>OV656803.1:20000000-30000000 GCA_927399485.1 Calamotropha paludella | reverse complement strand
AATTCCGTCAATTTACTAAAGTCTCCACTTAGTAGTGAAAATCACCCGCAAACCACGCAAACACCCGCGTTCGTTAGCACCCATTAAAAACTGCAGTACGAAACAGAAGCAAAGAGAACTCGACCGACGAACCGATAAAAGGTCATTGCAAATGCTGCTTATTATGCCATTGTGTGTCCTATTCATATTCTATTATTGATAATTGGATTAGCAAGTAAATAATATAATAAATTAATATGATAAAAGTTAAAATTAATATAAAATAAGTTCAGCAAAGCTTACCTATTCATCACCTACACAAATGCGATCAAAATGTAAATTTCGCCCAAAGTAAGCGTATGATTAAGTATCTTTACGTAAAGGTGCTAGAGATCCGTTAGGATCTAATAACAGTGGAATAGACTTTAGTTAACACTTTTAAATGACGGTAATAGTCTGCAAATATCGTACTCCACTTTAGCATTGGAAATAATTCATTTCATTGGTATTCGGCTCTAATTCTCCAGTTCCAAGACTGTGTAGACTGTTGAACTGCTTCATAAGATCAACCGACATTCATACAGTGAATATGAACATGTTCCGTAAATACTTACAGAACTCCATAGTTGATGGATAGGGTACTTATTGTTATTAATATTATTTTTTAAATATTTTTTTTCTATTTTTGTGGATTATTTGTATTATAAGATATTTTTTGTTCGTTTCATTTGCTTGTTATTAATAGTTCCTTAATATTTCTATGATTTAAATTATTTAGTGTAACAATTGTTGGTCAACCAATACAAATAAATAAATATTAGTGCGGTCAGTCTTGAAAATTCGTTACTTATTATTAATATATAATAATATTTTTTAATAATAAAATCCATAAATATTTCACAACATTATATAAACAAGGTATTTGAACTTCTATAACGTTAGCTTCCCATAATTATGTAGGTTTTGTATTTTACGAGCGAGGCAATTGAGCTATAACCTTAGAAACGGGTAGTTATGGATTCAGTGAAGTCAAATTGGCCATTTATTATGTTTTTTTCATGATATAACGTTTAAAATGTCATTATTGAAAATACCACACCAATTAGTAAACATACATAGGTGCTTTACCTTGTCTTTTGCTACGAGCGTAACACAGCGTTCCATATAATTTTGTATTTCAATACGTAAAACCGTTACCCGTTTCTAATAAAAGTATTTACATCAGTGCCGGATTAAGGTCGTCTGGGGCCCCTTCCCTAGGCACTTTATGTTTGGGGGCCTCCCTTATATACAATACATGCAATTATTTTTGTTCTACCCACTATCCCTAGTCATTTAAATTTAAAAAAAAAAAAAAAAAACAAAATGGAAAATATTGTACCTTATTTTTAAACAGAGCATTAGAATTACCTACAGGAAAAAAAAATTCATAAACTATATATAAGTATTTGGTTTTTCTATATGTATAAAAATTATAAGCATAATGTGAAAAATATTATAATTTTAATTCCTAGGGAAATATTAGGTAAGTTTTAAACCTTAATTAAATATATATTTGAATATGATTTATATTATATCAATATCTATCTACTTTTCTTGCTTTTGCCGCTGCAAATTTAGAAATCAATTCTGCATAATTTAACTCTTTTACAAAATCTTGTTCAATGCATATAATGCTTAATGCATTTAATCTATCTTGGCACATAACAGAACGTTTTTGATTTTTAATAAGCGCTAACGTCGAAAATGATCTTTCACCTTCGCAGACACCACACGCTATTGTTAAATATATCCTAAAAGCAATTGCCACGTTGGGATATCAATTTTTAAATGGAATATTAAAAAAAAATCAAAAATGTTTACTTCTGCTTTTGGTTTGTTCTGACCAATCTGAATGTTTACGTGGTCATGGAAGTGAATCAGTTCATTTTCGAACTCAATTTCTAGATCTGATTTTTGTTGAAGATGTCTTGCTCGATTTCTTTTATCCAGTACATTTTTATTGTTGAAATCGAACAAAACTGAAAAATTTAGTTGAACATTTTGATAACATGATGAACGTTTTTCCATTTCAACAATTAAACTGTCAACAATTATTAAATACACCTGAGTGTTAAATTTTTGCTGTGGAGTTAGTGAACATTCTGTATTTCTTTCCCCCGGAAGTAGCTTTCGCTTAATAAATCGCCGTTGTTCCCTTTTGTAATTGATTTCAAATTCATCAAGATTTTGCTACCATTTGGCGAGCTTCACCTTCATAATATGTTACTGTTTATATTGGGTACATTTGTATAGCTACAATTTTTTAGTAGTATTTGTTTTTAAAATTAAACTTTACACTCGTTTGATTCAAAATAAAATTTTAAATAAATACTCATTTCTTGAGTAAATAAATACTCATTTCTTGAGTGAATAAATACAAAACCAGATTTTTTTTTAAGAAAAATTTAATATTTACATTTTTTAAAATATTTTTAAATATTGGGGCCCCTTCTACACCGGGGCCCCTAGGCACGTGCCTAGTGTGCCTAGAGGGTAATCCGCCACTGATTTACATATAGGTTCAGTTTTAGATTTCGTTAACGACCTTTGATCATTTGAACAAAACATTTTTTCACGGATTTTGCGCATAATTCATTTTATATTAGGGGTTAAAGTATGAAATTGCCGATTTGTACTGAAAATCTATATTGTTTATTTTTTAAATTTTTAACAAATTTATTTAATCAAAATAGTTGCCATTATTATCTATACATTGCTGCCATCTAATGGGAAGGTCATTAATGCCTTTGCGATAGAATTCCGACGATCTAGACTGCACAAACTGTGTGAAAGCATTTTGTACTGCCTCCTGGGAAGAAAACTTCTTGTCACGTAGATAATTGTCCAAATCACGAAAAAAATGGTAGTCCGTTGGAGCAAGGTCTGGTGAATACGGAGGATGACGAATGGTTTCTAACTGCAGTTCCTGAAGGGTCAAAATGGTTTCTCGTGCTGTGTGAGGTCTCGCGTTGTCGTGGAGCAATAATGGTGAAGATCGATTCATGAGTCGGGGCTGTTTTACTGCTAGTTTTGTCAACATGGTTCGGAGTTCGGCACAATAGACATCTGCCGTTATTGCTTGACCAGATCGGAGAAAACTATAGTGAATAACACCATGCTGAGACCACCAAACAGTTACCATTACCTTTTTATTGGTAAGTTTTGCTTTAGGACACTGTTGTGGCATTTGACCTGGGGTCAGCCATTGCATTTTTCTTTTCCGGTTATCATAAAGAATCCACTTTTCATCACATGTTACAATTCGATCCAATATTCCTTCATTTCTGTACCGGTTCAACAAGGCAACACAAGTTTCAACACGCGTTTCTTTCTGCAGATCAGTCAAATCATGAGGCACCCATTTTTCGTATTTTTTTATTTTATTGATTTGACGCAAGTGAGTCAATATTGTGGGTAAGGTAACGTTAAACCATGCCGCTAATTCCTGGGTACTTTGACTAGGATCGGCTTCCACTATCTCTCTTAATTCATCGTTATTTACCTGTGTGGGCGGTCTTCCTCGTGGCTCGTTCTTTAAGTCGAAATTTCCATCACGAAAGCGTTTAAACCAAAATCGCACGGTGCGTTCATTAGTAGACCCCTCTCCAAACGCAGCATTGATATTGCGGGCTGTTTCTGCCGCGTTAGTTCCGCGTCGGAACTCGTATTCAAAAATAACTCGAATTTTCGCAGTATCCATCTTTCTTGTCTAAATTGAATAACAAAAACAATTGAAAGTCGATATTCAAATGTTTTACATTTTTTAAAAAAAGAACATCATAGAAACCATTTAAAAAAAGTTTCATTCGAAAACCTCAAACCATGAAGATTCTATGTCAATTCAAAGAACCTATTGCAATAAAACGGCAATTTCATACTTTAACCCCTATTATTTAATTCTGATTGTGTAAAATGCAAAAACTAAAAAGACTTTTTATCATCCCGTATATCCGAAAGCTTACCTTCATCTTTGACAAGAAATACCAAATCCACCTCGACGAGGACATTAACTCTGAGGTAACATACACGGATTTTGCGCATAATTCATTTTATATTTAATTCTGATTGTGTAAAATGCAAAAACTAAAAAGACTTTTTATCATCCCGTATATCCGAAAGCTTACCTTCATCTTTGACAAGAAATACCAAATCCACCTCGACGAGGACATTAACTCTGAGGTAACATACACTCATGATATTCACCGACGGATCCAAAACCAATTGGGGACCAGTGTGGGAGTTTTCTCTGAGGCCCTAAGTATTAATATCGCCTTTCCCCTGAGCCTGCAAAACACTGTTTTCCAAGCAGAGTGTATGGGCATCATAATGGCAGCAAAGGCGATAACAACACGAGAGGTAAAGGTCTGTAATATCAGAATCCTCTCTGACAGCAAGTCTGTTCTACAGGCATTGCATAGCTATCGAGTCACGTCCAGTCTGCTCCATGAATGCCACCTAAACTTTAATGCAGTAGGGGCATCCAACGAGGTAACTATCCAATGGATCAAAGGCCATAGTAGGTTACGAGGTAACGAGGCAGCTAACCAGTTGGCATGGAGGGCATCTGACACAGTGCCAATCGGCCCAGAACCCATCATCCCCATTCCGATCAGCTGGCTCAATAATAAAATTCGTGAACACACAACAAAACTGCACCAGCAACAACGGAACTCTCAGGAGATGTGTAGTCAAGGTAAACTCCTACAGCCGCGGGTGGATGCTTGGGTCTCCAGATCCCTTTTACAGCTAAGTAGACCAGAACTGCGCCTGGTAACAGGCGCCATTACTGGTGATGGCATTTTAACAGACACCTTTTCTATTTAAGTATCACCGACAGCCCTCTATGCAGAGGATGCATGGAAGCGAAATAAACAACCACCCGTGTCGTAGCATCTCGGCTTGTTGGGTAGTCTCCGGGAGGTGGAGGGGAGTGAAGGCACTTGGAGCGTTCCTGGTAGAGCTGGGATGGCTGGAATAAAAAAGCAAACATCCCCCAGACGCAAAATAGGTGCTAGTAAATAATCGTCTAGTTGTGGAAACCGCCCGTATTGAATGAAGAAGAAGAAGAAGATCACCCGTATACAAGGACTACCCTCTTGCAGTGGCTGCATAGGTGGTGCCCAGGTTGAGATTTGTGGGGCGACATATAGAAAGCCTTCATACTGTAGTATATTGACTATGGCTGTTGATAGATTGATTAATACAAGGTGTAAAGAGACAATAAATAAAACTAAAAATTGGGAGAGAACCTCAGTTTCCTTAACCAGGATTTACTAATCGAAATTAAAACTATAAGTTACTGAGTCGCTATGTTACCGTGGCGTTATCGCAGCAAAGTTTCGTCAGCACTTAAACTGAATTCAAACTTACTCTGTAGAAACATACTCTGTAGAAGTTAAGAATGTTCCGTTTCATAATTGCTTAACGAAATAAATCTGATAATCCTCTCAGATTAATTGCGTACAAATACGAGTACGCTTTGATATCAATCCAAATTGCATTCTCATTATTGTTTAAGATAAGTTGTCGCACCTTACATTTGCGTACTCAATCTAATCCAAATCTAATTAAATCTTCCAAATAATAATCTTAGGCTATATATACATACGTACATATTTAAGCGGATAGAGTTAAATCAGATTTATTAATAATATTACCTATAGTTGTACCAAAACTAAACTCCTTAATAATAAAGGTAGATAAAATAAAGGTAGATACTATAAAAAATAGTATATTACATGTACTATTATTTACTCTAGTCGAATTGAAATTTTACATAACATGCAACTGTTTTGCCTGCATAACACATAAACCTTTCAGCGAAATTCTGTTATTAAGAAAATTGCATATACCTATTCACAATGCATGTTTTAATGGCAGCCACCGTTATGTCAACATGAACACAATTTGTGAACAGTTCGACAGTGTAGTTTCGTTTGATCAAATATTAATAACAGAAAATCGAATTTTAACAGGTAACAAGTATATGTAATGCATGCAATCATTGTGGTACTCAAATATCGTCTGGTATTTTTGTTTTCAATAATATAACTCTTGATTCTGTACGTCTTGTGCTAAGAACAAACGAGGTCATCTGATATGCGACGTGACGTGGTTCAGAGTTATTAAAATGAGGAATACATTCACAAACGTTTTACCACAGAACATTCTTAAATGGGGATGTAAAGACAAACTTGACTAATTTAATTCCGCTAAAATGTGCTTTGCCCTTAGGCGTAATGGATGTCAAAGATATTTACTATGTTAACAAGCCAGAACCATATTTTACGTAACTGCTTGTAATCTTTGTAATGGTCACAAAAGCCATGTATAATAAATGTTTATAGTTATTTATTTCGTATTGCAACTTTTTCCTTATCCTGTAAGCGCTGATTCACACATTTTTTTTAGTAAACACAACTAATCTCGGTATGATATAGAGTTATAAATTTAAAGTGAAAGCAGCAAATTGTATATCGTTCCTTCAAACGCTTACGAGATAAAGTTAATTATATGATTTCATTTAAATTAAACCACTTTTACAGAATTCACAATAAGTTTATTCCTGTTATTTATATTCGCATTTATTCAGTCATCTTGTGGCCACCGCTCTTGTAAAGGAATCGAAACGTCAGGCTTAAACGTAAAAAGCATGGATAAACGCATACAATTCGGTTCAAGTGATTTAATTTAAATTTGAGGGCGGAAATGTAAGAGTGAATATATTTTCATTTAATTTTATATTATATTAAGACCATACGTGTTTTACTGGATCGAATTGAAAGTTTTATTTGCGGCAGAAAATTAAAAAATAGCTTTTTTATCCACCTGTAATGTTACAAAAAAATTAAAGTGTCAAATTAGTTTAGCACGACTTGATAGATATGTAAATCATTTAAGAAATATAATCGGTTTACATGGTATTTTTTAATTATATAAAGGTACTCATAAAAATGCAGCAATGGATTTTATTTGCAGAACATCCTAAACTTGGTAGACCATGGAGGCTTGCTATACGGGTTATTAATTCCTAGTACACGCTTAACATTAAAGTTTCATTTATTTGCAGCGCGCAACTTAATAAATTAAAAATTATCACTAATATATTTGATTTAATAATTTTTTTATTTATATCTAGTGAACGCGGCGACGCGTTACTGTGTTTAAATGAGAGTATAATATATGTAAGTCGGAACAAATCCAGCAAAACGAAAAAAAACATCATAATCGTGGTTAAAAACTCTGACAGGGAATTTTATATATATAGTCTAGCTGACCCAGCCACGCGTTGCTGTGTTATAAATTAAAATAAAACCTATCCTATATTTTAAGTTAGATCAAATAACAGATAGTTACGAAGTTTGATCAAAATCGGTTAAGTAGTTTAGGAGTCCATCGCGGACAAACAACGTGACACGTAATTTATATATATTAAGATATTTATTTGGAGAATTCGAAAGAGATTCGATAATTGAATAGATGGAATGTGTACACAAAGTGAATCAAGAACTTCATAGGCAGAAGCAAGACTGGCAATCGTTAAGGGCCTCTTACAGTGTCAAAGGTCCCCCCCAACTCAATCACTATGGATATCGTGCGCTCGCCTCTTTTTGCTTTACCTTCGATACGATTAAAATAAAATAAGATCGTTATTATTAACAGTAATTGTGAATTTCCAATCATATTAGGCATATTATGTTTGCGTTTTTGTATTTAGTTAAAGGTGTAATAATAATTAACTCTGAAATAATTTAATGAAGATCGTCATCCCATCCGTCCTCACACGTTAAATAAACCTTAAATGGAATTTATAATAACAGCACATCTCATTACGTGAGTTTGTCACAAATGATATGAACTGTATTTTTGTTGACAAAACAAATGAGAAAATTGTTGTTTCGTATTTCCATTTTCTATTATTCCTTTTTCTTTGTTCATTTAGGTGAATTGTATAGGATTTGTTTTAGAAAATATGAAATATGCGGTATATTTATCAAATAGTTAATAATTATAATTTGGTAAGATAAATATCTAGCTATTATGCAAAGCCATGTATAAATATTATAAGTGATTAGTATTTTACGACAACAGTCGTATATATGTTCCGTTACCTAGGTCTCATAGAATAATAATACTGAACATTTCTTTCAGATGTTCTAAGATCAATAATATTATATATTTTTTCAGCATTCCACGACTTATAATCTACCCCCGTATCAAACAGACAAACGAAGACAAGTGGTGACTGTACAGAGAGGATGTCAAACCAGCTTCAGTCAAAGTTTCTACTATTTGCTTAGAGGATTTATTTATTAAAACATTTATCAGATATTATCCATTCACAAGTCAAATAAATATATTTGTAAAAAAACGGTAATTGAATGGCTACTTACACTCAACTACGAACAAACAGAAAGTTTACTTCATGTAATCAAATAAATTAAAAATGTAATAAATATACAAAAAAGAATTTATTTATACTGATAGAGATAAATAATGAAATAAGTTAAAATTTATATGTATTTTACATATAAAATGACAAATTTGTCATTTGTAAAGGTTACAAAATTTGCTTTCTCTAAATAATGTCAATGGAAGCTAGCTGGTACTTATGGCACGGGTTTTCCCAGTTTAAGTACCAGTTTCACTATATTTAATGTATGTACCTAGAATATAAGACTCACTCATGTATGTATAAACTAACTGTATACTAAAAAAAATCAATAAAGATTTTTATTATTATTAAAGTTAGATAATTTTTTAGCAAAATTACAAAACAAATTATTCATTACCCAAAGGGAAACCCAAAAATCATTTTGCATAACTTAGTATAACAATGATATGAACCAATTTAGATTCATGTTCTTGATTCCAATATACAGTCGTTTGGTTCAGTAATATATGTATGATAGTCACGCTATATGGAAAAGTTAGACCACATGTATCAAAATGATTATTACATGCATTTTTTCTGAAAAAAAAACACGCAAAACGATGAACAAATAAATTTATGAAGAAACTGTGCAATAATAATTTTTATAAGTATAAAACTAGGGTTTCGTAGTCATAACTCGACGTTATAACTTCTAAAAATGATACAATTTTATTGTATTCAATTAGTTTTAAAAATCTTTTGACAAAAATATGAAAAAATATTTACAAAGAAACATTGTTTCGATAATATCTGCACATTCACAACAAAGTTAAATACGATTTTTTTACAGTTATAAAAATAACTTATATTTTCATAAAGGAATGTCTATCTTTGGGCTATGCAAATTGGTGTAAATGTAAAAAATATGCCAAAGTATCTTGTCTCATCAAATTATTTACGTATTAGCTTTTGCATGACTGTCTCTAGGATTTCAATCGATTTAGTGTAAATATCCTATTGCTCATAACTGTACATCATCCACTAATCTATAATCTAAGAACACAAATTTGTTGTTTGTGTGTTTTTCTGTCCGCTCTTTTTCCCGCTCTTTTTCCATTGTATCAATTAACCTTACCATAGCAACGCGTTACCGGGTCAGCTAGTCTATAATCTAAGTACACAAATTTGTTTTTTGTGTGTTTGTTTGTCCGCTCTTTTTCCATTGTATCAATAACGTTACCATGGCAACGCGTTACCGGGTCAGTTAGTAATTGTTTAAAAAACTCATTACAGGGTTTCACAGGAGGCGTAGGTGCGATAAATAAAATAATTGTATGCTATGTAAATATTTATGCTGCGGTCATAATTTCAGCTACACACAACTAAGTGGAAAATTCAATTACCTTTTCCCAGTATCATATAGTTTTGGTTGCCTTAATATTTCTGTAAACAGAAAGGAAACAACAAAAATGCGTATTAACTAAAGAAAATAAGATCTATTGGGTGTAAGTTATTGGAAATGGTCGTTAGGGTGTACCTAAGTATTACGAAACGGAGGACCTTGAAATTTTACATCTTTTTGTTTGGATGTGTGCCCGTAAAAATATTCTAATTATTGCGATATTCAATCCTATTGCTGACAGTAGGACTGGATACAGCAAAGTAGCAATAAAGTATGCTCCTACTCCAGAGGCTTTGAATAAAAGACAAATGTGTAATTATAGTTATACGATGCATCTTTGCGGCTGACAACATGTGCATCGGATCTGCTGTAATTGTTAGAACTAGGCAGACTGTACTGTATTCTGCAGACGTATGGGTTCATTATGATTCTATAATGTAGTTTATATGCTATCTTAAGCTTGTTTCACAACGTCTATTAATGCGTTTCTTACTCTCTCGGTGCTTCTGTTAAAAATGTTGAAATTGGCAAAGCACGATTCTGATGTTTATAAAGGTTAAAGTCTAATAAAAAGTTTTATTTTATTTATAGAACAAAGTAAAAAAAGATGTTATTTTCTTAATATATTACTAAAGATAACTGTTCATAAATGGATTGCTGGAAATAAAGAAAATTAAGATTTTATTTTATCACCCGACAATTGCATTGGGTCATCTCTAATTCCTAGACGGTCCCCAACTACCCCAGTGCAGTGTTTTTATTAATTAAGAAGGCCTGCTTCCCAGTAGTGTGAATTTAAAAACACAATAGGGTGATGATCATTAAACTTACAATAAATTAAATTTAGGAGGACATTAAATCTTTAGTTATACTTTGTCCAATGTAGGATGATTCTTTTGACAGGTGTCACTTCCTTCTTGCTACGTACTCAGGTTGCGTTTGTTTCCTTATGTTTGGCTTGACATTGCAATAGCAACTTTATACCCTCTATAAAGGTGTCAACAGTCAAAAGTATCATCCTACATTGAACAAAGTATAGGTACTTATTCATTTATAATTGGGAAAATAATTTCAGTCAAACATTGACTGGAATTCTTCCCCTTCCTTTGTGTTTTGCTTGGTTCCTATGTTCTTATATTTGAAATTTAAAAAACGAATTTCTAAAGTAGGAATTCGTTCTTAACTCCTGTAGCTAAATATTCAAACTGGGCACGTAGTTATAAGCACAAAACACAGGAAATTACTTTGCATTTATTTCAGTGTCTGAGGACAGTTGCTTCAGAGTATATGTTTTTAATATTCACTCGTAATACAGTGGGTGCTTGTTGTTTTTTCAGAATATTCTGTTAAAAATATAGTAATAATAGCAATAATTAGCAGTAAGTACATTCACCAAGAAACGATAAGTTCATCCGAATTAATAGTGTTAATAAATAAAGTTGAATTAAAATTGAATTTTTCAATAGAAAGTTAGAATTGGATTTCTTCTTTCCTAATAGTGATATTTATGTTAAGTGTTTTGTATATTCCCTTCAGAACATAATGTACCATAAGCGGAATAAGCACAATGCTCAAAATTTACAAACGAAAAACCAACAATATACAAAATGTAACAAAGAACGCGATAGAAACTTATGAAAGACTTGATTTTTTTATCAATTTAAGACATTGTGTTTCGCAATCATAATAAGTCTATGCGCGTAAACAGTGTCAGGCTAAGTAAAAAGCTTTTCTTATATTGCTACGAACTTTTCAGCTAATTTCATTATTATCGGCAAAAACTGTTCGATAATAATACTCATAAGTCACACTTTAACCTTTGAGTTATTTCAGTATCGAAATATCAATGGTTATTCTTTCAAGTTACGAATGGCATTTCATCACGCAACCCTGGCTTTGAATCACATTACATTATGCAAAACGGTAATAATACAAAGTGGTTAATACTTCATTATTGTTATCAAAGTAATATAATTTAAATGCAAATGTACACACACAATAAAATTAATAAACTAAACAAAAAATATATACTTAACAATTGTATGTTTCTGTTATCTATATGTAACTGATAAATATAATGAGTGGCATATTTTTTAGATAGGTGACTCTAAGTAAACTTACCTGCAATATTCTCCAATCAATACTTAATTTAAATATCCACGTGGTTCCAAATACATTTTTTTCAAATTGAAATCTTTTAAAAGCAATCTGGGGCATATGACGCATGCGGAAAAATTGTACAATACACCACGCATTACATGTACAGATATTGACCTATTTGACAAACCCGGATGTTTTTTAAAGTCTGTATTACTTAAGTTATAAGTTTGCTGGGACCATGGCAGTTGCATTAGTGAACTCAGTTCTCACTCACTCACAGCTCACACACTTCTCACTAACGAGCTAAACTTAAATGACTGCATCGTAGGGCTGTGCAGCTGCCATGGATCAAGTCACGTTGTTTAAAAAATTTTCACTTTGTAAATAAATAGTTTATAATATCTTTTTTGAACTCTAGGTATGTTAGCTTGCGAAATATTTTTGTGCATGTCGAGGTTGCCTGTTATTATGGCGTCACTTTGAAATGTGTCTCATAAAATGATAAAACATATTTCAAATCTGTAAGCCTATAATTATGATCGGTTGGTCATTAAATAAATATTTCTGAAAAGATGGTCTGAATCCATCGCAACGCCAGTAACTTAGCTGATCAGGGGATCCTTCGGTGAGTGTATCGTTCAAGATGTATGGAAATCGGCCTTTATAATACCTGCACACAAAAAAGGACCGAAATATCTCGTTGAAATCAGCTTATCTCTAAACCTTGCAAAATAGTAAAACTTTTGGATAAAATGGCACATATAATATGTTGTTATTAATTTAATTATTTGTCTAATAATTGATGTGGATGTATTTAATACCTGTATCCGTGCGACGAAAACACTCATTAGCAATCTCTTCATCAATGATAAATAATTCTGCTCTTCTTTTTTTCATTCTACCTTTGCTTTTTGTAATCGTTTAAATTAATATAGCTACACTAATTTACGTAATATATGCTAAGAAATTTAACCCAATTAAGCATTGTATCCGACTATAGTTGTCATGGTAAAGTATAAAATAAACAAATAGTGTACTATACACAGATTTAAATTAAGATCTATTATTACATAAGTGTTTCTATAATATTGAAATACTCATTTGTAGTATCAAACTAATTAATTAAATACAATATACATATTTAGCATGATATGCAGACGATGTAATTTATTCCCAGTATTTATTATAGTTATTCGACCGACAACATTTCATTTCTTTAATAAATTGTTTATTCATATCAAAATATGGCTTAAATAGGGTTACTCGTATTTTTGATGATGGTTTTATTGTATTTTTGATATTTAAAATTAAGAACTATAATAAATAACAATTTTGAGCTCTTGTGCCTGTCAGAAAAGTAAAATAAATGGTCGGAATTTTCATTGTCATGTCATAGTGATGTTTCTCAGACTGATGCAACGAAAAAATTCTGCCTAAACATCATCAAATTTAAACATATAATTTTGAAAACATAATAAACAAAACAAATTAAGACCATATAAACCTTACATAATTTTTAAGATAATTTGTGACTTCTTAACCATAGCTTAAGTTTGCTCAAAAAGAGCACAAAAGCATGTCGTTAAAACAAGGTTTCCAAGATTTACGGATCGCCTTCATGAAACGCATATTGGCTAGTCCTAGTACACACGCCATGCTAACAATTTAACCCTTTGGAATGGCGCAACGTGAACCTCAAAACATGCTGGATTAAAATTTCATGACAAAGACAAAAACTAATAATAACTAGTTTTTTATATTTTTGTAATAATTTATTTAGATCAAAAATTTTGCAATTAAATGGTTGTAAAATAATATATATATATATATATATATATATATATATATATATATATATATATATATATATATATATATATATATATATATATTTTACTTTTTTTTTAATTACTTTCGGTGTAGTGCCTTAATTGAATAGAGGACGAAAACATTAATACCTAGGTTTTTCCAAAATATTGTAATTGGTTGTGTATTTTTAGCTTAATACTCAACAAAGACCTTATAACTCGCTGAAAAAGCTGAATGCTATAATTCAGTACCTAAGCCTACAAAAAATTCATGAAAGACCGAGTTAAGTGCTGAAGATATAATTTTACAAGCGATTGGGAAGGCCCAAGGTTATAAAATCAATTCAGCCCTAAATATTTTTTTGTTTCAATTAATGTTCCAATTACTAAACAATAAAATATGGCTCTTTTTTACAGAAACAAATGTCCACGTAGTTGACAATAACCGAGCGATAAGTAAGATAGACGTAAGATAAGGTTGACATTTAAAAGGTACTACGTTACGCCCCATGTCATACAAAGTGGTTGTTTGATAAATTATTATAATAATAGTTCGGAACTTTGGTGTCACCTTCGATGAACCATAAACATTAAAAAATCTAAAAAACAATATAATACCTCCTGTATCCGAGCAGTTTTTAATAGTAGGGCCAAATATACGAAAGAAACCTTAATACAGTTTCAGCTCAGTTTATAGGGCTGTATACATGTTGATAACTTTTACAACGCACTAAAAATTCCCCTGAGTCTCCACTCGAGATATGCGGGTAACCCATTACTTATTTTATTGTAAGATATTTATTATTTCTTTCCTACGATTGCACAACAAGTTATTTCTTAAAGCACTACCAATCGCTTAATCCTCAAGTACTAATATAGCATAAGTATTGAAAGTAAGATAAGAATATGAAAGTAAGGTAAGATAAGAATATGAAAGTAAGGTAAGATTAGTCCTAAGGTGTTTCTATAAATCCTTTCCTTATTTTACCTTAAGTGCTTGCAATATGGACCCTAAATGAGACTAACTATCGAAATAAAGCAGTAAAAATGGGAAGAAAACCTCTACGCCCTGACCAATGTTTGTTAGAAATAGGGCGCGGGCTATAAATAAAAAATATTCTTCTTTAATAACCAATTGCACTTCATTTAAAAAGCTAGTAGGTTCTGGAAACCATATATAAATGATTAGCAATATTATACAAGTAACTCAAAGAAAAAAAATCTACCTTCAGTAATCAAAATATAAGAATTAATCATGAAGACTTCTTGAAATATAAGCCAAGTCCCCTTGTATCGAATTTTAGCACTGCATATTGTCCGAACAAAATTTTCTGGGTCCTATACTAGGTCATTGTGTTATACACAAAGTGGAATTTTATATTCAGATGTAGGCGAAGTTTACATCATCTTCATTATTTGGATGTGTCCAAGAACTTCTTTCACTTGTTGTCTTTTATATATTAATACTTATGAAATTATTATCATCAATTTATTAGTGGAGTTAGATAGTAGGCCTTTAAAAATCAACAATCAAGGAACTTTGTTTATTATTGTAATTAAAAATAGAATTATTTTGACAATAAATGGAGTAAGAATACATTTGTTGTGTTGTTGTGACTTAATGAAAGATTTTTGCCTATATTCGAATATATTTTGACTCTTTTTTTAATTACATGAGAAGTCTTAAAATCATATTAAAAAGTAAATTTTTACATAAGATATTTTTCTGTTTCGTTGAGGACACATCTCTCTATTCAAAATTTGTTATTTTGACAATTTTGGAACAATAAGTAAATCAATCTTAGGGTGAGATCGTTTCACTGGGTCGATCTATTACTCAAATTCGTTAAAAATTCTAATTTTTAACCCTAAAAAATTGATTCGTCGATTAATCTATCTGATATCGTCATCTTTAGGGTTTAGGTCGAACGGTCGATAAGTTTTTATTGCAGTTTGGATTGCTTATTGCTCGAGAGATTTCAACCGATTTGAAACATGACTTCGGTTTCTGATAAAGATATCCAAACTGTTTTAGTTTATTAAAATTTTCATACATTAAAAAAACGTTCAACTTCTTTTGGTTAATTTTAAATAATATAGTATTTTTTTTAATGTTAAGTTTTTGTTTAAGTGGGAAAAACTTTGTTGTTTAAGTTTATCTTTGTCTAGTTAAGTTTTCCTTTGTACGTATTGCACTTTATTGTAAGTTACGATTTATCTCAATGGTTACTTTAAATAATCCGTAGCTCTGGTGAACCTAAACACCTTTTATTGTTTTTGATCTTCATTCTAAAGGCTGTTAAGTACAGTTGAAATGAAAATCGAAGTGGACACCAAAATACAAAACGGTTATTTAGCGTTTTTTTTTTTATAATGCATGTTGATGTCAAATCAATTCATAACCCTAATACCTTAATCGGCGATTGTATAGTATCTTAAAAAAATAAGACCTTTTTTAGATCTCTTCCGTATTTTTTCCAGCTTTTCAGTACGCAATCCAGAATTCATAGTAAGAAATTCAGTTTCTGTCGTTCAAAAAGACTGTATCGACTCCATTTTACATTCCACTTAGTGTTTGACATTCTGAAAATCTACTTTATTCGGAAAGATTTATGGCAGTCACGTGATAACCACATGGCGAGCCCATAACCGAAGCACGGCCACATTTTACACATGACTAAGAATAATTTATTTAGAAGGGTCTACGAATTTCCCGTTACTGCAGTAACGGCATTCGGATCCTACGTGTCTCTGCTTCCAATAGGTACACATAGCAATATTTAATATAGGTATACATTACGTAAGGGCATATTACTGTAAATTCAAAAAAGGGGATTCTCTTTTTCGAATAACGTTATTATTCATAAATTACTTTGAAATGAAATTAAAAGTCATTAATTGATATAGGTACATTGCAGATTCGGTGAGGTTAGATATTTTTCATTTATAACCAGCCAGTAAGTTATAACAAAATAAGCCTTTTAATTATTCCTTTCAATATTCTGCCATAAATTTTATGCTAAAACAAGGGGAACCCAAAAAAAATAAGATGTTTTTGCCCCAAAAATTTATTAGGAAGGGTACCGACGAATCTTAAATATTGTTTTCGATAAACTTCTTGGTAAGATTAAAAATATACAGATATTTTTAAGTTACCAAACTGGATTAGTTTAAAATTGGTTTTATAAATTTAGCACAATATAAATGATCGTGCTGGTTTTAAGTTGTGTTTTGGCTAGTTTGTAAATTAATACATTTTTTGTACAAAGTAAGATGAAAGCGGATTTCACCGCAACGAGAATAAGATTTCTAAAACGCAGTATACGCAGTAGTAGGTGTGCAAAGTATTTACCTTAGATGGTTTATGAAGTAGACAAGTTGTGAAAAGATTTTTATGACTTCTCATCCACTTCAAGAGTTTTTGTATACAATACAATACCTTTTTTTTTACCCAGGGGAAATATAATACCTTGGAAAAGTATAGTTATGGAATCATTAAAGATTAGGTATATCATATTTTTTTTCATGAAATCACATTTTCTCGTGAAGTTATTCTTTTTTTATTGAAAATAGGCAAGCGTGCCTACCACTAGACCACTATCTCGCCTGATGGTAAGCGACGATGCGATCTACGATGTGTCGCGCTTGCCTAGAAGATACCTATTCACTCGTGACTTGAAGATCTTTAAATTGTACACTCTCCGAAATGTATCGGTACTCTCGGAAATTTAAATGTAGTTGGCACCAACAGAATAACGTGCCCTGCGAAGCTCGAAGAAGCGAATTTTTTTATCACACATCCAATGACCTATGAAACTCGCATAACAACCTTTATGATCGTGGTCTATGGGCCCAACTTGCTTATCGCTACCCCACCCAGCCCCACAATCTGGTGTAAAACTCTCTTATTTTAATACACAAAAAGAAAAGGTTTTTACTTAATAATACTTTTTGGTAATCTTACTGAGCTTCATGTAACTATGAGTTTACTGAGGATCTGTTTACACTAAGTATGGTGGCTAACAATATAAATACTATACAATGATCAATAACCACTGGGAAACTATTACTTCTGCAAGAAATAATAATAGAACCTTCAAACAA
Organism: Calamotropha paludella; assembly: GCA_927399485.1. Taxonomy (NCBI): domain Eukaryota; kingdom Metazoa; phylum Arthropoda; class Insecta; order Lepidoptera; family Crambidae; genus Calamotropha; species Calamotropha paludella. The sequence goes on along the minus strand of OV656803.1, from coordinate 29,982,191 downwards.
CGATATTTTGTTTTTTGTGCAGTAAAACCTTTCGGCGTCATAAAATTATTATTATTTCAGCTTATCTTTATCCGCTTATAACACCGAACTTTCTTTTAACAACTTTCACTCCTATCACATCCCAACATATCAAACTCAACCTTTTTAAATTCACGTTTTTGTAATCGTCTTATAAAAAGGCATAGATTACACAAAAAAATAAAATTAAAAGAAAAAATTGTTTATGTTTGTTGAAAATTTCTTGATCGATGTCTGTAGGACAAAAAGGTCAATGGTTTTAATGAGATATACAAATATTTTAACAATAATTTCATTACTAAAACCTGTTACACTTCAATAAAGCAAAAAATTTAACTATACCATTATGACTTAATGAAAAAATACAATATGGTTAAAACTCAATAGTTTTACCGTAATAAAAATAAACTAATAAGGTATTCGCAATAATCAAATATACATTCTTTTAATTATTCTCAAAAGTTAATTACCCAATTAAAATAATTGTTAAGAATCCATTGCAATAACAAATTCATTAGTAATCATTATAATTTCTTCAATACATTTTGAGCCTTAAAAAAATAATTAAATGTGGAAAGGTCGAGCAATGAGTGTCTTTACGGAGTCCTCAAGGCGGCTTTACTCATGAAGCATCTTAAGAAAAATCGATGCCGCGTACGTAAAGAGCTGAGCCCGGGCCAACTAGACAGAATGCACCGGCTGAAAGAGCTACCTATAATATTTGCGCCGAGTGGGAAGGTTGTCCTAGTTTCCCTGGAAGACAGAACTTAGGTGTGCATCAGGTTGGAGAGTGTATGACTGTAAATGATCTCGCTACATAAGAGTAACTTACTTTTATGTTTACATGTTTAATTTTTTTCACTTGTATATTCTTTCTCTACAAAATACTGTATATGAATATCATATGTTTTGAATAATCACACGTCAATTGCTCTTATAATTTAATTTGATAATGACTTCCGTGATAAATAATCTGTACCTAAAAGTATATTGTTTTACACTTTCATTGTCACTAACATTACTGTTGACAGCGGCAATCTGTAAGATCTTTAAAATATACGTAAGAGTACGACGAAGATGGTAAAAAATATTTAAGACACTATGACGAAACAGAGAAAGTAAATAGTGTTCACCAAATCCGTTAAAGTGGGCAAAGGTCAGCTCACGGCGCGTCGTTTGGTTCGGTTTTCCAGAAGAAAACGATTTGAGTCTCATCTGTGGTGAGCTTTCATAACATTTTTTTTATATTGATGGTAAATTTAAACTATCGATTTTCAGTTGTAAGAAAATCCTGAGATACACTCGTGCATGTAGCGTACTACATAAGCCAGGGCGTCCGTGATCAGTAAAAGATATATACTGCAATATATTATAAAAAATAAAAAGTTTTTTTTTTATTTATTTACTTTAAAATACAAAAAAAGTCTTCATTTGTTCTCTCGTAGATATTTCACAAACATTACAGTATCTTAGTGAGGTTTATAAAATAAAGTATGAAAACATAGCTCTTTATATAACGAGCAAATATAGTGTTACAAAGTACATGTTTAAAAGTTTATTGAACGGTAGTGTACGTTTGGATTATACTTACCCCAATTCAGTTTTCGTGATGACATTTCAAGTCATTAATCATATTGAATGGATGAATCGATTTACTGCGATGTAATTTATCGATTACTAAAGCCAATGCCTTCGTTTGATATATCTCATATTCACATAATTTAGTCCAAACTTATTACCTTGGGAAATTGAAGTCATCGGAGGGAGAAATTACTTCTGTATTTCTCTAATAAATATTTTTATGTAAGTTAACTGAAAGAGAAGGATAAAGGCAACCGAAGGAAGGTTTCTTAAGAATCAATTCATATTGATCCGAAGATAAGGCACAGGACTGTAATACCTAGATTATAGCGAGCTTGGGCTATTTCTGTACTCTTTGGAGCCTCCCGCAAGACAAGTATTTGACTTACCATGAGGGTTTCAAGGGAATAATAATGTGTTTAAAGCTTGATAAATATTATTTGAAAAAGCGACACATATAATAGACTTACTATAATTTACTAGTATAATATCAAACAAGTTTAATCTGTTGACATTAATTTATAACCAAACATCTATTGAATTCTCTATCAGTAAATTTTCCTTTGATGGACTAGCAGCATTCCATACCTTAACTTAAATATAGAAAACCACCTGCCAAAGTTGTATGAACACAGAAAGAATTGCGCTATTAGTACGTATAATGCTCTAAATCATGACCTTAGCAAATAAGTGCGTGATAGCCACGCTGCTACGATGTGGGGTATAGGTAGGACCCAATGTCAACCTTAATGGTTATGTAATAAGAAGTAGATCCCGTAGGTCTACCGCACGGCCTATGTTTTTATATAACATAAGTACTTTTATAAACAGTAGAAGCCCTATTCATATTTCATTATTTATTTATTGATTATAGATTATAGATAACTAGTAAAAAATTTACTAAAGTTAAGAAAAACATAAACAAATCAGTGCTTAGAAACTAGATCATTACCGAAAAACGTGTACATACAGCATTTTTGAAGATATTGCATAAACAATAGATCAAATATTTTTACAACAACAATGGCGATACAAATAAGAGTAACAGAAATATTCTAAGTAGATAACAAAGCTAAAACGTTACATACATTAATTAACGCTAGTAGTGAAAGCGCTTCTGGGTTCAAGAACATTAAGGTCACTGTTGTTATCGTACTGAAGCAATTCATTGTAAAGCCGGCACATTCGTATGACTGGATTGAAAAATTACGTATATTTTTTTAATGTTTGTAATACATATGTCAATATAACACAATGTCAATTTAAATGTGTAATGTGCGCGGAAGTGTAATAACCATTTTTCGGGAATATGTTATTTTACTATTAATATTTGACAAGTGAATTATTTTATGCGTCAACTATAATTATGATTATGACCGAGAAGTAACCGCAACTAGCTAATATGTAACTATCTGGAAAAACAAGAAGTGACTTAGTTAAGGAAATATAAAGATTGGGCCAAATAAAATCTTATTTCAAATACAAGTTGGAATAGATCAGCAACACACCACGTCATTATAACTTATCAACAGTAAGAGAAGTAGTAGTTCGGTACTGAACAAAATAACCGAATTACAGGGACTAGAGATGATAATTGCTTACTACCAATTATAACTAGAGAAACGGTCGTTTCAGTTAGTCTTACATAGTGTTATCATTTAGCGATGCAGGCCCACCTAAAAACCAGGAGGGGAAGGACGACTACCAGCCATTATAATCGTGTCCGAATCTCGGACAACCGATCGTATCTGCTGAACCCAAGTATAAATCTAGAAGGGGTATCAGTTCTAATCTAGTCACTTGGCTGAGAAATTCCAAATTCTGCAGCTACCAATTATTATACATTATTTATGTTATGCATGTATTTCCCAAACACAAGTGCAAATCGTTTAACCTAATTGTCTCTACATCTTGCTTCGACATCTACTTGAAAAAAGTAAGAAGCCACATCATAATAAATACGTTTTTGACAACTTACAACGATTTTTAAGATCTACGTATCACACCACAGCTTGTACTATGGATACTTCATAATGCAAAGAATCTGAAATAAGTATAAGGAGGACCATGCCAAGAAAACAAACGCTCAGACGCACAAACACATGTCGAAATCAGGATTCGAAGCTGGAACTTTTGGCGCAGAAAGTAGTATCGCCACCATTATTAACATCATCAACATTTTGACATGGTAACATCCCTACTCGGATGGGTACATCTCTAGTAGGGTAACGTCGGACCTTTGTACGCGAGCGATGGGATGTCTCCTGCACCCGGAGGGGCAGCCGGCGGCGGATTGATCCGACCGCTAGCAATGCACATGCCCTGGACGTCTGGGCGGATGCTGCAGTGTAGATGGGTTGGTCCACTGTTTCACGTCATTCAGTGAGATATCTGATAATGCCTAATTGTACCTAGCCATCGTCCGCCGGAGACGGGGCCCGTTGCTGTCTATGCGACTGAAACTTCTGTAGCGCCATCGGAAAGGCCCGGACTCATTTGATGACGTAACCCGGTCGTCAAGCAGCTAATAACAGAAAAAATAAGGGTAACCGATAACCGATAAACGAAACACTACTTCGAATAATGATTTTTCACTTAACTTGCACCGTTTTGGGTTAAACGGTTTTTGAGATATAAGGTTGCTATTACAAATAGTCGATTACGAGTCAACATTTTTTTTAGTCTTTGCTTTTAAAAAACATAGTAAATTTGCAGAATTCAATTGCTAATGGTAAGAAGTAAAATGAATAATTTACCACTAGAGGTGAATGGGCTGGTTGACCTAGTTCGGATACGTTTATTATTGTTTTAGCACATGTTAAAATGTAAGGATTAATAAAATTGATATAAAGACTATGTTGCATAGAAGAAAATAACAAAAGGTTCGAAATTTTTTAGATATAGTGTTCAGGATTCACTTTGTAGAACACAAACTATGATTTAACCATCCCCATGCCCGGGGTTGACTTAATACTAAGGGTACGTGGACCTGGAGAGTAACAAAGGGATAAAACGGATTTAAAGAATACTCTTATATTATTATTTTAATCATATGGAAATATTTTCCAGGAGTTGTGAATCCTCGATCTTCTATAGTTCTTGGAAAATCATGTAAAATAGAAAGCGATTCACAAGTAATAGGTAAAGTCATTATTGGTACAGCATTTTCATTAATGATTGCAGTAGCAGAAGCATCATCCGGCACAGATGAAATTACAGCATCTATAACTGACGTTGATAATGTTAAGACACTATTCAAGTCCAGTGTTAAAGTGTTTTACTTTCTAAAATTTTCTTCTTTTTCACCACAGGCTGTTGTAGGATTTTATGTCTACGGTATGAAAAAATCATTGCTCTATTTATTTTTTACAAATAGCTTGAATAATTTCATACTTTGAAATTGAAATGAAACAAACACCGACTGTAGAGACGATACACCAAAAATTATAAATTATGAGTATTGTTTTTCGAAAATACGCTCCTTCTCCCTTAAGATGTGGGTCCGCGATTTGGTACTACTACTGTACAGTTATTCTTCCTAGCCCTATCAACCATATATACTCGTATGAAAATAATAAATTATTGACAGTGCTTTATTTTTATATTGACAATAAATTAATTTAAAAAGTTTTTATGTACAAAATGAAATACGGTATATCTTATCGTCACGTCTCAAAAACCCATAAATGTGAACAAGTAGCTCTGAGAGGTCCTCATTGTGCTCACGACCTACTCTTAGAGGTCTTTTCGCACTTATATAAGACAAGAACCGGCAAACAAGTAACTTTTGTTTGTGATCAGTAACTCTTAGGGAACTGCAGATCAATAGAAGCTTTTAATTTTGAATTAAATATATAAAGTAGTCATGAAAATTAGCGATATTGTGAGCTGAAAGTATAATTAGCCTACCTACGAAATATGGACGTCCTTCAGTATAAATTTCAGTTGAAATTTGTTGTATATAATGCCTGTACAAAATCGTAGTCCAAAATGATAAAAATTTTTGCCTGTGGCCGGTTTTCTGAAGTATTTTTTTGGTGCCGTCCTTTATAATATTATTACGGCTTCGGGCGCTCTCCCAATAATCACACGCTCTAATAATCGTATCAACCTAGTTCAAAATATTATTTTGCTTAGAATCTAGATTAATATTTTCGTACCGTAGCTGAAGATTTTTGAACTAAAACCTTGTTAAAGAGATATTGATAAGTCAGTGCTATGAGTACATCTGTATAACTTTTTATTAATTTCTTGAAAGCGCAGTGGGTTGCGCATTCGTTAGTTCGAGGTATTATTAATATTACCTTCCAAATTAAAACTTCAGTATAGGAAACCACTATAAATTTGTATTTTCCGCTGTTTACATAGAGTGGCATTCAATGAACGCTTTTAACAATTTCTTTGTTACAGACAAAGAAATCAGACCAAAATAAACTATGTCAGAGTGGTCACTATTTTATATTTTTATCACATGATAACTAAAACTGGTAAAACAGTGTGATTCTTACAAGGGGACGGCACGACCTTGGGGAAACGGATTTCGATGAAATTCCGTGGAGTGGTAGTATACCATGTGGGTACTACCACTGTAAAATATTTCCGTCCAATGCCCAGTAGGAGCTGAGAAAAATGCATGCAAAGTTGAGCCCGCACTTTATGTAAAAGTTACAGTAAGTCCCGTTAGAGCGTACCGTGGCGTAAGCGGTAATGCTCTAGACTCGTACTCCCGCCTGTACAGGTTCTAGTCTAACTAGTTGATTTTTTTTTCTTCTTATTTGTTTTATTATTTCAACTATATCAATTATTTATTATATAATATATTAATAAAGAATTATAAGGCAGTACACCTATGTGCCCTAAACTATCGAGTGTAGCGCAGAATGTATACCTGCTCTGGACAATAGAATAGGGTCGGAAAATTTTACCTTTCGAAAGTTAGGCAGAGAAGTAAAAAAAAAGACGGATTATAAGGGTACCATAAATCTTCTTTATGAACCATTACAATGTATACTACCTATGTAAGCTCTGTTTAGCAGTTCGTTTCTGAATTTCACCACGAGCAGACGTATTTGTGAAGTGAAAATTATTTTTAAAAATTATTCTACAATTAACAAAATGGCATCAAAAGAAGAAGCAAGTTGTGCATACAGTGTCGAAACTCCCGATAGCTCCTTACACAATGATTTATCGAAACAACGGCTAAAAGATGGAGTGGTGTATTATGAAAATTTACTTCTCGAAAATGATTTAATTACGGAAAAATCTTCTGATACACTATCTGAAGAAGCTATGTTGTTAGGTAGAGAATTATACGATATTACATTGGATGTATTGAATAAAAAGAAGTTTATAAGTGATGAAGAGTTAATTCATGCTCAAGAGGAGTGCATAGAAGGAAATTTTGAAGCAGTAGAAGATGACTCAATTGATGATTATGTACCAGACGAGAAAAAAATGACAATGGCCGATTATATTCCTCTGGAATATAAAATTAAAGTTTTGAACATAGCAAGAGCCCATCCTACATGGAAACTGGGAACACTACAGAAACATGGATGCGGTCATTTGAAAAGAATGGATCATTTGAAGTTATGGGAAAAGGACGTGGAACAGGGTGGAACAAAATTTGATAAATTTCATGTCATCGATTCTTGGACATATGACCGTTTTGTCGAGATGAGAAAAAATTATAAACAAGTCACAACACGAAATCTACAGCAATGGGCCTTAGCTGCTGCCAGTCAATTTCCTGATCTCCAGTTCAAAGCATCAGACCGATGGGTAACAAAATTTAAACAAAGACACAATATCCGTCAACGGAAAATTACCAGATTTGTGTCAGAAAGAGAAACATACAGCATGGAAACAATTTTGTCCTCTGCAGAAATATTTCGTCTTCAAACAAAACAATTAATATCTAACTTCAATAGTGATTTTATTATCAATACAGATCAAACAGGTACATACATTTTTTCTTTGTAACCCAATTAGTATTTATTTCATTATTGAATTAACTTCAAATCAATCATAACATTTTTTTTCAGGATGTCAATACCAATCACATTTCAACAGAACGCTAACAGAAAAAGGAAGTAAAACAGTTTTTGCTAATGTAAAAGACATGAATAAGTTATCACATACATACACTGCACAATATAGCATCACATTATCGGGAAAATTACTACCGCAAGTTTATATTTGTTTACAAGAGCCCACAGGTGATTTCGGGCCTAGAATAAAACAAGATATAGAACAATATGTAAAAAAATATAGGAATATTATCGTAACATCATCGAAATCAGGAAAACTGACCTCTACTCTTTATCAAAATTTTCTGAAAAAATGTTTGATGCCTTATGTTCAGAAGAATAAGTTTCTTTTAATAGTTGACTCATGGACAGGACAAACAAAACCAGAATTATATGATGAAATATTCCTGGATGGAGACAAAATGCCCACATGTACAACTAAAATTATACCTCCCAAGTGTACTCCATTAGTTCAACCATGTGATGTCTATTTTTATAGACAAGTGAAAAACTTCATAAAAAGATTACAAAGTACCGCTGAACTACTGGACAAGAATTATGAAATTCATTCCCGGGAAGACTGTCTGAAAATTCATTCAATTATCCATCACCAATTATCAGCACCAATATTTCGTGAAATGGTACACTATGCCTGGTATGCCAGTGGACTCAGTGATACAAAAAATTTTTTCACAAATGTAAATGAAGCTTGTTTTTCTTTAGACCGTTTGCAAACACATTGTAATTGTAACAAAACAGCATTTATTTGTTGTTCTTGGTGCAGAAAAAAATTTTGTTTCGAATGTTTTTTATCATAATTATCATTCAGGGTGTTGTACACCTGATTGTTAAAATAATTGTTAATTATAGATAATGGTATTCATAATTGTAGTAATAAATTTAAAAAATTTACCAGAACACGTATTTCATTTTGTACTGCCTTATAATTCTTTATTAATATATTATATAATAAATAATTGATATAGTTGAAATAATAAAACAAATAAGAAGAAAAAAAAATCAACTAGTTAGACTCGAACCTGTACAGGCGGGAGTACGAGTCTAGAGCATTACCGCTTACGCCACGGTACGCTCTAACGGGACTTACTGTAACTTTTACATAAAGTGCGGGCTCAACTTTGCATGCATTTTTCTCAGCTCCTACTGGGCATTGGACGGAAATATTTTACAGTGGTAGTACCCACATGGTATACTACCACTCCACGGAATTTCATCGAAATCCGTTTCCCCAAGGTCGTGCCGTCCCCTTGTTAGTTTAATCTATAGAAAAAAACATGAAAGGAAAATCGATAAAAACCAATAATTTGCATTGCTTTGACAGTATGTCTTGCAACTTTTGTATACACAGAAATTTAAAAATAAACATCTCTATAAGATTTAAACATTATATTTATCTTTTTTATATTATTTTACTTTCTAATATTACTATTAAACTAATAGTCACCAAAAGTTATCCGAATGAGCAGTATTATGCTTATCATCAGTGATGAAATGAAATAAAATAAGGAACAGGACCAAAATCACCAACTGCCGACTAATGTTTCGTTATGTGCATTTTTATGTGTGGTCTGTGGTGCATTTTTACTGTGGGCTATGATTACTAACGGTATTAAATATTCTCATTAAATAATGACAAGAGATTAATAATTCCTATACCATTTCAATTAAAGCAATAAAATATTACACATTGTGAAATCGGTCCTCATGGCGATGACTGTGAATCTACAATAGGTATATTAATTATTACTTACTGTATTGATATTTTCAGTTTATTTTATTATTGTTTATCTTAGAATCGTCTTTTTTGTCGTCTGACCCCCCTTCAGTCAGCCGATCTTACTTTTCTTCGTCGCGACCTAACCACCTTTAGGGCGATGGTAGACGCATCTTGTGCGCAAACTCGCCTAGGTAGCTCACGCGCGGTGATGTTTAGTAAGAGTCTGACATAACCCCACAGCGGGCTGTTAGGTGTCCATGAGGATTCACTTCATCCCTCCCCAGTCCCCAAAGGGTGCCCAAGTTGTCCAGGGGAGAAAAAAGCGAGCTTACTCAATACTAAACAGACTTTTGGAGCGAATGGAAGCGATCATTTATTTTTTGAGTATCGTTGGAAAATTGCAAGGAGGGACGGCGGATTCTTCTTGGTAGGTAACAAGGTCTCCTGATGTAGGACTTACGTAGCCAAGGCGTTGCGCCTTAATGTTGAATAAACGCATTGTAAATGCTTATATGGAATGAAATTATTTATTTTATCTTTCATCTTATCTTTTTACTTTTATTTCATTGAATTCTACCAAATGACAACACGAAACAAATTAAAAATGCGACTTTAATGTTAACTTATATTTGAGTGGAATTTGGCGGAGGATATTAATAAATAAAACTGATTTATATTATCTTTGATATTATTTAGATTAATAAGTAGGTACTAATATTTACATGTTAAAGTACCTACACATAACAAATTCTATTGAAAATTTGTACGTTTTTACAGCTAATCAGGCAGATGTTATCAATATAAAATACAAATATTTTTGAAGTGAAATATTCTTTAGCATCGTTGTGATTTGAAAGTCGATGAAACGAAAAAGCGACAGTAAAAAGAGACAGACATATAAATTCATAAAATTTAACGTAGGAGAAAATGAAATAGGAAGAATTATGTACGTGTGTTAATACGTGTTTGTGTGCGCATGCGTAGTACAAAGTTTGAGAGAAGGCATCACAACTACCGTGGTAATTTGTATACGTATTATTTTTGAAGGTTTCAGTTATACCATGTGTGAATTGCATACATGCTTTATTTTTAAGTTTGCCTTTATGATTATAATATATACAATATCACATTTAAATCTTATCCACATGTTTAATACATCAAGCTAATGCGATCCTACGACAGGCAAAGCATGCAAGCATATTATGCTCTACTACCCGTGTGAAGCTGGGGCGGGTTGTCATTATAGGTATATGATTATTGGAAAATACTTCATAACAAAAATGTTAATAATTTAAGAAAGCGTACTACTTAAGATTTTTTTGAAATATAAATTGCGAAGAAAGTGATTTTAATGCAAGTGAGGGCTAACTAAACCTATTTCTTACATTAGCTTAAATCTGTTTTTATAACAGGAATTTTAAATTTTTATTCAATAAATATTTAGTTAGACTAACATCATTTAAGGAAACTTAGATTTAAAAATCAGAAGTTAATGCTTCTGACTACAAATGTCACAATAGAATTAATCCAAGTTGATTAAAATATATTACTATAACATTGTTATGTTGATTTGGTTGGCCAAGTCATATTGACCTATCCAATATCGAAACTAGGGAACGACTAATGAAATTTGTCGTTAATTTCCGCTAGAAATTGGTCTTCATTGAACACCATCCTTTGGTGAAGCATAGTTGTTGTGCGAGATTTCAAGAACAGATGTTAATCTAGTATAGTATAATTAAATCACGTGAGATTAACAAGGCTTAGTATACCTGGCTATAGTCGCCATAAAATTTACTCAACGTTATTTCTTTTTGGTTACGATGTAACGGTGCGGAGAGATTTGGCTGTTGCATTTTACATTTGTTTGGTGGCAATGTAGTTTTGTGTAGTGTAGAGCGCATTCCTACTTTAAACGCAGTTTTTTGTTTGTTTACTATCAGTTTTAGAAGTAGATAATTCTTACTTAACTTCAGTATTATGACACATTAACTCATCTCATAATCTCTACGATTGGAAAACGGGTTGGAAATCGCAGTAAAATACTTTAATTCCGATAATGCTACTGGCTATTTCGGTATATAGGAGGTGTACAATAATAATCTCCAGTATAATTAGTCGCCTTTTACAATACTCTTAAGGTGAAGGGTTGATGGTATTCCGCTCTGTCGGATACCACTCGGCTTCTATTCTTCTTTGCCAAATATGAATTAGGGCGTAGATTTAATGGAGTTGCTTTCAACGCACTTGTTCATCTGTAAATGGCTTTAAAGTGTTAATCTATTTGTGATGCTGACTATACGTCACGGCAGCTGTTGCTGACGAAGCGGCAAGACTGTCTTCGCCTTTGGAAGATCAAAAGTAACAACTCTAAGCAAACTTTCCTGTCAAAACATATTACACGTTACAGTAATTAATAAAGATTTTTATGAGACCAATCTAGAATCTCCTTTGTCTTCATGTATTTTTAATAGAAATATTATGTTTCTACCCTTTTCGAGATTCACATTCACAGGATAACTATCAGCCAAGAGGAATTTCGAAAAGGCGTCGAAATTGTTAGCAATTTAAGCCTTTCGGATGCAGTTGAAGGGCGAGATGGTTGACTGAAAGAGTATTTTATATTTTAAATATTTATTAAACTTTTATTACAGAGGAACACTGTTATAGTTCGACGACCATGACACAAGAAGAAGGGGTTGCCATAACATAAAAAATAAATGATATAAAATTAAGTGTTGCCTTATATTATTTAACACACCCCCTCAACAGTTAATTTTTAACTTTATTTTATTACATAAACATTGCACCTCCTCAACGGGCAATTTTTTTTTTTAATTTAAATTTTAACATAAACATTATAACCTGTAAAGGTTGTAGATACAAGTATAGTCACTTAATTAAACTATGTCTAAATTTTTGAAAGTTATCTTTGGCTAATGGCTTGGTAAAAATATCTGCAATGTTATTGTTTTATTGTACATACTTCACAATTACCATACCATCAGTTACTTTGTCCATTATATAACGATATTTTATATCAATATGTTTTAGCCTTTTATTACTATCACTAGATGACGATATTTTGATTACACTTTGATTATCTTCAAAGATATTTATATTAAAGTCATAGCCAAAATCAACTAACAATTGTTTCAACCAACAGCCTTCAGTTATGGCTAAACACAAAGCTATATATTCAGCCTCACAAGATGATAATGATACAGATTGTTGCTTCTTAGTATTCCATGAAATGGCAGTTAAATACAAAAAAAAACAAATCCAGATGTTGACTTTCTATCCATTATGTCTCCAGCCCAGTCTGCATCAATATAACCATGTAATATTGCATTGTTATTATACTTATATACTAATGACAATGCAATAGTGCCCTTTATGTATCTTAACACTCGTTTTAAACATTTATATAACATCATACTGGCACACTGTAAATATCTACTAAGAAAACCTACTGCTACAGATATATCTGGTCTAGTACAACATGCGTAAAGCAAGCTTCCTATTATTTTTCTACAATTATTTTCTATTTCCTTACTTTCAGGTTTATCCTGTTTTAACAACTCAAAGTTAAAGTTTTGTTCTAAGTGAGTACATACTGTTTTACAATTATACATTTGATATTTAATCAACATAGTTTTCAAATATTTTTCTTGATTAATTTTAGTAACAGAGTTTTAAATGTCTTGTTTAATATTCATTCCTAAATAGTTACTTGCAAGTCCTAAGTCTTTCATGTGGAATTTATTACATAAAGAGTTTTTAAATTTTTTTATTTCATTATCATCATTTCCAAAATATAACAAATCATCTACAAAAATCAATAAGTATATATATGTATCATTCCCTTTTTTAAAAAATAGGCAAGGATCATTTTGAGACTTTTCAAATTATTCTTGTAACATGAAATCATTGAACTTAGTATTCCAATAACGGGGAGACTTTTTTAAGCCATATAATGATTTTTTAAGTTTTACTATTTTGTTATTATGTAATTGCATATATACCTTTTCCTTTATATCGCCATGAAGGAAAGCTCCAACAACATCCATTTGGTATACCGGAAGCTTCTTTTGGACTGCTACAGCCATAAGGGTTCTAAAGGTTGTAAGACTTGCAACTGGTGCGTATGTGTCATCATCACAGTTCTTTTGTTCAAACCCTCTTGCTACTAGCCTGGCTTTGTATAATTTGTCACCATCTGTTTCTTTTATTTTAAACACCCAACGACTACTTATGACATCATCTCCTGATGGTACATTATCTACTTCTTCCCATGTGTCATTTTCCTGTAGCGTTGACATTTCTCTTTCAATTGCTTCCAACCACTTGCCTTTGTCAGGTCTTGACATTGCTGCTTCAAATGTCATTGGCTCTTCAGTCTTTCATCCAATTTGGTGGTTTCTTTAATCTTTTATTTGCATTTTCTTGTTCTTCATCAATCTTTTCACTATCGGTTTCTGATAAGCTCTCATATAAATCACATTCATTATTCTCTTCTGTTTCAGATGGCATCAATTTTTCATCATCGTGTGAGTCTTCGTGTAAGTCTTCTACAGTTACTTCTGGGATCAATTTTGGTTCAGGTAAGTTTTATTCTATATTTTCATTGTTACTTGTGTTAAGATTTCTTTCTATTTCTTTCTATTTATGACTTGATCAATGTTCTGATGACAGAGCTTCGAGTGCCACTCGGAAAGTCCACTGCGTGCCTGACCAATCATGCCACAGGGAATTTCACACCTAAATTCCATTATAAACATTTTACCATGTCTCTGAGCCATTGCTTTTATAAAATTATTTTGAGTTATTTCACAAGTGTTCTTATTACACAACACCTTGTAACCTTTGTCCATTGCAGCAGAAATTGAAAACAAATTCATTTTTAAGTTTGGTATAAACAACACATTATACAAAGTAGTAGGTATCCAGTCTGTTCCATTAAATGCACTAAGTTTTATTTCACCTTGTCCATAGGCCTTTATATATGAACCATCACCAATTAAAATGTCTTTTGGCACTGATAAGGTTGTAAAGTTCACAAACATGTTTTTGTTTTTACACATGTGCTCAGAGGCACCACTGTCTAAAACCCAGCAGTTTATGTCTTCTAAATTGTCCACACAGGTAAGGTTTATTACTGACATTAAAAAAGCATTTTTATGATCAATGTTATTATTGTCTTTGTTTTTAAAATTATTTTTATTTTTGAACCAACAGTCTTTTTCTTTATGATTATACTTTTTACAAATTTTACACTGGATATTGTTTGTATAATATTTGTTTTTATTCAATGTATTATTATTTCCACCTTTTGATTTACAGTCCTTTTTGTAATGTCCAAATTTTAAGCACTTAAAACATTTTCTTTCACTATTAAAACTTGTTGATTGTGTTGTTAATGCCAATTTCTCTTCATAGCTATTATTGCGTTGCTCTTCAATCATCAATCTTGATATTAGCTCTGACAATTTTCTATTTTCACAGGGTACAGAGTCCCAAGCGGATACAAAGTGCCGATAGCTTTCTGGCAATGTACTTATTATTTTTGTGATAAGCATGCTCTCTGAGATTTCACCACCTGCTTGTTTTATTCTATTTACTAACTCTTCCAGCCTTGATATATATACTGAAATTTCTTCATTTTTATTGAAACTCGTCTCAAAAAATCTTTGTTGAAGTATATGCAGGGATGTATCTGATTTTGATTCGTATATCGAGCATAACCTTTCCCATATTTGTCGGCCTGTTTCGCAGTTAGCCACTTGCAAGATGGTTTTGTGTGATAGTTTCGTAACTATTATAGATTGTGCCTTAGCATCACGTGCCGTCCATTTTTCGTCGGCCATGTTTCGTTTTTCTGTTCCGTCGACAATTCCATAAAGGTTTTGTGCCTTTAAAATCACACGGACTTGGAATTTCCATGACGTCCAATTACTTGTTCCTTCTAATTTAAATTGATTTTCCGACGTGACCTCCATTTTGTATGATACCGTTTACCCGGCGATTTTTCGTTGCAACTGCTTGACCGCGTGCACAGCGTTTTACCACGCTTTCCTCTTTCAGTCAAACCACTCAACACCTGGGCCCATAACCTGTTAGCAATTTAAGCCTTTCGGATGCAGTTGAAAGGCGAGATGGTTGACTGAAAGAGTATTTTATATTTTAAATATTTATTAAACTTTTATTACAGAGGAACACTGTTATAGTTCGACGACCATGACACAAGAAGAAGGGGTTGCCATAACATAAAAAATAAATGATATAAAATTAAGTGTTGCCTTATATTATTTAACAGAAATGTCGAGAACAACTTTTAGTAATCCGGTCGTAAAGTCACGATATTTTTAAATATCAAACAAGTTATTAATATGTTACCCCTCATGGTGAGCTAAATGCTTGGATACGAGCGAGTCCACATTTCGTAGGTGCGTTACGGATAGTTCGTAGGTGCGCTACGGTTAGTCCGTAGTATGAGGATCGAAGTTGATGTACTTGGTCAAAAACTAACATCTCAAGTTACGCTTAGTTAAATTATAACAAAGCTTTTAAACGTACAATAATCAGGTATTTAGCATATAGCCATAAGTATATAACCATTTAGCATATTTTTCTTAATACAGTCGACTCTCGTTTATTCGAAACCCGAGGGACTCTTAAAATATTACGAATTATCGAGTGTTTGAAATATCAAATGGTTCGAAATTTGTGAGAGAAAATAAATAAAACTTCGAATTATTAAGTATTGATCAATTATTATTTATTAACTGCTATTCTATAACAATGTCAAAAGTTTAGAGGTACATTCGTGTACATATATGTATTCATAATGTGAATTAATAAATCTTTCAAAAGAACTCTATTATATTGGTTTGCTTCAAAGCTCATTGCTGCTGCTCAGACTGTTAATCTGTATACCAACGAAAGAGTAACAGTAACTGAATGATAAAACAAACCCATTGGTAAGAAGTGTGTGTCAAATAGTCAAACTAATCATAACAAAAACAAAGGCTCGTGTACGTTGATACAAGTTTCAACTTGTCGCAAAATGTACTTACAATCTTTCCGCCTCTTTCTGCAACTTTGAATCGTCGAGTGTTGGACGCCCATGAGTTCGAATTAACGCATGGTTTTGTTATACAGCAATGATTTTTTCGTTCGAATTACCAAGTGCATAAAAATGTATTGATTTAGTTCGAAATATAAAGAGAGTCTGTAGGGAACTCGTGATAACTTTGAATTATAGAGAGGTTCGAATTATCGCAGGTTTGAATTAACGAGAGTCGACTGTACACATCTTAAATTCATAATTATCATAAAAATGATCTAATTTTCACATCGCACTATGTCTATGCTATTAAAACTGTGAAAGAACTATGTCTGTACATTGAAGCTATTCCAGAAAAAACATATGAGATAGGTTTCTGGGACAAAAACATAACTATTTTTTTCTGTGCTTTTCTGTCTTTCTGTTTACACGCGCATCACGCAAAAATTGATAAGGTCTTTACAATTTAACAGCGAAGGGTCAAACTCAAAATCATACCCATATTCCACCTCTTTCAGGTGGATAGGACCACAGATACATATTGACCGATCCATAGCACCCACTTCACACAATAAGGAGGTCGTTTAAAACGGGCGCTGCGGTCTAAAGCTTCTTTTATCACGATTATAGCCTCCCACGTATCAATAACCTATATACCAGTCACAGTGTAAACTGGCTAAATCTCTAGGGCAATCGCGATACAGACTGTTTATGACAAAACGAACACTACTGCTTTAACGTTGCCATGTAAGAGTGTATGAGAAAATAAGAGAATTATTATTAAAGCGCGCTTAGCCCACGCTGTTTAAATAGTAATTAAGACAGTCTTGGACATTTTCATTTATCAACAAACTGATATATATATACCAAGATACTACACTTGACAGCCACCAATATTGTTATACTATTAACATACTTATCAGTTCAAATAGATCTATAGAAAGATATATCTAAATAAAATCATTCTTCGTCATCTAGGTACGTAATTTCCGTTACCTATGACTTAATTTAAAAAACGAGTAATGAAAAGTAAAGGTCACTACAGTCACCAAAATAATGAGGTTTCAACTAAGGCGGATTAAAAATACTTTTAACATATTATGAGCATATTTTCACATTATTCTAAGGGCGATAAATCGAAAAACTGTTTACTGTTTGGTGGGATATATTAAAGTACAAGGGACTGTCACAAACATGAAAGAAGGCTGTTGGAAACCACTTAAGAAAGGCCAATGAAAGATCTTTATCCGGGCTAGGTGATATGTGCCCTAGGGCCGCAGTTATTGCTTATATTATATCGTAGATAGTTGAACTATATATATTATAGATTTTCCTTAGAAAGCCTTATAATTACGATTTTTTGGAATAGAACCATCTGTGGCAATCTTTCTCCGATTAGAGATGTATGTGCGTCGGTGAGAAGAATCCACGCTCTAACGATTTACAAAGGAGAAAATGCATCTTTTGTGTTCGATTAGAAATTCCAATAAAGGAAGACACATATAGGAAAGTATATGATTTAGGCGACACTTTAAGTTTTAATCCTGTCAATCCACATGGTGTTGAATCAAATCAGCAATAAATATATAAAAAAAAATCATATTATTAGTTCTTTCATTTACCACGAATCTCATTATCTCTTGTCTTTATGCTGTCAGTTTTGGCAGTTCGGATAGGGCCAAAATGAATGTTTCGTCGGGAGGAAAAATTATTCCCTCAGTATATGAGGTAGATATGTGGAAGCTACATACATATTCAGTAACAATCAGAACAAAAGCCCACTTCACGGCTACGGAAAGGCCTCCTTTGTTTCTTCCTATTGTTATTTTAAGGCGTTTGTACACGAAAGAAAAGACTAAACTGACGGTACTAAATGCCATAACAGGAAAAGTAGTGGTAATAATACCCCTTTCAACTGCAATGGCGATACTTGTTTAAGCTACCATAATTGATTATAGTTATCAAATGACTAAAAGATAAATATTGCTTTGTTTTGCTTAACTTTTTTATATTACGAAATGATATACTAGCGTCATTTATTACTGCACCAAAAATGTCAGTTTCTTTTTAATAGTCGACAAAGTGGTCAAGTCTGTCTGTGCAGATTATTTTAATAAGTTCTTTACACTAGAAGTGACAATTAAAATGTGGTAATTTTTATTACTTCATAAAAATCTATCAATTTACCAAACACACCTGAGAACTCAAAATGGTATATGTACAGGTGGCTCCAAACTGAAAGTTCTAGTTTAAAAGACATTATGGACATGAATATTTAGCCAATTTTCTTAATAGAAAATGTTTGTCGTTCATATGTGTCTTAGATTCGGCTTTGGAATCAACTTTCAGAAGCAGAATTCCTTCTTCTGTGATTTCTAAAAAAATAAATAAATATTATGGTAGTCATGCTCATAACGATCCAGGACTTCAATTTAGATATTAAAAGCCATAACTCAATATAAAATTCAATGGAAATTGAATTGTTCTGCGAATTACTGTTTTAGTCACATTTTTATATCACGTGTCATTTATTCACGTGGTTAAAGTTTTTTTTTGTGTACTAATAAAAAAAATCAAATTTTTAAGTATGCACAATTATAAAATTACGCAAAATGAAATTTCATTATGTATAACAAACACAACTTTGTTACCGGTAATGAAATCTAATATAGTAATAATTTTTTCTGTTACCTCGTGGGTTATCCGAAGTTCTTAAGGATTCTTGTCGTCATTTAGGTTGAGAAATTCTTGAAGAACACCTACACCCATACAGGAAGTTTCCTCAAGAATTATAAAGTCATATTATTAGGTTACACTCAAGCGTAACCAAGAACGTCGCTACTTATATTTATTAACAAACTTGAGACTGTTCCTTAGCATATTTCGTCCTATAATAAGTAAATTACTCCAATGGGAATATTCGGAATCAGGAATGTCTCTCTATAACTCGCTAATTTACGTGAAGTTTAGATTTTACTGCAGACCTGTTTAAAAAGCGAAAAATGTACAATCAATTTGACATGTGTGAATTCGAAGTGTAAGAAAAATAGTGTTGTAGGTTTGGAACGACTTTCTAATGACGTTCGTTTTTAAGTACAGACGAATTATTTCGTCGTTTATTTAAATTAGTACTTACTTTCTTACTTAGTTGCAATTCTTTGATTCTTACCGTGATACATATTATGTTTTAAGTTGTTTATGTCATTAAAATACCTACTTTTTCTAATCATGCACGTATTGTATGTCATACTACAACACAACATCGATATCCGGATTAATTGAAAGAGATCTGTATTCGAAATTACTCCACTTTTGCAAACATAATAGCACTAAATTGTCTTTTGTGAAATTTAATAATACAAGTACCGGTAAAGCATCGTCTTAAAGAATAATACTAACATGCCACTTCACATAAAGTCTGAAAGAGTCGGCGCGGGCAATTTACAGATAACCATCGTCTCGTCTGTCAAGTCACAAAGCTTGGGGCTGATTCATTTAACTCCGTGCCCCTGCAAAATATTGTATATTATGCGGTTCATTCACTCTTAACAACATTCTTCGAGAATTATTCACCCTTTTATATGCCAAATTTTCTTACGCCTATTTTTAAAATATGCTGGTTGCTCACCTTTTTTTTTATTAAATAAATATACCGTTATAAATTCAGAAAAGCGCTTTATTATTCATCCATTTGTTGTTGTTCTTTTTAATGACTAGCTTTAGAAGTTTAGACCAATAAACGATTATTTTACTATAATAGATGACTTTAAGAGCCCATGCACACTGCCTTTTGAAAAGCAATGCTGATGTGCATCGGCAGCCCATTTTTCTTTATTCTACAGAGTAAATTTTTTATATATCTCACGTATTTGTATCGATACAAAACGCGTGTTAAAATAGCGTCTGTACCGATTCAAGACCGAGACTTAATTTGTATAGATGAATAGATCTAGAACATATAGAGAAATTCATAGTCAAGCTACATTTGACTCGTATGAGTATCGCACGGTTGAATCGATACAAACGTGCGTCGATAGCGCGTTACAATGGTGTGCAGAGGCTCTAACACGTGCTTATTGAAATGTAATTCTCGTACAAAACCAAACTATTATTATTATTCGTAAACCATTCTATCTTTTTTAACCTTTGTATTATTCCCTTAACCTCCACCATCATTTTCATAGTAGCACTTCCTCTCCCCTTGATCTAATGATTTTATTTTTTGTCCCGACAACCCTGTTTCGTATGTTGTATGCTTTCGTTGTAGTTTCGCATGGGCAACTCTCTACAAGTTTCTCCTTTCAAGATCCCTTCGCTTTCTCACCGATTACGTCCTCCCAAACCTAAACCCCAATTTATATTGCACGGTAAGTATAAGGCTATCAACTTGAATGCCGTACAACGCGATCTCAATGACTTTGATTCGTAATAATGACAGCAATAGGGTACGGTTTTGCTTTTCATTAAGGGTCGTTTTATTACATGAGTTTTGTAATATCCCATTACATACTTAAATTAGAACTTAATTGTCGATGTAGGTTGTGTGAGTTCATTATTGCAGCGACCGGCATAACAAGCTTGAAGGACAAACGGAATGTTACAATATAAGTGACACACATATGTAAATCCATCAATACCTGTTTGAAAGCTTGCCAAGCTTGTATATTCTCAATTTCTTTGATATAACATAAAAATAACAAATATTCTTGCTTGAATCAAGTGCGTATGTGTAACATCTAAGAACTTAAGTAATAAGTGATAATAAGACTGTGAGAGAGCACTCACTCACCAGCGCATTCCTTTTTTTTATTTATCAAATTACGGCAAAAAAGAATTAATATTTAATTTGTGTACGTGAAAGTTACAGTACCTTTACGACGTCATTTTCCCCTGAAGTGTATAATCATGCCCTATTAACCAGTAGACTTTAAACGGAAATGCGTTATTGCTAGATAATTACTACTATACGGGTTATAGTTCTGGGTTTCCCAAGAAAGCTTTTATAGTACTTACTGAACAGCTAGCAAAACAGTCGCTTGGAAAGCGTAACATTGTGGTTTTCGAGTCCTATTAAACCTATAAAAATTGCTACATATATCTGCCTAATTTCTTAAATTCCTAATCTATCATTTATAAGACACAAATTTTTAACATGACCTGTCCATGCGCTCAATCGTTTTATTTGATAAAAGCATATAAAAGATTTGGTTCCCAGGGAACCTCTTCAGTAACATTACCGCATTTGGTATACTGACAGCATCTAGAGTAGGCTTCTTTATTGGATTATTATATTTTCCACTTTAAATAGTTTCTTGCAATATAGTAGCAGTAAGTTAAATGAAATTAAATAGTGAACAGATTGCAAACATTTAACAATGAATTGAAATATCAATTTTATTGTTATTTTTATTATTTGTGAATTGTGGTGAATAATGAATGAAAAACCTAATAAATGGGGGAATGGAATAGCTGTGAAAAACTTATTAGATATTGATATTGCAATTTCAAGCAGGTCTCGTGAGTGAGATTTTGATCACATTGAAAATTATCTAAAAAGTCTGTGTTAGTTTTATTTGCTTATAATTAATAAAGCAATAGACATTTAAAAGTAAAATCGCATTCATACACAAAATCAGTCTTTGCGGAGCAACTTGCTTGCTTTGCTTTTATAATATTTTTGTTACTGAATATAACTTTATAATAAATGATAAACATTCCATTTCACACTTTAATAAAATATCAATTTCAACTTAGATAAGCGACATGTTGATATTGAAATAGGTTAGGAAGTAAACAAAAACCATCTCGTGTCAAACAAAATAAATCACAGGTATAGACGGACGATATTTTAAATGAACGGATGTTGGTTTGTGGCTGGCACTGACAATTATTGCATACGATTTTTTTTCAGTATTTCTAGCATGTTTTAACCTCAAGCCATTTTCTTAAAAATATTTTTTGTTATACAAATATGCTATTAAATAAAAAGTTAGGTTAGGTTTAGCACAGATATGCTATTTAATAAAAGGTCCTTATGTCCTTAATAATATAAGTTTATGTGATTTGGCCTATTGTCTACCTTTGTTCTAATACATAAAGGGCATTATTATCTCTGAATTTAAAGCCAAAAATTATTCTGTTCCGAGTCAATTTTGATGATAAAACCGGTCAGAAAATAGCGATGGACCCTTTCTCCATTATAGACAAAGCCGCCTACACTATTCAACGAGTCGCGACGTTCTCAATCGAAGTCTCTCTCAAATGCTTCAATGCTTTGCGTCTGGCTAAGGGTTAAACTAAATAAATTTTGAATTTGTCTTTGATATTCATAGAATTTGAATCAGAAAAATTAGATCACGACAGGAACATCAGATACATTGTCTATAGACTGTAGAAAAACTACTGTTCACTCGAAATGGAATTAATAAAGAAATAATATGAAAGTGATTACATAAAGGAAAGAAAGACAGTTTTTTTATTTAAGAATATATGTAGTATTTAAGGTACTTATTATTTGATATTTATACGGGTGTAAGGACTTCGAATATCCAAATGTTTCTAATACAAAAGAGGCATGTACATTCACTAACTAGATAAAAGACCTCTGGGGATGGGAAATGCCAACTGTCGCTATTTCCGTGCAATCTCCGCCTAACACTTACGTCGTCCGAAAATCATTTCAAATGAAGAACAAGGTCTTTCGGCTTTAATTTAATACAAATACAATCCATGTTAAATACGCTCTTTGTAATTAGAAAAATGGCAAAGGTAAGAGTAGTTTTACATTTCGTAGGACGAGTAGTGCTACAGTTAAAATATGACTTATGTACGCGCGTGAGAAGTTATACTTGTTTGGCACTATTAAAAGAATAATTTATATTATTAACACATACAAAGAATACATACCGACAGTTAACCTCAAATCAATAAACGCACTTCAAAAAGTTTATAATATAAAAACCACTTTTAAATAAAATTGTTATAATGTTATTATATAATATAAAATTGTCATTATAATATTATATAAGGCATTGTTAACCACCATATATAATTTAAAATTACACATATACACACATTCATAAATATTTGAGTAACTACCTTGAGCCAATTAGCGGCCAACTTCATCCTGCTGATTTATTCCATGTCGCAACTTCAACCTAGTTACTTTTGTGTTACAGTGACTATTGTGTTATAGTGATGCGTGTATCTTAAAATTTCACACTCATCATCTTTTCATGACGCGCTTAAAGAAGTATAACTTCAATAAACAAAATAAATGGTTAGAGTAACTGATTAATCGGTAGATAAAATAAAATAAATCAACAAAAAAAACGTAGTGATAATAACCAAAAAATTTACATTATGTTGTAACACAACAAAAAGGCTCCTCTGTCACGTTAATGAGATGTAAAATCTGCATAGCTGATCTGAACGAACTGTTAAAATGTCAAAGTACTGCAGTATGAGGAGAGATTGCACTTTGAATTTGGGAATTTTTCTTATCAAAGCCGAAAGGAGTTAGTGTTTATAACTGAATTAACCATAGAATAAAAAAAGTTAGGAGCACCGATTATGTAAGGTCTAAAACAGACTATATATATATATATATATATATATATATGTGTGTGTGTGTGTGTGTCTGTCATTGTAATAAGCGACATAGTGGTAAAGGATTTCCTTACTGCTATTTAAGCTGAATGTACCTCGTACTTTTCGAAAACATAAGAGCTCAAGTAATACTCGTTTAATATATTTCATACCTCATAATACTTCTTCTGTCTTAGTATTTTCTTAGGTTGACTTTGACAAGATAAAAGTAAATTTTTAACCCCACCTGGATCCTTCATTTTGAGATAATGAGAACCGTTTTTACAGAATGCAGACGTAGCTAGGGAAAAATGAGCTCGTAGCTTATGTCGTTTCAACCACCACCGTGTTTACAGTTAACGGGAGGGGAAGAGATGGGTATTGTAATCTATGTTTTGTACGCAACTCGCTATTATTATGGTAATAAAGTTTCTAGATCTGTCATACTTTAGCTGGTTCTAATTTATTCTGTTTAATTGCTTTCAGTTCATCACTGGAATATAATTTTAAAGCTCAAATGACAAGAGCTTCATTTATTCTCATATGTAAATTTATATTATACTAACGGCCCGTCCCGGCTTCGCACGGGTGGACAAAATTCTTAAAATTTTTCCACATTAAATATATTTTCGTTAGCGCCATCTAGCGTCCGGTACACGAACTACTTGCGGTTAATATGGTAACAAACACACACACAAATTGTGATAATATAATTAGGATCGTGACAGACCCGTACTTTTTTAACTGACGCCAGCACCAACACTTCGTTGTGTTCAAGGTACTCACTACAACATCGGGTGTAATACTTTTACAAGTATCCAAAAATCGACAAAATTATCGCCACTCAGTATGCCTTAAGTTATGTTTTGGTGTCACCTATAGGTATAACTATTATCTGTTCAAAACGGGAGTTTACCATGGATTGCCGTGCAAAATAAATTTTGTATTGGTAAAGATACTACTATATTTTAATGTATGTTGATGTCTGATAGAGTTTGAATGCAGAGAGTGTGTAATTCTAGAGCGATGAGTGTAAATTAATATTGATTGCTTTTACTTACAAGAAATGTCGTCTAACGAAACAAAATGCCTTTATAATATTTAACTAGAATTCTGTTTTTGCACATACTTGATCATTATGATTAACATATTATTATTATAACATAGTATTTTTGATGGAAAATAAATCTGTCGGTAGTATGTAATTTGACCACGTTAAAAAATAG
Source organism: Calamotropha paludella (assembly GCA_927399485.1). Taxonomy (NCBI): domain Eukaryota; kingdom Metazoa; phylum Arthropoda; class Insecta; order Lepidoptera; family Crambidae; genus Calamotropha; species Calamotropha paludella. The sequence goes on along the minus strand of OV656803.1, from coordinate 29,956,946 downwards.
TTAAACTGGTTTCACATGATCATAGTTTTTCAAGATAGATTTTTATGTAATATCCGTACTCACTAGTGATGTTCAGAATATTTTTAATTACCAAGCCTACTATAGCTAGACTGAGACAAATGGTGCAAGTCACTCGATTGAACTGCCAATGACAGACCTATCTAGGCCACATTAAACCTCGTCATATAGGAAGGGGTTGCTACTGTAAGCCTTTTTTCTGCGCATAATGAATAACTTTCTTTGAACAGTTTGTTGATTATAATTAACTTTAATCCATGCTCGGTTTTTATCCAACGGACATAGTTAATACAATAATAATCTTTTTGACTCTTAAGGTCTTAAATGAGAGTTTTTAAAAATGTAAGGTAGGTATTCTTCATCATCAGATTACCTATCTTACTTTATAAGTAAAGTGTCTGAAATCAAGTTGACATGAACTAATCTTGTCATAACCGAATGAGTAAGCTAATGTGTGGAGAATCTTCATCAAAACTCCTGAGTCGAAGTTAAAGCATAAATTTGAACGCGATTACGCTGGTAAAGCGTGAAATAAGGCTTTCGGTTAACTTTGAGGTATCCACGATACCTCCCTATCCGCTACTGGAACTTTATCAATCAAATTTAATCCCTAGCTACATAGAGGTAGCGATTGTATTTAGTATAACATCAATGTTAAAGGAAAATAGTGAACAACTAAGATTATGGACTTAATGGGATAAACAAACAAGGTAAATAAATATTAAAAATATCAGTAACTGTATTTGAGGTCATCCTTAAATTCATTACCTTTGATAGCCTTTGCTGTCATTATTAAGGTATTGGTAATGTAATTATGCTCGACGGAATAAAAAAGAGTTATTATTTAATTTTCCTAAAATTAAAACATCCATGTCAATGTAACTAGTTGACATCTCTCATTAATATTTTTTTATTTTAAAACAATACAAAATATTAAACGGATGTGACTTCTATTTAATAAAAATAAGATATAAATTCGTAAAAAGATTAAGGTAATAATTAGTTTGTCATTCTATGATCACGGCTTCTATAAAGAAGTCTAAACGTCAGGTTTAAGTATAAATGTGTCATTTATTCGGTAGTGGTTTAATTCAAATCCCAGAGATTGAACTCTGTCCCGGTTTAATAGTTATTTCCTTCCGTCCTAAAAACAAAATTTGAGGTAAGGCAAAAGCGGCCAGTCGGTCACTTGGATTCACCACTAGTTTCGACATCTAGACACATATCTTTCATTTATAAAAAGTTATGATAAAATTTCAGAGTTAAGAACTAACATATATTATGTAAATAAAAGCATCTAACTGGTGCTTTCATAATAAGTTGTCACTAGGCTACACGCCAAAATAACGATCAAAAAACTGTAAAAGGAAAAAAAATCTTATGTTAAATTGGTTACTCGTATATTATAAAATCGAATAATAGAAAAAATACACAGAAAATTGAGTTAATAATTCTTGAGCTTTATTTACCTTATTTTTAATACCATAGACTTATAATTATGAGGTTTTCCATTAAAAATATTTTTATATCACCACTGACGTTCCTGCATTATATTGGTTTTTAGTCCATGTCATTCTTTTAAACGAAATATTTCGAATTTTATCTTCTTTCTATATATAAAAGGCAATTATTACTGACTGACCTATAAACGCACAGCTCAAAGCACTGAACGGATTGCGCTAAAATTTGACACACATATAGCTATTATGACGTAGGCGTGCGCTAAAAAAGGATTTTCCAAAACTCACCCCCTAAAGGGGTAAAACGGGGCTCAAAGTTTGTATGGAACACCACGATCGCGAAGTTAATCCTTTAACTAAATAAACAAATACCTATTTAAGGTTTTTCAAAAATCAACCCTGTAAAAATGTAAAATAGGGTAACAAAGTCTTAAGATTATTGGGGCCGCTAGTTACGAAAATAACATCGGTTTTAAAATTTAACAAGGCAGACATGAACTATCATCGTTATTATAATAAATTAGTAGTGTGGCCGCTGCTCTGCGGCCCACGTTTTTGCAAAAAGCATAACTCTCTGCAGTTGGCTAAAAAAGGAACCCAAGATCCTAATTCTGACCTTAAGCAATCAAACTAAGAAAGTTTCATCGAAATCGGTCCAGCCGTTTTCCCGTGATACCCGTTCAAACCAATAACATACAAACGGCCAAACAGGCAAACAACATTATATAAAGAAATTAGTGTTATTTTCAAGGTAAACATTAATTTAAAATATTAGTATCGAGGATATGAACTTATAGGACTTATAGGATAGGACTTTAAGTTGAAATCCACACAGATAGATGGCGCTGTTAGTGTTTAAAATGAGGTAATGTTGTGTATTTTTTGAACCTAAATATATCCAGTGGTTAAGGGCGCTACAACCTTCTTCAGTACGTCATATGGTCGTGGCTTTGTGATTTACTCATTGATTGTTTTAGATTTAATACTTTTTTATCATTTAATTCTTAATTTACTCTTTCATAAATTTCGAATACGGCAGGCTTTCGAATACGAAAATTGATTCTTTTCGTATTTTAGTTTTCATATTTGGATTTGGCATTACAAAAGTGGCTAAAGAAAATCTTAACAACATACTGTCGACCCCATTGTAGGTGACGGCGCGTGTTTTTTCCGTGCTTAGTCTTTTCAATGTACGGAACCCAGGAAAATGAAAGTAGGTACGTTAGATTTGTGGTCAATGATGGGACCAAGTTTTCAGTTATATCTCACGACAGAAATGGTGATAATTACTCAATAGCAGATGGATATTCTTCTGATATGTTAAATGATAATAATAATCAATGGAGTTCTCAGAATGCTGAGGGATACTGCTAACATGAGCTGCTTGTTATGATATACAAAGTACTGTGGTAATCTGTTACTGGGTACTGTATCTTGGTCTGGGGTGGTGCCGCGAAGACGACACCACTTCAGGCTGAACGAGCAAACAGATAAAAAAAACCTTATAGACAACCCAACGGCAGAACTTTATAAGGAAGCCCTGTTTACATTAAAAAGCTGTCTGATAGCGATGGCTTATCACTTCGGATAACTACAAAAACTTTTAAATAACTTTTAAAATACCGATTCCGTCAATAAATTCACACTTTGCTACCAGATTTGTTGACTCAGTTAGAACTCGTGCTTACAATGCAACAGCAAGAGGTTGTGACGTAAGGAACTGTTATGTCTCAGAAGCAAGGAAATTTCTAGCTGCTTGATAATTCGTATATTGACTGAAGCTCCTTTCGGTCGATGTTTCTAAGTTACTTTTCGTATTATTTGTAAATGTTTTTACTTAATTTCTCATGTTTTGTTTAAAATAAACCGTAATTTTCAATACTTTTTGTTATACTCAAATTTCACTTTGATTTTTGCTTTTCCGTAGCTTCTTTTTTTTCTCATAATCAGTTTCTTTCAGTAGGCATTGGGAATTCGGGTCGCAAGACCAAATATTCGTTTAAATAGTCTCCTAAAATACAGTTTGGGGACCTCTGTTAAATATATTGTCTCAATTTGCTTATGGACTTTCCCAAATTTTTACAAATTTTGGGAAAGTCCATTTAAAACATTATTATTATTATTAAGTTAACACTTAATATAACAACTATTGAGACTCCCATTTGCAATGTAACTAAACAAAGTAATTTTGCCGAAGTGTTAATAAACACTAAAATGATAGTGTGGAACGAGATAACAATGGTTGTTACGGGGGTGTTGAAGCTTCAAATAGTTATCTTCAAGATATACGGGGAAATAAAAAGTTAATGGGTGGGGCAACGATTTTACGGGCTGGCAACTATAGGCAGATTCTACCAAAAGGAACCAGAGCTGATGAAGTAAGATCGATTGTTTGTCACAAATTAGCATTTTCAAGCGTTTAAAAAATATGAAGGTTCGCTTGGGAGGGGAAGATACTGCTGGTTTTACAGATTTCTTACTTAAAATCGCCAACGGTGATTTTCCGAACGTTGACGGATAGATAACTGTCCCAAGCTATTTGTTTGGTATGAGTTTAGAGGTTAATTAAACTCCTATAACCGACGGTCTTAGGAGTTAATATCAAAAATTTATTCGGATATTTCTCAAATTCACGATAAGCCTATGAAATGGTTGCGTGAACGTGCCATACTTACTCTGAAAAACGATCAACCGGCAGCTATTAATGATACGCTATTAAAGTCTTTCAAGGGGGAAGAAATCGTATAGACTTCTATAGACACAGTGGTAAACATAGACGACGCTATGAATTACCCTGTAGATTTTTGAATTTGCTGAAACCAGCGGGTCTGCCTTACCATAGGCTTATTCTACGCGTGGGCACTCCTGTTATGTTGTTACGAAATTAAAACCCCCTAAATTATACAATGAAACCAGGCTAATAGTCAAAGCTTTACATAGAAATATAGTGGAAGCCACAATTTAAACTAGGTGTGCGCAAGGGTAAACTGTATTGATACCACGAATTCCTTTGATTCCCAACGATCTTCCGTTTCAATTTAAACGATTGCAGTTTCCTCAATAAGTCTGCTTTGAGATGACAATAAACAAGTCTCAAGGACAAACATTCAAATATGCTGGGATAGATTAAGAAGAAAACTGCTCCTCTTATGGCCAATTCAGTGGTTTTGGCACCTGGATTAGTGAAAAATATTTTTTATAAATAAAGTTTTGTAGTCTCTTTTTTCTTTTTCTTCTTTTCTTTTCACATTCATTCATTCACTCAAATCAAATCTAACGCTAGTGAAGCCGCGTGCAAAAGCTTGTATTAAATATTTTGCTAACATGGTGTTAGTGTATCATAATCGTCAATATATTAGCCCCATTGTTGAGCATTGGAGGCATATGGTAGCCAAAGGATTTTCCTGTGTTGTCTATAAACTATTTAATGCCTTTGACATGAGATATCAACTTTTACATAATGTAAAATATTTTACACAATCATATAAATCCATAGAGTCATCTGTGAGCGTCGTCTATGAGAAGCACAACTAATCTTACCTAGATATAATTATAATTTATAGTTAATCTGGCAACCTACAAAAACACAAGAATGTTCATAACTATGTATGTGTATTTTATGTTCATAAACAAAGGGTCAAAAGTTGGGGAACATTAGCAAACTCACTGCGATCCACGTTCCCCTTCGCCGAGAAAGTTAAATCTATAGTTAAGTAAAAGTAAACAAAATGTTGTGGAATATTTTTCTTTAAGGCTTCTTTGTAGGATTGGTAAAAGAAGAAAATGCGTATAGGGTTTAGTAATAGTATTTTTAATGTAAAATAAGAAAACTTCGTAAGACATAATTATGATATGGTAAGGATCTCAACAATGCAGGTAGTGAGGCTCTGCTCCCACTGCTATCGTTGACAAAACTAATTGACCTTTTTTGTTCAAATCGTTCCATTTCTTTCTGTTTTATTTTTGAAAAAAGGAAATAGTGAGACCATTTTTTCCAAATAATTTTATGTCTACCTAGAAGATACTTATGTAAATAGTAAAATACTGTACATTTCTACGTTATATTTGTATATGGTGGATGCTTCTGACTGAATGTTCAACTGGAACCAATAACTGCCACCACCATCTACTTATTCTATTGGTAGAATAAATTGATCTTTATAATAATATAGTTCCATTAATAACTGGTCATTCCATTGGTAGAACTAGTTTGATTTTTATGTTCAAGTTCATTCATTACTTTGTATTATGAAATTCTGAACAAAAAATTCTGAACAAAAAATTCAAAAAATGAAAAAAAAAATCGTTACTAATGAGATAATAAATATCTACGTAGGTACTAAAACTTTGTAGCAAAAATAAAGATAAAATAATATACATGTAAAATTAAACGTGAACTAAAATAGGTACTATTTAAACGAAACTCCCTGGCTCCAACTGTTTTCTGGATAAAATAATAATTTTCATTATCAGCTAGTTTTATTGAAGTCCCATTCCAACACATATTTATTTACAGTAAATATGCAATGCCACATCGTTACGTAGCCTTGCATATAAAATAATCGTTTTACTATGTTTAATAAAACGATTATTTTATTACTATAGTTGTCATACACTCGTGAGGAATATGTTCCCCACAGAACAAACAGCGCCTTAGAATGTTGCAATCATAAAATTAATACACTCATTAATAAAAATAGAGTAAATATTTATCGGCACAATTTTTTCTATGACTCATCTTTCATATTTCACCAAAGCAAACAAGAAAAGGAATATGATGATGATTCACAACCGAATCAACGGAGGGTTGATACGAAAATAGATAATTTTTGTATGCAGTCGGAGACAAGGACAAATTAGTGTACGGCATTCTTTGGATATTATATTTGCTTACATACATTTGGTTATATTTCACTGATTTTTTTTAAGTAAAGAGACAACTACTTCGGTTATGTCATTTTAATAGGTAAAATGACATAACAAAAATTAACTTACACTTGATTATTCACTGTAATTTGTTTAAAAGTTCACATTTTGGTTTAGGTTTATACATTTGTTATTTTTTGTTGATTTATTGCTACATTCATACTACTCACTTTGGTATCTATTTGGTAGAAATAAAACTATTGGGATTAAACGGTCTCATTAGTAATGGAATTACTTGCACAAAAAGCTCAACTAGTTCTATCAGTAGAATTACTAATAAGACTAGTGAATAGTGGTGGCAGTAATGATTCCCGGTTGAACATGCAATCAAATGCATAGAAGCTCTATTGTTTTTATTAACTGATAATGAAATAACCATAAAATAGACTTTGGTAAAAACTAATTTATGCGTTAAACCAAACCTTTAATAATAATTTATTGGTTAATCAATTTTATTCACATATTCATATACTAAAGACATCCCTCTTCTAGAGAGCAGTATTTTTGTTGATATATTATATAAAAATCCTAAAATTATTAATCTGTTAATAATTGAATAATACCCTTATAAAAATTCATTATTAATGATTTCACAAGTGCAAAATCAAAATAGAAAGGCCACCAGATTAAAATATTTTTGTTTGGTAAGTCACAGCATAACTGTCATGCTTAAACAAAAACAAAGAAGTAGGTGGTACCTTATAAGACACTGTTATTGATCACACAAACTACACGTTGCTAATATAACAAAAATACAGTCAACCACATGTCAACCTAACTAATGCTATCATTAGATAGCTAGTCTATAATGAATTTTCAATTAATATCCAACAGATAGAGTAGCAATATCGATTGAGATATTTAAAATTTTATGATCGCTCTTGTTATTATCCGTACTAGCAAATAAAAGCAGAAATGATGGACTTGATTCGGGAAACTTTTCACAAAATTGTACCAATCCGAATTAAGTAAAGTAGGCAAGTTTTAAATAGGTTGTTACCCCTTTTCAAGCAATTTACCAAGTCACATGTTTCGTATTCTAAAAAGCAAGCACGCAAGCAGCCTCATTTTAAGAGAAATGTAAGTAACTTTCTTTCTTAAGAAAATTTCCTATAATTTGCCGATTTTTCTTTATACATTAATAAAAAATAAAATTTTACTTTCAGCTAAACATGAAAAGCTACGATTATTTATTTATGGAAATATTTATCTGCTCATTTTTTTTGGCAATACTCAAACTCTAATTTGCGTTGTCACGCATCACTTTTATTTGTTAGGATTACCTAATAACAATGACAAATTATTTTTATTACCTTTGGCATAAAGTCGTAAAATGTTTGCACCTCGACAATGAGTTCTGGCGAACCCTCAGAACAATTAGTTATTGTTCTGAGGGCGAACCGATATAATAGTGCTTGCAGGACTATATGATACGGTTATACTTATATTTTCCAAACAGATACCCAAATTGTTGATCGTGCAATCATTTTGAGATTAATATGTCAGATACGTGACCACGTTAGGATCGTAAAAAATGATCGCACGAGTGATTCGCATTGAGGGCGAAAGGGTATAAAAATATTTTTTCAGCGCCGTCCAAATTTCACTGTGCTATTCTTAATCTGTGCTGATCGATAGTGCTCCGAAATATCGCAGTCTCTGTCTATAAAGCCAACCTTTGATAATTCATTAACTGCACCATTATGTATCATTAGGTAGCTCTCTAAATTTTAACAAGTGATATTATTATCGTTTCAAAGTAATTTTATTAATGTTTTCTTTCAGTTTAATGATTATTCTAAATTTTTTATCATATTATTTTAGCTTGATTTTTCAAAGAATATCATTGCCAAGAATATTTCTATATACCCTTTCATGTGTTTAGACCTTACGTATCGGTGCTACGTTTTTCCGCAAAAACATAAGTAGGACGCGGAGTCCTACAGTGATGCCTCCCCTAACGCACCGTGTGGTGCCAGTCTATCGGAACGGGGGCTTCTTTGTTGTTTGTCCAACAAATAGTCGTCAACTAATGCGTTAGATTGTCTGAGATCGATAACTTACCGTTTGAATTGTTATTTCTTTTTTAATTAACTGAGTAAAATGTTATTGGTAGGAATACTAAGTAAATGCATAACTGATTAACTAATGGCAGTTTTATTAAAAATATTTACGTCAAAGTGTGAAATACACACTTCAGCTGAGCTGTATAAACTATGAACCCGCATAGATCCATAGGTCCACATCCCAGCATCACGTGACCTTAAAAGCGTCCTAATTCTGCAAAATAAGCTCCTAGCCCATAAATAAGGCACGCATGAACTATGGCCTTGTACTCTTCAGAGATTTTTGTTCTACAAAGAGCAAGTCGCCCATAACAAGAGATACCACGTTGATACAAAGCAAATTAATATCGTATCAGTTTTGTGATTTACGAAAATACACTCGCGAGCAACCAAATCGACTCAACGATGTGGTAGCGTATATCTACCACATCGCGATGTATTTTTCATTTTTTGTAAAAAAAATGTAATATTAATACATCTTTTTGAAAAGGCAAAAATATAAGGTTTAATTTAATATCAATATCAAAACAAAATTCACTATATTTTCGTAAGAGTATTGTAGTAGTAATCCCACAATTTAAATGCTAGTAAAGAAAAAATACTCACTTCAATACTAACGAGTTGCGTTACTACCACCACCTATAAAAGCCACAGCTGAAGGCAGCGTCACTGGAAGAGTGGGACGGTATTCCTCAAGGGACGGTTTTCCTCAAGGGACGGTAAAGAAATTAATAACCTTAATGAAAAATCCTTTGCAATCTGTCTATCTGCAATCCTTTGCAATCGGGCTAGGAGAGGGAACACCAAATACTGATAGCAACATTTTTTTGTATTTTTTTTTAATTACCAAAACTACATTTATGTGCGCGCTTACAAGTTGAGTTGATTTGATTACTCGCGAGTATACCTAGTCTGGCCATAAGTTCTGTTACAAATGTAAATGCAACTTTTTTATGTGTACATATTTATTAAAGTCTCAGCAAAAAAAAAAGACATTCTATTCGAAATGGCCACCTATGGCTTTTATACAGGCCTTTAATCTGTCTGGCCACGAATCTATAGATTTACAATTGTAATCTTAAGGGTTGAGGTCTGGGCTAGATGACGGCCAGTCTTCAGCTCTTATAAAGTCCGGAACATTGGTTTCAGGCCAGGATTGGGTAGTTTATGCCTTGCGACCAGGTGCAGAGTTCTGCGGGAAAGTCCACGGGATATTTCTAAAAAGTGTATTGCTAAGATGTTTCACAAGACTGTCTCTTGATACACTTTTGCTGAAGTTTTCACTTCTTTTTTCACAAAAATGTAGCTTTGTGACGCCTTGATAAGACACGCCCCACCAAACCATCACTGGCGCAGTATGATGACCACGTCGTACCTTCCGACCACTAGAGCAGCTTCTTTGGAACTCTGGGCGTACACTTTATCATTTTGCTAATTGTAGTTCTCTTCAATCGTGAAAATTCTTCATCTGTAAAGAGGATATATCTGTGCCTTTCACCTGCGTATCGTGACAGATGGCATTATGATCGATCCACTCTCTTTAATTGTAAAGATTGATTTATGGCATGTCCTGTATATCGACGATAAGCACCGAGCTTTTCAGGTCTTGTTTTATAATACGCGTATTAGAGTCCTAGCGGGAATCTTTCTTTCTCTTTCTCGCAATAAGATTTTTTGCTTCCTAATGGGGTTTCGACGTATTTTGGCTTTAACAGTATTAACAGCCTTTGTAGTTCTAACAGCACGTGGGCGCCCCGATCTTTTATGGTCTTCGACAGAGAAACTGTTGTTGTATCTGTTGATAGTACGATATACAAACATACGACTGATGGCAATCTTTTTAAGTGTCTGGAATATGACCGACGGCTCCATGCTCACTTTGTGTAAAGCTATCACTGCAATCCTATTTTCTTTAACACCGCATTCCATATTGTAATTTGATAATGAACACGAAAAAATATGTGAAATGGCACGAAATTGAAAAAGGTAAAAAATACTAAATACGTTTGAAATCTAATATAATATAAAAATTGAAAAGAGAAAAGATTTTATATAACAGTATTTATAGTCGGACTAAGTATTTATATAGCACCATAGAAAACACACGTAATATCGCAATAAAGAATTTTGTACATACCTAGAAAATTATAGAATTATTAGTAAGAAAAATAATTAGTATCAGTATTTACCCATACCACCTTAATTTTATAGGTAAGCATATAGTGTTTTTGTTAGTAGCGGCATAGTTTTTTGTAAACGCCTTATCTACAGCTGGACAGCGTATTAAACGAGTGATAAATATAACACTCGTTTGAATAAGTTTATTCTTGCTTATTTTCCTTTTCTTCTTCTTATATAAGCAACGGTAATTGCTTACCGTCAGGCGTCCCGTCTGGGACCACGATTCCAACTGCCCGCTTACTTTATTTTGTTACTTTTAAACATGCGGCAGGGCCACTTTAACACATCTAATATTCTAATTGAGTTTTATTGTATTTAGTTTTTCCAATTTTGCACTTTTCACTCATTAAATAAAAAAGGTTAACTAAACTCGTTCGTTTTCGTTTTGTTTTAGTTTCGTGACGTTTTGGCTTCTAATCAGAGATCTGGGTGTAAGTTAAGATTTTAAGTTTAGAATCTATTTTCGTAGTATTAAAGTCGTAGTAACTCAGACGCGATAGTAACATTTGCAGACTTAAAAGCATATACTATGAAGTGGTGTTCACACCAACTGAACTGTGTTGCGAATGTCCATGTGTAGATATGTATGCTGAACTTCAGCTTTTCGCGTCAAATATTATTTAAAGACTAATAATTATATTTAATATTATATGTAATATGCATACTATTACATATAATATTAAATATAATAATACAAATGTTATCATTGCCAGGTTCGTTTTAGAAAGCGTCTTAAAGGACCTATGTTTAAAAATAATGTGGGTTATGAGAATAATAAAAACCTCTTCGTCATTTTGCTTACAGCGTACAGCTTTTCCAGGGTAAAAATACATAGAAATACATTGAAATATCTTATTAACAACGTTTGCTGGAATATATTTATAGCCCAGTAATAAATTATTAATTGGCAGTTCCAGTCCAGCGTCATCGTTTTGGGCTTCAATACGTTTACATACTTATAAATTGATTTCGATATAAATTAAAATGCGAATTTAAACTATTAGGTATCTATTCCTTAAATTCTACTATGTACGACGACTCTCTTTATTACCGCTAAAATTTCGTTACTCAAACTGGGAATTTTAGGAGGTAGACAATATAATTTTAATTTTATTCAGTTTCAGATTTTAAATTAAAAAACAAAACAGGCCTTAACGGAATTTTTTCGTGAACAACATTCACACAATAGCTTGAGCTTACCTGTCTATAAAATAAGGATAGTCTTAGATTGATTTTCATATATTAATTGCAACACTCAACAACACTATGTATTTTTAGAAAACCAGAGAATCATAGTGCTAGCAATTTTTTGTTTGTCTCTTTGCTGTACTAAAACTTCGTAATAGTGTGGGACACAAAAAATATTGAAATACTGAAAAACCAACTAATGTGGATAAAAAATATTTTTCAAATAGTTTCGCCACCGACTTCTCTACAAAGTTTTACGTTTCTGAACTTATTTTCGATACACTTTTTCCAGTCTGTCGCAGACACATCTTTTTCTACAGCCTTCTCGAACGCTGTAAACGTATTTTCCAGAGACGTAATCTATTAATCCTTTTTAGTTTACACCGAAGTCAATATAAAGAAGTTAAATGAGGCCAGATCAGGTCTGTAAGTATGTTATCGGAACTTCATGCAAACAACGTCAGACATTGTAATCATAATACAAGGGTCTTGCCCCCTGTATCTAATGAGAATAACCGCAAAGGTCCGAACGCACGGAGGTACCATGATATATCGAAACTCTACGCTAAAGTGAATAAAATTAAATAATGCATACTATTACGTATCAACATCCACACAATATCAGTCAGGAAAAACCTCGCTTTGAGCGAAGAGTGCACGGGCGCGATTTCGTGTTAAGCAGTAAGCCAAACAGCTCCGTGTTTGGTCGCTTGATACGCAGTGCTTTAAAAATTTTTTTCAGGTATTTTGTTGTTTACTATTTGGCGTTAATGTTGCTTTTATTTGGTAATGATATTAACACCAGATATCCCGTACTTTTCAATCACTTCACTTTGTAAGAAGTTGGTTATTGCATAGTTTTGATAAATACTGGATTTGTAATCTACAAAAGTGTCGTAACCACGCCAAGTCGAGACTGCTTCAAATACATAAATAATGTCTCGGCACGATTCCACATGGACCTGATTCTGAGTTTCGGTGAGGTTGTGCGGCACCTGCCTGATGTTGAATTTGTGAACGCTTGCCGTTTCAATCTCCAATATAATAATATGAAAAGTCTCTTTTGTTTGATTTCGCCTGTTTTCTTGAATTCACTGCTAGTATGTTTTCTTTGGTATCAGAAATCGAAAGACGACCACTCCATTCTTAATCCCTCAAATGAGCGCGCTTAAATTTATTATGCCAGCGCTAGATAGTTGGTTTAGACCCATAAATGTTAATAAAGTTGATCAAACGTCTCGGCTGGTTTTAGGCCACATATAAAATTATGAAAATGCGTTTAAAAATGTTCCAGAGGCAGATCTATTTTTCAATGAAATACGATGATTTAATTTAACTCCTTAAAAAATGTAACGGGAAATTAGAAAATCCAACGATGGTACTTTTAATTGTCAATATTTATTTTTAAATCAGCCAGGGTCTCATACATAAAAAAATATTTCACAAAGCTTTCTAAGTGGCCTGGAATGACAAAGTGTTGTCCCATGGTTAATTTTGAAATCTCATAAGAAATATCTCTTGAAACTACGCAGACACAACTATGTCGCTGTCTACGTTCAGGGAGTTAATAGAGTGAATTAAGCCTACTTTGTTATAATAGCACAGTTCCTAGATATTTGCACGCGGTTGCTGGTAGCCGCATACGAGGATATTAAGTGCGCTCGGAGCAATGCAGCTTTCAATGAAAGTTATGAAAGACGAAGAATATTGGAAATTATTTTAGGTGTGTTTGCTATATTTATAGTCATTTACAGTCATTAATAGTGGCTACTATATAATTTGACAGATATAACTGATTCTCTTGAATCTGTATCTAAAAGTATGGCTTTCCCACATTAGAATAGTTGTTCGCAATAAAGGGAGTACTCGGATTACGTTACAACAAGTATTTTTTTACATGACGAGGGCTCCAGGCGCCGTTGTCCCTAAAAATAGAAACGCAATATCATGTTATAAATACCTAGTATTATATAGAAGAGTGTAGGTTATATTAAGAAAAATATCTAGAAAGTTGTTTTACAAATCTGAAATGAAAATGTTGCCACGGGTTGGAAGGTTTCGTTGGATGTGATTGGGGCGGTTGGTTCCTTTAATTTGGTGATCTGTATGCAAGTCTGCTTGTTTTTGTACGGCTCGCTTCCACCCCTTGAGTCCATTCAGTCCTCCCCTCTACTGAGTATAAGAAACAATCGCAATCACCAGCGCCGAGTGGTTATTCAATCCGTTTGAATGGAACAATCAACGCTACCAAATGAACGCAAACCAACTTATGAATATAATATCCTTTATTCTTACAAACGAGAAAGTGAGATTTATTTTTTGTGCTTTATTAGTAATAAGAAAGTTGAAAAACAGTATCCAGCACAATAAACGTCCATGTTGTAGGTATTTAATAAACAACACTTATTGAGTTCAACACTTCTAGCCGTGTAGTGCCGGCCTAGAATAGCACTACTCCCCTCTCATCCCGTGGGTGTCGTAAGAGCCGACTAAGGGAAACCTCACCTAAGGAGATGGGCAGCAGCATCTCTTTATGCGTACGGGTCATACTGCGATCGCCAACCCGCCTGCCAAGCGTGGCGATTATGGCAAAACCCCTCAAATGGATAGGCACAACAAGAAACGGCCCCTAGTCCCCGGCAGCCAAACCATTCCTAGCTACGGTAGCGGCTACGGTAACGGTGCGGCAGGGGGTGCGAAGAATCTCCGGGTAGGTTGCGGCTACCAACACTGACGACTGGACCTGGCAACATATAACACGCGCACATTGAGGACCGACGCGAAAATTACAGAGTTGGAAGAAGTTATCGGCAAGCTACACTGGGACGTCATCGGGTTGTCTGAAGTCCGAAGAGAGGGAGAGGACACGATAATTCTGGACTCCGGTAACTTGCTGTACTTCCGGGAGGGCGACCAACTGTCCATGGGTGGTGTCGGGTTTATCGTCCACAAGTCCCTCGTCAACAACGTGCTATCCATCGGTAGTGTTTCCAGCAGAGTGGCATACTTGGTACTCAGAATATCATCACTATATTCGTTGACGGTCATCCAAGTATACGCCCCAACCTCGAAACACGACGATGACGAAGTGGAGGCTATGTATGAGGAGATTTCTAGGGTCATACATAGTCACAAATCCCACTACACGGTTGTGATGGGGGACTTCAATGCAAAGTTGGGGAAGCGCTGCGGTGACGAGTTGAGAGTGGGGCAATTTGGATTTGGAGAACGGAACGACAGAGGCCAGATGCTGGCGGACTTTATGGAGAGGGAGAACCTCTATATGATGAACTCCTTCTTCAGAAAGCCCTTAACTCGCAAATGGACCTGGATAAGTCCCGACGGCAAGGTCAAAAATGAGATCGATTTTATCATGTCAACGAGGAAGCAAATATTCAATGACGTCTCTGTGATCAACGCCGTTAAGACAGGGAGCGATCACCGACTGGTAAGAGGCACATTGAATATCAACGTGAAGCTTGAAAGATCGCGACTGATAAAATCTACGCTCCGACCAGTGCCGACCCAGATTCAAAACCCCGAACGCTTTCAGCTCGAGCTCCAGAACCGCTTTGAGACCCTTGAAAACAGCATAGATGTGGACTATCTGAATGACCTGGTGGTGGATGCTGTCCGTACGGTAGGGTCAAAATACTTCAAAACCCACCGTCCCAAATTGAAGAAACTCTCCGCACATACACTCGAACTCATGGACAAGAGACATGAAATGAGACTGCAAGACTCAGCGGATGCCCTACGTTATAGACAGCTTAATAGACAGATCTCGAAGTCGCTGACGAGTGACCTTCGCCAATTTAATACCGAGCGTATTAAAGAGGCCATAGAGCGGAACAAAGGCTCCAAAGTGTTCGCTAGAGATCTGTCTATTGGGCAAAGTCAACTGACGAGGCTGAAAACTGAGAAGGGCAGTATCATTTCATTGACTCATGAAATCTTGAGAGAGATTGAGAGTTTCTATAGGCAGCTGTATTCCAGTATCACACCAGGCCAAAGCAGAGCTCGAGATCCTAGAGCCAAGCTTACCCGACACTATACCGAAGATATCCCGGACGTCAGCCTGTACGAGATTAGAATGGCCCTCAAACAGCTAAAGAACAACAAGGCGGCGGGAGATGACGGAATTACAACAGAGCTTCTGAGAGCGGGCGGCACGCCGGTACTTAAAGTCCTGCAGATGCTCTTCAATTCCGTCATCGTCCAGGGCAAAACGCCGAAGGCATGGAGCAGAAGCGAGGTGATTTTGTTCTTCAAAAAGGGCGATAAAACCCTACTGAAGAACTACAGACCCATCTCGCTTCTGAGCCATGTCTACAAGCTGTTTTCGAGGGTCATTACGAATCGTCTTGCTCGCAGGTTTGACGACTTCCAACCTCCCGAACAAGCCGGTTTCCGAAAAGGCTTTAGCACCATAGACCACATCCATACGCTGCGGCAGGTTATACAGAAGACCGAAGAGTATAATCGGCCACTTTGCTTGGCGTTTGTGGACTATGAGAAGGCCTTTGATTCGATCGAGACTTGGGCGGTGTTGCAGTCTCTCCAGAGGTGCCAAGTGGACTACAGGTATATCGAAGTGTTAAGGTGCCTGTACCAAAACGCCACTATGTCGGTCCGAGTACAGAGCCAGAGCTCTAATCCTATCCAACTACAGCGAGGAGTGAGACAGGGAGACGTTATCTCTCCGAAACTGTTCACTGCTGCGTTGGAGGATATTTTTAAGCTTCTGGACTGGAATGGACTTGGCATCAATATCAACGGCGAGTACCTGACGCATCTTCGGTTTGCCGATCATGTGGTCCTAATGGCTGAGACCTTGGAAGACCTGAGCACCATGCTCGAAGATCTCAGTAACGCATCCCAACGAGTGGGTCTTAAGATGAACATGGACAAGACGAAAATTATGTCCAACGCCCATGTTACACCCGCTGTTGACCACTATGTTTACCTACGAGGTAACTGTATTGTATGTCCTAGGTAATACCTAGGACATACAATACAGTTAGGTAAGTCCAACTTCGAGAAAGAGATCTCTCGTCGAATCCAACTCGGGTGGGCAGCGTTCGGGAAGCTGCGATACATTTTCGCGTCCAAAATACCTCAGTGCCTTAAGACGAAAGTCTTTAACCAGTGTGTGTTGCCAGTGATGACTTATGGCAGTGAAACGTGGTCGTTCACTATGGGTCTTGTAAGAAGGCTCAAGGTTGCGCAGCGGGCAATGGAGAGAGCTATGCTTGGTGTTTCCCTACGCGATCGAATCAGAAATGAGGAGATCCGTAGGAGAACAAAAACCGCCGACATAGCTCAAAGAATTGCGAAGCTGAAGTGGCAATGGGCAGGACACATAGCAAGGAGAACCGATGGCCGTTGGGGCGGAAAGGTTCTCGAATGGCGACCGCGTGCCGGACGACGCTCAGTGGGTAGGCCCGCTACAAGGTGGACCGACGATCTGGTCAAGGTCGCGGGAAAACGCTGGATGCGGGCAGCACAGGACCGATCGTTGTGGAGATCCTTGGGGGAGGCCTATGTCCAGCAGTGGGCGTCGTACGGCTGAGATGATGATGATGATGATGACTTATTGAGTTGTGACCCTAAAGGTTGTGACAGTCACCCTTGATATCATTATTTGGATGCTCTGTTTGACACCGTATGTCTACGCTCTTAAGGTTTACTTTTCATTTAATAGATGGAGTAAGTTTGGAGAGCAGAAAATAAAATCGTTCTTTTTCAATATTTGTTTTATCAGTTCAAATGATAGCAATTGGTTTTAAAAGGATCGTAATAATAATTAAACAAAGCTTAAACAAGACTTCCTTCGGCTGGATTGTTTTATCATCATCATGATGGTAAACATAAATAAACATGATTTGACTGTAAATGTTAAATTACTCGAACATTCTTTTTCCCCCTTAATTAGCTGCTTCGAGATTATTCCGTCCGCCTTGTTTCCACGATCAACTTTTTTCATTTACTTTGTTACTTAATCTCTTAGGGTCTTTAAACATTTTTTTGAAAACTGACTCTTTGCGGTATTAAGGTCTAATAACTTTTACGTACAAGTAACTAAGTTTGTACGTACTTTTTTTGTTATTTAAAGTAGTTTGTGATATTCGAGGTTAAGCCACTTTCATATAAGTCGGTCAACGGGTAGAGAACCAAAGTACTGGGCCGGCTCGGTGGGTTATGATCTATCATCTTTCCTGCGGTGTTCTCATTCTTGGGTATGGCCTGAACTTCTGCAGTAGAGATATCAACAGGCTACCAATGATGTCGTTATTGATTAATTTACAGATTAACATACTTCCCTTTGATATATCTTGAATTATTTTTTATAAGAAAAACTTTGAAACAGAATGCTTTAACCAAAAATAGTATACTTACACTAAAATGTCTTATACTTTCAAGTCCACTAATTATGTTGAAACACTAGAAAAATGTTTGAACGTCAGAAAAATGTAATGTGTTCTACATATTAACAAGAGGTTTTAATTTATCATCATCTCATTCATCATCATCAACAGATCCAGTGCTGAACGAAGCGTCCTCCAAAAGAGGAGTATCGACATAATTTCGAATTGTTTGCCATAAATCTACGCTTAGCAGACGAGATGGCGATAGTAGTAAAATAATCACATTTTTTAAAATTATCACAATAACGGTGTTGTCAGTTTACTATGGAAGGTTTTATAACTATTATTAGCAGCCTTTTACGACTTCCTTAAGAGTGAAGTTCCTTCCGTAAGATTTGGTGCTAATCTACCCTTGCAGACATCACACGATTAAGCGTTTCATTTTATAGTTAGATTTTATACTATAAGTTTTAGGGAGGTGAAGAGTAAAATAAAACGCATATTTTAATGCGTAACCATAAAAGTAAATATATTCCAATCAACATTGTTTTTAAATTGTATGCAGATATTCGTAGGAAAATCACGTATTAACATTTCTCATTTACCAACAAACTATTGAATGATGATGAATGAATTATAATAATAATTGATGATCGTTTTGCGCAATGGTGAACCTATCTTCCAAAGATGCCGGTTCGAATTCTGGTGGGGGAAAATGTGTCTTGATAAGCATAAGTGTTTGTTCAGGATTCATGTTTGTTTGTATAGTTATTTATGTATTCTATGCATTATTTAGTGTCTATGATATTGATGAAAATAATGGAAAATATTTATTTTTTTATAGAAGACCTGTAATTTGCCTGGACATATAAATATTATTAAGTTACTGTATTTAAAACGCAGATTAAATAACGTATGCAACGTATCGATATTTTGGTTTGAAATATCTACTTAAATTTAAATAAGAGATAATTACGATTACTTTCCTTACATACCAATTAGGTACTTGAAAAGTAGAAAGCATGAAAAAAAATTCAGAATTATATACTAGCTAAATCTTAACCGTGTTCTCGTTTTTTGTTGATAACATTTTGTATTATTTGAATGTTAATATTTATAACAAAAAGTTCTTGAAATGGAACAAGTTACGCGTTTATTTTCAGGATTAAATAAAAAGCACCAGAAATCATATTCACCAGAAGACGTTTACGGCTTCTAAAATGTAGTCGAAACATCAAGGTTAAATAAAAAAACTACAGGAGTCATCTTTACAGGAGGACATGCTGTGATCTCTGTTTCAGAAATTTAGCCAAAGCGATAGCATTGTATAAAAAGGTGAAAATAAACATTTAATAGTCAATTACAAATTGAGTCATTTCGTTATTAAGCCTCGCTTAAATAATAAAAGTGTTACCAAAATGTCGTGTCACACGCCTAAGCAATGCGTCTGTGTTTATACGTAAAAAAGTAGTTTTGTTAAATTAAAAAGATCTTGTAAGACAAAATCCCTTAAGGTATTCTATTCTACATTTTTAAAAGCGATTCTTATAGATTTTTGCGCTGATTAAGAGAAATTCATCATGTCATAATTTCAGAGAATAATAGGTGTTATTTGAGATTAAAACAATTGTCAGTAATTAATTTGTAAAACCTTTTAAACATATAACGTAATGCTTTCAAACATTTACAAAAAACATTATTATCTTTATTATAAGCTTAATTGAAGGATCGCATTTTCCGCGGACCGACATAACCGACGAAATATAAAATGATTTATAGAAATTGAATTCAACGTAATTGATAGCATTTACTTTATGCTATACAAATCCTTTTTGCTAAAAATGACCACATATAATGAGATAACGATTTTAGTTAAAAACATATTATTTCCTTCTTTGGGATTCGAGCCATCGTCTTCTGGCAAGCCCAGCTAATGCAGGAACTACTCGGGCATTTCAGCCAATTCTGACGAATAATTATTATATTGCAGCAAAACAAGAAATCTCTAGTCATAATAACAAGAAATATCGTTGGGTTATCTCCGCATTCAAATTTTAATCAGTAATTTTTATAAGAGAATTTGGTAGCAACTCTAAAATGTATCTATTAGAACACTCGTTTCGCAAAAGTGTTTAAATGATTTGAGTACTGGCAAATATAAGTCTCTTTATATCAAAAAGCACACAAAAAAGAATTACGTTTGGTTACACTCGGTTTCATAAATGAGACTATCGCATCAGGATCACGGTCATCTCAGTATACCACATATCACTGCTATTAAAATCATGGACCCAATTTCAACGACAAATAAAATTAGCTATATGGTTCTCAACATGATTTAACATAAGATTATTCAACTGTGATTTATGAAAACATAAAAGTATTCATAAATAAATTAAGTCGTACTCGTTTTCATTATTGCTTATCCTGTCACATAAATTATGTGCTTGAAATTAAGTATACAAACTTATAGATGTGATAAATCTATCCACTGGTAGGTGCTGACAGATTTAGCGATTTATTAATATAGTTTGATTTCCTGTTTTTAATAAAGACTTAAATGTGGATTATTAATCTTTTGCCTTTCAAATACGCAACCAGTTACCAAATTAAAATAAGCGTCTTAATTTTACAACGATTTTGTCAAGTTTTGTTATTTGATTAATTATATGGCAAGCAAAAAATGTAATAATTAGTACACAATTCAGTAAATCAATAATGTGTGTCATTAACAATATAAATATTTGACATATTGACACATCTTTATATATATAATTCTTCTGTGAGTGTGTATGTCACTGAACTCCTCCTAAACGGCTGGACCGATATGAATGAATTTTTTTGTGTGTGTTCAAGGGGATCTGAGAATGGTTTAGATTCACAAATCAGTCCGGCAGATGGCACTGCAGTCGGCACAGCAACGCGTGGCCGGGTCAACTAGTTATATATATATCAGTAAACCTTTTATCATTATCACAAATAATTTAATTGTGATAAAATTTATAATAAATGCATGTTGTTATTCCTAATACTTAATTAAAAAAATAAGAAAAGACAAATTCCAATACGTTTTAAATCGAATCGTGTGTTTATATTCTATTTCATTTATAGACAAGCGATGCTGATGTATATACTAAATAAAGGTAAGCTAAATGCAAAAGGTAAGCAACCATTACTTGGAAGTAAATATTTATGCTTCTTTTCAGGTGGCCAACCTAGTATTGCCCAAAATCTATTTGGGTCTTGCATGTTTGTGTCTTATTCTTGCATTTTTGCGAGACCAAGACGAATACCAAAACTGACCGTGTAAGTTTTGAGCGAGAACAAGACTAATCCTGCAAGATTCTTGCGTCTTGCAGTTAGAACTGAATGTTGTTTCAGGGAGTATAAAAGTTTGAGGTATAAAAGCTAAGGGACTCTATGAGACGCAAAAAAATGTATAAAAAATAAGAAAATTGGACTTATGCGCATTACGAACAATACCATACACATACATCGCGAATGAATATATCCATTAAAAGAAAAAAACTGCATCCCTAGTTTTGACCATCCGCACTTTGATAGTGCGCGTCGCTTTGTTGTCGGCATCATCAAAGGTCGGGAACTGACCTCATGAAGAAATTTTGCAGCTATTCAAAAATTCAAGGTCACTCAATATACACGTGCCGACGGCTTCTATTGATATCGCATACAAACAATCACAATTCAAGGCATAATACTCAGACTTTTGACATGACATTATGGAGAAAGCAAATTAAAACTGAAAGCCTGCGCAAATTTAATGAACTTAATAAAGAATATAAAAGTCTACATTCAGTGAATAAATCTCTAGAATCTCTAGAATAACCAAGGTTAAGTGTATAAATTGTTTAACTCTTTTATTCTATTTCATATAACGTGAGGTTCTATCAATCTCTTTCTAGACAGATTATGTTCTTTAAATACAATCAAATTAATGTTAGTAATTTGTTTTATATGTTTTAACCATGTTTACGTACATGTAAGCTTATTAAATCTAAACGTTTATTAAGAGACAGACTGACTCCCGTGGGACACAGTAGATAGTTCAGTTGGTTAAAGCATCAGCACGGATCGCTTAGGCCGAGGGTTCAAACCCCACCCGGTGTCAGTTGATTTTTCGAATTTCTCATTAAATGTTTAGTCAATTAATGATTTGGTTGGTCTTTACTTTGGCTATGTTAATTCAAGGTCAAAATATACCTACCTACTCTGTTACGTTGTTCAAAGATTTAAAGTAATGATTAATAAAAAGGAATAGGCTAATAGGTGATTGCGAGACTTGCGAGACTCTTGCTGCAAAATCAAGACCAAAACCAGGTGTATTGGCGCAAGACCAAGACCAAGACTGGCTAAGTCTCGTCTTGTTCTTGTATATGAGCAACACTAGCTGAACCGAAGCTGTATGTGGCGCGTAAGCAAGATGGTTATAGTTACAATTAGTAATCGTTCTTTTTACTTTACTTTAGTTAATAACTTAATAGAGTCAGCATAAGTATAATTGTTATCCATTTCGCTAGCTAAGATTGTGATAGGAAATTATTACTTGAATTGATGAGTATGCAAACCAGATAAAAATAAGATCTTGGATCTATACCAGTATCGTTATTATATACTGTGAGAATGAAAACACCATCCACTCTGTTCGCTTAGTTTTTCGGCGAAATATGTAAACCTATTTTGATGATTGGTGTAAAGATTGCTTCAGGGGAAAGGCCGCGTGAAATATTATACATTCTGTTAAAAAAGTAATATGCGTGATACAACATTTTTCATATGAACGATATCACGGGCAATTACATACTTGTACACGTTGTGTTTCGATTACCTATTCATAAATGAAAGCTTAATATTTCTTATTATCCATGATTCATTGCAAGTCAAAACTAGACTATCAAAAGCAGAAAAAAATATGCTTTTCCTAAAAAATATCAAATATGCATTCTTTCTCACAAAATTTTTATAAAAAAATTACATTTTTTTGACAACTCACCTATTATTTAGTTTCAAATTAAAAAGATCTTATACTACGGATGTTACATAATGATTATAATATGCAATTGAGTAGATATAGACAAAATATATTTAGGGAAACTGGGTAATTGCTTATCACACAAACATACACCCCCTACCATGATCCTAATCCGTGACCTATAGACCATCGACGTGATTGCTACCGTTACGCCAACCGCCCGTTAGTATTTTTATCGAAATAACTAACCACAATTCTGCATTTTTACTATTACAAAAGGGACTATTAGTAAATTGCTTAAGGAATAAATGACGAGTAACAGCTTGACAAGAATATTATTGAATGCTTATCTCGATATTCTGAATAAAACTTTCATTCACCGATCAACATGCTGCGGCAAAAGCGAATGGAATAGAAAATTCTCAGCGACTGGCAATTTACTTTCATTTGACCTGCTTCTATCATATGAACTTTTAATATTCTGAAGTTTGATTTCTTGCCCATTTTGTACTCAGCTTTTTCAATTGAATTATGGATATTACTTTCGATTTCAGGGAAAGAAATATTGAGGTTAAACATAGGGCCTTAGCTTTTTTGCATGAAAAGTTATCAAAGCACATTCACTGATTATAATTTAATTTAGATTGGACGCCATATGTAAGGCAAGCTTGACTTTAATGAATAAAACTAGTAATATTTTTTTAATACTAGCTACACTATTATTACTGTCATGAATAATATATAATTGGTTTTTGGTGAATATGATATTTAAAAAAAGGGGTATTTCAATTTAAGGTTGATATAATTTTAATTAAAGCATTAAACAACAAAGCACGTTTATACCATCACCTAATGAGTAATAGTATTTTTTATTTAGTCATTTAAGCACTAGATATTTACATTACCATCAAAAGCTTTTTACTAGTTAAATTATATTCGATATCATACTTAGAAGTTACCTTGAACATGAAAAGAAAGTAATCAGAATATTTTAAGGAAAAATTCAACGGGTCTATCATGGTCTCGATAACTCAATTGGAAAAACACTCGCCTAATAAGACAATTTGATTTTTTTCTAGTTAAATTTGTAATGGTACCTATATTATACTAATTCGATGAAAAAGTAAAGTCAAAATTACATCAGAAGATATATTATTCTAAACTACTTTAATGCATTCGAATTTAATAGAATAAACATTTATAATCACAGAAGGTCAGCTTTTAGATTATAACATTTGATTTAGCCATTGTGTGTTCCAAATCCTATTTTTGATTAAGCGACAACTTCACGTTATGTTCGTTATTTGTGGATCTCATTACGTTAAATTGCGGCCGAGAGAAAATGTATTAGTGGACCAGGCATTATCAGTAAATTCTCATCAGTACACGCGTTTACTGTCCTTCTTTCGTTGGATGTTACTCGTAGTATAATAATTATTTAGTTATGAATTCTAAATTGGGATGATGACTGAATTTTAATTTTCACGTCTCGTCATAATATATTAAAATACCGTAGAAAAAGATACAATCCTGTGAAATCAGAATTAAAATCGGTTTAGAAATACATAAGATACAAGCATTTAAAGTTGTTCATTTGGAAGCGATTAGACAGAGAGATCCGACATCAACAGTGACGTCACTCTTGAGTACGGCCATATAAACTCCATGTAAATTTCCGTTTTGCTAGAGAGAGATGGAGCAAAATATTCAATACCTTATATCTTGCTTGTTTTTTAAGTTTTAAGGTAACCGATTTTTTCTGTCTGTTTATTATAGAAATGAGCTTCTAATAAAGCAAAAAAAAATTTTTTGTCATCTAGCCACATTATAAAATCGTACAATTCATTAAATAAAGCTATATGAAAAAACTTGTGAACTGACTGGAAATTATGACAATTATTAATTACAAAAATTAGCTATGTGATTAGTGCGCTAGATTCAAAAATAAACCGTTTCTTCATTATCTAAGAAATCCTGTTACCAGCAAACAGTGATATTTAACAATGAAACAAATTTCAAAGCAGAGATTTATCGCAGAATATCACGTAACCTCATTAACGTCTGTACTTTGGTACAAGAAGCACTATGATATGTTTAATATTATTAGGGGAGAAGTATTTGCGGGTTAGTTCCCGTTTATTATAGCCATAAAACTTTTAGCGCTAATAATAATACATAGCAAACTACTTGTTGAAGAAACTTCCAGTAAACTTGAACGGAAACTTAACTGTGGGGGGGTGACTTTAGCATTATGGCTTCTGCAGTACAATTTAGTATCAAACAACTTTAATTCAGTCTTGAATCGGGAAGAAACACAATAAATAAAACTCAACGTTCACATGGTAAACTTAGTTACTCCACAACTACTTGTGTTCTAAAACAAAAAAAAATGCAAAAATAAAATACTGAAAAAATATCAATCTCACCGACGCTGTTAAGAAAGAGCCCACTTTCGTTTAGTTGCGAGATATTTGTATACTGTAATTTCATAAATACTTAATTTATTATAATAACGTGGGTTTTATTAATTTTTTGAGGAAAGTCAAGAAAACAAACCTCGTGATTTCTAAAACAGATTTTAAAGCTACTTTTTATATATTGATTGATTTCGGTCCCTCACATAATTGCAAGTGCGTTTGTATATATTAATAATACTTTTTTCAGCTGGCTACCAGGCCACTCCGAAAAATTTGCAAAAATATGTTATGTATAGTCTCCGGCAAATAAGTTGAACATGATTTTGAAATCACGTGACATGCGCAGTAGCAAGTTTATGTACATCATTCACTACTGCGCATGTCACGTGATTTCAAAATCATGTTCAACTTATTTGCTGGGGACAATATGAGTCTGATAATATTTATAACTAACTGTTGCCCGCGACTTCGTCCGCGTGTATTTGATTTTATCACGCGGTTAACTGATATACAGCAAGAAAACAATAAAACAAAAATACAAAGTTTGGATTTATGCGTAAATTGAAGATAAAAAGAAAATGTGAACAATTAGGCACAGATTATTTTCCAACTTAACCTGGCCGGTGATTGAACCCGGATCCCTGCAGGCCAAAGGCACTTGCGGTACCATAAATGACCACAGTGCCACGGAGGTCGTTTGATCGACACGATCAGCAAAACTAAAAGCGGCCAAGTGTGAGTCGGACTGGCGCACGAAGGGTTCCGTACCATATGTAGCTAGTACCTTATAATGCCTCTTTATAGACAACGTTCGACGTGGTTTGGTCCGGAACATAAACAAACAGTTTGTTTGGTTGACTTACGCTGGAGAAAGCGACATAGAGCTGACCGTGTGAGAAACAGCCGACGCTGAGGTCCACGCCGGCAACAAATAGCATCTGCCCATGCGTTTTGTTTATAGTCATTGCATAACACATACTCACCGGGAACTGTACACGTTTGAAATGGAATGGGATTAAAGGGAATTCGTGGTATAAAAACTCTTTCACCGACGCCACATCCCGCCAAAATCTCCGCTTCTATTATGTTACGCTGCAGAGAAGTAACTTTCAGTCTGGTCCCGTTGCATAATTTTAGGAGACTTAAATTTCTCATCAAAGAAATTGGGACGCCAGTTTTTAATTAATCTTGTGTGCTGGAAGTCCAGGAGCTCTCAGAGAATTAAGAAATACAACGGGATAATTTGTAGCGCCACCTTGCTCCATTACTTCGTTAATAGAAGTATACTCAACTACTTCTCCTTCAACATTATGAGTATATCCAAGTTGATTCTTGCAGCTTGGTCATTTTGCGGAGTCAAAATTGCTCTTTCGCAAGCCATGAGTTCTCATTATTTGTTATTTGATTTTGTTCATCATACACGGAAGAGATAAGTTCTTCAATTGAATCAACAGTGTGGCAGAGATTTCCAGATAAAACAATTTGCCCTTCTTCTTCCGGATATGTCCCTTCGCCAATTTTTAGCAATAAATCAGAAAATTCCAAGGCATTTGTGTTGCCTCCTGTTCGCGCCCTCATGTTCACTGTTAAGTGCATTCTTGTAACGTGTCGCCAAAGGCTTGAGCTCTTTTAGCATGCTCTTATCTCGTCGGATTTTGTTCCCCGTGGTACTACTGGCAAAGTTTGCCTAAAATCCCTACAAAACAGCATCGTTACGCTACCCATAGGTTCTGACGTCATTTTGACGGATACCTCTGAGAGTTCTATTAACTGCTTCTACTACTTTACGGTGTGCCATAGTGCACCCGTCCTAGATAATTAAACAGCAACCGCGTAAAACCTTCGCTTTATCACTGCTTCTAGAGAAACCACTACAGGTGTTCACTTATGTCCAAATGTATGGGGATTTTAAACATCGTATGAGCAATACCGCCAGGTAACAAAGTGGCTGCTATTCCAGACGACGTTACAGAAAGAGCTATTTTGGCTTAAGGTCGTAATTGTGCCAAGATTATTTTAGTGAGAAAGGTTTTTCCCGTCCCACCAGGTGCATCTAGACATATAATTTCTCCTATAGCATTGTCAATACTGTGACATACACGGTTGACAGTGCGCTGTTCTACAGTAAGACTGTGGACTCCGGTTCGTAAAGTTTCAGCTCAGTTTCATTCTCTGTTATTACGTTCCCCTTCTATGGTTGGCGCTGGCAAACCATACTGAGGGAGAAAATCACCACCCCTAGATGTAACTAAATCTAGTTAAGCTACTAAGCATTGATTGAAAGCAATATCTCGTAATCTATGGTTAAAGTCACCGTCAATATTTTGTCTTATATTCCTAAAAAAGTCTTCCGCTGATGTTTCTTGATATTTTAGCCAATATTGCTCAGCATTCGAAATACCACATAATACCAATAATACAGCAAATAAATGACAAAAGCGGTGTGGACTATCACTGACGCATTCATCGGCTAAGGCGCTGAATCCCGTCACTTTTATAGGATTTATACTTAATTAAAGCGGTAATATAAAGTATCAGCATAAGGTAAGTACATAGGTTGTGTGTATTAAGATGTCCAAGGTTTTTTTTTACTATCCCAAGGGAACCCTTTAATTTTCCGGGATAAAAATTATCTAAGATGCTGACCAGGGATATAAGATATCACCATGCAAAATTTCATTGAAATCGGTTGAGCCATTTCGGAGATTAGCCCGTACAAACAGATAAACAGACAAACAGACTAACAGACAAACAGACAAACAGACAAACAGACAGAGAAACAAAAAATTTAAAAAAAGCATTTTTTGGTATTTTCCCTCTTTTTACATCCCCCTGACTTGGTTTTAAGTATTTTTTTTCTATGTACAGAAATTCGACCTCTACAGTTTTATTATAAGAATAGATATAAAATAATAATTACTTGGAATTTAAAGTATCAACGTTCGAATTTCGAATTTACTTTTACATTTTTGTGAGCTGATT
Source organism: Calamotropha paludella (assembly GCA_927399485.1). Lineage (NCBI taxonomy): Eukaryota > Metazoa > Arthropoda > Insecta > Lepidoptera > Crambidae > Calamotropha > Calamotropha paludella. Next base: position 29,928,350 of record OV656803.1, on the reverse strand, counting down.
TGAATTATCGTAATACATTTGGATCTCAATCGATAGTTTTGCGCAGTATGCCGCACAACCTCAGAAGGAGGCCCATGTGGAACGGTACCGTGACATGATAAATCAATTTTATGCATACTAGGGTTTTAGTGGGTGGAAATGGAGCCCTACATAACAGTATGTATGGTTAAGGCATTTCCCCTTAGTATTAAAAAAGGGGTAGAGATATAGTAGAGTTCCGGGAGTCGAAAATCTTTTTTGGAAATTTTCTTCTCTTTAAAATATCGTATAAATTAATAGTTTTTGAGTTATTCACAACAAACAAAATACCCTTACTTATTTTGTTAATAACAATTGCATTTTTTTACGTGCAGTAAAATCATCACACATCATTTCTCTAGAGGTCATTCCAAATCCAATGAGCTATTTCATATTAGGAGCTGTATCCCTATTTTTGACGTTTTTCTACTAGTTAACCGGACTATAGTGACACTCTCGTCAAACTGTATCACTGTTTATGAAAGATACTTGTCTTATAATATGTACGCCCCTTCGCTAACATCGTGACTAACAGTTATGGAGCTATGCGGCTTCACTAATTAACTCAACACTTGGAATGTTCCCAAGCCTTCAGTGGTAATGTTTCATAAATATATAAGGTTCAAATAACATTTTGCAACAGCCTTTTTATTCTGCTCAATATTATTACACAATTAATATAGTACTAATTAGTTCATACCATACAGTTCAATCAAGTTTAGATTTGCAGACCTTTAAAAAAACTCTATCCTTTAAAAAATTACGAGCAGCAACCTATTTTTTGTGCTTGTTCAAAAACTGAATATAATAATAATTCCAGAACATTTTTAAAACACATTTTCTTAGTTACTATTATATATGAGTTACTATATAGTAATTATTTCTTATTCTAGATTGAGATTTATAAGCGTACTTTATCATTTTTACTTCTTCTATCTATACTACGAAATCTGTAGGTTCTGTCTGTACATTTAGTTTTTGTGCAAATTTTATGATAAATATTCGTTTTATGAGACACTGATACCAATTCTACTATTTTTATAATTATGTTGGTCTGTATGTCCTTCTATACCTAAGTCAAGAACAGATTAGCCGATTTCAAAAAAAATGATATATCTGGTAACATTTTGGTTAATATCTGATTAATACCTCATATATTCATGTATTAACCTTCACAATATTTTAATCGGGCACGTTCTTAATTGTTAAAATGTTATATAAATAATAATTGTTTTGTGTTGCATTATTTTTAAGTTATTAAATTCTCACTACATAATACTTTTCAGTCCTTACAGTAATAAAGTTATAATCTCAAAATAAACGTGATGATTAATTAATAAGTATTACGTGAATCCTACTTAGTGTACATTCTCTAGAGGGTAAGATTTAATTGGATTCGGACTGTAGTAAAGCAATATTACATTTATTAGTTTTGATAGAATCGCAATTAATTTTAAATAATTATAGGGCAGCAACTTTCAGGTTAATTAATTAAAGTCACATGAGAAAATCTTGTTTCAATTCAAAAAGAATTCTAAATATATTTACTAAAAATAACACGCAATATCGACGTCAAACAAAGCTTTTGTACATTTTACCTCAGCCATGTCAGCCGTTATGGGGGACTTAGACAAACAAGTCTCACCTCAGAGTGTCGGCTATTCTGAATGAAATTATAATAAGGCTGTGCCTTTTAGCGGACCATTATGTCGCTAATTTGGCTGCTATTTGCGGCATCCATTTAACAAACATCAGATAAAATGGCCTCTGCTATTCACCCGTATTTTGCTAGTTTTTGTCACCAACATAGTGACTTGGATAATGTATTATTAATGTCAGCCGTAAAATGAAAGGATAATGTAAGAATTGTAGGTAAAGGATAAGAATCAGCGAGAAATATCGCATCACCACGATTGTAGAGAGATGTACTCACGCTGAGAATATAAAAATCAGAATATTCTGAGCACTATCTTCAATTATTATTTAAACAAATAATGAAAGTTGATTTATATGTGATTCTATCATCCTGTTTTTCTATACTATTTGGCCGGTACATTTCCAGTCTGACAACAAACGAAAGAAAGGTTTCTTTCTTTTCTTTCGGACGTGATATTTTTTTACAAAAAACCTGTGACTTGAATTCGGCGTTTTTACAATCCTCTCTTACATTGGACAATATAATATAATAGAAATACCCAAATACCTTTACCCATCCAAGCATTGAACAGGTTGTATTTTATTTGAAACTCAGATGCAATATACATATGTAAAAAACTACTTTCAACGACAAAAAAATTCAATTCAAATATTTCTACCAAAAGTGAACAGAACTATGAAACATTTACGATTGATATAAGGTCAACTTTACTTCGGAAATAAGTTACGTGGTTAGTAGCTACGCCGGCGGGAATGCAATTTACGACCCCGGTTGCGTCGGAACTTGTGGGCACTGTAAATATTCATTACATCAAAGTTTGTTATAGCTTGCACACTCATTCTCATGCCGGGCACTTTTAACTGGTCACCATATTCAGTGTAAAGATCTATATAGACATTTATTTACTATTAGACACTGGCGCACAATGAACTCAAACGTAATAACACAAACTATGCTGCGCACGTTACCTTTGTTATATACCATTGGAAGTTGTTGCGACATTGTTAAAATTTCTAAGTCTGCTTAGAAACACTGCTTTTGAAGATGAAATTTACACATGCCTTGTTACTTGATCACGCTGTGTATTTTTAAACTTACAATTCTGTTTCATATATTTTTTGAACGGTAAAACGACAGCTTATTGTGATTGGATCTTTGTATGGTTTTATTTTTTTTACGTTTTAGGAAAAAAAACATACAACCCTATCTTAATTCAAAATCATGATTATGATATAATGAAAATCATAAACAGATAAAAAAAATTGGATGTCTGTAATGTAAAAGATGTTTTAATGTAAAAGAAAACATTGATGAAAAATTGCATACTTTTATGAATTTAATTGAATTATTATCACTGAATTATCATTATTTTGTATAGGTAATATGAAGAAGGAGTTAATTGACAATTACATTTTTTTCGATAAATTAACATTTATTTGCACTCCTCAATTCAAATATTTACTTACTTACTTAAATTATACAGATTAATTACCAGTAACAATGTGCTAATTACAATTTATTTAAAACTTATATACATTTGTGATATATAAGATCCTCCGCAGTTGACTTTTACACGATTGTTTATATGAGTTATAATAATTTTTTTGTCATAATTGTAACACAACCTATTTTTACTGCACCTGCCGACCGATGTCACATTTTTAATTTTCAAGGAACCAATTCCTAAAATGCAAGAATTAATTACCTTTTAGCCGCAATGATGTTGTAATAAACAATAGAAACCACATTAGCTTTTCACTCCACTTTTTAAACAATTGACATTGTTGAAATGTTAATAGCACATTGTTACTTGTAAATAAATTTTATAAATGATTTTTAGGAAAAAATATTTGAACAAATAAATGTTAATTTATTGACGAGTACAAATAAATGTTGATTTATTGAAGAAATTTAAATTTTAATGAACTCTTTCTTGTATTATATAAAATAATGATAATAAATCAATTCGATTCATAATAGTATGCAATTGTTCATCAATGTTTTCTTATGACGTTATCATGTAAAATTATTTTTAGTAAACCGACTTTACAGACAAGCAATGTTTTTTAGTCAAAATTGTTATATAACTTATTATTATTGCACTCGCCGACCCATGCCACTTTTTTAATTATCAAAGAACAAATATATGAGGTTATATCGTTCCTCAAATTCTTAAAATGCAAAAATTAATTACCATTTAGCCGCAATTGTTGTTGTAATAAACAATAGAAACCACATTAACTTTTCACTTCACTTTATAAACAGTTCACGTCAAATTCTTAAAATTCACGAATTAATTATCTTTTTGTAGTAATTGTTGTTGTAATAAACAATGGAAACCACATTAACTTTTCACTTCACTTTATAAACAGTTCACGTCAAATTCTTAAAATTCAAGAATTAATTATCTTTTTTGTCATAATTGTTGTTGTAATAAACAATGGAAACCACATTAACTTTTCACTTCACCTTATAAACAGTTCACGTCAAATTCTTTAAATTCAAGGATTAATTATCTTTTTTGTCGTAATTGTTGTTGTAATAAACAATGGAAACCACATTAACTTTTTACTTCACTTAATAAACAGTTCACGTCAAATTCTTAAAATTCAAGAATTAATTATTTTTTTGTCGTAATTGTTGTTGTAATAAACAATGGAAATCACATTAACTTTTCATTTCACTTTATAAACAGTTCACGTCAAATTCTTAAAATTCAAGAATTAATTATCTTTTTTGTCGTAATTGTTGTTGTAATAAACAATGGAAACCACATTAACTTTTCACTTCACTTTATGAACAGTTGACAAAACATTTCACATGTAGGATGTGTGCTGCCGCTGTCTCTCTTCTGTGGAGATGGCCGATGGAGTGGACGAGAGAAAGATGCGTCACAAGCCGAACGTTCAGGCCGATCGTGCCTCTTTCGCTTGTTCTGCGTTCTCGCTTGCACTAACGGCTTAGGCGGAACGTGACAATGACGGACCGTGATAATGACTCATGCTTTTTCGCCCGTGCAGCCGGTGTTCATCGATTTATAAGTCGTTATCACGTCAAAAAAATAAGATATGAGTAATGATTAACTAAATGATAAATTTTTATAAAAAAATGAAAAAATAACTTATTAAAATAAATATACTTTTAGTACTCTTGAATTTTAGTTTTAACTTTATATAAATGGCATAAATTAATGTTAATATAGCCTTGTTGGAGTTGTACACATAATAGCGCGAGGGAAAACTGGGAATTTTCAAGTAAGTACCCCATATAGCGTAGAAGCCGCATAAAATTGAATTACTTATTTACGTACATATATGAGTGTCGCACCGGTTTATATTAGTACTTTATTAACTTGTGTTTTCGCATTCAGTATATCCTACCTGTAATTTCATTAAAATATTATTTTAATAAGACGACCGTTAAGTGCAACGGTAGCGAACCTGCCGTTCGCATCGATGGTCCTGAGTGCTTATACCTTATACGAGCGTTTATACCTTGGTCATGTTTATTTATATATAATTCTAAAAATATAAAAAATCAATGTATAATTTATGCATGTCCATAACACAAGCCTAAGAGTGCTTACTTTGGAATAGGCTAATTGTAGTCTATGTAAGAAATATTATTAAGAAGTTTACCTTTGTTCTATTAAGGATACACCGCTTGATATTTCAGGGATATACAGAAAATGAAAATAGACATAGAATCTACCAAGGGAATATTTTAATTCTCACCATTAGTAAAATAATTGTAAGTTTCAATTCAGCGTGTAATATTTTTTCTCAATTTTTAGTTACACTTTTTACCTTCAAATACTATAAAAATGCCTTAAAAATGTTATTCGTTCGTGATTAAATAGAATCGTTCTCTTGTTGAAGGTTTGAAAAGAAATACTAAAGTGCAAACTATAAAAAAATATTGATCACAATTTGTCATAATTTACGTATCTGAGTGCCGCCCGGATTAAAGCAATAACAGAGAAACCCCTGGTGACAATGAGCTAGTCGTATCCGGCGTGGAACCTTCGAAGTAAACATGTTTTTTACTCAAGACCGAGTGGGCGTGACCTTTGTAGATATGAAAAGTCGGAGGTCGAAGCTAGTTGTGAAGATATCTGGATCTGTTATCGATGAAGGTCATTACAAGAATGGTAATGGTTGTCACTTCTTTCAGAGAATATGTAGTAATTTCAAATATCTACTTATTCACACTTTTAGATAATTTTTGAATAAAATTGTTTTATATTTTTCTTGTTTACTAATATTTTTAACACGTATGAAATTATAATAAACAAGATAGATTTATTGATCAATCAATTATAAGGGAAATTATTATTTCACTTATAAAATATTATTGTCAATCTAAGTAACTCAGTTCCCGTATAAATACTGTGGATAGAAATTAAAAGAAGGAAGGAAGGAAAAAGAGTATCTGTTCTTTATTGACGAGAATAATACGGTATTATTCTCGTCAATATAGCATACGGTTAGAATACGGTGGACATTAAGGTAGGTATACACTTTGAAAATAACCTTGGCATAAGATACTTTGAAATGACAGATCCATGTGCTGTCTATTGTACTGTACATGCTTTATAAGTCGCGAATAGTTCATCCTAATTTACCAACCCTAAACTAAAAAGAGCTTTTAGTAGTACAAACGTTAGTAATCATCCCGTACCTAGGTCACTTTCCGGTTTAAATGTTAATTATGATGTAATTTATATCAGATGATAACAGAATAAGTTGAGGATGAACTTAGAACTTATGTATAAATTAAGATTTAATTTGAAGAAAACCTTGTGAATTTATATTTTCGGTACAAAATTAATAAAATCAAGTGACTTGTTACTCAATTTAGAAAATGTTGAAGCCGGAAATGTGAAAAGGAACCCTTTTAGCCGGGCCTATATAACATGGGGTCTTACAAAATTCTATGCACCCTATATTAGCCCTCTACAGTGAAGGAGAAAGCTATTGGAGCGAAGGCAGCTGACGACAACGTCATAAATATCGCCGATATTACTAAATGACTTTAGGAATATACAATATATAGAAGACTATTAATAATCCATCTGTATTTTGGAATAATTTTTAATATATTCTTTTTATTGTTAAAATTCTTAAACTATGATTTATTGTTTAAGTACCTTAGGTAGGTTCTTAAAATAGCATGTTAGACTTACACGGACATATTATTTTAATTTTTTACAAATACCTTATTCTATTTGAGATTTAAAGTTTTTTACAGTGGTTGATTGTGGTGAGCTTTTTTGACATGTTATAGTAAGTAAATGAAATTCAATTCATCATTCAGCTTTTTACAGCTGTATTACAGTCACACGCGGCGTATAATTCCCTTATGTTGTTACCTTAAGCTAATTGCGAACCCTCGTTACATCGCGTGGCTCAGCTTAATAAGTAAACATCTTTAATTAATTAATTGAGGAAAATTTTAAGTAATTTTAAAACAAATCACTGATACATCATTTTTTTAAGTTGCTGTGGTATAAAACTGTTGCATCATTATATTTATTATAAAGTTGTATCAATTTACGTATGTCATACGAATAAACGAATAAGCGACCTTCAACGAATCGAATGTATGTTGACGAGTAAACGTGCGAGAACGAATAGACGATTTCAATTATCTTAGACGAGCAAAAGTGTTTACTTAAGCAAAAGTAATCAGTTAAGTAAGGGAGTATTAAGGGTAAAGAACGTTTGTATCCGAACTCATTACGTAAAAAGTCATCTTATAAAGTACTACAATGGTAATTTATATATTTATTAGCTTACCGAATTGCAACTGTTGAAGTACATAGATGAAATACCTTTATGATAAAAATCAGGAAGCAAAACTGTACAGCGCTAAATATGTGGAAGTTTTTGGTAACTTGCAAAGGTAGATTGCGTTGCACTGGGTATTTAGATTGTTTATATATAATAAATACTACATATGATAGTTTGATGTTGAAAATGCCATCACTCATTTCAGAACTAAGGTGAAGGCTTACCTTTTGGATATACAACTTGGCAGTGTAAGAGATTAAGTTTGGTTTTAGTAAACTTGTTATTAACACATATTATTATTTTGAGCTGTTCATTAAGACTGTTGTATAAATATTCTGTAAGTAGATATCGTATTTCTCGTGCACTTGTACAGTAAATATAAATATATGTTTAAAAAAAATCTATGTATATACTACGACATCTGACACCATCCCAAGGTTGCATCTGAAAATCAGCGTCTCTGCTCAGGCGGTGACAGGTGCTGAGATGTGACCGTTTCGGCATAAAAATAATTGTTTATTTATAATGTAATGCTAATGTAATATTTTGTGCTGAATAAACGCTTTCTATTCTATTCTAAATAAATAATTGAAGGCAGAACACTTTTGAATTTAAGGAGCTGACTACATGATCCATTTAATTTGTAACATATAGAAACCGAAGGAACAACAGGCAACGGATTTATGTATATGCTACGGATGTAAAACTAATAACTTAATTTACCAATGATTACAAGGTATTTCCCATGTAATATTCATATGAATATGAAATAAGTGTTAAACAAAACTCTATAATGTCATCGTTTTTAATTAAGATCCACATTTCGTGAAATGTCACTTTTTCTAAAAGAATTCCATGCAAAAAGTTATCCAGGTCGGTTGATATATTAGAACTGTTTATAGTTAGTACGATGAAAAAGCAAAAATGTTAACACCTACTTTTGGACAGCTCTATATCATTTAATCATTTACTCTCTGGCATCCAAAGTCTGTATAAATATAGATAGTCTCGGGGAAAGTCCGCGGATTGCAGAGTAAGAAAAGATAGATCATAGCCAAGCTTTCGACAAGATCAATACTGTCGAACTAACGCTGGGTAACGAGCTATTGTTTCGTTTCCTCTATCAACTCTTTTCTATGTAGGTCTCACTGTACTAATGTTGTGTCACAACCCAAATTATATAGGGAGGTAGGCTTTCTCAACTCACCAGTAAAAGCCTTATATATGCGAAAGCAGAAACTGGCTGATTGACTGCCTGATTGGTCGACTGACTTTCTGGTCAACATACAACCAAAATCGATAAGTTTTCTATTATAAATTGCAGCCATTTCAAATATTTACATATAAAAATAAAAGCAGAACTGGGTCGAGATTTTGAAATCCACACAGAATTGGTTGCGGGCGCAAGCTAGTCCTACATAATAAGGTTCAGCTTTCGAAATCGAGTTAAACTTATATATGTAATGGGGAGACAAGAAAGTGTCCAAGGTTTAGTCCAGTGTTAGTTAACGGGGCTCGCTGCGTCATCCACTGAGATAAAAATTCACATAATACGACAAAGACATGGCTGCACAAACCCCAGAGGACTAAAGAGGCTTACTACGTAGGGCCTGAAACGTCTGCACTGAATAAGAATTCACTGCCATTCAGGCAAGATGAGATTTTATTTCGTAGCCTTACGAGAAGCTATAATCAAATTTTAAATTTGCCTAAGATACTTATGCTGTTTACAATTAAAAGAATGTATGTTCAATTTGGCTTTACATTTAATTTAAAACTTAAGTTACATTGAATAATATGTTCTTTCGGAGAGTAATCTAGACTCTAATATTATATCTAAAGTTTTACGTATCTGACGTTTGTCAACTTTAAATATCTAAACAGCTTTCAACGCTGCCCAATTTCAGTTTATTTATCAATTCAAAAATGTATAAGTAGGTACGCACAAAATAAATTGTAAATAAAAATTATTTGATCGAAATTGTAAACGCCTCTTAAAAGGGCCAAAGTCTTATACTCGATTTTGCATTTCTTTAAAACCGCTTTAAAAACTGTAATCCCTGTAAACAAAAAATAGATGATATGTACATATACAATCAGAATATAACAAGACTGTAACAATAAACTATTCCTAAAGGCGGGCAAAGCTGTTAGTAACAAACTTTTACATTTATTTCTTTAACTCGGTCTTATTAATACAATGTAAATATCTTCAATGAAGTATTAACAAAAACAAAATTGTTGCGCGTTGTTCAAATGAATGCTCAAAAAACACGAACACCGCCGCGAGTTAACTTTCTTTTTACATACACACCAATGCAATACACAAATATGAAGTAGTTTCTACCAACCTTCAAAACATTCTTTATCTTAACCAACTACGTCGTAGCAAGGCGCTACGAGCTCGTACGAATCAACAAATGACGGTACCCTTTTACTTGGGTGCACAATAAACCGGCAAAAAGGAAATGAAGTTCCTCGTAGCATTAATCACAAGAGACTTCTATCATGGAAGCGTGCAAAAATGATCCCCTTTATTACAATATAGCTATCCTACGAAAATCGCTATTACCGCATTAATTTACGTAAGCTTCAATATCTTTGCATAATTCGCTTTGTCTATCGAAAAGGTGTGTTGCTTGTAAAAGATCTACCGATTTGAATGTAAATTTGATGACAATCCTGATTCATTGTTATAAGACGTTCAATAGCGGTAAGTGCACTTTGTCTCTTCGCGTGATCGTGAAGAATAAAGCTCGAGAAACGCAGGGTGTTTAGCTCGGTGTCTTTTAGTAGTGTGACAATGGCGTGTAATTTTGAAACAATTTACGTTTAAGCTTTCTGTCATACACGCGAAGCTAATTTTTTTGAATTTTACACGTTTCTCACTTTTGTATGAGAAGTCTTTAAAATGATGTTCCGATCAAAATTATCAACACTTTTCAGTTATTATAAAATAATAATTATTATTATAAAAAGTCGCACAGCATAAAAAAAACAATTGGAAGGAATGGTTAGATTATATAACGCCAGAGCGTAGCATTAAACATAAACATTATCAAAATTGAAATTTCTGAATGACTTACCGCGTTCGCCGTGTATTATAATAAGTACGGAACTTATTGGAAGCGATGCGGCTATGGCGCGGGAAGGCACGGACGCGGCCAGCGATCGCAGGATGCGTCGCGACACAACCGCTTACTGGGGTGGGTCGAATGCGAATAGCCCTCAAACCAGAGTTACATAACCCTCGCGTCGTAGCGCAGCGCTCCCCACTCCCCTCTTTCAGGGAAAAGATGAATGGGTAAAGTTTCCTAACGGACGTTAGTCCATGGATGGCGCTGCTTTTCGGATCCGAACGCGGTTATGTAAAACCATTTGGACATGCGCGTTTGGGGTGCAAGTGTGTAGCTTCCAAGCGTTCTCTTGTAGACGCCCGCGTCGATTCTTTAGTAGTTAGTATTATAGTAACTGTATGAGCTGTTACTTAGTTATTTTTTATAGCATAATGCGCGTCGTAGTAGGCTTTGTCTTTTGATGCACAGTGTCCAATAGACAAGGGCTGCCGTTTGACCTTTGAATTTGATGAATATTGTGTTATCTTGTTGTAAATAAAAATATGTGTCAAACTTTATGCATTCCACATCACTTATCCGATTGTGCAGAAAGGTTACTGAAAAATTCTTGCCACTTGGTGCTGCAGAACCTTTCTAGGTTGGGTATAACCGAATGGTATAGAAATCTATATACACACGTATTTAAGCGCGGGGAATATATTTAAAACATCAATTTTGATTTTTCTAACCATCAAATGGCAATGCAGGACATAAATTTAGATACCAGTCAACCGATTGCCGTGGATATTGTAAAATATAGGTATTTTAGCACAGGGAATATTTAAAAGTTTTTTACTCGTCACCAAAAAAAGAAAGGGGCCATTTCGGTAGGATTCCGTTTGTACTTAATTAGTTTTCACCATATTATATGTAGTGTTTATTATCTTGTTATCTGTAGTGTTAATGATGTTCGTTAATTTTATATAATATCTTGGCGATAAAGCTTCGCATTTGGTAACTAAACCAAAGTACGAAATATAGTAAAAAAAAACGTGTAAAAATGCGTTTTTCCAAGAAATATAATATAGAAAAATGAAAAGCAAAATCTTATGTAATACTTACACGAAATAAAGATAGCATTAAACTTCTAATAAACTTATAGCTTCTCTCGATTGCCGAGTAATAATGCCGTTTATATATTCTTGCATTGCATCCATCACGTCTCGCAAAAACTTTTATTATATATATGGTCAATTGCTTACACCGTTTTTACTAATGCTGAAGGTTTTATTATTTTACATTTGTGAAGTTTGCTACTTATATACTCGTCTAGTCAAAAACAAAAAATAATGATGAGATCAATTCCTTTCATACATTTTATTGTTCATTGTTCTAATGTTCTGAAATAAAGCTTATCAGCCCAACACTCATTGTCATTTTAACCTCCGTTATACGTTCGTGTAAACAGAGGGTTGATAAAATTAAAGTCTTTGTTTTAAGCAGTGGTCAGGCAGTGACCATTTCTTTTATATTACGATTTCTGTTTATGACGTCACGTTTCAGACAATATTCACACTTAATAAATAAATTAATAGGTTTGTTTTAAGAAAATATTATTGATAAAAATTATTTTCAGACAACTCAAAGCCATTATTTGATTATAAATTAACCAGAGTTTATACTATGGATTCTAGATCACCAATAAAGAACTTAAATAATAATGTGCTATGTCAACCGTGACTGCACTATTGGGAACAAATGCTTACACTTATAACTTATTTACTTTAAGCTTAAACTTTTATATTCCCCCATATATAAACTATTTTTAACAGTAAATTATTTCTACCTCTTTCACCGCCATAACAAACAAACAATCATTTTATATTATTTCTTACACTTCTACGCCTACTGCATATTTTAATAGAATGGTGGTGATCACGCCACTTATAGAACCGTCGTAAATTCGGATAAATTGGTTTTATTTACAACTGTCATTTCATTTTATAAGAATTCAGCTAATTCTTTACAGGCCGCATAGAACGCGCGCGGATTGTACGAGTACCTTTGAGGTCATCTACGAGGGGATTGTATTTATCGATAACAAATAGTTATAAAAAAGAGATTCCCAGTATGTAAGTATGTACACATACACAGTTTACACAAACAAAGCACAGAAGGACAGAAGAACTCACAGCACAAGCAATCTCAAGATAGTTCGAGAAAGAAAATAGAAGCAAGGCAGATTTATAAGTATTTCAGCAGACAGTATAATAAAATATTATTATACTGTCTGCTTAAATACTTATAAATATATAACGTCGGTTTATCGAGATGTGCGCATCAAAAAGAAACTAGCGTTCCGCGTCGTACTACAGTGGAACACGACTTCCTGGAACTTGTCGCTTTTCTAAATAAGAAACCTTTCTAATAAGAGCTACCCTTCAAAAATGTAGCGAGCTTTGAGTGTGATGCTTGACATTTGGCTAATAAATCGAGGCTGAAGAGGGTGCTCAATTCTTCCATTCGCGATAAAGTATCTGTCACGATATTATCCTTACCGGATATGTGGCGCATGTCTGTCTTGAATCCGAAAATCCAGGTGTCTATACTACTTAGGCGAACAGTTGGTTTTCCTTTCGTGAAAGGCAAAACTGCTTGGCTTGTGGTCATTTAAGATAAATGCCTGGCCTCGAGCATATGCCTGAAGTATTTTATCGCCTCATAGATAGCGAGTAACTGACTGTCCTGCGGAGAGAAATTTTCTTGCGAGGGATTAAGTTTTTTAGAAAACAATGCTAGGGGCCCCCACGCTGCACCAATTGCTTTATCCGACTCATCTGTGACCAACGCGAACTTAGCGGCTCAATCGGGGTGAGATAACAAAGTGGCTCTCGGTAGACTCTCTTTGCTTGTTGTGGTGTCCTCAATTGCTGTCAGGGTATCCATCAAATGAAAGCAGTCAGTAGTTTCACCAAGCAGCATACGCACGTCCGCACCGGCTGACGGTCGAGTGAGCAATGCCCCTCTACCGCTTTAGGCCGTGCGTACGCGTGCGTCGCTTGCACTTTATTAATAGATCACACTTGTGTTCTCTATCAAATTAACAGGGTTACAACCTTTGACATAGCCAGACAAGAGAGCATCCATTTGTACTTGAATCAGGGCTGCATGGGGAAGAAATCAACGACACAAATTCAGCATTCTTGAAAATCGCCTGAGTAGCCGCAATGTGTTTGGGAGCCGGCAGTCCTTGGTGGCCTTTGAATCCAGCGATCTGGTTCCGTGCTCTGAGATGCGGTATCCTAAAAAAGTTCCCTCACTTGCACCGAAAATACACTTAGACGTATTGACCAGCATACCGATCACTAACCATCTTGAGCTTTTCGGTATGTCTTTGTCATCAACTCTCAATCCTGCTTCTTTTATTGAGAACAAGGCTCAAGCAGCTTCAAAAAAACTTGGCATTCCGGCTAAGGTGAGAAAATATTTCGCACTGGAACAGTTGCTCATCTTTCACCAAGCACAAGTTCGATCGAGTATGGAGTAATGTTCTCATCTTTGGGACGGTTCCGCCCAATACCAGCTCCAGACGCTTGAGTCCATTGAGAGGAGGGCCAAGAGGCTCATCGGCATTGATGATCTTTTTTATGAAAAACTCAAAAGCCTTGAGCATAGATAGAAGCTAGCAAGCCTATCCGTATTTTATGATACATTTCGGAGAGTGTGTAGCAGACTTATTCCGCCGTCCCCATTTTGTCATCGGACAACCAGACTTACAAATAGGCGACACCATTATATGGCAGATATACCAAAGAGCACTAAGCGTTTTAGTTTAAATTTTGTGATACGAACTGCTAAGGAGTGGAACTCTTTGCTTGAGTCTGTGTTTCCTGAAAATTACAATTCACAAACCTTTGGAATGTTTACATGCACGCATTGCATAGACCGAAGGTCACATACGTCAAACAATCCAAAAGACATGGTGATGACGGTTATCGCGATGTGCCTGATTGGGTACCTTCCAGGCTTAGTTCGTGCATTCAGCATGCTGTAGTCACCACTGGATATCCAGCCATTATTTTTCTTAGGCGCCAAATGCAGTACTCATGCCCAAAGGCTTACTGAAGATCAAGCTGTAGCATTGGTTTTTCTAATGGGTTCACTCTTGATCCCAATCAAGACAGGATCCCTGTTGGAACGTGCTAGGTGCCTATTCACCCTGGCTTTAAAAATGGACAGTTCTCGGAAATACAAACGCAGGGAAGGAATTCCACTCTTTTGTTGTGCGCATTATGAAAAATGTTGAGAAGTACTTGGTGTCATAGGTAGGAATAGCCAAGAAAGAAGAAGAAAGAAAAAAGGTGGAAAAAGAGAGATGGTTTTTAACCTCAAATGATAAGTACAACTGGCTAGTTAGCGGTCTCCTCTTCAATTCTCCGAAAACATATAACGATGGCAGCTGTAATAGGAATTTCAGTTGCTCAGGATGCTGCGGCGAGTGTGGCTAAATTTAACGAATTTATACGAATTTGACTTATATGTCACGCCTGTTCTTAAATTACCTACTATTTCAAATATACACACACCTGCAGGACAAAGAAGACGTACCTAGTTACCGAGGTTAGTTAGAAGTTGCGAACACACCTCTTGATAGGCTTTCTGAATCTAAACAAATTATCAGCATCGTCTTCAGCCAGGACACAGGCCCTCCTTGTGAATGAAAACACCGGATGCGGATTGACTGATTTGAAGATGACAGATGATGACGGCTTAGAGAGCCTCCTAAAGCAAGGAAAAGATCTACATAATACATTTTGGTGACCCATTCAGTGCCCGGCCCTTATAAAAAGTTGCTTAAGTTTCGCTATTGTATGGAAAATGCGCAACCACTACGTAGCTACTTCTCTATAAAGTTTACATAGCATTTTATTCTAATAAAAACACTAAGTTCGGTTCGGTTTTGAAATTTGAGTTTAAATAACTTACTAAATTTTACCTTTAAAATGCCAGTGTTGTAGCTATACGTTATCGTTTGATCAATTAAATATATTGCTTTAAATGTGTTTACAACAATGTTTGTTTTTCTAAAATTGTAAACCTTGCTTTTATCGGATTCCGGAGAAAAGTTTGACGGGACATACATATATACATATACTACGCCAACATTAATAATCACCATCAAATATTTTTATTGTTTACGCCTTTTACGCCTCAACCCATTCCTATCTACGATGGTTAGTCGGTATGAAAGGGTGTATATTTTATTTAAATCCTTATCTTTTGTCGTAATTATTTCTCAGAATTATGAAATTCTTGATTTGGCACCATTGATTTTGTACGAAATCATAATGAACCTATCTTACATATAAAAACTGCTGTAAGGTTGGCGCGAAATGAGTAAAAAATTAATAGTCAATGTTCTCGAATAAATATCATGGAAAAAGTCATCTTTTGGGCGCCAGTCACTAAGCGACGCCGATTATCTCCCCCTTTGAAAAAGGTGAACAAGGAAAATCTGAAGGTAACAGGTTACATGCCCGCTTTACTCGCAATGGGTGTAATCGCATTTTTTGTCAGAAGTAAAATGCTATCAGTACATCAATATGCCATGAGATTAAGATAAACAGGCTTTACGGGCACTCTTCTTGCGACTAATTTATCAATTTGCAATGTATCTTCCGATATTCTCCTTTTAGCCTTAATATCGCGAACCTCTAAGACGTGACAAAAACAGACTATCGTTATATCACGACGGCTAGCTTTTTGGTAAAGTTATTTGAAGTACACAGTTCATTTCTCATGAGTAAGTTTAGTGTGCTGTCAACACAGGCGGATTATTCGTAAGGCAAAGCAGGCACGTGCCTCGGGCGGAAGCTTAGATAGGGGAGAACGCGCGAAATTTTTGAAAAAGAATTTGTGTCTCTAAGTATGCACCTACTTACAATATAAAAAGGCACACGCACACACACATTGACATAAACACATACTATCATTAACATAAAACATATTATAAATTATTTTATTGTAAGATTTATTTCATTTCAAATTACAACTGTCAAGTCCAATTTATAAAGCTTAAAAGGAGGCATTGTTTATTAGTTTAAGAATACTTACATTTTTGTGAAAACCAATAAAAGCCTTTTTTTAACTAGAGCTTGCGAGCGTACTCGGCCTTCTTTATTATTTCTTCAGCGCTGTTCTATACATACATATGCACCTATACGATAGTATAAAGCACAATCGTTTCAGTCTTTCCGTTCCTATGTAGGCTTAGATCTTCAGTGACATATTTCTTGCTATCGCTGTTCAAAATAACCTGCGACTCGCACGTTCAGTCTTGGTATATATATATATATATATATATATATATATATATATGTGTGTGTATAATATGATTCCCAAAAGTAATCAATGGATGTGCGACACTTCCGTTGGTTGTTGTACACATTCCAAAGGTTATTAAGGAAGGTTGAGTCAGCAATATTTATGTTTTGCATTGCTAGAATATACATATGTATGTTATATGTGTACATTTTATGTATTTAAAAGTATGTATAGGAAATTAGACAAACAAAACCACTTCAAACATAAAAAATACTAAATTACGTAAGTGGGCACGTAACCTCGAATTACATGAATTGAACAAGAAATAATATGTCATTTCGATTATGTTCATAAATCGTTCCGCCCTCACCGTTCAAATTTAGTTTAGATTAAGGCCGCCGTAAATTTAGCCTACTTTCTCGGAAGGAAATAATTGGGGACGATACCGTGTTCTTTTTCGCGTACCTAACCTAATTTGCGTGACCGCTAATAATTTACTATCGGATGTAGTAAAACAAACAGTGAAAACACCCCTTAAACTATAACCTGAGAAGGAAATAGACCAAGGTTTGTGTTATCTCTTGATAAGGTACCGTTACACAAAAATCGATCGTGTATTGACTTCTTTATAAATATTTTAATGTAATGCTAAATTAATAAATCATTATCGTCCACGGAAGGCTCCCTGCAAAATTGGGGGTCCATAATCTTCGTACTTAGGCGGGTAAGAGATCGCATTAAAACCATATTCCGTAAACGCTGCTGCCTATTTTGTGCTGATTACCTGCATTATGTTTAGTCGCCTTCTAAGACAGCTTAAAGTGTAAAGGGTTGGTGCTACTCTACTCTGCCAGCACACAGTTAAGGCAAGAATGGTATTTGTAAATTGTCTCTGTATGTTTGTCTCTGTATGTTTGTCTCCGTATATTACAAAAAAATTGTCCGATTGCAAAAAAAAATTAAACTTGATAAACTAGGTCAGGAAAAAGTCTTTTCGTATATATATAGTACCTATGTATAATCTTGTAATAAAGTATCTTTGGCTGTACTATTTATATCTGGCTGATTTTCATGACATTAAACAGGTGACATTTCAAAAAACTCACTCTGACACTCAATAGGAGTATAAATTGGCGCGTATGTCTACATTACAAGTTTGTGATTCACCAAAAATTTTTTTTTTCATAATATCGAGATCTACATGGATCCCCAAATTGTATTGCAGGTAAGCATTAAATAAAAATCTCATTCAGGAGTAAGTACCCCTTGTCAATCATAAAGCCGACCAAAAACCAGACATCGTACCCAAAATATGATCAATGACTTTTGGATTGACCCGAAATAAATGGCATAAGATTTAATTTAGCCATGATAGAAATTAAAGTTTTAATTTATTGCGATACCTAAGTTTTGAACACTTACTGATTTATAATTAAAAAAGCATTAATAGAGACCAAACACCTTACAAGTTAAATAAAATCTTCAAATGAAATACGCTGATGATTGCAAAAACTTCTTCTTGTTTATCATTTTCGTTCTCTATGAGTATTTTAAAATTATCATTATATTCTTTTGGTGAATACTGAAATTAAATTAAAATAATTTGCTAAAAACATACAATAAAAGAATTTTATAAAATCGTCCCAGCAACCAAATTTTTATAACCATTGTTAACTGGGTGTTTCTCAATCAAGGTACATAATATACAATCACATAAAAGACTTTATATTTTAATGGGAGTATGTACGGTCAAATCAGCTAAAAAAACTATGTGCCAGAAAAATCGCTGTATCCAAATAAGTATCTAATTAAATGACAACTGAAAGATTCCAGAAAAATCATACTTAGATCATAAACTAATATTGAAAAGTTTTTGGCGTTGCCGTTCTTGTACTTTTACGTCTGATTGTTCTTCATGTTCATAGTCAGGCACATACTTTTTAGGAGTCACCAAAATAATAGATGGTGCTATAAAACTTATGTAAATACATAAAATTGAAACTTTTATAATTAACGAAATGGGTTACAAGATAGAATTAATTAATTGGAGCCCATGGATCAGCTTCAATGGCGCAATGTCTGTTACGCCATAACTTCCCGAGTTCTTAACCGATTATAATATTTTGTGGAATGGAATCAACAGGTTTAGGACCAGATTGTGACGGAGCCCGAATTATGAAATTCGCAAAAATTCCCATCGAAACTAAAAAAAAACTTTTTTAGGTATTTCGCTCCGCTCCAATATATGGTGCTAGCGTAGCTTTATGCTTAGCGACTACATCGCCTAGTTGATATGGGTAGTGAAATTAAATTTAAAATATTGTAATTGTCACATACCTTGTTTTCTATACAGTAGAGTGTGCTAAAACCATAATTCGCGATCGATGCACTCGCTCTCAAAAGTTACATGTGGATTAGGGAATGCAATCTCGTTCTCGCGAGATCTCGGCCTTTTTTAACGAGATTGATCTCGGACGAAAAAACGGCGAGATCTTACGAGTTTAACGAGATTGCACTTGAGCATAAAAACGTCTTATTTGAAGCGCGGACTGACATGGACGGAGTTGCGATCTATCGGTTTCGTTTTTCTTTCATTTGATTAGTATATTTTGTTAATTAATCTGTAATTTCTAATAGTCTGACTAATTGGTATATGTTGTTAAATAATCTGTAATATCTAATGGATCTACTGAGTAGATATAGTTTCATTTAATTGATAATAATATCTCAGTTTAATAGTCAACTCAACTTAGATGATAAGTTTCATTTTTTTTGACTCCTCGTCGTTTTGTTTGTTATATGAGAACTGTTTTATTTCTCATATAACGTTTACTACTTAGAAGTTTATTAAAAAAATATAGACAGATACGTCAAACAATGTTTGATTGATGCATAAAAGTCTATTGAAAAAATTCATATAAATCAATGTTTGTCTTATAATACTTATAATATTGTTTTTTTTCCTAATTTATTCAAATATTGTGATTATTTGTGAAAAAAACACACCAAACTGCTAATCTCGCGAGATCACGAAATTGGCGGGATCTCGCTTAATCCCGAATCTCGCGAGATTTGCATTCCCTGGTGTGGATGCTCTGAGATCTCGTGGGCGACTAAATCACACCTTCCGGACACGGGGGAGGAAGGTGGTGAATCTTCCATGGATACTTCGGGCCGGCCCGAGAGTTATGTCAGACTCGTACTGACTACATACCACCTGACTGGCTTGCACCCGGAGAACAGCGCGTTCATAAAAAAATTGTATGAAGAATTCGGAGCATATTTTTAATAAAATTATATTAAATATTTGAGGCATTTTAATAAAAATATGAGACGCAAAATTTAAAGGTTACATATTAGAGATTAAATTTAATCAATATTTACAAAATATTTCCAAGAAAAAAATATTCTATATCCACTAATGCCCGGCACACGTTTTGTTGATATTTGTGCAACTTTAGATGAGGGTATTATAACAATTATACCATATTTCATGTGTTTGCCTCGCAAATATTAAAGAAACATTATCCATGGTAATAATCTTGTAATTTTTTACTGTTTAAATAAAATATTTTTGTTACTATCAACCTAACCGTAACTGTCCTTTTTCGCTTTTTGCTCGGGGCAGTCTTAATAAAGATTTTTCACTGACAAATTTGTCACGGCGGATAATTTACAAATTGTAACGATTTGTCGTTAAAAATTTGACATATTCCAGTTTTATAAATAAATTCTTGGATTTGTCCGGAAATATTGTCATTGTCAAGGCCATTTGTCAGCTACATTACTACAAAAAAAATGTTTTAAAGTCGTCAATAGATATCAGTGATCGGTAGTAGTAGTAAATATTTGGTACGACTTTTGCTAAATTAAAGTGTTTCTATAGTCATAGTTAAGGTCTAAAATTGTTAATTAGGCCTTCATTTCGATTGCTAAACAAAAACAAAAGTTCAAGTCAATCACTAAAGTACAATTTATAATTTCTCTCGTATTCTCTCATATATTTTATAGGCAGGCAGAGGCATTTGCCTCAAAATAGATTTTCTTAGATTCGCCGGGTAAAATCTGACAAATTTCTCTTTTATAAACGGCACTTTTAGCGACAATATGACTTATTTGTCAAACATTGACAAAATTTTCGGATTGTCACGTTTATAAAATAGGCCCCTGGTTTAAAACACGCCGGATTTCGTCGTTTCTTTTCGGTTTCGTTTGTTTGCCAATAAACTTTTCAAGGAAACTGCCCAGCGTGTCGATTCTGTAACGTGCAATCTCACTGTAAATAAATCTAAATTTTGTCATTTGTAAAATTCCATTGCTACGTTGGAGAGCAAAATGTCGCAATAAATTTAAAGTACAAGTAAATATTCGTATATCTCGTTTATATAACGTACAATCTTAATAGCTAACAATAGGTATAGGTTTAACACACTATTTCTTAAGTAATAATTGTAGTCATACTTGCAAGTGAACAAATAAACATAATTGACGCTTTATTTCTCTTTAATAATATGTTATGGTCGTTTTCTCTAAATAAATTTAACAAAATAAATTCTTCTTTCTTCTTAGGTCACAACAATATTGAGTATTATACAAACTTTTTGAGATCAATTTGTATTTTTTACGATATCTACTTGACGCCAGGTCAGTGTGATCAACCACAACGGCAGATTAGCAAAATAGTACTATCTTACCCTCAGCTGCCAGAGGTCTACTTATCAAATAGACCATCTCTCATTTTGACTACTTTGCTAGGTGCAGATATGGACATAACTGTATGGAACAGTGGTGTGAATAACGGTCTCTGAGCAAGTAACCAAGGTTCGAACCTCGGCGACCAATAAAGTATTTTACCTCTCGCTCGCCTCCCTGGTGCGAGCCATGGTGACGAGCGACGGGTCCTGGAAGGTGGTGGCCTCCTTCTGCGAGGACGTCCTCTCGCAGAAGGAGGCCGCCGAGAGGCGGAGGGAGGGGGACATAAACTCCTCCCTCATCAGGTGCAGGCGTCGGGGGAGAAGGTGGAGTCGTTTTGCCACCTGCATCCGCATCTAGAGGATGGAACGTAACTCCTCCTCTAGTGACGCCCCAATGCCGGAAGGGGCACTTATTCTACCTGGGTGTCCACCCCCCACGTAAAAACGCACGAAGGGGGAGAGGTCCTCTTCCCACCCTTCCCCGCTGAGAAGGGCTGGATCAAGAGGCTGGTAGCGCTTACGCGAGCGGGATGTCGCGAGCGGAGCGCTTGAGGAGGATCCTGGGGATCGGCTTCCCCGAGAGTAGGGCCCTCGCTCGGCACCCCGGGGTGGTACCGGAGTTTTCTCCGTTATCGCCCGTCGTGGCCGAGAGGGGGCCCGATCGGACGGCGACCGCGGAAGCCCTCCGGGAACTATTGTTTCCGGGGGACATCCGTGGACGCACTTCCCGATCGAGGTGGGGGAGGAAAGTACCTAAGCAGTCTAAGCACACCTCGGCCACCTCCGGCCTGCTTTGGGCGGGGCAACCGCGCCGCCTGTGATGGCTCCCGGGAACTTGTTCCTGAGTTGATCATCACGGGCGCGGGAGTCTCGTCCCTTGTGGGTCGGTGTCGGTCGAGTGGTGCGGCAGTTCTTTCCTCCACAAAAAGGGGGCCAGCGGTTGCCGGAGCGGGAGAACGGCGGGAGACTTGGCCCTCAGGCGAGCGGGGTGTTCAGAGCGTCACGGCTCACCCCGTTGCTCCGTCCCTCACGGAGCATAGGACCCACACTGGTCCGCGTCGCGGCCGATTCCGGTAAGGGGCCACGCGATCCCCACCAATGTGTAATGGGACGCCGCAATTTTTTAGTGGGTAGGCCTCCAAGCCATTACCGGGCACTAGGTCGGGTAGAGGCATAGAGAAGAGTCCCACATATCCTGCGTGTTCTCCCAGCATGAGGGCTTGCTTATGCTATTTTCTGCGAAAACAAAAAAAAAGGTGCAGTTATGGAAAGTTTACACGAGCTTAGCTACTAACACTACCACTTCTTAGTATAAGTGAAAGTGCCAGTGCAGATGATCCTATTTACTTAGAGGCTCTCGGTAGACTCTCTTTGCTTGTTGTGGTGTCCTCAATTGCTGTCAGGGTATCCATCAAATGAAAGCAGTCAGTAGTTTCACCAAGCAGCATACGCACGTCCGCACCGGCTGACGGTCGAGTGAGCAATGCCCCTCTACCGCTTTAGGCCGTGCGTACCGTGCGTCGCTTGCACTTTATTAATAGATCACACTTGTGTTCTCTATCAAATTAACAGGGTTACAACCTTTGACATAGCCAGACAAGAGAGCATCCATTTGTACTTGAATCAGGGCTGCATGGGGAAGAAATCAACGACACAAATTCAGCATTCTTGAAAATCGCCTGAGTAGCCGCAATGTGTTTGGGAGCCGGCAGTCCTTGGTGGCCTTTGAATCCAGCGATCTGGTTCCGTGCTCTGAGATGCGGTATCCTAAAAAAGTTCCCTCACTTGCACCGAAAATACACTTAGACGTATTGACCAGCATACCGATCACTAACCATCTTGAGCTTTTCGGTATGTCTTTGTCATCAACTCTCAATCCTGCTTCTTTTATTGAGAACAAGGCTCAAGCAGCTTCAAAAAAACTTGGCATTCCGGCTAAGGTGAGAAAATATTTCGCACTGGAACAGTTGCTCATCTTTCACCAAGCACAAGTTCGATCGAGTATGGAGTAATGTTCTCATCTTTGGGACGGTTCCGCCCAATACCAGCTCCAGACGCTTGAGTCCATTGAGAGGAGGGCCAAGAGGCTCATCGGCATTGATGATCTTTTTTATGAAAAACTCAAAAGCCTTGAGCATAGATAGAAGCTAGCAAGCCTATCCGTATTTTATGATACATTTCGGAGAGTGTGTAGCAGACTTATTCCGCCGTCCCCATTTTGTCATCGGACAACCAGACTTACAAATAGGCGACACCATTATATGGCAGATATACCAAAGAGCACTAAGCGTTTTAGTTTAAATTTTGTGATACGAACTGCTAAGGAGTGGAACTCTTTGCTTGAGTCTGTGTTTCCTGAAAATTACAATTCACAAACCTTTGGAATGTTTACATGCACGCATTGCATAGACCGAAGGTCACATACGTCAAACAATCCAAAAGACATGGTGATGACGGTTATCGCGATGTGCCTGATTGGGTACCTTCCAGGCTTAGTTCGTGCATTCAGCATGCTGTAGTCACCACTGGATATCCAGCCATTATTTTTCTTAGGCGCCAAATGCAGTACTCATGCCCAAAGGCTTACTGAAGATCAAGCTGTAGCATTGGTTTTTCTAATGGGTTCACTCTTGATCCCAATCAAGACAGGATCCCTGTTGGAACGTGCTAGGTGCCTATTCACCCTGGCTTTAAAAATGGACAGTTCTCGGAAATACAAACGCAGGGAAGGAATTCCACTCTTTTGTTGTGCGCATTATGAAAAATGTTGAGAAGTACTTGGTGTCATAGGTAGGAATAGCCAAGAAAGAAGAAGAAAGAAAAAAGGTGGAAAAAGAGAGATGGTTTTTAACCTCAAATGATAAGTACAACTGGCTAGTTAGCGGTCTCCTCTTCAATTCTCCGAAAACATATAACGATGGCAGCTGTAATAGGAATTTCAGTTGCTCAGGATGCTGCGGCGAGTGTGGCTAAATTTAACGAATTTATACGAATTTGACTTATATGTCACGCCTGTTCTTAAATTACCTACTATTTCAAATATACACACACCTGCAGGACAAAGAAGACGTACCTAGTTACCGAGGTTAGTTAGAAGTTGCGAACACACCTCTTGATAGGCTTTCTGAATCTAAACAAATTATCAGCATCGTCTTCAGCCAGGACACAGGCCCTCCTTGTGAATGAAAACACCGGATGCGGATTGACTGATTTGAAGATGACAGATGATGACGGCTTAGAGAGCCTCCTAAAGCAAGGAAAAGATCTACATAATACATTTTGGTGACCCATTCAGTGCCCGGCCCTTATAAAAAGTTGCTTAAGTTTCGCTATTGTATGGAAAATGCGCAACCACTACGTAGCTACTTCTCTATAAAGTTTACATAGCATTTTATTCTAATAAAAACACTAAGTTCGGTTCGGTTTTGAAATTTGAGTTTAAATAACTTACTAAATTTTACCTTTAAAATGCCAGTGTTGTAGCTATACGTTATCGTTTGATCAATTAAATATATTGCTTTAAATGTGTTTACAACAATGTTTGTTTTTCTAAAATTGTAAACCTTGCTTTTATCGGATTCCGGAGAAAAGTTTGACGGGACATACATATATACATATACTACGCCAACATTAATAATCACCATCAAATATTTTTATTGTTTACGCCTTTTACGCCTCAACCCATTCCTATCTACGATGGTTAGTCGGTATGAAAGGGTGTATATTTTATTTAAATCCTTATCTTTTGTCGTAATTATTTCTCAGAATTATGAAATTCTTGATTTGGCACCATTGATTTTGTACGAAATCATAATGAACCTATCTTACATATAAAAACTGCTGTAAGGTTGGCGCGAAATGAGTAAAAAATTAATAGTCAATGTTCTCGAATAAATATCATGGAAAAAGTCATCTTTTGGGCGCCAGTCACTAAGCGACGCCGATTATCTCCCCCTTTGAAAAAGGTGAACAAGGAAAATCTGAAGGTAACAGGTTACATGCCCGCTTTACTCGCAATGGGTGTAATCGCATTTTTTGTCAGAAGTAAAATGCTATCAGTACATCAATATGCCATGAGATTAAGATAAACAGGCTTTACGGGCACTCTTCTTGCGACTAATTTATCAATTTGCAATGTATCTTCCGATATTCTCCTTTTAGCCTTAATATCGCGAACCTCTAAGACGTGACAAAAACAGACTATCGTTATATCACGACGGCTAGCTTTTTGGTAAAGTTATTTGAAGTACACAGTTCATTTCTCATGAGTAAGTTTAGTGTGCTGTCAACACAGGCGGATTATTCGTAAGGCAAAGCAGGCACGTGCCTCGGGCGGAAGCTTAGATAGGGGAGAACGCGCGAAATTTTTGAAAAAGAATTTGTGTCTCTAAGTATGCACCTACTTACAATATAAAAAGGCACACGCACACACACATTGACATAAACACATACTATCATTAACATAAAACATATTATAAATTATTTTATTGTAAGATTTATTTCATTTCAAATTACAACTGTCAAGTCCAATTTATAAAGCTTAAAAGGAGGCATTGTTTATTAGTTTAAGAATACTTACATTTTTGTGAAAACCAATAAAAGCCTTTTTTTAACTAGAGCTTGCGAGCGTACTCGGCCTTCTTTATTATTTCTTCAGCGCTGTTCTATACATACATATGCACCTATACGATAGTATAAAGCACAATCGTTTCAGTCTTTCCGTTCCTATGTAGGCTTAGATCTTCAGTGACATATTTCTTGCTATCGCTGTTCAAAATAACCTGCGACTCGCACGTTCAGTCTTGGTATATATATATATATATATATATATATATATATATATATATATATGTGTGTGTATAATATGATTCCCAAAAGTAATCAATGGATGTGCGACACTTCCGTTGGTTGTTGTACACATTCCAAAGGTTATTAAGGAAGGTTGAGTCAGCAATATTTATGTTTTGCATTGCTAGAATATACATATGTATGTTATATGTGTACATTTTATGTATTTAAAAGTATGTATAGGAAATTAGACAAACAAAACCACTTCAAACATAAAAAATACTAAATTACGTAAGTGGGCACGTAACCTCGAATTACATGAATTGAACAAGAAATAATATGTCATTTCGATTATGTTCATAAATCGTTCCGCCCTCACCGTTCAAATTTAGTTTAGATTAAGGCCGCCGTAAATTTAGCCTACTTTCTCGGAAGGAAATAATTGGGGACGATACCGTGTTCTTTTTCGCGTACCTAACCTAATTTGCGTGACCGCTAATAATTTACTATCGGATGTAGTAAAACAAACAGTGAAAACACCCCTTAAACTATAACCTGAGAAGGAAATAGACCAAGGTTTGTGTTATCTCTTGATAAGGTACCGTTACACAAAAATCGATCGTGTATTGACTTCTTTATAAATATTTTAATGTAATGCTAAATTAATAAATCATTATCGTCCACGGAAGGCTCCCTGCAAAATTGGGGGTCCATAATCTTCGTACTTAGGCGGGTAAGAGATCGCATTAAAACCATATTCCGTAAACGCTGCTGCCTATTTTGTGCTGATTACCTGCATTATGTTTAGTCGCCTTCTAAGACAGCTTAAAGTGTAAAGGGTTGGTGCTACTCTACTCTGCCAGCACACAGTTAAGGCAAGAATGGTATTTGTAAATTGTCTCTGTATGTTTGTCTCTGTATGTTTGTCTCCGTATATTACAAAAAAATTGTCCGATTGCAAAAAAAAATTAAACTTGATAAACTAGGTCAGGAAAAAGTCTTTTCGTATATATATAGTACCTATGTATAATCTTGTAATAAAGTATCTTTGGCTGTACTATTTATATCTGGCTGATTTTCATGACATTAAACAGGTGACATTTCAAAAAACTCACTCTGACACTCAATAGGAGTATAAATTGGCGCGTATGTCTACATTACAAGTTTGTGATTCACCAAAAATTTTTTTTTTCATAATATCGAGATCTACATGGATCCCCAAATTGTATTGCAGGTAAGCATTAAATAAAAATCTCATTCAGGAGTAAGTACCCCTTGTCAATCATAAAGCCGACCAAAAACCAGACATCGTACCCAAAATATGATCAATGACTTTTGGATTGACCCGAAATAAATGGCATAAGATTTAATTTAGCCATGATAGAAATTAAAGTTTTAATTTATTGCGATACCTAAGTTTTGAACACTTACTGATTTATAATTAAAAAAGCATTAATAGAGACCAAACTCCTTACAAGTTAAATAAAATCTTCAAATGAAATACGCTGATGATTGCAAAAACTTCTTCTTGTTTATCATTTTCGTTCTCTATGAGTATTTTAAAATTATCATTATATTCTTTTGGTGAATACTGAAATTAAATTAAAATAATTTGCTAAAAACATACAATAAAAGAATTTTATAAAATCGTCCCAGCAACCAAATTTTTATAACCATTGTTAACTGGGTGTTTCTCAATCAAGGTACATAATATACAATCACATAAAAGACTTTATATTTTAATGGGAGTATGTACGGTCAAATCAGCTAAAAAAACTATGTGCCAGAAAAATCGCTGTATCCAAATAAGTATCTAATTAAATGACAACTGAAAGATTCCAGAAAAATCATACTTAGATCATAAACTAATATTGAAAAGTTTTTGGCGTTGCCGTTCTTGTACTTTTACGTCTGATTGTTCTTCATGTTCATAGTCAGGCACATACTTTTTAGGAGTCACCAAAATAATAGATGGTGCTATAAAACTTATGTAAATACATAAAATTGAAACTTTTATAATTAACGAAATGGGTTACAAGATAGAATTAATTAATTGGAGCCCATGGATCAGCTTCAATGGCGCAATGTCTGTTACGCCATAACTTCCCGAGTTCTTAACCGATTATAATATTTTGTGGAATGGAATCAACAGGTTTAGGACCAGATTGTGACGGAGCCCGAATTATGAAATTCGCAAAAATTCCCATCGAAACTAAAAAAAAACTTTTTTAGGTATTTCGCTCCGCTCCAATATATGGTGCTAGCGTAGCTTTATGCTTAGCGACTACATCGCCTAGTTGATATGGGTAGTGAAATTAAATTTAAAATATTGTAATTGTCACATACCTTGTTTTCTATACAGTAGAGTGTGCTAAAACCATAATTCGCGATCGATGCACTCGCTCTCAAAAGTTACATGTGGATTAGGGAATGCAATCTCGTTCTCGCGAGATCTCGGCCTTTTTTAACGAGATTGATCTCGGACGAAAAAACGGCGAGATCTTACGAGTTTAACGAGATTGCACTTGAGCATAAAAACGTCTTATTTGAAGCGCGGACTGACATGGACGGAGTTGCGATCTATCGGTTTCGTTTTTCTTTCATTTGATTAGTATATTTTGTTAATTAATCTGTAATTTCTAATAGTCTGACTAATTGGTATATGTTGTTAAATAATCTGTAATATCTAATGGATCTACTGAGTAGATATAGTTTCATTTAATTGATAATAATATCTCAGTTTAATAGTCAACTCAACTTAGATGATAAGTTTCATTTTTTTTGACTCCTCGTCGTTTTGTTTGTTATATGAGAACTGTTTTATTTCTCATATAACGTTTACTACTTAGAAGTTTATTAAAAAAATATAGACAGATACGTCAAACAATGTTTGATTGATGCATAAAAGTCTATTGAAAAAATTCATATAAATCAATGTTTGTCTTATAATACTTATAATATTGTTTTTTTTCCTAATTTATTCAAATATTGTGATTATTTGTGAAAAAAACACACCAAACTGCTAATCTCGCGAGATCACGAAATTGGCGGGATCTCGCTTAATCCCGAATCTCGCGAGATTTGCATTCCCTGGTGTGGATGCTCTGAGATCTCGTGGGCGACTAAATCACACCTTCCGGACACGGGGGAGGAAGGTGGTGAATCTTCCATGGATACTTCGGGCCGGCCCGAGAGTTATGTCAGACTCGTACTGACTACATACCACCTGACTGGCTTGCACCCGGAGAACAGCGCGTTCATAAAAAAATTGTATGAAGAATTCGGAGCATATTTTTAATAAAATTATATTAAATATTTGAGGCATTTTAATAAAAATATGAGACGCAAAATTTAAAGGTTACATATTAGAGATTAAATTTAATCAATATTTACAAAATATTTCCAAGAAAAAAATATTCTATATCCACTAATGCCCGGCACACGTTTTGTTGATATTTGTGCAACTTTAGATGAGGGTATTATAACAATTATACCATATTTCATGTGTTTGCCTCGCAAATATTAAAGAAACATTATCCATGGTAATAATCTTGTAATTTTTTACTGTTTAAATAAAATATTTTTGTTACTATCAACCTAACCGTAACTGTCCTTTTTCGCTTTTTGCTCGGGGCAGTCTTAATAAAGATTTTTCACTGACAAATTTGTCACGGCGGATAATTTACAAATTGTAACGATTTGTCGTTAAAAATTTGACATATTCCAGTTTTATAAATAAATTCTTGGATTTGTCCGGAAATATTGTCATTGTCAAGGCCATTTGTCAGCTACATTACTACAAAAAAAATGTTTTAAAGTCGTCAATAGATATCAGTGATCGGTAGTAGTAGTAAATATTTGGTACGACTTTTGCTAAATTAAAGTGTTTCTATAGTCATAGTTAAGGTCTAAAATTGTTAATTAGGCCTTCATTTCGATTGCTAAACAAAAACAAAAGTTCAAGTCAATCACTAAAGTACAATTTATAATTTCTCTCGTATTCTCTCATATATTTTATAGGCAGGCAGAGGCATTTGCCTCAAAATAGATTTTCTTAGATTCGCCGGGTAAAATCTGACAAATTTCTCTTTTATAAACGGCACTTTTAGCGACAATATGACTTATTTGTCAAACATTGACAAAATTTTCGGATTGTCACGTTTATAAAATAGGCCCCTGGTTTAAAACACGCCGGATTTCGTCGTTTCTTTTCGGTTTCGTTTGTTTGCCAATAAACTTTTCAAGGAAACTGCCCAGCGTGTCGATTCTGTAACGTGCAATCTCACTGTAAATAAATCTAAATTTTGTCATTTGTAAAATTCCATTGCTACGTTGGAGAGCAAAATGTCGCAATAAATTTAAAGTACAAGTAAATATTCGTATATCTCGTTTATATAACGTACAATCTTAATAGCTAACAATAGGTATAGGTTTAACACACTATTTCTTAAGTAATAATTGTAGTCATACTTGCAAGTGAACAAATAAACATAATTGACGCTTTATTTCTCTTTAATAATATGTTATGGTCGTTTTCTCTAAATAAATTTAACAAAATAAATTCTTCTTTCTTCTTAGGTCACAACAATATTGAGTATTATACAAACTTTTTGAGATCAATTTGTATTTTTTACGATATCTACTTGACGCCAGGTCAGTGTGATCAACCACAACGGCAGATTAGCAAAATAGTACTATCTTACCCTCAGCTGCCAGAGGTCTACTTATCAAATAGACCATCTCTCATTTTGACTACTTTGCTAGGTGCAGATATGGACATAACTGTATGGAACAGTGGTGTGAATAACGGTCTCTGAGCAAGTAACCAAGGTTCGAACCTCGGCGACCAATAAAGTATTTTACCTCTCGCTCGCCTCCCTGGTGCGAGCCATGGTGACGAGCGACGGGTCCTGGAAGGTGGTGGCCTCCTTCTGCGAGGACGTCCTCTCGCAGAAGGAGGCCGCCGAGAGGCGGAGGGAGGGGGACATAAACTCCTCCCTCATCAGGTGCAGGCGTCGGGGGAGAAGGTGGCGTCGTTTTGCCACCCGCATCCGCATCTAGAGGATGGAACGTAACTCCTCCTCTAGTGACGCCCCAATGCCGGAAGGGGCACTTATTCTACCTGGGTGTCCACCCCCCACGTAAAAACGCACGAAGGGGGAGAGGTCCTCTTCCCACCCTTCCCCGCTGAGAAGGGCTGGATCAAGAGGCTGGTAGCGCTTACGCGAGCGGGATGTCGCGAGCGGAGCGCTTGAGGAGGATCCTGGGGATCGGCTTCCCCGAGAGTAGGGCCCTCGCTCGGCACCCCGGGGTGGTACCGGAGTTTTCTCCGTTATCGCCCGTCGTGGCCGAGAGGGGGCCCGATCGGACGGCGACCGCGGAAGCCCTCCGGGAACTATTGTTTCCGGGGGACATCCGTGGACGCACTTCCCGATCGAGGTGGGGGAGGAAAGTACCTAAGCAGTCTAAGCACACCTCGGCCACCTCCGGCCTGCTTTGGGCGGGGCAACCGCGCCGCCTGTGATGGCTCCCGGGAACTTGTTCCTGAGTTGATCATCACGGGCGCGGGAGTCTCGTCCCTTGTGGGTCGGTGTCGGTCGAGTGGTGCGGCAGTTCTTTCCTCCACAAAAAGGGGGCCAGCGGTTGCCGGAGCGGGAGAACGGCGGGAGACTTGGCCCTCAGGCGAGCGGGGTGTTCAGAGCGTCACGGCTCACCCCGTTGCTCCGTCCCTCACGGAGCATAGGACCCACACTGGTCCGCGTCGCGGCCGATTCCGGTAAGGGGCCACGCGATCCCCACCAATGTGTAATGGGACGCCGCAATTTTTTAGTGGGTAGGCCTCCAAGCCATTACCGGGCACTAGGTCGGGTAGAGGCATAGAGAAGAGTCCCACATATCCTGCGTGTTCTCCCAGCATGAGGGCTTGCTTATGCTATTTTCTGCGAAAACAAAAAAAAAGGTGCAGTTATGGAAAGTTTACACGAGCTTAGCTACTAACACTACCACTTCTTAGTATAAGTGAAAGTGCCAGTGCAGATGATCCTATTTACTTAGAGGCAAGTTGACTATCTCCACCACTGCCTCCTTTCACTAAGCACTTGTCTTTAGCTGACCATGAGTAAGAGATATGGCAAGTGCCTATTGACAAATTGAAACAACAAGTACTTACACATTATTTAATCAAAGATTAGTATAAAACTCATCTGAGAATATAAAGATTACGAATGTTTATGGAAATGAAAATCGTCCACTAACGTTTTTCTTTTAATGCTTCTTTTTCAAGTTCGTCGTCTACGATCGTTGACAAAACAATGTTTGAAAGCGCTGTTCCATTTCGAGCGGATGTTTGATCACTAATATGTTTCTACTATTACCAACGGATAACGATTACTTGTCATTAAGCAAGTTAGGATAAGTGATTAGCGTTATGAAAATTCGGTGTGACATGACCCTAAAGTCGAAATCTACTTTTGATTATGGCCGTGTGTGACAAACGATAGTGACATAAAGCTGGATCAAACTTTGAGAAATATTTATTTTTTAAAGGAACATAATATGTTAATATGAAATAACACTCATCAGTGGTTTACGTCGCAAAGTTAATGTATTGACTAGCAAATATAATAAATTCAAGAAGTGTGCATGAAGTGGAAAAATAACACTTGCCTTAACCATCAGACCCTTTATCCATCCACGCCTTCTTATCACCTGGCTAACCGGCTGTGATGCATTTGCATAATTCCATAAAACATTCAAAGGCCAAACTGGCAGCATGGAATATACCAAATTTAATGTTTGCCCCATGTTAGATCGAACTAATTTACGATTTATTTGTTTACATCTTCCCACATTTTCTAGACATTTACAATACCTACTACGGGAAGCCCAGGCGTAGCGTATAACTGAGGTCAAGAGGATGATAGAATTTTCTAAAAAAAAACAGGCTGTATTAGGATAAAATCTGATTTATTTCATGAAATTGCAAAGAAGTAAATTTTGAACTATTTTATTCAGATTTTCAAACAGCCGTTCTATGGGCGAAGCAAATAGGGCATAGAGAATAAGTTACTCGCTTTAGTTTAATTTTTTCTTTCTTAAAGGAATTACGAGTTTAAAAATGCTAGTAAAACCAATTAGGCTTCATGGTTAGAGGAGTCTTTACGATAAGCTAATTTGCAAAAGCGAGGTAAAACGAGACCATGAATCAATCAATTCCACATCTACCTAGGTTCGAATAAACACAGAAAAATTAGTACAATTGCTCGCGTCTCTGTTCCTCACCGCTTTCAATCATTCATTAGTTTGCACTTTAGTTAATTTATTGTTTGCAAGGTCTCCAAAAATGAATCCGGAGACGCAGTTAAAATTATACATGCTAAAAAGGATGATAGCCTTTTTAAGCGATGGCAAACAATTAGTGATTATTCATCGCAGGTCGCTGACGAATTGGTAAAAAATTGTTTTTATCTTCAATCGAAAAAGTAAATACTTTGCGTTTAGATTTCGAAAATGTTCTCGATAAAATTAACTTAATTGAATTAGAATTAAATCCTTAGTTCTTGTTAAGTTATGACGTCATGTCATCATTTGAAGACTTAGTTTCTCGTATTAAACGTGTAGATAAGTCGTTGCAAGCGCCCGTAGCGCGCAACGATACATAACCCAGTTTCGATTTGTTGAAACGAAACGGAAATAAATTACCGGTATTTGTATGATACCAGAATTTGATTGCGATATAAGAAATTGGGCTTTGTTTTTCGCTAGTTTTGAAAATACCATCCTTAAAAACAATTCGTTACCGGATCACGAAAAATAAATTTTGTTACTAAACTCACCGGGAAAGCAAAAACGGTTTACGCCGGAATAACGCTTTGCGCCCAAAATTATAGTTTGATTTTGAATACTTTGAAGATCAAATATGAAGATAAACGTTTAGTAACAACCGCTTATTTAGATCAAATATTTAATAAAAAAAAGTAATTCTTGCAGCGAGCATGACTCAGAAAAATTCTTCTATATTTTTGCATCCGCCCTTGAGAATCTTAAGGTTGAAGATCTCTGTGATTTTTTGTTTTAATAATCGGTTTAAAGAAATTAGATTCCGAAACCATTCGCTTATTTGAAATGGATAGAAATACCTAAGTTCGACAATTTAGAAACTTTCGTTCGTTAAGATATTAGAATTTTGCAATGAACTTTGTTAAATCACGGATTAACGAAAATCGTAGTAGTAGCCCCACGAAGTCAACGCATTCTTTTGTTCAATTTAAACCCACAAATTCGCAAGTTTCGCATTCGAAAAATTGTTCGTTGTGTCAAGGTCACCATGACCAACTTTATATATGTTCGTAATTCATTAATATCACTCCTAGTGAGCGCTATAGATTTGTTATTCTAATAATTTGTGTAATAACTGTCTCAGTGATAAACATCGTATTTAATTTTGTAGTTCGAATCATTTTTGTCGCAAGTATAATGGCAAACACCATTCATTATTACATTTCAAAACCGAAACGCCGCATCCAATGTGACTTTCATAATACGTTGGTAATAATTCGCTTGTAGTTAGTACAAACGCACCTACCGTCTTCAGCTGCGCCCCCCCATGCAAAGACGCAGTCCGATCACGATGACATCACAGCCACCTGCGATTCGCTAGTTGTCGATAAAGCTACCGACCTTTACCTATTATCGCTGTCAAAATCTCATTATTGACTAATATTAATAACTTAGCTTTGGCCGATGACACTCACGCTGTTCCATTGTTATTGATTTGTTAGATGGCGCTTCGCTTTTCTCGCACCTCCTGTTGCAGAGTAGGGTTCAAGGTAACTCATCGCAAACCGCGCCGCTCGCCTTAGAGACGGTTCTTGGATTTGTTATTGTTGGTTCCGTACCCTCTTGTTTAAATTGCAACTCGACAGTGTCATATAATTGCACCGTCGAGCCGCTGGACGCCACTGTCAGTAAATTTTTGGAGATAGAAGAAGTGAACGTGCCTTCTATTGTCAGCCTTGATGATAAACTTTGTGAAGAGTTTTATAGTCGCATCGGTTTCGCGTCATAGGTGAAAAGATTCTTACATTTGAAGAGCTGTGCACCGTGCTCACTCAAGTCGAGGTTGACATAAATACGCGTCCTCTTTGTAGAACTTTATCCAATGTTCCCTCGGTTGCGCTTGCACTGACTCCAACGCACTTTTTGAATGTCACACAATTCAAATACTTACCCGCTTTAGAAATAGAAGAAGATCGACTTCATCTTCTCTCGCGTCACATATTATTAGATAAACTCGTTCAATCGTTTTGGAAGCGTTGGAGAACAGATTATTTGCACACACTAAGGTCACGTCAGAAATGGAATACTCCATCAAACCCTTTCACTGTCGGTTATGTCATAGTAATTCTAACCGAAAATATACCTCCATTACATGCTTGGGGTTGTAGAAGAAGTTTTACTCGTATAGTTCGTGTTAAAACCGCAACTGGCTCTTACTTGCGTCCAGTAATTCGTCTTTGCCTAATCAACAGTAACTTCAACAACATTCGCAATTTAGCTTGTTCGATTAAGCATAGCTAAGTTTGATAGCTTTTAGTTTAGTTAGCAGTTTAGCAGCAAACTATATGGTTAGTTGCTCTTTTTTTAAGGTAACCCTTTAAGCCGGGGGGAAATGGTTGCGCCAGTATTAAATTCAAATCAGCCGCGTTATTTATTTGTATGTTCGGTGTGCGCGCGCGAGCGGAGTTCCGCAATATTAAATTTAACTATGGCCTATCCGCAAATCCTTATCTAACACGAGCATTTTAATTAAAAAATTGATTTATTATTCCCCCCTTCTATTTTTTCAGTTTTAGTAATGGTCATCAATTGTTTCCTCAAAAATATTTTTGCAATATATTCTTTCCCTAGTTATTTTCTATAATTATTTGGTCAATTATCAAACTGCAAACACTACAAACTATGTATAAGGTAAAATTATGTATAAGTACTCGTAGTAGTTTAGCACGGTAATTTTGCTAAAGCTACAAAAGTTGCACAAAATACTTACGTTATTTAGGCGACCATTTTTACTTAAGCGGACGCTTTTTCGTGTACAAAACTGTCAATTTGTTAATCGGTGTAATATTTTTCGCTGCCCCATTTAAAGGTGGGTAGGGTGGTATGTCCGTCTGTAATAAACCAAGACACAGTAAAAGAGGTCAACACTAAAGACTCGAATTCGATGGAATTTCGGATAAGAGTATCATATTTTAGGGATAACTAAAGTTATTGCTACCATATCTCTTGTTTAGTTTCGGTTTAAAGTGTTCAAAACTATTATCAGTGAAATATTAAAAACTCGATCTTATTTAGTTCTATAACAGAACGACACTACAAGAATAGTTGGGCATTACAGGAAGATATGCTTCTTATCAAGGTGCAGGTCATTAAGTGGCTCGCTTCTATTCCTGAGCCATTTAATCTCGATGTAACCCTTCGAACCGCTCCCAACAAGTAAATCCTCACTTGATTAACTCTACTCGATCAGGAGATTTCTCAAACAGGAAAATTATTTCTTTGTTTAGTTTTTTAACTTACTATTATCCTCGTCAATATAAAAG
The DNA here is from genome assembly GCA_927399485.1 of Calamotropha paludella. Lineage (NCBI taxonomy): Eukaryota > Metazoa > Arthropoda > Insecta > Lepidoptera > Crambidae > Calamotropha > Calamotropha paludella. The sequence goes on along the minus strand of OV656803.1, from coordinate 29,891,420 downwards.
CGTTTATCTTAGGACAGGTATTACCTATTCTGTCTCTATGTTTCGATACAAAATCTCTCCATTAACCTTACACTTAAAAACAACTTAAATAAAACGAAATAATGATAAATTAGTTTAATAATATTTAAATCATGGATGAATAATATAGGACTTGCAAAAATGCATAGTCTAACTAACATTTGGTATAGTTGTGTATGAAAAATGTCTTTTGCGTCACACTATTCTTTAAGACAAGTTCAAGTATACAGCTAACACAGATAATCCGATGAATGGTGTGAAGAGATATTTATGCCACAGGAGTTTTCTGCAGGATTGCCTGTATGAAATCAGCATGCGTTAAATATTATAATTTTATTATCAAAATTACTTTTAAATCTTTCACCGCATCTGATTCTGCTTTTGATACGTTCGAGCACATTGCCGGAACATTGCTACGGTAATGTTTTCATCCTTACATAGTAAGTTATTTGCTCATATTAAAAATACACCCGTCATTCTGATAACAGGCTGGCGGCTGACTAATTTTCCGAAATAACTCTTTGTTTTTTTAAAAGCACGTTGCTTTAAATTTTAAGCTCATTCTTCACATTACTACAACATTGCTTTCATGTGTAAAGAATCACTTTTTATTGACGTACACCCGTTATTCTGATGTACACTTAATTTTCTCATTAGAGATAAGTGATAGTATTAAGTTTTTTAACATAGAAGTTGCCTAGGTTAGTTTTTATACTGTTTTACTATACTACTACTATTACTTACATAAGATAGATCTTTATATATATAATAGAGATTTAAACTATTATCATACTGCAGGCAAATATATAAGTAGAATAAAAATAGCTAAGTTATATAATAATTGTTTTATTTTATATTATGTACATTGCTGCCACTTGCGACCTCTAATGAAGCCTGCAGGAAACAAGTGTCTTCAAAAGAACGCACAAATATCACGAAACTAAATGTTTAATTACTTGAATTGATAACTTTATTTAATTAAACTTTAATTTAATATAACTCTTTAAATAAGTTCACCGGTGAGATTTTTATACAGGTGTTAGTTTTTTACAAGTTTTAAACCGTAATCGCTTATGACGCCAAATATATATATATTTTTTTAATTTTGAATGGATTCGCTCTTGACCCCAATCAAGCCCGAGGGCCAAGACAGGATCCACGATGGAGCGAGCTAACTCAGAAGGTGCCTATTCACCCTGCTATCTTTAAAAACGGACGGGTTATGAGTACTCGAAAATACATTATTGCTAAGACCTATGTTGAGGGAAATTAGCGCCATCTAATCATATTACAGCACAACCGAAATTGTTGCGGTAGTTAGTACCATTGGATACAGTATTATACTAAAACCGCAACGGTTGTATATATAGGCTGTTATCATTTATTTTTGGAACATTTAGAGTTATAATATCAATAGTTCGATTTTTAAACGAAAAATTAATTTCAAACATCATCAGATCTTAGAATTGGGAGAAATCATGGCATTAAGTCAACGTAACGAATACCAAGACCTCCTAGGGTGGCACTACTTGTTATAAGTAAATGAAACAACATGTTAACATAATTTGAATTTCCATATTTATTTGAGAATATATTTAAGTCTAATAAATCTATATAAGAAGGTAGATTTAAAACTAATATTAAGTACCTAATAAAAGTGGTATATTATCAACATAAAACGTACAGGTTCTATGGCATCCAAGCATTAAACACTAACAGTTATAATTTAAAAAGTCTTAAGAATAGGTATTTACATTAAATAAGTATAATGGATAGATACCAAACAACGTACATTTTGTATGGTATATATTATAATTTTATTTCATTATTTAATACTAAACCACCGTCTTAAGTAAGAGAAAGACAAGGCGGTCTAGTAAAAACATGTATTGTTTTTCAATCAATATTAACTAAGAAAGTCCAGCTTATTTTACTACAAAAATGAGCATGTTTTCTAACTTTGGTTTTCCTTTATGGGCGAAAAAAAATCAGTTTAGAATAGAGCTAAGAAACGTATAATTATTCTAAGAAAAACTGTTTTATATTAACATATATAATACTGAATTTGTGTTATTGCAATCGTGGATATAATTAAAGCGTTAAAGTGGAAATAAATAATACATTTGCATTGAGCTACAACACATTATGTATGATGTGTTATTTGCAAAAAAATTTAATCCCACAGAGTAATTTTTAGGTGTACGGGTTGGTTAATAAGTTCAGCTGTTTTTTAATTTCTAAACAATCCTAATCCTTTTTTTAGTATTGTTCGTTAAGACATACAACAGTAAGCCGAATACAGTAAATATTTACGCGAAAAGCTTGATAAGTTTCGTCTAAAACCAAAAATCAATTAAAAAAAATTGGAATGACATTTATAAGAGGCCCCATAGAAGCTGTTTAAAATATGTAATTAATTTAAATGCGCTATTGCGTTAAATATAAAAAAGAACTTTCAGTCCTATAAATATAGCAATTTTTTTAAGTTGTGTTATTCTATTTTGTAGACATACTGGACAAAAATTAAAAAATAGGGATATTTCAATATTGGCTACAGATTTTTTGATGCTAAGTGTTAGAAATACAAAACAACGACAGGTGAATGGCAGACGACGATGGCAGGCTGTGATAATGTACATAAATAATTACCTTAGAAACTTGCCGTTAAACAACGCTAACATCAAATCACCTAACATCGATTACGATACAATAAACCTATTTAAAAGCTTCTCTAAGTGCCGGAACCTTTCCTTGTAGAGCCAACAAATCATCAACCTTTAACGATTCTATAACAGCAATTATAGCGGAATATTGAACACTCATATCTAACAAATACATTTCGGACTACGTATCATTAAACATATTTGAATTACAGTGTCAATGTTTAAAGATATCTCCTACGAACTTACAAACATATACATTACAATAATTACACATTAAACTTAACGTTAGGCAATATTCCACTAGGTTGTGCGCCAATGTTCAATTAATATTAATACTACATTGCTGAATACTTGTAACTACTATTAAATAGGTACCACCTTTAATGTACCAGTAATAAGTAAATGACACATCTTTCTCTTATGCGAAATATCGAAACCACCTTTGTTTTCACAGATAGATTACATCAATCACAATTGCTCCCCTGCTATTACTACTGACATCTTACATTACAGTAATATCCACAAACTGCCTATATTTTTATTCTTATTTTAAATTTCTCTTTTATCTTTAAACGACAGCTACATTTCACAAGTCATCAAAAATAGCGATATATTATGGCATGGATGGATTTTTTGTTATTAATTAAAAACAAATATATTTCGTGTAAATATTTCTAATCTCAACTGTAGATTCTTTGCGGCCGGTTTAGCTAAACGTAACAGTATTTTAATATACAATTGTTTTCGAATCCTTACATAGACATTATGGTGCCTGAGTTGTGGCACCTTTATTCTTGGATATATACTAGTCTGTGTAAAAAACCAAGTAAGTATGACATGACATTTAAACTAATGTTTGTTAACGGAAACTTGCTATCTAAATTCACGATAAGTTTTAATTTTAGCCATCTCAGTTTTCCTCATTTTATAGAACGAACTGACCTCTAACTTTTCTTATGTACATAATCGAGGCGATCAGTGAACATTTAAATAAAATTTCAACCGTTTGCTGTATGTGAACTACACATACAAGTTTGGTCTCTAAAAACCACAATAAACACTAATATGGTAAAGATCACACAAACATAATTAGACCAAACTAATATAACTAATTAAGTACTTCACTTGTGACACTTTTAAAATCATAAATAGTATATACCTATATGTATATTTAAAAAAAAATACATTTTATGCACTACTAATTTATCAGTGTATTTTTATTGTGACCATTTGTCCTTATCGGATTATAACAAACGCCAGCTACTGATTTGATCTACAAATTCACTTTGTCCAAGTTATAACCATACCAAACGTAAATATAAATAATAAAACTTTTGCTTCAATTTTAATCAAAATTATGACAATAGGGAAAAAAATGAGCTATAAATTTATCTTATTAGAACCACTTAAGGATTCTGTAGTCATATCGTAAAGGTCCTTAAAAAGTATGTGCGGTTTTTTATTTTTTATTACCCCTATTGTCGAATTAGCTTAAGAGTCAAATTATTCCAATCTATTTATACAGGAGATATGAAATCAGATATGTAATCGGAGTTCACATTATTTGAATACATAAGTGACATAATGCCATAAAATATTTCAGAAGATCGAATACAGCTATATATATTGCACATACCCTAAATACTAAATACGCGTCTTAATAATACAAAAGCCGTAATGCCGTAAAAGCCGTAAAAGCCGTAATGCAGCCGATACGCATTAGCCACAGGTTCCAGGTCATAAGCAAAGTTTAGCGTGAAGTTGTGAATTGCTTTACATTAGTTTGCGTATGTTTTTAGTTTGTTACTTAGATAATCAAATCTACGTGGCATTTACACTGGACAAAGTGAGCTGGTATCAGTAAAATAAGAAACTTATAGCATTAACCTCAAAAATAATACGGGGACTACGGAATTTAACAACGTATGTTGCCATATACTTTGATTCCTTTTTTTTATATTGTGTAACTTTTTTATTTTGTCATTTATAACAATATTTTCATTAAATTATCTACATTACAAACAAAATCGTTTACAATATTGTAAACTCATTCATTCGAAGTTAACATTACTTACTATTAAATAGTCTTTCCATTATCGCTAATTATATAATTAATTTTAACTTTATGTCTAGTAAAAATCTCACAATGAATCGGGGTTTGCACTTTATATATTAACCTACAATAATTCCTATGGGTGGGTATTCATCGGTAGCATTCTCGTGTAATTCAGATACGACTTACCGTGAATACGCTCAGAGTATTACTGAAATAAGTAGGAAACTGAGCTTAAAAGTAGATCGTTTGATTGCATCCTCGCCCAACAGTATGTCAGGGGAAGGAGGTGTAAAAAGAAAAAAAAATATTTAAAATGTATAACGATGTTGTTTTAATTGTTTGTAACTTAGCTTGTGCATTGCTTAGAACAGTTTTGACTTAGTAAAAGCAGTATATACAATATAGGTTACAAAAACCAAATGCTGAATTGATGTGGCAATGATTGCTAAATATATACGCTATCTATTACAAGATAATTGCGAGTGCTCTGTGAATACTCCACCATAACAAATAGAGCACACTAATACAATTCAAGTTTCTTTAAATGGAACTATAATAAAACATATAGATAATTTAACACTTATTCTACACATTATATATCTCCGTGTTTCGAAAGGAACGTTAACCGATTCGTTGCGGATGGCACTTCTAGCGTGCCATCACTTTCTTATGCATGTGGCGCCAGCCACTGCAGCCGTGCCATTTTTAAATCGATGATAACTCCTTCAAATTAATTTTTAGGGAAATCTACCCAGAATAAAACTATCTTCATTTTTCACGTAAATCAAGCTCGTAGCCTTCGTTTCTAGTAATTGTATGTAGCAACGAATCGGTCAAGCCGTAGATTCCGACTGCCACCCCCCTGCTGAAACCCCCCCGATTCGAAATGATGAACGAATCCCGAACCCCGAAATATAGTAAACTATTGTACTCTTTTAATACCTAAAAAATCATATTCATACAGCAATATCTATGATCGTTATCTATTGGTATAGAACAAAAAATACATAATTGACAATTTTATACATACACATACCTACCCATATAAAAGTAGAGAAAATTTACAAGTACAGTCAACAGCACATCAAACTACCAAAATTTGACTTTTTCCATCGATTTCAAACTAAAAGTCCAAACCGTAGAGTTCAATGTCAAATGGGACAATTCGACAGTTTATAATAGGTTGATGTGTTATTGTCCGAACTAATATTTAAGATAAGTACCCTGAACAACAAGGCGATACTATTTCCGACATAATAGAAGCATTATACATACATGCGTAATATTCATAAATATATGTGATGTATATTATCACATTTCATTATTATTTATATATTTTCTAATTAATATTAAAATTCGCTAGTAATGTATGAAACTAACCGTTCATTTATGTAAATTTACATCTAATCTTAGTCATTGATTTTTTTTGTATTAATATAAATAAAAATATTGTAAAGTAGATATAAAACAATTATATTTGTCATTAATTTCATCGTTTCTATAAAACCGGACGAATAAATATATCGTAAGAAAATATATGCTACGCACTCGAGTGTTAAAGTGGCTCCATATATAAAATAAATCAGTAATATGGTAACTGTTTCCTTTATTTTCAGGATTTCATTGATATTATAGTACGTTATTACATTTTTTTGTCATTAAAGCATAAAACAGCAAGATTTTTGTATCTTAAGAAATTATTACGAAAAAAATGTCATTTAAATGTTATTTAACATTTCTTCATTATAGTACTTTCCTCGAGTTTCATATATATTTCTAATTCGTTTAATTGACGGCATTTACCAAAATATTATTCATCTGCCCACCATGAGAGACGTTATTGTAACTGCCATAAACGATTATGAAAATGAGAATAATTATTCATTATTTTTTTCATTGTTAACTACATCATCAAGCGACACCCCGACCCCCCAGGGGTGTGACAGCCGAAAAGGAACCTGTTAGCGACAACATTAAGGAGTAGTGGTTCTGTCGTGAATGGCAGTTAAATATTGTGTATATTTTTAAATACAAAGTTTAATACTTTGGTATACAAAAAAAAATCATTTTTTTTAACTATACCATACATAATTTGATTTCTTCATAATAATGGCAAAGTGAGAAATTCATGGAGTTTGGTGAATTTATAAAAATATACATCGCTAGCTACCATTAAATCAAAATTTATCGTATTTTGGGAAATTTTACGCAATGTAATGTCGTCAAGAAATCATTATTGACGCCCTGGGAGTATCGTGTGATGTTGAAGTTAACAATGAAAGATTATTTTAAATACAAAATAATCTGTGTTATAAAAGTATGAAAACTCGATTTGTACGAAACACAAGGGTTTAATTAATATCTCATCAAAAATATTTGACCTACAGCTTTTCTTAACTTTTGGAAATACTCAAACAAGCACAAATTTTCGTCTAGGCATAAAATACTATTACCTTACACATTTATAATACCCTGCTGATCTTTATATTCTTTCTAAGTTAAATTGCGACATATTTTTTGTTACGAAATAAAAAATCATAGGTTATGTAACATATATATACATATAAACTACGAGATTTTTATCTTACATAAAATATATACTAACTCCTATGAGAGAAGATAAAGTTAAGTAAGTCACTTTGCAGTCTCATTCGACGTTACTATAGTACAGTACTTGAAAAAAGAGTGTGTGGCAACACTTCCCACTAACGACGTTTAGGCACATATTAATTCGTAAAAAAGGTCTGAAAAAATATACTTAGTTTCGTTATTATAAAAATTAACTTCAATTGAAGTGCCGGTATTATTTTTTTATTTTCAAATGGATCTGATGACCAATGAAGTGTTGCAACCACACTTATTTTAGACTGTAAATTCAAAATAATATGTAAAATAATAAGTGTTTAAAAGTCCATTCACCAGTCACATAAAACCGTCTCACACACAGAGAAAAGATTACTAAGCTAGTGTATAATAATAATAATAGAGCTGCTATACCATGTTTAGTCTTAGATATTTCTTGGGTTTTGTTTTTTTTTTATTTAATGCACCTCAAATGTATAGCCATAATTTAAAAAATTCCTGTCTGGTAGGGTCTTCGGATGTTGCTATAAATTGCCACGATTACCTTAAGATTTAATTGGATCTCAATACAAAATGATCGTAGATAAATCTTTAGTTAAGATTGAATTACTTAGATCGCATCGATCTTTTTAATATGTTTCACGATAATTGGCGCATTGGAAAGTGAAGCATTCGTAGAGGCGATCAAAAGCAGTGCGGCGCGGCGGTGGCACTAACGACTCTCCCCACTTGAGCCGGCAGAAATTGCAATATCGATCGAAGCATTGCTGCTCGCCCCCCGTTCTAGTTGCCAGGGACAAAAGTCTGTTATTATCCAGAAGGGTGCCAGGCAAATGATGCTCAGTTCGGACATTATCATTCAGCGGATTGCCAGGCAAAAGATGCCCAGTCCGGACATTATCATTCAGCAGGCTGCCAAATAAAAGATGGCTAGAACTATGATATCCAGTTAGCGAATGGCTAGGTAAAAGGTCACCAGACCGACCAGATAGGCTATTATTCAGCGGGTTATCGGGAAGATTATGTGCAGACCGATTATTGCCGCTTAGCGGGTTACCAGGTCGATAACGGACACTTGGAAGATTATCATTAAAGGAGATGCTTGGTAAATGACGGCGGATAGTGCCGAGATTACCATTCTGCTGTGGATCGTCAAGCTGAGGAATGCCGGGCAGCGGATCATCAGGCAGACGATGAGTAGATCGATGGTTGGTAGGCTGCGGATCATCAGGTTGCTGGTTGCTAAGCTGTCTCGGCGGTAAAATGTTAAACTGTGGATCAACATGTAGGCGATTGCAGGGCTGCAGGTTATCAGGTAAAAGACTGTCAGGCTGTGCCTCCCCATGCAGAACATTGGCAGGACGAAGCTTACCTGGTGTTTGAGCGGATGGCGCGCTACCAGTCGCCGGTGTATTACTTGGTGAACTGATCACTATCTTAGGTACTGACGGTTGCTTTGGCGGAGTTGGTCGGATCAGTGACTGGATTTTCGACAAAAAGAGTGGCTTACTGAGGCGTTTCTTCTCGACCACTCTACTGCTAAGAGACAAGGAGAAAGGATTTAACACACTCCTTGATGCACAATGCAATACAATACCAGTAACCGCCACGATTTTTATTAAAATAATTTAGTTTATAAAAATGCTTAATGCAAGAAGTACTTTTTTAACGTCATTACTTGTCAAGTATCCCTTTTTAAGGTACATGAGGTTTCAGATATTTATCAAAAAAAATCCATAAGCTTTATGTCAGATGTCAGTAGCATTATTATTTTACGTGTTTCATAAAAAGTACATGCTTATATAAAACTATTTCTTATTCTAATAAAACACTTGAATACGGAACAATTAAACGCTAGCGAATTAGAAAACATATAAAAGCTACAATTCTATAAAACAAAAATAAAAGCCGAAATAAAAACATGAAGCATTATATAACATTGTCATGAAGGCACTTGAAATAGTATTGAAGCTGTGCGAAGTGGGTGGAAGGGGTAAAGAAAACGATCGCTGCGCTTGTCGCGGCACAAATGTGCAACAAATCGGGCAAGGGAAACAAACAAACTTGTCAATGTTATTTTGAAATTTTTGAAAATGGGTCATTATTGTTGTTGCATCGTAGACTGCAAAAATAACAGCAGAAATAGTCAGTGCAAATTTTATGTTTTATCTAACTGTTTAGTCATGTTTTTAGGTTAGGAGAGTACTTACGTTTAAACTTGTTTTATAGGGTGTTGAGGTCACCGATGTTTGACCAATGATGGTGGCTCGTATTAAATAACTATTGCCATTAGTTCTCAGTTCTTCTACATTCCTCACATGTTCTGCTAACAACACTTTATTTCCTTTTAGCATTGTTTGGGGCTGGAAACTTATTGTGTGTTTTACACTCTCAAAACCAGTTTTTAAAATAACGTCCATTTCTCCATAAACAGTTTTTATCAAATTCCTTTCAACATACCATTTATTGTCTTTTAAAGTATATTTTATTCACTCTAATCTATAAAAATAAACATGCTGTTGTTATTTATTTTTTGACATATGCCCCTTAAAGTTGCGTATGCAGATGGCGCTACTGTCGTGCACGTTCCGAATAACTAACAGTTATATAATCTAATCTAATTTAATTGTAATTAAATTTTAAAAGTGCTGTGCACAATTGTAATTGGGCGCTGACACGCTCGATGTTTATCGTAAGTATTTTTATTATGTATTCTATCTGTTATTGTGCCTTTATGAGAATAAATAACTAAATAAATAAATATATCTTGAGAACATTGACCTCTAGTTAATTTATATGAAGAGAAAAACTTATATATTTTTTTCAGTTTAATAGAACTTCTGTTCCTTCAAAAAAATAATTACTAATGTATATCTAATATTTGTGTGTCTGCGTGTGTCTGAGCGATGTGTATGAAAAATATTTACAAAAGTTGTTATAAATTACACAATTTGCATTCATCTATTTAAAGTATCTTAACACTACAGGCATCTAAAACAATTTTTCTGCATTCAGGTGTTATTTTTATTGAATATAAATATCGTTATTAATTATCTCGCGGTAAAACGAGGTTGTAAACTCATGAAAAAATGATCATAAATGAGTAAGAGAGCCATTAAAACTCTGCTTCTGGTTCATTGACTTTAAAGCCCAAAGGAGACCTTTCTTTTCGGGCCAAAAATGTACCTTAATAAAAGTTATTTGAAAATATTCATAAGTATATAATAAATACAAACACTTATTCATTATATAATATACCTTGACCTTAGATTTTATTAGAAAGATAACACACAAAAAATTATAAACTAAATCACAATTGCGTAGAACGAAACGCTATCAGTGCGGCGTTGACGGGACGGACGTTTTTTGTGAGATTTGTATATTATTAAGAATCAGAAATTATATTTTAGAAAACTGGATGTTAATAGTACTCGGCTATAACCTTGAGATTTATTTTAATTATTATTTCCTATTTTTCATTGCAACAGTCCCTTAATTTACCATTTACGTTTAAGTAATTTCCATTGACATCAAGAAATATATTTTTTTGGTCATTTTTGATATGGTTTACCGATTAATTATTAAGAGTAATATTATTATGAACCATAATATATAGCATAAACATCTATTAAAAGTATATTGTTATTCGTTATGTTTATTGAATAACTTTGATAATCTTGTAATAAAACCATACATATTTATACATTTTCATTCAATTATTAAAATGTACATTTTAAATTATTGTTTTTGTGGTACAAATGTATTTAAAAATAAATATGTATTTTTCCGGAATCTCCAATATTTTTGCTATTTTTTGGTATCTTTAAATCTTAGATACATTTTTAGCCTTAGTTGTATGGAAGAAAGAAAGGCTCTTTTTTATAGATGATATTGGTTTATTATTTTATCTCAAACCATCTCATTGTTTATCTCTTCTCAATATTCTATTCAATCAGTATTTTTCTGAGGTTTTAAAACTAGAGCATCTTGTTTCTGCACTAAAAAAACTAAATAAAATATAAACTGTGATGTTAATTAAAAATGTCATTATATAACACTAACTCATTATATTATGAAGTAGCTTATTTTACTTACAACTGAAGTAGATTTAAACTAAACAAGCACTAACTAGACACTTAACTTGACGTGTTCTGACAAAGATTACTATTTATTTTTTCTTCAAAGACACGGAACGATTAGTAGCTATTTTTGTATTTTCCGAACATATGTAGTTATATATAGATATAGTATAATTCGAAAAATTAGAATTAAATGTGATTCGTGTCTGAATCAATTTTATGATTTACCTTTTAAAAAACAAAGGTGTCAATTTATTTATGATTAGAAATTCATCTCGAAAAAGAACATTTGCCTTTAATGCTTTCGGTAACCTCCAATATTATTAAATTATGCAGTTCTCGATCTGAACATAACGATCACTCTTTTTACTTTCCAAAACAATGGAAAAACCGTACTAAATTATAACTGAGTGTAAATTATATCAATGGCTCCGCATCTTTTAGTTATTTAACAAAACTGATATAATGATCTACCTACATATTTATTTTTCAGTTTAAATAAATATGATAATAACATAGGTACATTATAAGTGTGTGCGTGTGTCTATTGTGTGTTTGGATAAGAAGGATGAATTATTGTATTTGTGCAAAATTTCAATTATTTAAATATTTTACTAGATGAGGTTACTTTTCTTGGTTAATATAATTTTTAATAACATTTTAGTATTCACATTTATACATTATTTTTATTGTGTGAATAAGAATAGTACTTATAGAAACCACAATTTCGTAATGAGTCACTTTTGACAGTCCACTTATTTATATGAGAGACCTAGCATTATTTAGTAAGCCAGCACGGAATACAGTTACTTAATCACACTGTTGCTTATACAGCAACCTTCTATCTGACCAAAAAAAAAAGCAAAGAGTGCTAGCTATGAGAATTAGATAAATGTGACCTATGTACAATGTATGGCGTTACTCCCTACGCACTCGGCGTATTTTAAAGGCACAGAAAACGGGCAATGTTCCTGTACACATCCTCTGCGCAACGTCAGCGCGTCAGCAGCGATTGTTACGATATACATACACACGTGAACAGGGTGTTTACACAGCATTTGACACTTTAAAGTCCAAAATTATGCCACGTTTGTAGTGCTAAGAGCGCGTGCTCTGGCGCGTTGTGACAATGTACCAATGCATTTGTAGTACTATAAACATAAGGCTCTTCACAACACGTTTTCAAAGGTGCCAAATGACAAATCAATTGCGCGTTTAAGTTGTATATTTAAGCGCGTTTTAAATACACCGTGTGCATAGGCCCGTAGTAATCCATGCCTCCTATATTTATCTATGCTATATCATCATAAATTACATAGTTGTAAATATTAAATATACAATATTTAATTTCTAAATAAATATAGCGTTTAAGTCAAATGCGACTAAATATATAATATTCTACCTAAGAAAGTAACATTATGCTATTTTAACTATAAACATCGAATTTTAGTTGTATTCAAACCGAATTTATTCACTCATCGCTACCAAGCTGAGAATGGACATAAGACAAATTTAAATTAACTCCGTTGGAATGATTAAGATATGATTTACTCAATACGATGTGTTCTGCCTGTCGCCTTTGTCGTGATGGGGGCAAGTGATATTTAAACAAAACGATATTTTGATAAATCACATCACAGATAATGATAACAAACAAAAACATTATAAAATTAGAAACAACGCAGACAAGCGTAGATTTCGATTCGGCATGCGACATCATTAACTAAATACACAAAGTATACATTAACACATCATTTGCAAGTTACAATGTCACACTGATCTCAGACACCGACAAATCAAGCCTATGATGTCGAGTACCTATGAAAACGTGATGTTAAATTTAAACATTTTGGTTAATTACTATGACGAAACTTACTTTTAAAACGGCCGTATTTGTACTTGGTAAGATTATACAACATCACATTTTGTTACGAAAATGATTAGTTCGCTCCACGAGAATATTTTACCAAATGATGCTATATAAAATATTTGATATCAAAGTCACTTTCAAAAGTACTTTCGAGATAATAATACCCAAATTGTTTCCAATAAGAAAATATTTGGTTCAGCACTTTTTTAAAGAAAAAATAAGATACTTAATTTATTATAAATAAAATACGACTGTTATATTTGTAGCTTTGATAAAGTAACTTTTTGTAAAGTTTGCCTTTATATTTTAACGAATAGAATATTCTCGGAGTGCGTACTAAAAGATTTGATACTCTAACATCGTACATGGCAGAGAACAGCGTTCTACACACATATGCAACATTAGATGTTTACTTGAAAGGTCAATAAGGGCCATTGCGAGATGCCTCAGCGTCCTGGCGTGTGATGTTAAATGCCTCAGTCTTGAGGAAATCGACCGTCTTGTAGGCGCAATCGGCATCATTCGCCGAATAAGACTTCCCATGAATTATGTCAACACTACGACCATCGGCCGTCTGAAATAAAATAGAAAACTCTTCTCATTTAATAGGCAATACTAAATACATTTTTCTGAACCCTAGTTCACTAGCTAAAAATTAGTATTATGGAATATAGAATACCGAATCAAGAGTCAATACAGAAAAAATAATTTTCTACATTCTACTGGCCGGGTATCGAACCCGTTGATGAACCGGTATGCGAGCCACTCGAACACGGTGGTCATCAATAACAAGATTGGTAAAAATATATCTCGGTTAGGCTTATCAGACTTAAAGTGGACAGGAACACAATGCAAGATACCTAGTTGCTGACTACAATTTATTTTCTGAAGTGACATAAATATAGTAAAATCAAAAAGGTTGGTTAACCAACCAATCATCAACAATGAGAATAATATGTTACATCTATAACTTACCTTGATAGGCGACGACTTAGGCACCAGATCCAAATCTAAATACTGAAGTGTGTCCGCTCTAACCTCAGTGCGGTGTACGGTGGGGATTTGTGTCTATAAATAATACATAAATAACGTTACTATTATCACATGTATTTTTATAAGGCACCTTAAATGTGGATTTTTTAAATTGACAAAGTTCACACACAGGCTTTATTTAAAGTTAATAATTAAAAATCAATGAATCCTTAACCAAATATTTAATAATCAACTAAATAATATAATACAATAAAATTAATTTAAACAACCATTTGTATACTAACTTGGCTCGCTGTCGCGTAGACTGGGATCATGGTGTGACTAGCCGGTCGTGGCTTGAGGTTTCTGTCGACAGCAGGTGGCAGAGATGCCAGGTTGCAGTACTGCATCGACTGTTAAAATAAAAATACAGTCAAAATAAAAATCAGTTAAAATAAAAATAATAGATACAGTCAACAGCTCACAGGCAACAACTTATTATAAATTGCCAATTCTAAAAAAAAAATGCCAAAAATGGACCTTATATTTACAAAGTTTTAAACGAACTACAGTTATAACAACAAAGGCGGTTCACGATATAGGGTTTAAAACTTACCAACGTATATAAAAAAAGAGAAAACATTTAGATTGATTATGACATTTATATAAGACTCAGAAAATGAATACTATACAAATAAATTTTCTAAGCAAAATTAATAAATATTAAATTATATTTACTATAAAGTTTTCTCTGAAGCACATAGGTAACATTCATTTAAATAATGACGTAGATCATCAGGTTACAGTATCAGTACCTCCAGGTAAGTGATATATTAAGTAAATACAGGATTCGGATGGTTGTTTTCTTAGAAACGTTATGAAATGATATATACTATACATAAAACAATACCTGTTGATTGGGGGAATATTCATCATCCTCGTCGACAATCTTGACAACACAAGGAGTCATATGAGTCCTGATCGGCGAAGGCGGCGCAGCACTCTGGGACATGCGACGGGTCAAGCGGACGCCATGCGACTAAGACCATAATATAATTTAGTTAAATTCAATATCAAAAAAAGACAGGAAAAAGACCGGAAACAAAGCAAATCCTACTCGGCGACTTCACTAATCATAAGCATACGCTAGGTCAGCGTATACGCAGTAATGTTCCGTTCCGTCAACTTTATGATGTCAAATTAAAATGGGCAAACGCACGAGAAAGGTTGGATCCACCAACAACTATGGTGCACGATACGATGTCTCCCTACGTAACATTATAAATAAATGGATCTACGTAATGGATATTGTTGTAACGTAGTTTGTTGTTATTTGGTCGTGCAAGCGCTGCAAAAGGACTCTTGCCGGCGCTTTGGTACTCTCCACAACACTTACACCTTTATGTCTTTGCGCCGTTTGGAGATTATGTGAAGTCAAGTAAACTCTCTTTAGAGTAAGGCAATAAAATGAAAAGAAATTTATGATCTATTGCTAGTAACTGACAGTTTGTTACCTAAATATTTTTGCTGAAGGGCAGCCAGTAACAAACGTTGCCTAGTAACTGAACCTAATCAAGTCCAATTTTTCGCTGGAAATAACTGTTTTTAAAAGGCGGCGGACTAAATTTATGATAAGTACACAACATTAAATGCATTCCATGTTTATTTTAGATTCTCATTGTTATTCTACTATTAAATTATAGTATGGGACAATTTATAGTGCTCTAGTGTCCACCATCTGACACCATCTTCAGACCCTCGATCCAACGTATATAATATTGTACTATTTAAAACATATTATATTGCCTTTTATAACTTTATATGATTTATGCATTTTTCAATGCGATCTTATAAGATAAATTATTATAATAGAAACATACTAGATAAAATTTGTTGTAATTATTAATATAATATTATTAATATAATAATTTATATTATATTGCCTACACTCGAGGGGTTTATATGTAGCCACTAAAGAACTCCACTATCCAGCTCTTGGCTCCTTCATCTTCGTTAGCAAGCCTACTCTATTAGACTCCTCAAAAGGAGTATTGTGAGCTAAAACTCGAAAGCGTTTCTAGAAGCCACTGTATATTTCCACTTTTCGCCCCCTGGCTCCATCATTGGATCCTCGACAAAGACCGTAATACATTTGATTCATCAAAACACCAATATGATGTTATTAAAAACTTCCACTATCCACCTCCGGAATAACGGAAATTACACCTGCATGAAACAATGGGTATGGCGCTATAACGCTACATTATTTGACACTGATTTTCTTTAACTATTAAGGCCATCCGGTCGGTCAGTCGGCCACGTGCTTGCTTTTGGAGTAGTTATTTCGAGTGTTTTCTTATCGTTCCCGCATTAAATTAACTGACCTCGGCTGTTTTCTGGAATACGGATTGGATAAAAGACATTTTTTGGCTTTTTTTTATTTATGTGTTTTTATGAATTTCTTTTACTATATTTATTAAATAAAGAATGATACGATTAATTTAAATACGTATGTAACTTAACGAACTTTTAAAAAGCAACGAAGTCTGTGTTGTTTTCAATATAAATATGAATACTTTACGCAATTACAAATTAATGACATTTTTGCCTATAGCTTCTGTTGAAGTAGAGAAATCTTTTTCTTATTTGATATGATATTTTTTTCAATAGACGTCACAACACATTGAAAAGATTTTGATAATTTATTCTAAATAGAAAGAGATTTTTCCTAAAAAAGAATAATTTATTAATTTGACGCTACAAAAATGTCAATTGTGTTTTTAAGATTAAACAAGTTTTGTTCATATATAATTCTGTAATTCAATTATTTTATTTTAATCGTATTGTGAATTTTATGATAATAATGCGTTCAATTTTTATTGAAGTGCAAATTTATTTTATATTGTATCTAATTTTATGATAACATGTTGTATCGTATCCTGAAGTTATGCCAATAAATAAATGAAATGATCATAAAATGTTTTTTATTATATCACAGACTGCCCCATGTCAAAAAGAACTAACAATCGAATCTTGTGTGTCAAAATCGTCACAACTTTATTTGTTTGTATTATTTAGTTTTACCAGAAATGCAATGTATTTAAAACAAAAAAAAAATATCTACTTAAAGGAAGGATATACCGATTATCAAAATCACCATCGGTATGTTTGATACCACGTAAAAGCAAACTATCTAATATATTTTGCCTACACCTTATTGGAAATGTAGACATAATGTATTGATCACATCAGTGAAATAAATAACATTAACAGCATTGAGAATAAAAATAATAATTATTATTACAAATAAATTTGTTAAGAATAAAAGAAAAAGATTATTCATGCGTGTTTATTGTGTCGCCCCGAAAGTGCCCGCGCGATAACGATTTATACTTATGAGCCCGATCTCGAGGGTATTACTTCGCGAGCAACCAAATCGACTCAACGTGCAATCGCGCATATAAATGTACTTTTTTCCGTGAAACATATAACATCATATGATATTCATTCAGTGTTTATTTAACCGATTCGTTGCTACATACAATTACAGAAACGAAGGCTACGAGCTTGATTAACGTGAAAAATGAAGAATGTTTTTATTCTGGGTTGATTTCCCTAAAACTTTATTTGAAGGAGTTATCATCGATTTAAAAATGACACTGTTTCAGTGGCCAACGTCACATGCAAAAAAAGTGATGACACGACAGGCGTGCCATCAGCAACGAATCGGTGAAATAAGGACATTCAAATGACAGCAGTGGCAAAATAAGGATTTAAGAAAAGCGATCTTTTTTGGTAATTACAAAATAAAACAATTACAAAAAAAAATTAGCGCAGGCAGGCATAACATCATTCAAAAAATACAATAACGTATTGAATATTTTATACGCACCGTATCTGGAACCTCCTGTTGTTCAAGCAGTCTTGGGCCTTGGTAGGTCTCTTTATGGAACATTTCTTTGCTCATAGCAAAAGTTTTAGGTGGTCGAGGCGGCACAGGAGGTCCTATAAAAATTTCTATAGTTTTACAGGTTGCTAATATAGACAGAATACTTAATTCACTGAAGCTTCTATTTAGTGTATGTTCGGCGTATAAAGCAAACTACTACGATTTCATAGAGGGTGTAAACTTGTACATAAATAATCATCTCCTTTATACTGATTTGAATACATTTAATATGGAAGATGACACGAGTACCAAGCAACTATAAATAGCCAAGTTTCCAGCAAAGTAGCGAAGACGTTTAGAAGTCCACACACAAAGTGATACTCACCGTCTTCGGGTAGACCATCTTTATCCGGATTTATGGTAAGTTTCGTGAATGTTTTGGCAACAGAAAAATCACCTGTAATGATATATTTTACAAATTAAAAGTTTTTCATTTTAAGCCAATTCAATGTCAAGCAACACATCATTTTTAATTTGGCTCAGTTAAAAGAATCGCGGTTATTTCTGTCGGAACAAATACCGCTTGTTTCCATTGAATAATTAAATGTGACGTTTAATTAATTTATCGAAAACTAGATTCTATGTCATCTATATTATATTTCAATGACGTCTATAATATCTTCGAATACATACGTATGTTGAGTTGACTAGCATTTAGCGACTTGCATTCCTCATCGCTCATGGTGGAATCATTCTCTGAATCCTGGTGGTTCACCCTAATTTGTGGTTGGCTGGTATACATATGATGTTCTCGTTGATCAGCTACCCTCTCTAACGGATGTCTGATGCTGGTTACTATATTCTTAGGGTCAAAAGTAAACGCTCTTTGCGAATCCTAAAATATGAATAACAAAACAAATTCATAAGCTGAGTTTTATGTGCATGTTCAAGAAACGGTGTGCAAAATTAATAAAGTATAAACCCGTTTCACTGACGCACTTCTTTTAAAATATATGTAATTCTGAATGTGTGTTGCTTCATAAAATAATATGCAAAATTGACTGCTTGACTTTAATAAGAAATATATACATATTAAAAAGTATGGAATTAGAAATGACAATTTTATTATTTTATTTCGGGTTTAAATCTATCATATACTATATACAACACGGTCTGTATCTTCTTACTTCCTATTCATACATTACTTTATGACAATGAAGAGAAGTTTTGTATAGCTTTTAAAGCTATAAATGGTGACGTAGCATTATTTCGTAAACAAGTAAGAAATATGATACTTCGTTTTGAAAGAGCAAATGACAATGTATTTTGTAGAAATAAGGTTTGTTTTTTATTAGTTGGTTAGAGAGACGTGTAGGTGCGACTCTTTATTTTGTTTTAGAAATATTTTACCCTTTTTATGCTGATAATGGAAATTGTAAAAGAAGTTTTATATAATGTTTTATTTTTAATTTATCGAAGCAAAAGGCGTTTTAAAACAAAACTGTTTTTGTTTATACATTGTAGGTACTATTTACCTACGTAGCGAAATTATCACACTTAACAATAATGTTGATATGAAAAGACGTCACGTCGACATTTTATGTCAACACGGTTTGATGGAAATTTATTTATTTCGTTTTACAGGCACAGAATCACATAAGATACAACAGAAAATGATTGCATACTTATTTATATAATAAGTCTTAGTATTGTAAAAATGAATAAGTAGTACGTATCCATAACATTTTTCATAGATCTTTGAATTTGGCTTCAAATGTCATTAGAAGTACAGATACTCTAATTTGTGTGATTATTTTTAAGTAGGTACTGAATAAGTCATACCGTTTCCTTTTTCAATATCCATCCTTAATGTTAAGATAGTGTATTATTCTGGAGCATTTTTATTCATACACAATAGAAAGGCCATAAAAAATGTCACCAATTCTACGAATTGCATATTCATTTGATATCGGATTGTAAGCTTTCTACTAAATAAAAATATGACACATTTTTATAGAAAACATAAATCTAACTAAGCGTGGAGAATATACCTCAATTAAAAACTTAATCCGTTTTTATCAAATCATTTCAAGTATAATAAATAATAAAAATAAGTATCTGCGAAGCTATCTCTTTTTTTTTTGTACTCTAGAAAATGCAAATGTGATATAATTTTCTATTACAACACATTATTGAATTTTATTTGATTTTTTATCTTATTTTATTTATATTATGAAACAATTTTCAGGAACACAGTTTAAACGGCAACGTTATTTGAATCAATTGGGTATTAATAATATTAAGTTACTAAATCTGTTGATTTCCTTTCACGTGTTTTATTTCTATGAAGTATAGTATAATAAATCCACATCCCTATATAAATTTCATTTAGAAATTAATCTTGATAACGTAACGGCAATAAAGCATAATATAAAATTAAATATTGATCATATTATTTTATAACTAATTAGTCATTAGTTATTTGTCAACACTGATTTCATGTGAAATTTCACAACAGGTACAATATGCACTGCTCCTAGGTACTATCATAAGCGAATTTGAAAAAGGTTTCCTATTTCATAAAACCAAAGCGGTATCTTAAAGTCCGTACATGTGCCTTTTCCTATATCTACTGTCAACACTAGTAGTTCAGCAAATTATGATTATATCATAATTTTACTTTAATTATAAAATGTGGTCATAAGTATTTTTCTAGTATTAGAAACCTCAATATCATTTTTGAAGACCTATCCCTAGATACCCCACACGTATGGGTTTGATGAAAAAAAATGTTGAGTTTCAGTTCTAAGTATGGGGAACCCCGAAGATTAATTGTTTTTTTTTTCTATTTTTGTGTGAAAATCTTAATGCGGTTCACAGAATACATCTACTTACCAAGTTTCAACAATATAATTTTTATGGTTTCGGAAAAAAGTGGCTGTGACATACAGACAGACATAACGAATCCATAAGGGTTCCGTTTTTTGCCATTTGGCTACGGCACCTTAAAAATGCTGAAAGCATCTGGCAACACTGCCACATACAATTATGCTCGAGCGTTCCTTCCACATTGACCGTAAAGTTGACTTATAAGCGTTATGTTATATATACTAATAAGCCAACGGCGGTAAACAAAATTGCAAGTTACATTGTTTGTAACTTCGTTACAGTTTTATTTAATCACAGTTATAATACACGGCAAACAACATATTTTCAAACAAATAAATATAAAAATGTGTTACTGTATTTTAAAATGTCAATAATTTATTTGAGAAATATTTTACTTTATTATTATTTTTATGTATTTTGTTACCTGCGCTCTTACTCCTGTTCTGCATTCAGATATGGGTATATATGGACCAGTGGTTTCAACACAGTCAGTCTGTTCAGTAAATCCTGACACATTATTAGCGTTTACATTATTTTGGTAGTGTCCTGAAAACAAAACAAATAATTATTACTCTTTGCGATATATATAGGATATTCATATATTCTGCACAACTTCTTGTATGGGCTGTTATTAGATTTATTACAAATCCTTATCGCCAGCATGTGTTTATAATGTATGTACCTAAACGATTATAGTCTATTACATGTATATGATTTTTCAAGCCAATTACAGTTGAAAATTTAGACCAAATTCTTACCATGCAAGTAAGTAAATATCCGGCTTGCTTCAAAAAGCAACCATTAGAATTTTTTAGTATATAGAAATCGATTCCACAATTCGCTTAGCTACTATAGAAAAAATCAATGTTTCGCAATATGGCGCATGTTTTTGACTCAGTAAGGAGGCTAAAGCTTTGCAAACTAACATTCGGCAGCTTATAAACACAGATACCACATAATAATATAAAGCCAACACCGTTCGCATAAGTCGGCATCATTAATCAATTACAGCTAAGAGCTTTTACATCCCCCAAACAGATCAGTTCTGCTATCAATAAGCAATATATAACAAACAATGTTCAAAAAAGATAAAGGGTATCATGGGTACGAATCAGAATTTATTCATAAAAATAACTTCTTTCAGTAATGTCATAAATAGCATCGTTATCTATATATAACTTTAATAATTTCTAACAATTCCATAAGAATTATTTATTTTAGCGACTTCAATTGAACTTGGGCGGCATGAGTAAATAAGAGGAATACTTATACCACTTGCGCTTTGCACATCAAAAGTAGAACTATGTATACAATGTAAAAAAGAGGCTTAGCCACATATTCTTCCATCTCATAGCAGACTCTTTTGTAAGAAATCATAACTGTCAAAGTAGCGAGATATGCATTACAAGATCCTAGAAAGTGGAAATTTGTGACCACTATTGCAAAACTTAAAAAAAAGACAGTATATAATATAATAAATCCTTATAACCATACATCTTGAAATAAGGTAAATATAGTTATCTCCAATAGTTATACTATAAGTTTTATATTAGATTTTAAAATTATACTAGTAGACCATACCTATTTCATCAGATTCATCTGTCGCTCGAAGACCACAAACTCTACAAATTGCATCTACCCATTTCTCCATATCTGATTGGCAATCAGCCTCCAAGTGGTAAATTCTGGATTGAGTTCGTATGGTGAACACAGAGCCACGCACTTTGGGATCTGTGGAACCATTCCCAGCTCGTTCCATATGGAGACCAGCATCAACCTAAGAAAATAAATTAAAATATTTAAAGTTAAAACCACTAAGTTTAATGCCATAAGTCCTAAAGGTAACACAAATTTTTTTGCTTGAAATTTTATTGTTATTGCTGCTATTACAAAACACCAAAGTAATATAACAAAAAAAACTTAAGTATTATAATTGTATGCATATTTAAGATCATGCAATAGAATATGAAAAAAATTAACCAAAAGAAATATAAGTATGCAGAACAAGAAGGCACTACATTATTTACAGCAAAAACATTTAAATGGCAAATTTGTGTTATTTTAAAGTTAAGTTGGTGGTGAAAGTAAAGTATTCCAGGTGTTGTAGCAACAGCAATAAATAAGAATAAATACAAGTTTAAAAGTGATAATAGGCAACAATGTTGCAATATTGTCTATTATTGGTTTCCATTTCTATTTAAAATTACTATTTGAATTTGATTTGTTTCTTTACAAAATACTGAAATCAAAGCTATTTACAAGTTTCCACATACATTATATTTACTATACTATAGACTACTACTGGTACTGTTTTAGTAGAGTTAGGAAAATCATGATGTGAAACATGTTTTATAGATTGAATAGAGGACACATTTTTATAGATATTATAAAATCAACAGCCATTAGTCACACTAAATCATTAATTCATGATCAAACCTTAAAACACTAACAGGAAAGTCACTAATGATAGGAAAATTACTGAATAATTACTATATCTCTGATACTAAAAATAAAACACGAGAAAATGTATCCGTAACAGTCCTGCCTATGCTCTGGCTTGGTTCAGACTGATTTAAAATATTCGGAATCATTGTCACCAAACTTACTTCTGTTTATCAATCAAGGGGGGAGATAATTATGGTAAGAAAAATAAGTTAAGCAATGTTGAGTATAACCAATAACATGAATAACATTACTTAATAAAATTCAAAGATAGTTAGCATTTTATTTGGTACACTGAAATATATGTATTTAAGACTAGATAGTTAAAATTTTCCAAGTTGTTTGGTTTTGACACACAACAGGGTTATATGATGAAATGACTGATAAGGATTATTAAGTTTTATTATAAAGGAAAAATTATTACTACTGCACTGAACAAAAAACATTAAGTAGGGTTAGGACTGGCAATAAATGTAACATCATTACAAGTTATAATTTTAAGTTAAAAGTATAACATTAGTTTCAAGAAATTTAAAAGTGTAGAAAATTTAGTACCTGTTCACACAAATCTAAGTTGATGGTGCCCTTGAGTCGCCTATAATTACGGTCCGCGTAGTAGTCTAGGAAATATTGCCCTGGGAGCTCCCCTGACTGGCGCAAGGCGAACCACCTTCTCCGCCATTTCTGGTTAGTGTCAAAATATGCACATTTTAATGTACCAAAATACTGAAGCCTCGAATTGGAGAAGATAAACTTTGCTTTCGATATTACATCAAAGCAATTAAACCCATTCTTGAAAATGCACATTTTGTCAACAAACGGATGTATGTACTTGTAATGTTTGAAAAATATAACTTACCGTTCTCCATATACGTTTTGAGGGCGGCGACTTGGTCAACCATCCCTCAAAAACAATATTTTTAGACATTGTGGTAAATTAAATCGCTTATCATACAAACATGAGTCACAAAATAAAACATATTGTCCATACTTCATTCACTAAACACAACCTTTTTTAACGCAGTAAGCAGAACAAGCGTCAAAGGCACTCCCTAGTCTGTATTCTGTAAGTACGGTGCGTCATTTTTTTTTTAATTTTATGACCTGGTAACATAGATCTTTAAGTCATAACTGTGCGTCAAACTTTAATATAACCATAGAATAAAAATGATCCTTTTGGAACAAATTATATAAGATTGAGTCGAAACAGTTAGTACGTGTTCATTATCATACTCCATTTTAAACATATTTCTTTAATTGACACAGAATGTCAGTGCATAGGGTGAAACTCTAAATTTAGCAAAAAAACAGGCAGAGCCATCTATTATATGATTAGAAAACCTAAACCCAAAAAGCATCTATTGCATCTCATTAATGTATTTTTGTATCAATCATCACAATTAATTAAGCATTTTTTTAGATACAAAATATGAAGCCATTTTTTTCCAATTCAACAACAATCAACCTAATAAATCTAATTACAAATAAAGATAATTTGCATTTTTTTGTTGAGATCAGAAGTATCTTACCATACCACTAAAAGTTCTATACCTATATGA
This sequence comes from Calamotropha paludella, assembly GCA_927399485.1. Taxonomy (NCBI): domain Eukaryota; kingdom Metazoa; phylum Arthropoda; class Insecta; order Lepidoptera; family Crambidae; genus Calamotropha; species Calamotropha paludella. Next base: position 29,866,400 of record OV656803.1, on the reverse strand, counting down.
AACAGACAACCAAATGATTATAAATAAATAAAAAATGTTTATTATTTATAATCTTTGATGTTTAAGAGTCCAACTAATTCTGATATTTAAGTTATAGTTTTTTTATTATAGAAACAGAAAGGTAAGATAAATTTACGTTGTAAATCGCCTAATGAAAAACATATAAAATAAAAATTTAATAAAAAATAATAAAAATAAAAATTTAAAAATGACAAACTGAAACTTGTATGGTCATCTTTTGATGTAACATCTATACTTAATGTAAAATGTAGTAGTAAGCTGACCATACATTTTACCAGTTGACATCATCTCTAAAACCCACATAGTCTGCGTACACTCGATTTGGATTATTCGTAATCAGTTTTAAATATTCTATACAGACACTTGAATGCTTGTAATACTTACAACACAAAAAATAACTTTAAGTTAACCTCCAAAATTTCACACAAAATAAGCAACCGAGATTGAACTCGTAAAATACTGAGATTGAGATCCCGGTTATAGTTGTTTGACCTGTTGAATCAATAGGTTTAGGACCAGATTGTGACGGAGCCCGAATTTCGAAATTCGCAAAAATTCCCATGGAAAATTTTTATTTTTATTTTTTTAGGTATTACCCTCCGCTCCAATATATGGTGCTAGCGTAGCTTTACACTTGGCGTCTGCATCGCCTAGTAAGTGTTATCCTATACCTACCTATTAAATTATTTCGATAGTATGTTTATATTAAAGTATTACCTAGGTAATTCACAGTTTGTGTTACGTATATTTGACAATAATGTTGTGTTCTAGTCGTTTTATTATATCGTGGTATATTAAGTCGTTATTTTTTGCACATTTCGCCTATTCAGAACCCTAACTATTGTACATAACGCTTAGGATAGTATAGATTTAAGTAGAGGTTTATTTATATCAAATAAAAGTGCTCAACTTCTCTTTATATTAATATATAAACCATAAGGGCCTATACGACTAACAGGTAAATAAATCTGGGTCGGATATTTGAAAAATACAGTCATATAATAAGTGTTTATTGCATAATCAAATACGTAAGAGTACAACAACACAACCTATATAACTTCTATTTTACTGACAAATTATAATAAAAATAAGTAGTGGAATAGCAGCGACTAATGTTCTACCTATCCAAAGCGACCTAACGCAATGTCAAATGAAAAAAACATTTGAAAATTCGTAACTTTTAACAAGATTAAAATAAAAAAGCGTTCTTCCGTGCAAAATTTCAATAATATATATATTTTTTTAATTTAACAGTGTATCTTGCTAATAATGCTGTGAATCAGAACAATAATTCTGAGCCAAAGCACTATTACTAATTCTGAGGCTAATGATGTATCGTTCCAAGTATGTTCCAAGTTGATAACCACCGTAATGGCACCGTATCCATTATTTAACGGAGCTCGGTTACCAACTGAACTCAGTTCTTCACTCAGTGACTACTAGTTACGTAACAGCCCTTCAGGGATTATCTTCGAGCGACCCCCTATCGTAGTATAAGTAGTTCTCGGTTCCAATGTTTTGCGGTAGTAAATGAAGGTGCAAACTTCCTATTAACTGCAGTCATATCTTCAAATATATGCGTCGGCGTTTTATTCTTTTTTGTAAGCAGCTATGTACATTTCCGTGTAAAGCTTAGATGGCTCAGACATGGTGATGTTTACGGTTCAATTACTAAAAGCGTAATGTTGCCAACCATCGGGATTTCTTTACACTTGGTGTGGCCTGCCAGAGGCAATGTTATTATTTTTGAAGCGAAGTGGAAGTTCAGGCCGCTCGTATGTAGGTGCTCGCCGCGCGGCCGCTTTATCCGTGCTCAGCGTCATTTTACCTTTACATAAGACCGTCAGATTTAGAACCGTTACCAGCCAACTGCCTCCCCACCTCAGTGTGCGTGGCCGTGTGTCTCGATTTCAGTCATGTTAGTGCGTGGCCGTCTGACTCGCTTTCACTCATGACAGTGTGCGTGGCTTTCTATCTCTTTTTCGCTTTATATTTACTATAAAGCTTCGCTTCTGTCGGGAGTCTACGAAGGCGTTGTTATTTTTTTAGGTTGTACTTCTAGGTATCTACTTATTCAATTCTGTATGACATATATTGAAATAAAAAAATAACTACAGTTTTTTGAGAGCTAGTCACTTTATATAGCATTATGCTCAATGACCTTTATAATACAAACGCTATCCAACGTTAGAGCCTACAGACACCGAATTAAGGCTATAAGCAATCGTATGTATAATCTATAGCTAAATCAATAATTTTAACAAAGAGTATGTAATGAATGAGTGAGAGTATAAAACATGTATATACCTAATCACTTCGTTTTTATTTTGCAATAAAGCATTGATTTTTTACAGAAACAACGGGAACTGTTTAATTTTATATTATCCGTAGATACCTTCTAGCTAAAATGCAAGACAGTCACCCTGGTGACCCTAAAAGCAATGTATCTAAATTTACTGGATATGATCCTGAGAAGTAAGTACCCTCTAACGACTAGGTATATCTTTACCGCTAATGTATAGAATAGTGTGTCTGCACGTCATAACTCTTCCGGACAACCATAGTAAAAGACTGCCTCCATCCCATCACCTCATCGTATGTAAAACGAAATGTTTCTTCTTAGTGTGTGTTTTGAGCAATAATGCATATTTTTATCTTTTAGACTTTCGTGTTAATTGTGCTTTCTGTTGCAACTTTATGACCAACACAGACAAAATTAGTAGACTTTGAGCGAAATAGATAAGTGTCTCATATTAAGTATGTTTGCTAGAATAAGAAATTAAGTAACCGTTTAGAAAAAAAAGCGCGCTAATTGAAATGTAACTCGGCAACTCATTGAGCAGTTAACCTAATCAGAATATATAATGTTGTTATACCATACAACAATTTCCCCTACTCTACATTTGTAGACTACTATACAGATGTACCCCGGGCACAGTTTTATTTCGGACAGTTGTCAATATTTCAAAATTGCTGCGCTATTTTAAAATATTACCTATGGTATTTGAAATGTTATAGTCCAGGATCCCCGTACCAAGATTTCACATTTATTAGTATCAAGCAATTTTTTTGTAAGTAGCTTCATTGTGATAAAACTTTGTATCTTACGTCAATTCTTCGCGATGCGATCACTTCGCTTCGATCCATGTGCTTAGGTTACAAGGTTGCGATCTAATCTCGCTTGAAGCGCGTATACACGCGTCATCTGCGTGTCGTCTACTGCGCGTTTAAAATACGCCGTCTGCTAGGGGCCTAAGAGCGATCGTGAACCGCGCGTCTACTGCGCGTATATTCGCGTACCTTCGCGTTTTATTATTGCAACTGCGGCGCGGGCGGTGAGGTGGCATGAGTGCGCGCCCCTCCTCCGCCCCTTTGTACACGCTTTAAACGAGTTTCGAACGCGCTTCACACGCAAGTTTGTATAGCGTTTTAAGCGCGTTTGAATAATCTACGGCATCTACGGCGCAGATAACGCGGGTCGCCTGAAACACTCGTCGTCTGCGCGTTCAAAATACTCCGTGTGCTAGGGCTCTAACTTTATAAAAGCGAAACTATAAGAGTAATTATTATTCATGAATATGTACTACTAGGTCGATGCAGTCGCTAAGCATAAAGCTACGCTAGCACCATATATTGGAGCGGAGCGTAATAACTAAAAAGGAAAAAATAAATTGTTTCGATGGGAATATTTCCGAATTTCAAAATTCGGGCTCCGTCACAATCTGGTCCTAAACCTGTTGATTCGATTCCACACAAAAAAATATTAAAATCAGTTTAGAACTCGGGAATTTATGGCGTAACAGACATTTCGCCATTGAAGCTGATCCATGGGAGCTTCGTTCAACTTGAATAATCACGTCGAGTAATTTTACGAGTTCACATTAAATTAATTTATCACAAGTTACAAGGTACAAGTTTTCAAGCTAACAAGTTTATTTCAAGCTATATCAAGATGGATATGAGTGACCTACTTTATCGCCAAGCACTGTTATCGGAATAAATCAAGAAAACATTAATAAATTTTAAAAGGTTTGTCAGTCACGTAGGACACCATACCTGATCAAGAGACGACTCGACTCACTGAAAAGATATTGGAATAAATATACTTCCAACCATGCGAAGCTTACAGAATCTTTAACGGCTGACGATGAATATTTCGTCGGAAACTACTACCAATAAAGAAGAGAAAGATACGTGGAAGCTAAGCTTTACATAGAAAAATCTGCTATAATCACTCCTTCAAAGTATCCTGCCGCTGTATCCCCGACGACATCATATGAAAATAAAAAAATTTCACGTGAAGAAGCACCCGGCTCGCAAGAAACCGCTCAAGATGGAAATGCGACCTTGGATGATACTATTACCACGCAAGAAAGAACTGCTAGAGCAAGTAAGCAGGACTGGAATGCTATGATGAATACCTTCAACGCCGGCAACTTTCTGTAGTTGCCGGCGTTGACGAGATGTTCAAAAAGCAATTAAGTAATTTCAAGGCGTTTGCAAGAACCAATCAACGTAGATACCATGCAGAAGCTTTGGGAGTTCGAAGACACGCTGAGAGCGCTTCAAGCACGTTGGAAAGCATAGATCTGCTTTATTGGGAAATAGATAGTGAAACGAACGGGTCCAACCTGCAGTACGAATCAAGGTTCACGGAGCACGAACAAAAATATCATGACATGAAGAAAGCCATAAATAGCAAGCTATGGCCAGTTTCTCATCGAGAGGAATCGACACCTCAACTCGACATCCCGGTCTTCAATGGAAACTACCAGCAGTGGGTGTCATTTAAAGACCTCTTCAGTGAGACCATACATAAAAATCCGAGTTTATCCAATGGATGAATATCAACATATGCGATTTTTTGTAAGTTTTGGTGGCGCATTTTATTTTTAGTTTTTCATGAGAAATAATGTAACAATATTAATACCTAGACTAACAATAGTATTATTTCAGATTTTGCCAAAAAATTTAGCAGTAATAAACGAAATACACACCAACATCTAAAGTTTAAGGTTGCCACCAAAACTGAAGTGTGTGAAGTAAGTTTTGCTAGGATTTGAACCTGGAACCTTTTGCTATCCGGCTGACTGCTCCAACCAATTGACTATATAATCAGGTTTAACGTATTATTCTAGTATAAAATAAATACGTAGAACTGTGATATAATTCTAAAAAAATAATTATACTAGATTTAAAAAATCTAAAAATCCCACGTTTTTCAATGTCCTAAAAAGAATAAAATAACCCTGCGGGGCAAAGCGAGGGGCCACTCAAAACGTGGGGGCGCATATTACTAAGAGGAGATTTTAAAGAGATGAATGACATGCATTGATGCCGATTATTGTAAAGATGCGCCCCCACGTTTTGAGTGGCCCCTCGCTTTGCCCCGCAGGGTTATTTTATTCTTTTTAGGACATTGAAAAACGTGGGATTTTTAGATTTTTTAAATCTAGTATAATTATTTTATTCTTTTTAATTATTAACTCAACGAAGTAACCATGTGTTACGCAACAATCGGATAAGCCCCATACAAAAGTGAAAGTTGCCGAAAGTGGACCTGAAAGTGCATCTGGAAAGTTGAAAGTTGCTTTAGAGTGCATTGTCATCGGGTTCTGAACTATCCTGAAAGTTTCAGCTTTCTAGCTTATCGGAAAGTGCCTCAAATTTAAGTTGCAAGATTTTACCCGGACAGACAAACAAATAAGAAAAGTGAGATAAGAAAAACGTGGTAATAAAAGCAATATTAACAAGACTTTCAAGTCATTAGGTACAATTCAAAACTTTAAAATTACTTGAAATCATATCTTTTCCTGTAGGTATGTAGGTTTTTATGGTGCTATGGATGTAGGTTTTTAAATAAAATACTGAAAATAAAAGTTTTATATAAATTGTTTTGGTCTATTTAAGTTGTGGGGGCCTAATTTTTGCCACCAAAACCACCAAAACTAAGCCACATAAACTGAAAACTTACAAAAAGAAATCTGCTAAGATTAAGTAAGCTAGTTTGCGATTGAAATAATAGAATAAATTTGTCCATTAATCAAAAAACCATTCAACGCTATATACTTACTACGCGAAAAATAAGTGACAAACATACAATTCATGCCACCACAACTAAAGAATTGTTGAACTAAACGCCACCAAAGAAGTTACTCACGTTATATCGGTAAAATGCTGCACACAGTCACAACTCTGCTCTTTGTAAGTGCAAGTATCAGTCTAAACTAAGCATAGTATAGCAACATGATAACTCCCGCGCGGTTTAGTAATCAGTTACAACGTTTTGAAATTTTGCCACCGAAAGTTAGGAATTAACCTGGACAAACTTTGATCCGCAAATCTGATATAAGTATTCAAATAAGTAAAATAATTAAATTATGTCAGTATTAAGAAGCTATGACAATTTTTATTATTTATTAACTGTCTTATTTACATAGAACCCTAAACATAATACATAGCAAGTGCGTGTTTTATAAGATATTAGTTGTGGACACGCCATCTGGTGCTCAAATAATTTCATTTTTTTATTATTAGTTAACTAATTAGCATGTTTTCTTCATTTCAAATGTTAAAACAAATCGCTGAGTAAGTTAATGTGTTACAATTTATTTTTTAAAATTAAATATGAACATTACACTAGCGTTCTCACCTAGGACTGTCAAAAAATGCTGTTGGGATATTCACCCAAATGCACAACGAATGCAGTTCCTTAACAGCAAGCTTAAGCTGAGCGTTTGGTCCAGCACTTGCAAATCAGCTCGAAAAACTATACAACCTGTTGGGAAATATTAAACCACAGGTATAACAATAAAAAGTTAATTTTCACAACCCATATGAACACCATGATGAACATTCCTGTGACGCAAACATCAAATGCAAATCATATAAAACGCCTTCATGATGTTACTACCAAATGCCTAAACGCCATAAAAAACCTTGGCATGCCTATTGGTCTATCTATTACTTCAAAAAATCGATGCCGAAACTCAAAGTGACTATTTGGAGTCACTAAAAGAACCGCGCGAACTACCAAACCTAAACGAGTTCCTAAGTTCTTGGAAAACAAGTTTCCTACAATGGAGCCGGCACGTCGAAAACAAGAAAATCATCAACAACGGGCCATTCCATCGACATCAAGCAGATAAGATAAATTCTTGAATTGTCATTCAAGAATTTCCATAACAACAAGGTTATCACACAATCAACTTCAAGAAACAAGCAGATTTGTCCTATTTGTAAAAGTTCAGAACATGGTATTTATTTCTGCAAACAATTCTTGGAAATTTCACCGACACAGAAACGTCAAGCTATTATTAAATTTTTGCTTTAATTGTCTGCACAGTCACAACGGAAAAGCGTGCTCATCAAATAAACGATGTCGCGAGTGCAATGAATGTCACAACACTCTACTACACGCGGCGTATGCAAAAATGAACATGACACCCACCGTCGTGACGTCAAGACCAACGATTAACAACTGGGACTCGAACCGGCGACATGAACGACAGAACAGCAACTCACACGTGACCCAGCAATGTGAGGTGCCCGTAATATTATTAGCCACAGCCTTGATAAAGGTCAAAAGAGCAGATGGAGAGTACTACACTATGCGAGCACTTATAGATCAAGGCTCAAAAGTGTCTTTGATCACAGCAAGAGCGAGTCAGCTTTTATGTTTGCCGCGCCAAAAGTGTAAAGGAATAATTACGGGTGTCGGCGCCAAGGACAATATCTGTACTGGAATAACAAAGATTAATTGTTGTTCACTAACTGAAAAACTACAACTTTACTACAGATGTTTATATTATGAAGACCTTAACACAAAACTTACCAAATGACTCATTCCCAAGACCAACATGGGACCTATTGCAAGAAATGGAGTTAGCGGACTCCGAATTTAATATAAGCAAGCCTATTGATATTTTATTTGGGGCCGATATCTATTCAAACATTATAATGAATAGAATATATCAAGTCGGTAATACTACACCTATTGCCCAAGAAACACTTGGGTGGATTCTATGCGGGAAGGTACAGACTTTCTAATGCAACGTTATTCTCAATAACATTCAAGAAATACAAAAATTCTAGCAAATTGAAGATGTGCCCGAAAATTGTTCATATTCAACAGAGGATAGTAAATGTATTGACTTTTATAATACTACAACAACAAGGTCACAAGACGGAAAATATATAGTGCGACTACCCCTAAATCAAATATAGATCAATTGGGAAACTCTAAGAACAAGGCGATTGCACAGTTTTTTAATTGGAAAGAAAACTGAAAAAAACAACGATCTAAAAATAGAGTACTAGTCTTTCATTAATGAATATCAAGAACTGGATCATATGAAACCCTACTTACCGCACCATTGCGAGATACGGCACGATTCGAGTACTACGAAACTACGCGTAGTCTTCAATGCCTCTGTCATAACATCGAGCGGGCTAAGTCTCAATGATTGTATTTGTACCGGCCCCAACTTACAAAAATATATTTTTACACTTATTTTGGGGTGGAGACAATATCAAGTGGCCTTCACCGCTGATTATGAGAAGATGTTTCGAGGTATATGGCTACATAAAGTTGATTAGTCTCTTCAAAGAATTATATGGCGAGATAGCCCACAAGAACCGTTACAAGAATGCCAACTCACCACGGTAACCTACGGTACCAAGGCCGCGCCCTATCTCGCTATGATGACTTTACGTCAACTAGCAAGTGATGAAAAGGATAATTATCCAGAAGCATCTCAAGTCCTGGAAATAACTTCTATATGGACGACTAGGTTTTCTGCGTACCTTCACTTAGTTCTGCACATCGACTGAAAAAAGACCTTATTAATCTAATGAAAGCCGGAGGTTTCAACCTAAGAAAGTGGACATCAAACTATAAAGAGTTACTACAGGATACAAGTTCGCCAGAGCAAAGTAACTACAATTTCAAGCAAACTGAATCAGCAAAAACTCTCGGTCTACACTGGAACCCTGAAAAAGATATTTTCAATTTTCAATGCAAGGTCAATCAAGATAAACAGGATACAAAAAGATCCTTGTTATCGGCCATTTCACAACTCTTTGACCCGTTGGGATGGTTGACACCCCTTTCTACAAAAATGAAGCTGCTGTTTCAACAAGTATCGAAAACAAACTTGGCTTGGCTGGCAAACGGGAGCTTGTTACAGGATATTTATCACGAGTGGCAAATAATTAAAAATGATATTATTAACATCAATAAAGTTGAAATACCACGATAGTTGGGCTCCGACGTCACGTGTAAGCTCGAATTATACGGTTTCTGCGACGCGTCACAAAAGGCGTACGGATGCGTCGTTTATAGCAAATTAATAAAATCAGGTCAAGCTGAAATAAAACTTATTGTTGGAAAATCAAGACTGGTTCCATGCAATAAACAAGTGTCCTTACCACGGTTGGAGTTGAGCGGAGCATTGCTTCTTTCGAAGGTGATTCAAAAAATTAAGCAATCTATGGCTCCAAACATAAACATCTAGGTTTATGGTTGGTGGTTGGATCGATTCTACGGCAGTACTCGGATGGCTACAAGGAAATCGGACCGCTCGCTGGAAGCCGTTTGTATCTAACAGGGTATGCGAAATCATCAAAGTAATGCCGCCTGATCCGAGTAATCCAGCCCTATTGCGCCAGCCGAGGACTTACAGCAAGTCAACTTATAACACACACATTGTGGTGGCAAGGCCCGACGTGTTTATCTACATCTGAAAATAAAATACAAGAAAAAATAATTTACACTACCAACGAAGAAGCAATGAAATCAAAACAAGTGCACGTTGTCGCTACACACAGCAATGAAAACAACATTATTAAGGAAATGATAGAAAAATACAGTTCTTATTCAAAACTCTTAAGGGTACTTACCTGAGTGTACAGGTTTATTACAAAAAACAATAAGAGAAAAACCATGTCATGGTTCAGTCTAGCAGAATTAAGAGAAACTAGAAAAAGGATTATAAAACAAGTCCAAAAAGAAATATTTGAAGAAGAAATAAGTCACCTGAAGCAAAAGAGACCTATCTTTAAGAAAAGCAAAATTTTGAATTTAAAACCATTTTTAGACGAAGATGAGATCCTACGCGCTGGAGGGAGGCTGCATAACGGTCCCGTTAATGCTGAAATGAAAAATCCTATAATATTACCCCAAAATCATCGCTTCACAGAATTGATTATAAAAAAAGGAACACGAACTTACATTCCACGGCGGAGCTCGTGTTACATTAGCATTTACGCGACAAAAGTACTGGATACTTAGTGGTACTAGAACTACTAAAAATATATACATAGACGTGTAACCTGTAAAAAACAAAAACCAATCATGCAAGAACAGATGATGGGAAAGTTACCTGAAGCAAGGGTCTGTCCTTCACGTCCTTTTCAACACGGAGGCGTAGATTTAACCGGCCATGTCTTTTTATAGGCCAACAAGGGTTGTGGTTTAAAGACCACAAAAGGATGTGTCGAGGTTTTTATATGTAAGGCAACCAAGGCCATACATCTCGAGCTCGTCTCAGATTTGACGACTACTGCATTTATCGCAGCGCTTCGAAGAATGACTGCTCGAAGAGGGGCTCCCAGTGACATTTATTGCGACAACGGACGCAATTTTGTCGGAGCAAGCAGAGTTATCCGAGAAGAATATGAAGAATTAAGACAAATCTTCCAAGACAAAAAATTGCAGCAAGAAATAGTCGACATGGAAATTACATTCCACTTCAACGCACCCTCGTGGCCTTCAGCGGGAGGAATCTGGGAAGCTGCTGTCAAGAGCTTCAAATTCCATCTTAAAAGAGTCATTGGAAAGCAGAAGCTTACCTATGAGGACTATTCGACTTTGCTTACTCAGATCGAAGCTTGTCTGAACTCCAAACCTTTGTGCTCTTTAAAAGAAGACCCAGATGATGTAAACTACATCACACCATCACATTTCCTCTCAAGCAGTCCAGTGCTAATAGTCATAGATACGGAGCGGGATCTCAGAACACGCTGGCATCTCACGCAACAAATAACACAAGATATTTGAAAGCGATGGTCAGCAGAATATTTAACACAACTGACATCAAGGTCAAAGTGGAAAAATCCAAAAGAAAATATTAGTATCGATGACAATGTTTTAGTTCATGAAGTCAATTTACCGCCGGGAAAATGGATTATGGGTAGCGTATGCGAGTTACACCCAGGGCAGGATGGTTTCGTCCGTGTGGTAACCTTAAAAACGAAGAGTGGATATATGAAACGACCGTTTGTTAAACTTTCAAAACTTATCAAGCATGAAGAATCCGATATCACAAGTAATATCGAAACCATCGGCAACAGTTCTAACAGCGAAAACAAGTCGCAAAAACAAAAATTAAGTAGAGTTACAAGAAATAGCAAGAAAAGCTTGTTTCCATCATTGATGATGACATTTTTAATTACTTTATCAAGTTCCGCCGCTCAAATCAATATCGCAAAGTTCAGAGAAAATTAGAGCCTATATTTTGATAAATTGTCAAACATGATGCTGATCAAAAATGAGTGGAAGCTTATAGTATATTTCGAAATGGAACCTTATCTGCAAGGAAACAAGGCACTCAAATCATACATACAGTCGCTGGATACAACATGTGAAACATTACGAAGGCAAACTCGATGTGATGCAATAATACTCCAGTTACGTCACGGCTACAATGAACTTGACCATTATAATCAGCTGGTGCGAAGTCAGCAAGTCGACGCCGTAGTACAAGCGTCGGCGCCAAGCAGACTGCGACGACGCAAGAGAGGCCTTATCAACCGTGTCGGATATCCCGCAAACACTTTATTCGGTGTAATGGATATCCAATTCGTCGAACAGTATAAAAAGGACATTGACTTACTTCAACAGAATCAAACTTATATTATTAATCTTTGGCAAAATCAAACAACCATAGTCGAAGCCGAAAATAACTTATTAAAACGCACCTAAGCGACCATTAACCAGCAACATTAAATTATAAATCAGCACATGATATCATTGGACAAAGGTATCGGCGAACTAAATTAATTTTTAAACTTAATAAATAATTCAAAATTTTGCTAAATGGATAACGTCGTAAGCGACTTTACGATTGGATCTTTAGTTGCGTTTAACGTACTCAACAATTTGAAGACTTTACAGAATTCATTATTGGACACCATAATGGATGTTTATCAAGGCCGGTACAACTTACATGTTGTCACTCCAGATCAACTGATGAAAGAGTTGGACACCATGTCAAGCAATCTACCCAAGGACGTTTCTCTGCCAACAGATAACATTCAGTCAGATGTACGCAAGTTGTACAATCTTATCAAGGTTAAGGCAAGAATGATGGAAGATAAGAATATATTCGAGATAAGAATACCGCTTATCAGCAGAGACTCTTACGAGATTTTTGAAATAATTTCGATCCTTTTTAAAATAAAGGGGTGTAAACAACCCCTTAATGGAAAAATTGACTTTGAGCCATTTTATCGCTAGAAAACGTGTTTAATATTAAGGGGTGAAATTGTAAAGTGTTTTCTCACACAAATACCTTATAATAAAATCATTTTCAACCCCTTGAAAACCTTACAACCCCTGCAAACAACCCCTAAATTAAAAAAAATCATACTTTGGTATGGCATAAAAAGATTTAAGTATAGAGTAAATATTTTTTTATGTTCTCTATCTTCATTACCGAATTTTTAAACCCCCTTTCGATCCTTAAAAACAACCCCTTGATAAAAATATGTTTAAAAAAATCCTTTTGATGAAAAAAAGGGATTTAAATGTTATTACACATTCTCAAAAATTATTGTCATATTCTCAGGCTTTTCAACCCTTAAAACTACCCCTAAATTAAAACAGTAAATATATATGATTACACATTTAAAAATAATTTAATTATAGAGTAATAAATCACCATTTATTGAATAAAATAAAATATAAACTTACGAGTTGTCTAAAACTGGGCGTCTAGTTACAATATTCCATTAAACACATGCTCATTCCTTTGCAGTCGGAAATATACTGGTCACATTGTATTGCATATACCTATATTTAAGAAATTCGAAACGAATAAACGGAGCACACACAGCAGATCACCTGGCCTTTTCATGGTTGACCCCTCCGAGCAATACACATACTTACCTTCATTCAAATGTATTATATATACATATATGAACGTTGGTATGCCTACGTTTCCAAAATATATGTCCATAATATATGTATAGTATATACAATAATCCATAATATATACAATAGTTTTGGGTCTCTATTACTGTGTAGGTACTTTCACTTTGCTCTAAATATTCACACTCCGAAATTTTCAGTTTACTAAGTAGAAAAAAATACGATTAGTTTTTGAACCATAACTCCTTCAATTTCGATGCTATCACAACTTATAAAAAACCATTTTAAAGGTAATTAAAAGAGCGATAACTTTTTCATTACAATATATAGTGAAAAATCTTTTATTTTAAAACAATGAACAGTCAAAGGGCTCGAGAGAGACTGTGATTGCGCTGCCGCGCGCTCTTTAAACAATCATATCTCCGTCAATTATTGTGTGACAGAAAAAAAAACAAATTTTTGGCTAGAAAAAGACCTACATTTTTTATCATTATACTTTTATACGTATCTTTCATCATTTTTGAGATATTATGAAAAGATGGTGGTTTAAGTAAAAATTCGAACAATTTTTTTTCTTAAAATCGTGATTTTTTTGAAAAGTATGTATCCTAAAGCAGCCAAACTGCTAGAATCCATCAAACTCTTTATTTTAAAGTTAATTCTAGACGGAATACGATTAATTTTAATATTGGTGGAAATGGCACTTATGAAACCCATTGATTTAAAAGAAAAAACCAATAGATGTCCCTCTTAATTGCATTACAGCTCACTCATTTTACGTGCAAAAGACTTTTAACGTTGCTCATTTTAAAGTTTATTTCAACCACTACAAAACCCTATTTCATTAGAATACATAAAATGTATCTGCTTGCCGCTAGATGGCATTGAATACATCGATTAAATTTCAGACAAAATAAAAAACGGAATTGATCTGTAATATCTAGCTTAATATTGAACTTAGAACACTTAATAAAAAACCGATTTCAGAATAAAACACTTTTTACGGATTTTTGCGCATGTTTTATTTTATATTTAATCCTGACGTTTCGACTCCTTTACAGGAGCCGTGATCACAGGATGACAGGATGTCATCCTGGAAAGGAGTCGAAACGTCAGGATTAAATATAAAATAAAACATGCGCAAAAATCCGTAAAAAGTGTTTTATTCTGATGTATAATGTGCGCGGAAGTGTAAGACCTAAAAAACCGATTTGTTCAGTTTTATACCTGCTACAATTTTGTTCATTGTAAAATTTTCTTTAAAATGTATATTTTTGGAGATATTTGCAAAAAACCGATGAAAACGTGAAAATATTCCGAATTTTCAATTGCCAATAACTTGAAAAGTATTGGATTTTTTGAAAAACTTTATAGAACTTTTTTTTCTTCTAATTAGGCCTTCTATCGATATCCAAGGTTATTTTACAAAAAATACACAACCGAGAAGGGGTGGCGACCACCCCCAGGGTGGGTGCGGAGTTCAGATCATTTTTACTTTTGAAGTTAAGGGTAAGATGAGCCTAATTCCAAAATTTCATGCAAATCGGTTCACAGTAAAAAAAAATCGGAGCAATAACGCTTCAATGACTGCACTAATACCACTGTCACAGTCAGAGACCCGAATACCAGATGAAAGGTGACAAAAATCTATGTTTACAATAAATCAAGAATGCGTGCCGAAAGAAATTTTATGTAAAACTAATTGGCAAGAAAGTTATATTATGAACACATATATTTACTCATGTTGCGAACAATGCAATATACGAACAATGTGCGATGATCAAATTACCGCTTACCATCTAAAGGGCACCGGTCTTATAAGTGTACGTCATGGTTGCCTTATCAATCAAGACCGATGATTTTATTATTTATCCCCATATGCCTCATACCAGCGAGGTATGTCCAATTTTATTTACGCCTCACATTTCACCTATTAATCGCATCATCAACATAACAATACCTCACTTCATCTTTACAAATCAAGAACATGCGCAGTTCAACAAGGAAGCGGCTGCAATTCAAGAACAAATTCAAACCCTCAAGAACAGTGAGGTCCTCACCTCACTGTTCTGTCAGGAAGCGTATCATACCATTATATACAAATACATCATTACGCTATGATTTACGTCATATTAGGAGTATTAGTGGTGGTCGGTATAGTAATAATCGTCCACCGCTCGCAATGTCAACAGAGAGGGCGACGAGACGAGCAAACAAGTGAAGAATACCACAGCGAAGCAGCAGCACTAGTCGCTGTGCCCGCAACGCCCTGGCAACGCCCCGGGAACTCGCGCGCCGGCGTCCACACATCGCGCCAGCGAGACGACGAGACAAGCTACGCGCGGCCCGTCCAATTACGGAATAGATCAACAAGTCCCGTTTTGAGAAAATTTTAAAATTTTCTTTAATAAGTTACTCTTTATATAATTGTATACCAGCTTAATTTAATCATTATTTTTAACTATGTTTAATTTTATTTATCAAGTAACTCATCTTAATGTATCCCATTTCTGGCCCGGGAATATATCAAAGCGTCAGCATTTTAATATCTATATATTTCAACATAATTAGTCTTATAGAAATATTGCATTGTGAATGCAAAAAAAATTAAATAAAAACATAATTAGTCAAGTCATGCCACTCATGTCATTACAATTGTGAACTCGTACCTATATCAAGTAATTCAATATTTTATAATCGTCAAGGATTTATCATTTATCAAGATCCAGCAAGTGAGTTAAGTGGCAGCATCGAGGCACCGATTAACATAATATCGATAAATTACTAAAAAAGGTTTATTTGTTTTGAAGGTAGAATTCTAGTCTTACAAAGATCCCAAAAGTTCTTTTGTAAGGTTTTATAGGATTACAATTGAAACAATGATTCTTTTAGTAATTAATCGCTCTTGATTAATATTCTTAGTTATTTCAATAATATTTTAAAACCTGAAAATGTTTAAAAAATACAAATAAATCTGTAGGAACATGACTATTCTGTCATGTTTCTATACATAGTATTATGCATACCTACCCTAGCGTTGATAAATATATACAAGTTAAAATTTATCAAAAAAATCATTTATTCAGGAGTACGACGAAGTGGTGTCTTTCGGCGTATTAAGAATATATAACTGGTCGATGTATAAGGGATCCTGGAATATTCTCCGTAATACACATTTATGGGACCAAAATTTTCGTTAGTTTGTGTAGCACGTTGAGCTCGTCGCCAGCACAGGTGACAGATATATTTCAGATCATTAAATGCGAACTGAAAAAAAAACAATGGTTTATTTAAAGCCTAATCGTAAGACATAACAGTAGGAAAAAATAAATACTAATATATATGAACTTATAATAGTACTAGTTATAATAATATACTTGTATGGGATAAGACGTATATGCGACTCGTATAAGAGTAATAATATCATTTTTATAGCTACAGTATACGAAAACAAACTAATCCTTATTAATTATATATGTATATATATACATATACATAACATCAGTAAGTATATGCGATCTATGTATTTACATTCATTCAATGCACAAATCACAATTATTTGATTTAATCTAAAGCAACAGCTTCAATAATATTAGGGGTTAAAGTATGAAATTGCCGATTTGTACTGAAAATCTATATTGTTTATTTTTTAAATTTTTAACAAATTTATTTAATCAAAATAGTTGCCATTATTATCTATACATTGCTGCCATCTAATGGGAAGGTCATTAATGCCTTTGCGATAGAATTCCGACGATCTAGACTGCACAAACTGTGTGAAAGCATTTTGTACTGCCTCCTGGGAAGAAAACTTCTTGTCACGTAGATAATTGTCCAAATCACGAAAAAAATGGTAGTCCGTTGGAGCAAGGTCTGGTGAATACGGAGGATGACGAATGGTTTCTAACTGCAGTTCCTGAAGGGTCAAAATGGTTTCTCGTGCTGTGTGAGGTCTCGCGTTGTCGTGGAGCAATAATGGTGAAGATCGATTCATGAGTCGGGGCTGTTTTACTGCTAGTTTTGTCAACATGGTTCGGAGTTCGGCACAATAGACATCTGCCGTTATTGCTTGACCAGATCGGAGAAAACTATAGTGAATAACACCATGCTGAGACCACCAAACAGTTACCATTACCTTTTTATTGGTAAGTTTTGCTTTAGGACACTGTTGTGGCATTTGACCTGGGGTCAGCCATTGCATTTTTCTTTTCCGGTTATCATAAAGAATCCACTTTTCATCACATGTTACAATTCGATCCAATATTCCTTCATTTCTGTACCGGTTCAACAAGGCAACACAAGTTTCAACACGCGTTTCTTTCTGCAGATCAGTCAAATCATGAGGCACCCATTTTTCGTATTTTTTTATTTTATTGATTTGACGCAAGTGAGTCAATATTGTGGGTAAGGTAACGTTAAACCATGCCGCTAATTCCTGGGTACTTTGACTAGGATCGGCTTCCACTATCTCTCTTAATTCATCGTTATTTACCTGTGTGGGCGGTCTTCCTCGTGGCTCGTTCTTTAAGTCGAAATTTCCATCACGAAAGCGTTTAAACCAAAATCGCACGGTGCGTTCATTAGTAGACCCCTCTCCAAACGCAGCATTGATATTGCGGGCTGTTTCTGCCGCGTTAGTTCCGCGTCGGAACTCGTATTCAAAAATAACTCGAATTTTCGCAGTATCCATCTTTCTTGTCTAAATTGAATAACAAAAACAATTGAAAGTCGATATTCAAATGTTTTACATTTTTTAAAAAAAGAACATCATAGAAACCATTTAAAAAAAGTTTCATTCGAAAACCTCAAACCATGAAGATTCTATGTCAATTCAAAGAACCTATTGCAATAAAACGGCAATTTCATACTTTAACCCCTATTATATTGAGTAATAGCCATGTTTTCGTCGAATAAGACTCGCGTTACAATTTACCTTTGTCTGTTTAGAACAGACTGATTGCACACACACAGATTGTCTAGTTTCAACCATGATAAGCAGAATGCACTTTACAAACTGTCAAACTCCTCGAGTTGGAGAGAATCACATTCTGGAGGTATAAGCAAGGTTTAAGAATAGTGTTACTGTAATAATAGGAGGGCTGTGAAGTATTAAGCAATAGCGTTTATTTATAAAATCTAACAAAAAAGTAGCCGAGATTAATTGATTGTTATAGTCCGGCTATAAGTTCTGTTACAAATGAAAATGCATTTTTTATGACGTAATATAATATTACTAAAACTAATTTGCACAAATGTATATATTTATGAGTCTCAGCAAAAAAATAAAAAATATTCTATTCGAAATGACCACTTTCGGCTTTTATTGAATTTACGCACTGTTCCCATAGAAAATATCGCCACTGCTTGCTCCAGAGTTTTATTTAAAAGACTCGATGTCGCTTGTCGTTTAGACCAGGCCATGTCCTCAAAAACTGATCATAATTTGTACTCTAAAGAGTTGAGGTCTGGGCTAGATGAGGACCAGTCTTCAGCTCTTATAAAGTCCGGAACGTTGGTTTCAAACCAGGCTTGGGTAGTTCGTGCATTGTGACGAGGTGCAGCGTCCTGGTGGAAAGTCCACGGTACATTTTTAAAAAGTGTTGCTGAGAGGTTTTACAACACGATCCAAGACTGTCTCTTGATATACTTTGGCTGAAGTTTTCACCCCTTTTTTCACAAAAATTTAGCTTTGTGACGCCTTGATAAGACACGTTCCATCAAACCATTACTAACGCAGGATGATGACCACGTTGTACCTTTCCGACTACTTGAGCAGCTTCTTTAGAATTGTGAGCGTACATTTTATCATTTTGGTTATTGTAGTGCTCTTCAATCGTCAAAATTTTTTCATAGGTATAAACACCGAGCTTCAGGTCTTGTTTTATAATACGCGACAGAGTCCTAGCAGGAATTTTCATTTCTCGCGATAAGAATTTTTGTTTCCTAATGACACATACACGAATAAGATTCGCTTGGTCGGCGAGGATCCAATTTGCCGGAAATAAAAATAAATTATATATTACTAGCGGCCCGTCCCGGCTTCGCACGGGTGGACAAAATTCTTTAAATTTTTTCTGTTATTAAATATTTTTCCGTTAGGGCCATCTAGCGTCCGGTAGACGAGCTACTTGCGGTAAACGCGTTGCTATGGTAACATGTATACAATGGAAAAAGAGCGGACAGACAAACAACAAATTTGTGATCTTAGATTATAGATTAAATTTCCATAATTTTTTTTCGTCGTCATGGATTTTTATCAATCTCATATATAAATTTGTGAGAAATTAATTTAATAATATATAATTTATTTAAAATATTTCCGACCAAATTAAATCCACTCCGACCAAGCAGTGTTAACTTTTTTTTAATTAAAAAATAGCTCAATTACAGAGATCCAGGATTAGTGGCTACTATTAGTGGCTTCCACTAAAGAGAAAAAAAATCTTGATTTTTTTGATTGATTAAATTCGGTATACTCATTCGGTAAAAAAATAAATAACTTAATTCGAAACATATTTTTATTCTTATTGGATTTATAAAAAAATAAAATTTCTGGAGAATGTGGGAGTAGTCATTATAATAGTTTTATTTTTCTTGTAATAAATGTGATGTTACGAATATTAGTACGTAATAGTTGTGGATTTAAATTCATTCAAGTGTGAAAATGGGTGAAGGTTATGCACACTCGAAAAATCGACGAAGTTTCTTTACTGAAACTTCGTCGATTTTTCGAGTGT
Organism: Calamotropha paludella; assembly: GCA_927399485.1. Taxonomy (NCBI): domain Eukaryota; kingdom Metazoa; phylum Arthropoda; class Insecta; order Lepidoptera; family Crambidae; genus Calamotropha; species Calamotropha paludella. Next base: position 29,846,492 of record OV656803.1, on the reverse strand, counting down.
TCACACATTAATTGTAACCTAGGGAAATTGGTTGAATTCATTATTAGCTGTTGATTCAGCTCAATATTCTTATGTATTAGCTCAAAAAGATGAAATAACTGAAGATGAGGCTGTGTGGACTTTGTTTTACTACAATGTTTACAACCTTAAACACAATAATATTCCCACTAATTTCTTATATCATAAAACTTATTGTTTTTTCCCCAAGTTGATTATGAATTGTTTTAGCACAAGTAAGAGGGAAAGTGAATATTATGTAAAAAAAAAAAACAGAATATTAACCAACGCAAAATATTTTTCTATTTTAACATATTGAATTTTTATACTGTAACAATCTTAGTTTTTAGACCTTAGTATTTAACTTAATTTTAATGCTTTTAATTATAATTTATTTAATAGTGTGTCAAATTTTAAAATGTCTGCTGATGTTTGTTCAAATTTTATTTTTAATTTTCTCGTTTCTGATGAAAAATTTCAATTAACTACGGGAATTTACATGTAAAGTTTTATGTCATCCCTATAAATAACTGTAGAACTCTTTTGCTTGGCCATTCAAAGGGGCAATGCTGCCAGTCTTCTGGGTACTTTGCCACGAACAGGAGAGTTAGTTGAAATATTTTATTTGTGAAATGTTAAATTGTTAATTAATATCATTAAAAGCAGCGGAGTAACACGAATATTGATAATAATTAGACTTCTGTACCTTTGCTGTAAATATTTCACTGATATCAGTTTTACCTAATAATAGAATCTATCACAACAAATCATTGATACAATATTTTTCCCATTAAAAACAATCTGCACTATATATAAGAAGGACGTTGTGGGTTTGTTACCATATATAGTTGCCATAAGCCTAAGAATAACAGTTTTTATAATCAATTAACGTTACCATAGCAACGCGTGGCCGGGTTATACCAGCAACGCGTGGCCGGGTTAGCTAGTGACAAATAAATACAATTAAATAGGTACATTCATTAAGCTTGGGCATAACAAAAATAAAACCTTAAACAGACTTCTACAGTGTTAGTAAATAACGTTAATGTTGTTATTGTAAAAAAGGCGCAAGGACAACTTTTGTTTATGATTTACGGAAACTAATTTTAGATATTTTAAAACATGGTTAAATACCTATTTGCAATGAAAGAAACACTTTCATGGTGTGACCTGTTTGTTTGACTTTTGCTAAAGGGCGCGGCGGCGCGGCACTTGGGGGTGAAAGGTGCTAAAAAACAAAACATAATCCTTTTAAAAGTTTTGGGATAATTTTACAGAGTAAGTGCTATTCTTGGCATGTATCTTTTTACATTGAATTTTTCTCATTCGGAGCAGTTTCAATAATTCCTTCAGTAAATGTGTGCTTATAAATACTATAAGTGGCCCTGTAACATTTTTTACGAGTTTAAGCTTTACCTACATTAAAATGTCACCACATTGTAGTCTTCCACAATTGTATGATGAGAGCATACTTCCTGAAATCTTCCGACTTGGCTATATGTTCGTCTTCTCTATAAGGAGCCAAAAAATGCTTTTCAGGGGATGATATCCCTGTGCTTTCTTGGGAATAGGCTATCGATTATGTGATTGGTCGGGTGCTCCACCGCCTACAAGGGAGTATGAAAGGAAGTAGAGCACTACCAAATAGTGATTTTATTATCGGATATGTCGTAACTATTGACTTTTATAGCGTAAACAGGCTTAAAAGAACTTCATTCTCGTTGGTCTTTAGTGAGAGTGCCGTCTGACTTAAGTAATAATAGTTATTGGTATAATCACGACCGTCAACAGAATACTTAATTTAATTATGTGAATTTTATTTGTTCTAGATACACAGTTTCCGATGTATCTTTAACAGTGCGCACTGATGAAGGTTTGACTCCAGGTAGACCACCATGCCTAACTCAACAAACCATCGGAAAGTTCTTGCAACCTTTGACAAGAGAGCTCTCCATGATACCGCCCGCGTATGTCTCTTATATGCACACCAACTATTAATTATATATTTCACATAAATTGTTTGAAAATTACTAAAAAACGATTTGGTTACTTTTGGTCATTAAATATTTAATATAATATCATAAAAAGAACACGAACAACTTTAATCAGGAGGGATAAAATCATTTGATTACCTGAGCCAATCATCGTAGCCCAACTTTTATAGTCAAAACAAACTCACTGAGGTTGCTGCTCCAAAGTTCAGATTCCAGTATAGTGTCTTCCTAGATGAAATATTAGTATGCACCTAAAACTAAAACAATTGACAAAAATGTCACCGGGCTAGTCGCACGGTCATCTGCTATGAATGTATCACCACAGGGAAACTGTAAGGAAGGAAAGATAACGTCGGGAGAGTGGTTCATAAGTAACCGCACGGGCCCAATACATTGGTGGGTAATCACTGAAGTTGGATCAGACGTAATTTACAAAGCACTTACACGAAATATAAGATCTATGGTGGGTTATAGCTTATTTCCCCTACAGTGTTTTCATTCATATGGGTTTCGAAGGCTCCTAAACCGTCGGTCCCGCCTGCACCTGCATGCCAAAATTATGGACAGTGCATCTGCAATGTTAGCTAACGCTCACTTAACGATAATATTTTTACAGGCCCACAATAGACGAATTACCTGAAAAAGTTATCGACGAAATGGTGCTTAAAGATAAGGCTTTCTGGGTGGTCAAGCCTGGAGCTGACGCTTACACTCTACATGATGCTTATTACAATTATGGCCTGACTACAGAAATGATTAAGCCTCGTAAGGCTGCATTCTTTCTTTATATAACACATGGCACAATTGAGGAGATCATAAAAAATTGTTTGACTATCCAACGTAAAGAAGAAGAAAGTAAAATATTTTTGATTATTTTTCTCTACATTTTTTTTATTTAAAAATATTGTTAAATATACCATGAACACCAGTTCTAAATTTTCCCTACCGCTATTAAAGCGCCTAGAGACTATTATGTAAGGTCTAAATTGACATTTTTTTTTTGTATGGATTTGACGCTTACAAGCATTGCCTTGGCAACTTTGGCGATTCTTAAGTTAAGTTCAATTGGGTATCACGACTTTCTTGTTTAAGGGTTTTTTCATTTCCAAATTACACAAAGACACAGTTAAGTTTTAGGTTTTTTAATTACCGTTTTTTATTTCATTTGAAAATTACACAGAAACGCAGTCGGGTTTTTTAGTATTTTAAATTACCGTTTTTTACTTAAAATGTTCAAATCGTTAAAAGTTATTAATTAAAATAATAATCTTATCTTGATTGCTGTAGAAGTGTTTACGAATTTCAGTAATAAGGTGCGTTTAATTTTTGATAATTTTATAATCACTTATCTTTTTTAGGGTTAGAGGACGGTTACGGGTTTTTTTTTACTGTTTGCCGCTTAATTCATCTTAAAATACAATAGGCTTTGATCTAATTGACGGACTGTCATAAAAAGCACCTCTTAAACGTTGAACCTAAACCAAACGGGTAATTTGACCTATATCAATACTGTCTAAATGACCCTTTAATTTCTCTATAAGTATTTAGTCACTATTAAATTTTTCATAACTGACTGTGATGTGATCTTCAGCAAAAATGTTAAGATCGGATAAATAAAAATTACCTACAAAATTACTTAAGATCTCAACTGTGTGGGTGATTATCATTACCTACCACTGGCCCGTTTTAATGAATTAAACAAAAAATAAATGGATAAAAGATCCGTTGAATTCGAAGCAATCAAAAAGAACTAAAAAGAAAATAATAATACTAGTCTTAAACTAGTCTTAAACCATGATTTAAAAATAGATGCGCCTTCTAATTCGTAAGTAATCTTGATGTCTGAAGTGAAATTCTTTTTCCTGAATGTTGTCATGAAATCGCATCAGACCTTATCTATACTAATATTATAAAGAAGTAAAGTTTGTGTGTTTGTATTTTGTTAAATTGTAAGGGGTAATCTCGGGATCTACTGAACCGATTTTAAAAATTCTTTCACCAATAGAAAGGCACATTATTGCTGAGTGACATAGGCTATATTGAATGCTAGAAAAAATTTAAAGAAGTTTGTCCACCCGTGCGAAGCCGGGACGTGCCGCTAGTTATACATATTATTGAAAATAAAACAATCGCAATAAAAGAAAACGATATCGAAGATATTTTGATAAAAATATAGAACAGTTAGTTTCTCATATTTCCTACAGTCTTCGTCTTAAAAAAATCTTCACCTAAATAAAGTGATTGATGTTACATAAATGTTACTTAATTTTTTGCAATGCTGGTTTTGATAAACTACCGGGATGTTTACTTTAATACATATATGCATTTATATTATAGACTAGCTGACCCAGCCACGCGTTGCTGTGGCAGTAATATTATTTTTCTAAAATAAAAGTAGCCTAAGTTACTCCTTATTACATCAGCTACCTGCCAATAAAAGTCCCGTCAAAATCGGTCTAGCCATTTCAGAGATTAGCCGGAACAAACAGACAGACAGATAAAAATTGTAAAACATGTTATTTTGGTGTATGTACCGTATATATATTCATATGCATGTAGTAAAAAACGGTTTTTTCAATATTACAAACAGACACTCCAATTTTATTTATATGTATAGATGTATCGACGTCACTTTTAGTCATAAATACAAATTATCGGACACTAACCGTTCTTCAAATCGGAGAAATTTCTTAACTGCTTAAATGTCAGAATACTATATATAAAAGTTATTTAATGATTATAATATGTTCCAACAGTTTGTTATCTCGCAATTGCAAAAAAACATACGCAAGCTTTATATATAATTACAGTACTTCAAAAGATCAAATTACCTTTTCATAAAAATATAAGAAACCAGACATTATTCGCAAATAATCAATTCTAAATATAAATAAAATCTAAATGAAATCAATTGCTGTGCTTTAGTCTCGCAAAAATTCGAAATGCATGCATGCCAATAACAGTTTCATGTGTGGTCATAATAACCGAAACCGAACTTTTGTTCGGACACTACACACTATTTATAGATAATTGATATTGAGCTAAAAGTAGAAAATCGGTTACATTTTTAATTTTTAAGATTGAAGTTCTCGTACCATCTCTTTATGATTTGCAGATGTGAAATTTCCTACAAAGACGTTATTCCCCCTTTTTCAATTTAAGGTGTTTCTTTGTCTGTTAGATATATTTAACACCTAAAAATACAATTCTGATTTATTCACCAAAAAATATATTTCCAGCTCATCAAGATGTATTTCCCCGTTCGTATCAATATGATCTCGATTGCGTACGTTACCGACGAACGCATGCATGCGATGGCCTGAAGCCTGTTCCTGGCGTGAAATCGGTAAATACCAATCTATGCATTCATTGGTGTGCAAAAAAATTGAGACGTTACTCTGAATTATTAGACATCCCTCTAATTTATTAATTAAAAGGTATGAGTTACTTTCAAATCGCTAAGTTTATGATTTGAAAATGGACTTTCTTCTATGATGGGACTTTGATGATACCTTAACCGTTAAAGTGATTGTGATATCGCAAAACGAACAGCAAATTATTATTATAAATAAAACTCTGAGAATAGACACGGAAATTTGTTAAATAATCTCAAGGCAGATTTTCACGGCCCAAAGGCCTTTGTCGCTTATATATAATTTCGACAAAAATATAACTTTTCCTGTTCTTTAACTTAACTATATATTATATAGTTAGTTAACTATATATTATAAAAACTACAACCATTAATGTAGCTTTTTATAAACAGCTGATTAGTAATAAATGAAAAAGTATTTTGATACACACACACACAACATTCTGCACCTTTAAAATTATAAAATACTAGCTGTCCCGGCCACGCGTTGCTGTGCCGACTGCAGTGCCATCTGCCGGACTGATTTGTGAATCTAAACCATTCTCAGATCCCCTTGAACACACACAAAAAAATTCATTCAAATCGGTCCAGCCGTTTAGGAGGAGTTCAGTGACATACACACTCACAGAAGAATTATATATATATAAAGATTTGGGCTATTTGTACCAGACGTAGAAGTATTAATTACTTCTTATATTGTTGTTCATTTTTTCTGGGGCAAATGAGTTTTTACAAAAAATATTTTTTACTGTATGTTAAAAATAGGAAAATGATGATTTTAATGATAGAGTTCTTGATTAATGAATAATTTGCCTGTAATTCATTTATCCTTAGTTGAAATAAAGGCGAATTTTCGGTTAACGTGAAACAGTAATTAAACGATTTCCTGTTCTACTTGCTTCCCACGCTACATAACTACTACCTACGAAACTATCCTAGAAGCAGGATATTCAAAGTCTAGGTAAGGTTTTGTATAGTTATATAGGCTACAAATCAATACCATTGAATATGAGCGGAATAGCGCAGCCACATTGCACTTACTTTATGCACACACGCTCTCACCAATTTCATCCTTGTGTGCCACCGTCTTCGCAGTCCGTATACGGTGCACAGGGAAATTTCAATGTCAAGGCCGCCTAACTTCCTTCATTTGAAACATTACATTTTAAGGTTTTTTATTTCAGGCAACAAAACTTAGATATTTTTTTAGAATCTAAGGCCAATACAGCATCATCATCACCGATATTTATTTAACCGCTTGCATATGCTCATAGTTTTATATCAACGTGTAACAATATTTTTATCCAGGTATATTATAAGATAATATTTTATTATTTGGTTGTTTTAAAGATGTATAAAAAGTATTTAAACTTTTCAGTCATTTCTAATTCCATTTTATATTATATGTGTTGAATTGAAAATAAATATAAATACATAAGTGCGCACAGATAACTTAATGTATCTAATAGGAATATTGAAATCCGCTCAGTTATGAATAATCATTATGAAAAATGGTTTCGTATATAAAGAAAAACAAATTTATGAAAGCAATTATTCACTTACCATCTTGAAACGGTTAAGCACAACACCACTGTTTTGCTGCACTTCTGAGCTTACACTACACACTAAGTAAAAGAGTTCAAATTAAAAATTTGGCACTTAGAATGAGAGAATGTGGATAAAATATTTCACCGTTATAATCAAAATATTGCGTATTATATTAGACGATAACAGACCACCGCGCTCGCCGGGGGTTGTGATCGAAATAAGAGATCACAGCGCGCCACCGGTGTACCATTTAATGAACGTCTTCTATGCAAACAAACACTGCGTCTGCAGTTCAAAAAAGAAGTACTGCTTGTTGCTCCTCATTTGTGTAATGTACCAATTTATCTGATTAACAAAAGAACAACAAATAAACTTCTTTGATGGACTTGGTTGTGAGAAATAACTAACTGATATTCGCACACAAAAACTTACAGCATTAATTATATATGAGATAATAGATGCTTAATTTTTCTTAATCCATATAAAAAATCATGACCATCTTAAATTCATTTAGTTTCATCGCAGCTAAATGTAGGTACTAACTCATAAATTAATTATACTGACATTGTCAATCATTGCTATCAACATTATTTACGTATGTTTTATGTTCTATGAACAAACTTACAAAGTTTTAACACTTTGTTACAAATTACAACTTATGAAAGTAGATTAATAGGTACCTACTCTAAGATTTACATGTTTGTTGCTACTTACATTACTTTCGAGTAATCTATAATCTAAGATCACAGTTGTGTGTGTTTGTCTGTCCGCTCTTTTCCCCGCTCTTTTTCCATTGTATCAATTCGTTACCATAGCAACGCGTTAACCGCAAGTAGTTCTTCTACCGGACGCTAGATGGCGCTAACGGAAAATATTTCATAATAGACAATATTTAAAGAATTTTGTCCACCCGTGCGAAGCCGGGACGGGCCGCTAGCATATAATACTATTAACGTCTAAAAATTAAAGTACCTAAATCAATATTGGTAGACTTTTAAAGTACCTACATTATATGTCCAAACTTTGTCTGAAGGTAGTCTTTGTAGTTTGTAATGGGAGGCATATTAAAAACTTATTTCTAACATCAAGATTAAGTGATCTTGCTATTGTAAATACGTGCAAGTGCTTACGTCGTTATTTGTTTTTTCGTTTAGAAACCACCGAGTCCCCATTGCCGTGACTGCAGATACTATATGCGACCTGGACTGACTCCGTTCCAATTGGCTTGGGCTCAGGATGCCGGTCAAAAAAGATGGCGTTACTACCCTGACTTGACTGCTTCTCTGACCCCCGAAGAAATAAGGAAGTCAATGAATGAGTTACTGCCAATCTGATTATACCAAAAATGGGCATCACAAAAAATTGATTGTTAAGTTCGAGTGCCATCGGCAAAGCAAAATCTTATAGTTAATGTAGTATACAGTCTCATTTTTCATGTCTAGTCAATTACTCAATTAGTATGTTTAAAACAACGAGATTTTTTAGTCGTCATATCGGTGTCACAAAATGTTGGTGACTACTTTTTTTAGTTTTTAGAAGCTTTTAAAAAGTCATGCCATAAAGCGGTTGTACCTAATATATTTTGCTATCCTGATCCCTCAAAAATGAGATGCGTGTCATCAAAATTATGGTTTCTGAAAAATTATATTTTTATAATAACCTTTCAAAAATATTTTTATTATATTACGTTTTATTACATTTGGCATTTAGGTTGTAACTTATCACATCCCTCTCCCTCGGCAGTTGAGAGTTAATTCAATGTTATCGAGTTATGCAGATCTGTGCACGTTCGTATTGGCTACTCGAAGTAAGTCCATGTTGAGTGGACGTGAATTTTATGAAATGAGCGTTCCTTGTTTTGCTTTGTTATCTACATCTAAACTAATATTATAAAGAGGAAAGATTTGTATTTTTGTATGTTTGCAATGAATAAACTCAAAAACTACTAAGCCGATTTCAAAAATTTCACCATTGGAAAGCTACATTCACGCTGAGTAACATTGGCTATATTTAATGCTAGAAAAAATTTAAAGAATATTGTCCACCCGTGCGAAGCTGGGACGGGCCACTAATGAAATATAAAAGGGTTCTGTAGAGCCCAAATTTCCATCGAAAACTTCCTTTAGGTTTATTTATAACAAAAACAAACCGATTTCTGTAACTATACATGTTTAAACCACCATTTTTACAGCGTGGGCCGTCCTTTTCACAACGAAGCTTGCAACTGGTACTACAAGAATTATCCATCAATGAAGTATGATGTCATTGTACGAAAATTTTCAAAATAACTGATTCTAACGCTATAGTTATGTTAATAATCATAGTTTAATATATTAGCGACCTAGCTACAAAAAAATTAAAATATCCAATGTATTTTAAATTCGAATTATTTGAATTGGACTTCTATACTCATAATAAAGATCAAGTTATGTAATGATAACAGCAGTCTCTCTGTCCAATCCTGTTTAATAAGTACAATTTGTTATTATAATCACAATAACGTTTTATTTCATTTCGCACGCTAACGCCTAAAACGATTACAATGAAGTAGTTTTGAATAATAGGTATATTTGCACCTGTAGTTCTTAGGTTAACTTGAACTGGTACAGAGATTAACACTAATGGACCATATTTAACTTTTCAACTATACTAAAGTTGATCTTGCGTTAAATAAATCGTTGAAATGTGAAATTAATTTAGTAATGGGTGGCTTTAGGTACATTTCAAAGCGCAAAACGAAAAAAAGGATATCAGTGGTGGAGGGCTCGATTGTCCGCCTTTGATTGCAGACGTAAATCATCTCTCGTAGGGGCTGGTCATTTGATCGGTGACCAAAAATTTACTCGAGGTATTGTCCCGGTAAATAAGTTGAACATGATTTTGAAATCACGTGACATGCGCAGTAGCAAGTTAAGGTACATTATTCACTTTATCTAACACTTTCGTGCTTCGAAAAGAAGATTAAGCCTTTAGTCCTAGTTGCTTCTGTTGTCTGGTGAGCCTTACGGTGCTTTCAACCTAAATAAAAGTAGGGCATTAAAAGGATTATAAGTGTACTTAGACTAATTGGTAAAATATGGTGAATGTTAAAATTATTCGGATATTTAATATCGAAATAAATAATCAAAATATTTTACTTCAGTCTTTCTCAGTAAAAACATAATACCTATCTGCAATTTAATGTTTATCACTGTAGTCTTCATTATATTTTATAAGTACATCATCCTTGAAGTTAGAAATAGCGTGTAGACTTTGTTAACCTGGAATGTGGAAAGGCTTTTATAGTATGAAGATTTATCTATTTGCTAGTAAATTCAAAATTTAAATTCTTTTAAGGTTTTTGAGTATATATTTTGAAAAAAACAGGAAAAACTTAAAAAAGTTTATTAAAAAGTGCTTACTCCGCTTTAAACTTTACAACCACTGCACTATCGAGCTTCTCAATAAGCTTCGGAGTACATTGAAGCAGTTCGAAGTGTAGTTAATAATACTTTTAAAGTCATATTAAAACTTTTAGTCCAGCCGCTTTCAAAAATAAAACGGCCACTATATTCTCACAAGATTTCTTAAAATACTTTTTAGTATCCTTACACATTTAATAAAAATTACATTTCAAATACCTTTCAATACTAATATTTCATCGAAAAGTATTATTACAGAATAAATTTTAATAATATTTAAAATTTTTAAAGCAAATAATTAATTATAACAATTTGATTATTGTTATCATTAAATTAACAACTAATCATTATATTATTGAACTATGTTAATTTAGGCATACATATATAAATAAAACTAAATTATTTAACTTAGTACCTACATTTGAATCCGAGTTTTTGAGACCATGTAAGAGGAAGTTGTAACATTATGTTAGGCCGGTAAAATTTAAAATAAAAAATGATCTTACTGCTAATGATGTGATATCCAAATATCACAATGTCTGTTGTTGTCTAAATGTTGACAATCGTCATCGTTATTTCAGCCGAAAGATAGCCAATGTTGAAAATTAGGGGTGTTGGGTCCTGCTTGTAACATAGTTCGAGATACAGTAAAAGGCTCTACGATGACATGGTTTATGGGAAGTGTATGGCGATTACTTGCAGTATAATTTGGTTGGTACTATTCTATTCTGACACCTGGACACCAGATAACTTTAGTATATAAATATTAATATCTAATGGCGAGTTTCACTTATCAGTGAAAATAAAACCTTTTATCACGGTAAATAAATGATGGTGTCCCGGCGGCCACAATGCTTTCAAAATATAGAGACTAATGTTGGCTATTTGCTCTTCATATAATAGGGACAATATGGAAAATATAAGATAGAATATCATCCATTTGGAGTTCTTTCGATTGTAAGTAATAAAAATAAGAAGATACCAAACGGCTTTCAATAATATAAAAAATACCTATTCAAAACTAAATGCGCTACATATTCATTAATACGTGTTTCTCATTCACTTTAAACTTGCATTAACTGATCAATTATTTAAAAGAATTTCATGTTTTTGTTTGGCAAGGAAAACGTCCTGTCTTACAAAAATGTAACTGACAAACATTGGAAAGTGGAAAGCTTTAGGATTTGATTTAACCCTTTCAGAATTTGTACAAATAATAAAATAACCTTCAAATAATATTAGTACTTATCTTTTTTAAGAGGAGTAAACTAAATATTGATCGATGAAAACAATAATTGTGTTGGTGCTAGGTGAGACACCAGAACATGTCAGCTCCGGTTTCATTCTTAAATAATGTTCCAGTTTATTAAGATTAACAGTTGTTATTTAATTTATGATTATAAATATTCTTAAGTCAGTCAATAATCAGTGCGTGGGTGTATAATGTATTTTATATGGTGAATGTCGTAGCAAAACATTTTTCACCCAGCTGTTGAAGTATGTTATACCTACAGACGCTTAGTAAAAGTTCATAGCAAAGTCCCTAATTGAAGTTTATATACTTGTTGACACGTATAGGTGCTTTTGTGATTTTATATATAGGATTATGCTGTCATGAAATGTTCCTGAAACTTTTTCTTAAGAAATACTGATTGAGCTATCCAGCGTTAAATATTATGGAATAGAATGTTTATACATACCTAGCTGGAACAATCACTAACACTAAATTTGCGATAAATAATATGAAAATACGTGCGTTAATTTTAAAATCGAAAACTTTTTTTAAACCACTGATAGTTTCTTTAGCTACGATGATAGTTATAAGTTTATTGTGTAGGTATTGTCATGGTGCTTTCATTGAATTTATAAAGGCTTTGAAGTAAATTATCATGACGTGTTGTTTACCAGTAACTAATACCAACAATACATTATAGGTATCACGTCCCTAGTTAAACATACTGGTCGCCAATTTGAGACTAGGTGAGTCGGCACCTATTTATAACAGTCTTTATTGTCTCTATTTTCGGCCTATCTTAGTGTTACGTGCTCTTTGGTCTACTTAATAAGTTTGGTTAATTAGAACCTTTAGCAATATTTCAATCTATACCACTGACGTCTATAATTAATAGAAGACAGTGATATATACCTACACAATAGTTTTCTCTTTTTTCAAAGAGAATGGAATCTTAAATTTCTTCGTCTTTTGTTTATACCTGTCAAAATTTAAAAAAATGGTCATACAATAGTTTAGGAAAAATCGTTACAATAAAATTCCCATCTCCGAAAAAAAATTAAAATGACGAAACAGGATGATGGCCTCTTCCTCCTGGAGGTGTTAATTGATAAAGTTGTGTTTGTGAAGAGTCCTTGCTTTTCCGACAAAGATTTCAGAACGTGCGTAAATATCGAATGTGCAAACATTGAACCAATACAGATATGCGACGATGACCCTGGTGCCTGTACTTCTAAAAGTATGGGTCCGTTCGTCAAAAACTTTAACAGTGGAAAATCATGTTTATTTTCTCTCAAAGAATCTGAGATTTCATCCGCCATGAGTAAATTTCCTATTAAAATATGTGTATTCAAATCTTTACCGTGTGGGTGCCTGCCAACCAAAATTGTAATGGGAGAAGCAACTATTGACATGACCAAAGAATTTGTAGAAGCTCGAAAGAACTTTTTGGCAGATCCCAATAATGTGAGCTATCAGGCTCTCAAAGATTCATTTCGCATCTTTGGCCCTGACGGTACCGAAACAGGAGAAATAGTAATGTTCTTACGTATATCTTGCTTTGGCAAATTGATAATTACTCGTTTCCAAGGAGGAGGCCCGCCGGCTCTGAGTGCTGGTGGTGGCAATGCAATTGTAGATCGATCGTGTAACCCTCAAAGAGAGTTCCAATCCGCTAAAGATCCTTGTGCTTGTGGAGCTGCTAGAGGAGGTGGCAGTGGAGGAGCAGGTGGAAAAGGAGGAGCCACTTGCACAATGGGTGGAGGAACCGGAGGAGGGGCTGGAGGAGTTTGCCCACCAGGTAATTTACTAAGTTAAACAGCTTTAGTGTCACTTAAATTTAAATTTTCTTTCTAACAAAATGCAAGGGTTGGTTTTAGAAATGAGAATCATCAATTGAGAAAGTCTGAATGCGGTACCCTTTGACTATATTGGCTATTGTAATCTAGTTGGATCGTTAAAATTTAATTTTGGTTGGCGCCGGACTTCGGCCACAGCACTCCCTTTTTTTTTTATTACGAAATTCATTCTGTTAAATGTTTTGAACGCTTAATATTAACTGTTTTTATAAGACACGAGTACTTAAATATTACTCACGACCCAGATCGCGATATATGGGAGTTAGGCCAGGTTAGGTTTATGTACACTTAATTCCCCTAACCTTTCCTCTCCTCCTCCTTTATTACAAACCTTCATTGAGGTAATATAGATTAATATAAACTTAATGTAAATACCTCCATATTTATTTAATAAATCGTCCAGGATTACAGTTTATCTTACATACCGGATGCTATTCCCAGTCCGATCTGCTCAAATCTGCAATAGGCATTATTTAATGTAAACGACTAATTACCATTTTTTGTATTATATCGTATCTCATTCGTTTTGGTAGTCTTCGGTTATGATTTCTATAGTGCCATACCATACTTGAGATCAAGGATTGTTCGATTTTAATTGAGTAATTAATTATATTATTTCAGCACGTGATCCTTACAATATTATGCCATGTCAAGATCCAGATGATCCTTGTTATTGCACTGGCCCAAAACCACCAGCTAAAGACCAAATGGCTTGTAGAAATACTGATCAATATTGTCTACATATACCCAAAGGTAAGTTTTCAATAATTCCAGGAAACCAATATAATTACCTATTTGTACTAAAAATGTTCGTAAATGACACGGAAACGAATCTAATATAGATTTTTTTTTAACTTAACACATAAGCAGCTGCTTAGCTATTAGAATGCATAAACACTATGTTTTTAATTTTCTTCAGTAGTTACTGCTATGACATTTTAAGTACGAATCTGTTTTTATAGCCATTGACATTTCTGAGTATATAAATATATTGTAATGAAGTTAAACATGAACTGAATTCCTGAGAAACGTTTATTGATGGCCAGGTCGTGGTAAGCAATTCGAAGAGATAGGCACGAATCTTGGTGGCAACGAACTAAAGATCAAGGTACCAGCTTCTGCGTCAATCGTCAAGAAGATTAGTCAAACACATTGTGGAATGTCGTATCCTTACGCTAAAGGGGTAGATGGTGGACCTTGTCAGCCACCTTGCGGAAAAAATCAAATAAGTTTAGCTCTACCCAACGAAAATGTCTGTTGCCACGGAGCACGCCTTGCTGATACTCAATTTACATGTACAACAGAAGGTTGTATTCAAGCATCTAAACATGGACAGCAATCAGCTTTAGCTCGTGGTGATATTAGAAACGATGCTCCTGTCAATAAAAACACTTTTGTTTTAAAAGTTGCCAAGACAGCCATGCAGGGTGATAGAAAATGCAGACTTGAGGTTGAATTAGTGACACCTAAGGGACCAGACAAGTGTCCACCGATAGAAAAAGTTAACACGAGGTTACAATCGGACCTTGATTGCGAATGTTATGTGAGAAGACTCAAAAAACCTAAAGGAAAAAAGAAACGCTAAATTTGTCTATATATTAAACATATTTACTACCTACATACTTTTCACGTTATAGTAATAAATAATTCTTTAGGAAACTGTTTAAGAAAATACTAATGTTCTCTTAAAACTTAAGCAGGTTTTAATTTAGTACTTTTCGCAATAACTTGATACGCTCACCGATTGTACAGATTGCTGCCCGACGGGAAACAAGGTGATATTCCAAATGCCATCCGACACCTGTGCCATGAACCATAAACAGCGTGTGTACTTTAACATCAATTCTGATGGAGTAGGCGATATGGCAAGAGATGAACCCGGTCAACTGACGCCTTCAAATACTGAGGGTTATCCAGGAGTTGTTTATGACTTTCCTGACCAAGTAATAAAATTAAAAGTAGGAAAAACTGTTGAGATGCCTGGCCGAAAATCAAAACTTGAGTATCAGTTTATAACACCTACTTTGACCCAGCCAAAAGTAGTACCTGTAAAAGATACACGCACTGCACAATGTGTACCATGTTGCCCCGGTGGTTGTCCTATAAGGCGCAGAAATTAATCTCATTAATAAGGCCAAAAGTTTTATGTGATTTATGTTTTTAATTTTCAATGTGCTATTTATGACCATTAAACTGTTCGTCAATAAAATTGTATTTTATTAGTTTGATTTACGTGTGAATTTTCATAAATAAAACTTGAATAACTTTTCTTACTTAAAAACTGATATATTTCTACATAAAATAAGTTTGTTAAGTTTTTTACGTATTTAAAAATCTAAACTGGTCGTAGGTGAGTTGCCGAACTTGCCGTATTCACAAGACATAACTGAAGACCAGAAGCTTAACATAATGGCTACAATGCAACAGGATCAAATGAATATGGGTGAGATTGTATCGAACATCATAAATAAATGCAATGACAAAAGTCATCTTACCAAAGAACCAATGGATTATTGTAAACGGTTATCTGTATCTTTTATGGCATCTAGAAAATACTCAAATTCATCTATTTCTCTCAGCAATATAAAGTCTAAAAGTGTCTCATTTGCTGATAATGTGAGTTATGCATCTAAAGTTCATAATGAACTTCTAAACTATGAAAGTAAACAGAAAAATAACGTTATTTTTGGTACCAAACCAACTGCAGTATACATGACTCTTTTTGATGACCTATCACACAATCGAACTTTAGGAACTCGATCTACAGCAGGAACTCAAGCAACTGCTTCAATAAACAAATGTTTTCAAGTAGAACACGAAAGTAATACAATGAATTTACCATTAAATATACATTCAGACTCTTTTAATTATTCATCTTGTACAATGAGCACTTTACCACATTATGATTCTAAGAAGATCGATAAAATGAGATACTCTGATGTTTATTTTTTTGGACGAAAAAGAGATCCACCAAGTCCGGAGATGGGAAAAAAAGGAAAACTCCAAAGATCAGGAAAAACAAATTCAATGACCGTTCAGACAAATAAATTAACTGGAGCATCTACAGGAACCAGTACAAAAACAGTTTCAATCAAAGATGATAAAACTTGTGATGAAAATACCTGTCCTGCAATGGCGCAATCTATGAAGGGAGAAATGGTAGCCACAGTATCTCATATAAAGCTAGGACCACGAGAACCATGTCCAGTACATGGCAGGGAACCATGTCAAGGACCTAAATGTATTGTCGCTTCATCAGGTGAAGAGAAAGCTCCAGTTAAAGTTACAACGATGAGTAATCCCAGACGTGGAGTATTTGAACTAGTCATTCGTAGAATAACAGGAGCACCCTTAGCTCAGAATGAACTGATGCTCGAGTGGACGCCTCCACCTTACCAACCACCACCTTGTGGACAACCGTGCTCATTACCCTGTTCGCCGACAGTGCCACCATGCTGTCCCTCAAAATGTAAAATGATTGTCTGTCGACCTTCACCGTGCAAGCCAAAAGGGTGCAGAAAGCCGTGCGGGCCTCCATGTCGATCTGTGCCTTGTGGCTCCTGCTGTAAGAAAAAGCCTTGTGGAAAGCCTTGTCGGCCACGTAAGCCGTGTCCACCGCCACGTTGCAGACCCTGCTCACCATGTAGACCTTGCAGGGCTTGTAGACCCTGTCCGCCACCACGTAAAATATTTAAACCTTCATGCCCATCACCTTGCTGTAAGCCTTGTGGACGCTGTAGTGCTTGTTCTTCCTGCAGGCCAGTACCACCTTGTAAGCCACCCTCACCTTGCCGCTCATGTCGGCGCTGCAAACCCCGTCCTCCGTTGAGGTGCAAGCCATGCAGGCGCTGTCGACCCTGTTCTCCATCACCTTGCAGACCTTTCCCGCCTCCACCCTGTAGCCCTTGCTCTCCTTGCCCTCCTTGTCCACCTTTGTGTAGCCCACCATCGTGCTGCGGTTCTCCATGTAAGAAAACCAGAAAATGCAAAAGCCATCCACGTATTAGAGCTCACCGGAAGCGTATATCCCCTTGCTATAACCGCTCTAAATGCTGCCCAGTGGTGCGCTGCCGCAGTCTTCCCGGAGTATGTGTTGGATACTGTGGCATATTGCCATGTCCACCTCGAAAATGCTGCCCGCTTCTACCGTGTAAACCACCAGCATGTAGGAGTAGTTGCTCTACCTGTTGTGAATAACAACTGACATAGAACCATCTGTAATAATAATTAATGGAACATTTTAGCTTTGTAAAAAGCGAAAAAGTCATGTTCGTTTGATAACTCTACATACTTTAACTACTCTCGAAGAAATCATTTCAATGGTAAGTAGGCGCAGCTCGACTGGGCAAGCACTGCTCTTTGCACCTCTAGTAAACAATATTAACCAAACAAATATTTTATCCAGGAAAAAGAAGACCGGAATTATTGCTGGAGTAAAAGTCTATTTAAGTAAACAATATAATACGTCTATTATAAGCCTCATTGAAGTTTCTGCGATTGGATATTAAATTTCTAATCTGTAGAATTGCCGTTTTTTTGTACTGTTCGGTCATTATTGATTAGAAAGATATTAAAAATCTTTAATTATTCATATATTAAAGAAATTCGTATTCATTACATCTATACAGGGTGTTCGGAAGAACGTTGAACATACGAAAATGGGGGCCGCTGAGTTGGTTTGTTAACTAACTAGCCCAAAGATTTTACCTAGGCCTCAAGATTTTTTTTAATTTCTGTAATTTTTCGCTTTCGTTCATTTAAAGCCGTCTAATTTTTATTTTTCAAGGCCAGATCTATTTTTTTTTTCTTTATTGCAATCTAAGTGATCGGTAGGTCCTTTTAAAATTTTGAAGCTCAACTTCGCATTTCATTAAAAAAATAAGAGATGTTTTGCGAAATGTATCGATGCAAAGGTTGAATAAATTAGACGACAGATTTATATCTCGTATTCTTTCTTTAAAAGTATCAATAACATAATATAAATTGACGTCATAAGTTAAGATGTTTAGCTTAATTTATTATTGGCTAGGCTAGGCTATAATGGGCTGGGCAGCCGTCATGTTGAAATATTATTGGAGCGTCTTCTTGAAACACTTCTTCCACCAAATGCGGTAAATCATTCATCAAAAATTTAATATAATTGTGACCATTGAGTGTCGGGTAAATAATGTGGTCCAATTAACTTATTTCTGATCTCTCCTGCCCAAACAACACTATTTCGTTAGAAACCCCGTTGTCGGTTTACGCGTGGATTTTTTCCTTTTTTGACCAGTGGTGCAAACTGTGATAATTTACTATTCCCTCCTTGGCAAATTTGGATTCGTCGGCCCAAAAAATTCTCATCAAAAAGTATATGTCGTCCACATCGGTTTGGAGCAAATGCTGGCAAAATGTGACACGTCTCCCAAAATAATTATCTTCAAGACCTATAACAAATAAAACAAGAATTGAATTCACGACTTACAAAACAATTTTTTTATTAAGTTATTAAGTATTTAAAGTAAACAAATGAATTTGATGCACTAATAACATACGAGATTGAGGTTTTCGGAAACAAAATCAAAATTCAAGTGCTCCTAAAAGTACAAATCTTGGTGTTTAGTGTAAAGAATGCCTTCCATCGTGCCGGAGAACTGAGCGCACTTTCCATATGCCCAGGCTGCAGCAACCTGTCTCACACTTTTCGTAGGGTCCCCTTCAAACTCGGCAAGGATTTACTCGTCAATGTTTACGTTGCCTTGTCTAATGTTGACTCTCGGCTCTTGACAACGTAGGTTGCCGGGTTCCCGTAAACGCCGATAAGTATACGTAAACGTTTGGTGACTGGGGACACGTCACTTGGGATAACGCTCTTGATTAACTCTACCAATAAACAAACGTAACAGAAATAACAAAACTTAACAAAACAACAATAACACAAAACGAAGATAACGGTAACAAAGGGTAGGCACAATGGGCACGTGAGATCGCAGATGCAGTTAAGTCTCGACAAAGAGTTCTGTCAATTATACACAGAGGGGTACGTAGTCATCTGCTCCAAAAGCGAGCCAGAGAAAAGATACGATATGTACTATAAGAGAAAGATAAAAAAATATCTCGGGCCTTGAAAAAAAAATTGGCGGGTAAAGGTACAAAATCGAAAAATTCCAGAATTTAAAAATAAGTAATAATTTCAAATATAATTTATAACTATACACCGTATCGTTTTAAACACGTTATATACTGTAATATCCATTTTGCACAGAGAGAATTTAGTTACTTTGCTGCAGGGAGAGGAGCACACAAAAATTTGACAGATTGACAGTTAAATTTTATTAGCTTTTCAGTGAACATTTGACAGATTTGCCTGGTTATGCGTACAATACGAACTGCATATTAAAAACCTTGAAACAGCTGTTCAAAATAAAATGGAATAGTATTCTGTTCGTTACATGTAGATTAGATACAATTTCAAGTATTAGTAAAATAATCGTAGCCCCACGCCATCTCCCTTTTTGTTAATAATGTATGCAAATTATACATAATTAATTTTTACGGTCGAAAGCTGTACACTCAAAAAAAATTATCGCTTACAATAATGGCAAAACGTAGATCCGATGTGAGAAGTTTGTGTATATTTTTATTGCATTATATTCTAGGAATTTGTTATTCAAATAAATTTGCGACGAAACCTTAAAATAATTAATTATTATTAATGCAGTCCTGTTGATGTTTTGACTTGAGTTCTACTATTTTTTTTTCTACTATGAGACAATTTCATAACAGCAATCCAAAAAATTAATTTAAATTTTTCTACAGATTTTTTTAAATATAGAAAAGGCTATTGATTCAAAGGGCTGACATTATGACGATGAGAGACTTCAGTATGACTTGTTTTATATATCAAGTTTAAATAAAAGTTCATCTACCATAATTATAGTCTTATGTTCAATTTGCGGATACGCACGAGTATGTCCGAGAATCCACCCAATCTAGGATAGATAAATGGAGTATATGCATTTATTCCATTTGTCTGCCCAAACCAAGTCAAAAACAGATTATGTAATGAGTAAAAAATGAGCAATAATTAATAAAAAATGTAGTTGATTCCAGTGATAGAAGCGCTTCCAGCAGGATTTTCTAAAAAACTTTGGGTTGGGTCTCATTCTTAGTAGACTAAACTCTGATTGGGTATGGTTACTAGTAGGCCCAATATGTATTTTCACTATTTTCGATTTCAGGCTCTTGGTTGCAACAAAGAAGCTTTTGAACTCTTCTCCTCTTACTTATCAAGTTTCAAAGCCTTCAAAAGTAAAGTAATAATTATAACATTATATAAAATACATATGTAATAATAAATTCGACTGTATTGGTTTGCGCAATGATCTATGTAACGCGGTCATAGATAATAATACGTTTAACAAGAAAAAAGTGCGCGTGTCTCGGCTGTTCTGCACGCACCGCAGTACCGCAGTGCTGCACGCACGCCGGCCGCCGCCAGGTGCAAGCGCGTCTTTTCACCTGCTCGCTGATACTTTCAACAAAGTTTTACCGAATCTCGACATATTCGCAGATTCTTAGTACAAATTTAAAAATATTTAGCTGATTTACCAGATTAATAACTATTTTGTTTTCAAAAGTTTGGTAGATAATCGCTTCTTATTTAATTAACGTTTCACTTTATTGTCACAATTACGCTAAAGTGTACCACTATTTCTTTGCATGCTTTAGCTTGCAAGATTAATGAGTAATTATCACAAATAAACTTAAAATTGTTCCACATAAATCACCCAAGCTAAAATCGCCAGTAATCCGAAGCACCTAAAGGATTTAAGGCGACCATAAATAAGTTTTTTATTGGTTTCCTTTATCACCTAAGTATTTACCTAAGAATATAACTGTAGGTATGACTAGAATCTTTAGCAGTACGAGTTACAGGGAATTAAAAATTTTTCTTTCATTCTGAAATTATCATTAACGCATTTATTTTATCTTTTTATTATATACTAACTTTCCGCCCGCGGCTTCGCCCGCGTGGAATTCGGTTATATTGCGGTATAAAGCACAACTATAAGAAAACTTCTCATTCCCACGGAAAAATCTAAGAAGCGCGATGTAACGCTGGATACAATTAGTTGTTAAACCAAAACTGAATGGTACACTATATTATATGTTTTCCCTTATGGAGCAAAAACATGCAGATTTTGGAGGATGATGCAGAAAAAACACATCGTTACCATGTTTTAAAAAACACCCAGCTCCATCTATCGCATACCTCAAGAACTAAATAACGTAACTAATACTTATACCAATTAGTAATTCGTTGACTTTAGTGATTTCAGGATAAGTAGATGTAAAAAAAACAATTTAAACGATAAAACAAATTGCACGTCATCCCTCGAGAATTCCTCATTATCGAGGATTCATTTTCATATCATTTAGCTTCAAAATTTACATGTTCATATTCGTTTGCAACATATAAGTAGATGTAAAAAAAACAGTTTAGACGATAAAACAAATTGTACGTCATCCCTCGGGAATTCTTCATTTTCGGGAATTCATTATCGTACCATTTAGCTTCTAAATTTACATGTTTATATTCGTTTGCAATATTTTACCTTGTTTTAAACAACACACAGCGCCATCTACAATCCATCCATCAAGCAAACAATATTTTTGTTTTTCCTCGGGAATATCAATTTTTTCCAGGATAAAAATTACCTACCCTACCCTATTATTTAATCCGGACTTTTATCTTTACGTCTGCAAAATTTCAAAGCAATCGGTTCAGTAGTTACGGCGTGAAAGCGGAACAAACAAACAAACAAACTCACTTTCCGATTTATAATATTAGTAAGGATGAATTATGTCAAAATAAACAAGACTTGTTTTTATGGATAAACAATTTGGATTGATTGATTTTAATTTAATAATTAAACATTGTAATGTCATTAAACTTATAATTAAGTAAATTATATAATTTTCATTAATTTATTTTCGAATACTTTAATATTCAAGTAATTATTTTTCATAATACGAGGTTGTATAGCAGCTAAGCCAATCAAAACACAGGTGCAATACCAAAAAAAAATTCATGCCGATCTGAATAAGTTCTGTATAATTTTTTTTTCCTTACATACGAAAATATTTGTCAATAATTTATTATTGCATGTTAGTAATGGGGTAAGTTATTAAAATTCTATTACAGTTTTATTCTATTACAGTCAGAGGACCGTTTGGTGCAACGGTAGGGATCCTGCCTTTCGCATCGACGTCCTGGGTTCGAATCCCGGAAGGGGCAGATGTTTATATGATGAATACGAGCATTTGAACCTGAGTCTTGGGTGTTTATATATATTTCAATGAATATTACATATTAATCTTAATTTATATAAATTACGTGTCACGTTGTTTGTCCGCGATGGACTCCTAAACTACTTAACCGATTTTGATCAAACTTTGTTACTTGATTTATCTGTTATTTGATCTAACTTAAAAGATAGGATAGGATTTATTTTAATTTATAACACAGCAACGCGTGGCTGGGTCAGTTAGTGTATCATATATCTGTGTCTTTCCGTTACCCTAGTATCCATAACACAAGCCTTACAGTGCTTACTTTTTGGGCAAGGCTAATTAGTGTAAACTGTAAAGGTAAGAAATATTTATTAATTTAAGGTATTCAATGCATTTTATAAATGCAAAAATGCAAAAAGAGCGATGCGCGCGATATAACTTGCTAACCAGAGATTCTCCTCGACAATTCTTTTTCAACAAATAATATTAACAGTTGTGTGTCAATATATCTCTAAGAATATAATGTATGTACGAAAATATGTACAATGACAATATTGTTAGAAAGAGCGCTTTTCATCCTTGACAATACTTCGTGTGTGTGTTTGTTTCCATATTGTGTTTCTACGCGCTACAGCGCCATCTAGTCTAATTATTAAAAGAAACAAAGTAAAAATTTGCTGTTCAAAATTAAGGCTTCAAAAGACAGAGGCTCATTTTGGGTAGGGTTAATTTTTTATAACAGAGTTACACACAAACTCTCTGAACTTCCCTTTGAAAATTAAAAAAAAATGTTAAAAATACTCTTAAGATAAAGGTTATTATCACATCGATGATTATTTCAAAGACAAGAATACGTAGAGTTAATAGCCTTGTTTCTATAATTTTTTAGTTTCGTTTCGTTCTAACAGTTAACTTTTCTTCTACGTCTTAGTAGTAAAAGAAAAGTTTTCTTAAATGTTTTATAATACTGTAATGTAACATATAATAAAAGGGAGAAAAAAAAAATCTTGCCCAGTTTGTTGCGGCTTCTTCTCAGTACAGTCTCCTGAGACGTAGGACTTCAAGGCCTACGCAGACCGGGATGGGATGGCGAAAGATTTTGCCACTAGTCAGCTCAGCGCACACGAGCCACTAATATAATGCGGCATTCTACTTTACCAAGACATGCCACGTTTACAAAGTCATGGCGTAGCGCTCAACTTACGTATTGTATATTGAATAAAAATCATTCTATATTTTATCTTATCTTTATACTTTATTTACCCTATTAGGGTATTTGACAGATTTTCGTAAAGTACTTCAAAATTTTCTAAAGTCGCTAAAGATACGCTTGACAAATCTTTTTCTTATATTTAGAGCCATTTTAATAACAAAAAGATAGTTTTAATAATTACATTTTGTATTTCCCTCTGAAACGCTAGGTCACGTGACAAATCAAAGGCGTGACGTCACGATGTAATAGTCTTCATGTAAACAATACGTGAGAGATTAGTTTTTCGTTCATGATTCTTTAAAAAATGGCTTCAAATTCCTATAGAATGTGTGCTGTTCCTTTGTGTGAAAATACAAGTATCAAAAGCCCTTCTAAATTATTTATCCACGTGCCACAATCGCAAAATCCTTGTGTAAAGTGGCTGCAGTTAGCACGGCGTGATCCGACCAGTGTATCACCCAAATCTTCAATTTATTTTTGCGAGGATCATTTTGATGTATGTAGTATTACTTGAATATATCTATAAATATTGATAATTTACGTTTGATAAAACTGTAGCTACTTAAAGGTACCTACGGTACTCTAGTAAAATTTTGAGGTTAAAGCAAAGTTGTTTATTTATCAATATTATTATTTTGTGTTTAAACGCACTCATTTCCTGTTTAACACTGATTTGTCTCTATTACAGCTGCTCAAAGACATGGAAAACTACATGGAGTACAATATTATGGGTTCGGAATGACAATGACATGACAAGACATTTTATTTATTACATCGTGACGTCACGTGCTCTGATTGAGACGTTTCGTCTAAATGATGCACAGATTCAAAAACTCTAATTTTTATTTAGGAAAATAAAATATTTAATAATTTTTATTTGTAATTTAAGTCAAATATTATTAATTAGGACCTGAAATTCTATAGTGTTCAATACAATATTTATTTATTTGTTAACTATGTCAAATACCCTATTCCTCACTGGGGTTATTAAGGAGTACCTAACGGTAAAATCCTACGTTTATTTGTAAAATTATTAATAAAAAGCATGGAATTTACTTTTATAAAACAGGAAGAGTACAGTTACTTTTATACGATGGTTACCAGTAGGTAGGGTAAAAAGAAGCAGTGCGTAAACAATTCTATTTGGTATAGATGTAGTGTGCGAAAAGAAAATGTCATGAATCCATTACTTTTAAGTTCAGTCATTATTATTATCAGTTCAATATTGACTAGAAATTATGCTCCTTTAACTGAACTATAGTTGTTGAATTATTTCGATCAGAGCATCGCGTAAAAGTAGTCTCAAGTTTACAGTACCTACGTATACAATTTGAAATACTTTAAAAGCTCGTGATAAGGCTAAAAACTTGTTCAGTTTATAGATTTCTTTACCATCTCTCCTTTTTTTGACTTGATATTAGATTATCAAATATAGTTTATCACTGGGGTAATCCTTGTCGGGCACTAAGGTAGATGTCCCTAATGCCGATAACGTCCCGGTACCCGTTAACTAGTAAGTTTTTTTATGTTTGCGCATTTCTCATAAAAAATAGTTTAAGTATGTGAATGGTAATAAATTCGTAGTAATATTCAGTGCAATTATAGTGGCAAAACTTATCTATAAGTGTAATGGCGTGAAAACTGTATAACATTGAAAGTGTGCTGTCCGAAAAAAATAAACTTTTATGAAGTTTTGTCATTGAACTACGAAACTACCAGGTTACATTGCTAAGCTTGCTGTGCTGCTGCGAAAAGCTTTAAGGTAAGAATGCTAATTTACTTAATTATATGAGTAAATTATCAACTCATTTAACCTATAAATTAAGACAAATCTTATTGAAATGTAATTATTATTACGTGTCACATATATTGGTACTTACAAATCCCTACTTGACCTAGTACCCGTTAAAAACGTAAAATATTTTAACGGGTTTTGGTACAGGCATCAACCTAGTAATAGCCGATGCTCCAAAACCCGTTATTGTATCTTATTTCCTAGAATTAGATGTCATTTTCCATCAAATTATTTTATACCTTTGTGTCGATTTTTGGGACACAAATAACAGTGAACTTAAGCTCGTCATATTTCTTAGTGTTTTGAGTTTAAGTGTTATTTTCTTTTAATGCACTTGGATTCCCTCTGATTAAAATGAATTAGCTAGAACGTACCATTTTTGTTTTGTAAACGATGATGTTAAAGAAAAACCTCATTTCTTTTTGTGTTTCAGTATGTATTAAGGTAATATTAACCGAAAAAATGCTTGATTCTATTTCGATCTGTCTTATAATGACAATAAAACTATTAGCTTTATAAAGCTTTTGGTTTGCTTCACACACGTAATCGCACAAATTAAAGAAATAGTGCGCTAACCACCTATGCTATCGAGGCTCCCTTCTTTACATTTTCATTACATTAAAAGAAAAAAAAATCACTTACATCGTCATTTTAAACATTAAGATACATACCTCTGCTTGTATATTCTTATTCAATGCTGCTATTCTTAGTTTAGTCTTAGTTACCTAAAAACTGGCACATGCGTATGATTTTCAAGATGTTTTCAGTTAGGAATTACATGACAATAGATACAGTATCAAATATGAATATTGCCCCCCATGCTATGAATACATATCATACATACTCTGCCTGAATTCTCGCCTTCCTTCGCTTCCGGGTCATCTTTATGATTTTGTTTAAAAAAAACTTTTTCATTTATAGATAATATCACCATGGATTCCGTTAATCTAACATTTTTATTTTTTATTTTTAGCTAGTCATGACTGAAAAGCAAGAGGCATTATTCAAGGCAATAGATGCTGTAAAAAAAGCCTCGTTAACTGCTGCTTCTAAGCAGTACAGAATTCCACGATTGACATTTGATGATAAAATTCGTGGTCGCTATGCAGTTGGATATTCAAAGGGACCGCCTACAATTTTATCAAAAGAACAAGAAGAACATTTAAAAAAAATGGATTATCTTCATGGCAGATCGTGGGTTCCCAGTGTGTAGAGCACAGTTACTGGATAGCTTAAGTTTATTAATGAAAAAGTTGAAACGTTAAAATCCGTTTCAAATGACAGACCAGATCGTCACTGGCGCATATGGCGCATTGAAGCATTTTTTAAAGGCACCCCGAAGTAGGCCAACCAGCGGCGCAAAACCTCACGCAATAGCGGCGACTATTTAAAGTGTGTGTCAAGTCACCAAAAAAGGAAAAAAATCAGCTGAACCAGACAATATTGACCAAACAACACCAGATACCGCCGGCCATTACTTTGAATAAAAAATAAGTCCTGAAAATCTTAAGTCTTTTTGCGACAATAATACTCCAACGTGAAAAGGTGATAAAGCTTTAAAAGGACTATTTGAAGTTTGGAGTCAAATGAAGATGCAAAATAAATCTAACAAATTCAACAATGGGCCTCAAGTTTGACGCTAATGTCTGGTAAAGGTGATACCTGGTTGATATAACATCAACCAATCTCTATCAGATGTAATTTTACAGGGCTAACGGATATGTTGGACTCAAAATTTTTAAACTCGAATGATTTCTGTGGTTTAGTATCGGAATATAACAATCATAAAGAAAATATGAGAAAGATAGAAGTGTATGAAAATTTTAATAGGACGTTGACGAAAATCATGAAACTGGAAATTCCGGCCAAGGGATCTGTGCTTGCAGATATATTTGATTTTGAAAATGAAACACATTATATACCCAGTATATCAGGGCGAGATCTCCAAAAAGTAGGCATGGAACCTGTAGGTATATGTGTTCATGTAGACAGGGGCACAAACTTTATCAGCCAAAGTACCGACATCATTTTTAAGCAAACAACTTGTTCATATTACACTACTAAGTAATATATCCATAATACTTAAGGAAATCAAGATGAAATCTCCAATTGCTGGCACGTCTTGAACCAAAAACACAAGGGCCGCTTGATAATAACCCAGAGTAATGGGAAATAAGATTCTATGGAGATTTGGTAGTACCGACACCGTATAAAACGCTTTATTCTGGCCAAAAACTCCTAGCTGCTACACAGAAAGGAAAGTAAAATTAACTAGCGTTATAACATCTGACGGGTGGCAAATTTTTTCACAGAAAAAGAAAGAAGTGAAGACAAGGAAAGAAAAAAATAAAATCAATATAAAAGATAAAAAACCTAAAAGTACTAAATGCGAATATGGTAACAAAAATCTAAAAAGAAATTATTAGATACCAAAGTAGTGGAAATTACAAATGAAAATTGGTATTGTTGTTTATGTCAAAGAAGCGACAAATTAGACATGATACAATCTGTCACTAGTAAATCCTGGTGTCATACGATTTGCGCAGGAGTTTTGCCAGACCAAATAATTTTCCATTGTTCTCATTGTATTTCGTCAGATTCATAAGTTGGACTATTTAATCAAAATTACTGGAACCGTGGTCTCTTAAAACTAATTTAATATTTAAAGAGATTGATTGTTGTGTATTCCGTTGTCCTATTCGTTTATATGTAAAGTTATATTTTTGGGCATAAGCTGTTAATTATCAAATTATGTTTTATTTTAAATCCGAAGAAATACCTTCTGTTTTGTTTTTTTTACATTATTCGTTTTAAATATATTTCCTTCAAATGATGTCTTTTCTTAAAGAAAGTACCTTTATATTACCTGATTAAAGCACAGACACAAAAATAGTATTTCTTTGAACTTTAATGTCATGCAACAGAGTTCAAATTTGTGATAAATAATACCGGATTCTAGGACAGTTTAACGCTTACTAGTACATTTCTAACGGGTATTGGTACAACTCAGTCATTTTTATTGTTTTATATATTTTTTAATATTTCCTTTTACATAAATAGGAATTAAACTAATAAATGAAAAACTAGATTAAATTACTTATATGCTCGTGTAAATTTCATTTTTATAACTCTACAAATATAAACGTAGCAGATTTACAAAGTCAGCAAAGTTCAAAAACTAACGGATACTGGGACGTTTACCTTACCTGGAAAAATTCATTAAAAGTGAGAATTATTAAGAAGCAGCACCTCCAAGCACCTCTCCGCCTCCTTAGCGCCGCACTAAGCCGCCTTCACTGCTTTCTACCGTCTCACCTTGAAAAACGAAAAGAATTATATGACACACACTTTAAAACACAAATTTACTTTTGCGAGAAAAGAACTTGATATTACTGCAGGTGTTTTTTTATTGTTGGAGTGTTTTTTTATTACGGATTGAGCGTAGCTCCCATGGATCAGCTTTAATGGCGCTATGTCTGTTATGCTATAACTTCCGAATTTTGAAATTCGCAAAAATTCCCATTGAACCAAAAACATTTTTTTTTAGGTATTACTCTCCGGTCCAATATATAGTGCTAGCGGAGCTTTATGTTTAGCGACTCATCGCCTAGTTGGAGCGGAGCGAAGCGAAGCTCCCATGGATCAGCTTTAATGGCGCTATGTCTGTTACGCCATAACTTCCCGAGTTCTTAACCGATTTTAATATTTTTGTGTGAAATCGAATCAACAGGTTAAGGACCAGATTGTGACGAAGCCCGAATTTTGAAATTTGCAAAAATTTCCCATCGAAAAAAAAAATATTTTTTTAGGTATTACGCTCCGCTCCAATATATGGTGCTAGCGTAGCTTTATGCTTAGCGACAGCATCGCCTAGTTGGAGATGGATCAGCTTCAATGGCGCAATGTCTGTTACGCCATAACTTCACGAGTTCTTAACCGATTTTAATATTTTTGTGTGGAATCGAATCAACAGGTGTAGGAACAGGTAGTGACGGAGCCCGAATTTTGAAATTCACAAAAATTCCTACCGAATCATTTTTTTTATTTTTTAGGTATTATGCTCCGCTCCAATATTTGGTGCTAGCGTAGCCTAATGCTTAGCATATGCATCGCCTAGTACTTAATACAATTATAACCTCTATGCATCAACTTTCAACCTACAATCACCCTAAAACAGGACAAGAAAGAGAGTAAAATCACAAATCTGGCAGCTCAGGGTTCTTTGTAAATGCCTATTTATGGTACTCTTCCGTCAAAAAATGTCGATAAGAACTCAAAAAGCCGTCATCTGTCAATTTGTCACAACAAATGCATGGATATAGAAACTAAAGTATAATCTAAATTCTAGTGATCGGATCTTATAAAAATGTCTACAAAAAGTTCCAAAGGTACTCAAGCAAAGGGAAAGCCAAAGGCTGATCAGCCTCCAAAGACGAGGTTCCCTTCAACATGCCCTTGGTTATGTACAATGGTACCAACCAACGTACCTCGTCCAGGCCCCGCTCAAACTGTTTTGCATCCTAGGAAAGATGTCTTTGTTCTCAAAGTAAGAATTAGCACAATAAGTACCCCTTTTTGACACGTTTGGAATTATTATTATTAAGGTATTAGCTACTAAAATCTTATTTTACCATTATTTATTTATCACTATTATTTTAAGTAAATTCTTCTCCATTCTCTACGGCTTTTGAGGTTTCGGCAGATAACTACATCTGCAGATACCGATTCCCATATTCAAATTTTGCTCAAAATTATCCTCCAGTGGAATATTCATTTAGACAGGATTGTATCCTTTTAAAACAAAAATGTAGATGCCTATATATGTATTGTGTATTATAAAAAAATCCTCACTTCATAATATGTTGTCAAATTTATTGATATATATAAGGTCATTTTATAAACACCATCCAAATTTTTGTATTATATTTTTTGAAGAATATAACGAAACAAGTATTTTTCTTTAAATATCACCCCGTACTAAATTATTAAGTTAAAACTATACAAAGTCATCCAAATTTTTGTCACAATCACACCACGCACGGTGTTATAGCAGATAGACTAATCTATTAAGTATACCACAAGTTCAAATTATGAGGCTCTTCCGAGAAGAAATGGCGAAAGAAACTCGGACAAGGGGACCGATCTGCGTCTTACATTTATAATTTACAAAAAGAGCTCATTTCATCACTAAACTTTGCAGTGTGTTTCTTAGCGGCCCGCCCCGGCTTCGCACGGGTTAAATACAAAAAAAAACAAAAATTTTAACACGCACACACTCACATACACCCTTCTTTCTACGCCGGGGTTACTAAAAAATATTATTATAAATAAAGCTTGGATAATATTATTTTAATGATTTTTTTTGGTTATTTTTCAATATTTGTTTAATTTATTTTTATATCTAATGTTTCTACAAAATATAAGCCATTAAATTTATTGGGTGAGAGCTTCAGGATATTTGATGTTGTTCTATTTTGTGGCAGCCAAATAAATTGTATTTCAGGAGCTCCGACCCGCGATAGGCCAACGTATGGCCACGAGTAAAACATTCTTTTTGTAGGTCGATCCCTACAAATGTAAAGGTTTGGCCCTGGCACTTGTTAATGGTTAACACTTAAGATGATTTTACCGGAAATTAAAGTAGTTTAAATGAAATTGGCAGATCAGTTGGGATTATAGGTATCCTCGGCATATAAGTTGGTTGATCAGCTGCTGGGCCGGTGATAACGGTGGCTACGATTAAATTGTCCTTCAATCCCTAATAAGCAACCTTGTGCCCTTAACTTTCTTAAAAGAATGAAAAAGAAGGTGCAACGGTTGCGATCCTACCTTTCGCACCGATAGTCCTGGGTTCGAATCCCGGAAAGGGCAGATGTTTGTGTGATGAATGCGTACATTCGTGCCTGAGTCATGGGTATTTATATATATTTCTATTAATATTACTTATTTATGTATGATATATTTATGTCTATCCTTTACCCTAGTATCCATAACACAAGCATTATAGTGCTTATTTTGAGCTTGGCTAATTGGTGTGAATGTAAGAAATACTATTATTATTATATTGCATCTATAAATTTATTTAAATGTAATATTTGGCCTAAAGACAAATCCAGAAGGATTTCTGCTTAATTTGAAGTGGGAAAAATACCTTCCCACTTCAAATTACTAAAAAGTTGTTGTGGGAAAATCTCTATTTGTGATTCCAAGAAGATGAGCTTTCTTATTCGTCCGTAATTTTAAATTTTCAATTGAAGTCCATAGGGAGACGACTTCAAGCATGCTTTGATGATATCTGCTCGCGTACCTCTGTCAATGACGGGAACAGTCTGTCGGAATTCTCCAGCAAATGCAAAAGTAATCGCGCCCATGGGAACAGAGGAATTTCTGAGATCTTTCAAGGTTCTGCCTACGGCCTCTATATGTGTTTTATGACTCATGGTGCAACCCACATAATCAATGAGGCGTCTTGTTGTAATTTACCAAGAGTCCCATTTTTGCGGATAGAACTACGGATGGTTAGAAAGATAGCTCAAGATTTACGAATAGTGGATGTTTAATTGTAGAATGAGCAGTTTTTCCATCCTTTTAGAGATTTGTAGCGTGGCACTTTATTTTTTGACATTGATACGGCTGACAGGGGCGGGCGACGGTGGGGAGCGCTTAACTCGAGGGAGACATCACGACGGACTGTTGCTGAATTAACAAAAATTGAAATAGTCAAAAATGTTACCTAAGTTACATGGTTAATATTATTGTTGGTTTTAATAATGTGAAAGAATTTTTCAAATCAGTCCAAAAGTTTACGGAGCATGCGAGAGTTCTATGAGTTTGATTTAAAAATTACTTGAAATATTTTATTATATTGTACTGAAGGGAATGCAGTATTGTAGGTTACTGAGTATTATTTAAAATTTTGCTAATTAACTACATAATATTTATATCTATTTAGTAAATTGCATTGGTAAGTAAATACTTAAACAAATACAGCAATCTTACTATTTATAACAACTTGGGAGTAGTATATATTAAACATAATGTAATAGTGTATTAGGTAATTGGAAAACATTTTCTTTAATATTTCAGATATAACATTGAAACATAATCACCCATAACTACATACCTTTTTTTTCTTTATTTGGGCTTGCACGATTTCTGCATTTAGCCAGTATCAAAATTGCCAGTTCTTAAGTAATTTCCTAGATTTCTGTAAAGAAGTTGGGTTTTACTGAAACCTCCTCGCGGCCTTCTTAAGTGAGCGCGAAAAGACTCCTTCCACTGTTTTGTTGCATTTGCCAACACTCATGCATATTCAGAAACACTCACCAAAATACTTAGTGTCGCTTCGCACTCCCGCCAAAAAGTCCCTCCATAACTTATTTGGCAAGGTGTTAGAGGAGTTTTATTATGTACATGGTTGTCGCGCAGAATAATATTATAAAAAGGTATGTATGCAAAAGTTACATAATTTATTTATTGTTATTTAACATTCCTTATGTTTTTCGGTATCTTATGTAAACAATATATATTCTTTACTTCAGTAGTGGTGGAAGCGGGCGTTTTTGTTCAACGGTTCAGATAACGTGAAGCGTGACCTAATTTAGTGTAGGCGCACATTAGGCGACACGCGACAGCGACAGCTCGGCGACTAGACGCGACGACAGGTTGCAGCCGACAATTTCATATATTTTGTTCAAAAATTTGCACATTTGGCGTCACGGAGTTGCGACGACAAGCTAGGGGAGACGCGCACGCTCGCTACTTGTCGCCGCGTGTAGTGGCGCTGTGCATGCGATCGTCGTACTCTACGTTTACACCATCGCATTCGCAAGAGAAGCACCAAGTGCAACTAAAGGCTTCCATATTCGCTCACAAGATGAACAACACGGCTGTCTCTGTTACTAATGACCGAATACTCTACTACTAATGATCGTTCCTGTACGGCGTCTGTCTTATGACTAGTCGCCGACGTAAGCGACAGCTCCGCGTCAGTCGCGGCGACAAGACGCCAAATACAAACGATAACGCAGCGACAAGACGCGGCGACAAGTCGCCCAGTTTGCGATGGCTCTTAAAATAACTTAAGGTATTTAAGGTATGATGCTTAAATATTCTCCGTGGGAGTCAGTCGTCGCATAAGTTTAGTCTATATTATCGTAAACTTAAGTTTACTTCTAAATTAATTTCTATTAGTTTCTGGAAATATAAATTAATACGTTAAGATTATTATTTTAAGAGATCAAAATGGGAAAGGGACCCATGTATATTGTTCTACCACTGCAAATACATATTTTATTTCTTGTTTTAATAATTTAATGTTTTTGTCTTTCATGTTCTGTATTTAATGGTTGAAAACAATTTTTTTTATTGATGTTTAGAATAAATCTTATAATTTGACAACGATTTTTTATTAGTTATTTATTTATATAATTCTGCTCCACTAGTCCTGTCTTATATCCGGGTCAGGGTTCAGTGTGACACTTTGTGTATTAGAATTATATTTTTAATAAACGGAATTACAAATATTGAGATGTATATCTAAAAAAGCAGTTGGCATTCTTAATGATAGAGAAGTAACAACAAAAATTAATTTTACCATCTACCTATTGACCTAGCTTAAATCTTTTGGAAAATGGTTCAATGTTTTTCTAATATATTGATTAAATCACGAAATGAATACGATCTAAACGTAAAAGACAGACAGTAGTCGCTATAACTTAGTTTAACCGGTAAAACTAGCTATGTTACATATCATTATTGACGAGATAACATCTTATAAATCGATGAACGCCGCCTACACGCACGAAAAAGCATGACTCATTGTCACGGTCACAAGTCGTCATTGTCACGTTCCGCCTGAGCCAAGCGTGCAAGCGAGAACGCGAAACAAGCGATAGAGAGGCGCACTCGTTTAAATTTTGACTCTGTGGCCTAAAACTGTAGGTGCGATGATGTGATTATTATCCACAATTTGCAAGGTGGTTCTCAATGCCACAGTGTTCTTAGATACTTTTCATTTATTCATAGTCGATATTACTTAAATCAATAGTCATCGTTGTGGGGGATAAATGTTCGACACCAATTAGCTTATTTTAACAATTTATATACAGCTCTTTATTTGGTAACTCAATGGTATTTGTTTTTCAAAACCATCTCAGATCGTACAGTAGATACAAATAGAAATACAAATATCTTTATTGCATGCCACAGTGAAATTAATCTAAATAGTACAGAGTTGGTAGAAATGCACATAAGTATACATGTGGCGTCCTGTAAGGACGTAGCAATGTAATATAACTTAACACTAAATTAATTTAAGGACACTATTATTATCAGATAGGTTAGTTGGATTATTTGTATTTATTTTCAAAATATTCGCTTAGGCTATAAAAACAATTGCATATTAGAAAATTCTTTAGTTCCTTAATAAATAAAGTTAAGTCATTTAAATTTTTTATGTAGTTCGGTAAGTGATTATATATTTTTATTACCATATTACCATATGGGGGCTCGATGTTACTAAATGGAGTTTAGAAAAAGGTAATAATAACTTATTTTTATTGCGATCATTTCTTTTAATTACTGAAGCTGGTGCCAACGGGAACAAATTTTTGTGTTTTCTAACAAATTTACATGCTTCTAATATGTATATAGAAGTTAGTGTGAGAATTTTGTGTTTAGTAAAATGAGGTCTGCATGACTCTGTTTGTTTTTTTATTTTTTTGAAGGTCGCTAAGGTGGGACCTAATGGAGATCGGCGATGTAAGATGGAGTTGGAACTTGTCACGCCGAAAGGCCTGGAGAAAAAAGCACCATGTCGCATAGACACCAGAGAGACGCAGTGCGAGCCCGATCCACCCTGCTGCTGCTGCATGCGAGGAACAAAAAAGAAAAGGAAATAAATTGTACGAACTTAAATTTGTAAACATTGTAAATCTTTAGTACCTATAGGTCAAAATAGTACAAAGTTCCCTTAATCGGCTATTGTAATAGTTGTCATTCTATAGAAAATTTAAAATTAAACAGGACTTCAAGTTAATTAGAGAGATATGTCATAATTTTTCAATCGATATTAACCTTTGTATACACTATAAAACTGAAATAGTTTCTATTGCAATGGCAGATGCGTGGGTCAAAACTATTGAAGTTTGTTGTAGGCTGCCATGACAAAGGAGAAATTTCTTTGCGGAAAAAATTGTGTTGTAGGAAGGTTGACATTGTTGACATTAAAATTTTAAATAATTAACGTTGCTAATTATAATAATGCATTGACATTTCATCACTAATCTAAAAAAATAAAAGAGAACACTTGAAGATAGATTTATAAAATAAATATTTCAGTTTGTGACGAATGTTTTCTAATAAACAAAAATTTATTTTATTTTTGTGTAAATTTAGTAGGGTGTAGGACCCTCTCCCCTTCTAATATAATAAATCGCTGAAAAACATATTTTTAATTAATTTGGAAGTGCTACTGCTGCAATTCCATGGTAGGGCGGGACGAGAGGGAGGTGAACTCCTCTCCCTGCATACGACAAAATAAATTATAATAAATAAATTTCGAACAACTAACGCCAATTATTTAGCTCTAAACTAAACAAAGATGGATGCTAAATACGAACGAATAATAAATAAGGAACTCGGAAACAAATATTTATGTTTGTCATACAAACACATGCCCCTACTAGGATTCCTACCTAAAAGCTCCATCAACAATTTATTTCACTAGCTTGTTCAACTTTATCCAAAAAATGACAACGAATGGATATATGAGGTTGGCAAAGTATTATGTTATGGTTGGTAAAGTATTATTTACTCTAATACATGGTTATTTTATTACAACAGATTTTTTTTCTATCACAACTAGATTGTATCCTGACCATCAATAGTTAGAAATGTTATAATTCCTCCTGCCAATCGGAACGCCCATTAGAGAACAGGGAATAATCCTGAAACTCTTCTTGATTTATACTGATATTGTTTGTAATAATAATTGGAAATACACTTCAATTGAGTATTAACATGTTTCACTCAATCCTTTTGATTTTGGAAACAATATAAAAAGAAATTACGACATATCGTCATAAGTAATTTGATGTCTGGCCTTTACGAGTATTGATTTCAGTTTTAGTTACCACCCATACATTTTGTCAACTCTCCTGGATCTTCATAAATCTTCAGATTAAGGTATAATGGAGACCAGTATTTTTTGCTTAAAAATTCTATTAGTTTTTGTTTTAACTATTTTGTATTTAAATAATGTACATTAAAAAAAAAAGGAATCTTGTATTTGCAATCTCTAAAATGTCCAAAAACTCACCGTGAATATAAAATTCCTTAATTTTTAATATCTTTTTTGGTAACTTGAAGTTAAATCTTAAAAGAAAACTTTTTATCGAATAACAAATATCCCGTAACATGAACCTTGCATTCTCTTCATTTAAATGTCGTGCCGGATAAAAATTAAACGGGTATGCATCAATATTTACTTGGAATCGCCAAAAAAACAATTTTTGTGACTTTTCAAGCATATTGAAAAGGCTTAGTAGAATAATATCAATAAAAACATAAAGCCTGTATAGCCCATTTATACCTATATTAGCATAAACGACAAAGATAATTCAACTTCCCCACACCAAGGGCGATTAAGGAGAGAAGCTAGTTTCCATGAATCCCAAGGTACCTCCAGAGTGAAGTAATGAACCTATCATCTTTGGTCTTTAGGATGCTTTTGGGACTATCCCGCATTCTACTTATCAGGGCTGAAGCTGTTTTGCGACCGTTGTAAAACCATCAGTCTGGCACTCCGCAAAATAGTGTGATTGCTTCTACAGTGCGTGCAAAATATCTCTATCATACTTAAGATTTATTATATTGGAAGCGATAAGCATCCATCGATTGTTTAGCATATTTGACCCACATGACAGGTTCCCCGTATACAAACAGCCAATATGCCTTATAAAGCGCTACGTTAGCATGTTAAATACAACGGGAGCAGCTGGGAGCTAACATTATTACCTTTGACTGCCAAAGCCCTGCGTATTTGTTGAATTGAATAGTATTTGCCCTAATAGTACTTTGAGTGCCTTAAATTTTCTCCGTAGGTTGCATAGAAAATTATTGAAGATAGGTGAGCAATCGCGCTCGTCAAGCGCCCCTGAAATTTGTGGTCGAATATTCTTCAGCGCGCGGAACTGGAGTTGGGAGTCCCGACAATATCTAACAGACATCCTAAAGACCACCAGACAGTCCTATTTCGCCACTATGGAGGTACCTTGCGCAGAGGTGCTTTGTGACCACGAAAACCAGCTCGTTTCCTCAATCACCCTTGGCGCGGGAAAGTGGACCTATCTGTCTTTCACCTTTATGTTTAAATGGCTTTGATTTTTTATTAATACTCATCTACTATAAACCTTACTAACACATTATGAAGTCACAAAAGACTCGAGAGTACTTTTGTAAGTATAATTGTAACTTTTGTCCTATACTCAAAACATGACAAAAGTCCCACATGTCCATGTGTTTTTGGAAAACTATGGGCTTAACAGAGAAAGCGCAGTGCTAGATCGGTCGTTATTACGTTCTTTGGGGGTGTCTTATGTCAAACAGTGGGCGTCTTATGACTAACCTATATCATATATACCTAGGTAAAAATATTGGCGGGCGGAGCCGACATTTTTTTATTTTTGACCCGCCCCACTGTGGGACATCCATAGGTCATAAATCTTAAAAACCTGCTTTCTAGTTTTACATTTTATTCCTTGTCGTTACATTGGATAGTTGCGGTACCTTCTGAAACTATAAATAGGTCAGTAATTAGAGTGCGCCTTCATTATCTATTGTGCATTCAAAGAGAGCGCATCGCCAATCGTAAATACTGTTATCAGTGAGTCATTAAAAAGCGTGACGTCATTTGTTGTCATTGCGGGACCTGTGAGTGCTGTGTGTGTTTTTTCTGAAATGGATATCCAAGAACAGGGTATGTAATAATTAATATTTTTATTTTAATTGTATCTTAGTATATATTTTCTTTAGTATGTCATTGCTACGAGGCGACTTTTCTTGGAGTATTATATTTTAATATTCAAAGTTTGAATAAACTTTTAAATATGTTCCCACTCGCTCCGACTATGGAGGTATATTGCACCATAATCTTTAGACTTTCTTATCTTAAGAAAATTAAAACTTGGCTGCCCTTATCTGCCCTTTTGGCGATGACAAGGGTGCTACGGTTGCCAGATTATCTCGTAGCATTTGCTACGAAATTAGTTTATTTAGTCTTAGTGCTTTGTGTAGGTTTTGTGACTGAATTTTAACCGTTTTTTTTTTTGTTTTAGGTAATTTATATATATGCTCGTTTTCAAGAATGCATATTCTTGAAATATGGCTAACTGTCAATACCGATAATGACTCGGAAAAGTGTCGTCAAGTCCTACAAAGTTTGTTGACTACTCTGAACGATGCTGAGAACATTGATATTCATTATTTAGAGAAAATTGTTAATAATTTATGTAAAGCTATTGCTCGATTCTGGAAAAAATGTAATAGGGATAAAACCAAGCTTTTATATAAGAATTCCGATTGGTTTAATGTTATTGAAAAAATTAAACTTGTGAAAAACAATAAGCAATGTACTCCGTCTGAAACGTCGCCGTGTCATTCACGTGGTCGTCCTCGAAAACCTTTTACGCAATGTAGTAAAAGGACTAAAGGTCGGAGAGTAGCTGATTTGTCAAAGTCTGATGATTCTACTGTGAGTGCATTGCTTGATGTTTCAGACTGTTCATTCGATTCGTGTATATCTAGAGTTAGCACTGATGATGTCTTGTCACTTGTGAC
Organism: Calamotropha paludella; assembly: GCA_927399485.1. Classification (NCBI taxonomy): domain Eukaryota; kingdom Metazoa; phylum Arthropoda; class Insecta; order Lepidoptera; family Crambidae; genus Calamotropha; species Calamotropha paludella. Next base: position 29,806,966 of record OV656803.1, on the reverse strand, counting down.
TGATGCTCAGTTGACAAAACATCAGTATTTATTAATTAAAAACTTTGTTAATAGTAAGATTTCTCCTAATGTATTACCATGTTACCAACAAATTACTAAAGCGAAACAGAGATGTTACCCTTCTAATATAACTGTTTCCGAGTCTTCAGCTGAAGTTGAATTACAAAGTCTTTTTGATCACACAGTTTCTCGAATCCTTGAATCTCAAAAAGAGGTCTTAGATCAGATTCCTGATGATTGTTTGTCTAATATCTCTTTACTTGGGAAATGGGGATTCGATGGCAGCACTGGACATAGTGAATACAAACATTTTTTTTCAGATTCAACTTTAGAAGATAGTAGTTTGTTTGTAACATCTTATGTACCCCTTCAAATTATTGTAAAATTAGCTGAAGATAATTGTAAAATTTTATGGAAAAATCCTCGACCCTCTTCCACTAGGTACTGCCGTCCTATTCGATTTCAATTTTTGAAAGAAAGCACAGCAGTGTCTTTGCAAGAGGAAGCTTATTTTAAGGATAAAATTGAAAGTTTGCAACCTACTTTTATTCAGATCGACAATCGTGAATTGGTCGTTTCTCATAAGTTGCAGCTTTCAATGGTAGATGGTAAAATTTGTAGTGCTTTAAGTGAAACATCTACAAGTAGATGTTTTATATGTAATGCTACCCCTAAAGAGATGAATAAAATAGACGAATGTTTACAAAAACCTGTAATAGAGAGTAGATACCAATTTGGATTATCACCACTACATTCTTGGATACGTTTCTTCGAATATTTTATTCATCTTTCATATAGATTAGACATAAAAAAATGGCAAGTTAGGCTAGATAGTGATAAACAATTGTTATCAAATAAAAAACAATATGTACAGTCCCAGTTTAGGGAACGATTAGGTTTAATAGTTGACAAGCCGCGTAGTGGTGGAAGCGGGACGTCTAACGACGGAAACACGGCCAGGAAGTTTTTTTTGGAATCAGCTGTATCTGCTGAAATTACAGGTTTGAATAAGGATCTCATAGATCGTTGTTGTGTAATATTACAAACGTTATCTTCTGGACATAAAATTAATGAATGCAAGTTTAAAGACTATGCATTACAAACAGCATACAGCCTGGTCGAGGAATATCCATGGTATAGTCTTCCTGCTTCTGTCCACAAGGTGCTCGTACATGGATCAGATATTATAAGTTATGCATTGTTATCTATAGGAGAACTTTCCGAAGAAGCTGCTGAAGCGACAAATAAGTATATCAAAATTTATAGACGAAGTCACACTCGAAAAATGTCACGTGAAGTTACCAATCAAGATTTAATACAACGACTATTATTACATTCAGATCCTTATATTACAAGTCTTCGGAAACTTCCCCCTAAAAAGAAAAATACTCTGTCACAAAGTGTAATAAAATTGTTACATGTTTAATATTGTTAGAATAAGAATAATTTATTTGTATTTTGTTAGTTGTTTTGTTTTTTTTTGTATTTAATTAATTTTAATTTATTTATTTCTATTATTTTATTATAATTAAATAATGTTATCAATGTTTTGACTCTTATTTTATTAAAAATATATGTTTTACATTCCAATTTTTAAGTGTTTGTTCATGATAAATTTAGGTAAAAGTATGTTATTGTTTATATTTGTTTTTTACTGAAGTAAACGTTTTTTATTCCGTAAATACATGTACTTCTTTCATTTTAATGTTCCTAAAACACTTTTACAACTATAAGTCACTAAAATAATACAATGTATTGATAGTAACAGGACTTTAACTATTTATGACCGCCCTTGTATGGAGCGTGTCCCTCCGTGCGCCCCGAAAAAAATTCATGATCTAATGTAGCTACTTTATATGGTAACAATGAGCTTTTCTACTTTGGACAAACAAAGAAAAGTTTTAGAACCCGCGCTAAAGAAATAAACAGTAAATCTGCAGTGTATAAGTATGATTTTAAATCACGTAACTAATATGCCAAGTCACAAGCAATGAAATGTATACTTTGTCACATTTTGTAAATTATATCAACGCAATACACAAAAGAATATTCGTTCTTATTCGTTAGTTATATGAGCTTTTTCTCTTGGCATCAAATTTATGTTTTGATGCCACAATGTGGGTAATCTAATATTTCTACGTTTACTTTTGGGGACAGGAAGCATCCTAAGATCAATAGAAATTAATTGGTTGGAATAAACTACCTGGAAGGATGTTTACCTATACTGGATAGGCGCTGTGTGTAACGGTACTACTCGCGTTTAGCCTTATTGTTCTTCCAGAGAGTACTACTTCTAATTGCTATTGATCTTTAGAAGATTGCTACCTACGCATTTGGAAAGATAAACTATATCCCATCAAAAACAATACTTGTCAAAAAAACCAAGTCTCGCAACTCAGTTGTTCTACGGTAAAAAGTTGTGAGATCCATGTAATACCAAGTCGGTTATTATATTTATTCAGTCCCTACTTAAGCGAAATTCTGTCTTAATACGTCCAGTCCCTAAGACCAAGATCGTGGTCCATAACAATTGAAAATCAATTGTGTCTGGAATCTCCGTACTCGAAGCATTAAGTTGTTACGTAATAATTAACAGCATCTTATAGTGACGCATATCAATATTAAAAATCTTTATTGTTTTATATAAATATATTGACTTGGCCATCGCACTAAATAATTTAATTTAAACGTGTTTTCATGCGATGGCCGAATCAATATATTTATATAAAACAATAAAGATTTTTAATATTGATATGCGTCACTATAAGATGCTGTTAAATATTACGTAACAACTTAATGCTTCGAGTACGGAGATTCCAGACACAATTGATTTTCAATTGTTATGGACCACGATCTTGGTCTTAGGGACTGGACGTATTAAGACAGAATTTCGCTTAAGTAGGGACTGAATAAATATAATAACCGTCTTGGTATTACATGGATCTCACAACTTTTTACCGTAGAACAACTGAGTTGCGAGACTTGGTTTTTTTGACAAGTATTGTTTTTGATGGGATCTCATTGCTTTTTGTATTTTTTTTAGTTTTTCCTTGATTGATACACCAAACACTATTTATATTCCAAATTTGAAGCTTCTAGGTCTGCTATAGTCCGTTTTTTTTAACATTAGAAATTATGTAAACAAAGAAGCAGTGGAAGCCAACCTTTTTTTGTAAGCAAAAAAATATTAAATGTAGGTCTCTCTATGTACCTACTTATCTACATAAAATGTGCAGGGTGAAGGCCCAATGTTCGACATTGGCGTTATTTTAATTTGGGGTTGCTGATTAAGTAAATGAGGTCATTTTAATTTCTTAGATGACGAATATAATGTTAATTGCGTAAACTCCATTACCTACTTTTTTGTTAATCAGCTCTCCCAAAAAGCTCGAAAGACATTCGAATATCAGGACGTTCCGTCTTGATGTTCAAATGATCAAAGCGGTACTAGCTCGTGGTCCCCCAGTTTTAGTCCCTCATGGGGTACCATGAGCAAATTTTCTCCTCCTCGGGTAAAATTTGCTCATAGTACCTACGGGGGACTAACACGATGGAACCACGAGCAAGTACAGTCATCGTCCTACTGTGATAAAAGGGTGAGTCGAATTATGAGCAAGTTGGATGAAATTATAGATCATAGTAATAAAACCAAATAGATTCTATATAAATTAATCATTATCATAATTTAATCATCATCGGAAGATGAAGAATCGGATGATTCCCCTACATTAATTACAAATTTTTCTACAGTATCGTCTATTAATGTGTCTAATTTAAGCATTTTTTTTCTCTTCTTCCTTAATTACATGCTGAATACAGGACACCCAATTACTTGCTGTAATTCTGAAAAGGCAACTGGTACTAAAGTTTTAACCGTTGCAATTTTAAAATTTTGTTGTGCTTTGCAATGTACCCTTTTACTTGAGAACAAATTAATTCTATCGGATTAAGTTCACAGTGATACGGGGGTAACCGCACCACTGTAAATCCCATCTCCTTTGCCATTTCATCAATTACGTATGACTGGTATAATTGTTTGTGTATTTTGACTTTTGATAATAGCTCCGCTCTCACTTCATTTTCTTTGAATGGAATGTTTTTTCCTTTAACCAATTTTAAAAGTCGGCTTTCCTCGTTTTGGTGGTAGGGATTTGGTCTTTTCTCCTCGAAAGATACGGAGCGTTATCCATCACTATTACCGAGCCTTTTGGTATTTTATCTGAGAGGCCCGAGAACCATTTTTCAAAATTGTGGGCATCCATCTCAGAATGATAATCTCCCTCTTCCTTTTAAGCTTCGAAAACCAAATCGCCACCATCCACAAATCCATCTGATGATCCTAAAATAAATAAACCAATTTTATTATAAAATTTATTTGCAAAATAGACTTAATTACAAATAAAGTAGATTTAAGATTTTTAAATTGAAGAAATTCAGTCATTGATCCGCTTGGGTGGGAAAACTTGAATCCACGTCCTCAGCATAAGCACAGCAGTGCAAGAAACAAGTTTAGTTATGAATACAGCGTCAAAAGTCAAAGTAGACATTTTGGCCTTAGAGGCCTTTATGCAGCTTAAAAAAAATAAAAATTGCCCTTACCAATGTGTAAAATAAACAATAAACACATAACAAAACAAACTTTTGGGTCGCTGAGCCAGCGTAGTAAGTGAAAGACATCATCGAGCGTAAGAAGATGAAGTTGAGTCAACATTACAATGCTTGCTTTGAATTTTATTCTATACAAATCTGCCCATTACGAACAAAATGATAAAAGGTTATAGGTAGTTTAATAAATACGCACCTTCATTTACCCAGGTTTCATCCAGGTAATAAATCTGTTTTCCCTCGATTCTATATTTTCTTATTTCACTTAAATAGTGAAGCCTCCATAGGACAATTTCATTGCGGTCAATTAAGGCACTTTTGCGATTCCTTTTAGCATATTTGAATTGGAGTTTTTGGCACAATACTTTGTGCAACGTACTTCTGGAGATGTTAGGCAATGAGTCGTCATTATTTACTACTGCCAACACTTTGTCAAGTATTGGTATTTCGTTCTTGAAACAAAAAAGCCATGTACTTTCCTTCGAATTCCAGATAGAATAATTTCGTCCATATCAGAAAACTTGTATGGTTTTCTTTGACGAAGAGGCGGACAATGCACATCGCCACTTCTTTCTTTTTCTTTTAATATGTTGTAGACAGTGGCTTTCGATATTCCTGCTGTAACAGCTGTCTTATAGACCACATCCACTTTCCTGGGGTACTCGTCCTTAGGCCATATTTCCAATACCATTTTATTAATGTTTAGGACTACTTGTTTTTCACTTGCGCTGAGCGGATTTTGTTTCGGCTTTTTCTCTTTGGCGAAGTAAATTACAGGAGGGTTTTGAACCTTGTGCTGGAGTCCACTTGGACCGGCTTCAGGCTCGTCCATTGTTGAACAGATTAAATAACAACAAAAACTTTAACAAAAAACTTCAACAAAAACAATAGAAACTTAACAATAAACCAAAGAAAATAGTAAAAATAGTCAAAACAGATAAATGCACAGCTACTCGCAATCGCTTTCGTGATGCCAGTGACGTTGACATTTGCCGGTATTGTTGCAAATGGCGGCCATGTTAAGCGACCATTTTAAAAATTGTTGGACTGCTCTTGTGTATACCTACTATATTAATACTTTTTAGTTCCTTTGTGTAATCTAAATTCTATATGACGTTTACTAATCTTTTTAAAACTAAATCAACTGTAATTCTTTTGTACCGTCTGTCAATATTATATCTTCCTTATACACGTATATTTTAAACTTTTATTTATTCATCCATTAATTTTGCAACAAAAATCACCTTATGGTACGTATTACAACATCGGCATGTTCTTTTTAATTTTGTCGTGTCAAACAGACCAACGTTTCGTTCCACAAGTTTGCAACTTCTGCTTCTTAAGGTACTTTTTAGTGTAAACTTTTCACGATGTTACGTTTTGTTTGTTACATTTTATTTGTACAAAAAAGTACCCAAATTTTGTTCTTTCTAATGCTAAAAAAAACGGACTATAGAAGTGTCTTAGAATTTTGATGATCGGTGAGTCAGTGAGTGACAAAATTAAGAAATTTGACCCGTTATAATTCTTAAACTACTAGTTCAAATTGAATGAAATTTGAAATATACCGTGTCTTTACAATGCCTGCATGGTTACTGAAAATTCAGTCTTCTAGTTTTATCCACAACGAAGTTACAGGGGGTCGAAAATGGCCTGAAATGCTTCGAGAAAAGGATGGTACGTCCGTGCCGCTTTTTTGCTTGACTTTGCGGGGGCACTGCCGTGCCCCCAGATTTCAAAATCACCTATGAATGAAAACTGCAGATAGTCGAGAGGTTTTGTTTAACCAATAGTTACTCTCTTCTATGTATTGATTTCGATCACTTAATTACTATGGATAGAAAATCTAATCCATTGTTGTTGACCAGTTCGAATATTTTAAACTCCTTTAGGATTAATCGAGCAAATGCTAGAACAAATAAGAAAATGGTCTTTTTATAGGCGCTACTTCACTTGTGAATTAATGTCTTATTCGATTTTAACAAGCAAAATAAATTATAATAAATAACATTAAAGATGTACAATATATGTGTGGAATAACTTTTAGGAAGGATGTTCTTTTTGTTTGTGTATAAAAAATATGAAGTAACCTTTTTTCTCGAGTAAATTTGAAGACGTTGGGTATTAATTAAACAGTTATAAACATTAAGTTACAGTACAGTCGATAGCACATTAAGATAATCTGTTAAAATTGAATTACCCTTATTACAACGCATAAGGTCGACAAGTCAGTGTTGGTTAATACAAAAATCTCTACTAAACTTGATGACTCTGGCGGAAACCAAAGTAGTGGACGTCGTAAGACGGATGTGATGATAATAATGAATTTCATCCCCATTATCACATAACTTTATTTATAAAATGCTTAATTAATGAAAATTCAATAAAGCTGTTTTAAGAAGATATTATCTTCTCACATTATTGCAATGTGTTTATGACTATACACACTAATAATAATACATTTTCGATTATTTTGTTCATTTTTGTTATAAGCTACTGTTACTTTGTTTATCGGGTAGACTTAGTTCCGTATGCTGTTAAAAATAAGGCTAATGACTGACATTGAAACTACAAGAATGGTTTATTTTACTTGTTTTCATAACATAATGACTCTGTGGGGCTCGGCTACTAAAATCTTAATCTTCGGAAAATTACGGTGTGCCATTTACAATTTGCGGAAAATATTATGTATGGAAATAATATGACGCTTTTATAAAAAAGGAGCAATATTCATTTAATAAATAAAAGAAATAAAATTGAGTCTTCAAAAAACAAAAGTTTTACTGAACCCAAGGCCACTGAACTACCTTTGAAAAATATTAAAATTACACTCGTGAACACTGCAGTTATCAGGTGGGTGATTATTTAATAGACAAGAATACGTGGAGTTCATAGCATTGTTTCTATTTTTTTTGTAATGACAGTACCTACTGTATTAAATCCGTTATTGTAATGTAACACATAATTAAACTAGAAACCAGCCCTCGCCAAGTTTCTTGCAGCTTCTTTTCGGTAGGAGGTCTTCCGATATAGGACTTACAAAAAATAATATAATAATAATATTAGACAACATCGCATTCATTGTTCTGAACCCAAGTAAAGTAGCTAGCACTTGTGTTATGGAATTCAGGAACAATGACGGTACTACACCGCCCAGACTCGAGCCTATGTAGAAAAGCTTTACCATGAAAACCGGTATGCGAGCTACTCTACCGCGGACTTCGTGGCGGAGGACAAAGCCATGGGGTAGCTATTGACGTTCAATAGACGCATTGTAAACATATATGTAATACTACTATATTGCCAGTACCTGTAAGTGGAAGGGCTTCTACTAGAGTGAGATATCTCAGGGACTGTGTTCGTTGTACGCAGGCGCAACCAACAGAGTAGGGATGAAAAATTACAAAAGACATATATTGTAAAGACGCGTCACACATGCGCATCAGACTCAAAGTTCTACAGTTTGGAGTGAAACAGACATATCGTCAGTACCGCAGTCAATTCGCCCTATCTCAGATACTACTAGCAATATAGCAGTATTACATATATGATTGTAAATGCTCTAAAAAGCATTTAATATTTATCTTTGCATTTATATTTTTGAACTGGTTACAACAATTGATGATGACTTCTTATCCTTAGAAGCAATGTGATTAAAATCGATACGTGTAAGGTTAGCAGGTAGTAGTAACTATTGGAAACAAAATTCTATTTATGTCTGCAGTTTCCATTAGCCTTTGAAAATCTTTCTAAATGTGTAGGCAGTGACTGTCTAAGCATTGGCAAAATCAACCCTCTGGAAGAATTAAAGCTAAAATATATAAAAATTCTGACCTCCAAATGAATAAGGGCTATTTAAAGGCTCTAAAATTAAAGCAAATTATTTTTTTAATTAACAAAAACAATTCGGTTGTTCAATCTAATTTTGTACATTCTTATTTTATAGTTACTAATATGTATTATATACGTACTAAAATCTTTCCTTCTGCATAACAAACATAACTCTGAAGTACTTATGATCCGCCTGCATGCTGATAAGCAGATAGCAATAAGGTTGAGAAGAAAAGAATTCAGTTATAATATAGGAGCTTCTTTTGTGTTTAGTCACAAAAGAAGGTGGGACAGAGGTGAAGCAAAGTGGGCATGGTAGGCTCAGGCGTGAAGTTCCGCAACGTAAACGCCCCAATAAGTCAAAAAGTCAAATTCGGTTAGGTTAGGTTACAACTGTGACCAAAAAAGTGCAAGCCAAACGAGCATAGGGCGGCAGCGGCTGGCGGAGCGCCAGACACTAGTATTTCTATCCCTCCCTCTTAATTTAGCTGGGATCTGAAGAAAAGATTGCAAGCATGTTCATGCTTACTTGCATGCCTTTTTGTTTAATATTTATAAATAGTAGGGGTTATGCATTGTTCCGTCAAATGACGAATTAGGGAAGTGAAAATACGGCGAAGTAAAAATTTGCTGAAAATATTAAGAACATGTGACGATTGTAAAAAAAAATGGTTGTGTACAAATAGGATTACAAGAAATAAGGTAATCCAATATAAATAATGGGTTAACGAAAGGAGATGCACAAAACTTCCAACATTCCAACAAGTTTATAAATGTAAAAATTGGTTAATGAGCTCCTGATATTCTATCACTTTATTTGACAAACATACCTTAACTTAAAAAAATAAGTTCATACAAACTTTTATTGTAAATCTTGGCAAGAGAATTTCCAAAATTAACAGTATTTTATAATGGTATCCATAAAAAAATGCACCAAATTACACATTTTTACCTTAAAATTTTCTAAGTGCTTATTTAAGTCATTTAAAGAATCTTGTTCAAAATTTCTTGCTTCTAAACTGGGTCAAGGTTTCGGCAGTGCCAGCGCCGACTAGCAGAATGACAGATTAATCAACATTTATCAGTCATTGAGCCAGTCGATTTAAAAAATGCAAAATAATAACGAGTCAAATTAATTTCATAAATCTGATTTGAATTCATATAAGCTTTCTTATACAGAGTAACAAAATCTTCATTGCTTTATACTTATACTTCAATGCTAAAATTAGCATTCAAGAAGATTAAATAGCACCATATTCTAAAGTCTGTTTTAGTCAATGGTACTTTCTGATTACCTGTCTACGTTTGCGTCTATATGACATTCAAAGAAAAAAATCCTTGCTCAGTGCCTTTTAAACTTATGGAAAATTGCTAGTAACCCTTAAAACCTTAAAAATTTCCTACAAAATTTTAGTTATAATTTAGACTAATTGGTTTTGGTAACTTTATATAAAATGAGCAAACCAAGCAAAGGCCAAAAAGCTCGTAAACCATATGAAGAAATAGGTGCAATTTTTAATGGAAATGAGGTGAATCATTGTAATAATTTATTGTAACAAAACAGTTTTAAGCCATTTACACTATCCATTATAATATTAACTTGACTTATAACCTGTGGTTAAATCCTGCCGTGATCATTTTATCGGGTACTTATTTATTCTGTATAATATAAAAACTACAAAACACTGTAAACTATTTAACCTGTGAGACCGCGGGAGCAATAACTACAAATTTAATTCTTATCTGCAAATCATGATAGGTTAAGATCCGTGTTCCGAAGAGTACTTCAAAGCCACCTAAGCTGACTCCTTCACAACAAAAGTTACAGCAGCAATGCACCTGCGACGATGATGCTTCCGTGTGCTCAGAAACATGCGGTCTGCCTGAAGATGGGGGAATTGGCCCGGATAACCAACTTCATCTACAGGTAAAAGAGAAGAAAAAAGTTGTTTCGCTTATTTTACAAACCTTAACTGCTAAAGGAGAAAATTCCCCATAAAATCATTTACTTTTTGCTCAACATAATTATCTTTAAAGGAAATTTTTAGATCTATACTAAAGATAGCAAAGGTACGCATATTTTTTTTCATTTTGCGGGAGGCGTTAGATATTTAACCTCCAGTTCTCTGTTCTTAATCCTATTAGATCCCTGATGATATTTGCGAAGCTCTTACGAAGAGAACTCAGTTAAATTCTGAGTTGGTTTATAGTAAGAACGAAGCCCATGACAATATGTGCAATATTTGCAATGTTACTCCAAGCGATGCCCCTAAAGGAGTACAAGCTCAAAAAGTACTACATCCAGATAAAGATGTTTTCGTATTGAAGATTGGCAAACAGACTGATGAACCCAACCGTACTGGTAGCATAGAGGTAAAATAAAAATACATTGTTTTTTTAAGATTAAAGTAAGAACATTTTTAAGGAATATTCTGGTTTATCCATCCATGACTTACGCAACGAAGACATGGGCCTTTACTATGGTATGAGGTCCATAGAAGGCTCAAGGTCATCCAAAGGGCGTGTTGTCCTTACTATATCCCTAATTTATCGATCCATAAATAAGGAGATCCAAATTAAGTGGACGGGGCTCATAGCTAATAGAACTGATGGCCGTTGGAGGAGAAAAGGTCTCAGGTAGCGACAACCGTCTGAAAAACGCAGTGTAGGCAGGCCTCCCTCTCGGTGGACCGACGATCTGGTGTAGGTCGTGGGAAGCTCCTGGATGCGGGCAACGCAGGACCGGTTGTTGTGGTGATCGTTGGGGCACGCCTTGTCCAGCAGTGGACGTCATTTGGCAAAGACGATCCTTGTTAATTTGTTTTTTTGGAGTTGCTACCCTTTTCCTTATATTTTTAAAAGTTTTTTCACGTGTAATAAATTTGAGTGATCCTTAATGATAGGACTATACTCCGTACAACTCGCAGTTTTTTTTATATCTGTTGATATAAAACTGCCCATTATTAATGCAATCCCGAAGTTAGCAATAAAAGGAAAAAAACGGTGGTGAAGCAATCTTAGCCAATCTTTTAGGTGGAATTGATCACACCTCGAGCGCCCGCTAAACTCAAACCCGCAACTCACTTTTGCAAGGAAATACAGTGCGAAGAAGATGACATTCCTTGCTGCATTCCATGCAGAGCTTGCCTTGGAGGTATACCCAAGAGAAGAAGATCAAAGAGGTCTCGATGTTGCATGTAACTGTTTTAGCTCCTGAGTTTATTAGCAAGTTCTATAAGTAAATGCTTATTAATTAGCTGTATTACATAATATCTTTCATTGTTTGTTATCGGCAGTGTCGAGATATTAAAGCAAAATAAAAAAGGTAAAATTTAAAATTTTGTTTTACAATTAAGCAATCGTCAATAACTTGCTCAGTGTCTGTTGCCATCGCTACAATCAAACAAATCATCACGATTATCATCATTACCTCTGGATTCCGTAAGAACTGTGAAATGTCCCATTTCTTTTTAAAAGTCGTTAAAGAGTTTTTATAAGTCTTGCGATGCACTTGCCGTGTGAGCGAGTCGTTACGTCGATATCATCATCATCGATACCAGACGAGCAAGAGCTTAGTATGAGTTCCAAATGGAATCCCGAAAAATCATCGTCAAAGTGAAGGAAGCTTACTACCATGACTAATAATACATTAAAATTAATCCTGTGTATAAAAGATATCAATGATTTGGGTGAGATAACAACCTTCCAATAATATGAAAATCATACCGAAACCGAAATCCACGATAGTGGAGAAATATGACAACAGTACCTAATAAATTTTAGGCATTATGAAATTTTATTTTTACATTTTCATTTTTTGCAAATCCATATTTAGAACAGAATGACTCCAAAAATAGTCGGTCTAAGTTCGATACACTTTGGCAAAATTCCAAAAAGCGATCACTGAAATAACTTTGCCCCATAAACACACTGCGTATTAGCGAGAGTATGAGTGCAACAAGTTAGTAAATTCAAATATACGAGGGGGAATCAAAAAGTTCTTAGAATCAGTACAAAAAAATAATAAAATTCAAGTAAAAATATTTCAATCTCCTTCTAACTCAATACATTTAGAATACTGCTTTTCTAGTTTTCTTATTCCATCCAAAAAAAAATCTTTTTCTTGACTCTCAAAAAACTCATTTACGGCAGCCATGACCGCGTTATCATCGGCAAATTTGGTACCATGGATATGTTCCTTTAATTTTGGAAATAAGTGGAAATCACTAAGGGTTAAGTCCGGTGAATATGGCGGGTGGTCAAGCATTTCGAAGTCAGCACTGCGCCGCTTTTTGTTTTCTTCGGTTAACATTCGTGGTACCCATTTTGCTGACACTTTTTTGAAACCGAGTGAAATGGTTAAAATAGATTAAACGCTACCAAATGAAATTTTTAGATTCTCAACTAGATATTTTATGGTCATTCGTCTATCTTCTAGACTTCCATTTCCACTTCCATTTTCTCAACTTTTTTGTCATTTTCTTCTGTAATGAAGGTTGAAAGCCTCCCTGTGCGCAGATCATCTTCACAGGTCGATCTACCTCTTTTAAATTCAGCAACCCAGTAAGCGACCGATGAATAGGGTAAAGCATGATCCCCTAATGTCTGCTAGATGTCTAAAAAAATTTCCTTCGTGAACATTCGTTCAGGCAGAGGTACTTAATCACCGTACGTTGCTCGTTTTTATCCATATTTTATTGTTTTTAACTATTGTCATCACAAAACCGTCTCTATCTTGCGGACGCAATGACTAAGTTAAGTGAAACTTGGTATGAATACTGTCAGATTGTCATTTTTTCAGAAAAATAAAAAGCTGCCTCCAAAAACATTATATACATATGCGTTTCTAAGAACTTTTTGATCCACCCTCGTAGATAAGAGCTAAAAATATAAAGACGAGGGATGTCGATATCGCCAGTTCTTTTTCTTTTTCACTGCTTTGACTTTCTTTTTTTATTAGACACAAATAAAATTAGAAACATTTTTTACATTTACAGTGCTATATAAACCTATTTAGATTTTACCAAGCACTGGTATCCATCCAAGTTAACTCTAAAAGGATTAGCTATAAAACCTATGTAATCACTAAAATTTCAACAAATGTTGTAAGGTAATTAGGTCGGTTCTTTACTTTTTAATTTACCTACTTCCTATATTGGCCCGATGACAAAAATGTTAGCTTACGGACTACGAGTAGGTACACACGAGTGAGTATACACAGGCGGATTCTCTGTCAGCATTTTTTTTCGTTTTGATTTTATATTGATTTAGAAGATTAATTATTGATTTAATATTATTTAATGTTGAATACTGATAAATATTTTTTTAATATTTATTTAATATTAGTTGTATTTATTTCTTTTTTACATGAAATTGGTAATACATTAATTAATTTGGGTATCTGACGCACTACGTGTGTGTTTGTTATAATGCGGTAATTTTCTATTGCGGTAACTATCATTAAAATAGTTTTTATCATTTCTATCTTAACAATGTATGGGTAAAATGTTGCAGTGGTAAAAGAGTTCATCAATGTTGTCCTTGAAATGCATATTAATTTTATCTGGTACAGTAGCTTTTAAGATTTTTATTTGCAACTTGTATATTGCGTCCAAATGAGACTTACCTGTTCTTCCATAACTACTAATACCATATTTTATTATGGTTTCTCCAAATTTTCTTTTTGACCAACACAAATTTTGATAGAATCGCTCGTAACATGTCATCATCATCGATCATCGAGTATTAACCCTAGATACTCATGTATATTAACTACTTCGATGGGACTACATGCTTTTAAATGCTTTTACACCTGTGTCTGCATGCTTTTACACCATCTATACCTGGTGCCTTTTGATTTAGCTGAAGTACCTATACTGAAACCTACAACTAATATTGGTAGGACGCGAATAATTTTCGTTTTAAAGTAATATAAGATCACATTTTGGCATGTTTCTGTTACTATTATTAAAACATTTTGCGAAACTGTTCGCTATATCGGACACATTATTGATTTTGTCCAAAAACGCATTTACAATAAATAATAGTTTCAGCTAAAAATTTAGACCTACCTGTTATATTGTTTAGTATTTGCCATAGAACCCTAGGTTTATTTTTATTGTAAATAATTTTTCTCTTATTTTTTAATTTTTATTTATAATTTTATAATATGTAACTTCTTGATGCATTGTATTTTTATTTTAATATTCTATTTGTTGGATCATCACTCACTCTACTCTAATCATATACCCACTTAATGAATCTGATCTCTAAGACCTTTAAATATGCATGTTTTTTTGAAATTTTACTCTTTATCCAGTCATTTGCATTTCTATTTTTAGTTTTTGTTATGTTTATTTTGGTTTTAGCTTTCTCCCGATAGTTACGGATGTTTCCGACAATAATTGAATATGTGGACAGATATTTTTTTTGATAGACTGCCAATCAACTTGTCTTAGGTTTTCAGTGAATCATAATCAACTCTAGTAACATGTTGTGAATCCACCCGTGTGTTTCTGTTAAAATATTGCGATTGTGAGTTAACAATTACGAGTACGATCACGCGGTGATCAGCCAGTGCAGTGCCGAGCGCCGCGGTGGACAGGTCTAGTGTGCGGGATCGAGCATAAATGTGATCTATGCAAGACTTAGTCTACCATTTGTAATCTCTAGTCGTGTATATTCTGTGGTCCCGCATACTAAACCATGATTGCACATAATATTGTTGTAAATATGCTTTATAGGTTGTTTACTATGCAAATCGATGTTCAAGTCACCCAACATATAAAGATCCATTTGCCTACACACTGTAGCTAATATTTTATCTAATTCTTTAACAAATAAATGCTTACTAGATTTAGGAGGACGATACATACAACATAGAACTGCGGATTAGCGGGAAGAAGTGGTCAGTGTTCCCCGTTAGGTTTTCACAGTGTATCATTTTATAATTATTGCTTTGAAAGTTATGACGTATAGTTGTTTTTGACGTATATAATAATTACGACGTACATTGTACAACCTTTTAGTTGATAGATATTACAAAGATAGTTTGAAATGTTAACCTCAGTTAACATTATTACATCAATGTGTCGAGAGGACGAATAAATACATTCTTGAAAGGAGATAGGTTCTTGATTATAGATCTTATATTCATATGTATGCATAGCAAGGAGACATTCATTGGGACTTTACTAAGAAAATTATTTAGATTTTTACAATCTTTAAGTTATATTTCTTTTGACACTAAGATACAAGTTCATTAAAACTCATGGGCGGCAATAGTTTGCAGAGACACTTATCTTTTTGAAATCTTCTAATGATCAAATAATGAATGGTTTGTCAGATTCTCCTTCCTTACGTACTAGTAGCACCCCTTGCTTGATCCATTTGTATTTGAAAGTGTTTTTTAGGTTTTGTTTGGCGTTCCATAGTAGTTGCTTGTTATATCGTGTTAAAGCTTCGGTTATGAATATATTTTCGTTGGGCTACAATATCCGAAAATACGGCAATCCACGTAATTTGGGTTTGTTGATTTTTTAACTCGACTTGAACTCGGCCCGGCCGATCTTTCTTATTCGGTAAGCGTTTTGCGTTCTTTATATCGGCTGAATTTTGACAAAGAATATTTTCTACCTTCACCGCGATCTCAAGTATATTTTCATTTTATCAAAAGGGAAATTGTGAATTTCAATACAGTAATGGAGTTCTTTTTGTTCCATATTCTGTATGCGTTATTCAAGGGCACTTCATACTTTTACCTCTTTATGATTATTTCCATAAGTCAGGTCACTGTTTTTGTTTTTAAGATAATCGATATATTCTTCTTGAATTCATCCATCTTATCGGACGTATATTGGATAGAATGCGCGATGTCATTCATTTCTCGTTTAATGGCTTCCTCTATTTCTTTTGATATATCACTAAAAGCAACTTTTTAATACCAATTGACATGTTTGGTGATTCTTTTTCGTCTTCTTCATTATCTGGAATAACAACTGAACAACGCCTTGATAAATTTTGGCAATCCTGGCAGGTCCACGGAAGCAGGTACGGCAGCTAGCTGCTTATTGGTAACATTAAAGCACTGGATGTTCAAATGAACCACTTTTTCACATCTATTGCATTCCAATCCCGGCTTTGTGTTTGTAATATTTCTATCGCAATTATCACGCTTTGTCGACATTTTGAGGATATTTCTCGCACAGAACAGAACGTAATGCGTTTGTGAGCGCAACCGGACGAATGACAATACTATAGCTTTCGCTAAAAATGACGACTTTCGGTTCAGTTTTTATTTTACCCCTCTTTTAATCCAGTTTAAATCGGTTTTTCTTTCGCGTGACTCTCATGAATACGGAATATTTAGTTAGAGCCATATTGGAAAACTGATAAATAAACTTTTTAAAAAAATAGATAAGTAAAAAGCTGACCCACAAACACCCGGTAACCGTTGTTTTCACACCCTAATAACTTATGCAATTGCTAACTATTTTACGGCATCCATTAATGAACGAATGTACTCTCTACATTTGTTCATGTTTGAAATGTGACCAAGTTCATTACTGCGGTTGTGGCTGATGCTGATCGAATATTAACTGACGTTAAAGGCTATTCCTATAAACAGTACTATGTCTGAAAATGACTACTGGAAGACAGCAAAGACGAAAAATATATATGTGGCAACATACGGCTAAATTCACGCTTATATCGACTTAATTTGTTATAAATTAGATAAGGTGCCAACGTAATTATGCTCATCAACCAGTACCAAAATCCCAGCTTCTAGAAAACCAACTCAAGATAAAACTAAGGCCAATAAATAGCCACGGAAGCCAGTGGAAAGCCTGACACTAGAGTGGGTCATTGATAATGACATTTATTATGATTATGAGTATGGTTTTAACGATCGACATTAAGTGCACTTTCACTCACTCACTAATTTAAAAAATCGATACCGTCAACTATATCAAAACACATATTCAAAAACATTGTAAATCACTGAGAATTAATATAAGTTATTACATAATATATTTTGATTATAAAATAATAGATCGATCGAGATATTCGAGCCACTAATCTTTCAGAAATAACCTAACTTAAACACTTATCTCCTAGAAATAACATTAATCATTATATAATTATTTTAATAATCATAACAGAAGGTTTCATTTCTCCTTAACCTAATTTGACTTCCCCTAAGTTTGTTTAGCAGACACACAAAAAAATCCATTCAGAATTAAAAAAAAGATCTGCTAACCACAATGTGACGACACACCGAAGTCTTTGCCTTATCAAGATATCCTTTATAAAATTTTCATTAATCATCTGGATCTCAATTAGAAAGCCCATTTCAAAAATATATTATTTCTGTCTACAAATTACTTTTTTAGGATAGCACTTATATTGAGTCTATAGAAAAAATGATCAATAGTTTGATCTTTTAGAATATTCAGAATAATTTAATAATCCAAGTTCGACAAAAACATTTGTTGGTAATGTTTTTGGACATTATAATTGATGGATACATTTTGATAACGAGTATAAACTTCGGTAACAATAAATATTTTACCCTTACAATATTTATACGATATATAAGATATATGAAAAGAATTGCCACAACAAAATTATACATATTACTATAACTACCGTATATCTTTACTTCAAAAAGTTATTGATTGCAAGACAATAAATAGCAAATAAGTTGAGGTAGGTTAGAGTATGATTATCCTTCAAGCTGACAATGTCTTGTGTCCTTGAATGTCTAGTGTCCTATTACGTCCACTCTTACAATATCAAAAGGTCCATTAACCATAATGTCTGGATCTTGTAATGTCTAGTCTTATATCGTCCTGTCTGCTCCGTGTCTGTCCTGCCTGTCTGAGAATGGTTTACGATTACCTAGACAACTTATAAATTCTTACCGAATTTATTATTCTTTTTATTGTTAATTAACAGACCCGGCCGGACCTGACATTGTTAAAATTAGTATTATTATCATGTTTTATGAAATCATCAATTAACATAACGACGGATAAAGATGACCTCGTTATCCTACTGACAAATAAGATACCATAGTAGGACCATATTAGAAAACCTGGTGCTTTCGGTATCTCTCTGGTTAAGTTGATTTCCAATAGTCCAGTAAACGGAATAAGATTGAACCAACGATGCACATAACGAATACGACAACGTTTATTTTAATTTTAAAACAGTAATAGATACAATAATGCCGATCGATTTTATTTATTTATTACAACTGATAACATAATATTTAACAGATATAGAAATAGTTATGTATGATGTCTATGTCTTTTCTGTGTGGCTCTCTTTTCGAAGGAGTACATGTGTTTTTCACTGAGCAAGTATCACTACGTGGGGTTTATTACAAAATGGCGGACGAAGTTTCTATAGACAATGAACTACTCATTTCTTTTGGGGAACAAACCCTCGTTTTGTGGAACAGAACAATGAAAATGTACAAAAATCGTGTTGCAACTCAAGCGAAAACAAATAATGACAATATTAAATCCAAATTTCGAAACAACAGAAGAAAAAGCAAGTCGGGCTTATGGTATTTATCTTTTATTTAATATCGACTTTAGTACCTACTGCTTAAATATATTTATTTTGCCATGGGACAGATCCTTCGCTTGTTAAAAAATAGTCTGCAAAAGTAGATCTTACACTGTTTGTTTGAATATTTTCAACAAATACTATATTTGTCACTTCGTCAAAGTTGTATCATGTTCACGAACGTAATTATGTAATACGATGCACGCTTTCATGATTTCTATCAAGAGACTTGGTAATAGATCCGTAGCCTTAAGTAGGATTCTCCATGTTCCTCCTAAGATACCAAAAGCACACTCCACGAAACTTCTTGCTCTACTCGGGCTGTAGTTAAAAACTTTTTATACTTGAAAATATAATACATCTATATTTGGACGTGCAATACATAAAGGGAAGTTGATTAATGTTAATGTCGAAAGAAAACATAAATATAATTCTATTGAAATCCCTTTCTGTTTTGGACGATCAAACAAATCTTAATGATCTTTATATGTACTTAACTAATATACGTATGTTTATATTACTATACATATGACTTTTACAGCTAAACTGATTATTTAGAGGCGGACCCATATAAGAAACAATTATAATCGATCTTTTAAAAAGAACAAAGATCAAAAGACGTCTGGAAATGGTGCCAAAACAGCGAAGCCCTACATTTATAGCAAACAATTAAGTTTTCTACTGTAAGTTATAAAACCTAATGAGATAGTAAGCAATTTAATCACCTTAAGTAGTGAATTCGAAAACCAGGAAAATATTTCTCCAATAAAAGAGGGCTCGGAAACAAATTTCAAGGAAACTGACGATACTGTAGCACTGAAGTCTATACTAAAAACGCGTAACAAAGAGACCTATAAGGAATGATACGAATTGCTTTGGAAATCAGAAACAGAAAGCTACTTACTAATAGACAGCTTCATATTTAATGAAATGTTACCGTTCTAAGATTATTTTCATGATATAAAAGTCATTGAATTTCAAATGGGACTTTTATTATACAATTAATAAAAAAGATAAAAAACAGCAGTCAAAATACTTGTTGCCATCTAGTGTAAATATAAATAATGGCGCTAGGTCATCCACTAGCCATACAGGATATTTCACTCAGGAATAGGAAGTGAATCATTATGCTATTTTAAATTCTTTTAACACAAATTTGAATTCAATTTCAGTTCAAAGCTCTCAGTCTGTAGAGTCTGCATATTCACAATACTTAGATATAGTAGATAATTGTAATTTTTAGTATGTATTGATTGAATGTCTAATAAACATAAATAAGTACAACATCAAACGACGTATTTTATTTCTACACTCACCTTATCCAGTGTGTCGAGTGTAAGTTCTCACTTAGAAAAAACGTTACTATCGCGTTTACGTTTCGAGCAACATTTGTATGAGAAAAAGACAGCACCACCAAGCGGGGAGACGAAGAAACAATTCCCGCGAGTGTACGTTGTACTCGATACGCTTGACGATGCGTTTTGAAACGTGTCGAGCGCGTTTACGAGTCCGAAAACGTTTTTATAAACATTTTGCGAGTGTAAGTGGCAAGTTAGACAGTTCGAATGGTGAGCTAACGCAAACGTGATAGTAAAGTAACTCACTTGGTGATTTACCCGTGAAACACAGTGAAATTGAATATTTTAGTGGTTTTCGAAGAGATTGTGAGAAAAGTATACTAGAGTACTGCTAGTGCTGCTCGTTATTTCTTTGCTTGGAGAATGTTATCGGTTGCAGAAATGCAAGATGATCGTAATTGCCTTCGGAGAAAAATGACTATCTCCAGCTCTTCTTTTGATCCTATGCAACATCTTACGGAGAATGAATTTAAGAATAGGTATCGCATAGGTAAAGAGGCTGTTTTGTTATGTAAAGAATTGGAACAATTGACTATTTGAGGTCTACACAACAAATAAGCCTCGAAGAAAAGGCATTATTTTGTGTTCTTTGCAACAAATAATTGTTGAATTTGTTAATCAACAATATAATGAAACCATAACACCACTATTATTGTGATGACAGAATAATTTTGTTTTTTTGTGGATTATGGTGACGACATTATAATATTGTAAATGTCGTTACTTCTGTTAATAGAGCCGACGTGTTTCTAGCGCCTATTCTTCTTGTTAGTTAAAAGACGTCCTAAATAGGTAGGTAAAAATGTTAGACGATTCAAAACAACTTATTTTATGTGATTGAATAAAGTTATTTTTCAGTCATAAATTTTCATTTCACCCCTCGGGGTACCCGAATCACCCCCTTGTATATTCCACAATTTTTCATAGTTTTTTAAGTTATGAATTTTCGACATGAACAACTTAAAAATCACCAAACAATTTATTGTGAAAATTGAGTTAAATTGTGAATAGCAAAACTTAAATACACTTTTTGTGTTGTTATTGCAGTCGGAGTAAACCAACCCAATTTTTTATGGCTTTGCACATGTTTAAAATCATTTAGAATTTCAATCGTTTGACTATTAACATTGTTTGTTTGGCTGGTACCGGCGATGGCGAGGCGGGGTTTCGACAACTGTCGTCCTTTGTGCGGCTCTCATCTTGTGTCTCTTTCCATCATGCAAGTTAAAACGAAATAGAATCAAATTCATTGTGTAAAAATGCTATCCTACTGTTTTAAGAGGTTTCAATTTATATAGAGCCGACTCACCTAAAGTACAGTTTGTGATTTGGTCGTATAATATTCGTCAACGTCATGACCGAATCCGGCGGAGGCAACCTAGAGAAAATAATTTAACTTTCGGCGAAGTGAGCAAACGCAAACGTTTATCGAGTTGCGAGTCAAAACCTACACTCGCATGTGCTACGCATACTTTCAAGTTTGCGTTTACTCGATGAACTTTTTCGTGACGTTTACTACTATTAAACGAAAATTTACACTCGAGGCTCAGATAGCTATTTCATCGCTGTACTGCTGATGCAACTCCGCATATTAGTATTTTTTTTTGGCAGATTTGAATTGCTTAAACATCTTATTATTATATTCGTTAACGTACATAAATTAATAATAAGTTACAATGACAGGTAAAATTTTTCGCAAGGGTGGGCTTGTCTCTAAAAGAGATTTCTTCCAGTCAATCCCGAATAAGTGTGGTTGGTCGTATAAGTGGGTGTCACAAAGTACAGACAAGCAGCCACGTAATAATAATTATTTGAATAATAAATGATATACAAAAATAAACATATAAATATATACAGATAATATTTGCATATACCTATAACTAGTCTGGCCACAAATACTGTTACATAAAATCTTTTCTTTTTTCCAACTTTTTAATTATTGTTATTTGGAACGCGTTTATTATTTTAAAAACTTCTTTCGATTTTGCCATTTCACATATTTTTTCGTGTTCATTAGCAAATTACAATATGGAATGGGGTGTTAAAGTAAATAGGATTGCAATGGTCGCTTACACAAAGTGGGTATGGAGCCGCCGGTCGTGTACCAGACACTTCAAAAGCTTAATATCAGCCGTACGTTTGTATATCGATACAACAACACTTTCCTCTATCGAAGACCATAAAAGATCGGGGCGCCTGCGTGCTGTTAGAACTACAAAGGCTATTTATGCTGTTAAAGCCAGAATTCGTCGAAATCCCATCAGGAAGCAAAAAATCTTATCGCGAGAAATGAAGATTCTCGCTAGGACTCTGTCGCGTATCTGAAACAAGATCTGAAGCTCGATGCTGAAGGACATGCCCTAAATCAATATTTGTAATTAAAGAGCACTCTTTTTTAAATTGATCGAAATAAGTTCTGTCACGATACGCAGGTGAAAGGCACAGAAATATCCTCTTTAGCGATGAAAAAATTTCGCGGTTGTAGAGCACTACAATAAGCAAAATGATAAAGTGTAGACTCACAGTTCTAAAGAAGCTAAGTCATCGGAAAGGTACAACGTCGTCATCATCCTGCGTCAGTGATGGTTTGGTAGGGCGTGTATTATCAAGGCGTCACAAAACTACATTTGTTTGTGAAAAAGGAGTGAAAACTTCAACCAAACTGTATCAAGAGACAGTCTTGGATCGTGTTGTAAAACCTCTCAGCAATACACTTTTGAAAAAATGTACCGTGGAGTTTCCAGCAGCACTCTGCACCTGTTCACAAGACACGAACCCCAAGCCTGGCTTGAAACCAACGTTCCGGACTTTATAAGTAATATTAATAGTAATAGCACATTTACTCATAAAAAAATGTATTTTCATTTGTAACAGAACTTATGGCTGGACTAGCTATGATAAAATGAATGAACACTCTTGTATCACTTTAGGGAGTTTGTTCCAGAGCTGCACAGCTCGCACTGATAAGAAGTTATACAAAAAGTTAGTGTTACTTATGGGGACCTCCAGCACTTTAGTGATGCAGGACCTTCGGGAAAGTAGAGGTGGGGGATTATACCGGAAACGAGAACAAAGATAGGCGGGAGAATTAGGGTCAGGGTGACAAGTAAGTGTATGTCACGACGCTGCCGTATAGGTAGCCATTTAAGCTCCTTGCAAAAATGTGAGACGTGGTTAAATTTTCGTAGTCCATAAATAAAGCGTATGGCAAAA
The DNA here is from genome assembly GCA_927399485.1 of Calamotropha paludella. Lineage (NCBI taxonomy): Eukaryota > Metazoa > Arthropoda > Insecta > Lepidoptera > Crambidae > Calamotropha > Calamotropha paludella. Next base: position 29,783,384 of record OV656803.1, on the reverse strand, counting down.
AATATATTGTCAAAAGATTCTATGGACATGCGAAAGTAATTGAAAAAAAATTTTTTTTATCATTTTTCAACGTTCCGTAAACTTTTTTGATTGCTTTAGTACGCGCTGCTTCTTGATTAATAGGATGGACTCAAAACCATTTGTTATTTCGGTAGCGAAGAAGAAGAAGAATGTGGGAAAAAATCAGTGCTAGAAGAACACCATGCAATTTCACTTTATTTAATTTTTTTTGTTTCAGTCCAAATTAAAGTTATTATTATCTTTCTGAAGTTTTAACGGCATAACTAACGACAAGAAGCTTTCCTCAAAGATTTTACAAAGCAGTTTACTGTGCCGGTCATAACCTCATTTTCTAAAAATATAAAAACAAAACAAATCTACATACCTACCTGAAGAATCGCCTGTACAACCACTTGGAATGGAAAGTATTCTGCGAAATCATCACAGTTGTAACAATAACCTTCATAGTTTTATAACTCAAATTAAAATATACCGCTAAAAATTTAACGCCAGTCTTATCCTTTTTAATTAACCTTATCATGATTTATCTTTGTTTAATCTAATTCTTTGTGATAATGTTTTATTATAATACCAATCAAACGAGTCAATCATACAAATCTATTTATTGATGTTTCTAAGAAACCTAAAATATTAGGTAACATCCTAACATAATAAAGTTAGGATATTATTGAATTAATAATTTTATACTCTGTAATTTTTTTAATACACAGTTCCTTTTTTTATTACCTTTCTTACAAATGAAACACGAAAATATCCCAATGACGGATCATGAAGTTACTAAGGAAGTTTTTATAAAAATCAAAACTTCCGAAAATAATTATACAAATCGGCTATTCACCTAATATTTAAAATTGTAATCTGGAAACATAAGATCAAAAAGTTCACGTATAGGGTACATTACGTTTACATACCTACCTACCTAAAAACGTATTGATTATGTATGTTGAACTCCATTTTTTCAAACGCCATGAATTATTCTTTGGTTGATCTTATTCATTTCGCATAAACATTTGAGTTATGGTGAATTTGAACTAAGGTTTTTCTAGCTCGTTGTTTTAAAGCAGTATCTAGTAAAATCATAAACTGTTTTTCATTACAAGATGTAACGGAGGAGACGTACGAGACGACAATTATATACGTTAACACATACTTATCTGCACTCACTGACCCAGTAGGGGAATGAGTGCATTCTGCTCAAGGTTTTTGCACCCAAAAGGAAAGCAAGCGCCTCACCAATAAATTTTGAATTACTACAGATTGGTAGATGCGACTACAACAAATACAGCTGTAACTAACGGTATAGCATATCATGCGAATCCAAAAAACCACGAGTCCATTCATTTTGGTTACCCATCCGATGTATCCATCCATCACGCAGTTTCTCATGGGTTGACACGAGTAGCTGGTCGATGGTTTAAGGGAAAATAATATCTTTCTATTATTGACACTACCACCATTTGAACTAAATATAGTGGTTAAGATATTCTAACGATTCTGGTTATCGCAAAAAAATATTATGATCTCAAAAATATTCTTTTGTTTGTATAAAATCTTAACATGTTACACAAAACAACACTTACTCGTAGATGAGCTCCACTACGAGTAATAATGTATTTGCTAACAGTACAAATTTACTTTTAAAATGTTCCATAAAATTATGTGCAATATATAAGAATCTTGACAGTATCGAAAACTGTTTTTTTATATAATTTACGAAATAATTTGTTGTCACGTATATGTCAAGTTAACATCTCTAATATTCTGATTTTGAAACTAGACGTTTTACAAGTACGTGTACAAGTTAGGTGTATTATTATATGCAAAATGTAATTTTATTTGCTTTCAGTAGGTAACAAAAACTTAAAAAAGAAAATGAGTATTCTTGAAACAAAATTTATACTATAGCAGCTATTTCTAATTTTCACAACACTGGTGATAAAGTAACGCTATTTCATTCAATATAGATGTCTTAACAAAAAACGAATTGAAATCTGGCAATTGGTTAGGTAATTGTTGATTTCAAAAAAATATACCAGCTGATTCAATAATAGTTACTTGGAGATCATTATTATGAAGGATTGTTTTGTGCTAGGTATTATAGCTTTTATAAAAGGCTAGTTGCCTAAATTTTAAAAAGTGATTAATAATATACCTTAATGTGTATTTTACCCAAAAAAATGTTATTTTGAATAAAATAAAAAATTAACATTATGTATTTTACATTTTAAAAACAATTTAAATTTCCCTCCAAAAGGCTCAAGATTGTCATGGCGTCTTGAATCACGTCACGCTGTGCAAAAAACAATACGCTGTACGACGATTGTGAGAATTATTTAATAAAATATGAATCCTTCGTATAACAAGTACTATATAGTCTCCCAGTGTAAAACCACAAGCTTAAAAACGCCAGACAACAATTATATATCTTTCAAACAATCCATATGTGCGGAAAAATGGCTAAAACATGCAAGGAGGGTGGTATTCATTATTTATCAACAAGTACAAGAATATATTTTTGTTTACAAGAATATTATTTTCATGTAAGTATTTTCGTGTGTTTAACCTCTAAATTTGACTAAATAATAAAAATATATAGGTACAAGACAATAAGTAATCTTCTAAACTGAAATACTGCTAAGTTTTATTGAAACTCCCATGGACCAGCTTCAATGACAAGCAATATCTCTTACGTCATAACTTCCCGAGTTCTTTACCGATTTTAATAATTTTTGTATGGAATCAAATCAATACATTTAGGACCAGATTGTGACGGAGATTTTGATTTTCCGAATTTTAATATTCACAAAAACAAAAAGTCATGACCAAAAAACATTGGCTCTATGGGATTTCCTATTTAAACAAAAAGCGCGCGCTTTTTGAAAGTTGTCATCCTTCCGGAATTTTATATTAACTAAACATCATTGAATTTTATTTTTTATAAACTTTTTTTTGTGGCCAACATATTTTTTATTTTAGTATATAAGATGTATTTATCGATTTATTATGCTCCTACTTTGTGTATTATTATTTAAATTAGTAGAGATGAATAAAACAATGGGCTAGGCATTCTAAAGGCATTACGTGACATGATAGACATGTCTTTAATCTACTCGCATCAAGTATGTAACATAAAACAATTGGTGAAAAATGGGATGTCATATTAGAAAGTTGATTTCTTAAAAGCCTGATACATAATAGATATTTGTTTATTCTTAGAATTAGTAGATACTTCGTTAGGCTATATAGAAATTGGCAAAAATAATAACGTTGCTACCCAAAGACAAAACCCATTAGACATATGATATCAACCACCACCTCACAAATTAAATTTAGATGCCAATTTCATATCAAAAGGTTTAATATTACTTATTTGTTTACTGTTAATTCGTAACCACGACAGTGACATCATTCAGTGCGACATTGGTAATTTTACACACGCTTATCAGTAAGTGTGAAGAAAATGGAAATGACAGGTCAAAATAAAGCGATAAATCTTGTGTAAGGCAATGTGCACATATGAAAGTTAGAAAATTTAATATACCTTTACTTTATATTTTTGAATTGCTTCGTCACTCCGGGATAAAAAATAACGAGATTCACTCTTGTTGGAAGTGAATCACACTTTTGAATTTTGAATAGGCATAAACACCACTGGGTGGTCGTTTTGTGTTTGCGTAGATCAGAAATAATAGAGAATAGCCTAGGGTCCCAACCGGCTAGTCTGAGGACATAGGACCGAATCTCGCGTAAGGTGAATTATTTCAACTCATTTTACTCAATAGTGAGTTAGATTCATTATGTTGAGATTAATAACATTAAAGGGATCCTACCATAATAGGACTGCGATAGCCAGCCGTTGGCTCGTTCAACCTTATGATTCACCATCTTATTAGCCAAGAGATGTTACTGCTGGATGAAAGTCTCCCCAAAAAATAGGTTCGAATTGTCGTAATTTCCACGCTTGGCAGGCGGGTTGGAGATCGTAGTTAACCAATGTAATTCGTAAAACAGTACTACCAATTTTGTGATCTATGGGTGGTTTATGGTGACCACCTCGAGTGTCATTAGTCGCCTACGATATCCTTAAGTTTGAGGAGTTCCTCAATCTATTATTTATTAAAGTTTACTCTATCTCAAGCAACTCCGTGTTTAGAAATGTTCATTAAACCAGGTCCTGGATGCATATGCAGTCTTAGCACCCACTAATCCGCACTGGGCCCGCGTGGTATATTATAGCTCGTTCTTCCTACGTTATTTTCATACATAAGGAAAGTTTATGAGGACATTATTGAACCCAATTAGCCATATTTGAACATTGATAAATATTTATGAGTCATAGTAAAAATGTATTCAACGTTATTATATTTTTGTCATTTAAACAATTAACTGCCAGATTTTTATATAACAAAATTATTAATTTATATCAACTATTAATTTATACTTATGTAATATCAATTTCTTTTTAAGGGGGAAGAGATTGTTTTATTTCTTATTTTAATTGTTCGTATTCTATACAGCGAAATACAGCCTTAATAAATAACCTTTAAAATTATTCATACCTCGTGTAAAATCTAGTACCTATAGAGACTCACGTCTCTCTAAGTTAATACAGTTATCGGCCGGTTGAGCATTACTGAACATTTACATTTGCCTACGTTATAAAATAGCGTAGGTGGTATTCATAACGAAATGTATTTCCAGTAATAATTTTCTTTAAACATCCTTCATTATCTGAAGGTGACAAAATCAATCTCCAGTCAATTTCTGACTAGTACTCGCGATAGAGCAGTATGTTTATAAATAAAGTGAATAATTTGAACGAACGAATGATTTTGTGAAATCAGTTCAGTAACTTTTCTTAATCTGTTTATCAACTGATTTTCTTTTCCTGTTTAGTAAGTAGCGAGTAGTGGACGAACGTTATAACTAAAACGTTGTTGGACGAAGATTTCTTCCCTGATTTTAAATGAATTGATATGCGGTCGAATAGCGACCTCTGGCCGAATATTATTTTATTTAAATATAATTATTCAGATAAAATAGTTTTAAGTTTAATAAAGAATTATTTTTTTAAATAATAAACGAGCGTTAGATAAAAAAATTTTTAATCATTGTCAATGTAACAGACTATTTTTTTATGGTTTTATTTTACATATATTTTTATGATTTTTTTAATTAATTCGATAAAATTTATTAATTTTATAATATATATATATATATTATAACAATGCCTATATTTATCGTTTTCATTACAATTTTATTACGGTCAATATGGCTTTCCACAATAGTTTTTAAAATCATATCCATTAAATCACCTTTTATTAATTTACAACCTTATTTGTGTACGAAAATTATTCACTTTTAAAGAATTAAGCAAAAAAATTATAAAATATAATAATTTCCCAGAACTCCATATAATTAATGTAAAATCTTAATGAAAATGACAGTAAATATGAAAAACCGCTGGTACGTTGTGCTTCCTTTGGATAAATAAGCCCTTCGACTATAATATTTACACCCCAAAACTGCACATAATGGCATTTCTCTATTTTTTTTCGCTATATTGTTTCGCGTAGAGTTTGCGATCCCGACTGAGTAAGCAGGTCTAAGTGCACGGAGTTACGCATACTCGAGGTTACTCAGGAGCCGCCCACTTGCGACTTCTACTCTTTTTTACTGTTCTGTGGTATTGACTCTAATATGACGTGACACATATTAAACGTAGGTTTTTAAGCTGTAAATACAACAATAATACATTATCACTTAACTCAAATATATTAGTATTATTACCACATAACATAAAATAATATTAACATATTGAAAATATAATTACAAAATAAAACAATTAAATTAAAATTTTATTTAATTAAATCATAATAGGCTAAAAATATAATAAATATGAAATAACAATTACAGAAAGATAATAAAAAGTATGCTGTTGTTGCAATATATGTAAAAAGTATTAACATAAATAAAGTACATGCAGGTTTAAAATATTTATTTATTTATTTATTGGTTTACCAACAACTTATTCACAAAATATTCTGCTAAAATGCTTAGGTTCATATGTTGCTATTTATCTTAGTACACAGTCAATTATAGATAAACACCTCATGCAAGACAGTAAGACAATCTTATTCTATAAATAGACACCAAAATATCTAGACTATGACACTAAGTGCCCGTTTCACAATCTATGATGAAGCACTGGCTTCCGGTTTAATTTAAAAGTGAAAAAGAATTTACATGTATATCAATATCAGTAAATTACTAACCGAACCTAGCGAAACCGGTCCCAAGTTTATTATGCATATATGTATATGATACTCACATAAAATACAATAACAATTACTAAACAAATAACGATAACTAATGTTAGCATAATATTTAGATATTAAGCCCTTAATTATGCTAACTATGTACAGTCGACAGCAACTTAATCTAATAAAAACTATAATATTAACCTAATCGTTTTTCAGTTCACTCCAAAGTATAGAGTTCAATATCCATTATGAGAGTTTGACATTTTGAGGTGAATTGGTGTACTGTTCTCCGTTTTATTTTAAGAGAGCAAACAGTAAAATAAATCAAACTTCTTTAACACATGCCTTAAAAGTAATAAGAGTGGTCACGACAACATACAGTATTTGTATGCGAACGACGATACAAGTATGTACATAGGTGTGGAAGTACAATATTTGAACGGTGTATTGTCATGGTGGTCGAATATCACCCAGAATAGCAATGTATCAAAACAAGAAACGAGCCATGTGCCTTGCAAAAAGCAATGGCATGCGCCGCTAGCCAGTTCGAACTGGATCACAGTGATACTACAAAAACTAATGGGGCCGCTGACCATATAATTCGTGAGGTAAATGAAATACGAATCAACTAGACTAATTATATTGTTCTTTCTTTCTATATCTCAGATATAAAAAAAGGTAATCGGAACGGAAACATGTGTTTATAAAGGCACCGTAGAATGTTAACAAACAGGTAGATTTTCGAAAACCTTCTAATATTGGGCTGGCCTTGTAATTTTATCTTTATAAATCTTCCATCATGGAACACCTTTGCAGAAAGAAATTACTGAACGAAGTTAGATGACTAAGAATTATGTTGCTTTTAGAAATTTCTAAAATTGTATTTAGGAATAATAATGCAGGTATGCAGAAAGTATTTGCGAGCACTAAACCTTGACGATTGAACCTGAAGTCGCCCACTCGATTACCAAAATAGCGTAAGAGTTAGATAGTAAATATATATAGCTGTTTAGTAATACTTCGACGTCACCATACGTAGAATCCGACACGGCATCCGCCGCCGACGAATGGCATGATGCAAGATCATTCAGATTTTCGTACGGCGGACTGCTGTAAATTGCCTTTCTATTGCAGATAATGTATTGTGAAGCATATACCCTGACCTAGACCTAAAAATCTTAAACTCTCCTTCACTCTAACAAAGCCCTAGATTTCGATCTGCCCGCCCAGCATATGCAATACGACAAATTTTGTTGACCCTTTTTCTTGTGTACTAGTCATTTGTCGTCTATCGTCTCTAACATGGCTGCACTTAAAAGTCGACTTCTTATGTTAAAAGAGTAGTTTTACTTAGCTGCAGCATTTTTGTCTACAAACTCTAATAGGGCAACAGAATTTTGACAGAGATATTCGACATATTTCTCGTTATGCGTTAGTACGTAGAGAAGGTGACGACAAAATGGTTTGAATGCTATTTTGATTGAAGCGATCGATGGCGCGGGCGGTGCCTTATTGTTTATTACAACTATGTACTCACAGTACCTATATTAAGGGCGAACGGATTGTAAATATATTTTATCCATATTTATACTTATTTGTATATGTATAAGTATAGATTTATGTGTATGTATGTATCCAACACAGTACCAAATAGCTAGATGTATAGGTATGTAAAAGTATAAGTAAAGGTAAGTCGAGGCAGCACAAACATAATCTACGGCGAGCGTAGATACCGCTGGTTACCCAGTTTTTCGAGTTATTAACGATCTACCTGCTGAATTAAAAGTTCTATACTTAGTACATAAATATTGCATATTTTAAGAGCATAACACCGCGGTTTGTATGTCGAATTTCAAACAATATCTATTAAATTTTGCCAACTTATATACTTGTATTCAGACTTGCTTCAGAAATAGCTCACAGGTGTAATTATCACTCAGAAAACTCAGCACGCGTACAACCAACAGTCGAAAAAATCGATGTTTCCTCGCTTGTGGCGTCACCAAAGTTGCCACCAATCACAGGACGTTTCCGTCACCAATATATATATATTTTTGAAATGTCATTTTATTTCTAATATTTTATTAATATATACATGTTTTAGTATATATAAAGTGAAATATGTTTTTTAAGCAATTAGCTGATAGGATAACCATAATTTGTAGTTTATTTTCAATGTTTTCAAATAGCCTATTGATGTAATCCACATATCCGAAAAGTAAATAAAAGTGTAAACACACACAACACTAATTAAATGAAAGATATCGATGTGGCTATATTACATAACATAGTAGTTTTATAATCATAAAAAAACTATAATTATATGAACTCCTCAGCTTAACAGAAGTAACGACATTTATTTACAATACTTATTATACATATATCGTCACCATACATAATAATAAAAACAATATTATTCTATTATTACAATAATACTAGTGATATAGTTACTTTACATCTTCGTTTATTTATAACAAAGTCAACAAGTATCCTATCCGTCTGTAACCTATTGAAGGTCCTGGGCATATTAGAATGGGGCCCCTTGATTTTGACAAAACTCTATTTTGTTAGAATAGACAAAGAAAGTAGATAAACAAGGTTCTAGATTTATTTTTATTGACAGTCACATTATATAAACAAATAATGTAAATCAATAAATGTTAATAACACGAGTCACACTGATGATGTTTCTTTAAACAGTGTATAGTACTTAGTTTACCATTGAATTGCATTTTATATATTTTAAAATTTATCTATGTATACTGAAATCGAAATGTCTTATTTATGGACGAGATTAAAGTACCTTCGCGCACGCAAAAGCTAATAAGCAAATTGCATTGTAGTCAGTAATTTAGATTTGATTTATTCAAGTAACTTTCTCCCATTATGTTAGTTTTAAGAGGCTTTTTCCACAATTGGTTTCTTAATTGAGTGATTGAGCGTAACCTAGGTGCTCTTACTACTCTAGCCAGCCCAATTCAATCCAAAAGTTAGCGGCTTTTTAAGGTTGCTGATTTTATTAAATTGCCCCAATTTTGTATGGTTTATTCTTATAAGATAAATTATAATAATAGAAAATAATGATTTATTCTATTATTAGCTGGAGCCTGGGTGTTGTGGTGTAGTCCTTGTTTCTGTGATACAACAGTTGTTGTTGTAGTTGTTGTTTTTGTGATATGAAATCACAAGTGATTTGGCTTGGGTTCAGGAGAATGTCTTATTTTTGAAGGTATACTTCTTTAGGTGCGTTATGAAAAAATTATGAGAGTGAAATTTTAAGATGTGCGCGCATCACTGTGTCACAAAATTATCATGTTGAAGTTGGCCGCAAACTGTGACACAAAATTATCGTGTTGAAATTGGCCTCAAAAGCGACATAGAATAAACCAGCAGGATCAAGTTGGCCGCTAATAACATGCGCGCGCATCACTGTGACACAAAATTATCATGTTGAAGTTGGCCGCAAACTGTGACACAAAATTATATATGGTAGTTAACAATAATTTATATAAAATTATAATACCAATTTTATATTATATAACAACAATATAACAACTTTATTCAAAAGTGGTTTATATTTTTGTTTAAAACAACAACCTGCGAAATATAAATAATAAACTCCAATATCCTTCTACTCCTCTTCTCTTCTAAACTGGGGAGTTTCTTAATTATTAGGTAGTAATACTGTGCATCCATTAAAAACTGATACATGTCAAAAATGTTAACTTTACAGTAGAGTAGTTTTTGTGTTAAAAAAATCAGCATCAGATTAGCATAATCATTATACAAAATATTAACACAGTTCTTTAGAACAAAAGATATTAAAAAAATCTATTTATAGTATCAAATACACACCAAATGCGTTATGGTCTATAAAGATTCTTAATAAGTTGTATCCTATTACACTTGATGTGAAGCAGTGGTGAAAGGTGATATTGTTTTGTTGTCAGGTAACTTAACTATAAACATGTATAAGATGACACTTTATTAGAAGGTTATAAATATATGTGCATAATGAAATTACTTGAGATACATCTTTATACACATTTTTTTAATGTATGACTTGATTTTTGTAGACGATACATGTCAACATGCATTTATTTACACAAAACTATTTTTCATAACAGTTTAATCTGCCTTAGATGTACCATACGATTTCGGCAAATAAGAGATGTATCTAAATGTTAATTAGAACAGAAAAAGAGAGGATATTTTGGTGATGAAGGTGCATGAATAATATCGAATTCGACATAAGTCGGCTTGTATCACTTTTCACAGGACACACAATTAATAATGATCAAATATACTATATAGGTATGTAACTGAACTGATTAAGTAGCTTTTTAACAATTAAATGAACCGACAAAACTGAAATAGGAAATTTAATGGGTGAACAAGCAAGTTTTTTTATGGACCTTAAAGTTCATCTCTAGTGTTTTTAGTATGTACAGTCTGTTTACATTAATTCTTGAATTATTTCAAAATAATTCAAGAATTGAATTATTTTGTCAAAATTGACTTGTATATAGTAGGTAACGATAATTTTCTACCGAATTCCGTGGCAGAATTTATCATGCTTTATTGTAGAAAATTAATTCATACGATAAACTGAGTATAATAATAAAAAAATAATGCATTTCAAAAGATAAATTATTTACTGTCATGAGTTTTTACAGTGAATTATGGGTACTGTATACTTATTTAATTGAAAAGTAAATTAATTCTAGTATTAAATGTCTTTTAAACTAGGTATAACAGATACTAAAACTACAAATCAAGATGAATTTACCGAATTATTTTCTTTTTCAATGAGCACAAAAACAAGTTTGTAACTAATGTTGATTATGACTTACATACACTTTGTATTTCTTTTAATGGATTAACTTATGATCCCAATCAAAATGGGGCCAAGACAGGTCCTACTATGGAGCGAGCTAACCCAGAAGTTGCCTATTCACCCAGGCTTCGAAGATGGACAGGTTATGTATATACTCGGAAATACAGATGCAGGAAGGGAGTTCCACTCCTTTGCTGTGGGCATTATTAAAAGATGTTAAGTAGCGCTTGGTGCGTCAATTAGGAATGGCAACCTGGAAAGGGTGGGAACCCGCAGTGCGTCTGTATACACGAAAGAAAAAAGGTGATGATAGCAGTAGCTAGAGCTCCTGAGCACAATCTCCGATATATAATCGGTAGGCAACTTTGGCGGTGAGCTAAGATGTGAAGCTCGGTCTTCAACAATTTTTCGTCGCTAATGAGCCTCTCAGCTCTGCGCTGAATCGTGTCTAGTGCAGCAAATTGGTAACTTGCTAAGCCGTTCCAGAGGTGGCTGCAATGTTCTATGCAAGATGGATCTATTTACCAATTGGGGAAATTGAGTGTGATTTATTCTATTTTAGCTTAACTTAGCTTCGCTTCTCGAAAGTAGGAAATATTTACTCGTACTCGATATTATATATCATGGAAATACATATCCTAATAATGCCATCATATTAAACAACAATAATTATACACAAATCGTATCTGTGAAAAGGAAAAACCTGCAAGAGCACTGTTGAAGTATGTTAATTAAAAGAACTTAATGATAATTGATTGCACATAGGTAACAACGGGCGCTTAATGTAGTGCTATAAAGGTTTGAGTTGGACGCTCCTGTAGTATGTGAACAGACGTATAACGGACCGCAACGTAGTGGTGACGTAACAATTGATACCAGTTGCAGTGCGTGTGCTTGACGTCGGACGCCGGCCGCCGGCATCCCTCATTCTGATTATAACCCGCGCTGCGAGCGGTGATGTGCTGTTCGCTATAAATACACGTGGCTTGTGCTTTCGTCACATAACCTATAACCTCAGTCTGACAACTCTACATGAGGTAAGTCGTAAAAATTTTGTTAAAAATAATTTTTCATCAGTCGGGAAATAAAGAAAATACAAAATCTCAATTTACTATTCATCTATTTTATCGAATCTTAAAATGAGTCTGAACTTTTTTCGTGAATCACGAAATACTGCCCAGTCATTTAGTTACATGTACCGCGAGTGTTTTATTTCATCACGCTATTTATAAATTCTGTTGTCGAAACGTATATAAGAAATAGCTTCTCGGCTTTACATAGCACTTTATCTTTGTTTTATAAGTTTATATGCTCGAAACCAGTATTGCGCTCTGATAACAAAAACTATATTACGTAGATATGGCAAACTTCAGTCGTGTTTACTTGACATTTACACATTGGTCCTTTGAACCGGTTTCGTACGTAAGTAAATGCCACATGGTACACTAAGTTATTTATGACTGTACCTACCTGCGCAGACATCCCCAAATCGCCAGACAATACCGGAATTCTCTACCTGTTATGTGCACCAAGATTCATTTTCAAGTAACTTGTACTGATTATCCTCAAAACGAAGGAAATTAAACATTATGTTGTTGTTGCTGTAACTTTATTTTAACTTTACCAAAAAACATCGATGTGGAAAATGTAGAGTATTTTAAAGGTTTTCTTTCCCAATCCAAATGAATAAAAGATCGATGAGTAAAGAGAGCACTTAGTATTTTTATTTGTATATAAATACCCAAATTTATATTTAACTAACAATGAAAACATATCAATGATATTATTAATAATGACTATATCACAAAGTTGCACAACTAGTTGAAACAGTTTTGTAAAACCATATTATTATTTATATATTATTATATTCATTTTATGATTCTCTGTTACATACAAAAAACGTATATTTTAGCGTCGGACACACAAATTTGCAAGTCATTCTTCTATGCTAAATCCATCGTTGAATAATATAATTTATAAAATTATCTATCAATAACCTTCGTATAGCCTGCTTAGTATAGTATATGTATATTTTAAGTGTGATATCTGAGTGCGGTTATAGGTATAAGTATTATTTTACGCACGTATTGTAATTTTAGTGAAAAGTTAGTAAAATTGTGTCATATGATAATGATATCCCATGACTTTTGTCTAAGGCTCACTTTTATTGGTTAACTTTTTCGCATCTCCACCTATTTCATGCGCGGTAAAGGTAAAATAAACGCCACTTTCGTCTGGATTTTTAAAAACACATTTATTCAAAAGGTTACTGCTCCCCAGGATAAAAGTAATAGTTTTTACATTGTTGATATTACAAAGTACCTTAAAAAAGCCCATATATTTCTGTTTGATTTTTACTGTCTAATATTTTAAGTTGAATACATCGGACTTTGGGGTAACGCGCAGTTAAGTTTCAAGAATTGTAATTTATTTGACAAGTACTTTTTTTATATCATACTATCGAGATCTTTTCAAAAAGAATATCATACACTATCGTATATTTTTCATTATAAATTTACCGAGTTAACTGTTAGTATTAAAGTAGATATAGGTACAACCCAGTAATTAAGGAGTCGTCGACTCTCCGATGTTTTAAAGGCATCGTATATACCGGCCATGGATACTGTTAATTTATTAACTCAATATGGTTGACCTAGTTACTAATATTACTTACAACAGAAAGTTGTGGTAGGTACTTACAAACTGGAATTGTTTAATGTTAGCTAAGGACAGATAAACAATATCAATCAGACTCATTTACGACAGGCTCATATCAGGGAAAACCAAAAGAAGTTTTGACTATGAATAGACTCGGAACAAATGCGCGTATTCCTCTGCCTTGTCCTGGACTTAAACCCAAGAGCATCAGTGCGAAACGCAGGATTGTTGACCGTTGTATCAAAAGGTCGTCGCATAAGAGGATATTTCTTCAATATTAAACATCCTTCCTATCCACGAAGATGTTATATGCGAAATAAATACTGGATTAAAGATATGTCGAAATAGACTAAGTTGTTTCCATAACTAGTCGCGGGCGTCGGGTGTAACATCGATAAAACATCGTCAATGGTAAATACAATGAGGTACGGCTATATTTTTCCGCACTGTCAAGTCTTATTCAGGTATAGTTATAATATTTATATACACAATTCTCTTATGATGAGAACAAATTTTAATTCTGTTGCGTGATCTTTCGAGCGTAACATCTATACCCCAATTCAAACTAGTTTTCCACATTTTTTTGAAGTTGGGTAAAAAGGAACTTATATCCTTCCAGGTCTCAAACTATACCCATACCACTTTTTAACTAAACGAAATCAGTGCTCCTGGAATATATATAGCTGCTGCAGTATAAATATATTCTGCCCGTGGTGGCCGACTACTTCATAGAATCTAAGTGATGTCGGCCACTTGCTTGCAATCTCTTCACGCAATCTTTTCTTTCCACAATATCGATTTTAGTACAATCTGATATTATATGCATGACTTGCCATATAGACCAACTAACCACAAATGTTTTCAAAAGATCTTGCCTAGGTACCATTTTAGTAGACAAAAAACTTAATGTTATTCAAACAATTTCCCCCTTCTGTCATGTATAATGTAAACACATTCTCGAATGCGACATTGAACGCCGAGAAAGCCTGATTTATTCTATTATAATAGAATAAAATTTTCAATCTGTTTCAAAAGACTTTTCCATTTTTTTATATCGGTTGAATTAACCAAAATTATACTCAATAGCGATTTTAAAAGTGCCCTGTTGTGCTCGAGTATCGACATCCGCATGGTGATATAAAATATTCATACTAGTACAACTTCAAAATATTCAGCAAGCGGGACAGGGATCATTGAGAGTCGTTGCTTTCTGTAAAGCAAGAATTCAAAATTTCGGTAGTTGCTATTCTTCATTCTTCATTATCAATCTATTATCGTACATTGTACTGGGGCACAGTCCTTCTCAATGGATACTTCACTCACGGTTCGGGCCCAGTGTGTATTATAGATGCAACTGGGATCATACACCGGGATCAACGGCCTTTGTGCCTAAAATATCTTCCAAAACACAAAGGATCACGATCTTGTGAAATGATAGGGGCAGAGGCGCTAAAAGGCGGCCTTTTCCACCCTTTTTCTCCATAGAGAAGGGCATGAGAAAAGGTCGGGATGCATTGGAGTAGATCCAGGACCAAACCCATTCCAGATGGGAGAGTCCTCCAGAGGACCGGGTGGTCCGTTGGTAGCATCGCACTCACCTCACGGTGATGCCTGACTGTACTTAGGTATCACCGATCCGTGGAGGGGTCCGAAGCGGGCCAATCACCGGGCCGTTGTGGTGAATCCTATATAGGCCAACCGGTGAAGTGGAGTACGTATTAGATTATGGGATTTAAATAAAACTTCACCATTGACTTTAAGAATTTTAGCCGTATATTTACATTAAATTCTACAATAAACGAACTGTACGTAAGTAATCTCTTAACACCACGGAGGCGAGCGGAAGACTAACTGACTGAACTAAACAATAGTTCTGTGCCAGAAATAAAATTTCATCAGTATAAGTTCGAGAAATAATATCATAAATTTTTGTACTCTAGCTTACCAAGCGCGTTCTAAGAACAACTAATGTAAACAAACCAACAGTACAGCGGGTGGTTTTATTGGGTATGCTCCTCAGCCTTTTACTGACGGGTGAGTCCCGGGTATTCGTAAAGCATCCCTCCCCCCCTATCAACAAAAAGGATGGACGTGCTAGTCACTGCACCAACGAGTTTCGCGTTAATAAGTTACCACTTATTAAAATGTCAATTTTTTTTATCATAGAATGCCATATTCTTCAGACTTTAAAGATTTGCTGATTTTCTCTTGAGTATCTGTAACAAAAAATAATTGCAAATAAAGTTGCTGATGCCAATTATTTAACTCTTCTTGAATATATGTTAATATAGCCAGTATATTATTATTACCTTTCAATTAAATTTTTACCTTTCTAACATTGCTTTCTGTTATTAGTTGGAAACTCATTAGTTTGCGATATAACAGACATGCCGCTAATTGCTAATAACAATCAGTAACTTTATCTCTAGGAATAGTTAAAAGAAATTAGTTTATCAATATTATTGGAAATATGCTACTTGAAACTTAATAGTTAGTGATCCATTACATACTGCCACTAACTTAAACATTTAGGTATAGTATTTGGTAGAAAATCTACTGACTAATTAATACATTTATACAAGAACTAAATATTGAGAACTTTACAGCTTAAGGGGTAGAGGTTAGCGCGTTCGTTAGATAACGCTAGATAACTTTCGCAATTGCTTGGTCATGAACGACATATATTTTCTTATCCCGAAACCCTCAGTGCTTCGGATAGCATTTGCGTCTGCAGTAGTTTTCGCTTACCAACCCAGATAAGGTCCGCGTGATGGCTCATGGCCCATTATTTAGTTATCTTTTAAATCCTGTGTTTGCCATAATTTCCATGCTCGGCAGGTGAGTTGTAGATCGTAGTTAAAGAACATAACTCGGCTACATAAAAAACAATAATCAAATAAATGGCGGATAAGCCACTATATTATTCATACCAAACTAAACTTGTAATGTGGGTACTAAATAACGGATAGAATACTTACTTACTTAAAGCAAGTGCTTTAACTAACCACAATGGCACATTGGAACAGGTTACTAAACTATGACGCGAGTATAAATTATTGACAAGTTTCGTAGTTAGGGTCACCGACCTTTGAATCAACCAACCCCTACATACAAATTGCATTGTGTACCCATTATAACGATATTTGTTTAAGACCATACTATAATTAGTTACTTGGGTAATTTAAACCAATCGCAAACATGGTGAATTTGAAAACAAACATTTAATTGCTGCAAAAAGTCGGCATCATTACAGACTCTCTATCTTATAAATTAATCTGTTTTGTTATCGAGAAAACTATTATTGTACTTAACCTATTGTAACTACTCCATTTTTTTCGAAACAAATAAATACTGTGCATACATCTATGCTTATCGTAAAATAAATAATTACATATGCCCAGCACCAAACACTTTTTAGACCCTTGGTCACTCTTTCTAACGCTAATTATCTCAAAATCAGTCCAGCTGTTTCGGAAATTAGAATTAACAGACAATATTTTTTTGTTATAAGTACGGCATATAATTTCCTATACATTCAGTAAAGATGTTCATAAGATAATGTCGTTATTTTGACATTACAAGAGGCTCATAAATTTTATTTACCTTTGTAAATTATTGTAAAGATCTGTCAATGAGTTCTCACATAACGTGTCACTTTCACAATATCACTCATTTCACCGCACATGGTAAGACGAGACACGGTGACCCACTTAACCAAGGACAAGTGATACTCGCTGAATATTCAGAGTATCGTAGCTGAATGCTTGGAATCGATAGCAGAAACGTTGGTCGCGTATATGAAATCATTCGGGTGTATGCTTAAGTTAACAAATTAAAAGAAGACAATTTGAGTAATGAAAACACATTTTTCTAGCCTCCTTTATGGTTTAAAATGTAGCAAAAATTAACTAGGCAGCAGTTTTTTGTTTTGTTTTGGTCGAACATTTCTTTAAACTTAGCTTTATTACTAAGTATCTTTGAACAGAATGTTTTTTTTCTATTTTCTGTTTTAAAAAAGTGAAAAAGGTCAATTAATGTGACCATTATCTTGTCAAAGTGACATATCTCTTAAGGAGACCAAGGAAAAAATCGATTCCGCATGAAGATTTTCAATATTTTTAGTGAAGACTTTGAAACATGGGTTGGGCTGGGTTATTTATTTTTACTTTATTTAAAGCGAATCCTTAAAAATAGAAAGTTACTTATTTCAAAAATGAGTATTTGCTATAAATTTGTCGTTGTGCTAAATTATGATTTTTATACTTTGATGATGAAAAACATGATGTTGTCTAGGAAAAGACCACAAATGTTTAAAAGGTAACAAATCATCAAAAGTAATAAATCAAGAATTTCAGGTTTTGATATGATTCTTCAGATTATTCTTACCAGTCTAGACATTTATTTGAGACATTCGGAATTAAGTAGTTAATGAGTGTTTACTCCATGGGTGGTCAGTAAGGTAAGAAGCCGACGTCTGATTCAAGCAAATTAGCCAGTTGTCAAGATGGAAATTACCTTTTTCCTTTTTTACCGTAGCGTCGTCAGCAACTCAACTATTTATTATTTGTGCTATAAACAAACATTATGTAATCTATGGTAAAATAATATAGAATTGATTGATTAGGTACTTTACATGTCTTGTCTGTAATATGCATCCAACATATTTAAAGTGAAGGTACCTACGTCAGTAGTTTATATAATCTGTTTACGCTATAACTATTTGATAAATAACGTTCAAAATAATGTTTGCATTGTGTTACAGTTTTAATGTAAGGAATAATTTTAAACATCGTGAATTATAATTTATTTTTATTTTAGATGTAATAGACTTCTGAAATGACGGTCTTAATCCTCTGGGCAGAGGGATAAAATAATTTACTATAACGTTTGGCAACGATCAGCCCAGTGAAATGATTACATTATATAACTTCTAGCGGCCCGTCCCGGCTTCGCACGGGTGGACAAAATTCTTTAAATTATTTTTAGCATTCAATATAGCCTATGACACTCAGCAATAATGTGCCTTTCTATTGGTGAAAGAATTTTTAAAATCGGTTCAGTAGATCCCGAGATTACCCCTTACATTTTAACAAATATACAAACACATAAACTTTACTTCTTTATAATATTAGTATAGATTTCATATTCAAAAATATATTAATATTTATGAAAAATTCCGCTTTACGAAAATCACACCAAAATACACTAATATTTCATGAAAACTTGAGAAAATTATTTCAGAGATAACCAAGAATACAACAATGCATTGATACTATTATAAAGAGGCTAGGAAAGCAACCAGAAACAAAAGAATGGAACAATTTCAAATAGTACGGATAAATAACATTTAGGTTTAAATTATTGTCCGGTAAACATACAGTTATGTAGTCTTATTAACTAAATAATTTGTGAACACGGAATCTGTAAAGAATTAGTAACCGCAGGCGAGATTAGATCTAAAAAAAACAGGAAAATAAAAGCATTTCGTCATCAGTTAAAAATTGTTTCATCTCAATGAGTTAAAAGTTTGAAAATTAAATATAACATAATACAATTTCGAATAGTTATTACTCTGAAGTGTGAATGATCCTCAGACGATCACGCACCAGTCACAAACAACACGTTATTATTTTATTGGTGTATAAAATTCACACAATAACGTTAGGTTTCTAAATTGATAATTCGAAAGTTTAAATATAAATGTAAATAGCCACTGAAATTATGAAATATGTTTACAGATTTTAATAAAAATTTACTATTTGCTCTTTTGACGACTGCTAATGGTTTATTAAACAAAGCCATAAACCATAGGAATTTTAATATTAAAAAACGCACGCATGCCTATTGTAATAAGTTTAAACACGTTTTGTGGACATACATTTATATAATTGTATTCGTATAGGTATATGAACACAATTTAGGTATCGTTATATACCGCTGCTACACTTAGATAAGAATAAGTTGGCAAGGACGATACATTTTGTACAGTCAAAATTATTATAAGCCTTGATTTAGAACTAATAAATTTAGACAATAATTCACTCTCTTTCACTCAAATTGAAGAAAAAGAAAATAAAAAGAATAATAAGGAAATGTGATAGGCATAGGTAGGAAGTAAGATGATAGTGTTACTTGTATTCATACCTATGTTAACATTGCCCAGTAAACTACGCCTAATCTTAATATTAACGTGGCACTTTATCTTTCTGGCATTAAGACCTTGGCGAATATAAATCTCTTCTTATATTGTTCGCATTATATTATAATTATGATTGGGACATAATTTTGGTGCTAGGCTCTATACCAATTTCCATTAAGATTTTCATTTTGAATATAAGAAAACTAATTTTCTTATAATCAAAATAAATATCTTTAAATTTTAAACTAACACACAACAGGCCCTATTATTTATATTATCAGATTTATGGTTTAACTATAGTTGATATTGAACTCAGGGTGTGAGTCCTAACTAAATCCGACCATGGAGGGTAAGCCATCACCAAGACTTTTAAACCTATATATCACTCATACATCATTTCAGTTTTATTTATTATTATTATTTATTATTTATTTATTATTTATTTATATCGACAACATAATAAGTACGAGAAGCAGTCAAAACCAAAACATCAAGGAATTAAGTTAAATTAATGAATAATATGTATTCTACTGTCGCTTCTGTTAAACAAAAATGTTATAAAATAACCAGGAATGACCTTTTGAAGACGTCAAATGCAACATGCAAGATTTAGTAACAAAGAAAGTCTTGAGTTTATAGCTATACCGGGCGGTATGCCAAAACACTTAAACGCACTCAACGTGATGTTTATAAATGCTGAATTATGCGCACTTTGAATCACATTAGATGCGGTATTCGCTGTAAAAAAATATGTTAAACGGAAAAAATCTAATTTAAAGTAACTTACACCGTATGTCTTATAGTCAGATGTAATCATGTGGAAACACAATTTACCGGATAGAAGCTATATAGTTCGAAGAAGTTTATATTTTGATTATTTCAACTTAAATCAAAATATAAAATAGTTTCTCGCCTATATGTTTTCAATTTATACACTTTCTGTTGGCATATGAAATAATCTATTCAAAGTAAAATAACTTAACCTTGCACATGTTTTTAATAATATAAACATATTCATATACGTATCATTCACGTCATAGAAACACATTCTGTATCATAATCAAGTTTATATTATTACGACAAGTATTGTAATAACATGACTTCTATTTTATGTAAGTACATTTGGTTTCACTGTCGTATGTTTCTTGTGCGCCCAGGGGGCCTGAATACAGTTCTAACGTAATAAAATATTCCGAATCGTTTTAAAATCAAAATAAATAAAAAGTGAAGATAATATTATTTTATATTGTATACTCGCCGGCGACGCGGAATATTTTGCTACCCTTATTGTTATAGAGATTAATAAATATATTTCCTGTAAGTATGTATGTAGCAATATTTTCTGATGATCTGTTTTACATTATTTGAATCGTAATTAACTGAAATTTAGCTTTAAAATTTTAATTTTAAGTTAGACAGCATTTCAATCCAACAGCATTGCGAATTGCGGATTTGTGTTTGCTAATATTTGTGTTTTGTAAAGTGTTAATATGAACCAATATCAAATCTCGAAAGTTATATATTAATTTCTTTATGTATTTAGTCGCGTAAAAACAAAATAATAGTATTTATTTGGTATACATAAAACATTTTAAATAGTTGCAAGGCGTAATGAGCTCAAGTAAAGCTGGTGTAGGGCTTCACCGAGAATGATATGTCGCTCTGCAATCCACCCCGTGCTTTAATCCATTCCTCCATATAATTATTAATAAACGAATCGACCTTTTGAATCGGAGAACAAAATTACGGTTTTTATAGAATTTAACATAATATGATTTCTAGTTTTCCGTACAAAAGAGCAACAAAACATAACCTTTCTTTAAATGAAATACAGACGCGCATTTTGCGATACTTTGGGCACATATCTAGGAGCAATAACGACTCCATAGAGCGACTGGTCGTGCAGGGAAAAATTGAGGGAAGCAGATCGCGTGGCAGGTCCCCTATGCGCTGGACAGATCAAATTAAAGCCGTAGTTGGAGGCCGCGTGTCTGACTGTGCCAGACAGTCAGCCAACAGGGAGAGATGGCGGGAGATCGTGCGGAGAGCTGTGTCCGCCTCTGCCTCCGACATGGATGCTTCAGTGTGACCACGACCGCTCTGGCAAGAGCGTAACGACCAAGAAGAGAAATGAAATACAATAGAGCGGGACTTTTTTGTGTATATGTCTCTTACTTTTTGCCTAAAAAATATAGTGATCATACAGTATTTATATTCTAGGATAAAATAAGCAAGGCTTCTTTGTTGTAACATAAAACTAATCTGCTTTGTCGAGTGATCAAGTACAGTAATGCTATACATATAAGTATGCTCAATTCCTGCTGCTTTGAAATTCAGTAAAGAATTTCCCTCAGACATTAACCCTCATACACTGAATTTGCTCATGTGGTTTCAATTGATACATTCCATCTCTAAATATTTCCTTTCCTTTGTCAAGGGCTACGAGATTGTTCAATGCAATCCAATGAAATGGTTCAATATTTAATTTTCGTAGAAACTTATCATTTGAGACTTATTATTTTAACTACAATAAAAAAATATTTCAATTTAAATATTTTCACTTATTCATTTTTATTCGAATTTACCATTATTTTTCAAAGGAACTTCTTCCTATATCTTTGTAAATATCAAAAAATTTAAGTGTTAAACAAATAACTTACCGATATTTATATATGTACGCGAGATATGGCAGTTCCAGAGAGAAGAATGAGAGGACATAGTAAGAGGAATATTTTAGTGTAATTTATGGTGCGCTACTGTTTGCGTTTACTTCAATACCCTTACTTCAATAACCTTCCTTGAACGCAAACCCATTGCAACGGTGTAGATACGGAGCTTGGAGAGAGGAAGGCCTTTGATCAATGCATCAGCAACCATCTTGTTAGTGCACAGATACTACATGCGTATAAGCCCAACCACAACCTTCTCTTTAACAAAATGTCTATGTGTTTGCTTAGAAAACGTCAAAACCTAAAATGCTTAAATCACTTAGATTATCACAGTATAAAGTTATTGGTATGATTGAAACGTCTTGACAGATACCTTTTCAAACTGTTGAAGCCAAAATGCTTCCTGTACAACTGAAGCTAAGAAATGTATTCAGCCTCCGTGCTGGAAAAGGCGACTGTAGTTTGCTTCTTTAAATTCCAATTTCTATTCCCTAACTGAAGTAACGTTAAGTTTAATATGTTTTTTAACGGTGGACGAAATAACACGTGTGGGCGAAGTTCTCAATCATTATCAAAACTATTCTACAAAGGAAAATAACTAACCTCATATAAATACATAAAAAAACAGACACTAATTTTAAATGCAGAAGCGAACACTCACTGAATAATGCGCTCGCATTGTTTAGATCGGGTCAGTTCGATCGAGCCCACAATCAAACCACACAAGTAGAAATAGGTTTTTAAATTGATATTCAGTTCTCGGCAAATAACGTGGAAATATTTGGAAAGGCTTATACTCTATCATCGGAACTTTTGAGTGAACAGATCCGTTCAAAAACTTCAAGGAGAAATTTGACTTTGTAATTTGTGAAAAAGATGATTGCTTAGAGTAATGAGTTAATGACGTTAAACGTTGCGTCGTGAGCACTTGCTTACATAGGTATGTTAAACTGGAACATCGTTATAATGAATATTATACCCGTTCAAACCTTTTGGTTTATAAATTTCCATAATAAACACAAATATTTCATGATAATAGCTTTTGAGTTTATGTTTACAACTATTGCGATTTTTTTAATTATAAATTAATTAAATAACCACAATATATTCATTTAACGCACACGTATTACACAATTCTGTGCTGGGAATGCTGCATAAACATTGTATACTCAAACGACTAATGTTTACCATGTTATAAAAATGGCAATGAATAGTATTTACGCAAATAAGGAAACGGAATATGTTTACATAGCGCATCTCATGTTCTATATTGACTATACTGATAGAAAAAAATATAAAACTCATCTTATATCATTTATTCATGTCGTAGATAAAAAACATTAAATGAAAAACGTTTGCATAGTATTTAACATATTTTCATGTAATGCAGAGTAATGGTTTTTATTTGTATTTTGAGGTGATATTAGATTCGTGTCAATTATAGCAGTAATATATCAGCAATATATCCTAAAATGACTTGAGTTTCACAACATTTGTTTTTTTTTTTTGGTAAAGATTTGTTAACGTTTAACTTATTTGCACAGCTTATACTGTTTTCCAACGCATTATTATTTATTTATTGTTTAAATTAAGTATCAAATTTTAAACCTAGCATGGTTAATTCAAAATTGGTCCCACAACGGATATGTAGATTATAGTTTCTTTCTTAGCTTTTCAGCTGAATTTTCAACACAGTCGGGCTTTTTCTCAAGCAAGTTGTTTTTTACTTAAAAAGAAACATAAGATGTTATAGTATTGGTAATTTGTTTTATACTCGTGGATATATGTAACTAGTATTTTCTCGTGATTTAATATGCGAGGAGTTTGGAAACTCGACTATAAAGATTGCGCCAGATTTTAAGTACATAAATACTGTCTGATCCGGGAAACAACCACGCGACCGCATTCTGAAACCACTAGGTCACTCGGTATTTTTTACATCCTAATACGTACTAGAATTCATACTTCTCTTTTTACAGACGTCGTCTTTCAACATCTTTTTAGCCCCATTATGGTTAAAATAATGTAAATCGCTGAAACATATATTCATTTATTTTTATTCAAGAGCCTGTGTATAAAAAGGATCTCATGGACTACATTAAAAAAATATTTATTATTCACTATTTCAACTTCTTTTTAAAAAAAACTTTTAACTCTCTCTGAATATGTACGTTTATTTTTTTATCAAATGCCCCAAAACTTAGTTTATCGTTTTAAGTTTTATACCAAAATTTTAAACCCGTACCCTCTTAAGGTTACAATTTTCTTGAACACTAATGATGGGCATTGGGTACATTTATTTTTACCCGGTGTATGAGCATTGAATTTTATACTTCTTTATTTTGACAATAAAATACCAGATTTCCACACGACGGTTTACCTTATATTTCATTCCCAGTATCACCGTTTACAGGGTTTTAATTTTATAAAAAAAACTAACGTAACACGTACGTTATTTCTTAAGAGAACCAAGAGAACAGTGCGTGTTGAATTTCTTGAGTCTTACTGTCAAAATTGACAGACTTGTTGAAAAAAAACTATTTTTTTGAATGGTCGAAAGGCATACTTTTTTATCAAAAGGTTTCAAATTAAAATCGGTGGATATGCTATACAAAGTTTTATTAACTTTTTTACTCCAAAAGGGTAGAATTTTTCAGGATTCAATCCTTAACTTCAATTGGAAGGACAGCGAGATAAGCGATTTGGGAATGTCGAGTAAATAACACAACGCAATACACAAAGTACACAATGAAGTTACTTACTTATGAATATTTTTTAAGACGCATAAAGATAAATTTATATTACATATCTATATGCATTAATGTAGACTTTATAAAGTTATGACTTGATACGTAGACATGTGGAGGTTTGTTTAAGTAGAGACCTTTTGTTCAAAACCGACTGTTTATTATTGCACAGTGACAAAGATAAAGCTATTATATTTTTATCAAGTGTAATAATGACTTCGATACATAAGACATCCTGCTAGATTACTTCTATCGAAGCCATTATAAATATACTTAAATACTTTAGTTTACTTGCGTACATACGAAGTAAGAAAGATGGTGAGAAATGGGCTTCACTTTTTTATGGGGCTGGTGCTAGGTTTTTATTTATATTTAGTTCGGTATTGATGAGTAGTCAAGTAGTATCATTACGTGGTGAAACTACACTAGCGAGCAATCAAATCGACTGAACGTGTAAGTACGCATATAAATGTACTTTTTTCCGGGAAACAAATAAGTTCCTATAAAAATTATACATTATTTAAAAGCGTGACTTCAGGTTTAAATAGATACCATTATTGCCAATAATATTTAATGTTTTTTAATAATGTTATTTGAAGGAGAGCAGTGGCAAAATAAGGATTTATGGAAAAGGTATTTTTTTAGGTAATTTCAAAATATAACATATTTTTTACAAAAACAAAGAAAAAATATTGCTATCAATACTTGGTTTTCCTCCGCTAGCCCTAATTACAGATTGCAAAGGATTTTTCATTGAGTTTATTAACTTCTTCACCAAAAAAAGCAGAATCTCCTAATTGTGATGTATGTCGCACTGTAGATGACATTCATCACATTTTGTTAGAATGTAAAAAATTACAAAGCATAATGTTTTAAAACAGAACACCGCTGATGTCGGCATATTACAGAGCATCCTAGCTAAACCTTGCTTGAGTTCAGCTATGATGTTCTATACTTTAGCCTCTAAGTACAGGTTAAGTAAGCTTAATCGTTTATAAGGTTCGATGGAACTGGCATGTTTTAAAAAAATATATAAGTTCCTTAAAATAAAGAGAGAAAAAAAACTTCTTCACCGTCCCTACAGGAAAACCGTCCCTTGAGGAATACCGTCCAGGGCTGGATTGCTAGCCCGGACTCTTCGCTTGAGCTCACCTCAAAAGTGCTCAATAGGATTTAGATTCGGGCTGAGTGCAGGCCAGTCCATAGACTGATAAGAAAAGACATATAATAACTGTATGGGGTGGTAATTATAATCAAAACAAATTGCGAATATATTTTCGCAACTCACCTAGTTACTTATCCTGTAGCTGTCTTACTTCTTCGGAAAGGTTTCGCGAGAAATTAAATTTACCTTTTCTAATATAGTGGCTCATTATTTTGCATTGAACTATTTTTATTTGGCTATAACAATGAAGTCGCAAATTCTTGACACTACTAGTGAAAGAAAGTTTTTTCTTATCAATTGAATTTTCTTTCAAAGCGACCACTTTCAGCTTAGTTTAACAAAGTACCAATAATAGATTTTGATTTTTATTTTTATTTGGTCAAACTGTAAGTAAACTTTTGTTGCTCCGTTATTGTGAATTGTGAATATCGAGTAAAAAATACGGAGAAAGTTCGGCGCTATAAAAGTCGCTGAAAGAATACTCGATGAAAAGAAACGATTTCGCAGAAATATTTTAACAACGCAAAAACGGTTTTAATATAAAACTTTGTAAAAATAAAATACTACTTGGAACCTACTTAAAGAAAACTTTTACTGACTTTGTCACTACTTACTGAATGAGAATAATGACATGGATAGATCATGTGTATCTTTTGTGAAGATTCTTTCTTAAATAGATTTTTCTAAACCGTGAACAAGGCCAACACACTGGTCTTTTTTATGTAAACGTAAAAGACTTTTCATTTACCTTTTTTCTTAGTAAAGTCAATATGTAATAAACTGTATTTCGATATATATACCAACTAATTGTTAATAATTCGTAGTCTATTGATATAAATATTTATATGGGCTGCAGCTTAACAGGCAAACTTTTGATCGATCGCTTTTTAATATAAAAAAAAAACACATTTATTGTTTTGTTACGATTCAAATGAAACTGGTGAAATCTATACAATTATTTGGGTATTAATTGAGTATAGGCTAGCCAAATACCCCGTTTTTACGGGTTACCCCGTTTTTTGGGCTACAACAACATAAAAAAACCCGTAATTAACTAAAGTGAATACTGTATTTTTGTCAATTCGTTGGGACTGGCGATAATGAGTATACGATTACGAATAATCAAAACATACTTAATATTTATACAGTCAAGATTGAGTTACTGATAAATGTAATTTAAAGTTAACATCTAATATTTTCGTCGAGCTCAATAGTCAAGTGGCTTGCATACCGCATTCATAATGGTGCCGAAGTCCGAGGGTTTGACCCTGACTGAGTCAAACCCTCAAGTAGGTGTTTTGACACAATGCAGGTGAAAAACGCATGCTTCAAAAATTTTTATTTTTAATAATGATGAACAATGATTATATGTACCTATAATTTAAAAAAAATTGAACGGTTTTTACATGAGTCGATGCCATTTTTATTGTCTCCGAAAAAAGACAGAAACCTGTATTATTGATGTTGGTAAACCTTAAATCACGAATGGCAAGTGGCAACCCTGATTGGATAAAACATACTTCTACCACTCGCAGGTACCATACGCTACAAATAAATAATAATTAGTTATTGGTGCAAATGAATAAGCAACTTAGAAATAATTGTTTAAATATACATGCATGGGCGTACTGGGTACTGCCTATTAGATGTACTGTTGGCGTTAAAAGTAAAGTTAGAGTCACGTTATGATTTCCCTCAGTATAAATAAAAATACCATCTAAACTGAGGTACCCATTTATTAATAATGAAGGGATTATAAATCTTTACTGTTCCTATAAAAACACAAATATTAAATTCTCGGAATATGTGTAATGTTACTTGTAAGTGATTGATAATGTATAGAAATTGGCAAATTGCCTTCTGCAAATTGGCATACAAAATAGACACGCCATCGCGTGCCGCAGCGTTTTCTCTAGTTCCGTATTATTTGGTTTTCATAGTAACTAACAAAACGTATATGAACAAAAATTATTTTAGTGAAGCCTTAAATTATCATTATGGTTTAATATGTTTTTACTATTTTAAAACTTAATCAAATATTTATACCTTATTGTGATCACCCCTTATAGAGCAAGAGAAAACTTACGTGAAAATAAATGAATCAATAACGTATTTAAGTTATATAAGCATTTTTTTAAAATTAATTCAATTTCAATTTTGATATTATATTAAAATCATATCGGAGGAAAATCACTCTTATCTGTGTTGGTGTCATACATAGAAAAACTTTCATCCTTTATAAAAAAAGATGGTTTAGCCGTCGCGGGCTCTTGGCCTATATTACACGAAATATGTGAAAGCGCTACCTATTGCTATATAACAATATCAAAAGTATTAATATTTAATGTCCAATATTGACCTTTGTGAACACAAAAATCAGAGATAATATTTTGTTCCATTGATATGTATATTATTCTGGTAGTCTGACAATGCTTTGAAATTCACAAAGCACCATGGCGAGATCATCAATTTTAAACAGCTAAAAAAGGTAATGCAAAGCAGCGGGAAATATAACGGGAAGTAGGTATACTCCAAAACGATAAAGTTTCCCTAAAATCTACTACTTCCTTATTTCTGACAGAACCCTGACTGGCCCTGACGTTCTACTGGTTCCAAAACCACCTTGCACCCTCCAACTTGGAAGCCGTGATGTGAAACTTTTTTTTTGAACGCGAATGATTCTGGCACCGCGTTTCATTACCGTCTTCGTGGTCACTGATCTATACTACTTATTCCTGAAGCATCTAAGGGTTGTTTTTGCCCCCTTGACATATCGCCAGGGGAAAACTTCTTGGGCATTTAATCACAAGCACGGGAGCTGTGAAATATCAATTTGAGCGAATTTGACCGGTGCCACGGATCCCATGTATCGTCTGCGTGGTCATTTATCATTATCATGATAATCCAAACAGGCTACAAAGATATTATCTTTATATATAATCTCGACGCCTCAAATTCATATTATTTTACTCTGACACGTGTTTTGCATAACAAACCGTTGCATCCACGATGGGCCGCGTGATACGTAGGTGCGCGTGCGACTAAAACAAAATGCAGATCGACCGGGCATCTGCGTTCCTCGATATCTATTTCTATAACAGAAGTTATCTTAAGAGTTATATAGTGACAAAATATTACTTTAAAAAGTTACTAAGTATTTCGTTTGCACTCCCCGATGCGATTGTGAAATTTGTATGTTTTTAAAACATTGTAACCTCTCAAAACGGACTCCAGAAGCCTTAGGAGAAAAGCGAAGGCGGATTTTGAGGCGAATACGAACGATTGAGTCATCAATTTTAATAAATATGAAGGGATAGAGACCAAGATATCTACCTCTTTCATGAAATGCATATGGGCTATATTCGTTATTATGTTTGCTGTTTACGGAACAGCTAATGTTGTTAATTGCTAATAACCGATAATTAAAATTTTACTTCTATAATTTACTAAGATAACTCTATGGTACGACGAATTGATTAAATTAAACAGATATTTTCTTTACTATTTGTCACTTAGTTACAACACGTATCAATATCATAACAACATTAATAAAGATCTGAATGAACTCATCACGACTATATTCGTGTCTATCATGTTAATATTGTTTATTTATCTAACTTAGAAATACGATAACGATACGCCATCACGTGACCTGTATGCTGTCAGTAATATTGTATGTATTAGTTATTTATTTCAATACTTGCATATATTTATCATTGATTTGCAAATACATGGGTTAGGAAAGAGAAGAATCTACTTTCTGTTTTCTCTATATGCCATATATTAAGATAAATGCCTATTAAACGCGGTAAAATTTTATCATTTAAATATTTTTTAAGAAACATTAAAATATGTTGAGCTAAAAATTTGTATTACAGCTAGGTCCCGTCCGTAATACATGGGCAAAGATCGAATATGGTCCGTTTAAGGTAAAGCTGATATCTCAACCGATGGCCGCCTTAATTAAATTGAATTATTATTTTTTATTTATTTCGTACTTCAATGTTATTATGTAAATTAAAAATGAAATTTCTTGAACATGTGGTAAAAGCATAGGTGCTTTTATTGAAATAAAGATCGTGAACTCTACTCCAAAACTCAGTAAAAAGTGCGTATCGGCTACAGCATAATAGAAGTTTTTACCTTATATTTAAAAAAAAGAAGGTAAATTCCTCAGCTCCAAACAACTTTAACTATCGAATTTGTGGAAAGAAACTAATGTTATTATTTTTTATTGTGATTGTAAATTTATTAAATAAAAATTGCATTAACAATGAACTACTATGCTCCAAATAATATCAATTTTAAAATATATCAAGCAATTTTTTTTCTGCGGCGTAGAAAACTTCTATTATAATAAAATCGGAATACCATTATTCATATACAAAACCTATGAAAACTTATCAGGTCAGTAGTCGAGGACAAGGTCACTGTGATAAGAAGTGAAGTATGTAGTTTGGCAATTATTTAAAAGTCGCTAAAATAAACATATTTTTTTGACATTATGTTTATTTGATTCGTAATCTACCTTAGAGCCTTATCGCTATAAATGCTTTAGACATAGTTACGACATTCAAGTTGATTAACACATTACTGTCATAAGCGTTAGACGTATTTTGATAACATTAACACAGGTTGTGTTCTTTTTTTTACTATTTTTCACTTCAACAACAATAATTATATTACATTACATATTATTACGCCTATTTTACATTTCATACGTGAAGTACACTAAATACTGTTTTACATTGAATCTACATCAAAATATTATATCTATTGTCTATTATATTAACTAAAATAACAAGTGACCTCACAACGACGACGTTGCGTCTTCGTTAGTTACTTCTTATCTAAATTTAGTCAAACCCTTTTAGACAGAACGCTAATGATGGATTCGAATCTTTGCTTTTAAATTAATGAAAGTAAAATTACAATAAATATGTCTTTGTTAGTAAAAATAAATGAGCGCTAAACCTTTGTTTTATTTTATATATAGATTTTGCTTCACTCATCGTCAATCATCGATTTATCATATCATTTTATTATAATATTTGTTATCATTTTTAAGCTTTACTTTAACATATTGAATATTCATAAACAATTGATAATCCGGATTTATTTCAAGATACTACAGCTGATGTTGTCAATTTTTAAGATAAATGAAAGTCTATCTATTATCTTGATGAAATATGCTACTTGTAACAATTTAACACCCCATATTTATAGCACGCGTCTTTGTTTGAAAAAAAAAATCAGCTTACTGTGTATATACAGTCCTAATTTCAGTACTTACCTAAAATAAAATTGCATCTGATTATAATGCGACACTTAATAATATTTTTCCTGCTAAGGCTAATATCAATACCAGCTTTTCTGGCCCGTGAGCAGATCACGTTCGGTTGGCAGTGTAAAAAGTAATAGACCTCATTTCAACACCGGAAGCCTCTAGAGGCTGCTCTTAAAACTTATTTATGATTATCGCGAAGCGACTACGTGAAATCATGGGCGCTTGAACTGGGATGAAAAATCATTGGGAATCAGCGGTATGTCGCCTGAACCACATCCAGTGAGAGTGGCAGCTTTGGAAATGTTCCTTTACGAAGCAGTTATTTTGAGTAAAGTTCAATCATAGAAACGCCGAGTTTTATAAAACGTGATTTTATTAAATGTATACAATATATCTTAACTTATATTTGTTTGATAATCGAAATATTAGGTATTCTACAAAGTAAGATCAGGAAATCTGTTTTTTGTAGTCAAGTCTCAACATCAAATATTATTTCGCAAATCAAAACAATTATAAATAAATAATATAGACGAAAGCACATACATTGTTTACATATATCGCTAAAGCACTTGTGTTATAGAAATCATAAACAACGACACAGCACCCAGTCACTTGCCAATACAGAAATTTTAGTTACTTTTCTTATATACTATATTTGAAACACTATTTTCCAAGCAAAAAAAATTGCCGTATCTTTTTACTAAGCCATAAACCATACCTAAGCGTATGTGTGGTTCGTGTATAATTGCGTCCGCAACATTATCGACCTCGACAACCTCAGTGGTCGAGTGGCGATAACGGGATTCATGGTATTCCAAGCGATTCGAAGGTCCCGGGTTTGATCCACGGTCGGGTAATGTAGAAAACCAACTTACCTACTGTACCAACCGTCATCGTCGTCCGTCGTTGGTTCTAAATTCCATAGCTTAAATTATTAGGGGTCATGATTTTGTCTAGTATTTGTTAATTTATCATGTAATATGATTCCTAATTGTACATGAATATTAATTAAAAGTCGGCACGTATTTTCCGTTAAAAAACATTTGCTCTATTTTCTCAAAAACTAACGGCCTTATTTTTTCTTTCAGATAGATATTCTTCTTAAGAAAAACCACAGCACTTAAGTTTTAACTACAAAATGGTGAATGTAAGTATACATTTCTAAGTACATACATATCTAACACAGGCAAACAAATCTTGGCTGGCAATAAAACATGACTTATTTAATTGGAAGATGACCCTTTCCTGTTTTTGCTATCTTATCTTTGATAAGGTTTTTTTTGAAAAGGCGTTTGAAATCAGTAGCATTGTACTTTGTTACGATTTCCCAATTATCCGCAATTTAAAAAATCGTCTCAACTTAGCCATATTGTCTGTAGTGATTGCCAGAAATTTGTAAAATTCAATTACGAATGTTATGTTAGTCGCTTAATTATTTCATATACACTAGTTAAGCATAACAATAGTTTGGTGCCAGTATTATCGCCAACTATTATAATTGTTTTATGGTATAAAAAAATATTTGATGCCATCAGTTAGATTTTTAGCCACGGACAACAGCCAATCAACCTTGGTAGGTTTTTAGAAAAACAATCACATTTTCTCATTGATATTGAATTCTATTTGTTTGATTAAAATTCGTAGGAGAATTTCCACACTGAAATGAATAATTTTATGTAACAAACGTGTTTTAGGAATGACAGCTTTCTTATTGGTTTAATTTAATTAAAAGAATTAGATTAAATGTTATTACTGAAACAATGTTGATAGTTTATTTAATAGACGATTCATTCTTGTTATATTTTGAGATTTATCTTCATCTAGCTTATCATCTACGGTCCTAAATATTTTGATATTCAAATATGAATATCAACCGATAACATCATGTTTTCTTCCGATCTTAAAATAATTCGATAAAGCACTCATGTAAAATCTAACTTGAGTTACCGGGAATGAACCCTGGAATAGTTCCAGACAGGAAATGGCAATTAGAGACTCAGTCTCCTGAAATCAATTTGATTTCTGCTATCCTATCATACATCGTACACGTGTGAGTGAATCGAGCGTGAACGATGGAAGGTGCACCTCAAGATACAAAAGTTGCCCTGACACAAGTTGATTGATGAATTAAAATCCTACTTGCTTCTAATGAGTCGTTAAGGATTTTAATTGTTAATGATTAGATAATCACCTATTATAATCACAGTACATTATATTTTCATTAATATATTCTGATAAACCGAAGTAGTTGGTACCTACTAATTTTCAAGGTATGTATGTACATGCAGGAATTTGCTCAAAACAATTTTTAGGAGCTTAGGTCTGCCTTCTTTCTTCTGCCTTCAGCCTTTCATGAATGTTTATTATTTTCATAATTTTCTGTATGGAAGCTTTTCATTTAAGATACATAGAATAAAAGAATGTATTAAGTTCGAAACGATGGCTCGGAGGAGAAGGCATTAGCAAAACATTGCATAAAGTTTTCAGCGTTTATATGATTATAATGACATTTTTATTTTAAACAGGAAAATGGCAGCGTCCCGGCCTCTCAGGAGTTGGAGACTTTCCTCTCTCCAGAGGAAAAAAGTAAAGAAAAAATAGTTAAAACGTAAGTCATTTCAATTGGTCAATCTAATAAATAGAACAAAGATATGGTGACAAAAAGGGTCTTCCTAAAATATTGTCCACAACTTCGATCATTATGATCGAAGGTCCGCAAGATCTTTATTATACCCTCCACTGCGAATATATTAAAACATTACATATTTACACAGATATTTTAAATGACGGTACCTACTTACAAAAGGTGACTCAAAAAATCGTGTAGGAGCTCGTAAATTAAAAAAGTTGCTTAAAGCTTTGTTTACAAATAGTGAATTTTTCGGCTTCATAGGGCAAAAGTGCCATTAATTGAGACATTTCTAAAACGATTTTATTGTGAACCAGGTATAACATGACTAAAGATGTGGAATCAGCGGATTTTGACCCCTTTACTGAGCGAAAACTGGAGAATCCTACTTCGTAAGTATCAACTTCACTTGGATCTGTACTATTGCAATCTCATTTCTACAGAAATAATAGGTAAATACAGTTACAAATTTACAATACCTATTCTGTAAGATGAACTTTAACTAGTAAGAGAAAGAAATCTTATTTCAATTAATACAATAATAATATAATTATGGTGTCTTAAATCATAAAAACATCAAGAATTTATAGTATTTATTTGAAATTTAAATGAATAATGATAGGTAAAAACTAATATTATAAATACGAGTGAGTTTGTTTGTTACACTTTCACGCCTTAACTACTAAATCGATCATCATGTTTTTGTATACATTTTGCCAGGGGTATAGAAAAGTACATGGGTACCTTTTATCCAGAAAAAAAGTACTGTTCCCGTGGGATGTCAATATAAATTTTAATCGGTAGTCTACATTAACGCGAGCGAAACCGTGGGTAAAAGCTAGTTCATTAATAATATTCTTACCGCGTGACTAGAAGCATCACAACTACAGCAATAACTCACCTGTCCTTATGAGTTACAATCTGTTCCAAACGATGCATGCAGGCGGAATTCCTCACATTCGGTTCGGTTCGTCGAATTCTGAATAAACCCTATAATGGAACTTGTATTAAACTTAACTTAATTACTATGTATATACTGGAAATAATTCTGTAAAACCCTTTTTTTGTAAAGACACAACAAATGAAGATGATATTAATAATGTAAAATATTCAAGTATTACTTGTATTATATTTAATTACACTAACGATGATAATTGCTTGGCGAAATAATTGTATACACTCCATTTGACGACCGTTTGGTGCAACGGTAGTGATCCTGCCTTTCGCACCGATGGTCCCGGGTTCAAATCCCGGAGGGGTAAATGTTTGTATGATGAATACGAGCATTTGTACCTAAGTCATTGGTGTTTTTATTTATTTCTATGAATATTACATATCTATGTATTATATATGTATGTCTATCCGTTACCCTAGTATCCATAACACAAGCCTTACAGTGCATACTTTGGGCTAGGCTAATTGGTATGACTGTAAGAAATATTTATTAATTATATTTTCATTATTTATTATATTAAACGCAAGGGTTTTTGCCTACATAATTATGCGTCTACAAATATATTGGTAGGTATCTTATTACACCTATAGACCAATAGACAAAGAATCATGATATTTTTATTTCATTGGCAATAATCTGCAAGAATTCCGTGAGTAAGTAGATGGTGAAACTTTTATGGGAGGAATGAGTAAATATGTATTTATAACTTATCGTCTTTTCGATGTCCACCACACTCCAATAACAGAAAATTTGTTTACAGAAACATGGATACTTTGACCCATTTACTGAAGGCATCCCTTGGCACTGGGATCCTCGCCATGCCCCTAGCCTTTAAAAACGCCGGCCTGATCTTCGGGATATTCTTCACTATCCTAGTGGCAGTTGTCTGCACCCACTGTTCATACATTCTTGTAAGTAAATCACAAAATTATGATATTATTAGTTATCAAAGCGAATACCTGCAAGTAATTATAAATGTAAGCAATAATATAATTGCCGTTTTATTAATTAAAATTTATTCTGTACACCCGATTGAATCACTTTAATCATAACTGTTTATTCTGTTTAATAAGCATAGCGATTTTATGATTGATAATAAACGCTGGCATACCTGCACAATTCTTGTTAAGGTCTTTTTTATGCGAATTTCCCTATATCCTGAAACTAATTTTATTAAAAAGTCTGCTATTTCAGCAAAGCGAATGTTATTATTATTTTTAGAGTAGTCAAACCATATGGAATATCTCACTATAACAATTTAAATAAAAGTTATTTAAGAATGGTCATAGAGAAATGCCATTTTTATAAACAGCATTTTTATTTAGGACACATCATTGACACAGGAATACAGATAAAGTAAAAGCCATTTCTAAAACGAACCCTCCCAAAATCGTTACAGAATTACGGAGTTGTCTGGGCATGGTAAATTACTACAACAAATTCAAACCTAATCTGCCTTCTATTACAAACCCTTTGAACAGATTATTAAAGAAAGGTGTAATATTCAACTGGTCCCCTAATTGTCAAAAAAGTTTAAACAGAATAAAAAAAATTTAAGCGAGAAAATGCTAAACTTGTCCAGTGCGAATTTAACCTCTTGTGTATGCACGCCTGCCGCCCGCTCCTCTCTCGATTCCCTTTGCGGCCGTTACGCCCACGTACCGCGCGGGCGAATACTCATTTAAGCGGTCTACCTATAACTCATTTTTAATATGTCATTATTATATTTCAAGCGCTTGTGTTTATGCAATTTAGGATAAAATTCAACATAGTAATTTTCTACAAACGTTTCTTTAATCCCCAGGTGAAATGCGCCCACGTTCTGTATAAAAAGACCAGGAAAACGAACATGACTTTCCCAGAAGTAGGAGAAGCAGCCATCGCAAATGGACCCCAGAGCTTAAGGAGAGGGGCATATGCATTTAAGTTAGTACTAGTAAAGAAATAATTTAAAAGTAGCGTTTTCTTATTGCTTTGTTATCAGCTTTATATTACTGAACTTTTTTATTTACAAAGTTTTTTGCAGTCATGATCATTATTAGACTAAAGTTGATATTCTGCGTGATTTTACGCATGTGTCAAAATTCTATGATCACGTTTATATCACGCTTCTGTGATCATTTCGCCGAACGAAAATATTATAGATTTTGAAGTGCGTTAATAAATTGCTTGCTTTAACACATAGTGTGATTTAATAATCAGACTTTTAATATTTTATTCTTTTTTAGGATATTCATACTCGTTAGTCTTTTTCTAACGTACTTCGGAACTTGCTCTGTATACACAGTTATAGTAGCAAAGAACATATTACAAGTAAGTTATTAAGAAAAACGCTATACTGAATACTCCGTCTTCAAAAGCATATGAATTATTGAAACTATTTTCAGCATTTAAATGATTTCCTTGCTTACAGAGCCTTAGTTTAAAACTAAAATTTTTAATAATTGTCATGTTCTTCGTTTCCTCAGGTTGTCGCCCATTATATGAATGTCGCAGAAAAAGACCTTGAAATAAGAATATTTATCATAGCACTACTTTTACCGCTCATATTCATGGCGTGGGTTCGTAACCTGAAATACCTGGCGCCTATTTCTATGATCGCTAACGTTTTTATGGGACTTGGACTGGCAATTACTTTCTACTATCTTGTCGGAACTGGAGATCTAAAGGTGGATAATATCAGCAGCATGTTGGTTAAACCGCCTGGAGAATGGGCGGAGTTTTTTTCGCTCAGTATATTCGCTATGGAGGCTATTGGCGTAGTGATGCCTCTTGAGAATGCCATGAAAACTCCTCGGTCAATGCTCGGGATCTGCGGTGTCCTTAACAAAGGCATGTCTGGAGTAACGCTGGTTTATATTCTACTGGGATTCCTAGGGTACCTTCGCTACGGTGAAGCCGTCGAAGACTCCATCACCCTTAATCTGGATCAAAAGCTAATGTAAGTATATCTTTAAATAAGTAACCAATATTTATACCAATTCAAGATTTTAGTAATAAGTTACACTCATTGCTAACTAATTATCTCAAAATTTAACAGAAATTCTCATTTTATTTGTTTTACGGCAACATAATTATGTAGTAATATTAAAGTAAAAAAATGAAATGGTTACATATTACTTATACTCCCCCTAAATATTTGTTACAGCCCTGCTCAAATAGTGAAGATAGCCATCGCGATTGCAGTTTACTGCACTTATGGACTTCAATTCTTCGTGTGCATCGAAATCATGTGGAATGCTATTAAAGAAAAATTCACAAAGAGACCGGACTTGGCTGACTACATTATGAGAACCATCATGGTTACTGTTTGCGTTCTACTCGCTGTCGCTGTACCTGCCATTGGACCTTTCATGGGTGTTATCGGAGCCTTTTGCTTTTCCATCCTCGGACTTATCGCTCCTGCCTTCATCGAAGTTATCACTTACTGGGACATTGGATTTGGAACTGGACACTATCTTATCTGGAAGAATGTACTAGTCCTTATCTTCGGTCTACTTGCGCTTATTTTTGGTACCAAAGATGCCGTTATAAAAATTATAGGAGATTACAGTCCAAAAAATTAGTAACGTCCTTAAAAATAAATATGTCTGTGTTATAATTATATAGCTTAGCGTTTTTGCAAGCACTTAAGCTAAGTGAGTTTAATTTTAAGTTTTAGGTTTGTTAGACCAATATTTTAGTATCGATAACTGATAGATACACCTGGATATACCACGTCTCTTTTTCCATATACCTAGAAAATAAATTAGAAATAATGCAGAGAATGTGTTATACAAAACATTTTTGGGTGTGAATGATATACCTATCGGCATATAAATCTGATCGAAGCTGTACAATGTTCTGAACGTTGTGAAGGTGCTTCATTGCGTTATATTAAAATTGTTCCCAATGTGCTCATTAACACTTTGACAAATAATTGATGTGTGGACTATCTGCGAGAGCTCTGGGTATTAAAACTAATCACATTTCGATTGCATTCCCAACCCAGATCTGAAGTGAATATGTTTAAAGCACATAGGTACTCTAAAAAGATTAGAGGTGTAACATTCAACGTACCTAATGTGTATAAGGTATGTACAAACGGTCACAAGTGTAGCAAAACCATTCAAAGACACTAACGTTCTTCAAGAACACAAACTTAAAATGTGGCTGGACGTACTATAAAATATATATAAAATGAATTAACTTAATAAGTAAGTAGGTATATGAAGGAATGTTGTATATTCCTAATGAAATGGCAAATTGCGATTATTGAAAACACGCAGACTTACAGCTTACGTCTTGACTGCCTCTGTTTATCTGTAAAATGCATACGATCTAAGTATTAAGTACAATGTGTAAATCGGACCAAATTGTTAACCACGGTTCTGAAATAAATAGTAGATTAAAATCTTTTAAATAGAATCCGCCATTTTTGCGGGAGGGTGTTGCTGCATTTAATATTTATAGATGATCATGTTTATTAAACTGTAGCTGTATGTGTGATTTTAAGATCGACGTTTATATAAAATTATATATTTTTTTGTACAAATACAGGTCGTGCATGTCAGCTCAATCTATTGCATATTATATTTTTAGCCATTAAAATCTAATTCTGGGAGAGTACCTACAATTTATTTTTAAATTAATTTGTAGGCTAAGTTCGTATTGTTTATATTATATGCACATATCACTCATTGTTGTGTAATTTCAATAAACTAATAAAAAACGTATGTTATGCATTTGTGCGGTACTCTGTAACAACGTGTAAGAATATCCTTAACTTAAAAAATAAAGCCACATCTGTTTCTCATCTTTGCACTACATCTAAGAAATTAGCAGTTGAGAAGTTATTGAAGATGTCAGTTTAAACTGCCATTACTGAACATTCCAAATAACACATAATACCCTACGACATACAGAGTGTGTTGATACGCTAGTTACGTTACGTTTTTTAATACTTAGGTACATAAAAATAAATATCGTCAATTCTTTTTGGAGAATTTATTTGGTTCCTTGTACCATATGCAATGCAATATATGTCATAATGTTACGCGCTTTCAAGATATTGTTACATTTTGTTTAAAGGTACCTACCGAAATCGTAATATAATCTTAAAACAAATGGATCGCAACTAGTTTTCGATAGAAGACGCAAATAGTACTTCATTATATTTGCCTATTTTGGTTACTAAAATAACCAACCTATTTAAATCTCCTAAGTAATAAAATTACATTAATAAAATAATACCTACTACAAAAATCGACTTCGTTCACAAATTATTCTCAGACGACTAAAATGTAAAGTTTTTTGTTTTAAATATTAATTATTTATGTTTTCAGCACATACTCAAATTATTATTTTTATGTATTTCCAAATTAGTATGACAATCTCAGCTTAAATCCAAAAATTAAAATCTACGCAAAAGCTGACCATACAGGAACAAAAATAATATTTAAATAAAATTATATTTATATCGACAGATATTTTTGAAATTACGCACGGTAATGTTTTGATATCCTTAACCTATGTTTACTTATACCGAAAACTTTATATTATTGGAGCGGAGTTCCCGAGTTCTTAACCGATTTTAATAATTTTTGTGTGGAATCGAATCAACAGGTTTAGGACGTGACGGTGACCGAATTTTGAAAATCTTCAAAAATAATAAATGATGGCCAAAAAACATCTCTATGGGATTTCCCAATGAAACATAAAGTTTTTTGAAAGTTTTCATCTTTATGGAGTTTTAAAATTTACTAAACGTTATTGATTTTTTTTGTATTACGCTCCGCTCCAATATATAGTGCTAACGAAGTTTTATGCTTAGCAACTGCATCGACCTATTTTTAATCAGATTTTAATATTATAAAACCTGATTAAAAATAGTAAATATATTTATTTACGATACTTAAACAGACAATAGGTAATTGAACAAAAATTAATAGCAAAAACATTGTAACAACTATTTTTGTGGATTCTGAAATGAACTTACCTGATAAAAAAACTGGTTGGTTGCCTGTAAAGTCGGTATACGGGCGAAAGTTTTACGTGACAACGACTTTGAGTGGTAAAATAATTTTAATGTGAATATTCATTCGTATAGTAGGAAGAAGGATGAAATAATAGTAACAATTTAAAACATTTATTTATACAAAGAATTATATTTAAAACATTAATTTATAGGCACACGTCCCTTCCACTTTTTATGTCTGTCTCTCTCGCTCTTAGGCGGGCTAACCATGCCCGAGTGGAAGGACGCGTGCCTCTCACTCGCTCTCATTGTAAGCGCATAACGTGAGCGGAGCGTAACGCAGTTTCTTGAAGTGTCACCCGGCAAACCAATTTATAAGACGTTGTCACGTCAATAATAAAATTAAGTCTTCATCATCAGAATCGTCCAAGATATTTTGAGAATGTATTCTCGTGTGTATATTTCACCAAGCGCCCGTAACTTATTAACACGAATGACTGCCGCCCGCTCCTCTCGATCTGCTTTGTTGCCGTACCCCGCGCCCCTGTACCGCGCGGGTGAAGACTCAGTTAAGCGGTCTACTTATACACCTATTCATGTAGGAGCTCTAAACTAAATTTTTATATAGCAGTGTGTATTTTTACATAATAATATTGTTATTTGCAGAAATTTTTCTATGACTATTTATATATTACGCATTAGATAATTTACAGATAAATTAATAATATTAATATTTATGATTTATAAATATATTAATAATTAAATAAATAAAACTGTCATGTATAACTAAAATTTTATAGCAACTGCAGCCGTTAAGTTCAATTATAGAATATAGTGACAACGGTTATCTTGTTAAAGCGCAATCAGCCTAATGGAGCTGATGGTCAGCTGTATTCCAAACAGAGTAAGACCCATCTAAGTCCGCGAACTTTAGCAGGTTACAGTTTGAATCACAGATATTGAAATATCAATATAAAACTT
Organism: Calamotropha paludella; assembly: GCA_927399485.1. Classification (NCBI taxonomy): domain Eukaryota; kingdom Metazoa; phylum Arthropoda; class Insecta; order Lepidoptera; family Crambidae; genus Calamotropha; species Calamotropha paludella. The sequence continues at coordinate 29,741,077 of OV656803.1, read as the reverse complement.
ATAGTGAAGCCCTTCTATTTGACAGTATATACAAAGGTTCCTAGATAATATTTAATATTTGTAATAATCATACCAATAAATAAAGTTAGAAACGGTAACCAAATTATAAGTTCCTATTTGTTTATAAATTGAAAACACAGATTAAAATATTTGAATAAAGGCTTTACAAAGATCACTTATCCATTAAAAACTTTAAATTTTAAAATCAGTTATTATCAGTGTTTTGTTATTAAAATTAATTATTCAGATATTGCATGTACTGTAAGGCACAATAAATTGTATGTTAGCATTTTACTAAATTTAAAAGTCATTACTTTAATCTGTGACAATCTGTAAGACTTCAATGACAAACGACGTAGGAGACGTTTATATAAAAAATATATAAAACTCTTTAAAATTAAGTTGGGGCGGGTCTCTTAATTTTTTACTAGCTGTGCGCGGATGTTTTGCATAGCTCTGTTCTGCTAAGCATTCTTAAATAAAAATAGCCTAAGTGACCCCTTAGAACATCATCTATAGTTGGTCTAGTTTGGTCGAATCAGCCCACCCACTACACATATTTAAGAAATATTTAAAAATTTACAGCGTTTTGTTTTTTATTTTTATTTTAACATTACAAACGGTCACTTATTTTTTTGTATAGATTTTATTCGTTGCAAGAATGAAATGATGTCAAATATTATTATACTTATTATAGGTATGTTGATAACTCCTACGTTGATAGCCTTAATACACATTGAAGCATATTGTCACCAATAACACGTGTTAAGTAGCTCTTTATGAAATTTTACTTTGTATTCATTCGCTGAAAAACGCTTTTCAAGTAATTGTCAAATGCGCAGAGCTTGTTTAATCAGTATAATAAAACAAACGTATGTATACGTACGACATGGTTTCATAAAATATTAATATTTTACCTATTGTTTTTATACTTCAATAAAATAAAATTGTAAACACAGTTTTGTTTTTTTGTATGTTAATGTTACTTATGTAGGTATGTTCTTGTAGTAAATAATTCAATATACGGTTGTCAACTTCGATCTTCGATTAAATGCATAAATGTAGACTAGACATGCGCCAAACAGTACGTTAGAACGTACTGCCATATGACATGACATTTCGTATCGCGTAATATGACATTAGAACAGTACGCAGTACTCCATATAACTTCGAATGACGCGCTATACGAACGGCCCGCTATTACTTACTGTACTAGATATGCCCTCCCGAACCAGTGGGTCGACACTGCCTTGAAACGAATCCTCGGGAAATTAGTTTATTTAAAATACTCTCTTATTGTTTTGTAATTAAGGTCTCTATTTCATTGAAGAGGTTTCGTCAAGACCTGAAACATGATTAATACCAACCTAAAATAACGAACATTTTAACATTTTAATGATGGCGGTACTGGAAAAAATGGCCGATATCTCATTATCTGACGTTTGGTTTTGAGATAACTTATTCAAAAGTTCAAACTGATGAATATTCGCTATTTCACTTTATGTGTGATTTAGAGACCATTGCACCTATTTTATTTTGTGCTTTTCCTGTTACATTGTCTTGTGTTGTGCAGAGATTGTTGTGTAAATATTATTTTCTCCGTCTCTGTTAATAACCTAATATCATACCGGTAATCTCGCTTTACTTGCGTGTAAATTGGTGAGATACTGAAGGTAACATGGAAGTTAAGCGTTACAGAAAGTGTACGATTTGTGGTATGCAACAGTTACCCAAGTCGGGCATACTTTTTGCAAGTTTTCCTCTCGACCCTGATCGGTAAGTCTAAACTGGGTAGTAACTATCTATCTGAACTTTCTTAAATTACTGTAGTTCAGTCATATCATATATATTTTTAGTAACAAGTTACCCATTCAACCCACATGATTGACAAATTATTGATTTGAAAGCAAGCTTTATATTTGTCTAATATTATTGTCATTCTAACTTTCATGTAAATAAAGAACAATTATTTTCATCTAAGTCATTCTTTATAGAAAGAACGTAATAGAAATTGACGAACTTTTTTTCAGATGCCGATTGTGGGTTAAGGCATCAGGCATTGAAGACTTTGCTTATGTGCCAATTGAGAAATTACACCAAAATAAGTTTATTTGTGGTACTCACTTTGCCAGTGAATGCTTCAACGAAAAAGGAAATCGGTTGCTTAACTCTGCTGTGCCAACTGAAAAACTTACTAGACCATATTTATTTGATGACATTTTAACCGAGTTTCCTTTGCATGTGAAAACATATTATGAAAAGAAGTCAGGTTAGTAACAATTGAAAAATTCAGTATATATGTATATATATCACATTTTTTTTACATGTGTACAATACAGTATATGACATAGAATAATCACAGAAATCTGATCATTATAAATCACAATGGTTCTAAAAAAGTTCCACTCCAAAAACTAAATAATCATTTTTTAAGATTATCCCCATTGTCTTCACATTTTTTATAAAAAATGTAATGTGAATGTAATAACTGTTATTAGAGTTATTAATAATAAGTTATTGTTATCCATATTTAGTAGGTGTGCTAGCATAAAAGTATCTATAAAAAATATTCTAAATTTAATTTTTCAGGTGAACTAATTGGTAGTTCCAAGTTGGCAGTTAAAACTATCACTGCAGAAAATGAAGAAAAGGATAAAACATTACAAGGTATATACAAATAATTATTTCAAATCTGTATGTCCTTCTATAAGTTAAGAACGGGTTCATTGATTGCAATTAATGAAATTTGGTATATTGTAAGAACATGTGATTGTGCAAATGATAGCCCATATATCGACGGCGAAGTACCAATAACTCCTAATTGCTAAATTCAAAATAATACACAAGCTAAATAAAATGTTTAATTTCTTGACAAGTTAAAAATTGTTTGTTAAATTTGTTTATTTTTTAACTTGAAGCGCTTGCAACTAAAACTATGCTTAGGATATTTCATTAAAACATGCAAATAACGAATTTTAATTCAAAATGACAAAAAAGTGAATTTCTCGATGAATTTCAGTTAGGAGGTACTGGCACTTCGCCGTCGATATCATATTGCTAAAAATCTTTTAGTCCTAAATAATATTATAAACCCAAAGTGAGTTTTTTAAACTTTCACGCCTTAACTACTTAATTCATAATCATTAAATTTTGCATACACTTTGCCAAGGGTACATATGGTACCTTTTATCCAGATAAAAAAGTACTATTCAAGAGATAGAAATAAAACTTTTAATTGGTAGTCTATATTAACATGAGCCAAATCTAGTAATAAATATTCACCAACAGCCACCAAATATGATGGGGAAATCAATACTGGTAGCCTAATTAATGTTTAATGCAGACCACCTGGAAAGCGAAAGTTATGTTATTTGATTTTGGTCTAAAAGCCCTTTGTTCAGTTTTTTTCTACAGTTTTTTTTATAAATAATGTTTAGGTAACAATAACAATCATGTCACTGTATTATAAATTATATAGTTATGTTGGTGCATTTTATGAATAATATATTTATAAACTTTCAGGGGAATCAGTCCGGTCAACTGATCACAATCCATGCAGTGTTAATGAAGTAATACCAATGCCATCAACTTCTAAAGCTCCCTCACATCTGACATATAAAATAAAAGAAGGTAAAAGAAACTATGTAATTCAATTAGCTCCAACATTTAATACATAATGGCTATTTGGGATGCTGTTGTTAGCACTGGGAAAACTGTGTTATAAAAACAGTATATACTCTGTGGAATGATCTGACTATTTAGCTAGGTACAGCAAAGAATTTGTAATCCCCTGTTTTTGCGTCGAGGGGGTTAAAATAGCTAATACTCAAGTGAAAATGCTATAAACCCCTGTTTTTGGTTCAAGGGGGTAAAAATAGCAATTAATCAAAATGCTATACTGCTGGCGACCCCTGCAATAGTCACGAGTCAAACCCTGAGACAAATGACATGTTACAGCATAAAATAGTGTACCTATGCATAATGTTTATTGATAATTATAGCATATACGTAGTTGACTTTAACAGAAAACACCACAGAAATAATATTTCTTTAATCATAATGTATGTTGAAGGAATTTATTGGATGGAACAGTAATTTATATTATTATGATGAGATCTAAAATAAATATCTATATTAAGCTTAGATTTAATTTTGCAGAGAAAAGATCTAGGCCAGATGCTGATGAAGTATTTGTTCAGAGCTATAAGAGATTTAAAAAAACAAATAATGCAATTGGTAAGTAAATTGAAATTTATGTAACCTTGTGACAAAGAAAGTATTTTAGAATGCAATTGTAACACTTATCTGTGCTATTTTGCCATTTGGGCTCACTTTTTCTATTGAAATTTTGTCAACACTTGGTGCTTGCATTCCTGAATAACATTTTTTCTTTGTATTTTAGATTCACATAGCACTTCAACATTTTCTCAAATAATTGGTTTTAATAATCTGAGATTGTTATATATTAATTCATTTGTATATTTATTGTCTTTATTGTTTTTTTTTTCAAATATATTGTTTGCTTCTTTTACTACTATTTGTAAATAATGTGAGCACCAAGAACTGGCAAATACGATAGATGAAGCAATACTGGTAGCCCATATTATACTTAAGACCATCCTGATAGTGAAAGAGCACTTCGTTTCAGTCTGAAGTACTAGCTCTTTTTTCAGTGTGATTTATGAGATATATATGTAGGTATATATATACCTGAGATCTTGTAGACTAGCGAAATAGCCACTTTAAATTATTATACTACTTATTAAGTAGAATTACATTATAAATGGATTATATTTTTTCAGATTTAAGGCCTTTAACAAAGAGGGAAGAAAAATTAGTAAAACGACTAGAGGAGTCTAAAGTCACTTTAAGGAGGATGGCAAATTTAAAGTTAGATTTTGACAAGTTAGACTCCAAAGTCCTTAAATCAATTGTAGAAAATGCAGTGAAAAACTTAAAAAAAGCACCTCGTGGCAATCGTTGGGATCTAAGAAACAAAATCTATGCTCTCTCGATTTTCAAGCGCTCTCCTAAGGCATACCGCTACATGCAACAAATGTTACCATTGCCTAGCACGAGAACACTTCAAAGGATGTTAAAAGAAATTCCTATGGAACCAGGTATTCATGCCATGGTAATAGATGTTTTAAGGAAGAAAGCTCAAGAAATGGATGATAAAGATAAGTATTGTGTCTTATTATTTGATGAGATTGCCTTGAAAAAACGGTTGATATATAATGAATCACTGGATAAAGTTGAAGGATTTGTTGATCTTGGATCTGAAGAAAGTATGGGCAGAAAAAATAAAATTGCTGGACATGCTTTAGTTTTTATGATCCAAGGTTTAAAACAAAAATTCAAACAGCCAGTGGCTCATTATTTTGTTGAAGGTACTATAGAAAGTGAAAAATTAGTAGTACTGATAAAAAACATTGTGAGAAGTATATATGAAGCTGGATTTATTGTTGTTTCAACCGTTTGTGACCAAGGACCTACTAACATAGGTGCCCTGAATTTATTAAAAAAGTTTGATGGTCTGTCTATAGAAGCAAACTACTTTTTTGTTGAGGAGAAAAAAGTTTTTATAATGTTTGATATTCCTCATCTTTTTAAATCAGTCCGAAATAATTTTTTTCAAGCTGGTGTTATGGAATATAAAGGAAAAAAGGCCAAATGGCAATATTTAAAAGAAGCGGAAGAGAGAAATAGGAACTATTTAAACTTTAAGAAAATCAATCAAACAGTTGTTAACCCAACATATAAAACTAAAATGCGTGTTAAATTTGCAGCTCACGCATTAAGCAACACGATGGCTGCAGTCTTGAAGATGATGGCGTGGAACAATTCTCATTCAGAAGAAATCATGGAAACAGCTTTTGTTGTTGAAGAAATGGACAAACTTTTCGACTGCACTAATGGACCAGCGTCACCAAAAGATGTAAAAAAAGGAATCCGAGAAAATGTATCAAAAAAGACTAAACATGAGGAATCTTGGAATTATTATTTAAAGTATATTCCCACAATAGAATTTTTGAAGTCAGATTCCCAATTACGTTTAAAAAATGTACGTTGCATTAAGGGTATGGAAATATCTTTGAAATCATTAAAAAGTATTTGGAATCTTTTGAATGAAAAAGCAAATTTTAAATATTTGAATTTACGCCAACTTAACCAAGATTCCTTAGAAAATCTATTCGGGAACATTAGACAGCACAGCGCAACAAACAGAAATCCAACATGTACTCATTTTAATGCAGCTTTAAAATCTAGTATAATATCTGGTTTAACAGACCCACACATCCGTGGCTCGAATTGTGAAACTGATTATAATAAGTTGCTCATAAGTCATCAAGAATTAAATAAAAATGCGAAGTGTGCATCTGAACAGAAAGCTATACAACAGAAACAGAATTCCAACATTGACACTGATGTTTGTTACCCTGTGCTGTCTTTGCCTGACGAATCGGAAATTGAATATTTTGAAAGTTCTTTTTGTAACTTTGAACAACAACCAATTGTATATGTTAGTGGATATTTAGCTGCAAGAGTTCTTGATAAATTTAACTGTGAAGATTGTAAGCTTTCTTTAAAAGAAGAAAATCCAAATCTAGATGATCCATTATATAAATTTATTTCTCTTAAAGAATGGTGGCAAGATAAGATATCATTAACTTATCCCAAGAAAGAATTGTGTGTTGTAGTTAATGAAGCAAAGCAAATGTACGAAACTAAAATTTTGCCTGAGTTACACCAACAGCATATTGCTCAATATTGTACCTTGCAACTAAGCATCTGCTGCAGTATGGTTTAAATGCAATATTCATTCGAAATTAGTAAATGAATATTTATTTAACTTTTTAAGTAAATTGTTCATTAGAAAATCATGTAAAGTTATCAATGATGACTTTGTTAAATCTGAGAGCGATACTACAGATAAAATTAAAAAAGCACAACAACAAAATAAAGAAAAGTAATTATATTATACATAGTATTATTTTTTGTACACAATATGGCAGACGGAAGATCGATCATAGATTTTAGAATAATTATATTATGTACAATATCCTTATTCGTATCTTTCTGTCTTCCATGTTCTTACCTTACCTCTTATCTGAAATTATTTTCTAAAGCCGGTCCGCGAAATGGAGGTTATCGATATGGAGCTACAACACTATTTTCGATAATTAGTCGATTAATCTGCCATCACTAAGGTGCCAAATAGTCAAGTTGGCCATACTGGCTCAGAGGCTGGCAAGTTAGTGTTATGATATTGGTATTAGTTCCGGTACAGTTCGAGTGAGCTCAGCCTGAAGTACTAGAGTGCCGTCTCTTAACCTTTCGTATGCCGGAACGTGGATCCGCGTTATCCCGTTATACTGCCGAAACGCGGAAACACGCTAAAACGACTCCACGCGATTTTTTCCATTTTTCTATAATATTCACATGCAGACAAGGTTGCGAATCATAGAATAAAGTTCCTATTAAATCAAGTTATCGTCTCATTCAACCAAACCATTCATGTTCGTTCATAACTTGTGTCAAAAGTATTCGAAATGTTCAATCCTTTTCCTTGTTCCCTGGCGTAAGTCACTGTGCGTGTTTAAAAGGTTTTTATAAAGAAAAATAATAAGCTATTTTATTATGTATTACGTACACAATATATTCAAGAATCCAATGAAATTAAAAAAGTCAAATGAAAATATCTAACTTTTTATTATCCGTATTTTACCGCAGTACTAACAAATTTTGCCGTTTCATAAGAAATAATGGGTTATAACCGATATTCGACTGATGATATTCTAATAAATTATGCACTAACAAAAAGGTAGATTCATGGTGTTTTAAAAACAAAAATCAGATAAAAGTTACGTTTTCTAATCTAAGTGATAATTAATGTAAAAACTTCAAGTTGTGCAGTCGCGCTACATGCGATATTTTTCGGCATTTAGCGGTAGCGTCGCTGTGCCAGTCGCGGCATACGAAAGGTTAAAACGTAGTGATTACATACTCTTTGTCCCGAACAGTCGCTATGTTCCATTGCACGCTATACAGTTCACTTAAGTCTGTCATCGCAGTTCACCTGATTTGTGTTCTAAATTCAAAAGTATTTGCACACATTTTTTCTATTGGTAGAATATATATCAATGTACGTGGTATTGTTTGTACTGAGTGTAATGGAAAAGCGATAGGTTGTTATTGTTAGCTAGATTCTTTATTAATACAGATCATATTACGTTCTTCATAACACATGTGATTACATCGCATCACGGTTTGCGACATGACATGATGAAGGAAGAACATTGTGTCCGATCATCGCCATGCCGAATTTAAATAAATAAAGTTATTTACTTACACACACTAGCACTACTGTTTCTATTTATTTACAGTTTACACATAACAATTTTACACATAATTTACTATTAACCTTTTTTTATCTGTATTGCGTACAATAAACCTTGACCGTGTAATTACTAAATTGAGTGAAAACTATGCATGCACTTTTACAAATCAAAAACAATTATACGAAAAAAGCTCGCAAGGTTTATGACCTACGTTCTATACGACAGGGGGCGGTGCAACAGAAATATGATCCTTACCGCGAACGCAATACTGTTCTAAATATTTTTTTTCCAAATAACATGGCATGACAGAGACAAACCGTCCGGCCGAACGACTAGAGCATGTCATGTCATAGTATAACGCGACCACAGAACGCGACACTTTTCGACAGGCGCTAGACTCTCAGGTACTGTGACATGACGTGTCATGCAAAATTTTACCAGGTAATACGTACTGTTTCAGTACGCGCTCGGGTTATATATCGCGTAATACATTACTCACAGTACTTACACACCTCTAATGTAGACCTATGCTTGAATATATATAAATAAATAACTATTTGATCAAAGAACCTACATAGCGTTGTCTTGCTCTCTGGAATTTTATGATATCTAATTTTTGTCATAAAACTTAAGACTGAAACGATATATGACGTCCTGGATATCACACGCTTCCACAATCCTGCATTAAATATTTGTGTACCATTTGACTTCTTTTAAAGAGTAAAATTTTAGGAAATCACAAAATTCGTGAGTCGAGTAGTAAACAAACACGAGAGGTCACAAATATACGACAGCAACACCATAACAACGTTTTTTTTGCCACATTCTTATTACCCTAAAAACTGGTAAGTTTCGCATTATGAGTTTCTGTTGTAAACATATATACCTACGGAAAATTATTATTGCATAATCGTCTTTGATCTTTAAGCCACTCAGAGGGCCAATCGCCGTAAAAATATGCAGTTGGATTGAAAACGAATTACGGCTGATCTTCAACTTTTACATTTCATATCGCGGTAATTATTTGACAGACGGTTGAAATTTTAACGCAACGTTTATGCGCCGCTACTTTTTTTAATTGGTTCGCTTTTCACGGAATTTTAAATGATTTTGTTCGAAAAACTCCATTTTGACAAATGATTTAATTAGATTTCTTGAAAAGCACATGAAGTTTTCAACTCCATGGATTTAAAACCAAATCATAAATTTAAAAAATAAGAGTAGCCAACGCTGCATTATTTGATATTTCTTTCTTTGATTCTTTGAACTTAAATAATCAGTAATAATTAGGCTTTCGAATGAATTGATTCGAAAGTTAATTAAGGTTACAAGTCCTAGTTTTCGAAAATTTCTAATACCTTATTAAATTATATGCTGTAGGCCAGCGTTGTTGTCTCATCAATGAGAGGAACATCCTCTCGGATTCAAGAGAAACATTTTTACAAACTTGCTATCTTATAATGTAATTTCGACGGGTTCGAAGGCTCGGTAGCTCAATTGGGAGAGCATAGGACTGGATTTCCAATAGCTGCGGGTTCGTTCCCCGCCTGAGAATTCACTTGTGAGCCGAGTCGATCATTTATAGTATTTTTCTATTAAAATAATTTTTTACCTTATAAGATAGCATTGAAAAATGCGAAAAAATAAATTATAAAATTAAATGGCTGTATCATCTTAATCGATTACCCAAACATTGTAAAAATGTTTGTTTCGAATACGAGAGGATGTTCCTCTCATTGATGAACGATGGCCTACAGCATACAGTTAGAAAGGTGCTAGAAAATTTCGTCGGGTGTTCACAAGGCTCGGTAGCTCAATTGGGAGAACATTGGACGAAAAGAAACGATTTCGCAGAAATATTTTAACAACGCAAAAACGGTTTTAATATAAAACTTTGTAAAAATAAAATACTACTTGGAACCTACTTAAAGAAAACTTTTACTGACTTTGTCACTACTTACTGAATGAGAATAATGACATGGATAGATCATGTGTATCTTTTGTGAAGATTCTTTCTTAAATAGATTTTTCTAAACCGTGAACAAGGCCAACACACTGGTCTTTTTTATGTAAACGTAAAAGACTTTTCATTTACCTTTTTTCTTAGTAAAGTCAATATGTAATAAACTGTATTTCGATATATATACCAACTAATTGTTAATAATTCGTAGTCTATTGATATAAATATTTATATGGGCTGCAGCTTAACAGGCAAACTTTTGATCGATCGCTTTTTAATATAAAAAAAAAACACATTTATTGTTTTGTTACGATTCAAATGAAACTGGTGAAATCTATACAATTATTTGGGTATTAATTGAGTATAGGCTAGCCAAATACCCCGTTTTTACGGGTTACCCCGTTTTTTGGGCTACAACAACATAAAAAAACCCGTAATTAACTAAAGTGAATACTGTATTTTTGTCAATTCGTTGGGACTGGCGATAATGAGTATACGATTACGAATAATCAAAACATACTTAATATTTATACAGTCAAGATTGAGTTACTGATAAATGTAATTTAAAGTTAACATCTAATATTTTCGTCGAGCTCAATAGTCAAGTGGCTTGCATACCGCATTCATAATGGTGCCGAAGTCCGAGGGTTTGACCCTGACTGAGTCAAACCCTCAAGTAGGTGTTTTGACACAATGCAGGTGAAAAACGCATGCTTCAAAAATTTTTATTTTTAATAATGATGAACAATGATTATATGTACCTATAATTTAAAAAAAATTGAACGGTTTTTACATGAGTCGATGCCATTTTTATTGTCTCCGAAAAAAGACAGAAACCTGTATTATTGATGTTGGTAAACCTTAAATCACGAATGGCAAGTGGCAACCCTGATTGGATAAAACATACTTCTACCACTCGCAGGTACCATACGCTACAAATAAATAATAATTAGTTATTGGTGCAAATGAATAAGCAACTTAGAAATAATTGTTTAAATATACATGCATGGGCGTACTGGGTACTGCCTATTAGATGTACTGTTGGCGTTAAAAGTAAAGTTAGAGTCACGTTATGATTTCCCTCAGTATAAATAAAAATACCATCTAAACTGAGGTACCCATTTATTAATAATGAAGGGATTATAAATCTTTACTGTTCCTATAAAAACACAAATATTAAATTCTCGGAATATGTGTAATGTTACTTGTAAGTGATTGATAATGTATAGAAATTGGCAAATTGCCTTCTGCAAATTGGCATACAAAATAGACACGCCATCGCGTGCCGCAGCGTTTTCTCTAGTTCCGTATTATTTGGTTTTCATAGTAACTAACAAAACGTATATGAACAAAAATTATTTTAGTGAAGCCTTAAATTATCATTATGGTTTAATATGTTTTTACTATTTTAAAACTTAATCAAATATTTATACCTTATTGTGATCACCCCTTATAGAGCAAGAGAAAACTTACGTGAAAATAAATGAATCAATAACGTATTTAAGTTATATAAGCATTTTTTTAAAATTAATTCAATTTCAATTTTGATATTATATTAAAATCATATCGGAGGAAAATCACTCTTATCTGTGTTGGTGTCATACATAGAAAAACTTTCATCCTTTATAAAAAAAGATGGTTTAGCCGTCGCGGGCTCTTGGCCTATATTACACGAAATATGTGAAAGCGCTACCTATTGCTATATAACAATATCAAAAGTATTAATATTTAATGTCCAATATTGACCTTTGTGAACACAAAAATCAGAGATAATATTTTGTTCCATTGATATGTATATTATTCTGGTAGTCTGACAATGCTTTGAAATTCACAAAGCACCATGGCGAGATCATCAATTTTAAACAGCTAAAAAAGGTAATGCAAAGCAGCGGGAAATATAACGGGAAGTAGGTATACTCCAAAACGATAAAGTTTCCCTAAAATCTACTACTTCCTTATTTCTGACAGAACCCTGACTGGCCCTGACGTTCTACTGGTTCCAAAACCACCTTGCACCCTCCAACTTGGAAGCCGTGATGTGAAACTTTTTTTTTGAACGCGAATGATTCTGGCACCGCGTTTCATTACCGTCTTCGTGGTCACTGATCTATACTACTTATTCCTGAAGCATCTAAGGGTTGTTTTTGCCCCCTTGACATATCGCCAGGGGAAAACTTCTTGGGCATTTAATCACAAGCACGGGAGCTGTGAAATATCAATTTGAGCGAATTTGACCGGTGCCACGGATCCCATGTATCGTCTGCGTGGTCATTTATCATTATCATGATAATCCAAACAGGCTACAAAGATATTATCTTTATATATAATCTCGACGCCTCAAATTCATATTATTTTACTCTGACACGTGTTTTGCATAACAAACCGTTGCATCCACGATGGGCCGCGTGATACGTAGGTGCGCGTGCGACTAAAACAAAATGCAGATCGACCGGGCATCTGCGTTCCTCGATATCTATTTCTATAACAGAAGTTATCTTAAGAGTTATATAGTGACAAAATATTACTTTAAAAAGTTACTAAGTATTTCGTTTGCACTCCCCGATGCGATTGTGAAATTTGTATGTTTTTAAAACATTGTAACCTCTCAAAACGGACTCCAGAAGCCTTAGGAGAAAAGCGAAGGCGGATTTTGAGGCGAATACGAACGATTGAGTCATCAATTTTAATAAATATGAAGGGATAGAGACCAAGATATCTACCTCTTTCATGAAATGCATATGGGCTATATTCGTTATTATGTTTGCTGTTTACGGAACAGCTAATGTTGTTAATTGCTAATAACCGATAATTAAAATTTTACTTCTATAATTTACTAAGATAACTCTATGGTACGACGAATTGATTAAATTAAACAGATATTTTCTTTACTATTTGTCACTTAGTTACAACACGTATCAATATCATAACAACATTAATAAAGATCTGAATGAACTCATCACGACTATATTCGTGTCTATCATGTTAATATTGTTTATTTATCTAACTTAGAAATACGATAACGATACGCCATCACGTGACCTGTATGCTGTCAGTAATATTGTATGTATTAGTTATTTATTTCAATACTTGCATATATTTATCATTGATTTGCAAATACATGGGTTAGGAAAGAGAAGAATCTACTTTCTGTTTTCTCTATATGCCATATATTAAGATAAATGCCTATTAAACGCGGTAAAATTTTATCATTTAAATATTTTTTAAGAAACATTAAAATATGTTGAGCTAAAAATTTGTATTACAGCTAGGTCCCGTCCGTAATACATGGGCAAAGATCGAATATGGTCCGTTTAAGGTAAAGCTGATATCTCAACCGATGGCCGCCTTAATTAAATTGAATTATTATTTTTTATTTATTTCGTACTTCAATGTTATTATGTAAATTAAAAATGAAATTTCTTGAACATGTGGTAAAAGCATAGGTGCTTTTATTGAAATAAAGATCGTGAACTCTACTCCAAAACTCAGTAAAAAGTGCGTATCGGCTACAGCATAATAGAAGTTTTTACCTTATATTTAAAAAAAAGAAGGTAAATTCCTCAGCTCCAAACAACTTTAACTATCGAATTTGTGGAAAGAAACTAATGTTATTATTTTTTATTGTGATTGTAAATTTATTAAATAAAAATTGCATTAACAATGAACTACTATGCTCCAAATAATATCAATTTTAAAATATATCAAGCAATTTTTTTTCTGCGGCGTAGAAAACTTCTATTATAATAAAATCGGAATACCATTATTCATATACAAAACCTATGAAAACTTATCAGGTCAGTAGTCGAGGACAAGGTCACTGTGATAAGAAGTGAAGTATGTAGTTTGGCAATTATTTAAAAGTCGCTAAAATAAACATATTTTTTTGACATTATGTTTATTTGATTCGTAATCTACCTTAGAGCCTTATCGCTATAAATGCTTTAGACATAGTTACGACATTCAAGTTGATTAACACATTACTGTCATAAGCGTTAGACGTATTTTGATAACATTAACACAGGTTGTGTTCTTTTTTTTACTATTTTTCACTTCAACAACAATAATTATATTACATTACATATTATTACGCCTATTTTACATTTCATACGTGAAGTACACTAAATACTGTTTTACATTGAATCTACATCAAAATATTATATCTATTGTCTATTATATTAACTAAAATAACAAGTGACCTCACAACGACGACGTTGCGTCTTCGTTAGTTACTTCTTATCTAAATTTAGTCAAACCCTTTTAGACAGAACGCTAATGATGGATTCGAATCTTTGCTTTTAAATTAATGAAAGTAAAATTACAATAAATATGTCTTTGTTAGTAAAAATAAATGAGCGCTAAACCTTTGTTTTATTTTATATATAGATTTTGCTTCACTCATCGTCAATCATCGATTTATCATATCATTTTATTATAATATTTGTTATCATTTTTAAGCTTTACTTTAACATATTGAATATTCATAAACAATTGATAATCCGGATTTATTTCAAGATACTACAGCTGATGTTGTCAATTTTTAAGATAAATGAAAGTCTATCTATTATCTTGATGAAATATGCTACTTGTAACAATTTAACACCCCATATTTATAGCACGCGTCTTTGTTTGAAAAAAAAAATCAGCTTACTGTGTATATACAGTCCTAATTTCAGTACTTACCTAAAATAAAATTGCATCTGATTATAATGCGACACTTAATAATATTTTTCCTGCTAAGGCTAATATCAATACCAGCTTTTCTGGCCCGTGAGCAGATCACGTTCGGTTGGCAGTGTAAAAAGTAATAGACCTCATTTCAACACCGGAAGCCTCTAGAGGCTGCTCTTAAAACTTATTTATGATTATCGCGAAGCGACTACGTGAAATCATGGGCGCTTGAACTGGGATGAAAAATCATTGGGAATCAGCGGTATGTCGCCTGAACCACATCCAGTGAGAGTGGCAGCTTTGGAAATGTTCCTTTACGAAGCAGTTATTTTGAGTAAAGTTCAATCATAGAAACGCCGAGTTTTATAAAACGTGATTTTATTAAATGTATACAATATATCTTAACTTATATTTGTTTGATAATCGAAATATTAGGTATTCTACAAAGTAAGATCAGGAAATCTGTTTTTTGTAGTCAAGTCTCAACATCAAATATTATTTCGCAAATCAAAACAATTATAAATAAATAATATAGACGAAAGCACATACATTGTTTACATATATCGCTAAAGCACTTGTGTTATAGAAATCATAAACAACGACACAGCACCCAGTCACTTGCCAATACAGAAATTTTAGTTACTTTTCTTATATACTATATTTGAAACACTATTTTCCAAGCAAAAAAAATTGCCGTATCTTTTTACTAAGCCATAAACCATACCTAAGCGTATGTGTGGTTCGTGTATAATTGCGTCCGCAACATTATCGACCTCGACAACCTCAGTGGTCGAGTGGCGATAACGGGATTCATGGTATTCCAAGCGATTCGAAGGTCCCGGGTTTGATCCACGGTCGGGTAATGTAGAAAACCAACTTACCTACTGTACCAACCGTCATCGTCGTCCGTCGTTGGTTCTAAATTCCATAGCTTAAATTATTAGGGGTCATGATTTTGTCTAGTATTTGTTAATTTATCATGTAATATGATTCCTAATTGTACATGAATATTAATTAAAAGTCGGCACGTATTTTCCGTTAAAAAACATTTGCTCTATTTTCTCAAAAACTAACGGCCTTATTTTTTCTTTCAGATAGATATTCTTCTTAAGAAAAACCACAGCACTTAAGTTTTAACTACAAAATGGTGAATGTAAGTATACATTTCTAAGTACATACATATCTAACACAGGCAAACAAATCTTGGCTGGCAATAAAACATGACTTATTTAATTGGAAGATGACCCTTTCCTGTTTTTGCTATCTTATCTTTGATAAGGTTTTTTTTGAAAAGGCGTTTGAAATCAGTAGCATTGTACTTTGTTACGATTTCCCAATTATCCGCAATTTAAAAAATCGTCTCAACTTAGCCATATTGTCTGTAGTGATTGCCAGAAATTTGTAAAATTCAATTACGAATGTTATGTTAGTCGCTTAATTATTTCATATACACTAGTTAAGCATAACAATAGTTTGGTGCCAGTATTATCGCCAACTATTATAATTGTTTTATGGTATAAAAAAATATTTGATGCCATCAGTTAGATTTTTAGCCACGGACAACAGCCAATCAACCTTGGTAGGTTTTTAGAAAAACAATCACATTTTCTCATTGATATTGAATTCTATTTGTTTGATTAAAATTCGTAGGAGAATTTCCACACTGAAATGAATAATTTTATGTAACAAACGTGTTTTAGGAATGACAGCTTTCTTATTGGTTTAATTTAATTAAAAGAATTAGATTAAATGTTATTACTGAAACAATGTTGATAGTTTATTTAATAGACGATTCATTCTTGTTATATTTTGAGATTTATCTTCATCTAGCTTATCATCTACGGTCCTAAATATTTTGATATTCAAATATGAATATCAACCGATAACATCATGTTTTCTTCCGATCTTAAAATAATTCGATAAAGCACTCATGTAAAATCTAACTTGAGTTACCGGGAATGAACCCTGGAATAGTTCCAGACAGGAAATGGCAATTAGAGACTCAGTCTCCTGAAATCAATTTGATTTCTGCTATCCTATCATACATCGTACACGTGTGAGTGAATCGAGCGTGAACGATGGAAGGTGCACCTCAAGATACAAAAGTTGCCCTGACACAAGTTGATTGATGAATTAAAATCCTACTTGCTTCTAATGAGTCGTTAAGGATTTTAATTGTTAATGATTAGATAATCACCTATTATAATCACAGTACATTATATTTTCATTAATATATTCTGATAAACCGAAGTAGTTGGTACCTACTAATTTTCAAGGTATGTATGTACATGCAGGAATTTGCTCAAAACAATTTTTAGGAGCTTAGGTCTGCCTTCTTTCTTCTGCCTTCAGCCTTTCATGAATGTTTATTATTTTCATAATTTTCTGTATGGAAGCTTTTCATTTAAGATACATAGAATAAAAGAATGTATTAAGTTCGAAACGATGGCTCGGAGGAGAAGGCATTAGCAAAACATTGCATAAAGTTTTCAGCGTTTATATGATTATAATGACATTTTTATTTTAAACAGGAAAATGGCAGCGTCCCGGCCTCTCAGGAGTTGGAGACTTTCCTCTCTCCAGAGGAAAAAAGTAAAGAAAAAATAGTTAAAACGTAAGTCATTTCAATTGGTCAATCTAATAAATAGAACAAAGATATGGTGACAAAAAGGGTCTTCCTAAAATATTGTCCACAACTTCGATCATTATGATCGAAGGTCCGCAAGATCTTTATTATACCCTCCACTGCGAATATATTAAAACATTACATATTTACACAGATATTTTAAATGACGGTACCTACTTACAAAAGGTGACTCAAAAAATCGTGTAGGAGCTCGTAAATTAAAAAAGTTGCTTAAAGCTTTGTTTACAAATAGTGAATTTTTCGGCTTCATAGGGCAAAAGTGCCATTAATTGAGACATTTCTAAAACGATTTTATTGTGAACCAGGTATAACATGACTAAAGATGTGGAATCAGCGGATTTTGACCCCTTTACTGAGCGAAAACTGGAGAATCCTACTTCGTAAGTATCAACTTCACTTGGATCTGTACTATTGCAATCTCATTTCTACAGAAATAATAGGTAAATACAGTTACAAATTTACAATACCTATTCTGTAAGATGAACTTTAACTAGTAAGAGAAAGAAATCTTATTTCAATTAATACAATAATAATATAATTATGGTGTCTTAAATCATAAAAACATCAAGAATTTATAGTATTTATTTGAAATTTAAATGAATAATGATAGGTAAAAACTAATATTATAAATACGAGTGAGTTTGTTTGTTACACTTTCACGCCTTAACTACTAAATCGATCATCATGTTTTTGTATACATTTTGCCAGGGGTATAGAAAAGTACATGGGTACCTTTTATCCAGAAAAAAAGTACTGTTCCCGTGGGATGTCAATATAAATTTTAATCGGTAGTCTACATTAACGCGAGCGAAACCGTGGGTAAAAGCTAGTTCATTAATAATATTCTTACCGCGTGACTAGAAGCATCACAACTACAGCAATAACTCACCTGTCCTTATGAGTTACAATCTGTTCCAAACGATGCATGCAGGCGGAATTCCTCACATTCGGTTCGGTTCGTCGAATTCTGAATAAACCCTATAATGGAACTTGTATTAAACTTAACTTAATTACTATGTATATACTGGAAATAATTCTGTAAAACCCTTTTTTTGTAAAGACACAACAAATGAAGATGATATTAATAATGTAAAATATTCAAGTATTACTTGTATTATATTTAATTACACTAACGATGATAATTGCTTGGCGAAATAATTGTATACACTCCATTTGACGACCGTTTGGTGCAACGGTAGTGATCCTGCCTTTCGCACCGATGGTCCCGGGTTCAAATCCCGGAGGGGTAAATGTTTGT
This sequence comes from Calamotropha paludella, assembly GCA_927399485.1. Lineage (NCBI taxonomy): Eukaryota > Metazoa > Arthropoda > Insecta > Lepidoptera > Crambidae > Calamotropha > Calamotropha paludella. The sequence continues at coordinate 29,722,202 of OV656803.1, read as the reverse complement.
ATGATGAATACGAGCATTTGTACCTAAGTCATTGGTGTTTTTATTTATTTCTATGAATATTACATATCTATGTATTATATATGTATGTCTATCCGTTACCCTAGTATCCATAACACAAGCCTTACAGTGCATACTTTGGGCTAGGCTAATTGGTATGACTGTAAGAAATATTTATTAATTATATTTTCATTATTTATTATATTAAACGCAAGGGTTTTTGCCTACATAATTATGCGTCTACAAATATATTGGTAGGTATCTTATTACACCTATAGACCAATAGACAAAGAATCATGATATTTTTATTTCATTGGCAATAATCTGCAAGAATTCCGTGAGTAAGTAGATGGTGAAACTTTTATGGGAGGAATGAGTAAATATGTATTTATAACTTATCGTCTTTTCGATGTCCACCACACTCCAATAACAGAAAATTTGTTTACAGAAACATGGATACTTTGACCCATTTACTGAAGGCATCCCTTGGCACTGGGATCCTCGCCATGCCCCTAGCCTTTAAAAACGCCGGCCTGATCTTCGGGATATTCTTCACTATCCTAGTGGCAGTTGTCTGCACCCACTGTTCATACATTCTTGTAAGTAAATCACAAAATTATGATATTATTAGTTATCAAAGCGAATACCTGCAAGTAATTATAAATGTAAGCAATAATATAATTGCCGTTTTATTAATTAAAATTTATTCTGTACACCCGATTGAATCACTTTAATCATAACTGTTTATTCTGTTTAATAAGCATAGCGATTTTATGATTGATAATAAACGCTGGCATACCTGCACAATTCTTGTTAAGGTCTTTTTTATGCGAATTTCCCTATATCCTGAAACTAATTTTATTAAAAAGTCTGCTATTTCAGCAAAGCGAATGTTATTATTATTTTTAGAGTAGTCAAACCATATGGAATATCTCACTATAACAATTTAAATAAAAGTTATTTAAGAATGGTCATAGAGAAATGCCATTTTTATAAACAGCATTTTTATTTAGGACACATCATTGACACAGGAATACAGATAAAGTAAAAGCCATTTCTAAAACGAACCCTCCCAAAATCGTTACAGAATTACGGAGTTGTCTGGGCATGGTAAATTACTACAACAAATTCAAACCTAATCTGCCTTCTATTACAAACCCTTTGAACAGATTATTAAAGAAAGGTGTAATATTCAACTGGTCCCCTAATTGTCAAAAAAGTTTAAACAGAATAAAAAAAATTTAAGCGAGAAAATGCTAAACTTGTCCAGTGCGAATTTAACCTCTTGTGTATGCACGCCTGCCGCCCGCTCCTCTCTCGATTCCCTTTGCGGCCGTTACGCCCACGTACCGCGCGGGCGAATACTCATTTAAGCGGTCTACCTATAACTCATTTTTAATATGTCATTATTATATTTCAAGCGCTTGTGTTTATGCAATTTAGGATAAAATTCAACATAGTAATTTTCTACAAACGTTTCTTTAATCCCCAGGTGAAATGCGCCCACGTTCTGTATAAAAAGACCAGGAAAACGAACATGACTTTCCCAGAAGTAGGAGAAGCAGCCATCGCAAATGGACCCCAGAGCTTAAGGAGAGGGGCATATGCATTTAAGTTAGTACTAGTAAAGAAATAATTTAAAAGTAGCGTTTTCTTATTGCTTTGTTATCAGCTTTATATTACTGAACTTTTTTATTTACAAAGTTTTTTGCAGTCATGATCATTATTAGACTAAAGTTGATATTCTGCGTGATTTTACGCATGTGTCAAAATTCTATGATCACGTTTATATCACGCTTCTGTGATCATTTCGCCGAACGAAAATATTATAGATTTTGAAGTGCGTTAATAAATTGCTTGCTTTAACACATAGTGTGATTTAATAATCAGACTTTTAATATTTTATTCTTTTTTAGGATATTCATACTCGTTAGTCTTTTTCTAACGTACTTCGGAACTTGCTCTGTATACACAGTTATAGTAGCAAAGAACATATTACAAGTAAGTTATTAAGAAAAACGCTATACTGAATACTCCGTCTTCAAAAGCATATGAATTATTGAAACTATTTTCAGCATTTAAATGATTTCCTTGCTTACAGAGCCTTAGTTTAAAACTAAAATTTTTAATAATTGTCATGTTCTTCGTTTCCTCAGGTTGTCGCCCATTATATGAATGTCGCAGAAAAAGACCTTGAAATAAGAATATTTATCATAGCACTACTTTTACCGCTCATATTCATGGCGTGGGTTCGTAACCTGAAATACCTGGCGCCTATTTCTATGATCGCTAACGTTTTTATGGGACTTGGACTGGCAATTACTTTCTACTATCTTGTCGGAACTGGAGATCTAAAGGTGGATAATATCAGCAGCATGTTGGTTAAACCGCCTGGAGAATGGGCGGAGTTTTTTTCGCTCAGTATATTCGCTATGGAGGCTATTGGCGTAGTGATGCCTCTTGAGAATGCCATGAAAACTCCTCGGTCAATGCTCGGGATCTGCGGTGTCCTTAACAAAGGCATGTCTGGAGTAACGCTGGTTTATATTCTACTGGGATTCCTAGGGTACCTTCGCTACGGTGAAGCCGTCGAAGACTCCATCACCCTTAATCTGGATCAAAAGCTAATGTAAGTATATCTTTAAATAAGTAACCAATATTTATACCAATTCAAGATTTTAGTAATAAGTTACACTCATTGCTAACTAATTATCTCAAAATTTAACAGAAATTCTCATTTTATTTGTTTTACGGCAACATAATTATGTAGTAATATTAAAGTAAAAAAATGAAATGGTTACATATTACTTATACTCCCCCTAAATATTTGTTACAGCCCTGCTCAAATAGTGAAGATAGCCATCGCGATTGCAGTTTACTGCACTTATGGACTTCAATTCTTCGTGTGCATCGAAATCATGTGGAATGCTATTAAAGAAAAATTCACAAAGAGACCGGACTTGGCTGACTACATTATGAGAACCATCATGGTTACTGTTTGCGTTCTACTCGCTGTCGCTGTACCTGCCATTGGACCTTTCATGGGTGTTATCGGAGCCTTTTGCTTTTCCATCCTCGGACTTATCGCTCCTGCCTTCATCGAAGTTATCACTTACTGGGACATTGGATTTGGAACTGGACACTATCTTATCTGGAAGAATGTACTAGTCCTTATCTTCGGTCTACTTGCGCTTATTTTTGGTACCAAAGATGCCGTTATAAAAATTATAGGAGATTACAGTCCAAAAAATTAGTAACGTCCTTAAAAATAAATATGTCTGTGTTATAATTATATAGCTTAGCGTTTTTGCAAGCACTTAAGCTAAGTGAGTTTAATTTTAAGTTTTAGGTTTGTTAGACCAATATTTTAGTATCGATAACTGATAGATACACCTGGATATACCACGTCTCTTTTTCCATATACCTAGAAAATAAATTAGAAATAATGCAGAGAATGTGTTATACAAAACATTTTTGGGTGTGAATGATATACCTATCGGCATATAAATCTGATCGAAGCTGTACAATGTTCTGAACGTTGTGAAGGTGCTTCATTGCGTTATATTAAAATTGTTCCCAATGTGCTCATTAACACTTTGACAAATAATTGATGTGTGGACTATCTGCGAGAGCTCTGGGTATTAAAACTAATCACATTTCGATTGCATTCCCAACCCAGATCTGAAGTGAATATGTTTAAAGCACATAGGTACTCTAAAAAGATTAGAGGTGTAACATTCAACGTACCTAATGTGTATAAGGTATGTACAAACGGTCACAAGTGTAGCAAAACCATTCAAAGACACTAACGTTCTTCAAGAACACAAACTTAAAATGTGGCTGGACGTACTATAAAATATATATAAAATGAATTAACTTAATAAGTAAGTAGGTATATGAAGGAATGTTGTATATTCCTAATGAAATGGCAAATTGCGATTATTGAAAACACGCAGACTTACAGCTTACGTCTTGACTGCCTCTGTTTATCTGTAAAATGCATACGATCTAAGTATTAAGTACAATGTGTAAATCGGACCAAATTGTTAACCACGGTTCTGAAATAAATAGTAGATTAAAATCTTTTAAATAGAATCCGCCATTTTTGCGGGAGGGTGTTGCTGCATTTAATATTTATAGATGATCATGTTTATTAAACTGTAGCTGTATGTGTGATTTTAAGATCGACGTTTATATAAAATTATATATTTTTTTGTACAAATACAGGTCGTGCATGTCAGCTCAATCTATTGCATATTATATTTTTAGCCATTAAAATCTAATTCTGGGAGAGTACCTACAATTTATTTTTAAATTAATTTGTAGGCTAAGTTCGTATTGTTTATATTATATGCACATATCACTCATTGTTGTGTAATTTCAATAAACTAATAAAAAACGTATGTTATGCATTTGTGCGGTACTCTGTAACAACGTGTAAGAATATCCTTAACTTAAAAAATAAAGCCACATCTGTTTCTCATCTTTGCACTACATCTAAGAAATTAGCAGTTGAGAAGTTATTGAAGATGTCAGTTTAAACTGCCATTACTGAACATTCCAAATAACACATAATACCCTACGACATACAGAGTGTGTTGATACGCTAGTTACGTTACGTTTTTTAATACTTAGGTACATAAAAATAAATATCGTCAATTCTTTTTGGAGAATTTATTTGGTTCCTTGTACCATATGCAATGCAATATATGTCATAATGTTACGCGCTTTCAAGATATTGTTACATTTTGTTTAAAGGTACCTACCGAAATCGTAATATAATCTTAAAACAAATGGATCGCAACTAGTCTTCGATAGAAGACGCAAATAGTACTTCATTATATTTGCCTATTTTGGTTACTAAAATAACCAACCTATTTAAATCTCCTAAGTAATAAAATTACATTAATAAAATAATACCTACTACAAAAATCGACTTCGTTCACAAATTATTCTCAGACGACTAAAATGTAAAGTTTTTTGTTTTAAATATTAATTATTTATGTTTTCAGCACATACTCAAATTATTATTTTTATGTATTTCCAAATTAGTATGACAATCTCAGCTTAAATCCAAAAATTAAAATCTACGCAAAAGCTGACCATACAGGAACAAAAATAATATTTAAATAAAATTATATTTATATCGACAGATATTTTTGAAATTACGCACGGTAATGTTTTGATATCCTTAACCTATGTTTACTTATACCGAAAACTTTATATTATTGGAGCGGAGTTCCCGAGTTCTTAACCGATTTTAATAATTTTTGTGTGGAATCGAATCAACAGGTTTAGGACGTGACGGTGACCGAATTTTGAAAATCTTCAAAAATAATAAATGATGGCCAAAAAACATCTCTATGGGATTTCCCAATGAAACATAAAGTTTTTTGAAAGTTTTCATCTTTATGGAGTTTTAAAATTTACTAAACGTTATTGATTTTTTTTGTATTACGCTCCGCTCCAATATATAGTGCTAACGAAGTTTTATGCTTAGCAACTGCATCGACCTATTTTCAATCAGATTTTAATATTATAAAACCTGATTAAAAATAGTAAATATATTTATTTACGATACTTAAACAGACAATAGGTAATTGAACAAAAATTAATAGCAAAAACATTGTAACAACTATTTTTGTGGATTCTGAAATGAACTTACCTGATAAAAAAACTGGTTGGTTGCCTGTAAAGTCGGTATACGGGCGAAAGTTTTACGTGACAACGACTTTGAGTGGTAAAATAATTTTAATGTGAATATTCATTCGTATAGTAGGAAGAAGGATGAAATAATAGTAACAATTTAAAACATTTATTTATACAAAGAATTATATTTAAAACATTAATTTATAGGCACACGTCCCTTCCACTTTTTATGTCTGTCTCTCTCGCTCTTAGGCGGGCTAACCATGCCCGAGTGGAAGGACGCGTGCCTCTCACTCGCTCTCATTGTAAGCGCATAACGTGAGCGGAGCGTAACGCAGTTTCTTGAAGTGTCACCCGGCAAACCAATTTATAAGACGTTGTCACGTCAATAATAAAATTAAGTCTTCATCATCAGAATCGTCCAAGATATTTTGAGAATGTATTCTCGTGTGTATATTTCACCAAGCGCCCGTAACTTATTAACACGAATGACTGCCGCCCGCTCCTCTCGATCTGCTTTGTTGCCGTACCCCGCGCCCCTGTACCGCGCGGGTGAAGACTCAGTTAAGCGGTCTACTTATACACCTATTCATGTAGGAGCTCTAAACTAAATTTTTATATAGCAGTGTGTATTTTTACATAATAATATTGTTATTTGCAGAAATTTTTCTATGACTATTTATATATTACGCATTAGATAATTTACAGATAAATTAATAATATTAATATTTATGATTTATAAATATATTAATAATTAAATAAATAAAACTGTCATGTATAACTAAAATTTTATAGCAACTGCAGCCGTTAAGTTCAATTATAGAATATAGTGACAACGGTTATCTTGTTAAAGCGCAATCAGCCTAATGGAGCTGATGGTCAGCTGTATTCCAAACAGAGTAAGACCCATCTAAGTCCGCGAACTTTAGCAGGTTACAGTTTGAATCACAGATATTGAAATATCAATATAAAACTTATAGTGAAGCCCTTCTATTTGACAGTATATACAAAGGTTCCTAGATAATATTTAATATTTGTAATAATCATACCAATAAATAAAGTTAGAAACGGTAACCAAATTATAAGTTCCTATTTGTTTATAAATTGAAAACACAGATTAAAATATTTGAATAAAGGCTTTACAAAGATCACTTATCCATTAAAAACTTTAAATTTGAAAATCAGTTATTATCAGTGTTTTGTTATTAAAATTAATTATTCAGATATTGCATGTACTGTAAGGCACAATAAATTGTATGTTAGCATTTTACTAAATTTAAAAGTCATTACTTTAATCTGTGACAATCTGTAAGACTTCAATGACAAACGACGTAGGAGACGTTTATATAAAAAATATATAAAACTCTTTAAAATTAAGTTGGGGCGGGTCTCTTAATTTTTTACTAGCTGTGCGCGGATGTTTTGCATAGCTCTGTTCTGCTAAGCATTCTTAAATAAAAATAGCCTAAGTGACCCCTTAGAACATCATCTATAGTTGGTCTAGTTTGGTCGAATCAGCCCACCCACTACACATATTTAAGAAATATTTAAAAATTTACAGCGTTTTGTTTTTTATTTTTATTTTAACATTACAAACGGTCACTTATTTTTTTGTATAGATTTTATTCGTTGCAAGAATGAAATGATGTCAAATATTATTATACTTATTATAGGTATGTTGATAACTCCTACGTTGATAGCCTTAATACACATTGAAGCATATTGTCACCAATAACACGTGTTAAGTAGCTCTTTATGAAATTTTACTTTGTATTCATTCGCTGAAAAACGCTTTTCAAGTAATTGTCAAATGCGCAGAGCTTGTTTAATCAGTATAATAAAACAAACGTATGTATACGTACGACATGGTTTCATAAAATATTAATATTTTACCTATTGTTTTTATACTTCAATAAAATAAAATTGTAAACACAGTTTTGTTTTTTTGTATGTTAATGTTACTTATGTAGGTATGTTCTTGTAGTAAATAATTCAATATACGGTTGTCAACTTCGATCTTCGATTAAATGCATAAATGTAGACTAGACATGCGCCAAACAGTACGTTAGAACGTACTGCCATATGACATGACATTTCGTATCGCGTAATATGACATTAGAACAGTACGCAGTACTCCATATAACTTCGAATGACGCGCTATACGAACGGCCCGCTATTACTTACTGTACTAGATATGCCCTCCCGAACTAAAACGTAGTGATTACATACTCTTTGTCCCGAACAGTCGCTATGTTCCATTGCACGCTATACAGTTCACTTAAGTCTGTCATCGCAGTTCACCTGATTTGTGTTCTAAATTCAAAAGTATTTGCACACATTTTTTCTATTGGTAGAATATATATCAATGTACGTGGTATTGTTTGTACTGAGTGTAATGGAAAAGCGATAGGTTGTTATTGTTAGCTAGATTCTTTATTAATACAGATCATATTACGTTCTTCATAACACATGTGATTACATCGCATCACGGTTTGCGACATGACATGATGAAGGAAGAACATTGTGTCCGATCATCGCCATGCCGAATTTAAATAAATAAAGTTATTTACTTACACACACTAGCACTACTGTTTCTATTTATTTACAGTTTACACATAACAATTTTACACATAATTTACTATTAACCTTTTTTTATCTGTATTGCGTACAATAAACCTTGACCGTGTAATTACTAAATTGAGTGAAAACTATGCATGCACTTTTACAAATCAAAAACAATTATACGAAAAAAGCTCGCAAGGTTTATGACCTACGTTCTATACGACAGGGGGCGGTGCAACAGAAATATGATCCTTACCGCGAACGCAATACTGTTCTAAATATTTTTTTTCCAAATAACATGGCATGACAGAGACAAACCGTCCGGCCGAACGACTAGAGCATGTCATGTCATAGTATAACGCGACCACAGAACGCGACACTTTTCGACAGGCGCTAGACTCTCAGGTACTGTGACATGACGTGTCATGCAAAATTTTACCAGGTAATACGTACTGTTTCAGTACGCGCTCGGGTTATATATCGCGTAATACATTACTCACAGTACTTACACACCTCTAATGTAGACCTATGCTTGAATATATATAAATAAATAACTATTTGATCAAAGAACCTACATAGCGTTGTCTTGCTCTCTGGAATTTTATGATATCTAATTTTTGTCATAAAACTTAAGACTGAAACGATATATGACGTCCTGGATATCACACGCTTCCACAATCCTGCATTAAATATTTGTGTACCATTTGACTTCTTTTAAAGAGTAAAATTTTAGGAAATCACAAAATTCGTGAGTCGAGTAGTAAACAAACACGAGAGGTCACAAATATACGACAGCAACACCATAACAACGTTTTTTTTTGCCACATTCTTATTACCCTAAAAACTGGTAAGTTTCGCATTATGAGTTTCTGTTGTAAACATATATACCTACGGAAAATTATTATTGCATAATCGTCTTTGATCTTTAAGCCACTCAGAGGGCCAATCGCCGTAAAAATATGCAGTTGGATTGAAAACGAATTACGGCTGATCTTCAACTTTTACATTTCATATCGCGGTAATTATTTGACAGACGGTTGAAATTTTAACGCAACGTTTATGCGCCGCTACTTTTTTTAATTGGTTCGCTTTTCACGGAATTTTAAATGATTTTGTTCGAAAAACTCCATTTTGACAAATGATTTAATTAGATTTCTTGAAAAGCACATGAAGTTTTCAACTCCATGGATTTAAAACCAAATCATAAATTTAAAAAATAAGAGTAGCCAACGCTGCATTATTTGATATTTCTTTCTTTGATTCTTTGAACTTAAATAATCAGTAATAATTAGGCTTTCGAATGAATTGATTCGAAAGTTAATTAAGGTTACAAGTCCTAGTTTTCGAAAATTTCTAATACCTTATTAAATTATATGCTGTAGGCCAGCGTTGTTGTCTCATCAATGAGAGGAACATCCTCTCGGATTCAAGAGAAACATTTTTACAAACTTGCTATCTTATAATGTAATTTCGACGGGTTCGAAGGCTCGGTAGCTCAATTGGGAGAGCATAGGACTGGATTTCCAATAGCTGCGGGTTCGTTCCCCGCCTGAGAATTCACTTGTGAGCCGAGTCGATCATTTATAGTATTTTTCTATTAAAATAATTTTTTACCTTATAAGATAGCATTGAAAAATGCGAAAAAATAAATTATAAAATTAAATGGCTGTATCATCTTAATCGATTACCCAAACATTGTAAAAATGTTTGTTTCGAATACGAGAGGATGTTCCTCTCATTGATGAACGATGGCCTACAGCATACAGTTAGAAAGGTGCTAGAAAATTTCGTCGGGTGTTCACAAGGCTCGGTAGCTCAATTGGGAGAACATTGGACGGGACTTCCAAAAGTTGCGAGTTCAATTCCCGCCTGAGAATTCACTAGTGCGCCGAGTCAATTTTTTCTATTAAAATAAATTGATCTTATAAGAAAGCATTGAAAAAATTCAAAAAAGAATATAAATTAGAATTAGATTAGATATGCAGCTTAGCAGTCCGTTCAAATTGCCGGCTTACCAAAAAAGATTGAATATGACATTTTACACTACATTTTATAAGTAGTCCGCGAATTTTAGTTTTCTATTTTATCTTTATACATCTTCACTTTAAAATTTAAGAAATATTAGCTTTTCTATTAAGGACATTGAATTGATCTCGCCTTAACAAATCTTATTTATTTACAACTTCTCATAGACCACTTTGAAATATTTATTACAAGAAACATTTTTCTAGCAGCTGATATCACCAAGGACTATTACAAAGTGCTAGTGCAAGTGACTAGGACAATGCTATGTAGATTTTTTGATCAAATAGGTCGTAAAAGTGTTTTCTCCACCGATACCTATAATTTCATGGCTGCACGTAGGTCCATCAGCCTGAAAGAGCAATGGCGACGCCCAGTCTTTAAATAAGAGGCATTTCCCAAATTTTAGGGAAAAACAAAAAGATGTCGCATTACATGACTGGGTAATATTACTCGAGTGATATTATAGCCATTATATACTTGCACATGTCTTCACCACAGCGATTAATTTTTAGACAGCTATAGACATTATTATATTATAATAACTGTCAGGTCTTACTAGTAAATAGTAATTAAATAAAAAAAAACAAAACTATAGTATGTGTCATGTGCTTCAGGCCTTGGAGTGTTTTTCATATCCTTATAATTTTTAGGAAGTTTGTACGCTGTGTGACAGTGCTGAAAGTATAGTTTCCCAGGTAAAACAATATCAATAAAAGCGTCAATGGCGGCGTCTCGGTAGGGGGCCTAAAAATTACTTCTTTTTGTACTCTGTTTTGAGTTGAAATCTGCAACTAGATTTTAGGCACACATTGCAAAAGCTTGCAGCATATTAAAAAGTATTTTATTAACAGGATCTATATAGGTAGGTTACCTATAGTCCCGAAATTGAACAGTATAGCAGTGAATTAAATTTGTATTTAATAATGTATAATGTATTTAATAATCCCATTTATAGATGGGTCAATTTAAAAAAATACATACCTTTATAGTACAATATTCATTTATTTTATTCTGACCTAATACAATCTCGTCTCGATGTGCGCACAAGATGGCCGCCAGTGATAAGTACCTAATATTAATTCAAAGCAGAGGATACATTAAAATAACAATGTAAGAATTAAATTAACATACAGAACAAAACTTCTTAAGAAGCGGTATCCAATAACCATTAGTTATTTTTAATTGTCTTGTTTTATCAATCAAAATGATAATTTTCAATCATTTCACTTATTTTTTTTTATCTTAAACTTTGCTTTCTTGTCAAATACAATAAAAGTTAAACGAATTCCTACAGGCACTAGTCTCACTGTAGTTAAAGTTTAACTGGAAGAAACAGTTTCGTACTACTTGCAATTATTGGTGATAATAACATCTACCGTTTTCAACGTTACATTTTTAATTATATTAATTTCATATGAACACATTAACAAAATCCTTAAGTATATAAATTAAATGCCGATTTATTATTGCAACTATTCAAGACTAATAATATAATATTCACGTCGAATTTAATCTGTTCCTTTGAAACTAATATAAACATATCCTTATTACAGAACAATTTCAATTACTATGTGCATATGTTGTTCAATAACAGGACAAATCCATATCAAAATGGACTGCACGAAAATACACCTCAAATGTTACCATTGTATTCAGTCTACACAAGAACAAAAATTGGATGGTCAAAAATTTAACAAAATCTTTGAATAATATCTATGTACACGAACTTTACAGCAAAAGCATTTTATTATAAGTATTTGTCAAACTACATAATAGGCTCTATTCGGATCTTTCCGAATTTATTTGCGGTATTTTATCAGATTGCGCATGTAATAATGACTTTGTCCTTTTCGTTTCTCAAAGAAAAGAATATACTGACCTTTAGATTCCCAGAATATTTATCAGAATATAACCCATATAGCAGTGTTGTTACTGATTAAATCAAACTTAAAAGCTTGGAGGTTCTTATCAATAAAACTAAATATATCTATTGTAACAAACAACTTTACCTTTAATAATTTATATATTAAAATGTAAAACCATAAATGCATAATTTTGTGTCTTAAAATGAAATCGTTGTCTAATCAAATGTAAAAGGTATTTTTTTATATTTTTACGTGTGGTTCATCGGACACTGCAACGACCATGTTGATATAAAAGAAAGGACGGACTAAAGAACTATCTTTACAATTTCAGATACTCATCTAACCTAGCAAAAATGTTGAAAGGAGTTAAAGCTATTTGAGATAGATTAACTCTGTGGTGGCTCCAGAGGCTAATTTACATATCAAGTATAATTATGTAACCTTGCAAACACAAAAAATCAAATGAAATATAAAATTGACATATTGTCCACTTCGATTAAAAATGTTCAAAAGGCGAACAATCTTAAAAATCTACTTGAAAACAAGTTTTATAAAGACACCGTTTACGAAATAAGATTAATTAAGAGTTCTACTTACACATAAATTTATTTTGAAAACATTACGTATCCAGTGAATAATTTTTTTCAATAATTTGTTGTCGGTAAAAAATAAAGGAAAAGAATATTTACCTTTTGATCAAGTATAGTTGAAATGGACTAAATATATATTTTAATTGATTTTTATAGTTGAGGAAAACTGACATATAGGAAAGGTTAAGAGCCTTTGGTAACCAATTTAGTAATCCGCACTAAACTCGCATGGAAACACCGCATCACACTTCACACAAACTTACAAGTCCAAATACTTTCAAATAAAGAAACAGATTCTTATTAAACTTATGTAACTTTTTGCAAAAAGCACAAACTTTTAAGGAATTGACATAAGTCTAAAAGTATTAGCAGTAGTAGTAGGTATTAGGTACCCATTTGAACAGTGCGGAGCGCTGACAATTATATAACTGCCGGATAAGATCTAACACGTTCACTATGTCTGTATAAAAACTGCTTTTCGCTGGTATTGATTTGTGTTGTTTATGTTCAAGAAGTGCTGTGATTAAATTTCGCAACGCAACAAATATTGGACCTTGTGATATTCATTTTCAATTGATGGAGATGAAGGAAACAATGCGTCACTGAACAATTTACGCAGAGGCCAGAGCTATTTAAAATCGACTGTCAGGTCTGTTGTTCTGTGGTGTCATTCTTTTGCACGATAATGCCAAACCTGGTGCGGCTGTGTGCCTTTTGCAACAACTCAAGTTGGAAACTTGAAACTATCCATCCTATAGTCCAAACTTGGCTTCGTCGGACTACCATCTGTTTAGAAAACTAAGCTGTGACTATTTATCTCAACATAAGCTGGGATACAAAAACTCGTCGTTACGACAAATGCTTAAATTTGGAAAGTGACAACATAGAGAAGTAGTTTAGGATATGTTCCTTATAAAAAGAACTCTATTATTTGTTAATATCTACTAAGTTTATTAATATTTCCAAATAGGTACAACTTTCCGGATGGCCTTCTAAAAAATGTCAGGAATTTAGCATGCAAGCCGCATACGAATGTTTCAAAAAAGGCCCCACTTTTACTTAATTGGATAAGCAGCGTCATGCCGCATGGGCAATAAGCAGGATAGTGTTTGGCCTCCTTAGTGTAATATCATTCCAGGTGCCTATTACAACCACGACATATTTTTATGAAATATTAAGGCAATATCACACTGTTCTCAGATTTTAATAACTAAGGTCAGGGCATACAATCGTCATAATATTTGAAAGCAATATTAGAACATAAAACTTTAAATTCGTGTCTTTCATAATATTCTTTAGCTACTACTGTAATCTATCGAAATAACAAAAATATAAAGCCGATGCAACAGACTTACGGAACCGCATTCATAAAATAGATAAGATTGTTCCAATACACAGTCAGCGTCAAATATTATGTCACAGTAAGGGCGCTTTCAATTTAGACGTTTCGTGTCGGACCATAGCGGTACCGAATCGGTATTGTGCACGGATGGTCGTTTGTTTTCATACAAAGCGTGCGGTGCAGCAATAATGCGGCGTCGTCGGTACCGCGACTGCACGACAACACGTGTTCATTTCGCACCGCGTGCTTTATATGAAAACAAACGACAACGACAAATTAAAACGTCCTAAAGGTCTTCATATAATTGTAAACATCCAGTCATTAAGGATATTGGAAAAATTAATGTAATAACATTTATAACAAAATTCTAATGAGATTTTTTTTATCATGACCAGCACTAGAGCGCTGGTCCTAGCACTCGTTCCTTAGACATGCACAATAGTGATTGTAGATACGAGGTTCAGCCCACTGTCCGGGGCGACTTTCGAAAAATGATCCTAGAGATCCTTAATGCTTATAGAAATGGCACGCTTTCTTACGTCACACTGGACATACTACAACAAAGATTGCTTTAACAAAAGATTCAGTTTTCCATAAAACTAACTATAGTAATATTTATTACGAAGGTGCGCAAGAAATTGTATTATTTAATGCACCTCATAATTAAATTTTTAAATATCTATGTTAGTGCACTTAGTAGAATTTTTAACATGCTTTTTTATTTAAACCAATATACACATACGGTATCATTATTTAAAACACGATTTCTAACAGAAACTTTTTCCTCCAGTATCTAAGTTTCAATTTATAGTCCATGAATCTTCCATTATTTGGAGTCTGCTTGTACTTGGTTTTCAAAGTTAGGATTCATGTTATTGTTCGAAACACAATAAAACTCAATAAGGCAGCTATGAACAGGTGAGAAATTGGAATATCAAGCCTAATTTTGTATACTTGGTTCTAAATAGTTATTTTAGAGAATAAGTACCACAAAATTTTCAGAAAATGAAATACACGCTGAAAACACAACTTTGAAAAGTGGCCATAAAATAAGATTGGCAATGAACTGAAGCATTAATGGTATTAACTGCCTTATTCAGTTGTCTTAGTTATGTATCACGATATAAGTGAGACATATACAGTACTGCATATAATCTAGCACTTGTATAGAGGGTAGAAACTTTAATCAGATTCCAACTCACATTTATTTCGCGCACAGCATTATTTTTGTTCTAACCAGAACTGAGGATTATTCTAAACATAATTATACAATAGAAGATCGAGAGCCTCGGATCTAACCAATGTCAGTACACAATTGACAGCGTTGCCAATTTAAATTTGTTAACGTATTTAATGCTAACATTGACTCACACCTTAAAACTACTTTTACTTTATATATTAGTAACAGTTTGACTGACATTATTGCGATTCTCACTGTAAGTTTAATAATCTGCAAGACATTTCAAAATAATCATACGCATATAACTTCTAAATACTCCTTTCAGTTACACAATGTGACTTTTTGCATCGATACAATGGGACGTTTGGTCAAATAGTGAGATTAAAAACAATTAGCAACACTTTAAGTCTAATTATTTATAATCACTTTGCTTGTAAGGTTGCACTTAGCAGTATTAGGTTCGTCTTTTAGCATTTGTGTCTTCTGCATCGCAAGTGAATCACTGCAGTATCGCTACAAAAAATCGCAGTGTATAAAAGGCCCTTAGTCTAAAATTAATATAATTCTTTTTTAGTTATTATACATATATACAACATTGATGAAGTAAAATTCGATAACGTGAACTTTGCGTAAATATAATTATCGCATATTTCTCTGGCAGGTCTATACTATTCTATTTTTGTTGTTTAAGCAATTAACTGCTAAATTCTTACATCTAAAGAATTTTTCACTAGTCAAATATATTATAGTCAAGTTTATAGCCATAGTGTTAGAATAAAAAAATCATTTGAAACATTTCAAAGTAGGTAATTAATTGATATAAATATGAGATTCTGTAATCACACACGTTTGAAATCATAGTATCGCAATAATTTTTATGTAATCAGGAGTGTGTTTACACTTTAACAAACCCTACGTTTGACTCATTTAGATATTTTCTTTGAATGTTTTCACTTCTAAAGTGCCATCGACTATAACTAACGTAATATTAGCAGCAATACACTATAAAAATATGTATCCATAATATTAATACTTTTTGAAAATTAAGTTATGAAGATATCTTAATAACTGTATATGTGTATATACAGATGTAGATAACATTATTCCTATGATAATTCAACAAACATACTTAAATGTAGAATGTTACGGTGTAATTGCACAATATCTTAAGTTTCAAAAGTCACTTAACTGTCCATTAGTTTAATACAGTTCTGAATAATAATATGAAAATTTTGATGATAATAATAATAAACACTACCGCAGGATGGAAATAACATTAGAGAATAAACACTCAGTTGCCGTAATTGCAACATATAAATTAAATCAATGTCACAAATGTCAAAATTTTCCTTTCACCGTAATAATAACTTGCACAAAAGTACCTCATTCATTAATTTTTTCAGGCACCTAAATTAAAGGTATTGTTTTTCAACACCTACTCATCTTTTGAAACCATATTTCTACATTTCATGATCATAAAACCCAATCAATTATCACATAATATGCCTATACATTAGAAAATGTATTATTTCTATTTAATTTATTTCATGTTAACGAAATAAAGTATTCGATATTTAGACCTCCAGATTACCTTACATCATAACATCGATTTAATTAGTCCAGTCAGGCCCAAGAATCTTTTTAATTGAAACTTGAATATGTCATGAATAAAAAGCTAATTAATTATAAAACAATACAAAGCAAAGAAAATAAATATATAAAATTCCAAGGTCGCATTCTCCTACACATTACAAGTTTAATGCTAACCAAATACAATAATGAAAAATAAAATTTGGGAGATTATTCACTATATGCGTGCAATAAAGCCGCAATATAATTTTCCAAATACGTAATACGAGTGCGACCAAACACACGAATATTTATATCATTGTGTTGGGAATTATTTTTTTACACTTTAACATAAAGGTTTTGAATGTTTACTTCGGCTAATTTCATAGATCAACGGGTATCAACAGAGTCACAAACATTTTACCCACAAAACTCTTGAACATAAGCCTTACCCTAAAAACTAAAGAAGACAAAAGTAAATATTAGTTCAGTGCCATATACAAAATATACATATTACAAAGATTAGTGTCAAATATTTAAAAAAAATAACAGTGGGATTTTTTACTTCATCTGTGCATATGTACAAACATAGCATACTCCTAACTAGAACTGCAATCAAATATGTGTTACCAATTCGAATTGACGTGACTTGTAAAGTGGCATAAGATTAATCATATACGAGTAGTAGGGGCTTTCAGAGCATTTCAATAGTAATTGTTTTAATAGATAAAAACAATAATTGTTTTTTCCATAACTGCGAAGATAAGAAATTTAAAATAATAAATTCAGTTCACTACAAACTACCGGGTGTAGCCTCGCCACACATATAAACCCAGTACTTATTAGGCAAAGCTCATATTCACGATTTTGTACCATTTAAAAAAAGATACATATCTTTTTTTAAATGGTACAAAATCGTGAATCGGGTCACATGATCCGATTGTAATTTACAACGCGGATTTTTACGTTTCAGTTTGACTAGACGAAAAGAACGGACAACACACAAACAAATTTTCTCAATTTATATTGAGTTCTATATGAAAGACTTTAAGCTGAAAATTCTATGAAGAAAATTGACAGTTCTGTATAGGTTGAAGTGCTGTTGACTGTACATGTTTTTTTTAAACTCTGTTTATACTTTCAGAGAAGATAAGAAAGCGTTATTTTTTATGTACAAAAAATATAACATATCAAATGTAGTATTTATGTATATTACTTTAAAACATTCGTTTACTAACATGAAGTAACGACTTTTTTGCTCATACATATGTATGCCTATGGAGTACCTAACTATTAACTATCTAAATTTAGCGTTTTGTTAACTACTACAATAATTTAAAAGCAGTGCACTGCTCTATATCAATGCAATATACAAAGTATATATGTAAGTGTAATACCACCAATAACATTTTTTGCAATGTCTAGAAAATTAAAACTTCTCTGTGGTATTTTGGCCACTAGTTATCGCCAATCGCGCCTACATTTTAAAATTATATTTGATATTTCTATATCCATATAATTCTGTAACTTTGTCCATTTGAGTAAAATCATCAATAACACAATCAACTTTAAAATTACGCTATGAAAACGTAACAAGTATTTTTTAGGAGATAGATGCCCCGAAAGCCATTTCTCACAAGTTAACCTTATGTCAAAGTCGAGAGCTATTTGAGATCATACATGTCCTGAGATTCAATATACCTTTGCGTTATAATTCTACCGGAGTCAACTACGGGGGTCAACAATTCTTCTGACGGGACTTGAATACGGATTCTATTGTCTGGTGGGATGTTATTAGCTCCGTTACTTGTGTAGAAACCGAGAGAGAGGGGTTTGTGGTGCTCGTCGGTGTAAGTTTTGTATTTGGCTGGGCTGGGGTGGAGATGAGAGGGGCTTGCGGCTAGGGGGTTATAGGTAACGTGTATTCGGACGATGTCGTCAGATAGCGGCGACATTGACGGAGGGTGCGGTGTCGCTCGCGGAGTCGAGTGCGCGGTCGATGGAGCGCGCTGTATGCTTAACCCGCCTATTCCCGACCTGGAAAACAGATAATATTCACAATTGTAATTGTACTGAACGCAATGCTATTACCTGAGAGGACAGTGTCGTAAAGGACAGTTCTATCGACCGTGCAGCGCTCGGTTAGCTCTAGAGACATGCAAGCCTCTAGTTCAGCCAAACGCGAGCTTCAGTCTTAGAAAAGACAGAAGCCCTATCATAAAATCTTCTCGTACGCTAATTTCTATTAAGTAATGTCTAGAGCACAGAGCTTTTAGAAATAGGTTACTTTATTGCTCAGAAGTCTGAGTTCTGCGAAGAGGTGACTGATTATTTTGTGACATTTGTTAGAACTGTTTGATGAAACTGATGAAGAAAGTAATGATGCCATATTAGATGATGATAAAGATTAATTTAAAAAGTTATGTTTATTTTGTCATAGGTAATAAAATATATTTTCCCAAAATTAATAATTTTACACAATTTAATTTTCATCAATGATATTAGTTTTCATGCTACGCCTCAAACTAGCACTCCCATAGCATCTTTCACCTCACCTGTCAAGGACTTATGCTAGCCAGAACCGCCTGTCATTGTACCTACTTATTTTTTGACACGCTTTGACAAACACATATATGAATTTTAACATGACAGAATAAAGTTTATTTTAATTTATATATTACACACCATTCGGGTCATCTGTCAGGTACACTTTTAAACTTCACAATGAATGAACAAAGTCGTATAAAAATTTCAAACTTACAGCAACAAGTTTTTCTTCAAATTTTATCTACAATTTCATAAATATAGGGGTTCATGACGTGCAGAGCTGAGACGTGCCAGGTGATGGTTACCGTACTTGGAATGCTATGACTCATCACTATAAGTATTTCTAGCCTTACAGACATACCATTACTCGGAGGATTCACTAGCTCTCCTACTAGTCGTGAATATTTGATGTAGACAGATAAAAACTTTATTTTCCACTCCAGATGCACACACACACACACACATATATATGATTAACAAAAATACAATAATCATATCTTACGGTAGAATACAACAAAGAAATTAATAGCGTATCGATTGTATAATATTTCGCAAATCGATACGGTCGCTAGAAAATGGCAATACCAAGAGAGCCAAGAGACAAGTGAGTTGGAGACAAGTATAAATAAAAATACTCGGTAATATGGAAGTGAATTCATTAATAAATTATTATGTGGATTATCATCCAGTGAAGTTATGGCTAAGTATTTTACGTTACGCGCACGCACGCACACTTGCATACACATAGGAACGCGCGCACGCGCGCGCACACAGACACGCTCACTGACACGCACACACGCACTAAGTTAAGCTCGATCTTATAATTTTTCTTTTCCTTTCCAAAATGTTAATTGAAAATCATCGGTTGGGATGTGGAGAGACTTCAGGGTCTCCTAATACGGATGCCAGTCTCCCGCATAGACTAATTTATAATTATTTTTAGAGTAAGTTATAAATTGTAACTGGTAAAATTGTGTAAGATAAGAAATAAAGAAATATTATGATTAAATTCAAAGGTCTTTACAAAAAAAAATCCGTTTAACCAATTTTGAAATAAGTCATGCTATGATTTAACACATAATATGTTTGTGATTCAGTGTACATTAATATTTATTTTCTCTGCGTTAATATAAATAATCTGCTTTCAGTTAAACAATTAAATAATAATAGGTGTGTGTGCGTGTAAAAATGTAAGCTTACGGCACTCCTTCTCCAAATGTAAACTTTACTGTACCAAATTTCATATAATTTCTAATTAAATCTATTTATTGTATATGTATGAAATCACTGGTTCTGTGAATAAGAGCCGCATCGTATTAATCAAATAACGTTACATGACGTTACATGCTGGAGTGCCCCGTGTAACGCAACGGAAATGAAGACTCATAACTTTTTCATTCCTTGAAATATTTTAATGATACTTTCAGTTTTTCATTAATTTTTCTAAAATTTTTATGATTAATCCACATCAAAAAACTTTTTCATTGGCAAAGCAATGTTTGCTACATTAATACAAAAACAAACGTCAATGGCGTATTACAAGCTAATTGGCCATATCAGTAAGGTAGCATAATTTTGTATAAAAGATCTATGATCCAGTTCAAATCTAACGCTTCTAGTTACTTACGACGGACAAAATATCAATACCGCTGAAATTACCTTTGAATAATAGTTCCTCTGATTTACAAAAAATCTAGTTAAACATTATTAATTTTAGAAATGTATATTTAAAGATAGTTTCAATTCTATCCTAGGAAGAATAAAAATGGTAATTCAAAGTGTGATCGTCATAATTAGCAAAGAAGCAGTGAAACTCTCGCCCAACACAAATCTCACCCATCTGACCCAGTGCCGTCGTCGCTGACGTTGCTGTGAGTGTCCAGCGAGTTGTCAGGAGCATGTGATCTGCCGCTCGAGAAGACGCTTAGATCCGCTGTGCTTGTAACACTCGTGTCTGCGAGTGAGCGACGCGACCCCAGGGCTGACACTGAGTCATCACAACGAACGTTTGGTGCGACACCGCTATGATCTGGAATAGACAACTTATCAAGACTCTGTAACGTATCAGTATAAGGATTGCGACTAATGGCGAAAGTTGTTAGTTATTTATTGAAAATAAGAGAAAAATGACAAGAATGCAGTGATTTAATATCCAAACTGTATTAATATTTATGGGTTATTTACGTTTTTATATTAGTACAGAGGAATAAGTAATAGGTAATTTTGAAATGAGACGTTTTCCTGCAAATAACCAAGCTAAGCCAATGAATAACATAAGAGAAACATGCAAAATAAATCAACGAACTCCACTTACTTACCTTTCTTAAACTGTACGTTTTTGTCAAGTCATATAATCCAACGAACGCACATGCATTATAATTAAATTCATGATCTAAACAGAAATAAAAATCTCTGCTCATATATACATTAATCGAGCAAATTTCAATATCACTCATAGAACATGTATTGACAAGACTTATAATTTATTTTGCTTTCGATTCGCTGATCTCTTAAGCTTGCGAGGCTTTACGAGGTAACCATGGTAGTGCTCGTATGGATAGCTCAGGAAATGGCTGAGGTCGGAAGGCTCTAAGTGGATATCCACTGAGGCTTGGGAGTTACGGAGGGGGACTTCGCATGATGACATGTTCTCACCTAAAGTGAAAACAGTAAATTAAAATGGATAAGGCTGAACTAAAAGTGGCCTAAAAATAACAAACTGTAAGGATTGACATAAAATGTTATTGCTAACAAAAATAGCTTTTATTGTCTTTGCCTGCAATACTTGTGAATGTAAATAATCCAAAAATCACTTATAAAAAAAATGCGTAGAAAGAATGTAAGCTACGTAAATGTCATGTGCAATCGACTACTTGGCACATTGGTGACATCTAAACAGCTAAAACGTACCATAATTTCAATTGTAATTGCTATGTTTGAATGTTATATTTTATATTTGGTGTCCTCAAACCACCACGGGCGGCAAAACTAAAAATAAAAGGTTTATTGTATTAACTTCCACAATTCGTGAAAGCAGTTTTGCAATTATAATGAGAGTGATTCGTCTAATAAAATACTCAAAAGCTAATTATTCTTTTTATTCATTTTTTGTGGTTCGTTATTAGTTTTATTTGAAAAGGTACGTTCATTAGCAACTCTTATAAATAAAGAAATCAAAACAAGTCAATACCTACTCTGACAATGTGTTTACATTAAACAAAAATGGGTGATGGGGTGGGTTTATGTAAAGATTAAAACACGAACAATATTTTTATATAATAAAGATTGAGCAGAGATTCTTTGAAGCATAAATCGACATGAGTCAAGTTTACGAACACGAACTTGTCTTTCAAAAGGAAATGTGCAATTCACCAATGTGTAAGCAAAAAAATGATGAGGTGCGTCAAATGTTAATATGTAGTTATTATTGTTAAAACTTAATAGAGCGACAATTTTATAGTCACGTGAATATATAATCCAATGCGATAAGCTGTAATACCCACCAATGTTTGAGGAGATTGAAACAGCGACCCAAAAGGAGTTGAAAAGAAACTATAAACAAACATAAATGTATTCACAAAATATATATACAAGTAGTGTTGAAGTCTCCTCAAACCTTACAAGTGGTAATGTTAAATGCGCAATCGTTACATGTTATTAAGTATGACATAAACCCACCTCCATGCCACCAACAAACCATGCTAGTGCATAAACCTACATAAAGACTTAACACGAACTTAGCGGTTACTTGTAGCCCACAAATAAAATAAGTGGTAATAAATAACACAAACTGGCAAGCAACACTGTAACCTGTGCTCATGCCAACAGTAGCAATGGTCACTCAAAGTCACTTAAGTAGCGAAACGTTTCAGTAGCCATAGTCAAACAATAACAGTAAACTGTGCTCTTAAGAATTAACAATATTTAATTTAAAATTCTTTGCAAAATTTTCAGCATTCCAATCCATTAAGCATGTCACAGTCAAGGCAAGTATCTGCAGTTTGATAATACGCAAACTAAACGCTAACTCATAAAAATCACATGAGCCACATCTTAGTTTATTCTAAATAAAATTTTATTGATTCTGGCATAACTAGACAGTTGAAGACAATAGATAATATATGTAATAAAAATATGATATAATTATTTATTATAATTATTGTGGATGTATGTGTATTTTTATGGTTTATTTTCATGTAACGATAGCTGTATAATGGTTGAAATAATTATTTTTAATGTTATACTATTAAACTAAATCTAATATTTAACATACAGATTCAGATCCTGTAGAGCAGAATCTTAGTGTGAATAGCATGTAGAAACAATCTTACATTCATTAAAAGTCAACTTCTTGCAAATTGTTCAATAAAAAACGGCTTCCAAATTTACTTCGATTATATACCCTAGCCTAAACCGGATACTAATCTATTGATTGTCAAATACCGACAACAATTTATCGAAAATGTGACTCTTATTTTTAAGTACATTTTCCCGTTGTTCTTAATAAATTATTAAACAGATTTTTTTCTTATGAAACATAAACTTTACATAATAAATTCCGTAGAATGTGAATATGTATTGTTAAAAATTACCATAGGAATAAAATTATAAATATTGTAAACGTACTATTAATTTTAAATTTTAATATATTCACGCTTTGTTAAATTTTCATTTTATACAATAACAGTGCAATACTAATTACCTTTCTGATCTCATTCTCGTCAAGCATTTTGCAATATGTAAAATTAGGAAAAGAGAAGAACCTCAATTCAAAACAAAAGCCAATTGGTTGTACACTATTTTATGAATTCTGATTAAGCGCTACTTACAGATCAACATCTCGTAACTATAATATATAAAATATGTTTTACGTTACATTTGAATGTGAAATACAATTATAACATGCAAGTAATTATAACTGAGTGAGGGCAGTATTCATTTGTACTCCTTGAACCACTTCCTCGTATTACGGCTACTAATCTGTTTAAAGTTCAAAGAAATGTTATGAACAACGTCAACGACTGTATTATGTGACAAACTAAACGATACAGCGATAACAACGCACAAAATAAAATTCTAACAAATTATAAACTACCACAAAACAAGCATTGGTATGATAACAGCGATATGGTGCTCTACCGACAATGTGAGGATACTTTTGAAAAACATCCAATTTGTGAACTATCACGAGAATATTTTAAATTTCAACAACACATGCCACTCATGTAATCCTTTGTCTTTTGTGTCTTATATAGTAAACAAACTTTATAAATTTCTTCACTCGTGGACATTCTTTATAAAATGTATGATACTTATGGATACTCTATTAGGTCTTGTGTTCGATTGAGGACTTTGTAACAGGGTTGTATATATTTACCGCCATACCATGAGCGGTATTAACTCCGAACTAAAGGTTTTCCAATGTATGTAATTTAAATCCATAAAGTTATATACCAGGACTTAAGTTTTTATTTGATATCAATCGTTTAATTTTAAAATAATGACTCATGGCACTCAAACGTGATTGTTGGCTTTTTAGCTTTACTTTGGACTATAACATCTGTAATCAGGACGTTCGCAAAATTAATCGGAATTATAAACTAAAATAAGATCGCTAGCAGAAAAGATAAAGAAGCGGACTCAAATGACGAACATGAAAAAATCTCCGTGGGTATGTCTTTTCACCTAGCGGTTGCGAATATTGCGATATTTTGTAGAGAACGCCTATCGTCGTCCAACAATGAACCTTTCCGTGGTGACAATTAATGACTCTTACCATCACAAGAAAATCTATACTAAGGAAAATAGTGATAGTAAATCAAGCAGTCAAAATAATTTCTTTAAATTTAAAAATAAGAACTTTTTGGATTATGGTATTCAAGTTTTCTTTATATATTGTCAAAATTTTTAAAAATACGGCTGTTAAATAAAGGATGTTTTATAACTTTACCTCCCGCATATTTGTATGACATAAAAGTCGACACTACTTTCTGATAAGTTCTTGCAAGTCACATGACGACATTTGCTCGGTAAATAAGTACTAACTTTTTACTTTTACAAGAACGGTAATCCGTTAATATATAATGGTGATAGCAGTGACATAATTGTCACTGTTATGAATAAGAAAAATAAAAATAAGTTGACAAAAAAAAATCTATGAATATATCAAGCAGTCATGTTTATATTCTTGGCTTAATTAATCAAAAAATGTCGTTGATATAATTTAATTATTATAAATTATGGTTTGTCAATTCTAGAACTGGGTGTATAAATTTAGTTTGAGTTGTTATATCAATTAAAAGAAAAGATATGTTTACTAAATAAGACAAAAGAAAATTAACAGTAAAAACAGTATGAGTTTTGCAAAAAAGCATTGAAACCATGCAATAAATATAGTTGAATTACATACTTTACAACTAAACATTAATTAACCTAAACTGTTTTTTTTTTAATTCAAATTTGTACATTTGTTTAAAAAGAATTTTAAATTTTGCATTATACATAACCATAACTAAATCAGAACTCAAAAACATAAATCAATGTGTATCGGTCTTCTAAGTTTGTGCTTATGTTCTAATTATTACTTTTTTATTTTGAATTAATTTTGTAGCTTTATTTTAGTTAGTATTATTAAAAACGAGATTTTTAATATGTTTTCTTATTTTGATGTTCAGTCAGTACTTCTGTAACGATAGCGCAAGCAAATACACCGCAATATTGAAACCTCGAAAATAAATAACATACTAAAAATCCCGTTTAAAATAATACTAATATTAGTGACCATTAAACTTTAAAACAATATTTTTAAAGTCATTAAGAACCTTTCATTTAGGCATCATTCGAATGTTTATAAAGCCGTCAAAGCTTTTTCAGAGTTAAAGCAGTTCTAGGAAAATTATAAAATTGAATAATAAGGTTTACACCTTATTATTCACACCTAAAAACTGCAACTGCGGGAAAGATTTTTTAAATCTCAATGAGAATGCAGACGCCTAACGTAACGACTTGTATCTGGTTATATATCCGAGCCCATTTTATTTATCAGATTATTCAAATGCTGACACATATTGGAATAATATGACGAACAGTTTATACCGATTTTGTTTTGAAAATATTAACTTGCCAGTCCATGTAATTTATATAATGCACACACACAGTATTATAAGTGCATAATTTAAGTTTTAACTCTTTATGTCTCCATCTTATAAAAAGATATTAGTCGCTAAGAAAGGCATCCTCCAGCAGAACTCATGCCCTAATAGCGATGAACTCTGGCATTTTTATACATACACAACTACAAAAAAAATTTAAACATAAACATCAAAGCAAACATTTCTAAATAATGATAGGCATATTCACATTCATTGACGGCTTTTGAACATTTGGCTAATAATAATGAATGGTATCATAATGTCTATAAATGTGTAAAATTATCAGAGCCGAAACTCTCAGAGGAGAGAGATCGCGAAAGTGTAGGCGACGCTTCCAAATTACCTGAGACAGTATCGCTTTGTGACACCCGAAGTTCCTGCAGCTCCAACGCAGCTTTTTCACGTCTGTAAATCAAACCACTAATGGAATGTCAAACATCGCTTAATATAGAACTTGAATAAATAATTGAAAATGAAAACAGGAAAGCTATAAAGTTGGAAAAATTAGTGGCAGCTTGACATAAGCGTGTAGCATGAGTATTGAGCTTGCTTTTACAGGTCAAAGAAAAATATAATGGTTAGGTTATCTCGCTCGGTTTGCCAGTAAACACATGTTAAAAAAACCAATATACCTTAATATCACAGTAGCTCTGGCTTGTTTTTCTGTTTCAGAAAAATTCTCTGATCGTTGCCCAATTTTCGATTTCTTGTCAGGCTCAACAAACATTCCCAATTGTCGCTTTGGCAACTCATTTGGAGGCGGCAGACCAGGGTAGTCAAGCTTAGCTCGTTTTAATTCGTCCATTGAACGTTCTAAGTGGTAGATTACTATGTCATCTTCAAAACCAAAATCTTTATGTAGTTTTACCTGAGAATATCACACAATTGATTTATATAAAAGAATGAATGCAGGTATAAAATTAACAATTAAATGTATACAGGGTGTTTCTTTTCAGATGACAAGCCGGTGGAGGGTTTAATGGATAGTAGTGATAAAATTACTGTTTTTTATTACTTAAGCTCAACTTAAAAGTTAAATGAATAATTATTCTTAAGAATGACAAAGTATGCGAAAATAATTCTAAATTATAAAATATGAAAATTACTTTCAAAGATTGATTTCAGCAAATAATGCCCTATAAATATTTATTTATTTATTTATTTATAAAGTACACCTTTTTTGAAATAGTATGAAAACTTAGGCTGTCGCGCAGTTTTTGAAGTTAGTCAGAAGCTAAGAAAGATCTTTAATGTCCTGCTTGTTCTCAATCTTTGTACCAATGATTTATTTTTTTGCATTTTGTATAATGCTTAGGAAGGAGATTATTTTACTCATAAAAGAACAAGCAATAGGCATTGTATTACAAAAAAACTACTATAAAAAGGTTTTTTAAAAAGTTATAACTTTTTAAAGCCTTTCAACTGTTCAATCAAAAAATAATGAAAAAAAATTATAACTTCAAAACTAAAAAAATCGCGGAACATAACATACATGGGGGTTAAGTCAATAGGTATGATACTCAGCTATCACCTAGCACCGGCTTGAAAATGTAGAAAAAGTTTTTATGTTTCATAGATAGTGACATAACATAACTTTTAATTTGTTTTTACCTTTGTAGTCATTATTAGTCTATAATAAGTTGATCCAAATTATAACATATTTCCAAAATATGAAAAACCTAAAATTACCCAATGTAACATTACTATACCTGAATATAATTAACAATAAGATCCATATCATTCAACTTCATAATAGATTTTTTGTGTAGTTTCAAAATAGTGTAAGCCATGGCAGTTACTACTCTTTCTCCATCTAACAAGTATATGTCCCACACTCTCAAACATAAACTAAATGGTACTCGCTCCACAAACACAACAAAAAACCTGCAATCATAGTTTATCTAAATTTTGACAAAATCATTCAATTAAAAACTGAGATATATACAATTAAATGTAAACTAACCACTTGAGAGAGTATAAGATAGCATCTAAGCCAAATTTATCAAAATGCATTTTCAGTTTTGGCATGAACTTTGTGAGTATCTTATCATGATGCTCTAAAAACCTTGTCAGTTTCGGAAATCCTTCTATGTACAGTCCATGCATAAGATACTTTTTTTCTGATAATAAGACAGCAAGTGCCCAAAAGGCATCTTCTTCATCCATATACATGAGTAGCACACCGGCCAGCCCAGACATGCCTTGACAATATCCCACTTCAGAATTATACATACTATAAGCACACAGAACATTAAACAATGAGCATTGTTTTTCTGAATATCGCTCTCTATAAAACTGGTGTTCTCGAAATTGTCTATTGACATCTGAATCTATTTGTCTTACATCTGTAGACCATTGTTTAGCAAGTTTCAACATTTCTTGATATTTTCCGGGGTTTTCTGACTTTATTCTACTAACGTCCAGTAATTTGCACCATATTTTAATTCTTAATGAATTTGGAATGCCCTTGTAAATACGCCGATGCAGTTTTTCTTTGGTAGTAGGAGAATCCCAGTTGGCAAGCATCTTAACCCATTTCTTCTCCCTCTCCACTTCAATGTTAATCTTTTGCGGCGCCGTTTTTTGCGGCAGCCTCTCATCATGGATAAAACCATATCTGAAATTTGTATATAAAAGTAATTTTTCAGAATACATATTTAAATTTAATAATTGAATTACTAGGCTTGCTGAACTATTAAGTATTCTGTGGCTTTGCAGGAAAACATTGTTCTACATGCAAATGTTCAATGGATTTAAGTTAGTATAATAAAGAAACAATCAACAGCAGGAATATTGCCTACATGAAAATAGCAAAATTCCTGCAGCAAAATCAGTAATTAAAATTAAAATAAACTTAAAACATAAAATGCAATCCCAGTTCAAAAATTTTTTAAAGTAATAATGATTCTTTTTTTTATGTCCTTATGCAAACCATTGCATACTTTACCTATTGCTATTACTCAATATATATCTGAGAATCTTCAAGGATTAACTAATAAGTTTATATAATTACATTAACCTCATATGAAAATATGACAATTTAAAAATATTATCTCTAGATGATTATAAATGTTACTAAATAAGACTCCCGCTCTAGATTTTATTTACATGCATATGCAGAATTATTTTGCTTGAGCACACACATCATACATTACTACATAATATATTTATCAATATTTGCATAGAGTTTATCCAGTAATAATGTAATCCAGGGAATAATGATTTATGTCCCTCCGTTATAAAACTTTATTATTTATCAATGCCTTACATTCACTGTTTCTGTATAAGATCATAATTTTTTTAAAGAAATAGGAACATAAGAGCAGCAATATTCATGATATAACATGAAATAAGAGCATCAATAGCAAAATGCATGGGTACATTGACACTAAGGATTTTTAGATCAATATATATAGTTCAAAATGTGTCAAAGCTTGCCTAAGCTTTCAAAACACCTTTTAAAATATCAGTCATTAATGATTTACAACTACATATTTGCAAAAAAAAGTTGATGACATATATGTACAGAAAGAAAAGACATAAATAAATATAGCTATGGCATATTTAAAGAATAAAATCGCATTGCAGGTCTTATGAATTTTAGATAGGTAATTGAATAATCCACATTGGAGTGAGTAATCAAATGATAATTTAATCATAATTTTTATGTTGAGATTAAGTTTAATCATTGAGAGCAACCTTTAGAGAATTAATTTCAAATGATTAATGTGTGAAATGCTGTAATGGTGTTTCCTGGACCATATAACCCTAAAACATGTAAGAGAAGTTTACACAAAGACAGACTTAACTGTGCAGGATAATGAGTGTTAAACCAAGTTAATTTTTTTTTCAGTGTAGCAAAGAAACTTATTATTATAACTTTTAATAGAAAAAATACTAGAAAATGTTGACTCAACTCACAATTTTCTCTCAAACCTACAACCAATGGAAGTCCAATCCACTGTTCTTCATATTGAACTACCACGCCTTGTGAGCGCCCCTTCAAATTTTTCTAGTACTTTTTATTTTTTACATGTTTGGTCAGCAATGGTTCATCAATAAGAGAAAAAGCCTTTAAGCTAGCATTGAAAATGGAAAAATATAAAAAATAATAAACTTATTATTAGTAAGTTTTGCTATCTAGACAATTGACTGATATACTTTTGCAATACTGCAATTTTAAACCTGTTCTAGAGTCCCAAAGTTAACCTCAATAATAACAAGCTGCTTAATTCTACAAATTCTAAATGCATAATAGACTTCTTACTTCAACTAGGTACTAAATAAGAAATTAGCTATAACATCATATCCATTGTGATCTGTCAAAGTTCTCAACAATTAATATAAGACAAAAATTTTACACGAGAACTGATACAGGATATCTATACAAAACCAGATCAATGAGCAGCTGAAAGAAGCATGATAGTATCAATTAATATATCCATATGATGTTGACTGTTTTGGAACTAAACAAAGCTTTAGGACCAGGCTGGAATCAGCAAAAGCCCCTATTAAGTCAATGAAGAGATCAAGCTCTTATTTCGTGATGACGGAAGATGGTGATCTACAGCAGTAACTGGCAACTCTAATTTTCTTAATTGACATTAAAATTAATTGTTATTGTAGACCCAATTCTGTTTTGATTATCAACCAACAAAATTATGAATTAGTCAAATTTGACCAAAAGTTAATTTAATCAAATTCTTAAAACAAACCAAAAGGATACAACAGCTGGTAATATTTATCTACAAAATGAATGACAGTTATCATATCGTCTTAGGAATTGGTGCCTGTTGCTACTCTAGTAGTTGAATACCTGTTTTTAAAAGCAATCTTACCTTATTCTCAAAGTTTTGACCAAAACTGGTCATGACAAAGAAACGCCACTAAATAATATTTTAATATATGAACGAAAAATACAGCAAATATTAAAAACTTATTTTTTTGCTATAACTAAGCAAACACAACAAGATAGAAACATGATGACATGCGTTGGCATTTAAAACTTAAATTCGGGTAGATTTTTTTTTCTGAGGCTTAGCAACCATTTAGCTAACAGACGAGATCTGGTGGATTCTCCAGTTTTCCTTTATTTGACAACTAATGTAATGATATATATCGCATTTGGAAATGAGAATGTGTGGCACTTATAAATAGCACTTTTTTACTGTTATTTGTCGAACATGGAGGCAAACATAACATATGGTGGATGAAAATATTTGAGTATCTACTATTATGATCATGATAATAATCAATGTAAACAGATTGAAAAATATTTGAATTGACTGTCAATCAGCAGATTATTGGAATTTATTAATGGCACAGGTAATTACTGGAATTACCTGTGCCCCATGTATGAATAACATTATCTATGGTAGTAGATAGCTCTTCAGCAAGTAACCGACCTTTTAGAGATTTGAAGGGAATGCATGTACCAATTACCCATTACCTACAACGAATAGGACCAATAGAGCAATAACCTACCTGTCTGTTTTGTGGTACTCTTCGAATTCGGGATCCTCCCAAGGATCTATCTGCCCTGCGAGATTCTCTCTTCCTCTTTCGTACCTCTGGAAGATACGCTCCCGCTCCTCGGAAGCCCGTGCCAATAGAGCCTCCTCATTCATAACACAGCCTGAATTTGCCACATACCGAAAGAGCTATGTAATTTCCTATCAATCGCCTCCTTTATTAAATATGCGTTTTTATCTTAACGTTACACTCTTCATACCACAAATTAATTAAATTGAACCCGCATACGCCCATTTTCTTTTTACATTCAACATCACGCCCTCAATTTGTAAATTCTCAGACGCCTGTTCACAGAGTAAGGAACAAGATTTATTCCGAAACTACTTTTAATAATTGCTCGTTTTACCACAGATTTTTAGCTTGCACAGTTGTACATTTTTTATTATTATTATTGGCTCGCACGGTTTGTGCATTAGCCACGACGGAGTTAAAAAGGTAGGGAAACCATTACAGGAAAATAATGACTTTAAAGACTTTTTGTATTACTGGCTCACAAAATGTATGCCATGCATCATTTCGGAGGGTAAGAAGTAGGGCATGCAATTATCCGTTTAATTTTACTATCCAGCTACCTCGGATAAACCCTTACGACTATTCGAATAAATCCGGATAATATGGATATTTCGAATAGTAGTGATAAAGTTTTGAATCAAACAAAAGCGTTTAATTAATTGTTTTATAAGTAAATAGTGGTACGATTCGAATCCAATCAATAATGCTATAGGATTTACAAAAAAAAATATTTACCTGCTGTATTGTTTCTAACTACTTTTCCATTCTTTTGTTTACACTGACAATTTTCTGCCTTAAAACTACACCGTCTGTTTGTTTTTCTATTAAAGTAAATATTAATGTAACGCAGTGTCAATACGAATGCTAATATTAGACCTACAATTTTTTCTTGAAAGGGTTCGCTCTTGATCCCGGGGCCAAGACCCAACCCAGGAGGTCTCTATTCACTCTGGTTTTGAAAACGGACGGATTATAAGTCCTCGGAAATACAGACGCAGGGAGGGAATGCCACTCCTTGGCTGTGCGCATGTGACAGGCAACTTTGCGGAGGTGAGCTAAGGTGTGAAGCTTGCTCATCACCAAATTGCTATCCTCTAATGAGCCTCTCAGCTCTATGCGGAATATTCTCCAGTGCAGCAAGCGAAGGAACTCGAAAACTGATAGGAAGTCGGGCGGTTAAAAGGTTGATCAGGTTTTGTTTCCTAAATTTCACGTGGTTGTGTTAGACGGGCATAAACGTTTGGTCGGGATAGTATTGTAATAATAGTATTGTATTCGTGCACTATACCCACCTGTAGTACATATTATTGGATATTTAGTCGGGGTACACTCGATAGTATCCTCCAAGAATATTGAACATCCAGCAATTCATTTACCACGCACAGTGAGCTAAAAACCCTAATTTTGTTGCATCACAATTTTATACGAAAAACAAATACTTTATATCCAAAAAAGAGTAAAACTCCCGACTTGATAGGTCTAGTATTTTTTTATACAAAAGATCTCAATGTTGACTATTTTCCGGTATACGAAAATTACAAAAAAAATTAAAGTGTTTATTTTAGTTTTATTACTTTTCCGTGAAATGCCGCATAATTCGAAAGCTACTAACAAAATTTTGTCATTCTAGGACGAATAACTAAATAGATATAACTACTTTTATAATTTATTATCTTCCCCATAACGCCGAATTAGAACGAGATTCTTAGATAAAACGATTCCTCTTTATTACCTTTATCGACCATATCAAAGCCGTCATCTTATTCCTTTTTATCCAGAAGCTACAAGTAAAATTAGTTTTTTTTTTCAGTTTTTCCGGATGTAGGGTTGTCAACATGACTTAAAATATATTAACTTTTTGTAACGTTCATTATTAAGTGCTTTCAATGCTATCAATTATATTTAGGTACATTACATAAACATTACTCAAGTGCTTATTGTCAACTTTTTCATCGGGGTCGTCTCACATACATACTTAAATACATAATATAAAATCCATAACTAAGGTACACGTGCTCGTGCTCACCACACTAACATTTGGTCCATTTACGAAAATTATTACACGCTTGGAAGCATTTAAACTTTGTAAGGGCAATGCGAGAGATTTGTTTTTAATTATTTTGACCATGAATACAAACTGTCACGTACCACGGAAGAGTTTAAAGGAATTCTTTCGTCATTTCTAAGCCGGAGCTATGATTTATTAAGACTGTCCAAGGGAATGTAAAATGTGAAAAATATGAAATGTGCAAAGCTTGAATTTATTAATGCTGTAGCATAAAATAGTAAAAAATAATCACTTTTTACCCTTGTAATTTTTGTCCTCCAAGTTCGGATTTAGCAGTTAATGAGCTCTTTAACACTTGAAATAATTTTGCTGAAAAACAGAAATGTGTAAACCTTGAATTTATTGATGCTGTTAGATAAAGTTGTTATTTTTCTCCAGCTTGACTTTTTGATATTTTTCAAATATTGAAATGTCATATAGTTGAATTTATTGCTTTGTTATACAGATTTTCTAATTGCCTATGCGATCCCTGTGGTTCTGTGGTTAAATCATGAAATCATTTGCTACAACACCATGCGTAGCATGATTGTGACAACAATCGTTAGTTTTCCTTGGATAACTTTGTATAGCCTTAACTAAATATTTTAGTACTGGGTGTACTTTCTTCAAAGAATGTAATATAAAAATTTGGATGGTATTTATAAAATAACCCTGTATTTTTGAATGAAGTGTATTTGCCAAAACTATTCCACATTTATTCACAAGAAAAAGAACACTGTAATTTCAATACTACCTACTAGAGGTTTTTCAATACTTTGCTTAATTTTCTCAAGATTTTACCACTTAAGGCTTTCAAAAACAAACTTCAAAAATGGTTGGTTGAAAACTGTTTTTATTCTATCTATTATTTAATGAATTCTGTGACAGAAATGATACACGCTGATTTTTTTTCATTATGTTTCTAATGTAATTTAATTTAATAATATAAATCAGAATAATCATTTGATTATATTTGCATGTAAAATCTTTTATTTTTACCACTTTTTGACCAAATAAAGAAATATTCCCTTCTATATTCTATACTAAGTTTAGATAGCTTGATAGAAATGGCTTATATTTTTCTATCTCCAATAGTTGTGCTGTGTTATATACAATCGTCAGGTTAATTCCGACACTTCCTGTTGTTTACAATAATAAATCAATCACAAAGACTAATGAAGTCAAGTATCTTGGTATTATCCTAGACTCCAAGTTAACTGGTATATCACAATGTAATTATGTTTCTGCCAGATGTGAACGCCTAATTAATATTCTAAGATATCTCTTTGGGATTTTTGGGTGCGCATCTATTGACATTGAAACTTTTTAATTGTGAAATTCTTCCAATAATACATACATACCATCCTTTTTTGACAGTGCCTTAGACTTGATGATATCGGAGTTTTTAGAATGATTTGGGTCAAACAAAAACACTTTCTTTCGATTTTAACTCGCTGTCACAGACACTGAACCATGTTCAAGTTATGCTTAAGATATAATTAGTGCCAAAGAAATTATAAGTACTTCAATATTGGGAGTCCGTAGATTTTATATGATAATGTAGTGATACAATAAAATATTGCTAAATGCACATCATATATTCATCATACACAAAGCACATAAAATCTTGTCTTTTAAATGGTTGGCCGATATGCTCTTCATTATTTTAAAACTCTTTTTTGTGTTATTGAAAATAATAAAATTAAAAGAAGAAAACTATGATAATTCTTCAATATTCCCAAACGTTTGGTCACCATATTAGAGTGAGATCCAATGATCGTGTGGGTAATATATATACTGTATTGTAGGTACTTTTTTATATTCTACTTTTGTATACATTATATCTATTTAAATTTGATCTTTTCGACCTGAAAAATCAATTCGTCGGTTAATCGATCTCAGACCTGCATTCTTAGTCTGTGGACGCAGATGGTATGAATAGGTAGGGTTGATTACATTCTTCATCGTACAATTCATCGAGGAAGTCCAAAGTCCTTCAAAAGTTTCGATATTAACTTTGAATTTTATTTAATTATATAAATTAATAAATAAAACCAAAATGAATCCTATTGCTCAAGTAAGTACCTAATACTAATGTAGAAATTTTAAATGTTGCGTGATGATATTTTTACGAAGAAAGTTTAATAGGTAGATCAAAGTTTTCGTAGATGATTTTTGTATTATTCCAGTTGTTGTGGTCGTATTCGTTATTTTATTCTTCTTAGTTAATGTGCCTATTACTTGTATTTGGAAAGAGTTAAATTGTCA
The DNA here is from genome assembly GCA_927399485.1 of Calamotropha paludella. NCBI lineage: Eukaryota > Metazoa > Arthropoda > Insecta > Lepidoptera > Crambidae > Calamotropha > Calamotropha paludella. Next base: position 29,685,866 of record OV656803.1, on the reverse strand, counting down.
TAATTTGCTATAAGTCCAAAGTTCAACAAAATGAATATGATGTTTTTGAGATATGCATAACTCTTATACTTTAATATTTTAGGAGAAAAGTCTGTATTCTTAATCTTGCCCCTTCGCTTAATTATTTATGTTTATCTATAATTATGGAATAAGTAATGTATGGCACAACTTATCAGTATGTTTATTATATTTGTTGTAAGTTATTTATATAAGTGTAAGTAATATTGTCTTCAAACAATAAAGCAATATTAATAATTCCTTCCAGTAGCTTTGGACTGCCTAAATACTTGTTTTATATATATTGGTATAAAAAATGTGTTGAAAAAATGTAACCGGGCGTTTCTCTGTAAACTGGGCAACTCTTCTAATGAAACTGTCTAAGCTACTTTTTTGCTCATAATATAATAAACTTTCTTTAGGAAATAAGTATTTGCCTATATATTAATATACAGAAGATGAACCACAAATATTCCCATTACTTTAGGAAATATTAAGTATTTTCTGAAACAAATAGACAGGGGACTGTTGCCAAAGCCAGGGGACTGTGAACTTAAATAAAATATACAGTTTTAGTAGTGAAATCAAACGTTTTATTGGTATCATAAACTTTGGAGCTTAAGAATTAAGTAACTGAGAAATAAAGAATCAACTATCTTTCTGTAACATTGTACTTAGCACTGTAATCTTAATATTTACTTTATTAAATCACATATTTGAAAAAACTTTCAGTACTTTGAATTAAACTTACACTACAGAATCAGTCTCAAAATTATTTAGTTATTTCTAAAATATAGCAAAATAATAAAAATTGTACGTAAAGTCTTATTTTTCTCGAAAACATCTACAGGCAAATCAAACTTATAAAATATTCTATGGCCTTTTAAAACTATGTTTGGATTAGACAGCTTCTGTACCACTTGGTCCATTGTAATGTCCGACACATCATCAGCATCGTATCTAAATAATTGGCCTTTATTATCACAGAGCTTTAGGAATGTGACCCGGATTTCGCTATCTTCTTCATCAATATTGTCAATTATGCTCACATATCTATATTCCGTATTTGTTTTGCCAAGCAATTTCACAACAATATAATCACCAGTTTTAAATGGTTGTACTACATCAGAACTAGGTCCAGCCTCATTGTCAGATTCTGAATCAGTGTACACATCTTCTACATTAAGTTTTGGCTTGTCTTCATAGATTATTTTTCCGATATTAAAGTGCACACAATAATCAATGTCGCAAAAACAGCTTAAAGTTTTCATCACTATTTCAGTAGAATTTGATTTTATTCCTGTTGGGTTAAAGAGTTTTCCAGTGACTTGATGGACTTTGAGGGTGCCAACGAAAGTTTTCATTTTGGTTACTTCTCGATCAATTTCAGTGCTCATTTCTTCAATTGCTTCATCTGGTATAATGCTCAAACTAATTGCAGGACATCTCTTTTCAATGGCTTCTACAAATTTTTCCAGATTCTCGACATCACCTCCAGTAGCGATCAGGGCATCTGCAGTCCTTTTGCAGGTAGCTCCAATGCCGTCTGGAGCGCCTTTACCATGGCCACTTTCCGTATAGTTCCAAGTAAAATTTTGCAAATATGGAAATCTCTTTGATATTTTCGTCGCCATAATGTAAAACATGGTTTTATATCTATACTGAGTAACTGGGCCATCACTCAAAAAATGCAGGTGTTTAATTTGAGGTGGCAAAGCATTAAAAATTGGATTAAGGTGAGCCCAAATAGCAGCTGGATAATGAGAAACATTCGTAGAAATTGTGCAGTAAGATTTTGTTGTGTCTTTCAAGTATACTACAACCGTATGCAAACTAATTTGTGTGCGTGAACCGCCGAAGTGAAAAGCTTGAATTTCTTGAGAATATTTAGTTGAATAATTCTCAGAAAAATCCATGTGAATGAGAGCATCTTCTTCAGTCAGCATACTTTTAAGTTTTTTTATTGCACTGAACTGATGTACAATATTTCTTTCGTGAAGAAGAAATGTCTGTAGCTCATCTTGCAATTCTATAATGAGATCGCGCGGTTTCACATCGAAGGATTTTTTAACGTATTTGGTAACTCGACGAGTCTTTTTGGATTTTGGGTGTATGAAGTCGGCTTTTTCAGATAACCATTTCTTATAACTGATACGTCTCATGTTATTAAATTCTTTATATAAAGGATTATTATTAAAACACTTTTGACAGTCTCTCGACAAACATTTCTCATTATAGCGGTCACAACATAGTTCCTGAAGCAATTTCTGATAGCTATTATAATTTAAAAATTTTGCATTGAATAAAGCAGATACTTTTAAGTCTATGTTTGCGTGGTTTATACACAAACAAGTTTCACGTTTATCAACTTTGGGCACGACAATCCAAAAAGGTCGCAGTTTGCAAAAAGTTTGATAACTTAGTGTAAAATTTGTCTTCTCTAGTTTGAATTTTTCGTACAACCCTAGTAATGAGTCAAGCATGTATCGCTTTTGTTTTCGTTCTGATTTTCTTGTTATAAATTCCTTCTTTCCAGCGCCCAGCCTACTATTAGAATCATCTTCATAGAAATTAACAACTGCTCTTACACATTCATCGGAAATTTTCTTTCTTCTTTCCAGTCGATGACCCATTTTTGCCTTTTTTATTCTTTTGTAGCTTATCACACCTGTGTTCTTCATTCGCCATAACTTATATTTATCAACTATCTTTCCAGTAACCATTTTTGTTAAAAGTCTTTTTTCTTTTACGGTCTTCATCACTGAAAAATTATCTTCTATTTGTTGTTTTAGTACTTCACCGAAAAGAGCTTTTTTTACAAGATCTTTTGTTGATTCTGAACTGTCTGCCATTTTTTGTAATTTTGTCATTGGTGTATCTGTAGGCTTTGGATTTGTACTCTTTTTTAATCGCGATAAACGTTTTTTGTACTTTAATACTTTCCTCTTCAGTTCTTTAATTTCTTCATCTTTTTTCTTTTTAATTTTATATCGTAGCATTTTTTCTTCATTTTTATTATTTTTTCCAGCAACATCAGGCGTTACCATTTGACATGAAGCAGATACGTCAGAATCTGGAGTATTTTCTTTAATAAATGAATTAGTAATGTTTGCTAATACTTTTTTCTTACTGCGATACTTGGTGCAGTGCTCTTTCCACTTCTTTTTAGCGTCTCGGTGTTCTCGTGGAGTCATATTCTCAACAAGCTTTCTAGTTCCCTTTTCTTTTTTCTTAAGGTACTTTAGACGTTCTTTTTCTCTAAGTTCTTCCCTTTTCTGAGGATCTTTTTTAATCTTCGCATATCGCTTTCGCTCTGCTTCCCTTTTTTTTTGTAGAATCTCTTCTTTAGTGGCTTTTTTTTTCTTTGGCGCCATTTCCTAATCTAAAACAATAACCAGTATATATAAAAAGGCTGGGCAAGTATTACGTAGGTATTTTTTTTGTAATTATTAATAAGTCTGTAGACTTAAGTAATAGTTTTGGGATATTTTTTAAATAAACTTTACTTACACTGTATTCAACATAGATTGACTTATAAATATCGAACATTTTGTCAAAAAATATGCAAAGAAAAGACCCCCTCCACTTTCTATAATGCTTACATAATACTTGAATTGCCTCTTAGACAGTCCCCTGGGTGCAGAAACAGTCCCCTGTCTTGTAGAGCGACAGGGGACTGTAGCCAGGGGACTGTTTGATTTGATTTCATTGAAGAGTAGTATAAAATGTAATTGAACTATGCTATTTTACTGCACATAGGAAATATGTACTTGTTGTACCAATTTAAATATTTGAAAGAATCATTAAAATACATTAATAGAAATTTAAAAAATCCTTACCAGTGGACTGTTGGCTTTGAGGTTATAACGCGGGTTCCACGGAAGGACGCTCGCACACCACTAAATAAGATGGCGTCCGAGCCATCATGGCGGCAACCGCGCAAACTTCAGACTTGTTGCGTTTCGTTATACGCGGAAAAGGCGTTGTTTAACCTTTGGGCTACGTGACACCTAATATAGACAGGGGGACTGTTCCCAAAATGCGAAGACAAAGTTTCATTGTTTTTTTTTTAATTATAAAATAATATTTATGCAAAATAAATGGGTCTCATGAACAAACAAACAATATTGATTAATAATATATTAATTACATTAATTCCAATAGATTACTGTCCCGAATAATTTAGTTTGAAGTAACTATACAGCTTTGGTGACATGCCAGGGGACTGGTTTAGAAGCACTATAAAAACGTTTTTAATATTATAAAGTTTATTTTATTGGATTTTTAATGTTGTGCAGCGGTAGATTAGGTTATTGATTTTTTGGAATTACTTACGAAATATTTGCGATATTTATTTTTTTAAACAAAATCAGCCTGGGACAATGAGTTGCCCAGTTTACAGAGAAACACCCAACCCTAAAATTTACAGTAAAGTGTGCCACAGAGTATTAAGATAATTCTGCTTTAAATTTAAGAAATAATGCAGGGAGTCCGTATTAATTATGCATACCTATTTATCAATTGTTATACAAATTATATTTGATTGCAGATTGCAAGAGCAACTCGTCCAATCTTTAGGTCAATCTCTACGTCCTCACCTTTGGGATCAGCACCTAAGCCTATTCCTCCAACTGGTTTTTGTTTTGGTTGGTATTGTTATTCTACTTAAATAGTTTATTGTTGCACCTTACTCTACTATTATTTATGTAACACTGTTTTTAGAACTAAGCGATGAACAAAAGGCACTCCAAGATTTGGCCAGAAAGTTTACAAGAGATGAAATCATTCCAATGGCTGCTCATTATGATAAAACTGGAGAATATCCTTGGCCTATTGTAAAGAAGGCCTGGGAAATTGGATTAATGAATGGACACGTCCCTGAGCATTGCGGTAATGTTATTTCACCTTTCAAAGAATTTCTCACTAAATAATCCTAAGTTTTGCCCCTCTTTCTGATAGCAGTTGTCTTTTGCTGCCAGTCAACTATAAGGACATTCTGACTAAGTAAATTGTAATCTAAATTTCCATGTGGCTAAACTAACCTAGATTAGGGAAATTGGCACAAGAAAATTAAAACATGGTGCATCAGTTGTATTAAATAAAGTTTGTAGCGAAAGACTGATGATTAAAACTTCTTACTACTTGCAATTGTGCAAACAATACATAATCATGTCTTTATTGTTGTAAATAAAATAACAAATGAGAATAAAGACTTAATTTAAATATTGAACATTTTACAAACTAAAACTACTCCACTACTAACGGTACCAAGATACATGCTTATATTAATTTCCTAGAACTATCTCCAAAAAGTTCTAGAAAATTTGGTCCTTGCAAAAAGCTGCTGTTTTTCTGCTGCCAGTTTCAGCCTCATCCCGGCTGGGTATTGAACCCGGACCCTCAGGGTTGTCAGTATATGCATATTTTATAAACCTGGCAGCATTTCACCTGTAAAAAAGGTTATATAAAAATGTTGTAGAAAAATCAACTATCAAATAGTTCCTGCCTAAAATCTTTAGCGCTATCAATATTATTGATCATAGTGAAATACCATATAGGTTATGCAAAAGACACTGTCAATATGTATATTTAATTCCATGTCACATTGTTTGACCGCGATGAACTCCGCAACTACTCAGCCAATTTTGATGATTTTTTTTTTCATTTTGCTGGATGTGTTCTAAACTTTACATATATTTTAATTATAACACAGCAACGCGTTCCCGGGTCAGCTAGTAATAATATGAATATTATCGTGATAGATAGCAAGAGTTAAATTAAAAGTATCGATATTAATATAAGGTAACTATTTATAGTGTAAGTGATTTGGGGCCCTATTGATACTATAAATAGACTTATATAATATTAACAATCCAACCATAAGTAGGTCTTAATAATCTTGCGCTAGACTTAAAAAAAAAAAACATTTTCCTTTACAGCATAAGTCATATCCAGGTTCCCCTAATCATGAAACAATAAAGATATTCATATTTGTGTTTCTATTATCTCATCGGAATAATAATGACAATAGTTTTTATCTATTGATAGGCCATAAGAGGTCGCATTTAAAAATGGTTGCTTTCGTCCTAGTACATAGAGAATGTTGTGTAAGTTCCACATGAAACCTGCAACTCATTTATTTCCATATGAGGAAATAGTCAGACTTTTTTCCAACTTTACAATTAAAACTAATTATAGGAGAATTATTTGTCGATTCCTAGAACTACGTTAGATATATAACCCGGTTAAGTGTTCAAGTGCAGCGCTGACATGAGGAATCTCTCTTGCTTTTAATTGTAAAAAAATGTATATGTGTAAATGCATGTATATATAATGATAGGTACACAGTTGCATAGTCTGTTTTGGGTTACTTTTGGAAGCGTACGTACGGTATTAATATTAGAAATATCGGGTAGAAAAATCATTAAAAATTCACGGCTTTAATGGAAGAATAAGTTACAGTAGTTCATTTGGACTAATAACACTGAACTACTAGGATGAAAGGAATTCTTGCTGTTACTTTTTATCTGGTCACAGAGCCAATATCCGTGTTGACATAACAAATCCTTACATAGAACCTTAATGCTTTAAATGGTTATATTATTATGCAGAAAACTGCCAATTTTACATATAAAAATAAGTTGTAAGTAACAATGTTTATTCTTGTATATCTACAGGGGGTATGAATCTAGGCATATTCGAGAGTGGGATACTCTGCGAAGAGATGGCGTTCGGTTGTTCTGGAATTATGGCAGCTCTGTATATAACAGATGTTGGAGTGAGCATCTTACATTAATTAGATTATTTTTGAGAACTTAAATATTACTTACGTAAACGCGTTTTTTCACATGAAAGTTGGGACTGATATCTTCAGCTAACTGGGATAACGTTATAAAGTAGGTACATATACAGCCCTAAAATTGTTGTTAAAGTTGTAAATCATAGATTAAATCGTGATCGTCATAATATGCGCGCATTAAAAGTGAATCCTATTAGCGATATTATCAGAAACCAATATTTTGAATTCGATTTTCTTTTATTAATATGAAAACATATTAATATAGTAATATCGCTGAAAATCTATTGAGATCTATTGTAACCGAGAGGCGCGGCGGCAGGCAGGCGGTGGTCGTTTTTGTATGATTACAATCTTAATAAATAATAGCTTGCGTTGTAGATAAGATTTTATCGTAATTGTTAAAAACATATACAAAGAACACATATCATATAATTTTTACGGTTTATCGGATCAAAAATTATCTTTAAGAGGGACTTAACGCATCATAAAATAGGCAATATTTTGTTTTTGACATTAACTTGCTTTTCGCAAATACATTTCTTGACATTTATTTACTCTCCGGATCTTACCACAATAAACACGACCTAATTAAATTCAATCACATGCTTGTCTAGATACATCTATACTAATATTATAAAGAAGTAAAGTTTGTGTGTTTGTACTCGTATATTTGTTAAATTTTAAGGGGTAATCTCGGGATCTACTGAACCGATTTTAAAAATTCTTTCACCAATAGAAAGGCACATTATTGCTGAGTGTCATAGGCTATATTGAATGCTAGAAAAAATTTAAAGAATTTTGTCCACCCGTGCGAAGCCGGGACGGGCCGCTAGTACTATATATAACCACTATATGTAAAGATAGTCCAGGCCAAACTCTTTAATGATTTATCGCTAGCCTACCCGTGCGGATCAGCACGTGTAGATTTTGAGAATTGGTCTATTTCCTAATTTTTTAAACTTTTGTCTGTCATTTAACTCTTGTGTTGAAGGTGACATGTGGGGGAGACAAAAGGACAATTTTCACGTAAATCAAATTTACTAGATAAAAAGAAAATATAAATTGGATAATAATTTAATTTTACTTATTTGAAGTCCCCGTAATAGACTAAAAATAAAGGATCTAGCAGGTTAAGCATATGAAAACTGCCATCCCGTCTGATGAAGGGTTCTGACATTGTTTTTCATCTAGAATAGCCATACACCTAATCTCAGACCCCTAACCCTCACAGTAAAGGAATAATGAGGGTTGTTACCCTGAACGTTATTTTTTTCAGTACATATTGAAGATATCTTCATGAAATTGAAACTGTACATGACTATCGATAAATTGATTATAATATATTTTGTTTTATAAGTTTTGCAATATTAGAAACTGTAAAAAATGAGATGTATATTTTTGGGGGTGACTATTTATACCAACCCCCAAAGTGACAACTAACAAAAAATATATCTTATTTGTTAATTAGTTAGCTATTACATGGTCAAGTCACGAATTGGTTAAATAGGAGCAGAAATTTTTACGAAATAATAATTGACACCGACTAAACCTTGAATTTTTAAAAGAGCACGTAAATATAATAACAGTTAGTGTACGATCAATGCATATTAATAGCAAGACATCATTGCTTTAACGAATTAGTCTAGTCTATTCTAGATGAAAAACAATAAAAACAAGGTAAGAACCCTTCATCAGATGAGAGTGCAGTTTTCATATGCTTAATCAGTTAGATCCTTTAAATATAACATTTTAGATATAATGATTCTATTTTTATATCGACCTTAACAAATAGAGTATGTTTTATTTTTTTTGCATTGTTCAATGATATCTTATAAAATAATTTATTTTAAAAGAAAAATATTAAAAAAAATCGACTCAACTCACAAGTCTCTCATCTGAAATCTCAGGCGGGAATCGAATTGAATCGAAAAATAGGGTATGTTAGCGCGGTATTTTTTGATAAATCATTTTGAGTTACAAAACTACTCCTAAGTTCTATAAGTAAATAAGACAGCTTTCGTAAGAAATACCTTTAGTTATTATAAAATAGAGAACCACGAAATGTTCTATATTTTTATCGGACTATTATAGCTTATGATGTCCACCCTGCAAGTCCTTTCTAAATATTGGTAAATTTTTGAAATCGCATCATCAGTTTCGGATATGGGCTCCTAGGTACATCCAAACTTAACAAACATTGCTTTTTTATAATATCAATAAAGAGAATCCCCAATTAGTGTAACATGAATGAATGATCATAACATCGTAGGCTAACAACTGTTTAGATTGAATTCGCTTCACAGAGGTATGTTTATTAAATATGCGTTTGGTTGATTTTGAAGTTGATTTTTTAAAAAATTTCAATGGTTTTGGGGTTTTGTGGTCAATCAAGGCTTAGAAGATAGATCAGTTTTGGAGACAAAGTGAATACCTATATCTTATTATACGACAAAATAATTGAAAAATATACAATAAATTACATTTAAATAAGATTTATAATTTGTCATCATTGCTTGATTCATAATATTCCTTATATTTTATACATGTAGATGTTGGTATTGATTACTCTAAAACGATCTTTTATTGCATGTTTTTACCTTAGGTATACGTACGTAAAATTCCTTAAAAAATCTTATATTAAAACGAATTTTCTCTGAAATCTATTTGTTAAGACAATATTCGCAACGCGAAAATCTTATAATTTCCTTCGATCATAATAATTTCAAAAGAGATTGCTCAAATAGTAAGGATGAATGTGTCGCTTGTCAAAGTGAGCCACCGCCATCTATAGTGGCGTCTATTTTGAACAGCTAAACTTGAATCGCCATAAGACGTGATGGCAGTGCCTCTGAATTAAATATTTTCGTGTCTTATTGAAAATGGTTTATTTGGTAAATCTTAATGAATTCAACGTACTAATTTTAGTTAATTTTAATTTACGGCGTTAGGAGATATTGGCCAAAATAAATAGGTTTTTAGGTTATAGCAACCATTAAGTAATATGGACTTTATGAAACCATATTTTAAGACTCGCATGTATGTTTTGGAAGTAATTGACAAATTACAGTTTTCATAGCTCATAATTAAAAGGAAAATTACAAACAAATTAATTTCGGCTAGACTGCATCAAGGGCGCAGTCTCAGTCAATACGTGAAACGTCATTCGTTTACTGTTGATTAATCATTTTAAAACACTTAACAGTGTCATTAGCTATTATCTTCTGACTGCATTATACAAGTAAAACACACCAATTTCAGAATCAGTAACTTTTTTACGCTTAACTTGCTAGCTGGCTGTTAATGAGTTACTAATCAATCAAAATATCAATTATAAATCAATTTCAGGACCATATGCCTAACCCTATCCTAACTTAAATGGCGGAATGAGTTTAAGTAATAAAACGAAAGTTCAATTACTTATTATTTTTAAACATAACTAACACCAACAAGTAAAAGTAACAAAACCACAGAACACCGATGACAGTCGAGTGACAGCTACAACAATACAAGTAGTGATTCACATGATTGAGATGTAATCCATTCTATAATGATTATTTAAAAGTGCACATAACAGATCCTCGTTTTATTATTTGTTTTTATTTACTTTTTGTACAAGACTAAACATGTATTTTATTGCTAATATAAAAAGTCGGAGAGTACTGCAATAAAAAAATTAGAACAAATAATAATTAAATCTAAATCGATCGATTTGATTTACTTTTCACCTGGGCCCAACCCTTACATCAATGACGAAATTTTTTGATTTGTAGTAGGTAGTTAAACGGATGCCCGGTTACCTACTTTTGAGAAAAATACCCAAAAGGTATAGTTTTAAAAAGTTAGTGCTGAAAAAAATTTTAGTTGATTTTGTTTAAAAATTGTGACGCAAATAATCTTACAAAAGCAATGGCAATAGGCATTTTCCTTATTTTTCTTCTCCCAGCACAAAAAAGTGTTTAAATATCGCGTAAATGTGAATTAAGGCGATTTCACCGATCCATAAAATAATCGACTGATTTAGATACTCGAATCATTCGTAAATTTATGATGAAAGAAGATCAGTAAAAGAAACAAAGCAGAATGTGTTTTCAGATCAGTAGGCACATAAAGATTGAACAAAGTGAAGAGCACATACGGTTAAACTAGTCAATCAAATTATATTTTCATACCTATATATTGTAGTTAAATTGGATTGTTGACGGTTGCTTGGATCGCTTTGGCGCGGCGCGGTGCAAGGTGATACATAAGTATCACAGCTCTGTAGTTACAGTTATTAAAACTGGTTGAAACTGAAATATTTTTTTTTGTTAGGGCCTAAAGAACTCGAAATTCGAATAATAGAAAAGCAACACATAATCGTTAAGAGCATAGAGTACTTTTATATAAACGGAAAGTTAAGAGTGAAACTGTTAGTGGTTGACGCAACAAACATTACGATAGAGCGACGTCCTTTGCAAAAATTCCTATTGTTTGATCTGTGGTTATTGCCAAGAGCTTAAAATTAACCCACCGTAAAATAGTTTACTAAAAAGGATTACATGATTGCGTAAGATAACTTGTCGGATAAAAAGTTTACGGACAGAAAGAACTTCCCAAAAATAGTAATTTAATTGTGTTGAGTATCTAATGGGCTTAAAAGCCGTAACCGTCAAGACAGCTCTCAGCGCCCTTTCAAAAGTCAACATCTTAGTCTTACCGGCCTCATCCCAAATCGTGATACAGTACTACAAGAAAGACTGCGTCAGAGCAAAGTACATATGTAGATATGAGCGTGGCTAGATCAGCAGATGCGTGCAACCTACTGAAAACAGAGATGAGCTTCCTGATTCGCACTGTCAATGACCGTATATATTCCGTCCATTGCATCAAGCTATCAACTATAACACCCAGATACCCTATACTGTGAGTACGCGAAATTGAGAGGCAAGAGCAGGCATTGCTGGGGGACATGCTACAATTACGTGTAGTTAAAATACATTTTGAGTTTGGCTGTAAGGACACTTGTGGTGCAAAATTGAGGAATTTTGTTTTAGTCAGGTTGATAGTGAGAAAATTACTTGATAGCCATAACGCAACTGACAATATTAAGTGTGTGTGAACTTAGCAGATCATTGTCCAGCAGATCAAAATTAAATGAGAGTTCTTCACGCATGCAGCTGAGTTCTATAGTTCCTGATACTTTTTAGAAATAGTTCTGGCGTTTTTACCTCGAAAAATGTCACTTAAAAAAATGATCTGCTAACTTCCCGTAGCAGATCATTTTGCAGCAAATCGAAAACAAATGCGATTTATTTACGCATGCAGCTGAGTTCTATAGTTCCTGATACTTTTTAGAAATAGTTCTGGCGTTTTTACCGAGAAAAATGACAATTTACGAAATGATCTGCTAACTTCCCATTTCTCGTAGCAGATCAATTTGCAGTAGATCAAAAAATAAATGTGAGTTCTTTTCGCATGCAGCTCAGTTCTATAGATCCTGATACTTTTTAGAAATAGTTCTGGCGTTTTTACCTCGAAATATGTCACTTAAAAAAATGATCTGCTAACTTCCCGTAGCAGATCATTTTGCAGCAAATCGAAAACAAATGCGATTTATTTACGCATGCAGCTGAGTTCTATAGTTCCTGATACTTTTTAAAAATAGTTCTGGCGTTTTTACCGAGTAAAATGACAATTTACGAAATGATCTGCTAACTTCCCATTTCTCGTAGCAGATCAATTTGCAGTAGATCAAAAAATAAATGTGAGTTCTTTTCGCATGCAGCTGAGTTCTATAGATCCTGATACTTTTTAGAAATAGTTCTGGCGTTTTTACCTCGAAAAATGTCACTTAAAAAAATGATCTGCTAACTTCCCGTAGCAGATCACTTTGCAGCAAATCGAAAACAAATGCGATTTATTTACACATGCAGCTGAGTTCTATAGTTCCTGATACTTTTTAGAAATAGTTCTGGCGTTTTTACCTCGAAAAATGTCACTTAAAAAAATGATCTGCTAAATTCCCGTAGCAGATCATTTTGCAGCAAATCGAAAACAAATGCGATTTATTTACGCATGCAGCTGAGTTCTATAGTTCCTGATACTTTTTAGAAATAGTTCTGGCGTTTTTACCGAGAAAAATGACAATTTACGAAATGATCTGCTAACTTCCCATTTCTCGTAGCAGATCAATTTGCAGTAGATCAAAAAATAAATGTGAGTTCTTTTCGCATGCAGCTGAGTTCTATAGATCCTGATACTTTTTAGAAATATTTCTGGCGTTTTTACCTCGAAAAATGTCACTTAAAAAAATGATCTGCTAACTTCCCGTAGCAGATCATTTTGCAGCAGATCGAAAACAAATGCGATTTATTTACGCATGCAGCTGAGTTCTATAGTTCCTGATACTTTTTAGAAATAGTTCTGGCGTTTTTACCGAGAAAAATGACAATTTACGAAATGATCTGCTAATTTCCCATTTCCCGTAGCAGGTCAATTTGCAGCAGATCAGAAAACAAATGTGAGTTCTTTTCGCATGCAGCTGAGTTCTATAGATCCTGATACTTTTTAGAAATAGTTCTGGCGTTTTAACCTAGAAAAATGGCAATTTACGAAATTATTTGCTAACTTCCCATTTCCCGTAGCAGATCAATTTGCAGCAGATCTAAAACAGGCTAAACAAGTCTCAGGGCTAGAACTATTTCGCTTTTAACATATTCTTATGAAAATTGCAATGTGCAATCAGGAACTATAGAACTCAGCTGCATGCGTAAATAAATCGCATTTGTTTTTGATCTGCTGCAAAATTATCTGCTACGGGAAGTAAGCAGATCATTTTTTTAATTGTCATTTTTCGAGGTAAAAACGCCAGAACTATTTCTAACAAGTATCAGGATCTTTAGAACTCAGCTGCATGCGAAAAGAACTCACATTTGTTTTCTGATCTGCTACGGGAAATGGGAAGTTAGCAGATCATTTCGTAAATTGTCATTTTTCTAGGTAAAAACGCCAGAACTATTTCTAAAAAGTATCAGGAACTATAGAACTCAGCTGCATGCGTAAATAAATCGCATTTATTTTTGATCTGCTGCAAAATTATCTGCTACGGGAAGTAAGCAGATCATTTTTTTAATTGTCATTTTTCGAGGTTAAAACGCCAGAACTATTTCTATAAAGTATCAGGATCTATAGAACTCAGCTGCATGCGAAAAGAACTCACATTTATTTTTTCATCTACTGCAAATTGATCTGCTACGAGAAATGGGAAGTTAGCAGATCATTTCGTAAATTGTCATTTTTCTCGGTAAAAACGCCAGAACTATTTCTAAAAAGTATCAGGAACTATAGAACTCAGCTGCATGCGTAAATAAATCGCATTTGTTTTCGATTTGCTGCAAAATGATCTGCTACGGGAATTTAGCAGATCATTTTTTTAAGTGACATTTTTCGAGGTAAAAACGCCAGAACTATTTCTAAAAAGTATCAGGAACTATAGAACTTAGCAGCATGCGTAAATAAATCGCATTTGTTTTCGATCTGCTGCAAAATGATCTGCTACGGGAAGTTAGCAGATCATTTTTTTAAGTGACATTTTTCGAGGTAAAAACGCCAGAACTATTTCTAAAAAGTATCAGGATCTATAGAACTCAGCTGCATGCGAAAAGAACTCACATTTATTTTTTGATCTACTGCAAATTGATCTGCTACGAGAAATAGGAAGTTAGCAGATCATTTCGTAAATTGTCATTTTACTCGGTAAAAACGCCAGAACTATTTCTAAAAAGTATCAGGAACTAAAGAACTTAGCTGCATGCGTAAATAAATCGCATTTGTTTTCGATTTGCTGCAAAATGATCTGCTATGGGAAGTTAGCAGATCATTTTTTTAAGTGACATTTTTCGAGGTAAAAACGCCAGAACTATTTCTAAAAAGTATCAGGATCTATAGAACTGAGCTGCATGCGAAAAGAACTCACATTTATTTTTTGATCTACTGCAAATTGATCTGCTACGAGAAATGGGAAGTTAGCAGATCATTTCGTAAATTGTCATTTTTCTCGGTAAAAACGCCAGAACTATTTCTAAAAAGTATCAGGAACTATAGAACTCAGCTGCATGCGTAAATAAATCGCATTTGTTTTCGATTTGCTGCAAAATGATCTGCTCAAAATGAACTCAGCTGCTGAAAATGAACTCAGCTGCATGCGTAAATAAATCGCATTAGAAAAATGGCAATTTACGAAATTATTTGCTAACTTCCCATTTCCCGTAGCAGATCAATTTGCAGCAGATCTAAAACAGGCTAAACAAGTCTCAGGGCTAGAACTATTTCGCTTTTAACATATTCTTATGAAAATTGCAATGTGCAATCAGGAACTATAGAACTCAGCTGCATGCGTAAATAAATCGCATTTGTTTTTGATCTGCTGCAAAATTATCTGCTACGGGAAGTAAGCAGATCATTTTTTTAATTGTCATTTTTCGAGGTAAAAACGCCAGAACTATTTCTAACAAGTATCAGGATCTTTAGAACTCAGCTGCATGCGAAAAGAACTCACATTTGTTTTCTGATCTGCTACGGGAAATGGGAAGTTAGCAGATCATTTCGTAAATTGTCATTTTTCTAGGTAAAAACGCCAGAACTATTTCTAAAAAGTATCAGGAACTATAGAACTCAGCTGCATGCGTAAATAAATCGCATTTATTTTTGATCTGCTGCAAAATTATCTGCTACGGGAAGTAAGCAGATCATTTTTTTAATTGTCATTTTTCGAGGTTAAAACGCCAGAACTATTTCTATAAAGTATCAGGATCTATAGAACTCAGCTGCATGCGAAAAGAACTCACATTTATTTTTTCATCTACTGCAAATTGATCTGCTACGAGAAATGGGAAGTTAGCAGATCATTTCGTAAATTGTCATTTTTCTCGGTAAAAACGCCAGAACTATTTCTAAAAAGTATCAGGAACTATAGAACTCAGCTGCATGCGTAAATAAATCGCATTTGTTTTCGATTTGCTGCAAAATGATCTGCTACGGGAATTTAGCAGATCATTTTTTTAAGTGACATTTTTCGAGGTAAAAACGCCAGAACTATTTCTAAAAAGTATCAGGAACTATAGAACTTAGCAGCATGCGTAAATAAATCGCATTTGTTTTCGATCTGCTGCAAAATGATCTGCTACGGGAAGTTAGCAGATCATTTTTTTAAGTGACATTTTTCGAGGTAAAAACGCCAGAACTATTTCTAAAAAGTATCAGGATCTATAGAACTCAGCTGCATGCGAAAAGAACTCACATTTATTTTTTGATCTACTGCAAATTGATCTGCTACGAGAAATAGGAAGTTAGCAGATCATTTCGTAAATTGTCATTTTACTCGGTAAAAACGCCAGAACTATTTCTAAAAAGTATCAGGAACTAAAGAACTTAGCTGCATGCGTAAATAAATCGCATTTGTTTTCGATTTGCTGCAAAATGATCTGCTATGGGAAGTTAGCAGATCATTTTTTTAAGTGACATTTTTCGAGGTAAAAACGCCAGAACTATTTCTAAAAAGTATCAGGATCTATAGAACTGAGCTGCATGCGAAAAGAACTCACATTTATTTTTTGATCTACTGCAAATTGATCTGCTACGAGAAATGGGAAGTTAGCAGATCATTTCGTAAATTGTCATTTTTCTCGGTAAAAACGCCAGAACTATTTCTAAAAAGTATCAGGAACTATAGAACTCAGCTGCATGCGTAAATAAATCGCATTTGTTTTCGATTTGCTGCAAAATGATCTGCTACGGGAAGTTAGCAGATCATTTTTTTAAGTGACATTTTTCGAGGTAAAAACGCCAGAACTATTTCTAAAAAGTATCAGGATCTATAGAACTCAGCTGCATGCGAAAAGAACTCACATTTATTTTTTGATCTACTGCAAATTGATCTGCTACGAGAAATGGGAAGTTAGCAGATCATTTCGTAAATTGTCATTTTTCTCGGTAAAAACGCCAGAACTATTTCTAAAAAGTATCAGGAACTATAGAACTCAGCTGCATGCGTAAATAAATCGCATTTGTTTTCGATTTGCTGCAAAATGATCTGCTACGGGAAGTTAGCAGATCATTTTTTTAAGTGACATTTTTCGAGGTAAAAACGCCAGAACTATTTCTAAAAAGTATCAGGAACTATAGAACTCAGCTGCATGCGAAAAGAACTCTCATTTAATTTTGATCTGCTGGACAATGATCTGCTAAGTTCACACACACCAATATTAACTTGATATTTTCAGGCGGTGTAGGAAATTTCGGAGTTTACGACGAGTGTTTGATGGGTGAAGAATTTGCCTTTGGATGCACTGGCATCACGACGGCGTTGGGTGCTACCAATTTAGGCGTGAGTTAATTAACAAAAAAATATATTGGGGACTTATGTCTATCATGCTTTGTGCTAAAGGTGCGTCTCTTGTCTGGTTAATTCATTATTGCAATAAACTCCCGATGGTATTTTTTTTCACCGAGTCTTAAACTTTATAGAGATATATAGGTACAGCAATAATGGTTGGAGATATTCATCTCCAACCTGCCGATATTTAAGTAGCGAAATTATGTCCAGGCGCAAAATGTCCGATAGCAAAACGTTCCATGTTCCATCTTTTGACTCTATGATATTATGGATCAAATTTAGGGTTGTGGTTGTTAAATACCACTATAATGGAAAAAGACAAGTGAAGCCGGTCGAGTCTCAGTAGTTATTGCCAATATACATATTTGCACACTTAAAATCTCAAATTAAATTGCCGCGATTTTGCTATGGAAAGAAAGAAATTGTATATGCTGTAATGAGGCTTATTTTAATTGTGTAACCTGATAAATTGGGAGTCAATTAATAACTCGTTATACTCGTTCATAACTTGCGAATTCAAGTATTCCCATCGCTATTAGCTCGTATCCAATTTATAAGTTACACAATGAATATAAATCTCATTACAACATGTAAAATTTTTATTACGAAAATTCGCTTCCATTTCGTTCCGGGGTAATGTTAATTGGGCCTAATGCACCTAAATAAAAATAGCTCCGTGGTGACGCAATAGTGGATATCGATGTGTTTACTTGTACGAAGGAGCAATAAGGGACCAACGCTGAGCTCAAATGGGTGGTTAGAAAAAAATATATATACAGAAAATTACAACTGCATAAAACAAAAAGCGCTCTTTTGTTTTTTTTTGAAGCTGGTTCCAGATCATGAGAAAGGTCAACGTATGTTATCAAAAATAGAACAATTACCTAGTTAGTTCGCGTAGTGTACCTCATATATTATCATTAGTATCTAGATTGCACCATATTTATGAAATGAATTTAGGGACTTCACACACTAGACTACCAAATGAACTACCAAACCAAAAAAATGAGGCAGATAGATCTCGTGAAGTGTTTGAAATACTAGCAGACTTTGCGGGGCACTGAAAATATCCAGACCTATTACTTGAGAGATTTAATATATAATCTCTGTGAATGGTTTGCTGCATATTGGAAGAATCTGGGGAGATCAAAAGCTAAGCTGTTTGCCAAATACGGTGACTAGTTAAACGAGATCGAAGTCTGCATACTTCGGAGCTCTGACGGAGGACTACGAAAAACGAAGACGAAAGAAGCGAGCATCTTCCATCTACAAACAGGACGCAGTACAGGAAGGAGTTTGGAGAGTGCAGCAAGAGAAGCGAACGTCTCAGATTAGCACTTTTATGCCAAATAGACGATTCCGCTGTAAATACTTTACTTAATGATTCCAATCAATCAGACGACAATTCTTTAAAATTTAGCTCAGATGAATTCGTTTCATTAATTACTGAGGCTAAACTTATTAAACATGAATGTTTTTTTTTTTTAAACTTCCAAAAAACCAAATGATTTTCCGTCTTATCAAAACTTGTTGGAAGCCAAAAACGTTGCTACCCAACTGGTATTTGCGTATAAAATCATCTGCTGAGAATAATTTGCAATTATTGTTCGATCATATACATCAAGTCGAATCGTTGAATCTCAAAAGACTGTTTTTGATAATCATCCCGAATTAGTTTCAATTGGTAAATGAGGTTCATTTTCATTCATTCTTAGTTAAAAAGGTATTATTTAATTTTTTTCCAACCTGCAACCTCTATGACCGCCCTTCTTCGTGGCCGGGACCACCATAATGTCTCGTCATTACGCGCATTGTGCCTTAAAGTACGAGTTAATTCCTATTGTTGTAACCTTCAAGTTATTATAAATATTGTATTAAAAGCAGTGAACGCATATTCAACGAAGTGAAAATAAATCTATCACTATATCACTATAACATCAGGATTGCATAAAAAATAATTTCTTGATAAAATTTGGTGGTCACTCCAATTTATTCTTTTTCATTAAAGATAAAATGATATTTAATTCATCTAGCTCCCTATTTTATTTTATTTATAATTTTGTAATAGCTTTTTTATTTGTCCCAGTTAAAAAAATATTTCTCCCCCACTCCCAGTTAGAGATTAACATGAATCATGGCGATTTCAGCCACCTTTTTTTACCAGTGACTTTTCTAACACAGGCAAAAGTTATTTGGCCTTTTCAATTTGAATTTGAATTGAATTGGCTTCTTCAATTGTTTAAATAATAACGATACAATGAAAACAAAAAATTGGATCACTTCAATTTTATTATATTTTCATATTTCAATATAAACTGGGGTTAAAAAAAATTAAATATTGTTAAATAGGTACAGCTAGTTTAGTATTGCTATAAATATTTTCTAGTATTTGACTTAGGTTAGTGTGGGGATGTGTTTAATCCAACCACTATTTATTTTGTCATTTCGTGAATTTCAATGATATATCAGGGTATTCAAGGAAAACCTATTCAATAGTCTTACTAATGAGATAAGTGATCTTTGAAGTTTGAATTGCGGCGTTAGATTTCAATATAAATAAGTAAATGATGTACCAATACTTTATTTTCAGGCGGTATAGGTAATTTTGGTGTCACTGAAGAATGTATATTAGCAGAAGAGCATGGGTTTGGGTGTACCGGCATTTCTACAGTTTTAGATAGTACCAATTTGGGAGTGAGTTTTGATTTTTACTGACTGTATATTCTATTTATATTGAATATATGAACGTAAAAACGCTAATTGTGTTTGAAATTCAGTTTAATTGTGCATCTCTGTTAGAAAATTAGAAAAAAGTTACTTAGCTTAATGTGTATTTACAGTACTTAAAACCTAATACGAGCAGGCTACATTCGGTTGGCTGTAAGAAAAACAGACATTAAGGTCGACACCAGCAGCCTTAGCGTGTTGCATCATATAAACTTATCGGCTGTTATCCGATTTCAATGAACAATAACATAGAATTGCTCCAAGATGTGCTTAATCTACACGTAAAAACTGCTGATAAAGACACAGATAGACAGGACACATTTTTAATAAATCTCTTTTAAGTTCCGTTACTTTCTTTATCGTTCGTTTTGAAGAAGTCGAAATAAATATCCCCTCAAAAGCATTCAGCATATGAGAGTTGTAATCGGTAAAACTATAAAACGTAATGTCCTTACGTAATTATTTGACCAGTTTTTATATTTCTTTTTAAAATATTTCTAATTGCGCAAGGAACAAAGGTATTCTTGGTGAAATTTTTCTATATAAATCTCTTATTCATTGTGCAGACACACTGTTTCTACTGCTTTATTATGTGTACAACTTAATAAAGCGTAACATAGTCTACGTCCGCCTGAAATGTCATTGAACCATAGAAAAATAGCATGATTGTTTGTTCTCCAAATAAATATAAAAACAATCAAATACAATGTGATCTATAAAACGTCTACCATTAATAATTGGATTTTAAATAGTCATTTACGAACTGCACTGGAAAACCACATTTGACATTTTAATGAGATTACATTAATAAAATCGATCATCTTTCTTGTCGCTTCCAGCTGGGTTGTGCTGTCATATCATCATCGTCATGTGTTTTTAATACTAAAAGTTATATCTATCTAAATCTAGCTTGTCCGTATAAAGTATTAATTTAGTAACAACGTCATAAATATTAGATACACACATCTCTTGTGTCAGTTTCATATCTAAATACAGACAAGAAGCTCAAAATTATACAAGAAACTAAGGCTATGCCGTGGGTCTAGTATTGGATGAAATCATATCTCTAAAACAAAAAGCAAATGACACAATTTGGGCACTTTAATCAGGAGAGCGGTATAAAGGAATGTATAGTCAAGCTTTATATCAATAAACTGGTCAATATCCCTTGGAAGTACTATTCTATGTTGCCTCTTTATAGTTTACATAAATGCCTAAAATATGTAATCAGCTATGTGTACTATTAATGATGACGTATGGGTACTATTCGAATGTCATTCTTCTTCTTCTTCATCCAATACGGGCGGTATCCGCAACTCGACGACTTCAAGCGCCTATTTTGCGTCTGGAGGATGTATACCCGTTTATTCCAGCCATCCCAGCTCCGCCAGAAATGCTCCAAGTGCCTTCACCTTGGTGAGAACCTCTCGGAGACTGCCCAGCGAGCCGAGATGTTTTGCCCGGTAGTGTGCAACTCCTTGGCATTCCATAATGACATGGGTTGCTGTTTCTTCCACTTCCATGCATCCTCTGCATAGAGGGCTGTCGGTGATACCTAAATGAAAAAGGTGCCTGTTAAAGTTGCCATGACCAGTAATGGCGCCTGTTACTAGGCGCAGCTCTGATCTACTTAGCTGTAGTAAGGATCTGGAGACACGAGCGTCCACCCGCGGTAGAAGGAGTTTAGCTTGTCTACACGTCTCCAGAGGGTTCCACTGCTGCTGATGCAGTTTTGATGTGTGTTCACAAATACTGTTGTTGAACCAGCTGATCGGAATGGGGATGATGGGTTCTGGGCCGAAAGGCACCATATCCGATGCCCTCCGTGCCATCCCATCAGCTGCTTCATTACCTCGTGATCCACTGTGGCCTTTGATCCATTGGATAGTTATCTCGTTATATGCTCCTGCCTCATTTAGGTTTAGGTGACATTCATGGAGCAGGCTGGATGTGACTCGATAGCTGCACAGAGCCTGTAGGACTGACTTGCTATCGGAAAGAATTCTGATTTTACAACCTTTTACCTTCCGTGCTGTTATCGCCTTAGCTGCCATAGTGATGCCCATACATTCCGCTTGGAATACGGTGTTGTGCAGGCTCATGGGGAAGGCGAAGTTTATGTTAAGGTCCTCTGAGAATACTCCCGCGCCGGTTCCCAATTTGGTTTTGGATCCGTCGGTAAATATCATGAGAGCCTTGTGTGTTACCTCTGGGTTGTTGTCTTCATTCAGATGTATTCTATATTTCTTATCAAAGATGAAGGTAGGCTTTATTTTATCGCAGGGTGCATCGATAAATTCGAATGTCATAATAACAATCCCAATACAAAACAGATAAAACAAACATTTATAGACAACAATGATGGCTAAAAAAATCACAATCTTAAACTAAACTGTAATAAATCAAAACTAATCTAATTCAGACCTTACCAAAAACCGCCATTAACCATTAAACGAATTGCAAACATCCTTAATATTTAACATCAAACATGGATAATCTAATTCATTAGGTTTAAAAATAGACACAAATCTGCACTGGAAAAGCCACGTAGTGCAAATAAAAATCAAACTATCAAAATTTATTTATGCTCTTACTGTCCTCAAAATCAACACAAAACACTAAAGGCGCACTATCAGCAGGTAAGCTGATAGTGCATACGCATAGTAGCTTATGCATATGCAGGCTAAAATACGGGGTTGTATTGTGGGGCCATAACTGGCATGGTGACAATCAACAACTTTTTATCATGCAAAAAAAATCCGCGTTATTGAAAATATTAAACAAAGAGTTAGTTGTAGACCATATTTTATTAAAAATAATGTATTTACTTTAACAGCAATATATATATTTTAGAAGCAGCAATGTTTGTACATAGAAACGAATCACTATATCACCACGTAAAAAATAAACGCAGAAAACATCAACTTATTCTCCCGGAACCAAAACTAGAATTATATAAAAATAGCCCTTACTGTAAATCAATCCAAATCTATAATAAACTGCCAACGTCAATAACAGAAATTGATCCCTGTTACAAAAAGCTAAAAACATTATTTATACAAAAATCTTACTACTCATTAGAAGAGGCTTTTAGTGATAAAATAAAATGAAAAATATTGTGTTGGACGCAAAGTATCACTTAATGAAAGCTATTTAATTAATTTAATTATATTTCTTATTGTAGTTACATTTATCGTTTCATGTATATTGTGTTAGATTATAATATTTTCAATGTATTGGCTCTAATATTATGTATTAGTATTGTTAGATACAATTTTGCCATACAGGGTGTATGTAAAGGCATTCAAGTTTGTTTGCCTGAACACGCTAGTCTCAAGAACTACTGGTCTGATTTGAAAAATTATTTCAGTGTTAGATAGCCCTTTTATCGAAGAAGGCTATAGGCTATATATCATTTAACATATAATACCTGAGCCACAGCAACGCGTGGCCGGGTCAGCTAGTAACTATATATGTGTGGTGTGTGTAATCACTAATCATCACATCACTAATCATTTATTTATTTTTATATTGCACACATTGTGTGCAATATAAAAATAAATAAATGCTCCCCTCGCGAGATTACTAGACAAAGTATAAGTGAAGAATCTACTTCGTTATCAATAATCTAAGATACGGAGACGGAAAAAAACTAATTAGGTTAATAGGAAAATTCATATTCATTCTGAAAAGAAATACAACTGTGCCAACCACAATGGTATTTTCGTTTTTTTTAATCAAAAAATGCTATAATCTTTTCGTCGTCGTATTTAAGATGAAGTTAGTTTAGATAATACCGAAAAAGCTTAGGAATACGAAAATACTTAGCAATATAGAAAATATAGAATTTTTTTATCTTCAGGGGTTTCTTACTAAAACTTGGGAACTTGAAAACCTAGAACGCCCGAGATGTTATAATGAACTTTTTATAATTTCGATATTATTAGCACTTTAGGAATTCGTCTCAAAAGTTTATTGCTCGTGGGTCCAGCTGTGGGCTCGGTGGCCAACGGACTTTTTGTGCGATGTACTTTAACTTCTCTTTGCGTATTTTTTATCGGCCAAAAAGTATACCGAGCGTCGTTTGTTGTAGAACTAAAGATATTCATAGATTCATACACGTTTCCCTCATCGATGTACGGTGCATACATGAGTACGATGTACTCATGTATGCACCCTAATATCTCGTAAACTTGTGTAGGTGGTATGGATTTGGGAGTTTTCGAAGGATGTATGGTCGCTGAAGAGATAGCTTTCGGATGTACGGGTATCATGACGGCTCTCGAGGCTAGCGGACTTGGTGTGAGTTGGAATCATTGCTTTGTGTTTTATTTACATGTCGATGTTTAAATACTATTTGTTTTCATTTTAAACATGCAATATCATTTTCTGTTGTAGCATGTTTTGGTTACGTTAACTAACAGCATGGGCATGCTTTAAACGGAAGAGTAATCCGATTAACTGATACTATTTTAATAATTCATGAGAAATACTGTTGATAAATTTTAGTTACAGTGAACAGAGAGGCAAAGATAGCAACGTACTATAGGACCAATTGTTTCATTTTTTATATTGTCCAATAACCGGGTATTATAAACTAAAATAAACTTACTCAATATTTTTAACAAAAATCATGTTTATATGTTGACTAAAATAAATTTTGTTAAAAAATTAAAATGTTATTCATAATATTCTATATAGCATTTAAATTTTTCATAATGGTAGACTAAAAAGTACGCGTGTTCAAGATAAATTTAAACCTAAAGCAGTGTAATAACAGTCGTTTTATAATAACAGTGTGTTGAATAATATATATATAATCGAATCAATATAAATATACTCTTAAATACCTCAACTCGCATAGCATTTCCAAGATATTACTCCTCCACTTTTAAACCACCTTATTAAGTAAATTCTTGTTGTGATTTTTAACTACTCGAAGTAAAATAAGGACCTGTTGAATTTTGGTATTATTTATTCATAGAAGGCATTTTTTGAATACATGGCAATTGATAATTATTATTGGATAAAATTTAATGAAAACCGTATGGAAATTTTTAATATTATGTATGTCACGAGTGACCCTTATTTTGTTTTGAGTAGTATATAAATAATGCTAATCGGCTCCGTTGTGTTTTCGTGGTGGTAGTGTTGGTGGTAACATAAATTTTATTATATAATTGCTTTGCACTACAGAGCTGTTTGTTTTTCAGCAAACTCCGGTCATTATTGCCGGTAACAAGGAGCAGCAGAAGAAATATCTCGGAAGACTCATCGACGAACCCCTAGTTGCTGTAAGTTTTTGATTTATGGGATTGGTGTATACTACGTGTAGTAATATAATTTTAAATTCGAAATTATATTCCCATATTCATAAAGATTCTGTTCTGTAACGCGATCGGCAAATATTCGGTAGGTGAAATGAATAAAGTCATCGTTACTGAGCCAGGATCCGAGTATAGTTTGTGGAGTTTACTTTTTAAGAATTAATTTTCATATAAGAAGCCCGGTATGAAAAAAAATTTTGATCGAAGGACAGCGTTACATTTTTGTGTGCAACAAATAGTGCACACCTGTCACTTTTATTTTGAAGTTTAGTTTTAATATTTTCTGTGTCTCTTCAAAGACAATCGTTCTTAAGGAGTGAACTCCAGTCATGAGTCGGAGCTAACACACACACTTTCATTATTTTCTTTTTTCATCACTTCCAACCGTAGGTATCAACCAAACCCATTCTGACAGTATTTTACGTGTAGCACCAATCCATGCTAGGCTTCTCGTTCTCCTGTGTGCTTTATCTGTAGAGAAGTCTGATGTTGATCAATCTGTACCAGGCGTACGGTGTCACCGAGCCGGGCGCGGGATCTGACGTCGCCGGCATTAAGACCAGGGCTGAGAAAAAAGGCGATGAATGGATCTTGAACGGACAGAAAATGTGGATCACTAATGGTGGTGTTGCCAACTGGTAATTATAATATTTATTTATTACGGAATACCATCCAGAATAGAAAGAAAGAAAGATTTAATTGGCCTATAGCACACATAAATCATTTTATATGAAGATTTGAGCGTATGGCACTATTGAGAAACAAAAATGGCGAGTTTTACCTTTAGATTGACCACAAAATCATTGTGAGCAAAGTGATTGTGATTGGTAATAATTAAAGAAACATACAAATCTTTAAAGATATTTTGTTTTACTGGCTTACAAAATGCATGTTAATTTCGTAGGGTAAGAAGTAATTACCTAGTTGTTAGTTAACAACGCTCTCAAATGCAAAATCATTATTTTAACGAAATATCGACCTTGTCAAAGTTAAGTTCACATCCCCCTTCGTTGAAGGTATTTATTCTTCGATTCACTGTGCCGGGCGCTAGAAACTCGACAACTGATATGAAATCAGGTGGTTTTTGAGTTTTGTGTGAAGGCCGATGTGCTGATTGATGTTTGAATTGTATTTTAGTTGGACGAGATATATAAATTGTAATCAAATTAAAGTTATTTTCGATCTAAACTTTTAAATTTAGTAGAAGGATCAATTTAAAATCGGTTGCAGAAAGACTTGACATTAATTTCAAATTAAAAAAATTTTTGAACTTAAATATATACGTACGCATGCCATGTAGACAACCTTGTCAAATACAATTTCGTGGTTGGCCGCGATCACATGCCCCTATTGTTTAATTTTCAGATAAAACTAGTGCAAGGTAAAAAAATAGCAACTCTGTTACCATCATATTTTTATTTATTTTTAAACAACAAACATTTGTTTTTATAAACAATCTTTGGAAACATCAATATAATAAAGTAAATAATTAAGTTTTAGTTAAACATGTTTTTTTTCTCATGTACCAGAACTAATATCACAGTTAAATAAACTCTGTTACTTTCTATGTTTAGTAAACAATTTTTCTCTGTAAATTACTTAAATTGACTGAAATTATAAAAATATAACCATGATTGCACAATGCGTTAATAAGAATAGTATAAATCTGATATATAAAATGTAAAGTCAAGTATTAGCTTTCCATAAAATTTTAAATCTTACTCTTATATATTTAGGGACATAAAGGTAATAGTCGTAGGAACAGTAAAATAGTTGTACAACGAATTTATGCACTATTATAATATAAACTTTCTATTTTTCTTTTTTTATATTTTGAGCTTTTGTAGATATATTTGAACTTGCACTACGGTGTCTTGGAGCCGATGGCTGAGGAGTAGATAGTCGATGAGCTAAAACAAATCTAATTGAAACAGTACGTGGAACCCTATCTGAAGGTGGTGGTGTCTCAGCTCCAGATTCTGGCGTATCCATAAATTGTTCATAGTTCTCTTAGTAGATATCTTCTTTTGGCATCCGCAAATAGCCACTTTATTTTACATAATAGATGCTCATCTGGAGTCATATCTTTAACCAAGCGTTTGTTTGCACGATGTCGCTCTAAATCCGTTCTTTTAGCTTCTGCTACCTTTTCGAAATGCGCTTTTCTCTATAATGTCGTTGCTTTTAAGCAGCAGTGAGAGCCATAGTGAGATTCTATGTATTATCTAGAACAAATTATATACTTTATCAGGTTATTCTAATATTATATCAAAATCCTAGTTATATACAAGCACGGATACAGACATACCAATAACGACCATAGCTTCTAACAGTTAAATAATAACAACTCTGTTACCTTTATCTAGTAACATAGTTGTGCAGTAACAGAGTAGTATTTTTAACGTTTAATGTCGTTTAACCTTAAAACGAAACTTTATTATGACGAATTAATAGCACAATAGCAAATTATTCCTTTAGAGCTACTTTAAAATTATAAAATTGTATGGAAATATCAAAACACTTACACATAAAAAGGCCGATAACAGAGCAAACACAGATTAAAACCATGCGCCTCACACCGCACCCAACGGTCGACAGAAACGTGTACCCCGCGCATTACCCTTTTCATACAGCGTCGATACGATACAACAGTAAACATTATTATGCAGCTATCACCAATGAAATGGTGGTACCATCTCTTGGTATTTATGGACTTAACATGTTAACAGAAGGTACGCTTATTATTATAAAGGCCGCGGGACTAAATTTGAAAAAATCATAGATGGTTCAATAAATTTATTTAAAAGGTGTGAAAAGTGTTTTAGGAAATATTGTATTTGCTCAATTAAAATATATTTAAAACAAAGCATTCATATGATTTGATAAAAAGTTATTAGGGTCTTCGCATACTGCACTGAGATCAGGGACAGATATTTCTTGTATGAAAAACATCTCTGTTACCATGCATGACCATTCTGTTACATGAAAAAAGTGGTGATTAATCAATAATAAACCTGTTTTTAAATGTAAAGTTATTAAATAATCGGGCTCTTAACTACAACCCCTAGAACATTATAATATTTTATTAATATTTGTGAAAAGTAAATATTTTAGCTTAGGGACGACATTTCTGCAATCAATTTTAAATTGACCCCGACAATAAATTTGATTCATAAGGAAAATCAAAAGATTTGGTTGTTAATATACAGAGAAATAATTTTAACGTTTTGATATTGCGACATTTGTGTTTCATTAGGTACTTCGTGCTGGCCAGAACTAACCCGGATCCTAAATGTCCCGCCAGCAAAGCTTTCACTGGCTTCATCGTTGAGAGAGAATGGGCTGGAGTTACACCTGGTCGCAAGGTACTCATTATTTAAGTTTTTTTGAAAGTTTTTCCTACATAGCGGTGATGTGGCATAAATTTGAGCAACTATAACTTTTTATTTCCATCATCGTCACTTAATTTACTATTTGAATGAATATTAGTTAACCTTTCGGATTCATAACACTGAGCTTTTTACGTTGTTTTAGAAATAGCTTGCCGAAATACATGTGAACAGAAAAGAAAATTGTTAAATGTTGCGTAACGTATTTTTATAACAGTTATTGTAAACTTTTCTTCTGTTAATAATTCTTTTACATAAATGACGACAGATAACTGTCGTATCAGAACTTGTCTATAAGTATTTATTTCTCTTTAATGTCTAAAAATTTAAATAGTTTTACAGTTTATTATTATCGCTATAATCAATAGTTTAAAATCGTTTTTACGTAAGTTTGCGGTCACTCAGCGGTGTATGGAGAGAGCGATGTTTGGTGTTTCCCTGCGTGATAGAATCAGAAATGAAAAGATCCGCAGGAGAAGTAAAGCAACCGAAATCTCTCAAAAGATTGAATAATGGGCGGCAAACAGCGAGAATAGCCGATGGCCGGTGAGTGAAAAGGTTCTCGAACGGCACCTGCGAATCGGAGGACGAATACTCAGGAAGCGTTTCCGCACTAAAACCGACCGATCGACGAATCTGGTGAAAGTCGCGGCAAGCCGTTGGATGTGGGCAGCACATGTTTCGATCTTTATGGAGATACTTGGGGAGTCTCATGCCCAGCTGTAGGTGTCGTAAGGCTGCCATGATGATACTGTTGGTATTTGAAGTCAGCGTTATTAGCAACAAAATTATAACGGATTTAGCAAAAAATCGCATTTGTTATTAAAACAATGGGGTTCAAGATAAATAGAAGATCTTTAACTGTTGACGAAAATAATTAAATTTAATATAATTTAATTAAAAAATAAACATTTTATGTTTTTGTGACTTTACAGGAACAGAACATGGGTCAGCGTGCGTCTGACACTCGTGGAATCACTTTTGAGGACGTTCGCATACCAAAGGAGAATGTGCTGATCGGGGAAGGTGCCGGGTTCAAGATCGCTATGGGCGCCTTCGATAAAACTCGCCCACCGGTACGAAATTAAATAGTAATTATAAGTCAGCTTATTTAGCTGTTAAAATTAATAGAGATCAATAAGAGAGCCAGAGGAGGCAATAGTCGCACTACTGGTTATTTATCAAACTGATTTTTTTGTAAGTTTTCCCATAAGAGAAGCCAAAGGTTACAAAACCCATACAACCTAGTCTTTAAGTTAGTTATTTTCTTTATTAAATACGAATTATGATGAGTGATGATTTATAAATGATAGACGTTCAATGGATAATGAATGATTAATAAAAGAATCCCTTTTCTAGTTTGAGTTAGTAAAGGTGTATAGTTTTACTGAAACCTCGTGAACTTCTTGAAACACTTCACAAACACTTGGTGGTCAATAATCAATGGTCAATTATTAACATTTATAACCACCACAACACAAAAACACCACTAAAGAAACGCTTCCTCTTTCCGACAAAAAATCTCTCAACAGAGTGTATCATAACGGTGTGTTGTCAGCTTGACATTCGTCATTGTTTCCTAACTAAATTATTTTTATCTATTATGGTTTCGGTTTCACAATGTTTTCTTTTATCACTTTGAGTAAGATTTTTTTTACATATGTAGTCAGTAAAGTAATACGTTGATTTTATTTGATTCCTATACTTTGTAAGGCGTTGTAAACACATTGAAATTATTGTTTTACATTTGATTTTGTTTTTATTATTATCTTGACCGTTGTCAACTGATATGGGGTAACTAAATAAAACATAGATGACAATATGAATTTAATGTCGAATACAGAGAAAACTCAATAAAAAAATGACAAGCAAAATCTTTAAAAATTATATAAAACCGCAGGCCAGTCCGTTACTGGGGGTTTCCACTCGTATTATAGTCAGGATTTATGAATAACGTTGAAATAAACGCGTGTGACGCGTCTATATATTGTTTCATTTTTGTTAATTAAAGCTTCTAAGAATGTTTAAAAATATGTTTTCGCCCATCAAATTTTTCGCTATTTTAAAGACAAAAAGTAAAAATATAAAAAAATTGCAAAAAAGAATATACCACGGTTGTTGTGATGCCTTCTCTCAAGCTTTGTACTACGCATGCGCACACAAACACGCATTAAGACACGTACACATAGGAAGCATTATGCTTCCTATCTCATTTTCTCCTACGTTAAATCTTATGAATTTATGTGTCTGTCTCTTTTTCGTTTCTTTCAAATCACAACTATTCAAAAGAAGTTTTCATTTAAAAAATGTAATTTCAGGTAGCAGCAGGTGCGACGGGTCTTGCCGCTCGTGCCCTCCACGAAGCTACCAAATATGCGCTGGAGCGCAAAACGTTTGGTGTACCCATTGCTTTTCACCAGGGCGTTGCGTTCCTATTGGCGGACATGGCCACTGGCCTTGAGACCGCGCGTCTTGCGTGGCAACGCGCCGCCTGGATGGTCGATCATGGTCAGTAGTCCCTTTACGTACGAATAACCTCTATAGGTTATTCGTACTACCAGAACACCCCTAGCAGCCCCAACATCTGAATATGCGCTCCTGAATCGTTCAATGCGGCTTTTGAGCCTTTATGGCAATCATAATCTAAATAATATGATAAATATTTCGCTACTTTGGCACTTTAATAGCCTTAAGACAAAAGTCCTTAATTTAAAGTATAAAAAAATGTATGATGTGCCATACAACTCTTTATTCATAAAAAGATGGTGATGGTGTGAACGTCACTGTAAGTTCCTCGTTTCACTGATAGTTTACACACTTCGCTCGATGATTTAACATGATTATGTTCCTAATCAAAAGCGCACTCGCGAGGTCCTTATCGCGAAGGACCATAAAAAGTTGTATGGTGTTCCGCACAACTCTTTAATTGATAAAGAATTTTATATATGTAAAAGGTTTATTGATAAATGATAATAACAAGAACGAGAGATATTATGTAAATCTTCACAAATGATTTCCCATTCCTTGCTGAACTCTACAAAAATCCTGCCTTTCGAACCGAATTTCGTGGGTACGCGTTTGAGTCATGAATACGAGCACTTGTACCTGAGTCATGGAAATTTATATATATTTCTATTAATATTTAATGTCTAAAAGTAAACGTATGTTTATCCGTTACCCCAGTATTAATAACACAAGCCTTACAGTGCTTAATAATTTAGACTAGGTTAATTGGGGTGCATCTGAGTAATATTATTATAGGTGAACGGGTCTTCGTACCTATCTCGAACTACTCCAAGTACCGCCGTTTTACGGGATTATCAAAGACCTCTAGATTAAGAAATTTGTGTATAATCGATAATTCAATGCGTTAAAAAATAATCGATATTTTATAAAGAGTTTTCAGTGATCCAAATTCAGAACAGCAATTCAAATTCAATACTTTTCCCATAGCTGTTCAGTACTTTTGATTTGTTGTGATATTATATAGTATCCTGGAATAGCAATTTTTGACTATCGCTAAAAATCTCTTTGTTTTATAAAGATTAGGTGCTCACAAACAGAATTATTGTGTAATTAATTTATGCATGTCCATTTTAGGTCAAAAGAATACCACATTGGCTTCAGTGGCGAAGCTCCACGCCTCCGAAGTTGCGAATAAGGCGGCCTCAGATGCCGTTCAGATATTCGGTGGTAACGGATTCAACACCGAGTACCCCGTCGAAAAGCTCATGAGAGATGCCAAAATCTACCAAATCTATGAAGGCACTTCGCAGATCCAGAGAGTAATAATTTCTAGAGAACTTTTGACCGCTGCTAAACAGACAAACGCTTAAGCAGAGACACTTTTTATTTACATATTGTTTTGATGCTATTCTTATACGAGTGAATATATATTCGGGTTTATTAAGTAAGACTGTACTATTTTTGAATAAATATATAAAAATGTTTGATTTAAAATTGTTTATTAATTTTTGTCTTTTGTTGTTTATTAATTTCTTTATTTATAAAGAAAACCTCATCATGATAGATTTATCAGAATATCTCAGAATCAGAATTGTGCCGACTGCTAATATGACTTATACCTATGAACACCTTAGAGAGAACGGGTAGCTTGTTACCCGTGGCAAAACTAATTTTGCTAAAAAAAATATCGACTCGAAAAGCGGCGCCGTTAATAGAAAACGTGTGCGTCATTTTGGCAGCACTACACTGCTAGATTTTAAAATGGATTATTGACTCAGATTGGCCTAATTTTATTAGTTCGTGATATTATAATAAGGTTAGTAGTTTTTGGGGATTAATGGAAAAGTGTATTAAAGTGCAATGTATTTAATCATATTTGCCACAAATAGTGTAAAATTCAAATGTTCTAAGTTCTGCAATTTTTCAATATTTTAGAAAACATAAGTCATAAGTGGGATCTCAGTACCTAACTACAAAGCATTCAGTTATTTTGCTTACTCCAAGCGAATAACAAATTAATTGGACTTAACCAGAATGAGATATAATTAAAGAATAATTAGAACCACAATATTTTAGTTATGGTAGGTATACCGGCTGCAAGCCCAATGAATTGAAACGTCGTATTATACTATTATTATTTTAAAGGTTACCCTATCCACATTCACTGAACTGGTCTTATGTTCACACAAATATCTAACAGATATTTTTTCTGTCCCGGACATAGCAAAAAAATAATGCAGGACAAGGTAAGTATCGAAATAATTTTTCAGACAGTCATTTATTTTAAAAGTAGCAATTATGATTAGTCATTATGTACTACCGTCTTAATTAAAAAAGGCACATTTTGCAACTTATGAGAAAATCGAATTCAAAATTTATCTCGGTTTTTGGCAAAAAACCTCGCAATATTTTTTCTTTCTCTCAATGTTGGAATCAAAATAGTACTATTTACACGACTCCCATCAGGCTATTGAAAAATTGGCATTATTTTATTTTCTTTTTTTGCATAATCAACATTTTGTCTTTCAACGTAACATAAAAACTACAGTAAACATTACTATTTTAGTATAAAAGGCATAAATAGCCAGATGTGTCTTTTAATTCTAACATTTTATGTTAAATTATGAAAATACACGAAAGAAAAGACACATTTGTTCGATTTTGCCTTTTTCATTTTACTATAGGTACTTAGTAATCAGTGCCTTGACTTAGATAAGTTAAGGCAATTTTACAAATTTTTTATGAAAAATAAAATTGCTATAAATGTTAATGAATCACATTAGACCTACGACTAAAATAAATAATATAAAAATCTGTCATAATTTTAGTCTTCATAGGTAGATCAACTGATCTGTCAGTTAGGGGTAA
Source organism: Calamotropha paludella (assembly GCA_927399485.1). Lineage (NCBI taxonomy): Eukaryota > Metazoa > Arthropoda > Insecta > Lepidoptera > Crambidae > Calamotropha > Calamotropha paludella. The sequence goes on along the minus strand of OV656803.1, from coordinate 29,651,921 downwards.
AGTTTCCCAAAAAACTCTCTATATATGATAGGGTATTATAAGTGACGTTATTGAAGTTACTTTATGATTATAGCAGTTTTTATTTCATTTGTACTCCTCGGAGTAGTTTTTGGCGTGGTGGTGGAATACCTCGTTTAGGATTTTTTTATTTAAGAAAATCTTATTGATCTCTCTGCATAAGCGTGGACTCGTTAGGCACAACACAACTGACGTGAGTCGCTTCGTAATTTGACCCCCTCACTTTACCAATATTAATAACTGCCAGTTATGACTATTCTTTAAAAATATTTGTTATATTACATTTTTATTATATATAAAATCAAAGTACACATTTGGTACATATGCCTTTTAATTAAACAAACAATAAAAAACGAGATAAAATAAAAGTCATATCTACACATTTGTGACCTTTTAACATAATATTGATCAGATGAGCCCTTTTTCAGTACGAAAGTATAAATAGTACCTCAGTTGTGCCATTTTAGTTAATGGTATCTCTGTTTGTAGCTAAAATCCTAAAAAAAATTGTCAAACAGGCCTTTTCTCTCCTGATTCCGAATATGTATATAAATCAATTTTGATAAAATATGTTAGTTGGGTAATTTTTTCTTACGACGACAGTGTAAATAGCAGTTACTTTTTTAGCATTTCTTTTGAAATCACAGAAATACACTTTAGTTTATAGCAGGGATTCCCAAAGTGGTCGATATCGGTTTCCTAGGGGTCGACATAAACGAAAACTGATTTTATTTAAAACTTTCAAGACAGGTAGGTACTCTATCAAAAACTCGGCAAGTCTGTGTGGAGACAACAGTGTGTGTGTTGTGCAAGATAATGAGTTCGAGCGTACTGTTACACCCCTGAAATGTTTGTAATATAGCTGATGCTGCCGCATCAGAATATCAGCGCAAGCTCTGCCCGCTTCGCCATTTTCAACTTAGTTCCATTCAAGCATCTGTTCGTGTCGCTTCTGTCCTAAAATTAATCCAGTCGTTTCTTTTTTAAATTCAAACCCCGGAGCTCGTTATAACATTGGTGGCAGATTTAAAGGGATCCAAAAATAAGGATCCTCAGTACGTCTCCCAAGTCCGTATGTGTCGGTTCACAGTGATTTAAGTGTAAATTCAGTTACTACTCACCGTATCTCACTGTTTCCCACTGTATCCCACTATGTCCTACTCTTCAACCTGTGGAACCACGCCGCTATAACTGGACGCTGTATCTACTTCCGACGCTGTACCCTGCTGATGCCGTTCTCCGACCCTGCATTTTGAAAACAATATACCCTGTAGTGCGTAGACACTACACCCTGACCCTGCGCTGTATCCTGAATCCATATCCAGACGCTGTACTTCAACAACAAAAGAAAGTGCTTTATTAGTGCGATATTTAGTGCAATAAAATAAGTGCGTTATTACCTGTGAGCATTCAAATAATCATAACGTGTGCCCGTGACGCTCTTATCGCTCGGGAATGCAATTAACACTTCCCGTCGCCGTCGTCGCCGTATTCGCCGTTCATACAACATTGTTGCTGTGAGTCTGGTCTTTGTTCTGTTACTTAATACTTATTTCTTTGTTCCATATTGTACTAATCATTTTACTGTGTCGTTGCCTATGCTATTTATAGATTAACATTGTGCAACTGTTCGTGTATTAATTATTGTATTTAGAATTTAGTAATTGTGTAATTTATAAAATGACGTATTCCAAATCGCTAGAAGTAGTAGACAACGAACTACCCCCTGACACTGAGGACGAGAGAGGCCTAAGCTCCTGTCGGAGTGAGAAAAGAACTCGTTCTAAAAGTCAGAATGCATCATCTGTCATGTCACCTCCTGCACCAAGCTTAGACTTAAATATTCTTCTAAAATTCATAAAGCCACATGATGGCAGTAGAGACACATTGAATTCTTTTATAATTAATTGCAATAACGCTTATGACCTCGCGAATAATTCTCAAAAGTAAATCCTTTTTAAGTACATATTGTGCCAACTCCAAGGGACAGCTGAGGTGGCTTGCTCCATAAAAGACTTCAATAGTTGGGAGCAATTAAAGGACTTCCTCAAAACACAATTTAGTGAAAGGAAACACTAGGAACTTTAGCGAAAGGAGCTACAGGAAAGTAGACAGTTAACAAGCGAAAATGTAAATCAATATGCTCTCCGAATCGAAACTTACTAGTCCCAACTTCTTACTAGACTGGGTACGGTTGTGACAATTTTCCTTTGATCGTCCATAATTCTGATATTAAACCAGTTAGCTCGAAGAAATGTATTTTTTATAGTAAAATGTACATTCGTCTACGTATAATTATTACTATTTTGTTCCCAAGTACTATGGCTAAATCATAAGAGCAAATTAAAAAAAAAGAAATAATGTCACAACCGACCACATCCCAGGGGCGGTTGTGACAGTGCTTGGGGTCGGTAGTGACAGGGTAAAAAATACACCAAAATGTTCTTAAATCACTTTAATTGCAAGTAATATGTAACATACTTAATGTAATATCATCTTCTTATGAAAGACAAATAACAATTACGTTACAAATGAAATAAAATATGGAAGTTTAATCGCTTATAACTAATAAGGTACTGGAGCATCTATAATTATAACAGCTCTATATTACAATTTAATCGCTCTTGAGAGGCTAGTAGCTTGAGCTACACGAACAGACAGTTCAAGGTTTCTATTCATGAATGACCGAAACCGTTTCTCACCAGCCATCTCATTCTCAAGCCAAGTAGCAGTTCGCGTCATATTGTATTTGGTAGTAAGGGCAAAAGCTAATTTCCTTATCTTTTAATCTCCTTATCTCTCGGAGAAAGGCCAAAACATATGTCCGCGCAACGTATTATATATTTTGACAACTGCTGTTCTTGTTCTTCAGAGAATACTTTATTATGAGCAACACATCCCATCCTCATGCTGTCTTCATTGTGGTCCTCGCCGGCAATGACATGCGATTAACTTCGTGCATTACGGCAGCTCTCCGTAAAGACGTCTTTCGGTCTTCCTCAAGTGATTTCTAGGCACCTAAAAACAAAAAAAACTAATTTTACTTGTGTCACAACCGTACCCACGAAATATGTCACAACCGTCCCCAACCCATTCATTCGCAAAAAAACAATCGCCATGACAATACTCAATAGTCTACGTTCAAAGTAATCACTGCTATTTAACTACTAATATCTAGCTTATAACGAGGGAAAACAGTCATTAATATATCCGTACACACAAAAGAACAATTACTTAAAGAAATCAACCAAAAATACTTACTTTAGACAGTTAAAAAACAATGTAGGTACTCCTCTGCAAGCGTTAAAGTCGCGCGACGGCTGACGCAATACTGTGAAACAAGTTCAGACAGGCTGCCCCTCCCCTGTGCCCTTGCACTTGCCACGGTATTCCTTATAGTTTCGCTAATATTACGACTGTCACAACCGCCCCCTGGCACAACCGTACCCAGTCTACCCTAATAGCTTTAAATAATACTAAATTAAAAGAACTCCCAGGCCGTGCTGCGCCCATGGAGGAATTAGCTCTGCACCACTTTCTTATGGGTTTGCACTCAAGAATTTCAGATTATTAGATGTAAATCTCCCAAGTCGTTTAACGAAGCAATAAACTTTGCCATATCTGAAGAACGTATTCAACAAACTCTATATAAGAGAAACAACGTTACTGAAACCAAACTGATAAACAAGAACACGCGAAACCCTAGTTCTTCCAGTCCTCAATATCGACATCAACCTATAACGCCAAATTCAACAACTAGGCAGACGAACTACTACCAACCACAGACTCCCTCCGTCACTTGCAGATACTGCAAATTGCAGAAATTTCTGGGCCATAGCATTGAAAACTGCCGGAAACGAGAGTATAATAGACTTCGTAACCAAACCTTCGAACCCTGGCTCCAATTTCAACCCAGTCAGAAGGGTTAATTTCAGTCACGACCAACAAGAAAGTGACGGTCATGATGAAGTAGACTTTGATTCACCTAATGATAATAATTTAAACTAAATAGCTTCTCGTCTAGGTGTCGCACGAGCCGCCCCCTAACCAAGATGAAAGGTACCTCCAAATCCGTGACCCTCGGTTCTACTAAATCCAATATGTAAAATCACGAATGTGTACCCCACTAATGAAACCCCAAATTATGAAAGCGAACTCTTGTCAAAAGTAGTAGTCCTCCCAAGCCAATGTAAAACAGAATTTATTCGTGGTAGTGTAAATGTCTGGAAACCACTCCGAAATAACAGATGGATTTATGTACAATCTACTAATAGTAAATTTACTATTGACTGTGTTGACTCTGGGTTATCAGAGATACCTAAGCCTCCTAGGAACTGGAATTATAGAAATTCCTATATTATGTAAAGCTTATTGTAGAAATGGCCAACTTCTACCTAAATATTATATTTTAGACATAACTTTACCCTCTACTAATTTAAATTTTAATTTAATTAATGATCCTTGTTGTAGTATCTCTCGATTTAATAAGTTAGCAAATGATGTCCCCCATATTAAACTTGAAAACTTAGATTTGGATAAAGTAGATTTTAGCAAAATAATAAACAAAAGGATGACTACAGAACTAAACTCTGATTTTTAATTCCGTGGAATTCTGACATCTGTCATAATATGACGTTTCAGAAGTAAGATACATTTTTTTTATACAAGCTACATTTAAGGCGGAAACACATTATTAAAACGCGACGCGACCCGATGAAACGCGATGCGTGTTGAGTCGAATCAAATGTATTGTTTTCTATGGACCAGAATCATACTATGAACATCCGACGCGACGCCATGCGCTCACACGCCACCCGATCCAGACGGGCCAGGTCGGTGTGTTGTCCATGGTGGGGGTAAACACGCCATCCGACGCGGCGCGCGTAGTATGTTTCTAGACAACACCCGATGCCACGCGTCAGTCGTTTGAGAACTGTCACAGAGCGAATACGAATTCGTTGACCCATCCCTATTCTTCAAACTATCAAACAGAATTTATGTCAATTTATTATTATATTTTGCATTTATTGTATTAATTTTTTCTTTATTTATTCTGGCACGAAACAGTCATTAGAAATAATAAAGTACACAAGATTTTGACATCAATTGTAGAATAATGAGTGCCCAATATTAATTAGGTACATAAATGTAGGAACAGAAACTAGTTTAAATCAAAATATAAAAGTACATTAAAATACGAATTAGCTTATTATTAAATATCTATGATTAAGGCAACAACACAACAAAATAAGTATTAATTTACTTAAAAATTATTAAAACGATCATTATTAGCATTTTACTTAAATATGTTGAAAATGTCTGACTTGATACCAGTCAATGTGTTACAAAACAGGTGTAATTTGTAGAATTGTTCGTTATATGTTTTCAGACAGCGAGCAAAATAGCTATTGCGAGTCTAATTCTTGCGATATTGTGGTGGTACGAATATTTTTATGGGGCGTGAGGGGCGTGAGGAGCGTGCGGGTACTCGTGCCTTGACTATAAGGTTGATCTGTGATAGAAGAACTGGACAATCTATCTTATTATTTAATAATTTAAAGAGAAAAACTAGATCGCACATCATCCTACGGTTTTCAAGAGATAATAAATTATGTTAATCCATAGTACATGACCATACACTTCCACTGCTGTTAGCTAACTGTATTCAGAAATTGCTAGTATGTCGTGGCGTCGCGTGTTGGTAATGTGCACGGTGTATATCGGGTGTCGACACGTTGCGTCGCGTCGCGTTTTAATAATGTGTTTCCGCCTTTAATATGCTATGGGCAGGGCTGTAGCTAGAGACTAATTTGAGGTAGGGCAGCATTGGTTAACGGTAGGGCGGAAGTAGTTTTATCATAATCGATCTGCCCTCGACCACGCCACGGGTTCCTAAATCAATCACTATGTATATCACTGACCTAGAGTCAAGCATTGGACCGGATTTCCAAAGGTTGCGGGTTCGATTCCCGCCTGAGAATTCACTTGTGACCCGTGTCGATTTTTTCAAGTATTTTTCTATTATAATGATTTATCTTATAAGATCGCATTGAAAAATGCATAAAATATATAAAAATTACAAAACAATTTAATTATACTAATTTATCTTAGTTTTTGGTATTTTTAACCCATTAGAGGTCAAATAAAAAGTACTGATAAATTTTTATAATAATTATTATTATCGTATTGAAATAAGACCAAAAAAGCACAAAGTACAAGAAAAAATATAAAATTAGTTGTTTTCATGAAATTACAGGCAGGGGTGTACTCAATTGAGTACACTGACCGCCTAAGGATGAAAATTTTCGACACATGCTTTTTCGACACAAAGTGTTTTTAGACACTTCTATCATTGCCAGCACACCATTGAATGTCAAAGGTCACATCGCAGCTGCTTATCAGTTTTGACGGGGTAGTGTCCAGCTCCATCTTGAGGGTGGCCTTCGACTATTGATGCAGCCTGGCGCGATTTTCTTTGTTCATCCTGACGTAAATAGTAGCGTGCGATATAACGATAGAACATGAGTTGATCCATAGGATTATCATTACTCATTACATGTAAACGCTAGGAATTAGCAACAGCCAATACTAAATTTACCATGAACAGTAATTCTATATTATAATGAGACAGACTGAGTTCATCCACACCTCCCACATTTTTATTGTTAGTTTCGTATAAAAGTGGTATTGCTACGTCTGTCTTCTCCTTCTTTATTGGACACCGTCGTTTTGCAGTCCCTAGCGGTTTATTGGTGTCGTAATTGGTTGCCATGGTACACACACTGTTATCTTTCCACCTTACCAATAAAAGTTCACCTTCCTTGTCAAACCTGTAGTCATAAGTGACATGTTCCTTCTTCTTCATTTTCTTTGCGCTAGTGAGTAGACAGTTCTTCGTTCTGTCTTACGGTGAGGCGCTTTACTTGTTCACAAATAGCACTCTTATTTTTAGAGACATCGGAAGTACATTGGATTCCAGTTTTGAGTAGATTGACTGTTAGCATTTAGTCGTCTTTTTATTGACGCCAGCGGTTCATTATCACTGTCGTCGTACTTACCATTTTTGCTACCACTATCCTCTCGATTCATAAATACCCCAATAGTGCCAGGTACGTCGTGTGGTATGAAACATGCCGCCATATTCTCATCTACACCTTCTCTTCATCAGTAAAGCACTTGGATCAGGTGGTATGATAGTTAAATCACATTCATCATCATCATCGCTATCCTGTAAAACGGGTTCAATAGCTTCTTCGAGCTCCTTATAGCTCTTTTGAGCGGTCAATTTCTTTTTATTCATTGCAAGGAATCTGCAAAAATTGCAGTTATTTTACTTACATATGTTGTCACTGTACTCAATCGAGTACAGTAACATTTATGTGACCCTAGTTTTATTTTAGTTATAAATCATTAAATATATTGTTCTTTATAACTTACTCTGATATACATTTTATACCAATGTAATGAAAAAAATAACTTATAAGCAGTAATTATTTAAAATAATAAGAAATCATTTACTTACCTCCACAGTGTTTCGGTAGCACAACTTCAACTGACTCTTTTTGTAAAAAAAAGTCACACTACCGGCGTAATTTTTAACAATATACTTCAACAGTGTTATGATGAAGTAAAATAACAAGGTAACCCACATAAACTTTATAAGATCTATAATTTACACATAGGGATATAGCTGTACTCAATTGAGTACAGTGACTTCTAATGGGTTAAGGTAGGGCATTGTGCTCCCCCTAGCTACGGCCTTGGCTATGGGACACACTATTCCGTTTTCACTATAATCGTTATTTTAATTGTAATCTTTTCTATTAGGTATGTTTAAGTTTCATAAGAAAATAAAATCGGGCACCAATCCTCACGAACACGAGCAACCAGAAATCCCCTTGGTAGACCTCGAGAAAGAACAGCAGCCTCAAAAATCTAATGACATACCGACTGACCCAGAACACAAGATCCTGAAACTTAAAGAAACACTCCCTGCTAAAATCAGAATAAATATCTAAAAATTTACTTCTTACAAAAATTATATGTTCTAATATACATATATTTTTTGTAAGAAGTAAATTTCCTTCCTTTTTTTATTTTTTATTCTTTTCTTTCATAAACTTAAGAGTTATTACCCTTAAGTTTATTCTTACTGGGAGGAGGTGTTAAGCCCCTGAAATGTTTGTCATATAGCTGAAGACCCAGCTGATGCTGCCGCATCAGCATATCAGCGCAAGCTCTGCCCGCGTCGCCATTTTCAACTTAGTTCCATTCAAGCCTCTGTTCGTGTCGGTTTTGTCTTAAAATTAATGCAGTCGTTTTTTTTTAAACTCAAACCCCGGAACTCTTTATAACAGTACGTCTTTCAGGCGCGTTTTGAATTACTCTCTATTTGACGCTTACGCGGTTTAACACGAACGAATTCATGATCAAGTCCAAACATGTTCCTGATATTTTACTATTTAACGAGCTTGCACTTAGATTGAAAGCTTAAATAGCCTTCCCAGGCTAAGGCACCTACTTCAGTTGGTGTTTAGTCAGTATCTGACATAACATCTTGGCCGGCCGATGTATCCATGTAGGATTCACCACCTCCCTCCCTCGAGTCCGGATGGGAAAAAAACGGTTGAAAGTTCATTTGCGTTTTGAAATTCGTTGGAGCTTGAACGATAATAACTCATATAAGTACTCATTTATTTCAAGAGATTACAAAGTTATTACATAGCTAAATTAAGTGAAGCAAAGTGACTGAAAAAGTGGTAAACACAACATACAACATATTTTAAATAGGTAGGTATAAAAGTATTTGTAAAAATTACTCACACTTAAGTTGTTAAGTAGGTAGGTACCTAAACTTTGAAGTGTTCAGTTTGCTTTGGTTTTCGTTCTTATGCTGATAGTTACCTACTTACCTACCTAATACGAATTTTCTATAACTAATTAGGTACCACTTGAAATTGTGATTTTTGTTTTTAACTATGTAACAGTACCTTTGTATTTTTGTCAGAAATAAAGTTATTATTATTATTATTACTATAGTTACTTAGCTAATATAGGTATCCAATTTTATCAATGAGTAAGTAATACCTAACAAGAATCCATTACCTGGGTCACCTAGGTGTGATAAAAATAAGATAGTGTGCAAAGGAGATTGCTCAGCTTCCATACATGTTTGGCCTAAAGACCAATAATCATGAAAACTTATTTCCTAGATTCGAAATTATGTATAAATGACTGTAGAAACAAATATTATTGACGGACACCCCTGAGAACTTCTATAAACCATATACCCTGAATGATTTTGAGGTTATGTTTGCATACCTCAAAATGTACCTCCCCTACATAGGTATCAAAATAATAAAAAACAAATAAGTAAACTAGGAAATCAAGCCAAAGGTACCACAATTACGTGGGTATTAGATTATATATAGAGCATGTAGATTAACAGATTGTTGCCTGTTTTTGAAATTAATGCACAAGAGTAACATTTAAAATCAGGGAAGTATGTCATGTGATTGCGACTATCAGAAGCAATCTTGCTTGTTTCATTTAGAAATTGTGATTAGACAGAGCAAATTGTATAGAAGTGTATCACACCTTATAATGTGTTTATGAAGGTGTTTGGCGAAAAATAGAGTTTATGATGTCACCTACCATCTATAATAATTGTCTTAGCACATTTGCATGTAGTAAAAATGATAATATAGTTGAGTATATTAATACCACAGTGTAATATTAAAAAAATATTTTATCTTATCGATCTGTACAAAATAGATTTGTTTTTATTTTATATAAACAACTTCGATCAGTCTTTGGCTGTATGTTACTACACCCATAGCCATTAAAAATGATTCGTTCGTATGTTTTTCAAACCGGTAAAGTGAAAGTCCTTTTTAAAATGAATATATTATACAGAAGTGTCCGTTAAAATCTAATGACTGGAAAATAAAGTATAAATTACGCCAAGAATTACCGTATAAGGCAATATTTTTTTTTCATTTGGGCCAATTTGAGCAATCTCCTTTAACAGTTTATTATTGTTTTTTATTTAGGTTGTTTTTTATTTGCAGGATTACTGTGAGTTTTATGATGGCGGACACGAAAAAAAAATGCAGACAATACAGTTTGGACTACTTGAAGTTCGGATTTAATGCATCTCCATCAAATAAACACTTGCCGATGTGTCTCATATGTGAAAAAGTATTCAGTAACTTTGCCACGAAGCCTTCAAAAATGGATGACCACTTATCAAGAGTAGGTACATGCTGACAAAAAAAGTAAGCCCTTGTCATTTTTTCAAGCACTTAAAGAAAAACTAGACAAAAGGCCATCCATGAGATCGATGTTTACGTTATCATCTATTAAAGACGATGATGGTTTACGAGCGTCCTATAATATATCTTTACAAATAGCGAAGTCGGGGAAACCCCACACAATTGGAGAGCAGCTTAACTTACCAGCCATTGCGGAGGTCCTTAACAATGTATTGCACAAACCCGCACATGATATTTTAAAGAAAATACCTTTGAGCAATAACACCGTTCAGAGACGCATAGACGAGATGGGACGCGATGTGGAAAACATTTTATGCAAGTTCTTACAGACCAACAGATTCTCTCTCCAGCTGGACGAGTCTACTTTACCTAGCAATGAAGCTCTGTTGTTAGGATATGTTCGATTTATCAAAGATGAAAATATGTGCCAAGAACTGCTTTTTGCTATTTAGAGACTGATACCAGAGGAGAATCGATTTTTCAGGCCGTGGAACATTTTTTTACTGACAAAGATATTGCATGGAAGAACATTGTTTCTGTTGCGACTGATGGTGCATCTTCTATAGTTGGTCGTCATAGTGGTTTTATAGCTCACTTAAAGCGACAACTGCCTGATGTACTGGTCATTGGTCATCCACTGCGTGATTCACAGGAAGCATTTAGTAGCAAAAAAGCTGAGTCTTGGATTGCATAAGCCTTTACAACAAGATTCGAAGCAATTCTTTGGACTCTCGTTTATTTGCTCAGCTATGTGAGGAAAACGACGAAGTCTTTACTCGATTACTTCTGCACACTGAAGTTCGCTGGCTATCAAGAGGCTCTTGCTTAGAAAGATTTTCAGCCATTTTTGAATCTGTGTTGGAATTTTTACAAGAAAAAGATCCGAATTTGAAAGAAAATCTGAACAATTGTAAAACAGATATTTATTACTTAGCTGATATCTTTTGAATGTCCAACAAAGTTAATTTGCAACTGCAGGGTGACGATCTTAACTTGATTAAAACAAAATGAATAATATCGGCCTTCGTGGGTAAAGTAATCATTTATAAACAAAATTTAGGCAGAAAAAAATATTCGCAGTTTCCGCATTTGTCAAAATTACCAGAAATGTTTCAAGATGATGACATTTTATTATATGTCACTCACTTGGACACATTACACAAGGGTTATACGGAGAGGTTTGAGGATCTTTTAAATTAGGTACCAAATTCCTCAATGGATAATAAATCCGTACAATACCACAGCCATAGAAGAAGCCAATGTGATAATGTAAGAAGAGTTGATTACCATCAGCACAGACGAAGAGCTTAAGCAGAAGTTCAACCATGGCTATCAGAAGCTCTAGTTGCAACGCAACATTGAAACACAGTATCCTACGTTGTGGAACATTGCTGAAAAATACCTTATCGCTTTTCCATCATCATACCTTGTTGAAAAAAGCTTCAGTGTGGTAACGAACATTTTGACGAAACAAAGAAACCGTTTGAAAATCAACGAACATGGAGAATTAAGGCTGCAACTCACCAATATTGAAGCGGATGTAGCTAGATCGGTAGATAGTCACCAGGTTCATCTAGCACACTGAATGTTTTATTTTTTCTTTGCGAATTAACACTTTTTTAAATATAATTACCTACTTAGCTAGATCGGTAGATAGTCACCAGGTTCATCTAGCACACTGAATGTTTTATTTTTTCTTTGCGAATTAACACTTTTTTAAATATAATTACCTACTTAGCTAGATCGGTAGATAGTCACCAGGTTCATCTAGCACACTGAATGTTTTATTTTTTCTTTGCGAATTAACACTTTTTTAAATATAATTACCTACTTAGCTAGATCGGTAGATAGTCACCAGGTTCATCTAGCACACTGAATGTTTTATTTTTTCTTTGCGAATTAACACTTTTTTAAATATAATTACCTACTTAAGATTCTTTAAGTACTTAATTTGTAATAATCTTTATAAATTAAACTTGATATTTACTGAATTGTATGTCTTTTTATTTTGTTAAATTTTGATGAGAAAATGAAGTCAACTTTACTCACTTAACCAAGTGCAAAGTTTTCCAATTAGTACCTTAGTATTTTGTATCAACAGGAAAAAACTAAAGATAGGCCCCCTTATTCATAAAAGTCTGCTAACTTAAAGCATTGCTAATTCTCACTCTGTCTTCTTCTATTGACCTAAGTCAGAATGAAAAATAACAGTCTGTAGCAGCTGTTTTAAGTTAGCGGACCATTATGAATAAGGGGGTTGATCTTAAAAGTAGGTAATTTGGCCATGGGGGTCTGAGGTAACAGTTCATTTTGGAAAAGGGGTCACTTGTCCAAAATAGTTTGGGGATCCCAGGTTTATAGGGTATAGATATAGATTTTTCTATATCCATCGCAATAAGAATTGAGCACGACTTATTAGTATTTAGGCGAGCAAATCTGATTAGAATAAAAATCAACATTCATTCAATTTGATCGCTAGCTCCAAGATGATGGATTATATTTTCTTTTCAACACCTCTAATACCTACACAAAAAAGCTTGTAGAATAAAAACAATACAGTAAATCCGGTGAAAATACAATCAAATCAGTGAAAATCAGCTTTGAAATATTCACTAAGTTACATTTTTGACATTCAACTGTAAGGATTTACACTTTAAATGGTATAAAAATCTATCTTAAAACTTTAAAAATAAACATTTAAAACCTCAATTTATAAATAATAAAAAAATAACAGAAAAAAATCAAATACTTTTTTCATATATAGGTATGTTTAAATATAGTAAAGGTGTATTGCATGTTCAGAATAACCCCTCTCCATAATTTGTCATGATAATATAGGGGTACGTAGATCGGTAAGTTTCTACGGGCACGTTATTAAATGATCATCAAAAAAATAGTACTTAATGTTCGTCAAAAATATACAATTGCCAACTTAACCTAACCTTTAAGTTACCAATAGTATTTTTTTGGTGATAATTTATTATTTTTTGAGGATCATTTAAATATTTCCCGTTTCTACGTTATTACTTATATAAATATAAAAAGACATAATTATTTCAGGCTTGAGGCACTTATGTACGCTATTCGTTATTTAAGTTTGCTATATACCTATAATATGTTTACATTTCAAAAAGATAATTAAACAAGTCCTTGAAACTTACAGGTCTATCTATGGACACCTATATTATCATGACGTATTACTTATATAGGGGTTATTCTTGTACAATGTCACCTAAATTATTTTCTCCTCTTAGTTCACATTTTTAATGAAGGCTTTTATTTTTTATTTGAAATTAATATTAAATATTCACCTATCTTTAAACTGATGTATAAGTTATAGTATACAAAAATATAATTTATTAATTAAAGTGTTTTTGAAACAAGAATAAAGATAATATAGAAAGATGTCTGCGCAGTAATCTTTTCCCAATAATGTAGAGCAATTGCAATTATATTTTTAATGATTATATGAATACCTACCTTAATCATAAAGTAAAGAAATACTGCTTAAATGTAGTCCTATCCATTGAGCTATTACTTGTTTTAAAAGTAACTGCATCTGAATGGATTATGGAATTAAAATAAAGTACGTTATAAGTCTTTAGATATAATATCCTTGTAATGGTGCCATTCGGAAATAATTGAATCAATTTTAAATGGCTAAGCGTGAAAACTTCTAGCTTAGGTGATAGATAGATAGCAGAGAAGTTGACGTTTCCAGCCTATTTTTATAGAGTGTAGCTGTAGTCGGAGTCAAGCTCTGAAGGCAATAATTAGTGAGTTCAACGCTAGGTAGCTCCGTAGGCACCCGTCACCCTTTGTAGGACAGCTCTATGTAAGACTAGCTATTGATTTTTCACACTCACATAGATCTATACTATTATAATCCATACATTTTTGCACATCTGATAATAATAAGCTGCACACTCTTGTAAGATTCTAATTATAAGTAAATGGATACTGTGTTTTGTAATATGGCGCTACGGTGGTTATTCCGAAGAAGACTAAAATGTCTCTTGTTATGAGTAGATATTTGCTCACTGTACGTTAGATGGCGTTACTTGTGTGAAAATTAGGAGGACCAATAATGGTATGACAGTCAATTAGGCCATAAAAAATAAGAAAATTTACTTCAATTTATTTCAATATACATATGAAATTAACTTTTTGCAGTCTATAGTATTTTGTGTGAAAATCATAACCAAGAATTAACTGCAAAAAGATCACACATCGCCCTCTAGCGGTATTTTCTGATTTTAACACATTTTGCTTTTTGGAATGCTATTCTCTACCGGATATGATATCCTCATACAATATTTATAATTTTATCCTTTTTAAATAAATATTTTTTATGAAAAACTAATTACACGATTATTCTACTTGAATTATTATTTTAGAAATTTATCGAATGCAGTATCATATTTATAGTCGATTTAAAATTTATTCAACAATGATACTTATAAAGATTGACCTACATTCAAAGCCCTTGTGAAAGGATTGTGCAATAGAAACGGTCATTTATTACACAACAGAGTGTATTCATAAGTCAACCCAGTCATTTTGCGTCATTTCAAGATAGATCGAAATAAAGACGTAAAAGAACTTTTAAGCTTTTTCTTCAATTTAGCGATGTTTAGGGACATTAATTTATTCCTTAGCAAAATTTTGCATAAATTAATCACTAATTAGATTTTTTTAAATATAGGTCATGACACAGATATTTTTCGAAATAGGTTAATTTTCTACTGCCCTTTACCGACTTATTTCAATGTCAGTCATGAGTACGGTAACTACGTTGATCCCGAATTATGTCGGTCGGAATATCAAAGTGTAAGTGAAGTGGCCTAGAGACCTACATTTTGTTTTTAAAATATAATTCCGCTTTTTTGGGCAATTTTTGAGATAGAATAGTTCCCTAGACATTGTGGGTGACGTTTTGGACGATTCACGTAGGGTATAATCGTGTCGCCTCGTTATATTATCGTTTGTGATGCACGAAGACGCTCCAAAAATGAGTGTAGCGCAGAATCTGGCCGCCTCCACGAGCCAGAACAAAAATGACGTCGTCATCAGCGTGCACTTGGAGTATGAAATGGGTTCGGCGGAGCCCAAGCAGTCAGAGACGATTGAGCTCGACTTAAAAACCGCATACGTTGATCCCTCTAATGGTACGTACCGACTATTACTCTGAGCTAATTACTCTACGTAAATACCACTTTAATTAATGCTAATTTAAACAGGATGTCCTATTATTCCCATTAAATTGACAAATTATATAATTGGACTGTACCAAACAACATCTGGTCTTTTAATTACGTAGACAATTGGTTAAGAGTGTAGTCAATTGAATCAGGTTACTTATGTGCGCACTTTTCTTTGATTTTATCGTATTTTGCAATGAAGAATGTAATAAGAATCATAGTAAGAGTAAATCGGGACATAAGGCCAATTTGAAACCATCGTAAATTTCTTGTAGCTCGGAGAGAAGACAAGTGTTGTACAATAATACTTGTAGGCTTAATGTAGTGTGCAGTGCGGGGAGGCTACCTACCTGCTCGTACGCGCGGCGCACGCGGTGTGGCAACGTCGCATTAGTTTTTTCGCGCTATTCTGTGTAGAATTGACTGTGTTTAACACCGTTTTAGAGTTCTGTATAGTACCTATCTATTAGCTCACGAAACGCGTTTATAGAGTAGTTCTGATGGATAACGCATTCGCGATGAATGGGTTTTGAAGTATTGTGATGGAGAGACATCGATTCCAAATTCGTAGGGTGGACCAGTGGCTCATATTATTGACTTTATTCGATGTCAGTAGGACAAGATGTCTGTGTCGTCCGAATGACTGGGAGTGGGAATGCCTCATGTGTCCGCTTGTAAGAGCGCTTGCTCGATTGAGCAACACTATGGAATCACTGCGTAACTTGTTCTGATGTTGTACAGATTGCTTCTGGCATAATGACGCGCACGAGTGCTTTGGGTATTCTTGGAATTAGGTTGAACGATGAATCCGCATGGATTCAACAAGTGGGGCGTAGGCTGCATGTCTTGTGTGTTCACAATTTCAACTGCAATTGTCATGTACCAGGACGTACACGACATTTGAGCTAATATAGGAACACTATTAAAAATAGTTTACGTACCTACATCTACTTAACGAGACCCATTTTTATAAATATAAATTTCTACACAATTAAAGTTATAAATATACTCAATAGTTAATAAAACAAGTAAGTACCTTTTATAATAATTAAAACTTTTTTTTTGGCTACTACATACAAAAGGTACAGTCGAAACCGGATATTACAACATTGAAGGGACCCTTGTTACTTCGGTTGCTATATCGGATAGTTGTTTTATGCAATATGCCCCAATTCTTAGAAACATACATGTTATTTGAACTTGTAATATGTTTTATATAATTTCATTTCTTTTCCGCAATTTTTCCATGCTATCTTATAAGATTAATTATTTTAATAGAAAAATACTAGAAAAATATGTTTATTATATTTATTGTTATTTAAAATTTAACTTCAAGGAGTTTTTTAATAATAATAATAATAATAATAATAATAATAATAATATTTCCCACAGTCACACCAATTAGCCTAGCCCAAAGTAAGCACCGTAAAGGCTTGTGTTATGGATACTAGGGTAACGGATAGACATAAGTATGTCTATAGTTACCCTAGTATCATCGTATAAGTATATGATACAGATATGTACATATAGAAATATATGTAAATATCCATGACTCAGGTACAAATGCTCATATTCATCATACAAACATCTGTTCCTTCCGGGATTCGAACCCAGAACCGTCGGCGCGAAAGGTAGGATCGCTACCGTTGCACCAAACGGTCGTCGTAGTTGTTTATATCTTAAGAAATGACTATTAAAAAATCAACTTGTCCCAGAAGTTAGGCGGGACTCGTACCGACACCCCGTCGCTATCCGGGCAAGTACACTTTCTTGAGCTACCGAGACCTTGACGGACTTGACTTCAAGTATTGACGCTGCGACGGCGCCATCTCTTCGTCCTCTATATACTACTGCTACCTAACATTGATTATAATCCTTTTACAAGTATCCAACAATCGATAAAAAAGAAACATCTATGTAATTATTATATACAAGTCAAAATAATCCTTCTAGATTAGATAGAATACTGTCGAATTTAATATTATGTTTTGCTGGAATAAATACGACAGTTGGTTGTTATAGCGAATGAATTTTGAGAAAGTTCGTCGGTTTAATTAATTCGTCGCTTTATCTGATATCGTTATAGGCGATATGTTTATATATGAGTTAAAATAGACCTTGACATTAAGTCGTAATAACCGATATCGTTATAATCGGTTAAGACTGTATTTTCAAATTTAAAAGTAGCTCCTTACTTACCCAATCGGCTGCTGTTCTTTTTAATGAAACCATTCACAAACATAGATTTTGTTTTTGTTCCACCGATATACTTTATTCAGACTTCGAGGCATTATAAACATACAGCCAGTTTCTTATATTTACTTAATTGTAATCAGGAATGTAGAGCAAGGTTGGATAGTTCGACTCACATTAAGATAGAACAAATAACTCGAGCCACGCACTTTTGTATGCTAACAGTAGACTTACTGATTATTACAATTAATACTTAAACAGTTAGATATCACAAAGGGTTGCTATAGAATCTTAAAACAAAAATCATCAGTACATGCTTTAATGCATACACAAATTAATACCATTATCGCTAAGAAGATTGCAATACTAACAACACTGACACAATATTTTTATTATTATCAGTTGAATTGTATAAATATTATTTACGTGATTTATTTATAGCAACTTATTTAGAACATGGAATTTTGTGGACGCATTCAACAAAAAATAATTATTAATTTGTTTCAAATAAGCTCATATACAGTCAACACCATATCATTGTTTACAAAAATGTCAAATCTTTATATTTTATTTTCAGCTTTAAGTCCAACATATAGTTTAATATGATATGAAAAATTTTACAGTTAGTAGCAATTAACCGTACGTATTACCATAGAGTAAAGAAATACTCTATTAAGAGGGCCCCAAGAAGATTTTTTCAATTATTAGATTGGGAGCTATAATTTCGTAAAATATAGAGTAAATGATACTAAGTAGTTCCTAGGATCTTCGATCCATAACTGGTCTAGCCCTAAATACTGTTACAGAAAAACCTTTTCTTTTCTTTTTAATTATTTTGAATTTGGAACTATAACTCAGTGTTATGAATGTTATTCTTAGGCTTTTACCATAGATATAGCGAAAAAAATCCTAAATCTATGGCTTTTACTGACAATATGGTAACAAACACACACACAAAGTAATGTCATAATATAATTAGGGTTTACTATGGCATTAAGTTTCAGTTAATAAGGAGAAAAAGGGATTAATACTAGGCGATGCAGTCGCTAAGCATAAAGCTATGCTAGCACCATAATATTGGAGCGGAGCGTTATACCTAAAAAAAAAAAAGTTTTGTTTCGATGGGAAGTTTTGCGAATTTCAAAATACGGGCTCCGTTACCATCTGGTCCTAAACCTGTTCATTCAATTCCACACAAAAATATTAAAATCGGTTAAGAACTCGGGAAGTTATGGCGTAACAGACATTGCGTCATTGAAGCTGATCCATGGGAGCTTCGCTCGCTCCGCTCCAATAATGCATTTCAATATGTATAGTGTAGTACATAAAATATGTTAGCAAAGTAAACATCGGTCTCAATGTATCATCAAAAGAATTAAACTTTCGGTGATTGACTTTAATTGAAAAATCCATGTATTTGTGTTTTATAATAATGTACTTAAGAAATTTAAATTATACCGCACGACTAGTCGTTTTAATACTCTCAATATTGAATAAAGCTCATAATAAGAGACAATGTGAATTTGATATATTGAATCATCATTAGAACTAAAACTTATAATACTTTCACACAAGAAGCAGAAAAATAATATTGTCGTTTTATGAACTTTAATCAAGAAAACCAGAGTCTTAACCAGAAATATAAGTACGATTTAAAATATTTAGCTTTCCAAAGAATAGTCTCTCATAGCAATGATTTATAGAACTCAAAAGTTATATTTTAGTCCGAAATTAGTATATGATATCGCGATTGATATAAAATACTAATGCTGTGGATGTAGCTGTAGCTGCTTGTAAACGCCGTGAGAAAACTCATTTAGATACGCAGAGAATTAAGAAAAAGATAAAGAAGACAGGGAGAAGCATTGTAGTGAGCAGTTATATTTGCATCACAAGTAATTTTTAGTAACTGAAACTCGGTTATGGTATTAGTATTCCGTTTAGCAGTGGACGTTTTGCGACTGAGATGATGATATCACATCACATTGATCAAAATTTATTCTATGAATTATTTGCAATTAGCAGACTAAACTTCGGTTACCGACACGACACCATTGGTTTCTTTGAAATACCTTTCAAAGCTAGAGATGCGTCGATACTATCATCCGCTTGGAGCCGCCGACTGACGTCGAGCAACATCATGTTATTCTTTAAAATATAATCTATTTATGATAAAAATTTCGTCATTGACTTTTCATTTTCTAATAAAAAAAAATATTGCTTCGCTATTTTCAAACAGTTCAGACATCTCACGGAACGCCTTGAACTGTCCTGAATCCAGCGTTGTTGTCTGATGCTGCTGCCTGTATTCGACTACGGAATAACATCTTTACCTTTGCGTTTCCGCACATGCCTTTCTTTACAACAACAGCTTTTTTAGTTTAAAAGAAGCGTTCTCTTTACTAGTTATGTGTATCCTTTATAGATCAAACGCGAGGTCTTCAGAGAATCTTACTTTTAATATTACTCTTCCTTTAGATTTCAGGCTGTTATTACTAATAGAAATCAACTTCTCTAGGGTCTTAAGTGTCCCGATATATATATAATAGAAATTACTATTAATCATGTTGCGTTGTATAACTAGTTAGTGCATATAAATAATGTATACACCTAAAAAGTTTCTTAACCATTACATATGCGGTTAAGCAAATATAGATCGCAGTGTGCAACCGCTCCAACAAGGTTAGACAAAAAATTAAAAAGCCATATAAAATACATGGCTTTCATTTTTTTTGGACAAGACGATAAACACCTTTTCATTAATAAAAAGAAAAGTTTCATTTGCTAAATGTACAGCCACTTTTATTAATGCAAACAATTCAACAATGGTTACGACGACAAATAGAAACCTTCCAAGTGATTTATATAAAACAAGAAATATTTTGTTGTTCGTTGTGTTTGGGGAAGCTCTGTAAACTGTAACAGCATTGAAACTTTTTACGAAGTGTTAGAAACTGTTTGACATAGAAAATATAAATATGATCTGTCTTTAACGTAACAACTTCAAGCAAAAAATTATGATGCATTGATAAATTCCGGAACATTATTGCCGTCCAGTTCTTCTACTTGTGTTTTAATTATTATTTCTTGTTAAGCTAAACTTAAACGAAAAGTGTTGAAATATTCAATCAAAGAAGAGGAACGGCTTGGCTACCAAGACTTATCAATGAGTGTAATAAAAACTTATCCGTTTTCATTGCCTTGTCAAAGCCAATCATAGGTATATTGCCAATGAATTACATCTCACGTGTCGATTTAATAATAGGTCTTCATTATAAAATGTAAAAACGGCTTAAATTGAAATTACTTTTGAATTGGTAGATGAAAAGGTTTTAAGGAATTATAAGATTAGCTGACATGTATAGTCGCCCATCGACTTAATGTCCAATACGAAAATTCAATATCTATTGGGTAACACTGATGCTTTCTCGTATATTTGTTGAGTACTGTTGTACTTAAATATAGACATTTTTAAAGCAGTTACTACTAGCTAGCCAAAAGGTTATATATTAACAACCATTTTTTTAAAGTAACAGTAAATGAAACCCGTTGGCTATGTGGAAACAGCGAATGAAAATATAGCGGCTATCTTTTTTAAAAATGGTCTTTTGTCGAGAAAATATTATGATAGTCTGGGAAACAACACTGCTCCGCTATCAGTGGACCTCGTCTGTGACACACTGACCTACTTTTGAAGTAATCGCTCCGTCCAAGAGTATTCACAGTATGCTCAGTTGCACGTTATTTTAATTATATCTTAGGTTACGTTTTATTGAAAACAAATCGATTAAATACTGGATTACTAAAATAGGAAAAGCAAACGTAAGCCGTGAAACTAATACTCCTGTTTCAGTCTTTTGTGTAAACATATAGTATAAACACACTATGCTACCATATGTGTATATTGCATGCTATAGAAATATAACTTATATTTTTATATGATTTATGAGATATATTTATTTACTCTGAAATCGGAAAAAAAACATTACTCCGCTATATGAAGTAGAATTCTAATCGACACGTTCTGATACTGCATAAAATTGTGGAAAATTTAATTTTTTTTTTCAATTTGAGGAATTTCAATTTGTAAACTTAGTCGGCTCGGTAATAATTGATATGATTGCTAAAAATAGCTGTATGTAAAATATAAGATATGATATTTTAAACATAACTAGTAAAATTTAACCATCAGTAGGATATACTTACATGGAAGTTATGTATTTTTTTTTATAAAGTGCATATCGAATGGTGATAAATGAATTGTGACTACCTTATGAAAATTATCTAAGTTTTGTCCTACACACGCTCATGAGCATAACTCTTGTATAATTCATTCGGAATTCAAACCATTGGAACCATTTGGAAGTTAATCAAAGCAAATTCAATATATAATGTAAATTGGTAACTGTATATATTTCCAAAAATATATTGAATATATATTTACGAAGTAATATCTACTAAGAATAACCGGTTATTTATATTATGTTGATATTGAAAAATACATTTAAATGTCCTTTTTTTTAGTTTCGCATTGTCGAATATTTCGTAACTTTGTTTTATGTTACATAATTTTGTAGCTTAGTATCATGTAGTTACTCATAGTAACTAAATTTACAAAAATAAGAAAAAAAACTGCTCCGATAATATTTACACAAATCGACAAGATCAGCAATGAGTGAACTAGCAATTCTGATTTTAGGAGAAGTGCTTATTGTCAACTACATTTAGGAATCAAAATGAATCAATGCCAATTTTAATTCCTCTTAAGTGTTCAGTTTGACAAAACCGTAATAAAAATTAGACTTAAGAGAAGAAAGAGGCGATTGTGGAAGTAGCCGAAACTAAATTAACGAGGAAAATTACTTGTTAAATAAATTACTCTAATAAAGAGCAAATTATTGTGAAATTATAACAATTAAATTTTTAACATATGCTCTATGGCTCGTTATTTAGAAAATACTGATTAGCAGGATCATGCCTCTTCTTAGTCTATTTACAAATCCTCTTTTTATTACCTTATTATTAATGTGATTCTAAAATTAGCATGACAATACAACATGATGGAAAACAATCCTAGCTCAGGTAGGAAAGGTTTCTTTCACCAAAAAGAATTTATTGTTCATATCATCATCATCATCTCAGCCGAAAGAGGTCATGGGAGAACTTGGCCGTAATCTCCACACTTGGCAGGCGGATTTGAGATCGCGGTAGAAGACCATAATTTGAAAAATGCTACTGCCTATTTTGAGGTGATTATCTCCAGTCAGTTTTTCCAATTTAGCAACTAGTCTTAGCGATTTGTCAACAATAAAAAATTTGACAACAATAAAAAATTTGACAACAAAAATGATTTAGCGAATCACTTGACGACACTTGGGAGTACAAATCAAAACAGCAAACTATAAGAAAACATAATTAAGCTAAAAATTAATTCAAATTATACAAAATTATAAAAACCAGATATACCTTCGGGAAACCTCTTCATTCTAATTTTTTATACACTACCAATCAGACTGACGCTTATTGTTGCAAGTTCTGTAAGCTCATACTCACTTGGCTATTAATTAATTTTCAGTAATTAAGTTCAAAGAGTGCTAAGTTTTGTTTTTTAATGGGTGATTAAATGGAAATAATATTCTATTACATTACATAGACTTTTCCCGTAGGGGTAGGCAGAGATCATAGATTGCCATTTTCCACGATCCCGACATACATCTCTAGCTTCTTTAACTCTGATCAAGCTCGTCGGTTAAGGGTACTTTTGAACTGGCCCTTTTATAATTAATGTGATTGTTAAATAAGAAATATATCAAACGTCAGCGGTTTTTTGTATGTAGAATATTGTTGCACACGATATATTATTTGATGAGTATTTAATTACAAACTATTTTATAATTAAATTATTCTTCTGATGGAATCTTTTAATTTAAAAAAAAATCAAATTGTTGTAGTTGATTTGACACAGAAACATTGTATTTTAATAAATTGATTTTCGCTTGCTAATTTTGGAAATAGGGCAGATATTTGGAGCTAAAGCGTCATCGAATAAATGAACAAATAAAACCATACTTTCGGCTGACATGCGTTCTAATGGGTCAATAAAAATAATTCGGTTGAGCCGCGAGCCAGCCGACACTTGTTGGCGACGGCGGCAACTGTGGCACACTTTTCAAATTGAAAATCCCTATTTATCAAGCATTGGATTTGATGAAAATAAACATACCAAGTTATTGAAAAGCTACTGATAAAAAACTGTCAGTTTATGACAAGTTCTACCTAGGCTATAATTCCAGCCAATAACGATCGATACTGCCTTTTATTATAAGTGTACTTGTAGCTCAATAATGAGTTGAAGTTGACGTCATAAGGTTCAATTGCTGTGGAAGCTCTGGCTGACATCGATCATTCCGCATTGGGCCTGAACGATATTTCTATGTAGGGCGTTATCTATGAATGAAATTGTTTTATGCAATTGTGGTCCTTGTCAATAGAGCATTTGTTATTTGACCACAATAGCTGTCGTAAAATTATATCACTAATACTATTAATAAACATTCCTTCAAACTGCTTCTGTTTAATGCGTCAAAATTTACGAGCGCATTACAAATTCTCAATACTTTAAAAGGTTTGTCAAAATTATAAAAAAATGCATAACTCAAAAACAATGAAACATTGCGGAACGTAGCGCTAATGATACTCTAGATTTATATGTACGTGCCGTATGTCATGTCAATTAAATTTTTCGTGTGTGCTAGATTGAGTCCCTTAATGGTTTAGATTCACAATGGACATGATATGGGTCGCTACAAAAGGGCAAGACATCCGATCCGCTAGTATGTACGTAGCTAGTATGTATGTACTCAATTATAAACATTGTCACTGTTATTATATATTCTTCAAAAAGGTATATTCTTTTCTCCAATTTAGAACACGTTCTTGAATGCCTTTCCGCTACGATATTTTTTCATTAAAACGTGATTTTACCTATACAAAGTATACAATGTTTTAGCTAGAATGAAGAAATAGTGAAGCAAGTCTATTCTACCTCATTCCTATTGTAGCTGTAAGTTTATTAAATAGCGGCCGGCGTAGGGGCTATCAACTTCATACTTTGTAGGGTTTCACGGTGTAATATAGCCCCCGTCCTTGATATTTCGTAATGGGAGACTCGTGTATAAATCATATATCTACGCTACGAGGTGAAAATAACAGCACGTGAATATTTTTAGCACCTTATTCAAATCTATCAAATTATAAAACTAAGATTGCATGAAAAATGAAATTATTGATCCAGTTATTCCGTGCAACCACTACTACCAACTGTATCTCATAACCTATATTCTGAATAGTAAAGTTTCAACTCGCTCCGCTTCCATTTACGATACGAGAATTGAAATATTTGTTAATTTTGACTTAAACTAAAATTGGTGGATGAATAGTGTTCATCCTTAGCTGGATGCACAATTATCATGATGATGGTAATTACATACGCATTGTGGAAGAATTTCTTTTGATAATGTTTGTTTTTATGATTTAGTGCTAAATTGTTATATTAGTTACATACGTTTGTGGTTTATAGTATTGTATCTACCCATGACTAGCGTGTTCAAAGCTTTGGTTTTGTAAGTTTGCTTTGTATGGTTCTCAAATGAAATAAAACAATAAAGTACCATTGCTATCTCGCTATGTTTTTTTTTAATTTTAGTTGATACCACGAGACGATGTACATATTAGAATAAAATGTTTAAAGTATTTGTAAACTTTGTTCTGCTACGATTCTGTAGCAGAGCGATGCGTTGACGTACTCTGCTGTGTGGCAAAGGGTCTTTCGATGAAAACTGCATCCTTGTGTGGTCGGTGGAAAACCACCACTCACTGTCACTACTACTATGATAGCTTCAACAATTTTCCTTGCTGTGGATAATACGAGTATTGAGTACGCTGCTATTGGCTAACAATTCATTATGTTGTATGTTCATAATTTTTCTCACTAAATATTACACATATTATTTTTACGAGAACGGTGAAATTTTTTTTCAAACTTTTTGGAATAAAGGTGCAACCGACTGACACATTATCAAACATGTTATAAAGGTAGTAATTCAAAAGAAAAAGAGCTAGCTGAAGAAATTGCTTAGAAGTGTTTGAAATTACGTAGGCACCTACCAGTTGCATGACTTTATTTGACTAGCCTTTCATACTTCACATTAACTTAAACATTCAATAAAAGTTCATTTAAATGAATTTATGATTACCTCCGGTGTGAATTAACCTAATCTAAACAATAAATAACTTAGGATCACAAAGATAATCTAAAATGCATTTTGAATATTGCTATTGGTTGCGCCAGTATTAAATTCAATCCTGCCGGGGTATTTATTTATGTTTTTGTAATTTTTATTAGTTTGGTCTACACTCCTAGCCTCACCTTCATTTATTCCATTTCCCTTTCGCACATACCTTCTCTCGCACATGGAAGAGCGAGACGACCGCGCGATGGCTATAGATGTATTGGTGGCAAATCATACTGCAATGTGGCCAACATGCGGGCAAAAAAAGAAAAGAGGACTAATGGCGCGACGCGCGCGAGCGGAGTTCCGCAATATTAAATTGAACTAGTGGCAAATCCACAAACCCCTACAACAAAGTAAGCCCAGAGACTTCCCTGGCAGCCTCCAGCATCTCATACCACGTGGCGGTCAAGGTATCGTGCCCCCTTAATCTTATTCTCACATTTATTGTCGAATTTAATTAATATCGCAATACAATCCAATAATTTTGAATCACCCGCGCAACCAGCTATTTAACCTGGTAAGTAGTGATGTGCCGAGTCGTTGTTTTTTAGGATCGAGTCGACTCGAGTCAGTTTGTACGGTATTCGAATCATGACTCGATTCCGCGATTCGAGTCCAGTACTCGAGTTCTATGTTTGGTATTCGAATCTTGAGTCTAGAACCTCAGTCTGGGAATTCGAGTCCAGAACTCGAGTCTGTTACCGATTTAAGTACAAAAGGAAAAATTAGAAAGAAGTAAACTTCAAACAGTATCTAGGTTTAGCATAATAACACTACGAACATTTTAATGAAAAATATTTTTAAACATTAAACATAACAAATGAACATAGAAAACTAAGGAGATAACTAGGAACCAGAAAATTTCTGTTAATGAGATCAAGTTCTATTTGTTTTATTAATGTACTTATATTTTAGGTGTCACTTCATTGCTTAAGTGAACAGAAATCTAGTACGAGCGAGTCGAGCTAACTCGAATACTAGACTCGAGTCAGTTGGACTCGCATAATAGTTTCGAGACAGCGAGTACAAGATCGATTCTTCCTGACTCGAGTACCGGAATCGAGTCCGGCGTACTCGAATCAAAATAAATTGGTATTCGTATTGGCGAGTCCAAAGCAGGAATCGAGTCTGACTCGAGTCAAGCCGTACTCGGCACATCGCTACTGGTAAGCAGTTTGCTAAATTTTAAATCAAATTTTTTTACTTAATATATTAGGACACTATGCTTTGAGAGCAAATTTAAATGTTCGCGATCTTGTAAATATAATGTTTTTTTGAATTTGTGGGTTGTCAGTTTTTATATATATACATTAAAAGGTACATCCTAATGTAAGTTTTCCTTTTATAAATATTTGATAAAATACGCATCAGTTGTCATAAACGCTGGAGGGATGATAAATGTACAGCAGTTATTTTTGGATGAGGCCGTTTCAATCCCCTCTTTTAAGGAAGTTCCGATGTTTTTGCTCTCCGTTAACTGCTTGTTTATAGCTATGCCAAGATCGGAGTGCTTTTTGCATTGCTTTGATAAGTTAGTGATATTTTACTTGAAATTATAAAACTGTATTATATCTTATCATATAATTTTATAAACGAATTTTGTGGATAAAATTGCAGTATAAAGCTATGTTGGCATTGTCTTATGTTGGGAAGCTTAATTTGTTACAATAGTAAAAACCGGGCACCTTAAAAAGAATTTAATCATTGACACAAAGAAGAAAATATAATAATTAACGATATTATTTTAACTCAAGATGAGTCATAGTGTAAATTAGTGGAACAATAAATAAATATAATAATAATTTATGTGTAAGTTCAGACTTAGTAAAAGCATCTGTTGTTACAATTTTTACGTTAATTAATAGAAGGTTTTTTAAGATACAAATATTCAAAACCAGACCGAAGTCTTTTTTTAAGAAAACTGTCAGAATTGTTCAAATTATGATATAATATATTATCATATTACTATGATTATAATTTAATTAACCAATCAAACTTAATTACTAATTCCATTATTTTTAAATATTTTTTAAAAATATAACTTTTTTATTGCTGTTTACATTCAAAATGCTATAGAATTTGGAAAGCTAGATCAGCCATTGTTAATGGGTAAAGACAAATATGCCGGAAGTTCGAATCGATTTTCCATAACAGGTATAATCTGATATAGTTGATGAGATTCAAAACCAAAATAAGTGTCATATGGAATCAAACCGATGCTCTAACACTGAAAACTATAAATTATTTTTCTATTATAATAATTTATCTTGTAAGATAGCATTGAAAAAATGCCAAAAATATACAAATGTAAAGTTTGTGTCACATACTTGAAACAAGTTGAATATTTTCTAGCCAAAACCAATTATGATTTAAGAATCTAACAGTTAAATAGTCAAATAAAAAATATAAAAGCTATTGCCGTCAAATAAGTGATATTTTTTGTTGAATATTTCTTTTTTATAAAGACGATTGGAATTTTTTTCTTTGTATCCCGCCCACTGGCATTCAAAGGTGGAGTGAGATTTTTTTTCCCTTGAAAGGATTAATTTACTTTATTTTTCTTCATATCTATATCTTAAATGTTTAGTCCATTAAGGTTATACTTAATTTTTCGTAAGTAGTGGAAAACCCAAAAATTGCCTTGAAGATTTGCAAGTAAGGCAATCAAAATATGGAAATCCAGGTACCTATATCTAAGCCTTTTAATTTCTGTTAAAAGTAAAAAGTAACCCTAAAAAAAGTCTAATGACAAAATAGCGTGCTGTTTAATGCACATTTTCGGCGTGAATTACATAATTAAATTAAGACGTGAATTACCAGCATTTCCATTTATTTCCGACAAAAATAAACTTGATTGTCATGTTCGAGAATATCGTCATATGATTGTATGCATTGCTTAGTTATATTATAAAATGGATTAGTAAGTTAAGAACATTTAAAAAAATTGAGTAAGATTATTAAAATAGTTGAATAGAAACTTTTAAATATTAAAAATATATACAAGCAATTATATCAAAGAAACAACACAGTGTGCGCATCGTTGCAATTCTCAGTAATGATTATTCACGTGATTTGATGGGAACTGCAAGTATGGGTGATTTGATCTTCATTAACACCTTAAATATCTATTTTCTGATATTGACTTTCTGTGTTTATATCTAAGCTAAAATTGATTACGAAATAAAACTGTTTTGTAAAAAGTTTACGATAACTCATTAAATTAGAGACAATTATTGAAATATAACAACAAAATGAGAAAGACCTGTTTTGGATTTCGACAATGGAACTTGAACCTATTTATAAAAATATCGTGTCTATGGATATGCATAATCTTCGTCAAATTTTATAATAAACGCATGAGTCGATAAAGAGAACCTTATGCTTATAACTGGATTGCGGTTTCGGAATTGACTTCTCTAATCCTCTAGAGATATAGAATACTATAATAATATATACATCAATAAATAAATAATTAATGTGAAATCAATTAAAATCTAGTATACATGATTACCGAACAGCGGTTTTCTGACATAGCGATTGCTATGTTTTTAAATTACCCTGGCTAATAATATAATAA
Organism: Calamotropha paludella; assembly: GCA_927399485.1. Lineage (NCBI taxonomy): Eukaryota > Metazoa > Arthropoda > Insecta > Lepidoptera > Crambidae > Calamotropha > Calamotropha paludella. The sequence continues at coordinate 29,622,364 of OV656803.1, read as the reverse complement.
AAATATGTATTAAGTATGTAGGTGAGGAATTATTTTTGCAATTGTAATAGTTGAACTAAGGAGTTACTATTCGGAACGTGCACGACAGTAGCGCCATCTGCATACGCAACTTTAAGGGGCATATGTCAAAAAATAAATAACAACAGCATGTTTATTTTTATAGATTAGAGTGAATAAAATATACTTTAAAAGACAATAAATGGTATGTTGAAAGGAATTTGATAAAAACTATTTATGAAGAAATGGACGTTATTTTAAAAACTGGTTTTGAGAGTGTAAAACACACAATAAGTTTCCAGCCCCAAACTATGCTAAAAGGAAATAAAGTGTTGTTAGCAGAACATGTGAGGAATGTAGAAGAACTGAGAACTAATGGCAATGGTTATTTAATACGAGCCACCATCATTCGTTAAACATCGGTGACCTCAACACCCTATAAAACTAGTTTAAACGTAAGTACTCTCCTAACCTAAAAACATGACTAAACAGTTGGATAAAACATAAAATTTGCACTGACTATTTCTGCTGTTATTTTTGCAGTCTACGATGCAACAACAATAATGACCCATGTTCAAAAATTTCAAATCAACATTGACAAGTTTGTTTGTTTCCCTTGCCCGATTTGTTGCACATTTGTGCCGCGACAAGCGCAGCGATCGTTTTCTTTACCCCTTCCACCCACTTCGCACAGATTCAATAAAAATTAAACAACTCATAGTTCTAGAACCAGTGCTGTATAAGTAAAATGCAATCATGTAGCAAGTAAACCAGTTTATTTTGTTATTATCGTGACTTTTTGTTCAACCACACTTTAATGTTATCACAGTTAATGTAATGGTAAAGCTTTTAAATTATATTTTAACTTTGAACAAGGATTAAAGGTGATTTGACGTCGAATACGTTATATTTTCTCGTTAATTAATACATTAAGCGAAATCAAAACTATGCTATACGAATATTATGAATGTCCATCAAACAGGTACACGAGAATCAGTAGGAGAAGGTTTAAAAAAGCGGAGGCAGTGTCCGGTTTTTGTGTATTCAAAACGACAGTTTGAGCCGCAACTGTGTCAAGGTGCAGATCGACTCTTGCGCAAGCGGTTTTTTTATGCTACGCCCGGTTTCGAGGTAATTAATTCGATTCGTAGTGTCGCAACGAACGATACTCGCCTCTTTCGTGTATTTGAAGCGATACTGTCTAATTCGTGCATCACAAAATTTACTTTATTGCCAAGATTTTTTCAATTTGGATGCATTATTATTGTTAATATGCCTATTATTCTGCGATTTTAGTTAGTTTCGATTACACTGTATGAAAATACAGTGGGAATTATCTAATTGAAAAATCAGCACTACTATACACCCAGCACTGAATACAAAAAACGAGGTATATGTTATATTCATCTCTTAGTAAAAATTGCATTTTTATAATAATATATATTTAGTGAATTTCTGCTTAACTGTATACTTCGACTTCACAAGTAACTATGGTTAATTCCTGACAACTTTTGCTAAGCGTATGTATACTCATTTAAATACATATATAAGTATAAGCGAGTATATAGATACGTGCGATGTAAGTGTTCTAAAAGTGTTCTAGCATAGATGTCAAACAACCAACGATCTTCTAGATTTTTTAGATAATCTTATGTTAGAAAAATATCAGAATTTCAGTAGCATCAAATTGTAAAAAAGACATCTTTTTGACTGAACAGTTAGTTCGTTACTAGTTTCTGGCCTAAGTACGCAAAATACTTATATATTTCTTCTTTGTCGTTATAATTGTCTTTGGAAAAGTCCACAAGAGCAAAGAAAAGTTGAGCAAGTTTTGTTTGCAAAGAACATAAATTTTTCTCTTTTTATAACTATACTTACATTACATTACTACTTATGAACGATTTATAATGTACTTTGTTTATATCTGTCATTTTTTACTACAGACTTAACGAGACTGTGGCAAGAAAACTAAAAATAAAAGCGGAGCCATCAACAATGTCCCCTTAACAGCCCGATGGCCCTGCTCTCGATAGCTCTCCTTAGATGGCTCAGTAGTAGACTAGGTCGAGGAGAGCCACTACTATGTCAGTGTCATAACACGCTTAACTACTAGTTATTAACAACTACTCGTCATACATTGCTGCTCCCCTACCGGCAACATAAAAGTACGACCAAACTTAACCAGATAGAAATATCAAAACCGAAAGGCGACCGTTAGGAGACCACACACTACATCACTTAGTGGTAACAGCCAAGCCGTGTGGTCAGGCGTGTGTTGCATGTGTGCGTATTACATATATTCACTTTGTATTTGCGTAGATGGCCTTATGGCTCAAGGTGGTATAAATTAGGACAGTTAAATGATTTTTATAATGAGTATTGGAGAAAAATAAATAATGCACACAAATTATCGAAATATCTAAGTTACTTCTCGTCTTCGCAACCAGCGTAGCCGACGTCACGTATTATTGCATAGATCTACGCACATAGGCCTCCCTCGCGTACCTACGAACTTCAGTCCCAGTTTCTACATGTTTTCCTATTAGCAAGCTGTTCGTACCCAAAATGATAAGGCTAACAGGTCGTCTTCTTTTGTCAAGAGAATTGGTTAGATATTCTTTTATAAAAGTTCTTAAAAATAGGCATTATTTTTTTACAGAAAGATTTAAAATACTCTAAAAACTAATAACCATTAAATGGTTATTTGTGTCGAAAAAGTCATTTCAGGCTGTTTCCATTCTGGCAATCGGGCTAGATTCTTTTCATTATTAAACAGAGATAAAATAAACACGTTTTACCTATAAATAAATAAACGTTTCATAACTTGCGTAAATTGCACAATAGATATATTTTTAATAAAAAGAAACATTAGATTCATCCTTTTCATCTCGCTTAATAACAAGTAAAATTGTACGTAATGTTAGTCAAATTAAAATTGTCAAACCTGTTCACAATGAAAATAGTACGTTATATGCTTTTATGGGAAACATAGGTTTTGTAAAATGCTTTTTTATTAACTATGGATAATCATCGACTGTGTTCATTTATTAACTGGCAACACATTTTTTGATCAAACTGGATAATTTACGGCATTTCCGGACAAGATATTTGCATGTTACAAAAGACTGGAGTAAAATAATTATACTACATTAATAGCATTAACTTATAACATGCCACGGAGGAGGACGTTTTAGAACAAAAATTACGCAGTGAACAAGGCTCTCCTAAAGCAGTGCGGCATGGCTTTTTTAAAATCTAATACAGACGTAATCAGCAAAAATACAAAATCGCTATTGTCAAAGTATTTGCAGTTATGTCTTACAAATCGCTATATAACTGCTGATTAAAATATCAAATAAGGAAGAATTAGTGATGCGGTAAAGCCTATGTTATGCAGTTTTCTTTCGATCCCATCGATAAAATAGTTATGTTTGTAAATTCTTTTCCAAGTAATTCGCTTTTTTAAATCTAACACATTTGCAAAGCATCCGATGAGGAACCTATCAATCGCATGCCCATTGTTCTTATAATTATTCCTTTAACTTATCATCCCTGAAGTTTTTTAAGTAAAGAACACTGTGGATTATACTGTGCAGATTTTTATGATATAAAGTAGAACTAAAAGCCGTCAGACCTACGCCATTTTAAGATTAAGACATCACAAAAATCAAATAATGAGGAAATCAGCCCTGAATGAAAAAGAAAATAATCAATTTAAATATTTGGTGTGAATGTGGATAAATATTACTTAATGTGGTTATTTGCCTTGTGCAGCGGAAAGTAAAATGGAAAAAATGCGTTTATCGGTTTATTTCTTTTCTAATTAAAAAAATCAGCTTATAAACTTAAGTTAGCTGTTTAAATTAGATACGTTATAGACAGCAGTTTAAGCAAGATCCCAACAAAACCAGCGCTCACTCCTTTTAGTTGTAAGCAGTGAATATCAACAAACTTTGATCAGCATTATATTATATTGATGTCTTATTCGACATCTATGGTTAAGTGTATTTATTTCATACCCATTAACTTCTTAGAATGCATTATAGTTCTTGGAACCTATAAAACTGCTATGTTTATTATTTTCCAACTCGATTTCCAAGTAGCTTAGAAATAAGAGCAATTTCGAGTACACCAAGAATATTCTTCAAGAGCAATATTATAGGAAGCAAAACAGCTTACGTGTATAAGAGTTCTATAAAAGTGTGTTTTGTGAAACGCAACTTGCAATTGATAACAACATTTTAGATACCAGCCAATACCTTATTATTTTTAAATTTGTAAATACTGTGCAAGAGTAACAAAAGAGTTTCAGGATATTGTTTAATATATTTTTAGAAAAAATGGATAATAATAATACTCGTTTAGTTACAAACTTAAAATGTCAATTGTTAGTTATTTACTTTTCATTGGTGGTTTTATTTTTCTATATTTATCGTAATACAATAAGATGGCAAGATTGTCTGTGCTGCTAAGAGAAAATAAGTGTAAAATAGTAAAGGGGAAATATTGAAATAATTATAACTAAAATTGGCTTATAGAATGTTTTTCAATTCTTCAACTTCTACTTTCTTTCGTCTATTCATGTCCTACATAAAAGAAAAGGAATGTTAAACTGTGTTAGAAATCGATGCTACGCTATATTGTTGAACTTGACAGTACATAAACATATAGGTTTACAATATTGTACAGTTGATGCAGTGTAGTCTAATTTACTTCCATTGAAAACAGTCATATGTGACTTTACTTTTGTCATTGAGCTTTTCTTCGTAATATAGTCATTAGTGATTAAGCTGTGTTGGTGGCGAGAAGACAACAATCAAATTAACATTGAAAAACGATATTTGATGAATCAGTATTATTGTACTAACTTTCTTTAAGGACGTTACCTCATTATAATAATCACAGGCTTTGATGCCAGTTTGGGTGCCAGTTGGCACCACACTTGTAAAGGCAGTCTCACTCTTGTAGGTATAAAGTTTGGTATTTGCAATTAAAATAATGCTATTTAAACCATGTTTAGTGCTTCTGCAGATGACATCATTATTTCAAACACTGATTAATTAAGAGGTCACTAAGCACCATAGTAGGTATAAAGATTTTATAAAATAAATTTCTCCATTAAGTTTTTAGCTTCTCCCCGAAACCTCGATTACAATCTGTCAGATTTATAATGATAAATTTGGTCAGGCTTGAATACTGGATCAAATTAAGTCAAACCACAAAGAGTAGCGGATAAGATAACTTAAGTTTGGTATTTTTGAAAAACTGCTGCGAATCGATGACCCTATCCGCTATTGAAACAAAATCAGCGAAGCTTCAGCAGTATATCATAACAATTCAGAAATTGTCGAAAAGTAGCTTATACAATTTACCATTCTAAACTTTTAGAGTAGAACTTTTGAAATATCTACATCAAATTTATTAAATTTTAATTTATAGTAGCTATTATAAAAAAGTGTTTATCCCTAGTTTTGTCGTAACTATCTCAGCTAAGCCGGAGACAGACGGTCATAGCGAAACTGTCCTTAAATACTCAGGACCCATAAAAGGGAATCGAATTGTTAGTTACTGTTAGTTGTGTTACATTAACATTATTATTTTCAATACAGAATTGTTACAAGAAAATTATAAGAATAAGAAGATGTACTTGGCCTTATGAAGAAAACATAATAAAATACCCCCAAAATATAATTACTTTTCGAATTTCTATCTAGCTCTTTTTATTTATGGCACATACTGTCCAAAGCTTGTATTTATAGAGTAGATGTACCAAATCAGAAGAATTTCAAAGAAAATTGTAAGAAATTTTTTATCAATTAAGATGTCGACTATTACGTTTTTATTTTAAGCACTAGCGGCCCGTGCCGGGTTCTCACGGGTGGACAAAATTCTTTAAGTTTCTTTTATAAAATATTTTTCCGTTAGCGCCATCTAGCATACGGTAGACGAACTACTTGCGGTTAACGCGTTGCTATGGTAACGTTATTGATACAATGGAAAAAGAGCGGACAGACAAACACACAAACCACTGTGATCCCAGATTATAGATTTAACTGCTATTTGTAACAAAATGACTCAAGTATCACAAAAAACTGATGCCCCTACGTTCTCAGGTAATAGATAGTATTATCTTATTTCAGTTAAGTTAAAATCGGTTGTGGAAATTATATTTTTAGGTTACTTCGTTTTGTATTACCTGTTCCAAGTGCAAGGCTCAAATATTTCGTTATGTAATGTTTCTCGTTGTAGTATTCCATTATTTTCTCTCAGAGTGGTCAAGGTTCCAGCTAAAACATTGGTTCCATTAAGTCTATCAGATGATTCCTACCGGTATAAACAATGCCTCGGCAGTGGGGCTTTTGTTTCCCTGTCATTGATGCCGTATTGTACTCATAGAACATAGACTATACTTTTGTTTCAAGGTCGTCGTAAGTTTTTATTTGCTACAACTCTTTGTATGTGAAAAGATAAAATACTTAAAATACTGACTTTTCCGCGCATTGCCCATTCCTATTTTCTCCCTCTTCCTTACACTTATTATTTATTAAGATCCTTGTTTGTGATTTCTTTTTCAAAATTATAAATATTGTTTCTGTGGCATCTCTTCGATGTAAAAACATTGTAAATGCTATAAATGTATAGTGGCAATTGAACAATACAATCTGAAATCAAAGGGTCATTCAGTTCTGATGCCATCTTTTGTTAGTCAAGACGCAAAACGTAAACCTATAAGATATTAAAAAATCTTAAATTTGTAAAACTAATTTTAAATGTTAAAGTCCAGCATAATCATAAAAATTAATATCAAATGAGAACTGCTGAAATATTTAGTAGATTGGTGTGCTGTTTTGCGTATCGCCTAATTAATATGCCAAGGGCCACTACTGCCAAATTGAAGCTCGTTTAACTAAATGCAGTTTGTTCACGGCGCTACGTAAATTCCATGTTTTTAAATTTAAATCAGCATATTTCGTAAATCATTTTGAAATATTATTTTTCCGTATTCCAACTCATACATATCACTCTTATTAAGTTCTTCACATATAAGCCATGATCATAGGATACTGATGAAATGTCAGCATTAAATATTAAAAAAAACCGGCAGAAATAGTTCGTTCATCACAGGAATCAAGATAAACAGATTTAGGGGCAAATTTAACTTTGTTCTTGGAAAACTGTTGCATCCATACATCGACATAGGCCACGGTTAGTTTACCAACTGCTAGTAAGTTTATGATCACAATTTTTTTTTGTGATGCAACATCAAATTTGCTTTTTTCGGATTTTTTCTTTTACTCACGCTACAGACGTTGCTTCATGCTAAATTTCATAATTCTAGGTCAACGGAAACTACTCTATAAATTTTGATTCCCTTGAGAGTTTCGAATTATACGTTTCTTGCGGTATAAACCGCCGTAACTTTTTTTACGTTAACTTAGAAGTTTTATTTTTCACAGCTTTAAGGGACTGCAGACCTGATTATATGGTTTTAATTTCAACTCCATACCTCCACGCGTTCTCGAGATTAAGGGTCTGACGCAGACGGACGGACAACAAAGTGATCCTATAAGGGTTCCGTTTTTTCCGTTTGAGGTACAAAACACTAAAAAGAATAAACGCGCCGATCATCCGGTGAAAATGGTATCATAAACATATCTTTCTTTTTATAATTTTACGTACCCATGTAGAAAAAATACAATGAAACAATTTGTATCTACACATAAAATATCACTGCTGGGGCTATGCTCTATATGAATTAGATATTGTTTGCTAGCACGGCTAAATGCTTAAATGACAGAACATGTATAGTGCCCCTCTCGGATTCATTTGAATTCTGATGACGTCATCCAATACAATGGTTACTAACCTTCGCCTACTTAGCCGCTCGTTCGAATCACATCGCTCGCGCTCCTTGAATCAATCTGAACAGGTACAACTCCCTACAAAATAATAAGTGCATTGAGAAATTAAAATAAGTATTTCAACAGAATACCTATTTAAAAAAATAATTAACTTATGCATGTTTGCCAATCGTATTGGTATAAAGGTCAGCGCAAGTTTTCTTTAGTCACCGCTCATGACGTCAATCCTGTATATGCGGCCAACAGGTTGTATTGTATGGGTTATAATTATTATAATACATCTAGGCGCATATCGTACCCTTACTCCCAAAAAAAATTTAGTAAATTTTTGTTTTCAAAATCAAATCTAAAAAAAATGAGGTGTACAATATTTTTGTTTTTAGAATTAAAATGCCAATGATTCGGTTTACCTTTAGAAAATAAAGAAATACTGTTTATTTATTTTTCTAAATATAATCTGTAGAAATTCACCCTAGCCAAATAAGGATTGTATACCATTTTATAATGGGAAGCCTCCTGATAATCCAGAATACTATAAATTATCAAAACATTAAGATCTTTATAATTTATAAAGTGTGTCAGTAAATTTCCACATCTCAATCATAACGACCGCGACCGATCGATTGACAGAGCAGCGTTAGATTGATTTATTAATACAACACTGTAACGCTGAATAAAATATTCGTTGCTTAAGCATGGGCGCAGCACGTTCAGCTACCACAAATTGTATTTTTTTCTCGATTGGAATTGATCTCTATGGAGTTAGTTAAATTTTAAGTTGAAAATGGAATCGAGATATTTGGCAGTTTGGTGTAGGTTAATTTGAGCTTTGAGCATTTTTCATTATTAAATCAATATATTATTTTTTTAGATAATTATATTAAAATAATTTAATATTATCCCATGACTAGCTTTTTAATTTTTCTTCTGCAGGGCTACACACCTATGAAAAATAAACATCTTTTGGGTATATTAACGACTATTATGCAAGCACTGGGACTGCGCGAATTAGTGCGTTTAATATCATGATAAAACAATATGTTGGTTAATTTTCAAACAAAGCTATATGCTCTCTTTAATATGTGCCAGACGATGTGTGAATTTCATATTTAAAGCACGATACTTGTCATTTGTTCAGGTAAGTTTGAAGCTTAGCTGCTTTTAAAAGCTTTGCTGCGTTATAGGCCATGTTTATCACACTTTTAGCAAGTTAAGGTCACTAATTGACCAAAAAATTCGACTTGTCACATTCGGGTATTATTGCTACAATTATAGGTATTAGTAAAAACAAAAACACGAATATTAATAATATTGTAGACTCTATTTACCATCAAGTGTCATCAATAATACCTCTGAAACAACAAAATTTCGATGGAACGTTGGTTATTGCGATTGTAAAGATTAAGCAACTTTCGAATGGTCAATGGATGGATCACACTAACACTATTTTTCAAACTATGTTTTTCACATATAGAGAATAGGCCCCAGTAGATTTGATTTAACGAGCTCACAAAGTATAAAAGTATGTGTTAAAAATAAAATAATATTGAAACATGAGAAAACAATGCTCAGTTTAAGGTCTGCAGGTCACATGTTGGTTGATGACAGCTAATCTCCTTTAATATATATTGGGAACTTCAAAACGAATAATGCATAGCATGATACAGAACAAAAATCCGTTTTATTTTACGTCACTGTCGTTAATGCCTTCGTGTAAGTCGTTATAATATTAGGACTTACATATTCAAATTGTAGATAACACTTTGTTAAGTATGAGAATTTACTTGAATTATAGAAACTTGTGAACAATTCAAAGACATTTCAATTTGTGAAGCGACCGGTGCAATACTTTTTTTTTTTTATAATCTCTAATATCCTTATCCAGGTTCTTTACTTCAAAACTGAGGGATTTCAAACAATATTTTAACCCCTTTTTCTAAATCGCTGCACGTGTATATCTGAAATTATGAGATTTTCATGCAAAATGTTATCACTTGTAAATAAGGGTAACCTGTTGTAAGTCTTCTATTTCATGTTTCAGTTAGTTATTTTGAGACGAAGCCTTACGCTAATATAAACAGAAAATTGGCAAACAATCAAATTGATTGAGTTGTGGCCTGATCTTGGTACAATTAAAAAAAAATCAATAAGAAACTAATATACAACTCTAGGAAAACCGTGTCTGTACATTGAAGATACTCCAGAAAAAACATTAGAATAGAATACGGGATGTAATTGTTGCACAACAAAATCATAACGAAGAAGTGACTGATCGTAAGCGTTGAGGTTGTGAGAGCAGTACTTTTGATCGATGTCTTTGCTAGTATGATCATCATCGCCATAAAGTTTCAAATTTCCTACCAAGGACGTCTCTACCATACTACATAATAAATTAAGATAAAACGATGTAAAAATTCAAAACTTCTTCATCAATGTTATTAACTCTTCTTCTGACATAAATTCTAAATTTTCATTGCCTTCTAGAATTCGTATTAGTTCTTCAGCAGTCGTAATGAAATATTTCCATACTTATATCAATCGATACACGAATGGAAAATATTTAGTTCTTATACTTCCGCGCACAATACACATTTGAATAATACACTTTTTTACGGATTTTGCGCATAATTTATTTTATATTTAATCTTGACGTTTCGACTCTTTTACAGGAGCCGTGATCACAGGATGACTAAGATAATAGTTTTCATATACATATTTTCTACTATCTTCACAACATTTTAATCAGGCACGTTCCTAATTGCAATTTTTTATATAATCAAATTATTTTATTTTTACATTTCATTTAGTTATAAAATTCTCACTACGATTATATTGTATTCTACTGTGTCTACTATCAGTTCGGTAATTGGGAGGCCCTTCCGAGAAGAACTGGCTAAAGAAACTCGGGCAGGGGAGACGACCTCCATCTTACTGTTATTATTTGCAAAAAGAGCTAACTACATCACCAGGTCTTGCAAAGTGTGTCTTTGGAGGTGTTACGAACGTAAAACTAAACGCATAACCTCAACACTGGTGGAAAAATTCTAAAAGTCGGCACTCGTTTGTGACGTACGAAATGGGCATCTAAAGTCGGATAAATTCGACCGTGGCGCAGGGCGTGCTTACAACATAAGTTTCGAAATATGTACACTAGGGATGGGAACTCAGTCGCTGATATTAAACAAATAAATTTGCCTAGTTTCAAAGGAATTAAATTAAATACAAACAAATATCGGTAACGAAAAGTTCATTTGACAATTGTTGTATTTGTTTTGAGGATAATTAGTCAGTGTAAAGGGAAATATTTTAATTTACGTTAATTTCTATATCGGTAAATTATGGCAAATTTAGGACAACTTACACCAATTATTTAGTCTTCAACTAAGCTACACTTTTACTGTAGATACTAAATAACGGAAATGAAATATCCGAATATATATGAAATGAAATTTATAATATAATAATAATATGAAATATAAAATGGAATATATATAATAAAGTCTCTAAAAGCTTACTCATCTGGTAAACAGGATTCAAACCATGGGAATGATGATCTAGTATTGTTGTTCCAACCACCCGTCCAGGATTACATACATACCTATGAACGATAACGCATGCGTAGCAAAAATTTCATAAATTATTATACACCCATACATGATATAGTTATGTCACCGCGTAGCATTGTTATCTGTGAAGCGTTTTTAAAGTGATTCGCGGGAGTTCCTCATATATGTATATTATAACCATATATATGAAGAAATAAATGTAGACGGACTATTTAAAATGTATTCATATTTTTTTGCTTTCATAACGCTAAAATATAATGAAATCAATAAATCCTTAAAAAATTGTTTGCAAGAATTAAATCCGCATCATCCGCTATCCCTTTCATTCCGTTTGTAAAAACATGTTTCTTTTGCCACATTGCTCTTTTCATATGTTTTGCTTGTTCTGTCATAACAGAAAATGTACAATTTTTTTTAAATTAATGCAACAAGCAATAGAAGCACAGAAACTAAGCTAAACTATATTTAATGTATGAATGATGTATATAACCAAATATTCTCCAAAAAGGTGCTTCTCTCCGGGACGACCAAAGATACTATTATAGATCGTTTTGTCCTACAACTTGCTCAAATGAAATAAAACTATGATCCCTCACACTCACTTCTCTGTTATTGACATTATAGATTGGATACTTAAAATAGTCCTACAATCTTAAGAGGTTTTTAAATAAATACCTACGCCACAAAAAAAACAAGATGAAATTAATATTTCCATTAATTTTACTACGACTTTGTTAACAATTTGATACAATTTTGTGAGTTTCACATAATTCCACAGACACTGGATGTATACATAGTAATTTAATATTTATTTACGACATGGATATGCCGATTAAGATGGATATCCATCTTAATATTTTTTATTATTCATGTTGTGTACATAACAAAATAAACATTAATTTAAGACGTGAAAACATTTATGCAGCACTAGACTTTGCCCACGGCTCCGCCCGCGTGGATATCGTTTATCGCTGTAGGTAAGAAAATATTTCCCCGGGAATAACTTATTTTTCCGGAATAAAAAGTATCCTATGTTACTTCTGATACCTCCAAGAATATATGTACGAAGTTTCATGATGATCGATTAAGTAGTTTTTGCGTGAAAGAAAGACAAACAGACAGACACACTTTCCCATTTATAATATTAGTATGGATTTGACAGTAAGACTAAGTTCGATTGTCGTAGTACAACGGTCGAGGAGCCACTCATAGTGCAAGCTGAAGACTTGTATTACGAGGGGTTAAGGGGATTATTAATAGTGTATAGAGCATTGGTAATTAAATAGCTATAATTATATTCTATAATAATATTGTTATCATTGCGAGGTCAAATCCGTTACTTAATGAATCATTATTTAAAAATGTATGTAAATGACGACGACCGTTTGGTGCATCGGTAGCAATCCTGCCTTTCGCACCGACGGTCCTGGGTTCGAATCCCGGAAAGGGCAGATGTTTGTATGATGAATAATATAATAATATAGTCATGGATGTTTGTATATATTTCTATGAATATTACTTAATTACGTATGATATATGTATGTCTATCCGTTACCCTAGTATCCATAACACAAGCCTTAAAGTGCTTACTTTGGGCTAGGTAATTGGTGTAAATGTAGGATATATATATATATATATATATATATATATATATATATATATATATATATATTATTTGTGATGGTCTATATAAATCTTATAAAATATATATCGAAAAATTGTAAATTACATTCAAAGGCACAAAGTATAGTTATTTGATTTAAATAGCGTGCAGCGTGTGATTTTATTAATTTACACCGGAAGTGACAGAGCGCAAAGAAAAAAAAACATTCTCCCCTTCGTGAAAAAATTCTATAAAAGCGAGACTTCTTTAAGGGTAATTTCTGAAAACGATAGGTACAACGGTACAACAACAAGCATAAGGTGAAACTTTGTCCAAATAAAAAGAAGATCGTGAAAGCGAAATGTTTCATTTTGAAAAAAAATCTTGTTTCTTGATAAAAAAAAGGATTTTATGGAAAATTAAATTTTAATGATGAATAAATAATTGGTTTTTTAAATATCTGTAGTAATAATCCCCCGAGCGCGTGTTCTTTCACTACGCGCCTGTTACTTCCACGATAGCATAAAAACAAACATTAATCTTCATACAAATTATCATTATTTACTCAGATGAATATAGGCGAAGAATATATCTGATACATGTCTCGCCTAACGTACTCGTAATGTGTGTACTGCACTTCTGTTATCCTCTGTCCTGGATTTAATAAACTTGACCTACTTGCTACGATATATTGTATACTGTATATAAACAACCTACTCGTATGCACTGTTAAGTAGTGGAAATATGATCGTGCGTATGCAGTCTGTGTGCAACAGACACATTCTCGTTTGTATCAAGAATATATAACAATTCGCAAATGTCGCTTACTCAAGACTAATCTCGAAATTGAACTCTTCAAGATATAAACATAAATATATTTATGCTTAAATCAAATAATATGCAACATTTTAGCCGTCCTGAATCGACAGATTTTTAAACAATGTTTTCGTAAGTAGTGATTACTTCATTTATTGAAAAATTAATTGTTACTCCTGTAATTTTACTGCTTTTTAAATTCATTATTTAAGTTAAAAAAACATAGTTTAAGAAATTATAAATCATATTGCATATCATGACATTCTGTAATATGAAACTGAATTATATTAAACGTCTTTCTGTTTCGTTTTTAATATGGTGTTCGTTGATAAAGTTAAATTGTTTCAATTCGTTTAATTCGTTGCGGGATGAAAATTATAAAATGAAACCGAAAGTATTTTAAGGTGCAAAAAAAAAAACTATTACAAATTTTTTATTTAATAACCAGAATACAAGTTATACACAGTTGTTGGAGCTTTCTTTTAGGCATAATAATATTTATGCTAAGAAGACCCGCACTTTCATATACATGAAATAATTCACGGTTTTTTAAAACTTATCTAAACAACATCTTTGGTGAGTGTATGCATATTTTTGTTATCTGATATATCGTGTTTGTGTGTGTGTTTGTGCATGTACATATGTATTATTAGTAGGGTAACGTGGATTAACTAAAGAGAATATATAAACTAAAGAGAATTAGAAATGAATTGAAGGATTTGCCGTGAATCAGCCGTAAAACATCGTTATCAGCAATAACTCAAGACACGTTGCAGGGCAAGGCCACGCCACCCTTTCTTCACCCCAGTGCATGAATGCGATCCGCTCCGACCTATATACCGAGGTGATCTTGACACAGCTGCCCTAGTTTGCTCATCGCGTGTTTGACAACATTTATCATCTGGATCGTTACCTTACTTACGTCAGTAATTACTGTATCCCACTTGAAGAAGTGCATCAGTCCAGTGCATATTTATTTATTAATAGAGACAGAAGTACATTTGAATAGCCAGTTAAATATATAAAATTTACTAAGTGAGTGCTAAAGGAAACATAAAATATAGGACTATGTTAGAACCATCGATGTCGGTCTAATTGTCGTAGTACTTTTAAATTGAAGTCTAAACGAAAACTTTAGGTCTATAATTATATTTTGCAATACACGATTCCGACACTTAACTTCGATTCCAGTCATTAATTTAACCTATTTGATTTTAATTTGGTCTTTATACATTTATTTAGTTTGGTTAACTAGGTAACATAATCTTTTTTAATCTTCGCCTCAAAATATCTAGATGACTGTATAAAATAATGTCAATGAAATGTTCTGAATTTAGTTAACGAAATAAGCGCAACAGTTTTGACACGATCCACATAAGTACTCGTAGGTAGGGCAGTACTCAGCGCGGTGTGCGTCCCCCTGACCTAGATATCAATGAACTTGGCCCATTTTACGTGAACCCCAGACCACTCACACTGATTCTTTTCAACTCATCATTTATAACATGTTTTGTGAATTTTGATTTTTTTTTAATATTTAATCCGCTAACCACTGAGTAGGTATGCATATTGAAAATAATCACTCAGGGTGAAATTCTAAAGCAATATTACTGGCATACATGCTTCATGAGTACGTTAGTGGTTAATTATAAACACTTAATTCATTTGTAAATATAAAAATTAAACCTTCCAAATTCATTATAGTTTAATAAGTCTGCAGGCAGTAATTTTACTAATTTTTATAACCAATTATAAAAAAAAAATCAGCTTCCAGAGGGTCATTAAACAATAGTAAATATAAATGGATGAGATTAAGAGTGTTTAATGGTTCGCTTCATGGTATTTAATAAAACGTGGCCCTTGACATAGTATACTCGGACTGAGAATCAGAATGCAAGGGAAGTACTCTAAGGAAATTCTAGTTTACAATGGAAAAGCGAGATAACAAACAAACCTTGCTTCGTCTCTATTGTGTCAGAGAAACCTTGGCAGCTGTTACTTGTGTACAACTAAATTAACTTTTTAACAATTGTTTGATATGGTTTTTGAAGTCGTGAGATATTTAAATTAATATTATCTCGGATTATCTACTTTATGACGCATTAAGCCGTTGGATTCTGTAGCAGTCGGCTCCGAAGCACATAATGAATTGGTAATATAAATAAACGACAAATTTCCCAACTTAATGATACCTACGGCATGAGACAATAATCTACTAACCTAAATGGATACAACATTTCGGGGAACATATCTGATAATATAACAGCATCTTATGTAACGATAATTAAAAAGGGAATATGTTGTGAAAATTTTATTTTTAACCCATACTGGTTATTAAGAATTTAACTTAAAATCCAGTAAAATCATGTTTCATATAAAATTTATTGAGTGTATGTGCTTTGAGGAAAATGTCTATAATGTTCTGCAGAAAGTTAATTGTGTCGAGGTCAGTGCGTTCTTGAAAGCGGATCGATGCCATAAGGGACTATTCTTTAGTGTTGCTTTACCTGTTCTCAGCCTCAGGGCGATTCTATGTTTAGACATGATTTAATGTTACCTTGTCGGTAAATTGTCGCCGATTTTCTATTTAAAGAGAATCTCAGCAGTCTCTTATACGTTTATATTTCATTAGCAATGTTGCAATTAAAATTAGTTAATTACTTTAAAATATGTTTTAACATAAGAATAGTAATTAAACAAATATTACTCCGATTCCGAGATATACTGATGCCTTAAATTTCAGAATCAGTTCTGGAATGGTTGTTTGATAATACCACACTATTGGAAAGAAAATTATTTGTTATTATTAGTCATTTGTTTAAGATATGACGAAAATAAGGGTCAACAGACTTGCTTATCTGATTTTAAAAGTAATATCAGAAATCAAACAACATAATTACAAAAAATCATAAATTTATCAGAATCACCTACTGTATTGAGCTTCAAATTGAAATACAGTGCAAAAATCAATATAACCTCTGGCACAGAAATAACCTTAGAGAAGTGCAGCACTAAAACATAGTTTAAGAGAAATATATCAAAGCAGAAAGTATGTAATATTTCTGTTATGTATACTCCAATATGATCTTGAGAAACAATATGTTTAGTAACTTGATAATTTCCTTGTAGACCTGAATTTACCCATATGTAGGCCTGCGTATGAACCTGATGCGCAATGGAGACTTGGTACCTGACGACTCGACAGAGACCTTTTAATTACATATTTTCATATCAAATTTACAGATTCAAGTTTAATAATTTCAATCAAAAATATTTTTTCTCAATAATACGAATATACAAAAAAAGGTTATATAGCAACTAAAAATATTGTAATCAGGTATACCAATTGTAATCTCTGGGCCCCAGAGATTTTTATTGTCTAGTGGAGCCCATGTGCCATTATGGACCTGAAGGCTTGTTGTATATTGTCGTGTCAAGGACGTCGAATGATCATCGTCCTTGGAGGGTATCGCTGTTAGAAACACGAATAAGAACCACAAGTCCCTTAGGCACAGAGCAAATGATTGGCGTGTTAACAGAAAATTGTTTCTTGATAAACTAATAGATCAACAACAGCTCAATATAGATAAAACATGTTGACATAGTATAGCAATCAATGTGAATCACACGTAAGTGCTTGCCCGTTACCAAATATTAGACAACATAACATTAAATATTTTAAACATTATGGTCAGTGCTTAAATTTGTTTTTTATTGAATTTAAAAATTGTAATAACGGATTTTATTTTTGTAAACTTATGATAATATCATGTTTAACACTGAAACAAATCAAAAGAAACATTTAGCGTGAGGCATAACGTAATAGCAGCTTATGTAGTACCTAATTAAATAAGAGTCATAACACTTTTCCAAGAGAAAAAGGTCTTGTTACTGTGATATAAGTTCAATCATTAATTAAATGTTCTGTGCTGCTTGATAAAGTACATCCACTTTCTCTTGAACTGACGTATTATTAATTTCTTTAGATGGAAAATTGTTAAATAAATAACTGACAAGGTTATAATAAATAACTATGTAGATTTTTCCTTTCATCTCTGCGCAATACATCGGACCTTGACACGAAAACGTTCCGTCAAGTAGAAATTGCAAGTATTTTGAAACTGCATTTTGTTTATATTAATTCATTCATAATAGTTACGCTAACGTAATTAGATTTTGGCATTGAATACTTAATTGTCTGTTCATGTCCGCTAGAAATCGTATTAAAATTTAATGACATTTTATATATGCGTGTATAACTAAAAAGGATTTTGAATGTTGTAGAATGCAGTTTGAAAAACATCGCAGTTTTTTGTGTGAAAATTTTTACGTAAAACATTTAATATGAACATTTTGCGGTAAGCGCTTATCCTTTAAGTTTGTGCTCGTTTCTCAAGGGTGTTGTTTCGAATGAGCTATTCTGGTGTAGCACTGTGCATCTAAGTGGTCTCTAAATACACGTAGGACGCATCGTAGCGACCTCGACGTACCAAAAGCAGTATCACTGTCACTAGGTAAGTGTGTCAGTAGGGCAGTAGGTCGCGCGTCATCGCGACCATGCCCTCCCCACCCTTCGCACCACTCCCCCGTCACACCCAAGGTCCTGTGAGACTGCAGCTCACTAACACTTAACCAATTTCAGCACCTAGGGCTAATAACTTTCATCTATTTACACAGGTACACCTTAAATTCTTACGATAACGTGCACTCCATTATCTACCTCTAATTGCACTAATTAAACTGGACAATGGTTTCATTTGCACTAAATTAATTTAAACAGTAGAATGCAGTGATAACTGTTATAATAAGAGGAAGATTACATATCATAGGAAATCTACAACATATTCCACATAGTTTCAAATTTCAAGTTGAAATTCATATTTTTTGTTAAAAATACCAATGTTCTTGTACTGAAGCATTAACCTAAGATTTCTATTCCTTTTTACAAGAACCTATTTTCTTTCAGCGAAAACAGTCATAATGAGAAATGTAGAGCACCATTAGATTCTTTTATATATATAACATCATTATGTTGTCTGTTGAATATTTTCAACGTAGTAAATAGCTATTAGGATTATAGAAATGAACAAAATATATTTCTTACGAGCCGGAGCAAGATTAGAATATCAGAGGTCATGCTCTAGTTTGACAGCAGTCAAATTGAAATTACGTAAACAGTTATCATGATTTGTGGGCGTTATTGGCTCTGAATACAGAGTTAAATCACTCATTCAAATTACATTACTTCTTTTTGTGTTTATTTTCAATTGATGGCTTATTTGTATCAGATTAAGGCTTTCTATTAAGCACAAGAATCCGAGACGCACAGCAAATACGTAAATCCTTAAATTGTTTGCAATGTTATTTTAATAATCTCGTTCGCATTAAAAATAAGTAAAATATTATAATTCTTTCTTAGGTGCGATAAAGTGGGATTAATCGCACCTAAGAAAGAACCAAACCAAATTTTTTATAGAATCGGCTACTATAAAGTTGGCTTCATAGTGACCGAATATATGAATATATGACACTAATCTGATATAATATTCTTGTATTAGTGTTTTTAGTATATAAAAATATGATTGTTTTATTGTAGATCGCTTCTCAGTAAAGATTTATATATTTACAGTTTTAAAAATTAAAGGATTTATTGCATATATGTGGTAGAAACGTGGTGTAAATTTATAAATTCCAGTACCAAAAGAAGAACTCTGATAGGGCACCGTAACATTGAATGAATTTATTATAACTATAACAAATATAAGTTTCAACCGATAAAGCAAAATTAGAATTCACATACTGTACATTATTTGAGCAACTCTTGCAACGAATAAAAGCTTTTAAACGATAAAAATATTATATTAAGTTTTATTATTTATTTGTGTTATTTTTCTTCCTCATGTGTTCAGATATTTTGTAAAGGACTAGAGTGAATTCAATTCAATTTTGAAACAGCTAGTTTTTGACGGAGTCGTAAATTCTTAAGCCTTATACACTGTGAGAACAAGTGCATGATTTTTATCAATAATAATTATTTCTAATATTATTTATACACGTAGGTAAAAGAGAGCACACAAAAATTGCTTGCAGTTTGTCATTTTAGAAACGTTTTTGATTATTCGGAGACATTGTTTGTGTAATCGAAACAGTTTCACCATATTGCAACCAGGTATGAGCATAGTACGCATTTAAAGCAGTTTTAGTTCGTATAAAGAGTATGAGAACCTAGACGACTTTTGTCTGTCCCTTCCAGTTTCTATATTTATCAATATTAATTGACGACTGTGAATTAGTATCAGGTCCTTATATATGAAATAGGTTTTGTCGTACTGTGGCCAGTTTTGATCTGAAATATCTCTGCTTTAGTTAAGAATTCTAAATCCAAATTTATAAATTCATTTAGCTTGTACATTTCTGTTTTAGTACATTTTAGGAGTACGAGTTCTACCGCGGCACCGGTGCTGCAGAAATAGCTCGAAGGATTAACGAAGTGTATGCCAGTGGTGTCGCAAAAGCAAACATAGGTTATAGGTTCCAACGTTTTCGTTCTGGAAATTTCGTCCTTCATAACAAATCCCATGGACGGCCCCAGACCAATTGGATAATTAAGAACTAAAGGCTATTGTGGAAGCAGATCCATCGCAAACCACTTCATTTAGCTGCAGGTTCGATGTGAGTGATAAAACTGTTTTAATCCACTTGAAGCAAATCGGGAAGTAAAAAAGCTTGAAAGATGGGTACCTCATGAATTGAATGAATCAAACCAGCAAAAACACAAGTCGACTGCTGCGTTATATTACTCAACCGACACAATAATAAAGGGATTTTAAATCGGATCATTACATATGATGAAGAGTGTATCCTATACGATAATCTGAAGCGCTCGTCGCAATGGCTGAACCCTGGAAAACCAACCAATTCCTACCCCAGGCGAAAATTGACTCGGAAAAAGTTACTTGTGAGTGTTTGTTGGACTAGTGCCGGTGTTATTCACTACAGCTATCTAAAATCTGGCCAAACGATTACGGCAGATATCTATAGTCAGCAACTGCAAACCATAATGGTAGAACTAGCTGCTAAACATCCGAGGCAGGTCAATCACTCTAGCCCACTGCTGCTTCAGGACAACGCACCGCACACACCACACACTGCACAAAAGACGGCCGCTAAATTAGGGGAGCTGCAGTTGGAATGTCTGCGACATCCACTTTAATCCCTGGACCTTGCTCCAACAGACCATTTTTAGGGAATTTGGATAACTTCTTACAAGGAAAATAAATTTACTCCGATGTGGTAGTCCAAACTGCCTTCAGAGAGTACATTGATTCTCGCCCCGATGGTTTTTTAGTCAATGAACTACCTATGAGATGGCAAGAGTGCATAGATAACAATTGTGCGTAGGTACTTTGATTAATGAAATATATTTTACAAAAAAAACGACTTTGTATTCCTCCCATACAAAACACCAATTTCGTTCAATTTAATTCAATTCATTTATTTGTCATATTAAAGGTAGGTAATTTATGGTATTACAAAAAGCGGTTACTGTAATTGCCCTCTACGGCATACAAATTATGTAGAAAATAAAATTCAATTTATGAAATAATGGGCGTTATCATCATCACCAAATCATAATAAACAATCAAAATATTTCTATCTCAATCAATTACTATGTATTATATATATGTATATATATATATATATATATATATATATATATATATATATATATATAAATCTCGTGTCACAATGTATGTTCGGGATAAACTCCGAAACTATTGAACCGATTTTGATGATTTTTTTCATTTTACTAGATTTGTTCCAACTTAGGAGATAGGAAACTTTTCATGTTAATTTATAACACAGCAACGCGTTGCCGGGTCAGCGTAAATCGTGACTCGAGATTTTTATATATTAGGACGTTTTGATGAAACTTCGTAACTATTTGTTATTTGATCTAATTTAATTGAAAGATAGGATAGGTTTCAAATCTATTAAACAGCAACGCGTGGCCGGATCAGCTAGTATGTATATACATATATTCAGGGGCGTGCATTGGTTTTCCAGCGCGGTAGGCACTGTAGATCTAACAAGTCGTAGTTGCGCTTATCATTTAAAAATTCCTAATATTTGGTAGGTAATATGGATATAAATTCACTTACCACTTTTTTTGCAGGTTTTTTCAGGCTTTTAGAAAAGCCGTTGTTGTTGTTATAAGTTTTTTGTCACTTCACATCATCACTCACGATTTACGAATACCGGGTATGAATAATTATACGAGTAATAATACACTGACTGAGGTAAATTGAGTAAGAAAAAAAAGATGTTGTTGCAGTTTGTGTCGATTCGATCGAACCTTTTCGTATTACTTATGTATTATATTTCTAAATTTTATTTTATTTATAAACAAGATCAACTCGTCTGTCTTTTTGTAAATAAATTTCTAGTACGTCATTTACTAATGCTTGTCGTATTGATCATGTTTCTTAGCAAGGTTTGTTAAATTATTAAAATCACCGTAACCAGTGTCATTCCACACCGTCTTTGTTGTAGAAAACAAAAGACAGGGAAAGCAAAACAATAAATTCGAATGGCGGCAACCAGCTAGCCGAGTATAACTGTCGTAATATTTGGTATTGAAATGTCTGATATTTTTACCTTTCCGTTGAATAAGCTCGATATTTGGAGTTGGTCTAGTAAAAGAAACGATTTTAAATTTATCTATGAACGTAAATTGTCCGAAAGGATAGGTACGTAGTTTTTGTACACAAATCGAATCCTTACAATCGGCACACTGTAATTTCTCCATTATTAAATACCTAACTTCAATACTTATTTTTAACAAAAAACACTCACAACATCAACATCTTTTTTCTTTACACACAGTACACTACAAACACTCACACAGGAAATTAACAAAAAACAACAAAAAAATGCTATCTTAATAGATAATATTGTAATGATATTACTAATGTAATTAAATTATCGGTCGCGCGCGCGTGCTAAAGCTAACTATAAGTAATACAAAAACACGAACTAAAGGAAGGAGGCACTTTTCGGCGGCCTTGTTACATTTTTCATCACTGAAAAAAATAATGGGTTGGAATAATCAAAATTATGTTAGAGGGTATCAAGAAACTTGTTTATATACGAGCGCACAAAGCAACATGATTCTAGCAATAAGTTGTGCTTGATTAAGCGACGTGAACAAGCAATCTTATTGAAATCAAACAAGTATTTGTCAACTGCATCAAGTATGGTTATTATGGCTATCACAAAAGCTTTATGGATTTTACAAAGGCTTTATAATATTTATTACGCTTTAGTCGTCCCTATCATGTCATACATTTCATTTTATAAATTAATTTGTGCCATTTACAAAGCACTTGATAGTTTTTAATAAGTATATGATTGATTGGCTAATGTTTGGTAATGAATGCAAACAACTATTTATTAAAATTAACAATATTTTACATTTAAGTTAATATTTATCTTTTTTATAACAATCAAGTTATCTTTAAAGAATTAACCGAGATCATATTCAATTCAATTATTTTACCTAATTATTGAGTTTTAGGTACTTCATGTGGATAAGGTACTGTAATATAGCTAGCTATAGATATGGTTGAGTAATTTTCATGTTCAAATAATTTGTATAAGACACTTTTTAAAGTCTTATCAGCTTATGACATTTGTTTATTTGGACATTTCTATTGCTCAACAAATCTAGCGCTTTCAATACTTAAAAACAAACTATGACATCAGTACCATGACGTTAGTTGAGCAGAAAATAAATGTCTTTTTATTCTGTTGGATAAGGTTTCTTTTGCAATTAAACAAATTGGTATAACTTTTACCGGATTCTGTAATTCACATTTAAATGTATGAATAAACACTGCAATATATCTATTATTCTTAAGTAAGCTAGGTACCAATATAAATCTATAAGTGGTGCCATCAAAATGTTTATATGATTGCTATTTTTACAACACAAACTTAACACTATTAATTATATTAATCCTATTTAGTCTCGTGACTAATGCAACAATCAACACTACAAAAAAAATGAAGTCTGATTTCAAATTAATAATTACAAAAATATCTCTTAATATAAAAAAGCTACCAATTGATTTAAGGTGATGGTATAGGGGAGTAGTGTGTAGAGCTTGTTGAAGAAGACTTGCCGGGCAATGCAACAATACTTGGGATGATTAATTCTGGTAAGCTCAATACAGCTGCAAGCTTTTTCTCTTTTCTATCTAAATCTGAAATTAAAAAATATTTTTATTTTCACTTATAAAACACAAGCACCAACATTAATTATCCTTATGATATTGACATTCTGTATGATGATTTTTCATATTTTAAGAATTGTTAAAATGTAATTATGGTACTAAAAGAGTCAAAACTCACCATCTCCTAAATGAATGATGTCATTGTGATAATAATTTTAGATTTTTTCTTTCTCAAAAGTTCAGTTAATTTGTTTTTACACTGGGAATATACAAATATATTTGTTCATGTATTTTGAATGTAGATTATTGAAGTTGTCTACAAGCTGAAACAAAAGAATAGTAAATGTACACAGTATGCAAGTACATATCATTTGAAATAACCATATATCAAAATTCATTTTATTTTAATGTAATCTAGTGTAAATAGAATAATATATTTATGGTTGTTGAAGTTGAAGGAGGAAATGTAAGCTAGTTCAAACAATTTTCTAGAAATAAAAGAGAAAAGGCAATTGAGTGATGAGTACTAAAAAAGTATTAAAATCGGACCAGTTCAGCAAAAGCTTTCATGTGTCAAAATAATCGAAAGAATACATAATAAATAAGGGAATTCCCTTTATGTTCAATTGATCATAAGATACACTTATGTTACTAGTTTAGGTAAAACACACTTTTAAGACAAAGAATCATTGAACATAAAGCATCAATCTTATATACCTACTACTTATTTATTTCATTTCAATGGTTTCATAATTATATAATAATTCTTAATATGTTGTTAGTTTATAAGGAATATCTTTATATGCCATATTGTTGGCTAAACATGTTAGGCTAGTTTTATTATTTAAATGACTATTACACATTCTATGTTTACAAACAAAAAAATATATCATAATAGATACTCACCAATTTATATCCATGAGGTTTTCATAAGGCAGAAAAGTCTAAACTATTGTTCAACTGAATATTCCGCCAAATATTTAAATCGTTTCGTTAACCAGCAACAACAGCATTTAAGCCATACAAAGTTTCTTCTTTTTATCACTAGTATTTTGCATAATAATATTGAATAAAGGTTGGTTTGGATTTTTCTGCCACTTGAATGGTCTCTGCAGCTTAATTGCCTTCAGTTAATACTTTACTATCCTGCAATAAGATAGGCCTTACAATCTTGGATCCTTGATAGGTTAAAAACATTGATGATGGAAGAGCTTTGCATGTAAGTAATTACGCTTAGAGAAAAATCTGCTGAAATATTCAAATTACCGATGGTAGCATTACATGGTAATATCTGCTTGCTACATTTTCCAGGATCTTAAAAAAGGTCTCTTGGTCCTGGTTGAGGAATAAGAAATAGGAATGCTTGAATGTTTATTCCATTTAGTGCAAAATTATATTATTAGATTTTCTTACCTACTTCTGATTTATATGGTACAAAACACTTAAGAAATCGACAATTGCAGATTAATAGAGATATGATTTAGTGCGTATAAAAGTATAGGTAGGTACTTACTAACGACGACAGCTCGAAATTCCGGGAGACCCCAAGCCTGGGGAAGATCTAGCACATCATCCACGATAAAAAAGCAGTAAACACAGTCCACAAACCTTCGAAAACGACATCAAACACATTAACAGAACAATTATCTCTAATAAATTAGTATAGGTAGTTAGATTTCGGCTCCGCATATGAGCGAACGACTTCTGAATGAAGTGAAAAATAAATAACGGTCTTGATTGGCGGTCCTTTTTTTCAGTATACGTCTCAAGTCATAGTCATAAGTGATGACATCGCAATAAAGTCGAAACTTGTTCAACTTATCCGCTCTCGTGCGGTAGCGTATCCATCTCATCTATTGCGTATAGGACCGAGTGAGACAGATATAGGATCGGGGGTCGTCGGTTTATCTCGCTCGGCAGGTAAGCTTGCTTACCTAGGAACTAAAATACTTTTAAATTGCGTAGCTCATGTTTTAGAACGTTACACGGACAAAGAGCGCACTTTGTATTGCGGCCGCATAATATTGACCAATACTTTTATTAATTATGTTGTATGAAACGCTGCTCGCTTCGAATAGGCAATCTTTAGACTGCCTACCGTTACTGTACGTAGTAAAGAAAAACTTACCGGGCGGGTGCTCAATAGAAGTTTGGTTGAGTATAGAATTACGGAACCAATTAAACTAAATTAACTTTAATACTAGTAGTATATTATTTAGGTTCTTAATGAGGTAGGCACTGCCTAATTGCCTATATGGTATGCACGCCCCTGCATATATTGAAAATATGTTCCATGCGTTGCTTTGTTATAAATCTGAGACCTATCCTATCTTTTAATTAATTTAGATCAAATAACAAACAGTTACGAAGTTTCTTCAAAATCGGCTTACTTACAGCTAGTGACGTCGATTTATTATTTCCTTAAACATTTTTGATTGACATATTTTTTTTTGCCTCCTTTTTAGGAAGTGATTTTATTACTGTTAGTTAAAGCTCATCCGGTATTAGGATCTCAAAAAAAAAAGTAATGAATAAAATAGGATAACGGGTGAGCTAGTTGTTATTCTGCATACTTTTTAATTAGAAATTTGATAAATTTTAACGTGGCCAAAACTTCTCTTATTCTTAAATTTTTAATATTTTTTCTACATTGGTAACCTGTCTTATATACGATGAATTCCTTAAAACTAGCCGGCCTGTTGGAGACTCAGCATTTGAATTATCATCTGTTTCTCCCGCAAAAGTGAGGTAAATTAATCGGCTACCACTTCTGGATCGTCTACAAGGTGCTTAGTTACATATAATTTTATATTTTGCTTTTATAGAGTTTATTAGTACGTGCTAGTACCACATAGTTTTTAGTATCTTTTCAGTTTTCTTTTCTTTAATTTTTTGTGGTCTTTTTGATATCATTATAACTTTTTTCATCTTTTCGTAGTTTTTACATTGTTTATTGAGGATAAGTTGTAAATGGTAGAATTTAAAATCTCTAAAGCCTTTTATTCTTATAAGATATTTCGTATAAGATATAAAAGATAAGTCGTATAAGAATTTATACGATATTTGATACCCTTAGTTAGCAATCCATTTTTATTATATTTTCCAATAATCACCGTTCATAAAGGTATTGTTTAATTAAAAACCAATTGTATCTAAATGCGTTGATAGGTTTTAATGCATTTTTATCTATCGTAACAATCTTACTAAAATGTATTTTGTTTGCCACCGAGCAAAATATTTTTATATTATCCTCATTGATTTTTTTTCGTGTGTGTAAAAATACTAAATCTTTCACATAAATGTAACTTTTTAATTTGGAAGTTGGTTAATATGAAAACTGTGATTTATGTATGACTAGTGGGTTTTTAACATTCTGGTAGAAGTCAAAACTATTCATTAATTCTACAAGAGTCATACCTTCACTTCATTTATCCAAATTATTAATATTAGAGTTACTTTCAATAATAACTTTTTTCTTATAATTTATCCAAGACAAATGTTGCAAAAGTTATCGTAAAGAGATATAGTATAAAAAATAATAAATGAATAGAAATAATAGTAAACTTGGCTGTCTATTTTTATTTGGGCGATACATACAAGGTGTTACAAAAAGACGGGGTTAAATAGTCCCTTATAAAAAGAAATCATTGTGCCAACCCCATTTCCTATAATTATTCCAACAAAGAATATTTATGTACATTTTCACCTAATATCTTTGGAACGACATAGAGTCAATAATAAAATGTACAGAAGTCGCTCAGATCGATAAAACAAATCGAAGAAAATGTTAAAAAAAAAATTGTAAGTAACAATAATTTGCAACTAATGAAAATGACTTCTAATTAGACTTTTACATTATTTAATCGTGAATGAATAGACGCAATTCATCTATCTATAGCCATTTCACAAAAAAATATTAACGAAAGTGCAGTGTGTTTGATGGAAACGCAATGCAGTTCCAATGCATGTTCACTACATCGGGTGGCGCACAAATAAAAGCATAATTAAAAATAGAACTGCCGATTGGAATCTACGGCAGTCGCAGTAAATTCACGGAAATACCTCTCTATGGAATACTCTTAGGAAAGCGGATAATCTAAATTAATCTTTTTTTATTAATAGGAACGGGGAGCTATAACATTTTTGTTTTTTTTTTTACTATTGAGAAAAATCAGTGAGGTGTAAGAGCTCACTGATAATACTTTATTTATTTACTCTATGCTTATAATTTACGGTTTTTGGTCCGGTTTCCCAGAATACGAGAATATTTTTTCTAAATTTAAAAAATTTAAAATTTACTGAGCTTTTATTAATAACAAGAAAGATTACTTGGGACTAAACTATTAAATTAAAAACTTAATCCAAAATCTTTACTAATGTAAACACGCCATACTTAAATAAATTAAGCTAATGAGAGGGGACTGAACAGATGAAAAATATAATAGATTACATGTTGTTTTCATACTCCATACACAATAACTCCAAAAATATTGCTCTTGAAATTAAGAAAAAAATTATGAAAATTTACGAAAAATCAATGTTAATAACAACAATATGTTACGACGGAGAGCTATGAAGTACCGCGCCCTAATAAAAGCTAAAGAAAGTAGCCGCGGTGAATGAATGTAGTTCGTACGTAGGTATAAAAAGTAAGTGTAACAATAATAGTAGAAAGACAACGAAGGAAGAGACAACTTCGGCGAGTTTATGGAATAGTTGGAATGAATTAGCGGACTTGTTTGGGAACTTAGTTCTGAAACTGCCATTATCGAATAATTTCAGAAATAGCGTCAATCTTAGTAAATGATTGTAGTCGTAGTGAACTGTTAATCAATTATTTAATTTCCAAATTAATCTTTATCTCATGATTCTATGTCAATATATATGTTGGAAACAGATGGATTCAAATATTCATTAAACCTAAACTCAAAAGAGTACAAAGGCACGTAAGCATATTTTTGGACACAATTGTTCCTTTGGTACCTTTGTCATGAAAATCTAAATGTTTCTGTTATATGAGAACAATAGCTATACAGATTGAAAATGGCATTCTAAAATTCTTGTCAACACGTCAAAAGCTCGCTATTTTTTCTCGACTTTGTTGCATCACGACAAACGGTTGATTTAACGCGCTTATTCTATCGATAACCAAATTGATCCAAGTACTGCTAACCACAGGAATAAGTTACGAATATATGAATGCGAATAAGACGCAATTTCAATGTTGATCGATATATCGTGTGTGGTGGCTTTCTCATTGAAATAGGAGAATTCTACAATATGTCGTGTATGTTAAATTTTAATTCATTTTTGGAGTAGTCTAAGTTCTCAGACGTTTTTATGTTAGCAGAAAAAATCTGAGCACACCAAGAGAAATTACACAAGTCAGATATTTAAAGAACTATTGAAGTAATATGATCCAAAATCATGAACACACACAAAAACTGTTAGAACTACAATCCAAAAACCGTGTGCAAGATTACCGTGTCACCAGCCTGTACAGCTGTACTTTCGTAGTTATTCAAGATAGAATTATGTATTTTACCTCAAAAGTAGCTTCAAATTGAAGCAATAGTCTAATTTTTCTAGTAGTTTTTGAGCATCGAACCGATGAGTATGCGTAAGCTAAGGACACGTAACATTGGCTCACATGTGCTTTTTCTCCAGAACTACATGAGGTAGTTTTGTTATTCGCACCATATACTTAGTTATGAGAGTTATTTTAGAAGCTATAATTTATTTGTAATCTTTCTCTTTGATATGGCCCAAATTGTATGAGTTTTGTTTTGCAAAATTTATTTGGAGCTTGTGCTCAGACAGCCATTGTTTTATTTTAAACAATATTTTATTCAACTTAATATTAAGATCTATAATAGTTTCGCACGGGATCAATACTGAGACATCGTCGGCAAATAATGTACAGGGACTATCAATTATAAGAGGGAGATAGATTTAGAAACCTCTGCATTTTGTGATTTATTGCATATTTCTCCTGTATCGTATTCTATTTCTACGTAATGTGTTCTGTTTCTAAGATAGGAAGAAAACCTCTTACTCCTATACTATACTCCTATATATCTTTTAATAGAATGATATACAACACTCTATCTATCATATGCTTTATTCATGTCTAGGAGTAGACCAAGTAGCACACTTTTTTTATCTATAAAATTTAAAACATGATGCATATATTTAAATACGGCTAGTGATGTTGACTTCTTTTTACGAAAGCCATTTTGATTATCGTTAAAAATATAAAATTTTTCGCAATATGAGTAAAATCGTGTCGCTAGCGCTATTTCATATATTTTAGAAAATGTGGAGAATAAAGCCACAGGACGATAATCATTTACATCTTTTTTATTACCCTTTCTATGTAGTGGTTTTATCAAGAGTTTTATTTATTATTATTATGTTTTATTTATTATTATTATGTTTTATTTATTATTGTTCTCTTTAATTCATCCATGTTGTTTTTATTATATTATCAGATTGTTTATTCTTTTTATATATTTTTTTCATTGATACATTTACTGCCGCTTTTAAGGTTTTTTCGTATTTTTTATAGTAGATTTGAAGTATTGAATTATTGATTTTGTGGTTTAATTGTTTTAATAGTCTTTTATTTTGGCATTACTTTCCAATTCCCGTAGTTAACCAAGCCTTTTTGTTGGAATTCCTTAGTTTTACATTTCTTTTACGTATTGTGAATGAGGTATTGACTGTTTGTTGTATAGAAATCGTAAAAAAAAAGTTAGAAGTTACGTTATTTTTCAATGTCATAATTTCACTAAAATTTATTTTCTTTAATTCCGATGAGAATTTGATCATATTTGCTTCACTGAAAATCGTTTTATGTACGTACCATATATTACGTGCTTGGTAGTTGTTTGCAGGGATATTAGCTAACACGCCTATATGGTCTGAAAATCCGAATTATTTACTCTGATAAAGTTTCGGGTTCAAAGTTCGCAAATATAAGATCCAA
Organism: Calamotropha paludella; assembly: GCA_927399485.1. Lineage (NCBI taxonomy): Eukaryota > Metazoa > Arthropoda > Insecta > Lepidoptera > Crambidae > Calamotropha > Calamotropha paludella. The sequence continues at coordinate 29,591,297 of OV656803.1, read as the reverse complement.
ACAAGTCGCACTATGGCTAGTCACTCTGGTAGGCTCTTTAACGTGTTGATAAAAATTGAAACCAGACAAGATCTTACTATCAGTGTTGTGCTTGCGTGGAACCTACCAACATTATCTATATTAAAATTACCCCCGAGAACAATTTTTTTCTTACTAAATTTTTAACGACACATAAGTTGCAAGAGTTTTTTTAATGTGTCCAGGAATATATCAGGATTTCTATTTTTATCAGGATAATATATAGTTACTAAAATCAAGTTTCAAATCAAATCATCAAATCAATAGGAATTTCTAATATTAGTTCATTTGATATTTCTAAAATTTCTTTTATCTCTTCATATTCTTACTTTAAGTCTTTACTTAGAAGAATCCATACACCACCGCATACGCAGCTGAGTCGGCTGAATGAAGCCGCAGCTTGAAACCATTTAGTTGGAGAAGGTCAAGCTTAGAGAGATTAATCCACGTTTCGGAGAGACAGAGCGCCTGTATGCTTTTATCTTCATCAGTTAAACACGAACTTTTGTTTGAAATATTTATTAAAATTTCTGTCTGTAATGTGTTGTCTAATATGCTTAAAGTTATCAATGGAACCAGAAGTATCCTCGCTGTCTTTTATTTTAGTTCTTGTAGGTCGTATGGTGATATTGTTAGATGAGAAACTGTCATTTATTTCGCGTGACATAAAAACATTATATTGCTGGCGAACCGGTGTGTTCGTGTTATCTTTTTAGGGGCCTTTAGACGACACTTATCACATTTCCAAAGCGTTTTATGTATAACTGCCATGATATTCAGAAATCTTTGTATTGAAACATTAGCACACTGCAAGTCGTATATTCCCTATAAGGATTTTTTTTATACAACCCGCGCATTTTAGTGCCATATTCTGGGATTTTAGTTAACTAGCTCTACCTAAGATGATGTGATTTAGTAACATATTATTACAGAAATAATTTTAAACGCAAAAAATAATCCTTAATATCCAGGATTTGAACTTGTATTTTCAGCTATCACTATGCGCGAGTGACCACTGACCGACGCTCAAGACCATATGTCGCTTAATTTGATATAGTGAAATAAGCGTAAACATCGATCAAAAGTCCAATATTTGAAACAAATGGGCATCGTCGTCAGTTTCTACGACCGTTAGTTTTTTGTATTGAGTTTATTTTTATAGAGACCTATATCTCTTAAGATCATTATCATACTAATATACATTGCAATCGATGAAACAGATATAAACGTCTTTCTGCATGTCTTTGCAATGCTGCTCTAGAATCTGAATAGCGAATAAAGCCTTCCGCGCTCCTACTCTGAATCCGAACTGACAATCTCCCAACTGTTTATCACATTTTACTTTAATGCGTTCGTATAATGATAGTGAGAAACAACTTTAGTACCTGAATCATAATGCTCATTATACATAACCTGAGTCGTAATTCTTACATCGTTTAGCATTGGGTTTTTTGGGCAGGGTAACAAAAAACTGATGTCAAACTATTCCCTATCTACATTAAATAAGACAATATTGTACGAATTTAATAGAAATATGATTCATATTTTATTATGACATAATGCTTTTGGCTGTCGCTAATGTTTATTTATATTAACGGCATAATTACTAGTGGTGCAGTACACCTGTGATCACCTGTCTTGGTATTAGAGTGATATGTATTAGCTAAAAGTCAATAAACTAACATTAATTTTACCATATCTGTGTCATTTTCTTGTTTTATTTTAATTTTGGTTAAATTTTCATTTTCTTGTTTTATTGACGACCGTTTGGTGCAACGGTAGTGATCCTGCCTTTCGCACCGACGGTCCCGGGTTCAAATCCTGGAAGGGGCAAATGTTTGTATGATGAATACGAGCATTTGTACCTAAGTCATGGGTGTTTTTATATATTTCTATGAATATTACATATCTATGTATCATATATGTATGTCTATCCGTTAACCTAGTATCCATAACACAAGCCTTTACAGTGCTTACTTTGGGTTTAGGCTAATTAGTGTGAATGTAAGAAATATTTATTAAAAAAAAATTCAAAGTATTGTTATAATTTTGCAAACATTCATTGTAATTAATAGATCATAATTTTTTTTGTGTATAGTGTACTGTATTGAAATAACAGAATCAATGGTACAAAAGTTTATTAGATCACGTAATAAGGGATTTTTCCTTATTAAGAATACAATTTGAGTAAATCGAGATAAAAATATTTATGTTATTATTTTTTTTTAAACTGAGCTTTCTTAATGGTCGACTTCAACTACTTTGCAAATCTATTTTATTAGGAGTACTTACAAAGACTGCTTGAATGTTCTTAAACGCAGTTTTTGCATAAATATTACACATTAGCATATTTTATTATATGGAGATTTTGAGCTGTTTACCGGCGACTAATGTTTTATGTAACATAATTTTATACAACAAAACTGCGCAATGGTGAAAACACAAACACGACAAAACAAAAATATTGTATTACCTCTCTTTATTCTGAAGCTTTTCATTACATTTTAAGCATGTATTAGGTAAATCTCAAAACCTTTACTGTTAAACCATAACATTACTAAAGCTGACTTAAAAATTAACAAATAGAACAATTTTGTCGTTTCTGGTGTTTTCTTATATACACTTAAAGTATGTTGTTTACTAATATACAAAACATAAGTACAGTCCACAAGCTGTATGCACGCCTTGTGGCATTGTACTAAAGATCATTTATTTTTAGAGAGTATAGTTTGATGTTTTGTCAACAATAGGAACAAAATTGGAGCACTCTGGCCTTTGTTGCCAACATGAATAATTACTCATGTTTGATACATCAATCGTTAAAGTCAAACGTATAAATTTTTAATACGAGCATTTGTTAACAGTGTTCGAAAGGTTTCGAATACCGCTTAAGATGAATTATTCAAATATGTTTTTGGTATTAATTAAAATTACACTTGTACTACTTTGATTGTAAAAAAATGACAACGATTGTTAGCTCAATCACAAGCAAATCAAAATGCGTTGTTTTGATTCATATGAAATTCAATCAATCAACCTACTTCAATGTTGTGCAGCGGGCAATACACGCTTTGACGCTACCTACTCATAAAAGCATTGGATGGATCTCATTTGTAGCCAAGCATTAAAGCGTATAGCGTATTTACTTTCATGAAGTTATCAAAGCGACCAACAGAACGTAAGTATTTGATAAACGACGTAAGCTATTAATAAATATTCTTAAAGGAGCAAAAAATTAAAAACTTATCTATGGGTTCAATTTCTTTCCAAATTCTCTGTAATGAATTAAAAATTGGAGATACATGGCGTTCCAGCTTCAACACAGTTTTAGGATCAGAGTTCTTATAGTTTTTGAGAGCGCCCGTTATTTTTTTTTTAAACTTATTAAACCCTTTTTTACTCTTTAACCGCTTCCGTCGGATTAATGCGACAAATATTTTCGTGTCCATTTCGCCAGGAAATACCCTATCGAATAACTCATCTCATTTTATTTGCTTTATTCATTTAATTACACTGTATTTTATCAAAAATGTTTATTATCGGTAAATAGTTAATTAAGTTACAATTAAACATTCTTTAATCTTATATTTTTTTATTTTTTTTATGCATTTTTCAATGCGATCTTATAAGATAAATTATAATAAAAGAAAAATACTAGAATAAATCGACTCGGGTCACAAGCGGGAATTCACTTGTGATTATTCTTTAGACTCTTATTTAGAAGTCTTAAAATGAAGCAGTCGTGTCGGCAAAATCCGACATTTGAGATGGGGCATATGCCAAGATTTACCGATATAGAAATAAAATAAAATAATTTCCAGTATACTGACTAATTATCCTCGAAACTAATACAACTATTGTCAATTAAACATATCGTTACAGATATTTGAGTATTTCATTTAATTCCTTAAAAAATAGGCAAATATACTTGTGAATTTTATCAGCGACTGAGTTGATAGTTCTCATCCCTAAATATGTAATATTTCGAAACTTATGTTGTTAGTACCCTGCGCCACGGTCGGATTTATCCGACTTTAGATGACTACTTCGTACATCATAAACGAGTGCCAACTTCTAGAATTTTCCATCAGTGTTGTGCATAACTTTTAGTTTTACGTTCGTGTTTCGATTAATATATGTATGGAAATATATTATGACGACTGCTGAAGAATTAATACGAATTCTAGAAGGATACAACAATGAAGAATTTATCTCAGACGAAGAGTTTATAGTATTGATCAAGATTTCTTTTATTTCATCGTTTTATTTTAATTTATAATGTGTTATGGTAGAGACGTCCTTGCTAGGGAATTCGAAACTTCATGGCGCGAGGGCGCAATGCGATGAAGATGTTTAGGCGGCCACTCCGGGGCGGTGATGCGCGTCGCGTGTGTTCGCTCGTAGATACGTAGATTATTTAATTAATAACTTAGATATAAATTCCCAATATGTTTAATAAACATAAAAGATTGTCTTATGCTTTATTCATACTAGCAAAGACATCGATCAAAAGTACTGCTCTCACAGCCTACTACGCTAACGTTAAGTCAGTTCTTTGTTACGGTTTTGTAGTATGGGGGAAACTGTTATTGATATTTTCCAGAATATTTTTATTTTATGCTTGTTCTGAACTGTTGCAAGTACTACTACATGCATCAATGAATACGCATAAGAACTTATTAGTTACCTATATTTACAACACGTGCAAATATTATTTAGCTCTCGTTTTCGTACCTGTGTCTACGTTCAGTGGACTCATGAAGATTTGCTAGTACTTTACTATTGAGAAATTAAAATGGCGAGGTTTACCTCTAAACAGACCACAAAATCATTGCGAGCAAAGTGATTGTGATTGGTGTTAATTTTTGAAACATACTAATCTATAAAGAGCTTTTGTTTGAACGGCTTACAAAATGCATGTTAATTTCGTAGGGCATGAAGTAATTACCTAGTTTTTAGTTAACTGCGCTCTCAAATGCAAATATTATTATTATAACGAAGTATCGACCTTGTAAAAGTACACATCCCTTTTCGTTGTAGGTGTTTATTCTACGATTCACTGTGCTGGGCGCTAAGGGCTCGACTGATATGAAATCGGGTGGTTAAAAGGTTAAATATCTGACTACAGTTTAAAACCCTGGCGTCCGGTCCTCAGCTTTTCCCAGCTCAGACACAACAAAGTTATCCTAAATTTTGACTGTTGACGACTGTTTGGTGCAACGATGCGAGCCTGTCTTTCGCACCGACGTTCCTGGGTTTGAATCTCGGAAGGGGTAGATGATAGTATAATGAATATTTGTGTTTTACGAGTATTTGTACCTGAGCCATGGGTGTTTGTATATATCTATGAATATTATACACAACACGTAGGCTATGTATCATATAATGTATGTCTATCCGTTCGCTTAGTATCCATAACAGAAGCCTTACAGTGCTTACTTTGGTTTTGGTTAGGCTAATTGATGTGAATGTAGAGAATATTTATTTATTATGGTTTACTCCTCCAAAATTTGACATTCTTAGAATTCTCTTCTATCAAACGGAAAGGAGGAGTACCAGACATGAGGTATCTTATTATATATATTTCAAAAATGCCGCTAAATATACCAGCTTTTAAGCAACAAGCTATGTTTCTTTACTCTATATGTATTTACTATTTAATTGCCCAAGACGTTGGTACTTAAACATGTTTGTAATAACAGCAATTTTAAAAGAAAACGAAACTACGGCTTTCCAAATAAAAACTGCGTGAATCTGGTATCCAAAATGGCGCCTGCCGCAACACGGCGAGGTGTGGGCTTCACGTTTCTTTTCCATTCCGAAGGTTACGTCAGTTGTGCAACAGTTAACTCGACGACTGCGTCGCGTTTACGATCTAAATATCAAAAGAACAAAGGTTTTAACATTTGCGCACGCACTAAGGCAAAAAAGCGAAAGGGACCGTTTTCTGAATTATAACATAATAACAAAACCTTCGCTCTACTTAATAGAATCTAAGTAAGTAGAGCAATCATTATTTACGTTTTTCATTAAGAGATCAGTACTTATTATTCAATTAATTTCTATCGTGATCTAGCTAGATCGTCATTATTATAAATAACGACTTCACTCATAAGTTAGGAATGTGCCATCTGTCATTTCCAGATTTATATAATAATAATGAATTTGTTCTGTTTTTGTGTAAAAATGTATTTAATTAATTATTAATTGATTATTTTATTAATTAGCTATATATCAACGATTTTTTAAACAGTGATTGAATGAGAGTTTGTTAATAACAGGTAGATATTTAATGCAATAGACACGTAATCAGCACTTAATTTTGTATTTATCTCTTTAATCTGTAAATAAGCGTGGAAAATAAAATTACCCGCGCGTCCACTGCATACCTATTAACTATAGGCCTACATTTTCATCTAGATTACAACAGTTATCTTTGAGTACCTTACAAACTCAAATTCAGCATTGTAGTAAAAACCAACATTTATAGTTAATGTTAAGTACTCGGAAATTAATATTTTAAGTTTCCGGTATAATTATTTATGGACTTAATAAATAAAATATCAGAGCATTTAAACGAGCATTCAAAAACCATTTATCTACTTTTATAAAACGATTCAAATACGCAGCATAATTGAGCGAAGCTCTTTTTTAGACAACTCACAAATTTCGCTTGTCCCCCTACTGCTACTTAACGGTTCAACTGATCCGAACGAATTTTGGCATGAATATATATGATTATAATCTGACGGACATAGGCTATGTAAAAAAAATATAGGCTTTACCAAGGAGGATTAATCACGGAAAGAAAAATTCAAAAGCTGATCACGGCCAAACCGCTGAGACTACATTGATGAAATTTGGCGGCAAAACTCACGTCGTGGTCGTCACTAATGTCCAAAAAATCGGACATTCTATGGAGGAATAATCACCGAAAGAAAAATTCAAAAGCTGATCACAGCCAAAACACTGAGACTACATTGATGGAATTTGGCGCCAAATTTCATCAATGTAGTATCAGCAACCAGTTTGGTGCGCGATATTTTCGAGGCAATTGTTAATGATCAAGGTGAGGTAAGGTAAGGTAGTGCTTCGCTCAGTATTTGCAATCAGCAGCATTGCATTGCAGACCTAGTAACTATGCAGTTTAGGCTCCTAAACTGAATTTTGTATTTCGAACTGACTTGTGCTAAAACTGACTCCCAGTTGAATTGTCAACTTTATATTAATGAACGATAAAATTCTCTGGTCCTACTCCTTCATATGTTCCGTTTGGTTATCTAAAGAGCCATGATACGAGAAATAAATGCACGACATAAGTCTGCTATTCAATTTTGGTTGTAAGTGTTGAACCACACGCCCACCAGAACTGAGGCCTTACCATGATGTTTTAGCGCGATGCAAGTTCGATCGTCATAGAGAGACGCCGCTATACTTGGTCTATAGTGAAGCCTCTTTTCAACTGAAGGACTTATATTGCAATTCTTATTGCCTCTTGGTCACGGTAGCGTCTCTGGATATTATGGTTGAAATAACGAAAACAGTTTAGGCCCTGATCTGAATCGAAAGAATAGTACGATGGGCTGTTGTTGTCAAATTTACTCTTAAATATATACATATTTAAGAGTAAATTTGACAACAACTCTTAGATACTGAATGTGAATTTATATTTAAAATCTAATAATTTACGTGCCTGCTACATCTTACTACATAACTTATCACGATTTTTAAACAAAAATACTTTTATTCATCGAAACATAGTTTACTGCAGTGGCGCCTGTTTAAATATATGTAAAATTCATAACTTTAAATGACAAAATTATTGTACAAAATCATTTTCTTGTTTAATGATGTCCACGGTGGGCCCAGAAGTGGGCCCCTTTAGAGCATATTTAAGTTATTATTAAAGTAATTTATAAGTTACATAGAGATAATAATTACTATGCAATAACAAAGTTTAAAACGGTGTAAATTACTATTCTCAAAATACCACTTAACACAAAAAATAAATTATTTATATTAAAGTTTGACGTATATACCAAGTCTTATATATAACAATGATTTTCGTAATGAAATAAAAATAGTAACTATTTCCAATAAAAGTATAATAATTTTAATAAATACACACGCATACACACAAACACACAAACCCATATATAAATATGTAATAGTTCAAACAAACTGTATTAGATTCATTTTTTACTATAAAACGTTTTATAAATCATTTACAAGGCTTCAGTCGATATAAGGATCCACATAAACTATCAATTTTAATATTCAGACTACGCGTACGACTGTTGCCCTTTGGCGAAATTGAATTTCAATTTATCTTGGTAAGTAGGACGCGGCGCGCGCGCATGGCGCAATGCGCCTGCCAATGAATGTTTCGCGGAGACATCGTTGTTTACATCGTCGTGAAACATCCTTTGTTCAGGCACCACATAAATAAACTACCTAAGTATTATAGGCATTCAGACAACTGAATACGTAATATAAAAAAGTTATTTCTTTTTTAAGGTTTCTATCTGCTTCATCTGTACGTATGAATAACAAAAGATTGTTGCATCATTAAAATTCTCACCTTTTACGACGATAGTAAATATTAGTAAAAATTAAAAAAAACCTTGTTGCATTACTCACTCCAAAATGAATACCAATTAAGATACAATGCATTGATAGATTATCAACACCATTTTGAGTATAGCAATTGCCCAATCGCACCATATGACCTTGTACAGTTGAGCAATACTGAACACGTTCGATGTTTTCATCTTGAATTTGTAATAAGAAACCATTTAAAATAATTAATAAATAAAATATTGTCACGTGATTAATTTTGTAACACTAACAAATAATAACTAGTAACTAGAAAGTTATTACAAGAAGTAATGTTGGTTATTTTACTTTATAGAGTAGTAAATTAACACATATGTCCTCTTCTCTTCTTTCTATTGAAATATATATAGTAGTACCTAATAGTGCGCTACTTAAAGCCATGTTATTGTTTTATTTTGTAGGATTAGAGTGACTTTAACTTTCGAAATCCAAAAAACAAAAGCCTAATTATTTACAATTATTACTTATCAATGAACCACTGTCCTTGCGTTAGTCTATTACAGATAATGCAACACGTAATAAATATAAAAAAAAAAACTAAGTAAAACGTTCAATAACTCATACGCAATAGTTTAGCGGTAAAATATTGATATTATACAAAGTTATTTATTAAGTGAATAATAAAAACTGGTTGGTTGCCTGTAAAGTCGGTATACGGGCGAAAGTTTTACGTGACAACGACTTTGAGTGGTAAAATAATTTTAATGTGAATATTCATTCGTATAGTAGGAAGAAGGATGAAATAATAGTAACAATTTAAAATATTTATTTATACAAAGAATTATATTTAAAACATTAATTTATAGGCACGCGTCCCTTCCACTTTTTATGTCTGTCTCTCTCGCTCTTAGGCGGGCTAACCATGCCCGAGTGGAAGGGACGCGTGCCTCTCACTCGCTCTCATTGTAAGCGCATAACGTGAGCGGAGCGTAACGCAGTTTCTTGAAGTGTCACCCGGCAAACCAATTTATAAGACGTTGTCACGTCAAAATGTAAATGTCGTGTAAAGTATTGTAAATCTATTCGTAGTGTCCACTGACCCACTAACAGACACCGAGAAACGGGACAAAGTTTTAGGTTTTACCAAAGCCATCGATAATAATCTATCCATTAAAAAATAGCCTTTGAGTTTTACTACATTAAATCATCATCTAATGAAGTTACTTACTAAACTCCCATTGGCATCCAGGCTTTTCCTATGAATGGAAAATATGTGTAAAGAGAATGGGCCATAATCCACCACACGTAGTCAATGCCGATTGGTGGGTGCTAACGACTACAGATCTATTTGTAAGGCATCAAAAAAACTTTTGACAATGTTTGTCGATTATAACATTACGCTTTTATTTTTAAAAACTTACAATATTTTTTACAAAACGAGAAAAAGTGGTCCAGTTATAAAAACAGATGCTGTCTTTGTTTTTTTGCAAATGAAAGCCCATGAACTTAAACGCTCATAATTTAACTGATAACTTACACGTGCTATCCTCAGATCAGTGAAATCACACAATGACTACAGTACCAGCAGAATTTCGATAAATCATCGCCTTCCGTTATTTCCTTAGCGATCGTTTCTATAACAACCTTGTACTAATTCCACAAGTTGTTATTAATTCAATTTTGTGTGTCAGTTAACAGCAAAATTTCATGTTTTTGTTATTCTGAAAAGTGTTGTTATATCATCTAACTATCATTAGTTAATAGTTTAAGTATTTGGATGTATTGTTATGTTTTATAGGAAAACCATTTTCATCAAAATTTGCTCTGATTAGTATTACAATAATACATTAGGTACAAGTCTTCTCAAAGATCTGTTATTATAATAATTATAGGTTGGTAGAAATAAACACACAGCCATTGTTTGATTTTTTATGTACGTATAACATACGCATCAACCTACCACAACAAACTATCGAAGTTTTAAATTGAAATCTGTAAGATGGAAATAGAGTTAAAAATTTAATGAAGAATTAAGCTTTTTTGGGTAAATTGATGTGATTTTATAACATTTAGAAAAAAGTTTGTAGATCATCATAACAATATGATTAGATTCTATGTTGCAAAAATATTTCTTATATCCATGATGAAGGAATCTAGATATGATTTTTGTTATGGTCGATAGAAGTTAAAATATCTTTTAAGAAATTTACCAACTAGCGCCATCTTTCTGATATTATCTCGTACTGTATAACACTGAAAGTAAATTAAACTGACGACCACAAGTTAGGCATATTATATAGGGTATTTGACATAGTTGACAAATAAATAAGTATTGTATTGAACACTATAGAATTTAAGGTCCTAATTAATAATATTTTACTTAAATTACAAATAAAAATTATTAAATATTTTATTTTCGTAAATAAAAATTAGAGTTTTTGAATCTGTGCATCATTTACACGAAACGTCTCAACGACCAATCAGAGCACGTGACGTCACGATGTAATAAACAAAATGTCTTTGAAGCCATTTTTTAAAGAATCATGAACGAAAAACTAACCTCTCGCGTATTGTTTACATAAAGACTATTACATCGTGACGTCACGCCATTGATTTGTCACGTGACCTAGCGTTTCAGCAGGAAATACAAAATGTAATTATTAAAACTATCTTTTTGTTATTAAAATGGCTCTAAATATAAGAGAAAGATTTGTCAAGCGTATCTTTAGCGACTTTAGAACATTTTGAAGTACTTTACGAAAATCTGTCAAATACCCTATTGCATGAATGACATCAATTGTTGTGAAACGACTACCATTTTTAAATATGAGAAAATACTTACAAGACAGTCAATGTAACGCATGTACCCACTGTCAGCGTGCGAATTATAGAGTACCGCTCTATTTTATTGATTGCAATTTTTAAGTAATAAATATCAACCATTTCACCAAAGAGTAAAAATGATCTATTTGTTTGTCAGTGATACCTACTTCTCAGTTATGTTTCCATCCTACTACTATTATAAAGGCGAAAGTTTGTAAGTATGGATGTATGGATGTTTGTTACTCTTTCACGTAAAAACTACTGAATGGATTTGAATGAAACTTTACCACAATATAGCTTATACATCAGAATAACACATAGGCTACAATTTATAAACATATTGTTCGAAATACTAATCCTGCGCAGACGAAGTCGCGGGCACCAGCTAGTACAAAATAATCTTACTAATGCGAATTAACCGTTAAAGTGTCTTTTTACATCTTATAGAGAATAGATAACGTAACAAAACAACGCGATAGGATTACATTAAAGTGTAAGTTTTCTATCTCTAAATTATATGACGTGATCAAAAACGTTATAATATCTAATTTCTGTCGCATACATAAATTTATCTTCTCACACAATTTCTTAGAATGTGTTCAAGAAATCTATGGTGGCACTTACGTTATCTGTAACTTTGAAATTGATATTGTTCGTGTTTATTTGGATCAACAGTTTAGAACCTTTGATTCAAAATAAGTTGTAAGTTAAATATTTTTAGTCATTGAAATTAACACATTTTATTTAGTAAGGTTTTTTGTTATCATATTTTGCGCTTTTTTAAATCCTGACATTACGACTATTTTTCACGATCAATGTCATGAAGATCTCCCATAACACACTGATAATAAGGAAACTAAATATGAAATATTTAATTCAGAATTTAGGAAGAGAGTTGAATATTCACTCAAATGACAACTTAAATAATTTCACTAAGTGCGGAAAAACCTTAAAAAATCTGGCCTAATGCCTGGCTGTGGCGCAACAAGCCATGATTTTGCGATTATATACTGATAAGAGTAACGAAATGTGTATTTAGTAATACTAATAGTCGCCCATTGGTCGAAATACAACCGTAGTGCATTTAATTTTTAGATTTGTCTTTTGTGAACGACTATACTTCTATAATAATGTAACTGCATCGGAAATTATTTTGACTTATACAATTATGGCAACATCATGACATGAATGCAGTCTTAACTAGACAAAATATAGGTAATAAACTACAATCATGACGTTAACACAGGATTATATTTGATATTCAGTAAGACTTCTAACTTCTTGTCAGTTAGTGAGGTCTAACTTGACAGATTTTAACCATAAGCAAATACAACATATTATTGTTTTTAATTATTTTGATGTATTTCTAGCGCTTATTATATAAAAAAGTATTGCTTTGCCGCACTTTTTCTGCATATAAACTTGGTTATACCAATTACTCCAACCGTATTACGTTTTTATTTAAAAGTGGTACAAACTTTTGCTTCACTTATTAACATATAGACTAGTGGTCGCTCATTGGTATCATCAATTTGTCCATTTTCTTGTATAATTGGTCCGCAATTTATTTACTTTTTAAGTTTGAATGCCCCGATCTCGTTTTTTTGTCAAAGTATATATCACCACTAGTCTCTTCACCTAAAAATCGGTATAATATCGTTCTATCAGAGTAAAGATTTCCGACAGTTAAGATCTACTTGGCATGTAGCTGACTTTGACCCTAACCTATGGAGGTTTTATAAAAAAAGGAGGAGATTGAAAATTACAGTCTTACTCTTTATACCGTCTAAACTTTTTTAAAGTGTTAAAAGGTAGAAAATTTACCAGTAAGAGTCCTTAAATAGAGATAAAATTATGAAAGATTAAAGATTATGTCTACAAGCCCCCCCCACCCTTAACATTTGGTGAGTGCGATTAGTACCACCTCAAGCTATACACACTATAATGAAATAGTCTCTAACAATGATATAAGAGAGTTCGAAACGTCACCGTGTACAGCTTGTTCTGCTGTCGACTGTACGTTCAATAGTTCATCAACCAACAATTAGGTAAAATTGAACTTTATATTTTGGATTGAAACTTGGAAATAAGTAGGTTAAAATGATTTGGCGCATCAACGTAAATAAGGTAGGTAAATACATCCTTTCAAGTGATATATACAAGCGTAGCTCAGCATTACACAGATCTTTCTCAATAACAATTTGAGGAAATTGGTTAAAGAATTACGGAAACACAGAAACCGATATTTTCGTAATTGAAGCTTATTGTGTCAATTCATAAGAATTTCGTTGAAAGCATATATTGTATCCAAACAAATATCGGCAAATTATATATATTAAAAAAAAATCGAAAAGCAAAACTTTTTGAAGTCTTTAAAAATTGAGTAAAATATAAAAAAACAGCTAACTTTTAATCGTCATATAATATAAGGATCGCCATCAATCGTAGACAATGTTTGCAATTTATTCAGTGACATCTGTATGGGTAAGAAAAGAACCTAATATAAATAAAGGTAGCTAAATGAAACAGATCTTACTAACAATAAGATTTATTTCTAAGGTCAACCCCACTAACTTCATAGATATGTAACGACAGTGGATTTGGCTGTATTGGACATTTCATGCAGTTGGTTGCAATATTGTAGTTTTCTCCACGGTCTTAAAGCCTTAATATTTGACTTCACCAGGAATCCCGGGCCATTACTTTTCTCAGCTTGTCACCATCAGAAGTTTACGATAATGTAATTATTTAAGCTACTTAATGATCAAGACTGCAGCTAAAATCCAAACGGTTAGTGTTGGTATAAAGTGACATTACGTCAGTGCGTTTCCAAAATATTATTTTTATCTCTTTCATCAAGTATCCTATCGTTTAGCGCGTAAAGCGTAGCATGTTCTTAAAAAATCACCATACCACAAGTCTACTGAGTAATCAATAATAATCATATTACTGCCGCAGTCGATTTTTTTGATAATTGTTATTAGAAAGCAGTTTGCTGTATGGGAAAGAACCAATAGGTAACTGGTATATTTTTGATCATTTCTTTACGTGGGATGTTGGTGATATCAAAGTTCACTATTGTATATTTGGGATCTGAGATTAACTACAAATACCAATAATATAAAAAAAAGTTTTATAGTTATATCTTTTGTTTTAATGCAGTATATAGGAAGTGGTTAAGGAAAAGAACGGTAATTCAACTAATGAGTTTCGAATACCTGTATGAAACTCTTAAACTCAGCGCAATAAAGAATTTGAAACTGTTAAATGCTTGCCTTAAAGTGTACGCAAATATTTAAGGCTTTAATTTTTTGTGTAAAATTGCGTAAACTCCGTAGCACGCTGCGTATCCCCACTTGAACCGCATCACTCGACTATTTTGTAATACCGCTAAAATCGTGGTAACTGGGCCAAGGCTCCGCTTATTTACATGTACGTGAGAAATAGCATTCATATACAACATGTAATACTACATTATATATCATTGTAGATGTGTGTTTTTATCACACATGAAACAATTTCACCTACGACCGTGCTCAACTTTGCCTTGACCCGATTGTAGTTTTATCAATCATTGAGCAATATCCAACGTAGTTTTTCAGTGACATTGACGTAGCAATATATAACGGATACGCCGGAAAACACTATCTGTGCATTATTAATGAATGTCGTCGGCCCTCTGTTTGTTTACCGAAAAATTGTTATCAGAAATACCTACGACTCTCTATCTAAATATATTGCGTGTTTTGATATGCAGTGAGATACAATAGTTGAGTTGGGTGAGGGGGAGGCGGGCGCTACGTTGGGAGTGCGCCGATGATGCCTGTATGTTTATCACAGCGTCTACGCAGGTGTGCTGTAAGCGGCCTATGTGTGTGCGTGCGCACATGCGCCCGCGCCGCGTATCGCACTGAGCTTTGATAAAAAAAGTGGGTCACCGCCTAATTATGCTTAATGTTGTGCCAAGTTATGCGTATCGCTTCTGGATTTATTTATGTAAATGCATACTGTTGTACGATTATTTGAAGAGGTGGACGTCATTGTTCGCCACTAATGACTCCCGAGTAGCGAAGTTACTATTTTGAAATTCTTAAAGAATTCTTAAAGGAAAAGGAAAATTTAAAGCAATGTTTTTTTCTGTACCAACTAATGACTCCCGAGTAGCGAAGTAACTATTTTGAAATTCTTAAAGAATTCTTAATGGAAAATTAAAATTTAAAACAATGATTTTTTTGTTATCAACTAATGACTCCCGAGTAACTAAGTTACTATTTTGAATTATTCAAGAACTCCTAATGGAAAATTAAAACTTAAAACAATGATTTATTTTGTTATCAACTAATGACTCTCAAGTAGCGAAGTTACTATTTTGAAATTCTTAAAGAATTCTTAATGGAAAATTTAAATTTAAATTAAACTATTTATATACTAATTGAAATTTGATTTTTTGTTTTCAATTTACTAAAAGGAAAAATGTGACCTTCAGCAAATAATAATATCCTTTGTTATTTAAAACTGTAAGAATATAAATACATATCCGTACAGTTAAGAGTAGCGTACACTTACACTAATAAAGCAAGCGATATTGAAATATAAAATGCACTTAAATGTATTTCATGTAAGTTATTAGAGATAGAAGAATTAATTAGAGATTACTTTAACTTACTGTTGCCAAAACTAGACCGGTTCAGTTCTACTCCTGTGTACAAACATTATGTATATTCCAAACACCAAAGACCACTTGTAAGTATTTCAAAATCTAAATTTAATGTCATTTCTGTATGAATAAATCACCTTAGAATTAACTTATATTAAAAGGTTGCTGCAAGTAGACTTAGGTATACAGACATACCTATCTAGTTAACAAATAATATACTATATTATAGTAAAGAGAACTTATATTTTACAGAAAACCGCTGATTTTATATGTTTGTCAATAAATAAATTAACCTTTTAGCAAGGCTACCGGGTATGTTATTGGCCTAGTTGAACTCAAAGCTATCCTGTATCTCTGTTTAAGTGAAAGTGAGTATTAAATATTGCTTGTAGATAGCATTAGCTTTCTGGATTTATAAGCTTTTGTTATAAAACGCCATTGTTTTGAACTAAATTTAAACCCATTATTTGAAAACATAGAGGCAGTGTAGGTTTTAAGCAATGTAGGTATAATTATATAACAAGCTATACAAACCAACTTACCTTATGCAATGTTTAAAAACTGAATTTACCTCCAGTTTGTTTACCCGTAAAGGATTGCACTAAAACCTTGGTTTACTTCGCGAAAACTTAGAAATGTTTAAACTTCGAACCACGATTGCGTAGTAAAAAAAAAAATTCAGGCAGGCGTAAATCAAACCCAAAAAAACAAGTAACAACACTAAACAACTCCTCAAAAAATCAGCTACGTCTTAACAGAAGAGTTTTTAATATTATTTTCATAGAATTGCGTCAAGTTACTAATGAGGAATTACATACAGTAAGCATCGAATTGAGACAAGAATGCTTGTTGTTATTTCTCTTGCATATTTCTTAGATAATTATTGACATCAGAAAACTTTTTATTTATCTAAAGATTGGCTGGACTACCCATGTTCGATTTTGCATTTGAAAAAATTGTATTTTCTCTAAACGGAAACTCTTACATTCTGTATAAAAAACGAAAGAAATATCAAAAAACTTAAAAAAAATTCGAGTATACCTATATGACTTTAAATACCGCTTGCATAATGGCAATCGTTATGTATATAGAAAATTTTATAACGATACATCTATACTAATATTATAAAGCTGAGGACTTTGTTTGCTTGAACGCGCTAATCTCAGGAACTACTGGTCCGATTTGAAAAATTCTTTCAGTGTTAGATAGCCCATTTATCAAGGAATGCTATAGGTTATATGTCATTTAACATATAATATCTGAGCCACAGAAACGCGTGGCCGGGTCAGCTAGTCTTTAAATAAAACTCCAATATAATTAACCTGCACAATTATTATTTTTTTAAATGAAACAATAATTTAGTATTTTTACTAATTATGAAAACCGAAATTGATAAATATTAAAGAAAGTAAAGTAAATGGAATCTATAACAGGAAAACGTCTATTGTTCAATTACATAATTTAGGAAAAAGAACGCTGCTTGTATAGGTATTAGGGGTACCTTTATTTTATTTTATGGAGATATAATGTACCTACCTAAATATTATTATAAAATATTTGGTAATTGTGGTTTCGAAAAAATAAAGCATTAAAAAGGAAATGGCGTCATGGGCACGTTTATTGTTTTGGAAACTACTCATTCAGAGTTACCTACCCAGTTTACAAGCCCAATAATATAAATATAAAATGAATTATTGGTTGTACTGAGATTATATTTAGATTACAAGGTATCTAAACTTATCGCAGCTTTAATACTATAGGGGCACAATTCGAAAAACATGATTGTTGGAAAAACGCATTTAAAGAATTTTGAGCCCCTGTATTTTCACAAAATCGGTCATAAATAAATTAAACTATTAATGGCAAGTAACTAGTGCTGGGATACATTTAATGTGCGATAAATATTTCATGCTTAATGAACATACTCTTATGATGATTTATGATTTTGCTATTAATAGTTTAATTTATTTATGACCGTTTTTGTGAAACTACAGGGCTCAAAATTCTTTAAACGCGTTTTTCCAATAATCATGTTTTTCGAATTGTGCCCCTATAGTATTAAAGATGTGTTATGTCTATTGTTTTAATTAAAGTTTTTAAGTACACGGCTTACAGTTTTTTTAATTGGTTCGGTTATTTCCATTTGTAGTCTGGAAAACTCCTCGGTTATTTTGCCATAATTTTTGTTGTACAGATAAGGGTCAAAAGATTTGCTGTATCATGTATCCGGAGTGATAAGATATCGAGGTACTATGCGACAAATACTCAGAAATGCAAAGTAAGAAGACAGTTACGTCCATTTGAAATGATATTTTACTTCAATCAACCTAAAACGTGTCACAAAGCGTAAAGATTTTGATCCATTTAAATGGAGAGCAATTAGGCATTACAGTTAACAATTTCTTACAATGAATTCCAGTTCACTTACACTAATTACGTAATCCCAAAATAAGTGAGACCAATCTATAAGATTTTCGCATTATAATTTATGTTAATATTGTTAAACGTGTTTGGAAAAAGGCTTTTATGTATTTAATTATTAATCCTGACGCTGATATTTATATACCGAACATTAAACAAACCTGCCACCCTTATATTTTGCGGTCACGGCCACAAACCACTCTACCACCTGGGCATCGAAATAATGTGTATTACAAGTAAACTATGTTATGATGATAACGTATCTTAGATAAGTGTACAGATTGCTACGACATATAAGTACATTGATTAAAGCGTACTAAAATAAAATAGTACGCAACTCACTCCTATGAATATGAGAAACAGAGGAGAACATAAAACGGCTGCTCATGCCTGAAGGCTTCATAAAGAAAACAGAAGCAAAATACAGTTTTTCTCATGGTTATAGGTCCAATGAAAAAAAAAAAACAAAATTTTTGTTATTCATTTACACAATTTTTACACAGATATTTAGGGTTTTATTTATTTTTTCGGAATAAATGAGGTCCTCACTTGTTACAATGCTGATTCATTTCTATACAAAATCATGAGCATATCTCGTATAAGAAAATATTTTAATTTCAGTGTGAATAATAAATTTGAAACCCTCGCCATTTTTAACATGTAAATAATGTGAACCAAGTTATATAAAATTGTTCGATATCGAAATATAAAGTGATATGACTTTTCTTTGGTTTCCCAGAAAAGATGTTTTAACACTTTGTAATATTATATTTTAAGAAATTGTCGCTATTTCCTTTCGATTAGATTTCGACCAATAAAATACACAAAATGATATTAACAAAGTATTATGTAGTTACTAAGCTTTTTTATATTACTAAGAATTGTGGACGAATAAAAATCTCTTATTGCACTCACATAGTATTTCCAAAAACGACATAATACATGTGTATGTTTATTAATGACGGTTCTAACTACAAAAGTGCTGGAGTTTTCATACTAAGTTTCAACCAGTTTTTCACCCAAACAATAGTAGAATTTTCTCAAACGCTGACACCCGCTTATACATATTTTTTGCAAGGAGCATATGCGTTGACTTTCATCCTTTAAAAATAACATTTCTATATGTTTTTCTATTGTTTTTAAAGGTGGAATTTTTCAAAATCCATTTCTTAGAGAACTTTTTGACTCTTTTATCATAAATACAACCTCGGATTTTCAGCCTCTTAGTCCTAGTCAGTTATTCAGTCACTCAGTCAAAGCCTTTTATATAAAGCAAAGAACAGAGAAAAAATAGGAAAAAATATCACACGAAAAGTCGCGTAATATCGGTCGGGGTAATAAACTCTATTGTGTACTTCCGCTTTTTGGGACACCTATATAGAAGGACCTAATAATT
The DNA here is from genome assembly GCA_927399485.1 of Calamotropha paludella. Classification (NCBI taxonomy): domain Eukaryota; kingdom Metazoa; phylum Arthropoda; class Insecta; order Lepidoptera; family Crambidae; genus Calamotropha; species Calamotropha paludella. The sequence goes on along the minus strand of OV656803.1, from coordinate 29,571,426 downwards.
ATATACAAAAGGTAATGGGTTACCGTTTACCTCTATACCTGTACTTATTTAAGAATTTAATTAAACGCATAGATGAAAGGCGCATTGCAATTCATAACATTTACCTTATTTTTTTTGTGAAAAGACACCTCCGAACGAACGAAGCACGGCCATAACTACGAAAACCATATTGAGGTTTTAATCTATTATCATATAGCATATACATAATCTCCAACTTTAGATGATAGCTAAATCCACAAATATAAAGCATAAAATATATACTAGCTAGATTATTACGTTCATTAGTCTTAGTTACTTTTGGTACTTTGTTTTATTGAAATATCCCAAAATCATAAAAAAGTCCATAAGTGTCTGCCATCGCAGCGACTACGTCGTTGTGCAGTTTTCATTTATAAAATATTATCATTTATTTTCTATTTGATGTGAATGAATATTGTATAATTATTCATTCAATTTCGATGAAATGGTAATAAGTTGTTAAATAAAAGTTTGAGGTTACTAAAAAGTTGCTTCAAAAGTTACTTTGTCGCAGAGAAATCGTCCTTCGACCATAAAATGTGTGGGAAATTGGAAAAATTGTTGTTGTTTGTATGTAAAAATAAAATTACAATTAATTAAAATAAAAAATATTTTTTTTTCTGGTATAACTTATATCGTGTTAGTAACAATTAAATCCGATGTAAGTACAATAAAGTCGTTCAAAATGATGTTGGTGCCACTCTGTACCCGGTTTATCAGGGATGTGACTCTGTTGCGTAAAACGGCGTGAAAGCCGCCCCGTTTTCGCATAAATCCCCTATGCACTGCAGTAGCGTAGCAGCCTCAACAACGCCCCAACGACTAATTAAATTCATTATTATATTGCACCCGCAGAGCTGTTTTGTGAATAGTGGGTTCATAGACTCCACGTGTTAAACGACTTGCAGTATGCCTTAAATGATCTTAGATTCACTTCTTTCGAGCTCCGTGCAAACCTATTGGCCAACATATTACACCGCGCCGCCAACGCGCGCTCGGCGTTCACGTTCCATGTCTAGGTCGTCATACAGGTCGTCGGAGACCCAGTGACCAGGTATTTAAAATTGCTTACTTCATCTTTAGGCACATCCGAAAGTGTAACCTTAGGTATAAGTTTAAGTCCAAACTTAAAGATCTTTAAAACACACACATACGCACACCTTTAAAAGTTCCCTAATCGCTTTTACCGATGGGCACAGCAACATCATCGGATCTGCATAACTTATATTATTGATCATTTTATCATCTACAAATAATTGGTGTTACTAAACCGCTCAATAATGTTTATGTATAATAACTATGCTAAGTGAACTAAAGAAATTGTATGGATTTATACTCTATATCCCTTTATTTATTGAACTGAAACAGTTTTTAATTTGATCAATAAAATGAATTTTATATTTTCATAGTTATACGTTGTAAAGCCACTCGGCAGATAATAAAAACAAGAACACTCACATCACCTAAATCCTAATAAGGTATTTCACAACTCTGAAATGTAACAGTATTAATATTAAACATTTTTCAAAAATTGAAATTCAAATCATTTCAGAGCGCTCCAGAAACGTATATCACTCGCTTAGTTGAATTTATTTGTAATTTTATGTTCAGGTGCTTCGTACAGTGAACATCAAAAATATATAATAATATAAACAGTGTTGTAAAACAATTTTTGACGTGACAACGTCTTATAAATTGGTTTGCCGGGTGACACTTCAAGAAACTGCGTTACGCTCCGCTCACGTTATGCGCTTACAATGAGAGCGAGTGAGAGGCACGCGTTCCTTCCACTCGGGCATGGTTAGCCCGCCTAAGAGCGAGAGAGACAGACATAAAAAGTGGAAGGGACGCGTGCCTATAAATTAATGTTTTAAATATAATTCTTTGTATAAATAAATGTTTTAAATTGTTACTATTATTTCATCCTTCTTCCTACTATACGAATGAATATTCACATTAAAATTATTTTACCACTCAAAGTCGTTGTCACGTAAAACTTTCGCCCGTATACCGACTTTACAGGCAACCAACCAGTTTTTTTTGTTAACTTCCAGACGACTATAGTTCTAATCAATCATCAGAATTATTCTTCTTAGCGACGCTTATGATAAGTTGATTACTTTTGAATTTAAAATTATTAATTACTTTGTTAAGATCACAAAATCCTAATAAGATAAAGAAAATTAAAGAAATATGGAGACATAAAAAATAGTAATTTTTGTTCTGCAGCTTTGAAACGTAAAACTCTAAACTTTAGAACCTCTGGCGATAACGAAGATTCGAAGAACAATTGAATAAAATATAATATCAATTAAAAATAGGTAGCTCTGCAAAATTCGACTTTATTTCTTTAGAAATGTTGGTTGTTGTTTTACTATTCTCTCTTTGTATTTTAAACCATAAAAGAAATATACTGTGTAAAAAAAGGCTGGTTTGGTACATTTATGGCAGTAGCCTTTGTAATTTAACACTAAAATTTGGTTGTAAAAGAAAGTATTTATTTCTAGTTTCATAAAAGCCGAAACATTAGTTTCATAAAGTAACTCTTACCTGGACAAGCGGCGGCGACCAAACATGGGGTGCACTATACAACCGTTAGTTTTAATTTCAAAAGACAAAGCGCCGTCAACGAGAATGCTGAATCGTTATTACTATTTCTTAGTACATTTTTTTTTCAATAAATGTTCATTTTATGATAGCTCACCAGTTCGAGCGAAGCCGTTTTGTTTGTAGAAATCTACTGACAAAAAGATACTGTGTTTTTTTGTAATAATAGAAATAGTATGCGACTTAAATTTTAACTTCGATGTATTTATTTAACTTTATCATTGAAAAAAGATACATAATTAATTTTAGTTACTTATTAAATATTTAATAAGTATTTTTATTTCGTTTCATTGCGAAAGCGTTGATGTCGAAGTAATTTGTGTTACTTCTTTCAAGAGTTATTTCAAGTTTTATTTCAAGAAATAAGATTGAATAGAGATATTGCAAGTGGGTCTATATTTATGGTAGTTAATGAATGAGTGGCACAAGGCTCTAGGAAAGTGTGTGTGAACTTAGCAAATCATTGTCCAGCAGATCAAAATTAAATGAGAGTTCTTTTCGCATGCAGCTGAGTTCTATAGTTCCTGATACTTTTTAGAAATAGTTCTGGCGTTTTTACCTCGAAAAATGTCAATTAAAAAAATGATCTGCTAACTTCCCATTTCTCGTAGCAGATCAATTTGCAGTAGATCAAAAAACAAATGTGAGTTCTTTTCGCATGCAGCTGAGTTCTATAGTTCCTGATACTTTTTAGAAATAGTTCTGGCGTTTTTACCTCGAAAAATATCAATTAAAAAAATGATCTGCTAACTTCCCGTAGCAGATCATTTTGCAGCAAATCGAAAACAAATGCGATATATATACGCATGCAGCTGAGTTCTATAGTTCCTGATACTTTTTAGAAATAGTTCTGGCGTTTTTACCGAGAAAAATGACAATTTACTAAATGATCTGCTAACTTCCCATTTCTCGTAGCAGATCAATTTGCAGTAGATCAAAAAACAAATGTGAGTTCTTTTCGCATGCAGCTGAGTTCTATAGTTCCTGATACTTTTTAGAAATAGTTCTGGCGTTTTTACCTCGAAAAATATCAATTAAAAAAATGATCTGCTAACTTCCCGTAGCAGATCATTTTGCAGCAAATCGAAAACAAATGCGATATATATACGCATGCAGCTGAGTTCTATAGTTCCTGATACTTTTTAGAAATAGTTCTGGCGTTTTTACCAAGAAAAATGACAATTTACGAAATGATCTGTTAACTTCCCATTTCTCGTAGCAAATCAATTTGCAGTAGATCAAAAAACAAATGCGATTTATTTTCGCATGCAGCTGAGTTCTATAGTTCCTGATACTTTTTAGAAATAGTTCTGGCGTTTTTACCTCGAAAAATGTCAATTAAAAAATGATCTGCTAACTTCCCGTAGCAGATCATTTTGCATTACGAGAAATGGGAAGTTAGCAGATCATTTCGTAATTGACATTTTTCGAGGTAAAAACGCCAGAACTATTTCTAAAAAGTATCAGGAACTATAGAACTCAGCTGATTGCGAAAAGAACTCACATTTGTTTTTTGATCTACTGCAAATTGATCTGCTACGAGAAATGGGAAGTTAGCAGATCATTTCGTAAATTGTCATTTTTCTCGGTAAAAACGCCAGAACTTTTTCTAAAAAGTATCAGGAACTATAGAACTCAGCTGCATGCGTAAATAAATCGCATTTGTTTTCGATTTGCTGCAAAATGATCTGCTACGGGAAGTTAGCAGATCATTTTTTTAATTGACATATTTCGGGGTAAAAACGCCAGAACTATTTCTTAAAAGTATCAGGAACTATAGAACTTAGCCGCATGCGAAAAGAACTCACATTTGTTTTTTGATCTACTGCAAATTGATCTGCTACGAGAAATGGGAAGTTAGCAGATCATTTCGTAAATTGTCATTTTTCTCGGTAAAAACGCCAGAACTATTTCTAAAAAGTATCAGGAACTATAGAACTCAGCTGCATGCGTAAATAAATCGCATTTGTTTTCGATTTGCTTAAAAATGATCTGCTAAGGGAAGTTAGCAGATCATTTTTTTAATTGACATTTTTCGAGGTAAAAACGCCAGAACTATTTCTAAAAAGTATCAGGAACTATAGAACTCAGCTGCATGCGAAAAGAACTCACATTTGTTTTTTGATCTACTGCAAATTGATCTGCTACGAGAAATGGGAATTTAGCAGATCATTTCGTAAAGTGTCATTTTTCTCGGTAAAAACGCCAGAACTATTTCTAAAAAGTATCAGGAACTATAGAACTCAGCTGCATGCGAAAATAAATCGCATTTGTTTTTTGATCTACTGCAAATTGATTTGCTACGAGAAATGGGAAGTTAACAGATCATTTCGTAAATTGTCATTTTTCTTGGTAAAAACGCCAGAACTATTTCTAAAAAGTATCAGGAACTATAGAACTCAGCTGCATGCGAAAAGAACTCACATTTGTTTTTTGATCTACTGCAAATTGATCTGCTACGAGAAATGGGAAGTTAGCAGATCATTTCGTAAATTGTCATTTTTCTCGGTAAAAACGTCAGAACTATTTCTAAAAAGTATCAGGATCTATAGAACTCAGCTGCATGCGAAAAGAACTCACATTTGTTTTTTGATCTACTGCAAATTGATCTGCTACGAGAAGTGGCAAGTTAGCAGGTCATTTCGTAAATTGTCATTTTTCTCGGTAAAAACGGCAGAACTATTTCTAAAAAGTATCAGGAACTATAGAACCCAGCTGCATGCGTAAATAAATCGCATTTGTTTTCGATTTGCTGCAAAATGATCTGCTACGGGAAGTTAGCAGATCATTTTTTTAATTGACATTTTTCGAGGTAAAAACGCCAGAACTATTTCTAAAAAGTATCAGGAACTATAGAACTCAGCTGCATGCGAAAAGAACTCACATTTGTTTTTTGATCTACTGCAAATTGATCTGCTACGAGAAATGGGAAGTTAGCAGATCATTTAGTAAATTGTCATTTTTCTCGGTAAAAACGCCAGAACTATTTCTAAAAAGTATCGGGAACTATAGAACTCAGCTGCATGCGTAAATAAATCGCATTTGTTTTCGATTTGCTGCAAAATGATCTGCTACGGGAAGTTAGCAGATCATTTTTTTAATTGACATTTTTCGAGGTAAAAACGCCAGAACTATTTCTAAAAAGTATCAGGAACTATAGAACTCAGCTGCATGCGAAAAGAACTCTCATTTAATTTTGATCTGCTGGACAATGATCTGCTAAGTTCACACACACTCTAGGAAATAGGTCAGCCTCCTTCAGAACTTTGTAAGGCAAATTTGTATTAACAGTGTTTCAAAATACTTGTAATAACATTTAATTTCCTAAGTCGAATAGTGAAGAAATAACAAGTTAAAAATATATTTTGTAGTTTTACTAATTTTTATACATAATAAATAAAACTATGAAAATAAAGACGGATTCGGTATCCGTAAATACAAAAGAGTTTAATATCAACAATTCGCCTCAAAGCAGTAAGGATTTTTATATAACAATATATTTTTTCGCACATCATAATAACTCTGTTACTTGAGTATTCAAAATATTACGAACTTTTGACTACATAAGTACTTTAGATCATCAATTATTAATCTATTGGGAAATGTTTAAAGCGAGTGAAATCTCATCGCATCTCGTAATCAGGTCGCCTGTTTCTTTATAGCGGTGGAGTTGAGCAACCTGATTTGTAATTTTGAACATCTCTGTAGCGAAGTAGAACATGCACAATAATCTATAAGTAGATTTCCATGTATTTTCTTTACCTGAACTCTGCATAAAAGGTACGCCCATGTTAGTTGATAATCTTTAGTGGAATAACATCTTAAGAGCATCCCTCATGCCATGGTCACCAGTCTTCAAATAGTACCTAATGTTCCCACTGCTGAGATGGGATACAGGTACTATGCTTAAAGGCACTAGGTAGAACGGGTCATAACCCAGTGCGAAATCGTATGCAGATATAACAAAGACCTAACGTGCCATCTGATGTATGAAGGAGTTCGAGATAACAATTTTTTGATCACCCATCCGATGAAAAACCCTTAAAAAAAGTTGTTTACCTCCGCAATCTTCGGGCGAACGTGGCAACGACTGCGTTATCTAGCATCTTTAGATAGCAGTCTAAAAGTTGTGATCTTTCATAAATGAAAAAAGCTAGTTTTCATTAATCTTTTTAGTATTGATTTGAATCATTACATCCTTTCTCCTGTATCAACGGTCAAAATATCTTTAAATATAAGATTTTGCCGCATTTTAGTGATTCTAAAAATAGAAATTGACAAATAAAAGACACATAATAATGGAATACTTTTATTTTAATGAAAAAAATGTCAACCATATCCTTAATGGAATTATGTTCTAGTTCTATTCTCTATCACCAGAATATAAAATAATAGACTGTTTTTTAGTCAGACTAGACATATAAGTTTATTCATATTCCATATTATTTTGTTGATGATATGAAAAAATATAATTGGAAACTAACTGTAAAACTAAATTGAGTATCCGTAAGACGGTTGGCAAAACAGAGCAAGACACCATCGTCATATGAAAATACTTAACGTAACTTTTGTGAGGACTGAAATCTTCAGTGAGTCAAATCATCAATGTGACAAAAGACAAAAATAGCTAATCTTCATTGAAATAAATCCATACATTTTTAGATTATAAAATAAATATAAAGAGTATAAAATTTTTAGGTTTTATGTTGAAAATCTTTAGGGATAGAAAAAAAATATATTTAATTAATTATATAAGCAACATGCTTATAAAAACCTGAAACAATGTTGATGTCGCATTTTCGGTAAGCAACGAGATGAATACACGAATAATTTCAAATATCACTTCTGAATACGGTACATGCTATTGTTGACCTACTGACCCAATGCACTTGGCTCCAAAACCTGAATTACCCACTCACCCCTTAGGAAGGTGGAGGGTGAAAGACTCCCTCCCTAAGCTCAGGAGTGAGGATAGCTACGCACAAACACAAACGGACGTAATCGAATGTTCAATTCGAATCTATATAAAATGATGACGTACAACTTATTATGCATACAACAACAGTTGATACCTGTTATGTATTATACGGGAGTAATGCACAACCGAGCAACAGGCTACGTGTTCAGGCTTACTCTTCGGTAAGTTTACTAATGATGGAATAATCGTTTGGATGGAATGGAAAAAATTCAATTTAAACTGTTCATAAGAAAACAATACTACTAATGTAATCTTTGTAACATTAAATTCTTTTTAACCCATTATACCCACAGAAACGAGAAATAAGTTAGTAAAACTGTACAGCTCGTACAGCTCATTATAATAAACCCCTATGAACATAAATGAACTATCGTAATGATCGTTCCTTGGAAATTCTATACTAGTTTTGTTGTGCCACTTCATTAAACGTGAATTTTATGTGGATCGTGCCCTATGTCACTTTAAACCCCATAAATTATCTCAATCCATAAAAGGTCGCCAAACCAATAAAAGCAACTTTTAATTTTATGGCGTGTTTCAGGATTTTTATCACAATTCTATTATTTTATTTTACAATACTAAATAAACAAGACTGCTCGTTCAAACTTTAATTGATTTGTTAAGTGATAGGTTTCAAAATGTGCGATTTTTGTCGTTGAATGCAGCTACGGCACGTAGCAATGCTACGATACACTGCTACATCGTTGTTAAGAAATGCCAATCATTATCTTATAATGGAACTACATTCCAGTTCCATTCTCTATAACCAGAATTAAAATTAATAGACTGTTTTCTAGTCATAGTTACGTATTAGTTTATTCATATTCCATATTATTTTGTAGTCTAACCCTACTGTCCATGCGTACTGCAATGGCGCAGGGTTTGGTTCTACGAATTAAATATATGACTTCGGTTATGAGACCTTCAATACTATATTAAAAGCCTGTTATTTTTGCAAAAATCCGTTTCACAATTTTATATATTTTATTTCTTTTATATATTCTTGTTCTCAAAGTATTAGTTTATATACAGGAAATAGATGCATATGTGTTAGTATGTTGAACAAATAGTATCATTTCAATTCTTTTTTTTTACAAAAGTAATATAATTCAGTGGAATTCTAATATGATTTATTGTTTTATATATTAATTAGCTGTAAATAGTTTATTCATTATGTTAATGTATCAACAAGCTATAGTGATTTTATAGCAAGTGTTGTAAAAGGAAAGTGATTTTATCCCTCCGTACATATAACGATATTGTTTGGTGCAACGCTAGCGATCCTGCCTTACCCATTGACAGTCCTGGATTCGAATACCGGCAGGGGCAGATGTTTGTGTGATGAATACGTACCTGAGTCATGGTATATGTATGTCTATCCGTTACCCTAGTATCCATAACACAAGCCTTATGTGCTTACTTTGGGCTAGGCTAATTGGTGTGAATGTAAGAAAAAAAATAGAGAAATACGTAGAATTCATTTACAAGAATCCGTATTTCCATCCGACCTGACTGTTCTATATACTCCACTCATTCCTAGAGTAAGATTTTATCACGTTTTAGATATTGAGAATTCATAAAAACAAGATTCAGGTCGAGCAACAAAGGACGTTCTACTGCTTCCACCATTTTTTCCATCGTTTTTCCCAGAACCAAATGCAAACTGAAATTAGTTTACGAAATCGAAAGTGCAATTAATATTCATGATTTAAAGACGGATTACTTGTAAAATGTTTTTATTTAAAAATAGGAACGAACAGAGATTATGTCTTTCAGAGTTTTTTTGACGTGACAACGTCTTATAAATTGGTTTGCCGGGTGACACTTCAAGAAACTTCGTTACGCTCCGCTCACGTTATGCGCTTACAATGAGAGCGAGTGAGAGGCACGCGTTCCTTCCACTCGGGCATGGTTAGCCCGCCTAAGAGCGAGAGAGACAGACATAAAAAGTGGAAGGGACGCGTGCCTATAAATTAATGTTTTAAATATAATTCTTTGTATAAATAAATGTTTTAAATTGTTACTATTATTTCATCCTTCTTCCTACTATACGAATGAATATTCACATTAAAATTATTTTACCACTCAAAGTCGTTGTCACGTAAAACTTTCGCCCGTATACCGACTTTACAGGCAACCAACCAGTTTTTTTCTTAAACTTCTTAACGATACTAGAAGATAAAATTACAACATATATAACTATTTATTGTTTTAAACTTTGTTGGTCACTAACACTATAGTAATATAAGTTATTTACGGGATTGCTACCATGTACCTTGTTTTTGAGTTTCCGATATTTCGGCACTGTTGCAAGTGCCATGATCACGGAGCGACTGAAGTAATTGCGGGTAGGCTGTTATTGGCAGAAATATCGGTCTACCCTCCGACGAAGTCTTTTATTGCGTTGTTTACCCGTACCACTGTTCACATTTTCACTATTCACTTGGAATTGTTCTCGACACACAACACTTACAGTATCAGATCGCGACACGACACTTTTTTGATTTTTTCGGTTCTTACACATACGAACGACAGGATTCCAGATATTCGACAATTTAAACCCGTCCTCACGATTGAAATTTTCATGTTTTGTTATTTCAATCGCTTCCCTGACCAATCTTGGTATGTAGTGGCGTTCTGTCGAAATAATCTGTGGTTTATGAAACTCAATCCAGTGGTTAGGACCAGAATCAATCAAATGTTCCGCGATGGCCGATTTCTGCTTATCGTTGTTCTTGATTGCTTTTATGTGTTCCCTTATTCGGCATGCTACTGTTCGTTTTGTTTGGCCAATGTATGAACTGCCACAGCTGCAATCGATCTTATAAACACCAGGTTTCTCCAAGGGGAAGTTCAAGAAGGGGAAGAGGGGAAGGAAGTCTTTAGGAGACCGTAGGTATTGTGAAACCTTACGTACAGGAGTGAAGACAGTATTTAGCGAGTACTTATTCAGTATGTTTGAGATCTTGTCAGTCACTCCTTTGACATAAACCACAGATTATTTCGACAGAACGCCACTACATACCAAGATTGGTCAGGGAAGCGATTGAAATAACAAAACATGAAAATTTCAATCGTGAGGACGGGTTTAAATTGTCGAATATCTGGAATCGTGTGGTTCGTATGTGTAAAAACCGAAAAAATCAAAAAAGTGTCGTGTCGCGATCCGATACTGTAAGAGTTGTGTGTCGAGAACAATTCCAAGTGAATAGTGAAAATGTGAACAGTGGTACGGGTAACGAACGCAATAAAAGACTTCGTCGGAGGGTAGACCTATATTTCTGCCAATAACAGCCTACCCGCAATTACTTCAGTCGCTCCGTGATCATGGCACTTGCAACAGTGCTGAAATATCGGAAACTCAAAAACAAGGTACATGGTAGCAATCCCGTAAATAACTTATATTACTATAATATATAACTATTTCCCTATCTACTACTTGGCTTAGGATAGTAGAGCTTAGATAGCTTGAGTAGAACTTTCCCCAAGCAACAAATAATGAATTTCATCATTTAAATCTATCAGATAATTAGCTATCCAGATGTCTAATTCTTTTTTTTTATTTAATGTGCTTTTAAGTTATTTGACAAAATCAGTTCAACTAGGTTATCTATCACTGCCGCCGTATAAGGTTTTTATCTAATGGGTTTATTAAAATAGATATAAGCTACATAATTAGCTGCCGACACGAGGTCAATGTTGCGACAAAATTTGCATTTTTATCGAATAACATAGAAATGCAAATGCAATGCTTTGGTTACGAAGATAATCAAAATTCTGCTGTGGTAGTGTTTGCGTGTTTGCTCGATCTTTGTGAATGGCAAGCTAATTTTTCTGTACACGACTTCTTATTAATTACTTCGGTTTTGTTTATAAATAAAAAAATAACTTAAATACTGAATTTAAAATAAATGTCGCTTAAAAGGTCCTACCCTGTAAAATAACGGATGCAAAGATTTGTTTTCGTCATATTTATTTTAACTAAATAACTCGAAGCGATATATTTTTTAATTTATAAACTAATCAGAACTTATTAATAAGAAGTAGTATATAAATAACTAAACTTACCGTTTCAGAGATACAGCCCCGTTACCCTAGCAGGATTGAAATATAAAAATTTGTCGAAATTCGAATAAATCTACCGATATCATCCACGCCTTCCTGTAAGAGGGTATTAAAATGAAAATATGAGATTTTATATTTCTATTTTAAGGTAACAAACCTTAAAAATAGCGCAGATTGAACTAAATCAAAATCAATCACCAAATCTTGTACCACAAAATCCCCGGAACTCTTTACCTACTTTCGATTAGGCATTTGAGAGAAGGTAAAATAAGATATTTTACAAGTCGAATGTAAATTTAAACATATTTTTTAAGTGATTACGTCACATTTTTGACCAGAATGACGTATGTAAGCAGCGCGTCACAGAGGTTTGAAAACCATGACACTACATTTAAAAGCATTCCGTTACATCCGGACTGTGGTTGCTTACACACCAACGTCATTACTTTATATATAAGGTTCTAGTTGTACCCGGCATGCTTTGAACTGCTCTTTTTTGCTGATATTCTTTTGCTGACTATATATAATTTGTCTGGCCATAAATACTGTTACATATTATCTTTTCTTTTTTCCACTTTTTATTTATTTTCAAATTAGGAACGCCCTTATTATTTTAAAAACTTCTTTCGATTTCACGCCATTTCACATATTTTTTCGTGTTCATTATCAAATTACAATATCGAATGGGTTGTTAAAGAAAATAAGATTGCAGTGATCACCTTGCACAAAGTGGGTATGGAGCCGTCGGTCATATTGAAGACACTTCAAAAGCTTGGTATCAGCCGTATGATCTTATTTCATACTATCAACAGATACGACAACACTTCCTCTTTCGAAGACCATAAAAGTTCGGGGTGACCGCATGCTGTTAGAACTACAAAGTTAATACTGTTAAAGCCAGAATTTGTCGAAACTCCATTGGGAAGCAAATAATCTTATCGCGAGAAATGAAGATTCCCGCTAGGAACCGTTCAACTTTAGCGTTGAAATAATTTTCACGATTGAAGAGCACTACAATAAGCAAAATGATAAAGTGTACGCTCACAGTTTTAAAGAAGCTGCTCAAGTGGTCGAAAAGGTACAACGTGGTCATCATCTTGGTCAGTCATGGTTTGGTGGGGCGTGTCTTATCAAGGCGTAAGCTAGTTTTGTGTTACTTATAAGTTTGAGTAATATTACATTACATCATAAAAAAAAGCATTTTCATTTGTAACAGAACTTATGACCGGACTAGGTATATAAACCTTCTCTGGCATGCTTAACATCTAAACAAAGTTTTATCACAATCTGATCGATGGTTTCAGAACGCCCTGGGAACAAACATACAAACATTGATTTTTATTTATATAGAAGACTAGCTTTTACCCGAGGGTAAAATTTTTTTTTTAATAAAAAATATCCTGCTTCTTGTAATACCTCCAAGAATATATGTACGAAGTTTCATGATGATAGGTTTAGTAGTTTTTGCGTGAAAGCATAACAAACAAACTTACACTCACATTTATAATATTAGTAGGATACATGAAATTCACTCACTATACTATACAAGCTTAAAGGCGATAACATTTTTATCCTACATAATAAATAATATATTCAAATTTGCGATTAATTTGTCTTGTGAGTGTAACGTTTTTTTGTAATACACACCTTATTTTGTTTTAAGAGATTAAGATCTTGCATACATAATCACATATCATACTTGTATGTCTGAGTAATGTAAAGTATTAAATTTAGAAAGAAAAGTACATAAAAGTATTTACTATATTATATTGTTAAAGCTTTTTATAGATATACATACTAAATTAATTAGTTATTGAATCAATATTTATTTTATCATGCGAGATTTCTTAATTACTTTTAGCGGGATTGGAACCGACGTTTTTCAGGCTTACCAATAACAGATTAAAATTTTTAAATACGCATATATTGAACCTTTTACTTTATACTGTAATTTTGAAATGTTATGTTTAAATAACTAATTATATACTGACACATCTAAACGATGTTGTTGTTTTACAGTTAACAACTGCTTATATATTACGGATAAGATTCGAAAATTTCATTTTTCTCATTCTCATATGGCCTTGACGTGAATATATGCTTTCGCGGGGTTTTACCAGGTTTTATTAGTCATCATGTAGTAATTAAAATGGAACGTAAGAGTCCGGCTGTAGATATCCGATCGTTGTATACCGTTTAGAATGAGGGTTACGTAATTTCTTAAATGTACCTAGATGCATACATGTAAAAAAATCGACTCGATCGATAATATGATGTCCTCCATATACTTCAATATGTATATATATTATCAATAAAAATTCATGAAATAAAAACAACAAATAAAATTTATTAGTTTATAAAAAACCATCATTACTTCTGTGAATTTCACAAATTTTATCTAATATAGCCTCTCAATAAATTCAGAATGAATTCTTAAAACTAATAGTCAAATTACGCTATTGATTTAAATTTTGGCTAAGATTCGGAGTCAAATGAGGGGAATCGCTCCAAATTTTAGGGTTATGTAGTTATGATAGCTTGGTAGATGCATAGATAATAATTTTTATTTGCATTAACTTGTACACATAACATGACATAATATATAGTTTCAAACACGATGTAATATAAGTATATTACAGGCCAAACTATAAACCGATAAGTGAAGCAGCGATGCCATAAAACGAAAATCAGCGCTTCTATTCTGAGCTGTAGGAGCAAAGATGATGTTGATTGATTCCTGGTTCCTGATTTTTAGTTTTCACCATTAATTAAAATAGATAGTAAATAAAAAAAATGTATGTATATAAGACAGACAAAAAATTATAGTATTTGCAATTTATTGAAATTTAAATTGAAAATATTTTTTGTTTTTAAGCATATAACTGCTAGATTTTATTATAAAAAGAGAAAAATTAAATAGTCTCAGGCGTAAGGCGGGACTCGAACCCACATCCCCTCGCTATTTGAGCGATTACTCTTTCAATTTAGCTACCGAGAGTTTGACAGACCCGTCGAATTTTACGAGCTTTTCTTGGTGTCACAGCGCCATCGATGTAATACATATATCGAACAATCGGTAGCAAATAAACAGTTATGTTACTATTCAATTTTTTGGTATTTATTAGTGTATAATTGGCACAAATAAATAGTAATAAAAATAGATTCCGGTTTAACCCACGTTTCTGAGTAAGTTCACAACGGAACTCATCTAGACATCTCATAGTAATCGTGAAAATTTTACTGCTTTACTTTACCAAATAGATACCTATTCCATATTTATATTCTACTGAAGATCATATATGAACATGGTGTCTGTGCTTTTGCGATTCCATATTCAGCATGAAGACATTGTTTAAAAACGGACAGATATTTGACCACATGACAACCAAGATTTGTTTTTGACCCCCTTGGCAACTTGGGCACTCCCGGACGCGAGGGAGGAATACTCATGGATACTCCGGCCTTGGCATCGAAGTTATGTCAAACTCTAAAGACTAAATACCACCTAGGAAGCAACCGCCTCGGGGTTCTGCGACGGTGCAACTACAACCAAGAGAGGATTCCGAGTATTTAAACCCGAAGGACACCTCATTTATCTGACTTAAGTACTGAAGTGATAAAAAAACCATCCTCTTTTTTAAATTTCTTTAACTGATAAGTATCACATAGGTAACTATTGAACTATTTGATAGAGCACTGATTAAATAAATAAACTTATTACTTTAAGAGCAGCAAAGGTATATGAAAATAAGGGTTTTGCAAGGATAAGGGAATTTTTATGTGAAAATTATCTGGGATGATAATAAAAATAGTAATAAATGAACGCAATGAAACCGATACTATATAGTATGCATACACAAATAGTATGCACAAAGCTATAATATTTCTTTTTGTCCGTGAGGACATATTAGCAAATTGGAATTAAAAAAAATATCGTTGCCTTTCTAACGTATTTTTGCCGAATCCATCTTGAGATATACATATACCAATAGCTTAGAGGTTTTCATTTTAAAACAAGTTCCGAAAAAAAGGTAATTACAGACAAGACGATGCGTGTGAAAATGATATTCTATAGAGGCTATCGGTGAAAAAGTCTAATTTCATAAAAAAAATATTCAGTATTTTTGGACCTTTCTCTCCAAATCCTCTGGGGAATGTCAACTGGCAACATAGTCTACCCATTCCTAGAAGCATCACACCATCGGACGTCGGAATCACACACTGATTTACAGTTAGGGCCGAGTACCACTAGCAAAGGTATTCCAAATATATATTAGACACTCTTTTCCGCCAAATATCATGTAATTTTTTTATGGCATCAAACAATAAAAAAATGTAGTCTCGGTTACTCGTTTAAGTCTATTGTATGAAAAAATCTGTTTAATATCAAGTAAGGATAATTTCTTAAAAAAACGAAATTAAATAATTTACAATAAATATATTCCAATTTTATGCGTTCCAATGATCACCAATTATGTTAAAAATCACCAAAGGAAACAGTATGGAAAAACCCTTGATCATGACCTATTTGAAACCTATACAAAATAGTTTGTAAAATTATGATTAATAATACCTAATTAAGATAAAAAAAATGTATGAATGAATGAAAATGAATGAAAAATACTTTATTGTTACACACACAGATATAAAAATAGCTAAGCACAATATATATAGAACGAAAGGGTGCTACAATAGGCGGTCTTATCGCTTAGAGCGATCTCTACCAGACAACCTTTGGGTGGAGGGAAATAAAGCTATTAAGGACAGGGGTGTGATGCAACAAAAGAAAAGATTTAAAAAAAATTATATATATATATCATTTTGTAATCACATCTCATTTGGCATAAAGTCACGCAAATCGGCTGCTTATCTCGTATTGAATAAAAAAATGATTAGCAAATCAAGCCAGAAGCTTCTATAGCAGCTGATCGGCGTCGTCGTGCGTGTGACATCGACAAGGTGCACGCGCGCCTATTACTGCACATTACGAGTGTTATATCAGCGCACGTCACCAGACAGAGAAAGTATGACGTAGCGAAGAAAGCACGGCTGCGCGTGCGATTCTGCTCCACTCTTACTTTCGCACGAGGCCACAGCGTCTGCTCGATAGCGAAAATGACACACTTTGTATGTGTAGTGTACCCACCTCCACTATCGCTTTTTACTTCGGTATTCAGGTCTCGGTTACGAAAGCTTACCATGAAGTCATTATGGTCACGTTGTGTCAACAGCTGGCTTACATACTTGGTTTTATTCATCTTGACCACGAGCATTGCCATTACTGTCCTGGAATTAAGTAAATGATCATGTGGGAATAGGAGAAATATGAGCCAGAATTTAAAACAAGTAACAATAATAAACATATATTTACTTGATGAAATAATAAGAATATATTTCGTCAACAAAATAAAATCGTATTTCTTTGCTTGTTTAAGACCCGCTCTCATATACGTACATAAATAGACTGTAACAAAACTATAGAAAGAATCCTAAAAAGGTAAGAACTGCTCCAATTTTGTACAATTGAGATAAACTTGGTTGCGATTATTATGACAGGATTATTACGACAGCAAACACCTATTACGAGGGCATAGAAATGATATAATGAAAAACATGTGGTTGTAGTTTAGGGCACTACTGCAAGCATTTCACTGCTGCTGTACAGCATGACCTTACCGTCGTAGAAATTAAGTTTAAACTTGTTTAAAACGCACATATTATATAGCATAATAGATCCGACCGTGCAAGGCTATTACAGTCACTCGTTCGTGACCTGATGACTGATTTAAACAAAATCCAGGTCAAGATCTTCAATTTATTTCGCCGTATTGAACAGCACTTGCATTTTATCTGATTTATCGCTATTCAAAAATTTAAGCCGAGAAATACAACTGAGTACAAACAAGAACACCGCCATATTAGGAAAAAACTGATTAACCAGGAATAGCTTACTCCTTTGAAGACTTGACGAAAGTTTTATTAATTTTTAGTAATATTTATTTATAATGTAAATATTATACACTATGCTTCAATTACAAGGTTAAGAAAAAACGGATTTGAATTATATGAAATTTATTAGACTCAAATCGATTGCTGACAGGACATTCAATGGGTACGTTTGCACCCTTTTCATAAATAAAAGTCGCTTTTACGCTACAAATCTTACACCCGCTATTGAAGTCGATAGATATGCTCATGTGCTGGCGTCTCGTTGAAGACTTGAAACGTTCTGATCTTAATATTCGAATTTATTGTCGACACTCTTTATTTCTAGAGTAGAACTAATAAATACTACGTAGTACCTACAAATAGTATTTATGACTTTCGTGATTACTAAAAAGGGCATTATGCGTGTAAAACTTATGCCACTTCCAGAAAATGATGCCTACACTTCCTTAGCCTTTTATATAATGCTAAAATTTGACAACCTTTTGGACCAACGGTAACCACCCTGCCTTTCGCATTGACACACTTTGAGCCTAGGAGGGTTCGAGTCCCGGAAGGGCCAAATGTTTGTGTGTTGAATACAAGCTTTGTTCCGAGTCATGGGTATATTATATATATATATATATGTGTGTGTGTGTCTATGTATCATATATGTATGTCTATCAATTACCTTAGTAGGTATTCATAACACAAGCCTTATTATAGTGCTAACTTTGGGCTAGCTTAACTGTGTAAATTTAAGAAATAGTATTCTTATTATAAATGCTGATTATGATAATATTAAAATTAAAAGAACTTAATTTAAAAATGTGTTGATTCTTTCTTTCGGTGTGTGGTTATTGTTATATGAATTGATATATAAATAATGTGACTTTTTTACATTTTATGCATTCCCTTAGTATTATCATTCTTCGGTGACAGTCAGGGTGTTTTCCAATTAACCGAAATGATAATGTTGGTCAAAATTGCTATCTTTTATGATCAAACTATCGTGCTCGTGTGTGTCATAATATTGCTTCTTCCTGATCCGAAGTCAGTTTCTAGATCGTTTTCAACTTGATCAATTCTAGGGCGTAAACCTTTTATAAGTAGAAAAGCTTTATTTTAATCGCAAGATTATTTTCTTCGTACCTGTACTCGCAAAGTTTTCGCTAGGTTGTTATTAACAAGTCGTATCTACAAACTCATTTCAGTTTTTTAACTGTGTTTCTTTTTTAAAGAATAATACTAACAAGTATTTTTCTTTAAAAAAACGAAACCATTCTTTTTAGATGGAACTAATTCTATTGTACTTTCTCGCTACACAGTATTCGGTTTCTTAATGGTAGATACCAGACGGAATGTTAGCAGCCATCACGTTCATACATACGAAGGTATACGATTGATATTCGCGAACGTAAACATGAGCTCGTTCGCGGCAACCCTGCCCTGCTGCGGCACTGCGCGCAACTGGGTCAGTGGGCCGCCCCCCGCCGCCACTCCCCGCCCGTGCGGTGGCGCAACCGCGCGAACGCGCACTAACATAGACCTGGATCGCGGGAAAGTGGGTCACCGACTCACTTTCACTTATTATTACATGGGCTCCTAATCGTTTTCCATTGTGCGAGCGGGCGGAGGCTCGCGGGTGGCAGCGGGGCGCGCATGCGGGAGGCGCCCGCGCCGGCACGCGCGCCTTCGTCGCCGGCCGGCCGCCAGTCGATCGCGGAACGTCTCCAGAGCGGCACGTACGCCGCCGCTCAGACAAACTCTCAACGCGATCGTAACATCACTCGCGTCGTAAACTCTTGGACGATTAGTACCGATCAGCTGTGACTGACGGCGCTCGGCGCCCCTCATACCACTACCCATAGGACAAAATGTTCTGGATATATGTGTCTAAATCTATAGTGCTTGAACAGGTGCAGCCCGCGAGCGGCAGATAGTGTTGCGGTCAGACCGCTAGTGAACTCGGTGACTGTGTGAACGTTGTCGCGGTTCAACGCCGCTGTAGGGAGTTGTAACTAGCAGCCGCCGAGTGCGGCCGAGCATGACGATGGACCAGCAGACTGGCCTTATGTCCCTCAACATGTCCCCGTTTGACTTGAGTCCGGGTCCCGAAGGATCTGGCTCAGGTGGACCCTCGGGCGCTTCACAACAATACGTGCCGCAGGGTGCTGCCTACCAGTGCCCCGAACAACAATCATTTGGTTACGCCAACTTGGATCCATCGTATCTGTTTCCGACAGGAACTGGGAGCGAGCCGGGAGCATATTTACCAGCGGCAGGTACAGTTTGCGATCAAGCAGACACGAAAGACGTGATCGAAGAACTATGCCCTGTTTGCGGTGACAAAGTCAGCGGCTACCACTATGGACTGCTCACCTGTGAGTCCTGCAAGGGATTCTTCAAAAGAACCGTACAGAACAAGAAGGTGTATACATGTGTCGCCGAACGTGCCTGTCACATAGATAAAACACAGCGGAAACGTTGCCCATTCTGCCGTTTCCAAAAATGTTTGGACGTCGGTATGAAGTTGGAAGGTAAGTTGAAAATTTCATTTTTATTCTAATGACAATGATTAAAAAATATGTCATTTATTTGAAACGACGTAACATAATAAGAATAAGCAAAGTATTAATCAGTTTAAAACATATCCATCAAATATACACAGCACACTGGCATGAGTAGGTAGAGTCTCATTGATTACATCATTGAATTCTGTCAAAATGCAGTTAAAATTGAAAGTAGAGGAGAGCCGGTTTGTAACTGTGATGCCAAATTAAGTTGCTGCAATTCGTTGTCGACCTTCACCTACTTCCAACTGATGTTTGTCGGTGGCCCACTGTATCGTCTCTGTTGCTGAGACAGCTGCTTATATTAAATGTATTGTTGGCTTTGACATCAATGTTAGCTCAAACGAATATCAGTTATTACACATCTGATTGGTTTTGTGTGAGAACTGCAATTCATTAATATCTCTCAAAAATAAACAAACTAGCCTTTAAATAAACCTTATTGATAATTAATCAAATTCAAAAAAATATAAATAAGTAAACCTCAAAACGACAGTTTTAAATAAATATAAGTTCATTCACAATATGATCAAGAATAGGAGATGCAGGTAGTTTTCCTTTGAATAACTAATTGCATTTGAATGTTTGTCATTGACTTGTTAAAAACTTTGCAAAATGTTTTAAAGATTACTTAATTGGGACGACTTTATGATACCACGCATACGCCACGTTCTATAAAACCTAAAAAAGAGTAATCAAATGATTCATGTTTTCATTTTTTAAAGACGTTTAACTTAGTATCCATTTTTGCAGTGGTATTTATTTTAACATATTTTGTATAACTTTTAGTTTTACATCAAGAATTGTTTAAGAAAATATTTAAATAAAAGATAAACAAAATTTCCTTTCCAGTTTTATTTGGCTCGTAATTCAATAAAATTTAAACAGTATGCGAATCACTGGATATCGACAATTTATCCATCGATTCGTATATTTTTTGCCATAATTATGAAAGGTATAATTAAAAAAAAACATTTGATATGTTTTGGTTGCTGATAATGAATAAAATAAAATATCTAACGTAATCTGTAATGTGTATTAAGTCATGCTTTTTGATTCGTATGTTTTTTTTTATTATGCCTGTCCTTGATTAAACTGATATGAACTTTTAAACCTTAAGTTTTTCAATAAGAAAAAGCATAATAATATGGATTATACACAAAAGCTATGTTTCAAAATACTATAAGTTACAAATTTTTGAGAAAAATATCCAGAACTTATAATCCTCTAAAAGATGATAAAAGAAAATAAAAAAGAGAGGTGATAAATAAATATACATATTCATAAAAATGGGCATCTGGGTACTTGGCAGTTTAATTACCGTTATTATAAGTAATTTAAAGGTAAAAATATTAATTTTGTTTTCTATTATGGTTTTATAATTCGTTTTACATGTTTATTGAACATTGAAACAATTTATATATCTGTGTACATAGTGATGTCCTTAATACATAAATAAATGGAACTTAAAAATACAGTTCAAAATCAGGAAATTATGAAACACCTCAACTTTGACAATTGTCGATCAATATAACTCGTCAGTTGTAGAAAATACCCTTAATGAGTTATTTTATTCTAAATGACACTAGATTTCTAAGATTTAAGGCTTATTCTTTACTTTATTCGTATGTTTCAGACGTTTCATTAAGAGCCATTGCAATTGAAACAATCCAAATTTCATATAAGAAACGCCAGGCGCGTTTCTTATATGAAATTTCATGGAACTGAAATATATTTGTTCAAATTGCTTATAAGAATATTTATTTTTATATTTGCACACTCAAAACTAGACTTTGAAAATTATCTTTCTGATATAAATTGAAATCAATTTTGCTTTATTTTATTCAAGCTTTTATATAGGTTTAGAAATGTGTATAGTGCAGAGTCCTGCGTGTAAGTTCTTAAATATGCAATCTGTAAAATCGCGTTTTAGTTAATATTTATATGAAAGATCTTTACATTGAGGTAATAAAATCTGAATCAAAAATCTCAAAATCTCTTCTAACGCGATAGAGTCGTAAAGATGTTTCAAAATTTGCACCCACGAACTCGGAGCTGTAGTGTCTAATATAAGATACTCGAATTTCTTTGATAAATATACTCGAACATTCAAACATTAAAATGATGCAAGAAAAACGCTCTCCCTACATATGTACTAAAAAGTATAGGGTTAGTGCAGTGTCAAACCGAAATCATATCTCTAAAGCATTGCGTGTGATTTTTAAGTCTACAATTCAAGGATTCCAACGTCTAGCGTCTTCTTTCGTTACTACAGTTCATCTTGTACAAAGGTTTAAGTGGAAAAGTAATGTAGGAGTATATTTACTTAAAGAGACAGTTGTTTTTTATAAACGCGAAATAAATTTTCAACGCTCCGAAGTTACATGGACAATCATTGGCAGGACAACGCATGAATAAATAATTACTATCAATATTCTTAATCCATAAACTTGTCTTTGTTTCCGTGGATAATGCACCTCACTCCATGGCCTAGCGAATAATCAAAGCATATTCTGAGCTTTTATTTTCAATACAGTTTTCGTACATGATCGTATTTATTTTTCTGGGCTGTAATAATGCCCCCCTAAAAACTCCGCTTTTTAAGAGGCATATCAGGCATAGATTGAATCAAGTCAATGCATATTTCCTGCACATAAGTTAAGTTGTAGACTGTAGTTACCAATTATAATTAATAGTCAGTCAACATCTATTACGCTTGGTTTTGGCATTGAAAATTCTATAGATTTGCTTTTTTACCCGAAATTCTCATGACAATATTTCAATTATTCTAGCTTGTAACTCGATAATGAGTAATATTAAACAAAGAGGTGAGTGTAGGATAGTTTAGCAGTAAACAAAGGTAAATATTTTGAAGGTAATTATAAAATTGTAGCTAGGTGATCGCGTGGGGCGGAGCTTGAAGAGCAGATCGTTCTAAATTTAAAATGCGCGCGGCCGCAGAGCGCCCTGACCTACTTGCGAGCGGGGCCGCGATGCGGCGCGCGCCTCTTGCTTGTGCGTGCGCGTACGCAACACGCCAGCGACGCGGTGTGCGTGAGCCAACCACTCGCCATTCCGCGTTTCGCCAGATGCTGTGATGTTTGCAACATCACTACACTGTAATCCGCATAAGCTCCACTGTATTATACCTACTAACATTCAATTCGAAGTACAGTAGTTTTAGTAATGTGTAATGTAATGATTCTTAAAGACTTGTCTAGTTTTAAAGTATGAATTAAATCAAAACAATTTTACAGTGAGATAGTTTTAGGTTTTTTAGAGAAACATGATCTACTTTTTACTAAAAATGGGTAATAATCAGTTGCGGATACAGGGAGGGCGGATGCGAATTGATAAGTAACCTGACTAAACCTCGACTCAGTTCTGATTAAGACAGCAAAAATAAATAATAATAATAAATACTAAGAACCCTAAAACAATGTGAACCCACAATTAATTACGTTTGGTTAATCATAAGCATTCAAAAATGTCATTGTGAAGTTTTATAAAACTATTCTGAAACTTGTGTTATCGAGTGACAGTAATCTCAATCGTTTCTCACGGTCATAATCATAACATAAATAATAAAAACAACGGGTCCTTGAATGCAAAAGATTATTTATTATACATTTATGTATTCAAACCATTGAACAACGGTTCGGAAGCAATCGGAATTTCTTTAATAAAAAATCGATTTGGAAAACATGGCAGTTGAAGTAACAAATAATAAATTTTAGAGACAAAAAATCTGCAGATAAAGTTTGCATGCTTCTGTGCGTATGCTTTACTCATTGCGCAGCATTTTGCTGCGGTTTGCACTGGTACTGGCTGCTTTTAACGCATAAATCAAAATAAATAAAAGGCATAAAGGAATAACACGCGTTTTGAAATTACTGAGTGAGACATATTTTGAAATATTAGGCGTTCGACGATGCGATATTAACAGTATCAACTTAACTGTTAACCATTTAACTTTATTATATAATTTTATCTTTCGTCTCAATATAATGAAAATATATGATTCCGATTGAAGGATATTTTTACAAGACATAATACCTATTGTTTAATTAAAAGTAATGCTGAATACAAAACACTTTATTGCAGTAATGCTGCTTCATTGCGTCGGTATATTAATTTAAATAAAAAATGGAAACGTAGTCTTTACAACAAAGAACCAACGTTTGCTGCAAGCATATGTCAGATGACACAATTCACACAAATCGTTGGCTGACCCGAATAGCGAGCGGGTGTTGCGCTAGGCGCGCACCGCCCGGCCCGACCGACCTGCGGCGCGAGTGCCGTGAGCCTTGTGCAATGACACCGCTCAAGTACTGGATCACTTCACTACCAATAAAGCGCGTCACAGACGGCAAACATACGATAATACTATACTTTATCTTTAAAAGTATCGACCATCGTATAATATATAGCAAAGCTTATTTATATCTACATATCACTCTCTTATGCGCGTTGTCACAGAGTTCTATTATATTGTAATAACATGCTGCGTTGGATAGTACTGGAGAGCAAATTATCTTACGATTTACTAAAGTGCTCTGACCAGGCTACCTGAGGATAAAATAACATAATTAATTACAAAAGATTTAGAAAAATCCTTTGTCTTAACTATATTCATCATTAAAAGTACTAATTTAATTATATAGAATTATATAGAAATAAAATAAAATTTTGTAGATCATTCGAGAGTCCCGTTTAGTTACACTACAGTAATAATGGTTCATTACTGAGCGCGCTATCTACGCGAAATTACCCATGTGTTGTGTAATGCTGTTATGAACACAATATGGCTGCATACAATGGAGTTAAAAAAATCTATAGTTCTTCAAGAACGTTGAGTATGCACCATATATTTAGAGGCTTTTAAAGGATTCAATGAATAACTTATAATAAAACTTCAAAGATTGTTGTATGGGTGATACAATTATATTTGGCGATTCTCAATATAACCGATCGAGTGGGGGTAGTGAATCAGGCGCTCGGCGTCGACTGAATCGCACGTTTCGACATAGCGACCGTCGCCGTCGCCGGTGGGGTGGGCTGCGCAAGCGCCGTTTCACAAGACGTCTGTTCGACCTGTCGCAACGGACTACCCAAATGTGACCTGAACACGTATAATATTACATATCCATGGATATGCGTGCCGAATTCTTTATCGTCTCTGTCGACATGTCTTATTGGAAACTTCGGAACTTTCTCACTGCCCATCTTTACTTCAGAAACTAGTCAAACAAAAAAAACAAGTTATTTATATACAACTTACAATAACGATAAAAATAGCTTTTAAACTTGTATTAGTAAACTGAACTGGAAAATACATGAAAATAATCGGCGTTTGTCCTAATTTCTAAGATTACAGAACCGAAACAGTAGAATTTAAAAATATCTTTTCTTCTACAATACGAGATTTAAAACACAGCTCTTATAACCTATTTCATAATTGCACTAGATAGAGTAATCGCTAACCTCAAACAATTGTATTCATACCATGAAAAGGCTGTCCGACTTGTGCTACATAACGTACCTTACGTACCTACTCTTGTGTCGCAGTATTTTATGCAACAGCAGCTTGAACAACAGGCGGGGAGTAGGAATCGCGTGATAATGTAAAATTTTAAAATGTAAATTACTGACTTAATTCGGCTCGGTATATACTTTGATTAAACAACAAATGGAAGAGATATGCGTGGCAGAATATTGTATTTCTTAGTGGTAGAGCTTGCCTGTTACATTCAACTGATAATGCGTCGTTACACGGGCCGCTGCCCAGTGTACACATCACCTGACGTAATGTCGTATTGGATACATACAATAATTATTATAATATTGTTGAAATAAAAAACGTTAAAAAATATTCTGGTGTAGTAGTATTAATGTACACATTTTTAAAATTAAATTAAATTCAGTCCTTTAGACGTAAAAACCCAAGTTGCACTATTTTTACACGAAAATTGAACAACTAACACACACAACAACACTAAACATTATTACAGAAAATGTTTTTCAAATCACTCGACATTTAAAACGGACTATATAGTTTTTAGACTGATGTAAAACTAGCGAAATGGGATCTTAGCCTGATTTCTTATTGGACCAATAACAGTTTTGAGATATTTAGTCGTATGCAAATGATTGCAGTCTGTGGTGATGGTCATATCTGATCATCTTAGTGTTAGACGTGGGGATTTAAAAAAGCGCGGAGGTCAGACGCCTGCGACAGATGTTAGAATACAATAAAAACACGCGCGCCAGTCGACTATTTCGGCGCACTGCCTTGACCTGAATCGAGTGTTTCGACAGAACGGCCTCGCACACCGGGCCTTTCTATTTTTTAGGTATTACCTGTCGTATTATTACGACAGTTTTACAAGAGCCGCCATCTTGCAAGGATTTTGGTGCTCAAACGCTTCCAGTCAAGTCAAGGCCCCGCCTTCGTGACTCAAACCGGTTTTAATATTGTTTTGAGGCCGCTTTGCGCTCCTAGAAGAACGTCTGCCATCCATTCTGTAACGACGACATAATACAGAACCTATAGGTTAAGTAGAATTGTGACCTAATCTATAATTGTGTCACTGTATTAGACTCGTATGTTAGAAAATATTAGTAGGCGTGAATAGGTATCATTACACAGATGAGATCTTGACACAGTTCGGTGGATAATCGCGGGTGATGATTTATAGTTGTTGTGTAATGATGGAGGTATCTGTGCGCGCGATAGAGTCGAACGCCGAGTCGGCGGCTCTCGGTTATCGTCGGTAATGCTCGTCTCGGCGGCACGCGGGGGAGCGCGGCGGGCTGCGCACCGCGCTGCCAGCCTTGACCAAGTTTCATCGGCTCGTCGGCACAAGGAGCACTCCCCACCTCTTCCCGTCCTTTCGGTACATACTATTTTTTATCTCGTTGACACGATTACTTCATTTGATGGCCCTGACCCGTTCACCAAGGTCGTATTTCGCTAATAGTTTACTTGATATGGGGACTCAGGTAGGACTTTCTAAGCACGAAATAGCCTGACGGAGACGAGATTTGTGCATTTATGCTATCCTGTGACCCCTTCGCCAAGATCGACCTTGACCCATCTCTTACAAGTGGGACATATCCACAAATAACTTCAGAATGCGAGGTGAACTTAAATTTCGTATTTCAGCTCACGCTGTCTGTTTGTCACCCAGGCGTACGCTTTTATTTGTAAAATTGACCTTGACCTTGATCTAGTTTAGACGTGTATTATAAACAGTTGACCTCGTTTGGTGCATTATCGACTAGCATCGAGCAATCATCATAATAAAATAACATTAGATATTTTTAAAGATTATACTTATTTCATACTTCATTTAATAGTTATTTCTACAACTATCGTAATGATATAGTCTAAACAATCGAATACGCTGAAACGAATTCAACACTAGAACGAAATATCTGCAAAAAAAAGAATTCAATTTACTTAAAAACTACTACGTCCTACGACCACCTGACGTGAAGTTTAGCAAGTCAATTTTGTAGCGTGAATATATCTAGTTTGACTGTTACTTTTCACTGAACTTAAACAATTCTTTATATCCAATTGAGTCAACCAACTGGCAGTTGACACCAACGGAGTCTTAAAATTAAGAAATGTGCAAAATATGAAAAAGCTTACAAAATTAAAATCTTTAAAAATTGATTTGTGAAACAAGTGAATGAGAAGTGAAACTGACCATGACCCTATTATGATTTGTTTTTTATTTTTTTTTTATCTCTGAATGTGACTCAAAACGAACACACTCATGATCCTTAATCCATCACTTATTTCCAAACTCTTTGTAATTAACGGAAAAAAATACCCCATTCGTACTTTCTAGTTCTCGGTTTGTCTGTATGATCATTATCCTTTACAACCAGAAAAGGATTAAGTATGGTTCGGGGTAAAATTACAAATCAATCTCTTTTGCTACGTACCTGCTGTCAAATAATGCCCACCGAAAACAATCATGAGACGACTTGTTTCTTAATCTTTGGGATTAAACCACTATATTTGCTTTTCCATTATTATCAAATGACCATATCATATAACTATTTCAATTGATATTATATGACTACTGGTACCAGCGTCGTCACGTCAGTAATGAATGAAACAATTATTTCATTCTTTAAAAACAACATAACTATAATGAACTAACTGACAATTGGTCAGGTTCAATCTTTAAGACTATAAAGCAAATTTAATAATTTAGGTATAGTACAACAAAAATAAAATTGTAATACCTTTAACAACCACACTGAAGATTTTGCTTTGTGATTGATACTAGAACGTGTAACTTAAGAGTGAAACGTCATTTAATACACCTTATTGTAATGGGGATACTATGTACCTTTTTAATTTATTTCAGGATCATATCCAAGTATGATCGGTTTAATGTACACTAAATTGCGCTTCTCAACTTCTTTTATAATGCGCATGGCAAAGGAGTGGAATTCCCTCCCTGCGTCTGTAATTCCGAGTACTTATAACCCGACTGTTTTTAAAGCCAGTTTGAATGATATGTAATTGCAGGTTTTTATAATTAGGAAAATATAGGCAAATATTCCAGACAGCTTTTTAATGACAATTATTCATAAAAACAAAATACATTTCACATTATATGCCAACTCACTACAAAAAACAAAATATTGTCTTCATAAAAAGTTCGGAACCCGCAACAGCCAGGGTGAATAGGCACCTTCTGGGTTAGCTAGTTCCACCGTGGATCCTATCTTGCCCCCAGGCTTGATTGGGATCAAGAGCGAACCCATTCAGAATAAAAAAAAAATACTGAATTTCTACTGATTATCATGCAAAAATATAAAGCATACTATTGTGAAATAAAACTAAATGAGGGCAGAGTAACTCATAAATATATCTTTAATAATAATTAATAAATGTATATCCATATACGTTTTAGCCTAGATACATTTTACATCTTACTAATATAAAATAGTTACTCAAAACTGTAAATTGTTGTATACAGGTTGATTAGTTGACATAACATAAATTTGGGTTAGTAGTGCATATAATCGTTAGGTACCTAAACTTAGTAAAATTGTTTACTCGTATCTTAGGTATCTAATGCGTTAGTGCTATATTAACATAATTGTATCAATAATAATAAAAATAGAATAAATATAAGATTTCTTAGCGTTTACAAGAGCGAGTCGAATAAACTTATTATGCATCATTTCTATTAAGTAACCACTTGTAAGCATTTCTATGTACCATCACAACTTTTTCCTTAAAGCAGTCTTGTATGGTATTGTTGCAATGAAATATGGTCATGGGATAAATATATAAATAATAGTTATGAAAATAACTGGAGGTTCCTGTGGGTAATCAATAACAAACATTACAAAGATCAGCTTTTGTTTATACAAATTTAGACGTTCGCTTCAAAACTGGCGGTGTATTTAGATCCAATGAGTCAGTAACTGAAGAAAAACTGTAGGTTATATTAACAATTAAAATAATACACTTTACTTTCTTGAATTTTCGTAGGTGAACACGCTTTACACAATAATGACACCAAAATATATACATAAATTGTTTTCTAATCGTCAAGGTTATACAACGTTAATTTAGTTAGACGACCGAGGATTTCCATTCTTTTATAAAAAATCTAGAGTAATTTAATTTTCTTACATATAAACTCGTGGTGTGTTTCGCCCTATGAGACCGGCGGAATTGCACACAGCACCGTTATACTTGCTGTCTCTTTTAAATCCTTCGCGAAGCCCTAGCTCGATCCTTATCGCACCGTGCCGCGTTGGCCACAATAAAAACTGGTTGTTATTTTTAACTCGTGGGCTGGGCGAGCCAGCCACGCACTGAAAGCCCCTTCCGTTCAGGTTCACTGTTACTTATTTTCAGCCAAGTATTTCTAATTAATATTATCGAAACTACACGAATACTTACATTTGGAAATTCTAACCACTCATTATTTAATTTTAAGTTCTCTGTATTACAGGGATGTGCAGAAATTATTTTGTTGTATATATTTTACCCAAACAAAATATATGCCGTAGCCTATTGAAATTTATTAGAAATTATAAGAAAAATATTTTGGTAAATAAATATATTGCCCTGAATGATTAATCACACGAACTATTTCACATATCATAAAAATAAGGACAAAAACACGTCAACCGAATATTTAAGCGGAATATGAGAAACTAGACGGTTTTATTAGGGTGGGTATGCACTAACAGTTATGTTTATTTGTTGTTAGGTAATATAAAAAAAATGATTTAAATAATCTGTAAATTTCTTTCGTGACGCACAAATAATTTTGAGTCTTTTTTACTCAGATATTTGGATATATTCGTCTGTTAAATTAAGTAAAACCTAATCCTCAACCTTGTTATTACGTAAAATTAACACAATATGCTTAAATTTAGTAAATATATTTTCCTATCGAAGCAGACTCGACATTTCTGCACTGTAAGTGGTAGCTTGAATTTGGAATTCAGCCAAAATCATAAAGAATGGCTGAGTGCGGTGTGTTATGAGGCCGGTGCCCCAAATTTTAAGCCTAAGTTATTAAATATTTATTGAGTAACATTCATAACTTCTATATTTCATCGTATTATTGTAGTAGTACATGTCCACACTCGATATGCAATTACAATGCTAGTGAGAGATAATTGAAAACTGCAATTTCACAATTGAACTACAGACATCGTTACATATTTACCGTCGCGTCTTTTGTCTGAAGGCAAGTTCTCAAAAAGGCACAATTATATTTAAATATATGCAATCATTCAAACGCAAAACAATTTGTTAAAAAAATTAGGGCATGTTACACAACAAGTGGAATATTTACAGACGTTATTTGGAAGTATGTTTCAGGGGCAGAAATACATATCAACATAGTCGTTTAATCTTATTTATTCAGCGCAACCCAATTACTCGATGTTTTACTATTCTGTTTGTTTCAGCTGTTCGAGCGGATCGTATGAGAGGCGGCCGCAATAAGTTTGGTCCCATGTACAAACGCGATCGCGCCCGAAAATTGCAGATGATGAGACAGCGGCAGATGGCCGTGCAAACGCTTCGAGGCTCTTTGAGCGACGGTGGCTTAGTGCTAGGATTCAGCTCTCCCTACGCTTCCGTTCCCGTTAAACAAGAAATACAGATCCCACAGGTGTCATCTTTGACATCGTCCCCCGAGTCGTCTCCGGGGCCAGCCCTGCTTGCCGCGCAGACACAGCAACCTCAGCCGCCACCTCCTCCAGCGCACGACAAGTGGGAAGCGCATTCACCGCATTCGGCGTCACCGGATGCATTCGCTTTCGACGCCTCCGCAACCACCGCCGCCACACCATCCAGCACGGCAGAGACCACCAGCACCGAAACGCTTCGAGTCTCACCCATGATTCGGGAATTTGTCCAAACCATAGACGACCGCGAGTGGCAAAATTCGCTCTTCGGACTCTTGCAGAGCCAAACCTATAACCAATGTGAAGTCGATCTCTTCGAATTAATGTGTAAAGTTCTGGACCAAAACTTGTTCTCTCAAGTGGACTGGGCGCGGAACACCGTGTTCTTTAAGTATTTAAAGGTGAATTTCCAGATAAGTACGAATATCCCTTCCCAAATCCTTTGACCCTGTCCGGTGTACACCAAATCTGCTTGCGAATAAGAGGCATTGCGCTACTGCGAACCTTCATTTCTGAATTTTATGAACTGGCCTTTGCGAATGTATACTATAGTTTCGTGCTGACACTAGTTATGATATGGTTGTGTGAGTAGGGGCACGTGTGACGCAGTGGGCGACGCGGTGCCGCTCGCAATCGATACGCCACGCCGCCGCCGCCCGCGTCGCGCCGCACCAACTGGGTCAAGTTCCCACGGTTTTATTCTACATTATACACCTTTTTAATAATTACTAGTTACGAGATTTCACAGAATGCTATCAAAAGTATAAACTAGACTTGATTAAAATAAAAGTAAAGTTCATTGAGAGCAGTAGATGATTCAATCATATCATGAGCGTTTCAGGAGTGTTCCATCAATCAGTAGTTCTGTTCTCTATCGACGAGAAAAGGGAGCAACGGCGGCGGCTACCGCGCCGTGGTCGTCGCACGCTTACGCAAGACCCGCAGGCGGGTCACGTGGTTTCGCGACGTTGCCACTCTGTTCGTCTCATACTCTCTCACTCTAGTACACAGTCACTATTCCGCAACTAGTAATTTTTGTTTGCACTAAAATGACGCGACATATTTACAATTCAGTCCCGGAATTAGGACAGCGGTGAATTAGATATAACTCTGATTATCGAATACATTTATGTAAAATATTTCCGACAACTTAAAGTAAAACAATAATAAGATTATTTGTAGTGAACGTATATATATATATAAGTATTATCAAAAGAAGGAAAATTTATTATTAAAGTGTTGTCGTTAACCAAATGCTCAGCGTTTGTGGTCGAATTAGGATGTTGATGACCTACGCTTTCTCCAGACGGATGTGATGTAACGGTTCAGTCCGCAGAGCGGCAACGTTGCACTTTCATCGGCGCACTTGACACACTGCCCGTGGCCGAGTTGCCACGAGAAAGCACTTTTTACCGCAGCGAAACGCGTAACTGCCGGTAACAGAGACGTAACGAGTTGCGCGTTCTTTCTTCGCTTTCTCTTACGTAATATCTAACCAGGTACGATTAGTCACACAGCAAAGGCGCGGTTGAACTTGAAAAGACCGAGAAGTAATGAGGAATCTTGTGTAGCCGTTTTAATATATATTTACGATATAAATTTCTGTAGGATAGCTAGAGCAAATTTTTAGATTATGCGCTTTATATCACCTTTCGGGATCACAATTAAAATAAATCGCGTTTCTTAATTATCAATGTCAGTGTCTCCACAATATTATTACTGTTTTTTTTGGCATTTAGCCTTTCACTTTCGTCATTGTGTTCTATCCTTCTCTGGTCTAGACATTACCCAAGCCTTCATTGCAACATGTTGTCGGTAACGACAACTGGGGTATCTTGAATTAAACGCTCTACATACCATAACCTAATATCTGTTACGTGTTACATTTTAAAGATCGATTGCGATCGATTAATTTAATTTGCTTCTATAAATAGATTCAAAAATCTATCTAATCTAAAAATTAGTTTTTTTTACACTACACGGTTCATAATATGTCAACGTTTACCAGCGGAATAATACTTGAATTCGGACGTCTCAGTATTTAGCAACTAATACGTTTAATAATGTGGTAAATTAGTAATATGTACTGCAATAGTACTGTCAATATTGAGAACTCTTAGTTTACACGCGTCTCATGGCTGTACTTATCTAACTAGGCCAATTAATTTTTTTTTCAGGCACTGTGTCTTGGCACTAATAAACTTTATTTCATTAATATCTTTTCTGATCGTGGTATTTAGTATAATACCTTATCCATAGAAAACTTCCTATAGTGCGCAAGTTTAAAGGCACGCAGCAATTCGAGGCGACTTTGACCTACTTCGCGCGTTGCCTAGTACCGACAAGTCGAACCAAGATGGCCGCTTGAAGGGAATGCTAACCACCGTTTCCATTCCAAAAGGTCGCATATCTCGCAGTCGCAGCATTTCGATATCTTCATTATTCTTTAGAATATAGGAACTCTTATTGAAGATCTAACATAATCGGATACGAAACAATTTGCAATGCTTGCCTTATTGTTAGAACTGATATTCTCGACCATGACGTCTTATAGCAATGAAAAGCAACTTCCCCGCGGGAAATCCGTAAGGGACTACAATTACACTCAAACCATTGCTTTGAAAATATAGTACGCAATCAAACTATAAGAGTGCAACTTTGTTAAGAAAAATATGATTGAGTAGTATTCGGCAATCACGATTCATCCCATTAAGTAAGCTAATATGCGTTGAAGCAATAGCGGAGAGCTGCAAAATTCAGAAACATTTCGTAAACGGCAAATTTAACGCGTTTGCGCACCGCTCCGTGTTTTCTAATGTAAGTCAATAAAATGTGGGTCATAATATCAGTTGAGACTCTCTGATAGCGTTTCGTGTAAAAACACTGTGGATCTCTTTGAAACATTAATTATTGTCTAATTCAAAAAAGAACCAAATTTTAAAAATGTTAACACCACACTATACACACGGTTCCTGACCCAGATTGCCTTGCGTCACATGTTACTCTGCTTACATGACCTATCATTGAAACATTATACGTCCCTATAAATGCCATCTTCATTGAAAAGGCCAATTCTGAAGTGCAGCTTTCAACACTTAACGGAGCCGTTCTCGTTTCCCTTAAGTAATTTATTTGATTTTGCAAGCGATTAATTACTAACCTTTTTTATTGTTTTGTCTTTTAGTTTGGTAAGAATAATCAACGGTTTCGTTAGGTAGTCACAGTGAAGATGGCGAAGTATTCTTGACTGAAACGCTCAAACATTTCGACGTTATCTATTCTGCACGTGAAGCAATACCATTATCGTTTGTTTCAGGTCGATGACCAAATGAAACTACTGCAACACTCATGGTCTGACATGTTGGTCCTAGATCACCTCCACCAGCGGATGCATAATGGATTACCAGATGAGACTACACTCCATAATGGACAGAAATTTGACCTCCTTTGCTTAGGTCTTTTAGGAGTACCTTCACTAGCTGATCACTTTAACGAGCTTCAGAACAAACTTGCCGAACTCAAATTTGACGTCCCCGACTACATCTGTGTAAAATTTTTGCTTCTCCTAAATCCTGGTTAGTATTACATCAATACTTTTTGCTAAAGCTTTTATTTTTATGTTAAGTGTGCCCGCCCCTCTTGCGAATGAACTTTGTGCACTTATATGTTGTCACCAATTACTTATTTTACTATGTTTACAAACTGTTCTCTATTCCATGTTTTTATAGTTAACCCAGGCGAAATATGTTTTTTTTTTAATTTTGAAGAGTATTTTTGGGGTTTCAGAAGTGAGGGGCATAGTGAACGTGAAATGCGTCCGAGATGGTTACCAGACAGTGCAAGCTGCATTGCTCGACTACACTCTTACATGCTACCCTACGATACAGGTAATTGAAATAAATAACTTTCGATTATTTATCTTCAGTGGCCTCCTCCAAGCTTTGTTACTAACATTTGACATATTATTATGTTAAATTCAGTGTGGCGTGCAACAGAGTAGAATAGAATCAACACTTAACACTTAAAGGTGTCGTAAAAGGCAACTTATGATACTGGAAGTAATCACCATACAACTCCCGTAAAACACAAAACGGGCAGCAGCGTTTTCCGAATCATGGCATTTTAGAGCGATTTTCACCCTACCTGTCAAGCGTGAAGTTTATGCTAAAAACCTCCATTTCTGGGGTAGGCTTACGTTTAGCAGTGGTCGTCATGGGCTCAGATGACGTCATGTTAAGATTTTAAATATATTGATTTGTTGTTGTCAATTCCAGGATAAATTTGGAAAATTGGTAATGGTGGTGCCTGAGATCCACGCCCTAGCCGCGCGGGGGGAGGACCACCTGTATCAACGGCACTGTGCGGGACAGGCTCCGACTCAGACTCTTCTCATGGAAATGCTACATGCTAAACGCAAGTGAGTCTACATCAAACTAACGTTTGGAAACACCAATTACAAAAGAAGCGCCAAGCTAAAGCCTTGAACTATGTATTGCTAAAACTAATCAAAAGAACAAGATAAAAATTAGAAGGAAAAAATGCAGTTATGTCTCTCGTTCTAGGCCGAATGGGGGCGATATGCTAAACCGGAGTGCTGAACACACGTCGACTCTTGACAGATTGTATGTTATATAAAGTTATCTCATTATATGCCGGTCATTTATATAAAGCACCATTGAATTCATTTTAATGCACTTAGTACGATCGAGTTGTCAGAGGGAGCGAAAACTACCAGATTAGAACTATTTTAACCTAACATGACAAGTGGAAATCTTTATTTTCTCAAAAATACAGTTTCTGAGAAGCCTATTCAAAGAGACAAACTTTGTTCCTTTCTGACAACTCTATTTTACTTGTCATAGTCATTGGTGTAATGTTAACACTTCATCTGCTTGTCACATTATCGGTGCCTACATTACTATGCTAATCATGGGAGCACTTGCTGGCGATATATTTGTTATAAAAAGAGACGCACACTTAACGGCTATGGACCAAACGAACTATTGTGCTTTTTATTATTAGAGTACGAATAAAAAACGTACCTATCTAAAGTCATAAATTAATAATTTTGGAGTCAAGCTTTTTTTATTTGCTAATAGTGAAAGTATTTGGTTATGTAGAAGAGGCCTAATTGTAAATATCGTGTCTTTGTAAATGAATAGTAGCTGTTCTAGTTTAAATTATCAATAAGCGTTTAAATATTTTGTAGTAGATTTCAAAGATTTCATGCGTGATTCCTAATGCTACAAAATAACGATTATAGTGTTAATAAAACGTAACTTAAAAAAATAGTAACATAAAAATCTGGTAATTTGCAACATTTTCAGAAACACTTCAAGTGTAATAAATAACCCTTTTATGAGACAAGTAGCATGTTATTTGCTTTTTTAACAAACTTTACTTTACTAACAAAAGACCATCAATATATCTTTATCTCCAAAATAGAAATTATTTGGTTTAGTATTATATTAGAGTATTAGTACGGGTTACAGTACAGAAAAGCAGCAATAAAAATCAAATTATGATACACAATAACAAAACCCATATTAGTATTTTGTTCTTGTTAATATTTATTGCTTATGGTTATGTTAAATTTACAACCTAACTTATTATTTGTATTGATTATGATTTCTTTCACAAGTACACCGAAGTATAATGTGGCTATAAAAAGTAATGATAAAAAATGCGACATTAAGGCTACACGCGTTCTTAAATAGCACTACGTGCTTGTGACGTGTTCCTCGTTCAGATAGTAATCTTATTATAGTAGGACTGTAAGGGGATGTGCATGATTTAATTAATGTAATATTTAAATACGCGGCAGTGGTAGAGAAAAAATCAACTACAGAACAAAAATATGTATTTGTATCCGAGCAGCGTAGTTGTCTAATAAATTTATAAACCACACTATGCTATAACCAGAAAATATACAAACCAACATGTCAAGAAATAGTTCTTTATCTTTTTAGTCCGAATTTCAAAATATAATCGAAACGGGTTTATTTATGATCATAACTTAATTCTGATTAAAAGGATTGGAAGACTTTAGTATTTCATAAATAGTCGTCGTTTTACAGAATCCTTGAAAATTAGTTATTTATTGATGAAATTAAGAAAATAAAACCTAACTTTATTTAAAAAAACTGATACCTGTTTTTACGAGCAATTTTTCCTTGTCACAATGATAAATCAGACTACCTGAAACGTACTCTTGTATTCATTCATGCACTGTATATATTTTATCAGAGAAACTGGTATTAATGCATAACATGTCAATACGCATCACATTTTCGAGCCTATTATACAATCATGTGAATTAAATTATCTCATGATACAAATATTATATAGTCTAAAATATTGAAACGTCGGTAATATAAAGTGATGGATGTATCTAAAATCTGAATATAGAAAAAAAATCGAAAATCCTCAACGTTGAGTAATTCAGTTAAATTTAGATATGATGCTCGATGCGGATGCTCTAAATCGAATAATTCATGTTCCCATTATTTTGACAAACTTCTTTGACAAGTAATAATAATAATAAATTAATATTTTATTTGTATTGAAATAATTTAAAGTACAACTAAGTCAACTAATAAGACATTTAGTTCGTCTTGTGAATAGATTATTGTGTAAATTTAAAAAAAATGAGGCCCTAGTCTGTAAATAATATTGTTTTCGTCATTAAGCGGTTATTTTGACTCTGCTTCGCTTCGCTCATATGGTTATTTTCGTTTATCAATGCTTTTTTTAGGCAGCTGCAATTATGAACAATGTCCACATTGAGCCGACCGGGTATTAAAACTGATACATTTAGTCCAATAAATATATCCAACATAATAATATCGGAGATATTTAAGATCATCTGATACACTATTTTACCTTGTTACTAGTGACTTGGCTCTATTTTTTTTTTGTCAATCCAATCTTGTGGTCACACAGCACTTATCTAAGGGATGCCATTAAATTAACCCCAAGAAATCGAGTAATCCTTCCCGATAATTTTACTGCCCTATTGAGCACATATGTATTAAAACACAACATTAATTTTGGTGGATGTTAATTTATGTGATACAATAAATAAACACTAATTTCATTTATATAATCAATGTTTATTCGACCTCTGACTACTGTGTTATTGTATACAGAGTTAATTTTCATTAAGATGGTAATTATTGGTATTATTACCACGTTTTTCTTATCTCACTTTTCTTATTTGTTTGTCTGTCCGGGCAAAATCTTGCAACTTAAATTTGAGGCACTTTCCGATAAGCTAGAAAGCTGAAACTTTCAGGATAGTTCAGAACCCGATGACAATGCACTCTAAAGCAACTTTCAACTTTCCAGATGCACTTTCAGGTCCACTTTCGGCAACTTTCACTTTTGTATGGGGCTTATCCGATTGTTGCGTAACACATGGTTACTTCGTTGAGTTAATAATTAAAAAGAATAAAATAATTATAAACTCGGCGTCAAAAAAATCGCACCTTATAAAAATCTTATTCAAAAATTCCTAAACCTTATATAGAGGATAGTGTTAGGTATCATTAGAAAGGTAACAAAAAGGAGCATCAAACAACAATTAAGTGCAATCTTTTTTTTAATTAAAATTATACAAAAAGCATAAAAATTTGAAAAATAATAAAAAATCTTAATTAAGTCCTAATTAATAATCGATAATTTACAAAAAAAATGTACAAAAAGTGTCTTAAAATTAACTCAAAATCTAGTGTTACCCCCCCTTGCCCTGATGACGGCTTCCATACGGTCCCTCATAGACCTCACCAACTTCAGGAGCTCTTCTTGAGGGATAAGACCCCATTCTTCAATCACCGCGGTTTGGAGTTCCTCTAGAGTCGAAGGAGCCGGATCCCGAGATCGAACCTTACGTTTAAGATGGTCCCAGAGGTGCTCTATCGGATTCAGATCAGGACTTCTCGCTGGCCACTGCATCACAGGAATTTGGGACCTCCGCAGGAAGTCGTTCACGATGGCTGCAGTGTGTGCGCGAGCGTTGTCGTGCATTAATGTGAACCCCTCGCCAAAAGATTCGGCAAAAGGGACCACATGCACATCCAGGATCTCTGTGATATAGCGGCGCGCAGTCAGCGACCCTTGTCCGCGAGCACCTCCGGTCCGGGAGACGCAGACCAGGTCGGTTTTGCCGGCAGCCGACATACCGCCCCAGAACATGCAGGATCCGCCTCCATATTCCACCGTCTCCTGGATGCAGGCTTGAGCGAAACGTTCACCCTGCCTCCGGTATACTCTTCTTCGTCGGTCGTTGCAGAAAAGACACACTCGTGTCTCGTCTGAGAAGAGAACAGCTCCCCACTGCTCAATGGTCCAATCGACGTGGTCGCGAGCAAACTGCAAGCGGGCTCGTCGGTGCGCTGCAGTCAATTTTGGACCTGTAGCAGCTCTGCGGGCTGCTATGTTCTTCTCCTTCAGTCTTCTTCTAACCGTGGATACACTCACGGTGCGTCTGCGAACTGCCTGGAGCTCCTGTTGCAGCTGAACAGCGTTTGAGAAGCGATTTCTCAAAGAGTACGACACAACGAACCGGTCGTCTCTTTCCGAAGTGCAGCGACGTCTACCGGACCCATGTCGCCGGATATAGCCACCGGTCTCTAAAAAGCGCTGGTAGACTCTACGAACCGAAAAACGGCTCAGATTCAGTTGCCGGGCGACATCACACTGCCGCACCCCTGCTTGCAGTAGTGCAACCACTTGAGCGGCCTCATCAGCTGTAGTGTCCATTTTCCAGATGTTCTTTCTTCAGTAAAATCAGTGCGTGTGTCCCCTTCAACGGTTTAATAGCGAATGACCCACATTGAACCCGTGTTGACCTCTTTATACCCACAAAGTTAGCGCAACTCGCGACTCTCCCGAGCAGCAAAATTTCCTTAGAATTTTTGTGACCCTTTATTTGTTGCTTTAGGTTTTATTTGATAATGAAAAATAATGTTTTTTTATTAAGTTAATTAAGTAACCTTTTAAATAAAATTATAATTAATACGACTGCATGTGCATATCCAGAGTTAATGCCATTTGAACGTGATTTTCTTAGAGGTGCGATTTTTTTGACGCCGAGTGTACTAGATTTAAAAAATCTAAAAATCCCACGTTTTTCAATGTCCTAAAAAGAATAAAATAACCCTGCGGGGCAAAGCGAGGGGCCACTCAAAACGTGGGGGCGCATCTTTACAATAATCGGCATCAATGCATGTCATTCATCTCTTTAAAATCTCCTCTTAGTAATATGCGCCCCCACGTTTTGAGTGGCCCCTCGCTTTGCCCCGCAGGGTTATTTTATTCTTTTTTTTTGAAAAGAAAATTGCTTTATATAGCTAGCTTTCAGCCTATTCTAGTAAATATAAAATTAACGATTTCTTTTTTAACATGATTGTAAATGTTGAAACTAAACTCGTACAGCTATTTGGGTTTGTAATTTTGAATACATCGGAAAGCTTTATCATTGTCTATTGAGTATTGATATAGCATTGCAAAATTTTATGTAACAGACGAGAAGGCAAAAAGCCTCTTCATATTTTGTATCCTTCATTATCATCAATTATATTCTTCTATTATATACTTTTACTCATAAAAAAAACAAAAAATGATGTAATTCTTCTTTATTAATTGAACTAGAAAAGACTACCTATTTTACACACGTTCTTTTTGGTAGCACGAACATCATGCACGTATAAAAAGTTGCACATTTGACAATTTTGACATAAGTGCCTTATAAAAAAGAGAAAGTAAATTATAAGTAAATTGCTAGTAAAATTACTAAAATAAGTATACTCTTAAACTCTAAAGTCTAAACAACCAACTGAAACATATATGGGACAAAGAAAGTTATGACTTAAAAAACAAGTTTATGGATAAATTATTTTCATAAAATGTTTTCAAAGAACTCTCCACCAGCCTCTATACGAAATTGCCGTGGACACTTCATCTGCGGACTTTTCGAACGCTTTTAGCAAATTTTCCGACGATGAAGACCCCTTTTATCCTCCTTTAGTTGATTTTTTATCATATTCACGCGGTGCCATATTAGGCCTACATCTATAATTGCCATTTAAAGTCAATGAAACAACTGGTACGGTTTTAGGCTACTTTTGAAATAAAAAAATCATCGCTCGAAAATGATCCCAACGCAGGCTAAATTTTCACTGAGACACGATAATTCAATTTAGCTATCAAAAAAGGTGGAGGGAAATAAATTCTAAACTCGCAAAAAAAAATATTTTTTCATTTCATAATTAAAAAAACCTTTTTCACAAATCTCTCTAAGTGGGCTGGTACCAACCTACTTTTTTAGTTCTTACACTTCCGCACATTGCACAT
The DNA here is from genome assembly GCA_927399485.1 of Calamotropha paludella. NCBI lineage: Eukaryota > Metazoa > Arthropoda > Insecta > Lepidoptera > Crambidae > Calamotropha > Calamotropha paludella. The sequence goes on along the minus strand of OV656803.1, from coordinate 29,529,720 downwards.
TTGAATAAAATAGTTTTCTACGGATTTTACAATTAATTTATTTTATACTAGCGACCCGTCCCGGCTTCGCATGGGTGGACAAAATTCTTTAAATTTTTTCTAACATTAAATATAGCCTTTGTTACTCAGCATGAATGTAGCTTTCCAATAGTGAAAGAATTTTTGAAATCGGCTTAGTAGTTTTTGAGTTTATTCATTGCAAACATACAAAAATACAAACATACAAAAGTACAAAAATATAAATCTTTCCTCTTTATAATATTATTAGTGTAGATTTAATACTGACGTTTCGACTTCTATATGGGAGCCGTGATCACAAGTTGACTAGGATAATGGTCGTCATATATTATTTTTCTACTACCTTCACAATATTTTAATCGAGCACGTTCTTAATTGTTTAAATTTTAAATAAATAAAATTGTTTTATTTTTTAGTCAGTAGTATACAATGTAATCGTAGTGAGAATTTAATAACTAAATAAAATGTAAAAATAAAACAAATTGTTTTATATAACATTTTAACAATTAAGAACGTGCCCGATTAAAATTTTGTGAAGGTATAAAAATATACGACGAAGATTATCTTAGTCACTTGTGATCACGTCAGGATTAAATATAAAATAAATTATGAGCCAAATCCGTAAAAAAGTGTTTTATTCAAATACCTACTTTACTATGGTTTTACAAAATATAATGTTAGAAACTTTGTTTTCAAAGCCAGGGTGAGAAGGCACCTTCTGGGTTCGCTCGTTACATCGTAGCTTCTGTCTTGGCCCCCAGGCTTGATTGGGATCAAGAGCGAACCCATTGAATTAAAAAAAAATTGGGACATTCAATTTTAATCACTTATAAAAATAGTACATTGGGCTGGTTCTAATATCTTTCAGTAAAAAATAGGATGAGAGAGGATGTCTACTCTTAACGTTTGCAATACAAAATTATTAACAATTGTATCTCGAAAAAATCTAAATATTAGCAACTAAAATGTTATAGCCTAAAAGAAATTTTATAATTTCTTTAACGATTTATATGTCTGTGGCAGGTGCGGATTCCTGCCAAGCGACACGATTGAGCCGCATTCGCCTATCTAGAGTAAGCTATTCATGTTCATAAAGAACTGTCAAGACTACTAAAGCACAGCTCCTAGTTAGAAAGATAACTTTGGCACTATATCACAATCGAGCAGCAGTTATAACATGCAGAATGCGGCTTAATCAGTTCCACTGTCTTGTTTGTTAACTTCCTTAACTTCTTTACACAGGGTGAGTCAAACTTATGCCTCAAGAGAAGCAGTAATTTGAATTTAGCAAATTTTACAAATAGGAAACATTCAATCGTTTAAAAATCGTTAAACAATTTTTTGTACGGTAACGGTTACATGTTAGTTTCTATGTTCCCAGTAAATTGATATTATCCTTGTTTCTAACGATCCATATCATTAAAAAACCATATTCATTTAACATCTTATTGATTTGCGTACAAGGTCAGACAGCTTCTTTAAATACTAAATTAAAAGTAAGCTTAATTTTTCAAATAGAACAGCGGTAATAAGCAATTAAACCAAAATGTTTTTAAAAATGAAATTTTAATTTTTTTTTTAGTGCATAAGTTTTGTTCACCCTATATACATTTTAATACTTAAATAGTCACCAGGGTCATTGGAAAAATAAAGGCATAAACATGTTAGAGAAATCTATTTCCATTTTTATATACACTAGCTTTAATCACTATCACACAAATCATAGTGACATGAATTCTGACTTTTTATGGAAACGGAAACGTCATGCAAGGACGTAAATTTATAATTATTAAAAAGTAAATGGCTAAAATTAACCTGAAATAACACTTTTGCCATGGTATAGAGATATTATGTAGAGTATAAAACATATTTAAACTTGCCTCACTTTTTCACCAAAATAATATTTAGTTTTATATGTCATAATAATGCTTATTATATATTATGCGTAGAATGCATTGCTACAGTATTTAAACTTAATTCGCAAAATACAATCCCAAAAAACCTCAACTCCATCAAAATCTACCGAAAAATAGCATAGTTTTTGTTGATACTTTTTTAGCATAAACCACAGAACAGTAAAAAAAAAGAGTAGAAGTCGCAAGTGAGCGGTACCGTCTGCTTACGGGTCGGGATCGCACACTCTACGCGAAACAATATAGACAAATGCCATTTTGTGCAGTTTTGGGATGTAAAGTATTCTGTCGTAGAACTTATTGATCCATAGAAGGCTTAACGTACCGTCGGATATTCATATTTTCTGTTATTTTCATTACAATTATATTGAGTTCTTGGAAATTAAAAAAAATTAAATCGACATTATATTTAAGAAGTTAAAGTGTAGATTTCAATGTGCAGTTTTGTTTTTCTAGAAGTTTGTAAAACACAATTTACTGAAAGCATGCTTTCCGTCATACATCATAACTTGCCCGTTACACAATTAGTAATGCACCTGATTACGTATAAATAATAGCTATCGATAAGTAGTATTGAAGAGATATACATTGCAACCAATATAGCATATTGGTTGCAACTAATTTCATGGAATTGTCATTTAAATTTAAATATTTTATTGCTTAATTTTGTAAAAGTTAATTATTTTTATACACAAATAAGGTGGTTAAATAAAAAAAAAGTAGATTTAATGGATACTATTTTGAAAACTATTTTGGAAAACAAAACCATATTAATAAAATTATAATAAAAACGATAAATATATAAAAGGTTTAGAAGGCCCGTCTTTGTGTTTTTTAAATATTACAATTAAACCATTTATGCACGAAGATAGATATTTCGAAGCATGATATAAACATAGCAAAATGTTGTATTTATTACAGCTTTTGTAAAGATTTCGTTAATTTCATTAAAACTTAAGACTATATCGATAACACCGAGATATATGCTCTAACGCTTTCAGTTTTTCTAACCAATCGGAATATTATTGCGATTCAAAGATGTGTGAGTTAGGTTACGCAGGTTTTCTTTAAAAGTTGGCGTCATGCGACTTTTATTTTTTTTACTGTTCTGTGGCATAAAACAACATAATATAATTTACTTATATTATAATGAATCAGAAATATATTTATCACTCACCAGCACTGGCACTTCGGATGTTAAGAATTATAATTTGTTATAATATTAAGAAAAATATGTAAATACAGGCACTTTAGTGCATGATGACAACAAGGCAAAAGAAACTAGTTTTATTCTGCTGCAGTTTGAAAAAATCTTATTTTTTTCTGAATCAGTTATAAGTTAATTACTGAAGTATATCTCGCAAAATCGAACTCACGCTACTAATCTATTAACTAATCTAATATAATCTAATTTTATATCATTTTATAACCGTAACTAAAAAAAATTTAAGAAAATTAAAAGTTGATGCCAGTAAACGACTGAAATGCTTAAATTGATAACTTCCGAGTGCCGATTCGTTAAATTTAAAGAGAAATCACTCATTTTTTTAGAAAATACGAGACAAAACTAGTAAAAAAACTAAAACAAATGCTACAAGTATTTTTACATTTACTAAGAAAACAATATTTGTGTTTTCAAAAATTTGTGTTTTAAAATACCTAGTTTTTTTGCATAGGAAATGCTGCTCTTCTTGCCCTTGCTGCACCTGATTTGAAAGTTTTGTTCTTAAACGTGTGAGCAAAAATCATCACTCGCTTTTCGCATGATATACATATATTATGTACATAATGTAAAACTTTTCAGACAATAGATCTATCATTAAATATCAGCACACTTTAGAATAATTAATTATAAATTTAAATTTGGAAATGATAGAATTGTGAAAACCCTATAACAAGAGGTTTTAATTAAACTATAACTAATAATAAAATTAAAACATCAATCGGTCTGGACATTTGCAATATTCTATTGATGCTTTAGAAAATAATCCGAATAAATATGTACTAAGGGAAAGAAAATATAAAGACATGCTTCAAGACAATGAGCTCAATAAATTTGATTGATACAAACCTGATGAACTATTTTGTTAGAAATCTACACATATCTCTCGTTTTGTTGATTGGTGGAAGGAATTCATGAATTTGTTGACAAATTAGTACAGACAAGAAACCAACAGAAGGGCAGTTAGTTACATTATCAGTTCCATCGATCGGAATGAAAAAAGAGAATATTAATTTCTTAGAACTATTTTTAAAGCCTTATATGAAATCCAATACATTCATAAAACTAGTTTCTGGAAATGTTACCTGTAAGTGGGTGAAAAAGGGGCACATGTTTATTTTATTTAGACCATTTTTAGAGTACGAAGCACTATGTTCAATAGGTATCCAGGATAGCAATAAATGGATACGTTTTCAGCGTATAAGGTATTTAGGCAAGTGCTTTTTGTAAACGATTGATACCTAATACCGAAATATGGTAGATTGTTTTTGTTTTCGCGTTAAATTTGTTTACGCAATTAAATATCGAAAGATATACATTAAGTAATGCAAAATCGTGAACAATTATGTCTTAATCTGGAAGCACAGAAATCTACTGGCAACAAATCTACAAACAATATCACTTAAGCGTTTAACTCTTGGCGGCTGTTAGATGTCTGAAACTGGCTGCTAATAAATAATTATGACAGCAAGAGTATTTATGGCTAAGGGCTTTAGTAAGTAAGTCTTTAGCACCAATATAAACGCGATATATTATAATTTTAAGCAAAACTCATTCAGGAATCCATGTTCTTCTTGGTGCCAATAAGTTTCACCTTGTCAAACATTTTCAATGTAGGCTAGGGCCTAGAACATCTATTTTTATTGTATAAACATAACCTCAAAACCCCTTCAGTCATCATATTAGTATAGTATATATATGTTAGTGTTTTTTTTTCACCATGAGTCACATTTCACGTAAATAACTCTCAAATTTTACGTAGTGAGCATTTTTGTACACCTCCTTTAAAACTAAATTAAAAAATTGAGAAGTCTCAAGAATTATTTAATTTGTTTTCCTATATACATTGCCTGTTCATATGAAATCAAAAAATCTGTACATTACTGGGTACTTTTTGGTTCTGTCGTTCGTGAAGTAGTAGTACATATTTAACAAAATAAAAAACAAAGCTTTTCCTTCGTAAAATTAGATTTTGCTGCCTCTATAATTCGTGAGCGTCAAGATGGCGGGATCAAGTCCCCAATTTGAAATGTATCACATTAAAATGTTTGTGCTACATATGTTCTATTTGTACCCCGAACCAGACATTTGTACCTCTAAAGGTAAATGAAGTATGTAAAGATCTACCTTCTGAAAGCTCTACTCAGAGGCAGGCAATTCACACCCGAAAACTTAGTACTACATATGTACTTGTATATACTCAGTATTCAACACAGTTGTAAGTGCCAAATTAAAGTAATGTGATTAAAACATTGGTCCCGCCAATTTGATGATTCATGTTATCGCTGAATTTATATGAACATTGTTACAACTCGCGCAAAATCAAATGTGGAAACTTAGTACGGCCTAAGTACATGAACTTGTATAATTTTCATGTTCATAATTTAAGTACATCAAAAGTTATCTCAGGGAGTATATCAGGGAGATTTTTACATACTTCATTTACCTTTAGAGGTACAAATGTCTGGTTCGGGGTACAAATAGAACATATGTAGCACAATCATTTTAATGTGATACATTTCAAATTGGGGACTTGATCCCGCCATCTTGACGCTCACTATAATTCGAAATGGACGTCCAGTGCCTATGTATAATGTTTTAATTTCAATAACAACTAGATATGTAAAAAAAATACTGAAGTACCATGCAGCTTATTTAAGGTTCCTGTGATAACTTTGAGATATTTTAAGGGTACAGAAAAACCAACTCCAATTTTTACAAATTTGTACTCATGCATGTAAATGCATTATATCTACGGTAAAGGTCATATGGCGTTAGTAAACTGACATGAAACTACATTGATTTATGTTCATACATTTATGTATAATTACAATGATTTATGTTCACAGATCTTGAAATCCCAGTGAAGAATAATTTGAAGACCGAAGATGCGCCAAGCGCTCCCTACACCACATCAAATAGGATATTTTATAACAAATATTACTTATTAATTAGCTTTAGTTGTTAACTTGGTGTGTGATTAAATTAATTAAGTTATTGCGCGAAGCGCCGGCCGGCGGCGCGGCGCGTGCCTAGTCCGAATGCAGATGAAACAAATATTTATCTATCTAATATCTGTAACATAAATATACAAAAATAATATACACCAGTCTGTGTAGCTTTGGTTAATTTATTTAGCAGTTTATGTTGGTTCTTTCAAAATTATGTAAGTACATTGAGTTAGTTTCTCTTAACTCCGGTGCGTAAGCGGGAATTATTACAATACATACTTTAGGAAAGCGTCTGTGATTATAAACGAAGAAATTTGATGAAAGCAGTTTTAAATTTAGTCGAGTAATTGTGCATAATAATGTTAGTTTTATGTGATCGGGCCGCTGCGAGCACTCCGCTCCGCGGGCGTCCGTCTCTCAATTTGAGGTTACTTATATTATACGACTTACCTTCTTTTTATCTTTAAGCGCTTTAAATTAAGTTTGTAAAATGTCTTCACCGATGTGAATGGTATTTTACGAATGTGTTTTCTGCTTGCTGCTCGTGATGTTCCTGACACGGGACTGACGGCAGTGTGCAAGTGTCTGCGATACGTAGTTTGATTGAGCTATTTCACAATTTATGAGAGTTGTTAAGCGTTTAAGGAGAGAAATTGTTTTGAATATATGTGTTACGTACTTTATTAGAAGAGTTTATTTGTTAGGCCCGAAATCATTCAGTAACAATAATGGTAAAGTAGTTTTCCCAACTTATTTCGCAATCAACACGAAATTACTTTACGTGATTTATAAATTAATATTAACGGCCTGCAAGTTATCTTCAGCTAACGAAGTATGTAACACCTTCGGTAGGTAGGTAGCGATACCATAAAATGATCGGTTGTTCAAAATCATATTGAAAATTTACAGTTGTTTCCTTTTAAAATATATATCTGGGTGTTGTATGAATTATTCAATGTTATTTTTATTGACCATACCAGTACAAATCAAATATTATCCCTGTAAATAACATAGTAACTCGTTTACAGTAATAAAAAACTACTTATAATGTAATTATGTTAAATATTCTCGACGTACGTGCAAGAAGCCTTAAAAATCATAGATTTTTAAAGAATTATGGGTACTAGCATCTACCGGCCATCGGTCGAAAAAAATGATGTATTTTTATAAAACATATTGTTCTTTATTAACATATATAATATGTTAACTGAAAGTACATGGTTTCGTATTTTTCTAACATAAATATAGTAGCGTACGTAAACAAGTGTAAAAATCAACTATTAAAGATGAAATATGTATACATAATATTAAAAAATAATGTTATTATCATTATATGTAGCCCACGTAATAAACGTAACAAATTTAATTTGATAACGTTTTATTTTTATGATGTTTTATGTCAATTCGGTGGTAGTGAAAGCCCATTACATAGGCGAGAGATATATCTATCTATACTTTATTTATATTTATATACAAGAAATGTACCTATAGACCCGTGAGAGTTATCAGTGGAACAGCAAAACGAATATATATATATACATATATGTGTTCACAAGGCTTGAGGCGGTGGGCTTTATAACACTTAGTAGTAAGAACAATCGAATGACTTAGTTAATCTAAAATGTGATTGACGGTTTGTGTTTAAATTGTTTATAAAATATTAATAAAATTATAATAGTGTCATTGCACCAAGTGCGAGCGTAGAGTAGGCCACATCATCGAGATATAGGCGTTACTGAGAGTGATTGTTCTTTCCATTTATTTGGCTTAACTTAACTAGCCTTGTACTATTTAATAGTTAAAATATGGCACCGTGTTTAATCTATAATACCGTCCAGTGAACACTGTAATTATCAACATGACATTTATGACGCTTCATGAATTTGATTCAATTGTTGCATAGTGCTGAGGTCGACCACGGTCGACTCAAGTTATGTCTGCGAACTAAATTATAATTTGCGTGCGTGCTTTAGACTTATAATGTAAAGAAAGATAAGTTAATAGTCATATCGACAATAGAATACAAAATAAGTACCTGCTGTATACAACACCATGTTTTAATAAAATCAACTTCGATAAAGTTCCTCAAAATATTGTTGTGGTACAATTTAAATATACAAAATTGAAACCTGAATTTGTTTGGTAAATAAATCAATAATTTTATAAAGATTTACTATGCATAAGGTCGAAGTAAAGGTAATATTCACTAAAATTATTTGCTATTAATCTTACTCCTCCCTTTGTTTAAAATAAATAACGACACAAATGTAAATAGCGGTCGGAATCATAAACCCCAGGTCGTGTTATTATTTTAAACCACTATATTGCATATACGTTATTGAGTGAAGTTGCGAACATCCATTCGTAATCATTAAGGTGTGCGCCTAACATGTTAATAGCGGAAGGATCTTACAAGCATCGCGAATATGGTTAAAGTTTATAATATTTATTTATCGTTACCCTGACATGTTTAAAGCTCCATTAGTTGCTCTTACTTCAATTTGTAGGTTCACCTATGAGTTGATTGAAGTATGACGTAGCTTTACGTCATTAGACGCTTTATAGAAGGCAAAGCTGATCTGTGATGGTATGACATAGTTAGGTACAATTAGGCTGTGTGAGTCTTGTTTGTACTCGTGTAGGATACAACTACAGCGCGTGACCAATTTTTGGCGAGATCCCTTTTTCCACTGCAGCTTTAAAAAACGTTATATAAAAGAGTCTGTATTTTTATGTCAATAAAGTATATATACATATAAAAACGCAGTGCTCGAAAAGTGAAACTTTAGTACTTGTTCAGATGCCGTTTTACATCAACTTTGGATTCCTTTTATTAGTTTTGTGAATTTACTTACCAAACTGATGTTACCATTTTACACAGTATTTTAGGTCCAACTGTGAATAGTTAAAATACTCGGCAGTATTATTTTGTTTTTTTTTGTTTAGAATTGTTTTGCAGTTCTCATAACACTAATAACGGGAATCGGGTTATCTATTTATGCCTCCAATGACTACCACTATATTGTATTATGATATATATGTTTGGAATGTTAAACATTAACATTGCAGGTTACAATTTTAACATATAAAAGATTTCACAGTGAAATTTAATTTGAACAATAGTCAATATGTTAATACATACAATGCATACAAAATAATACTCCAAGTCACCATGTTTTTAACATGATATTAATTTGTTGCATGTGTGTAGTTATGATATTTGTGTGGTCGTTCGCCGATTCAGTGTGGTTGGGTTTGTGGTAGCAGAGTCGCTGTGCCATTAGTTAGGTGTTCAGTACAGGGTCGTATCAGAGGCGCACGCACCCGAATCCTCCGTCGTCATCAAATACACAGCGCCTCGGTTCATGTGCGAGTCATGCCACTGACCTCACAACATTTTCTGATTTACCGACACGATATCAATAACGTCGTAGACAATAACGTATCGATTTTTTTAAGGTGCCACTGTTAGAAATCACTTCATTAAAAAACATTTATATTACTTATCGTTATTTAATTTACTGTTTTCTCCATTTCTAATCGAAACCACGTTGAATGTTTAACAAATAATTCAGTTGTATATTTAAATCTTTACATATAAATCTAAAACTACTATGTACTTTTAAGATTAGATTATAATATAGCATACAGTTGTATTTTAGTGATTATTATGGAAGTATATCTATATTTATGAAATAAAATAATAAGTATTTTAAATGTTAAGATACACAATGAGTGTTCCATGTAAATGTACATTTTGAGTTCAACTAGATTAAGCAATGAATATAATGTGTCACCGGCTGCGCGCGCCGTTGAACAGTTCCCCGCCTATTTGAAAGGTACGCGGCGTACTGTTCGCCCGCTTCCAGCCGCTGTCCACTCGCTCAGATTCGCTCGCGCAGTGTAACGTAGCTTTGCCCATCGCACCGTGTTTAAGCCATTTTATATTAACATGGTGTTTTTATGTCTGTCATTTTCTATCTACATGTTTTGTAACTCTGGGGTAAACTGATAGAGTTGGGTTAAGATGTGTGTGATTTTACGATAGTCCTTTATCTACAACAATATCGCGATTCAAATTCTTTTCTTTTAAAACTTATTAAACATATTTGTTTTATACTCATTAAAAGATTTTAATTAACATAGTTCATTGAACATATGGGTAGGTATATGACTTTGGATGATTGGACAAATTACTAATATTTCATCAGTGTAATCGACCTTACGTTAAAATACCATTTAAATTGATTTTAAAAATCATGTTACAAAAAATGGCTTTGGTATGGCGTTATCGACGCCCGCGGCGGGAGAGAGGGTACGTACGCGTCGCACACATTCCAAAATAACGTTAGACGTAACGCTCACCGGCCCGCGTCGCGACGCGTTACGGTTTAGTATGTTAACCACTTTGTTGTTCATTAACGATAAGTTAGGTTTAATCTCAGTCGATGTCGTTTATCTTTAGTCTGTGTATAGTATTCTCTCGGTTAAGTTTTTGTGAGGATGTGAATTTGAGCGAATCGACAGACTAATGAAGGGTTCATACTAGCTATAATTATTATGTACCTAAGCGATTATTTTTGCTGCACCCTAACTTTATTGCGTAAACTATGTTAGTTATATTTTCTTAATTGTACATATAATATAGGTAGGACGATGTATACAGTGTTTTAATTCAATCTTAAATGGTTATTGTTGAATCTAAAATGTGGGGCTGGCAAATACTAATGCAATGTTGCATTTTGCTGTTGTTAAATTTAAGTAAATCTTTTATCTGATACCATAGGTTAACTGCTATTTATGTGTTACTGTTGTTTAGAGGGTGAGGTCACATCTCGGGGGTGTCTGTGAGGTGTGCTGAGGAACGACTACCTCGCATCCGGGACTCTCGGCTCGGTCGGACCGATCTATCTTATTGTAAATCGTAATACATAAGTACACCCATTTAGTTAAGCCGCCAAGGCGCGCTGTGAGGCTGCATCCAATCTAACTGAATTAACTTTTTTCAGTAAACGGTACATCACGCGGTACATCACCTTTATATGATAGTATAGTAAGATTACTAAATATATCCATCTGCAAGAAACTTATATTTGCTAATCCCTTGACCATTTTGCTACTAGTGGAATACTGGCATCGATTTTTTGAAACAGTACCTTAATGAACCGATTTCACATTTACCAGAATCGTCGATAGGAGATAAAATAACAGAAAATAATGTTTGGTATCGAAGTTCAGTTAGAGTGGATCGACCAGAATTGTTTACCACCACAGCCACATTTGTACCGTGTCATTACCTCACATTACATCTTTTATACATTTTAAAATAGTTATTGTTGTCGCTAAATCTTTAAACTTATTTTTATTGTCAATATTGTTTAGAGGTCTTTAAGTTTAAAATTGTAAACACGATGATCTATATAGATGGCAAGATAAATATGTATATGGCGGTGTGAGATCGCCCGTGCATCGTCAATGTATTTATTCTCGTGGTGATTAATAAATATTGTGAGACGCACGAACGCGCCGACGGCGGGGGCTAGCTCTCGTCGCCGCTCGTTATTGTAGAAATAAATGATATTTTCGTTTAAATAACTGTGTCCTTATTACAAAAAACATCTTTGATTTATTCATCATTTATGCCTACTATGTGCTATAGTGGGACACTGAAAAAGCCAGATTAACAGGCGAAGCAATATATCCTTCTAGGCTTATTCCTAATAACTGACAAATAACTAGGCATTGCATAAAGTAGCAAAGGAAAACAATAGTGTTTGAAATAAATAGATATCATACAACTAGCTGACCCGGTAACGAGTTGCTATGGAAAAAGAGCTGACAGACAAACACACAAACAACAAATTTGTGTTCTTAGATTATAGACTAGCGGCCCGTCCCGGCTTCGCACGGGTGGATAACATTCTTTAATTTTTTTCTATTATTAAATATTTTTCCGTTAGCACAATCTAGCGTCCGGTAGACGAAATACTTCCGGTTAACGCGTTGCTATGGTAACGTTATTGATACAATGAAAAAAGAGCGGACAGACAAACACAAACCACTGTGATCTTAGTTTATAGATTACCGCCAAATTTCCTAAATATGAAGAATATATAACTATTGTGCCAGCATAATGCACACACGTGATAGTTTATAAGGATGTGCCACCTACACACGCTCGGCCCGTACGAAAGATTGGTTCAAACACATTTACTTGCACATTAATACTTCTGTCCTTATAACATGTTATATTGAAAAAAAATTGTATCAGAACAATGTAACTGAAATTATAAAACTACATGTTAAGAAAATTATACTCTCACTAGTGGACCCGACAGACGTTGTCCTGCCTGTTATTTTTGCAGTATAGATAAATAACCTAGATACCGTCTGCAGCGCCATCTGCCGGGCTGTTTTGTGAATCTAAACCATTCTCAGATCCCCTTGAACACACACAAAAAAAATCATTCAAATCGGTCCAGCCGTTTAGGAGGAGTTCAGTGACATACACACTCACAGAAGAATTATATATATAAAGATGGTCATTTTACAGACCAACCTTACTCTATGGAATTGGAGCCCAACTACCGCTTGACAGACATTACCCAAGATCACAAAATATGAATGTGGTCAGGAGTAATATTATTACGTAACTGTCTCAACCTAACCCACTAAAATCGTTCTATATGATGTTTTGTTTACAATAATATAAATTCCAGAAATTGAAATGAAACTTACATTTATAGTTGAGTTCATATATTTCAACTACGCACCAATAGGGGATAATACTGCAATGTTCTGGCGTGGCGCCAGAGTGCAGCACTAGCGTAGACAGTAAACAATTTTTTTGACAAGTCGTTCAAAGTGTGAAAAAAATTGTGAAGTTCTACTTTTAATTGAGTTTAAAATTTGACAAGAACACCATGGCGGTTAGTTTACTCTATGTGCTACTGGCGCCATCTGCGCCGAGTTTCGCGTAATGTCCCCTATTAATGCCAAGCTAAGCAAAACTTCTACCATGGATTAAATGATGGATATAACAAATTCTTATGATCTGTACATATAAATAATTCCTGGATACGAACCTTTGCATTTGGAAGGTAGGCAGGACCACTTTTGTTGCACCCAAACGGCCGTTACACCACTATTAATGTTCTAACTACGATCGGGTTAAAAAAATACTACAAGCTACCATAAGATATAATTCTTTATTCACATATCTACATTCGCATTGCAATACATTTCATTCATGTTCATTTAGTCTTGGATTATTCCTATATTTAAAAAAAAATAACTATTCGCCAAAGCGGACAGATAAAAACTAAAAATATTGTAGAGCTCAGTTCTTACAGAAAAACAGTATGTTATCACCGCTCGACCTTACTGTTAAAAGGATATAAGTTATTAAAAGTATTATATTGAACTCTATTCATTGAAATCAACGTTGAAAAAAATAACAGACTAATTAATGAAGTATTTAAGATATCCTGTCTGCCTTGGTGGAATTCTAAAACATCACTCGCCTGGTTCAGGGCTGTAATCTGATGCACCCGTCGAGCCGTATTGTCTCGCCGTTAAGCATAGGGTTTTGGATAATGCTCTGCACCAAAAGCGCGAATTCTTCGGGGTGCCCAAGCCGAGACGGAAACGGTACTGAGGCTTCTAGCTTCTTGATCGCCGGCTCGGGGAGTAATTCCAAAATTGGAGTACGGAACAAACCTGCAAAGAAATCCATCATCTCATTCAATTTATATCCAATCTTGGGAAGCGAGTAAAATATCGCAGTACAAGACACTGCTGCTCATTTTCATTTTGTGGAATACGGGAAGTGTATGGTCGGGCCTCCGTCACTCGCCTAGCCTACCGCAATAAACACCTACAGCGCGCGATCACTTGAAGTTACCAACTAGTTTGGTTCACTCCTCGCTTGCGTCTACACGGTTACCTGCACAAAGTCGATACCCAATCACCTCAAACAAAAGTTAGTTAGCGTATAACTTATGGTACGGATATCGCAGTGCGAAAATATAGTTACCTACCTATTACAAATTATGTTAAGGACGCCGTAAGGTCGCGTCGACGGTACATTAGTATCGCCCCGTGATACCTATCTTAAAGATTTCTACCAAACTTCTTTGTACCAATTTAAACAGAACATCTTAGTGGGCATTGGTTAAGTAAGAACATCAAAGTTGTCATAAGCAAGACAAAAACTTGCAGCGGGCGAGTGCAAACCGACTTATGTAAATAACCAAATTTACCATGTTCAGCGTAATTATTGTAACAGGCTGTGTAGGGATGAGCAATACGGATACATCCATAGTTGTTCACAGAATGATGACCCGGGTTAAATCTGAAAATTTCATAGATCTCTAGCTATTGGAACTCATCATAATACTCTTAAAAATGATATTGACATCAATCGTCATTCCTCACCATCGACTTCGTAACAGCTAAACCGATCGTAATATTTAGAGATGTGTTGATACAATTACTTTCATAGATACACGAAAAATTGAAGAATTGCTCGTTTACTATAATTGGTAAATTATGGTACCGTTTTTTCTTTTCACACATAAAAGCCTAACAAGAAATAGTAACATACCTGGCGCGATGGTGACTACTCTGATGCCTTGCTTCGCTAAGTCACGCGCGAGAGGTAGGGTCATACCGACGACACCCGCCTTTGACGCTGCGTATGCGACTTGGCCTATCTGTTGACAAATAAATTAATAGAAATAAGACCTTAATAGAATTCTAAGTCGGGTTTCAAAACTGTTTATTTCTATTAATTATTCATTAATTTCTTTTTTTATATAAATATTGAAGACTACCTACTCACAACCAGCACTACTACGAGTAAAATTATATGTACTAATTTGTATTTGGACAGTTGATTCATTACGGAAATCATAAAGGAAAAAAGACATATCCCGTTTTTTTTAATATGCCTTATGTTGTCTCCAAAATCAGTCTTAGGATTTGATGGTTTACTTGTGCTGTAGTCTCGTTAAGAAACCATTGTATAAAAAAATAATCTTTTCCCTTTTGAAGCAAGGAACTCCAAAAACGGAAACAACAGAAAGGCTCATTACTCGCTTAAGCTTATTACTTACATATTGTTCACACCAAACAAATTGTTAATTTTAGTTACTTACTTGTCCATCAAAAGCGGCAACGCTGGCAGTATTAATAATTAATCCTCGCTGTCCGTCAGCATCAGGTGCATTTTTACCAATCAAACCCACTGCTAACCGTAGCACAATGAAAGTCCCTATTAAGTTTACCTTAAAAAAAGCATTATAATATATGAAATACATAGCCTAAACTCAAAGAAGTAAAGTTTTTATATACAGATATATAACAAGAGACGATGACGCCGGTCTCTATTTTCAAACCAGCAACTAGGTCAATACAAAAAAGGCATTGACTAGGATAAGAGTTGATTGTACTATCTTGTATTGTAAAGTCTGTAAAACTGTTTACTTGCAATTTAAAAATATATTGTTATATGAGAATGTATTGATGCTCGGCGTATGAGGTGGCAAGTCTTGTTTTTGTACTTACACTTAACCAAAGGCACACCGTTATTTATCACAAAGTAAGTCGCCTTTGATTACCTAGTTACCTAGTTTGGGGACCTAAATAATTATGTATTGTTACTCTTTTTTTTATTATAAAACATTTTTTATAAGTAAACAGTAGCCATTATTACTCATATTTTTATAAAAGGCAACTTATCAACATTACATAATATGTAGAAGCAGTCAAACCACCAAAAATCTGACATTATTCAGTTCTTAGTGGCACTCACAAGTGAATTTGTCACAATGACTATTTTGTCTCTTCATTCAGGGTCTGTGCAGATGTATAGATAAGCGCGCTTATATCGATGTGACAACTTGGTGAGAAAATACAAAATAGTCACAGTGACATGTGTCCCTCGCAGGCTTATTCATACACTTACTTCCACTGTTTTTTGGAAGGATTTAAGATCTAAAGGTTGATCTTTTTTGAAATTGTAAACTCTAGCTGCAGTTGCAATACCAGCACAGTTGACCGCAACATCAAGTCGTCCAAACTTATCTAGCGTGATCTGTAATGCATTTTTAACATCTTGCTCAGATGTAACCTGAAAACAAAACATATTTATTAATTTTATCTACTGTTCTCGTTGGTGAATTCATAAGCATTTCATAAATAATTAAGTTTCATTTTTGTTGAGAACCCTAAAACAAAAGACTTACATCAACTGGTACAAAAGTTGCATTCTCTCCTAATTGTTTTGCTGTCTCTTGTCCAGAACTGGTTTTTAAATCACAAATTACAACACGACCACCTTGCTTCACCAGCTGTTCAGCAGTAGCACGTCCGAGTCCTGACGCTCCTCCAGTCACTAGTCCAACAAGACCCTAAAAAGTAATGCATATTGATTAATAATTATAATAAGGTATTTTCCAAAGGTAGTTTCCATTCCATGCCATTTCATAACTAAACCGTTATTAATATTATACAATTTAAGTTGATATAAAAATTCAGATATATTTGTCTATTACCCACTTTCATTTTGTAATTTGAGCCTCTGATTTATTTGTTTTTAAGCAAAGCACATTTAAGCAAACTATTAAGGTCATGTACAAAAACACATGTTATTTGATTCAACAACTAGTTTAGAAGCACTATAAAAGGAAAATATTATAAAATTTCTTTCACTAAATCCAGTAAAAGGTATTTACTCAAGCAAGTGCTGCTATAAAATAGCACAACCATGTTAACTGCGACCTATTGACAACTGACAAATTCGAAATTGCATTTTTATCAATAATGTATATTTTAGATTGCTCTCGGGTAGGCTCGTTATCATCTTTCGGTATGAAATATTTTGTTATTAGACTAGCATTATACATGCTATCCTAAAGTAAATATGAATAACCTATAAAAATTTTAACCATAAGCCACATTTAACTTTTTTTCAACTTTTTGTGAATTCTTCTACATCGTATGGATGGACAGGATCTATACTAAGCTATTAAATCCATATCCTGGCAAGCTGGCCAAAAGACCTATAACTATAGTTAACTCTTAAGGTAAAAATTATAGGATATCTAAGTACAATGTACTAATCGGTGATAATATTTTTTTAACAACAGTAATTTTTTCAATAACATGGTTGTATTATCAAAAGTACAAATTATTTATCAAAATAAAACTTACCTTGAACATTTTAAGCACGCGAAAATGTTTACAATAGACAAGATTGATACTTTGTCGGCACTAGTACCTATTACGCCGTTACGTAATAAAGACTTCGTTAACCCTTTAATACAAGCATACTTAGTTGACAAACTTGATGTGGAAAAGATAAAGAAGTTTCAAAGTACAAAGTTACAAACCAAGTACAAACATAACCTCCAAAATCTACAGCAATTTTTTTTTTTTTTACGG
The DNA here is from genome assembly GCA_927399485.1 of Calamotropha paludella. Classification (NCBI taxonomy): domain Eukaryota; kingdom Metazoa; phylum Arthropoda; class Insecta; order Lepidoptera; family Crambidae; genus Calamotropha; species Calamotropha paludella. The sequence continues at coordinate 29,512,171 of OV656803.1, read as the reverse complement.
CCTTGGCGCTATCTACCAAATTATTTTTCATAAGATTTTATGTTTTGGATGTGTGTTTTTTAAGAGTGTCTCCTTTTTAAGTAAATGATGTTCTTAATTAGAAGATGATGACGACTGATGTATAAATGATAGATGAATATGAATGAAGAATGAAATACACAAAAGTTTTCAGTAAGATTTTACTGAAACCTCTGTGGACTTCTTCAGTTACCAACACTCGTGCATATTTAGAAGTAGTACTAAGTGGTTAATAATCCACAATTAGTACACATTGATATCCATTACAACATAAATTTTAAAGAGGAAACCAAAACCACCAAATTCACACTTCCTGCTCCGAAAGTCCGTCTCTAGCAAAGAATTGCTACATTTTCAGATGACATTCAACGCACACACAGAATACATTATCACGTAGTGATTACCACAAAGTAACTTAAGCATGATTATTAGAGGTTACAAACAGCTAGTATTCAGTAATTTCTTTTTTATTTAGATGGAGATGAATTTCGATAAGAGACAGGCCCGCTGTTATCTGTTTGTGTTCCGACTAAGCCAAACAGATAACGAGACTAATATAAGTACAACTCTACACTGAGTTCAATTTCGGTGAATTACTGGAACGAGTTCGATAACGTTCGTACTGTGGATTACGAGTACTTCTGCGATTCCGAGTACCAAATCGAATTCAAGCCATTGTCTTGTGCGAGGTGAGGTATGAGAAAATAAAAGAAATACACTACAAAAAATAATTACTTTATTTCGATATACCTAGGTATATATTTACATCTTAGTAGTAAGGTAGAAGCTGTAAGGTAAAAAAAAACGTCGTGTTTAAATTAAAATGCACAAAGGAGACCTTTCTTTTCGGGCCAAAAATGTACCTTGGTACAAGTTATTTGATAATATTCATAATAATGTACAAACACTTATGTCATATATAATATACCCATAAATTAGATTTTTATAAAGTTAATAAAACACAATAAATTATACACTAAATCACAACTGCGTAGAACGAAACGTTAATGTGGCACTTGTGTGTGACAGTCGGTTAGATTTTAACAAGTTTTTCGCAGCTCTGGAACATGGTATTTTAGTAAAGTCCGTAGGCTGATAAAATAACTAAACGCTTAGAATGATTCGCAATAGCGAGAAATATCTATTTTTGCTCTTAATCCTTCTGTATATATTAAAAACAGAATAATTCATAAAGCAGTATGTTGCTGATAAACTTGTATACATTTTATGTTTAAGACTGAATATCGAAAAATGTTTATATAACTTTAAGATACAAAACGCTTCAAAATCAAAACAATTGTGCTTGCCAGGTAAAAAATACATTTGTTGCAAGTAATGTATATTTTTGAATGATTTTTTCAGTGGTACAAATGTATTTAAAAATAAATTAGAATTTTTTTCGGAATATACTTTTTTTTTGCCATTTTTTTGGTATCTATGAATCTTAGGTACATGTTTAGCCTTAGTTATATGGAAGAAAGAAAGGCTCCTTTAACTGGATTCGAATACTTCAGTTTGTAATATTTATTAATTTTTTACATAAGCGAAAACTATATATTTCAACAGAAATTTAACTTTTCTTGCCTTTATGTTTGTAAAATAAGCTATCGTGTTTTCGTATCTAAGCTGTCTAAAATTTTAATTTTATTCTATTTTAATTTTAATTTCATTTCTATCGAAACTATAGCTAAATTACTGAGTCTTTGCTGGTGCAATGTTGACCTTAAATAAATTTAACTTTGAAAAGGACCTTTTGCCGGATGCAACTGAAACTGGCAATGTAAGTATATTGCGCTATTGCTGTGTGCGGAAATGTTAAAATTAAATTATTAATAAAAAGGTATTGTAGCAAAGTATAAGAATCATTAGACTTGTTTTCTGGAAAATGCAATTTATAGCTCTGATTACCTTAAATTTCATTGATTTCATTATTTGGAGTAGTATCCCCAGTACATTCGTCTTTAAGTTAGGATTTAAAAACCATCACTGACATATTTGGCTTTTTAAACAATAACTTACTTAATTACTCAAATGATGACTTAATGACACATTGTAAAAATATAAATCTAAATTATCAGTCAATGAAGGTTTTTAACTCCACGAATCTATCCTTTAAGGAAGTTAGCGTCTGATCTAAAATTAAAAAAACTCTGCTTTGTATTTGATCTTGGTGTCTAGTAACACTTCATCACTGTGTTCGTACTGAAATTGGGTAGGTCTTCTACTAGGAATCGTGTTTACTGGCGGAAAATTGTTTCTACGTTGAGAACTTGAGCTACATTTTTTCTTCTAATATTTGTTTTGTTGTAATATTTTCTCAAAGTGCTCATTCGTGTGATATTCGGTAACAACCATCACGTCTTATAGCGATTCAAGTTTAGCTGTTAAAAAGAGACGCCACTATAGACCGCGTATAGCGGTGTCTCACTTTGACAATCGAACTTGAATCGCGCTAAAAGATAATGGTAGGCCCTCAAGCCACAAACCCGGGTCGTCTACTACACGTCGAACTGGAAAAAACTGATCATGACATACCTACCGGTTAACGGAGCTACGATTGACATCTTCGCTTGTATCATTTTAATTGTCACTTTCTACAACACAACTAGGGCTGCAAAACAATTTTCTTCTGATTCTTCCATGGGTTCGGCAACCGACGAAATGCCCAAAGTTGTCGCTTTGCCAATAATTAGTTTACAATCCTTATCTTCTGGTATCTTGTATAGGTCCATTAACAATTTATTTGCACGGATATTATCTTTTATGAGACAGGAATTGAAATCGCCCATTATAATATTATAAGATTCTTTATAACATCCTCATTGGTCTCAGCATAATTTTTTACTTCACTCCATTTACTAATTCAACTCGCAATCGCACGTTATTGTAGGAAGTATTCAAGATTTATTTTTGTAACGAGAATCCAGGGCTGTAGCTAGAGTCTAATTTGAGGTAGGGCAGCATTGGTTACAGGTAGGGCGGAAGTAGTTTTATCATAATTGATCTGCCCTCGAAGCACGAGCTTCTAAATCAAACACTATGTATATCACTGACCTCTAGGTCAAGCATTGGACCGGATTTCCAAAGGTTGCGGGTTCGATTCCCACTGGAGAATTCACTTGTGACCCGAGTCGATTTTTTCTACACTACTGGAAAAAATTAAATTAAAAAAAATCCAAATTTTTGGGCAATTTTCAACAGGTCGTAACTTCCGAGAGAAATGGTCGTAGAGGAAATCAAAAAAAAGTAAATTGTAGCTCCAAAGTGTCTAGTTTTTGGATAAGATCTTTAAAATGTTGTATCCTCCGCGGTTTTTGAGTAATCTTAGAAAAACCAGCAACAAAAAAATGTTCATTTTTTTTAGTTTTGGTTTTCAGTCTACGGGCGTAGAAAAAATTTGTTTTGCTTACCCACTATAAGGATCAGACACTTTGTTTATTTAGCTTTAATTTATTTTTTATACACCTTGATACGTCAACTTCTCGCCGAGATATCGGTCTTCAAATGGAAAAGGATATCGATATCTCAGCAGCCAATGATCGCACAGAAAGATAAAGGTGGGTTTCAAGAACTTGAATGAATTCTCTTTAACAACTTGCCATTGCTTTTCTGAAAAAAAAATTGTTTTATTTTTGTCATAGAATTTGAAAATGCAATAAAATAAGGGCTGTTGGTGATTTTTTGGAAAATCAAGTGCTGGATCGAAAATATTGAAGAAACCACTAATTTTAAGTGTGCCTTTTACAGTTCAATATGTCCACAATAACCCTACAAAGAACCAAAAAATAATCCCGCCAGCCGTTTTTTTGTTTCACTTGATCGAATTTATGAAAAAATTAAAGAATCACGTTTTTTGCTCTGAAAAGCTCTTAATTTTAAAAATTGAGAAAAGAAATTGTTTTTCCGAGCTTTTTCCAGGATTTTGTTCCAGAAAGTGCTTAAATTTTATTGACGAAAGGTTGTCGTCGAACTTCTTTAATAATTGCCCGATCATCGCGGTAGCGGTTCGTCTCTTGGTATCTGGCATAAGCTAGAGATACGACGGATTGACTTACACCCATCCGGATGGCAACTGCATGTTGACTGTAACCTTCGTCAATAAGAGTCACGAACTGAGCAACTTTTACCTCCGATAAATATCGTCTAACCATGATTGAAAATAGAAAAAGTAAGAAATTTTCAATTTTAACCAAAAATTTAAAAAAAATATCTTCTAGCGCAAAGGGATTAATTTTGAAAAAACTGTTAAGGATTATTTTTAAGGATATGCTAGGAAAAGCGTATGAAAAAGATTGAAATTCGATTGGGGGTATTAACTTTTTTTTAATTTAATTAAAAGGAAATCAGTAGAATCAAGGAATGCAGCGGCGGAAACGCGTTAAAAATGATTGGGCGATAGTTTCTTAAATTTTCTTAACTTTCTGAAACAAAAATGTGGAAAAAGCGCGCAAATACATATTTTTTTTATTTTTAAAAATTATAAGCTTTTCAGATCAAAACACATGATCCTTTAATTTTTTCAAAAATGCGATCAAGTGAAACAGAAAAACGGCTGGCTAGATTAATTTAGTTCTTTGTAGGGTATTTGTGGACATATTGAACTGAAAAGGCACACTTAACATTAGCGGTTTCTTCAATATTTTCGATCCAGCGCTTGATTTTCCAAAAAACAATCAACATCCCTTATTTTGTTGCATTTTCAAATTCATGTGATAAAAAGAAAATATTTTTTTTTGGAATAAGCAATGGCTAGTCGTTAAAGAGAATTTATTCAAGTTTTTGAAACCCACCTTTAACTTTCTGTGCGATCATTGGTTGCTGAGATATCGATAATCAAAGACAAAAGGATCCTTTTCCATTTGAAGACCGATATCTCGGCGAGAAGTGGACGTATCAAGGTGTATAAAAAAATAAATAAAAGCTAAATGAACAAAGTATCCGATCCTTATAGTGGTTAAGCAAAAAAAAATTTTTCCGCGCCCGTAGACAAAAAAAAAAGAAAACTAAAAAAATCGAAAATTTTTTAGTTGCTGGTTTTTCTAAAATTACTCAAAAACCGCGGAGCGTACAAATTTTTTCCAGTAGTAAAGTATTTTTCTATTATGATAATTTATCTTAAAAGATCGCATTGAAAAATGCATAATATACAGGGTTATTATATAAACACCATCCAAATTTTTTCTAGGCATAAGATATCATTCAAACACTTCATTTATGAAAAAAAATTGGGAGGTAAAATTTCCGCAAAAAAGAATTTTGTCCGAGCGAATTATTACAACAGCTGGTTACTGGCAAAATAGGTACTTACAGTTGAACGACCGACCGCCCGAAGCGCCCCACCGAGCTGCGCGCGCAAGTTGTAACGACATCGGCGCAATGAAATCAGTCACCCGCGGACTTTCCGCGATGTACAATGTTGCGTTCACGCATTTACGTCGCATAATTATCTACCTAACGAAATGTGTTCACACTTGCAATTGAAATCGAGGGCGAAATTGAACGACGGGTTTATGTGAAGAAGGCCCAAAGCCTCGAGAACTTAAATATAAATATAGTCCGTGCATATAACGAAGTGACAAAGTGAAAAAACAAGTAATACAATTAAAGACAATGTTCATAAACGTGCAAGACTGTTTAGAGAGAAATTACCTACACTTTAAGGTAAAGTGATTGTTTTCAAACTTCATGTAAGTGTATTTTGTTTGGATTTTTATTTAATTATTTTGTTGGAGTAAAGCAAAATGTGTGCAGGGCGGCTAAGACTTGTGAAATTTTTCACAAAAATATTTTTAGAACTATTAATTATACATTTCTTTATCCTATCGTGTAAAATAGACAAAAATAACTTAGGTAGGTAGGTACTAAGGTTTTGGCACAGCATTTTTTTTTTGCGATTTTCGAAATGCCTTTGCGATCCCTGTGTTTTTTTAGATTCTGTGGTTAAGAAACACCCTTTGCTTTACGCCAACCAATTATTGTACATAAGTTGATTAAATTTTAAAAAATGCGACGTAAGTGCAGTAGGTGTGGCTTACTTTTATGTTCATTTTTTATTTATTAAAAGTGTTATCGATAAATATTGTTATAATCAAAGAATAAATCAACTTATCTCTTCTTCAATTTGACGTTCCTATTTTTTTTCGCTTAAATTTGCAACTTATGAAAATCATTGTAATGTATCAATGAAATACGGGAGGGCGGGGCGGGGGTCGTGTAATCATCTGCTACAACACCGTGCGTAGCGTGACTGTGACAGCAATCGGTAGTTTTCCTCGGATAACTTTGTGTAGGCTTAACTTAATATTTTTGTACTGAGTGATATTAAAAGAAAAAAATCTTGTTTCGTTACTTTCTTCAAAGAATATAATATATAAATTTGGATGGTGTTTATAAAATGGCCCTGTATATATAAAAATTATAAAACATTTTAATTATACTAATTTATCTTAGTTTTTGGTATTTTTAAGGTAGGGCATTGTGATTTCAAGGTAGGGCATTGCCCCACAATGCCCCCCCCCCTAGCTACGGCCTTGCGAGAATCAGAACAGGATGGGCTCGTGACAAACATAGACACCAACATTCTTCGATCACACATTATAAGCGCAGTCTAAATCTTTACAATAATAATGCCTAGGGAGGTACTTACAAATGCAAAATAAAAATTAATTTGAATTCAAATCTAAAAAAATTGAATTCAAATCTAAAAAAATTGAATTCAAATCTAAAAGTTAGTAGTTTATGTTTTATATAATTATATAAAACATAACTTTTAGATTAGGTATTATGCGGAAATATTGGTTATAATGTATATTTACTTCAAACTTGCGATTTTGTAGTATTGCGCGAGGTAACACAAATTATCGCACATACGACAGCACATAACAACTGAGGCACAGCAGGGTGCAATACCGGGAACGACCGCAGTCGTGGTGAAAAAAGTTGATACGGAATGGCGCGATTTAGTCGAAAGTTTTAAGTGTTGAGGCGCACTAAGTAAGCTAACAGAATGTAATTTGTTATGGTCCCCATCCAGGTCACAGGTGGTCTACCTCAGCGCCTCTTTCCACCTTCAATATCCAGTACCTGTCTTGTCATGTGATCTGGTTCTCCTTGCATCACGTGACCGTACCACCTTAAACGGTTGTTCCTAGTTTCTTTTCCTTTTATTTTGGCAACAAAAAGTCATACATAATTACAATAATTATTGATAAAAACAGTGACAAAAATAAAATACCTACAGTGCCCGAAATTTTGAATAATTTTGAATAATTCCTACGTGATTAAATCGTAACTAGTTACATACTTATGGAAAAATTAAAAATAACACAAAAAATATTGGTACGATCATTTCAATCAGTGACAAAATCAAGTTCAATTATGGAAAAATTAAAAAACAAAAAAAATCAGTACGATCATTTCGATCAGTGACAAAATAAACAATTCGAACTACTACATTTCTCTTTTACCATTTTCATGAGATAAATTTCAACAAATTAGCAAGAAAAAGAATTACACTACTTGAAAATCTATTTAACAGTTTTATTGACTATATCTTTAGTTTAGATTTGTTTCTTATATTCGCTATTTTCAGTTTCCCTAATTAAATTATTTCTAATTCTATCATGTCTCGTGACCCCACCCGACTACCTCAGCATTTTCATTTCCGTTACATGGAGTCGTTGTTCGTGTACTTTCCTCATGGCCTAACACTCCGTATAGAAGAGCTGGTCTGATTGCCCTTTTGTGTATATTTCTTTTTTTTTAAGGGCATTCTAGGATTGCTTAGGACTTCTGATAGAGCTCTCCATTTCAGCCAGGCTGTGCTTATCCTGTTCTCTATATAGATTTCCGTTACCGTAAATGTTGCCACGATTGATACTAAGTATATGAATTGCTGTAAACGTTATGTTTATCTTCTCTATAGTGAGTGAGATCACTTAGCGTAGCATAGACGTAGCCCCAGAGAAATTGCAATTCATGTACTCCGTTTTGTCTCGTTTTATTCTAAGTCCATGTTTCTCCAGAGTCCTCTGCCATTCGTTCAGATATCAATACATAGATTCGATTCTGATATCAATACAATATCGTCTGCATGCAAAAGATACCATGGCGCTGATTCTTGTATATTTTCGGTGATGTAAATCATTCATCATCACACTTATAATACTTCCATTTTCAAAGCTAGAGCGTATAGGCACCTCCTGGGTTAGTTCGTTCATCCTGTCTTGGCCCCCAGGCTTGATTGGGGTCAAGAGCGAACCCTTTCAAAAATAAAATTGTAGGCCTATTAATAACATTCGTATTGACACTCCGTTACGTTAACATTTACTTTAATAGAAAAATGAGCACACGGTGCAGTTTTGAGGCAGAAAATTGTCGGTGTATAGAACTAAAAGGAAAGGTATTTGAAAACAATATAGCAGGTCATGATTTTTTTTTAAATTCTATAACATTATTAATCGTATTCTATTCATACCTACTATTTTCTAATAAAAAAAGTTATACGCTTTTATTATTTTATCCATATTATTCGGATTTATTCGAATAGTCGTTAGGTTTATCCGAATAGTAAAATTAAACGGATAATTGCACGCCCTATATATGTATGAGTCATTTTCGAAAAGCGTGCTGCTAAAACTGTTTCCCAGATTTTAAGTGTGTTTTTTTAAGTGTGTGTGATGTCTAATTTATTCCTCTATTGTTATCACAACTTTTGTCATCCCCTTTATTCTTGTAAGGTTAAGGATCTCAGTCAGTCAGAAAAACAAGTCTGGTATTTTTCCTTTTATCAGAATTTGATTAAAAAGTTCAGTTAATCATATGATTCCCCCCTCAGAAGCGACCTTCCATAGCTCAACGGGTACTTCATCTGGACCGATGGCTTTACCCTTTTTCATCTTCGATAGTGCGGTTTTTACCTCTTCGAGTATAGCCTTTATAGGTCAATATACCGACAGTGCATCTATAATGGTCTTTCTAGGAAATTCTTCGTTCAAACGCTGCTTGTAATATTCACACCATCGGTAAATAATGGATTTAAATGATGTTAATAGTTTTCCAGAATTATCCTTTATAAATTTGTTGATCTTTAGATTGATTATATCTATGTTTGGCCAAAGCAAAGATTTGTTTATCCATTGATGCATTTTCTATAAAAGTGGTTTAAGTTCCGTAAGGATTCTAAAGGGCAGCCACTAATCAAACGAGTGAAGGAGATCCAGAGATGAACCGATATTACCGAACAGTCATCTACAACCGAAATATGGAATGTGGTCCACGCAGAATATGTTGAGACAGCCAAACAGATATTGGGAGAGTCAAAAGATCAACTTATTGTTTTAGAGATGGAGCAGCGTGTAAGATGTGTTTTCGCGTAAATAACACCGACGATGGTGCGAAATGCCACACAGGCCATATCCCGACGAGGTTGTGCATTGAGCAAGGCGGAGGACACTGAGCCGTTTCTATAAATTTGTTGTTTGTTACGAAAATGTAAGTGTTAGTTTAGGTTGAAAGAGACCTAACAGAAAGTACCTACATCAGGTCTTTTAACATTTTCTTTGAATTGTAATATCGATCTGAGCGGCTTCTGTACATTTTATTATTGACTATATGTCGTTCCGCGGATATAAGGTAAAAGATTCAAGATATAGGACTAAGTTCTTTTTTCCTTTTACCGAGAAGAACCCACAGGAATCTCGGTAAGGGATATTTATTTTCTTTCATCTTTCTTTAATGTGTTACAGATTATTTTTAAATTTAGCACACTTTTCTAGCTTTTGTAAAGTGCATTAGAAACATTAAATTATAAAATATTAATTAGATGTATAGTTATTAAAGCAAAAGCCATTAACTACACGCCTTTTTGCCCTTTAAATAATCATCAATTCTTAATAGCTTTTGCTCATAAGGGTTCTTTTAATAACTTATTTTAATTTCTTTAAAGGTAGTTCAGTTATATGGTGTGGCATCTTATTATAAAAGGCAATACATCTTCCTAAAATTGAGCCTCTCGGTTTTTGCAATCTGAAGCTTCAAACATCAAGTTTATTCTTATTTCTAGTGTTGACCGAATGGTTTAAACTATTTTTAAAAACTTTCTTAAATAGTTAGTAATAGTAGTCGAAGTGAATTTAAGTTGAAAATAGCGCGCACTGCTCTTTTTTGAAGAATGAATATATTATTAATATTAGCTACTGATCCCCACAGCAATAGTTCGAAGGAAGAGCTGAAGCTGAAGTAAACCATTCTTGCTGTTTCAACATCAGATATGAGACTTACATCTTCCACTATAATTTTTTGTATAACGTGTTACCCAAAAATTTTGTGGATTCCACGAATTCTACTGCTACGCTATTCACGTTTATAGACGTTTTCACTTGTCTTACATTTGATAGAGAGAACTTACATACATATGTAGGTATCACCATGTATTTTAAATGCGATTCTAAATATAACTCTTGTTTTTGGCACATAGTGCACATTGCTTGTTTGAGACAAAATATGTTACGTGAGTTGTTACAATTTATTAAAACATCTAATAACAATAAAAGTATGGTCTCAATTTTTGTATAATATTAGAATACTAAGTTAATCAGAGGATCTACTTTTTTGATAAAAGAAAAGAACATCCATAAGTTTAGATATTTTAGATATATAAAAAACAAGAACTTGTCCATCCTGCGATCACAGAGAATCTTACAACATTCATTTCAGACCGTACGACTATGCAGTTGTTTGCGCATTCTTATTAACTGTTGGTTCGACACTAATCCTCATTGCTATAAATATGCTATGCTCTTTGCACGAATGGAATTAAACATTTTACTCGGAAAACGTAGATATATTTCTCGTTTTCCGACTTAGTTTTTCACCATCCAGTCGCTGTAAGCAGCGTGGATGCCGTAAAAACCACTACGTGTACCCTTAAATAAAAGTTCTCACTCTCCGAGTAGATGAATCGTCATTGTATCATGAAGTCAGCGAAGAAAAGCCTTTCGAAACTCCACGACACCGGTATGAATGTTTTTTAAAACACCATATGGTTCGAATAACATTGGCACCTTACTTCATTTGTTTTAAATATAAGTTAGCTCAATGTAAACAGTGTGGGATTGTACTCATTATCTCTTAAGTTGCAGCAGTGAGTACAAGTTTGCTTAGGATGTGGCTTATGCAAAAGATTCTCTTCGTAATGCTATTCACATTGATTTATGCGAAGAGGGAAAACTATAAAGGTCAAGGTAGAGGTCAAGAAAGAAAGAGCCAGACCAGAAGTGATGTATCGTTGGAGGAGAGTGATGGTATTAATTTGTATTTCGCGAGGAACCTCACACGTCTAACAACTACTATAAAACCGAGACAAGATGCAATTATTGAAAAATTTGTTGAGTCTCTAGTAACAAGTGAGAAGTATTTCAAGATGGTGGAAAATATGGATCGTAGATTACGTCACTTGGAGATATCGTTTGGCGAAAGAACGAATACCATAATTAAATATTTGTTGGATATCCTGCAGCTAGTGAAGTCTTCGCCATCGGAATTGCTGGAGATGGCATTAAGATCCATGAAATCCGATTTGGAAAAACTTAGGAATGCAGTGACAAAGAAAACACAATTTCCCAAAATGCGAGGTGAGTTTATTTCTTATACGCATAGCTTCGATTAAGGGCACTAACAATTGAACTGAAATTATTAAGAAGATACAATTAACAAAAAAAAATCTGCAGGGAACAGATAAACTTATGATTTCAATAAAAAGAAATGATACTAATTATTAAGTTATTACCAAGAACATCTAATATTATTTTTGTTTATTGTTAGACTAATCGTTTAAGAACCTCTATGATATTGCCGTGCTTAAAATGAGCTCTCAAGTCAGTAACATTTTGACGTGACAACGTCTTATAAATTGGTTTGCCGGGTGACACTTCAAGAAACTGCGTTACGCTCCGCTCACGTTATGCGCTTACAATGAGAGCGAGTGAGAGGCACGCGTCCCTTCCACTCGGGCATGGTTAGCCCGCCTAAGAGCGAGAGAGACAGGCATAAAAAGTGGAAGGGACGCGTGCCTATAAATTAATGTTTTAAATATAATTCTTTGTATAAATAAATGTTTTAAATTGTTACTATTATTTTATCCTTCTTCCTACTATACGAATGAATATTCACATTAAAATTATTTTACCACTCAAAGTCGTTGTCACGTAAAACTTTCGCCCGTATACCGACTTTACAGGCAACCAACCAGTTTTTTTTTATTTTTTTTTTTAATATCGTTATTTGAACTCGAGAAGGCTCGATGAAATGCAATTATAAACAGGATCATAAGGCTCAATTAGATTATACTGGCAATAAAGGGGAATGTGAGAAATTACTTCCTTGTTTGTCTGGATTCTAATTACTGAATGAAACTAAAGTAAAAAAGAATTCAGAAATATTTACTAAAAAATATAACAATATTTTTAAAAAGAACTGCGCCAGACAATCTAATAAACTTAATTCGATGCCGATTTGTTTGAGGAGGTGCTATCATAGTCACCATCTTGACCTACATATATGTGTAATGATATTATTATCAATGATGGTATCAATTCCGATATCTCGATCAAAGTTTTAGCATCTGTTTTGTGGCGAATGGCGAAAAATGTTGTGGCAGACTGCGTAACCTTTTTTTTGAGCCCACGTTAGCTCAATTAGATTATACTGGCAATGATAAAGGGGAATGTGAGAATGCGATGACCGGTGCCAATTCGTCTATTTCATAATACACTTTTCGGTCTGATCTGTTATGTTCTTGTTGTTTGTTGCTATTTTTTACTATAAATAGACAAAACTTTGACTTTAACTTTATTTCCAAATAAGTGTAAAAATAGTTACTCGTATTACGCTACTTGCCTTTGCACGTTTGGTTCCTGAATATATTAACTTAATATTATTACTACATTATTAAATTTCAATATATTCAAAAGAAAAACGCACTTTTATGTAGTGTAACATAACATATAAAAATACTAGTCTATGGCAGAGCCACCAGATATACTGTTAGCTTTGATGGATAGTCATTGAAAGGAAAAGTAGTCAACCTAAAATAGGAAGGTGTAGTTAGGAAACGAGACGTACTGTCCTCTTTATTGCTCGATGACGGTCGGAATAAACTGACCTTGACGATGTCTGATCTTAATCATTGACGACGAGAACTAACGTACTCTTACGTTCTTTTAAAATTGCAACGATAACCATAGACTGCGAATGATACTTGATAGTATGTACATAGAAACATCAAATGTTTAATCTGGTAAGATAGACTTCAAAATATAAACTAACGGTAGACTAAATACAAATAAAAACCCGCTGTTAACAACAAAGATATATTTTGTGGCTGCCAGTGATCCAGAAAACTATTACTATTATAACTTACTTCTTCCGTATAGAAATGAGAACGATTTAATCGTTGACTATGGTACAGCAAAAAAAGCTTTTCTGGCAAGAGAATCTGATCTCTGCGCAACTAATGGACATTTGAAGATATATAGAAACAGCTGGAGAATGCTTTTAATCAAAATCATGCTTTTGAAGTCTTGAATCAAGAAGCTCAATAGGAACTCTATGAAGAAGAGTTGGCGATGCCTGAAAAGCACATGACCCATGAGGAATTCCTTAATACTAGAAGAGCAATGAATGTTGGACAATAGGAGGCATATTTGTTCATAATTCAACATTTTATTTATATTACAGAACAGCTACATAATTCATAACAGGTAACGTTGGGACTGAAAAAACTTTCCTCTTCGACTTATTGAAAAATCAAGTAAAGCGGTGTTACGGCTAGCAGCACATTCTACACTAAAACTGCCGGTAAAAGAGGATGGTAGAATAGTGCAAATGCCTATTCTTACTGGTAATTACTTGTGTTTGAAGCGGCTACAGGGGCAATACATAATTTTTTATTTTTTGATGAAATTTCTATGATTGCATATGAAATGCTTTGCATGGTAGATCTCCGACTGAAACAGCTTAAATACATTGAATTACTCTTTGGTGGTATAAATATTTGTGTATTTGATGACTTAATTAATGCCTCTTGTGCGAGGAAATCAAGTGTTGAACAACCCTCGAAAAATTTTCCCAGCAACACACATTGAATTGACTGAAAATATGAGACGAGGTAGCATGACTTTTAAAGGGCTCTTGAATGCATTAGGAATTGGTGAACTTCAATCAAACATTTTGCTATTTTAATGGATCGACAAAACAAAGAACAAACTGGTAAATTTATGATTGAAAAGGCTTATCCCACTAACCACCAACAAGTATACAATCACAACAAAACTGTTGTCGGACATTTCTCAGCTTGTGGTGTAACTATTAAGTAGTAGTAGATTGTACTCGAAAAAATGATTCGTAGATTTAAATAATATTATACGGTCCGACACAAACAAGACAGGAGGACTACCTAAGAAGTTAGAAATAAGGAGTAGTTACAATTATAGAAATATAGAGGAGCATACTAAGGAGTTCATAGGGGCCAAGGTCATGTTGCGTTATAATGTAGATGTGTCCAAAGGCCTGGTGGACATTTACAGAAATCATATGGCCCTGCTTTCGGAGAGCACAAATGTATGAAATTGATATACCTCCCGCCTGTGCAATTTTCGGCAAAATATAGTCATAGCACTGCAGAACAAAGAATGCTGCCAATTATATTATGTTCTACTTGCAGGGTAGTACCGTCCTCCCGCGGTGATTGCCAAAAACGGCCCCGTGGGACCAATGGCAGTGTGAGGATGCATACTAGGGTTTTTAGTGGGTAGGCCTCCAATCCTCCATCGGGCAGGCCGGATGGGGGAATGGAGGAGAGCCCCACATAACTGCTGCGCTCGCCCGGCGGCGCAGTATGCGTAAGGCATTTTCCGTAGTATAAAAAAAAAGGGTAGTACCGTCCACCATGTTGTTGTATACTTAGGCTCGAAGCTCTGCTGGTGGTCGAGCATACATAGGCTTAAGTATGTTAAAAAGCTAGACTGTTGAACAGACTGAGAAACATATCCAGCGAAATATAAAAAGTAAAAAATAAATTAAAAGGAAAAAAAAATCATACTTTTATTTAAATGCACTTAAAAGAAACAAAAAATAAACTTTACTTTAAAACTTTTACTATCAACTTATAACGTATACACAATGAATATGATATAAAAGCTTGTCGCGAGATTTACTTGTGTAGATTAACAAGTAAAACAAATAACTTGATGTGAGTAATTTTAAATATTACAAATTTCAAACTAAGTAAATACGAGTAATTTTTTTGTTTGGTTTTAAGTGATTCACAAACACCTAGATGTTTTCAATGCAGCACCTATACAGCAAGCAGCACCCGTTATCGTCAGCGTAGCCTATATTATTAATAATATTTTTAAAACTAAAATCAATTACTCTAGCACAAAATAATCATTTTGCTTGTGTTATGGACACTAGGGTAATGGGTAGACATACATATATGATAAGTAAATATTTATAGAAATACATATAAAATAACATGACTCAGGTAAAACTGACCGTATTCATCCTAGAAACATCTGCACCATCTGGGACAGGAACACAGGGACCGCCAGTCGGTGCGAAAGGCGTTAGGATTGTTACTATTGCAACTACAATTTTTATTAGTTTTAAAGTAAGGTGCAGTGTTGGAGAGATCGTAGAAACAGAACGATAGCACGTTTTAAAATACCAGTAGGTGTCATTTATCGTCAGCGTTTCGCAAAATATACTCATATTTTTCACTCGAAAATGAGATTTTTTTCTATTTGTGAAATTGTTATTTGATACCTATATATCCATATCATGAAATACATCGTAATATATGTCAAAAATATATATCATGAAACCGTTCTTTTAAACTAAATACTTCAAAATAAAATTAATCACTAAGTTAAATTTAAAGTACCATACGGGGACCACATTTAAAATTTGAACTTAAACAGCTATATTATTGTAATACATATTGTATCATTTGATACAATATATGTGTATTATTAACAAACGAATGCTTGAGACCACTTGATGCAGACGGGTGATTCAAATAAAGAAAATTTAAATGTGGAATTAAAATTAGTGGAAAACAATCGAAAAGCGCAAGATGAAGATTCCAAATAAAGGCCTAATGCACACACTGATGGTACTAAAAGAAAGCTTTTTTCTCTTGAAATTCTCTTTCTTGGTATTGGAATTTAAGCGACGATAAGGTAGATCATATATCGATGAAAGTTAAGGAAATTTTAATTTAAACGTCTAATGTCCAAATTTTCTGACCTAGTCTTATTATGTTTACGTAATCACTAATTTTCTTTAAAACAAATGATACGTGATGATGATTACAGACAATCGAGCTAATATTTTAGAAGCATTATCATGTGAAGAATTGACAATGCCTTTTTAAGAGTATCTTCCTTGGGCACAGCGCGAAACAATACCTTAAAATCTCACCATTGTCTAACCTTTTTTTTGTTATTGTTAACTAAATGGCGTTATGAAAATGAATTTAAAACTTTTATTTATAATTTGATAATAGCTATTGCTACTTCACCGTCACACAAATTGGAACTAGTTTTTCTTATCTCTTATCTTAGCCTGATGGAGAGTCTATCAAACCTACCATTCTATGGTACGATTATTTTTTAAATGAAAACCCATATGTCACAACGAATAAACCGACTGCAGTAACCCTCTATAGATTTCATAAATTTATTATTAAAAAAAACAAAAATGTATGGAGTTGGGGGTCTTTATATTATCTTTTCAGAGATAACAACAAATTTTGTAAGGGAAATAATCTTATGCATCTGTGGTAGCCTATTACAGTCGTATTTGTCAAATAGAATTCATAAGGTTGGCATTAATAAGAGTGAGTCTGCTGAAACCCCCATAACTATGGGCGTGCCCCAAGGAGCAATATTAGGGCTTTTTCTTTTTTTGATTTACATATATTGATTTGATTATGACCTTCCTTACTAATGTAAAAATCTATGTGAGATAGTGCTATTTGTGGATGACACTTCCTTAGTTTTTAAAGTCTCTCGAAACAATGATTGTTCTGTCGATGTCAATAGTACATTATCAAAAGATTCACATTGGTTCACCAGTAACAATTTATCACTAAATCTAAAGAAAACAAAGTGCATACAATTTAAGTTACCGAATGTAAGGATAATTGACCTACATATAAAGTTGAATGATAAAGTAGTCGAATTGGTTGAAAAGAAAAAATTTTTGAGTATTACATTAGATTCACGTCTACAATGGGACCCAAACATTGAAGCCTTGTCAAGTAGACTCAGTTCTGCGGCATATGCTGTAAAAAATAAGGCTTTTAATTAATATCGAAACGGCGAGGTTAATTTATTTTAGTTATTTTCTTAGTGTAATGTTTTATGGTTTGTTTCTGTGTTATTTGTGTTACAAAAAAGAGCTGTCCGCGCAATATACAGCCTTCGGCCTAGAATTTCTCTCAAAGACTTGTTTAAGGAAATTGATATTCTAACTGTGCCGGGACAGTACATTTATGGGAATATAATCTATGTACGAAAAGTTTTAGACTTCAAAAGGCAGGAGGCTTAGTCTTGGGGAAAGGTGTTTAATAAAGTTCAACAAAGTTATTTGATTTGCCTTAACATTAATTTGAAACGTATGTGAAAAATAAGCTAATGTTTAAAGGATATTTCAAGGTGAACGACTATTTAATAGATCGATACATGACACTATTTATTACAGGTTGTGTCATACTCGTACAATTATTAGCATTTGTTAATGTTAACACTAATCTATTCCTGGTAGTTGGAGGATGACATACTCTCTTAATACATCTCTTGGGTGGTGGCATGTGGTGCAGATCGTTACGTTCCCTAAGATATGGTTGGAGCGAAGCAACACTAAATGTGCCCTTCTTCATCGCTCCAAAATCTAGTGGCGATAGCTTTAATAATTTTGCTAGGACTTTCCTTTTGCATTGTTTTCGCAATACGTTTCCGGGCACTTAGATCTTATCTATAGCTTGTCATTGGTTCTGCAGGTGGCTGAGATGGGCCCGGTGAGGTATGGTCTTCATCTATTTTTTATTTATTTGGTATGTCCAATAAGAATGGTTCGCTAAGAAAGACGCCATGCTTATCTGTAAACTTTTTCTTATTACCTTTACAAACTTGATAATATTTAATTGCTTTTATGAGGAATGATTTCACAGCTTCTTTTATAACATTTTCCTCCTTACAAGAAGACAAATCTCTCAGGGCTTTACCTATTTCTCGTATAACAATGTTCATTAAGTCTGAATGGGAAAGGTCCAAAGGTTCTTCCTTTGTTTTTTACATTCCTCATAAAAGCAGTAGAACATTTGTAATCTTTTTGGACCTCCTTGCATATTTACGGATACCTCCGGAGTATGAGAGGTACCGGCTGTGGCGATTTCTATAACATCGCTTGCCACTCGTGTACCAAGATGAGGGTTGGGGCCCTCATGTCCTCCTTGCATCCGGTTAGGTAAGCCCTTGCTGAGGCAATACGGTGCCTTGGGTCTGTGACGGCTCCATGGTGCCTCGCCCCCCTTTCTCCAGATAACATGTGTGGGCGCGGGATTTTAGACTAAGCCTAACGAGGGTGGACCCCTTCTCGCGCTACATGTTATCCTTCATTGAAACCACCTGGTGAAAAATTAACTTCTCATACAAATCATACCTAATCAATTGATGATCTTTAAAAAATGGCATTCGATCAGAAAATAAAAGCAAAGTACAAAGTCGTGGGCATAAATCAGTTAACAGGTATGTACCTATTTTTGTAACCAAAAAAAACGTAGAGGTAAACAGGCATGAACTTGTGTCTGATAAGGTCTCCGAAACCCACACAAAACAAACAACTAACAGTTAACACCCAGACACGAAAACGAAAATCGATGTTCATTATAGTGACTTCCGCTTTGAATGGGAATCACCATAAGCGTTCCTTTTTTGCTTATAAAGCTTGGAGCCTAAATTTTTTTATAGAAAATAGGCATGCGCTTGACCACTATCTCGCCTGATGATAAGCGTCGATGCGATCTAGGATGTGACGCGCTTGCCTAGAAGATACCTATACACTCGTGACTTGAAGACCCCTAAATTGTATTTGTCAGGAAACACAGACTCAGGCAAAGAGTTCCACTCCTTAGCGGTACGTATCATAAAATTGAAACCAAAACGCTTAGTGCGACTCTTTGGTATATCCACCATATAACGATGTCGCCAATTTGTTAGTCTGGTTGTCCGATGAAAAAATGGGGATGGCGGAACAAGGTTGTGCAATTCAGCTGCACACTCTAAAATAAATGTATCCTATAAAATACTGATAGGCTTGCTACCTTCCGCCTATGCTCAAGGCTTTTGAGCTCCTTACAGAAAAGATCTTCACTGCCGATGAGCCTCTTAGCCCTCCTATCGATGGACTCAAGCGTCTGGAGCTGGTATCGGGCGGAACCGTCCCAAAGATGAGAACAATACTCCATACACGATCGAACTTGTGCTTGGTAAAGGGTGAGCAACTGTTCCGGTGTGAAGTATTTTCTCACCTTTGCCAGAATGCCAAGTTTTTTTGAAGCCACTTGAGCCATGCTCTCAATGAAAGAGCCAAAATTGAGAGTTGGTGACAAAGACATACCTAAAAGCTCAAGATGGTCAGTGATCGGCACGGATACACCTCGGAAAGTAGGAGTCAAGTTGAAAGGACTCCTTTTAGCGGAGAAAAGACACGCCTGGGTCTTTGACGGATTGAACCCCACTAGATTGGCATCGCCCCTTTCGGAGACAGCCTGCAGAGATAGGTTCATGCGGCTAACCATCGCCTCTCTATGACGCTGGATCTGTTCAGCATTGGCTCGTGCATCAGACATATAGGTCTCAACAACAGTGCTGTCATCTGCTTACCCCAAAATACCGGGCAAAAGCAGGTCATTTATATGCAGCAGAAAAAGTGTTGCAGAGAGAACGGAACTACATTATTCTAAACTCGTTCAAAAAGAGTACACAAATTAATGTTTTAAAATTTTCGTTTGAGGTCAAGTTCGGTGACAACCCTTGCATAAAAATTTAAAAATGAATATCCTCTAATCGCCGCAATAGTGGGACGTGGTCTATTTATGTATGATAGACCACATCCGTAGGCTTATTTCTATTTAAGTTTTAGGTTCCACTTTTTCGTTTTTAAGGAGAAAAAAATAAATACGAAATACAAAAAAAAATGCTGCTCCCAAACCAAAGCATTTTCCGATTGACACATATTTATTAAAAAAATATATTCTTAATATTCACTTTTTAAAAAAATATTTTTGATTTCAAAGGTCATAAGTTCATGAATTTTTTTCTCAAAAAGTATTTGAGTTATACTTCTGGGAATTGAACTCATGCTTTTTTAGGGTATAAATAATCTATTTATCTAAAAACCTGAAGGTGTACATTTTTTTGGTTCCATTAAACACTGTGTGTTGTTACTTCTGTTAAAGTTGACGAATTTCTTGCGCCCATTCTTCTTGTCAGTTAAAAGACGTCCTAAATGGGTGGTAGGTAAAAATGTTGGACGATTCAAAACAACTTATTTGAAGTGCATTTGAATAAAGTTATTTTCGTCATTCATTAAATTCATACAAATATATCCTACTAGCTGATCCGGCCACGCGTTGCTGTGGTATGAATTAAAAAAAAACTATCCTATCTCTTTAGTTGGACCAAATTACACATAAATACCAACTTTCATCAATATCGGTTGAGTTGGTGAAGAGTTCACTGGGAACATACATTGTGACACTGGATTTTCCCACGTTTTTCTCAGGTCGCTTTCTTGTTTGTCTGTCTGTCTGTCTGTTTGTGCAGTTGGATTCTTGCAACTCAATTTTGAGGCACTTCCCGGCCACCTAGCGAGCTGAAATTTTTGGAGCAAGTCAGAACCCGATGACAATGCATCCTCAAACAACTTTTAACTTTCTACGACCACTTTCAGGCCAAATTTTGCGAAATTTCACTTTCATATGAAAAAAGTCCTAGCGACTCATGGTTTGCTGCGATTAATTAATCAATTAAAAAGAATAAAATAATAATAACGCAAGAAAATTAAAAAGAATAAAATAATAATAACGCAAGAAAATTAAAAAGAATAAAATAATAATAACGCAAGAAAATTAAAAAGAATAAAATAATAATACTAGATTTAAAAATCTAAAGATCCCACGTTTTTCAGTAACCAAAAAAGAATAAAATAACCCGGCGGGGCCAAGCGAGGGGCCACTCAAAACGTGGGGGCGCATCTTTACAAATACTCTCAACATCTATGCATAACGTACATCTCATTACATCTCCATAAGTAATATGCGCCCCCACTTTTGATGCGCCCCTCGCTTGGCCCCGCCGGGTTATTTTATTCTTTTTTGGTTACTGAAAAACATGGAATTTTTAGATTTTTAAATCTAGTATATTATATATTAAGATGAAGCTCGCTCTCGGACCTCCCGCCTTTTTATACCCTACCGCCGCGACCCGTGTCGAGCGCGGCAACCGTTACACAAAAATAATTCTTATAGCATGATTCAGTATTCACGTGCGACGGCGCGATGGCTTATTTCATTTATTTATTTATTTATTCAACAATAAGTTCACAGCATACATTATTTATGATATAAACAAAATTATATACACAGGAAAGAAGCCAATTACGAACTTACATTACGTAATCCATTAGTTATAAAACAAATATGGGTAGGCAAAAAACAAAAGAAAAATTTAAAAGTAGAATCTGACTAAAATAGCCGGACGAATCATACATATCATCTTACCTTATCACGCATAATGTGTGTGTGTTTGTGTGTGTGTGTGTGTATGTGTGTACGAATGTGTAATTGTAACTACATTGTAAGTACAAAAGTATAAGAAGACCGAATGGATGAAAGGTAGGTAGCAAAAAAAAAAAAAAAAAAAAAGAAACAAATTGCGGAAGGTTCACATGACGGAGACTCACTATCGGACACTCACTATAATAAAAAAAAATATTTAAAGGTTTCCAATTAATTGGCATTAAATTAATTTTCGAATTAGGATTAAAATAAATATTACATTAAATATTAAATTTTATTATTTAATATTAAATATTACATTAAAGTAAATATTAATTAGATATTAGATTATAATCAAATCAGAAATCAAGTCAAAATTAAGTTATAAATCAAATTAACATCTAAGTAAATAAAAAGTAAATTATCTTTTCTTTTTGTTATTTTGGCTTAAATTAGTATAAGTTTTCTATCATTCATGTATAAGTTTGGTGTTTCTATACCAATTTCTATGATTCTTTTTTTATTGAATAGGTAATAATGTTAACTTTTTTAAATTAGGGATGAGTGAGAGTATTATAAACGTAAGAGTAAATAATTATAATCAGAATGCTCCGAACTGCTAAGCTATCAGGAGTTACACGTGTTATTGTGAGTCAACCATAAAAGATATAGGTATGCTGTTGCAGGATATTTTTTAGACAATTTTATATAGAACTAGTGGACCCGACAGACGTTGTCCTGCCTGTTATTTTTGCAGTATAGATAAATAACCTAGATACCGTCTGCAGCGGCATCTGCCGGGCTGATTTGTGAATCTAAACCATTCTCAGATCCCCTTGAACACACACAAAAAATTTCATCAAAATCGGTCCAGTCGTTTAAGAGGAGTTCAGTGACATACACACTCACAGAAGAATTATATATATAAAGATATTTCTGTCATACATGATTTCTATGTAACTTTAACCATTAAGGCTGCACACGCGACGGAAGCTTAAAAAATGGAGTAACTTCTCCGGTTTCCCAAAATTTCCCTTCACTACTCTGCTCCTATTGATTGTAGCGTGATGAAAAGTATACTACAACCTACCCAGGAGTATGAAGAATAATTGTACCAAGTTTCGTTAAAATCCGTCGAGTAGTTTTTGTTTCTATAAGGAACATACAGACAAACAGACAGACAGACAAAAAAAATTTACTGATTGCATTTTTGGCATCACTAATCACCCCCTGATAGTTATTTTGTAATTATATTTCATGTACAGAATTGACCTCTCTACAGATTTATTATAAGTATAGATTAAAAAATAATAACTGAAATAAAACTTAAGATATAAAATGAGGTAAAAGGTGAAATCTCACCTGATGGCTCGGAGGCGTATTATTTTTTACACGCGTATTTTATACCTTATACAAATATTGCATTGTGAATGCCAAACAATAATACAAAAATAAAAACATGAATTAAACCTTTTATTTAGATACGCCACAGCAATAACGTAAAAGCAAAAGAACAATAAAAAATCGGCGGCCTTAAAAATTTCAAATTTTTCCAAGCTACCGTCAAAAACGTCCGTTTAAAATATTGACTTGTCGTAGGTTCTGGTATTATTCTGACCTTACCTACCTAAAATTGAATGTAAATATATCAAAATTTAATAACTTTTACAATTTGGTTTCTTCTTACTTAAAATATCGCAGATTGCTTTTATGTGTTACCCTTATTAAGATAAGAGAATTGTCATAGTTGTTTCAAAATGGATGAATTTAATTTTTACCACTCATAATTTCAGATTCAGATGTAAGATTCTTATTACTACAATTTTATTACATTTTTGGAGCACTCAATTCCCTGTCACAATTTAGGAGCCTCAATAACTTCTTTACAGCGAGTGATTTTTGGGCTACTGGTAAAAGCCGTAGAGACAAACTAAGAATTTAGGCTTTATTGCTGATAGAGCTTCCCACATCGAGATCAAGCTCCGCACCATACCAAAATCCTGGATCTGCTTATAACTACTAACAACATTCTACATACCTTGTAAAATATGTATATTGTATACGAAACCTTTTAAAAAAATTTTCCTCTCTCGTTAATTGTTACATTAAGAATTAATGCAGCTGTTACGATATCTTGCTTCTGACTAACATTAGGTATAATGGCACTTTCATGATAACTTTACTATAAACTTGGAAATATCTTCGGAACAACTCACATCGATTTAATCTCAAACCATGCAGAGCTCATATAATATATACAAATTAATTATTGACTTACAAACACCAAAAAAAAAATTACGCAAAAATTATGTTATACTATCCAGGACTGAAATCCTCGCAATTCGAAACCGGCCTTCCTTCTGATACTAGTATACAAGATTTACGATTTTATATACCTACATACAAATAATGCAGTTAAGAAAGTAAATATTATGGCAATTTATTAAGAAAGCTTGAATGTAATAATCAACATGTTTGTTTAAAAAAGTGACAAGAATTCGCTACAATATCTAACATTTTAAAATAAATGTTTGTTTGTTCATATTTTATGCGCTGCCGGCCGTTAATCCGATTGCGATAAAACTGTGTTTACTTATTTTTTTCACTTGCGAGAAGGTTATAAGCATAATTGGGAAGGTATACGAATGGCCAGAAAAAAGTACAGTGTGCAAAAAAGAACGTTGGAAAGCACGCCGAGCATAATTCATAATATAAAACATAATATTACACAGCCGACATAAAAAATCTAAGCTAACCTACTAGCTAGGAAAAGATTTCATCAAAGACACTATTAGGTAAGATTACTGTTGTAAGCAACAAGAGTTTAATTTTTTTGCAATTTAATCTAATCTAAAATCAAGGCATGCAAAATCACGCACGTTGGCTATTTAATAATTTAATATGTGACAAATGGCGATTAAATGTTCAAGTTGCCAATTTTATGACTATTAATAGAATTACAATATAATAAAAATACAATAAAGTTAAAATTGTGTACACAGTATCGTGAAAAAAAAACTATAAAACTGTTCTAAAATGTTTTAGTACCTTACTATTCATCCCGCAAAATTAATGGTTCAAAATATTTATTAAACTGTGATTATTAGATGTGTTATAAAATCCCAAGAAAAATCTTTTAAGTGGTTATATTCCTTGTTGTATCTATATTCTTTCATATTTGTTTAAACATATTTACCATACCATTGTTTACCTTTTTTGAAAATGGGAACAATTAATGATCATATTTCTTATAAATATAATCTTAG
The DNA here is from genome assembly GCA_927399485.1 of Calamotropha paludella. NCBI lineage: Eukaryota > Metazoa > Arthropoda > Insecta > Lepidoptera > Crambidae > Calamotropha > Calamotropha paludella. The sequence goes on along the minus strand of OV656803.1, from coordinate 29,487,043 downwards.
AATATAATATTTACACAGCACATAACTATTTCTATTGATAAGCATATCACCTATAATGCAAACTGTTTATTAGCATGTTCGTAGCAAATTTCGTAGCAAATTCGTAGCGCATATAGATGGATCTAGTTTCCTTGAAATCGAAATCTTCTTTGTTTCTAAGTCTGAATAAATCATGATTTATTCAAGAAAATTGTTAAATTAATGATGATACAATTAATTAGTAAAGTGGTCTTAAGAACGTACAAACTCGTACACAATTGTGATATGTTTGTATACACAATAATTATTACTTGACGTTGTGTAAACAAAATGTATGAATATATCGGTGCGAATAACCCACGGTCGGGGAGTCATTGCATAGGTATTCGTCAGTCTTTGTTTTTGTTTAGCTGAGAAACAAACGGTAAACTTAATTTTCACGCGAGGAACGGATACGACATGCAGTCGTTTCGTGTATTCGAAGCTGGTAGCACATCACCATGATCATAACACAGTTGGTGATTCTTAGCGTGTTGTCGCTGGGGTCAGCTGAAGTGCAAAGGGAAAAGCGGGTTAGGAAAAAAAATGAATACCCTGATAAGTCTCTTTGGAAAAAGGAATACGAAGATGAACTCACGGATGCGATGCTGTCTACAAAGAAACGTGACAATATTACGAGGGTGGTACAGTCCGCTGGCCTTTCTGATAATGAGGTTGTTATCGATAAGTTAATGGAAACTATAACATCTAGTGAAAAATACTTAAAAAAGGTTGACAGTATTGACTTCAGACTGAATAGGCTAGACATAGAAGTGCACGAAAAAACCAACAGCATATTAAAACAACTCATGGAGATTATGAAATCATTGCGCACCGAATATCCCGATAAATTTGAAGCTGCTCTGGATGGTTTGAAGAATCAAGTGAGTCAAGTAAAGTTCCTGTTAGAGAAGCCACCACGAAATGAGAATACTGGTAACTGTGACTTGCATAATTGTACTTTTCTTATTTATTATAAATGAAAATATGTTTGAGATTTACCTATAATATGTGCCGTTTGTTGCCTTTTTATAGAATGTAAGTATTGGTAGTGCTAGCTAACCTTGACGCATGAATGTAAATTTCAGTAAAATAGTTGGATGAAGTAAGTAGTATTAAATAGTAGTAGTCTCTTAGTATAAACTTACTCTACCTTAAGTCCAAGTTTAAAAGATACTAAGTTTAAATCTGAGTGGTTAAATGTACTCGTATGTGTTATTTGGTGTTTTCATGTCATCATAATGAATAGTCTTACCTCCTATTTACTCTTGAGGCGTTGGCATTATACGCCTGAAATTATGATTTATAAATTAAATGATGTCATTCCAATCCTACTTTACGCGCCTATCAGGATGTCGCCACAGTCTGTGCAGCTCAGGTAGGCATTACTTTAAACTTCTTTCAATAAATTTCTAAAAACTATAATTGCTATAAAAATATCACTTATACATACCTCAACACCGTCTAGGGACATTTTGTAAAAAGTACTAAAAAAAATACTGGCCTTAAAAATTTAAGTTAATTTCGAATTTATGTATCATGCAGTGGCGCCATTTAACGAGAAACAAAATGCTAAGAGCAGTAGGTATGCTTCAAGCTCGAGCTACTCATCGGAGTATTGCCGAGGAGATTAGAACGAGACAAAACGTAATATCAAGATTGTGGTCATGTTGTCGAACCACTGGTGAAGTGGTTGAAATGCACCCAGGCGAGAAACGCATAACTATCCAACGACAGGACCGATTGTTGCAAGTGGCCTCAAGACGACATCCAAACATAACGGCCACGCAGTTGGTTTAAAGGCTCCAGTCAGAGCACCAGTTGCTTGTCAGTGATAAAACTGTGAGAAGAAGACTGCAAGAAGCTAACCTCCACGAACGCAGACCGCTTCGTAATCCAGCACTACACAGAGGAAATCGTAGAGAAGATTAGAGTGGGCTTGGGAACATTTGTTCTGGGAAGATAACCGTCTGTAGTGTTGCTTACAGATGAGACCCGATTCGTTTTTCATCCTGATTTACGAAAAATACGTGTATGGTGAGCTCCTGGGCGTGAAAGCCGTCTGTAACACCCTCAAGAAGTCCATCCATACAACGGTGGAACCATTATGGTTTGGACAGGAATTCGTATTGGTGGAAGAACAGACATCGTTTGGACCAGAAACATCAGGACTGCTGAAAAATACCATGATGCGGTGCTAGTACCCATTATTTATCCCCGTCGACTACAAATGGGTCAAGTTTTCACGCTCATGCACAACAACGCGCGTCCGCACAGAGTGAGAGCGCGAGTGGTGACCAGGCGGCTACAGCAGCACGACGTTTAGGTGTTAGACTGGCCCGCGCAATCGCCAGATCTAATTTCATAGAGCTAAGATGCGAATGTAGTTGCTCTTCGGTCACAATGGTTCTTAGTTCTTCAAAACCCTTCTTTGGAGCAGGTGGGATTTGCTCCAAAGAAGGGTTTCGAACATTAGAGCAACTACATTCGCATCTTAGCAGGACATGGGACAAAATCCTGCAGCAAGACATTGATAACCTAATTTAAAGCACGAAAAACCGTTGCAGAACCGTCATTAACGTCATGGGTGGTTTTACAGACTACAAATTTTGAGCAACTGCAAAAACCTGATATTTTTCTTAATTTCTATTTTTTTCTTAAATTAATTACCATTAATTCACTTCTTGTCTTTATTTCAAAACAGAAATATTTTACACAAAAATACAAATTTGTTTCATTCTAAAGTATAGTCTGTAAAAATATAAAAGTAGTTTATAAAAATATAACACATGTTACATAAAACAAATTTCAGTAAATTGAGAAATTCAGAATATCCCTAGACGGAGTTGATGCGTGAATTTAGAATTAGAACATTTTTTCACATATCGTCTATTTAACATATCACATTATCACAAATGTCGTAATGTAAACATAAACCCTATAAACTACAGCAAACATTTACTTTTTACTTTTAAAGGGTGACTTTCATTATAGTAAACTGCCCTCAAACATTGTATAGATCTATAAAGTAGTAAGTTATTTCTAAGAACCCTTGAAAAAAATTTGATAGAGGTTTCAGATATTATTCCTAGAATTTAACGAAATGATAGCAAATAATTTTGCCAGTACTACCAGTGTCAGTGGTACCTTAGCGTTGCCGCCAGGATAATTAGAAGCGCCCCATTGATTTCTGTTGGTGGTTTTCAATATATATATATATATAGGCAAAGATGCATTGGAGGCAAACATTTTACTATCATTTATTTCTATGTACAGTTGATGGTCACGAGTATCACAGTGACATAGCATTGGACACGCGGCTTTCAATCATGGAAGGCAACATTAAGACCGTCGTGGCTGGAGTCGAGTCCATCCTTTCCACGATAGCGGAGGTGAAGAACCGGCAATATACAAGAACGTTTGCCAAGTACGTTATTTATTAAATTACGTTATATTACAAATAAATATATGGAAATACGAAACTAAATACAGAAATTTTACAAACATAAAATAACTTATAGGAAAAATACGGTTACGGCGCGGCGCGATGCCACGCTCGATGTAAATTGCAAAATATAATATAATAGAGAATATGCATAAAATCTATTTTTTTCTTAAATTGTGTTTTTATTATTCTTCTTTTTTTATTTAGTTATTATTTAAACCCAGAAAATATTATATAAAAAGTTAAAAATAAGGGCGGAAAATTCAAACTTACAAAACTCGTCACCATTTGTCGAAACGAAATGTGACGTCAATGGTGATCATGTGATTTATCGGCATCGAAAAAAACTGTTTAAAACTGTATTCGTGTGTGATTATTTGCGAATATACCTATATTTGTATTCAATGTAGGACGATGACAGAAACTGGTTTCTATCTACCGAAAATAGATGCATTTATTATGTCAGCATATTTTGCGTCAAATCTTAATTTTACAAGCGCAGAGATCAAAGGAGTGAAATTCCGTAAAACCGCAATAAGAATAAGCAAGCTCTTATAAGAATTTTTATGAAGTTTTGTAAACTGGGTTAGGTTAGTTTTAGACCGAATCTTCTACTGCTTAATAGCTAATTCACACTACACACAGCTGTACATAAATATAGCATACATACGTTAAAATGATCTTCACAACAAAATACAACCGATAATGGAGATACATTGTCCCTTCTCATCTTCTTAAACATACACGGGACATAACCAATGACGTCATTTACAAGGGCCCTAGATGAAATACTAAACGAAAATCTAGGTATTTTTATAAAAAAAAAATGTTAATTCTTATTTTTTATTTATTTTGTTATGTTGGGGTTGTAACGATATGAAATAAATACACTTATCATTCACTTTAATTGGCACCCTTACCATACCATGCTTTTACAAATATACTGTATTAAATATGAGGAGATAGAAATATTTTATATTATACGTATACCGAGATGTGAATATGGAGGTACTTACACATTTAAAGTTTTTTTTTACTGGAGCTTATATTTCTGTGCCAGGTCGGAAGGTGCAGGGTCGATGGCCACAGACGCATTAAACTTAATCAACGAATTCCGGAGGACGTTACATGAGCAAAAATCAAAAAAATGCGAGTGCAAGTAAGTTTATTTAGAATGCTCAAATGACATTCGCTATAATATAAATAGTTCATCTTACAAATTAATTTAGCCTTGGAATAAAGTTTACTGTCGCTTACACTTAGGCGAATTCTGAATTGCAACGTAGTGAACACTTATGCCAGTTGTTTCCATATACCATCAGTGCTTGAGGTGTTGTAATCGCAAAAAAAGTTCCCTCACTTGAATCGATTGGTTGATTTTCGGCTTTATATCAAAGTTTTCTGTAAACTATTCCAACTAACATTAACATTGAAAATAGCTAAATCATGTGAATACTGGTGAAAGCGTCTTACGTCAAAGTTGCTTCCTTTTGTATTTGGGAGTAGTGTTTTTCAGTCGCGTTCAAAGTACGTGATGCAAATGCGATAGCCTATCGCATACCTTACCTATACCTACCTGTACCTTTCCACACTTAGATTGTTATATCACACATATTAAATACAAATTAATGTTACTCAGAACTGGAAGGTTTGATCGTGCAGAGAGGTACCCGACAGACTGCCACGAAATTCAAATGCAAGGATTCAACGCCTCTGGGATCTACAAAATAAAACCGGAGGAAATTGACCCTTTCTACGTGCTCTGTGATCTCACTACGGCGGGTGGAGGCTGGACGGTGAGCACACAATACATGACGTCAACATCACTTTACTATTTCTAAAAATGTTGCTTGCTATAAATAAAACTTACGGATGTTTTAACTCAAAATCAGATTGAGAGTATGCACGCCTGTTCGCATTTCGATCAAAATTTCATTTATTTTTGAATGTTCTGTGAACTATATTTACAAGCAGATGTAGGATAATTGGATTTCCATGATGCATTCCATTGCTTTCCATTCATATTTTCGATTCACTCGACACTTTGGGAAAAGGTAAACGTAGAAAATGTGCACGTCGAAGATTTTTTTCGTTATCATTTTTTTTGCCTATAATTATATTATTTAAGTTCTAATTATAGTATGATTGATTTCAAATAGAGTACCTGGATCAGCCTAAACCTCCTTCCACCTACAATATTTTAGCATTTTGTAGAGAAGAGTTCCTATAAATACAACTATACAATTGTTGAGTAAATCCAATGGTTTTGGCTAAACTACCTTTACTAGACATGAATATATTTAGCAATGCATTTAAATTATTCATAGAAATTATTCTTTTAATATCCAAAAATATTAACTAACTCAGTAGTTTGCCATAAAGTTACCAAAAGAGCTTTTTCTCATAAACAGTTTTCGACCCAATCGGTGTCAATATACAGTAAAATAAATAGAATATTAAACATTTTTTTCTTTTATTATGGGTAAAATCACAAAGATATGAGGGTATAGAAGGACTCCTATCTAACCAGTAATACAAAAAATATAATAACATAATAAAACTATAATATTGCTTTGAATCAGTAATTTTGCATCAGCCTGTGATCACGGCTCCTGTAAAGGAGTCGAAACGTCAGGATTAAATATAAAATAAAATTTGCGCAATATCCGTAAACAAAGTGTTTTATTCTAATAAAAAGAAAAAATAGACAGCTACCTTTTCAACATTACATTTAACACACACTCTTAATAACCATTACATGTATAAGTAAATATATATATTTAACTAATAAGTTTATTATAAGTATGCATGCATTTTTGTACTTTAAGTCAAATAGATAAATACTGGCGTTATATCATTGCAACGTAAAAGAGGGGTCTCTTCTAATACAGATTATTAAACTTAAAAGATGAGTTCCACACATTGTGGAAAACTGCTTGTAATTAATAATGAAGATTTTTTTTTGGGATTCAAGGGATATTTCCCGATTGAAAGCTATTAATATAAATTTACCATTCACGTTATGAACAGGTGAAGAATCTTTATCACATATTTGCTTCTCTAAATTATTCCGTGATTGTGAATTAGTCCGTGAATGAATCCTGAATAGAATGAGCACTAAAGCCTAAATGAAGCAAAACTAACTCCTTCTTTTTGTTTCTGAGAATCAGAGATTTTATTAAAATCCATGCAAGATCGTTGTCACTGTACAAAAAAATAATGTCACGTCAATTATACAGGTCTTCCAAAATCGCTTTGATGGCAGCCAAGATTTCTACAAAGGCTGGACTGATTACAAGCATGGCTTCGGCAACCTGGCTGGTGAATTCTGGTTGGGTCTTGACAAACTGAACTACTTGACTAATCAAAAGCTGTATGAGTTAAGAATCGAGATGGAAACTCAGCACGGGCAGGAGGCATACGCTGGTTATTCGGTCTTTACAGTGGGACCAGAACACGAAGGTTACAGAATAAGCACCCTTGGAACATATTACGGCACGGCAGGTAAATGTATATATCACTCGAACAAAACAAGCTGAATTATGAATTAAATTTAATTCAAAAGACAAAGAAAGCAATGGAGCAGTTGTGTATTCTTGCTAAGAATAATTACTTTCTCCACTAGCAGTTATCCCGCTAGTGCTTCAAAAAATTTGCCTATTTAACAAGAGTATTTTTTAGGAGATTCGCTGTCATACCATGCCGGGCAAAAGTTTTCTACAATGGATACCGACAATGATGAATGGAAAGATGGTGCTTGTGCTACAGAACATGGAGGTGCTTGGTGGTATAAGGAGTGCGACAAAAGGTAATGCCACCTATTCATACTTAGTATATAAAAACATCATAAGACTGGTTATTTGCTGGTTGTTTTAGGGTAATTTACGAGTTAGTCAACTAAATTGATAAATTTTTGAATTTTTATTATTTGTTGTTATTGTTTTAGCAATCTCAATGGTCGATATACATTAGCAACAGAGGAACACCGAGGACAGTCGATTTATTGGATTTCATTTAAAGGCCCGAATTCTCCGCTGTCTAAATCTAAGATGATGATAAGGCCGCTGCCGGCTAGCAAGCCCATAGAGTACCCGGACAGCCTCAAAAGGGTAAAATCTTTATGAAATCATCATAAATTGCCTTCTTAAACAAGTAACATGTTCTATTACCAATGTTAATAGACACGTTAAATTTCACTTATTAACAAGCTTGTCAATACAGAAATCGAGTATTCCGTCTAATAATAATATCTCATTGGTTTAATTATGGAATGGTTTACAATTAAGTGTCCCAAATACCAATTAAGCTTAAGAATGAGTGACTAATTTTATTGCAGAAAACTGTAGATACCAATAAACTAAGAAGCCCACTGGCTACCTCAGGCAACGCGCGGTCGAAGGACATGAAGATAGCGTACGATACAGGGCGATCGCCCTATCGATATGAGGAGCCTACACATGCAGACGCATTCTTCCCAAACTACGCCTGAATCACACTAAAAATTACTTCTGGAAATATTTGATACAACACTAATAACACACAAATTACTTACAGTATTCAGATAAAAGTATTTCTATCTGTGAATACTTTGGACACCTTCACAAACTTCATATTATACCAGAAGGCTGAGTGGCAGTTTTGAAATTTGCAAACGTCACAATCTTACACTCGGCCCTCCGAGCCTTAAGCCGGAATTACATTATTGTGTCGGGGTGTGTCGTGGCGCCTTCTGGTAGCATCTGGCGCGTATCTGAACTATCAATTTTGTATGTGTAGAATTATATTATTCTCGTGTGCTATGTCGTGACGCTCTCTGGCGCGTTAACGATCTGGCGATTTAGATCGGAGACACAACGGTGGAGGGGATATGTCGCGACACAACACACGAGAATAGTACGCTCGGCTATCTGTCGTGGCGTTGTCTCTGATCTAGCCGAGAGCATGTTTACTTTATGGTAATCTTAATAGTATGTGGCTTGTTTATTTATATTCATACTAGCTTTTACCCGCGGCTTCGCCCGCATTTTTATGTTTTTTTTTCACTATAAAGTATCTTATGTTACTTCTAATACCTCCAAGAATATATTTACGAAGTGACGACGACGAAATGTAGTGTCTTCTTTTTTAATATCTTTATCAATCATAGAATGGATGTCTGCAAATCGTGTATTAGTAACTCTGAAATAAAGTTGAAATCGTTCTTCATCACTCTCTAATTCTTTAACGAGACAATGAAATTCTCCTCTACTGCTTCTTAATCTGTTTACTGGATGTACACAAAACCTTCTCTTTCTTCTTTCCTTTTGAACTGATTGCATAAGAAAAAGACATGAAAGATCTTTATCAAAATCACTGTCAGAGCTCGAAGAAAACATTTTACTGACCCAAACACACGAAAGACTACTGGATGACTGAATGAAAATTGCGCCAGAGCGGTCCACGACACGCCTCATAAATGTAAACGGTCGCCGCCACAACACAACGCGCCACGACACACCCCGACACAATAATGTAATTCCGGCTTTATTTTGAAACGCTCGCATGTAAAAGTCACTTGCAGTCTTTTTATTATTTGTACTGCGAAAAAAAGATGGCATGCACACTTCGCATACGAACAGATCCCGAGAGTTTCAAAAATACGGCCCAAGATCTGTTAAATATCAGCAAAATAAGCGCGAAGTATTTTTGTTCCACTTATCAGTCAACATCTATGTTTCACAGAGTTTACACTAAAAGTGGTTTAATATTCCTTGTCCGTTAGTATTAATTTATGCATTGAGTTTCCGCATTAACGATGGCAGAAAAGATTTTGTTAAAGTGGCAACTCAATTTACAAATCGTTTTTTCAATTTATTATTTAGTAACGTGTTTGGCGAACTTATATTCCCTCCCCAATAACAAAGTAAACGATATAGGAATTTGGCATGGCCCTGGTCATCACCTTTGTTGCTTATTCTTTTAGTTAGTTTTAGTATATATAATAATAATAATATTCATTCACTTCAGACAGAGTCCATTAATATATAACTTTCTTCAATCAGTATTGGCAAGACATACAACAGGTCATACTGCAGGCTATTAATATGCTGTGACGGCTTATTTTACTCCCTAAAACAATCTATCATATAGTTTTGAACAAACCAAATTTAATAAAGAACGGTAGGTATGCCTTATAAGATCGTGTTATTATCGATTAAATGTAAATAGCAAAATAAGTGAAAGAGTTGTTTGGTTGTGTTCTTCCTTTGTTTATTTGTTTATTCTATGTTGTATACAATAACTTTTGTTCTCCAACAAAACAATGAAAATACACAAAGAGGAAAACTATTGTCGGTTTTGCACCATCAAGTAAAAATTGTGTAAAAACCAGTATTATTGAGATCAGAGTCGAAGATTTCAAGGTTTTTTAATTGTAATACAATAAAACCGTTAGTTCTATCACTGTCAGATGATTTGGTGAATTAGAGCGAGGGCACAAGATGCGTTAGCGGTGCGGTGCGGTGCCTGAGCGGTGCCGCTGCGTCATCCTATTTACAAATTACTATAGTCACTATGCCATGTCAAACGACGCGTTAGGTCGCCGTGCCGCGTCGCACCGGACTTACGACCTGAGAGACGAAGCGGGGAGGGGTAATGCGAACGCAGCTCAACGCTGTTTTCCAGTGCGATGCGGGGCCGCACCACCCGTGTGGCACCCTATACCTCGAATTCATTACGATGCGGTGCCGCACCGCACAGTTAACGCATCGTGTGGCCTCCCTCATAATGCACAGGATTTATTAGATAAAAACAGAGAGTATTTTTTTATGCATGGGGTCAAAGACACTTGTGTTACAAAATAATACGATATAGAAATCTTTATAACGTTTTAGAAATGTTTAAGGTATGCTATTAGTTTTCGCAAAAGAGTAAGAGTATTATGTTAAAATATCATCCATACATCCACGCAATTGTTACGGGAGCCGGATCTGGTTTTTTTTAATGTAAATATGGTTTGAAACACGTTCTAAAGTTGGTAACCGCGCTTTAACCGAAAAACTTGGCCGCGTTGGGCACACGATAGAGCCCTTTCTCGTCACGCAAGTGTAATGACAACCGTAAGCGATATACTTACGAATAAGGAAATTTCGGGGACCTGTTATATTTACAGATATCTCTTTAAATATAGTAACTGAATACTTCTTTGTGCAACTTTAGATATTTGAATAATCTATGACACCATGAATATAATTTGGGTATTTTGTATGAATAAAAAGATTACTCTCATTCTTTTTCAAAGTTAGAACTTAGGTGTAAAGAGAATACTTCGTACGTATTTTTATAGTTCCTTTTAAAAAAAGTTTAAAGTGGTGACCAGGTCCATCAAAATACGATTAGCCAAAAAACTTTTAGCAAATTTAAATTAAAAAAAAAATCTTTAAATTTGCTTTACCAATCTTTCTTCCTATGTTGTGTTTTGTGTGTACGTGTATTTGTGTTTGTGTGTGTATTTACTTAAATAATAATAAGACTCAATTTATAAAAACAAATTTAACAATAACAGCATAGAATTAAATGTAAAACAATTTGTTCCTATGTATCTGCAGAAAAGTGGATAAAATGAGACTCACCTAATTTGCTTTACCTGCCAGGTCCTATTTTTGCATTCAGTACGAAGAGGTGAGATTAAGATAGCAAATATAAGGTAGTGTAAATGAGAGCGAATGTTAAATGTTGTCATTTTAGAATAATTTCTTTAATGAGAAATGTTATAATGAATTTCTTAAATTGCTACAAAACTAGAAATATATACATTCGCGAGCAATATAAAGCTGATTTGATTACTCAACTGTTTATAATAAAGCCGAATTATTTACTGTTAGCGTAATCTACTTAACATCTATTGTTTTCAATAACTAAATCCATATCGTTTACAGAAAAAAGCTAATTTATAAAAAATCTGTGAATTTTCATGATTTCACTAATCTCTATAAATTGTTTGAGAAATATTTTACACAATGCAAATTTAATAACGTGATAGTTTGTTGTACACACAGATGAAAATTATGATGTTTCCAAATTCTCACTTTCGCGAATGTACATAATATATTAATATTTATTTTAGTCTTCTTAGCATGTACGGAGAAATGTACGTCATCCTCCCACACACTGGAAAAATTTTCTGACTTGATATCAACTCTACTTATATATTGAACTTAATTATCTGTATCGGTTTGAGGAAATTTGTTATTTTTGGGTAGGTCGATATACAAACAGCGTAAAATATTTGATGACGGTCAAGAACTTCAAACATTTCATCATAGTCCAGTAGCCACCAATCCTGAAAGCTCCGTGATTAAGCTTACTAAAATTTAAAAAAAAGTTGACATAGACGAATAAGTTTGTCTTGGTCGGCGTGGAATTAATTGGCCGGAAATATTTTAAATAAATTATATGTTAATAAGTTTAATTATGAATTTTGCATTAAAACGCTTAATGAAAGCGTTGAAATGAAAAAAAAAAAACACAAATCAAATAGGTATGCACGAATTTTCCGGCTAAATATTATTGTTCGGCCGGATTTTTTCTTAATGATTATGATATTTTCCACAAATTTTATATGAGATCGATCAAAATCTGTGACGACGGTAAAAAAAAGGAAATTGAATAACATATAATTTGTTTGAAATATATCCGGCCAATTAAATCCACACCGACCAAGCAAATCTTATTCGTCCAAGTGTTAACTTTTATTTTTTATTAAAAATTATAGTAAGCTTAATCACGGATCCTTCAGGGTTGGTGGCTCCCCGCCTATTATTCAAATTGATTAAAATATTTAACGCCCACCGTATTCAATTTGACGAAGGGACATAAGTGTTTAAAATTACTTTGTCATTATAAAAAGTAGTTGTTTGCGATGTAATGTTTTTGATTTCTTTGGCTATAAGGTACCAAATACGTTTACTTATATAACCGTGTCCAAGTATTTTACGCTGACAATGTAATGAGTGTACCAATGAATGTACACAACCGTATTGAAATATCTTAAGAAAATTGGGCGTTTGATACATGTTAATTGGCTACTATTCTTTAATTTAAGTTTGGATTTTGTTTTCATTCTAAGGAACACAATAGATGCAAAATATTTTTGTTACGATGATTCATATAATAAATACATTGCACTTCAATAGTCAGTGATTACTTATTTATGTTAATACTTTTGACCAAGTTTTGACAGGCGATGACATTCCGTGTGTTTGGCAGAAAAAAGCGCTTATGAGCGCTTGTAAGCTAAATAGCGATCGCCCACCTGCCCCCCATTTTCGTATGTTCAACGTTCTTCCGAACATCCTATATATACTTAAACTAGGCCTGCAATACATGCTGCTGTTTGCAAATACTGAGCGAAGCAATTAGATTTTTGAAGGGTGATTATTTTTCGATGGTATGTCCGATTTCAAAACTTTTTTTGCACATTAGTCACGACCACGATGTGAGTTTTGGCGCCAAATTTCATCAATGTAGTCTCAGCGGTTTGGCTGTGATCAGCTTTTGAATTTTTCTTTCGGTGATTTTTCTTCCATGGTATGTCCGTTTCCACAACTTTTTTTGCACATTAGTCACGATCACGATGTGAGTTTTGGCGCCAAATTTCATCAATGGAGTAACAGCGGTTTGGCTGTGATCAGCTTTAGAAATTTTCTTTCGGTGATTATTCCTCCACGGTAAAGTCTATATTTTTTTTACATAGCCTATGTCCGTCAGGTTATAATCATGTATGTTCATGCCAAAATTCGTTCGAATCTGTTGAACCGTTAAGCAGCAGTAGGGAGACAAGCGAAATTTGGGAGTTGTCTAAAAGAGAGCTTCGCTCAATTATAAATCTGTACACAAACTGTTATAAGTATACTATAAAACTTTTGCTAATAGTTAGAAAGGAGCTTCCAATCTTAAATCAGTAAAGTGTACAACAAGGTAATTTATTTAAAGTAATAAGATTTCCAAAACAAGTAAGGTTCTCCTAATAAACAACACGGGGAAGCACCAATGGTGCTGTTCTATTATGTTCAATTCCTAGCACGCGCTAGTAATTTAGACCTAACAGATACACCAAATTTCCCCAAACCAGCAAAGCAAACCTGCTTCTACACTACAGCCAAAAAAAGTCATAAAAAGATGGTTCACGAAGAACAGTTATTTAAATCCTACATCAAAAAGCCGCTGAAAATCAAGACGAAGATAAATATTTTTTATTATCATTAGTGCCATCGCTTCGAAAAGTGAAATTGAAGTTCTTTTACAAAATCTGTGAAAATGTTAAAGTAGAACAACTGCATTATCACCCTGGTCAGTCTTCGACATGTAAACCCCCGAAATGTTATAACGCCAAATGCACTACACAATGAAACATCACAAAATACTAATTAAGTACATAGGTACTCCAAAAGTATACAGCCTACAGTTTTACGACAGTGTCAATGCATAATGCCAAGCCAGAAATGGCATTAAAAGAATCAGAAATAATTCTAAAAATGTCATAGATTTAGGATCAACTTTAGCACAATATATTACAAACTTCATAATAAATAAACACTAAAATACACTGTTTTCTGTATTTATATATTCGTATTTTATTTCACTTGCCTTATTTTACTATCGGTTTTTCGGCAGGTACCTATAATACAATCACGCATCGAGAATTTTGATATGTTACGTAGGGGTAAAATTAATGCTAGTCACATATCAAAGCTATGGACTGACAGCCTGGTGTAGTTAAAAAACATCATGAGTGAATCTGGGTGTGATCTTAAAACTGTAAAGGTACTATCGTTCGAATACTACTGCTATCATTCCCTCCACAACTCTTAATAGCTAAATTAATTATTTAAGGGTATGTTCCGTAATATAAATCAGTATACTGGCCAGAGTTAATGATGTCATGAATCGACGCCATGCTGTTGATTTGTTCCGCAATATACTGACTAGCGCGTGGTCGTCAGAAATCACCGCCATATTTAAAATAAACAGTGTGAGAACGATGGCAAGGAAAATAGCCTGGCAAGATACGTCGCACTTTACTGACCAGTACAAAATGGCGTCGAATTCATGACGTCATAACCGCTGGCTAGTACACTTACGTGTATTGCGGAAAACAACCTTTATAATTTTTTATAAAGGTCGTTTCAGATTGAAAAATTAATAAACAGCAATAAACTAACAATAAGGCATGGAATATTAAAATAAAATACTTAAAGCCAGTCTTGAAAAGAGGGATAATTTTGATATATTTCATTAAACTAGCGATTACTCCCTCATCCATGCAATGAAGCAAAAGCAAATTTTGCAATTTATCGATTTAATGACATTAGTTGAAATGCCCTAGCTCTTCAATATTGAATTTGAGAGTAAAGTTCTGATATAATGTTACTGTTAATGTGTCGAAAGTCAGAGTCACTATTGCACCTACCAATACTTGACTCCAGGAGGATGACTCCTAAGTGCATTGTCAGGGGCAGAGTTATGGTTCTTCTTGAAAACGAACCTAAGTATGTATATTTATAACTTGGTTCTGGCTGTTAAGGTAGGTACGGACGTTGTTTCTGATTTCCATAATACATGCCTTTTTTCCATTCCTATCAACGATTGACTGATTGTGTCGAATTCTTCTATAGGTACTGCTATGTGGCTATTTCCCGTATGCGGCTTTCTTCAATACAAATCTTATTAAAAATATCAAATCTTTTTTCTAGAGTTATTTGTAAATATTCAAAGCCGTATTTTAACAAGAAAAATAAACAGGTAATTTAAACGTAAAATATTGCGCTTACGGTGTAGGGAAATGTCTAAAAATAATTAGGAAATGATGACCATATAAATTGAAAAATTTAAAACAAAAAATTCGTTAGTCCCTTGTTTATTATATTTTTAATTTAATCAATTAAACAGGTGGTTACAGATATAAAATGTTGTCAAGTCTTTTAAAAAAGTTATATAGAGTAATTTTCTTACTTAATTGTTCAGTTAATTATTGTACACATTTTGGCATCTAATATCAGATTATTGACGTGTTAAGCCGTGCCTTTTTTGGAAATTTTAGAGACTGCATCTTTGATATTTACATTACAAATATTAATATATCAACTACAGATACCTATATATTAATTTGCTATATACATGGCAGAACAGCATTGGTGATTTTTTCATAATGTACAAAACCCTATCCCCGACAACTTAAAATGAAAGTTTATTTTTAAAAGAACATAAACGAAATTAATGTGTAATAATCAGAAACTTTTTATGAATTCTCTTGTAATTGTAGAAAATGAAAATATTTCAGTACTTACAATACATAGCAATTAAGAGGATCCATGAAAAGTTTTGAAAAGTGGAATCTATCGCCTAAATCGAAAATATATTATTAGTACGATATCAAACTACATTATAAAGTTATTCTAATTACTATCTTATAGCAAAAGTAAAAGTTTTTTAGACATACATATGAAATAAATAAAAAAGTTCTGGGTTCCCAAAACTGATTTTATGATAGCTTGATTGACTGATCGGTTTTTGGTAAAATTCATGTTAACAATCTAATTATATATAAAATGTACTAAAACGCGTGTAAATCTGCGTAATATCTTTATTTTAAATTGTCTAATATTTACAATGTTTAGGTATACAAACTGTTATAGCCAAATTGCACTAAAAAAGCTAACACATTTATTCACGGTTTAATCAATTCGTTACTGGAAATCCCGTAACTTCCGTTTAATGTATTTACAATGCGTCGTTATAAAGTTAAAACATATTACCCAAATAGAACTAATTAGCACCATACATTTTATAGTTTCATGCTTGGATAAGATTTCCTGATTTCGATTAGTCTCCATAAATAAACATAATATTATGTTTGCACCCCTACTTCACTTAAACATATAATGTTCAGTTCTTAATAGTTTTAATTCATACATTAATATCAAAGTAACATGTGGCTCGCCGAATGATGTAATTTCCAATAACAACTAATACTAAGATACATTTACATTAAATAATAAGCAATTTTTCAAAGGCTTTCATAGCCTTCACCACAGCATGATTGAAACTGTAAATGAAACAACGTCTCTATAAAAATTAAAATAATCTTAGTCTGTAGGGTTTATTCCCAACATCCATCTCGATATCACATTTATGATACTTATAAAGCTGTTCCAACATTTAGACGGCCTTATTATTACAATAGTGACATAATATTCTTATGCTTAGTATCGGCAAACTGGCAGTATTTATACGTATAAGTTTTAAATAAGTTGCAAGTAAAAAAACAACTCGCAGTAAGTCCGCAGACAGAGGGCAGTTTTTTCGTTTTTACCACAATCCTATAACTCAAAGAAAATCAGGACGTATATGCCACACCACACGCTCATTTGAATTTACTTAGCCACATGTTAAGTTTTTAAACAGATTTGATTTTTTTTTCCATTATTAGATGTACACCACATTAGTTTTTTCAACATTACATAAAACTAATGATAGTATTCGCAGTGAAGTATGAAATTACAAACAAAATAATTTGAAGATACAAACAAAACTATGCTGTTGTAACGCCCAGCATTTCATTAATATAAATTTAATTATTACAGTACAATTTAGTTAAATGACGTTATTTAATAAAATACTTAATATTTATTAGTGTCTATAATCTAACAAACAAATACAAACACAAATTGTCATAATAACAAAACCTATGAATTATTCGAATTATTTTGTCCTTGATGCTGCGCAAAGATGTAGGATAAAAAAAACGGCCATAATAGAAAAAATGAACAAATAAATTCCTATAGTTTTGTATACTTGTTAATCAACGCATTTATGTATGAAATCAATATAGCGATATGAAGTAAACTTGCCGAACTTATAAGCAGCGCTTTCACCTGCGCACAACCCTATTTCTCTCATTGAGGCCAATAATGTAAGTTTGACAATTTGGTGAGTTATAAACTCGTTCGCACAGCATCATGAGCAATTTAAAACTAACTTCCTTAACATTATTTTAAGTATCGGTATGTAACATTTATTTAATATCATTTTATGGGTAAAATATATAAATTATACAGTAGATACACCGGCGTTATATGGGAAAGGTCTTAGTATTGATAAAGAAATATTTGGAATTGTTGTTATGTTGTGAAAAACATAAAGGACAAAGGCAAATGTAAGGCTCAATTAGAGAATCATCAATTTTGATGTAATTTTTATTATGAAAAAACATCACACCTATTTTTCTCGCTCTGGCTTTCACCGAGTGAGCCAGGTCAGCTCAAAACCAGATCAATTTAAATGAATAAGGCATCAGTAATTAAAATGAAGCAGAAGTCTTATATATTATTCCAAAAAAATTTAATGTAAAACATGCTTATGCAATGATAGGAAGAAACAACCATGTTTTTATCTGTCATTAAATCAATAAATTGTTATTTTGTTTTAATTTCAATAGAAAGTATCTAATTAAAGCGAGTTAATTCTTTCTTTTTTAAAGAGGAAATTATCATATTAGCTCAATAAAAAATACACAAGCTTTATCTTGATGCATCATCCCATATAAAATTATAATTTATAATATACTAGCTGACACGGCCACGCGTTGCTGTGTTAGAAATTAAAATAAAACCTATCCTATCTTTTAAGTTACATCAAAAAACAGATAGATTTGATCAAAATCGGTTAAGTAGTTTAGGAGTCCATCGCGGACAAACAACGTGACACGTAATTTATATATATTAAGATATTCCAAAAATGTGTCAGCAATAATAATTAAGATTAATTCCGTAAGTATAATAAAGGTGACGGTGGCTTGTAGTAAAAAATATTTTCTTACAAATCATAGCATTAATATTGAATAGTCCATTCATACACATATCGCTTATATCTAACTAGGCGGAACTTTCGACATTTGTCCTAAGTGCATCATAAGCCTTTATTTCATGACAGCATCAGAGATAAATCGCAAGAATAGTAGTAAATGAACCGAACGGTTTCAAGTATCAATTTAACTGCTTAACACATGTAGTTAATTAGCTAAAAAGGAGAGAATTTTATTTGAAAATTCACAATTGTCATGGAACTGACATAAGACACTGACATCAGAAACTCACGTAGAATGCTAAAGACCCGCTAAAATAGCAGCATTAAAAACACCAACATAAAATCTCTTTTAACTCTGTGAGGGGAGCACTTGACTTAGCTGCTGCTTTACCCATAACATATTAATTTTTTTAAGAAATTATTACTATACAATAATTTTATTCCAATTTATTTACATTAAGTATCATTCATAATACCCTGTGTGTAGTCAGTAAAAATACTTGATAAATACTTTAAACCGATTAATCGTAAAATAATGAGACGAAAAGGACAATAATTATGACCTACTTAAATATATCGAATGCGTATTAAAAGAATATAATTTGCAACGGAATTGACTTAACCCTTCTTGAACTTGATAAAAAACATGACTTAACTAATTACGCTTAAACCAAGTCATATAAGGACCTACATGTGATTTGATGAAGTGCTAACTCTACTGTTATGTTTTCAGTTCAGATTACAATCCGTGCTGTCGTGAAAACAAGCTCTGATGTAAGACGAATTTAAAGTTAGTAACATAATCATTATCAAATATTCACAAATTTCCGATCAACGATCAAACTTAAGTAACGATGAAATTATGATATTGACGAATGCTGTTTTATATATTCACTGTGATGTCTAAAATTATCATTTTGAATACAAAATGTTATTAGGTAAAATTATTTGCATATACACTTAATCTTCGTTTAAATACGCGATTTACAGTGACAAAGCAAGGCTAGATTACCATGGATACGAACCTAAGCTTTCATCAATACGGATGAGGATCTCACTCACAATTTTTGAGCATTTTAATATAGAAATATCAAATGTCAGACATTTCTGTTTGTCGTAATTTATTAGGTACATTAGGTATCTCTGTTAAGAGCTTATAGATTTAATCTAAATGAAAAACAATGAAAATACACAAAGAGGAAAACTATTGTCGGTTTTGCACCATCAAGTAAAAATTGTGTAAAAACCAGTATTATTGAGATCAGAGTCGAAGATTTCAAGGTTTTTTAATTGTAATACAATAAAACCGTTAGTTCTATCACTGTCAGATGATTTGGTGAATTAGAGCGAGGGCACAAGATGCGTTAGCGGTGCGGTGCGGTGCCTGAGCGGTGCCGCTGCGTCATCCTATTTACAAATTACTATAGTCACTATGCCATGTCAAACGACGCGTTAGGTCGCCGTGCCGCGTCGCACCGGACTTACGACCTGAGAGACGAAGCGGGGAGGGGTAATGCGAACGCAGCTCAACGCTGTTTTCCAGTGCGATGCGGGGCCGCACCACCCGTGTGGCACCCTATACCTCGAATTCATTACGATGCGGGGCCGCACCGCACAGTTAACGCATCGTGTGGCCTCCCTCATAATGCACAGGATTTATTAGATAAAAACAGAGAGTATTTTTTTATGCATGGGGTCAAAGACACTTGTGTTACAAAATAATACGATATAGAAATCTTTATAACGTTTTAGAAATGTTTAAGGTATGCTATTAGTTTTCGCAAAAGAGTAAGAGTATTATGTTAAAATATCATCCATACATCCACGCAATTGTTACGGGAGCCGGATCTGGTTTTTTTTAATGTAAATATGGTTTGAAACACGTTCTAAAGTTGGTAACCGCGCTTTAACCGAAAAACTTGGCCGCGTTGGGCACACGATAGAGCCCTTTCTCGTCACGCAAGTGTAATGACAACCGTAAGCGATATACTTACGAATAAGGAAATTTCGGGGACCTGTTATATTTACAGATATCTCTTTAAATATAGTAACTGAATACTTCTTTGTGCAACTTTAGATATTTGAATAATCTATGACACCATGAATATAATTTGGGTATTTTGTATGAATAAAAAGATTACTCTCATTCTTTTTCAAAGTTAGAACTTAGGTGTAAAGAGAATACTTCGTACGTATTTTTATAGTTCCTTTTAAAAAAAGTTTAAAGTGGTGACCAGGTCCATCAAAATACGATTAGCCAAAAAACTTTTAGCAAATTTAAATTAAAAAAAAAATCTTTAAATTTGCTTTACCAATCTTTCTTCCTATGTTGTGTTTTGTGTGTACGTGTATTTGTGTTTGTGTGTGTATTTACTTAAATAATAATAAGACTCAATTTATAAAAACAAATTTAACAATAACAGCATAGAATTAAATGTAAAACAATTTGTTCCTATGTATCTGCAGAAAAGTGGATAAAATGAGACTCACCTAATTTGCTTTACCTGCCAGGTCCTATTTTTGCATTCAGTACGAAGAGGTGAGATTAAGATAGCAAATATAAGGTAGTGTAAATGAGAGCGAATGTTAAATGTTGTCATTTTAGAATAATTTCTTTAATGAGAAATGTTATAATGAATTTCTTAAATTGCTACAAAACTAGAAATATATACATTCGCGAGCAATATAAAGCTGATTTGATTACTCAACTGTTTATAATAAAGCCGAATTATTTACTGTTAGCGTAATCTACTTAACATCTATTGTTTTCAATAACTAAATCCATATCGTTTACAGAAAAAAGCTAATTTATAAAAAATCTGTGAATTTTCATGATTTCACTAATCTCTATAAATTGTTTGAGAAATATTTTACACAATGCAAATTTAATAACGTGATAGTTTGTTGTACACACAGATGAAAATTATGATGTTTCCAAATTCTCACTTTCGCGAATGTACATAATATATTAATATTTATTTTAGTCTTCTTAGCATGTACGGAGAAATGTACGTCATCCTCCCACACACTGGAAAAATTTTCTGACTTGATATCAACTCTACTTATATATTGAACTTAATTATCTGTATCGGTTTGAGGAAATTTGTTATTTTTGGGTAGGTCGATATACAAACAGCGTAAAATATTTGATGACGGTCAAGAACTTCAAACATTTCATCATAGTCCAGTAGCCACCAATCCTGAAAGCTCCGTGATTAAGCTTACTAAAATTTAAAAAAAAGTTGACATAGACGAATAAGTTTGTCTTGGTCGGCGTGGAATTAATTGGCCGGAAATATTTTAAATAAATTATATGTTAATAAGTTTAATTATGAATTTTGCATTAAAACGCTTAATGAAAGCGTTGAAATGAAAAAAAAAAACACAAATCAAATAGGTATGCACGAATTTTCCGGCTAAATATCATTGTTCGGCCGGATTTTTTCTTAATGATTATGATATTTTCCACAAATTTTATATGAGATCGATCAAAATCTGTGACGACGGTAAAAAAAAGGAAATTGAATAACATATAATTTGTTTGAAATATATCCGGCCAATTAAATCCACACCGACCAAGCAAATCTTATTCGTCCAAGTGTTAACTTTTATTTTTTATTAAAAATTATAGTAAGCTTAATCACGGATCCTTCAGGGTTGGTGGCTCCCCGCCTATTATTCAAATTGATTAAAATATTTAACGCCCACCGTATTCAATTTGACGAAGGGACATAAGTGTTTAAAATTACTTTGTCATTATAAAAAGTAGTTGTTTGCGATGTAATGTTTTTGATTTCTTTGGCTATAAGGTACCAAATACGTTTACTTATATAACCGTGTCCAAGTATTTTACGCTGACAATGTAATGAGTGTACCAATGAATGTACACAACCGTATTGAAATATCTTAAGAAAATTGGGCGTTTGATACATGTTAATTGGCTACTATTCTTTAATTTAAGTTTGGATTTTGTTTTCATTCTAAGGAACACAATAGATGCAAAATATTTTTGTTACGATGATTCATATAATAAATACATTGCACTTCAATAGTCAGTGATTACTTATTTATGTTAATACTTTTGACCAAGTTTTGACAGGCGATGACATTCCGTGTGTTTGGCAGAAAAAAGCGCTTATGAGCGCTTGTAAGCTAAATAGCGATCGCCCACCTGCCCCCCATTTTCGTATGTTCAACGTTCTTCCGAACATCCTATATATACTTAAACTAGGCCTGCAATACATGCTGCTGTTTGCAAATACTGAGCGAAGCAATTAGATTTTTGAAGGGTGATTATTTTTCGATGGTATGTCCGATTTCAAAACTTTTTTTGCACATTAGTCACGACCACGATGTGAGTTTTGGCGCCAAATTTCATCAATGTAGTCTCAGCGGTTTGGCTGTGATCAGCTTTTGAATTTTTCTTTCGGTGATTTTTCTTCCATGGTATGTCCGTTTCCACAACTTTTTTTGCACATTAGTCACGATCACGATGTGAGTTTTGGCGCCAAATTTCATCAATGGAGTAACAGCGGTTTGGCTGTGATCAGCTTTAGAAATTTTCTTTCGGTGATTATTCCTCCACGGTAAAGTCTATATTTTTTTTACATAGCCTATGTCCGTCAGGTTATAATCATGTATGTTCATGCCAAAATTCGTTCGAATCTGTTGAACCGTTAAGCAGCAGTAGGGAGACAAGCGAAATTTGGGAGTTGTCTAAAAGAGAGCTTCGCTCAATTATAAATCTGTACACAAACTGTTATAAGTATACTATAAAACTTTTGCTAATAGTTAGAAAGGAGCTTCCAATCTTAAATCAGTAAAGTGTACAACAAGGTAATTTATTTAAAGTAATAAGATTTCCAAAACAAGTAAGGTTCTCCTAATAAACAACACGGGGAAGCACCAATGGTGCTGTTCTATTATGTTCAATTCCTAGCACGCGCTAGTAATTTAGACCTAACAGATACACCAAATTTCCCCAAACCAGCAAAGCAAACCTGCTTCTACACTACAGCCAAAAAAAGTCATAAAAAGATGGTTCACGAAGAACAGTTATTTAAATCCTACATCAAAAAGCCGCTGAAAATCAAGACGAAGATAAATATTTTTTATTATCATTAGTGCCATCGCTTCGAAAAGTGAAATTGAAGTTCTTTTACAAAATCTGTGAAAATGTTAAAGTAGAACAACTGCATTATCACCCTGGTCAGTCTTCGACATGTAAACCCCCGAAATGTTATAACGCCAAATGCACTACACAATGAAACATCACAAAATACTAATTAAGTACATAGGTACTCCAAAAGTATACAGCCTACAGTTTTACGACAGTGTCAATGCATAATGCCAAGCCAGAAATGGCATTAAAAGAATCAGAAATAATTCTAAAAATGTCATAGATTTAGGATCAACTTTAGCACAATATATTACAAACTTCATAATAAATAAACACTAAAATACACTGTTTTCTGTATTTATATATTCGTATTTTATTTCACTTGCCTTATTTTACTATCGGTTTTTCGGCAGGTACCTATAATACAATCACGCATCGAGAATTTTGATATGTTACGTAGGGGTAAAATTAATGCTAGTCACATATCAAAGCTATGGACTGACAGCCTGGTGTAGTTAAAAAACATCATGAGTGAATCTGGGTGTGATCTTAAAACTGTAAAGGTACTATCGTTCGAATACTACTGCTATCATTCCCTCCACAACTCTTAATAGCTAAATTAATTATTTAAGGGTATGTTCCGTAATATAAATCAGTATACTGGCCAGAGTTAATGATGTCATGAATCGACGCCATGCTGTTGATTTGTTCCGCAATATACTGACTAGCGCGTGGTCGTCAGAAATCACCGCCATATTTAAAATAAACAGTGTGAGAACGATGGCAAGGAAAATAGCCTGGCAAGATACGTCGCACTTTACTGACCAGTACAAAATGGCGTCGAATTCATGACGTCATAACCGCTGGCTAGTACACTTACGTGTATTGCGGAAAACAACCTTTATAATTTTTTATAAAGGTCGTTTCAGATTGAAAAATTAATAAACAGCAATAAACTAACAATAAGGCATGGAATATTAAAATAAAATACTTAAAGCCAGTCTTGAAAAGAGGGATAATTTTGATATATTTCATTAAACTAGCGATTACTCCCTCATCCATGCAATGAAGCAAAAGCAAATTTTGCAATTTATCGATTTAATGACATTAGTTGAAATGCCCTAGCTCTTCAATATTGAATTTGAGAGTAAAGTTCTGATATAATGTTACTGTTAATGTGTCGAAAGTCAGAGTCACTATTGCACCTACCAATACTTGACTCCAGGAGGATGACTCCTAAGTGCATTGTCAGGGGCAGAGTTATGGTTCTTCTTGAAAACGAACCTAAGTATGTATATTTATAACTTGGTTCTGGCTGTTAAGGTAGGTACGGACGTTGTTTCTGATTTCCATAATACATGCCTTTTTTCCATTCCTATCAACGATTGACTGATTGTGTCGAATT
Source organism: Calamotropha paludella (assembly GCA_927399485.1). Classification (NCBI taxonomy): domain Eukaryota; kingdom Metazoa; phylum Arthropoda; class Insecta; order Lepidoptera; family Crambidae; genus Calamotropha; species Calamotropha paludella. The sequence continues at coordinate 29,462,212 of OV656803.1, read as the reverse complement.
CTTCTATAGGTACTGCTATGTGGCTATTTCCCGTATGCGGCTTTCTTCAATACAAATCTTATTAAAAATATCAAATCTTTTTTCTAGAGTTATTTGTAAATATTCAAAGCCGTATTTTAACAAGAAAAATAAACAGGTAATTTAAACGTAAAATATTGCGCTTACGGTGTAGGGAAATGTCTAAAAATAATTAGGAAATGATGACCATATAAATTGAAAAATTTAAAACAAAAAATTCGTTAGTCCCTTGTTTATTATATTTTTAATTTAATCAATTAAACAGGTGGTTACAGATATAAAATGTTGTCAAGTCTTTTAAAAAAGTTATATAGAGTAATTTTCTTACTTAATTGTTCAGTTAATTATTGTACACATTTTGGCATCTAATATCAGATTATTGACGTGTTAAGCCGTGCCTTTTTTGGAAATTTTAGAGACTGCATCTTTGATATTTACATTACAAATATTAATATATCAACTACAGATACCTATATATTAATTTGCTATATACATGGCAGAACAGCATTGGTGATTTTTTCATAATGTACAAAACCCTATCCCCGACAACTTAAAATGAAAGTTTATTTTTAAAAGAACATAAACGAAATTAATGTGTAATAATCAGAAACTTTTTATGAATTCTCTTGTAATTGTAGAAAATGAAAATATTTCAGTACTTACAATACATAGCAATTAAGAGGATCCATGAAAAGTTTTGAAAAGTGGAATCTATCGCCTAAATCGAAAATATATTATTAGTACGATATCAAACTACATTATAAAGTTATTCTAATTACTATCTTATAGCAAAAGTAAAAGTTTTTTAGACATACATATGAAATAAATAAAAAAGTTCTGGGTTCCCAAAACTGATTTTATGATAGCTTGATTGACTGATCGGTTTTTGGTAAAATTCATGTTAACAATCTAATTATATATAAAATGTACTAAAACGCGTGTAAATCTGCGTAATATCTTTATTTTAAATTGTCTAATATTTACAATGTTTAGGTATACAAACTGTTATAGCCAAATTGCACTAAAAAAGCTAACACATTTATTCACGGTTTAATCAATTCGTTACTGGAAATCCCGTAACTTCCGTTTAATGTATTTACAATGCGTCGTTATAAAGTTAAAACATATTACCCAAATAGAACTAATTAGCACCATACATTTTATAGTTTCATGCTTGGATAAGATTTCCTGATTTCGATTAGTCTCCATAAATAAACATAATATTATGTTTGCACCCCTACTTCACTTAAACATATAATGTTCAGTTCTTAATAGTTTTAATTCATACATTAATATCAAAGTAACATGTGGCTCGCCGAATGATGTAATTTCCAATAACAACTAATACTAAGATACATTTACATTAAATAATAAGCAATTTTTCAAAGGCTTTCATAGCCTTCACCACAGCATGATTGAAACTGTAAATGAAACAACGTCTCTATAAAAATTAAAATAATCTTAGTCTGTAGGGTTTATTCCCAACATCCATCTCGATATCACATTTATGATACTTATAAAGCTGTTCCAACATTTAGACGGCCTTATTATTACAATAGTGACATAATATTCTTATGCTTAGTATCGGCAAACTGGCAGTATTTATACGTATAAGTTTTAAATAAGTTGCAAGTAAAAAAACAACTCGCAGTAAGTCCGCAGACAGAGGGCAGTTTTTTCGTTTTTACCACAATCCTATAACTCAAAGAAAATCAGGACGTATATGCCACACCACACGCTCATTTGAATTTACTTAGCCACATGTTAAGTTTTTAAACAGATTTGATTTTTTTTTTCCATTATTAGATGTACACCACATTAGTTTTTTCAACATTACATAAAACTAATGATAGTATTCGCAGTGAAGTATGAAATTACAAACAAAATAATTTGAAGATACAAACAAAACTATGCTGTTGTAACGCCCAGCATTTCATTAATATAAATTTAATTATTACAGTACAATTTAGTTAAATGACGTTATTTAATAAAATACTTAATATTTATTAGTGTCTATAATCTAACAAACAAATACAAACACAAATTGTCATAATAACAAAACCTATGAATTATTCGAATTATTTTGTCCTTGATGCTGCGCAAAGATGTAGGATAAAAAAAACGGCCATAATAGAAAAAATGAACAAATAAATTCCTATAGTTTTGTATACTTGTTAATCAACGCATTTATGTATGAAATCAATATAGCGATATGAAGTAAACTTGCCGAACTTATAAGCAGCGCTTTCACCTGCGCACAACCCTATTTCTCTCATTGAGGCCAATAATGTAAGTTTGACAATTTGGTGAGTTATAAACTCGTTCGCACAGCATCATGAGCAATTTAAAACTAACTTCCTTAACATTATTTTAAGTATCGGTATGTAACATTTATTTAATATCATTTTATGGGTAAAATATATAAATTATACAGTAGATACACCGGCGTTATATGGGAAAGGTCTTAGTATTGATAAAGAAATATTTGGAATTGTTGTTATGTTGTGAAAAACATAAAGGACAAAGGCAAATGTAAGGCTCAATTAGAGAATCATCAATTTTGATGTAATTTTTATTATGAAAAAACATCACACCTATTTTTCTCGCTCTGGCTTTCACCGAGTGAGCCAGGTCAGCTCAAAACCAGATCAATTTAAATGAATAAGGCATCAGTAATTAAAATGAAGCAGAAGTCTTATATATTATTCCAAAAAAATTTAATGTAAAACATGCTTATGCAATGATAGGAAGAAACAACCATGTTTTTATCTGTCATTAAATCAATAAATTGTTATTTTGTTTTAATTTCAATAGAAAGTATCTAATTAAAGCGAGTTAATTCTTTCTTTTTTAAAGAGGAAATTATCATATTAGCTCAATAAAAAATACACAAGCTTTATCTTGATGCATCATCCCATATAAAATTATAATTTATAATATACTAGCTGACACGGCCACGCGTTGCTGTGTTAGAAATTAAAATAAAACCTATCCTATCTTTTAAGTTACATCAAAAAACAGATAGATTTGATCAAAATCGGTTAAGTAGTTTAGGAGTCCATCGCGGACAAACAACGTGACACGTAATTTATATATATTAAGATATTCCAAAAATGTGTCAGCAATAATAATTAAGATTAATTCCGTAAGTATAATAAAGGTGACGGTGGCTTGTAGTAAAAAATATTTTCTTACAAATCATAGCATTAATATTGAATAGTCCATTCATACACATATCGCTTATATCTAACTAGGCGGAACTTTCGACATTTGTCCTAAGTGCATCATAAGCCTTTATTTCATGACAGCATCAGAGATAAATCGCAAGAATAGTAGTAAATGAACCGAACGGTTTCAAGTATCAATTTAACTGCTTAACACATGTAGTTAATTAGCTAAAAAGGAGAGAATTTTATTTGAAAATTCACAATTGTCATGGAACTGACATAAGACACTGACATCAGAAACTCACGTAGAATGCTAAAGACCCGCTAAAATAGCAGCATTAAAAACACCAACATAAAATCTCTTTTAACTCTGTGAGGGGAGCACTTGACTTAGCTGCTGCTTTACCCATAACATATTAATTTTTTTAAGAAATTATTACTATACAATAATTTTATTCCAATTTATTTACATTAAGTATCATTCATAATACCCTGTGTGTAGTCAGTAAAAATACTTGATAAATACTTTAAACCGATTAATCGTAAAATAATGAGACGAAAAGGACAATAATTATGACCTACTTAAATATATCGAATGCGTATTAAAAGAATATAATTTGCAACGGAATTGACTTAACCCTTCTTGAACTTGATAAAAAACATGACTTAACTAATTACGCTTAAACCAAGTCATATAAGGACCTACATGTGATTTGATGAAGTGCTAACTCTACTGTTATGTTTTCAGTTCAGATTACAATCCGTGCTGTCGTGAAAACAAGCTCTGATGTAAGACGAATTTAAAGTTAGTAACATAATCATTATCAAATATTCACAAATTTCCGATCAACGATCAAACTTAAGTAACGATGAAATTATGATATTGACGAATGCTGTTTTATATATTCACTGTGATGTCTAAAATTATCATTTTGAATACAAAATGTTATTAGGTAAAATTATTTGCATATACACTTAATCTTCGTTTAAATACGCGATTTACAGTGACAAAGCAAGGCTAGATTACCATGGATACGAACCTAAGCTTTCATCAATACGGATGAGGATCTCACTCACAATTTTTGAGCATTTTAATATAGAAATATCAAATGTCAGACATTTCTGTTTGTCGTAATTTATTAGGTACATTAGGTATCTCTGTTAAGAGCTTATAGATTTAATCTAAATGAACTAAATCACTACTGCAGTAACTTATAAAATAATCAAGATAGATTCACAGGACGAAACAAACATTTTAAAAGATATAAGAATATTTAATAATGGATTACCATAAAATTACTTATGAGTAAGGTGAACACAGATTCCTTAATTATTTCTGTCCATGGGGAACAGAAAAGACAGCAAGTCTGTAACAAACAAACAAACATATTTCTTTTATTACAAGTCTGGCAAAAGATGAGCTGTGCTTGAGTAGATAAACGATAGCGCACAACATGGATATGTAATCAAATAAAACAAAAGGGTATTTATACATTACGAAGGGAGGTCAAAAAGTTCGCAGAATGGAGGGGATGGTGGGGGTAGTTTTATGTATCCAGATAGATACTAATTGATACATCGTCATCTTGAGATGACAAAGGTCAGCGCACGGTGGGTTCCGAAAATGCTTTCTTCACTTCAAAAACGATAAGGAGTTGAATGTTCTAGTCAGTTGTTGGAGCTCTGTGGCGATAACAGAGAAGAATGTTATGTCCCGGATTGCTACTGGAGATGAAATCTGGGTTCACCACTATGAGCCCGAGTCGAAGCAAGAGTCGATGCAGTGGCATAAAAAAGGCACCCCGCCGCCCAAGAGCTACCGAGTCTCACAATCGGCCGGAAAGATCATGGCGACTATAGTTTGGGATACAGAAGAGATTTTACTGATCGACTATAAAGAACGGGATGCTAATATAACGGGACTATACACTTCGATATTAGAACAGTTAAAGGAGGCCATTAAAGAAAAAGAAGAGGAAAATTGACCGAAGGCGTGCTCATTTGCTTGACAATGCGCCTGTGCACACGAGTCACGTTGCGACAGCTGCTTTTCACCGGTGCGGCTGCAAACAACTCCACCACCCTCCTTATGGTCCAGACCTGTCCCCCAGTATTTCCAAAAATGAAAAAAGAGCTGCGTGGTATAAATTTGACGACGATGAATAGGTGAAGTGGGAAATTTCAGCCTTTTTTGACGCTAAGGACAATTTTTTTATGATGGTATTAACAAATTATTTAAACGATCCGAGAAATGTATTAGGGTTAAGGGGGGATACATTGAAAAAGAAAATAATTTGGTGTTTTTAATTATAACCTTCGTCCCACCCATTCCGCGAACTTTTTGACCTCCCCTCGTAATGTTAACTAATTTTGTTATTTGACTCCATAATATATTGAATAATACAATAGTGCATCATTTGGATGCCATGCAACGGAGCGTATGGTATATTCGACAGAACATCAAGCTATATTATTTGACTTTTTGCCCTACCTTATGACATTAAAATAGATGCCATTACATTTTAACAGTGCAGCTTAAGTAGACGACTAAAATATATTGATAGAAAATGACCCACGTTTTAGTATGTATAATAGATACTACACTACATATTCAAAATGAATGTCCAGTATGACATTCAAAATATGAATATGATAATATCTTCTATAAACCTTGGTAATGGTGGCTTTTCAATGAAGGCTGTAACTTCAAGTACAAATAAAATTCAAGTAAAACGTTTTGAATGGACCAAAATATTTTATTTTTTAATAGTTAAAAGAAATCAGAAGACAACCTGTACATAATAGCATGTAAACTCGATCTACTGTTGATAAGGCCTGACTTCAAAATACCTATCACATTAAAAAAGGACCGTACTACTGATTGATAAATGAGTAGTACAATTGATCGTTTATCAACGACAGTCTTGCTGTCTAACATCAATGCCCTATATCTCAATGCAACCTCTCTTTTAGTAATTTAATACATTTTATTATTAGATTTGGACCTAGTTATCATGCCAGTGTTACCTCAGTCGTGGTCGTGCGAAGGCTGTTCGCTCTCCGGGCGAAGGGAGTCTATGCAGGCCACTATTTTGAGAGCGGGGCCCAGCTTCATAGAGAGCGCCATTACCAGGTGCTCAGGCCTTATAAGCAGTAATGCTTCGCCATCCACTTCTTGCATCAAAAATTCGTCCGCATACCCCGCGCAACCAGGGATGCTGCGAATAAAGTCGCAAACCTCGGCCACCTGTACGACAAAATACATAAATGCGTTAATATACATAAAATACGTTCTTATGGGTACAGACTCACATAAAACATTTGAAAGAATAACATTTAAACATGCATACGTTTAAGATTAATAGTAAATATAAAGATAATAATACAAATAATGAAGACAACTGTTTGGTGCAACGGTAACTTTAGCACTGACTAGCCTGGGTTCAAGTACCGGAAGAATGCTTCGTATGGGTTTTTATATGTATTTGTATGAATATTACTTATGTATCATATACGTATGTATATCCGTTACCATAGTACCCAAAGCCTGTGTTACAGGTCATCAGGCTCCCACTCCCAGAAAGACTGTATAACTTTGTTCTGATTACATTAATAAAAGAAACAAAAGATTTGACGTGTGTGCGTATCTATGTAAAAGTGTGTGTGTGTAAAACTTTCGTGCATATATGAATTTGTATGTATGTACCTGTATGTAACATACATTCTTAGCCAGTGCCTTCTAACTCTTAGTTAGCAATAAACTTCAGTTTCATCATAATTTAGGTGGGTGTCGTAGCGTACTAACCGTGCCGTAGCTGCCCCGTGGCAACAGTAGTCTACAACATAGGCCCTACCATCACATCTTATAGCGATTCAAGTGTATCTGTTAAAAAGAGACGCCACTATAGACCGCGTATAGCGGTGTCTCACTTTGACAATCGAACTTGAATCGCGCTAATAAAAGATGATGGTAGGCCCTCAGGTGATCATAGCACGTCGTTGAAGTGGAGACTATATTGGCGTCAATAATTGTTGTTTCGGTAGCCGAGACGAAACGTGGAGCACAAATCACAAGATCGAATCCGACAACACAATATTTTTTCCACTTTTAATCTATAATCTAAGATCACAGTGGTTTGTGTTTGTCTGTCCGCTCTTTTTCCAGCTCTTTTTCCCTTTTTTTTCCCCCGTGTATCAATAACGTTACCATGGCAACGCGTTAACCGCAAGTAGTTCGTCTACCGGAAGCTAGATGGCGCTAACGGAAAATATTTAATATAGAAAAAATTTAAAGAATTTTGTCGGGCTAGTTTATTTAAAATTTAATTATTTCGAACACTCTCTTGCTATATACACGTCCACTCACAGCGACATCCGAGGGGGAGAGGGTTTTCAATCATTCTTTCAAAATTAAAGTATTTTCAGGCGTTGATTTGTATACACATAGAAGACATTTTTTTTCAATCGATTCATGTGCAATACATAAATAATAATAATATAAATAAATATTTCCTACATTCACACCAATTAGCCTAGCCCAAAGTACGCATTATAAGGCTTGTGTTATGGATACTAGGGTAACGGATAGACATACATATATGATACATAGATATGTAATATTCATAGAAATATATATAAACACCCATGACTCAGGTTCAAATGCTCGTATTCATCAGAAAAACATCCGGGATTCCCCGGGATTCCGTCCCCCTACCGGGATTCGAACCCAGGACCGTCGGTGCGAAAGGCAGGATTGCTACCGTTGCACCAAACGTTCGTCATAAAAAAATACATAAATATTGACTTAAAATTATAGACATGACAAACATATTACAGTTTTTATGCGCTCCTGTAAATGAGTACTTTTCATTTGTTGGGGCCATCGAATTGCTTATTTATTTGAATACAAGTTGTAAATATCAAACTGAACTATTAAGAAAGTATATGGTGGTCTTAAGTATATGGCATCGATTTTGTAATTTGCAGAGGTGTCACTTACGGTCCACTTGTTGGCGTTGGGTATTTTGGGGTGGTCACCGGCAGCGCTGGCAGTGTCAGCGGGCTCACTGCTGGCTGCAGCTTCAGCCTTTGCAGTGTTCTGTGTCTCGCCGCCATCGTGACTCGAGGTGATGCGCGGAAGAGTCGACGTAGTTTCCATCTTTTGCTTCTTGCCTGTTAGAGCATTACCATCAAATAAGTTCTGAGGAGAACAACTTTTACTGAAAAGATCAAAAGCGCAGTGGGACTATAGTGCGGTTTATGATTGCGGAGGTTAACCAACTTTCACAATGGCCGGTCAACGTAATCATAATGCGATCCAGATATATACTTACGTGGCGGATCATCGGTTGAAGGCAGTTTGTTTTCTTTATCCTGTTCTTTGTCAGTCGTGCCCCATTCCCGTAGTGGTCGGTTAACCTATAAAACAATTATCAATGAAAAGTGTGCTTCAAAAGTTGCGCTTTGTGCTTTAATATATACTTACGGCGAACGGCTCTCCTGCTTCTTGAATTACGTAACCTTCAATAACGTGAGTCAGGATGTTAGGTTTCACCATGGCTTTCGGCAAACCTTTATCTGGAAAAAAAGATATTTCATAAATTGCGACTCAGTCCGAGAAAAAATAACTTCATTTGTTATATTTTAGAACTTTTAATTTGAAATCTTAATATTCAACGTTAAGTATATAAAAGCCAACAAACTAGTAAATCTGACTTGTGACTCGTTATGACAAGCAGTCTATGAATGGCGATGAGTTCTATTGCATTTTCATTCGAAAGATATCTTGATCGAGGTTCAGCTCGTTCGCTTATTATATTATTACATCTATTTCTTCGTAGAAGTTTTGTTACATGTGAATTAATTCGACGAAACTTGTGGACACCGCCTACAATAATAATCATTATTTCCTAATGTCTAACAATTTTAAAAGTGATAAAAATTATAAAAGGGTATGTTTGTACCTCAAAGCATGAGTTCTTTAAAAACATATGTACATCATGAATAAAAAAACTTACTCGTAATCCACTCGCTAACCGTTCGTGGACATGTGCACATATATCCGTAAAATGTTTTTAAAATACAAAAAAATGTTACTGTTCATGCGCGATGCGCAGGTGTAGATCCACCTTTATTTGCAACCGCAAGGTTTTTATACTCACCATGCGCCGTTTGCTGACTCATGTGTCTCGGTGCGCACTGGGAACCTTTGAATAGTGACGTGGTGCCGCCGGTAGACACTGGTGCAGTTATAGCTGCTGTTATGGTGGATGACGACGTTGACGATGCTACTGTTGTCACCACCTAATTTAACAATTCATATTTCTTATAAATAGTCTGATGACAAAATAAAAACGCCTTAAATACAATTAAATATTGATATCTTTTTAGATTATTTCACATTTTAAATACTTATAATCAAATTTTAACAGAAAATGAGTTATTATATAAAGATCTAAGTTTCAATTTTTACGAACCTGTGGCGCCACGGGTGTGGTTTGTTGTGCGCTGCTGGGCACAATAGAAGCGGGCGCTGGAGCGGCAGCGGCAGCGGAGACGGGGACGGGGGCGGAGGCGGAAGAGGGCGAGGGTGCGGGCACGGGGGCCGCGGGAGGTGCAGCCGCCTCCGCTGGCGCCTCCACCTTCATCGAGCTCGGCTTTGTCTCTGTGCCAGCTCCTTGAAAACAGCCTCATTTAAAAATAGTACCAAAGGCTTGACTATTTTAATATACCCTCTACATGTTCGGCCTAACTGCCCGCTTTTTTAAGACGTACAACGGGGCGAGATGTTAGCGGTCGAGAGCGCGTGCACTGAGTGGCCTAGATGTCATTATGCTCATGAAATCTTCAGAAACCTGATACCTCCCTGTACCAATCTAGATATCGTTATGTCTCTCGTATCACCACTGTAAAATATAAAGTAGTGTGAAGTTGCACGCGACGCTTTAACAAATAAGTCCGCTGCGTACCACGCGTACCTCGCTCGTTACTCAGGTTGCTGCTTCCCGTAAGCACATGTTTGACACGAACGCCGTGTGCCTTGACACGCAGGACGCTTGATTGGAGCAGGCACTCAGATCGTACTATTAGTCATTAACTTGTCGTAACATATATCTTAAATTTTCTAATTATTATTTATCTTTACTGTCATAACTTATGTGCTATATGATAATAAAAATAACTACTAACAGAAAAAGCTCTTGGCGAGCTGCTGGCGGATTCCTCTCAGCACAGGTACTTAGATATAAGATATTATATATATACCTGTTACAGGGGAATACAAAATCTTGAATGCCAAAGGTGTTAACGTTATTATAAATCTAACCATACAAAGTCTCGCGCTGTACATAATAATTTTAAAGTTGCTCTCACCACTTGAAGCGTTTGTTGAAAGGGCTTCACCCGTAGTAGTGGCTACGGCGGCGCTGAATGGTGTGCTCGACGTAGGCTCTGTGGCCGCATCCGTAACCACCATGGGTTGCGGTGCAATCTGCTGCACTACTGGCGCCTACGGAATTTATAATTTTATTAGTCGAATTAAAATATAAAAAAGCCTTTTCTGAGAGCAAATCAAGTTAGAGTGAATAGAAGAAAATCGACCCGGGTTCATGAAATAGATATAGGTGTTACTATATACCTATAGGCTACCAGCTTTTCCGGAAGAAAGGTAAGTTGATCTATCATCGTGCTATTAATGTTATCACTGCGAAGCCCATTTCTTAATTAATGAAAACATCGTAGAGAAAACGGAATAGAACGTGTAAAAAAGATAAAAAGTCCCGTAACAAAAGATATTCATATTTTGTAGTTTAGGAGAAACTAGAATGTATTTCTTAAAAGGGAAATCTTACATTATTTTTCTTTAATAAACCTTGGCTATGGCTATATTTCAATTTTCCTGAACGCTTACCATAGCAGCTCGCTAACCATTTTTATTTAAAAAAAAACCAGTTAATACATGGTAGGCATGGCAAAAATGAGCATTACCACATTGGCAGACGATGCGACTGCCTGTCCCTTGTCGTCCTCGCTTTTGACGTGTGCCACGAGTGTAGGCTGTGGCTGCAGCGGTAAAACCGAACCTTGCACCGGTGCGGTTACCAGGCCCACCGTGCCTTGGGCCGCTTGCAGTGTTATTTGCGGCGAATTCATGTTGTTGCCAGAGACCTATCATTTACACAAATTAATGTTAAACCATGGTCTCAGCCGTACCCTGAACAATGAATTCAAAAACCCTCGATACCCAAAATTGTTATTTCTGATTTGATCAGTCATACCCTATAAAGTTTAACCTGCGGTATTTTGAAGGATTTTCTGAAATATCATTAGAATTTCTGAATTCAGCGGAATTATTTCAAGGAGTTATCTTGAAATCTATAGCACAATTATATCGTTAATAAATTTGGCATGCATAAAAATTATCATAATTGAACCTCTGTTACCTTGACTACTGTCTTAAGGTAATGAGGTTCGATCAATGTCAGTTACAGTTAAAAAAACAATCTTAGTATCTGTCATATGGCACAGATATAAATAGATTGAAACAGTCAGAGCAAGTCATCTTTGGGAGCTGAGTTACAGTCCTGCATGCTAAATAAATACACAATACCTAATAGGACTGACAACTGCATAATACAATAGTAAAGTCACTTAAAGTTCAATTTTATTGATCTCAGTCTTAAATAAAATAGTCTGCAGTCTAGTTATGTCCAAACAAATATAAAATATGCAACAAACCTTTCAAAAAGCAAACAAAATAAAACACATAATTTGAACCATAAAAGTAAATCTATAAAAAAATAATATCTACAGTTAGCCACAGATCCAGTTCCAAGACGTGCGAAAGGGAAAATAACTTTTGGTAATAGATATGCATTAAAGAATATATTATAATTAATAAGTTTCTAACACTATACATCACTAAATTAGAATATAACATTGCTCTTAAAATGATTTACATAATATATCAATACCTCTAATCGTTCGTGAATAAGTATAACGACGACGCATATTTACTGAGGCAAAGGTAAGTAATGAAATATTATTTTTAATTAATGACAGATAATTCATATAACTACGTAACACAATGGGTCAATAACATCAATTTACAAATGCAAGCTATACATTTATATAAGTTATTGTATACAAAAAACAATTGAACTTTTATTTACGAATGCAACAATTTAATGGAAGGAGTGTCCAAATATTTAATTTAAAAGTACATGAAATACAACAAATCGCGTTAGAGAAAACCAAAGAAAGTTATATACTTCTATAAAACTTTAGTGTTTGACTAAGGAATGAGGGTATTTTTAATACCTTACATAGTCAGTATAGACAGACAGTAAGTAAAAAAAAAAGTAATAATGTTCAGTCTCTTAGCATCAGATGAATAGCTTGCATTTATATCTTCACCTCTGGTGATCTAACAAATATATCATATACCTGTGGGTACGCAACGATTTTGATGTGAACAAACTAAACGGCTCTTAATTCCGCATGGGACTGTGTTAAAATATCATGGAATGAAAAAGAGGACTGCAAATTACGACAGAAAAGGACTGCAAATATTGGGAAAGGAATAACAATACCAATGCAAAGTTATTCAATCAAAATTTATTATTGTGCTCGGTTATTGGCAACCATCAGCGCAGTTAATCAACTGTTATATATTGATACACCTTTTCCAATATTGTATTCAGCGTCCGATACCCAAAGATATAAGAAGATATACAAATATACAGCCGTTAGAAGACCCTAGCTCTAGAATGTGGTCTGTCTACCTCTTGATGTAAAAGCGCCGGGGAGACCTGAACGAGGGGTGACGACAGCAGGGAAGCACCGTCGAGCGCGAGCCCCGGCTGCCAACCGCCGTTAACAAGCGTATACATATTATGAGAAGATTTTTTATTCACCTAAATATGAGATCTTTGCTAAACATAGCGACTTGAAATTTACATTTTGCTTTTATCTAAAATATTAGTAACCTAGCAGTGTTATGACTGTACTAGGTTAATTAAAGCCAATGGTTGAGATCCCCTAAACCCTGGTGTTTTCCAGAGCTTTAATGTATGCCAATAAATATAGAAAGCGCAGTAACGACGTTTACAACGTCGTTGTTCTTTTTAATAATAAATAAAACCCCGGTTTAAATTCATAGTGATCAAAAAATCTCTCTCTATAATTACTTGAATACATATACAATAAAAATATATTTATTTTCTCTGATTACATATAAAACAGGGTAATTTGGAAGTCTTAACATGAAGTGATACGAAACATGACGAATCATTTATAAGAAATGTAACATTTTTATTATTTCATGAGTAATTCATAATTATGTATAATAATTTTATAAAGGGTAGGATAAATATAATAATGTACCAATATTGCAAATATATAAACTGGACTTGATGCAAACCGTTCACACGATCAAATGCAACACTCGCAGAGATTTATATCAAGCTAATATCACAACACGCACACTCGTACACGTCGATCGTCAATGGGTTCAATAAATTAGTTTCACCTTAATAAATAATCACTAATGTCTTTAGCTTGCAGGTATTAGACAAGGTGTTAACATTTTTATTCTACCGCCATAAATCCAAAAGGGCACAACAAACAATTTTCTAAAAAAATTATTTAATACACCATTCGGTTCAAAAGAAGCGGCGGTTGTCTCTGCTCAGTATATAAACGAGCACAATTGACAATATTTAACATTTTTAGTAATTCTAAAAGATGGTAAGCATTTTCAATGTGTGCAGATGTTATGGTGCAAATTAATAGAAAAGATTATTAAGTCATCTTCTTCTTCGATTAAATTAGAAAATTCAAAATTCTGATTTTTTTGGCATTAGCTTATTAATTCCTTACGAGGGCAAAATTATTTTTAAATTGTTTGTTTAAATTTATATTTATTCGCTTAAATTAGTGACAAACTAAGTCTCGATCGAAATGTTGTTATATCGTAGCGATATCATACAACTATTATTAAGAATATTATATATCATATATGTATAACGGATAATATTACTGCAACCCCTTCAAGATGATATATTATCATGCCAAATCGTTACAAAGCTTTTAATTGCACAAATTAGTACTCACGGTCTGCATGGAGGTAGCATGGGCCAAGCCTTGTTGTTGCGGAACAGCCATCCCCACAGAGGTTTGTACTATGCCGTTGCTCACTATTGCCTGCGATAAAAATAAATAATATGAAGTTCTTGTTTAGGCCTTTTCCACTCTGTAGTGAAATCAGATGTATTATCAGCCATAGTCTGTGAGCAATTATTAAGCAATTTATATAATATAAATAGTTATTTTTATATATAAGTTGAATACCTGTGGTTGCACCTGTGTAATGGAGGCGGTAGGCTGCTGCTGACCGCTGTTGATCTGCCCCACAAGCGTCCCAGGTTGGGCCATTCCACTCAACTGTGAATAAACGACCACTATAAGTCATATTTTCTACGGGCTTGTAGCAAGACAAACATAGACTAACTAGTGCATGAACAGACACCCTTATTTATATGCACTTACATTGAGACCATACTGATTTTTTATAGTTAACCGAGCTGCGTAGCTTTTAGTTAAGTGTTTCTTAGGAGTTAAAATTAGTATTCCTCATAATAGTACTTAACAGTAAACAAATAATCACTCATTACACTTTTTACGAAATGGAATTATAAAAAATACCTAACTACAACCTAGATGAATGTGGACTAAAATCATAAAAATATTTTGCAGCCGGTTATTTTGATCAAAAATCAGGATAACACTTACAGGATGAATCTGTTGGACCATTGATATAGTTTGTGGCATTCCTGTCATGGGAATAGTTTGCGCTACGGAGCCCACAGGCAACGTCCCTGGCTGCATACTCAGCGTCATACCTATGGCGCATAATTAAAACATTTTACATTAAATATAAAAAATAATTATTGTGCTGTTTATTCGTGTTCAATTCATTTATTGCGTCTAGTTTTAATGACATTAATGAAATATCGAATATAGGTCAAACTTTTGCACCTTGTTGTTGATAGTGCTGGACCATTTGTTGAGTCTGTTGTTGTTGGTGCAATAACTGCTGTTGTTGTTGTTGCTGTTGTTGTTGCTGCTGCTGTTGTTGTTGTTGCTGCTGTTGTTGCTGTTGTTGCTACAAAATAATATAAGTTTGATGAAACTTGCTGCTAAATCTTGTTAAAACAAATACCTAGCAGATCAGCTTAACACAATTCCATATCCACTTTTTTACTGTATCCTGGGAAAATTTCCGTTATCGAATAGTCATTTTTAAATATGTGTGTGGTCTGAAATCACCTTCGTTACCTGCATCTGTTGCTGTAGTAGCGCCTGTTGCTGGATTGTTTTGTTAAGTGGTTGTTTATCTACGCTTGTTATCTGGGCCATTTGTCCACTCGAATTCATCACGAGAAGTCTGTGAATATATTACTCGGATTACTTGCGTGTATTAAATGTATTCACAAGAAAGAATTTCATAGATAAATTTAAATAAAATCTTAAAGTAGTTTTGGTACTGTATGATATTCTTCAAAACTAACTTACATTGAAGTCATTGATAGAAATACCTTAATTTTTTTTCTTAGTCAAAATTTTTATTGTATCTTGAATTTACAACTAAAATATTCACCCTACTTAACTTTTCTTATAATAGGAGAATTTTTTATCTGTTGCCGTCCATCGAAAGTGATACACGAATTAGTCCTTCAGAGCCAGTAAAGAAGCCGGAAATTATTTAGCAAAATTGATCACAATTAACAACTTTATTTATGAATAACACTAGATAAAATAGGATCCGGAGAGACACTTACTGCTGCTTAGGCTGTTGCATTTGGTGTTGTAATTTGTTTGTCTGATTGGCTGCATCTTGTTTGGCAGTAGGAGCAGGGGACCGAATGCCAGGTTTTCCTCGATGTTTTGCCTGTATACATACAGTGTCATGTAATATTTTTTTTATTTTATCCTTTTTTTCCGTATTTTTTTATTATCCGTATCACAGTGTATGACCGCAATGAACTTCGAAACTACTCTACCGATTCTGATGATTCTTTTTTTTGCTGGATTTATTCCAACTAAGGACATGGGATAGGTTTCGTTTATTTTTTTTCGTATAATAAAAATAGATTGCAAATTAAAATAACTGAGCCAGAGCAACGCGTGGCCGGGCCAGCTTAGTAGATGGTTGTAATTAGAAACCGCCATTGCCTTAATTGAAATAGCACACAAACCACTCGTCGTCACCATCTCTACGTAATAAAGCATTGACGAGAAATACGTCGAACATCTCTGTCAAAATCTCGACAAAATTCTGTTGCCATGTTAGAGTTTATAGACAAAATACCACGGCTAAGTAAAACCAATCATTTGACATGAGAAGTCGACTTTTAAACGCAACCATGTAAGAGACGATACGCGACAAATGATTAATACATGAGAAAACGTATCGATAAAATTTTGCCGCAAGAGTGGAAGCAAATCAGACCGCTTTCGAGTTACGAGCACTATGCCCAGCTTCACAAACTACTCAAGTAACTTTGGAACCATCGAAAAGTATGTGGTCAACTTCATAATGAGAGAGTTTCAGCAACAGTTAAAGAAGACTAGAATTGGTACTGACACGTCCCTGACTCTAATCAGTGAGACTAGAGTGAGAATAGAGATAGGATAGGAATAACGTTACATTTTATTCTAGTGCTGATAGCTACCTGGTTCTGCGCCTGATTGGCGTTCGTTTGAGTGGAGACTGATGAGGCTGGCCTGATGGTGCCTGACGGCAGTATGTTGGACAGCTGCCGCGGCGCCTTCGCAAGCCCATCTGAGGATGCACGCGGTTTCGCCGTTGCACTAGTCGCGCACGCGACGCTCGCATCTGTACACAACACCAATATTCGTTAGGCTCAACAACACACCAAACATAAGTTATACTTGAAGTATATCATTTGCTGTTTGATGTAAAAAAAAACACGGGCCGTAAACGTAAGTATAAAAATAACAACCAGGAAAACGCGTACCTTCGAAAGGTGATTATAAAATCATTTAGAAATTAAATCATAGTCATAGAAAAAAAATAAGTACATTTCGCAGTTCAGTGCTATAACTAATAATAAACAGTAACAAACAATTGTATAACCCAGCCTCTAAGCAATCCGGATTAGAAGCTCGAACTTTTCATCACCACGTTATCTAGAAGACACGTTTGAGCTGCCACTTTCTTAGTTAATGAGAGTATTTTTCCCCACATTAACATTAACTTTTGTCAACTCGCATAGCAATAAACACATGAACAGCCACAATAGTGCTAGTTACAAAATAACCGTCAATCAATATAACAATATTTTCATTTTTCAACACAAATTATATACATGGAATAGGGAAATTCATTTGTAGTGATTAGACGGCATATCCATTTTAACCTGAATAAAATTAATACACTAGCATTATGTTCAGGTTATAATGATAACTGTAATTTGAATTTAATGTCTAAAATATATATGAATTTCAACGCCACTCTTGAGTTGGTTCGATACTATGAAACATCGTTATCTAAAAAAATTTGATCTACTGAAAAAATTAATTTAATTATACTTTTATCATTTGCCTTGCGAAAATTCACGGATTAATTTTTTCTTTATTGCATTACTATAGATAAATCTTTTAGATAGTATATGTATGCATAAATTTAAGCAGGATACTCTTGCTTATAATAAAATAATAATACTATTGAATCAATATTGTAAACAAAAAGTTCGTTGAAAATCACATAATAGTAAGCATTACACACAAAAGCTAAAATACGTTTCATTAGTAATAGGTGAGTTACTTGTTATTCTGTTGACAGACACGCTCAATTCAGTCAGCAAAATCTTGTCTTAACAAAAGTTAAGACAAAAAAAGTTAAAACAAAAAACAAAGGTTAAGAGAAAACTCTACGTAGATAATAAGTAACATTATTATATCAATTTTTTATCTGATACTCAAAATAAATAAGACAGATTAGTATTGACAGAGTCCTGAGTATGAAAGGAGATAGATTGAACTCGGCTCGGCTCGGTCGATTCATTAAACTACATGTTTCATGAACTGGCTGAGTAGATGCACTAGTAATTTATTAATTAAAATAAAAAAATAAATTAAATTGAATTGAATTAAATTATGACCAACATAATTAAGTAAATTTGTTACTAACATCTATGGACATATCTGAATATAAATTATTTTTATTAAGACGGCAATGTATTGAGAATTATTGTGAATGATTGTTGAATGCAGCAAGTTGTATACTAACTGGAATGCTGGACGTTATTCTGCGGTGAGTGCGGTATAAACATAGATGGCGGTGCGTCAGGTTGGGCGCCTCGTATGAAGATTGGGTTGGGCGCCAGCAGCCCGCCAGTCGGTAGCCCGCCCGCCTGCAACCCACCGGTCCAGACTTGCGGCAGGGCACCCGAGAGCTGCCACGGCGCGAACTGCATCGTTTGACCACCAGTCTACATGTACAACACACATCGTAAATAGACACATCTCCTTTTGTTCGCAAGACTCAGAACCTCAACTGGGAGAGCATTGGCTGGACTTCTAAAGGTTGCGGGTTCGATGAGAACCCTGAGGCCTAACAATACACTTGCGAGCCGAGTCGATTTTTTATAGTATTTTTCTATTTAAATAATGTATATCTCCTTATTCCAATACTTTTGCGGTCTCTGCCTAACAAGGTTACACACATCACTTAATGAATGTCTATCTTGCACCAAACATTACGGTTGCTCTGAGTATTAACGGCCGCGGTCTGCTTCGCCAAACAAAAAAGAGAAGCATGGAAAACCACGTTCGGCTATGCAGCCTGTCTATGTATGGTAGATATAGGCATTTATCAGAAATTCGCCATAAAGTCTGGTGCAAACTAGAAATGTTTCTTCTACGATTTATGATTAACTGATATAAATTTGACTTTAATTAATCACACAATTTATAATAACTATATACATTTTTACAATATACAATATAAATAGAAAAAGAAAGAAGAATAGAAATTATCAAGTCAATTTACTCAATACAATAGTAGACAAAAGTGTATATTATATATATTATAAACACATTATAATTATGTCTAACTTTAAGCCCTCAGAGTGCTCAACTAAAGCAATTATAGCAGATAATATAGTTTATAAACGCTAAACTTATTTTAAACATAAGTAATCGTTAGAAGACGGAAAATCTATAATTTCATTTACTTTTTCTTAAAAAAAATCTACTTGCTTCTTAAGATCTTAATATCAGAACACGTGAACAACAAAAGGGCAATCTAAAAAAACGTTCACACAATCCGACGTTAAAGAGTTTTTTTAATTATGTATATTCAATACTTTACAGCCACTTGATCACCTAAAGCACCAAGGTGCTTATTTTTAGAAAATATAATTGGAAGTCAGCGTTTATGTTACTGACAAGAAATATAAATACATAGGAATTAATATACTAGGGTACACGACTCGGGTGCTTAACATGCGACGTAGGTTTCGCGATCAGTATCAGTAACCGCAGGATCAACCGGTCATCAATGTCATTAAATCGCCCAGTTCCTTGCTGACTGTCTTGTCAAAACCTACGCAAGTCAAAATATTGCCATAAATTAAATTTCTTAAAACCGTTTCTAATATGGACAAGAGGACATCAACTCACCACAAAATGTCAAACTTTTTCAATTAATATTGAATTTTATATGTTGGATTTAAAGTGGATATCTAGATGAAGATATTTGACATTTTGCGGAGAAAGATGTGCTGTTGACTATTCAACGTATAAAACACACACCCTCAGCCATCAATTCATGAATCAGTAGACATCAAATAAAAATTATATATAAAATCGCAGGGCATTTCGCAATTTTGCTTCAAACATAATTCGCTAGCAGCCACATATAAAAAAAAATAAACATTATTTAAATCATCTTAAATTACATATTACGTATACAATACCTTAGATTAAATCAATAATATTGTTCAACTGACAACAGACAATAAAACCAAATCGTATATGTTTTATAAAATAAATAGTTATTTGTTACCTTGCGTAACAAAGGTAACAAAACGCTGGAAGGTTGAGATTTGGCCGCGAGTTACCTCTAGCGACTCGCTACGCTCGTGGTTAATCCTAGAATCCTAAGCGTAGCGAGGGTTTTAAAGGTATGAGACGCTAAAAAAGAATAAGCTTCCCAATTGACATTATTTTAAATTGAATAGGGTTTACCTAAATGGTAATTAATAGGCTAATTTAGATCTCGCTTACAACATTATTGAACACTTGTACGTCCCTTTTCTTACCTTTCATTACCTAATCCCTAATAAACTTACAATATTGGTAAACCCTTATCAATTTACAATTCATTTTTCATTTCAGACAATGGCATTGTTTATTTTGCTATTGTTGTTATTCTTCCGCAAGTTATCTTACTATCAAGACAACTGAATAAAGCTAACGACGTGACCAATTTAGTATTATGTTTCTATATAAGGTATATAAATATAAAAAAATATTTTTTATAAAGTTAAAATGCACGTTCAAGCTAAAAGCGCCTTTAACAAACCCTTGAATTGCATTAAAAAAGTATGTACCATTAAAGTCAATACGTAAGATCGACACTATTTATTTATTAATTTCAATTAAAATTTTAATGACTTAATTTAAAAAATACTGAATGTCACTACTTGTTCCCTTCACTTGTTCTCCGTGTAAATGCAACGATATGTAGAAGATAATTTAAATTTTGTAACAAACCTGCAGTGGGCTGATGATCTGCGCCTGCGCCGGTTGCTGAGCACCGAGTACGGGCTGGGAGACTTGGACGCACTGTGCCTGTACGGGCACCGTTTGCGCGCCACTACCCCCGCCCACCTTCCCGCCCGTCACCTTACCGCCGCTCATTACCTATCATATACAAACTAGACTATAACCATAGGCAATAGAATTCATGTACAAGCGAGACAACATTTTATCCCCATGTTGTGTGGCACTATACTTTGCAAAATTATAATCGAGTTTCACGAAGTCATTAACCGAGGCCATATTTCCCGTAGCGATCGATCGTCATTTAGAGCCTGTCC
Organism: Calamotropha paludella; assembly: GCA_927399485.1. Taxonomy (NCBI): domain Eukaryota; kingdom Metazoa; phylum Arthropoda; class Insecta; order Lepidoptera; family Crambidae; genus Calamotropha; species Calamotropha paludella. The sequence goes on along the minus strand of OV656803.1, from coordinate 29,440,899 downwards.
GCATTGCGATATTTCACTGCGCGTTTTTCTTCTCGCAATTCTGTAACATATTGAACCTTTATAGGAGTAGCCGCACTGGCGGAAAAAAATCCGAGCGGTATAAAAATCTGTGAATTGATGCAAATCGAACGTGATGCGATGCGGATATTTCCGCGCGAATGTTTTGTATAGTATGAAATAGCTATGGCTATGGCCGCATCGCGTAATAAAATTCGCGCGAATCGCTCAGTCGTGCATCAAAGTGTATGAAATTATTAAGCTTTAACGTGCTCTGGTGCTATTGATAGGATGTCGCGCGCTTCATCCTCCGTCCTCTCGGCGGCCGCGCAGCCGTTAACAGAAAATGAGGACATTGATATAGAACAACTAATCAAGCTGATGCAAAGGAGACCTCCCCTGTGGGACCAATTTGACCCAAAGTATCACGGCAGGCTATTGAATCTTTTGATATGTCTGTCACGCCGCCGTTCGTCTCTGCCGGGAACCACATTGAACTGACAAAAATCGTATGAAATTTTATTCGCAATGCGTATTAGCTATAATTCCGATCATGGAATACAATACGTGCGAAAAAATATCGCGCGGTGAAATATCGCAGTGCACATTGTGTTTCTTTAATCAGCAACATGAAAAAAATGATGACATCACCCAAGTAACTATAATATATGTAAATAAAAAGATTAAAAAAAGCTAACGCCATTTTAGTTAAATGCCAGTCAATTTTTCTAAAGAGGTTGAACATTCCGAATAACGAAAATAACATATTTTATATTCTATCTACAAGACAAATTAAACATAAAAATTATAAGACTAATATTGGAAACCTATTTGCTACGATTATTTTAGTGTATTTTATATAAATAATGCATATATACATAATTAAATTAGACATTGGTATTAAAATCGACTGACTGTTTGGTTGATTGTTTCTGTATTAATCGCTAACTTGGTTACATTTGTCTAATAAATATTTGCCTACTTAGCTTCTCAAAGATAATTCTTAGTTACATATATAAGTTAACATAAAGCGAAACCACGTCTAAAATAATAAGATTCATAAAAGAGGACAAAAAAAAAACCAGCGTGAAAATGACATTCAAAAAGGGGACAAAGAAAAAAACTACCTACGTCGCCAGACCGAATTTCAAAGTGTTTTCTGAATAAAGAATAAGCTCAAACCGAATTTCCACATAACCAACAAATCAAGGACAGATTTTGAATTTTAGATTTGTGACCCCACGATATTAGACTTTGCAATTTGATCGTTGATTTATATGTTACATGCTGAATCTGATTACACTGGCTAAAATAATACTAAAAGACCTGTCTGATTTTCAAATATTGCGAAAAAACATGGTGGCGGCCAGTCAATTGATTGAAAGAAACTAGGCATTATTTATTCAGACACTACTTCAATACTTAAAGGAGACATTAGAAATATAAACGTACATTGAAACCACTGAATATAAATAACAACCTTGTAACTTATATTTTTAAGTCTTCGAATAATACATCCATCTTTCATTAGTATTAATTATAATTTCTCTGAGTAAAATTAAGAGATATTTGAAAATTTGTGTATACTTTTAAAATAAAAAAAATTGAATTGATTTTTTCCTTTATTAATACTAACTCTGTAGTAACTAAGGAGCACGAAAACCAACGAAAAATTTAAATATTTCATCACTTACCTTGTGCATTTCGGCTGGCTTCTGCTGCTGACCGATACCGGACACGGTAGGCTGCGAGTGCGCCGGCAGAATGTTCGGTTGGGAGTTGATGACGCCTAATGGGCTAAACACAAACGTCTGGTTCTGCGTGGTTGGTATTGCCGGTATCGTCGTGTATCCCGGGAAAGGCGCTGTCGATGGAATTTAATACTTACTAATTGTTAACGGTTTCAGAAGAGAACTCTTGCATGCAATATTAAATAATTTACAACCAATGAGGTTCGCAAACCATGCATTGATGAAATAATAATATCTATTATCGAACACATCAGCAGTCTCTACTACATTCAAGAGTTCCCGTTTGTGTAATATATGTATATATACCAAGACTGACATAATAGTCTACGTCGATAGAAGTAGCACTACATTTCGCAAACAAATTTATGTCTTATTGTGGTACCTTTATTGACGGTGGCCACCAAATATCACACTTATGAATTCGTAGGGAAATGTAGGATCAAAATCAGCAATCCTAAATATATATATCTAGCATCCGTTCGAATTATATACGAAATGTTTAATTCAGTAATAGTTCTTAGGTTTTCTGCCTTAAGGTCACAGCAAATTGTTATTAATGTCATACCAAAAGAACATATTTTACTCTATGCCATATGACAGCTTTATAAAATTAGATCAACCACATCTAATCGGAAACAAAATTATGTAGTGCGATTTCTATTGGAATGTACTAATAAAAGCCTTGCAATAGGCTGCGAACTACTTACTATATCTACGAATAAAATATGTCATCTTAATTATAGATATGCATTTACCGAAATAAATGGGTTATTTAGATTCCCGGTAAGTAAATAACTTTTCACCTATTCAAACAGACATGCATTTATAAAAACATTTAACAATGCTAACGTTTTATTTCAAAATACAATATGACAAATTTTCAAGACAAAACATTTCGAGACGAATTTAAAGTCTCTTTCTGAGTATTTTTAATTCGTGTTATAATAAGGCAAAATACCAAAATTTTTGTTAATTTAAAATAAAATTCATTCATTACTAGCGAGCCATTTAAGTATTTAGGCTATATGCAAAAGTTTACGTAAATATTTTAGTAAACGTAAAACGAATACAGAATTATTAATTCTTCACATACTATGAAAAAGGAACTATTTATGCGTAGTTACTTGTGAATTGTAGTATATTACATAATTTTTAATATCGGGACTCATCAAAATTCCAAATTAATAAGCACAACGAAAAACATCATGAAATTAATATGTGTTTACTGCACAATTACAAATAAAATTAATATGCATACAACAAATAAATAAATCTAATGTAATTACAGTGCTCGTTTTGTCGTCGCCCAAGGTGCATCCATAAATATGGGGACGACCCTCTTTAATAAAGCCGTTGGTACGTGGATAGAGAAACGATATAGAATCTCGGTAAAGCCAAAGTTTTTCGAAGTCAGTACACTACCGTGTTAATATATCGTTTGCTCTACCCAGGCACACGGCGACACAAATGCGTTGTTAGTCGAAAAATTAAAGCTTTGCAATGGCGATCGACAGTGTGAAAAATTATAGTTAAAAAGCATCTTTCTCGCCAGCAAAGTATCTAAGTCTCGTTTCAAAACAAGCTAGCAAGAATTCTTTACCGATATTGCCAATTAAAATAACGCTTAAAAACTGTTATAAAATAAAATTTCATTGTCCGAAAAAGTAAATCACATTCACATGTTCCATTCACGAGACGTGAAACAAACATAATTCATTTTCAAAAGTTTATAACCTTGTTCCTGATATGTTGTGAGACCTGTAAAATTTACTGAAAAACTAAATAGTGTAGAAGTTCTTAGGCTTACGGCACACGCATTCTGTTCACAGACTGGGGTGTTCAACTCTCTAATTTAAACTTATAATAAATGTGAAGACTTTTTTTAGAAGTTTATTATGTAGAATATTGAATGCCCCTTGTCTTTTTATTTGCAGTTTGGCTATGATAGAGCCCTAAATATTTACTAATTTATAGTCGGACGCTATAGATACAAACGCTGAAAAAAATTTATGATAAAACCATGTTCAAATGGTGTTATTTAAATACTTGTAGTATACAGAAATCTAAAAAAGTTTGAGTGATAAAATTCTTTTTTAGGTTTTGTACCTAAGGTCTTAAGTACCATGGCATCAAGTCAAAGTAGGCAAGGTTTTAATTTCCAAGAAAAAAAATGTAAATATAGTTATAGTTTTTATATTAATACTACTTTCTTTCTATCCTTTGTCACCCCTGCCTACAGGGCAGGATAGATCAATCATGAATCTTAGTGTGGGAAACATTCAAAGACGTCGAATATTTTAGTTTTGGATAATATGTAAGAGAACAATTCACGCGGTTCTTATTATGCATTATTAGATATTTCATGTAAATTAATTAATTACTCAAATAGAGCAGTTTAACTTACACGCGTTAATACTAATACAAAATAAATTTGTAATTTGTATAGTGTTCCAAAAAAGAATCTCATGAAAAATCGCCCCAGAACCATTCCTTATTGACATTCAAACAGACAATAGCTGTTTAATAATGATCATTTAAAAGTACAAAGAGCTTTTTTCATTACAGACATCGCCCTTTTGACAAACTAGACTGCTAAAGCTTTTGCATTGATTTTGCAAAATATAATGTAAAAATATCTATTAGGCATTATTTATTTAATAATAACAAAACCAAAATAACCTATATGTAGTAGAAGACTAAAGTGAAAAAACAATAAATGGAAACAGTGATTTCAAAGATGCAGCTTTGCATCTATTTTACGACCTAACTACAAGACGAGTATTCTTACGCAACTTGGGGGTCCAAGTTTACTCGCGTCCGTGGGATTTAACCCTCGATGTCCCACACGTGGCCCCTGGGTGGTGCTAAAGGAGTAAACCTCTTTCAGGTGGTAGGCTTCGGCCGCGGCGTGTTACCACCCACCAGACAAAGACAGCACTGCCAAGCGGTCCCAACCGATCGTGTTCCAGTGCTGAAGTCTGGTGAAGCCATATTGGAGGACGGGTCAGTACAGTTGTGCTGGTTGCAATGGACGAATTCTTGGGATGTGTTAGGGCAATGCATCGGATATCCAGATTCGGAGAGCAGCGGGATCCGAGGCACGGTTCTTCCGCTGGCCGACCGCAGATAGTTGGGGGCCCGAGTAGTGAGCTAGCCACTTACAAAAGGCTGCCCCGCCATCTCGCGAAAAATCCTGGGGTGCGCCATCGTGCCGGTTGGCGCCCGGACGAGAGGACCCGGTGGACACCCTTGGGGGGGCTCGGGCGTCCCCGCGGTCTCCGGTTTGGCTATCCCGAGGTGTGAGGCCCTGACTCTTCTCATTTGTTTCGCAATCAGCATCTCGTACTACTTCCGTCCTTCGTTACCTTCCCTCACGACACAATGAAAGTTGGCAACAGGAAACCGGTTAAACAGCGGTCGCACGTCCTCTCCTTCCTAGTGCACGTCTCTAATATACGAGGTTTGCACTCTAATCTCGACCCCGTCCATCACCATCTTGAGACTAGAAAACCGCACCTGTTCTTTCTCACGGAGACGCAGATAAAATGTCCAACTGACGCGGCGTACCTGGCTTACCCGGGTTATATCCTTGAACATTGTTTTAGGGCTCATGCGGGTGTTTGCATGTATGCACGCGATGACATTTGTTATTTGCGTCTCCGTGATCTTGAAGACCCCACCCTTTCAATCATTTGGGTTCTGGTGGATACAGGTTTAGAAAAAATTATCTATGCTTGTGTCTATCGCTCGCATAGTGGAGACGCGGAGACTACCAGGCTTATCGACCAACTTATTGAGAAGGCTGACATTGCCCAACAGCGATACCCATCCGCTCAACTGGTGGCTCTTGGTGATTTCAACGCACAACCCGAGGACTGGCTGTTCCCTTACGAAAAAACCGACCACGCTGGTCGAGAAGCGCGAAAGCTAGCCTTGACACTTGATCTCACCCAACTTGTCCAGGAAGCCACTAGAGTGCCGGACTCTGATGGACAGACAGCTAATTGCTTGGACCTTCTGCTGACGTCAAATCCCGACAGTTACTCGGTGTCGGTTACGCCACCCCTTGGCAGTTCTGACCATTGTGTGGTGGAATCTATGTCGGTGTACTCTCCGACCGACCCAAGCCCAAAAGGCTCCCGGCGGGTTTGGCGTTTTAAATCAGCAGATTGGGATGAGATGCGTTGTTTTTTTGCATCTTATCCTTGGCGGCAGGTTTGCTTTTCTTCTAGCGACCCCTCAGTTTGCGCGGATGCTGTGACCAATGTGCTTCGTCAGGGTATGGAGTATTTTATTCCCTTCTCTGACATATCACTTGCCGGCAAAGCTCACCCGTGGTATAATGCCAAATGCCGTGATGCGGTGGCATCTAAAAACAAAGCATATTTGGCCTGGGTTGAAGCTCGATCCCGTAAAGCTACTGATACGCGCGAAAAGAAGAAAGCCTTTAACAAAGTCGCCAAGTCGTGTAAAAAGGTTGTAAAAAGAGCTCGCTTCGATCACATAGGCCGCATCGGGAAGAAGCTTGCCTCTTACCCTTCGGGTAGTAAAGCGTTTTGGTCCCTGGCTAAGTCGATTGAGGGTAACTTCTGCCGTTCCTCAGTGCCTCCCTTGCTGAAACCTGACGGATCATTGGCACACACGGCCAAGGAAAAGGCCGATATATTTGCCGAATTATTTGCCGAAAGTTCGCGTTTGGATCCTGGCAATGCTGTACCTTCCGGTTTGTCAAGATGTGGGACTTTTATGTCTGAAATTCGTATAAGACAAACCAAAGTCAGAAAGGCATTGCGGGAACTGGACGTGAATAAAGCCAGTGGTCCGGATTGTATACCAGCCATAGTACTAAGGACTTGCGCTCCTGAGTTAGCTCCGGTATTGACACGCCTATATCGGTTATCTATGGCTAAAGGACAAGTGCCAAAGTCCTGGAAGCTGGCCAACGTGCAACCTGTGCCTAAAAGGGGCAGTCGTGCTGACCCTATCAATTACAGGCCCATCTCGGTCACGTCCATTCTCTGCAAGATAATGGAACGTGTACTGAACCACAAGCTCCTGTCGTATCTAGAAGAAAATGACCTCCTTAGTGACCGGCAATATGGGTTTCGCCGGAACCGGTCTACTGGAGATCTACTAGCATACGCCACTTACATATGGAGCGAAGCCATCGAGAGGCACGGTGAGGCGCTTGCCGTCTCTCTTGATATCTCGAAGGCTTTTGATAGGGTGTGGCATGAGGGCCTTATTGGCAAGCTTCCATCATATGGTCTTCCCACTGGTTTGTGTGTCTGGATATCGGACTTCCTGAGAGATCGGTCAATACGAGTTGTCATTGACGGCAGCTCGTCTGACCATTTGGCTATCAATGCCGGCGTCCCTAAGGGATCCGTTCTCTCTGCAACACTTTTTCTGCTGCATATAAATGAGCTGCTGTTGCCCGGTATTTTGGGGTACGCAGATGACAGCACTGTTGTAGAGACCTATATGTCTGAGCCAGTGCTGAACAGATCCAGCGTCATAGAGAGGCGATGGTTAGCCGCATGAACCTATCTCTGCAGGCAGTCTCCGAATGGGGCGATGCGAATCTAGTAGGGTTCAATCCGGCAAAGACCCAGGCGTGTCTTTTCTCCGCTAAAAGGAGTCCTTTCAACTTGACTCCTACTTTCCGAGGTGTATCCGTGCCGATCACTGACCATCTTGAGCTTTTAGGTATGTCTTTGTCACCAACTCTCAATTTTGGCTCTTTCATTGAGAGCATGGCTCAAGTGGCTTCAAAAAAACTTGGCATTCTGGCGAAGGTGAGAAAATACTTCACACCGGAACAGTTGCTCAACCTTTACCAAGCACAAGTTCGATCGTGTATGGAGTATTGTTCTCATCTTTGGGACGGTTCTGCCCGATACCAGCTCCAGACGCTTGAGTCCATTGAGAGGAGGGCAAAGAGGCTCATCGGCAATGAAGATCTTTTCTATAAAAAGCTCAAAAGCCTTGAGCATAGACGGAAGGTAGCAAGCCTATCCGTATTTTATAGGATACATTTCGGAGAGTGTGCAGCTGAATTGTACAATCTTCTTCCGCCGTCCCCATTTTATCATCGGACTACCAGACTTACTAACTGGCGACACCGTTATATGGTGGATATACCAAAGAGTCGCACTAAGCGTTTTGGTTCCAATTTTGTGATACGTACCGCTAAGGAGTGGAACTCTTTGCCTGAGTCTGTGTTTCCTGACAAATACAATTTAGGGGTCTTCAAGTCACGAGTAAATAGGTACCTTCTAGGCAAGCGCGTCACATCCTAGATCACATCGACGCTTACCATCAGGCGAGATTGTGGACGAGCGCATGCCTATTTTCTATATAAAAAAAAAAAAAAAAATAATAGATGCCCTAGTACCGCGATACTAGAAGAATCATTTAAAATGTACCTTTGAGTAGTTTTTATTATATTTATTAAACACAGCTTTGTTAATGTATGAAAAAACGTGATTAACTTGTTTTTCTTTATAACGAAAATGGTGGTTCTTAAAAATAAAATAATATATCTAGCCTCGTTGGCCTACGTTGGATACGGTATGTAACTATAGTTAATTTTATTTCGGGTACGAGTGAAAGACACGATGTTGTATATGAACTGCAAACTTAAATAAAGTAGAGATATCATCTGTACGGATCAAAACAAAAGTTGCATTTTCTCCCCGACAATGGACTAGTATATTTTTGCTTTCTCGTTCGCGTACCTTGTCTCATGTATTTGAGATTATCGTCGTTAATTAATATTGAACTAAAGTTAATGTTTTACTTAATAATTTAGCTACTTTTGAGTATTAGTGCCTTGGTGTTAACTTTATGGTAGTGCCTGTGACTGTATTAAGTTGACAGATTTAGGTATAGATAACTAATGCTTTTGAAGAAACAAAATAAGACCCTCTTAAAGAATCGAACGTTACACTGGTTTATTAGTTTCGTCTGCACCTCCGTTATTTATATGTGGGTTAGGGCGTTCGTATCGCTTCTGCAGTACTTTTATCAATGATGACCTCGAGGTCATGATAATACTAATAATAAGTACCAGAGGGCATCTATGTATACTAGTCATACAGGACATCAGACAAATTCAATAGAATATTCGGGCATCGGACAGGAAAAAACAGAAAGTGAGGAACCTAATTTGTCAAAGTATTTTCGAGCATAATATTTTCACTTATGATGGTCTTAATAAAATATTTTTTCGGCTTACCTATACATTATTATTGGATATAGGAGCATGTTTGTCAGTTCAAAAAAACTAATATGAGATAAAGAATCAGTAACAGAGTTGTTAGCGGCTTAGGTGGTCAAATTAATTCCAGTGGGACTATTATGTTACATTTAAAACACAAAAGCTTATTGTTTTCTCATCAGTTCCAAGAATTATATCGTATGCCTAGCGATACGATCTCTATTAACGGATTAGATTTATTGAGAAATCACAATGCGAATATCAACTTACAGTCAAGTCAGTTAGTTTGTACGTTAATCAACAAAGTATGATTCGATCTAGAAACCAAGACGTTTAAAGCCAATACGATTTTTAGTTTATAGAGTAAAAATATATTTTTTTTCTAAACAATTATTCGATTACATATTCATGTCAGGTTGTATAGTCAAAGCAATAGACGGGTACAACAAACCTATTCGTATATTGAATATTAACAAGGATTAAATAAAAATACCACTTTTCAAACTAATCAATCAGTGACACTTGAAAGTTGTGATATTTGCAAATTTGATGAATCTCAAAGTAGCATTGAAAGGTTTAAAAAGTAAGATCACCTTAAGGACAACGAAAGAAAACAGAAAGAATTGGTGCCAAATTATATTATAATAATAATATAATAAAAGTATTCAGATATATTCTTACCCTAAAAGAGATATTTAGGTAAAGGAAATAACAAAGCGGGAAAAATTGTTTGAGAGGGTATGTGTAGATTAATATTAGATATGCATCTTTTAGTTTATAATAAAATGATCAGTAACTATTTTACGGAAAAGTGAGTAATTTTTATTTACTTATGTATATGTATATATATGTATTGTGTAAAAATTGTGCATAATTCAAAACGCACTTCTTCCTTCACACTGCAGATTCACGATGAACTACTCAACACTACGAAATACTTATCCATGCCTGACCAAGCAATCGAAAATTCGTTTATAGCAATTTACTTATGTTTCGACACGACTGTTAAGACAGAGATTTATTTTATGAAAAGTTTATACTCATAGTTGTTATAGTAATTTGTGTGTGCTCTCTATACAAGCAGAAAATAAGCCATTGATTTAAATCTACAAAGTATAAGTTAGAATAAGATATTTAATTTTTATATTAATCGTCTTAAAATAATTCAGTACGATGATATTTAATGCAATTTTATTAAAATGTAATTATACTCTATGTACCAGATTCTGATATATTCTATGTAATTTTTGTTAAAGAATAAAGAAAAGACGTGAGATTTAAACGTAACCCATAAAGAAGTCATTAATATTTAAAACAAATTGCCTATGGCGAAAATAAATTAATTTCATCATCCATCGCATAAATGAGAAAATTTTAAATAGATGGAAGTGTATTATTGCTTATGATGAGGCTTTTCTTCCAAGAAGCCTGAAATTAGCTAATATTTATTCCATAGGCACATATAGTGCATTGGTATATTATACCTAAGTGCTATACCTAACTTTAAATGTAGTAAGAAACGAAGCAAGACATAATCGAAACACTACGCTCGGGACCTTATTTTATGCAGATCGTCTTGAAAGTATCCCTGTTTGTTTTAACAGGGAGCTTAGGTAATTAGTGCTCGTAAATTTCTCTTGTTTATCGACCGACCAAACGCCATTATGAATTAAAAATGTCTATAATAATAATGCGTGTGTAACACATCAAGCAGAGACACTGGCATTTTTCCTTGCAGCCAGCGGCCAGCTCGCGGGTTGTAGGTAATAAATAAAGTAGGCCTATCGTACCACACCGCGAAGTGAACAAAAGCTTCATGTCGGTCAGATAAATGAATTATTTATCTAACTTTACATAACGAAGTTGCAAACAGACTATAAGAAAGGTTTAATTTTTACTTATGCATCGTCACCATATTGACACTAAAATACTCTAACACCTCAAATTTCACTATGCATGGTAATTTTAGAGCAAGGAATCATTTAGAAACTTATTTTACAAATGTTTATTTTATGTATTCATTGTTCCTATATCAAGATATTTCAATATAAAGGCGAATCAATAAAATTCCGCAGTCTTTTTTTTCATATATCGCGATGCGAGGCGATGTAATGTCGCCACACCAGTCAATTTTCATGCAATAATTAGAAGCGCTATGAGTTGTTAAACCACTACAATGACTTTTTATGATAAGGGCACGACTGCCGCGCCACTGAGGTGGTATGTAGTACTTTTCCACACTCCTTATATTTGAAACTCAGATACATTGATGAATTATTGTATATAAAAATGCCCTAGTTATTACTGGAGCATTGAAAACCTTACTGCTCACCAGATGTTGCTATTGGTCTGCTTTCACATGGCAACATTTAACGTCATAAAAACCTTTCCGTCAATTATAAGATAGCTTTAGTTAAGTAACTCAAAGAAACTTTCACTTACCAGCCTGACCCTGAAGTACTTGTTTCCCTTGCGTGGTTAGCATATGCGGTGCTAATTGGTTCCCTTGAAACGGCTTGCCTGCTGCAATAACCTGAAGGGAAATGCAAAACTTAGGCTTGAAAATTTATAAATATTGTGATTCTTAAAAACTAAATGAAAGGAGGATGACCGATTTTGCCCCATTTAAGAACAACAAAATCATATTTCCAATATAACTTCATAAATTGAAAATCCATTTTTGAAAATTAGTTTGAATGAATATAAAGTTCTATAATATTATAATATATGTAGTTGTTAAAATGTCCCATTCATGACGATAATGACGAATGTTTTGTTTCATACATATAATAAAAATACTCTTTATGTTTTGATAATCATAAAACATTTTATTATCTCTTTATTATTCTCTTACATTAAACCAGTTTATAAACTAAGAAGAAAAATACAAATCGCATAGTTGACAACTTAGCTGTGGCGCCATCTATGTTTTTTCTTAGCAGTTCCCTACGTTGCTTGTCTCGTTGCGTACTGGACATATTAAATGTCTAATCTACGATTTTTTCAATAGTTTAAATAGTAGTTTACGTCATGTTGCGGTGCATCAACTGTGGATTGTGTTTATAGCGTATTCAAAGACATGTAATCGGCGACCTATCATTGCTGTTGCAAAACATTCTACTGGAATGCATTGTCTCAAGTAAGTATTATTAAAATCTTTGATTTACCTAATAAAACTTCAATTATTATTGCAATTATAATTATTAGAAGAACATCAAATGTATAAAAATATAAAAAGACTAAACTCTGACCAATCAATAAAAAATCAACGAATAATACATTTTCTCAATATAAATATATATAAACACGCGGTACTTTTAATGTAAGAAATTATCTGTCCTCTGACAGTGCTATTGTAGTCTTATTATCTTATTTTAGTTTTCAGATGACAATGTCTTATGCCACTGATGTTTTGTAATAGTAAATCAATGTGGGAATGAAATAAACCCGAGGAGGCAGCTTGGTCATACTAATGTCTGCATTGGATGCGGAAGATCAGTTTTGAACGAAAGACATCACACTCTTGAAGAAAATAGTTTATTACTCAATGTAATACAACTACAGGTACATGTTTTTTATTAACTTTTTATTTATGTATCATTCCAATACATTATAAATATTATTTGATAATTATTTGTTTTGATAGGATCATTTAAATCTCCTATGCCATCCTTGTTGGATTAGAGGACGGCGAAGAGTTACATCATATACATCAAGCGGGGTTGAAGAGCCTGCTGTTGTAGGACATCCTTCGCCCCCAACATTGGTGAGATACCTGAGCAAAGACCATTGGTTGCAACAATAGATACAACCATCGGTAAGAGGCCGAATAAAATCTAGACGTGCGAGTCAAAGATATATATATATATTTTATATGAAACATAATCAAGTGGTCGGTTTCCTCTAGATTTGATATTGGGGTATTGTTGTAGCTTCAGTTCTCATACTTCCGCGCACATTATACATTTGAATAAAATAAAACAACTAAAACCAAACCCTTAGTCACATAGTGTATAGAAAGGCAACTCATACAGATATATTAGATATCTAAATGGTGACTCTCACCACCATCTTATACAGTTGGCTACCGAAGGGAAATCTTTGTTTCAGAGAGCTCGCGGCATCTGTGAACAACAACATCTGACTGCTGAGCAGCGAGTACTACAAGAAAACAAATTGCGAGTTCGGTACTTCGTCACACAGGCCGCACCAAACCAGCCACAGTAGAACTTCAACCTGCTGTTCTTCCCTACATGAAGGGGGTCACTGACAAGATTGGGAACATTCTGGAGCAGGTTTTCATTAATAAACCAATTTCCGAACTTGTAGTAGACTCAATAGTATACAATGTAATCGTAGTGAGAATTTAATAACTAAATAAAATGTAAAATAAATCAATTTGATTTATATATGAACAATTAGGAACGTGCCCAGTTAAAATATTGTGAAGGTAGTAGAAAATATATGACGACCATTACCGTAGTCATCCTGTGATCACGGCTCCTGTAAAGGAGTTGAAACATTCAATAAATATGAAATAAATTATGCGCAAAAATCCGTAAAAAAGTTTATTTATTCAAACGATGAATAATCGCACAATTGTGTAATTATTAAATAGGGTTTTTTTTAAATATAAATAACTATGACATGGAAACATTTTACAAAAATGTATTTGTCTCTACAAATACTAGATCATAATAACATCAAAATGCGCGCTAGACCATTGTTGTACTTGACCATTTTTAGGTGGGGCAAGGGTTCATACTAAAGTGGTCATCCTCCTTTCTCGTTTATCTGAGTGTGTATGTTTGTGTGCGTGTGCACTTGTGAAAGCGAGCGCATGTGTGCGAGTATGGTGTGTGTGTTATATAGTACCTGTATCTGTTGGGAGTTGATGCCGGGGTGAAGCGCAATATTGCCAGGCATCAGAAGCGGACCCTGTGCATTGTACAATTGCTGCAGGTAAGTGCTGTTTTGCAAAGGCTGCTGGATCACCTGCACGCGACTGTGGCCCCACTCCGCACTACAATGTATAACAATCAACTTTAATTCAATGCGTCTATAGATAAAGATTTCGAAAAGTGAATTGAATTTCTTAATATCGCAAAAGTGCATAACTCTTATCAATCAATTTCTTTTCAAAAGCCAATTTACTAAAGTCCGATTTTAACAAAAGACCATATACAGGGCATGCGAACTTCTGTCTCAATTTTACAATTATTGCTAAGGATAACAATTCAGAATTTCGGATCTGGTATTCTGGACGATACGGAACCTAGACGACTACCGGATCCGGAAAAAATACAAGATCTGCCAGTCAACAGATAGTTATTTAAAGAGACATTGTTTTTTTCTTAATTGACAAATGAATTATGTTGACGTTCCACTTATGAGTGTTGTAATGTAATAATGCTTTGCACAAATCGTCTCAATTATTTGACTTAAGAATGAATAGAGTTACGTTACGTACGAATAAAAATGACTCGTAGTATACCAGTTTATTATTAATTGGTCTTTTTGTCAATGTGATATACAAGAAAACATAACTACATGTTAATTGATTAAAAAGTGTACTATTTTCCAACACCGCAGTAGATTCTTGTTGCTTATAAACTACCTTAAAAACAATACAGTGACTAACTCATTAAAAAAATCTTTTTGGAACCGAAAGGGAAATTCATCCTTATTATTTTTATCTGTTTGGACCAAGTCGTATCAATGGGAATCAAGTCTAAGTAGAAGAATAGTTAATGTTGTTTGAAATTTATATTTAAAAAAAAACAAATTGAAACATTATACTTTATTTTGTAAATCCTTGCAAATTTTTTGTAACCACTGTTTCTTATTGCAACTTGCGTGAAATAGCATTTATTAGTACGTGAGCATATACATACATGCTTTATGAAAGGAAAGACATAACGATATCGATGATTAAACTAAATCAAAACGTTTGGAACCGTAGGAAAGAATTCGAATTTAAGCACTAGAAACCATATATATATCGGTAAAATAAATAAAAGGTAACATAGAAAAGAATAATTAAATTACTAATATATGAACAGTGATTTTTTAAATATGTTTAATAAATATTTGCAAAGTGTAATTTACTTTCAGAAAAATACAATGAAAGCTAATCTATGTTTTATTTAAAAAATATTAAATATTAGCATCAGTCAAACTATTAGGGGTTAAAGTATGAAATTGCCGATTTGTACTGAAAATCTATATTGTTTATTTTTTAAATTTTTAACAAATTTATTTAATCAAAATAGTTGCCATTATTATCTATACATTGCTGCCATCTAATGGGAAGGTCATTAATGCCTTTGCGATAGAATTCCGACGATCTAGACTGCACAAACTGTGTGAAAGCATTTTGTACTGCCTCCTGGGAAGAAAACTTCTTGTCACGTAGATAATTGTCCAAATCACGAAAAAAATGGTAGTCCGTTGGAGCAAGGTCTGGTGAATACGGAGGATGACGAATGGTTTCTAACTGCAGTTCCTGAAGGGTCAAAATGGTTTCTCGTGCTGTGTGAGGTCTCGCGTTGTCGTGGAGCAATAATGGTGAAGATCGATTCATGAGTCGGGGCTGTTTTACTGCTAGTTTTGTCAACATGGTTCGGACAGAACAGATCGGAGAAAACTATAGTGAATAACACCATGCTGAGACCACCAAACAGTTACCATTACCTTTTTATTGGTAAGTTTTGCTTTAGGACACTGTTGTGGCATTTGACCTGGGGTCAGCCATTGCATTTTTCTTTTCCGGTTATCATAAAGAATCCACTTTTCATCACATGTTACAATTCGATCCAATATTCCTTCATTTCTGTACCGGTTCAACAAGGCAACACAAGTTTCAACACGCGTTTCTTTCTGCAGATCAGTCAAATCATGAGGCACCCATTTTTCGTATTTTTTTATTTTATTGATTTGACGCAAGTGAGTCAATATTGTGGGTAAGGTAACGTTAAACCATGCCGCTAATTCCTGGGTACTTTGACTAGGATCGGCTTCCACTATCTCTCTTAATTCATCGTTATTTACCTGTGTGGGCGGTCTTCCTCGTGGCTCGTTCTTTAACCGCCGGTTCCTATATTCAACTGATAGTTATGGTATAAAAGTTACTATCCGTTTTTCTATTACCGACTACGAGTCGTAAATACCGTTTCACAATTCACTTTCTATGCCTGCTGTCAACGAGCGTCCGTAGATCGTTCAAATACCGAGCCCTCACAGATGTGCGTTTAGTTATACGCAAAATTTAATTTAAAAATTGCACAAAATTTAAATCATAATAAATTAGATTCACATAATTTAGATTTATTGTGTTAATAATAACAATGGTAAAAATATTATTATAATATTACAATCCGCGTGTTATTTAACCTTTTTCTTATCAAACAGACGTTTGTTTGTGGTTTTATTAGATTGACATCCATCATTTTTTCCAAAATAAAAACCCTGGTTCTTCATCTATAACTGTTATTCTCTAATAATTATTACAAATTTTATAGTGGAAATTATAATACCGTTTCCAATAGTGTTTTACTTACATCTTTTGCAAAAAAGAAATTACGCCGGTGAGTATCAGATATTACTTATTTGATCTACTCGTATATCTAACAAACTTTACCAACGTGTCTACCGCTTAAAATATTGCAATAATTTTGAATTGGCAAATCTTCATTAAGGTATATTTCTGTTACAGAAAACAAAGAAGGCTATATGAAAGAAGCAAGGATGACGTTGCCCTGCATTTGGATCTCAAACAAAACAATCCATTGATTACAACAAAATTGATCCACATTGCAACAAAAAACTAACCCATTTTAGTGTAAGCTTCTTACAGTTATTGTAAAATAAAACAGTTTAAAAAGTAATTGAATTTTTTATTTTTCCACTTTTTAATTCGTTTTTGATGCAGGCAATTTTTTCTCCTACTCTTGATGTAAAAGGCACAAACTGCGACAAACAAACTGGATCTAGGGGGGTCCATAGGTAGGTGTAAACTGAAAAAAAAAAAATATTTGCTTTAACCAAATGATCCCATTGGTCCCGTCCAGCACTATCCCCCGGAGTGACATAATGCTTCCCAGATAGTACACGTTTAAAGGCAACGGATGGGACGAATGGTCATCCCTGACATGACAACGAGAATATTTCCCCTCGAGCACCTGTAGACTAGAAGTAAATGGTCTCATGAGGACAGGACTCAGTATAGTACATGTATGCTCGTATATAATTGGATTATGATTCATTATTCAATGATTACGAGTATAAGCAATACTCACTTATTAAAATATTCTGAGATCAATCCCACAAAGTCTGCTACTGATATGAGCATTGTTCTTAAGGCATAAAACCTTAATGTCAATAATAGCGGATGTATTGGATATACCCCATGATTCCTGCAAGTTCATCAATAAATTCATGATCAGGGTTTTGGCAGTTATGTTATGAAGGTTATGTCTTAAGGTTAGGTATATTGAGAGTATATAAAGGCCTCCAAAATACTAACCTAGCTCCTGTTACTCCTAAGTGTGAACAAATTTCAAGTAGTTACTGTTCAACAGATTCTTTATCGAGTCAAAATTTCACTTGAAATTTGTACGAATCCGGTGTCGCTATATAATTCGCTCTTTCTTTAGACACTTTATCTTCTTCTAAATCTGTTTCACTGTTTTCCGATATAATATCGAACACTTCTGTATCACTATCTCAACTCGTCATTTCTTCATATTTCTTGCAGGCAGAGCGTAAACAGTGAAGTATACATTTTAACCGACTGAAATTGGCAGGTAACCGAATGACATTGCGAATAGTAATATTGACAGTCTACTGACGGTTAAAATATTTATAGGAACGGCATAAACTGTCATCTCCGTACAATAGGCTAACCACCTCTTACTAGTAGCCCTCCCATCCGTTAGTAGCAAGCCAACGGTAAGTTGCGCTACGAGACGTTTTTTATAGGAACGGTTTTAGCTTACGCTTCGTATAATATACTACTATGCGTAACAAGAACGGATAGTTTTTTGAATATAGAAACCGGCGGTAAGTCGAAATTTCCATCACGAAAGCGTTTAAACCAAAATCGCACGGTGCGTTCATTAGTAGACCCCTCTCCAAACGCAGCATTGATATTGCGGGCTGTTTCTGCCGCGTTAGTTCCGCGTCGGAACTCGTATTCAAAAATAACTCGAATTTTCGCAGTATCCATCTTTCTTGTCTAAATTGAATAACAAAAACAATTGAAAGTCGATATTCAAATGTTTTACATTTTTTAAAAAAAGAACATCATAGAAACCATTTAAAAAAAGTTTCATTCGAAAACCTCAAACCATGAAGATTCTATGTCAATTCAAAGAACCTATTGCAATAAAACGGCAATTTCATACTTTAACCCCTATTATAATAGCACAAAACAATTTGTTGGTTGAATGTTACCATTCATATTCTTATTTTCTGCAAAAAACTGTTTTTTTCTGGAGGTTACGGGAAGGGGCCGACCTCAGGTGTGTGTGTTACCTTATTTGTTGAGGATGCTGAGTGTTAGGCGGAAGACTTTGTAGGGGCGGCATCGTGGTAATGCCTCCACCAGTTTGTTGTTGAATCCCAGCCACAGTCGGTTGTTGCTGTTGCACCTAACAACATTAGTAATAATAAATCCATATGAATGTATCATTGCTAGTTGTCATGGCGAACAAAAAACAAAAGATTACATTCAGCAATGGAAATTACTGCTCTATCATATATCTGATCAAAATTTCTTGTTCACGCTATGAAAGGCATCATGGGGATACAGAACTTCGAACCAAAGAAAATATAGAAAGCTATAGAATCTTAATAGAACGGTACCTAATGTGACTTGCATTTCTCTGTGCCAGTACTACCTATAATTTTATATTTATAAATAAAAAAACTGTTCATTCGCAACTTGAATACAGTCTGCTGCATCTGATTGTGCTTACACTTATTTAATTATTTGTACCTGATGAGCAGCCATGGAGCTTGGCATGGAGGAGACAACAGTAACTGTTTGGTGATGCTGCTGATTCGGCTCGTGCGCCATGCTCATCTGTTGCTGCACTACTTGGCTTTGTCCGTCTACTATCTGGTCAACAAATAAGCGATTTAGATAATTTAAATAAGCTGTATCTTTCGTGGTTACTATTACCAGATGCCCCGTATGCATGTTATTGCATTTCCAATGTCAAAATATCATAAACTACTCTCATTTTACTTCTCATGTATGTTCTTGTGAACACATACAAACATAGATAATTTATATGTATTTAATAAATGGATATATGATATCATCATATAATAAAACTATATGATGTATTTAATAAATTTTATACAAGTCCATTACAGGGGGACAGAAACAGTTTTGAATAACTCCTAAATAAAATTATTTTCACGTTAAGTGTTAGACTTCTACTTTTCTAAGTATTGTCATTTGCGTCTGTTCAAATTATATTTGAAAGGTTGAAAAATACATAGCGTCTGTGAGCGGGATGGGTCAGGATCACGAGCTCTATAGGCGTGCGCCAAAGCATTCTGATGATGCTACAAGATGCGACTTCTATGTTATTTTTCTCCAATTTTTGCAAAGATACTGGGCAAACAAATGGTAATGTACTCTACATCTATGTTCTGATGTGGGATCTTACAGAAAAGCCACGTACCAACAGGTACGTATTGGAGAAAAATGCAATCAATTTTTTGTCCAAGCTTTTTATTGATATCCTGTCAGAATGTCACAACATTTAACACATGCAATTTGTACTTGAACAATACGTCTTATAACAATCAACTCGAGACTTTGCTCTAAGGTGAGTTCATCCAGAATCCAGTGGCAACAAAGTTTCGAACTTGTTCATGTATTTTTTTTATATGGCTCATATTATTTCTAAATGTCCTTATATTTTCCTATAGGTAATACGCCAGTTTCCTTCAATAAGTCTCCTGACAGCAGTCACACTAGATGGTTATAATAATGAGCAGGCTGCCATCTCGAATCTAGTCATGGGGGCCACGTCATATTCTGCTACCTATTTATTGCATTCCTCTCAAACTCATTTTGAAGACAAGCACTGCAGTTTTAGGAGACTTACTTTTAGAAACACAAAATGTCACTGTCAAAGCGGAACTTTCAGTGTAGGGTACACTATATTAAATACTACTTAGTTATCTAAACTAATATTTAATAGGAAAGATTGAAATACAAATTGAATTTTTAATAACACCTGCATTAAATAAGTATTGCACTAGTAATGAACTTCTCAATTGTGGACTGACCTCCTTCTGGGAGCCAGCCGACCTAACTTTTCTTCGCCTCGACCGACCCCCTTCTGGGAGTCGGTAAAATTTTCTATGCGCATCCTCACCTAAGGTGAGTAGCGCTTGCGCCGCCTCTCTCTAGAGGGGCGGTCGCCTCAGACGAAGGCTTCTGACCTTTCCCGGGTACAAGCCAACCTCAGATGATGTTTAGTCAGTACGAATCTGACATAACTTCGAATCCGGGCCGGAGTATCTATAGAGGATTCACCACCTTCCTCCCCCGAGTACGGAGGGTGCTCAGTCGCTAGGGGCGCAAAAAAACTAGTAATTAAAAAGTAAAATACTAGTGAAAACTATCAATGACTTACTTGTTGTGGTTTGATTTCACTACTCATGCCTGTCTTTTGGTTTTTTTCGAATAGCAGGTTGACGTTGTTTTGTGGAGTTGCCAAGAAACTGAGGTTTATTTCGCCAATACCAGGTACATTAAACTGCTGCGTATGAACCGGCTGGTTATTGACAACCTGAATAAAATGCATGAAAATAATATAAAAATAGGCTCCATTTTGACGACATCCACTTATCTAAAAGGTTCAATAGAGACGAAGAATTTTACAATAATAATAATAATAACTCATTTCAGTATCGCGAAACACTACTAATATTTTTGTACCATGTGAGCAAAAGAAAGAACAGAAAGGTTTCCAACGATTTATATTATAGGTTATTTCTTCCGCAATGATGGCATTTAGTGTTGAGGACCTTTTTGATTTTATAAAATGGATCTTTTGTATTGCCCTTGGTATATTTTTCAATGATTTTTGTGTCTCAAAAGTATTTTTGTTATTTCACTTTTATTCAATGTAACTTGAAGTAATTTTACACTTATGTCTTGATTTTCTTTAATTAATTTTATTTCATGATCAAGAAGCCTCGTCCCCACAAAAGATAAAGTTAAGTTATCCTTTGATAATGTTTCAATTACAGTAATTATGCCATCGTAGATTTTTGGTTAGGTTAGTAGTAAGTGTTCTTGTCAGGTTCTTTTAATTTGGCACCTGTTGCAGATAACTCCGAAATCAAAAAGTCATCAAAAGTTGTAAAATGCTTTATCAATGATGAGTCTACTTGTAATTTTAAACCAAAAAGTTTCTTTCGTAGAGCGGGAGCCAACACTTTTGCGTTGATATATTAAATCTAAACTGTGTTTATATCTCCTTTGCAGTACATTCCTTTTTTGATAAACCGAGAAATACGTCAGATGAATATTTTATAATAATACTTTTAGCAATTCGCTGCCTTTATACTGTACCTACTGTACGTGAGTAATCTCTTTACATCACGGAGGCGAGCGGAAGACTAACTGAACAAAACAATAGCTCTGTCCCAGAAATTAAACTTCATCAGCATAACTCCAAGAAATAACAACATAAACTATACGATTAAACAAAGAGTCCTAGTTCAATAAATTTTTGTACTCTAGTTTACTAAGCGTGTGATAAGAGCAACTTATGTAAACAAACCAAAACTCTCTATTTCTTATTTTATTAAATCGGAACAGACTATGTCAAAAAAACTAGATGGTGTAAAAAGAACACAAAGAATAACCTGCAAAAACTTCTGCTGTTGAAGTTCTGATGGCTGCAGCTCGGATTTTTGTTGCTGTTGCTGCTGTTGTTGCTGTTGCTGCTGTTGCTGCTGCTGCTGTTGTTGTTGTTGTTGTTGTTGTTGTTGTTGTTGTTGTTGTTGTTGTTGTTGTTGTTGTTGTTGTTGTTGTTGTTGTTGTTGTTGTTGTTGTTGTTGTTGTTGTTGTTGTTGTTGTTGTTGCTGCTGTTGGAACTGTTTCTGTAACTATAAAAAGGAATTCTTGATAAGTCATATTGTCACCATAGATATGTGAACTAATAAAAAATTGACTTCATCAAAATAAAAACAATAAATGAAGAATAATCTCACTAGTTCCTGCTGATCTTGTTGATTTTTAATGTGTTGTTGTATGGCTTGCTGATGCTGCCTCTGCAAGGCTTGCTGTTGTAGTTGCTGCAACTGTTGTTGCTGTAGCTGTTGTAATTGTTGTTGCTGTAACTGCTGCAATTGCTGTTGTTGCTGGTGTTGAATTATCTGCTGCTGAATCTGTTGTAAATATGACAGTGAAAACATTTTTTAAACACTGCACAAAATTATTATAAAATAAAATTAACTTACCTGAAGTTTATCATCTTCTTCTTTATGATTTCTAAATCTATACTCCTCCCCAGGATTGGAACTGTCTTGTTCAGTTTTAGGTTGCTTGAGTTCAGGCCTTCTAAATGTATTATTTTGTTTATCTAAAGCTAGTAAAGTATTTGCGGCTTCGTATTTATCCTCAAAAGTAATGCCAGCTTTTTCAGCAAGTGTTTCCAAGCACTGTAATGGACGCTTCACAGGCTTTAATGGAACTTTTGGTTTATCAGACTGGCCAACTGGCAGTGGTTTAGATACAGTGCGAGTTATTGTAATACTGTTCTTATTACAATCATCCTTCTTGTCACTTTTAGGTTCAAGAGTAAAATAGTTTTTAGGGTAATTGATATCTTTATCCTTGTCGTTATTAAGGTTACCGTTTTCAATTAATGTTATAGTTGTAGAATTGGCAACTTTTATTGTCTTATCTTTACAATCATCTTTCCCTTGAACAGGTGATCCTTGAGGATTTGTTGGAGATAAAAGCTGCTGGTTGACAACATGCTGTGTTACAGAACCACTAACATTTTGCTCTGCAGGAATAATGTGCTTGTCTGTAGTTTTAGACAATTGTTGCTGATAAGTTGGACTTTGTGGGTCTTTGCCTTGTTCTTTCTTTTTTTGTATATTGTCTAGGATCTCAGACCTGAAACAATAAGAAAATCTTTATTTTCCAACTGTTACACCAATAAATCACATTTTTCAAATAATAACTGAATCATGTAATCAACAATTCTATTGTGAATGGGATCTTCATCTTCATTATTTTAAAACAAGAATAAAACTAGAATAAATCTTACTTCTACTGATCACCATATAAAAGGAAATGTAATCTTTCATTAACCCTTTTGACCCGACATAAAGGTACACTACAGTAAAAACTACATATCTATTAGAAAATTTACGTTATATTACACAATGTGATATAGGTTGTAAGAGTTGATAAATTATTTTCTGACTACTGAAAATTGCCACTGTAAAATTTTGACTTGATTAGCCTAGATGATATGGGATAAGCAATCCCATTTTTAACAGTAAAACTCAGTCACAGACTTGTGCTAAGATTGTATGGGACATTTAATCGTATCAGTCTTTGGTAGACTGGGACATATGCATACCATACGGTTTGAAAGGGTTAAGTATATTGAATTGCAAAAAGTTAGTCTAGAAAGAAAACATGTTTGAAAGAGGTTATGTATAAGATATTGTAAGCTTTCAAGAAAACATAATTCTAGTTGTTATTTGTAAATTTAAAACTATGTTAAAATGCCAAAAAGACTTTTTAATTTTTTATGTTCTAACTGATACCCAGGTAACACTGAAAATGCTTAGAAAATGAAAAACGGCTAAATGTAGAAAGTTACCAATACTTTTACTGTTTTTCGAAGTAATCTCCGTTCCTCTCTACACATCGTCGCATTCGATGAAACCACTGAGAAAAGCTGTGGGCCCATTCTTCCTTAGGGATCTCTTCTATGGCATTTTCGTACGCTTTCACCACATCTTCAGGGCTCATAAAGCGAATACCTAGTATTTTATCATAAGTTCTTGGGAATAAATATAAGTTGCAGGATGCCAGGTCAGGACTGTATGGCGTATGAATCATTATCTCGACACCTGCCAAAGTCAAATATTCAACAGTCTGGGATGCGGAGTGCGCTGAAGCATTGTCGTGGTGAAGGAGGATGCTGCTTCGAGGGCGTTGCTGTCGAATTTTTTCCAAGACAACAGGAATTTTTCCAACAAACAGCGATTGACGAACCAGTCTGCAGTAACTGTCTTTCCATGTCCTAGCAAACTGCCGCGAAATGACCTTTCCCACCAAAGAATGAGGCAATCGTCTTTTTTCCTTGACTTCTTCCTTGCTTTACCTTAGTTGGCCGATCCTCGAAAGGAAACACCCACTGAGCTGATTGTCTTTTGGTTTCGGGTTCGTAATAATATATCCAGCTTTCATCACCTGTGACGATGTCAAATACAGTATTTGAGTCACCGCTGTTGAACTTATCTAACATTTGGCGACAACAGTCCATGCGAAGGTGTTTCTGGTTGTCGGTTAAAGTATGGGGAATCCATCTGGTACAAAGCTTCCTGACGCCTAAATGTACGTGTAATATTTTTTGAACTTGACTCATACTAATGCCTAGGCTCGCCCGTATGTGCTGATAGGTCACTCTCTTATCATCCTCTATCATGCGTCGCACAGTACTGATGTTATCTTCAGTAGTCGCTGTTAAAGGACGTCCCACATGCGGATCATCATTCAGATTGCTACGTCCACGCTTACACTCGTTTAAGCAATTGTAAATAGTGGCACGAGATGGGGCTGCATTAAGAAATGCTAATCGCAGCCTATCATAGCTTTGTTGTTGAGTAAGCCCACAAGGAAAGTCATAATAAATCATTGACCGAAAATTTTCTCCTGTTAGGTTAATTTTAATGTGTAACAAGAGTTTTACATTTGCCGCCAATTCACAAAAACAAATGACAAATGAATGCAATATAAGGTTCCCAAAGAGTTCTATAATTGAAATTCAAAAAAAGTTTTCATTAGCCATGTTTCTAACTGGCCAGTTCTAAACATTTTCAGTGTTACCCACGTATCATAATGAAAGAAAGAAATACCAGAGGTACCACTTGATTATGAGCACTTGGATAGTAGTATTTGGATCTTATATTTATTGAACTAAATTTGAACAGAGTAAAATACTGGGTCCTGTACCAAGAGTAGAATAAAATTTACATACAGACAATTTGAATCAAACTTTCACCACAGATTTATTATAAACAAATATTTCAAAAACATGCACAAGGCATTTATTGCGGCGTTGTACCATAATTGGTCATATTTACAGTTTTTTATGGCATTTTCAGAATTATGGACAAGTCTAAATTAATGCAATATGTTCTAGAGTCTACAATTTTCGCTCGTGAGAATAGTATTTTGTGCAATTTTTTCTCTTGTATGAGAGTTTGTCTGCTGTTGTTTTCAAATAAATATACCTGGAATAATAACCTGCCATTTTGTTCGCAACTAGCTAATTATAAAATTAAAGGAATTTTTACACCAAAATATATAAATCCCTGCGTATAGGATATCTCTTTCGTTATAAAAGTGCTTGACAGGCCTCTTAAAGAAATAAAAAACAAGTAAACTACACAAAAAATAAGAAGAAAGATGACTAAAACCCGTACAAGGTATTTATATATAGAATTTCTAGCTTATGAATTAAAAAACCAAGATATCGATTGTAAAAGTAAAGTCCGAAACTTCTCTTTTTGTTATTATAATATCGATGATTACCGATCACTGACAGTGACAGGCTGTCTAACTTCATTCATTGGGTAATTTTTTTTGTTTCTTTTTGTTAAGTTTTCCCATAAGGGCAGGCACAGGGTACAAAACCCAGACAGCCTAGTTTTTAGTCACTAATGTGTATCACAACAAAGACTTTGACAACAAAAACACCTCTCCCGCCAAAAAGTCGAAATTTTTTTTGTTAGGTTTCTCATTCGGAAACCCAAAAGATACTACGTCCATACAACCTCAATTTCAGTTATTTGTTTTATATAGATGAGATGAGATAAAAAGATGGATGGTTAATGAACAATATAAGAGCCCATTTCTCTCACTTCCCTATTTTCCAATAATTGGTCAATAACCATTATCACAAACTTCCATCTCCAAATTCTAATAAAAAAGATTCCAGTACCAAATAAAAATCCCAGATCAGACAAAAAGTCACATAATTTTCATTTCAGTCATAGTAATTTTACTTAAATTCGTGCACTTTTGAGATTATTAACAACTACTTACCGGCGTATAAAAAAATGTAAACGCAAAGTAAATAAAAAGTCAAAAACCAATCGCTCTAAATCTTTCGTTACAAATGTCGGTTATTTGCTTTATAGTAGGTATAGGTCATTAGATCTGGTATAGGTCATGGGTATAGGTCAAAGGCTGGGTCATAAGATCCTGTCATCGACGAGGGATAGGTATTAACTAGAGAAAATTCAAACATCAAAATTAAATATCATAATTAAAATATTGAATTTTACTGTCACATTATTTTTGAAAGTTTTGTCAAAAATGCACATGAAAATTTTGATAACATTAAAATTTTTATTCAATTTTATATAATTTACATATTAAAAAGTTTTCAATAAAATCTTTTGCAATGGATTACTATCAATCATCACCGTACCCATGCTATGTGAAAAGAACTGTAATTATGGGCTCTCCATGGTGTCTACTACTTTGTATATGGATCGTAGGCATCCAAACAAATATTATAATATAGACCGGAATTTTCGTTAGCTGTCTACGTGGGGTCACAAATAGAATCTTCTTAAAGAATTACAAAAGATTATCATTTAGTAGACTGCCGCTTTTTAAAGCGCAATGGTTTTTACCTTACGTTTTTAGTAAAAGATTTTATAAAAGAGGTAGGTATGTAATTTGTATAACATTGAAATTTTGCAGATTCACGCTCAAGATCACAATAAAAAAACTTAAAGGATTTGTCTATGACTTTATAAGGTCAGTCTTAACCTCAGGTCTTAACCAAAAAAACAAACTCTTAAATCTGCTGATAAGAATATATATGTATTTGGTTACAGATAAAATTGAAAGAACTATAACATAACACGGCTTGTTGTCCGGCACATTTGACATCCCTTTTTCAATAGGCCTCACAATACAAGTCAATACAGCCTCCACTTCAACATCGATTTATTTAATGACTATGAATAATTTAGAGGGCTGATTAAGAAATTACAGATTATAAATGAAATCAGTTAAGTAAGTTTCTTTAAGGGCATTTTTGCTCAAGTGATTCAAGCTTTATTTTCGCGTTTATAAATGTTTTTACGTTTTGTTTTGGAAGATTAATTATGTTGTTGTCTTTAAGATTGGCAAAACCCCATTTTGTTACTTAATTCATTTATAGGTATTTAAAAGTCGATTCGAAATTGGAGTAAGACGGATTTGTTCTCAAACATATAATGGTCAACAATCTACTATAATTAGAAATTGACAAAAAATTTACCAAGAAACCTAAATTACAAAGTAAAATAAAGCCATAACTTTGAAAATGACGCTTCACAATCCCACTAAAGTTTTTGCCGTCTCTGGTTCTTCACATTCTTGTCATAGAATACAAAGGTCTATTCCACATGGCATGCATTTAAAAATCATTTACATTTGAATATTTTTTTAACGTTATCATAACTGATATTCACATTTAAAAAAGCTGTCGGAACAAACTTATGGGTCATCAGGTGAAAATAATATTTTCCTAAAAATATATTTCATATTATATTTTCCTGTAGTGCTGAAAAAACAGAAATCCAAAAGTGCCCATTTTAGCAGAATCTATTGAATGTAAACCTTCATTCTCATATTAATTTTTACATTTTGTGAAATGTAACAGTTCATAGATATAAACGATTAAAATGACACATATTACCTTATCGCGTCGTTTAAAACTGACGACAAGGTAAGGGTTCTATTGGGAACACTTTTTATATACATATTTCATTTATGCCAATAAATAAATAAATCGTCATTTCTTCGAAACAAAAGTATCGGTTTACTGGTGACAGAACAGGCCTGTCTTACTTAGGCTTGCCGCTTTTGTATCCAAACGGCGGTAACTTATCTATTGAAATATTGCATTTTCCTAAAGTATCTAATTTAGTTGTTGTAAGCGATAAAGTCAACCTTAACCGTAACTTACTTTATTTTAAATTACAAAAAACAAACCGCTGTTTAAGAGTAAGAAGTCGGTTCCTAAAACTATGAAGAATCAAATGTCATACAGCTACTAAAATTATTAAGTAAAATGTAAAAATCCGTACGTTTGCCCACGTCCACAGACCATTTCAATGACGGCATAATACGTTCTTAAAGGAACACACCGGCCAGCTGACGGCAGAGCGGCGCCGACGCATTCGATCTGCTCCGCTGCGCCTGTAGTGTACGTAAATTCATATAAAATGTAAAGAAGGCTGATTTTACAGGCCATTTATGATTTGACTTCCTCGCCTATGAAGTATGTATGCAGATCATCAACTAACATCTAGGTACCTATGTCTTGAAAATACTGGAAAAACAACAACGTATAAAGATACAATAACCAGACTTAAGATCGTCTGGTTATCAGTGACTGGCATAGGTACAGTTCGGGGTTGTATTTTTGGTAGGCACTTGGTATCAGCGAGAAAAGCGTATCCCTATCTATAGGTACTCTAATAGATCCATATCCATACCAGGGATGTTGCGAATATTCGCATCCGCATCCGCATATGCGGAACATGCGCATATGCGGATGCGGATGCATTTAGACATCCGCATCTGCATCCGCATCCGCATATAAATCGATGCGGAGCTGATGCGGATGCGGATGCGACAAGAAAGAAAGGGAAGGCGAGTGTCGACCGAGGAAAAGATTAAAGATGATATATTAAAGATTAGCAGAAACACCGAAGACATCTTGGCTTCTCGAAGAATATCTCCAAGTACCGAAAGAGTGAAGAAAATGAGAATGACAGATTTCATGGAAACAGAACGGAACGACTAGAGACCTCAGATACAGGACGTCAGTCCTGTTCAATAAGTGATCTTACCATGATGCTACACCAGAAATTGTCAGTCCTGACACAATTCACAAGAAGCAGTTACTTACTTTCCGTAATAAAAAGTGAGTTAATTTAAATGAGAGTCCTCTTTAATGGTGGAGTGTTAATCAAAGTTAGTTCGAACTGTTACCTAAAAAAGCACACAAATTCTTATCAGCGCCACCAGACAGTGTTCCAAGTGAACAGTTATTTAGTAGCACAGGATTAATACACGAACCTTTGCGAAACGGACTGGAGTCCGAAAAGGCGGTCATTCTTCTTTAAATATAATCATTAAATATAATGCTCCAATATTTAAATTTCATTACTAAAACAATTAATCAGTAATAGTAATTCACTCACTACTTTATTATTAAAGTAGCTGACCCGGCCACACGTTGCCGTGGCTAAGTTATTATAATTTGCAAAAATTTTTTTTATTAAAAACCAGCAATAGCCCGCTGGCGCGTTCTGAGCCCGCGCGATAGGCAGCCTTTGTGATATTGACCCGACGTGCCCGACGTGACGGCATAGACAGTGGTGGCATGCGCGTGAGCTGCGCGCTGTACTGGACAGTACTTTGACATAGAAACATTACTTTATTTTTCTAAAGTAAAATATTAAAAAAAAAAAAAGTAGCCTAAGTTACTCCTTATTACATCAGCTATCTGTCAATAAAAGTTCCGTCAATATCGGTCCAGCTATTTCAGCGTTTAGCCCGAACAAACAGAGAGACAGACAGACAAAAATTGTAAAAAATGTAGTTTTGGTGTGTGTACGTATCCGTACCGTATATATATGCATGTAGTAAAAAACGGTTATTTCAATATTACAAACAGACACTCCAATTTTATTTATATGTATAGATAAACAAAGGATAAATATTACTGCTTTTTACCCTACCAAACCAACACTTAAGTTTTTTGTACAGATCCGCATCCGCATCCGCTTCCGCGGATGTGAGCCTCTTAAAATCCGCATCCGCATCCGCGGATGTGAATAAAAACACATCCGCAACATCCCTAATCCATACTATCAGGGATATGACTAAGTCAGACTTTCTGCTGGACGTGTTTGTGGTCGTGGAATTCCCGGTCCACCACTCTTCTCTGGTCTCTCTGTCTTACTTTACCGTTAATTAGGTAATAAAAGTGCATTTTTAGGGTACCTACCATTAATTATGTGTAAGATAGTGTAGGGAACCATTTAAAAAACTACAGTTTGAATTAATACATGGATTGAAAATCCTATTCCAATCTCGATTCCTACCAATATGCTTAGTTTTGAGAAGAGTAATTAATTTATCCGCAAACCACATCAACTTTCTATTATCGCCACATCCACGGTGAAGTGCAGCGATAATAAAACGCACAATTAATTTACTGCAAATAATATAACAAAATAATACATAAACTTGTTCTTTTGTCAAGTTATTATGAGCATCATCAGTAGCGCAATTGTAA
Source organism: Calamotropha paludella (assembly GCA_927399485.1). Lineage (NCBI taxonomy): Eukaryota > Metazoa > Arthropoda > Insecta > Lepidoptera > Crambidae > Calamotropha > Calamotropha paludella. The sequence goes on along the minus strand of OV656803.1, from coordinate 29,410,336 downwards.
ATGTTTTACTTCTAAACGCTCTAAATTTGGTATCACTATAGAGATGGAAGTTAAAATCTCTCAAAATTAATCAAATACTTGTGAGGTAACTATTTCGTATAGTACTTACTAACCCAAGAGCCCAAGACTAAAAAAGGCTTTTTTTCAGTTAATAATTAATTGCACTTATAACCAATAAGTAATTCGTAACGGTGGATAGGCAACAAATTATTGTTTTGTTTACCCGTGGTAAGAAAGACCATAATGCTGACGAAAACATTTGTATGTACCTATTTACAGAAAAAGTTGGTTTCTCGAAGAGGAATAAAAACTTACAATTAATTTGTTTGCAAAAACATATCATCTAAGTAAAAATTATTAAAGTAACTTTGTCCGGAGTAAGTGAGCCTTACAAGTTACTTTTGTACATGCAATATTTAGTATTGTTCGAGCTTATTAAAATAGAATAAATAGGTATGTAAACTGACGATTAGATTTTATTTTACTTTGACTTTACAGTAACAAATTTATTTCCAGAACTAACTTCAAACACTCAATTTAAAAGGTTAAGGAGAGAAATAATTTTATAAAAAGAAAAAATGTAAAAGTCAAAACATGTTGCACCCATCATGATCATGTTATCTATGATCGTTAAATAGAACTGTCGAAAGTGAACTATCATGTTTATTTCATGGCTGTTGAGTAACTTTTTTATTATATCTTTGTAAAATAGTATTACTGTTGAAATATTCTTGAATTAACTTGTAATAGTCATTAAAACTTTCTCAAAACATGCCATGCCAAAGCATAATTTTACTTTGAAAATATGGTTTTCCAAACCAACAACCAGACAACATTTAATGTTGACAAAAAGAAATATCGTTACGATATTCAGCTTAATTAGATAAAGCCTCATGATATACCGATCTTCCCTAAGGTTGGGAAGTTGGGAACACCACGGGGTCGAAAATGCTACTTTAAACCTCTAGTAGGTACCTTTTCCGTAATTTTCAATACTAATTACTTTGTAAAGTAGATCTTTAAGTAGAAAATTAAATTTATATTAAATTAAATTATTTTAAGTTAAACAACATTCGAGAGAGCTTTCTCTGCAATCAAAGAAATTCCATTGCGGAGTAAAGAGTAAAGGGTAATTTTTACCCTTAATTGAAAATAAGCTCTACCTGTTCATCTACTTTTCTTATAAAAATCACCTGAGTAACAATAATATTACAATCAAAAAGTAACAGCTACTTCTTTAATCGAAGTCGAAATGAAGCCAGTGAGATGCATGAGGTCAGTTAACAGCTGATCAACTACGTCACACCAAATTTATGTCATAACAGTTCATTCTTAATCGTTAACTTACCATTACAACGACATAAATTATTCACCTAGGACGAGGTTCTTAAAGGACCAACATGTACTTAAATAAAAACTGCTCGTCTGGCATATTTCACAAGGGGAAGCAAAAAATAATGAAATTGTGCGAGCGAGAGGGCAGTATGCGGACGCGTGTGGCGTGAAAGAGACAATCAAAACCCACAAGGGGAGTCGGAGCGCAAACCGGTTCTGCATGTGTGCAGACGACGTCCCCCTCCCCTCGGCTGTCGACCCTCGGGTACGAGGGCCCCACATTGTCGGCTTTTCTCCGAAGCGTTGCAATAATAATACTGAGTAAGCCCCTATTCTACAATACAACAATAACTAAATAAATGTTGAAGTAGGTACTAGTTTCATTACTGTATATGGAGGTGCAGTTATTATTAAAAGTGTGTTTGGTAAAAAAAGATTACATTTTTGTACGCCTGGACTTTCCTTTCTCATGTCTTATTCTAGTCTTTAGTGAAGAAATTCACCAAAAGAATCACACACAAAATTGTACTAAGAAGGTGATTCTGTAAGGGCAAACAATAACCTTAACCTACCACCTATAATAACATGCCACACGCGGTGCACTCACCCACATCAGTTCGCAATCGTAAAGTAAAAAAATAACATAAAATACCTTTTAGTGTAAAAACCATAAGAACAACGTTCCATCGTTTCAAAATAAAGAGTTAACTGAAACGAAAGCGCCGTCCTATGCGGCAATTATTAAAAGAAAAAAACAAATAAAAAAGTAAAGATCGAGACATTCGCACGAGTGAAAGTAAACACAACACTTATTATCGACGAAAACGACATACAAACACACTTTATCGATAGTCCGGCGCCCGTCTCATCGTTACAATTAGCCTTCTTTTCGAGTGGCGAAACACGACTAGACTGACTTTCTGTAGAGCGAGCGCGCCGCGATCGCTGACTCGCCGCACCCATTCCCCGCGCTACCCTACGCCCGCTGCGCCACAACGCTCTCTATCAGCCGTCTCCAATGATACGCCCGCTGTAAAACTAGGGCTGCTATTGGTCAGTTCGTTTTACGATCGTTCTACAAACAAAACCGGTTGCTAAGAACGGCACGAAAGGGCGCGAGGGACGAAATCACGTTTGTGCGATTATTATTATGGCTGCATACTCATGCGTCTCTCTTACACCTCGCAGTAAATTTGAAATAGAAGATCTAAAATATTAGCCTGTCTTCTCATCACGCCATAAATTTCTTTTCTTTTTCTTTTTCAATAATTTAATGTGCTTCGATAAATGTTAAACTAAGATTAAAAAACGATATGAAAGAATTTCATAACACTGAAATAAATTAAATTGAGTGGATAGGTGTCTAGGTAGCTAACTACTTAATAATATCCTTTCTTTTAATATTATTAACATCATCAGTCATCTGTTCGGCTAAGAGCTTGGATGGCTGTTCTCATAGGATGTCAAAAGCACTTGCAGTACCTAATTGAAAAAAGTGAAAATGACAATGGACAATCAGCATAGAGCTAAAATAAATAAAAGCTTCAAGCTATTTTATGTTATCAATCTAATTGTGATTTTTTATTCCTAAATTAAGTTTTACTTTTTTATCGAGATGTTTGAAAAGTTTTTAAGTAGAATGCTGTTTTTAGAAGCATCCAAGTTTAATATTAAAAGTTTTGGCAGTATTAGACATTTTTTATTTTACTTATAATGATGACATAATCCACTCTTTCGTCTTATTTCTTGCGTAATGTATTAAATTTACCTTATTTTTAGATCGTATAACAATTAACTCGAGTTCTTACTGTACTTGCTAGTTTTAAACAGAATTTTTGTATTACTGATTTCAAATACTCCTCAAGATTTGGAGATTCTAATTTAAATTTTAAAAATGTTTAAATTTTATAATTGTTTACAGGAGTTATTATTGAACTCGAAATAAGTATAAGGAAAAGGGTGATAACCACAGATAAGGTATAGCGTTGTCTTCGGCAACGTTTATATAATTATATTATATGGTACAACAGTTGATGATAATGATTATGCATAAGTGCAGCACATTACTGACAACATCGCGCCTCTCTATTACAAACTGTATTTTTTTCTCAATTGATATTGAATTCTATGTTCAATACCTTAAGCTGGAAATTGAATGTAGCATGGTCAATAATTTGATAGGTTTTGTACTGTTTAGGTTGATGTGGTGTTAAATGTATTTATATATCCTTGATCAAGCAATGTATTATATTATAGGTTCATTCGTACCTTAAAAAGACAAAAGAAACACAATTGTAATACAAGCAAGACTACCCCCTTTGACGAGATGGTAAGTGAACAAAATCAAGTACCGGCTTTACACTACATGACTGCATTCATGGAATAAATAAGCATCTACACTCTCTATTGGACAACCAACCTAATAATATGATAAGGTATGTATTCTGACTGCGGCCCGTAAGGGCGCGCCATTATTGTCACCTTTAAAAATAAGTATTCTGTTCTGCATTATCGTCGCAAGTTGGTTGGCTCTTTTGAATACTACCGTGACCATTTATTTGTGCTCACCTCGTGCGGGGCGATCGTCATTTATTAATTATTATGCAGATAATTTTAGGCAGATAATCAGGTACCATTTAAAACGGTGTTATTTTTTGCGATTCATCATCAAATTAAATCACATTTTTTTATAAATGGTATAACATAAGTTGATATAATACTAAGAATCACCATATCTAAAAGAAACAAATTCTATTTATTATAATAATATTATTATTATGCTTTTTACCGAAAAGCGAAAACTTACTAAAAATAGCTGGTTAATACAGTTGCAATAAACTATAAAGCGCCATCTGTTAAAGTTCAGAAGTAATAATACATTCTGAACCCGAGGAGTACTTGAAACGACAGGCAGCGACCTCTATTAAAATTGGCTTTAACTTCTACAAATGATATACGTGCGCCGCGCCGCGGTATATTTCCTCTAACTGGTTCTGATTTTTTTAAAGGAAGTTATTCACCTTATCTGTCAGGTAATACTATTACTCAGGTATATATAATCTTACTTTACCGCTACCGAAACCTTGCCCAAAACCTTAAGTGTAAAATCTATTATGGTTGAATTATTAAAGCAATCAAGCTTTTATTTTTTTGTAATTAATAATGTGGGAACGTAATATCGACAATTTAGTGATTTAAAAAATTTATATACTAATATACGTAATATACTATATATCTATGTACCTAACGAAAAACAATAAACTGCACTCACTCAAATCACAATTACAAAAAAGACCTATATTATGATGATTAAAAACAAAACTACCTACCTACTTATTTATTTCTTATTTCAATTCCCCTTTTCTAATTATATAATAATAATACCTGCTTACTATAGGTTACTTATGTTATGTCATGTTAGATACGAAAATATCTTTTATACAACTATTCGTAAAAATTAATTGAAATAAAATATCTACCTTTTTTGCAACATATTATTTTATTAAGTATAAACTTACGTTCTGATTGCCAGTAAAAAAAGCAAGTAGATATAAATGTTCTACGCAAGCAATAAATTGTAGGGTATGGTGCACGAAATTGTGTATCAAATATTAATACAATTAAAATGATTACATACTGTTAATATGTTATTCCTAACTGCATTATTCTGAAAAGCAAAAATTTTGATGGTTTTTGTTACTTAAGTAGGTACCTAACTTTCAAACTTTAGGTACAGTTCTTTGATATATAATCAAAGGTACAGTTCTTCTATACTCGGCTTATCGGAGAGACTGTAACTACCCAGACTAGAGACGATTTAGAAATGTTAATTATCTACATTTAACTGCCCGGGAATACGATATGATTCAATAATAACAGAAACATCCGTGATATATAGCGACTTTACTACTGTTCTCTATACCTAATCCGAGCTCCGTCAGGAATTTTTATCTTGTAACACCTCGATAATCAAGTAGTTAAAATATCATTTCGAATTCTGGTTAAAACTAGCTAACATCTAAGTCTGCGGAAACATTAGAAATGCAAAACAAGTCAATAAATATGCTATAGCTACCTAAGTCGCAGAAAGAACACTGCTGATGATGTTGTGTTATGATGATTAAAAATTTATGGTTGAGAAAACTTAAATCAAGCTTTTATAATAAATCGAACTATCAAGTAAAAAATAATTTTAATATAACAATAATTGTTAATTATTAGGCAATTAAAAAGAACATTAATGTCATGTCATTGCAAGTACTTAAGGCGTGGGATGTTCAATATCGATTATTGTATTCTTTTATTTGTTTATATATTTATTACATAGATACCTTACTATTATAATTTCAAATTGTAGAGTTAATGTAAGTTAATACCAGCTCCAGACGCTTGAGTCCATTGAGAGGTGGACTAAGAGGCTTATCGGCTATGACGATCTTTTTTATACAAAGCTCAAAAACCTTGGGCATAGACAAAAGGTAGCTAGCCTATCCTTTTTTTATTTCACATTACATTACATCGTTACATTTCGGAGAGTGTGCAGCAGAATTGCACAACCTTGTTCCGGCCCGTCCCCATTTTTTCATCGGATAATCAGAGTTCCAAATAGCGCCATCATTATATTATGGTTGATATATCAAAGAGCCGCACTAAGCGTTTTGGTTCCGAATTTGTTATACTTACGGAGGAATGGAAGAAACTCTTTGCGTGAGTCTGTGTTGTCTGAAAAAAATCAATTTAGGGGTTTTCAAGTCACGAATGAATAATTAACTTCTAGGCAAGCGCATCACATCCTAGATCGCATCGTCGCTTACCAACAGGCAAGTTTGTGGTCAAGCGTCTGCTTATCTAAACTAATATTATAAAGAGGAAAGATTTGTGTTTTTGTATGTTTGCAATGAATAAACTCAAAAACTACTGAGCCGATTTAAAAAATTATTTCACCACTGGAAAGCTACATTCACGCCGAGTAATAGGCTATATTTAATGCTAAAAAAAATTTAAAGAATTTTGTCCACCCGTGCGAAGACCGGACGGGCCGCTAGTTTACTATACAAAAGAAGAATGTCTTACAAAGCTCCCCACGCTTTTCTTACAATGACATACATTTTCTCGTTAAATACTTAATTTTCATTTTAAAATTTATTTTTTAATGTTTAGTACAGTTGACCATAACTGAGTGTGTTTTAGTTTTTTAAACTTCAGTTTATTTGTCATATTATAGTTCGATCTAATAGAAAAGCGTTTCATAATTCATGTCATTTATGATTATTTTTTTATTTTGAAAGGTTTTCAAAATTTCTCCTATGTTTTCTTATATATTTTTTATTATATTGTGTTGTAATCTGACGTTTTGAAGTAGGTAAAAATCGTGTTACAAGATTCCGTTGTCGTGTAGTGGCTCGCGTACTGGTTTTGACGGTAAAGCCACTCCGAGGTTTTGGTTTCCATCTCTGATCGGGTCAATATAGAAAGCGAACTTTTCTATATTATCTCGCGTCTGGGTGTTGTAGTAACGTCGTTGTTTCTGAATTCTATAACACAAGTGCTTTAGCTACTTAGCTTGGGAGCAGGACAATATCTGATATTTATTGAGCGAAGCTCTGTTTTAGACAACTCGAAATTTCGCTTGTCCCCCTCCTGCTACTTAACGATTCAACCGATTCGAACGAATTTTGGCATGAACATACATGATAATAACCTGACGGACATAGGCTATGTAAAAAAAAATATAGACTTTACAATGGGGGAATAATCACCGAAAGAAAAATTCAACAGCTGATCACAGCCAAACCGCTGATACTACATTGATGAAATTTGGCGCCAAAACTCACATCGTGGTCGTGACTGATGTGCAAAAAAAAAGTTTTGAAATCGGACTTACCATGGAGGAATAATCACCGAAAGAAAAATTCAAAAGCTGATCACAGCCAAACCGCTGAAACTGCATTGATGAAATTTGGCGCCAAAACTCACATAGTGGTAGTGGTGATGTGCAAAAAAAAGTTATGGAATCGGACATACCATGGAGGAATAATCACCGAAAGAAAAATTCAAAAGCTGATCACAGCCAAACCGCTGAGACTGCATTGATGAAATTTGGCGCCAAAACTCACATCGTGGTCGTGACTAATATGAAAAAAAAGTTTTTAAATCGGACATACCATGGAGGAATAATCACCGAAAGAAAAATTCAAAAGCTGATCACAGCCAAACCGCTGAGACTACATTAATGAAATTTAGGTGAGGTTAGGTAAGGTAGTGCTTCGCTCAGTATTTGCAAACAGCAGCAGCATTGCAGACCTAGTTTATTACTAGCCCCACGCGCGCCCCGAGCTCCGTAATGCGATATGGAGCATCAACCGATGCTAATTTGCCACTCACATCAGAAGTGTATCAATTGCGGATAGTGTTTTGTTTTCGTAGAAAAACACACACACATAAAGTATTGTCATAATATAATTAGGATTATTTGAAAAAAGCAGGTACAAAATAATGTATTCCAATATGAAATTCGAATCTCTTCCTTCTCTTACCTTTGAAAATGGGGGCGTTTACTTAATTATTAAAGGATGATTAGTTATGATTAAACATATTTGATAAGTAATATGTACTGTATTTAACAACAGAAGTTGTCTTTTGACAACAGAACTGATTTAGTAGCTTTTTAATCGTGAGTAAATTTTAAGTATTTTTTTTGGCTCTGATATGATATTAATAATATTACGTCGTCTCAACCATACGTCGCCCACTGCTGGACAAAGACCTCCCTCAAGGATCTCCACAACGACCGATCCTATGCCGCTCGCACCTAATCCTGGTCAGTCCACCTAGTGGGAGGCCTGCCTTCACTGTGTTTCCGGTCCATGGTCGCTACTCGAGAACTTTTCTGCCCCAACGGCCTTCAATTCTACTAGCTATGTGACCCGCCCACTGCTACTTAAGTTTAGCAATTCTGCGGGTTATGTCGGTTACTTTAGTTCTCCTCATTTCTGATTCTATCACGTAGGGAAACTCCAAGCATAGCACGTTCCATCGCCCTTTGGGTGACCTTGAGCTTTCTTATGAGGCCCATAGTAAGGGACCATGTTTCACTTCCGCACGTCATCACTTGCAACTCATACTGGTCAAAGACTTTAGTCTTAAGACATTGCGGTATCTTGATGTCGCAAAATTTCCAGAACGCTGCCCAGCCGTGTTGGATTCGACTATTGATCTCTTCCTCGAAGATAGGCCTACCTAATTGGACTGTTTGCCCCAGGTATACTATCTTCAACAACTTCAAGTGTAGAGTGAATTCCTCTGAAGGGTGGAGCTTCAGAGGAGTGGGTACAACATGGACACTGGACATGATTTTCGTCTTGTGCATGTTCATTTGAGACCCACTTGTTGAGAGGCTCTACTTAGGCTATCAAGCATTGTGCCTAAGTCTTCCAAGATCTCAGCCATGACTACGATATCATCAGCGAATTGAAAGTGGGTGATGTACTCGCCGTTGATATTTATGCCGAATCCGCTCCAGTCTAAAGATTAAAAACATCTTCTAGGGTGGCGGCGAACAGTTTCGGACATATGACATATCGCTGTCATATGTAGCCCTCGCTGATGGACATAGAGGCGTTTTCGTACAATTACTTCAGCACTTAGATATATCGATAGTCAATTTGGCACTGTTAAACAGACTGCAGCACAGCCCAGGTCTCGATCGAATCGAACACTAAGCAAAGTGGCTGATTATACTCCGCAGTCTGCTGTATAACATGCCACAGCTTATGTATGTGGTCTATGGTACTGAAACCTATTCGGAAACCAGCTTGCTCGGGATAAATCGTCAAACCTGCGAGTGAGACGATTCGTAATGACTGTTATTATATAATATTACTAGTTGACCCGGCCACGCGTTGCTGTGCCCACTGCAGCGTCGTCTGCCGGATTGATTTGTGAATCTAAACCATTCTCAGATCCCCTTGAACACACACAAAAAAATTCATTCAAATCGGTCCAGCCGTTTAGGAGGAGTTCAGTGACATACACACTCACAGAAGAATTATATATATAAAGATATGTAAAAAATCGTATCCTATAGATATGGCTCATAAGTGAGATGAGTCTATTAATCTTCAACAAGGTTTTATCTAAGGTTTCATATAAGCCTTTTTTGAAGAAGAGTACCACCACACCTCTGTGCAATGCCGTAGGCGTTTGCCTCTCGAATATAACGGAATCGAATAGTTTCTGAAGCACCAGTGTTCCGCCTGATTTCAGAACCTCAGCCCTGATTTCATCATCACCCGGTGCCTTATTGTTTTCAGCTGTTTGAGAGCCATTCTTATGTCGTACAGACTGATGTCCGGGATATCTTCGGTAGAGCGTCGGGTTAATCTAGCTCTTGGATCTTCGGCTTGGTTACTTACAGGTATGCGCAAATTCGTGTATAATTGTCCGTAGAACTATAAGACCACTTCCAACATTTCAGGCCTCGATGAAATGGATCTACCACCCTCGACCTTCAGCGTGGTCAGTTGACTTTGATCAACAGACAGATCCCTTTTAAATAATTTTGAGCGCGTGTTACGCTCAATCGCCTCTTTAATACGGTTTGTATTAAATTGGCGTAGGTCGCGGGTTTCTGGAGTTGGAGAGGAGACTTGGAGATCTTTCTGTTGAGATGTCGATACGGAGCAGCATCTTCAGAGGACTGTAATAGCAAGTTTTGCCTTTCTTCGATGAGCTTGTTGGAAAGATCAGAGATCCTTTAAGTTCCTTTTGAACGACAGGTTTTGAAGGCTTTAGACCCAGCCGTTTGAACAGTTTTCAAGAATCTTTCATAGTAGTCGTCCACATTTTCACAGTACTCCAGTCTTTCGAACCGATTTTGTAGCTCGAGCTGAAAGTTTTCGGGGCTTTGGAAATGGATGGGTGCTGGGCGGAGCGTAGACTTCATAAGTCGTCGTCACTCTAGCTTCGTCCTTCAATGTGCCTCTTAAAATTCGGTGATCGCTTCCTGTTTCACTGATTTAATCACAGAGACATCATTGAGCATGTTCTTCGTCAACAAGATGAAGTCGATCTCATTTTTTGCAATACCATTGGGGTGCAACCTTGCTCATTTTCGATGTTTTGGCTTCCTGAAGAGGGAATAAAAAAGTCTTCCCTCTTCATTAAAGTCTGCCAGCAGTTGGCCTCGTGCATTTTTATCACCATATCTAATTTGGCGACAGAAATGTGACGAAAATCGAAAAAATGTCTTGAATACGAGTTATAGTACTTATCTAAAAGTTAAAGACATATACGACCGTACATTTTTGTAATACTGGAATTAAATAAATATTTCTTACATTCACACTGAGAATAATGTCTTCAATATATCTATCTTTTAATAAAATAAAATATATTTTTGAATATTATTTTCATTTTATCATATAAATTAATTTCTTTGAATAAAATATGATAAGTTCTGCCATATTATTTAATAGAAAATTATTGTTTGGAAGGTATGTTAGTTAGATTTTTTATTTTTCACCCACTAAATTTTCATCTTAAGTGTATTTATTTCTTAAAATGTACTTATTATTAATGATTATATCATTATGTCATCAAAATTAAAAAGCTACTCAATGGGTTCAGTCAGTTATCTATGAATGATTAAGTACATATTAAGTAATTACCTATCAAGTATATTCAATAATTACTAATAACCTTTTAATACTAAATTCCCCCAGCTTAAAAGTAAAAACAAAGGAATGGTTCTTTCCGTATTTAATTATATATACCTACACGGTGTCACCCTCTATATAGCGGTACGCTAAGAGTGAAAAAATATTCACTAATATCAGTACAGAAAAAAAAATGAAACGCTTTTTTTTTAATATTAAGTAAAGTTCAACCAGCAACAAGTTCTAGGCAATTTTTCCGTAACATTACATTAATTTTTACAAACTGCTTTGTATATTTTTCGATTCTGTAGAAATTGAAAAGCAAAAAATATTTATTTTAGCATACATAGGCCAGCTCTCAATAAACTGAGCGGCCTATGTATGCAGCAGTGTTTTAGAAACCCTGATTTTGTGTGATGCCCTTTTTATTGTTAAAATCGTTAGTTTATAACATTATTGGCACTACAGTGAAAATCCGGCATCGATACGACCTTTAGTTTCGACAAAAAAAATGCTAAGTTCCCCTATAAAAACACATAATTATAGCTGGTTCCATCTTAATACACTCGAGAGCAATGAATCCGGGTCACTTAAAGAATGTTAAAAATCTCGGAAACTAAAAATGATAGGTTAATGCAATAAATTGTATTTAATAGACAATGTAATACTCCTTAAATGAAAGTAAAAAAAATATGAGTCACCATACATTTTATTAACACAAAATTACATAAAGAAAAAAACTGCTGATCTCTCCTTAAAACAAAAATAGGAAACATGAAATGTTTGAACTTTATTACGATTTTCTTGAATTTTAATACTTCGTATTGCCTCCTCGTGCTTCCATTACTGCGTTTACGCGGTTTGGCTTGCTGTACACCAAGTTCCTTATACGATTTTGGGGAATATTCTCCCATTCCTCTGTGAGAGCAATTTTGAGCTCACGAAGCGTGATTGGGGGAGGGTTTCGTTGTTTTACGCATCTGCCTAGCTCGTCCCAAGCATGCTCGATCGGGTTGATATCCGGGCTGCGCGCTGGCCACTCCATACGAGTAATGTTCATCTCTTGAAGGTAGTCATTCACAATCCTACCTGTATGAGGTCGGGCATTGTCATGCATAAATATAGCATCCTCACCTAAATTGACCATAAATGGACCAACGTGATCATTGAGGATTTCTTCCACATATCTTACGCTAGTTAAAGAGCCGTTTTCTATGATCACCAGCTCTGTGCGACTTTCAGAAGAAATTCCGGCCCACACAAGTACAGACCCACCACCGTAGACTACTTTTTCTTCGATGCATGCTTGCTTGAATCTTTCCCCTGGTCTTCGATACACTCTGTGTCTTCCATCGTGCTTGTAGAGCATAAATTTTGATTCGTCGGAGAACATAACTTTTGACCAATCTTCAATACTCCAATTTACGTGGCTCTGGGCATATCTTAGTCTTGAAATACGATGCCCACGCTCCAGTTTAGGGCCGTTTGCAGGTCTAAGGGGTTTAAAGTTAGATTCAGCAAGCCGACGTCTTACTGTCCATGCACTTGGGTTACTTCCTCCGAGGCGTCGAAACTGATTGGTGAGTTCAGTTCCTGTGAGAAAGCGATTTCGAAGCATGGTGTTCACCAAGTATCGGTCTTCTCGTGCTGTGGTACACCTGGTTCTGCCCGTTCCTGGTCTGCGTAGGTTAGAACCAGTTTCTTCGTAACGTCGGAGAACTCTTTGTACTGTTGACAGCGACACACCGACAGTCCTGGCTGTATCGCGCTGACTCCGGCCCGTTTCCAGCATTGTAAGTATTCTGGTGCATTCTTCAGGCGTAAGCGACATAATTTCAGCTTGAATAATGAATATAGAGCACTATCAACATGGTTTATGTACCCACATAAATGACAGATTACAAACAAAAGCAAAACCAAATGCTGTAATTTCGTAGTTCCATCTTCGAAAGTGGCCCTTTTTCAAATTTGATTTTTTTATGATATAACTTTACAATAACTAAGAAGTTTTAATACCTTCATTTAAGGAGTATTACATTGTCTATTAAATACAATTTATTGCATTAACCTAGCATTTTTAGTTTCCGAGATTTTTAGGATTCTTTAAGTGACCCGGATTCATTGCTCTCGAGTGTAGATTGTTTAATATTTATAAAATATAACTTTCGATGTTGAAGGTAGTCAGCGTTCAACATTGGTGGAACGATACTAGCTCATAGTAGAAGTTGAAATAATCTTGTTTTGGACAAACCCTCAGGCTTGGAGGCTTTTTTTTACAATCGTATTTTATATCTTATAGAAAAATTGCATTGTGAATGCAAAAAAAAATATAAGAATACTACCTAGTTTACATTTAACTAATTTATGTCTATAGTTTATAATAATGTACAGTTTACAAAATTTAAGATGCGATTCTTATTCAAAGTTCAGTTATTTATAATAGGTGGTATATTATATTAATATATTACGAATAATAATTTCATTTATAAAATGTTTTTATGGTAATTAATATTTTCCTATTTCTTAAATCATATCTTTTTATATTATCATTTTCTAAAGATTGATTTACGTCTAAACTCATAATCTTAAAAATTAACAGTATATTAATTTCTTCTAACGTTAATTACGATTATTATGTAACAAACGTAAAAATTCAATGTATTTAAAATTTTCAAATGATGAGAAAACATTACTCACAGTGTTATAGAAACCCCGATTTTGTGTCATGCCCTTTCTATTGTTAAAATCGTTAGTTTATATAATGCTAAGCACTACAGTGAAAATCCGGCATCGATAAGACCTTTAGTTTCGACAAAAAAAATGCAGTTTCCCTATATCCGGGTTCTTAAAATCACAAAAACATAAAAGAAAAATTAACGAGTATTTAAAAAAATATTAAACGTATTGTTTACACTCAAAACAACAAACATTCTGTCCATTTTTGAAATTTGTAATGTTAATACATTATGAAATAATAATTGTTTTGTCGTATTTCTTTAATAGTTATTATTTCACGTATAATGCCATATTAGAACGAGATATTTATACAGTATATACTTCATACGTTATTCTATTAATATTATACTTTATATAATTTATAATTATACCACAATCTTATTCCGCGTTATTCAAACTATTATAACATTGGTGGAACGATACTAGCTCATAGTATTAAAAATGTTATATAACAAATGAAAATATTTTTTGTTTAAAACCATTATTTTGGAAGATAGAAAAAAATTACACAAAATTGCCCTCCCCCTGAATAAAGGAATTAGAAGCCCGGTAGCGGCGATGAATGCGTTACATGAAGCCATTGAAGAGGTATCCTTACAGAAAGGTGGACCGACTATGTATGTACCTCCGCATAACTCCAAAAAATAACCAACTATAGCATGAATATCATCATCATCATAGTTTTACCATAATCTTCATATTAGGCAGGCTTGTTTGGGGTGGCATCAAAATATCATAATTTGAAAAGTGTATGATGATTGATTTCCTCCAGTATAGCCTTTTAAGACATCCTTAATTTTGAAGGGTTGCTACTATTGTTATCTACCCGAAACCTTATGACTAAATAAATAACATAGTGGTCATGTTCACCAGAACCAAAAAAAAAATCAGTGTTTGTAACGCGTTAATAATAATAATACTAGACAAGCTTGCTTAACAAATAAATAACCATTTTATTGAGATGTCAATTATTTGTATAATATTAGACAAAATTTATCTAACTAACTATAGCATAAGTTGTTTTTATATTGACGAGTATAATGATAAGTAATTATTTGTTCATATACCTACAAAGTTTATGGTATAAGTTTAAAATTCCCTACTTACTGTATAATACATTTTCAGTTGGTCTCATTGTATAACGAATTTTACATATATCGAAATATATGACTACGAATTTGTAAACAGGTTATTCCTAAGTCTTTAAAAATTTATTCCTACTGCCTCGAAAATTATTTAATGGAAACCAATGTATGAAGATTTATGTAACTGGAATTTTGAATTGAAGTTTGTTTACCTTTTGTTTTACAAATACATTGAATCGAAGGTTCAAAAGCTCGAGTAGTCAGGTAGATAGGTAGGTTTACATAGATAGATAAAAACTTTATCATAACACATTAAGCGATATACAGAACAAAATTAAGCTAGTGTTACAATAGGCGGTCTTATAGCTTAAAGCGATATCTTCTGAACAACCTTTATTAGGAGATAGAGAGAGTGATATATAAACTACAGAATTAAATAATAACACTAAATAATAATTACAGCAATAATATTAATCCAGATTTATGATTAAATGCTAATAATTTCGCAACTTGTTCCTTGAATACAGATAAGGATTGCGCACGTTTTAATGGACGATAAAACAGAGATCCAGAGACGGACGATGCCAGTTGTGACTGGAATGGAGTATTTTATTCCATTATCCGATATCCCCCTCGGTTACAAGTCCCGATATTGAAATAATGCGGCCTGTGCTCATGCTGAGGCCCGTGCACAGTCTGCTTACCAAGCTTGGGTGCAAATCCGCGATTGCAGGGTCCGTGCGCGGATAATCCGAGTGAAGAAGAGCCTATAATTCGGCCGCCAAGTCATGCAAAAGGGCTATTGTAAAGGCGAGATTCGACCACATGAGCCTTATAGGGACGAAACTGTCATCCTACCCGAATGGCAGTAAACAATTCTGGTTCCTCTGTAAGTCAGTCGAAGTGAATTTCTGCCATCCTATGCTACCGCCTTAGCTGAAACCTGACGGGTCACTGGCTCACTCTGCAGCTGAGAAAGCAAGTTTATTTGCCTCTCTGTTTGCGAGAGCAGTTCCAATCTTTATATCGGCTCTCAACAACCACCAAACATACCTCGCTATGATTCTTCGATGTCGGAGATCACAAATCTTACTTAGTCTGGACGTGAATAAGGCCAGTGGTCCTGATGGCATACCCGCAAGTGTACTAAGGCGCACAACACAACAACTCAGGCGAACGGTATGTGCCCCTACGTACGTACCAGACTTTATGTATGGGAATTTAGTTTACGATTTATCTTTACCCGTTTCTTACTTAATTTTGGATTAGAACTCAGAGGCACACACCTTGGAATCTGCCGGTCGTCTTCTTGGAGGTACCTCCGTATCCTTGATCCAGCTGTATTGTTCTACGATGGTCTCCTGGCCTAATTCACGATTTTTGCACTGTTTGCACTGTAGATTTAGTTTTATGAGAAATATAATTTATTGGGCTGCGTGCCGCGGTCCTGTGCAACTCAGGCACGGGAGACAACTCGTCATCACCAGGAGACAATCATGCTTGTATCGCCTCTCTCTCTCAAGACAAAAACTGTACTAAAGTCCTGGAAGATTGCCAGTGTGCAGCCAGTACCCAAGAATGGGAGTCGTGCCGACCCATGCAATTACCGACCGATGGCCATCACTTCCATACTCTGTAAGGTTATGAAAAGTGTGTTGAACAGCAAGTTGCTCTCATACCTACAAGACATTAATTTCATCAGTGACCGTCAGTATGGCTTTCGCCGAGGACGTTCAACTGGGGATCTTCTAGTTTATGTGACGCACTGGTGGGGCGAGGCCCTCGAGATATCGAAGACTTTTGACAGGGTCTTGCACGAAAGTCTGGTGCGCCAGCTTCCTGCGCATGGTATCCCCGCTGGCTTTTGTAGTTGGGTAGCTGATTTCCTGACAGAACGGACGATCAGAGTAGTTATTGATGGCTGCTCCTCTGAAGACTCACTAGTTCACCGTCGCAAAGTCGCCTGTCTATCGGTCTTCTACTGTATTTTGGAGAGCGTGCTCAGGAGCTGCATATGCTAATATCGCTATCTCCTTTTTTCCATCGGACATCCAGACGCACTGCGGGCTACCACCCTTTCTTGATTGTTATTCCTACCTGTCGCACCAAGCGCTTCTCAACATCATTTATAATGCGTATAGCAAAGGTGTGGAACTCCCTCCCGGCATCTGTATTTCCGAGTACTTATAACCCGTCCGGCATCGAATAGGTCTTGAAAAACCCATTAAAAAGGATGAAATTTATCTGTGTGTGTGTGTGTATTTGTCTATGAAAGACACTTAGTTTTCAAATTTATTAGACATTTAGAAGGATGAATTAAACCTGCTAAAAAAATATCTTTCTGCAGGTTCTGAAGATCTATCAAGTATTTGAAATACAAATATTTATTTCAATTACAACCAATTACTGCCCAGCCCTAATGGCCAAAAATCTTGAATATGCCCATAACAAATTTTATATCTACGTTTAGAATACTTATACTTTTTGCTTTTAAGTCGTGTACGGACAATAAACACATCAATATTAAACTCTACGGATGATAGGTATGGGAGTTGAAATTTATTGAAGAAACTTGATTTTTTTATAGTTGATGTGCTTAACCGTACGTACAATTGAATGCACATATCAAGCTTCCCAAATTGTATTTACATTCGATTTTCAATTTTTACGATAAACGTTCGGAACTTATAGAGATTTTTTTAAGTTTTGTTCGTACATAAAACTCAGAGCTGTTATTAAAACAGTAGTTGTAACCATATAGTTTATACTAACCATAGAGGAGACATTGCCTAGAACTGAAATTCTGTACTGTGATATGTATATGACACTGACGGCTTAAACACAATTATCATACCACAAATATATTAATTACCTGCTATGTTACTGTTGATTATTTTGGGAACACTCTAAAGTGATGAACTTTAAAATGTGATATTCAATCTAAAAATAAAGTTGAAAATCGGATAACAAAACTAAACTCCAAATGCTTAAAAAAATAAATACCTCGACGGTTAAGTGTGACTGTGATTCTGTGACAATAGAACACAGTTTTAAGTAAAGTCATAGAATATTGATAACTTGCTAGGCACATTTAAAAAAGTTTTGTAGCAAAAATCGGTTACGCTCGTATATCTGAGCGAAGACGTTCCTAATTCTGTTCCAGATGGAACATAGCGGTGCCGATGCCGCTGCGGTGTAATGCAGGGAGCGTCGTTCGTTGTATCGATTTGCCGCGCCCCTCCGCGTTACGTAGACGCATACTGTGAAGTGACATAAGGACGTTGACCGAGGTTATCAGACGACTTTGAAAGTTCGCGTCCCATTCAAGTGAAACTTTTGCTATCTACGTGCCATAACAGAATAATGCATTCATAGTACCAGGTTTTCGTCACATTACTAGATGTGATGTCGTACAACTACTAGATAGAGGCTCAGTATTTTGTCTCTTTTATAATTAGAGACACACGGTCTCATTCAATGCGATGTTTTGGATTTTAGAAACGTTGTTGAGTTATCAGCTCACTGCATTTTTAATTAGTTTGATTATAATCAAACTAATCAAAAATGCATGTATTATTTGATCTATGGCAAGGCCGTTCTACAATTTTAAGCATAAATTACATTAGGTACATAATAAACAATGGTGTCAGAATCTACTAAACGAAATTATAAATATCATTTTACGAATTTCCCTTTAAACAAATGTAACTTTTCTTCTTCACTGTACTTAAGTGAAAAATTCCTGGTAGTATGACAGAGTTGAAAATCTGTTTGCCTTATGTGTAAGTGAAAACAAAGCAGAATATGAACTAAAATTTGACGAAACAGCGTCTACTGGGTTGGCAAGTATTTTAATAAAAGTAAATAAAGCTCTCATGTTTCAGTCTCTGCTCTTTAGGAAAGGAGGAACACTTCTTGATAGCTACAAACCGATAAACGAACAAACGACGTTAGTCCGTCTATTCGTTTATCAACCATTTCTCACAGCACAGGATAAATAAGCTATAAGCGTCCTATAAGCTGCGTACTATTTTTAATAAGACGTCACAATATTTAAACGTAAAGATTATAATCGCGACTTTGTCCGCGTGTAATTCAATTTCAATACAGGGTGATTTAAAGATCAATATTATTATAAATAAAATAATTTTCCATTGCCTGAACCACATCCCGTATGAATCTTAGCTTCGATAACGTTCCATTGTAGAACAGTTATTTTGAGCCGAGCTCCGTTGCACAATTTAGGTGGAATAATATTTCTAAAAGTATCTCTGTATGTATATAATATGTTTAATATATCTTAAGTAATATTTTTGATAATCGAAATATCTAATTTCAAGGTACAAAAACATTTTCTATTTCTTTAATATAAGTATTATATTTTTTATAAATAGATTTAAAATTGTGAACATGGCATAGTGCGACACAGGTTTATTAAAATCTGTAACTATAACAAGCCACGAAGATTATACGTTCTTCATTTAAAAAGTTATTAAAAATATGGCATTTTTAAATAGTTTAAATTATATGTATATAGATATTAAATTGTGATCATGGCACAGTGCGATATTGGTTTATTCATATCTGTAAATATTACAAGACATGACGATTTGAAACACCTCTGTTATTCAGCAAAAAAGGTAAATTATGGCATATTCTACTTAAATTACTTAAAAAATACCTCATTATTATATACAGAATAAGTTTTTCAGATGTAGTTAAATTTTCATAAAATATTATTGTTTAACACCTTTCCGAGAAAGAAATACACTATAAGATGTTGCAGAAATCAATAACTATAGTGTAACTCTTAAATCCAGCTTAAAAATACCCAAGTCCAAAAGCTAATGAACTAAATCCAACTCTTTTAATCGCTTTACTTTATTACTTCTTAAGGAATTTATTACTGGACGTTCAAATTTCAGAAAGAACAGAGTTCTTTATTTACTGTGTTTCATGTTATCAAGTATCTATTGACATAGTGCCGTTTCAAAGAAAGTAGTAACACTTCACCAGCGCTTTTATGTAACCTTTAGAAAGGGGACTTGCTCATTCTTAAAAAATCGATGATTCTTTTCTGTATTCACATTGTCAAATACTGTTTCAGAAACCTATAAAAAACAGAACCTACTACCAGCTTAATGCAAAACACTTGAACACAAGTTTATACCTTTTTAAAGTTCCTGACCATCTCAATATAATTTTATCAATACGAAACTGTGCTACCTACCTAATCATAAAAAGTTATTTGTATTACCAACCGGTATCGAAAAACGGAACTATATCCCAGAATTAATAATAGTTGTTGGGTAGTACTTATGCAGGTAGAAAAGGAACGCGAGATCGCTGGTCTAGCCACTCACAAAACTTGTCCACTTGGCAACGCCGCTAACGCTCAAGGGTGTGAAATGTGGCAACGTCGCTAGATGCTATTCCTTTGCTTTGCTTGCTGTGCTTCGGATGTTTGGGAACAAATCTGCTTAGCTAGAAATCCATTCTTAGAAAAATCTAAGTATTGCCATACTGTTAGTTTTTTATCTCGTAGAGGGAATTGTTGCAATAAAGGATAAAAAAAAGATTATATCTACTTATGCTGCTAATATATGGACTGACTTTTTGAAATTAATGTTGTTGTAGTACACTTATATAAGACCTAGAACTTAATAGGTACCTGTACATAATACATAAAAGCTACGACACGCGCTTTAAGAAAGACTTGTGATTTTTTTGTTTTAATTGTAAAAAAGTTTCCAAACTTATTGCAAATTGTTTTGTTCTTGAAACCCCTTAAAACCCTTTCAGGGTAACTGCCCAAACAGGTTGTGTTGAAGGCGTCTCGTAACAAGTGTTGTTGACGGAACGGATCCCGACTTTGAAACAAAACAATTTAAAGTAAGCCATATATAAAAGGTAAGGAAAATTTTCTTCTTGTTTTTATAGATTGAAAATATTTCCAAGGTCACTAGCACGTTAGTGTTTACCTTCTGAGTATTCCGTTTATTGGTCACAGAAATTCTATTTCGCTTTTCCACAGCATAAGTACTTTGATTTTATTTTTCATTTTAAATAACAGCAGTTAGCAGCTATGTTTAGGATATTTGTGGTTTAACTCAAATCGGTAGATACATATAAAAGAAATAGTTTTAAAAACATACATTAAGTTATATCGACATTGTAGCTGTAATTTGCAAAGGTATGTATTTCCCCACTACATTCCTAGTTCATTTAACATTTTCAAATAACTTTATTAAAAAGCGTTTGAGGTGAATTATGAATGAAGGTATTAGGTAAAGTTACTGATATATACATTCTCAAGATTTCTTCGGGCCATTTTAAATTTTATCCTCAGGAAAAAAATTCTCAGATACATCTGACCAATTTTTTTTTCTACCTATCGATTCATCTTGTTGCTTAAGAGGGCCAAGTCATTACGTTTTAGGTAGATCTACACAATTTATCGCAAAAAAACTGTTGCGTTTATGTTTTTCGCCCTTTGTCTTAAATGTTTGCTTTTAATCTCTTTAGGCGTTGACAATAGAACATCGACTTCCGGGATCTTATTGACCAAAGGTGCGATATTAATGGATAATAATTATGGATTCGAGACGTACCGCATGGAACGGAAGCGGCGCGTAACCTACATACCCTGTGTGGCGAACACTTACAGTGAACCAGACTTCACGACAGCCTGGGACATGTCTGTCTAGCGAACTACGTAGGTAGGTGAAAATAAATGTTCAAAATTCCTATTAAGAAGGTAAATGCCCCTTATTGTAAACTCATGCGAACGAATGTAATTTAAATATGTATGCTTTTTCATAGTTTATAGTGTTTTTAGCTATTGAAGCTCGTGCGGAAATTAATAGGCATTTCCTGGTATTTGACCGGCTGATACCCTCCCCTTAACACGAGACTACTGATCTATGAGTTTAACTGTCAGAAGACAGCGCTCTCTTACTACCTTTTAATGTTTACCTAACTGTAAGATCACTAATTGAACGATAAAAAATACTTGAGTATTTATAGCAAAAATGTTATAAGTATATAAATACTAAGCTCATAAATTCTAAGTCCTTTTGATCTTTTTTGTGCCCAGTGGCCAGGAGGTGCCACCGTGGGGCCGCGCGTGTCACTTTCCCTGCTTAAAAGGATCGAAACGCTGTCTGTCGGCCGCCTAGAGGCTTCTAAACTTATCGAGGGGATGCGGGCATACAGTGTTCGACGCGGCCCCCAGGACCCAACATGATGGCGGTCACGAGGTGTCCGTCACGGCCCACTGAGCTAAACACGGTTTTTAGTCTGGCGTTCAACGTGTTGAAATTGAAGAGTCGTAATGATGTCATAATTGTATTTCGTAATAGATTTTTATTCGTTAATCAGAAAAAAAGAATAGAAATTCTGTACAAAATGTTCTATAAATAGAATCAAATGTATTCAGCTTAAACTATGGTATGCGACGTGACGCCAGTGTATCGAGCCCATACGTAAACACTGTAAGCTGAAACCTTGCATTTTGATAATGAGCTCTCCGTTGAACTACTTACTTAGTTACTTTGTTGTACGGACAAACAGTAAATTGGAGTTGTATAATTGTTACGGTTCAGTACTATTCTGTACATATATAAATATGTATTATTTTCTTTTAAGTTTAAAAAGTTAACGGTGTGTTATGACATCACTTCACATAAATACACAGACCACGCATATGCAGCCAGGAAGTTAGTCGCACTTTATACCCAGTCCCGCCAGGTTCACTTATCGGTTATTTATAATTCGGAGTCAGATATCAAATTCAATAAACTATAGAAATTGTGAAATATTGACAAACTAAGAACTCACCACTGTAAAGTCATAATATAAGTTGATGGAATTTTAATCCTGATTTTCATATACAGTAAAACCTCGATAACGTAATAACGTCTACAAATTCATCAAATTTTGTGTTCCGTTCCCCTTGGAGCCTAAAACCTCTTTTACTTAAAATACGAACCCTCTGTAACTTACACAAATAATTTGGGCATCGCACCTCAGTAGATTAAAGTAATGTGTTTCAAGACCTTTGTAACTTCAATCTTCAAATGTGAACAATACTGGAGATCGAAAAAATTACTCATTAAAACAATGCAATGCAGTAACACAGAGGATAACATTTTCTCTTCTTTATTTAATACTAGCGGCCCGTCCCGGCTTCGCACGGGTGGACAAAATTCTTTAAATTTTTTCTAGCATTAAATATAGCCTATGTTTCTCAGCGTGAATGTAGAGCTGTCCAATAGTGAAAGAATTTTTGAAATCGGCTTAGTAGTTTTTGAGTTTATTCATTGCAAACATACAAACATACAAAAATACAAATCTTTCCTCTTTATAATATTAGTGTAGATTTAAAATAAAATGTAAGTAGGAAGTCTAAATTGTTTGAAACAAAAAAACGACTTTGTTGGGTGAAATTAAATTTAATAAATGTACCTTTAAACTTAAAATAACCCATTTAAACTAGTTCGTCTAACTTTATAATCCTTAAACAAAGCTTATTAACGCCCTCTGTAAGTAAAAATATAAACTAATAAAAACTCCTTTATTTAAACCCTTAGTAAGTAAAAACTTTAATAACTCAAATTATTTAAAGTTTTTGGTCTTTATCTTATTGAGATAGACAATTAATAAAAAGCGGTAAAATGTATACGCCACTAAAACCTGAGCCGGAAAACAAATTAACGGTTATTTCTTTGTTTTCTTCAAATTTGGCCATCTCCTCACATTGCTTTGAAACAAAACGCGCCATATCCATTACGATTGGTTGAGAAAAGTGTATCGGAAAGATTTTATATTATTTCAATAACAAATATTAAAAATTAAGAGTAAAATAATAAAATTACCTACCATTTATAATTATCATTAAACTCGTAGATATTTTGACTATTTTACATAATAAACATCTACATTTTTATAAGTAACTAGCGGCCCGTCCCGAGTGTTCGCACGGGTGAACAAAATTCTTTAAATACTTCTAGCATTCAATATAGCCTATATTACTAAGCGTGAATGTAGCTTTCCAATGGTAAAAGAATTTTTGAAATCGGCTTAGTAGTTTTGAGTTTATTCATTGCAAACATACAAAAATACAAATCTTTCCTCTTTATAATATTAGTGTAGATTTATTATAACATATTAGTTAGAACTTATTATTCAACAGGTGAACATTTTCTCACTATTTTCCAATTATTGAAATTGAATCCAATTGTTGAACATTTAAGTTTGATGTTAGTTTTTATTGTCAAGACCGTGGAAATGCTTTAGTTATCTCGAGAAGCACTGAATTCTTTTATTTAACAAGGTTTTCGTTTTTATATAGAAATATTTCCTTCATAGATTTTTGCAAGTCTTATACGCGTTTATGCGCTTACTTAACTGTAAAGAAGAAAAAATGAGTTGTCAAATTTCAAACGTGCCCAATTCCGTCCTTATTTAAAGTGCAGACCATAAACACATCCTGAATAATATTATTATAATTATATTATATAATATTATTCTGGAATACTATTTAGGTAGCTATTTTATGCAGGCTTGTGTTTTTATGTTTATTTTATGGTCACCTTCTTCTTATAGTTATTATTTTTTTATTTATCTTACTTGTTATTTAGTCTTTGCATATTCCTATGTATATGTATATTTATTTATTTTCCTACGTATATGTATATTTATTTATGTTCCGTCTTTCGCGCACCAAACAGACCCCGTCAGAATACCAGCATTGCCGCGACACGCATTCGTTGTGCTTTTGTACTGTAATTTTTGTTTGTACAATTTATTTCATGTCTTTAAGAGATAGCTTACGAAGCGAGCATATTCGTTATAGGATAAAACCCGAAGGATTAGTGAATTGAAGTGGTACTATGAGCTTTGACGTAGTACCGATAATCGTTGGAGCAAACGGCTACTGGATTGGAGACCGTGTTAAGGCAAGAGAAGTGTGAAACGCCCTGTGACCCATAGGACTAATGACTTTAGTAAGACACTGAGACACTGGTAGCTAATAAATATGGACCGTATTCTTTACAATTGCTATGTTGTATAATGATTGACTCGTGCACGAACAGCAAGTCGATCTACCACAGCCCGTATTATTTTTTTTGAAAATGATATTGGACTTCATATGTTGGGCTTTAATGATGCTGTGCTGTTAACTGTAATAAGTATGATCGTCGTTTAGTTTTTTAGGTTTTTAAATATCGCAGTGACTACGGCGTTTTACTGACAATACTTACGTAAAGATGAAAAAATACTTTTTTAAGATCTTAATTATCTGCATTAGTAGATTGCGTACACTAATACAATTATATCTCCAACCAGAATATAACGTTAGATATTATTGTGATTTGCTGTAATTTAACATCATATAAATTTACTCAGAGCGACTACAAGTTCTACTATGTGCAGTTAGGCACATTAGGCCAAAGGTTCACGAGTATGACTGCCGGCATGCAAGAATTACAGTGAATACCTGACGTATCTATCTGTCTGCAAGCTTTACGAGAGCCGCGTGCTGCCTGTCATGCCATGCCGCTATTCGCTGTATGCGCGATGACAGCGCTCCTAGTGACCACAACTATTATGGACTTGAGATATGTAAAATTATGACAACTGGATGGTTTGAAAACGATTTACGGATTGTTATTAGCGAAATGAAATGGAAATACCCAAAAAGTTTGTGCATGTAATAATAAGTGTTTTACTTACTTTAACTAAAAAAATATGTTAAGTATAATACATATGGGATTTGAATCGATAAAACATGATATAAATATTCAATCTCAAACTGTGCAAAAAGAGAGAAAAGTTATATTAGCACAACATGTGAAAAACGTTGAGCTTAGAACCAACGAGCTACTTAATAAGAGCTGTGATTATACAATAATACAAACTCTGTGACACAAACTCCTTACAAAACATCATTAAATGTGATTAGATTGTATCATATCATTGTATCATTGTACATATCTACTTATGGAAATTGTATTTGGGTGGATCAACTTTTTTAGTGTAAGTCGTGTCCTTGACATTGGAAAACATATCATAAAACATTTATTAGATGTAGCCTTCCTTTTTGGACTTTTACAACATGTTAGATATACAAGGGTAATCTTAGATAAAAAGATTAAAATCTGATTAATTTGCACCTTTTAAAAAAAAACACCTCTGAACCTGTGGACCAAAGGGAGATGTACTTAGAGGTTGTTTTGATAATTTTTCTTAATGATAGAATAAATTTATATAAGGTAAGTAAACTTAAGAAAATGTATTGAACATTTTCTTTCATCTCCATATTTTATAGGTTTACAAAATTGTTTGTAGATTTAAATATCAACACACAAATTGTTGTCCCTAAACTCTCGTAGTCATATGTCTCCAAGGTCAGGTTTGTAACATGTTTTGTATGGACGATTGAAATAGAGAACAAATGGTGAAAGCAAAAGGAGATGGATCTGCATATCATATGATTTCGCTCACCACTCACAAAGACTAATTTTCAATCGGTTATCTCGCCTGTGACTCAAAAAGTGACAGCGTGGCTTTATTGTGCATCCGCAGGGTAACGTCGTAATTGAATAAAGGTAATATTTTTATTATTAAATAGCCTATATGCATTTGAGCTTAAAATCTAAAAATCAAATTTCAGCTGATTTATAGCATTTAGATAGCATTTTTTTTAAGAAATTGTTTAAAAAAACATAATTATGTCTCTGTACTCACGACTCCCTAGGGTCACAAAAGGAGTTACCCAAGAGACTTTTTTCGTGTCTCATGAGATATACATTTTAGCTTTCTTTCGTATTTTTATGAAATTATTTGTTTGTCAGTTGATAACATTTCTTTTTTGTTATATCTTTAATGTTATTAATAATATTTCAATCATAGAGTAAACTTATGATCATTATTTCTTACCCTATTTATGCAAGAACATTTGAACTATTTTCAAAAATGACATCCAAACCAGAAATTTCGAATAATGAGTAATTTTTTTTCTCTTTTTAGCCTTGAATAATAATTTCAGTAAATACCATAACGATAACATACAATGGAAAGAGTGAGAAAGAATAGATGAAGGATATGAGAAACATGTGAAGACACTTAAAAATATTTAAATGATAAAGAAGGAACGACTAAGAATAGATGGTTACTTTTAATGAAGAACTAAAAATCGTGGTAGTCGATTTTAGCGAGAATATAGCTGTAAGCACCATGAAGAAATACGAACACACAATTTTGGTGGTACAAGAGTATAATGATCACTACTTTGTTGTAGTTTACGTTCTGGCCGAAAATACCAGAAATCTTCTCCAGTATATTCCTCAACCACATATCATCAGCCATCTGCGATATGGGCAGATAGTGATCCCGTTTCGTAAATTATTAAAGGCTCTTACCCTGCTCTATCCATTTTACATTTTTCTCAGGTGGCCGATTTAGTAAATACCGGCAATAATTTTTTGCCTCGACAACAGTTTATAATTACGAATTCAATGCGATAATTTGGTCATTTTTCGAGGACGGTCATGGCGAAGAACCAGCAGATGGCAATGGGGGTTAACATAATGAGCAGATGAACTAGTAGCCAAAGGTGAAGATGTTTCATGTGCAGAAAAATTGTATCACGCTAGAAGCATGTGGGCAAATAAACCTTTACTAATCTCAGGTAAAACATAAAAGACGTCATAAAATGAATACCACCCAAACTTTAACCTCTCCATGATGTCAAAAGTGTTCACCAAATCTTTATGAACAATCGAAAAGAGCTTAAATACAGACACCTCATTTGTCTATAGCAGAAACTTTTGCAATTGTCTTCCGCCAAAAACTTACAGCCCGCTTCCATTTATGGCTGTTGTTATGACAACCATACCCAAACCCGACGAAAAACATAGTGCTGGACGTGAACCTCAGTTGGTTATGAGTATTAACAAAGATAGCTCTGATGTGAACGTGTTATCCAACATTGAGCGTAGTGTGATTCTTCAAACTCGGATGAACACTAAACTTTAAGTAACTACATTTGTCAAGAAAATCTACATTATAAGAAATTGATTTATTGTAGTTAGGTCCGGCTCGTAACAAAAAACTGGTATGAATTAATTTATGAAACAACTTGAATCTTTTATGCTGAATAGGTTGCGGCGACTCCAAAAGCACGTCAACAAATGACAAAGAAAATGACATCCTTAGGGAAGTGTTTTTGTTGGTAAATGTCCATGCAACTAAAGGACAGATTTTCAAAAATGTATATTTAGTCGCTGATCACCATGAAGGTGGTAAAATAAGAGTTACTTTTTTACGTTCTGTAAAAGCAAAAAATACGATTCGTCTAAACGAAAAATATGTTGCCCACATCGAGTGTACAGATAAAATTGAAGTTTTTGATAAACCCCAAACAAAAACACGCAAGGCGTAAATTACTTCATATAAATATCAATATTATGTATATGTTTTGAAAAAGTGATTTTAAGTATTTTTAAAACCTTTTTGTACTATCTTAAGTATTTACTGTGATTATTAATTACCAAGACTGTTGATTGTGTTCCTATTGTTACTAACTTATAGTAAAAAAACATAGATTTAAAAGTTTATAGTGCGACTTCTGTGGTCTCGTCGGATTTAGCTAATGTCTCGTGAATCACTGCTTTGTTCTTTAAGCTCACAAAACTGTCCCCGTTTTTTCGTGAAGAATATACAATATTTAAAAAGAAATAATTACTGATATCTTATTTATTTTTCAGACATATTTAATAGCATGAGTTTCGGTAGTATGAAATAGGTTTGGTTCCCTTAACTTTACTAAAAAAATATTTAAAGAAAAATATTGTTCCAACGTTCTGCTATTGGTACCCAAGAGTAGAGGGACATTAATTGTCTGATGATAATAATTATATATTGGATCAACACATTAAGTACTCTTTTTTTCTTTTATATAAATAAACACACCTTCTTTATTCATGGTGATGCTACTCGATAAGCTATTACAAACAAATACTATCGGTATTGATGGCGTAACGAGTAGCGTAGCGTAATCAAAACGCCAATCGATATTATTTTTAATCGATTGATATTTTTGGACTAATTATAATTGCAATTTTTTTATAGTTTTTAACATAATCTTCACGCTTAGCAAACCGACAGCCTTATAGTTTATAAAGTGTGCGTTGAAACCTGCACAAAATCGGAGAAGAGTCGGTGAAAAAGAAGGCCAAAACTCGATTAACAAGTCGGTTGAGCGCGGAAACTTGGTGGGAACGCTTCTCGTTTGACACACGTATCTATTGGAGCGTCGAACGTCATCCATTATCAAACGCTACACGCTGTGAGCGTCAAGATGGCGGGATCAAGTCCCCAATTTGAAATGTATCACATTAAAATGTTTGTGCTACATATGTTCTATTTGTACCCCGAACCAGACATTTGTACCTCTAAAGGTAAATGAAGTAGGTATGTAAAGATCTCCCTGATCCCGCCAATTTGACGTCAAAGTGGCGGGACCTTCTGAAAGCTCTACTCAGAGGCAGGCAATTCACACCCAAAAAACTTAGTACTACATATGTACTTGTATATACTCAGTATTCAACACAGTTGTAAGTGCCAAATTAAAGTAATGTGATTAAAACATTGGTCCCGCCAATTTGATGATTCATGTTATCGCTGAATTTATATGAACATTGTTACAACTCGCGCAAAATCAAATGTGGAAACTTAGTACGGCCTAAGTACATGAATTTGTGTAATTTTCATGTTCATAATTTAAGTACAAAAAAAGTTATCTGTCATTCATCGTTATTAATTTTCGTACCTAGTATTGTCCTCGGCAAATAAGTTGAACATGATTTTGAAATCACGTGACATGCGCAGTAGTGAATAATGTACCTAAACTTGCTACTGCGCATGTCACGTGATTTCAAACTATATTTAGATATTGAGACTATATTTTTATAGAATTGGACAGATATATGCAGTAATGAAACAAATATTTTTTTGGTTATCAATGGAAACCCTAATTATTTAACGTAGTTTGTATTTAACGAGATAATTATTATCTAACCATGTTTTACAAATTATGAGAAAATATTATTGAGTTTGAGGGTAGGTCAAAATCAAATATTATCATGCAGTGCATCTGGATGTAATGGAATCAAAACCACATTATGTTCAATATCATCTACTATATTTTTTGAAATTAATGATCTGAAGAAGATTAATATTATTGAAATTCCGAGACAAATTGTCTTTAAAGGGAAATGCTATTATTTATTATCTGCTATAGAGTTTATAGCTCCACCTACATCTAGCGGTATCGGGCATTATCGAGCTCATTTCTCGAATATTTGGTAAGTGGGAGTGCTACGATGACTTAAAGACGTCAAACGAGTCAAACGAGCAAAAGTTACGAATAGTCAAACGTACATAGTGCCTAATTGTTTAATATATGGGCAAAAATAAGTTGTTATAAACTTTATTTTTATTTTTTATGGAACTTTTCTCATTAGAACACTAAAGGCAAAACTTATAATTATTTTGTTGTTGTTGTTTCATTTCTGCATAAATGTGTCCATTTTAGAGATAACGATGAATGACAGATAACTTTTGATGTACTTAAATTATGAACATGAAAGTTAAACAAGTTCATGTACTTAGGCCGTACTAAGTTTCCACATTTGATTTTGCGCGAGTTGTAACAATGTTCATATAAATTCAGCGATAACATGAATCATCAAAATCGGCGGGACCAATGTTTTAATCACATTACTTTAATTTGGCACTTACAACTGTGTTGAATACTGAGTATATACAAGTACATATGTAGTACTAAGTTTTCGGGTGTGAATTGCCTGCCTCTGAGTAGAGCTTTCAGAAGGTCCCGCCACTTTGACGTCAAATTGGCGGGATCAGGGAGATCTTTACATACCTACTTCATTTACCTTTAGAGGTTCAAATGTCTGGTTCGGGGTACACACACGACAACTAAGTCTGACAGCAAACAAACACCGTTACGTATCCAAATCGGTACGCGTGCGACTCTGAGGGAACCATATGTATCGTGTTTAAATTCATACTATAATACGTACAAAAAATATGGCAATTTAAATAGATCAACTACCAGGAACCAGATAATAAGAAGGAAATTAAACAACTGGGTGGACTTAC
Source organism: Calamotropha paludella (assembly GCA_927399485.1). Lineage (NCBI taxonomy): Eukaryota > Metazoa > Arthropoda > Insecta > Lepidoptera > Crambidae > Calamotropha > Calamotropha paludella. The sequence continues at coordinate 29,379,336 of OV656803.1, read as the reverse complement.
CTACAACTTATTCAGTTGGTCATCTACACTCGGCGTCAAAAAAATCGCACCTCTAAGAAAATCACGTTCAAATGGCATTAACTCTGGATATGCACATGCAGTCGTATTAATTATAATTTTATTTAAAAGGTTACTTAATTAACTTAATAAAAAAACATTATTTTTCATTATCAAATAAAACCTAAAGCAACAAATAAAGGGTCACAAAAATTCTAAGGAAATTTTGCTGCTCGGGAGAGTCGCGAGTTGCGCTAACTTTGTGGGTATAAAGAGGTCAACACGGGTTCAATGTGGGTCATTCGCTATTAAACCGTTGAAGGGGACACACGCACTGATTTTACTGAAGAAAGAACATCTGGAAAATGGACACTACAGCTGATGAGGCCGCTCAAGTGGTTGCACTACTGCAAGCAGGGGTGCGGCAGTGTGATGTCGCCCGGCAACTGAATCTGAGCCGTTTTTCGGTTCGTAGAGTCTACCAGCGCTTTTTAGAGACCGGTGGCTATATCCGGCGACATGGGTCCGGTAGACGTCGCTGCACTTCGGAAAGAGACGACCGGTTCGTTGTGTCGTACTCTTTGAGAAATCGCTTCTCAAACGCTGTTCAGCTGCAACAGGAGCTCCAGGCAGTTCGCAGACGCACCGTGAGTGTATCCACGGTTAGAAGAAGACTGAAGGAGAAGAACATAGCAGCCCGCAGAGCTGCTACAGGTCCAAAATTGACTGCAGCGCACCGACGAGCCCGCTTGCAGTTTGCTCGCGACCACGTCGATTGGACCATTGAGCAGTGGGGAGCTGTTCTCTTCTCAGACGAGACACGAGTGTGTCTTTTCTGCAACGACCGACGAAGAAGAGTATACCGGAGGCAGGGTGAACGTTTCGCTCAAGCCTGCATCCAGGAGACGGTGGAATATGGAGGCGGATCCTGCATGTTCTGGGGCGGTATGTCGGCTGCCGGCAAAACCGACCTGGTCTGCGTCTCCCGGACCGGAGGTGCTCGCGGACAAGGGTCGCTGACTGCGCGCCGCTATATCACAGAGATCCTGGATGTGCATGTGGTCCCTTTTGCCGAATCTTTTGGCGAGGGGTTCACATTAATGCACGACAACGCTCGCGCACACACTGCAGCCATCGTGAACGACTTCCTGCGGAGGTCCCAAATTCCTGTGATGCAGTGGCCAGCGAGAAGTCCTGATCTGAATCCGATAGAGCACCTCTGGGACCATCTTAAACGTAAGGTTCGATCTCGGGATCCGGCTCCTTCGACTCTAGAGGAACTCCAAACCGCGGTGATTGAAGAATGGGGTCTTATCCCTCAAGAAGAGCTCCTGAAGTTGGTGAGGTCTATGAGGGACCGTATGGAAGCCGTCATCAGGGCAAGGGGGGGTAACACTAGATTTTGAGTTAATTTTAAGACACTTTTTGTACATTTTTTTTGTAAATTATCGATTATTAATTAGGACTTAATTAAGATTTTTTATTATTTTTCAAATTTTTATGCTTTTTGTATAATTTTAATTAAAAAAAAGATTGCACTTAATTGTTGTTTGATGCTCCTTTTTGTTACCTTTCTAATGATACCTAACACTATCCTCTATATAAGGTTTAGGAATTTTTGAATAAGATTTTTATAAGGTGCGATTTTTTTGACGCCGAGTTTATGTGATTAGTTAGAAACAAATATTCCTAACTAGCAATTCAGATGCACTTGAGGTGATTTGATAGAAATAAATCCCTAAACCTTCTTGGGTGTATTAGGAGGTTTGTTGATAGGACACAAAGGTGTCTATCTATGGGTTTAATAATAATACAGTACGTACTTACCGTAACCGCTTAAGAAGATGGGCTTACCATACCGTAAGGGAAGGAAGCTAGTATCAGAGTTTGAGAGTTGATTTGATTGCATTCTACTAGAAACTTGGTTAAGAAATTTTTACATATTTTGATAGGTTGATAAGCTAGTGAATGTAAGTGCTAATCGGAATTTCAAAACTTTTTTCATTATTTCGGACTGTATAGTATAAAAACCTTATAGAATAACAAGATTCCAATAAGAATTTATCCGTTGTTTCTATCATCAAGTCGAAAAGATCTTTAATTCTGTGGAGACTGACATAACCTATCGAGGTAGAATTCTACATATACATATAACTGTTCGTAGATCTAAAACAACGCACACGGAGTGTAGCGTCGTCCTTTATGCTCTCTGTCGCTGCATATTAAAGCTATCAGCTGATCTATACTTTTCATAGGGTACCTTAATACAACATCTATTGACATCATAATGAAGTAGTTATACCTCCGTAGGTATTTATCCGTTTAGATTGCTTAATTGGTCAACAGACTGCCAAATAAAAACAAACAAATTATTGGTCTTTATCGTTAAAGGTCGACACACACACCAGCGCAGAGATCACAATGCCTCAGTTCAATGACACAGTCCTCGGGGATACTCCTAGCGCCATCTATCACTGCAACTCCGAAACAATTATTGTTATAGTAACAACTACATACCTGAAAAGGTCGATTTGGTTTTACGTGGTTTTGGCTGTCTCGTACAAAATGCACATTCACACACAAACAAACACATTAGTTGACAAACAATCTGCGACACATACAAGTCGCGTCAACAACACAGTCCTAAGCAAGGGCCCGGATCGGACTGTTCGGTGTCAATACAGTCCCTTTCGTGCTTAGGGCCGCAGTCGCGCCCGCTCTGGCATTGGTCGTGAGACGAGCCAATCGCGGCATCCGGCGCGCTTCTCCGCCACTGGCTGCGGGGCCACAGCGGAAAAAGCGGTGGGGAAAACTACTGACTAACACTTCTCCCGCCATTCGCTTCGCACACAAATTGACGTACGAGGCCACACCGCTCTATGAAGACACCAATCAGTTGCAAAGATTCGTCATCAGGATATAAGATCGCAGACGCAAAATCAATGCCATTAGGTAAAGCCACATCCCACTCACATACCGTTGCAGAAAACGTTCACGAATAGGTTCACACGCTCTAGCACGAAAACAGAAAATATGAAGGGGTTAGTATAAATGCCTAAAAGAGGCTGCACAATGCTGTCCACTTTTACATATCTAGTTATTAATGGTATAAATAAATAATCATACGTGATAATGATAAAGTTACGAACGCTTAACTTCAATTTTTTAGCTTAACAAGCCGTTTGTAGATACTAAAATAAAACAAGTCTTTACGGTCAATAACATCCGTTAAAGGAGAGTTCTCCTTAACCATTCGTAGTAAAATATAAGACGTACCTATATATTACTTATTTACAATACACAATGCAATGCTCAACTGCTTTGAAATTGACAGGTTCTACATCCTTATAACTAAAGTCTAAAAGTAACAGTATCCGGTAGATAAATACAATAGCGTGGGTATTAGTTCACAACAATTCTGAAAAAGCAAAGTAAGTAATTGTAATGAGATAAGAAATATTAATATTTACATTGAGTGTTGTCTTAAATTACACTCACAGGAAACTATACAGTGTTATAACTGTTAGGTATCTACTTACCTCTACCGTATCGTATCATATCAGCTAGTCCCCAGAATTTTTTTTGTTCTGCGAAAATATTATTAGCCGTAGACAAAGCAAATGTTTGATAAGTTTTGTCTTTTTGACTAGTAGACGACACCTAACCTGCACTTTTCAAAACACAATCTCAAACACTGGGTATGTCAAAATATCTTTAGATTTATCGATGTCACGTTGATAAACTTAATTTTTTTAGAGAAAACGTTTCAGTTACTACCAGAAAAAGTAATTTTACCTCTATAGTTTTCAGATAAAGTAATTATGGAATATGCCAATCCGTACAATTAGTCTTCCGTTACATTACAACTAAAGCACAAGGAAAAACTAAGATAAATTAGGCAAACAACAATATATCGTATAATAAATGTTTATTTTCCTTGTTAAACATAGTTTCATAACAGAGTGAGAATGTTATTAATGTTATTAATTACAACACATCCGACGCCTAAATAGGCGGCGTATTTTAATTTAGAGAAGATTAAATATTATCTCTAATAATAAAGCTCAATGCTTTATTGGTAAGACTAAGTCAAAAACTGGTTACGAAAATATGACATTTTTGAAAGGTTGTTGGTGACTGGATAATATTGAGTTATGAGGTAGTATTTCGTCATCTATTAAATCTCGTAAAAATCTATAAGAAGTTACCGCCTATAAAAAGGATGACTGAAGTGTTCGTGGCCATTATCTGTTATAGAAATGGTAGAAAAACTATATTTATTTTTCTTTGTATTTTTCCTAAGAATGGATCAAGTGTCAGTAGCACAATTAAAACCAAAATAATGTCAACTTTTGGCAGGTAAGTGCAATGTTACTACAAATGGCATTTCATTGCCATTAGAAAATGTGCAAATATGCATTGCAACATAAGCAATCATAGTAATTAGTACCCATACTTCCAGACTTGCTAAAACAGCCAAGTCAATCAGTAATCGCCAATATAAAATGGCGCAATAAATGCTATTCTGCAATAAAATTTCCAACTATTATTAAAATAAAAAATATTTCTATTTAAGTGTTTAATTTCCTTGGTTGCTTAAAAATTAAAGAAATAGTTGAGTCAGTTTTTTTTATATTTTCCATTTGATCAATAAAAGATAACCCAAGGATTCTAAAAAAAATTTAGTAAATTGCTTTTTATCTTTGTATCAGCGTGTTTTGTAAATTTAATATTAGAAATATAAATTCTATATATCTAAAGTGGGATGGGATGGACGCTTTTTAGGGTAAAATCAGTGAACTAAGACTGTAACGAATTTGTGACCCAGAGAACCGATACGGTCAACAGGCAGACCGAAAACGGACATGAACAAAAAGTAATTAGGGAATGCGAACGAAAAAAAAACATTTTGGAAACATATTTATACCATGCTGTCATTGCTTTTTCATCTTTAACGACACCTATGGTATTAAAACAATATACATAGTTTGTACACTATTCAGACAACCAAAATAAACAACTCAAGTTTAGCATATACATATGTATCGTATGTTCCAGTGGAGTCTACATAAAAGGCAAGATAGACTCTTCAGTACGCGAGGTGCCTTCCTCAGCGCACACGCATTTCATTTTCTTTCTCTCAGCTATGGTAGTTGCTTCACCTGCAGTGTTGTTCATCTCCCACCAGATGGCACCACCCAGGACGTTGCGGAAATATGGAGGTACGCTGCCTTCTCGCAACAGGTATCTGTGGAATGAGTTGAGGCATCAAACCGCGGTGAGCACACAACCTTTGACACTTGTTACTTGAAGAATTCGAAACATGGATAAAAAAACTCAATTTCAATTAAGAGCAAGCAATATATTGTAATATGCACATGTTACGTGACAACCCTGGTGTTGCAAACTGGCAACTGACAGCTACATACTTATATCGCAAAGTTTGACAGTTTTGAGTTTCTGCGTACTCAGAACGTTTTGACATACGAGCGCTATTTGTGTTGTTTACAATAGGTAACTTAATAGACTTAAAAGATTTTTTTTACAACTTTCGACGTGGATTAACTCAGCAACAGTGCATCGATGAACTTAATTCAATTTTTGGCGATGAAACTCCATCAAGGACCAGTGTTTATCGATAGTATGGTGAATTCAATCGAGGTCGTAGTTCTCTCCAAGAAGAAATTCGTGAAGGTCGTCCAAAATCAGTTGTTGTTCCGGAAAACATTGATGCTGTGCGCGAACTGATATTGAAAGATCGTCATATGCCTTTGGTGACATTGAGACAACCTTAGGAATTAGTGAAACTATTGCATGAACATTTGAATGTTTCACGTTGGAGAATTTGTCAATAATTCAAAAAAGGCTCGTGTCGATTGGTCGAAATAGATGCTCAACAAATACGATCGCGGTGCTTCGATACATGTCTATGACATCGTGACAGGTGACGAATCGTGGATTTACGCCTTGAGCCCGAAAGTAAACAGCAGTCGACTGTATGGGTGTTTCAAGATGAGACAAATCCAACAAAATTTGTAAATTGCAGAACAGTCAATTCTGAGTGGTACACAACCATTTGTTTGTTGAAATGGCAAACAAATGCCACTCAAATCGTCGATGTGAAAAGTCATTCGCCGTATAGTCCCGACTTGGCACCGAATGACTTCTATATATTACCCTACGTAAATTTAAACTAAGAATTTCACCGTTTTTCGACACCTGAAGAAGCGGTGGATGTATATTTTGGAGAAACCTCAATCAGAGTGGCAAACGTGCTTCGACAATTGGTTGAAACCACGGGCGTAGCCAGGTTTTAGTTTCGGGGGGGGTTCAAGAAAATAAAACTACTGAAAGTGCATGCAACCTTAATATTACTTATATAAAAATATGTAAAAAAAAGAAACAGAAGGTTTATTTGATTACATATGTACTACAGAAATAATCATCTGTTTTTCTTTTTAAATATATCCACTACTTCATTCGCATCAATTTCTATACCATAGTGAATATTCATGAGAGCCAAGACGTTCAGTCTGTTTTCACTCGTTGTGATCCGCAAGTAGTTTTTAAGTCTTCGTAGGCTTGAAAAAGTCCTTCCTGGCGTAGCAGTGGAAACAGTTACCTATGGACCATATCGTACCGTATGGTAGCCAATATTTGTAACAACGTGTTAATATTTGGATATAATTTTTGATCGCACCCAAAGCAGATTTTGGAGTAGGGGAGGTGATAGTCATAGCTGCTTAACACACTGTCAAGAAAGTACCGGGAAAAGATCAATAATATACAAAATATTTGTTATTTATCCAAATTTATTTTATCACCTTCAAAGTATGCTCCCTCAGTAACGATACACTTACGCCAACGAATAATCCAATCATCAAAACATTTTTTAAACGCTGTTTCCGGAATTCAGTTCAGTTCTCCCCGCGAATTCTCCTTTATGTCTTCTACCGATTGAAAACGGGTGCCACGAAGTGGTAATTTGAGATTAGAAAAAAGAAAGAAGTCAGCTGGGGCCATATCTGGTGAAAAATGTGTGTTTTTTTTTTGTGTAGAGTGTTTGGTCAAAAATTCGTTCACAATGATGGCCTAGTGCGAAGGCGCATTATCGTGGTGCAAAATCCAAGAATTTTCTTTTCACAAATCTGGCCTTTTTCGTGGAATTTGCTTTCTTAAATGCCGCATAACGCTCAAATAATATTCTTTATTTCCCGTTTGACCGTCCGGCAAGAATTCCGAGTGCACAACACCGCGATAGTCAAAGAAAACAATCAACATGTCTTTGACTTTTGATCGACTTTGGCGTGGTTTATTCGATTTCGGTTCAGTTGGAAGGCGCCACTCCGAAGTTTATTGACTAGTTTGCATGTCAAACTCGTAAACCCACGTCTCGTCACCAGTAACAATGCGTTTCATGAATGTTGGGTTGGAATTGACTCGTTCTAGCATGTCCTCAGCGACTCTCATGCGATTGAGTTTTTGGAGAAAATTCAGGTCTTGGGGACTAGCCGAGCGGTAACATGTTTCAAACCCAAATGATTATTTAAAATAGTACGCATCGACTCGTGAGATACAAAAAGTTCGGCGGCTATCTCTCTTAAAGTTAAATGATTATTTTCAGTCACTATATAGTCCTTCACTTTTGCGATGTTAACTTCAGTTGTAGACGTTGATGGCCTACAAGAGCAAGGCAAATCTTCCATCACATCTCGACCGCTTTTGAACACTTTGTTCCACTTATTAGCACGTGTTTTTGATAAAGTTGATTCACCGTAAGCTTTCTGTAACATTTTCAGTGACTCCGAATACGAAATTCCATTGGTGATGCAAAATTTCAGACAAACTCTTTGTTCGATATTTTTGTCCATTATTAAATTCGCAATATACACTCATCATCATCATATCAGCCGTACGACGCCCACTGCTGGACATAGGCCTCCCCCAGGGATCTTCACAACGATCGGTTCTATGCTGCGCGCATCCAGCATTTTCCCGCGACCTTAACCAGATCGTCGGTCCACCTCGTAGTGGGCCTACCCACTGAGCGACGTCCGGCACGCGGTCGCCATTCGAGAACCTTTCCGCCCCAACGGCCATCAGTTCTCTTTGCTATGTGTCCTGCCCATTCACGCTTCGATACTCCACGACATCAATATACGCTAGATGTGATATAACTAAAAACAGCACTGTATTTTATATTAATCACAGATGCAACTCAAACTCCGCGCCAAAATGTAAACAGTTGTGCCAATCTAACAACAACTAAAAAACAAAAATTTGAATTCGGAACCATAAACAAATCATCCATTCCCGATACTTTTTTGACTCAATGTACTTCTTTCAGGTAGCACTGCCGAATACATAATAATTGCGTCTTCAATTATAGAACTGACCGCAAAATTTAAAGGTTACACCACATAATGTCCCAGGCCCACGTCGGACGCCGGAGCAATCCCTGCGGCGTGTGACCCGCGCAAGGTTTAGCGTACGCCCTAAATGACGATGGGCGGCGGCGGGTGGAAGAGAGCGAATCCAAAATACACTATTAGTGTAATAATAAGTAATAAAATAAGTTATGCCGCTGGCCTCTCCTTATTTTGATATTATTGATGTTGATATCTTGACATTTCGGGGGGGGGGGGGGGGCTTTGAACCCCCAAAACCCCTCCCCCTGGCTACGCCCGTGGTTGAAACGCATGCAGAAATATATAGATCTTCATGGGGAATATTTTGAAAAAATAAAGCGATTTTCGATGATTAATATTTGTTTTTGTACTCTAATCCCGAAATATAAAAGGCAACATTAGTAAATACTAGTATCAGCAGACGTTATACGCATTGCAAGGTAAAGCGATGCGTGCGCTTTCCAAGTTTACGTTCCATTTAATTGCGCAGCATTTATTTAAGTGCGGTATATGCAATAATAATGATATATTACCAAAGTTTAGAAATGAAAATGAGGTATTCATAATCATCTGTATCTCATAAACAGTTGTTTAATCCGGTTATAAGTTTCTTGACACATCCTAATACCTTTGATATGCCTACCACGAAGGTAAAAGTGCAGATATGGGACTTTGAAGCTTTGTCACTTCAAAGGAATAGGTACCTACCTAATAAAGAAAACTGGCCAACAAATGTTGAATTTGTTTTGAATAAACTCTACAATATGATTCTAATTAAAAGTTCATGAAGCGGTTCTTCATCAACGGAGCGATCGGCTTTATTCAATCATTATCAAAGGAATGTACAAATTAGCTCTTCTGTTAGGGTTGAAGAGAAAAACGATCCAAACGCTTTAAAAATAAAATCTATTGGTGAAATAAGCACTGTGGCAAGAATTAAACAAAATTTAGGGCGAGTTTACTTTGGGCGATTTAACATCTAAACCCCTTGTACAGCTATACTTATTCGATTCTGTAACTTGCGCTTTTACCCGTCAAGAATTTTTAGTTTTAAGTTTTTTGATTGTGTTCCGTATTTTTTTAGGCACTGATTTAAAGAGGTAGTTGTAAATAGCAGTTTCGGTAAGCCAAAAATTATAAATGGCACGTTTAATAACTAGTTCAGCAGTTAAAACTAAGCAGTAAAGTAAAGTAAACAAAAATGAGAAATAAAAAATAATAAAATGAATCAGTGAATATATAATTGAGCAGGAAAATAATTAAATGGGCGGTAAAAATTATTGAACGAGCGGTTACGTGTGGGCAGTAATAAATCGGAATTAGTCGGTAAGAAATCTCATTCTAAGCAATTCTATAACCTAACCTAACCTAACCAACCCTGTGATTGGTCGCTTCCACCACTTCCCTTCTCAATGAATTTAAGTTCGAGTGTCACCGCTCGCTATGATCTGCCGAACTATTTATCGAACCGCTCAATCCATCATTTTTAACGCTCATTCAGTTATTGGACTGCTCAATTATTTTTAGAATTGACATTGTATGATAAAATAACCGACTAATTGATTTTTTATTACTGTCCATGTTTTACTGTCGCAATAATTAATCAACCGCCTTTAAATTAAATAACTGCTCAATATGTTTTTCAACTGATCATAATAACATCTCGAATATTTAAACAACATCTCAAAAATTTGTTCCCTTTTTTTTAAAGTAAATCATGACATGAGCGCTATCGCTTACTTATAAAACTGTTCCTCTTTATATTCCTCAGCTCTGCGACGCCAGTACCGCTTAAGGTTGGGGCTCATCTCAGCGGCTTCTGCCTCTTTTAGCTGGCCCTCTCGCTCCTCCTCTAATCTTCTGTGCTCACTAATCTCCTCTTTTTAAAGAAAAATATTTGTTATGAAGTTAGTAGTTCATTAAGGTTATACCTACCGTATAACCTTAATGAACTAATCCAAGCAAAGTGTCCATCACACACACATCCAGTAACTATATATTTATATGGTTCATGAAAAGATTATAGGAATCAGCGCAAGAAAATCATCATTAAAACATTGACATGCGACAGCTAAGAATATCACTTTATGGCTTTGTCAGCATGGTCATAATAATATTAAATGAGAGTTTGTTAATTCTACCAGATATTAATTAATATAGATATTAATTTTCGTTCAACGATTGACATTAAAGAACCGTTTATTCTAGTAATAAATTCAACTTATTAACATTTACATGCCAATGCACATGCTATTTGAATAAGTTACCTTCTTCCAATTCGCCCTCCAAAGACAGTTCCGGCAATATCTCAGGTTTGGTTGTGATTGTAGCCTTGGCACGAGTCTCCACATCTTCATTAAGCCTAGTTTTTAAATCTTCGTATATCCTGCAAAATTTTTCACATACTTTGACATATCTATATTGCGTTGTAGAATTTCGCAGTTAGGAACGGGCCGATAAAATATTGTGAAGTAGAAAATATATAACGACTATTGCCCAAGTCATTCCGTGATCACGGCTCCAGTAAAGGAGTCGAAATGTCAGGATTAAATACAAATTTCAACATTATGCGAAAAAACCTTTAATTAGTTGTTTCATTCAAAAGTGTAATGTGCGCGGAAGTGCAATAATTAAATAAAAAAATCACTGTTTTTTATGCATGTGTATGATGTAAGAAAGTGCCATCTAGGTAGGAAACGTATGGTTTTTTTCCCAAACCATAACTGATTTTGTTGTTTACGGCTTTTAAGTTCCTCAATCTGGTTTGTTTAATGTGGTTCTCAATATATTTTTCGAGTAAAGCATGCCAAGCATTAGTTAGTAATTTCAAACGGCAGGACAAAAATGACCAAATATACCTACGAGGAATCAATAGTGTCGTAAGATTTATATGTCTTGTAATTCACGTATTGTCGATTCCTCATTTTCTTCGCTTGTTTGGTTTATGTTTAAATTTTCTCAGGCAATTGGGGTGCTATGCATACCATGCCTATCATTACAATCCATAAATAGTGTGGCTATACTGTCCATCGGAATGTTATGCACGGACTTAAAAGATAAGCACATCTCTTGCTTGAGCCAACTCTTAGACTTTCGAGCACCATCTTTTGGATACTAGTGATGTTTACGTCATCTTTACCCGCAGAACGGAGAAGTGGTTTTTATTCTACGGTCCGTCAAAGATGTCAGGATGAGAAGGATTAGGTCACTTGTCTCGTCTGGTAGTCCTACCTACTTAATAAACCATTGGCATGTTAGTAGTACCAATACAATAATTGTTTGAAATTATATACAGAAATATTGTCGTGTATTAACAACCTTTTAAGTTTCTATACGTGACAATTTCACAACACAAAAGTTATGGCCCTTTATTATTCTTATTCAACATTTTTTTATTGTTACAAATGTAGTCACAAAGTTATAAGAAAAACAACTGCAGCAACAACCACCAAGACACTAACTGAAGTGCGAATTCCCACCTATCATGCGAAAATAATTATCTATAGCGATGAGTTCGATGAATACCATTTGAAAAATCATTCGTCAATTGAATGATAAATAAACATTCGAATGATAATTATTGCCAATTCGAATTATTTTTTGCATGAATTCAATCATTGGAATTATTTAAGTTTACTTGACAATTGCACTTTTCGTTCAATGGTATATAACAACGGTTAAAATAATAGTAGAAGAAGTAATAAAAGAAAAAAAAACCGGCCAAGTGCGAGTCGAACTCGCGCACGAAGGTTCTGTACAAACTTTTAGTTAAGTAAAAAATCATGTTATATTTTTATTTTATTATTCATTATTAAAGTAAAAATACAGCTGCGTTTTTTGTGAGTATTTAAGTGCCTACCTGTTGCCATTATTGATATCGCGCAAAAAGGTCAAAAAAATTGCTTTTGTTGTATGGGAGCCCCCCTTAAATATTTATTTTACTTTGTTTTTAGTATTTTTTGTAAAAGCGGCAACAGAAATACATAATTTGTGAAAATTTGGGGTGGTTGGTATCTACCTCCTAGCGGTCCACCCCGGGCAACGGCATCATGGACCAACTCGGCCCTTGGTGACGGCTGATGATCCCAACGGCGGTGGTAGGCTCCGCAAGGGGCCGCCTGGCTCGCGACCACCATCCTGCCGATGTCCGGCGCCAAGCAGCTTTGCTGCGTTCCGTCGGAGGGCGGGAACACCAGTGCCAATGGGGGTTGGTAATAAGTCAGTTGCGCAGCTTAGGACCGGTCTTGGTATCTTGGCTATGCTGTACCTGGTAACTCATTCTGGAGGGTAGCGGGATCCGAAGCACGGTTTAAGCCGCTGGCCGACCGCAGTTAGTAGGGGGCCCAACTAGCGCGCTAGCTACGCGTGAAAGGCTGCCCCGCCAACTCGCGAAAAATCCCGAAATGCTCCACCGTGCCAGTTGGCGACTGGACGGGAGGACCCGGTGGCCATTTCGGGGGGGTTCGGGCGTCCCCGCAGTCTCCAGATGAGTTCCCTTTTTTGGTCAGCTTAGCCCAAGAAAACTTCCTTTGGTCGACTAAGTAGCGTCTCGACTAAAATCCTACCCCCCAACATTCACCATTATGAAAAAAAAAAAGAATAAGAAGAATCTCAAACAGCGGCTGCACTTCCTCCCATTTAAAGTGCACCTTGCGAACATTAGAGGACTGCACTCAAATCTCCATCCGGTCCATCACCATCTGGAGACCGAGAAGCCGCACCTATTCTTCTTGACGGAGACTCAGATAGCAACCCCGTCGGACGTGGCGTACCTCAACTACCCTGCTTACACACTTGAGCATAAGTTTAAGATGTGTGCAGGGGTCTGTGTGTTCGTCCGCAATGACATATGCTATAGGCGTCTCCGTTGCTTTGAAAAATCCGGGTTTTCTGTTATCTGGCTTCTGGTGGACACAGGGGTAGAGAAGATGCTCTACATCTGTGTCTACCGATCGCACAGCGGTGACCGGGAGACGACTCGGCTCATAGATTACCTCACAGAGACGGCAGACTTGGCAGCTCAGCGATATCCAGCGGCGGAGCTTGTTTTTCTGGGGGACTTCAACGCTCACCACAAAGAGTGGCTGTTCCCATACCAGAAAACTGACCATGCTGGGAGAGAAGCGCGACGATTTGCCCTAGCGCTAAATCTTACCCAGCTGGTGGATCAAGCGACGCGAATTCCAGATATTGCTGGCCACACACCCAATTGTCTTGACCTACTGCTGACAACTGATCCACACAAACATTCGGTATCGGTCTCAGCTCCACTGGGATCGTCCGACCACTGTGTGGTGAAATCCGTATCAATCTGCTCTCCTCCAGATGATAGCCCTAAGAGCATGAGGCGAGTATGGCGTTACGAGTCAGCAGATTGGGACGAGATGCGTATTTTCTTTGCTTCTTACCCCTGGCGGCAAACTTGCTTCTCTTCAAGCGACCCTTCGTGCACCGCTGATGCGATCGCGGATGTAATTCGGCAGGGAATGGAGTATTTTATTCCATTCTCCGACATCCCGCTCGGTTACAAGTCCCGACCTTGGTATAATGCGGCCTGTGCTCGTGCTGAGGCCCGAAAACAATCTGCTTACCAAGCCTGGGTGCAAATCCGCGATCGCGGGGTTTGCGCACGGAGAATTCGAGCGAAGAAGAGAGCCTATAATTCGGCCGCCAAGTCATGCAAAAGGGTGTTACTAAAGGCGAGATTCGACCACATCAGCAGAATAGGGATGAAACTGTCTTCCTATCCAAATGGAAGTAAACAGTTCTGGTCCCTCTCGAAGTCAGTCGAAACGAATTTCTGCCGTCCTATGCTACCGCCATTGCTGAAATCTGACCATTCTGGATCTGGCCCATTCTGCAGCTGAGAAAGCAAGTTTATTTGCCTCTCTGTTTGTGAGCAATTCCCGTCTTGACACCGGCTCTCAACAACCACCAATCATACCTCGCTGTGATTCTTCGATGTCGGAGATCACAATACACAATAAGCAGGTCCGTAGAGTCTTACTTAGTCTGGACGTGAATAAGGCCAGTGGTCCTGATGGCATACCAGCAAGAGTGCTGAGGTACTGTGCGCCTGAGTTGTCTCCTGTGCTAACACGCTTGTATCGCCTCTCTCTCAACACAAAAACCGTCCCAAAATCCTGGAAGCTTGCCAATGTGCAACCAATACCCAAAAAGGGTAGTCGTGCCGACCCATGCAATTACCGACCGATCGCCATCACTTCCATACTCTGTAAGGTTATGGAAAGAGTGCTGAACAGCAAGTTGCTCTCATACCTAGAAGACAACGATCTCCTCAGTGACCGTCAATATGGCTTTCGCCGAGGACGCTCAACTGGGGATCTTCTAGTCTATGTCACGCATTGCTGGGGCGAGGCCCTCGAGATGCACGGCGAAGCACTTGCCGTGTCACTTGACATCTCGAAGGCTTATGACAGGGTCTGGCACGCAAGTCTGCTGCGCAAGCTTCCTGTGTACGGTATCCCCGTTGACTTTTGCAGTTGGATAGCCGACTTCCTGACTGAACGATCGATCAGAGTTGTTGTCGATGGCTGCTCCTCTGACTCAGTACCTATTGATGCCGGAGTTCCTCAGGGGTCTGTTCTTTCTGCGACGCTTTTCCTGCTGCACATCAATGACCTGTTAATACCAGGAATTGTTGGGTATGCAGACGACAGTACTGTTGTAGAGAGATACCTGTCTAGCGCAAAAGCCAGCGGCGACGACGTGATGTTCATGAGAGAGGCCATGGTTGAGCAAATAAACCAGAGGCTAAACTACGTTTCCCAGTCTACGTTTCCCGATAGTAACCTCGTAAATTTCAACGCCTCCAAAACACAAGCGTGTCTTTTCACGGCAAAAAGGAGTTCCTTCCACCTCACTCCTACTTTCCGAGGTACATCTGTACCTGTGACCGACAGCCTCGTGCTTCTTGGCATGGAGTTGTCTTCAGACCTTAACTTCGGCGCCAACATCGAATCCAAAGCTCAAATGGCAGCCAGAATGCTGGGCGTCCTAAATAAGGTCAAGCGATATTTCACGCCAGGACAGCTTTTAACACTCTATAAAGCTCAAGTCCGATCTTGCATGGAATATTGCTGCCACCTTTGGGATGGCTCAGCAAAATACCAACTTGCTGCACTGGACACGATTCAGCGCAGAGCTGAGAGGCTCATCGGGGACAACAAATTGGTGAAGAGCAAGCTTCACACCTTAGCTCATCGCCGCAAAGTTGCCTGTCTGGCGGTCTTCTACAGACTGTACTTTGGAGAGTGTGCTCAAGAGCTGCATCTGCTCATACCGCCATCTCCTTTTTTCCATCGGACATCCAGACGCACTGCAGGCTACCACCCTTTCTTGGTTGATATTCCCACCTGTCGTACCAAGCGCTTTTCAACATCCTTCATAACGCGCACAGCAAAGGAGTGGAATTCCCTCCCTGCGTCTGTATTTCCGAGAACTTATAACCCGTCTATTTTCAAGGCCAGGGTGAATAGGCACCTTCTGGGTTAGCTCGTTCCATCGTGGATTCTGTCATGGCCCCAAGGCTTGATTGGGATCAAGAGCAAACCCGACGCGACGAATTTAATAATTACTTGTGATATAATGATGTGAAGCTTGTATAAACAAGACTGTATAGTGTTGTGATTGAGAGAACGAGTTGTCTTAATACACGAGCCAAGGAACTTTAATGTGAAATAAATAGAAAAGGCCAAAAGTCAATCAAATTTTTGCGCATATTAAAAAAATCGATTTATAAGTCATGATGTTACTTGTAACATTTGAGGAGCATTATCGAATTATTTTTTAAACTTTAGACTTACTTATATTTTTTATACAAAATGAAATAAAAAAGTGGATAGGATCACCTATCCACTTTTAAATATTAATAACTTAGGTATTAGGTACAATCGAATACTTCATCTATAATTTTATTATTCGAATGAATCGTTCCTATTTATTGAAATAAATATAATGCTTATCACATTCGGTTCTCAAAATTAGATCGACGATTTGATGAAACTTATTATGGATTATTTACATTGACTAATAGGTACATCAAATACTTACTTATGTCCTAATGCCTGGATGATGTCGTCCGTGCGCCTTTCGTCATCACTGCGGATATCCCGCAACGGTACGTGCAGTATTGTCTCGCTGTCAGATTCCATAATCCTTCGGTAGCGTAAGATGGCCAACAACAGTTCCTTCGCCCCTTTTAACGACTGACGTTCACTGTCCTTCCACTGTTCTTCTAGAGTTCTAATACCGAAAGGTAAGTGTAAGTTTATATTACATAAAGCTTTTCGGTTCATTTTAATTTTTTCTTCTGTTTCAGCGGCCGTTTAAGCCTATGAACATTTATAAAGCCCAAGGGTAGGTATTCCATATAATTTGATAGCGTGATTGCCTCTTAGGTACGGGCAATAGCACGTCGAGCCAAGACAGAGTACCTATGTCATTTTCACTATTGACAAAGATAGGTAGATACTCTGTTTGTTTACATTTAAAGCTAAAAATTGGTTGGTAAAATTTAATTTCTTTGTATATATCGATGTGCTGTTGACTACTTATTGCGTTAATTATCAATTTAAATTGTTGTAACAGACAGACAAGTAGATGACTTATTAAGACTCCGCAGACTTCATGTCTCAATGCGCAAATCAACCGCAGTAGATTGCATCATGCTCTAATATAAGCACTCTTACAGTAGCTAGGTATCTACATACCTACCATCTGTTAAGAAATGTTCCTTACATTCTACCCAAATTATTGTTGGTTCTGAGGCGAATTTCGAAATTGGCGCTACCATTTTATTACTTATAATGACTTTGATATTTTGCGTTTCAGTTGATAAGGCAATTTGACTTTTATGGGTACACGTCTATGCTTGTAGAGACTTAATATGTTTTTTCGGATTTCTTCGGCTAATTAACTAAAGCGTATATAAGCGACTAAAAAGCCAAATGAAAATTAAAATAAGGTGCAATTACGAACCTCAATATATAAGCTCTGGGCAATCTTTCTGGTAGGACGTTATTTGGCTTCATTGGTTTTGGCTCAAATCTTTCATAGGGCCTCATCCAGTGATAAAAACCTTTGCCACAGTCCTTCTTCAGATCTTTATATGTCAAGTATTTCGGTTTGTCAGCTAGTATTGAGTCCATCAGCCATTTCTATTTAATTCATAAATAATATGTCAAAAGATTAACTAAAATATGGCAACTGACGGAATATATGTAGGCAAATTATACCTTAAATGAACCCACGACTTTAAGCAAAACGATCCAACCAGTTGGTAGACTACTGCTACTCTCATATTCCCCGGAGAACTTAACCAACAAGTGTACAATTATCATGACCTAATTAAAGGCAATCTCAGACTAGAATATTAAAGGTGGTAGTTAGTCCTTAATATGAGAAAAATCACCCTACCTGCTGTGACTAATAGCCTATCAGGCTTTTTATATGGTGTTCAGTTATCATTTTCATTCATAAACGAGTATAAGGCGCTCACATAAACAATCGCCCATTATTATGGATATTTTCTGATAGGCATCTACTTAATGCAAATATAAAAATGCTTTTGTTTAAATATGGTTCATAAAACATAAAAGTACAACTCGTCCAATTCAAAATATACTTGAACAGAGTATTTGACTGACTAGTCAACAGTCTAATGACGACATGTTTTACTTTTAATTAAACTACAAAATGTGACGAGATTTTTCTCCTACTCATTGGCAACATTTTCATAAAATGTCACGACAGATAACAAAATAACAATTTTTATTTTACTTTCTTTTTCGTGTTTCTCCGATGTACTCTCACAAACGGTCATTTATAATTAAAATTTCAGAAGCAGTGCTCGGTATGACACTACTTACTATGAGCACTAACGGGCCGAGTAATAAACCGTAATGGCTTAGGCACCTACTTTAAGTCGCCTCACTTTACGAATGCACAACACTTTATTGGATTATATGCTCGTTAAATCTTGCTTTTTATATTTAATCCCGACGTTTCCACCCCTTAACAGGAGCCTTACTTTCAGGATACCAACGGGCATCACAGCAAAGTTAGCAAATTATCAACAAATTTTAAAGAACTTTATACTGCGCTATTGCTGCCGAGTCATACCGCGAACATAGAACTATTTCTAGTTGCAACTTGTCCGCCTTAAGGAACAGCACGCAGATTCTTTACACAACAGTGAATTATTTTGTGTTAATTCGGTGTTGTTGAATGTGTATGAAAATTACTTCCAGTTATTTTGTTTTAATTCGGTGTTGGTGACTGTGTTTATACGTCGTGTTTGATACTATTTCGAAAAAGTAGGTACTCTGTTGTTGATGAAGGTATGTATGATTTTTGTATTATTTCAATATGGTTCAGTATTGTTCGTAAAAGGTGAAAAATCATTGAAATATGCACTATTGTAGGACCCAATATAAATTGGGTCCTAATTTTGTTAAATAATAAATCTTTTTTTCTACTCAGATTTGTTACATACATTATAAATGAAAAGAAATATATTTACAATATATAGTACAAAAAGTTTTAGATACAGATCCTATCTATTGTTTCCCGTTTAAACAAATAGCTCGGCCTAATGTAATATCTAGAAGATCTTTTTATAACTCCTCAAGCTCCTCGTCAGACTCCAGATTATCATCGTCATGCTCCAGCAGCTCAAGTAGTTCATCTGATGATGAATCCGCCAGACCGGGTCCTTCTACAGCGAATACTCAAAGGAATTTCAATTCCGCTTCGACGAATGGACCCTCAGTTTTTTCTCCCATTGACACTGCTCCACCAGAAACCGAATTCAAGTAGAAAGAGAACACGGAACCCTGCTACCTGGAAGTCGAAGATTGCTAAGACATTGCGGAATACTTTCTTCCTTCCTTCAAAAGTCCTACAAAATTGATCGCTAAGCCTCAAATCCGTCCACCTTGTGAAGACAAATGCAGGTTGAATTGGAAAACTAAAATAGACGAAACGACAAATAGAATGCATAGTTAGGCATAGACAAGAAATATATAATAAATAAATAATCAACTAAAATATAAGTACATGTAACACTTCTCAAAATTGAGGGGTTTGAATTGGGCTAATATTTTGAAAAAGATAACAACGGGATTAGGATTTGTAAAGTTTTTTTTTAGGCTACGCTAAGCATTTTTGATAGATATATTTAGGCAGCCCTTTCAAAGAAAAACAATGGAGGCTTTATAGAATCTGATGCACGTGGAAAGCATGGTAATCACCTCAAAATAGACTCTGAAATAAAAGATAGCGTAACTGATTTCATAAATTCTATATCTAGGATTGAGTCTCATTATTTTAGAGCTCAAACAACAAGGGAATATACCTATATCAATCAAGTGATAAATGTTTAGCAGACTTGTATCGAGATTACACAACCCTCCGGGGGCAAAATAATTTAACTCCTGCTTCGGCTTCAACTTTCAGTAGGATATTCAATAAGGAATAATATTTCTTTTTATATTCCTAAGAAAGATCTATGTGACCTGTGTGAAAGTTATAAAAATGCCAATGATTAGGGTAAGACAAATGTGCGTGACGATTATGATAACCATCTCAAAGAAAAAGAATAAATCCAGATTAGAAAAGGAAGCCGATAAGAACAGGCAAGATGTCATCGTAACAGTATATGACCCGCAAGCAGTCATGCAAGTTTCCAAAGGCCAAGTTTCTCTTTTTTATAAATCTAGAATTAACTGTTAATTTTACCATAAGTGACTTATACGCAAAAGATGTATGTTTTTTTGGGATAAGACCCAAGCGAAGCGTGGTGCTGTTGAGATAGAAAGCTGTGTCTTAAAATACATTCAGATGGTACTTGAAAAAAGTGTTCCTGATACTGACACAGATATTATATTTTATAGCAATAATTGCTCCAGGCAGCAAAAAATAAATACTTATTATCCGTCTACGCTTATGCAGTTAATAATTTAAGAGTT
This sequence comes from Calamotropha paludella, assembly GCA_927399485.1. Taxonomy (NCBI): domain Eukaryota; kingdom Metazoa; phylum Arthropoda; class Insecta; order Lepidoptera; family Crambidae; genus Calamotropha; species Calamotropha paludella. The sequence continues at coordinate 29,358,941 of OV656803.1, read as the reverse complement.
AATTCTATAACCCATAAATTTTTAATCCGTGGAAATTCATAAAATGAAGGGTACAATATCCACATTGTAATAGAAAAACAAATTAAACGATACTTAAGATCTGGTCCTATTTATTGCCCACAGCAATATGCTACTTTAATTCGTACTGGCAAAATATAGGAAAGCCATTTCTTTTAAAAAAGCTTTCATACGACGATTTTTATAAACTTTAAGTACTCCAGGAAACTTGGGGTAATCATTTCAATATAGACGAGGAAAATAATCAATTTGTATGACATTAAATAACTACGAGTTAAAAAAACATATCCTTTGGCTTTCTTCTATAAAACATCGTTTGAAGAGAGTGATTTTAGGAAAGTCAGTGTTTGAAATCGTTTAAGGGGCTACAAAGATCAAGGTTTTTATCCGATATTGGTTAAAGCATATACAGAAAAACAACATTTAGCTGAAAACAAAAAAAGAGTAATTATGGAGCTGACTGAGAAAAAAATCATTCCAATTAAGTAATTATGTTAATTACTATTATTAATTTTTCTGGACATGCGATATATTAATTTTAATTTTTACAGGTGCTAGAAGCATAATCAGCTAGCGATTTTAATTATTATGAAATATCTGTTATTACTTAATAACAGATATATATTTAATACATTAAAAATGACTAGCTAATCACCCAGAACAGCATGACTTTATTGAACTTAGGTTGGGTGGTAAATAAATTCGATTGAAAATTGAATTGTTTCAATAATCGATCATTATATGAATGAAAATGTAATGTAAGTTTTTCTAGAATGAGGTATTTGACGACAGGACGAGTTTGACAACAGGACGAATTTGACGACAGGACGTATTTGACGACCTTTCAAATGACTATAATAACTATGAATGACTATTCTATAAAAATATGTTTTTGGTGTAAGACGTTTTACGAATTGGTCCTATGGGTATAAACTGTTTTATACTACATTATTGTTATCCGTTTTAGGCACCACAAAATTAGTTCCCGTTTGAGTTTTGCTATGCCTGCATAATGATGGTAGATCATTGTCGAACATTTAATAAGTACCTCACTTTCAGTTAGATGCACAGGAGTTAGTATCGATAGCAAACTTCGATGATCTCCAAAAGTATCATAATTGTTGATCAAACACCACGGCTGCCAACGGCAATTTTGTTTGTATTCATTTAATATTGCTCGATGCACCAACTCGGAACACGTAAGATCTCTGAAAGTTAAGATATTATTGTATAAAGAATATAAGTAATATAACGTTTTGGCAAAGTTGATTTAGTGTAAAAGTGTAACTGGTACGGTAATAAAGCACACAAGTGGCGCACTTCACAAATTGTGTCTATTTACTTTTTATTTTGTCTAGTCTACAAGTATAGCCCTTGTATGCAACTTACCGTCGAAGCACAAAGAATCTTAACGTTTTGGCTAAATACATCTCCCTGCACTTTTCATGTGATAATACGGAAGCTTCAGATTTGTTGTCACTCTGTTTATCATCAACGTTTTCAGAACCATCTTCACCACAAATCATTTCACGGGAACTTACTTCATCAATTGTAGAAATATGACCTTCTTCATTAACTATAATCTTTTTGCCATAGGAATCTTTCATTTTCAACCAATTTTGATGCATTTTAGTTACGCTACTCTCTTCATCAGTTCTTACTCTGATGGAAGATGACGTTATAGAACAGCACTCTGAGCAGGCCTCATAATTTATGTTTAGAGTTTGTCCATCAAATTTAGCAGTGGTTACTTTATCAAGATTTAAATCGTAATGATTATTAGCAGCGTCGACTACTACTTTACTTCCGTTAGGAGAATCCAACGAAATTTTGCCATTAGCTTTGTTTACTGTGACAGTACAAAAATTTGGGTGTTCTATTGTAAACACTATTTGTACAGAAATATAGCCATCCGATCGCTCTTTTTCCTTTAATTGTTCTTCTTCTAATTTTGAACTCACTGCACTCGCGCTATAAGCATGTGACTGAGATTCAACATGTGACCCTACATAGCTTTTTTGTGACATAGAAGCTTTTGACTTTAATGTGTCTGTTTCAATCGTATCAGAGTCTAACATGTAAAAAAACTCCTTTTCAGCCTCTGTCCATTCAGGATAAATTTCTTCGGCTTCTACAAAGTAATTTGTAATTATTCTTGTATTATTAGGGAAAGTTACCACCTGACTTCCATCTTTGTTGAGCAAAATATTAGTACCATCCATGCGTCTAGAAAAAATTTCTTGTAAACAATAATTCGTAGCAGTCCTAATTAGCAACCTTTCAATGGGATAAGATATTTCGTTGATCCACTTTTGTCTTAACCCATTGGATTCGATGGTTTCGAATTCTTCAATCACTAACTCGTATTCTGGATTTAATTCTAAAGAGTCATCGACAGCAGCATTCTTAGAAGATTTTGAAGGCGTCTTGCTGGCTTTTTCTTTGCTTTTATCTGATACCTTATCTTTTCCCTTTCCTTTTTTACTCTTATCAGAACTGGTCTCACTATAGATCTCTTGTTTTGGTTCAATTTGAACAAGTTTTTTCTCATATTTAGTAATTTTAATAGTCGATCCATCGGGCTGTAACACGTCAATAATTCCTGAGGGTCTAAAAATAATGACTTCGCCGTTTAAACTTACGAAACGCATCTCTTCATCTAGATTAGGAAGGGGGTTAATAAAGTATTGCTTGATATGGGATATTACGGGTGAGTTTTCGATATGTACGGACTCAGTAATAAGCCCGTTTGGCCAAGTGATGAAAAGTGAATGGAAGCAATGGTTTTCGAATAAACTGGCGTTTTCACCGCCTACTTCAACCGTTGGCGGTTTACTAATATTATCTTTGTGACTATCATTAAAAGACAACGTCATTAGTGGAATAGGTAATTTGTAAATCTGCTTTTTTATGTAAATTAATACCTGATCTTTGCTTGTAATTCTAAAAGATTCACACATGTCTATTATTTCGGTAGGCACGTATTCGCCTAAAGCCCTGTGTAGCCAAAATTCGTTAACATTATTTCCGGGTACAACATTTAGTATAATAAATTCTAAGTTAGCAGGAATTGTAAGAGTATATTTACTGGTGACTCGAGTACCATCTTTGGAATAAAATATAGAATTTTGTCCAAATACTTCCACTCTCCTATCACCTAAATTATATCCTAAGAATGGTTTTCTAGGAATGTTTATTGAAGAATCAGAAGCCGGGCATGGAGCGATAAATGACTGCCGCAAATGTTTTGGAGTGGATGCCATTGATTTAGTTTTTTTACCACTTTTGGAGTCGGCTTCTGTGGAATTAGGAGATAAAGTTGTTTTCTTTGATGTAAATTTAGTTTCTGTTGTTTCCGGACTAATCTCTTCTTCTATTTTTGTTATTTCTTGATATTTTAGCGAACCCTCCATCAATAGGTCCAATGCAACATCTGTAGTTTCTACACAAGACTTTTCAGCAAGAGGATTCACAGCTTCCTTAGATGCTGACTGTGTTTTCATCAAAACATTTTCTTCGTATATTTTTTCCTCGTTTTGTATCCATTCATAATGTTCTTCAAGAACAAAGTCAAAAAAGTCTTGCAAACTTAACGGAGTCGGTAAATGACACCTCCATTCCTCGCGCGATATGCCATCATTGTCATGACTATTGAAAAACATCAATACAAAACAGTCGGTCACCTCACAGTACTTGTAGTCGACACAATTAAACATGTTAAATGCCTCGAAAAGAATTTGAAAAGCGGTGATTCCTGAAAAATCTTCAAAATGTTTAAAATCGTCGATCATATGATTTATTGGTTGTTCACTGGCAATTTCCGCGGCTGAAACTAATTCGCTTATATCAGGGCAGTCGAATAGGAATCTGATTCGAGAAAGTTCAGGATCTGTTCCGTAGGAACCATTTGATGCACTTTCGCTTTTTGTCATTGAAATAAATGATGGTGATTTAGAACTGGAAATTCTAAGTAAGGATGGACATTGGGGCAAAGGCTCGGCTAAGATACTCCGTTTTAAATATACTTTTTTAAATTCATAAATTGTAGAAGATGGAAGGTGTTTTTTTTTCAATGAACTTCTATTGTTATATAGTTTGCGACATGCTAAAATATGTATCAATCTATTGAGTTCCGCTGTTTCAACATCTTCTCTTTCAAAACACGATAAAAGCACGTTGACGTGAAAATTTATTTTGGCTTCAAGTTCTCCTTGCGCTTTATTGTATTTTTTCCATAGACAATTTAGCGGCATGCCTAGTAACGTCGACCACACAATATTATTCAAATTAATGTTTCCTAAATGGAATGTTGTGTATTTCGCTATGTCACCGTAATTAATAATAATAGGATCTTTATGTTGCTCATATTCCTCACCGTAAGTAATGCGATAAGTTTTCTTTTGTGCGTCTGTTTTACATAAAGTATTGAAAACATCATTTACCAGCTTTTCTGCTTTTGTTACTTCGGTTTCTTCATCAACAGTTTTGCTAGAAACCTTGGTTACGTATAAAGCGGTAGTCAATGAAGTTATAGTACTGCTATTTTGATCAAGCGCCTGGCATTTTTCTACAGCATGAAGAAGGCTATCTAAAAGAGAATAAATAGTGACACATTCTAAGGGTAAATCATTGATATCTTGAAGATAGTTGTTGTAATTTCTTTCATCAATTACATCGGATGGGACTTCAATGATATCCATATTTTCTAAATAGTGGGAGTGTTGTCGGCTAAGATCTTGGACATCGTACATCAAAAAACACAACTCATCGTAGATTTTGTCTGAATCGCCAGATAGACTTTCAGAATTCCAGTAGGGGGGAGAAAATATAATAAAAGCTGTATTTTTAAAAGTGTCAGTAGAACTTCTCTGAATACGGAGTTTTTGTATATCTTCCCAAAATTTCATAGATTTTTCTCCTAAAATTTCAGTCTGACTTTGACCTCTCTTACTGGTACGTATTAAAGTAGATGGTACTTTAGTTGCAGTGCAATCAATTCTCACCTGAACAACGGCTGTGAGAGGTATGCCTATATTTAAAAGACATGCGAGCAAATTTGGTACTACAAATCCTGTAATGGCCACGTAAAGGTTAGGGCCGTCTGTTGGAAAATCATCGACGTAAACTTTATCTCTCCATTCTTCGCCTCTGACTCTTAGAGCAGTATTATATTTTTTCCCTTCAGCGGGTTCTGGAGTTGGTGGAACCAATTCTTGTTCCCCTTTTTTGCCTTTTCCTTTTGTAGGCGTTGGTGATTCCACCGGTTCCGGCGGTTTCACATTTACAGTACCTCGTACTTCTGTTCTATTAATCATGGTAGCTGACTCACGCCTCATTCCTTCTCGAACTTCCAATCTCTGCCGCTTAATGAATAAGTATTCTTCTTTCATTTTCAGAATAAGATGCTTTATTATTAACGCCAGTATATCGGAAGGAATATCTTTTTTATCTTTTAAATAAGCTTGTCCTTCTTCAAATACACGGAGATTATCATCTTTTACTTTTTTTTCACCTCCTAGTTGATTGATCATAAAATTAGTTTCTGTTTTGCAAATATTTTTAATTAAGAATCTTTTTTCTTCAGCTGCTATAATTTCAAACTTATTAATATAAATACGATCTTGATCACTACCAGCCGCCTCAATCATGATGACTTTAACTTTCCAATTTTCTTCATCAAGAGCGGCGTTTTCTATAGATGTTCTCCAATAATTCTCGTCGGCCGTAGGGTCTTTTCCTTTTTTTGGTCCCATTACTCTAAAGGTTTCAAATAATAACAAAGCCTACACCAATTATTACTTGAAATTACAGAGAAAAGACATACATAAAATTATTCAGTATTAATACAGATGTAAATGTAATTGGAATACCGTGTATTATTTTTCTATTGAAGAGCAAAGAGTATCACTATCAATCACTACGTTTTAATATAAGAGATATCTCAGAACAATAACTAAAGCTAAGAGATATGCAAGATCATGTTAAATAATACTCTTTAATAAAAATATACAACTTAGGATCTAAAAAGGTTTGACTGAGAAGCTTACAAACTCAGAATTATAACTAATCTAAGCTTACAACCAACGCTACCAACTAATAAAGAACTTATATGTAATACGTACAAGGACGTCTATAACTTGTAGATATTAATAGAGAACAGTGACACGGTGACTCAACGTTGAGCTCAACGTACTCACAACTACATGTAGTTCAAATTAATTAAAATCACAGATTAAAAACTTTCTAATGCAAAAGTAAGGATTTGCCAGTTGGAAAGAGTACATTTTTGAAGGGAAGCTTCTATACGGACGTTCGGGCAACTCACATATAAGCGCTCGCCGCGCGGCCATTTTATCCGTGCTAAGCGTCTGATTACACCGTTACACGTGAGGGTCAGATTTTGTACCTAATAAAAAATAATCCTATTTTACAAACTGTTTTTCTAAATAGGAATATATTTTTTATTACAGTTTAAATACAATATCTCGAACATAAAACTTAGGGAGCGTTCAAGTATAACGTAACGCAATTTTTGAAGATTTTTGACCCTCCCCCCCTTGTAACGAGCCGTAACGTTTCACTGTACCCCCCCTCCCCTTAAATGTTACGTAACACTCAAGTGACCATTTTTACCCAAAAGTACAAGAAAGTCGCTAAAATATCCTTGTTATAGTTTTAATCAACTTTGCGGTAGTAATACTAAATAAAACAAAAAAATTTAACCCGCAATACATGCGTAGGTATTTTGTTTATTTTTTTAAGAAATTTTTGACTTTATACTCAATTGTTTTTCTCCTTCGTTCTCCTATTTTAGCTTTTTTTACTAATAAACTCTTTAAAAAAAACATTTATTCTAGCCTTTCGCAATGCAATTATAAACAGAAACCTGACTGAAATTAAACATTTTAGTCAAAATAAAATCGTATTCTTAACAAAATTAAAAAAAATCGTATTATTAACAAAATTAAAATCGTTTTCTTAACAAAACAAAAAAAGCAACTATTAACCAAGTAAGTAGGTCTTTAGAAAAAAAATAGGTTTCTTGAATGTCTTTTTAAAAAATCTGATATTTATTTAAATATTTTTAAAATATGTAATAAACTAACGGCATTCGTTAAAATCGATAATTTCTATTACTTTTTTCGAAATAATTTTTTTTCGGTAAAAAATTATGTATAAACGTAAATTTCAAAACAAACTGAGCGCCTTCCCATTTGTTGTGACGTCCGATGACATGAAGCCATGCGTTTGCTGGCAACATATATCATTACAATGTATGGCGTGTCATGTCATGTGACGTCATTCAAAGAGCGTGAATTTTTTTAAAGTATTTTTCTATTAAAAATGACTTGATTTAACGATTTATACAGTAAAAAAATCATGCAAGAAACCTATTCGATTGAAATTACTGCTGCTCTATCCACGGGTTTGCTAGTCACTCAGATTCTTTCATCACTCGCTTCAGTAAGAACATTTATTCTCTGTTGCAGTAGGCCAAATTTCTTCATAAGATTTTCTTGAGTCGGTTTACTTGGAAGATTTTTAGTGATGTCCGAAACAATCAAAGTCGTGTTTAGTTCCGTACACGGGGTCTCCGCAGTTTCCTCATCAGTATTCTCACTTAGTTCATCGTGGGTATCGCCCATCTTTGATTTGACGGCAGTGCTTTCTCGTCCAGCGAATCCGACAATAGATTCCATAAGAGATGAATAATTGGATGAAGCTACAACATCCGAATCCTATAAACCAAGTGAAAATAAATTAAGAATATGTATTTTTGAGACATGCGATAAAAAGGACATAATATACACATATACAAGCAGATGCACCTGGTTTTGTTGAAGAGTACGTGAAGTCGAGGGGGCATTGGGCCTTAGTATTGCTGGCGTACTTGATGTTTTCATTGGTAGCTATACTTATGACCAGTTCTGTTATGAAAAATCTAGGTTGTATAATTACATATTACTAGGCGATGCAGTCGCTGAGCATAAAGCTACGCTGGCACCATATATTGGAGCGGAGCGTAATACCCAAAAAAATTAAAAATAAAATGTTTCGATGAGAATTTTCGTGAATTTAAAAATTCGGGCACCGTCACAATCTTATCCTAAACCTCTTGCTTCAATTTCACACAAAAAATATTAAAATCGGTTCAGAACTCTGGAAGTTATGGCATAACAGACATTGCGCCATTGAAGCTATGTCATTATTACATTTTAGCAGTAAACTTACCTGTGTAAAATAACTAAGCATTGTTGCTTTCTTCTTCGTGGCCTTCACCTTCAACTCTCGAATAACATCATTTATATGTTCTATCAACTTTTCTTTAGTTTTTCTTAAGGCTTTTTCCAAATTTCGGCGGCATTGTTTGACACAGTTGCGCTGGTAAGTCGACATGAGAGCCTTTATAGGCCAAGAACAGCTGATGATACAAATCTCCTTCTTTTGAGGACATTACAGTATGAACACTATGAACTCACTTTAATAACACCGACTACAGCAATGTGCTTCTGGATAAAAACTAGAGCTGTAACAAACCGTATGTATTCGTTACTAAGTAACGGGTGCGCCATCTTGTACCGAGTAACGAAACGTTACACACGAATGCATTTCGTTACTCGCATGTTTCGTATTATGAGTACCTATACTATTTCAGTTTACACAAGTACCGTTGATGCGTATAATTAAACTTTGCTGATCGTGTGTTTTACGTATGCCTGCGCTTATTCAGTGAATTTATAAACGTACGTTACAAAGAACGATGTTTGTTTATTAAGTAAAGTATAATTTGGAAATTCGTAGTCCAAGTTTTTTACTGTTTATTAAAGGTATTGTGTGTGTATACAAAGTTTGAGATTGTAACAGAAACAAGGTAGGAAAGTACTTTTTACAAATTAGAAATATGTGTTTTTTTTATTATTGCGTATTTTCACGGTTTTTTTTGTTCTTATCTTAAAAGAGATGTGTCGAAATGAGCTCTAATGAGATTTAATTGTTTCTTGGTTAACAAAAGCTGTTAATTACCAAAAGTCTGGTTCAAAATACAGAAAAGTGAAAAAAATATCTGATGCAGCTTGGTATGTAATGTATAAGTATGTTTTCTACAAATCACGAATGTTGCGACGTCACGACGTCATACTGTACGCGTACACAGTACGTTTTCTAATTTACATAACATAGCATGTTATAAGGTAACTGAAGTAACGAGTAACGATACGATAGTAACGAGTACTAATTGTCATAGTAACGAATACATACGGGTACACTTTATTTCGTTACTTTTACAGCTCTAATAAAAACTAACGAATACTGACGACGAAAACAACATTAAATGACGTACAATACAATCGAGGGATTCCCCGTAAAACATAAACGAAAAGGGTTGCCAACTTGCGAGAACAAAATAAAAATGACGACAAGAAGAATTCAATCAAGAGATTCCCCGTAAAATGTGAACGAAAAGGGTTGTCCAATTGGGAGTTTTAATTCCCTAATTTTTAAATGTTACGTAACGTTTTCTAAGAAAGACCCCCTCCCGCCCCTGTAACGCATCGTAACGTTTTACGAGACCCCCCCCCCTCCCCCCAAATTGCGTTACGTAATACTTGAACGCCCCCTTATGAGTTTTGTAATAATAATTGTACTAGGTAAAATTAGTTGGTCACGGTTTACCTGGAATGTGCACTCAATAAAAAACGACTTACAACAATATTCTTTAATATAATGAAATAACAGATAATTGAATTTAAAACTGGAACATAAGAAGACTGTAAGCACAAGGTCAATGAATCCTTTTGTAGTTTGAGTCAGTTCACTTCCTACACATAATACTATACTCTGATTTTTAATTAGATGGACTAAAGTGACATTAGTAATAATACCACATAATGGAAAATAAAAAATAGTGTTGTCCCCTTATCCAATTGAAATTCAATTATTTGTTCAAATCCGCACATTGATAAATGCAAAACACTCGAACTGTGTTATTCTGATGAAAAAACTACTTAATTAGAACACATACATAAAACCCAGTTCTCTTTCGACTGTTCATTTTAAAAAAAAATATTTACAGAAACTAATTTGGTTTAAATTAACTTAATATTGTTTTAATCAGTTTTGTCTGTTAAAATATGTATGTACCAAAATACTTGTAATTGCAAATTAATCGAATGATGCAGTGATCCCCACCCCAGCTTAAATAATTTTTATGATAAAGTGGTTTTCCTGTAAATTCTAAAACCATCACGTGATTAAAATATTTTCGGACTATAAGATTTTGTTATATTTTTCTTTGTTTCGTTGTTTTTGAGTGTTGTTGTTCCTATTTGTTGTTTTTTATTTTATGTCATACGACGTTTTATAACATATTTGCGAGAAAATAAATAAAAATTAATAAATTCATCACAAGCTCTCTTTTAGGCAACTCTAAAAGAGAGCTTCGCTCAATTACTTTTCAGTAATTAAATAGTGTCAAAGCCTTTGTAAAAAATGACGAACATATAAGATTTTAAAATAAAATTAACATTATTATAATATAGTTATAATAACAAAGTCAAATTCTTCTTTCAACAGTAATCAACCAAGTTTTTGTAGCTATCCTACCATTAATTGTAGAATTTGGAATCCTACCTTGCTAACTTTGTGGGCAATGAAATGTTTCTATAATCAAAAAGAATATAACAACTTCAACCTCAAAACAATTATTGTTCTGACTTCTGAGACTCCGTCTATAATGACCATGACGTTAAGGTAAAGGTGGCGAAAACACGTCTGTTACAAATATTTGATCCAAAAACCCACATAGCGTTATTTTTAGCTTTTTCTTAAGTCATAGTCTTAAATACATTGTTTATGAGAAGTTGTAAATTGAATAAGACCTGTTAAGTCGGGACTGCACGGCCCTGCGATATGATCGATGGATGTCCTTAATAGAAAAAGTTGTAAGTATGTCTTAAATTTTAATGTGAAGATAGAATAAATATAAAACAGAAAGCTTAACTTCACTGACTATAAAATGTAGTGTAAAATGTCATATTCAATTTTTTGTGGTGAACAGAGTGGCTTAAAATTCAAAGATGATGCAATAATAATTTTCCGTGGCTACATGTTAACAACAGTAACTCATAATGTGAAATTTCAGTTCTTTGGGTAATAAGAATATGACAACACAAATTTTGATATAGTGTTGTCGGCGATCTGTCACCTGTTGTGTTTGTTTACTTCCTGACTCACGATTTTGTAAAATTTTACTAGTTAAACATGCGTGGTTGTATCCAGGATGTAACATAATATCATTTCACTTGTAAGTGATTTTACGATAATTATTAGACATCACAAACCCTTGTTAGGTAATACTAGAAAAAGAAATAGGTCCTCTAGTGAGCAGGACAACGCTATGTAGGTTTGTGGATCAAGTGTTGTCTCCATCTTTGCCTATAACTTCATGATAATGACTGCCTGTTATGACGTATTATGCATTTATTTCTGTAGTTTTTAAACATATTATTATATAAATTGTAAAATATTAATCGCAAAAATGTTAACAAGGTTCTGCTTGAAGGTTATACAGATAAGGTTTATTAAGAAAAAATTGGTTGTCAGTAAAGTCGGTTTACAGGCTGGCATTTAATGGATTGTAGAATTCAAGAGCAAGTGTTACAATCAATTCTTACCTTTCTTTCATGTTAGTAAAAAACAAAACACTAACTCAAGAAATATAATCTAATATAAAAAGCTTTTACAAATAACTAACTAATAACATACCACATGTGAACTAAATTACATCAACTTATATAAATTCATATATCATACTAAGTATATATCTGTTCTGGTAAATGGTCCATTATAAACTTCTTTATAATAGCCATACCACGTCTGTTTAGAGAGTGATCTAGTCGATCCATGATGTGGAATTCGCCTTTCACACCGAATTTCTTCAAGTTTTCAAATGTTGATTGACCCCATTCTAATTTGACCATCGTGTCTCTGTTTCCATGAATCTGAAGGAGCGGCGCCACTGAAATTTGAACGGTTTATATAGATTTTATTTTTATGTCGTTTTAGTGTGACTTTTGTTTATATAGGCGACAAACGCAACCGTATATTATTTGGTTACATTCGTAACCTTCTTTTAGAGGGCATATATAGAAAAACTCATCTTTATCAAACAAAGTGCCAACATAAGCAGTTAAGAATAAACTAGAAATTGTACAATTCGATTGCCCATTTATCTAGTCATTACAACCAACTCAAATTGTTTAAAAACCTACAAAGATGATGTAACGTAGACAACGGTTGAGAAATCCGTAACAAACCAAGAGGACTAAATTCAAAATCCATATTAAAAGTGGCTTTAACACATAAACGCGGATTTGGGCTCGAATTATATTTATTCGACTTTTAATTATCCATAATACGTAATATTTGAATTATTAAAATACAGACGTATAATAGTAATTTATGAAACTGGTACATAATGAAGGGTATTATACACGAGTGTGAGTTTAAAAATAGAGTGAAGCGAGTGTGTAATACCTAGTTATGTGCAGTTTCATACACTACTTTATCCAATCTCATACATTGAATATATCAAGTAAAAGATAGAGATTGATACAGTTTATTTATTGGTTATTGTAAGTGTTAACATTTTGTATATTACAATGACTTTACTGGTAGTAGATTAAGACTGACTGCTGCCGCAGTCTCTAAAATGTCGGGCGGCGTTAAATTTTCTTCATTTTCACTATCAGTCATTTTAATAAACAATAATAATTATCCAGCGAAACAACAACGAAATGCAAGGAAACGTATGATGGCGCCAAAGCGCGCGCAGCCACAGATAAAAAATGAAATAGTGCTATCGAAACGTAATGAAAAAAAAAATAACATTATTTTGTTAGAGAAATAGTGTTATAATTAAATTTTTCAATTTCATTTCGGTATACTATTTGTAAAGTTCGTCAATATAAACTCGTTTTGAGTTTTATATTTTAAATTTACGATGTGAGAGTAGATAAAAGTTATTTTGTGTCATTCATAAATAACCAAGTGAAACTGAAAAGTCATATTATAATACTTGATATGACTTTTCAGTTTCACTTTATGTTATGTCATTAACTAAAAGTTATTTAGAACTTTTTATTACAGTTAACTGCACAAGCTATATAACAGCTCGTTGTATAAGTTTCATATATAAGTTTTATGATTTAACATTTATACTAGACTCAAAAATTGTCGTGTAAACTTCGTGACAAATACGTAGAAATCATTGAAATGACATATCCTAAAATGATATACCTACACCTAAGCTTTGACCTGACAACAACTTTACAACTTTTTGATTGTTATCAATGTGTATAAAACCCTTAATTTATTGTAACCCTTATGTATTATTTCGATATTCTATAAATACTTTGTTAGTTGGACCTCGCGACAGTCTACAAACAAAAATTCATTTAGTAATACCTAGATGTTAGTCGCTTAAAGAAACGAAAGCGTGCGGACTACCTAGAGGGTTATAAATCACGTAGACCTTACATGTTCTTTAAGCACGGTGACAGCCACGAGGCATTGCTGTACTTCCGGTGTAAGACTACACGGTTAACTTAATTTTGGAATGTTTGGGTCATAATCACACCAAAAGTGTTGTCAGCTTAAGACTCTTCTGTAATGAGGTAAATTTAACTTTAACCGACATTACGTTTGGTCTGATGGCGCCCTTAGGTATAGGAGTATGTAAGTGCATACTATTATTTCCTGAAGTATTCTTGAGCTCTTCATATACAATTGAATTTTCATTAAGAAATGAGCTAAAGGCGAAGATTCCTGCAACATCGCGAACCCATCTATAAGCGGTATGTAAAGCCAAGGCACCACCCATTGAAAATCCACCTGTAAAGAGCCAAAAATAAATGAAATTAACTTAAATTTTCTAGAAGTTTATTCTCTGTATTGATACTGAGTTAGCTGTAATGTATACAAGTATTATCTATACATATAAATAAAATTGGAGTGTCTGTTTGTAATATTGAAATAACCGTTTTTTACTACATGCATACGAATATATATACGGTACATACACCAAAATAACATTTTTTTCAATTTTTGTCTGTCTGTTTGTTACGGCTAATCTCTGAAATGGCTGGACCGATTCGAGCGCAGTTTTATTGGCAGGTAGCTGATGTAATAAGGAGTAACTTAGGCTACTTTTATTCAAGAAAAATTCTTTAAAATTACTGTGCCACAGCAACGCGTGGCTGGGTCAGCTAGTTCTATATAAAAATTAAACTTAGACGTTGCTAACAGAAAACTTAGTGCCCATCAGTTAATCTAATGATAAGCGAAAAGGGTAACTTAAAGTTGTGTTTAGACTATCGTGTTCTGAATATTATCAGAAAAAGGGCCAGATCAAAGATTATAAATAGACAGTATACATTGAGAGAAAGAAAACAGCACTCTTCAGTGGGAAATGCTCTGCGGATTATATCCCGCACCAGCATTTGAAACTAAAGTTTCAAATGGTTCATAAGGACCATTTCCCATAAGGTGCACTTCCTATCAGATCCACTTCCCACATCACATTGCGTAGGAACTACTCCTTACAAGCAATTGTTTTTGAGAAATACGAACCATGTGTGAAACACATTATAATTATTCCCGAGGGGTTGAAAATGAGGAAAGTGTTCAGTTATATTCAGTGATCCACGCCCATAGTGCACGCCCAGCAAATACTATAGATATTATTTACTCGTAAGATTTGTAAAATTACATATTTTATGTGGATAAAATTTAGGTACTACGTTAAAATTATTTTTAATTAGAAAATTTACCTTTTGAACAGTTGAGAAACTGGGAAGTGTTCCATTTAAGAGTAAATTGTGTACTCTTAAATGGAACACATTTTGGAAAGTACCCATTTCGAGAAGTTGTCTTTTTTGGAAGTGCTCCTTATGAAAGTACCTATAGGAAATGAAAGGCTCATGGAAATAATGCATCAGGACAGATCAGAAAAATCTGATTAGTTTATCTTGTTGATGTAATTAGAATAGGAACTTAGTCTTAGAAGAGATCCGTGCGGCGAACCTGAACTCTACCCCAGAAGTCTTCTAGAAGGAAATTATTAAGTCTGTCTTGTTGCAAAAATGTAGTCTGAAGCGCAGTGATGTGACTTATCTTAGATAAAAGTATCTGAAATATAGATACAAGATACAAAATACGTATTTACATCTTGTATTTGAAATACTTTTTAAATTTTGTATTTTGTATCTTATATTTAGATACATTTTCCTGGTATCTTAGTATTTTGAAGATACTTTGTTGCCTAAGATACTTTTACTAAAATAAACTTCGCAGTTTTCTTTCCGAACGCAGTGCATCGTTTATTTAAATAGTCGATATTGGACTTTTTGGCGGAAGCGCGAAGCGTCACTTTACTGGTTTTGGTTTTCTTGTTAAATTTTGTGTTGTGGTGGATATTAATGTGTAATAATGGCGTGTTATTAACCACCGAGTGTTTCTGAATATGCATGAGTGTTGGCAAGTGTAACAAAACAGGATGGAAGGTGTCTTTTCGGGCTCTCTCAAGAAGGCCACGAGGAGGTTTCAGTAAAACCCCACTTCTTTACTGAAACCTAGGAAATTACTCAAGAACATAGAAGAAAGATTATACTTACTTGACACTGGCTAAATGCACAAATTGTGCAAGCCATAAATAAAGAAAATAGTCGATATTGTCGGTAACTAAATGACTGATGGCGACACTATCTATCTACAAATATCATCGGCTAAGATGTCCCACCCACCGTCACTCCTGGAACTCATTCTGGAGGGGATCCGAAGTACGGTTTTAGGCCCTGGCGGACCGCAGTTAGCAGGGGGCGTAACTAGCGCGTGGCTAGCCACGCGTGAAAGGCTGCCCCGCCAACTCGCTAAAAATCCCAAAATGCTCCACCGTGCCAGTTGGCGACTGGACGGGAGGACCCGGTGGCCATTTCGGGGGGATTCGGGCGTCCCCGCAGTCTCCAGGTGAGTTCCCTTTTTTGGTCAGCTTAGCCCAAGAAAACTGCCATTGGTCTAGCGTCTCGACTAAAAATCATTCACCATCATGAAAAGAAGGAATAGGAAGAATTTTAAACAACGGCTGCACTTCCTTCCATTTAAAGTTCACCTTGCGAACATTAGAGGACTGCACTCAAATCTCCATTCTTCTTGACGGACGTCCTAAAAACCTTAAAACTTGCCAATGTGCAACCAGTACCCAAAAAGGGTAGTCGTGCCGACGAAAGAGTGCTGAACAGCAAGTTGCTCTCATATCTCGAAGACAACGATCTCCTCACTGACCGTCAATATAGCTTTCGCCGAGGATGCTTAACTGGGGATTTTCTAGTTTATGACGCATTCCTGGGGCGAGGCCCTCGAGATGCACGGCGAAGCACTTGCCGTGTCACTTGACATCTCGAAGTTTTTTGACAGGGTCTGGCACGCAAGTCTGCTCCGCAAAGCTTCCTGCGTACGGTATCCCCGCTGACTTTTGCAGTTGAATAGCCGATTTCATGACTGAATGATCGATCAGAGTAGTTGTCGCTGGCTGCTTCTCTGACTCAGTGGCTATTGATGCCGGAGTTCCTCAGGGGTCTGTTCTTTCTGCGACGCTTTTCCTGCTACACATCAATGACCTGTTAATACCAGGAATTGTTGGGTGTGCAGATGACAGTACTGTTGTAGAGAGATACCGGTCTAGCGCAAAAGCCAGCGGTGTCGACGTGATGTTGATGAGAGAGGCCATGGTTGAGCGAATATACCTCCGCCTCCAAAACACAAGCATATCTTTTCACGACAAAAAGGAGTTCCTTCCACCTCACTCCTACTTTCCGAGGTACATCTGTACCTGTGACCGACGGCCTCGAGCTTCTTGGCATGGAGTTGTCTTCAGACCTCAACTTCGGCGCCAACATCGAATCGAAAGGTTAAATTGCAACCAAAAAGCTGGGCGTCCTAAATAAGGTCAAGCCATATTTCACGCCGGCCAGGACAGCTTTTAACTCTCTTTAAAGCTCATGTTCGATCTTGCATGGAATATTGCAGCCACCTTTTGGATGGCTTAGCAAAATACCAACTTGCTGCACTGGACACGATTCAGTGCAGAGCTGAGAAGCTCATCGGTGACAGCAAATTGATGAAGAGCAAGCTTCACACCTTAGCTCATCGCCGCAAAGTTGCCTGTTTGTCGGTGTTCTACAGTCTGCACTTTGGAGAGTGTGCTCAAGAGCTGAATTTGCTCATACCGCCATCTCCTTTTTTCCATCGGACATTCAGACGCACTGCGGGCTACCACCCTTTCTTTTCAACATCCTTTATAATGCGCACAGCAAAGGAGTGGAACTCCCTCCCTGCGTCTGTATTTCCGAGAACTTATAACCCGTCCATTTTCAAAGCCAGGGTGAATAGGCACCTTCTGGGTTAGTTCGTTTCGTTAAATTCTTATCCTACAATAAAAAAAAATATTTCTAAAATATAACACCTGTTTGCCCCAGCTCTGCCCCTGTAGAGCGAACCTTCTCCTGGCCTCATCGAACGAAGAATTAGTTTTACTCAAATCTCAACTAAAACATAAAAAATCTTAATTTTAATTACCTTCATATTTTGTCTTGTCACATTTGCCTGATCCTTGTTATCAACGCGATCTATTCGAAAATTGTTTTCTTGAACAAATAAACTTAAATTCAATTAAATGTTGTTTTCTTACAAAAGTATTTTATCTTTAAAAAGTATTTGAAAGATAGGTATTTTGTATCTAGTATTTCAGATACCTTTTTAGAAAAGTATTTGTATCTGGTATCTGAAATCTTTTATTTTTAAGTATCTTGCATCTTGTATTTCAGATACTTTGTATAGGGTATCTTATACATCACTGCTGAAGCGATACTAGCAAAATAAAAGCAACGTAATACATAATCACTTCATGTACGTGCCTTTTTGAGTTTATAGTCATATATCCGAAGATGTCGCTAACATTGCCAAGCATTTACATAATCTTACATACAGAAAGAAGTTATGTTGGACTGATCAATAACCGCTAATAGAAATACTAGCGGTAAGATACAGCACGAAGTGATCACGCTGCCGCTGCTCTTAAATAACTATTAAAAATTAAGAACCCCGAAGGAAAAGTTACCCGCTGTAGACTAAGGTTCGGACGTAAAAAAAAAACAAAACCGTAAGCTTGTTTCATTTGGTCAGGATATACCTAAGGATATATAGGTAGCGAGCACTCATGCCGCTGTCGCACACAACCTTTGATAGGCACTCAATAGACGAGTATGCAACGCAGGTATTTATCACGTATGGTGTACGATGCTCCCGCGCATAATGATTTATATATGGTACGAAGTTACGTTTGAAATAGTCGATATCGAAACAGTTAACTTATTTTTAATTTATTCTTTACAAATAACAGGGAAAGCCGCTCGGCAGTTCACATAAAACATTTTGTTTTCCAGAGATGGATTATTCTGTTTTACTTAATCTCGTGATGGCAAGACAGTTAATTCAAAACTGAAGTCGCCGTGACTGAATATGCCACTAAAAGGAAGGCAGACAAAACTTATGTAAAAGTAATCTTTATATATATAATTCTTCTGTGAGTGTGTATGTCACTGAACTCCTCCTAAACGGCTGGACCGATTTGAATGATTTTTTTTGTGTGTGTTCAAGGGGATCTGAGAATGGTTTAGATTCACAAATCAGTCCGGCAGATGGCACTGCAGTCGGCACAGCAACGCGTGGCCGGGACAGCTAGTATAATATATATCGTCTAATTTTAAACGTAATAAATACATTTTTGGCTAGTTTTTATTCTACAAAATTAATTACATTTTAGTTTTAATATATTTAAAAAAAAATATCTCATTACCTATTTAACTTTCCACTGCAGTAATGTTATATTTTATAATATTGTAAACCGATAGCATTTAAGTCTCTTCACTATTTATCAATCTTAAATGAATTCATACTCCTAATATTTCTATCTTTTTCTCGTCTTGCAGCACATTTCCTGTACAGACGTTTTTCACAGCTTTTCAGTCAAACTACAAAATAGGCTAAATCTAATTAATTGACGTTGATCTTTGAAGTTATAACAAAATATTATTATCTATTGGCACATTTACTTTTGGTATCAATTATTGCACGAATTTTCTTACCTTTTATGATACCAGGTCAATTAGAAGTACACTGGTTTTGTGGATCTAGATATCCTTACTGGAGTTGATTTACAATTGACATGGACTAAGATGCTGTATCACTTACTGAGATGCTGTATCACTTATTGAGATGCTGTATCAATAATAAGAAAACATAAGTGACACTAACTGAGATACCAGTGTGCAGTGGTATCCTAGAGATGAATAAGAAGGTAGAGATAGTAAACTTTGGTGGGTGGATGAAATATATTGAAACTTGGATCCGCTTTTGGGCCAGTGTGACGACAAAGTTAAATGGTAACACATGAGGGAGGACTTTGGTACAAGGCACACAAAAACTAATGTAAGCATTCAAAACTTCCTAACATCCATAGGATAATCAGAGTGATTTCTTAAAAACTAGGCTTTATTTTATTGTAAGTTACCAACCTACTATTATTCTGTTGTTAGGTATACCAGCTTCGTTTTCTTTCTGAATAAGATATCTAACTTCTTTCTCAATATCTGCTATTGAATCTAATTTTTCAGGTACTTCCGCTGAAATATCTGCGCGATCGAACCAGACATTGCTCAAAAGACCTGATGCTGGTGTATATGGTTGCAACGGAGCTGTAGGGTAAACTACTTTGATGTGAGGAAAAGCTAATTGCACCATTAGTTGCACCCATTCCTTCATATGCTCCCCGCAGCCACCTAAAAACGATAATTTTAAAGTGAAAATCTATATATATATATATATAAAAATACCCTGTTAGACTGTTTGTTGGCCATGAACTCCGAAACTACTCAACCGATTATGATGATTTTTTAAAATTTTGCTGAATATGTTTCGATTTAGCACATAGGATAGGTTTCATTTTAATTTATAACACAGCAACGCGTTACTGGGTTAGCTATATAATAATAAATATCATTATGAGATAAAAAAAATCGCAAACCGCTTTAATGAAGCTTTTAGCGTGTTCAACCTAAGATTTCAAAAATTACGGAAGATTTGATAGGGCGTCCTGCCCTTTCGGGTGGATGACCACGATTATTAATTTTCAGTTTTTCCGTTAAATCCAGTTGCTCGTTAGCACCCACCAACTCGGATTGGGCCAGCATAGAGGGTTATGTCCCATTTTCCCTAAACTATTTACTTCCGTACGAATGTCTGTGCCCCAGCAGTATGGGCGTTAATAGGCTGACCCCGATGATAAAACTCACGTCACACCCACATGCAGAATGGCATCGCATATAAACTGTGAATGCCAATTTCCAATCACCAACAAGCAACAAGAATAAATTCTTATTTAATTTTCTTTCCATATTTGGGGCACCCTTAACCAGATGTAAAATTATTACCCAATAATATCGTAATTGATAGCAAAATAGTACTGATATTTTCCAACAACACTAGTACCCATTCATTCGCTCAACTGTGGCTAAGAAATGGGTAATTCTCTACACAGGCCCAATGAGCTCAACCGGCGACGTCAGATTACAACAGGGAATTTTAAGGGTCAGCCCTGTCTGGGACACTACCAGACGGCGTAAATTTAAACTTTATGATATAAGGCTTCCAACATATTTTTTATAGAAATATACCAAAATCAAAAATATTTTAATGAATCTGTATTTTTTTTAAATTGTTATGCATTTTTACATTATCCATATAAAAGTACATTTTAAATTGTGGCTTTTAATGATATGTAATTTTATAATTGAATACTTTCAATTCATAAACGAAAGAAACTGGCTCTTCTGAATTCATAAGGAAAATTCGTAAAATATAACACTTCCATGAGCAATTTAACATCAAAAACTTGTGAAAGTGTAATACGTGTGTTCGTCATTCTGACAGTGCAACATTCTTAGCTTATGAAATGGATAATAGAATCAAGGAGCCATCAACTTATTAGTCTGCAAAAAAAAATGGTGACCTTTGCCAAGGTAAATAGAGTCCGAAATAAATAAAGGTTTGTGCTACTGCTGAACATACCGACTGACAACATACTTTTTTGATAGTCTATCTGTATAATAAAAGCTTAGCAAATGCAAGTTAGTCACTGAGATTCCGACAAAGACCTAGTGAATACAACACTAGTAGAATAAAAATAAAAATGCAAGAACTGACTTTAGGATACGACATAAGGATGACTTTAGGCCATCAGGGCCACAAACTCTTTCATTATCTATGGAACTATTCTGGCAAAATGTCCTAATTTTTACTGACTGATAAATTGATTACAATCAAAATCAATAACCTATTTCAAAAGTAAAGAAGTTTAAAAAAATAACAATTATTATGATAGACATTAAACAACAAAATGGACAAATTACTTACTTATAAATATAAAAAAATGAATTAAATAATAATAATAACTCTAATATTTTTAGTTCTTACACTTCGGAGCATGTTACACATTTGAATAAAACAATATTTTATACAGATTTTTGCACATAATTTATTTTAAATTTAATCCTGACGTTTCGATTCCTATACAGGAGCCGTGATCACAGGATGACTCAGATAATGTTCGTTATATATTTTCTACTAACTTCACAGTATTTAATTGGGCACATCCTTATTGTTAAAAATTTTATATAAATCAAATTGTTTTATTTTACATTTTATTTAGTTATTAAATTCTCACTTCGATTACATTGTATACTACTAAATCTACTATCAGTTCAGAAATTGGAAGCCCCTTCCAAGAAACTGGCAAAAGAAACTCGGGCAGGGGGACCAACCTCCACCATCTTACTGTTATTATATACAAAAAGAGCTACCTACATCTTGCAATGTGTGTCTTTGGAGATATTCATGTTTTGATTTTCGGAGAAAAATTAATTCCTCCAAAGACACATGATCTCCCATATAGGAGTCAAAATGTCAGGATTAAATATTAAATAAATTATGTGCAAAAATCGATAAAAAAGTTTGTTTTATTCAAACAATAGTATAACCAATTAACCTAGCCAAAAGTAAGCACTATAAGGCTTGTGATACTAGGGTAACCGATAGACATAGATATAAGGATAGCTAATATTAATAGAAATATATATAAATACCCATGACTCAGGGTACAAATGCTCGTTTTCATCACACAAACATCTGCCCTTTCCAGGATTTGAACCCAAGACCGTTGGTGCAAAAGGCACTACTATTTAACCAAACAGTGAAAGCATAATAATAAATTTAATTTGTTTTATATAAAGAGCAATATGGGATGTGTTGTCTCCTTAGGGAATTGTAATAAATAAAAAATAACATTTATTAAAAAATAAATGATGAGATAGAATCAAATATAATTGAGTTTACTATTTTCTATGAAGGCATTTATTACTTAAGTATTGTTTATCATGAGATGCAAATCAGGTATTTTTATAATTTTTCCTCATAAGTAACAGTGCTACATGATAAGGTGAGACTCCTAGGGAACAAATGAAAATTATTATCTTGAGCTTATTAATATTAGGTAGGTCACGTTATTGTGACATGACCAAAGCTCTTGTTAAAAGAAAGTTATCATCACTGACCAAAGTAATGCCCAAAGCAAGCATACTGTGGCAGCAACTGGCATAGTTGCAGAAACTCATATTTCAGCTAGTGCAGTAAGCATCATTTGAAGAATGTAATGAGTTTGAAGTAAGATTTACATAATCACGGCGGTTAGGCTGGGTTCATCTGAAATTTTCTTGAATACTATTGCCGAAAAGGGGTAGTAAAGGTAAGGTAAAAGCTCCCCTCCCATACCTCTAACAAACCCACATTTAGCAATGGTACTTGTTTTTGTAAACTTTGCTTTTTGTACATTTGAATGATATTTTTATGTGATCCAAATCGAAATTTGGATTACAGTAAAGCTGTTATTCCCGTACAAGTAAGTTATACTCATCAGGGATACATTTTCAAGTGAAATATTACAAGTTTTCCGTAAATTCCTTCAGCCATAAGCCTCCTAACCACTACAGTACCAATCTAATCAAGTTAAATCGTCTCTTGTCTTGTAGCTTTAAATATCTATCTAGTGATAATAGTAATTTTTCTACCTGAACCATGAAAAAAAAAAACTGTAGCTGTATGCTTAGCGGCGGTGTGTTTTGTTATATGAAGAGCACCCAGTCTGGACATGACTAAAGATTCGCAGGTTACACAGAAGTCAAATTAAATACAGAAAATACAGTATATTAAAAATTAAGTAAGGGAGTATTATATATTGTGAATTATACAACAAATAATCCACGCAAAAAGTATTTATGCTGAAACTAAAGTTCGTAAAATTTTACTTGATCGCTGCGACAGATGTCAACCACAGAACACATATACCCAAGGGAAGAATGTCAACTTCATATATTTATGAGAACGAAAATAGTTTGGAAGTGCTGCCATCTTAAGTCAGCCCAAGTGAAACTATATGAGGCGGGAAATTTGAATCTCGGCATAGGTTCACTTGAATTATGAATTTATTTGTTTAGGCGCATCCAGACCAGGAGAGCAGCCTAGAGAGCTTAACACTCTCAAGACTACTCACCCAGTCTCGATGCGCCGTTATATTCACTGGGAGTTTAGGTATTGGAAGTAAAACCATATTTAGACAATATTTCATTATAATTTTATTATCATATCCTGCTACACAAGACCAGCGATTTTTTATTAATTAGGTAAAACTAAACATTACATTAAAATTAGAGAAACGAACGAAGATATGGAATTATTCATGCCAGTCCATTTATCAGTACAGTTTAGAAATTTATAAAATCCCTCACTATCTGATATTACCAAAGACCGGAACCACTTACTTTTTAAAGGGTTATCATTGAGCTATTTAATTAATAGATTTTCACAAGCCCTCACAATTCGGTAACCATATCAATGGACATACCCTAAGGAAAGGCTTACTAATATGATACAGTTAATTTGACTAAACACTTACTAATATTTCAAAACCCACGTAAGCTTACCCTATCAAATGTTATGTGCATGCTTCAAGCTAATTAGATCTCCATACGTATGTAATACAAACATTGTTGCTCTCCCTAAACAATTAAAGGGGTATCGGCAAATAGGTATCTCCCTCTAAACTAACATTTCGGACTAGAAAAAGCTAGACACATTCTGTAGAACAGAGAGGGGGATAGTGTAACACAAAGCTAATGCTAAGTGGTATATTTGAAACCCTATCGTAACTGGTAAGTAGTAGTTGATAACTACTTCGAGGAAGTTACCGTTACGTTAGGATAACGCAATCCATAGGGTAATCCTATCAAAGGGTAAGCTTATAATGTAGTTAGCCAATAGATAAAGTTAATGAAGTAAAGGGGTTTTCCGGTCCTTGGATATTGATGGATATGATGGTTACCTACAAACAAAATGTGTAACAAAATAGTAAGCTATTAGCATGTAAAAGAGTCTTATCTAAAGCACAATTTTTCAATAAATATCAGTTAAGACTTTCATAGTACAGTTAGAAACATTAAATTGTATACATTTCAGAAGTTTGTCACATTGAACTTGACAATTTTTGTTTTTTTTTCACAAACAGTAAAATTAGGTATTTGTTTTTATAAATTTGCTCTTATTTATGCAATTTAATGTTCATTTTGCGTTTAAGTGCATTTGCAGAAGATTCTTCAGCAAATTTTCTATTTTTTAAAACACAAAATCGTTTGACACAAATCATAAATACACTTAAAGTTATTTTATTAATATTTTCTTCTATGTGTATTTCACACTGAAGAAAATTAAAATCAACATTTTCTTTTAAATTTTGTATCACCGTTTTTCTTAGATGTAATATATATCCTTTTTCTTTCAAAAAATTATTAATTATGCAGGCACAGTACTCCACACAAGTAACTAAATCTTCGCTTACATAATTTAAACTTTTTTTAAATCACTGTACTCTCTGCATTCCACAAACATGTGCCATCTCTCAACAGATTCTGAAAGTAAAGCAGTTCTGCAGTACCCACATTCTAAAGATAATCTTTTGATTAAAAACCCACACACATATGCACATGCTTTTATTTCTTCGGAGCTTTCGCTTAATGAAGTTTCTATTTCCAATGGAAGCAATTCATTTATGATCAGATAATTTCTCTCTGACTCATCTGTACACCTTTCTGTAGGTACAAACCTAGGTATAGGAACAGACAATAAGGTATCTAAATTATTAATTACTGTGTTATTGTCAGTTTCACAGTTACCAGTAGTCCCTAAATGTGATAAATTAGTTAAAATGGCAGTTTTAAGCCCTGCCAGAAATTGCCCACACATAGGTTTGTATTAGAGCCACAATTTCCTCTAATACAGCCAAACAGATTCTCCAGTGGATCTTGTTGCAGTCTTCTTGTTGCCAGACTTCTGATTTGGTATTTTTGCACCAAGCTTTTCCACAATCGACCTACACCATTTAAAGTCCAGATCCAGCCTTCTTGGGATGGTGGTTTACGGGAGCTTCCAATATATTTCATGGTATTAAAAAATATTTTCATTTCTGAAAAAATTTTCAAATGCGGACTGGTCGCAGTCAAGTTTGTGGACTCTGGCTTCCCTCTTCTCAAATCAGATGATTCACTATTGAGTGCATCAAACAATTTGTCCATACTAGCTACTAAATTCCCAGTCACAGCAGCATCCGGAGTCATACTTCCTGTAAGTTCATAGAAATAGAATTGTTATGAAAGATACCAATAGTTTTATATAAAAATTCATATAACTTTAGTTATGAAGACTAGTTTTATTAATTTAATTATTTATCATGTCAGACGCCCAATCGCACTAATAAATATCAACAAACCAAAACCGTTCCGCAACAAAAATGCTGTCAAATGACACATTCTGTATCGCACTAACATAACGTTTCACAATCGATGTGCCTGTTGCCCATTGCCGTATCACAATAATTTTGTGATAGCGGTTTTAACTAAAATAAACTGAACGCCCTGTCAAGATAAGTTGGAGAAAAAGTTCATTATTTTTACCTTTTACAGATATAACTTGTATTAGGTATTTAACAAAATCAGCGTTATTTAACGATTTTCTGGCGCTCGAAATTATAAATAAAAATAACAAACAATCTTACAATTCTATGTTTGTGTCTATGGATCGTAACATTTTTGCTTCAGTAAAGGTTGAATTTCGATTCGGTTGAAAGCATTAGTGCGATACCGTTTTTTGTATCAACCAAATTGCAATTGAAACGAATGTGAAACATTACCAAAACCAAACCTCAACCATTGCAGTGCGGTAAGAATTAGTTATTTGATTTGTACAATGTGTATTAATCCAGGAAATGAAGCACAAGAAATGGCAAATACTCACATTTTTTTTTTGAAAACCTGTTACTTTCAATAGTGAATAACTCGAAAAATATTATTTTTCCAAAAAAAATGTATAGAACATTTTTACTATTTTCATTTATGCCTGTAATTAATATCTAATAAATAATTCCCACCCCCAAAATGGGGTGGAAGCCACCCCCAGGAATAAAGCGCCCCTCTGCATGATATAGACTTTGATGACAGGCTATATATGTGTTCTGTGCAGGCTATTCTATCTACTGTAAAAATTTCAGGTAGGATAAAAAAAGTGAGACAAAATGCTAAATTTCCTGGACTATTATGTATTTTCGTATATGAGCTGTGGTGATGTGATGTATTTTCTTATATGCTTATCTCAAAAACATTAAAAGGAATAACATACCATTTGAACTTTTGTGAAACAGCCCTGCAGCAACAGAATGACTCAAAACTTGTGCAGCTAGATTCACCTTCATTTTTTGTTTTGCATTTGGGTTTAGATGCTCCTTTTTTAAACAAGGTGCAAAAACAAAATTTGGATTGACATTATCAATGTCATAAAATCGTTTGATATGGTCCCATTTCGCAATCCCTGTAAATTTATTCACACTTAAAGGATACAACTGAGTTTGAACAAAGCACAGAATCAGATATGATTGTAGTGTGTGTATCCTGACAGGATCGCCATGCAATGACGGGTGTTTGGGGTACTAAATGATGCAATCTGACTAGGATATTTTTTTTTTTTTTTAATTTATTTATTGATCTACCAACATTTGTTACATTTCTCACATGCATATAAATACAAATTATCATAATGAACCAAAATGTACAAACAATTACAGGTAGATACTTCATGCATTTATAATAGTTAAAAGCAATTATATAATAATAATGTAAATTAAGTCAACAGGTATATATAGGTATATCAAAAGTTAATAACAATAAGAAGTACAACAATTTTCTATAAGCATTAATCCACATAAAGGAGTATTACAAGAAACTATCTCTCAAAGTCCGACGGAGCTTGTTAGGTGGGTCGAAAAATATATCACTTATTTCGCTGAATTTATTTACAATCTTACACATTCTAGCTAATGGAGAATTGGAACCAAACACTGTTCTACGACGTGGTCCAGCCAATGGTGTAATCTTACGAACATAACGAGGATAACGAATGGGAACGTACACATTAAATTTATCTAAGATTTCAGGACAATGAATAATACCATTAATTATTTTGGAGGCAAAAACTAAATCTATAATATTCCTACGGTTGTCTAAAGAAATCATTTTAAAATGGACCAAATTGTTTTCGTATGATACACGCTTCTTGTAACTTCTAAACCCGCGTGCGTAAGACAAATGTCTTACGAATCTTTTTTGGATACGCTCGATTCTTAGAGAATGTGTAGCATAGTGAGGTCTCCAAACTACAGTACAGTATTCTAGTATACTTCTAACTAAACTGTTAAATAAAACAATTTTAATTTTAGGGCTTCGAAAGACTCTTATATTATGATTAGGACTCTTATATTATGATTAGGACTCTTATATTATGAAAGGACTCTTATATTAGGATATTGAACTTACTTAGTAAATTGTTACAAGCTTATATACACTGTGGAAAGATGTGTGTGCATGCAAAACATATTTTACACACACTACATGATGATGCCCTGTCCAACAAAAATGAATTAAAATCAAATAAATCTTACCAATTCCCATCTTATCCCCAGATGATACATTGCTGGTGCACTCTATGTTATATTTCATGAACAGATTGCGAAAACATTTGAGCAGGTGCGGTGTATCAAATAATGTGACAATTTCTTTGTTGTCCATTGTTATGTAGGGTTGTTCCAAAGATGCACCCAGGATCGACAGTGCTCGCCTGTTTACCCCATCCATGTCACAGACAATGGCTTCAATATTTAGCCCTATTTCAAAGCACTGATGAAGAACCTATAATAAAAAAATTGACAATTGTATAATAATGTCATGTCACTGACATAACTAATTAAATTTGAAATTATGCATGTACTTACTTCTTTTATAAGTACTGCAAGTCTATCTGCAGTAGAAAAGCCACTAGAAAAATAGTGAGCAATTGGTTGCTTAACTTTGCGTCTCACTCCTGCTATCATAAACACTAAAGCGTATCCAGCAACTATTGAAGATCTCCCTTGTGCTTCGTGGTCTTGAAAACCTTCAATGACGTCTTGTTTGCTGTTATAAAACATATGTTTTTTCAGCGACATTTCATTGAACATCAGTGTGTATATATTTTCTGATGGCTTTTGGGTACGGACAAATTTTTTTAAAACTTTAAACACTTGTTGATTTACTCCTACACCAAATGGAATTCTATTTGATAGTGATTTTAATGTGCTTGGAGATGGTAGGGAAAACAATCTTCGCAACAAGCGATAACAGGTAGGAGATCTTTTGTAGATTCTAAGAGCTGTAATCTTCTCTTCTTTAGACCACCTCCTTCCCCTTGCTTTTCGTTTTACATTTCGTAACTGCCCTTGTAATAGCAGGGCAAAGGTTAAAATTTCCAATATGGACCGTCGATTTAAATGCCCATATTTTTTTTGTAGATAGTACTCACTAAAAGAAAGCGTTTTGCAAAGTATTAGGTTACGAAAATTTACGGTTCATGAGATATATTTTTTTAAACTTTTCGTACAAATTGGCAAATAACACGATATGGACCGTCAATATATGAGGTTTGAGGGGTGGGAGGAGGGAGGGGGGGTTAGGGCTATCCCACCGTGTCAACCCCACCCTGCGGAACCCCATGGTTATTGAGATATTCATGGTTAAAGTTTTAAGGTTAGAATAGCGCTATTTAGTTTTAACCGTACCTAAACCAATAACTATAGGACCGATTCGGTTCTGGCACTTCGCCGGCCGCTGCCGCGGCACGCTCGCTTCGCTCGCTCGGCTCGTGCGTTGTGGTCACAGTTCTAACCTAACCTAACCAAACCAAAATTAATGTATATAATACTGATTACTATTCTAGTATTATGTATGTATACAAAGTTTGAGATTTTAACAGAAACAAGGTAAGAAAGTAATTTTTACAAATTAGAAATATGTTTTTTTTTATTATCGCGTATTATCACGGTTTTTTCGTTCTTATCTTAAAAGAGATCTGTCTAAATGAGCTCTAATGAGATTAAATTGTTTCTTGGTTAACAAAAGCTGTTAATTATTAAAAGTCTGGTTCAAAATAAAGTAAAGTGAAAAAAAATATCTGACGCAGCTGGGTATGTAATGTATATGTATGTTTTCTACAAATCACGAATGTTGGAACGCCGCGACGTCATACTGTACGCGTACGCAGTACGTTGTTCTAATATACATAACATAGCATGTTATAAGATACTCAGTAACTGAAGTAACGAGTAACAATATGATAGTAACGAGAACTAATTGTCATAGTAATGAATACATACTAGTACGTGAAGTGATTGACGTTTGACATCTATTATTTGTCAAATTAATTGTGTAATTGCGTGTTATTTGCCAATTTGTATGAAAAGTTTAAAAAAATATATCTCATGAACCATAAGTTTTCGTAACCTTTAAAAAAATATATCTCATGAACCATAAGTTTTCGTAACCTAATACTTTGCAAAACGCTTTCTTTTAGTGAGTACTAACTACAAAAAAAATATGGGCATTTAAATCAACGGTCCATATTGGAAATTTTAGCCTTCGATTTTAAAGTGTTTATGCGATTTATCATTTGCCAAATTTTTTTTACATATTTTGTACACTTTGCTTGCAGGTTTTTTTTATCTCTTTCTATTTTTTCTATAGCTGCAGGGTCATACTGAACAGTACTTCCCTCTTCAGAATTTGTTATGTCCCTCAAAGCAAGCCTATTAGAAGGCCCAGGCTGAGGTTCATTTGTGTTTATGAACAATTCATCTACATTCTGAAACAAAGTAAAGCCAAGTCAAAAACAGGCTAAAAATAACAAAAAATGATTCAGTCAAGAAAACATACTAAAAACTAATATTAAAATCTGATAACATATTTATAGCAAAAACAATACATGTCAACTGGTTAACTAACATGTGATGGGACAGCAGTTCTGAGCAGTTTTGTCTTAGAGGCATCAGTAAAATCCTCATTCCTGAAGTGTTTCTGGCACAACATTCTGTGTTCATCATGTAACTTTCTTTGAAAGGCGATGGAGCTGTACTCTCTATCCGGAAATATGTATTGAGCCCATAGTTCACATCTGAAAAGCATCATGCGCATTTTATATATCTGTATTTGATCGTATTTTGTAGATTGTAGGTAACGTGAACTCTTTAGCAACATACCGAAGAAGGTTTCTTACAGCCGGTTTTGGAAACCGAAATACTTTAACACTAGAAGAGCGACCGCACTTAAAGCACTTTCTCTTATTTTCCGCCATGGCAGAACTGAAGATGACAAACTTCACAGACACGAAATAGTCAAGAAAGAGTCAAATATCTCAAAAATTCACTTCAAACAAAAGGTTAGAGTCAATATCTCACAATGCGAATCACAATTCGATGGAAATTACTTCAAATCAAAAAAAGATTAGAGTCAATATCTCACAATGCGAATCACAATTCAATGTTCAATGTACTTCGTAAAACAAGTAGTGAATTACAAATAAAACAATGAATTTACGGATTCTAGAACAATATGCACCCACATCAAAATAGAACACCGGCCATATTGTTTGTTTATCCTTTGGATTGGAGGCTGTTCTGTGATTGGAGGGCACCGTGGTTGGTCGGTCACGTGATTAACAGTGTTGCTCTAATCAATAAATTTAGTTATTTATTTATATGGCAACACTACCGAAATTCAGCCCTTGTAGGTATCTACAAGGCCTGGCACCGGCTGATGTCAACTCTTTTGGCACAAAGCACAAAGATGTTGTTATTAGATTCGCCAAAAGGCAGGCAAAGGTACTAAGCCATACAATCTTGTCTCCTTTTAATTTTCTTGTTTTCTTCGTCAATACCATGTCAAATTTTCAAAAGGTCAAAGCCATGTCTGGTTTCCAAAATACAAAAGGAAGAAGCCAAGTCTGTTTTCTGTATAAAGGGTCTAAGCCAAGTCTTATTTTGAAATAATCAAGAGGCAGAATTCATGTCTATTTTTCTTTCTTCATATACATAGATAGTCATATCAATTTCAAAGATAGTCAAGTTCATATTTTCTTAGCCGTGTAGAGTAGTCTCAAAATTAAATTTCTTTAACAGTTCTTTATAAAGGGACATATAGGTGTTCGTATTTGGTCACATTCAGAGTTACAAAAGTTAAAATTTGGTGATGCGATAATTCTCATTCTGGCAAGGTGTACGTTAAAACGATAATGACCAAATCTGAGTCTACATATTGTAGTGTAAAACTTTCTGTCGATGAATTTTTTCCGAGAAAACCAAGGAGTGGATAAAATTTTCCTCCTTCCAAAGTATTTGTCCAATGTGTACCTTCCATTCTTGTTTCAGCTTCAGTTTTAAAATAGAATAAAAATCTGTATATGTTATTTTTTTTTTCATTATCCTTTTTCCGTTTCTCACAGTTACCATAAGTAATTCGAGCTGTAATATTTTGAATAGAATCATCATTAAACATGTCAATAATTTGAAAATCTATTGTATTATGTAAAAATATAGCTACACCATTGTGATCATTACCAGAATCTAGTCTAAGCATATTGTATCCTTTAAGTTTAAATTTATGAAGTGATTTAAGCCAAGTTTCGCAGATAAGAGCAACATGTATATTATTCTCATATAAAAACTGTGTAAATAAGAAACAATTACTATTTAAACTCTGTGCATTCCTTTGAAGTATGTTTAACTGATCCATAAAAGAGTAAGAAAAAAAAATGTTTTTACTGAATCCATGAGAACATCTTTTATAAGTTGAGAAGAAATAGTTTTCTCGTGAGCTCTGTTGAGAGTTATTATTTTGGTAATTGAATTTAAAATAATGTTGAGGATATCTTCACTATTCAAATGAACTTTTATGTAAAGAAGCCTGATTTTCTTTTAGTTTTTGTTTCTTGACTGGATATTGGCCTGAGATGCTGAGATGATTACCTTTACAGTGAGCACATACTGCCTTATCAGCAGAGGTTGTGCATTCTTTATATGAGTGGTTTTCTGTGCAGATTGAGCATTTAACTGAGTTTTTACAGAATTTAGCTAGGTGGCCATACCTGAGACAATTATAGCATTGCTTAACGGGTGGAATATATTGGTTAACTACAAACCGCCATCCATGCAGGTCAGGTCTACATGATCGGGTAGCACATTCGACGCGAACGTGATTGCGATTGCGACTGTCCCTGTCGGCTACAAACTGTTTACTCCTGTGTCAGATCGGACCTTCCTCATTATACGTTTAACACATATAATTTTCCCGTATGTTAACAATAATCGGTAAATCTTGACATTAGAAATGTTAGCCGGGACTTGCAAAATGACCCCTGTAACTTCTGTACCCGCTGCTGGAATTGATGCTTTGAAGTGATAGTCATTCAAAAAGGTCTTATTGTTAAGAAAAGCATTTGCCAAGGTGGGTTTCTCAAAATGAACACCTATTTTGTATTTATTCATGGATTGCATATATTTAATGTCCTCATTAAAGCGCTTAACTTGAGTGGACAGGGACAACATGTCCCGCGTGCCGCTTGGCCTTTTTTCATCGCTTGATTCCACAAATACAACATAATCAGTTAGAGCAGAGTCTTCTGGATATCTTCTATTATAGTCCGAGACAAAATAAGGCTTATACTTGCGTTAATCGTTCTCGTCTTCAGATGAGGAGTCAGACTCCTCAATTTCTTTCGCCCACTTGTCGTCTGAATTCTCTTCATCCTGCTTCGACTTTTTCTTTTTACGTTTCCCCATGATACCTAGGGAACGAAAACACACATTCATGTAATTTTTACCCTCAACCTTTTAACTTGAAATTTTTTTTTCAAAAAAGGCGCCTTTTCGGTTCAAGGTCCTTTGGCACAAAGAGTATGTAATCTGTTTAGGCATGGTTTTTTTTTAATGCTTAATGCAACCTCCGGACTCGGGGGAGGGAGGTGGTGAATCCTGCATGGATACCCCGGCCCGGCTTGGAAGTTATGTCAGACTCGTACTGACTAAATACCACCTGGGATTGGCTTGTACCCGAGATAGATCTAAGCGGCGCAAACGCTACTCACCTAGGTGAGAGAGCGCATAGAATAATCGACCGGCTCCCAGAAGGGGGGTCGGTCGTACCGATGAAAATTAGGTCGGCTGGCTCCCAGAGGGGCAACTGGGAGGACTGCGGTAGACATGAAGGGTCTGTCGTGACGCTACTTTTGACGGATTCCTATGCCTCTAAGAGGAGGTTCAGGTCGGCCGATAGTTGGTTGGGTTGGTCACGACGGATCTAGGTCATCTGGATAGAGGATTTGAGGATGTGGAAAGAGTGTAATCGGATGCGCCCCGGATAAATGGGTTGGGATGTCTCTCTGCAGCTTTGAAGAAACGTTCCCCAGAGTCCCTGTGTAAGTCCGCATTGCGGACATACCATTGTTTTTCCGTTATTTGTTATTTCTGTGAAGTTGGTTTTAATTTTAACTGTTAGGGGGTGAAGCGATTTGGGGTTCTTTAAATTTAAAAACATTTAAAATTACAAGATCATACATTAAAAGCAGCCTGGCGTAGAGCATACGTCACTCCTTTACCAAAAAACTCTATTCCTTAACGTTTAAATGACTTTAGACCGATATCTATCCTTTCTTTCCTTTCCAAAATTTTGGAAGCAATGGCTCACAAGCAAATATCTTCTTTCATTTACTCCAAACATCTAACTCCTTTTCAATCTGGTTTTCGCCCTGGACACAGTACAACAACTACTCTTCTTAAGGTTACTGAAAATATAAGATTGGGCATGGAGAATCAGTTGGTCACTATCATCGTTCTTATCGACTTCTCCAACGCTTTTAACATGGTAGACCACGATATCTTACTTGCTATTCTAAAGTCTCTTAATTTCTCCCCACTGGTGGCTCTTTAATTATCTTTACGGCCGTCAACAAGCGGTGCGTGTTGGCCATGAGGTATCACCTTGGAGGAATTTATCTATTGGTGTTCTGCTATCCCTATCAACCTTAGTGTCAAAAATCTCGGCTTACACATCGACTGCTCCCTTAGCTGGACTATCAGTAGTCCAGTCCAGGCGGTCGCTGAGGTGAGCCGTTCAGTTACATCTTCTTTGCGTTTCTTAAACCGTTTCAGTAATTTTCTTCCTATCAAAACTAAGACTGCACTAGTTATTTCCCTCATTAGCCCACTTATTGATTATGCTGATGTCTGTTATCCTGACTTATATGAAGAGCTTCTTAATAAACTGGACCGCCTTATCAACAATGCTATCCGTTTTATTTACTGCCTGCGCAAATATGATCATATTTCTGTTTACCGATCTCAATTCAACCCATTCGTCAGCGCAGGCAGCAGGGCCGCACCGCCCGCCTGTGCGCCTGTGCGGCACATAACGATATTATTAATAATTACTTAAATAATCCAAATTTTAATAAAAAAGTATTTTTTAAACACAAATAAAGTAAGTTATTTATTTTAATCACAAATGCTTGTTCTATTGTTGCAAATTCAGGGTACGCGCAGTAACATAAGGTTCGAAAAGATTAATAATTTAAATGTTATATGACACATAAAACGAGAAATAAAATAAAACGCCACAGATGGTCATGCGCGTGCATGAAGTTATTGCATGTCTTTTTTTTTGGTCTCTTCTTTTGTCTATAATATTACGGCGAACTCTCATTTCCCTATAAACCCTCGAGGTTTTTGCTAATAAATTCTGTTGTGTTGTAAATGTTGTGAACTTATATTTTAAACAATAAAAAAGGTTTGTCGGTCGATTGGTGATTAGGATCTGGATGAACGCCTAATAGTTGTGCTGCGTTGTCGCAGCTCTGTTAATAGTCATAAACACCCACCAGTCAGTATTGAGTCGGCATGGTGAGTTATGTTGATGTAGGCTGCTGATGACGTAGAGAAAATGAAACGTACAAAACATCGCCCGTCTGAAACTAGACTCGAATACTGGCCACCTAACCAAGGAGTCGGTGGAATAGTGGCGATTGCATGAATATTTAATTTTTTTTCCGTGATTGGATGCGAAATCACAGTAATTATTAAAAATTGAGGAAAATTAAAAATTATAGTTAAGGAGTTAAGGTTAATTTTTTAGAAGTATTATGAAATCAAGAAAACCTTTGTTGTGATGTCACTTCAGATTGTTGTTGTTATTAATTATAATTGCAAAAACTTTTTAATAAAAATGTAGGAAATGTAGGTAACGAGGTAGATACGAATATCAATAGAGAGGATTCTTTTTATTAAGAATCAGAATCTATTTATTGTTATAATGATTGATAATCTTCATTTAACAGTCAAAGTGGAAACCTATTGAAGTCAAAGTTATTGAAGGTTATTAGTTAAGAAAGAACGGAGAGTCGCTCGGATCAAAAAGTTGGAAATTTCAAAATAATAATTGGAAAACATGATGGCTAACCAAAGGTTTCTGCTTTAAAAGAAAAGTTTAAATTCTGTTTTTTTAATAGTTCCTAAATTATTGGGACATTTCATGAAATTGTAGTATTTAGTCAAATTATGGTACTGTTTGCACAAACCATGTCATAAATATGAGAGATAAAGAAGCTGTTTTTTCTATATAAATGATAAAGCACATGGTACTTTATTATATATGTTTATAAAACCACTTGTCAGGGCCTGCTGTTTTTTTTTTTAATTGCGATGATTTTTTGAGTTACAGAGATTCTGTGGTGGATTCTTTATTTAATCAGCTTTACGCTAGTATTTTTTGTTTGGTCCTAGCTTCATTATTAAGCGAAAAAATTGCATTTTTGTCTAAGAATCCGACATTTTTTTTTATAGGATTAGGACTGAGAGGGGTGGGATGCGCCGGCGCGGCGCCGTAGCGGACTGACAAGTAGATAAGAAATCTTTTTATCAGAGCTCTTGTCTTGAGCAAAGGTTTTTGTATTGAGCAACAATACTCAAACAATGTAATTATAATAAACAGTAAAATGGTTTTTTACATAGTTTTGTGAATACCACCGGCAGTGGATACCGCCGATACTATTTCTTTCTAATTTTCTTGATACTGAACTTGTAAATAAGATATTAATTTCTTTGTTATGTTTTTTTATATTTAAAGAAATATTTTTTAGAAATTTTCAAGTATGTTAGGTCAGGTGGAACATGAACTTCCTTTTGGTTTTCCGGGCAATTGAGGAACCTTGTAGAAGTTGGTGATTATTATCATTCTTATTTTTTAATTATCCTCATTTGTATGGACAACCCCCATTAATGCAATGAGCAATCTGCTAAATGTTTGCTATACATACATTTTTCTAGATCAAATCCTTCCTCTTTTTCACGGGGTAAATATTATTTTCACATAATTATTCAAATTAAATGTAAACATCTATTAAGAAAATTAAACTGAATTGGTATATTGGTATTCATATAACATTATTTATATAATATTATAAAGTAAATAAATAAATGTGGAGTTAGTTGATAAAAGAGTGATTTTATCAACAAACTCCACATTTATTTACGTCTGACTATTAGAATGAGATTGTAACGAGGCGCCATCCTCTTTTTCACGGGGTAAATATTATTTTCACATAATTATTCAAATTAAATGTAAACATCTATTAAGAAAATGAAACTGAATTGGTATATTGGTATTCATATAACATTATTTATATAATATTATAAAGTAAATAAATAAATGTGGAGTTAGTTGATAAAAGAGTGATTTTATCAACAAACTCCACATTTATTTACGTCTGACTATTAGAATGAGATTGTAACGAGGCGCCATCCTCTTTTTCACGGGGTAAATATTATTTTCACATAATTATTCAAATTAAATGTAAACATCTATTAAGAAAATGAAACTGAATTGGTATATTGGTATTCATATAACATTATTTATATAATATTATAAAGTAAATAAATAAATGTGGAGTTAGTTGATAAAAGAGTGATTTTATCAACAAACCCCACATTTATTTACGTCTGACTATTAGAATGAGATTGTAACGAGGCGCCATAGCTATATTGGCGACTCGTTGCTTTCATTGCGCTCTTCTCTGGCCATTTTTCATATTTTCTTTTCTGTTGGTTTCCTATTTTAAATTTACTGTCTGTCTCTTTTTATTTGTTTTGTTCTCGAAGTTCATTCTTACCAGCAGTGGCGGATTACCCCCTAGGCACACTAGGCACGTGCCTAGGGGCCCCGGTGTAGAAGGGGCCCCAAAATGTAAAAATATAAAAAAATGTATATATTAAATTTTTATTTAAAAAAATATTTTCTGATTTTGTATTTATTCACTCAAGAAATGATTATTCCACAAAATTTGAGGGGCAATTTGTCGATAAAAAGTGCTATATTTCACACCATTAAAGGCTCTGACACTGGTGACGGGAGACATTGTATAAGGGGGCCCCCAAACATAAAGTGCCTAGAGGCCCCAGGCGACCTTAATCCGGCACTGCTTAGGTGGAAAGGACTAATCAATGTGTCATAGAACATTACAGTTCATTGCTAATATTTTGGGTTTAGTACTATAGATAATAAAAAAGTTATATAAATAAGGAGCAAAAAATTGCATTAAAACAGCCTAAACACCTAATTATGAAGGTAATTAACAAAATAAACATCAATTAAATGCTAATTATATGATTATTATGCCAACCATTTGGTGCAATGGTAGCAATCCTGTCTTTTGCACCGATGATGGTCCCGGGTTCAAATCCCGGAATGGGCAGAAATTTGTTTGATGAATACATACAAGCATTTGTACCTGAATCATGTACGAGGGTGGATTGAAAAGTACTCGGCCTAACCAAGAAAACAAACACATAAAAAATCTATTATATTTTTATTTTTCTACATAATCACCATCAAGTTCAATGCACTTTTGCCACCTGCCCTTCCAAGCATTTAGACCATTGAAAAAAAAAATCTTCCTGAGAGTCAAAATATGCGTCTACTGCTGCTTTGACCTCATCGTTTGTCGAAAATCGTTGACCTTCCAAGTGCTTTTTTAGGTTGGGGAACAGAAAGAAGTCTG
Source organism: Calamotropha paludella (assembly GCA_927399485.1). Lineage (NCBI taxonomy): Eukaryota > Metazoa > Arthropoda > Insecta > Lepidoptera > Crambidae > Calamotropha > Calamotropha paludella. Next base: position 29,320,250 of record OV656803.1, on the reverse strand, counting down.
ATGTTACCAGATCAGGTGAATAAGGTGGATACGGTAACAGTTCAAAGCCACAGTTGTGGATTTCAGCAATCGATTTTACAGACGAGTGCACACGAGCGTTATCTTGACGAACAGGACTCTTCTTCTAATCATTCCTGGAAGTTTTTCTTTAATTTCCTCTCGTAAACGACGCAGTAAGATGCAGTAGTAATCGGAGTTTATAGTCTGACCCCTTTCAAGATAATCGATCATAATCACACCCTTAGACTCCCAGAATACTGAAGCCATTACCTTATTAGCCGATTAAATCGACTTTGCCTTTTTAGGGGGTGGTGAACCAGATCTTCTTCACTGTTTTGATTGTTGTTTTGTTTCCAGTGTACAGTAATGAACCCATGTTTCGTCCATAGTAACAAAACGATTTAAAAATTCATCTGCATCGGCTTCAAATAACTCCAAACAGTCGCGTGAAATAGTCAATCGCGTCCTTTTTTATTCGACTGAAAGCAGCCGCGGAACCCACCTCGCAGACACCTTGTGGAAACCCAACTTGTTGACAATGATGTTTTGAGTGCGTTCATAAGAGATGCCTATAATCTCGGCTACCTCCCTAATTTTTAATCTGCGGTCTCCCATAATTAAATCAAGCACTTTTTGAATATTTTCGTCAGTAGTGGACGACGAAGGCCTTTCATAGCGGGGTTCATCTTTCACACTCTCTCTACCAAGCTTGAATTCTGCTATCCATTTTTTGACTGATGAATATGACAGAGCAGATTCCCCTAATGTACTGACCATATCATCATGGATGGCTTTTGATGATAGCCCCTTCTTATGGAGGTACTTAATGACGGCACGCTGCTCGATTTGCTCCATTCGCGGAAATTACGTCCGATTGCTATGTTAATAAGTTCATTAAATCAAAACTAGTTATCGCACACGTTTCAAACTTCACACAATCAAGTAGTCTGAATTGAACTAAATAATGTAGGTAGATTTGATTTTTAGAATTGAATGTATCTTCGTTAGGCCGAGAACTTTTCAATCCACCCTCGTATATTTCTATAAATATTACATATCTATGTATCATAAATGTATGTCGATCCATTACTCTAATGTCCATAACACAATCCTCATTCAATTCAATTCAATTTTGGGGTGTATGGCTGCGTCGCATTACGTGACGATTCTGCCAATGTCCGAGTTAAAAGAGACAAGTTACGTTAGATACTGTACAGTTTATGACGAGAATGAGCGGTTCACCTGACGTTAGCTCTCTTGAGGATCTGTAACAAAAATCACAGACAGGCATCAACACAAAGAACACCACCATACCTGTCTAGTTTCCAATAGGAGTACAATTAGGGGTTAATGCTAAAGGATAATATGTGGTTACTTTTACAAATTTATATTATTAAGTTTTAGGAATTTACAAAGGATATATATAATGGGACTGCGTACTTGGGTCAGCATATAATTAATGTTGATTGGACAATGCACATTTTTGTTTAGTAGACTAAAAAGAGGCGTGTTGATTTTTGGACATTCAAAGAAGATGTGTTCAAGGTTCCCTTCACCCATACCGCACTCGCATATGGAATGGTCTCTAATTCTCATCTTAGACAAGAACACAGGTGTACATACATGACCTAGTCTTAATCGGATAATTGTGGACGTTATTGCATTTGGGATTTGTTTGTGGAAGAAGAACCAGGGTTTAGTTGGGATAACAGGTTGTAGGCTACCGTAGTGTGAGCCTTTATTACGCAAGGACTTTTGGTATATTCCATTCCACATATTCCACATCTTTGATTTAGCGTTACTTCGTAGGTCTCGCGCAAAGATTGTGTTTTGATATTCGATGCCAGATGTAATGGCATTTTTAGCGCAGTTATCGGCGACTTCATTGCCTTCGATTCCCTTGTGACCTGGTATCCAGGCTAGAACCCCTTCTATATCTGAATTAGAGCACTCCAGCAGAGCTTCTCTGATTTTGAGAATGACGCTAAAATTATGTTTGGAATGAAAGGGAGGTTTTGCTATATCCTTCAGGCAACTGAGACAGTCTGAGAAAATTATTGATTTATTTAGCCGGTGGGATTTCACATATAAGATAGCTTCAAGGATAGCTATGGCTTCTCCGGAATTTACTGTTAAGAGGGGCGAGCCTTTAAAGCTTAGAATTATTCTATATTTTGGTAGCCAAATTGCTATACCTACGTTACCGCTCTTCTCTACTTTTGATGCATCTGTATATAAAGCGACCCAGTCAGGCCAGTTTTTACAAAGGATGCCTTGAAACGTATCGTTAGCATCAATTGAGCTTTTAGAGATTCCAAAATCTAGGAGAATGCGGGGTTGGGACGTTAAAGCCTCAAAAGAGACTTCAAAGAGAGCATTTTTTGACAATTTGGCTACTGCCGATGGGAGTGAGACAAGGTCCTTGTAGCTTTTGACCAGAGGAGGAACATCTTTATTAATCCAATACGCTGAGTTAGAAGTAAGGTTGTTTAATTTTTCAAGTTTACCTAGAAGGGGGTGGTCCTGGTATTGCGAAATATTTATCAGATATCTATCACTCATCATCTGTCGCCTAAGTTGTAGGGGTGGGTCAAGACATTCAGCTTGTAAGGCATTTATAGGGGATGATCGCATAGCGCCTGCAATTATGCGAAGACACTTCGACTGGATCAATGTAAATTTACTTAATGCCGACTTACTACAAGGCTCCAGTATAAAGCTTCCATAATCGAAGTGACTTCGTACAATTGCATTATATAAAAGTTTTTGGCTGAGCGGGTGAGATCCCAATGTACCCCGGAAAGGCACCTGAGAATATTTAAGTTTTTTTCAGCTTTCTGGCAAATGTATTTTAGATGATACACACCGTTCATTTTGGAGTCAAAAATTATACCTAGAAATTTACAATTGTTGACAATTTCGATTTGCTGCCCATTTATCGTTATGTCAAGCGGCGGTATGCTTTTCTTGCGAGAGAAAACCAGAGCTTTGGACTTATCTGGAGAGAGTGATAATCCGTGGTCCGAGAGCCAATTGCTAAGGTAATGTAAGGCAGAATTTATTCTAGAGGTTGCTTCCATCAAATCTTTAGAGGGAGCATACAGAGCAATATCATCTGCGTATTGCAGGATGTTGCAGAAGCTGTTAACTGATCTGTCAAGATCGTACGTGTAAAGGTTGTATAGAGGGCTTAAGACAGAGCCTTGAGGGAGACCCTTCCAGACTGTTCTCGGCGGTTGTAGTTTGCCGTTGACGCGTACGGAGATTGACCTAGACATGAGTATACTACATATAATGTTTATCAACCTCACTGGGAGACTCAGATGGTGCAATTTTTGCCTGAGTACAGGAAGTAGGACATTGTCATATGCAGACGTCACATAAAGGAAAACTCCCACCACTGAAGCATGTTCAGAGAAAGCGCGACGAATATCTGTAGATAAGATGCTCAGGCTATCTAATGTGCCCATCGCTTTTCTAAATCCAAACTGGAATTTAGATAATATTCCTTTGGACTCAACAATCCATTCAAGTCTGTTTTTTATTAAATGCTCTAAAATTTTACATAGGGTAGAAGAAAGCGCTATGAAGACGGGTCTTTGGGGTCTTTGCCTGGTTTTAAGATAGGGATTATAATTTGGGTTTTCCAAGAGGTTGGGGTTTGACCAAAAATAAATATGTTGTTTAGGATATCGAGCAGAATTATCTTAGCCCTATCAGAGGACTTAATTATAAAAGAATCTATGCCTGGAGCACTATCCCTTAAACCATCCAGGGCACAGTGTAATTCTGCAAAGGATAACGGTGAGTCCATTGATTCGAGGGTACTTGTTGGGAGATATGAAGGGAATGAATCCTTGTCAGGAACAAAAGGGGGGGCAAGCTTGTTCTGAAACTCTGGCAGCCAGGAGTCAGCTCCAGTGGGCGAAGAACTATTCGGGTCAGCTGCTCTACGAAACGCGTTAACTTTTTTCCAAACAGTAGAGGCCGGAGTGCGGGGACTAAGAGATTCACAAAAACTACGCCATCCAGAGCTCTTTTTCCTCGCAAGGACACGTTTTGATCTTGCGGTCGCCTTTCTGTACTCGAGGTATTTTGTCATGCTAGATGGGTCTTCCGAGAATTTTAGCTCAGCTTCATTGCGATGTTTAACTTCAGCGGTGCATTCTGCGTCCCACCAAGGAGGGGAAGAGACTTTACTACGCGCAGAGTTTTTAATAGGAATTGTTTCATCAGCTGCACTAATTAGGGTAGCTATAAATAGATCATACATTTCTAAATTGTTGCTGTTACAAATGTTATAAAATTGATCTAGTTTAGAATTAACATTATTTGCAAAAGACTCCCATTCTGCATGATTAGTTTTGTATTTGAGGAGGGGAGGTATTTCAATCTTAGGAGGGGATGGACGATTAATTGTAGTTAGTATTGGAAAATGTTCACTGCCATGAGTAAGGATTAGAGGTTTCCAATTAATACTAGAAATTGTTTCTGGGGAAGCCAGAGTGAGGTCAACGCAGCTCTTTTTCTGTCCTGGGGACACCCTGCGTGTTGGTGAACCGTCATTACATACACAGAGGTTGAGGCTATCTATTACTTCAATCAAAGAGGAGGAGTTTGTGCAACTGGAGATAAAACCCCATAGAGGGTGGTGGCAATTAAAGTCGCCAAAAATAAGAAAACTGCCCCTTATTTGTTGCATTAGATTTGATTTTAGGTCATGAATTATATCAGGAGTTGGGTAAGGGATGTAAACCGAAAAGACTGAAATGTCTAATGTTTTCACAGCTACCATTTGGTACTCATCGCTATGGGAATGTAGATCTATTTTTGTGTAAGGAATATTCTGTTTTACAAGAAGTGCTGTACCACCTTTGCCATCGCTTCTGTCAGCTCGGAGACACACATAGCCTGGAACTAAGAATACTGGAATAAGCCAGGTCTAAGCCAAGTCTCAGAGATGGCAAAAACAAAAGGTTGGAATTTGTTAATAATATATGTAAGTTCAGCTTTTTTATGTCTAATGCTCTTGCAATTCCACTGCATGAGATTGAGCATTTTTGTTAAGGTTGATTATGAAAGCTTCCAGTAGGGATAAGACATGGGGCGGTATTGCATCGTTGAACTTTTCCAACATGTTTACCATGGTGGATACCATGAGTTCAATGAGATTATCGTTGGGAGAGGGGGATTTTGATCGCTGATGAGAGCATGTCAGCCCACAACCATTAGGCATGACGGGAGTGGGGGGGCGGATGATATCATTTGCAACCGTATCATATGTGCGAGGAATAGTAGGATGTGCTGACTTTTGTTTAAGAATAGTTTTCTTATAAGATTTGGTGGGAGTGATAGGGGATTTTATTCTGTTTACATTATGAGAATGTAAGCTAAAATTTGAAGATGGCGACAGTGTACTAGCTTTCTCTACATAGCTTGGGCGAGAGGATGGGAAACGTTGAGATGCATCAGAAAAGCTAATGTTTTCCTCTGACATCACCAATTTAATAAGTTTTTGCCGATTGTGTTCTGGGCAGTGCGGATCAGTTGCCTTATGATCTCCTCTACATAGAAGGCAAGAAACTTGAGAGTCTGGGGTTGAGCAAGTGGCACCAGGGTGGTTCTGACAGCAACGGTAGCACCTAGGAGTTGACCTACATTGCTCTGTAACATGTCCAAACCTACAGCATTTCCAACATTGAATTGTTGGAAGTTTATATATTTCTACATTTATTGCCATATAGTAACAGTATATCTTTTCGGGTAGTGATTGTCCCTGAAATGTTATAACAATTGTTGTGGTAGGGCTCCAAGACAACTTACCGTCTTGGTTAGTTTTTCTATTAAGTCGCCTAAGCTTAATGACAGGGCCACATTTTCTAGAGTAAGTGATACCATGAAATAGTTCTTCTAAAGTCCAATCAATAGGGATACCACGAACCACACCCATTCTTGAAACATGGAATTTAGGGATCTGACAATCAAAATTTTTGTCAAGGGGGTTGCTATTTACAAAAGAGTTTGCTGACTCTGCAGATTTAAATTCTATGGAGACTTTATTCCGTCCGACAGTGGTAATTCCGCCATTTATTATACCACATACTTTATTTTTATGTAGAAGTTGGGCCAGTTTCAGGGTGCGCATTGTAAGACCGGAGGATGTGTCAGGTTCTTTGCGAGAGATATGGACAATAAAGGGACCTCTGTCATCGCAAGTGTAGGTAAGAGGAGAGTCTCCTTCGAATTCTGGGTTTACAAATGTATTTTGGATGGATTCAGATGGTTTAGTATTTCGTTTAGCTAGAATAGCATCGGAACCGGTCTCCGGTGCAGGGCGTTTAAGAGTAGTGGGGTAATCTGTATCCATCTTTTGAAATATTGGCGTAAATAAGGGTTGGGATCCAACCCTCACTAAACCAAACAGAGGCTCTCCTCATCAGACATATTCACTAGTAAATATCAGTGTAACAACACTTACCTCTGATAAAAACTGTTAGTATTACTACAAGGCACAGATATAACAACACAAATATACAGAAATTCAATGAGAAGCACAAGTAATTTAAAATTTCACGCGAGCACGTGTGTCAGTCAACACCAGAGCAGGCAGAATCTCCACAATCCTCATAGTGCTTACTTTGGGATAGGTTAATTGGTGTGATTGTAACAAATATTTGTATTACAGTGTTACCAACTCTTAAAAATATTTATCAAATTAAAATCAAATTAAAAAACCCCTAAAATTGCACTAATTACTTGGAAATCCCCCTAAAAATGAATTGTATGATGTCATATTTTTGTTAATTTTTTTATTTATAAAAATAAATTAAATTTATTACATCAAATATTATTTCATTTGCTTTTGATGAATCAGATTTTATAAAGCCATACATGTTTACATTGAATAAGCCTAATATTTTAGGTCCTAAAATTTAGGAGATGGGTTGAGTATTGTACAAGATCCACCATTTCGATTTAAAATTCAAAGTTCTGTAGTTATTATAAGTACACCAGATGTCACTAAGTCCGAGGTCGCTAGGTAAAAAATAAGTTTATTTAACTAGTTAAGACTGTCCCAAGGCCTATACTTTACATCTTTATTTTTCTTGATAAATAAAATATAAAAAAATCATGAAGGGTCACAAAAACCCTAAAAATAACCCTAAACATATAAAACCCCATCTCACTTAATTTCCCCCTAAATTTAGGGGGGGAAACCCCTAAGTTGGGAATCTTGTTTTATTAGGAATTGAATTCTCAGCATTCTCATTCTTCCCTAAGTAGTTATGTTACAATGTGTTTTAAATGGAAACCTTTATAAAGGCTTCCATAATTTTTTGTTTTATCTTAATTATTACAAATATAGAATTAAATGTGCTTTATTCTGCTTCATAGAATTCACAGTCATATTTAACTAACACAGTTAAATTCTTTTATTTTTTGTGGTTGATTTGATTACTATAATCAGGATTTTGTTTCAATTATAATCACTAACATTGTTTCAAACAATGAAAAAGAAAATAACTTTGATGAGATTAATCATATTATAATTAATCATTGTATTTTGCTGTTCCTGTTTACAACTACAATGTTTCACTTTATGGCAAAACTTTCCACAGTACATATACCCAAAAGATATTATAATATACATTTCTCTAATTAAACAATAATGGTAGTATTTTTTTTAGCTTTCTTTTCGTAGCATTTTTTCAATGCTATCTTTTAAGATAAAAGTTTAATAGAAAAATACTAGGAAAATTTGTTTCGACTTTTTTCTAGTATTTTTCTATTAAAATAATCTATACTAATATTATAAAGCTGCAGAGTTTGTTTGTTTGTTTATTTGAACGTGCTAATCTCTGGAACTACTGGTCTGATTTGAATGGTTCTTTCAGTGTTGGGTAGTCCATTTATCGAGGAAATAAAAATAAAAAAACCGATTTTGTGTTCCAAATAATTATTAAATCGTCTGAAGAAAAAAAACTACATTAAATATGTATCGTAATATTAATCTTTATCGAAATTAAGCATGATGATATCAAGAGTATTTATTTATGTAGAAGTAAAATACTTTTTGTTTCATCTCAATCAGATATTTCGTTTAAAAGTTATCACGTATGTAAGATGTTAAGAGTTGGTACCTATTAATGAGTTATGGGCCATAGAGTTTTTTATCAACATAAAATCCTTTAATAATCTTTTTCGAAATATATTTGTTGATGATTGTAAGTATAAGATCTTTGAAGAGTATAATAAATACATTTCTAAAATAACTCTGCTAAGGAAATCCACGCGCGCTTGATGCAAGCAAGACAAGACGCATGCAAAAGTGTTGGGATCTCATTGTTATCTACACTAATATTATAAGGAGGAAAGACTTGTATTTTTGTATGTTTGAAATAAACTCAAAAACTACTAAGCCGATTTTAAAAATTCTTTCATCATTGGAAAGCTACATTCACGCTGATTAACATAGGTTATATTTAAAGCTAGAAAAATTTAAAGAATTTTGTCCACCCATGCGAAGCCAGGACGGGCCGCTAGTTTATAATAAAGGTAGTAGTATTATACAATGCCTTATTGTTTTGTGTAAGAAAAGAATTAGGCATCTTAATTTTTATAATCTGGCAAGTTAATTAAAAAAATTCAAAACTAATTAGGTATTTGATGCTATGAATGTTTTTAGAAAAAGAACTATATTTTGTCATAGAATTTTTTTATCATCCTTAGTTGGTTGTGTTGTTTTTTTTATAGTCAGAAGACTCACTTGTACCCACTATCAAAATCATCTTCATATAATGTTATACAAATCATTGACCACTAACTTGCCTGATAGTAAGCGATAATGCGAAGACCTCTAAAACGTATTTGTCAGGAATCATAGACTGCCGTCATACGGAAGAAAAACGTTTCTACATAAATATCAAAATGCAGAAAAAAAATATTATGTGGTGTTAAACTTAAAAAATTCGCTGTGTGAAGGAAAATAAACAATGTCACAGTTTTTTAATGCAAGAGTGTGTATTAAAGTTCAAGCTATTTCATATATGTACAAAATATATATTTACCAATATTATATACTACAAAAAATGTATTTTATTTTTCTTCTTACTAAAAAAATAACAAGAAAAGACGTAAAACTACAACAAAAAGACGTAACTGGTTAGATACGTTTTTTTAACTTAGTAGTTTATGAAGCGTCTTTCCTATTTAGTGAAACGTGATTTCAATTTGTAGTTAACTAAATTAAAATGACGTTTTTAACAACTAGCTGCTTTTCTACTTAGTATAAATATGTGAAATTGAAAAATATTTTTCAGATACGCCAGGGATTTACTCTACTAATTTCAGTTTTATTTGAGAACCTCAGCAAACTTAAAACCTCTTAATAGTATTCTGATTCGATTGTTATCTTTTACGAAATAAAACGCAACTTATGAGATCAATTTATGTATTTTTTAGTAATAAAATAACTATTAAAGTTACAAACTTCTTTATCAGAAAACTTAATTCTAACGTTTTCACATTACAAAAATAAAGTTTATCAACAAAAAAAAAGTATTATCAAAGCTTATACTAATTCTAGTTACGAACCATAATCACAGCACAGTTTCCGCAGTAATAATATAAATTGAAAATTAGGTATTTTTTATTCATCATAACCTAATCCGAAATGTAACACTAAATTAAATTTTGATAGTCCTAATGCACAGACTGCTTGACAATTCAAGAACGTGTAGGCAAAAAAGAACCTAGAAGTGATTAAATAACGAAATAGGTATCAAACATTGGATACAAAATTTTACATATTTTGGTATTGCCTACAAATGAATTATCTAATCTTAAAATGTTCCTTCCATAAACATCATTATAATAATTAATTAACAATTGCTATAGGTAACAATTAAGCTTAGTGAACAAAAGATCAGATTCTAACATTTCAAATAAGTATTTTCTTTTAACAATAATAAATCAGAGAGTCTTTATAATCATCTATCATACTTATGTAACTATTTTAACAACAATAAATTAGTCTTCTTCATAATCTCGAGTGAGATCAATACTATTTTTACTAGTTGGCAGATTATGCCAAAATAATTTTCTATTATTTGGCATTAAGGGCGTCAATTTTTGTATGATCATTGACTTGCGCTCTTGAGTAATGCCTCTATATACATTTACTGGTTTTGGAGCTGGTATACCAGATTTAATATTTTTTAATTTCAAGAAGTCAAGTGAGAATTCTTCTTCACTCTGAAAGTCAGTTTTATAACGAATGACGTGGGAGCCCCTGGTAAATGTTACTTCACGCATGTCAGCTAAATAGGCCCGAGGAGAAGAATTTTGTAGTTTGTACACTGACGAACAGTCTTCAAAGTGACAAAAATCATCCACGGTCATCACTTTCACCGTAATATTTGTTCTAGTTTTCGTTATTGCTCGATGAAAGTCCTCGAAATCGTAGATATGTTTCATTTTTTTCATGGAGAGCTCCACTTGATGGTGAAACTCGTCTGCAGCCATATGGGTGTGGCCTACTTGTAAGTTATTAAATTTAATGGTTTCAAAATTAACTTCAATCGAGTTGACAACATGCAGCAAAAAAGAAAACAAAGTCCAGTTTTTATTTTGGCCTGCACAATTGTCCAACCAGATGACTACATGTTTCAAGTCCCTATTTGCCTGCAAGAAAGCTCTGAAACAGCTTGTTATGTCACTCACTTTACGGCCAGCGATTGCTTCGTGCCATATTGCTGCATACGTTTGAGAAGTAGCGTTTTTTTTTTGTCACCTATTGGTACAAAACTTTCGTTAAAGACAATAATTCTCGGGCAAAACATTACAGTTCTGAATTCTTCAAGACGTGGGAGCATTATAACTTTTTCCAAATCAGCGGCAAAATAGGCAGTACCTGTGTTGATGTTTGCGTTATTCTGTGCTTCAACATCACTTTTGTATGCTTGTCTAGCTGATGTATAATTGTACCGGTGTTGTTCATAGTCTCTGCATTCTTGACAGTTTCTATGTCTTTTCTCCTTATACTCCGGATTGTGAATAAAATACTTTTCACACGACTCACAACTTTCATGACCAAGCTTTGTAAAACATATGTTTAACTTCTTTAAAATCTTTCTGTACGCGTCGTAAGAAACTTGTTCACTAACAGGAAGATTATTATTTTGTTGTTCGCAAAAGTCTTGATACATACTGGTCACTGTTAGGTCGGACGGAAGATATTTTCGATTTGGCGCGTGCTCTCTTCTATAGTGAGATATTGAAGGATTGAAGGAATTTATATGATCTATAATACGGTCTTCATTCAACTTCTTTGGATTAGGATTGGTTCCTCGTCTGTCCACTGGAATGGTATATGTGGTGGTGTTTAAGGCGGTTCTAACAGATTTGTCATTCTTACGATTATAGCCCAGCGTTTCTAAAAAAAATACTTTACAAAAATTCACTTTTGTTCCAGCTTCGTTTGTCAGAAAATATGATACCGTTAGATTTCTTGTCAGTTTCCGATTCTCCTTAACGGTATTTCTCTTTGGCTGTTCCTTAGAAGTATTATTTATTATGAAATATTGTTGTTCTTTCCAAGACAGGTTTCTAAAGTGACTATTTAGACTTTTTCGTTCTTCTTCTGTAAAATAGGTATGGCATTTTTTCTTACATTCATAAATTTTACATCCTGGTTTCAATTTATATTTAGTTTCTATATCTGCCAGTTTTTTCATTTCTTTTCTCTGTGCTAGTGATTCGTTATACTTCTTACGTTTTCTGTCTGTCCCTTTTTGTGTTAGATTCTGTGCTGTGTTTTCGAAGTCTGAGACTTCAGGTGACTCAGTAACAGTAACATTAATCGGTTGTGAGTTAGGGATGGTGTTCACAGAGCTACCAGATATATCTATATCAGAGATATCTTCTGGGTATCTTTCAGGCTCTAAATTTGAAGGTACATAATCTTTATCAAAAATTGAATCATCCGAATCAAAGTCCAGGTCAGAAAAGTTATGAAGATCCTCGTTGTTTTCATTTATAGTTGTAAACAAAGGTACCTCATCGTTAGTATTCGATTTCTGGGAAGAACATGAACTGGTTGAGGGAACGACCATAGACATTATTTTTGAGCACCGATTAAGTCTTGTTCTGTCAGACTGTAACAAAATCATAAATTTATATAAAGTGATATCTAACCAGCGGATAAATTAATAATAATATTACGTAGGTAGGCGTTAAGGGTTAATGCAAAAAGTACGTTATTAGTGGTAATAATGAATCGTAAAATTACTCGTGTAAATGTTCAAATTTGAATATAAACATAATTAGAGGAATTACTTACCATATTAACATAACGTATTCGCCGCGAGAGCCACGCGCGCGTCTGTTCACTCTCGAGTGCCTGGGCGCAACTGATTGAAATGATATTCTACCGCGATCCCCACTTCACCCCTCATACCAAACAATACTAAGTAGAATAGACGCTACTGCCACTTGCGCCTGATTTAATAGTTATATTATGAAGTTGAAAGGGCATTAGTGTGCAGAATCGTCTTTTCTTCTTATGATCATTCAGAAGCGTCATTTCATTGTATGACCAATTTAATAATTATTAAATAAATAAGTCGCTTCTACTTAATTGTGTCTTTTTAACTTACTACAGATAAGAAATGTCTTTCTAATTAGTAATATCAAGAGTATATCGTAGATGCGTCCTATTCGAAAGTAAGCTTTAAGGAGTTGCATTTCGTTTTAGTAAAATTTAAAAATACTAGTAGATTCGCCTTTTTTTCTATGTTCCGAATATGTAGATAACTCAATATGGATAAAAATGTTAGATGCGTCTTTTTTGCGTATGACGGCAGTAGACTCAGGCAAAGATTTCATTAGCAGTATGTGGAAACTAATTTTCAGTAACAAGCTGTTGGCTTTGGATAACAATTGTAATAGACTTGTCTTCTAAATTTTTTTTTTTTATCTTTGATTATAAAAACGTACTTGCCTATAAGATATTTATTCATTGGTGACTTATTTATAAATTTTTATTTCATACCAATTTTATTCATTGTGATTGGGTCTGTGTTACTCTAACCTAATAAAAATTTGGTTAATCATGAACATAACTTTCAAAGATAAATAAGAATTGAGCGAGTTTGAATTAGTACTTTAAAATGTAAAATATACTTCCAACAGTACCACACTTTTTTGGCCAAATAAAATACTTTATTAAGGATAACCAATGTAAACTTAAATGACCTAATAGAACAAAGGATCATGTAAAATGTATGTATTTGTCATTGTTGTTACAGTTGAAGTGTTTCATCATCATACAACTAGCATTATCGGTGCAAACTAATGATTATAATGGTGACACAATTTGTATGGTATATTTATTGCTTTGGTAGGTTGTAATGGAAAGAATAATACCTCAAACACACCGAGACACTGGCTTAGCTTGTTGATGACTCCGGCCTCTTCGAGCACTTCCCGCATCGCTGTCACTGACGGTTCTTCCTCCGGTTCCACTCCTCCGCCGGGCACGATCCAATTGTCTGGACGCCGAGACGACGTCACCAAGAGCACCTGAACACCGACACAACTCTTCAACTTTGTCTACAATACATATTTTCTCTCTCTTAAATATCATTGTAGTTACTAACCTCCGTTTCGGCATCCGACCGTACGCATATACACGCCGCACGGCGTCTGAAACCCTCTTCGTCGTAAATCCTAATAGAATTAGGCTTCTCCTTCACCATCTTAAGAAAACACGTAAACACGAACGAAACAGACGATCACAAATTAAAAGCTGACATCAAATATAAAGAAAACTATGAACCGAACGAAATTTTTTAATGATCAACAAACGCCATAACCGAGGTATCCTATGATAAACGTATCCATTTCGACTAATAAAGTTACACAACGTACATGTAAAATGAAACTATAATAACAATAACACTACAATGGGTCCCCGTATCAAGTCGGAAAATGCATATATTATCTATATAATGCTGTTCCTTTAACTCGTTTAGGTACTATACTTTTTAAATCATTGAAATCGGTCCATTGGTTGCGAAGATATTACACATTTTGTACAAGCCAACCTTGGGGCGGCCGAATAGCTTATGTGACGTCACGATTACCTTTCCACCTGCGCGCGCGCTCTCCGCCATTCATTTATTAAGATTCCCTCTATCTGCGCAGGTGGTGTTGTGGTTTTGCAGTTTTTAAGTGAAAATATGCCGAATTATAAGTACTGTATAATATAAAATGTACTAATACTTCAATTAGTACACCTGAAAAACTGTTTTTCAATGTGCCAAAGGACTCAAAAGTGCGCAAAAAATGGTGTACTGTCATGAAGAGGGATGACAAATTTCCGCTTTCGTGCCAAGCTTCAAGATTTTGTTGCGAGGATCATTTTGATGTGAATACCTCCCAACCAACCATTACCTTGTATACAACACAACAATTGTATACCAACTTTTATCATCATTACTCGTGTGGTAAACAAGTGGGTAGGTAACTTAGTAAAACTTGTTTACGAATGTTAAAAAAATACAGGGTCGTATTATGTATGTTTCAATGAGTAAATGAATTATAAAAAGGGTAAGTAGTGAAGTTTCTAATAACCCTTCCTCGGGTTAAAACCACGGTCGTACTCAGGTCTAACTACAATAAAATGTGCCGTTCCCGGGAATATTCCTCGAAGTTCTCCGGAACATAGGGGAATATATATATATATCTATCTATACATGGAATTAAACTGTAGCCAAAGTGAATTCTGTACATTGAATATTTTTTTGAATAATCGCGTTAGGAGGGCTCCATACACGCAATAGAAACCAAAAACATTGTTATTGAATTTCTTGTCTGTCTGTCTGTTGTACGCTTTCCATGTGAAAACAGTTAGACGTATTTAAATAAAACTTTTTGCATTCGAGTGTCCTTCTGCCTCTTCAACATAATTTTGTACAATAATCACGCCTTGACCCCAAGGGACTAGGAAGACCACAAGTGAAGTTTGTATGGAAAAGTAAGTTTTCTTGCTGCTATCACCACGAAACTTGCTGTTAATATAGTAGGTACTAAGATTATAATAAATAAACCAGATTTAAGAAAGTAGTACCTACCTACCTACCTAGAAACAATACTAGGACTTAACAAAGCGATTTCGTTTATTCATAGCTCAAAATTACATGTCCAAAGAACGTAGGTACATTCCTGTCAAATGAAGTATTTAAGTCTAATTTTATTTATGGTATACATATAATTTTTTGAACAGTAAAGTTTCTACATACTCATCTACATAACAATGTTAAAATAGGGGCGTAGGTAGTTACAACAACAAACACAACTGCCCTGGCTGACTAACCTAAACCTTTTGGGTATTTTATAGGCTAGTCCAAGTACGTGTACCCACCTACTTATTATCTTGCAGTTCTAATTAGGTTGATAACGAGATTTGCCTACCTCTGAGTTTCCAACCACGAATTTCAGAGCTTGTCTAGTTTAAATGATTACTAAGATAATCAAATACCATGAAGGTATCCACTTAAGGTAGATTATCGGATTGCGCTTGCTCAAAACCGGTATCTACCTTATTTCACTCATTTGTTATATTATAATAACAACCTTATATTATATTAAACAAATAAAATAAGTTATTAATCGATTGGGTATAAACTGGTGACGTTACGCTCCCAGTTGGACGAATATCGCAAACAAAATAAAACCGCGCAGTGGTTCGGCGGCAAGCGCTGGGTCATTGTGACGTCATCGCATGCGTTCGCGCGGTCTGTGAACCTCGTTCGGTATTTTGCTCATAACTTTGTCAATTTTGGTCGTAGAATAAAAATTTTTGCACTTTATGTTTTAGTTTCTCAATGTCTATAGAACTGCATTCATAACATAAAACGTGACTGGTCCCCATTAGAGCAATATTTTAGCTATAACTAGCTTTTGATCGCGTATTTCAAGCCCATGTTGAATGGTGCCTGACGTTTTCTTCCAGCGAATATCGAAATTGGTTTTGGTCCAAAACCAAAAATCCAAAACTTTTGGATTTTTGGAAAGCAATGAATGATCCAATCCGTCTATCAGCTGACAACCGGAAGTTGTGAACAGTATTGCCACATGAAAACACTTATTTACTACATTATTTCTGTTACAAACTCATTTTGCACTAAGCATAGATAGATTTTGATACCTACCATAAGCTACGTGACAGTTCTGTTTGTCAACATATATTTTCCTTGTCATTGTCTAATGAATAAAACGCATTACATTTTATTTAACAAAAATGTTTAATTATATCATTGGCGACGAGAATTAAAAGGCGAAATGAACAGTGAACAATTTGACAAATTCCTGCAACTGCAGGCAGTTCAACAAAAACAAATATCGGACATCTTACAATTGTTACTAACACGACAAAACAAAGCGGCTGACACGACTTCCACACCGAACACGACAGACAGCACGGAGTCATCTAGTTCTACCAACAAAAACACCATTTACAACAGTTTTAAAGGTGACAAATTCAATCCTAGTGATACGACGATCGAGAACTTTATAGACTATTTCGAAACAAAATGCGGACTTTGGGAAGAAGACGCGCGAAGAATTCAGAAAGACCTACTGTTCGCCTGCCTCACGCCTGAAATTTTTCACGACATAAAAGTTGCCCTAACACCTCATTTTGAAACCAGCACGTACGAAGACATCCGAGCAAAGCTTCTCGACTTGTACAGAGTCAAGCGCACACGATACAGAGCACTTACCGATTTTTGGAACTGCATACGCTCTGATAATGAATCCATGGAACACTACGCTAACAGACTTAAAGAAATAAGTAAAGATTGCGGCTATAACGACAACCTGTTGGAGCGGCAGCTACGTGACCGATTTGCCACCGGCCTCAACCATCAACAGTTACAGATCGACCTGAAACAAAAATGGCCCGACTTACAAGAACTTCAAGACGGGAAACTGAAAGAAGTCACGTTTGCTCAGATATTCAGCGTTGCACAGTCGCGAGAACGCGCGGAAGGCGATGAAGATACATACGTCAAAGTCAACAAAATAAAAAGAAACACAAGTTTTCGTCAGAATTCATCTCCACGCAGACTACGGACACATCAATGTCTCCGATGCGGTCAACCTGAAAGACATCCACTAAATCAATGCGCAGCCAAAACACATACATGTAAAGAATGCAATATTCAGGGTCATTTCGAAGACTGCTGCATCAAGTCAGGCAAGGCATGCCTACCTAATCGAAGTTATAACGGACCAAAGACTTTGACAAAAAGAAACAAGTTACACAAGTTGAAACATAACGGCAGCTGCAACGACTCTTCCCAAACATCCGACTCAGACGACAACAAAGAAGACACAGACACCGTCTGTCAAATTAACTGCACAAAGAGCAAAGACAGCAAAAGAATCGATGTTTTAATTAATGACGTTCAATGCACGCTAGACTGGGACCCCGGCTCAGTTTACTCAATTATCAGCACCAAGTTCTGGAAACGTATCGGGGCACCCCCTCTCACAAAGGCCCCAGGCTTACGCGCTTACGGTAACATTAAGCTAAAACCAAAGGGCCTTACAGACGTAACAGTACAAATGCAAGGGGACGAAAAAATATTACCTGTCGTCGTTATGAAGTCAGCCGACCCAATGTTGTTCGGCTTGCAGTGGAGTGAGATTTTCAACATGGATTTCCCCAAACCAGTCTACTCTATTAAAAACACTCATTGCGGACCTAACAACCTGAAACAGATTTTGGACAAACCCACTGCCCTTTTCGACGGCAAACTGGGAAAAGTCAAAAATTACCAAGTAAACATACACGTCAAACCTCAAGCTGAGCCGAAACACATCCCAGCAAGATCAATCAAGTTTTCGATGAAGAAAAACATAGAACTTGAACTGAAATGTCTAGTTGAAGAAGGCATAATTACTGAAGTAGACCCGAACGTCACACCGGTTCAATGGGCAACACCAACAGTCAACGTAGTGAAACCCAACGGTCAGATCAGAATATGTGGTGACTTCCGCAGCACACTCAATTCCGTACTGGTTACACACGCACATCCAATTCCTTTATTTGACCAGTTACGCCAGAACCTCGCAAATGGAGAGAAATTTTCTAAAATTGACCTGAAAGACGCTTACCTTCAGTTCGAAATAAGTCCGGAATCAAAACAATATCTTACGATATCGACGCACAAAGGTTACTACACATACAATCGAATGCCATTTGGGATTTCAACAGCTCCTTCAATATTTCAACATTACCTTGACAGACTTCTAGAAGGGATACCAAACGTGGCAGTCTATTTCGATGACATTGCCACTACAGGGAAAGATGACAAATGCCACCTCGAAACATTACGTATCGTTTTCGAAAAACTGGAACAAGCCGGGTTAAAAGTAAACTTGAAGAAATGTACCTTCTTACAACCTGAAGTCGAATACCTTGGACACACGATTGATAAAAATGGAGTACGTCCCACAAAGTCGAAGATTGATGCAATTGCCAAAGCTTCCCCTCCAACCAACGCCAAGGAGCTACGGTCATTCCTAGGGTTAGTCAACTTTTATGAGCGCTTTATACCACATTTACACAGTGTCTGTGCTGACCTCCACACACTAACAGGAAAGCGATTGAAATGGCGATGGACGGACAGGGAAATTAAGGCTTTTGAACAAGCAAAGTCCTTGATTGTACGCTCTAAACCTCTTGTAGCATTCGATGACAACCGTCCGCTGTTCCTAGCCTGTGATGCATCAGAAAAAGGCGTTGGAGCAGTATTTTTCCACAAGAGGAACAACATTGAACAACCAATCGCCTTTGCATCAAGAAAACTTCGACCTGCAGAATCTAAATACTCTGTCATAGACCGCGAATCCCTTGCAATTTTTTTTGGAGTCAGAAAATTCGACCAATACCTGCGTGGTATCAAATTCACTCTAGTTACTGATCATAAGCCTCTCATACACATCCTGGGGGTTCAACGCAATTTACCAAAACTCGTCAATAACCGCTTAGTGAGATGGGCTTTGATAATAGGAAGTTATGATTATGACATCGTATATACAAAAGCTGGTAACAACCTGATTGCTGACTACTTATCAAGAATGCCAAATCCAGAAGAGCAACCTTCCAAAGCTGAACTCGCAGTTCACAAAATTGTATCACGCCTACAGTCAGATAGACTAGCCGATCTTGCACTGACAGAGGAAATTTTAAGAGAGAAAACAAAAAATGATTCCACACTCAGACTCGTATCCCAGTTTATAAAAACAGGCTGGCGTGAACAGCAGTACTCAAGCCATATAAAACCATACGCTCGCAAACGTGGTGAACTTTCGCTAGAAAACAAGATTGTAATGTGGCAAGGTCGAATTATTATACCCGACACTCTAAGGAACACGACCTTAAAGTACCTGCACTGTGGACACCCAGGCATCTCAGCAATGAGAGCGCTGGCACGTTTTTACGTATGGTGGCCAACCATGGAGGAAGATATTGACACACACGTGAAAACATGCCGTAAGTGCCAGGAGAACCGACCTAATAACCCGGAAATGCCTATCTTCTCTTGGTCCATGCCAGACAAACCCTGGGAGAGAATCCACGTGGATTTCGCTGGACCTTTCGAGGGTTTATATTGGTTAGTCCTTGCAGACGCCTTTTCTAAATGGATTGAAGTCAAACCGATGAGCAAAATTACGACAGCAAAATTGTGTGATGAACTGGACACAATTTTTACTACCTTTGGACTGCCAGAGTTTTTAGTTTCCGATAATGGCCCACAGTTTACTTCCCTGAAGTTCCAGAGCTACTGCAAAGACAAGGGAATCAAACATATTAAATCGTCACCCTACCATCCACGAACAAATGGCCTAGCAGAACGTCTCGTAAGGACTTTCAAAACGCGGATGTCCTCAAGCACAGAAAGCCTGAAAAAACGGCTAGAACATTTCCTTTTTGCGTATCGTATTACACCCAACAGTACTACTGGCAAGGCTCCGGGTCAGCTGATGTTTGGGCGTCATATAGCTTGCGTCTTTGACAATGCACAACCCAACGCCAAAAGGGCATTACAATACAGGCAAATACAAGCGAACCTAACCTCAGATAGCCTGACGCCGAATTTTACAACCGGTGATGCTGTGTATGTGCGAGCCAGGGATCAATCACGATGGGAACCCGCCACAGTATCGCGACGAACACATGGACAGACGCCTCCTGCTAATCATATTCCAGTTGCATCATCGATTCCAGTTCTAGAGGCTACACAAACACCGATAGTTCCTCAAGATTTAGAAGTTGTCCCAGAGGCTGCTGCATCACGATCACCGCAAAACGCACCCAACATACGAGCCACACCTGTGGCGCCGCGTCGCAGCAAGCGTACCATCAGACCACCCCGCCGCCTAATTGAGGAAATGGAAAACTAGTTCTTATAAGGGTGGACGAATGTTACAAACTCATTTTGCACTAAGCATAGATAGATTTTGATACCTACCATAAGCTACGTGACAGTTCTGTTTGTCAACATATATTTTCCTTGTCATTGTCTAATGAATAAAACGCATTACATTTTATTTAACAAAAATGTTTAATTATATTAATTTCTTTTTTATATAAATGTCTCACCACGTGCTGCGCTCGGTCTGCGACACGAGAAATATGTCACTTTGTGGTGAGGTCAACGTATCCGAACGTTATTTTGTCTATGATTTGTACGTTTATTGTTTATGAAATGAAGTTTGATTTAGCGCAGTGATGTCATATCTACCAACTTTTTGGTAGATCTACCAATTTTCACTTCAATCTACCTATCTACCACCTTAGACCTAAAAACTACCAATTTTTTAATTAGTTTGACATATCACCACTTTGAATTATTTTTATATCGACGAGCGACGTTGCGATGTGTTGCGTGAGCCATGCGACGATACGTCAAGCATACATAAAAGTCCAGGCTATAAACCACAAAAAAAATGTCAGCAACAGCTCGTCGTTCGCGTATACTGTTCTGTAGCCTATTCCCGGTTGGTTTGTTGCGGAATCAATGGTAAATCTTTGCTCCTGTTTTGTGTTGTTTTGTTGTTAAAACTAAATAACTACGTATTAACAGTGCTGATTGCTGTTCGTTCTGTGCTGCATGCATTTATATATATAATGGATTCTGACAGCAGCGAAAGCGATGCACAGAGTTCTATGTAGTTTAGGAACTCCGCCACGAAAAGCTAGAAAAAGGCACTATGACCAAAAATATTCGAAATTATGGGAGAATGACAAGGAATTTGCAGGAAGGAAGAAACTCTGCACTTCCACATACTTCCACACGCCAACGTTGAGATATTGTTTTCTGCAATTAATAATATGAAAACCTTCCAGAGAAATAGAATTTGCACAGAGACTCTAGAGGGATTGTTGCGTACTAAAAGATTCATAGCAAACAACGGCAGCCTAGCGTAGAACCTTTAAAGTTTTTTAATAAAAATATGTATATTTTCCAAAAATAAACATTTTTAGAACAGTTCATGCATTTTTAATCTTGAAAAATCTTCTAAATTGAGGTGGTAGATCTACCAATTTTGCATTTTACAATCTACCAACTTCTACCAACATTTGGCACATAATCTACTAATTTTCTAAAATTCGTGTTGGCAACACTGATTTAGCGTTTGAATTTGTGTGACTGTTGAAAATTTGGTTCATTTGTCTTAATTTTATTTAAGTTTTTCAGTAGAATCAAGTATAATGGGTAAGTCTTATTTAATTAATTTTAAGCGCGTAACTTTACCATAGTATTTGTTGAATCTAGAAACTTCTGTTTAATTCTTAGTAGGTAGTACCATTAATTTAAAATTAGATTCATACATCTTATTTTCAAATGTTGATCTTAATAGTCGTGAATAATCTTGTTTCAATGATTATTTTTTCAATATTTCTAGATAAGAGCTTCGACTTCGCCCGTTTATTGAAGAATCACGAGAAGAATCACAAACCTAAACCTGTACAATTTGTGAGCGTGGAAGGAGGGGTATTGTCCACTAAAAAATTGTAGCCTTTTAATAGACCGCATTTTATCATAGTATAATGCTTGTGGTAGGCGGTAATTTAGAAATAAACTTGGTCTATTGCTGGTTTAAGGGAAAATAATATTGAGTATCAGTTCTCATTACAGTTAAAATTTTCAGGTACGGAAGCGACTTCAGAGTAATCTAAACGCCAGAAGAAGCACCCGGTTAAATGCGTTCGATAACTTGAGGAACTTGGACAGCTTTAAAAGTCCTGCCCGAGTGTCACCTATTAAAAAAATTAAAGTAGCAAACAGGCGGTTACAACTGGAGAAATGGAAACAAGAAAAAGAGGCTAGGAAAGCTGAAGAGGCATTAAGGAAGAAGAAGCCTTTCATTGTAGGTGCTGCCCCTAAATGTCTGCCACCACCACCACCTCCTATAAAACCAAGCACTTCTGGTAGAGTGACAAGATCACAAACAAAACAGAATACAATTAAACAAAAAACTGTTATAAAAGAAGCTAGAAGTACAAAATCATTTGCACCAAAGAATGCATCATTTCAAGCACCAACAATAGATAACTTGAAAACATTACCCACTCTGGCTCAAGTCACTAAAAAGAAGGATAAAGCGGTCTACACATTTGAACCTGTTTTACCAAATATGTCTAAAGCAATAGATAACAGATCAAGAGGTAAGCTCAAGAAAACAATCTTTGAAACTCAAAGTTCATTGAGTAGTGAAACTCAATCGACCAATGCAATTGACATGGAATTTTCAACAGAGTCACAAACTAGGACTATTCAGCAGTTGTCGACAAGTGAAATCAATATGAGCACCAAAATCAAGTCTCCTTTAAATTCTATTCCTAAAAGTGAATCAAAATCAGAAGAGAAGCTCAGGTCTCCAAAGTCACCTTTGTCAAGCCAAACAAGCAAAAAGATAAGTCCTTGCGTCACCATGTCTAGAGGAAAAGATAATGCTAGAAAAGAGATGAAAATGAAAAGAAAGGAAGGTATGCTTTTATTTGAAATGTGTTTTCAATAACTAATTTTATTACATAATTTAAACTATTACATAATTGTTTGAAAAATTAAGAACTTCAAAAATTATACTGAAAAAAATTATATAAAAATATATTTTGTCTTTGAAATAGCTTTAAATTTGAAATGGTCCTGATTACTGATTCTATGTAATACTTCTTTTTAATCATTATCTGATTTTATAAGTGAGAAATGTAACTAATTTTTGACTAAGAGTATTAGTAATTTAATTAATGATGTGAAAATAGAGACTGTAAATAGACATGATTTGTTTTATATATTTCAGGCTTGCTTGATGAAGATGCAAGTGATATGAAAGATGTAAACTACTTCAGACAACAGCTCGCATCGGAGATTAAAAGAATAAATGAGATGTGCTATAAATGGGAAAAGATACAAGAAGAGACTGCTCTCTCCGAGTCTATACAGGTACATGATCATTAATATGTTTAACAAATAGTGATAGTTGAGGGCTAAATAAAGAATACATTTCGGAGAGTGCACAGCACTATTGCACAGCCTTGTTGTCGCAATTTCTTGATTTTTACTGCATACTTATGCGGGATTTACACGGGTCGATTTTCGTCGTGCGGCTAGTCGCTTCACAAATCGCCTCACTAAGCCGCATCGCTAGCCCATTTACACAGGTGACTAAAATCGCACGCGGCTCGGTCATTTCCTTCGAAAATGCGGCGGGCGATCGCCTGCAACAGATCGCTTTACACGGTCGATTTTAGTCACCAGCCGCATGCGGCCGGTCGCCGTGCGGACAAAGTCGGATGCCTCCCAACTTTGGGGATTGCGGCTTTAGTCACTTGCGGCCTAGTCGAATTGCCATTTAGACGATCGATTGTTGCCGTGCGGCGGAAATCGTGCGGCTTTAGTCACTCGTGTAAACCCCACTTTACATGTATATCGAAGAGTTGTAGGTGATGTAAGTTTATGTGAAGATTCTTGACTGTCGTAGAGTAATAAGTTCTGAAAGAGAGGGCACTAAAATACTCGTTATTGGGCGATTAACTTCTAAGCCAATCTTTTTATTTAAAAGATTATTACCAGAAAATATCGACTCGGCTCAAGTGAATTCTCAGGCGGGAAACGAAACTGCAACCTTTAGTAGTCTGGTCCAATGCTCTCCCAATAGTGCTACTGAGCTTTGTAAAGACCCGTCGAAATTTTGCTAGTATTTGTATAGTTTTACACTGTAGGCCAGTGTTGTCTCGTCAATGCGAGAAACATCCTCTTGTAATCTAAAGAAACGTTATTACAAATGTTTAGAGAAACAATTAAAAACAGTGATTATGTTTTAATTTTTTTATTTTAGCATTTTTCAATGCTATCTTATAAGCTAAATTATAGGCAGACCGCCTGAGAATTTACTTGTGTGCCAAGCCGATTTTTGAAGCGAAGCTGCTATTCAAATGATCGGTCTGCTCGCATACAGGCGCTCGCCGCGCGGCCTCTATTCGAGTCTAGCAACAGATTTCGCCGTTACACAAGAACGTCAGGCTTAGTACCGTCCCAGGATACATATAGGAGCCAGCTAACTCCCCACCTCAGAGTGCGTGGCGTTCTGTCTCGCTTTCACTCATGTCAATGTGCGTGGCTGACGTGGTTTCTATCTCTTTTTCGCTTTATACTTTCTACATTCTCATTCATCATTCTGTTATTTCTAGTATTTTTAAAAAATATTTTTTTTTTGTAAAATAATTTGTTTTAAGAAAGCATTGAAAAAATGCAAAAAATATATAAAAGTTCTTATTTATAAGTTGATTCGGAAACTTTATAATGCACTGACAGGAGCTAGTGTTGGCGGCAGTGGGTCAGGCGAGGCTGCTGATGTCCCAGAAGATCGAGCAGTTCGCTTCGCTGGTGGAACGATGTGCTCAGCCCGAGTCTAATCGGCCGCTGGTCACGCCCGCCGACTTGGCCGGCTTCTGGGACATGGTCTTCACCCAGGTACAGCTCTTCGCCGTTCTCAACCAAAACACCAACAAAAAAAATAAAAAAATATTACAACTTTTTTACGGATTTTGCCATAATTTATTGTATATGTAATCCTGATGTTTTCACTCCTTTATAGGAGCCGTGATCACAGGATGACTAAGGGAATGGTCGTCATATAGTTTTAATACCTTAACAATACTTTAATATCATGCCGTGCTTTTTTCCTCTCTCCTGCGCTTGCACTATTTTAAATATAGCGTCGATTCATGACGCCATTACTACAGACCAGTATACTGATGTATATTTTTAATAATTTTATCTACTCTGATACTATAATACAAAGATTCTAAAACTGAAAACAAAATGCTTATGACAAACATTACGTACAGGCCAAAAATAATAAAAAAAAAAGTTTAATTACGATACAGGTCTTGTATGGACACCTGTATCATAATATAACTTTTTAATCATAACGATACACCTATACAACCTCCAGCTGGACCAAGGAGGTTGAACCTCTACTTTAAAAAGGTTTCAATGAACGAGTCCGCGACGACGCAACACGCATTCACAATCGATGTTTGCACCTTGGCGCCAACATTTGACATTTAAAAAATCTTTTCAATATTTAAACAAAGTTTGGTTTTGTTCGCAACATTGTTTTACGTAATATAGTATGAGAGTAGATAAAGTAGTGTATGACACTGTACATAACTTGGTCTTATAACACTCGTGTGATACTATAAAAAAACTCGCCTACGGCTCGTTTTTTTAAAACACACTCATGTTATAAGAACCCTTATTATGCAACAGTATCATAAACTACTATTATCTACTCTGATACTATAATACAAAGATTCTAAAACTGAAAACAAAATGCTTATGACAAACATTACGTACAGGCCAAAAATAATAAAAAAAAAGTTTAATTACGATACAGGTCTTGTATGGACACCTGTATCATAATATAACTTTTTAATCATAACGATACACCTATACAACCTCCAGCTGGACCAAGGAGGTTGAACCTCTACTTTAAAAAGGTTTCAATGAACGAGTCCGCGACGACGCAACACGCATTCACAATCGATGTTTGCACCTTGGCGCCAACATTTGACATTTAAAAAATCTTTTCAATATTTAAACAAAGTTTGGTTTTGTTCGCAACATTGTTTTACGTAATATAGTATGAGAGTAGATAAAGTAGTGTATGACACTGTACATAACTTGGTCTTATAACACTCGTGTGATACTATAAAAAAACTCGCCTACGGCTCGTTTTTTTAAAACACACTCATGTTATAAGAACCCTTATTATGCAACAGTATCATAAACTACTATTATCTACTCTGATACTATAATACAAATATTCGAAAAATGAAAACAAAATGCTTATGACAAACATTACGTACAGGCCAAAAATAATAAAAAAAAAAGTTTAATTACTATACAGGTCTTGTATGGACACCTGTAACCATCGAGCACATACCCCAATAGAGTGGTAATATTGGGCTGTCCGCCTCCGCAACTGATTAGTGATATTTCACTTATAAATATTAACGCTCGCTCCCTCTAAAACAGTACATAACCAGTATTGGATCTGTGCGTACGTGTCTGCTTATTCCGATATTTAATTTAAATTAAATAGTTTCATAATGGCGTGCTGTTCTATTCGGTGGTGTGGAAAAACAGCAGGACTTCAAATTATAAAACCGACGGAATAACCTTTTATCGGTAAGTTATAGTTAAAAATTACTTTTTATAAAAAAATGTCACGGCTCAAGTTAAACTGGACAATCAAAGCGAAATGGTTGACGCACGTGTTCAGATGTCTATGCGTCCTGCTTCCACATAACGTAATTTCTCATTACGCCATCTCTTTCTAGTCTACGCTCTCAACACTAGTGTTGCATTCAAAGGATCAAGGGGTGTATCGATAAATAACATTATTGTAGCTTATTACATATTTTATTCAAACATAAAAGTAATTTTGAAATTATAATATTTGCATTAATGATCTAATTGAAAGTGTTGTGCATTATTGATTATGTAAATCTTGATCGATTATACCGATATATTAGGTATCTAGTGTAGTTAAAATAAACGTTTTTTATACTTTTTTGAATAAATCGGTTTGTAACAAAGAAATTGTTTTTTTTTGTGTTAGCTTTTTGTAGCAATAAAAAGACATATGATGAGAAACAATCAGTCTAGGGTTTCTCAATTCTCGACCATATTTATTTCTCGGAGCATGAGAATTCTCGACCACTATTTCCCGGGAATTCCCGGGTTGTCGAGAAATACGGAAATTTTTAAAAATATGTGTGATTTAAAAATAAATCTACGCTTTTTTTTGCAATATTCAACAACATTTATCAATCAACAACATTTATTTTTATTTTCATGTGACTTTAACTTAAGTAAGTATATAAAACTTTAATTAAGCGAAATAAACTCTAGCGAGATCTTTTTTCATTATTTCTAGAAACAATTTTAGGACTAAATAGTCTTTTTCTTTGGAAAAAACAAATAAAATATCTTCTTAAAACAATGTCATCATGACACCACAATAAAATTTAGTACCTTACATACTTATGTAACATGAAACGACAGTTTTTCAATTAGGTACAAACAAAGAACAATCAGACTAGCTTTATAATTACGAATAACAATAAGATACAGGTAATTTAGTTTAGTCCAACTTTTCAATATTTGTTATAAATGGAGTTTTTTCGTTACGTAAGTAAACATAACAACGTAATAAATAAATAAATAATCTTAGACTTATTACAATCGCATTTTAAAGTGGAAACTGCTTCAAAAGCTAGCCCACTATGTCTTGTTATTATATGGAAATAAGCCTTTAAAAATACGAGGGCATTTATATCATCATCTGACAATCGGTTTCGTATTTTCGTCACAAAGTTTCCAGACAAGGAGAAAACCCGTTCATTTTCTGTCTACGTAGGCTTTACTGACATAACAGCTTTATACAAGTTTTCCAGATTTTGGTGTTATAAAATTTTTGACTTCGGTGTGTTCTAAAATGTTTGATGAAATTTCTCGATTTCTCGACCAATGTTTTTTCGTCTCGAGTAAGGCAAAATTTTCTCGAGAATTCTCGGTTCGAGAACACTCGAAGAGAAACTCTAAATCAGTCAGAAGAATTAATACGTAGCTAATTCATTTTAAAAATCAGTAAACCAATGAATGGTTAATTATTATTTCATCTTTACTTTTAATACAACTAAATAAATGTAATTTGGTAATTGGTTTGGTTCTTGTTGAGGTGCAATTCAGCGGTTAATATCTTCTTATTTGATCACTAGCAGCATTTATAGACATTTATTTCCATAAGAGAACACGTTTGTATTATTCACTATTGCTATAATTACTGATGTATTGGCTATCGATATCGATGAACCTTAGATACTTGGACACTACCACATCTCTAGAGTGATAGTTGACCTTAGGATAGCCAATCGCAGCTCAGTTAGAGCAGTGTGAGTGGTAGCGGCGAATAAGCGGAATTGTTTTCAAACAAAATAATTGACATTTCTACTCTATTGGGTTATGTGCTCGATGCCTGTAACATAATATAACTTTTTAATCATAACAATACACCTATACAACCTCCAGCTGGACCAAGGAGGTTGAACCTCTATGTTAAAAAGGTTTCAATGAACGAGTCCGCGACGACTCAACACGCATGCGCAATCGATGTTTGCACCTTGGCGCCAACATTTGACATTTAATTGTAATATTCAGAACATCAATAATTATTATAAGTAAAAATAAATTTGTTGTTATATTCAGCGTTTTATTTGCAATATTGTTTTACGTATTATAGTATGAGAGTAGATAAAGTAGTGTATGACACTGTACATAACTTGGTCTTATAACACTTGTGTGATACTATAAAAAAACACACATGTTATAAGAACCCTTATTATGCAACAGTATCATAAACTACTATTGCCTGTTGTATGTTGGTAAAAATTATGATGTCTCTATCATTGTAACCATGTTTCTAGCAAAATAGACATATCAAAAGTAATGTATGATTATTAAAGAGTTATGGTTTCTTAAAGAATAAACAATCTTTCGGTTAGAGTTTAAAAAAACTTTTACTCAAACAAAATGATAGAGCCATTTTAGTTTCGATTTGTTTATTTGACATGTGACCAATTTTATTATATTTTGCATATTTTATTTATGCCAATTTTATTAAATTTTTTAGATTTATAATAATGTAAAAATATCACATTAATAAACATTCACATGCCCAATGATGGCAAGACGGATGGACAAATTATTTGTTTTATGTGAAAAAATAATTTCATTTCTAAGCAATAAGTCCATTTATTGTAGCACCCCTTGTCCTTTATTTTTTTTAGCTATATATATATATATATATGTGTGTGTATGTATGTATGTATGTAAGTAAGTAAGAATGAAATTAAAAATGAATTAATACTAATTCATAAAAAAAAAATAAACTGATTTCAAATTTTCCAATGCAAAGTTTTTTTTAAATCAAACTGCATATCACAAGCATGCATGCATTCGTGTGTTGCAACATCTAAATAATTATTTTTCTATTTATTTTGTAAATTTCTCTAATAAATAATAATTTTTATTCCTTTGTGTTAGATTGAGGACATCAATATGCGTTTTAAGAAATTGGAAGAGCTCCAAAAACTTGGTTGGATGGAGGAGGAGCCAGTAGAAGTGAAGAAGAAAGTGGCCAAAGTTAATGTAAAGAAAGCTGTCAAGCCAGCTGGCGGGCCAAGTCGCATACGTGAGATGATCGCTGGTAAGCGTTCAGAATTGAATATTTATTGTGTTACAATACTGATGTTATTCAATATGATATGCATAGAAACAAGGTACAGAAGAAACAACAATTTTGCTCAAAACTATTACCATAAAAACTATTATGAAAATAACAATATTTATTATTAAATTACATTTCTTTACAATTAATTAGTCATTAAATTTAATTTATTCCTATTATTTAGCAAGCAATCTATAATCTAAGATCACAGTAGTTTGTGTGTTTGTCTGTCCGCTCTTTTTTCCATTGTATCAATAACGATACCATAGCAACGCGTTAGCCGCAAGTTGTTCGTCTACCGGACGCTAGATGGCGCTAACGGAAAAATATTTAGTAATAGAAAAAATTTAAAGAATTATGTCCACCCGTGCGAAGCGGGGACGGGCCGCTAGTAATAATTATTATTTTTCTATTCTATTATAAATTCTCATTGTTGACATCAGCATCAGTTTGCCCTCTGGCATAGGCCCACTCAGTGTCCAAACACTGACTTATTTTCTGATAAGATTGACCATTACAAATTAATTGTTTGCATATTTAGTTCTTACACTTTCGCGCACATTACACATTTGAATTAAACAACTTTTTTACGGATTTTGCGCATAATTTATTTTATATTTCATCCTAACGGTCCGACTCCTTTACAGGAGCCGTGATCACAGGATGACTAAGGCAATGATCGTCATATATTTTCTACTACCGTCACAATATTTTAATCGGGCACGTTCCTAACTGTTAAAATTTATATTAATCAAATTGCTTTATTTTTTAAATTTGTTTAGTTATTAAATTCTCACTACGATTACATTGTATACTACCGAGTCTTCTACCAGTTCGGAAATTGGGAGAAGATTTGGCGAAAGAAAGTCGGGCAGGGGGATCGACCTCCATCTTACTGTTATTACTCAGGATTAAATATAAAATAAATTAGGCGCAAAATCCGTAAAAAAGTTGTTTAATTATAGTTTACAGATTTTTTCACTGTACATATAGTATTAGAAGATATTACTTTCCAAACATAGTTCTAGGTCTAAAAAGGAAAGTATCTTATCAATTTTGATTCTCTTAAGAATGTCGAAATTTACGTTTTTGCGGTATAAACTTTTATTTTTACGTTAACTTAGAAGTTTGAAATTTACACAGTTTCAAGGGACTATTGACTTGAGTATATGATTTTAATTTCAACTCGATAACTCCACGCGTTTGACAGACAGACAGACAACAAAGTGATCTAATAAGGGTTCCGCTTTTTCCTTTAGATGTACGGAACCCTAAAAGCAGCTAATTTTTTTTTAATCGTGAGTAGGAAAGCGCTTGACCGCTATCTCGCCTGATGGTAAGCGACGATGCGATCTAGGATGTAACGCGTTTGCCTAGAAGATAGCTATTCACTCGTTATTTATCGGACAACCAACAAGACTAATCACTTATAACAGGCATATTACATAATTTTTATAAGGCACATTTCAAAGTGTGGCCTTAATTAAAGGCTGCCTCGACATGCAAAATATTTTATGCTAGCTAACATGTAGCTCAAAAATAAGACCATAAATCTACTGATTTACAAATTGAAGAAATTCGTGTGATGTCGTGGGACACTGAATAGGAACGAAGTTCCTTAATATAAAAATATTAAGTTCTATGTTTAATTCTAAGTATAAACAAAATAATTATTCGGGTATACATTTTTTTTAATTCAAATTCATAAATTCCAAAGTTTTTATTGCACTCATGTGGTATACATAGATGGAATTACAAAAATAACCGAACCGAACATGAACCCTGTTAGAGTATCGCAACATCATAATAAATTTTACTAAGTATAATAATAAAAATAGGAGTAACTAAAGTATGAAAAACTAAAATCTAAATAAAAAAATTAAGTAACATTAAACTATAATTAATAAACATTTCGGTTTGAGATCAGTGAAAAACAAAAAAAAAAAAGTCACAAATTAAAACTTTGTTAATTTTAATTTTTTATTATTTCCGGGATTTTATTATAAATTTTTACAGCCATTGCAAAGGGACCTGTGTGTATGAAATTGTGCTTTGAACTGGATGGTGCTAATCTATTGTGTGGTCTTAACTTTTTGAGGAAAAAGATAGTACTCCCCAACTCCTGTTGGGGAAAAAGATAATAATGTTTTTTTACGAAGATACTTATCTCTAATATATAAATGCATGTGATGGTTAGTTTATCGATAAAAAGCAAAGAAACTACAAAATTATCTTAACACCTTTAAAGTATGTTTTTATTTTTTTTGCATTCACAATGCAATATTTGTATAAGGTATAAAATATTTGTGTTTCTAAAAGGCATAAAATCGGAGGCGTAGTTGTTTTTTGCACACGTAATTTATACATTATACCTTTATTGTATTTACAATGATTTATAAAAATATATAATAACAGTCATCACGTAGACTATACATTTGACACTGTATAGCACACATAGATTATACATAAAAATCTTACGCTTTTTCTTTAACGCTACGGACGTTTTTTCCCGGCTAGGGTACCCCATCACAACGCCCCATAAGGAACTTCGTTCCAATAAATTGTAAAAAAAGTTGTCCTGAACCGATATAGAATCCGATAGTTACTCATATCACTACTGTTGATTTCGATACTAAAGTATTCAAAATATCGATATTTTAATTCGATACTCAGTACTTATTTGAGTACTTTAAATCAAGTATCGAATCGATTCAATCTAGCGATATTATTTTGTAACGGAACGCAGCGCAGCCACTTTCATTCTTCCCGCTGTTAATGTATCGTCTGTGTACTCTGTGGTTTATTCATTTGTTCGATCGTCGAGCAAAGCATCAGTACTGATGAAGAGTGGAATGTTTAAGTGTAACCATAGGTCCTACTTGGTAATATATTTTTGTAGATAAAGGTTTTTCTATATCGTTATTGATGTAATCATTCGAGTTTATTACATTTAAAGAGAGAGAGAGAGCGAGAGAGAGGATAGATAGATTCAAATGCCTGTGGCCCACATCTTGAGATATCAACCGATACTTACTCATATTGATACTTTGATTTCTATAATTTACTCATTGGTTTCGATATCGTGTCCTTACTCATAGCGTATTTACAACTCAAGTGATACGGCTAATATAAATAATGTTCTGATTACAGCGGCTAGAAAAGCCAAACAAGAGCAAGCCTCTTCGCTTAAAGCGAAATCCCCGAAGAATGGCGTCGAAAGCAAGACGTTCGAGGCGGGCTTCTTCTGCGTACAATCCCCGGTGCGATCCCCGATTCGTTCGCCGGCACAGACGACGCCAGCGGCTAAGACTAGTTTGCTGAAAGCTGTTCTATCTGAGGTATTTGCAGAGAAATAAAACATGTCTTTACTATACGGTGTATATTCAACGACTAAGCCAAGTGTCATTACAGTAACAATAATTCTTTGTGTACACACACGCGCACGCACACACACACACACGCACACACATACACACACACGCACACACATACACATACGCACGCGCGCGAACACACACACACGCACACACATATACACATACGCACGCACGCGCGCGCACACACACACACGCACACACACACACACACGCACGCACACACACGGACGCACACACGCACGCACGCACACACACACGCACGCACGCACGCACGCATATACGCACAAACACATGTAATTTAAATTTATTAATTTCCACGGCGAACAAAGGCAGAATATGCTGGATTTGTATTATTTGTCACCTGTATGTTCTACCATATTATTGCAAATAAAAGCTTATCTTGCCGGTAATAATAATAGTCATTACTTGGTTTAGTCCGGTAGTGACTTCGCACGGGTGGACAAAATTCTTTAATTTTTTTCTATTATTAAATATTTTTCCGTTAGCGCCATCTAGCGTCCGGTAGACGAACTACTTGCGGTTAACGCGTTGCTATAGTAACGTTATTGATACAATGGAAAAAAAGCGGACAGACAAACACACAAACCACTGTGATCTTAAATTATAGATTTACATAGGCGAACAGTGACAATGCACAATGGTAGTTCATAGAAGAATGAATGTAAGATGATAAAAGTGAATAGAAGTAAATAAATAATAAATAAATAAATAAATATTTCCTACATTCACACCAATTAGCCTAGCCCAAAGTAAGCACAGTAAGGCTTGAGTTATGGATACTAGGGTAACGGATAGACATACATATATGATACATAGATATGTAATATTCATAGAAATATACACTCACTTGCAAAAAAAACGGGCGGTTTTGTTTTTCATTCATCTTTAAAAAGATACAATACAAAAAAGGTTTCAATCGTTTGTACACGTTACTGGCCGGTTTTAAAAATGCCGTGGTATTTAAAAAAGTACGTTCTAAATTCAAATTTTCATTTGATGCTCATTTTTACAGAAAACCCCTTTTTATCCTACATTTTTGGCGCGAAGTTCCAGAAGTTAACATCGACTTTTATAACTTTTATTCAATTTTCATCGATTAATTTCATATCCTTGACTGTCAAAGCTTTATTTATTGCTGTTTGGCTGTATCAAAAATGGTAGATAAAGTGGTAAAAGCTACCAAAATTATCGCGCTGCTTGAAGAGGGTTTCAGCCAATGCTTCGTGGCTAGGAGGCTAAATGTTAGTCGCTCGACGGTCCAAAGGACCTGGCAGCGATATCAGGAGACTGGTTCCGTCGAGAGAAGGCCTGGATCTGGAAGAAAACCATGTACCCAACCACAGGATGATCGTTTTCTTGTGAGTCGCGCATTGAGAAATCGCAAATCTTCGAATGTGGATCTTAAGAACAACCTCCAAGAAGTAAGAAATGTGCATATTAGTCTATGGACGGTCAGGAAGAGGCTTCTCGCTGCCAATATACGCAGTCACCGTCCGGCCCACGGCCCAAAATTACTCCGTGAGCACCGAGTTCGCAGGCTTAGGTTCGCTAGAAAATGTGAATTATGGACTCAAGAAGATTGGAATAGGGTTTTGTTCTCTGATGAAGCCAGGATATCTCTGTTCGGTGAAGATCGACGTCGGCGAGTGCTAAGAAGACAAGGAGAACGCTTTGCAGAGGCATGTTTCGAAGAAATCACACCTTATGGTGGGGGCTCTGTTATGTTTTGGGCAGGAATAAATTCAATGGATCGTACAGAGTTAGTCTTCATTGAAAACGGCTCACTGACTGGGCATCGATACATAACGGAAGTTCTAATTCCTCATGCACAACCCGCATTGGCCGCTCTAGGTGAAGACTCGATTTTTATGAACAACAATGCTCGCGCCCACCGATCTCGCGATGTTAAAGCGTATGTGCAAGAGGTCGGCATTCGTCGTTTGGATTGGCCAGCTCGAAGTCCCGACCTCAATCCCATAGAGCATGTCTGGGACGTTCTGAAACGGCGTGTGAGATCAGTACAACCGGCTCCGCAGACCATCAGAGAGCTGAAGAATGTGATTACTGCGGAGGGGGAACGTATTCCGCAAGCAAGTATCCGGGATATACTCGCTAGCATGCCCAGACGAATTCAAGCTGTGATTTTAGCTAGAGGGGGTCACACTCGATACTAAACATTTATCTGCTTTTACTTTATTAAAGAAAAACAAACAAAAAAAACTTTTTTATTTATACTTCATGAGCATATGCACTACTAGCGAACATACACTACTAGTGAGGTTTAGCATTATTTCCCATAAATTGTATCAAAATTTTATGAAATACTGATGAAAACGATTATATTCTTATTAATTTACCAAATTGTGAGGATAAAACTACTTATAATTATCAAACAAAGCAATATTAACATTTAAAATGGTTCATTGCTTAGGTGCCCGTTTTTTTTGCAAATGAGTTTATATATAAACACCCATGACTCAGGTACAAATGCTCGTATTCATCATATAAACATCTGCCCCTACCGGGATTTGAACCCAGGACCATCGGTGCGAAAGGCAGGATCGCTACCGTTGCACCAAACGGTCGTCAACGGTCGTAAATAGAAGCCTTATAGAAAACTAGCAGGTCTCCGAACCCCTTAGGTGGAACCTACAACCTTTGCTGTCCGGGCAAGTGCTCTGACCACTCTTTATGCAATTTTAACAAGCATTTGGTGCAACGGTAGCAATCTGGCCTTTCACACCAACGGTCCTGGGTTCGTGTCCTAGAAAAAATCATCATCATCATTTGATCACTTGAACCTGAGTCTGGGTATTTATGTATATTTTTATAAATCTATAATCTAAGATAACAGTAGTTTGTGTGTTTGTCTGTCCGCTCTTTTTCCCGCTCTTTTTCCATTGTATGAATAACGTTACCATAGCAACGCGTTAACCGCAAGAAGTTCGTCTACCGGACGCTAGATGGCGCTAACGGAAAAATATTTAATAATATGTAGAAAAAAATTAAAGAATTTTGTCCACCCCTCCGAAGCCGGGACGGGCCGCTAGTATTATTTATTCAGGTATCATATATTTATGTATACCTTTTACCCTAGTATCCATAACACAAGTCTTAGAGTGTTTACGTTGGGCTAGGCTAATTCGTGTGATTATAAGAAATATGATATATTTTTAACTTCAACTTTGAGCTAGTATCGTATCATATATATCCCACTGGAGGGCTCAGAGATATGGTTGTTTTTTACAGCTGTATTTTTAACCTTATAGAAATATGGCATTGTAAATGCAAAAAAATCAAATAAATACATCATTCAATATTATTTGCCACGATTCGATCAGCTGCTCCGTCTCTATTCACCCCATTTATATGGTTATAACACCATATATTATTTGGTATCTATTTATTTATTTACTTGTTACTAAATGTCTGCCAAAACCATAAAAAGTACAACACGATAATAGACTCATTGATATTTTTTCAGCAAACACCTTTGAACACAAATGCGACACCCGGCCGTAGTATACTGAAATCTTCGAAAAAGTCCTCAAAGAAATCCATCAAAGTCGTTCTCTTTCAAGATATCAATAAAGAAAATAAAGACCAGGATTCCAGAGGGAAGACTTTAGTAAGGCAGAACGCTGTAACCGATGAATTCACCGGGGTCATGACCAGGAGTCGGGTGAAGAGCATTGGAACACCAAAAGACTTAGATTGTGTTGTGATGCAGAAAGATGCTCGTAAAAGATCTTCACGTGAAGAGACAACGTTAAAAGAAAGCAATGTAAATGTGACCAAAGAAAAGACTATAGAGACTCCGAAATGACCTCAATCAATCAATCTTTATAAAGCAGGGATGTTGTGATAATAATTTGTGGAATAATATAATAATAATAATAATAATAAGAAATATAATACACTAAAATTTCCAATTGCTGCATTTTCATTTCTCATACAATTTGCCTTTTTATTTCTTAGTTGTTAAAATTATTGGCTATTTTATTAAGGCCATATTTTATTACGAAATTAATAGTAATTTATTATATATAATATTATTTTTTTGGATAAATTTATAATAGTATCTTCTTTTAAAAGTATTGTGAATAAATTCCTAGGATTATGGTATCCAATACAATGTTTTGTAATAGTTTTGAATGTCTTTTTAATTAC
Organism: Calamotropha paludella; assembly: GCA_927399485.1. Lineage (NCBI taxonomy): Eukaryota > Metazoa > Arthropoda > Insecta > Lepidoptera > Crambidae > Calamotropha > Calamotropha paludella. The sequence continues at coordinate 29,282,805 of OV656803.1, read as the reverse complement.
TTATATGAAAAATAAGATTATTCACATTTCATTATAAAATCAACTATAATTATAATGATTTATATATTAAATTATTTATTAAATAAATAAGAACAAAACAAAGGAACTCTAAAATAATTAAATCATTAATTATCTGGATTCCTAATTGTTTTTTTTTTCCTTTTTCATTTGATGTAATTCCTTAAAGTTCATCGAGTTTTCTTCGCTCCATCCAAAGGAAACTGAAAAGTGAACAATTTATAAATTAATTTGACCAAAATCACAGGTATTGCTTTGTCCATAGCATATAGCCTAATATATCTTTTAAAATCTTAGTGTTTACGGGATACTGAAGACAAACCATTTATGATACAACTGCGTTTCATTATCTTATTACCTATATAATTCCTAAACTTGACATTCAGACCCTGGTACTCGCCAATAAGGCGGCCCCACTACTCGCCAACAAGGCGGCCCTACTACTCGTCAATAAGGCGGCCCCCATACTCGCCATCAAGGCGGCCCCGCTACTCGCCCACTACTCGTCAATAAGGCGGCCCTCATATTCGCCAACAAGGCGGCCCCGCTACTCGCCAACAAGGCGGCCCCACTACTCGTCCATAAGGCGGCCCTCATACTCGCCAACAAGGCGGCCCCACTACTCGCCCACTACTCGTCCATAAGGCGGCCCTCATACTCGCCAACAAGGCGGCCCTGCTACTGGCCAACAAGGCGGCCCTGCTACTCGCCAACAAGGCGGCCCCACTACTCGTCAATAAGGCGGCCCTCATACTCGTCAACAAGGCGGCCCTGCTACTCGCCGACAAGGCGGCCCTGCTACTCGCCAACAAGGCGGCCCTGCTACTGGCCAACAAGGCGGCCCTGCTACTCGCCAACAAGGCGGCCCTGTTACTCGCCAACAAGGTGGCTCTGTAACTTCACAGGGATTGCTCTAATACTCATCATTATGATGTTCCTGATTCTCGTTTTTGTGACGGCCACTTGCACGTAGATATGTAGGTATTCATAATATACCTTTTTTTTATCCCTCTAATAAGTCGATTAATTCTTCTGTACTGTCCTTTTGTCATCAAACCTCTTTTTCATTGAAGTAGAAGTCTTTTTAATGTTCCGTACGGCAGTTTCTTTGTTTTGGTTGCTTCTGTGTTCATCGACGTAACAATTCGTAGATAAACCTTGCATAAGAGATCGACTTCCTTTAAACATAAGCCTATATGCTGAAAACCCTGTGGTGATATTTACAGTGTTATTCGTGCTCCACACAACTTTATTTATGCATCTATAGTGCTCTTATTAATGGCTTCCAGTAGTCCTGTTGTAACACTCCACTTGGCCATTCGATCTAGGTGATGCAATGGAATCTATGACGTGCCTTATTTGATTTACTGCACAAAATTCTTTAAAACGCTTACTTGTAATTGTTGTTCCACTGTCGGAAATTATTTTACCAAACGTCCCAAAGATTTCATGTAGTTTATGTTCTATTTCTGCGGACTTTGTGGTTTTTGTAGGTTTGGCCCAAGTAAATTTCGTATAAGAGTCAACAACAACAAATAAGTATGACATACCGTTTCCGCTCTTACAAAAAGGACCTAAATGGTCTATATGCAAGGTATGTAATGGCTCCGGTACTTTTTCTATGGGATGAAGTTCGCCATCCATTTTACCATATTGAAAGTTATCATTGAAAATCAATCAAAATCATTTATTGTAAAACACAGGTAAGTGAAGTTGTTACAAAAGATATACAATAATTCGCTGGTTTCTGTCTGTAGACAGAAACCAGCGAATAACTCTGCATAAGATGCTATTATGATGTTAGGTGAATGTTCTACGATGACGTAAATTAATGTTCGAAAGGATGTGCGGGAAAATGTATAAGACGTGTGTCACCGATAATTGTTTTATTGCCACTGTTATAAAAGCGTTCAATTACATATTTACAGCGTTAGCATAAAATAAACATACCTAATTATGAAGTTAAAACATGACCGGGTGTAAGGCAGTCCAGGTCTTCAATGCTGTTCGTGAGAGCCACTAATAGCCTTGAATTGAGGCAGCTTCGATTTGTGTAAGTAGAGTAATAAACTCTTCATATGTAATTTTTTGTTCACCCAGGACCCGTTTCAGGTGGTACTTCATCCGTTTTACTGCAGCCTCCCAAAGGCCAGCTGTAGGCCACGACGGTGCGTTAAAGTGCCATTCAATGTTACAGCTGCTTAAGTGGTTCATGACATCCGATGCGGACAGGTAGTATTCCAGTGCTAATTTATGTTCTCGATTGAGGCTGTTAGATGCTCCAACGAAGTTCGTGCCACAATCACTATACATGTGTTTTGGCATGCCACGCCTTCCACATAAGCGCTTGAGTGCTGCTAAAAATGTTACTGAGCTGAGATCAGAAACCAACTCCAGGTGTATGGCTTTAGTTGCCAGGCAAATAAATATGACAATGTAGCCCTTTGATGTAGCTATTCCTCTGCCTTTATTAGATTTTACAACCACTGGTCCGGCTAGGTCCACCCCTGTATGAGTAAATGGCCGTGAGGGTGTCACGCGGGGCTTCGGAAGATCAGCCATTAACTGGTTTCTTCTGTTAGAGACCTTGAAACGCACGCACCTAATGCATTTTAATAGTTCGTGTTTTACAGCACTCATGCCTCCAATCATCCAAAATCTTGTCCGTAAAAATGTTAAAGTTAATCTCGCCCCTCCATGCAACGTTACTTTGTGAGCCCACTGTATAAGTAGAATGCTTAGTTTTTCTTTATTCGGTATTATCATAGGATGTTTTTCTTGAGGCTTTAAAATCGAATTTTCGAGCCTTCCGCCCACTCTCAATATTCCATCCTCATCAAGCCATGGGTTCAAGTTTAAAAGAGAGCTTTTACTTGAAAGTTTCTTTTTATTTGAAAGATTATCAATTTCTTGTTTAAAATGTTTATGTTGTACGGCCTTGACAATAAACTTGAGTGCATTAGTATGTTCAATTACTTGTAAGTAAGTTGATTTCCGTTTGTCAGCGTTTCGTAGGTTGTGAATGAAACGTAATAACCATGCTATCTTATGCGTCACTTGCTCCATAGAGCTATATTTCTGTAGATATTCCTCGATCAATATTGGTCCAATATTTTGTTGTTGAGTTATGCACACCTTTAATTTCCTCTCTTCATCAGGGATTGGAATATCAGCTGAATTTGATGATTGTGTAATTTTATTTTCCTTTAACCAACTTGGACCTTCCCACCATAAAGAGTGTGTTAGTAGTTGAGATGGTAACAAGCCTCTACTGGCGCAATCTGCTGCATTTTCTTCGGATTTAACATATTTCCAACATGGTGGCGGCATAACATCCAAAATGCTGGTAACACGGTTTGCTACGAACGACTTCCAACGACTGATGTTACCCTGCAGCCATCCCAAGACTACCATTGAGTCAGTCCATCCGTGAATTTTTAATGTTCCTGTCTGGATGTTTGTTGAGTCTATGACTTTTTTCATTAATTGCGCTAGTAATAATGCACCGCATAATTCCAGCCGGGGTAATGACACGGCCTTGCTTAGCGGTGCTAGTTTTGTTTTGCCAGCAATAAGTCTTATCACCGGCTGTTTATTATTGTCTATAGATTTACAATATATCACGCAGCCATACGCTTTCTCTGACGCGTCGCAGAATCCGTGTAGTTCGATCGTCTTTTCGCAATCGCCTATCCAACGCGAAATTCTTACTTCTGCAATTTTTGGCAGATCTTGTTTCAATATATCCCATTCTTGTTGCACGTCTGATGGTAAATAGTCATCCCAGTTTAAGTTTATAGCCCATACCTTTTGAAAAAGTATTTTTCCTTTAATTGTAACCGGAGATAGCCAGCCGAGTGGGTCGAATATCTTTGAAATTCTTGATAGTAGCGACCGTTTTGTAGTTTGTGGATTTTCAACCTTATCGCTTGTAGTTAGTGAGTTTAAAAACGAAAATTGATCATTGCGTGGGTTCCATGATAAGCCCAGTGTTTTGTTTGTTTCGGCGTGTTTAAAATCAAACATATTTTGACTAAGGTTTTCACTCGGTAAATCTTGTAACAGCCTTGAGTCGTTACTGGTCCATTTTTTCAGCGTGAAGCCGCCCCCTTTGAGTAGACTGATGATTTGATTTTGTGCTTCCTTTGCAGTTTGAATGTTATTGTTTCCACCAAGTAAGTCATCAACATACAGCTGTTTGCTAAGAATGTCGACTGCGAGCGGATATTCATGACCATCGTCTTGAAGTAACTGTTGTATCGTCCGCATAGCGAGATAGGGCGCGCTCTTTGTTCCATATGTAACTGTACACAGCTGATAATCCCTTACGGTGTCTGATATCGAGTCTCGCCATACTATTTTTTGGAGGTGTTGATCTTCTTCTATTACAAGTATTTGGCGGTAAAACTTTTGTATATCGGCGGTGTACACAAATTGAAATGTTCTCCATAGTAATATAATAGCTTGTAGATCTTTTTGTAGTTTAGGGCCACATTCCATAAGGTCGTTTAGTGTGTAGCCCGTTTTAAGTTTGCAGGATGCATTAAATACAGCTCTCAACTTGGTAGTGAGAGAATCTAGTTTGATGACCCCATGGTGTGGAAGAAAACAGCTTGGCTCATGATGAGTTATGCATTGCTTCATGTGACCTAGTTTTATATACTCTGATATAAATCTTTTATAGTTTTCAGCCAAAACTGGATCTCTTGTAAATTTTTTCTCGAGCTGTTTAAATTGAGCTACAGCTTGTGACCTTGACGGGGCCAAATGATCTTCAAAATTAGGTTTCATGGGCAATTTTACGACATAACGACCATCTTGTTGCCTTGTTGTTGTCGACCGGTATAAAGTTTCACAATAATCTAGGTCCGGTGTCGTATTACTGTCATTTTGTATGATTTCTTCTAATTCCCAATACTTCGAAATTTCTTCTTAGTTATTAAGAACGGCATGGCAGTTAAATGTTTTAATGTGACCGACCAAGATCCAGCCTAACTTGGTCTGTTGTGCAATAGGAGCATTGGCGGGGCCCCGTAGTATTCCATCCATTACAATTTCGGAGTAAACCTTAGCGTTTAGCAGGATATCCACTGGTCGTGATATATTGTAATCAGGATCCGCCAAGTTTATATTATGCAGATGCGGCCATGGTTGTATTTCAAATGTGAAGTTTGGTAGGGTTCCCACCACTTTGTGCATAACTAATGCATCTGTTATAAATGTATAGTTGTTATAGCGAGATTCACATATCAGCTGTACAGCTCCGTGACTCTGGGAAGCTGTTATCCCAACCCCGAATACAGACGCATTTTGATTACATCTGTCCAGGCTAAGTCGTTGCGCAGCCGCTTCGGTTATTAAATTAATTTGAGACCCTTGATCTAACAAACATCTCATGGGGATGAAAGTGCCATCCCTTGATCTTATGTTCAGTTCTATCGTAGAGAGTATATAGTACTTCGTCATAGTTAGGTCACATGGTTCGACTTGCGTTTTGTTGTTGGTGTTAATGTTGAAGGCTGGACGTCATTCAAGGTTAAATCTGTTGAAGTTTGGTTGTTATACATTTCATGTAAGATTGTATGATGAGAGTTATTACAAATCTTACATTTCTTAGTTGAAGTACATTCATTTTTGTGATTGAAAAGGCAGTTTTCGCACACAGGCAGTGTTTTGATTGTATTAACTTTTGTTTCCGGTGTCATGTTTAAAAACCTTTTGCATGTAATTAAAATGTGATCGTTTGTCTTGCATAATGGACAAATACGTTCGACTTGGCTTTTAAATGATTTAACGAATGTAGGCTTTGTTTCCATGTAATTGCGTGCTTGTTTCGGTTCATTTTCCTTTGCAGGGAATGTTTGTTTCGTCTGTTTGGTTCTCTTGTGCAGCGGTTCTAATGTAGTAAATTTTGCCTCTAATATGGATATTAATTCGTCAAATGATGGAAGGTCACGCTTATTTTTTCGGGCGTCCATGAAGCTGCATATGTTTCAGAATCCATTTTTTCAGTGATAATATGAACCAGGATCGGATCCCAGGTGGACGTATCCACCCCAAGGTTGTGGATAGCGTGGACGGTCTCCATACTCACATCGTGTAAACGCTTGATTTCGTATGCGTTGTGTTTTTGCATAGCAGGCTGATTCATGAAAACTTGCATTTGTTTTGTGAACAGTAGTTGGATGTTATTATATCCCAACAGGTGTCATAATTGTCAGCTGAGATGGTAAGATGCTGCACGAGACGTTCGGCTTCACCTTTAAGCTTGCCTTTTAAGTGCTGCATCTTCTGACATTTGTTCAAGTTTGGGTTATTATGAATTGCTTCGCAATACAGATCGGAGAAGGTCAGCCAGTTAACATAATTTCCGGAAAATACGGGTAATTCGATATGTGGTGTAGCTTCTTGTTGATGTTTGACGGAGTTAAATTTCCGATGCAATGTGGATTTCATTGTTTCGTAAGTTTCTTCATATTGAGAAAACTCTTTTTCGTAACCTCCATCACACCCATCTAGCAGGTTGTCAAGCTGCCACTGAAGATCGTCGATGGTTTTCCAGCGCGACTGGATGAGTTGCAGTTTATCTTCAATTTCCCACCTTTCTACGAGCTTGTCTATGCTTATATTTTTCACAGCCCTAGTGAAAGCGCGAAAGTTTGTTTTTTGTTGACACAACAGTTCGTCACTCTTGGATGAAGATCCAGTGTTTTCTGTGCGTTTGGAAACAATCTTGGTTTCGGCACTGCTACCTTCAGCTCCCATGGTTTCGGTTTGTTTTTTGTATACCTTCATACTTGATTGAGCGAAGCTCTCTTTTAGGCAACTCACAAATTTCGCTTGTCTCCCTCGTGCTACTTAACGGTTCAACCAATTCGAACAAATTTTGGCATGAACATTCATGATTATAACCTGACGGACATAGGCTATTTAAAAATATATAGACTTTACCATGGAGGAATAATCACCGAAAGAAAAATTCAAAAGCTGATCACAGCCAAACCGCTGAGACTACATTGATGAAATTTGGTGCCAAAACTCACATCGTGGTCGTGACGAATGTGCAAAAAAAGTTTTGAAATCGGACATACCATCGAGGAAAAATCACCCTTCAAAAATCTTATTGCTTCGCTCAGTATTTGCAAACATCGGCACGTATTGCAGACCTAGTATAAGTTGAAGGCCATCAACATAAACTTGCTTAATGTTTTGGAAAATGTTTTTAGTGAAGTAATCGTTTGTCTTAACGTCCTCAAAAAGTAAAAGAGCGTTGTTTGACACGAACTCACCCCACAAGTTGTTTAATGTATCCTCTCTTGTCTTGAGATATTTGAATGTTTTCCGCGTTGCGGAATCTTTTTTAAAGTTGGTGATGATTCTGTCGATGCTGGTAGCAATCTCGAATTGCCTTTCCAGTAGAGCTTCCATCTTGAGCTGTTAATATGTTGATGTTGACGTTCAGATCGCTCAGTGGCAGCTATTTAGATGCTGGTCAAGGTAAAGCGTGCGCGGACTGTACCTCTACTGCTTCTTCAGTGCGTCGTCTCAATTCAACAGGTGAGACCCGCTGGTGGGAGGCCTGTGAACCGATCGCAACAGCAAAGATACACACACGTAACACTTCACAAACCTCGAAGGACCACAATGTAGAGTCGCTAACTCTGCATAAGATGCTATTATGATGTTAGGTGAATGTTCTACGATGACGTAAATTAATGTTCGAAAGGATGTGCGGGAAAATGTATAAGACGTGTGTCACCGATAATTGTTTTATTGCCACTGTTATAAAAGCGTTCAATTACATATTTACAGCGTTAGCATAAAATAAACATACCTAATTATGAAGTTAAAACATATTGTAGGAGCTCGCTCATACACTGTCATTCATTATGGCAAACAATTATATACAAAGTTAATTTTCAAGCAATTAAAACAAACATTATTCGCAGTATCAGTATATCAGATAGATATGAATTCTTAATAAGAAACATTTTCTCAGTCACTTAAAATATAACAATACCCATTTTTACAGATACATATATAAAGGCGAACCCTCGCCTTTATTAGGGTCGGCCATAGTGATGTATGTGGGTATATGGAAAAGCAACAGTAACCGAGAAATCGAACCACAAATTACTTTATTATCACAAATTATTTAAATCACAGAAATATCCTCGAAATAATTGCACTGCTAATTAGATAATCACTTATTATACTATCTCAAGTTAAATCCCTTAAGAAAAGGCACAAGATTAGGCGGAACTAAAGCGATTCGTCGGATGCGTGGTGCGCTTGCCGTTGACGTCCCAAACGAAATGACGTTCAACATGCCCGCGCCGACCATAGACACGACGCTCCACTAGACTGACAGCTGTCAAATCTTGTTCCGACGAAATTCTAAAGATGGCGCCAGCAATGCGCCGTCATATACATTAAAACATTAAATCAAACACACAATCTCTCGATTATTATTCAATTAAATTTCAAATAATTTATAATATAAACAAGACAAAAAAAATCATACATTTCGATCAGTTAAAAATTCGTTTAAGCCTATGCTTAAATGTAATTATGTCAACGTAACCGTAACGTAACGCGATGCATTACCGAACACACTATTACTCGGCAACTTTGTTCTATAAGGAATCATGCGAATTTTATCTTTATGGCGAGCACCAGAGACGAACTCAAACATTTCTACATTTTCTCTAGTAAATACAGCACATTCAAAAATATACATACATAAATATAAAGTTCATATTTTGTAAAGTATTGTTTGCAAGAGTCTCTTTGTTTCAAATGGTAGGTACATTGCCCTAATACAGCGCTTTTGTGATTTGAATACTTTTTCTATGTTTGTTGCATTGTCCCAAAACATAATGACAAATCTTAGTGTCGAGGAAACATAACCAAGATATGCACTCAGTAGAGCGTTCACATTCACGATCTTACTCAAATGATAAAGAGCATAGGAGAACCGACTTAACTTATTACAAACATGCAGTGGCGGATTACCCACTAGGTACACTAGGCACGTGCCTAGGGGCCCCGGTGTAGAAGGGGCCCCAAAATGTAAAAATATAAAAAAAATGTAAATATTAAATTTTTATTTAAAAATATTTTCTGATTTTGTATTTATTCACTCAATGAGTATTCAAACAAAATTTGAGGGGCAATTTGTCGATAAAAAATGCTGTATTTCACACCATTAAAGGCTCCGACACTGGTGACGGGACACATTGTATAAGGGGGCCCCCAAACATGAAGTGCCTAGAGGCCCCAGACGACCTTAATCCGGCACTGCTTACCAGAGTCAGCGCGTAAAGCGGTTGACTCACCGATAACAATTATTTAAATATATTTATAGTGCTGAGCAGTTATAATAAGCTCACAAGTATAATAAGCTCATAAGCATAATTCACAAGTTTTCCTGTATATGTATTCTGTACCACCAGTTCCTGTTTATAAGTCTATAAGTTTCTTTAAGGCACTATTGTAAGAAGCCCTACCTTTTATAATATGTTTTTAGTGATAAATGTGAAATTGTTTTAGTATTCAGTGTAATTTACCTTTTTTTATATAATTGTTTCAGTTGTGCCTTAAATACAAAAACAAGTGACCTTGAGTGCTTTTATTTCTCCCGACTGCACCCGTCACACGATCAATCAAATTACACCGTTTTTTCTATATTATAAATATTAATATTATATTATAGAGAAAGTGTGGCACAACCTTTTGTGCGGCACAACCACCAGCCAACAAAATCACAAGGACGAGATAGACGAAACAATCGGCGCATTGACGTCTGCCGTGAAGACGGCCTACGCCCACGGCAGAGAGAGAGAGAGAAGAAACTGCTCAGGCAAGTGGAGCAGCTCAAAGACAGCGTCAGGGTGAGTGGCTGCTTTGGCGAAAGAGCATTTGTCACTTTCCACACAATACATCTGCCATTTGAATCATTCTTTGTTAATTTCTCTATTTTCTATAAAAATCACCATCAAAGTTTAAATGAATAAAAAACAAAAACGCTTAAGACATTATTATGCAGGTTACAGTCATGACGTCACCTCAAATCATAATACGTAAAACTTAGACTGACATTCACTGTAAATAAGCAGGTGTCGTTTCTCTCCCGATTCAGCTAACCCAGTATTTCATGAATATTTCTTACAAAAATCATACATATTTTAAAAGATTGTGTGGGCTAAATTGGTTAAAAAATGTTACTGTTAACAACAGTTTGAACTAAATTTTCATTGTAGTCAAATAACTATTATTAGGTGGAAGAGATTCATCAAGCAACACAGCATGCTTGAAGCAACACAGCATCAATTATTACCTTGATTGTAATATCTTATAGTTTATTACCTTATAGTTTATATAAGGTAATAAATGTAATTAAATGTTACTATTTAATTACATTTATTACCTTATATAAACTATAAGGTAATTGCAATTATAGTTTATATACCATAAACTATAATTGCAATTACCAATAATAAGGGAATCTCATGGGACTTTTATCGGTGTAGGTACTGCTGAGTAGAACTGTTCACACGTCAGGGTGTTGAGGTGACTTATTTTACTGGAGGTAATGACTTCAGACCTGGGCAGCAGTATTTTCCGAATTATCGTCTTTATGTGATCTCCAATATTTAATTTTTTATTAGTCAAAATCTCCATTTTTAACATGGAGCCCTTCATATAGCAGCAGACGTCTTCCGGCTCAGATGATGATCATAGAATTTATATTTTTATGTAATAAAAACAATTTATGTATAACATACAATTTCACGCTCGTAACAAAGAGAACAACATAACAAACCACAACATTTTTATGAATTAACATATTTTATATTTTTTAATAAGAAAATTAATGAAAAGTCGATCACTGTAGGCAATATTTCCGTTCTTGAAAAAATTATACTTATAGTCATAGTAATATGCATCGATGAAAATGAAGTTTGTTTTGCTTTTCAGAGCAAAGACGATGAGCTATCCAAGCTGAGATCCATTTTAATAGAGACTCGTCCTGAGCAGGTTATATATTTTTTCTCTAAGCAATAACAGTGGCAAGTCATACTTCTCATTTCTCGTACCAACGTAAATCATTTGCGAAAAAGTATTAGTACCTAGTATTAGTAAAGAGTTGCCTGTTTAGTATAGACTAGAAATACTGATTCATCAATGTTATTATTATCTACTTATATTGAGGTTTGACCAACATGATCTTTTCTATACGCCAAAGGTCCAGGATTATTCCCAGTGGCGTAAATAGATCAATTGCCGCCCGGGGCAGTTTACCAATTTTGCCGCCCCTGTCAGAGGGCTGTGCCGACCCTTGGAACGTTCTTCCGGTGGGTACCACGTGCCTTATCTTTTACCGTAGACGTTCCAAGACGCCAGGGGCATTTGCACCCTCTGCGCTCCCCTATTTATGCCACTGATTACTTCTCTTTCTGGAGAAGACATATACTCGTATAATGTTAACTCTAAAGTACAGTAGAAAATTGTTATTAATTAAAAGTAACTGCAGAAGACCATTATAGCTACGCCAAGGAAAAGATCTTGCTATGAGCTAGATTATATGATAATTGGCTGGAGATTGCTATGTGGCTGTTGTTGGTTGAAATGGTCATATTTGGTTAATAATTCTGTTAAGTAGATTTGCATACTAACTTCCGCTTTTGTATATAATATGTGATAGCGCCATCTGTGTTATTAAGTGTCAATCTTATTTGAAGGGTCCACTGCAATAATGATGAATGTCCTTTGCCTTTTGTTTTAAGATAATTAGGTTTTAAACATATAATCAGTCTAAAAAAAAATCAAACTTGAAGGTAATAAAATGTTGCTTATTAAAGTTAAATAACATGTGTCATAGTTTTATTTCTTTGGTAAATAATCATTCTTAGGGTAGTGTAAACAAATTAAAAATAATGTAATTTTAAGTAAGTCTTTAAACATCAGGATTATAACGATCACTGTCCACACTGCGTTGTCAGTCCATAATGATAAATGTCTAAATTACTATTTTAAATAACTTCTTATTCTTTAATATTTGCAGCATGAGCAAGTTCATCGTAGAATCGTTTCGTTTCAGGCCTACAGTGTGTCGAGTGTAAGTTCTCACTAAGAAAAAACGTTACTATCGCGTTTACGTTTCGAGCAACATTTGTATGAGAAAAGGACAGCACCACCAAGCGGGGACACGAAGAAACAATTCCCGCGAGTGTACGTTGTACTCGATACGCTTGACGATGCGTTTTGAAACGTGTCGAGCGCGTTTACGAGTCCGAAAACGTTTTTATAAACATTTTGCGAGTGTTAGTGGCAAGTTTGACCGTTCGAATGGTGAGCTAACGCAAACGTGATAGTAAAGTAACTCACTTGGTGATTTACCCGTGAAACACAGTGAAATTGAATATTTTAGTGGTTTTCGAAGAGATTTTGAGAAAAGTATACTAGAGTACTATGGCTGCTCGTTATTTCTTTGCTTGGAGAATGTTATCGGTTGCAGAAATGCAAGATGATCGTAATTGCCTTCGGAGAAAAAGGACAATCTCCAGCTCTTCTTTTGATCCTATGCAAAATCTTGCGGAGAATGAATTTAAGAATAGGTATCGCATAGGTAAAGAGGCTGTTTTGTTCTTATGTAAAGAATTGGAACAATTGACTATTTGAGGTCTACACAACAAATAAGCCTCGAAGAAAAGACATTATTTGGTGTTCTTTGCAACAGATAATTGTTGACTTTGTTGTAATCAACAATGTAATGAACCATAACACCACTATTATTGTGATGACAGAATAATTTTGTTTTTTTTTTGTGGATTATGTATGGTGACGACACATAATATTGTAAATGTCGTTACTTCTGTTAAAGCCGACGCGTTTCTAACGCCCATTCTTCTTGTTTGTTAAAAGACGTCTTAAATAGGTAGGTAAAAATGTTGGACGATTCAAAACAACTTATTTTATGTGCATTTGATTAAAGTTATTTTTTAGTCATTCATTTTCATTCATTATACCACCCCTCGGGTTACCCGAATCACCCCCTTGTATATTCCACAATTTTTCGTAGTTTTTGAGTTATGAATTTTCGACATGAACAACTTAAAAAATCACCAAACAATTTATTGTGAAAATTGAGTTAAATTGTGAATAGCAAAACTTAAATACACTTTTTGTGTTGTTATTGCAGTCGGAGTAAACCAACCAAATGTTTTATGGCTTTGCACATGTTTAAAATCCTTCAGAATTTCAATCGTTGGACTATTAACATTGTTCGTTTGGCTGGCACTGGCGATGGCGAGGCGGGGTTTCGACAACTGTCGTCCTTCTTGCGACTCTCATCTTGTGTCTCTTTCCATCATGCAAGTTAAAACGAAATAGAATCAAATTCATTGTGTAAAAATGCTATCCTACTGTTTTAAGAGGTTTCAATTTATAAAGAGCCGACTCACCTAAAATTCAGTTTGTGATTTGGTCGTATAATATTCGTCAACGTCATGACCGAAACCGGCGGTGGCAACCTAGAGAAAATAATTAAACTTTCGGCAAAGTGAGCAAACGCAAACGTTTATCGAGTTGCGAGTCAAAACCTACACTCGCATGTGCTACGCATACTTTCAAGTTTGCGTTTACTCGATTAACTTTTTCGTGACGTTTACTACTATTGAACGAAAAACTTACACTCGAGGCTCAAAACTTTTTCAAGCACTGCAAGTCGTTATAATTCGCTGTTGATAAGCAGTAGGGTGGAGTGTAAAAATTTTTTTCGGAATTTTATATTTCCTGGTTTCTCAAACAGTGATCCATCGTAATGGAAATGTTCATGCAAAATACCAGCTTTCTAACTCAATATCTTGAGGTGGCGCATTAGGTATGAAGGTAGAAAAATAAGAAAAAAAAAGAGTTACAAATAAACATTTATTTCTGACAATAATACTCTATATTCTACTGAATTTATAATTAAAACTAGTAGTACAATGAATAATTATATTAAATAACCATAAAAACAACATTTTAATGTTCAGTATCAGTAGTCCCAGTGTCTTCTTTTAGACGGAAATACTGGAATTTGGTGTCAAAAATAAGTATTTCTTGCCTGGATTTTATTCTAGTACGAATGAAACCATCTCTAACATCGGGTCCACAAACAGACGCCGAAGCCTCAGTTACAAGTTTGACACACCTTTTGACTGCTTGAGTGTGGCAAGGGTATTTCTCATTCTTCTCAATATCAAACAATTTACCCAGTGGCGTAGCATGGGGGGGGCGGAGGGTGCGGTCCGCACCGGGCGGCACTTTGCCGGGGGCGGCACTTTGCCGGGGGCGGCGCTGCGGAGGTGGCAGATAGAGAAAAAAAATTAAAATGTAAAAAAAGTTAATTTCTTTCAGTTTTTTTTTCGTCATTTTTTTGTTGTTGTTACCAAATACCCAGGTACCTTTGCAGGTTCTATGCATGGGTGATGCAAGCGCAAGGTTTCTCAATAACTATTATTTAGGAAACTTATTTCGTTTCAAGTTTCAATGTTATTTTAAATAAATATGTCTCCTTACGCATTCTTTGTACTTCACCGTAGCTAAAAGCTACTGGTAGAAAAACAGGAAAGATATGCGTTACGCGTACATTGTTGCAACACGAATTACACCTTGGAGGCAATCGACAGCATTTTTTGCTTACAGAAAATAATGATTTAACGATTACCGATGACCGTTTCATCGGATATATTCACAAAGTTAGCGAGTAAAAAGATTTACTTTTTTTTTAAAAACTCTGTAATTTTTCTAAGTGATATTGTGATAGTCTACCTTCTACTCTATGTCAAAAAATGTTAATTTCACTTTTCAGGTTAGTGTTATTCAATAAAAGTACTCTTTTTACCATGCCTCAATTTTTTTATAATGGATTGCAAAAATAAGAGGGCGGCAAATTTGGAATCCGCACCGGGTGCTAGTGACCTATGCTACGCCACTGATTATTTACCTCCAGATGCAATTTTTGTAGTAATTTCCGAGTCGCTATTCTTCTCTTTCGCCCATTCTATCAAATCATAATATTTTGTTGCATCTATTTTTAGCTCTGGTAACTGGAATTCACGAACTTTCTTGCCTTTGGACTCTTTTCTTGCCTTAAAAACTCTCCGAAGAGCCAGCTCTCGTACTTGTTGAGTATCATCTTGTAACATAGCTAGCAGAAGTAGTAATTCATTTGCATGTAACAAGCACACAAACCATTGCAAAGGGCGCTTCAGACGTTTGCAGATAAAACAATGACTCCATTTTTCCGACCAGTATTAACAGCAGTACCATCGCATCCAATTGCCACTAAAGAAGAACGAAATTCATATTTGTTTTCAAGAAAGTTGACAATATTTTTCTCAAGATCAGCCGCTTTACCCGAATCATTAGAAAGATGAGCGATGTATTCAGAATAAGGTTCTGATATGATTGAGATATGTTCTACTATAATCTTCCTTTGGGATGTATTATTAGCCTTAGTTATAGTCAAAGTTTTGTCCTTACGACCACCAAAATAAATAGCCGTTAAGGGTTCGTGTTTTTCTATAGATTGCAATTCTTTACGAATCGTCTGCCGTTCTCTACGTGTTTTGCTTCGATCTACTACTTTTGATGAGTCCTTAATACTGATAACATTTTAGTCAAGTAACGCAGCATTTACAATTAACGCTGCAGATCGATCAGAAACTCCAGTTCTATCGCACGTTGTAGCAAGATTTTTGCAGCTTATCTCTCATCTGTTGAGTTTTTTTAAGGGATGGATTAGATAATAATTCTGCAGTACGAAATTCATCGTCCTCATCTGATGTATAAGAGTCAGACGAACTGTCAGACGTCCAAACTGTAGCTGGGGCAGATGATGATGTACTTGGAGTGACGTTATATTTTGCAGCAAACTCTTCATATTTTCGCTTCCTAATTTCACGACGTTGCATAGATTGAGTTGTCACCTTATCCACAGAACCAAAATATACATTTTGCGCTCATTTCGTTGATCTTTTAAGAAGTTTTTCTTAGCAACGGGTACTTTAGTCACACATTTGCATAGTTCTCGGGATACACATATACATGTTGCGATATCAAACAACTTATTTATTGCGTCAGCGTAGAATATCTGCTTGTTAGAGTCATTAAGTAATTTTTTCACATTCTTGTACTTTTGATAATATAAAATCAGCCTAGAGACGACTTGTTGATGGGTAATTGTAGGGATTGATGCTTTACTCCAGATTGCTTCAATATCGGAAGCAATCATTTTACATAAGTCTTTGATTGAAGGGTCCTTTCCATTATTCAACTCTAACATTTCGTTTCTAATCCATAAGTAGTGTTTAATCACATCACAATATGTAGGTAACATATTATCACTGAATTAGATTGGATCACCAAATATAAGACAACGGAAATCTTTACGCGTTTTAGGAATTTTTATGAAAATTTACTTAACGTTGGCACTATTTTAAAACCATATATTAAAGTTTCATAAGAAAATACTATATTTGTGTTTCGAGATCACACTTAGACGAAGTTAAAAACAGTATATTTGTAAGCAAAAAATGTAAGAATAGCTCTTTTTTGAGGGTAGGCTTATAAGTAAAAATATTAGTTTTTTTGAAACTATTATCTCAATGCGCCACCTGAAAATAAAGTCATAGACCTTTGATTTTTTGCATGAATAAAGCTTTTACATATGGTCACCAATTAATAATACAGGAGATTTGAAAAGAGCAAAAAAATTTTTTTTCTATTTGTTTCACTCCACCCTAATAAGCAGCTTGTGTGTATAAGCCATACCGGGTAATTTGAATTCGCCCTCATTAACTGCTTTCATAGACCGAAAAGAAACTGGTGTGTTTACCACACTTGATTACAATGGAGTATTATTAAAATTTCTGTGAAACATGAGCCGTGGGTGTTCTTTCTGGACTCTAAATTCACGCACAGATCTTATCGGAAAAGGCTAATTTTCTTGTAATATGGTTTCAGAAATGCTGTCCAGCCCTTGAATGCATCTTGTGAGCATTCGATGAGATTGAATGAAGTGGCGGGATCGTCGCTGATTTAACAACAAGATGGCGTCCAGTGCAAGGCGACGGACATCTATCATTATTGCCGTGAACACCTGTGACGTTCAGCGTTCTAGCCGTGTAGCCGAAATATTAAAAACGTATTTATTTCGGGACTGCAAACGATATTGCTAAGTTTGTTAACAAGGTTTCTAGAGAAATAGTCAAGCAACCGAATGGCATTACTCGTTAAGATTTGAATATTTTTGGACATTCATCATTATTGCAGTGGACCCTTCATTTGGTAAAGCGATGTTTTTGGTGTTGCCGTGACAGATATATAGACATATATAGATTAAATAATTTGTAGTGACGGCCATCTCAGATTTAAAATTTATTTGCTTTGATGAAAATGAAGTTTGTTTTGCTTTTCAGAGCAAAGACGTTGAGCTATCGAAGCAGATGACCATTATACAGGTAATTCGCGCTGAACAGGTTATATATTTTTTCTCTAAGCAACAACAGTGGCAAGTCATACTTCTCGTACCAACTTTCCTGTCAAATCCTTTAATAGTAGGTACCGTTCCTTTAGTGCAGAGATTATGAAACTTATTTCTTTAACCGCCCCCTTTAAAAAACAATTATTTTTTAGCTCCACCAATTTTTGTACACACCTAAAACTTAAAAAGTCAGTATCATTACTTTAATTAATTTAGTTATAGTGTGCTATATTAGTCTGTTCTGGGTGTTTAAAGTTACGTTCTAAACTAGATTTTTTTACCAGTGAGAGCAATTACACCGCAACATTATGATAATTAAGAATATAATAATTTATTCAAATTAAAAGAAACCTTAAAGATAGGTAGTCAATTTTAGATTTAAAACTAAATCTCATGAGAAGGACGAATTTGATGATTTTTAACAAGTTTGTTGATATCAGGTTCGATTTTACTGAAAGCAGTCGTAAGTCGCTGCGTTCGGTAACTTGCAAACGATTTCCCTTTTAGTAAGCAGCGTTGTCGCAGCGTTAAATCCACGTTCACACAAATATGACGATGGGAATGCTATCAAAAATCTATGAACGATCGACCACAATCCAGGGTACAAATGCGGAATTGACTTTTGTAGCCAAAATTGTTTGTAGTCATTTTTGAATTTGACTTTTATTTCCTCGTTCGTTGTCAGTTCTATAAGTTCTCTTTCTTCCAGCTGGGGTGATGTTGCTTGTTGACATTTGAAAAAAGATCTAACATCCAACCAGTCTGGTATTTCCAATTTCAAAATGTCCCGAAATCTTTTAATGAAATCATTGTGAAGATTTTCCAACTGTTATCAGTATACAAGCAAGTCGTCGTTGTTGCAGGATACTGATAAATTGGAAAAATTATGGAACTCACGTCTGCTGATATTCTTCTTGTGTAAGAGCAGCTTCGCTACGAAAGCTGCGATGAAATATTTGTCTTTTTATTAAGCGCAAGTCATCGCCTTGAAGTTGGAGATTCATTTCATTAAGCAATTTATAAAGGTCTGTCAGGTATGCGATTTCGTTCTTTGATGAGGTTGTCGTGGAATTCTGTGTCTTTTTTCCAAGTACTCTATGACAGAGTCAAACATATTGTAAAATCGAGTCAGACAAAATCCTTTTGTGTGAAAGATCCATAAGTAATTATTATCTACTTATATTGAGATTTGGACGAACTTGATCTTTTCTATACGCCAAAGGTCCAGGATTATTTCTCTTTCTGGAGAAGACATGTATGATGTTAACTCTAAAGTGCAGAAGAAAATCGTTATTAATTAAAAATATCTGCAGAAAACCATTATAGCTACGCCAAAGAAAAGACCTTGCTATGAGCTAGATTAAATGATAATTGGCTGGAGATTGCTATGTGGCTGTTGTTGGTTGAAATGGGCATATTCGGTTAATAATTCTGTTAAGTAGATTTCCATACTAACTTCCGCTTTTGTATATATAATATGTGATAGTTCCAACTGTGTTATTAAGTGTCAAATGGTAAATATAGCTGTAGTCTTACGGTGTGTGATTGTGTAAAAACCCCTGCAAAGCAAGATCGAGGGTATGCAGTATACTATTGACAACATCCAGAAGGAGCTGACAGGCCGTATCGCTCCTCGCTCTCACCAGCCTCTACTGGAACAAGGCGACAACGCTGTCATATGCCCGCCCGCTGAGGTGACCACGTCTAAAGTTTTTTATAGCGGGATTAGTTTGTCACCCTAATAATAGAAATAGATATCTTTCAATAAAGAACTGTCTAAAACTAATTTTATGACAAAAATAACAGATAAGATTTATTACAGTTATTTTAAATACTCAATAACATATAATGGAGCTTAATATAATTGTCAATTTAAAGATTTAATCCCTGCTATTGTTTTTTACAAAAATGCATTTCAATTGTATGTACATACTACCAAGACAATATTATTTTACTGCGTCAAATGACCAGTAATATTTAATGGTGTTTTATCGAATTTTCTGTGAATGGTGGCATTCCATCTATCTTGTCAGAGCTCGACCCGCAAACGAAGTTCACCAAAGTCAAAGTTAAAGAAAAATTTTGAATTAAGAGATCAACTTCAATCATGTTCTTTTAAACTAGAAAATAACTTGAAAAAACATGAAACTGACACACAACACTTAGAGTCAAAAATACAAAGTTTACAAAATTAATTAAAAAATCTTACAAAGAAATATGAATTGTCTGAAAAGTCTATTAAGGAGTATTCTATGGCAGTGGATGACACTTTAAAGTTATCCAAAGATAATTCTGAGCGCTGTGACTCACTGGTTAATAATCAGTGTTGTATTTGTAACAACGGCAGTCTTCCACAGTCACCAGATAGGCAAGGCACTCCGGTAATCTCAGAGTCCCAGGTCTCTCCTTTACTTCCATTATCATTGTGTGACAGTATACATGACGTCAGTTCCTCTCAAAATATAATTATGTTCAGCGATAATATTGGTAAGGATATGGGCTCAAATTTGCGCTTAAAGTTAAATTCACCGGGGCAGTCGATTATAAATAATTGTTTTCCTTGTGCTAATTTACATGAAATTATGCACAAAATATTCACCTACACATTAAGTAAGGATGATGAATTAATTATATTTATTGGAAATAGGGGTAATGTCAACAAAAAAAAGTTAACCTCCTACTTTGAAAAACTAAAACAATTAGAACTTTAAAAAATTGTAATGTTTACATTTCCCTACATAAAAAATTTGTCAGATGCGGAAAATAATTATAGATTTAATTTAAATATGACTCTGAATTTATTCAGTCAGTATAATAATAAATTTAATGTAATTGACTCTAACAGTATTGTTAGTAAAAATGTATATACTTTTACTAATGGTAGATATTACCTGCCTCAGTATTATAAGAGACAGATAGTGAATTCACTATCATATTTTTTATTAACTTCAGCCAAGAACTTGGCTAAGACTCTATTGAGCAGTATAATAATATTATGACATTGGAATCCGTTCCAAGCTATTTAAATTAGATATAGAGACAAAAGAGGTATCCTCTTGCAAATATAAATACATAAATAATGATTTTAACATGCCTCTTATAACATTACCATAAGAGTCAAATAAAAAAAATTGTGTTCAGAAATGCCCTCAAAATAAATGTAATTTAAATAAAATAAAAAATATTAACCTGGTGCATCAAAATAGTAATGGACTATCAAAGGGCAAACAATTAGAGATGGAATAATTCATGAATTCAAAACAAATTGACATTTTGTGTATTACAGAACATTGGCTTGAGGGATGTGAACTCATGTTTAGTTTCAATAATCACCAGGTTGGTAGTTCATTCTGCAGAGTCAACACAGTACATGGGGGGTCACTGATTCTTTTAAACAAAAGTTTAAAATTTAAAGAACGGAACATAATAGAACTATCATGTATAGAACTTGAGCAACTCATTGTGGTATGTGTATACAAACCTGGTTCCTCAGCTTATGATAAATTTTAGGAAATCATGGATGAAGCCTTGAACAAATTGAGTAGGTCTAAAAAATACTTGATTGTGTGTGGAGATATTAATATTGATCTTCTTACAAAGAACAGTGAAACCTATAGAATCTTAAATTTATTTAAATCACACAATCTTTTCAACTTATGTATGGAGCCTACTAGATTCTGTAAAACAACGTCAACCTGTTTAGACAAAATATAAAGTAATCTGGTACCTGCAAGTAAGAAAGTTATTGCAAACTTAGATTCAGACCATTGCGGGCAATTAGCTTGCTTCAAAATTGTCACAGAATAAGTCAATAAACGTAAAATTATATGTCGACCAGTAACTGCTGACAGATTGAAACGTATAGGGATTGAATTATGTTGTAAACTTCCTTTTTTATCACCGGATATGTCACCAAATGATATGTATAATTTATTTTTTGAGTCATTTTGCAACCAATTTAACAAAATTTTCAAAACCAAAGAGATCACTGTTACTGTTAATCCAGTGTTTAGCGATTGGGCCACTGCAGGAATACACAAAAGTAGGCAAAAATTGTATGAGCTGTGCTCAGAAAGACAGTTTAATAGAACGGAATATTTTCAAAATTATGTCGTCATACTCAAAAATTTTTAAGCAGGTTTGAAAAACTGCAAAAATTAAATATATTATATACACATTTAGCTTTAATTTTTAGCAACTGTATTGATTGTGGTGTGTTTCCTGATTTGATGAAACTTAGCAAAATAACTCCATTGTTTAAATCTGGTAGTACTTCAGATCCCTCTAACTTTCGTCCAATATCTGTACTATCAACATTCAGTAAAATTTTTGAAAAAACCGCGCTTAAGCAATTACAGAAATATTTTAGTGATAATAACTTACTACATATTAAACAATTTGGTTTTACCCGCGGACGGTCCACGACTGATGCTGGAATAAAATTGTAAGAATGCATTTATGAGGCCTGGGAGGAGTCGCAGGATGCCTTTGGTGTTTTTTGTGACTTATCAAAGGCTTTTGACTGTGTCCAACATCAGACGTTAATCAGGAAATTACTATTACGGTATCCGTGGTACCGCTTTGGATTTTCTCACTTCTTACCTAAGTGATAGGGTTCAAAAGGTGGTCATCAATGGAGAGCAGTCGCCTGGATCATTTGTTACAATGGGGGTGCCGCAGGGCTCAATATTGGGTCCATTTCTATTTCTGGTATATATTAATGACCTCCCTCACCTTGTAAGACGCGACCATGAGATAGTCTTGTTTGCAAATAACACGTCTTTAGTATTTAAAGTTAAACGTGGACAAATTAATATTGACGAAGTAAACATTGCACTCTCCAAGGTCGTTCACTGGTTTGGCGCCAATAATTTGTTGTTAAATGAAAATAAAACAAAATGCATTAGATTCACTATGCCAAATGTTCAGTTAGCTAAAGCCAAAGTCAGGGTTAGGGATGAGGAAATAGAGTTGGCCAATCAAACTGTATTTCTGGGTATAACTTATATTCTAAGTTACAATGGGGTCCTCATATTGAATGCCTATCGAGCAGACTCAGTTCTGCAGCATACACCGTAAAAATGATTCGTCAAATAACAGAGGTAAAAACTGCGCGCTTAGTCTATTTTAGCTACTTCCACAGTATTATGTTGTACGGGATACTACTGTGGGGAAATGCCGCCGATATTGGCTGCATTTTTGTACTGCAGAAGAGGGCTGTTCGGGCGATCTATAGGATGGGCTCCCGAGAGTCTTTAAGAGAAAAATTTAAAGAAATTGGTATTATGACTGTACATTCACAATATTTTTATGAAAACTTACTGTACGCACACAAGTGTAAAGATATTAAATTCAGAAAAAATAGTGACTATCATAATTTCATTTTAAGAAATAAAGACAAGCTAGCAATGCCCAGGTATAGGCTCCATAAAATAAGCAACTCCTTTGCAGGTCACTGTATATGAATGTACAATACGCTGCAATGTAACATGCATGACTTGTCAATGAATAAATTTAAATTTTTTATTAAAACTCAGTTATGCAAAAAGGCTTATTACAGTGTTAAAGATTTTTTGAATGATAAGGCAGCGTGGACCTAAAAGAAATGAATTGCTCGTTCTCTGAATCGTTTTTTAATACACACAATTTGTAAGACATTTGGCGATTTTATAAGAGTTTTGGCACACGAGTTTCTTGCCCGATTCTTCTCATGTTAGTCCCTACGTTCGGAATCGAGTCACTCGTGGTGATTACATGCGCGGCATCAACTCCGCGAATGTACTTGCCGCTAGCGCACGGGCTATCTTTATTATAGAAGATTTTTTTTTTTTATGCTGTAAAATTGACGATTTTAAGTGCCCGCAAGGGCCTTTGAAATAAAGTTATTTTGATTTTGATTTTGATTTCACCGGAGTTCGCTGCACCCCTCAGGAGTACTTGGAATCGCTTGAATTTTGGAGGTCCGGAGGCTTCAGGTTTTCTTGTTGTTTCCTCAGGCTCTTCCAGGGCCGTGTTTAACCTATTAGTGGCCTTGGCATATAAGAATAATGGGGCCCTATGACTTTGACAGAACACTTTTTTATAACAAGAATAGTCAAAGAAAGTAGATAAATAAGGTTTCAGATTTTTTTATTGACAGTCAATAGAAGAATAGATAAACTTTAATTGAAATGGGGCGATTCACACATATTTAAAATTATCTTAGTATGCTGAAATTGGATACCTTTTTTTGGGCGAGAGTAGAGTAGCATCGCGCATGCAAAAGCTAATAACCAAGTCGATAATATAGTGCCTAATTGAGGTTCGATTTACTCTTATGAAATAAGTTTTTCAGTAATAAATGTCGGTATTCTTTTAGTGATCTGGCAGGAAATAGGGGGCCCCTATCAATCAGGGGGCCCTGAGTGCCCAGTGGGAAAGTGGGGTCTGGGCTCTTCTAGAAGTGATCTTTTCAAACATTTGACCCCTTGTTTATACTCTTTTGCGGTTGACTAGTTCGAGGGAAGGGTATGTTTGCCTGCGAATCTCACCCCCGCAAGTGTTTTCTCTTTGTTTCTTTTACATTTTGTTACATTTAAGAATACTCATGTCTACACCGCCAGCTAACGCTAGCGGGGTAACCCCCGCGAGAAGAGGCCCGATGAAGAATTTCCAATTCGATTGAACCCGCATATGCGCAAGAAACCCGATGTCATGTCGTAAAGCGGATGGCGAGCGGGTTGTTTCTATGTATTTCAGGGATAATAAGTAGACGATACGTTATATAATTTAATAGTAACCCAACTAGCAAAATAATGTCATATAAACGTTAAGTTAACGTTTTCTTATGCGACTTTAAGTGATTATGTGGCGGTCATATAGACATCAAGTTAACGTTTAAAAAACGTCAAGAGGCCCATTTTATAGAACTAAATAGTCATAGGTATAGTAGTCCAGTAAAAGTCGTGAGACCGACTTAAACGTTTTATTAAAGGTAGTTATAAGACTTCATTATGATTAAAATGGTTTATTCATATTAATTCATGTTTATTTATTCAAAACACTAGCTTCCGCTCGCGGCTTCGCCCGCGTGGTGTTTTAATAAAAAGTAACTTATGTTTTTTTTCAGATTTCAGACTATCCATATCCAATTTTGTAACAAACGGCTCAGCAAATTAGCCGTGAAACAAATATTTACACAGTTACAGTAAATTTATTTGAATATTAATGATTATATTAAAAGAACGGTATAGATTTTGGTATAGCATTTGATTAAAAGAGAGTAGGTATGTTTAAAAAAATTTAAAAATATCTGTTTACAGTAGGTATAAGGTGCCTATGTATTCCATTAAGTGGCAGAAAGTACCTAGGAAAATTTATTGGTCCCTTATGTCCAGGAGACACTTTACAGGGGCCAGCGTCACGTTGTGTACAAAAATATTTTAAAATGACGTAATTTAAAACATTTTTGTATTCAACGTTTGCTGTTTTGTTATTATTTGTTAAAATGTGGAGATTGTTTGGACTCGACACTCGCGAGCAGGCCACGTACAGTTGGCCATGCGAAAAACAATTTTTCTCTAAATGGACACCTGCTACTTTAAGTGTTTGATCCGTTCCGTTCCGTTCCGTTCCGTTCGAATTTCGGGAATTCCGTTTGTAGAATTTCACCCCCACAGTGGTAAAAATTTCAAAATGCTAGAACAAACGATTTTTGTTTCTTATTTAGTGCCTAAATACAAAATGTAATGTTTTTATCTTCAATATGACGAACTTCATACAAACTTTCAACCCCAATTGCATCCTCTCACTGGTCGAAATTTCAAAAACGCTAGAACAAATGTTTAATTATATCTTATCAAGTGCTTAAATATAAAGTTTCATGGTTTTATCTTTTAAAATAAAGAAATCCCATACAAACTTTCAACCCCTATTTCAACGTCTTCATCCCTTTTCTTCGCAATAAAAGGTAGCCTATGTTCTTTCTCAGGGACTAAAGATTGTCTGTGCCAAATTTCATCAAAATCGGTTGAGAGGTTTAAGCGGGAAAGCGTAGCAGACAGACAGACAGACAGACAGACAGAGTTACTTTCGCATTTATAATATGAGTAGGGATTTTTCCTCCATCCTAACTGTCAGTTTGTATTGTGCTCCAATTGAAATTTTAATATTGTATTGACATAAAAAGGTAATTATTAAGGTTTATTATTAACACGAACAAGTGAATGTGGAATTAAGCACGTCTGGGACTAGTTTCTCATGGGAACATTCCTTTGTCGGTAATGTATGTGACGATATTATGTACTATTTTGCTTAAGCCCTCTCGATATTCGTGATTTTTCTGATGTATGAGAATACTAATTTCATATAAAATTAATCTTTAAGAGTAGCCATTTTTGTTTTAGTTATACAGGGTGTCTCAGAAACAATGTATAAACCTTAACTGTTGATAGGTTTCGTCGAGACCTCTCTAATCTCAAATTTTGACTTTAGTAAAAATATTTCGGTTTTCAAGATATTTGATAGTTTGTGATTTTTTTTTAAAATGCCACTTTTGGTTGGTTTTTATGTGCCATTTTTACAAATACGGACTTTTTCTGATTCAGTTTTTTTAGCTTCTAACGGAATAGTTCAGCTATCAATAACAGTGGTTAAATTTGAGCTAGCTAATCACAAAGTGCTTGAAAAAAACAATGTTCGAAAAAAAATTAAACAAGAAATTATTTTTCTTCGTGTTTAGTCAGCTACCATGTAAAAAAAATGTATGACGCTCATCGTGTCGATTATCTTAAAAAATGCTTAGTTATTCTAGTTTCAAAAAAGGTATGATAACCTATGCTTAATGTATCTCTTAAATTTTATTACTGCTTGAATAGCAAATGGTTTTTTCAGATTTTTTTTCGGAATAGTTATTAATTCTTAGTTTGAATAAAGAATTTGAAATAAAACAACATGAAATTTTAATTTTTTATTATCTTTACAATAAATGTTCGAATTGGCGTCCTTGCGCTCTGATACACGCCCTACATCTTTTTATAAAAGAAAGTTTGATGCGGCGCGCGTAACCAGACGTTTTTATGTGTGCAGCTGCATTTTGTATGCGAGTACGCAACTCTGTTATTGAGGATACTGGCCTCGCGTAGACAAGGTCTTTCAGACATCCCCAATAAAAAAAATCCAAGGGATTTAGATCCGGCGATCTGGGCGGCCATAAAATAGGGCCGAGCCGGCCTATCCACCTTTGTGGGAAGTGTTGATTTAAATAATTTCTTACTACTATTGCGTAGTGAGCTGGGCACCCATCATTTTGAAGCCACATTCTCCGCCTCACTTCTAAATTGACATCTTCTAGCATGCCGTGTAAATCATTTTGTAAAAAATTAAGGTAAATTTCACTATTCAGTGTAGCTGGAAGTTCATATGGCCCGATCACCTGTCCGTCAATAATCCCAGTCCACAAGTTAACTTTAAATTGAACTTGGGACCGATCTTCCCTCATCAAATGTGGGTTTTCAACTTGCCAGCTATGTAGATTGTGGATGTTGAAATATCCATCTCTCCGGCATGAGGATTCATCCGTCCATAAAATTTTATTGAAAAATTGCGGGTCCTCCCTTATTTTATTTAACATGGTTCTGCAGAATACAATCCTGCGCGGATAGTCAGCAGGCTGTAGAGTTTGGATCCTTTGAATATGGAAAGGGTGCAAAAGGTATTTTTTCAATATGCGATGCACTTTGCTTCTATTAATGCCTGTTCGACGTGCAATTCCACGCACAGAACGTGTTGAATCTTCTTCTATTTCGTCGAGGACTACTACTTCGCAGTACGAATTATGTACCCGAGCAAAAACTCGATAGTCCGGGTGACGTGCGTTGGGGTACCTAATACAAAAAATGACGTTATTAAATTTACTTATTCATTTAATTTTAAAATCTAATTAATCGCGGCGTGTGACTATTTTTAGAAGGATAACATAATGTAAGACCCATCCTGATACGTTTAACTAAAGTTGCAATAAATGTGTGTGATTTAAAAAAAATAAGATTGATTGAATTAAAGAAAATATAAATAATCTTACCTCTCTGCGTACAGACGAGCAGCAGCGTTATTATTTTCCTCGACATTCGCCATAAACGAAATGCATGTTTGCATTTTCGCGCGACGTATACTGATTTCTAGAAATGTTCAGTGTTATGTATTGGTTGTCAGTTAGGTTTCACAGCACAAACAATATCCAAATCGTAAAGCTAGCCAAGTCCATATTATCACCAGTTGTCAATAGGTTTCACAGCACAAACAATATCCGAATCGCAAAGCTAGTCAAGTCCAAAATCACAGCAAAATGTCGTTTAAAATCATCGCAGCTCTATCGAATCTCTCGAATACAGAAAACACGCGTGGGTCACAACCGGAGTTCAGAAGGACACTAAAAATCGTAACAAAGAACCCAATGATCAGACGCAGGTAAAAAAAGTCCTTCCAGGAAATTCGATAGCAGGTAAGGTTGCAAATGCTTATGACTCATGTGCTGTTAATGATAAGGCTCCTTTTTGATTGCGCATAGTGGATGAGACATGCGGCAGGCAGGGGCCACCTTTCTTAAGAGGCAATCTATTATAATTTTTTTAATGGAAGTCGTTTCATCGCGAAATCACATAATATGATATAATATAAATATAGGTACTTTTGATTCGATCTAGCGGGCTATAAAATGTCTTTATTTTTAAGTACAAAATAGCGGGAAGATAATTTATAAGTATTTCTAAAATCTATTTTATTGACCTCGGACATCAAACAAATTGAAGTTTAGAGTACCTGCCTTATAAAATAAAATTAAGATAATTACCGTCGTGATCCGTAACTTCGCCTGGATTTCGACACTTCTTCTACCACATCTTAAAGATTGAGAGTTATTTCGAACATTGAAAATCAAAAAACCATGTAGCGGATTATTATCTACTACTCAGGACATTTAACGCCTTAAATTTAATTGTTTAAGTGACTAAAATTTAGCTCTAATTGTTATGGGCGAAGTTTGGGCATTTTTCCCTAACTTCGCCTACATCATACCAGAGCGTAAAATAATTATAAAAATATCAAAATAGTACGTACCCTATCTGGTCTGAGAAATCACGAATCTGACGAACGAAAAAAAAACCTATTACAAGCACAATAGAGTTTCTTTTTTATTTTCTACGTGTAAAAGGCGAAGTTAGGCAGCGCTCTGAAGGTGGCTCCATACATTTACTTGAATGATATAAGGGCTGCCAAACATTTTTTCATTTAAATTAAATTATTTGTTATAATTTATTTTAGTGTTTCCTTTCATATAAAAACTTAGTGTTTTAAATAATAAAATAAGTAGGTGTATGCTTTAATTATTTTTTAAGGTAACAATATTTCACATTCACTCTGTTTTAATAGTAAAATTAAACTCAAGACTATTATGCAGGTAGTTTAATCAGCATAAAAATTAACAAAAATGAGTTTATCCTACATAGCTATAGCTATAGCTGAGCTACGAATTTAACAAGACGTAGGAACTGATTTACAATATTTGGCTTAGTCTATCGATTCATTCAATTCAATCAGATTTGGCTGAACAACAAACAGTATAAATTACTTTTCTAGAAATAAACAATTAAAAGATTTTCGACCATCACCTATGTACTACAAGCCGCAGATCCAGAAGTGTTAAGGGATGGCCGTATTCGGCGGCTGCAATCGACACTTTTATTATTTCAGCTTCTTCGTCGTCTGTTAACCTTGTTGGACATCCCGGCCTCTTAGGGTGTTTATTGTGCAACCTGTCCAATAGAGTTCGTCGAGGTACGCCAAAAAATTTTTCCGCGCTGTACGATGATATTGTTTTTTTTCTCATAGCAGCCAGTGCTAAATCAATCATACTTTTTGAATGTTTTGTAGTGTACGACCGTTTCTTACGGGTTTTTGATGTATCCTTGTTTTTCGACATTGTAAATAGTCCTGTAACAATTAATCAGTTCCATGTTCAAAACTTCAATTTTAAGTTATATCATCTACAGCAACCGAGCTATCCTCAGGGTATAATATAAAAATGTAAGTATTTCTCAAAAGTAGACCACAACATTTCATCAAAAGCGTTAGAACCGTTTTCGAGAATAACATTAGAAACAAATAAACAGTTACCACTTGTAAAATCGTAAGGAACTTGAAACAACATTAGAGGCAACCCTAGGGGAAGGCGAAGTATGGCAACAAGATGGCCGCCGCTGTTACATTAATTATATTTTTGTCAACTATGGCATGTAAACACAAGCTAAATTTATAATATCAAAGTCGTATGAAAGCGGACTAAATGTAGATTATATTTATATAAAAACTTTGGCGTTACCTGCTCTGTAACGCGGCCCAAGATTGAAGTTAGAACACAGTTAAAAAAAAAGGTCTCGTTTGTTCGACGGAAAAAACACACTGGTCATCAACACTGTGAAGTCAGCAACAATTAATCTGCAAAATCCTTGCCACAAATAAAAAATCTTGTTACTTAGTAGTTTTATGTGAAGGCTCTGCGAAAATTACTTTGGAAATTTCGAATTATATGAAATTAGGCGGAGATAGGTATTACAGGCGATGTTACGGATTTCGACGGTAATGGATCTTATTTTAAGAAAGTGCCATCGCCTCAAAAAATTTTTACAGAGTATGGTTAAGGAATGAAAAAAGTAAATTAATAAGATAACGGGCTAGAACGTTCTTCCTTAGACGTATGTATTGCCATGAATAGCACACCTTGAATTGAAAGGTAATATAGAGTTAGAAATTATGGTCACAACTATAGATGCGAAGCCGGTTATTAACGATTTTAACCAAGTGGTTAAAAATGAATTTTTCATTTTTAACGGTTAATTAACTGTATTTTACGTAACCGTTACGGTTAAATACCACCTTTTAATGCCGCAAGTGGCTTGAAATGCATATCGCGAGTTGCGCGATGATGCCAACTTGTCAACTGGCGGCAAGGGGGCGGGCGGCGCCCACTATTATCTATACTAATATTATAGCTGAAGAGTTTGTTTGTTTCGTTGAATGCTAGGATCTCAGGAACTAACGGTTCGATTTGAAAAAATCTTTTTGTGTTGGATTGTACATTTCTTGAGAGAGACTTTAGGCTGCGTAACATCACGCTACGATCATTAGTAGCCGAGCATTCATTAAAAGTTGTTGCAAAAACTGCGAAAAATATTTCTTTTGAGAACTTCTGTTGTGTTCGCTGCGTAAACTGTTAAAGTTACGCGAAAATGATGTATGGCGGAATTGTTCCCCATTAAAAGTCCTAAAAAAAGTCCGTGATAGCTTATGTCTATCTTTAAGGGTTCACTCATTACAACCAATTTTATGGTAATAGAATTTGATCTTACGTAATAGAATTTGATCTTACACTTGGGGCCACATTAAAACAGTGTCGATTTCCTACTTGACCACTTTCGTCTATCTACCTACGCGCACGGAGTCGCGGCCACAGCTAGTTATAAATGCAGGTGGTAGTGACCCCGATACTTCGAGTGATCTAATTTACTTTACCTTACTTGGCTACACATCTTTTTCATTTAAATTATCTTTGCCCCATAAACGTATAAAAAAGATGGACTCCGCGCTGCGATACTTACAAGTGAAGCCACGTCTATGCTAGTGTGCGTGCGAAAAATGTACCAGTTCGTGTGTGCTTATCCTTGCGTGTGTGCGTTTTTGGGTGCGTATTTACAATTGCTTCTGGCTTATCTGCTGGCTTCACTTCCTATGTAGGTGACACTGAGCCCTTCTTTTTGACCATCTATGCTTTACACCTAGCTTGTGTGTATTACTTTTATTCGTATTTTATTACAATAACCGCAATTGCGTGCGTGTGTACCGACACTATCTAAGCGAATGGAATATACATAGGTAGGTATGTTTTAATAAGTACCTACTTTCTATAGGTATTTTAGTTACGCAAATAATTTAAGTTTACCTTAAATTACTCATATTTAAGACTGGATTATGTATATTAGTCGCTTTAAATATGATTTATAAAATCTTAAATGGAATCTTTATCCTTCGGATATCGACTTTTCACTACACTGTTGACTATGCAATAAAAAGACAGACTATTTACAAACCCATGTTTTCTGTCGCAGTCTGATTAGTAACTAACCGTTAATAAACGCATTTTATCGGTAGCTAACCATAAATTTGGTTAAGAAACGGTAGTTAACGGGTTTTTTGCAACTATAGTCACAACCCCCTTTATACAATAGGTTTTCGGGAAATGCTTGAAGAAAAATATAAACCATAATACCCACAGAAGATCTCTGATCTTTTATTTTAACAGTAAATTTTCATATACAATGAGGCGTTTCTTGACCGTAAATAAAACAACGTAACCATTTTCGAGTGTCGATTTCATCGTCTTCTTCATTTTCGTCAGCTTTTTCAGTTTCTTTTTTGTTTCCATCTTCCACTTTTTTTTCATCTTCACTATCAATGTCCAATAATGCGATGGATTTATCTAAAAGTAATTGTTCTTGTTCTTCATAGCTTAGTTCTTTAGTTTCGATAGGCGGTTTCCATTTGAAGGTATGTTGATTTTTTATATTATCTTTTAATTTTTGATTATGCGTGAATAATATGCTTTCTATGCCACCTTTGACTTTATACGTATTGGGTGCTGGATTTTCATTTGTGCTTTTAGAGAAACGTGGAGCTCTTTGGAGTGGGCCACAAGTTACTGCTGGATAACATTTAGGTTCTTTCCATTCATAATAGCATGTACCCGGTGTATTGACTCCACCATGTACAGACATCCAATTTTTCCACGCTTGGAAACGCCCCTCCGAAGAGTGAAATGGAGCTAAATACTGCAATTGATTTGACCTCCTCACACTTGATTTACTTTGTGACAAATCAGCTGGACTAGGTTCATTCCACATTTTTTTAAGGGGTTTCATTCTTATGGTCTTGGATTTGAAACCCCAAGTAGGATGTCGACAAGGTTCTTTAAAATCTGTTTCAATCTTTTGCGGCTCATCTTCAGATATTATGTCTTCATCGTCTTCTTCTACAGTAGGGGTTTCTTTAAATCTTATGGATGATGATCCAAAGGGAGCTATAGGACAATGCATAAATGTACATGGCCTATAAACTGGATTATAAGTCGCGGGACTAGGACCTTCTTCATATCTAGGCTTAAATCTTATTGCTTTAATACCGAAAAATGATGGTTCGGGTAATTTGGCGTGACAAAGTACTTTTGGTGGTTTTGGAAGATCAAATGTTCGCTTCACGTCATAGTCTGCGGGACCCGGACGTTGCTCAAAATTGAATTTAAATCTTTCGGACTTTGGACCCAAATATAGCATTTCATGTCTTTTGGGTTCTTCTAGATGGTAGGAAGCGGGCCCAGGCCGCCCTTCTAAAATATTTCGAGCTTGAACCATTTCTATAAATCTTAATTGTTTTGATGTTAGTCGTCTATATTCCCTGAATTTTTCAGAGCAAATTTCAAAGTCAGCGGGCTGTTTTACGTAAAAATAATCAGCAGGTCCAGGCCCACTTTCCAAATATTTTATTGATCGTTTTCCTGTCCATTTGCTCCATTTGCAACCGTGGTAAAAATCAGTAGAAAAGATAACATTTGCGTTATAAAAGGGAGGGCTTTCATCTTTTATTTCAGGAAGAAGTGGCAACTCTTTATCCGAAGTAATCTTGGGTGTTGGTCCAATTAGTATTCGTTTACGAACTTTACCTTGGCATAATACATCTTGCTTCCCTTCTTCTATGTCATCTTTACATTCACACTCACTTTGTATACCACATCGACATAGTAATGCTTCTAAGTCTTCTTTACTAAATGCTTCATATGGAAAGCGTGGACATTTTGATTTAAGTGATGAGCAATTTGCAATTTTGTGCGATTGACCTGTATCATAAATAGCTTCTGTCCACAGGCGACCACAAGGTGCCGTTTTTCGAGGTGTTCGTGAAAGAAAGGGTACTTTGTTTGGCTTTACTGATTTTACATCTCCTATTTGGTAGGCACCAGGATCCAGGAGTCTACAACATTGCTGTGGAGGTGGAAATCTGTTGCCACGATTATAAGCCATAATGAGAGCACGATTCTAACAGGAATTATAGTTACTTCAAGGCATTATAAAAACTGGACAACCCATGTTACAAAAGGATAAAATATAAAACTTGTATAAGTAATTATTCGTAGTGTAGATTTTTAGCAATACAAAAGCCACATCAACAATTTTTTATTTCTCATGTTTTATCAAAGAGAATAAGTTTCTTGTCATGTCAATCTCATATTTTCTACTCATGCCAAAAACGTTCCTATAATATATGTTTTTCTCTATGCGTAAACTATGTCACTTTACAACATATTCGCGGATAACTGTACCTCTATAAAAATAACTACAAGAGCTATGGCCTGTTTAATAAGAGTGGCAATGATATGCGACAGATATAAACACGATCATTGGACATAGCTGTGTTTATTACACATATTCCCCTGACAGGCGACAATTTGACTATTTTTCCAAGTGATGAAGTTTTTTTTTTGTTTCAAGTTGTTTTTTTGGCATATTTTCATTTCAAACCGAATGATGTCATCTATACATACATATAAATAAAATTGGAGTGTCTGTTTGTAATATTGAAATAACCGTTTTTTACTACATGCACATGAATATACAGGGTGTCCAAAAAAATAGTGTCAAGCGTAAGTCCAGAGTTAGAGCACCTCTTGGAGTACCCGAATCACCCCAATGTATGTTGCGCGATTATTCTTAGTTTTCGAGTAATAATTTTTTTTCTGACTTTTTGAAAATTTTGATCCAAAGAACTTAAAAATTTTAAATAAAAAAAAGGAGAACATATTTTAATGTTTTTCTTTTTGCCACTGAATCATCTTTAGTGCTTCTTTTATATCTAAAATAATCAGCTTCGTAACTTTAGTGGAAATTTAGAAAACAGTAGTGTAAAGTCAAAATTTGAATGTTAGTGAATAATTAATTAAAAATTCATCTTTAAATTAAAAATCTAAACAGGCGAATTCATGATTTCTAAGTATGTGTAAAAACTTCTCTAGACTCTCTGCTTTCATAATAATTTAAAAAAAAAGTACTTAATAGGGCTACTTTGGCTTAAATCGGCCATCAAAGACAGCAAGGTGAAAATTTCATAAAACTCGACTTCTCAATTTATTTTTTTTAAAATTCCAATTATTTATTAATAAACCAAAAATGATTGTAGAAAAGCTAAAAATTTATTATTTGAAGGTCAAAAATAACTGTTCCTGCTGCCATCTTTAATAACCTTTGAAGGTTTATTATAACTCATTAAATGAAACAAAACATTATTTTCAAAGTATTTATTATTCGATCGCTTAAAGAAAGTTTTCAAAATGACGACCTTCGTGCTCAATACATATTCTGCATCGTCTAAAAAAGTTTTCTTTTAAATTTATCAATGCAATTCTGTTGTTTTTTATTGTTTCTTCCGCTTGTCTTAATTTTGTTCTTAACACTGTGACGTTTGTAATGTCCTTGGCGTATACAAATTCCTTGTAGTATCCCCAGACGAAAAAATCTATGGGGTTCAAGTCGGGGGACCGTGGCGGCCACGCAATGTTTCAGACAAATGTTGTCTAACATTTCTAGCAAAATGGCATGGAGCGCCGTCGTTTTGAAAAATCATATTTCTCCGCGTTAATAGGTCTACATCTTCTAATAAGACGCCGAGATCACGTCGTAGAAATTGCAAGTAGGCCTCGCTGTTCAGTCGGTCCGGTAGTTCGAACGGACCAATCAGCTGTCCGTTTAGGATGCCTGACCACAAATTGATACTAAATTGTTCTTGGAAATTAGATTCCCTTGTGAGGTGTGGATTTTCAATACTCCACGAATGGTAGTTATGCGCATTAAACACCCCACATCGCTTAAAATGTGATTCATCAGTCCATAGAATATTTTTAAAGAAATTTTCGTTTTCAGCTTGTCTCCGTAACATTTCCTGACAAAATGCCACCCTTCTCGGGTAGTCTGCGGGCTTGAGCTGCTGAACTTTCTGGATGTGATATGGGTGAAAACGCTCTTGATGAAGTATTCGATGTGCTTGTGATTTCGGAATTCCGATTCGACGTTCTATTGTTCTTACACTAACTGATGGATCTCTTACCACTTCTTCGACCACTGATTGGACAGTATCTGGGTCACTCATTTCAGATGGGCGCCCCGATCTTCTACCTGGTAGGCGTCCTTCCATGTAAGAGACTCTTAAAATCATGCGATGATCAGGCCAAGTTTCAGGCTGAGGTCCACCTCCATTTTGTACTTGCTGCCGGAACAACCTGGCTGCTTCAGAAGCATTTCCTCTTGCATATCCATAAAAGTAATGCATAAGAGCATATTCTTGCGATGAAAAAGACATCACAAAATGAAGAACTTGAAAAGTCCGTTAAGAATGCCAAATTT
The DNA here is from genome assembly GCA_927399485.1 of Calamotropha paludella. Classification (NCBI taxonomy): domain Eukaryota; kingdom Metazoa; phylum Arthropoda; class Insecta; order Lepidoptera; family Crambidae; genus Calamotropha; species Calamotropha paludella. Next base: position 29,246,778 of record OV656803.1, on the reverse strand, counting down.
GTCAAAATCCCGTATTCACACAAGACCAAGTCGTAATCGCACTCAAGGTCCGTAAAGAAAGCAAAGTTCGTCAAATAATCACAAATGAGCGTATCGTACGTAAGGCGCAAACAAAAGCAGGCAAACAACTGGCGCCAGAACACAATAGGCGCTCGGACTACACCCCCCGCCTCATCCCCTTGTCACAAAGAATAGCATTCCTCAGTTACAGTTATCCATTTCGCTAATAAGAGAGAGAGAGAGATAGCAATAATGCGGTCTCTTTCATATCCTCTCACTCGGGCAATATTTTAGCAGGTAAGTACTGCGTTACATCCAACACTACAACCGATGTGATCCGCGAGAAAAACATTTAAATATGGGTTTCATGTAGTTAATTTTTGCTAAATTGTTATTAATCTGGACCTTAGAAATTATAAAAAGATCAGATATTTTTTTTATCATCTGATAGGAATTTGGTAAATTTTATGAAATTTTCACCTCGCTGTCTTTGATGGCCGATTTAAGCCAAAGTAGCCCTATTAAGTACTTCTTTTTTTTTAATGATTATGAAAGCAGAGAGTCTAGAGAAGTTTTTACACAAACTTAGAAACCATGAATTCGCCTGTTTAGAGTTTTAATTTAAAGATGATTTTTTAAGTAATTATTCACTAACATTCAAATTTTGAATTTACACTACTGTTTTTTAAATTTCCACTAAAGTTACGAAGCTGATTATTTTAGACATAAAAGTAGCACTAAAGATGATTCAGTGGCAAAAAGAAAAACATTAAAATATGTTCTACTTTTTTTTATTTAAAATTTTTAAGTTCTTTGGATCAAAATTTTCAAAAAGTCAGAAAAAAAATATTACTCGAAAACTACGAATAATCGCGGAACATACATGGGGGTGATTCGGGTACTCCAAGAGGTGCTCTAACTCTGGACTTACGCTTGACACTATTTTTTGGGACACCCTGTATATAATATACTAGTGGACCCGACAGATGTTGTCCTGCCTGTTATTTTTGCAGTATAGATAAATAACCTAGATACCGTCTGCAGCGCCATCTGCCGGGCTGATTTGTGAATCTAAACCATTCTCAGATCCCCCTGAACACACACAAAAAAAATCATTCAAATCGGTCCAGCCGTTTAGGAGGAGTTCAGTGACATACACACTCACAGAAGAATTATATATATAAAGATACTGTACATACACCAAAAGGAGATTTTTTAAATTTTTTGTCTGTCTGTCTGTTTGTTCCGGCTAATCTCTGAAATGGCTGGACCGATTTTGACGGGACTATTATTGGCAGGTAGCTGATGTAATAAAGAGTAACTTAAGCTACTTTTATTTTAGAAAAATAAAGCAATGTTGCAATGTCCAAGTACTTATCAGTACCGCGCGCAGATCACGCGCATGCCACCACTATGCCGTCACGTCGGGTGACGGCACAGTGAACCTGGGTTTATCATGAACAAACATTATTGTTGGTCAACGAAATAAATCAGCGGTCTTTTCGTTATTCATTTATCATCTGTTTATCACCCACTATTAACTTAGAAAAGAATACTGAAGACTAGGCTGTATGGGTTTTATACATGTGCCTGCCTCATCCTTTATTGGCACAAAAAAAGTACAAAATATATCTATCTCTCTGAGCTATCTGTGCTCCAGCATAAATAAATGTTTAGCGAGATTTGTTTCCTTTCCTTTAGATTGGCTATTATTTAGTTGCTATTGATTATTATATTTGCTTTTTACATATAATGCCTATGCCGAGAAGTGAAACGTCTTGTCATTGTGCATTTTAAGGTATCAGTCATTCGTCAACAATGTGAATCTTTTAGGAGATAAATATGGGTTTGTCCCATTATATTTTTTTATTCATTACAATTAGAGCTTTGGTAGTCGCCGTTGAAGAAGGTGTTCACATAAACGAGTCATGTAATGCAACGAATCCTGCACAGGTTGAATACGAATATAATACTGATATTGTGAACAGTGAACACATAATTACATTCAAAGGGTATTTTCCAAGATCTACGAGAGAAAATTATGTGGCTGCCGCTTTAAAAAATGCTGGAGTAAGTTTTCAAATTGATTAACCTTTCGTATGCCGGAACGTGGATCCGCGTTATCCCTTTATACTGCCGAAACGCGGATCCACGCTAAAACGACTCCACGCGATTTTTTCCATTTTTCTATAATATTTACATGCAGACAAGGTTGCGAATCATAGAATAAAGTTCCTATTAAATCAAGTTATCGTCTCATTCAACCAAACCATTCATGTTCGTTCATAACTTGTGTCAAAAGTATTCGAAATGTTCAATCCTTTTCCTTGTTCCCTGGCGTAAGTCACTGTGCGTGTTTAAAAGGTTTTTATAAAGAAAAATAATAAGCTATTTTATTATGTATTACGTACACAATATATTCAAGAATCCAATGAAATTAAAAAAGTCAAATGAAAATATCTAACTTTTTATTATCCGTATTTTACCGCAGTACTAACAAATTTTGCCGTTTCATAAGAAATAATGGGTTATAACCGATATTCGACTGATGATATTCTAATAAATTATGCACTAACAAAAAGGTAGATTCATGGTGTTTTAAAAACAAATATCAGATAAAAGTTACGTTTTCTAATCTAAGTGATAATTGATGTAAAAACTTCAAGTTGTGCAGTCGCGTTACATGCGATATTTCTCGGCATTTAGCGGTAGCGTCGCTGTGCCAGTCGCGGCATACGAAAGGTTAAACTAGATAGATTTTTATTAAGTAAACATTAATATTTATGTATAGCAAAGCTATATATTTTTGGGTTACTGTCAATACCCTTTCTTGTGCATCCATTTGAACTTATAAATGTGTCTCTTGTATTTATAAGACATCCATCCAAAAAGGTTAATACACATTTATCTCTAGAATTTCTAAAGTACATCTTTCTTAATCTTAGTCAGACAGAACCACTATTATAGCTAATCCAGCCATAAGTTCTGTTACAAATGAAAATGCATTTTTTGATGAAGTAATATAATATTTCTAAAATTTATATGTAGGTACATATTTATTAGTCTCAGCAAAAATAAAAAATATTCTAATTGAAATGATAGCCTTTGACTTTTATACAGACCTTTAATCTGTCTGGCCACCATCTATGAATTTATGCACTGTTTCCATGGGAAATTTCCCACTGCTTGCTCCAGAGATTTTTTTGAGAGACTGGATGTCACTGTGTCGTTTAGAGCATGCCATGTCCTCTAAAACTGACCATAATTTGCAGCCTAAACCATTTAGGTTTGGGCTAGATGAGGGCTAGTCAGTAGGCCAGCCAGCCAGTATAAAGTCTGGAACATTGGTTTCAAGCCAGGCTTGGGTTGTTCATGCCTTGTGACCAGGTGCAGTCCTGCTGGAAAGTCCACAGTACATTTTTAAAAAGTGTGTTGCTGAGAGGTTTTACAACATGAACCAAGACTGTCTCTGATACACTTTGGCTGATGCTTTCACTCCTTTTTCACAGAAATGTAAAATCACTTTGTTTTTGATGATTTTTTCATTTTGCTGGATTTGTTTCAACTTAACCATTTTAAGGCTAGCATCTGTTCATAGCATTACTAAAATTTCAGATATCAAATTGGACCATATTGCAACGCAACAATCCCGCCAAGGAGTACCCTAGTGACTTTGATGTAATTATTCTAAAAGATGAAACTACTCGGGCATTAGATGCTCTGAGAGACCACCCCGCCGTGCGTCGGGTTACTGCTCAAAGACAAGTCCAACGCACTATCAAATATGTGCGAGAGGTAAGATTTCAATTTTCAGTTAATACTGCAAGGCATGCTTTAGAAGTTTGAAATCTTAGTTAAACAATTATATCTAGTAATTTTGACAGTCCAATTGAATTTTGGGTGTTTTTCATATACCATCTGAAAAATCTGGAAGTGTTGGGCGAAACACGTGTTGAGTAGTTGTTGAAGGTGTAAGGTCTACGTCTTAGTGTCTACACAATTAGCATTTATTTGAGAATGGGAGGGCGGTGCATTGTTTATTTTTGTCGAAGTAGCTATATAGCTTATATGTTTTTTATTTTTATAAATAAATCTTGAAGAGTTTATCGTTATCAATAAATAAAATTAATCTGATTGTGATTAACCACGATGAAGAAAATATGCAACAACCTAAGTGCTGATATTTATATCTTATAATTATTAACAATTTTAATAGTTCTCTTTATACCCTGGTCTCGAATAAGATCCGTAATGGCTTTAGGGATTAAGTCAGTAATTTTGAATTAAACTTTTTGTAAAACCCCTTATTGCCCTCTACTACAGTAGCTACAAAACTGAAATTGATTTTGTATGGGATATAATATGTCAAGTCAAGATCATAAATTAACTAAAACAGGACAACAACGTCTTGGCTAGTATCAAATAGGAAGAAACCTACTCTCTGACCTTACTTATTCTTTCTTTATAAACTCGGATAAAGCCCAAACAGCAAAATCAGTTTAAGAGATTCGCTATGAAAATGTGAAAGCTATCATGAATATTTCAGTCAGTGCATAATATATTGACATTATCGTTGGCTTGTGTCATGTTGCGAATTTTTTGTGTAATCAAATTTTTTACAGGATGACTGCGGACCGACGGGTTGCGTCTACACGGGGTGGCGAAACCACCGTGCCCGAGACCTTAACTCCCTCCGCCGCCCACGCGAGGTATGTAAAGTTTATTATAAAATATATGAATTTTAATATTAACAAAGTTACTAAAATACTGGGACGTTTTAATTTTATATTTTAACGCATTTTATATAAAATTAAATCGATTTTTATTAATTTTGAATGGGTTCGCTCTTGATCCTAATCAAGCCTGGGGTCCAAGATAGAATCTACGATGGAACAAGCTAACCCAGAAGGTGCCTATTCACCCTGGCTTTGAAAACGGGTTATAAGTACTCGGAAATAAAGGCGCTTTGTTGTGCGCATTATGAAAGATGTTGGGCCTCTTAGCTCTGCACTGAATCGTGTCCAAGTGCAGCAAGTTGGTATTTGCCAACTGAGCCATCCCAGAGGTGGCTACAATATTCCATGCAAGATCGGACTTGAGCTTTGTACACTCCCGAGCAAAAGTATGGAATCACTTACTTGGAATTAATTCCGCGCGATCTTTAGTACTAAATCGCTAGTTAGGATAATAACTAATGACACCATTTTAAAAGTTAAACTGTTAACTTTAAATTGATACCAAATTCATTAGAATCACACCAGTTTAATGGAGCTATCCCGATTAAGTGAAGGAAGGGATAAGGAAAACATGGAAATATGGAATAATAATTAATGAAGAAAACAACAAAAATTATATAAAGGTACGGTAAAGACGATATTTGTGTGTCTTTCACCTGCGTATTGTGACAAAAGGCATTTTGATCGATCCACTCTCTTTAATGGTGGGGCCACACTACCGTGATATGCCAATAATTATAGCCATAACTTAAACAACACCTAGGTGTAACCACAATTTATGGCCATAATTTTACAATGCCAATCAATATGGCAAATGGTGGTAGGCAATTACTCCGGCGGCGGTCTTTTTTCGCACATCAAATCAGATTACCGCAGTAATTATTGCGTTTGTTGGCCACACTACCGTTTGTCCAGTGTGCAATACGAGCTCACCGGCGACGCACGTATCGATCGACATGGAGTGGTCAAATGAAAAAGCGCTCGAGTTTTTGGAATTATTCCAATCCGAACCGTCTCTTTGGGATACCCGAAAGAAGAACCATAAAAATCGCAGTGTACAAAATGATGCCTGGCGTCGGATCAAACAAAATTTATCATTTCCAACTACGATAGATGATTTGAAAAAGAAAAAAGAATCCTTGATGAATTATTACCGAAACCATCTAAATAAATATAAAAAATCATTACAGTCCGGAGCGGGAACAAGTGAAATTTATAGTACTAACTGGTATGCATTTGAACTTATGGACAGTTTTCTACAACCAGTTTATGAATCCAACAGTGAATTGAATTCAGAGGTTAGTTTTTTATTGTACCTATTCTTATTTTGTGCTCAAGTTTTCAAGTAGCCTACGCTGCGTTTTATCCCACTAATCCCACTAATATTATAAATGCGAAAGTTTTGTGTCTGTATGTATGTCTGTCTGTTTGTTTTCTACTTCATAACTCAAACACTGCTGGACCGATTGACGTAAAATTTAATATACAGGTAGAGAGAGACCAGGAGGCACTGCTTTTTATCCCGATCTGACAAGTAGTTCCCTAGGAACGCGGATGAATAAACATGTATAAACATGTACTGCACATACCTATACTGTTATTTATTTTCTAAATACCCGCGAGAAAAATTATGAGAGTACCTATTCTACCCGTGATCATGAACAACTTTCACTATGGAAGCAACTCTGAAATCACAGAAAAAAACTGCTGTACCATACAAAAGTTAAGTTTAATACTTTCACGACCAAAGTCTATTCATAATGTTCAGCTGTTTCATGAAACAGCAGATTTTTTTTATGTGACTTCAGAGTTTGTCCCGTAGTGAAAGTTGTTCATTATCACGTCTTGAACACTCATATTTTTTCTTGGGTATTTAAAAATTAGCAGTGTATATACATAACATTTTCTTCGTGATTAGAATTGAATGCTATGTTGTATGTAAAATATTAATGTCTAAGCATCAAAAAATTTTCAGGTTCCTTCATCGGATGCAAGGGTGGATTCTGAAGCTCAAGAAACTAATCAGGATATAGATTCCCCTACACCAAGTACAACACATGATCAGAATTCGTTAACGCAAGCAATAGAAGGCGCCAAAAGCTTGCGACCTACTAATCAGTCAACTAACAAACAACGCTTTGTCAAGAAAAATATTGCGCCACCAGAAATAATTGCAGCCAAAAGACAAATGGATGAAGCATTTGATCATATGAAATCTATAACTCAAAAAGCAAATGTTGATGAGTACGACCACTTTGGATTAATGATAGCAGCCAAAATTAGAAAAATGAAGGATCCTTTCGACAGAGAGTCTTTGATGAATGACATTCAAAATTTAGTATTTCAGTCGATTACGAGAAATAGTACTCCATCTTCGTGTGGTTCATCACAGTCATTGCCGTCAAACGTCGGACAAAGTAGACTCTATTTAGTACCAAAGACGCAAGCAAATATTTCATCCTATAACTTGGAAGACCGGCAAAACCCACAAGATACATTTATTTCTACACAAAATACTTCATTACAATCACTGCCATTAAACTACGGACAAAATGGACCCTACTCGGAACCAGCACAAACAAATTGTTTAGCCGATGACTTGGAAAACGGGCAACACACACAAGTTACATTTATTCCGACACAAACTACTCTTACTTCATCACAGTCACTGCTATCAAACGTTGGACAAAGCAGAGTACATTCGACACCAGCGCAAACTGCTACTTCAGACTCAGCAAGACGAATTATTTTATCTAACACTGGCAGTGTCCGAATACTTGATAACCAATTGCTTGATTAGTTTTACTTACATAAGTCCAATCTCATTTACCTGTTTTTTTGCCTACTTAGTTATATTAAAGTTAAATAAAAGACTTTTAATTATTTTTGTCATGTTTTATTTTTATCTAAAATTACACAGTAGTTACTATTCCATATTCATGAAATATTCAGAGAATTTATTTCTTACTTGTGTTGCGAGTAAAGTTGGACGTCGAGCAACTGACCCTAAAGGCCTTAAACCACCACTGCCATATCCAATATCTTGTCTCCAATTCCCTGGTCTTGTTATTTCTCCATTCATTATCTGGTCAACGTAGCCTGGTGGAGCGTAAATAGATCGTGAGTTGGGACTTTTTCTCAAAAAGTTATGCAATAAAGCACAGGTCATGACTACTTTTGAAGCTTCATGTGGTTGTACAGCTATAGGTGCCCTTAGTACTCGAAACCGAGCTGACATTATACCAAACGCATTTTCTACAACGATGCGAACGGAAGATAGTTTCCGATTAAATTTTCGTTGCATACTCCCTTCTGGATGGTCACCAGGATAAGGCTTCATTAAATTGGGGTGCAATGGAAACGCATTATCAGCAACAATAACGTAGGGCATAGGTACATTATCATTAGAAAGTGGCTCAGGTTGTGGCAAATATAAGGCGTTACTGTGTAGCTTTTCAAATAAAACACTGTCTCTAAATACACCACCATCGCTAATTCTTCCCTTGCTTCCAACATCACAGAACATAAAACAAAAATTGCTATCCACCAAGGACATCAACACAATACTAAACGAATGTTTGTAATTAAAATATTCGGAACCGCTGTGAATTGGTGATATCACCACCACATGTTTACCATCGAGGGCTCCCAAGCAATGGGGAAATCTGTCTCTAAAATCGGCTTCCTTCTGTAGCCACTCGTCTTGAGACGAAGGTAACTTGATTAAGTCTTTCAAAACAGTTATAAGAGCAGCACAACAATCTTTGACGATATTGGAAATAACTTGATGGGACATCTTAAACAAATAATGTAAACTTCTGAAACTATTTCCAGAAGCTAAATATCGTAATGTGATGGCTAATCGTACTTTGGCTGGAATAGTTTCTCGAAATCTTGTCTCTTGTTTTGCTATAATAGGGCCCACTTTGTTAAGGAGTATTTCGAAATCAGTTGATGACATGCGAACGAATCCAATAAATTGTCCACTTGGTTCAGCTAGCAGGTCAGAGAATATATTTTCTTCCATCGTTCTCCTGAAATAAATGAAAAAATATATATTTAAAGTTAAGTAGTAAATGAAGTGAAGCTCTTGTAATAAATGAGGAGGTGATACAAAACCTCACTTTTCCACTTTTAAAATTTTCCTACATACAATTTAAACTAAATGCACATGTTGAAGTTTGTTACCTATTTTACTGCATTCTCTAATTAGAAAATGTGGAAAAATAGGAGTTCTCCACCTCCTCAAATTAAATTAAAACCATGATTTAAAACAATTATAAACTTAAGAAAAAGTCTAACCTTGTACGGCTTCTGTGCATTTTTATCATCCACCATCTTCTTTTTTTTTGTCTTCTTCTAGCTTTGTTAAAATTTAAAAGATTCATGTAAAAATAATTGGAACTCATAAAACACAACACCGCTGCAGCTTCAACCTCCATCTTGAAAAGTGATATTTTTACCGCCTAATTTATTGACATATCTAGGTAAACTCTAGTGTAACCACACCAGTTCATGCAGTAATTTAAACGGTAATTTAATGTCATAATTATTGCGGTAACAGCCCGGTAGACGGTAAGGTAGTGTGGCCTCAGCATAATTGTAACCATTGATTTAGGGCATGTCCTGTATATGGACGATAAGCACCGAGCTTCAGGTCTTGTTTTATAATACGCGACAGAGCCCTAGCGGGAATCTTCATTTGTCGCGATCAGATTTTTTGCTTGTTATTGGGGTTTCAACGAATTTTGGATTTAACAGCTTTTGTAGTTCTAACAGCACGCGGTCGCCGCGGTTTTTTATGGTCTTTGACAGAAGAAGTGTTGTTGTATCTGTTGATAGTATGGTATACGAACATACGGCTGATACCAAACTTTTGCAGTGTCTGGAATATGACCGACGCACAATGTTTTAAAAACCCCAATTTAGTCTCATGCCCTTTTTATTGTTAAAATCGTTAGTTTATGTAATTCTAAGCACTACAGTGAAAATCAATTAATAGAAGACAAATTTTATGCGTAACTCTTAACGAAATTCTTTAAATAATAATTTTATTTGTGTCTAAAGAAAATTATTTATGATTTAGTTTGGTGACAACCCTAAGTCTAATATAATCGAAATATAACAAAAACTTTAATAACTTTTGAATAACGCGGAATTATATTGTGGTATTCATAATATTGATATAATAACGTATGAATAAAACACTGTATAAATATCTCGTTCTAATATGGCATTATACTATAAATAATAAATATAAAACAAATACGACGAAACAATTATTATTCCATAATCTGTTAACATTACAAATCTCAAAAATGGGTAGAATGTTTGTTCCTTTAAGTGTAAACAATACGTTAATATTTTTTTTAAATACCCGTTAATTTTATTTTTCATTTATATTTTTGGATTTTTCGGACTCGGATATAGGGATACATTGCATTTTTTTTTGTTGAAACTAAAGGTCGTATCGATGCCGGATTTTCACAGTAGTGTTTAGAATGATGTAAACTAACGATTTTAACAATGAAAAGGACATGAGACAAAATCGGGGTTTGTAAAACACTGTGCGACGGCTCCATACCCGCTTTGTGGAAGGCGATCACTGCAATCCTGTTTTCTTAAACACCCCAATCCATATTGTAATTTGATAATGAACACGAAAAACTATGTGTAATGGAGCGAAATCGAAAGAAGTTTTTCAAATAATAAACGCGTTCCAAATTAAAAATAATTAAAAAGTTGAAAAATAGAAAAGGTTTATGGTCAGACTAGTGAGAAAAAAAATTTATAGATTTGCATTAAAACTTTGTTGTTACGACTCCTAGTTTATTCTGTAAACTCTACTTTCAATAACGAACAAACAACTGTATTTATCTATGTAAATAAAAGTTGATTACATATCAATGTTGTCGTTACTAACCTTTATTGTTATTACAACAGTTGAAGGCAGTATAATTTTTTATTTCAATTAAAAAATAAGGGACGATCATATTTTTCTCTTACAAGCAGAAGTCTTTACTTTGTAGGTAATTTCGATTAGAAATTAATAAATTCAAAGTTACTGCAATATTACTTAGTACTTACTTTTAATTTGATTAATACAATTTGTTTAATGTTCTTTTGTCTAGAACGGCTACACTTCAAGGAAGCTGTTACGCACGGTCCCTCGACAGATCACGTCAGTTTTGAAGGCAGATTTGCTGTGGTCACTCGGCGTCACTGGTAAGTAAAAGTAAAATAAGTTCAAAACAATTTACTTCCGTATTATGAATGAAAATTGTTATAAAATCTTTTTAATCGCACTTTTAGGTTTTTACCTAATTAGCTGGTCATTCAAAACAAAAAATGGATGCAAACGTAAAATAAATTCTTGCTATATTCTGTCCAGTAGAACATGTCTACGATATATAACGTAACATACTCGAACCAACAACCAAATACAACCTAATAAAAAAGTTCAATCAAATCTTTACTTTGTAAGAGAAATTTTTGTTTTAACTATTAGGGAAACTTTGTAGTTTTCCTAGTCTTAATTCGTATTCGTATGGTTTTTTTTCCTAATAATTAGGCAAATCCCTTGTGAAATATGCCTTATTCTCCTACTCGAAATACGAATTCATTAAAATTTTCAATGAATATTCGTAACTAAGATAACCTGTGATTAATAATGACGTTCTCATTTGCAGGGGAAATTTAATTTGAACTTTTTAGTGTCAACCCCTTTTTACTAATTTTAATTTAAACGAATGTCGTAACATGTTATTTTTTAGATAACAAACTGAGTTTTAACAATTTGTAAATAAATTAAAGATAGAATTTTCGAAAACGCTGTTGCCAAAGTAAATTCGTTTACAAAAAGCTCGTATTTTACTTTTTCAAAATCCTTTCCAAGCGAGCATTTTGACACTAAAAAAGTTTTTGGAAAGTTCAAAATACGAGGGCCGTTCAGAAACTAACCTCCGGTTGATTGAAAAAAATACACCAAGTTAAGTAAAAATATTTTAATATATACATCTTACAACTACATCTTTGCACTATTTTTCGACATAGTCTCCATTACGATTGAGGCACTTATCATATCTCTTTACAAGCTTTGAAATTCCTTCTGCATAAAAATCACCCGCTTGTGCCTTGAGCCAGCCTGTGACCGCATCTTAGAGCTCTTCGTCGTCATCAAACCGCTGGGACCCGAGCCATTTCTTCATATGCATGAAGAGGTGATAATCGCTTGGCGCCATCGTTTTTTTGCACGATAACGCCCGTCCTCACTCTGCTCGTAGAACAACAGCCCTTCTTGAGTCCTTCAAGTGGGACGTTTTCAACCATCCACCTTACAGCCCAGATCTGGCGCCAAGCGATTATCACCTCTTCATGCATATGAAGAAACCAAGATGTATGTAAGATTTAAGATGTATATATTAAAATATTTTTACTTAACTTGGTGTATTTTTTTCAATCAACCGGAGGTTAATTTCTGAACGGCCCTCGTACAATAATTTGACCCATTTTGACAGGTCAATCAACAATATACATAATCAACTTTTTTACACGATTGATACATTTAAGGTGTTAAATTTTTGCCATACGTATATATTGTTTTAGGTGAAGGTATAAGAGTCGCTGTATTCGACACGGGTTTGGCGCGCAACCACCCACACTTTGGACGGGTCCGCGAGCGCACCGATTGGACTGGGGAGAACACTTTAGACGATGCACTGGGTCATGGCACCTTCGTGGCCGGGGTCATAGCTTCCAGGGCTGAATGTCTTGGCTTCGCACCTGATGCGGATCTACATATCTTTCGCATTTTTACCGACAACCAGGCAAGTTCAATTTGGTACAACTTTATTCTATGTTACCTGTCATAAACTGCTTTGTGTTGAACTTTTAAAAGCTCTTATTTTATTCGAATTAGCCACGCCCTGTTAGTCGCCTTCCAGTAGCCTTTCGTCGTGTGGTGTTATTGGTGCTGTCTGAATATATAGTTTTCTTTTCAATAGTTTACTTGCCTAAATTTTGAAAAATGGTTAATAATATACCTTAATGTGTATTTTACCCCAAAAAATGTTATTTTGAATAAAATCAAACATTACTAATATGTAATTTGCATTTAAAAAAAACCAATTTATATTTCCCTTGAAAACGCTCAAGACTGTCATGGCGACTTGAATAACGTCACGCTGCGCCGTGCAAAACAAACAATACTCTCTACGACGATTGTTAGAATTGTTTAATTAACAATGAATCCCTCATGTTACAACTACTGTTTAGAGCCCCAGTGGTAAGGCACAAGTTTAAAATCGCCACACAAATTATTTATATATGTCGCAAACAATCCAATTGCGGAAAAAATAAAAAATACTTGCAAGGTCCCTCCTCCTTTATTTTCATAAAATGATAATCTTTAATTATTATGATAAAGAGTTTTTGTTTTTGTTATCTCTATATCATAATTCATAATCAGAAACTGCAACCCATCCGATATATTGTTAGTGGACATAAGCTTATTGTTTATAGCAAAATATACTATGGGCACTATTTTTACAATATAATATTAAACATTAAAAAATAAAGCAAGTCATATTATTATAGCTTAAGAATTAATTTAATTTAGAAATTTATTATTTTTGTAGGTCTCATACACGTCTTGGTTTTTAGACGCGTTCAATTATGCAATTATGCGTAAAATTGACGTGCTAAACTTGAGCATTGGTGGGCCTGATTTCATGGATCATCCGTTTGTCGACAAGGTGTGGGAATTGAGCGCTAATAAGGTAAGACCTGATTTGTTATACATTAAATAGCTATAGTCATTATACCTTCTTTCTTAAGGTATTTTTGCTCGTCACTTCCAAACTTACTGTTTATAAAAGAAAAATCTACAATAAAGATCAAAGTTTGCTGAGTTCTGTTGCGCTAGTAAACACGACAAAGTTTGATTTATGTAGCTTTTCTGATGTTGATCAGAATAGACTACTTAAACGTAAATGATTATTACTAGCATGATAAAATAATACCACTTTCATTTATAAAATTATCAATGCAAATAGTTTTTAATGACGCCGTCGAACTATTTTGAATCAGAGCCCTTATTTAATTTGTATGTGTTTTTTATGTACAATGGAATGTGTGTGAATGCTTCATACTCGTACAACAAATCCTTTGCTATGCGACTAGGTCAATGGTATTTACAGTACATTTACGTATTATATTAATTTTGAATATATCTAATATACTACTGGTGTCATTTTATATTGCTGGCTTACCTATGTTAGCACTAAACAAGTGTTTAATAATCACTAGCCGGATTTTTGCCTTCCCATATTTTGCCAAAATCTACACGCTTGGCAGGTGGGTTGGATATCGTAATAAAAGACTATTATTCAGAAATAGCTGCTGCCCATTACGTGGTCCACGGGAAGGATTCGGTGATTACCCCCAGGGACATTAGTTGACGAGATCCTCCAGTGTGAAGGGTTAATGCTGTTCTACGGATTAAACTACAAACCATAAACCAAAATACAAAACACATTTCTTGCAATAGCGCACTCGTGCAATGGCTTTAATTTTGTATACATTTAATATGCTTTTCAAATCTGATTTATAGGGTAGGTTATTATAATTAGCTGTGCGCGATTTGCTCTACCATTTTGTAATGGTTTACCTTACTTACATATTGCATAGTTGTATATGTTTAAACATGATTAAACATGTGATTACGTTTTTTCTGCTCAAAGTTTTATAATAAGATAAGGCGCTAACGTTACGCTGAGCGATGACATTAAAAATAATCATGCTTTTTTAAATTTCTCATACAATTGTAATGGTAATGGTTAATTAGTAACAACTGTGAGATATTTTTGTTTCTTTAACAATTTTTAATCTTCTATTACTATATTAAACTGTTTATAGAACTCACTTAAATCTGCTAATCTTGTTTTATTATATATAAAAGTCAATTGCCTTTCGTAAGTGTTGCAAATTTTCGAAAAGTAGTCGATGGATTGCGACGCAAAGGCCATAGGACGATAAGAATACCGAATCGGCCCCAGAGAGGTATCTGGCTCATAATTTTAGGAAATGTTGGTACTCATAAGATACGTCGATGCTGAAAGTTTCAGCTTTTTATCTATTACCGTTTCTGAATAAATCTAAAAATACTGAATTTCAGTAAAAAAAATCATTCTCAGCACCATGTGAATCGATTGATCTAAATACAGGATATGTTTTGGGGCATGGTGGTAGCTTCTAAGAAAAAAAATATAAGCAATATCTGTTCATAAGAACCTATAAAAAAACGAGGTTATTTTCTTGATTTTAATTTTTAATCATGTTACGGGAACGCTAAAAATATGAATCTATTTTTTTTGAATTCCTCATTCAATTTTCGATGAAATTGTGATCCTGGGATTTTTTTTAAAACGTTACGCCATATTGAAAAAAAATAAAAACCGATTAGCTGCTCAAAAATTGATTTCTTATTATGATTTAACTCTTGCAATGATAAAATACAGAACGTTTGCAATTATTGTACTAGTGAAAACAACAGAATAAATTATGAACACTCATATAAAAATAATTGTTCTTCATATCATCATATCAGCCGTACGACGCCCACTGCTGGACATAGGCCTCCCCCAAGGATCTCCACAACGATCGCTCCTGTGCTGCCCGCATCCAGCGTTTTCCCGCGACCTTAACCAGATCGTCGGTCTACCTCGTAGCGGGCCTACCCACTGAGCGTCGTCCGGCACGCGGTCGCCATTCGAGAACCTTTCCGCCCCAACCGGCATCAGTTCTCCTTCCTATGTGTCCTGCCCATTGCCATTTCAGCTTCGCAATTCTTTGAGCTATGTCGGCTGTTTTTGTTCTCCTACGGATCTCCTCATTTCTGATTCGATCGCGTAGGGAAACACCAAGCATAGCTCTCTCCATTGCCCGCTGGGCGACCTTGAGCCTTCTTACAAGACCCATAGTGAACGACCACGTTTCACTGCCATAAGTCATCACTGGCAACACACACTGGTTAAAGACTTTCGTCTTAAGGCACTGAGGTATTTTGGACGCGAAAATGTATCGCAGCTTCCCGAACGCTGCCCACCCGAGTTGGATTCGACTAGATATCTCTTTCTCGAAGTTGGACTTACCTTACTGTATTGTATGTCCTAGGTAAACATAGTGGTCAACAACTTCGAGTGTAACGTTCCCAACATTTACTGGAGCGGGTGTAACATGGGCGTTGAACATAATTTTCGTCTTGTCCATCTTCATCTTAAGACCCACTCGTTGGGATGCGTTACTGAGATCTTCGAGCATGGTGCTCAGGTCTTCCAAGGTCTCAGCCATTAGGACCACATCATCGGCAAACCGAAGATGTGTCAGGTACTCGCCGTTGATGTTGATGCCAAGTCCATTCCAGTCCAGAAGCTTAAAAATATCCTCCAACGCAGCAGTGAACAGTTTCGGAGAGAAAACGTCTCCCTGTCTCACTCCTTGCTGTAGTTGGATAGGATTAGAGCTCTGGCTCTGTACTCGGACCGACATAGTGGCGTTTTGGTATAGGCACCTTAACACTTCGATAAACCTGCAGTCCACTTGGCACCTCTGGAGAGACTGCAGCACCGCCCAAGTCTCGATCGAATCAAAGGCATAGTCCACAAACGCCAAGCAGAGTGGCCGATTATACTCTTCAGTCTTCGGTATAACCTGCCGCAGCGTATGAATGTGGTCTATGGTGCTAAAGCCTTTTCGGAAACCGGCTTGTTCGGGAGGTTGGAAGTCGTCAAACCTGCGAGCAAGACGATTCGTAATGACCCTCGAAAATAGCTTGTAGACATGGCTCAGAAGCGATATGGGTCTGTAGTTCTTCAGTAGGGTATTATCGCCCTTTTTGAAGAACAAAATCACCTCGCTTCTGCTCCTTGCCTTCTGCGTTTTGCCCTGGACTATAACAGAATTGAAGAGCTTCTGGAGGACTTTAAGTACCGCGTGCCGCCCGCTCTCAGAAGCTCTGTTGTAATTCCGTCATCTCCCGCCGCCTCGTTGTTCTTTAGCTGTTTGAGGGCCATTCTAATATCGTACAGGCTGACGTCCGGGATATCTTCGGTATAGTGTCGGGTAAGCTTGGCTCTAGGATCTCGAGCTTTGCTTTGGCCTGGTGTAATACTGGAATACAGCTGCCTATAGAAACCTCAATCTCTCTCAGGATTTCAGGAGTCGATGATATGATACTGCCGTTCTCAGTTTTCAGCCTCGTCAGTTGACTTTGCCCAATAGACAGATCGCTAGCGAACACTTTGGAGCCTTTGTTCCGCTCTATGGCCTCTTTAATACGCTCGGTATTAAATTGGCGAAGGTCGCTCGTCAGCGACTTCGAGATCTGTCTATTAAGCTGTCTATAACGTAGGGCATCCGCTGAGTCTTGCAATCTCATTTCATGTCTCTTATCCATGAGTTCGAGTGTATGTGCGGAGAGTTTCTTCAATTTGGGACGGTGGGTTTTGAAGTATTTTGACCCTCCCGTACGGACAGCATCCACCACCAGGTCGTTCAGATCGTTCTTCATATAATGAACTCTAATCATTATTATAAACTTTATTTATCACTATAATTATTAAATCAGTACAAAACAATATTGTTTATATAATTCAACTACGTTTTAGGGAATTTAAACTTTCCCGCTCAATTATTAGTTAATTCAGCACCCATAAGATGGCACTGTAATTCAAAACTGGTGACACTGTTTTCTATTTTCATGAAAACCCGCCAGATTTGTAGATAACCTTAAAATTATTTGTTGATATTCTATACAAGTATTGGTCGTACTTTTTCTGTTTTTAATAATTAATTTTATCTAATTATATAATTATATAAGTGAAAATATGTCGTCATCTAAAACATATAATCCAAAGTGCTGTATTTGTTCAAAATTCATTAAACAAACGCGAGGTACTCCAAAATATATATAATCTGATGAAGATGCTGAAGACTTTTCAACGATCTTTGATCATCCAATTGTAGTTGGTGATGTTTTGTGGAATAATTGTCGATCAAAAAATATAAGAAAACGAAACTTGACGACGAGGATCAGGATACATCGTTGGAGAATGAATTACCTTCAGATACAAGTGAATTGTTGAATCTCAATCAAGTACTGATTATTCATCATTTAATTTAGAGGTTGTATGTGATTATGATACAGAAGAATGTATTGAAGTTCAAATTAAAAGAACTGTTGCAACTCACAAGTACTGTTGTGGATTAAGGACAATTGGTTGTTGTTCACACTAAGCTGCAATAATTTTTTACCTGGCGCATGGACGATATTTGGCTAAAATCCCCAAACCAGCAGCAATACTTAATACTTTATTCAATTAAGACAATATCCCCACTGTGATTGATGAAGATAGCGACGAGGACTAGTCACAAATTCATAAGAAGATTTTATTATTAACACATTAATATAATTGATACATTTGAATAGTTTATAATTAAATATTAATATTAAAGTTATTGAAAAGAGAAAAAATATTTTTATATGAGTGTTCATAATTTATTCTGTTGTTTTCACTAGTACAATAATTGCAAATGTTCTGTATTTTATCATTGCAAGAGTTAAATCATAATAAGAAATCAATTTTTGAGCAGCTAATCGGTTTTTATTTTTTTTCAATATGGCGTAACGTTTTAAAAAAAATCCCAAGATCACAATTTCATCGAAAATTGAATGAGGAATTAAAAAAAAATAGATTCATATTTTTAGCGTTCCCGTAACATGATTAAAAATTAAAATCAAGAAAATAACCTCGTTTTTTTATAGGTTCTTATGAACAGATATTGCTTATATTTTTTTTCTTAGAAGCTACCACCATGCCCCAAAACATATCCTGTATTTAGATCAATCGATTCACATGGTGCTGAGAATGATTTTTTTTACTGAAATTCAGTATTTTTAGATTTATTCAGAAACGGTAATAGATAAAAAGCTGAAACTTTCAGCATCGACGTATCTTATGAGTACCAACATTTACTAAAATTATGAGCCAGATACCTCTCTGGGGCCGATTCGGTATTCTTATCGTCCTATGGCCTTTGGAAAGTTGTAGGCATCCCAAGGAAAAGAAGGTGTATACGCAGTCAGCAAAAAAGTTGAAAAGCACCCAAGGCACAGCGAATAAATATATACTGAGAACTTAAGGTGTCAAGTTACGTTTTACTTAAAAGCGCTTTTCTTGAAACACTGAATGTGCTTAGACACAAGATAATGTTACCACCTAAATTTTTTAGAGTTGTTTAAATAAACTTAAATATGTTTAATATTATCGGTTGTGTAAGGTGAAGTGATTTTACTGCCCCACTATTGTAATAGGAATTTTGTATTAGATATTATTTGTGAACATACAACATAATTCAAAAAGTAGGAAAAGTAGTTTAGGAAAGAAGTATATAATTTTTTAGGTTGGTGTACTGTTGGCACATAGAAATTAGCATCATCTATATCAGATAATTTTGTGGACAGCAGTATTGCGATTCTTCTTTTTCTTTTAAGGTAATCATCGTATCTGCAATTGGCAATGATGGTCCTCTGTACGGGACGCTGAACAACCCTGCTGACCAGATGGACGTGATTGGCGTGGGCGGTATTGGGTTCGATGATCGAATTGCGAAGTTCTCATCAAGGGGTATGACTACCTGGGAACTGCCTAATGTAAGTTACATTCTTGATAAGGCCGTATTTTCTTTATAATAACTTTCTATGTATAACAAAAAATAGAAAAAACCGGCCAAGTGCGAGACGGACTCGCGCACCGAGGGTTCTGTAAAATATTTTTATTATATGATGAAATTAAAAATTTATGGTTTTCGCAATTTTTCCTTTATCTGTGCTATAAGACGTTGTTTTGTACCAAATTTCAAGAGTCTGAGTTCAAGAGAAGTACCCTGTAGGTTTTGATTCCCTTTCGAGTGTCGAAAATTTGCGGAATTTTGCGGCATAAACGGCTATATCTTTTGATTGCGTTGGCTTAGAAGTTTGAGTTTTTCACAGCTCCAAGGGACAGTAGACCTGAGTATTTGATATAAATTTCAGCTTGATACGTCCACGTGTTCCTGAGAAAAAGGGTTTTGTCAGACGGACGGACGGACAACAAAGTGATCCTATAAGGGTTTTAGGGTTCCATTCCTCGAAAGGAAAAAACGGAAAAAAGATACAGCCGTTTATGCCGCAAAATTCCGCAAATTTTTGACACTCGCAAGGGAATCAAAACCTACAGGGTACTTCCCGTGAACTCAGAATCTTGAAATTTGGTACAAAGCAACGTCTTATAGCACAGATAAAGGAAAAATTGCGAAAACCGTAAATTTTTAGTTATATCATATAATAAAAATATTTTACGGAACCCTCGGTGCGCGAGTCCGACTCGCACTTGTTTCCTTTCGAGGAACGGAACCCTAAAAAGGTTAGAAGTATAATGAATAGAATTTAATTGGGATATATATTTTTATTGTCACTACATGTAACCAACTCAGTTGTGTGATGCGTCACACACAACCATAGAACAACTAAATTATGGTTTTATGTAAGTAACCTATTGCTTACGAAACCAATGAGTCTCGTGCGATTGACTTTCAAAATAAAATGTTTTCGTTAATGTTACTGACTAGGACGAATTAACCACTGGACGCGTAACGAGGGTCGTGTCCTTTACCCCTCTAGCCACTTATTGAGCCTAATAGCCTCAGTAAAACTTTTGGTCTTGAAGTGAATTTATTACAAAAATAGACAAATGCGCTGTTTTATGGGGAAAAATAATGGCGGACATTCAAAAAAATATTTCTTTTCACGCGTAAGGACAATCTTATTATACTCAGTCAGTTAAACATTATTTTTCAATCTGTTTTCAGCAAACATCCGATTGGATTGGCTTCCATCTAGATTTCATTCCATTTTTGCCCGGTGATGGAAATAACTCGGACATTTTCAGTCCCAATAACTGCCGATAAGATGGTTTACCCCATTGTTGGGCATCGCTAGATTTTTATTCAATATGACGATTTACAATGTGTGTATTGAACGTCAGAGCGCCATGGCTTTTCTTTTGTAAATGGATCTTTACAAAAGCTGTAATAAATACTAAAGAAAATAGAAAAGCTATTTTCCTGTTTCAGTTTCGAATTGCTTCATGCAGTCTTACTTGTACTCTTTCGATGTAATTTTTTTCTTTTATATATTGTTTGCAGGGTTATGGTCGCATGAAGCCTGATATAGTGACCTATGGCAGTGGTGTCCGTGGGTCCAGCGTCACAGGAGGATGCCGGTCGCTCAGTGGTGAGTACGAAACTCGAAAATTATTACGAAACTTATAAGCAAGTGATATTTTTGCGCTGTCATTTTTATATTGAGTAAAAAAAATATGGTTTAGCCTACTCTAATTAGGAAAGCATTTGGACACACCAAATGAAGATTTAAAATATTTAGTATTATTACTCATCAGCATCATACATTGCCATATGTATCCGATACGTCTTTTATTTCTTGAGGCACTTTCTTTACTAAAATAGCTTGCTTTATTAGAGTAATAGACATAGCGTCATCGATTGTAATGAGTTTCTTGAATAAAATCAGCCCATTTTGACAATCAACTCATTTTTTACAAAATAACGCTGATGAAAAAAATAATAAAGCACACCCGAGAGTAATGAATCCGGATCACATAAATATAACTGAAAATCATAAAACTAAGAAAGCTAGCTTAATGAATTAAATTGAGTTTTATATTTCACCAATCTAGTATTCTTAGTTTCTAAGCATAAAAACATATAAAGTATCTTTATTTTACCCAAATTAGTGTCTCCCGAGTATATAGGGTGGAAAAAAATGGGCCCTGGAGGGGAAGTACCTTAAATCTCGAACAGCTTACCCGAACCGGCAATAGAACCAACTAAAAAAAAACAAAAAATTAACCCTCGCCATTTTATTTTACTAATCGATCCAATCGATGTTAAAGATAAATTTTTACTAAACATAGGGTCTTAGAAAAAAAAACATGAAAACTAACATTTATTTCACTTTTACTCTCGAATACTGAATTATTTGAAAGACATTAAACTAATATGGAAGAAAAATATCACCAAGAAGAGGCTAATAATTTAACTAATAAAGTTGAAGTTCAAGTGTGGCTTTCTGCAAAGTGTTGTGGTGATTGCTGTTAATTACATTTTCTATCTCAACTCTTAGCTCTTCTAATATCTTCTTATCATGGGATTTTTTGTAAAATTTTAAATTTTTGACATGGCCCCATAAAAATAGTCAAGAGGCGTAAGATCTGGACTTCTTGCCGACAATCGAATCATCCCGTTAGTACCAATCCACACATTGAAGTTTTCATTAAGGTAAGCCCTGGTAATTCTACAATTATGAGCAGGCGCACCGTCTTGTTGCAAAATTATATTATTTCGTTCCTCTTCTGGTAGGATTTAATCGATGTTGGTTGTAAGAGCTCTAATATTTCAATGTGTTTGGCTGTATTCAGATGTCCTTCGTAAATGTGCACCAGCACAACCATGTTACTTCTGATTCCACACCAAACATTAAACGAAAATCGGACCTGATTGTTTGTTTCGCGAACACTGAATGGATTTTCACGGGACCAATAATGATTGTTACGCCCGTTATACATTCCGTTATTGCAGAAGTTTGCATATTATACATTTCAAGAAGTTGGGGTTCCGACCTATTTCTGCTTGTACATTTAGACAGAAGTCTCACCTTCTTTGACTGTCTCCGGGGTGTAGTTTCTGCACCAATCGTCCATCACGAAAACATTTTTATTTATATTTTTTTAAAACATTAAGAACACGAGTATGACTAGTGCCTACCTCTTGAGCGGCTTTCGAGTAACACTCAAAAAATGACAAAAAAAATTGATTTCCATATCGAAAAAGTGCAGATTATGATGTTCTTGTGGCTTTCGTACTAAATGTTTTTTGAAACTTTCGACATTTACTAAATTTTTCACCATTCGCGCCAAAACTTTTCTCGACGGTATTTGTCTATTCGGATACCTTTCACCATACCACTGCAGTGCTAAATTATAATTCTTGTTGTTTAAAATGTATGCTTCTATTAAATCGAATTGCTTTTGATACGCCATTATTTTAATAATTAATAACACAAAATATTTATTATGTGGTGGTGGCAAAACAAAACAAAATTCATAAGAATTACCAAGATTTTCGTTCGAATTTTAAAATTGCCTTAGATTGCTACACTGGAAACAAATATCGTTCCATTTTCAAACCTTTTTTATCCCAACAAGAACCGCTACGTGAAGAATTGATTTAATTAAATTTAAAGATTTGTTTTGATTCGAGAGTAAAATAAATATTAGATTTCATAATGGTTTTTATTTTGAAGAATCTATATAATAATATATATTATAATAATGTTAAATAATGGCACAGTTCCAATAAAGATGCATATATAGTTTATAACCATGTTAAGTAGTATTCAATTTGTTTTCTTTACATTGATGTCATTATGTATCAGTAGTAGTTTTTTGATTAAAAATACGTAGACAAAGCACGACTCAAACTTTAAATATATGTATTATGTTTTATGAATGTTAAAATCGATCGATGAGTAATGTTCACAAAGTGGCTTGCCTATATAGGAACGTCGGTCGCCTCACCGGTCGTAGCGGGGGCGATTGCTTTACTCGCTAGTGGTGTTCCGCGCCATCATTTGACGCCTGCCGCCGTCAAGCAGGCCTTGTGCATCACTGCCCGCCGCCTTGCAGGCCCCAACATGTTCGAGCAAGGCCACGGCAAATTGGACCTCATCAGCGCATATCAGGTGCAACTTTAGTTTGAATTTAAGCCAGAAGAATAAAACTGTTGTGAATAGGTAATAAAAAACCGAACAGTTATTGAAACCATACTTTAGCTTATTGGCTTTTGTTTAAATGCTTAAAATAAACTGATTATAAAGTTACTGTTTTATATTAAATAAAATAATGAAATATTGGTTTCAAATAATTTTAATGATATCGCATCTAAAAAGGTATTAAGATAACGTTGATGGAGTAATTGGTTCTCCACAGTCAGTAATGTATTGCTCGTTGACATTATCAGCAAATGCTCCGTCTGAATGAGCTTTTTAGGTCAGTTTTTAGTCTAACATAGTTATGCAGATGTCTTTATTTAAAATCTCTCAGTATTGGGTTCTATGTTCGTCATCCACAAGCGTAATCGTTACAAGTAAAGTAAAAGTACTGTTTGTGTAGTTTTTGAGGGAGTATGAGCCCCAGGCCAGCCTGAGTCCACCTTACATCGACCTGACCGAGTGCCAGTACATGTGGCCATATTGCACCCAACCTCTGTACTTCAGTGCCCAGCCGACCATCGCGAACGTCACAGTTATTAATGGACTTGGTGTTTCTGGACAAGTGGTAAGTCACTGCATTCAGTATATATGCATGGTTATTTTATAAACACCATCCAAAGTTTTTCTAGGCATTCAAACACTTCATTTATAAAAAGATTAGGTAGGTGAAATTTTTCGCAAAAAATATTTTACCTGAGCAAATTATGACTACATCTGGTTACTGATCAAATATACAGAGGGCATTTCATTTGAAGCAGACAGCGAAAATTATGTCAGATTTCGGATTTAGTTAATATTTGGAATAAATGTACTTCTATATGAACTGAGCCGACTTGCATATTTTTTTTAAATTGTAAATAACCCAGTTATTATTTTATAAGAGTTCAAATAATAGACGAAATGTGAAGAACTATATGATCCATAGCTATAGGTGCAATTTCTTAAAACGATAAAAAAATAAAGTAAGTAGTGGGCTTTGGACAAGAATGAAATGTTTTTCTTTGCAGTCTAGACGGACTAGGGCATCTTTTTCACAAAACCATAAAATAAAGAAAGACAAAATTGACAAAATATAACAGCTTTTTACTCTAGTTATTTTTTTTCTTATTCTGCTTCGGATTTAGAGGTAAATTAATGGTAATACTTTTTGGCACTTATAATAATTATGATGAAGAATATGAAATGTGTAAAGTTGAATTTATTAATGCTGTAAAAAAAGAAAATGTACGATTGTCACTCTTGTAATTTTTTCCACCGGCTTCGATTTTAGCGGTAAATCAGCGGCGTTATGTTATGACTAAGAATAATTTAACGAAAAATACTGAAATGCCGTATCGTTGAATTTTATGCTTTATTAGATACTAGCGGCCCACCCTGTCTTCGCACGGGTATTTAACAAAATGTTATAATATTATAAAGGCGGAAACACATTATTAAAACGCGACGCAACCCGACGCGACGCGATGCGTGTTGAGTCGAATCAAATGTAAGGCGGAAACACATTATTAAAACGCGACGCGACCCGATGAAACGCGATGCGTGTTGAGTTGAATCAAATGTATTGTTTTCTATAGACCAGAATCATACTATGAACATCCGACGCGACGCCATGCGCGCACACGCCACCCGATCCAGACGGGCCAGGTCGGTGTGTTGTCCAAGGTGGGGGTAAACACGCCATCCGACGCGGCGCGCGCGGTATGTTTCTAGACAACACCCGACGCCACGCGTCATACGTTCGAGAACTGCCACGGAGCATATACGAATTCTTTGACCCGATCCCTATTCTTTAAACTGTGGAACGGAATTTATGCCATATTAATATAAATTCTTGCATTTATTTAGCGAAATGACCGACGAAAAATTAATTAAGTTGGTAAAACAATATCTTGTTCTATATGACATGAATTTCGCTATATGCATGGGAAGAAATTGCCAATTCAAGAAATTGAATAAACCGATAGTGAAATCTTATGAAATCTTTCATATGAAATCTTTCAGTATCTTGAAGTATAATACTTCTCTTTTGATTTATTTCATGTACCCAGTAACGCCTAGTTATTCTCTTTTTATTAAGTCATTTAAGTATCATATATGAACACAAAATTTGCATCAAAACTTCTTCAAAATCTTCATCTGACACTCGTTATTTATTAAACCCATTGTATATTACCATACACTTCCGCTGCTGTAAGCAAACTGTATTCAAAAATTGCTAGTATGTCGTGGCGTCGCGTGTTGGTAATGTGCACGGTGCATATCGGGTGTCGACACGTTGCGTCGGGTCGCGTTTTAATAATATGTTCCCGCCTGTATTGTTTTCTATGGACCAGAATCATACTATGAACATCCGACGCGACGCCATGCGCTCACACGCCACCCGATCCAGACGGGCCAGGTCGGTGTGTTGTCCATGGTGGGGGCAAACACGCCATCCGACGCGACGCGCGCAGTATGTTTCTAGACAACACCCGACGCCACGCGTCAGTCATTCGAGAACAGTCACAGAGCGAATACGAATTCTTTGACCTATCCCTATTCTTCAAACTATTAAACAGAATTTATGTCAATTTAATATTATTTTTTGCATTTTTTTCATTAATTCTGGCACGAAACAGTCATTACAAAAAAATAAAGTACACAAGATGTTGACATCAATTGTAGTCGAATGAGTGCCCAATATTAATAAGGTACATAAAAAAACAGAAACTAGTTTAAAATTAAAATATAAGAGTACATTTAAATACAAATTAGTTTATTATTAAATATCTATGATTAAGGCAACGACGCAATTTAACGAAATAGTTTAACAATAAACAGGTGTACAAGTATTAATATACTTAAAAAACTATTAAAACGAACATTAGCATTTAAGTTAAACATATTGAAAATGTCTGACTTGATACCAGTCAATGTGATACAAAACAGGGATTATAAGGTTGATCTGTGCTGGAAGAACTGGACAATCTATCTTATTATTTAATAATTTAATGAGAAAAACTAGATCGCACATCATCCTACGGTTTTCAAGAGATAATAAATTATGTTAATCCATAGTACATAACCATACACTTCCACTGCTGTTAGCTATCTGTATTCAGAAATTGCTAGTATGTCGTGGAGTCGCGTGTTGGTAATGTGCACGGTGCATATCGGGTGTCGACACGTTGCGTCGCGTCGCGTTTTAATAATGTGTTCCCGCCTTTCACAGACACGTGTGTACTCTTCTTTTTACTTCGGGGGGTATAGAGAAAAAAAGAGTACATTATAAAGTTTGGATATTGTTATTTTAATGTCTTTTTTTGTTATTATTATTATTATTATCTTTGTTATTATTCAAGATATGAAAGAAGAAGAAGAGAAGATACTTGTTTCGTTATTTTCTTCAAAGAATATAATATATAAATTTGGATGATGTTTTTAAAATAACCTTGTATTAAGTAACCTTTTTTTATTTGTAATAGAAAGATGTAGTATGGCATCCACATTTGCCGAATGGTGTCCTCCTATCAGTGTCAATGGAATACAGCGAATACCTCTGGCCTTGGTCTGGCTGGCTCGCACTCAGCTTTACGGTGCTAGAAAAAGGCGCTGATTTCGATGGAGTGGTCGAGGTAAGACGAAGCATGACCCGGGTTATTGCATTAGTTAATTTAACCTTTCCTATAATTATTACAACAAACTTGCTCAGTAGTTTCCTCTATAAATTTAGCGAAAAAAACCCTTTTCGTACCACTTGCTCAAAAAAGTGACATTCTATGCCACAAAAAGCGAACATAACAATAGTCATTTTTAATCTGTTAAAAACAGGGAAAGAAAATTGTACTGAATTTCATTCATCCTCTAGGGTCTCCCCCTAGAGGATGAATGAATGTGATTTAAATTTGGAATACTTACCGAAATTTACACTGAACTACATCTGTGTTTACACCATTGAGTTTGTATACCTATAAAGCATTACACATCTTTTTGAAAAAGGAATACGCATGTATTATGCAGATTATTAAATAAAATTACAAGAACAGAGAAATACTCAAATCAACTCATCAACAACAAATGTACCAAAGAAAAATGTAACTCTCTCTATCAATAATTCGACCAATGTTTCGAATGTTAACTTTTACTTTTAATTGTCATTATTTTTAATAAATGCTTATCTCATATTATTATTGTGTTAATTTTTTCGCAAATGGTACGAAAAGTAGAGTATTTTCCTCGGTGATAAAGCTGTCTTAGTCTTGGGTGAACTTAAATCCCTCGCTACACTCAGGACTCGTCTTAAATCCCTCGCTTCGCTCGTGATTTAAGTTTTTAACGCCCTCGCTACGCTCGGGAGTAAACCTAGAGTCCTTCGTTACGCTCGCGATTTAAATCGTCACCCGCGACAGAAGACACTGCTTTATCCCCTTGGTTAATAATCTACTATTATACTCCACCTGTTCGGAAAGTACCTTAAGACTTATGCACTAAGGGTAAGAAGGTACTATCGAGGTCTCTCGTGCCTTACCACTTTGTGGAAATATTCGTTTAAACTGATCGCATCGAACACGCCCACACGACCCATACCTATCCCTAATTGGTTTCGTATTTTACTACGATTTATACTACGGCCAATCATAAACAACTAGTTTTAAAATCGCCCTTGATGTCAGTACTGTCAACTGTCAATCTGCTTTATACGTTCGTGGTGCCATTGTTGAATGAATGGAGCGGGGCGTGGCCTGAAGCGATAGGCATCGTGCAGTGTGCAAGCGACTTTCGACTTAGAACTGATAAAGCGCCAGAGGCTTCGATAGTACGTGTTGTCGTACGTAAGGCAGAGTTGTCTGATAATTCTATACTAGTCTTCTAGTTTTTTAACTTCAACCACTAAAAAGAAAACTTAATACCACACTAATACGCTTAGTTTTTTCTGTATGTTTATATTCTAAATTTAAACCAAGAATGGCTAATAAGACATTATTTATTTTATTTTACTCATTGAGATAGTATAAATATTTTTTTTTCTTACTCGAATAAAATGCGATTTCTGCTATTGGGCTGAGGCAGTGCATCGTTCGTGATCGGTTACTTTATCCTCTCGGTGAAAAATGTACTATAGTTGTTCTTTCAAGATTCATAAAGTAAAAATTGTGAAAAATAAATGTCCATATAATTTATGGTCATTGCTTTCGCTTTTACGGATAGTATCAGTAACTCGATACCTATGATAAAAAAATTACGTAACTAACGAAATGCGTTTTTCCGTAGGGTCACGTGAACGTAACTATCGAGAGCCATGGAGAGAGTACCATGCGCAATACCACTCTTATGTTGCCTATACGGTGAGTAACTATGAGATTTTGATTATACAATAACACGAAAGTAAAGTGTTTATAAACTCACTTTTAGTAAAAGTGAAGCTCCAGCACCTTAACCGCACATCAACTTATGCAAATCTGTTAAACTTCCCCATTAGAATTTCAGCTTAAAGTCCAACACAGAGTTCAATATCAACTGAAATAATTTTGCATTTTGTCCATTTAAAATATTTTTATTAAGGGACAGACACATCAGCGAATGTAATATTTTCCTTAGGAAATTTTCTACTATAAATCCGATATAAAGGATTAAATATTAACGAGAAAATTGTTTATTGTAATGGACTGCTCAACTGCTTAACTTAGAGGAACGTAAGCTAATATCTGAATATGTTGTTTAAATAAAATTTCTTTTTACCGGAGAACTAACGCATACTTTTTAATTAACCCTGGCGTCCCTCTTATGATCACGGTACCTGTATAGGAGTCGAAACTTCAGTCTTAAATGAAGTATGAGCTAGTTATCTGATAAAAATTGGTTTTATTCAAAAGTGTGAAGTGCACGCGGAAGTGACAGAACTAAATATCTGTATATGTATTATTTTTTGTATTACAATAAATTTATTTTATTTGATTTTTTTAAATGTTCTTATTTTGTCAGTGCTCGCGTGATTCCCGTACCAGTGAGGTCTCGTCGTCTGCTTTGGGACCAATTCCACAGCTTACGTTACCCGGGCGGGTACTTCCCCCGGGACGATCTACGTGCCAAGCACGACCCGCTCGACTGGCACGCAGATCATGTGCACACCAATTTTCGCGACATGTACCGCCATCTGCGTGAGCACGGTTTCTACTTGGAAGTGATGGGTAACATACAATTTATAACATAATAGACTTTTTTAAACAGCCATGCGCTACACAGTTTAAATCATTTATATGTTAATAAATTGGAACTTTTTGAATATGTTAATTTTGCACAATACTATGTGTCTAATTTTATATACGAGTTTTTTATTTTCAAAGTGAAACTAAATCTTGTGATGGAAATACGCAAGCCTTTCTGGCCTATATGTTTACGTATAATATAATTGAAAAACCTTTATTATCTGCATCTCTTGTGGTAATATAAAACTATATATGCTCAAATATTGAATCAAATATTCAATATATTACGAAGTCTCAGACCCAAAAATGAACTAGAGGCTAAGAAAATATTTTTTTTGGCAGGCACTTCTCTCACCTGCGTAGACACCTCGTTATATGGGGCCCTGTTACTAGTTGACCCTGAGGACGAGTACTTTCCGGAAGAGATGGCTGCACTCAAGAAAGCTGTGGACGCGGGCTTGTCACTAGTCGTATTCGCTGACTGGTATAACGCTTCTTTGCTGCGACACGTCAAATTCTACGATGAAAACACTCGACAATGGTAGGTTGTATTAATAATTCTTTTTGTATAAGATATAATTGTTCTTGGTTTTAATATTTAAATGCGTTCATCGCAAATTATGTCGCGCACTATCTCACGTAGCAACAAACAAAAAAAAAATACAATTAATACGATAGTTTGATCTTCGTTGAGCTTATTTTGTAGGAATTACATTAAGGGTCCGAGAGTAAAGCCGATTTCTGATATAGTGACCGAAATGATATATCATTTACAATTACCTTCCATACACGTGGACATACCAAGTCGTACAACAACGAAGCCAAAACATGGCACAGACAAATTGAAATAAAACAATTTAATTAGGGTTTCTTTGCGCATAATTTTTATTTATTCCTGACGTTTCAACTCCTTTACAGGAGCCGTGATCACAGGATGACTAAGGCAATGGTCGTCATGTATTTTCTACTACTCTCACAATATTTTAATTGGGCACGTTCCTAACTGTTGAAATAATTTATAAAAAGCAAAATAAAACAATTTTGATTTATATAAAAAAGAATAACAGGAAGGCGTCAGCAACTTTAATCCTTGTACCTACTGTAAAAGCTCAAAAAAAAAATTTAGTATAGTTACTGCTATAAAATATATATATATATTTTTTAATTTTAGGTGGATCCCAGAAACAGGCGGTGCAAACGTGCCGGCATTGAATGACTTGCTTAGCATGTACCAGGTGATTAGTGTAATATTGTACCTTATAATAATAGAAAAAAAAATTGTACCTGTTATTATTTTCAGTAAATTATTCAAATCACTATAATATATTTTCCAAAGATTCTTTTTAGAGAGATCATTATTCATATTGCGCGTTTTTTAGTAAATTAGTTTCTCATTAAAAAAGCTGCACTTACTATTACAATATTTACTTTGCCGAAGCTAGATTTCTTTTTATTTTAATTTATTTATTATCAAAATCAATTACAATAATAATACATAGGTTGGGTGCAATCATAAACTCATTCGAGTTTTACCGTGCACCTAAGTCGTCGAGATTGACAATTTTTCATACATTAATAATGATATTAATATAATAGTGAAAATGTCAATTACATACTTACTTGTCTTCTAGGTGGCACTAGGCGACCGCGTTTTCGAGGGATCCTTCAAGTTAGGCGGACACCCAATGTACTATGCAAGTGGTACGCATATCCACAGCTTCCCTGAACACGGCGTATTAATAACGGCGCAGCTCAGTGACCAGGGACATCAGGTACAAACTTTACCCAAGCCAACCTAAATTATAATAACTTATCGCAATCGTTTATTATCATTAGGTTTATTTATTCAATTCAATTCAATTTATTTACTTCGAGAAACAAAGTCTCATAATCTGTTAGTAACAAAGAAACTTAAAAGCTATGTTAGTATGTATATTCTATTTTACTTTCAATTATATATTTTTTACTTCATAAAATCAAATTGCCAAAAAAATATAAATATTAAAATCAAATTATCCAATCATTAAAATAAATTTATTAAAAATTAAATTACTGAAATCAAATAATACAAAAAAAAACAATTGAGATCAAATTACTTAAAAGTCAAATCACTACATAGTATAAAACAAAGTCGCTTTCTCTGTCCCTATATCCCTATGTATGCTTAAATCTTTAAAACTACGCAACGGATTTTGATGCGGTTTTTTTTAATAGATAGAGTAATTCAAGAGGAAGGTTTATATGTATAAAACATGCATAATATAGTAGAGCATTGCATCCGTGCGAAGCCGGGGCGGGTCGCTAGTATATTTATAAAAACATTTTGTAGTTGTATGGGTTTTGATGAAAGCATTGTAATCAATCAATCATAACGAAGAAAGCGTATTGTTTTTTAGTATTATATAATTTTTTAAACATTTTATAATTTTCACACATTGTAGATAATGACAGGTGAGAAGCCGAATACCGGTGGAACGTCAAATCCTGGACCGACGGTAGACGTCCCTATATTAGGGTTGCTGCAAACTGACGGCGAAACCAGGGACTACACTAACGACACATTAGATAAATTACCAAAGGTTAGTATTCTTTGATTCTTACTAATATACTATCTTATTTGGTAGGAAAAACTGAAACTCTTGTTGTATGTTCCCACGTTTTTCTTAGGTCGCGCTTTCTTGTCTGTTTGCTTGTCTGTCGTCTTGTCTGACCGGTTGGAATCTTGTATCTCAATTTTGAGGCACTTCCCGACCACCTAGCGAGTTGAAACTTTCCGGGTAGCTCAGAACCTGATGACAATGCACGCTTAAACAACTTTCAACTTTCTAGGTGCACTTTCAGGTCAACTTTCGGCAACTTTCACTTTTGTATGGGGATTATCCATTGTTGCGTAACACATGGTTACTTCGTTGAGTTAATAATTAAAAAGAATAAAATAATAATACTAGATTTAAAAATCTAAAAATCCCACGTTTTTCAGTGACCAAAAAAGAATAAAATAACCCAGCGTGGGATTTTTATATTTTAAAATCTAGTATTATTTTTTATATTCGTATGCTTTAATTACTTATAATTAGTATAGGTCTAAAGCTAATGACTGTAACACGATTCCCTTAGTTGGTAGGTATCCATTGAAAAACTAGATAAAAAAACAAATCATTATTGTAATAAAGCTAGTTGCAAATGTAATACTTTGCTTGCCGTCATAAACGCCAAATTATGTTATCAATATAGTATCGGAAACAATTAATATATGAATAAATAGACTATTTTAACAAGCAATATGGATAACGGAGCCAATTATGGGAAGTCTTTCTCTATTGTTGTTGCCATGAGCCAGAATGTATGTGTTCATATTCGACCAAAGTTAATCTCAAAAATTTGTTTGATGGTTCATTTTGTAATTAATCACTTCCAATTTGACGCGAAATAAAGTGCCGCCTTATCTCGGATATTGCTGCACAAATATTTCTGGGTGTGTAAAAAAAGTCGCGCTTATGTATTTGCGCTGCTTGCGCGCTGTGTTTGGATACACCTAAGCCATATCTAAGCTTCCGCTGTCTAAAATGGCTTAATTTTTCTTAAATCAGCTATGCTTTTAATATGTCAGTAGGTGCTGCGACTGCGACCATGTATAAAAAATCAATACATTTGCCCTAGTTAAGGTTAGGTTAGGTTGTCAATAATTAGCTATTATTATAACAATATCTTATCTTAATGTATTTGTTACATTTGTGTTTTGTAAATAACCGCCCGCTGACCGAATTAATGACGTTTCACGTTAATAAATTTGTTTCCAGGCGGGTCGGCTGATAGTTTA
Source organism: Calamotropha paludella (assembly GCA_927399485.1). Lineage (NCBI taxonomy): Eukaryota > Metazoa > Arthropoda > Insecta > Lepidoptera > Crambidae > Calamotropha > Calamotropha paludella. The sequence goes on along the minus strand of OV656803.1, from coordinate 29,213,151 downwards.
CGGAGATTCGTCCTGTTTAGAGGGTGGTGCATCCCGGCCTTGCCATTGGTTGCTGCTTGCGGCCCTGCAGTATGCTTTAGTAGGCCATCTCCCCTCCTCCCTTAAGGAGGCTGCCACGCCGCCCCATCATCGACTAAAAGACGTGCACATCATACCGTCAGGTATATTTAATGGGATATTTGAAATATGTGTTTAATTGCACAAGAGTTTATTTTATTTCAATCAATTACACACACTTTGCAATATATTATCACTAACAATACAAAATTACGGATACTGTTTTATATAAAAATAGTGATTTTGGTCCAAATGTTGGGAAGCAGACCTGTTTTTGACCAAAACGAAACATTACCTACTATATGCGACAAAACTTTGTAATAAATTATAACTTTATTGCTTTTTAATATTGTTTACACAACAACATAAGGGTTGTCGGCTCTCATTAAACAAGTTTTAACGAGTACCTAAATTATGACGAAACGTGTAATTTATGACTTAATTCTGTGGTTGATTTCTTTTGTACTTTGAAATATTTCTATCAGTAGTATTTGTTGTTTTTAACTTTTTTGGGTCCTATTTAGTCACACTTGAGCACGAAAATTGTTGCCTACTGCTTTTCCCATAATATTTCTTCTGAAAATGCCAAAACGCAAGCAAATCACGCATGAACAGCGAAGTCCTATTGTGAATGTCAAATCGCAGTAGGGCTCGAAATTTCTTGTTAAGTCTTGCTACTCACTACACTCTTGCTAGAAAACAAGAAACTGGCCCAAACGCAGACAGAAAAAGATCAGGCAGGCGACGGCGCTCGACGCTTAATAGCACCACAAATTATCGCTTTAAAATGATTTGATATAATAAAACACACATTAGGCTAATAAAGTACATTAAAAAAAAATAAAAAATTCCACTAAAACTATGCATTATTAGCACTTAATTGGAAAATTTTGGGATTTTGGTAATAAAATCGTAAAAGTTCCCTAAAAAACAATCAAACTTTGGTAAGGACAAATATGGCTCAAAATGTTCTAGATGATCTACACTAAGCCTTAAGGGGATGCCCTAAAGGCTTTGCATCCCGTTTCCAAACGCCCTGTAGGACCTAACACTAAACAAATAATTTTGATAATAATAATATTTTTCATTTCAAAAGGAAATGTCTTTCCTTTTATGATGCCTAATGGATAAGCAGTTACTCATATAAATTGTATACATACATAAATACCACACTTAAACATACATACACACATATCTATTGAATACGAATACATTTTCAGACACATCTTCCAAGTAAGGGGCTGAGGGCTCGGAGGCGTAGTTGTTTTTTTACACACGTATATTATATCTTATAGAAAATATTGTATTGTGAATGCATAAAATTAAAAATTAAAAACATAATTATAGCTGGTTTCATCTTAATCGATTGCTTAATATTTGTAAAAATATTACTTTCGATGTTGAAGGCAGTTAGCGTTCAACTTTGGTGGAACGATACTAGCTCATAGTGGAAGTTGAAATACGTTTGTAAAATTCGACACGTTTGACAGCGTCTCGGTAGCTCAGCGGTCAGAGCACTCGCCCGGATTGCGAAAGTTCGTGGGTTCGAATCCTACCTGAGGGCTCGGAGACGTAGTTGTTTTTTACACACGTATTTTATATCTTATAGAAAATATTGCATTAAAACATTATAAACATTAGTTACTTTTTGTTTAATTTTTAATTTTATATAAATAAAAGTAATTGAAGAGGGATTAATTTTGTTAAATTTGATTGGAGCTCGCTGCTTCCAAACTTTTGGACGGTAGTGTATATTGTACTTTATATTACGTCTATGAGGAAAATATGTCATAGGTACTTTATTGTACATAAGTACGATATATCTTCAGAGTATATATTATTACTGCTCTATGCGACACATTTTGTTACTCAGAAAATAAGTAACGTCTGGCGACCCCGGGATCCAAGACTAAACCAACAAAGTCGATCAATTAATTTTCCATAAACAGGTAATCACTTGTTAAATTAAGAATAAAATAGAAATAAAATCTATGCAATAAAAACAATATTTTCTTTGAAATTCGAAATAAGAGCTATTTAGATGTTTGTATACATCTTATATTTTTATGACATACATAAAAAAATAGTAAATACTAGTAAGGATTTACATAGTGCTTTATTAGCCGCGCTAGCAGAGCAGTAATGATTTGTGTGTAAATTGCTTAAGTGAAATCCAACCATACGGTAACGTTTCAACTGAAGTATACCAATTTATTTTTAGTGATAAAACTAACGAAACACTATGTACAATTATTTAAGGTTATTACTTAAATGCGCTGGAAAGGGTAGGACTATATCCTACTTGACAATTATCCTCTACCCCTAACCACACAATTGAAATACACATATAAATAAATAAATGGGTTGCATGTTTACGGCACGTGATCATACTACAAAACTAAACTTAATGGGTAAAGTTAGGTTAAAACTGTGACTAGTTATTAAAAACATTAAATTGTAGCCGAGTTACATTTGGCCGACTTACCATCTAAGTGACTTTCCCTTACAGAGGTGTAAGAGTGACTTGAGTCAGTGTGGCCGCGTAAAGCGTGAAACCTATTTCCGACACGTCCTATCCGAAATAACGTTTATAACTGAAAATAATTTTAATGAAATATGCCACAGAACTGCCTCGTCGAGCAGAAGGTGGACGCTTGCACTTCTATTCTCGCGTACTATCTCCGGATGGGGGCGGGCCCCGTGCAGCGCCGGTGTGCGTCCGACCTGCGCCTGCGCCGCCGCATCCGGTGCATGCGCCACCTGCCGCACGGACTCTTGCGCCACTACACCAACCCACCGACCCGAAGAGCATTGGTAGGTAATTACATATGCATTTATGTATTATTTTATGCGATGGCTTGTTAAAACGAAAACCATTTTAAGACAATGTTCAATTTAAATAATATTTAGAATCTTATAATAAATACAAAAGTACTTATCGATTTATAATTGATTGTTTTAAAACATTGTTTAGTATAATGAGATTTAATTGTTCTTCTTCAAAATTTGACTTCTTACAACTGATATTTTTTGTGGTTTTGTGCCAAGCGTTCGAGAAAAGTATTTTTTTGTAGTTAATGTGCTGTTGTCCATACCAAGCTTTGTATATAAAAAAATATTCAATATATCAAGGTAAGCGTTATATTAGGCGCAAAACCACCTGGAGTGATCTGAAATTTTGCTATTTCTTTCACTTGATGTAATCAAATGGTGGTTTATAGAACCACGAGTAACGATTAAGTTAATTAAGTCAACTAAATTAATTAAGAATAATTTGTAATCTGTTCAGTTACCACATTTGAGTTTATTAAATCATATATCACACCGTCTTTTACTAACAGTAGGATAGATAGAAAGAGCAATTGGGAACCCATTTATCTACTTTAACTAATTTACTTACGAGTGTTTTCTTTAACTATCTCATACGTCACGCTGATAACATTTTCCGATTTAGAATGACAGCGAAATCAACGCCCTCGGCATATCAATAGGGCGGGGGCGGAGTAATAAAAAATAGACGCTGTGAGTTTTCAGCGCTCAGTCGTGCGTCCGCGACGATATAAGCATGATATACAATAGCATATAGGCTAGCTTAAGATTTAGAGTAATTAATATAATTGTATTAAGTATGGAAGTATATTTCGATGTTTGATTATTTAATAAATAAACAAGAGAGGGTGAGGCCAATTTTCTCGGTAAAGATAGAAAAACTCCGTGTCTCTTTCTAGCAGGCAAAGTCGCGTCAAAGCTAGAACAAAGGAAAAGGTCCTTTGACCAGATAAAAAACACGACATAAAAGGCGTGAGTTTGCTCTGTTGGGCATGAAATCGATTATGGCGCTTCCTTCGACATCAAATAAAAAAATAATAGAAAAATTGGTCAACCCTGAAAGATTCTTGGAGAATTCATCGTTTTGTTGGCAAAATAAGCATATGTACGATACAGTCCCGTACAAGTGGTTTACTAGTTTGTTAGATCGCTGTTTGTAATGGTTAATATCACCGCAGAGCCTTAATCCACGAAGTGTGTCCGGCGCTTTAGAATCTCACTACAACAGGAATATTTTTTTTCCCATTTCAGGGGCCCCTGAAATCGAAGGTACGGAGCCGGCGCCTAGAGCGTGGCGTGGCGCAGGTGTAGCACCATCTCGCTACCACTCAGAAGAGCCCCCTACTCCTACGCTCCTGAGTCGTGCGCTCACGCTTTTGGCCATCGTCGCCATCGTATACAGCGTGGCCGCACTATGGCGCCGGTGTGGCCGCAAGCTTCGTCGTCGTAGGCTTATGTCGCTCGCAACCTAGCAGAGACTAAAACCGAGGCTGAGACACAAATCTTCAGAGGATCGAAACAAATGTTAGTGTTATATACTCACTGTAATACATGTGGTAAATATAAGATCTTAAATTATGTCTCCTATAGTGAACTTGAAGCATAGCGATAGAGTTCTCAATTAAAAGTGTACATATATTGATAATGTTGGTTTTAAGCAAAGTGATAAAAATCCTAATAATTATGAGTCATAGATTTCCTCCGAGATTATCGAGATCATTTTGAATAAAAAGCGGTAAAATGTACAACAATTGAATTAAAGTTTATCATCCTTTTTTATTTTATGTAGAAAAAGGGCTATCAAAAGATCAGTTGTTATAAAAATAATTATGTTAGCTAATGAAACGTATTTTCGGCTACCGGAAACGCGTTGCCTTTTCAATGAGAGGACAAGTTAGTGAAAGAATAAAAAAAAATTATATCGCTGTATATGATAAAGCTTCCCAAATATGTAATCGAAAAATCAGGTTATTTACATTTATTCATTACCCATATCCGAATGCTCAGGGAAACCTTTATTGAATATTCCGAATACTTTAATAATTTGGCTTATGAGTGAGATATTTGTAGAGCGCTTGCGGAAGATGTAATAAAAAAAAATAAATAGGAAATCATTTTCTACATAATGTGTTGGTATTAAGGCGAAAATTCGTCCATGTTCTAATAATAAACACAAAATACTCTACAAGTTTGAAATCAAGTGGCCATCTATTCATAAAAAAATCTTCACGTCTTCCCCTTTTCACGTTGGTGGGAACGAAGTGGGGTTAGGACTAGGATAAGAATTGTCGTACTGAACTATAGTTCATATATATGTATATTTATAATTTCTTTATTACAAATTGTTACTCTATACCTTAATTGCTATGTAAATTGTAAAATTGTTTGGGTCCTCCCCATTAGTTAAAAAGACTTTAACTCAGACATCTCGTTTTCTTTAGTAAATCGCAAAGCCACGTGTAAGTATTCAAAATTATTTCTAATATGCCAAATTTGTTTGTTGTAGCTTAGCTAGCTAGCTAAGGAAGCGAAGTGTAGTGCTTACACTTCTATAAACAGGGTAGTATATGCTCATATGCGTGGTTCTTCTAGTTACCTCGATCGGTCCAAAGTAGTAACAACATTGCTATTTTCTTTAAATAAATTGATTGACGTCAGTTTTCTAGTAAAAGTAGAGCGTGAGAAAGCCTTTAACACAATATATACCGTTTAAATTAACGCACTGAATCATCAAGTGTTATCTTGGATGGTAAAATATCTTTTTGGTGCATGATCCTGTAAAGTTAAAGCTCTTATTGAGCCGCATAGTTCAGCATATTTTAACTCTAGCAGTCATCCATATTGAAATAAATATAATATGAAAAACAAAATTTAAAAAAATAAAAAAAAACATCCTTATGACTTTGCATAAGTCAATAAAGTTATAAATGAAATACTCATTCCAGATATCGTTATAAAAACGTTGTAGACTTTGCTCGTTAACTCGTCATACAACCGTTTGGTCACTTATGTTCCTTCTGTAAGTCTTCTGCTCTATGGTGATTAATTTTTGTTTTGACTTCTACATGATATTGTGCTTTTTTCGTTGAACTCGTTCTACACTTTGAATTAATATATTCAGTCAGATTTGAAGTTATTTTAGGTATACTTTGAGTATCTTGCATTTTACTTCTCCTTAACTACATCCGTCTTATAGGCGATGTAAAAGACCAACCAGTATTTCTGAGAATTTATTGAAATAGGTTGCATCGTATATCATAATCATAATACAAAAGAACTTGTTATCACAAAAAGTTGTTGACCATAACAATTCCAGCCGCACAGTATCACCAGTGTCCGTAAAGCTTCTTAGACTTTTGGCTTAAGAAAGCTTAAGGTCTAAGGTATTTATGTCGGTTGTTGCTATATTTATGCATGCAACGATTTCAAGAAATCGTCCCGTTCCTTCCGACACGTGAAAAAACACGCCACGTATCCTGAAACCTTAAATGCTTGTGGTCTACATCCGCAATACATAGGCGACGATCTTATTCAGTCCGATTGGGTAATCTTATCCAATTGAAACGACCTTTATTGCCTGTGTCTTGTCAAATGTCTTGCAAATTCTCACTCTTCTTGTGCACACCAAAATAATGGAGAAAGTTTTATAATATTTGTATATTTTATGCATTTTCAATGCGATCTTATAAGATAAATTATTATAATAGAAAAATACTAGAAAAAATCGACTCCGTTTTGTTCCGTCACATTATTCATTCCCGCTTGAGAGGTTTATAATGGAGAAATGTAAACTTGTTAATTTTTTATTGTATTACGAAGTATTTTTATTTAAAACTAATGAAGTTCTCAATTTGCTTAACACCATTTTTCAACAATTGAAGACTGAAAGTGATATAGCCCAAATGATTGTTTTGTGATAGTCGACATCTTTTGGAAACCGCAGATTTCAGAATAAGCCCTGATAACGTATTTACGAAATATATAATACATTTTTTTACAGAGAATGGTAATGATACTTACGTACCGCTAAGGAGTGGAACTCTTTGCCTGAGTCTGTGTTTCCTGACAAATACAATTTAGGGGTCTTCAAGTCACGAGTGAATAGGTTCCTTCTAGGCAAGCGCGTCACATCCTAGATCGCATCGACGCTTACCATCAGGCGAGATAGTGGTCAAGCGCGAATGTGGTCAAGCGCATGCCTATTATCTATAAAAAAAATAAAGATGGTCAGTCGATGCTCGGATTATCGTGATGAAAAATGCAGTGAGGTTTGGGGTTACACACATGGTGTTTCAATGTTATTTTTGTCAGACAAATCGTTGAGTATCAATCTGCGTGCACCAATTACTGTTCTTGAAAATAAATGTGTCTATATGACCCGTTTTTGAGACCAAACCAAATTAGTGAAAGTATAAGCAGGATTCGTAATTCCTTATTTGAGAGATGACATCATAGAAAACATTTGAATGACTGGCTTGGTTACTAGATCTGATTTTCATACGGTGAGCTGCAGATTTCTTTCGTTACCAATTATCTTCAGTATTATTCTTTTATTTTATCGGAAGAGGCCCTGACATGTTTATTTTTGTGGCCACTTTCCACACGATTTTCGTAACAGCGTCGGTACCAGCGCGCCGTATTCCACAACATTCCATAATATCGTTATAATATTTTGAATAATAACAATGTATTATATTATTATAGAAGAAGGTATTGTACATATGATAGTCCGCGTACTTATGAATTTAGGTATAGGTTTGATATTAAATTATATGGAAGTGTTTTAATGATTAAGATTAAGTTGTAATATTACAAACAACAGCACAACCTATTATGCAATGTCAAATTATTTTGATTGAAACAACTGTGTGTTTTAAGTCGAAAATGGTTACTGTACTGTTAGCTGTACCATATTTAATATCAATATTATAATAACATAATTTTACTTGTATATTTATTTTAAGGCTAACATGACACTTAAATATTAGTTATAGATGACCTTATTACATACGATTCTCAGACTGTATATATCTCTTTTTATTTTCTTTGTGGCACTATCATGCCAACTGTAAGACGCATTTTACAAGCCACATGACATTGCACACCCATTCTTATTATTAACCACTTTTCTATTAATTCACATTGAGAGAGCATTTAATGAGCTCGAAACGGTTTCGCCCCATTTTGTCTTCTTCACATTTGGTCCTCTATGTTCGTATCACGAAACAACCATTTTTAAAATCGTCCATTTTGCATTTGGTCAACTTTTAGTACGCGTTAGTTATATCTTATGTCAGCTGGTGTTATTTTCCTTCAAATCACATTATTTATATCACAAATATTGTAGATATACAGCACATCAAGGTATACACTCTAAAAATAGGGAGACCATTTTTATTGTCATTAAGATTTACCTTTATGATCGATATGTTATAGAGCGCTATCAACTGTCCCTCTATTTAATAAGTGATAAAGTCGGCCAAAAAACTGCGTTGCCCCGTCACCCTGGGTGCTATCGCTCATATTACGCCTGTATAGCCTTCCCAGTCTAATGTTCCTTCAGGTGATGTTTAATTAGTATGAGTCTGACATAACCTCTCGCCCGGCTGATATATCCATGTAGGATTCACCACCTCCCTCCCCTGAGACCTGAGAGAAACAAAAAAGAACGGCTAAAAAGTCATTCGTGCGCCGTAATACTAAAACATGATAGTCTCAGCTATTACAGTTACATTTTAGCACTAATAGCAATATACGAGTATATGAAAAGTGATAATTGTTCTATTCTTTTCTACTTTAGGTATCGTTAATTTCAGTCGTTTCAGTTTAGTCACTCTCGACAAGAAAATAAAATCATTATATCCTGGTTAAAAAGAAAACTATTTCAAATTGTCGTCAATATTATCAAAAATGTAAATGACAATGTTACTTTTACCGCAGAAGTAGACAATGTTTATTTGCATCAAAAACTGCTCGGACCGTTCTATTTCTAATCATGCGATGAATAACGATCATCGTCCTTAATAAAAATCATAACTATTTTAATGCTATTCAGAAAGTACTGACGTAACTAAATGACGCGTGCTTTTTTATTGAAATTAATTTAAGTCATCTTACTTAATATAAAAAAGTTCATTCTAAAAGAGTGTATGTGCACTTTAATGGAAGTATGGCGTCACATTTATATCCTAGCCGAAACGAAATAAATAAAAAGCTTTACGTTTGGTCAATGAGAATGTTGACATACAAAAATCTTATTCATATTCGATTCTTGGACTTTCGGGGAGATTATGTAAAATATATAAATATTATGAAAAATAGATTACTATATAATAAATATATGTCATAATCTAATGATATGCCAGATTTAAGAAAAAAAATACTGTTTTAGTTGCATTTCAAAGGTGGGAGATTGGCTATATAGATTCAATACGAGGTTTGTTGATCAGGGACCGAGGACCCCTGAGTTTGAGGGGGCACTGGTGCACACAGCGTCTAGCCCTTCGGTATCTACGTACTGCACGTAACTATCACATATATATACAACTACAACAGAAACTTTTCAGTGAAAGAGAAAGAGTTTTTCTAGAGTACATTGAATGTTTATTTGCAATAATGTGCTTAGTCGAAACTGGCTTAGCGTTCTACATTCCTTGAACGAGGCTTCAGTATAGGCACCTGCGGCTTACCTTGTCGTAGATCGTTCAGAATGGAACGGTAAGCCACCGCCGTAGTGCTTTTTATATTTACTTTTTTAAATCCTTGTGTTTTAACGATATGTTATTTATAACAATCGTTATAACGTGAATTTACACGACTTGGGGGGATTTTATTAAACAATGTTTCCCTTAAGAAAAAAAAATCCTTTTTCTGGTGATTGCAGCTGGGGTTGCGATTTGGATGTCATTCCTAAAATAATAATACTAGATTTAAAAATCTAAAAATCCCACGTCTTTCAGTAACCAAAAAAGAATAAAATAACCCGGCGGGGCCAAGCGAGGGGCGCATCAAAAGTGGGGGCGCATATTACTGATGGAGATGCAATGAGATGTACGTTATGCATAGATGTTGAGAGTATTTGTAAAGATGCGCCCCCACGTTTTGAGTGGCCCCTCGCTTGGCCCCGCCGGGTTATTTTATTCTTTTTTAGTTACTGAAAAACGTGGGATTTTTAGATTTTTAAATCTAGTATTATTATTTTATTCTTTTTAATTTTCTTGCGTTATTATTATTTTATTCTTTTTAATTCATTAATTAATCGCAGCAAACCATGAGTCGCTATAACTTTTTTCATATGAAAGTGAAATTTCGCAAAATTTGGCCTGAAAGTGGTCGTAGAAAGTTAAAAGTTCTGACTTGCTCCAAAAATTTCAGCTCGCTAGGTGGCCGGGACGTGCCTCAAAATTGAGTTGCAAGAATCCAACTGCACAGACAGACAGACAAACAAGAAAGCGACCTGAGAAAAACGTGGGAACATATCATTGAATAGAGATTCACGCCCGTAACATCAATTGACAATTGAAATAGGTAGGATATATTGGAGATACAACCGCAATAGCTATCTTAATTTGTATTACTTAACCACTTGCGGTGGTCCGGTGTCGGACTCTGCGTTGAATGTTGTGATATGGGTCGTGAAATTATGCATTTGTATTAACATAGTGCCAATCGGTGTTTTTACACTGTTTTATATCGTTGACTCTTCTAACAAAAGGATGAAGTAGCTTGTTAGATTTCATTCAACAAAGAACAATGTTACTATCTGTTCAGAGATATTGCCTGTGTATGGATAATCCTACAGAGTTTTTTACGTAAGTAAGCAAGCGACTTCCAATAGTGTAACCCACAAGTTCCAGTCTGCGTATTTTTAAGTTAAGCTTCTGTTTTACCGGCGTGACACGAGACTTTGACATTATTAATAGTTCTGATATTATTAAATCCTATTATTCTCAGATATGTTACAGCCGCATAAGCCTTTTCAGAAGCATCAGTAAAACATTGTAATTCAAACTTTGTATCTTCAATATAATTCAATATAACGCGGAATTCTAATATTTCGTAATATTTTTTAAAAATTTATTATATATTTATGCATTTTTCTCTCAATTCTTCGGGCAATGGAGAGTCCCAATCTAATTTCCTCAACCATAGCTATAGTAGTTATAGATGGTAACAATCGAACAGGTGGTGTTATGTGTATGTCACCCCTTGTCCTATGTGACCTTTCCATTGCAGATATTGCATTGCATGTTTCAAGGTTAATCTTACTGAATTTGCTGAATTATCTTTAGTAGCAGCGCTAACTTCATATACAACTCTGTCAGGAAAGTTTCTTAATTTTTTTCTCACCCTTAGGTAATTTCCATCAGTTTGTTCACCTAATGTGTTACCTCATATCTCAATTTTATTATTAATACCAGGGATCATCATTTAACATATAGGGACTATTTTCAACCTATATGTGGGTACAAGAGGAAACCCCTCCTCCATCCCCTCACAGTCTTTCACTTGCCTCCGTTATTATTAATTACTTTTACCTTACTCACTCTTTCTCTCTTTACGGCCCTTAATCTAGATTAATAATACTTTTAAGTGACTTACCGATTTACTGCCCCGCTTCGCCAGACTTTATTTCTCCTCTTTTGCTGAGCGCTTTTCCTTTTCGCTTCTACCTTCACATAAACCTTTTCTACTTTTTCACTAAATCGTTTTTATTTATAACCAACAAATTGCCGGAAAGAACACAGTGTTATCAACCTAATCGCAATAAGACGTTTCGTTTCACTCACCTATGTAGTCAGGAATCGCGTTCTTTCGCGACAGATATTTCCATTAACCTCAGACATTCGGGCTCTATTATTTCCTTAGGCCAGATGAACGTTTAGCCGTATATTTATTGCTAGTGCCTTCCAATCTAAATAATTATACGCCATTATTATTAGTTACTCCTGAGGCTATAGTTAGTTGCTCCTGAATACTTTTTGGCTATAGTAAAAACAGCCTGTCATTTTCATTAGTTCTTGGAATAATTTACATAAAAAATATAAGTAAAATAAATAGTTATAATTTTGTATCTCATTGCCGCGGTACCATTAGGGCAGTTAGATATACGTTAGTAATTTTGATATTAAAAACATTGTATGTTTTTCCTTCTAATAAGTATTACTTACTGTCAAAACCGTATTCATTATCGGACTGTACTAACAACTTATTTATAATTACGACTTGTAACGTTCGTTTGGCCTTGTTGAATAATGGCGAAAATCTTTTATGGTTACCTAGTGGTTTAGAGGCGCATAATCGCATACATTGTAAATAATATCATACATACTCTAGTGCCACATGTTAAGTAGCTTAAGCGCTGATATAATATTTAGTGATATTTGTGGTACGTCATAGCCTCAGCATCAGCAGCTCGTGCTCACTTAAAGCCTCTCTTCAAGTCGAGACTACCTGTCCGGACCAAGCCGGCCGTGTACCGGACAAACATTATGTTGAAGCCATGGCTTCACTCCCTCCGGACAATACAGCATGTTCCGGCATCCGTCGCCGCGCGTTAGCGCGTGAACAATTGCTCTCGCCGATACCAACAGTTATGACCCACACACGATAGCCTTCTAGTGAAGAATTTTTTTTTCATAAGAAATAACAGCTTAAAATAATGTAGTGACTGTGCTTCTATAGCTCTTTAAAATGAAATTACTGAATATATAAATACCGGTACTGTTTAATTATAAAGAAGGAACGAAACTGCTGATTTCTGACTGAAAACGATAATGTCTATATTTACCCGACTGTTGGAGGATGTTTGTACATTTATTTGTTTAACGCCCTCTGTGGCCGAAAAATAATAGGTTGGGGAAAAAGAAATCCATTATTTTTTCGGTAGATGGCTGTACTGATAGATTTCTCGTAAAGTATCGATCAAACAATTTCAGATTTATACTCTTTGGAAAGGTGACATTTCGCATTAAAAAAAATTATTTTGCTGTTTTTTGTTTGGTGTATTCAGTCGTGAGTTACAGGGTGTTAAAAATGGAAGTGAACAAAGAGAAAATTCGGTACATTTTACAGTTCTTCTTTGACAAAGGCGAAAATGCAAGCCAGGCGACTAAAATTGTGAATGGTGTTTATGGTTCCGATACTGTAACAGCCAATTATGTGCAATTTTGGTTTAGTAGATTCCGTTCAGGAATTTTTGATGTTAAAGATCCACCTCGCACAGGTAGGCCGGTCGTCGAAAATGTCGATAAAATCGGAGAAATGATCGAAGTTGACCGGCATGTTAGCAGTCGTAACATCGCCCAGGAGCTAAAAGCGACCATAAAACAGTTTTAAACCATTTACACAAAGCTGGATTCAAAAAGAAGCTCGATGTTTGGGTGCCACACCAATTAACAGAAAAAAACATGATGGATCGAATTTCCATCTGCGAAGCCTAGGCCAAACGGAATGAGATAGACCCAATTCTTAAACGGATGGTGACTGGAGATGAGAAATGGATCACATACGATAACCCTGTGCGAAAACGATCGTGGTCAAAGAGCGGTGAAGCGGCCAAACCAGGACTAACGGCCAGGAAGGTTCTGCTATGCATTTGGTGGGACTGGAAGGGAATTATTTATTATGAGTTGCTTCCATATGGCCAAAAGCTAAATTCTGATCTCTACTGTCAACAAGAAACGACCAGAAACGGCTAGCATTGGCCAACAGAAGAGGTGTCGTGTTCCACCAGGACAACGCTAGGCCACACACATGATTACTACAGTGACTTGCCAGAAACTTCGAGAGCTTGGTTGGGAAGTTTTAATGCATCCGCCATACTGTCCGGACTTGGCACCAAGCGATTATCATCTTTTTCTTGCGTTGCAAAATTTCTTTAATGATAAAAAATTGGCATCTAGGGAGGATTGTGAAAATCGACTACTACAGTTTTTTGCAAATAGAGACCAGGACTTCTATGAGAGAGGCATTATGAAGTTACCTTTAAAATGGCAACAAATCATACAACAAAACGGTGCATATTTGACCCAAATCGGACAATCCGAAGCATGTTAAATAAAGTCCTGAAGTTCATATAAAAATAATGGATTTCTTTTTCCCCAACCTATTATTTAAGGATGATAACATGAGAAGTCAAAAGACCCAACTTCATTGTAGCAATGACTTTATTGCTCCTATGTCAGTGTTTAGTCGCCTACTTTTTGCTATATTTCTATTATTTAGATATATAATTTTCTTAATTTTGGGTAAAATATGCGTTTACTCAAAAGTACGTGACCCACACATAACCACTCTCATTGTACTCGCGTGCTTTGTGGTGGTATGCATGACCGTATGAGACGTCATTTTTACAGCCTTTACTGTAATGGTTTGAAATAAAGTAAAGAAGTTAATATCACTTACAAATAACTGACACATTGAAGTAAGTTCTTATTAAAATCATGTTATAAATGTTAACGCTACGCATGCTCATGCATATATACCAAAATATTAATATCATTGTATAAATTATTTAAACCTAAATTGATTGATAAGTATATAGAGTTCAAGTTAACAAATTAATCACACGTGACAGAGTGATCACACCATGTCTTGTATGTGTAATTGTAATAAACTTATAAATTTGAGATGATTGTGAGACTTTGCTCCGCATGCAATCACTCCATGATGGAAACAGATTGCCATTTAGACATGATAAATCCCTAACTCTGTCAATCTTTTTAAAATGTAAACATTAAACATTTTGTTATCGTAATATTTAGATATGTGATGTGTAAATGTATCAAATATTAATTTTTCCCCACTATGTATTAAATTTGATTCCAACACTCCTATGTGTTAATTACAATGTAATGTCAATTGAGTAAACTTGACATTTTGTAGTAAGTGAAAGTGCCGGTGACCCTATAATGATAATGACATATGGCGTATCTTCTAAAATTTATTATTTTTATACAGTGATAAATTACCATTCAGACTTGTCTTTATCACCGATTGCTCAAAAAAATAAACTCTTATATGAAGAAACATAATAAATTTCAGTTTTAATATAAATGTATTAGCATTTTAATGGTAATTCTACGTCATTTTACCTGCAGGCTAAAGAAGATCAACGCTTAAAAGGCGAAAACCTTTTGACAAGATATCAGTAATTGTAACTAACTTAAGTGATTATAGGTAGTTATTTCTTATCATCATGTTATTTTAATGTCCTAAAATAAATTTATTGTTTTAATTTATTTGATACGTGGATCCATTTGGATATTTTTGTTAAAGTGTATTGACATGATAATATTAATTATAGAAGGTGGCATTTGTTAACCCCACCTGGATGGAAAGCAGTTACTCAAAATTCTGGAGATAGTAAATTTTACTCAAAAGTAAAACTACTCTAACTTTCTTTACAATAAGAAGCAATAATTATTGCGATTAAAAATACTCTTGCCAGACCCGGTAATCGAAGCGGTAAATTCCTAGAAATATACTTTACTTTACGTCATCAATCGCCAATCCTATCATGGTTTTTCTTTCATTCCAATTTACCATGTCTCTTAAAGAGATTCGACCCTTTTGATTAATTCTAACGATTGATGCCCTGAAGGTACAGTGTCATTTTTTCGTATTTTAACCGGTTCGATTCGGGTGTAGCTGCAGTTTTGCTATCCTGGAGACAGCAAAAATTATAATTATTATAATATTACTATTTAAAATACTTTCCCTTCAGGTCTAGAAAAAAAATCCTGTATAATTGAAATATATTTTTGGTCAATAATTCTTAGTTTTTTTTAAATTTCTATTTATTTTTATTTATTTAATTATAAACGCGACTTGACTTCACTCTAAAAATATACATTATATTATGTAACACACAGAATATATAGAAAAGTTTACAAATTATATTGATTATTAATTAGGTACATATTTGTATGCATCAATCTTATTTCAGCCGAATTAATAAAATATAAAGATAAAATAATTTATTCAGTATCAGCATTTACAATGCGCGAATTGAATGTCAAGTCCACGTCGTAATAAACTGTAGGTACATATCATCTTCATATCATAATTTATGAACAAAGCCACGAGTATTGTGTTGTGTAATATATGTTATGCCACGTAGTATCATAGGATGTTAAAAATTTGGCTTGATTCTTAAATTGATAACTAACACTTAATTTATTTTGATGCAGTACCATTTATTTTTTCAAAAAATATTTTTAAATTTTAATAGCTTTTGTAAAAACTAAACTCATTAAGAAGCGAGTGCAGCGAAATCCGATATTCTCCATGCAAAAAATTGCTCGTGAGATAGGAGTCAGTGATCAATCAGTTCGGCGAATGGCCAAAGAGAAACTCAATCTCAAGCCTTACAAGCTGCGAGAAGTTCAAGGCCTCACGGTACAGAACAAGCGCGTACGACTGCAAAGATGTCGCTAGTTCCAGCGTCGGGCCGCAGTCGAGAGATGGGAGCGCATCCTCTGCACGAATGAGAAGTTGTTCACCATCAAGCAGGCTCACAACCGCCAGAACGACAGAATCTGGTACGCCAAAGCTCCTGACACATCGGCCAGCGTCGAACACCGCCAAAAATCACAATCGGTTATGATCTGGGGTGTAATTTGCGCTAGCGGTAAGACACCTCTCGTTTTCGTGGATCAAGGTGTCAAGATCAACAAAGACGTGTATCGCTAGGATATTCCTGAGGCTGTCGTACTTCCTTCTGCCCAGCAGCCCTTTGGCGATGCAGATTGTGCGCCCACTCACCGGGCGAAAACCACTCAGGACTGGTGCCGGCCCCATGTTCGAACTTCATATCTTCTGCGAATGGCCGCCTTACTCGCAGGATCTCAATCCGGCGGACTACAGTGTGTGGTCCATTTTTAAGTTAAATCGCAAATCTAGTTACCAATGTAATTCGTGTTAAAATATGTGTGCTTGCAGTGTGCCAAACAACTAAGCCCTAACTGCCAATATAAATAACCAAAGTTTGACCATTGTCAGTTTTGTAAAATGATACCTGTGATTAAAGCATTATTATTATTTTTATTGATAAGTATCATAACCATAACTGTTAGGAAAATTAGATTATTGATCTCATCTCTAGTTTTTTGATTTTTGTTATTACATACATTGTTTAAGCAAGTTCTTCATTAAAAATTCCATTTGGAGTTTATTGGTTAGTTTTATTTTATCCTTTCATAGGTTAATAAACTATTTTCAAAGACTGCGGTAAGCTAGATACGGAAGCGGCCTCCAGACCGTTCGTCACCAGTTACGTTAGACAAAAACAAACCATGTCACCAGTCAAAGGTTAAATTTAGATTCTGGGTCGGTAAATATCTTTATCAAAGGAACATTAGCATCGCCAGCAATTCTAAGTTGGAACAACAAATAATCGTACATTTCCTAAATGCATGACTCGTCAGCCAAATCAAATTTATCAATTTTTTGTTTACTAAATGAACTTGATAGGATATATAGATAAATTTCGTTTTCGTAAATTATTATGGCTCTTTGGGATATATGTTTTTAATTTAATAACCCAGTGTTCACTACCAAAATCCTCGTTCATAACTAGCCAATCAAAATTAACAGCTATGTCATTTGAGACAAATTTTATCCTAGTAGGTGTTCCATCATTTAGGTAAATATAGCCATTTTCCAAGGATGAATCAGAGAGCTGACCTCCTCTGGTGTATTAAATTGGTAATTGGTATTAAAATGAAAAGGCATTATCTATACTATAACAACTACTACTATTAAAACTGCAAATTATTAAGATTTAGCATGCGGTGTATATTTTTGTCTGTATACAAATCACATAATCACCGCTGAACAGATTTTGATGCAGTTTTCGCGTTAAAATCTGAGCCCTGTTTCATCTCATTCGGGTGGGTAAATTCAGAGATGCAGCTTCACCTCTGCTTAGTTACCTTTACACAGTGAGGAGGTTTAAATAGTCGTCGCGGATTAAGGTTATCTTTATCCGATTACACCCTCTTTCTTATCAATATCGAAAGAAGGGAGTACTTGAACGCGGTGACGGCTGTAACAGTAGAAATAAACTAGCAAAATACTAGACTATGAAAAACGGAATACCACGCGGGTGAAACCGCGGACGGAAGCTAGTATTTAATTTTATCAGCAATTCTATTTTTATTTTAAGAATATTTTGTGCCAGGATGTTATTTCAAGTTTTGATGTTTTATTACATTATTACTGTTATATAATAAAAAATAATGGTAATAACTGTCATTATAATAAATTACCACTTATTGCCTGCAACAAAATATTCATGCATACACACAGACATACCCATATTTATAATTAAAATAAAATTCCATGAGCATTAAACAAAGATTGTTTATTTTTCCAACAAATATCTAATTATCCAACTGTATTAAGTTTGTTATTACGATTTTGATAATTTTATATTTCTGGAAGAATGGCAAATATTACATAGCTTACTAGATGCGGCTGATATTTCACTACTATTAGCATATACAATTGGTATTAAATGAAACTTAAATAGTTTAGATAATCACTTGAGTATGGTTTCAGTCTAGGTGAAGATGATTATTAATTATTCATCGCACGGTGAGCAGTGCTCATGCGCGCTCTAAGCTTGCGTCACCATTGTTTGAAATTGTTCAATTATGTACGTATATACATACAAATCTGTAGTTGCGTGGTTGGTACTGCAATACGACGGAGTGGCGACTGGCGAGTATCGACGATCAGTCGGTTAGATACTCACTCTTTATATCAGTCAGTAGGCGCGAGTGCACCGCTGTGGAAAGACGTTTCGTTATTGCGGCACCTTGGCGCTCTCGTCCACGATGTCGCGCGCCTACAAACCGTCGGATTATGTTGTCGAAAAATCGCGCATAAAATCATTCGAAAAATATATAGATATGCATAAAAAATCACTAGACAATCCGGAAGCGTTTTGGTCGGAAATAGCGAACGAGTTTCATTGGCAAACACCTCCCCAGCCCGGCAATTTTGTGTCGTATAATTTCGATATAAGTAAGGGCAATGTTTTTGTCAAATGGATGGAAGGTGCTGTCACCAATGTATGCTTTAACCTTTTGGACCGGAATGTGAGAAACGGACATGGAGAGAAAATTGCATATTATTGGTGAGATATTTTGTTGTTATTGCCCCTGTAGAATCAATAATCAGCTGAGCGAATGCACTACGGAGACGGCGCGCGAACTTATTGATTTTTCTTATAGCTTAACATTGACCCAGTTACTGTTTACAGTAGAGCCCCTAACATTATGTAATTTTATCTCGTCTTTAGGCGACAACATCAAGATATGCTTTTGTTTGCTGTGCCATTCTCTCACAATCTTATATGGTTGTAAAATTACCGAGCAGTGACGCACTGTTTCTGTAAGTAGTGCGTCTAATGCATCTTGATATTATATACCCATTAGATATATCTAGTTATGCAAAGGTTCCTTTAAAATATTTGTGTAACGTGTTAATACTAAAATTTAATGTAATCCTCAAGTCGATTGCAATAACTGTTTTAAGGAAATCTAGTTATTAAATCATATTAACAAACAAACCAAAGCATGGCGTTTGGTTCTCTACTTATTCGCATAAGTTAATTTGTCATAATTTTGAAAGGCATAGTTTGAAAAAACTTGCTGGGTGCTAATGGATCATAAAATATCTAACTTAACCTAACCCGTAAAGTATTTCAATTTATGCGCTTTGATTAGTATGCCAACTGACTTAATGACAATTAAACTTATGCGCTGCGAAAAATTCCCATAGCTTAGTGCAGGGCTAAATAAATACTCGTTTGCGTTGTTAAGGAAATTTTCGTGTCAAAAATAGAAAGTACCAAATGTTTGGGCACGATCAAGATGTCCAAATAATTAATTTCAAACTAAAATGGTAAAGAAATCATGTGTATGAACTGTGAAATCACCCCTGGGCTTATATAAGTTTATTTCGCGTAAGTACTCAAACAAGCATATTCTTAAAAGCACAAACTTTACCTGACCTGATGTAATTTTTAAGTTCTTTCTCGCGAACTCGCCGGCAGTCTTTGGAAGAAAAATGCAATTGCAGGGCTTTATCTTTTCCAGGTTTGTTCAATATTGTTTCAAACTTACTTAATACAGAATCTTGGTAAATTATTTTATGAATCTACAGGCTGGTCTCAGTGCACGCACACAATAATTCCGAAAAGCTATTGCCGTTGCATTCTTTCAAGCAATTAAATATGTAAATAGGTAGTACAACTACTGTAAACAGTTTACAGTTCCAATCACTATAAACATTTTTATTAATGTCTTAAGCTAACATTTCACGGTGGAGAACACTAAGAGCACAAGTCAAGTTACCTACTCTTGCTCCTTACCTCGTAAACAAGAAATACCTATCAACTAGTTAATGCTAGTTGTATATATTTATTTTACATTATTTACACAAATTAAACACAATTAGGTACAGAGAGAATTATTGAATAAAGTTATTTCACAGCTAAACAAGTTATAGAACTTTAGAACGGTTGTTTTCGAAATTTAATAAATGGTAAAATTGGTATTAGTGGGTCATATTAGGTCGGGGAAAAAGACATTTCGCATACATACTAATGTATAAACTTGTAATAAAATATTTTTGGCTGTAGTATTTGTATCTGGCTGGTTTTCATGACATTAAGAAGGTGACATTTCAAAAAAGAATCAAATTAGGAAAATTTTGTATCCCACTATTTTTCATTTGTTTTTCTTTCTGTAAAAATTAGCCAATCGAATGAAGAAATTACACATTTTATAATTTTATTACAGAAAGAGAAAAAATGCAACGCAAGCTGCGAAAAAAAATTATGACGTTTATGGACTTAATGCAGTGTCAGTAAGAGTAGTATAAAGTTGGTTTAGGCGTTTTCAATCCGGGAATTTTGATGTCAAAGGTGAACCACGCTCTGGTCGCCCTGTTACGGATAAAGTGGACGCTATTTTTGAAAAAGTTGAGTAAGATCGGCATATCAGCAGTTACGACATAGCTAAAGAACTGGGAATAGACCACAAAACAGTTTTAATCCATTTGAAAAAACTGGGTACACAAAAAAGCTCGGTATTTGGGTGCCTCATGAGCTCACTGAAAGAAAACTAATGAACCCTGTACTCATTTGCTTTTCTTATTTGAGACGTAATGAAACTGAACCGTTTTTGAAAGGATTGATAACTGGTGATTAAAAGTGGATCACGTATGACAAGAAAGTGCGAAAAAGGTCGTGGTCAAAGGTTAGTCAGGTTTGACAGACTGTGGCAAAACCTGGGTTAACTCGCAATAAGGTGATGCTGTGTTTATGGTTTATCGAAACGAATGTAGTGGTTTAGTTCCTTAAAAGCATGCTCACACACTGCAGACCTACTACGTGTTCTTTAATGCGCGTCCCTGTACTTCTCTTTTTTTGCCCGATGTATGAGAGACCACAGTCACAATCAATTTTGTTAACACCTGCTGCCTGGAAGGGTATATTGCACTTGACAGGTCGTAAGAATTGGTTAATCTTCTTGGCTGGTTTAAAGTAAGTATTAATGGAAACCCGCTTCAGAATGTTCCCAATCTTGTCAGTAACAGTAACCTTCATGCAGGGAAGGACAGCAGGTTGTCATTCTACTATGGCTGGTTTGGCGCGGCCTCTGTGACGTTGTCTTGGTACTCGTAACTTGTTATCTTGTAGTACTCGCTTGACATGCTGAAGCTCAGCAGTCAGATGTTGTTGGTCACACATGCCGCGAGCTCTCTGAAACAAAGATTTCCCTACGGTAGCTAACTGTATAGGATTGTGGTAAGAGTCACCATTGAGATATCTATCTGTATGAGTTGCCTTTCTATACACTGTATGACTAAGGGTTTGATTTTGATTCCTGCTGATTTGAATATCTAGGAAGGCTATTTTATTGTCTGTCTCCAATAGTAGTCCGTACTAAATTGTGTGTTAGGATATATGGAATTGAGGTCACTTAAAGAGACAGTGGCAAATGTGTCATCTCCATACCTTTTGTAAAAGCGTGGACACACCGGTGCCGCTGCTAGGGCCCTTCCCTCAAGTCCTCGATGAAAGTGCCGTGACACTTCTGGACATAGCGAAAATATAGAAAAAGATAGCTACCAACACGGTGGTCCACGGTGGTGGTGTGACGCGACTTAGAAAAAGACTACTTTAAAAAAGTGAAAACCCGTCACGGTAAAGAGAGCCGACAGGGAAAGGAAATAAGCAAGGAAGAAGAGAAAGACTTTTTATTCTCTGTTATCAACCTATTTGCCAACCTGTTTTACAGTTTTTCGAATAATTTACCATAAACGTGTAGACCCGTCTCATTAATTAGGTAAAATAATTTCAAAAATTATGAAGATTAAATTAGTTAAGAACGAGCTCAATACCTCGGATAAGTTTAGTTAACATACTGGAAAGGCCAACAGCGTTCTATCATTGTCATAGTCACAGTAACACGCATAAAAGCGTGCAAGTTTACACGTAACGCAAATACAAAGATGGCTTAACCGCTACCGTCATTGTGCGTGACCCTATTATGGACGACCTTCATCAGCTGATTAAAAGCACGCACTTATGAATGTTAATTTCAGACAATCATTTTCCAACCCACGCTTATCATATATATGATGTTTCATTTAAAATGCTTAAAAAAATATATCTTTAATCTTAGCTATGAACAAATATATTTCTTTTGAAAAATATATTTAACCACTCATAACTTATCCTGTAACTATTCCACTTTGATTATACCATGTTCTATGTTTTTTTCGTAATTTCCGTAAGGGCTGCTCTTTAACTGTAGTCTTTTATAGTTAAGTCACTCGATTATAAGCGCCAATATTATTTTTCTTATTACAATACTACGGAGTGCTGACGTGAATAATAATATCTATATTAAATGATAATGAAATTAAAAACTATGCTTGATATACTTACGTTTGTTGCTCGTAAGCGTCCTTGGCGTTCAGAGAGTTAACCCTTTTAGCTACATAATCTCTATGTCTTAACATAACAGAATATTGACTGCTGTGATTTCACGATATAAATACCTATATATGAGTATAATATATGGTGATTCTACTTTCGGGTAACTTTTAGGGATATTTTATATACCTACTATAATTTCTTAATAAAATTTCTACATAATCGAGTATTTAAGTTAGTTCATAAAATAAATATCGCCGATGAAAGGAGCCAGTGTCTTTTTAAGTAGAATCTGAGATATTTCAAATTTTCTGAATTTGTCTGCCGGGGGACTGACGACGAGAATAACACAGCACTGATGAGATACACAACTTTATAAGTAAAGTGTGAAATTTATTAAGTCTTACAAAAAAAAACTTTAATCTAATAATGGTTCATCTTTTAGTCTGAAATAATAAAAGTAAAAATTAATATGTAATAGAAGAGAAGGATATATAATTTGTATATTTGTCTACTACATTTCCATAAAAAGTTTATTGAACTTTTTTTATCTTCAGGATTTTAGTGCAATTCTCTTCTCGTTGAATTTTAATAATTTCGCCGAAAAGGGCTTTTCCTTTTTTTAATATTATATTTACTCATTTCTTTATTTCTGGCTTTAAATGCTTTTTTAACGTGGTTTACAACGTTTTTTAACTATTTTAACTCTGTTATGCTTTTGACGCTAAATATTCAGTTTAGTTCTGTGTTTTGAAATTTGCTTTCATCTTTTCTATTGATTATATCTGGACTTTCTCTTTCACTATCTACTTAGCATAATTGGAGCGGAGCGAACGAAGTGAGCGAAGCTCCCATGGATCAGCTTCAATGGCGCAATATCTGTTACGCCATAACTTCCCGAGTTCTTAACCGATTTTAATATTTTTTGTGTGGAATCGAATCAACAGGCTTGGGACCAGATTGTGACGGAGCCCGAATTTTAAAATTCGCAAAAATTCCCATCGAAACAAAAAAAAACTTTTTTTTTAGGTATTACGCTCCGCTCCAATATATGGTGCTAGCGTAGCTTTATGCGACTGCATCGCCTAGTATTATAATATTTTTAACTGTAATAATTAAACAAAACAAAAAGAAATACTTACACATGGTAGTAGTTAAGATTTAAATCAAACAAATATCGGTACCCTAAAACAAAGGACTGACGTCAACGGACTGATGAAAAAGACTTGAATTTGAGATTACAATCAGAACTAACGATTTTATTGGGAATTTCGGATATCAACCAAGTACATTATGTCAAGTCAAAGTTAATCGTATGTATTAAATTTTAACACAAGTTTAAAAGGAAAACGCGACTTACCATAGTACTGAAATTTTGACTGGATTGCCAGGTGTTTTATCCGTCAAACACAACTCTAGTACTGGCACAAAAATAGCTGTTGTATTATGGCGCGGTCTGCAACTGACCCTACTACCAACTTTGACACTTAACAGGGGTTTGACTTGACGACAACCGTGAGAATTTTATTTTATATTAAGTATAGTTTTTATTAGGTACATCTCAAATTGTAGTGAAACTGTCAGTTTTTTAAATAAAAGGTAAAGTTTAATACATAATATTGCGGTGTTTTACAAACTTGTATTTCAAATAGATAGCTAAAATTGGGTGACCTTGGTGAAAAGACTTGCAATGGTTTAAAAATTAATAAAAGATAAAAAAGACTCGTATCTACGGACTAATGACATTGAGTTACCCGATATTTGTAGAATCACCCATATACATAAACAGTACCTACTTATAAAGTTCAAGTGATATGATAACAAGGTTAAATCAATACCACTACCTGCTTCTGCTTAACTGATACCTTGTAGGTACATTAATCGGTCAAGCAAGTTTTGATCAAATGACGGAAAATTGGATGGCTACTATTTCATTCTAACTATCCACTTACTACATAGATAAGTACAGCAATTTTCTTTGTGAATCGTTTAAAACTGAACTAGTAAGTTTGATGCTCTTCATTTATTCTCAAAAAAAAGATATACATATTTATAACATCATAAAAAAAATATAAGGAACCGTTCGGTTGATGTAATAATATAATGGAATTGCTCTTTGTCTTTTGACTGACTCGACATTTTACAGAAAAAAAAATTCAGAAGTTATTGAAAGTAGAAATGAGACTTTACTTTTAAGCTTTTGACGCTTAGAATGACGCTTGGATACTTGGTGAATAATAACATACCCTGGCTTGGCTTGGGTTATCTTAAACGTTTTTGGTGATTTGGTGAGTTGCGTTGTGATTTTTTTATCCCTGATGTTTATTGATTCATTTGACAGAATATTAAAAATAGAGTGATACGTATTGTTTGTTCTGTAGACAGAGTAATTTGTCTGTTCTGTTCTTTAGACAGAATATTTTTACCTGTGGTTCAAGTTATTTTCACATGAGTCAATAAAACAGGGTATATAAAAACTAGGTCTGCAATACATGCTGCTGTTTGCAAATACTGAGCGAAGCATTGTGATTATTCCTCCATGGTATCTCCGATTTCAAAACTTTTTTTTACACATTAGTCACGACCACGATGTGAGTTTTGGCGCCAAATTTCATCAATGTAGTATCAGCGGTTTGGCTGTGATCAGCTTTTGAATTTTTCTTTCGGTGATTATTCTTTCGTGGTAAAGTCTATATTTTTTTACATAGCCTATGTCCGTCAGGTTATAATCATGTATGTTCATGCCAAAATTCGTTCGAATCGATTGAACTGTTAAGTAGCAGGTGGGAGACAAGCGAAATTTGTGAGTTTACTAAAAGAGAGCTTCTCTCTTTCAGAGCTTCGCTCAATAAAATATTGTAAATCGTGTTGTGGGTTGGTTAAGAGTATTTTTATACCCACTGTCCACATTTTAACATTTCGATTAATCTGACTAAACTATTATAATGTACAAACAGCAACACTCTTAACTGCCCCTTCAAGACCCAACAGACAGAAAGGTAGAAAGAGATGAAATTATTTTTCTCATGACAACTTCATAACAAAACTAAATTTTTTATGACATAATATCTTTGTGTGTGTGGTGTGTGCTCAGAACAATAACTAAAGCTATAGAAGGAGTGCTAAAATAACAACACAATACGTTAGTTCGTACTATTTTGACTTATACAGTTGTAAATGTGTAAGAAAGAAATAATTCGTAATTTATAAGGTAGTCACTAGTTTCCCTTACGTCAATGATGTAACGGCATCGATATCACTATCGATAAAAATAATATTAAAAACATGTAAAAAAGATATGCTGTTGGTATGTCTATGACACTAGAACGGACGGTAATGTGTCATAATAAACGTGTAGAATCTGCAATATGAACATTTTATAATGCAGTATTCATGAGTAGAATTTTGGACCCGAACCAATTTTTTTATTAGATTTGCAGTCTTCAGTATCTAGAGAAACCAGGTAGGTACAGTGAAAAATTGCACTTTGTATAGGTATATCATATTAGGCTACATGCTTCTATTTTAAGTTAGACCTCTAGCAGTAC
The DNA here is from genome assembly GCA_927399485.1 of Calamotropha paludella. NCBI lineage: Eukaryota > Metazoa > Arthropoda > Insecta > Lepidoptera > Crambidae > Calamotropha > Calamotropha paludella. The sequence continues at coordinate 29,186,760 of OV656803.1, read as the reverse complement.
ATTAGTGAACACTGCATTCAACATTAAATTTTTAATAGGTATAGATTAAAAAAGAGGAAAATTTTTAAAAGAAAATTAATCGACTATTTAAATTAAATTAACCAACTATTATTTTATACATATTTACTTATTATTTTTATATACTACTCTGTCAAGAAAGTACCGGGAAAAGATCAATAATATACACAATGTTTGTTATTCATCCAAATTTATTTTATCACCTTCAAAGTATGCTCCTTCAGAAACGATACACTTACGCTAACTTAATCCAATCATCAAAACATTTTTTAAACGCTGTTTCCGGAATTGAGTTCAGTTCTCGTTATTCTTGTTTCAATTTTTCTATCAATATGTTATAGAGTTGAGATTTCTTCGCGTTGCTCCTGAATGTTCTCTTTGTTAGTGTTTATTTTGCGAAGACGTCACTTGCTGGTCTTTTTAATCCTTTCTAACTCTTTTTTTAATATTCCAATTTGGTTTTTTATAATGTGCTATAATTTTCTGTAAATTAGATATCAGTTCAGAGATATCGGAATCAGTATTTGTTTCAACTGTGGTCATAGATTTGGGGCGTTTACTTGGTGGTACATAATTCCTTCTGAATGCGATAGTGGTTTCTGAAACACAAAAATATTATTGTAAATAAGCTATCATTATTATTTGGGATACACGCTGCCACATTGTTAATTAACAATCTGAATATTTATTGGTAGGATCGAAATAATTATATGACAAATCAAAACTAAGATAATGTTTGGAATAAAAAAAGGAGCAATTTCATGTTTTGTAAATGTAATGTGGATATAGCATTTGCTTTCAGCCGCCGAAATTTAATGTTTTCATGTGACTAAAATGACTGCAGTCTAAAATGTTTAGAACAAATGTGACTGTGCGCTTTCGGTGTCCAATTGTTCCTTGATATACAGCGTATCCATTCAGTTCTAATAGGTTCATATTTGGGAAAACTAAAGCAAAAAGTAAAAACCAAATAATGTTGACATCGATAACAAAAAACACATCACTATCATACTATCATATACAAAACAAAAGGCATGAAAATAAGACAATATAAACCAAAACTCATGAAGAAACCTATTTGTAATATTAATTTACTACAATTTTCTGAATATGCCGTTGTTATATTGTCAAAATATGAGAATTTAGAAACAAAACTCACCGATGAAATGATAACACATCATCCGTATTTTCTTTTCGTGATGTATCAGACTTGCAGTCTGGAACAACACAAGCCATCCTGGACGCGGACTCTAAGATGTCTGAAGCGTCTTTATGCACACTTTCCTGTTATTTTATCACGAACTTCCTTGCAAAATAACATAATTTCACGCTAGCCGCTCACAAAGCTGTTCGGCCACTGTAATACGACCGCATTGAATTTGGTATTACTTCAGAAACAACGTTCATCAAAGACGTACTTTTAATTTGCTAGTATAATATACAACCAAATTACAACCATTTGACATTTGTACTTTGAAAGTTTGTGACAATGACGTGAAAATAAAACCTTACAATTGTTGTCTATTTCGCTCTTACCCATGTATGTTAGATTACTTTAAGTGAATACGAGAGCTGTTATACAGTTGTTATTTTAGCGCTCCTTCTATAGCTTTAGTTATTGTTCTGAGGGTGTGTGTCTCTTGGCGCCAGAGAACTGTCACTGCTTGACGCAGAGAATTGACATGCCTGATGACGTGCTTTCAGTTGTTGCCGCTCTTCCAAAACAAAGAGCAACGGCAACGTCGCATGCTTTTGGATGAAATAATGATAAAATTTAATTTTACTTATCCTGCATCCATAGACTTAAAAAGGTATAGATGCAGCAAGCGAATAATAATAAAGATTTCTTACACTTGCATTATAAAAATTAATTATTAATATTATATTACTTACTCAAATAAAACATATACTAACTTAACAAATAAACAAATCGAAATAGCGCATAATTATTGATTTTTTATTAATCAAACATTTGTCCTTACCGGGACTCTAACTCAAAATCTTTTCTGATTATAATTTTGCCAAACTCGACCTCATGTAGTTTGTCCTTAGCTCTTATTCCACCACGCATATGGTTTCCTCCGTTCCCAAAACTTTATCATTTCTGATATTTAAAATGTGAAGTAATATTTTTCAGACATGCGGTAATTTATTCAATTCTACTCGAATTTTATATCTGTGACAGCGTGTCTTTTTCTGTTCAAAAACCTCGGTGTTCGAAATGCAAAGATTAGAATGGTTTTAAGGTTCAAATGTGTCTTGCTTTTAATTGCAGGTTAACAGAAGTGAAGAAAGTAAAAATTGCAATTTTTGTAGTGCAATATGAAATAATATTTTATTAAATATACCTATTCTTTTGCTTATGCTATGTTAGAGCGCAAAGCGCGTAATTAATTTGTTCGCCACTCTGACTAAAAGTAAAATAAAAAACCAACACTTTTTTTGTAGCGATATATAATTATAAACTTTAAAAACTTACACAAAAGCACAAAGAAGATAGAATCGCCTTTTGTCTTCAATATTATAATTTTGATTGGACGGATAATATCGTAGTCCTGGTAATTTTAAAAACCAATACGCTTTTCAGTAAAAATACATTATTACCACTTCATAACAATGTTCAAACATAACAGATAACTGGCACCAACAGTAATAAAAAACTGATGTTGTGTAAGTGACAATTTTCAGGCTGGTACGAGGGCGGCACTGAAAATTTTGGGAATCAAGGAAGTGACACAACTTTACTATTTTAAAATGTATTTATTGCTTTTCGAAGTATTCTCCGCGAAATTTGACACATTTTTCCATACGATGGAACCAATCATTGAAGCAACCATTCCATTCGGAAGTTGGAGTCTCCAAAATGGCCGTTTTGTAGGCGTCCACAGCTTCTTCAGGTGATGAAAATCTCTGACCACGCAATTTATTCTTTATTTTAGGGTAAGTATAGTAATCATTAGGGCTTAGGTCGGGGCTGTACGGCAGATGGTCTAATAATTCTATGTTTTCTTGCTCCAAAAACTCTTTTGTTCTGTGCGCGGTGTGAGAACTCGCATTGTCGTGATGGAGGATGATGCGGCGGTTGCAGTTCTCTTTACGGAGTTCAGAAAAGACCTGTGGCAAACAAATGCTAGCATGCCATTCTGCATTAACCGTTCTTTGTCCCTCAAGAGGAATAGTCACAACATGGCCGGTTTTGGAGACAAACGTCATCACCATTTTTTTGGAACACTCCGTGAACGAACAATTTCTGTTGGATAAATTATTATAATAGAAAAATACTAGAAAAAATCGACTCGGGTCACAAGTGAATCTCAGGCGGGAATCGAACCCGCAACCTTTGGAAATCCGGTCCAATGCTCTCCCAATTGAGCTACCGAGCCTTGCGAACACTCGTCGAAATTTTCTAGTACATTCCTGATTTTACGCTGTAGGCCAGCGTTGTTTCATCAATGAGAGGAAACATCCTCTCGTATTCGAAAGAAACATTTTTACAAATGTTTGGCAATCGATTAAGATGAAACAGCCATGTTAGATTTATAATTTTTATATATTTTATGCATTTTCAATGCGATCTTATAAGATAAATTATTATAATAGAAAAATACTAGAAAAAATCGACACGACACGATCGATTCGACGAGTGTTCGCAAGGCTCGGTAGCTCAATTGGGAGAGCATTGGACCGGATTTCCAAAGGTTGCGGGTTCGATTCCCGCCTGAGATTCACTTGTGACCCGAGTCGATTTTTTCTAGTATTTTTCTATTATAATAATTTATCTTATAAGATCGCGTTGAAAATGCATAAAATATATAAAAATTATAAATCTAACATGGCTGTTTCATCTTAATCGATTGCCAAACATTTGTAAAAATGTTTCTTTCGAATACGAGAGGATGTTTCCTCTCATTGATGAAACAACGCTGGCCTACAGCGTAAAATCAGGAATGTACTAGAAAATTTCGACGAGTGTTCGCAAGGCTCGGTAGCTCAATTGGGAGAGCATTGGACCGGATTTCCAAAGGTTGCGGGTTCGATTCCCGCCTGAGATTCACTTGTGACCCGAGTCGATTTTTTCTAGTATTTTTCTATTATAATAATTTATCTTATAAGATCGCATTGAAAATGCATAAAATATATAAAAATTATAAATCTAACATGGCTGTTTCATCTTAATCGATTGCCAAACATTTGTAAAAATGTTTCTTTCGAATACGAGAGGATGTTTCCTCTCATTGATGAAACAACGCTGGCCTACAGCGTAAAATCAGGAATGTACTAGAAAATTTCGACGAGTGTTCGCAAGGCTCGGTAGCTCAATTGGGAGAGCATTGGACCGGATTTCCAAAGGTTGTGGGTTCGATTCCCGCCTGAGATTCACTTGTGACCCGAGTCGATTTTTTCTAGTATTTTTCTATTATAATAATTTATCTTATAAGATCGCATTGAAAATGCATAAAATATATAAAAATTATAAATTTCTGTTGGCTTTAACTCATTTTCGAACACCTAAACTCGTGACTGGTTTTTTGTTTCGGGTTCGTACGCGTATATCCAGGATTCGTCACCTGATACGATGTTGTATACAGCATTTGAGGATCCTTCGTGGAATCTTTCGAGTGTACTGACGCACCAAGTAACGCGAGCCGCTTTTTGCTCTTCACAGAGCGAATGCGGTATCCATCGGGAAAACAACATTTTTACACCTAAATGTTCATGCAAGATTATTTGTATTTCAATGTCTAAAGTTGCCTGAATTTCGCGGTATGTCACATGTCGATCTTCCTCAATCAGCTTACGCACAGCATCAAGATTTTCTTGGGTGACTGCAGTTATTAGACGACCTTGACGGGGAACATCACTGAGCTTGACACGTCCACGTTAAAATTCAGCAAACCAGCGATAAATTGTGGTTTTGGATGTGGCTTCATCACCAAATGCAGAAAGCATCCGATCAACACACTGTTTTTGTGTTAAACCACGTCGAAAGTCATAATAAATCATCGCTCTTGATTTTTCTCGAGTCAATTCCATTTTCTCAACGACTAAGTTTGACAAGACCTTGTGACAAGACCGAGAATCTTTTTTTAAATAAATAAATGGTATTTGATTTTTGAAACCAAGGAGCTTTCAATTAAAAAGATTTTAATATGACAGGAACAGTGGAAATATTCCATTCCTGATACTTTGAGTGCAGCCCTCGTATGTGTTGTTGTGAGCCACCTTCATTTAGCCTACGCCCCGCTGTCTGCATTGTTATCTAGCGACCGGAAAAATTTGACAATGATTGTTCTGACATAACTCTTATTATTGAATTGAAACAATCCCACCTTTTTGATGCGAAACTCATTAGGGTCTTAGAAAAAAGTATTAGTTTCAGTTATTATGTAACTTTGTAACGTTACACACACATCTACAATAAAAATGACATTTATGAAGACGTCATACATCTATTCTCACTTTCTTTCAAAAAGTTGGTAGTCACGTGACAGGGGCAGTTAAGGTTGTTGCTGTTTGTACATACTTATGTCTCAATTTACATGTGCTTTCTGCATGAAAGCTTATCCTACGCTGATGCTGTACATTCACCAAAAACTTATTTACCTCTCAACTGGAGGGATTACTTTAACGTGATTTTAACTTATTAACTACCTTCTTATTTTTCAAGTGAGAATTTCTTTAGGCGTCCGGGGCATTTTGTTGGATTGGAAAAAAAAACAGAAAAGAGAAAATGAGTAAAAGTTGCAAGACGCGATCTTTTCAAGGCAAACAGCATAACTTTACTCACACGTCTTTAAATCGTGATACTATTCCGATGGGTTAGAAAAACTGAAAACGTTAGAGCATATATCAGAAAATAAATTATATCATATTCTACCCTTTTCGTATATAGTTATGGTCCATAATAAAACTTACTTCTCTGTTTTAGTACCACTTTTGGGTACAAGATGGCGTTATAATTATTATGCTTTAAGCATACTGTAAACTGCAACCACACGCTAGACGGCGTTTCAAATTAAACCAATTAGTGTTGCAAACAATATAAATATTATCAGTTTAGTTTCAAGTTTTAATGAAAACAACGTAATAAGATACAGATAAAATGATTTTTATTTAATATGTTCATTTACAATGCTTGTATTGAACGTTAATTCGCCGTAGTTTCGTAAATCTTTCGTCGGAAGGGCTGTTCTTTTCTTGTTTTTATTATGTAGTTCATAACATATTTATAAAATAAAAAAAAAAGTTTGAATGTATTTCAAAACAATGAATGTATTTCATACAATACTGCCTTTACCAAAAAATAAATAAATAAAAACAAGGCTATTAACTCCACGCATTTCTGTCTTTTAAATAATACCCAATATGGTAGTAGCCGCTGTTTGTGTAATTTTAACACCATTTTTAAAAATTTCGAAGAGTAGTTCAGTGAGCTCGTGTGAAACTGTGTTATAAAAAGTTAAACCTCTACCTAAAAATGAGGCTGTAGTTTTTTGAAACCTGACACTTCAAAAGCTAGTATATTTTTTTTCTAGTTAAAATTATATGAAATTTGCTTTACAATACACACAGAGAAATATATCTAGCCTAAATCAAGTTTACAGAATATAGTGTACAAATACCAATTTATTAAAACAACTTTTATACAATAGTTATTATCGTCGTTCTTTCTGGTTTCCATAACACAAGTGCCTTAGCTCATTTTGGGGTGAGATAAGTGATGTTATCGAACATAATATAACATATTATTTAACCTTTACATAATATTCCACATGATGTAGGTATAGACATAAGTATTATAGGTACCTGACACCGAAAAATGTATTGTACAGGTATGGCACCGTCATTAATGTAATTGTTGCCACAATTCCTTAATAAGTACGAAATCTATTTCTGAGAAATGCCTGCAGCATATGGTACTTGTTTTTGCAGGAAACCAATTTTGTCTTCCGGTTGCATCAATCCACTTCTATCTATGAAATTAATTGGAACTAATATACTACTGATTGATATCTATTATTTTCACGAAAATAAGGTGCATTACTAATTGAATAGCGGGTAAGTTATGACGGAAGCATGCTATCAGCAATTTGTAGATGTTTTAGAAACATCGAGAAAAGCTAAACTGTACATTGAAATCTGCACTTTAATACTTCAAAAATAAGTTTGGTATAAGGGTTTTTTTATTTCTAAGAACTCAATATGATCAGGTTACAATTTTAATGGAAATACCAGAAAATATTTATTACCGATAGTAAGTTATGCCCCCTTTGGATAAATTAGTCCTTTGACTATCGTTTTTACACTCTAAAACTGCACAATATAACATTTTTCTATTTTTTTTATATATTTTTTCGCGTTGAGTTGACGGTCCCGACTGAGTAAGCGGACGGTATAAGTGCGGGGAGCAACGCATACATTACGTTAAACGAGTACCCCTTAGTTGCGACTTCTACTCTTTTTCTCTATTCTGTGGGAAATAACCTCAGAACAATAACTAAAGCTATAGAAGCCGCGCTAAAATAACAACACAATACGTTAGTTCGTACTATTTTTACTTATACAGTTGCAAATGTGTAAGAAAGAAATAAGTGTATAGATTTTGTTTCGTAATTTACAAGGTCGTCACTAGTTTCCCTTACGTCAGTGATGCAATGGCATCGATATTACTATCGATAAAAATAAAATCAAAAACATACTTAACATTTTTCTTATGCTGTTGGTATGCCAATGACACTAGAACGGGAACGGTTATGTGTCATAATAAACACGTGTAGAATCTTCAATATGAACATTTTAAGATGCAGTATTCATGGGTAGAATTTTTGACCCGTACCAATTTATTTATTAGAATTTGCGTGTATCTAGAGAAACCAGGTAGGTACAGTTAAAAAATTGCACCTTGTATAGGCATATCCTATTAGGCTACATGTTTATATAAGTTAGACCTCTAGCTCTAGTACATTGGTGAACACTGCATTTAAAATTATATTTTTTATAGGTATAGATTAAAAAAGAGGAAAAAAAGTCGGTTTTTTTTTTTTTTTTTTTTTTTTTTTTTTTTTTTTTTTTTTTTTTTGCCTGTAAAGTCGGTTTTACGGGCGAAGATTTTACGTGACAACGTCTTTTTCTCGGTAGAATATTTATTGATATGAATATAATTAAATTGCACAATGCGCGCGGCAGACCGATCATAGTTGAGTGGGAGAGAGACGCAAGGCATTCGGCGGGCCTCTCTCTCGTTCGGTGACTCATCGTAACGTTACCGAGCGTTACACTTTTTCATAAGTGACTCCCAGCCGCAACCAATTTATAAGACGTTATCACGTCAAAAAAGAAAATTAATCGATTATTTAAATTAAATTAACAAACTATTATTTTTTACATATTTACTTATTGTTTACCTATTTTTATATACCACTCTGTCGAGAAAGTATCGGGAAAAGATCAATTATATACAAAATGTTTGTTTTTCATCCAAATTTATTTCATCAACTTCAAAGTATGCTCCTTCAGAAACGAAACACTTACGCCAACGAATAATCTAATCAACATAACATTTTGTTAAACGCTGTTTCCGGAATTGAGTTCAATTCTCGCCGCGAATTTTTGTCATTTTTATTTACACACTCTAAAAGTGCAAGGTGTTCGGCTTGAACATATTCTTGTTTCGATTTTTCTATCAATATGTTATAGAGTTGAGATTTCTTCGCGTTGCTCCTTAATGTTCTCATTGTTAAAGTGTTTATTTTGCGAAGACTCACTTGCTGGTCTTTTTAACCCTTTCTAACTCTTTTTTTAATATTCCAATTTGGTTTTTATAATCTGCTACAATTTTCTGTAAATTAGACATCAGTTCAGAGATATCTGAATCAGTATTTGTTTCCACTGTGGTCATAGATTTGGGGCGTTTACTTGGTGGTTCATAATTCCTTCTGAATTCGATAGTGGTTTCTGAAACACAACAATATTATTGTAAATAAGCTATCGTTATTATTTGGGATACACGCTGCCAAAATGTTAATTAAAAATCTAAATATTTATTGGTAGGATCGAAATAATTATATGACAAAGCAAGACTAAGATAATGTTTGGAATAAAAAAGGAGCAATTTCATGTTCTGTAAATGTAATGTAGGTATAGCATTTGCTTTCAGCTGCCAAAATTTAATGTTTTCATGTGACTCAAATGACTGCAGTCTAAAATGTTTCGAACAAATCTGACAGTGCGCTTTGGTGTCCAATTGTTCCTTGATATACGGCGTATCCATTCAGTTCTAATCGTTGACATCGATAACAAAAAACACATCACTATCATACTATCATATACAAAACAAAAGGCGTGAAAATAAGACAATTTAAACCAAAACTCATGGAGAAATCTATTTGTAATATTAATTTACTACAATTTTCTGAATATACCGTTGTTATATTGTCAAAATATGAGAATTTAGAAACAAAACTCACCGATGAAATGATAACACCTCATCCGTATTTTCTTTTCGTGATGTATGAGACATGCAGTCTGGAACAACACAAGCCATCCTGGACGCGGACTCTCAGATGTCTGAAGCGTCTTTATGCACACTTTCCTGTTATTTTATCACGAACTTCCTTGCAAAATAATAAAATTTCACGCTAGCCGCTCACAAAGCTGTTCGGCCACTGTAATACGACCGCATTGAATTTGGTCTTACTTCAGAAACAACGTTCATCAAAGACGTACTTTTAATTTGTTAGTATAAATTACAACCAAATTACAACCATTTGACATTTGTACTTTGAGAGTTTGTGACAATGACGTGAAAATAAAACCTTACAATTGTTGTCTATTTCGCTCTTACCCATGTATGTTATATTACTTTAAGTGAATACGAGAGCTGTTATACAGTTTTTATTTTAGCGCGGCTTCTATAGCTTTAGTTATTGTTCTGAGGAAATAACCATTGAAATCGCGACATCGCTTTTGACAGTATGAAAGGAAAATATAAGATCATATACCATAATCCGAAAAGTTTTTATTTCTAAATTTAAATATTGGTCGTTTATTTTTTTCAGCGTCCATTCTCACGCTATTCTTCATTTAAAAATTGCGCTAAATATTTGGTTGACTTTTTAATTTAATTTCGTCTATATAACTGCAGTAAACATAAATAAACTCATAAAATGACTTTTAGTAGAAATGACGATATTTTAAGGTCGCCGACAGAACTAGATAGAAAATTTTACCTAAGCAGTGATTGAGAAATTACTTCCTAAAGTCTGGAAATAAATAAATACGATAAATTACTTATAACATAATTTAATGTCTTGAACTTTAACTAAAAGCCCTCGACGGTAAAGTACCGTCATGAATTATTGAAGTTCAATCAATTATTGAAAGTTGGGCATTTTTTGAGATGGGAAAAAACATATGGAAAAACATTGTCTCGTTTACATGAGAGTTAAGTTTGGGTTGATATCCATTGCCTATTATCAATCTATATCAAAAATAAATAAATAAAAATAAATATTATGATCATATATAAATTAATCATTTAAATCATTATTTATTACTATTTATTTATTACTAGGTGAATGCAGTCGCTAAGCATAAAGCTTCGCTAGCACCATTTATTGGAGCAGAGCGTTATACTCATAATAATAAAAAAGTCAATAATGTTTAGTAAAATTAAAAATTTCATAAGAATGAAAACTTTAAAAAAAGCGCGCGCTTTTTTTTCAATGGGAAATTCCATTGAGCCAATATTTTTTGGGTTAAGAACTCGGGAAGTTATGGCGGAACAGACATTGCGCCATTAAAGCTGATCTATGGTAGCACCGCTCCAATTATGTCCTTTTAGTGTCCAAGCAACTTATGAGTCTTTATCAGACACAACTAAATTTATTGATATTAAAATCCTTTCAAATTTGTTGCGTTATTACGTAAGAGACTATTGATACAGAACTGTTGCCCATTAATTGTAGTCCATCAATAACAAATTATACAACGTGTTAAAAAACCCCGTAATAAATGTAATAAATTATCATAGCGAAAAATATTGTCAACCCTAGTAAGCTGTCACTGCATAGAACTGAAGTTATTTAATTAGAGATTATTTAACGGAGTGTACTCTTTAATGGATTTTAAGTTTTTCATTCAAAAAGGTTTGCAAACTCAATAAGAGGATATGTATAAAAAAGTTATGTTGTCAATTTCAAATCTTCATTATTTTGTGTTTTAACCAACATTATTTGTAAATAATGTTGGTTAAAACACATATTACAAAACAATATTTTTTGTGTGGAATCGAATCAACAGGTTTAAGACCAGATTGTGACGGAGCCCGAATTTTGGAATTCGCAAAAATTCCCATCGAAACAAAAAAAAATATTTTTTTAGGTATTACACTCCGCTCCAATATATGGTGCTAGCGTAGCTTCATGCTTAGCGACTCCATCGCCTAGTTTTAACCACTGCCACACCGCGCTGGTAGATATTTGTAGACACCTACACAAAATGGTTTGTTACACCAAATCCTCTATGAACATCTGGCAGTCTTTTTATGAAAACTGAAGAACCTGCGCTTTAATCTAATTTGACATTGTATTCTATCATTGGAGTGTGGCGTCTGTATTTATATCGCGACGCGAAGAAACGTACATCAATAGCTAATATATAAACGATAGTTTAAATTAGAATTAAGTACCTGTGTTTTTTTTCGCCATGTAACGATTTATTAATGTAAACGCGTAAGGGTACAGGGTAATGCCAAATGCGGAAGTTGCGAACTGATATTGTGAATTTAATTTATGATTATTGCATTCGTCTATGAAAGGTTGTCCTGGAACGAAGAAATCAAAATAGAATTACAGTAAATACTCTTTTTATTAAGTAATGTTTACATTAGTTGTCCTAGTAATAATGTTGTCCTAATTGTTATCTGGAAATCTTTGTCATTGCGCCTCATAGTTTACTCTGACTTAAAATAATAATTCAAACAACATTTTGCCCCTTTCACATTTTCCAGTAATATCCTTTTAGGCTGGTCATTTCAGCATGGTTACCTTTCTCAACAATTATGCCTACAAAATAAAAAGTTATACTGATATTTATTATGTTCACTTTAAATAATGCTTCATTTTTTAACAGAAAACACCTTTTAAAATGTTTTTTTATCTAGTCAATTGATACATCAAATAAAAATATTAAGATATTTTATTCAGTTAGTCTTATTTCTTTAACGCAGTTCACTATTTACCGGAAGTCACGGTACTGACAGACCGGTACTGATACAGTACCGGTGCCGTAATATAGGAGAACCGATATTCCCTGTCTTTATTCGGTGTATATTGATTTAATACACCGAATGGTGTTTGTAAAATTAATATCTTAACTTTATATAGAGTTATGTATGATCAAGATACATTAATAAAAATATTATTTATGCAAATCATATTAATATTTCTTATCAACTTGCTCCAAATGTAGTTTATTTATTCCTAACATACTCGTTTGTAAAGCAATTGTTTTCCTAACAATATAAAATACAGAAATCCGATTTTTCTGTCTGTTCCATGGGTTTGCTACCCTTCCGAAGTAAATTATATGCAACGTATTGTTACGAACACACAAAGCGCAAACAAACAAGCGCGGCACTACATAGAAGTATAGTCTCGAAAACCGGGTACATTCGCGAACTTTCCAGACACGGCCGATCACGTTCGCGCGAGTCGGGTACGTTCCAGAAAGGAACTTACTGGAATGGTCTGGGGCTCGTCTCGGCCCATATAAATAACCGCTGAGAGGCGAGCCAGTCAGTTCAGTTTGAGCTACCTTCGAGGCGACTTCGAGGTGAAACTAGTGATCAAGAGTGATACCAGCGGAACCTACGACTTGGATACGACCTAGGACATCGTTAGTGCTTAGTGATTGGACCTAGTGCTTCGTGTTGGACCTAGTGCTTCGTGAATAAAGTCTTCAAAAGAGTCAGCAGGTCTTTCTCTCCAAATCCAGCGAACCCTAGCACGCAACAGTATTTTTTCATTTGTTAATTGTTTGGATTATTTGCCATTTACTGCCTTTGTAAATGGCATGGCAATGTCTAAAGTTTGCAGACAGGTTTTAAGGAATGGATTTTTATATTTTTAACCTGATATTGTATTTTCTTTTGTTGATGAAAACACAATCGTACATGTACAACACGATAGTACAATTATTTGTAAGTATTGGATAATTAGATGCCAATTTTTATCTTTATATTATAGCTTTGCTATCTCACGGTGGCTACTTACTTATTTAATTGAAAATGTACAGAGTGGCAAAATGCAATACGGATGTATGTCCGAATCAAAGATAAGATAAAATTAAATGTGTTTTATATGACCAATTTCATCGTTTTAAAAAATAAATGCATGAAATTGGTTTAATTTTCATTTCTGTCGGCACTCACGGAGATTAGTTGTTTAGTTACTTAACTGCTATATTTCGATATCTAAAACAATACTTATAGTAAACATTGATTTTGTTTTGTTTAGGAAATATTTTACTCTTTTAAATCCGGACTTGACAGATTGTACGGATATTTGTTAGTACAATTGATCTACAAGTACTTAGCGCTAAATAGGCAACTATATACCTAACTGGTAATTATATAAGTAGGTAAAGAAAAATTAGGCTAATTGTGAGAGACGACTCGCAATAATAAAAATTTACACAATAACTACCAAAATTATAGATTTTACAAAGTTGATAATGTAAGCAATAGTTTTTGATTTCGCTAGTTGAGACGTATTTTCTGTTCACGGAGATAATATTTATCTTACCTGGATACACAAGATAACATTAGGATAGTAATATCGAACAGAAGTGGTATACTTCACATTTCTATTGTAGGTAGGTAAGTAAACATTGTACACAATTTAAGATGCGTTTTTTAATAAAGTTCAGCTATTAAAAAATATCTGTTTCGTTCATTTAAAAAACATTTTAATTGTTATCAAAATTTTCCTACAACATTTTAAATTATATCTTTTCAAAAATATCATCTCAAAAGTGAACAGTATATTAATTTCTTGTAACGTTTATTACGATTTTTTATTATTTAACAAATGTAAAAATTCAAGTATTTGAAATTTTCAAATGATGGGAAATTGATTATCAGGACGAAGCTAGGGGATCGATGAAGTCTACGCTTTGCCCAGCACGCATCCAGCTCCAAAACCCCAAAAAATTGAAAGCTTCGAGCTTTCAAACCTTTCGGGGTGGCCAAGCTGAAGCACGAGCTTCAAAATAGTTTCGAATGCCTGAAAGACTGCGAAAATGTGGACGACTACAATGTCAGATTCGTGGAAATTGTCCAAACTGGTGGATCTAAAGCCTTTAAAACCTATCGTTCAAAAGGAACCAAAAATATCTCTGACCTTTCCAACAAGCTCATGGAAGAAAGGTGAAACCTGATACTGCATTAATCTGAAGATGCTGCTCTGTATCGGCATCTCAACAGACAGATCTTCAAGTCCCTGACTGGCGACTTACGCCAATTTAATGTAGAGCGAATCAAAGAGGCGATTGAGTGTAAACAAGGCATGGTCGTACTGCCATAGGCCATAACCCCCCTAAAACTCACTGTCGAATATTGCCAATACAGGTAGCCCTATGTCATGTCAAGGGTCCTACCTACCTAGGGGTATAAATATCAGGGCCATTTACCCCAGTTATCACTTATTAATTGACCTCTGTAGTGAACGCATCTCATTGTTGTTGTTCACTGCTTATCAGTGACTCATCCAAGTGGTATTTGTTTTGGTGATTTCTAAAAAACACTAGTTGTTTTGTTGTTTTTTTATGATGAAATTTCAACAACAGGGTAAGTGTTTTGTAATTTATTAAGTTTTACGCATCTATATATTATACTTTTTATTTTATGTGGGTGCTACGACAACCCTTTTTTGAAGTTTAATTTTCCGTTGCTGCGACTTTGTAGGTCTCGATAAATTTTGCATCCATTTGCAGCGGATCTAATTTAGTATAAAGTGTAGGTACATATGTGTATTTTATGAGGAACATATTTTTTTGCTCCGATTTGCACGCGCGCCCGTAACCTACCTGCTACGATGTCGTAGACGCTTCCTAGCATTTGCTACGATATTGATATTTATATCATATTTTCCATTTCATAATAAAATGTTTCTTACCGAGGAGGCATTTTGTTGAGATGTGGTGTTCACGAAAACCGTTAGGTCGTAAAAAAAATATATTTTCATTGTATTTTTAACGTTTCTTCATTAAGAGTCATCATTATGTTGAAAATGTAGATATAGAACCTCTTCATGTCGAATTGTTAATATATGTAAAAGTCTTGACAATTTCTGGGTACTCACTGTTTAGAGCAGGAACAACCGGGACCGTCCCACGACGTTTTAAAAGACTTTTCCGATCTTAGTTCGCGGTCAAGACGTAGACGATTAACAGAATTGTCAGAAGTAGATCCCTCTGTTGTTGATTAAAAATCTTGTGAACACTCTGAAGTGTTTAATTGCTAAAAAGAAGTGTTACCCAGAGAACATATCAGTCTCACAACGTACTTGCAAAATAGAGTTACGAAATTTATTAGATCATACTGTTTCTCGAATACTTGACTCCTACTTTCCGAGGTGTATCCCTGCCGATCACTGACCATCTTGAGCTTCTCGGTATGTCTTTGTCACCAACTCTCAATTTTGGCTCTTTCATTGAGAGCAAGGCTCAAGTGGCTTCAAAAAAACCTGGCATTCTGGCGAAGGTGAGAAAATACTTCACACCGGAACAGTTGCTCAACCTTTACCAAGCACAAGTTCGATCGTGTATGGAGTATTGTTCTCATCTTTGGGACGGTTCCGCCCGATACCAGCTCCAGACGCTTGAGTCCATCGAGAGGAGGGCCAAGAGGCTCATCGGCAATGAAGATCTTTTCTGTAAAAAGCTCAAAAGCCTTGAGCATAGACGGAAGGTAGCAAGCCTATCCGTATTTTATAGGATACATTTCGGAGAGTGTGCAGCTGAATTGCACAACCTTGTTCCGCCGTCCCAATTTTTTCCTTGGACAACCAGACTTACAAATTGGCGACACCGTTATATGGTGGATATACCAAAGAGTCGCACTAAGCGTTTTGGTTTCAATTTTATGATACGTACCGCTAAGGAGTGGAACTCTTTGCCTGAGTCTGTGTTTCCTGACAAATACAATTTGGGGGTCTTCAAGTCACGAGTGAATAGATATCTTCTAGGCAAGCGCGTCACATCCTAGATCGCATCGACGCTTACCATCAGGCGAGATAGTGGTCAAGCGCATGCCTATTTTCTATATAAAAAAAAATACTTGAGTCATGTAGTGAAGTTTTAGACAGTGTTTCAAATGATTCGAATACATGAGTTTTGACTGGTTAATAGGGATTTGACAGTAGCACGGGTCATAGAGAGTACAAGCAAAGCTTTCTGATTTAACATTACAAGATGTAGTTTATTGGTTACCTATTATGTGCCACTTCAATAAGCAATTAAAACAGAACCGAATTCTTCAAACCATATTGTTTTGTGGAAAATCCCTCGCCTTTGCTCTACCAGATACTGTAGGCCTATTCGTTTTAAATTTTTGAAAGAAAGTTTTACAGTATATAAGCATTTCAGGGAGAAAATTAACAATTTACATCCTACTACGTTTAATTTCAGAGACCGCGAATTTAACATTCAACATTCTTTGCAACTGGCTGTGGTAGACGGTAAAATATGTAGCGAATTAAGCGACTCATCGTCTTCTAAATGTTATTTATGTGGAGCTACTCCAAAGGAGATGAATAAAATAGACGTTTGTTTGCAAAAGCAAGTCGAAGAAGCTCGTTATCAGTTTGTATTGTCTCCTTTAGATTCTTGGATTCGGTTCTTTGAATATTTTATTCAACTCTCGGATAGGATTAATATAAAGAAATGGCAGGTCAGGTCAGAAAAGGGGAAAAAAAGTTAGCAAATAGGAATAGGAAACTACACGTTCAAACTGAATTTAGGAGAAAGTTAGGCTTAGTTGTACAAAAACCACGTAGCGGCG
Source organism: Calamotropha paludella (assembly GCA_927399485.1). Lineage (NCBI taxonomy): Eukaryota > Metazoa > Arthropoda > Insecta > Lepidoptera > Crambidae > Calamotropha > Calamotropha paludella. Next base: position 29,169,680 of record OV656803.1, on the reverse strand, counting down.
GAAGCGGGACATCGAACGACGGTAATACAGCATGAAATTATTTTTCTTGCTCTGCCGTCTAGGCTGAAATTACAGGATTACGTAAAAATTTACTTGATAGATTTAGAATAATTTTAAAAGCTTTGTCATCGGGATTTAATATGGATTGCGATAAGTTTAAAAAATATTCTTTGGTAACGCGTCAATTAGTTAAAGAATATCCGTGGTACAGTCGCTCTGCTTCTGTCCACAAAGTTCTCATACATGGTGCTGATGTATCAGAATATGCTCTTTTATCTATCGGGAAACTTTCGGAAGAAGCTGCTCAATCTATTTTTTACGAGCACGAGATTTTACTTGAAAAACGTCACGCGAAATTATAAATACAGATTTGATTAACCGACTTTTACTGAGTTCAGACCCCATAATAACTGGTCTTCGGAAACTTCCTCGAAAGAAAAAAAGCCTCCTGTCTAAGGAAGTTAAAGATTATTGAAGTTTTAAGCTGCATGTTCATTTTTAACTTTTTATTTGGTAAGCTCTTAATATTGTTTACTTTGTTTAGTATTGTCAAGTTATAACCACAGTTTTCTGTTTAATGTTAAGTTATAATCGTATTTTATATCCTAGGATTATACATTTTGCTTTAATTATTAATTTTTTTTTCAATTTACAACAATTAATTGAATTTTAGTACGAAATTGACTGAAGATAAAAGTGTGGTGGTACTTTTCTTCAAAAATGGCGATATTACCCTGTTGAAAAATAGGCTTCTGTCCACTAACAATAAATTGGATGGGTTACAGTTTCTAATTATGAATTATGATATAGAGACAACTAAAACTAAAAGTATTTATCATAATAATTAAAGATTATTATTATTTTTAGAAAATAAATTCGGCGAAAATAGTTATTAGGTCACGTGACAGTAAACACCAATCAGAAAGAGTTACGTCACGCCGTGCAAAACATTACTGTTGTGGTTGACGTTTTCATAGATTTTTCATTGTCACTTTGATACAATTTAACTTTTGTTTTTAGTTAGACGACAGTTTGGTGCAACGGCAACAATCCTGCCAAATGTTTGTATGATGAATACATGCATTTCTATAAATGTTAAATATCTATGTATTATATATGTATGTCTATCCATTACTCTAGTATCTTAAACACAAGCCTTACAGTGCTTACTTTGGACTTGGCTAATTGGTGTGAATTTATTTATTTAAAAAAATATAATATAGCCATGGAATCGAGATTTACCAAAGCAATAGTAATTATTTTATCAAAATTGACGCCGTTATTGTTAGTAGATGTTCCTTGGAAACAGCTACTTTTGTTCCGCAATGTTAAAACTTTGACGTTACGTGACGTTGTGTATACACAAGTATGAAATATTTATTATAAACTTAGCAGTTTTTCAGTTTAGTAGATTCACATATTGCCCTGTACCTATATATTTTTATTATTTTGACATATTTATAGATTAAACACACAAAAAATACTTACATCAAATGATCTATACAAAAGACATTCTTGTATTTGTTGATAAACAATGAATACCATCCTTCCTTGCAAGTTTTTCATTTTTTCCGCAGTTGTGGAATGTTTGTAACATATATAAATAATTTGTTTGATGTTTTTATGCTTGTGCTTTACCACCGGGGCACTATACAGTACTTGTAATACGAGGGCTTCATTTTTAATAAAATAATTCTAACAATCGTCGTACAGAGTATTGTTTGTTTTGCACGGCGCGACGTCATTCAAGACGCCATGACAGTCTTGAGCATTTTTAAGGGAAATTTATATTGGTTTTTTAAAATGCAAAATACATATTGTTAATGTTCGATTTAATTCAAAACTAGCGACCCGCCCCGGCTACGCACGGATGCAATGCTCTACTATATTATGCATGTATTATACATATAAACCTTCCTCTTGAATTACTCTATCTATTAAAAAAACCCGCATCAAAATCCGTTGCGTAGTTTTAAAGATTTAAGCATACATAGGGATATAGGGACAGAGAAAGCGACTTTGTTTTATACTATGTAGTGATAACATTTTTTTGGAATAATATACACATTAAGATAGGGTAACGGCACCAGTGGCCAGCCAGGCACCAGTGCTCAGCCTTTTACATCGTTTATTGGCCATAAATATCGCTATAATCAAAATAAACAAATCATTTGCACTTAAATAGACGCTCTCATTCCTCATTGATTAATATGTCACGCGACAGAAGCGGCAGGGGATCAGGGGGTAGAAATAAACTCGTTCATATCGGTGCTGTCCAACGACAAGAGCAATAGTGTCAAGACCGCCATATTTTTTATTACATGTAGTGTTCTCTTAACAGGTAAGAAAGAACCTATTTTATTATGAAATGTGATTGTGGTTTCTACATGGTAGCTTTATAAATTAGTTCATGTATTAAATTATATTAAATTTTAATAAAAATATCGCTTTTTTACATATAAATTGAGGGGGCTGACCATTGGATATCACTTTTTTACAAGAGATCCAATGGACGGCCCCGGGGCTGAAAACTGAGTTTTTCGATTATTTTTGAAATTACAAGACGACCATTAGAACCGACAAATATAAATTTCCAAATTTAGTACGACAAACATTTCCTAATGGTCGAAAAACCCAGTGATCAGCAACATTTTAAATTATTTTTTCATGCGGCTGATCACTGGGTGTTGAAGATCCAGTACTCAGCCACGATCTTATTTAAATAGTATTTTTAGGGACGAATGTAGTTATTTGTATGAGAATCTATAAGCAATACTTAAGTTTTACCTGAAATAGTTACAAAATTTATATTTATAATCAATGATTATAAATATACATTTTACAACTATTTCATAGTTACAAGGGCTGAGCACTGGGTTCATCGAGGCTGTTTACTGGTTTTTAGAGGCTGTCCACTGGGACAAAGTGCCATTTTTTGTTTAAACGTAATTATATATTTTATAAGGAAAATTATTGTTTTTGACATATATTTTGTTTAAAACTATAATAAACAATAAATCCATCATGTTGAAGATTTCATTATCGGACATATGCTGTAGAAATGGCAACTGTTCAAACTTTAAAAAGTCGTTATGAGGCTGACCACTGGTGCTTTTACCCTATATTATTAACCACTTTTCAAAATTTAGGCAACTAGTTATAGTTATATAATAGTTCTTTTGCGTATGCTGTGTGCACCGGATTCCCACTGCTTTCTCATTACGTCTGTTGTAGGGAAATAAAATAACCGCCCGTGAGCAGTATGACACCCGCACTGCTTAGGCTCCACATCACTCAGCAGTCCGACTCGAAAAGTTTAAATTGAAAGCACGCTTTGGGTTTTCCCTCGTTCCACATCATTTGTTTGGCCTGGTTTATCCCCAAGATTTTATTATATCCAAGGTTCTCTTTGTTTGTAATACGATTTACAAATCTCACTCCAAAATCTTGTAAACAATTGTAAGGATTCTTCGATTTAAAAATATCCTTTCAAATTGAAACCTATTAATTGTAACTTGTGTCTTAAACTATTTATTATTTTACTAAAACATGATTACTTTGCTTCCTTATACATGTGTGTATGCAGTATTCGAAAGTAACGTTTCCTGGCGACTATTTCATGTGTCTAGGAAACCTCATACACTTTATTTACCAAGACGCACGGTATAGTATCGAATCCAAGATATCTCAGCGTTTGAATTTGAAACTCTTTAAGAGGTAGCCAGTACACCTGACCACAGGTTATTGTATATGTCCAAGGACAGATAGGAATCAGCCAATGAGGCTACGAGGTAATTATAAATAGTTCCGGTGTACGTTGGAATGATGGGAGGGCGCTGGTGTCGCAGATTTCTGTCGACAAAACTATATCGTTAAGTAGTGTAGTCTTTAATGTCGATATCAAATATTTATTTCACTCTTATACCTTTTGAAAAAGGAAAATGAAAAGGCAACATAAAGAAAATGGTTTCGAATTTTACGCTATAGGCCAGCGTTGTCTCATCAGTGAGAGGACCATCCTCATATATTCGAAAGAAACATTTGTACAAATGCTTGATTTTATACTTTCTTTTTGCACTTCTTCGTTGCTATCTTATGAGATAAATTATTTTAATAGAAAGTACTAGAAAGAATACCATTTCCTGAGCTTTTCTCACTTATTTTAATTGTTTAGGTAGGAGCTATTATCCAGCTGGCGTAATCACGACTCAAATTGTTATTGACCTGCACATCCCTAGTTCTCACTAATTATGTACCTACGTTCATTATGTACATTAAAGTCTAACTCTAATTACTCTAAATTACAGAATTTGATATAGATTTTGTATAAAATACATATAGATAACCTATTCTTGCAAAAAAAAACTATTCAAATTAATACAGTCCTTTTCATTGATCTCAAAAAAAGGCAAAAATAGAGATGTACTATCAGTTCCACATGACTAAAGTGAAAAAATATTTTTAAGGTTATTTTCAAGCCGCGATATAATTTTAAATGATGATTTGACATTCTTCAGATTTCTATAAAAAATAATTGTATCTCTTATCAATAAGTCTATATATACATTTGATAAACTATGTCAATCAAAACGTCATGATCGTGTTCGTAAGACTGTCAGTATTCAGTATTTTAATATCGATAGGAATTAACATGGTTAATTAACCTACCATAAAGGTTATAGTTTTGCTCATAAATATCTATCTTAAGTAAATATATATCGTTTACAATTAATTATGTGATAAATTAGGCGGATTCTCCGATAGTTTCATTCGAGTATCTGCCGCTAAGTATAGGTACTTGAGACAGAATAAAAATCATTATATAAAAGTGTCGTTGCTAGTGTAGAAAAGAATATATTTTTGTATTTTTATTTCTTATACTTATTTACATAATAGGAGGGTGGACATTGCGTACTATTCAATTTTTTTTTTGTTTTATTACAGCACTAGCAGTTTTAAAATGTTACTTAAAGGCATAATAAACTGATTACTTATATTTTATAACCGAATGTCTGGTCCGAATGTGTTGGCTTTGTCCTATAAGTTATTCCGCATAAAAATAGTTCAGGATCGCCCGTACAAAAAATATAACCTTGCTACGCCAGTAGAATTATAAGAATAATAGACAAAAGGAAGCACATATAAATTTATGGACACTAAGTTAGCGATAATGGTAGAAAAAATATTTTCTGTTTTTCTTTTTCTTATTTATTTTCTGTTTGATTTCAGGGAAGGTAATCATCCTGACGACTACAGTCGAGTGACGTACCGTAAGTTGATGGACCAAGTGTGTCAGTTCGCGAACGCACTGCGAGATTGCGGAGTGGGCAAGGGCGACCGTGTCTCTATATATATGCCCATGATCCTGGAAACAGTGGTGTGCATGCTCGCTTGCTCACGCATCGGCGCCATTCATTCAGTTGTGGTAACAAAAAACTTTGATATTTAAAAGAAAAGTGATTTATTACAAAATACATATCTATTTTGAAATAAATCTCTCTTTTAACTAATCCCCTACCTACACAGATAATTTTTCTACATGAGCTTATTGCTAAACTTAAAATCAATTTATTAACAAAATTAGTTGTAGCTTCAAAAGCTGTAACTAAGTTATATGGCAGTTGTCTCAGTCTAACTTTGGACCAGTAGACGGAATGCAAATCTTATAAAAGGCAATAGTTATTTTCACCTCACACGCTCGGAAATGTTTGATTTGTCATTCGATTTCTGCGTGGAAAACTGCGTTTTATACGCTAGTGTGGTAATTTATTTAAAATTAGAATCTTTCTATCAAAGAAAAACACACAATGGTACGTTCCGAATCGTTATTGTTGTCTTTATAAGTTACATTATATTCTTATTTAAATTAATACTATAATACTTTATTTTAACCTGCTGCGGTAATCCAATTCGAGTAAAATTAAACTCAATACATTCATTGGAATCGTAAACATAAGCAAAAACCGCGAGGCAGTAGAAATTTTTTAGGATATTGTTCGTAAATAAATTAACGATCATGATTTTAATTTGGTTAACGTCTCAGTTCGCAGGTTTCTCCTCGGATTCCTTGGCGGAACGAATGTCTGATTGCAAAGCTAAGGTCTTGGTGACAGCGGACGGGGCTTGGCGCGGTGAAAAACTCTTAGTCCTTAAAAACATTTGCGACGAGGCATTGGAGAAGGCAAAGACGAAACATAACCACGAGGTGCCACTGTGCATCGTAGTCTCTCACCTAGCACGCGTGACGCCTTGCGGAGATCTGCCTGACGATATCAGTACTTTGGTAAGAAACATTTTTTTTTCGATAAATAATTTTTCACTCCCATACACAATGTTAATCCTTCGAGCTGTTACTGCAGCACTGGTGCCACGGCAGAACTCGTACTCGTAAATATAGCCATATGTCATGTTTCCATTGTGCGATGTAAGCGACGCCAAAGAACAAACTAATCAGGAAAAAACCAATTAATGTTTTGGAAACTCAACATGGATTTATAAATTTGAATTTGGAATACTTAACCAAAGAGGAGATATTTCAGATCAAAGTAGCCAGTTCGACAAAACGCCAATTTCAATATATAAGGACCTAATATGCGTAAAGTGAAACCAATAGGTACGTAGATCGAGAGTGCGTGACTTTTTCACGCTACATCAAAAATCATAACCTCAATGCTATTGACTTTTTTAAGCTATCATAACGAAGATCATTATTTACAATTGTTACTTTAGTTCCTAAGGCGGAAAAATGTTTGCAAAGTAATGATACGTAATTTTTTATTCAACGTTGAAGTATTTGTTTTCTATTTTCTGTTGTTGTTTGTTTTTTAGTACAAATGGGACAATGATAGAGACGTGTGGTGGCAAGACATAGTAGAAGGTCAATCTACCATCTGCCCTCCTGAATGGATGGATGCTGAAGACCCGCTCTTTATGCTGTATACCAGGTAAATATATGGGTACTAACAGAACACCTTTGAATTCAATATAATAATTATAAAAAAAGTCGGTATACAAATGTTTAACATCAATTAGATTGACGTTATAATAAAATTTTGAATTGTTTTTCTATAAATGTAATTAAATGTCATTGGATGAATTTGTTTAATGTCAATATTTTTAGTACATCGGGTAATTTATTAAATGTTCTAATAGTCATGCAAAAACATACAATGTCAAACTTTGAAATGGTGTACATAATTGTTTTCCTCTCTTACTCTATACTTTTTGTAATTATTGTTTTTAGTTGTAAGCAAAGTTGCAAGTTCAAATATATAGAGACAGGGAAGAGGGATCACATTTAATACTTTAAATGTGGTGCACTACAGTTTAACCTTTATACACTTCTTAAATATAAGTATATATAAGTAATAAGCGCGTTTCAAGCGATCACATCCATAAATTTAGAGATAATTCAAAACTATACAGTTTATAAACATAATTTTAAATTATTTTAACGCCAAACGCATTGGTATAAAAAGCCACTATTGCATTGTACCTACCTTATCTTTGCCAGATATCAAAACAATAATTTTAATACTGAAACATTTCGTCTTAAGTGTAAATAGGTCTAAAAACATTTTTTTTTTGTATTATATATACTACACGCATGTGCGTGAAATCGCTTTGTAACATATTAAACGGTCTTGAACCGATTTTTATACTTACTTTTACGTAGTTAAGGAACAACGTTGTTTAATACAACCTTTGTAACTTTTTCTTTTCTCCAGTGGGTCTACTGGTAAGCCCAAGGGGGTACTTCACACGACAGCTGGATACCTAACGTACGCAACGGCGACCATGCGCTACGTTTTCGACTATCAGGAGCGCGACGTATACTGGTGTACTGCAGACGTCGGCTGGATTACAGGCCACACCTACGTGGTGTACGCGCCACTCGCTAACGCAGCCACTTCTGTCATGGTGAGCACCTATTTACAATACAGACAGCGATAACAATGCAAGAACCTTACGGAAAGATATTCTATAAAATTACAAACTCATATATCAAATTACACGTGAGAAAATTATCGTTCACTTGCAGAATGTTTGGCTTAATCTTATTTTTGCGATAATCTGTCGGTACACTAGCCAACTCCTGCAATTTGCATATAAACTAGGCCGGGTGGGAGCATGCAGAGTCCCACATATCGTCTCGTGCGCTCCCAGCATGAGCGAATGCGCAAAGCATTTCCTACAAAAACAAAAAAACATGCTCGATAACGACATAGGTACTGCAAAAAGTGAAACAGGTCGCGAAATAGCGGACGTGTATACTTGTCGATAGCCACTTAATGATAAACGCAACACTAGGAAGAGTGTCGCACGTAAAAGCAACTTATCGTTTTAGCTACACTCTCTGCTAACTACTCACTATTAGAAATGTTCCAAGCAGTGCCAAGTTGTAGTCCCTTATCTCGCATCTATTGTGTCACTGATTACCTTATGTCATAAAATTAATGTGTTGATAGATGTAGCACTGTTGAAATCTAAGGCTTGCATGTAACCAATTTCATCATAATAATCTATGCAATGCAAGCAACAACAATATTGCACCTATTGTAGAGAAAGGACGATCTCAAGGAAAGCGAGGTGTACATGTAAGGTACCTTACTAGAATTTTGATGTTCCTTGGCACAAAATCGGTTTAAATATTTTCCTGCTCCCGATTAACCTATAGAATTTAAATCGTAAAATTAGCTGAAGCAGGAAAGTAAAACGAGGCGATCTGCCAACGACAATTTTTTAAATGTAATTAAAAGTAAACATTTCATTTGGTTCAGTCTTAGTAATATTCATCAGGTGTGATCAGTATTATTTAAAAAAAATTATAGCGCAGGGGTTTGCACGTTCAGTCTAAGACTACGGAGGTGCAACTTTCTGAAGGGCCTGATTCTCATATGATTCCAAAAAAATATTTCGATCTCCACCGTACTTTGGAAGACATGTCTCGGCAGCATATGCAGTTTTAGCCCCCACAAATATTGATGTTATTGAACATTTTCCAGATCAATATATGTAAATGAACGTCCGATTATCAGAGGTAAATCGTAGCTAAATCGCAGTATCTATCATAATTACTTTGCACAGTGTTTGATTTCATTAAAAACATTCCCTATCCTGTTGATCACATAAATCTATTAAGGAATGCATTTAAAACGTAAGAGTAGAACACCCACGTGCCTATTTAAAATATTTTTTTTTAAAACAAATAATTTGTGTTTCGTGACCTTGGCCTAGAAATTGCGCCTCTGATAATCGAGCTATTATTATTTTTACAGTTTTTATTTTTTTTCTCCCGAAAAACTCAAAAGTGCGACTTGCGACTAGCACTGCAAGATTGCTCTTAATTAGGCCTAACACTGATAAGAAAAACACGCCCCACTATCGCGGCGTTTGAGAGTTATCGAGTTTCGAAATATAGTGCTAGGGTTGTCTTTCAACTTAACCTTTCATTTTAATCATAACTGAGCAAATTTTTTACTTGATTACAAAAATGTACATTATGTAGACATCAAAATCTTATACATAGATTAATATATTATATCATATTTTACTATACCTACTACTAGACTACTATTATATTATATTATATTATATTATATTATATTATATTATATTATATTATATTATATTATATTATATTATATTATATTATATTATATTATTGGGGGATTTGTCTGCCAGAAGCAGTTCGTGAACTTCTGAAGCTGATTCACGAAGGAAACTTGCAGTTGACAGAGGTGGATGATGAAGATTCTGCATAAGATGAATCTTCATCAATAGAAGATGATGAAAATCCATCCAATATTGATAACTGCACGTTGACACTCGAAAATGAACATGATTTGTATGAGACATAAAATCCATAAAATAATTTGCAAAATGATACTATCCTTAGCTTGGTCAATATGTGTATGCTGGTTCTCGATCTTCGATTTTCTAAATTTAACGACAACGTATCTTATATTGTTCCGTGGATATCTAAATATAGTAAAACAAAATTTCATCGGATTTCTTATTAATCCCAAATATGATTTTCATTTGACCCTTAGTGACAACCCTAAATTTTATCATTTGACCTTTATACGTAACTACCAAACGCCACAATAGTGGGACGTGTTTTTTTATCAGTGATAGGCCTAATTAAGAGCAATCTTGCAGTTCTAGTTGCAAGTCGCACTTTTGAATATTTGGGGACAAAAAAAAAACAAAAACTGTAAAAATAATAATAGCTCGGTTATCAGAGGCGCAATTTCAAAAATAAAAACTGGAAAATATGCGCCAAATAAATCTTTATCAAACTGCATTAATAGAAAAATATATCTTTATTAATTACGCTTACAGAATTTATTTAATGATTTTTCTAGGCCAAGGCCAAACACAAATAATTTTTTATAAAAAAAAGTATTTGAAATATGCACATGGGTTACTAATCTTACGTTTTAAATGCATTCCTTAATCGATTTATGTAATAAACAGGATAGGGAAATTTTTTGAGTGAAATCAAACACTGTGCTTTGGTAAAACAAAATACTAAAATCATATGTATTTAATAAGATTTAGTACAAATAAAGAAAAAATTGTGTTTAGCCTTGTAAAATTTTGTAGGAATAATAATTTACATCCAACGTTTAGAGCAAATTATGCTGAATTAATCTGAATAATGAACTAGTTATTTGCTAGTACTTTTTAATTTATGGAAATCTCGTTAAATAATATTGTAACTATTATTTAACGAGAAGCTGTTTGTCAGGACTTAAATAATATGATCGATACGCTCATGTTCATATTGGTATATTGCATAAACTCTTAAAATAACAACCACTTATTGATTGTTGCAGTTCGAAGGAACACCATTTCACCCAGAAAATGATCGGTACTGGGCTCTGGTGAAAAAGTACAAGGTCACCCAGTTTTATACTGCCCCTACCGCCATCCGGGCTCTTATTAAGTTCGGAGATGACCACGTGAAAAAGTAAGTTGCTTGTAATTCCAAACTTGGTTTTTTTAGTGACTTTATTTCATGCCATGCCGACATGCGACGTACTAGTTACTTTAGCTGTCATCTGGGGTCCAGTATAAGCTTATTCTTGCTTTTGTAAACTATCGTTGCAGCACTTTTACTCGCATTAACTACTTATTTTGAGGTATGGGCAAGTTCTAATTTAGGCGTCTAGTAATAAAGGCATCATGTTACAGACTGGTACGAAGAAAAAAATCTGTTCTCTGTCAGTGAACCAGCATGGTTCTAGCAAAATTGCATAATTTCTACGTTTAAACACAAACGCTGTCTTCAAATGATTGTGGAAGTTAAGCAATTTTCACAAGTGCTTACGTGCTTCAGAAGGCAAATGCATACCTCTGTTGATCCCGCCTGCATCAGCAGTCGTTAGTACCTTTTTTTCCCCAGTCGAACATCCTTTATGGATTCGACTATGAGCCTTAGCTTAACGGAGCGGAGGCGGGGCATACCCGTAGCAGTCGTTAGTACCTAGCATTCTGCAATGGATTTAGCTTATACGCCTGGATTGTTACTTGATAATCATGTTAACGGGTTAGGTTTCATTATATCTACTCATCAAACATGTCTTAATATCAAACACGTTTTTGCTAGTTACAAATATCGAGCTTTTTAATAATTACTTTCGAAACTTATATAATAATAATAATATTTAATAATAATAATATTTTTTATTTCATAACCAAAGGTACATTTTATTATATTAGTGACCGTAGCGCCCTTTTAAGCTATTGAGCCTGTGTCAGGGAGCAGCGCTCTTCCATTAATTTAGGTCGTTTTAAGAAGAATGTACAGTAAAAATCTAGTAAGTTTAAATTAAAGTAAAATGATTTATAAAGCTAATAGGTATGTTTTAAAGATAAGGTACTTAAATATTAATGTAATACAGGAACGAATAAAAGTGACAATCATTATCTAAATCTATAAACTATTATATTTATTTTTATTTATTTATTTACATTTTTAGCGTGCATATTGTGAGTATGTGTGTGTGTGTGTGTATGTGTGTATGAGTGGGTGTGTTTATGTTCCTATTTAATATTAACTAGTAATGCCGCAAGATCATTATAGGTTTTATCTTCTAGACTTTTTTGTAAGCACTTCTTACAGTCGCGATATTTTTCGTATATAGGTTTAGCTTTTTATTAATCATTTTGTAGAGGTAGGCAGACCGAGCTTTATATTGTCTAGAAGCAAAAACAGAATTACATTTGAAGGTTTCCAGCTTATGCCTTCTTCTTACAGCATTAGTTGGATCAAATTTCAGGGTTTTATGTTTACTTAGAATTGTCTGTACAATGTAAAGCTTTCTGATTGACGAAATTTGGGTAGTTTGATAAAGTTCATTTGTTGAAAACCTTTGTTTTTTAAAATACATCACCTTTATCAAACCACGTATACTTTAAAAAAAATGTTTAATCATTTTATATCCCTAATACTTCTAATTGTTATTTAACTTCAGTTATACAATAGAATATAACTAAAATATAACAACAAAAAGGTATGTAAGTAGTCCTTCATTGAGTTTACCTTTTATTATAATATATAAAAATATAATTTAATTTAATGACTTACGGTCAACAGTAAAATTCCTTCATTCGATTAATCAGCTTAAATCTAGAGTAACACATATCAGTTGAGAAAAATTTAATTTATATTAGTTTGACGTTCAAAAGAATGTTTATTAATTATTTACTATAATACACTTGTAAAAACAGTGCTGTCCGTACTTTATATGCCTCTTTTTCTATGCTACTTTAAGATGTTTTTTAATTGTATATTATGTAACGTCTGGTTAAGATTAATTTTGAAACATTGTAAAAAAGATGTAGGTTAAACTTGAAAGTTAATATAATGTTTACGAAATATATCGTTGATTCGTACAGGCATAACTTAAGTACTCTGAGGGTTCTGGGAAGCGTTGGCGAGCCTATAAATCCGGAGGCGTGGTTGTGGTACTACAAGCTGGTCGGCGGTAGTCGATGCTCGATCGCAGACACGTTTTGGCAGACGGAGACGGGAGGGCACGTGGTCACCACCCTGCCAGGCGCCACCCCAATGAAACCAGGCTCTGCGGTAAGTCACGGTATTCCGTAATTATCATGATCATAATGTGCACATTAGTGATATCTTTTTGTCAACTTAGAACATAAAAAAACAACGTGTTGCATTACGCATAGTGATGATCATGCATCTGGCCTACCCAACATATTGTTGCTTCTTAAATTTTTGAGCTACTCTGCGTTTAAACTCTATTTACCAGATAACGAAAACGTTTATTTTTCATTCTGTTAACACGTCTCTTGAGATTTGAAATATCAGAATTCAATAAAAAATAAACCTTAAAAATTATCACACCTATTTTCTGCTTAAGTAATTTAACATTTTTTTCTTATACCTTTATGTGGGAATTAGATATACACCAAACATGTGAATTATATAGCGTATATACGCTATATAGGTATATACCTAAACTTAAAAACTGCTTTAAAAATTAGAATAAGAATTAAAAATTAAAAAAATTTGAAAGCTGCGCACTTTATAACGAAGTGTCTAACGTTTACAATACTTACAAACTCCGCTGCAACACCAGTGATAAACAGTTTTTATTTTGTTGTCCGTACGACGCCACAGATTTTTTTTACTTATTAATTCGACCAGTTTCTTAATCACTTTGAACGGCAAAATCAGTGCTTCTGTTTCTACCGTACAAGGCCGTAGCTAGGGGGGGGGCATTGTGGGGCAATGCCCTACCTTGAAATCACAATGCCCTACCTTAAAAATACCAAAAACTAAGATAAATTTGTATAATTAAAATGTTTTATAATTTTTATATATTTTATTCATTTTTCAATGCGATCTTATAAGATAAATTATCATAATAGAAAAATACTACACTACTGGAAAAAAATAAGGGATCAAAAAAAAAAATCCAAATTTTTGGGCAATTTTCAACAGGCTGTAACTTCGAGAGAAATGGTCGCACAGGAATTAAAAAAAAAGTAAATTGTAGCTCTAAGTGTCTAGTTTTTGGATGAGAACTTTAAAATATTGTGCGCTCCGCGGTTTTTGAGTAATCTTAGAAAAACCAGCAACTAAAAAAAAATCAATTTTTTTTTAGCTTTATTTTTTGTCTACGGGCGTGGAAAAAAATTTTTTCTTTTGTATAACCACTATAAGGATCGGATACTTTGTTCATTTAGCTTTAATTTATTGTTTTATACACCTTGATACGTCCACTTCCCGCCGAGATATCGGTCTTCAAATGGAAAGAGTCCTTTTGTCTTTGATTATCGATATCTCAGCAACCAATGATCGCACAGAACGTTAAAGGTGGGTTTCAAGAACTTGAATGAATTCTCTTTAACGACTAGCCATTGCTTATCCCAAAAAATTTTCTTTCTTTTTGTCTCATGAATTTGAAAATGCAACAAAATAAGGGATGTTGATTGTTTTTTGGAAAATCAAGCGCTGGATCGAAAATATTGAAGAAACCGCTAATGTTAAGTGTACCTTTTACAGTTCAATATGTCCACAAAAACCCTACAAAGAACTAAATTAATCTAGCCAGCCGTTTTCCTGTTTCACTTGATCGAATTTTTATTATCGATCGAATTTTTATATTTTTCATAAATTCGATCTGTTTTGATCTGAAAAGCTTATCATATTTTAAAATAAAAAAAATATGTATTTCCGAACTTTTTCCACATTTTTGTTTCAGAAAGTTAAGGAAATTCAAGTTTCGCCCAATCATTTTTAACGCGTTTCCGCCGCTGCATTCCTACTGATTTCCTTTTAATTAAATTAAAAAAAAGTCAATACCCCCAATCGAATTTCAATCTTTTTCATACGCTTTTCCTAACATATCCTTAAAAATAATCCTTAACAGTTTTTTCAAAATTAATCCCCTTGCGCTAGAAGATATTTTTTTTAATTTTTTGGTTAAAATTGAAAATTTCTTTTTCTATTTGCAATCATGGTTAGACGATATTTATCGGAGGTAGAAGTTGCTCGGTTCGTGACTCTTATTGACGAAGGTTACAGTCAACATGCAGTTGCCGTCCGGATAGCTTATGCCAGATACCAAGAGACGAACCACTACCGCGTTGATCGGGCAATTATTAGAGAAGTTCGACGACAACCTTTCGTCAATAAAATTTAAGCACTTTCTGGAACAAAAATCTGGAAAAAGCTCGGAAAAACATTTTCTTTTCTCTTTTTTAAAAATTATGAGCTTTTCAGAGCAAAAACCGTGTTACTTATATTTTTCATAAATTCGATCAAGTGAACCAAAAAAACGGCTGGCTGGATTATTTTTTGGTTCTTTGTAGGGTTTTTGTGGACATATTGAACTGTAAAAGGCACACTTAACATTAGTGGTTTCTTCAATATTTTCGATCCAGCAGTTGATTTTCCAAAAAATCACCAATAGCCCTTATTTTGTTGCATTTTAAAATTCATATGACAAAAATAAAACATTTTTTTTCAGGAAAGCAATGGCTAGTCGTTAAAGAGAATTCATTCAAGTTCTTGAAACCCACCTTTATCTTTCTGTGCGATCATTGGTTGCTGAGATATCGATATCCTTTTCCATTTGAAGACCGATATCTCGGCGAGAAGTGGACGTATCAAGGTGTATAAAAAAATAAATTAAAGCTAAATAAACAAAGTGTCTGATCCTTATAGTGGGTAAGCAAAACAATTTTTTTTCAACGCTCGTAGACTGAAAACCAAAACTAAAAAAAAATTGAAAATTTTTTTGTTGCTGGTTTTTCTAAGATTACTCAAAAACCGCGGAGGATTCAAAATTTTAAAGTTCTCATCCAAAAACTAGACACTTGGAGCTACAATTTACTTTTTTTTGATTTCCTGTACGACCATTTCTCTCGAAGTTACGGTCTGTTGAAAATTGCTCAAAAATTTGGATTTTTTTTTATCCTTAATTTTTTTCCAGTAGTGTAGAAAAAATTGACTCGGGTCACAAGTGAATTCTCCAGCGGGAATCGAACCCACAACCTTTGGAAATCCGGTCCAATGCTAGAACTAGAGGTCAGTGATATACATAGTGTTTGATTTAGGAGCCCGTGCTTCGAGGGCAGATCAATTATGATAAAACTACTTACGCCCTACCTGTAACCAATGCTGCCCTACCTCAAATTAGACTCTAGCTACAGCCCTGCTACCGTATCCTTTGGAGACACCGTAGTCTTTGAACAGATAGTAACCATTAGCATATTCCTGTAAAGATTAATTGCTGGCTCTTACCCTTTTTTACGACTAAGTATGATTGACTAAGGTTTTCCGCATACGACCAACTTATTACCGAATTGTTCTCCAAATTTTAGTGCCGACTTAATGCATACATCCTATTGTACATAATTTAATGTAAATTCAAGATGTGCGCTATCCTCGAGAGCTACCGACGTAATGTCGGAAGGGATGTTGGATCTTTCACAAAAAAGGCTAAATGTCGGTGAAAATGTAAGCAAAATAATGGGTCACAAAGTCAGTCCTGTGCGGAAACGCTTGATCACATTCTTTACCAAAAAAAGTTGCGTTTATGTAATAATGATCTCTAGGGATTCCCGTTCTTTGGCGTAGAGCCAACCCTGCTCGATGACAATGGCAAGGTCATCGAAGGCCCCGGTGAGGGTTACTTAGTGTTTTCACGACCTTGGCCCGGTATCATGAGGACACTCTTCGGGGACCACGACAGATACGAAAAGGTCTACTTCTCAAAATTCCCTGGATACTATTGCACTGGTGATGGTAGGTGAAAGCTACTAATATGTTTAAATTATAAGCTTTATTAGTACATTACTACTATAGAATATTGAAGTAAAGAAAATATTAAGATTGCATTAGACTGTAATCCGACTGCTAGATAGTTAAATAATGTTGATAATTAGTATTATATATTCTATTCATTTTCCTGCGTGACAACGTGTAAAATTAAGACACTATGTTCAGTAAATGTACTTCATATTTAAATAAAATCTTTAAAACACACCACACACACTTTGATAGAAAATAACACATATGGTTATATAAGTTATTTACGGGATTGTTACCATGTACCTTGTTGTTAGCGAGTTTCCGATGTTTCGGCACTGTTGCAAGCGCCATGATCACGGAGAAACTGAGCAACAGTGCCGAAATATCGAAAACTTGCCAAAAACAAGGTACATGGTAACAATCTCGTAAATAACTTATATTACTATAACGTTAGTGACCATCAAAGTTTAAAACAATATAAGTACACGTGGTTGATATTGTTTATTATACTAACTACTTATTACAATATTTGGAACAAGATACGATTTTAATCAGAAAATAGTCCTCATGGAATTAAAACTGAAAATTTATTAACTCCTTGTACAATAGTTGGCGACACACATATACATATATAAAGATACAGATAGTCGCTCATTCAAAATATTCCCACAAAAAACTATAAACTGTGCTACTTTGTTTAATATCTGTATCAATTTAATAAGAAGTATTAGGTTCAGATCACATTGCATATTTTATAAAATTTTCTATTTTAAGAGAGGAGACGCGAGGAGATCCAACAGTATATATTATTAATTTGCTGTTATATGTAAACCTACACAAAAGGGAAAAATAAAATGCATTTTAATTATGTTCTTATTGGCTGGTGTAAATATTTTCAAACTTACTTGCATGTTTAATATAAGATTACCTTTTATTTTCCAGGGGCTAAAAGAGACGAAGATGGTTTCTTATGGGTAACGGGTAGAATAGACGATATGCTCAATGTGTCTGGACATCTGATGTCTACTGCAGAAGTAGAAGGAGTGCTCACCGAAGACCCTAGGGTATCCGAAGCTGCTGTCGTATCAAAACCACATCCCGTAAAGGGGGAATCACTTTACTGCTTCGTAAGTCTCAACGAGGGTGCTAAATTTGATACAGATCTCGTCAACTGTTTGAAGAAGCTGGTCAGACAAAGGATTGGTGCGTTCGCCGCTCCTGATGTTATACAATACGCTCCAGGTCTTCCAAAAACCAGATCTGGGAAAATTATGCGAAGAATACTGAGGAAGGTTGCTCTGGGAGACAAAGATATCGGCGACATATCTACTTTAGCGGACCCGAACGTGGTGGACGAGCTTTTCAAGAATCGGCCTTAAATACGAGTCCATTTAAGCATATTTTGGTTCGCCATTGCTCGCTGATTCTCTCCTTCCCTGAAGCATTTAGAAGCGCAATTCAAATTGACACTCTTTTATAACTTCAATGCAACCGTCCGCGAACTGTATCTCAATCTATATTATATTTTAATATTGCAGGCTTTTGAAGTCTGTTTTTTTATATTGAAAGGCAATACCATTGTTTTATCAAATGTTAGTCAACTTTAGTCTTATTGTTCTAGAGAACATTATCAATTAGAAAATATGTTGTGGCTGTGTTTAATTTAGTTCAACATGTAAAACACAAGAAAACAAGTACATTTACGTCTAAAGATATGTTTATATTGCTTTGTTGAATTTGATTTTATTTTCATCAAATTAACTTATTATCCAACATAACTTAAACTAGAATAATCAAATGTTGACAAAATTTAATAACAACCACGTGGTGAATAGAAGTCAATCCCAACATCTTAACCTCAGTAAGGGATAGTCATATTTAGAAAAAGTTACTAGGCAACCTTATTTATTGCTGGTGGTAATAAAGGAATTTATCTATATTCCCCATACCGCCATAACAACTTTGTTTAATTATCTTATTTTTCTTTAGTGTCAAAACCGCCAAAAACATATTTTATTCTCCTTTCACTTATTACTAGCTAACCCGGCCATGCGTTGCTGGTATAACCCGGCCACGCGTTTCTATGGTAACGTTAATTGATTATAAAAACTGTTATTCTTAGGCTTATGGTAACTATATATGGTAACAAACCCACAAAGTCCTTCTTTTATATAGTAGAGATATCATTATTTACATTCCATCTATTATGTACACTGGTGATTTATTTATATAAGAAATTAATGGGCCTGTGGCTCGAAGCGCTGTTGCTTAATAGATACAATTTTAAACAAAATGTTACTAAGTACAGTCACCAGCAGATTTCAAAATTCAGTAACCCATTTTAAACTTTTCAGGTATTATAGTGGTATAGCTGTCGATGAGCTTAATCATTTAGATACCGTGTATTCAAACCGAATTCAATAAAATATTATGTGTGGTTATGAAATTTATTATAATCACTTCAGTAAAAAGTCTCATTATTAATAAGAAAAATTGCTTCCTTAAAATGATTTTGTTACGATTGCGTTCTTATGATATATTGTAGATAAAATATTATACTTAGAAAAAAGAGAAATATAACCTAATCGTATTATTCATAAAAAAGCTAAAAAGCAAAACTTCATTTAACTATAGTGTGTTCCGTCTTCTTCCTTCAAACTGAAATCATAATTCGAAAGAAATGAGCGTTCTATATTTTTATGGATAATATGGTTTTTCTAGTACTGCATATTTAAGTAAAGTTATACATTGCTCAGTAATAAAGAACTGTGCTAGTTTTGTTTGCAATAGAGATTTATAGCAATTCAATTAAATACTGCATACGCCTTTTGCGGACAAGTTCTAATATGAATGCGTAGAAATGTTCTCAAGCAATAAAATTTTTCATGTTACTAATTTATTTTGTAATGTCATTATTTATGTATGCAAAACATATTTATTGTAAGTTTTAATTGTTCCACTTGTTTTCTTTTCCACCACAAGGCATCAACTAAGAGTTCAAATAATTAATCCCATAACTTTGTGAGATAAAGTGGACTTCAGATTTTCAAACAAAGAGTATTTCATCACGTAAGATTGCAGAGAGGGGAAAAGTGGTATAATGTTTAATTTTTATAATTAATTGTCAAATGTTTTTATTTGTTTAGAATGTAATTATAACCCTTCTAGAGTTCGGAGGGAAGCGCACATTTCTAGGTGCTTTGCCGTTTGAATATATTTCTTAGGCTGCCATTGATATGTCGATTCCCAGAAGTGTTGATCACTTAATTTTATATGCGTCACAGGGGTGACGCATATAAAATTAAGGAATAATAGAATCGTTCTGCTATGAGTATGGTTAACTCTAACCCAATAGTTCGTTTAAGTAAACTTAACAAGACTATTATTATCATACCAGAGAATATTACTTGTGACAGTGATGATTTCGTTAGAAACAAAAAGCGGCGCGCTTTTTGAAAGTTTTCATTCTTATGGAATTTTCAAATTTACTAAACATTACTGATTTTTTTTTCTATTATGCTCCGCTCCAATATATGGTGCTAGCGAATGCTTAGCGAATGCATCGACCTTGTTTATTGTTAAGATAGAAATAATTCAAAAGTGTAGTGAACAGCACCTCAACCTATACAAAAGTGTAAAAATTCTGCATTTTATTTTCAGCTTTAATTCCAACTTGTAGAGTTCAATATCAGATGCGAAAATTTTTAGTTTGTGTCAGGCTGAGATGCTGTTGGCCGTACAAAACTTTTGAATTTTCCTCAATACTTTGGGACATGCGTCGAGGACACATTTTCTATAAGTGAAATGGTTCCTCGAAATATTATTAATGATTGAATGATCCAGTCATAGTTTCTCAAACTTATTTTACCCACCGCCCACTTTAAAAATTTTAATTTTACTTACCATTTATCGCGTAATAAAAACAGCTTTTTCCTTGATTACGTTTGGTTATGAATGCAACAATTGGCAAAGGAGGCTGATGTCATTAAACAATTTTAACAAGTGTGTCAAGTACGCAATATCGCTTTTTAATAAGTTATGATTGTTAAACGATATTGGGTTTTTATTTTCTAGAAACTCTATCACAGATAAGAACAGTTTCTAAAATCGAGTCAAGCAAGTATCTTTTGGCGGCATGCGCGCGCTATGAAGCAGCAACCGTTTAAAATCATCATTGGCTATGTAAAGCTGACTAAATATATGTTATGCAACCAGTTGCTTCTGATTTATTAACTGATCTCATGCATATATTGCACTGGTCTGTAGAGGCGTTAACTCAATCTTTACGCAACTAAACGCTGGCGATGAATTAAGCAATTTACAGAAATTATTTTAATGGGAAAATCGACTCGGCTCAAAAATGAATTAACAAAATAATTTATCTTATAAGAAAGCATTGAAAAAAATGCACAAAATATATAAAATTATAAAACAATGCACAGAAACTTTATTTTTTAACATGGTTATGTAGCCTTTGTAAGGCCTCTGCGACTTTTCAAAGCCTCCTAATTTTATTTGGGTCTTCCATTGCCATTAAATC
Source organism: Calamotropha paludella (assembly GCA_927399485.1). NCBI lineage: Eukaryota > Metazoa > Arthropoda > Insecta > Lepidoptera > Crambidae > Calamotropha > Calamotropha paludella. The sequence continues at coordinate 29,148,345 of OV656803.1, read as the reverse complement.
TTCAAACGTTGAAGCCAATGTTGAGAACCTTTGACTCTAATAATGGATGATTCAAACTGGCGACATTTTCAAGTGATCCATAGTTTTATTTAAAATATCGCGTTTGGGTTCATTTTTGTATGATAGACAGAAATAAGGTCTGAATTTCAAATCCAACTCTAATGCAAAAGTATCGTTGTATTTAAAAACATACATTCAGCCCTCTGGTCTATAAAGACTGCGCCGAGCGTACGACGCAGGCGGTGGTTAGGTTAGGTTAGGTTTCATCTGCAGGCGCTTCGGCGCGGCCGCCAACCAAAAGTGTTTAACCGATTCGTTGCTGATGGCACGTCTGTCGTGTCATCACTTTCTTTTGCATGTGGCATTAGCCAGTGGAGCCGTGTCATTTTAAAATCGATGATAACTCCTTCAAATTAAGTTTTAGAGAAATCTACCCAGAATAAAACTATCTTCATTTTTCACGTAAATCAAGCTCGTAGCCTTCGTTTCTGGTAATTGTATGTGGCAACGAATCGGTTAACTAAGATTTTGAGGAAAAATATGGGTGCTAAGCTTAATTCAGAAAAAAGTCTAAAATACTATAAATTAAATAAAAAGGGCTTTTAAAATAAATATTACACTTAGGAAGTTTTGTTCATAACCATATTCCTTAAAATAAAAGGCGAACTGAAAAATCATGAAAGTTTTGAATTTTTTATTTTTGATAGTTGCATTTCTTAATTGCACGTATTTGTATTGATTCAAAGTTATAATTCTATCCTCGGGAACAGTATTTTTTCTGGATAAAATCTACTCTATGTCCTTTTCTGTACCCTTGACAAAATGTATACAGAAAATTATGATAATCGATTGCGTAGTTAAGGCGTAAAATTGTAACAAACTCACTTTTGTATTTATAACATTTGTTAGGACTATGAGGTTATTACCGATATGATATATAGCCTATCATTAGCGCAATCACATGTTCTTACGTTTTACCAAATTTCATCGAAATCAGTCAACGTTCTTGACTTATAGAAGACATACAGATAGATAAAAAAAATAATATAATAGAATTGGTATCAGATAGTCATAAAAGGAATATTTATCATATCCAAAAAAATAAATGTAAAAGAGCATACCTTTGAGCGATTAGGTATGAGGGCTGAGTGTATACTGACGCATTTGAGGTAAGGTATTTAACCGATTCGTTGCTATATACAATTACAGAAACGAAGGCTACGAGCGTGATGTACGTGAAAAAAGAAGATAGTTTTAATCTGGGTTGATTTTCATAAAACTTGATTTGAAGGAGTTTTCATCGATTTAAAAATGACACGGTTTCAGTGGCTAACGCCACACGCAAAAAAAAAGGTGATGACATGACAGGCGTGTCATCAGCAACGAATCGATTAAATTAAGGGTTATGTAGTTAAGTTCTATCATAATTACTCAGCAGATAAATAAATATTTATTATTAGCAGATTTTGCTCATTAAAAATTTCAACTCGGGCTTGAGATATGAAAATATGTGATCACTGTTTTAATACATAAGTAATTTTGTTGTGATGATATTATTCCTAAATATACTAAGTAGCTACCTATATAAATTCTTATGTATATCAATTTTATTTCAAACATTGTATTTTTAATATGATTATGCGTTCTCACACGGGCGTAGCCAGGGGGAGGGTTTTGGGGGTTCAAACCCCCCCCCGAAATGTTAAGATATCAACATCAATAATATCAAAAGCCAGCGGCAAAACTTATTTTATTACTAATTATTACACTAATAATGTATTTTGGATTCGCCCTCTACCACCCGCCGCCGCCCGTCGTCATTCAGTGCGTACGCTAAACCTTGTGCGGGCACACGCCGCAGGCGTCAAGGACATTATCTGGTGTGTTACCTTTAAATTTTGCGGTCAGTTCTGAAATTGAAGACGCAATCTTTATGTATTCGGCAGGGCTACCCGAAAGAAGTACATTCAGTTAAAATAGTATCGGGAATGGATGATTTGTTTATGGTCTCAAATTAAAATTTTTGTTTTTTTTTTGTTGTTGTTAGATTGGCACAACTGTTTTCCATTTTGGCGCAGAGTAAGAGTTGCATCTGTTATTAATATAAAATACAGTGCTGTTTTTAGTTATATCACATCTAGAGTGTATTGTGAATTTCATAATGGACAAAAATATCGAACAAAGTGTTTGTCTTAAATTTTGCATCGCCCATGGAGTTTCGTGTTGGGAGTCACTGAAAATGTTACAGAAGGCTTACGGTCAATCGACTTTGTCAAAACCACGTGCTTTTGAGTGGTACAAACCGTTCAAAAGCGATCGAGATGTGATGAAAGATTTGCCTCGCTCTCGTAGGCCATCATAGTCTGCAACTGAAGTTAACATCGCAAAAGTGACGGAAATAGTGACTGAAAATCCTCATTTAACTTTAAGAGAAATATCCGCTGAACTTTTTGTATCTCACGAGTCGATCCGTACCATTTTAACTAATCATTTGGGTATGAAACATGTTACCGCTCGGCTAGTCCCAAAGACCAGAATTTTCTCCAAAAACTCAATCGCATGAGAGTCGCTGAGGATATGCTAGAACGAGTCAATTCCAACCCAACATTCATGAAACGCCTTGTTACTGGTGACGAGACGTGGGTTTACGAGTTTGACATGCAAACTAGTCAACAAACTTCGGAGTGGCGCCTTCCAACTGAACCGAATCCGAAAAAACCACGCCAAAGTCGAACAAAAGTCAAAGACATATTGACTGTTTTCTTTGACTATCGCGATGTTGTGCACTCGGAATTCTTGCCGGGAGGTCAAACGGTAAATAAAGAATATTATTTGAGCGTTATGCAGCAAATTCGAAGAAAATGGCCAGATTTGTGAAAAGAAAATTCTTGGATTTTGCACCACGATAATGCGCCTTCGCACAAGGCATTGTAAACGAATTTTTGACCAAAACACTCAACAAATACCATCGAGCAACCACCTAATTCACCAGATATGGCTCCAGCCGACTTCTTTCTTTTTTCGAAACTCAAATTAGGTACCACTTCGTGGCACCCGTTTTCAATCGGTAGAAGATATTAAGGAGAATTCGCGGCGAGAACTGAACTCAATTACGGAAACAGTGTTTAAAAAATGTTTTGATGATTGGATTATTCGTTGGCGTAAGTGTATCGTTACTGAAGGAGCATGCTAAAATAAATTTGAATGAATAAAAAACATTTTGTATATTATTGATCTTTTCCCGGTACTTTCTTGACAGAGTAGTACATTTGTCGACAAAGCAGAACTTGAAGTGTGGAAAGCAGCTATGACTATCACCTCCCCTACTCCAAAGTCTGCTTTGGAATGCTTAGATAAGTAAATCAAAAATTATATCTAAATATTAACACGTTGTTACAAATATTGGCTACCATACCTGTTTCCATTGCTACACCCGAAAGGACTTTTTCAAGCCTACGGAGACTTAAAAACTACTTGCGGAACACAACGAATGAAAACAGACTTAACGGCTTGGCTCTCATGAATATTCACTACGGGATAGAAATTGATGCGAAAGAAGTAGTGGATATATTTAAAAAGAAAAACAGAAGATTAATTCTGTAGAGCATATGTAATCAAATGAACCTTCTGTTTCTTTTTTTACATATTTTATATTTTTCATATAATAGAAAGGTTATTGCATGCACTTTTAGTAGTTTTATTTTTTGGACCCCTCCCGAAACTAAAACCTGGCTACGCCCGTGCGTTCTCAAACTGACAAAACCATAGTTTTGTGACGGTAGGTGTAGATACCAAAATGTGTTATATTATAATCATAGGTATGGTTAATCCCTAAATTAATGTATTGCTTTCCATTTAATTTGGTAGAAAAGGATAAACGTCAAGTTATAATAAATATGCACCACTGACCCTTTATGTTAAAAAAACAGAGCGACGTTCTCGATGTAGAGGACGAAATGTAATACACGAAATGGAAGGGCAGCTGGCGTAGCAAAGTAGCTGTATTTGGTATTGTAATCAGGGCACTTATTTGTCATGCACAATGTAAATTAGGTATTTAAAACTATATGAGTAGTTCGCTTGTTCGTTTATGTTTAAAGTATGTTGTAGATTTTAAAGGGTTGTCACATCACAATAATAAATAAATCTTGACTGTGCGTATAATGCAAAATGGAAATTATTTTTCTTATTGTTTTTTAAAGATTTATTAACACCTTTTCGGAATTAAGGACACTCGTTAGACAGTTATCGTTTTTTATCTTGACATTGACAATGTACTTATCTTGTCTGTCTCTTGAGTATTGAGCTTTGTTTATATTTTGTTAAAGGTGATTTTTATTTTTGCCCATATAGCTTATTTTATTTATAATAATAATCAGAAATTTAACAAACTGGCTACCTACATACTTACGTAAAGTAGGTTTGTTCACTTTCTGCTTATTAATATTTTGTAAAACTTTTGGGTTGAATATAATATGCGTCAACGCATTAAAGAGGACAAATAAATTTGGACATTGCTTTGGTATTAGTACTACCTTATGTTGTCGGTGTCTTCCAGAAAATACGTGCGCAAATAAGGGGAAGTCGGATAAACCAAATGTGACATTTGCAGTTCATCAATTTTATTCATTCTTTTTCATTTTTTTTTTTTAATTTTGAATTGCTTTGAAATTTTGATGTGAAATGAAGTGAGTGCATGAGTATAATCGTTATTTATCTTTTTCTTCCATTCCTTTTTAAAATATATACCTATACATAATATTGTATATATTTATTCATATAAATGCATATATTTGAAATAGAAAGTCTCAAATTATTTGTTTCTATGCTTTTTTAACCAGGAAATCAGTAATGTGGAGCTAGCTTTTGTAACGTAAAATTTGTTAGGGGGATCGCTGAAAGTGACTTACTGACAAAGGGCTCCCCCTTTGAAGGGTAAAAAACAGTAAAATTCCACGTGACGTATTTTATGGATGACCCCTTAAACTTTCCTGTTAATGAACTGAATGTTTACTTTATTCAACAAATATATAAATATAGTTTATTCTAGTATGTTAATAATTTGGTTATGGAGACTTTATAAAAGTTATTTACAAAACCTAAGACAGTATAAGTATTCCTGAAATAAGGTGAATTTGTTCTGAAATTTATTTAAGCCTTTTTAAAAGTATATTACTACCCTCGGTTGTTTTATCTTTATATGTATACGGTGCCGAAGTATTGCGAAATGCTTTTTAAAGGTCTTAAAGAATAGCAGTATATAGGTACCAAAGACTTCTTTTTGAATCGTATTTCGTAGACAAACCAACGTCATTGTTTACTAAGCAAAGATTATACTTTGGTATAATAAGTTTTGGTATAATTAATTAGGCGTCTATAACGAGAACAAAAAAGAACGAAATTCTGTGGTTATTTTAAAATATTTCTCTAGTGCCGTTGCTTAGTTAGAAAATATTGAATAGTCGTGTTATTTATAATTAAAATAAATTGTTGAGTCATCATAAATAACAATTAATGTTGTTTACTATTTTTTCTATAAACGTGTTTATAGAACGTTATGTTTATTATTTAAATGTTAACGTATAACATACCGAAGTACGTTAACATTTAATAGTCGTGTGCAATAACTGTCGTAGCATAGGTAGTAGTACATTACATTTTACAGGCTGTGGTTCCTAATTTCCTTCCTGTTGAGTATATTTATATTATGTACCTATCTGCATTAAAAATTAATTAGCATTATGGGTTGTAATAACATTTTGCACCCATAGAACGTCCCATAGACATAGAAAAACAGATAGAACGTATTAATTTTTTATCCTTTTAACTGGCTTATACGAAGTAAAATATTAGCCTGTTATTTTAATACATTTTGTCACAGCTACCAACTGAAGGTACGTAAAAAAAAGTGTCAAGTCATGTTAGTAGATACATAAATTAATGTAGGCTTTTAATCTCCATGTTGTGGTGTTCAATGTGTCACTCGATGTTATTTAATGTTTGAATAATATTATATTGGCACTAATGAATGCGAATAGGTACCTAATAGTGGTTAAGGGACAATATTGTGATTGTATGTCGAAACAAACATATCATTCGAAGTGATTAAATTATATTATATGGTATCAAGATTGGTTGTCAGTTATTATCAACATCCCTGAAAAATATTTTACACGTCACATGACAAAGATCCACCTACAATCACTTTACATTCATACAAAATCTTACCTACTTGTACTATTTTCTGCATTTTTTTACTCCACGTTATAAACTTCACACGAATAATTTTATTTAAACGTACTGCTTTTCACAGATGCATATATTTTATTGCGTGTAATTATATTACGAGGTACCTTTTTATTTTTTTTTAACGTGAGGACAAAATACGGTAATTACCCGCGCCACGGAATCGTCACCATGTGACGAGTGGTGTGGTGCCACCGGTATACTTACCTACTAAAATCCCACGTGTGCCCTACACTATCCTTCAGCCTTGTGAGACCCTTTTTAAGGAATCACCACTCAGGAACCGTCTTACCTACATAGGTAAGACGGTACCTGAGTGGTGATTCAGGTCCCGTTTTTTTTCAGAGTGGTCAGTCAGGTTTAAAATTCAGCGCAACATCACATGATGTTGCGCTGAATTTTAAAGTAGGTAGGTACGACGCTGCTAAAAACAACTTGTTCCGCACACGATCGATAATAAAAATTATTTTTGCTCATTATAAATATTACCGTTTGTCAACACGATACTGACTATTTGTACTTTAGGTATTAGGGCCGGGGTACAGAAAATGGAATGATATTTTAATGTGTTTGCCTGACTTTTTGATTGAATGGCATTCCGGCGGTTAATTGAACAGCGCCTTTAATTAAATAACCTAGGTTGTTTATCGAAAGGTTTCAAATAAGCTAGTTGTCTGCAGACATCTTAGCAACTTAACTTATCACAGCACTTTTTATGGATTGGTTTGATCGATTCAGTGATTATTATGTTTACATTAATATGTTCAGAAATATTGGTGTCCATAGATAGATATGGTAAAATAAGGACAATCTAAAAATACTTTATCCTAGGGATTTATACGAACCAAAGCCCATAAATCAGGATTAAACTAAGGATATAGGATATAATGGTACACTTTTTTATTTTTCAAGCTGTCGGGAAGGAATTATCTAATCGAATAATTCAAAAAGCGTCTTCCAATTAAATTATTTAGAATCACATAAACCGAATAGGGAAAAACTTGCTTCTTACCCGTCTGGTAGTAAAGCGTTTCGGTCCCTGGCTAAGTCAATCGAGGGTCAACTTCTGCTGTAACTCACTGCCTTCTGTTCTGAAACCTGACAGATCTCTGGCACACACCGCCAAGGAAAAGGCTGGTTTATTTGCCAAATGTTTGCGGAATGTTCTCGTTTAAATCCCGATAGTGCTGCACCTTCCGGTTTGTCAAGTTGTGAAAGTTATATGTCTAAAATACGTATCAGACAAACCGAGGTTAGAAGGGCGATGTGTGACCTGGACGTAAATAACCCCAGCGGTGCGGATGGTATACCAGCCATAGTTCTTGCTCTTGAGTTAGCTCCGGTATTGAGATGCCTATACTGCTTGTCTATGGCCAAAGGACCAGTACCTAAGTCCTGGAAGCTGGCCAACGCGCAACCTGTGCCTTAAAAGGGCAGTCGTACCGACCCTGCCAATTCTAGGCCCACCTCAGTCACGTCCATTCTCTGTAAAATAATGGAACGTGTATTGAACCATAGGCTTGTGTCATATATAGAAGAAAATGACTTCCTTAGTGACTGACAACAAGGGTTTCGCCGAAACCGGCTTACTGGAGATATTGTAGCATTTACCACTTATATATGGAGCGAAGTCATCGAGAAACACGGTAAGGCATTCACCGTCTCTCTTGATATTTCGAAGGCTTTTGACAGGATGTGGTATGGAAGCCTCATTAGCAAGCTTCCGTCATATGGATTTCCCACTCGTTTGTGTGTCTGCGTATCAGATTTCCTGAGGGATCGGTCGATACGAGTTGTCATTGATGGTAGCTCGTCAGACCATTTGGCTATTGCCGGCGTCACTCAGGCCTCCGTTCTCTCTGCTACACTTTTTCTGTTTCCTATTAATGACCTGCTTATACCCGGTATTTTGGGGTACGCAGATGACAGTACGGTTGTAGAGACCTATACCTATGTCTGATGTACAAGCCAGTGCTGAACAGATCCAGTGTCAAAGGGTGACGATCCAATAACCGCAAGAACTTATCACGCAGTCAGTCTCCGAATGGGGTGATGCCTATCTGGTAAGGTTCAATCCATCAAAGACCGAGGCGTGTCTTTTCTCCGCAAAAGGGAGTCCTTTCAACTTGACTCCTACTTTCTGTAGTGTATCCGAGCCGATCACAGACCATCTCGAGCTTCTCGGCATATCATTGTCACCAACTCTCAACTATGGCTCTTTCATGAGTGTAAGGCTCAATTATCTTCAAAAAAACTTGGCATTCTGGCGAAGGTAAGAGGGTACTTCACGCCAAGAAGCTCATTGGCAATGATGATCTTTTTAATAAGAAGCTGAAAAGCCTTCAACATAGACGGTAGATAGCGTATCCCTTTTTTATAGGATACATTTCGGAGAGTATGCAGCAGAATTGCACAGCCTTGTTCCGCCGTCCCCATTTTTTCATCGGTCAACCAGACTTACAAATAGACGCAACAGGCGTTGTATGGTTGATATACCAAAAATTAAGCGTTAAGAGAGTTGAGTTTGAGAGTACTAAGCATTTTGGTTCCAATTTTGTAATACGTTCCGCTAAAGAGTGGAACTCTGCCTATGTTTCCTGATAAATACAATTTAGGGGTATTCGAGTCACGAGTGAATAGGTGTCTTATAGGCAAGCACGTCATATCCTAGACCGCATCATCGCTTACCATCAGGCGAGATAGCGGTAAAGCGCTTACCTATTTACCATTAAAAAAATCATTTTTTTATTTATTATTTTAATGATTTTTTCCAAGTATTAATACAAATTATTATGACATTTGGTTATTTGACATTTAGTCCGAATTATGATAGAACTGTAATATTCAAGACTGTAATCTGTAAGAAGGTATATCTACTAGCGATGAAATAAAAAGCGCGACTTCCGCACTACGAATATTATCACTCTTATTCAATAGGACATTATAAAATCAGCAAGTGGTATGGGTTGGTCACTGAAATAAAAGACAAAATAAAAAAAAAGAAAATAATTTCATATACTTTGAATAAACATAAATAACTAAACTACATTCACATCAACAAAACTCACACAGAGAAATGCCATAAATAAAAAACCGAATACAACTCATGAGACTAATATCATTAAAAAATTTAATTTAGGTTACAATATGAACAGCTCGAAGCTAAATGTAAACGATTCGCAAGCAGTTTTTACCAGTGGGGGTATATGGACAAGGGGTGATTTTCAAAGCAATTTTTTTCTATTTTATCTTAATTTTTTTATAAAAAATAGATAAAAAACAACCCGATGCTATTAAATATATTCTGATAATTTCATATTAACGAAAAATAGTTTCTTTACCTAGTACTATTCAGCTTACGCACCAAAACTCAATATAGTCTGAATAAAGCATCAATATGGATGCCTGGACCTAGTAGCAGGTATGACGATATTTAAACCGTCACACTGTCTTAGCTGATTTATATGCTGATCGAGTTATGATGTGTAAATTTTACAAGGTCGGTGATGTGCTAAATATGATTGCGGTTAAAATGGACATTTGTAAGTAAGGATAGTATTCATTCGAATATATCATTAGTGTCAGCAACACTAGATAACTATCAAGCATTACTTTAAAAATCCGTAACATGAACACATCACAAGAACAGAGCTGCGCCATCTCATAGTCTTATAAATTGAAAAGTACTTTTTTAAACTCCCCCTTAATTTAACGTTAAAACACTATTTTGTTTTATATTTCTTTTGAGGTGGCGCCGCGGGTGCAGTTTTGAAATAAAGGCAGTAGAAAACACTTGATGCCAGAAGCAAAATCGTCGATAGAATAGTTATATATTCCGCTCGATTACTGCAATAAGAAAAACATATATATTATTTCAAGAAGACCAAAAAATACCTGTTTTTTTGTTTAATTTATTTTTTTAACCCAATCTTACTAAGTCCAGTCTATTCTAGTTTTTATTATTTGGAAACTACTTTCACATTGCTCGCTAATAAAAAAATATTCACAAAATAATAAATCGTTTACGAAGTAGAAGATGTGCGCGCGCGCCGATAAATTAAAGAGATTTTCGATTACTAATATTTAAATTATAAAGTTCTCCTCGATAAATAAGAAGAAAAAGACAAGACAGTGTTTTGCGATGTTTGTCGAACTTTAAAAAAGCTTGGTGTTACTACACTCGAGAGCAATGAATCCGGGTCACTTAAAGAATCCTAAAAATCTCGGAAACTAAAAATGCTAGGTTAATGCACTAAATTGTATTTAATAGACAATGTAATACTCCTTAAATGAAGGTATTAAAACTTCTTAGTTATTGTAAAGTTATATCATAAAAAATAAAATTTGAAAAAGGGCCACTTTCGAAGATGGAACTACGAAATTACAGCATTTGGTTTTGCTTTTGTTTATAATCTGTCATTTATGTGGGTACATAAACCATGTTGATAGTGCTCTATATTCATTATTCAAGCTGAAATTATGTCGCTTACGCCTGAAGAATGCACCAGAATACTTACAATGCTGGAAACCGGCCGGAGTCAGCGCGATACAGCCAGGACTGTCGGTGTGTCGCTGTCAACAGTACAAAGAGTTCTCCGACGTTACGAAGAAACTGGTTCTAACCTACGCAGACCAGGAACGGGCAGAACCAGGTGTACCACAGCACGAGAAGACCGATACTTGGTGAACACCATGCTTCGAAATCGCTTTCTCACAGGAACTGAACTCACCAATCAGTTTCGACGCCTCGGAGGAAGTAACCCAAGTGCATGGACAGTAAGACGTCGGCTTGCTGAATCTAACTTAAAACCCCTTAGACCTGCAAACGGCCCTAAACTGGAGCGTGGGCATCGTATTTCAAGACTAAGATATGCCCAGTGCCACGTAAATTGGAGTATTGAAGATTGGTCAAAAGTTATGTTCTCCGACGAATCAAAATTTATGCTCTACAAGCACGATGGAAGACACAGAGTGTATCGAAGACCAGGGGAAAGATTCAAGCAAGCATGCATCGAAGAAAAAGTAGCCTACGGTGGTGGGTCTGTACTTGTGTGGGCCGGAATTTCTTCTGAAAGTCGCACAGAGCTGGTGATCATAGAAAACGGCTCTTTAACTAGCGTAAGATATGTGGAAGAAATCCTCAATGATCACGTTGGTCCATTTATGGTCAATTTAGGTGAGGATGCTATATTTATGCATGACAATGCCCGACCTCATACAGGTAGGATTGTGAATGACTACCTTCAAGAGATGAACATTACTCGTATGGAGTGGCCAGCGCGCAGCCCGGATATCAACCCGATCGAACATGCTTGGGACGAGCTAGGCAGATGCGTAAAACAACGAAACCCTCCCCCAATCACGCTTCGTGAGCTCAAAATTGCTCTTATAGAGGAATGGGAGAATATTCCCCAAAATCGTATAAGGAAATTGGTGTACAGCATGCCAAACCGCGTAAACGCAGTAATGGAAGCACGAGGAGTCAATACGAAGTATTAAAATTCAAGAAAATCGTAATAAAGTTCAAACATTTCATGTTTCCTATTTTTGTTTTAAGGAGAGATCAGCAGTTTTTTTCTTTATGTAATTTTGTGTTAATAAAATGTATGGTGACTCATATTTTTTTTACTTTCATTTAAGGAGTATTACATTGTCTATTAAATACAATTTATTGCATTAACCTATCATTTTTAGTTTCCGAGATTTTTAACATTCTTTAAGTGACCCGGATTCATTGCTCTCGAGTGTATTATATCACCGAATATCAAGCGCATCTTAAGTAGTGAAAATTATGGAATCTTCTTACTCAGCAAGCGTGCACCTCTTATCGTTATCAAGGAAGGCCAACTTTCATCAACAGTCACAAAATACACGCAAAGAACCTACGTGCAAATCAATTAGGGCAAAACATCGTTGTCACTTTCAACTTCAAGTTATTGGCAAAAATGAAATTTAAATTCCTGACTGTTTGTGAAAGTCGCTTTTAATGTTAACATTTTAAATACATTTCATGAAAATAAATTATATAACCGTAAAAACGTAACCAAATCTTTATACCTACTTAGTTGTCGATAATATCTCATACGTTTAATGAGATTTGTACTTATTTTCAATATAGATTGCAATTTGTATGATGTAGTGAAATACTTACGCAAACGGAGTCCCGCAGATGACATACCACGAAGCCCCATTGGTCGGTTTTTGACCACCCACACAGCTAAAGTCGAAATAGCCTTCATCGTAATTGTCGGGACAAAAGTATTTCCGCTTTTGAAGAGTCTGGAAATTAAATTAATATATTAATCCTACTGCAACGATCCTTGGGAATAATACAACATACGGTTTACTTTGGAGAAAAACGCTTAAAGTAACAGTTTTATAGACTGTCACTGCACAGGAATAATAGAGCTCATAAAAACCTAACATTAACGTATCTTGGTTTTTTATTTTAATTTCTAAAACAGCAGCAATATTGATCGATTGATCTATTAAATAACAATTTTTAAAATAAAGGTGTTTTAAGTGAAAACTTTTTTAACATCGCTGTGATTTGTAAGACGATGAAACGAAAAAGCGTCAGTAAAAAAGACAGACATATAAATTCATGAGATTTAACGTAGGAGAAAATGAGATACAAAGCCTATGTACGTGTGTTCATACGTGTTTCTACAAAGCTTGAAAGAAGGCATCACAACAACCGGTGTATTTTGTATACGTGTACGTATTATTTTTGAAGGTTTCAATTCTACCACGTGTGAATTGCACACATGCTTTTATATTTCAGTACATGTGAACACACCGGAATTACTTAAGTGTACAGTGTCGTAGTTGACCTGCTACTGCCTTTATTTAGTTTTGAAGTGACTGTCAATTTGGAACCAACCTGTCCGAATGGCGTGGTAAGGGTGGCGACCTCGTTGCAGGGTCCTACGGGCTCATGGAGGCCGAGAGACCACTCCTTCTCGGGATGGAAAAATACAACAAAGACCCAGTATATGGCGTAATGGACGGCCATCTGGAGAATAAGCACGTAGTCCACGCTCGTTAACCTGTTAAATAACAACGACGTCAGACTCAAATCTCCGCGAAATAACTTAGTTTTTTTTGTGAATACAGAATCAAGAAATTTGGCAAGAAGCAAGTTAAAATATAACTAGCACAATAAAGAAAAAACATTGATTTGTAATTGAATGTATTAGAAAAACACAAAAACTCTACCTTTAGCAGTTGGAAAATTGACCGTGACTGTGACGTACGAAAAAACATGTTTATTTTCTCTTCCATTCAACATAGTTTTTGTTTTCGGTGTTACAATTTATACAACTGCCTACTTATACCAATTATACCAATTTTGCAGTATCTACTCATACATTTTAAGGACTGATGTTGAGGAATTGAAGCATACCCGGATTCTTTTTAGATGCGATATGATTCCGGTGATGAACGAACTATCTATAGCAAACTTGCGCTGAGCTCTCGATACACAAGTCTCGAAATACAAGCTTCAAAATGTATATATTCTATGTTTTCTTGGAGCACTATGTGCAGTGGCTTCAGCGTATAAACAGCATACGAGGTGGTAGAATAGGTGTGAGAATAAATCGGCATAATTTTAACAGTTTCGCTTAAATTTATTGTTAATATTTTTGAGTTTATAAATTATTGAATAACGAGTACCTTACTATGTTACCTTAAAACATAATACACCTATACAAACATAAGAACCTAACTTAAATAAACGAGTATCTAAGAGCAGAAAAATTTACACAGGTGTTTCATTTGAGTATATTTTGAAAGTTATGCTATCCATAGATACGGGTCATAGCCCATACAATACGAAACTATTCGCGCTAAGGTTCAGTTATTCAATCCTTGGATAGAGGTTGGTCAGATAAATTTTTACTCATTTAATCTAAGAACAATAGTAAATGATTAATATTATTTTTTTCAGTATTAAACGATATCTGACAAATAAGTTTTAACCAGAATTTAAAAAATTAGCTAACTTTTGCTGTCAGTAAAAATAAATGAAATAAGCAAAAATGGCAATCTCATAATGCTGTAAGAATCGGTTACAGCTATTGTTATTCTCAATAAATAATGGAAAAAGAATAAAAAATGCAATTTAAATCAAAGGTCAGCACGTCAATAACTGAAAATATATTAAAACGTGTATTAACCTAAAATACCATTCTATTATTGTCGTTGATACGACATGACAGACATAAGGACCGGAATCCGCCAAAGCGATTGGAGGTGACAGAACACATTAATTTCTATGCCATTCTAATGCTGATTATATTCGCATAATTCCGGTGAATAAATTGTACACATGCTGCTGAGCATCTCCTCTGCTGCTCTTCGTATCGTACATCTCTCATATACATATAGTACGCTTTGGTGGTGTTCGGGTCTTATGGTAGATAAAGGGTCGAATAAGTGCAAAAGCCAAGCAGGATATAGTTGGGAGTTTTTGCAAAATAAATACAAACAATAGTTTGAATTCACTGTGTCAAAAGTACCATCTCACCCAAAATAACTTATGCCTTGTACATATTCTATAAGAGAAAGACAAAACAACAAACATACTCTCATATTTATCATCCTTAACACAAGGAATAATAATATCCTTTCATAAATTAAATAAGGAATAGAATTAGATGGCGCAATTGTTACCTCAACTCAAGTAATATTACCTTTCTTTAACTTTTTCCCTCTCACTTAGTAGTCCAGTGATGATGAAAGTGCCATAAATTGCGAATAGAAAGAAGAAAGTGACCTCGGAGTGAACCTGGTACATATCGTGGAGAGGATGGTAAATGGGTACGAACATAAGCACCCCTCCTGGCATGCCTAATAATACAGCCACAAACAAAGCTTTCCATTCAGCCTTTTTCCTAAAATAAAAATGAAATCGTCATAAACCACAAATCAGGGAAATGAGTAGAAACCACTAACATCTATTATACAAGTATGTATAGATATATGAAACCAACCAATTATTAAAAAAAAAAAGAAAATTAATAGAATGTAATACAATCAAGTGATCGAACATTGGGTCCTATTGTTAAATAAAATCAGTGATTTTTTAATCGATAAAAAGAAGCATCCCAAACAACAGTAACGTTTATATACTTAATAGTTAATTACACCCTACCTTCGGATGAGAAGGTTCTTATTTTTGAAAGATATGATTTTTTTTTATAGAGGTCACCATGGATTTTAACAGAATTTCAACATGTGACTTCAGAGAATATAAGATAGATATTATACGTCGTCCTTTACCTACGTTTCTATACAACCGATAATAGGAACCGTGAAGTTCACATTATTTCCGAATTAAGTTGTTACAGTATAGCATAGCAGCTGTTGAATTTGATTAAAAATCTTTAGTTTCGTTCCAGAAAGCGCACAATCGTAAATTATTACTAAGTAATTTATTATATGTTTACTTATATACGACTAACATGCGAGTACTTCGCCTTGATTTTGACGTGACAACGTCTTAAATTAGGTTGCGGCTGGGAGTCACTTATGAAAAAGTGTAACGCTCGGTAACGTTACGATGAGTCACCGAACGAGAGAGAGGCCCGCCGAATGCCTTGCGTCTCTCTCCCACTCAACTATGATCGGTCTGCCGCGCGCATTGTGCAATTTTTTAATATATGTATAGTAAAACCAGGCCGAACTAATAATTTGGTAACGATGTTATTTTTTATGACTAATAACTTATAGAAACTATTATTTATTATATGTTTTATATATTTTGATATTTTATAATTCGTGTTTAAATTTTTAAATTGTATTACAATTACAACATAACATTGTAATCATTAAGACAATTCATTCAATAATTTTACGTTTAAATAGCTTTTCGTAATTATATGTACTTATCGCATGATGAAATTAATTACCTGATGCGTGATAATAAAAATGATAAATATAATTACATCAATTAAAATTTAAACGAAAATATCGTAAAACTAAGAAGTTAGAAATAGCTAAGAAGTACTTGCAAGTTTAAATAAACGATTTTATTATATGTACTCTATTTTAGATAAATGTATGGTCGACGAAGATCGATTCAGGGTGTTCGACCTTTACATCAACACTATGCGCCAACGTTATTTAATAAAAATACATATCAACTATTCAAATACCGATCTGTTAAGGCGAAGACGTTTTTGTCGTTGTTTTCATAAAATTGCAAAGATATTGTCAAAGTGTTCATTGATTGACATGTTATATTCATTTTAAATTCTACATACGTAGATACATTAGTTTAATTTAAATAAAGCTGACTTTGTAATGACACTTTAAATAACTCCCTTTATTCAATTCGTATACAATTTTTATTTTAGTAACGTTTACTACTTGGTATTTTACCAGCTATATCATTATTTTGTACAGCCTGTATAAAATCTTACCCAGCTGATTCCCATTGTGCAACTTTAGGCGCCAGCCACTTTCTCGTCGCATCGAAGAAATAAAAGAAACTAGCCGTGAAGGTTGCATGGAAGTAAAAGGAATTCCATGGGACCCAGTAGAACCGGTCGTATATGTTCGGGTCTGTATCGTGCCAGGTCCAGTGCACAAACTTAACTGCCACGATGTCGTAGGGGATGTCTATAAGGACTGTTAAAAGACCCACTGCAAATGGCTCGGCATAACTCGGCAACTTCAACTTTGATACGGCATAAGCAGCGTGGTACATAAACGCTGGATCTAAAATTTACATAAAAATATATAATTAAGAAATGTATAGTTTAAAAAAATCGCTTATATGGTAGAAAGAAAAGTAATAGTGTACACGAGTCCTTGCTGGTTAAACACTTACCACTGCCCCGATCTAAAATTGAGTTGGTACATCATTTTTTTTGGTACCTAAGTTACATCTAGAGCAAAACGTTTCCTAGTTTCTAGAGAAGAATTGAGGATTTATTTACTTACATAAAAATATGATGTGCAGTGGTAGTCTGTAACCTAAGAGTATAATTGGAGTCTGCGAATGCCAGAAGTTGTCATATTCTGGTAAAACAAAGTGCCAAAAGTTGTCGGCGTACAGGCCATGAAGTACGGTGCCCAGCCAGAAGTACGGCCATCTGCCACCCTTTCTGAAAGCTAAAGAAATTTTGTGCAATACATGAAATTATGAAATATATCTGCCTACTTTTCTATTCAGTACTCTGATATATTCATTAAAAATATTAATGTATTAATTATTGATACAGTGAATATTTTATGGTTATTTTTTATAATATTAGAAATCAAGTGTACTATACCTATGGTCACATTTTCTATTTTAACTGTGTCGTAGTTAATTTGTAGAATGTTAGGATCAAATCTTTAATGAATGGACCTGAATGGTTCTACGGTTAACGCGTTTGGCATAAAACATAATCTTGCGTCACCCTGGTCCCTTGGAGCGATTGCTTTTATTATGCCTATATAGCCTTCCCAGATCTACGTCACAATCAAAGTGGTGTCAGGCAGTAACAGCCTGACATAACCACGCGGCCTGCCGCGAGGTGTCCATACAGGATTCTCCACGTCCATCCACTAGTCCGGAGGGTGCCTACTCAGATACTTCGAGCGCAATAAAAAAATAACTTTCATAATTTCCAATCATAGGTTGAGAGAAAAAATCTTATCACGAGCTCCTCCGTGTTCGGCACTTTGGCTATTGTTTATTTTATGTATGTTTAATTTTGTATATTCAAAAGGGGTGTCTACAAAGTGGCACTCTGAAAAGACTTAAGAATACTTTACTGTTTATATTGACGATACATATAATATTTTAAGATTACATTTTTTTACGCAAGGAGGAGTACTTAAAATAATTTAAAGGAGGAGAGCGACGATTATATGTATCTCTACAGGCATATAGGTCCCGGCCGCATCAGAACGTTGTACGTGTACGTTAAGTACGCTTGTATAAGTCATATTAGGTAATAGGAAATGCACTTAAAATTTTCAAGGAGATACCTTTAATCATTTATCATTAAACTTATATTTACCGTGTATAAGGGTGACAATGCCGGCTAGCAGGAATACTGACTGCGAAATTATATATGTTGGCTGCGCAGTCCACAGTTGTTTAAAGTCGTTCGTATGGACCAACCACTGCCACCACTGCAAAATCAAGCAAACAAATTGGTAAAAACATTAGTAACCCAATCACGCACGCCTTCGATATAAAAGGGTCGAGAATTGATAAATACAAACTATTGTAATTTTATATTTAGATAAGCTTAAATGCTATTAAAGTTGATCACAGGGCTTAGTATAAGCTTTTGTATTTAACCATTAGGATCGGGTCTGACTAAAGATTTTAAAATAAGAACTTATTTTCTGAGGGACTGGTCGACGTTGACGACACGGCTATGCTGACAAAGGCGAGTATAGCCGTGTATATGTATAACAAGACCTTGAAAGTTAATATCATTAACACCCCAGCCTGAACTTAACTAAGATATCCTACACTGCTTTAATTTTTTAATGATAAAGTTCATGTTTATAACTTAATAACAACATTTTCTATAAACTGTTAGAAGAACCTGGTGCATGGTTATATCTGGAAAGCTTTTCTAAAACAGCTGATAGGAAATGTTGTGATGACAATTATAAGTTATAAAAATATGTAAGAGAAACGTTTTAATGAGAAAATTTACAATTATGTGAAAAATTACCTGTTAAATTTAAAAAATACGTCATAACTTAAATTAATTAATGAAATCTGATATTTTTGAAATACGTCATAATTCTAAAATGAGGGTAGGTTTATTTCCCTAAATTTAGATTTAGCAAAGACGTTCGTTAGTTTGTTTGTACCTTCGTCAGAAGAAATAAGGTAAAATAAGACCGGGGCCAAGGCTGAATCCACAATGGAATGAGCTAACCCAGCAGGTGCTAACTTCACCTGTATGTTTGTAAGAAAATCTTCTAACGCGATTATACTCACTTCAATACGTTAGAATTTTTTTGAGATTTCGCACAATTATCAGAGAAAATTAACGTCATTGTAAGAAAAGCTTTGGGTGAAAAAAACTAAGAAATATTAAGAACGGGACTGTTAGACAAAATTATAACATGTGAAATTACGATAAGTAAGATGAAAAATGTTGAAATAATCGACCAGAGGGTAATAAGCTTTTAAATATACAAACACTATGTACTAACCGGTTTGAGTTATGATTACCAATTCAGAATCTTTTTTCCTATTACTAAATATTAAAGAACAAATATTAACTCAAGTCCAATAGTAAAATTTGTACATTTAAAAACTTACAGGTAGGCCTCTGCAAGATCAAAAGACTATGATTTCACTATTGCAATTTTATTATGAAGCTAATGCTTTTAAAAATATCAAGTTAACTGAATTCGCCGCTGCGCCGCTGGGCACAATGTATGCAGGTAAGTAGAAGTACTGACTGTACAGCCATTCCAAAATATGCATACACTATTGACAGTTAGATAGTAGAGGCAAGAGAAAATAGGAGGCTCTTTTCGTAAATAACAATAGTAAGATAGTGCTCGTTCCCCCAGTTCGAGTGTCTTTCACCAGTTGTTTCCGGAAGGGCCTCCGGTTTAGACTCAGTAGACTCAGTAATTTACAGTAATCGTAGAGGCAATAAAATAACTAAATAAAATGCAAAATAAAACAATATTGTTTGTTATAAATTTAACAGGTAAAATCGTGCCCGATTTGAATATTGTGAAGGTAGTAGAAGCACATGTATTACGGCCTTTACCACATGTGCTACTACTACTTATGATGATGATGACGTTAGTCATTCTATGATCACGGCAAGATTTATTTGAAAAGAATAGATAAATAAAAAATATTATTTAAATACAGTTGAAAATTTTATAAATCTCACTGTACCTAGTCAATTAGCTTCAGTCGCGTGAAAGCAAATCAGGATTAATTATCAATTATGCGCAAGTTATCCGATAAAAATAGTTTAATTTTAAAAAGTATATAAGTAAAAAAATGTAAAGTGTTGATATTTTATAAAGCCGACTGTGCCAAGCCAGTTAACTTCATTCGCGTGAAAGCAATACTCTTCAATTAAATAATATTAAATTCAATTAAATCGTAATTTTGATTAGATTAAACTGACCGTTATCGTGTTTGTAGCCATCTTCGTCAGCGTATCACCGACTCGCGCGATGTAAAATGACTGCGAATCTTCAACACTCCATTCCGGCGCATAAAGTGAATCCAGTGAATGGTAAATCAGTATCGATAATTCTCGATTTAAAATCGCTGTGTAGCCTGGGGCCTGTCCGTCTGTGGATACCCTTTTTCTCAAAAACGCGTGGAGGTACCAAGTTGAAATTTATATCAAATACTCAGGATCTCCAATTCCTTAAACCAATTTAAATTCAAACTTCTAAGGCAATGCAATCAAAATATTAAGACTTTTATGCTTCATATTTTGAAATTCGCAAGGGATTCCAAAACGGGGACGTAGTATCCCGTTGACTTAATATCATGCAATTTGGCAAGAACACTTGTAACTTTTGAAAACTGTAAATGTATAGTTACATAAAAACTATTTTTAATTTGAAAGGTGCATGAGTCTGACGGGACTTTTTTTCATACGACCCCACTTATTGTTTTCGTCTATTTCAATATAGGATTGTCGATATTCCTCCAGAATGCGTAGTGAGCCGGTAACTATTGTACCGCTCTGTATTCATTTATGTATCGGTCATTTATGGGAGAATTGTTTGTAAAAGATTTTCTCAGACACATTAATATCGATGATATGAAAAATTAAGCATTATTTACCTAATTGGAGCAGAGCGAGCGAAGCGAGCGAAGCTCCCATGGATCAGCTTCAATGGCGCAATGTCTGTTACGCCATAACTTCCCTAGTTCTTAACCGATTTTAATATTTTTTGTTTGGAATCGAATCAACAGGTTTAGGACCAGATTGTGACGGAGTTTGAAATCACAAAAATTCCCTTAAAAAAATATATATTTTTCTTTTTTTAGGTATTACGCTCAGCTCCAATATATGGTGCTAGCGTAGCTTTATGCTTAGCGACTGCATCGCCTAGTATATTGCGAGATGTTATTCGTCACATCCAAGTTTGATATATATTGACATAATAAGTACATTCTGTGTATAGTTTTGAGTTGAAAAGTCGACGGACGTATGCGTGACCATCAATCAATGACTGGCACTATTGCAAGTCCCCTATTTTTCTTCAAACAAATTTATTGGAATTCATAATATACACTGGTAGAAATTTAGATAAAATAAATGATAAGTAATATAATAGTCATTGCAAATAAAATCAAGATACATACGTAGGTGCTTAAAAAAACGTTTTTAATATTAGACTTCATATTTAATGTTACATTTATTTCGTTGTGTTAGAATATCGACAGTTATGTAAATTATTTCAAGCATGTTCCCGTCACTATCATTTTTATCAGTGACGTTGGATAGCAACGTGTCTCTGCATTACCGCCAACGCAAATGCCACATACCTAATAGTTGCTATCAAAACACCTGTTTTGCTAAGCGGCATTAATCATTGCTTCAATGTTAATCTATTGTATTTAGAATAAGTTTAAATTATGTAAGTATTTCATTCATGGGAATAGTCTTAACATGTTGAACTATTTTTCACAACTTTTCGATAGTTACTTGTACCTGAGTAAAAGCATTGCCAAAACATCAGTGGAGTAGGTTTAAATATATATAGCATCGGCTGTGTATTTTACTAGCAATTTAAAATGCTTCCTTGGTAATTGCACAAATAAGTAGAAAGTCCAGAAATTCGCTGTTAAGAAAATTCCGTTTGGCTTCTTGGTCCGGAATGCAACTAAACGTGTGTTAGTGTTCCACAGGGATTTTAAGAATTTATTCTGTTATTTAATACTGTAAGGCTTGTGTTATTTAATCCATAACACATGCCTTACAGTGCTTACATTGGGCTAGGCGAATTGGTGTGAATGTAAAAAATAATTATTTATTTATAATCTCCGTCTTAATGATTTCTTTTGCATTTTAGGGTTTGAAAGTAAACAAAGAACACTTATAGTTTCGTCATGTCCTATCGTCTCTGTTTGTCTGTCTGTCCCTGGTTTTGCTCTGAACTCAGAAGTACCTACGCACTAGGGAGAGGCACGCGGCACTAGGGAGCTGAACTTGGTTATGGAGATATATTTTGATCACGCCGACTAAACTTAGTAGTTTTGTAGAAATTAAAATTTTGAAATATTTTGTTTACTCGATAAAATGAAGATATTTTTCCTCGGTATTACATAGTGTGGGGTGTCGTTGAATAAGTCGATTCCTTTTGCCAGATATTAAACTTGAAAGTGTTAATTTTTGTTGGAGTCTAGATTTTTGTTGAGCTCCCGCAACCACTTCTTACGCCCATTTAATGGTTTCGTCTACAATCTTCACTGCTTAACCTGCACTTTACAGGTTAATTAGTAATAAATCGTGTACCAACGTCAAATAGCCAAAATTTCGTACCGATTAAGAACTATTTAATTTTACTATTAAGATTGCTACTTTGTTTTAGAAACAGATAGTAATTAGTAGTATTAAAATGATGAAACTGTCTTCTAGCAATATTCGCATTTTGAGCTACCTCGGAACTCTACAGCGCGCGTGGCCCGATACGCATTGACCAGTTTTTTTATAAATAACTAGATTATGTCTGTCATTTCGGCTGCAATTGAGGACATAGCTTATGTGGCGGCGGAAGATCTTCCCTTTGGTGGTATAGTGGTTTCCTACACTGCTGGTGACCCCCGATGCACAACAGCCTATCAACATAGCAGCGTAATCACTATATCGCGTACCTAAACGTCAGTCATCATATTTCACATCAGCAGCCATTGTTCTATCGCAACATGTCACGACTGGTGCATCACTTATCAGCCGCAACTTTTCGCCATGGCAGCTCCGTACACCATCAGTTCAGATCCACCTTCGTGCTCCACTTGCCTCGACTCACAGAAGACTGGAGCACCCCTTGCAATACTGGCGACGCGCCTTTACCTCACTAATTATTAAACTCACCGCAAACTGGGGCATTTTGCTAATTCCTGGCATTTGCAAGTTAAGTTTGCGTCGTTAGCAACAATATGTCATAACTTGAATTCTATTTGGTTGTATTAGGAATAACAGTTCTGGACTAATCAGTATCAGCTATAAAACATGTTTGTACATAGATTTAAGTTGGCTGTTGTTGTTCTTTATCAATAAAATAAAATAAAGAATCGTTGAAGCTATTACACGAGCTTTCGACCTTCGATCTCCGCGAGATGGTCTCTCAAAATAACAAGATTTACACTTCGCAACACAGATGATGCTACTTTAATACGATACCTATAGCTTATAATGACACTTATCTGGACATGACGCACAGCGCACTCGTATTTTGTGATTACAGTCGACTCTCGTTAATTCAAAACCCGAGGGACTCTTAAAATATTACGAATTATCAAGTGTTTGAAATATCAAATGGTTCGAAATTTGTGAGAGAAAATAAATGAAACTTTGAATTATTAAGTGTTGATCACTTATTATTTATTAACTGCTATTCTATAACAATGTCAAAAGTTTAGAGGTACATTCGTGTACATACATGTATTCATAATGTGACTTAATTAATCTTTTGAAAGAACTCTGTTATAATGGTTTGCTTCAAAGCACATTGCTGCTGCTCAGACTGCTCAATAACTTTTTTTAAGAGAAAAAGTGCCTGAAATGCTTTTTCATCAAAAACAAAGACTCGTGTACGTTGGTACAAGTTTGAACTTGTCGCAGAATGTACTTACAATCTTTCTGCCTCTTTCTCTCTGCCACTTTGAATTGTCGAGTGTTGGAGGCCTATGAGTTCGAATTAACGCGTCGTTTTGTTATATAGCAATGATTTTTTCGTTCGAATTACCAAGTGCATAAAAATGTATTGATTTAGTTCGAAATATAAAGAGAGCCTGTAGGGAACTCGTGATAACTTTGAATTATAGTTATAGAGAGGTTCGAATTATCGCAGGTTTGAATTAACGAGAGTCGACTGTATAACGTTACACTTCTAGTATTTCATAGTAAGTGTTTAGTAGCTAGTTGGATTAATGTGATGATGATGATGTGATGTGATGATGATGATGTGTGTTTATTTATTAGTCATTTAACGACTGTCCTCAAAAAAGTGTCTTACTGCTAGTGTTTTTATTTTTAGTCTTGCATTTACCATAGTTACCTACTTCAAGATATGAAATTGTTGAAAACTTTTATGCAAGTGCAAAGGCAAATAAATATTTTTAATATATTTCAATTGTTTCAGGAACTACGAAAGAGGAAAAGCTTTTTTGGGCTCAATTTAAAAATATGAAACGAGAAAAGAACATACAGAAACAAAAAATTGCAGGACAAAATAATAAATATAACAGAAAATAATAAGTCTTGTAAACAAATTATTGAAAAATCGGGTATTCTGTCGGTTGCCGAACCTATGGAAAAATCGAAAGAAAATAAATTTATTTTCTTTTATTGCAGCTCTAGTTGTATTGTAGAAAATGACAATTAAAGTTCGAAAGATACATAGAGATGTTCCTGACGAACCAGTATGTCGTCATCAGTTGCTTACAGTTCGTCATGTAATTCACACGTGTTAGAAGTGAAACCTTCAAAAAGTAATACGTACACGTAAACAAAATACCACGGCTGTTGTGATGCCTTCTTTCAAGCTTTGTACTACGCATGCGCCCACAAACACGTATAAACACACGTACATAATGCTTCCTATCTCATTTTCTTCTACGCTAAATCTTATGAATTTATGCGTATGTCTCTACTTACTGTTGCTTTTCGTTTCATCGACTTTCAAATCACAGCGATACTAAAGAAATTTTCACTTCAAAAAATTAAACGACCTTAATTTGAGATGTTAAAGTAAAGATTTCAATGTGCACTTTTGTTTTTCTAGAAGTTTCTAAAACACCTACAAATTACTGAAATAATGCTTTTCGTCATTGCCGCTACTCAATTAGTAATGCTTACGATTACGTGTAAATAATAGATATCGATAAGTAGTATACTTAAGAGATATACATTGCAGTTCCAGCTGGATCAGTGATAGCACACAGGTTAGCAACTGAAACAAACTTCTCGTTCATTGTAATAGAAGCATTATTTGAAATACCAGTGCTAGGACCAATGTTGCATAACTCTGTTTTTGACTGGCAATATAAAACTGTGCCACAGCAAAATGCCTGTTTTGCAAAGAATATATAAATAAGGTATATTTTATAAATATATTATACTTTACCATAAATATTTCCAAGTAACTACCATTTCTAAATATTTTTTTAATTAAAAGTTTTGTCCTCTTAATCTTTAGAAAATACTTGCATTTTCCCTTAACCCAGAGAACCATTGTAGAAAGGATTATGTGAAATTAAATCTCAAATATACTTCAATTATATAAATAAATAATAAATATTTTCCTACATTCACACCAATTAACCTAGCCCAAAGTAAGCACTTAAAGGCTTGTGTTATGGATAGTAGGGTAACGGATAGACATACATATATCATACATAAATAAGTAATATTCATAGAAATATATATAAACATCCATGACTCAGGTACAAATGCTCGTATTCATCATACAAACATCTGCCCCTTCCGGGATTCGAACCCAGGACCGTCGGTGCGAAAGGCAGGATCGCTACCGTTGCACCAAACGGTCGTCAAATAATAATTTTATTAATATAATCAAGGTAAGTAATAAGTCTTACGCTTCTGTGCACTTTACACATTTCAAGAGCCGTGATATAAAGTATGCGCTAGTATCCGTTAAAGTTGTTTTAGCTAAGTGCGTAATAGCTTTGGAAGCTTAGTTGTTCTGCGATCTGACCTTAAAGAGAAAGACGAGGAATTACCTTAGGATATTTTTGACTCAACCGTTTTTTTAAATCCTTTCGCATTTTCGTAAAAATATGAATAACCGAAGATACGTTATCTCTCATTTGTATAGTTAAGTCCTTAGGCTATTATTTTTACACCCCAAAACTACATGTACCTAATCGTATTTGTCTATTTTTTTGCTATATTGTTTCGCGTAGAGTTTGTGATCCCGACAGAGTAAGCAGGTCTAATTGCACTGAGTTTACGCATACTTTAGGTTAAGTGGGTACAGCCCACTTGCGACTTCCACTCTTTTTTACAGTATTGTGGGACTGACAGCTAGTATTATTTATAAAAAAATATGTAGTTGGCGTATTAAAAAATCGATTTATGTACAATGATTATCATATTATGCACGCTCAATATGTACATATATTAACATTTAAAATTAGTATTTCAGAGTTGTCTTTCTCTCATTTACATTTTGTCGCTCGAGATGATCGTGTTCCACGTTCCATATTTTATACTGGGCAACTGTTCGAATCATTCGGATCACATTTATGATTCGGAACGCTGAGTCCTTAAAGAGCGACACACGTCTATTTTCTGGGACTTTTTCGTGGGAGCAGGAAGTGTCACTGGTTGGTGGTTTTTTAAATTTGTGTTGTGGAGGATATTAGTCACTAAGTGATTGTGGTCATCCAGGAGTGTTGACAAGTGAAACAAAGCAGCAGGAAGTTGTATTTTCGGGCTCTCTTAAGAAGTCCACGGGAAGGTTTCAGAAAAACCCCACACCTTTACCTAGGAAGAGGGATATTTCACTGTTCGTCCATCATTTAATGATCAGCTCTCATCTCATCATTATCTAATTAATCTCATCTCATCATTTTGGGGTGGTCGGGATCTACCTCCTAGCGGTCCACCCCGGGCAACGGCATCATGGACCAACTCGGCCCTTGGTGACGGCTGATGATCCCAACGGCGGTGGTAGGCTCCGCAAGGGGCCGCCTGGCTCGCGACCACCAT
This sequence comes from Calamotropha paludella, assembly GCA_927399485.1. Lineage (NCBI taxonomy): Eukaryota > Metazoa > Arthropoda > Insecta > Lepidoptera > Crambidae > Calamotropha > Calamotropha paludella. Next base: position 29,121,184 of record OV656803.1, on the reverse strand, counting down.
CCTGCCGAAGTCCGCCGCCAAGCAGCTTTGCTGCGTTCCGTCGGAGGGCGGGAATACCAGTGCCAATGGGGGTTGGTAATAAGTCAGTTGCGCAGCTTAGGACCGGTCTTGGTATCTTGGCTATGCTGTACCTGGTAACTCATTCTGGAGGGTAGCGGGATCCGAAGCACGGTTTAAGCCGCTGGCCGACCGCAGTTAGTAGGGGGCCCAACTAGCGCGCTAGCTACGCGTGAAAGGCTGCCCCGCCAACTCGCGAAAAATCCCGAAATGCTCCACCGTGCCAGTTGGCGACTGGACGGGAGGACCCGGTGACCATTTCGGGGGGGTTCGGGCGTCCCCGCAGTCTCCAGATGAGTTCCCTTTTTTGGTCAGCTTAGCCCAAGAAAACTTCCTTTGGTCGACTAAGTAGCGTCTCGACTAAAATCCTACCCCCCAATATTCACCATTATGAAAAAAAAAAGAATAAGAAGAATCTCAAACAGCGGCTGCACTTCCTCCCATTTAAAGTGCACCTTGCGAACATTAGAGGACTGCACTCAAATCTCCATCCGGTCCATCACCATCTGGAGACCGAGAAGCCGCACCTATTCTTCTTGACGGAGACTCAGATAGCAACCCCGTCGGACGTGGCGTACCTCAACTACCCTGCTTACACACTTGAGCATAAGTTTAAGATGTGTGCAGGGGTCTGTGTGTTCGTCCGCAATGACATATGCTATAGGCGTCTCCGTTGCTTTGAAAAATCCGGGTTTTCTGTTATCTGGCTTCTGGTGGACACAGGGGTAGAGAAGATGCTCTACATCTGTGTCTACCGATCGCACAGCGGTGACCGGGAGACGACTCGGCTCATAGATTACCTCACAGAGACGGCAGACTTGGCAGCTCAGCGATATCCAGCGGCGGAGCTTGTTTTCCTGGGGGACTTCAACGCTCACCACAAAGAGTGGCTGTTCCCATACCAGAAAACTGACCATGCTGGGAGAGAAGCGCGACGATTTGCCCTAGCGCTAAATCTTACCCAGCTGGTGGATCAAGCGACGCGAATTCCAGATATTGCTGGCCACACACCCAATTGTCTTGACCTACTGCTGACAACTGATCCACACAAACATTCGGTATCGGTCTCAGCTCCACTAGGATCGTCCGACCACTGTGTGGTGAAATCCGTATCAATCTGCTCTCCTCCAGATGATAGCCCTAAGGGCATGAGGCGAGTATGGCGTTACGAGTCAGCAGATGGGGACGAGATGCGTATTTTCTTTGCTTCTTACCCCTGGCGGCAAACTTGCTTCTCTTCAAGCGACCCTTCGTGCACAGCTGATGCGATCGCGGATGTAATTCGGCAGGGAATGGAGTATTTTATTCCATTCTCCGACATCCCGCTCGGTTACAAGTCCCGACCTTGGTATAATGCGGCCTGTGCTCGTGCTGAGGCCCGAAAACAATCTGCTTACCAAGCCTGGGTGCAAATCCGCGATCGCGGGGTTCGTGCACGGAGAATTCGAGCGAAGAAGAGAGCCTATAATTCGGCCGCCAAGTCATGCAAAAGGGTGTTACTAAAGGCGAGATTCGACCACATCAGCAGAATAGGGATGAAACTGTCTTCCTATCCAAATGGAAGTAAACAGTTCTGGTCCCTCTCGAAGTCAGTCGAAACGAATTTCTGCCGTCCTATGCTACCGCCATTGCTGAAATCTGACGGGTCACTGGCCCATTCTGCAGCTGAGAAAGCAAGTTTATTTGCCTCTCTGTTTGCGAGCAATTCCCGTCTTGACACCGGCTCTCAACAACCAATCATACCTCGCTGTGATTCTTCGATGTCGGAGATCACAATACACAATAAGCAGGTCCGTAGAGTCTTACTTAGTCTGGACGTGAATAAGGCCAGTGGTCCTGATGGCATACCAGCAAGAGTGCTGAGGTACTGTGCGCCTGAGTTGTCTCCTGTGCTAACACGCTTGTATCGCCTCTCTCTCAACACAAAAACCGTCCCAAAATCCTGGAAGCTTGCCAATGTGCAACCAATACCCAAAAAGGGTAGTCGTGCCGACCCATGCAATTACCGACCAATCGCCATCACTTCCATACTCTGTAAGGTTATGGAAAGAGTGCTGAACAGCAAGTTGCTCTCATACCTAGAAGACAACGATCTCCTCAGTGACCGTCAATATGGCTTTCGCCGAGGACGCTCAACTGGGGATCTTCTAGTCTATGTCACGCATTGCTGGGGCGAGACCCTCGAGATGCACGGCGAAGCACTTGCCGTGTCACTTGACATCTCGAAGGCTTATGACAGGGTCTGGCACGCAAGTCTGCTGCGCAAGCTTCCTGCGTACGGTATCCCCGCTGACTTTTGCAGTTGGATAGCCGACTTCCTGACTGAACGATCGATCAGAGTTGTTGTCGATGGCTGCTCCTCTGACTCAGTGCCTATTGATGCCGGAGTTCCTCAGGGGTCTGTTCTTTCTGCGACGCTTTTCCTGCTGCACATCAATGACCTGTTAATACCAGGAATTGTTGGGTATGCAGACGACAGTACTGTTGTAGAGAGATACCTGTCTAGCGCAAAAGCCAGCGGCGACGACGTGATGTTCATGAGAGAGGCCATGGTTGAGCGAATAAACCAGAGGCTAAACTACGTTTCCCAGTGGGGCGATAGTAACCTCGTAAATTTGAACGCCTCCAAAACACAAGCGTGTCTTTTCACGGCAAAAAGGAGTTCCTTCCACCTCACTCCTACTTTCCGAGGTACATCTGTACCTATGACCGACAGCCTCGAGCTTCTTGGCATGGAGTTGTCTTCAGACCTTAACTTCGGCGCCAACATCGAATCCAAAGCTCAAATTGCAGCCAGAATGCTGGGCGTCCTAAATAGGGTCAAGCGATATTTCACGCCAGGACAGCTTTTAACACTCTATAAAGCTCAAGTCCGATCTTGCATGGAATATTGCTGCCACCTTTGGGATGGCTCAGCAAAATACCAACTTGCTGCACTGAACACGATTCAGCGCAGAGCTGAGAGGCTCATCGGGGACAACAAATTGGTGAAGAGCAAGCTTCACACCTTAGCTCATCGCCGCAAAGTTGCCTGTCTGGCGGTCTTGCGGCGGTTGCCTCATACCGCCATCTCCTTTTTTCCATCGGACATCCAGACGCACTGCAGGCTACCACCCTTTCTTGGTTGATATTCCCACCTGTCGTACCAAGCGCTTTTCAACATCCTTCATAACGCGCACAGCAAAGGAGTGGAATTCCCTCCCTGCGTCTGTATTTCCGAGAACTTATAACCCGTCTATTTTCAAGGCCAGGGTGAATAGGCACCTTCTGGGTTAGCTCGTTCCATCGTGGATTCTGTCATGGCCCCCGGGCTTGATTGGGATCAAGAGCAAACCCATCCTAAAATAAAAAAAAATAAAAAAAAAAAATTAAGAAAATAAATTACTCAACTGGTACTATGGTTTGACCTTCGCCTGTTTTGTTGAAAGGACGATTATAAACTACTACTACTACTACTATAACTCTTACTTTGGACATTTTGGCGGGAGCGGGAAGCGTCACGTTGGTGGTTTTGTTTCTCTGGTTAAACATGTTGTTGTGAATATTAGTGCGTAATAATGGTGGATTATTAACCACTAAGTGTTGAACATACAAGAGTGTTGGCAATCATCCTCATCATCAGATTAAGAAAAGAAATTACTCAAGAACTGAAATTACTCGAGAACTGGCAATTATATTTACTTGACACTGGCTAAATGCACAAATCGTGCAAGCCACAAATAAAGAAAAAAAAACTTATTTTATAATGTTGTGATTTTATTTGAGGTTGTGATGAAACCGCAAAAGTCAAAAATACTAAAGTCAAAACCACTGAGCAAGGAAACACTACGTTTTAAAAAAAACAAAACATTTCTCACTTTATGAATTTTTGGCAGAATTTTCTTTTTAACAACCTGGTGCCAGAATAACCAATACATTTATACAATCTTAAAATATCTTTAACAAAATGTCGAAGATGCTAAGAAGTCTATATAAATTGTCTATTTTATGTAATAAAGGGATTTTAACGAATAACAAACATGTAATGATAAATGTTAACAGAACAAATACAAAGCTAATGGTTGATACCTTGAAATTGCGTAGCAATAAAAGCAAGAAAGAAAAAATTGAAGTTTTTAAATGGTTCCTTTTGGTAAGCTCCATATCTGCTTTACATGGAATATAGAGTTAATGCAGAAAATTTTGTAGACCACTTTTCTCTACTTATGCAGTATAAAAAAATTATGAATAATTAGTAAAGGTTTTCAAAACTTTAGAAAACAAAGTAATTTGATATGTGTATTTTTCAATTTAATCAACAACTAGCTCTTAAATCTTGAATTAGCACATGTTAAAAAATAATTGAGAAATTCCCGCCTGAGAATTCACTTGTGACCCGAGTCGATTTTTTCTAGTATTTTTCTATTATAATAATTTATCTTGAGAAAATTGTTCATATTGGTAGGTTGGTTAATGAGCAGTTCATACATTAGTGTATATTTATAACGGAATGAATTATCTATATTATTATTGTGTTGTTGTTAATTAAAGATGATCCCAGTTACTTCATTTGGGCTTGGCTGCTGGCAGGTGTATCGCTTACAATGGAAGTTGGAACTGATTGATAGGATGCAAGCAAAATCCAACTCTTTTCCATCAGTTTTACCCAATGAGTCAGTATAATCTTTATGATATTGGTTTTATCACTTTCCTTTATAGTTATTAACTGTAACTTATATGAACATTAAAACATACTTAGCTGTATGTAGAAACCATGTTAAACACTTCATAATATTTTTTTTTTGTTTTATTGAAACACTATCATTGAGCCTTGGTTGAACCCCAGTAGTTACCCTACACTACAGTATTTTAAGATTCAATTATTCTTTAACTTCATTTGCAATGCTTTAAGTTTTCTTTGTTTTCTTCTTCTTCTCTTCTTTGATCTTTATTTTTTATTAATCATTTCCAGAGTGATTTCTCTAGAATACCAATAAGGAAATGGTACTGGTAAAGTTTTGTGCACTATATGCACAATGTATTCAGTCCAGTTTGTGTAGATACATTCCATATTTGGGATAATTTGTGTCCCCAATTATGGAAAAATCAAGTTTTGCATTTGCAATTATTATCAAATAATTCCAAAAATGTAGATATCTTTGGAATCATATAAAAACTGTGAACTGAATAAAAAAATTAACTCATTTTTATTTAATTCTAGTTATAAAAATAGTGGAATATGGTTAACCATTATTGAACCTCAATAGTTATACTCGCATTTTACACAATATTTGATTTGCCATAAAATCTTTTTAATATTCAATAAGGCTTATAAGTATACTGTTTCTTCCTGAAGGGAACATTTGAAACAATAAGGTCTCCCTTGTAAAACTAGCTGTTAGATTTTCTGAAATAGGTACTCGACTTTTTATTTAGTAATAGTGTCATTATTTTCAGCTTTAAAGAATTGGAAAAGATGGAGTATAACCCTGTTAAAGTAAAAGGAACATTTCTCCATGATAAGGAATTTGTTATTGGACCTAGAGCTCTGATTGAAAATGACTCTGCAATGACAAGAGTTGGATCTCTTGTATCTGACCCAAAGAAAAATCAAGGTTGGCTGATCATAACTCCATTTAGACTAAGTGACACTGGGTATGTTCTTAATATTAAACGATGTAGTGTTTTCTTGAGACCAATATTTCACAGTAGCTGAAAAATTCGAGTCCAGCAAAGTTATCTCCATGTACACATGCGCAAAGATAAATGAAGTGACCTACTCAATGGAGTTTTATATATTAATACTATATTTAACTATTTTCATACTTTTCATTGAGTAGGTCACTTGATTTATCTCTTTATTGGGATGCCTCATCCATCAAATTCATATGTTTACATTGAGGAGCCACTTTGGCATTGGTATGACCTTTAACATACTTTCCTGCTAAATCCAGAATATGTGATGCAAAATCGGCTACTCTGCTGCTAAATAAGGGTGTAAGCTGCCCTCAAAATGTGGTGCGGCTCCTCGATTCATACAAAAATAACTATTCTTGCAAGCGGAAATTCAAAATCTTAAATTTTTTTAATGTCTTAAAATTTTGATAATCAATCCATAACAAAAAATTGGAAACTTCTCCATTAACAAACAACTCTTTTTACAGAAAAGTTATCTTAATCAATCGAGGATGGGTACCAAGTAAGTTCAAACCAAAAGAGAAAAGAGAAGTTTCTATGGTCCAAGGAGATATAGAAATTGTGGGTGTTGTGAGATTGACAGAAAAGAGATCTCCGTTTATGCCCAAAAACAACCCTGAGAAAGGTTCATGGTTTTACAGGTCAGGGTCAATTTAGACAGCTTTTTAACACTGTGTTGATAACTATGCATTGCCCATAAACTATTGAATCTGATGTTTTATCCACACAGCAAAGATTGATGCAAAGATAATAAGGTCTGGAACTAAATTTGATTGCATTAGAGCATAATATGACTTTAATTTTTTTTTCTAGTGTTTATATTTAAGTAAATTGTTTAATTTCCTGATTAGTTAAAGGCGAATAACCATACTATTCTATTCTGAGTGAGAGTACATAGCCTATGCTATTATAAATTACAAATCCCACAGAATTGTTTGATACTTTTATATAATACTTGTAATAAGAAAAACAAAATCTTATTAAATTTATCTTATTATTGGATATTCTTTATATGCTCATATTTTCTAGTATACAAATGTTTTTCCAATCTTACTCTGTTATAATATACTAAACTGCTGTCGACCAGAGGTGCTGGATATTTCTTTAAACAAATTATTAAATTAATTTTACAACTCTACAAATATTATGTATTTCAGAGATTTGGAGCAGATGAGTGAATACCTAAACTGCAGTCCTGTATGGTTAGACGTGCGTGGAATTTCTGACGCTCCAGAAGGTTGGCCGATACCAAATCAGACTCGCGTCAACCTAAGAAATGAGCATCTTTCTTACCTCATAACATGGTACTCCCTGTCGGCGTGCACAGCATTTATGTGGCATCGTTATTTTATAAGAAAGCTTCCTCTGAAATGAGTTTTTATCTAGAACTATGAAAGACTTGTAATTATCATATAAATAGTAGAGATACATAATCATTTTGTTTTTGCATAAATAAAAATATAAAACTGGAAATGTTACTTATTACCTTCATGGTTTACTACACCCGTTTCCCATGTCTTTATGGTTTCCATATTTGAAGCAAAATAAAATGTGACCCTGAAAGTCTATTCTAAATAATGGTAAACGAAATATTAGTAAATAAAACCCACATTCAAACTTAAAAACATTAGATTTTTATATTAGTTTATAGTCCCCGACATAAGTTAAACCTGGTTTTGAAATCGTGACATGTGCAGTATAAGTTTAGATACATTATTCACTACTGCGCATGTCGCGTGATTTCAAAACCAGGTTCAACCTGAGAACAATAGTTATTGTTCTGTGGGTTCAACTTATATGACGGGAACTACCTATATCCAATTAAAGGATACTAGTGTGGTCCTTCACACGGCTGTAGTTAAGTTGTAAGCTACAAAATAAGGCTTCTAGAAAGTGATTCTTATTTTAACTAAATAATTTCGAAATAGCGGTAGACTAATATTTTATATTCATATCGGCATATTATTAGTAGTATAAGCTACTTAATAAGAAATCTCATGAAAGAAAATCGCTTAACCTTTATAGAGATCCGGCAAACATGAAAAAGTGATCCAAACAGGATTTGGAACATCTTCGCGACCCTATTAGACAGAAAGTTGTAAGTAGCGTGTTATGTAGCAGACTTCAATATCAATACAATCATTAAAAACAAAACTCATGGCTGTGGTAAAGTTATCACAGCAGGAACTCTTTTTGTTAACCGGTTCGTTGCGGAAGGCACGTCTGGCGTGCCATCACTTTCTTTTGCTTGTGGCTCTAGCCACTGGAGCCGTGTCATTTTTAAATCGATGATAACTCCTTCAAATTAAGTTTTAGAGAAATCTTCTCAGAATAAAACTATCTTCATTTTTCACGTAAATCAAGCTCATAGCCTTCGTTTCTAGTAATTGTATGTAGCAACGAATTGGTTAAATAACCTATCAGCACAACAAATAACTTCGATGCAGCTGAGAGCTATTGTTTAAACTTACCTTCCAAAATACGGAGTAGCTAAAGGCAAGGAAATTTGGTAACCGATCTGCGTCCTGCCGTTGCATAACAACCGTCACCTTGAGTATGTTTTCTAGATGAGATCGTGAAAAATTTTATGCTCTATGAAATAAAAAAGGATATAAGCATTGAGATCTATAATTTGACTTTCAAGAATAAAGGAATTACAATTCAAACAAAATTAAAATTGTATTAAAATACATACTAAAGTTGAATATTGTTAGCACTCCTTGACTTAGTAGTATTAAATATAACTGAATCACGAAATGCAAGTCGCTATTTATTGCATAACTAAAGTATTTTATTCCAATTTATTCTTGGACTGCGTTAATTTTTAATGCGCAGATACCAAAAATAATTCTTTTCAACTTTTTATTTAAACATTACTTAGGAAATTACGATTTGCAGGTTACGTTACTTAAGAAATTAATATTTCTAATTATTGTAATTTCGGTAGCTTGTGTCTTATAGTCGTCTTAAGGATAGTGCTAACAATTATATTAAAAAGTACATAAAAAATTGTCTTAAAAAATGAGGAATATACTTTACAAATATAGAAATAACAATGCAGTTATTTTAAGCTGGGTCATAAGTCAGTACTTCAAAACAGGACCAGTAGCCTTACTTTTGAAACAAATCCCGACCGACATTCGATCGACTACTATGGATCGGAATTTGATTCAAGAGTAAGAAGAATAAAGTTGATGGACCGCGATCTTCACTTTAAATTATTTCCCCGTAAAAGTTAAAGTAAATTACTATTTTTATAAGTATGTTTGCTCCCCAACTGACAATATCCGTTCTTTCATTATTACTTAAGATACTAGTCACTATTAATAAAAGAAATTTTACAAACACTAAACGTGATGTTTCGTAAATGACTTATAGTATTTAAAAAAGCAAAAAATCTATTTCAATTGCCAATTACTTAAAAATTATAAAAAGGGAAATTCTATTGTTATATTTCATAATCTGTTTAAAATTATAATAAATGTTAAATTTCATAAAACTAAATGTGGGTACTAAAATTTAATATCGCTGTGATTTGACAATTTGCATAAAATATTTTTTTCCAACCAAGATACATAAGATGTGGCTGAGTCAAGCGTAAGTGGTAAGTCATAACGTTTTTATAATCTTAAAAGCTATCGTGTTAACAGTCATCATAATTACATATTGCAACTGAAATTCAAAACTTTTTTATCTCATTGGCAAATAAAAATAGGAAGTCAAATCACAGAAGAGCTTACTGTGCCTTAAGAAACTAAGTATCATACATGAGTATACATAGTCTTAAATAAATATAAATTCGTATATATAAAATTTTGAATGTCCATAAAATTTATGAAAAAAGTAAATCTTCATCAAATTTTATCTAATATATATCTAGTAAAAGAACTTAATTTTAAACCTAAATTATCTTATTAAGTAATTTTAAAATATTTTACAAATTTAATTTATTTTTTAAAAGGTTTTCCATATTAAGTTCGTAATATAAAATTTTGAATGTCAATAAATTTATGAAAAAAGTAAAAGAACTTAATTTTAAAGTTAAATTATCCTTCTTAATTATTTTAAAATGATTTACAAATGTATTTTATTTTTCAAAAGGATATACATATATAAATGTAAAACTTTATGTAGTAATGATTTCGTCCTTTAAGTAGTTAGAAAACTACAATGACGAGAACACAAACAAAATTAATAAATTTTAGTAAATTTTAAACCACTACTCGTGAACAGATGATTCCCATAATTTTAGACGCAACAAATAGATGGTAAGCTTAGAATTTTTTGGTAATTATGCTACAGCAGAAGGTTGCATCTGAAGTTGTTATTGCCTGCAGTCGTAGTCGTAGAATTATTTAAAGAGTCATCTGCCATCGAGCGGCGGGGCGCGGGAGAAGGCTCGACAAAAGTCGAGAATAAATAGATGAATCGAATTTTGTAGCTCCGCTTGAGTGCCATTTACCAATGATGTTATAATTCATAGATCTTTAGAATAAAAACTAAAAGTAAGTCTATAGGATTATTTAAATAGTCATATAGCTTAGATTTTCTTATTGAGGTAGCTCAGTGGGGTCATGGTGCTAGTAAAGAGATTTTAAATAAATACTTTGTTTCGCTGTATAATTATTCTTATTTTAAAACCAATAGTTTATTTTTAGTTTAATTTATGCCGTAATAGCACGTCGTACGACATTAAAATTTTGGGTATATTAAAAAGTGGCTCTTGTTGGCTATAAATTAAAATTTTATCAAAAATTATAAAATATTGTCAAAGACTATATTTACATTCAGTTTTTAATAGAACAAGTAATTGAGACAAGCAGTGATCCATATAAAATAAATTCTTACTTGTTGACCCTACTAGGCTACTTTTAAAATATATGTGTTGATATAATTTAAATAATCCTATAGGATGTCTTCACGAAAATCGTGTCGACTTTATACGAACACAGGCAATACGAACGTAAAATTCAAGCGGGCAAGTCAAAATTTGACACGTGTATTTGAGGCACGTGTACCGGGTCAATTTTGGGCGTCGTCTTGTAGTCGCAGATACCCAGCTCCTTTAGTTTCCATTCCCACCCCATCATCTGCACTGCATGTAGTGTTTCCACCTCCGTGTGCTGCCGCCGAAGCATTCCAACCTGTTGATATTTCTATCTTTACCATAGTATTTTCGACATGAGAACGTTATACCAAAACGTAACTAAAACCCGTTTTGAATTTCATACCGTAACGTAACGTTACCGCAAAACATAAAACCGTTTTTCTCATAACCAACGCAATGCAACCAAAACTGAAAAACTGGGTAAATGCGCCAAAAGAGTGAGAAAAGCAATAATAAACACAAATAATTTTGTAAAAAATATAAATGATCATAAATATTACCAAAAAAATTCGAAATAATAATTTTTGTAAATGTTACGATATTTCAATGCGTCAGAAGTTTTTCAGTTAGTTTAGGTTTTAAATTAAAAATTACTAGTTCCTACATTTAAGTTTTAACAAACTAGTTCTAAGCCTAGTAAAAGCATGAAGGGAGACGATAGTCACAACCATAATTAAGTAAAAATAAAACAAAAACTTGCGTTACGTTAGCTACCAGCGCTTGCGTTTTTCATTCGTTTTGCAGTAGCCAAACCATCTCGCCAACCACGGTAAAGATAACCAAACCCAACGGTTTTTAATAGCGTGGGAACTGCAAAACTGTAACGTGACGTTTTTCAAAAATTAGGCAAAACGGTCACCTCTATAGTATTTTAATATATAACAAAAAGTTATGTGCGCGCAGAAAAAAGATTACACGTCATGTGAGAGCGTGTAACGATTACACTAACTCCTAAACGGCTGGACCGGTTTTATTAAATTTTTTGTGTACTGAGTAGGACCCTGGATGGTTTAGTCATAAATGAGCCTGGTTAGTGGCCCTGTGATCTGGCAGACGACATCTGCTGGTCCCCCTATTATATTATAAATATGCAAAAAGTAGTATAAACAAATAAACAGTTTATATATTGTACAGTGATTTTTTACCAAGCAAAGCAGTCTTTTCAGCAACGACCGATAAATATGAGCGCGTATAAAAAGGGTCCAACTGATTTGTCGCAATAAATAAACAGGTTATCTAGGAAATATATTCCTGGCAAAAAAATAATTATGCACCTCACTAGCAACTGTAGAAGGAAAAGATAAGATTTAATTATTGTTGCTATATTGTATACGCTAATTTAAACAATACCAGTAGAAATTATTCTAGAATTGTTTAAAATTATAACAAGACGAGACCAATACATATTTTCAAAATAAACGTTCTGAAAATTCGTCACGTGCTAATAACTGGTTCATTGTATTAAGTTTGAATACCTTGATTTTCTCCCACTTATCGTCAACTTCTTGCAGCCAAGAGTTGATTTGTCTTCCGTTGCATCTGGAGCGCTGAGCATTACGTTTCTCTTCCTGCTCTGGAGCCAATACGTTGTACACTTCGTTGTCACGTAGCATTGTGCATACAGAGAAAGGAAGAGCCTGTGAAACCGGGATTGTGGTACAGTGCAACCTCAATATAACGTACCTCGATATAACGACTTCCTCGATTTAACAAATTTTTCGTAATCCCCTTGAATTGTCCATAAGAGTCAATATAAAATATACCTCTACATTGCGAACATTTTTTGCGAACAACCTCTTTATAACGAATTTTCAACCATCGAGAAAAAGTATAAATACCTCTATTTAACGAATTTTGTCAACCCAAAACCTCTATATAAAGTTGCAGTGTCACCAATGTATGACTTTTAATCTCATAATATGTGATTCATGTTGCGACATGTTTCGACACGCTTTTGTTTGTAAATCAATCTTCGACACGCTTTTGTTCGTAAATCAATCATTGTTGTTTGATGGAAAGTAATGTTAACACTTATTCTCGTCACAATTGTCAAAGATTTAAGTTAAAATGGCTCAGAAACGTAAAAGGTGTTCCTTATCGGTCGCAGAAAAGCAAAACATAATTAATTATGTGGACAAAAATCCTATGACGAAAAAATTAGCCATAGCTGATAAGTTCGGGATTCCCGCAAGTACATTGGCGACAATTTTAAAATTTAAAGATAAGTTTTCAGAAAAAAGTGGTTTGCCTGTAAATAGTAGAAGATTAAAATCCTGCGAGTTCAAAGACGTAGAGGAATGTGTGTTGAAGTGGTTAAAACAGTGCCGAGACAAAAAAATCACAATCGGAGGCCCTATTCTTTAGGAAAAGGCTCAGCAGTTTGCAGTAGAATTGGGACATGAACAGTTCCGCGCTAGTAACGGGTGGCTTCAAAATTTCAAAAAACGAAACGAGATTGTTTTTCGAAAAATATGCGGTAAAAGTGGTAGTGTTAATGAAACAGTATGTGATGATTGGAAAGACAAACTGGCAGAGCTGACCGCCGGATACGATCCCGAAGACATCTTTAACGCCGATGAAACTGGACTATTCTATAAATGTTTACCTGACAAAACCTTATCATTCAAAGGCGATGAATGTAATGGCGGAAAAAACAGTAAACTTCGCTTGACAGTACTGCTGGGAACAAATTGTACTGGGACCTACAAACTTAAGCCACTCATCATCGGAAAATATAAAAAACCGCGATGTTTTAAAAATGTCAATAATCTGCCAACAGATAACACATCTAACCATAAGGCTTGGATGACCAGTAATGCTTTTTCCAATTGGCTTCAAAGTCTAGATAAAGAGATGAAGAAAAAAAACAAGAAAATTATAATGTTCATCGATAATTGTACTGCACACGGAGAAATTCCTAAGCTGAAAAATATAAAAATAAAATACTTGCCTCCAAATACCACTTCAAAACTTCAACCACTGGACCAAGGCATCATCCAAAGCTTCAAAATGCATTATAGGAAGGAAATTGTCAGACGGTTTCTTGCTGATCTTGAACGCCAAACGCCCACTACAATTGACGTTTTACAAGCCATGTGGATGATCGCCAAAGCTTGGAATCTAGTCACTGAAAAGACCATTGCAAACTGCTTCAAGAAAAGTGGGTTTAAAGTAACATGCGAAGATGAGGAGGACGATTTATCACTCGCAGAACTTGCTAGGACCTGGCAAAGAGTTCAAGAAGAATCGCACCTTCAAGAGACTGAGTTCGAAGACTTCGTTACCTTTGATAATGATTTAGCCGTTTGTGGAGAACTAACTGATGCTGACATCGTCACATCTGTGTTGCCGGTTACTAATGCAGAAGTGGATGAAGACGAGGAAGAAGGGGGCGAAATTGATGAGCATAACTTCACAATAAAAGATGCTTACAATGCTTTAAATATAATAAAATCTGTGTTTCTCAAAAAGGGAGGTTTGAGTGACGATATAGTCAAATCCATCACGAAATTGGATTGCGCTTTGGATTAAATAACTCTTACCGGTGGTAAACAGACAACTATTTATGACTTTTTTCCTAATCAAAATGAACAAAATTGAGATTAAGCTACTACATATGTATAACCACATTTTTGATTCTTTACCCTTAATTCGTGAGTTTTGTTGTGCGAATCTTTGAAATTAACTACATAATGTTTGCACCCACAAAGATATGTACCTACAAAAAAAATTTTTTACTTGCCTAATTGTTTTTAAATAGAAAACACATACAGTAATTTGATAAAAAAGAGTTATCATTTATTAGTAGAAGTTCTTCGCTATAACAAGATGCGTACGTAATGTTGAGGTGAATAAAACTATTTTTTTACCTCTTTATAACGAATTTTAGACCATCCTAACCTTAACATAACGAACCTCAGTTCAACGAATTACTCGATAAAACGAATATTTACTTGTTCCCCTCCGATTCGTTATATTGAGGTTGCACTGTATTAGATAAACACGATACAATGAAAAACTGGCTTGAAGTCTGTAGCAGTCTACGGACTTTTAAAGTCCGTAGACTGCTACAGACTTTAAAAGTCCGTAGTTATTTTTAAATAACGCTTAACGACAATTTTAAGCGTTATTTAAAAATAACGCTTAAAATTGTCGTTTGTATAATGTTATCTATCACATATCTTATAGATCTACAGTACGACGATTTTCTTTATAGCAAATTATATTAAGGAGACTAGATATCTGTCTTGCAATGTCACGACGAAAGTGATAAACTGTGTACTGTTGTAAATATATTATATTCAGTTTAATTAATGAACCTAAATAAGTGTTCATTAATGAAACTGAATATAAAATTATTGATAAAACCAGAATTTCAAAGTACTTCAGAAAGGTAAAATAATTGATATATAAGTATATAAATAAGTAAATTCAAATTTATTTAGTCATTGATTTTACATTAAAAGTTGCAAATAATCTTGTGTGCCTCTAATTAAGTCATTTTTCAATATTTCTTATCAAACATGATGTCTTTATTATTACTTTATTTCTACATTGACCTCACAAAAGATTTTTTTAATAGTCACGATAAATGATTTGACTCTTCACGTATTTTGTGTATGGAGTGCAATAAATATGCGCGTATCACAACTTTAAGCCATCAGAGCCTCCAGCCCAAGGCGTTGGTGACTGCACTGCTTATCAAAGTAGTAGTCGGACTATGTCATTGTCTGTATGAATACTCTTGGACTCGCTTCATTGCAGATTACGATTCTTTTCGGCATCATTCGGACATAAATCATGGTGTTAGAAGTGGCCATGCGAATTATTTAAATAATAGTTTCAGAGACATTTTTCTCTCTACACGACTCTCAAGTTTTTTTTTTACATACTTGGTTAGCCACCGCACGTTCGGCGCGTCCATGTACACGCAGAATTTCTTGTTCGACCGCAAGCACAAGTTTTTCTTTTTCCACTAAATGTTGTATACGCAGGCGTGTTCTGTAAAGATTATAACCTTATAGTCTACGTAAAATGTGTATGAATGAGCTACGAGTAACATATACATAATTACATACCGTTCTTTTTCCTGAGAGACGAATTCGTTGACCATTTGTGGTGGGAGATTAACTGGAATTTCTATTGGTGGGTCTGGATTAACGTTACTCTGAAGGGTGTAGGTGCACCGATTCATCAAATATTTATTGAAATCTTTCGGTGGTTTTGGCTTGACGGGAAATAAGCTTCTTTGACGTCTATCGATCTACAAAACGGCAATTATTGTAAATATTTCAAATATTTGAGTATGTACTTCGCAAGTAACGGGATTTTAAAAATATAGAAAGTTACAATGTGATCTCACCTGTTTTCGAATGTGTATGTACATTTGGTAAGGATTGGAATGTGTTATGTTGTGACTAGTGCTGGTACTATCTGGAGCCGGGTCGTTTTTCGATGTGTCGCGGGAATGGCTGTCTTTGGATGCTTTTATTTTCCTTTTTCTAGGATGTAGCTCCACAGACGCACCCGCGCCAGAGTCTGTAAAATTGACAATTACAATTTATAATTTTTTTTAAATCTAAAATAGAACTTTTCAATAGAGCATTACTATTATGACAGAAAATATGTTTAGTCATAAAGTAAAACATTGTAGGTTTACTAGAATACGAATAATTTTGTATACAAGTATCATAACAAAATGCGTATCGTTTGGTCTCAGAATGTTCATCTCCATGCATAGAAATAAATAGATGGGAGTTCCATTATTAATATAAATATTTTGTTCCCCTGCCACTTGGATTCATACGAAACTTACTTGACTCAGATCTGCCACCACTACCACTGGTGCCCGACGCAGAGTGGTCTCCGTCCTGACCCTGTAACAAAACAAACACATTCGTTTGACAGCCATTGATTCAAAGTACCAATGGAAGTTAAGGTACTTATAATGATAAACTATCTAACCTTCTGACGTGCCTTTTGGAACAGTCATGTAAAATAAAATAACATATTAGCTCTTATTTTCTACAGTAAAACTCTCAAATAAAACCACTTGACATTTTCCTCACATCTTTCACTTTTGTATAACTAGTTTAATAAGAAACCGACTTACAGAGCCCGAGGGTGTTGGACTTTTATTGGAATTCAGAGCTGACTGATTCTGTCCGGACCCTGAGCGACTGTCGGAGCTTGTCTGCGGGGAAGTCCGCTCCTTGTCTTTTTCTTTATCTCCATCGTTCGTCCTATGCGAACGAAGTACTCTTTGTCCAGCCTTAGGAAAAAATATGAGAACATAGAGGCTTGCTTTCAATTGCAATATGTAACAAATATTTTTTACACATAGATATTGTAAGGAGATTGATACATCGATCCACTGAACAAAAACACTGAGTAGTATCTTAAAGAAAGGAAGACATACAAATAAACATACATCAGACCAATTAAACATAAATAAAGAAAAAATATCTAGCAGCAAATATATAAGTTTTACACAAGAATGAATGAATGCTATAATGAAAATGTTTGCTACTTGCTTGTCGGCGTGGCTCTGTTTGCTTGTAAAAAATAAAATTGTAAGTTCTTAATTTCCATCTACAGCTTAAATATGTTAATTTGCATAATTCGTGGAGTTATATCGAAGGCACAGTATGTCCACTTGTCTTTATATCGCAAACAGTAATGACGCAGATTGTAATAAAGGTTCATTTGTACGCAACTTACCTTCCCTCCTTCGCCAGTGCGTTTGTCTTCGCAGTTACCGTCAGAGCTGTCAGACGTTTGGCCCGTGTCGTTGCTAGTGCAAGGTATCACGTAAGGCAGCGTCGAAACACTGCCTCGACCTTTGCCGCTCCCTCTCTGGCCCGAGCTACCTGTATAACCATGTGATACATTTGTTAAAAAACAAGTACAGAAAGGGTGTTCACATTGAATTCAACGAATGTGGTGGGGGCACACGACACCGGGATTATTACTCAACATACCATCACCTTCTTGCTCATTCCTGTTGCCTGAACCGCTGGCTCCGCCCGGAATTACGATTTTAAGGGGCGGAACTTTTGGTGCCGCTGATTCGCATTTCTGATCCTCCGATTCACCGTCGGCGTTGTCCTTACCGGAGTGGGGTTTTGGACTCGCGACAGGACTCTTTCTGTCTTGTTTGCTTGCTTGTGAGCCAGATGTACCTTTCGATCCACTAGATGACTTGCCCTATATTTTAAAATGTATATATCATTGTATTAATTATAGCTCCACTTAATAGACCACATAAGATGTAGCTTAAGTTTTCTTCAGATGAAATTATGAGATCACAAAGAAAGCCCGATCACACCTTGGTTGCACCCTTTAGGGGCCACATCGGGGAGGGGACGGGACTTATAGAACATGCAATGCTGTCATAAACTGCCCATAAATTATAATCAACAGCATTTTGGTTACAGCTGGAGGAGCCTTAACAAAAACAGTGATGAGCTATACCTGGGAGGGAGGACAAGGGGGTTTTAGCTGGGCTTTGCATTTCATGGTACGGTATTACAACGAGTTCCTATTTGTAGTTCGTAGATTGAGAAGACCTTGTAGTTCATAGATTGAAAGAGAGGGCACGCTTTTGTGGTGGAGTTAGTATGGTACACAAATATAGAACTGATATGAAGTGTAATAAGGTCATAAAATAGAGGTCTCAATTCATAACTTTGTACAAAGATATGAAAGTAAAATGAAAAGTAATAAATTACAATAATATTTTTATTACATTTACAGTAATTAATGTAACTCATAGCAAGCATTGTTATTATAAATGTTAGCACGAGCTTGTATTGTCAGTGTATTGTCTCAGGGTACACAAATATTACTTATTTTTATTAATGAAATAAGTAAGAACAAGACCTATTAGCAAATGAGAAAAAAAGAAAGTGATTTTTTGTTAGTTAAATTGTAGTAAGTAGTATTAGTAATTTTTATATTCTCACTAATAATGTTATATTCTTTAAACTTATAACTTTAATGAAATAAAAAGGCCTAGGGACGACAACTTCTCAATTTTATTCCTAGACTTCAGGATTAAAGTGAGGCTATTGTCTGATGCTCATTCGGACGGAAATCAAGTACTGCTGCGAACATGTGTATAGTTAATAAAATACACCAGAAAATTATTTAAACATAGCATTTTGTCTGTAAGTTCTAAAAATAAATTGTGTAAATATTAGAATGTTCTGTGTTTTATAATATAGTAGTAAAATATTTTCGTAAAACTATTTTCTTATATTTTTAATATGTACTGAGTACTAGAATCGCTTTGTTCATGTAAATTTGAAGAGTGATACGTATAAAAGTATTATTTGATAATAATACTACAATATTATCTATATTCCAATATTATATTAGGCCAAAACGAAGTTATAGTAACTCTATCAAAATCTGTTCTCAGATTGTCTTTACGTTGTGTACTTTGATTTAGCAAAATTAAATGGCTATGATAAAGCGAATAGCGAGGCACGTTAAGAGGTAAAAAAAGGGGAGAAGTGTTCAAAACCTCATGGAAATATGCAAAAATAAACTCCCTTATATGTCAAAATTCCTGACCTTGGCCCCTGTGCTACCCTTCCCCTGCGCCTGCTGCCCTTTTCCTGAGGAAGCGCCGCTTCCACCTTTGCTTGTGCTTTGGGAAGATCCGCTTTTGCTTAGTGGTGATGCACCTGTCTTACTTGCTGGACCTGGTGGTTTGGATCCAGTAAGAATCCTGTAACATAAATATTTTATAATTTGTATATTTCTGTCATTCAATATGAAATAGCACTTGCAATTGTAAAATAATAAATGTTTTACAAACCGTCCGGCCCCTCCTCGAGGCACCGAGGCAGGCTTTGCCATTGGTTCTTTCTCATCATTCTCTTTTCTTTTCTTTCTTTTAGAGACTTCGTCATCTGCAGTATCTGCTTCATGACTTTCATCCGTATACTGTTTCTTAGCACTACTACTAGATTCATCTTGAGTAGATACAACACCACTGAGTTGAGCTGCTTCTAAATCAAATGTTAAAGTTAAAAAAGAATGTCAGTTATTCATAAACATCTTTTAACATAGTTATTGATTTATCTGATAAAAATGTAGTGACCCAATTATTTGTATTCCTTGAAGATTATCATGAGTATCTACACAAATGTTGTAATTTTATTAATTAATAAACACTTCTACCAAACACATTTAAATACAACCTTATCTTCACCATTAATAATAACAATGACCCTCGGTGCGAAAGTTAGGTTTTTTACTATTGCATCAAACGGTTGTCTTCACAATTATTCTAACAACTAAAGTAATCAATGACAGTTAAGCATCCAGTGTTATATTCACTAATAATATTATTACAAGATATCTTACATCACCGAAACTGGCAATCTTTCATCGAATACAATTTATAGTCTCATGCTTTAGCGTTCTATAGTAGCACTCAAACCCTGGATCATTAAGTTCTAAATTTATATATTAAGGGTCTTATTTTACAAATTATCAATACATACATACTGTTAGATAAAAACTATCTGAGATAAAATAATTTAAATCAAAATAAACTGATTAATAACAAAATAAACTCTGTTGATCAAAAAATTGGTACTATTAAGCCATCCAGTACACAGACTTCTGTCTTTAAATTAATTTCTCATGTAAAATTCTTTTCTCCTGTTGGTTAGCTTTAGGCATAATACTCATTACTAATTTATGAAGGATCTCAATGCTGTCAATTAAATTTAAAAAAAATATTTATTGAATGTCGCTTGTGATAAAAGCTGACCTAACAGTGCACATTTTTACAGCTATATTATATAAACTAAGGTAACCTATCCATTATCGATTTTATGTGAGAGAAAACAGGGGACAAAATATAGCAATTTTTTGCCAGTTCTTCAAGTTGCAAAATCATTATGGTAAAGTGTAAAGAGAGACAAACAAGGTTGTCTAGTTGTGAGGGTAAATGGAACAAACCAGTCTTGGTGCATGTTTTTGAGCTACTCTAATTTTGCAATTCCCCAATGTGTAAAAAATTATGATTTGGATAAATAAACTAATATTAAGTAAAAAAAAAAACATAAAATTCTTAACCTGTATTCAATTATAATATTATATTTCCTTTCTGAGTGCTTTATGAGTTCATTAGAATTAATAATGTAAAAAAAAAGCTATGGCCTTGCTTTCTGAAAAGTTTGTTAGAAATGCTCACAGAAAATCCATTTAAAATATGCTATATGCTTAACATACATAGGTAATAACACAATATAAAAACAAAAAAAATCTTATAATCATATTATGGTTTTAAATATTTCTATCTAAGCTACTAATTTGACTGGACTTAAAACCACAGCATATTATAAAAATAAATATTTAGAGAGGAATATCAAAGTAGTATTCACCCATTCCTAAAACACAACCAAATATTATGTTAGTCTAAATGTGTGAAATACCATCTCGGTTTTCTGAGGTGTTTCCCTTTTCCTGTGTTGAAGTATCCTTTGTATCAAAATGTTCTGTCTGCGCTAGGCTATCCATGTTGTTCCGTTTGTTACTATCGCTGGTGACACTTGCATTGCCACTTTTCTTACTGCTGTCATCCCTTGCTCGAACAGCGTGTGTGGCTCGTAAATTATCTGTACAACAATGAAAGTTGTTCTAGTAACCACATTGACAGCATAATGCTACTGGCTGACCAAAAATACTTATCAAAATGCTGAATCACATTATCCTAAATCACAGTTGAATAAGAATCATGAATAACATTATAGAATTTCATAGCTTTGTGTATGACCATCTGGCATCATTTCTTTCTGATTTAATTTTAACTCACGTTCACATGTGAGTCAAATTTAGGTAGATTATTGATTTTTGTGAATTATTGTTTCATGTTTAAAAAGAAATACTTGTTTAACTCTTACCTTAAAATAACCAAAGAATCTAATGGTGAAACAAATACACAGTAGCACACTGATTTAAGTTCCAACAAGATGCAATACATTTTCAGAATAAACCTATGACAGTTTTTACTACATTTTATAGTACTGAAGTAAATACATCATCACTGCACAACATAGTAACATGCAAAGCCATAACTGCTTCTTCAATTCCAATACTGGTTATTGGCTAATAACAATAATTATTATTGTAGATAACAATGTGTAACTAACAATAAATAAATATTTGAAGAAATTTATGGAACCATTATGTTAAACATTTATTACTGGCTACCTGTTCCCTACAAAACTTAAAAATAAACTGAACATACACAAGACACTTTTCATAAAGTAGTGTTTGTCATAAATAAACAATACAATACGGGCTTGTATTGGGCTTAAGCAACAGTGATCACGATTGTACGTAATGCAGCGTGCAACTCAAAGAAACGGAAAGCATGTTATCATGCAACAATGAACTCCCCTTTATTGATCGAGGGCGTCCTCCTTTGCATTTCACGATGTGGGATACAGTTTAGTATTTTTTTCTTGCTGAGTAAGATTATTTACACAACAAATTGATTAGTTATCGGTAAATTGGCCTGATATAAGAGACCACCACGAAGTTGGCATCAGGGAGCGGCCATCATTTGTAGACAGCTTGTGGTGCAACACGCTTTACGCTTGTAAATGAAAACACAAATTTTCCTTACAAATTAACACGGCACCAATTAATACGCCTATTGCAGCATTTTTTTCTCCCGAAACTGACACATTTACTTGTTTGATAATAGTAACTGGAAAAACATTTATTCAATAAAAGGAATAGCACACGAGAAAGATGAGATGACGGATAGCTGTCATTTTTTTTATTTTACTTAACGGCACTGGGTTATAGTTTTAGGAACTTTGTTATACGCTGATATGTTATATATATTTTACGATTTTCTATTCGACATATATATTGTGACAATCCTGATTTATATGTCATAATAATAACCTTGATCTAATACCATTTACATTATTGAGAAGCTCACTCTGTCATGTTATCGAGGAGCGTTCCGGTCTGTAAAAAAATATTTTATCTATAGAAATGTCGTTTAAACAATTTTCTCCAATACGAAGAAATGGCTCAAAGGTCTTTGTAACCAAGCCAAAATGGACATAATATGAAGAAATGGCTCAAAGGTCTTTGTAACCAAGCCAAAACCCCTTATAAAAAAACAAAAACTATTTTCTCCCCTGAAACTTGAACTCCCGTGTTTATAGTTGTATATCGAATGAGTATTTATTGATCCTAATTATTTAGTTTCATGACGTTATGATGATTGGTTTAATTAAGTCAAATTATAAACTATGCCATTATCCCCATTTTTGTGATTTTTGATTATCTTTATTTTATTTTTAAAAACGTTCATTCTTTTTCAGTATTTTGAAAATATAGTAGAAATAAGGTAAATTATGTTTTACACTTTTATTATATACCCTGGTTGTTCTGAAGATCCTTTTAATACTAATTAAAAAGGATCTTCAGAACCATTTTTTCCCCATTGCACGGTGGTCCCGCGTCCAAGGGAGAGCGGTCAAAACCTAAAATTTTAACCATTCTTCCTCATTGGGAATGAAGTAGAATATTAAAAATAGACGTTTTTGATTAAATACAAACAAATTTATTGAAATAAAAGTTATAGTGAAACAAATATAAGCATCAGAAAACCTTAAAAATTGTATGCAATATTTTTCAGCCAAATTCGTACTAAAATCCATTTAATTGTTGTAAATTTATGAAATTATTAATAATTAAAGCTAAATGTATAATACTAGTGTATAAAAATACGATTATAACTTATAATAAACAGAAAATTGTGCGATAACTTGACGATACCAAACAAAGTAAACAATTTTAAGAGCTTACCAAATAAAGTTACAAATGAACATGCAGCTTGAAACTTCAATAAATCTGTAACTTCCTTAGACAAAAGGCTCTTTTTCTTTCGAGGAAGTTTCCGAAGACCAGTTATAACGAGGTCTGAACTCAGTAATAGTCAGTTAATTTTCTCCCTATAATGCTCTCCCTCTTACTTAGATACTATGGAACTTTCTTTCAAAAATTGAAAACGAATAGGCCTACAGTATCTGGTAGAGCAAGGGCGAGGGTTTTCCCGCAAAACAATATGATTTGAAGAATTTGGTTCTGTTTTAATTGCTAATTGAAGTGGAACATAAGAGGTGACAAATAAACTACTGTCATCTTGTAATGTTGAATCCAAAAAGTTTTGCTTGTACTCACGTGCTACCGTCAAATCCCCATTTACCGGTCAAAACTAATGTATTCGAATCGTTTGAAACACTGTCTAAAACTTCACTACATGACTCAAGTATTCGAGAAGCAGTATGATCTGATAAATTTTGTAACTCTTTTTCGCAAGTACGTTCTGAGACTGATATGTTCTCTGGGTAACCCTTCTTTTTAGCAATTAAAACACTTTGGTATGACGGTAAAATATTACACGAAGTTTTAGTGTTCACAAGACTTTTAATCAATAAATATTGGTGTGTGGTCAGCTTAGCTTCAACAATAAGCGATCATACTTTGTCAGCGCTTATAGCCATATCTGAATTACTACTATTAGATTGACCCGAAGAGTTAAGCAGTGCGTTTACAACAGAGGGATCTACTTCTGACAATTCTGTTAATCGTCTACTTCTTGACCGCGAACTAAGATCGGAAAAGTATTTTTTTGGGCCGCCCGCCTAGGTCGTGGCACGGCCTCGGTTATTCCTGTTGTAAATGGCACTTCTAATCAGTTCTACATATTCAATTACGTCTAACCAATTAGAATAATTACTTAAAAGTCTACTTTAAGTACGTGCTGACTTAACCCTGAAACTGTCAAGACTTTTACATAAATTAACAATGCGACATGATAAAGGTTCTATATCTACATTTTCAACATCATTGAGAGACGTAAAAAATACTTTAAAATATATTTTTTACGATCTAACGGTTTTTGCGAATACCACAGCTCAAAAAATGCCTCCTCGAAAAGGAACATTTTATTATTGTACCTGAAATGAAAAATATAAAATAAATATCAATTTCGTAGGAAATCCTACGAAGCGTCTTCGACATCGTAGCAGGCACTTTACGGGTGCGCAGACAATCGGGGCAAAAAAATTATGTTCCTCATTAAATACACATATGTATCATACTCAATCAGATTCGCTGCAAATGGATGCAAAATTTTGTAGGTCTCGATAAAGTTGCAGAAAGGGAAAAATAAAATTCAAAAAAGGGTTGTCGTAGCACCCACATAAAACAAAAAGTATAATATATAGATGAGTAAAACTTAATAATTTACAAAACACTTACCCTGTTGTTGAAATTCCATCATACACAAACAACAAAACAATTAGCCTTTTTAAAACAAATACCACTTGGATGAGTCACCGATAAAAAGTGAACAACAACGATGCAATGCGTTCACTTCAGAGGTCAATTAATAAGTTATGACTGGGGTAAATGGCCCTGATATTTATACCCCTAGGTAGGTAGGACCTTTGACATCATATTGGGCTACCTGTAGTGGCAATATTCGACAGTGAGTTTTAGGGGGTTTTGGCCTATGGCGGTACCACCGTGCATTGACACAACAGTTATAATGTCACTTGGGAAATTGGCCAATGTTATTTTTCTGGGAGAGATAAAGACAAAAAAATATTCTGCCTACTGATCCTCTCTTTTTGATTATTACGAATAAAATAAAAACAAAAAATGTGAATAACTTTATTTTTTAAAATATTTAAAAGCAATTAAAAATAACAGTTTAGGAGAAAACAATCTTATTGTAATAACTGATTACTTAATACCTGAACCATATATTAAACATCAAAATTTGGCGATAGACAACTGTCACAAGCACTAACCGCTAATATAACAACTCAAGTACCGTCCTACGTTGGAATATACTATCCTATTTTTTGGTGACAATTTAAAGTTAAAATTGTATAAAAAAATTGGTTAATTTTCTAGTGCATATAAGTTAAAAGACATCTGTTTTATAGTGTACCTACTTTTTCAAGTTTAAGTTTCCTCAGTCAAATTAGATTTGCTTAAAACCAGTTTGTGTGTTTTGTAAAAATCGCTATTAAACGGGGCGCGAAATACCTTTCTGCAAATAAATCAAATCATTGCTATTCAATAAAAAAACCATACAAAGACGTGGTTCTCCTATGAGGACGGACATATTCTAATATGATAATTATGAAAGAAGTAAGATTGTGTAAGTGACTAATACTATATTTATCGATTATGTATCGCACTATCCAGCTTGCTCGATTTTATTTTAGTGTAACTTTGCATAAAAATAAAGACGAGTTAAAAGGTGGCCTGAAATCGGCATATGGAAACTCAAGCAAAACGCAAAAATTTTAAAATATTTATGTTATTAGTACAGTCAATCTGTCGAAAAAAAAGGTCGTTTCAGTGAAAAAATTACCCAATGGCTGATTCTTGTTTTTTCTGTTGCCAAATGACGTCACTAAGCTACCTTGGCGATGGGCATGTTCAACTCGTAGCGGTTTTTTGAAAAACTCAAAAAAACGTCCAAAATATTTTTGAAATGCATTTTTCTCGATTTCTATGCATTTTACAAATTTTTTGTTTAGACAAAAATTGTAGAGGGCGTTGAGTACTACAATTTATGTCATTGATGCAATGTCGTACAACAAAAAGTGCGCATTGTAGGTGGCGCTAAAGTGTCCAAAAAAGTGGTTTTGCGTAGTACAAGTACACATTTGCAGTGCATATTTCAATGTACTTTTTACTATTTTTTATTTTTTTATGATTGTAATAATTGTGATTTGTTATTAACTTGAAATATCGACAATTAGAGCTTTGGATTGGTGCCGCCGCCAACTGACAGAGAAAGTGCCCAAAGGACCGAAAAAATTACCGTTAGTGGCACTGTGTTGTATACGTAGCGCTGTACAGCAGTGTAACTTGAAAACGGTAAGTAATACAAAAAACTTGTTTAGACAAAAGTTGTTGAAAATTACGTAAGGAACAACTTTACCATTTTAACTTTTCCATTAAAATGATATTTTTAGGGTGAAAATGTGAAAAAACACTTTTTTGGACACTTTAGCGCCACCTACAATGCGCACTTTTTGTTGTACGACATTGCATCAATGACATAAATTGTAGTACTCAACGCCCTCTACAATTTTTGTCTAAAAAAAAGTTTGTAAAATGCATAGAAATCCAGACAAATGCATTTCAAAAATATTTTGGTCGTTTTTTTGAGTTTTTCAAAAAACCGCTACGAGTTGAACATGCCCATCGCCAAGGTAGCTTAGTGACGTCATTTGGCAACAGAACAAACAAGAATCAGCCATTGGGTAATTTTTTCATCACTCAACCTACAGATTGACTGTACTATATTGCGAGATCTTAAACTACAAGTTGGCAACACTGTTTTTATGGTCCTCAACAATTAATCCAGAGAATAATGTCACAATTCACATTTAACGAAGAGAAAAAAACCTTATAGTTGAAATATCCTCCTCCAGAATTACTATTGTACAGTTGCTTACGCCGTTTCTTATTTAAAAAATGTAGTTTTTAATTTGTTTAATTAAGTTAGATATTTTGTATTTTTATTATTTATAAAAAACCATTTTGAAATTAATAAATATGGATAATACTTGACATATGCAAGCTCAGGCTCATTTCGTAGGAACGACTGAAGGTTGTGATGAAAGTAATATAGTGTGAATGAAATAGTGCAAAAAAGTATGAAAGCTGATAAGGTTACGATAGGATTACCGTTGAAATGCTGAGGGCTGGAAAATGTGTGGCTAGTCAGCTGTACTGCCTTTTCAACCTATGTTGAAATAACGCGTACCAGAAGATTGGTGCAAGGTCGTTATTGTACTACAGTATAAAGGAAAAGGGTTGCAGCAGGACTCCAAAAATCCTCTTTTAAGCGTCGCCGGTAAAGTGTATAATTGAAAGGGTAATGAATGAAACTGAAGAGAAAATATGGGATGTACAAGCGGGATTCACAAGGGGAATAGGATGCATGGACCATGTCTTTTCCCTACAAACCATAGTGGACAAGTTTTTAGCAAAAAATTAAAAGGTATACTGTGCTTTCGTGGACTTGGAAAAGGCCTATGACAAAGTAAGAAATGAATTGTGGTCAGCATTGTCAGTGTATGGGGTGAGCAGCAACCTAATTCAAGCACGTAGATCACTCTATGAGAGGTCCATTGCTTGCGTTAGGGTGACTGGAGCATACACGAACTGGTTTGATATTCAGCAGAGTGTTGGACAGAGCTGTGTAGCTTCACCGTGGCTGTTCAACCTGTTCATGGATAATTGCCTGAAGGATGTGAAAGCGAGCATGACAAGTTTAACAAGGGGTGTGATTTACTCATCAAATGCCTTCTCTAGGCATCATCATCAAGTTTTACTTGCAACATCGGCCGAGGGATTTCAGGAGATGGTGAACACTATTTGTAATGTACTGTAGGGGTTTGCAGTCAGGCCGCCAATGTAGCAGCCATTAGTCCTTGCGGTATGATTTGCCACCAATAGGTGGCGTGGTCATCTCGCTCTTCCATTTGCCAGATAATGTAAGTGCGAAAGGGAAATGGACCAAACAAATCAAAATAACAAAATCATACGAATAAATAACGCGGCACATTTAAATGTAATACTAGCTCAACCAGTATAACTGAATGTATAATTACGATAGGAAGAGAAAAAGTAGATAAAGTGGAAGAGTTTGAGTGCCTTGGGTCAATGTTTACAAGAGATGGAGGATATGAAAGTGATATTGAAAGAAAAGCGAATGTAGGAAATCGTGAATAAGGTTTTGGACGCTTTTATGAGCAGCCAGAAGGTGTCAAAAAAGGCCCGATTGGCTGCGCGTAGAGGCGTATTGGTACCGACTCTAATATATGGAGGTGAATCTTGGGATTGGCAGAAGAAGCACGAATGAATGAATAATGCATTGGAAATGAGAGTTTTAAGAAGTATAGCTGGAGTAAATTTGATGGATAAAATAAGGAATAATGTGATAAGAGAGTGGGTAGTGTGGAAGAAGATACAGTGATAAAGATAGAAAAAGGGATGCTTACATGGTTTGTAACACGTACTTGTGGACACGTAGAGAGAATGGACAAAAGAAGATTAAGAAGACAAATATATAAGGTAAATGTGCATGGGCAAGTCGGTAACGGCAGACCAATGCGATTTTTCAGGTACCAAATAGAGGATGTTCTAAAAAAAGGCCAGATCAAAAGTACCTTTAACCGACGAGCTTGTATGAAAAGGCTGATGAGAGGTGAAGAAGCGTATCGCGTAAATGTATGTCAGGTTCGTGGTAAGTGGAAATTTGGGATCTCTGCCTACCCCTGCGGAAGACAGGTGTGAATTTATGTATGAAAACGTTTTGCCTAAAGGGGAATTCCCACATCTGATATTTGTAATAGACTAAGTTACCGAAATAAAATTTTTGATTGGGTTGTTAATGCGATATGTTAACGTTAATGACAATATTGATCACAATGTCACACATACACACACACACACACACACACAATCACACGTCTTTTTTATACTGGTTCATTAGTATTTACAAAACTCAACGGTGTATCTCAAAATTTAACAATTGCAAATCAAACCTAATTATTCTAAAAGAAATCGGCGCCTACTTTCATAAACTAAAAACAAAGTATGAAAGACTGATTCAAGGCTTTATCGTCCTAAGTGTTTATCTTAAATGCCATGAAGCAAAAACATATCTTATACTCGAATTTTAAGAAAAGGAATCAGGGGGTGAGATAGGTGTATTAAATAAATTTCATTTCCTTATAATCGGTTTTTTCATGGAATAACTTTGCGTTCTGAGAAAGATCATAGTCTTTTTTGGAGTTAGTGGGGTGGCAGCACTCCATAAATATCCTTTTTTATTTTATAGTAAATTTTTACGACGCAAAAGTCACGTATTTAGTCTTTTTCTTGATATCTCTTTATGATACACCTGATAACATTAAATTTTAAAGCCTAAATTGCCATGGATACAAAAGTAACACGTGCACAATGTAAGTAATTTCCCTTTATCTTGATTTTATTGCAGAAAATTTAGGGCTTTAAGAACTCTAAATTCATTGCCGTAAACCATGGAGCGCTTAAGCCTAATTATGAGGACATAACAATGTGTTGCAACGAAGCAACGTAAAAACGACGCCGCATTGCAATCAGACGCGTTACGGCAAAGAAAAAATCTCATAGCACAGGTGTCGGTGTCGTAGATTTTGGCGGTAGAACCTCAGGTGGAAATGTTATGGCCGAGCTAAAGTACCTTATATCCAGAGGATCTTTATACGCAAAGAATTATAAATGGTGTATTTTGCAATCTTCTATGACAACCCTTTACCATGGAAATCTGGAACTATGACTCTATTGCTATTACAATGAATGTCTAACACTTAATTACCGCAGTCAGTTGAAATAAATTTGCTGCAGCAACTTCAGTTTGCTCACAAGCTATTGACTTTACCTGCCGAAGTAAGAGAAGATGTGCTCACGTTGCCAATTCCTGTTCTTATCTATGTAAATATTGTAATTCTGATTTTGCCACGGTTTGTCAATAATTGTCAATAAAGCGTGCACGTTGCACACGGCACATAAGGCATACTTAGCCTGGATTGAAGCTCGATCTCGCAAAGCTTATGTTATTTACTGAAACATTGAACCGTCGAAAAACGCCTTGGGCGGGGTATATTATTTAATATCTCAAAATTATAAGTCCCTATATTAGCAAAACTCAACAAGGGAATCACTTCGATATTAAAGATTACAAACTCGCATTATCTAAGCGTCTGAAGAAGATTGAAGCAAATGATCGAAGGCTTAATACGCGATACTTTAATTCTGAAAACATTATACGACTTAACATTCTAATTTAGTGACATCATTTATCAAATGACATTATCATTCATATAAATTCATTCAAAATACTAAATATTTACTAGATTTTTATATTTTCGCGCCCACCGCAAATATAAGTAAAACCACTTTTACCAGATAAACGACGCGTTTTTTATTATTTTTTATTATCCTTTACAGGAGTCATGACCGTAGGACGATTAGGGTAATAAAATTAGGATCTCCGAGGAAGAGCTGGCGATGGAAAGTAGGACAGTGGGATCGACCTCCATCTGACATTTATTAATTAGAAAAGAGCTACATCACTACATGCCGCAGCGTGTTTTGGAGGTAATATTTTCTTAATTATGGGATCCACAGGTGGAAAGCTCTCCCTTTGGACAAAAAAAAGGTGGAATCCCCCAAGCTTCATCTCTATTGAAATAAAGATGTTTCCTGATCTCAATAGCCTCGCATAGCATTCTAGGAACAAACCTGTGTTCTCTAGTAGGAGGTTCCGAACTGGTGGGAGACTCAGTATTTTATAGTAATCATAAAATAATAATAATCGTACATATAGTAAAATAATTTTAAAATATTCAAAATTAAACAATTTTATTTGTGTAAATTAAACAATTAAGAACGTGCCTGATTAAAATATTGGAAGTTAGAAGCACATGTATGACGACCATTAGCTTAGTTATTTTGTGATCCGGCTCCTAAAAGGTGTCGTAACGTAAATATTAAAAGAAAAAGAATAAACGCGACTTTTATTCGGTGAAAGTAGCTTTATTTAAATTTTAATTATTTCGCAGACATCGTCGATTTTATACTGCGGTTTAATACATGAAAAATTAACACAACCTAAAGTTAAAATTATGAAATACCATATAATTAAAATACTAAGTTACTTGTTAATAACTAAAACTATTCCACAATATTATCGGTATACACCAGATCTTTGATAAGGTAAGATAGGAACATAGATTACTTTGCAAAACCAAGACAATGGTTGAGGACAAATATTATCTCATCCTATAACCTTACATTTCACTGTAGCAACAATGGCATTTCATTAGATATGAAATATAGTTAGAAGAAGTTATACGTAGAAGGATCGCTGCTAGGTTTAGCCCATCGATTCTGAAACACAATCTCATTGTTAGTCTGGACATAGTTGTCAAATGTCCATTTCAATGTAGCAGAGAAAAATATCACAAAGATTTTCAAAGTAGCCAGTAATGGACATTTAATTTAAAGAAAACTTCAATCTGTAGAAGCTTGACAGTGAGATTGTGCTTTACAGAATTAAGGGGCAGTACTTTATATATCTTAATATATATAAATCTCGTGTCACAATGTTTGTCCTCAATGGACTCCTAAACTACTTAACCAATTTTGATCAAACTTCGTAACTATCTGTTATTTGATCCAACTTAAAAGATAGGATAGATTTGATTTTAATTTATAACACAGCAACGCGTGGCCGGGGCAGTTAGTATATATATATATAAGCTAGTTTATAAACATATTATAAAAGTACTACTTATTCACATGACACAGCAACTTCTATTCTTAATCTTATAGGCTTACTTTTACAGCACTATAGCTGGAATTCCTAACTCTAAATTAGAGAGAGACTTGAAGTTACCATGCTTGGCTTATAACTAGATCGGCCATAGGAATGGACACTAAAACCTAATTACAGGTGGTTACCATATAACAGCACTCAATAACTCCAAACAATCTACAAATGTTGTAACTGCTAGCTCATAAACAATGTTTCTTAACATTAGACAATGGTAACCTTAAAGCTATCTAAAAGAACTTGAAATAACGAAAACTTATTACTTAATTATTGCATTTGAAAATTTATAAAATGCTGCCATGTTGAAAGGCTTAAAGAAATATCCCAGCTGTATTTACTTTAGATTTTCAAAAATATTTGTTTTCTTTTATGGTGTTTGAAGTTTAATGACTATACAATTAAACCTATGTAATAAGTACAATAAGTAAATCATAAGCAACTTTCAATAAAGCGATTAACTGAGTTATCTCCTATCCAAAAACATAACTCATATCAGTAGTTAGCCCATTGAAAAAAAAAATACTATCTAATGAAACTACTGCTGTGAATTTCAAATAACAGTACATATTAGTACAATTTTCTATGGGTTCGAAAAGTTTTTTGGTAATTTTATTCTATTCCAATATAGTATTAGAATCATGTTTGATACAATGTATGCGTAAATGGTACAACCATTAATTGTATTAACTGTTGGTTGGATGGCTGTACTTGTTTGTAATTTTGATATAAAATTTAAATTCTTAAAAAAACTATAAATAAGGACTGGAAACTAAAAAAAATGTTATAAAAAAAATAAGTACACCTCTGCTCTTTGCCGTCAAAAAGTTTTACTTTTGTGTGAAGTGAAAATGAACAATATCAAAAAGAAAAGTCTTTATTTCCTTAATATTAGGAATACAATCAAACATATAAAGAAGAAAAAACTGAAAGGAAATTTTTCAGGACTTACAGGCGTGTACCCAAATTGGCACAGTGGTAATTTATGAATAAAATTTTGTAAAACAAGGTTTTTATATGCAAAATGCTTTCTTGCACTTTTTACAACCCTAGCGGCTTCTATTATGGCAGATAACACAGCACATCCGTTTCGGAAGCTTTTCAGGAAAATGGTCGGCACCATCTAGTTGTAAACCCATCGATGTTCGATGAAAAAGGATGAGCAGTTACTCTTTGTGAAGTTTGTTTTAGGTAAAACCATGCAAAGTTTCGTCGAAATAGCAACTGGTCTTCATGGACCTGTACTTTCAAGAGAAGACGACGTCATCGTCATCTTTTCTTGAAAGTACATGTAAGCGCCACGCGTTAAATATGGCCATATCAATCATATAGGTGAACAAAACCACCACCATTTTTTGCCATGAATGCCAATCCTGTACAATGATATTGATTGGTCCATTTCATCTACACCCCCCATGCCCTTTTTGTAGATGTGGAACAAATGGGGTATTTTCATAACCATCTTTTGTTTTCTTTCTGAAAAAACCTTTTCAGTTCCTACTGGTTCATAAGAATCATAATTGTTAGCTATTGTACAGATACTGTTGTCTTTCCAGCGAACCAACAATAACTCATTGTTTAATTATCAAAGTCTGCTCTTGATTTTTTTAACGTCCTTAGCATTTGGTAGTGGGCATTTCTTAGTGCGATTTTCAGGGATGGTTCCTGTAGCACTACTTAACGCAAATCATTCTGTAGGTCGCAGCTGGTAAAAAAGTTATCAAAGTACACTTTTTGATGGGCCAGGTTTGTGTTTAATTTATTCAGCAGCGCGCGCTGTCGGGCGCTGAACTTTTTTTTTCATTTCATCGAACTTAACGCCATTTAATTGCACAGTTTTATATACTTGTTACTCACGACAAATATGTATGCGCAAGCAAAAAAGGTCATGTGTGCAATTCACACGTGGTGGAAGTGAAACCTTCACAAATATTGGTTTCAAAATAATGAGACGAATGTAAAATTTTGGGAAGAAGATGATTGTAGGTTTTAGTAATGATCATAGTGATACCAAGTTTGATAATTATTTTACATTTTGCTCGTATATATTACATGAATTTATTGAGACTCAGAGCTTTCCTTTTCGATAAATGATACAAGAGGTTCATGGTAACTAAAGTATGAAATGAATACTTTGACAAATGCTTTTAGTATGAAATAAATAATTAAAGTAACACAGTAATTGACGCACTATTACAAATATATATTGACCATATTAAAACCAAAGTATTTATTTCATATTTTAGTTATAAGCTTCTTGTATCATTTATAAAAAATGTAAACTTTGAATCTGAATAAATTTATGAAATAATTACGAATAAAATGTCAAATAATTATCATACTTTGTATCACTATGATCATTACTAAAACCTACGATTATCCTCTTCCCGAAATTTTTTTATTCGCCTCATTATCTTGAAGTTAAAATTTCAGAAGCTTTCCTTTCTGCCACGTGTGCCCGTGTAGAAATGAATATATTTTTAAGTATATATAAATTATATATTTTTATAAATATTATAAATAATATATGAAATTTTTATTTAAATTATATAAAATTTGTATATCCAATGCAAACTTGATATATCGTCATTTTTTCATTGGAAGTGATATAATATTCATAATTTGAATATATTCGAAACATATTTCATTACTTCTACGTATAGAAAAATGTATTTCATTTATCAATATAGTATATCAAATCGAATATATTGTATCTTTACATTGAAATAAAATTTTGTAATATGAATAGCACTGACGTTTTTCGAAAATCTTTTACAAATAGGTTTCTCTTTATTTAATGAGTATGAAAAAAGTAAACAACCGAATATTTCTGAGCAATTTATAAGCAATATTTGAATGTTAAAGAATGACTAATATAAATGAATACACATTTTCATGACAACAATTCATCATGATTAGAATAAATACATATGATAAAATCTGTTTGACCGTCTATTTCAATTAATATGACTTTTTTTCAATATTCAAGACAACTACTGCTGCAAAATGGAGGACTTTTTTTCCTTAAATAGATAAGATGTTGTCTTTTGAGTATGAATTTCTGTATATATTTTTTAAATAAAGGAAATATATTTTAGACATTTTTTACTGAATATAATAATAATATTTTAGTCATTTTTCACTGCATATAATAATAATAATAATAATATAAATAAAATATATGAAAAACAGCAAATCAAATTTTTTTTTTTTCAATCTAAAAAATAAAATTTATATATTTTGTATTTTCTATTTTTTTTTATCTATACACTTCCGTGCGGATGAATTGCACACATGACCTTTTTTCTATAATCGCGACCACATTCTGGATTTGTTTTCGGCATATTTGAAGAATCATTATATTATAAGAATATGATAATCGAAAACGAAATCTCTCGAAAGAGTTTGATTATCATCTCTTTTTTTATATAGGATAACGAAAAGACTCTCCAAACGTATAATACGTACACGCAAACAAAACACCACGGTTCTGTGATGCCTTTCGCCAGCTTTGTACTACGCATGCACGCACAAACATGTATTAATACACGTACGACGCTGAGGCCTAAGTAAAATCCCACTCTGTTTTAGAAAACACGAGTGGAAGGGATACGAACCATAGCACAAAGAGGAATGCGAATATAGGAAACACTGTGTAATGTTTCCTATCTCATTTTCTCCCACGTTAAATTTGATGTGTGGCTTTTTATTTCGTATCCCTTTTTCGCTTCAATTTTCAAATCACAACGATACTAAACAAGTTTTCACTTTAAAAAAAATAGCCATCAACAATATTTTTTTTACTCTTATTACGCTTTCGGCGCTTGTCATACCGCATTACTACACTACACAAATAACAATTTTATTTAATACAACACGCGCGCAGCAAAATCTCTAATCCAAGGAGAGTGTATGTACGTACTTTGACACGTTGCCGCCCGGTCGCCCGCACTTAAAGCAAAATGATCTGTATATCACTACAATTAGGTGTAAGTTAATTTGAATTTACAGCGCGGCGCGTGGCGCCTATGTAAGTGTCGGTCTTTGATTTATCTGATTTCTTCTTTTAAGTACATAATTGAATTCGTTAGCTCATTTTGTTTGCGACAACCGGCGAATAAGCACGTAAGTTATTAGAGTAAAAATATAAAGGTAAGTCAATTTTATTTTTCAAGTGTTAGTATTAGGTACATTACAATCATTATCATCACATCATCATCGTCATATCATTTGTTTATGAAAGAGAGTCATGACTGTTTTGTTTATTTGTTTATAATTGCAAAAATACAAATTCTTAATGTTTGTGATTGATAAAAAACTACTTACTTTATTTAGAATGAAAAGAGAAAAATTAAATACTTAATTGAAATTTGATTTTATTGTAGATGGCCGAATTGGGAAATAAAAAGAAACTATCGGGTGCTCAAAATAGAAAAAGAAAACTGGAGCAAGAAGAACAAATTAAAAAGCTAACTTCTCCGATTGACTCTTTCTTTCGACCTAGTAAGTTCCATCAGTTGGTACTATAAATAAAACATCTGAAGTGGCATAAACCCGTGACAGAAGTCGCTAGTGTATCCTGCCTGGCTTCGATCCCTAAGTTCCCACCTGTTTATTATTTTTACACTTCTTATTTTTTGTATAAGTTACCTGTAACTGTATACCTAATGAGTCTCAGCTAAAGGAGGTTTTTATGATTATTACAATATCTAATTAATTGTTTTTTTGCGGATTGCGCAATGGTTAGTAACTAACACTCACTCTTGTGCCCAAGGTCTCGGGTTCGAATCCCGGCCGGTGCAATATTCGTTTGAATACATACTTTCTCAGACCTTGTGTTAAATTTTTGTATTGTGCGATATGTCCAACACGCGTTCTGATCGTGGAGATTATGGTAATAAATAACCCCATAGTTTTTGAGGCTTGTGTCTAACAGTGGACTGGACTGTCTGTACTTATATGGCTTGTGTGTTTTTAATTTGTTTTTGAAGATTATGAATTATGTTTTTTCATGAAATAGCCGCAGCCGAGATCCGCCAATCGCAACTAAAGTAATTGAATCTCTTACTATTTACGCATAGAGCGTGTGTAAGCGCCTCGCCAATTCCACACTGAGTGCGATTGCCCGGACAAACGGATTAGACTATACCCGATTGCCCGCCTTAACTTTAAGGCGCTGTTTTTAATTTCTCGGAATTTTATTGCGTGGCCCTGTTACCAGACTTGGTTACACAAATTGTTGACTATCTTATGTTTTTTTAGGTACATCTTCGTCAACATCCACCCGACAGTTAGAAGAGACAGTCACCTTGGAAGAGAAAACTTCTACAAGTATTTCACAAGCTCATACTAGTACCAGTACCTCGTCTGGCTCGCTTACTCCAAGTGAACCAATTCCAATTGTTAACCAACCAGCAACAGAACCAGATGTACGATTTTGTGAAAATGTCGCGAATGATCCTGCTCTCTGGCCGCAAGCAATACCCGATAGTTTAAGATCATTTTTAACAGAACGTGGACCGATCAAGATAAAAAAAATCAACTATCCTTCAGATAGTAACATGAGGTCGTTTTCAGATACATATTACAGCAAAAAGTTACAAAACAACGAAATTATTCATCGAGCTTGGCTTGTATATTCCACATCTACTGATTCTGTATTTTGTTTTCACTGTAAGCTTTTCAATAATAATGTCACTGCATTTAATGCCCCCACTGGTTACAAAGACTGGGGGCATTTGTCGAGAAATATAGAACGACATGAAAAGAGTTCAGGGTACATATGTTCTTTAAAAAAATATTTGGATCTAAAAGATGACTCATTGAAAAGGCAAACAGTAGACTCGGTAAATCAAACTGAAATAGACCGTGAAAAAAAGAGGTGGACGGCAGTTTTGGAAAGGATAATCGAAATTATAAAATTTTTGGCAGGTCAAAATATGGCATTTAGGGGCTCAACCGAGAAGTTGTATGACCCAAATAACGGTAATTTTCTAAAGTTGGTGGAGAGTATTTAGTCTAATTTTGATAGTACACTATCAGAGCACATTGCTCGAATTCAAAGAGCTCAGCATCGCATGCCACATTATCTTGGTCATAACATTCAAAATGAACTGATTAATATAATTGCTGAAAAAATTAAAACGACCATAATTAGTCTTCTGAAACAATGTAAATACTACTCTGTAATTCTAGATTGCACTCCTGATATTTCACACCAAGAACAACTTACTGTTGTTGTGAGGTTTATTTATTTAAATCCATCGACAAAACGCGCTGAGGTACGAGAACATTTTTTAGGTTTTTTACCTGTAACTGATACTACCGGGCAAGGGTTGGCGACATATTTGTTAGATTTCTTAAAATCATGCGATGTTGAATTAGATGATATGCGAGGCCAAGGATATGATAATGGGGCCAATATGAGGGGGAAAAATATAGGTCTCCAAAAAAAAATATTGGACATGAATCCTCGTGCTTTTTACGTACCGTGTGCTGCTCACTCCCTTAATTTAGTAGTAAATGACGCCGCTAAAAGCTCGTTGGAAATTACAAACTTTTTCTGTATTGTCCAAGAAATCTATAATTTTTTTTCAGCATCCACATTACGCTGGGATGTAATTATGAAACAGATACCTACTTTGACATTAAAACCTCTTTCAAATACGCGTTGGGAAAGCAGATTTGATGCTCTTAGAGCACTCCGTTTTAACATGGATAAAATTTACGATGCATTATACTATATTTTTACAAATAACAAGTTTTGCCAAGCCAAGCCAAATTGAAGTCTTATAGATTTTTATGTTCAGTAGTTATATGGTACAATATTTTACTGAAGATTAATATTGTAAGCAAAAATCGGACGTTATTATTTCAGAAGCTATCAAAATGATTAATCTGGTTAAAAAAGATTTGGAGAAATACCGCACCGATAGCGCGTTTCAACAGTTGTTATCTGATGCAAAATTAATTGCTGAAGAATTAGAATGCGAAACAGAATTTAAAGTCCACGTCCCCGAAAAAGGCATTTTGATTACGAGGCGGCAGATGAGCCCATTTTAGACCCAACCAACAAATTTAAAGTATGTTTTTATTTTTTTCTACTGGACACTGCTGTCTCGAAATTAAATGAGAGATTCGATTTGCTGACAGAACACAATTCAGTTTTTTCACTCTTACAAAACATTGAATGCTGGAATAAATTGAAGATGCATGAAAAAAAATCTCAGTGTTATGGGCTCCAAGAAAAACTAACATTTAAAAATAGATCTGATATTGACGGGGAGGATTTATATAATGAATTAGAATTGTTGCCAATATTTTTCCCCAATGCATCAACAAGTACTCCCACTGATATTTTAAGCTATATATATTGTAATAATTTAATTTCCTCATTCCCTAATATCTCAACAGCTCTGCGTATATATTCAACACTGCCTGTTACAGTAGCAGGAGGTGAAAGATCCTTTTCAAAATTAAAATTAATCAAAAATTATCTTCGTTCAACCATGATCCAAGACAGACTGACAAACTTAGCCAT
Organism: Calamotropha paludella; assembly: GCA_927399485.1. NCBI lineage: Eukaryota > Metazoa > Arthropoda > Insecta > Lepidoptera > Crambidae > Calamotropha > Calamotropha paludella. The sequence goes on along the minus strand of OV656803.1, from coordinate 29,081,563 downwards.
TATAAGTATAGAATCCAAAATTGACATAAAAATGAATGATTTAATTAAAATCTTTGCCAACTCAAAATCAAGAAAAATTGAGTTTGTTTGATGTATGTGTATGTACTTGTAATAAATAGATATTTAGTAATCGAAGTTTTAAGTTTCATTGTGTTTTTTAGAGTGATGAAAAAATAAATTATCAAAATTACGTGTATTGTGTTTTTTTGGTTGACTAGGACCCCTTTCATACTGCAGTGTGTCGGTCACGTGCCACGCTGCAGTGTAAAAAAAACGAGGGCGCAGGCTGAGTCCCGCACCCCGGCGCCGAATAGGCTTAAGACGGCCCTGTGTTTACCTTCCCCTAATTAACTAAGTGAATACAAATTGGCACAGGGTTCAAGAATGGGTTAACATAGCTGTTTGTTAATATGTATAAGTTAAGAAAATTATATTCTTTTTCATAATGATAACATGTTTACTAAGTTAACAAAAGAGGTATAGGTCGCACCAAGTAACTTGAGCCAAACAATAAATTTACACAGCAATTGGATAATGAACCTAAACTTGCTACTGCGCATGTCAAATGATTTCAAAACCAGGTTCAACTTATATGACTATACTTATTTATAATCAATTAATCAAATTAAAACATAAATCACAGAGAGTTGTCAGTAGTTTCTGTTTGCTCATCAAATGGGTATTATTTCTGTAAAAATATGAGCATCACATATACAATATTGATAACAGAAACTTCAAACTAATTTGAAAAGCATTAAAATAAAGTAAGTTGGTCCCAGTTGTATATAAAAAAGTTGTATTTGCTTATGCCCCCAAAGTTGATTGACTATATAAGCAAACCCCTTAAACAATTTAAATCGAACATGGACTAGGAGGATATAACCACTTGTCATTCAACTTTAAGTACAATTAAATATGAATTTGATAACTTAAACATGGCATAATTTGACACTTACCCACTGGTTCACTTGTTTCCGAACTTCTGTCGAATACTTTTTTCACATGGTCATTATCACTCCTTACATTTCCTATATTATGAGTAGTTTCTCCACGTTCAGATCTCTGGTTTTTGGATCGTTTCCTTTCTTCTGGTGGAGGTGGAGAGGTCGGAGCGGCTAGTTAAAAAATGGCGGGAAATGTTGTTACTTTGTGAACTACAACACAACAAAGGCTATACATAACAGGTTACCTGGTAAGGCATCTTGTGAAGATATTTGCATCACTAGGGCCAACTGCTGCCGCTCCGACATGGGCGCTATGACCTGAGTTCGAGGTGAGCCCTCAGGCCCGCGCCCGGAGCCTCGCGACCGAGACGAAGACAGCATTCTCCGGGCATGCCCGCTCCCCTACGAATTGAGAAACTAGAGAATAATTAAACGCTTTACTAAGAATAAAATGCTTTGCCTCAATTGGGCGCCAATTAAATAACAGCAGGTGGTGAATGGACTTTACCTTTCTATTTTGCCGGGATAAGGTAATTGTAATTAATTTTTTAGCAGGCACTCATAAAAAATAATGTGCATTATTCTGTCCATTGCAAGATAAAACATTTTTTACGATCACAACAATTTATAATAAATAAAGTAGGGAAACTCGAAGGCTACGACGTCATAGCCACAGACTAATGTCCACAGATTAAGTATATCTATCACAGATAATATCTATTACACTGATTAGAGCAACTGTCCCGAGTTTTTTTATTATATGGACCAAATAGACACGGACGGGGATATTTAGTCCTTTTTATTAAAATATTTTAAGAAAATTAGCATCTTAAAATACTCACATTAATAAATAGATAAGGACAATATCCGCAAGTCAACATTAGTCTTAGTTCATTATACATATAATAAACTTGAATACCTGTATTAATTATGATATTAGTCGATATGATAAATATACCCAGAGTAGTTTAGAGAACCGCCAAAGATAATGAGAGGTGAAGAAATGCTTTTAAAATAATACTAATCAACAGGGAATATTTTCTCTAGTAACGAAATTTGGATGTTACAGGGTGGTGAAGCAAGAAGTTACAAAAATATTCTTTTTTATTTCTGTTTCCCTGACATAAACATAACTATTTGCATAACACGTGTGGTAAACACAATCTTCCTAGAGCATATATTTTACTAAAAAATTGCTTGTCATTGGAGTCAGCTTTACAAATGGCATTACAAAGTGTTTCGAAATTTATTTCATGACTTATCTTTGTATGACTTTTTTCTATGACCCTATGGAATAACAAACTCCTATGTATTTTGACTTATTCTATTTTATGCATTTGTTTTACTCGTTAATTAGAAGAATCGTTATATAAAGTTAACATAATTTAAATTTAATTCAGCCAGCTACGGTCTCCATTAAAGTATGGTATATTTTGTATGACGGTAAAATACATGATATTGTAGGATTTTTGTCAGAAAACACCAACTTGCTTAGAGCAATAAATTTTTTTTTTTGCATCATTGCCTTTCAGTTATTATCTTAACGGAGAAAGATTTCGTCTCTAACTAGTATAAGTAATTTATCGTTTACAGACCGAAATATATTCTGCTTTTGGTTTTCTTGTGACAAAATGTATTGTGGTAGAAATAACTGTTTGTGAACATGCTCGATTGTTGGGCAATGAGATATGAAACTGGTCTTTTTCGCTCTCTTAAGAAGTCTTCGGACCTAGTCTGCAGGTCTTGAAACCTGTTAAAAGTAATTGTTTTATTAGTCATTTGTATTATTATGTCATTCATAAATCTTTTTGAAGTGAAAACTTCTTTAGCATAGTTGTAATTTGAAAGTCGATGAAACGAAAAAGCGACAGTAAAAACAAACAGACGCATGTTATATGACAATGAGATAGGAAGCATTATGTACGTGTGTTAATAAGTGTTTGTGTGCGCATGCGGAGAAGAAAGCTTGAGAGAAGGCATATCAACAACAGTGGTATTTCGTATACGTGTACGTATTATTTTTAAAGGTTTCACTTCTACCACGTGTGAATTGCACACGTGCTTTTTTTCTTTATTTATTTAGCCAGTGTCAAGTAAGTATTGTTGCCAGTTCTTGAGTAATTTATTAATTTAATGATGATGAATGAGCAGTAAAATACATTTTTTCTAGGACCTAAACCTCCCATTGGACTTCTTGAGAGAGCAGGAAAAGACAACTTCCGCTGCTTTGTTACACTTGCCAACACTCTTGTATGTTCACAAACACTTAGTGGTTAATAATCCATCATTATTATTATTACGCACTAATTACCATAACAACACAAACTTCAACAAGAGAAACAAAACTTGTTGATGCTTCCCGTTCTCACCAAAAAGTCCCATTCATAAACCAGCTTTCATCATCATCTAGTAAAAAAGACATAGCTTAAATGACACGTATCCAAGCCATAAAATCTTATGAAAAAAAGACATGAACATAATGATTATTCTCTTTGTAAGTAATTATCAGAATTTTAATATCTAGACTGTGGTGTTTAGACTATGAGAAATAAGGAATTTTGTAAAAAAAAGTCTAGTACCTATTCGAAATTGAACGTTGATCACTATTGCATTCCCATGACTTATTGATTGTGTAGGTTCTTTAATGCCGACGAGAAATGTGGCGATCAACTTTCACACATCTGAAAAAAGTTTTTATTCCATCACTGAAAGACAATGTTACGTTATCAAAAATATTATATTCAACTAAAAGTCGATCGCCTAAATCTGCTGTTAGGCTAACTCTGGTTAGTGCCAGTGTCGGTGTTCTTATCGGTGCAGGTTACGGAGGCTACACACATTACAAGATAAATGCAAAAAAGACTTTGGCGCCAGTTGAGACAGAAGAGTTTGCATTCTTGATAGAACCACCAGACTATAAACCTCATTATAAAGTAAGTTTATAAATTCCTAAATTTTAATCAAATTACAATTAAAAATAGTAACAAATACCTTCAATATAACACTTCAAATTTGCATTATGTAAGATTCAAACAAATTGTTTACACCTTTATGGGATAAGTAAATAGTGATGGTAAAGGCTCATTTATTATTGATATTTATCTAGAAGATTTAATCTCAGTTATACTTCCTAATTCTGGCATTTTAGTTTACAACAAGGGTTAATATATGGAAAATAATTAATCATATTCCTCACATGGATCTTCCTAGAATTTTCAGTTTAGCTTGACAATGCTTATTGCACTGTATATATCATTAGATTAAGACCAATAGGAGCGGAGCACCGATGAAGAATGTCGGGGTTTTCCCTTTCGAGAGCTTCCGCTGCGAGCTCTGCATAAACGGTTAAAGTTTCGCAAAAATCATGGATGACCGAATTGTTCCCCATTGAAAGTTCTAAAAAAAGTCCGCGACAGCATATGTCTATCTTTTAAGGTTTGCTCACTATAACTTTTTTATGTTAACCAAACTTGTTCTAAAATAATGCATTATTTGTGAAGGTGTTTTTAAAAACATGATATTAATCCTTATCTATCTATGAATATCTGAGGAGATATCGCAGTTTTAAAATAACTTCGCAGCAAAATAATGATCAAGTACTGCGCTCGCATTTATGATGTGTATGGCCGGCGCGCAGTCATGATGGGAAAGGGGGTGGCCCCACTTAGCTCTGCGAGATACCATGCCGCACGGTTCAAACGCGTGGTAGGTTCCTTACGGAACGGTTGTGCTCAGCGAACTACTTTTTAAATTGGTTTTTCTATAATATAATCGTATAATACTTTTAAGATGAAGAAGTTAGCAATAAGTTTTGTTTTAGTTTCGTTATTTTTGTTAATTTCTGTATCTAAATAGACACATTATTTGATTTTGTAGTATTTAATTTTCTTTAGGGTATTTTTTGATTTTGTAGTATTTTAGGGTAATTCTTTTATCGTGTATAGGCGATATCTTATCGTATAATAATTACTTTCTAAGTTTTTTTACATGAAATATTATGTATATATAAATAAAAACGGGTTAGCGCTAGCCCAAAGTAACTATTTCACAATATAAAACTGTAGCGAAATAATACTTTTTCAGATCACCAATGAGACAGATACAAGTAACCTGCAATTGGTCCTTTTTCAATACCGCACATGTCCTTTTTGTTGTAAAGTACGTGCATATCTAGACTCCAGAGGAATTAGTTATGAAATCGTCGAAGTTGATGCTGTCCTTCGTCAGGCGATCAAGTGGTCGGGGTATAAGAAAGTGCCTATAGTGCTTGTAAAAGTTGAAAATGGCTATCAGGTAAGATTTTCCATCACTTACTACTTCATTGATCTTCATACAATTTGGTTGTAACAATCTGTGGGAAATCTCTTACCACATAACTTGATTGTTTAGACACTGCACTGAGTACCGCCCAATATCATGCCTGTAATGTAAATAAAATACTGTCTTTAATAAATATTTGATGGGTATTCGCAGATATTTGAATAAATAAAAATCTATTTCCTTTTTTTATTGACCAGGTTTGTATGTTAGTTTTTTGGAAAATCATCCAGAAAATCGGAAATTTCTATTGTGTGAAAATCTCATAAAAAGTGACTGAGGATTAGAATAGTTTGAAATAAATGAAAAAAACTTCTTACATTTAGCAGAACAAAGTGATAACAATATATATTAGAAACAGTTGCTCCATTTTGTCATTCTGCGGTCATCACTGACGGCGGTACCTACCCTAATTGTTACGTATCGTCTGTGTCAGACTCACATGAGGTAAAATATTTAAAGATGCGTCGTGCGTTATCTCGAGATATCAAGACTGTCATTTTCAAAGAGGCCGAATATTAAAAAAAAGAAATACAGTCAAAGAAAAGCCAAAATCGTTGCAGAGGCTACGGGATACTGTGAAAAACTATAAGAAATGTAATAACTGCGGGAAATTCATCAACTAATTCAGGCCGATTGAAATTTAGTTCACCAAAAAACAGTTAAAAAGAAAAAACATGTTATTGACGATTTTCATTTGGAAGTCATCAGAAGAAAAAATCATCAGTTTTATGAGATCGAAAAAACAGTTCCAAGTATTCGTAAATTAATGTCAAGATTGAGACAGGATGGCATATTGAATTCGCGACGAGAATATCTGAGAAAACTATTACACACAATCGGTTGCCGTTTCAAAAAATGTAGACGAAAAGACCTCTTCTCATAGAACAACCTAAAATTACAGAGTGGCGGAGAAAATACTTGACGAAAATCAGGAAATATATATTACCCGATGAGATATATATTAATGCCAGTTACAATGTGAGCAAATGTTGGCAATCACTGTCAAAACATTCACTTCAAATTCACGCTGACATCGGGAAAGGACGAGGTGTGGTAATTCTCCATGCTGGGTGTTGAAATGGCTTGGTTCAAGGGGAAATAACTATATTTAAATCAGATGCTAAGACCGACTACCATGGAGACATGAATGGGCCTACTTTTTATAAGTGGGTGGTTGAAAAGCTAAAAGATAAGTTACTGCCGAACTCGGTAGTAATCATGGACAACGCATCTTACCACAACGTTCAAATTGAAAAGAAACCGACCATTGCAAGCCTCAAAATAGAAATGCAGAACTTGTTGCGGCGCCAGAACGTTGAATTTCCCGAAACTATGAAAATACCTCAACTGCAAAATCTTATCAATAACACACAAAAAGAGCCCGTTGACAAAATTGATGAACTTTTAAAAGCTCATGCACACAGTACTGCGGTCACCGTCATACCGTCCAGATCAGAACCCCATCGAGTTGGTCTAGGCTGATGTCAAAAATATAGCGCAAAACCATATTAATTCTCCTCTAGACGAAAAGATAAACGCACTGAATTTATTGGTTTCGGAGTACATGACAGAAAAATGGCAGACATGTGATGATCGTGTCTAAAAAATGAAAATGATTACTGGCATCGCGACAGCAGGTTCGATGATATTATTGAGCCAATAATAATAAATGTGCAGGATGACTCTGATCAAGCTCCGATAGCGAAATGAAATGTGAAGTTGAAACAGGATCTATGTCTTTTTCTTTTTCATGTACCTACATGATTTTATATATCTAAGGATTAATGATTCATTTTATTTATATTGGTTCTTTAATTGTATTTCGGCACTTTGGACAAAAACAGGGATTGGATATAATTAAACTCGTAAATATATTAAAAAAAAATTTGCTTCGATATCGTAAGATCTGTCTGACACTAAGAATCTCTTGTGCGTTCATGTTCTTTCCTTCCCATCCTCCGCAGACACCTAAGGCGCGGTACAGCGGTTGCGGTCAGACTATAGTTTTGGAGTTCATCCAGTCCAACACTATAACAGGGACACAAGAAGTCGTAGCGATATGATGTGATTTTGTAACGTCGAAACAGATATAAATTCTTTGATAGGTTTTGTTCAATGGTTGAAACAGGTGTCTTTCTAATTCGAAATCATAGTGTTTTGCTTCTTTATTTAAAGTGTCAATTAAAAAGCAAACACTGGTATTTTTAGGACTTTAGCTATTTATTCTAATATACATGTTGTACAATGTAATATATCCTTTGCATTTTTTCATTTTATTATATTTTATTATATTTATCCTTTTCAATGCTATCGATTTTTTCTTGTATTTTTCTATAAATAATTTTAATAGAAAAATACAAGAAAAAATCAACTCGTCTTATAAGTGAATTCTCAGGCGGATAACGAACCCGCAACCTTTGGAAGTACGGCTCTTTCAATTGAGTGAGCCGAGTCGATTTTATCTAGTATTTTTTTACTAAAAGATTTTGTATTGAAAAAAAAATGCGAAAAATATATCAATTAAATGATTATATAACTAAATGGCTGTTTCATCTTAATCGATTGTCCAAATATTTAAAAAATGTTTGTTTCGAATACGAGAGGATATTCCTTTGAGATTTAATTTGAGATTCTTAACCAAAGAAGAGATATTATAGATCAAAGTGTCCAGTACGACAAAACGCTAATTTCATATGTAAGGACCTAATATAAAAAATATTTATATAGGCTAATTAAATCTGGTTAACTTAAACAGAAACAAAAGTTAATAAACAAAAACAATAGTTAATTACTTACCTAAAAGTACTCTGATGCAGCGTATATATTTTCAAGGCTGGTGCCGATTTTCATGTTTATTTGCTTGGTTTTTATTTTCAGCAATTATTAGATAGCACCGCTATAATATCGGTCCTAGAGACGTACTTGCGGGATAAATCGTCCCAGCTGCGTGATGTCATCAAGTTTTATCCTGCGACGAAGTACACAAATGACGATGGCAAAAAGGCGACCGACATCGCTAACAAATATTTTATTATGCATAATGACGCTGTTCCCGACGAACGCGAAAGAGCCGCTGAGCTGTGAGTACTATCATCATCAACAAAAAACTGGTTGGTTGCCTGTAAAGTCGGTATACGGGCGAAAGTTTTACGTGACAACGACTTTGAGTGGTAAAATAATTTTAATGTGAATATTCATTCGTATAGTAGGAAGAAGGATGAAATAATAGTAACAATTTAAAACATTTATTTATACAAAGAATTATATTTAAAACATTAATTTATAGGCACGCTTCCCTTCCACTTTTTATGTCTGTCTCTCTCGCTCTTAGGCGGGCTAACCATGCCCGAGTGGTAGGGACGCGTGCCTCTCACTCGCTCTCATTGTAAGCGCATAACGTGAGCGGAGCGTAACGCAGTTTCTTGAAGTGTCACCCGGCAAACCAATTTATAAGACGTTGTCACGTCAAAAACAATAAGCCAAATTCAGTTAATCCAAAACAAATCACTGTTCCCCTTTTTTATAGATGACAATAAACGTTCGTAAATGTAACTTTAGTCTATGTCAACTTTAGATGATGATGAGAGCTGAAGATTTTGTGAATTATGTATGATAATTGCAAAATGATTAGCTTCTCTGCGATCCCCTAAGTTTCAGTGAAGGTGAATGAAGAGAATTCACTGAAACTTCTTGGGAAAATGATTTCGCATTTTCCAGACGCCAGCTCCTTCGTTTCATTTGCTAACACTTTCAGATGTTCACGGACGCTGTTTAATAATTCACCTTTATGATTTATATGCAAACTCAAATAACAAAGGTCACTTTAGACACAAGGTTGCAACCTTGTCGGTTTTTTATCGGATACATTTCGGAATTACGTAAAAATATTCGTCATCGCTTTTTTGTCCATGTTTTAAAGGCTAGTACTGTTTTGCTTCAAATTTTATCACCCGTCCCGCTAACGAGTGTATAGCTTTTCCCCAGTCTATTGTGTGATAGGTTCAATCTGGGAGCATTCAAGTCGCGAGCGAATAGGTATTTTCAAGTCAGGCACGTTTTATCCTAGATTGCGTCGCCGCTTATCATGTGGCGAGATAGCGGTCAAGGGCTAGCACATCTTCCATAAAAATAGTTGTAGAAAAATGGGTTTGCTTCACGACCCCGTGTTATTTCTTAAGTGTATATCTTTTTTGCATTACATTTCTTATATTATTCCTACTTATGAAAGTGCCGACTTTTATAATTGGTACACTGTTATGCCAGACTCTTATAAAGCAATGGTATCTGCAGTTTGTGTCATAAATTAAAAAGTCCATATTTTTAACTAATCATTACAATAAACAAAATACATTTATGCAATCGAAAATATTTATATTGAAAAATACAGTTACATGATGTCTTTTTTTGTTTTTGTAGAATCGATATTTTGTAGCTTTTCGATTTTTTTTCCTTTTGCTATACGTACGAATTTAACTAATGAAATTTCGTAACGAGGAATCATGTGGTGTAGTAAGAAAATTGAAAAAAAGCAGTAGTACGAAAATCAAGGGAAAGTGAGAGTTGGTTATGACTGTATTTTACTTAAAAAAATATTATATGTATATATATATTTAATTTATCTCATTTACTTAATTCTTAATTTAGCTTAATTTTATTTAAATGACAACTTAAAAATACTTAAATAATGAGATTACTTATTATTTCAGTAATTGGTCTTTATATTCTACGCAAGTTACTTTTATCATTTACTGTAGATACCTGTTAAGTCTTGCCACGGACAAATATTATTCAATGGATGATAAAATAAAACGAATGAAAAGTCAGTTTTGGCTGCTTAGGCGAATATGTAGTTTTAAGTGAATCAAGCAGAACACAACTCAAATGTACCATACAAGGTGTGGTACAAAAACAACCGGTACCAAAACAAATTCGCCCAAAATTTTTATTAACTTTTGCATATTGCTTTTTTAACCTAATCTCACGAATAAAGATTATTTCAATCTCACGAATAAAATTATTACTGCAATTAATAAAAAATATGTAAACTAAACAACTTGCGCATCATTTATATATGTTACAGTTAAAACTAGTTTTTAGATAGAACGCGTTATTCCTAGTTAGAACTAGTTTTTACTGTATGCCTTTGTTAATACTAGAATTAACTGAAAAGTAAAAGAGCCGTCGAGGTGGCGTATCAAGTGACTGATATATTCTTGACATTTGGTGCTCCTTGCATCTTACACTCCGACAACGGCAGAGAATTTGAAACTTCTGTCATAAATGAGCTCGTTTCATTTTGGCCCGAGTGTAAACTGGTCCATGGAAAGCCAAGACACAGCCAAAGATCTATTGAAAGGGCTAACCAAGACGTGGAGAAAATGATGGCTTTATGGATGCAAGATTTGTTACCACAAATTGGTCAAATGGTATTCGGTTTGCACAGTTTATGAAAAATCGGGCACTTCATTCCGGTATGAAACAGTCACCATACAAAGTAATGTTTGGTAAAGAACCACGAGTAAGGCTTATGACTTCGACTTCGCCTCGAGATGTTATTGAGGATATACGAGATGAAAATGATCTTGAAAATGCGTTGAATAAAATAAATATGACGGATAATACAGATAATGCAGAATCTGAGCCTGTAGCTAGTTGCCAGCCTGTAGCAATTTACCATGAAAACAGCGCGTTTATCCATAGATTCGTGGCCAGAAAGATTAAACACTTGCATAAAAGAATTTTTATTTTTATTTTTTGCTGAGACTTTAATAAAAGTATACAAATCCTAGGAAATGTGTACAATTCCGATATTATTTAGGAAATGTATAAAATATTGTTAAAAAACTATTTAATGCATAGATATCCTAGGAAATGCGTAAGTTTCCTCGAAATTGTATACCATTCCAATATCGTATTAGGAAATTTATAAATAAATCACGTTGTTAAAATGAGAATAATAATTTTTATTATAGTACTCATTGAGACAATCGGGTTACAGTCATACCGTAAAATATAATATGTTCATATTATCTTACTAGTTAATGCTTCAAAAATTAACTATCTATTACCTTTTAACGTATCACAAAATAAACTTATATTATTCTTATCACCTAACCTAACCTTTTTTTTTAACCTAACCTAACCTAAAGCAATACCCTCCCCTCGTCCCGCTGTCCCAGCGTACCCATCAATATCTCAAATGTTTTAGATTTCCGATTGCTATTTAGGAAATATAGAGATTTCCTAGGAAATGTGTATAATATAATTTATTTCACACATTTCTGTGTGATTTTAGGAATTACATACATTTCCCAGGAATTGTATACAATGACGGATTACGAACATTTCCATTAACATATATATATATATAAGTTTTAGTCATATTACATTACTTCCTTAAAAAAATGCATTTTCATTTGTAACAGAACTTATTGCGGGACTAGGTATACATGGATATACTATCGAAGAAATAACCAGACTTTGTTCCTGATTTGGGTTAACATTATGGTGATTTCATCTTGAAAATTTCTTTGTGAGAAAATAACCTATAGCACAAAGGCTTTAAAATTACAAAAGTAAATGTGTGTTCTGCCTTTTAAATTTACCATTTATTTAATAAACCATAAACTAATATATGTTTGGGGACAAAGAAAAATAAACTAATAATTAATAAATTATTTAAGTATCACATAAATGTGAAGTAACTATATTATAAGCAGCCTCAGAAATCCGAATTTTATTAAATTAACATTAATATTTTAGCGAGGAACGTAATTGGCGACAATGGGCCGATAAAGTGTTAGTACACACGTTGTCTCCGAACGTGTACCGGACGACAGGTGAAGCCCTAGAGACGTTCAAGTGGTTCGAGAAGGTAGGCGGCTGGAGAGAATCATTCCCCAGTTGGGAGTGTGCCGTCATGGTGTATGGAGGAGCAGCTGCAATGTGGATTATTGCGAAACGACTCAAAAAAAGGTAAACCTTTAAAACTCTCTCAAGACAAATATTTTTTATAGTGTTATACGCGAAGCAGTGTTGAGCCTTTCCCATAATAGAGCTTCTGTGCTGGTTTGTCTAACGTGTGAGTGATGTGCGCGTTGCTTTTATGTTTGCACGCCGGAGTGATACGTCGGTAGCAAATTTACAAAAACGTTCCGTACACTTTTATACAAACCGCGGCGCGTTTTTGTGCACCAACTTATTATAATATGTCTCGTAATGTATTTTAAGGGCATTACAACAACCTCCGCCAATATATCTTCTATTACTTTAGCCGAACACAACACTTTCTTTACTAAAATAGAGCAAGTTGTTAAGCTTCAATCAATAAATTCATTAGGAGTAACTTACTCCCAAAAGGTTTTTTCGCGCGATATGCTAACAATCCCGTTAACTATAATGGACCTTCTTTTCCTTTGTCGCTGAATTCTTGAAAGAGAGGTCGTGGTCGTTACATCAGGGTTATTGACACGCTTCACAATTTATGTTAAAACGAAATCGCGATGACTTGCTACATCTTGCGCAACAATAGTGTCGTCTGACTAGTTTTCAAATGTACCTAATCCTCCTAATGAGTTCTGTATAGACGATAAAAAAGGGGACACTATATAGCTCCGACGAACTCCTGCACTGGGATGGAAATCACTGGACAATATGTCATCTATTCTGACTGAGGCTGTGGCGTCTTCATAGATTCTCCTGAGAAAGTGAACAAGGGCATTGCTTCGAGTCGAATGCTTTAGAGAAATCGACATTTTGTTAGCTTATTGAATCCTCGGGCTATCTCATAATTTGGCGCAGTCAGGTTATGTTGGTGGGTACAAAACCAGCGTGCTCAGGAGCGATTTCTTTGGACAGGTATGTCCTAAGCTCGTACAGTATATGTAGTAAGACATTGCTTGCATGTGAGAAGAACAATTAGGTGGTAGTTACTACATAGCGTAGTTCCCGTGTTGCTAGATTGTGTTACTTAGTAGTATGATAAACCTTGATACCATACTCGCCAGATGCCTTAAAAGGTATAGCATCTCTTCCTGTGGCTGCTCTGCTTTTAATATGTTTAATGGCGGCTCGTATTTCTTCATCAATGCTGTTCCAGTGCATTTTAAAACCTATATTCATCAAATGTTTCAGCCCTCATTGGTGATTCTATTTTCCTTGCTATTTTAAGTTTGAGTTGAACTTTCGCGATCAGAAGTTCGTGATCTGACCCACAGTCTGGTCCAGGCAATTTTCCAACACATGGGCCTAACTGGTCAGCATCTATTTCAAACTTTGCATTTAGTTCGTCCATTACAATCAGGAGCTCTCTTTCTATGTTCGTTTCACTTGGCAGGTTAGTTGAGGCGTATAGTTAAATGATGTTCAAGTTGACTGGATTTGCTTTTAGTTTAATACTGAGCAGCTAGTCGCTCACGGGTTCGTATCCCAACACACAGTTACTGGGTTTTTTTGGAAGGACAAAGGCAACTCTATTTATACTCTATTCGTCATTACCTGATCAGTAAATGTTGTGTGTATCGGTAGCAAAATGACCATTGCCCCTCCAGTGTGTTTCGCTTAAGCCATATATAGTTAATTTACATCGTGTTACCTCTTTCTCCAGTATATTAAGTTTGCCCAACTCAAGCAAGGCACGGACGTTCCACGTTCCCATCTTTTGGACTTGTAGTATCTTCGTAGATTGGGTGATTCCAGTATTCCGTTTTTCAAGTGAATCCTGGTTTTCTACATCATCATGACCGGTCGCCAATTTCACACCGTCTGCCCCACACAGGACAGCGCCGGTTGCTAAGTGGGTCTTATGAACACTTTATCATATTATTTTCCTTCATAACGAGTTTCTTAGGAGATATAACTGCAGTGGTTTTCCGTTGCCTTCTGCATTAGACATTTTTAAAGTTATTTATACTATTAGGCCGCTGTCCCCTCTTCCTGTTAAGAGCTTCTTCGGTATGATCATACCGCCATTGCACTGCCCTACGTGTTTGATAAAATCGTTCAGAGTATTGGAGTTGGCTTTTGGACTTATTGATCGATATTATTATTTTCCAGACACAATATCACGGATGTACGCCAATCCCTTTATGATGCTGCTAACGAATGGACAGCTGCAGTAAGAAAACGAGGACGATTTTTAGGAGGGGATGAACCAAATCTGGCAGATGTGTCGGTCTACGGGGTATTAAGTAGCATCGAGGGTTGCCAGGCATTCAAAGATCTTAAAGCCAATACAGATATCGGCAAATGGTATGATGACATCAAAAATACAATTGAGAGAAGAACCGGTAAGGTCATGGCGGTGAACGCGTAATACTTAGAGATATTGTAATTTGATATATGAAATTGCATTTCGCATTGATTGAATAGTCAAGGAAGAATTTATGGATATAATAACACATTTTAGTCTGAATATCTGTAGTGTAGATTATATTGCATTGCCCTGTCAACGTGTCTCGTAAAGTACCCATATAGCAATATTTAGTGCCTTTGATCTTGTCGTAATAAATTATTTATTTATACATGCAGTATTCTAATGTCAGGTAAAGGCGAAGCTACATTCATAGTGTACACGAAACAAGGTAAGATTACCAAAAATAATTGATGGGAAAATACCAGTTAAATTTATTGAAAATATATTATATAAGAGGCAATAAAATGTATGTACATACTATCAGCAGACAGCATTTGTTTCGCATATAATTTTGGATGTCCATTAATACATTTTGAAAGCGAGTTTATTGATATAACCAAAATTAAACAAGTTCTCTAATGGATTTTGATAGAAGTTAAAGCTTAGTTACTCGTTTCCAAGTATAGTCTTATACGAAGAGATTTTTTTTAAATGATGGAGTGATAATTTAAAGGTCTTTTACAATTTTTATGAATATTATAGAAAAAGAAACAGCTTTGAATAAAATGATTTCTTAAAATTTTTGTGTATGCAATAGTTAGTAATTATTTTGTTAATTTTAATTATAGAACAATAGATCCTTTTAGGTTTTGTCAAATTACAAATTCTATATTGAATGAGATTTTAACAATCGCTTAATAAAATTACCTTTGTGAAATATCATAATAAAAGCTTAGGTACCTATTAATTATAATTGTGATTTTATTGTTTAATTGTTAATACATGTTTAATTTTTGAATTTGTGTATTATTTTTATCTCATTGATCGCAAGTCTTTCCAAGTTCCTGAGCACTCTCCGAAGTATAATCTGTGAAAGACCGACAGACAATAGTTTTATTTTGGATAACTTTGTATAGTCTTAACTTATTTTATTTTAGTACTACGCGTATTAAAAAAAAGGCGTGTTTCGTTTTCTTCAAAGATTATAATGTATAAATTTGGATGGTGATTGTAAATTTACCTTGTATATCTTTGCAGATTCAGTTTTAACAATAACATCTTATTACAATATGAGCTTTAAATTAGCTACAAATAAGTTTCTTCTCTAGTACAAATAAAAATTATCAAAATCATGAGATTTGCAGAAGGCTGCAGGATACTAAACCAGATCCATATTTCTAGTCAGTACATGCTGTATAGAGAAATATACGTGTATATTTAGTAATTATTGAAAATATAAATTGAACTGTATCATCATCTTTTAACAATGCAACAATGCAATTTAAATTTTATCTATGCTATTGATCATGTGCTTCTATCGGTTACATAAAGCCATTGGTACTAACATTTTGAATTGTTAGTAACGGTGAAGAAGCTATCTGTCGATATAAGAGCTCATGGATTTCCGCGTTAAGTAGTTTTAGGTGGTAACAAGAACAACTGATAAACGATGTACCATATAGGACAAGAGTGTAACAGTAAAAAAATGTCAGTCAATTAGGCTTTATTTTTAAAATGCTCAATATAGCGAGGTCTGCGCTATGTCAGCTACAATTTATTATGTAAGCACTGTCATATTTTTGAATTATGTTCATACATTTTACTTCTTGGTTTAATTAACATTCGAAAACTGCATAACAATTGTTATCAATGCACTATTTGTAAGAATATTAACAAGCAATTTGTGTATACGCTAACGAAAATCCTCTGTTCGCTACGTCTGGTGGCGATGTAGCTGTAGCGCCCTCGTCACCATTAGTCACCACGTACAGAACGAAGGGTTTAGCAGCAGCTGTAAATTAGAACAATAATATTTAAATAATACAAGTATTTTGTTCATACATAGACATGTATTACCTCCATACTATCTAATTCCAATTGTCTGTACCATACCGTTTGGTATGATAAAGTTTAAGAAAAAAGATATTTTTACAGTTTTGTTAGTCTATATATGTAATATATTATATAATGTTTCACATACTTATTCCACATTATGTTTTATACGTCCTGTGCTATGCGATTGACATTTTAAATAGGCAATGGATGTTGAACCTGACCATTTTAAAAGTATGCAAAATTGGGAATTTTCCCCTTACTTTCCCAGTGATAAAGTCACAAAATATCCTTTGCATTAATAGAAAAAAAAAACAGTTTTCTCCAATTTGAAATATTGGCTTATGCAGTATTTTTGGTCACTGGATGTTCTTAATTCTACATATAAATCTCTTATCCGTCATTAAGTGACTTTTGAAGATGATGACGGTACCGAGATAGTCTTTAGTAAGCTGGTTTAGAGCGCCGCCATCTCGTGAATTCTGGGTTTGATTGGCGGCCGGTACAAAATAGGGAATGATTTTTTTACATTGTATGGGTGTTCGTTGAACCTTCGTCATTAAAACATTAAAGTAACTTTTATATTTTTTTTATTTTTTATGCATTTTCAATGCGATCTTAAAATATAAATCCCGCCTTTTTTTCTAGTATTTTTCTATTATAATGATTAAAATAACTGATATTTAAATATTGATATCCTGTCACATTCAAACAGTCATATTCGTAGTGATATAAATTGGCTTTAAAACATAAAATTATGCGTAGAGGAAGGTTTTAGTCACGTCTTATTTTGGCACATATATCAAAAAGTGTGAATTTATTATTACATAATCTTTTGTTATTAAGCATTTTAGGTTACTCGCCTCACACCTGACCTGAAACATGTAATTTTTTCTTTTAAAATTTCTTTGGATATAAAAGCGTACAGTTTAAACTTACATTGTACTGTTACGAAGCCGAGGCCGCAGAATCGGTCAGTGCCAACTGCCACACCCGTGGCTGTGTCTATTGGATTGGGGATAACCACGAAGTCAGTGGTACAAGCGCCATCATTGGCCGCGCCCACCGCCGTACCTAGCACTGTGTTGTCAGCGCCCTCTACATCCCCAGATACCGTGAACGAATATATATTCGCAGTCTGGGGAAAAATATTTAAGTATGTAAAAATTAATATTAATGTCACTCTTTCTTATAGGTTTTCATATAATATATAAGTTACAGCCTATTCATACAAATATATAAATATATATTTGGTATGAATAGGCTGATCTTATTTATGTATATTTATATGAATAAAATATATATTCATATAAATATACATAAATAAGATGACGAACTCTCCAAGATGATATGATATCTATATGATGATCTCCAAGATTTGATAGTAACACACCTTGCAAGATTCAAAACTACACCTGTTAGCTTCACAGTCAGCATCATTAAATTAAGCTGTGTGCTTAAAATTGCAAAATTAGATTTCTACGTAAAACGAAACAAAGTAAAACGAATGTAGTCAACGAATACTGTTCCAAATGGTTCGACATCACAAAGTGATCAATTCTAAGACTTGGCTAGGACAGATAGGTATTGCGGAGCAGTGTTTGATCCGCTTTATTGAACGTTACAACCTTTCTAACACTCACCTTTGAGTGGAGGAATCAAATATTTACATTTTATAGGAACGATATCAGTTACTTGAAATCATTTTACTAGAGGTCCTACTTTAATTGGCCAAACATATCCACGCTCTTCTACTATTTCAATGTTGCCCGTAAGTAAATTAGGTTGAATAAAGCCGCGCATAGCACATTGAAGACGATTAAATACAACTTGAGGTAGATCGGAGTATTCGTCGCCGTGCTTGTAAGATACGCATAAGTGTAATTTAATTACATATGTTCAGTAAAAAGTATAATATTGCACCTGGGCGTACTGAATGGCGCAGTAACCTGCTTCCATTCGTATACAGATGCCGTAGTTCAGGTTCACCATTTGCCGCGTGCCCGTCACCAGCGACGCACTCAGAGCTGTATTAGCAGCACCACCGAAGTTGAAGCTATTTATCGTTCCACTAACGCCCCTGTAGTACTGCAGACATCCGTTTGGAGCTGATTAGAAAATATACGTAAGTACTAGAAAATAAAGCGATGACAAAAATACACAACCTACAATGCTTTTAAGATTGCAAAAGAATGAATAATTTGGATTCAGTTCGACTGTTTAATAAATTTGTATCTCGTTGAAATTGATTAATACCTCTTGTTTACGTTATTACCCATTACTCTTACGTGAACTTGTATACGAAACAAGGACATTTATATAAAGTACATACTCGTAGCATGTTTTGCAGCCATGTCTACATCGAGGTGCAAGGTTGAAAGAGTTTATAGTTATGACCTATGTTAGTTAAATCCAATTTAAAAAATGTCAATAAAGACTATTACGTCAATATAGTCGGTATCAACACAAAGTAATGACAATCTTCCTAGGTTGCTTGCGACATTTACCTATACCAGGGCAATCGCACCCTAACTGCACTAGCCGGACATTCCACCTCCTCGAGAACGCAGTGGCGAGAGTGGCTGTTATGGTGATAGTAATAGCGGTGTTTCCGTTGAAATCCACGTAAATAGTTTGGTCAGTATTGTCCCCGCATAGCACAGGCACGATCGTGTTCCCGCCCGTCACTACAATGGAATCCGTGGCGCAGTTACCATCACCGTCGGGTTGGGCAAGCACCATATCCAGGAAATCTATTCGGAGCTGAACACAATGTTAAATTAATAATTATAGGAAATAGCGTGGGCCTATTAATATCCCCAGTGCTTTATTTCATCATTATGTTGTGCATATATAATTGTTGTGAACGCGAAGGTTGAGCATCAATCGCAAAATTGGTCATCTGATGGGTGGTATTATTATCTTGACCTTCTTCGTGTTTCGAAAGGTACCTACGCAAGGACGTACCCAGCTTCTGGCCCGATGGGGCCCATGACTTTATTTTAGGTCAGATCTCCTGCGCTTGGTTTTTCATATCTACACACTATACGAAGACACCTACGCTAAACGTATAAGATAAATATGTAGTGTATAGGGAAACATCCGCAAGAGATCCGTCTTTATAGGTAGTCAAATAAATAAATAATTTTATGACGACCGTTTGGTGCAACGGTAGCGATCCTGCCTTTCGCACCGACGGTTCTGGGTTCGAATCACAAAGTAGATAATATACAGAGACACCACTTAGTACAAGAAAATGGTTACACCCTAAAACTGGTTATTCAACTGGCTATATTGCTTTCCTTCTATTTAACGATAGATGACACTAGTGAGAACACAAATAACACGATACGTATTGCCATCTAGTGAGACACTAAGAATACGGTTATCGCTTGTTGTTGTTAGATGGCGCTTCGTTATAGCCTACTCACAGACGTTGGTGGATGCGTAATCAATCGAAGTTTCGTATGTCAGTAACAGTACCTACATTAAAATATCTTTATTCACAGTCGCGGGGTTTAACGTTCCAAAAATATGCCGCGAATATAGAAACTGTGAATATGGAATGGTAATTAGTATGGAATCATAGGGGATGCGTTACAAGTTACAAAATAGAACGAATATTTATAAAAATAAATTTACCTTTTAAGAGTAAGGCTCCTTTCCATAGATCGATCAGCTTTCATGATCACAAAGTTAATTTGCGTATAAACCTTCACTCAGACTTTTTAAATTTAATGTAGGTATTCCTTACCAAGCGGACCTATGAGTAGTTCGATCCTCGTCGATGTACTACGAACGTAGAACTACTCTATTACCACGAGGGGTAATATTCTTTTTTTAACTTGCTTTTGTATTGTGTCGGTAAGGTTTGTTTTAATTGACATTAGTCCACTTGGTCAAATCTTTCATGAAAGCCGCCTGGGCATATACCAGAACTCAAATAATGCCGCTACTTTAATAAAAGACTGAATCTCTTTCTATTTACTGTTTTCATCCTCGAATAATGAAATTTTTAGCCGCGAATACAGGAACTGTGTTGCAATTTTTTCTCTCTCGGATAAGGAAACCGTGAATGGGGAACTTTTACTGTATTGACGGAACATTGCGAACGATTTTAGGAAACCACTTTCTTAGCTATTCTAACTATGTATTTTTTACTCATGTTTGGCTCAGGTTTACGAACGTGTCGCGTATTATACCTATTTGGAAAATTGTTTTTTTGTTTCAAATGAAACTAAAAAAAACTTTCTAGTTTATTCCTTTGTTATCAGGTCAGGGCCAGGTGACGTGATCCTGGAGAAATTGAGGGAAATAAAATATTAGAGGCACACCTATCGAGATTTAGGTATTTTAAATAGTAACTGGTGCAGTTGTTACTGAAAACACCCGTGGCCGTAATAGGTATGGTTGCATTTTATTGACGGACAAAACATTTGTCACTATCACATGTACGTACCTACTTTTCAGTGACTGAGAGTTATTTTATTCGTCGATAAAATGTCGACCATCTTAAAGGGTTTCAGGATTTCATGATTGGGCCTACTAATGTACTTCCGATTGGTCTAACATAGCACAGTGTTTTATGGAACCAAAAAAATTTACACAATACAAATTGAGGTTTTTACATAAATATATTATTTATACCCTAAAAAAGCATGAGTTCAATTCCCAGAAGTCTAACTCCAATACTTTTTGAGAAAAAAAAATCATGAACTTATCGTGACCTTTGACCTATGAAATCTAAAATATTTTTTATAAAATGAATAGAAAGTGAATAGATTAGTAGTTTATGAAATTGGTACATAATGAGGGGTGTAAAACCTAGTTATGTGCAGTTTCATACAATACTTTATCTAATCTCATACATTGAATATATCAAATAAAAGATAGAGATTGATACAGTTTATTTATTGGTTATTGTAAGTGTTAACATTTTGTATATTACAATGACTTTACTGTTAGTAGATTAAGAGTGACTGCTGCCGCAGTCTCTAAAATGTCGGGCTGCGTTAAATTTTCTTCACTTTCAGTATCAGATATTTTAATAAACAATAATAATTATCCAGCGAAACACAACAAAGAATTGCAAGAAAACGTATTATGGCGCCAAAATTTTCGATATCACCGCGCATGCGCCAAAGCGTGCTCAGCCACAGATAAAAAATGAAAAAATGAAACAGTGCTATACGAATTGGCGCAGTATTATATCAATGGTCTGTAATCAAAACGTAATGAAAAAAAAATTATTATAACATTATTTTGTTAGACAAATAGTGTTGTATTATTTTTTTTAATTTCATTACGATATACTATTTGTAAAGTTCGTCAATATAAACTCGTTTTGAGTTTAATATTTTGAATTTTACGATGTGAGAGTAGATAAAAGAATATATATTTTAATAAATACTAGCGACCCGCCCCGGCTTCGCACGGATGCAATGCTCTACTATATTATGCATGAATTATACATATAAACCTTCCTCTTGAATTACTCTATATATTAAAAAAAACCGCATCAAAATCCATTGCGTTGTTTTAAAGATTTAAGCATACAAAGGGATATAGGGACAGAGAAAGCGACTTTGTTTTATACTATGTAGTGATGAGTGAATCGGACATAATCACACGCATATAAACGCGTTTCTTTAGCTTAAAAATCCATTGGTTTGGGAGCAGCATTTTTTTTATTTCGTATTTATTATTTTCTCTCCCTAAAAACGAAAAAGTGGAACCTACAACTTAAATAGAAATATACATAAATGAGCCACGTCCCACTATTGCGGCGATTAGAAGATATTCATTTTAAAATTTTTATGCTAGGGTCGTCACCGAACTTGATTTTGACGAAAATTTTTAAAATATTGATATGTGTATTATTTTTGAACGAGAACATCGATTTTCGTTTTCGGGTCTGGGTGTTAACTGTTAATTGTTTGTTTTGTGTGTTTCGGAGACCCAATTAGACACAAGTTCATGCCTGCTTGCTTCTAAGGTTTTTTGTTACAAAAATAGGTACATACCTGTTAACCGATTTATGCCCACGACTTTGTAATATGCTTTTATTTTCTGATCGAATGCAATTTTTTTTAAAGATGCGATCAACTGATTAGATTTATTTGTATGAGAAGTTACTTTTTCGCGGGTTCACAGACCCATGGCACCGTATTGCCTCAGCAGGGGCTTACCCAACCTACTGAGAGCCATAGCCAAAGACTATACCTAGATGGGCCCTCACCGGGCCCATCTCAGCCACTGGTAAAATTATTAAAGCCTTCGCCACTAGTATTTTTTCGAGCGATGTAGAAAGGCACAATAACCCTACTTCTAAAGCGGCAAAGCCACAACCTTATACGCCTAAAGAAGCTCTTAATATGATAATAGATAGACAGTGACATGTAAACAAATAAGGGCAGATCTTAATAGGAGAGGATACCCAGCCTATCCCTCATTACAAGGCGACTGAGTCCTGAAATAAATTCTGGCGTCAAATTAAAGTAGACGTGGTGCACTAAAAAGGTGCCGGCAGGTGATGAGATTTACCTAGATCGATTTTAAATGTGAATGAATTTCTAAATCTAAAATTTCATCACAATCGTTTCGTTTTCCGTTTCCAAGAAACCAATTACATACCAACATATTTATATAGGTACATGCAAGAATTGCTCGTTTAAAGTATAGGATGTGTGTATATGTGTTAAATTATTTCAATCAACATAGTTTATTTTTTCGACCATTTGGCGTGTAAGGTACAAAATTAAAGATGTGGTCGAACATACATAAAGTATTCCTACATTACCACATCTACATTAGGTAGGTAGTATATGTAAGTATATTGTATTCGTCTATAAGTGTTGTTAATTTATTCAATTCATTGACGGTATCAATTAACAAACAAAATGAAACATTTTCATTTAACACATAGTTGATCTTTGTGACAACCCCAGATCATGAAAGTTGACCTTTATGTAAATTCTATCATAACTTCTTAAAACCGCAAAAGTGGGATTTTGTTTATAGAACCTTTCTATACTAAATCCAGGTTCCACTTTTGCCGATTTTTGGAGAAAAAAAATAAAATCAAAATTTAAAAAAAATACGTATTACTCAGAAAGTAGGACACTTATGAATAAAATAAAATTGCGACATTATGCCTTCAATAATTCATTATCAAGTGGCAAATATCTCATGGACAGATATGGAACCTTTTTGGATAGAAGAGAGATGGAAGTCGTTTGAAGAAATTAAATTGTTATTTTTTTATATGCGCAAATTTTAAAAACTTTACTACTTCATATAGTTTTTTACTGAAAAAAGTGATTTGGAAATTGAACTCTTGCCTTTATTAGGGTATAAATAATCGATTTATGCAAAAACCTTAAGGTGTAAATTATTTTGTTTCCATAAAAACCCGCCATCTAGAGTTACAATTGCAAAACACTTCGTAAGCCTCATAGCTGAAAAGTAGCCACATGTAGCCTATACTTTCGTATTCTCAATTGATTATTTACGGTGTTTCTTATCTTCAAATTTAGGAGTCGAATTAAGGTTGATGTGAAGTTGTATATATAAAATATGCTAGTCTTTATTTTAATCTCAATATTTTTACTTAATTCGTCTTATTTCTAAACATGTGAAATGTTATAATTTACAAATGTTAATGGTAGTGACATCTATTGCGGTTTTTTAGAATTAAAAATCTTTTGTATGAAATGGTACCCCATGGTTCGAATCCTAGTAGGGGCAGATTTTTGTATGATAAATACGAGCATTTGTACCCGAGTCATGGGTGTTTATATATATTTCTATGGATATTTCATATCTATGTATCATATATGTATGTCTATCCGTTATCCTAGTATCCATAACACAAGCCTTACAGTGCTTACTTTGGGCTAGGCTAATTGGTGTGAATGTAGGAAATATTTATTTATTTATTTTAAAAATAAATATGAGCATTTCCAGCAAAACGGTTGATGACGTCTCCCGTGAAAGAATCGCCCATACTATTTACAAGTTTTTTTATGTGCGCTGAGCCAATAAAGCCCATTGTTGATCTCAACCACGTTTTTAACATTCGTTTATTAATTTTACTTGTATGTTTGTCTGTAAAGGAATCTTCTAACGCCATTTTCTCCCACTTCAAAACGTTAGATTTATGTGAAATATTGCACAGTTATCAGAGACTGATGACAATACAATAATAAAAAAAAAAATTGAAAAAAAATCGAAAAGAAATTTAAAAATACGATAAATTAAAAAAATATAATTAAAGACATGAATTATGAAAAAAAACACTGTTCTATAACCAAACGATATAAAAAATTAAAAATAAATAATAGTTTAAAAACACGCTTTATGGTAAACCGAACTTAAAAGTAAAAAAAAATAATTACAATACAGGGACATTTCAATCAGGCTTTAGATATAATTCCAACATTTTACTTTTGAAAACAATATTACTTAAAATTTCCGCAAAAAAAATTCTGGTCAAATATGCAGGTCAACTATTGCCCGAATTTATTTGGATGAAACAGCGCCTCATCCTGCTGCGCGCGCTGTGTTGCGCAATGAAATCAGTCACCCGGGAACCTCCCGCGACGCATAATCTTGCACTCCCGCATTTACGTCGCAGAAGTACCTTCCTAATGAAAGTTATTCATATTCCTTCTCATTTGCAATTGAAATCTTTGATTACTTTGATCAAAATCCCAGAGCAAGTACAAATGACGCAACTAGACGCTTCGGCGCTTTTTTGTGAGGCGTAATTAATCATGTAAAGGAGGCCCAAAACCTCGAGAACTTAAAAATAAAAATAATCCGTGCATTTGACGAAGAGACGAAGTAAAAAAAAAGTGATAAAATTAAAGTCATTGTTCGTAAACGTGCAAGACTATTTAGAGAGAAATCTTTGGAGTATTTGTTTTCAAACTTCATGTACCTAAGTGTATTTTGATTGGATTTAAAAATCCAATCAATTATTATATTATTAATAAATATTAAATTAATTATTGGGTTGGAGTATAGCAAAGTGTGTGCAAGGCATTGAGTTATAATGTACTAATATAACTCAATGGTGCAAGGCATATATTTAGAGCAAAGCTAATAAGAAAATGCGATGTAAACGAACACGATAGTTCGATTGACTAATCGAGGGTTTAATATCTTAGTGCCTATGCACTTGGGAGGATGCCCAAGCCTAAACCTAAAAAAAAACTAAAACCTATTGTGCAGGCGATAGTAATGAAAACAGCTAGGTATTTAAGTAGGTGCGTTATTCCTTATGGAATAAAACTATTGCGATTTTACCACAAGCTACTAAAATAAATAAAGATTTGAATCGTATGGACCAGGAAATGGTTAACAAACGAACACCATAGTTCGATTGACTAACTGAGCGTTAGATATCTACTTAGTGCCTATAAACGCGGTAGGTGCCTAAGTCTAAACCTTAACCGTTATTCCCTATGGAATAAAAGTATCCGGCTCGCAAGTACCAGGTTGTGTGGGCAACTCAAATTAGTTTACCGTATTGCGGTCTGAGAGGAAATTAATATCGACAGCAAATATGAGACGAAGATGAAAGGGGCACGATAACTTGACCGCCACGTGGTGTGAGATGCTGGAGGCTGCCGGGATCGTCCCAGGGCGTTGATGTTGCTTATTATTACGCACAAGAACACACCGTCATATAACACTATAGTTTGTTGTTCGGGTTTGCGGATAGGCCACTATTTCAATTTAATATTGCGGAGCTCGGTAAATGCGCGCGAGCAGCCATAGTCTACATTGTTTCTTCTTGGACACCAATAGCTGGCGCGGTCGTCTCTCCCTTCGATCCATATGCGAGACAAGTTATGTGCGAAAGGGCATTGGAATAAATTGAGGTGAGGCTCCACACTCCTAGTGTCGACCAAACCAATAAAAATTGCAAAAACATACAAAAAAAACGCAGCACGTCCGAATTTAATAGGTACTAGCGCAACCAAGACTTTTTGACAAAATTAACATAAAAAA
The DNA here is from genome assembly GCA_927399485.1 of Calamotropha paludella. NCBI lineage: Eukaryota > Metazoa > Arthropoda > Insecta > Lepidoptera > Crambidae > Calamotropha > Calamotropha paludella. Next base: position 29,055,097 of record OV656803.1, on the reverse strand, counting down.
AATGAAACTGGAGAAAATAAAAAAAAGAGACAAGACAAAAACCATTTAAGATTACCTACTTTTCTCTTTTGTAATCCCGCTTTTAATTAAATCCCCTTCAGCATGCTCTCATACAGAACACGCTGTGTGTGTTCACTTCAAATATAGTGTACGCAGTGAGTGTGCATAATTGGTTCATTTAATTGTAATACCTACATAAAAATATAAAATTTCTAGCACTATTATTTAAGTGTTTACTATCTCTGTTTTTATTACTATGATAATAAACTAAAGAAAAGAAACACAAGTTAACTTGTTTGAGACAAAGTGGAACTGACCTGGCAAACGTTGCTGTTGCATCTATTTACGATGATCGAGCACGCAGTTCCTCCCGCATAAGCAGCAGGGTAACCAGGACTTGTAAAGTAAGTGTTGTTGACGTTTGTCGTCGACCCGCATGTTCTAGATACTGAGAGATGTAGTTTTCTTTAAAGATAGAGCTTGCACATAGATTTTTCTGATTTATTGAATTATGCTTTAAAATATATCCTATGATGTAGGTATAGGTATTCACAATTGGGAAGAAACTATCAATTTCTGTAATTAATTCTAGTTACATGTTATAACTTAATAGGTATGATTTAAAACTTGACGTTTGCATAAATTCGTAAACTTACTCGACAAGAGATTTATAGGTACTAATATAATTGAATCAGTCATCCTCATCTTACATTTGCCAAGGTGTATATTTGTAATTTATTATATTTTTTCAGGTTTATCATACAGATCCAATCTTACTGATCTGTTTTTGAATAGTTTTAATATTTAGGTTATTTATACAGGTAGGTATTGGACGAAATGACGACCACGATTGGACTATATTGGATGTCTGGCATTAGAGGTGACTCTTTAATTTCTAAATTTTTTCTGTCTGTTTTGTTGGCAAGAAACGCCATCGCCATAATTTATAAAATAAAAATACCTATTTACCGAAAATGTAAATATATAAAGTTATTTGACATAAGTTCAAAACAACTTGGATGGTCAAAATGTACTATAAAAATCACAGTTTATAATGGCGCCGAGTACTTTTATAATCAAATTATGGAACTTTAATCAGCAACTATTATCAGATTCGGGGAAAATTGGCTGTTACAGTCAGATGGACTTAACAGAAAATAAGAAACTTACCTATACTAAGTGACTTTTCACATTTTTTACGTGTTTTTTTTTAGATTTTGTCCCACATTTTGGTATATATTTGCCAGTACGGATATGCACTTACCAACGCAGCACCGGCCCCTCCTAGAGGCGCAAACACCCGTGATAGTCCCATTCAGGTTATGGCACTCCCGCCGTGCTAGGCACGTTCCGTTCATGATGTTCGTACTCGGACAGTCTGAGTTCGCGAACCGAACGATGCTCACGAACGGAAATACTGTAGTCATAATTGTAAGTCAATAATGTTGTTACATTTCCGGTTCCAGCACCTAATTTTTGTAAATAATCGAATTTAGTATACCGACATTGTTAAATGATAACATACAAATAGTTATTGATCTATAGGTAAGTAGCTACTAGTGATGTGTCGTATCGTGAAAAATGCATATCTGCGTACGCCTACGGATATTAGGTGTGGAGATCCGCGGATACTGATCTTAACTTTCTTTCTCAATAAATGTTAATGCACGAGACCTTGAAACGATAGTTGACGCCACTTGACGCTTTGCTTGACAGGACATGTTTCAAGTGTTACTGCACGGGTTTTTCTTTTGTATAATATACTAGGTCTGCAATGCATGCTGCTGTTTGCAAATACTGAGCGAAGCACTACCTTACCTAACTTCACCACCTGACCTTACCTAACCTAACGTCACCTTAATCATTAACAATTGCCTCGAAAATATCGCGCACCAAACTGTTTGCCTCTCGCGGCTACCGCCGCTCGAAGCTAGAAGTTCTGTGGGGCAGAGCTAATACAAGATGAACCAAAAGGGTTTCGCCGGACTTTTCACATTTGAAATTGAAAAATTCTATTTTGCACGTGAACTTTTTTTCAATGGTTTTGAATTAGATTATTGAAGGGAAGAATTAGATTATTACTTATGGATCGGACATATGGTATGTCCAATTTCAAAACTTTTTTTTGCACATAAGTCACGACCACGATCTGAGTTTTGGCGCCAAATTTCATCAATGTAGTCTCAGCGGCTTGGCTGTGATCAGCTTTTGAATTTTTCTTTCGGTGATTATTCCTCCATGGTATGTTCGATTTCAAAAAACTTTTTTTTGCACATTAGTCACGACCACGATGTGAGTTTTAGCGAGAAATTTCATCAATGTAGTCTCAGCGGTTTGGCTGTGATCAGCTTCTGGATTTTTCTTTCGGTGATTATTCCTCCATGGTATGTTCGATTTCAAAACTTTTTTTGCACATAAGACACGACCACGATTTGAGTTTTGGCGCCAAATTTCATGAATTTAGTATCAGCGGTTTGGCTGTGATCAGCTTTTGAATTTTTCTTTCGGTGATTATTCCTCCATGGTAAAGTCTATATTTTTTTTACATAGCCTATGTCCGTCTGGTTATAATCATGTATGTTCATGCCAAAATTCGTTCGAATAGGTTGAACCGTTAAGTAGCAGGAGGGAGACAAGCGAAATTTGTGAGTTGCCTAAAAGAGAGTTTCACTCTTTCAGAGCTTCACTCAATAAATATTTCTTTATTTTATTCAGCTTACCACAAATATTTAATCTCAATTCATCTAAAGATCGATGAAGATATTAATATTAATAAAATTTTCCTATTTAAAATTTTTAAATATATAATTACTTAAATGAACTTACTACAATTATTTGTGATTGATCTCATTATAAATATAGTCGATATATAGTTCTACTTTCCTTTGAGTTGTAAACTATTGGTATGATATCTCACTATCATAAATGTTTGCAATATATAGGTGCACATTATGTTTTATTTTAACAAATAAAAATCTATCTAAATGGAATTTAATAGTTTTTCATTCCTTCATAACCACCGAGATATGAAATTTTATCTATGTATTGGAAATTATAAGGTAAAAGATCCGCAAAACGTAACGGATACTTTCTTCTCCCTTGGATATCTTCGTTCACGGATACAGATATCCGGCACATCACTAATAGATACATATAATAAAGAAGTAGAAACCTCTTTCCAAATTCTGTCCGTATGTATACGCTAATCTCAAAAACTGATGAACAGATTTGCCAGCGGTTTTTACAGTTAAATTAAGCTTACATCACATTACATACATAACAGTGAAAAATATAAAAAGCAGTAGAAACCGTGTGTGTACAGTACACTGAATAAATTTAATATATAAATTTAAAAATATGTAAAAATAAAGAGTGTGTGAACACTACACAACACTATATCGTACGCTCATCTTTGAGCTTTGTTGTTACTGTAGAAAATTGTTATATATTACCTCAAAATAAATGGTTTACAAAAGAAAACCATTAAAGCTTAGTTTAAAGACCACTGATCCCAAAACTAGTCTATCTCAGTTCTAACAAAACCAATTTTTCGTAACCACTTGTTCCACGATGCCATTAAATAAGTCTCGCGGGCATATCCTAAGCCTGCTGTTGTCAACCTAAGGTCTAACAGTTATCCTAATAGCTAGAGAGCTGGTGGTAGTAATTTTTATATGAGTTCATCGTCTGACAGAGGTTGATAAATAATCATTTTTAACAATTTCTGCCATTCATTAATTTAATATATTTAGAAGGTTGCAAAAAATGTTAATAAAAATAAGTTTCATAAACGATATTATCGCTTCTGTTGATAGTATTTTTATATTGTACTTAATATAATAAAAATGTGAATGCTAGTAGGGTCAAGGCGGCAACAGTGAGTCACTTTTTTTTCCAGTGATGTAACTTGATGTGGGTGAGTGTTGGAAAGATGTAAAACGATTAGTATTATAGTGTAACTAATGTATATTGATTATTCCAATCGATTTAGTTAAACAAGGTAATATTTTGGAAAATAAATAGTTTTTAAAAAAAAATCTCGTTTGAGCCACTGTGTACTGGGGGTGGGATACAGTGAATCGGCCCTCAGTTTACAGTGAATCAGGCAAGTTCACAGTGGATCATTGTAATATAACTCAAATAAAAATATTTTTTTTGCTTTTTATCGATCTTTATTTTTTGTTTTATCAAACAATAAGTTGTAGTGAAGTAGTTTTACTACTTCACTTCAAAGTGAATGTTCAGTTTTAGACATTTAAAATTTACTAAATTATCTTTATTTTTTTTGACTTAGTTAATCATCAACAGAAAACTTTTTCTGTATCTTGCATAAACTATCAAACAAAATGACTTTTTATCCTTCAAATGAATAATCAGGTAACTTTTTGACTACTTCAGTCTCAAAGTGACTTTTCAGTCACACAAAAGAAATAGAATTTTGCTATTTGTCATGTCGGCTATGTGTTTCCCTATTTTACAGGGCCTTGCTGGTCAAGTCATCCTAAAAGGGAAAATTAACAAAAATTATTATGTCTCGATTTTTGCTAAACTAATGTCTGGGTAGTTATTATCCAGTACCAGTAGTACACAGTGGAACATGAACCACTGTGAACTCAAATGATTTGAGCCACTGTGTACAAAACTGCCATTTTGGATTTAACTCATTCCACGTGTGATGGTTTTACGTAAATCGAAGTGCAGTATACGCTAAAATGACCTCAACGAAGTTTGTTACTTAGTAAAAATATAAATCCATTGGTGAAACAAAAGGTTTGTGAAAAAATATCAAGTATATCTCACCAGAAAACTCACTTTTTCGTTTGTCAAAACAATGAAAACACTTACAACACGGGTTTGTTACATGGTTGACCCAGGGAAACTGGTTGTGACCAGTATCTATCGGGAGACCTTCCGAAGAGTGAGAGATATAAAAAGATACCTCTAATACTTTTGATACAACGACCAGTGCGCCACTGTTACCGCTATAACCACTGTTGCCGCCTTGACCCTAGATGTTTTTCCTGCTGGTTTAAAAAGTAATTATTTCTTTTTCTTATGATTATGATATATAAATTATTTCATTATTGAAATTGTTATAAGAGATAAAAAAATTACTTCTGCCATGATGATGTTGCATTAATAACTGTTAGTTGAAAAAAAAAACAAAAATAATATAACATTGTTTCTGCCTTTAAGTCTAATATGTTTATTAGTTGGGATAAGCATAAAAATGAAAAAGGCAGAAAAAACCGATACTGTATTTTCGAAGACAGAAAAGTATTTTACTATAGTGAAATACTTCAGGTATACCTGAGGACAGCTGCAAGGAAATACAAATACACACTTACTGATATTTATGTATATTATATTTGTTCGCATGGAAAAGAAAGTAAGATATAATAGGTCGCTTAAAACCGGGAATGAAGGTCACAGAGAAAAAGAGAGAAATATAGATGCTCCAAAACACGCTAGCTATAAGCTCCAAACAATGTAGCGCTAGCGCGTTTTAATACACTTTGGAACGTCTATGTGCTTAGACGTGCTTGTCGGTGTCTGAAATAATAAAATAAATAAATATTTGTTTTTTATATTCCATCTAAAATCAGAGTTGAAGAGCTTTGTTAGTTGTAGTCTGCCACCTTTTTCTAATATTTACAAATTCTCTACATAACAATATTTGTTAAAAGACGATGGAATGATATAGAACTAATATTTTTTTTACAATTTAATAATTATTTTTTAAATATCTCCCACCATCCTGACTTCTGCCAGCTTTAATTTCGCTATCAATAAAATGTATTTCATGGTTATAATTGATGTGAGAGAAACAATAATATAATTTTTGACAGTCTTTTTTTACAATTTTGAAATTATTTATAAAAATAAATCCGAGCTACTTGAGCTCGCCACTTATTTTTTCGAGTTAAGATAGGTCCAGACTACATTACGTGGTCGTATCTACGACGATGAAATCATATAGCTAAATTGCCACTAGTTCCCTAGATATAAAGCCAATCAAACGGGGCCTGCACGCGGGTGAGTAATGCTGACAATCTGTTTATATATGAGCCTTAGCAGAAAATACTCTTATGTGGTATACTAAAATATTCTTTATGTGTTTAAGAGTCAGTAGAAATAACATAGTTTCTCAATTTTAAGTAGTGTTACTTGGAAATATTCAATGGTTAATCAATTTCACTTGGACGGAGTCGCGGGCATCACACAAAAAATAGGTATCGCGCATTGCGCAAATGCAACGGATGGCAAGTATAGAAATTAAGACTCCTCTCTAGTTTTCCCGCACTACTCGTGGTGCTACTTGTCATAAAAATATTAAATCAGTTTTTACATACCAGCCAATTTTACAATTTTATATCTACGTAATTAGTACGTCTATAATAAATATATTATATTTATTATTGACTGAAAAGATATTATTGTGATTAGACAATGATTATCGCACAGCTCAAATTATGCAAATATTTACTGTAAAATTGTCATATAATTTTTATATACTCACATATTTTTCCTTCCCTTTCGCTGTGAATGTGCTCATCTTCATCAAGCTTATCGTGCAATTCATTATTGATAGAAATTGCAGCGACTGTCACTAAAACTATGCCTATTATAACCCATACAGATTTGCAAGACATTTTCGATCTGCTGTCGAATGATAAACTAAATAATAAACGTGTTTTGTGTATTGCTGAAAACAAATGAAAAATATCACGTTTTTAACACAGTGTTACTCTCACAATTTTTCTAGAATGCGAGTTCTGATGTCATACATTTATATATAGAGTGGGTGATAACGGTTCCTAGTTTGTTTGTGCAAACTGTTAGGGATGTGGTATGCGACCGTTCTTCGTTTAGCGTTCTGTGACGAAGCGCTAAGTTACAACACCATTTGTATCACTGTAGTAAAGGTCATTTAAACTGGGTTGCTTTTCTCTATGTATCTACATATTTAGGTAACTACTCCATGCCCCATTATACCTTAATTGGTATAATGGACTATGAAGTAGCTAAATATAACACCTACTCATTGTCAATTTATTTCGACGTATTGCATTAGAACCCTTATTTGATAGCGAGTTTTCGACAAAATCTATTTTCAACTCTTTTGCAACCAAAACAACTACAACTACTTTTAATAAATCATTACTAAAATTAAATTTGAACTTACACCGTTATTTCATTATTTAATTAAATTTGAATCAATACACTTTTTCCCATTATCTAATGAGTATCCAAAAGTGAAATATTATTATATTTATTTAAACAAAGCGTAAAGTTAAAGTTCGACGTATTTCTGTATTATAAAAAAATAAATATTTGGTTTAAAGTAAATAATAATTCTACTTTGTGTTGGAATTTAAAGTATGTTAAAATTTGGTTGGACGTTAAGTAAGTTGAACGTACTTGAACTATTTGTACACAATAAACACAACCTGTTTAAACTTAAGATTTTTTAATCTGTATCGTGGTTACTTATTACATATGAAACCATTTAAAGTCCCGCAACATATAAACAGAAAAAGTTAAATAAACACACGTTAGTAGCTGTGACTGTATTTAATTTGGTTAAGAAATGTGAAAAATTATAGGTAGTGACAATTTGTAGCATACATACATAGTTATGTACTACTATTGGTGTAGGCACTGTTATTAATTGAAAATGTATTAGAAACAAGCTTGTACCACCGTTCATAGTTTTTTAAGACCATTTCCCTTCGCATCTCAACCTTTTCTGTTAATAATATTTTTTTTAATATCTTCTTAGTGCCTAGACGTATCAGACCTTTATGTGCTGCGCCAGGAACATATAATTCTCTTTTTTTTAACTTGACAGCAAACTGCCAACATAAATCCTTATTTGTAGTTTCTAATAATTTAGGCTAATGTTAAGCCATGACTGAAGAGACACAATTGCTAAATCTATGCTATACATATAGGGGAGAAATTTACAATTTAAAACTGTCTCTTTTTCTTCAGTATTTGACACTAACTATAGGTACTTCTATAACTTTAGCGTGATTATGTACTAAATATTTACTAACTTAAGGTTCGTTAATTATCTGTTGTAACAAGAACAATGTGTGATGGACTCTTTTTCTAACTTAAAATACTTACGCCTTAGGACACCTACTAGTCTTTACAAATATCAATACTGAGAAATTGAAGACAAAATATTGAGGAAAACACTTGAGTTACCAATTATATGTAAAAAAAGCCTTGCTTATCCAAATTATTATGAATAATTATTTTTGCTAGGCTTAAGTTTCATTCTTTGTCATTTTTCTTTCATATATTTTGAAATATTTTGTTTATTAACAAATGCTTTTCGCTTAAAAAATAGAGATTTCGAAGGTTGTGTATGGTAGTTATTATAAAAAAAAGTAAAATTGTTGGAATGATGATGGTACAGGCTTCGGTTTCTATCTGTAGTAGCTGTCTTATTGTACAATAAAAAGAAATAAAATATAGCCGTGTCTACACTATTGTAAAAAAGGTGTAGATTACATAAAGAAACTTGATCACTGATATATTTGAATACAATATTTTCGAAGATTTTGATTAATGTAAGTTTCTTTTAATCAAGTGAAGGTTGTATACAATAAGATACCTGTTAATTTATCCGATTTCATACTGACTGATTTTTGAAAATATGCATGGGACGTAAAAGTAAAAGATTTTTATAATATAACACCCTCCACAAAAAAGTGTCGAAATTGATGTAATGTTATAGGTATTATTGATTAGTAGGGGATGACATAAGAAATAAATATCATTTCAAGTATGATTTTGGTCGTTTGCTAACATAATCTCCAGACCTGCTCTTAAACGCTGCTGATTTTGTATTTTTTTTTGTCCAAAACTACAAAAGAATGTACGTATTGGCAACGAAACGTCAATCTATATAAAAATGTCAAATTTATCCAATCCGCTTTCAGCATAAACTTCAATAAATAGAGTTTAATTTAAATTTAGATAAAGTGAGAGATTGATTTTTTATAATCATATTTCCTTTACAATGGTGGACGCCGGCACTGCCTGTTTTTTATTAATCGTAATTATCTTACTGAGATATTCATAGAAATGATACTGAGTGCCGATCTAAAACGTATAGTGTTTAAATTCTATCAGGTATTTTATGTCCTAAGAAGATGGTAAAAACGGTTACTTTAAAAAAAGCCGCCATATATTTGATTGGATTTATATTTTTCATAAATAGCAAGGCAAGATATAGTGAAATTTCAAACAACATTTGAGACAAATAACTTAAATTAATGTTAGTAAATCACACATCTGGCAACTCCTACAGTTAGGTATTTATAATACATAAATTCATAGCTACTTCAAAATATATATCTCAACTTTTTACATTCACTATACAAAAAATATAAGTATAAAAAGAATTTAAAAACATGTCATTGGTAATAAATTATCTCGTGACTTAGTCAACATATTTAAACTAGGTACTTATGATTAACATAATATGTGAAATTAAAACAATTATAAATTTAATAATATTGAATATAAGGAATAAGCAAGAATAGGAGAAAGTGAGGTACTTTACTTTGTTCTATACAGAAAAACTATCAAGAATAGAGAGTTACTCTGGCACCGATCTGATATATATATACGCCTTACTTTTATTAAACGAGTAACTTAACTAATCTTAATGATGCCAAAAGAAAATTATTTGTCAGATTTTGTCAAATTCAGAATTTGTTTTGAAATTTCACACCTTAAAGATCGTTGAAACATCGAGATATATAAAAAATAAGATTATGTAAAATAATAACACGAATTATCGGGTAACAATTGCTTCATTTCTATGAACAAGCTAGAAAGTGTTACTGCCTTCAATTAACTTTAAGTAGTGGTAGCTGGGTGCCTGAGTCACTCTACTTTTCTTGATCTGAGTACATAAGACTACGTTCCTTTCATTACACAATTAAAATTAATATATTCCATTACACTTTTAACTACGAAATATGGCATCTACAGACACGTTTATGGCAAATTTTCTATTTCATCAAACCTAAAAACAAAAAATTAACTTAATACTAAATCTGCATCAGTGATGTCTGATGAGAAATATACAATGCAATCAGCAATTACACAAAAGCATTCAAATTCTTGTTGGGTAGCTGCATATAAACAAGGTATAAATAACAAAGACTGATTCGTCTGAATAAGTTCCTATACATTGAATCATTTATTTTTTAATTATACAGCTTTTGTAACTAGTATATAAGAATCATCATGAAATAGTTCAGACTAGACAATGAGTTCATGACAGTGCCATTTTATAATTATTTCGCAAATATTTCTAGCATTCATATATATCTTTTGGTTTCAATTCACATATTCACAGGTCTTTATTTATATTCGACAATATAATAAGTAGATAATTATTATTACGTAACTAAATGCAAGAGTGAGTGGCAAGATAATGCGTAACTATAAAGACAGTTTAAACAATTAGAGAAATCTACAGTTCCATTTTGTTCACTTATGTATTGATAAGTAGTGCCTATTTAATAATCATGAGTTTAAGACAAGGCCAACAGTATAAGGTATGTTAAGCAAGTAGTACCTACTATAATTTACAGAACGGAAAAAAGTATATTTAATATTTATATTCAATATAGTTTTAAATTCCTATGAGATTTGTAAAATAACGTCATATATCCAATGTTTAAGGCTTCAGATTATCATGTGCCTGTAAAATTTATGAAACGACTTACTGCCTTCGAGTCACTCATCCCATCACTTTATACCTGACTAATGCTGATGAATGCTTCCAGCCAGAATGTACTATGAATATGACAAGATATTCACAGTCAGCTTTGGAAAAAGATTTTTGTTAGCTGTTTCATAACTAGTTAATTTTTGTAAATTTCACATTTTCGTACAAATATATTTATATTTATAGTCTAAGAGCCCGTGAGAGCCAGACCTTCGTATTATAATAAAGGCTGAAAGTTTTTCCATGTGTGCCTCTAGTACAGATAAGAATGATCCCCACCCATGAAACCTAGGTAGTGGTTGCTTTGGCAGGTAACAGGTAACAACGGTGTTCAAAATTTCACATTAAATTTATTAATTTATAAAACTCAATTTCTAAATATTTCATTCGTCACTATATCAAAGCTCGCATTACTCATTGCCAGACACTTCTTATGGTTTCAACCCCCTGCCAGACACCCCTAAACTATAATATTTAGTAATTCTACTTACGTTATTTTATAAAAGCTAAATTTAATATATATTTTTTGGGACACTATTAAATGATGTTTCCGTAGTAGCCAGACATTTTCGCGGGTTGTATCATACTGCCAGAGGCATTGAAGTGGATGAAAGTTGGGAGAGTGCGGAGCATAGGTAGTAACTAGTGCGAGTGAAACAGAGCATTCGGTTTACTGCGATCTTTTACTGCGCATCAGCTGCCACTTATTTTGTATTATTCGGTGAACGTTTATATATTTATAGTAAACGTTGTCATGTCAATTTGTGCTATTTGTAAAATAAATTTAATCCAGTTTTATTAAAGTGTTATCATGAGTGAGGAAAAGGTAGAACTAGTTTGTTTTGTGTGTAATAAAGTGGTGAAGATCTAATGATATTTTCCAAGGAGACTTTTCAAAAAGTCAGTCAATTTTGAAATTAAGAAAAATACATAACTTCAAATATAAAGATATTATTTTACCGGTTGAATATACAGACAGTGGTTATCACCGAGGATGTTACAAAGCATTTACAGGTCTTATGAAAAAGTACTTTAGCAGTGAGCCTTTAAGTGTAGAAAAAAACAAAAGAAAAAAACCAGTAAGTTGTGCAGATACCGGCAACTCAACTCCAACTTCGTCATCAACACCAGAGTTGAGTTCAGTACCACTTCATTTACAATCTCCATCTACAATTTTACTTTCCCAGTCAATAGAAACACAAGCATCAGCATCACAAGATGAATCTTACTTACAGCCTCCACCTACAGAATCTCCCAAGACATCACAGCTAACTCTAATCTCATCAGTAGATCCACAACCTTCAACTCATCAAGGTAATTCTTCTGTACCAGAAGTTATTGATAGTAATATGTTAACTCAGAACGTAAATATTTCGACTGATAATATTGCTAGTAAAAATGTCAATGAGGTCGTTTGCATATTTTGTGAAAGAAAAAACAAAAAATTTCGTTCAAGAATGCTTCCACTTCATGCAGCTGATGTCCCTGAATTCAAAGCTAGTGTGACTTCTAAGATTGAAGGTCATGAAGAGTATGAAATTTTTTAAATAAATTAAATAATTTTTCTGGCAAATTTTTTTTTTATCATACAGAGTGTCGAGTTGGTTTCTATAATAATCTATCTTCTTTGAAAGCAAAACCTAGCAAATCACAGTGGAACTCCCTACGAAAGTGTCACGAAATAGCTTTTAATGAAATTAGCACAATCATTATCGAAGATGTGATTAAAAAAGGACGCTGCTTTCTATTGGTCCATTTGCATGACTCATACATTGATAAATTGCGGAATTTCGACGCTAGTTGCTTACCACCTTGCAAAAGTGAGCTACTCCAGCAATTGCTGCGAGCAAATTATATATGTTGTATATGAAACAATGCTCATTTAATAAACCCAACAACATATAAACCAGTAAATAATGTTCGGATTCTGGAACATGGCCAATACCATTTAAAATGGTTTGAAGGAGATCAATTACCGAACTATGTTAGTGATTCTCTGAAAACAATGTCAGGTATGTTATAATTAAATAGAAATATTTAAAAAATATTAACTGTTCATAATTAACTAGGTTTTATTTTACTATTGCAGAAGCTAACGAAGATGATGTCGACGACCAACAATCCGAGAAGGGGAGTAGCGACGACGAAGATGAAGACGACAAAGATGAGAATGAGGAAAATTATTAAATATTTGTTTGAGATTAATTTATTTTTCTGTCAATTTTTGGTTCTCAAAATATGTTTACTCTCCAATTGTCATTAAATACAATAAATTTAATAAAACTTATAAATAATATGAATTAGGTTACTAGTTTTTTCACATGATTGACATTTTATGATAAAATTTTTAATGAATATTGTTGTAAAAATGTTGTAGTCAGACTGTTATAATTTTACTTAATAAATTAGAAAAAAAGGATCACGAGAAAAGGCAGAATAAACGATAGCCGATGCGCACCAACTACTATGTATGCTCCGCACTCTCCCAACTTTCATCCACTTCAATGCGTCTGGCAGTATGATACAACCCGCGAAAATGTCTGGCTACTACGGAAACATCATTTAATAGTGTCCCAAAAAATATATATTAAATTTAGCTTTTATAAAATAACGTAAGTAGAATTACTAAATATTATAGTTTAGGGGTGTCTGGCAGGGGGTTGAAACCATAAGAAGTGTCTGGCAATGAGTAATGCGAGCTTTGATATAGTGACGAATGAAATATTTAGAAATTGAGTTTTATAAATTAATAAATTTAATGTGAAATTTTGAACACCGTTGTTACCTGTTACCTGCCAAAGCAACCACTACCTAGGTTTCATGGGTGGGGATCATTCTTATCTGTACTAGAGGCACACATGGAAAAACTTTCAGCCTTTATTATAATACGAAGGTCTGGCTCTCACGGGCTCTTGCTCTATTAGTGTTCTGCAAGCATTTATTTATCAGGATGTTATCTTTTATTAATTTTACATATAAGAGTTGGTATGTATTACGAATGCGAAGACGGGAGATGGACAGTTTCGAGTTTGGGTTGATTTTATAACAAAGAATTCAGAAGGTAACATTTAACCACCATAAGGAAGATGACATATTTTTTATTAATTAATGAAATATTTGGTTGTTACAAAACATTGTACTCAAACTTAGAAATTTAATTTTATAGCGAATGACTGAGGCAATATAAGTTACCTATATCGAGTAGACGTCTGGAACCTTTTTTATCAGATCAGTGTTTAGTTATTTAGATTAGAGTATTTTTTTGAGACAGCAATTTATTTCAAATATCTGTTATGAATACAAAAATGTTATTTATTTAGTAATTTGTAACGAACCCATTTTTCTCTTGAGGTTTCTCTGATGTGACCGAAGAAGATGAGTCGTTACACATGTTATACACATCATAAATGTACGTAATCGTAGCTGGTAGCTCTTGGCTAGTGATTTGGCTGAGCTCTTTTGCTGTCCGCATTAAATGATATATTTAGATATGTGTTTTCGGAAGAGATGGAGATTTTCATATGGAGATGGTATTGGAAATGGGGCAGTAAGAGCCCGTATTTTCATTCACCTAATCCACCGTATTTTCATGAACATTTTAAGTACTTAACTCTTTCCTAAAAGGAGCATCTACAGATATAAAAAATGACAAGGCAAGGATGATTAAAAAGTTCGATAACATTAATATCATCATTATGACTACGGTTTTCGTTTCTTACAAGGGGCTCTTATAGCGATTCCGATTTAGCTGTTGAAAAGAGACGCCACTATAGACCGTGTATAGCGGTGTCTCACTTTGACAATCGTACTTGCATCGCGCTAAGAGATCATGGTAGGCCTCCAGGATCATAAGTATCGAAACAATAAACGTGAGATTATTAGAGCTGTTTGATATAGCAAAAATTTTAACTAAATTTTTATCATCTTAATTAAGGAAAATCCCAATGAATTTCAAGTAACATAAAAAACTATAAGTGAGATCAATAGACACTAAAGCAATAAAAATGTCTGAATGATAATTTTCTTTAAAATTCCTCTTCCTATAATTGATATCAGATGAATGTTTTCCTGTAACTGCAGCAGATAGGACATTTCGTTATCATTACATTTTTAAATCCACTCCAAATAACATGTAAATATCCCTGAATTGAGCTTCTATTTATTTGCTTAAGTTTGAAATAATTATAGATTATCAAATATGTGTCTTTTAACTTTCGAGGCTTTTGTTACTTTGGATTCAAAACTCTGATACAAATGCTATCGAATTAAACTTCTAGGCTTAAGTCATTCTTGTAATTGGAGCGGAGCTACATGGATCAGCTTCAATGACGCAATGTCTGTTACGCCATAACTTCCCGAGTTCTTAACCGATTTTAATAATATTTGTGTGGATATCGCAAAAGTAAAAAAAGTTATGACGAGGTTAAGAAACATTAGCTCTATGGGTTTTCCCATTGAAACAAAAAGCGCGCGCTTTTTGAAAGTTTTTATTCTTATGGAATTTTTAACTTCACTAAATATTGACGATTTTTTTAGTATTAAGCTCCGCTCCCATATATGGTGCTAGCGATGCTTTATACTTAATGTCTGTGAGTATAATTTTATTTTTCTATGCATATTTAATTTCAGTCTGAAATGGTGAACGATTTTACATAAATCGTAAATCACTACTAAGGAGTTGAACGTATTATGAAGCGACGACGTTTTTCATAAGTCCGGACAATATGGCCGAATTTTATAATGTAACGATTACATAATTACAAAGAGTGATTTTGTTGTATTTTAAACCTTATGGACCGGTGGCATAAACGTAAAGATGTATATTAGAGATAACAATAAATACTATTTATACTGCTGCATCAGACTACGATGGGCGCCCTAAAACGAGGCCCTACTTGAAAACATGTGCCTTACTTACTCTTGCAGTCCGGTTAATAATGTTGTAGTTGAACTCTATTTATATTGTAGGGTTACATTACATTAACTTTTTTACTTAAATATAGAACTAAATAGAATACAGCATAAAAACTTACAAGTCATTTGGAAAAACGTTCATCACATACCTACCTCCAATCTTTTTAAAAGTATTATCTATGAATGTATAAGTTAGAGGAAAAAATAATTTTAAAAAATTATTTTTTTTTATTTCACCTGTTATTTGGAGATTCTACACCCTGGTTTAAAATATTTTATTGACATACTTTATGATTGTATTTTTTCGTTTGTGCATTTATTCTGAGACGTGAGTTTTTTATAAGGGGAACGTAGTTTTCAAGTCGGTCCTCGTCAAAACCGAAAGATTTTTGCCGCTTGCTTTGTTTATATTTTATGTAATGTATACATTTGCTTGAATATATTTTTCGAATTTAAGTGCTCGTGACGTAAGTCCGTTAGCAATAAGTCTCTATCTATGCTTAGAAACTGAGTTGAGAAGTATTTACTCGATTAAGATAACTTTCCTTAGTGTATTACAAAATTAAAAACTTCATTATTTTAATGACGGGAGAAGATATAAATAAGCTGCCGCGCTGTAGTTCGAACTGGCAACGAACAAATGTATAGATTCACATTTTAAAGGCATCGAAATAGGCAAAATGTCTTTTTTGGAATAACATTCGGATTCGTTACGTTTAACTAGTAAATGGTATTAACTACGTTTAAGTAATGACATGAATCCGTTTTAATTAGACAGCTTTTATCCAGCTTTTTTCGTTATAGTCATATGTAAGTCGCAAAATGTCTACATTGTTCCAGTGCAGATTGGTGAGTTCTACGACTGCAGGTGTAGCTGGGACATCTTATATATACTTTCAAGTCTAAATACTTTAAAATAAGGAAACCGATTCTAAATTTAAGTAAGATACATTAGTCTAAAAAAACAAAAAAATATTTTCGATAAGTTAAGATTTCTATAGTATTAGAAATTTATAAATGTTTCATAATAACTCATTAGGGCGTATCTTCCTTAAGTGCCCAAAATTTCATTAAATCAGCTTTCTTATTTTAAACAAATTTGAAACATGAATAGATTATGTGCCTTTTAAAGCAAGAAGTAGCTCGAGTGTCAATTAGAAGGCGCTAAACACTTCGCCATCAAGCACCTTATCACCAAAATAAAGACTTAATGGCTCAGCTCAGTCTCCTCATGTCTCCTCTTAGAGGTGCTTAACTTGAAAATATAACTCAGATTTATATCTGTAAAGAGTTTTATTGTGTGGTGGCTATTCTAAAGATTTTATAATTGAGCACCGCTTTATATATTTTTTGGTTGGTCAGAGGAAAAATTGCATTTCTTTCTTCAACTTTACTTAAGCAAAAAGTTTTCGCGTTTAGCTGAAGAAGGTACTATTGGTGCATATGTAGGTATAGTAGAAAAGATCAGACTTATCAAAGCTCAAACTAGTGACTTCTAATAATGGCAATTTCCTTAAAAATGTTAATATTATATAATAAATTGATATCTTTAGAGATAAGAAAAAGTATAAGATTTACAGACTTGTTCACAAGGCACTGTGTTACTGCGATGTGGCCATGCCCTATGCGTATCATTGGACGGAGGCAATAAGGCTGTTTCCAATAAACTACATTGCCTAAGTTTAGTATAGATTATGTACTAATATATTTCTATTTTTGTACATAAAGGTACGATAAATACTTAAATTGATACTGTGTTAACATACATTATATCAGGCAAAGCTGGTTATTAGTGATATATTATTTCGAAATAAGAAAAATGTATTAAATCGAGACTAGAAAGTGTTTAGTATTTTCGGATGTGACGCCCTAGATGTATCGCGACATGTTTTTACTAAGACCCACAATAACAAGATTATCGTCTCCTAAAATATCTTATTAAAAGTAGCTGTTACACTTATACTTGAGCCGACTAACAGAAAACAAAACGTTATGCATATTTCACATTGTGGAGAGGTGTTTGAACCTATGTATGATACTTTTATAAAATGAACGTATATCTCTCACTGGCAACATAGTACAAATATAAATAGTATTATTAATTTTGGGCGGTTTATGTACAAACAGTCTTTCCACAAATTGACCCAAGTATAAATACTAGTTAATACATTTATCACTGTGAATGTGGGTAGTAGTATTATTTCAAACTTAATACATTGCTGCACACAACAATATCCGGTTTAATTTAATTATGATTCAATCATATTCAAATATTTTCAAATACAAAGAGAGCACTGAGTCCGCAATAAAGAATACGAGAAGATAACTCCACTATCAGGATGTCAAATCCGAAAATGCGCCTGTGTCTACTTTACTTATCTATTAGACTAACTTTAACTAATACCTAATTACCCAATAGTAATATTATAAAGATAACTATAATATCTTGGATATTCCTTGCTCTCTTATGAATAACCTTACAATAAATTAACTAATCATATCTAACGAATACTTAGAGCTTACGCAACGGATGTTTATGCCGACACTGGTTGCTGACGCAGTGAGCAAATCTTTCGAGAATGATGAATGAGAAACATGAAAATTATTTTAAAAGTACCTTCATACATTTAATGCATGGCTGTTTTTCAATTCCAGCTCCGAGGTCAAGGTAAATGCTCAGACGTTATGAATGTTGAAGAAGGGCAGAGTGACTATTTCAGACGGCGGATGAATTTCAAATTAAGATGATTTGTAAGTCCAAGTAGTTATTTAGGGCAATACTGACTCGTGGTTTCTTTTTGCAGTGCATCAACCGACTATATGCATCGTTTTACAAGGATTATTGATACTATTCTGTGATATCGGTGGGAATATATCGATTTTTATTATAATTTACGTTAACTTAAGTAATCAGTACTTGCTATTAGGTAAACCTGTTACTTTACGACTGATTTTTTGCAATGAACTGTAGAAGTAATTACCCTCGTGCAACTAACAATTTTAAACAATTCAAAAGTAGTTTTATGAAAGCAACAGTGCCGCGTAACTTCCCGTTTCGTTTATTACATTATCATTTTCAATGTATATAAATATTTATAAAATACGAGGGATATAGGTATTAAGTTGCTCCTGACGACTTTGCTCTAGACTTCACGCCATCGTTATATAAGACATAAAGCAATAATTTCCTTGGTAAGGCTGTTGAATGTTGTACACTATTGTGACTTTATAGACAACGCTATGAAAACTAAGATTAGATATGGTTAACTGGTGACTTTCGTTTTAGACTCTCGCAACCCTGTGCGTTGAAATGTAACGTTCAGTGTGAGGAAAAAGATTTCTTAAAAATACGTGAGATATAGAGTCAGCATTTGAATTGGAACTGTCGTTTATATCGACGTAACAATACTGGGCTTAAAGTGCGCATTTAATACTTTGGATACAAAGAACGATAAAGCTCATCAGTTTAAACCTAAGTTTTGTAATGTCTCGAGGGTTGCGCCGAGGCGTACGCGCACCAGGCGCCGATGTCAAAGGAAGGCACGTTGTCAATTACAGCACGCCGTAGAACGTATCCATGAGGGTCGCGTCCAGGTCACACTCCAGGAAGATGCTTTCACTGCATTCCTCCTGCAATTGATTAATATAGTAAGTTATAATATCCCATGCAATAAAAACTTTAATTTTGCGTAGAGGTTCTTTAGCGGATATTGCATATAAAATTACAATAAACACTGTTTAATACTTTTATTTGACTTGCAATGTATGTTTGTTCTGGTGAAATCTTGCAACTCAATTTTGAAGCAGATAACTTCAACCGATTGAGCTGAAATTTTGTATACACATTTAGTTTGGATGACAATGCATGGTTAACTGTGTGAAATCATTCTAAATCCAACATGGCGGCACACCCAAGATGGCGGACTACTTATTTTTATTGTACTCCTACAATATGGGTATCAAATAAAGAGCTTTCTAAGAATAGCTCGAAAAATAAAGTGACGTCACACTCAATCAATAATGGCGGACTTCTAAAGCTAGAAACTCAATTTTGAAGCAGATTTCTTCAACCGATTGAGCTGAAATTTTATATTCATATTCAGTGTGTTCAGAACACACAAGACGGCGGATTTATTATTTTTAATGCATTCCTGCAACATGGGTATAGAATAAGTCAAAAAATAAAGTGATGTCACTATAAATCCGATATGGCCGACTAAGTTTTTAATGCTTGCATTCAAAATGGTTATCAAATGAAAGAACTCACTGAGAATACAAATGTGAGTTTTAACGAAATAAGATGCTGAACATAAGCTCTGTAGCTCCAATCCGTCTGGATTTTTTGTGTACTTGAGTTTTTGGAGTCCTCGATTATGATATTGAGGTCGAATTGTTCTAGTCTTTATCATCGGTTGGTTAACTTTGAATTGTGAACTTTGGTATCTCACCAAACACGTCGAAAATATAAACTAACGGTGAACTAAGCACAAATAAAAACCCGCTGCAGACAACAATAATATATTTTGTGGCTGCCAGTGATCCAGAAAACTATTAGTATAGCTTACTTCTTCAGTATGTTTTGTATAGAAATGAGAGCGAATTAATCGTTGACTATGATACAGCAAGAGAAGCTTTTCTGGCAAGAGAATCTGATCTCTGGGCAACTAATGGACGTTTGGAGATATTTAGATACAGCTGGAGAATGTTTTTAATCAAATCATGCTTTTGAAGTCTTCAATCAAAAAGTTCAACAGGAAATTATTGAAGAAGTATTGGCGATGCCAGAATAGCACATGACGGATAAAGAATTCCTTAAGGCTAAAAGAGCAATGAATGTTGGACAAAAGGATGCATTTTTATTCATAATTCATCATTTCATCAGTTGTTAAAGTTTGTGCGCTTACAGGGGTGGCAGCACGCTTAGTGGACCCACATTACATTCTACTTACACTAAAATTGCCAGCACAAAAGGAATCACCACAAAACTGTTCTCGTACATTTCCGCGCTTGTGGTATAACTATTAACAAAATAATAGGACAGGACAGTGTAGTAGATTGTACTGGAAAAAAAGACATCATAGATTTAAATAATTTTATACGGAACGACACAAACAAGACAGGAGGGCTACCTAAGGAGATAGAAATAAGGAGGAGTTACAGTTATAGAAATATAGAGGAGGATACTAAGGAGTTCGTTGGGGCCAAGATGTTTCCATGACGTGACGTGTCCACGGCACGAATGTATGCAGCTAATATATCAACCATCCGTGTAGACTTTGGTAAAGACGGTGTCTACCTTATTCAACCCAAGACTGTGCATTTTATGGCAAAATATAGTCACGGCACTGCAGAACAAAGAATGCTGCCAATTATATTATGTTAGGCTTGCACAGTACACAAAATGAAGTGTAGTACCGTCGACCATGCCATTGTATACTAAGGCTCGAAGCTTTTTGCTGCTGGTCAAGCATACGTGCTAAAATCATTAGAATCAATCAATCTCCGCATTGAAGAGCTAGACTGTTTAAAATTAATCGGCAAATGACCTAACAACAATGATGCGATGAATGAGATGAACAAACCAAGAAACGTGTCCAGCGAAAAGTAAAATTTAAATTACAATTTGGCTTTTATAAGTTTGTCGCGGAATTTATTTGTGTAGATAAACAAGTTAATCTAATAATATTAAAAATGTCAAACTAAGTAAATACGAATACTTTAGTGTCGCGACAAGCTTTTATATCATATCAATAATGTAATGACGTTATAAATTGATAGTAAAAGTTTTACAAGTAAAGTTTATTTTTTTCTTTTAAGGGCAATTAAATAAAAGTTTGAATTTTAAAAAAGTTTTTTACTTTTAATTTAAATAATTTAATAAAAAAGAGTCTTTATCATAATAAGCAAATGTATTTTGTCCTTTAGAAGTTACCAAGTACCTATCTATTGAATTAACATAAAATAATTTAAATTATTTGGAATGCCATCCTTGGTTTTGAGTACAGGCGCTGACTATATAATGTGATGCTGAATGAAAATGACAACAGAAAAGGTATTTCGTCGATTGCAGCACACACAACGATTTATCCACTGCTTAAACCAGAGATATTTTCAGAAATACTAAATTTCGGCAAAATGACACGCAAACCACTTCAAATGTTAAGGTTTAATTAAGTAGGAGCCTATTTTTGCGTCTGATAAAGATCCCATAGGTAGTAATGGAGTTTTACGTTCTCCTTCTCGCTACCCTATGAGGGGGCCCTTTTTGAAAAATAATGTTGGTTATCTTAATTGTTTGAGGAGTTTCTACTTATTCTGAAGTCTGGGGACACTGTTCACGACTGTTGTGGATAAAGTCTAATTTTAGTATTATGTTTGTTATAAAGGATGCAGACGTTAATTTTTTGTATGAATTTTCTCGCGTTTCGTTTTAACAGGGTTTAAATTTATGCTGTTGTTTTAAAATGCCCTATATTCGTTTTGAATCTTTAATTATTATTGGACAGCAACTTTTAGAGCCCCAGGATTTTTAATTAGCACTGGAAGGGCTGTGATGATGTACTAATATCTAATCTGTGGTCTGCTGTCATACTTGTACAAAATAAGCTGTTTCTTTAATGGTCCTGTAAATTTGTAAAGTTTATCTTGATGATGAAAGGATGATAAAGCTTTTTGGAGCATACCTGGGTGGTCTGAGACTCGGGCGGTTGGTCGCCGCCCCTCCTCGCGTGTCATTTAGACGTTTTGGGTAGGTGGCGCTTCATGTGCAATGCGAGGTGGTCGGAGCGCGCGAACGACCGCTCGCATACGGCACACTTGAACGGCTTTGCACCTGTGTGCTTGCGGTAGTGGCGAGTCAGCTCGTCCGACCTCGCGAATCGCCACTCGCACTCCGGCCACTGACAGGTGTACGGTTTCTCTCCTATTTAAAATAATATAGGAGAATTTATATGAAATCTTATGCGTTATTGCAATGCTTGTTTTTATTGATAGAAGTATTTATATTATCACTTAATTTGTAAGCTTTTGTTTTCAAGTTAACTTTTATAGTACTCGGAATAATATTTGCAATGTACCAGAGAGCCCGTATAGGGTGTGAGTATTGCGCGACTTGCTCTCTGCACTTTGTAGGAATTGCCCTAGGCTTTGCGGCGCTGCCTCTCACCGAGCTTTGTTAAGTTATTGTGCGCTGGACGTTTAATTGAATTTATAAGAGTAGTGCAAAGATATTGTCATCCTCATAATCGAGTCCGATTATACCAAATACTATAACATAGATGTATCAAAAACGCAATCGCAAAGCTATACAGTGGGATTTATATTTAAAGTCGCAAGAGCTACATTTTTACATAAATATAAAATGTAAATCGCAAAAGCCTAATGTAGAATACAATTCAAAATAAATAATAAATGTATTTACCTGTGTGTATTCTCTGGTGAGCTTTTAGATGTGAACTCTTCGTGTAAACTTTTGTACAACCTGCGAATAATATTTGGGCCTTTAATAATAATAAAGTGCAGTTATAGGTTGCACAAACACACTACCGTCCAAAAGCTTGGAAGCATAAGCCTGTTTTTGACTAAAACGAAACATTGCCTACTATATGCGGTAAAAATGTATTGTTTACTCAACAACAAAAGGATCGTCGGCTCTCATGAAACAAATTTTAACAAGTACCAAGCCAACTGTGAAACATGGTGATAGTAGTAGTATTTTTTGAAGAAAAAAAGAGATGAGGTTTTAAAAATCATGCAATAGTCATCGCAGTCACCTGATCTTTTTCCAACAGAACTTGTCTGGGAAAAACTCGACAGGAGGGTGAAAAACCGTTCTACTACGAGCTCAGAACATATATGGCTATTATTAGAAAAATGGAACAAGTAAGGCGAAAATTATTTAAAGAAATTAATTAATAGAATGCCTAAAATATGCGCGGAAATCATTAAAGCAAAGGTGGACATTTGAAACAATTCGACACATTATATGTTGAATTTATGTTTTGCCTAAGTTAATTATTCGTAAGTTAATGTTTAATTTTTAATTTTATATGAATAAATGTAATTGAAGAGGGCTTACTTTCGTATTATTCGATTTTACCTCGCTGCTTCCAAACTTATGGACGGTAGTGTATACTTTCTACATAATGAGCGTTAAGAATGTGAATTTGTAAATTGACTGAAATAGTTAAGTTTAAAATTTCTTTATTGTTAACGTTTTCGACTTAGTTGATAAATTTTGTTCAGCAATTTCTGCGAATCTGCATAGTCAAAATATATTACAAATTATCTTTTGAAAATTGGCTTGTAAAAGTAAAATATAAGTTTTCATCAGCAAGGTTTTCCATATTACCAGACTTATTGAATTGACTAATCTTCAATCTAAGATCACAAATTTGTTGTTTTTCTGTCCGCTCTTTTCCCCGCTCTTTTTCCGTTGTATATGCATTACTATAGCAATGCGTTAACCGCAAGTAGTTCGTCTACCGGACGCTAGATGGCGCTAACGGAAAAATATTTAATATAGAAAAAAATTAAAGAATTTTGTCCACCCGTGCGAAGCCGGGACGGGCCGCTAGTATTATCAATTATTTTATTTATCATTAAAAATAAATCCTATTTATTAATTTTCTCCATATTAAGAGCCTGATTATTTCTTCTGATGCTAACAAACAAAAAAACCTTAAACTTAAAAAACGCAACTGAAATATATTGGAAGGGCATAATTGTTGAACATTTGTTACACTTTGCCTAAAGCACGTATATTGCTTAAATAAGTTATCGTTTTCTTGCATAAATATTATTGGTCTTTAAAACAATTAGTTTATGTTAAAAGATTTATTTTCCTGAGCTCTCATGCAGTTGACAACATAAAATATATACCGATAAAGTCACAGTGATGCACCCTTCGCTTTTCAAGCTCAGGGTTGTTCCGTCGATTGTATTTAACGAGAGGGGGAGGCGCAAGCCGTGAGTGCGACATCGGCCCGTGCGGGTGTGGCGGCTGCTGTGGCGGTGGCTGCGGCTGCTGCTGCATTTGCATCGTCTGTGACATCGCCTGTTAGAAAAAACTCAATATTAGGTTACATTACCACTCAAACTAAAATTTAAACTTTCCACAGTAATAAACCGTGGTGGTTTACTGATTTGCCAAATGTGTTTTGGTTATTATTATTAACTGGTAGCGACTTTTCGGCAACGACCAATGTCAGCCGTGATTGTAGTTGCAAACTATCCAATATACGGCTTTGAATGAGGCGACAGCCTCTAGACTCTGGAACGCATTGTATGCTATACTTTTGCTCCTACATACATAGATATTCTTCAGAGAAGGCGTTTGATAAACTTAGACGCCATCTATGTAGTAACAACTCGGTAGAGGCAAAATTAAAATATGTCTATTTTGCTGCGTAAACACTAGTGGGTTGTAGTTAAGGCGTTAAAGAAAATAATTTATTGATACCTGCGGGTGATGGTGCGGGTGCGGCGGGGGATGCGGAGCACGCAGCAGCGGTGGTGGATGGTAAGGAGGTGGCGGCGTCCGGCGCGGTCCACCCTGTGATACATCATTTTTTACCAAGCCCTATTCTGATAGAATGCATGTAGACGATGCTTATATATCAACATTTAGGTTGTCTCCACATTTAAAATCGTCCTTCGTTATTTTCCCGTCGTTTCATTCCTTTCTGTTACAGATTAACTGCAGCAGTAAGAACAGCTTAAAAAACAGTACAGTGCCGTACAACAACTGTGAGCCGTAAAGCCGTAACAAACTTACTCGTTCTAAATTGGGATGCTTCTATGTAACAAAAGGGGATGGAGTGATACAAAAATATCAAAGGACACGTGGGGATACCCTGATCAGACTTCTGAGGATGAGATACTAGGTGCAGGTATGCAGTCTATAGGGTCTATTCAGGTCAAGTAAGCAGTTAGTATAGTGAATACGTATTTTGAGCAGTTCTTTATTTGATCAAAATTAATCTGCTAACTAGAAAACAATAGACGAAAGTTTGCTTATTGCGAGCTATTTTCTTACTTAATAAGCCAATAAGCTTAACTGCTTTTACCAGCTTTGCTCATGTGGACCTACGCGACGCCACTACGTTAGCAACAAAAAAAATTGAGAAAATTAGTAATGAACTTGTATGGGTGTTCTGAATGCTAAGCACTTCCTTTAATTGTTGAGGATTCTTTAAAGGCTTACGATAGGTTTGCATGGTTCATGTTACATTTTTTTAGAATTTTAACGACTACATGAATACGTACTTGATTTGTACGTCTAAGTGGCGTTCGAATCAAAAGAGATAGGTATGTAAATCTATACCTATCGTCCGCCGAGTGCTTTTTTGCATAACCTGATCATAAAATACATTTGTGTCTGCAGCAACAAAATTTGATGTGCACCGTATAATAAAATCAATGCATTTCGATCTACTGAGGGCCTACCATCATCTCTTAGCGCGATTCAGTTTCGATTGTCATAGTGAGACACCGCTATACGCGGTCTATAGTGGCGTCTCTTTTTAACAGCTAAACTTGGATCGCTATAAGACGTGATGGTAGGGCCTCTGTACTTATCATATTCGAATGGCACTGTCATATTTTGCCTATTTTCTCATTGCTTTAGTCTGGATCAGGGCGTCAAAGAGCATTCGATTTACTGGTCGTTTACAAATGTCATTCATGAAATAAATACATAAGAAAAACAAAGAAAATCGCCTCGCAGAAGATGGTACCATCCATCGCAAGCGTTCGCAAAGCTTACATCCTATAAAGTGTCACTGACGATACAATTATAGAGGTCAATGGTTATTATTGACGTTTATAACTGCGGAGTCACACAATAATACGAGTTCCATTTAAAGTAAAATCGCAGTAATGTACGAACTTAATATTTGCACGAATTTGTACCTGCATTGAGTTTCCCGGGCTACCTTGGTCGGAACCGGGAGGCGTCAGTGGGGACATATATCCGAGACGCGATGGAGGGTACTTTGCGAATGATGTGGCTGGTTGCTGTGGCTGATGTTGTAGCGGCGGAGGATGCGCGTATGTTGGAGGTGCGCAAAGTCTCTCCGTTTTGATTTCCAGTGGACTGAGTAAGGGAGTGGCGCATTCTTCGAGTAATGGATCATCCGCTTCGAGCTTGACATGCGTGGCGCCGAGGGGAGCGAGCATGTTTGCGTTTTCGGGGTCAATGTTCCTGATGGAAGAGGCGATGTCCTCCCAGAGGGCAGGGCGGAGGAAAGCATCGTCGCGAGAGGAGGGGCCGCCATCGAAGAGATCCATGTGCGCGGGCGCCAGGGCGGCGCCCTCCTGCTTGCACAGCAGTGACTCAAGCTCAGATGTCTGAAACAATTGAAATATGCCCATAACTAAGGATCGTGAAAACAGCTTTTTTGCAAGTTTGTTAAAGTGATAAACTTATTTACAGATTTATGTTAGGATAAGACAATTTATGTTTTTTTTTTTAATTTAGCTGGTAGTATTTTATTTCTACATTCTAATTTTTAATACAGTTTTTTGTTATTTAATTATGCGACGTCCTTTTGGTTTTTTTTTTAACTTTCCTTTATATGTCATGATTATTCCTCTTAGCTTCCAAGGGAACTTCGTAATAAGGAGTGAAGAAATTTTAAGATGTTTGCAATCGTAAGGTACCTTATGAGTATTGAGCTATGGCACTTTTAAAAATTACTAAACATGCAATACCCTATAGCTATGAATATTATGCATTGGCAATGGTATGCAGGTCTTTGTGTCGCACATCGATTTAAGCACACGTGTTATTCATTACTCAGTTCTAGTATATTAACTAATTGAACTTATATATGAATTCCTTCGCGTCGATTTTTTTCAATTTGCTTTCTTTTAAATTTCCTCTAGCAACACCTTTGGTACCCACTATCAGTCACAATCGTTTATAAAAATCATTCAAATGGAATACTCCATTATGCAGATCTGGGCATTAAAGCCCAATCAATCTAAAGTGGCATGCCTCAAATGCCATTAATCACCACGGGAGATGAAGTTGACGATATAGTGTCAGTTCGAATAATTTCCGAGGAGCAGATCTGTCCCGCGCATTACCATACAATGGATCAGCCCACGCTCGGAGTGCAGGTGACGAGGCGAGAGCTTTCTTGAACCAGAGATGAACTAAGGAAAAAATACACAAACCTTTCTTATAACTGATGTTGGGTGATTGTCGTTTTAATTTCCTAGTAGCTTTTTCGAAACATCAATGGTAATTATGAAATATCTGTTTATATAGATATAGATATCTATCTATAAAAATTAAATGTTTGACCGTGATGAACTCCAGAACTACTCAACCGATTATGATATTTTTTTTCATTTTATTGAATTTGTTCCGACTTAGGACATCGGATAGGTTTCATTTTAATTAGAGACACAGCAACGCGTGGCCGGCTCGGTTAGTATATTATAGATATCTTCAACTATACTTAACCGAGAGATTAATAATTTTACAAAACAAAATTTTAATTGTCACAACTCTGTTGAAAACCTCCCCCTAAATGATTTATTTCTAATTTAGCAGCGTTTTGTACTACTTGTACTGTCTATACCGTTGTTTCGTCTTTAAGTATATCATTGTATAAGAGATCATTTCATTTTTGAGAGAAAAGCTTGTGCGTTTAACCGAATACTGAACATTAAATAAATAATAAATATGATACATAACAGGGTAATAATACAAACCGGGATTCAAAACCAGAAATATTTTATTTGGCGCATAGGCAGGATACGTTAGCATATGAGCGTAAATTAATATTGGTCAACGAACAATAGATACCTTTATTTTAGTTTGACAACAGAAATTCCCTGAAGACTTTAAAGGAAATAAATTTGCGTTTTTAAACGTTAGCCTTCCTGCTTAATATGCAGTAGTCCTGTGGATCTAGACTATCAATCATCATATTCAGAGGAGTCTATAGCCTATGTAGCGCCCGTGTGCAATAGTTTACCTAGCGCCCTCTAGCACCCGGTCAAAATGGAATGGGTACAAATAACAGCACATTACCACAAACTGACAAATTTCCCCAAATGTTAATAAACTCTACTGTTTAAAGATTAAATTGAAAATTAATTGAAGCAATTTTCAAGTTTTAGATGCCATGATGTGCTGACCGACTGTATTTGGAATTATATAGGGTATTTACCCAAACAAGCCAAAACGTATCCATGTCATACGTTAACGTATCCATGGGTCATTTTGAATGGAATTTAATTTTTTTACAATTTTTTTATTGACATTGGCATAAGATTTGTTTAAGACATGTGAACATGGATAGGTATGTTTCGGTATGTTAGGTTGTTTGCCGAACACCTTGTATTTTTAAATGTGAACGGAGATTTAATGATCCCGGGAAACAACAGACACACACACACACAAGCACTAACACAAATACTGGGCCTCGCATCAAGTTTCCCACGTCTGTCAAATTTCGTCATTCTAATTACGACCTCATATCTCAACTACAGTGTTCAATATCATTTGGGACCATTTGACAGATTTGAGAAGCCTAATGCGATGTTGAAAACGGGTAAAAATATATTAATCTGTATTAAGGTTTTTTTCATGTAGAAACAAAAATTACTATTTACTATTGAAAAAGCTGATACCATACAAAATATATGCGAACAGAAGCTCTTTTTATGTGGGTTATTAAAAGTGCTGCGGCGAGTGGCTTTCCGCGCTGCCTAAGACCGCGGCGCCCGTGAGCAACGCACTCCCTGCACCATAGGTAAAGTCGCCTCTGATCCTATATCCTTATCTAGGAACTAAGTCAATAGTCAAAAAGGGACTAGTGGGATAGACAGTATCCTATCTGTTATTTATTTTTAATACGTAAATTAAGAGCTTTTTACGAGAATTTATAATAATATAAAATTAAAAACTAAATGTGTTTACATACACTAAATCTCCAGTCTGCCACTGTTCTGCTAAACAGCACGATCTATTTAGTGTTATTGTAAGCTTTAGAACTAGTTTAGATAGGGTCACACTCAAGTCCTATGATAATAATGTGCACTCCACAGGGAGCCTCACGACACGAGTCTCCTGGGTGACAGGGAAAATATCAAAGAATTGTGGATCAATCTAGGTAAGTATTATACTTTTACAATAGTAATACATAACTAAAAATATTAGAATAGTTTGTAAAAAGTTTATAAAATTAAACGTTTTATTGATTTTAAATAAAAAAGCTGGGTGTAAAATATTATTCATTTATTTACGGAAGAAAACGTCTATACTAGGTACTTATAACATAAGTTTAACATTGCATTAATCAAAAAGAAACGTCAATGATTTGAATTTTTAACTCAATTTTTTACCAAGTGGAAAGTGACTCAGCCCTTATCCCTAAATTCCTTTACAAAGACTTCGTTTGATAATATAACAATACTTATCAATAAATACATTGCTGATTAAGCTTCTGACTAAATATATTAGCTTTGTTTCATCAAAATCGGGTTTCGGCAAACGTTATTTTCATCTAAAGTCAATTTTGTATTCGTCACTCACTTGTTAAAGCTACACAACAAAACCGTAAGGTTGCGAAAGCTTACAGACGTCTGCGTTTTATTATTTACAAACGGATCCGGGAGACGTTGTCTTGCCTGAACATAGCTGATGAATATATTAGTTAAAAAGAAGTACTTGGAAACAGATTACACCGTCACTCACAGGGTCCAAATAATATTTTCATGAACTACGCTAACGTGTATGTTTATTTTTTATTAAAAACTAAACATAGATAGCTAAATACTTACGAACAAGGATTTAGTAATCTTACTTTTAGTACCTTCTCCCTCGCGGATAGTATTTTTTAAAACGTTGATGCCCATCTACTTTTATATCTTCCCAAAAACATAAGTTTTGAATTTTAGAGCCCTTACTTTAAAAATTACAGATTTTGATACAGTAGGTAACTTATAAATACAAAGTTTTTTTCAGAGTTATTCAAGTTCCCTTTTTAGCTATTGTTTTCATCCCTTTATAAAAACAACTTCCAAATGTCAAGTTTCTAGGTTCAGTGATTTAGAATGTGCGTTGTTTATAAGGCTGTCAATTAATCAGGACAAAGGCTTTTATTTGAGTGCATTTAGACGTACAAAACTGCGTTTCTATTTTTGATAAAATCATTTGATAGGTATGAGGTGTGATAATATCAAATTTCACAAGGACGCGGTAATATTGCAAAAAGCACCGAATCGTTTTTTTTTTCTCATTATTAGTATACAATCTATGCAAAGTGGAGAGTTGATAAGCTGATGTACATATATTAATTTACCTCAGTTTTTCTACTTTGTAACTTGCTATACCTAAAGGTGAATCACAGTCTTTTTTATACTATTTGCTTTCCTTGTCTTTAATGATAAGAAGGCATACTTATACATGTAAATAAGTAAACTTATCGATAAGCTTCGAGTTCTTTGTCTTATCTTTTATTTACTTTTTTACCATTGTTTACAGATAATGCAAAGAGGTGGGGCTATTGGGCTATATCCTTACATATCGGAACTTTAATAAGGAAGAAATTTGTAACTTTCTTATGTTTGATATGAAGATGACATTGATCACAATGAACCATTCCTAAAAATGTTCAATCGTTAGTTAGCCCAATTAAACTCGGCGATAATTTTGTGTTTCCGTATGCTGGTTTGTGGCAATTTCTTATTAGTGATAATACTAACAGACCATTACAAAACTAAACATAGTAAGCTAGATCTATGACCAGCTATTTAATTGGCCGAAACCTCTTAAGCCAAAACGTGAACGCGTTAGTAAAAAAATCCAAATCATAATAATCGTGCGTCATAAATAAATAAATTCTTACGACTATTATAATTATCATCAATTTATTGGAATGACTATGTATCGGTGTCATATTATTAGGTATACATTTTTCTTTTATAGTAGCAAATAACGTTTTAATCGAATACTAAGCACTGAAAATTTTTTTTTTTCAGTATCCCTTTTAGAAAAATAACACTTATTTACGGTGATTTAAAATACGATTATATCAAATGATCGAACGCCGCTTATTAGTGGGCGTCAATTGGAACAAGTCATAGATTTTAGTTTTTAGCCACTTTGTTGCGGGTAATGCGCGTGCTGTGCACCTGTACGTTTTCACTGCACTGTTGTTTGAAGCCGTAATACCGAGGAGCTATTCGCCGCGGCTTGGTGTCGCAAGCACGCTGGACCGCGCGAATTCCTTCCATGACCTTTGCGGATCGAATGATTGCGCAGGGGCTCCTCCACTGCGCTAGACGAGCTTGGGCAACAGCATCACAGATTATACTGCGTTATAGATAATCTACTACGTAATGAAATAGTTTATAAACAAATAAATGGTTGAGTAATGCTAAATTTAGACATTGATTGTTTTATGGCGCACTCTCACCAAAAATTTTAACTTCTAAACATAAGTTACGAAGTATGTCAGAATGGAAAGTTTCAGTAAATATCTTAACCAATCTTCGATTCATATATTTGTATACTTAATCGTTCACATGTAACAATAAGTCTGTGTCCTTTGTATTCTTTGCACTAAAAGAAGGTATACTACTATGTTTTCAACATTATTATTATATAAATAAAATAATTATTTAAGAAAACTTTATAATATATTTTTTATGATTGACTCGTACCCTCTGCATGGTAATATTTGATCGGTCGAGTTGTAATGTGCTTTATTGGCCAGAGTTTATCTCGTTTACGAAGCTAGCTAAATCAGTTGGCTTATTCCGAACCGAATAGACAGCTTATTGAGCAACGCCCTAACCTCAGCACGGGTTTGTCCGCAGATGAAGAAAGAGACACTTGCACCAGATAAAATCTGCCGACATGCTGCTGTTTTGTTGTTGTTATTTTAAGAAATATTTCAGGGGCTTATCACATTACGCAGCAGTGCACCAATTGTGTGAAGTAATTGTCATTGATTAAGAAATACATAAGGTAATTAACATATTATCCAATATTCTGATCACAAAGTAAATATTTAGCTGTATCTTATGTGCTATGATAATGAGAAATTTGCTAGCAGAACAAGATCTGAGATAATATGGTAACAGTTTTTTATTCATAGACGAATCAATGTTGGGAGCTACGTACCGTCGAGGATTTACGTGCCACAATGTTAGGGAGAATATATAGTTATTAATGGTGACTTCAAAAGTTAAAATTAAATCAAAACACTCCAGAAAAGGTATTGTTAAATTTTAAAAATCTTAAATCTCAAATTTAATTAATAGTTTGATTAATTTTTAAAGAACAATTTCTATTTAGTGCTTCAGGTGTACCTCTTATTTTTTTATTAATGCTGGCTAAGAATTTGCTAATAAATCATGTGGTAGAAAAATCACTTAGTCTCTATTATGGCAGTCGATTATATTCAGTGCTTTGTACCGGAACATTATTATTCAAATGATTGTTACTTAGAAGCATAACAGCTATAACTTAACCGATTACTTAATATCTTGACCAAACATTAATAATGACAGACAGCGAATCATAGGTTCTCGCCGATACCTACATATATTCCAAAACTAAAACCATTAAAATCGTTCAATAACGTGTCTGTATACAGAGTCGATTTTTATAATAATGATAATCAATAAAGTAATAGTACCAATATTTTTCGATCTCTACAAAACAAATGTTCTCCAGTGCTGAAAAGATCATAATGTATAGAAAATGTTACCAACTTTAGAAAAGCCTCTATGTTGGGATAAGTGTTAAATTTTAGGGATCGAAGGGTGTTTTGGGACATCGAGACGACTTGAGGTAACGTTGGTAAGAAAAAAATAATATGTACATATTTTTCTACAAAAGCTCCAGTCCAATTTTTTCCTTCAACGATTTATTCTTATGAAAATATACTACTGTATCTTAGATACTGTTTAAAAAACATACGTATGTGGAAGTTCATTTTAAACACATCATTTGCTTCATTAATGCAAAAATTACAAGTACCGTTATCTTGAAGTTCAATTCTACAGATAAGTGCAAAAGTTTCCTAACCTTCTTCATCAGCTTTCATAATCATCTACATCACCAAAAACCCACTAAAGTGTACAAAGCGCCCCATGTAAAAACAATTAAAATTAAACAAAAAAATAAAATACTGGATGCTATCAGATCGCAAAATCTGAATGTACTATTAGGTTTTGTTTCATTAAAAATACTGTCGTTTCATCCTGCAATTTAATGCAGCCATGCACAAAAAATGTTCATCACGTTAAATTATAATTAAGCTTGAATGCTTTTTTTATCGACATGCATTTGCAGTTGGTTGTAGATAATTTTACATGAGGTTCTAACCGGAAGTTGTAAGCCACTGTTGTGCTCGTCTGCAGCGCTCCAGGCGAAAGACATTTACATCTGTGCCATAAGATATGCGACTTCGTAAGATAATTTCTGTTGCAGCATGATAATCTTCTGCTAAGGTAGGAAAGTAGAAAAATTTACAATTATTAATAAGGCTTGATACTTTATGTTAATATACATAATATTATGAATTGACATTGAAAAAAAAGCGTTATCTAATCAATTAAAAGTATCGGACCGAAAAAGTGGATTAAAATACTTGAAGCGTTTTGCAATTCAATGTGCAATAATAAAATAAAAAATCAATACAAGTAGTCTTTAGTGTAACACTCCAAACTAATTTTTAGAAAAATGTGATTTGTTATTAGTTAGATTTGAGATCCATATTGGGTTGATTAAATTTAAAAACTAATTTAAAAACGCTTACTTATCATAAGGTATAATTTAATAAAGCTCGCTTGCTGGTAATGCAAAAAAAGACCTTACCTAAGTTAACCCGCAATGTTTATCAATTTAGACTCGTGACTTTATGACAATTGAACTTATGCGTTGCGAAAGGTTCCTTTCTCATTGGTCACGCATAATGGGTTAAAATCTTGTTATTTTTATCCACATGTGACAATGATTAGTACCAGCGCTAGATTGATGTGCTGTACGACAGTTATGCAAATAAGTGTAGACTGGAAAACGTTTAGTCAATCTTTCGATATGAAGCTAAAGTACGCGCTGTAGAAATTTATTCTGTCAATGGGACGAATCAATTAATCACAATATTTATATCTGCATCTAATATTACAGACCATGCTTCTCTCGTCATCGACAAAGCAACTATAAATATATAGATCTATCTGCGATTGGGTGCCAGAACCAACGAACCTCATCGATGTTTTTGTGGTGTTTTGGTCCGAGCAGTCCAAAACCACGGTACTGGTACCAGGGTTTTTCATGTTCTAGGAGTGCTGATTGCTTAGCCAGCGTTACCTGAACGACATATTCTGTCGGATTTTATAGTTAATTTACCGGCTATATTGTAACTAAGTGATATCTTTCAGAATGGAGGAAAGACCGGATGAAATGACACTTGTTCCCTGGAGGCAAGGTCTATCTTTGATTTAGAAGGCGACCTGTGTTAACATTCTGCCGTTATCGCTGGTAGTTGCTACATCGACGGAAGCCGAAGCTGCTGCAGCAGCTGCAGAAAATTGTAAAGTTCGAAGGTATGAAGCCTTTGAAATCAGTTATATATATTAGTTCCCTCCCTTGTGTAGACTATGGGTTCATGGGTACGGAAAGCCACTTTTTTTCCAAAGAATAAATGTCCGACAGTTTAATTGAAGCAACCCGAGACAACAGATATGACGGCTACGGCTTTTTTGGCCAACGCATGAGTATAGCAACGACAAAACGCTGCCGGCCTTTTGGGCACCTTTACGTGTATATTTCCAATATTTCTTTTTGACCTGTGTTTAAGTTTAGGTTCATGCTTGTTTATTTTTTTGTTGTATCTAGTTTAAGTTTATTACGTTTTTATTTAATATATAATAGATTAAATATATATGAAAATAAAATATATATTAATATGGAATGTTTTATATGGAAACCCTATGAGTTCCTACTTTAAAATCCCAAGTGTTACCTTAGTTTCAGCTAAAACATCTGAATCCCTATTTATTATAACGTACATAGAAAAATAGGTCGAAAAATATACATTAAAACAAATTCATATGATACTAATATTGTAGATACAAAAGCAGGTAATATTGTTAACAGTTAGCCATAATCATTAGTTGTAATCGTGATTGAAAATTTTTATAGTCATTGCTTTTACTGATGATTGTACGAGTACCTAATCTTGATTGATAGGAAACCGCAGTAGGTACATTATTGCGGTAAGTCAGGTGCTTATTGGTTTTGCAGATAAAGGTCGTGCCGCCAATAAACTTTCTGCCAACGACGACGGCTCGCGTCAAAGTGACTATGAAAAATGAAACGGCAACACCATATAGTTACGTTCTTAACGCACCTACACCTACGAAAGTGTAAATGGTATTCAAATATATCCAAGCTTAAAAAAATAAAGTCAAAAGAAGAATGACTTAACAAGATCCCGATTAAAGATATTTTTTTAATTTGCGTTTTAACCTAGCAAAGCAGCAATTCTGTGAAACTCAAAAAATGTTGTCATGTTAATGTAGTTTTGTATACCTACAAAAAATTATTATTTATTAAATGAATTTTGTATCTAAGGTTCTACAAACAAAAACAACAAATTTTTTTTTAATAGCATCCCCCCTTTTTGGCAGTTTAATGG
The DNA here is from genome assembly GCA_927399485.1 of Calamotropha paludella. Classification (NCBI taxonomy): domain Eukaryota; kingdom Metazoa; phylum Arthropoda; class Insecta; order Lepidoptera; family Crambidae; genus Calamotropha; species Calamotropha paludella. The sequence goes on along the minus strand of OV656803.1, from coordinate 29,018,752 downwards.
TTTTCGGCACTATATGGGTTTTGTGCTGACATCTTCGGGGAGGAAAAAGAATCTAATAACGCTTCACATTTCAAAATTGGTGAGTTTGGTGGTTCCATTTACACTATAGAAGGTCAAGAATGTATAACGGAGGAATAGACATGTAACCACATACATAAAATATTCATGGGAAAAACAAAAAAAAATAAAATATGGTATGGATAACAAATGAATTGCAAAAACTGAAGTTTTTCCTATTTCCTTAAATGTGTTATCCGCACCAAGCAAGGCAACAAGTAATTTTATGAGTAGGGATCTAGTATAATAAAATAAAAATCCAGATCTAAACTATAACATCAAATAAAGTAAGAAATAAAATGAGCAAAGCAAGAAACTGATTTAAGAGACAGAGCCGGTGCCTTAACAGAACCACTCTCTCATTGTTTATGCTATGAAAGCTATTGCGTTTCGATTTTGCGTTCGATCACGGACTTCCACCAATCGCAATGGTTGCGTGCTTAGGTGCAATACATGAAAGCAATTACTAAACTTTTTTACATCCACCCTTAGAGTAACTTTGAAAATATACCGCCTTGGTATGTAACTAAGTTTATAACTAACTATTTTTGGTTACTAAATAATAGAGTTATACCCGTTAATCTAAATCCCGTTAAATACATCATCACATGAGGTATCATATTTTGAGTTGGTATCTACTTGAATGGAAAAATTACAACACCGAATTTCAATTATTTTTCCGTCAAAAACATTTTAAAAATATTGTCGTTTTGTTACCAGTAATCGGAATGTCAATTCCCAGAATTATGTATTTTTGCTTGTATACATTGGTAGTTTTTAGTAGAAAATCCTATTATCTGCATATTTTTTTTAATAACATGACTATTGGTTGAAATCATTTGTCTAGATATAGGTATCACTAATGCTGAGAACTGAGGATCGTGACGAACAAATCTTGCATTTATTTTAATAAACATGTAATTACTTCAAGTAATTTAATATACTATTACTTTTAATAATATGCCTTTACCCTAAGTACTTACCTATTTAATCGAATATCGTTTGTTCATAACAGTTCGTTTTTCAATTACGAAATAGACACATATTTCATTGTAAATGGTGGGTAGGTAAATGTTTGTAGGGTCAATGGAGGTCAGGAGATAGCATTGCGGCGTCAGCACCGTTTCCAAGGGACTCTAGTAATTAGCATTTAAGGCCAAACTTGCTCACAAAAATATAAGACCTTCGGGACAACAGCTGCTATGACTTATGTTCAAACTAATTAACTGTTGTTTTATTAACCTCCATAAACCTTAATGTGGTTATTTTATTCTGACAGATTAGGAATTACAAACATAACATTTAAAAAAAACAATGCTATATTTTAATATAATTTCTACATTTTTGTTTGCTTTGTATGTAAAGAAAGTTCACTGTGCTGATGGTTATTTGATTTGATTCGGTCTGACAAAAAAATATTGATTCCTTACTTGAAGCTCCCTAATAGAGAGTAACATATTTTAATTATGTGTACTTACATCTGGAAAAATGGATTGATATGGATTGATTTAATGAGCACGACCCTTACTTCGTTCATCAGTGTGACCTTTTGAATTTAAATACACGTCGTATGAAAAGAATTAAAATTATCATTCCATCCCGTTATGGTATTGTTTGAACAACGTGTCGGCGCAAGCGCGTGCCGGCGCTCTATTTCCATAATTCTACAGACGCCCACGGCAATTCATTCACAAAAGTACAAATCTTATTGTACATACACACTATACACATACCGCTCTTAACATTAAGTCGTAAAGTCTAAATTGCAAATAGGGACTACAAAGTAACGGTACACGGCACGGTAATCGGCATAATTCACTGTACTAAGATTATAATTATGAGATTCATGTGTTCGTCTCTGGAATTTCGTGTGAAAAGCACCGAAGGATATACATATATAGCCTTACAGTTGACAAAGTTTCAATTTTGTATTGCAATCGCTTATATTTATTGAGTTAAAATGTTAAAAAACTTATTTGTGTATTAAAAAACGATAAATTTCTTCTTCTTTCTTTCTGTTCAATTAATACGTGAAGAGATCCGTTTATTGTAATAGTAAGTTTTTTAACGTTTTGTATCTTGTAAAGCTTTTCTTGAATTATAACATATATATTAAACAGTCCTTACCCAGGTTTTTTGCGTAATATGTACTAACAAAGCCATGGCGTATCTGTTGACATTCAATACACGAATTGCAAATGCTCATTTTATCTTTTTCTCTTAAATAACTTAATAATCTGATATTTTTATAACATTTTTTTTAGGTGAACACCACATGGTGTTAAAAACTTAATTTCATTAAAAACATATCATATTAGTGCATTTAATACATAAACATTTATTCTCAGTACTTGGTGGTCAAAAATATTCGTATACGTGTATTACAATAGTAAAATGAAAGTGAAAAAATATTTGCTACGGACAAATTTCATCAATGGTGATATTAGAAGTTATGAGAATAATAAATAATGGTAATAACATTTTATAGGCGGGCATACATTGGCAGACGGCTAAGGCGGGCGGTGGCGGTGGGCGGATCGATACGGGCCGCCCCGCCGCCCAACGGGGGCGCTGTTTAAACGCTGCTGCTATATATTGTAGATTGTATGTTTATGCCGCTTTAAGCAATGACAATAGAATTTTATAAGTAGCAGCGATGAAAGTTACTCGCGTTTTTAGCGTAAGCTAATCACATCGATGAATGAGCAAGGTATTAGACGATTTAAATTTTATACATTGTTGATACAGTTATAATTTAATTCTTTTTTTTTAATCATTACTACGCTTACGTTTAATAAGAAAAACTTAATATTTTTTATAATGCATATGTTTAGGTGGAATTAAAAGCTTTTTATTCAGTTGGCCTTATAAACTCAATTTTCAGAATACCTATATTATGTACTTGCTAGGTTGAAGTTATATATAGAAAGACTTACTTACGAAAAACTAAAAGGAAATAGTGTTGATTAAATTAATTAGACTTGTTTGTAAGGGTTAAGTCGAACCCCGCCTAAGATTAAAGTTACACAACACTTTTTTAGTAGTTAAAAGTTTTTTTTTTATATATTTAAATTAAAATTTTCTTTTATAAAAATTACAAGATTAATTTAATATTACAACCCCAGCCGAGCCCCAGCAAAACATAGGATCTTTATGCAAAGGTAGTTCGAAAACGACGCGCTTGATTGCAAACTTTGTAGAATTTTCGGGTATTGAGAATTGCAAGTTCCTTATGTTGCTTAAGGATAACATAACAGTTTGCAATGATATATTATGTACTCACATATAAAAATAGCATACTTCTATCGCAGCTAGTTGGACTTTGCCGTACCCCTCGCAGCAAATTGACGAATAATAAAAATACAGTGTAATTCGAGTAATGTTTGCTTTTCCCATAATTTCGGGTAAATGTTGGTCGAGGGGTGGAGTGGGTGACTTGTCGCTTGTCATAGAAAAACGAATCTACGAATATATTTGGGACGAAATACTGTACGGTGGTTTTAAATTGCTTTGTATACAGGGGTTGACAGTTCTAGAATTAAGGGTTTACACGAGTTTATAGTGGGAATAAATATTTAATCTATTTTCGCATATTTTGTCTTGTCCTTGTCTTACTTTACTAATGGGTTGGATAACTTTAGCAAGTCTCCGCGGCGGAGGCAACTTTCGACAGCTTTTCCTGTTTATAGTATTTTTATATAACAAAAATACTTCATATGACAGTAACCATAAAAGTAATTAAGTTAATAGTGACACAAGTTGTAAATATGGCAATCACATTTTTATTTGACTTGATAAAGCTGTCAACTCAACTTAGTAATTAATAAAAAAATTGTATGAAAATTTATCTATATAAATAGATACTTGACTATTTTAGAAGTAATCCCAAAATACCTAATTGAGTAATAATAGTGCTAAGAAAAACATAATGTCATGGGAACACCACCTTCAAAAAGACATTTACGTGAACACTGATAAAAATTATATATTTATTAATACATGCGTACGTATATACATAAGTATACGTACAACTGAAGCAAGAAAGTATTGCTATTTGTCAATTTTAAATATACAAGTTAATAGCTGGAAATGTCATCAATAACGTGGATGTTTCATAAGGCTGTGAATACAGACTATACAATATAACCTTGTTAAAAACCAATGTCATCATATAGATTTATAAAGCTATTGTTTAATAAGGAGGTAAATAAAACTAGGTACCAATGGCATTATAATTTTGATTCCGTTGGTGTCTTTGTAAGGGCAAAATACGAAAAACAGTTTCTATGCGTGTATGGTCTATTTTGTCATAAAAAAAGCATATATGTATAAGTAAAAAATAGTACAGCGTGTGTTCCCACCGCGTAAAAGCGAATGGTAAGCACGCCAACCGACCACTTCGCATGTTATCTACAAATTCATTAAATCTGAGTATCCTTGAATTGACTTTGCCACTGTTGTGTACCAACACGAAGAACAGAAATTATTTGCCATAACACGTATTTGTATTTTATGACTGGAGGTCGCCTGCGGCTGTGCCTTTAATTATTTTTTATTTTATTTATCACACGAAACTTACTTCCTCTTTAATTTTCAATGTTTCTGTAAAGAATATCTAGTTTAAATGTATAAAAATGTCCTATTCCCAGTTTATCTTGGATGGAGATTATTTTTTCTAAACCTTTCCTAGAATAAAAAATAGGTTTAAATCGCTAGCACGCACAGATGTTTGCACTTATAGGTATGTTGGAATTTAAGGTAAATTTATCTTAAAACAGAACATAACACCAACACTAGTTTATAGATTTGTAGAGGTATATTTAAACCCTGGAATATAACAGCCAATTCTTTATTCTATACTTTGTCGTAATATTAAGCAAGCCGTGGTATGCTTGATTATTAATCTTGTTCTAATTAAAAAAACATATTAAGTAATTTTTGTGTATGCAAAACAATAGAGATATTATAAATTTAAAATAAGCTATAAGGCTTTTAAAAGAAATAGCAAAAAGTTTACATCACAGGCGACCGAAGAGCTGGCAGCTACCTCGAACAAAGAATTAGCCTAGCTATTCAAAGGGGGAACGCTTCCAGTATCTTCGAAACGTTACCTAAAGGGACTCTTTTTTATAATATATTTTAGTTGTTATATTATACAGGGCGTCCCAAACTTATGGGACATGAAGGGGAAGTACCTTAAATATCGTAGATAGTGAAATTTGCTCAAAGAAGACTTTATGTTATTTTTAAAAGCTAGTAATTCTGCATTTATAGATTTTCTAAAAATTACTTGCTTCGTCTGGGAATCGAACCGACTTAAATGTCAAAAAAAATCACCCTACTTTTATGATGCCAATCGAAAGAATAGCTAAAAAATAATAACTATGCTTAAGTTACATGGTTTTTTAAAAGAAAGGAACAACGTGAAATTAATATTTTAATCAAATTAAAAACATACATGAAACTGCCGTAGTCAATTAAGTAGGTATTTTTTTGTAAATTAATTAATTAAATGCTCAAAATGTGATCCCTCTTGTCTTACGCAAATCTCCAATCTTTTAATGAGTCCGCTGCCTGTTGATTTTCTTATCATTTTATGGTGAACACTCGATGTGATATGGCACAATTCTGTTTGCAACTCGCCCACGTTCTCGTATCGCTTTTTGTATAGCATATCTTTCACGTATCCCCAAAAGAAGAAATCTAATGGTGTAAGGTCCGGGGATCTGGCCGGCCATCTAATCGGTCCATTTGTACCAATCCATGTAGGAAAACATTCATTTAGAAAATCTGCTGCTCTCCGACTATTATGAGCCGGAGCTCCATCTTGTTGGAAAATTAAGTTTTCTTGCTCCGCCGCGGAAAGATTTCTTATCTTATCCCTTAAAATTAGAAGTATTCCTAAATACTTTTCCGTGTTCAAGGTTCCTTGGTAAAAATGGATTAAGAAAACCCGGTTTTTTAAAAGTCCGTTGGTGCGGTGCAGTTGAGTGAAAAACGCACTTGGTTATTCGTTTCAGTGACTCGTAGGGGATTTTCTTTAGACCAAATACGATTATTGTTGCGGTTATACATACCGTTATTGCTCAAGTTAGATTCGTCTGTCCAAATAATATTATCCAAAAATTTGGATTTTCGAGCAAGCGTGCCTGGATATCAAGACAGAAATTTCTTCTCCTTTCTGTATCGCCCGGAAGTAATTTTTGAACCAATCGTCCTTCAACATAACTCTTAAAACCGTGTTTTTTTAATACACGGTGTATTTTGCTTTTCGAAACTCCAATTTCATGTTCTCCTTCTCTCACCGATGCTTTCGGAAAAGCCGAAAAGTAAATTAAAATACCAAGTTCTTCGTCGTTGATCGTACGGTTTTCTTGCTGTGGTTCTCTTGGGCGTTTATCGAAACGTCCCAGAGTTTTCAAATTGTTCACAAGCCTTTTCAAAACTTTACGAGACGGTAATTGTCTATCAGGATATTTTACGCTATACCACCGCAAACTTCTAGAGATATCTTTATCATTCAAAAAATATGCTTCCATTAGATCAAAACTTACTTGATATGCCATGTTCGCAATAAATTAACACAATAACACTTGTGTAAGTGAATTAAGACTAAACAGATCAATATCCGAAAAATAAACGCTCGCACAGACTGTTCCATTTTCAAATTTAAGAACAACATTATTTTCGTTTTAAATTTGCCTTCAACGCTCGCACAGACTGTTCCATTTTCAAATTTTAGAACTACATTAATTTATTATTTTTAGCTATTCTTTCGATTGGCATCATAAAAGTAGGGTGATTTTTATTTTGACATTTAAGTTGGTTCGATTCCCAGACGAAGCAAGTAATTTTTAGAAAATCTATGAATGCAGAATTACTAACTTTTAAAAATAACATAAAGTCTTCTTTGAGCAAAATTCACTATCTACGATATTTAAGGTACTTCCCCTTCATGTCCCATAAGTTTGGGACGCTCTGTATATATATTTTTTAGTTTTAGGTTTATGATAAATTATGTTTTAGTTTAGTTTCATAATTGTGTGTTTTATCCGCTTTAACATTATAAAGTGATATATTATAAATTATAATTGATGTCTGGTGCTTATGTAAAACCGCCTTGGAATCTCTATTTGAAATAGACCCTACCGTCCCTATAAATTATGAAATTTATGACTGCCGACAGTATTTAAATGCTTCTGGAGCTATTTGGCATTTACGAGATTTTCGTAAGCATAATACTACAGTACAAGAATTAAATAAATTACTAATAGAGTATAATATTGCATATTTTTTCAAAACCCTCCATAATAAATAGGATTTTAGGTACAGGAAGTACCGAGCTAACTGATATACATCGTGTTTCTAATAACAGAATCGCTTTTAATAAATTGACAACATAAAAGAGTCATATCAGTGTTGTTTAAAAAAAATCTATATGGAAACAGTATTGATACCCAGACTGAATAGACGAACCTGCTTTAAGCTGAATTGAATATTAAAATTGAGGTTCTAACATCGGATACCCTATCCCAATTAAAGTTAAAACCGAAGTTGCGTCCACGTCACCTGATTTTTAAGTAAACAATGGCGCGATTATCTTATTCGACTACCGAACTCGGTTTTACCGTAAATTATGATTTGTTATTATATCAATCTTATTCAACCTCTGTAACCGTCGCAGTATTGGTTGATTGAAATATAGAAAACAGGCTAATACGGTCAAAGCAAATGCCTTTGACTAATTGAGTCACCACTATTGGCGTAAAAGTAAGTATAAAATAGCATAAAACACTGTTCTTGACCAAAAATAAAACTTTTTATAGTCATAAATATCGGCATCACGAGATAGCATGACTGCCTATGTATCCTTTCATTTTGATTATCTTTTCCACAATCGCACTGGAAGTAGAAAATGGTACTTTCCAGACGGGCACATAAAGGTAACTCGTCACATTAATATAGCTCTAAAGTTGACATTGCATTGCACTCTCTCGCATTACTCATTGAGCTTTTAATACCAGACGACCCAGCTCTAAGAATATTGGTATTTACTGTAAGTTAAGAAAATTAAATATCGACCGCCGGTTCGTGTATAGTATTTCGATACATTTGCGTTAAAAGTTCCAGTTACAAATCCTGGCAGTGGCTCATATTGGTGTGATTAGGATAAGCATATGTTCCCCAATAATGTTTTTGCGCATATTTATTTACGTATCATATCTCTTATTAAATGTGCATGTGATACCTGTTTACAATCATCTCCTCAGCTGAAGGATTTCCACTTCTAGACTGAAGCCTCCCATCAAAAGAGGTTTTGACATAATCTCCATGTTTGCCAGGCAGGCGGGATCCCACTAAAAGACCATATTTCGGAAAACGCTGCTGTCCACTGTGTGGATACATTGTATCACTGATAAGAAGGAGACTAAAGTTTTGTAGTTTAATATGTGAAAATTTCGTAACTTTGTGATAAGCTATTGGAAAATAGTACCTGGACATCACAAAATAATAATATTCATAATTTATTCATAATCAATATTAACGTTAGCTTTGTTGCAGCTATATATTTCGAAATCTCTGTCGAAATATTCTAAAAAGCACCCAGGGGACAAAGTAACTCAAATCTTCCATTAAACGGTATTGTTGTCAACTGTTAACGGTACAGGTCTAGCTTATTTTAAGGCTCTGTAATATATTTTTATTATAAGTTGTAGGTCAGCAAAAAGTATAAACACTACTCTAAGATAATATAATCGAATGATCTGTGTAAAAGAAATGCTATCAAAATCGATTAAAATTAAATATTTTTATTTGCATTAAATAAGGTAACACAACATTGCACAAAGAAGGCATTGCATTGTGCTGTATTGAAATTCGACCGAACTGTTTCCTCTTTCTACAATAGTAAAATAATGATATAAGCCCATGTAGTAAGAATACATTGTGCATATTTATATTTTTGTAACTTAAAGAAGCAGCAATATTTTAAGGTACCATACGCATTTTAATAGGGCGCCAGTAACAGTGCTATAAACAAATCACCGCATAAATATTCATGTATCATCCCCTAGCGGACCAGTATCTACATATAGTTTTAATAATAAAAACATATTAGCCACATCGCATGTCTGCGTTTCCGTGACCGGGCAGTTTTACACCTGGCCAAATGGGGAGATACTTTGTGGGATGGGGTATGGGGGGATAATGGGTAAAAGGGGCCGCGAGGGCACCACCGTTTGTCAGCGGTCAGCTATTAATGAATGCGGCCATAACGTTTATTACACCCGCTGAGCAGCTTTTGGTATTGCTTGTATTCATCGTTTTGGAAATTAACGTCATGACTTTATATTATTGTGATATACGGACGGTATCGAAGCTAACATCAAGAGATGGCTATCTCGTTAACTATATTCGATTAAGAACCGTGTTGTTATTACCAGATCCTACTCGAACTTGAAGACCGGTATCCCCTTCTGTTTTAAGCAATGCCACAACAAAAAAACTTAATCTTATTAGAAATTATTATAACATAAAATATATATTATAAACTGAAAAAAAAATCAAAGTAAAATTTGTTTAAACAGTTAAATTTTAGAGAGTATGAATTTGGAATGGATGCTCCATAATTTGATCCGATAAACGACACCAAATAATAATGCTTATAGGGAAAACAGATAATTAATTCGTTATAAAAGTCGTTCCTCGGGGTTGACGCGGTCACGTGGCGTCGTTTACACGTTTGACTCCATTTTATTATAATAATGAAATTATGACAGGGCGGTCGCGTGTAGCGGTCACCCCTGACCCTCGCCTTTACCTCATTAGACTGTGATGATACGAGCCTGCGCGGGGTTAGTCGGACTTTTTAATTTGATGACTTTACCATTGTAGTCAGCTTTTGAGCTGAAAAACATATGATTTGTTTGAATGCCATAAAAAATGCAACAATTGTATGTGTATAACTGTAGGTAATCTTTAGTTGCAGACGGTAATATTATTTTCTAAATGTGTCTGTAGTTCAGAGAGCTTATATACCTTACAATATTTTATGTGTCAAAATACTTTTTTATTTAAAAATATTTAGATATTAAAATCTAGCAGTTATATGCTTACATAAAAAAAATATAGATGGTTAGAAAAGACGTTAAGGATTTGAGAGTTGATTGATCATTGAATAGAAAAACCCATCTTAGGATAAAAGCCGAAAACCTTCGAGGACGAAGTGTTTATTAGGGGTATCAATTAGCAAAAGAAGCACACGGCAACAATCTGGCAAAAAGGGGTCGCTTGGACTAATTAGCTAATGGAGTCGAGCTCTGCCCCCTTGCTGTAATGGATTGTGGCACGCTCGGCGCGTCACAAACACCATCTCGGATTTCCTCAGTTTGGAACGCTGTATGCACGAATAATTGCGAGCTCACGAAACCAAAATTAATAGCTTAAATTCTAGTAAATTTAACACTCGTACGAGTGATTTGTTAGATTAAGTATATTTAAAAAGCAAAGTTTAGATTTGTCACATTTAGGTCGCTATCCAGTCTTTCGTTTATGATTTGATTGACACGTTTATATTAAAACCTTTCTTTTACGACGATGTAGTCAAGAGAGTTTCAAGGAAATCAATTTCTCTCTTAAGAGACGACGTTGCTTGTACTAAACGCGAATGAGTTCTGGGAAAATGATCTGAGGCATTCTAGCGTCACAATTTACGATTAAATCACGTTGCATCATCTTTAAGTTCAAGATTTTATTATAGATAAAATGGTTTCATTAAAGTTTTAGTGGTAACATTTTCCTCGAATGAACTCAAAACATTATGTCTACTGATCAAAAATAGAAATATTATAAATATTTGTAACGCTCGCGGTAAGTGGGTTGATATATATATATATATATATATATATATATATATATATATATATATATCATTGCGTATGCACATAGATTTTTCGTACTTGTTGAACAGTTACAAATAAGTTCATAAATTGAATACGTAATTTTTGAGATTCAATGCAAATTGATACAATTGAACTTTTATGACTGTAAAATACGACTCTTATTAAAATATGTAATTAAAATGTCGCAAATTTGATACATAAGGCGTTTGTAGAATCTCTTTTAATAAAAAAGAAACTATTTTTTTACGTAATAATCAAATATAATATTTATTAGCTTTAATAAATATATTTTATATTATTTTTTCTTTAAATATCGATGTAGGAAAAACTGTATTCTCGTGTCTACCTAAATAACAACTAACTTAAAGCGGCCATGGCCCATCGGGTGAGATATTAGCTTTAATTCCAGTGGACCTAGTTCGACAATCGTAGACACACTTGTAATTCAAGCTTTGGCCTTCCAGGAAGGGTTAAAGGGAATATAAATAATGTGTTTATTGCATTGTAAATATTCTTTACAAAGAACTTTTTCACAACTGTTTTTCCTATTTTTCTCCATCATATAACCCAACAAAATTGATTCCTTATAATAATCAAACGGACCGTTTTATAGTTCCCTACAATAAAAAACGCATAACTCGTCCCTCGCAAATTGAATGGACTTCAGGAGGCGTGAGGTGGAGAGCCATTTACAAGAGACATGTCGCCTACAGCCATTGACTGTTGGGTTGAATTTACTTTGGCATTTTATACAGCTATAACTCAATATGTGGTAGCGGGATAACTATAATATGGCTTTTTTGATGAAGAGATATCATTACAGAACTCTATAACCAGATAGCTTTTGTTTTGAAATACTATATATACAATTAATTTTGTAGATTATACTAAGAAGTACCCTATTCTAAGATTCAGACTTTTAGACAATGAAAATGATACCTGTTACATAGTTATCCTGAAATGGCTCACTATCTCATGATTAGTAAGTAGCCAATTTACTATCGGAATGAGCAATTTATTAATTCAAATCTACCATCAAGATACGTATCATGATTTTCCTATGTACCGAATAAATATTAATAGACTCATAGTAATGGGATAGGTCACGCGAAGACACACAGATGTTGCTAATAAAAGTTATACTTATTCGTCGTGTTTATATCAGACGAACGCTGTTGAGCGGTATTTCTTAAAAACAATTACATTTCAGGGTAGTTCTGAAAAGGTCTTAGTAAAGCGTGAGTTTTGTTACATAAATGATGATTTAGAGATGTGTGCAAGGAATGCTTTTGAGGAAGACTAGCGCGAAAAACATCAGAGCGTATTAAGAAGTATAGTTTCGAAAAAAAAGTATTTTATAAATTAACTTTGTATAAAGTAAGTAATTTAAAACATGCCCCATAAAATATTAGATGGTATTAACGCATTTACCATTACGCTACTTATATAAAATACACTTATTTAGAATAAAAGTATTTTTAATATTTTTAAATTATAAATTTTACTAGCAACGCGCTCTGACTTTCGTAGGGCGGTACGGTGTATGTCACAGTATTCGTATAGCTGTAGAATGTATTTATGAACAAATTGTAGAGCACTTTTTCATTAGGAACAGATATTGCTTAGACTAAGGGGAGTCGTAAAAGGCGACAATAATACTGGAGGTGACATACATCTTTTGTACACCGTAGAGGTTATGGCAAACCCGTTAACTCTTTGTTTTGGGGGAGGAGGGGCGGCTTCTGTCCAGCAGTAGACGTCTTTCGGCTAAGATAATGATCTGTGATATCTTCTAAGATATTTATTTCCATTATACGTTGTAAAAGGTAATTTGGTAATGTAAATGTAAGTGGTTAACATATTTAGTTCTTACACTTCCGCGCACAATACACATCGGAATAAAACACTTTTTTACGGATTTTTGCGCATGTTTTATTTTATTTTATATTTAATCCTGACGTTTCGACTCCTTTACAGGAGTCGTGATCATAGGATGACATGTCATGACGTCCTGACATGTCCTGACGTTTCGACTCCTGTAAAGGAGTCGAAACATCAGGATTAAATATAAAATAAAATAAAACATGCGCAAAAATCCGTAAAAAAGTGTTTTATTCTAAATGTAAGTGCATAATAAGAAGTTTTTTTACAATATTACTATTCTTTGAAATTCACGTTTTTTTTCTTCTAAATACACATATTAATCCTCCAGAAAAAAAATCTGAATGATAGTGAGGAAATCGTTTCAAAATCTGTTCCTATAGTTTTAAACAAGTTAGTGGGTAAGAAATAAAATGCTTTTTATTCACCTCGAGACTAGTTAACACCTTTTGATATTCGATTTGATCAGAACAGCAACTATCGGGTCGGCTAGTTTAGTGAAAATAGGAATATCCAATAAGTCCGTCAGTGGCGTACTGTGTAGCAAATGTAGAGGAATGCGCGCGCATAATGTCGTTGCCCTCCGGCCGCCCGCCCCGAGTCGTGATTGGGCGGCCCGCGATGTATGCAGCGATTACGCCATGTACCCAGCTATGTGCTTACATTAACTAGGTTACAAAAGCTGTTTCTTTCTAATGCTGTGTTTAGCTTTCTACTTTTAGACATTTATAGAATTAAATATATTTCTTCGGCTGCGGGATTGTGCTTTTTTCATAGTTCAGGAAAATGCATCACTGTAGGCAATACTAAAATAAAAAGTATATACTTAATAATAATATATAATAAGTATTTTTTTACCAAAACAACTGTTCATAAGTTAATAATGAATAACTGACAGTAAAGTAAAAGACATGTTTTTTTTTCAGCTTCAGAATATTCTTATTCCTGACTATTTCTAATAAATATAAAAAATATTTACTGTTCATATTTGTTAGTAAGGACAAGCAAATAGTCGTTAAACGAAAAATGCAAATTTTACAGGAAAAATATTTACTGTTTTGTATTAGGTTGTATTAGGGTTTAATGGAGAAAATATTAATTGTTTTGTATAAGTTGTATTAGGGTTTAACATGACTTTTTTACGGAAATAATTCAGTAAACGTGAATGACCAATCAAACATATCCATGTGGATAAAAAAGCAAATTATTAAAGATAAAAAAAGTCAAACATGATTTTTTTTATGTGCATTACAGTAACTTTATTGACATCATTTATTAAATTTATTTCCGTGCTAACATATATCCTACTAATATTATAAAGGCGAAAGTTTGTAAGTATGGATGTATGGATGTTTGTTACTCTTTCACGTAAAAACTACTGAATGGATTTGAATGACACTTTACCACAATATAGCTTATACATCAGAATAACACATAGGCTACAATTTATAAACATATTGTTCGAAATACTAATCCTGCGCAGACGAAGTCGCGGGCACCAGCTAGTATATAATATAAATCTGAGAAAAATACTTATATGTATATATGTAGTCTCTAAATTCCGAATTTGTCAAACCAGTAAAAAGTCCATGGTACTTGGGGATATTAACATGTAGTAAAATAAAAAAAATATGAATTTTATACATTGACTACTTTGACAATGTATAAACAAGGGAAATTTCCATATTTTATGAGAATATATATTTTTTAAGACTTCTCCTCCTTATCAAATATAACTAAACGACAAAGGCTTTCTCTACCAAATATAATATCTGCATATATTATGAATATGCGTTGAAACGTGAATGGAGGAGAATTAGAATTGGAAGAATCGACAAAATTTTTAGCTATCATTCTTGGGCTTCTTTTATTGTGTTATGTCTTATAGTGTTACAAAGAGGGGGTTTACAAAAAAAAAAAATTTTTTTACCTCACTCGCTCGGAAAAGTTTGGTTTGTGATTCAATTTCTGCGAGCATAATTGGGTTTTTATCTGCTAACGTGGAAAAGTGTTTTAAAATTAGAACCTTTCTATTCAACGGTACACATGGTACATTCTGAATCGTCATTATAGTCCTTATAAGTTACTTTTTTGAAGTGAAAACTTCTTTAGCATGGTTGTGATTTAAAAGTCGATACAACGAAAAAGCGACAGAAAGGAGATAGACACATAAATTCATAAGATTTAACGTAGGAGAAAATGAGATAGGAAGCATTATGTACTTGTGTTAATACGTGTATGTGTGCGCATTGCGCAGTACAAAGCTTGATAGAGGGCATCACAACAACCGTGATATTTTGTATACATGTACGTTTTTTTCTGAAGGTTTCACTTCTACCACTTGTGAATTGCACACATGCTTTTTTATTAATTCTGTAATACCTACTCCGTTTTGGTTTTATTAAATTATTTTAGGTCCCTTTAAAAAAACTAGTTTAGATCATACTATGTGTTAAGTATACGAATTTTAAATGTATGTGAGATTTCATAACATATAATTGGATTTCGAACCGCATCCGAAAAAGAACTGTTTAAGTGATCTATGGTATTATTTAGTCAATTCACAATGAATAGAAATATTACTAATTGTAGCAATTTTACTTATTTAATTGAAATAAACCTATTAACCATTTTATTGAAGCTGTTTTTATTGCACCTAAAAATGTTCCTCCCTGTAGTGAGGTGAAAAATTGTGTGTTTCGCAGGTAACTCGCAACCAAATCTCAAGATTCTAGCCTTGCATAACAAATGTCTATTCACTATTATCTAATAAATGCGCGCTATTTATAACTTACGGGCCAAAGATTCTCTTCAAAGATTTAAGGAAATTCATATTTTAATGTATATAATATAATGCAATAAAAATAATAAAAAAATTTTTGGATGTGTTTATTGCATTTAATAATTAGGTTCTAAACAATGTCGTTGAAGGAACTACCTTGAGAGAACGTCCAAAAAGTAAAAATACTTATGATGGAAGGCTATTATGGCAATGATATATTATTTAAAAGGCAAAATGCATAGACAGTCCTTTTTAAAGATTCTTTTTTAATAACTGCGGTGCAATTTAATTTTTCAAAAAGACAAATAAAGGATCTTTTTCAGCACAAGGTTTCCCGACGTAGGAATTACGATGCCAAATCATAGTTGTTGACTTTCAATAAATGCAATGTTAATAAGCTTATTGCATTTTGTCATATTGTATTGGTTAAAAATGATCAATTATAGACTATAGAGGCTTCGAAAATAGTTTATATTTAAGTTTAGGACGATGGAAGGGTTAGCGAAAAAGTAAAAGTAAGAAATTGCCGCCGTTAAATTTTCCTAATAAGCTAATAAATTTCTACTGAATTCATTAGCTAATTAGATACATACTTAAGTGTAGTAAGGACCTATGCAAAAGGCATTTTCCACTCAGAAAAGTCTTAATTTATGATCGAATGTTGCCGTCTTTCTACGTTCTAGGCTTTAAGGTAAATATTTACTGTACGTATACTGCGCACCCAATGGCTGCTGAGTAACGAAAGTACTATACATAGTACGATAGGAAACTTCATTTTATTAAAACATATACCAATGTGCTTTCAAAATTTTAAATAAAAAAATCTTGCTTCAAATTTACCATATACAAAGGGTTTTAATATTTTGATTTTTCTTTATTTGTTATGTAACAAAGTATATCTCTAAGTAAGACCTCATCATACTTCTATTAATGAGTAGAATTGTAAAAAAAGTTATTTATCTGATTATCGAATAATCAAAATGTTGAAATTTTGTTTTGTGCTGGTCTGGGCTAACGCACAGATCACTACAAACCAGCCGCCCTCTTATCAAATGGGTAGATTTCGGTTTCCGAAGCGAATGATATTTATAATGTGTCATAAGTTTAAAGTAGTTTTACAAGCCCTAAAAACTATAAAAAAATATATAATCGGCTTAAAACGTAACCTATTCTAAAGAATAGTCGAGTTATTCCTAGCACCTGCATACTAACGTAGGGCTAATATAAATTTTGCTAACGTAGTAATATAAATTATTTGCATTTATATTTGCATAACGTAATAATATAAATTTTGCTGAAGAAAAATTTAAATTGAAAAACTAGATTCGTCATTTTTATATTGAAGACGCTTGAAGATTTTATTTTATTTTATTGTTTGACCAACTGGTTTAAGCCCACTTTTTAGAATACGACGTTTGTTACTTGATGAGTTGTTTTAGTGCCTTAGTTAAATTTCTTTAGTCGTTAAAGCCTACTCGTTAATTTTAATAGTTGCACTTCATTATTAATTATTAATATAATAATAATTAAAATAATAATATAAGTTTAATTATTATTTTCACATTCACTTAAATTAGTAATCTTATTTTACGATTAGTGCTTTCACAATTACTTCATTATTAAGGTTATTAAGATTTGTATGTAGACTTTTTCCGAAGGTACTCGATATTTGATATTTTTTAATACTTCAACACCGAAGCGAACACAAAGAAATCCAACTTAGGTTGAATAAAAAGTATTAATTTGATTTCGTTATAATAATAATTTATTTATATGTTGTAAAAATACAACAACATGCAAATATAATGCGTTATGGCTTCCTATACGGATCAATTGGTAAAGGTGCTTAAGCACCCGAACGATGTAAAACTAAAATCAAATTAACTTAAACATACATTAATTGATATACTTAAAAACACATTTTGTGCCCAATGAGAGTATGATTATATAAACTTTTACATTATATGTAGATAATGTTACAATGAGCATATGAAAATATAAAATAACATTAAAAACTGCTTAATAAATGACAGACTCACGAAGATTTAAGATTATGTTCATGTACCAGTCTCTTAAAGCACATCAACCACATCCTTGCTGTGGAAGAAAACTTAGGTTACCATACCCTGTAACAGCATGGTTAAGAGTTTTTAATAGAAAGTACATATATTTCATCTGACACTAACCCTAAGTAGATCAAATAGGAGATAAGTCAATAAGCCACTTTTAAATTAAGAAGCATTATATTTTATACATAGGCTCTTAGTAAGAAATAAAAGGACATGCGGCTCAGCATTTTATAAACTACTAGCTGCCCCGGCCACGCGTTGCTGTGTTATAAATTAAAATCAAATCTATCCTATCTTTTAAGTTGGATCAAATAACAGATAGTTACGAAGTTTGATCAAAATTGGTTAAGTAGTTTAGGAGTCCATTGAGGACAAACATTGTGACACGAGATTTATATATATTAAGATTACCCTTAAGGGGATGAAACAAGGTAAGAAATATGCCATAAAAACTACATCATTTTTAATTTGGCTCCTCGAAAACTAATTTTTGTTAATTTTGATCTATTTTATTGTGTCGTTTCTGAAAATACTTCGTACATGGACGAAGAAGGTGGAATAGGGGAATAATTATTTTATTTAATTGAGTCTGCTGCTTTAAGTATGCTACATGAAGATTGACATCAAACTTTCTCAATATAAATGGATACGTATTTCAGTATTTTAGAAAACTCTAACCGTAAACGATTCAATTGAAATCCAATGAGAGCATGGTTAAAAATCACCGACTGTCTTTGTTAACTAGTGGATATGCAACCGCTAACGCTATTTGAGAAACCGAACCTGTCACATGTTCGATTCCCAAGTGAGATAGTTTTAATGGGTTTTTTTAATCTTTGAATGATCAAGATGATACGCCGCCTTCAAGCCAGGTTATTTAATAAATATAACTAAATACCTATTTCCAAACTCCACGCATACAAAGTCGCGGGCGAAAGCTAGAAGTTCAATTACAAGGCCATACACACAAATTACAACAATATCTCTAATAGGTCATTTGGCAGAAACAACAAAAATATGATATACCTATCTAATATTATTATCTTTGTAATAATTATGTAGGGTTTGTGGCAAATGTAATAAAACCCAGTAATTTTTTATAAATCTTCATAGATACGTATAGTTAGACCCAACCATCATTTTTATTCACCATCTAGGTACTGATTATCCGTCATTTATTCTCTCTGATTGTCACTTAAATTTCTTAAGAATGTCTACATACAAGTAACTACTCTACTAATAAACGTATATCTTCTTGCATTAATATTTAAACGAGGTATTTATTGACCTCATAATTTATTGAGTCTGTCATAAAATAAAAAAGTAGAACTTATAAACAATGGCGAGTGCGTGAACACTTTAAAATCTTGAACTTGATCCTTTTAAATTAATTTTGGTCTAAAGTTTAAAATCGTTCTTTACGGTCAGTTTTTCCTCTTGGAGATTAAATTTAGATTTTAAATAGACCCTATTTCCTCAGCATTAAGGTGTATAATTGAGATATTAACACAAATGCGATAGTAATGTTTCAACGTTAAAACTCACACTCAGGCCTCAGGAAGTCAATTGTGACGATAATCGATGCTATTGCTAATTGAGGTTCCGAAAAAGTAAAAACAGTAATTTCACGCCATTTCGTGTAATATATGCGTGACAGGAGAGGCAAAAATGGTAACACAAAAGCTGTAGCTTAAATAGAAACCTACAGAGGTATGTATGAATGAGTACGCGATGGAATGCGTCGCACGCGACACGCACACCGCGTTCGTGGCTCACGCTCACAAGCGTGCGGAAACAAGTTAGTTTGTACCCAATATTGTAAGGATGCTGCGTTGCACACACGCGCATTTTATATACGATAACAAAAATTTTACGACACTCCAATTATACTGCTTGTTTGGTACAGTAGGTAGGTAAAATATCTATCTAAACTATTTAGTACTTTCTTTTAAAAAAGATTACCTTTATTTTGTCTAAACAACTTAACTAAACAAATTTGGAAACTTTCACTCCTGATTTGATAGACTCCTTGAATAATATCTGAAAGGTACAAGAATTAGGAGAATATTAAGATGATTATAATGATGATTTTTTAAGCTTAAAAGTTATCGCTATATATAAGCTTTTTATTAAATCTAATTTAAAATTTCTACCGACGGACACTGCTGAACGAAAGCCCCCCTTAATAATGGAGGCATTTTGGCAAAATATCTGCGTTTAGCATTCAGGTTGGGGATCGTATTAAAAGACCATTATTCTGAAAAGGCTGCTGCCTATTTAGTGGTTTTCGGCAGGTATGGTGATTACCTCCAGTTTCGTAATTTGCATTTCTTGGTACTTTTAAACGTTACGTCTTGGTACTGTTCTAAGTAATGGCTAATTCAACTTAAAATCGAATAGTATCTGGCTAATTGCTCATTTTCATATCAATAATAATGCTTAAAAATGAAATATCCGTAATACTTTATTTAATTAGCAATCTCACCTCGACTGTACACGTGCTCTTGAATGGCTTGTCGAGAACCGAGATTACTATTTGCCCGTTACTTGTCTCAATGAGTGGTTACTCACGAGATAACTCCCAAAAAACCTTAAACAGTCCGTTAATTTTTTTTGAATTTGAATCACAGTACTTACGAGATAGAGTCTTATTTTTTAGTTAACTTTCGTAACTAATAGGCAGATTTTATAAAGATTCAAAGATTATGATCCCGTTCTGTGGAGAAGCGAAATACGCAAGAGTATGCGATGCGAAGCGATTTTTTCAAACAGTTACGGAGAGAAAAGAACCTGCGACGCCTACGCACTGTCGGAAATATCGTAGAGATCTTATCAGGTTATTCAAGTAAACAGATTGCGCACGATTCCGTCGTTAGTATGAATTGTATGGTCTTAAATTTTAGTTTGATAAGGTCAATCCGTCTGTAAGGTTATTAACCTATTGTAGGGAAACGTAGGGCTTTTATAATTTCATAAGTAGTATGAATTGCACAAGCAATCATCACGGTTATATTTTTATTTTATCGACTCGACAAAAGTCCGTTTAAGAAGTTCCTAATTTTTTAATTCTTTACAGGAGCCGTGATCACAAGATGCACAAAATTACTGTAATCTCTACGTAGCCGACATAAAACATAGTGAGATATTAAGTCTGCAGTGTGTGATCAATACTTGCTAGAGAACACAGAATTGTTTCTAGAATGCTACGTGAGGCTATTGAAATCAAGAAACAACCTGCTTTCAATTTCACCTGTTAGGGATTATATAACTAATAAAGTTATATCTCAAACAAAACACACATTGCGAAACCTAGTGGTGGTAGATTCAGTATTTATTATCGTAGATATAATAAAAAAAAACTAAATAAAATGCATCTTTATCATCCTGTCATCACTCATAACTGAAACAAGAAGAACAAATATATAAAAACAACAAGAAAAAACACTTCGTGTGTCCGGTAAAAGGTTATAAATATGTGATAGACATGGGAGTGTAAAAAGTTCCGAAACTAAATAAAAATCGATTGAAATATTTCGTGCGCCGCAGAAAATACAGCAGCCGTTTGTTTGTCTTGTCTCAAATAGTGACTCTAGATACGGCAAATGGTATGAAACGAAATGCTACAGTAAAGTAACATTTTTACTTTATTAGTTCTATCTGCTGATTGATTTTGTTGATTCACTGGTAAATGTTTTGAGAATATTCTACAAAGCGTATTAGTTGTGTGTCGTAATAAGATATAGGCTTCACCAATCTCAAGGTAGTTAGCATTTGGTTTTAACTACGTAAAGAATCCGCAACATAAGCTGTCTCAAATTCACACACACACATATATATTATTTACTGAAAATCTCAAATACACTCACACACACAGACATATCTTAATTATTTTATTGTTTTTATTTTTGTTATCACAATTTCATTGTTACTTAGATAATTTGTGAATTTAAATAAACCGGTTTTATTATTTATTTTATATACTGAACATATGTTCAGTAGAAAAAATTCTGTGACGGCTGCGTGCCTGTCTGTCTGCCTGTCGCGGCCGTGCTGATCGTTCAATCACGAGATCATTGTGACATGTTTCTAAATTTTTTGTGCCACGCAATTCATATTTAATGGTCCATAATTAGAAGCAATACATACTTTATTTGATTTATTTCTTTTCCTATTTATCATATTAGGATAAGCTGTTTAATAAATTAGTTAAGAACGGTTATTATTTACAAAATGTGTTACCGGCATGTAGTGAAAAGGAATTCTTATTTATTTAGATTATTAAGTTAAAAAAGTAACTAGGAGTAGAATCTGGCCTCATGTTTTTGAACTTTTCTTATAGATATTCTTTTTTGCTTTTTTATTTTCTATAATTAACGCATATATGAGTACGGGTTGTGTAATATGTACCTATATATAAATATTTAAATTTTATTAATCAATAGAAAAAATATATGTTTAGAAAAGTCTTATTTTTTCATTTTTAGATGACCACCCACGTCAGCTTTACAGCTCTCACAAGTAGTTATCTACTTATAACTACTTATAATCCTTTCGTGATCACTTTCAGAATATTGTTAGTAAACTACTCATTGAGTGTCAGTAAATAATGTAACATAATTCTGTCAGAGTTTTTGAGGTTATTTGTGAGGCAGAATTTACTCATACATGACACCTATGGCATAATTGCAATCGTCACTATAATATTATTACCTTTTGATATATATAAGTTATGCTCTTTAAAGATAGCCATAGCTATAACTATTTCATATAGCCATTATTTTCCCTTTTTATTTCACATACAGATTCCATCAGCTCTACATAAATTTGTAAGTCTGGAAACTATTGGTAGACAATAATAATAAAATACAAAGAATCGATTGTTGTCTGATATTTTTGTTTATTTTTCTCAAGACGCTCTTGAAGTAATTAGTTCTGAAAAAAACTTACATTTACCTTAACTTGGCCCAACAATGTTTAGGAAACATGCTTCAATAGCATTTGTTTCAAGTTTTGTGGTTTTATTATCGAATTGTGTTCAATTTATGTCACGATAGAATGTCCACGTTTACGAAGCCATCAAGAATAACTGGTTGTAAAATTTGTGCCTCATTTGTATTGATGACATACGGCTAACTATTTCACCGAGCAACGCGATACTGAACGTTCATTCAGTTTAATCAGACTTATATGCCATTACCATTTCTGTTGCAAAACTCGTAATTTACTTGTATTTTACTAATTGGTGTAGTTAGAATTGTATAAAATACTATCGAGCTATAAAAATATTTATTATACATAAGATCTTATTATGTATAAACCTTAAAATTTATCAAAAAAAGATACAAATTGTGTAATTAATCTTAAATTTAATTTTAAACTCTTAACTTGTCATCGTTTGTTACATAAACATTGAGTAGTTTAATGGTTATGTTTAAGTAAGGTCTTTATTTTATTGGTTAGCTCGACAAATAGTTTTACCGTGTTGTGATGATATCACCGAAATTTTTATGAATGAAGACGGCGAACGCAGTCCGGCCACTAACGGCACATCTGCCGGCGATACTTGATTAGCATGTGTTCATAAATAAAAAGACAGACCTGTAAATTCGGAGGCATTGTATTGATTACGCGTTCGTATACTAATTTATTGTTAAACCTTTTCCAAGTTTAATATTTTCAATCATGATAAATATACGATTCAAACATTTTTAAACAATATTCATAACACCACCGTAACTTGTTGAATGGCTTGAATAAAGCTTTGTTTATATGAATAACTGATTGAGAGTACCTAAAGTACTCTATTATAAAGAGATCCCCTCACAAAACCTACCACATACATCTGATATCTTACAATATAGTACAATATATAAATCAATTTGCTAATATATAATAATAAAATATATATTCACAATGCGTCTTTTTTTACTAAGTTATATCTAGGTAACCTACCTGCGTGCCTACATTTAGTTGTTTCCTCATTCTTTTATGATTAGTAGCGACACAAAATATACGACTACACCAAATACTAGACGTGAGTTTATACAACAGGTAACTATAAAATAATATATTGTAAAGATTCGAGTTCAGAATTAGCGCGACTGGGTGATGATGTCACCGCTGGAGATAACGGCCGGACCCGCTCTTGTAGTTCGAATAGACTGTAAGCAGAACCATTTATGTGTTTATTACGGCTAGATTATTTATGCATTTCAAACTTTCGTACTGCATTATTATATTAGCAATACTAAACCTTAGAAAAGGTTCAGAATGTCATAATCAACAGTCAAGAATGTATAATATTTAAAGTGATATTCAAGATTGGTATCATTTGAAAAACGGGTCCTAGTCAGAATCGAATAATAGTTCCGCCGTAATTGACCAACTTCCCAAAAAATTATGGAAGTTGACAATAACAATGATACTAACTTTGATTAGCACTTAAAATTTGAAAAACGACCCTCATTACTATTATATTATTTCTTTTCATATAATTTCTTGAATAATCACCAATTGAACTAAACCAAAGTATGCCTTGTAAGATTTGTGTTATGGATGCTAGGATAGGAGTAACATTCCTATATGATACAAATAAATAAGTAATATATGTAGAAAAATATTGGCATTGAAAAATATATTTATAAATCCTAACTGGGATGGAAAAGGTCTGAATATCGACGGTGAGAGACTGAGTAACCTTCGGTTTGCTGACGACATCGTGCTGTTTGCCGATGATGTGGACGACATGGAACAGATGATACAGGAGTTGCAGACGGAATCTGAGAAGATAGGCCTCATGATGAATAAGTCCAAAACCAAAATCATGACGAACATTCCATCTGCATAGGATCGAGTGCTATCTGCGGAAGTCGTAGACCACTTCATTTATCTGAGCCTTGGCTCTTGGCTATGAAAACGAAAAGGCTGAAGTCAAACGCAGGATTGAGCATGCCTGGTCTGCCTTTGGAGCCAATAGATACATATTCAGGTCCAAAGACATACCACAATATCTTAAGACACGTGTTATCAACCAATGCATCCTCCCAGTGCTCACGTACGGTATGGAGACGGCCACTCTCACATAAAAGTCTGCTGAAATGCTACGAGTTACGCAAAGAGCAAGAGAAAGGTCGATGCTCGGCATGGCTTTAATAGACCGAAAACGTGAAAATGAGTGGATCAGGCAGAAGTCTAAGGTTGTGGACGTGATAACCACTAAAGAGCAACGGAAGTGGAGATGGGTTGGGCATGTTGCACATATGGGCACAGTAAGGTGGACCAGCAGAGTGATAGAATGGAGACCCAGAGAAACTACGAGAGGTAGAGGTCGTCCCCCAGAGCGATGGGTTAACAACATAAGGCCCTTTGCTGGCCACAACTGGATGCAAAAGGCTAGAGATAGAGAGTCGTGGAAGAAAATGGAGGAGGCCTATATTCGAAGGCGGAGAAAGCAAGGACTGCAATGATAGAAAAATATATAAAAACCAAATACTCACCCAAATCAAAAGCTCGTATCCATCACATACTTCCTGAACTCGAACCCGGGACCGTTTTGTTTCAAAGATACGTTCACTACCGTATATAAATTAATAGTCGTTACTAATTGGATAATAAATCACAAAATAAAAAAAATAAAATGAAGAATCGATTTCCTTACAATTAATAGATGGAAATTTATGTCAACGATGGTTTAGTATAAAACCTCTTGGCTTGGTAAACATCTATTCGTGTGAAGAGTACGCTTCAAGAGTTCTTAAAGCTCTTCGCTGAAGTGGAAAAGCGAACTGATTCTCACGACTCGATCGAGGCGAATAAAATACCTTTCAATTATTAAAAAAAATGTTTCTCTCTCCTTTTGCATTTTATCACTGGCTCTTATTATAAAATACGTGCATTATAAAATATGATTTATTTATTTGAATTGATTAATATTAGTCAATGTTAATAAAAACAAAATTTTCATATCATATACGAAAAAATATAGATTTTCGAAAAAAGATTTCTTTTTTCATATTTTCATTATGTCATTTTGTCATTTAAAAGTGGTCGGTTCAAAGCTTGTTGGCCGTATAGGGAAATAAATCTTTGATTTCGTTTAGCTTTATTTCATCAATTACCAAACTCTATTTAAAGAAATGCGTATTATTACTACCATACACATTTGCATATCATTTTAATCTAAAATCTTATCGTGGTTTAAAAAAAATAAATCGCGATAAGATTTTAGATTTAAAAAATGTTGTATTGTTTCTATTTCTACTTATACTAATTAATATATACTACGCATTGATATAAAATACATTTAAGATCCGGTGTATAGAAAACAAAATAAATAAAATTTAACGATTAAAAGAATAAGTTTACAATTAATTATGTTTGTTTTACTATTTTATTTATGTACTAGCGGCCCGCCCCGGCTTCGTGGTATTTAACAAAATTTTCAAAAAAATATAATTTTTAATCAATACTTTTTTATAAGATATAAAATACGTGTATAAAAAAACAACTACGCCCCCGAGCCCTTAAGCATGCTTTGATGATATCTGCTCGGGTATCTCTGTCAATGACTGGCAGTCTGTCGGAAATCTCCAACAATTACAAAATTAATTGCGCCCATGGGAGCAAATTTCTAAGATCTTTTAAGGTTTTGTCCACGGCCTCTATATGTACTTTTTGATATATAATCAATGAGTCTTGTAGTAATTTACCAAGAGGCCCACGGAGGGAACAAGTAGATTGTTGCTGAAGATTTAAGGTTAGTGGAAGTTTAAAAGTAGAATGAGCATTTTTCCCATTCTTTAAGAGATTTGTGGCGTGGCGCTTTATTTTTTGAAATCGGCACGGCCGTTAGTGGCGTGCGGCTGTGGAGAGAGTGAACTTCGAGAGAGACATCAGGACGGACGGTTGCTGAATTTTATTTATAAATTTTATTTATTTAATGTAATTGATGGTTTTGATAGTTATTATTATGTGACATAATTCTACTAATTGGACATATGGTATCGCGGACTTTTTTGTTGATATTGATGTTCTCTATAAATCTGTACTACATCACTTTGCTCTATTGTCAATAATATCCGCAACGTACGCGATATAAGATATTTTTTGGTATTTTTCACACGTTGGGCTACATTTACGAAGTTTTCATACGGATCCCTAACTTTTTGTAAATATTCTATCGCCTATGTTAGTCAAGGAAAATGTAGATTTAATCGGTTCCATAGTTTCGGAGCCTATTCAATACAAAAAAAAACAGTCAAAGTTTTCATACGGATCCCTAACTTTTTTGTAAAATATTTTATAGCCTATGTTCATCAAATGTGAAAGAAATTTTCAAATCGGTCCAGTAGTTTCAGAGCCTATTCAATGCAAAAAAACAATCAAATCTTTACTCTTTGTAATATTAGTATAGATTTATTTTCCATAAAAATCTAAACAAGAAATCTGTTATTTAAAATACTTGTATAAATAGTATATGAAGTAGGTTATTTAGCAGTATAAAAGTGTCAATGAAATTCGCCGAGGCAATAGTAAGAGACATGAGTTTGAATCCCTCCTAAGGCAATTTTTTACAAATATTCTTCGTATATAATTTTATTACTTTGCCACGAGGATTCATATAAATTAGATATTTATTAATTATAAGATAAATTATTATAATAGAAAAATACTAGAAAAAATCGACTCGGGTCACAAGTGAATCTCAGGCAATTGGGAGAGCATTGGACCGGATTTCCAAAGGTTGCGGGTTCGTTTCCCGCCTGAGATTCACTTGTGACCCGAGTCGATTTTTTCTAGTATTTTTCTATTATAATAATTTATCTTATAAGATCGCATTGAAAATGCATAAAATTTATAAAAATTATAAATCTAACATGGCTGTTTCATCTTAATCGATTGACCAAACATTTGTAAAAATGTTTCTTTCGAATACGAGAGGATGTTCCTCTCATTGATGAAACAACGCTGGCCTACAGCGTAAAATCAGGAATGTACTAGAAAATTTCGACGAGTGATCGCAAGGCTCGGTAGCTCAATTGGGAGAGCATTGGACCGGATTTCCAAAGGTTGCGGGTTCGTTTCCCGCCTGAGATTCACTTGTGACCCGAGTCGATTTTTTCTAGTATTTTTCTATTATAATAATTTATCTTATAAGATCGCATTGAAAATGCATAAAATTTATAAAAATTATAAATTTATTAATTATGTTAAATCCAACTTATTAAAATGTTAACTTAATTGGAATGACATAAAATAGTTTTTATACGCTTATCTTTTATAAAAAGTTAGGCCAAATGTATGCAAAGTGTATGCATACATTATTATATTGACTCTTTAATACCTGAGAATTATGTCGGTAAGCTTTTTAGCTTATATATTTCTATGTAAATTTTTTATGTATGGCAACTGAAAACATATTACTTGTTTGGTCTATAATTGAAAGTATTTTCTACTTAAATATTATCCAATGTAAAATTTATCTATCTGTTGACATTAGAAACATAAGCGTCTCCCAAACACAACCTTAACATATTGTTACAAAGGTGTAATTTGAAATATAAATGATTGACTACGAGAGTCTTTTTAAACAAATGTTAAAGGTCGTGACTAATCATAAATCATAAATATGATATCGCAAACGTTCCTGCAAAATGCTTAATTAGGCTAGAAAGGCGTTTCATTCATTATATTTTCTAATCGACGGAAGTTTTTAAATATATTTTTGTACAAATATCATTAATATGGTACATCACCTTTTTACTTAGTTTTTGAAAAGTAATTCTGTATATCGGATTGATGCTTGTTTGTTTGTGTGTTTGTTATCAATGATTCAAATTTGACTTACCTATAAGTTACTTTTAATGTGGTGAACATGTAAATTTCGTTCTGTGAAAGGATTAAGAAACAAAGGTCGTTTTGAAGTGTACACAAATTAATGTATCCGCTTGACAATTAAGCTTATAATACAAAATAATATTTATAATGTTTATTAATTTACTAATTAATAATGTCGATGTACCAACGATCTGGTGAATTTCACGGGAAGCACCTGGATGCGGGCAGCGCAGGATCCGTCGTTGTGGAGATCCTTGGGGGATTTGTCCAGCAGTGGACGACATTTGGCTGAGACGACGATTAATAATGTTTCAATATATATTTTACGTTACCCGTCATAGTGAGTAAGACATGTGCGATGCTTACTTAACCGATTCGTTGCTACATACAATTACAGAAACGAAGGCTACGAGCTTGATTTACGTGAAAAACGAAGATAGTTTTATTCTGGGTTGATTTCCCTAAAACTTCAATTGAAGGAGTTATCATCGATTTAAAATGACACGGTTTCAGTGGCTAACGCCGCACGCAAAAAAAAGTGATGCATCATCAGCAACGAAACGGTTAACAAACATTATAACTCAAAGTCAATGTGACTTGAGTAGATTTCTTTTGTAATTCGTTTAAGCAGATGCAGAAGTGCATTGATTACAGTGAAGAATACTTCGAAAATCATTAAAAGTAAATTTGTTCAATTTTTTTTCTTTTCTTGATCATTTCGGTTAGCCACTTATTAAATTGTCATTAATAATAAGTATGGCGAAGAATTTTTTGTATAGAAATATTGATCAAATTCTGTATTCTTTATTCATTATTATTCAAATTATTTCTGAGTTGTTATTAAATTAATAAATTATTAAATAGCTAAGTAGTACAAATATATTAAATTCATTAATGAATGTAAACTTTATTGTTAAAATAAACCAAAACAATACGAAGATTTAAATATTTCATAACAATAGTAAAGAAATATATATATATATATATATATTAGGGATGTTGCGGATGTGTTTTTTTTCACATCCGCGGATGCGGATGCGGATTTTAAGAGGCTCACATCCGCGGAAGCGGATGCGGATGCGGATCTGTACAAAAAACTTAAGTGTTGGTTTGGTAGGTTAAAAAGCAGTAATATTTATCCTTTGTTTATCTATACATATAAATAAAATTGGAGTGTCTGTTTGTAATATTGAAATAACCGTTTTTTACTACATGCATATGTATACGGTACGGATACGTACACACACCAAAACCACATTTTTTACAATTTTCGTCTGTCTGTCTCTCTGTTTGTTCGGGCTAAACGCTGAAATAGCTGAACCGATTTTGACGGAACTTTTATTGACAGATAGCTGATGTAATAAGGAGTAACTTAGGCTACTTTTATTTTTTTTTTAATATTATGCTTTAGAAAAATAAAGTAATGTTTCAATGTCAAAGTACTGTCCAGTACAGCGCGCATCTCACGCGCATGCCACCACTGTCTATGCCGTCACGTCGGGCACGTCGGGTCAATATCACAAAGGCTGCCTATCGCGCGGGCTCAGAACGCGCCAGCGGGCTGTTGCTGGTTTTTAACAAAAAAAAATTTTGCAAATTATAATAACTGAGCCACGGCAACATGTGGCCGGGTCAGCTACTTTAATAATAAAGTAGTGAGTGAATTACTATTACTGATTAATTGTTTTAGTAATGAAATTTAAATATTGGAGCATTATATTTAATGATTATATTTAAAGTAGAATGACCGCCTTTTCGGACTCCAGTCTGTTTCGCAAGGGTTCGTGTATTAATCCTGCGCTACTAAATAACTGTTCACTTGGAACACTGGCTGGTGGCGCTGATAAGAATTTGCGTGCTTTTTTAGGTAACAGTTTGAACTCACTTTGATTAACACTCCATCAATAAAGAGGACTCTCATTTAAATTAATTCACTTTTTATTACGGAAAGTAAGTAACTGCTTCTTGTGAATTGTGTCAGGGCTGACAATTTCTGGTGTAGCATCATGGTAAGATCACCAATTAAACAGGACTGACGTCCAGTACCTGAGGTCTCTAGTCGTTCCTTTCTGTTTCCATGAAATCTGTCATTCTCATTTTCTTCACTCTTTCGGTACTTGGAGATATTCTTCGAGAAGCCAAGATGTCTTCGGTGTTTCTGCTAATCTTTAATCTTTTACTCGGTCGACACTCGCCACTCGCCGGCCCCTTCCCTTTCTTTCTTGTCGCATCCGCATCCGCATCAGCTCCGCATCGATTTATATGCGGATGCGGATGCAGATGCGGATGTCTAAATCGATGCGGATGTTCCGCATATGCGGATGCGGATGCGAATATTCGCAACATCCCTGATATATATATATATATATATATAATTATAAATATATATATAAATCCATGCCCGCGATGAAATCCGAAACTACTCAACCGTTTTTTACGATTTTTTTGGATTTGTTCAGACTTAGGAAAAGGATAGGTTTCATTTTACTTTATAACACAGCAAGGGGTGGCCGCGTCAGCTAGAATATATATAAAAAAAAACTTCATACATATAAATATTTTTGCTGCTCGCGATTCACCCCTATTATCAATATTCATTGTAATGAATGTCAGATGAGTCACTGCTAAATTAACATTACCATTATATGTGATGTCAACTATAATACGTTTGTGAGCGTGTGTAGACCTCATGTACGTGAATGTGTTGGCATAACTGTTGTGCGCAGGATGGGTAAACGTGTGACACCCACGCACTAAGAACATAACACGATTTGATGAATTTTGAGTTAAAAATCGCTTTTTGTCCCAAAATCCACTTCTTTTGTAACAGTAAATTATCAAATGATATTAACCTATGATTCTTTGTAGGAAATCCAAATGCTAACAACAGACAGAGTCAGGTAAAAGATGTAGATTGATCATTAGAACAAAAACAACAACAGTTGTATAGCGTTAAATATTTTTCCGAGGTTTTTCTTATTCTAGGCATATCTATTTAAAAAAGGATAGTTCTCGATTATCATAATAATGTTCATACTTGCCATATATTAAGTATTCCTTCAAACAACATAAAAAAACCCAGCAAACAAACGACTAACACTAATTACTTATCAGAATAAAACACTTTTTTACGGATGTTTGCGCATGTTTTATTTTATTTTATATTTAATCCTGACGTTTCGAAATATAAAAAATTGTAATGAACGTCACACTTCCGCGCACATTACACATCAGAATAAAACACTTTTTTACGGATTTATAAGATGGTCATCTTAGTCATCCTGTGATCACGGCTCCTGTAAAGGAATCGAAACGTCAGGATTAAATATAAAATAAAATAAAACATGCGCAAAAATCCGTAAAAAAGTGTTTTATTCTGATGTGTAATGTGCGCGGAAGTGTAAGAACTAAATACTAATTACTTACCTTTTTCCCCTTGTGGCGTTATTGGGATATACAGCTCCAACTTGGGGTTGCGCATCATTGGCAAAAAACAGACTACTTAACCAATTATGCTGCTTACATAAAAAGGCACGTACAAGTTAATTATCGCAAGTTTTAATAAGTACATCTAACAAGGAATAAATACAGTAGTAAATAAATTATACAAACAAAGAGTAGGCGTAAAAAACGGTAGTCAATATGGTGTGAAAACGTATAATCAATAGTAATCATTGGCTTAGTAACTGTTAAATGCCTACTTACACTAATTAGTAGTGCTAGTGCTAAGCGAAACTAGTGAGCTTATATTCGTTATCAACTAAATTACTTGGCTTTATTAACAGCTTCTAATAACATATATTTTCATAAAGTTGTTTTTGGTTGTTAATATTTTAAGATTACATTTATACTTATATTTTGTTAGCACTTTTCAAGTTAATTCTGCACTTAAGAATGATGATATCGAAACCTATTTGGCATAAATGAATTTAATTTTTACCATTATTTCATCCAAGTCCTTCGAGTAGATAACCGCCCGCCGGCGCACCTGTTTAAAAATTCTCTCAAAAGACACTACTATCGATCTATTTAAGAAATATTTCGGTTATGAGGCAGCAGTTATCAGCGACCGACGGCAACTTCACATTTAAAAAATAATAGTAAAAAATTTTAACACTTCTGGTGTGAATAAACCAAGTATGAGTTAGGGTTAGATCTGGGATAAACCTGCACAAAGAAACCTAATTTTCTATGCTAATACTAATACATTAAGCTTTCCTCTCCTAAATCTAAGTAGCTTTATAGTATTAATGACGTAATTTAAGAAAGGTTTATGGCGTTGTTTCTCTTCAAATTAAGGAATAAATATTTCAGGGGAAATGGAATAAAATAAATAACGTCAGTCTTTTGTGACATTTACTGTGAAAATTGAATATTTTTATTACTAAACGGCTTAATCGTTATTCGAATTAGTTAGGCGGTGTGGTGTCTTAGTTACCTTTGTTTCTTAAATGTCTGGATAGGTAATAACCTTAAACCACTAAATAGGTAACTATTTGTCTATGACCTATTAAAGACCCCATTAGGGCTGGAATGCATGCATGCATGCATCGTATGCATCTTTCAACGAGATTAAAAATTATATTTAAATATCAAGGAACTGAATGCTGGTTAAATTTTTTCCTAGATAAGACTAAGTTAAATAGTTGAACAACTAGTTTAAAATATAATTAGGTACTAAAAATTCCAAATTGATGGATATCATTATTCATTTAAATAATGGAATCATTATTTAAATAAAATATTGGTTGCTGTGACACATAAGCCATTGATCGAAGTGCTAACAAAATAGATAGTGTTGAGAATTAAGATATCATGAAACTCATTCGTCCATTTATATGGACGAAATCATTATTTTTATTTGTTTTCCATCTTTATTTTTCAAATCATTATACTCTGGTAAATGACAGGGACATAATAATAAACAGACCAACTAATTTATTTAAATAAAACCACTTATTTAGCGATTTTTGCGAGTAATTTATATTTAATCCTGATGTTTAGATTCCTCTACAGGAGTCGTGATCACAGGATGACTAAGTCAATGGTCGTCATATATAATTTTACTACCTTCACAATATTTTAATCGAGCACGTTCCTTACTGTTAATTTTTTTATAAATCAAAATTGTTTTATTTTGCATTCTATTTTTCGGCGAAGAAATAGCGAAAGAAACTCTGTCAGGGGAACCGACCTCCATAAAAGTAAGTATTTGCAAACATATCAATAGGTCTTGAATTGTTTGTCTTTGGAAATATTTATTTTTAAAATATGGGATCCCACACAGGTGGATCGCTCCTGAATTACGCTGAATAATGCACAAAATCCCCTAAATAAGTTGTTTTATTTAAACTTGTAATGTGCGCGTAAGTGTAAGAATTAAATAAGTACTTATTAATATATTTTATGAAAACACTGTTTAATAAAAGGCTAGCCAACGAAAATCGGAGTAATAATGCCATAATAATAACTTTTTTAAAATACGGTTTAGGACTACATATTTTGAAACTTATTGCTGTTTTAAAATATTTACCATAAAAGATTACACACAATGATCATTGATGAAAGTAAACCAGCCCACGCGATCAGTGTTATCTGATCAATCTGACCACCTGTTCTCCGAGCTGTAAATCTTCATTATTGTCGTTTTTTAAGAGTTTACTGTTATATCGGCGGTTTACACGGTATCACGAACTAGTCTCCGATGTTTAATAGCGAATCAAAATGTTATAGCTCATATTGCAAACCAAAAAGATATTTCATGATTATTAAAACGTCTACGGTGACGTAGTTGTTTATTTTAAAATAAAATTAACGTAAAAATTGTTATTAACTGATCCAAGACTGATGACATGAGATAATAATATAAGTACTTAAATTTATTTTATACATACAAGAATGTTTACAATGTTAAAGTTTATCAAATTGCTATAATTGAGAAACTAGTCTTTGCATTTTTAGACAGTGATTAGTTTTCTAGACATCGGTTGCAAATATCGTCTTACATCCATCAAACAGGTTACACTGAGTTGGGACGTCATTAAATGTGACCAAAAATGGTTTAGCCAGTCTTAATAAGGAAGGTTTTAGACGACAGCGGTAAAAGTACATCGTGTAGCTTACAATACCGAGCAGACTGTATATGTATAATTGTGTTGTTGACTTGGACAGCATTTAAGTTGAACTTATGCGGAAATACCATATAGTTTGCAACTATAGAATACTATATTATATTCACAAAATAATTTTATATATTACACATGTTTAGTTACTTGTTTTTACTATGAAAATTTAAACATTAATAATTTTATTATGGTCAGTTGCAAATTATACTTTTCTGTAGCAAACTTATTAAATTTGTAGTTATTGTATCTTAAATACCTACGTCATCGCAGTTTGCGAATTGACATCTTGTAGTTTTGCCTACGTTTCTGTAAGATATAAACGTACAAATATAGACTCAGTTGTGATCTTTTCTATAAACGTGACAGTTTGAGTTAGGACCTCAGCTTTTGAATAAGAGATTATTACAAAGATAGGAATGAGGTGGCATTAGAGAATGTCCATTATATAATTTTAAACAATATTCGAATGTCTATTACGAATACACAGAACTTTAAAATGTATATTTTTTATAACACAGAAAAGCACTTAACGAATCGCGGAAGTGTAACTATCCTCTCCTTGACATGAAGAAGTAGCGACAAAGTCCTTTTTATCTAATACAGGTATTAAATATGTATACAAATCTTTTTTCAATAAACGTGTACATTACGAGAAAAAATTGTACAACGTCTGCTCAAATTTCTTCTAAGGACAATTTTGTGAGCTGAATATTAGGTGGAAACAATGTTTAGGCAAAGGAGACTGTTCTAAACCCCCAAAAACAGTCTACACGGATAAAGATTTTGAATACTATGGCAGAAAATAAGCATGGTATGCATACTTACAATTTTAAGTAAACATGTGATTCGAATCATCGGAAACGTTAAAGTTTCATATGTTTGTAAAGCCCAAATCCAAAAACAAGTAATTCTACAAGTTCAAAAAAAGTTTATACAGAAATTGTTTAATAACGAGGTTAACAAAACTAACCGTCTAGTTATATTGATTATTTCGAATGATTAGGAACGAACACAAATAACTTCACTTTGGGTAAAATGAAATTATAAAATATTTAAATACAATTCTTAAATATTTTGACATTGTCTATTACACGAAAGCTATTTATATAATATATATAAATTTAATATAATATTTTATATAATAATATATATAAACAGTTTTGTATTTTGTTTTTTTTCTTAGTCATAAACTCTAGCTACTAAATCAAGAGCGTTTATTTATTTGGCGATAACTAGACACATTTATAACAAAGGGAAATAAACAGTAAAACCAAGTCTTTTTAAATTTGCAAACTACTAAAGCATCAATTGTGCGAAATTAACATGCAGCCATATAATGGTATATCTCAACATAAATTACTCTTAAAATAAATGATTATGTTTGCAGACATATCTTAAAAATAACAGGATCTGTTTTCCAAAGTAATTAGACAAACTGAAGCTATTATTTTTTTAAGAAGATACACGCGACATTACGAGTAGGAAAATGTAGAAAGAACAGAGAAAAATAAATCTGTGTTAAGACTTATATATCTTTATTATCGAACAAAACTATCTGCGATTATTGTTATAAAAATAGTTAAGACGAATTATAATTAAATTTTAAATTTATAGAATGATTTGTTTTTGTATCGGGCCACTATTTCTGCTAAATTTTAGTATATAGTGACTTATTTAGTCTGTAATTATGTTTGTTAGTTCTCACAAGAAAGCTCCCGTCAACTCACTTTGAATTCCATTCTTTTGGAATTCGGATTGTGTATACGCAAACACAAATTTAAATTTAGAATTAGCATCACGCACGTTCCTCTATCGTTTCAATCTAAATCGGCTTACCTTCTACTAAGTTATTAACTTCAAGGGTCCGCTTTGGTCTCATTACAATACCGCTACAAGTTGTGTTACCTGTTCTCGCTTTAGTAAAAAGGGGCAATGGATGTGAAAGTATCAAGGACTCGGTTTATTCAATTCAATGAGTATGTACCTGAATGACATGCGGGGTTTTGAGCTCATTTATCACCGGTGAAATAATTTAGTTGATGCTGGCTGGATCGACAATGGGTATTTTTTTTCTTTTTGTTCTGACGTTAATATTATTGTTATTTGTTTAACAAAGTTTTACTCATTTTATTCATGCTTCATTGATCTATGATTTATCACCATAAGAGACGAAAGTTGCTCGATTGGTAATCACTAACTGGAAGGCAGAGCGTGTGCAGGATTCCCACCAGGTGAACTGATCATGTAAGTTGCGGCAAACCGATTTATGAAGACTGCGCGGAGCTGTTAAATATGGCGGTTAATGGGGGCTATGTTCAGTAGATTTCTTTAGGATGTTCTTAATCTAACAGTTATTTTGACAATTTATTCATATTTTGAATGTATATAGTACTTAGTTAGGTGACAGTTTATCCGACAAAATGGCAACAACACACAACCGTTTAATAATAACATCCGCGGATGATGTCATTAAACCTTAAATATGTGAAAAAACTGTGTGTGAGAGAGAACGCATTAGTTGAACTCATCCATGTTTAGTCACGGTAACGGGGGTATCACAAGGCCTTTAGGAAAATACTGAATCTAGGACAGGGTAAGCCCAATTACTTCCCTGGCTATGGTATGGCTACGAGTTACAAAAAGCCTAGAGGTTTTCATTTTTGATAAAAATAATGTCAATTATATCAAATTATACAGTTGTAAATATATAAAACCTTGATGTAACTTTTTGATTAATAACATACTTAATAGGGAGTTTCTGCAGTACCTATTTTTGTTAAAATGAAATATCTAGCCTCTGACAAAGAATTTCATAACATTTCGCAGTCAAGTTCGCAGTGAAGTTTATAAAAAAATAAAACCTATTGAAAATATTGGCTAAATTTGTTTGTCGCGCTTATCTTCTATCTTTTATTTAATAATTTAAGACTTTTCGCAAAAAATTTTAACCTTTTCAATACTAAGCTTAACAAAACAAATATTCTAAAATAATACGAAACACTAAACGGATTTCTTATGAATTGTATGAATTCTTGTAAAATGTAAATAAAAATAATTCTGAAAGTCACTAGAAAAAACCATAACATTTTCTGACCCCCAACAATATGGAATTACCTAAAACAAGCAAAAAAAAAATCGAAATGAGTTTGCCCCAGTTGTCAAGTTCAAAAACTAAATCTTAGATAATCTTATTTCCATAAGATTGCGACACGTATTTCACGGGATGAAAATTTAGGTTAGATTAGAAAAATATTTTGAATAAAAAAATATTTTAAGTGTTTAAAAATTTTAAATGTGATATTTTAGGATTCCCCATTATCCCATTTTAACAAACTACAAATTTTAGCAGCTTGGTCAAAGACTACGACAGGTTATGAGTATGAATGACGATCGATCTAATCGTTACACCTCACGCTTCATTTTAAACGTAACTTATGTTATGGGGTATAAAAAGCACACGAATTCCTATTATTATCGCAGTTACATTCAGGGTTGTTAGTTTGCCGTTAAACTTCGGAATTGTAGCTTCATTAAAGCCAACTTCCACACCAACAATCTATAAAATTAAAATTTAAACAAAGGAAGCATTTTAATTTGATATCAGCTGCAAGTCGTCATAAAACCTAACGATGGGTTAGGTTAGGTTAGGTTAGGAAACTAATTTCATTATTACTGCTGTTGCTGTTTTACAACTTTGCAATAATTACATATTTTGATAATTCATAACGCCGATATTCCATATAGAGGTCCAAACAACTTTTGAATGAAAGAGTAAAATCATCTACGCTTAGCCTAATATTAACTATGTTCGGGATACGCAAGCTTACATTTGGCAACCTTACCCACAATGGTTGTGAACTGTAACCGAGTAGTAAACTCTTAATAACGGCTGCACATAACCTCTTGGCCTCAAGTATAGCCTCATTGGGGCTTATACTCACACCATTAACTAGCTTTAGTGCTCCTAATGAGTGCAGTTTAAGCCACATTCAGAGTTAGACACGTTTATGTTCTTAGTTAAATAGACCTAAGTGAAATTCCTTCACCCTTACATTTCCAGAAGAGATACATTTGTATTCACTTGTAATTTATCCCTGTAGGTTTTAAACTGAGGGCCTTATGATACTATAAATCACTCGATTAAAGTAATGGTGATAATTGTAATAATTTACAAAAATCCTTTATTTTTAAATTATATAGTTATTAATTATTTTTAAGTTTTATAGTATTAAATCCACGCGTAGAGTTCATTCATTCAAGTTATAATAATTCATTCTTCACACTTTAAAAGGATATCTCCTTGATTGGAAATAGTCTTTGCCGTAATTTTGCCGTCTTTGCGGCAATACGTAATTGCCGTAATTTTAGTCAAGGTATTAGGTTACAATGGTATAAACATAATTTCCAACTTGAACAATGATAATTTAATTAATACAATTAAACTAAATTAAACCATGTAAACATTATGAGACAAGTAATACTTAGGTTTTTTAAAACAATATGTACTTGAAACTAAGTATTCTTTCGGAAATTTGGAGTCATATTCTTATGTGTAAAGCAATTAGCATTTACTTAAATAATGTACTTGTTCATTACAGGACGCCAAGTAGTTGTATTAAGTCGTACTTATTTTTAGATACTTAACGAAAACTACCTGAAAAATAAATACTATTACATTAATAACTCAAAGCAGACATTAAAGCTTGAATTTCCGTAGCGGTTACAGATACAGCATTGTTTTTGGATGGGGTTGTAAAGAAATGTCAAGCGGTCGCTGAAGTAAATCCGGAGCAGCTTATTAAAGGTTATTAGGGCGTCTGAATCAATTTATGCGTTATTGCTATTGAAATTGTGTAGTTAGAATAATTTTCTCAAATAAAATATATCTTACAAACAAAAAATACTCGTTTCAAGCCTTTTTAAGGTGGTTTTTACCTTAACTAAGATAAAATACCTATAACATAAAGTTATAGGTTTATACTTATTAATGTTCAGTAATACTACATAATTATACATATAAAGTAATATAATTGCTTCTTTCGCCACGAAATACCTAAGCTTTTTTAGTGCTTAGTTAGGTGATATTTAGAGATGATAAGAGATTTGTATAGTATACACTAGAAAAAGTTAAACCTTTATTTAAGAGTTTAGAAAATAGTAATGACAGATATTTTTACTAAATAAAATATTTTACCGTCTTAGTTGCCGATATCCGTAAAATAAATGCTTTAGCTATCTAGTTTTAAGAAATATATGTGCTGTTTAATATTATTTTATTTATATCCCGACCTTTGAAAACATTAAGTTATTAATAATTTAATGTTTTCATTTAATTGGGATGTTTCGATTCCTGTTCATTCGTACAGAATCTGAGTGCTTAGGTGGGTGAAAGTAAATGGGTGAATTTTGTTTTCATACATTTAGTATGAAAATTAATACGTCTTTTCCTTATCCGTAAAACCGTTTTTCATTTCAATTAAGGAACTCGAAAGTGTAAAAACTTTATTTACTTAGGTGTATTACTTATGAGTTTAGTCAACACAAAGGTACCTGATACTTTTAACAACAGATAAAGCCTTCTATTTCTATATTTGTCAATGAAACATTTTATTTTAAATTTGATGAGATTCCAAAAAGAAATCATAAAAATACGTAGGTACATTTCAATTGACTTCGAAGCCATTTCCTTCTAAAGCGTGTTCGGCCTATGATTGCGGGAGTTAAGTAACTTTCAGCGGGGCTGGTCATAGATAAGGTCAAGATCAATAGGTGATATATTTTTTGGTTCCAATAAGTAATTAAGTTAATGGAAACTTTTTGGATCACATATATAACTTTAAATTCGGATTTTAAGATTTTCATAGTTTTATTTGTTT
This sequence comes from Calamotropha paludella, assembly GCA_927399485.1. NCBI lineage: Eukaryota > Metazoa > Arthropoda > Insecta > Lepidoptera > Crambidae > Calamotropha > Calamotropha paludella. Next base: position 28,978,225 of record OV656803.1, on the reverse strand, counting down.
TAAATTAATCATTACAAAAATGTTTTACAAAATTTTTTGAAGACTTATAATAATAAATCGTCTTAAAATGTAAAAATAAGATTTTATAATAATAAGCTTCCTTATTTTAAAGTATATGATCTAGAAAATTGTATGAAATGTCCTGCGCGTTACCCCTCTTAACTTGTTGCAAACGATTCATTTATTGAAAAACATGAATATAATGGATGTATTGATAACGACAAGCATAATGAAGTAAAATATTGAATATCACCACTGTCAAGCGCGACTGTAAATTAATTTCCTGAAATTGAACTCTGCCAAGCCTAGTTAGAGTTTCGTTTAGAGTAGCCGCATGTCGCTAGAATTTCACTATCTGTAATGCTGTCCTTTTCTACGTCGGAGGCGTGATTCGCTATTTCAAACGTAATGATACAGCGCAGCTATGTAAAATATAGCTGTCCCTGTTTAGCATAGTGGCGACCTATGACCTACAGAATCTATTGTGGTGAATGTGGCCAACGCAGTTGGTGATTCGATTAATTATCTAAGTAGCAAAATTAAGTGGCAGTACACGAGAGATGTATAAATAGTCACAGTTACCTATGGACCTCTGTAATAGATACGATATAGAGAATTTATATAAAAGGTAATTAAACTGATTTATAACAAATAGTAAATGAAATATAATGAATTTGGTACTTATGCTCCAATTTAATTTTATTATTTTAGGTGTTAACGAAACGTTAAGTTTAAAATTTTATGCATTTTTAGACATTACAGAAAAACTAGAAATAAAGCAGAAGCCTAGATATGAAATGTCTATGCCTAGATTATGTAAAATTCTGATTCTGAAAACCAACAAAGAAGTTATTTTAGCAGCTGAACTTTTTAGAATACCTGTATTAAACCGTTTTAAACAGTGTTAGATTTACTGTGAAAATTTTCCGAACCAGTAAAGGGTATGAAACATGATATTTCTATGATAACTTTGCCTTTGATTACCTAGTAACAATTTAAAATATTGACAAAGAACTCTCTTTTTTACATGATATGTGAAATCATCGGTTATATCTTTATACACATTAAGATCGTGTTGTAAAAAAAAACTAAGAAGGTGGCTCAAGAGCGGAGGACTATGAGCACAATTGTGATAATGTCATGTCGGATAGCCTTTGAATTAATGAGTTAGCTTACCCATACATTATGTACAAATATAATCAGTAATTTCATTAACAGATACGGTTTTATTAGGGACATGCCTATTATTAGATATAAAAAATCATTGCCGATAATGTATCTCATTCTAATATAATCTGAAAACGTCATTTTCTCGTGATTGATAAATAAACTGGCGTAATGATTAATGTTGTTTTAAAGTGGTCAAATACCAAAGCTTTTTAAAATATTGACTTATTTAAAATATAATACGACTTTAAAGGGATTAAATAGTAACAATATTTGTATTTGAACGTAATGAATTTCGAGGGGAAGCAAATTTTTTTCGATTTTACAATAATAAATTAGCATCGAAAAGAGCCTCAATAAAATTAACGTGTATTTTAGACACAGCAAATATAAATCACAAAAGTGATAGATTTGATCTGAATGAAATCATCTTTTTCATTAAACAATTATAATATTACTTAATATTATATCCATTTAGAAAGTTTGCGGATGCCAAAATTAGTATTAAACAATTGTCTTCATTTATGTATTTATCATCGAAACTGCATTACTGTTTTAAAATAACTTAACTAAAGCAAATGTAGGTTAACTTGTAAACAAACAAAGGTTTGGTTCGCAAAATAGTCATTTTTGACACTATCTACACGCTTGGTACGTTGCAGAAACAGTGATAAGATAATGGTGGCAGATAAAAACGACTTGTGTAAATAAAAGATGCATATTATTCGTTAATATATTGGTGAAAAATCATACTATGTGTCATAATGCATACATAGTCACGGGTCATATACTCGTACCCAATATAGTCAGGTACTCGAAAACTTAAACAGAGTTTTTATTGACGACACGATACTGGACATATAGATAACATTATTCAGAGTGCAAAGGGTACGAAAAATGATGTTTTTTTGATACTTGCCAGACTCCATTATCAAAACTTAGCGATCAAATAAATCAACGAAACGTATTATATAGATAATTTAGACGATGCAAAATTTATAGATAATGCATTATTATATATCTGCAGGACACCTTGAGGGCGTTTAAAGAGAGCCAATTAATTTAAGTATAACCTATCAGGTAAAAACTTATTTTTGTAGGAAAATAGGTGCTCTGATCATAGTGAACGAGTGCGGAACAAGAAAGCCTTGTGGAATTACTTAGGTACCTGCTTATGTTACAAGTATAACGGGTCCTACTATCTATCAGAACATACAGAGTGAAACTACGGCGAGTTGTTTATCAATTGCAATTTCATTATCTAGCAGACACCTGCACTGCTGCATTTGAGGAGAGTGCAGAACGGCTATATTTCGCCTATAATTAGGTTCAAATCACATCCCTATGTGGTTTAATTGCCTTATCCTTGTTATTCCCTATGTATGCTTTCTCTCTTTATCTCTGTGGGTGATCATTATTACGGCATTATATATATAATAACATAATAATTTCCTATTTGATCGCAACGAAAAATCAAGTCTCATATTGCCACAAAGCTACAGAATTGTTCAAAAAGGTTTTATTGCGCTATCCAGAGATTCAGGATGTAAGTAAGCATGGATCACAACTCTAACAATAAGATTATTGAGTCCATTTAGTTGCCACGTCAGCCCTCAGGAGTTAATACGTAATAGAGTCATAGATATGTTCGTATTTCTTAGCATGAAGTTAGGGATGGCATTAAAGACAGCTTCGACTTTTGTCATAAAAGCAAGGCCTGTAACTAGTTTTATCATCTAGTTATTATTCAAATCAGCTATTACTCAATCAAATGAGAATGTCACCGGTAATACAAACAAGGATAATATATTATAATTATCTACAACATTAACAATTGACTACACGTCGTTTTGACTAGTTAGAATAATATGATATCAAGCTAAGTAAAAGATACTATCTAGGCATAATAATATCTTAGATATAGCTTTTAGACTTGCTAATCTAAGCACAGAAAAATATCTTAAAAAGCACGGGAAAATATCTCAAAGAAAGCGAAACTTATGTTTTGTACTCTGTGGTCACCACAGACTAAACACGGAAACGGAAAGGTCAAGAAAGCTTATTATTGAAAACATAACTACTTAATATTTACGATACATATCGAGATGGCTGTGCTATGCATATATCAATTGTATCAACGCTAAAAGCTACAAAATGGCAATTACTGGTGAAAAAGAAAAAGGATGGGGATCTCGGCGAACTTATATATTTATCCTACTATGCCTATTCTTAAATACGCCAATGTTCATCACTCTGCCGAACGTTGCGGTCACACATGGCGCCACTGGGTACATGCTGTGTTACCTTTTGAGCTACTTTATAATTGGTATACCTCTTCTCTACATGGAATTTATCATCTCTCAGTTCACCGCGCGAGACTGCATCGACGTCTGGAAAGTTCGTCCTTGCTTATCACATATCGGATACATACTCGTGATATGGCAAGTAATTTTTGTCGTAAATAACCACATTACAGTCTCTTTTACTTTCCATTACCTTCTTATTAGTTTTGAAAATCCTGTGCCATATTACACCTGCGGAAAATGGGCTACGACGGATTGCGATATTCTCAGAACCAATTATTCCGTTAACGAAGATTGCATCAGAACAAAAGAGCCCCCATTTTACTGTGAAAGCCTTCATATGACGTACCCTGAATATCAGTACTGGAAATATAACATGCTTGGTGCAAAAACCCGATCTTTCAGTGTAGCTTGGCGGGTATGTTTAGCTTCCGCGCTAATAAGTGTTTTCACATATCTTAGCTGTTTCAAGAGGAAAAAATCAGTAAAACTGGTAGTTGTATTTTATACGTGCTATCCGATTTTTGGGTATACATTATTACTTATGGTATCCATGCTACAAAAAGGGGTAGTTGTTTTGTATCATGACGCATTGGATTCCGATTTCACGCAATTTTTTAAGCATTTTCGCTTTACCCTGATAGTCATGCAGGTGGTGAATAATTTGGGACTTGGTTCGGGTTTGACATTCACCCTGGGATTAGGTGCATCATTCCGCACGCCCTGTTATTCCAACACTGTTTTGGTAGTTGTGGTGTGCGCGGCTGCATCCACTCTGGCTGTGTGTACGACTGCAATGATGACCTGTCCTTACGCCTTCGAGTATGGCATTAAACCAACAAGGATTATATCTGCTTACATGGCACTCATTTATGAAAAAATTCCTCGGCTACTACATGAATATCAAGGCAATTATTGCTGGGTTATAGTGACCCTAAGCAGCTTGACTATTTTGAGCCTGAGTTCGAATGTTGTAATTATATATCATTTAATCGACATGGCTGTTGCGAGATACGCGAAAGTGGCGAGATACCCAGGTCTTACGATTCTTCTGATAATAATATTGTTATATATCTTCACCATTCCCTTTTTGAGTTTAATAGGAGTAAATGCAATGATAGGAATGAGGCGCTTTTGCGGATTCGTTACAACTTTTATGGCATTTCTTGAAACTGTTGTGTTTATAATATGGTATGGTTTGGATAGGTTTACAGAAGATGTTCATTTCATGCAAGGCATACAACCCAAGAATTACATGAAGATCGCCTGGTTGTGTTCCAGTGTAGTGCTATTATATGTATTCTGTAACGAAATTTATTCAAAGTTCATGGAATACAACGGAACGTTAAGCGAGAAGGTCGGTTGGATATTTTTAATAACAACAATGGTACTAATATTTGGTATTTTGTTACTCAAGTTATTGATAGCTGCTAGTACACATAAATTTACTGAAATTATATGCCTGGATCGGTCATGGGGGCCGAGAGATGATGTATTGCAAAGAAGCAGAGCGATGTTCACTGCACAAGCAATGACCAAGGAGTACCTCTACCGACAATACCACCTCCAGGCAGGTATACTGTCACGCCAGAAAATGTCCAACTGCAGAAATTTATAGATTATTTTAACAGCAGAAAATATCTACCCAGTCTTGTCTTTTTGACGAAATATATTTTTAAAACCATTCACCCTATAGTTTAATTTTACCTTATAAATCGACGCAAAGTTTTTGTGACGGCACGTGGACTATTTATTATGAGTCATTGTATATTATTGCCTATAGCTATAAATATTAAACTTGTATCGACTATTACGTAATACGTTAAGATGACTATGACTCACCTCCGAAAATATTATTACATATGTATCTAATGGTATGTATCAATAAATTGTTACTATTAAATTAATTTATTCCCTAAACAAGTATTATATGACTCATTCGTCTAAGGCGCGCTGAATGTAGAAAGAATACCGATTTAATGTTTGATATGTATCGTAATCATAGGTCGTTTAGAATCCATTGCAGGACATATGTAGGCCTCCTTTTTAGAGTGTTACGTGCGTATTATATGTATACAAGTATACAATTAATAAATCGGTACACTACCCTTTATAACTATACCTTAATTTAGTTACTAGAATACCATAATTTTGACACTGGAAATCTAAATTCTTAGACGTGTGACAGCTACAGTCATCTTTATTACATTCTCTGTGGCTATAAAAAAGAAAGTCTCCGGCCAAAGCTTCAGCGAACCCCCCCCCCCTGCTCTCGGTGTCCGACTTTTGTTGCCAGATACATTATTAAAAATAGTGACGCGCCATGCTGTCTACTGCTAGCTGCGACGTATAACCTGCAAGAAGCGGTCGTTTCCACATTGTATCATATAAGATGATCTCGTGAGTGTGTACGTTACTTCCGATGCACTAACAAAACGGCAATGGATATTAATGTAATGGAAATTAACTAGAAAAATAAATATATACATATGTATTACAATAGTTTTTTTTATTTATTAATATGGACCACAAACGAGTTTACAATATATTATTGTAATGAGCTGTAACATACATTTATTTCTTATCTTTTATAGCTACGAGCATTAGAAGCAAATATGTCTTATTGGTTAAAAAGCTTATTCGGTTTATCATACTAATAGTAAGACAACCAAGCCCTGCGTTAGTGCGACATGCTGCAGTATAAAACAATTCATGATGACGAGTTGATCGTGTGTGATTAATTTATTTTATTTCTTCCGTTATTTTTTTTCAACTTGTTTCGGGTAATACGCTCGTAGCTTAAGAACCATTTGAAAGCATAAGTTTCTTCATTATAAAAGGTAATTCCTAATTGATTGAGAATTAGCAAAAAATATTGTTTGTTGGAGGGCAATGGCGACCATAGAATAGCAATTTCAATTAAGTCATACGACAGCACACATGCACAAGCGTCGGCGAGACGAGTGCAAAATCCAGTTCGAGCCACATTGCGTCATACAAATGAAACATTTAGAATGTTTGACCTGGCACGGCATCAGGAGCAACTGCTGCCGCGGTATCGACGACTCCGCGTGAATTCCTACCATTGTCACGACATTATTAAAAAGGCCAGTGGGTAAATATCTAAGTAAATACATTTAACTATGTGTTTGATTTGTAAGTGAGTTTGTATAAGTAGCATTTACTTAAAGTCATGAGCGTCCTATCTATTAAAACATTTTATAAATGAAAAAAGTGTTTTTTTTCTAATATCACTGAAAACATTGTCAATCATCACATAAACGTTTCGACATATTAAATAGCAGTTCATATTTTATATGTTAACTATGAAGAAATTTAATTATTTTGTACGTTTAAAATATAGCGCCAATATCAAGCCACAACATTTTGATCAGATAATAGGCTTTAGGCTAGGAAAGTAAATATTCTTTCTGAGGATTTATTAGGCCTCAGAAAGAATATTTACGTTCCTTAATCTACTAAAGCTGGAATTAGAAAATAAAAAAAAAACTCGGATCGATGCAGCAAACAAATAGAAAAGAAAATCGTTGTACAGCAACTGACCTAAATCTGTCATGATATCAGGAGCCCAGTGGTTCTTTTTCTGGTCATATAAAGTCAGCTTTAATGGGAGGATGATAATGAAAGCCTGACCAGAAAAAAAACAATCTTTGATAATTTATTTTTTTAAATAAACATAATTAATAACAACAGTCTTAAAGATTGTACTTAAACAAAAAGTGTTTAAGTTGTAGATAAGTGAAATGATGGCATATTCTCGTTACCCCATTACAAGCTGATTAATAAGTTTGACGACGACGTTTCGTAATCTGTAATTACCAAATACTCTTCGAGTTGAGAGCCAAGAAGGCCCGCTATCGACAACATGACACCTACACTCAGCCGTGTTCCGCAATAGTAGGTACTATTTGTTTCCGAAAGCGCTTTCCGAAAGTTTCCATATCAGTTGCCCAGTTAAGATTTGAGTATATTGCCCGGACAACTAACAGTTGTTTCTAAAGTTCATTTTAAGAGGGCTTTTTAAAATAAAAATGTATACTTCGTAAAGATTTGTTCAGAAGTTATAGAATAATTGAACAAACAATTGCTTAATATAAACTTATTTTGTTTTTGAATAAAGATCCATATTATCCATATTTAGTCGCTAATTTCATTTATTATTTATAGTTTATTATTTATTTATAGTGTAGATATTAATAGAAAAGAAACCTGGAATCTTTCACTGTAATATATTTTTTGAAATAAATATATAATAATAATAATATTTCTCACATTCTCACCAATTAGCCCAGCTCAAAGACAGCACTATAAGGCTTGTGTTATGGATTCTAGGGAAACGGATAGACGATATGCAATATTTATAGAAATATATATAAATACCCATGACTCAGGCACAAATGCTCGTATTCATCACACAAACATCTGTTCCTTCGGGATACGAACCCAGGACCGTCGGCGCGAAAGGCAGGATCGCTACCGTTGCACTAAACGGTTGTTAAATACAAAAAGAAACAATTAGTTCGGTAAAGGAACAGTCATGCTTATGACTAAATAATCCAAAAATAAAAAGTTAATGTATAATAATAATAGTATCTCTTACAGATTAGAGTAAAGTTGGACAACTTAATAATTTAAATTGAAAAGTATTATTTGTAAATAAAATGAAGTTAGTACTTATAACGAATAATCCTTGTAAATAGCTATCCACAGCTAGATTTCGGTTATTTTGAAAGGTATATTCAGTTGCTATAATTGGACTTATATGTATCTTATCGAACCTTCGTTTTAGGGAGCTTTAGGCACGCCTAAAATTATACTTTATTTAATTCAACTTCTATTTAAAGCTTGTAACGCCTCGTTAAAGGCATTATGCCCCTTTTTTGACATGTTAAAAAAAAATTAAGCAATATTTTAAGAGTTGCTATTATTGGAACGGTCCAATCAAAAAGCCATGTTCATTGATGGCAACTCTGTATTATCGCACAAAAAATTAATATCTTAAAAAAATAAGATGTTTCTAAACAAAATAACTATATATTTAGGTACGCCGGTTATTTAGCTCGCGATTAGATGTAACGGATAGTTTTTAATATAATTATTTTCGAAGTTACTAAAGTAAAGTGGTAATGAAAGTGCTGGTCCAATGATAGAAACCATACCCTATACACAAAAAGGCTTAGCCCAAAGGAAGAACTTTAAGGCTTATATATTTTTTTAATATAGGGTAACGGATAGACATACATATTATATGGTACAAAGCTTTTTTATATTTAAAAATCCATGAGTTAAATTCCAATTTCAATTCAATTTCAGGACTCAAAACCAGGAGCATCGGTGCTAAAGGCAAGATCCCTATTGTTGCGCCAAACGGTCGTCAAAATAAGAGTGTTAGTATTTTAATCGTATCTTTAGAAAATAAACTTGTGATAACACAATATACAAAAACATTGAAATGATTAACGCTTGAATAGTTTTGATTATCTAGTTTTATTTTTGTTTAATAACGTTGCGTTATCAATTATCGATATGTAGAAATGAAATGTAATGATCGTAATCTACTCTAGTTTTAAAAGCTTCAGTCAGCAACCTGAAAGTTGATTGTAGGTGCATTTGTCATTTTGACAAATCCGATAATTATTGTTTTATTGTTTAATTTAAAGTAGAAATGACGTGCACAAATTTTTATATGCTTAACTAAAAAAATAATCAAAAGCAACAAATATAACATCCAATCTACTTTTTGTTCCCACTTTTTTGTGAAAAGTGTTCATTTGATTTGTGATTTATGACGTTCTGCTTTACATTTTTGAGATTTTCTAGCTAAATCCTTTTTCGCATATGCGATTTGGACGAGCCCTGGTGGTCTATATCCAAAAAGTTTGTTGGGACCGAAAAGGTCCGCGACCAGGAGTTTATCGGGCGCGTTAACCTGCCTCGACTCCTAAATGCGTCACTCCTAGGTTTTGTAATACTATAACTACTAATTACTTAACCATTAGTCGCTTCTGAAAGTAACTTTTATATAGATATAGTTAGATTTTTCTTTGTAACCGAGGAAAGGTTGGTGAAACGGCAGATACCCTGGCTATGCACCAAATATATTTTATTTACTTATTATATATTTTATGCGTTGTTTAGTATATATAGTAAAATTCTAAGTTTAAGATAAAGTAAATTGGAGTGAGTTCGCTAAATTTATTATAAGTATCTTACCTGTAGGTACCATTAGTACGCTATCATTAGTAGGAGATAAAGAAAAAGGTATGCTAATAAATTTTTATAATTTGATCCACTTTGACCGTCTGTTTATCATCTATCATTTGTTATTGTAAAAATGTAACATTATGTACATTACATATTTCAAGGATTTTTATTGTTTATCTGACGAATGTAGTGCTATTTTCAAGACTTAAAAGAACTCTGCAGTCGAGTATAGTCTCACTGTTAAGCACGTGTGGCGTGTCACGTCTGCGCTTGTGCCAGCTGCGATCACTTTCTTTAGCCCTAACGGGCCTGGCACTACAAGACATTGTGACTACGCTATGACATCGCGCACTTATTAAATGCTCGTTCCATGTTAGCTATGTTAATCACTGTTAATAGCCATCTAAACAAGTGCTGAGTTTAGTTTCGCAATTTTCTCAAATAAGCTTCTAAATGACTGTCTTAGAGTTTCAAAGCCCTAAGTATAATTTAAAATTATAACAAGGTCAGTACATAAGTAAACTTCTTTAGGTTCAATATCGGCAATATTAAAAAGCTAAACGTTGAAATATTTTTCAAGACAGAATTCGACCGATAAGTGGTTTAAACGTGTCAATAAGAGATAACGGCTAACGCAAATAATAGTGTAAAGTCTGAGTCGATGACACGAGAGAACCGTACGTGCAGGACCTTAATGTTTAAAAAACAAGGCTCGTTCTGTTATAAGGCCGTGTGTTATTGTCGTTCTATAACAACTTTTTTATATTTAATTGACATTGTTAAGTTCAATCATCAATACAATACAAAATAATGATGCTGATACGAAAATAAAATAATAGTACATATGTAAAAATAGTATTGTAGAATATAAAGAATTAAAGATAAAGAATATAAAGAAACATTTCCTTCGTCGAGAAAGATTTCGCATAAAATCGCGGATTCGTTATATAAATATATTGCTGTCTTCGATTGGAGAATTCAAAGGATAACGGTTTGTATTGCGTAGTAAATCGTCTATTACAGTAACGTATTATATAACGTTTTGACTAACAAACAAAATATTATCTACTTATAATCGTAACTTAACCTTTTTTATCCGTAAAGAAGACCCAAGAAGCTGATTATTTTTTAAAACGGTTAAAAAATATTTACTAGTAGGGATTTAAAATGTCATATTGCGATAAATTAATTTGTATGAAGGACTATTTTTATGCACTTTAATGAAATTATTTTATTTAATTGTCCGAATTTTTATTATTTTCACTGGTGTCAACATTAATAAATTATAAACGAGAGCAATGTAAAATTTAAACATATTTATCAGATCAAGTCAGAACTTTGAGTATCCCCTTTATATTTAAGGAATATGAGCTGAAGAAGTATATTTATTGTTTAGACATTAAGGACTTTTTTTATCATCTCATGGCCAACTTAAGTTTTATGCTATATAGCCCTGCGGACAAGCTCATTGCCGCGGGGTAGAAAGTTGCGTGCGCTTGTGCCGCCGCCGGGACGGCTATCGTTCGAAAGACCCGTGGCGCGCGTCGGCCGGCAGGTCTTCGCCGGCCTTTTTTTGGTCCTTTATAGAAACTATGTGTAATACATTTTTTTTTCTAAAATACACCATGGGCGAAGTTCGAATCCGCATTATCTAGCATGCAGACGTAGGTAATAATAGGTGTGTTTGTTATAAATTCCAAAAAGAAAACCGACCAATCCCAATTTAGCTTTAAGTACTAGTCGTTAAAATATTATGTGAATATACGTACTTCTTATGCTCTTGAAAAAATCACCGGTTTGGTGTACTTATTAATAGCGTATTAGTTAACTTATATTAATTGACTTTGCTTATATATAACTTAACTATATATTTTTTCTGATTCCCTAATGGTTTCAGGATATTTTCCTGGTCATATACAAAGTATCTGGTGTTCTTTGAACACAAAAGGGTTAGATTTACATATCTGTTATGAATATAATATCGTCTGCTCATATTTTTCTAAATTTATGCTATCCCTTAAGTTGACAGTGAAAACACAACCTGCCAAAAAACACATGGACGCTGTCTTTGCACTGTTAACGAAGAGCTTTCCACTGAATGGAAACATGCATCGGAAAGCCGGTTTTGTCCATACCTTCCGGATTCCCAACCTGCTACTCTAGGTCAGCGTTTACTCTCTCACTCACTCTTACCTGGTGAGACAGAGATTGGAAGATCGATTTGGGGTCGCGTCGCCCTAACCTAGATTGTTTGTGCAGTAGTCTTTGTAGGTAGTCTCCAGCATTTTAGTATGCCTTTCACGCTAACATTTAATTACCAATAAAAAGGATAAAAAACGTCATATGGTAACACCATAACGAAAGTAATATCTTTCTTATTTTATAATATAATATAATATAAAAGGATATTTTTATATTATGAAATAAGCGTATAATTTTTATATATTGACTTTTTTATTCTACTATTGTACTGGTCTTTATTATATTTTTTCATTACTGGTAAAAAAGTTTACAATACATCATTATATATTTGATACATCCTACGTTTGTTGTAAAGATTGAGAACTATTTGTGGGGTCAAACAGTGGGAAGCCTTCCGCGTCCATTTTTTATTGATTCTAAAGATGCGTTTTGCTTCAAATCTCAATATTCTTGTAATCATTTTTTCCTTAATTTATTTAATTTTGCTTCATCAACGAGATAACTTTATTTTAAATAAGAGTATCTACATATTTATGTCCGTAGCCCTACGCAGTACAATCTTGTAACCATCGAATGCTATTCTAACAGTACACATTTTGGTTCAGTACCGTAGCATTTACTATCAGGACAGTATTTCTAAAAATATAATGAATCAATCAACAAAAATATAGTCAGAATGTTTAAGACGTTAGCCGCAGTAAATATTCTAAGTGAGGTTAGCTATGTGTACATACTGATATGTGACGATAAGTCTGCACTGACACACTTAATGTACAAACTCATATTTGTTCACCATATCTGTGTCTGTTCGCGGATATTATCAATATCATCGGTCCCACGAAATTAGCTTAACACGCGTAATAAGTTGAAAATAAACATATCAATATCAAATACTTTGTCTCCGTTACATTCAGTATCAAAATACTAATACTCAATATGTGTTAAAGTACGGAATTTCCAATAATTTTATATCTTATTATTATATCTTATTATTATTTATTAAATAATTGTGCGATAGTTTTTGACAATCTGTTAATTAATAAATCGTTATCTATATGATTCATATCTTTTGATTATAGACGTATTCATTGTAAAAAAATATGAATGAAGTGCCCATAATAACTACAATGATATTGATTGTTTATGTATTCATTAATTAATTTACTTCCTATATCCCTTCAGTTTCCGCGATTTCCTAAAAAATGGTTTAATGCACACAAACACATAATTTTTTCGCCGACATGGATCATCATGTCCATTAGATAGATTTTTCAGTTATTTTCGAAATGTATCATTTCAATTGTAGTACCTACTGCTTATTTATTTTGTTGTATATTTTAAGACACTTTAGTGAACAAAATGTTACATCTGTAGTAAAAAAGGTTTATAGTTAAAGATTATAGGTAGGGTTGCCAGACCTAGTTAAAACCCACTTAAAAATAAAAACCACTGATAATACTAGAAACACCTTAGGTCATCTAAGAAGAACTTATCTCTCAAAATGAATCCTTCAGAGATTCGGAATGTTATACAGAGTTCCTAATGTATCGGCTGCAACGATAATATAATATCACAGTAGGTGAAAACTGAGCGTCAAGTTGGCAGAGGTTCACCGGGCATAGACGTATAAATACCTACATATAATGGCATAATCGATCACATATTGAGTGCGATCATTGTGCTCGCCAGTTGGACCGTGAATCCTGTCACTATATCCTCCCCCCTCGCACCACTGCTCATATGAATCTCATTTACGTTTGAGCTTACGCAACTGAGTAAAATCGGTGAAGTGTGAAGAGTTGATTGGCGAGGGAGAACTGTAGTTATTTGGACAAATTCGATTAGCTATGGACTTTTAATGACAATAAGAGGTAATCATGTCAGTTGTAACTACACGGCGGATTGCGATGCCTCATAATTGCAGAGTTGACCCGAATGGAATAAAAAAAAAATCGCAGTCAAGGTGCCTTTAGATTTCAAATGAATTTCTTTGCTAGCACTTAAATATATCATCTTATAAGGAAATGTACTGTTCGCAAAGTTCTAATAAAATTAGTTTCGCTAGCATTATATTTTGATGCGGAGCGTAATAAAAAGAAATTTAAAGAAATCAATAATATTTAGTAAATTTTTAAATTTCATAAGAATGAAAACTTACAAAAAGCGCGCGCTTTTTGTTTTAATGGGAAATCCCATAGAGCCAATGTTTTTTGGTGAAAACACTTTATTTTTGTGAATTTCAAAATACGGGCTCCGCCACAATTTGGTCCTTAATGTGTTGATTCGATTCCACACAAAAAATATTAAAATCGGTTAAGAACTCGGGAAGTTATGGCGTAACAGACCTTGCGACTTTGAAGCTGATCCAACAAAGTCTTGAAGTAATGTGGGATGCGAACAGGTTTTACTGTTATTATGTAAAAGTTTTTCGTGGCCATAAATACCATCAAGTCTCAGGGGTTTTCTGTATCTGTTAATTGTTTTGATCAATTGATGAATATTATTTTTGGATTTGAATAGAACAAAGCAATAATATCATATTAAATAATGATATAAAAACATATTTTTTACATTAGTAAAAAAAACGCACCCCCAAATTCCATTATAGACAAAACCAGACTTTTTCCTGCAGTAATGTAATAAAGTTTGAATGAAAATTGCTGTCTACTCTTTTTGACAAACCAGTTGGAAGAAACGTGAATTGAGGAAAGAGCACCACCGTCAAGTTAAAAATTACCAAGCAAATCATGCTTGATTTGCACTCGTTATGTTTTACGATTTAAAGATAGTCAGTCGTAGTAGAACGTCAGAACAAAAACATAAGTTGGTTTGCGCGAACATTCTCCTTATGTGAAAACTGTAATGATTATGAAAGCATTACAGTTTTCCGTATGTACGTTTTTACCTGCACATCAATCGGGTTAGAAAATTTATGTTGATTTATTTTTTGGAAGTCATAAAGGTAAGAAGTTTTTTGGAATGATAAAAAGAAATATTTACTTATAAAATACAAGATGACAACAACATAGGTTTAGGAACTTATTATATTTGAATAGAAACTCATTATATTGAATAGAGGACATGCAGCTAAAATCATCGGTTTATAAACTAGGAAACTGAACAATGGGTCACGTGATGTTACAGAATGCGCCGCCTAATGGTGCGTTTAATATCATTTTACACGTATAACGTATAAAAGATCTATTTTTATAACTTATTTATCGCACTCAATTTTTGCATACCTCTCAGTTTGCCTTTATTGAATGTTAGATATATATTCTTTAAAGTATGTATCACTATATTATTTAGAAAATATCAATTTACAATTGGACATCTCATTTTTAGTAAAACCACACTTCACCGTCAATTATTCTCGTAAAACTTTCAGTCTAGTGATAAAATTAAGCATAACAAATATTCTTAATAACTTAACCATGTTTGATTAAAAAAATATATAACCGTCTTTATATTGTAGCATTATACTTTAGTTCCACGTATCATGTTAGTTTAAGCAATCAAATTTCAGCAATTAAATTGAACTTCATTGAATGTACTTTAGCTATTTACGTATACAAAACTACTGTGCATTCGTGCACAAATACCAAAATATATCATATAGTCATGTACAAAACAAATGAATTAATCTCAAATGAGTATTTTTGTTAAATTTTAATATAATTTTTATACAACAGCGTGTTTATAGTTTGTTCACATTTTTTTTCGGACTCATATGAATAATTTTTTATTTCCACTGCCTTAGGTAGCAGAGACCACAACCAATAGATCCGTTAATTTTATGTTCGTTATACCAATTTATGAAGTGAATAAATTGGTATAACGAACATAAAATTTACTTTTTAACAAAAAGCAATTTCTAATAAAAGTATTTTAGGTTAACTTACTGATGAAATGCTGGGATAAACAATATATTAAAGAATGAGTTGTATATCTTTGTCTACATTAGGTAAAATGCTTTGTAAGATCTTAACAATTATTCGTTTAATTTATAATTATTCTCACCCATTATAAGGGGAAACCCTAATATTATTTGTCTACCCCAATGATCGTGTAATGCGTAAATGATATTAGTAGGGGAGTTACATCGCTGTATTAATGCAAGTATGCACCCTCGCGTGCTACTGATAAGAGAGTCATGGTCGTGGAATCACTGAACCACTAAAACTCGCTATTTTACACCTTAAGCGTATCGCATAAGGCAATTTTTTCAATCAGTAGTTTTTTGAATTAATTGCATTTGAAATGAACGATAGCGTGCCATATCAGCGGGGTTTGTTTTTTAGAGATGTTAACGTACGCAATAATCCAAGTATCGCAATCAAATGTCTAAACATAAAAAGATAATTACGTGCTAGAAAAAATAAATAGCAGACACAATTAATTTAATAGGTATTATCAGTGAAACTAAGAGGCAAAAAATAATGAAATAAGCCATATTTATTGTTTTCAAACCTTTTATCGGTGACAATAACTTTAACAGTACATATAAATAATTGGTTCAAGTGAAGTTTACATTTTTTGTAGTTTTGCATTTTCATCAAGAACCTATCTTTATCTCTCAAAACCAGTTTTAAGTATTAATAAGTAAATCAATAGCATCTTCATTCCTTTTCTTTACATGCAAAAAACAAGGACAAGTCTCTAAAAACGCTAAGATCTAGGATCTGTTTGGCGATTGTATTATTATTGGACACAGCCCACAGAATCCGCAGGTTTGACCATATCGAAAGAATGGGTGAAAAACCAAGCACCCAAAAGGCCTATATTGGTAAACCACTAGAGCGAAGCCAAGTAGGCCGTCTCCGAATATCGATGGTGTGATGTGGTAAAAGCGGATCTCCGCGAGCTTCAAGCTAGCAACTGGTGGGATACCGCATAAGACTGGGACAAGTGGCGTTCCCTCGTATTGGAGATCAGGTGTAAAGGAGTTCTAGATAGTAATTTATGGCCACCTATTAGATGACGCCCTCACGAAAGTTACTTAACCTCCGCAATCATAAGCCAGACGCGCTAACCGCTGCGCAATCGAGCGAGAATTCAATCTATCTAGTAAATATATATATACTTAAATAAGGCAATATTTTTGTTTCACCGCGGAGGATTCCCATACGCGACACGGTGCTTGCTCACCGACAATGGAAGCTTGTAGTCGATGTCCCGTGTAAATTGGTACACATTATATTAGTAATCTCTAGCCACTGCTGCTTTTATAACTAATGTGCAGCCCATCATGCATAAAATAGATTTTTATTTCATTGAATGAATAAAAGTAAAAGCAAAATTTACATCAAAATAAGTAGTAATTCGATTCCACAACTTAGATAATATTTCAGAGTTGTTCTGAATGCATTTATGAGACCAGTTATAAACAAAATGTGTCTTTGATGTGATGATGATTCGGAGTTGCACATACAGAATTTGATACAGGTACCTTGAGTGGATTTTTTATGAATATATTCTACTACTAGCATAAAAATAACAAAACTGTTTTACGACCAATTATGACTGTTAAGCTTAAACCAAATGCATAATTGAAACACTTCAACTTTATTTGTCGCTGTTATTATCAACATTGTTGCATAGCAGCCGTTGCTTTTTCATTTTATTGAAAATACATTTTTTATGTTGTATGATATGAGTGTCGGTTCTATAACATATAATATCACTGTCAAACTTTGACATTTGACGAAGATCCTTTGCGATGTTAAGGGGCAAAATGACGCACTGACGTGTTTCACACATTACTTATGTACGATGCTTACATCTTACTATCTATCTATAGGTATATTTTTTGCTGTTTCCAGTATAGTATACCTTGTAATAGTGATGTCGCATAGAAAAGGCTTCTTTAAATAGAAGCAATCTATCAGACTCTTAATCCATCGAGTTGTTGCTGACACGGCAATTAACGCATGTCTAATTCGTAAGAGTTTTGATTGCCGTCATGTTACCACGTATTTATTAGAGAAAAGCTAATGTTTACAAATAAACTAATATGCGTGACTCAAGTTAGGTGAATTTACTTACTTTGTTTTCAAACTATAAACAATCAAACTTACTTACATGTATTGAGCCAAATCTGTGTTCAAATTTATCTCTTTTTATAGATATTATATAGATATATAAAAATCTGTAATGTCATAACTAAATAAAATATTATATGTATAAGCAGTCATTTATTGTCTATTAAAAAAAAAACAAGGATTTTCCAAGAATTAGTTTTGATACAAAACATTTTTTTCTATAGTTCAACCATTTAAATTTAAAAACATACTTGAAGAAATCTTTAACGATATAATACATTTTTATATTATTTATAGATTTCTAAAAAAATCTGATAGCTCAATTTGTACTAAAACTGACATCGGCGAAAGAATTGATACAATTATTTTGTTATTTATAGTCTAGTGTCATGAAACAACATGGAAATCTTTTCCCAAAATCTACCATGAGTAACTTACGACATTAATAATGACAATTTTTATATCATATCTATTGTCATATGTCTTTATGTTCTTGTTCCATAGAACAATTTGGGTAATAAAAGAAATACATGTTCTATAGTAGAAAATACAAAAAAAAATCTGCAGACGCCAGGTTCCATAGAACAAATAGAAAGTACTCAATTCTTTTATTGAGATCTGATCAAATTGTTGTATCGCTTTAGATTTTTTAAGACTTTAATACTTTAAGATTTGGTCAATAGATAAATTGCGGTAACTATATATTATTACGACAATCATTCTATGAGAGAGCATAATCGTACACAAAAATACTTAACATAGTCTACAGATTAGATCGTAGTTCTGAGGATCTGTCTAAGACTTGTAAAGTTGCCAAAACAAATTAACAGTCTTGTTATTCTCCCATGAAAGTAAATATCAAAAACGGATTAATATAGAAAGCAGGCTTAAACTTTTTATTTTTTAATGGATCTACTATGGTACGAGCTAACCCAAAAGGTGCGTATTCACCCTGGCTTTAAAAACGGACGGGTTATAAGTACTCGGAAATACAGACGCAGGGAGAGAGTTCCACTCATTTGTTGTACGTATTAAAAAAGATGTTGAGAAGCGCTTGGTGCGACAGGAATAGCAAACAAGAAAGGGTGGTAACCCACAGTGCGTCTGGATATCCGATAGAAAATGGGAGATGGCTGTATGAGTATATGCAGCTCCTGAGTTTCTTATTGGACTGACATTTCTAGTGCTACGATCCAGTAAAATAAAAAATATATTATTCTATGGTATGTGAAAATTCTATATTAGATTCTGTCTCCAGCGCAAATCTGTAAGGCTTATTCAAAATCTACGTAAACACGTAGAAATCTGTATATATGGCAACACTGTTCTAATAACAACCGTTTTATAAACTACCGTGGTAGGATCTAAAAAGTGGTGCCCTTTTATTAAGTGACTACGCTTACCGCAGCCCCGACTTATCTCATCTAAACTTAAACGTTTTCTATTAAATAGGCATTAAAAGATTGTGATAAAATAACCTATGAAAAAACTGAGTTGACAATAAATTCAAACGTGCTCTATTAAGTCGATGTTGAGCAAAAACAGTTACCTTTTGCAATTGCAAAGATGATTTTTCTAGTACTACTTATTTTAAGCAGCTACCTGAACTGTAAGGAGATGATTAATTTTAAATTAATATTTGCAAAGGTACCTGTTTAACATTTTATAAATTATTAATTCATGATCGTGATGCTTCGACTTATGATTAGTCATAAGCACAAATCATTACTGTTTTTTAAATGTTAATTCTAAAAACAGTAATGGTTTATACTTGAACAGCTAAGATCTTCAGCTTCAGCTTATTTCACGTGCAGAGAGATGTGTTGTAGGTTCGACTGTTTGCAATATTGCTTATAATACAAATTGCTGCGGATCGCAGAGATGGGATTTAACAGATACATCTTTGCCTTAAGCCGAATGTAAACTGACCTGCATCTGAAACCAGGAGTCGAAGAGGCCGGCGGCGTGGCGGGCACCCCAGCGGCCTTCGCCAGGGACAATCTGCGGAGTACAAATTATCATCATAAACCTGGCGCTTGAAGTTCTTCCACTTACACCATCTACATCAATATAGAAAAATAGATATAGTAAATGCAGTCTGCAGTTTCCGCGTTAACTTTATTCATATTTCTTTATTTTCATTTCTTTCTATTCACTTTCTCTTTCTAGCAGCCTTCTCCTAACTTCGTTTATGTTATATTAATCTTTTTACTCTACTCTTGTTTCCTCTTCCTAGATTATCTGGTCATAACTGATAGTTACAAGTCTTAGCTTCTTATAAGATAATATTGGAGCAAGGTTTCGAAAGCTACAGCGGGTGTTCATGTAGAGATAGACTCACTCTGATTCGTTTCCATAATTATTTATGCAATAATTAAATTAATTAAGGCAGGAAAGATGAAGTTATTTTTGTACATAATTTTGTACATGAATAACTGCAGTGAATTTTGGACGTGTGAAATATCTTTAACAGGTCGAACCATGTTAAATCAGGTGTTATTAATATTGAAGTTTATTTTGGGGTATATTCGGCAAGCTTAAAACCGACGACGTGAATAAAAGAAGCCTTCAGCATTAACTACGAAAAGTAGAAGTCCAATTACAAGCTATAATGATTAATTGTAAACCGTAGATACTACGAGTTCAAGTTCTTTATTATAAGGTGACGGTTAATTCTGACTGTATGGTTAAAGAAGGTGCTAAAGAGGCTCCATAGTGCCTAAATTCGACATTTGATATTTGAACATTTTTTTTTAAATACGATTTGATATTATTTACCTTGGCGCAGTATGTAATGTCAAAGGTGAAGTTTAGTCATTCAACATAACTATCTGATTCATCATCTCAGCTGAAAGTAATCCATTGATGGACGCAAGCCTTCCCCAAAATAGGGGGTTATACCACAATCCGCACGATTGGCAGGCTGGTTGGAGATTGCAGTAAAAGATCGTAATTATTCTAGTTTTCATTTAATAAAAGATAATGCCATATAAGTTCAAATTTAAGTTCCTCTCAATCCGTTATCTGATAAATAAATGTTCAAGAATTTATATATACGACTAAAATGCTTAGCAATAGATATGTCTTAGCAGAAAGCTTATTTACTCCATATCCCTTTTTTACTTTTTGTTTGGATAGCTCACAATCATTGTATTAGGTTGTTTGTAAAATGTCTTTACTAGAAATGACAATAAACATGTTTTTTTTAATTTTTATCATCAAAAATCACATTATAAAATAATTTTATGAATGTTGCACAATAGCTGAAGTGCTGAACGTAAATATAAAAATCTCCAATGCTTTTATCATATTGTCGATTGTCATTTTTATAAAATTATCATAGTCAATTAGCATCCACTTGGATGCTATAAACATCGGCTGGTTTCAAAAACTTCGGAGTTAAAATGCTAATAGAATATTGGAAAACGTCGAACAGTCGCGTTCTAACAAACTATTGTAACTGTACTCCCGTCATCTGATTGCCGATATAATACGTTGTTTTCGAAATATCACTAATGAATTTAAGTAGTTTCTTTTACAACGAAAATCAGTTAAATTTACGGTAATCGTTTGTCATCTATACCAGCTGATATTTCATGATTGTGATAGTTGCTATAAATAACAAGAGAACCGTGTATGTATTTGCTTACAACAAAACCTCGAAACGAACATATGGGGGATACGGTTTTCCTAAGATGTATGAAATAAATACCGCAGCATTATGAGATTCCACGGTGTTATGGTAAACAGTTTAACCCTTCCGTCTAACCTATGTACTAATATTCTACCTTATATCGAATGCGCCTTATCCATAGTTTTGAGCATAGAGAACAGTGCGTACAGCTTTGAGCGTAGAGCACAGTACGGTTAGAGCATAGAAAGCATAACGTAGTTCTAATGCATGCACTCTTAGTTTGGGCATGCAAACATACGAATGTGTCCATATGAACCACAATCATTAATGTGGATTAAAATATCTCTAATGCTTTTTTGTTAAGAATTTTACATTTAAAGTTGTGCTGATTGTAAATGTGACCACAAACTTCAGAACAATCGGTGGATGAGTCAACTAAGTATAGTATAAGACAAGTACAAGATATTCAGAGCCGAAACAAGAGCTTCGGAAAATGTCCCAACAAGTTTATGGGTTCTCCACACCCAACTTGCAATATTCGCAGTCAAACGTAATTACAGATATCGTATTATTAATTAAGTAGTAATAATAATAATTATGTTATTCTCATCAAATCAGTATACTGTACATATTAGTTACATCAAATTTGTAACAAATTTGTAATAAATCTGTAAACTGCTATACGGATCAGGTTACTTCTAGCAGTTTAGGTTAAATTCATATCTATGTTTATACTAGAAAATGTGAATAGAAATTGTACCCGTGCAAAATAACTATTAATATTTAATCATATAAGGTATTTTTTTACTATTATGAGTAATTATTACACCAATTTTTATTCAAGACGACTTTTAAAATAAATAAATTATAGCGATAAAAGTGGATTAAGGTTGTTGGCACTTTTCTTTGCATTGGTATGATACAATTATAGCTTCTTAGACATTTTTATGAGGCAAATAAAACAGAAATATTCTTTATCGACCCTTTATCCACACTATCCGGTTGTTTACCCGCCATCACTTTACTAATAATAGGTTTCAAAGCAATATGTTTCATTTAAAAAATAAAATGATGACAAAAATAAATGTTTTCACGAAAACGTTCTTACTAAAAGTTTAATTAGTAAAAATATAAGAAAATGATTTAAATTAAGACCAGGCTTTATTCAATTAAGTTTTTCGCGCACTGTAAGTATATTTAAATAAGAAAACCCAAAATATAGTTTGGTCAAATACATTTTAAAATCTAATAAATATTTTATTTTTATGGCAACTATTTTTTTTGTTAACGATTGTTTTTCATGTAGTAGGTTTTATGTTCTACTTTAAGTTAATTTTCTTTTATTGTTGTATTATATTAAATTCCTAATAAAAAATTAGATGTATAGTTATTTTAATAGTTATTTAAATTAATATAATACCGCTGCATCTTCGCCTAGACATCGTTGATGTCTTTTGTAGGAGTCAGAACTAGAAATGATTATTATTAACTGTATTCAGTTAACTATATATATTTTATGTTTTGTATATTATTCTGAACTTTTGTTGCAAATTCAGTCTTTCTGACTTATTATTACCCTTATTTGTTTCTAACGGAAAACCAAATTAATTACTTTTCAGTATACTATCAGACCATAAGTTTATACTATAAATGATACACTTGTTGTTCAATAAAATGTTATAATTAATGTTGTTTACTAATGCACAAACATTTTTTCTTGGCTAGAAAAAAATAATGTATTGGCAAATTTTTGTTACAAATTATTAGGTGTCTATTGTTAACTCGGTGTATGCATAAATTCATACTTCTGTACATATTTATGTATTAGAAGCTATGAATAAAAAATAAATGTGATTTCTTACAATTAAACTGCAACTCGCCTAAGCTGTACAATAAAATGCCAATATGATTTTCTTAAGTTAAATACCTTCATAACACTACTGATGAGATTTTTATACAAATCAAATTTATATAATAATGTTGCCCAGTAAATAGTCACGATGTGTTTTACAGCTAAGAAATTAACACAATCATACTATATATATATATATATCAATATGGAAATAAAGTATATAACGAATTCGCAAACCAATTCACTAAATCCTCATTTGGACCTTCCTCCTTCGGTATATAGCACAGCGTTTCACTTATCACTGGCACACTGAAAACAAGTTGTGGGAGAACAAATAGAGTGGGTTGGAGTAGTGATAAATAGTGGTGCCCGGGGTAGTACCTGGTCGCCGGCTAGGTCAGGTGTCAAAGTGCAGGCCTCCATTCCCGGCGCGGCCGGGTTAGGCACGCGTAAGCATGGCGGGCGGCCGCGACGAGTGCGCGGCGCGAACTGGTGATAGCGGCCCGGCCTCGGTAGCGGGGTTGCATCGAAAGTGATTACGCGTCGACCGATAACGGGGGCTGCTTCGAAGCCTTATTGATTCGGCCACGGGATATTGGGATTTATGTATACTTACTATAGATACATTTTAGACTTAAATTCGATACAAATTTGTGCTGCACGTTTGATTCTCTAAAGATGATAAATATTTATTAAATTATCACTAACTTTGTTACGTAAATTGTTTAAAGTAATTTTTTCTTGCGAGAACACCAAAACCCGCATAAATATCACTGTAATATGTGAAACAGATATTTAATGAACTAGTTATTAATAATCTTGGAATTTCCTTCTTATAATAATATATTAATTTCTTCTTCATTATCTCTACAAAACTTAGGGACTGGATGTGACAGGATACCGGGCTCTTTAGCCTACTTAATAGACATTCATGGAAGTTTGATATTTTAAATCTCAGGAGCATAACAATATCATCTTATTTTTTATTTATTAGGATCGGCAAAAAGTTTTACTATAAGTAATGCATAAACAATGTTACATAATAAAACCTATACCGTCAACCACAGGTTAATAATTATGTAATTATTGAGAGGATAATTATGGTATCTACAACATAAATAAATATAAAAGCAAACAAAAAAGTCAGTACAGTAGTATTTTACATTAAAGGCTTAGATAATATGTTGATATCACCTAAATTTTTGCCACAGCTCTGGGCTTCATTTCTTTTTGGCTCTTAGTAAATGAGGATAAATCAATTTACTCGCGATTTTTAGCTATAGCTTATGCAATAGCAAGTAAAAAAACAGTAAAAGGGATAAATTAAAAAATGTACCTTACTTTGTTGATCAAAAACATATAAAAAATGTCATTTAAAAAGGAGCTAAGTCAATGACATGTGTTTCCTCGCATTTATAAAACAAAACTTGTGTTAAAAAAAACTCTATCTACAGATTTTTTAAAACACTTAGTCGCAACTGGCTACCGCACGGGCGTTGATGCGATGCGACCGTCATACTCGCTACATCCTATTCTCCATTCTCTATGAGTTCGAAATGATATTATACATAATATCACGACTATCGCATCATATGATGACGCCGTGTGTTGTCCGGAAGAGAAGATAACCACAATGTTTCTACTTATAGGCAGTGGTGTATTGGGAAGGGAACGCGGTGGAATGACGATCCCTTACCTTTTTTCAGAACCGGAACGCGTTCCAGTACTTTTTTAGTAGAAATTGTTTTAATTACAAATAAAACTTATATTTGAAATTGGCGAAATTTGAAAAACATAGTTTGCTGAAAATAGGATTTTTTTTTACTCCCACTATGCCTTCCCTTACTTCTTATTTTACCAATACATCACTGCTTATAGGGGTATAGTAAAAGGCGGTCAATGATAATGAAGGTAATCATCATACACCTCTCGTAGACTACAAAACGGGCAGCAGCTTTTTACGAATTATGGTCGATCACTTCGATCTCCGACGTGCCTGCAAAGCATAGAGTTGATAACTATACCCCCTCATTTTAGAAGGACCGACCGATGGTGAATTAGAACGACAGCAGATAGTGCCTGACTCTAAAATGTGGCATATGTAGGTCATTTTAAAGGACGATGTTTTTTTCGTTTGTTGAAAGATTAAAAAAAATGGCTTTAACGCTACTTGGCTTTTCACTTTGTGTTTAGTGTTTATTAAAAGAGGAGGAAGTTTGTTTGAAATGTAAAATTTCAGCTCTGAAATGCTGGTTGCGGAATTCTCCGTTCAATATTTTGAATAGAAAGTTGTTAATATCGCTTAATTAAAGAGCCTTTCGATAGTATTTCAAACCAGCGGAGCCTCCTTATATGTAATAAACAAATCAAATAAAGCCGTAATTATTTTAAATGTAATTAAAGTTATTGTTAATAATAGTTGATCAGAATTTCAGTTTAATTAAACTATGAAATATGTTGAAATTGACGGGAGCAAAGGTGTAAAGAAAATATAACAAAAATGGCAGTTCCTCTGTCTAATGTTGTATTAGAATTGGGTTTTATATAATTTTAATTTTATAAGTAAGTAATAAAAGCGACATTCCCTCGTCATTAAGTATAAGACTGTAAAAGATATCATTGTGTAGTGTGATGAGTCACCTCACCCAACTGCACTTAATACATACATGCATGCAACTAACTTCTAATCAGTAATAAACTTTGCGCTTTACTTTCAACACGTGTGTTCTCATTGATCCCATCATTGCATGGCGACCCTGCCAGTGTTTTCTATCGGCAGCGCTGCGCAGATTGTTTATTATACATAATCACCAATCAATGAACGAGTGAACAAAAATATAATTTCTTTTAAAATATGAGACTTTCATAACAATATAAGCAAGTGGACTACACTTCTAAGTGGATATAAAAAGTTTTATAATTTTTGGACAAGGATATAAGTAACGAAAAAAGTAAATGAAAATAAAAATGCTTGATAATTAATCTAAATGGTTACTAGTTATAGTTAAAAATTAATTAAAATTAGAAGTTCTCAGTTTATTTAAATGCAAAGCATAGAAAAAGATGTTGATGTGAGAGAGCTTGCTGACATGTTACTGCTGAGTTGCCAAAAAGAAGAGTAAAGAGCTGGGCGCAAGGCGGAAATGGAATCAGATGAAATGCGATAAACTAAGGGAAGTCTTTTTTTGTCCGTGGTAACTCAAAAGACACTTCCACGTCCAGCAGAAGAATCAGAACTGCAAATAAAATTTATAATTGTTGCCATTGCTTATCGTATAGTATGAACTATAAGACTATAAGAGTAGGTAATCAATGTTCAACATACGTATATTTTAAATAAAATGACTTTTTTTAATAATTTTATTGCTGAGGTATAAGAAAAGTAATTTTAAATTATTATATTGATAAGTGATTTAAAAAGTGTCTAATTATATGTCCTGAATTTTTGTTTTACGAAAGAGATATTTTAGAACATTAATATATTTATTAAGTGGCATTTTAAATAAAAGTGTAGCAATTAACTAATAATTATTTTTACGGTACTTTACTTGTCGTCACGAGAAAAATTTAATGTTATAGCTATAGAGATATATATTATTACATGGAAATACAAAATTTTTGATTACAGACATATTTGAATAAACCCCCTTTTTACGGATTTTGCGCATATTTTACTTTAGGATATTTTAGGATGACACATCCTGTGATCACGACACCTGTAAAGAAGTCGAAACGTCAGGATTAAATGTAAGAACTAAATATGTTAACGACATATTTAATTATTTTACATTATTAACTTACCTATAAATTTTAAATACTATTTACATTAATTTAATTATGCATGATATGTGTAATCAAAAGTAAATCAAGGATATGAATATATTTTAATTTATTTAAAGAAATTGGTGCATAATCTTAAGTAGCTATCGAAAATTTAATCTAATAATCAGGTAAAATAATGTTCTCGTTTCTCAACTGCTGTCTAAGCAACACATGCAACATCGTGGCGCAAGAAGCTAAAATTATGTAGTTAGTTTTTAAAACATTTAACTTTGTAATCTAACATTTAACTCTTTAAAATAAAGTATAGAAATTATAAATTATAAAATAGGTTTGAAATTTATAATTACACACACACACACACACAAACACACACGTACTCACACATACACACACACACAAATAGCAAATTTGGTATTCTTTTTATGTGTAATTTGTTACTTTATAATTTTTTTTAATAAAAAAATTATTGATAAAGTTCGAGGTGGGCGCTAAAAACTGCGACACAGTCGTAGACTAATGAAGTTATTAACGTTATAATGTTATGTTAACTTTTATATTGCAAATAAAGACTATTATTATTATTAATTTAAAGAGTTTTATATATGGAAAACTACATAGAATCTATATTGCGCTTAGGTATCGAGATAATAATAAGTATTTCAAAGCATATGTTAAACTTTGTAACTTCTAAAAAGCTAATGTATTAATTGATTTTAACACTATCGCAGCTTAAACAATCTTATGCTTTGCATAACTTAATAGATAAGGTATTGTGATCGTATTTCTATATCGTTCCCATAACCAATGCATATCCAGATATGAACATGCAAGCTGAGCTTTAAGCGAAGCAGTAACTTAATGCTGGTTTAAACAAAATGTTAATAGCTTTCTAGAAATGTCGATTCGGCTAAATTTTCTGAATTGTTGAATAATTATATTGAGTTAACAACAAAGTTATTTAATAAAGGTGGACTTAAAATAATTAAGGAAAGATCGTGAACAAAGACAGTTTCGTACGTCTAATGGGTTTAGTTAGTTGCATTAAAAATTAAAAATCCCATACATTGGAATAATGTGGTGCATAAAAATTCATTTGCGATTGGATTGATCACCCAAACGCTATGACAACTTTTATAAACCTTAATATTAATATTTGGAAGGGTAACGTATTAGATGGTTTTTGATATGTGTGAATATACTCTACTATGTGGTACAAATTATACAGTTATGGTACACGGAGGGTCAGAACCTTCCATTCGGTCATGGTATAAACAAGATTTCTCCATGAGATAAGATGGAATCCAAAAGAAACTTAAATAATGACCCCCAAAATATTGGTTGTGCGCATGACCCGAAATGGCACAAGATATCATTTTTATATAAATATAATAATGAAAGTCCAATATTAAAACTAAATAAGGGCGGCGCTGAGCTAAGTAACCCAAGTAAGCTTTGTATAGGCAAAATACAAAGTGAGGGTACCGAAATGTATGGTGAAAATGATAAATTATGAGCTAGCGTAAGGAATAATGTGTGGTACATAAAAGGTATTTTGAAATTAATCTATACTGATATTATAGAGCTGAAGAGTTTGTTTGTTTCAACGCGCTAATCTCAGAATCTACTGGTTCGAATTGAAAAAAACTTTTTATGTTGGATAGTTCATTTATCGAGGAAAGCTTTAGGCTATAAAACATCATGCTGCGACCAATAGGAGCGAAGCATCAGTGAAAATTCATAATAACAGAAATTGACACGGACGTAGTCGCGGGCAGCAGCTAGTAAGAAATATAATGGCAAACGTGGTAGAATTTAATAAAAAACGGGAAGGTTAAATTATTGAGTGTAGAAAAGAGATTTAAGTGATAAACTTAATTTGTAAAAAAGCGATGATAACATAAAAAAAAACAAAAAAAAAATTGCTTTATGTTTAAAAGCTTGAGTGTAGAGGCGTTTACGAATAAAGTTGTAAATTATTAGCTGATGTGATTAAAATAACATATATTAAAGAATATTTGTAAAATAAAATAACTATTTGTATATTAGGTTTTTGAGTCGCTGAATGTGTTTATAGATTAATAAAATACTTCTGTCTCAAAAAATGTTTTTTTTTTGTAATTATAATAGGCTTTATAATATACAATATGATATAAAAAGAGTTGCCAACAGTGCTAGTGTTAAATAATAAAATATGATATCATAGTGAATCTGTTTTTATCTTCAGTATTGTTTGTACACGCATACTTTGGAAAATATAATAAAAAAATCTTTTCTTTAATTTAATATATATTTTGTATTTTATGCTTTGTTTGAGATCACGAATATAAAAGTTTTGTTTTAAAATTAGATGTTTTAATGTGTCAATTTATGTTCAATAATAACATTAATTCATCTTCAATTTGCTAACAGATGCGAGTTATGCTTTGAGATAATTAATTAATTAATATTATAATATTTTTAAAAAGATTCGAAATTTTTGTTAAGTACATAAATATAAATAAAAAAACGGGAGAGGTGTGTTGTGATTTTTTATTATTTCAAATAATACTATCAATGTTATCATTATGTAGTGTGATGACTCACCTCACCAAATATACTTAATCCAAATATGTATACAACGTATTTGTTGTGTGTATGTCGCAGTAAGATAGATAAAGCCGTAATATAGTTATATCCGTAGGGATATAATTATATACCGTAACATAGTTATACGAAAGCGATTCATTACTATCTCACTAGGAATATAGTTATAAAACGGTCCAAGTTTAGTGATATACTTATATTACTAGATTAAGTTTAGTGAAATAGCTTTCGGAGTGTGCGGCGCAGGCGGCGCGCCGCCTCCCCCGCGGCGGGGGAAGGGTTCGTTGTGTTTAGGCGCTCCCTGGTAAAGAACGTAAGAACGTAAAAAGTAAATAAATCTCATAACTGTTGATTAGCTTTAAAAGATTTTTAATGTTTGATTAGTTTTAATTGTATTGTTAATGTTTAAATTCCAAAAAGTATGTTCGTTTTAATTATAATTGAAATTACTTTAAAACGTGTTAATGTCACAAAGTATTGCAACTAACTGCAGGATACATAAAGTTGATTTTTTAGATAAAGATAAAACCAATATAATAATATTGTTTTATTTAATTATATATGGTAGCTTTCTATTTCACTAAGCTTAATCAAGTAATATATTTATAACACTGAACTTAATCTAGTAATATAAGTATATCACTAAACTTGGACCGATTTATAACTATATTCCTAGTGAGATAGCAATGAATCGCTTTCGTATAACTATGTTACGGTATATAATTATATCCCTAGGGATATAACTATATTACGGCTTTATCTATCTTACTGCGACATGTATATAAGCTCCAGGAAATTAAACGGCTTTGGGGATGTTTCTCTCGACATAAAAGGTGTCTTGGCAGTTCAGTCTTATACATATATTTTTTTTTAAATACCTTAAGTTTCGATTAAATAAAAATAACTTAGAACTTATTCTTTTATGATATGCTTACACACTTGTCCATAACTTTACAACTCATCTTGCCCTGCATACATATTCATACTACGTATTCATAGTTCAAATGTTGTAAATCTAAACTGCTTAACATATTCCTTTATGTTTTAAGTATTAAACAATTTGGTTTAGGTATGTGCACTGAAGAAATTGAACTAAAATAAGTTACTATTTAAACAGGATATGGATATTGGTTCATTTTTCTGTTCCGTTAAGGAACTTTGTATTACAGTAATCGGATTCAAAAACAAATGTAGTACAACAGTTTCGATGTAAAGAAGTGGCTTAGTTATAATTTAAAATTTCTACAAAACTTTGAGCCAACATTAAGGTAGAAATATTTCAGAGCCTATAATTTTAAACTCAACATCTTAACATCTGTATGGTCAAGACTCACCATAGAAAGGCGATGCAATTGTTCACTATCTAAAACGCTTTCGAGGCTGCACTATCATTGCTTATCAGTGGTAGGGTCTAAACAGGTCTGTACGTGCGCTGAACCTAGGGGTCTGAATATTAAATGTATCGACGTTACAAGTAACTGTGAAATAAAATTGTCTTTTATAATATTGACGCGCACAGACTTTACAAACACAATTCAGTCTATAACTTAATTCGACAAACAATCTCGTTTATAAGTTATAAAAGATGCCGCTGTTTTAACTTTGAAATAGAATGGTTTAGTTGAGGTCATAAAATTTCAAATAAATCCGGAAAACCATTCATCAAGGTTTCTAGCATCAGTTTCGTAGACCACGACTTTTATATTTTTGGGGTCTTTGTATTGGAGCTAGTTACAGCAGGAGTAGTATCTTTCATCGTCATCATCATTATCACATCAGTCTCACGTAGGCTACTGCAGGGCATAGGGCTTTCCCAAGGATCTCCATAACGATCGGTCTTTAGCGGTATATCTATTGGCAGGCCATTGTAAAAGGCAGGTGAATGCACCATATCTACTTTCACTAGTAGCCGAGGGCGAGTGATGCCCGCATTAGACGGCAAGCGCGGTGGGACAATCTGACGCAGAGCGACCCGGCCGCGGCCGTCTGGCGAACCTACTTTCACTGCTAGCTACAGTTTTTCTCGATGGCGATAACATGATCGGTACACCTTCGTAATTTTCAAGTTGTACTTAATTTTTTTATTGCACTAACTCAGCCGGACATTATACTTCTATATAAAATTATTGTCAAATTACAGTGTTCCTTCCGGCTCCTTATGTGATAACAAGAAAAGCATTTATTCACTTCTTCATTTTTTGACGGTGATATCATTTTGTAACAAAAGCAAAAATTATGAAGATCGCTCTCAATGATCAAGCAATCATTGAATTTCGTCACTTTAAATTTATACTACAAAGTTCAATATCAAGAAAAAAGACATTTAGTGACTAAGTATTGTCGAATATTTGAATATTTTCAACCTTGGTGCTAAGGTGAATATTTTCTGGTGGCTGATATCTAAGGTATTGTTGATTTGGATAGATATTAATAATAAAATATTAACTTGGTTGCACTCCATGTCAATAACGCGGCTATCGTAACTCTTAAGGCCACACAATGGAGTTTTTGTTACATTCACTAACTGATTCACTGAAAATAGAAAAGAATCAGCAAAAATTTAGGGCTCGAGCTAGAAAACACGACAAGCCAACTAAACCATATCCTATTGTCTTACCTATCCGCCTTGAAAATTTTGATTTTTCTGATTACCCATAATAATATATTTGTAAGACAAGATATAATAACTTGAATTTTGACAATGCGTCTAAATGAGAAAACTAATTACATGTTTGTTTTTAAATTCTTATATAATATTTTACGAATTTGACGAACTCCGTAGTCAAGATATAAATATATAAAACAAAATATATATAATATAGGAAAGTGAAAGAGGAAAAACCGGAAATAGTGCTTCAAGCGACATCTATTTTACCACATTACTACAGGGCAAGTATTCTTACGGCAGGAGAATAGATGGCGCCCTAGTATCACGATATTAAAAAAAAATTAAAACTCACCTTGCGGTATTGGTTACTGCGTTTTTAATAGCGTTTTAGTTAAATAATAATGAGTAAATAGTAATCAGTATAATTTACTTCTATTAATATGAAACGTAAGTTTTGGTTCTTATCAAACGTACATCTATAATCCTTCCAGGTTATTTAAATAAATATAGTACATTGATTGTAATAAGATCAACCCATTTTTTTCCTTGTTTACTAGTGAAATTAGTACAAATTATCTTTAGGTAGGTAATGAAAAATAAACCATCAAGCGATAACAGTTTCTGTTCTTAATATTGTGTGTACCTAAAAACAGAAAAAAAAATGTTTAGGAATTTTTGCGAATTTCAAAATTCGGCACAATGTGGTCCTAAACCTGTTGATTCGATTTCACACATAAATATTAAAATCGGTTAAGAACTCGGGAAGTTATGGCGTAACAGACATTACGCCATTGAAGCTGATCCATGGGAGCTTCGCTCGCTCCGCTCCAATTAGGTAGTATGTTTGTTGATTGTTTGCTATAAGTCAAGACATTTATTTTTGTTATATGTTATTATTTATGTTAGGAAAAAGACGGTAATTTAAAAAACTAAAAAAACCTGGCTGCCTTTCTGTGTATTTGGAAATAAAAAAAACAAGAAGAGAAATTGTTGCCGTTGGAACTCATTCTAGAAAGTCAGCCCTTTAGTCAGTAGATTGAAGTAATTTGCAATGTAATATAGGTATGTTCTTTCAATTCCCTTAGCTCCCATTTCTAGAATGCGTCCCGACTGCTACAATTTCTCTTCTTGTTTTGGGGTTTTCATTTCCAAATTACGCAGAAAGGCAGTCGGATTTGTTAGTTTTTTAAATGTCTTTATTTTTTTATATTTTTTTTTTAATGCTACTACGCACAAAGTATTTTAAGAAATTCACCCAGGACATAGTATTGTCAATAGCTGAAGTCCAAAATTGTTTCCAATTCTTTATTATATGCAATGAATTTCCTCAAGTTTTCTTATAACAACAACTTTTACATTTTAGCAATAAGTATCTACATTTTATTTCAAACGCTAAAACCAAGAAATTTGTTTTCTGCCGGTACTTTACAAATATGATGTAAATTGAATGTGACGAATTTACTTGTGTTTATTTTACCTTTACACCTGTTTCGAACTTACAAATATTTTAAAAGCATGTGACAATTTTTTTTATATGTATATGGAGTTTACAAATGTGACGAAAATTAAATTGTGGCAAATGTACAATAATTAATATACATCAATAAACGCCTTCATTGTTTCAGCGGCACAGTAGAAAAGCTTTATTAGTAAGCAACAATCTTTTAAAAGGCGCCAAGTAACGAGAACTCAATGTAAACAGAGTATTTTGACGGTCTCCGTGGTCGAGTGGCTAACATACCGGTTTTCGTAGTTTCATACCACTCTTAGATTCCGGTTTTGATCCCCAAACTTGTCAATGTAGACGACAAACTTTTCTACGGGTCTGGGCGTTGTCGCACAAAGCTTTAGCAATTATATTTTTTTTTATTGTCAAACCTGCTAATAGAGTAAAAATTAAAATTAAAAAAGGCATTAAAAAATATAAATCTAAAACGCTGCTGCCCATTTTATGGTCTACCTGAGATGTATTGTGATAACCTCTAATATCATTAGGCACCGTTTACAACAACCCTAAATGTGAAGGACTAATGCTATTCTACTCTGCCGAACACTATACCGCAAAATAAGGGCCTCCATATTATAATATATATTTTTCAAATATTTAATGTTCCTAAAAATGAGTAGTATCTAAGCATCAGAGTAGAGGTAAGTACTTAACTATCGGCTGCCACGGTATACAAAAGAAAAATACAATTTGCTAGAAACTTAAGACCAACTACACATCACTAACAATAAATATAATAAAGATATACATCACAGAACTCAGTTACTAATATTTTTAACATTCGGTTTTGAATTTATTATCTTGGGTGAGATGATGACAGGGTTGCCACCTGCCACTGCGTGATGAAACCAACATCAACGGGGTTAAGTCTTTTTTACTGGAAATATTTACAAAAAGCATTGTTTTATGATAAACCCCTTTTTTTTCAATTTATATTATTTTTATCAGTGGAAATGTTTTAAATAATGTCCCCGTTGTTCAGCCAGTTGAAAAAATGCGGGAACTTTGGTTACCCCGTATTCAATTTAGCTAATTAAGGGTAAATTTAAACTTGTAGCCCAAAAAATGGGATAACCCGTAAAATAAGGGGCATCTGGCAAGTCTAGATGATAATGAAGAAAACATCTACTAACTATATTAATAAGCGATATAGTCAGCCGTATTTTGAATTGTGTACGGATTGAGATAAAAATGTAAAAATAAGGTAACCTTTCTATGCTTATTTATCAAAAGCGTAATGCACCTATAACAAAAACCTATGCGTGCATAAATAAGTGTGAAATCAAGGAAATTAATAAATGTTTACCTTTTGTAGTTGGAATAGTTAAATACTTTAATTATTATTATGAACTGTTTTTATTTTAAACTAATATTTACCCACATAATCTAAAAGTAGTTTAAGAAAAAAGCAGTAAAACTGCATTCACGAGTTTTTTTATGAAAGCCCACAGTGAGGCAAATCCACCAAAAATAAAAACTTAAGAACAATTTTTGATTTCGTGCATACGGCCCGGTTTATTTCAAACTAGCTTTCGGCTCGCGGCTTCGCCCGCGTGGAATTCGGTTAAATTGCGGTATAAAGCACAACTATAAGAAAACTTCCCATTCCCACGGTAAAATCTAAGAAGCGCGATGTAACGCTGGATACAATTAGTTGTTAAACCAAAACTGAATCGTACACTATATTATATGTTTTCCCTTGTGGAGCAAAAATATGCATATTTTGGGCACTGGAAACCCGGGAACACGCTACATAGAGCTGACCATGCGAAAAACAATGTTTTTCCAAGTGTACTCCAGCAACCCTTAGAGTTTGGCCTTGTGCTTTATTAATGGTCATTGCAAATAAAACCCTTATAGGAAATTGTAGTCTTTTAAATTGAAATGGGAGGTCTGTTGGAATAATCGGAATCCGAGGAATGAGTCATTTAGCTTCAAAATTTACATGTTCATATTCGTTTGCAACATATAAGTAGATGTAAAAAAAACAGTTTATACGATGAAACAAATTGTACGTCATCCCTCGGGAATTCCTCATTTTCGGGGATTCATTATCGTATCATTTAGCTTCTAAATTTACATGTTTATATTCGTTTGCAATATTTCACCTTGTTTTAAACGACACACAGCTCCATCTACAATCCATCCATCAAGCATACAATATTTTTGTTTTTCCTCGGGAATATCAATTTTTTTCCAGGATAAAAAGTACCCTATTATTTAATCCGGACTTTTATCTTTACGTCTGCAAAATTTCAAAACAATCGGATCAGTAGTTACGGCGTGAAAGCGGAACAAACAAACAAACTCACTTTCCGATTTATAATATTAGTAAGGATAATTATAAGAATACTAGAAAATAACTGTTACAAGAAAATATATATAAATTACGTGTCACAGTGTTTGACCGCGATGAACTCCCAATCTATTCAACCGATTATGTTGATGTTTTTTCATTTTTCTAGATTTGTTGCAACTTAGGATATAGGATAGGTTTCATTTTAATTTATAATACAGCAACGTGTCACATTGTCTATCCATTGTTTTATGATCTAAAGGATGCAATTTGCCTGACCTATAGACAACGCGCAGCCTAAACTTCTGAACTAAGAAGGGCGTCTTTATAATGGAATGAAAATGCTCGCTAAAAATGACTTTGGTAAGCTATAGCTCTAAGGGAGAAAAATGGCAGATAATTGGTATTTTCAGAGCAAGAGACATTGAGTATCTCAATATCCAGAAACACTGGAGGCATGATATTCAACTTAGTATAAAAATGCCATTATATTTTCTATACTACAGAAGTATACGTTCTAAACACAGAAGTATAAGTTCTAATACTATAGAAGTACAAAACTTAGTTTTAGGGTTATAAAAAATTGACGTTTCTAGAAATGCATGAAATGTAATTTCTAAAGTAATCTAAAGTCATTTTTAAAGTAAGAATCACGAAATTAACAAACGCCTAGTATGAAATAAGTGGACATTATGCCTAAATATCAGACGTATCTTCAAAAAAAGAACGGCTTCATTGGTATCGGAGGGGTTAACTCTTAAAAATTATGTACATGGCCAAACTTTTTTCTGTACAAACGACTTACTAGATCGTTCGGACAGAAAAAATGACTGAAAAGTTATGATTAGCTTCATAACATGACTACAATATAAGAAACAAAATATGGATTAAAAAAAACATATATTTATAGAAAATTGCAGTTTCATAAGTAAGGACCTTATAATATAGATAGTAAATAACGAATTTACACTTAGTCAATTGTTCTAATGGAATGATGACGTCATATTGTTTTATTATCTAAAGAAAAGAATTATATTTAAATTTAAAATAAGTAATCTGTATTTGTCGTTTGCACCATACAGGAATGTTGCCTAACATTCAGCATGTAGTGATTGTTTCGCTTTGACCATCGTACAAATATAGTGGTGTGACGTCTCGAATCAGCGGCAATTGATTCGACCTACACCGTTACATATTTATTACAATCGACTTTATGAAATTGTAACTCTTTACACACGATGTGTCTAATAGTCTCGAACTGTGTTCCTGTTTGTTATAACCTTAATAAAAAACATAATAAAAAATATCCTCAGATTCTTTTAAGTGTTTGGTTAGAAAAACACCAATAGTTATCAACACCTATTTGTGTACATTTTTGATAACATATATTCGATGTCAAAAAGATTACATTTTTGTACTGTTGATGATCCAAGGACCCTGTAGTAAATATAGGAGGGGTGATCCAAAATTAATGATAATGAATGTTAAACAACATGATCATAGTTAATTTTTTATTTTATTTTTCTACATAGTCTCCTAACAAGTTAAAACATTTAGTCCATCTTTTTGACGACTGTTTGGTGCAACGGTAACGATCCTGCCTTACGCACCGACGGTCCTGGGTTCGAATCCCGGTAGGGGCAGATGTTTTTATGATGAATACGAGCATACGTGTATTTGCCCTGTATATACGTGTATTTGTCATGGGTGTTTAATATATATTTCTATGAATATTACATATCTATGTATCACATATGTATGTCTATCCGTTACACTAGTATCCATAATACAAGCCTTTACAGTGCTTACTTTGGGCTAGGCTTATTGGTGTGAATGTAGGAAATATTTATTATTATTATTATTATTATTTCTAAACCTAAAGTTCCCTTTGAAAGAAAATCTTTTCCGTGACTCTCAAAAAAGCCTCTTCACTGGCCATCACTGCGCTATGGTCTTCAAATTTCTTGCCACGGAGGTCTTCCTTGAGCCGAGGAAAGAAATAGAAGTCGCTGGGAGCTAGATCCGGAATAGGGAGGGTGTTCGACCAATTCAAATCCCATTTCTTGAATGGAAGCTATCGCAAGTGCAGCTTTGTGAGCCGGTGCATTGTCTTCATGAAACAACACTCCAGCGCGCAGCTTGCCGCGTCTTTTTTCTTTGATGGCCTCCCGCAATCTTCTCATTTGGTCTGTATAGTAAGAGCCTGTAATAGTGGCTCCCTTTTCCAAATATTCCACCATTATCATGCCTTCTACGTCTCAGATAATGGACGTCATAACCTTCCCGCCAAACTTGACATTTCGAAATTCTTCGGCGTCGGTGAGGAGGCTCGTTTCCAAGTCATTAACTGCTATTTCGTTTCTGGATCAAAAGGGTGTATCCAGGTCTCGTCCATGGTCACAAAACGTGACAAAAAATTTGCCTGGTCAGGTTGAAACTTTTCAAGATTAGCCCTCGAAATGTCAATTCGTTTTTACATTCTCGGTACCCAACGTGCTGACACCTTTTTCATATGCAATTCGTTGGCGAAGATTCTTTGGATACTGATGAGATCCCTGTGACCTCAGCTACGTGCCTGATGGTCACTCTTCGATCTGCCAACACGATATTTTCGACCTTTTTCACGTTATCCTCAGTGAGGGACCTGGATGGGCGTCCTTCGCGAGGTTCGTCTTCTGTGGATGTTCTGCCCAATTTAAACTCCTTTGCCCAGCTTGCAACTGTGGAATACGGAGGAGCAGAGTTTCCCAATGTTTCCACCAAGTAGCCGTGTATGTTTTTGGTAGACATTTTTTTCAAGTTCGTAAATAAGTCAAAACTTCAGGATTAAAATCAAAGTCATCTTTCCACCCTCCTATTCGGGCGACATGCACATTTTTGTGAATCATATTTTTTCTTGTCTAAATTACTTAAAGTTAATATATATATATATATATATATATATATATATATATATATATATATATATATATATAATAATAAATTGGCATGAAGTTGTTAGGATTAGAGCTGAAATTTCGATCAAAACCAACTATGCTCTTTCATATTAGAGATTAACTATCACGATACAGTACGCAACTACTAGCCGAAGTTTGCCATACCCAATTAGGTGATTTTCCAGTCATAACAATGCAATATGGTTAAGCGTCCTATGTTAGGGATGAAATGGTACTTCGTAGATATCGATACTTTGACTGGATGCCCTATCGGTTATAATGAATAGTTTCACAATTTGTCACAACCATACTACACTGTCCACAGCTCCAAGATGTGCAGCTTCACAATTATGGTACAGCCAGGCCCAGAAAATAGCCCGATTGTGACCGAATCAAATTGTGATAATGATCAATCATATAATAATTCATTGATGAGTAACCTGTAAACTTTACTAACCACGAACACTACAAAATCTAATATAGTTAAAACAATTTAACATGTTGATTTTTAAGCCGGAACTTAAATTGCAGTGATTTGCAATTTTAATAATTAAAACCAAAAATAATAATTTTGGTGTGTAAAAATATTCTAAAAACAAAGCTTGTTTTGAGATATTTTTTGTAACGATTAATATTCTATAAATATTTTCACCTTATAAT
Source organism: Calamotropha paludella (assembly GCA_927399485.1). Lineage (NCBI taxonomy): Eukaryota > Metazoa > Arthropoda > Insecta > Lepidoptera > Crambidae > Calamotropha > Calamotropha paludella. The sequence goes on along the minus strand of OV656803.1, from coordinate 28,938,428 downwards.
GTACATGAATATTAAACACATGATAATTTTCTTGTTTATTAGAAGTGAAAATTTAAAATATATGTATTAATACGTACTAATGCATAAAATTAACGCTTTTATTTGCCTGTAGATTGGTAGAGATATAAATCCAGAAGTTATACGTATATAACGAATCAATTGGTGCATCACATTTAGTAGAGGATTCGCTCAATTGATAGTAAATTATAATACTGAAGCTTACTGGGTCAATTTGTAGGTGTCCTCGAAAACTCTAAACAGCGGGTAATTGGTCGATGATAGTTAAAAGCTAGGTTGACCTTGAAATATATTCAAACCGATTATAGATTTTTGATTTATTATTTTGTTATGTTTTTATATTTACCTTCATTTGATTCCACAATACCTATTTTTTTTACAATTGCATCCAGCGACAATGCCGACCCGCTTATGAGTATGTAGTGTAAGGTACTTGCGCCTAATAAGGGCCTGTTCCTTAGATGGCCCACTTTTAAAATTTCATACTTTTATAAATGCAAATGAGTTTAAATTTTGTGTCCAAGTTCGGTTAGTACCGTAGACTAAACTGCAAGTTCATATCAAAGGAAGTGAACCGCTATCTTTGCAGTAGTTACCAGTTCGTCAGTGACGTCGCAAATGGCTGACGATTTATAACTACATATTCACAATTTTTTTAGTATATCTTTAGAAAAACAAACTATATCCATATTTTTAGTAATACAAACTTTCTTCGATTTATTGGTACTCCTGAGAAGGTAAAAACTGTTTCTGTTCTTTGTTAATTTTCACTTAAAATGAGTATTTCTTATTACCGGGGTAAAGCCCCTATAAAGGCCCACCACATGGGCTCTGGAAATGGCCCGGGTATTAAAGCCCGGGAATATTAAAACTTAATGAGTCATTTTGGTTATTTTTTCAGATAAGAATTAGACCATTAGAACTTATTGTGAACTTCAGCAGATACAGGCAATTATCTACTAGGTATAGGTTTGAAAATAAAGGCTTATTCACGTATTTAAATTTATAATCTTTTTGGACAAACTTTACTGCTTAACGTGGTACTAAATAAATAAAATATATTCTTTTTCAGATTATAAAATTAAAGTTTAATTTATTTATGAAGTATTTTAAATTCATTAATAACTAACTTTTCCTGTTATTTTTCATAGTTTTGAAAAGGCCCACAAAAACGGTGAGAAGTTTTTTTTTAATATGTTGTCATATTTTTTTTACAATAAGATATTGTTAGAATAACGACACAAAAGTGTTCTTTATTGATTTAATTTAAACATTTTTGTTTTGTTGTTAGATTAAGTTTTGCTAATCCTAAGATGGCCCACCATACAATAATAATTTATGATTAAGAATATTATTGTAATAGACTGAATTTATCTTAGGATCTCAAATATTAAGTTTGGTTTTGCAGAATACATATTTTTTGTTATGACAGCGTTTATAAGTGCCATAATTAATGTTGGGCCATGATGAGTACCTATGTTCCTAAACAGGGGCCTGTAAACTGTAAGGGTTTTTAAAAACAATCGTTTTGTTCAAGTAGTTTTGTCAAATAAGTTGACTTTATGTTACTTGAGGTTGGTGCTACGCTAAAGTATTACTAGAACGATCAAGTTGATATTACAGTAAGAGAAACGCGACAGCAGCAGGGAAGTGATTTTTTATTCTCTGAAGCAATTTGTCAAAGTTTCAGCGGTATTTAACCATGTCAATATATGACTGACATGTGTATATGTAACCGAGGGATCACTCATTCATAAAGCATAAATCTAAAGTCATTAAATGAGATCACATTTTGAATATATAATAACGGTCTCAAATGCTCACATAGTTCAAATAAATCTCATTTATACGATACAAAATAGTGTAACATTTATATGAATAAGTTAGTACCTGTAGTCTTTTAAATTACCGCATCCAATTCATATTAAGTACGAGTACCTCTAGTTTGCGAACTTGTTTTTTAAGAATAATTAAACGATTATATATTTAATTTAGACGCCAATTGAAAATCAGCGTCAGGCCGCATCCGGGTCCGGAAATGCTGAATATGTGCACATATTGTTATTGCTATATTTTTTGATAGTCCTTAATACTCAGGAGATAAGGCCTAAAATCTTAACTTTAACGCGATTGTAACACTCGCATATTAAAAAAGTGATAGCGGTCAAGCTTTTACCTATTTTATTACTAAAAAATATTATGATTCTTTTGTATTTTTTGTAACTTTATTTTATGTTGTTTCAAACCTGGTGATTATACAATAACTGAAATTCAATTGATCGAACGATAAGGAATTCATCATAATACCTGTGTATGAAAACACCATAGAAAGAAAAGGCCAAAACCAACGCGGGCCACTCAGCGAATCAGTGCCATCGACAGCAAATGTTTTTATTTAGAAATAAACCCCAGTAACCACGTGCACTCGTGTTATGGATTTCAGAAACGTATAAGTAAAGTATAAGGTGAAAATATTTAGAAAATATTTAACGTTATAAAAAATATCTGAAAACAAGGTTTGTTTTTAGATTTTTTTTTTACACACCCAAAACTGCAAATCCCTGCATTTGAGTTCCGGCTTATTAACCAACATGTACTATTGAATTGTATTAACTATATAAGATTTTGTAGTTTTCGTGGTTAGTAAAGTTTACAGGTTACTCATCATTCGAGTCACATGCTGGCTATTTTCTGGGCCTGATTATGCCATGATTGTGAAGTTGCACATCCTGAAGCTGAGGACAGTGCAGTATGGTTGTGACAAATTGTGAAACGATTCATTATAACCGATACGGCATCCAGTCAAAGTATCGATATCTGCGAAGTACCATTTCATCCCTTACACAGGACAGACGCTTAACCACATTGCATTGTTATCACAGGAAAGTTACCTAATTGGGTATGGCAAAGAACAAACTTTGGATAGTAGTTGAGTTCACGATATAGTTAATCTTTAATCTAAACAACTTCATGCCAATTTGTCATGTCCTACTGACACACTATGATTGCGGAGGGTTAAGTGACTCTCGCAGGGACCAAAATTTATATGTCTAGCTCCGAGGGTAAGATAAGTTGTTGACCTTAGTCACATTAAAAGACTTCCGTCGTAGAGTGACTCGCGTACCGAAGAACAACGGAGCTCGAGATAGAAATTTTGGTCCCTGCGAGAGTCACTTAACCCTCCGCAATCCTGTGATTGCGAGGGGTTAAGTGACTCTTTTTTTTTGGCCTATGCCAAACAACATAAACTACTGTACCATCGACAAAAAGCTCGGTTGATATTAATTCATACATAAATGTAACCATGTACTATGCATAATATCTCAATTCAATATCTTTTATATTATAAAATTATCACTGCGCGATAGTGAGCATATAGTACAGTGTTCTGATTGAACACAAATTTTCATCGACTTGTGCTCGTTATCACAGAAAGAAAGAACTCTTTCTGGCTCCTTATCATCTCACTGATATCTTTTAATTCCGTGCATCTTAGTATCAATATTTAATATTAATAACGTGACTGTATTTATTCTTTACAAGGTTAATAAACTTTTTGCTCATTTGGTTTATTTTTGCTCTTAGTTGTGTAATATGGAAATTAATAAATTATCGCCTATCTCGCAACCACAAAATAGCAAATATAGTTTCGATGTTAATTTTTTAGGGAACATTAAAAATGTGTCGAAGTAGTATTTACGAGTTCCCAACTAGGTCCGTTTGTTTTTAATTAAATAAACGTTATATTTCGCAACACGATGAAGAGTCTTTTAAGAGTAAAAATACTTTTATTTGAACAATAAATCTTTGAATTTTTGAAGACAGTAAATGAAATTATCGTATTTTTTACAACAAATATTCCTAACGATATTCTTAGCAATCATCAGAAGCTAACAGTATTGAACAAATTACTTATTATAATGGTATTAGATGCATACATTGCCCTCACTATTCGTTCCTACGTTAATGCGATTTAGTTTTCGAATTAAAAACAGTTTGTCCGAAATTTAGGCCATAAAATAGACAGATATGTAGCGAAGTTCCATAGTAAAAAGAATTGCCTAATAAGTGTAAGTTATTAGGCAATTCTTTTTACAAACATTGCATCATAGCGTTTTTGGTGAAAATAGAAACAAGACGAGATAAGGAATAGATCTTATTGTGGTTTAAACACTATTGTTTTATAGTCCTTCTTATCCAATCATTAATGTTTGATATCAAAGAAAACTATTATATAGTCTGAAGAGCTTGACTCTGAAGAGAACCGTGTCTAATTAACTGTAACATTTATAGTACTCAGTTCGTCGCGAGCCTTGCCCGAACTCTCTCGTGTGGCTCAAAACTAGATTAATAAACATAAATTATATATGTGCAACAAAAAATGGGAGCGAAAAAACATGAAAAGAAAAGCAAGTAAGTTATTTGATGAGATCTCAAACGCTAAATTGCCGTGCGAAAACCTTTAATTGCATTTGTATGTGTATAAAAGCTTGGCTAATGTTAGAACTAACTAAAAAGTATTTCTAAGTTATGCTTAATCTTTACTTCATCTGTGTTTATGGGTTTTAAATACATTATGTATTTCACTATTTAAGCAAAAAGTAAATTATCCTGTATTATTTGCCCTGTTTCCAAAGCTAGACCAAAAATATATTTTTGGTGTTTTAATGGTTACATTTCACTCAAGTATTTAAATCAAGATTTGTATTTTTTAACAATGACTTTTAGATTAAAAACTAAAAGCAATAATTGGTTTGTCCTCCATACTACTTTCTTAATCATAAAGGACACGAAAATGTTAAAATTAGACTTCTTATAAAAATTTACAAAGTCAATATACAACAATATTAAGATTATTTCACTTAGATTGTCAATATAATAATTAAGACAATTATTTTCTTTCTTCTTCTTCTTATCGATTATTTTCTCGATTGAGCCAGTAATCGATATATTACTGTAGTGAAAAATCTTATGCAATTGTATCTCAAATTGTCAAAAAACAAACTCGTTAACACATGAAATATTTCAGTAAAGTAAAATTTATTTGAAGCGGAACAGCAGACTGCTGCGCTAAGTACGTTGCCAATCGAAGTCCAAGTCAAATCATTTATGAACATACATATGTTGGCATTTATTTTGCCATCATAGCGATGATAATAGTTTCAATATGCGATTTCTAAATTTACGATTAACAATTGTTTACTCTTTATGATAGTCATCTATACATATAAATAAAATTAAAGTGTCTGTTTGTAATATTGAAATAACCGTTTTTTACTATATACATATGAATAGATATACTGTACATACACCAAAATAACGTTTTTACAATTTTTGTCTGTCTGTCTGCCTGTTTGTTCCGGGTAATCTCTGAAATGGCTGGACCGATTTTGACCAGACTTTTATTGGCAGGTAGCTGATGTAATAAGGGGTAACTTAGGCTACTTTTATTACTGAAAAAATCTTTTATTTTAGAAAAATAAAATTACTGTGCCACAGCAACGCGTGGCTGGGTCAGCTAGTCATATATATCGGTTTCCTTCAGAGCACGATAAAATCTTAAATTAACAATGATATTTAATATAAATAATATTGTTTTTGTGCCTGTATGTATTTTAATTATAATTTTTTATATGAAATAATAACTTTTCGAATTCGGGATTTGTGCGTCTTTATTAAGTGTACAATATAGAGCCACCCAGAAAGCAGAAGTACCCTCTTTGTGGAAAGCAACCTGCGATTCGTACGGAGTGCTGGCAAACAGAGTAGCCGCCGGATAAGTTCTAACACGTTCAGTTGAATTTAATATTAACAACCTGTGTGCATAATTGCGTCTCGATAGTATTGACTGTATTACTTATATTTTTAATGTTCAATAAAATAGAGAACGCCGTTAGTAGAGAAGTTGAAGCTTTTATTAAATTTCAACTATTCCAACCAAACTTTCGACTATTCATTGTTACCCTGTATTCTAATATTTTCTTCATTTGTCTACCGCGTGTTTACTAAACTGAAGGAGTTTTTGGCTGTAAAGAAATTTGACACAGCTAAAGGACTGAAAAAAGCTGTAGCTACGTATCTCAATACACTGGCGGTGCATGAAGCTGGGATACAGAAAACACGCAGTCATTTTCAACAAGAGCATTGGAGCGGACTTTCAAAAGTTGCGGGTTCGATTTCCGCCTGAGAATTCACTTGTGAGCCGAGACGACTTTTCCCTGTATTTTCTATTAAAATAATGTATCTTATGAGATAGCATTGAAAAAGTGCAAAAACAAAAAAATATATATAAATAAGCTATTTTCATTCTAATTTCCAAAAGGGGAGTACTTTTCGGATGGGCCCCGTACATATAAGTGAAGCAAAGATGGAATCTATGAAACACAAATAGACATATACATATTTCTTTTACCTTATAGCATTTCTTGTGATTAGTTGCTTTTATATATTTAAGGATATAAATATTTAAATTACACTATTACTAGGTTTTTCTTTTTCATTCTCAGAAATACGTGAACTTATCGAGTTGATATTATTATCAAATAATTCCTTACTTATAGTCCTTTGGCACTTTAATAAATCAATCATTTAAATCAACATTACAAACAATTACAAGCATGTAGACATGCTTTAAAACAAAACCTTAACCTTTTAAACCTTTAAGTAGGTAATACGATACTATTTTTGATCTTATTAACGTTGAAATTATTTGTTTTTATTCAGAATTATTTTTTAATAAAATAATTCTACCATGTTACATTTTTTTATATTTATACTAAGGAAAATGCGTTATGCATACTGCCAGCGCAGTTATGTGGGACTCTCCTCCAATCCCCACACCCGGCCTAGTGCCCGAAGGAGGATTGGAGGTCTACCATGTAACTACCAACCTACACAAATAACACTTTTGGAATTACTTACAACAAACTACGGAAAAACATTGCGATTTTGCGGGCATTCAAGCGTTAACCTATGTAGGCGATGTAAATGGTCGACACAACATTTGCTCATAATGAGCACCCTTGCCCTCACCGCCCTAACAAAATGTGGCAAGCATAACTATTCCTAACAAAGGTGACATGTTTATATGCTACATGATAATGTATTTATAAAATGGAAAATGAAAAGGCTTCAAAATCCCTTTATACTCATGTCATTACATGTATCTGCACAAATATTGACTGAGATTGCTTTGAATCATCTAATTGTAATTGTATTGCATTGTATCGAGTTGACTCGTGCAGATACATAAGATAAAACTGAAACACATATAGAGCTTTCTATATGTCTGGTAATAGTAATATTACAACTGATCGCTGACAAAACGGTGCCGGATAAATAATGTCCTGGTAGTCAGTTGTTGCATATAATATTGAATAAAACAACATGTGTGAATAATATTGGTGTATTGTATTCTCTGAAAATATAAATCTTACGACTATACCATCAACCAAGCATATCCATAGATGAGATCTCGATGATGCGTATTTATATTGTAAAGTTGTTACATTGATGATTTTTAGCCATTGCACACAAAAAATATACGTATATTCCTTCGTGGCACACACATGGCTACTTAGTATTTTGTCTCTTTCATTTAATCTTAAATTATATTGTGTCACACTTACAAAAAACCCTGTTAATTTCCAAGAGAGTTGAATATTGCTTTAAGGTGGTAACTAACATGTTTTTTTCAGATCAGCAGAAGCAGAGATCGACCATGATCTGAAATTAACTTACTTTCAGATAGTAAGTAACTAGTACTTTTATTTGTTAACATGCTTTATATAACTTTGCCACTTGTGCGACTTTAGCAAAAATAACTGTCGTCCTTCTACTAGGACAGAAACTAATATACTAAAAAGAGCTCATTGCGCATGATACGTGTTAAAACAAAAAGCCGCTTTTAACCAAATAAAGTATAGAACAATATCTTATTCAGATTTCCATAAATGAAGTAATTTATGTATCATTAAAAAATTTGTTAATTATTGCGACATTTTTCGTAACTACAGAGGCATGTTGTCAGAAAAAAAACCATACTAAAATTACTGTATTATTAGGTAAAACGAATTTGAAACTGGTCATCAAAGTTTTAGTATAAGACTGATTGAGAACCACGCGCTACGTATGTACGAGTATAATGTATAAGCTTGTACTATGAGGTGTTTTTTATATCGCAGTTTATTTTTATTTAGTACAAAAACTAAATGAAGGCACGCCGGGCACATGGTCAGCTCAATATTTACTGCCTTAGGTTATCCACGCTATAGTTTCTAGAAGAGGAATACCAAATCGGATTTATCGAACTTTTATTAGTACTAACCTTACTTTTCATGTTTGTTTGGTACAGTTTCGGTATGCTACGTGCTCAGAGTTGATGGCCACTATTCTGGGCATCATTTTTGGGTTCCTGAGCGGCGGTGGTATTTGTTACAATCTTGCTCAGTTCGGAGAACTCAGTACTGCTTTTGTAGAGAGGACAAAATTCACGGAACGAGTATCTAGCAGAATGCCACTTACATCACTCTTCGGTGGGGGGCGAATATTGTGAGTAAATATTAATAACTACATATGCTTAAAACTACGATATGGTTTTATAGGACAAAAAGTCTACGTCATCGCCGTATCTACGATTAGTAGACTACGAATGGCGTAGTCAGTTTTCTTGTCTTATTCTCATGTCTGGTTTTACAGTTAGAAATGTTTCTCAAACCATTTTATAAACAAGATGCGTATGCAATTTAAATAGATAATAATAAGACGATAAAGTCATATCCAAAGTTATTTGAAATAACAATTTAAAGCGATGTGCGATTCATTATGTTTACTCGCTAAATTATTACATACAAATTGTGATAATAAACGATTTCTTCATATAGATTTTTAAAGTCACTATAGGTAATAAATAATTATCTAATAGTGTATGTAGTGTAAGAAATTAATATTTTCCATTTTATTTTCCAAATAAATAATTCATATCTTCCTTTTCGTATAAGACCACACTTATCTAAACCTCACATAGAACATCTAAAATAACCCACAAATAATTTAATAAAATCTTAAGTCTTTAACACAGATCGAGAAAGGCTGTTCGATTATAATGTTTGGAAAAATGGTTCAATGTAAGAGATTTGTATGAATCCAAATATAAGAGCCTGAAGTTAAGGTGTTAATTTAAATTTTGTTTTATCAGTAGATTTTTTTTACGATGTCGTATTCCCTTATTTCAAGTCGTTTGTATTGAAAAGTATTCATGTTACCTAACAGTTGTAATTTTTCTCCATTTGGTAATGTATGTTTATCTGCAACAATATTTTTGACAGACAAACGAACCTCATTTAATCTTTACTTCAATTTGGTCTACTTTCTTTCTTCTTGACTCCCACTTTCCTGTACTGTCTGATAGCAATCTGTCTAGATTGTTATTTAATTTTTAAAATATACTTTTATTACATCCTTATCTCTTTACTACAAAGAAGAACTACTGAGTGCTGCACTATGAAGAAAGCAGTTCCTATATATTTGTTTGATGTATTTGTCTTTTAATTTTAATATCATACAAAAGTTCTTCCTTTTTATGATTTTGAAGTCATCAGTATATTGTAATGCAATTATTGTATTCCAAGAGATTATAGATAAAATAGTGCTTGTCGTTAACCTACACAGAATCGATCTTGACGTTATAGCCCAAATTATCTTTTGCAGGCATAATGCGTCAAAGGAAGAGAATATGGATGCTTTAATTGAAGACGGTCAAAGTATGGCCATCGGCATGTTCCTCAGTATCATAATTTCACTAATACTATGTATGTTGTCGACAGCACTTATCAGCTGGAGTGCACTTAAACAGGTAAATTATTAACTAAATTGACAAAGTAAAGAATTAAAAGATGAAGCAGAATTATTTATTCCTCAGGAAGTTATTTTATAATACGTTGGATTAATTTAACAAATAGTACATTCTAAATATTATTAAATCTTGTTGTTTTTATGATTTAAGGAACTAAAATAATGTAATAAAACCAAAACGGAGCATTATATGGTTTTAATTTAAATAAGAAATAAATGCAACTTATAAAGACTACAATGACGATTCGGAATGTACCATATGTGTTTTTCTTTAAATTATTACAACATTTATTATTCAAGAATAGCAGTAGTACACGATTACAATGTCTACAAAATGTATATCAAAAACAACAATTATGACTATATTATTCTGACATTCAAAATTGAGACTATTATTATTTATATATATTATATTATTAGTATAAAAACTATACGTGAATAAAAGGGATCCCTTTAAAAACAAGTTTATTTTTGTCAGCACATACATTTGGATAATTAAGTTTGTAATAAATAAAATATAATCAAAATATAATCGTGGTAATAAAAGCTTATGTTGTGTCTCGTACTTTTAGTTATATAAACTGACTATCATTCTCTTACAGATTGAAAGAATCAGAATAATTTTTCTCACTTCAGTGCTCCGACAGGATATGTCATGGTATGATACGGATACAGGGTTCAACTTGGCCACAAAAATGACTGAGTAAGTATCGCGTTTTCGTACTAAAAAAATACCGAATTTTGTGACCTATATATCCTTTCATCGTACTTATATCTTTCAGAGTTAAATTTTTAATAATTATATTCTTATTATTCTAGTGTTTTTATAATGGGTCTTGATGCAACAAATGGTACCTAACTTGTTGCATTTGTTTAAATTGTAGACAAAATTGTTTCTTAATTATATTACTTAAGTTTGATTTTTATTGATTGTTATTATTTTTGTTAATTAATTGTCACTATATTGAAATGCAGAATAATCTTGGCTCCTTTTGCTTTTTATAGCTTTAACAGCCGTGTTCTATTGTATTCAGTGTGTAAACGGTCCCTATACTGGCACCTCTCTACTGGTCTGTTACTCCTACTTTAGCTATAAATAAATATGGAATTATATAAACGGCACTGTTGCTTCAAAACAGAAAGTTTATATTAATGTTAACTCGATAAATTCATTATCAGTTGTTTAACGTTAATGTACAAAATAATAATACATGGTTAATGAAGTGGGTCTAACAGTAAATTGTTTCTTATAATATTATAATAAACAGCAGCCAATACCATTTCTCCCTTTGCACATATATGGCAATATAAGCAGCGACACTGATTTTAAGGGAAGATGGTGATCTGAATTGCGCTTCAAGTTGAAATAATTATTATATAACTTGCTTTTAAAATTTATCATAAACATTATTACAAAGAACGAGAACTATAAGCATATGCAGATCGCTTACTGTAATAAAAGTAGGCAAAGGTTTAGTTTATCAGCGTTTACTGCCAGACAATTTGCTAGACAGGCGGGCTCTTATACAATAAAATAAACAGCCTAATTCTTATCCTCTCACATAGCATCATTGTAAAAAAAACTTTGTCAATCTTTATCTGTTAAACTAATTATATATATATATATATATATATATATATATATATACATATACTTAAAATCGTAATACTACCCAAGCACACACCCACGCACACACATATACTACGTATTTATGTCTCTGTTTGTACTAGTTCATTATAATAATGACAAAATTAATGGCAGTGCAGTAAAAAATATTTGTCAAATCCATATTTCTTATGAATCACATTTTTCGCAGTCATACATTATTTTAAAATTACACTAAGCCATTTAAACTATTCTTTTTAATGCAATCTCTTTTGTTTAAACTAGAAATATGATGAAGCTTAAGGAGGGCATGAGCGAGAAGCTATCAGTGGTAGCAAACCTTGTCGGAACGGGCGTGATCTGCCTGTGTACAGCCTTTCCCTTGGGCTGGGAGCTGTCGCTGGCCTGCTGCACAGTCGTGCCATTTTCTATCGCCGCTTCCATTTTACTCTCTAACGTATGTATTTATCGCCCGTAAAAATTCTATTGATGTTAATATCGAAATAGAGTATTAGAAAAAGTATCATCTGTTAGGATCTGACAATAATAATAAATACCAACGTAGCGCGCTAATCAAATGCTGCCAGTTATTGAAAAAAATGTTTGCATTTTGTATCGAAGTGAGGAAGGAGATTATTCTACTCATAAAACTACAAGCAATATACATTACTCGAAAAAAGTTATAATTTGTTAAAGCCGTTCAGTCGTTAGATCTTAAAAAATATAGTTACTCATAAACTACAAATAATGGCGGGTTAAATCGATAGGTATGATGCTCAGCTATCACCCAGCACCGGCTTGACACCTTAAAAGAAATATCCTGTATAGTAAATATGGAAAAGGAAAATTCCTTCCTTAATTTATTGCTTTAAAAATATATTATATATAAGACACAACGCGATTAATAACAATTAAAATAAAATATTGTATAAAATCAACCTTAAAAATAATAATAAAATCAATTTAAAAAAAACAATATCAAGTATCATTCTTAAAAAAAGTATTGTGCAATAATATTAACTTGTTTTCATTTTATCTCGTCAATAAACAACCGTTTCGTGTTTATACGTTTTTTATAAGTTAACAACTGCTTGTTTTGTTGATAATGTATTCAATTGGCATGCAAGCAGTACCAATCAGCGATAGCATTTTATTACGATTGATTTTACTGTAAATGTAATTTACTTTAATTAATTTTAATGCTTCTTAAGGTTAATTTATTTAAAAATACTATCTCGGTAGGACGCTATAAATATCACTGAAATGTTATTTCACTAAAAATAAAAATTTAACTTATTTCACACTTAAACTTTTGTACTTTCAGTATCAAACAAACTCATCGATCCGAGAACTGAATGCCTACAGCAAAGCCGGGAAACAAGCTGAAGAAGTCCTCAAATCTGTTCGCACTGTAGTGGCTTTCAGTGGAGAAAATAAGGAAATCGAAAAGTAAATTATCAATATTTTTTTATCTATTATCAAAGTTTTTTAGTTATAAAAGAACAAAGGGCGATATTATATAAATATTATATTTTCTATCGATAAATTAGTGTGACCAATCCGTTTTGAGGAGGTTAGTTGGGCAATGACCCTTTTGCCCTACGATACGAAGATTAATAGAGAAATATTCTGCCCTGGCAACAGAGAGATTGATTTGACGACCGTTTGGTGCAATGATTTGCTTTTTGCACCTAGGGAATCGAATCGCTGAAGTAGCAATGTTCGTTTAATGTAAAATATAAAAACATACATTACTTTTCTATGAATATACATATCTATCGGTTACTCTAGTATCCATAAAAAAAACATTAACAGCTTACATTAGGCTGGGCTAATTGGTGTAAAAGTGACAGGTATTGTTATTATTATTATTATTGATAAGCTGATGTGACCAATACAATGTGTCCGATATGAAATAAGTGAGTTTCGTTTGCCAATTGGTAAATAGGGAATCGCAATGCCAATGATATGAAACTAGACAAACATGAGCCAACGCGATATGTCCTTAAATTGCATTAATCTTCATGATGCCAACATATTTGTTCAGCGAATCATTTTACAGATTTGAAATATAATTTTCAGTTTATTATACTGGAGAGTGTATGATGAAGATAAGTTTTTATAGTAGTATTATCTTGGGTTTATGATGGTAATGATAGATAAAACAATCAAACATTCCCACATTATGATGATACAATTCCGCGCCTATTGCACATTTAAATAAAACCACTATATCCGGAATTACATGGCATTTATTCTTGGTTTGTAGATTTTACCCTGATGTTTTTTCTTTGTAGGAGTCTTAGGATAAGGTGACAAATTAAAAACATAATTATAGCTGGTTCCATCTTAATGTTGAAGGCAGTTAGCGTTCAACATTGGTGGAACGCTAACTGCCTTCAACTAGCTCATAGTAGAAGTTGAAATACGTTTGTGAAATTCGACACGTTTGCCAGCGTCTCGGTAGCTCAACGGTCAGAGCACTCGCCCGGATTGCGAAAGGTCGTGGGTTCGAATCCTACCTAAGGGCTCGGAGGCGTTGTTGTTTTTTACACACGTATTTTAAATCTTATAGAACTAAATATTATCGATTTAATACCTTTTTGCTTACGAAAAAAATAAAACCAACAAGCCATGATTTTTACTTTATTTTGGTGACCATATAGCCATTCTGGTGGTTAAGTTAGCTTATTTACTAAGGCGAGCAATTAAACAATACTCTTAACCAAGACCTTAAAATATTTAAATAGTTTGTCTCTTCTTTAAATGAACTATTGCAAAATTGTGCAGTCACTAGCAAATAATGCTTTGTGCCATAGCGGCTTTTTTAAGTGTCATATAAATTTGGAAGAATTTTGTGTTTGAAATGAAAATATTAGCTAAACAATCTATTAATTGTATCGAGTTCTTTAATATTATTTATGTAACAGTGTTATTAATGATTATTACGGGGCCAAGTGATGATTATAATAATATATTAATACCGATATACTAATACAGTTATTATGCTGTATTACTATCATTGTCATGTTTTTTAGCGCAGCTTTAAATGCTGGCATTTATAAATATTATTATTATTAATAGATACAAAGTAATATCAAAAAAGTTTAAATATTTTTGAAGTATTCTTTAGAGCGTTCATGGTGACAGCGAATTCTTTTTTATTTTTTCAGGTATAGAAAACTCTTAGAGCCGGCCGAACAATATGGACGTAAACGTGGTCTTTATACAGGTCTTGGCAATGGGTTCAACTGGATTTTGACATACTCTCTTAATGCTATTGGATTAGCTTACGGTACAAGACTTGTTTTTCAAGATTTCGACAAAAGTGAGGGTGAAAGAAAATACGTCGTAGGGATGGTATTTACAGTAAGTTTACTTATTTTATGGAAACAAAGCAAATATTTTTCTGGCACGTTGAAAAGTTTCACGGTTTTTTTTATTCTTGTTAATAGCAATCTATTATTATGGCTTGATACTGAGAAATTATTTGTTAAAATTATACCTTAAAAAATATAAAATTATATTTTTTAAAGAGAATCGAAAAATAAATAAGTATTTTTTTTTAAGTTTCATTTTCATAGCAAGGAAATCTTCGACCGCACTTTGATAATTTAAGATTACCGTTACACCGAAATCCTGATGGATATTTCAATATAAACTCGCTTTATTATTTTTTTATCAAAACCCATTTTTAATATCTCTAGTAAAGGACCATATCTTTACAGATTCTATTCAGCGTATACATGGCAACGCAATCAATAACTTTCTGTGTTCCACACTTTGAGACTTTCGCTGCAGCTCGAGGAGCCGCCGCCACAATATTTCAACTGATAGAAAGAGAACCTATTATTGATAGTCTTTCCAAATCTGGAACCGCACCCAGAAGAGTCATCGGAGAGATAACCCTGGACGATATACACTTCAGCTATCCATCTCGACCTGACGTAAAAGTAATAAAACTTATTGTTTGTTATTATTGTCCGTGAAAGAAACTTAGCTAAATCCAGAATATTTATAAATAAAAATTATACAACTCTTAGCAATTTTACAGGTTCTAAAGGGATTGTCCCTACACATAAAATCAGGAGAATGTGTGGCATTAGTGGGATCTTCAGGTTGCGGAAAGAGTACCATTCTACAACTTATACAGCGGTTGTACGATCCTCACTCCGGAAGTGTGAAGCTTGATGGAAAGGATTTAAAGAATCTGAATGTAGGGTGGCTTAGATCTTCGTTGGGTAAGTTGGAACTATTAGAAAGCTAAACATACCGCTAAAATATAAACATCTTTAAAATTATATATTTTTTAAATAAAACTTTAGTGACAATGTGACAATGTTTAGCACGTTTAGAAAGCGTTACGAAAAATGTGATCGGCAAGGCGAACGAAAGCTGAGAAGGAGATATGAGTTAGTGAAGATAGAAAGAGAGAGAGACCTACATTTCGTATATTACTGTAGGGGCAAGAGTGAGAGGTGCGAGCACACATTTTCTTTCTCTCTTTCTCTCAAAGCCCGTTACGTTTCGTATATCTGATATACACTCGCGAGCAACCAAATCGACTCAAGCCCTCATTCTGCTTACAAACTTTGTTTTTACGTAAAGTATACAAGGTTTTTATAAAAAAAGACTGTCATTAGAAAGCTCAATATACAAGCTTTCATAAAACACTAATATTGTTTTTTTTTTTTAAATCTAACGCATTCATTTTTACATCAATAGCACTATGAGTCGTTTTGCTCATTACGCTATCCGCGACTTGCGCTAACTGCCACCCCTATAAAAGCTCTCGCAACCGGCACACCTTATCAGTCGCTTATCACAAGTTGACATGTACACATCTCCGAGAATTGCAATCATTTTTTCCACGTTACCATGGATACCACACCTGAAGAAGCCGCTCAAGTTGTTGCCTTGTTGAAACAAGGACTTAGCCAGCGAGTAGTCGCTGCCCAGCTTCGCTTGAGCCAGTCTGCTGTGTCCCGGGTCTACAGACGATTTCGAGAGACCGGTGCCTTCAATCGAAGACCAAGAACCAGCCGCCACCGGTGTACTTCTGACAGAGACGACCGTTTCATTGTCTCAACATCGCTGCGCAATCGGCATCTGACGAGTGTTGATGTTCAACAAGAACTCAGGCACGTTCGTGGTGTAGCTGTAAGCGAGTGGACAATAAGAAGACGACTGAGAGCAGCCAATCTCACTCCAAAAAGAGCTGCGACGGGGCCCAAATTGACTGCAGCCCACCGACAAGCGCGTCTTCAGTTTGCTCGAGAGCATGTCAATTGGACCATTGCCCAATGGCAGTCGGTTCTCTTTACTGACGAGTGCAGAATGTGCCTGCATGGCAACGACAGAAGAGGCCGAGTCTACAGGCGTCCGGGCGAACGATTTGCCCAATGCTGTTTCGCTGAAACAGTAGCATATGGCGGTGGTTCCTGTATGATGTGGGCCGGCATCTCTTTAGAGGGAAAGACGGAGCTCGTTTTCGTGCCTGGTGGAGGCCGAGGAGGCGGGCTTACAGCTGATCGGTACATCACCGATATTCTCCTGGAACACGTTGTTCCCTATGAAGGATTTGTCGGCGAGGACTTCGTCTTAATGCACGACAATGCTCGTTGTCATACAGCGCGCATTACCCAGCAGTTTTTGGATGAAGTCCAGATGCGTACAATGGACTGGCCTGCGCTCAGTCCAGACTTGAATCCGATCGAGCATTTATGGGACCAGTTAAAACGAAGAGTACGAGCCAGAAATCAAGCCCCTTCGACGGTGGAAGAGTTGAAGGCAGCATTGTTGGAAGAGTGGGTTAACATACCTCAAGAGGACGTCAAAAAGTTGATCAGATCAATGAAGAATCGACTTCAAGCGGTGATTAGGGCTAGGGGGGGGAATACCAAGTATTGATTTATTAAATTGTTATGTATTTTCTTAATCAATTTTCTTTTATTTCTAAAATACCCAACCACAACATCTTATCACAAATTCCTGTTTTTCCTGTATTTATGTTTAGATATCATTAATTACAAAGATAATGAACGGATATTGATAATGGTGATATCTTATTAAAGCTGCAGTTTGGAGCTTTCAGATGATATATAGTTTTTAAAAATATCTCCTATAACTTTCTTGAAAACAGAGTCTATACTCAGAGTTAGGGCTTGAGTCGATTTGGTTGCTCGCGAGTGTATATCGCAATATAAATAGACTGGCCATAAATACTGTTACAGAAAACCTTTTCTTCTTTTCAACTTTTTAATTATTGTGAATTTGGAACGCGTTTATCATTTTAAAAAGTTCTTAGATTTTGCGCCATTTCACATATTTCTTCATGTTAATTTAAATTACAATACGGAATGGGGTGTTAAAGAAAATAATATTGCAGTGATGGCCTTGCACAAAGTGGGTATGGAGCCGTTGATCATATCAGACACTTTAAAAGCTTGGAATCAGCTGTATCGTACTATCTACAGATAGAACAACACTTCTTATGTCGAAGACCATAAAAAGATTGGGGCGACCGCGTGCTATTAGAACTACAAAGGCTGTTAGTGCTGTTTAAGCCAGAATTCGGCGAAAACCTATTGGGAAGCAAAAAATCATATCGCGAGAAATAAAGATTCCCGCTAGGACTCTGTCGCGTATTAAAAAACAAGAATTGAAGCTCGGTGGTTATCGTCGATATGCAGGACATGCCCTAAATCAATCTTTACAATTAAAGAGAGTGGATCGATCAAAATGCCTTTTGTCACAAAACGCAGGTGAAAGGCACAGAAATTACCTCTTTACCGATGAAAAAATTTTCACGATTAAAGAGCAACACAATAAGTCAAAAGATAAAATTTACACTCACTTATTAGTTCTTATACTTCCGCGCACATTACACATTAGAATAAAACACTTTTTTATGGATTTTTGCGCATGTTTTATTTTAAATTTAATCCTGACGTTTCGACTCCTTTACACAGGATTACTGTGATCACGGCTCCTGTAAAGGAGTCGCAACGTCAGGATTAAATATAAAATAAAACATGCGCAAAAATCCGTAAAAAAGTGTAATATTCTAATTTACACTCACAGTTATAAAAAAGCTGCTCAAGTGGTCGGAAAGTTACAACGTGGTCATCACCCTGCGTCAATGATGATTTTGTGGGGACGTGTCTTATCAAGGCGTCACAAAACTACATTTTTGTGAAAAGGGGTGAAAACTTCAGCCAAAGTGTATCAAGAGACAGTCTTGGATCATGTCGTAAAACGTCTTAGCAATACACTTTTTAAAAATATAACGTTCACTTTCCGGCGAGCTACACAAGCTTGGCTTGAAATCAACGTTCCGGACTTTATAAGAGCTGAAGACTGGCCCTTATCTAGCCCAGACCCAAATTCTTTAGACTACAAATTATGGTCAGTTTTAGATGACGACATTAAGATATCGATTCTCTTAAAAAATCTCTGGAGCAAGCAGTGGCGAAATTTTTATGGAAACAGCGTAAATATATATTGATTCGTGGCCAGACAGATTAAAGACCTGTATAAAAGTCAAAGGTGGCCATTACGAATAGAATATTTTTTTTATTTTTTCCTGAGACTTTAATAAATATGTACATATAAGTTTTAGTAAAATTTTACTCCAAAAAAATTGCATTTTCGTTTGTAACAGAACTTATGACCGGCCTCCTACCGTCCTTACGATAAGTGCAATAAGTAGAGTTTTTGGTCAAATTGACTTAAGTACAATTAACGTACAAATGTTTGTACAAATATAAAATACTACATTAAATTCCACTTCATTTTATAGTCGTACAGTAAAAGTTTCGAGTCAATAGCTATTCTAGTTACGATGATATACGAAAAAACAACAATTAAATCTTTAATCGCAATTATTTCGAAAGTAGCTGAAACTACTTATTGCACTTTTCATAAGAACGGCAGACTAGGTATATAGATGGAACTAAAGAAGTTTTACTTCAGTCGTGTGGTCTAAAGCACACTCGTTAATTTTATTATGTTTTTATACCTAGGTGTGGTAGGACAAGAACCAGTGCTTTTTCATGGATCAATACATGATAACATCGCCATAGGGTGTCCTGAAGCTACAAGAGAAGAAATTCAGAGAGTAGCAGAAATGGCCTATGCACATGATTTCATTGTAAACTTACCGAACGTAAGTAGTTAGATGGAACTTTGTATTATTAGCATCGGGTGTCACTTAGCGGCAGCATCCATTCTCAATTAATAACAAAATATCTAGCTTACTTTAAGTTTATAAAAACATGTAAGATGCACAGAAGCAAATAAATGCAGATACGGCAGACGGCAAGATTACAGCTACCTTGCACCTTCACCAATAATGTACAGAAGTATGCTAGATATTTTTGTTCATGAAAATACTTATTTGCTTGTAAGTATACGAATACGTGAAAATACATATTTGGTTGAAAGTATACGAGTATACGATAAAGAGTAGTAAGTCTTCAAATGTAATAGTTTTTTAATTAATTGGAAAGAAGTAATTGATGACGAATTTCCAAAGCGTTAAAACTTAAATAACAATCACTTTTAGGGTTACGATACAATAATTGGCGAACGTGGGGCATCTCTTAGCGGAGGTCAGAAACAGCGTATTGCTATAGCCAGGTCTTTATTGAGAGAACCAGCAGTTTTGCTGCTGGATGAGGCTACATCTGCTCTGGATCCTCATTCGGAAAAAAAAGTACAAGCCGCTTTAGATAGAGCTAGTGTTGGACGGACTTCTATTATCGTATCTCATAGGTAAAAAGCAATGACGTCTGATATAATGTTTACATCAGCTCACCTATTTTTATGCAGAAAATAATTAAAATTTATTTTTTAAGGTTGTCAACAATTGTCAACGCCGATCGAATCATTTGTATGGATCAGGGTCAAATCGTTGAACAAGGAACACATGGAGAGTTAATGAAGGCTAAAGGTAATCACAGTAAAGTAGTAAACAGGGTCATTTATGACACACTTATCTTGATTATCATCTAGATAAACATCTGAACGGTAACAATAATATCTCTTAAAACAGCAGCTCTTATACCTAAAGATCCTTTGGTTTTGTTGTATGTCATGGATAAAATAGGTACAGTCAATTTCATCACTCAATAAACAAAATTCTTCCGACATTTTCGCAAAAAAATTTAAAGATTTTACCTTTATAAATTAGGAATTGTTTGTCCATTAGGATAAAAAAATATATATCAAAAAAGTAATAGCTATACTGCCTTAATTTGGTGCAAGGCCGTTATTGTACAACTTTATAAGGGAAGAGGATTTCAGTAGGACTAAAAAATTCGCGAAACCAGCCTATTTAACGTCGTCGTTAAATTGTATGCAAAGATACTGATTAAAAGGATGATGAATGTAACTGAACAGAAAATATGGGATGTACAAGCGGGATTAAGAAGGGGAATGGGATACACTTGTCGACTATACAAATGTTTAGCAAAAAACTAAAAGTTTCGTGTACTAGGAAAAGGCCTACCACAAAGTGAGAACAAATGAATTGTGGTCAGCATTATCAATATATGGGGTAAGCAGCAATCTGATTCAAGCACTCAGATCACTCTAGGAGTGTTTCAGTGCTTGCGTTAGGGTAAACGGAGCATACACGAACTAGTTTGATAACCAGCAGGGTGTTAGAAAGGGCTGTGTAGCTTCACCGTGGCTGTTCAACCTTTTCATGGATAATTGCCTGAAGGATTTGAAAAAGTGCATGACAGGTTTAAGATTTACTCATCAAATGCCTGCAAGTTATAGTGGCATTATCAGCCGAAGGATTGTAGGAGATAATGAACACTATGTGTAGTGCACTAGAAAGGAAAGGCATGAACCAAATATCAGTAAGATAAAAATAATGGTTTTTGAAAGAGAACAAAGTATGACTGAATGACCAAGTATGATAGGGAGAGATACAGTGTTAACAAGGTATGTAAGATATGTAAGTGATATTGAAAGAAGAGTAAATGCAGAAAAGCGAGTGAATAGGGCTTTGCACGCTTTTGTGAACAGCCAGATGGTGTCAAAAAAGGCTCGACTAGCTGTGCAAAGAGGCGTGTTGTTACCGACTCTAAGGTATAGATGTGACTCTTGGGTTTTGCAGAAAAAGCACGTATGTATGATTTTGATGCTGACTTAGCTACTGATCTTCTAATATCAATTACCTCCATTATTATAGATAAATGGACATATTCAGTTAAGATTTCTCGAAAAATATTAAATATTAAACTCGGATTATTACGATGCATTCGTAACCGCGACCATATGCATGGATGACTCAAACGTGACTCTGATTACATTACTCTAAAAGTAACATATACAAGGTATAGAAATTTCATTAACAAATTACTTACTGAACAATACTAAACAAAGCTATCATAAATAATTGTTGCTTAATACAAAAAACAATCTTAAATCCATCCGGAAGGCTTTTAAAACTATACCACACTTAAGTACTCCTTCACCGGATGCATAACCACTTCTTGAGCTCCATCACAATCCGCAGATATCTGTTAATAAAATCAATAAATTTTCTTTAACGTTAGAAAGACTTTGGCTCGGTAAATTTTAAGTAAACGGGGGATATTTCACTAGTACAATACAATCAAATTCACTAGTGTCGCAGCACACGTGTTCTTCTATGATACTTTCTGATGTTGACAAGCAAGAAAGAGAAAAATTTGTAACAGAACTTCGAGGTGACTGTGCTGTGGGGTGGTATGGTATATCCGCCCGCATTCTGCAGACATCGCGTCAGGTTTTTATACCTCTAATAACTATACAATGTTATCGCGCGGACAGTTTGGTAGCGACTCAAGAACGACAGACAAACGGGGTTGTCACACATAATTAACTATTATAAATAATAATAATAAATAATTAATTGCTACAATTGCTTACAACCGAATCTTGTTTGTCAAAATCGTCACAAAGTCTGAAATGAGATGTATTTAAACAAAAATTGAATTTTTACCAAAAAGCCTTCAGTCTTTTCTTGCAGATTAGATTACCTACTTAAACGAAGGATATACCGATTATCAAAATCACCACCAGTATGTCAGTGAAATAAATAACATTAACAGCACTGAAAATAAAAATATAAAGTTATTATACAAATACATTTCTTATTAAGATTAAATAGAACAAGATTTTTCGTGTCAAAACTAGTGTGCGTCGGCCCAAAGTAGATTTCCCCAAAGCATTTAAAAAAGCTATAATACATAACATATTTAAGCCTTTACGAATTACAGACCAATATCTGTTCTGACTGCAATGTCAAAAATTCGAGAAGCAGCTCTTAATAACAGGCTCATAGACCAATAAACACCACCCCCAAAAATATGCTTTTCATTTTTTACTGTTTCTTATATTGCAAAAGTTCTAAAAGATATATATTTTATTATTTCATAGTCCGTTTTATGAAGGTATGTTTACTGAAAAAAAATACGTTCAGGGTATCTCTTTTATTCCCTTACTATAGGAGTTGGGGTGTGAGATAAAGTGGCTAAAGGCTATTCTCGATGAAAATCAATAAAAACAAAGTAAGAACCCTTAAGAATGCTTAACCGGCTAGATCCTTTTAAAGAATCGTTGGAATTAATTAGAGCAGAGCGAGCGAAGCTCCCATGGATCAGCTTCGATCGCGCAATGTCTGTTACACCATAACTTCCCGAGTTCTTAACCGATTTTAATATTTTTTGTGTGGAATCGAATCAACAGGTTTAGGACCAGATTCTGGCGAAGCCCGAATTTTGAAATTCGCAAAAATTCCCATCGAAACAAACATAAATCTTTTTTTAGGTATTACGCTCCGCTCCAATATATGGTGCCAGCGTAGCTTTATGCTTAGCGACTGCATCGTCTAGTATAACTTTGCCTTGACTGATTTTTACACTGTAGTATTAAACTATTATGTTTTCAAAACCAGTAGATCACAGACTGTGATCTCTGCCTACCCCTCGGGAAAAAAGCGTCATTGTATGTAAATAACTAACTTTGATTAAAGATTTAGTCATTAACTAGCTGACCCGGTAACGCGTTGCTATGGTAATGCGTTGCTTTCGTAACGTTATTGATACAATGGAAAAAGAGCGGGAATAAGAGCGGACAGACAAACGATGATGAGTAGATGCTAATTTGAACTTTAACTTGCTCAGGATTTTACTACAAACTGGTGACTACTGGAAATGAAAATCATGAACCAGACGTCATTGAAACGTTGCCCGAAGAACCCACTGGTGAAGAGGAAGGGACAGAAATGGCCCTCGCACCCAGAGTCGATGTGAAGAGACGATCGAACAGGAAAATATATAGACATCATTCTACGAAAAGAGGCAAGCATTTTAATATTTAAATGATGGGTAATATTGTAATTAATAATTTTGAGTGACGTCCTTGCTTACTGCGATTTTACTCATGAGTATATACATTAAATGGAATAACTTAGTAATGTTCAAATTTTTACAGAGTCTCATGACTGGATGACCCCACGAGGTTCCATCAGCTCTGTAATGTCTACCGGCTTGCAGAACTTTGTGTATAACGCTGATATTGAATCCGAAAATGAAAACGATGATGACGAGGTAGTATATACGAGTATAATATAAATTCAAAGGCCTTAAAAATTAATCACGGTAATTCGAGAACGTCAATTTCATTATCCATTTGACAAAAGTGTTAACATAAATACTTATCTCTATATGATTTCTTTTTTGGCTTAATCAACTGATTCATATAAGTTATGGGCGTATTTTTTTCTTCTAGGAAGTGAAACCAGTTAGTGATTGGGAATTATTAAAGCTAAATGCACCGGAATGGCCCCTGATTGTCATAGGCTCGATTGCCGCCTTCCTTCAGGGAGCTTGTTTTCCGGTGTTTGCCTTGCTATTCGGTTATGCTGCTGGTGTACGTATTAAAAATCTTAAATAATGTTACACAATAGTATTTCCTCGCCCTATTGTTGAATGTATACTTTTCTTTCAGATATTCGTTCTGAACGCGGAAAGAAGCTACATTATACATCGGGCGGATTTATATTCTGGCATGTTTATAGTGGTAGCAGCATCTGCTGGCATTTCCATGTTTTTACAAAGTACCACGTTTACCAACGCCGGCTTAAAGATGACATCCAGATTAAGATACCAGTACTTTACTGCGTTATTAAGACAAGTAAGTACGATAAGACGCTAAAAATCTTCATTTTCCTCATTCTCAATTTTGCTGGGAAAAAATAGCAAAAATTAAGTGCCCATATTTTTTGTTATGATTTTTTTTTATTTGCATGTAGTGAATAGTTGCTTTTTTCCTTTTTCCCAGTCAGAGAAACGTCAGTTTGTCATTGCAGTGACATTGCTGACAGATCTTTACCAAACTTGTTAACTTCTCGTCTTAAAGACTCAAACAAAAAAATTAAAGCCACTAGATTTACATTTTATTCATTGTTGACTCTTTTATTTCAAATCTTGGCACTAAAAATCTATTTATTTTTAAGGAAATAATTTTGTTATTATTGAAGGAGTAATATAAATATATGTTTTAGTTTTCAACAACTTAGTAACGTATGATCTTATAAAACTAGGTGATGCAGTCGCTAAGCATAAAGCTACGCTAGCACCATATATTGGAGCGGAACGTAATACCTAGAAAAGAAAAAAAATTTTTTTTTGCGAATTTCAAAATTCTGGCTCCATCACCTAGTTTTATAATACCACCATCTGGTCCTAAACCTGTTGATTTGATTCACCATAAAAAATATTAAAATCGGTTAAGAACTCTGGAAGTTATGGCGTAGCAGACATTGCTCCATTAAAGCTGATCCATGGGAGCTTCGCTTCGCTCCGCTCCAAATAGATGTTATACAAATAAAAATAAGACAGCGATCTATCTCATAAGAACCACAAATATGGCTCACCTGTTATTCAACTATATTGAATAAGACAGATTCAGATCACTAGTTTTATGTAGATATTCGATGCATCTAATGAATATAATTTTATTTATACAGGAAATAGGATTTTTTGACAAAGAAACCAACACCGTGGGAGCTCTTTGCTCTCGCTTGAGTGGCGACACTGCAGAAGTGCAGGGTGCTACTGGGCTCAGGATTGGACTCATCCTGCAAGGAATCAGTTCCGTAACGGTCGGCTTCATCATGGCTATGATCTACGATTGGAGACTCGCTCTCGTGGCCACCGCGTTTCTGCCTCTTGTAGGTGACATTCTTCATTATATTCATTCTAAGAATATCGAACACGATATACCTACTTATAATTAAAAAAAAAACTGATTTGACATTACTAAAGCTAGAAAAGATGAGTTATCAAAATAACATATTTCAAAGAAAAAACTTATAAGAGGTTTTTACATATGTAACTTTTTCTATTGTGTAGTTAAAATGTTGCGATGTCTAAACATTTGGGGATCCGACGGCATGCGAGAACAATATGCAATACTGGACATGTCACTCGTACAAATTACAAATAAAAAAACTATAGGATAGTGGGACTATGCGCTGGATTTTTTTTTAAGGAATTTTACTTGGGTTCTGGTTATATTGCATAAATTCGATGGTTTAAAAGGTTTCTTAGATACACAATTGGAGTGCTAGTTTTTAATTTGAGTGAATGTGGGAAAAGGCCACTCGGTTTTAAATAATTTAAAAATTCTTACACTGAAAGAATTTATCAAATCAGACTAGTAGTTCCTGAGATTAGCGCGTTCAAGCAAACAAAAAAACAAACTCTTTAACTTTATAATTTTAGTACAGATTGAATCTTAAAAATTTCAAACCTTTTTTTGATTTTGATAGATGGTAGGCAGTATTTGGCTGGAAGGAATAGTGTCACAAAAGTCCCAGTCAGATGAGCGCGACGCCATGGAACAGGCCACCAGTATCGCTACAGAAGCCGTCGTTAGTATTAGAACTGTACAAAGTCTAGGTAAGGAAAGGAGCTAAAAACAGGGTATATTTTATCGAAATAAATCGTTAACTTGAGACTTAGTCGTATTTCTATTCTGAATTCAATATCAAACTAGTGAAACATTAAAAAAAAAGTGTCCACTTGTTTTGACTTTTTGTGGCAAAGTATTCTTCTTATTAATATTAAACACTAAGTTACTACCTATGTGTAACTCCAACCAAACCATTCAAAATAAATAAAAAAATACAAAGCCGATGTCTTAAAATATAAATTTAACAGCAAAAAGTATATTAGAAGAAATTTAGTCGATGCAATTTTGGTTTTCTCAAATACGTTGATAAATTCTAAAATACATAAAAAAATACATTATACCTTTCTTGTCCTTCCAACTTAATATATAATATATATAAGTTAAATTTCTTTTCATTTCACTTTTCGCAGGCATAGAAAACTTATTCCTGGCTAAATACAAGGTGGCCCTTACTGAGTCTTGCAAGGCAGTAGCGAAGAAAACGAGATTGCGTGGCTTAGTTCTGGGGTTAGGTATCTACGTACCTTTTCTCTCCTACTGCAGCGCCACAGTATATGGCACTTATCTGGTCGCAAGAGCCGATTTGGAATACAAAGTTGTCCTATTGTAAGTATCTGTGTCTGTCAGCGGTTCCAAATGTACGAAAAATCTTATACATTTACGACATTTAGTAGTATACGAGAGAAATATAAATTATGTATATTTTAACCAAGAAATAACCACTAGGTGTATTTATCTGATTTTGCCATTCTTGCACCAATCTTTAAACTTTATATCAGTTTTTTATCTTTTTCTCACTAACTGTAACATTAAGTGCAATGTATTTTTACGAAAATAGACGCCGTAAGTCCTAAGATTTATTTTTGAACAAAAATAATATTCTACTATTAATTAATTTTGTTCATAATTAAATTTATTAAAATATGAATCAATTTCACTTATAATTAATTTGTTACATGCTTAAAGAATTACACTATCATATTCTAAATAGTTTAAATTGTGGATTATATGATGATTATACTTGAACGATTGTATACTGTAAGTACGTGATATTTGGGTATAAGAAAAAGAAATCGGCGTCTGCTAATAATTCTGGCGTATGTTATTATTTCACTTTACCAAATTTCTAAAATTTAGTTCTAGGCTAGGTCAGGTCAGTAGGCTGGTTGAGAATTAGTCACATCGAAAGTAGTCATAGTGACTGTAGGGAAGTGAGAGCAAATGGGAGCTGGTTAATGAGGAAAACACGTTCCGTTTAGGGTAAAAGATTAATATAATATTAAATTAAATCAAAACCAAACATTCGTACAAACTATCTAAAACGCGACTGACAAACTTCAAAGTCAAAAATTATAAAACAATAAAAATAATAAAAAATACAAATCATTCTAAAAAAGGTTGCTATCAACAACATCCTCCCCCCTTCAGATGGGCAGCCGCACCAACTTTTTGGTAGCTCGACGTAGAACGCCTCCTACAGTTCGAACATCGACTACTCTGACTTTACCATCATGGCCTGGGTAGATCGCTGATACTCTGCCCTTGAGCCAACTACCTCGAGGAAGGTTGTTGTCCACAACCAGCACAACGTCTCCAATACGTAAAGGATCTTGTTCCCCGAGGGAACTTACCCGTGGTGTTAAGCTTGGCAGATATTCTTTCAGCCAACGTCTCCAAAAGTGGTCAGAAAGACGTTGGACTTTTCTCCACTGCTCCCTTCCAAACAAATCTCTGTCCGAAAACTCTGTCAGTTGAGGGCGTGCTCCTGATGATGACCCTAGAATGAAGTGCATAGGTGTTAAAGCCTCTTCCGAATCAGGGTCACATGGTACGTGAGTAAGAGGGCGCGAGTTTACCAACGCTTCCGCCTCTGCTAGCAGGGTAATAAGTACCTCATCACAGACCAGTTTTTCCTCCAGAGATGCCTTCAATGCACCTTTCACCGCTTTAACTAACCTTTCCCACGCCCCACCCATGAAAGGAGACGCTGGTGGAATGAAACGCCAACGGATTCCAAGGTTAGCTGCCGAGTCAAGAACTGAAGGTTCGTAAAGTTCTCGCAACAATCTAGAAGCACCCACAAAAGCTGTCCCGTTATCCGACACTATTTCTAGGGGTGTACCTCTTCTGGCGACAAAGCGACGTAAACTCATCACCGCTGCATCAGCTGACAAACTGTGTACCACCTCTAAATGTACAGCTCGAGTGGTCAGGCATGTATAAAGAGCACAGTAACGTTTTTCAACGTGTCTGCCGACGGAAACAAGAAGCGGACCAAAATTATCTAGGCCCACATAAGAAAACGGCCTCTGGTGGTGTGCCAGTCTTATCTGCGGCAAATCTCCAACCGGCGGATTGCCGGGCATGGCCTTTTTGTTTCGACAGAACTGGCAAGAATGAATGACTGAACGGACCGTTGACCTCAGTTTCAAAATCCAATATTTCTGTCTTATTTCATTAACGACAGTCTCCATTAGTGCGTGGGCAGCCTTTTGATGGTAGTGCATGATAAGAAGTCGAACGGCGTAATCTCTACCATCAAGGAGGACTGGTTGTTTTACTCCAATCTGAACATTCTCTGCTGCATCAATTCTGCCACGAAGACGCAGAAGTCCTCCCTTTCCAAGAATGACATCGATGTTGGTGATCTTACTTCCTCGAGGTATGGGCATATTACATCGTAAGGCCGCTAGTTCCTCCACGAAGAAAGTGTTCTGGCTCTGACGCAAAATATGATTTTCCGCCCTTTCTAATTCATCTGCTATCAAAGGAAGTATGCGGTGTAGCCTGTTCGTAGTCAACGAGGTCGCGGATTGGATACGGTTGCCCATCCTTTCCCCTCTTTTTGTAGCATTGTACCTGGTGAGAAGAAGGGTAGCAAAGTGATGAGAACGTGCGGTGGCTCTAGCAAACCGAAGCCAGCTACTAAAATGATTTGCGGTGGTTACAACAGGTGAAAGTATGTCGGTGACGGTAATAAAATGAGACATTTTGTGCGATGGTTTCAGCTCTTCGAAATTCGTTACATGCGGGATGGTTGGTTCAATAGGCCAATCACTTGAAGGGGATAGCAAGAACTCGGGTCCTTTGACCCATCTACTATTTTGTGAAATATCACCGGGTACTGAACGTGTCGCATCATCAGCAATATTTAAGATTGTTGGTACCCAGCGCCACTCTGAGACACGAGAGAGTTCATGGATTTCCCCCAGCCGATGGGAAACAAAGGCCTGATACTTTCTCGCCTCGTTTCGCAACCAACCAAGAACGTTACGAGCATCCGTCCAAAAAAACTCTAGTGGATGGCATAATCTTATGAGCCTTACATATTGTATCCGCAAGACGAGCTGCAATCAAAGCACTCTGTAGTTCCAAACGAGGTATGGTATGTACTTTACGTAATGGATTTACTCTAGCTTTACTAGAAACTAAAGTGAGCTGCACATTTCCATTCATGTACAGAACACGAAAATAAGCAACAGCTGCACATGCGTCCTTACTAGCATCGCAAAAAATGTGCAGCTCGCGACTGCTTACATCATTGGATAACAGGTACCAACGTGGAATTTGCAGATTGAGAATTGAATGCACATCAGAATGCCACAATTGCCATTTTTTAAATAGATTATCTATATTATTATTAATGGTAGCACTTCATCCCAGCCGGTACCTGCACGCCAAATCTCCTGGAATATAATGCGTCCTCTGATGGTGAGAGGTGACAAAAAACCCAATGGATCAAAAATACGCATTAATTCCGATAAAGCAACGCGCTTTGTAAACTTTTTTGGTAAATTATTCGACAAATTATTATTGAAACCAAGTGTGTCCATTTCAGAATGCCATATTAGACCCAATGTCCGAACGCTTTGGGGAAAATGACCTATATCTACGGATGAGGTGCTAGACTCAGACTGCACAAGGCGTAAGTTGCGAGGAACTAAAGCTAAAGCTAAAGCTGAGGCTTCATTCGACACCCATCCTCGAATTTCGAAATGCGCTTGCTTATGCGCTTCAACCGCGTCCCTTGCAACTTGAGCGGCCTTTTCAATGCTATTGTGGCTACCTATATAGTCATCCCATGTATGTGTTGTGAATTATGGCTTCTACAGCGTCCGGATATTGTTTCTCATGATCAGCAGCATTTCTATTTTTAACATAAATGGCTGAAAAAGTACTAGAAACAGCGCCAAAAATCATTGAACTCATTCTATAGATGCGTATAGGTTCGTTAGGAGTGTCGCGCCATAAGAAACGTTGAGCATCTCTATCGACTTCCCTGATTTTAACTTGCGGGAACATCTCGCGGATGTCCGCAATAAGTGCTACCTTCCCTTCTCGAAAGCGGAAAAGAATGTCCATAAGTGACTGCAATAAATCTGGACCCTTAAGTAATAATGAGTTTAAACTCACGCCGTCACAACGTGCAGCCGCGTCATAGACAATTCTTAATTTGCCTGGCTTATTAGGGTTTGTTACCCCGAAGTGAGGCAAATACCAAATTATCTCTGACACGCACATTTGCTCTGAGTATAGTTCGGCATAACCCTTATCTATAACATCTTTAATATATTTTTTATAACTAGAAGCGTACTCCGGGTCCCTAAGAAATTTCCTCTCTAATGATAAATATCTAGACAAAGCCAGTGGATAACTATTAGGTACTTTCTACTCACTGGAACGCCAAGGCAAACCAACCTCAAAACGACCATTGGGTAAACGCTTTGTCGTATTAACTAATATTGCAATAGCTCGGAAAGGGTGGAAATCTTTTTACTTATTCCAATCGAGTCAAGTTCAAAATAATCTTCTATTAATTTGTCGATCTCGCGAGTATCATAGGAAATTACACAATTATTGACACAATCTACAGAATCCGTCTTTGTATCGGAAGCTGGAATACCGAAAATGACCCAACCCAGTTTTTTAAGACATGCAGCAGGTTGCAAGGGGCCGTTCTCTCTTATTTGTGACGGAAGAGTCAAGAACCAATTATCAATACCTATAATAAGTGTAGGTTGTACATTCTCATAGCAAATTACGTCTTTTAAATCAGGCAAATGTGAGTATTTATCAAAATCTGTAGTACATAATGTCTGTCGCGAAACTCCTAAATTAGGTATTGAGCGAACTCTATGGAGTTTGAATGCATCATCGCTAGAATTACGCGCTTTAATGCTAATATCTACAAACTCTACGTCTGACTGTTTTGAGAGCCCACCGATGCAATCTACTTTAACATTGGCTTTCGGCCCAGTAGCTTTAGGAGCTACTGGGCACGTGCAATCTTAGAATCTATAAAAGTAGACGTCGAGCCGTCGTCCAATAGCGCGAATGTGTCAATATTTGCTTTTGGACCGCATACCGTAACCGCTACTACTTTTAAAAGTGGACGTAAGGTTTTGAGTTCATTGAAAGTTAAACCGCTAAAAGAATGTGTCAAAATATCTTTTTTATTTTTATCTACGGTCTGTGAGGGCGAGCAAGCAACAGAAGAAAGATGAATGTCAGGTGCAACCTGCTCCTCCTCAGAAACCTCCTCAATAGATACAAGATTATTTGCAACCGAAGACCTGTACTGAATGGTTGGAAGATGTAAGAGTTTGTGGTGTTTGTATTTACAACCAGAAATATTACACAATTCCGTACCATTACAAAACTTATATCTATGCGAACCTTTTTTAAGGCATCGCATACAAACTTTATTATCTTTGCACCACTCTAACCTTTTTTGAGGCGATAGACAAAGAAATTGTTTACATGTGAATTACGTTTGCTGCAGCCGAGTGATTGAAAAAAAACCAAAAACTTTATAAATTTAATTACTTTAGAAAATTACAAAAGGAAAATTAAATCTAAATAACCTAGTGTCTGATTCGATGCAAGAAAACAGAATACAATTAAAATATAAATTATTAATTATAACGGAAATGCAGCGTCGGCAACTCGTGGCTGCTTGACCTCGATGTCGGCGCACGGCAATAGAATTCGGTCACCGCGTAAGCGTTCCTCCTTCAATGCGCGTACGTAATTCCTCCACCCCGAGATCAGCGACTATTTTAGAACTTTTAGTGAAAATGTCGCTGGTATGGATTCTTCCCGTTTCATTCTCCTGATGTCTTCGGGATCTTCATAAATATGCTCCCTGTTGGTTGTAGCTGGGATGTGGACATCTGGTTCCTTGAACTTCCATATCTTAAAACGACGGCTTACAAGGGCTATGATAAGAGCAATAGCACTTGAAGAGATTACGAGGTAGAAAGGAATAGTCGTGTGATAAAATGATTCTTCCTGCAGCCGATCTAGTTTCAGAGGTGGCTCCATCATGATCTTGTTCTGGATGCTGTGTAGTCCTTGCAGGTCAATGGAATCTAATCTCAGCTGGTGAGGCTTATCTTTACCTATATTGCTGTAGGGAATCTTCATTAGCTTCAGGGGCTGGCCATTGATTTCGTCATTATCGTTGATGATGGTAAATTCGGCAGTCTGTAAGGAGCACTTTAGTGGGATAGTAATTAGGTAACTACCCTGTAAGAAAGTAGTATCTTGGCTGCTGCAGACTGATCGTACTCTGGTTGCATGGGGGAACGATATAACGTAGTGCTGGTCATCTAGTTTTTCTAGAGCTTCCTTGGCTAAAGAAACAGAGGTAAATTGACAGGATTCACCGAGAGCCTGAGTAGTGATAAGCCTTTGAATGCAATCTGGTTGGGCGCGCAGCTGAGTACTTATCTTTCGTTCGCAGAGATACCAGGAACTAAGCTTCGGGCATTCAGCCTCCATGTACACGAATGAGTTTTCCTTCGTTCCTATAAAGGGAAGGGGAGGTATAAGGATCTGTTTGTCTTTATTGGGAACTAGAGATAACTTATAGAAACTAAATTCACTACTAGAAACTATAGGAAATTTAAATACTACTACTACCTGCTTCCCTACATAATAGTAACCCGATTTGATGACATCATAATAGTCCCTATATGCTATTTTTAAGACTTGATCTTTTTTATATAGTATATCTAATTTATTGACCATAGTTTTTAAAACATCTACAGTAATCATAGAATGATGTGTCGTACCTACTCTGATAAAAGCTAACATATTCTCTATTCTTAACAGTTCTACTACGATATCTTCTATATTTTCATTAAGTATATCTAACAGCTGAGCAAATTTAGCATATTTTATTAAACTACTTTCCCTATACGCGTCCTTCTGCAGTAAAAGTTCAAGAGTGGAATTTATCTTACTTTGGTTTTCAACTATTTTGTTAAGGATTGTATGGTACCTGAGCATCCATTCCTTATTAAGACTAGTTTGGCTGTTGGATTCAGATACAATTTTATTTTGATTAGTTTGTAGTTCTTTAATAAGTGTGTTATACCGAATAGCGTCTGAATGGTCCAGATTACCCGTAATGCTTTTTACTACCGATCCCAAACCATCAATGAGTCCCCTCTTAGCGCGACCGTCTGGCTCTAAGGATTCTAATTGGGTTAGTGCAGTATTAATTTTATTAGATAGATATTCTATTTGTAATTCATACAAGAGGTAAGTGTCATTAGGAAGTCGGGAACGGTAAGTCTGTAACTGATTTTGTACGAGATTAATGTTATGTTCTAGTTCGTCCAGTCGTATGTACTGTAAGAATGTATGATATTGTTCAGTAAGTTTTGCTGTCCCAAGTCTGTAAGGCAGTAGTCCTGGTCCTTCAGCTAAGCTTTCAAGTTTTATCTCCTGAGCTTGCATCATTTGGCTCGTCAGTATCAGGATTACTCTGTAACAATTTAGCTGAATGAGGAACTCGTTTCACGCGTGACTTAGCGATGGGGCCTCGTTTCCTAGACGTATAAATGTGAATGGGTAAATCTGCTAGCACTGTATCTTGAGTGAAGCGTGGAGCAATTTTTTGCCGATTAGCAGTAGGGTTTCTAATGAATACTTGTTGTGTGGGTGTGTACTCTATTTTAGGTTCCCTATTTTTGTTGCGGTTATCAATTAATGCAGTGCGATGTGCAAGGGCCGTATCATTTATTATTTCATAAACCTTTTTTATCTGTTCCCTATGGTTCTGAACGTATTGTTGTAACAAGTGTTGCGTTAAATCAATAGAAATAGGGTCTCTAGGATTAAAATGTCCAGTCAAAAGGTCGCAGGGTCGGCATTTTGTAAAACTATGGATGGAACTATTATATGCAATTATGGCGTAGGGCATAAGGTTAATAATGGGTTCGTCCTTTTTCTGTAGTTTCAGGATACGGAGGTGCTCAAGTAAAGTGGAGTGGAAGCGCTCTACGTTACCATTGTCGTTTGGGGAGTGTGCGAGTATTCTATGATGGTTAATTTGATAGAGTCTCACAAATTCGGCGAAAAGTTGGTTAGTAAATTCCGTTCCGTTGTCGGTTATTATAGTAAGTGGTATTCCGTGATGGGTACAATATGCTAACAACGCTTGAAGAATACTAACTGCAGTGCCGTCACGTAAATGATAGGCCTGACCATATTTTGTAAAAACATCTATAAAGGTTATGTATTTCTCGTTGTGAACTGTGAACAGGTCCATATGTATTATTTCAAACGGCTTAGTTGCAGGAGGTACTACATTAAATTGGGGTCGAACAGGGTTACGGTCATATTTACCTTGACCGCAAACCGTGCACTCATTGATAAATTTTGCTATGTGTTCCTTCATTTTAGGCCAATAGTATTTCCGGGATAGAGCTAGGTAACTTTCAGTTATTCCGCGATGGTTAGTTTTGCCTTCGTGATAAAGACGAATGATATCTTGCTGACGCAAATATTCTTTAACATTCTCTAGCTCTGTTTTGGTAAGTACTAGATTTATAGCTGAACTTCGGAATTTTTCCTGAAGTATGGGAATTATTGAATACATAGCGAGGGTTGGATATATCATAATAGCGGTCTTAACTTTCGGACTAACATATTCTTTAATAGCGCTAACTACATCCTCTTCTAAATTAGTTTCAGATAATTGAATGGCTATTCTGGTATGTGTTTCGAAGGGTTTGGTAACAATGGGTCTGCGTTTTATATCTCCTACAACAGTTAAGAATATTTGGCGATTAAATTTGTTTAAGGGTTCGTCTACAATGGGTATTTCTAGAATAGGATGTTCACCGCTAGTATGAGCTGTTTCAGTGGATGATCGTTGATCTGGGTTCGAACGCACTGTTTCAGACGGATTTCCTATAAGTGAACTAAGCTCCTTAAGACTTTCTATTACTGAGTCTATTTCCTCATTGTGGATTTCGATACGGGAAAGGGCGTCAGCATTTGTATTATTTTTACCCTTTTTATAAATAACTGTAAAGTCGTACTCGCTAAGTTTCAGTCGCCACCTGGTAAGGCGAGAATTTGGTTCTTTCAAATTCATCATCCATTGCAGGGGCTTATGGTCAGTCAGTATTTTAAATTTTCTACCGAACAAGTATGGTCGAAAGTATTTAGTAGCCCAGACTATAGCAAGAAGTTCCTTCTCAATTGTACTGTAATTTTGTTCGCTGTCATTCAAAGTGCGGGAGGCGTAACAAACGGGTTTGTCATTTCCTATGGGTCCTTGGGATAGTATAGCTCCAATAGCGAAATTCGAAGCATCTGTGGTTAAAAGGAACTCTTTATTAAAATCAGGGTATTGTAATATGGGATCATTTGTAAGAAGAGTTTTGCATTTCTCGAAGCTTTCTACATAGTCTGGATCAAAGGTTATTTTCTTGCCTTTCTTTAGACACTGTGTTAGAGGCTTTGTGATTCGGGCGAAGTCAGGGATGAATTTTCGGTAATAACCGAGAAGTCCTAAAAATTGTTTAATTTCTTTGGGTGTTTTTGGGATGGGATACTTTTGGATGGCAGTAATCTTATCGGGGTTCGGTTTGATACCGTCTTTACCGATGATATGACCAAGATAAGCCGTTTCAAGCTTAAGGAATTCAGACTTGTCCATCTGTATTTTGAAGTTTGATTCCCTAAGTCTTTGAAAAACCTTTTCCAGGTTAAGGATGTGCTCCTGGAGCGAGGTGCTAAAAACTACTATGTCATCAAGATAAACGAGACATATTTCGTTTTGAAGGCCTCTCAACACGTTATCCATCACGCGCTGGAAGGTAGATGGTGAGTTCTTTAACCCCATAGGCAACGAAGGAATTCGTAATGCCCGTGCTCTACATTGAAGCCTGTTTTAGGAATATCCTGGGTGTGCATTTCTACCTGATAGAAGCCGCTTGCTAAATCCAGAGTACTAAAGTACTGGCACTTTCCTAATTTGTCAAGGACGTCATTTATATTTGGTATCGGGTACCTATCGTCTATGGTCTTTTCATTGAGCTTTCGGAAGTCAACTACAAGTCGCCACTTTTGCTTGCCCGAGGCGTCAATTTTTTTTGGCACAACCCATATTGGAGAACTCCAAGCTGAGTCGGATGGTCTTATTATGCCTTGCTCTAGCATCTTATTTATTTGCTCGCGAACTTCCTGTCGGTGTATGAATGGATATTGGTAACTTTTAGTATGAACTGGTACTTCATCGGTTGTTCTGATCTGATGTTTTATTTTGTTGGTAAAAGTTAATGGCTCTCCATCTACATAAAACACATCAGAATAACGAGAGCAGAGAGCTACAAGGTTAGCCTTTTCTTCCGCATTTAGATGGTCAGTGCGTAGTCGAGAAATTACATCTTCGCTACGTGTCTTAAATTGGTTAGAACGTTCACAATTAACATTAAAAATTTCAGCATGTGCTGGTCGATCTAACGAAAACATAATGTCATTACTAGTCGCCTTTTCTACTTCTTATATAAGCGCGATTATTAGATACTGTAGTAAGGCATTCATGAATGATACAACTACATATCACTTGTTCTCTAATATAAACTTCTCCATCCTTAGTGTCTATCGGGATTTTAACTAGCTTTGATGACTGCGCGGGAATAATATCCTCGTAGGGGTTTACGTTGCACGAATTGTACATTTTAATTGGGTTTGATGACGATCGGGTTACAAGCTTTTTGTCCTTCAAGTCTATTCTAGATTCCCACTTAGTAAGGAGGTCTAGTCCTATTAAACCGTCAAAGTAGTCATGGAACTGATAAATGAATAGTTTCATAAAGTCGTTGTCATCGAATTCGGTAAAACAAGGTAGCGTTATGGAATATTCGTTACGGCTAGTGGCATGTACGTTCGTCACTTCGAATGGATCGTAATTAAGTGGATAATCTTGATAATATTTTTCGACAGCATTAGGACTGATAAAAGACTGGTTGGCCCTGTGTCAATTAATAGTTTCAAGGGTGGATTAGAAATCTGAATGTATGGAAGCTGTCTTTGGGTCTGAAGATTTATTTCTATTTTGGTTTCTTTGATAACGAATTCCTGTGAAAATCCTGATTAGGGTTACTGGGTCCTGGTTGCGATTCACTAGTGTCGGTCATGTCAGTATTATCGGGTATGGTTTCATTCTGGTCAATCATAGTGTACATATTGTCATTATAGCTGTCATAGTCATATGGTCCGGTGTAAAAAGTATAGTCGGTTTCGTCACTGTACTCTGTAGGGTAATACGATCCGTCGTAATTATAAAACTCGTTAAAGTTCATTTCACGGGATTTAAAATAATTAGAGGGTGGAGGGTTCCCTGATTTACGCCAGTCATGTCCTGTCATCAAAGTGTGAGGTAATTGTCTAGGCGTAAAGTTTTGGACTCCACTCATAGGTCTCTGGGCTGTATTTTGGGGAGCACTCATCCTATTGGGAATACGAAAAACGTTGCTTTGGGGATTATAGTTAGGGGGTGCAGCTCGAAACATTTGTTGCGTGCGAGTCGGGCATGGGCCCGACTCGCACGCAACAAATGTACACAACAAACAGAGACGTTGCTGATAATGAACTGGCTGATTGTTAAACTTAAAAGCTTGAGGAGGTGTTTGAAATCCGCGTTGCCCTACCGGCGCTGGCCACATAGGTGCTTGCATAAAATGAGGTCGTGGTTGTGGAGGCACTAATGATGGTAACTGTGGAGGCAACTTAGGAATATGAGAAGTTTTAGGTACATCGTTACGTTGCTGTAAATAAATAACATTAAGTTCTTCCTGTACATATTCGAGAGCCTTTTCTATAGTTGGAGGACGCATACATCGGATACGAGATCCCAAAGGTTCGTTTAATCCCCTTACAAAAGCTTGCATAGCTACTTTTTTATAAAGAGTACGTTTTGCCTCAACGGTTGTACTAACTGTCTCGTGTAGACTTATATAAGTCATTATGGTGCTAAACAGGGTTTGACAATGTTCATAGAATTCTTGGGGAGACTTATTACCTTGTGTTGCCAGGGATAAATCACTGTAAAGAGCCGTTTCGTCACGTTGGTCTGAAAAATTATTGATTAATGCTGTTCTTATTCCTAACCAATTATCCGGGATACCGTTAGAATTCAAAGTTGAGGCGGCATTACCCGAAATTTTATTAAGTATTCCATTCAATAAACAAACATTATTAAAGGTATATTCCTGGCCTTCCCTTACATATTCGCTTACTATTCGATCACAAATATTAATGAACCTGGTTAAAATATTTGGGTTCCCATCGAACTCCGGTACAAGGCGAAGGGCCTTAAAAATTATATCTGTATCCATTCTATAATTAATTTCACTTTCAGCCCTGGATGCTGGGTTAGATGGCGTTGCCATGAATAAATCTACGTCTATATTTCTATTTAAATCTAAAACACGTTGGCGAGCCTGCTGCGATACAGGTTGCCGCACTTTAAAATCTCTAGGGTAAAAAATTTTGATACTTTAAGGAACAAGGAACTATGGACTAAAGGAAAGCAACACGAGAACAATTCAAGTGTACTCACATATACAGCATCTCTGGTTTCCTCTCTGGAATCGAAGTTTGGATTATCCTCTGGTCTGCAGCAGGTCCGTAGATTCTGGGTCCTCGGTCAACGGGGCTAGGAAGCCGCCCAGGCGATACGCGATCACTGATTCTATAGTTAGATCCCTAATTTCTCGCAAACCAACCCGCGAGGATCCTACCGACTGCGCCAATTACGTTTGCTGCAGCCGAGTGATTGAAAAAAAACCAAAAACTTTTTATAAATTTAATTACTTTAGAAAATTACAAAAGGAAAATTAAATCTAAATAACCTAGTGTCTGATTCGATGCAAGAAAACAGAATACAATTAAAATATAAATTATTAATTATAACGGAAATGCAGCGTCGGCAACTCGTGGCTGCTTGACCTCGATGTCGGCGCACGGCAATAGAATTCGGTCACCGCGTAAGCGTTCCTCCTTCAATGCGCGTACGTAATTTGTGTCTATGACATGACGTTGCTGACAATAAAGACAATTTGAGGCCAAGTATTTACTGTCAACATTGTCATTCAATGTAAACAAACTTGAATGCGATTGCGTATTTATATTTTTTAAAGTTTTTGCATTATTATTGGAAAAATGTTTGGGACGGGCAGTATTACTATTATATTCTATAGCAAAATTATTAGTGCCAGAATTGTTCACGGTAATGCCAAACTTTGAATAAATTTCGACTTCTCTCATTAAAAAATCAGACAACATTTCAAGTTTTGTTATGGAACTTGTAGACATAGTAGTGATAACAAAATCCATCCAACGTGATCTCATCAGCGGAGTTAATTTAGAAAGAACAGCGTTAAAAAGTTCAGGGGACTCTAAATAAGATTTGTGTTCGAGTAACTTTATTACCTCGACGCTGTTACGCACACGACATTCAAGAATATGCAAGTCTTTCGACTCAGTATCTAATTTTGGAAGAGCGCGTAAAGCGTTCACCTCCTGAAGCACGATGTACTCGGGCCTTGCAAACCGCATCTCCAGCTGAGTCATGATGGGTGCAGGATCTCGCGCTGTCACCAACAACACTGCGACAGTCTCTCGAGCAGGTCCACGTAGAGCTGTACTTATGCGTGCTAAATTCTCCGCAGGCGTATAAAGGGATGCAGAATCCTCGAAGATTCTTTTAAATGCCAACCAATCTAAGTGCTTCCCATCAAACATGGGCAAACGAATATCCGCAGACTGCATAGTAGATCGAGACTCTTTAGATAACGATGTTATAGCTTTAGCTAATAAATGAATGTCAGAATTACCTTTATTTGTATTATTGGTGTTATAATAAGCATTACCAGATACATGTTCATTTTCTGTCACCATTACTGGATCTTGGTGATTGAAAATAGGGGAACACTCTGCATCTGCCAAATTTCTTAAACCAGAAGCTTGTTTATACGTGGGTTAAGACTCTGAAAAAGTTAGGTACCTTTTATTTAAAGTAATGGGGATGGAGACACAATCCGCAGTGGCAGATCTACCAGGGTGCGATTCAGCGACCGCCATAGAGGGGGCAGAAATACCGGGATGTGTATTAGAAGGTAATAAGTCAACAAGAGTCGAACTGCCGGTGGCTTCAACGCCAACAAGGGCAGTCGACGGCTGGGACTAACCACCTCCTTAGGCTCCGTTGCATTATCCACACATTTATTGAGCCAACCTTGTACGTATTTAATAGATGAACGCAAGCTACGTTGACTGCTGCGTCCATCATGTGCTTCTATCTCAGCCAACTGAGCTGATAGTTCAAATTCTAGAACTTGACGTTCCCGTTCGAACGCAGCTCGTTCACGTTCTGCAGCAGCTCGTTCACGTTCTTCAGCTCGTGCGGCTACTCTTTCCGCAGCTTTTTTCTCCAGTTCTAATATTTTCCTGGCGTGTTCTGCTTGAGCTGCTATAGAACGACCCTGATAGTAGACGATGAAGCTGTCGAACCTGAAACAATAGAGTCGGCCGCGACGACTTTTTCGCGAACCATACTATCTACATCACGTACTCTATGTGGAGTATTTGTACATGTTTGGCTTTTCTCACCCTTTGTTTGAGAACGTGTCTTCATTTTCTGATTTTTGTTATGAAATCGAAATATAGAAAATTATGAAAAATTTAGAGAGCGAACGAAGGACCACAAATGTAGGGAAGTGACAGCAAATGGGAGCTGGTTAATGAGGAAAACACGTTCTGTTTAGGGTATATGATCAATATAATATTAAATTAAAGCAAAACCAAACATTCGTACAAACTATGTAAAACGCGACTGACAAACTTCAAAGTCTAAAATTATAAAACAATAAAAATAATAAAAAATACAAATCATTCTAAAAAAGGCTGCTAGATATCAACAACAGTGACAAATTGACTTTTTTGTAATTGGACACCTGACCTCTGAAGGATGTGTATTCTTGGTATATCAATAAACTATAAAAAATATATAGCAAAGGATGAGTGGTTTTCTTAAGAAAAAATTAGGAAGAAAGTAAAATTATCACGTTTTTGCAGTTACGCGTGACGTAGTGACGGTTTTGCAACGGTTTTTCATGCTTTGAATGAGGTTAATGTCTTGCTGCGGGATATTGTCTTGCGAAGATTCAAAAAGTTGCTGTTCGGTCAGGATGGTCGGAGGAGAATTGTTCTTAACCCTTCTTTGGAGTATGTCCCACGCATGCTCCATGGGATTTATATTTGGCGATTGCACGGGCCAGTCTGACACCGACACGTCGTACTCCTGCAGCTGCTCACCACTCGCGCTGTGTGCGGACGGGCGTTGTCGTGTGAGCGTGAAAACTTGTCCCATTTGTAGTCGATGGGTATAAATCATTGGTATTAGCACCTCTTTACGGTACTTTTTAGCAATCATGGTGTTATTGATCCAATTGAGGTCTGTTCTTCCACCAATACAAATCCCTGCCCAAACCATAATTGTTCCGCCGTTGTATGAATGGACTTTCTGAGGGTGTTACCTTCGTGAATCAGGATGAAAACCGAATCGGAACTCATCGGTAAACAACACTACAGAGCACTGGTTCTTTTACCAGAATAAATGTTCTTGAGCCCATTCTAATCTTCTTTTACGATTTCCTCTGCGTAGAGCTAGAGTAAGAATCGGTCTGCAAGCATGGAGGTTAGTTTCGTGCAGTCTTTTCCTCACAGTTCGGTCACTCACGAGCAAATGGTGCTCTGATTGGAGCCTTTGAACCAACTGCAGGGTCCGTTAGGTTTGGTTGTCGTCTTGCGGCCACTTGGAAAAATCGGTCCTATCGTTGGGTAGCTATGCGTTTCCCGCCTGGTTGCGTTTCAGCCACTTCTCCAGGGGCTCGATAACTGGAGAGCCCCAGCTTAAGCCATATCTACTGCCCTTAACATTTCGTCTCTCGTTCAATGTCGCCGCCGCATTATGCATACAGTTGCATTAATTCAAAATTAATATTTTTAATAAAACTTTAATTTGGTACAAAAAATACA
This sequence comes from Calamotropha paludella, assembly GCA_927399485.1. Classification (NCBI taxonomy): domain Eukaryota; kingdom Metazoa; phylum Arthropoda; class Insecta; order Lepidoptera; family Crambidae; genus Calamotropha; species Calamotropha paludella. The sequence goes on along the minus strand of OV656803.1, from coordinate 28,895,632 downwards.
AATAATTTACCTCTAACTTGTGTTGTTATTTTTTTTTAAATTCAAATTTTGAATCATTTAATAAGGAATTTTTCATCAAAAAACTTTATAAACCGGCTTTATAAGTATTTTTCAGTTTTAGAACTTTATACAAAATTTCTCTGACGGTGTTGTTGTGTGTATTTCGTAGAGTACCTATAACTACTCAATTGTATACCTTATTGAAGTCCGCTTAATGTTTTCCAGAGTAAACGAAGCTGTTATGTATGGAGCATACATGTTAGGGCAATCTTTGGTGTATGCACCTAGCTTCAACTCGGCAAAAGCCTGCGGAGCTAAAATCCTTGCAATCATTAATAGGCAACCAAAAGTTAGAACTGAAGATGGAGTAAAAGACAAACGGGAATGGGTAAGCAAACTAGATATCTCTCGTGTATATTAGAAGAAAGTAAAAATAGAAGAATCATAAGAATAATAACTGTAATTACTTTGTATATTACTCCTTTTTAGAGTGCCACTGGTAACTTTAGCATCAAAGAAGTAGAATTCGGATACCCCACTCGTCCCAATCAGCGAATCCTTCGAGGTGTTGATCTAAAGGTGGAGGCTGGCAAGACTGTCGCCCTAGTAGGGTCCTCAGGCTGCGGAAAATCGACCATAATACAACTACTGCAGCGGTTTTACGACCCTGATACTGGTAACATCGTAAGTTCATTCTGATTGACAAGCAAATAAATACTTAGATGTACCTAGTTTTAATTACAAAATAGAGATACTATATTTTAGGTATATATAAATATACTTTTAAAGTTTCGCGTTCGGTTTTAAACAAAACTATATGTAATGGGTTTTACCGCGTTCAAAATACCTGATTAGATACCTTTTTATACCGAACGTTTCGGCTCGCCTGCGCTGTTAATATTATGTGCGATAGTTGGAAAATTTGTGTGACGATAGAGGAGGAGTCAGCGTTATAGATAGAGGCCAAATACCGCAGCCACAGTCAGCCCGCGACGATGACAGGTGTGGTTGAAACGTCGATATAAAAAGGTACCTGAAACTAAATAGCATTCTGAACTGGTATAAGCCTGTATCCATATAGTTCTACGTAAGGTGTACCGCTACTGTGGTTCACTTGACAAGTTCACCATACCACCAGAAATACGCGAAATTTTTAAACTTGTCAGGTTGCTATGCAAATAAAAAATACTAACTTCATAGTATCTTAAACACCACGGGCAACATTATTTTACAAAAATTCTATCGCTACCTAATACTTTACCTGTTTAATTGAATATAAGGCATAGAAAATATAATACTGCTATTATTACAATAGAATAATTTATTTTACTATGCACTAGCAGATGCCTGTGTCTGCATTAAGTTGGAATTGCATTTTATTGCACAGCTCTGTTTGACATCGGAAATTTCAGTCAACTTAATGTGTATTTACAGTCACAAATTTTATTCCTAAGGAAAAGAAACCATTCAATTACGATTGATTCTAATACTGAACATAAAATTCATCAACTAATATCTATATACGCTACAATAATACTTTTCCCTGCTGTGGCTTATTTAGACTTATTTAATTTTAGCTACATTTAGCGTAATATTGTACTGTATTTATTTTTTTATGGGTTTGCTCTTGATCCCAGTCAAGCCTAGGGACCAAGACATGATTCTATTATTCTACAGTTTCCTTTTATTAAATTGTATAAATACTTATGGATTTATTCAAGTATATTATTAGAATGTTTGCTTCAGTAATTTTGTGTATTTTGTTATTTATTTGTTCCTTAACGGTTGTGTATTTCAGTATTATTATATCCCTTGTTTGATGCCACTATTATTGAAAAGTCGTCAGCGTACATAATGCATTATAATTTGTCACTTTCGTTCTGTCGTTATAATACAACAGTAAATTAATCACCGACCGACGACGACATTGCAAAATTGATGCAGCTGAAATAATATTCATATATTTTGTCGTTTAAAAATGTTACTTAGATCCGGTAGGTAACGTTGCGATCGGTCGTTATGTTACGGACGTTATACGATGTTTGATGAAAGTAATTCTCATGTTAATTAACGTTTGGCTAGGACAGCGTCTGCCGGACCCCCTAGTACTACAAATTCCACTAATCTTATAAAAGTGAAAGTTTCTGTGTCTGTACTTGAGTAAAGTTCACAAAAATTGCTGAAAGTATTTATTCATAAAGTATTCACATCGTTAATAACCAGATTTTTTGAGATTTCTATCCGGGTGAATTAAAGCTTTCCTTGGAAAGCGCAATAAAGACTTTCTATTACAAATGGAACATTACGAGGGTGAAACCACGGGAGGAACCCATAGCATCGATGCTATAGATAAGCAAAACAAATATGTTTTATTAACAAAACCGTGAACTTTATTGCTTTATAACTAAACTTATTTAACAACTCGAACATATGTTATCTGATAAAGTAGATAAAATCGTGGAGTTTAATTTAATTTTAAGTAAGCTTTCGATTTAACCCTTCTGAGATATTTTGCCACTAAGGGGCGAATGATGAATTTAAATGTAAGTAGACTAAAATGACCATTACATTTGTTAATTGAAAACCACAGAACGGAGGAGTAGCTATAACTCTCATTATGGTGCAAACAAGCTCTTAAACGTATGGATACAGTTATACACACTAATATCACAGAATCCCTAACATGAATTTAATTCTATTAAACAAACGTCGACTACTGAAACCTGTCAAATTATAAAAAGGTTATTTAAGACCAACAGGAATGTGTTTCTGGTGAATACTCAACTTTATCACGCGCGAATTAAGAATCGTAGTTGCCGTGTAAAATGCCAAATAAAAAAGAAAGATTTCATTATTAGAGAATATAATCAACAGCTAAGTTTGTCAACCTGACAGTATTTTTAAAGTCAAACGGGACGACGTGCTTAATAAAGTATTTGTAGGTATGTAATTTGTGCTAGTTGAGCTTTCATTAGTTGCGAAAAAACATTATTTTTAATCCATAAATAACATACTTAAACTAAGAACGGAGCTCAATTTCCAAAAAAAAAATGGGACAAATACTGGGAACTAGTCTTACCAAAGACGTAGATATGAAAATGAATGAGTCACCGACCTTTAACCCGAACGTTGGCTTTAAATGCAAGCGAACACAGCGCAAAATGATAGCTTGTGAAGAAGATTTAATGTCAGCTCGGATACCACCCAAGTTTCGGGACTACTGTTCTCATTTCCTATTGAACTATCAAGTATGCCGATACAAAAACATGCCTTGGCTTTACAGATGTGCGCATGAGAAGCACGATTACCTTAATTGCGAACATGATGATTATGTCCTGCGCATGAAGGAATTCGAAAGGGAAAGAAGATTGCGAGTAAGGGAAAAGAGATTAAAGGAGAAAAAAGATCAGAAATAATTTGAGCTCAGAGATGAGCTCTACATATGGCCTCCCAAAACCAGGCCTAACCTATTATAATAATGATTTGATCCTCTAGCAAAAATCAAGGTGTATGAAAACGCAAAACAGTGGGGACTGCTATTCATCGCATAAGAAGAAAAGATTCTTTCTTCACTCAATTGAATATTGATTATAATAAATCGTTTATTGTTCGTATCATGTGGTATTAATATGTTAATATCCCATAGCCCATACACCACAACCTTCATGTACCTATAAGTTTGATATAAAATAAAGTTACATATAAAATTACTTTACAGGACTGACTTTACTAATTGATTAACTGACTTATAAACAGCACAGCATAAACATGAAAGAAGAGTGTGTTTATCAATTGGTGAAAACGAATGCTACGTATGGATTTTGAGAAAATCGTCCCTTCGTTGTTTATCCCCTAGGTTGTTTATATCCCAGGAGATAAACTGTTCTTTGGAAAATTAATATTTTTAAATGAAATCATGAAATTCAATACACGTGCCCTTAGCAAAATAAATGTACTATGAAAAGAGGCTGATGGTCTAACTTTGAGTTTCTAACTTAGCTTTGATGCTTAGGTTAAATATCGTAAGTAGAGATTTTATTTTAGGACGGGCGTTATTTTTAAAGTAAGTAGCGGTAAATATGATTCACGGGTTTCTGGAAAGAAATAAGCGAACAACTGTATGATTCAGCAATGTACGGATGGCGCGGATGAACATAAAGTTATACAATACCGTCCAATAAATTACCATGAAAATAGGTGAAACTGGGTAATATTATGAATATGGGAAATATTTGTTAAGTATAAATTAACCCCATCTTCTATGTAACAACAACGTATGATGGGTTTCGCTAGTATAAATAATAAACACATAATAAGAAACACTTCCACTTGATCTTAATATTATATAAGATTTCATGAAATAAATCCGTTTATTTACTTGTAATAATACTAAAAAAATACTTTTAAAAAAATATCAAAGATCCGACTAAACAACTGCCGTTAAAATATATAATATTTTTTTTTTTAATTTTATTTATAAGGTTTGCTACAATTTATTCTTACTTACTAAAAATACACAAACTCTAATTGTACAATCTATTACAGACAAACACCACATGCACTTAATTAAATAGTTCACCAAACTAGAACAATCATTTATTTATCTATACTTTTAAAATTAAATTGTGTCTTGGTGCAGGTTAATAAACAGTCTCCGATTTCTTACGTAGGAATATGATATGTCCAGCTGAGAACTGTGCTGATTGTAAATTCTATAAAGCCGCGAGATTGGAGAATTTTGACCGAAGTTCGTCTTACGCTATAATAATAATATTTCTCTTCCACTAAACTTCGGTGCAATTTTGACAAAATGGTTTTGAGGAGTCAGGCGAAAAAGATAATTTTTACTCTGGTTGGAGCCTTAAAATGGGTTTCGTTTTGTAATACGTATACGATTTTCATATTTTTTCTGAGCAATATTTTTCTCGGCCGAGTCTATATCAGAAAACTTTCTTTACAAATAATTTTAAACGGTCAGTTATTCTGAAATGTAATATGAAACGACATACGAGAACAATACGAGAGGATGTTCCTCTCATTGATGAAACAACGCTGGCCTACAGCGTAAAATCAGGAACGTACTAGAAAATTTCGACGAGTGTTCGCAAGGCTCGGTAGCTCAATTGGGAGAGCATTGGACCGGATTTCCAAAGGTTGCGGGTTCGATTCCTGCCTGAGATTCACTTGTGACCCGAGTCGATTTTTTCTAGTATTTTTCTATTATAATAATTTATCTTATAAGATCGCATTGAAAATGCATAAAATATATAAAAAAATATAGATCATTAATGTTTGTAGTTTGTTCCCTATGCGTTTCGCAACCATTTATCAGAATGTGATGTTGAGATATTGTTGCACACCATGGTAGGTTTATCCATATGTATCGAGAGTAAAAAATAAAAATCAATATTTCCATGTTTGTTACCCATGCTTTCCGAAACCATTGAACAGATTGTGATGAAACTATGTCAGTCAGCAAAAAGAATATTACAAAGCATGCCGGGTGCAGCTAATGGTAAAATAATATTTGAAAAAATCAAACGCACAATCCTTAAGAGATCTTAAAGGATAATCTCACAAAGCACGGCGAAACCCATAGTTCTTATTTTTATTTACCTCATTATTTTTAAATTCATTTTAAATTTATCGGAATTAAATGTTGGCAGAAAATAAATACCGCGCCAGTACTGTGAAGTTCCGATTCAATTACGGTTAGCTGACAATTCCGCACACGGGAGTAGTGAAGGCTGCAGATAGCGCAGAACGGAGGTCCGCTGCAGCTTGCGCATTATAAGTCTGGGTACGCCCAAGGGTAGTTTGTTCTCCATATAAATAAGAAAATCTAAGTAGTTAGTCTTTATTTATTCATAAAAACACATTAATAATAAAGCCGGTTTAAAAAAAAATCAGTATGACTTTAATTGTTTATTCAGAATCATTTTTTTTTAGTTTTTATATACTTAGTCGTTATATCGATAGCTCAGGTAATAATGCTCTTGTTAACTTAAATAATTACAAGTATAAATTATTTAGAAATATTAGATTTTAAACTATGTTGATTTGAAATGGTTTAAAATTCAAAACAAACATTATTTTTTACAGTAGGTATTTAAAATTAAAACTGTTAAAGTTGAAATGGCCATTAGGAGCTGGATGATGTGGATACTCGGACAGGGATGACACTGCCGCGGCTACGACGTCAACTGGGGGTGGTTCAACAGGAGCCTGTGCTCTTCGACCGCACGCTAGCAGAAAACATCGCCTACGGGGATAACAACCGCAAAATAACCATGCACGAAATCGTTGCCGCGGCTAAAGCAGCCAACATACACAACTTCATAGTGTCGTTACCTAAGGTAGGTGGCTTTTTTGACGCAGGAAAACGCTTTATGACTTTAAACCGCCGCAAGTAGACGGCGGAGATATGTGAGGACTCCCCCCGCCATTGCGCATGGAGTGTAGGCGGGGTATAACTAAAGCCCCTGGAGCGCACCACCACCTGGGTCTGACGGGACTGTGTTATCGCGCATTATCTTCGGGCCTGACGGACGGTTGGCCTTTGGGCTCCTTCCCGCGTCGGCCGTAGCTGCCCCTCCCTTCTAGTGGGTGCCGGGTACGCTTCGGACATCCACCGGACGTGTAGAGCGTGTGCAATGCCGACAACAGTGGAACCCCACTGCTTACGTTTCGCCCCCATCCCGTTTCTGTCCTAATCTTTTCGCTTTCCGACTCCTTCTGGCTTCAGAAGGAGTTGGAGCATATTTAAGCTTGGATGCGGCTGGCATATTGCCGCCACGTCCTACCTCTTCGCCTACGCCTCACTAGGACGGTGTTTTAGCGTCCTTTCTCTCCCGCTCGGCGGCCTCCTTAGGCGAAACGACCCTATGACCTCTCGGAGGACAGCATGGACTTAGCAACGCCGGCAGCGAGAGATTCCGTCCTATCACTGCTACCAGGTTCCTTCGCTGTGTATCTCACAGCTGTCGCATGCTGGCGTTGGCTCTCGCCGTATTCAATACAGGTACATATCAAAGCACCCCTGTCCGGTAAGCACCTGTACTAATTGGTAGGTTAACACCCCGTATTTTCGCTCCTTCCACTCTTTGAGGATTGGCCTTTTGGTCTCTATGCCTCTATGGTCCTCGCGCCTACAAGCGCCTGCTTCCACTCCACCATCGTGTTTTCTTCTGCCCGCTGTCTCACCCTCTGCATCTCAGCTGGGGCTAGTCTGTCCCCCCTCCTCCTCGCCTCTCTCCTTTCGAGGAACACCTCCCAAAGGATCTGGGCTTACATCTCCCAGGGAGGCGTTCCAGTCAATACGCAGGCCGCCGCACCGGACACCGTTTTATATCCCCCGTGATATGGTGGCGATTGTTTCTTAGGCATGTCTAAAATTCCTCTTATTCCCCTTGTTGAGCCACCTAAGGTAGGTGACAACGTTCCAACTTTATGAGCGGTGCGCACACCGAGAAGGCTTATTTAATATCGCCCAAAGAGACTGATTTTTTGTTGCACCGTTGAATTAAATTGGACAGGGGCCACCGGAACGTCTATTACGTTGACTTTATTCCATCTAATAGAGACCATTTAAGTGTAAAGCTTGATGTGCAGATGACCTTGCGTACTAAGCTATCAAAGCAATTATTAAATTTCCAATCTGCATAGGCTAGATAATAACTGCGATAAGTAATAATAATAATACTAATAATAATTAATACAATGCGAAGTAGCTTTTAGATCTTTTACGTGTGGCTTAGTTACAATGAAATACTTAGATGTACGAAATACACAGATTTGTGTACAGATGTAAAACTGGATCAGTCTATGTGTAAAGTTGCATTAAAAAATATATTTACAGATATGACAAAATAATCACCTATTTTAAAATATTATACAGGGTTACGACACGAACTTGGGCGCAAGCGGCGCTCAGCTGTCTGGAGGTCAAAAACAGCGAGTGTGTATTGCGCGCGCGCTCATCAGATCCCCTCGACTTTTGCTTCTCGACGAGGCCACATCAGCTTTAGATGCCAACAGTGAAAGAGTGAGTTTTTATTAAAGTTTTTTTTTATTCAAGTATGTTATTTATAGAATTCAATAATTGTTTTTATTTAAAAAATATAAGCAGGCTTACAGACTAGAACATCTAACACATCGGTAAGTTAAATAAAAGAACAAAGTAAAAATAAACAACATACATCATATTAAACAACACAAAAAAACTTACTATTAAAATTACTTGACAACTTGGGACAAATAGGAAACAAATCTACTTTGAGCCAAGCAAGGCTGTCAGTATTTTAGTAGCATCAGTTATTACAGAAACAGATACGCAATCAAAGGGAAACCAGCAATTGGTGCCGCCGCTGACCTGCACCACGCATTTAATTTTGTGGAAGACGTTCCAGACTCGCCGGATTGTCAATTTTGTTCCGTAGAAGTAAGCATAATGAACAAAGGGTGTAACTTCCTCCTGAGTTGCAGCATTTCTACACCTTCCATCGAGGCCACAAACAATGAGGGGGAAGGAAAAGGGGTAGTAGCTGTAGATGGATTCCAGATTATTGATCCGTATTCTAATTAACTGCGTACAAACGCATTATAGTGTAATACCTATAGTAATTTTACTATCGTGAAATTGAGAAGCAGTACGCAGAATAAAACCAAGAATTCCATTTGCCTGTTTACAAAGAGCTATTACACGACTGTATGTTAAATTTTAGTATTTTGTCTAGTGTCACCCCTAAGTGTTAGATTTCGGAAACTCTTTTAACGGCTACTTGTGATATTTGGTATGAGTAATGAATGGTGACACGTGATCTTGTAAATGTAATAAGTTTACATTTGAAGCAATTGAAGGGAAACCAGTAATTGGTGCCGCCGCTTAACGACAGCATTGATGTCATTTTGTAGTTATATGCAAACAACAGGACTTGTGAAAGACAAGTACAGTTTTAAATCCTCAGCGAACAATAAATATTTTGCTGGTGAAACAACTCCGGGAGATCATCGCTCATTATCAAGAAGAGGGTGGGTCCTAACTTACTGCCCTGACTTACGCTAGAACGTACCCATAAGTCAACGTACTATTTCCAGTCTATGAGATAGTCTGTAAAAAAAGACAGCAGTTTTGCAGTAAAGCCAATACGCGATGATTTATGCAACAATACATAATTACTAAATCAAAAACCATTTGAAAATCGGGCATGGCGCTGTCATCTATAAAAGCTACAAAATTGTTTTTTTTTATCTTGCACGTCAAAAACCATCTTAAGGATTTAGTTATATACGAGATAATATAGGACAATATAATAATTTAAGATAGCTTCGAATGGCTGATTAAACTCTGACATATTTGTAAACAGCTCAAAAAAGTTGGCATTCCGAAATTCTCAATACGATTCGTTTCTTACCAGTGTTACCTCTAAAGAAGGATAGTACGAGTCTAACGGCATCAACGGCTCGTCATCCATGATGGAAAGAGTTTCCGGCTTTAGATCCGTCAATACTAAGTCCAAGATGCTTGCGTATTTGTTCCTGATATAATTGAATTGGTGTAGCCCACAAAATTCAGTAAAATATTCAAACTGCAGCCCAACATTGCTAGAACATGAATTTGGATTAAAATCTCGAACAGAACTCATAAGGAATGTTTCAGTCAGTGCAACAATGTCAGAAGCACAAAGAAGCAGATTACTGTAAGATATGATCAATCGCACTGATAGCGAGAGGCAACTGATTCGAAATCCGTCTGATACCTGAGAAAAGTTAAATTTGTTCTAATAAAATTGCTTTAGGGAAGTAGATATTTAACTCTAACTATTCTTAGTTTGTGAAATTTTTCCTCGTCATGTAAATGTCGAGTCTTTTATAATAACAACGTTTCTACTTTCTACTTACAATTCCTACTTAGACCAGGATTATATTTTGCTTTTTATTAGTGTTAAAATTTGCACAAAAAATATTTTGGCCACAAAGCCACTGCGGAAGATGTAGGAATTCGGCTTAAAATGTCGGACCGCGCTTAAATATCTACTTCTCGTCACTTTCTAATTAAGAATTTTAAATGCTAGGTTTAAATCTAAGTATTAGATTTATATATTTTTTTTTTTTTTATATATTTTATGCATTTTCAATGCGATCTTATAAGATAAATTATTATGATAGAAAAATACTAGAAAAAATCGACTCGGGTCACAAGTGAATCTCAGGCGGGAATCTAAGTATTAGTTTAAATTACTACATACTAGGTATATCATTCAATGTTAAATAGTTTATAAGGTTCAATGGAACTGGCATGTTTAAAAAAAATAAAAGTTCCTAAAAGAGAAAAAAATCCTATGTTTTTTTTCAGGCCGTCACGGAAGCTTTAGAGAAGGCAGCTAAGGGGCGCACCTGTATAACTATCGCACATCGTCTCTCCACAATCAAAGATGCAGATCTAATCTGCGTTATGAATAAAGGTATCATTCAATCAATAACCAACAACGTATTCTGTAGGATCTACTATATCATTATTTTGAACAATTATCAGTAGCATTTGCATCGGCATTTAAATCACATTTTTTTTAATTTTAATTAGCATTAGGTCTAGATTCACTTCTGATCAGTAAGAATACTCGTCAGTGTGTTAGCGTCTTCTATCTTTGTCTAAGACGGCCGATTCACCGCTACTAAAAAGTAACGCATATCTTCAAAACGAGGCTGATTAGCGTTTTTTTTTTTCAGAATAAGGGCTTCGGATTAAATTATTGTTCTAGTCGAAATCTTTCGTCCTCTTCTGATGCTGTAATTAAAATGCTCGTTCAGCCTAGCGCCCCGCTCCACGTTAAAGAAACACCTCATTCTCTATTTAACTTTTTATTGAGGTTTTATTTTTATAAGTTCTTTCCGTAAATGTGTCTAATTATACTTATAATTACGATAACTAATTAAAACTATGGAATTAATCATAATATAAATTATACACACCAATACCTATAAAATACTGGCGTTCAGCTTAGGTAACTTTTGACTCTTTTAAAGAAAGCTTTGCCTACGACCCATATTCCACATGGCCTCTTTTGTTTCGTACAAGTATTCTTATTCAATTTTATTAAAGATAGGGAATATCGGCTCTCCTATATAACGGCACCGGTACTGTATCAGTACCGTGACTGCGTCAACGAAAGAAGACTAACTTAATAAAATATCTTAATAATTTTATTTCATGAAACAATCAATTAGATAAAAAATATAATAAAAATAGTGTTTTCTGTTAAAAATTAAGCATTATTTAAAGTGAACCTCAAAAATATCCACATAATCTTTTATTTTGCAGGCAAAATTGTTGAGAAAGGTAACCATGCTGAACTGACCAGCCTAAAAGGATATTACTGGAAAATGTGCAAGGGGCAAAATGTTGCTTGAACTACTATTTTAAGTCAGAAAACTATGAGGCGCAACGACTTTCAAGATTTCCAGATAACAATTAGGAGGACCATATTACACGGACAACTAATGTAAACATTAGTTAATAAAAAGAGTATTTACTGTAATTCTATTTTTTATTTCTTCATTCCAGGACAACCTTTCATACACGAATGCAATATATATCATAAATTTAATTCACAATATCAGTTCGCAACTTCCGCATTTGGCATTACCCTGTACCCTTCCGCTTTACATTAATAAATCGTTATATGGCGAAAAAGACATAGGTAGGTACTTAATTATAATTTAAACTATTCGTTTATATATTAGCTATTGACGTACATTTCTTCGCGTCGCGATATAAATGCAGACGCCACACTCCAATGATACAATACAAAGTCAATTGGATTAAAGCGCAAGTTCTTCAGTTTTTATCAAAAATTGAATCATAACTACAAGTATTTACATTTAGCATTGGTAAAACAACAAAGTAAATTTACCTTATATTACAAAATCGTAACAGAAAAGTAAGTAGCACCTGATGCACAAGATATCGTACAAATCCTGATTTAAGAATTTGTATGGATTCGTAATAACTTTTAAATTTATCATTCTAACACTGAAATAGACAAAATCATATACAGCTAAATCCAATGATCACTCTCAGTAACTGGATTATTCTTTTTTGTTGCCTATATATTTTTGTCGAATATTGGGAATTAACTAATAAGTATTACCTAATAGCTGAACCAAACAGGCCTAACTTTTAGTGGCAATAAGTTAATAGGAATGGCCAAAGACCTGATTTCAACGCCTCATTTATATTAGAAAAGACAGATATGCTTTTCAACAAATCTAACTCTGTAAACGAAATATTACTTTCTAGGCAAAAGGAAATAAAATTGTTATTATATTTTTCAATATTCAAGCACTGGGCTCATCAACTCAATTACTCATCTCAGTAACTGCCAATGAGTTTAAAGTATTTATTACTGGTCACTGTTCACTCCTATGCAAGTTATATTAATTAATATTGTATATTATCCACGCCATACATTTTCTTTTATTATTGATTATAGTTAAATTCATCGGCTACATTACTCACCTAACAAGATCAAAACTGTAATAATATACTGCTCTAATGGTGAAATTGTAAGAAATCTTGTGCAAGGCTAGAACTCATATAGCCTACGCCGAAAAGGTAACAATTTGAAACATACGACAACCAACGGCTCAATGATAACTTCTATACTCTCTCTAATAAGTTTAATCTTATGCACTGTAATACTTGCGCATCAAAGTAAACGATGTTTCGCACCACACTCTATAAACTGTGCTTGTTCATGTTAGAAGGCTAATTCATTTATAATGAAAATAATTTTTGGTCAAGTCACACTAACTAAGCACAGCTTGTAATATGGATACCAACGGATATAATAAATAAATATAAAAAACCATGACTGGACTACCAAGATATGCTTTCAGGATTTTGGACGAGTTTTAAGTTTGTTCCACCAATCGGCCGTCAGATGCCGCATATTTACGAAACTTAGAGCGCTTTTAGAGCCAGAAGGCGCGTTTTTTTTACAATATATTTATTTAAAAATCTAAGTGTAAACTACTAGCTGTAGAATTGTAGAAGTTGGTGGTTTTTAAAAACACGGCGGTGTTGACTCATCAGAAAAGTAAATAGGCAAACCCGCTCAAATTTTTATGATATAATAAGAACATTATATCCGCTGAATGTAATATTAAAGCTATCATAACGAGGACTTTTCAGACTCATACTATTTATGAACAAGCACATAACGACAAAAATTTCTGGCTTTCATAAAACAAAACACTTAATACTAACGTCTTTAAATAATATCAATGGTAACCTATTTGGTAAATTTATTCATAACTACATTGGAACTATGGCAAGCAATCAATAATTAGTTGTAGTTAATTATTTAAAATAGGAAATGACGTTTTATGTAAACAGAATATGCACACAGTAACTACAATCTCGGAATTTGCTTGTCTGACACTTATCAAACAAAATGTTTTGAATGGATTTCCGTTGATTTTACTATCTTAGGTAGGTACTTCTATTTCAAGAAGCGATGTGCCCTATATTTGTGGTCATCGAGTATATAAACACACAAACTAAGAGAAAGAGAGAGATCACTTTCTATTTCAGCCGTGTCTCGGACGGTACTGGCAGCTATTGCGCTTAAGTACACGTTCACAACGTGTTTCTCACCACAAGTAAAGCGTACGTCGCTTTCAGATAAAACAATATTGTATATCTATTGCTGTCAATCGGTTACAACAAAAATTGAATTATCTACTTTCTTTTAGATAAATTGCGATTAGAAATAGACACAACCGATTTAATAATGTTGACAACAGAGCGGTCTATTCCGCCACTGTGCTTAGATACTAAATCGCATAATATATTGTCTTGCAAAAGTAGATCTGATAGTATTTTATGACTAATATCAAACATTTGAAATCCATCGACTTAATTCTAACTCCAATTCTGCAACTCCTGTGCATATTGGCAGCGGCAAACACACAATGATACCAAATAAATGGATAAAAGAACATCAAGTGATAAAAAATATTAGACCGATAAAAAAGATTAATATATAAAAATTACAATTGTATAAGACAACATAATAGATTTCACAAGCGATATGCACTTTTTGACTACAATAAGTTAACCAAAATAGTGTTGTTTTTTAATTAAAAATGTAACAATATTATAGTTTGTATGGTAATAACTAATATAAACTATTCGAAAATAAAATACGCACCATAACTATAACACTAACGATATTTCAATATGCTCTGAATACGGGGACATAAAGTGACAACGCTCTTTTTTCGTTCCGTTGAATAAAGTTCCTTTCTATTAATTAATTAATTAGCAAGGTTATATTACTTTTTAATTAACATTAGTGATTTTTCAACGCCAAGACAACCCCATAGATTTTAATAACAATTGAGAAAATTTGAAAAGGTTGTGACGTGCTTGATATTTTTTTATAAATTCTATTAAACATTAAATCTTTAGATATTGCGAAAATTACACAGTATTGCATCAATAACAGATGTTACACAATATTGATCCAATTATACAACTAAGAACATTGTTTTCAACAATAAAATGTTCACGTACTAGATCAAGTAAGTCTCGTTTACGCAGTCTTTTATTAATGGATTCATGTAAGTAGGTTGCTGACACGTTATCATAATGAATTATGCAAATTGTAAGTTCCTAAATAAGAACAGCTAAAAATAATTAAATGTCATCGGTAAATTAAGAGACCGTTATTTTTTTATCATTTTGTTATGTTAATTTTTTGTATGTTATTGCACCGTATTTACAGGAATTAGGCCAGAATGCGTGACGTTATCGACGGACGACTATCCCTAGGGCAAGAAAGTTACCTTCGTACATTAAGGGTAACGCTAGCGGAACGTTAATATCTGAGTATACTCGGATAAATTTATACCTGAGCCATGGTCAATATAGATTGAAAAGCACATTGCGATCGGCGAGAGCGAGAGAGAGAGAGAGAGAGTAGGTATTAGTCTTTCACATTGCGTCCATATAAATCACTAAGTGAGTTTATTTAGTGGCTATAGTGTAAAGCGCGATTTGATTATAATTCATATTTCAAACTGGAATCATTAAAAGACAGACAGATAAACAAAGGTTTACTCGTTCTAGCATTATTGGTAACATATCATAAATAAGCTCAGTTAGTTTATAATCTTAGTCCCTACAGTACGGTATTATTTTATATCACAATAGTATAGAAATGGCATAGTTATCACAATGACTGTCAAGCTTTGCCAATTTAAGAGAAGAAATGTTTGCGTCACTCATTAAAAACGTATCATTACACTACTAAGTTCATTTTACTAAAGATATCCTCATTAAGTCACCACTGGTACTAAATAGAGGTAGAATTCAAATTTCCACAAATGGTATAAATTTATTCGTAGTTGTTAGCACCAAGACTAAACTTCTACTTACCTTTATATACACAATTCAAGGATAAAAAATTAAGGAATCGGTCACATAATAAGTTGATTGCCATATTTAAATAGATTTTGTTGATGTCGCACATCAGAGGTCTGAATGTGTGTTTTCAAAAATTTTAAAGTTACTATCACGAGTTAAATAAGGCGCTTTAGATTTCCGTTACTAACTTATTCATTATAATTAAATGATATTAGTAGTCTAATAATACATTCAGTTGGGAATGGCCGCATTATTGCACCTAATCGATCTACAGACAAGACCTGACAGTCTTGTCAAAAACTATCCTACGACAAAGCAGAAGAAACCGAACTGCAAATAAATATCAGTATGCCGATATTTTCCACAGTAACGTGTGTTTATAGATATATAAATAGTTTATGTGGAAAGGTACTTATGCTTTGGTCTTTTATTTTTTATCACATTATTTTTATGAAATATAATCTAAAATCAAAAGACATAAATAAATAATATAGGTATAAAAATAAATCACATTGCTAGGGGCTTTTCAAAAGTTGGATTTTTACAAACTTACATTAAGACTCCGAAGTATATTGGTAAAATTGTTAAAATGTCCAACTATCAAAATACATAAAATTTTACCTATTTGTATAGATATAATCACTGGTTACGCTCCAAGACCAGTAATTATATCTGTGGTAGTAGTCGTAGAAATCCGTGGTAGTCTTTTTTATACCCTGTTATTTGAATGTAAAGTCATTAGGTATCGCGTGGACATTCGTCAGTTGTATTTACAGGCCAGCGCTTTTTAGTATCTGAACGTTGACAACTTGGACGTTGGTGGTACGTTGGACGCAGACATCTAGAACTTATTTAAATTGTTTCTTATTTACACCCAAACAATACGACATTATTAAATTGCACCTGCGCCTCGTCAGCAAACCAACTTTCTACTAGAATTAAAGAGCAGTATTTTGCTCGATGCACCTTAATATATAAAATTCTACTAAAGTTTATAATACCCTATTGTCCGTTTAAATTCATAAAAAGATTGTTTATGTATATTTGTCATACAAAAAATATGTTTCGCCAATTATATCATCTGACGTGGAACTACATCAAAAGAGCATTGGTGAGATCTATATACTTTTACTTTATAAAAATATAAAACCATAACTTAATATATATTAAATATTAGCATTTTTTTAATATGGTACCATTATGCCAAATAATGTCAAACTTTTAAAATGACTTTATTTAAATTGTTACTTAACTCTTTCGAAATTGGCATGGCTTATTTAATTTGGCATTTTTAATATTGTAGCAGCCTTCTTTCGTCATAACGATATAGTAAAAACACAGTACAAAGGCCCTACCATCACCTCTTATCAAGATACAATTTCAGCTGTTAAAGAGAGACGCCACCTATAGTGGTGTCTCACTTTGACAATCAAACTTGCATCGCGCTAAGAGATCATGGTAGGCCCTCAGGTCGGTTAACTGAAGTTGACATGTTCACAGTATTCAAACTTATACAATTTTATTTATTACACAGCGTCTTTAGGTAGATAAATGCAGAAGATATTAAATTCTAACCTTTGAAATAAACTATCTTAACGTAGTGTGTCAAGTGACAGACTGATAGACAGTTTTGAAATAATGTTAAAAAACTACTACTGCTACTACCACTACGGTCTTGCATGTCGCTTTTCATGTTAACACAACCGAAATCACTAGATCGATCTCTGGCCAGATCAATGATGAAGATGAACTTCTCTATATTGCTCGGTTCATAGTTTTAAAGTGACGTCGTTGTTTTCAATTTCTTTAATATAAAAGTGTCTTAGAAACTTAATTTAGGTTCAGAATAATGTATAGGATGTTGTCTAACATTAAATATTTTAAAAAACAGTAGCTAATTTGAAAACAAAATATCAGGCTATATTTCTGTTAATAGTAAAAACAATCAATCTCTGTCACGCTAATATGAAAAGCTGCGTAAGAGAGAGACAGATCGATTTTTCGTGATGTGTCACCCACTATAACTCACATATTGAGAATACGTTGTTCACATATTGCCTTCTGCCAGCTTTAGTTACCGACCTATAAACATTCTATAAACGCTTTTACCAGTTTTTCAAATCTATTTCTAGGGGCTTGCAACCCAAATAAAAACAAAGTGTAACCTTGAACTGTTCCAAAATATTACAGAATAAAAAATAAGCACACAAAAATTATCTAGCCAACTAGTATTTAGTAGACGCATAAACAAAGTAAAATATCATCTTTTAGAGATTAATAGCCTAACCTACTTATGTAAATGTATAATAAAACCATATATTATACACTAATCAAAATATTATCCATCAAAATATATCCATCATCCAAAGACAGAGCAAAATATATTACTCATTTGAATAATTCACATGTTAATAGGTGTGATTACTAAATTCTCAAATAGGAGACTAGAGAACAATGTTACTTCTACCCATTGAACTTAGGTACAAACAGTTCTATGAGTTAGAAAAACTGACACGAAAATAAATTTGTACACATACATTTCTACACGAAAACAGTGACATCATGATTCTATTAAGAAAAAAATAAATACATTCATAATACGTTAGGAAACACTCATAAAGTATCGTGAAGGACATAAGGGCTTAATATATTTATATCACACTCATTGTTTATACTCTCGACAACTTATCGTTACTACTCAACGCCATCTCAGTATATTTCAACTGATTTATTTTCACAAATTAAATTAATTTTAAAACAATGGTACATATTCCTACTTAATAGACAGAACAATAAAAGATATAGTTATGGCATTACTTTTTTACTATTACTGCTAGGAAGTTAAATAATATACTTCGCATGGTATCAATCGTTAGACATGTTCTATAAATATTATACTACTTACCTGAACCACCTTACGGTGAAGCAATACGCAACACGCAAGTTTTTGGCAAATAAGTACAACGCCAATTTTCATAACATACCTACCACTATACATTCTCATTACATTGCAAAATAAAGCAATAATTCTTCACAATAGCATTAAAAAAATCACACAAGTTTGAAATTTTGAGGGTAATACTGTTACCCCCCCCCCCCCCCCCCCCCCCCGTCCCTCAAATTCTATGCTATTTGTATATTATTAATGCATTATAATTATATACACTGTGTTATCGTATCGGGTATACATTAGACAATAAAGTTATTATTACTTAATCATATAAGGAATTACAGTAGCTTTCAACAAAGCTCACGTCATATTTAATTTATTTAAGTTTCTGTAGGAATCAATACTTAAATTCGATAGTCGTAATCCAAACTACTGTTTTTAGAAAACCTTTAAAAGAAATGTGGTGGTAAATACCATTCCTAGCCCATGATACTACTACCAGTCATACCGCCGCGCCGGTTAGTTGATAGTATTTTTTTCTACTACAGAACCAGTCGTAAGAGTAGAAATAAAAAGATAACAATATTTTTGTCTGTCGGTCTTCTACAGACTGTACTTTGAAGAGTGTGCTCAAGAGCTGCATTTGCTCATACCCCCATCTCCTTTTTTCCATCTGACATCAAGACGCACTGCGGGCTATCACCCTTTCGTGGTTTGCAATTCCTACCTGTCACACCAAGCGCTTCTCAATATCCTTCATAATCTGCACAGCAGACGAGTGGAACTCCCTCCCTGAGTCTGTATTTTCGAGAACTTATAACCCGTCCATTTTCAAATTCAGAGTGATAGGCACCTTCTGGGTTAGCTCGTTCCATCGTGGAGATCCTGTCTTGGCCCCCGGGCTTAATTAGGATCAAGAGCGAACCCATCCTAAATTAAAAAAAATCCAGTGTATATTGTTTTTTGTTACTGCTGCATATGTGGATGGTGCTGTCCACTCTTGGGCGGCGGCGGAGGCGGCGGCGGCGGAGGTGGAGGCGGCGGGTAGTTAGCATGTTCACGGGGTTCTACTGTTTCGTACATTATTTGTGCTGGCACACGCGGATTTTGTTGCATTTCCTCTAGGTTTACATATGGATTCGCTACCTGTTGAATAATTACAAAATTTAGGACCAATCATGTTACAAAAATATCCTTTAAAAAATATAAAAAAAATATCTTAATAACATATTTACATAACTACCACAAAAGGTAAAAGATCTAGAAAAAAATTCCATGCATATTATAGGACTATATTTACACACAAATAGTACGAGTTTTTAAGTTTAATCTACTGAAACAAGTGTTTCACACACATACACTACGGATCTGTTTCTCGTTAGTAACAACTAATGTTGCTACATATTTTGATGTATTTTGTACGTTGCCAGAGATCCATCAGAATTCTGGCACGGTCACACTTCAAGCTATATACACTTTTAAAAATAAAATGATCTCTCTTATGCCCTAGCATAAGGTAAGACCGTACGCCAAAATATTCAAGTTTAATATGAAATTTAATCCAGATAAGTGTTTTAGTGTTATTGCAGGCAATGGCACTAATACTAGAATTGGAACAATTGTTATTTGTATGATATACAGGGTTATTATATAAACACCATCCAAATTTTTTCTAGGCATAAGATATCATTCAAACACTTCATTTATGAAAAAAAACTGGGAGGTAAAATTTCCGCAAAAAAAATTTTTGTCCGAGCGAATTATTACAACAGCTGGTTACCGGCAAAATAGGTACTTATAGTTGAACGACCGACCGCCCGAAGCGCCCCACCGAGCTGCGCGCGCAAGTTGTAACGACATCGGCGCAATGAAATCAGTCACCCGCGGACTTTCCGCGATGTACAATGTTGCGTTCGCGCATTTACGTCGCATAATTATCTACCTAACGAAATGTGTTCACACTTGCAATTGAAATCGAGGGCGAAATTGAACGACGGGTTTATGTGAAGAAGGTCCAAAGCCTCGAGAACTTAAATATAGATATAATCCGTGCATTTAACGAAGTGACAAAGTGAAAAAACAAGTAATACAATTAAAGACAATGTTCATAAACGTGCAAGACTGTTTAGAGAGAAATTACCTACACTTTAAGGTAAAGTGATTGTTTTCAAACTTCATGTGTCTTTTGTTACTTCAAGTGTATTTTGTTTGGATTTTTAAATAATTATATTGTTGGAGTAAAGCAAAATGTGTGCAGGGCGGCTAAGACTTGTGAAATTTTTCACAAAAATATTTTTAGAACTATTAATTATACATTTCTTTATCCTATCGTGTAAAATAGACAAAAATAACTTAGGTAGGTAGGT
Organism: Calamotropha paludella; assembly: GCA_927399485.1. NCBI lineage: Eukaryota > Metazoa > Arthropoda > Insecta > Lepidoptera > Crambidae > Calamotropha > Calamotropha paludella. Next base: position 28,874,946 of record OV656803.1, on the reverse strand, counting down.
ACTAAGGTATTGGCACTGCATTTTTTTGCGATTTTCGAATTGCCTTTGCGATCCCTGTGTTTTTTTAGATTCTGTGGTTAAGAAACATCCTTTGCTTTACTCCAACAAATTATTGTACATAAGTTGATTAAATTTTAAAAAATGCGACTTAAGTGCATAAGGTGTGGCTTACTTTTATGTTCATTTTTTATTTATTAAAAGTGTTATCTATTAATATTGTTATAATCAAAGAACAAATCAACTTATCTCTTCTTCAATTTGACGTTCCTATTTTTTTTTCGTTTAAATTTGCAACTTATGAAAATCATTGCAATGTATCTATCAATGAAATACGGGAGGGCGGGGCGGGGGTCGTGTAATCATCTGCTACAACACCGTGCGTAGCGTGACTGTGACAGCAATCGGTAGTTTTCCTCGGATAACTTTGTGTAGGCTTAACTTAATATTTTAGTACTGAGTGATATTAAAAGAAAAAAATCTGGTTTCGTTACTTTCTTCAAAGAATATAATATATAAATTTGGATGGTGTTTATAAAATGGCCCTGTATAATCATACAAATAACAATTGTTTTAGCAGTTAATAATAGCACAACAATCACACATAATGTCATATTCATACTCAAAATACAATAGCGGCAATTGTTGTTTTTTTAATAAGACAATTTTTTCAATAATATTTAATAACCTAGATAGAAATTGGTAATTGGTAATGAATCAATTGACAAGTGGCAATAGACAATTGGACCTCCACAATTAGCAAAAAGATTTAAAAAGACACATAATAAATTTTGCGCCGTGCATTTTTGTGCCTTTGGATTAGAAGGTCTTATCAAAAGTAATAGTGAATTTTAATAGTAGATTTTTTACCTAGTAAAATAAAATTAAATATATAATTTTATCGACATTCAGTAAAAATATTAAGACGACCAGCGATTAAATTATTTGTCAAATTAAGATAGATAAGATTGACAACACTAAACCATCGGTCACAGACACAATGGAAATATTATAATTTATCAGCATTCAATAACCTAAAGAGAAAAACAGATATTCTGAATATATTGCCTTACGTTGATTAAAGGTTGTAGAATTCCGAGCCTGGCTAGCAGCAGTTGCTCCTTGACCTGACGCAGCTCCTCCTGCTGTCGCACGATCATCTGCTGCAGTTCTTCGTGCTTCCGTTGCAACTGCTCCTGCCACAGCCGCTAACTCACATCAAACCATAACAACAGTCAAATTCGAATCAAAGAAGCTGAAGGAAGACGCGGTGGAAACGGATATCGGGTTTTTGTCATTTACATGAGATAACACACGAAACCACGACGATTTCTAATCGCTTTAAACGGCTGAGTACACCTCGACCTTTATATGGAGCTCTCAGTAGGAATTTCGTATGTGATTGTTGTTTTCATAACAAAAACATAATAAGAAACTGGGTGCAATAAAAAGGTATTATCTCAACGATAACAATCATGAATAAAAATGCTAGCTGTTCAAAACAAATTCCATACTTACTTAATAAAAATATTATTTTTTACTAGCAAGTGGATATATATAAGTGCTTCGAATTTAAGACAATGAGTATACTATATATCGCTTTTCGGCTTGTACAGTTTTTATTACACCCTGTAGACTAAATGTAGTTAGGCTTACTTTGAAATAAAGCCACGACGACATCCATTACTGACGCTGACATTGCAATCACAAAATAAAATTTCGCAGAGTTATAGTTCTTTGAAATGAAACATTGATGGGAAAATCTGGAAAATAGATTAATGTTTTGGTCTGCGGGCACAAAATTAGCAGCGACTGAACAATGGCGTCGACAAAACAGCTGAGGGCAGAGTGCAGCGGCGTCTACGGTGAGCACGAAACTGGCGCCAGTCGGTCGATCAGTCGCGCTCATCTCAAAGCTGCAGTCTCTATAATTGACAACATTTCATTTTTATAAGTAACTGATTTAAGTAAACCAGTTAATGATCTACTTAATTACGAGGGACCCTTATGTCTTTAATTTATTTTTTATTATATTTTTCCTCAACTCTTTAGCCAAAACTGCTATTTCAATACATTTGACTGATAAATTATCTTATCATGCATGTCAAATCAAAGTCGCTAATTTCGCAAAAGCAGCTGACGATTTGCAACGAAAAAAGTAAAAAAATTAAAAATATCATTAAGTCTGGCATTGAAAGCAGACAGACTGATTCAGCTAACATGATAATTTTTTAATAATGATTTGAAACTGACTTTATATTTAGACTTTATATAATGACAATCAAACCATTACTTATGTAAATTTATATACAGGCTGTTCGGAAGAACGTTGAACATACGAAAATGGGGGGCGTGTGGGGTGCGATCGCCAGACCTCACCCCTCTTGACTTTTACGCCTGGAGAAGGGCCAAGGACTTAATATACACATCTGAAGTGTCCAGTTGTGAGGAACTTATAATTTACATTGAAGCTGCATTCGAAGCAATGAAAAGGGAAATGTTACTTCATACAACAACGGTTGAAATGAGAAACCGATGCAGAGCGTGCATATCAAATGAGGGACGTCAATTTGAGCATCACTTAAACTTAATGTAATCTTGCTAAAATTGACTTCATAAGTTAAGATTTTTTATGGTTTTATTATGTTATAGACGTTTTTAGAATAAAGAATACCAGATTTGAATTGGTCGTTTAATTTTTTCAACCTTTGCATTGATAATTTTCGCAAAACGTTTAACTTACCACATCAGTACATTTTCGTTAAAATAGTTTGCCTTGGAAGAAAACATCAAATAACTTTAGTTACGAAAAAGATATCATAACAAACTACATATCGGTAGAAAGCTCACACGTTCGAGATGTTTTTAACAAATCAGAAGTCATCCATTTTACTTTTTTTAAAATGCACCGCGAAGTTGAGCTTCTATATTTATTTTAACTCTTTTTTATGTTTGAGGGTCCATAACTTTATTTCTAGCAATGTGCAACTTTTAACTTTAAAAGAAACTACCGATCAGTTAGATTGTAATAAAGAAAAAAATTGATCTGGCCTTAAAAAAATTAGACGGGTTTAAAGGTAGAAAAATATTCCAGATATTTAAAGATAAATTAATAAGAAAAAAGTCTTGAGACCCAAGTAAAATCTTTTGGGCTATTTAGTTAAAAGACCACCTCACCTGTCCCCCGTTTTCGTATGTTCAGCGTTCTTCCGAACACCCTGTATAAATAGGTTTAAGTGTATTTAGGGCCCGTTTTTCACATCCCAGACAAAACTTACTAGTCAGATATGATATTGTACTGACAAATTGAAACAAGACTATTATTACTGTTTTTATGGTGGCATTAGTAAATAACAGTGACATTAATAAATAACAGCGAGTAATTGAATATCAGTTTATCTGACGGATTAGCTGTATAAAAGAGTATAAATTGACTTTAAAGTATTTTCAGTTAGATAACTAAATATAAAATAAATTATAGGTATCTCACAAAAAAGGAACTTAATTGCAGTTAAATATTTTAAAATAAAACAAGTATTGGATCTCTTTATAAAGCAAACTCGAAATGATTTTCTAAAAAGGAAATGCTGTCAATTGGTGCTCAGTACCCAGTTTATAGAGATATATTATGCAGATATATGGAACTTATAATAAAATAATTATATAAGTTACCACAGTTAAAGTCAGTAAGCCGAAAATGGCTCAAAAATTTTCATCTTTTCCATTTTCATCACTACACTCTTCAAATGTTTTTCGTGACATACCAGGACTAATATTTAAAAAGAAAAAGTCATTTAACTACTTTACTATATAGCAAGAAATTAATTCTTATCGTGATATGATAATTAAAAATGCCCTCCTGCAGAAATAATTATTAAGATATTTCCACTAAGCACAAAGAAAAATCTCTAAGCACTTTTAAAAACATCATTTAAATCTTGGAGGCTTTATTAGCCTTCAAGTTTCAACTGTATCTGCCACAGAGTATAAGTTACTAACAGAATTACGAAATTTGATTATCTGCAGTGCGAACAGCCCCGCTTAAAAAAGAATTCTTCACCCACTCCTACATGTGTGTAGGATAAAAAACGTCCTAATGTAAGATAGGAGAAGCGCAGGGTGTACATCGCCTCACGTCGCTCTCCGTCACGCCGCACAGTGGTCCGGATTTTCAAAAAGGTGGACGTAGGATCGAAAATGCATATTTAACTTAACAAAAAATTGTTTCGTATAGGAAATTTAACGCTGATTAATACTTATTACTACAACTTTTCAAAAAAAACTGCTCCTTCACGTCAAAAAAAAATATTGAAAATAAAAATGTATGGGAGAAAATCTATTTTTTTTTTTCTCCGTTCAGTATCAAAGTATAGCAAGCAAACCTTATATTCTGGTAAGTACCTATTGTTCTTAATACGACGACATATAAATTGCGTGCGTATCCCTGCGGCCTTGACGCCTACGACGATTCAAAGTTTAAAATTTCAATTGGTTTTTTTTTTAAATTATTATCGAGTTTTTCAATTATGCTGAATTTAAAATATAATTTCTTAATTATATAAGAATTAAAACATACGCATTCCAGCATTTGTTTCATTTTATTTTAATAAAAAATAGTAATAAAAGTCTTCAACAACAGTCACGTGCTGATTCGTTGCCTATTTGTAACTGACTGAAACGACTCCTGTGATATAAGAATCATTTACCTCCACCACCGGAGACATCGACGACGCTGATTGGCTGTTGAAGATGTGGTACTAATTTTGTCAGTCACTACTTCCGCGCGTGTGTTTGTTATAAATATCTGTGCATGAAACAATTAAAGGCACTTGTTTCTCAACCCTCGAGGAAGCAACATATCTAATTATCCGTGCTGTGTGAAAGTTTAGTGAGTTTCGTTATGGCTGCATTTGTAACAAACTTGGACATCTTTATGTTCCTCCGTGTTGAAGGAGATATGAAAAATTGGGCACGACTCTATGAAGCTATTATTCTACATATCCCAGTTGAAACATGTTCACAAGATTTAGAAATAATCAAGACCTTTTTGAAGAACTACGTCAGTAATATCAATCGCAGATGGACAAGTGCTTCTAGAAATCAGAAAACTTTCATGAATAGACATGCTGCGTGGTTACAATCAAATATTAGTTGGCCAAATTGCACTACTGTTAATTTATCCGAGATTTTTCACATACTTCACTTGACATCGATACTACAACAGCTGTGATTCCGTCGACATCTAGTACAACAACTGTGGGCACATCTACCGAAGTTCAGATTAGGAAGCCTTTTGTTGACCTCAGCAACAAACAGAAGAAAAGACGTTCAGAGTCTCTTTTGGACTATTCGCCGGAAGAACTTACTTTTGCATTAGTCGAAAGACTTAGGATAGACAAGAAGAATGACTTAGCTCGTGTTATTGACCATATAACGAAGAACCCTGATAGTGTTGCTATCGTTCAAGCCACATTGTTTAAGAAAAATACGAAAAAAACTTTTGATGGAGATTATGCTTTTTTGATGATTGGTCTTTATACATCATTGAACCTGTCAAAATGGAAATACTTGTGTTTAAGGAAAGCGCTGTTAGATTGTGAAGTTCCAGTGTTACCATCGTATCACAAACTCCTTGAAGCTAAAAATAGATGCTATCCTCATGATTTAGAAATTACTGAGAGAGGAGCCAGAGTGAAGCTTCAAGCCCTATTGGATCTGACAGTCCAGAAGATTCTTCAAATTACTGGTACCCAGATTGATTCGTCAACTGAAGGATTGAAGTTAATTAGTAAATGGGGTTTTGATGGTGCTTCTTCACAAAGTACCTACAAGCAAAGGAGTGAAGATGTAGACTCCAGTGATTCATCGGTTTTCATGTCAAGTCTTGTCCCTCTTAAATTAGTTTCTAATAATAGCACCATATGGGAAAACCCAACACCTTCTTCAACACATTATTGCAGGCCCATTAAGTTCGAGTTTTGTAAAGAGACAGCAGAATACATCAAGCAAGAAGAAGCTGCATTGAAGGAAGAAATAAAAAACATCGATTCTACAAAATGGGCAGGGCTAGAGATTAGTCACAAGCTTCATATGACAATGATCGACGGAAAAGTGGCCACTATTATAACGGATACTTCGTCTGCATCTGCCTGCAATATTTGCCTTGCTAAGCCAACTGAGATGAACAAGCTGTCAGAAGTATTTACAAGACCTGTTCGAGAAGATGTTTATAAATATGGACTTTCTACTCTTCATATGTGGATTCGTTGTATGCAGTGTATTCTACACATATCTTACAACATGGACTTTGAGATGTGGACTGCACGAGGTGCTAACAAGCAACTAAAAGCTGCGAAGAAACATTTGACACAAGAAGAATTCAAACAGCAAATGGGAATACTTGTGGATTTTGTGAAGCAAGGCTTTGGAACCACAAACGACGGAAACACAGCCAGAAGGTTTTTTAGAGATTATGAGAAATCTGCCGAAATAACCAATGTTGACAAAGACCTGCTAAAGCATTTTGCGGTTATTCTTCAAAAGATTTCATCAGGATGTGCCATAGATATTGAAAAATTCAGGACTTATTGCAGAGAAACAGCTGAGATCTTTGTTCATCTATACCCATGGTTTTATATGCCCGCAAGTGTGCACAAGCTACTCATACACGGTGCAGACATTTGTCATCACTTTGGCCTCCTACCAATTGGCATTCTTTCCGAAGAAGCTGGAGAAGCAAGAAATAAAGAATTTCGAAGAGTTCGTGAGTCTCACACAAGAAAATTTAACAGGATAAAGACCAACGAGGACTTGCTTCATAATTTTTTAATTAGTTCAGACCCATATTTATCCCATATTCGACCAAAATACAGCAACTCAAAGCAATTCGATTTTTTTCGATTCGAGCTTTTGTTGTTGCCTGAGGTAGTAACAGAAGAAACCGAAAATATGGATCTACAGGAGTTGCAGTCTGAACATGATCCATTAATGTAAACGTGACAGATTTAGTGATGTTGTAATTGTTAGAATTGAGTTTGTTAGTAGTAGTAGTTAAGTTGTGGTCCTTTTCAGGACTACTTAAAATAGTCAAAGGGTCGTCATTTTCAGCCGTATCCGGTTAGACTGGACTGGACTGGAAGACAAGAAGACGCTCGGATGATGATGATGACTTAAAATAGTCATTTTCAAGACTTCAGAAAAAGCCCTTTTCAGGGCTACATCTATTTCTAATTGTTTCTTTCAAGATAAGTCACACTAGTAGTATAACCACCAATATCAACCATGATTTATCAATAGGAAATATCAACAGATGAAAGAATAATCAACAGAAGATTATTTAAAACAAAAACAAGCAAAAAGGCTTATTTTATCATAACGTCACGCTTTATATTCCCCGAAGGCAAAGGTGTATACTACACTATAGTACACTGTAATTTCGCCAGTTATATTTAAGTCCCAAGTAATAGGGGGCGAGCCTAATAAAAGGATGGGGCACGCGGGGGGCTTGTTTTATTAAAAAATATATTTTGGATTAATTTCAATAGAAAAACTCGTTAATAATAATAAGATAATGCAACATAAAAATTTTAAACTTTATAGCATCGTAGGCGCCAAGGCCGAAGGGATACGCAAGCAATTTATATGTCGTCGTATCAGGGCTGTAGCTAGAGTCTAATTTGAGGTAGGGCAGCATTGGTTACAGGTAGGGCGGAAGTAGTTTTATCATAATTGATCTGCCCTCGAAGCACAGGCTCCTAAATCAAACACTATGTTTATCACTGACCTCTAGGTCAGGCATTGGACCGGTTTTCCAAAGGTTGCATGTTCGATTCCCGCCTAAGTATTCACTTGTGACCCGAGTCGATTTTTCTACACTACTGGAAAAAATTAAAAGATCAAAAAAAAATTCCAAATTTTTGGGCAATTTTCAACAGGCCGTAACTTTGAGAGACATGGTCGTACAGGAAATCAAAAAAAGGAAATTGTAGCTCCAAGTGTTTAGTTTTTGGATTAAAACTTTAAAATTTTGAATCCCCCGCGGTTTTTGAGTAATCTTAGAAAAATAAGCAAAAAAAAAGAACATTTTTTTTTAGTTTTGGTTTTTAGACTACGGGCGTAGAAAAAAATTGTTTTGCTTACCCACTATAAGGATCAGACACTTTGTTTATTTAGATTTAATTTATTTTTTTATACACCTTGATACATTCACTTCTCGCCGAGATATCGGTCTTCAAATGGAAAAGGATATCGATATCTCAGCAACCAATGATCGCACAGAAAGATAAAGGTGGGTTTCAAGAACTTGAACGAATTCTCTTTAACGACCAGCCATTGCTTTTCTGAAAAAAAATTGTTTTATTATTGTCACATGAATTTGAAAATGCAACAAAATAAGGGCTGTTGGTGATTTTTTGGAAAATCAAGCGCTGGATCGAAAATATTGAAGAAACCACTTATGTTAAGTGTGCCTTTCACAGTTCAATATGTCCAAAAAAACCCTACAAAGAACCAAAAAATAATCTAGCCAGCCGTTTTTTTGTTTCACTTGATCGAATTTATGAAAAAATTAAAGGATCGTCTTTGCTCTGAAAAGGTCATAATTTTTAAAAATTAGAAAAGAAAATGTTTTTCCGAGCTCTTTCCAGATTTTTGTTCCAGAAAGTGCTTAAATTTTATTGACGAAAGGTTGTCGTCGAACTTCTCTAATAATTGCCCGATCATCGCGGGCATTAGTAATTCGATGGCGACCTTGTCCGGTGCGACGATTGTATTGGTTCGTCTCTTGGTATATCTGGCATAAGCTAGAGATACGACGGATTGACTTACACCCATCCGGACGACAACCGTAACCGTTGACTGTAACCTTCGTCAATAAGAGTCACGAACCGAGCAACTTCTACCTCCGATAAATGTCGTCTAATCATGATTGAAAATAGAAAAAGTAAGAAATTTTCAATTTTAACCAAAAAATTAAAAAAAAAATATCTTCTAGCGCAAAGGGATTAATTTAAAAAAAACAGTTAAGGATCATTTTTAAGGATCTGCTAGGAAAAGCGTATGAAAAAGATTGAAATTCGATAGGGGGTATCAACTTTTTTTTTATTTAATTAAAAGGAAGTTAGTAGAATCAAGGAATGCAGCGGTGGAAACGCGTTAAAAATGATTGGCGATAGTTTCTTGAATTTCCTTAACTTTCTGAAACAAAAATGTGGAAAAAGCGCGGAAATACATATTTTTTTATTTTTAAAAATTATAAGCTTTTCAGATCGAAATACGTGATCCTTTAATATTTTCAAAAATTCTATAAAGTGAAACAGAAAACAGGCTGGCTAGATTAATTTAGTTCTTTGTAGGGTTTTTGTTAACATATTGAACTGTAAAAGGCACACTTAACATTAGCGGTTTCCTCAATATTTTCGATCTAGCGCTTGGTTTTCCAAAAAACCATCAACATCCCTTATTTTGTTGCATTTTCAAATTCATCTGACAAAAAGAAAAAAAAATTTTTTGGGATAAGCAATAGCTAGTCGTTAAAGAGAATTCATTCAAGTTCTTGTAACCCACCTTTAACTTTCTGTGCGATCATTGGTTGCTGAGATATCGATAATCAAAGACAAAAGGATCCTTTTCCATTTGAAGACCGATATCTCAGCGAGAAGTGGACGTATCAAGGTGTATAAAAAATAAAATAAAAGCTAAATGAACAAAGTATCCGATCCTTATAGTGGTTAAGCAAAAAAAAATTTTTCCACGCCCAAATTATTAAAGTTCTTATTCAAAAACTAGACACTTGGAGCTACAATTTACTTTTTTTTTATTTCCTGTACGACCATTTCTCTCGAAGTTACGGCCTGTTGAAAATTGCCCAAAAATTTGGATTTTTTTTTTATCCCTTAAATTTTTTCCGGTAGTGTAGTATTTTTCTATTATGATAATTTATCTTATAAGATCGCATTGAGAAGTGCATAAAATATATAAAAATTATAAAACATTTTAATTATACAGGCAGTCCTCGTACTTACGGCACGTTAGGTTCTCGAAATACGCGACGTAAATCGAAACGAGGTAAGTCGAGACGTATTTTTTCGTATGTTTACATGTAAAATTCAAGGGTTAGGATTCACACGTACTCGAAATTAAAAAAAAACTACATTTATAACACAGGATATACATACTTTATTATCAAAAGTAAGTTCTAAAACTAATTGTGTATGTACTTATGAAATTTCTAGTTATTTTAATACATATTACGTCTTGATTGTCCGATGTTCTTGACAACAAACAAAATCAGCAGCATGCGTCCCGCCGGCGGTGAATTTTCCTATGCCGGAAATCGAAACAATTGACGTATGCTTGAGGAATAGTGTCAAAATATTGTTTGACGTAACTTGAAACGACGTAAATCGAAACGACGTAAGTCGAGGACTGCCTGTACTAATTTATCTTAGTTTTTGGTATTTTTAAGGTAGGGCATTGTGATTTCAAGGTAGGGCATTGCCCCACAATGCCCCCCCCTAGCTACGGCCTTGCGTCGTATTAAGGACAATAAGTAATTACCAAAAGATAAGGTTTGCTTGCTACTATGATACTGAACGGAGAAAAAAAATAAATTAGATTTTCTCCCATACATTTTTATTTTCAATATTTTTTTTTGACGTGAAGGAGCAGTTTTTTTGAAAAGTTGTAGAAATAAGTATTAATCAGCGTTAAATTTCCTATACGAAACAATTTTTTGTTAAGTTAAATAAGCATTTTCGATCCTATGTCCACCTTTTTGAAAATCCGGACCACTGTGCGCCGTCAAACTCGGCGCTACTTACGTATTCGCAGACTAAAGATTTCATTTTGTTTTAAAACTATTATTTGTGGCAACAGCAGCACCTTAATATAAAAAAAAGAATTTTGTTTAAATTTCTATTGTTTGTTAGTGATATAGATAATATGATTGAAATCAGCAGATTAACATACAATTTGATGTAACCTAAATCTCTTGGCAAAATAATAGAACATCGCCATTTTATGACACAATACACTAAAAACAGAGAAAAATATATAATTAAAAACAGGCTACTTGACTAGTATCTAGATATTTTCCCTAATTCTAAAATTATACTATGACGTAGTTGGTGTAATTGACAAAATTTGATTTATTATTAAAAAGGCGTCGACTTTTTTGTAAATATTATAAATACATTTTAGCGAGGTTAATGCGATTTGCATCTTTTATCTACATTTTTAACAAAATGTAATAAGTCCCATATTTTTCATACTGTCAAATAGTCTTAATTGACATGCCAACAAAGCTCAAAGGCGCACATTGCAATACATGCTCATGCACTTTATAGCGTCATTGGTAAACTAAAGCAAATAACATCGAATAATAAGACATTACATTACATAGTTCATATTCAATAGTCGAGTCGCAATAGCGTTGCTGTGACCAACGCACAGAGGGGTATTTATTTAATTTAGCTGGCCAAAAATATTTGTTTGGGTTTTCGAGTTGCTAATGACGGAAATAAAACAAGTGTAATATAAACAGTAATTAATAATGTTTATTTTTTTATAATTTTCATAAATAAAGAAAAAAACTACAAAAAATAAAAAAAATAAAAAATGTGATTCCGTCACATGCCTACACTAATATGCTGATATAATACACTAATATAATGATGATTATGACACATATGATTTTATTAATATTAGTAACTTTAAGTATTTATTAAATCAATTTATCTCATCCTCACTTTCTGATGGAAATGCGTCTGTTGGGTTTGGTGTTGCAGATACAAGCAAACTCAATGTTTCAGGAAGAAAAGAAGACTTCTTATTTTTCTTTATTACCCTTGAGGCACTAAAAAAGGGATCTGAGCTTAAAAGTAGCCTATTCAAAATGTCTCTGTTACAGGACTCTCTAGAGAATTTTCTTGAGTAATCCTGTCTGTATGACCTAAAATGCTTGTTGCGTGCTTCTGCTGCTTCTTCAGATAGTTGCCCTATGGGTAACAATGCATTTTTTATTATGTCTGATCCGTGCACAAGTACTTTATGCAGTGTGGGCGTCATTGGGTGCCACGGGTAAAGTTTTACGTATAAGCAAGCAGTTTCGTCTGCATATTTTTCATATTTTTCTAAATTTATCTCGTATCCGCTAGAAATCGTTTCCAAAATCACTTTTAACCTATATATTAACTCGTAGTCTATTCCTGTAATATCTGAGGATAGTTTCGGATCTTCAAAAAATCTCCTGCTGGTGTTGCCGTCATTAGTGTTTCCGAAGTTTGCTTTCGGCATGTCAACTAATAAACCAGTTTCATTACGAAACCTGGTCTGTATTTCGATTTTCTTATTTATCTCCATTTGTTTTTCCTCTTCTGATTTTCTCTGCCGGTACTTTCTCACAGGTAATTTATACGCAAGGTGTAGAATACTTTCAAAAAATCGTATTCTCGCATGTAAAATGGAAAGACCAAATTCAGTAGCATACTTTGAAATTCTCCTTTTGTCCTTTAAATTGTTGAATTCTTTGGAAGTTTTCCCACAAATATAGCAACGACTTGTGGATGTTGTTCCAGAAGCTGCGTTGCAAACCTTTCCATCTACCATTGTCATTACAAATTGGGAATGCACCAAAAACTTTTTTCCGTCAATATTCACCTCAGTCGCAACCAAATTATCAATAGAATTTTTAACATAATTGATCTCTTCGTTTGTAATATCAGTTGTCTCTTTGACGAAGCGAAATCTTATTGGACGACAAAATCGGGCAGATGAAGGAGTTGGATTTTCCCATAACACCTTTTGATTGTCCTTGACGCAAATAAGTCGCACAGGTACAAAGCAGCTTTGAAAAATATATGCATCAGAGTCAGCCTCATTGTTATGTTTTTGTTTGTACTGTGCTTGTTGGGATCCGTCACAGCCCCATTTACATAACAACTTCAAAGTGTTCCGCTCTTGCTCTTTTATTGTCAATAAGACTTCTTTTAAGAATTCCGATAAGCGCTTAACAGTTATATCAATTAATGGTTGCAGTTGGGTCTCCGCGCAGGTACTCGTTACCGTGCTCGCTTCTGGAGGAGGATAACATTTCTTTTTGGCTTCTTGAATTAAGCTATAACACGGAAAAAACTTCTTGTTCGTGTTTCTTATAACCTCATACTGCCCTCGTGTTAAATCTGCATCTATAAACATTTTTAAAGCTTCCATGGGGGTTAGACGCGATGATTTTCCACACTTAGAGGTGGAATCGAAAGCTCTTTTGTACTTCGTTGCACGGGTCGGAGAGCTTGTTATATCTTGGAGTACGTGGGAAGCATCACGTTTTCCCGATTTTCTTAATTCAACTTGAGCTGCGTGAACTATAACACCATCCTCTACATTGGAGCGGATCTCTTCAGTTTTTCTTCTTTTGCTCCTTTCGCTAGATTCACCAAATGATTTACGAGGGCGACCTTGACGATTTGTAGTAGTGACTGGAATTTCGAAAGTACCTTCCAGCCAAAGATGGTTGTTTTTTAAGAAAACCTCTTCTTTTTTGTGGGATTTAATCCACCTTTGCTTCATTTCTGATTTGAAATGTGCAAAATTGTGTTTCAGTTTATTTAACTGACATTCAGTAAGGTTGTCTTGAGTAAAAAGGTGGTCTTTCAAAAAACATAGCTTTTCTTCTAAATTACGTAAATTTTCATTCTTCATCTTATCGAAGAGTGATTTACGAGTCACTATTCTCACTCCAGAGGTACCCCCTGAACCTAGAACAACATTTAAACATTAATTAATATTTCACTAATTTCGACTGTAAAAGATCAAAGTACTCGATTTAGTGTATCCGCGCTATTCCGCGGCTAATTTATATACCATTCGTTACTTAAGACCCTAAATTTTAAACATGAATAACAAAAAAAGCCGGATCTACCCCGATACTAAAACAAATACATCTTTAAAGATAAATTTCTTTAAAAAAATCTTCTGATTTTAGACATTACTTCTCGACCACTCAAAGCATATCAAACAGAATCAATTTGCATTAAATATATAACGTTTAGATTGCCACATACCTGTAGTCTCCGAATCCATTGCTTCTTTTCACCAGATTAACACAGTAAACTGCAGTTTAGCTCACAATGTTGGCACTTTCTAAAAATCGCCGATAACTGACACGTACACAAAGTTCGATGATCAAGTCCCGACTGAGTTTGCCAGGTAACGCGCAAAGGGAGAGGGGCGGGGACGGCGGCCTATTGTTCGTTGGAGTGTCCCCTGCCTCAGGTAGTCGAATGCAGTAGCATTTCTTTAACTTTGTTTTTTCGACTTTTGGCCGCGTAGATAGTTAAAATACCCCTATGTGCAACGGTTATGTTAGAGGCGACTTCCTCCCTGCATGTGACAGCGCAACATGCAAGTTCTTGTTTTGCTTTACACAACGATAAGTCTTAGTTTAATAATATTACATTTACTTTACTGTTTGTGTTGTCACATGTTTTAGATAATTCTAGGGACCTCTTTTTACTCTATAAGTAATTGAATCGTTTTAAATTTCTGTAACTAATATTTTATCATGCCCATTTAAATAAACTCATCTATTCCTAGATTAGATCTGTAGTATAAGCAAAACAATACACTTAACACGTACTAAACCAATTTATTACGGTTTTCAAGATGCAAATGGCCGTTAAGTAGGAAAAAACTAAAAAATTCTACTTACTTCTTAAAAATCGTGATATCTGAGGCTTGATTGCAAGTTTTAAAATGTGTAAACGTTACTATCGAAGGAAATAAAGTTGAATTTCAAAATATATACTGTAACGCGATAGTAATGTTGCATATTTGGAAACTCTCATGGTTTCATTAACAAACACTAGCGATTAAGAAATATAATTGTGAGGAAGTTGAACGATGAATCATTTAAGTATACATTTTTGCTGAGGTATGAGTTATCAGCTTGCATGAAATAATGACGAGGCGCCATCTTGCCAATGCTAAATAGAATGAAGGGCAGGTTTAAATAGAAAAGGAGGGCCAAAGCGTGCACCAGCCTAAAGTGAAAACCCCGCTTCAAATTGATATTTTTAAATTCACCGCCGCGTTTTTTTGTTCTACTGAACAAAAATCCCCCGTCCGGTTCAACTCGCGGCACTATAGTGAACGCCATCAAGGGTAAAAATATACAAACGTCTTAAGTGCCAAACACATGTATCCATTTAACAAAAGTTAACATTAAGAGAGATCGTTGTATGGAAATAAAATATGCACCTTAAATTCAATGACATGATTTTGTCTTTTCTTAAATGAATACATATATTTGGAACTTTGGTTGTATACATCATTTTGCCTTTGACCGTACATTGTGTTTATGTTATAGTAAGCGAGTTTCATTACTATTAATAAGCACTTGGTATTCTGCAAACATTTTACTTTCTATAATTTATTTGCTTGGTTATATTTAATGAAACACAAAAGGAACGACAAACGCGAAGCGGGCTGGGCCAAAACGAACATGCCTGTTATGCCCATTATAAAATAATGCATATATACTTTAAGTTATTTAGTTCCTTTTAATGTGGGTATCAATGATATAATATTTGTTATTTGAATTTTTAGATGGTAAATTAATATAAAGAGTTTCAGCGACATTTGAAAACAGGTTCTCACAAGAAAAATAATACTAGGCAGGTGACCACAGTATTAAGAGCAGAAAACGACATTGATTTATTAAAATTTGAAATGGTTGGAACACATATTAAACAAAGCAAAGGATTATCTAAAGAAAAATTTCTTAAACTTGTCTTCGAATATGCCAAAATAATCGCATTCTTCATCTATTTAAGAATTGTTCTGCGGAAACTAATACAAAGGGTTTATAAAGCGCCAGCCTAATTTAACATTGAGAAAACCAGAACCTATACCTCCATAGCTAGAGTGTGAGGTTTCAACAAACCTCCAGCGTTTTCTGCATTATTAAGAGAACAACTATCAAAGTATGACATTGATGATACTTGTCTTTATAATATGACTGAAACATGTGTACAAACATTATACAATAAGCCGCCACGAGTACACAAAAGTCGGAAAGCGTCAAGTTGGTTTTATTGCAAGCAATGAAAGAGGAAGAAAAACAACATTTAATTGTAGTGATGCAGAGAAGTCATTTATATCAGCTTTTATGATATCCGCTTGTAAAATTTTTTACTCGCGCTTTTAAGATGTAGTAGCACTAGCACTGATAATGGATTTCAGATTCTTTGTTAAAACTGTTAGACCAACTTCAGTAATACTTGTTTTTGAAAACTATGGCTCCCACAAATACCCACATTGGAATTTGCTTCTGTAAATAATATAATTTTGATGTCTTTGGCAACCCATAGCACACGCAGAATGCAACCTATAGCATATTGTTTATGGGCCCTTAAAAACATATCATGAACAAAAAATTGGAAGTAATTTCTTGCTTCCAATTTCTAGTTCAAGATACGAAGGGTCCAGAAAGCGCATGCAGGTTAAATGATCAATAAATTATTATAACAGTCTGTGCCTATATAAAAGCTGTTACAGTTTATAATACAGTAAACATTTTTAAAATAACACGACTTCGTCCTACAAACAGTTATATTTTTGATTAATGTGATTTTAAACCAGCGCAGCGTCATAGAATTATGTTTACAGTCTGTTGCAACTAACCCTGATAGATCACCGCCTCTTTCCACTATTTATAAAATTATACAGTCCCAAATACGAACTGTCACTTCTCCAGTTTTATATGTTGCCAATACCGTTCAATCAGTACCTGATTAAACGGTATTGGCAACATATAAAACTGGAGAAGTTGTGTACTGCTAGTTTACCAACTAGCAGTACACATGTGTGTTGCAGATGACAGCATGTGCATTAGCAGTTTTAGAGAACTTGCCCAGAACTAAGTAGTTCCTATTCCTGACACAGTTCGTTCCAACGACACCGTATAAAAGTGTCCTCGTGGATAACAAACTTGATATTGTCTCTACGATTATTCCATTGTGAATACTGCAGCTTGCAGCTGCAGCTGATTACCGATTATTACAAATTAGATTTTGTTATATGAGAGCGATTCGTTACTTTTTGTTGAGCGTGAAAACAAGTTTATATTATTTGAAGAATTTAATATTTTTGTTACTAGACGATAAGTATTAAAGGCTGTTCCTAAAGATAACTGATCAATTAGTTATAAATTTGTGATATCACTGTTAGCTAGATGAAAAGATATTTATTATAAGATAATTATTTACAGTTCTCTTTTATTCTTTTAGTTTCTGTAAATAAGAAGAAGGATTCTCACTTCGTATTACACATTGCATACTTTATTACAAATTTCAATATAATAATAAAAAGCAATTTTATACTTGCCCGTTTTACCCGTATGCCTGTGCTTCAGACTATCTCCCTGGCAAAGCAAGCATTTGTAAGGGTTTTCCTATTTTGACTCGTAATGACAAATGAATAATTAGGAAATGCATTGTCTACTATAAATTTAGCACCTGATCACGATAAAAGTTAATTTAGTTTTATATGTAGGTATTGGCTTTCCTTTACTTATGGTGCCCACTTGGGGCCCCCTTTCCCTACTAGAAGTGACTTAGTTTTTGCTCGTAACGACCATTAACAACAAAACTAAATTTTGTAAAGATACGGATTTAAGATGATCATAAGGATCATTAAGTAAATGCTGACATTTATTAATTTATCTTTGATTAAGTACTCATTAAGAATGATTATTCCATTCATAGGCCTCTGACAGCACTATCAAGAATCAATAACGAGAAATATATGCATAGTTATAAATACGTATTCGAAGATCAATTCTATATGAGTAAGAATAATGATCAAACTTAAAACAGTTTTTTGTGAAAAAGTTTACTCGTTACATAAACTCAACCTGTTCCCCAGCTTATTTTTCAATACTGTATGATAAATTTGAGAGTAATTGATCAAAGATATTGATACACAAACAGATTGCTTTATATTTTTAACCAAAAAAGGTCTCACTTTGGTTAAATACTTACTTGGTTAATATTGATTTTTGGATTGTGGTTTGTATTGCTTATTGTGTTAGCTGATTGCGTTGCCACCTAACAGATATAATAAATAATTAATGACTAAATGGTACTAGATAAAGTGATTCCAAGTACCCCCAGTCTAGGTTAGCTGATTATCTTAACGGAGTGATATTACGGCCTATGCATTAGTCAAATTCCGAAACTGACTGATATAATACGGTACGTCGTCTGGTTGAAATCCTGTTCTGTGCCGAATATTTACAATTAAAATCTAAACTGGGGGATGTTACCGCCTTAACCCGGATAAGACATGGAAAATATATATTAAAACTTATCTGGGTTAAAACGAAATAGTCAAATGCAAGTTTTACCAGCTTAAGTAGGATTCCGTACCATATGTTTACTTTACGTGCAGCAAAACCATGCAGAATAAATAAACTCAAGGTTTTTTATTTTTTCCATTTATATAGACATCAGTTTCATTATGGGAATGTGTTTGATATTTCAAAATTCCTCTGGAACTGTGTCCATAACCACCAGTAAGGTAGGATCGTAAAAAAAAATACGAAATAGGTGTACTTTTCAAGTTACGAACGCGGCATGCGAACACGGTTATGATTTTGGGTGACTGTATACATTTTTACGCTACAATCATTTTATATTAAATGACAAAAAACCTTATGTACAACCGTATATACGCTCGGCCCTTGACAGGTTCATCAGGGATTAGAATGAACCAGAGAAACATAATACTCAGAGAGACACAAAACACAATTGTACATGAAACAAACTATACCTCGCGTAAAAGCTTTCAGTTGTAATGTAGCTTTTTATGAATTAGATTACTCTATAATAAGATTTAGTTCTTAAGATTAACTACAATATTAACGCACTTGTATAGTATTTGGCTTTGCAAGTTGAGATATTCATCACTAGTTTTGCAAATAAATAATATTACTTCTTTATACATTATATACAAGTATAATTTGTTACGCTTTGATATGGGATTGTCAATAACGACATTTCAAAACAAATAAAAAGACAAGTTGTTATCATGGTACGGAACCTTGATGTAGCTTTTTAACCTTTTCAATGCCACGTAATACACAAAATTGAAATAGCAGTTGTCACCAATACATAAAATAATATAACTATATCGAAATACATGTATTCGCGCATTATATTTATAATAATTAATTTAAAATATTTTAATTTTACTGATTTGTCGCGATCGGAATAGGTAGATCTGTTTTTGTCATATCGTATTTACATTGCTCTCTCTCTCTAGCCTCCTTTCTAAGTTTCATCATAATTTCGTTGCAACTTCTTACATGCTCTGTTGTGTTCGGTTGAGTGTGCACCTTGAGCAATTCTCACTAATAAGAGTTATGTTGATCAGAGTTGTGCATTTTGTAAGTAATTCAATGGAACGAGACCTTAACACAGATGTTGATGTGAGGGACACCTTATCCAAAACCCTTCACACGAAACATAGTTTCTTTTTAATCTGTAACATTCCCGGGAAAAAGTAAAAGATTAATTCATTTTCTACTATCTCGTAGCCGCACACATGTAAGCACGCGAAATTCCCTCTTATCTTCTCTCATACAAATTATACATAAGCTGTTCATTTATAATACCTGCAATACGCTTGCGTGTCAGACAAAGCACTCACTTTTCATACGCACAGTGATGTAACGACCGGAAGATATGTGCGAATAGTTTAGACAACGAGCGCTTTGCCAAGTGCAGGAAAGTACTTGAAAACTCCTTACTCTCCACTGATAGCATACGATAGCCATAGAGTTAACATAGCTTAACATATTATGCTACAAGTTTCCGTCCTCCGTAGTCAATGTTATCCGCCTAAAATATTTGAAACATTTCAGCTGTCATGTGTGTCATGTGTGTGCATTGATATATAAAACTGGCTTTAAGTGTGGCAAACACTCTAGAAGAACCATTGCGATAATAAATAGATTTAAAAAAAAACTCAAGGACACATTGATATTTTTGAAATACAAGATCGATGAAAATTACCAGGTAAAAAAAATATGGGGGAGGCAACCTTTCGCACCGACGATCCTGGGTTCGAGTCCGAAAGAGAAGATGTTTGTGTGATGAATACAAGCATTTGAACCTGAGTCATGGGTTTAATTTATATATACGTCTATGAATATTATATATCTATGCATCATATATGTTTGACTGTCCGTTATCCTAATATCCATAACACAATTTTGCTTACCTAGGGGTAAGGTAATTGCTGTGAATGAAAGATCTAACTATTCCGATCTCCGAGTTGTTAAATATTTTCGTCGTTGGCGTTGAAAGGGTTAAAAACAATATAACCCACTAGATGGATTGTAAATGTTCCAAGCACTTCTTTAAAAATTTAAATCTAATAAAAAATGATCGAATCTAATGATATTATCTAGAAAGTTCTTAAGCATGCAATCCATCTAATAGGCTTTGGATATTAGTAAAATGTATCAACAACATTAATCATCTTTATGTTCTCCTCTCTCTAATAGTAAGAAGGGCTTTTTTCATGTTTTGCTGTTACTTTGACAAATTTCTACTGGTTGAAATAAATATACGTACCCCAAGGGGTACCAGTACAAGGGGTACAAGTATTGTACCTTCTGACCTTGGTCAGGTCAGTACAATAGGCGTCATGCTAATTTGTCAGCAGAGACACAAAAATACCTTCCGAGTCTCATGCACACAATATAGTTTTAAATATAGCACATCTCTTTCTCAGGATAAAACATACGAACGTTTTCAAATGCGTTTATACTGAAATAAATTATGCGTACAATAAATCAAAGGATTTTGGAATTGCAGATCGAACTTTTCGAGGAAAAATGCGAGTTAGTCATATACATGACAGCAATTACTAATTAAAAAAACAGTATCTTCTCAGATTCCTGTACAAAACAGATGTCATATGAACTATTTGAAGAAAAAAAAGAAATAAATACATTGATTTACACAATTAAGGAAAATATAGCAGTTAAGTACCTGAACCTGGTGTCCAGCAGAGTATAATAGCACACTTAAGATTTGTAATGAGGAGAAGGGTACTGCGATCCCCAACCCGCTTGCCGAACGTGGAAATTATGGCAAAACCCCCCGGTTTCGTTATTCCGCTGAGATGAGGCAAATAGCTATTACTTTAAATACCTATCCGCATCAGGGTTGTTGCGAATATCAGCCTCAGCATCAGCTTTAGCAACAATCAATGCTGATTTTTAATGCTGACATTTTACAGTGACATTTGACAGTAACGTGTTTGTTAAAGGCGGAACCTAGCTTTATTCAATCATAGATAGTTTTACAAAAAACTGTCATGTATACCACCCTCATTTGATTGCTTTTTCAGCATAAATTGGTCAGACGTTGGAGTTATATTGTGTGACGTGCATGCATAGTGTAATAATCCTTACTAATATTTGTGTGCTATGCAATCACGCCTAAACTACTAAACCTATTTAAATTAAAATTTGGTACAGACATAGTCTAGTTAATTTTTCTTTTTATTTACTTTTTTATTCTAATAAATATAACTGGAAAACGCAAATTTAATCTAGCGCGTAGTTCTGCCAGAGCTCGTGCCGCGAAAATTGCTAGAAGCCAAGAGTCTGAAGAGCAGACCCGTTTCTAGGACCTGTAAAGAGCTGCTGAGACTCAAGGGCAAAACGAAGCACTATCCTGATCCTCAATAAATAAATAAATCGGGAATTGCTGTGTGAAAGGGCAATTTTGGCGCCGACTATTAACATTGTTAACCATATAAACGGACCAATCATATCAAACGTGGAGGAAGAAGTTGTCGAATATCTCTTTAGAATTATCAGGAGTGCCTTCCCATAAGTTGAGGCTTAAAGTTCGTGTTCCAGTTTTATTAATGAGAAATCTAGACGCGCCAAGGCACACACACACATACACATCTAGGACACAGCATTATAAAAGCTATAATCGTGACTGGAATAGCAAATGGAGAAAGTGTTTTGATTCCCCGTATACCAAATATTAAGACTGATTAGTCATTTCAGTTTAAAAGGGTGCAGTTATTTATTTTATTTTATTTAGGATGGGTTCGCTCTTGATCACCTGAAAGCAACGTTTGCAATAAAGTTCAAGTTCAATCAATAAAGTCGCTTAAAGTTGCAACTGTTAATTTAGAAAAAAATGTTTTTCCTATGGGCAACTCTATGTGGCAAGCTTACGTGTATCAAACCCGCATAATCATTATGTTTTGGCAATAGATGGAAAAACTAAAAACGCCATGTATAAAAATGTAGTTAAATAAGCCACTTGCAGCAAAATAATTAGCCTAAAAAAACAAAATGCTGCCGAAAGCCTCTATTCCACGCGGAAGAAGTTGCGGACACAGCCAGTAACAACAAGTTATTGTATTTTTCTTTTAATATTATGCGTAAGGCCAGCGTGACGATTGTGCGCATTATTGATTAATTAATGATAATATAGTTTATTTATAATATTATTATAATAACCCTAACGATGCTACTAATTATCTTCTTTTTTATAAATAAAGCGATAACTAAACGATGGTTATCATTATAAATGATTATTACAAAAAACATGTATTATATATGTATACTTATACTATAGCGGTGTTTTGTAAACAAAAATAATATAATAATTAATAAGTATAACTTGTGTAATATTAAATATAATAACTAATGATAAAAACAATGTCTCATTTGCTAACAATTTAATACTTAAATATGTTTTATTTACGTTATTTATAATCAGCATCCGCTGATACAGTAAAAACCTGTATCAGCAACAACCCTGATACGTATGTAGGAACGCATTTTAAGACGTTCGTTAAATGCACCTTACATAATATATTTAAAAATATTGATAATAGTATCATGGTGATAACTGAGATAATAGTTTATATGCGCATTGTTTATAATTGGTGAGAGTTTTTGATGAAAGTTAAATAAAGAGAAAGAAATGAACTATGCTTGAAATTAGTTCCGTAAAAACTGTCTTAAAAAATGGCAAGTAGCACCTTCGCGACGCTCACCTGTAACTGGGCTTGATCCGTGGAAACGAGAATAGGTAGCGGCGGTAGAGGCAACACGCTCGGAACACCAGCAGTACTCACATACGGACCTACGTCTGTGTATTGAGAAGGGTCTAGGTACTGCGCGCCTATACCATGCTGTGGGGCTAGTGTCGGCTCCACCACCTTCAGCGTCTGTATTGAGAAAATAATTATTTAATAGATGTGTATCGTTTTACAATTATTAATAAGCTTGCGTCTTTGTTCCGTATTCATTTATTACTATTTTATTCTAAATGTACAACACAGGTTACAGCCATACAAAATCCATAGATAATTAATTTATATCTTATAGTCTAGGTTGAAATCCTTAAGTTTGAATATAAAACTAATAAAAACTTTAAAACAGAAGTACTTGACATGCCT
The DNA here is from genome assembly GCA_927399485.1 of Calamotropha paludella. Taxonomy (NCBI): domain Eukaryota; kingdom Metazoa; phylum Arthropoda; class Insecta; order Lepidoptera; family Crambidae; genus Calamotropha; species Calamotropha paludella. The sequence goes on along the minus strand of OV656803.1, from coordinate 28,851,450 downwards.
AATCTTAAGTGTTAAAAACAGTTAAAAATATAGAAAACAGTCCGATTTCAAAGATTAGAACTGATAAAAATATGATATTAAATTAAGTTAATATTTTCAAAACCTTATTAAAAACATCCACTGACAAGCTCATTATGCTGCCGAAATATCCGTGTCAAAAAGTCCGTTCTGTCTTCGCTTTCTTTAGCGTAGGTGCAGCCATTTGTCCATTGCTTAGGTTGTTATTTTGATTCTGGTGTATATTAATGAACCCAGGTTTCATGATTGTCAAGAGGCAAAAGTATAATTTACTATTGGCTCTATTTTAGATAAAAGCTAAATGTGTAAAGTTACAATGGTTAGCAAATCTAAAGTAATTAACACGACTGAAGTCAATAGAAAGTATTTTAGTATAAAGGTATTCGATGTTATTAAGTTGTTAAGAGTTAAGAATAAGTTTAAGGAGCAATTTTGTCTTTTACTAAGAATGTGATGATTATGATTAAATATCGTAGTATTATGAATCGTAGCCTTTTCAAGAATCCTCAAATCGACCTACTATATCTCGGCTACCTCTATTATATACCTCAATCGAACATTTCGATTGAGGTATATAATAGACATTCCAAACGAGATGACATTCCAAACTATTTGTAGGACAATGTGACTGTTAAATTACATAAATATTATTAATAATAATAATAAATATTTCCTACATTTACACCAATTACCTTAGCCCAAAGTAAGCACTTTTAAGGCTTTTGTTATGGATACTAGGGTAACGGATAGACATACATATATCATACATAAATAAGTAATATTCATAGAAATATATACAAACATCCATGACTTAGGTACAAATACTCGTATTCATCATACAAACATTTGCCCCTTCCGGGATTCGAACCCAGGACCGTCAGTGCGAAAAGCAGGATCGCTACCGTTGCACCAAACGGTCGTCTTAATTAATTAAATAAATAACAATAAAAACAACAGCTAGTTAGTAAAAGTTTTCGATGAAACCATACATTTTGTACGTCTAATATTTTTTCAAATAATGTTAATAATGTTGTTAAGATTAATTAAAAAATGCAAAATAATTTTTTGAGAATTGTCAAATCGACTTATTCAATGCCTGCTATATCTGTTAGTTACCACAATGGAGAATTGATGTAATACATCAATAGTTGGGCGTCTCATCAAAATGAAGCTACTTACACAAAATTAGCTTCATAGTAATAAATATTAAAAATGGGTATGGGGACCCTGACTACGACGTTTTCACTCCATTTCAGGTAACGGTCGTCATACGTGTTATTCTAACATTTTAATTGGGCACATTCCGAATTACTCAATTTGTAGAAATATGTTTTTTGTTTTATTTCCGCATTGGTGGGAGAAACAGTAGTTTACAGTAAAAGTAGATTTAATTAAAAACAAAATAAAAGGATCTTATTTTTATACATATAGTAGCAAACGTATGACGACCATTAGCTGCTGTAAGGCAGTTGGTTGCACTATTAAAATGTTAATATTATTAGATCTCGGCAACTGTCCCGATATACCCCTACAGAAATAATGAAAACATAACGTAATTATTTAAATGCGCAATACACTTTTATTTTATCTTATTTATCGAAAAAAGCACGAGGACTTTTCCTGTATGTATGTATGTATGTATATTTGTTAATCATCGCCGGTAGCATAATATTCTATGGATACATCGTGTTTCTGATCACGTCAACATGCATGTTTTGACTAGCGATGTGCCGGATATCCGTATCCGTATCCGCGGATATCCGAGGCGGATCCGTATCCGTGTCCTTATCCGTTACTTTTTAGCTGAACTTTTTCGGATATTTTAACCTCATTAATTTTAAATTTATAGATAAAATTCTTTAAGGCGAAGGGTAAGCCGCACTAGCGACGCCAATTGCCGAGATTCTGACGGTCCACAATCATTTAAAATCGATCCTGTTTAGTAGCTATCAATTTAAAGCAATTGGCGTCGCTAGTGCGCCCTACTCTTCGCCTTAAATAGGTGATTAGGTAGCAATAAAAACTATTAAATTCAATAAAGATATTTTTTATTTCTTATAATCAAACATTTGGCTTCTTTATGTTGCAAACTTTGCCGTAGTTAGTTATCATACCAATAGTATATAACTCCAAGGTGCTAAGTTAAATAGCTTTTTAATTATTAATTAGCTTTTTATTATAAAAAGTAACAAGATCACTTTTTATCAAGAAAGGAAAACTTAGATCTTCGTAATATTTTAAATTCGAATTAAATGATTTTTTTTAATCAAGTAAACTAATACTGCATGATACATACAGTGCTAATGTTAGATTAAAATCACAATAACAATCAGAGGAACCTAAAAAAATTATAAGTCATAAATCATTGAAATTAAGTAATGGTAAATTATATTTCGAAAAGAGTAACTTGGCGGCTTTGTCCCTCAAAAGTCTGTCACGATGAGGATCATAAACAATTCCTGCTGCACTGAAAAATTATTCACTTGGAATACTTGTTGCAGGTGATGATAAATATGTACAAGCAATGTGACTAAGACCTCCGAAATTTCTCTCCTCTCCTCACGGATCTTAACTCCGCAGGAAAGTTAAGATCCGTATCCGTATCCGTATCTGCGGATCCTCACACCAAATATCCGTATTTAGATCCGTATCCGCGGATCTACATTTTTGACGAACCGGCACGTCACTAGTTTTGACCAAAACAAGGATTCGATTTACATACCTCACGCGATTCTCCAGACAGCGACTCGGTATCAGAGCCAACGTTGGTGTATGGGGCATGCGTTGACCTAGCCGGCCACGATACACTCGCAGTCGCGGCCGAACATATGGTAGCCACTGTACCGGTGGTACTGCTTGCTGATGTTGGCTAAATAGCAATAAACAAAACTATATTTAAACACCAAACTATATGCAAGTCAGGTCTTTTATGATATGGCTAAAATTGTTATAGAGGTAAAAATGTATGTTTATTCAAATGCCTTTAATAAGAATGCCTCATTTATCAATCATTCTATAAAAAATCTTTAGACCAAGCTAATCTTAACAGTGAATTAATAGTAAATTAAGTGCGGAAGAGACGGTAGTAAGTGCTGCTGTCGGCTTAAGGGTGCAGCGGCATTGCGCCATTTCTCCTGACTCACGGAGGGGTAGAGTGAGGCATCAAAAAGTTCTACACACTATTTACTACCATGAAAGCTGACAATAAAGCTCTTTAAACCGATTCGTTGCGGATGGCACGTCTGGCGTGCCATCAGTTTCTTTTGCATGTGGCGCTAGCCACTGGAGCCGTGTCATTTTTAAATCGATAGCTCCATAAAATTACGTTTTAGAAAAATCTACCCAGAATAAAACTATCTTCGTTTTTCACGTAAATCAAGCTCGTAGCCTTCGTTTCTGGTAATTGTATGTAGCAACGAATCAGTTAAGACCCTACTTACGCTTTTGACCAATTGATATGGTACATAGATTACGTTATTTCAACTCACAAAAATTATCTAATGCTGTGATACGTAGGACGCACGTACGTTGCTGCTTTGGTTGAAGTTGATGAATACTAACCCTTGATAGTGGTCTATAAGTGTTTGCAAACGCCTCGCTTGCCTCAGACATGTATGAGGGTGACATAGTGGCCATCGCCTCTCCGGCAGTGGACTCTGGAGCACCGCTTTTAGTAACTTCCGCTTCACTGGCAGTATCTGCTTCCACGCCTTCCCGCCTCATACCCTTTGCTACGTCGGCATAGCTGAAAGACAGAATGCCACAGGTTATCACTGAAGGATTCTTAATGCAATCCATTATGAAGAAGGTCGCACACCACATCATGTGACTAATTGACATTTAAACTTAATCTAATTGGTTTTTCGATTGTTTTCTATGATATGAAGTATTTTTTTAATAAAAAGTCGATTTTTAAACACATGATAAATTTGAACATAATAAATTAGAAGAAGCTAGCCTTTGCAAGGGCACCTAATAATAAAGATATTGTTTTAGGATATTCGCAAACTAATATACATTTTGAATTGAAAACTAATATACTTTCCAAGTTTTAATCCCCTAAAATGACTAAATCACGAAATATCTCGCTCTCAAACCTATTTTTACTCAATCACTTTAAAATATATTTTATTTTCCCAATTATTATATTGTTTTTAACAATTATATGAACTGATATTGTTGTTATAAAATACCTGACTACACGATGAGTGCAAACAACAAACTCCGGTTTTGAATTCCATTGGTGGTAGGTAATGTAGAATCTTGTTTGTAGCCAGATCCATTGTTGTCCTTTGGTCAAAAATCGATAGTAACACGAAGTCAGCTCGCCCTTTTGCATCACTGAAAATAATAATGTATTACCTGATAATCCGCAACTAATCATAACTATATAATATAACTATGACCAGCCTTATGTGTAATGTGAATTTAAGAGTAAATTCGTAGAACCAAAATGTAACAACGCATTAGAATAAAATATTATATTAGTGTATGCCATTTGTTGCATTTTTACTATTTGTTTTGGATGTTCATTTTGAAATCCATAAAACAATTTAATTTAGCTTATTCATTATTAAAGCTTTCTGTAAAAGCGGTCTTTGTAACAGCACTTCAAAAGGTGAATGGTCCAAGTTGCTGAACTTGAGTTTCGACCAATACACAATAGAGTTTGTTACAGAAATTTCAAGACGTGGATTTTATTTGGGCGCATTTGAACGAAGTTTCAGTGCAAAGGTAATATTAGCTTAGTTTTCATGCTTTAAATATAGTGATAAAAACTTACGTTCTTCATGACACGTGACTACTTTTTCGAGGTCATCGAAATGGTAGTAGTCGTATCCAGATGTTCCGAGAACCTCGAAAGGCAGATACCCAATAATAGGCGGAGCGCGGTGGTCTAAATAGAGGAATTTCCATTCTAGACTATGTCGTGACGTGAACTCGCTTTTATTTGAGTCCACTAAAGAAACATCATGAATCAACTGTGGTGTGTGCAGTCGACCGGTGCATATGAAAAGTAATCTGTAAGGAACAATAAAAACTTAATTACATTCTTTAATACCACATAAAAAGTATTCATTTAAGTATTTTAAAGTTCTTAGAAAATTATTTTTAATTTGTCGATCATAATTCAGTCAAAGGCTGAGTGAGTGAGAGGCTGTTTTGTTTAACTATAAAACTTGTCAGGTGTACGCGCATACCTTATTTATTTCTTTATAAAGTGGGAAACCAATAGCTGTAACTAAACCGATTAACAAAGTGGAACCAGTGAAGGCTTATGTATAAACGAGAGGTTTGCCTATGAAGCTGTATGCCCCAAACGAAAGATGCCGATAAAGCAGTATACTTCTCCCATAATTGCATCATTTCCCAGTTGCAGTATACATCATATTTACCGCATTTCAGACATCTTGTATTAGATAAAATCTGCATCACTGGAAATTTAAATTAAGACATACTACTTCATATGCATTTCCACTTTAAAGACATTTAATCAACAACGGTGGTGAAAGTGTCTTCGTTTACATTCGAATGACAAAAATCAAAGCGCAGCCGCGGGCACCATTTGTGTTGCTCTTTGATTTACAGTCTAACTCTTCAACGCTATTGTAATGACATGCGACTAATTAGTTGATCCAAAATGAAATTTAAATAATTCCCGCTAATAAAGTTTCACAAAAAATCTATTCAGTCAAGAAATGAAGTATTAGTTAATTTTATTGCATTGCGTTGATTATTAAATTTATTATGTTTAACGGTGATTTATCGGTTTTCGTCCACTACAAAACATCCTTTGTACGGAACGAAATGCAGCCAACTACATGAGTAGCTTCGAAATCATTAGCCCATAACAATAACACTGCTATAAATAAATAAACCATGTTATTAAAATTCTAAAAAGTCTTAAAAAATACTCTTTGTATCAACCTCGGATCAAGGGTAAGTCTACTGGTTTAATCTATCAACCAGTCACTCCTTAAAAATGAAGCTAAAAATACTTTGGTTATAAACTTACATAACAATTTATTTATTCTTATTACAGTAGAATTACATTCTCATCCGTGGAGGTCTGTGTTTAATAATTCTAATTAACCGTTATAATAAAAAGATTTATAAAAAATAAATATTTACCCTGAATCACGATCTTGCTGATAGCCAATGTCGTCGTGGTCAAAGATATCCATGTTTGTCCCTGCAGAATAACCATATTTATTATATCAACATTTTTACAACAAAAAATGTTAGCCTATGGTTATAGTTCATATTTATTTGTGTAATTGTTGAAGCTCTACCGAGTAGGTTCCTGTGTTCCGTTAGTGGAGCGACAAGGGAGGGGCAAGGTGAATAATAAAGCTTTTACGAAATTAATAATTTATTATTATTATTTATCAGTAGATGTTTTTTTTAGGAATAAAGATCATTTCATCGTCATTTAAAAAACACGGTGCAAGATCTCCTGATCTTTAAGGAGGGTGACCCATGATTTTGTTCGGTGTGGTATCGCGTTGCCGAAGTGAAGCCATAACCCGCGGAGTCCGATGTTCAGTCGCTTGTTGCTCATTGCAGTGAAAACCACTGGCAGGCATAGCATTCAGCGTTAAATACTGCTTTCATTTTTAATAGAATCGACACCAGATACCCAGTCAAAGTGAAGAAACTAACGCTTTAAATTTTCTCTGCGCTTCTTGATCGCTTCACCTTTGTTCTTTTTGAAACAATCAATCTGTAGACCAGTGCTTTATTTCGGGATGGTATAGCTATAGATGAACACAGGATTCGTTACCTGTCACAATATCGTAAACACACCGAGTCGTGCTTCAAATTTATTGTATAAATTTTTCTCGGCACATCATCTGAGGTTCGGCAAAATTATCCCTCACACGAAAATACTCGTGTAGAATCTTATAAACGGTTTCCGACCGAATCTGCAATATATGCTTTATCTCTTTGTTAGTAATTCGCCTGTTTTCTTGAATTAATTTTACTTTTTCTTCGGTAACAGGCGTCCAAGGATAAACACTTATTTCGTGATCCTTCAAAGTTTGGCGATCACACTTGATTCTTTATGCCAACGGCATAATTAAATAGTTATTCTATTATGCCAACAGCATAATAGAAGGCCGTTAAAATCTGTTTAACGACCTGGTTCAAAGCCACTCGTAAAAGTTCTTGACGTACTCGTATGTAAATTTTTCGATGGGACACGATCTTTGAATTTAGCTCTCAAAGGAATGTAAAGAACCATAATGTTATATACATAAGGTTGATAGTTTTACCTGTAAATGACCATTTTTTTAAAATCAATTATAAATGGCCTCATATATAAAAACGTAATTCCACAAAACTTTGGGTATAAACTTACTACTGAAGGATGTCATTATATAAATTGAAATGGAAATACATTTATAAATATAAAAGCGAAATACTACAATCAGTAATCCCGAAAGCTTTAGACTTTACAGCCAGACATCATGCGAACTATAAGTAGACTTTACCTTTCTTCTTTTGGAACAGTCTCAGTGTCTATAGATTGTGTCTCATAAGGAGAAATTTTGAAAGGGAAAAATTTCTCAAATATAAAAAATATGTATTCGGCGCGGATGAAACAGAGTAAACAATAATACATGATATTGTCACGTGCACTGTAAACAGATATGGATGTCCAAAAAATTCCCAATTAAATTCCAGTTAATGACCAGTCACAAAATCTCAAAAATCCGTTTAGTTTGGAACAGAATTTAGGTAAATAATCTATATAATATAAATCATAAAAACTTTTGGACAACATCTTTACAGCATTTGGGTTTATTCATATATGTATGTATGTTATGTATGTATATTATGTATGTATGTAATCGCAGTATCTATAATAGTCTTAGACTCATTTTGATAAAGCAAATAAGGCATAACAATATATTATTGATTGCAAGATAAAATTTAGGAGCGATTACACGTTTTTCTAAACGTTAAAGATCAAATACTAATAATGTCTTTCAATTAATAAAAAAAAAATAGTGCGGAAATACAGGAAGTAGTGGTTAATTGGCTTATAATGGATAATGCTTACTAAAATGCCCATTAAACTGCACTAGTTCATAGATGGTCTCTTCTCGGTAATCCAGATGGCCGCGTCGAATATGACACTGGAACCTTATTTCGCTATCTGAAAAACGTGTAAAAGAAAATATACGATCAATTTTAATAGAAAAATTCAAAGAAAATCGACTGGGTTCACAAGTTTGGATATCCGGTCCAAATGTTGCAATGTTTCTTTCGAAAAAAGTGCTAGAAAATTTCGACGGGTACTCGCAAGGCTCAGTAACTCAATTGGGAGAGCAGAGGATCGGACATCCAAAGGTTGCGGGTTCGGGTCTCGCTTGTCAATAATTATTAAGGCAGGTCGAATTTTTCTCTTAAGTTTTATTAAAGTAAATATCGCATCTTCTTGATCTTAAATCTTAAGTAGCATCCGTTATTAGAGTGACCAGAATGCTTTCGAGTATTTTAATGCTTGAGCTCAAATTCTGGAAGGTCTCAGATTCTGTATTTTAATAACAGTATAAAAAAATAGAAATGTTAATAAAAACGCCACACGCCTAAAATAATGAAGAAGTTAAACATAAATATTAGTTAGCTTTTTTATTATTATTACTTATAACAACACGTCCAATTTCCAAGCCAGTGTGAATAGGCACATTCTGGGTTAGCTCGTTCCATCGTGGATTCTGTTTTGGCCCCCGGGATCAAGAGCTAACCCATCCAAAATAAAAATAAAAACTTCTAGTTATTAGAGTATGCTCATTATACATACGAGTAGTAGCTCGAAAAGCTTTTTATCTGTTTGAAGTGATGATAGGTTTGTCAATGTAAGATATACTCTTCATGTGTAGTGATTCTCGACACATCCGATATATCCTCCTCCATACACTGACATCTCATGATTTCCGATGTCCCTTATAATTTTAATGTCATTAATATAAATTTCAGCTATTTTTGTATATAGCGTTTCCGAATCTTGGCTTAAACCCTGTCTTCCTTATACTAGCACTCTTTGCCAGGTTTTTGACGATCAAGTATGACCGCGCAGTTGATAGTCGTGGATGACGATGACAGAAGCAATGTTGCCATATATCTATCTGCGTTCAGATATTTCTTTTGACACACTTGATATGACAATGCAACCTCGACCGCGTAATCATCATCTCATCCTGGAAGCTACTATTCAAGCAAATCGTAGTTGGCCTTCACGTGTAGAATACTTCTCCTCTTTCAGAATTTCTTGCAACTTCATATAATCATTACAGGTGGCTTCAACACTCGTCCTCTTAACTTGGAGTTGCGCTCTTCATCTCCTCACGCTTTGATTTGATCTCGCAATCATTTTAGCCTTTTTACCTTTTTTAAACTTTAGCGCCATGCTTAATTCTTCTAATCGTTCCCCCTCACTCTTGGATCTTATCGTAGTCTCGTCCTCCGAACACGTCATCAAACATAGTGAATGCTCTGTTGATGCTTGAACTAATCTCCAACCACGATTATTATTTTTTCATGTAAAATCCGACATTTTAGTCAAGGTGCATTGTTAGACCCATTGGGTCCAACTGAAATACAATAATTATACTGCAGTCTCTTTCATCGGTTTCCCGCCTCGAGTTATGTACTATTCTTCTTTCCCAGTTCACTGATGCAATTAGTAGCCAGCGACAACATCAGTCAATAATAATCCATATCCTTAATAACTAGTCCCAGTTTAATCCACTTCTCAAAAAACTGTCAAAGTCCCTGTTCGACTATCAACCTATGTGCATTCTCCCATTCTTATCAAAGGTCCTTGAGCGCCTTGTTCAAATCAATTAATGTTATTCTTTTATAAAAACAACGTCATGATTCCGTATCAATCTGCTATCACAGTACCACCAACAAGTACTTTCATAAATATCAAGTCCGGTATGGAAGTTGGTATTCTAATGGTTCTAGCACCAGTCGATTTTAACAATGTGTACCTCAATATACTGCTTGACATGCTCTGTTAACATACCTTCAACGGTAATTTATAGGTTTCCTGTCTGGGTCCAGACACCGGATCCTTCTTAAGAACTTTTTCTTTGCCTGGTAATACATCACTGCTGGTGTACAATAACATGGCTATTTTTATCAATATAGCGAATCTCCCTTCTATACGTTTTATACTGTCACCTTTTTGCAAACGATTTACAAATATATTCTTAGGCCGTTACATATTATATTTATGTTGCTATCGACTCTTTACATAACGATATATATCGAATTTGTAAGGGGAGTAATGCGTTCGAACTAAAGGTGAATTATACAAAACCTTCAAAAACCCTTGTCACCTACCGAAATAAGAAGCCCAAGACTGAGGTCTAAACTCAAAATCAACTTAGGCATGTATTTCGACAAACACTTGAATTGAAGCGTACCTACAACTTAGGAGGTTAGCCGTAAACTATATTGCTGATGTCAGCTATCGATATGACAAAATAGCAATTAAATAAGGTTGACCGACTTTAGATCTCGTCTATAAGATTTATAAGATAATTTATTATAATAGAAAAATACTAGAAAAAATCGACTCGAGGTCACAAGTGAATCACAGGCGGGTTCGAACCCGCAACCGTAATATAAGATTTATGTTTAGTTTACGCAAATATGATTGTCTCCGACTGTCATAAAATGCTTGTATGGTTGCCTAGTCACTCTATCCCCACCCTTCCAAACATGTTGTTTAATCCCAGGATTCCTTTCTATTTTAAAGAACGTTTAAATACTCATTAAAAACTTCTATATCCTTACTTTGGGATCATCGGTAAATTTATTACTGGAATTGGTAATACATACCACCAAATTCTTAAATAAATCACTTACAATACATACTGCTCGCCAGTGGAAGCTGGTAACTTTCTCAATACATATATTCCATAAACTGGTGAAAGAATATTACTTGAATATGCAGTACTTTATTTATTTTGACTTAGGGTGTACTTATATCATCATTTTCTCGCTATTATAATTTTTATAGTCCTATTTATTTATTCTTATTATTTACTTATTTACAATGGTTACGGGTTTTATTATTGGAACATGCTTCTTTTCTCGCATCACACCCCCGTAATAATTTGCTTTATTTCTCTCCAGTCAAAGGTTGTCTGGTAGGGATAGCTCTTAGCCATAAGACCTCCTGCTATAGCACCTCGTTCTTTATCTTATTGAGTCTAATAATCTGTGTGTAGCAATAAAGTATTTTTATTAGTTCATTCTCTTATTCGAACTACTTACTATATTCCTGTCCTCGACTCAATATTTATATATGTAGGAAATTTATTGGAATATATATTTAATTCATTTTTATTCGTGTTTTACATTTGTGTTCTGTACACTGTTAACTACACTAATATAGTCTTATATATCTATTATGTCCGCCTGTTGACAGGGCCTCCGTTTGTAATTACGTCTTCTTATGTTTGTAAAGTCATTCATGTATTTCTGTGTGTACAATAAAGAATACTCTTTCTTTAATTCATATTCATAACATCAATCGCAAATATTGTAAATGAACACCATTTCAATTACATAGAAATGGATATTAAAAGCAAGTTATTAATCAGTTTAGATCAGGTGGTATTTTTTATAGTTTTTGTAGTCATTCTTTCACGATAATACGATAAGTATTTCTTTTCTCTTAAACGATCATGCTTTCACACGAAACGATAGTTTAGTAACATTTTGTTTCTATTTTGCTTGTATTAAAAAAAAACCACTACAAAACTGACTAACAATCATAAAAAATAAATAAATCCACTTTCGTAAATAATATTTTAAATTATATAATAACACATGTTTATAAATAACACATGTTTCTCATCAAAATGAACAAAGGAAATGAAAAAACAAAGTTCATGTGTGGAACTCTGGGAGCTTCTTGAGAGCTTGCATCACATACACCGTCACCACTACAACCGTCACGTTTACATGTACGCTGAGCTTTGGAGTCAAGGTCGCCTTTGTGTTTTGTATAATATATCACATAACTATTATTGGGTTTTGTTTATCATATAACTATTATTCTGCCAATTTGCCAAGCTCGGCGAAATAATAAAAATCTAACGTAAATGCGGCACGTTCTGTACTTAATATGGGAATATGAAGTACAGAACGTGCCGAATTTACTTATCAACTAATTTGAAAAAAGAAGATATTTTTAACATCTTTTGTTTTAAATATACAATCTAAAAATCAATCAAAATTTAAGGTTATTCTGTAAAAAATGTGCTACATCTGGTCACACTAAAAACGAACTGCAAGAAATACACGCGAAAATTACTGCCGAACTTTGAAAAACAAACAGGACATCGCACCAATTAAATAATACCATAAAGATTGAGTTGCCGCAAGTATACGTCATACACGTACATATAGTTGAGGAAACAAGGGAACATATTTATCTGTTAGGTCAGGGTGGGAGTACTGTTTTTTATAAGTATAACATTGATCGCACGCAGACGCATCAGATTATTATTATTTAACACTCGGAGTAAGAAAATAGAGGTATTACAAAAACAAAAAGTATAAATACATCTATATTCGAAAACAGCAGATTTTAAGCTTATCAAAAACAAATACACTTGCTGAAATCATGGTTAAAACCTTTTATGTAACCGAATAATATTGTAGAATATGTTTATATAAAATGAAAATAACTTTATTCAAATGCATTGAAAAATAAGTTATTTTGAATCGTCCAATATTTTACCTACCACCCATTCAGGACGGCTTTTAACTGACAAGAAGAATGGGCGCAAGAAACTCGTAAGCTTTAACAGAAGTAACGACATTTACAATATAATACATCGTCACCATACATAATCCACAGAAAAGAAAACCAAAATTATTCTGTTACCACAAAAATAATAGTGTTATGATGTCATTATTTCGTTAATTACAGCAAAGTCAACAAGTATCTGTTTTAAGGTATCCCTCAACATTGCAATATTATACAGGGAATGAACGACAAATTTAAGAAAGCAACAAAGATGTGTCTTTAGTATATGTCAAGAAGCAGTACTCGTTCACGAACATGACGCATGATGCTACCATAGATGCAGATACGTTAATAATTACCTACTACGCATGAATAACGCACAGCTCTTAAAATAAAATAATAAATGAAAAGCACGTCTTCTAGAATATAAAATAGAATACATGCAAAGACACAGCAAGCACAGAAATACAAATATAGTTTGTAAGGAAGATATTCATATAAGTGCAACAAACTTTTTCGACCACTAAAAAGAAAAGAATGGTCCGCAGGCGCGTTTTTGATTCCTGATTAATTACTAAAAGCAGTAACATTTATTGGAAGTAGCTACTAGGTATCTTTGTATCATGTCAGATAAGTACTATGTACAGTATAGATCCAAATGTCCGCTTGGCAATCATTTCTTCAAAAATTTTTACAGATATTAATCGATCACTTATATACTACACCAGCAAAGTCGCAAAGAAAACTACATACATACTTTACGGTATAACAACTTCCATCGCTATGCCCAAAACTATTAACTCATTCAAATGCTATAGGATCTGTCGAATAATAAATAAAAAGTACTGACGCTGAGCGCTAGCGACTTAACTTAATATCATCATAATTATCAGCCTGCAACTGGCATTTTTGGGGAACAACCTTACGCACCCACGCGAGGTGGATGCCGTAAAATCGGCCTTTTTATTGCCTATTCTTGAATTATTAAAGTTAAAGAATACGTTGATCCCACAAAAGGCTTAACGTGCCTTCCGAAGAACGGAGATGATCGAGACAATCAGTTTTGGGATCATCGACTTCCTCTGCTCATCTACACGATTAGGAACATTAAAGTTAACATTTTAGATAGAATAATTATACTTGAAATTAGAGCTATTTTATGATTCCCATATTAAAGGAAAACTAACTTTTTTTATACCAAACGCCGATGAATTGACAATAAAGAAATGATTTCTCCTTACTTTTAAGTCTGATGTATCATCTACAGTGTATAAACTTTAATGAAAATCGTTTGCTTTATTTTAAAGTATTATGTTAACGCCCTTAAATGGTAATTGACCAAGAAAATGCGTTGGCAGTTTTAGGAATTTATATTTTAATGTTTTGCATCACTAGAATTGCGTTATTGTAGAGAATCCAGACGATTTTGCCTGCTGGGAATTAATTATTATGCCTGTCGTTAATAAAGTTCTTAATGTTCGCAAAATAATTGTCACCTAAATGAAAAGGCTAGAAGTTTTTTAACTTTTGCATTATGTCCCGACATCGCAAAGCATTGATTTGCTCAATGTTTCAAATACTTAGTCTACGTCTTAGTTAGCATAATAACTAATGGAAAATTTAGAAAATTTCTTCTTGTCAATGCCTCTTTCATTATTATATAACCTAAGAAATAAGTCGTAGCATATTACAAACGTAACCACATATATATATATATATATATATATATATATATATTCCATTCAAGTAGAATGAATACTTCAACAAGTCGAGACAAATTTAAAGTATAATCTATCATCAGAACACATCAACATCTTATAAGGATGGTTTTGTGATACATTCTACATCCAAATTCTTAAAATTATGGTGTCAGTGAATAAATCGTCATAAATAAAACAGCTGAATAATGGTAATCACAGCTGTATAACTCCCCTCTGGAGTATACATAAATACCTACAAAGCATTTAGTAAAGACTGCAATCCTACATTACGTTTACATCCCGCGAACAGACAATTGGTTGGGTTTTGTGGAGTCAACAGCACAATATATTTTAGTTGTAAACAGTAGCGGATTCAGGATTTTGTTTTGTTGGGTAATTAATTTGTCCTAAACTCATAAAATTAAAAAATACTTTTTATTACCATAATCATTAAATAATTCGAATATCAAGTTTAATCTGAGGTTAACTAAAACTAAGTACAAACCTTTTCCCATCGGTTGCAAGTGATCCACTGCAGGGCCAGGGTTTTGGAGTAGATTATACAGGCGAGGCCTATCATTTTCGACAGATAAATCGAAAATTGTTTTGTTAACGATGTCAACCTGAAATAAAAAAGATTAATATAAAGTTCATAGTGAATAAAGTTTACAATCACATAAGTCGAGTCTGAGACCTGATCTATATACCACTGCTACTATAATGCTGGTCAAATCAGATATACTTTTGATACTATAGTAATAAAGATTTTTCCCTATTATAAAAACTATTTTGGAGGTTTTATATGTTATATATAGGTATTTACCGGATTATGGCCTAGTATTGAAGCAATATTCTCCGACACATAATAAATTCTGCCGGTAGCAGAAAACACCATCACAAAACCCTCTAAAGCTTCAAGAAGGAGATATGTAAATTCTTCATTGGCCAAATATGATGGCTTCCAATCTTCTTGGACGTCGTGAGCACGAGATCTAACAGTTATTTCTAAAACAAAAGAGCAGATTTACAGAATATAAATAAATAACACGTAATAAACGGTTCAAGAAAGAAAAAACAAAAAACTGCGGCCGATGTATCCATGTAGGATTCATCACCTCCCTTCCTCGCGTCCGGAGGGGAAAAAAATTAGTAAAAATTTGATAACTTAACATGTTAACATTTACACACGTATGGTTATTGTACTATTTATCAGAATATTAACACTGGAAGACAGTACTCAATGTAAATGACATTTTTGGTAAAAGACGCCATATTATATGCCATATAATCTCAGTCCAAAATAATAAATAATACTGAAATAAATTTGCACTGAAAAAACCTCAGGTGGAAATCAGAAAATACTAGGAAGCTATTAGAGCATCTGTCTAGTTATCTGTGCATGACCGACGCATTTGTTGAAGACAAAGGTGCTAATAACTTAAGTTCATACTCTAATTTCAGACCACTTACCATTATGATTTTTCAAAAAGGATATTGTTGATTTGAGAACTGTTGATTTATCCATTTTTCTATTGTTGGAGGACACCATAGTACTAAGCTCATTGATCAAAATATTAAATTGGTCACGACGTTTCTTTTCACTGAGATTGCGAGTCCTCCTATAAAAAATATATTTTTATAATTAGTTTTAAAAATTAAAGAGAACTCGTTTGAGTGGTAGTTGGAACATTTCAGTATATACATATTTTTAGCGACAACTAGCTTCATATACAAGGAATAGATAAGTAAAATATTTGAAACCTTAAAGCATGAACAACTAAATTAATTTTAAAAGTTAACTACACAGTATTATGAAACAATTATACATGTATTGATATAAAAGCACTCTTCTATTTCCTTTATTGATTTCCCTTCATGCTTCGTTTGTTAGTAAATACATGGGCAAATGTTTATGTGATTAATATGAGCATTTGTGCCGGAATCATGAGTGTCTATATATGTTTTACTTATATCTTTGTTAATCTCTCATCTATAAAAAACCCTACAGTGCTTATTTTAGGCTAAGCTAATGTGTTTATTTAGAAATAATATTATTAATAATAACAATAATAATAAAAAGTTAAATCAATCAGTTTTGTTTGTAAGATGGTTATACTTTTGCAAAAAGTGGGCAAATTACATATTTTAGTATGAACCCGGTTGGGTATCTCCGTGTCTTGAAATTATTTTACACATATTTTAGTTAATGCATGTTACTTTAATCATTTTCAAACAATAAAGTAATCAAACACTACTATGTACTTTCTTGTAATTATGAGATTATGTACTTCCAATAACTGTTTGGTGGCAGAAAAGTCGTAGACAACTGTTATTATTTTTAAAAAAATCATAGAATAGAAGATTACACATGCGCAAAGCGTGTCCAGATAAAGATGGATGTTATGTATATCTTTCCGAAAAAAGACATACCTATATCCAATTAGTAAATCCATATCTGCTTCATATATCCGGACTAAACTAATTCAATCAAGACATATTAAATCACAAGCTATATCCAGCTCACATTGAATAATATTTATCTATATCCACATCTGTTGCTTAATTCCGTAGTTTGTATATCCTTATTCGCTTAATATATCCAGTATAGTAGACTATTTTTTATTTATTTATAGTTTTACAAAAAAATACAATGCCGCAAAAGCAAAAGAACGCTTAAGGTTTATTCCAGTGCTATTTGAAGTCTACTACGGCAAAATTTATGAAAAGATTACAATTCTGTTGTGAACCATATCAAATCATAAGGTATAACCAGCCTTTTTTTTCGCGGGGAATGCGTTAAGCATACGCCTATATACCTACCCGACGATACATGCTCGTCGAGTTGGTCTGCACGGGCCTACAAACTAAACCCCGCGATGTCCGTCTCACATCTTGGTGGGGTCCGCGTGGAATCGTTTCAGATGCTGCAGCGGCTTACATTAATTATATTTATCCACATCCACGTCTGTTTATTAAATCCGGACTAGTCAGCCAGTGATTGGCCAAAAGATTTGGAGTTGATTCATGTGATTGGATTGGATATACTGAATATGCTTAGAAATTTTAAATGGAATTGTTGAATATATAACTGGTGTGGGATATAGGTGAGCTCCAAGATATAACTGCGTTCAGAATTACACAACTCTTTCAATAGAAGATATTCTAGTGGCAAATTTATATTTTGCTATTATTAGAAACATGTATATAAGGTGCTTTGGGGTAATAACGGATGATTTTTTTACTAGTTGGAAGAATGTCACAAAAAAAATATTTCTATTCATTAATGTTAAAAATTAATTACCTGTGATTTTATTTGTGTTATGCGTTGGTAAAGTCGGGATATTTATCTTAATTTATATGATAAAATATTTAACTATTAGGGGTTAGTCTGAATTTTAAATTAAACCCACTTCTACAGCCTAAAGTTAAAAGACTACTTTTAAAAGAATAAATCCGTGCTTTTCCATTCTTTAATATTACTAAGAAATAATCTAGTACATCCCTAAAAAACGTTTTTGAAATGGGCAAAGACCGGATCAATTTTATCCGATCTTCACTCGCGAGGGGGATGAACGGATCTCAGTCTAGAGAAATCCTACACCTATTTTGATTTTATCTATTCTATTCTATTCTATTATTTCTATGTATGTTCCGCGATATATTGCAGTTTTGAAGTTATATTTTTTTTTATTTAACAACTGAATGGCTTTAATAAACAAATACTTTTTTTAAGTTAGCTCTACTTAGTATTTTTCGAAATTAAATAAATCTCTTCATTTACATTATCTGGCAGCTCGAAGGGCCCAACCAGCTCTCTATTTAGTATTCCCGCCTAGAGATAGTCCACGAATTGCGTTTAAAACATTGTGGCGGCGAATCTTATGTGGATTAACTCTTGGATACGAATGATAATTATGCATGTTAAAAATGTCATTTCTTGTATATATAGACTCCTCCGTCCACTGAATTTTATCAAAAAAAATTGAGATCTTCAGAGTCCCGTCTTGTCATTTCTTGGCAAAAATGTACTCTTCTTTTATGATGGGTCGGAAACAGGTCTTGTAATTTTTTAATATGGTATGGGTGTATTCTTTCACGTCGTAAAATTCTGTGTACACTCATATGCGGAATTCCTGTATGCAGACTGATAGCCTGGTGCTAGTTGACGGGTCGCATAACACTTCTTCCAAAACAACGTCTATTCGATCAGGATCTGCTTTCAGTGATCTTTGTCTATTTTTAGTTACAGCCTCCCTCGTACGCTCGAAGTACACGTAAAATTTGCCGATGGTCTGGGTACGTCTGAGTACGTCTCGGTCTGTCGT
Source organism: Calamotropha paludella (assembly GCA_927399485.1). Lineage (NCBI taxonomy): Eukaryota > Metazoa > Arthropoda > Insecta > Lepidoptera > Crambidae > Calamotropha > Calamotropha paludella. The sequence goes on along the minus strand of OV656803.1, from coordinate 28,832,626 downwards.
TCTCCTCTGCATTGCAAATGGTAGAGAAATAATCTAGCGGCAAGTGAAGCATTTCCACGCGCTTACATAGTCTTAGTTTCGTAGCCTCATAGTCACATAGTCTTGCGATGAAATTGGTAATCTCGTGGAATGATAACACTCACGAACAACCTTAATTTCAAGTTCAATCCAGAGTCCAGTTAACGTGCAGAGTCATCGTGCCAAAGTAACAAAATTCTAAATCGGTAATTGTAATAATAGTTAATAGTGAAATGAACACCAGCGCACAAGCAACAAACGATAAGTAGATCGACTAAAGAAAGGAAGTTATCAAGAAGCATTGATGCCAACCCTACTGTTTTACCAGTAGATTTTCTGTTTTCGCCTTGTCATCCCTGTTTTCTGTTTTAGTTCGTACTTCTACTGTTTTTAGGTGATTTAAGTATCAGAATTTCAAACTACGTAAAAATAATTAATTTCAAATCGCAATAGGTTACAAGTGATACAGATTATGATAAAACTCCTCTTAGGAAGAAAAGTTTAAAATATGAACAGAATTTAGTTCTTACACTTCCGCGCACATTACACATTAGAATAAAACACTTTTATACGGGTTTTGCGCATATTTTATTTTATATTTAATCCTGACGTTTCGACTCCTTCACAGGAGCCGTGATCACAGGATGACTGCATGCTGCATTTGACTTCGAAATTACTAGATCCAACACAAGCAGCGAAAAAAGGCGAAGTAAAGATGGCTTGTTTTATTGCTGAGCACAACCTCTCTTTTAATATCGCTTCTCATTTGACATTATTAATATGCGCAGTGTGTCTAGATTCAAAAATTGTGCAGGAGTTATCGATGAGTAGAACAAAGGCTAGCGCGATCATTGTAAATGTAACGGAGAAACATCGGAAGAAAACCTGGTAGAGAGGCTACAAAACAATAACTTTTGAACACTGGTTGACGAAAGCACGTTAGTTCATCGTTGTGGTCGTCGTTAGTCACACTATTGAAAATTACACAATCACACTATTGGCACTTTGCACACGAATGCAGAAGTAAAAGAATGTTCTGCATTGCGACTGAGGTGTATATGAAAAAAATAAATAAAAGCATTTACGCATTTATTAAAAAAAATTCCGAAAACGTTGAACTAGCAATCTTAGAAATGATAATGAGTAATGTTTCCATAGTATTAAAAAAAATGCATAATATTAGTAATAAAATTAAAAATTTTAATTAAATCTTTGCATTTTGACTTTATTTACTTTACAATTTCCAGAAATTCCTTAAATAGAGGCAATTTGCGGTAAATCTAACAGTAGTTGTATTACGATTGCATGTTCTGAAATGACTATTTTACTCTGCTGCTGTTTTCTTAAGTTCCATTTGTTGCTTTTTGCTTTTCTGAGATTAGCAACACTGTCAAGAAGGCGCAACACAGCAATGGCAGCCATAAAAACTTATCGACATTTTTGACCTATGTTATGTGGTAAAACTAAGACGCAAACACATTGCGCTAGTTCTGTCTCTTTCTAACATCGACCCTTCCGTTACCTGCGTTGGGTCATAGTAACATAATGGTCTAAATATTTATTACTTCATTATTTATGACATGCACAAAATCAAATAATGTCACAATATTAATTTAAGGAGTTTTATTCGTAAGGGTACCGAAGGTGGAGGTTGTTGGTTGCCGATATTTTAAAATGTTAATATCAAATTGAAACTATGTATGTGTAGGTAAAAATAAATAAAATGCGGTCATAATTTGCCGTTTGGAAGATCTTTATTCAATTTATTTTTAAAGTTGAAAATTCTATTCTACATAATTACTAAATTATTAAGAAAAATTTGCTCAAAAAGTAATAATTTTTAAAGCCATTGAGTTGTTAAATCATAAAAAAGTTATGAAAAATAATTATAATCTCATAACTACAAAAAATCACGGAACATACATGGGGGTCAAATTGATAGGTATGGTCCTCAGCTATCACCTAGCACTTGACACCTTAAAAGAAACATCCTTTATCCTGTATTATTACAAACAAAACAAAACTGTGTCCTAAAAGCAACTTAGAGATTTAACTGGGTTGATTTTCAAAGGTTTAAATCAGGGATGTTGCGAATATTCGCATCCGCATCCGCATATGCGGAACATCCGCATCGATTTAGACATCCGCATCTGCATCCGCATCCGCATATAAAGCGATGCGGAGCTGATGCGGATGCGGATGCGACAAGAAAGAAAGGGAAGGGGCCGGCGAGTGAAGAGTGTCGACCGAGTAAAAGATTAAAGATGATATATTAAAGATTAGCAGAAACACCGAAGACATCTTGGCTTCTCGAACAATATCTCCAAGTACTCTCCAAGTAAGAAACAGAACGGAAATACTAGAGACCTCAGGTACAGGACGTCAGTCCTGTTTAATTAGTGATCTTACCATGATGCTACACCAGAAATTGTCAGCCCTGACACAATTCACAAGAAGCAGTTACTTACTTTCCGTAATAAAAAGTGAATTATTTTAAAGGAGAGTCCTCTTTAATGGTGGAGTGTTAATTAACCCTAGAGTAATCGCGCCTTTCCGAGAAACGCGAGTGATCGCGTAAGGAGCATTCTGCCGCCCATTCTTAATACGTTTTTTTTTTTAGAAAATATGAGATATATGATTTTATATTTATGTTTTACGGATAAAATAAAACATAAATTATTAGAATAAGAAAAATTTATTACAGTTTTATACTTAAAATTAAGAAAATAATGCTTTGGTAAATCTTAGGTAAAATTTCTTGGTTTTTTGCAACCTCTTTACAATAATTCATATAAGAAAAAACAAAAATTAAAATTAATAGCTAAATTAGGTACTCGTTTTCATCATCTACAACCTGTATTTCAGCAAAACAATCCTGACACATGTACATGCAATGTTCGTTGCACAGTAACTTTGCACATCTATTGCACCCTTTTTTCGTCCTTCTATTTTTCTTGGACGGACATACTGCGCCTATACCTTCCCTACCTGATGGTATATTTTCATGATCCGACGGCACAAATCGGGCGATTTGGCTTCTCAATTGTTTGTGCAATGTGTTTACGTTGGATCTTCTAATGATGTGTGGTTTAGTCATCGCCAGGGCAATTTCTTTCAGAAATGTTCATCGTAATACTAACTGGTTAGTATTTTCTTTGTATATTATCTGACTGTTTATGCCAGCAACGTTCAGTATTGAGAAAAATAATCTCATTGGCCATCTGCGAGTCATTCTACCCACGGAATATTCCTCTTTCATTTGATCAACGACGTCAACCTTTAGTCCCATTATATATGATATAATTTCTGGTTTTTGAGCAGCACCGGTAGTTTCGTCAATCATGTCGTTATAGTGTAAAGTTGACAATAGTAGAACTTATTTTTTTTCTTTTTTATTAGGCACATAAGATATTAGAACCTTCTTCTCACCAAATCCGAACAATGTACTTGGTATCAAACTGATAGGATTTCAACTATAGTAAAAAACCAGACCCACAAATTTTACTTACGTGAGTAGTCGCGCAGTGAGCAATTTGCCGTCAAACGCGACACATCTGCGACAACCTTTCTTTCCTGCAGTAACCCGCGCACTGAATTTACTCTAATTTCTAAAACAGGGAGGTGAAGAACGGGGGGGCAGCTACTAGGACGCTTGACCATGACAATTGTATCGTGTACAAAATAATACGAATATTGTGCCGCTAGCGGCAAAATGCTCATAGCGCGAGCACTCTAGGGTTAAAGTGAGTTCAAACTGTTACCTAAAAAAAGCACGCAAATTCTTATCAGCGCCACCAGCCAGTGTTCCAAGTGAACAGTTATTTAGTAGCGCAGGATTAATACGCGAACCCTTGCGAAACAGACTGGAGTCCGAAAAGGCGGTCATTCTACTTTAAATATAATCATTAAATATAATGCTCCAATATTTAAATTTCATTACTAAAACAATTAATCAGTAATAGTAATTCACTCACTACTTTATTATTAAAGTAGCTGACCCGGCCACACGTTGCCGTGGCTCAGTTATTATAATTTGCAAAAATTTTTTTTATTAAAACCAGCAATAGCCCGCTGGCGCGTTCTGAGCCCGCGCGATAGGCAGCCTTTGTGATATTGATTCGTTGGTGGGAAAAGTGGTGGGCAGCGCCCGACGTGACGGCATAGACAGTGGTGGCATGCGCGTGAGCTGCGCGCTGTACTGGACAGTACTTTGACATAGCAACATTACTTTACTTTTCAAAAGTAAAATAATTTTTTTTAAATAAAAGTAGCCTAAGTTAGGTACTTCTTATTACATCAGCTATCTGCCAATTCCCGTCAAAATCGGTCTAGCTATTTCAGCGTTTAGCCCGAAGAAACAGAGAGACAGACAGACAAAAATTGTAAAAAATGTGGTTTTAGTTTGTGTACCGTATATATATATTCATATGCATGTAGTAAAAACGGTTATTTCAATATTACAAACAGACACTCCAATTTTATTTATATGTATAGGTAAAGGATAAATATTACTGCTTTTTTACCCTACCAAACCAACACTTAAGTTTTTTGTACAGATCCGCATCCGCATCCGCTTCCGCGGATGTGAGCCTCTTAAAATCCGCATCCGCATCCGCATCCGCATCCGCGGATGTGAAAAAAAACGCATCCGCAACATCCCTAGTTTAAATGACTTTCTTAGTATTTAAAACAGTATTTTCAATGCATATTACTTTCAAATTTCATATAAAATTTAAGTAATTAAAAAAAAGTATTTAATGCTTAAATACATTATCAACCTCTGTGAAGATATTTCAAAAGGATAAGGTGCATTGGGTAAGATTGGCATTTGGGAAATATAGTACTTGGTAAACTTTATTTTTTAAATGTTAGCAACATTGTGTACAACGTCATCTTGTTTTGCCTCGACTGCCTATAGATGCTAATCGCTACGGCAAATCGGATGTGTGGTAGGTAAATTTAAAAAAAGGTAAAATGACCTCTCTTTTTTGGCTAACTGGGCTTTTATTTTCATTTACCGATTTTGAAAAAATATTGCTTATTTTGTTCTAATCTTTCTTGAATAAAAAGTTTTAGTTACTAATAACCAAAGTCCGAGATCCGTCCATCCCCCTCGCGAGTGAAGATCGGATAAAAATGATCCAGTCTTTGCCCATTTCAAAAACGGCTATGTTATACCACTATGAGAAATTACAACTGTTTTTTGAGCATAGTTTTTGTTTGGTGTATACATATTTTAAATGATTAATAGATATTTCAAATAGGTAGTAGCGCACACTAAGTACTTAACTGGCTATCTAGGCAAACATATATTTTGGTGGAACTGAACTTGAAGTGGTGGAATTTTAAAGTCTTATGATATAGCGGGTTAACTTCCCTTGCTCTTATTAGACAATACTTATAATTATTATCGCGTTGCAAAATATTAATTTAATTTTTATGTGTGGCTTGAATTTCGCATTAGAGCAATTTACTGCCTAATCATTAAAATGATGCTTGTTCAGTAATAATTTTTTGTTTATAAGTATTTTGTTAGCTGTTTATTATCATTTGTATATAAATGTGAACATGAGCAAGAAAAGGAAATAACCAGGTTTATCTGTAGGTACTTAAATACCTAACAATGTACTCTTCTATAGTAAAAACACTTGCTACCTTTATTTAAATGAAGAAAGCAAGTCAATCACCGTATCCTGTTCTAATAAAATTAGCTAACTAGACAACTCCCCACTCATGCAGTTTGAATGAAGGTACCCAAACAATCTGTACCATCAGAATATCACTTTAAGATATTTTCTTTAAATCCTACATATTAAGTATCATGTATACCTCTAGATGAATCTCATATTAAGACTATCATATTTATCTTCTAATTGACTTCACAAGCGATTTTTAAGCAATGACTACTTTTTTTATCATGTCCAGTCGAATTAAACCATACTTCACTCACAATGAGTAATTCTTACTCATGACCAAGGTATACTTGAGGCAGTAGAAGCGGGTTTAGATTTAAATCCAGACTTAACCCTTAATAGTGAATCCTTAATAATATGAATAAAGAAAAGTACCCTGACTTTACCAATGCATAACACAACTGTTGAGAGTTTAAAAACAAATAAAATTACAGGCAAAGTTTGTTTAATCATAGTTAATTTCAGCCATATTTAATAACATTGATGAATACTGCAGCTGAGAAATTATTTTTTGTGACATTCTTCCAACAAGTCAAAAAATCATCCGGTATTACCCAACGCGCCTTACTCATTACACTCATCATAAGTCATTCATATTGTAACAGACGATAGATTTATTTAAATAGAAAGAAGATTTGTGGCTTGCTTACCTTTTGGAGTCATCTTTGTCATCTCCATCATCCTCCATAATGATAATTTGTTGGTAGTTAAACCAAAAACCCAACTACATTGAATATATTTACATATTTGAGATATACATACAAAACGAGAGTCGTTCGATTTTCCAGCTAAAACAGAAGAATTATCCTCACTATATTAAAGAATACGTACATACTCCACTACATATCCAACACATTGTACACGTTAGATGGGGTCAGCAAACACAGTAATAGCAATACCTAACATTTCTTAAGAATGACGCCACAAGATTAAAATTATTTGTAATTGTATACTTAAAGATGAGAAATTCTGCAACATCGTCGCGCCGTAGGTACAAAAGTTAAACTATAGACACAATTACATACTTTTCTCACTAGCTTCAATGCACTACCTCTCTAGGACAGAATGCGTACAATCAATAATATGACAAATTCGTATTTAATAAATAAGGAATTTATTCTGCATGAGGTGTATATAAAATTTCACTTAAGTTACAACACAACATGTACGCATGTGTATATTTGCGAATTGGAATGGAAAAATTCCGAAAAAATCGAAAACTCGAAAACAGATTACCTTACCAATACAGATTAAATAGCGATAAAAAGGTCATAGACAGAGTGCGTTTTCCATTTAGAAAATAAAGTCGACACTGTGTTGCACTGTGTCGACCACACTATAGCAAAAACCTATTGGCACACACACACACATAAACAAAAAGTTGACACAGTGCAACACAGTGTCGACTTTTTTTTCTAAATGGAAAACGCTCAGAATATAAATCAACCTTGGGCGTATAAACCTGACCGACTTAAATATATACCTAGTAACGATAAATTTATAAAGCATTAGTAGTATCACTACTATTGCAGTATATTTACTGTAATTTAGCATAAAGCTTTGCTAGTATCATATATTGGAGCGGAGCGTAATACTAAAAATAATAATTTAATAAATCAGGAATAAAATTGGGGATATAATATAATATATAATTGGGGTATTCCCCTCTGCTTTTAAAATTGGTCAAATCAAACCCATTCATAAGGGTGGGCAAAGGACCGTGTCGACAACAATAGGCCGATATCCATCCTTCCTACTCTCTCCAAAATCCTGAAACTTCTAATGAACAGGAGTCTTGTAAACTTCCTCAAGGGTAACAACCTCTTGTCACCTTCTCAGTATGGCTTTAGTAGTGAAAGTCCACCAATGACGCTGTCTGCGATCTTATTCAGTTCTTCCCTGGACGGGGGGAGGAAGAGTGTGGCACTATTTCTTGATCTTGCATAGGCATTCGACACGGTCTCCATTCCTCGTTTATTGAAAAAACTGGAATGGTTAGGAATAAAAGGCCTTCCTCACAAACTCTTTGAGGACTATCTTACCAATAGAACTCAAAGGGTAAAAATCGATTCCTTAAGCAAGCTAGCATTGCTTAAGGTGTACCCCAGGGCAGTATCGTCGTTCCTACCCTGTTTCTGGTCTACATTAACGACCTTTGCCAACTGCAACTCCATGGGAGCAAGATCTTTACTTTTGTCGATGACACTGCCCTGCTTTTTCAAGGGGAGTCCTGGGATAGTGTCTTTGAATGTGTGCAGTGTGGGTTTAATACGAGGTGTGGCTATTAAGTAACGAGACTGGCGCTGTAAAAAACAATATTTTCATTTTATACATAATTACTTATTATCACCTTCAATATACACCCCTTCTCTATCCCTACAAAGCTCCATGCGAATTTTCAATTGTTGTAAAGTCATCTTGTGTCAACTCCTTCAGGACTGTTGCCGCTTTCTCTTTTACAGCTTCCACGGGCTCAAATCTCGTTCCTTTTAATGCATATTTTACTTTTGGGAACAGATAGTAATCACATAGAGCAAGGTCTGGTGAGTAAGATGGATATTCTAATACTGGGCCAGGAACCAGGTTCAAACGTTAGAATTTTTGGCACGATTTTGGCACACACTTTTCGCATGTTCAAATTTTCATGTAAAATTTGCCGTACACATTCTTTATCAATTCGTACAGTATCAGCAATTGCACGAATACTTAATCGACGGTCAGACCGAATCAAATTAGCAACCTGGCCGCGAATCATCTTCATCGTTTTCTCGGCCGTCTTGAAAATGCTTAAACCATTCAAAAACACGTGCCCGCGATAAACAATTACTGCCATACACTTCTGTCGATAAATTATAGATCTCAGTAGCGGTTTTTCCAAGTTTGAAGTGAAATTTAATAACAATTTGTTGCTCTATTATAGCACTAACAATTTTTTCCGACAAAACAAAAAACAACATGAAAATGAAGATTATGACTAAACGGTGAAGGTTAGACAAACGAAACATACTGCATTCTAAAGGGAAGGTTTCACACTAAACTGTCAGTCACGGTTGACGAATGCGCACTTGTTCCCCGTAGCGTCAGTCTCGTTATTTAATAGCCACACCTCGTAGAGTGAACAAATGGTTGAAGTGCAACGTTCTTACTCTGAATGTTTCTAAAACCAAATACGTCCCTTTCGAATTAACATCCAGCCAAACTCCACAACAATAATATAATATTACCGCTCACGGATGCTGCTTCCAATCCTCTTTATCTTCGTTAACCTCTTGCTCTTGTCCTACGCTAGAGAGATCTGACTCCATAAAATATCTTTTAATCTTAATTAACCAAACTCTAACATTCAGACTTCATCTAAATTTACTAGCTTCGAGACTACGTAAGCTGGTGTACATCTTTAGGATACCTACTCAAGCAGGTAGCAAGCCGATCGATTATTAAGATCGTATACTTCGCACTATGCCAGTCGCTACTTGAGTACTGTATATCGGTTTGGGGCGCTGCGGCTCAATAGTATATCCTACCCGTGAAAAGGGCTCAACGTATGCTCCTGAAGACAGCCGCTGGACTGCCTTTTCACTTTCCAACAACTGAACTAAATAGCAACTGGGATATACTCACGGTAAGGCAAACATTCATTTTAAAAGTCATCCTTATGAATCCAGTTACCATATGACCCAGAGATGCTAAAGAATAAGCGCCGGAAAAATGCAGTCTGTACCATACCCAGTGTAAGAACAGCTTTCGCTTGAGCTTTCTTCTCGTTTCTTGGTCCTTTCTTATACAAAAAAATTAACATCAAAATTTTGCTGCAAACTAACAGTCGTGAAGTTTTTGAAGTCTCTAAACTATGAGGCAACAGAAAAGCTCCTCCTTCCTATTAAGTAAAGCACACTTAATGTTCCTTAAATTCTTAACCACGCATAGATACACCACTAATTCACACACACATACATACACACACTCATGCAAGCGACAACTAAACCAACGTTTAGTTACTAACTTAGTTACCAATTATGATAAAAAACTATAAAATCATTAATTAATCAATAATGCGAACAATCGTCACGCTGGCCTTACGCATAATATTAAAAGAAAAATACGATTAATACTGATAATAAAAAGAATGATGATAATTCGCGGATGCTGATGCTGATGCTGATATTCGCAACAACCCTGATCCGAAGACTCCAGCCCTATTCCGTCTAGCCATCCGATGTTTCTGGTACCCTTAAAGACTCTGGAGTGATATAGCGAATGACTAATAAACCTAATCACACCAATTACCTAGCCCAAAGTAAGCCCTGTAAGGCTTGTGTTATGGATACTAGGGTAACGGATATGCATACATATATGATACAAAGATATGTAATCAGTGCTGAATTTACACATTTGCCGCCCCAAAGCTATAAAATTTATGCCGCCCCTACTGACCTCTAAAATTAGATTCACTGTTCATAATAACGTTAATTCCTTTTTTAGGGAATAATCTAGTTTCAAGATTATTTTTACAATTTGTGGGTATATTTTTAAGCTAAGAAAAGCAAAGCTTTGTTTTTACTGCACTATTACTTCCTTTTTTTCTGTACCAATTTTCTGGGCCAATTTTGCCGCCCTAAGCTTCAGCTTTTTCATCTTCTATGGTAAATCCGGCACTGTATGTAATATTGATAGAAATATATATATCAATACTTTTATCAACATCGTTTTGAGTCATTTGACGCGCTCTGCCACGGATATACCTTTCCCATAAAACTCCACAATTGATGTAGCGCTGATCTTTTTCCATTTAGCCTACATGTTCCAAAAATATATTAATGTTGATAATTATTTGTACCGTTGCCTGCGGCCTTAAAAACCATATATTGTCTTTTTCACATTGTGAGTAAAACCATGTGTGACTGATGTATTTATTAATTTTAAAACGTCCTCAGCTTTATGATTATGATATGTTTTGTTGTTTATTTTTATTTCATCTATTGCCTTTGAGTCACTGTTCACGTCAATATTATTTTTCAGAACTGTTCAAGATGCATAACACATATTTTTTTATTTTCTTATAAGAAAAAGATTTCAAAATCAATCAAAATCAAAATTACTTTATTTCATAGGCCCTTGAGGGCACTTAAAATCGTCAATTTTACAAAATTAAGAAAATATTCTACTATAATAAAGATAGCCCGTGCGCTAGCGGCAAGAACATCCGCGGAGTTGATGCCGCGCATGTAATCGCCACGAGAGACCCGATTTCGAACGTAGGGGCTAACATGAGAAGGCGGAAGAATCGGGCAAGAAACTCATGTGCCAAAACTCTCATAAAATCGTCAAATTTCTGAGATTCACTATAATTTTTTCAAGATTTTACTGTCGGTTATACATTGTTTTTTTTCTTATTTGCATTGCCGTTACCAAAAATGTACGCAACACTTTCCCAGATCTTTTTATATTACATTTTTCGATATCCACTTTTTAAATTACTTCTTTCCTGTTTTTAAATAACAACAGAGTAGTGACATCTATCGAGTTCACAAACATTGTTCCGCCTTTTAGTCTGCCGTAGCCTAACAGATGGCGATGCCTTCTTTGAAAATATCAGCATTGTGCTGTCAGTGTCACCCAAGAAAAACAGTAATGATTTCATTCTGTGTGTGTCATGTCATGTCAGTTAGTCAGAGTTTATGATGTGTGATAGTAGTGTCAGAATTGTTATTCGGATCTCCATTTCACGATTTACTGTGTTGTTGATGTAGGTGTTTTATAGTAAATATCTTCTCTTGAAAAATTATGTGGCCGCGAGTAGGCGGGCATGTGGGCCCGCCGATATCTTCCGAATCTGAGGTAGGCTCCTAAAACATTGCAAGCAGCTCGTTTTCAATGTCTTTGCTTAGTTATGCCGGCAAGTGAGTTTACGTGTATTTAAAAAGTTATTTGTTAATCTCATTTCATTCAGTATTACGTAATAAACTATAATACTTAAGACTTTAATATTGAATTGGTGGGAGGCTATCCTTTGCCATGCGGTTATTACGTAAGGAAATTATGTAAGGGTGTAAGTTTAGGTTTAGGGATAAGCGATTGGGCGGGCCATGACGACATACAATCGTATTTTTAACCAACATTTTGTTTGTTACTCAGAATTTATAGAATTTATTATATCTATTGGGCAACATAAACAGCGACGTTTAGTCGTCGCGCCTGTTGCGCTTTGTGAATGAATATCGAAACAGCTAAACATTTTATTCGTTCCTTATTATTACTGTTCTACTTTACTTGTAAATAATAATAGTTTATGTAAAAAGATTTTTATTAAATTAATTTTTCATTAAAATCTTAGTTATTTTTAGTGTTTACTAACTGAGTATACAGTTTTAACATAATTCAGTGTTTTAGTTTTTAAACTCTCAAGTAAGTATTATTTTTGCCCTGTGTGGGTACTTATTCATCTTTAATTTACACTGTCCACAAATAAGTTATTCAGCTTTATCATTGGTGGAACACCTACAGCCTGTAATAGTTCATAAAAAAGTTTTAAGTATGTAAGCTGTAGATTGTATATCTGTGGCCATATTTAAATATCTGTTTTAGGTGGGGCTCTTAAACATGCTTTTGTTTCTTAAACATGTTTTTCAAGTGGTTTAAAAATTAATAAACAATTACAATTGTCTAGGAGAAGTCATAGTAATGGGTTGGGTGTGCCCTGATGTAAGTAAACTAAGGGTTTGGGGTGATTTTTGTAGAGAGGGAGAGTTTAATAGTATTTTTTTACTAAAAATATTAAAATTACAGAAACTAAAATGTTATAAAATGAAGTTCAACTTAAAAAAAGACATGAATCAAAACATTTTGCCCCTATTTCTTTTGCTTTACTTTTATTGTCATATTATTGTAGTTTGTGAGTGTTGTTTTGTTTTATATGATCCACATGCCATTTAAAAATTTTATGAATTCTAATTATAGTCATCCATTACTTGAACCTATCACAGAGAACAAAGATTTATTTGTGTTGTTTTTACAATAACACAAACAAAAGCCAAGCTGAGTGAATGACATGAGCATACCGCTGCAGAGGCTGGCAAAACACAAGAGACTTATTTCTCTTCATAAGGAAAAGGAATGGTTTTGCAGATAGATTTGCCAAATTAATTTTTTCAAAAATTATGATTATACACATACATATTTCCAGTAGACAGGAGTTGAAGGGTGGTTTCTCTCCTTCTCCTTCTCTTACAACCTTTCAGTGACGGAATTTGCTAAAAGTTTATGCACATATAGTGTGATCTATAGTATTGATTACTACAATATTGCTCGTAAACCTTTCAGTGACGGAATTTGCTTAAAGTTTATGCACATATAGTGTGATCTATAGTATTGATTACTACAATATTGCTCGTAAACCTTTCAGTGACGGAATTTGCTTAAAGTTTATGCACATATAGTGTGATCTATAGTATTGATTACTACAATATTGCTTGTAAAACAGTAAAGGTCTATTATGGATTATAATACAGTAAAGTCTACTTTTTAAAGGTAACTAGGAAAATAATTTTATTGGCAAAGATTAATGTGGCAGGCCTGTATCCTGTCAATTGTATAAATAAACTTATTATGTACTGTAGGATAAAAGTTTTCTTTTCTATGCAGAATTCAGTACAACAATAGCCTGTCTTCCCTATGTATTTTTCATACATCTATTTGCTATGTAACATTCATAATTACACTTGAAATGTTGTATAGCTTGGAGATGATTTATGATAATTGCTGTGAGTTGTCAGAAATTTGTTTTTGTCTGATCAGTGATATAGAGTAATGTGTAGAGTAGTGTGTTGATGATACCTATGTTGCAGCCCTTAGAATGTTATCTGCATTATTATTATATTTAAAAACTTTCAATTAAACCATTAAACTTGACAAAAATTTGGACCATAGTATGATCCAAACTGTTTTTGCTTACATATTATCATAACAGAGCCCACAATGCTAAATTGGTATTTACTCGAGCTTCATGATACCTATTGGAATTTGGAGAGATGTTAGAAAAATAGTTTTATGATGTAGATACCCTTTCATAGATGGGGGAGCAAATGTACAGGTTTTCAAAAGTTTGATATTGAAATATTCAAGTATATGACATATTAATAGCATAAAAATTTCTTAAGAGGTATGTTGGTAGTAACCATATCAAAGGGTAGCAAATGGGGGATAAAAATTAACGAACATATCAGATATTCGAAAAGGCTGTGACCCTGAAAGAATCTCCTTTTCAAAAGACTGACGAATCAAAAAAGTCTTCATTTTGAAACACTTGAGCGATTATCTAACAGATGGTTCAACTCGATATTCAAGACGTGCTGACCCATAGTCTGATAATTATTTGGAGGGATTGCTTAATCTATTTGAAGAAAAACATGCAAATTAAAAAACCTCTGTTTTCAAATATTTTTTATCTTTATTTTATCCATCGAATCATCCTGTTTCGCTTCAATCAATCAATTTCATCTTAAGCTTGCTCATCGGTTACAAGATAACTTAACAATCATCATCACCTATTTATTTTCGATCAACAAGGATCAATAAAAATGTATTATTGTTTATGAGAAACATTATTAGCGAAATGCTTACATCTCGAAACTTTTTAAAAATATTTTTACAAAGTGTAAAACACACTAAGTGTTAATAATTTATTAAGGACAAAAATATACCTGCTTCCGCAGTATAAAAATAAATGAAATGATCACATCCTCATAATATTATACTTTTGGTAGTTGATCACCAATATACCAAGTCATTCTCAATTTTCCATTGACATGTATTGATTCGCAGTTACTGAACTTTAGTGACGATTTTTGTTTTTCTGCTTGTGAATATCGGCAGATTTTATTTTATTCATTTACCTTAAATTATTTTCTTCAAAAAAAATGGTTGTTTGTAAAGTCGTTTACGGACCATAAATTAACGTGATAACGTCATAAGAAAACATTGATAAAAATTGCATACTTTCATGAATTGAATTATTATCACTGATTATTATTATTTTCTCTAATACAAAGAAGGAGTTAATAGTACATTACAAATTTATCAATAAAATAACATTTATTTGCACTCGTTAATTCAAATATTATGGGCCATTAACAATTTATTTACATGTGTGATATTAAGATCCTCCGCAGTTGACTTTTTATACGATCGTTTATATGAATCATAATAATTTTGTACTCAAAATTGAAACGACCTATTATTACTGCACTCGCCGGCCGACCAAAGAACAAATATATGAAATGATATCGCTCATCTAATTCATAAATTGCAAAAATTAATCACCTTTTTGGCCGCAATTGTTGTTGTAATAATAAATGGAAACCACATCAACGTTTCACTTAATAAACAATTGTCAAAACAGTCCAAATGTAGCAATCCATATTACCCTAATCTGAATCTGATTATTTCTAGCGATCGATTTTTTTACTATTCTGATCCGTTATCCTGGCCGGAAGGCCCTACAAAAAGAATTTAGATATGGTGGAAATCCTCAACCTTACATCCTGCAAGGTGCCACTTATAATTATTCTACCGCGCTTCAGAAAATCCTTTACTTCATAATGGTCCTTCTACTTAATTGATATTAAATATTTTGCAAGTGAGGCGAAATCGGATACCTGCAGAAGCTGAGTATTAAGAATAAATCATCAGAGTTGCATACGGAGTTTTCACTTCAGAAGGACTGTCCAAAGCACAGAACAGTAAAAAAAAGAGATGAAGTCGCAAGTGGGCGGTATCTGCGCACTTAGACTTTCTGCTTACTCAATCGGGATCGCAAACTCTACTCAAAATAATAATAGGGGTTAAAGTATGAAATTGCCGTTTTATTGCAATAGGTTCTTTGAATTGACATAGAATCTTCATGGTTTGAGGTTTTCGAATGAAACTTTTTTTAAATGGTTTCTATGATGTTCTTTTTTTAAAAAATGTAAAACATTTGAATATCGACTTTCAATTGTTTTTGTTATTCAATTTAGACAAGAAAGATGGATACTGCGAAAATTCGAGTTATTTTTGAATACGAGTTCCGACGCGGAACTAACGCGGCAGAAACAGCCCGCAATATCAATGCTGCGTTTGGAGAGGGGTCTACTAATGAACGCACCGTGCGATTTTGGTTTAAACGCTTTCGTGATGGAAATTTCGACTTAAAGAACGAGCCACGAGGAAGACCGCCCACACAGGTAAATAACGATGAATTAAGAGAGATAGTGGAAGCCGATCCTAGTCAAAGTACCCAGGAATTAGCGGCATGGTTTAACGTTACCTTACCCACAATATTGACTCACTTGCGTCAAATCAATAAAATAAAAAAATACGAAAAATGGGTGCCTCATGATTTGACTGATCTGCAGAAAGAAACGCGTGTTGAAACTTGTGTTGCCTTGTTGAACCGGTACAGAAATGAAGGAATATTGGATCGAATTGTAACATGTGATGAAAAGTGGATTCTTTATGATAACCGGAAAAGAAAAATGCAATGGCTGACCCCAGGTCAAATGCCACAACAGTGTCCTAAAGCAAAACTTACCAATAAAAAGGTAATGGTAACTGTTTGGTGGTCTCAGCATGGTGTTATTCACTATAGTTTTCTCCGATCTGGTCAAGCAATAACGGCAGATGTCTATTGTGCCGAACTCCGAACCATGTTGACAAAACTAGCAGTAAAACAGCCCCGACTCATGAATCGATCTTCACCATTATTGCTCCACGACAACGCGAGACCTCACACAGCACGAGAAACCATTTTGACCCTTCAGGAACTGCAGTTAGAAACCATTCGTCATCCTCCGTATTCACCAGACCTTGCTCCAACGGACTACCATTTTTTTCGTGATTTGGACAATTATCTACGTGACAAGAAGTTTTCTTCCCAGGAGGCAGTACAAAATGCTTTCACACAGTTTGTGCAGTCTAGATCGTCGGAATTCTATCGCAAAGGCATTAATGACCTTCCCATTAGATGGCAGCAATGTATAGATAATAATGGCAACTATTTTGATTAAATAAATTTGTTAAAAATTTAAAAAATAAACAATATAGATTTTCAGTACAAATCGGCAATTTCATACTTTAACCCCTAATACTATAATAGAAAAATACCATTTTTTGCAGTTTTGGGCCGTAAAAATGATAGTCGAAGTACTTATTTATCCAAAGGTACCAACGTACCATCGGTTATTCATATTTTCCGTTATTTTTGTTTACCAAAATTGTAAATTGATTATTTTTGAGTTCTTGGACATGAAAAGAAGAACCTTATTTTTGAGATTTTAAACTGTAGATTTCAATACGCAGTTTTGTATTTCTAGAAGTTTCTAAAACACCTACAAATTACTCAAAGCAAGCTTTCTGTCATAATTAACTTGCCTGCTACTCAATTAGTAATGCACCTGATTACGTGTAAATAATAGATATCGATAAGTAGTATATTGATGTTATCATCAATACAAGCGTTGCAACCAATACGCTATATTATATTTCTATATAATATAGCGTATTGGTTGCAACTAATTCTATAAAATTATCATTTTAATTTAATTATTTTTTTTGCTTGATTTTGTAAGCACTAATTATTTTTGTACACAAATAAGGTTGTACATTAAAAAAAGAGATTTAATAGATATGATTTTAAAAATAATTTTGGAAAGCAAAACCATATTGACTGTAAAACGATAAATATATTAGAGGTTTAGAAAGCGTGTTTATTTTTTTTTCTATATAACATTAAAAACCATTTGTCTTTAGAGAGAGTAAAGATAGGTTTCGAAGCATAATATAAACATAGCAAAATGTTGTATTTATTACAGCTTTTGTAAAGATCCGTATACAAGGAAAAGCCATTGCCATTGAATAAAAATAATTTTATTTTTATCTTATATTATTGCCTACGTTATTGTTTGCAACTCTGATAATTTGTTCAGCTTGAAGCGCCTTCTAGAGTGTGGTTGCAGTGTACAGTATGTTTAAAGTAGTGCTGCTAATAGCATAACTATAACCCCGTCTTGTACCCAAAAACGGAACTAGAACAAAGAAGTAAGCTGTTATTTATTATAGACTATAGTTATATGCTACAAGGGTAGAATATGATATAATTCATTTTGTGATATCTCTAGCGTTTTCAGTTTTTCTAGTCAATCGGAATATTATCACGATTTGAAGATGAGCGAGTAAGGTTATGCACGTTTCCTTGACAAGATCGCGTCATGCGACTTCTACTCTTTTTTACTGTTCTGTGGATCAAAGTGATAGCTCAACATTAAAATATGTATACTCATGATATCAGACTATCAGATGAGTAGATTATATATGATTCCTAATCAACAACAACAAAAAAATATATGGGTTGGCTATTTTAGTTGTTGCAGTTAAAAGGCAAAATATAAAGATTTTATAGGCAAATGAAGATTTAATTGAATTTTTTTACTGAAGTAAATGAGATTAGATTTAAATTATAAGGCCTAAAGTTTAGTGTATTAAATATCGTCATTTAGGTTCATAATCATTAAACATACGTTACCACAGTACTGCACGAAGAAAATCGGTTGAATTATATGTCAAGTTATCCATTCATAATGATTTAGTACATCACTTCACAATTTGAAATGTGGAATGAGGTCGATTTTTTAAAATAATCGTCAGTCTTTAGCAGCTTGATTACGGTAATTGAGCTAATAATGCAAGTAGGTGGTTTACAGCGCAAGCGCCGCGTGAGCCAGAGTCAGTATGCCAGTAGGTCGCCTTATATAACCCCTTCGCTTGCTTTGCTTTGCGTAAGAATTGTAGGCAATAAGCCCGGTAATACGATGAGTTATGTGTTCTGGTATTGGTATTGCTTGCTGCTATTGGTATGGTTACCTTGACTTTTATTACTCCATTTTGTATAATCTGTTAATATAAAAAAAGGTTTCAATTTGTTTGTTTGCGTTTGAAATTTGTCAATGGATTGACCATAGATTTAGGATTTTTTTCGCTGCGCCATATATCTATGGGATTGACTTAAAATCATTAAAAGAACGTTGGATTGCCCTCAAATTTCTCCTACTATAGATACATAGTTATCCGATGAAAGATCCAAGCCTCGTTCGTAAATTATGTTCTTGCTCTGTGCTGTATTAATAAAGAACTGTTCAATTGTTTCGATGTAATTTAAGTAACGGACGTAGGTTCATCATTTTATACTTAATTAATTTTTAAACATTTCATATTTAAACATTACTTAATTAATTTTTAATTTTCAAACAACAATTTATTTCTTAAGGTTCTTTTGTTATAAGTGTTTTTCACTCTTACACAGGCAGATCGTTTAGAGTTGATGCCATGGAGGCCGTCAACAACCCCTGAAGAAGCTCCGACTGAGTATGCAGTAGCTCAAGTAAGTCAGATTATTGCTGAAATCACAAAAAATAAGATGCGTGGGTACAAATCGTTTTAACTTTTGGAATAGATTTGCATTTCGAACTTTATGTATTCATTATGAATATAAAAATAGTCGATTTGGTATATCGTATTGGTATCGACTGCTTACGAAATTTAATTTAAATGAAATAATTCTCATTCTTAACGAAAAATAATGAAGAACGGAAACTTAAGAATGAAAAACCATGAAATAACTATTAGCAACTAGCTAACCGAGTTTGACCAGACATAGGCGAGGCAAAGCCCGTAGTCTGTCTCAACCCGATTTACCTTGGAGATACCTTTGCAAACTACTTATCTGTCACTAACTCCCAGTGACACTTGAGACAAGTTGATTATTTTTTGTTAAAATTTCTTTCGATATGAAAATCAATTAGAGTTCACGTCTTAAATAATAAAAATATTATAAAAAAATTAATGATGCTATATAAATTATCCAGTATAGAGTATCGAAATTAAACAAACAGAAGTCTGACAATGCTGTCGCTCAGTGCGTTCAATCATAGTCTTAGTGGCAAGTCAACTGTAACGAGTTATAAAAATCACGCAGATTTAACTGGTTAAATAACAAAATAATATAACAATCAATAATAATTCTTTCCAATCAAGAGATTGAAAAGAAATATAATTTTAAGAAGAACCGGAGTAAATTCTCTTCGTAGGCATAAATTATCGAAACTAAAACAGATGTCAGACGAAGCAGTCTAGACAGACAGACGGAGTATGATGGCAAGTAACCTGTAACTAGATTATTTTTGGAAGTTATAGTACCTAGTACAGTTCGCCATGATCTGAAAGGTGCATTGGTCAATTTGTGAGTCGCTTTTAGTATTAGTACTAGAATAAGTCTAGTCTCTAGATAAAAAAAACATTAATCTGCAGAGTAAGGAATAATATTGTGTTTATAAAAAATTATAATAATAAATTATGTAGTGCATAGCCCTATTTCTTATTTTCCTGCTAACACTGACTTAGAAGTCTCAGCTGGCCCCTTTTTGTCTATACAATACAGTACTGTGTCCATTGTAACTAAGGGCTACTAACGTGTTGTACAACTATGAGTCAATTTGAACTATTTTAGCCATTGAAGACTTTCCTCTGGTCGTTCGTGGCTTCATTTTAGCGATGCATCCAAATCAGTTGGTTTTCACATTGTTTTCGTTATTATACGCTTTACGCAAATGACTTGCCGCTTTATCAACACTGAGAACTTGGCTTTGGCGATCATTAGACAACCTGAACCGCATTAGCTTATTAACGTAAATTCTTGATTTTTCGGTCAATACGAATTAATCATAGTCATAAGTTCTCTCCTTCTGCTGACAGTCCCGTACCGTGATCTTGTAAAAAAAGTAGCTTGAGATTTTTGTTTCGATTTCCATTTATTAAAAGTGGCCTGCTACTAGTTATGGCTACCATAGTTGGTAACAGGCAACCGTTTTCAACAATATTGCAACACGAAATTAATCACTTTAAATATCGTTGTCGCTGTCACCATTATCACTGCTGCACAGTCTCCGTCATTTGCACTTGAGTGAGCTCGCGCGCGAAATGAGGTCAATAATTCGATTGTTTCCATAATTCCGTTTTGTTCAATTGTCATAGTATTAATTACCACACCGATAGCATCAATCACAAGTAAATTACTAAAGACACTTGACGACCGTTTGGTGCAACAGTAGCGATTCTGTCTTTTGCACCGACGGTCCTGGTTTCGAGTCCTGGATGGGTAAGATGTTTCTGTGATGCAAAGGAGAATTACTACCTGAGTCATGAGTATATTTATGAATGACATACAAATATTTGTCTTATTTCTACTTGTTCCTAGTGCTATTTCCAAAAACTAAATGCATTCAACGAATGACATGTCGTTGTTACATATGATTTTTGCATTAATCAAACCATTCTGGCGATCCTTATACAGTTAAAAATTAGGTGACACACTACATTTATAACAGATGTTACAAATAGAGCTAATGACGAATAGCCTTTGTGACGAATATAATTTATGACGAGAATAACTTCACAACAAAGAGCGTAAATGGCAAAGGCATATGTGATGTGATGAAATCCCTTTCATCGCAGTAACGAAGCTGATTATTTTATTCCTAGAAGTACTAGTTATGAAGATAAAGTTGCAAGAAATTTTTTACGACACTCAAATTTTTTTTTATAATAAAAAATTGTAAAATACAGTATTTTAAAATTAATAATTTGAAAATATTATATTAATGTATTATAAGTGTAATATTAATAGAAATATACATATATAAATACCCGTACATGTTCATAATAATCACACACATCTGCCTTGTCCGGGGCTCGAACCCAGGACCGTCGGTGCGATAGATAGCGTCAAATGTCAAAAGTTGAGTGGGCAGACGTTGCTGTGTTTTTTTAACTTTTCGTTCTCTAAAACTAAAAGAGCTAGAAATGTAATTTCAACGCCTAACTGTAGACGGTATTATGCAAAGCTATCTTAATTCTTTTACTGATAATAAATAAATTTTCTAATAGAAACATTATTTTCTCGGCTATTATTAGTGAGTTGTAACAGAACGACCACTTTCAAAAAAATCTGAAAAATAGCACTTAGTGTGTAGATTTAGTCTATATAAATTTCATAGAAATCGGTTGCCTGCAACATATGAAAAAAAATTTTTTTTTGTTGATCAGGTCCCTATTTGTGACACTACACATTAAACTCTTGAATGATATGTTTACTAATAATGATACAAAATTAAAAAGGTACGTTCCATCCACTCTGCTAACCCTGTAAGAGTCTGGCGTGCAGTTAAGTATGTACACAAATCAAACTCAAAGCAGGCAAATCCAAGCGTATTTTTATTCTAGACACTTTTTATAGACTGTGCCTGTACAGTGTTAAAAAACATAAGCAAACGGTAGACTTAAATTCACTTGATATAGCTTTCACTCACATGGTCACTCTATGACAGCAAGCAGCGAACGTGTTAAGATAGGCAGCTTAAAACTGCATACATAGTAATGTCACTGAGGAACGTACTTAACAATATGATATTCATTACATTTGGCTCTGGGGGCACATTCTCAATCGAAGTCAACATGCAATACCCTTTTATTAATTGTGTTTGTAATATAATATAATGCTCAGTGTATTTTAATATTTCTAATGAAACTTCTTTAGATTTAAAGCAGATTTTACAGATCGATCGTTTTCGTAGCAAAAAAACTTGTTTTATCAATTATTTGTTTAGATTACTGTATAAGCGATTATTTGCGTATCGGATAATTTTACCAAATGAGAATTTGCTGTTTAGATAAGTTGCCCTTTTGCTCGCAAAGGTAAACAAACTTACAGCACACGTTATAGCGCACGCCGATTTAGAAATAAAATAATAAACTTCCAAACCGACAGTTAACAAATGTAAATAGCCGAATAGTTATCTTGTCCTCACACAAACGCCACGTTCGGTCGGCCTATTACTATCATCAACAAATTAGTAGACTTTATTATTTATGAAGTTTGTTAGAGCATTCCGTTTTCTTTGATACAGAATGACGTTAATGTTATCATAAAATATTGACGTAGACAGGTTCGACGCACCGAACTCCTAAAAGACGGCCGAAGGTCGCTTGACGGTGACCCGTGCCATTGTGATCTATTCATAGCCCTCTATTTATGCCTGGAATGACCGAAAATAAATGTACAAAGATTACTTTATATATAAAATATTTATCATTTGTATGAAATAACCATTTGAGTTTTAATACAATTTGCGTAATAGATTTCACTAGGTTTCCTCTTTTGACCACTAATTCAAAGACTCCCAAATTACCTTATCTCTAAAATCCTGGATTAGTTATTTACAAACACAAAACATCAACATCAATACCAAATGTCTTATCACGGATGGTACTATACAAAGCAAATTTAATTTGAAAGGTGCATTCATTCATCATAATTTCAAGTTTAAGTACTGACTACTTTAAGGTATCCCAGGATCACAACTTATATTAGGTCCTTAACTATCTTACTGCGACATCGCCAAACGACACGACCAACAATACCAAATACTATACATTAATATTAGGAAAAAATACGTTTGAATTTTAAATATGTTTCCTTTAGATGTGCTTGATTTTTTTTCTATCGTTACTTTCGACTAGACTCAACGTCTTTGGCTATCGCGGTCAATTAGATTATTCCGTCGCATACAAATTGTTTAATTTTATCGATCTTTGAAATTCAAGCACAACTCGGGGATGTCATACATTGACCTCTCGTTAGTGAAAATCACATCCACCACCACCATCGACACCTAAAATGACTTTATTCATCTAGTTGCCATACATACACTCTAACTTTTGGTGCAAGGGTAGCGATGCTGCCTTTCGAACTAATGGTCTTGGGTTCGAATCCCGGAAGGGGCAGATGTTTGTATGATGAATTCGAGCATTTGTACCCGAGTCATGGGTGTTTGTATATATTTCTATGAATATTACATATCTATGTATGATATATGTATGTCTATCCGTTAGCCTAGTATCCATAACACAAGCCTCACTGTGCTTACTTTAGGCTAGGCTAATTGGTGTGAATGTAAGAATTATTGATTTATTATTATTTATTATTTAACTTTATGAAAATAGTGCATTCATATAAACAAAGTGCAGAAAGTGTAAGTCAACACTCAATTAATTTTTTAATTAAAAGTTTGATTTCTCATAATGTTCAAGGTCACACTTAATAACTAGCAACCTCATGGTATTACTTAAATTTTTCTTAACGAAAAATTGTAAAAATAAAATGTAGAACTTCTAAAGGATTTTGGTCATACAGGTCAAGGAGAAGACATTTTTAAAAGATATATTAAATATAATAAATCAACTTTTATTAACAAAATGTTAATTATACATATGAAACTGGACTTGTTCTCCATTAATGAAAAAATATACGGGATCATGCACTTATTTTTACGGCCTAGATGTAGTCTAACGTTTGCCTAAGTGCGCACCCAGGTCGCAGTGTAGCGATCGTCGCCGCGCGCTACGCTCGCGTCCGATTCTCTGCTGCTGTCGCTGCCACCGCCGCCTCTGCCGCGTTGCCGGTGCATGCGATCGCGTAGCCGCGCCGTCACGTCTGTCTGCATCAGTTTACGTAGTAGCTCCGCACCCGGCAAGGCGCGTCTCTCGACCGGTTAACGCGTTCACTAGGCCAAGTTCACTTTGTACTCGCGTAAACGAAACTCTGTTATCGCAACCACACCGGTCTGTTGTAAACTCCGTTATTTCGCAATATTCAAGAAACAATTCATTCCGGTACGTTATCTGTTTTAAATTCTGAATTTATAATAAAGTGCATGTTTAACTTGGCATTAACTAGTTCTACGATGTCAACGACATCTCATTTTACTCGCATGAAAATAAGCATCATTCAATATATTCGAGGTTAACCAAGTCGCGATAATGAACATGTTTATACAGACAATGGATAAGAAAAAACTTTTTATATTTTATTATTTAATGACAATTATAAATATGCATTGAAAAAAATATACCTCATAATATATTCATTTTTAAGGCTTTGATTTATTATACCTCTGCACACTTTTTACATGAATAAGGGGTGTATACAATTTATTAATATATAAAATTATAGAGTTTACTTTTGTATTACACATCTGAATATTTCAAATAGCATTTTGATATTTTGGGAGATTTTTTACATCGATTGACATAAGTCTGGGAGGAAAGAGATAACCATAGTCAGTGCTGATACGGCGACTATATCGCTCCTGCTTCGATTCAGGGAAAGCATCGATGCAAACTCGCAGGGCTTAATAATTCCCAGACATGCACCCGCACCCTGCATTGATTTCTGTTTGAGCTGCAATTATTGGTTAGCTTGGTTGTTAGGTCATACCTCAGTCAAGAACAACTATAGACTTGGATAACAATAACTGTTTGTGTAAACTTGTGGTAACGTATTCCGTAACAATGATTGCTTTAGTTCATTTTTAAATCATTAAGGTTTAGGAAAAAAGTCGTGAAATGTTATATCAATATTTATATGTATCCGTGAGTCAAAAGAACTGATAAGCATATTATTTGACAACATCATGTTATCTTGCTTGGGTGAGGTCACGTTTTATATAATAGCTTTACATAACAACTATGAGCAATAGTACGATAAATAAAGTTGTTACTTGTTGATACTTCGAGTGATCGTAGTTTTCTTTGTCCTCAGGTACTACCTGCGTGGAATTCCTCACAAGGAGTAGGTTCACTATATTTAGGCTCGCCTTGTGTTCTGTCTAGTTACATTTTCACTTGGTCTCCGTCGTTTCGTTACCCGCTGCTACGACATCAACCACTTCTCCAAATGCCTTTGGAACCACGTAACGCCCCAAGGGCATATCAAAGAATTTATCGAAGAATTCAGCATCCGTATAGGCTCCTTAGTCTCAGCGAGCGCATGCACAGATATAGACCAATTTTACCTTCTCTACAAGAAGAGGAGTCCGCTGAACAGAGGTCTAATTTAGAAGTTCAAGAGAGGCCTAGATTGGTTGTTAAAAGGACTGGACGCAATGATTCCACCAATCAAGAAAGGTTAATGTATCCAAATACAGCACAAAATGATAATGAAGAACTTCAAATTATTTCATCGGATGAGCGCGCAAGATATCCGAACCGTTTCACCCAGTGGCAAGCAGACGAGCCACAAATTATAATTACATCCGACGTACAATTACAAACCGATGACCCTGTTTATGATATCACAGACCGACCACGAGGAATAACTGTGTATTCTTCAGTAGGTTCTACAACATTGTCATCATCGCGTTCTCAAGCCGAGTTTGGTATAGGTCTACGCACTTGTTTCCTTTCCGCAACACAAAATTCTAACAATTCAGTCTGTGAACCAGTATTAGGTGAAATGCCCAGCTATCAAAATACTCACAACGGTTATTCTACAAACAGTGTAACAGACCGAGGGACGCAAATATCTCCAGAGCCTTATGATAATTCAGAAATAATTGATTTAGATCCAGAAAATCCAGAAGCTATGGATTATGAGTCAGAAAATACAGATGAAATAACTCTTGACTCGGAAAATCCAGAAACCGTACATATGGACTCGGAAAATTCTGAAATAATACAGCTAGTGTCTTGTGCTGAGAAGATACAAAACGAAGTAAATGGGACTTCACTTATGCCGTACAAGTTATATGCACGATCAGCATCCACACCCTCTCTTCCGGCTCCTACACTGGCTTCTCGCCAAGTCGCAAACAGAGTTATCAAGCACGCTAGAAACAATAAAACACTTGATGAAAAGACATTACATTGCCTGAATTGCGATCTCTTTCCTATTTTACCAGTCACTGGGCAGTGCGGTCACACGCGATGCACTAAGTATGTAATTTACGTGTACAGCTTTGAATGATTGGGTATTTATGTATTTCTATCTATCTACTATAGATATAATTTTTATTGTGCAGATGTATACAGAACAATGGACCATGCCCTTGCGGAGCGGAAGCTCCGAAAAGTTTACACGTGAATACAGTCATCCAGTACTTGATTGGAAAAATGTTGCCAAATGACTTGTCACGAAGGTATTGCGACAATCTAAGTAATGAAGTTTTGCAATCGCCCTCGAGAATAACCTCAGGTGTCAGTATTTTTTTTATGTTCTCACATCTAGCTGCAAACTCGATTTGAAATAGAAATATAGAAACAGTTGTAGGCGGTCACCTGTGGTTGTTGCTGAACGCGATATGATACCTTGTCAGTAAACTCAAAATTTGATAAATAATGAAATAATAAAGTATTTATTTGTAATTTCTACAGAGGCCTCACCGATAATGAACCCCGTTCGTCATTAAGAGACGAAGCTGAGTTTACTGCGTCTACTTTAAAAACAGGTAAGTTATTCGTAGTGAGTATTGGCAGTGTTTTAATGTTGGTTAAAATTATCGTGTTATTTGGTTTATGTTATGCTTGTTAATGTATTTGTCACCTTCATTAATATATTTTAGAGTGCATAGTAATATAATGATGTTCATATTAGAATTCTCGTAATGCCGTTGCGTGGTATAATAATTTTGTGCACAATTAACGCTAAAGCGAGGAATATTGTTTTGTAATGTTTATAACTGTAGTTAACAACCTAAGGTCGAATAATCGCCTTCAAACGGCAAAGGTAAGACAGTAATTTATTTACACATTTTAAAACTGTGCTCAGCGATTGCTTTTAAGGACTAGCTCTATATTCGCGAATCTTTCGCATTATTTTGTGTTTTTTAAACTAATGTTACAGAATTTAACATTGTAAAACTAAGTACTTACTCAATAATGAAGGTGATGTTATTTTCATTTTCCATTGTATGTTTCAATCCATACCCTATTTTTATTCCTTTATTTTCTAATGTGTAATATATATTTTATATTTAGTCTTGGTTCGATTGACATACTTATATGAATTTAACGTTGGGATTTCAATATCTGGTTGTCACGAGTGGTCATAGATAACAGTTTTCTTTATTTATAGTCCATTTCACTTTGCCGTGTAGAAATCTTAATACTATAAAGGTCACCATACCAATAAAGAAATACATATATACTATTAGTGGAGAATTAGGACTTTTCCACTTGATCATCAAAGAGGACATAAAGTACCAAGTACTGTGTCCCTTTTATAAAAGTTTCTTGACGCTTTCGTCAGGGTACGGAAGAGGCTATTTGACGCAAGTTTTGAACTTTTTCTTTGTGAAAAGTTGTTCAACACATTTAGAGGCGCATATGCTTTGTTGATCTTGAACCTATCCAAACAATGCTGCTCTTGGGTTGCCGCGCTTTTGCGATGCGAGTGATTGTATACTATCAAATGTGCCGTTAAATATTGTAATCAGTGAAAATTATTATTAGTTTGTAGAAATACAGTAATACTGTAGTTGGCACTTACCCAACGTTATTGTGTTACTTTTTGGTGCAAATAGGCAATATTTTCACCTAATTAAGGTAATTTCTTTTTCATGTAAGAAAACAAATTTCAGTTAATAAATATCGGACATCATCCTCGTCCAAGCCCTTTAGCGGCGCCGTAGCATGCCTATCTATATATTATTTTATTTATATACATAACTTTACTTTAATCAGTAGCTTATATTTACTTTATTAGCATTTTCCCTTGACTTTTATCATGCGACACACATGTCATATTGTTATATAGACACTTTTTATTATTAGTAAGAAATCCTTTGTCAATCGACTATTGCATTAACATTGGAGTTCATAAGAGGCAATGACCGTGAATTATGTTCTTCGTCAAGTTGGTGGTTCACAGATCTGATAAAGAATCTGAACCTTAATGAAGGTTATAATTAACATAAAATGTACAAATAAATATTAATAATAAATAAATCTTCATCACTTCTTGGTCTGTTTAATTAAATTGTATAATAAAATAATATTTCTTATTTGGATAGGAAAAACTTCGAATAAACAATTTATTTCTCTATTCATTTCTAAAATACAACCACTTGAAGAACTGATAGACTGATTCCAACATAAGGATACATATTTCATGAAGTCGGCAATTAAAGGTTAATAGCAAAAAAGGTAAAATATTACGCGAGCATTGCAACTTTTTGCTTTACGTAATTAACTTTATATAAAAATATAAATATATATATTTATATAAATATATAATATATCATAATGGCGAGTAGTTTCGTGGGCGGCGTCAGCTTGCTACGACCGCGCATCACAAGGCTATTATGTAAATCGGCCGTTTGTTGGTTACACCGCGGTTATGTAAGTACACATACTGTCGGTACTGTGCGGCAGAGAACGCGGGTCGTAGGTTACGCCAGCCCACAAAATAGGTCACTGCTCAATCATAACCAAAATTTTACAAAAAACATGGCCTGTATGCACTGGTTTTTTCTTTCAACAGTTTAACAAAAATTTTTACTCAGTTGTAGGTTGTTCATGTCGATAATTGCATTTATAGTTTGAATATAGAATATGAAATTGCCACGGCCAATGTGCCTGCGAAAAAAGAGTTTTATCTTTCTTCCTTGATCAGAACATTATGATACTATGGACTGTACTAAATGATCGCAATATTTTAGTATTTCTTTTTTGTTTAGCAATGTCACATCATGCATCAAAATATCGTGATGTAGTTTTTATAACTAGTTTTGACTTCGTCACTAAATATTACTTTGAAAATAATTATTTTTGAACATGGTTTTAAAAGCGTTGTGATATGAATATAAATAAGGGTTTAACGAAAACCTTTAATAGAACTAAACATATAAAAAAACATTTTAACAATAAGACCTTTGCAAAACTTATGCTCGCTTTTGTTGGTTGTCATTAACCAATGTGTACTACATACAGTTATGTAAGTCGCCGACAATCAGTGCAACGAGGAGCACGAGTCGCTTTGGTTTCGCGAATTGCGTAGCAGAACTGAATCAAGCGCGAAAACTACCTACTCTTCTTTCTATTTAAATGATACCTGTTACTAAATAGTTATCGCAACAGAAAATAGAAATTCGAATTTTTGTTTGACATAATTAATTTTGCCTTTTGGGGACTATTTTCGTTTGAAAGTAATATAGCTTTGTATTAGTATAACTTACTTTTACATTTTTAGCTCATTCAGAGATCAATTATTTTGATGATGTGGATTTTTAATTTCTTGGGTTCTTGTCACTCATTTATTGCTAAAAATTCATATAAAGATGACTTAACTAATAGCTGAGTATGATAATGTATTAATTTTTATTTTTATTTTGAATTTCGCTTTTGATCCCAATCAAGCACAAGGGCCAAGACAGGATCCACGATGGAACGTGTTAACATTAGCATGTAGGGTCAGTTCCATTCCATACATTTTGAGGTTTTTACTTTACACGAAAATATAAAGCTACAAGTTTCAGTTGGAGCCAGTGAGACAAAAATCTTAATAAAATACTTTATATCACCTTACCCAACATTTACAATGTTAATTAATCATATATATTTTTGTGATAATTAAAAGAGTAACTAAAACATGATAAAACAATGTAGTGTCGACCACGTTATATATATCCTATTTAGTTACACTCTTTAAGTATCAGAGTACGGCATTCGGCAATATGGCATATATGTTGACAACTTAGGATATTTCTATTCTGTTAAGTATTTAAGCTATGAATAATAAAAAATAACTTGAAGACTATGTTTTAGATTTTTGATAACTTGTACTGGTATATGACGACTTACTCTTAAATAGTATACTACTACTTATTTAAACATAATTATTTGTGATGAGAGGAAATATCGCGGCCTGTGCTTATTATTATTGCAAACCAACACTTGGTCGCAGTTATTTCTTTCCGTCACTGTCTTAGCACGAGTTATGGTGGCAATTTTTTAATTGACTCTCTGTATTATGTACTATTATTTACTCTGAGCTTCTAGTGAGTATTTAGCGACCGTTTTAGAAATAAAAGCGAGCCTTACCAAGTTTACATATAATCACATAAAACTTTACTTTTTGAATGCGACAATTGGCTGTCTGTTTGAGAGAAGTAAAAAAAGGTTGGACTATATTTTCAGCGTCATTTTTCGACTTAAAAAATGATATAACGCGATTTTGTTTAAAGTTCTTTTATTAAAAAAATATATAAACAAAACAAATATAAACGAAAGAGTACTAACTACATTTTATTTAACTATACGTTTAAATGCATAAATGAAGAAGGAAGTTAAAATTCTTTGACAAAAACTGTTATGTCGTGAGTTTAACTTTATTTTGAAGAAGCCTAACTTAACTCGGAGAAAACGTGAAAAGTTTGCATGAAACCTTAGAAACACTTATTTCATGGTCAAGTTTTAACAGGAAACTGAAATATATTGCGAAAAAGTATGTCTGTAGAATTTCTCCCTTAGCGATCTTCCGGCCTTCGACCGACCGACCCCAAACACAAGAAAAGTGCTTCAGCTAGTTGAGCCCTAAAGGAGAGATTAAAAAAAAAACGATAAACAAAAATGTTATTCCCACTCACTCGGCACACATATCGTTCGTGTTGAAAACTGTTGTGGCAAATAAATGGGAACAATTCACTTCAGAGGTCTATATTAGTATGCTATCCTTATTTAAGTAACCTTATTTTGTATTGTAACTATTTAAATTTACGACTTTGTCGTCACCGATATACGCAATCGTGTTTGAATTAAGTGTTGATGATTTGTTACGTAATTAATTACAAAGTTAAACAATTTTTCGACAGAATAATTACGAGCAGTTTATTATTATGCATAAATTATCGCAATTATGATTTCGAGTCTACTGACTCAACTAACTCCCATCAGTGCCTCAAATGGGTACTTAAGTATATTTAGCCTTGGGAACAAC
This sequence comes from Calamotropha paludella, assembly GCA_927399485.1. Lineage (NCBI taxonomy): Eukaryota > Metazoa > Arthropoda > Insecta > Lepidoptera > Crambidae > Calamotropha > Calamotropha paludella. The sequence goes on along the minus strand of OV656803.1, from coordinate 28,801,060 downwards.
GCAAACAACACATTTATTTTATATTTTTTTTATATTTATGATAGTAAGAAATAAAAGAACAAACGGTTGTAAAGAAAGTTAAAATCCAATAATATTTTCGTCGAAAACATATAACTCCTTTTATTAAGGGGATCTAGTTTAGATTCTTCTAAGTTAAATTTAGGAACATCTTCGTCTTGTTTAATTTGAATCAATTAATGGGCTATCCTATCTCACAAGTAATATTTTCACCTAATGTTATCTGTATAGTAACTAATTATAAGTCGGCCGTTAATTTGCTCAAGCAACGTTCAACGAGACATAAAAATAAAAAATAACTATATTAACAATTTCCACGATTTGGTGAAAATCAAGATATTCTTTATCGTTATGAAATTACACACACGTAATAAGTTTGTATATACACATTATATTATTTTGTAACGACGGTATAGATTTTTTCACAATTATTGTAAAGGTGACAGCGTATTATTGGATTAGCCCATGTTCTGAGAACGAGTTACTAAACTAGTTACATGAATATGTCGTAATACACCCGTTGTGTGGTTATTATATTTCCCAAATACGCAATATAGCCAATTGGCGTTATTCAATCGCATGTCCTTGAATATTAATGGTTTGTTCCTTTGTTCAAGATTATAAAATTAATGTAAGCACTGTTATACCGATTACTGTTCGAAATGAAAAATATTGTTACATAATGAAAAATATTGTTACATAAAGAAAAATAAATATGTTTATACGACTGTTTTTAGATTTATTGTGCTTTCAAGGGCGCCGACTTCGCTCATGGTTTTTAAGTATTCTTTTAGTTTTAGTTTCTTTTTACGTGATTTTAAATTATTATTCTAACTGATTATAACCGTCCTTGTGACAGTTAACGGATATTCACCATAAGTAGCTTAGGTCGTTGTCATGTCGATAGCGAACTTGAACATTGTGACACATATAGGGTAGAGCTCAAACAACGAGTGACGAGCGATCGCTTAAAAAGTTTTGATACTCATAATACCGCTTTTAAATATCATCTATATTTAATTTATATTGTAAGAATTCAATGTAACAGGTGTCGTTCTATTAAGATGATAGGCGCCGTAATAAATGTAAATATATAATATGCTCCATATAAAGCAAAAAGTACGTAATCAAATGTTTATGACTTTCGACGCTGATAAGTCATTTTAAGAAAATTTGGGGCTTTCAGATTGTTTATTGACGAGTACTTATAACGCTGCTCGCTTGTCACTTGCGACATTTTCTTATATAATGTTACGCAGACTTTGACTGCGTTCAGCCTTATATAACTATTATGTAGCAAGGAATATAAATGTCACAGGCGCGTTGGGATACTTATTTTATTACTTTATATACTCGCTCCGTTGTAATCGGCGGTGTGTTAGCTTAGCCTAGCAGCTGTCAACTCGAGTAATGTTAATTATCAATGTTTTAATAACTTGAAGCGTATAATGATAATGAAATAGTTTTGGAGATGTTAAAAAATAGAATCAATAAGATTTTAAGGTCAAAGTTGAATAAACTGCAATTAATAAAATAATTAAAATTTTCTTTATGATTATTATCATAAAATCTTGTAACAGCATAACAGATTTCAAGGCCTTCGTTAGGAAACCAACCGAGCACCCGACGAAACGTGCATCATCCATTTTTGCAACTGTAACGATAAAATTATAAGCTGCTTTCTGTTCTGTAAATGGTTAAGTAGGGACATCGATCGTCTATTCAAACAATTTCTATGTAAAAAAAAAGATTCCCATTATTTTGTAAGGTTTTGAGATTTTCAACAATTCATTTTGGTGAATAAAATTATAAAGTAGCGCGCCCTAAGATTTTTTTACCTTTATGAGGTTTAAGAAAGCGACAATTTTGTTGCCTTCGCTTAAGGTTGTTTTCTTGCATTTAGATGTTTTCTTATACGCAGAAGTTTGTTTGTGTCTATTCCTGGCTGTGCTGCTGACGTGAGTTGTGACTAGTTCAGTACGAGTGTCCCTACACTCGTACTGATGGGGATTGTTTTAGAAAATCAAGGAAAGTAGATTGTGGTGTGGTTTAATTTCTCCAGTGCTGGTAAACGCCTAACTAAATTGCCAAAATACGTAAGTTCGTACCATTTCGATGAAAATTTTGACAGCACATTATAACATTTATAAGAAAAGAAAAACACGTGCACAGTAAGATATATTTCTGGACGTATAAAGATATTTCTATTAGATATAATAGAATTTATACTAGAATTTACGTTTTTATGCTTTTATTAGTATGTTAAGCTGTAAAATTTGAAGAAGTGTAAAGTTGAAAGTAAGAATATTTTAATAAACTCTTTTTAAGAAAATTACGCATACGGAGAAATATCTAATTTGGCACAGTTAAAGTAAATAAACATGACGTGCATTACCGCCTATGTGACACACACATGCATAATACATACACACACATACTCTCTAAAATACACATGCGCACGCACTCACATATGCAGGTACTAATTAACTAATTTATTCAAAACTAGCTGACCCAGCCACGCGTTGCTGTGGCACAGTATTTTTTTTAATAAAAGATTTTTTCTGGAGTAAAAGTAGCCTAAGTTACTCCTTATTATATCAGCTACCTGCCAATAAAAGTCCCGTCAAAATCGGTCCAGCCATTTCAGAGATTAGCCGGAACAAACAGACAGACAGACAAAAATTTAAAAAAATGTTATTTTGGTGTATGTACCGCATAAGGTTATTTCAATATTACAAACAAACACTCCAATTTTATTTATATGTATAGATATACAGCACTTTTTGATTCTTTGTGGATTAAGTCTATAAAGTCTGTGCTTAAATAAAAAAAAGTTTAATATGGTCTTGATGAATGTGTAGTGAATGTCATATTGTCCTAATCATGAAAAGATGTTTCGATAGTTGTTTAATAACATTAAAGTCAAAACATTCGGTTTTAACATCAACATTCGCAAAACAATTTATGATTTGATTTATAAAATAATCCTGATTTTTGTCGTAATTGTATGGGTTTATTTTTATTTAAATTTTAAATAATTTCTTTAAATAAGACAGACAAATTAACTGTGTGGCCAGAAAGAAAAGATATTAGTCTTTGATAATACTTCAAACTTGAAAATCAAAACATTTATGGTCTAATATCGACCATTAGTTACCTTATGTTTTGTTTTACTCAACGGGGACAATAAAAATTATGTGTTGACTTGACTTTTTGGAACAGAGCTGTTCTCTTGAAAGAAATTATATTAAAAGACTGAAGCTATTACTATAATAATATCTATTATATCCTGTAAAGTAAGTATAAAGTTCCTAAACCTCCGTGGTATGTTAAGAATGGGTAAAAGTAAAATGCTCGAGCTTGACAACCTGCAACTTGTCTAAACGGACTCGAACTCGCCGAAATCAATTTAAACTTGTGTGTTTGTAAACTGCATTTGGCTTCCTGATATTATATTGTGTACTGCCATGAAAATAAGTTTTGTTCGCCCTACATATCTACCACCCACATAGGTCGTCTTCTAACTGACAAAAAGAACAAAATCGTCAGCTGCAAAAGAAGTAACGACATTTACTTAATTATATATCGTTTATACCGAATCCTTTAAACAATATTCTTGTATTATCTCAATAATAGCAATCTTCTGGTCTCATTACATCGTTAAATAAAACAAACGTAACAAGTATCTGTTTTAATGCTCAGACATTGGTACGATATACAAAGGATAAGAAATAGGATGTGTCATCTCAAGCAAAGGTAATTGTCGATAACGCTAGTGATTCAAAGCAGACCCACGGTTAGGCTATGAATCGTAAACACCGTGTACATTGACTTGATCCTCTTTTGATTTGATAAATTTCTAACCTGCTATGCGATTCTTTACAAGTTATGTTGTGACGAATATTTGGCGTAAAATTTCTAAATATAGGCTTAAGTTTAAAAATTTTTACAGTTTTAAACAAATTTTCTACAATTTGTTTCTCTGTTTCATAATTACAATAATCACAGAACAAAATTGTGAAAAAGTGGAGTTATGAAAACTGTTTCATAATCACAATTTACGCACATCAAAAAATTCTAGAAGTCAAACACGTTTTTGCTAGTTGCTAAAATTAGGTTTTTTAATTTTATTTGTTGTAATGTCCATCTTTCTTTTAGTAAACGATATCGTTTTCAAATTTAGGTTTCTAAATAAATATTCTTATTAAATTTCTTTAGGATAATAAAATATTTGAGAGCGAAACCTTGATCCCTATACACTTTTGATGTGTATAAATAGTGATTCATGATTGATTGCATTGTTTATTTATAGTGTCTCAATCACAAATTTTACACATTGACGCTTACGTTAATATTTTATTCCCAGATTCAACAAAGGATTCGGCATGTGGGAGGGCTTGCCACCGCTTATCGCGGCCGACTATACGCTCGCTGTTAGGATCCGTTAGGATACGAGCCGCGTTACCTGACATCAATGAACGTATGCCGATGTCACCCCAGGTGAGTGAGAACTTGATATTGGAGTTTTTACATCAGTAGTGCGCTAACTTCCACCACGTATCTCGCTTAAACCTTACTTTTATTTGTTATTTCATTCAGTTCTATTCAGTAGTTGCCACAATTAATTTTCAATTAATTTTTGGAATTTCATAAAAACAGTACTTTTTCTTGCCTAAAATCTGAATTACGTTTTCATCATAACTTCGTTATAATTGAATTTTTCTGTTTGGTTAAAAACCATGTTCTCATCTGCATAGACATCTGCACCTAACGATATATAACACGTTATCCTTAACCTAGAATTCAGTTTATGGCTAGGCGGCGAAGGGTCAAAATTTTGACTTAGTTTTGTAAAAAAAAAATTGTATGGTTACTTACTTTTGTAATCTGCTTTAATTTTTGTAATTCTTTTTAGTAACATAGAACTTATAATTACGCATCTTTTCATGCAAAAAAACTTTTCACTTATTATAGTTTTGACACACGTTTGTTAAAATTTATCCCAGTTTTCATAAAATTTCATTGAATAATTATTTTTTTTATTGGCTTATTAGTTTGTATATTCATTAACTAGGCTTTAATAAGCCGCAACTTTTAAGCATATTAACAACCTTCAGTTTTCGATTTTGAATCAAAATTTTAAACTTTAAAAATTTTCTTCTATTGCATTTAACTTTAAACACACTTCTCAAGACTACACGTCGTATTATTATTAAGTTTTGAGGATTCCTCAAAAACAGAATTTTTAGCCACGTTACAAAAGTTAAAATTTTTAATTTATTTGCCTTAAATTTTTTTTTGATCAGGCCTTGTGCATTTTAAGGCTTAAAGTTATCAAACTGATATATTATATACTGATAGATATTGTTGTGGCGCTTCTCTTCATGTATTGTTTGTACACGTCGACCTCATATCAAAAACGTTATTAGTTACTACTGTAATGTGTCAATTTTATCCCTTACAATAGACTTATGCGAGATGGAGGCTAAGGTCACCACTCACTCCACCAAGGACACTAAGCCTGCGAATAAAGCTGCTCCTAACGCCAAAGCAGGAGCAATACCCAAAGCCACCAAAAAGGCAAAAACACCGTCAAATTAACGTCGACAAATAAGTTGAAAAATACCTTTATGCGATACCCCCTGAGCTACCATCTCGAGCATCAACACCTACCATTGAGCTCAAAGCATCGGTTAGCGAGCAAACCATCCATCCCCTGAAGTGGCTTGCAGATGGAGATTTTTGGACACCTTAATAAAATCAAAGCAATCGCTGAATCACTTACTTACAACCTTGATGAGAACAGGCTTATATCTTAACCCCACCAGTCACAGATATTGCTAAGGATCTCAAAAGAGAAATCATCGACACTGTCAAACAAGCGCTCGCTTACTGTGTTAAGACAGAATTGGCTCGCTTCAGAACACAAGCTACTGCGGTGGCGGCGCCCGCTATGGTCACCGGGCGATCTTACACTTAAGCTGCGCAACAGCCTTCTTTCACTAGCGTCCCTAAATCAGTCAACACTAGCAGACCGGCTATTATTGTGAACCCCCAACTGCAAACCCGCCTGAACGCGATGAATAACTTCAAAAAGAGCATCAGTTTCAAAGATATGACCTTCGCGCCCGCGAGAGTGCAGCTCATCTCGGACAACAAACTCCGCGTAGAATTTGATGACAATAAGCAAGCGGATGAAGCTCTTAATTAAATGAAAGAGTCCAAATTCGTCGCTGCAGAGCCGGCAAAACGTCTCAAACCCATGGTGATACTGAAAGTTCTCGCCAACGATACAGCGTCAGAAGAACTCGTGGCGAACGTATGCCGACAAAACCTCGAGTCAGACAAACTGTTTAACAAAGACAACGACATGACATTGCGCTTCAAGCGCAATAATTGAAACGAGTTCTTGTTCAATGCCGTGTTTTGCGTCACCCCAGAACTCTACAGCGGCCCAATCAATACCGAGCGTATAAACATCGAGCATCAGAGGATGAGAGTATATGACTTTTCCCCTTTCATATAGTGCCACAAATGTTTGCAGTTCAGGCGCACCAAAACCCACTGCAAGGCGGCATCTTGTGCACACTGCGCATCCTCACAGCATTCCATCGACAGCTGCGAGAATAAAAATAAATCCTCGATGTGCGCTAATTGCGTCTCCCACAGCGAGAAGTTTAAAACTAAGTCTGACATAAATCATACGGCGATGTCCGATGCCTGCCCCCGTTTCATTCAATATTCCATTTTGTATGAAACGGGGGCAGTCATATTCAATATTCAACCATTCAATAGAGAATTACACGTCACCCAGTGCAACATAGATCGTTCATGAACTGCAGACCAATAAGAGCGTTTGCTCTCTTACCAACAGACTCCTGAAGGAAGCTGCCCCACGACGCCGTTCTGCCACTATCAAAGTACCCAAAGTGGCAAGGAAACTGTAGAGGCTATCCTTGCCCACTTTTGCCATCCGACACGACCGACAGTTACTACCGGCATCACGACCTGTGTTCTCGACAGTACATTCAGCCTAACACACAGAACGATCCTCCATTCACAGTCGAGGAAAATGCCTGGATAAATTAAATAATAATAAGGCTCCGTGTTTGGATCACTTCACTGCAGATATCTACAAACAAGCGGCCAAAACCCAGACCTCCTAGGTGCCATCCTTAATCAGTGTTAAACACTCAACTATTTCCCGTATACGTGGAAGGACGCGTACGTCAAAATCATACCAAAAACTGGCAAACCAGAGCAGTCCTCTTTAACATCACTCCGCCCAATAGGACTCTCGCCAGTCTGGCAAGTTATTCGAGAAACTGTTCATCAGACGAGTAACCTACGCCGCGGCCAAAGCTGGCAAGAGCAACCCACTCCAATTCGTCTTCACTGAACATCGGGGTGCCGTCGACGCGCTCACCATGGCCATTGAGAAAGTACGCAGCTCCAAATCCGCAGACAAACTCACTATCGCGATCTCACTGGACATCAAATCCGCCTTTAACAACGCATGGTGACTGGCCATGATCGAACAATTGCGCTTAAAAGATTGCCCCAACAACATTTTTGGCCTTATACGCAATTACATTGAGGACAGATGTGTCACATTGGACCACGCCGACGAAAGAGTCACAAGACCTATGACCAAGGACTGCATTCAAGGATTGGCATACGTCCCAGTTCTATGGAACATTATTCTTGATGACCTATTCCAAATCCCACTTCCAACAAGCATTCGCTGACGATTTGGTGCTTGTTATTTCCGCTAAAACCATCTTTTAATTGGAAAACAACGCGAACATCGCGAGCATGGGGCGATAGTATCAAGCTTTCTTTTGGACCAGAAAAGACGTAGGCCATTGCATTCAATAAGAAAGCCAAGATGGCAAATATAACCATTGCGGGACAAAGGCTCACATTCCAAGATGAGATCAAATTACGAGGTGTCATCATAGAAAAACAACTTCGGTTCGGTGCGCATGTGCGGTACGCCATAGCCAAAGCGTCCAGGGTGTTCCAAGGGTTATGCCTGTTTTTACGGCCAATCTGGGGAGCCGATGATTACATACACAAGCTGCCAGCAATAAATATGCGAAGCGAATGCTAGAAGGTATGCAAAGATGCTTTGCCATCAAAGCCATTCGCGCATTGCGTACAATTTCAACGACTGCAGCTGTTGCACTCGCGCGTTTTATCCCACTGGACCTAAAGGTCAAAGAGGTCCACGAAATCGAAAAGATGCGCTCCACATGAGTCTTTACACAACTTCCCGATGACATTACACTACACCTTAGTGCCAGAATATCGCCCAACTTTGAACAAGCAAATACAATACAACAAGCGGATGCACTACACACAGAAACGGCGTACCAAATATACACAGACGAAAGCAAGCTAAAAGACGACACAGTCAGTCGGTGCCGCTTTCGTATGTTATGCTTCGGACATCTCCAAGCCCCCATAATTAAAAAGCTCAAATTCCACAGCTCCTGTAGCGTTTTTCAGGCAGAGTTATTAGCCATATTACATGCTTGCAAATTCGCAACTACTAAAAAGTTCACAGACACCGTTATATACACTGACTCACTGTCATCTCTACAGGCAGTCCAGGACCGCAGCAATACCCATCGATTCGTTGCTGAAATTCATGAAATACTGCTGCGGCGCCCTGGACGCCTGAGATTTGCATGGCACAAGAACCACTTCGCCATTACCGGTAATGCAGTGGCTGACGCTGCGGCGAAACAAGCCGCCATTCAGCGTTAACAACGCTTCCTCATTTGCTAAAACCAGACTTCGGCGAGACACTATAGCTCAATGGGAGTCTAGATATACAACTGCCACACAGGGAGCCAAAACCAGAAAATGGCTTTCGACTATAGCGGATTGCCATTCTTCAGCCTCATACAGGTTTTCACAGGACATGGCTATCATAAAGAATATCTAAACAAGTTTAAAATCACCAGCGACAACTTGTGCCCCTGTGATAATCAAACAATACAACATTTTGAGCACTTACTGAAAGAATGACCTAAATTCACCATCTCCAGACTCACACACACGCAATTGTGTAGGCATTTTCGAATCGAGCCATATAAACTCTCCGAAATTATAAGAATACATAGTTACCAACCTTAAATAATTCAATAATACATAAAATTATATTAAAGACACAATCGATTCAATTTTATTAAACCAAATTTAAACATTTAAACTTAATATTTAAAAAAATCACGAAATTTTATATTGAACAAAAACAGCATCTTTGTAACAAATTAAATATTAAAACTTACCGTAGACAACTTTTTACAGTTAGAGAGTATCCAATCGCTATTTATCCGGAACAAACAAATAGTGGAAAAAGCTACCCAATCTGAGAAACAAAAACAAGACTGATAACTAAATGCGAGAAGGGATCGCGCAATATTCATCAAACTTAAATTAGCCTTAAAAGTAAACATCCAAATTGTAGAAATTGTGTTGTATAAAATAATTGTATTGAAACGACTTGATGTGCTGACAATGGTATATTAATAACAACAGGTTGCTAAGATACGTAAGACATTAAATCATAGACATCTTGCGCGCCCCATGGACTACATTATCGTAATTATTATAAGTTAATAAATTAAGGACTAAATTATCGTAATTATCATAAGTTAATAAATTAATTTAACATTCAATAGGTAACTTACACAATCTAGTTACGGATCGCGTGAATTCTGTACCATTAGCAAGAGTGACAGTCGCTACCCTACAAATACCGTCTGCACCCGTATGCAGTTTACTGATTCTGGCTAATGGCCATACTTGTGGTGATGTGTTATCATCCTTAACTAGAACAAGATCATTAATCTTTAGATTTGGCGTGGATTGACGCCACTTGCTACGGTTTTGCAAAGAGTTTAAATAATCTCTGGACCACCGCTGCCAGAAGTGCTGCATCATAGACTGCACACGCTGCCATCGAGACAATCTACTTTCATTAAGAGTAGTTATGTCGGGCTCTGTTGGCAATAATAATGAATCTCCTATTACTAGATGTGCAGGCGTAAGAGCACTGAAATCGTTTGGATCTTCACTAATGGCTGTGATAGGCCTCGAATTAATGCATGCTTCTATTGTACATAACACTGTATAAAGTTCTTCGTAAACGAGTAAAGCGTTAGCGATAACACGCTTCATATGATATTTTACTGTTTTAACAGAACTTTCCCACAAACCTCCAAAATGGGGGCTGTTTGGTGGAATAAAAACAAATCGGATAGGTTCGGGTAAGAATGCTTTGTTAATCTCTGTTAAATTTTGATCCTGTGATAGCAATTTATGATAGTCATTCAGTAAATTTTTACAACCCACGAAATTGGTAGCGTTGTCGCAATGCAATTCAGCTAAACGACCACGTCGCGAGCAGAATCTTTTAAGTGCTCCTACGAATGCATTTGTAGACAAGTCGCTTACCAGCTCTAAATGTACAGCTTTTGTGCTCATACAGACAAAAACTGCAATGTATGCCTTAATTATAACTACACGCCTGTTCATGCTCTGTCTCATGTTAATTGGCCCGCAAAAGTCAACCCCAGATATTAGAAAAGAACGGTTGGGTTTGACACGCACCTTCGGAAGAGCGCCCATAACAGGATTTTCGTTTTATGGTTTGGCTCTAAAACATCTAATACACGTTCGCGTAATCTTTTTTACTAAAGATTTGCCGTGGATAGGCCAAAATCGTTGACGTATTATAGCCAAGAGCGATTGTGGTCCGACATGACAATACGCAAGATGATAATACGTGGCGGTTATTTTTGTGACGTGATGAGACTTGGGAAGCAATATCTGGTGTATTGTTTCGTAGGCTAGGGTTGAATTTTGTAGTCGACCTCCTACCCTTATAACATTGTTTTGATCGATAAAGGGGCTTAATGATAGCAGCTTACTTTTACAGTGTAAAGAACGATATTTACATAGCGCGTCATAGTCTTTAGAGAAAACATAGCGTTGTACTAACTTACAAATATTTAATTCTGCAGTTTTGATCTCCGATAGCGATAATGAACCCTTAAGCTTATTAATATTGCGACAATTGTATATAAATCTTAACATATAAGCTACAATCATGACTAATTTACTCCAAGACGAGAATTTATTAAGTAAATAATCAAAATATTGAAAATTTATTTCTGCCTCATGTTCAGCCGTTGGTGCAGATTCGACAACTGGCTGACATTGTAGAAGAGGTGGTGGCATAAATTCAATTAAGAAATTTGGTCTAAACCAACTGTCATCAAGTTTACAGGCATCTATTCCGCGGGAAATATAATCAGCTGGATTATCGGCTGATTTTACATGTAACCATGTACATTTAGCGGTCAACTTTTGAATTTCGCGAACTCTTTCTGCGACAAAGGCTTTTAATTTTCCTTTGTTCGGACAAGTGACCCAAGCCAAGGCTATTGTGGAATCTGACCAACAGTAAATATCGTCAAATTTAATATTATTACTAGTCAAATATTTGTTAATAAGTCGAGCTAATAATGTTATACCACAAAGCTCTAATTTTGGCAGTGTTACCTTTTTGATAGGTGCTAGTCTGGATTTTGAACAAACTAAATGTACTTGTACGTAACCTATCTCGTCGCAGGTTCTTACATAGAGCACGGCCCCATATGCGCGTTCACTGCTGTCTGCAAAGCCGTGTAGCTCTATTCTCCTTTGATGCTGTGGTATGTTAAGCCTGGGTATAGAAAGCTCATTAAGTGTCTTTATACTTCTTTGAAATTGATTCCAGCGTTTGAGGTGATCTGGGTGTATATTTTCATCCCAACTTATATTATCGATCCATAAATCTTGCAACAGTATTTTTGCTTTAGTTATTACTGGGCTTAAGAACCCTAATGGATCAAAGATTTTAGATACTTTAGCAACTACTTCTCGTTTTGTATATGTTAATTTTGTATCCATGTGAATTTCGAATTTGAAACAATCTGTGCTGGGCTGCCAATACAGTCCGAGCGTCTTTACGGCAGTGTTATTGGAGAAGAGAAAGGTTGTTTCTCTATCTACTTCGTCAATCTGTTCAAGTAATTCCTTTGAATTGCTACACCACTTTCGTAAATGTAAGCCTCCTGATTGTAAAATGCTTGAAATATCCTTTTGCAACGATTTGGCTTTATTTATACAATCTGTGCCGGTAAGTAAATCATCCATATAAAAATCCTTTATGATAGCTTCCGTAGCATCTGATATGTACTTATGACTTTCATTTATTGCGATTTGCTGTAAACATTTCGTCGCTAAATAGCTCGCTGATGAAGTTCCGTAAGTTATAGTGTTTAATTGATATTCCTTAAGTTGCTCACTAGGATCTGATCTCCAAATTATCCTTTGTAAATTCCTTTGGTCTTCTCTGATTAGAAACTGTCGGTACATTTTGGTGACATCAGCAGTCATGACAATTGGATGTGTTCGAAAGCGAAGCAGTATTGATACAATGTCATCTTGCACAACTGGCCCCGTCATAAGTATATCATTTAATGATATGTTGTTTGATGCCGTCATGGAAGCATTAAAAACGACTCTAACCTTTGTTGTTGTACTAGTTTCCTTGAATATAGCGTGATGCGATAAATAGTAGCACTTGCCAGTACGATCCGCTAATGGTTTTACTTCTGTCATGTGTCCTAGTTCAAGGTACTCGTTCATAAATTGTGTGTATTCCTTATGCATTTTTTCATTCGTAATGAATTGTCGTTCAAGTGCATGAAATCGTTTAAGGGCTTTTGAATATGAGTCTCCTAAAGCAGATGGATTTTGACGTAATGGCAGGGTCACGATGCAACGTCCATCGCTGTTTCTTGAAATAGTGTTGTTGAAGCTCTTTTCGCATAAAATGTGTTCCTCTTTGGTGCTCTTGTCATTTGTAGAAATATTTTCTATCTCCCAAAATTTTGCAAGCTGCTCTTGAATTGTGCATGTGTTGATGATGAGGGATTTATGTAGAGTGCGTCTGGAACAGTCAATTTTGCCACTCACTAACCAACCAAAAATCGAATTTTGAAATATTATGTTTTTAATCGTAATTTGTTGTTGAAGGAGTGATTTGAAAAATAAGTCTGCCCCAATGAGAATATCAATCTTATTAGGCTTGTAATACAACGGATCAGCTAAAACTATGTCTTTCGGTATGCGAATAGTAGTTTCGATCTTATGAGATGGAATGTCTCTGGTTATATTTGCCATAACAATAGCTTCAGTGTAAAGCTTAGGTTGCATAGAGCTTGGAGCAATCACAATGTTGGTTGACCCTCGTACATGACATTGATTTTCGCTAACTCCACTAACCATAATGTCCGTGTCGTATATCCTTAATCTTAGGATTTGTGCTGCAGCTGTAGATATAATGGAGACCTGGCTGCCGCTATCAAGAAGTGCTCTGAATGTTATAAATTGACCATCGCTACTGAGGAGTTTTATTAATGCTGTTGTCAATAGAACTCTTTGTTGTAAAGTTGTATTGCAGGTTAACGTGCTGACTGTACTTACATGTTCTTTTGCTTCGTTATCCATAGATGGCTCCATATTATTAGTGGTAGATATCATCACGTTTGGGTTGTTAATATGAAGCAATGTATTATGTTTTTTACCACATCGTTTGCATTGAGATGATATGCAATGTTCTGGGGTGCATTTATACTTTAGGCAGTTCGTACATCTATTGTTTTGTTTCACATAATTTAATCTCTCGTTTACTGACATATTCAAAAATGTATCACAGTGAAATAATCGATGTTGACTTTTGTTACATAATCGGCAATTTGGTTGTTGTTTATAATTATTGATGACATATGAGTTACGCGAATTGTCATTGTCATTATTTTCTTCCGTTGTTGTTGTCAAAGAATAAGAACGTTTTGGAAATGAGGTTGCTTGTGTTTCATTTTTATTTCCGTCAATGATTTCTAGTGCTTGTGCCCTATGTTCTAAGTAAGTAAATAGTTCGGTTAGAGTGGGCAATGTATTTGAATCCTTTGGCCGGCGGAATTCCCAATCCTTTTTTGTAGCTATATCTAATAATGATACAACTGTATATATAATTATTGTGTCCCAATGTTCTATCGGAAGTCCGAGGTTTTTCAATAATGATAAATTCTGTTTGGTTGTGTTGTATAACTTTCTGATACTTGATGGGTTGCCGGTGATCTTATTCTGCTCCAATATGTTTTTTAGATGTGTATTTACTAATATTTGTTTGTTTTCATACCTGTTTTGTAACGATTCCATTGCAATACTGTAATTTTCTTCTGTGATGGGTATTGACTGAATGAGTTGTAATGGCTCGCCTGCAAGAACTGAGCGCAAATAGTAAAATTTTTGAACGTCCTTGAGGTCTTTATTGTCGTTTATGCAACTATAGAAAATTTCTTTGAACGAGAACCATTGATTGTATTTGCCATCAAAAATTGGGATTTGTATTTGCGGTAATTTGGGTTTTGCTCCTGTCTGATCATTGCAGTGTGGATTCGTAGTTGCTGTGTCACTAGTGCGATTGGTTTTGTTCAACAATTCTTGGTATGTTGCTTTGGTAGCGAAGTATAGTGTGCGACATTCTTGTACGGTGTCAAAGATTGGATCGTCATCCTCAATATCATCGGGAAGATTATTATAAATTTGTGACAGTGCCTGGTTTGCTTCTTTTATATGTTCAAGTCTTACCGATATTTCGAAGTACGACGGCTGCGATTTTGCGAAGTCTTGAAGTTGTTTTAATTCACGATTGATGAGCCTGAGTTTCCGTATGATTGCTTGTTTAGCTTTAGGGTCCATATTTGAAGGACCAATGTAGAAATTGTGTTGTATAAAATAATTGTATTGAAACGACTTGATGTGCTGACAATGGTATATTAATAACAACAGGTTGCTAAGATACGTAAGACATTAAATCATAGACACAAATGTTTAAATTTAATTTTTCCTGCAGTCATTTTTGGTCAGTCAATAAACTAATTTACCTATGGAATAATAAAATGGCTAACAAAGATTGACTATGAAGGCCAAAGGAAATGAAAAGTCATAAAAAGCATATCGTCCCTTAGCTAACAACTCCGCGTAAGACATATTACCAACTCCATCTAAAAGCATAGAAATGTGAAATCGACTTAGGCGGTGTTGTTAGCTAAGGGACGACATGGGAGATTTGGATACTTCACGAGACAAGGAACCTAATTTTTTTTTAACGCCAGTGTTCTAGTCAGCCTGTGTCCTAGGTGTGTGCGTAGGTCCTGACTATTTAATCACTGACTTTGATTTTGCACATCATCATTTTTACTTTATATAATATCATAGACATCTGTGTTTTAACTTTCGAGATATTAATGAGAACCCTTTATATGCACGCAGATTCAGTTTGAGCATGCCAGTCGCCTGCTGGCTCTGGGTCGGTATCGCGACGCGGCACCACATTTCGCACGAGTTGCTGTGTCTTCGGAGCCACTCGCGCGCACCGCACGGATGATTTTAGCACAGGTCTGTCCGCATAACACGTTTCAAATATATCTTAATAGTACATTCATCTAGTTAATAAGTTTAGCTATGAAATTGTCACACTTATAGACTTCCTGTTCCCCGCGGACCGCCTTAAGGTGTTGACGTGCTCATTGCCCTTTGGAATATCTACATTTGAAAGTAATATTAAAATTAATGAACTTAAACTTAACTATTATAATAGGAGTGGATAAGTGTTCAGGAGCTCTTACTACGGATTCTGGTTATAACGGACATCGCATCCGCAGCCCGACGCGTAAGATTTGCAACAATTCAATAAATTAGTGCACGCCCCACTTGCGCGTAATTTGTCCTGTCGATACGCACTGCGCCTCCCCCGCGACGTGCATTAGATACAGGTGACAAATCACAGCGCTATTTATCGTCACCTGCGCACACAGTTCCTTACGCATATTACAGATTGGGGATAGAGATAGTGTTAATAATTACAGACCTATTTCTGTACTACCCGCAATTTCGAAAGTAATAGAAAAATTATTGATTACAAGGCTGCTTAACAATCTAAATAAAAATAAAATCTTATCACTATCTCAGTATGGTTTTAGACGACGTAGATCGATTGAAGATGCAGTTTCTGCACTGAGCTCGTTAGTGGTTGAGCAGCTTGACAATAACCAAAAAATGTATGGCAGTATTTTTGGACATACAGAAAGCTTTTAAAGTTGTCTCTGTACCCATTTGTATGAAAAAATTGGAAGCAATCGGTCTGAAGAGAATTCCACTCGCATTGTTCAAAGTCTATTTGTCCAATAGGCGACAGAGGGTAGAGCTGGACTCTAACATTAGTACTGATGGGGAAGTGACACAAGTCAAGGAAGCGTTCTCGGACCTACGCTATTCCTTATTTATATTTATAGTATGGAGATCAAACATGCAATGCTGACTAGAGCTGAACATGGCTTGGAAAAAATAAGCAAATGGTTACGTAATATCTTACTTGTTTTAAAAACTGGTAAGACTAACTATATTTGTTTCGGTCTTTATGGCAACACTCAATCTAGTAACGATTTTAGTATAAAAATATAGAACTGCAAAGCTACGGCACGAGAGTTGGAGTTGAGACATGTATTATAGTTCCGATTTGAATTAAGGTTACTGACCTTTGTAGCTCGAATTGTACTATTATTGTTTTATTTACAGATAATAGTAGTTCTTGCTGAAGGGCGCGACCCGCGCCGCATAGCGCGCGATCTCTTCAGAGCGGTACGCCTGCAATCCGCTGCGAGTTGGCTCCGACCGAGCGACTTGGAGTGCGTGCTTTGCTACCATACTTACATCAAACCCGTAACCACCCCCTGCGGACATACATACTGCAGAACCTGTATAGAACGCGCACTAGACTATAGGAAAGTCTGCGCTTTGTGTTTGAGACCACTCGACGACTTTGATTTGACAACGGTAAGGTCTTTATTTATTAATTTATTAGACAATTTACTTGCTAGCTTACAGCTTGCCTAAAACGCCAGCAAGTTAATGTTATTAATACTATTATATAAAATAAAATTGTCCTTTTATGAAAATTTTATCATTATTAAATTGTTTGAAAAAGAAAAAAAAATACTTATACCTGTAATGTTTAAGCATATACAGTTGTGGCCATTTATATGGCCTGTACATATGACCAGTATAAAAACTGTTTTAAGTTAAAAAAATCGACCGTAACTCATTATTTATTTTGTTTCTATCTCAGAAGTAATTTATTGTAACAAGAAATAGGTACATCAATAAAACCAACTATAAAAGGATTTATCCTAATTTTTTCCTAATAGTTTCTTTGAAATGACATGTTTATATATATTTATTTTTTAAACATTTAACTTCTAAATTAGACAAAATTCAACTTGTTTCAGGAAAAACGATGAAAACCTCATGCTATCCGGACGAGTACTCTTCTGATTGAACTACCGAGACTTTGAAATACCCGTTGAATTTTACAATTTTTTCATGCTTTTGGTAATTACATATCTGCAATAATCGAGAGAGCAGTCAGCCGAATACCGAGGCGATAAAGGTTCTAGTCCCGCCTGACTCCTGAAACAAGTTGATATTTAATAGCATACATTAATTTTGATATAAAAGGCACGTTTATTTAAATTTTAAAATATGCATACAACTGAAGCTGGATATATATAATCAGGAAAAAACAATAAACAGTTTATCAGATGAAAATTATAGTAATTAAAGTTATACCAAAATGTAGAAATGCGGTAGCGTGTCAAGCTATGTTAAAAGGAACTGGCGACACAGTAGCCGTGTGTAATATTACACGAACCATTTCAAGCTACTTTTGACCCCTTAGTAAACTCGAAACATATTCTACCTACTTACACGAAATTTGTTACACTGATTAATGCCCCTTATCTTGTCTAAAATCCAATGTAGCTTATGCAATGATGATATATTACCGTTTAAAACCGGCATTTTTTATGACTGCCTCACTCACTGATTTATAGATCAAAAACCTAACCCACTTCCAGATCTAGATTTTGATTTATATAATTTCTATTAATATTATATATCATATATCATATATGTACGTCTATCCATTACCCTAGTTTCCAAAACACAAGCCTTAGAGTGCTTACTTTGAACTAGGCTAATTGGTGTGAATTTAAGAAATATTATTATTATTTAATAAACGTTTCTAATTTTTTGGCTACAACTGTATGTAAGTCACGTTACATGAAATCTACAACGAAGCAAATAATAAAGGTTACATAACCTAAAAAAATACATACGTTTTGCTTTTCTGTTGTGTTTGTTTTATATAATAGAAATAATAGAAACTTGAGACGTTAATATTAATACTCATGTCATCCAAAAAATGGGATATCTTGTGAATTACGTAATGCGTTAAAATATATGTGAATGACGCACATAATAGTAGCGTAAAATTCATCTATTCGATAATTTCTGTGCCAAATTGTACCTGTTATTAACACATTAAAAGGACCTAGAATCAGAAAAATTTTCAATTTCATTTTTTACAAACATTTCTTCAGGTCCAACATTTTTGTTTAACCTCTGACTTAAATGAGTTATTTTTTGACTTACTCCTATGAAAGCGTAAAATAAAAGCGTGTTAATTATGTTAGAAAAAAATTGTTCTTAACAAATACTTCTGTAGTTAGGACGAAATCAAGATTTGCAAATTCTCACCAGTATCGGATATAAATCATGTCAAAGCTGTTCTCTTTCTGGTTCCAACTTGCTAAAGATATAGATAAAGTTCGTACTTTTCATTTAGATTATCACACCGATAAACGAGTTTTCTATTAATGAATAAAAGATGAAATTGTTAAAGTGTTAACTCATCTGAATGTTGGGGTGGCTGAAAAGCATTTCCTCAGCAACCCCAAATTCAATTTCACGAAATCATATGTAAATAAGTGTTAATACTCCAAACTAGTTAGTTAGTGTTATTTTTTACTTCACAACGCGGTCGAAATAACGTGTTTTGAGTTTGTGATACATATTGAAAAAATCTTTTACATCCTTCGTTATAATATTGTATATATCAAAGTAGACTTTCGATGTTTGTCACACTAAAATCAATGAAATTCATTTTTCGGATTTCAATGAAATTTAGTACACAGATAGTTTATAGCCGAGATTAAAACATAGGATATCATTTGTCTCAGTCAAAGGTTTCATAATTGCATGATTCCACAATTGATAAAGTGTATTTTTATCATATGTCCAACAGACTCGCGACACGGCGTTCGTATCCTCAGCCCTGGAGTCCATCGACGCATCCAAACCACCGTTACCCTTGGATCCTGACGTTATTCCAATATTCGTTTGCACTGTCGCTTATCCATCGTAAGTTTCTAATGTGCATATTATTACTCTAAAAGATTTTAGAGTTCATAGAATAGTGAGTACCTATAGTGTCTTATTCTGATTCCTCGTGAATTTTAATGCAATACACGATCGATTAATTTATTTACCATTGTGTATGAAATACATTTATTGTTAGTCCGTTGTTTTTACTTAGTACATGGGATATAAACAGAACTGTTGTATATTAATTTCAATAAAAATAAAAATAAAACTGAAATAAATCACTTAACTTTAGTTTAAAATATCTTTATAGTATTCCGTGTCCGCTGTTCATCTTCGATCCGCGATACTGGCTGATGATCCGGCGAGTTCTGGAGTCAGGCTCGAGAAAATTTGGCATGGTTGCTTACGAGAGAGGCAAGAACTACTCTGACTATGGAACGGTAAGCTGTTGTCGAACACCTTTGCATCTACCACCAGTTTACAGACCGCGATGGAACAAATTTTCCGTTACTTGAAAAAATACCAATTGTTTTCGTGCATTACGATTACAAATAATGAAAAGTCCCTCCATTGGTACAGGGCAAAATTAAAGATTCCCTATCATAGAATAATTGATGTTACTCACTATCATAAATTAATCCGGCTTCTAATTTGTAGTAGATACTTGAATATCGAGATTTTAATACGTATAATGATCTGTAAATACGTGAAGCTCGACGCATTTTGGCATCTCAGTATTATTGTCGGTGTATGAACATCTGGAAACATGCCGTAGGGTTCTGAATTTTCGTGCTATATCCTTCACTCATACTGATAGCTGCTATTATATATAAATTGCACTACCTACTTTACTTTTCCCGATTCCTAGATCTAGACCAAAGCTGGAACAATAGCTTACAAGTGCGATTATGTATAAGAGTGGTTGAAGTACCTCACTAACAGTAACATTAGGTTTATCAAAAATAGACTATTATTATTTCTAAGAGTGACTTTTGTGGAAGAAAAAGTCAGTATTGTGGAAGATTATATCGGTCAAAATTTGTGTATAAATTAAAGTTTACCTTTTTAATAACTTCACTATAGGTCCTAGAAGTCTGCGATTGCGTACATTTGGAAGATGGACGCTCCTTTCTCTCCACTGTGGGGGTTTCTCGTTTCCGGGTTATCGAAAGGGACGTCAGGGACGGGTAAGTTATGCAATCCTTTTCAACTATATAATATTTTTTAATTATTTTGGAAGAAAGCAAAGCATTACATACATAAATTAGGATCGGAACAATTTTTTCTTATAAAATATCTCAGTATCAAATTCAATTGTCTCGCTTACCGTCTCGCCTCATGGTTATTTCCAATAACTTTGTCTCAGTTATTAGGCAACCACTTTGATTTCAGGTTTCTAAAATGAAATATTCACACATTGAAACTATAGTAACCCTACCTGTTACTAGAAATGGATTATTAGATTCGTACGCAAGACTATTGCAATAACAATAATGTTCAACGTTAGCGTGTTCCGATAGTCACAAGTAGTATTTCTTTTATTTTTGCTTATAATAATGTGAGAAAAGGGTAGTTGTTACCCGGTATTGAGTCATTACCTGGTAACAATGATACTCAAAAAATTTGTAGCTGTTCACGTTATGAAATAATAATAAGTAGATTTCTTACTATTCATACAATATTTTAATAATTTTTTTATTTTAAATTTGTGATTTTTTTTATTCAAAGTAATAATTTCGTTAAACTGTTTTTTCCGTATAGTTTATTATGACATTATTTAGTATTTATTTTGAAAGATATTGTTTCACAGCTGTGACGTAGCCCGCATCCAGCCACTAACAGACATAACGCCGACTGAAGACTTGGTTATTTTAAATATGCGACTCATGGGCTCGCAGATATTATGCAAAGCTCTGATGTGGCTCAACAGTATGAACAAGACTGTTCGGCAAGAGATCGAGACGGCATTTGGACAAATACCGAAGTTCGATCACGTCCAAGAGGACTGGTGGGACAGCCCCGACGGCCCAGCTTGGATGTGGTGGCTTATCGCTATATTGCCATTGCGATCTGAAATTAAGGTAAGGATATCATCAATTATAGCCAGTAACAACCTTGAAGTCACGTAGCCAAGAGCGGTCTGCATGTTAAAATGCTTAATTTCATTACATTTTTAAGAGGTCGAGATGTAAATCATTTAAATAACTTATAGTCTGACTGCAACCGCTATACCCCGCCTTAGGTTCGCAAACTGTTGCTCCATTTTGTCATTCTGCGATCACGGCGATAATTAGCCTTATTTTTTACGGACTGTCTGTGTCAGACGAACACGAGGTAAGATATCTCAAGATGGGTCGTGCGTTATCTCGAGATATCAAGACTGTCATTTTTAAAGTGGCATATTCGGCCACTTTAAAATATATTAAAAAAAAAAGAAAAGCAGACAAAGATAGTTTTGAATATTAAAGTGACGCAAATGTCGCCAAAATCGTTGCGGAGGCTACGGGATACTAGGAAACAACTAAAAGAAATGTAATAATTGCGGGAAATTCATCAACTAAATAAAACTTTGAGTTTAAATAAAAATGATTTAAGAGTCATCAGAAGAAAAAAATCACCAGTTTTATGAGAAAGAAAAAACAGGGCCAAGTATTCATAAATTAATGTTAAGATTGAGACAGGATGGTATATTGAATTGTGGACGAGAATATCTGAGAAAACTTTTAGACACAATCGGTTACCGTTTCAAAAAAATGTTAGCACCTGTATGTTCCAATTCACAAACATCGTAGGTTTCTTGAAAGCTGTATATTACAATTTGTTGATATGTTACTTTCAGATTCTAATCCTTTCAACGAAGAACCTCTTAAAGCGTATGATGGCAGTCTCTCGCACATTGGACGCTATAGACCAAGTGGCAATCACTACGACCGCTACCTCAGAATGCGAGATTCGCAGCGCACTCACCAACGCTGAAGAGTGGCTTGAGAGAGGATCTTGACTACAGGTGCATTTGGCAAACATTGGCAGGATGCCCGATTAGTATAAGTCCGCCTACCGAATGGTCGTCTAATTAGTAACACGTAATTTCTGTAAAAAATGCAGTCCAGTATATATTAATCTCCTTCTAATTGGAAATTAGTAATGGTTCATCAGAAGTTATTTTGAATGTGTCAACCTACATGTGATTAATATAAAAAATGAGGGTAAGCTTTTTCTGTAATAGGTTTCTTCAATTGTATCTTGTTTATTTCCTGCTGGACAAGATAAAACCTTTTTGAATGAGTCTTATATTTTTGATTGCATTTGGCAGCGTATGACTAAAACTGCAAAAGTAATAAAAAAGAATTCGGAATACATTAAGTATCCTCTCTATTGACGCAATACAAGGTTAACAAAATTGAAGTTTACGATAACAATTTACGGAACATTCTTGTAAGATGATTGCGTTCCATACAATAAATGTTTCAATACACTGTTCTAAAAAGATCTTGCCATCTTTCCATCCTTAAGGATGAATAAATATCGACAGGATCGACATCAAAAAGACGTTGTTCCTTTACCACCTACTTCATCATAAATCACGTTTTAGGTAGCTACCTATACCACCCCCTACCCTGTTTTCGCAATAAATATATTCTGATGTTTATTGATAGTTAATGGATATGTAACGTTGTCAAATGTTATGCCATTGTATTAGCCACATATATACATATTTTTGAGATTTTGGTAAATCCCAGGCCAGTGAGCCTAAAACCCTTTAGTAGTATACACTGTACTTTACAGTTAAATTCTCTATTCCAGAAACTTAATTTTATATGATTGATGTTGTAGCGTAAAACTATGTGACTGCGTAATAATAAATAGAACTTGTAAATATTACATTTCAGATGTAATTTAATTAATTATGTCATATACGTTACTAGGTCATTATTTATATGTTTTATTTATTTAGTACAGCCACTATATAATAATAATTCTTATAATTAATATTATATTAATTCTTTACAAATACTAACATTACTATGAAAATCCAAGATCTATTGTCATATGATTTAACCAACGTACGACTGTAGAAAGGTGTATGTGTGGCACATGAACCTTAAATTGTATATTGTGAAAGCAAAATCTAATAACGCAATTAGGTAGTATGTAAATACTAGTCAACTAAGGTCTACCTTTGGCTAGAGAGATACTGAATGAGCAAATTATATTAGTTTAAAGCAAAAAGTTTTGTTATTAATGCAAAATAACAGAAGAGATTAAAAAAAAAAATTGTGCATCTTCCTTTTCTTGTTTTTTTTTATTTAGTTTATTACAATTATATCAGTTGTCCTGACTTTTACAAGATGCTATTATCTGATAATCAATGACAAATAACGGTTACTTTTCTATTCGATGACTTGTCCATTAATTATGTGCTGAACCAATAAACGCTAAAATGTGTCCTAATTTTAGCGATTTCTATGGCGTAACAAAATTATAGTAAAAATCAAATATAATTATTCCCTGTGACTGTGTAACTGATGTTGAAAATTATAAAGCTGAGTGGTAATATGTTTATATATAAGGTGAATTAGTAATTGTAGATAAATATTTGTGACTCAAGTGTCCCCATTTTGTACATTTTCTATGCTAATTCTTGACTGTAATCTAATTACTGCAGGGTCTTCTTTGTGATTGTTGGTAGTGTTCCAAACTTTCATGTCTCCCTAAAGTGTTGGTTAATTTTTATAAAAGCATGTGTAGGTAATTGTAAAGTAGGATGCTAGAGTTGGGTAGAATGCTTTCTCGCTCATGACAGGGGAACTAGACTAGCACTAAGTTGTGAATTAGAACGTGGGAACATATTTATGCAGTTTTTGCATTAGTTAAAAACGGAAAATAAGATTGAACTATATTTCTATACATTACTTATGACGATTACGTTCAGGGGTGGTCAATTTTTTTTAATGCGGCCGTTTTTGTTACGGCAGAAATAGGTTTAAAAAGGAAATTTGATTTATTGATAAAAATAAAATCAATAAAAAAAATACGCTGGTAGGCAGCACTAGCAGGCCGTAATTGCCCACCCCTGTTTTAGTATTTTTGGCCACGCCAATGAAATTGTATAGTATCACGATTAGTTTTGTGTTAGATTAGAAATGTTTCTGATTGTTGTAGGAGTAATTATTGTTTTACAATTAGCCTTTAGAAACTAACATAATGGATGGACTAATTTACTACATAAAATAATAAATGGAGGACCAGTCACAGTTATTATATTAAAAGTTGGCCACAAAAGGAAAACTTAAGACAGTTCCTGTTTCTTTTAGATAACGAAACTTATTACTCTATATATAACAGTTATCATCATGTTAGTTCATCAACCCGTAAACCTCAGATGTTTGATGTTATTTCTTTAGTGTCAACATGCGTGCCAAGATATAATTAAATAGTTTCAATTGTGATTTTGGCGCGCAATATATATATTTAGATGTAAGACAATATATACACATTAGTGTAGCACTATTTTCAGTTTTAAGTTGAGCTGATATGTTTAAGTTGAGATGAGACATTCCGTTGTATCTCCTTATTATGATCCTGGATAACTCCTTTCATGTTGTATACGTTTAAAATTTATTACTTATATTAATATACTTATAGTTTTAGTTTACGTCTCATTAATTATTTTTTAATTATACGGACGTATTTTCCATTTAAGTGACGTCATTTTAAGACTGCGCTATAAAAAAATGTTTCTTTATAATATTGTTTATGTTGCATTTAATGCTTATTATAGTTTAATAAATGTTGTGTAATGAATAGATCTAAGGTACCATTAAGTATGTTTTTCAAAATAAAAAAAGCATAACTAGAAAATTAGTATAAGATTCACGATTGTAGGTGATAATAGATTAAACTATATTGATATGGTTTATTATTACCATATATGAATGTTTGGTGTTTTTACGATTGATAATTATATATCAATAAAAAAAATAATTGCGGTAAAATTGTGGAAAGTCATTCGTTAGGTATTGTATAAGTGATATCTTTTGCTGATTTTCTTGTTGTAATCAAATACTCAGCTTGTTCAACTTCATAATGTTAGTTCATGATGATGTTCGATATATGACTAATGAACTTTTAGAACCTCAACAATAATGCTCTTAGTCGAGTAACAAACAGGAGTTGGACAACTTACATTGATTCATTTACTGCCCACAATTATTGTGTTTACATAAGTGTATGTCCACACTAGCGAATGAAAAACACTCCGTATTAGTTTTTGAATAGAATAGTCTATATTACTATCTATTCAATTAAGCTGTTTTTGAAATTGGAAACTCGTGCACTTTTGAAGTAGAAGTAATTGGTGATTCTTCAACTTGAGTTTCAATCTAATCCGATTGGCTGAGTTAACTTGACCGACAATGAATTCGCTCATTATGTAGAAGCTGCTATAAACGAGCTTATTTTATCCATTTTCTTTTCATTTAAATTCGAACTGGTGAGTTATCTATCTAGGTTTGATTAGAAAATGAAAATAAAAGTAATAAAACGGTGTATACTCGTAGGTACTAATAATCACAACCAGAAAAACTACTAATACTAAACCATGTTATAAGACATTCATAATTTTCTTATTCGCTAATGTGAACACATTCGAACGTTTTCTTAATAGGTCATATTAATCATTCCATAAGAGCCCATACTATATTACTATGATCTCATTATTTATCAGGTCGTTAATCGAAAATCTCATTTCAGTGTTAGATATAAGACTTATAAAGATGTGTCCTAGCTTCACGTGTACACGAAAAGAAAAAAAAACTATTTACTAAATAGATAAAAGGTTCAACAAAGCTGATATACTCGCTGTGATCGAATATTCCTTAATTACATTGAAGTCTGGACGCATTATATTTAATAAAGCTTATTAAGGTAGATTAATCTAGCGCAAGCGCACCGCAGCGGGCAGACCATACTCTCATTCAAAAGAGCCGTCTCAATGTAGCCCATTTTACTGTCTTCGCATAAAGTTTCTAATCAAGGGCACAAAAAAAATGTAGATACAGTAATTAAAAAACAGATTAATTTGATTGGATACCAGAAATTTCAAAGCAAGACTGCGCAGCTTAACCGCCGTTGACTTTTCTTAGTTATCTGTATGCTGAATTCACTCATAATAATCACGTGATGTGCATTCATGCTTTCTGTCGTAGGAGCACTAAATAAAATGATTCTATTCAATGTATTGCTTGAAACGCCATCTTTACAATCATACAACACATTTTTCTTATGACAACAATAAACCCTTTTCGCTATGCTGGTTTGTACAGTCACATCAAAGCTTGACACTTTGAGATGTGCATGTACCTTACTTTTGTAATTGCAATGGGGATAATTTCATTTTCAGAGTGTATTGTTTGATGTGGTCACGACCATTCCTCATCAAATATGACAAAGATATTCACGTCGCTTATGTCACTTTTTAGATGAGATATTAAAAGTATTAAGGCATTTTCTTGATTTGGAGTTGTCGCAGTCTTGTTTTCATATTATCAAGTTAATATAAAAGTAGTATAAGTAAACATCTTTTCGCATTTTTTCTGCAAGTTAATAAGACGCTTATGCAAAGCTTTTAAGAAATAGCAAATGTTGATATGTTTCAGCTCTTTCAAAATGATGGCTACCCTACATATCTGTAAAATAGTTCAAATTTTCATAAACCTTCGTATTATAAAGACTGTCCTTTACATCAACGATATTACTGTAACGTAAACTGTAAACCTGACTCACATAATTATGAATAATTTTCAATGTCTTATTCGAATATAATATATTGATAAAGGTAAACTTCATTTCGTTAACCCTTCTTGTTATGTTCCGTGGATTACTTGCTGATGATTATAGTAAAATTATTATCATATAAACGATGGTTTCCTTTTATCCCGTACTATACATAGAGCAGGTACAGTTACAATGATCAAACTGCTCTATATGCTGGCCTGGTTTACCTTTGCAATCGTATTATAAATCCACGTGTGTACGGTTAAAGCTAAACAGGTTAGGTTAGGTTAGGTAATTAGGTGTCCAGAGATGGTATGGGGGGGGGGGGGGGGGGGGTTAATGCTCTAGTATGTTGTGTAAATGAGGTTTTTGTTTAAAAAGTTTTTGATTAATTAGGCTGATAAAGCAATTGAGTGACATGCATTACTTCAAAATATAAAGAGAAAAATAAGTAAATGTCTATAAGTAAAAGAAAAAAGTAAATATACATCGTTAGGGACGGGTAGAGAGGGACAAAGATGTTATTGGTTATGAAGGTGGTTGTTCAGGCAAAATAAACGCCTGATGCTACCAACACTGCAAAACATCATCCTGTCGCCAACAGCTACGAGGACTCAATGCGCATTGGACTACGGAGTGACGCACTAGATTATCTAGAAATATTTATTTTTAGTGTCAATTTATTTAATACAACAAGTCAAGCAAGTCATTTTGTAGTCTCAATTCTAAGCCTTTACGAAACATGGCGACCCTGACCTGATCCATCTATTGGACTTTCTACTTGCCCATTAACGAACGCCGTAAGAACGATCGAAGTGGCAAAAGAACTTATCCTTCAGGAAACCGCCAGCATTCAGCTGCAGCCGTCAATCCGAGGAGAGTGTAAATTATCCTTGATTAATCCATCCTTTCTACTTCGATTTGTGTGAATACGGTTACTTTAAATAAATTAAAATCTTTTACGGTGTCGTGCGACGTTTTAAAGTTTTTAATTTTCAAGAGAAAACTGCCTTTGATGCCCATAGTTTCCCCTAATAATAAAATAAAATTCTCACACATTGACGTCGATTTCAGGTGACGATAGGTGATGAAAATAGAAAGTGCGGGATTATTTTACTAGTTTTAGCGACGGTTGCGGCGTAAAATATCATTCGTAGCAGAGTAGAGAGGCCAGCCGAAGAAGAAAGATTCTTAACAAACTGATTTTGCTCCGACGTAACTTAAACCTTTAATAATAAATTCTTTTTAGATAAGCGTTGTTAATAACCGTTTGTTACTTCACCGAAAAAATAAGTGAATTAAAAGCTCTTTTAAGCTAACAGGAACGATTAGGGGTAAATTAACTTGATTGATTGATAAATATTTAACTCCATTAATGGATTTGAAGAAAATTGCAATAAAGAACATGACGTAGGTACTGGAAGCTTGCCAATGTGCAGCCCGTACTTAAAAGGATATAAGCTGACTCATGCAACTACAGACCGATCGCTATAACTGCCATACTCTTTAAGGTTATGGAAAGAGTGCTGAACAGTAAGTTGCTCTCATGCCTAGAAGACAATGATCTGCGCAATGATCGCCAATATGGATTTTGCCGAGAACGTTCAACTGGGGATCTTTTAGTTTATGTGCACTTGCCGTGTCACTTGACATCTCCAAGGCTTTTACTGTGCCAGGGTCTGGCACGAAAGTCTGCTGTGCAAGCTTCCTGCGTAGGTATGGCATCCCCGCTGACTTTTGTAGTTAGATAGCCGTTTTCCTGACTGAACGGTCCTTTCGAGTAGTTACTGATGGCTACTCCTCTTACTCAGTTGCTATTGATGCCGGAGTTCTTCAGGAGTCTGTTATCTTTGTGACGCTTTTTTTGCTGCATATCAATGACCTGTTGATACTAGGAATTGAAACTATGCAGACGAGAGTACTGTGGTTAAGCCACGTTTCTCAATGGGGCGGCAGTAACTTCGCTGATTTTAACGCCTTTAAAACACAAGCGGGTTCATTTCAAGGCAAAAAGGAGTTCCTTCAACCTGGCTCCTACTTTCCAGGCTACAGTTTATATACAGCTACATACCTACATACAGCTTTTTGGCATGGAGTTGTCTTCAGATCTCGACTTCGGCACCACTATCAAGTCCAAGACCCAAACTGCAGCTAAAAAGCTGGTCATAGTCCTAATAAGTAATAATAAATCCTAAATAAGGTTAAGCGATTTTACCGTAGAAAAAACATTTTTGCTATACTGGGCGGAGGCGGTGGACACAATAAGTTTGAGAAACTATGGTCTATAGAGTAATTTATATCAGCTGTGAGATATAAATTAGGATTTAATACATATATGTATATTGTCTTGATTAGAATTACGCAACCTAATTAAAAGTAGTTGCTACATACGTACCAATACATATACGTAGCGATAAATAAATTGATCAAATGGAAATCTGCGTAGCAGTAATACCTACAATTAGGATTTCAAGTTCTCTAGAACCTACAGCATTACCTAGTCCATTTCATATTGCACAGCTTCAACTGTAATGTTGCGAAATGTAAATATTACAATCACGCTTTGTGATAAAGCTTTCTTTACTGCCGTTCACTTTATGGATCATAAAAAACACAAAGGCAATCAATTATTGTCTCAATACGATTTCAGAGGTACGCAAGTTTATATCGAGAAATGAAAGGGTCTCTGCTTTTCATTGTTCTTATTACTTTAACCATAATTTATACGGTGCACGCTGTAAGTATTTAGTGTTAGGTGTATTAGCTAGCTATAGTTAATAAAGGAGTCTTAACCAAACTAACTACCCATTAAAAATTTAACTCAAACAAGCAAGCTAATCTTTAATACCTACTTACTTCAGGGAAAGTACAACATCAAAATATATCCGGTTGATAAAAATCTCGGCAAGTTAAATTCGAGTTATTCAATGATATCAAAGCAGATGGATTTGTTCCGAAAGATGTTCAAGAACTCTGTGAATAAAATAAAAACGTTTGTCCAAAAGAGCTACACTACACAAAATTAAGAAATAAACGTAAAGTTACCATATTAAAAGAATGTATATTTAACTAACTAAATTGATAAAAAATCACTCAATACAAAATAGTGAAATTATTATATATTGATTTAAGTAATTTAAATTACAAAATTATACCCAATCTAGGTGTAGGTACCTATAACAACAATCGTTTTAGATAAAAACCGGTTTTTAACTGTATATATTTTGCAACAAAATATTAGTACCCAACACTGAGTTACCAATGCATAAGTTACTTTGTTTTAATAAGTACCAAGCTGATCATATCCAAAACGAACTTGTCAGGCAAATAAATAAAATGGTATCTATTTATTTTATAGTTTTAGCCCACTAGAGCTTATTTTTCAGTGTCTCAGTTGCGGTGGCCGACAAGATTCACGAGAACAGTCGCCGTTTGTAAAAATTGTAATGCCTAAAAGAAAGTATATTCACCGCTTGCGCAATAGTACCTCTCAGTACTGATATTGAACAATCTGAAGAATTAACATTTATAAATCTATACTTGCCTATCATAACTTTATCATAACACATATAAACATCAGACAAAACAACTAAAGGAAATATGATCTGACAGGGAAAACCGCCAAGGAAATATGGTCCAACAGGGAACGCGAAAATACCAGCGAAGAAACAATTCGAAAGCAATACTACAACGCTAGCAGTGAAGATCCAAAAGATTCTAGCTCAACTTACAGACAGCAAAATTCTTAGAGACAAATCTAATTACAAATCACTTATGCGACAGATGAAGGACGTCTTCCATACGACTACAACAACCACCAAAAGATTTAAATGCCCCCACGGAGATATAAAATGATAAATCATTCAGATATCGCTGTCCTTTTTTCTTCTTCAGAATAAAGTTTAGTTGGATTCAAGTCTGCATTTTTATTTTATCCCTATAGTTTTGTACCCGGCCTATTTTCTTAGGTATTACTTCAACGAAACGACTTTTATAAATCTATAGCAGTATTAAATAATGTGTTATTCGCACATACCAGATAAAAAATATTGTTTGTTTGGTAGCGAAAATCCATTTTTATAGATTTCTTTATTAGTTTTCTAATGGGCTGATGAAACGGAGGAAAATCTCACATAATTACCCAATAGTCCCGAAATATCTTCATACTTTATAGACGCCACAGTTGCAAAAAGTCTACTTATACTACAGCCGGCAACATAATATCGGTTTACGAATTAAATCCGTTTTTTAGTATTAAACAGATTTAATACTAAAAAACGCTTTCATACGTTTTTCGCAGCCTAGTTGGTACATTTACTCGTATTTACATCGTCAGTTCCGCAGGTCAGTAATCAACCGTTTTAAATAATTTGTTCCAAATTTTGAACCGTCGAAGATATGAACTAAACTGTTTGCGTACAAACGCTAATTAAATATTCGTTATGTAAGTATGAATCATGTCGTAAAAAATAAGTTCGCCAGCTTTACGAGTACCTTGTAAGAAATACGTCAGCACCTAATTGTATCTATGCTATGTAAGGAATTTAGTTCACGTTGGCGAAGTGACTATTGAATTGTCTGATGAAGTATTTGGATAATCTTAATATATATAAATTACGTGTCACGTTGTTTGTCCGCGATGGACTCCTAAACTACTTAACCGATTTTGATCAAACTTCGTGACTATATGTTATTTAATCTAACTTAAAAGATAGGATAGGTTTTATTGTTAAGCGATGATTACTCGGCGTGAGAAGCTGCGGAAGCACATGGGAAGCACTCTGGATGGCTGTCAGGGTCTCAGAACAATAACTAATAGCTTAAATTATTGTTCTGAGGTCAGGGTGAAGTAATGTTTTTTTCTAGTGTTGTCTGGTGTAAGAACTAAATAAATCCTTTTTGGTTCTGGGGTGCAATCACAATATTTTCTCTGTGACTATTCTTCTTATCCAAAGAGTACTTTTTTAAATAGTTGTTATCGTCTTTCATAGTTTTACTCTGCGTTATGTGTTTGGATTAAGTCTCAAACACGTAATGATGACTCTTTGGTTAAATCATTATTCAAATAAAAGTAGGTATCTATGTCAAAATTTTTTTATCATATAAAATAGTTAACGGCGAACAAATTTTGTAGAAAAAACGTGTAAAACACAAAAATATTGAAGATGTATTCAAACGATTTCAGACCTTATTATATTTTAGTAAAGAAAGAAGAGGAAAAAGGAGATAAGTTCGCGAGAATGAACATGGAGCTAAAACATCGCGCTGTTGTCGAACCTCACAATCCTTTCACTAAGAAGACGGTCTTTACACAAACTTATCCGAGCACGCTGATCCCAGCGGCTCCAAGGAAGGCATGTTGTTATTATTGTTCGTAATAATATTTTTTTGTTCAAGAATTCACAATCCACCAAATAACTGGATTATAGCCAGCTACATTTAAGATGCAAAAGATAGATAGAAAAAACATCCTTAACACAGTGTGTATTCTTTGGACGCAATGCTTTGGCAGTACCTTGGGTACAGCAGTAAATCTGATATCTTGCCACAAAATGTCAACAAATATGTACTTCTTCATCTGGCATACTTATAGGCACCTATCGTATTTTATATCTATAGAGATAACTGATTTTGATGACATGTATACACGTAAACTGCCTTTCGAGGCAAATATTTTTGCTTCAAAATAAACGTCGTACTTATAATTATTTTTTTTATTACTGGCCTATGTATCCTCTTTTTATTTGGGTAGGGTAGGGGTCTGATACATATTAGAATCCTACCCGCAGATCGGAGTAGTTCGTTCGTCGGTTCTATATCTTATTATTTAGAAAAAAATCTTCTGGTACTATATTTTTAAACTACAGGAGGATTTAAACTACAAATTACAGGAGATACTACATAGGTTCAAGTTTATTATACTTTTAATATTTTCATTAACCGGTTCTAGACTTCTTCAAGCGAGCAATTTTTACCCCTGCTTTCAGTAAAATCTTAAAGATGGAAGGATGGGAAATAGCCCATACGCCGGCGTGACCGCTGTTTTGCTCAAATTCCTAAAAACTAAAACCTAAAAAATAAGCGGCTGTAGCTATTGTGTGTCATTATTGTTGATTATGAAAATGATCGATATTTTGGAATACTTATCGTGCGTTTTACAAAATACATTTAAGAAACAGATGATTTTATAAGAGTTTAAAGGCAATAAATAAAAGTAAAAAGCTTTTATAAATTCAAGCTTTTATTTAAATGCACTGAAAAGAAAAAAATAAACTTTATAAAAAATTACTATCAATTATAACATCCTTACAAAATTTTGTATGACAAAAATGCTTGTTGCGAGATTTAAGTACTCGTATTTACTTAGTTTGAAATTTGTAATATTTAAAATCAGTCACATCAACTTATTTGATTTACTTGTTTGTCTACACAAGTAAGTCTCGCGACAAGCTTTAATATAATATAAATTGTATGATGATGTTATCAGTTGATAGTCAAAAATTTAAAGTGAAGTTTATCTTTTGTTTGAATTTAAAAAAAGTTTTTTTACTTTTAAATTATGTTCTAATTTTTTTTGTTATCATTGGACACGTTTCTCAGTCTGTTCATCTCATTCATCACAGTCAACAGAACAGTCTAGCTCTTCGATAAGGAGACTTTCTTATGATTTTACCCTACTTAAGACCACGTAAGCTCGACCAGTAGCAAAGAGCTTCGAGCCTAAGTATACAACGGCATGGCCGACGGTATTACCCTGCATTTTGTGTACTGTGCAAGCCCAACATAATTGGCAGCATTCTTCGTTCTGCTGTTGCCAGAAAAGCTTCTCTTGCTGTATCAGAGTCAACTATTAATTCGCTCCTATTTCTATACGGAATACACTAAAGATGTATATAAGCTATAATAATAGTTTTCTGGATTTTTATTTGTACTTAGTCCACAGTTAGATTATATTTTTGACGTCTATCTCACCAAAGTACACAAGTCAAAGTTAACCAACCGATGCTAAAGACCCGAACAATTCGACCTCAATATCATAATCTAGGGCTCCAAAAACCCCATTACACAAAAATTCCAGACGGATTGGAGCTACGGAGTTTATGTTCAGCATCTTATTTCTTTAAAACTCGCGTTTATATTCTCAGTGAGTCCTTTCTTTTGATAACCATATTGTAGGCAAGCATTAAAAACTTAGTCGGCCATATTGGATTTACAGTGACGTCAGTTTATTTTTCGAGTTATTCTCAGCAATCCTTTTCGTTGGATACCCATGTTGTAGGAATGCATTAAAAATATTTGGTCTGCCATCTTGTGTACCACCATGTTGAATTAAGAATAATGTCACACAACTTATCATGTTTTGTCATCCAAACCACATCCAAAACTGAATGTGTATATAAAATTTCAGCTCAATCGATTAAAGACATCTGCTTCAAAATTGAGTTACAAGATTTCACCCGAATATACATACATTGCAAGTTAAATTAAAGCTTGTAAAAAAACATACCTGCGGGTATGAAGAACCGGCTTTTAGCAAGGGCATCTACTATGAAAATACACTAACATATAAGAGTTCAATGATATTAAGGAAAGATTTCTGTGTGCACGATAAATCTAAGCAGATAATAGTTACTTTATTGGAAACAATAACATAATTATGTTCAAGTAGCAGCACTAATTGGTACTCCTGATACTTTAAATTATGTAGCACGCAAAACGACGTATGGCATTGAAGATGAGTTATTCACATTTATGGAGTGATAGCCAGTATAATCTGACCGGCCATGATTTTATGTAGAATATAATATAGAAGTGTATGATGCGCGCGTTTATTGAAATTATGTTTTCATTGTTGTTATTTGGAAAGTGATTCAGTGTTTAACTTAAATTATTATTTCCCTAATAAATAGTTTCGGTTTAAAGTTAGCCAGATTGGTGCACACAACGCGTGTATGCCACTTATCAGACTTATCGCTTATCAAACAGGTAGTGTAACAGTAAGCGTCATTGTATTGCATAGATTTATTCCCATTTAATTTAGTATTATCAAAATGGCATCAGAAGAGGTTATGGAAGATAGTGATCTCATAAGTAAAAGAAAGGTAAATATAAATTCTAACTATTATGAGAATAACTAACGTTATTCAATTACTTTAATATTTTACTACTAAAATGTTAGGTCGAGTTAAGTCAATTTAAACATTTATCTGCCCAATGATTCCAAAATAAATATTGACAAACTGTGTTAGAAATCAGGTTATATTTCAACAGTAAGAACAGAAGTAATTTAAAACAACAACTTTAAGATTACATAGTTATATATTGTCAAGCAACTAACGGTATATTTAGAAGACGACTCAATCATCCTATTTGTCTCGTCATGAGACTAGGTCAATGGGAGTAGTGAGATATTCAGGAATTTAAGTAACCTTTGAAAATGCAGAAACCTTGCGTACGTTATTTATTGATCGGAAGTTGGGCTACGGTATTTTTGTACGAGTTCTATACATTTTGTATAATTGAAAGTTCTTAGTAAGCTAATTCGCGCACAAAACTACTAATTATTTCTTTCTAGTCACATTGAATTTGATCATTAGTAAAGTTAGCAGAAATTCCTTTTTCGTCCATTTTTTAAGTTTGTTCTTTTATTGGTTGAAACAATTTGTATTGAGCTGAAATTAAGACTTTTTTAAGGCAATATCAAAAAAAAGAAACAGTGTCCGTAATTTTACATTTTATATTACATGTTTGAAATAAGTAGATTTGTCTTTGCCGAAGTGTTACCATAAAATAATCCATGTGATGGCGGTTTTTGGCGGGATCTGAGAAGCGTCACGTTGGTGGTTTTTTTTTCTTTTGTATTTGTGTTGTTGTGGATATTTAATTCATTGAAAAGTTACATTGGACCTCGCGTTTTTCAGAGGATACAATTTTATTGTGGAACGTGTGGGGAGGGTCAATAGAAGCTTAAGCTTTAGTTTGTGGGGTTGCAACCCTTGTCCTGCGGCCGCCATATTGAAAAAATGGATGCAAAGGCCTTTTTCCCTATATCTCCCGAACTATACATCCCACAAAAAAATTGTTAAGACATAATATGTAGCAAATCGCTTTGCCTACAATTTTGTCTATGTAACTGTTTTCAATACTTTAAAAAATAAAGAAGTTATTTACAAAAATATCAGAAAATTACGCAACAATTTTTTTTGTTATATAACTTCTTTATTTTTAATTTCAGGACAAAGTATGCTCAGACCAATATTATAGAGCATCTCTCAATGAATATTTTTACGTATATTTTTTTGATTTAAATAATTTATTGTTTTAGAGAGTTCTAAAGTCGACCAGGTTCTTACTACTCGCAAGAATCCGGTGACAACAAAACGTTAACCTTATTTTGCATTATTCTGAACTAGGTAGAACAAGTAGCTGGTTATGGTTAACTTATGTTTAAATTACAAATCAGTCATATGCATAAGGATTACTGAAAACACACAGTATAACTTAATAATCAATAAGATATAAATAACACAACATAATCGATACGAAAAAGGCGGACTAAGTGTTTTCAAGTGACGTTTGGTACTATCGATAAAATTTGAGTATTTTTTATAAATAAACAACGTATTTTTCTTAAATGATAGTGTTTTTTTTAATACGACCATTTAAAGGTGTTAAACGTCAACAACTAACCATCGAAGTCCTAAATGGGAGGGACACCGTGTTCTGAGAAAAGAAAGAAACCCGGCAAGGGCTGTTATTTCTTTAATTATTTGTTACATTATATATGCTATATAAGCTACTAATATTCTAAAAATAATTACCCCTGTTTTGTAATAAACTATAGTATATCTTTAGGGCAACAGCATGTCATGTGATTTGTCGTCTGCGGCGAACTCTATACCTACTTATGTAAGCAGAAGTGTGACATCATGGCTCTCTGCCTTTCCATAATAAACGATACTGTCCAAGTAACCGAGATACAGACTGGTTTTGTCATAATAAAGACATAATTATTGAGCTAAGTTCAGAGTAGGTATAGGTACATGCAATTGCAAATGCGTTTTTGATAAATATATAAAGGTAATTATTATATATAAATACTAGTAAATTTCATCATGGGCATTAGCTTAAAAGTAGGAGTCTAGGAGTTTATAAGGAATAAGTCTTTCAAGGGCAAATAACTAAAAAGGCCTTATAAATCTCTTTATTACAGTAAGTAACAAATATTTAAATTATAGCATGTCATCTGATGTGATTATACGAACACCCGTCGACCAGGCCGAAAACAGATGGTTGACCAGAATTAATTTATTCTCGAGTTTCTCTGAGTAAGTAGTAGATTATTTTTCTTGAGGTGTTTTTCATCAAAGTTCTGTTCCACTACAATGTGGAAATTAATAGTGTTTTTATTATGAATCATAGATAGAATCATGGTAAGATCAGTAAGCAAGATGTTTGCTTAATTATCTATTATGTCAATTTTATATTTTTTAAATAAATTTACTTGATCACTGTATGACCTACAAATATAAACTCCGGTGAGTTATCGTAATGTATAATACATTATTTAAATACGGTTACACAAGTGTCCGTAAAATATTTTTATTAATCCTTTGATCAACACGTGGAATATTATTATAATTATTTAGTCGTATGTGGACTTATGGTCAGTAATTATTTTACAATTTTAACGAGGATTAGATAATTCTCAATATCTCCATAAGATTTCTGTAAGCACACGTTTTTATTCGACTATAAAGAAACCTAAAAAATACTTAATCCTTTTTTATTTTGTTGTACTCTTTATTGTACTTACAAAGTAGTGGAAAAATTTAGTACAATTCATAAGTGATCTGTGGTCGGCTTATTTCTAAAAGTTGTCTTATGTCCAGTCAACCAAAGGTATACGGGATACTTAAAAAATAAGCGGGAGACTTGAGTGCAGTTCAAATAAGTACAAATACTTATAATTTCTATAAAAACACAAATAAACCTCGTCGTCGGGGTGTTCCGCGGTCGGTTAATATCACTCACTATTTGTTTGGAATGATGTTGTTAATCTCGCCATGAACTTGGCTTCACATTATACAACTCATAGTATAACAGTACCTTAAAGAAGTATTGTATGCAAATAATGCTTAAAGGTCAAGCTAATTATGTTGCTAAGATTGCTGAGAGTAACTTAAGAACACTGTTAATATATCTTACGTTATCTACTGTCAAAAATAGCGGAGGTAACGTAAAAGTTATAAATTCGAACTGATGACTCATTTTTAAACAACCGATAAAAAACCATTGACCCGTAATCGTTTTGTAAATATAAAACTATAGATCTGTTTAATGTGCAGATATATTAACAGATCGATTAAATACTGACAAGAAATAACTGTCCGTAACCTTTAAATAGATCGTTGAACTTATGACAATTAGATTATGTAGGTATTTATCGACAAAAAAGGATTATGTGAAATATATTGACTGAAATTAGTTAAGCAAACATAAGTATAAATTATTAAAAGTTTCAGTAATGTGTCAAATTTTGTGCTGCCAAAGCTAATCTAACAAATTCATGTACCTACCTAATTATTCTTCTTATCACAGACAAAATCTGCATTCAATCTCTACAAAGCAATATTATTATACTTAAGGAAACACAAAACTAACAAATCAGATACCGTATCGACGAATATAAATACGATATAAAATATCTACAATAATTGTGTACTTTATTGTTAATATTTCTTTATTGACAATATTACTGTTGGATACGTACATAGATTGTTCATAATCTTTCCTTAGCTCTGTCGTAGTCGGGTAAAAGACTGCGTGCAAAACAATAGTGTAATTAGTGAAACGTGTTAGATATTACGTTAATTTCTCTCCTAATACTCGTTGAAGAATCAGAAAAACAAGAATGCCTCGAAAACTATTTTAATACATTTCATAATAAAGCATTACCATAAGTCTAACAGAGTGTAATGGCAATGACATTTGTTTTTATTGTTGCTGTAAAACACATCGTGGTTTACAATTTACATTGTACTTTTACAATCAATAATATCTCAGAAACATACTTATTTTTGGGTTTTACTTGTTCATACTTTGATAAGACTTTATTTTATATGGGTCTATGTTGTAGTACCTACATCAAACTTCTACAAAACGTATTTTTTTATTCGATGTTAGACTCCACATATCGAAGTGGATATTAGATGTCAAAACACAATTGCATAAAGCTACTTTATTTGATAGAAACATAATGCCATATACTATGTTAAATAAATTAATATATTTATCTATAAAATAAAAATAAAAACAGCTAAATAAAAAAAAAACAATGGAATCGCGGAGGCAATCTAAATAAGGTGATAATTAAATGTGAAATACAAATAACACAAACACATGTTTCTGTGTTGACTTAGTGTTCTCCTGTCGGCAGCAAATCTTGAATAAAAACACGTTTTTATTATTAAGAAATAAATTGCCGTAATATTAATATTGTCCTTTTCTTAAAACTAAGAAGTTTTCCTTAGCGAGGCAGTTAAGTTACAACGTAGTTGCTTAGATCACTACTGATTGAAAGTAAGAGTAAATTGGGCAGCGATGTTGGGTGATGATGATTTCCTGGCGAGCGGATTGTCAGTCAGCGGCGGTCGCAGCGCGCGCGCACTTGCCACAACAAGATACCCTCGTTCGCGCGGCGCATATCAAACCATTAAATAACAGCTTCATAAAACGTGCGAAATTAAAATTATAAAAACATAGATTCTTTACTCACATGTGACAATAATAAGCTTTGACAACTCGAAATGGAAGAAAAAACTGAGGTTAGTAATTTTTTATTAAATACAATGGATATATTGCAAATATAAATGGGATAAGGTGATATGTTTTTGTTTTGTAACCTATTTTTTTTAATAAATAATTAATATCTATGTAATGTTTTATTAGGACTAGTGTATTTACAAATATAGATAATATTTTTATACGGAGTCTACTTTTGGTAAAAATTTGGTCTATAGAAATTGTTAAAAATATCAGCTTTTTATAGTAGATTATTGGCTTATTAATTGGCTTAACCGTTTGTTTGATTGCGTCTGCAATTATGTTTAACAGGTTTAAATTGAGTTATATTTTCTAATAACTACATCACCTTTCTTTTCATACAAAATATTTTAGGCCACAACATTAAATCCACAATGTTTATAAACATTCATACTTTTTGCATTTAAACTATCAACTGCATATATAAATAATAGTTATTTGTTGTGCAAGGCCAGAAAGTTGAGTTTTGGTCGCGAGTTACCTCTATTGAAACCTGAGCAAGTGAAGGATTCTAGGACTAGATTCAAAGATAGAATCGTAAGCGTAGCTAAGGTACGAGACTAAAAACTTTGCTGCCGGGCGAAAAACATAATTTTTCACCTCACTATAGTAAGGATTTTTTTACGTGCGAGAAAAACAGCTTAAAAAATGGCAAATTGATTTATTTAAATTATAAATTAAAAGTGTAATTGCTAAAATTAACCTTGAATGTTATATTTTTATTTTTTTTTATAAGTGTGAATTGATTAAGAATACGTAGAATTTTTTTTTGCTTTGTACAGTGATTGTTCTTTTTCGGGTGCGGTCCAAAATCTTATCATGATTTTATAAAATCTCACCAACTATTATATTCTAAATATTATTAATTCTTGTTGTCTTTATGATTTAAGAAATTAAAATAATTTAATAAAACCAAAACGGATTATTATAGTATTAATTTAAATACGAATAATATGTAACTTATAAAGAATATAATGACGATTCGTAACGTAAGATGTGTGTATTTCTTTTGATAGAAAAGTTCTAATTGGAACGAAGTTCCCATGGATCAGGCTTCAGTGACGCAATGTCTGTTACGGCATAACTTCCCGAGTTCTTAACCAAATTTAATAATTTTTGTATGGAATCGAATCAACACATTAAGGACTAGGTCGTAACGGAGTGACCCGAATTTTGAAATTCGCAAAAATAATAAACTTATGACCAAAAAACATTGGCTCTATGGCATTTCTTATTAAAACAAGAAGAGCGCGCTTTTTGAAAGTTTTCATTCTTATTTTTTTTAGTATAACGCTCCGCTATATGGTGCTAGCAAAGCTTTAATTATTTAAAACAGGTTACTGACACTGCGTTTACAAATTTGTGTAGTAATTTGAACACTACCAAATTATTATAATTATCTTAGATGATAAACTAAATTTACACAGTTGTTTTTTCGTTAATTGTTATCTGAAACGATCCGTCAGAGCAGTTTTATTTTAAGAAAATTCTAAACTACATTGAAATGATTAAAATCGTATTTCCTTATTTGCGGGTTCACATGAATAACTATGTCTTAGGTAGGTATTAAATCTAGTTGCAGTAAGTGACTAATTTGCTTACCGGTTTCGCCGGAATTTAAAATGACTGTGATGTTTGACCAATGTTAACAAACCTGAGATTACATACAAATTAGCATATGATTTAGGATTTGAATTGGTGTTTTTATTCTATGTCTGTAGGTATCATTTGTAAGAATGGACACACCGTATTTTAGCGGTTTAGCTAGCACCGATTGTTGTAGGTTAGAAAAGCTTTTCATTTGTACCTAAGACTATTAGTCTGTACTGACATTAAAACTAAGCAAAGAGTATTATTGTACCTAGGGGCATAAGTGCCATATTGAATAGCCCCTAAAGTAAAGTACAGTAATCTTTAAGCATGCAACTCAAAGAAAGGTCGAAATCATCGTATAGTTTTTTTAATAAAACTCAAAAATAACATAATCACCTTAGCAAACATTAAGTGATTTAAAGAGAACCTAGAAAGAAGAACCCATGAAAAGAGCAACATATCCGTATTTATGTAAATAATATCTCCACTATTATCGATTGTTGGGTTTGACTTTTTTTTTAAAGTAGCTCTACTACCCGCGTAACACGATTAGCACAACAAAAGTTCCAGCCTTTGCGACAAAGCGGTTCTGTAAAAAGCGTAACTAGGCTTTTCTACTTCAACGTAAATAACAAAGATTAGCGAGTAAGTCTTCTTTTACTTCATTGATTTAGTCATGAATATTTATGTGGCTGCTTCTCCATGTCACACTTTTGTAAATTAAACAATAGGTTATTATGTTTAGCTATTGATTTTCGGTTTTGCTTTTGCAAGCAAAGATATGCGATTTAATGGCGAAATAAAAAATATAATTGATTATCTAATGTCTGATTGATCGGTCAGCCGTTTAAACAAATGACGGCAGAAAATTATTAAGAAATGAAATATAAGTTACTTTATGTAAAGCTGACACGGCTTGTCTTAATTTTGGGCTCATTCAAAAACTCGATAGAAAAATATCCGACACATTCTAAAATATGTTTATAATATTTTGCTGAATTCTTATTTGAATTATTTATATTATAATTCAAATTGTTCCAGTCTTGCTCGAATCTTCATCAAATTTACTCCTATTTTTTTAATATAGGTACTACCTTTCATTTTATGACTCTATTATGGTTTGATCCACAACACTAAGAAAAACAAAAATATTGCATTCTTGTTAAAAACAAATAACTTTTCCACTAGGTTTATTATCAAAGAAGAGCAAGGACAAAAAAAATATATTTTTATATAATCAGTCGTATTAATCTTTGACGTATTGACAACACGTTGAATTTTCAAATGAAATATTGAACTCTAATCGTACGACGTTAAGTTGAAAATATATACAATATTTATCTAATATTCATAAGATCTGAAGAGCTCGATGGTGCGGTGGTTACCGCTTTCGATCTATAACGGCAGGATCAGTCAAGGGCGATTGCCTCTTAGTAAAGGTAATTCAGCCTCTTCTTAATTGGAAAACACTAAAATATATGGGACATTATTATATTTACTTGTCGCTTGTTACATCTAAGAATAATCTAATACTTCATA
Source organism: Calamotropha paludella (assembly GCA_927399485.1). Classification (NCBI taxonomy): domain Eukaryota; kingdom Metazoa; phylum Arthropoda; class Insecta; order Lepidoptera; family Crambidae; genus Calamotropha; species Calamotropha paludella. The sequence goes on along the minus strand of OV656803.1, from coordinate 28,757,956 downwards.
ATTTTTACTGCTGGTGTTAATTATGGAATATATATTTTGACTTACTACATACGGAAATTTTAGTAAAGGAGACGAAACCTCAGGACTTAATATAAACTATGGGCAAAAAAGTTGTTTCATTTAAATTAGAGTATTTGTTCGGTATTCATGGTGGTTAACTCGTTTGGCTTGAGATTTAAGATGTTAAGCAACTAGCGCATGGGCCGATCATTGGATATGTGACTTAAAATTGACGAACGGTTTGGTGCAGCGGTAGCTATCTTGCCTTTCGCACCAATGGATCCACGGACAACGACAGATGTTTATGTGATGAGTACGAGCATTTGTACCTGAGTCACGGATATTTATATATATTTCTATCAATATTACATATCTATAAGATATATGTACATATGTCTATCCGTTACCCTAGTATCTATAACATAAGCCTTACAGTACTTACTTTGGGCTAGGGTAATTGGTGTCAACATAAGAAATATTATAATATTATTATTTATATTTATTGTCTCGAACTTGAGCACAAGAAGTCCATAGCATAGCACCCATCAATCCAAACTGACTGCGTGGTTGGACTAATTTCCCTAACGTACATACGTTTCCCAACCAAGCATTGGGTGATGCCCTATAATAACATACGGAATGATTTTTAAAATAATTTAGCAAAGCGAATGTGTAATTAAAACGCTTTGGCGACGATGCTTTTATTTACATTTTTCCAATAATGTCTGTCAAAAAGAAGTAGGGGTATGATATAATTAAGTATAAACATTGCTGGAATGTTTATTTTATATTTTATTTTACTATACATATGTACATAATTATTATTTGTAATTTTGTAATCATTTGCTTGCGTATAAAAAATATTTATTTATTAAAAAAGCTTATCCCCTTGTTAAACTTGGGAAGGGATAAATAAAAAAAACGAAACATGTATTCGCAATGGCAGCGTTGCATCATTATGGTCGATTTGGTTAAAAGTGAATGTGCCAATTCTAGAGTGTCTTCAGTAAATCACGATATAATTTATGTCAGCGTTCTTTTATTCAGTTATGAATGTTTTATCATTTTTTATCGTTCTTAGCTTTTATTGTTATTGCTTAATTATTCTGTCCTGCAACATTTGTTTGTGATACCTATATAAGATTTCAAACATATGAACAAACTTTATGATACACCGATTTTACTTGTGACCGCTAAAACGTACTTGAAGATTTCATATCTGACTATAATCCTTAACTTAGAAATTGAGAATTTTCCCGGCCACTGTCAAACATTAGCAACTTTACAACAGGATAAAAGGTCAACGGCTTAATGTTCCCAATAAAGAAAGAGATGATTTAATCTCTGTCACTGTTTATTATATGTCTTTCAATGTCTGCGTCTTTGTAATATATGCTTGTCTCCCAATCATATTGTAGGAAATTATTTAATTAACCAAAACATCTACCACCACTAACTTTCGCAAGCAATTTTTTACATATAGACTGCAGAACTGGAAACTTTTGTTATATGTTAATAGCTACTACATTTCAAATTTCGAAATAATGAGCATTGTTGTTGATAGCAACCTTTTTAGAATGTTTTGTAGTTTTTAATATTTTTTGTTTTATAATTTTTGACTTTGAGTGGTTGTCAGTCGCGTTTTAGTTAGTTTGTACGAATGTTTGGTTTTGCTTTAATTTAATATTATATTAATCTTATACCATAAGCGGAACGTGTTTTCCTCATAAACCAGCTCCCATTTGCTCTCACTTCCTTACAAGCATAATGCTGCCAAAAAAGTATGTACTTGCCAATATAATCATCTCAAATTTAAATCAGTTTAAATGGAGAAAGTAATACATAATAACTGTTACCTGAGCACCGAAATAGCTTCTCGTAATGCACATTTAACTGACTTCTTAAGGTTTTTCTGTAGCGAAGGGGCTGAATCCCTAAACACAGGTTATATCCATAACCTAAATAGGGTCAGTTGTGACTATTTTTACGAAAGTACTGCCTTAATATGTACATAATAATCAAATGATTGAAATTACATTTTACATTAGATAGGGAAAGATATAATAAAAAAATACATTAATGCTGTCAGATGTCAATTGTCTCTTGATTTCCAAATAAGCACATAAAACTACAATTTTTTTTTGTATGGCTATGGCTGCATAAAGGTTACTTACTGTTGATAATTTATTTTTTTATCATATACATTACTGGGATAATTTATGACTGTTGTTGCAAAAGTTACTTCACGATTGCTGTCGGATCAAATGGATAACATTTGATAAGCGATATGTTTTGCATTTCCAATGCAGCGTCCAAAACTATATTCAATTTAATGATCTTAATTAGCGACAGAATCGCCGCTGCAGCATATCTTGCGAGAAAGTGTTATGAATTTACTAATTATGCACGTACGGGGACAGCCTTGAATGGTTCTTCGTTATCAGAGCGTAGCGGCCACGGGTGCGGCTATGTGAACGAACTTTTTGCTACCAATTTCTCCAAATCACCTGGTCACATCTGTAAGATCTGCGTCAAGCAAGACTGATTGTACTGGCTGTAAATGTTTATCTGTAAAATGCTGGGAAATCAAGAAAAATGCTATACGGTTCTAAGTAATTCTTACAGACTTTAAGCTATTTAAAAATTTGAACTTAAACACGTTAATATAACGTAATGTTACTACCTAAATAGCACCAAGCAATTAACTTCTATTTTTCTTACGGAACTTGCTACTCATCTAGTTCTATATAGTACATACATTCTTATTCGAATAGCAGAAACAAAGAGCAAAAGGGAAACTAAAAAGCTACTACAAACTGATCTTACATATCTTCTGTAAAGGATTACTTATTATCATAAATATCGGAACCTGATTCATCTTAGTAAAGCTTTTAATTTGGTTTTTGTGACCACCTATTATCATTCTTTTGTTATCTAAGCATTTACCTCCATTTTTATCTAAAGGAATTATTACAAAAAAAATCAACTTGTCTCGCGTCTAGTCTGAGACCTGAGTTATCAATTGTTTATTTTTATAATGAATTTTTATGAAACCTAAATCCGTTAAAGGTCCTATTATAGTTGCAAACATCATGTGAGATCGTTTTGATCAACCAAAAAATATGTATTACAAAACGTAACGTAAGCCTGTTTTGAATCACTGAGTAACTTTATGTAATAGTTAAGTACCTATAAAGCAAACTAATTCAAAAGCAAAGATGTGTAAGTAAAGGTTATAGTTTTTATTATATTTTACTGTTACCTGAAGTGTTCTTTTATTAGTAGGTAACAGATTTTTTTTAATATTGATAATTTTTACAAAACCGTAAATAGACACCCAGAAGTCGGATAGTGTTAGGTAAAATGACGTTGCATGATGCTTAAAAACAAAAAGAAAGTATTTTTTATCTTTATCATCATCATCCTCATCTTTTGTTTAGTTGCAACATGGTTTAATAAGTATAACGACCATTTACAGTACTGATTATGAAAGTAATCGATTGCAAACGACGATAAGGAACAATTTACACGTGTCACCATATTAGACTCTCAAACGCGAAGCAAACTTTCAACCTTACGTAGGATAACTGATTAGTTTACTTTGATCAATAAATATGTCATGGGTAATTAAAATAATAAAGCAACTATGTTTATTGCTGTACATTGTTTTCCCGGTGTTATTTTTTTTTACGCTTAAGCATATGTGTAAATTACGACATATTAAAATTGAAGCCTTGTGGCAGCAGGTTAAACAGAAATCTACAGGCATTTTCAAAATTATAAGGACGATGATGCAACCGCGAAATGCCTGCCAGAACGGTACTTTCTTTATGAACAGATAATGAAACATACTTAAAAAATTTTCTAGTTTAGGGGAAACTCGTTAGTGAGATAGTCACTAGCTCTCCTACAATTTTGTTTCGTTTCAACAAGCGTAGCGATTGAGAAGTTTGGCTCAGTTTGCCAGCAAAACAGATTCTGATTATACTTCGTGTGGATTTATTTAATTTTCTATATATTTAAATAATGTTTTTGTTCTATATTCAATTCAGTCGCATTGTTGGTGCTAATGCTCTCTTAAAATAACAATAATGATTTGAAATATATTATTTTTTCTGCGCAATTTAGCATTCATTTATCTAAATTGTTGTATGTATATAAGATGCTTGAGTGTAAAATGGATTAAGATTAGCTGTAGGTGATAGGAAAACCGAGTGTAAGTAAGATGTTGATACTTGTGACAATCTCAAGTACTTTGACATGCATCAGCCGTAGCCTTCTCGCTAGAGGCTCTTTAAACCTAAGACGTTTATTATCTGATTTCATTGTTTTCGCAATCGCACTACACAGCTTGACAAACACTGCCTTGAAAACTTATTTCACCGTTTATCTTTTGATTATGCTTTATCGGTCAACAATTGATACAGTTTTCCATTTGTTAGTGAGTTTTGTTTACTGTTCTACGACATACAAACAGATTTAAAGTTTTGTGAATATTTTAAGTTAAATTTGTTTTTAACATGTAACTTACTATAAATATCTTCTTTGCTTTTGAAACTACCTAATTATCTCGTTTTATATATAGTATTCACATTTTTATACGGGTAGCAGAAGCAAAGAGTGAAAGGAAAAAGTACTCATGTCCAACTGACTGTATAATAATATTTTTTTATTTACACGTCAATTAGCCTAAGTACAAGTGAGTACTGGAAGTCGTGGTGATGATAAGTTAATATGTAATATTCATAAATATATTAATCAATACCCATGACTTAGGTACAAATGCTCGTATTTATCACACAAACGTCTGCCCCCTCCGGGACTCGGAGGACCCTTCGCTGCCAAATACAAGATCGCTACGGATCAAAGGGTTGTCATATAAGCAAAGCATATGATTTAACTGTATCAACCATAACTTGAGTTTACCCAAAAGAACACGAAAACAAAAATATTATTCAAGCTAAAATACCCACCTATATATTCGCGTCGTGAGTTGGTTGGTTACATAAATGTATATTTTTATATGTAAATCTAATGAAGGTTTTACCAATAGTCACTTATTTTATAAAAAATAACTAAGAGACATGGGTTATTAAAAAAAGGAAAAGTTGACACATATTCGGCAACTTTACCTAAAATTTATTTTTTTATTAAATATATTACCATTAACACTAAACATACCATGGTGGGTCCAATGACCAATTTTAAACTTAATTAAGACTTAATTTTTTTTCTTGTATTATTTTTATGTTTTTAAATTTAATATATAAACCATTTTGAATCGTTATTTGAAAAAAAGAATTATTCATACACCAAATTGCTTTTTTTTTTTTTTTTTTTTTTTCGCTAGACATAGTTATATATGTAACATTTTGAATATGGGTCATTTGACCCGCTTTGATAAGAATAGGAAATACATGAAGTATCGGTAGGTTTAGTGTTAAATATTATCTTATCACGGAATACAACCTGCTGTTGCAAGCATCAGAGTACAATATTAAATAAATACATATTTTTGTTTGTAATATTAGTGTGTGGTAAAAATGCCTGAGGAAGCTTCAAAATTTAATTAAAGGTATTTTGTTATCTAGGTCAGGGTTGGCACTAATAAAAAATAAAGCATTTATTTCATTATGTACGTTTTTTATTATTAAAGAACTAAAATTATAATAATGATATTTTGTTAGTTGTGATTAAACAAAATATACCAAATCATCGTCACCGAAAAATAAATTCAGTGTCCATCATCAATAAATAAATTCAGAGTCTTGTTCATAAATAGCCATCAATTCAACTTGCTTTACAATCATATCACCATCGATAGTATCAATATATGGTTTACTTGTTTTTAAAATTCGTCTTATAAAGTTTATAACATATTTATTTCCTGTTTTACCTGTTACTTTCCTAACGTAATATTCATATTTTTGGAAGATATATCTAGCCAAAATAAAATCATGCACATTGCAACATATATCTGAAATTTGGTATTACAACTTGCTATAGATTCAGCAGTGATATTAGGAGATGTAATATCACCAGGTATTTCACCTATCGAAATAGAAATTGCTCTATCTAGCTTTTTTGCTCTGGTTGTTTTAAATGTATTATATTAAAGTTTTTATTTATTGGTTTAAGTGACAAGGTACTTAGTCAAATCGAAATTAACTTTGTTCTCTGCTGTATTTTTAGTTTATGATAATATTACTGCTTAAGTGTTTAAACCTTTTCCTTTAGATTTGTCCTTATCCTAAAATAATTCCATTTCTTGACACTCTGGGATGTTATTTTGTTGTATTCATCGGCCATTATTTCAAGTTTGTTTTTATTTGTAAACGTGTGCATATTGAAAGTGCAGTTAGGCTATGATGTGCAGATTAAGCGTCAAAGTTAGGCACAGAAAACAATAAAAACATCAGATTATGAAGGTACCTAACCTAACCTGTTCGCAAAAGCTGTCAAAATGCTTCAAATGTCTTTAAATCTAATGTATTATTTTTAAATTAAGAAAGGAATAAAAAATATATATTTATGACAACGGCTATATCAAAAATATTTAAGCTGGTTTTTAATAAGTCGTATGTAAAATAAAAACTGATTATATTTTTAAATCTGGTGATAAAGAAATTATAAAAATGATCTTTTTAATTAAGTATATATTAACATACATTAAGCACAGCCCTACCACAGGGTAAAGTTGCTATCAGTTCAAGTGAGGCAACTTTAACTTAGCTCAAACAACATTACTTTTGCTCAAAATTCAAGAAATTATCGACAGAATGAAGTGATTTACGAATCAAAGTATATTATAAGACAGAATGTCATAATTACTGTTTGTCAAAAAAACACTCACTTCTGAGTCGATTTGTCTGCAAATTATTATACTAAATTATTATGGGACACAGCACGAACACGTATCGCCATATGTAACGAAATATGAAAATATTTTGACAGATAACAGTGTTGTAAGTGTAAATAACTTTTTATGTTACCAAAATTTTATATAGATTTCACCTAAAAGACATATTCTGATTTCTGATTCTGATTATATTTGATGTTGGGTGTACTCCAGTAAAGTTGCGTATTGTGCCCGGCAAATAAGTTGAACATGATTTTGAAATCACGTGACATGCGCAGTAGCGAATAATGTACCTAAACTTGCTACTGCGCATGTCACGTGATTTCAAAATTATGTTCAACTTATTTGCCGGAGACTATAGAAAGGTAAAGTCGCCACAGTTGATGGTATACTTACCCACTTGTGTTTATGCTATAACAATACGTCCATTTCGATAATGTATATTTTAAAATGTCCCACTCTTAACTCCATTATTGCATTCATAATCTTATTCTTTTTCATTGACAATGTTTTGCCACTTTGTGCCAATGCTAATTAATTAAAGCTTCTACTTCTTTCGGGAGCCTTGTTCACAGAATGTTGAGGTATTCTGATGTTGATGTCAAAATGATGGTCACAGCATGACATGCAAGGTTTGAATATAAAAATTTAAAAATTTCCGATACCAGTAAAAAGTTTTTCTTTCTAATGAGTTGGTCGCGAAAGTGTAACCAATTAAGTATTAGATTTAATTTACAACTTAAAATATTTAACTTCAGAATGAGTTTATAAACTACTTACTTATGTGAGTATGCATTATTTTAATTTTGTTATAAATAAATCATAAGCTATACTTTAATTTAGCAGGGGCCTGAGGAGCGGCGTGCTTTGCAATGCCTATTTTTTACTGACCATACATAAAACTTCTCTGTCATGTCATAAATAGTAGTAGGTTTTTTATTAATAATAAATCGGGGTTTTCCCCGTCAACTGGAAGCCGTGGTAGACTGCGCGCTCACTTAGAATTACCAAGTTTCACCTTTACACACTCAATGCGATGAAGAAAAGTGGCAATGACAACAGTTTTTAGTAATGAATGCGTAGTTAAGCGTACTTCATCTTGAACTGTCTGACATAACCATTGTTCACTTTAATGCAATGACAATAATTTATTATTAGAATAATGTATGACGTAGGTAATATTGTTTACTTGATTAATAACAAGCAATAATCGGAATGTAACTATTAAAATGAAATAAGTATTTCTATTATATAATTGTTAGTTTATAAATTTGACATGTAAACCGTATATATACCATGCCATAAATGATAGATATGATCTTTATAGGAAAAGACTGATGGAATAATAGTGTAGTAAACACTGTTGTACGTATTATTCTTCGTGGTGATTAAATGAAGTTTTCGTTGCGGATCTTTTTACATTTTTTGTATTGTTTTAGTCGTCACGATCATAATAGTCGGCATCCTGTCTCATTCTTTATTGTTTACTTACTAAGTTATTACCGTAGGTACTAATCATAACATTAATTATTATTGCTAAAAGACATACACAATACTGTTGTTGGGAAGTCTAGAACATTTAAAATACACGTTAATCAATATATAACTAGTCTGGCCATAAATACTGTTACATAAAACCTTTTTTTATTCAACTTATTGTTTTGAATTTTAACGCGTCTACTATTTTAAAAGCTACTTTCAATTTCGTGCTATCTCACATATTTTTTCGTGTTCATTATAAAATTACAATATGGAATAGGGTATTAAAGCAAATAGCATTGCAGTGATCGCCTTGCACAAAGTGGGTATGGAGCCGTTGGTCATAATTCAGACACTTCAAAAGCTTGGTATCAGCCGTATGTTCGTATATCGTACTATCAACAGATACAACAATACTTCCTCTTCTTGAGGAATGATTCTGTATTGGCCCCCGGGCTTGATTGCGATCAAGAGCTAACCTATCCAAAAAAAAGAAAATATGTACCTATTTGAAGTCAGTACTGCACGCGTTACTTTAATTTTCATTAATAACGGGTACACTGTGAATTATTTAATTATCATTCTACTTTCATTCCGTAACATAGCGAGGCTGCGACGTGCGGGACGTGCCCATCCAAGGTAAAGGCCGCATACTGACTTCCTACTTGCTAGTCTTCATTGTAATTGATTAAACAACTTTTGTTTGCTATAATTTTAAACAATTTAATTTTAATAAATACAATAAGCTTGTATCGAATTGATTCAAAATCAAAATAATACTAGATTTAAGAATCTAAAAATTCCACGTTTTTCAGTGACCAAATAATAATAAAATAACCCGGTGGGGCCAAGCGAGGGGCCACTCGAAACGTGGGGGCGCATCTTTACAAATACTCTCAACATCTATGCATATCATACATCTCATTACATCTCCATAAGTAACATGCGCCCCCACGTTTTGAGTGGCCCTTCGCTTGGCCCCGCCGGGTTATTTTATTCTTTTTTGGTCACTGAAAAACGTGGAATTTTTAGATTTTTAAATCTAGTATTATTATTTTATTCTTTTTAATTATTAACTCAACAAAGTAACCATGTGTTACGCAACTATCGGATAAGCCCCATACAAAAGTGAAAGTTGCCGAAAGTTGACCTGAAAGTGCACCTAGAAAGTTGAAAGTTGTTTTAGGATGCATTGTCATCCGGTAATGACTTGCTCCAAAAATTTCAGCTCGCTAGGTGGCCGGGAAGTGCCTCAAAATTGAGTTGCAAGAATCCAACTGAACAGACAGACAAACAAGAAAGCGACCTGAGAAAAACGTGGGAATAATAAAAATATATCTTTGAACATCAACTGCTGAAACATGCTTCCGTGTGTTTTATTTTATAATACTTATTTGGTCTTATTTTCACCGATTTACGTGATCCGTTGCCTATTGATTGATCTATAACAAAAACATATACTTCTAACAGAATTCTTTCTTATGTTATGTAGACAGAGATAATAGATTATACGAGTATCCTCACACTTGAATCTTAAATGAAAAAAATGGTTGCCTGTAAAGTCGGTTTTACGGGCGAAGATTTTACGTGACAACGTCTTTTTCTCGGTAGAATATTTATTGATATGAATATAATTAAATTGCACAATAGGAACAAGGAATTGAATGAAAATAAGAATTGCACAAATTTTAACTATAGAAATATATTTTGTTTACTAAAACATTGTACATGTAAACTTAAACTTAACTAATTCCTATTTGAGTGATTTTGTTGAGGATAAAAAAAACTATAAATCATTATGTAACAGGATGTTTAAATATAAATGCCTGTAATATATTTCGAAAATTAATAAATGAATAATTTGGGTTATATAGGAAATATATCTACTACTATTAAATATTTATATTATAAGTGATTTATACATTAATGATTTAAATGGAACAATCTTGGATGGTTATCAAAATTTATCGATATAAACAATTTTTTTGTATTATATATATCATAAAGAGTTTACAATTTCATATATATACTTATAATATTAAAAATCAATAAACTTTTAAATATTGAGAAAACATTCGGCGGGCCTCTCTCTCGTTCGGTGACTCATCGTAACGTTACCGAGCGTTACACTTTTTCATAAGTGACTCCCAGCCGCAACCAATTTATAAGACGTTGTCACGTCAAAAACCATATTATAACTAGTAGCACTTAGCAATAGGATAAGAAAATAGTTACTCTCTTAAAGATAAGGCGTGTTAACGACTTAGACACAATTAAAACTGTTAATTACTCATTATTTCAATCGATTCTGGTGTATTATGGCATTCTTAAAACGGCTACGATTAAACACAGCACTCAATTAATTCAATGCAGATGAGGCTGTTATTGAAAAAGTGAAGTAACTTGTAGACCAAGTTATTCATGTCCATCTATTTTACAAAATTTAATTTTACCCATATAAATTGTCAAGAAATAAAGTCTACATATCTTTTCTATTTAATAAATTCGTTTGTCAAGCATAGTGCCGTACATCGTTTTGACCCTTGGGTCAACCCTTGGAGGCTTATAAGGAATATCTCTATTTAGTAAATTGTATAAAAAGTAGTTAATTTGTAATAGGGAGGGATTGAGTAACATCAATTTATTTACAGATTTCCGTGTCATACTGCTATAAGTGGTGTGTGTGTGGTGGGTCATTATGTTCCCTTAATATACTTACGAAATACCTGAACGGTTACAGCTACAGCAGAGATCGTCTTCTTTAAACTATAGGTATTATCGACTTAAGATGGTACATTGTTTTATTGCATGTTTACACTTGAAAAGTGTTTTTTTATCCTCTGTGTCATAGCCAAGTTAAGTATCCTAGGTACTTATTGAATGCAGATACTTACTTGTTATTTTTGTTGTAATCAACGATTTAAAGAAACCATAACACTGCTATAGTATTATCATATAATTATATTGTATTTTTGTGGATTATGTATGGTGACGATATTGTATGACAGGTTTGTTTCGACCGCCCTTTTTGTCAGTGAAGATGTTCTAAATGGATGACAGATAATAATGTTCGACATTTTAAAAGAAGTTATTTAAAATAACTTTTTTAAATGCTTTTATATGAAATTGTTTTCCTTTTATTTCAAATCATTATTTTTTAGGTCTCGTTATATTACAGACAGGTGATATGAGTTAGGCATTCGTTCATAAAATACGAATTTTCGGGTAACTTTTCGAGGAATATAAAAAAAAATATCGGTCTGATTATTGTTTATATAAATTAACATCATTATTTATCATTTTAAGCGACATTTACTTTAAAAGTTTGTCTTTCATAAAATATATCCATCAATGATGGTGAACATTCATAGCAACACCGTTATAAATTAATGCGTAGGGAAATTGTACTTTTTTTTCTCTTTTGTTTTGGAATTTGAAATCATGAAAATAATATTGTTAACACCGTAAGTAAAATTTAACGACATAATATGGAGCATGTCAAGATTATTGTTCGTATTACAAGTTATTGGTTGGTAGTGTACCGATCCTTGACAAGCGTCGTTTCCAGAGTGAAACGAAATACGTTTTTATTGTCGTCTGCTTTAAATATTAGGTAATTCTCTTTTACTCGGTTAATTTTAGAGCGATTACAAAGTTAAGTAGCGGTTACTGCTTTTGTTTCGATACAATCCCGATATGTAAAGGATTCTTGTCAACTCGTTGACAAATTGTCCCTATCAGAGTCGAAAAGAATGAGTTGATGGTCAGTTTTTGTGTATCAATATCTGTCTGTGGTAATAATTACAAAACAAAGATATGCTGATGGAATAAACTGCAGTGTGAACGCAATTTACCAAAAGTTAAGGGCGACTCCGATTAAATGCGTGTTCACTTCAGACTTATTTATTGGTATTACAAGACGTACTTGCAGTTGACAGAGGCTACGTGATTGTGTCTTGAAACTTAACAGACCATGTTACATACAATTTGCCTATGTGTTAAAATACAGATGTGTGGTGTAGGTACATTGTGTGGAAATGTACACCTACAATACCTACTACACCACCTACAAAACAATACATCATAGTTTTTCGATTAAGTATTTCATATAATAAGGTGGTAAGTAGTGTGAGTTGAGATATCCAGTCATTTGAATTCTGTAGTTCACTAACAAGCACGGTTTGTTAGTGAACTACAGATCTTTATGGCTATGAGCGTTACAACGACGTGTACGTAAGCCAGTATTTCTACCATTTATAAATTTCTAAAAGAAGTGACGAGATAAGGTGTTAGACATCTTAAAAAGTACCTAATTTAAAGTACCTTCACTCCTTTGAGTGTCTAAGTTTTCTTTGGATAAATCTTGTGTTCATAAAATCTACTGCAGTTGTGGCAGTTCATTCATCGGCTAAATAACATATAAATATGTAACAGTTTAAGTTTACTCATGCACAAAGTTTAAAGCTTCGTCGTTATAATAAATTCTGTAAGACCCACGCGAGGCCATTGTATTGCAGGAATGTGACGACGTTTCAATGTGTTTTTTGTTCTGAACACTAGAATTACATTAGGACGATGAACTTAGAGGTACAAAAACAATATAGATACTTATTGAAAACAGTATAATAGGTTTCTATACCCAGCTACGACATTCTTCTTCTTCATTCTATTGTGTAGAATAGAGAGTACTATATAATAGAAAAGCGAACGCAGAGGTTTATCTTACGCTTTTAATTGTAAGTGTACTGGCACAAAATACATTAGATACTTTTTCACGTATGACTTACAAATATATTCGCTTAACAATTTGATATACTTTTAGCAAGGTTTTATTAATTATCAATAAAAATATAAGGAGTTTGATATTTTAAGTTCAAGTATTTGTACATACATCCTACACACCCTCAAACGTGTTGCATTTTATGCAAAGTGTAAAAGATGGCATTTGCATGCCAATCTTAATTTTTTCCCCGAACGTGCAAAAAGCGGTCCCCATCTCGGCCCATCATCTTCAAATTGCCAAACCGACTGATTCCAATTACTCTGCGGCCCGACAAAGGATCGGTCTGGTTTTTACCGGTTTTCAAACCAATACTAGCGGGCTGTGGTCAGGGCTGCTACTTAAACCGTAACGGGATTCGAGGGTGACCATAATTATGATGCCGTTTTACAAATGATAATTAGAAAATCTTCAGGAATTTATTTTATTTTAACAACCATTTATTAAGTTTCTCCTGTACCAGAGTTAACATTATTTTCAGTTTTTTAGGGCTCGTATACCCTATCAAAGTTCATATTGAAGATCATCATTATTATCATCTTATTTTTACAGTTCACTTTAAGTTTACATTATTTCGGTACAACTTATATCATATAAGACTGGCGAACTTTTAAGTATTTTCTGACCTCTATTTAAAGAGCACGTTCATGAAAGAAATCGAATGATACTTGAAGAATTCAGTTAGACCAAAAAAAAGTTAATTGTTTTTACTTTTATAAAGTTGTAGTTACAGGAGATAACCTCAAAATAACCTCAAAAAATTGGGGTTAGGATTAGGATCGTTAGTTTTTACAACTTGTTAGTTGAAAAATAATTAAATAGGTACCTGCTAATTAAGAATGATCACTCATATCAGTAATATTAATAGGTTCATAAGTCTGAATATTTCAAAGCGACTATATTAAGTTGTTTAGGACAACAAAAAACTGCTCATTATCAAAGACGCACTTTATATGCTTAGAGGGTTATGGGAAGTATTAACAGTTTATTTTATGATGAATTCGGTTACATTTGCATGTCAGTATCATACAAAAACCACTATAGTCATTGTCGTGATAATTTTTATTGTCTATGACACTGACACCAAGTGAGACTTCAAACTCATGTTATCAGATCTGAAATATGGAGTATTGTCAGTGATAATAATATAGTTTATTGAAACGTATCTAATCTTTAGTTTCAACATTTAACTTTTATTATTTGCGATTTAAACTATATTATCTTTTATTACGGTCTTTATAAAATTATGCGTTTATAAAGTAAATTGTAACAATGAACAATTGTAATTTATTTTTTCTATTTCTGATAGTGAACGGTTTTGTAATCATTATTCACGAGTGATGAATGAATAATAATATCACCCCGTGATTATTAACTTCTCCACGGATCTCTTTGATAAAGAACATATTATACTTAATTTAATTTTTACGAAGCAAAATAATGGCGCGATGATGGGACACATTTTTGTCATACTATATCTAACTAGCCAGATGATGAGGTTAAAGTAAAATGAACTGGATGTCATTTCGTCACTTAGGTTCGGTTGGCCTGATGATATTAAAACTTATATATACCTGCTTATTTGAGTTTATAAGTTATTCATCAAAGTTAACTATTTCAAACACCAGAGACAGTATATTCTATACAGTGGGCAAGACATTGTAGAAAACCCTAGTGAGCACTTGTAATTAGTAACGAGGCAAGGGTCTGAAACAAATGTGTAACTGGTCGCCGACCAACTAACCTTAGTTAACCTCATTTAAAGATGTGAGTTTAGAATCTGATATTTGTATTATAAAAGATTACTAATAATTTTTTTTACATACACACCATAATTGTAATGCTGCTGATAAAAAAATATCCTAAGTGACAATATTTTCTTCAACAAACCGGCAAAATCACCACGTATTATACAATTAGAATAGCGACCAGCGAATGGCTCCGAAAATTCCATTTAATATTTTGAAGTGTAGATCGGTCTCAAGAAAAATCAGTTATGTTTCATGAGCCCTTCCTAATTTGCCTCCCAGTCTTCAATAAAAACAAGTCCAAGGGGGTCTAAGTTTACTCGCGTCCATGGGATTTAACTCTCGATGTCCCATACGTGGTGCCAAAGGAGTAAACCCCTTCAGGTAGTAAGCTTCGGCCGCGGAGTGTTACAACCCACGCTGCGTACCTTGCTTATCCGGGTTATACCCTTGAACATCGTTTTAGCGCTCATGCGGGTGTTTGCATGTATGCACGCGATGACATTTGTTGTTTGCGCCCCGTGATCTTGAAGACCCCACATTTTCTATCATCTGGGTTCTAGTGGATACAGGTTTAGAGAAACTTCTAAATAGCTGAGACGCGATGACTACAGTAGATGACAAATATAATAACAATATACTTAGTTGTTTTTTTAATAACCGTTTCTTATAGGATACTTTTCGAAGTGTGCAGCAGAACCCTGTTCCGCCATCCCCATTTTTTCATCGGATAACCAGACTTACCAATAGGCCACACCATTATATGGTAGATATACTAAAGAGTCGCACTAAACGTTTTAGTTACAATTTTGTAATACGTACCGCTAAGGATTGGAACTCTTTCGTTGAATCTGTGTGTCTTGACAAATCAATTTAGGGTCTTCAAGTCACGAGTGAATAGGTATCTTCTAGACAAGCGCGTCTCATCATAGATCGCATCGTCGCTTACCATCAGGCGAAATAGTGGTCAAACGCCTGCCTATTTAGTATAAAAAGCAATACAACAATTTTAAAAAGAAGCATTTTTTATTTAAAAATGAATAAAATAATTAACATTTAGCTGTAGCAAAATAAAGTACCTAATAGAAAGGACAATCTACAGACCAGCAAGTAAACCATAGAAAAAATATAAATTGCTATAAATATAATATTGATGTTTACGTCTGTTTAATTTTTTCTTACACTGCTGCGCCTATCGCACATTGAAGTAAAAACATTTCTACGGGTTTTCCGTCGCGTTTTTTAATATTAAATCCTGACTGACCACGTATTTTATAGAGGAGACGGAAGTGTTGGGATGAAATATGATAAACAAAAATGCATTGTTATATTTAAATCAATTTATAATTGCTACTTATGTATTTATCAATTTTGTAAATTTTATAATAAATTTAATTTTTATAAAGTATGTACACTTTTAAAATACAACATTTAAGAGTACATACTATTTGCACTAATACTTTTTAACTTGCACTGTTGTATATTCCGTTTTGTTTGGCAAGATTTAACGCATTTCAATACTGATGCGCGAACTTATTGATTATATCTTAGAACTTCAGCTTTTACGGGTGTTGTGAACGATTGCCATAACATACAAACTTAATATGGATAGATCTGCTTTATCGCAGTTTATGCACAGCTAGACATCCTCCCTGGATTTGCACGTGTATGCTCCGATGAATTGTTAATTGGTAAAAGTGCAATAGCTAGTCATATTTAGCATAATAAATAAACATTGTATTATACCCTGCTTAGAATAATTATTAAGTGTTTTGTCTTGTTTGACTTTCAAGTGACGCAAACAAAACACAGCAGCCATCGATCATTTGTAATGGTAACAGTAAATGGGATTATCTTATCAATTTTTCTGCTTATGAAGAACAATGCCTCAACAAAAAACAAGTATGTAGATAAATTGAATAGTCAATGGAATTTGTGGATTTTACAAAAATTATAGGTAGGCACTGAAAATAATGGGAAAAAGTAAAAATAAGTTAACCAGTTTTACCTTTAGGTGTAATAACAAAAATTTCAAGCCAATGTGTTTAAGCTCGTTAGTGGTATCGAAGATCGTCTTTTACGTACTAACTTTATAACGTCAAAACGGCAGCTGACTTTAAAATAATTATTTTCTAAAGTACATTTTATCAACGTTAGTACGTTATAATATTTATTGTACATTTACTATATGCAACTTTGATCTATTTGGACACCACGTATATATCCATCGTGACCAATACTTCTGTGCTTATAGAGTGCCACAAATTACAGAAGTACTTCATTTACTGTCCCATTTTTTTATACATTTATCCAAAACCAAACCAACAATCGTCGGGACCATTCGACTACCCAGTTAAGAGACACTCTCGCTTGTCCAAATCGTTCGTTAAACCAATAAATATGTTTAACTGGGCAAATAATTTTTAATATATTAAAATTTTATAATACTTAACAATAATTAATTCCATCGTTTTATAAGTAAAATGCTTCTTTTTCTTTCAGAAACTACCGTATCCGAAAGCCGTCGGATTTATAGTCACAAATGAGTTCTGCGAGAGATTTTCATACTATGGCATGCGAAGTAAGTGTGTTTTATTTATAAGTCTTAAAATGTCATTTATTTTGTTGTTACATCTTCGCGTTTACTTTTTCAAACAAAAATCTTTTATTTCATAGTAATAATGAGTTGATCCCCAGCTGCGTTAATATTTAAGGGAATGGTTGTGAACAACATTTGAGCCAACCGCATAGAACAACTCATGCAAATAAAACTCACTGTTATGTGTTTTTATTTTTTGGTCATAGTTTAATTCCAAGTTTACCAGATTCTATATTAAATATTATAATAATATATCATAACAAAACTGAATTTAACTAATTAAGTTACGAAAGAATCGTGACCAGAAAATAATAAGCAAAATTGTAGATGAATTTCATGATGATGAGTCGCCACATGATAAAATTGTAATTCAATAAAATCATGAAAAATTTAGAGAATATAAAGAAAGAGAGACGTTACTATGAAATAAATTCAACAAAATCATACAGTCAGGTAACGATGGTGACTTTCAGAAGGGGTATAAATAAGTTTACTTTGGTATACATATTTTTGTAAGTATATTTATGCACATGTAAAGATTTCTATCATATATCGATCATTATTGTGTCTTTTTTTAATGTTAGTAGAATGCTTTGATAATTATTGTTAATAAAGTTCAGAAATAGCTTATATTTATTTATTAAAAATTACACCATGTACTAACTCATTGTTCAGTCTCTTACCGAGTAACAAATCAATGCGATATGCATCAACACAATTCTGACAGGAAATATTATGAGATTATAGTTACCCGTTTTAATATTGTTTCTTTGGACATTGGTCCCTATTTCATATGTAATAGGAACACATAGTCATCATCACTAGTTTAGGTATTACTGGCATAGACCTTCTCTATAGATAAAAAACTCCGGTAAAATGGGCCAATGACTGCAAGTGCAACCAACAACAACAGCTTACCCCGCCTTGCAAATACCGATAGAGTTTAAGATAAGAAATTTTATTTACTTATCCTGCTGGGGCTATTCCACACGAAAGTTACTCAATCTCCGCAATGGCAGACCGAATTCCTCCTCAAATATAATATAGCGGACCCAGCAGACATTGTCGTGAATCCAGACATAATCAAACATACACAAAAACTACTTTAAATAAAGCTCCAACTGATTAGGAAGAGTTCAGTGACATAAAGTCTGTTCATTCTAACTTGTCCTATTTTGTAAACAATCTTGGCACAACTTTTTAACAAAATCACCCATTTAAAATAAAATAATAACAAAGTCAAAAACTATTACAATAAATTGTTATTATAGACTGAAACCTGTTGAATCTAGTTATCAGTTGATTTTTAATGCTGCATTTTCAATAAAAAGGAATGCCATGATTGTTTACCAAATAGGACAAGTTAGGATGAATAGACTGTACACACGCACGGATCGCACCATTAGAAGTAAAACGACCTAATCTAAGAAATACAAGTCTTCAGCTTTTCCCACATAAAACTATCATACAGAAGCAACTTTTGAAAATTATGGCTTACTTATTACACGTATACCTATTTCGATTTTTTTAAAAGTATTCCATTGTATTAAAAGCTGATGTAAGTTTTTTAGTACAAAAAAATACTTTCCAACCACCATAATTCATAGATAGGTCATTTTAGTACTAAGGGTGTGAGATGAATTATACCTACATATCAAGAAAATGATAAAATTTGTTTTTACAACACTTTTGTG
This sequence comes from Calamotropha paludella, assembly GCA_927399485.1. Classification (NCBI taxonomy): domain Eukaryota; kingdom Metazoa; phylum Arthropoda; class Insecta; order Lepidoptera; family Crambidae; genus Calamotropha; species Calamotropha paludella. The sequence continues at coordinate 28,738,797 of OV656803.1, read as the reverse complement.
TCTTACTAGAGTGTATTGAACTTTCTGCTGTTCATTTTGTCATTTAGTTGGTTTTGTTCACTATCATTTCGAAATAGATTTTCCTGTATGTCATGGACGCAGCAGCTAACCATTTACGTCTAATGATTGCTAATAACATCACACGATTTCTCGTGCTAAAAGAGAATAACCTAGATTCGTGAAATAAATACTAGACACAACGATTTCGTCAGAGACCCAAATTTTATAGTCTCTTGTTAGTAAATTTCTCTCAATGACGATTGAACTAAACAATAATGAAGTTTATATTTTAGAGGCTGCGGAGATAACAAGACAAATTCTTATTTCGATTCAAATTAAAGCGAAATTGTTATTATATCTATTGGAATAAATTGATATGTAATTTGTATTGTAATTTACGCGTAAGTGTTTTCATATTTTTAGAAGCACCATTTTTCCACATGAATGCTATAAAGTATCTCGAATTTGGATTTTGAAATTCATTTACAGGTGCAAATGTTTTGATTAAAAATTGTTTGTAATCGTTACCAACCTCTTAACATTTTCCAACCTCGTTTAAAGAACAGGTTTTCAATTTATCAGTAGAATTTGTGTCAGTTTCAACATCGATACTGTTTGTTATCTTTAAACTAGATGTAGGTAAACAATATTTACCAAAGGTTGAATTGTCCATACTGATAAATAACCACGTGTATATATGTATAAACATAAACAGCACGTTGGCTGTCATATACTTAGATAGTACATATCTATTTAGAAAAACGAAAACCTTTCATAAATATCTAAGACGGATTCACTCTACAAGCTTACATTTATTCTACAAAAAGTAATGGTTGATCTGTTAAATAGCCTTACCTTGGTTATATAGAGCATGAAACAATTATTAAAACAAAAACTTATTTTATTGAACGAAAAACGTTCTAACTTTTTAATTCATCACTGATCTAGTTCTTTGGTGTCTTGATATATTATTACAAAGTCGAAAAGGTTGAGTTTTTTAAGCCATTAAAAATAAAAGATAGCCACTTTAGTGCAGTATTGTTTTATCGCTCTATGTATTTCTAATTTTTCTAAGTTATCTTAAAAAATCTCTATAATTTTCTTAATAAAATCTATTTCTATATTTTTTAAATGTAAACAAGTCGATGATAAGGAGTTCGACGCCTCAGTTGCCAGTGCGTTCGACTTACGATTGCAAGGGATAAGTAACTTTCGTAATGGTCAGTCATCGGATGAGTGATAAAAAATATAATGTCAAGTTTATGTTATGATTATTCATGCTTCAGAAGATTCGTTGAGCCATTGAAGCAGTAAATCTCCATTAGACTTATTTCACCTAAGGCTAAATAAGATTAGTTCGGGGAAAAAGGCTTTTAAAAAATCTATTTTAAAATATCTTTAAAGAAAACTTGTAATAAAATATCTTTGTCTGTACTATTTGTATCTGGCTGGTTTTCATGACATTAAAAAGGTGACATTTCAGAAATCAGCCAAAATATAAAAGAATCAAAATAGGAAAATTTTGTTTCCTACTATTTTTGTTTCTGTTAAAATGAGCGAATCGAATGAAGAAATTAAATACATTTTATTTTTTTATTACAAAAAACGAAAAATGCAACCCAAGCCGCGAAAAAAAATTGTGACTTTTTGATAATGCAGTATCAGTAAGAGTAGCACAAAAGTGGTTTAAGCGTTTTCAATCCGGGAATTTTGATGTCAAAGATGCACCTCGCTCTAGTCGCCCTGTTACGGATAAAATAGACGCTATTTTTTAAAAAATGGAGCAAGATCAGCATATCAGCAGTTACGACAGAGCTAAAGAACTGGGAATTGAACATAACTATTTCATTTTATTTTTATTAATTACTAGCTTATAGGTATATGATGATCTATTAAGTTGTTAAGGCGTGAAAATATACCAAACAAACAAACTCACTTTCGTGGTTATAATTTATATATTATTTTAATTTTTAACCACTTAATATGGTTGCACTATTGAGGATGCGAACTAGCTATTTTATTGAGTTTTGTAACAAATTCCTCGTATGAGAATTTCTTAACATAATGTCCATTCAGTTTTACTTCTCTAACTGTGCAAAAACAGTTTTATATATTTGTATGTTTTTTAAAGCGATCCTCTCCCTGTACCTTCGAGATAAGTTGGGCTACACAACAGACGGGGCCACCATCATCTACCACACCTTTACTATGTTTGCATACTTCTTTCCACTTATCGGTGCCATGATCGCAGATGGCTGGCTTGGCAGATTCAGGTATACACAATTTGTTAAAGGGTCATTATGATCCCGTTATATAATGAGCCCCAAAAAATTATAATACACCATGTTAAAATTATAACATAAATAACGAAAAACAAAATGATTTTTACATATAAACTGGTTGATCTAACGCAACATAACTACGGTAGTTTTTATAATTATTCATATTATGTTAATTATTTAGTTCCAGCTTTCCTTAGTAAAAAAAAATATTATTTTAGTTATTCCAAATGATTTATTTTTATTTAGCCGGAGCTTCTTGATATAAAGCAGTACCTACCGCTGAAATCAATGCAAAGATGAAGTCGCAAAGTTAGAAAGACGATGAATTGTGAGATATAATACCTTTTTTGTTTCAGAACTATTTTATACTTGTCATTGGTGTATGCGACTGGTAGTATTCTTATATCTTTAACAGCAATGCCGCCAGTCAATCTACCGCCCATGTAAGTATTAATACAGTACTTATTACATCTAGTCTTCATGTATATACATTCAACTCATAAGACTACGTATTAGTAATAGTAATACCATTACTAACATAAAATAAAGATAAATATCTTTATTGCGTGGTATTCCTTTAAAAGCTTTTTCTATACATTCATTGAAAGTCAAAAACTATCCCATGGCTTTATAAGTTTTCTAACGCTACTAAATTCGTCGTAAATATTCGTCAGAAAATTGATTTTACACAAAGAAATTAGCAGTGTAGTTATTAGAGTTAAGGCATTAGCTCCACGCAATTTTTTACTTCAAAATAATCATCAATTCTGTAAAGAATATGCAAAGAAATGTTTTGAACAACAACACAGCTGAAATAGACGTTTGAAATCTTATTATAAAATGTATTTCGTCTATCCAGAAATGCGACTGCTTTTGCAATCATAAGCTCGGAAGAGCAATTTTATTTGATTTTTCGTGTGAAACGCATTCGTGTTGTTACATAATAAAATAGAAAAAATATTAAATATCTTCATGTATATAATATTTTCATAAATTGGAAAAATACAGTAAGTAGGTACATCCAGTTCCTTGAATTAGTTTTGAAGAGAATCTCTAGGCTTTAAGTTATAAATAGTGCGTACCGGTCTTTTTAAAGGATAAAAACATTGCCAATATTTACCACAACATAACTACAGTTTTACTATTTATTACTAGTAAACCTGTTAACTGTATTGGAGAGAGAATCTTTACATCATCAGGACAAATATTGCCTCTATAAGTTAAAAAAAAAACTAATTAGGTGCCATCTGCCAACAATACTATCTCATATACCACCACCACAAAATCTGTTTTATTTCTTTATTTTTTTTTTGTTTTGTATTCATTCACTCATTAAGTAAGAAATGGTTATTAAAACAACATTGTATCTTTTGTAATTTTATAAGAAGCGGGGCCCTCTAACACAGGTTTAATACTTAAAAGAGGACACCAGCCACTAGTTATGTACGTTTTTAAAAGATACTGAATAAATATATTTTCATTCTTTTTCATTTTTTCATATACGTTTTGTTTAAAATAAGGGAGAACATTAAAGTATATCAGAAGGAGAAACTTGGGGCACATCCATAGTTATGAGTGCTCCAGAAGTTTTGTATATATTTTCGCAGAGTATTTTAATTAATACTGACAATAGAGACATTAGTCTGAAATTATTGGGGTCAGATTTGTCCCTTTATTTGAAAAGAGGGATAATTTTGACATATTTCAATAAATTTGGAAAGTTTCCTTCATATATATTGTTGTATCTATGTTGTTTTTAATAGAAATAGAGTCATAAAACAGCAAGTTATGGAGCAATGGAAGCAAATGGGGCAGCTCTTTGGACCCAAAATAAAAAAAAAGCCGAAAAAACAATACCCTAAATATTAAAGTACCTTATTTCTATCATTTACTTAAATACCGCAAATCTCAAATGTTTAGAAGTTATTAGAAATATTCAAGAGTATGTACTACCTTTAATTTACTTTAATACATTAAATAAACCTCAAGTTATGTTGCTCAGTCAGAATGGAATACTTTTCAAAGAATTGAAATAGGTATAACCTTTTCTTCAAAATTATCATTATATTTTTTAAGTTGTATGTCTTTTAAACAAATTCAAAAATTACGACTTATAATGTTTATTAGGTCTATAAACTTCTTAAAACAAGCCTTTTATTTTTCAGGGAATTCACAATAATAGCTCTACTTCTGATAGCGTTTGGAACGGGTGGTATAAAACCTTGCGTATCAGCTTTTGGTGGTGATCAATTCAAGTTACCCGAGCAGGAGAAGTACCTGGGATACTTCTTTTCCCTCTTCTACTTCTCCATCAATGCAGGCAGTCTCCTCTCCACCTTCTTGACTCCCATCCTGAGAGCAGATGTCCACTGCTTTGGAGAAAACGACTGTTACTCTTTAGCTTTTGGGGTACCGGGTATACTGATGATAACTTCTATCCGTAAGTAGATTTGTTTTATCGAACATTTATATATGTGTTTGGCTATACTGAAAGCTCTCTTTTGGGCGTACTACGCACGGCGTACGTCTGTCCACAGTGATTCAAAGATGTGAATTATATCCTTGAGGGCACCCGAACGCTCCTTTTATAAAACAGTTGGGTGCCACCCTCCTCGTTTTGCCCAAAGATTTGATATTTCCCCAAAGAACCTGCGTTCACAGCCTGTCCAATGCTGCTTGCTTTTCTCTAATTCCTTTTTACTCTTTCTACAAAAGTCAGCAATCAGTAACTGTGCCATTTGTTTGTAAATATCTTTTATTCAGTTCAGAAACATAACAGTTCCAATGGAATTATTTTAGATGATGTAGTTTACATCTCGTTAAAAAAGTTTAAACCTTTGCGTTTTAACAATAAACTTTAAACTTCCCCCACCACTATTGGAGCACAGGCCTTATCGACAGATAACAATACCGTAGGCAGTATGGGCTATAACTTTTTTTTACAAGGGGAAATGCATCACACATACCCGCTTATCAGATTGGGGGAGACAGACGGGTTATGTCAGACTCGACTGACTAAAATCCCTTGGTGTCCTCTTTTATCCATAGCCTAGGGACGCGGGAGGCTGAGAGGCTTCTCCCAGACTACGTCCGCGAGTATGGCCTATAACCTAACCCAACACACCACGTGGTTTGGCTGGGTTAGCCACTGCAAATGACTAACGATCCAGGATCTAACGGTTTAACTTACCTTCCAACGCATGTATGAACTCGAAGTAATAGATTAATTGGTCGGCGATCGCAGGCCGAATGTACTAACTACCATTGAGCTTCTATAAAAGGTAAAACGCGAAAACCGATTATTAAAAAATTACATTGTGATTGTTTACTACATGTTAAGAAAAATGTATATTTTTATAAACTTTTATTGTCACTTACATTATATAAAACGGTATCTATACCTCGGATTTTTTTTTAATTTTGAGGTTGCGATCTTTTGGTACAGTTGCATGCGCCATCGTTACGGAAGACCTACCAAAATACCAAAATTAAAATAAAAACCTGTTTTATACTAATAATAATAAACTTCGTATTAATCGATATATAACACAAAACAGTCAATAAAGTTGTATTTGCTATCTCCATAAATACCTCAACTGCGCATGTATATATATACAAGCATAAACGTATTACGAGTAAACAATGTGTAATTAGTAACGCTTAGCATTTAAATAATAACTATAAAAATATGTCTTTATCTTTATGAAACATAAAAAGATTAATCTTATTCAGAGACTAGACTTTTTGAGTTAAAACTACTGTTATGTTCATACAATCCAAGTGACGCAGTTACACAAACAACCATAATTCTAGATAAGAGATTATAGTGAAATAATTAGTTTTTTAACGTCTGGCTCTATTAATATTATACAATTGAACAATACTAAGCAACATAATGCGCACAGCAAAGGAGTGGAACTCCCTCCCTGTGTCTGTATTTCCGAGTAGGTACTTATTACCCGTCCCTTTGCAAGACCCGGGTGAATAGGCACCTTCTGGGTTAGCTCGTTCCATCGAGGATTCTTTCTTGGCCCCCGGTCTTTCTAAATAAATTTAAAAAGTAATAATATAAAAGACTTGTTAATAGCGAGAGAAATTACCAATAATTTACATGAATATCAGACTTATGCAACGTGAAAGTACCACGCTTCTATTTTTTTTGTTGGATTTACGAAAGTCTAGTATTTCAATGAGTCTGAAATCAACTTCAAATTTACAGTGTTCTTCATAGCCGGTAAACGCCTGTACATCATCAGGAATCCAGCAGGAAATGTACTTGGCAGAGTTTCCACATGCATCGGCGTAAGTAGAACAACAGAAACAATAATCATATTATTTTAACTACTTAAATGAATTGAAGGCGTCACTATATATTTCTTGAGAAGCCATTGTTAAACTAACTTTGTTAATTCCGCAACAAACAGCCAATAGTCGTGAGTCATCGTAACGCAGCCATTATGTTGATTGCTTAGTTAAGATGTATAAAGATAATACTTAGGTATTCGTACTTGAGGAATCGTAATGAGAGGAAAATTCACCAAGAAATTTTCAAATAGCTGATTTTTCTCCTTTTAGCAATATTTTAAAGATACATTAACATTTAACTTAGTCAAAAAGCAGTTAAGTGGATTTCCATGGAAATGATCCAATCGATTAATCTGTTTTAACTAGCCAAAAGTATGATGCATTCAAAATAAATTACTAGAGGAATCAAATAGTTCTTAGAATTGCCAATAAAATGCCCAAAAATTAATACAAGCAACTATATATTTTTTCTTTCTAATTCTTTATATTTAGTATAATGCATTTTCAGTTTTCGTATTCCCTCCTGAAAAAATCGTTGAGTCTCAAACATCTCCTCGGAGCTATAGTATCAATTTCTGTTTCACAGTACGCATGAAAATCACTAGACGATCGACGACGATGGTGAATAATGCGGGTCATACAAATTTTCAAAGTTAGCTTTGCTGATTGTTGTTGGAACGATAAGCTAGCCAGATTGCGTTATCAATGCATGCGAAACATGCATGATGCCAGAACGTTTTTTTTTAATTGAAATGATTTTGTAGATTATACTAGCAAATGAGGGATGAGTTACAAATTTTCGATCTGGCAAATAATCAATTACTTCATTAAACCAAAACACAGAACGCCACACCATAACTTTACCTGCGGTAGAAACAACACGGAATTTATTCTTTGGTAAAGAAGACGGTGGTTTTCAAGCCATGCTATACTTTTTGTTTCAGAATACAGTATAGCATCAGTCTCTAATGTCTGCTAAATATTCGAAAAACATATCTTTAGTGGACATTTTCGTTCGTTTTTATAGTTATTCGTTTTTATTAATTTACTTCGTTTTAATTTGTGAACTTATTACGCAGAAAAATTTATAAAGTTAAAATTGAAAGTCAGAATTTACTGAAACGACATATATATTGATATATAATGATACTTCTAAATAAATATATCCGAGATAAGTTAACTTTATACGTTTCTAAGAACTATTTCATTCAGTCTCGTTCCTTTCCTTATCAGTGGAATATTACCCTCCAACCTTTGATAGGTTGTCTTAACCTGGAGAGTGCATATGAACGTCAGGGTACCAACAAAGCTTAAATAGAATGACACATTTATTTCGAGAAGCCATCTCTTTAAGGAAATTAAAATTACTTAAAACACTCATATACTTTTTAAGATTATTCAGCGATTGGCTGGATTATGACTTATTAAAGAACTGTTTGTCTTTAAATATTTGTATAATTTTCTTTTAGAAGGGACACATTTAAATGTTTCCTAAAAATCTAGAGGATATCAACAATTTTTATGACGTAATTTCCTTTTTATTCTTGCTTCTTTAACCTTTGGCTTTCTATTTTTGAATACAATATTATATTATTAATTTGTTCAGGTGTATAAAACATATTAATATTTCATTATTCGAAGAGGACTCCAGTCGAGTCCTCTTTATTAGACTTACCAGACTGATCGGTTTACATCTAAACAAATAAATTCAAAAGATAAAGGAAAAGAATTGTAACTGTTATTTTTCCATAATATAGAATAAACAGTGACAGCATACAGTTTATTGTATAACTTTTATTAAAGGCTGCATTGGTTTCTAGTTATCGATATAGTTTTGAGTGTCAACTGCTGGAAGTAATCCCCAACCCCTAAAATAGGATTTTGCCATAATATGCACGTTTTTCAGGGGTGTAGAAGATCGCATTATAATACTATAATTTAGAAACTCTGCTGTCCATTTTTTGATCTATAGGAGTTGAATAGTTATCGCCATTAACGACACTCTTCAGTGTAGAATTGGTGCTATTTTTCGACAGAAGCCAGACACTACACTGCTAACAATTTTACAAAATTTAGATACCTAAATAGATTTTAATACAAAAATATCCAGTTTAGTCGATTAACTCATCATCATTAATTAATGTCCCACTGTGGGCATGGGACAAAGACGGATATCAAAATATAAGGAAATTAGATCACTCATTACTATAAAACTACTCACAGATTTTGGATCTTCCGAAGCAAGATACAAGATAGAAGCAATTTAGTTTTGCTAGTATGTATGTGTATTTTACGGTGAAATATCGGGTTTTAGTCGTAATTTGGTTAATTTTGAGTTTTTGCTGCAAAATATCTTCCCGTATTCGCTTCGTATTCTCATGTAAGTGAGAAGTCTGAAGCGCTACGTACTTCTATTAGCATTTTTAAATTCATCCATACTTATTACTTACAGCGTGGAATTGTAAAATCTTGTAAAAGCAAAGAAAAAAGAGAACATTGGTTGGATCATGCAGATGATAAATATGAAAAAAGCCTCATAGAAGACATCAAGAGTCTTCTAAGAGTATTGGTGCTGTATATCCCTCTGCCAGTCTTCTGGGCCCTTTTCGACCAACAAGTGAGTGTTCCAAGTATTTTAACAAGTATTTTAACATATAAACATGAAAATTATTTTTTAAAGTTATACTTCTTTTGGCGCGTGTAGGAGAGAGTGAAATTAAGTTACGGCAATCCGACAGAATGGAGTTTGCCATCAAATATAATTAAAAGCGTATATTTATATTACTGACTAGGTTCACACATATACAGACACATACATTAAAACAATAATTATTTTTATATAGTATTTTATTATACTAGTAAAATAAGTTGTATGAGATTAGTTTGTATGTTATGTTTTTCGATCAAACCTGTATTAATTATTTTTATTAATATTTTTCTTCTATAGTTTTATCATTTCTGTTATTTTAATTATTTTTCTTAACTATGACTTAACTAAAAATTAGCAGAAGATATATTTTCGAACGCTTCTCCTTTATCGTCTATTCACGGTAGAAACTTAGGTAATCTATTTTGTTATTAACAATTTAAAGATTTTTAATCGTACATAACATACTTTTTATTTTAATAGGTTGACAGGACAGTCATATTGGTATTTTTCTTGTTGAAAGGAATATCCAAACAGACTTAAATGGTAATCTAGATATTATATTGTTGGATTGTGCGAATTGGATATTATTTTGAGTTTCAAATGAGTGAATAATTTTTACCACTCCTACTACATTTTAAAGATGTGTGTAATGACTCGAGTAAAAAGTTATTTGAAATGAGTGGTGTGCTCTTGTTATGATAACTCGATTCAGCCAATAAATCTAGTTATTATTATATTTGTGTCATCGACATGCTGTGACTATAGTTTTATAAACCAATATATATAAAACCGTATAGCTTAAAGAGCTAAAAAAAGATACAACCACAGCGTAAAGGGTTTCCTGGATTGTCTTAAAATTGATTGATTGACAAGTTTGACATGACATAATTCACTAGTTTTTAAGACAGGCTTAGGTATCAAATTGGTTAGCTAAGCATAATCAATTCTCTTATCTTTGACCTAAACAATATCGTGTCGGTATGTAACCACAATATATTTTTATTATAAGCAAAATAGATGACTGGGACTCTAATAAGCTTTTTTATATCTACGTGAAATTTTATTTATATTTTTTTTTATTAGGGTTCAAGATGGACTTTCCAAGCCGATAGAATGAGGCAAGATATTGGCAGCTGGACTCTGAAGGCGGATCAGATGCAAGTTTTGAATCCTCTACTTATTCTTATTTTTATACCTCTATTCGAAGTCGTAAGTATATTCCTATTATTCATAGTTACGTAGATGATAATCAATTAATGATATACAAAAATAGACGCACTTTCTTTTTATTTTCCTGAACACCTTATCATAGACAGAGTTATAAACAGCTTTTTAACTATTAGGTCTAATAACAGCAATAAAGTATAGCAAAACTATTTTAGAATAAGAACAGCCGACAGCACATCGAGCTATGTCCACGACCTTTATAACTACCTAATACCATTGTAATTTCATTTTTAGAGTAGGTATATAATAATATAATCAATCTGACGAGAGTTGAATAAGCTTGAGGTGTATGTCAGGATTGTGGAAAGTGGAATACTGTACTATATTTTTAGTACTCTACTTTTAGAGTTTCTCCTTGTTGATTTTTATTTTTTGCCAATATACAAGGATTGTTTGCGATAAATAGAAGAATCTTATGTTAATAGAATTATAAAATCAATAAATCAAATGAAAGTGAAATATGTAAAGGTGCATCATGTAACGCTACGTAAAATTTGAGAGAGTGCTGGACCTGAGAAAATAACACCTTGCAGTATCAGTTATAATACTTTTGTATGGATACTACATACGATCGAATTTTCACTAATTACCATATACCTATTAAAATTGATACAAATCATCATATGGTAAAAATAAATCCGTTAAAGTAACAGAAGCTATTTTTTTTTCAGGCTATTTACCCGTTCCTTACTTGGTGTAAACTAGTAAGAAAGCCACTGCACAAAATGATATGGGGAGGTGTTCTGGCTGCGTGCGCATTCGTCATTTCAGGGATTGTAGAAATAAGTTTACTGGTAATTGTTTTTTTAATATATACTGTCATGACTATGATAAAGAGCAACTGTAGTAATTCTACGTGCAGCAATATAAAGAATCGTATTATGTTATTATGATGAGCAAAAAACACTTTTGCTCATCGGTGTTTAAATAGATATAAGAATTGTGCTGGCAATCTGTTACTTTAATTTATTTGTTGAATATTTCAGCCAACATACGGCACCCCAGTCTCTCAAGGATTGGCACAACTCAGAATATATAATGGCTTCAACTGCAACTTTACTTTAAATGCTCAACAAATTCACGGAAATAACAGTGACGTCGTTATTGAACCACTCTCAGCTTATGAACACCTAGATATTAAGACAGACCACTTCTTAGATGTGCCGTATAGCTTGCAGGGAACAGGCTATTGTGCTGACATTGCGTACAACGGCTACTTACATTTAAAAGAAAAAACTGCCAATTCATTCTTCATATCTAGAAGCGGAGTTGCTAATTTTACTGACAACAATGATAAAGCTATTGACAGTGTTAGTGTCAGGTAAGTTATTTGTTTTATTCAGTAGGCACCTACTTACGATATAACACCAAAGTTTCTAACTTGTATCTTGTGCGCTGATGTCTATAAGGCTTTGCTTTGACCGGCGAAACAAAGACCTAAATTTTTATAATTTAACACTACTTTATATTAAATATTCACATCTTACTTTCTGCATTTATAATTCTTCATGGGTATTTTTATTACCACACCTGTTATTTGCATAGTAAGTTACATAAATATCTTCCCAAAAAGAAAATGCTTCTTCTTCTGATTTTGAATCAATAAGTTTTGTAACCTTGTCCAATAATAGAATGTTACTATGTTTGAAAGTCATGGCTGGCCATGATATATCTCCAGATTGGGAAATTGGCGTAGGATTGCCGAGTCTTATGAAATTTGCCCACATATCAGTGATTTGGTTGATGAATTTCCTATCATGGATAGTGGTGGCATTGTTTCTCTTAATATATTTATCCCACAACGGTTCGCATTTCAATATGTAACATATTTCGTCACCGTTAGATGCTCCTTTTACTTTTAAATTAACGTTTGCAAGCGACGTTGCCTTTACAGTATTGAAACCTCCAACATAGTTAAACTTGTATACGAACAATTTAGATCCTTTCACAGCTAATTGTTTCTTTATAAATTTCCATATAGGATACTTTCTCAAATCTGTAGTATATGTTAAAAAGTTATTAATAGATTTCTCGGATATACCATTTCTAAAGTAATGATATTTTATTTTATTTGCGACTTTTTTGTATTCATTTGAGGTGTAATTATGTACACATCCATTAGAAAATGGTACCATATATTTAAAGAAAGGTTTTAAATAATTAAGATAAAGAACGTTATGCAAAAATGGAATTGCTTCTGAAACACTCTCTGCAGTATTGAATCCTACTAAAATATGTTTTTTAATTTTAAGATTTAAATTATTGTAAAATTCATCGGGAGTAACAGCTAGAAATGATTCGTTAGCAAATGTATCTAACGTCGGCAAAAAAGGAATTACTGGTCTTTGAAAATTCATCATTTCTTTATTATTGTAAATTTTTTGTGACGCCGTTATTATATCTTTGGTTGATGCTGTTGAAAGATCTTTATGCCCAAGCTTTCGAAGGTTACGTAGCAATCTGTCTCTTTCCAATTCGGGATTTCCTCTAAATAAAGAAGGAGAGAAGATAGCCCCGCTTTGTAAAATCATATTGGAAAATAACTGTTTATTTTTGGACATCAGTAATAATGTCAGGAGTGTTGCCCCTGAATCATTGCCCATGACAGTTATTCTTTTTTTATCCCCTCCAAAATGCTTTACATTTCTTCTAATCCATTTTAATGCCATTACAATATCCTTTAACCCCATGTTCCCATCGGGGCTGGAATAGTTGGATTTTAAAAAACCAAAAACACCAACTCTGTGTGTCACAGTTATGAAAACAATATTTTTATCTAAAAATGAGTCACCTCCAAACATGTGGCTCATACTCGATGTAAATGCGTAACCATGAATCCAAACGGCCACTGGTAATAATTCCGTGGTATCGTCCTTCGGAATAAGTGTTGAGTAAATGTTCAAACTAAGACAGTCTTCATATCCAAAAAGCGCATGTTTGTGTACTACGTGAGCTTGAGCACAGGCTCCATGATACTCGACGGTTGCGTCAAAAGGTTTCTTCCATTTCTTCGCCGGTTTCGGATCTTTAAATCTTAATTTTCCAACAGGACTTCGAGCATAAGGGACCCCATAGAACGCAAAGTAGTGTCTACCATTAGACACTGTTTCTTCTCGTAAACCGATAATTTTGCCTTGTTTTAGTTTCACTTTAATTGTATATGAATTTATTTCTATTATTAAAAGAAAAATAAAATAATTCTTTAAAATCATAACTCATTTTATGCAAGTCTATACCACAAATGGCCTCAACGATCGCAGTGTTTGGTTAGCGACTCGCTGTATGGACGTAATAAATTTCATTCAACTGTTACCATGTTATGTTGTTGAAATTGAAATATTGTTGGACTGTTTATTATTTTTACATTTGTTATGTTTCATTTTAGATTTTTATCTAATGTAAATGGAGTCGCACAGATTAATATGGTGGAGACCCAAAAGAATAGAACAAAATTAATATTAGCCAGCAATGATGATGCACAGAAGTCGATCAATGCTGGAACATATGATATTGTCATAGACGGACAGGCAACACTAGCGGCCTTAAACCTACGAGTCGGTGCAGTTTACACCATAAATGTATTTCAAGACAGTAACGGAGTCTACGTAAGTTGACTGAGTGGATACATATAGGTCACAGAATCCTACTTTTTACTTTATAATATACTTACTATTTTAATTTAATCAGCTTGAAACACAGCTGAACACAGCTTTATTTCATTTCGGTGATGTAATTAGGTATATAAATGCACACTCAACATTTTCACAAAAGAGATCAAAATTTTATGACTAAGGAAGGTCAAAATACCTATAGGTACCTATTTAAGGTTTCACAACATGAAAACAACCCTACTTTGCGCTTGAGACTTAGGTATACATAGCGAATCAGACAGCTACGGGAAATTGTGTGCGCTTAAACCGGTATTCACAATAACAACACAATTTCGTCTGAACCCTGAGATTCAAATGAGTGACAATCTCACCTTCGTTCCTTTGCAAAGCAATTACTTTTGTGTCGCGTTCCATTGCACAATAAATGAAGTAAGATACATAATGGAAATGCCTGGTATGAGAGCGGTTTTGCGTCGAGATCGCTTGCAGACATGAATATGTTCAAATAAAGTTATGTCCGGCAGAATTTTCACATTTCACCGTCTTGTGTCTAGCGGAATAGAGTAACACCAACGCTTTAAACTTAACTAGTAATACTAGAGGTTATCACCATACCCCTCCAGTAAAACACAAAATAAGAGCAGCGTTTTCCAAATATACTAGGCGATGCAGTCGCTGAACATAAAGCTACGCTGGCACCGTATATTCGAGCGGAGCGTATTACGCTAAAATAATAATTACCCTAAAAATTTTATTTTATTGTTTCGATGGGATTTTTTGCGATATTCAAAATTCTCCGCCACAATCTGGTCCTGAACCTGTCGATTCGATTTCACCCAAAAAATATTAAAATCGGTTAAGAACTCGGGAAGTTATGGCGTAACAGACATTTCGCCATTGAAGCTGATCCATGGGAGCTTCGCTCCGTTCGCTCGCTCCGCTCCAATTATATATTCCAAATATAATGATTGTCCACCTGTTAGGCGTGGAGATTATGGCCCAACCTATAGGGGTCCACTGTTGGGAACAGTGGACGTCTTTTGACCTACCAATAGCCATTTCTCAAAATTAAATTGTTATTGATACTAAGTACCTAATAATAACAACTAACTTAATGATATTTTATATACGTGCATCAAATATAATGTCCTTAATTTTTAAGTATTCCTAGTTATGAAAGACAGTTCTGACATTAAATTTTTATTTTGTATGTTTGGTGTACGTTGTGATGATTAATCTATAATGGCATTTTATATAGATATACAGCCACGGGATGTTATGTTATAAATTATAATGAAACCTACATAGGATATGTAAGTCGAAACATATCCAGCTAAATGAAAAAAAAAACATCCAAATCATTATAGTCTAGTAGTTTCGGAAGAATTTTTATTTTCTTACGATTCAGACATATACAAATGTTTGAGAGATAGATATTTTACATATAATTTGACTGTCATCCGTTATTAATGAAACAAACTGTTGATTCAAATTGAACCTAAACTGTGAAAACTGACAAAAAATCTTTAACGTAGATTCGAATATTTCAACCTACAGACACGGTTTCAACTCTTTATTATATTAAAATATTCAAATATAGGTCAGTAACATATACGAATGTATCTTAAAGAGTAGTAAACAAATTAAAAAACAACAAATATTTTGAAATACAATTTATTCGCAAGTGTTTTTAAATATGACGTTCGAAAATTCTGAACGTTGGCAGCGATTCCTTTTCGTATTATGGAATGCACATCTTCTAAAATTCTAAACAAAATGTAAAAAAAATTGGTAGTCTGTAAAGTCGGGTTACGGACGATAATTTTACGTGATAACGTCATAAGAAAACAATGATGAAAAATTGCTAATCAGATTCTTAAAATGCAAGAATTAATTACTTTTTTTGCCGCAGGTGTTGTTGTAATAAACAATGGAAACCACATTTACTTTTCACTTCACTTAACCATAAACAATAAACAGTTGACAAAACAGTTCACGTGTAGATTGTGTTGCTACTGTCTCTTCTACTCGGACGCATCGGCCGATGGAGTAGAAGATAGATAGATGCGTCACAAGCCGAACGCTTAGACAGATCGTGCTTATCTATCGCTTGTTTCGCGCTTTCGCTTGCATGCTCGGCTCAGGCGGAACGTGACAATGAGGGAACGTGACAATGAGTCATGTTTTTTCGTACGTGCAGCCGGCGTTCATCGTTTTATAAGACGTTATCACGTCAAAAAGCACTTATTATGTTAAAATTCAAGTGACTAGAAATATAATACTTCGTAAAAAAAATTGTGACCATTAGACATCGCACTCTTGGCTTCATGGTCCCTTTTATTATAATCCTACCATAAGTGTAATATCCGTTACACCTACTAACCTAACTCGTAATATAATATAATATGTCTGCGCAGGTGGCTAACCCTGTAATGATAACGCCGTGGAACTCGGTGCACATACTGTGGCTAATACCGCAATACGTGGTGATGACTATGGGCGAAGTGATGTTCTCGGTGACAGGCCTAGAGTTCTCCTTCACACAGGCGCCATCCAGTATGAAGTCTGTGCTACAATCCGTATGGCTACTCACTGTGGCTTTTGGAAACCTCATCGTCGTTCTTATCGTAGAAGGAAACTTTTTGGACGCTCAGGTGGGTGTTTAAACGGCTAATTGGATGACAAAATAAAGAATGTAAGTCATCTAATACAGTAGGAGATTATGAATTGCTGAAAAGTCACCTATTTTTTATTTGCGTATACGTACAAAAAGTGAAAAAATTGCAGACACATCTGATTACAAACCTACTAATACTCTATGAGATTATCCAAAACTAATGAGATATTATGGAATGACTGGGTTATTCTTTTTTAACTTCTAAAAAGAAGTGGCAAATCATCAATAGTTAAATGGCACATACATTAAAATTTAGTCTGCTTATCTTCAACATAAATAAAAACATCCATATCGCTTTTTATCGATTTGAAATAATTTGTACTTTTTCATGCTCAGTCGTTTTCTGACACTTAGAATAGTTATTTGTGATGCAAGGTTGGAAGTTGAGTTTTAGCCGCGATTTGTTTATTTAAAAAAGCTGAAAAAAATACATTTCTCTTTATAATTTAAAATACCCAATTTGCCATTACATTTAAGATGTTTTTTTGCACCTAAAAATTTTCCTCGCTGTAGGAAGGTGAAAAATTGTGTTTCGCTCGGCAGTAAAGTTTTTAGCGTTTCGTACCTTTAAAACCCTCGCTACGCTAAGGAGTTCATCTTTGAACCACTCATTAGGCTCGTGGTTAAATCTTAGAATTCTTCGCTTGCTAAGGTTTCAATAGAGGTAACTTGCGGCCAAAACTTAACTTTCCAGCCTTTCATAACAAATAACTATTTTCTGATATTCACAACTACAGGGCAAGGGATCTCTTTCGTGAATAACGTAGTGATTTTGGGGTGCTGATACTGTTATATATATATATGTGTGTGTGTGTGTGTGTGTGTGTGTGTGTGTGTGTGTGTGTGTGTGTGTGTTCTCTTATAATATTATTTATTCTGCCTTGTTTTTAATCAGGAGATATTTAATCTAAATAGCCGTAACTAGACCGTATTTATACTTAAATGTTGAAATGTCTATTTCTTTTTTTGTGTCTATTTTATTTGTATTTGTACTTTACTTTTGTTCATTCATACTTACAATTATGCAAGTTTTACCAAATGTTTGCCTATGGCAGAATGTTTACACCACGATGAAACTCAATATGACACAATAATATAACTCATCTTGTGTTTGTTCTCAAATGTTTTAGTGGAAGGAATTCTTCCTGTTCGCGGGCCTGATGCTGGTGGACATGCTAATTTTTACGGCAATGGCCTTCCGTTACAAGTACGTGGAGCTTAAATCTAGTAATGAAAACTTGCCGGAGGTGGAAGAGATCAGACTGCCCGAAAAGGCAACACACGGAGAAGGGTGATAGTAACTAATTTAAAAATAAACTTTTCGATTAAAGAAAGTTTTTTTATTATATGATGTTCCATAGTTTGTAATAATATCGTATTTTAAAGATGCTGCTAAAATAATTTCCATATCGCATGCACGTAGAATATCAATGCAATTCACCGAGTGTCCCAAAAAATAGGGCAAAATCTCCAGAAGATTAGCATCACTAGAGCGACCGTAATCCCCCCATGTATGTTCCACAATATTTCCTAGTTTTAAATTAATTTTTTTAGGAGAGACATTAATTACACAAGGGAACAGCATTTTTGTTGCATGAAACATTTTGTTCAGTATTATGCATTTTCGGGGGGCTGATTTCAGATTTGAACTCAGATTGTTTGTATCAGCTTTCATTTTTGAGTTGCAATAAAACGCGTTTATAAAGAAAAAAACATTTTTATTATAAAAAATCACTAGAAAAGCAAACACTACTTATTAAAAAAAAATCTTTTGTATAATTTTCTGGCTTGGGATGATTCACAAGGGCTGTTTTTAATGCTCCAACAATAGTCCGCCATCATATGAGCATTCCAGTGACCCTGGTAACGTTCCTCTATAGTTCGAATGTCTTCATGGAACCGTTCCTTTTGTTCTTCACTCAGATCACCAAGATTTTCAGGGAAACGGTCCTAGTGGCTGTGGAGGAAGTGTACCTTGATACTTATATTACAACCAAGCTGCTGGAAGTGTGTCAACATCAATTTAAGATGAAATCAGTTCTGTCTCTCGGGTACGAATGTATGAAATTCTTGTTTCTGGGGTTAAAAGATTTCTTTGTTTCAATCGAGAAGCTAGAATCTCAGATGCTTTTTTAGAAAGTGCAAGGTCTCTGACTAATGCACTAAGGTCTTCCTGATTAAAAGGCTGGGGCTCAGAAGAAACACCGGGGTTAAAATCAGCTGTCCCGCTTTCATCACTCGAAGAATAGCTTTTTTATTCTAAATCTTGATCGTTTTGTGTAGATGAAGAAGCTACTGGTACTGAGCGCATCTCCAGAGTACAGGACGGGTCGGGTAACAGATAACAGGGTAAAGGGTAACACCATTTCAACCGGTTTTTTTTGTTAATTCCGTTAATATTAACCAAACAAAAATAACAATCATCTTGATGATTGGTAGGTTCCCGCCACAGCATTGGTGTTTGATACTTAAAATGGGGTCTTTTCTTATTTGCCCATAATCTCAAAGACTCCACACATGTTTTACAAACCATATGAGGGACCCAGTACTTGTCACGGGTGTCTAAAGGGAATCCAAAATAATTAAAATACACTTGTTTTATGAAATCCGACACACTTAGTCTACAATATTTAAATGTATATGCACCACAGATGTTACAAAAACAGTTGGGATCGTTTTTACAATTATTTCTCGTCGTTGACAAATTGTTAAAAAAATATTTTTTTTAGGGAATAGCAAGATTGATTTGTATTTAAAGTGTAACTAGTAAAAAAACACGTCTGACCGCTGTATATCAAAAACAAAAGCTGTTAGAGAAAAAATGAGGGTAGATTTAAAATCTGCGACCTTAAATTAGTAAACAACAGACATGAAATTCCATGCAACAAAAAAGAAGTTAAATTTTGTTCCCTTGTGTTATTAAGATAACTATTTGATTTTTTCTAAACAAGTTTAATATTACCTTGCATAAATAAAAACATTGATAGTTAAGTTGGATAAGAAATTGTCCTACCTCATATTTAAAAGTTTGCAAAAATGCATTACTCAATAGGCAACATTGCGGAACATAAATGGGGTGATTCGTGTAGCCCTAGTGAGCCTCTCGACGTTTGGACTTTAACTTTAACCTATTTTGTGAGACACCTGGTAGAAATATTTTGGAATCAATTTATTTAGTATGAAAACTGTGTTAGAGGGTGCTCCTTTTAAAATTACAAAAGATACGAGTACATGTTGTCTACCTTAACAGAACTTAAATAAACTAGGAATATAACCATTTCTTATTTAAGGAATGAATGAATAAAAAACAAAAAAAAAAACAAATTGTGTGGCGACTGTTTATGTACAATAATTGTAAATTGTGTGCTGTTCTAGATAAAGTGGTGTAAATTATATTGGAAAGTTCGGTTAAATGTGTGTTTTTATATGATCATAATAATTAGGTCGGCTCGTATTCAAGCTTGTTTATTTTATTACAATTATTACTTAATAAATAGATTATGTATTCAATTCAATTCAATTCAAAATTCCTCAACCAGGTTTCAATTTTTACTATCATCAACAGAGTTAAATTTCAATTTAGAACAATTGTACAGTTTATAGTTTGTCGCAGCGGTACTTTACCTACACCTACTCACCGCCGCACGTAACATCATCGCTACACGATTGAACTGCGTATCACAGATAGCGCTAGCTAGTAGGGGAAACTATATCGCGCAATCGTAGTTTATAAGGCTGTCTCCAATAAAAACAATGTTCCACCTACATCGGTTGTATCGCGGTCCCTAAGCATATAACCCGGTGGGGGATTTTTCCTTTGAAATTTCCATAAGTTCCTTACAAACTTCTTACAAACTTGACAAAACTTTTTTCTTAAGCAACATGAACCTAAATGAGAGTACCTAAATGTTTAGAGAAACTAAAAATAAACACATAACAATGATTTATACTAGTAGCTATATTTACTATACTTAATAGTACTACAAGTAGTATGTCGATATTGTTTTAAATAAGTTGATCATTTTGTAATTGGCGCATTAAAACAGATGTGTCTCTTATAATTAATAAACAATAATAAAATCTACTTCTCTTTAGAGTTACATTCGTTTTAGGTGCCTGAAGTGGATTCTCGTGACACCAAGGTATTTATTGTCGCTCTTACAAAGTTTTTATAAAACATTTTACATATTATTATACTTTCAACTACGACATCAATACATTTAAAAGAGAATTAAAAAAATAATTATTATAGAGTACGACATCAATACATTTAAAAGAGAATTAAAAAAATAATTATTATAGAGTAGGACCCGGCCACGCGTTGCTATGGTAACGTTAATTGATTATAAAAACTGTTATTTTTAGGCTTATGGTGACTATGGTAACTATATATGGTAACAAACACAGAAAGTATTATCATAATATAATGTACTGATTATTGTAACGTACCAATATTGTTCCTAATATATTAACATTGTGTTTGTGTCTAAAGAAATTATTACAAAAATGCAACTAGGCTAAGGTTTCATGCGTTTGTGCATAAGTCAATTATCAGAAAATAATGCGTTGTTTAATAAATTATTACTTACTACCGAAGGAAACAATTGTTACTCATAGGTTTTGATTGTGACTGTGTATGTGCCATTAGGATAATCATAAACATTTAGTTAGAATTAATTAGTTTTATATGAAAATAAAATAGAAATCACCGGAAAACTGGGATTGCCGAAAATTTGGTTTTCTACGATTACTCCTCTTTTGTGATCCCTAATTGGAGCCGTAACTCGTATAACACTGGAATAGAATGAAATCTGTTAACGGAGTTATAGCTCGCATACACGCGCACTAATTATTCAACAATGCCCTTGATTCCGAGAATATTTCATAACGTTAATTATTAGTTAAATCCTCTTTTATTCCTAATTAGAGGTAGAATTTAATATTCCAAACATTACTATTTTAGCCAACGATAACAATGTGAAACAATAAAAAAAGAAAAAATATGTTTTTTTGTATTAGTAAAATATATTCATTGAAACGTCTTAAGATACAAATAATATGGTACACTAAAATTATCATATAGGCGTAACTAGAACAGAAAATAACTAATTTACTATTAAACTTCGTTTGAGGCGCGCTCCCGGCTCGACCAACCAAACACCATACAGACTGATGTTTGACAGAGAGGTGAGAACGAAACTTCATGTCATGTTTAAGAAACCACCAGGCCCTGGACGACAATATGCTGCCCGCTCACTGTCCACGAGGCACTTTTCGCCTGGGTGCAGGCAAGGTGCTACGGTACACCGAATCGAAAGTAAACATTTGCAGTGGTCTTCGGAAGACTACATTACGGCGTTAGAAAGGATGACGGATTGCACTGGACGCGGCACGTTGTTGCCGGCACCAAAGATGATGCAGTGAGAATGCGGTGAAGAGGACTGTCATATATGACGGGCGTAAATAAGCAACAGAGAGTGTTATTTGTTGTTAGATTAGATTGTAAAAATCAAAAGATTTACTATATTTTCATTAATATATAACAAAAAATAAAAATCAAAAAAATTACTTTGTAGAATATTTTCATTAATATATAACAAAAAGTAAAATTCAACAAAAAAATATAGAATATTTTCATTAATCTATAATATAAGATCACAGTGGTTTGTGTGTGTTGTCTGTCCGCTCTTTTTCCCCGCTCTTTTTCCCGCTCTTTTAATGTTAACATAGCAACGCGGAATCATAGCAACGCGTTTTTTCCATTGTTGGGCGAAAATGGGAAAAGTCATTGTTTGCATACTGCCCAGTGCTGCCACCGATATGTCTGTACTGCCAAGTGCTGCCCCCGACATGTCTGAACTGCCCAGTGCTCCCCCGACATGTCTGTACTGCCCAGTGCTGGCCCCAACATGTCAGTACTGCCCAGTGCTCCCCCCACATGTCTGTACTGCCCAGTGCTGCCCCCGACATGTCTATACTGCCCAGTGCTCCCCCACATGTCTGTACTGCCCAGTGATCCCCCCACATGTCTGTACTGCATAATAGGGTTCGAATCAATATCGCGATTAAAGGGAATTTGAATTCTGTAGAACAAATACGGTATTTTTAACTTATTAACTTGAAATTTAGAATACTTTCATTTAGGGACAGAAAAAGAAAGACCATAGTAAAGTTTAATATAATAAAAATAAAAGAAAATGACAAGAACCTTGCTTTCTCATGAGGTACTTCGTAGCAGCTAGCCTTACGTTTACCATATAGAGGAGCTGATGAAAAATAAGAGATTTATGTCAGAATTTTAGATAGTGGAAATCTGTGATCTCTGCCTTTCCCTACGGGCAAAAGGACGATCGTATGTATGCAAAAACAAATTTAAATATAACAGTAAACTCCATACGACTAACTAAAGGAATAGGGTCCAAATTGATTTTGTTACTGATATCGGTTTGAAGTGTCTTTGCCAGCAGATTTGGCCCCCTGTCATCTCAAAAACCAACTAAGATAAAAGCAGGAACATTCAGATAACACATGCCAAGCCAAATACCAATAACATCACTTTATTTAAAAAAAAAGCCTCGTTCGTAATCAAAATTATGTATTCTTGTATAGTTACACAGTATAAACTTAATAGACTAATGGTGAAATTCGTAACTAAAGTTGTGAGATTCGGCATCAAGAGAACTTACTACTTACTAACAAAAAAAAGCTAACATTCCCCCTATACCTATTGTAAGAATGCAAATATAAATAAATCTAAAGAAGAAAATGCAAATATAAATTATTCTAAAGCAAAACTCTACTGCTGTGTCCACAACTTAATTATACTATAATAACTACTATTCTAAAAATATATTTCTAGTTTAATTGTTATGCTTCGATTCCACAAAGAGCCTCAATTATAATACAATTGCTCATTCTTTTTAACTGGCAATTAAACAGCCTGAACGCGTTGTGGAATCGGGCTCTTATTTTTATTTTCTCAAATAAGCTTGGGAATTCAATCAGTATTATGCCATCCTTCATCGTGAAACTGCGTTACAAGTCAAATACAGGCTTACAAAAGTTTCTATGAAAACCCATATCTGTCATATATGGCAGCCGAAAATGTACAGTCGTGAAATTTAAAAAAAGAACTTATTCACTATAATTTGAAGCTAAGGAGGTAGCTGATTAAAGATATTAAAATTGCGAATTGGCGTCCAAATTGAAAGCTCTGTATAAAAAAAGAAACGTGTTTTGGAAAAGCGCGCGAGATTACTGTTCATCATTAATTGTTGGTACTTAGTAATTGCCCAAAATGAGTACAATCCAATGTGATCGTGGGTCACAATTTGAATTACCACGCATTATTTGAGAAAATACAATCCCTAACTAAACAATGACAGCAGATAATGTACTAACTATATAATAATTATTACGCCCTATTTAAAACAGACATAAAAGCATGCGTGATTACTATAACTATAAAATAGACTAACTGTCTGACTGACCGTTGATTGTATTAGAGTGAGTTGAATAATCCTTATAAACATCCAAAGTTTGGGAAGACAAACACATATATAACTTATATTAACTTATTAGGTTAGATAATTAAATACCAGGACATATAATGTGAAGTTGTGAAGATAACCGTCATTGTTAATAACAATCGTTTTATTCAATAGCAAAAATCTAGAGTTCGTTAAGCATGGCTGTGGTAGGACACTCGCCATCAGCTGTTTCTTCCTCTTCAAGCTTGAGTATGTCGAAGATCTCCGAGAATAGGGCGAGCCGTGGCCAGTGGTCACGGCACCAACCCAGAAGTTCGTGGTGGCGAGCTCCAAGCGAACGCACCTCCGCTGCCGCCGCAGTGTATGCTTCCAACCTACCTGACACATCTTGGATACCGTTGCTCACCACCTGTGAGACGTCATCATATCGCTATAGACCAATCGCAACATACAACTTACTGCGGTTATAACAGTAGCTCAAAACTATGTAGGCACTATTGTGAATCGGAGATGGTGATGATGTTGATGGCACAGCCGAATTAATCCCATTTGTACTACTGACAGCGCAAAGAACTACCACTGAATATTTCTTTTTCATTCATAAAGATATATACATTTAAAATTGGTTGGTAAGTTGGGAAGTTGATGTATTGGAGTAGTTCGAAATCTTTGTCAAAATTATTGATAGTACAAGATAGATAAATAATAAAATACATAATTCCTACATACTTTTGAATTTACAAGTACAAAACGTCCTTAATTTAAGGTCCTAAATTAAAATTACTTGCAATTTTTAATACTTATGGGTATTTATTTACTTAAGAGTTTCGTAGAAGGGTTACATTTAATTTTAATATGAATGATTACCTACAATTAAATTTGGAAAGTTCTGGTCCGTCTGATGTAGAAGATTATGTACGAGTTCAGCTCACGATAAAAAGAAACGAAAGTTCATAATTATACTCGGGGCGGTTTTCAATTGATGACTTGCGTTTAGCAAGATTGAAAGAGTTCATCCTAATTTTAAATTGTTTGTAATGGGATAAATCTGTTGTTCCATCATATCATGTTAAGTGTTCCATTACTTCTACAAGTGGGATAAACAAATGCTAGTAGCTCCATCGATGTTGTTTACTGATGATTCAAGTCGTATGAATAAAAACAGCAGTAGTCAATGGACTACTGCTGTTGTACTGTTAATGTACAATTATGATTGTACATTGGTATTCTACAAAACTAGCAGCTCTTAGCTATTTGCAAATATACTATTGCCACGTATTTCGCTATTTGGACTACCCTTTTGTTTTGCGGATATTCTCATACCGCTAGAATATGGCGAAAGAAAAGCAACACGAAGTTTTGATGCACTTCAAATGTGACCTCGTAGGTGGTTATGAAAAATGCTGCTGTTAATATAAGATCATACTTACGATGTGATGGAAAGCGTCTCCCATTGCTCGGTGGAGAGAGTTGATGCGTTCAGGTTCCGAGAGGCCAGCTCGTAATGGACACAGCAGTAGAGTACCAGTGTACAAAGCCATCATTCTTCCGTGCTCGCGAGCTTTCCCATCGTGCGTACGTATCCGAGCAAAGCAGGAGTGATCGCAGGCTGGAAAATGAAAAAAAATAGGTCTTTATTAATTATATTAATTAAAGGATATTAACTCATTTGTGATAGGTTAATCAGAAAAAAATAAGGGCATAATATCAAAAGACTGACCGAGAATCGCCGAGGATTCCGAAGCAAAAGTTGAGTCTAATATTGCTATCCGTTACTCTAGTATCAATAACACAAGCCTTATAGTTCTTACTTTGGGCAATGCTAATAGGTGTGAATGTAAGAAATGTTACTTATTTATTCGCTATCTATACATATAAAAATTTCCTGCCACAATGGTTGACCGCGATGAACTCCGAAACTACTCAACCGATTAGGAGGTTTTTTTTAATTGCTGGATTTGTTCCGACATAGGATACGTCCTAAATATAGGATAGGATTCTTATTCATTTAAATAAAAAAAACATGTTAATATTTATAACTGAGCTATGTTGACTACGACATAAGGGATATTGCTATATTTTCAAGTATGATTACTAAAGAAAAATTCTTTGCTATGCAATCGTAAAGATTACAACCCAATTATAAATAACCTAGAAATTGTTAAAATGTCAGCATATTATAAGTAGTTCCCATAATGACCTACTCAAAGACGCAATATCAAACTAAATAAAAGCATGCAATGTCACGTTTTTGTACGAAAATAAGTTCCTACTTAAGCATAACCTAGACACAATTGTACAATTTCAAAGTCGTACCATTTTGCTATCAAAATAATACAATGTAAACTATTTATAATTAACTAAATTCACTAAGGAATAAGGCACTTCAATTAATAATAACATTTCTTACAATTGATATTCTGAGGGTTGTTTTAAAGAGAATTAAAACCTTAGTTGGATGTTTGCATCGCCAAATGAATTTCATAATAGTTTTGAAGGCCACAGCCTTCTTTATAAAAAAATATAAATGGATACTACGGTAACAAATAGACATGCAATATTCTATAAAATATATTTTAATACCCATAATTCAGGTACAAACGCTTGTTTCCATCACACCAACACGTGCCCCTTCCGGGATTATGTCCCTAGACCGTCGGAACGAAAAGCAGGATCGCTACCGTTACACAAAATGATCGTTAAATATAAGACATAACCAAGGGTTGCATTCAGCTCCAAAAGTTTCCTGCCAATTATGCTCATATCGAATAAGAAGCAGTTTATCTTTTTTATCAATTATGGCCTCGTTCGTAGCATTATAGAATACGCAAAACATAACGCAAAGCAAAGGAAACGGCGGCAATATGTTTAGTTTCTTTTGAAGATAAACAATTTGTTATAAGTTAAAACATTTCACTATATTGACACATTACTAACTAACAGTTTTAACTATCTAGAGATTAAGTTGGGAAATGATATTTGTTGTCCTTACATATACCGTGATTAAATTTCAACTCCACCGGCATACGACCAGTGCATTTGAGAATGAGAACGTAAGAATTACTGTCCGTATGTCAAGTTAAAGTGGTTATCGGTCGCGGTAATACTGTACTGCCGCAATACAGTTTTAAACAAGTGCGGAGGGTAGTTGTCATTGCTTATCTGTTACATACCATATAAGCGACTGTTGATGTATTTCGTTAAGACCGATGTAATGTAACAGTGAACGTTTTTCATTTAGACAAAATTGTCGACACTGTGTTGCACTGTGTCGACCAAACCTAATGTCAACTTAGTTGGCTCACACAAAAAGTTGACACAATGCAACACAGTGTCGACTTTTTTTTCTAAATGGAAAACGCTCAGTATCTTGTAATTAATGCAATTAAAAAGTTATTTTTATTATTTTTAACTATGGGCATTGATTTATTTCTTAAGAAAAATAAAAAATAAATGAAATTAAATTAACATGACTTCGGCAACTAAATTGATAATAGAATCTACTAGTAAAGCCCAAATACTCAGAATATCTACATTGAGGCTACTCATTTCTAAATCCGTACCCCGTATGGTACAGTTTATTTTTGAAACAAAACATTTTCTAGAAAAAACAGAAATATTAAATATTATTTCAATTGAAGGTATTTAGAAATGTTTTGCATCTTCGTTTCCATATCTAGTTCGTCCATTTCTTCGCAAAGATCTAAAAACCTATAAAATTCTTTAGGCTTCGAGTGTAGTTAGTTGTTAGTACTGGCCGTATTTGTAGATGTTAATACCCACCAATAGGTAATGGACCTGCATGATGGTTGATGAGAGTCAACCCGATCACTTTTTGAGATACGAGCGAAAAACACGGAAAATATTTACAATCGTTTTTTTTTGCTATAACTATTTTAAAACTAGAAGTAATAGAATAATGTTCCTAAACAAATCAATATATATATTTTTTATATATGTTAGCATTTAAAACTTAAAATCAATCTCCTGAGGCTTAAACGTCCTTTTAGCTAACGGACAGTTGAACCGCTTCACCAAAAAAAAACCGACTTAAATTTTGTTTTTATTGTTAGTTACAGTTTTATTACAAAGTAACAAATTACTACAAGGCTAAATTTTATTATTTGGGTTAGGTTATTACTGTGACCAGCAATTAAAAAAAATTGTGGTGGAGATACATATGGTGACTTGCCACCTTAACCTTTTAACAGGCTAACAATGACTAATAATATTTTGCACACTTATCAGAGATCGTCGGCAATACATAATTAAAAAAATATATATTTAATCGGAGATTTTTTTTAAAAACATTTCCAAATACGAAGTGAATGAACGAATGACGTGAATTATAAAACTTTTGTAGTAATTCGAACTATAAAATGAAAAATAAATTATAGTTTAAAAACACGCTTTTGTGGTAAATTGTACAAAAAATATATCAATTCAGAAATTAACGAAAAAAATAATGTCATTGTAACAAAAAGTGTAAGGTGCTCGATATTGATTGATTCAAAGCACGTGGAGTGCCTTGTAAGATATTTTTCTTACTACTTATACCTACTTACTATATAATAATAATAGTAGGGTATCTTGGGAACAGACCAATTAAATAAATGAAAAACAATCGGTATCGAGGACCTTACAATTTTCTTGCAATGGCATTAATTTTTTCGTTAATTATTTAATTGTTATAAAGATCTTATTTTTATCTTTTCACTTTGGTTTACCATAAAAGCGTGAATTTTTATTATTTTTTTAACTTTATTTTTATGGTAGTTTGAGTATGTATACACAGTCAAATTAAATGAGTGTTCTCAATAAAAATTACATTATAGGTACATGGTGTGAAAATACAATCAAATTCTTTTTCAAATTTTAATTAATAGATTTTTATAAATTATTTAAAAATTTCAAGTAAATTATATCATTCAATTATTACAATTCTTTTTTTTTTAATTCCGAATGTATGACGGCGGATTTAACTAGTATTCAATAACACGACGTAAGATTAAATCATTGAACTAATTTATATATGATTTAGTTTTAAGACGCATCGCCGCCATCTTGATGAACTATTAAAAATATTCAGTAATATTTACAGACTAATTGCTAATTTGGAATCGTTTGAACGTAATTCACACAGCAATGGAATATCTATTAAAATTGTTTGTTCAATCAAAATGGTTTAAAAATAAAAATAGAATTAAAGAAAAGAAAAAAAAATATAAAATTGCACAAAGGAAGTGGATGCAAAATGACTATTCAATACATTAAGGTAAACTAATACAGCACACCATATATCATTTATAACTGATGTATTGAATCACATTTAGATCTATTTACCAGAATACCTTCTCCAGGCGCGATGTGCCTGTAAGCAAATGTGGGCTATTTTATGAGGAAAACACGTTCCGTTTAGGATATAAGATTAATATAATATCCAATGAAAGAAAACCAAACATTCATAAAAACTATAAAAAACGCGACTGACATCTAACTGACAAAATAAATACAAACCATTCTAAAAAAGGTTGCTATCAACAACAGTGCCGTTAAAACAACACTGTTTCATAATTAACAACATTTTCATGATTAACTATAGAAATAAATTAAAATTCATACCACGTGTTTCGAAAAAAATCATTTCAAAAAGTGTATACCCATCTATACATAGGGATTAGGGGGATACAAAGGGATTCAAAATTAAGTATCACAATTATGCAACACGTGCTTTACTAATGTATCACATTTCACGCATGACACATAATTCACGTTAAATAGTAGAAGTAATATATATCTAGACTGAATTTAGATTAGATTTTTGATGAAACAATTAACAATTATTTGAAAATTATTTAATAAATGTTACAAAATGCACGCGGTAACTAGTAGGTAAAAGGTAGTCTATAAAAAAATCTTAAAACCGTTTGAAACGTAGATTTAATATATTATAAACTTTTTTATTTCAATTAATTATGACACTAAGAGAAAATAGGATTTACTTAAATAAAATCGGTTACATACCTATTGGTGGAGATACCGGAAGCGGGGGTGCGTTCGCTGTGGAGTCGCAGGGGCAAGTGGCGACGGCCACGACTGCGTCGCTGCAATGCAACTAGCGTCAAGGTGCCTACAGATACTATTTGAGAACGATGTCAATGGACTGCATAAAAATGATTCGATTACTGTTACTTAATCGATTGTGCGAACAATGCTCATAATCCCTGTTATAACATTTTATCCTTACACTTTCGCGTCTAATCACTGGAATTAAATGCTTTTTACAGGATAACGAACGAGTTTATATGTGTGTTATTTATAAACATGTTTTATTTATTTGATTATGACCTTATCGCTCATCTTTAGGACGTGTGTTCACAGGTTGACTAAGGATCGATTGTCTAAACGGTTATTACTACAATATAATCTTTTAAGCAGCATTTTTATTGTTTGAAATAAATCCTCAATTATATAAAAATATTATAGATGTGATATTTCTGAACAGAAACTGGGTTTTAAAAAAATTGTATCACGTATATATTTTTTGTGAGGGAATTTTTAAGAAAATAATTTTTTGTTCGAAAAATCTATAATCGTTTTAATAATTAGGACAAAATATTACATATAATCACACTAAAAAAATTAATCGTAAGACAATGTAATTACATGTTGTTTCTATCATTTTACATAGTAGTTTTTTTTTTCTTTTTATATTTTCTACTGCAGTTTCGCGACGAATCGAGCAACAAAATTCAGCAAGCATTGCTTCTGACCATTTTCCGCTGTAGCGTCTCTCAATGTGCGATATATCCTGATGAAATCTTTCACTGTGTTCATCAGATACCGCTCCAAAATTTTGATTGGAAAAAATGGAGATTTTTGCAGTTTTGTATAGGTTAATATACTGGTAACTGTACTAACAGCGTAATAATCACATTTGGTAAGCACAGGATTCGTTATGAAACTGCAAAACTAATGATATAGCGAGTTTTTCATTAAATTGTTAGACATCGTGAGACATCTTATCATCTTAATACTTTTTTATGAAAGGACTCGAAATACGGAATTACTTTACATTCTAAGAGGCGAGATTAATATTCTTTCAGATGCAGGTTCCGGCTCATTACAGACTAAGAACAATCGAGTTTCGTAATGAATATTTTTGTTCCTGGATCAATATATATGGAACACCGAGATTCCTAGACCTAATCCCATGGGTTTTTATAGGCTTGAGATTAATCTAATAAGATTAATCGTATTATATTCATAAAAAAACTCAAAAGGTTAATAAAACTATTTTATTTATGGAATGTTTTGTCTTTCTCTTTCATACTCAAGTCACGATTCGAAAGAAATTGACAAAATTAAATATATATATTATTATATATATTATTATTATGAAACGTAAATAACTGTACAAATTGTTGTAACAAACTGAAAGTAGACATTCGTCGTATGAAGATAAATTAACAAAAAGCAAGGTTATTAAAATACTTCAAATAATGCTGCCCATATAACCATAAATAATATTTTCCCAGAAAGGATGAAATGCGTTAAAATAATTTGAGTTTTTATTTAAGGGTCACATAAATGGTTTTGGTTGCTTATTAGATTTTATGTTGTAGTCAATATTAGCGTGTAATAATGGTGGGTTATTAACCACTGAGTGTTTCTGAATTTATGCATGAGTGTTGTTGTTGGCAAGCGAAACAAAATACTGGAAGGTCCTTTCGCGCTCTCTCAAGTACTCCACGAGGAGGTTTCAGTAAAACCATACAATTTTACTGAAATCTAGGGTAGGGATTTTTTCACTATTCATTCATCGTTAATTGATCATCTATCATTCATAAATCAACTCACATCATCATTTATCATGATCTAACTTAGAAAATAAATAATTGACGACTAGATTGTATAGGTTTTATACCCTTTGCTTTCCTTTATGGGAAAACTTAACATATAATGTAAAGAGGGATGCATGTATCGAATCAATTATGTTTTGATTGCCATTTCCTGATTATAACAGCCTTATTTACCGAATTGGTATGTTTTGGGCTTATTACTGGCAATGCTAATTGGTAGTATTATTTTTTAATTTTTGCGTATTCTTCTTGATTTCTCAAATATTGTTTTTAATATTTGGATAAATAAATAGTATGAAAATGTGAAAAAAATATGTTGTAAGTTTGTTGGATTTAAGTAATGAAAAAGTGTTATTTATAGAAAGTAGTAAGTTAGTTGCTCACTTGTAGATACGTATTATTTAAAATGGAAATGGAAACACTTTAATATATATACAATAAAAACCGTTTCATGCCCGGCAGAGTATAATAATATCATTCCTTCACATTCAAGAGTATTGTAAAAGTCGACTAATGATATATTATACTGTAGGTAATCATCATACACCATCCGTAAACCACAAAATGAAGTAGAGTTTTCAAAGTCTGACTCATCTGACAAAGTGTGGATATAACGCCAAACCTCTATTTCGAGGAAGGCTTCCGTCCATTTATTGAATTTATTTTGGCTAGGCAAAAGGTAGGAACACAACTACTGCACCAAACAGTCGCCTGACGTTACAAAAGCAATGTGAATATTTCTAATTACCCACAACAATTTTATATTTAATGAGACGTCCTTGATTTCCGTGGCAAAAAAGGTGATTAAGTTTTATCATGAAAAATTATTTGGAAGGACGAAAATTACGTTTCTATAATGCAACTTTATTTTATTTAAAAAAGGTGTGATTAGACGAATTTCTTCAACATAATCTGAGTTCTTTGTGTTGTCAAAGTTGATAAAAATACAATATATAATGTGAAATTTATATGGGTATATTTTAGGTGTAGTCAAATTCTATGAAAAATAACTAAAATCTACTAACCATTCCAACAGTTCGAAAAGTATGTCTCTTTTTCGTCTGTGTACTTAACACTATCTGTGTACTTATTACTGAAATATAATAGTTTATCTACACTAATATTATAAAGAGGAAAGATTTGTATTTTGTATGTTTGTAATGAATAAACTCAAAAACTACTAAGCCGATTTAAAAAATTCTTTCACCATTAGAAAGCTACATTCACGCTGAGTAACATAGGCTACATTTAATGCTAAAATGGTGAATAAAATTTAAAGAATTTCATCCACCCGTGCGAAGCCGGGACGGGCCGCTAGTGTACTTCAATTTGAATAATTGATCAAATAGAACAAATTCCCAAATGACTTTATTAATAACAGTAAAATAAAGCAGTTATGATTTGTCTGCATACCTTCAATCACTGGTTTAATTCTACACTAATTAGCCTAGCCTAAGTCTGTAAGGCTTGTGTTATGGATACTAGGGTGACGGATAGAAATACACTCGAGAGCAATGAATCCGGGTCACTTAAAGAATCCTAAAAATCTCGGAAACTAAAAATGCTAGGTTAATGCAATAAATTGTATTTAATAGACAATGTAATACTCCTTAAATGAAGGTATTAAAAATTCTTAGTTATTGTAAAGTTATATCATAAAAAAATCAAATTTGAAAAAGGGCCACTTTCGAAGATGGAACTACGAAATTACAGCATTTGGTTTTGCTTTTGTTTGTAATCTGTCATTTATGTGGGTACATAAACCATGTTGATAGTGCTCTATATTCATTATTCAAGCTGAAATTATGTCGCTTACGCCTGAAGAATGCACCAGAATACTTACAATGCTGGAAACCGGCCGGAGTCAGCGCGATACAGCCAGGACTGTCGGTGTGTCGCTGTCAACAGTACAAAGAGTTCTCCGACGTTACGAAGAAACTGGTTCTAACCTACGCAGACCAGGAACGGGCAGAACCAGGTGTACCACAGCACGAGAAGACCGATACTTGGTGAACACCATGCTTCGAAATTGCTTTCTCACAGGAACTGAACTCACAAATCAGTTTCGACGCCTCGGAGGAAGTAACCCAAGTGCATGGACAGTAAGACGTCGGCTTGCTGAATCTAACTTATAACCCCTTAGACCTGCAAACGGCCCTAAACTGGAGCGTGGGCATCGTATTTCAAGACTAAGATATGCCCAGAGCCACGTAAATTGGAGTATTGAAGATTGGCCAAAAGTTATGTTCTCCGACGAATCAAAATTTATGCTCTACAAGCACGTTGGAAGACACAGAGTGTATCGAAGACCAGGGGAAAGATTCAAGCAAGCATGCATCGAAGAAAAAGTAGCCTACGGTGGTGGGTCTGTACTTGTGTGGGCCGGAATTTCTTCTGAAAGTCGCACAGAGCTGGTGATCATAGAAAACGGCTCTTTAACTAGCGTAAGATATGTGGAAGAAATCCTCAATGATCACGTTGGTCCATTTATGGTCAATTTAGGTGAGGATGCTATATTTATGCATGACAATGCCCGACCTCATACAGGTAGGATTGTGAATGACTAACTTCAAGAGATGAACATTACTCGTATGGAGTGGCCAGCGCGCAGCCCGGATATCAACCCGATCGAGCATGCTTGGGACGAGCTAGGCAGATGCGTAAAACAACGAAACACTCCCCCAATCACGCTTCGTGAGCTCAAAATTGCTCTCACAGAGGAATGGGAGAATATTCCCCAAAATCGTATAAGGAACTTGGTGTACAGCATGCCAAACCGCGTAAACGCAGTAATGGAAGCACGAGGAGGCAATACGAAGTATTAAAATTCAAGAAAATCGTAATAAAGTTCAAACATTTCATGTTTCCTATTTTTGTTTTAAGGAGAGATCAGCAGTTTTTTTCTTTATGTAATTTTGTGTTAATAAAATGTATGGTGACTCATATTTTTTTTACTTTCATTTAAGGAGTATTACATTGTCTATTAAATACAATTTATTGCATTAACCTATCATTTTTAGTTTCCGAGATTTTTAACATTCTTTAAGTGACCCGGATTCATTGCTCTCGAGTGTACATATGTATATAAAAAATAAAATTGTATTTAAAAGAATTATATGCCATCAAAGCGTCACACAGTCTCACAACTCAGTTCTTCTATCTAAAATTTATGAGATCCATGTAATACAAAGTCGGTTAATTTATTCAGTGCTTACTTAAGGGTCAATTTATTTAGTGCTTACTTAAGGGTCAATTTATTTAGTGCTTACTTAAGTTATTACGTAATTAGCTAACCCAACAGCATCTTATAGTGACCATATCAATATCAAAAATTTGTTTGTTTTAAATAAATAGATTGACCCCAGATATAAATACCCAGGACTTATGTACAATAATGCTCGTATTCTTAACACAAACATCTGATCTTTCCGAGATTCGAACCCATAACGGTCAGTGTGAAAACGCAACTGTTGCACCAAATAATCGTCTGTTACAAAATCAATGTGAATATTTCAAATTACCCACAACAATTCGTTCATTTGGTGCAACATCGACGTAATTGTAAATTTTGTGTTTTTGAAGAAGAGGGAAACAAATTTTAAACACATTTTTATTTTTAAATTAGCATTACCTTCAAATATGACTACAAACGTATACTTTTTTAGGTATTATATTAGTTCATATAACTTCTAGCGAAAACTCATCATCATCATATCAGCCGTACGACGCCCACTGCTGGACATAGGCCTCCCCCAAGGATCTCCACAACGATCGGTCCTGTGCTGCCCGCATCCAGCGTTTTCCCGCGACCTTAACCAGATCGTCGGTCCACCTCGTAGCGGGCCTACCCACTGAGCGTCGTCCGGCGCTCTTTGTTTTTTTAGCGAAAACTATAAGAATTGTATTTCTTTGTTTTCTGTCGATGTTTTTCAGAAATGTAATTTTGACAAAAAGTGTAATTGCGTCATTGTTGCACCAAATGAGCGATTTGTATATTTAAAGAGACATCAATGATTTCCGTGGCAAAAAATGTGATTAACTTTTATAATGAGAAATTGTTTCGAAGGACGAAAATTACGTTTCATAATAACACTTCATTTTATTTTAAAAAGGTGTGATTCCAATCCATTTTGGCGAATTTCTTCAACATAATCTGATTTCTCTGTTTTGTCAAAGTGCCGTTTATAATATAGTACAGTTCATTACCATTAGCTATGTAGTATTTATTTACCTTTGGGCATCAAATACGTACTTATGACGTATCATATCTCCCATGGCTCGAGTACTAATGCTTGTTTTCATTATTTGAACCCGCGGCGATTTGACTTCATCGGTAAAGTCACTCCCACTGGGCTAAGCCGGTCATCAATTGATATAACACTTGCTACTATTATTCATTGTTTTAATTAAATAAAAATGTAAATAAATCTAATTTTTCTTTTAAAATCTACAGTTTACTTTAAAAACGTCTTCCTTTGGCTAAGAATGGCACTTAATTAATTTAAACCTTTTATTAAAAATTTAATTCCTTACCATTTTAAGCCTATCAAAAATTGCTATAATTACGTTATTGTCTGACAATAGCCTTAGACACATTCTGTTTAAGCCGTACTGTGCAATATTTGGAGATTTACAAATAACTTTAAAAACGAAATAATCAATTAAGGTAAAAAAACTGATACATTAAAAAAATTAACCTCAAATATAGTCTTTTTTTCTTATACATCAGAGTGTAACTTGCTTTCTCCACTTTTCTAAGCCACATCTTAATACGTGTCCCATCTATGTTCATTTTAGTTCCTCGGCTTAGTTTTGGATCTTAGATCACTATTTCGGATACTCTCAACTTTAATGCCCTACTATTTAACCATATATATTATGCGTTTTTCCATGGCTCACTGGCATTTTAAAAATTTGTAATTATTGCTCATTGTGAAAAAAATAATAACAATCTTGATATGAAATTTACTCTAGAAATTGAAATACATTGAAATACAAGATAATGTCAACCGAAGCTAAAGCTTGAAAGTGCTTGTCAGCTTTAAACTAAGCGACCCCTAATTCTTACTACGAACTTGGATCCATTACACAAGAATTTAGCTTACCTACCACGAGGGGTTAACGAGAATGTTCATAATGTGTGTATTACATTGTACATCTTATTTAAAATAACAATTGAAGTAACCAATTATCACAATAATACTTTAGACTTCTCAAATTACAAAAAACGCATATAAAGTATTTGAAACAAACAAAAATTGTATCATACGTTAATAGTTATCCTTTTCAGATGTATGGTTATACAATCTATCTGTATTATGATGCGAAGATTAGGTATCTTTAGTTTTCATTAAAAGTATATAAAAAATAATGAAAACATACATTGACACCACAACCATGTACCAGTATTTATGGTGACTGTGTTTGATCCTGGATGGGATTTTTTTTGTGTGAATAATTGTTTTATATTTCGATAGCACAAGTGGTTTAGCTACCTCATATAATAATAATAATAATTCTTACATTCACACCAATTAACCTATCCCAAAGTAAGCACTGTAAGGCTTGTGTTATGGATGCTAGGGTAACGAATATATGATACATAAATCTATACTATAATATTATAAAGAAGTAAAGTTTGTGTGTTTGTATATTTGTTAAGTTGTAAGGGGTAATCTCGGGATCTACTGAACCGATTTTAAAAAATCTTTCACCAATAGAAAGGCACATTATTTCTGAGTGTCATAGGCTATATTGAATGCTAGAAAAATTTTAAAGAATTTTGTCCACCCGTGCGAAGCCGGGACGGGCCGCTAGTATGTAATATTCATAGAAATATATGTAAATATTTATGACGTGTTGTTTGTTTGCTTGTTTATTACGCAAACATTGCCCGTTCCAGGATTCGAATCCAAGATCATCTTACACTAAATATGGTTATGTGATGTTGTTTAATATTTATTTATTTATCACTAGCTTTTATCCGCAGCTTCACCCGCATTTTGATTTTTTTTCAATAAAAAGTATACTATGTTACTTCTAATACCTCCAAGAATATATGTCCGTAGTTTCATGATGATCGGTTTAGTAGTTTTTGCGGGAAACCATAACAAACAAACTTACAATCTCATTTATAATATAAGTAGGACGTCTTTAACTCCATAGCGTTCTTAATACGAATTATTGAATATACGTGCTTAAGTTTATCATGCATTTGCTGATAATATATTGTACTACATCTGTACAATCGATCATTGGCCTTCATGGTTGATTCCATGCAATCTGTCACTGGTTCGACGCTGCGTACACGTGGGTTGGATGCAGTCACATCATATATATATATTGATTGAAGTTCTTTTATTTATTGTTTCATTGCTACGGTGCTTAAGTAAATTAACAAAATAGATTTGTGATAAAAATAGATAGTAATAACATCAAAATCTGTAAATCTCTTTAATAAAAAGACAAATGAAGGCAACTTTTACTAATACAGTTGCTTGCAATAAAAAAGGTTCTATGAGCAAAAAATATTTAACATCTTATATTACCTCAATTAAAGTTTGGGTTCTCAATTAAACTTTTGGTTGCAGCTCGAATTCTGAAATTTGTCATCAGCAAAATGGCTGACCCAGATATCTTTAGGGTTTGAAACTCACAAGGTAGCATAAACCGTTTGAAATCGTCATTTCTATTTGTAAAAAAATATATAGGAATATTCGAAACTAGTCTGATTTTTTTTATGTATCTAGTTAGTGCTAAGGTGCGATTCGGTTTAGTATAACGTGGTCGAAAACGAAACTTGTCAAGCGTCAACTTACCTAAAAATCATGTAGCCTTATTTACAATTCGTCTTTGTATATATTGTATAATTGTATTTTGTAAGTAATCAACTATTCTGTTATCAATAATTCATTCATAAAGCAACCTATTAATTATAATGGAATTTTTACTTTTTTTGAGGCTCCGTAACGGAAGATATTATGTTTTTTGCGGATGGATTTTATGGGCAGACGTATCGGTTTACCCTATGTCTATCAAAACATTTTATGGGCAATTTACCCTATGTCTTTCAAAACAACTTATAACAACTATCTATGTTAAAAATTGTCTAATAACTAGCCTTTTATGGGTTTTGTCACCCGTTGTATGTTAAGACAGCGACGGCGGGGACCGGTTACTCTTCGGTTTACGGCTACTGTGCCAAAATGATTTATGCCGATTTTCTTCATATTAAAGGTCCTCTGTACAGATTAAGTTTAAAAGTGGTTTGGAATTAATACGTATAATTACCCGACGAATAGCAAGATTAAAAGTTACTGATCCGAGCGAATCACCTTACTAAAAAATAAATGAGTTGTTCTTTATAAATTAACCTTGTTGGGAAACTAAATACATACTGCCATAGAAAATCATATGAAGATGTTGCCTCTTTTTTTGTGTAAGGTGACTGTCTTCAATATTAACAGCATCTTTGCACCTAGATGCCTTTATTATCGAATCGTTGCTGTGTTTCTCTGTACTGAGTAGGGTTAAGGCGGCAACGGCGGCTATAGCGGCAACAGTCACAGACTGGCCGTTGTTTCAAAAGTATAATAGGTATCTCTTTATATCTCTCACTTTTTGGAAGGTCTCCCGTAAACTAGGGGTCACAACTAGTTCCCTTGAGTCAATCATGTAATAAACCCGTGTTGTGTTTTTTTATTTGTTTTGATGGAAGAAAGAATAATATTTTAGGTGAGATATACTTTGTATTTTTTCACAAACCTTTTGTTTTACTTATGGATTAATATTTTTTCTAAGTAATAGGTAAACTTCATAGAAATAATTTTAGCGTATACCGCACTTCTATTTACATAAAACCATCTAACGTGGAATGAGTTAAATCCGAAATTTCAGTTTTGTACACAGTGGCTCAAATCATTTCAGTACACAGTAGTTCATAATCCACGGCGTACTATAGGTACAGGATACAGGATACAGGTTACCCAGACATTAGTTAACGTTAGCAAAAAACGAGATGTAATTTA
Source organism: Calamotropha paludella (assembly GCA_927399485.1). Classification (NCBI taxonomy): domain Eukaryota; kingdom Metazoa; phylum Arthropoda; class Insecta; order Lepidoptera; family Crambidae; genus Calamotropha; species Calamotropha paludella. The sequence goes on along the minus strand of OV656803.1, from coordinate 28,698,666 downwards.
ATGTGATTTTTGTTAATATTCCCTTTTATAATGGCTTGTCCAGTAAGGCCCGGTAAATAGGGAAACATATAGGTAATATGAAAAAAGCCTAATATTATATATATTTGTGTTTTAGACTGAAGTAGACAAAAAGTTACCTGATTATTCATTTAATTAAAGTTTGATAATGTTTGATAGTTTATGCAAGATACTGATTAAGTAATGGTAGTTTACTTAGTTTATATTGAAGTTCTCTGTTGATTATTAACTAAGTCAAAAAAATAAGCTAAGTTAGTACATTTTAAAGGTGTAAGACAGAACAGTCACTTTGAGATGAAGTAGTAAAATAAGATTTCTTTATTGATGTGAAACTTATTGTTTGATTAAAACAAAAAATGAAGACCGATAAAAAATAAAAATAAAATCATTTTTATCTGTGTTATATTATAGACGATACACTGTGAACTTGCTTGATTCACTGCAAACAGAGGTCCGATTCACTGTATCCCACCCCCAATACACAGTGGCTCAAATGAGTTCTTTTTTTAAATATTATTTTTCCAAAATATTACCTTGTTGAACTAAATCGATTGGAATAATCAATATACATTAGTTACACTATAATACTAATCCTTTTACAACTTACAACACACACCCAGATCAAGTTACATAACTAAAAAAAAGTGAGCCACTGTTTCCGCCTTGACCCTATGTAATGTAACCAAATTCAATATAATCTATGTTCATCTATATATTCTTGTAAGTTAGTTATCACAAACAAATTTTTCTTTGCTGTCGGTTCTGGAGCAAAGGATGTATCAAAAGCAAAGCAAAGGATGTTCTAAATAGTAACGAATGTATTTAATACACACTGTTTTGTCCAAACGAATTTAAAGATTTAACTTGATACCTAACCATAAATAGGAGGTATTAAAATATTTCGCGTTGTATTCAATGAAAAGGAAAGGGCTTTTAACGCGTTTTAAAATGTTTGAAAGAGAACTATACCTTTGTAATAGCGGTAAGTAATAAAGCTGACGTAGGTTGTTTTAGTCTATACGTTAAAATGACACAAATGGCAGAACGGACAACTACTTCTCTTATGCGGATGAGAGTTGAGACAGAATACAAAAAAAATGGCAAAACCCTATTTCCTTAGTTACACTAATTATCTTGGAAAACATAAGAATGAATGGGATATTAAAAAATGGCAAAATATAATAAAACACACTATTGTAACGGTTTCGATATTTAATTGATGTTTGTTGTTTTCTATAATGCTTCTGGGAAAGGTACATCCAAACTTATTTTTTCTTTTATTAATATAGTGATCTCTAAGGAACAGTGTTTTACTTATTTTAATTTGTACCTCCTTATTTGTTTCTTACATTTGTGCGCCTAATTAATCCACTTTAATCGATTTACGAGGCGTAGTTCTGAACCCAAGTTAAGTAGCACTTATGATATGGAATTCAGAAGCAACGAAAGCACTAAAACAGTAGGACCCGAGTCAATATAAAAAAAGTTCGACCCGTGGACCGTTTGTTAATACAAAGTATACCCGGCCGGAGAGGCGTTACCATGAAAACCGGTATGCAATCCACTCGATAACGTCGGTCATTATGTAGACATCACTTCAATATGGTTAAATATGAAATCTCAGTGCGAAGTCAAAAATGCCTATGTATATTGTATTTCAATACACTATTACATAATATTGTTATACTGGCTGTGCCCTGATGTTTACTCTTTAAGGTGGAAGCGTCATGTCAGATGAGCTATGAGCTTTTGTTTATTTTAATTAGACTCTTTTTGCTGTGAAAAGACACCCTTGCTTTTTGAAGGGGTTACTGTCACCCCACTGGGAAACGTGGCTTAAAGTCTAGTTCGTTCGCTCAACCATGGCCTCTCTCAACAACATCACGTCGTCACCGCTGGCTTTTGCGTTAGACAGGTATCTCTCTACGACAGTACTGTCGTCTGCATACGTCTGCAGAGAGAACAGACCTCTGAGGCACTCCGGTATCAATAGCCACTGAGTCAGAGGAACAGCCATCAATAACTACTCTGATCAACCGTTCTGTTAGGAAATCGGCTATCCAACTACAAAAATAAGCGAGGATACCATACGCAGGAAGCTTACGCAACAGACTATGGTACCAGACTCTGTCAAAAGCCTTCTCGATGTCAAGTGACACTGCAAGTGCTTCGCCGTGCATCTAAAGGGCCTCGCCCCAGCAATGCGTCATATAAACTAGAAGATCCCCCGTTGAACGTTTACGACGAAAGCCATATTGACGGTCACTGATGAGATAATTGTCTTCTAGGTATGAGAGCAACTTGATGTTCAACACTCTTTCCATAACCTTACAGAGGATGGAAGTGATGGCGATCGATCGGTGATTGTATGGGTCGGCAATTTTATATAATATTTGTTAGATCAGATATTTGTACAAATACAAACATTATTGGAAAATTTGCCATTCGAAATAACGAAGATAAATTTGATTAAACACTTGGAATGCAGACCCATATCATGGAAATATTTTGTAACATATCGATACTGAAAAATATTTTAGTCTATCGAAAACCAATTGGAATGCTAAGTACCGCCGATTTAAATTCACTTTAAACCCTTCATGTTCGTAAACATATTGCTTTCCGGAGATAAGCACTCGAATGATTTATAGCGTTTACGTTTATGATCAGAACATTTCAATCCGAAGTCTTGAAGGCGAAATTAATGATATTGCCCTGATATTCTCTTTTATGTATGACAGTCAATATATACCTATAGTATCTCCACTTTGTCCTATACTTTTGCTGTATAAAACTCTACAGATTTATGTATCGCTTAAGTTATTTAGCCTCAGCGAAATAATATAATTGTTTGCTTCCTAAATAAATCAATAAATATATGTGTTAGGAGGTAACCACATATTATCATTGTCAAAGAGAAGGTATAATCATCTCGAACCTATATGAAATCTGAATCTAAATCGACTTTTCTCGTTATCAGCCCATTAATGTCCTACCGATGAAACACATGGCTTTTCTATTAATTGAACACCAAGAGAAGAATGGGAAGTAACCGACTACATGGACCCAATGCGGATTGGTGGGTGCTAATGAGTACCAAGTATATCCGGGACCAAAAGCTTGACTTTGTAAAACCGAAATGAGCTTTTCACTACCGATTCACTAGAACACGGCAGTGTAATTAAAAAAAGATGCTAAATTCAATACAATTAATATAAAAAGTGGCGCAACTGAGCAATCTGTTTAGCTAAATGGCGCGAACATGGCGCGAACACATCGGACAATTGGTTGCGGCCAATTTGTGTGTTGTTCCCATAGGCCCGACTAGGACCGTGTGATGCGTCGGCTAACCCTCTATAGAGCGCGACTAAGTAGGGAATGGTTCTCAAACATTATTTCTAACGTTTTAACACATAAAAAATACAACAATAGCTAGGTTTTTTCATAGTGGATGCATGCAGAGTAATTTACTTTTATATGATTTTAATTAATTTAGGTTACATGAAGAGCAGAGCCTCCTGATACAAGTATTTTGATGCTTAAAAGAAGACTCTGATCACTTGTTGTTGTAAAAATGATATTGGAACGTAAATAAATATTTTTCATTTTTCATTTTTTTTTTCATGATAACAAAATTTAAAATTTCAGATGTCGTTCTATTTTTGGTGATCATTTACTATTATTCGGTTAAAGAATAATTTATTTTAAGTTATTCGCTTTAAGTAGGATAGCAAGTTTTATTAAAATTTCATTACACACGCAAGTCAGGTACCTTTAATTTGGTAATCACTTGCAATGACAAAAAAATCCTTTATACTGCCATTATAAAGAAATTATTTGCCTTTGTATTTTGTGATATATTGTGAAGGGTGAAACAAAAGCCTCTAACAAATACTTCTTTATTATGTTGTCAAATATGTGAGTTAATTTTGTTATTGTAAAATAAACGAACAGTTACATATGTATTACGATTCGCAATTAAATTAAACAAATAAATATAAGGCTACGATGTGTAATTTAAAGTACTTAATTAAAGTACTTACCAATAAAGTTTGACAATCGCTCTTGTGCAACTATAGTGAGTGGATCTGCGACCGACTTGTTAATAATTGCGTATAATAAATGCTTACACACAACAAACAGACAGACAAATACGGGCAGGGGTCGTAGTCAAAAGGAGCGATTTAGTTTCCAACCTATTGAGCTCTGAGCAATTATAGGATGTTCCTACTTGGAAATCGGTACTTGTTTAGTTATCAGATTGTTTTGAGTTTGCTTTTGAATTAATAAAAAAATGGTGCCTTGTATTTGTATTTTTAGTAAGTACAGAGAAGTAATATGCAACCTATTAGCATTCAACCTATTAATAATCAACACAAATATTATATCATTATACCCTTTGTTTGTAATCATCATATTAATGTTAAAAAAGGGTAATAAACAAACCAGACTTACGAAAAAACCTTTCTTTATTTAGTGTTCAAAACAAAATAGAACTAGAAAAAATTAACCCGAAATCATTATAGCAGAAAATTAAAATCCAAACCAAGAAATTTAAATCAAAATTATTCGTAAGGCTTATCAAATCGAAAGCGACAAATTCAATAACAGCGATTACAAGCAGTTCACGACACGGATTAATTAAGTGCCGTCAGAAAAACAGTTTTGAAGGAGGCGTCGGTCATGTTCCAGACACTTTAGGCGGCGCGTGTCGCCCGCGTGTCGGCTGTCGCTGCAACACGCGTCTACGACAAAAGACGCGACCCCACAACGCAGATGCAACCGCGAAACAACTACACACACATGCAAAAATCTTCACACATGTCAAAATTCCTGTATTCCGTTTTACATAACACTGTCGGGCCCATTCATGTGTTTACTCGTTTTATCAATGTGTGTGCGTCTTCATGGAGATACACACTTCACTGGTTCATTTCCAATGGCGGACCCTAGATAATCTCTAGCAAACATATGCGGACAAATAAATAAATTAAACAAAGCCAATAATGGTTTAAAGTTAACCGCGATGCATTATTCTGGATTTAATTTAAGACTCATGTGAAATGTAAATTTCACAAACGTTTTATTGATTGCAAAAGTCTTCGACTGTTTTCTTTTTCAAAAGAATTGTAGAGTGTGCGATATTTCACGTTTAATAATATGAGAAAAATATGGAAATAGGTGGTTGTGTAACCGCGCACGTGTTTGTTCTAAAGTTTGAAAATTAACTGTGTAAAGTACAATAGTATCAGGGAGAAAGAAAATGGGACAATTGAAACATAACAAAGACGAAAGAGCGAAAAAGTGAAACCCTTGAGCGACGCTAATACAAAGAAACACCTTGACTATTCTTAATCGCGGTTTTGCACTTGCGAAAGAGATACTTTGGTGCGAAAATAAATTTTCACGTTGCCTTTTTGTATTAGGGTGAGAGAGTTTTGTAATCATATGCGTGCAAATTAAAAATTATTAAAATCGGAAATATATTAAATATGAAAGTTAACAAAAATTCGATAGCAACAACGTAATTATCGTCTGTTTGGTTTTAAATCATTGACAGAATTGAAGATACTAAATGGTATTCGCAGTATCTGCGAATGTAAATGTTTAGTCACCTTTGTAAGGGCTGGTCATCGAATGGGTGTGATCCCAAGCTCATCTATGCTTTCGAAGACAGATTTACAAACCAAGGTTAGCCTTTGAAATATTCTTACGTCAAATGCAGGACGGGAGAATGTCTTTGTCCGGACTCGTTCACTTTCCCAAATTAAGCATTGTTTTAACTTTACAAAAATATTTATTACATCTAACAAAAACAATTTTCTGTGTTCCGGATTTTTCTAATTCTGCTTTACATAAAACCTTTTAGGGCATTTCGTCGTAATCGTTTTAAGCTTTAACAGTCCCAATAGGACTACTTTAAGGCCTTGATTTTTCGGTGGCTATCCTTCCGCACTCTCAAAAATAGTTGCTATCACACGCTACACGTATACCAGCAGGACAGGGGGCGTGGCAGCCGCGCGCGCCTGTCGCGTGTGTAGTCGAGGGTCGCGACTCCGCGACAAATCAATTACAGGGCGCCGCTTCCGAACGGGAATTAGCACCAAATTATAGCCAAGCCAAATTACTTGTTTATACTAGGGCGACTCTCTAATTTATGGACTTGGTAATCTCAATGGCCTTTAAAAATAATGGGAGTAACAGATTCACACGCTGACGCTGCAAAGAATATGTGCAGAAAGTCCTTGAAAAAGAACGTGGTTTAAAAATATTGTTATTCAAGGTTCCAAGATTATTTTTATTGTTTGCCTGATAAACATTTTCCAAATTGTGAAAATTAATGCAATAAATCACCGAAAGGCACCGTTTAAATGCTAATTATGTGCAACCGGGGTAAAAAAGTTTATAATATTATTAATATTTGTTTTTCTCGATATTGTCTTAGATCGTCTACATGAAATTATAGTTTAATTTGAAATGAGTGAAAAGTCGACGACGACGACGAGATAAAAAGGTTTCGCGACGCGTTTATTCTTGCTTTTTTTATATTTAATCTTGACATTTCGACTCCCTTACAGCCTAAACCCGCACTAAGGCATCAGATTACTTCTATAGTCATTTCAATATCGACTGTTTGCATAACGGCTCTGCTCTAGCTTTGCTGTGATTGTTAAATACAAAATACACATAAATCTCTTGAATTGAGAATGAAAATACTTGATATGTAAACTATCTACTTTTGTTAACAAAAGAACTGTTGCATCTCAGCATATTTTTTTAGCTTTGCTCACGTGATATGATGTCCAGTAAGGTTACAACAGAATTCGTGGTTTCAGTCCAGTTTTAAAATGTAATGTACTTAACTTCGTGTTTACTTATTTACTATATTACCCAAAAAAGAGCTTACTTCTTCACTTTATCACGTTTAGCAGGCTGAAAGTTTTCCGAACAGTTAGTGGTTACAAATATTCTTTTTTCAACATTCGAAAATAGAACTCTTCCGTAATCTCAGTGAATTCATTAAAACCTTTTTCTATACATATAAACAAGACGTCGTTGTTTCAATGAAATCGTAGGATGATAAAAATATATATCTTCATTTAAATATAATCCCACCAAAAACATTCTGTAAAAACTAGCCAAGTCTCGATGGAGCTGCTTGTTTATCTTTAAAAAGTAATGAAATCTAGACAAAGTCGTGCCAAGCCCAAGGTGCCTTACTGCGATTTCTTTATTATTATAGTTAATGTTGTGGGACTTGGCCGTTGAACAATCTTTATACGTTAGTATAAACTACTTATACCATACACATAATTATACCCAATAAGTAAATTTTGTTTACACGTGATGTTATATCTGTTGTAACTACCTATGTTTGTTAAGCGAGATAATAGCCCATACTGGTATTGGTAATTGGACGCTAGTGTCTCATTTTAGGCTGTTGTTGATTGTACAACACATGCATTCCAGCAATGACAATGCTGACTTCTGCTCTCTTCTTTTTGGAGCGTCAAATCGACCACCGATCTAACATAAAATAGACGTATATGATTCTTTAAGTTTGTTGAGAGAGCGCGAAAAGACATCTTCCACTGTTTTTTTTCACACGATATGTTTCTAAAAGTCTAGCGTCCAATTACCAATACCAGTTTGGGTTATTATCTCACTTAACAAACAGGTAGTTACAACAGATAAAACATTACGTGTAAACAAAATTTACTTATACCCACTAACGTATAAGGAATGTTCAACGGCCAAGTCACACAACATTAACTATAATAATAAAGAAATCGCAGTAAGGCACCTTGGGCTTGGCACGACTTTGTCTAGATTTCATTACTTTTTAAAGATAAACAAGCAGCTCCATCGAGACTTGGCTAGTTTTTACAGAATGTTTTTGGTGGGATTTCACTTCTTTTTGTAGAAACGTTTTGATTCATTTTATTAGATTTTCTTATTTGGCATATTTTTTTATTTTTAGGAGTAGTTTTTAATTATGACAAATCTTTCTTTTCTTTATTTCCGATTCTTTAGTTCTGATTCTTGTACAGTAGCAACAGTTTTTCGTATTGCCCATTCGAATTCATTATTTATTCTTTTAGACGGTTTAGACGGTTTAATTTCTGAAAAATCGGCGCGGTATTTACGACTTCGACTATTTCTTCTCGAAAACTTGTAAGTATAAACATAAAAGCCAGTCTTGTCTTAATATCCAGAGATTTCCTTTAATTTTACTTATATGCGTATTAAAAGAAGAAGGCATTCGCCCAGCAGTGGGACGCTATAGGGTAGATAATTTTTATTAGAAGATGTGTCCCACTACGCTGGATTTTTGCAATGACAATCGATTTTTTTATATACCCATAAGTTGAAGGGGGCATTACCATATCTCAAATACACCTGAGACCAGCTGAGGGCTCTTCATCGGATACTTCAGACCTTTGATTTTTGATATCAAAATAAGTGGCTCACCAAGTTGAATATTTTTGTAAAGGCGGTATGTCGATCTCTAATAGTTTGGTTGGGCTCTTGTGTTTTCTAATCAGGGTCACCAGGTACTCCAGATCTTCGATTATCCTAGTTTTTATAGTTTTCCCTTTATGTGGCCATTAAACCCTAACTCTGTACCAAATTTCAGCTCTCTGAGTTTATGGGAAGTACTAGTTCTATTTTGATGATCATAAGTGAGTGTCGAAAATGCGAAACTTTGCTTTCGCTTAACTTCGGAACTAAATGACCTACAGACTCTAAATTTTGGATTTTAAGTATGTGATTATAGCTTACTGGATGACGAAATTTTCTGCGTTCTAGTCTTATCTAGAGGTTCTCAAATAGGGGCCTGAAAATGCGGCGAAATGGTTCGAGTAAAGGATGGTACGGCGGTGTTTGCTTTGCGCTCGACTTGGCGGGGGCACTACCGTGCCCCCCGATTCTATACTTACCGTCCACCTGTTAAAGACAAATTTTAAATTCATAGTTAAATGTTACTATAACCTGCAGAACAAAATTGAAACTTGTGATGTAGGAAAATAAAAGAATATAACAAAATATTTATGAAAATAAAAGAATATTTATGATTATAATAATAATATTTTTGACGTGAAAACGTCTTATAAATCGATGAACACCGGCTGTATGCACGAAAAAGTGTAACGTTCCGCCTAAGCCGAGCGTGCAAGCGAGAGCGCGGAACAAGCGATAGAGAGGCACGTTCAGCCTAAGCGTTCGACTTGTGGCGCATTGTTCTCTCTTCCACTTCATGAAGTGAAAAGTTAATGTGGTTTCCATTGTTTATTACAACAACTTAATGTTTATTTATCGAAAAAAATTCAATTAACTCCTTCTTTGTATTGTACAAAATAATGATAATTCAGTGATAACAAAGTCTGCAATGCATGCTGCTATTTGCGAATACTGAGCGAAGCACTACCTTACCTAACCTTACCTGACCTTACGTAACATAACCTAAACAATTACCTTGAAAATATCGCGCACAAACTGGTTCCCTTTTTTGGCGCCAAATTTCATCAATGTAGTCACAGCGCAGCGGTTTGGCTGTAATCAGCTTTTGAATTTTTCTTTCGGTGATTATTCCTCCATGGTAAAGTCTATATTTTTTTACATAGCCTATGTTCGTCAGGTTATAATCATGTCTGTTCATGCCAAAATTTGTTCGAATCGGTTTTTTGAATCGTTATATCTCAAAAACGGTGGCTCGTAGAAAAAAAAGTATAAATAATTTTTTTGTAGATAATTTTATGATATACAATTTTTGTCTGAGGTATTTTATGATAAAACTTACCGTTTTGCTGAAAATCGCGAAGAACTCATTTTTTTCTTTGACCTTAAATAAAATTTTTTCCTTACAGGGAAAGATAGGGAACTTTCAAATTTTGTTTTTAATGATATTTTAAACAATCTTACTGATTTTCAGCTTGGTGGGAATTTAGGTAACTTTACTCTTACTTTTTGGTCTAATTTGACCGGACTAATGGTTGTTTTTAATTTTCATAAAGTGCTTTTGCTACTTACCTGGGGTAGTAGGGTCAGTCAAAACAGAACAGAACAGTGGTGTTGTCTAATATCGCAGTGTGCTGCAATTTATTGTAATTTTTAAGATAATGAAACAATATTGGTTTGGATATGCTATGAAAATACGGACTTTTTGATCTTGCTCGGTGAATTGGTTAGGTATTTCAGACGGCCGCTTGGTTCGAGGAGATTTCTCACGTACAGTTCGTTCCTTGTGAAATTTAATGTAAATATACGGGTACAATATATCTTTAAACAGTAAAGTTTCATTTAAACCTATAATCTAACAGTTATATCCCCACCAATTATCCGCCATATTTCAAGTGCAAACAATTTCTCGTAGCTTTATGCTCCGCTATATCAATAAATAAGTCTCGTAAGCAGACCCAAAAGGCCAGCATCTAGCAAGTAGGACTAGCATTCTAAAAACCTAAGGTCTAACTGTCTAGTAAGGGGGCAGTAAAGCCGTAGCATAGCAAAAAAGAAGCTTATACTGTTTATAAAAATATTCTGTAATATTTATTACAATCAGTTTCAATGAAATGATTTCTTTTGAAACGGCGATTCCAATTTGAGAAAATTTGCGTTCCGTGATTGATTTTATGTGAGTCATCCAAAATGTTATATTAGATATTGAGAATTTCCCTTCATAGAAAATGTACTATTATTAAATATGAGTATTACTTACCTATATAAAATCTCGAGAATAATACGAGGTTTAAAATTACTTTTAAATATATATTTGTATCTAATTCGTTCTAATACATTTTGTAATAATAAACCCAACTTAAGAGCGTTAACAAACACAACACAATGTGCAAACTTTCTATTTTTTTATTTATTTAGAAAATTCAACAGCATAACAATTCAAATGAACTTAATTGGTAATAAATCTATGCTAAAGCTAATTACAGGTTTCCCCGAAAATCACCTCTTATATTTTTGGACGTATCATAAGCAATATAGAAAAGAAAGAACAAACAGTTGTGATCCCCCTGACACTGCATCATATATTAAATAAGTGAAAAAAATTTTTCAAGTAAATGGTGTTATTAAGGCGTTAAAATTAATTATATATTTTTTTCATCAAAAATTACCTATCTTTCATTTTTTTTCAGAAGCCATATATGGGTTCGTATGCAACAAAACTTTAAACCCCTTGGACATATATGGTTTCGTATGCATACTAACTATATATAATAAGTGATATAAAAACGTGACGAAAATTAAGTAATAAAGACTGTTATACAAAATTATTGATGAAACTTAATTAAACAATAGCTCTTGTCATTATAAGATTTAGTCCCTTTAGGCTTTCATTGAACAAACTTGACAAATTTGACTACTTTTCTGCCACTCTAGCTCTTGCTAGAGTAGAAAAATAGTCCAATATAGTCAATCCTCATAGAAGTCAAGGATAGGTCCTGATGCTTTTCTGGAGCTTTTCTACTTTTCCTTATCTGACTTGCTGTCCCAGAGCTTGAACAAATTGATGGACTGCACTGAAACTCGTAGGTTGTGAACCAATCACTGAATCAGCCAATGGACGACCCTGTTTATGAGGAAGAGCCTTTCCTGCTTTGTGCAGGTGTTCCGAAATGACTTGTTTGAAGACGAACAGAAATAAATAAGAGTTTTCGTTTTTTCTTGCTAAAGGAACAACGTCTTCATCTGAAAATTCTTCGTCCGCCTCGGGTACAATAACAGGGCGTCTAAATAGTATGGAGGATGTAGGTATGTCGGTGTCGGAATCTGTAACCAAATCATCATCGCTAAGGCCATGCTCAGGGATTGCGTAAGTATCTATGCTTACTATACTGTTTAAGCGCCCAGGGTCTACTTTACCACCAAGCAAGAAAAAGATAGCTTAGCCTAAAGAAAACGTGACGCAAATTGAAACGAAACCATATCTAATAGTAAGTAAGATATAAAATACGTGTGTAAAATTGTGAATGCAAAAAAATTAAATAAAAACCATATCTTTGTGCTTAATTAATAATCATGCTTGAGTTCATAAGAAACCACATGTCTAAGCGAAAATAAGCGCAGAATGCATATGAACCCAGATATGGTTCCGAAACAATTGGTGTTGAAAATGGGTGAATAGAAACTAGAGGTTATGACACATAAAAATAATTTTTTGTTATTCGAAAACTCGCCTTTTCTTTTTTATTGCCAATTTGAGAGTCGCACTTGCATGTAAACATTTACTGTCTATGTCTGGTAAAGTGAAGTTCTATCGAAGTGGCATGTGACCATTGACAAAATACATGCTTTTTGTGTTTGCTAATGATATAACAAATAAACTCCGTTAGTTAGTTTTTTATTTTCTTAGAATAAATAAACTGTAAACATGTCAAACCATATATGGTTCCCTATGCAGAAAAGTGTCAACAGTATAAACATGAATTAAATTAATCCTAAAATATACATTAACTGAAATTAAACCAATTTTGTATAGGTACTAGATTAAAATTTGACATGTGAATAAAATTAACCGATTCGTTGCTGATGGCACGCCTGTCGTGTCAACACTTTTTTATGCGTGTGGCGTTAGCCACTGAAACCGTGTCATTTTTAAATTGATGATAACTCCTTCAAATCAATTTTTAAGGGAAATCAACCCAGAATAAAACTTATCTTCATTTTTCACGTAAATCAAGCTCGTAGCCTTCGTTTCTGTAATTGTATGTAGCAACGAATAGGTTAAGAAAAAAAACACTATATTATAATATTTAATAAAGTTATAAGAAATAATATTAATTATAATTTGACATATGTATACTTTTTATATATACATATAAATGAATACATATATTGAAACGACATAAACAAAAAATATAAATACTTTAACCATTAAATATCTCAATCGCCTTTGTTTTTAATGATTTGAAATATTTCTTTAGAACAAGAAAACTGAGTCTTATATAATTTTATACATTAAAGAAGACATAAACACTTAAGGAAGACAAGTATAAATAGTTAGTTGGTAACATTATCGAAATGTTTACAATAAATATAAATAAAATTAATTTGTGTTACTATAAAAAAATTGCTCTAATTTAAAGTGTGAAAATCTTATACAAAATATTGTCTAGGTACTATTTTTTTAAATCACAAAAGGTTTCTTTATTCCTAAATAAAACTAGTTTGATATTCACCGCTATGAACATCCATCTTGACGATAGCCTCTTGGTGGATAGTATGCATTATATGGGGCTGTCAGCGGCAGATCCTCGATTCACCAATGGGAGGGACGGACCGCATCGATCGCTTTTTCTCTCCTTCCTACGACGATGTGGGAAAAGGAGGTAACTAAATTATCCAGAGTAGTAAAATTCAGTAAAATCTGATGTGAACTAAGAAATATCTACAACGAAACAAACGGATAGGGTAAAAATGGATAAGGTAAAAAAATTGGATAGGATAAAAGGGAAATGTGGTTAAAGTTCCAACACAGAAAAAATATAATATAGTCGGGCTACTAATGTTACACGAGTGTATCAACTCCATTCGGTTTAACGTTTTTCGAAGTGGATAAGACTGACAAACACTAGGCCAACAGACAGGCTGCAGGAGTCATAATTGGATGGTCAATGCAAAAGATTGGCAGTGGTCTTAAGACTTCCCAATTGAGGGAAAGCCTTGATTCACAAGGTTGAAAGAAAGTTATGATTTTGTAAGCGCAACTAATTATTCCTTTCAGTTAATTTTTATATTTAAATGAATAGAAAGAAGTCAAATGCTGTCAAATCAGGACTGTAAGAATGGTGACCCAAGATTGATCGGACCAGATAGTCCCTCATTAAGAGCGCCTATTATGAGCAGTACGCGGACACGTTGTCGTGAAAACTTCTGGCGGGTATTTCATAGTAGGCGTTGATGCCGCTTCAATTTTGTGATGGAATAAACAATAGATACCCCGTCAAATTGAAGAAACTAGTTAAAAAAAATCCCTGCGCTTCTCGATCGCTTCATTTTGGTAGGAGTTGGTACGTTTCGAAACAGCCACACTGTCGTAAACGCGCCAAGATAATCCTGTACCAAATTTATTAATCATGTCACGACACCACTCCACAAGGTTTCAGAGCCTCGGTGGAAGTTGTGCAGCGCCCAACGCGAAACCATGCTTCTCACGCGAAGAAACTCGTATAGAATTATGTGTACAGTGCCCGATCTAATCGGAAATACATGCTGAATCTCTTAGTACATAATTCGCCTTTGTTCTGAATTAAATTTTAAAATCCATCAAACGACTCGTCCGGATTTGGCTACATTTTAAAGCAAAATAACATGAAGTGTTTCTGACGCTGAAATAATTTTTCAACACGTTTTACCTCCTAATTCGAGATTCGAGTGATGGAGCTTTGAATTGTAAATAATCATTGTTTTTAATAATTATAATTCGCAATGGGCTTATTCATAAAAATATTAACTTATTATTTTGAGCGGCCTGGTACGTCAGCAATGACTTCATTATTTGTTCTTTAACAGAAATATCGCCGTACATAACAAAATTAAATCGTTACATAATTTATATAGAAAGAAATGTTTATTTTGTGATTTTCAAGTAGGTTCCTTTATTGGACGTATTTCAAGATGCTAAAAATGAACACTATAGTTATTGCCTAAAAATTTTATGCCTATATGCCATCCGGTGCTAGTGTCTAGCTGAAAAGTACTTATTAGGGACCGTTTCAGTATCTAGTAAAATACAATTACATACATAAAGTAATTTATTTAGTTAACTACCGACGGATGACAATTATTTACTTTCTGATTTATTTGCAGGTTCAAGTGAGTTAATTTATTAATTTAGTGAATAGTAATTTGCAAACAGCTTTATAAATTCACTTGAGGCTTTTTGTGGGAGTCTTTCACCCCGCCCCTTTTGGTTCCTATTCCGAAAGCACCTCCCATTCTGTAGGGGCTCTAACACACACAAGTAAATCGGGAACAACCCTCGCAATACGAATCCTATCCAAATTACCTAGATAATAAAATCTAAAATGCTTTAAAAACTTACTTCGCGCAATCGTAACAGTTTATCCCCAAATATAACAAAATGGCTTCCCCTTTGCGGTATAAAATTATTTTACGAGCCCCTGGAGACTCAGTACAGTTGCAAAAATAAGTGATAACGAAAGTCCCTGTGGTGACAATTTGTCACCGTATGCTAGTAGATTCTAACATGTCCGGTGCCAAGACACAATTGGCCGACTCAACATCACCACCGCACAGGTGAGCTCTAGATACTATTTCTAGCACTTGGTATTAATAATGGTATTCTTTTAGAATTTAACAATTGTGTCTGAAATATATGCTCTCTGCATATTATAGCTTAAGCGATTTTTTATTAGCAAAAATGCAATCTTTAATATACGTAATGGAAATTATAGCATTTTAGAGTTATTTTAAATCTTTCTTGGCCTAAAATATATATTGATATATAAATTTAAAACAGTGTTTAGCATTTGACACAAAAACCAAGATTATCAAGGCTTTTTAAAGTTTTGTTAACATACTAAAAGAAAAGTATCGTTTATGAAATTGTGAATTGGTGTAGATTTAGTGTAATGACATTGGGTATAAGCCTGCAAGCTATCTATTCATTTTGGTCAAATATTCAATCTGAAAAATAGGAATTCATATGATATGAAAGCAAATTGAAAGAAAAATATTTAATGTAAAAGTTAGTAATATTTTTGGCTTTTATAATCAGACCTTTTGCATATATTTTTGTGTAATTATGCTCCTTACATTTCACAATTATCTTTGTATTTTATGTGCTATAGCAAATTATGTTCTGCACAAAAGCATTATCAAGATAGGACTCCACGTCGAATGTTATTTTCGAGTGTTTTATTGGTTTTTATAGAATCTTACAATCTGTTGTAAGATTCACATTCATTTACATTATGTTGAGAAAGTTGAGAGGTGAGCATAACGGTGCTACTAAAAAGGAGATTACTTCTGCGTGATATCAAAATGATCATTGGTTTGTTACCATTGTGACATGAATCCACAACCGACCCACCACATACAACAAAAAAACGAAATTCAAAGCATTTTTATCGGTCATGCATACATTTATATTTTTCGGGTTGATGTGGGAACATTATCTCTACGTTAATTACGACAGACATCTCACTTATCTTGCAAACGCGTATCATATTTGATGTAGTTATGTATCCATAGGAATGCAAAAACATAATCCATGTAAGTGACCGCTCTGTGTATTATTCGAGGTGAATTTAAATGCATCTCATATATTATTATTCAAGATAAAAAGACCTCACTATCATATTATTTATATTTCTTACATTTACACAAATTAGCCTAGCCTAAAGTAGCTAAGCACTGTAAGATTTGTGTTGAAGTCTGATGAGATGAACTGATGACTCACCTCACCCAATTGTATTTATTACATATAGATATGTATGTAAGTTACTAATAACACGGAAATAAACGTTGCGCTTTACTTTGAACAATTGTCATTGACCTCATAATTGCCAGTGCTAAAACCAATTATTTAATAAGTGATAAAAAAACAACATAAAAGTCTGAATAAGTAAAAAGTAAAAAATCATAAAATTAATCTTTATGAAGTAATAAATAATATGAATGTTATAAATGTATTAACAATCAAATAAATTCGAGATTGTATTCTTCCGGCTCTCAACTCAATGCACGGGTGTACGCAAGTACCTACATACCAATAGTGTCCAAAGGAACAGTTAACAAATTTCGAAAACTAGTGCTACTATCGAGATTTTTCATAAAACGAATAAATAAAAGGTTTATAAATTACTTCGTAGCGACAATCGTCGCATTGATTACTCCGGGCTGAAGTATTCTTACGCCGATGGATCCGACGACGAGGGTTCTTCTCTCGCTTCCGAGCTGCCGTCATGCGTTTACGCCGCGGCACGCGGCCGGCTGCAACTTCCCCTCGCGGCTTACGTTCACCAGCACACCAGACAGCTCCACACAGGTATGTACTTGAGCTTTCTAGAATATGGCACACAGTCAAAAGCTATTCTATCGAATAGAAGTATAGATATATTAGATCGTTGAGTATTTCTTTATCAGCAGAATCCAAACTAACTGTAGATAATTAATCATCAGAAAAAAAAGCTCGCGTTTTGAGCCACCAATTTCAATCAAAAGAAAGAAAATTATCGAGTAACGCTTGCAACCTTTAGCCGGGAATTCGCCGTACACTATTACATGTTACAGTACTGAACCTGATTGATACTTAGGGTGAAAAGTTTTTAGACTTTGATTTAAACTCAAGTGTTTATGCCAATCATATCAATAACTACTTTCTTGTACTGTAGCAAATCTGAGTGGCATATCTGCAGACCAGCAATGTGATTAAACTAAGTCTCACAACTTATACTATGTGTACTTCATTTAGTGAACTCGATGACTTAGAATAATTTAGGGTGCACTCACGTTCTAGTTGATGTTAACAACTTTGCATGAAATGTCGTAACTACTCGCCATCAAGCGTTTTTCTCATCGATGTGAGGTGAATTAATAATTTGACTTCGAAAATGGGGTCAAGCTCGTATGTCATATAGTTGAAATTAGTCACATCAATGTTTGACAAAATGCAACAACTAATAAAGTAAAAAAATAATTCTGTATAAATATACTTAACTTTGATACCCCCCGTTTCTACCACCGCCACGCCTTAAATAGTTCATCGTAGCTGATTTGATAAAAGGAACACGATAGTTAAAATCCCACCCAAAGTAATTTTTTTACAACATAAGATTTATTCTCTATTGCCTCGTAACGTTAATACTTAGACTATGCTTATAGAAAATTCATCAACTGACGATATGCTTATAATGCTATCCTTTAATTGAATGTGGATAACCTACGCTAACCAACAAAGAAACTGTTAAAGAATCAAAGAAGCTCTTTTACAATAGGCATAGTTTGACACTAAGTTCAGTTTGACACTAAGTTGCCGGTCCGTAATTAATAAAAACTATCTAACCTAACCAATAACCTTCTATGTATATCAATATTTATGCCTTCAGAATTGTATGTAATATTATAAACTAAGTAAAGTTTGCTTCGCACTCACATTTATTTGTAAATTTTCTTTGAATACTACATAACTATTTAGGTACTTTAACCACGAATAAGCAGTATCATGCAATAGATAAGAATAATGAATAACTAATACTTGCTTTATTACCTTATGCTTTAAAACCACAGCAATACAACAATCTCATTACTTGTACGCAGAAGCACTATTGGAAGCATCAACAGAGCCTGAATTCCAGTGCGGAGGCTCGCCGTACCGCGTGCAACGCGCGGCCGCCAACGTACGCGAGCGCCGACGCATGCTGAGGTCCGGCCCCAATGGGTATCCATTTAACTTGTTGCACTGTTTATTATACACTTTCTTTCATTCCTGGCAAGTGCGGATCCAGGAACTATGACTTTCTTTGGAATTCTCTTTATTGTTACTTTTCTTTGTTAGTATTAGTTTCATATAATTACTACGGTTTTGGCATAACCCAATTCACGAATATATTAATTATTTATAATATTTCTAGTGCCAAAGTTTTTACCAGACTGATTTCACCCTTTTAACTGGATCCGCTCTTGATTGTATTCAAATCAGCACGACGCATTTTAATCATAATATTACCACAAATAAGTCATACGAGAAACCGTAAGAGAAATTATTTAATCGTTGTAGGTTTTTTTACTGTCACTTGCTTGAGTTATTATTATATTATTAAAAAAGTGGTGGTGTGACCAATTTCTCTCAGTTAAATTAATATTAAGAACACTAGAGACAAGTTTAATGGGAATGTTTCCATAAATGCGAAGAACGAAGCATATAGGTAAATGTGAATAAAGGTAAAGTGAGGAACAAAAAGACAAAAGCGCATGGTGATGAAAGCCATGTGACAGTTAATTTTGAGGAGGCGGTTCGAAAATGAGTTAAATGTTTCTAGCTTTCCTTTTACAAAATTATCAACGATTTCATCAAAAATTGGTGAATCTAAGAGTGATAACGAGTAGAATATTAAAATCATCTATTAATGATTTTTTGTCAACTATTCTATCAGGAATGTAAAGCTCACATTTGCCAAAATTTAAAACCAGACCAAAATTAGTTCTATTTAAAACTTTAAATCTGTGAGGACAGTATTAACTTCTCCTCTTATGATTCCATCATCTAAATACCACACATTACATTTGGAATTAAAACGTGAAATTACCGGATGAATAGCAAGACATCATTGCAGGTCCGAGAGGATCACCTTGTTGACACCCTACTGAAGAAGAAAGTAGATGTTCTTTAGCTTTGTTGGTAAACCATAACATTGCTAAAGAAAATTGTACAAAGAAGGTGTCTTAAAGTTTACTCGTTTAAACAAAGTGACCAAATTGTTGCTGTGTTCCTCCGTGAAGGTCCTTAGAGAGTGAATAGCAGCTTCACAGCCGCCTTGTACGCCAAAACAAGCTGTGTCGGTGCAAAGTAAGTACTTTGCGGGCCACAAATGGACATGCAACATACTTTCGCCGCAAAACGACGTAAAGTAGAGCTTACCGCGATTGGTCGTATCCCACTATCTTTTTATTAAGGGCGCAAAGATTTGCACCGTAAAGGATGTCCAGAATTGCGCAGTGAACTCTTCCCGGTAGCAGCATATTCACATGCTCTGTCAATTTCTTCAGAAGGGCTCTACCAGCTTCACCACAACCTGTGAGAAGATCCTTTAGGTGTCACGGCGTCAGGCCGTCTAAGCCACCAGCAGAACCACTTATGAACGAATTGACTGCCACTAAGACATCATGAAAAAACTATTGATAATAAGGCCCCGAAGAATGAGGTGGGTCAGGCGAAACAAGGTTTGGAATTGAAGGTGGATGTTTGGATTCAAAGGCAGCAAAGGTTTCAGAGGTATTTGGTTCCACAATGTCATCAGAAAATAGTAGACGAGTAGCTCCTTTTACGTCACCTTCGCTTATTTTTGATTCTATGTGGTGGTACGAGTTTAAGACTTGATTCTTTTGTGGCAGCATATTCATCATCATTATCATCATCATCAATGTTGATGGTTGAGATGAGGTTGAAGTGAAGAATTCTATAAGAGAAGATGAGCAAATGTTCCCAGGATTTGGAAGAATTTTTAGTATTGACCTTTTTATTGTTTTCGTTAATTCTTCGGCTACAAGTAAACGTACTCCGCGTGGAATTATTTTTATGACTGGTATGGATGTTTTAAGGGATGATAAAGTTTTCCAAAATGGTGAAGGTGTATCGATGTTGATTGATGAACAATCTAAATCAGGCAAAGAGTTGGGAATCGGTTTGCGTTTACTTGGTTTATGTATTTTAAGGCCTCGCTGACCATAAAAAATCTGGGCTGAGAACATTGGAGGGCACTGGACTAGATTTTCTGATGACGTGGGGAGATGGGAGAGAGAGAAGGATGTTTTAACTTACCGACATAAATATTAAACCTTTATAACATACACTTAAAGAACAAAAAACACAAAACAGTTCACCGCAACGTTTACATAATATGTTATACAAAAACCATGGAGAGGTCAAAAACACTTACTGTGGGCCAATCAGTGATTGACTCCTGATGTATGCCACACGTTTAACCTCCGTTTAACTTAAGCTTCTTAAATAACGTTACATGTTACTGTAAATTTTTGGTATTATGACAATTGATGCCATAATTTCATAAAAACCAGTAATGCAATGTTCATGGAACAAAAGTAAAGTACCTTAGTAAAATTAAAACTCCTGCAACTGCCCTCCGCGTATTTAAACAAAATATATTATTTTCATGTATTTATCATATATAAATATACGCTACATTATTTAAATCAAACAAAAAATTCAACAGGTTTTTAGGTTTCAGACTTAATACAACTAAATTAAATATAAAATATCAATTAATTCTATAGCAAGTTTATCATTATATCTTCCACCTGAAAAAGCAATGCTAAGGTTATATTAATACTATTTAACTTTCATATATTTCCGAGTGCTTTGCTATGTATGATAAAAATGTTGTTGAACAATAAAAATCTTCGAAAATATTTTTTAAAAATGTATATACAAATTGGTACAAGTACAAGAAGGTACAAGAAGATCATCGAAAGATTTCGAGCTATCTACGATCGTCGAAGTTTCGTACGTGTGCGTCGAGTCATTCACAAAATCGCCATAAAATCGGTCAATAAGTAGGTCGTGTGAGAGTTAATCTCTTTCCAGTGAACAGGTTATTGGGAACGAGTTAATTTTATCTTCTATTAGATCTTCCGTAAAGTACCTAACAATAGTGGCAGATTCAATAACTATTAACAAACTTTACCTTTTAATTACCGTTTAATGATTAACAAAGTCATATGTACTCGTATTTATCATTAACGAAGCTCGGCAGTAGTAAAAGATCATTGAGCACTTTCAGGAATTTTGTCTATGGATTAAAGAACCTTCTAGCTATATAAAAAACTATTATTGTAGTTAATAAAAGCTCAGTGATTGAACCTACAGAAACGATAATGAAAAGCACATCCATAAGTTGCTGCGTTGTTCCATGAGAGAAGGGTAACCAACCAATACTTTCGCATTGCAAATGTTATAAATTGAATAAACCAATGTTTTCGTAATACTTATAAAAAAATATTATCATATTTTCGTGATAGAAACCAATATCTCGTATTGAATTAGGATTAATAGTTTGCGCCAGTTCATCATCAGCCTATTCATACTGGATAACCTTAAATACTTACTGTTGAAATGACCAGGGAATTTGCACACAAAACTCACAGCGATTCTATTGAGACTTCGAGAAAATACGTACGACAATATGTATACGAATTAAGTAAGCAAAACTTTTACAGTGCAAGTTTGTTTTTTCTATTGTTCCTACTGGGGTTATAGGTACCTAAAGCCAGTCATACTGGTGTGTAACAATAAATTTACTGTTAGATTATCTATAGTGTGTGTGTTATGTTCTGACTTTAGCAGTATAAACTCGGCGTTCGATGAGCTGCGCGTGCACGTGCCGACGTTTCCATATGAGAAGCGGCTAAGCAAGATCGACACTCTGAGGCTCGCTATCGCTTACATTGCTTTACTAAGAGAGGTACTACATTCTTTATTAAAGGCAAATACATATAAACATATTCAATAGAATTAACTTGTTTTTAATTCTTACAACTTTTTTCAAATAAGTGTTCAAAGTTTGTATTTAGTCTATCTAAAAAGCGGTTTCAGTAAAGTTCATTTGCAGCACGACCTATATATTGGTTGGTCGTATCTACAAATCAGTACCCACCTTTCGCTTTTTAATGCTTCAAACCAATATTAAAAAATACAATATTTTTTCAGTATTATTTTCAGTAGATTTTTATCACTAGTCACTGGGTTTAGATACAAAGGAAATAAACCTTCTACTTCATATTTACTTAACTTCTTTCCACTTACTAGGTTCTTGATGCTGATTATGACCCCCTAACGTATGTGGAAAAGTGTCTCCGAGGAGAAATCAAGGCTGATCGAGCACATTGGAACACTAGCGGTAAGTTTAATCAGATGGCTTTTATAGCCAGAGTAGGTGACGAAAATTTTAGGTAAAATTCTAAAGGTATTTAAAATCGGTTCATTAATCGGTGTTGATTTGTGCACGCGCACAATATGGTTAAAGATTACTTTATGTGTGCGTATTTACATTGAAAGCACCTTCTGGTGGCATTAGTTTGGTCGTTAGAAAGGTTGGCATAACTTATCCAACTTATTAGTGGCAGAAGCGCAGTTGGCACGAAGTACCGATAAGTAAGCAATACTTTTTAGCACCTATACTTCGGTTTGTAATGGAAAGTGAGCACACAAAGCCAATTCGCTTTGTGCATCTACTTACTCACAACTAAGATCAAGACTATGATGAGTTATTTTATACATTTTTTCGTCCTACCATCATTCTGCCATTCCTGATCGTGAATATTATATTTTTAATAATTATATTTTTAATAAAACTAATTATCAAAATCGGTTCAGTGGTTACAGAATTTATCCCGAAAATATATCGTGACACAAGATTTTTAATTATAAAAGATATAGGTATTTAAAATTTCAAGAACTTTTTCTTATAAATATAATTAGTGCTTAATTACATATAAACGCATACATAATTTCCTAAGATAATTTCATCTTGTAATATGTCACTTCTAGACCTCACGGCTCGACTGTCTTGGATCAACTGGGAGAATTTGGGAGTGAATCCGCAGCGCCGCAGTGTCCTCACTTCACTTGCTCTCAGTTCAGACAACTTACAGTTTTCCCACAATTGAATGAAATTTATCGCCACCCTTTAGTTCGACTCAAACGGATGAGGCTACTAGTTATAAAACAAATAATTGTTTCAGCATTTCTTGTAACGAAGCACAGAGGCATCTGTAGCCCATGTAGAGCCCGTGTACAATCGTTACCCAAGCGCCCACTAGTAAGCGCGTGGTCAAAATGGAATGATAATAAGTAACAGCATATTCCCGGTGGATAATAAACTCTATTGTTTGAAGATTAACTTGAAAATCGATAAAGGCAATTTACCAGTTTTGGATGTTATTATGTACAACCCGGTTACAATATCTGTGGACCTGATGACGTCACGTCAGCGCTTAGATACGGTGCACAAAACAAGCATTATGGGGATAGTATTGTAAACAATAATAATTATGAACTATAAATATAATATATTATACTTTTACTCTATTATTCTTTTATTTTTTTATTCTTTTTCAAGAGAACGGGGAGGGGGCTTGACATTCCAGCTAGGTCCACAGATATTGTAACCGAGTTGTACAGACTGTATTTATAATTACACAGGGTAATCAACCCTAACAAGCCAAAAGGTAGCCATGTTAACATGTCTATATTGATGTTAGGTAAATCAATGTCAAAAAAGAAACACTAAACAAAACAAAACAACTCGATCAGCTCATCGATCACTTTGTATGGAGAGATCGGCTTATCGATAATTTGGTATATATATACGATTTTCATTTATTAACATTGAAGTGATTGAAAGCGTGCAACGTAGGTACACCCTGCACAATAGGTAAAGATGCCTCTGAGGAAACACACTTGAACCATATTGTTGTAAAAAGCCTATACCTACTTACCAACGATCTAATTCGATTTTAGTTTTAACTAGACAGTCTATACTTTCAAGTAGCATTTATAAGAGATGGATGTGTGAAGATTGTCCTTGTTAAGATCGCAAGCGTCAGTAGTCCGTTTCTGCAAATACAGCGGACATAATTAATTGCTCTCATATTTTACTGTAAATGAGAATATTTAAAAACGCTTATAATTGGAAATATCAGAGGCCCTAGTGTAAGTTTACGCATTCGATACTCGTTATCGAGCGCGTTACAGATTTCTATGAAGATTCGTAATTTCGGACGGTTACCGCTAGGGGCACTTATACAAAATCCATAGTAATATTTTACGGAGACGATATCGAGTATCGAAGCGTAAACTTACACTAAGGCCTCTGACATTATTTGTCATTTCGTTCCAATCAAACTAAAATACTTGCGCGAGAATAGAATAGAAGTTTACCGCTTGCTTAATACCGTGTAGGTATTACTTATACCTTATATTATAAGTGTAGGCATGAAAACTTTTCACCAAGCACTGATTAACAACTAATAAATTATGCAATATTGTGGAAACCACTGAAAAACTGAAAATATGAGAAGATAATATTTATTGTATTATCAGTTAAAACAATAATAAAGAAAAGTTAAACTGTATGACATTTAAAAATAATTGTATTTTAATTATGTAATTGTTGTATTATATATATGTAAATTAAGCTTATTTGGTAATCGAGTATGCAATGATGAACGTATAGACATTTGAATTAAAGAAAATGTCAATTAGGATAAGTAATGCCAGAGAAATCAAAACAAATAATAAGTCAGATTCTACATGAGTAAAAAAGCACAAATGTAATTTAAGGTAATTCAAAAGTTTTTAAATTCTAGACACTCCTTGACAGAAAAATATCAAGGAGCCATCGCAACTGATGATTTTTTAATTTATTATTAAGTAGGTCCCTGAAAAGTGGCGCTTGTTTATTAAACTAGACGATGCAGTCGCTAAGCATAAAGCTACGCTAGCACCATATATTGGAGCGGAGCGCAATAACTAAAAAAAAATTTTTTTTTTCTGTTTCGATGGGAATTTTTGCGAATTTCAAAATTCAACAAATTGAAATCCACGAAAAAAACATTTTCTCCAAAAAGACTAAGATTACATATAGGAATGACTTTTTTGTTTCTCCTAGAATCTTCAACATTCGTTTTAACTTGGCTGGTATTAATGAAGTAGTCATTATTTATCGTAACAGAGCAATTAATATATTTTACAAGGGACTTATACATGAACAAATTAATATTTTATAATAATTTGAATGTTAGGCCGCTATTAATTATTTATGTTAAAATAAAAAATGTATACATAGCTAAGCAGGTTTTGGTTTGACAACAACTTGAAAAATTATTTGTTTTGTAGTAAACTCTGCGGTGGTTTACTAAGTATTAATTATTGGGTCATTAATAATTAAGAATCTGACAGTATTCAGACTAAATTTGGTAGTATTCATCTCGTATCACTGTAATACGAAAATAATTACATTACTAAGTTAATTTGGTCATATCATGTAGTATATAAGATTTTATGGAAGGATGGATGGATGTAGATGACATGTCGACTGAAGAAAGGAAATAGGTACTCGTCTATATTATCCATGGGTAATAACCAGATGGATAATCAGAAACAGAGACATCGGGTCAAGTTATGATGACAGTCAATGCAACGATGGAGATCCTGTTTATGCACCGCAGGCCCCAAGTTGTTTATGCATGAAACATTACATTAATATTATTTTTTTATTTTTAACTCATTCACAGACACTCCGCCATTAGCCGTAAATCTAAGTGCTTACAATAGGACACAACGCCTTAGGCCGGTAAAGTTCTAACAGCCAAAACAGGCATATCGCCTGTAGCCGCTCCAATTACTTAGCAACAAAGGGACCCACGTGATCAAGTGTCACAACACGCCAATAGTTAGTCATTGGACCGGCTACAGGCGATATGCCCGTTTTGGCTGTTTGAACTTTACCGGCCTAAGGCGTTGTGTCCTATTGTAAGCACTTAGATTTACGGCTATAAGCGGAGTGTCCGTGAATGAGTTAACTATACAATGGACGATCTGTACAAGTTTTGAATTAAATATTTAGTAATATTGTCTTGAAAAGTTAAGCGTTATTAGAAGCGTCCCTTACAATTAAAATAATACTCCTATAAAACCGTATAGTTTGGCAAGATACTAGAAATATTATTTATTGTTTTGTTTAAACTTAAACTTGTTATCTTCTGTTCTTGATTAGCTGTGGATACGTGGCATAATTGTTATTCACAACATTCCGTGACTATGATCTTTTTTGTTATTTAGATAGAAATTTACGGTTAAACAACATAATAACCGACAAAACGACTAGTCGAGTTACATTGGTGCAATATAGTTGATAAGTTAGTTTACAATATACCTTAAACATCCTAACGTTGATTGTATGTAACGTTTTAGTTGGAGTTTTTGATATAATATTAGATAGTAATAAATAATAACAACGATATTTATCTATGGTTTTATTTCAACACCTTCATTTTGTACAAGTAAATCAATTATAGTTAATCCAGGTACAGTCAGGACGATGCAGGAAGCCCTAGAGACTATGTGAGTGCGGTGTGGCACCAACAATGGACTCGGTGGGAACAGAAGGTACATCATAGGTTTCAGTTTTTAAGTAAACGTCTGCCTAAGTTCCGTGCGTACTAGCAGCGGGAGTCTTACATGTCCCCGCCGTATGATAAAGATTGAATTCATAAAGGTTTTCCACTGGGCTAAAAAATAAAGGTGAAAACAGCACCACATCGACCTAACAAAAATTTTAAATTCACTTAATTGATATTTAACTCTATATATAACTATATTGAGTAACTCTTTTTATAAGGAAAATTTACTGTAAGTGTAGGTAAAGAGTTATCGTCCGTACATTGTGGAATGAATGGTTCATATTATCATGAAATTGTATTTATTTAAAACTATAAAAAAAGATTCGATGTGTAAACATTTTACACAAATGTATGGTGGCATCGCTACTACAATGATAATTATTATCAAGACTTGGGTATACATAGTACTGTGTCAAGCAATATCTTCTTTAATACAATCTGATAATTTTAGCACATTATTTCAATTAGGTACATAAATACTTAATATTAAGGAAGGAAGTAAATCAGTCGACAGACAACCATTAATTTAAATAAAAGCAAAAATCATTAAAATTTTAACTTAGGAACCCACCTTACTTATTCGAGTACTGACTTCAGTAAGTATGTACTTTTATACCGATTGGTGGTTCCCAATTCACCGTTCTCCTTTTAACATATCCTTTACCCTACACTGGACACCTGTTCAGCGTGCGATGAATATTTAACAAAAAATAAAATGTTTATAATCTAACCTAGATTCGTAGACAGACCTACTGGAAAAGAAACTGATTTCCGAAATAAATGAGAAACGAGTAACATTTATATATACTAGCTGACCCGGCCACGCGTTGAAGTTTAAAACCTATTAACATTAAAACCTATCCTACGTCCTAAGTTTATAAAAATATAGCAAAATGAAAAAAGAATCATCACAATTGGTTGCGTTTTTACACTGACAATATGGTAACAAACACACACAAAGTATTGTCATAATATAATTAAGATTTAAACATATTGCTTTTTTAATGAATCGACAAAACAAAGAACAAACTGGTAAATTTGCGATTGAAAAGGCTCTGCGAATTTATCTCACTAACCAAGTGAGATAAATTCGCTTTGACGAGATTGTATACTACAATCACAACAAAACTGTTCTTGAACATTACCGAGCTTGTGGTGTAACTATTAACAAAATAATAGCACAGGACAGTCTAGTAGATTGTACTTGAAAAACTGACATCAAAGATATAAATAATATTATACCGTTCGACACAAACAAGACAGGAGGGCTACCTAAGGAGTTAGAAGTAGGAGTTACCAGTGGCGGATTTGCCCTAAGGCCCAGTAGGCCCGGGCCTAGGGCGGCCAGGTATTAAGGGCGGCAAATCGTGCCAAAATAAATCACTAGTGATAACAAGATTAACAAGAAAGAAGGAACTCAAATGCAAAGTATCGTAATATGTAAAAGTATTGCGTACCGTAGGATTGAAATTTTCCTAAATTACTATTTTTACGTATCAAAAGTATAAATAATTTCGTACATCGTATCGTAGGTACATATAAAATAGTTTGTACTTTAGTTTAATATAAGTGTTCTATCTAGGAGTAGGAAGTATAGGTATCGATTGTTATTCTCGCGTGTACGGCGTGTAGTCAAGTGCGGTGCGACGTGCCGCCGCCGCGCTGTGACCTCGCTACCCTCCCCCCACCCACGGGGTACTCGCTTGCCCGCCCGCGCCTGCGAGTTAGTTATGTCAACACAACAGTGTGCGTATAGCAATTGCAGTGAGCGAACGGATTAAGTTTTTTACTAATTAGTAAACGCTTTCGTAAAACTTTGTGTTGCATGGTTAAATATGGACGGAAAGAAAAGGGTAAGGTTAAGTGGGGCAGAGTATCGCAAGCGAGCTAAAGAAAAAGATGATAAGCAAAAGGATACGATTAAAAAAACGCGGAAATTAGACGATTTCTTTGGAAAACCGTCTACAGATATTAAAGATCCTACCATTGAACCAACACTCGACGTTCCAAGTAGTAGCGGAGCTCCGTCAACTGATGATTCTGCAGTGGTTTCAAGTGAAAATACTTTGGTCGATGTAGCAAGTATATCAAAAGAACAAGCCGAAGATGTCCCACTAGTACCAGGAGTAGGAGTGCAGCCCAGTCCTCCGGACAAGGAGCTCTACGAAATCAGCGACGATCCAGCTAAATGGACAATCGACGAGTTCACGCGTGATCACATCTGTAAGAATGGAGCCAATCAAAACATTCAAAATGATTTTCCTAAGAGTGAGCGCATTTACAAAGATAAAGTGCGACAGTTGTCGAGACATTTATTCGAACGTCAGCTTCTAAATGGCGAAAAAGTTCCGCGAAAGTGGCTAATTTATTCCAAAAGTACTGGATGTGTTTATTGTGGTCCTTGTCTACTTTTTAATGGCGGGGAGAGTCAGTTCGACAAAAAAGAAGGTTTCAATGACTGGAAAAATTCATATCATCGAGTTTCAACTCATGAAAATTCGCCTACTCACAAATTATCTGTTCTGCAAATGAAAGAACGAAGTAACGTGTTAGGTCGCATTGACCGCGCATTAACAATGCAATTAGATGAAGAAATAAATTACTGGAAAAACATTCTGAAAAGAGTAGTTGCATGCGTAAAAGCGCTTGCATCACGTGGTTTGCCTTTCAGAGGACACGACGAAAAATTTGGATCAATCCACAATGGAAATTATTTGATGTCCTTAGAGCTTATCGCTGAATTCGATCCGTTCTTAGCCAAACACATTACACGTTATGGAAATCCAGGCTCAGGATTTACGAGTTATCTTTCTTCAACAACGTGCGAAGAATTTATTCGACTTATGGGACACAAAGTATTGAAGACAATTGTAATGGAAATATTAACAGCAAAATATTTTTCTCTGATCATTGACTCGACACCGGATATATCTCACGTAGACCAGCTCACTTATGTAATCAGATATGTCCTGCCTAATGGATCACCTGTAGAACGGTTCCTCAAGTTTATTCCAAACACAGGCCACAAATCACAACAAATGACAGATGCCGTTACCTCAACTTTAATTGAATTGGGAATTGACATTTCAAACTGCCGCGGGCAATCATATGACAACGCAGCTAACATGTCGGGCATATACAACGGCCTACAAGCTAAAATAAAGGAAATTTCACCCCTTGCCGACTATGTTCCCTGTTCAGCACACTCGCTTAATTTAGTAGGTGAATGTGCAGCTGAAAGCAGCCAAGAGGCTTGTTACTTCTTTTCTCTACTCCAAGGGTTACACAATTTCTTTGCAGCGTCAACTCAGCGTTGGGAACTCCTTCAAACCCATTTCACCGTCAAAAGTCTATCAACGACTCGTTGGTCAGCTCGTGCAGACGCATGTAAAAGTTTACGCGAATCCTGGAATGAAATCCATAAAGCGCTAGTCACCATCGAAAATGACACACAACAGAAGAGAACCGTTATATGCGAAGCAAGAGGTATTCGTTTGAAACTGGAACGTTTTGAAACGGCCCTCATGGCTGTTTTTTGGGGATGTTTACTAGATCGCATTAACGCCACAAGTAAAAAACTTCAGAGTGTGGAAATTGACATTACCATTGTCATAGAACTGTACGACGCTTTAATACATTTTGTTGGCGAAACAAGAGAGAATTTTGATGAATTCGAAAATAAAGCCAAAAAACTGTCCTTCGTAGAGGAATATGAAAAAGATGTTCGACGCATTCGAAAGCGTAAGCTGCTTCCTGACGAGACAAATACAGGTGAAGAGATGCAACAAAAAAATGGCCGTGAAAATTTTAGAATAAATACTTTTTTGGTAGTCATTGATACATTATCAGAAGAACTCAAAAGACGCCGGGATGCTTATAAATTACTCAACAATAAATTTTACTTTATTACCAACCTGACAAAACTAAGCATCTCAGAAGTCGAAGATAAGGCCAAGGAATTGCAAATGATTTATTCTACTGACTTAGAAGACAACTTTAAAGAAGAATGTCTTCATTTTCGTTCTCACTGCAGCATAAGAAATGAGGAGCGAAAGAGTGCAGTCAGTCTGTTAAAATGGTTACGAACCGAAGGTCTTCAAACCATTTACCCAAACGTGGATATTGCTCTTCGTATGTGTGTGTGTACACCCGCCAGTAACTGTACAGGAGAAAGATCGTTTTCTTGTTTGCGCAGGGTTAAAAACTATTTACGCACAACAATGACGGAGCAAAGGTTAAATGATCTTGCTTTGCTTAACATAGAAGCTGATTTTTTAAACAAATTGGATTGCGAAGATTTAATTAATGATTTTGCTGCGCTTAAGTGCAGACGAGTTTTGTAACACATTGTAAAACATGTATGTTATTAAAAACAAAGCCTAAAACTGTTTTAAATGTTTTATTTAAATGTCCAATCATCCCTGAAACCTCGAAAAATATTATAAACTAACCGCCTTATTCATAAAAACTTATAACAATATTATAACACTGTTTTAGTTACAATATGTTTTGTTTCTTTTACTACAGACGATTTCGATTGGACTGACAGTGACAAAACACATTTTAGCTGTTGAGGGCTTAAACTTTTTTATGAATAAGACGGTAGCTTTATAAGGTAGCTTTTAGTTAACCAATTTTCTGAATCAATTACAAGTGGAAGTAAAGATTTTTCTTTTCATTAAAAGTGGAAAGGAATTCATTACTGACTGATGTATAGTATAGTCTATAACGTTTGGGCTGAGAAAAGGGCGGCACATGGCCTGGGGCCTAGAGCGGCTAGGCCTGCAAATCCGCCACTGGGAGTTACAGTTATAGAAATACAGAGTAGGATACTAATGAGTTCGTTGGGGCCAAGGTGATGATGTAGATGAGCCCAAAGGCCTGGTGAATGGTGTCATGGGACATATTACAGAAATCATATGTCCCTGCTTTCGGAGAGCACAAATGTATGTAACTGATATACCATACGTCCGAATAGACTTTTGCAAAGACTGTGTTTACCTCATTCGCAATTTTCGGCAAAATTTAGTCACGGCACTGCAGAACAAAGAATGCTGCCAATTATATTATATTGAGCTTGCACAGTACACAAAATGCAGGGTAGTACCGTCGACCATGCCGTTGTATAATTTAGACCAGCTTTGCTGCTGGTCAAACATACGTGGCCTTATCCTTATTGAAGAGTTAAGACTGTTCAAAATTAACCGGCAAACGACCTTGCAACAATGATGCGATAAATGAGATAAACAGACTGAGAAACGTCTCCAGCAATAATTAAAAAATAAATTAAAAGTTTAAATTTTTTTTTAAATTTCAAGCTTTTATCTAAATTCACTTAAAAGAAACAAAAAATAAACTTTAAAACTTTTTCTATCAACTTATAACGTTATTACACAATTTATATGATATAAAAGTTTGTCGCGAATTTACTTGTGTAGATAAATAAATAACATAGACAAACAAATCGCACATATGGTGCTATAACGCCACTTATGTAATTTTAGACAAAACTGAACTGAGTATGAGAAAATACTCCTACCTCTACTCTACCTCTTTGCTCGCTTGCTTTTACTCTAAAATGAAGTTCAAAGTTGTAGCTTAATTATTTTATTTGTTTAGCCGAGAAAAACTATATGTTGTAAGGATGTTCAATATTTAAATGCTCCCCCCGAAATATTACACCATTTGCATAAGTGACGTTATAGCACGGTATGTGCGAAATATATAATGCATCTCACTATACAACCACGTTTGTTTAGTATTTTAAGTGCAACTTTCTTAAAATATTATATACTTTTCTATGAAAGCGACGCACGTAATTTTTAAATATATGACTTCAGGTATGAAGATTTTGGTACATAAATTTGATACAAATAGATTTTGTCACTGCTTTTTTTAGTATGTCTAAAGAATGTGTCACAAGAAAAGAAATTCGGCTTAATGTCCCACGTGACACTTGAGAAAAGATGAATATTTGCTTCTAATAATTTCTTTACGTATAAAAATCCAGCAGTTAAAAAAAACTATATTCCTTGTGTGCCGTTATTATTTTCACTTTTTGTAGGACGATCATTATTTTAACAATAATTTATATTAATAACAATTACATATCGCAACCAATGGAAAGAAAGAATGGAAACCATATATATTGTCCCCTTATTCGATTGAACAAATAACTTTTATAATACATTTTATTATAGACGTAGGTTGACCAAATAAAGAAATCATACCACGTGTGCGTAATTACTCTTCGTTGTCAACACAATAGTACTTTATGGTAATTTAAATTTAAAGGAAAATAAATATCTATCTTTTTCTACTAGTGAGATCTTTTTCTTAGTTGTTCCACTGCGTTTAAATAGTTTTACTTCTAAAACTAAATAGTTGACCTCATTACGCTAATTAAATAAAATCCCAAATAACTAACTTCAATATTTAGCACAATAGATTAGCGTTACAACAGAAATATAGTACTTGCCTGATAATAAACCTATTAGATATATTTGATTAAATATTTATATGTTACATAATTGATAAAATCAAATTACATAATAAAAGTGCCGACTCGTAAATTTATCGTTTACGCCTTTATTTATTCGGTGCATATAAATGTAATAGATGCCTACTTACACTATAGATACAAAATTCGTTATTAAATCTCTAATTACAGTGTAGAAGTCGGTAGCAGCAGGAAGAGCTTTTACAGAGCTAATTTTACATAGAATTAATATTTCTAAATATAAAAGTTCGTATTGATTCGAAGCAACAGTCTCGCAGGTGTGGCATCACGTGGACGTAATCAACGACCAGCATGGTGTCAAAATTGACTCTGTTCTTCGTGACTAAAAACATTTACAGCCTAAAGAGGAATTTACTCTTTAGAACTTCAGAATATTTAGAAAATTCACAGACCGTATGAGATGACGCCACTGGTACACAAAAGTGAACATGCTATAATTTTTGTTTGATTTGACTAATCTGTCAGTTGCAACTTCGGCGATCTATAGCTATAGCTACAACAGTTACAGTATCATTGAGCTTTTTAACTCATCTTGCTATCGTAAGTACTAAGTTAGCTTAATTAAAATCTAATAAGAATTCATTTATAACTGTCATATTATTAATTGCATGAGAATTGAGGAATTCTTCCTCATTCACTGTGATTCAATCATAAAATATCACCTACACATCAGTAAACTAGTAATTTCACTTAATAGTCTATCAAAAACCTCGTTTTCAAGGCCAATCTTCATGAATATTATATACGGAATGCCAAGTTAATCCATTGCCAATAGGAGTATGTTTCGATGGCAAAAGTACATGGCTCCAAAATTTTCTTCCTTGTGTTAATCCGAGGAATAACTTCCAATTCTTTTTCTTGCCAAAATTATAAGGATTTTTATACCGCTTGTCGGTCTTCCTTATAGCTGCATTGATATGGGCTTCCACACTTGTTTCACCACGGCTTATATTTTTTCCATGCATTATTATTAAAGTTCCGAGTGCAAAAAATACAGAGACACATGTTACGGCCATGAAAAACACTGCTTTCCTTTTCCAGGAATGAGCACAGATTCGTTGAGACTCGGTGATTGGTGGAATTGGCAAATTGTGTTCTCTTGGAAAATTAATAGAATCATATTCAACTATAACCTTTATAGGAACTAAAGCACCTGTTTGATTTATTCGAACTGGATGACCTACAAGATCAGGGTCATTATTAGGAATAATACCTCCTGAAAAAATAGATTATTTTTTAATTTAAATTGATTAGTAGACATAATTATTACAAAAATAGTTTTTAATCATGTAAAAAAATACATACCTGTATCATTAACCCAGAGTACATTATAACCTATATCAAAACCAGCTAGTATAATAAAGGTTACTCCAGCCACCATGTAGACCATATACAGGTAGAAGAATCTTGCATTAAAGTATCCAACGCAATTGTTCAGCCACGGGCAGTGGTGGTCCATGCCCAAAATGCAGCGATCACAAACAGAGCAATGATGAGTACGGGGTGGTTTTGGAGCAATACATTTTTTACAAATAGCTACTGCATTTGATATTTTTGCACCCTAAAACACATAAATAATAAGTTGGAGCCAATATGGTAAGTCCAACTATTTCTATTGAAATCTTTCTTCTAGGAGCAATATATATTCAAGTACTTACAATACAATACTTTGGTAAAATAGAGTGACTTACTGAACAGACATTGAATCAGTTTTGACATGTTTTTTCAAATATTTTTGGACTAAACTTACCATGGGTGGATAGCCAGGAGGTGTGATAACACCCATTATATAATGAAATGTAATATTAAGTAATAGCCAGTTTCCAAATATTACAAGGCATACAGAAAAATGGGGATTACGTTGCCACCAGTATGGTAAGCCAACCCAGTATGCAATGAGAACAACAGCAGTAGTAAGGACGCTTACACAGAAGACAAATACCTGAAAAAGTTTAAATCCACTATTAAACAACACATGCAAATTCCTCATTTACTGGACTGATACCGACAATATATAATTTAAATTATGTTGTCTAGTATATAACATATCAAATTTAATACAACAACAATATAGATCAGAAAAAATTACAGGAAATATATTTCCTGTATGTTTAAACAGCATTTCAAGATATATTTAGTACGGTAAAATCTATTTTCCTCTTAATACTTTACTTGGAATAATGATTGATGATAAATTCCTCAAAAGATTAATTCCTCGAATGGTTTCTACCTCTATGGATCTTTCCCTAGATGCTTCATTTCATCAATAGGTGGTTCACTGATTTAACATATCCTCATTCAAAATTAAACTCTAACAGACTAAGTCTCGGTTGGCCTAAACATTATGTAAAAACCAAACTTATATTTTGAAGAGATGACAGTGATTAGAGAATATATATACTCTATAAAAGGCATCAATGAATTAAGCTAAGTAAGCGTTACAAATAATGAAACAATTGAATTTGTAGAAAACACTCAAATAAATTTGCATTTTCAATGCATGCTTTTATTGTTCCAGAACACCTTTGCTCTAGAAGAAAGTTAAGTAAAAATATATATTTATAAATTTTGTTTTAATTTGCCTCGTTTAAAACTAAATAATTGTAAGGTATATATTATGAAATAAATTGAATGTCACATACATTACCCTGATCAAAAGGTTCAAAAGGAACTTAATAGTTTTTACATTGGAAATCATATATAATGTTGCTATACCAAATATATTCAGACTTGGTATACATGCTTTAGTCTTTGATGTGACTTGATTCAACTAAATCCAAAGAAATGGCCAAGTTCTCCCAGGTACTAATCTAGTAGTACTCGTATATATAACAATATTACTGATCTATTTCACTTATTATTTAGAGTTACTAGCTCATTGAACTTTTATAATGTCACCATCAATGCTTACCTTTCCTAAACATGCAGCAAAATTATCAACAAACCAAAATATTGGTTCCAACATACAATCAATGGCATAACTTTGACTTAAATGTTCATTGTATGTTAAAGATCTCACTATCAAAACCGCTTGTGCACACTTCCAGCTAATGCTGTCCCTGGAATTGACGTCAGATAAATTGATTATTAAGGATAAATTTTATTATTTCAATATCAGATTCTGTTTAAATTTGTGAGTTGGTATACGTAAACAATGACCAAACATAGGTCGGATATTTGTAGAATTTATTTGATTACATAAAAAATACTAACTCACCTAATGTACCGAAATATATGTTTAAAATGAAATTTCCAAGTTATGACGACCATCTTCGATTGCTATATTGCTAATTACAGAAAATTATGACACAAAATGGTTTGAGAAGAGTTTCTAGTTATTTGTACTTTAATTAGCATTATAATAACCATTACTTCCCCTAATTGGTAAACTATATAAATTGGCAGTGATTAATCCATAGGTCAAATAAATCCAAGTTAGTAAAGTTTAATTATACCAAATAATTAAAATTCAATTGTTTTTGAAATATTACTCATAATAAAAATATCAACATTGGAGCGAGAGGTTGTTTTTCATTTATATTTAAAATTAAAAAAATAAAGCAAAGGAATTTGTAATTATGCAGCCAACAGCATTTTCGAACCAATAGCATTTTGAGCTATTGCGTGCTATTGCTTAAATTTTTAAATGCTACTATGAAATATTGTAGTATTTTGGTCCACGATGCTACTTCTACTTTATGTATTAATATTATTAAGCTACAAATATGTATAGCAGAGCATTAACTAGTTAATCCGTTAATCGATAATTAACGAAGTTAACATTACTATTAACGGATTAACTTTTAAGTTAACTTTAAAAAATGTTAACGGACTCGTTAACTTCCGTTAAATTATCCTAAGTCCGTTAATGGTTAATCCAGTACCAACTATTTACCAAAAAAGATACCGCTCATCGTGACAGATGATTAAATTACACACTTTTATTTTTTATATATTTATACACAGTCTTTTTTGAACCTAACCTATTAACTTCCAGAACCTAAAAAAACAGTTTTTGTAAGCAGATCACTAACACAACGATAAAAAAAATGCAATTTTTATCACATGTTAAGAGATTAACGATTAACGTAAACCTGCGTTAAATCTTCCGAAATGAAACGTTTTAGCGTTTAACGAAGTTAATTTTTTTAGTAACGGATTAACGATTTTCGAAGTTATCTATTTGATTAACGGTGCTCAGCTATGCATATATGTGTCAACTAGTTCAATTTATTTCTTAATTAAATTAGTAATATGAGTAAGTTACTGTCGTGTCTAATTGGCCATCGAACTTATTGTCTCCTAGGTAACACATTGATTGGAAAACTGATTATTGAGTTTCAGACAAAAAATCGGTAATCCGATTCATATTTTCCGGCAGATTCTGAGACAGTCGATCATTTATTTCGTCCAACTCTGGACTTACCAACCTTTAAACAAAGATTAAAGAGTCATCATCTTCTTCACCTCCAGCGACTTAGTGTGGTTCTTCTTGAAATCTTTTATTATAAGCTATAATTTATTCATTCGTGATGATTTTACATTATACACTATTGCACAGCATTGTTTCTTTTTTTATTCTTATACTAACACTGGTCAACACAATTCTTGTTTCCTTTATTTTTTTTGTTATTTTATATTTCAATGGCCCTAACTTTAAAAAAAATATGGGTGATTGCTAACAGCTTTTCTGTTTGAAATACAGTCGAACCTTGATAAGCGAAAATTGGTTAAGTGAGAAAACTCTATAAGCGACAATAATGGTCAGGTTCCGTCATTTTTATTCCGAATACCTCTATGAGTGACAGTGTAGGAATCTCTTTCAGAGAGAGTCATTTTTCACATCTAGACCTCTGTAAGTGACAGTTTTTTACTTTAGACCTCTGTAAGTGAGACTATTTACATTATTGTTTTCTATTTACGTCATTATTAGCGTCATTGTTTTCTATTTACGTCATTGTTTTCAATAAAATAACAAACGGCTGCAGCGCACGTGCCCTTGCCCCTACCTGATATCTTCAAAATTTGGTTCCAGTTGACAACAATCATTAGAGAAAATACACGTTTGACGTTGTTCCCTCAAAATGTTAAAAAAGTGATTTCGTTGAGTGATAAACTTAAAATTGTAAACCAATTCGAGGGCGGGCAGACGCGAAACGCAATTATGAGTGATTTTAACTTGCCGAAATCTACCTTTTATAAAATAATAAAAAATAAAGAATTTATAAAATGGCAATGTGCAGAAGGACATGGTAATATTAAAAAGAACAAAGTTGTTGAATTTCCCGACGTTGAAAAGCGTCTCGTGGAATGGATTAAACAAACCCTAGATAAAAATATTCCAGCACATTCGAGGATAAAAATGAAGATGATGACGACAATAATCACACAAATGGGGACATAGATTTAGAAAAACCTATTCCAAGAAAAGACCCCTTTAGCGCAATAGAAACACTTCAAAATTTTTTTTGAGTATTGTGAAATTGATCCCTCAATTTTGATAAACTTTATGAAATTGATATACAGATTTATAATTGTTAGAACGGCACTCAGAAAAAGTAACTGATTTCTTAGAATATGAATTGAAAAACA
The DNA here is from genome assembly GCA_927399485.1 of Calamotropha paludella. Lineage (NCBI taxonomy): Eukaryota > Metazoa > Arthropoda > Insecta > Lepidoptera > Crambidae > Calamotropha > Calamotropha paludella. The sequence continues at coordinate 28,659,638 of OV656803.1, read as the reverse complement.
AAATGTGTACTTATTACGTATTTCTTAACGCTCTTGCACCATGTTTCTCGACTTTTGTTAACCTCTATAAATTAGAGTAACTACCTACTCCCAAACCTTCGTAAGTGACAAACTGCTTTATGAGAAACCTCTATAAGCGAGAATAACTTTCGGGTCCCTTGGATTCTCGCTTACCCAGGTTCGACTGTATAGGTACAGTACCTATTATTATTTTGACGGAAAAGTTAATACATAGGTATGTTAACAAAGTTTCTATTGAACACTATCAAATGATCTTTTATAAGATTTCCTTGAATGAACTACTTTAGGTAGATCTCGTTGCAAACTCCAACAGTAGCCTGCACTCATAAGTGACTTCCAGCTTCCTTGATAACGCTCTTCCATTGTCCGAAGATTCTGATGAAGTCTTTTACCCTGCTCCTCACTAAAATCACCCAGATTTTGTCTAAATTTGAGTGCATGAAGTGGTTTTTTGCTCATGTTGCACCCTAGCTCTTGCAAGTTCGATAGCATGCACTCAACAAGCTCGACATGGCCGTCAGATTTTTTTACCTAGGAAAAAAAATAACTAAAACAAATGAATTCCATGCTTTGGATTTGACTTCAGTCATTGATTTGACAATATTAGGACCTTTCACGAGTTGCCTAATCTGTGGCTCATCGAAAATACTAGCTTCCAATTTTTCTGTACTTAATGCTGGCAACTTACGTGAAAGAAAATTTTAACATTCGCCACTTTTGTCAAGCGCCTTCATAAACTGTTTCGTTATGCCCAGTTTAATACAAACTGGTGGAAGTATGATGCGGTCTCGGCTAACTAAAGGCACGTTTATAACATTTTTTGTACCAACTTTTAGCTCTTCCTGCATTGGCCAAACTTTTCGTGAACTATGGTGTTGTTTGGCACGATTGTCCTAGAGACATATGTGTCTCTGGGACATTATGGGAATAGATTATCAATATTTCACCACAAATATAGCAAAAGTTATATGGATTAAGCACACAACATCTTCTTGATGAAGCCATATCGAAAACAACAACAAAATATATTTTAGTGTCTAGTAAAAAACGAAAATCTAAGAAACTTACAAGCGGACTAAAAAGAAGAAAATTATTTTCCCAGAATTGTGATGGAAAATTCTTTTCCCGGAATGATAAAAATTTCAAAGATATACATATATGTTCAAGTACTATGATGTAATATGACTAAAAACGAAGGGCGTGCGGTTTTAGGGCTTAACTAATTTAATTCACTCATTTTCTAATTAGTTATTTGTCAATACTAATCATCTCAGTTAAACGCCTGAAACGAATTCTTCAAGTGAATTTGAATTAGTTAAGTCTGAAAACCGCCCGCCCCACGTTTTTAGTCGTATTAATTACATCATAGTACTTAAACATATATCTTTGAAATTTTTATGATCAAAAAATTATTTTCTTCTTATTAGTCCGCTTAAAAAAGGTGGTTTTTAAAAATCTTCTTTTACTTCTATTATTTTAACGTAAATCCCAGGATTAATCCGAGGGCTTATTGAATTTCTTTAAGGATTATATAGGTGTTTTTATTAATTTACTGTGGCTTATCTAACTATTGAACTGAATAATGAACTGTCGTAGATTTTCTACGTGTGGTAAAATTTTGAGCTCTTTCGGAGCATCGGAAGTGATCTAATTTTGAGTTATAAGATTAGAAAATTTTACGGACAGATAGTAGGACAGACTTAAACGAAAGCAAGTTAATAAAAACGTGGTAATGAAATAGCACATGGGTACTAAGATAGAAGTACTCAAAAACAAAAGCTGTTAGAAAAAAAATGATGCCGTATTTAGAAAAATACGCGTCAATTTAAGGTAGAAATATAAAAAAATCAGGAAACAAATATTTTGTTTATTTTTGTTGACCAGTGTAATGTATTATTGTTGTATGTAGTCTGGTGTAAGTACCTGTATTATGTGTCTTGCAATCAAAAGTTTTATCAATCCATCGATTTGCCTGTCTTGTGCGGGCCTGTTTTATTCGGCGACATTATGATATTGTACAATTATTGATTGCTGAGAATGTTTCTGGGATCACCTACGCATATGTTTGTGAGACAGAGAAAAGTCTATTTGATATGACAATGACAATTCTAGATTTTGACCCTGATTAAATGTCAGTCAGTATATTTTTCTAACGAAATTATGCTGCTTTAAAATCGCTTGAATTTGGAATTCTCAACCAAAGACGAGACATTTCAGACAAAACGCCAAAACGCAAACGCCTTTTGTTTTACATTTGACTTTAAACGTAAAGATGGTTGGTAATGACATTTTTTAACACAAATTCCGACGTGGAACTAATGCAGCTAACAGCTCGAAATACTTATCAGTGTTGTTTTCGGAGAGGATAGGGCTAATGAAGGCACCGTGCGTGTTTGGTTAACCGCTTCTGTGCTGTAAACTTCAACTTTAAGAAGAACCATAAGCAAGATCTGCTATTAAGGTAAATAACGACGTATTGAAAGCGATGGTGAAAGCTACCGTGTCAAACTACTGAGGAAAAGCGGCATGGTTTGATGTTAGCTTACCCACAATATTGATCCATTTGCACCAAATCAGTAAAATAAATAAAAAACTTGAAAATTTGAACCGCAAAGAGAAGCGCATGGTGAAATTTGCCTTACCTTGTTAAATCGGTAAAGAAATGAAGCGATTTTGGACAGGATTGTGACGTGTGACGAAAATTGAATTTTTTACTCACTTACTCTTAATTTTTTGGCTTATTCCAAGTCAAACAAAGCTCTAAAGCGAAGCTTACCCTACAAAAATTGATACTTACTTACCTACACGAAGTGATGTTTGGTGGTCACTCGATGGTGTAATTTACCATAGCATTCTTAGATGCGGACAAGAAATAACAGCCGATATCTACTTTGCAGCACTTCGAACCATGATGATAAAACTCTCAGCCAAAACAGCCCCGACTCATCAATCGATCTTTACCATTATTGCTCTATGATAGAGAACGCAAAACCTCGCACTGCTCGAGAAATCATTACAGATCTTGCACTTAGAAGCCATCGGTCAATTTCCGTACTCACCCGACTTTGCTTCAACCGATTATCATTTATTTCCGCGATTTAAAAAAAAAGATTGTTTGAATTTTTCATTACTAAATAGCAATTTCATACTTTTACCCCTATATTATCCATACTTATGAAGTCAGTCTTAGAAGGGTTATTTAGTCTGTGGAATTAGGTATGGGACATCAGCATATAGGTAAGCCTACCACAATAATATTATCGAGTATAATGTGTTTTTATTTGAAATACGTCGCTGAGTGGACGACAAAAAAATCGCCAAATTAGTGCTAGGAACCTAAATCTATACTGAAAAGAAAAGAAACATGTATTTAGTGATCATTAATATAGTTCTGCAATATGAAAAGGTACACAAGTAGTAAATTGTTGGAAGCGTTGTAGAGTATTATTGGGAACTTTTAGGCATGTGTTTATGCACTCCTGTTTTGTTTCAAAATTATTTTGATTTCCTCCACAGCCTGAGTAAATACGATGCCTGCAGGTTCTGTAACAACAAGAAAATTATTGTACAGGTTACTAAAATAAATTTTCTACATATTTAAGGATGTGAACCTGTCAAGTATTACTTCATAACGGATCGTGGCTATACTTAAAACCTACTTACTGAACTAGAAGCCCACTCTAAACTTAACTAAATATCTGGGTTGGATGGGGCTGAAAACAGTTTTATTGCCTCCTTGGCGAGCCGGTTCCAGTGTTGGGTTTAAAATTTATCCCAAACTGTATGTGTTTATAGTACTCTAACCGCAGTATCTTGTAGGTGTAACAAGGGGATAACAAAAACAACATAAGAGTTTTAAAATTGACAATTACATCCTAGATTTTATATCTCACAGTGTCTAAAATACCATTTGCGAATTCGAATTATTCATATCTAGGAATCCGACATAGTACCAAAAGAACGTACCACCCATATGGTATACCATCTCTCGCTCCAGTAACCCGTTGATGGAACAGTTTCGGTACAGCGACCAATAATAATTTTAAGACTGTAATATCGTGACTTAGATACGCTTTTTCAGACACTTACTGGTTGAAAGCTGTTATGGCCTCTTCTGGCCCTGTAAATACCTCTCATAAAATAAGTGAATATTGGGAAAATAAACCGCATGATGCTAGATCTGGACTGTGCAGAACGCTACAGTTTCAAAAACATCGTTTTAGTTGGCGGTGCGTGCTGAAGCATTATCATGATGCAATAGCATGCGGCGTGTAAGTCGCTTTTCCATTATATTTCCAAGAGTAATGAGTAAAGAAGAGATATTGTGCCAATCAGCAGTAACAATCTATTGTTCTTCAAACGCAATCCTACTTTGCCTACGCTACTCACCACAAGTTCAAGTGGAGTCTAATGGCAACAAAGCTTACTAATATTTCATATTGTTTTAAAACTTCATGATCAGTAACACTATATTATTGAAAACTGATTTACTTTATATAATACTAGCTTTCCACCCGCGGCTTCGCGTGGAATTCGGTTATATTGCGGTATAAAGCACAACTATAAGAAAACTTCGCATTCCCACGGAAAAATCTAAGAAACGCTATGTAACGCTGGATACAATTAGTTGTTAAACCAAAACTGAATGGTACACTATATTATATGTTTTCCCTTGTGGAGCAAAAACATGCAGATTTTGGGCACTGGAAACCCGGAAACACGCTACATAGAGCTGACCATGCGAAAAACAATGTTTTTCCAAGTGTACTCCAGCAACCCTTAGAGTTTGGCCTTGTACTTTATTAATGGTCATTGCAAATGAAACCCTTATAGGAAATTGTAGTCTTTTAAATTGAAATGGGAGGTCTGTTGGAATAATCGGAATCCGAGGAATGAGTACACTTTCACCCTTTGCTGCGCCAGTTAAAATAGTGGCTGTAATAATGTTCCGCCCAAGCTGAGTGACACGCAGCCTAGTACCATTACACGATGTAGGCGCATCGAGATTACGCATGAGCATCACCGGAATACCTACTTTTAGTTTTAATTTATGAGAAGGCACCCCAGACAATTCCAAAGAATTTAAGAACTCCACAGGATATGAGGTACTATATTCTGTTTCTATCACTGTGTCTACATAAATTAGTTTCAAAATTTACATGTTCATATTCGTTTGCAACATATAAGTAGACGTAAAAAAGCAGTTTAGACGATAAAACAAATTGTACGTCATCCCTCGGGAATTCCTCATTTTCGGGGATTCATTATCGTATCATTTAGCTTCTAAATTTACATGTTTATATTCGTTTGCAATATTTTACCTTGTTTAAACGACACATAGCGCCATTTACAATCAACATCAAGCAAACAATATTTTTGTTTTTCCTCGGGAATATCAATTTTTTCCAGGATAAATATGAACCCTATTATTTAATCCGGACCATTATCTTTACGTCTGCAAAATTTCAAAGCACTCGGTTCAGTAGTTACGGCGTGAAAGCGGAACAAACAAACAAACAAACAAACTCACTTTCCGATTTATTATATTAGTAAGGATTTCGCCGCTGTAGCATACGGCATCGTCACAGAGAACTGAAATTTTTTGGGTGGGTGTTATGAGCAGACGTATTAGCATACCTTTCGTCGCAGTCCTTTATTACACCCGTTACCGGTACCAGTGTCTGTAAACCTACTATTCAAAGAGTATGTAATCACTACGTCTACAATTCACTTGAAGCTGTTCACGACACACGACAATCATAGTATCAGAACGTGAAATATTTTTTTTGTGTTGCGTTGTTTTTACACAAACGGACTATTGGATTCCAGACACTCAACAATTTAAACCCGTCTTCACGATAGATTTTTCGTGTTTGGTAAGTAATTCCAACTGCTTTTCCGACCGTTCTTGGTATGAAGTGGCATACTATTGAGATAATCTGAGAGTTATGAAACTCAATAGAGTGATTCAAGCCTGATTAGATTTAAAGTACAGCTATGCCCGAGTTACGCGTATCAATGTTTTTGACTATTTGTATATTCTTTGTTTGACCGATGAGTGGACCACCACATTTGCAGGCGCTCTTATAAAAGGCTTTACCTGTTAGAGGCCACGCTTTTATCGGTTTACGGTTCTTGGTATTAATATTCACCTGGTACATATACGGCAGAACATGTTGTACATGTTGTAACTCTCTTCGTAAATGTATATTGCCACAAAGTCCACAAAGATCATATGCACGATTTGTTAGTGATGCTACCACAGAGTTTAGAGGTCTTGGATGGCGATGCGAAGTGGCATTGATATAACGGCCTGTGTGAGCAGGTTTTCTGTAAACAGAATGGCCGAATATACCGTTATCAAGCGCTTTTATCTTCACTTCAATGAATGCTAAACTTCTGTTTTCCTTCTTAACTTCCATCTCTCAGATTAGTTTTATCTTAGGATGAATGTTGTTTAAATATTCCACATAACGTTTTCCTTAACAATATAGAAGACATCATCGACATACTTTTTCCATAGCTCAGTCTTGATATATCCAGTCACGACGGCTATTTCTTCATACATCGGCTAAACATAGCCAACAATAGCATACCGAATAAAGGAACACAAAAAGTGGTCATACAGCTGAACATTTAATCCAATCAGGCTCAAATCACTGGTTCGAATGTTATAACATAACTCTTATATTATCTCAACAGAATGCCACTGCATATCAAGAATGAACAGGGAAGCGATTTAATTACCAAAAACATAAAAAATCAATCATGAACACGAGTTCAAATTGTGTCGTGTCTGAGTTCAATAGACCGTTTGTGTAAAAAGAAAACATCAGAATAAAAATTTACTGTTTTGCGATCTCATACGCTCTCTAGCTTAACCCAGATATGCCTGAAACTATTTTTATCTTAGAAAGAGAAGATTTTTGGATATATGGTTTGTTATAATCCCAGTATCTTTGAAAAAATACAAAAAAAAAATTTCACTCGTAGAAAAGCTGGAAAATTGATGACCCATATATGGGTCGGTCGGCATAAGCACTGCGTTTAAGTAAACGCTTAAGTAATAAATAGAAATATACATAAAACGCTTAAAATTGAAACAATTGTGTTTTCGAACTTTCTATTAGTTTATTTATGATAACGGGTATTGATAATATATATAAATATTACTGTGTAATATTTTAAAAAAACATTTTTGGGATGTAAATGTATGTCATATTCTACTAAAATGTGGCTAGTTTTTTATATCATTTATATTTTAGATCATAACTAACATAAGATCACCAATGTGGTCGAGACTGTATGACTTTCCAAAGCTGCTTTTTGGTATAGGATAAGACCCGCGTTTAGTGAGAAACCTTTCTAAAGTGCTCTTGTGACTGACCTGTTAAAACCGAGAAGATCAAAATCTCCACCGTCACTACGGAATATTGCCACACATTATGTTATCCCATTTCAATATGATTTCAGAATAGAGTAAACTAACATTTTTTGCCTCTGATAGAATTTCTATATAGACCTATATTCAGATCGGAAAGATCGACGCCTGCTATGTCTACATTATATATTTTGACAATTTGAGAAAAACGCTTCGTTTTTCGGAAAGTAAGTTGTTTGTTCTTGAAAAATATCATGACTTAACCAAATAGAGGCCTCATTTTAGTAAATTTATCATTTTGAATCAGTCCCGCCTCAGTCAAATATGTTCCCAAAACATACAAAGAGTTTATATAGAAACATATCCACTATAAAGAAATATTTCAACGAAACATTTTTCAGTTTAATTATGGTTACATTACATTTTTAAACATATAGATTCGTATATTCCACTATAAGGTTTTTTACCATGCCATTGAATAATTGGTTAAAGTAATTTATAACGTATTTAGTGTTTTGGTCTTTCCAGAGGTTGGAAACTAGAAAACTAGTATTATTTGTGTCTTCTCCTCCAATGGTAGGCCTTATCTTCTACCGACATACGTAGAATAAAGGCGAAGAACTAACTCTTTAAGATGTAGATGCCATTGGCTTATGAAAAAGATTTCTTTTGTTAACTGGTCAAAGGAATGTTATCATCTTCATTTTCCTTATCAGATATAGACCAAATAGCACACAAAGACTGCGATGCACGTAGAATAGTACTAGGTAGATTATGTATAGTAATAGCACCCTTTTCCTCAGTATCTCTATCTGTGACAGGAGTATTTGCGTTACAAAGTGGTTCAAATATAATGCATTATGGAGCTAGATAATTAATAACATCTAATTCACTCAATATTTTGAAAATATTCTGCAATAACAAACAACAACTATATTCATTTAAAAAGTTAAAAGTACTATATTTGTGCCGACGGACCCATGTATGGGTCCATGGAATGCACAGCTGAATAAAAGGGTAAAAATAAAGATAATTTTAATTTTCTTTACAATATGAATATTACAAAAGTAATATACTTTTTGTTTCACTACTGTTTTTTTAGAAAAGTAACGGTAAATTAATATAAACTTACTTTTTTGAGGATATGTTTTACAATTTTCGATTCACAATTTTTCGAGCGCAAATAACAACTGGTAATGTTTTGATATACTCTGTTACTTGTCATTATAAATAACAAGTATCTCTTTAATTTTCTAAAATTATGAGTATTTTGATTTTAACGTATCAAAAAAAGACGGTAGATTTTTTAAATTCTTAATACCCATACATGGGTCGGTAGGTTTAAGTGGGTTAAGCGCCTACTCACCACCACTTTAAAGACGAAAAGTTATATTTTACACGATTTGCCTACAGCTTTAGGTTGGTGGGGACAAACATTTTAATGCTCTATGAGTGCTTTAAAACTCGTGTGCTTTTTTATCATAAACCCTCGATTATGTTCATTTAAGTGATGAAACTTTGTAATCATATTTAGGTAGTTACTTATTCACTGGAACTAGGCGCTACACAACACATGCTGTCTATTTTTTCTATTCGATAATATTCAAAAAGATTACAGTCTAATTTTCCATATCGAATAATGCCACTTAATAAACAGGCGTAGCTAGCTATGTGAAATAAAACCCAATAAAAGTAAATTATGTGTTACAGAAAAATGTTGATGTTGGTCCTTCAAACAGTGCGTGGAGCTAAACTCAGAACCATCTAGAAATACACATCGTTAAAGTGAGAGGACTGTTCAAAAAACAAAAGATAATCCATTATTCTTCAAAGAAGACAGTGGATACCTATGTTGGATCTATTATTACTCGTCTAAAAAATAACGATTCTCCATAAAATATGTGTGATATCGAATAAAACTCTTCGAAAAATCTAAATTCACTCGTGACCCGAGTCGATTTTTTCTAATATTTTTCTATTATAATAATTTATCTTATTAGATCGCATTGAAAATGCATAAAAAATGAATGGCTGTTTCATCTTAATCGATTGCAAACGTTTGTAAAAATGTTTCTTTCGAATACGAGAGGATGTTCCTTTCATTGATGAAACAACGCTGGCCTACAGCGTAAAATCAGAAAGGTACTACAAAATTTCGACGAGTGTTCGCACGGCTCGGTAGCTCAATTGGGAGAGCATTGGACCGGATTTCCAAAGGTTGCGGGTTCGATTCCCGCCTGAGAATTCACCTGTGACCCGAGTCGTTTTTATTCTAGTATTTTTCTATTATAATAAATAAATATGCACTATTTAATTACTTATCACATTTACGTCCAACGTTATGTACGAAATATAAATTTTGTGCGGTTGTCCAACAAGAAAGCAAATTATTAGTATATTAGTAGTAGTTTAATGCAGCAGTAGTAGTAGAAATATGAAAAGTTAACGCAATTATTTCACATTTTATTTTTTTTGCGTATTCGTAAGAAACTAACGATTGTTAAAAATATTTCACATCAAGTTGAAAAATGTTTTTAGGTATGGTTTACAAAGCCTTTAGCTCTTTGTAAGGCCGTAACTTACTTTGAAATTTTATCCCATGTCCAGCGGTTGTAGTGTCCGAAACAATTCCCGTAATCGAAGGCGATAGAGCAAAAGAATGGCACATGACCTGTAATAAGAAAAGCTGTTGCGTAAACATTATAAATCCGACAGGGTGCTTCGATTTTTCTTTGATTTTTGATGAATATCTGAAGATATGTAATTTCACCGGTATAGATAGTAAAGATCATTTTTGAAGAAATACTTCTTCGGAGTAAATACTGAGTTATCCTAAAGTCGCACTTAGGACTTTAGGATAACTCAGTATTTACTCCGACGGAAGTAACGTTCTGTATAATTTTAGTTTTGCGCATTTAAAATAAAACTTCTTGGACGTTTATGACATGCGTATCTTTGTTTTTGATACGCGTGCATCAAACTTAACTTAAAAATAAGTGTTATAAACGTGCGATTGAAGTAAAACTTCTCTTTGTTTTACTTCCATCGCGCGTAAAGATTACACGCACACAATTTTATTTACATTATTTTCATTTTTATGATTTTAGCTGAATGATCAAAGTTAAAAGTACTATAAGATACCTATCTAGGTGCAAAACAATACAAAAAGCGTAATTGGTTACAATTAAGCGAATTTCCAAAAGCTCAGGGCTGGCTTCATTTAAATAGAAATCAAACGCTATACTAGCTGTAAAGCAAGAATTATCAAAAATGAGAAATGGCTATTGTTTAATATCTTCGCCAGTTAGGCGCAACCGCGAGCCTGTCTCTTTGTAAAATTTCGTGATAATATTAATAAACTCCAATTTCTGCAATTAACACAGAACAACTTTACCCGCTGTTTTGTTGACGTGCGTTAAAGCAGCGGGTGTACCTAACGTACTCTAGTTCCTTAGGCTTGACCTTGTGTATGTAAAATTGTTTGATGTTCCTTTGCGTATAGTCTCCGGCAAATAAATTGAACATGATTTTGAAATCACGTGACATGCGCAGTAGCAAGTTTAGGTAGATTATTCACTACTGCGCATGTCACGTGATTTCTAAATCATGTTCAACTTATTTGCCGGGGACAATAGTCAAGGCGTGAAAGCGTAAGAAACAAACAAATCACTTTCAAATTTATAATAATAGTTACGATTATAATAAACAGTGAATGAAACGCTACGACAACTAAACCATGCCTTTGCGTGATTGGTTGTAATTAGTGACTGTGATCACTGAATAACATCAGATACTCAAATATCATGTTCAAGTACCTACAGATATTAACGAAATTCAATATTAGTATTGAAGGTCTTGTTGTGGAAATACTTTTTTATTTTCTTTGTAGCTACATGATTATTCGTTGCTATACTGTTTGTTTTATTGGTACGTATAGCTATAAAAAAGAAATAAAGTATCAAAACATTAATTCTACAACACAAAAAGAAATCTTATAATGTATTATTCAAAATCAATCTAAAAAAAATATCAAACGGGATTTCATTGTATAAATAAGAACAATATGGTCGAAATTCCGGATTAACCACCCAAACCGAAGTTATTTTAGCCTTACTACGAGTTATGCTCGTAATAATGAGAAACACCGGCAATTTCATACTTTTTGCTAATTGATCTGGATTCATTTGCTTATATTTACTAACCTTACGATACTAGGTCCATACATTTACATGTGGCAGATGCAACAGCCACATACAAAAGACGATATACGTACCTAATTGTGTAGATGTATTAAGGTAGCAATGATCTAAACATTGGCTTGCTGTCTCAAATCTGTTTCCGTTTCCTTGACAACCCCCCCAGAAGAAGCGAAAGCATTGTGTTTGTTTCACATCGAAGTACCATTGAATTATATCCGCACGGCAAGGACCAGTATCTGGACGTAAAAAACAGGATTTGTGCCGTGCTGAAAGTTAATATGGTGTAATTATTATTATTTAATAAACGTAACAATATTTATATCATTTTCTAGGCTAACACGGTAACCTTCGATTGAAGAAGATAAATTTTGTCTGAACCAAATTTAATTAATTAATTCTTAGATAGAGTTACAAAGTATTTATTATTGGAAGCACAAATATATTTATTGCGAACTAGAAATAGAAACATACTACAAAAAAATAAGTATTTTATTTCTTAAAAGATAATAGCTTTATGTCATATTAGTCGTTATTGTAAAAATTATAAGTAGGCAAGGTTATTTAACTAGACTCTACTAGGATTAGAACCGAAAGTTATTATACATTTCACAAAAAATAATCCGAAATGCTAGCCCAAACAAAATCACATAGAATTAAACAGTATTAATTTTATATTATACATTTTTGCAATGTTATCTTAATAGATCAATTATTTTTATAGAAAAATACTAGAAAAATCGACTCGGCCCAAAGTGAATTCTCAGGTGCGGATTGAACCCGCAACCTTTGGAAGTCCGGTCTAATACTCTCCCGATTGAGCTACTGAGCGTTTGTGAACATTCGTCGAAGTCTTCTAGTACCTTTCTACTTTTACGCTGTAGGCCAGAATTGTCTCAATTTTGTTTTATCTACAACACAAGCAGATCTTGGATTCCAAGAGCAATTAACTAGATTATATTACGACCGATTTTCAACTGTTCCAAATATCATACAACATTAGCGATCCTATGTACAGTTTACGAGTACAGACTACCATGGTTTATGGCCTGTCCTCCATGTAGTGTTTACCACCCATGAATTCATTAACCGTAGCCGTGAGAAAGTTCGAGTCTTAAGAAAGGATACAAATATTTTTCACTAATAGAACATTACCTACCTCGAAGGGTGTTATCTGTTTTCATGCAGATTCTTTTAGTTCTAGGAAGTGGAAACGTTGTAAAGATTCTTGTAGTCCTATGCTTTTTATCCCGGAAACGAGACTTTTTGGTTTTACATTCTGAAGTTTTAAAAACTATAATAAACGCTATGAAAATAAGACACAATTTCCTGCGCGATTTTGCTTGAAGCAATTTAAACATTGTTCTTTAGAACACAGTTAAAATGAAGTGCTTTTGAATGGCCTCATTCTGTTTATTGTTGTAATAAAACTTGAAATGTTTTATTACATTTAAAACAGTTCGAATGGTTTTATTTTAATTGAAATACTAAAGCCGCATACCTTTTTTAACTTTTTGTGTGTAAAACAAATCTATTTTATGTCAACCAAGTAGAAGAACTGAAATAAAAAAAACAACATTGAGTTATCTAAAATATGTGCTATAAAATATTTTATCAAAAACCTTACATGTAAATAATAAAATATTCTTAATTAGTAATTGGTTATAAATAAGAGAGCTGTAACAATTTTTCACGGAAATCACGCTCACGAACTACGCTCTAGTATTAACTTTTCCAAAGGAGGCAGAAAGTACCATCGGTAATTCATATTTTCTGTTATTTGCATTAAAATAGTAAATAAAAAACCTTAAATCAGCCTTATTTTTCATTTACTGATAGCATGCTTTCCCTCATATTTGCCCGCTATTTAATTAGTAATGCACCTGACTATCGTGTAAATAATAGATATCAAACAATAATAAAATAATAATAGATATATTGAAGAGATGCATAATGGTTGCAACTAATTTCATAGAGAGTGATTGGATGGATAAGATTTTGAAAACTAATTTTGAATGCAAAACAATATTTACCGTAATAAAATTGTAATAAAAACGATATACTTATACCTACATTAAAATTTTAGAAGGCGCATTTTAGTGGTTTTTTTTTTCAATATAACATTAAAAACAGTTGTATATGAAGATAGATTGTATTTATCACAGCTTTTCCAAAAATTTAAAAGAATTGATTCACTTCTAACCGTGACAAGGTCACCAAACGTACAACTTGTAACGAGGCACCATAGCTATATTGGCGACTCGTTGCTTTCATTGCGCTCTTCTCTGGCCATTTTTTATATTTTCTTTTCTCTTGGTTTCCTATTTTAAATTTACTGTCTGTTTCTTTTTATTTGTTTTGTTCTCGAAGTTCATTCTTACTAGAGTCAGCGCGTAGAGCGGTTGACTCACCGATAACAATTATTTAAATATATTTATAGTGCTGAGCAGTTATAATAAGCTCACAAGTATAATAAGCTCATAAGCATAATTCACGACTTTTCCTGTATATGTATTCTGTACCACCAGTTCCTAACCAGTACCAGTTTGTAAGTAGCCCTACCTTTTATAATATATTTTAGTGATAAATGTGAAATTGTTTTTGTATTCAGTGTAATTTACCTTTTTTATATAATTGTTTCAGTTGTGCCTTAATTCCTTTAATACAAAAACAAGTGACCTTGAGTGCTTTTATTTCTCCCGACTGCACCCGTCACAAACTTACGAAGCCATGGCGTAGCTTTGACGTTCAATACATGCATTGTAAATGCTCATTTTGAATAAAAATATTTTATTCTTTATCTTATTGCCTACGTTGTTTTCATTAAAAGTTAAAACTATTTCGTTAATATCAATATTGTTTGCAACCTTGGTAATTTGTTCAACTTGAAGCGCCATCTAGCGTGTGGTTGCAGATACAGTATGCTTAAAACAGGGCTGCTAATAGCATAACAATGGTAGCGATCAAATGTTTGTATGACGAATACGAGCATTTTTACCTGAGTTATGGGCGTTTATATATATTTATATGAATGTTACATATCTATGTAACATATATGTATGTCTACCAGTTATCCTAGTATTCATTACACAAGCCTTACAGTGCTTACTTTGGGCTAAGGTAATTGATGGGAATGTAAGAAATATTTATTTATTTATTATTTAAGTATGCTAGTAATGAGCATGCTTCTGAAGTCTGTGCTTTCATGAGCAAATGTATATACATACTCGGAGAGCATGTTAATAATGAGCATACTACCTAGTAACAAACAAACATGCTTTTCTAGTAGCATGTGTTTTCCAGGTTATAAGATATTTTTATTCATACACTCATTGGCATAATACCTTCTATATAATGTACAAGAGGAATGGCGCCGGAACTGGGTCCAGGAGTTGCGACTTCGTCTTTAATGTCTGTTAAGGAATCCATTTCAGAATCACTGCTATCGCTTTCAGTATCCCCCAAAACTCTTCGATTGTCTTGACTTTGTCACATAAATTTTTCCAATCACATGGTCCCATTTCATTAACTTTTTCGATCACTAACTCTATAACACGGGACCCGTTCCATCGTACATTCTTGTTACTAACGTATCCCTTGATGGCTGCCCATGTAATTTAGATTGGATTTAGATCCGGATGATGGGGCAGCAGACGAAGTACGTCATGACCATGTTCTTTGAAAATCTTTTCTATAGATACTAAAAGCTTTGAAGCGAAGCTTTCTGTAAGCCAAGCCTGCATATTAGCTTTTCTGGTGTTAGAGTTTGGCGCTCAATCATATTCTTTATTGTGGTATGGAGCGTTGTCTACAACTATTACTTAATTTGGGGAAAGATTCCGTAGCAATTGAGTGCGGATCCACTTCACGTAGTTCTCAAAATTCATGTCGTCGTGTTAGTCACCAGTCTTCATATTGGATTTGAATGTTAACAAGGCGTTAGGCACAAAACCAGTCTCCGATCCGACATGTACTATCACGACACGTTACCCTTTTGATATGGGTTTTTTAAATCCCTTTGTGTGTCTGTGTATACAATTAGTCTGTTCTGTTGTCGGTACAGTCTCATTTTTTGTAAATTTATTATTTATTCTCAAAAATCGGCAGATGTTTATTTTAAAATTTACCTATTATTCTCTGTGGTTTTCTATTTAAAACCGAGTTCCTTAATTATTAGGCGAAGACTTTTTTCAGAACCTTCAAAATTTATTTCTACACGTAATTTAGCTCGAAGTTTACCAAGGGTCGGTAATTCATTTTCATTTAATGAAAATTGTGTGCATGCATTTATTACCCCTTTGTCAAAATCGTCTATGCCTGTAACTGCTTTTACTCGTTGCTTCTTTTTACCAGGTGTCTAGAATGTCACTAAAAATTCTGAATTTTTGTTTATAATCCTTTTAACTGTGGACAAAGGCTTTTTCGTAGCCTCCGCAGTTTTATTTAGAGGCTCAGTAATATTTTTATCTTTCTAAAAATAATTGTATACATTAAATACCATCCTTCTCGCCTGTCTTCTTAAAGATGGTTGTGGTCGAGGCATTTTCTTGATATTAAGTACCAAATATATGTTAAAGAACACAAAATGCGCGGGCTCGAGGGGCGAAGTGCGACTGGCGGCGCTGCGTTGGCGTGGTTTCACGTGTCCCCTCACGTCCCACCTCATACCGCACTTTGATTGACATCTAAAAATCTGTTACTGCGCATAGGTCAACTTACGTGCCGCGCACTGTACGCTGTTATTTATTATGGACCATAACTATATTCGAAAAGGGTAGAATATGAAATGATTAATTTTGTGATATATGTTATAACGTTTTTTTAACAAATTAGACTAAGTATTATCGAGATTTAAATATGTGTGAGTTAGGTTATGCAGGTTTCCTTGAAAAGACCGCGTCATACGATCGTACATCTTTTTTTACCCGTTCTGTGTTCTAACCCGACACTTAAACCCCACAATTAACTATATCACCAGTGAAAAAGGTTTAGATGTACTTAACTGTTTAATTGCTATTATTATTTTTTACATTGTCCTGCATCATAGGGAAGGACACATTGAAATATGTAGCTGCGTTCATGGCATATTGTAAACATTTGAATTTTGATGTTAAATTTATTATAACTTATGAATTCATTAATTGAGTTAAAAAAATTAAGAAGTCATCATATATTTATTATCACAAATTCCGTAGCCAAAGGTTTTGGGTTATGATTTTGTTATGATTCTAAAGATCACTCTCTGCAAAACTGTTTGTCTGCAAAATGCTTTAGAGAAGCATCTCATTAGGGCACCGTAGGTGTTGGTACGCGTAATTTGATCAAGGCCGTGTTTCTGTAAATCGTAAAATTGGTCGATACTTGTGGAATTGAAGAAATCCGACATATAACCTATGAGTGGATTTGAAAAAGAAGTGAAATAAAATAAAAACTACATTTATTTTTTGCCGTTGGATTTCTCATAAACTTTACCAAAAAGACCTACCTCTACCAAACACCATCTATTGACTGGTAGGTAATGCAGCACACGGCATCGCTCGCGTCCCGTCCGTTTACAGGAGCTGTGATCACAAGATGGCAGTCGTCCTGTTATCACGGCTCCTGTAAAGGAGTCGAAGCTTAAGGATTGAATATAAAAAATAAACGCATCGTGAACCCGTTAAAAAACCCGTTTTCTTTAAATGTGCGATAGGCGCGGAAGCGTAAGAACTAAGAAGATAATAAACAACCACATTCGATTCCGTAATTTCAGCCGACAATAGTCGAATAACGATTCTAGTGTAACTCACAAAAAATATTATTTGTCATTGTAGTGGATTGTTTTCATAACTGAGGTCTGTAAGTTTTTATAAGTGCAATTGTTATCATCTTGTATGAGTTAATAATTGTGACACAGAAACGAAATCCACTAAAATGATGTCTTAATTTTGAAATCATAATCAAAGTCGTTTATAACATTTTCATATTTGAAAACTCAAGATTTTAAAACGTTTCAAAGGTTTGAGTTCATATTTGTAGGATAAACCTTATTACTAAGGAAATAATGTCTGCATATGAAATCTTAACGCAAACGCAAAAATGTCGTTAGCATGTTGCAAAGATGAGATTCTAAACTCGTAAGTTAGATGTCGCTTTGGTTAGTTAAAGAAGCACTACTGGCACTAAAGCTTGCATATCGTAGCTTTTCTTTGTTGAATTGTAATTTAATTGATAAATATAACTGGTATTTACTTAGAAATGTTTAACTTAAGGTTTCCATTGCACTTACTCTATCAAAACAATAAAAAATAAGAGATAACTTTTCTAAAATGACAAATAAACAGTTCAAGTGAAAACATTTAAGAAGTGGCTTTATAATAAAAAGTCCTGTATTACTACCCTGTTTGTCTCAAAATAATGATTATAATAGTGATAGTACCAAAGTATTACTAATTGGCTAATCGATCGATTATGTTGGTCAACAACAATTATATCACTAATGGCACGTCATTATTCGATTAGCAGCGAACGAAACGAATGGTAAGCGGTGGGCGGGGTGCAATACGTTTTTTGCTTGTGGCGACCAGCGCGGGCGCGGGCGCGGGCTCGGGATCGATCCTTATTGTATTTTATTCTGTTGTCCGCGTTCGCTCTGCCCAGACGCTCGTCTGTCCGAAACCCGATAGAGTCACTTAAAATATTTCTCTTCAAATTGCAGTAATATGCCATAATGTTAACCAAAAATACGCGATCGATATTGATAATAAATATTTTGTTTTGTGAACAAGTGTTATAATTAACCATTTTATGCAATTTTAATTGAATTTTTGCCAGTGTACTCTGAAATCATTATGTATATCAATTATTTTGTGGTTTATTTAATTTTTATAGATATTTTCTACTATGTTATTGGTGCTGCACCCAACATACAGGTAATTAAAACATAGTATTAAATTAAAGCAAATAAATTGGACCAATATTTTTTTATTTTGTATTTAAGGTTAAATTTCTACGTTTATTTCATTTTCGATATTTCCATTGCTTTCTGACATATATCCTGTAATATAAATAAACACGTGTATAGTCCTTAATACGAGATAATTTGGAGATCTATAAAATATTTTAAATGTAATAAACTTACCAAATTAACATTAAATGAAATATTAATTTTCTGGATTTATTATTGCTCCACATATTCGCAATTAAAACAAAAATACAAGTCGAGGACTGGTAGTAAATTCAAACAAAACCGTTTAAATTTTTATTTTAAAAAATCGTTTTTGTATTGGTCTACTCATCGAGAGGTTACTACTCCAAAACGATACATATATACTTTATTGTACACCAAAAATACATATAAAGATAGTAGGTAGGTACTACAAAGAGTTAAAATATTAAGGCAGACAGGCATATAAATGCCAGACAGGTCTTATCGTGATTTCTGCCAGACAACCTTTGGATGGAGATAAAAATCGTGATTGTTTGGGGTTAATTCACAAAAATCATATTTTCTAGACTAGAACTTTTTATTTTAGTTTTATATGACTGCTTGTAATAAAAAACTGGCACTTTGTTTTGGTTTTTAAAGCTAATCATTTTTCGTAAAACTTTAGCAAAAGCAAAATTATCTGAAGAACTTAGGTTTTAGTTCTTATGATTTAAGAAACTACTTAGACATCCATATGACAAAACCAGTCAAGAAAAAGAAAAAAAAATACCACTTGTCGTTGCCGGCATCACCATGCTTTTTTACTCTGTAACCTCAAAACAAATGAAAAAACTTTGAATTTGTTTTTCATTCAAGCCAAAATATTAAAACAAAACAATAAATAGGCTGTAAACGGTTAATAATTATTAGTGAAAGTTTTGTAGATAATGTCATTATAATTTTAAATTATTGACAGTAAAGATAATAAATAACGTTCCATAGGTTCCATACAATTGTATAAATATTAAGTAGGTATGAAAGTATTGAAAAGAAACCGAGTGTTTCCTATATTTCTTTATCGAGTGATAGTAAAAAATATATATTAGAAGTACCACGCTCTCAAATGTTGCTTACAAGGTTTTCTTGTGCTTGCCGTGTTAGGTCTGATTTCTTACTAAGGAACGCACTACTAAATGAATCAGAAATCAAACAACAATCATTATCAAACTATTATGCCTAATTGGTTTCAAGTCTACAGAAAATCGTAAAATTGTAAGTGGTTAAATTTCAAAAACCATAGTTTTCGATTTCAATTACACCTATTCCGGTTATAAATTGCAAAGTATCATAGTAAGATATGATACAAGAGCAAAGAGAAGTTTTCAGCATTTCCTGCCCGCTTTGCAAATTCTTTCTGAAACACGGTAAAACTTGATTATTTTTTTCTTTAAATCTACAAAAATATGTGAGCACAAATATGTATTTAAAGATAGATATTTATTACTTATCACATGATTTTAACTTCGCGTTCCATTCCATTCTAAGATAAGCTATATTGTTGTCTATATAAACTCGCGAGCAAAAGTATGGAATCACTTACCTGGAATTAATTCCACACGATCTTTAGTACTAAATCATTCGTTACGAATAATAAAAATGGCATCATTTTAAAGGTTCAACTTTAAAATTTATTAAAAAAAATATTTGACCTTAAAATTAAGTTTCAATATTTTGTGTTCCCTCCCCTAGTCCTAATAACTGACCCAACACGATTCTTTATTGACCTTATCAGCTTCTGAATCGATTATTGCGGGATACTTTCCCTCTCCTCTATCACAGCCGATTACAGCTCATTCAAACTTGAAGGAGCACCATTTCTGGAACGAACCCTGCTCTTGTTCAATGGGATTCAAGTCCAGGCTGAGCGCTGGCCAGTCCAATGTGTCGATACCAACTTTTTCGAGATATTCACTATAGTACTAAGAAACCAAAATACTGCGCTTAAAAAAACGAATTTCTTATTAAAACATCACTCTTAAATTTAATAAATCATTTCTTATACCAACTGGATATAAATTTACATCAACATATTATTTTCCCTCAAGTTTGGGACCAGAGTAAAAATTATTTGCCTATTCCTAACTTATCTAAAATAATTTATCAGTATTGCTTGATGTGTCCTTGTGTTACATGCATAAATTGAACCAATCCATTGGTTGAGATGTCAGCTTTAACCCAAACGAATCGAGTTCGATCCTCGAGGTGGACCAACATGTAACCCAAGCATTAAACCAAATGCTACCATGAGGGGATCTTATTGAATAAAGTGTTTATAGCAATGCTAATATTAATTTTAAGGAAAAATAAAAACCAATATTCATGAACATGAACTTTATCTCACTGAATAGTCGAGTACACAAGCTGGAGTTTCTCGTCCAACCGGTGGTACATCGTGTCCAAACCGCGCAGCTCTGTGTGACTCCAACGTTGGTTCGAAGCGGCCCGTGTGCGGTACAGACGGACGCACCTACCCTTCGAGATGCCATCTCTTGAAGGCTCAATGCTCAGCCGAGCCAGTCGCTATTGCGCACAAAGGCCCCTGTGCTGGTAAGTTGTTTTTTTTTTCTATTTCATTTGGGTTGACACACATCTTTTTGCATCTATCTGTGATTGTAATCTGTTAATCTGCGCTTTTGATTATGAACCTTTTCTCGTCTTACTCAACTCTCTAAAATAAAGACATCACATCAAAAGAGACACAGAAAGTCCTTCATTTTTGGGAAGACGTCTGTCCAGCAGCAACATAAAGAAAAGAAACCCTAAACATTCTATTTTTACCCATTTCCCTTTTTAATTTCACTTTACACTTTGTCATGATATATTAAAACATACCTAAAATATATGAGATAGGTATTATATTATAGGCATTCCTTGTCTTCATTAGTAGTCGAAAGACGTTAATTGAAAATTACCTATAACGAACTGTAATGATGTACATACCTAACGTCTGTTATGCTTAGAAAACTGAAATAATAAGTGCCTTACACAAAGAAATACTGTTTCCATAATACTGATGTGGTGTTGATAATGAGAAACATCTTTGTCCGCTTTTAACCTTGCGATCGTTGACGTGTGTGAGCCGTTCATCAGTAGTTTCCGTTCTAATATATTTTATTTAAGATGCTTTGTAGTTTCAAGCAAACATTTTTCGTTATTTGATGCTTATTGTTTTTTGTTTGGCTCAACTACAAAACAATCAACGCTAATTTATCTCTATATACTGCAAATATACTTCATCGCCATCGCTATGTACTGCATCGATGTATTGTAAATTTTATCTGTACCTACTCCCTAAAATATGATATATTGCGTTATTTGATTCCTCCTTAATTCTGTTTGTTTGTTCTTTGTCAATGGTCATGGTTTCACAATGTATACAGGTGTTACAAGAATACCCGTAAAGCGGAAACGGGGTTAAATGGTCCCTTGTAAAGAGTCAATTTACAATATTTGAAAACCGTAGTATCGCAGTATGACTTACCGCCAAAATTAATGTTTTTTTTTTCATTTATGTGCAAACCCTATTTCCATATAATTAAAGAGTAAATAAGACAGAATGATAACGTAAATTTTTACCTAATATCCGTGGAACGACATAGAGTCACTAACAAAATATCCAGAAACCTCTCAGATCGATATGACAACTGTTAAAAGAACTGACATAGGTCCTTTATGTTAGGTCTCTTTCATCTAAACTAACACTTTATCGTAACGAACAACAAATTTACAGAAACAGTTCAAAGTGTGCTCCGTCTTGCACAATACACAATTTCGCTCGCCGGGATATGGCTTGTGTGGCATTTCATATCATCGTCGGTGTTATTGACGCGAAAACAGCTTAAACGCTGCTCCATCTCTAAAACAGTTTGGCAATCGGAGAAATAGACTTTATCCTTCACATAACCGCATAAGAAGAAGTCCGAGAGTGTGAGGTCCGAAGAACCATTAGGCCACGCCACCGGTCCGGCACGGCCGATCCGTCCTCGCGTCAAAGCTTAAAGACCATGTTCCTTTGGTTGTCAAAGAAATCCCTGTCGGCCACAGGAATATCGTCAATCGCCTCTTCTAATTCTGTTTGTAAAAACGTTAGGTAATTGCCTCCGTTCAGACGTGATGACAAAATGACAGGACCGATGACATGCCCGTCATAAATACCACCCCACACATTCAGCTTCCTCTGATGTTTGAATCTGCTCTGCCGAGAACCGTGTGGGTTCTCGCGAGCCCAAACGTGATCGTTAGGAATATTTGAAAGTTCTGACCTCGTGAATGTTGCCTCATCCGTCCAAAGAACATTGTTTGCGTAATGAGGGTTCTCCCTTAACTGCCTGAGGCACCTTTCGCAGAAGTTTCTTCTGGGTGCAAGATCGGATTGCATCAGCTCCTGCTAACGGCGATAGTGATAAGGGTGACGATTGTCGTCACGAAGAATTCGCCAAACTGCAACGTGGTCCATACCGAGTCTTGCTGCGGTTCGCCTCGTTTTCCTCGTTCGCCTTCTTCAAAATTCTGCAACACTGATTTAGCCTGTCTGGGATTGACTGTACTTGGACGTCCACTTCCAGTGGACCGATGAAAGGACCCGGTGGAATGTGGGCGTTTTGACATGTTGAGAAAGCATTTGTACGAAGGTAGCCGTCGCTATTCAACGGGGGTCTACCATCAATAAATCGTTGTCGATACAGTTCGCGAGCACGATTTAAGTTGCCATCTTCATGGCCTACGCATAACATCATATCGTAATATTCAGAGTTAGAAAACAGACATTTTTTCACTTTAGAAATAATATTGGTTATAACACGAAATAACTGTGAGATATCGATTGGAAGATTTGAGATAGACATCATAACGTTTTTTTTTCGAAGCCATTAATTTATTGTATTGCGTTTGCAAACCTTTTAGAATGAAAAACTGAAAATCCGTTAAAGAGTACACTCTGTTAAAGAATCTATGATAACTTCAGTTCTATGCAGTGACAGCTTACTAGGGTTGACAATATTTTTCGCTTTGATAATTTATTAAATTTTTTACGGGATTTTTTGTAACTCGTTGTATTCTGATCACCAATGTTTGACCATATCGTGAAGTAGCATCAGCTTTTCATATCGTGAAACCCTGATAGTTTATTGATCTGGCTAGACCACATCATGAAGTGATCAATTCTAAGATCTAATATAGGTATATAGTATATATTGATCCCGCTATACCAATTGTGGAGACACCATATCATTATACACTAACAATGTAATAATGTTTAAAATTCGTATTTCTAATGTCCCTGTTCTTTCTATTAATATGTACAAATACAACACATTCTCTTTTTAATCAATCATATATTACTCTTAATCTAATGCTAAGCTAATAATTACTGGTTCCAATTCTGACATACGAGTTGATGCTAACAGAAGGCCAGTCGTCGTGCATGATCGCGTTGCGATACGCCCTCAACGCTCAGACTGGACGACGTGCGCCGTTCGTACCCAGGTGTCGGGTGGATGGCACGTACGCTGCAGTGCAGTGCGCTACCACAGGAGCCGCTGCCAGCTGCTGGTGCGTCTCACCGGACGGCAAGCCGCTGCCTGACACCGCTGTAAGGAATGGCCGGCCCGATTGCACGAAAACTGGTGAGAACTCTTTTGTAGGAGAATAGCAGCAGCCAAAATCTAAAACTGATGCATCTGTAAAACTATGTACTTGAAGGCGTTCGTTTTTGTTGATGTAGTGTTAGTTTTATTGTTATTACTTATTAACCATTTTGATATCAGTACAAGGCTTATATAAGGACTTATTAAAATAACAGGTAGCTTTATATTTTCTGAAGCTATTGGTGGTGTATAAAAGTTTACATTGAAGCAAAATTGCAGAGACTCCTTAAGTGAGAAAGCTGATGGAAGAAGTAATGCAAAAGGCAAAAGCTTCCAACTTGCTTCACTCAATAAGTTTTCAAAATTCACTTTTTGCCGAGCATTAAACTATGTTGCTGTCAATATTTTATTTTTCTGCGAATATTTTATTTCTTGTTCTTTGCAAAGCGAAAAAATTTTATTCACCGTTATCAAGGCCTTTACGTACATTTTTGTCATAAATAATACAAACGCTTTTAATAGTTTTCAAAATTCCTTAATCTTTTGCACCCGGATCCAAACATCTGCTTAGGCTTACTGCCGGTTGTAAATAACTCGAAATACTTCAGACTTCGTTTGTAAACAATGTTCGAGTTGAAAGCCAATGTTTATACTATCTAGGAAGAGTGGCTTTGAAAATCGATTCTAAAAGATATCATAAACCATGCTTTATTTAATGGATGAGTTTAATGTTTTTCAAATAATTCAATGAATTGGATAATGTATAATACTATCTTTCCGCCAGCGACTTTGTTTTTCTGAGCATGATTTGTTGTAACATCTTAACACAGCGTTTCAGAAACTTTGGTCATACTATCTGAAGCTTCGGCATCTTTGAAGTCACAAATGTAAAATTGAGAAACTATTCCAATGAGTTAAATGATGAGGTGTAAAACAAAAGTTTATTATATTAATTTATCTTGAAACTTAAAAAATGACAATGTTATTTGCAAACTTTCATCTCCTGTCTTAACCTCTTAGATGATTGATTTCCAAAAAAGTAACAGTAAACAGCGGTTTCAACTATGCGACCAGTTAGTCAATAACTTTTGTTATGTATTTCGATACGGATTTTTATTTAAATATTGTCGTTATTTTAATATATTTTTATCAGAATCATACGATAAAAAGAAAAAAACCATAAAATACGAACACAACATAGCCAGGCAGAGACATAAATTCTTATCATCGGACTTCTATTCATCTGCTACTTGCAGTTTGTATAAATTATGTATTAGTGGGAAACTTATTGAAAGATTCTCTATAGAAAAGAAATAACATTGCTCTTTAAATTTCTTGTATTGAGATGCTGTTTTTTTGTGATTTTTTTTTTTAATAAGCTACTGTCATTATGGTAAAGAAGCTATGGAATTGAAATCATAATCTTAGTTGACTATGCTACAAATAAGTTTTGTTACGACAGGGAATTTACGAAGATTAACCTTTAAAAGCATCAGTACCACGGTACAGCGATGAAGGGCTTAATAAACTACTCTTATAGTATTAGTAAAGTATTTTGCTTCTAGTGGGACGGGCGGTTAACACGACTAGTTAGTGACATGTAAACATAAGGGGGTCAGGGGCCCACGCAAAGGCGGAAACCAACAATCTCGACTTGCTTACTAGACATATATTATCGAATTAGACGACATATACATGGGATGGGTGCTCGCTACAATACGATCGATTTGAAAAGCGAGGAAATCTTAAAATTTTCTTGGAACAAAATCGTTGTTTTGATGTGATTTTAATATCGTGGTAAAATAAAAACCCACTATTACAATTCAAAAGAATTAATATTAATATAAATTTATTAAATATGCTGAATCTTCTAGAGTTATAGGTACTTCAAATAAACGGAAAGAATTGTTATCTACTTCTAGCCGGTATCAATTACTTACATCAGCTTTGTCATTGTATGGAGAATGGATAACTCATTTGTATGTATTTTGAATATTATCTGGTCACTGGGTAAAGATCCCATAACAATTATCTATTTAATCAATATCACTTATTAAGTTCTGGACGACTAGCCCAAGAGACAAAGGGTCATCCTACGCAGTTCGTCGACCGCTCCAGCGCTGCACTGTCCCAATCATCTCCTTCCTCATTCTTGCCTCACTTTCCAACCTACTTTTATTTAAATATAAACATAAATATTTTAGCAATTCCCTGTTATAACCAAAATGGACTTATGGCTCTTACTTACTTACAAATAATAATTATTATTGACTTTAACTAACAACGTCCCGGGTTCCTCTTCTCCATCGAGCTGGACTCTAGTCTAGATACTTATTTTTTACGACGAATAAGTATATAGCCAGCGGTTTGGATCTGGAAGCGTTACAGATGTGTGTCGATTCGTAATAAATGCTTTTATGTTTGTAGATTTGTTGTCTTCTTGTATTTATGAAAATCAGCATCTGGTTTATTAATATAAAATCTTGAGTCATCTTTATTAATCACACTTACCTGTTTAAAACATGGAAACATAGCTTTTATAATCAGGAAATTCTCAAATCTGATTTATGCCTTTGAAATGTAGAACTGCAACACTCGATTAAAGCAATGAATCAAAAGGAAATAGCGGTTATTTATTTTAACGAAGTGGATCCATTTTTATATCGAAAATAGAAGCCAGGTATAAATTCGACGTGACTCATCCAGTAGGTTTGGGTAAACTCGATTAGGCACTTAAATCTTCAATAAACATTATATATTTTTTTTATATTGATATACTGATTCAACATTTACCTACAGATAACATGAATCGGATTTCGCTATATGGCTTTAATTAAGATAAGCGTTTCTTGAATGACGGGTCTATTTTATCAGAATATGTTTCTGCGTTAAATCCGATTGGATAGTGCCAAACAACTTTTTAAATATTATAAATATCTTAGAACAGTTAAAAAAAAGGCAGTAGATTCTTCTGTTAATATTCGTAGACATATTCACACATAAGTTAAAGGCAATAGCGAGACTTCTCAAGTGAGAACGTATTTCGAAAGGAGAATAAATGAAATAATAAACAGATATGCGCTACTGAGAATAGCCCTAAGCCATCACTTGGCATTCCAATTGGGTGCAGACGGTTGGTGGCGCATGCTAATAATGCCCACTGACTGAGGTATTGCAGCGCCGTGATAAAGTAACAGCAGCTAAAAACTAATTTAAATAATGTGAAAAATCGCTTTGCTATTTCGATCCGTTTAGAGCTTTTAAAATTCATTCAATATCTTCTGTTAACCAGTCGATATGGCAAATTGAAAGTGTAATTTGGGCCAAAATTGAGAAAGTGACAATAATTATATTAATAATAATATAATATAGGGATATTTTTGCAATGATCTTTGTATAATGTGTAAACTCACGTGTCCGGGGTGACTATTTTTAATATTAAAAACGATATTACTTATATTCTAAACTATTCTGAAAAATGCCTTATACAAAAATTTTAAAACATCCTGGAATGCTACAGAGCTTCGATATATGTTGCATAGAAAACATAAGAAAAGTTTATCGGAAAAGTCTTAATCGACCATCGCGACAATTTTCATGATTCCGATTTGACGAATCACTCGATTGTTATAATACATTCATCTCTTATTAGTTAATTATAAGCAAAGATGAGATTTCATGATAAGAAATGAGTTCATTACAGCGCATTGTAAGAAAATACATGTACATTGCTACGAATATGCTTATACAAGATAAGGTCCCTTTTCTGCATGAGAACATTAGGAATGCTTAAATGCTGGAAAAATTAAATAAAAACATAATTAGGAATGCTTGTGCGACAAGATAATACCGATTGGAAAGTTATTCTTCAATTGTTGCTAAATAGTCAATGACCCAAAAATTTAAAATTACTACTTATTCTGAATTCAAAATAACACCTAATTCTCGCTCTCTTTATTTACTCCAACTAAATTATCGACCCAAAACTGAAGGTTGTTTACCTTTGCAATTTTAACTTAGTAGACAGAATGTAATGTAGGTATTAATGTGATAATTGCTTCTTGAAATACATTTTGTAAAGTAGTTAAGAGGATTCAAGATACATCTTGTGAAGTAAGTTCTCCGACCTTGTGGAATATAAACGAATAATCGTATTTGTAACTACCTATTCCGACATAAGTTCTGTTACAAATCAAAATGCATTTTTTTTATGAAGAAATATAAAATACATATGTATTTATCAAAGTCTCAGAAAAAAATGAAAAAATATTATATTCGAAATGGCCACCTTTGGCTTTTATATAGGCGTTTAATATGTCTGGCCACGAACCTATGGATTTACGCACTGTTTCCATGGGAAATTACGCCACTGCTTGTTCCAGAGATTTTTAAAGATACTCGATGTCGCCGTGTCGTTTAGAGCGGGCCATGCCCTCTAAATCTGGACATAATTTGTCGTCTAAAAGACTGTGGTCTGGGCTAGATGAGTGCCAGTCTTCAGCTCTTATAAAGTCCGGAACGTTGGTTTCTAGCCAGGCATGGGTAGTTTCTGCCTCGTGACCAGGTGCAGAGTCCTGTCAGGTCAAAGTCGACGGTACATTTTTAAAAAGTGAGTAAGTGTGTTAAAAGGTATTGCTGAGAGGTTTCACATCACGTTCCTAGACCGTCTCTTGATACATTTTGGCTGAAGTTTTGCTCCTTTTTCACAAAAATGTAGCTTTGTGACGCCTTGATAAGACACGCCTCACCAAACCAGCATTTTGCTTATTGTAGTGCTCTTCAATCGTTTTTTTTTTGTAAAGATTGATTTAGGGCATGTCCTATATATCGACGATAAGCACCGAGCTTCAGGTCTTGTTTTATAATACGCGACAAAGTTGTAGCAGAAATCTTCCTATCTCGTCATAACATTTTTGCTCCCTAATGGTGTTTCGACGAATTCTGGCTTTAACAGTATTACCAGCCTATGTAGTTCCAAAAGCACGCAGCCGCCCCGATCTTTCATGGCCTTCGACAGAGGACGTGTTGTTGTATCTGTTGATAGTACGATATACGAAAATACGGCTGACACCAAGCTTTTGAAGTGTCTGGAATATGACCGACGGCTGGCTATCCACTTTGTGCAAGGCGATAGGTAATTTGATAATGAACACGAAAAATGTGTGAAATGGCGCGAAATGGAAAGAAGTTTTTAAAATAATAAACGTATTCCAAATTCAAGATAATTAAAAAGTTGAAAAAAAGAAAAGGTTTTATGTGACACTATTTATGGCCTGACTAGTTATATTATTGGAAGAAATATTCCTATAGTCAAGTGTTTCATTGTCAAGTCCAAGCATTCCAATTGCTTCGGTTTTCCTTTCTAATATTTTGTTAGAGGCTGAGACAATCCCTCAGTTTTATATCCAGACCTTAGTCAGTCATTAGAATAAATCATTTTTACTGATTAAGAAAACGTAAAATAAAACAACTTAATTTATATAAAATAATTTTAATAATGAGGAACGTGCCCGATTAAAATATTGTGAATTGTGATACGTGCCAACCATCATCTTAGTCATCCTGTGATCACGGCTCCTGTAAAGGAGTCGAAACGTCAGGATTAAATAAAAAATAAAACATGCGCAAACATCCGTAAATAAGTGTTTTATTCTTATGTGTAATGTGCACGGAAATGTAAGAACTAAATATACGAAAACGTGTTTGTCCCGGTATTTCGACTGCTTCTAAAATAAGTAACTTATCTAATACTTAAGTTTGCTGTCCGTAAATTGTATTTGATTTCACTGAGTGCACACGTAATTCTGAGAATTAAATAAATTAGACTTTGGTTAAGCCTTATTTATTTAGGGCGCAGGAGCTGTTGAATAAACCACGTAATCAACAATTATCTAACATTAACATAAAAAAACCGTAAGTTCCGAAAAATACGTAGACGATAATGCCGTTTCCGTTTTTTGCCAGGTTCATAATCTCCTCATTATCTTGATTTCTTAAATGAAAGTAAAATCCATATCGAGGTCAAAGGTGTATTCACTTGTCATTTGCGTTTAGTCTTTTTACAGCTGTTATAACATTGATTGTAATTTTTTGCGGCTTCTTTCCTCCTTTCTCAGAAATCTCGCTCAAGTCGCCTAGGAGGAATCGAGGTTGTGATAACGATTTTAAGACAGACAGATACATCCTTTTATAGTATACATTTTGCAATAGCTAGCCACACTTTTAAAAGCAGTCTTTAATAATATTAGATTCGGAAATTCGATAATAATATCAGATTATATATATTTGATTCGAAAAGCACGGCTGCTAATTTGGCTGGCGCCATCAAACGCTTATGTGCTCTCGCGATAAGGGACCTGATTCGTGGTTAGACAGTTTAGACACACTCTCTTTCAATTACGCATAGACGTCTGATTTGCTAGTTGAGTGAACTTCCCATGCATTATTGCGACTACGAACGCCTGGCTATAAATTACGTGTGCAATAAGCTCGATCTGGCATGTGAAGCGGAATCGTTATGATAAATAAACCATTTACGACCTTTGTGACTTTTATGTGTAAGTATACTATTCGTGCATGGAGTTAACAAGTTTAATAGCACACGCGAAATAATATATTGCGCAATTGGCATAAATTTGATCTTAGCATAATTGATGATTAAAGCATTTATGTTTTTATTACTACTAGTATTTTTTACTTGCCGCAATCTAAATCACTTTTTTGGTAAACTCATTAGATTTTTACAACACTGATAAAAATATCGATAACACGGATAATAAACTTCTTTTATTCGCAACAGTTATTTGACTAATGTTACCCACATTCATCACACATCATTATTTATTCAAAATTCGAAGGAACATGTAAATATACATATACTTATTATATCACAATTATTATAGCGACAATCTTTTAAGGTGGTGTAGGAGTCAAACTTGTTAACTTGTATTTTCCACAAAGAATTTACTAGACATAATTAAACTACAAAAAAAAAACACACAAGATGAGTTATCAGACTGAATCAATGCGAGCCACTCCAAATTATATTTCGTCGCGGTAAGACCCTTTGGCGTGTTCGAGATGGTTTCTAAGAAACCGCAGTTCACTCAGACTGCTCGTCGCCGAATCACAATAGGGTCCAGTTTTTTTGTCTTTGTTAGACAGACCCGTCTCAACCATAGGCCGATAGAAAAAAAATATCCCGACGTCATTCAGCTGCTTTGTTGGGTCACTCTACCGGCTCCACTTTTGATGTTTTATATTTAGCCCGTATACCTGTTATAGGTTTAATGAAGTCGTCAAGAAAGAGTTAAGAACTTCACTAAACCACAAAAGCTTATATACAAAATATGTTTTCTATTGTTTCCCAAATACCGTTCTACTTATATCTTAAAATATAATAAATTTCAGTTGATAGTTGTAAAGAAAAACAGATTTTTGTTTTCTATGACTATCTTCGTATTTGTTATAGACAAAAGAACTTAGCTATTTATTTCTCACCTATGGCTATCTCGTATTGGTGCGTTATATAAACCAAGAAAATTATTCAAAATTCTGGCCTTCTTAACTAGTCCTTAAATAATAAATCAGGGGTTTCATGGCTTAGTAAAGATAAAATGATGTTTAAACTGGATTAATAAATACACGTTAGTCTAGTTTAAAATCGCTCACAATCGTTTTAAGTATTGTAGGTGGTCATTGGGTTCCTATTCAACACCGTTCAGCTGTGGCATCATTATTTAACTCAAGGTGCCGAGGAGTCTGGCGGGACAAAAGTCCAATTCTTTTTTATATCGGTCGTTCCCAAGGCATATCATACTGTACGTCTAGGAAGTTGTAAAACAACGTTAAGCCACTTATACTTAAATCTTAATTTGGCTCTTATTCTTAAGTATTTATGGTGGTATTCACGTTGATTTGAAGTAAGTAATACAATTTTTTAAATCAAATATATTGTACTTTATGTGCAAATCTATAGACATTTTAAATTATTTTCTTGTTGGGTAACTACCTATTAGAATGGCATTAGATTAATAAACGGCGCCATATGCCATCAATTTATCAAAGTAATGTGTTGGTTAACGCTATAACGATGTACTACCTGTGTTTATACCTAGGTACCTACAATCACGCGGGCGTCTCGATCGTTACCGGTTTTTGTATCGGCTAATGTTGTGCATCACTTTGAACCGGTTAGGTACTCGGACCCTCCTCCCTCACCCTCCAGGATAACTTATAGATCACAGACTAAAAACAGCACGCCTACCTACTCCAATAATTTTTAATATGAAACATACGAATATAATTTTAATGTGATAATTTGAATAAATAAATTGAATAAAGCGAATTTGTTTTACAAAATCAAAATATTTTATAGCTACCAGCTGGTTTTTTGAAATTCTACTTTTTAATATAACATACTTAATAGGAAAAAATAACATATTTTGTTCGGAAAATTCTGCCAATTGTTTACATAGCATCATTAAAGAATTTCATTTAATTTTAAATGAGTAGGCAATAAATGCCGTACTTGCATCTTCGAATTTTGACCAATGAACTTAAGAACGACATTTAATCGACGAGCAAACCAGCCGTCAGATTAATTTAATTTTTATTTAAACGATTGTTCATTTAATTTTAAATGGGTAATAAATTCCGTACTAAATTCGTAATAAATCTTCGATTTTTGACCTATGAGCTTAATAAGAAACTCAAACGAAACGTTGTATTGCGAAGTGGTGGCCTGAAAAAACCAGATTCATGACATCTTTTATGTTTGTTTATTTATACATATAATAAAGCTTTAAAACCCGTATGCCTGTACATTAAAAATAAAATTGCAAATATGAGTGTGGACGATTAAAAGAATAACAGAACACAAAAACACAAGTTTGATAAGGCAAGGTTTTAGGACCAGTTCATAGTTTTGATATTGTTAATTGCCCGAAATCTTGACAAGATTTTGAAAAAAGAAATTTACCATACTTACGACGCATTTTATATTAGTAGGAGAAAGGGTGAAGGAGACTATGTAGGGAAATATTTAATTTTGAGCCATTGAAAAATATGTGGTAAAGGAGAATACCCATTCGTAGTATCGTCCTTGCTCGTACTTAAACCAAATTTAAGTATATCAAAAACTATGTTTTCTATTGTCACAAAACGCTGTAAAATACTTAGCCATAACTTCGACGGACAATAATCCACATAATTATTAGTCATTAATTCACTTTTATTCATATTACCAAGTATTTATATTGACACTTGTCTCCTTGGTATGCCATTTTCTAACGACCGTATCGATTTGCCAAATATAATACAATCGATACGCTATTTATTTCATTAAAATATCCAATAGACAGTCCACATTTTAGCATATTAATGAATTAAGTATTCATTAATATGCTAACATGATTTGAAAGTAGGTAGTATGGTTACGAGAAGACGATTTTATTTTTCTATGGTTTTAACGACGCTCTTTTGACGTGACAACGTCTTATAAATTGGTTTGCCGGGTGACACTTCAAGAAACTGCGTTACGCTCCGCTCACGTTATGCGCTTACAATGAGAGCGAGTGAGAGGCACGCGTCCCTTCCACTCGGGCATGGTTAGCCCGCCTAAGAGCGAGAGAGACAGACATAAAAAGTGGAAGGGACGCGTGCCTATAAATTAATGTTTTAAATATAATTCTTTGTATAAATAAATGTTTTAAATTGTTACTATTATCATCCTTCTTCCTACTATACGAATGAATATTCACATTAAAATTATTTTACCACTCAAAGTCGTTGTCACGTAAAACTTTCGCCCGTATACCGACTTTACAGGCAACCAACCAGTTTTTTTTCACTAAATTTGTGTGGACGTGCTTTTAACTTTTCATACAGTTTTTGTAATGTGAACCCTTATAATTAAGTTACTTAAACCACCAACAGTGAATTTATGCAATTTAATATGATTTATTATGGAATATAACATATCAAATTAATGAACAAATAGCCCGATCTGTGACAAAGTACATTATAGCCCATATTAGATCCTTCGAGGCTAGACATCAATCATAGTACGGCCCTAAACGGTAATGCCGCTGACATGCATTTACGTCAACGTGTATTACATCCAGATGTCTAGACGATACATACATACCCATGCCTATATGTCATTTATAGCTTGCATGATAAAAGATAAATGGATTCGTCCATCAATTGCCAGCGCATACTTTGCACGTTATTCGCATTTATCAATAAAATAAATGATCTTGCATGCATTACAGCACGTGAAGCATGTCTGTGAGTGCTGCATTACCTTCTAGAAATCACAGATTCACCAAACATTACGATGTCAGACTTTATACGTTATACGTACAATGTAATTCTTCTATGATCATAGATATATTAATAGTGTACCTACATATTAGGGGACTTAAAAAAAGATGTTGGTAGGAATACCTGTCAATTTAGTGCTCTGAAAACAAATATATTTAAGAATACATAATATCAACTTATATTTAAGTTATTCATATAAACTTACATTGGGCAATCATAATTGACGCATAATTGTTAATGATTTAGAAGACTGGCAACAATGGGACAATCATTTGCAATAAGCATTAAAATATTTGCATCCAGCTCACATACAATCATAGTGTTGATAAATTAAACTTCAAATGTAAAAAAAACCACAAAAATGAAGAAGGGGACAAATAATAATGAGATAAATTTTGGTTTTTTTTTTCATTTTACCCTTCGAACTACAGAAATACTGTTTTTAATAATTTAATCCACACTTAGCAACCTTAAAAAAATGGTAAAAATCACCGCGGTACATTGATCTACGATGGGCATTCTCCTTTTTCCTTCTACTATACTGCACATGCGGGTTTAGGCATGACTGAGGTGGCAGATAATTGACACTGCTTTCTTGTTCATTAATTTCTCTGGAATAGATTATTGAATCATATAATGAAACCTATCTGTGTGGTTTCTAGTATTTGGCCAGTTAGTCTGCCATGACTTAAAGAAATGGGCGTGAGCTAACGTGACAATATACCTTTCGGTCGTCTAAGTACCCGCTAGTGATTGTCTCTTTGGCGCAGACTTATGCAGTTTCATTTCCAAGAATGCCACAATATTCAAGGAACTCATACAAGGATAACTTGAGAACTATTTTTTACCTGCAAGGTTTAGAGACGATGACCCGTAAGGAACTCCATAAATCCGTGAATATTTGGGTAACTTTATGTTTATCTCAAGAGGAGAAGAGAAGTGCAACAGCTTTTTTGCGCTTTAGTGCAGGCCTAAGAGCGACAAAAAAAATATAATAAAATAAATTATTACGCTTACATTAATAAGCCAGATTAACCTACATATAATTTGTACATTATATTTGTATGTTATAATAAATAATTTACCAGATTTAATTGAGATTGAAGTCATCAATAGGACGCTCATATTAAGGCCTCGCCGAAAAGACTCAGTGCTGCGGCAGATGCTGTACAAAATGGCTTTTTACTGATATCGAAACGGCAAAGTTAATTTGTTTAACTATTAACATAGTGTAATGATCTATTTGTTGTTGTTGTGGAACCCAGCTGCTAACCTTAAAAACGTGTTTGTGCTACAAAAAATGCTACAAGTACAGTTATGTAAACATAGTCTATGTACGAAATAATTATAATGCGATGTATGTCAAACATAGTGACATGCATCGCTTTAACACCAGTCATAAAATAAACTTGCCGTTCCAAGTTTGACCCCAAGAACAGGAGGCTTATTCTTGGGGTAACGCCCCACGGGTAACCCTAATAAAGGTACACAATGTGCAATTGATTTACCTTTTGATAAGTTTAAAATGTATGTGAAAATACGCTCAAGTTCAATGTGAAGGAAATTGAAAAAAGAGAGAAGTGTTATAAAGTTTTATTAGGTAAGGAGTAAAAATACTTCATGTCACTAGGGAGCGCTCATTTACAGATAAATAGACCTACCGTTAGTTTGTGATGGAAAGGTCTTCTTAAAAATAAGTCAGTTACAAACAGTAAGGAGTCAAAAGAATCTGTCTGATAACAGCTTTTAGACACAAAATGGGCATAACCAAATATGTATACTGAATTAATAGCATCATTGATGAGTGCGGCGAGAGGTGACTTTAAGGAAAGTAGGGAACTTAAGAAGAATAGAACTCATCTCAGTGACACGAGAATCCTAGAATATTGATTGCATTATGCTTAAAACCATTTTTTATTAGAAAATTAGGGAGGTGCACAATCTGAGATGTAATGTTGGGCTAATAGGACATCACAATTTTTAAAGGATATTATATATTGGGAAAGACAATGATGATGCTTCCTGAAACGAGAGGTTGTCTTTAGTCACACGCATCCTTATCGACTTCTGAGAGTGCTTAGGACAATTCATATATGCAGTAAAATGTTCGCTGGAATCATTGATTTAATTTTTTCGAAAAAAGCCCTTTCAAACAAAAAAAGAATTTCAAAAAAATTTGCACAGCCGTCTATATATGACGGAGTTATGCCCTAACATACATAAATAAATAAACATCCACATTGATGATATCCTCCTTTTTGATGTCGGTTAATAATTAACTACATTTTAATTTCTTTAAATAATAAGTATTAGTCAACGGGGTGGCAAAGTTTCATATAAAGCTTATATACAAATACCCATGATTCAGGTACAAATGCTGAGACTCAAACCCAGGACCGCCGATGCGAAAGGCAGGATCGCCACCTTTGCACCAAATGGTCATCATATTCTATTCTAAAATTACAAAGTAGCTCCAAGTAGTATTTTAGAATGAAGTCAACCTTCATTCTAAAATACCCAACCCAAACAAATGAAATCTTCAAGTTCAAGCAAATTTTTAGTTTTTTATCCGGTTTTTATACTATTCTACATTACCTTAAGGAATTGCATTCATTAAAAAGAAATTAAGGAATTTCTTGAATTTAAAACATAACCGGTAACTTTCATTAAATTCCATAAGTACTATCATATATCTTGTTCATGCAAAATTATTTTATCAGGCCATTGTGTAAGTATAGATATATAGATAAATGTCTTTTGTTACTATTTAATCCCAACGTTGCTGAATGAAAATGTTAAATATATTTGAGACGTACTTTTAAGATAAAAAATTAGCGAAAATAAATCTGAAACTTTTTTAGGTACAAATTATGTTTGAAAAAACTGTTTCTCTCAAGAAAATCGTTGATTCCTTTTTTGTAAACCCTTTAATCGTTTATAATGACGACTGTTTTGTGCAACGGTACCGATCGCACCGATGGTCGTGGGTTCGATTCGCGGAAGGGGCGAATGTTTGTGTGATGAATACAAGCATTGGTACATGAGTCATGGATTTTATATATATTTCTATAAATATTACATATCTATGTAATATATATGTATGGCTATCCGTTACCCTAGTATCCATAACACAAGCTTTACACTGCTTACTTTGAGCTAGGCTAATTGGTAAGAAATATTATTATTATTATAATTTGTTTCATAAGTTTATAGATTTTATTAATTAAAAGCTGGTGAACGCAATTTCGTCTGAGTTACATTTTGATTTGTGTTTTATCACACACCTGCCCAAAATTCTTTTCAGACCGACAAAACAAAATGGCTGCTGAATTTTGAAGCCTCAAATGATTTTCTCAAGAATTATGTTTTGCTTCTTTATAATATGATACAGATATTCTGAACTCTAACGTAATCCATTGGGCCTAAACAAAGATATTTCTACTTAAATGACAATGGACGTTTTGGTAGAATCCCTAGTTACCTCAGACATCCCTAGGCAGGTTTCTAACAATTGGCAAAAATTTGAGTGTTTTACCATATTTACCAGACTTGGCCCAATCTGGGATCTTGCATACTTATGGCGAACCTGCGAACTTAGTGCGGCTAGAGAAATATTGCCATTTGGATTCAAACTGTTTTTAAAGGGCAGACTTATTGTAAAATTTGGGGAGCCAATGTAAGAGATCAAAAGAATGCGTTTAAATAGACATTTTAATGAAGGGCATTTTGACTTGCTGATTCTTGCCGGGTCGCCTAATTTACAGAATTTTGATGCAATAGCGAGTGAGACAACTTTGAGCCCCTGCTGTGATGCCGCAACCTGTTCCCGAATCAGCAGATTACGATTTAATTTTTCGTCGAATATGATCAATACACTTCCCCGAAAGATACTGAAATAAATTTATCTTTTAATGTGATTGA
This sequence comes from Calamotropha paludella, assembly GCA_927399485.1. Lineage (NCBI taxonomy): Eukaryota > Metazoa > Arthropoda > Insecta > Lepidoptera > Crambidae > Calamotropha > Calamotropha paludella. The sequence continues at coordinate 28,621,241 of OV656803.1, read as the reverse complement.
GTCGCAAGTCAATGTAAGTACGGATAATTCTGAATAATCTGGCGTGAGTGCTTCCGGCATGAAAGGTAAAAAACGCTTTATTAAGAGGTTCACAAACAATATTCGTTTGTAAAAATTGCAGCTAAAAATTATTCCAAAAATCATCCCGATGTGAATCGGGCAGCTGTTAAAAAAAAAATTCCCAAGATAACCCCGAGGCGAATCGGGTAGCTACTGAAAAAAATGCCCATTACCATCCTGAACTCAAGAGATAGGCAGTTGTGAATTATAAGAAAAAGCAGCAAGCAATTGTTTGAAAATATAAATTTATTTCCGGAAGTCACTATGACCAAAAGTTAGATTGTTATCATGTTGATAACTTAATCACGTCAAAATGGGTGAATGGTTTTAATGGGATTCAGCATGTAGGTAGATAGTACTGATACGATGTACGATTACCGTAAGATCGGGTTGGAAATTTTCTCATATAGGCACACATCTAAATTTTAACGCGAATGAAGTCTCGGGTAACAGCTAGTATATAAATAATTGCATTATGCTTCTTTTTCCTTATTTGATTGGACTGTTTACTTTGCTGTAATGTAACGGTGTAAACTATCGCCTTTGCAAAATCACATTTCCGAATTCTATTTAGAAAAGCTATAGATGTCTCTGGGAATGTTAACATTGTCAACCATAACGGATCAGACACATTTGAGGTAACATCTGCAGTAACCAGCGCTTAGAATGGGAATGCCTAGAGTAGCTAAAGAGCACTTCAAGATAAAGAAGCATCATCATTTTTAAATATAAACCTCTCTATTTAACTACCTCTTCTTGTAGTTTTTTATAAATTTGATCGTTTTATTCACACTTCTCACTACCATAACATAACAAAATATTATAATTCTTAATACGTAATCCTATGAATCAACTGGAGTTGCGTTCCTTCGTTCTACCTACTAAAATATATTGCGTGAATCACAATTCTATGTAAATATGTATTATTTTTTCCTACATTTGTTAGCTGACTTATTTAAAGTATTTGCTTTTTTATCAATTAAGTGAATAACAGTAACAGCGGTAAAACTTTTTGATAAATCAACTATAATAGCCAATGGCCACAGCCAAACTTACCTCATCTTTACGAACGGATTAATTTAGACTACAAATGTAAATAAACTTACCTGTTTGTTCTAAGACCTGTTGACGCTTACTTTATACCAAAACTAATCTGACAATAAAATAAACCATTAAGTTTTTTTGTCTAATGGCTATTACCACAAACTATCAAATTGGATCTATTGCTAAAACAACTCAATACAATACAAAATAAATATATAACACAATAGATTTATTTGCTTTTGCAAATAGGGGACAGTTACAATTTAGTTTGACTAAAAGATAATTTTGTAGCACAGAGGTCAGTCTGAGTGCATTGCATTCTCTCTCTAACACCCCATTGTATTAACATTAACATTATCACAGCGCAAAACATTTTGATTCTTTAATTATAATACTTTAGTCTAAACGCAGCAATTCTCAACAAACGACATAAATTAATAGTGAAATATGATCCCTTTGGTATATTATTATTATACATTAGGTCAACAAATAGATTAAGACACTTCCTAAACATTAGGATTGCAAGGAACCTCAGTCATTATTAAATTAGGTATTAGTAATGGAAGATAATAAATCATTAAGTGAGCTTTTGGAAGAGTAACTGCCGCACTCTGAGACTTTTATTAAATTAGTGCTAAGTAACAATTAACTAATTGTAATTAAAAACACTAATTAGCCGTAGCTCTCACAGACAAACATTAATGGTTCGTTAGTTAATGAAAACTTTTAAGTTTGGGGCACCTCATCGAAACGTAAGTCGATAAAGTCTGATATTGCCACAAGTATAAACTCATTGAAATAACATCATTAGATTAAGCTGTTTTTATATAGAAGAGACAAACATCTCTGAGGTTTGATTGTATTTGACTATTATTATTATTCTCGTATAAAAATAAGAATAATTAACATAAATTAAACAAAGTAAAAGTGCCATTGCCATTGCCATTCGGTAGTTCCTCCTATTATAATTCTCGCATAATTTAATTTTATTGTGTCAATTTCCGCGTGGTCTTTAGCTTTTCTTTAGTAATTTCCAATTCTTGTTTGAGGTCATTAATGCATTATTATCACTATTTATCGTGTCACCATGAGTACTCAACATAGTTGCATCAAACATTGATGAAGTTTCTCCGTCAATTCCATTATATGTCATCAATGAGGATAAATCGCTTTTTATCCTATTTTGTCACTAAATTTTTTTTTTTTAATTGGTATTATCAACAACACTGACTAACCACATCAATATTCACATATTAATTACGTTTTAATAAGCAATTTGTACTTGTTTGTTTTAAATAATAAAATAAACACGAAGCCGATGTTATCGTGGCCACCGACCGACCGAGACCAATCAATCAACTTAATAGATTTAAGGCTGGTAATAAGTTAGAAAGAAAATCTGTTTTATATAGGTTAATTTGATGTTAACTATATACCTACTAACCCCTAGGTGGTCGTGTTTAATATATAAAATTTTGCAAGTAAGAAATTACTTTTGATTTTCGCAGGTAAATCACACACTAGACGTCGTTCCTCAGTTCGAGGTCAACGAAATAAGAGAAGTAAGTACTTCGAAGTTTTTGTGTTGGTTCCTCGGGGTTAATGCCGATGTTACCTTAGTTTAAATTAAATAATGTGTACTTACAAAAGCTTCCGCCACATCAAGGCACATAATATTTATAACCAGGCTTTAAGATAAATACCCTCTGAATACTTATTATAAGAGACAAATAACTGTAACGCAATATTTTGATTGAAAATTAACCGATAGAAGTGTCTATGATAATTTTGCACGCAACAATACAAAATAACGAACACAAAATAATAGTAAGTAACCCAATCCATTAAACTAATTGTCTATAACCAATGCTCAGAAAAATGCAAAAAAATATCAATTAGACTTATACATTGTTGATTCAAATCATTGCCGCACTTTACCACTAATTAATTCTTATGCACGTGAACGAATACTGCCTTGGGAGTTGGGTCTACTTTAAATAATGTTATACTCAATATCTTTATTGCATCCCATAGTGTACACAAGATCCTACAGTTTAAAGAATATAATATTATTGTGATAATAGCCTTATGTTGTTTTTAGGGTAACAGTGTATAAAATTATTGCAAATCTCAGAATCTGAATCTGAGTTCAGGAAGTATTTTAACTGCAAAGAACCTATTTATTTCTCGCATATTTTCAAAAAGAGTCCAATCAGTTTTAATTCAAAGGGCCAACTTGGACTTTCATACTATTATTAGATTAATTTCAGAATCTCAAAAGAACGAAAATTTTACGAAGTTTTTTTATAAACCAGTGAAAATTCTGTAATAACAGTGTTATAGTATGATTTAAAAAAAAAACAGGATTGTAAAAAGACATTTTAATGATTGAACATTTAGATAACTACTATAAGTTATTAGGTTTTTAGTATAGGTTTGTATTTTGGGTATTATAAATAACTCTTCTACGCTACTTATTACTGAATGTTCCTCAGGTTGTACTCGGACCGACCGCACCCTATTCAACGGGAACTTAATCAAGATCTTCGGTGGTGAATACGAGCGGGTACGTTCGGCCAGCAGCGCGCCGCCGGAGCCAAGAGAGATAGCTGATTGGAAGTTCAGAGAGCTTGACCGTGACAAGAGTGACAGCCTCAGAAAATCTGAATACAGAGGACTGAGGAGACTAATCAAAAAGGTTAGTGTTACCGGAACCGAATTTTATAACCTAAGGTTCATCCTTGTGTCACAACCAACTATCATGAGGCTAATTGCAGCATCCCGCAGAGTTCTCTGCCGGAGCTCAGAAGGATAGCCTGGCATTTAGCTGGCAGAGTATTTTGTGAAAATGAACTACTGTGCCATCAAAGTCGTCCAGGTGAATATCGAAATTTTAAATTTTAAGGAATAAATAAGGACAGCAAACGATATCTGGTTAAAAGAGCAAGATGCTTGAGAGCTGTATAACTCTCTCCACACAGGTGTTGCGCATTTGATATTTTGTATGTTGAAAGTCTTAGTCATAAATTGGCACCTATGTCTAACTGAATTGATATTGGATAAACATATATCTGTCCATACCAGGTTATCCAGTCCATACCAGTTAGAATTATTGAATTATTGCAGGCAATAATAGAACCTTTAAATATCGAATAGATTTATACCTTTATAGAAACATTTATATGGCCCATACTTTTAATACTTAAAAGTGAATAGTTTAACTTTAATGGTCACTGTTAACGCCAATTTAATTAGGAATCGGAGCCTATAGGATCTTGAAAACCACGTTAATTTTTTCCTTTAGGCGCTCCGGCAGCAGATTTAATACTTACCCCCAGCCCTCTGATGCTGACTTTGTGGTTGCACAATCTTTTTGTATTAGCTTACGTATTAATGAACCGGGGTGCGTGGTCACTTCAGCTCTAGTTAATGTGAAAGCATGGCCACTAATTCCAAGGAGTTTAAAAACTTGTCGGAGTAAACAGTAATAGTATAGTATATAATTCTAGCTGACCCGGCCACGCGTTGCTGTGTTATAAATTAAAAGGAAACCTATCCTATTTCTTAATTTTGAACAAATCCAGCAAAATGATATAAAAATCTACAAAATCGGTTGAGTAGTTTCGGAGTTCATCGCGGTCAAACACTGTGACAGGAAATTTTTATAATATCTTAAAAGTATGTAAATCTAGAGTGAGTTAATCAAAAATACATTCATTAGTTATGACGTTTTCAAGTAGGAAACTTGTTAGGATGATTTTATATTTTGTCTTGGAAAACATTTTTCAGAATAAAAAGTATCCTGTGGTTTTCAAGAGTTGGTATTACGCACGTATGTATGTTGTTCAAAGCAAGGTTTATTATTATACTTATCGCATAATTGTGTAAATCACAAACGTGAAATCTTTGTGCTGTAGTGTTAACTAAGCAGTTTTGTGTGTTATTTGCCGGACTTACGTTTTCGATCTGAATTGAATATTCTGAAGACCTCGTAAGAAAGTCTCATCATAGGAATTTTCTCTTATGTCAGAGATATTCATTATTTTAAAACATTTCTTATCATACTTAAATAATACTTGTTAGCAGGGATTTTAGCGGTATTCGAATAGAGTGTTCTGAACACTGAAAAACTTCAGAAGTTTAAAAGTTAAACAGAAAGAAACTGTAACACTTTGAATCTGTTTTAGAAAATACCGGTTTATAAGTGTTAATATCTATCACAGTCAATAAGGTTCACATTGCCATAACTATGCGACAGCAGACTAATGATTTGGGTACTTTGAAATGCCTATGTTGGCGTACTGTGTATACACATAGATAGTTAAACGTATAAAAGTTTCTGACAGATTGGTAACAGAAAACATTATATCTGTTACACTTTTATAAGTGTTCGACGCAAAACAGGTTCAAAACACCCAAATAAGTGACACAGGAATAATTCTGTAACAGATTCAATGCGTAACCCTTATGAAAGTGTATCCTTATAAAGGTGTTTTTGAATCCCTGCTTGTTAGTATCTTGATTAAACATTAACTCAATGTTTTGTCTTACAGGTGGTGAAGCCAAAACGCTGCGCTAGGGCTTGGGCTCGCGGCTGCGATGGCGACGGTGACGGGGAGATAGCCCATGAAGAATGGGTCGCCTGCTTACTAGTCAACCCTGAGCCTCCAGCACCGGACTGTGAGTACCTTAGCGCAGTTATCGTATCTCTACTGGCTTAATTGTAATTTTGTATCGTTTTTTATGACTCGTGGTGATGGTTTTATGTTGTTTTTAGTCTATATTGCATTATTTCTAGTTTGGTGCGAATAAAATCATGCTATTGCAATAGTAGTTGAGTTTTAGCTATAGCAATTATCAATTTTAGCTTTGTGTGTGCTCCTTCTTTGTAAAAACGTCCGTCCGTAAACTACTAACTTCATAAGTTTTAGACTGTTGCCATTATTGCCACAGCGTCATCATACAAACTTTGTTAGCGTCATCGCAAGACGATATTTATTTTGATCTTATTTGTTATAGCTATTGAACGTCATAATTAGCTACCTGCGTACTCTTTCATTTCTAAGCTGAGAAATATATTTCAATTTACCAGTGATTTAACAAAAATATACAACTAAAATATTTCAAAATAAACAATAATTAAACACGAGTAGGAATCAATTGTTTTAATGATCGCAACGACGGTTACGTGACGTGAGTCAGCCCTGAACCTAAACATTAAACGTCTGATAAAATCTGTACGAGTTGGTTATTCCAAACCACATACTTAGGTACCTAATACTACGAACAACCGTCAAAATCAGGATAAATAAATGTTGATTTCAGAGAATGAAATAATATTTATATATATGTTCATTGCATAATTGGATTTCTCTCTTTAATTTGTGGTGTAGCTATAATGACGTCTACCATTTTTAAACGTTCGGTCAAAATGTTCAACACACCCAGTAGGTTTTCATTTGTGGTGGATGTAGTGCGCCCAATATCTGGAACGACAAACAATGAAAACACGGCCGGGACAGCGATTTCCCATCGACATCGAAGTACATTTGCAAAAATATTGAATATAGACCAATGCCACCTGAACGCTTTAAACGTCATTTTTTTGGTACTATCCAGTAACTTTACATTTTTTTAAATAATTACCCATACGTTTCACAGCACCATTTTAATATTATTCTGATAATGTATTATTTGAATTTAACAATTTAAGGGTCCACTACACCTCATGACTTAATTTCTCGTGATATGGTAATTTTTAAATTTCTGCATAACACAAACTGTAGTCGGTAATTTTTTTTCACAATAAAGAACAGTACATTGTTTGCGAAGTCACTTCAAAGAAGGCAACGGCATCGACCCAGTCATATTTATAATTTTCGTGGTCAATGACACACCAAAATCATATTTTAGTATATGATTTACTGATTGGCTGTATTGGGATTATGTGATTACGATACGATACGATTTATTATCGTTGTGATCGAAAAGAAACACTTTTTTACGGATTTTTGCGCATGTTTTATTTTATTTTATATTTAATCCTGACGTTTCGACTCCTTTACAGGAGCCGTGATCACAGGATGACTAAGATGATGGTTGTTATGTATTTTCTACTACCTTCACAATATTTTAAACGGGCACGTTCCTAATTATTAAATTATTTTATATAAATCAAATTGTTTTTTTTTTACACATTATTTAGTTATTTAATTAATTCTCACTACGATTACATTGTATACTACTGAGTCTACTACCAGTTCGGAAATTGGGAGGGCCTTCCGAGAAGAACTGGCGAAAGAAACTCGGGCAGGGGGACCGACCTCCATCTCACTGTTTAATTATTTCCAAAAAGAGCTAACTACATCATCAGGTCTTGCAGTGTGTGTTTTTATAGGTATTAATTTATTAATTATGGGGTCCCAAGCAGGTGGAACGCTCCAACCTTCGTCTCTATTGAAATAAGGATGTTTCCTAATTTCAATAGCCTCGCGTAGCATCCTAGGAACAAATCTTTGTTCTCTAGCGAGAATTTGTGGTTTATCGAAACGAATATAGTGGTTTGGCCCCTCAAAAGCATGCTCACACACTGCAGACCTATTATCGCGCCTATGTTTCATGTCAGCTACGTGTTCTTTAATGCGCGTCCCTATACTTCTCTTTGTTTGCCCGATGTATGAGAGCCCACAGTCACAATCGATTTTGTAGACACCCGCTGCCTGAAGGGGTATATTACACTTGACCGATCGTAAGAATTGGTCAATCTTCCTGGCTGGTTTAAAGTAAGTTTTAATAGAAACCCGCTTCAGAATATTCCCAATTTTGTCAGTGACCCCCTTCATGTAGGGAAGGACAGCAGGTTGGCGCTCTACTGTGGCTGGTTTGGCGCGGCTTCTGTGACGCAGTCTTGGTACTCGCAACTTGTTATCTTGTAGTACTCCCTTGACATTAGTGTTGCCCAAATGCAAGAACAAGACGAGACTTAGCCAGTCTTGGTCTTGGTCTTGCGCCAATACACCTGGTCTTGGTCTTGGTCTTGGTCTTGCGCTTGCAGTCTTGGTCTTGGTCTTGGTCTTGCAGCAAGAGTCTTGCAAGTCTTGCAATTACCTATTAGTCTATTGCTATTTATTAAAGTTTACTTTAAATCTTAGAAAAACGTATTAGAATTGGAACATTGTGAGCTTGAATTAACATAGCCATAGTAAAGATCAATCAGATTAATAAATAACTGAAGATTTGATAAGAAAGTCGAAAAATCAACTGACCTATATGTCGTTTTCCATGGAAGTAACTGTTTCTTAATAAACATTTATGATTTATAAGCTTACATTTGCTAAAACATGTAAAAAAACAAATTAATTACAATAACTTGACTGTATTTTAAATAACAATGTCTGTCTAGAAAGAGATTGAACCCTCAACTTGCATGAAATTTAATAAAAGAGTTTTATGATTTATCATTTATTTCAATCAAAAATAAAATACAACACAAATCAAACATAACAGTACACAACAGCTTTATCATTAGGTTATGTTACTTTATATCAATTCTTTTGACCAAGAATTAATACAAAGTAACCATCTGGCTGACTCATCACTTAACCTATTTCTATGTTTTCTAATTACTAATGATGCTTTAGAAAATAATCTCTCAGCAGGTACTGAAGTTGCAGGTATTGAGAGAAAATCACGGGCCATCTTCGATAAAGTCGGATACTCTGTCTCATGCGTCCTCCACCAATCTAAAATGTCTTCCGAGCTGGCAGTTCTTGGTTTTCTCAGGTACTCCTCCAACTCGTCTATCACTAAGCCTTGAAGACAAGATCCAGATGACGTCGAGGGACATTCATAGAGTTTATCAAAGTCTATAATGTCTTCATCTTCATCACATACTTTATTTTCTTTTCTTGGCAATTCCAGAGATTTGTTCAGTGAGTGTAGACTTTTATATTCTTCATAAAGTTCATTGAACTTGCGCAGACTTTCTGTTTTAAGTTGCTTCCCCCACATTGTCAGGTCAAAAGTCTGAGCCTTATGCCTTGGGTCTAAAATTAAAGAAGTACAATAAATCCAGTTGCTCTTCTTATAATGTTTAAGCATTTTGTCTCGAGCTGCTTGGAAAGCTAGAATGAGCCTTTCATCCACTTCAGATCGATTAGGTTTCTCATCTAACTGTTTTACCATGGATTCAATTTTATCTAGCAAGAGATTGAATGATACAATGACTAGCGGTAATGTAACATATTTGTCTCCACCAAGTTTTGTACTTAAAAGTTTAAAGTTTATTAGAAATTTATGTAATTTTTCGAGTACCTGCCATTCACTAGCTGTGATTTGAAAATCATTCAATTCGGTGACAGAACTGCACAATATGTTAATGCCCGCTCTCACTTTTAAACCAAATCCAATCATATCATGTGTGGAATTCCATCTTGTTGGACAGTCAAGAATGGCATTTAGATTTGATGGCACGCCAGCTGCTTCACAAGCAGACTGAAACTTCTTCTTCACTATCTCACTTCTTTTTATTTTACTGGAAATACTGCGTAACTTTGTTACAGATGTACGCGAGTCAGCAATATTTGGTGCATATTCTTCATCTTCCTCAGTTTCGTCTGCATAGTCTTCATACTGCTGATCTTGCGCGTTAGTGTCAGACTCACAGTGTAATGCTAAGGTCTCTAATAAATCTTGTACACCAAGGTTTAAAATGTGAGCAAAGCACCGGAAATGTTGATTGTCTGAATCAAAGTGTGGCAACTGTTTGCCCAGTTCATACATAAATTTGGTATTTGCAGTTGCGTTGTCGACCGTGATACCTTGTATTTTATCAATTATGCCATATTCCAATAAACATTCATGGAAAATCGTTGCAATATCTTCCCCAGTATGTCGACCGCGTGATGGTATAAAATCAAGAACTACAGATCGATACTTCCATTCGTTGTCTATATAATGCATAGTAACCCCGTAGTAACTCCTACCAGCAATTGACGTCCACCCATCAATGGTAAATGACATTTTAGATGATAATTGTTGAAGTCGTTCCTTGAGATTAAATTGGAGCTCTTCAAATCGCTCTTTGACTTTCCTTCTAAGTGTAGACCTTTTAGGAAACTCCATATTAGGGCAAATACGTCGAAAATATACTTGTGTAGCTTCGTCATCGAAAAATGAGAAGGGAAGATATTTTTTCACTACCCAATCAACTGTAGCTGTCGTGATGTTGTCACTGCTGTTTTCCGACTGAAATAAAACAATAAATCTTGTGTTATTATTTAAAACATACTAGGTTTGAGCGTTTAGGAGGAGGAGGTTTGTTGTTGTTAAATCGAGAAAATCGTTAAATTGACATTTGTTATATTAAGGTTGCACTGTACTGTAATTTACCAAAATAAAGTACTTAGTTGTTACTGGCCGATTATGAAAACAAATGAAAATATAGGTGTTTATAAAAATATTTAAGACGATAATTACATACTTAATATGTCGCACCCCTAGATGAAAACACCACTAACTCAAAAATACTTACGTAAGTTAATGGCGTTTTTGAAAGTATCGCATGAACAGCTACGCGGAGTTAAAATTCCCGTAGCGACAATTTCGACCATTGTTAAAAATGACGCGAAATATGTACCTATGTATTACTATTTTATCAATATCTATAAAATATTCCGAAGTCAGTTTAAAGTCATTTGTTCAAAAAAGACTTTTTTGAGTTCCTGGAGTTTTCATATAAAAAAAATATATTCTTACCTGTCCACTTCTTCCAGCGGTTACTAAAAAGCTTGTGATATCTCCACTTAATTTTGGTTTAACAGGAAGAAATATTTGTGATTCCTTTTTGTGGAAAGATATTAGATGTTTCCTTAAGCCTGAAGTGTTTCTGTTTTTCATTTTTATTTCAGTCTTTTTATGTTGGCACAATTTACACAAGGCAGTTTGGGATGCATGAATTATTTCGAAAAACTCCTCAAATTTGCTTTTGGGTCTTTTAGATCTGTGACTCAAACTCTCGTTACTCGGACTAGAATAATTTGAATCTTCGTCACTCATATTAAATTGTACACGTGATACGTTTTTAGAAAACAACAAGAATTAGTAAAAACAATTATTAAGTTAGACTCGAAGCACAGCTCAATTGGAAATGACTGGAATTAAAATAATTCCTTTGTTTATAGTACGTTTCCTTGCTTTCTACCGCGCCGCCTCGCCACGTGCCGGCTCTATTAAAAGGATGCCGCCGCAAATCAAACGATGCCGCGTGCGGCGTACAAACACAGATTATTACCTACTTGTACAGACGCGACGCGTGAATAAAATATATGTAAAGAATTAGTGCCAATCACTATTCTTTACATATAAGTGAATGTTTTGGCGTACATCTATACTAATCTATACTAATATTATAAAGCTGAAGAGTTTGTTTGTATGTTTGATGACAGAAGTTTTAAAATAAATAAATAAATCCTGAACGTCACTATACCTCCAAAGTTACTATTCTTCGTGGGCGAAGTCGCGGGCACTGCTTGTAAATACTTTTTTTTTTTTTTATTTTTTTTTTTTTATTTATTTATTTCATATACAAGAAAAAAAAATACAAAGATACAATTTAGTCCCACAAAACCGACTTGTCGGTTTGACTGAGGGATCTTTAGTCTCTTAGCTTATAATTATAATTATGTAGGTATATAATACAACTATAACTGTATCAGGTAAAGTTAAGTGCACAATAATTGGATTTAGACTGAATTACAACAAACTGAAGGAAAATTTAGCGGTGATAATAATAAGATACAATTGTTGTAAGATATAAAATACGTGTGTAAAAAACAACCACGCCTCCGAGCCCTCAGATGGGCTCGGAGGCGTGGTTGTTTTTTACACACGTATTTTATATCTTATAGAAATATTGCATTGTGAATGCAAAAAAATAAATAAAAACATACAATTGTTGTGTTAAATAGTAGTCATCAGATAATCTTTTAATATTTTTTTAAATTTATTTTTATCCGTTTCACATCTAATAGTTTCGGGCAACGAATTAAGAAGATATGGTATACGCTTCTGTAAAGTTCTGTCACCAAAATAATTTTGAACCCTAGGAATTACAAATTTCTTTTTTGAAGTGGCTCTAGTGATCTGGTTATGATTTATGTATTCAAAAGTGGAGACACACTCTCGGCTGCCGTGATTATTTACTAATAATAAATCGCAGGCTTTTTATTTTATTAGTAGGTAAGTACCTACGCTTTTTATATTATTTTATTAATTATGTAGAATTTTTTTACACGTTTCAAGTATATTTAAAAGTGGCTACAATATTTATCAAACGGGTGATATTTGAACACTTTTTTGCTATTTTTTCTTGTAAAAACTTAAGAAATATAATGACTAAATGTACAATAATAGTACCTAAGTAATTAGTTTAAAACCATATAATCAATATTATAATATATACTTACTAGAATAAATTATTATGACATCTACTACCTATCCTTACCATTTTATTCTAATCATAATACTACTTGCGTGATCAGTATAATGTATTCATTTTCATTATAAGCACTCTGAAACTTATTTATTCTTTGGAACACCTGTAGGTACTCTTAAAATTCGAAATTATTTTGCATGAGTATACCTACGCCTACGCCCTGTGGCGGCAATCAAATAGTGTCAAATGTTGTGATTTCGGCGCGGCGGCAACGATTGTTGTATATGATTTCAAAAGAAGCCGCCGGCGCGTGTATTATAACCATGTGCTTCCGAAAAGCAGCAAATTTCTTTGAGAAGTAAGTACAAAACCTTTGATGCCGCATTATCAAAGTGCCGATGGTTAAAACATAACTATGCATGCACTCAGTTTGATTTTAATGGATATTTTTTTATTCGCTATGTAGGTATGTTTATGGTATTAGTCGTAATGCGCATAGATCCAGTTTTTCATATTCTTTGATACAGTTTTTTGCGTCTCATAGAATTCCTAAGCGTACCTATACACCGAACTGTTACACCTAACTACTCCGTGAAATAGCGCTAAGTCCTAGCTGCAAGACGCAAGAGTCTTGCAGGCTTAGTCTTGTTCTTGCTCAAGTCTTGCACGGTCAGTCTTGGTCTTGGTCTTGCTAAAAATACGCGGTCTTGTTCTTGGTCTTGGTCTTGCAAAAACGCAAGAACAAGACCAAGACTGCAAGACCAAGACTGAATTTGGGCAACACTACTTGACATGCTGAAGCTCAGCAGTCAGATGTTGTTGGTCACAGATGCCGCGAGCTCTCTGAAATAAAGATTTCCCTACGGTAGCTAACTGTATAGGATGGTGGTGAGAGTCACCATTTAAATATCTATCTGTATGAGTTGCCTTTCTGTACACTGTATGACTAAGGGTTTGATTTGGATTCCTGCTGATTTGAATATCTAGGAAGGCTATTTTATTGTCTGTCTCTAATTCCTAACTAACTGCATAAATTTGCTTCATAAACGAGAAACAGCAAAATATAATGAATGTAGGAATAGACAAATCTCAAAATACCAGAGACTAGAAACAACCCGTCATTATAAGTATCGGAACGCAGACTGTAATACCACCACAGACTATAGGGTTCCGAACCAATCCCGCGCAGTTGTCAATTTATCAAAACAAACATTGGATGAACCTACTTTAAAAGCTTTAGAAAAAGGATTAAACTTCGCGGTTGCCCCTCGCAGGATACCGTATGAGGACATTATATGTAACGTTGAGGATTGTTTGGTTAAAAATAACTTCAAAAAGGAGGATATGGAGGCAATCCGTCAAGACATTTCATCTGTACTACCTTCAGTTAGCTACCGTAGGGAAATCTTTGTTTCAGAGAGCTCGCGGCATCTGTGACTAACAACATCTGACTGCTGAGCTTCAGCATGTCAAGGGAGTACTACAAGATAACAAGTTGCGAGTACCAAGACTGCGTCACAGAAGCCACGCCAAACCAGCCACAGTAGAGCGCCAACCTGCTGTCCTTCCCTACATGAAGGGGGTCACTGACAAAATTGGGAATATTCTGAAGCGGGTTTCTATTAAAACTTACTTTAAACCAGCCAGGAAGATTGACCAATTCTTACGATCGGTCAAGTGTAATATACCCCTTCAGGCAGCGGGTGTCTACAAAATCGATTGTGACTGTGGGCTCTCATACATCGGGCAAACAAAGAGAAGTATAGGGACGCGCATTAAAGAACACGTAGCTGACATGAAACATAGGCGCGATAATAGGTCTGCAGTGTGTGAGCATGCTTTTGAGGGGCCAAACCACTATATTCGTTTCGATAAACCACAAATTCTCGCTAGAGAACAAAGATTTGTTCCTAGGATGCTACGCGAGGCTATTGAAATTAGGAAACATCATAATTTCAATAGAGACGAAGGTTTGAGCGTTCCACCTGCTTGGGACCCCATAATTAATAAATTAATACCTACAAAAACACACACTGCAAGACCTGATGATGTAGTTAGCTCTTTTTGCAAATAATTAAACAGTAAGATGGAGGTCGGTCCCCCTGCCCGAGTTTCTTTCGCCAGTTCTTCTCGGAAGACCCTCCCAATTTCCGAACTGGTAGTAGACTCAGTAGTATACAATGTAATCGTAGTGAGAATTAATTAAATAACTAAATAATGTGTAAAAAAAATAATAATAAAACAATTTGATTTATATAAAATAATTTAATAATTAGGAACGTGCCCGATTAAAATATTGTGAAGGTAGTAGAAAATACATAACAACCATCATCTTGGTCATCCTGTGATCACGGCTCCTGTAAAGGAGTCGAAACGTCAGGATTAAATATAAAATAAAATAAAACATGCGCAAAAATCCGTAAAAAAGTGTTTTATTCTGATGTGTAATGTGCGCGGAAGTGTAAGAACTAAATCGAAAAGAAGTTTGATCGTGGACGTTCGCTTATTAATTTGACACTATTGTTTATTTGTATTTTTGGAGCGAATCTCCCATGGATCTGCTTCAATGGCGCAATGTCTGTTACGCCATAACTTCCCGAGTTCTTAACTGATTTTAATAATTTTTGTGTTGTTTGAATCGAATCACCAGGCTTAGGACCAGATTGTGACGGAGCCCGAATTTTGAAATTCGCAAAATTCCCAATGAAAAAAAATTTTTTTTTCTTTTTTAGGTAGGTATTACGCTCCGCTCCAATATATGGTTCTAACGTAGCTTTATGCTTAGCGACTGCATCGCCTATTAAACATAGAACTCAATTTGCTGCTTGGGCGGTTTTCGGTAGTATAATAGTAGATACTTACTGTATAAATAGAAAATAAACAAAATTGCGATTAATCTCAATTTTTATTAAGTCGTCATGCAGTCAGTCACTATGCAACTAATTTAAATCAGGTCATGTTCTAAATTGATAATAAACTCTATAGAAATTGAAATTTGTCATTTTTGGATAAGTAATGTTACCAAGGGCGTACCCAAGGGCGGGAGGTCAGGGGAAGCCAGCTGCCCCCCCTGAAGATTGTATGTTTAAGAATATGTACTTTCCGTTAACTTTTGAAAAACCCTCACAAGCCGTCACGTCGCCGACGACTGACAAAGATCAGTAATCTAAAGGTAAAAGGTAAAATACGTAACGGGTTAATTCTTCGGACGGAGATGTGACGTGCATCGTTCATAACGTGAACGTGGATTTAAGACATACGTACAGTAACGGTGTTAAGACATGCATGGTTGGACTAAAGCTCAATATTTTAAATTTTTCTACTGAAGAATTAGCAATGACTGCCATTGCATTAGATGATGAAGATGATATAACAATAAAAAAGACTATTACATCCTATATGGTAAAAAAGAGAGAATGAAGGCGAATACCACACTATTTATAAGAAACTGTTAGATAATGAAAGCCAATTTTAAACTTATCATTCTTCACTTCTAAACTTCACCGAGCTATATTATCAGTGGCGTAGCATAGGTCACTAGCACCCGGTGCGGATTCCAAATTTGCCGCCCTCTTATTTTTGCAATCCATTATAAAAAAATTGAGGCATGGTAAAAAGAGTACTTTTATTGAACATTTTTTGACATAGAGTAGAAGGTAGACTATCACAATATCACTTAGAAAAATTACAGTTTTTAAAAAAAATGAAAATCTTTTTACTCGCTAACTTTGTGAATATATCCGTTGAAACGGTCATCGGTAATCGTTAAATCATTATTTTCTGTAAGCAAAAAATGATGTCGATTGCCTCCAAGGTGTAATTCGTATTGCAACAATGTACGCGTAACGCGTATCTTTGCTGTTTTTCTACCAGTAGCTTTTAGCTACGGTGAAGTACAAAGAATGCGTAAGGAGACATATTTATTTAAAATAACATTGAAACTTGAAACGAAATAAGTTTCCTAAATAATAGTTATTGAGAAACCTTGCGCTTGCATCACCCATGCATAGAACCTGCATAGGTACCTCGGTATTTGGTAACAACAACAAAAAAATGACGAAAAAAAACTGAAAGAAATTAACTTTTTTTATATTTTAATTTTTTTTTCTCTATCTGCCACCTCCGCAGCGCCGCCCCCGGCAAAGTGCCGCCCGGTGCGGACCGCACCCTCCGCCCCCCCCATGCTACGCCACTGTATATTATACATACCTATATTTTATATCTGTTTTATCTCTAGGTACCAGAAATGAGTTAAATAAAAGACATCACTTTTATGAAATAATCACTTTTTACTAAAAAAAATAATTAATCACTGCAATCTTTTATCTTCTATCCCCATCTACTTAGTATTTAAGTATTCAAGATTCCCGAGGTTGTTTAGGGCTGGATGCAAGCGAACAAATTCAATCAGTATTTCGTCATTCATGATGTATACATGGATGAATGGTGCGCGAAACAACACTACAGTGTCAGTCTTAATTTGTGCTAAGTAACTGCGGTACATGTGCGCATTCTTTTAAATATAGACCTAAAATATAATAACTAGCACTGCAATGCATGCTTCTGTTTGCAAATACTGAGCGAAGCACTACGTTTGTGAGTTTTGGCGCCAAATTTCATCAATATAGTCTCAGCGGTTTGGCTGTTATTAGCTTTTGAATTTTTCTTTCCGTGATTATTCCGCCGTCTATTTTTTTTTAAATAGCCTATGTCCGTCAGGTTATAATCATGTATGTTCATGCCAAAATTCGTTCGAATCGGTTGAACCGTTAAGTAGCAGGAGGGAGACCAGCGAAATTTGTGAGTTGCCTAAAAGAGAGCTTCGCTCAATAATAAAAATATCCACTCATAGGCATGCTTAAATGAAAATTAGCCATTATGTTTGTATAATCTGTAGTATTATTAACTTTATTAAGTTTCAATTTGATACAAGTTAATTAACATTGGCTGTTTTTATTGCTATTTGCAACCATTTTGGCTATTATCATTTCTTAAACCCTGACTTGTTAGGTCCGTAGAAAGCAAAAGCAAAATTACCTGATTATTTACTAAGTAGGTTACTTAATAGACAGGTCAGATCATTATGCCATTGTTTTTTTCACACGTCAAAAAATTACTTACTTATTTCAATAGCACTCTTAAATCTTGTTAAATCGATGGGTAATTAAGGTCATCGGAGACATAACGTATCCTCTTAGACACATCATTAAATCAGCTATTTAGACGATAATTACTAACCAATCCATAGCAAGTTGCAGCATTAACTCGAAATGAAGAACTGAGTTCAACAATCTATGCAGCGAGACATTTTTTATAACGGTTCCATATTAGGTTTCTTGCATGTAATTTAAAAAAAATCTAATATTTTTTTAAATATTCTTCAAATATGTAATAGGTACTATTTTGTACACCTTTACTACCTGCTATCTGCCAAGGTAACCACTACCCAAACTCCATAGTCGCTGGTCATTCTTACCCGTATAAGGGACATGTACAGAGAAACTTTGAGCGTTTATAAAATAACGAAGGTCTGGCTGTCGTGAGCTCTTGCTCTAAAACGAAAGTAGGTAAATTTCAAAACAAAATGAGCGCCTTCTCATTGGTTGTGACGTCACATGACTTGAAGCCATGCGTTTGCAGGCAACGTATATCATTACAATGTATGTAGATTCACCCATAGTAACGTGGCGAGTCATGTCATGTGACGTCATGTCATGTGACGTCATTCAAAGTGCGTGAAAATGGCGGCTGCTTAAATTACGATTAATTCACTGACCCAAAAAATATTTCTTTTAACAAATATTAATTCCACAAAAAAAAATTAAAAGTATTTTTCTATCAAAAATGACTTGGTTTAAAGATTTATATAATAAAAAAAAAACATGCAAGAAACCTTTTCCCTAAACGCTTTCGGTCATCGGCTCCCGCACTAATATCTACCTGACTTAGTTTGCATGTTAATATAAAATTGCTAATGTGTGTGCAAACATAATAATAATATATAGTCTCTCTCCGTTTCTTCATGTCCTTGAACGCAGACGAGGACAGCGGTCCCGAAGCGGAGCCCGATTATAACGAAGAGGAGCCGCCGCCGGATCCGAGTGCAGGTGATTTTATAAAAATACACCTCGGATGATTACTATAAATCGTATGAAACAAAATAGTAGGAAATATTTAGACTTTATACAGAAGCGACGAATCCAGACGCGTATACACTACTGTACAAAATACCGCACACATCTGAGAACAAAAAGCTTTTTTCGCGCTTAGGAATGGACAGAAACTTTATATAAGAATAATTATTTTGCGGACCGGTAGCTTGGCTACTGCTAGGAACAGAATTGTATGTAATAGAACGAATTATAAATCAAATTTAATATCGTTCATATATTGTTAGTAGAATACACTATAACAATTTAGAATGACAGCATACCCGATGTAACATTACAGGAGATATTTGATATCTAAATTTATAACTTTTAGTACCAAAGACTAAAAGGCAACAAAATAGTAAAATCACATTGTGATATTGCCTGAGTGATGGAGAGATATAAAAAGGCATATTGGGAAAAACTATTATAACATAAAAACAAGGTTTAAAGAATATTAATCAAAATACCAACTTTAATATTTTATCACATACTAATGCGAAGCGCACTGAAGTGCATGGATGGATAAAATAACTTTATGTCTACTAACTTTCCTACTTTATTACACATTTCTATAAAAGCTTTATTTTTTACCAATGTTATTTACGTAACAATAATTTATTTCAAATTACCGATAATGGTTACACCTAGATTGCTTTTTACTTGATCCGATACGACCAACGCTCCGCCTAACGTACGTAACTAAGAAAATTTCACGCAGTCCATAATATAAGTTGCTAAAACTGTAGCGTTTGTGTTAAGATACACGTTTCAAAAGTTAGACTTATACTACTGTACTCACAAATTACAATTCAACCGTATAAGCGATACAAGAATGCATTGAGATGACCACATATATTATTTGAACTGTGATACAGTAAAAATGTGCCACTTTACTGGAGGGGGAGAGAGGGCAGTAGCCACACACTGGATGTTGTTTATCCATTATGACTTGCCGCGCTCTGGGTTAAATACAGGGAATTTAGGGTAAAAGCTGGGTACGTATGCTCCTGATGCTAAAAGCTTGGTACGAATGACGTACATGCTCTAAATAATTGCGTTTTTACAAGGTACAGAAAGACCCTATTGTAAAAATATGAAAACTACGTGTTCTTCCATCATTACGAATATTCACTAATCACACTTGGGTACTCTAAGACACAGGCAATTTTCTGATACCTAACTTTTTAAATATATATTACAGATAATATTATATAATAGATAAATTATTACAGTTAATAAATATTCAACATAAAAGTTATCGATAGGTAAATCATCATTACTCCGTGGACCTACTTTATCTTTATAGGTACTTATCGCAACCAGTCTTTTTACACCCACTAGATACCTCGTACAGTCAAAGTAAAAATGTCTACACATCTTATGTGCCAAAACCCATCTAGTTATCCATTTGAAAAAAAACTTAAATTAATGCCCACTAGATATATTTCTCATAGATACCTACTTAAAAAGTTAACCTGTAAATGTGATGACATAATGTTGATCTTTGTCAGAGGGAATTTTTTTCTTAGACTGTACTTAGTAAATAAATTAAACATTTAATGTTACTACGAATGTGATAATAGATTTATAGTGTACGTCTGTTTATTACATGCGGGCAGTGCTGCCGGGAATAATGAGGAACTCATTTGCACCGGATGGGCCGGACGCGGAATCTCGACGTGAAGACGAAGCCAACGATTGCCTGACAGACCGACAGGCCGTATTGGATGAGCAGGTCCGAACAATATTATTTTTTCATTAAATTAGAATTAACCAAGAAAAAAAATACAATGGGAAGTACATGACAACTATTGTATTTGTATAGCCGTAAATAAGTAGGCAAGGTACTAATAAAAATTCAAAGGATTAACTTGAC
Source organism: Calamotropha paludella (assembly GCA_927399485.1). Taxonomy (NCBI): domain Eukaryota; kingdom Metazoa; phylum Arthropoda; class Insecta; order Lepidoptera; family Crambidae; genus Calamotropha; species Calamotropha paludella. The sequence goes on along the minus strand of OV656803.1, from coordinate 28,600,675 downwards.
TAATTCCTTTGGCTTTTAAACGGAACCTTAAAACTACAACAATCAAGTGTCTATTGATTTCACCTCTGCTTTTTTTAAACTTTGTCACTGCAAATAGATCTTTAAGGAGCGTCCTTGCTCTCTAAAAAGTGATTTAAATAAAAGTCAAGCAGGTCTAATGCTGAATTAAGAGAGAGCAAATATTCAGCCTTATTATAATCGGGGAAACTAACTACACCACCTGATTTAGTTGCAATATGATTAATTAAAAAAAGGTGAGGGTTTTACTGGTTTACCCTCCAAACCGATCTCTTCATCGGGATAAGCAATGCTAGAACGGGGAATGGCTCCTGTAGCTATTCCTGAAGCACAAGATAACGGGAATCGCATTTTCTCTCAAGTGATTCATAGTACTAAAATACTACCTTTTTTACGAGTGTACTCTCTTTAGCTGGAAAACGAAAGTAACTACGTGGGACTCGCTTCCATTCTCCAATTCGGGCTAGTGCCCGATGAAGGATTGAAGGCCTAACTATTAAAAACTGGATATGCCTCGGTATCGGAGTTACTACTACAAGGAAAATAGAAGAAAAGGTTTTAATTTTATTCAATTCAAAAATAAATATATTTGTCTGACTTTTCTTGGGCTAAGCTAACCTAAAAGAGAAAGTCATAGGTACCTGGAGATTGCGGAGACGCCCGAACCCCCCGAAATGGCCACCGGTTCTTCCCGTCCAGTCGCCAACTGGCACGGTAGAGCATTTCGGGATTTTTCGCGAGTTGGCAGGGCATCCTTTCACGCGTGGCTAGCGCGGTATTTGGGTCCCCTATTAACTGCGGTCGGCCAACGACTAAAACCGTGCTTCAGATCCCTTTACCCTCCAGAATAGATTATAAGTATATATAGAAAGCCCAAGCGGCTAATATCATGGTGGATCACTTTCTCCCCGACCAAGGGGGCAAATATGATGCCTTGATATTTGTACCCTTTTTAAATACATTTATTTGTGTTTCTTTATGTTAAGTGCGCTTAGATAACAGACGATAAAAGCTTATGATGTATCATATAAGTAGTTACTAAGAAAAAAATGTCGTACTAATAACAAAACATTTCAAAAAATATCTATCCATATCAGCGAATTCATAAGTAAGCACCTAATACCGTATTTTATTTTTCCAATTTTTTATCCCAGAAAGCCGGAGGTGCCGTACTTTACGTACCAGAGTGCACGGGTGATGGGCGCTACGCACGAGCCCAATGCTATCGTTCCACTGGGTACTGTTGGTGTGTCCACCAAGACACTGGCAAACCTATACCAGGTTCCTCCGTCAAGGACAGAAAGCCTGATTGCGATGCGGCACCCCAACACGCGAGTCCTATGAGAGGTAATAAATTCATGAAGACTGTTAAACTCGTATTCGAGTAATTTTTAACCTTTTAACCGCCCGTCTTCATAACAGTTGTCGAGCCCCTAGGGATAGGACCTACAACGAAGAGGGATGTGTATTTAACTTTTTCAAAGTCGATATTTCGATATGATAATGATATTTGCATTTGAGAATGTGGTTGAGGTCGAGAATAACAACTACATAATGACTTCTTACCCTGCGAAATTAACATGCATTTATGTAAGCCAGTAAAACAAAAAGTCTTAAAAGATTTGTATGTTGTCGCTGACATTTAACAAATAAAATTGCCTAATTTCAATGGAATTAAATGAAATACACACAAATATCGGTAACGAAATGTTCAATTGACAATTGTTGTATTTTTTTGAGGGTTATTAGTCAGTATAAAGGGAAATATTTTAATATACGTTTATTTCTATATCGGTAACCTTTGGCATATGCCTCATCCCTATTGTCGGATTTTGCCGACACAGGCGTTGTACATCATCACAATATTCTAATAATTATATTAGTAATTCAACTAACATCGAAAATTATTTTTAAGACTTCCAATTAAGAGACGAAAAAGCATTTAATTGTAGATGGTAACTTAATTAAGTATTCACCGTAAAAAAACTTTTTTTGGTAAAATATTAAAAATGTGAATTGAACGCAAAATTTTAAAAACCCATTTATGCGTTAAATTCCCGTGAAAAACAAGTTCAGATATGCTCATATTTTATCAGATCTGTTTTATGAGACTGCCCAGATATAATCAGATTGAACAGATATATCCGGATAGATCTAGACTTAAATACTCCTACATTACCGATCTGATCATATCTGAAAATTATTTTAACAATTTTTATTAGTCAAAGGAAACAGTTCTGATCAGATTCAATCAGATCAGATCAAATAGAGTCAATTACTTTGTGTTATTCCATAGTGTACCGTGAATTTCCCACTGTTCTTGTAGCTCAGTTGGCCGAGTGGATAAGGAAATGGACTTGAAATTCAAATCTACCTGTGGTTAAGCAGTTGGGCTTGAAATCCAATCCAAATCTTCCTTCGCAGGTTCGAAACCTGTTGGAGGCTAAGTTTTTTTTTGCATACTTTTTATTTTAATTTTTCGTTGTTAAAAAATTGCTTTGAAGTAAGTTTTTTAATTTTGTTTTTTAGATATAAACAGATATTTGCATATCTAAATCACCGAGAAATTCAGATACGAACAGTCTCATAATACAGATCTGATCCGATCTGAAAAACTTGATATCTGATCAGATCTGAATTCGTTTTTCACGGGTTCACATAGAATTAATTTTGACATTTTCTGGTAAGGTAAGGATACCTATACTATAACTAAACATAATGTTGTTGTTGGCTATCCTAGGTCTTCTGGAACACCCATAACTTTAGACGTGCCGCACGGGTCAATATATCCCCTCCCTCCTATAGCGCCCCGCTAAGTGCAACACTATATTGTTAAAACAGCTGTGTACTCTTGATTAGGTTTTTCTCCACCAGGAAAGTAGCCTTATCTCTCTTGATTGTCGTTTGTCTCACGTTTCGGTTGATATCGGCGCCCGATGGTTGCGGTTGCACCGTTCCAGGGTCGCCATTACTCTGTACAATAATGCTTTCAAAATGTGGATAACTTATATTCAATAAATCAACATTTATTTAAGGTTGTCCTGAGAAATCAAAATTCCTACGTGATTTACGTAATTTCTTCATAAGCAAAATGACTGCGGCGACCAATGGCACTGGACCTGGGTGAGTAAAATCCAAATTGACTATGTTGATCTAACAAATATTTAAAAAACCATAAACAAAACAAAAACATAAAAATGAATTTTCTAGTACCCTTCTGATTTTACGCTGTAGGCCAGCGTCGTCTCATCAATGAGAGGAACATCCTCTCGTATTCGAAATAAACATTTTTACAAATGTTTGGGCAGTCGATTAAGATGAAACAGCCATTTAGTTTTATATTTTTTATATAATTTATGCATTTTTCAATACGATCTTATAAGATAAATTATTATAATAGAAAAACACTAGAAAAATCGACTCCTAATTGGGAGAGCATTGGACGGGATTTCCAAAGGTTGCGGGTTCGATTCCCGCCTGAGAATTCACTTGTGATCAGAGTCGATAAAAGTTATCTTGAGGTTTAGGTCATTCGAGAAGACACCGGCTCCGATACCCTTTTCTGTATTCGAGTCGTCTGTATATATCTAGATGTAATTGATGCCAGAGCAATCTACTGGTTCTTCAGTAAGTCGGATGCGATACTTCCTGTCGAACACGTGTTTGCATGGTGTTCTATCTATAGGTGCCTCTGAAAGTGGTATTTCCTTCATGATTCCTTGTAGAACCGCGGAGTGTTATTAGGGGTTAAAGTATGAAATTGCCGATTTGTACTGAAAATCTATATTGTTTATTTTTTAAATTTTTAACAAATTTATTTAATCAAAATAGTTGCCATTATTATCTATACATTGCTGCCATCTAATGGGAAGGTCATTAATGCCTTTGCGATAGAATTCCGACGATCTAGACTGCACAAACTGTGTGAAAGCATTTTGTACTGCCTCCTGGGAAGAAAACTTCTTGTCACGTAGATAATTGTCCAAATCACGAAAAAAATGGTAGTCCGTTGGAGCAAGGTCTGGTGAATACGGAGGATGACGAATGGTTTCTAACTGCAGTTCCTGAAGGGTCAAAATGGTTTCTCGTGCTGTGTGAGGTCTCGCGTTGTCGTGGAGCAATAATGGTGAAGATCGATTCATGAGTCGGGGCTGTTTTACTGCTAGTTTTGTCAACATGGTTCGGAGTTCGGCACAATAGACATCTGCCGTTATTGCTTGACCAGATCGGAGAAAACTATAGTGAATAACACCATGCTGAGACCACCAAACAGTTACCATTACCTTTTTATTGGTAAGTTTTGCTTTAGGACACTGTTGTGGCATTTGACCTGGGGTCAGCCATTGCATTTTTCTTTTCCGGTTATCATAAAGAATCCACTTTTCATCACATGTTACAATTCGATCCAATATTCCTTCATTTCTGTACCGGTTCAACAAGGCAACACAAGTTTCAACACGCGTTTCTTTCTGCAGATCAGTCAAATCATGAGGCACCCATTTTTCGTATTTTTTTATTTTATTGATTTGACGCAAGTGAGTCAATATTGTGGGTAAGGTAACGTTAAACCATGCCGCTAATTCCTGGGTACTTTGACTAGGATCGGCTTCCACTATCTCTCTTAATTCATCGTTATTTACCTGTGTGGGCGGTCTTCCTCGTGGCTCGTTCTTTAAGTCGAAATTTCCATCACGAAAGCGTTTAAACCAAAATCGCACGGTGCGTTCATTAGTAGACCCCTCTCCAAACGCAGCATTGATATTGCGGGCTGTTTCTGCCGCGTTAGTTCCGCGTCGGAACTCGTATTCAAAAATAACTCGAATTTTCGCAGTATCCATCTTTCTTGTCTAAATTGAATAACAAAAACAATTGAAAGTCGATATTCAAATGTTTTACATTTTTTAAAAAAAGAACATCATAGAAACCATTTAAAAAAAGTTTCATTCGAAAACCTCAAACCATGAAGATTCTATGTCAATTCAAAGAACCTATTGCAATAAAACGGCAATTTCATACTTTAACCCCTATTATTATATTTTGTTTCCATAATCCGTTTGCTCGTAGTCTCAAGGCTGCCTTTGGCTCCTCCTAAATAACTAGGTCTAGTGATCTAAGATTGAGGCGGTATTCGAGTGCGGCTGATGGAGTGGTTCTTAAGAATCCGGTCGCTGTTACGCCAGCTAAGCGTTCCAGACTTTGGAGTTTGTTTGTTGAAGTAATCAGTTGTGTTCTGGACCCATACAACCGATCCGTAGAGTATAGCAGGTGTTTTGACCCCATCTTTTACCAACTAGTATCTTACATTGCCATAAGGCTATACAAGACTTCTTTATTTTATGGATATGACTCGTCCAGTTCAGTTTACTGTCCAAGACGATGTCCAGATACTTCACTTGTGTTGATAAGGAGAGCTTGGTTTTGAAGAACTATTGTAGTTGTAGTTCTGGTAACTTCCTCTTGTTGGTGAAAAGGATGAATTCTGTCTTTTTCGGATTTACTGACAGTTGATGCTCGTCACACCATTTTTCCACAATCTGAAGAGCTGAACGCATAACTTTGCAAAGTACATTTTCAGCATTCCCACTTATCAGTATTGCTAGGTATCTGCATAGCCGATAGTAGTATATTCCCTTTTGTTTAACTTTTTTAGGACGCTGTCTACTGCTATGTTCCATAGAAGTGGACAAGTGGTAATAGGACACCTCCCTGGGGGCACCCTTTGACACCTTTTGCTCTTGTCAAGGTATTGGTCACTATGCGGACCGCTCGTTTACTAATTAGCTCGGAGATCCATTTCCTCAGATCGGGTTCTACCTTAAGCCTTTGTAGAGCATGGTTGGTGCTGGATGGTTAGTGTACGGTCTTGTCAAAAGCTCATTATGGTTATGTAGGCAGCGAGTGTAGAATTTTTACGTTATAGTCCAAATTAAACTAAGATTTTTTACTTTGATTTGAACATACATTTTCCTACAAAATAAGTTCATATAGAACCTGTTTTGTTACTTAGCACTATAGACTACCTGCCTAATAACAGTGGAGAGTAAAAAAACTAAATAACATTTCTTTCAATTTAGAGAGATGGTGCGATGGGGTGCTTCTAACGAGGAGCAAGCAGCAACTTGGACTTTTGTAATGCTTGACAAAGACAAAAACAAGGCGCTAGAACGGAGGGAATGGAAGGCGTTTCACCAGCTTATTGCCAATGTGGAGCAATTACGTCGCTGCGGTCGGAAATTACCGCGATACTGCGATGTCAACCATGATACCAAGATCAGTATTACAGAATGGATGGCCTGCCTTGAAGTCACGCAAGCTTCACAGGGATATATAAGTAAGTATAATGAGGCTCCAACCATATTATATCCCAAGACAGTTCCCCAATAAACTCTTCTGTACGTGTGTATGTCACTGAACTCCTACTCTCCTAAACCGCTGGACCGATATTAATGTTTTTTTAAGTATTTGCGTGGACAACTGGATTGTTTAGATGAGTGTTTCGTGTTAAATCAAGTATTAATTTTACAAAATCACACACAAGAGATCGCGTATTTTGCGTATTTATGGATTGGTATTTTAATATCTATCGTTTTGCGTCTACGAAAACATTAGATTGATGGAACTTGATTCTCGTACTCTCCGCATTTTACTTAAAAATTAATAAATAGCCGTTTGGGTTCGAAGATAGGGACACTCGATAGGGTATTTAACTACAGTGAAAATATAGATAAAACTGTTGTTAACTTAACAGTAAACATAAGAAACAATTTGAGATATTTACGTAAAACCTATCTTGCACCCTATTTGTTTGTACTAATATCATGGTCTACTTTCTACCGGCGTTTCTATTCACTTTTAAAACAAAAAAGTAGTTATAGTGACTAAGGATAATAGTAAGTATATATGGTATCTCAAATCTTCGAAATACAGTCGACTCTCGTTAATTCGAAATCCGAGGGACTCTTAAAATAGTACGAATTATCGAGTGTTTGAAATATCAAATGGTTCGAAATTTGTGAGAGCAAAATAAATGAAACTTCGAATTATTAAGTGTTGATCAATTATTATTTCTTAACTGTTATTCTATAACAATGTCAAAAGTTTAGAGGTACATTCGTGTACATAAATGTATTCATAATGTGAATTAATTAATCTTTCCAAAGGACTCTATTATATTGGTTTGCTTCAAAAGCACATTACTGTTGCTCAGACTGCTCAATAACTTTTTTTAAGAGAAAAAGTGCCTGAAATGCTTTGTCATAAAATAAAAAGGCTCGTGTACGTTGATACAAATGTGAACTTGTCGCAAAATGTACTTACAATCTTTCCACCTCTTTCTCTCTGCAACTTTGAATTGTCGATTGTTGGACGCCTTTGAGCTCGAATTAACGCGTCGTTTTGTTATATATCAATGATTTTTTCGTTCGAATTACCAAGTGCATAAAAATGTATTGATTTAGTTCGAAATATCAAGAGAGTCTGTAGGGAACTCGTGATAACTTTAAATTATAGAGAGGTTCGAATTATCGCAGGTTTGAATTAACGAGAGTCGACTGTATATTGTTATAACATTAATAGTTTTAGAAGTGAACGCGATAATAAGAATTTTAGGTCCTTTTTTGTATCTCGGGTTTCATAATTGGAATTTCATTTTTATACAAAATTATAGCCTATCTCCACCCTAAAAGTCTATTCTAAATATTGATGAAAGAATTTTTGAAATCTGATCAGCAGTTTCGGAGTTTACTTTCTCATACAAAATAAACATTATTGCATTGCGACGATACTTAAAAGAACAAAACATTTAAGTACTTATGGGTGGACAGTAAAGTAGCGTTTGATCAACTGATTTCAACATTAAATTCCCAACTGAAAGCTCAATTGGGAAAATTATAATATGTAGCAGGCTAATGTACTATCTCCCGGCGCCTGCGGAGCGAATTGATCTTACACTCGGAATTGCACGGGTTTGAACGTATATATACCTATGGGGAAGTGGATGTACCCGGGCCACCGGTGCCCGGGCCCTACGGTCGCCACACTGAAGCCTGTGTGGGAGAGCCATTAAGATCATTATTATTCCATTAAAAACAATCTAAACGGTCTGAACCTTTATTATCATTGGATAATAGAATCCAAGAGTTAAAAACAACACATTTTGTTCCCAGCGGAAGCTACGAAACCGCCGTCTAATCCAAGAAGAAAAGGCCCCAATCCACTGGAATCGATCCTTAAGGCTGATGATTGAATATTCTACCAAAAGTATGTTTACATAATTTCCTTGTGCCAGTGTTAGTGTTATAGCGAGACATACTCAGTGAAACTGTATAGTAAAATGAGATAGAATGACAAAACGGAAGAATATAATGAGTTTCTGTAAGATTCTCAAACGTGGACTGCTGTATATCGGCTTAATTTATTTAATTACTTTAGAATGAGCTCTGTTATTGTCTTTGGAGCTCTAGTTTCGTATTTTGTATCAATATTTTAGTTATAAACCAATTTATATAAGTAGGCATAGAATTTGAATAACTGTTACGTCATAATATTTTTGGTCGTGTCATCACATTGTGTTTTTGTTGGTGTGTATATTATGTCTAATTTCTCTATTTTTATACTGGTTGTATGTCTTGTCTCGAAATATTAGCAGAATAATTTACCATTGTTGAGGTATTTAACACAAGTGATTCGTTTATGTTAACACAATAAGATCAATATATATTGAAATATGTATAATTTTTTATATTTAAATTAAAACTTCAATATAATGAAGAATTTACTGAAAGAGTTTTATAACACACAAATACTAATATAACTTTGAATAACATTTTATTGACATTATATAAATAGTGATGAAGATTTACTATTGATCTTAAACAAATTTTTGACCACTCTGTGTTAGTAATATTCTAATATCATAACTTACTAGGTCGTTTTGTACAACTGCAATTTTTCTGTCCATGTTATTTGTTCTGTGACAGAAGGTATTATTTTATTGAATCCGTTTGTTGGCACAATGTATACCTTTATCATAATTATTCATATTATCTATAATTCAGAATTGTAATAGTAGTTAGGTATTTTCTTTTCTCTTCACTTCAGGAGCTGTCGGAATAAGGAATATTAATAAAATAATCTTATTTCTGACATTATTAATATACAATAACAATAATAGGTCAACAACTAATCCAACAGCTCATTGAAAATTAAATAAGAATTCTTAAAGCAATAGTTGCCGCCAAAACACCTCAGTACTTTGGATTTAGTTAGTGTGAAACTATAAGAACTATGTGATATTTTTCTATATTATTTGAAATAAATAATTTAATACTTCAAATGTGTATGTACTATATTATGGAATTCCGAAATAGTAACAATAAAGTATCGATAAACATGCAAATAAATAAGCTATTGCTACTTATAACTAGTAGTTCAGCAAAATCATGTATACAATAGTATGATCATTCATGAAACCTACATGTTAAACACAGTAATTTATTCTAACATGTCAACCTAAAATGAACCTTAACAACACCTATTTACTAGCACTATTCATCACACAGAACTGTCCGTTTATATTCGTCTATGGTCTCGGTGAGTATTTTTTGGAAGATGCCCTCGAAGATTTGATTTTTGACGAATGCTTCATCTGACTGGAGGGAAGTCCACTCAGGTTCACAGCGTCGCCACTCCGCAAACAAAACGTCGTCGATGTGATCAGAGCGCCGGGCACCCACACCTGTATAACAATGGTTTTCTTAAAATGTAAACTTAATGAATTCATCGAAAAATATTATCAAAAATCCACAAATTTGTATATAATGCACCTTTACAATAAGGCAATTATAACTTTGACAACACATCCCGTCCGTCAGAGTAGGCAGGACAAAACATTACGCACCACGACGAGGCAGATTTCCATTTCCGTGCGCTTTGCTCTGCCTCCCAGCACGGGGCAGCTGAGTACGACGGCCTCGCACCAAATTTTTATCTCACAGTCGATCACCGTGCACATAACAATGGTTTATTTATTTATTTAACGTTTAATAAACAAACAGTATTATTTATCACATAATCACAACATATTTTAATAATACAATTGCCTTAACAGTTTCCACTACTTAGAAACAATAGTTTCAGGTATACAATGCATTTTTAACTAGGTCTAATTTTAATTTAACTTCTTTGTTTTCGCAGGATTGAGATCGAATAAATCAATGTGACCATATTTCATGTTTTATAATTTCATGACACAATGAAACTGTTAGTCGCATAATTAGTCCGGCTTATAGAAATGCAAAACGCGCGACATCGAGATTGCAGATTTGGCCGTGGAAATTAAAGTAATCTTTACTTAAAAGATATGAAGAATCAACAAAATTGTTTTAATTTATTATTATTAAAATAATGGTATTATTAATACCGAGATTACTTAAGATGCTGCAGCTACACTCATCCTTAAGCTTTAAGAAAAAATAATTGATATTATAAAGGAACTATGAAAATTTCCTTTCGTTTGGTCATTGTAGATAACTTTTCTGCAATCCAAGTCATAAAAGAACAATAACATAAATGAAATTACAGCGGGAATAGTAACAGAGTGGGACTGAGCAATAGTTAGTGAAAACTGATGTCTGTTCGGTCAACTGTACCAGGGGGGCAATCGCCATAAAAATATGCAGGTTGATTGGAATTGAACTACTGCTGCACTTCAACTTTTACGACATTTCGTATCGCGGTAATGATTTGACAGATGGTTGAGACGCAATCCGATTGAAGTTGGAACGCTGTGGAACGTAATACCTACAATACTAGGTGACATCTCTTTTGTTTCTAATGCGTCTACGATCCAACTTCGTTTTTTTCAACCGTCGAGTAAAAATTTTCGTCCAAAGCTGGATTGCAATTAGAATTGAACCTCAGCGGTCCGTTCACATTGAAAAATAGCGCGATTGGTCTCCAGGGAATTATCAATTTAATTGAAGGCCGGGCCACGGGCCGCAAGAATATTACGATGCTCCAATTATCTCATTGCGGGTAAGAAGGAAATTACACATATGGAAATATTATTTACTAAATTGTAGTGTCACATTCCTGTACTGCAATTTAAGGACAGATGCCTTTAACATATTACGGATAGAATCGCTTGAATGATTGGTAATTCACAGCAATACCTAACTCTCAAGCAATATGTAATATGATTTTATTTAGTTTTTTGTAAATAGAATTTTGCACATAACAGTATGTTAAGCTAATTTCTAATTTTATACTGAGAGAATTCACAAAGGTGAAATCAAATTACTTACCTGACACCACTACTGGTCCAACTCCAGTTAATATATCAAGGAGATTCGAAGAAGTGTTCTTTATCAGTTTCTCCGTATCTTCTGGCGGTTTTTGAGGTAAAATATTGCAAGCGTCCCAAGGTTTATCGCTTCTCTCCAGAGTATGCTTCTGTAAAGTCTCTATGCAGAAGTCTTTGACAAAAGTATCAAAGGCGTCGGTGGGGTCGCAGGACTCTGTATAAGGATCCTTCATGTATTTTTGTATTTTCTCCTCCGTGGTCTCATCTGCCACATACTTGCGAGGTGGCCGAAGTAACCGCGCCTCTGCCGGCGGTGTGTAGGGCGGAGGGGGCTTATCGGGAATCTCGCGAACAACCAGCAGTTGATTTTGCTGTTGCTCCAAGGCTTTAATCTGAAAAATATATTAATTAGAGATTGTATTATTGACCCCTTACTCTGCTTCCACTGAGGAAAAATAGGAAATTGTACATTATCGCTCTACTAAAAGAACGGAGGGAGGTTTCTTAGTTACTACACATGATAAATTTGGTAAGACAAGTGAAAATAATAGATAATCTCATTAAATATGTTGGATAACGTCTGATTTGCTTTATTTAGTTGTGTTATTTGAAAAAAATATATATTTTTTCTTAATATATACAACATATAACATGCTTGTTATCATTAGCCTCTATTCTACTCCTAAATATGGATGTATTTGGGTGCTCCTAACCAAATAACAGTTCTTATTTGTTTAAAAACTATTTCTTGCAATAGCTTAATTCGAGAAAAAGCTTTCAATCTACTTATTTATTTCGAGAATGAAAAACAATCATCAGCGATACCTCTCTTTCAATCGCCAATTGTTGCCTGCGTAGCTCTTCAGCCTCGCATTGTGATGACATCGACGTTCTACTTGGACTGTGGGGCTGGCTACTAACACTAAACACTTCTGCAAAATAAAACACACCGTAAACATATAACGTTGTAGTTTTTAACAATGGTTACTTCCGTTTAGTTTCTTTGTAATTTTAAAAAGAAAAAAAAGATATTATATATATATATATGATAAAATAATAAAAAATATTTTTCCTTCATTATTATGTAAACCTTATTTAATTATTATTGAATTTGGCCTATTTTTCGATTATTTAATTTTAATACAAGTTTAAGACATACCTGAAGCAGAAGACGATGATGATTCTACATTTGCCCAGAGCGATAGGTCTGTGCTTTGAATGTCAGTTCCAGCCACAGCCCCTGCTGGCACCGGCAGCGGTCCCGCTTGAACCGCACTTACGACAATTTCTTTCTCCAATGAAATATCGATCTTATTTCCCGCGTCATGAACACGCTGCATTTCTTCCTTAAGTAAGGTTTCATTGTTCGGAACTGTCAAACTACTACTACTTATTACTGTAGATAAACTATGAAAACTGTTGCCACCAGCTGGCTGCAACGTTGAATCTACCGACTTATCCACCATGTTTCCCAATTGAGCCTCTTCCACAGGAGATTGAATTTGTAACTTATCATCAACTAGACCTTTATAATACTGATCCAGTTCTTCAACCAAGCTCCGGGCTGTCGATGGACTACTTGATTCCATATCAGTATTTTTTACTTGATGCATAAATTTTTCTATATCTGTTTCATTAAAACTATGCTTTGTATTATTGGATTTAACAATATTTCTGAGGGCTTCTTCATTGACTTCATATTGTTTGCTGCTACTAAAAATTTCAGGCACTGACAAATTATTAAATAAAATATTCAAGTATCCTCCATCAACCACTACAAAATTTTCTGCAGCAGTGTCAGTAGATTGCTCCACTTGAACAGTTTCTAGTTTACTTTCTCCAGTCTGTATACATTTTTCAGCACTAGATACACTGTTAGCAGGTAATGGAATATCGGATCTCAGTCTGGATGGTGATACTTCTTCACAGCCACTGCTAGATAGATCAAAGCATTTCAGAGGGGTGGTATGGCGATCTGTTATATTCCTCTTTATCTTTTTCTTATCTAATATGATTTGATCAACATCAACATTGTTTTTTAATTTGAGCTCAATGTTTTTCTTAGTTTTCATAAGTGCCACTTTTCGCTTTTCCGACTGTGTCAATAGCGCTTTGCGCATTCTCTGCATCTCCCCACATTCATGCTGTAACTTAAGGAGAGCACCGCGTTGTTTCTTTTTCAATGTAGAAATATCCGTGTTTTCCTGTCTCTTCCTATTTTCTAACCATAATATTTGAGATTTTGTAAAATCTTTGAGAGCATCTTCTCTCATTTTTAGTACAAATAATAAATTTTTTGCTCGCCTTTGTTCATCACGAATGAGCAGATTGAGCTGAAACCAACGTTTATAAATATTAACGTTTTCAAAACCACAATGAAATTAATGTATAACTAATTAATCAACTAATAAAATGGAAAAAAGAAACTACCATGCATTCTCTAAAATCCAAATAAATAATGACTTATGAATGCAATTAACTCATTGTCTATCTTTGTTTACAGTTTGTATTTAAAGCATAACACTTACCAAACAAAGACTCTTGGATGCCATTGTTTCAGAATCATCAACATTTGCGCCGTGTTCAAGTTTTGAAATGAAAGCGCCATATTCGGAGTGATGCACATCAAAGTCTGGATTATTTACTAAACTCTCAACTTTCTTGTCGGAGATACACGTGTCAGTCAAAGAGCAACTTTCAAGATATTGCAATGATTCAAAAAACGAATCAATAAAGTTGAGTTCTCTTTGGAACTGTTCACAAATGTATTCATTTTGCAATAGGCCGTGGTTAATATTTATTGTGCTGATGATGTCAGACGGTTTCACTAATTTATTTCTATTGAGTACATACGAGCAATTAAGCGACTGTAGTTCATTGATGTAATTAGTATACTGAACGTTGGATGTACGTTGGTTAAATGAGTTATCATGTTGCTTTTGCCTTTTCATTTCTTTTTCAAAAATTGATACCACGTTAATAGGATACGCTAATGGACTAGGTGGTTGATTAGACATTGATTCATTACTATTGCCGACCACGTGAAAGTTTATCTTTTGTCGGGTAGTGCAAGTTACAGTTGCATGACCAATAAAATATGAACCTTTACAATTACTGGAATCTCCACCCTTTTCATTATTATGCTGTGTAATTTTCAACGATGGGACGTGAAGATCGGGTAATGAATTTGATCGAAAATTAAATGTATCTTCTTTGGTACCGCTCTTGTCTTTCGTTAACGTTACATTTGGTACAGCAAGACTATCAAACGTTTGATTTATAATCTCTGTTTGAATATTACGAGAGTCAACACCCATACGTAAATCTTGTTTAATTATTTGAGTTTCTTTATCCATTTGGCTTTTTTTGTCCTTTGTGTTAATCGGTAACGTAGTTTCTATAGTTACATCATTTAAAATATTATTTTTCTCTGTTTCTGTCATACAATCCACTTTGGTCACTAATTCTTCGATCACAGGTGCCTTCAAATAGTTTTGCGATTCCTGCTCAGGAATATTTTCTTTACGATACTCAATATCAAGTGGGACACGAATTATGGTTACAGGTTTACGTTTGCTTACTTCTTTTAATAAATTCGCTGGCTGTGGTTCAGGCTGCTTTCTTAATTTAGATTGCTGAAGTTTATCTACTGATTTCTTGGAAGAGTTATTAAATTTTTCGTTGGCCATTAACTTATGTTTATTACCTAAAGACACTCGAACATTTTCTCTTGATTGGTCTTGATTTTTACTTAGGCTAATTTTTGAAGGCATCTTTCCACTTTTTGACTTGAACAGATCTAAAAATATAGGGCTTTTGTCACTTAAATCTAAAAAACAATATGAACATGACGTTGATTAATATTACATAATTTAAAACTAGAGAAAAGAGTTGTAATTATTACCCTTGTTGGGACGAGTTTTTGAAACTTCCACTGGCTGCTGACTGTCGTTCGAGTATGTACTTTTATAATTAACTTTTGGTGAATTTAAATCTTTCCTATTACTAATAGTGTTAGTATTTTTGGCACTTGATTTACTTTCATTACAACCTGTAACAACAATTATTTTCACAGTTAATTAAATCACTATCAGACGTGGTTCATTGGATAAGTAATACGTGCCGGACCAGGAGAACTTGTCGAATCTCACCAATGAACTCCGGACGGACATATACACAAAACACATTGTTAAAATAAGAACATAATGAAGATTTTAGAACTTTTAAAGGGGAGCAATTCCGTCATAAATGATTTTGGCGTAACTTTAACCGTTTACGCAGCGCACGTAGCGGAAGCTCTCAAAAGGAATTTTCCCGTTTTTGCAACACTTTCTATTGATGCTCCGCTTCTATTAGTCGTAGCGTGATGTTATATAGCCTAAAACCTAATAGATCAATGGAATATCTAACACAAAAATAACGTCTCAAATCCAACCAGTAATTTCTAAGATTAGCGCCTTCAACCAGTTTTAAAAAATGCTTCCTAAAGTACAAACGTCGCATTTTTTAAGATCGGGTATCAGACTGGATACTCGTTCTTCTCGGATACCGGATACTTACCGGATATCCGTAACATCTCTAGTTTTTATAACTGAAATGAAATAGCCAGATGATATCAATCTCTGTGTATTATTATATTCTACATCATAATGTTATTTTTCTGTTTATAATTTGACAAAAAAAATATTTATTTATAGATGAGATTCTACTGCCTAAAAACCTGTTGAAGAAACTATGAAACTTTCCTGTGTAAGTGTAGTTCACATTACATAAATTAATAAAAATACCCACAGTAAACGAATAATCCAATAAGTATCACATTATATTTGTGTACATTATTACTATTTATGGTATTCTTAAATAACAACAAAGAAACCACAAAATACTTTAAAATCTCTGTAAACTCATCGTCGCACTTGATTTTAACGCCATAATGTTTTTCATTTTTGACTTTAGAAATCGGCCAACAATGCAATACTGGATGTAAATGAAAACGAAGTTGATGGAGATATCATATTTTTTTATTAATGGATCACATCATTCTCGTCAACTGGAGTAGTCTCATTGTTCAAAATTATAGTATAATTATACTAGGTATACACAAGTACATATACCTACAAATAAGAAACGGGCGTATTGAAAACAAAAATTGCAAAACTTATTGATTTTCAGTTAGTTATTTATTTTAAGGAACTTTGTTTTGAATAACTTCCTTAGTGTAATATTTATTTTGAAGCCCCTATTAATATATTTTTAAATAAAGTGTTGTGGACATTTTCAAATATTCTTCAGAGTTCAGACCGTTTCGGAACCAAGCTATAAATACACCCACATTTTTCTTCAAAAACTTAGTCACTTTTAGATGGCGGCCGCGTCGAAACGCATGCAGATAAGTGTGTGTAAGGGCACGCACATATAACTAGCGTAACCTAATCAGCGCCCGCGTCGTACGCTAGGCGCAGTTTTAATCGCATCTGCAATTAACTAATAAATAATAACCAATAAAAACGATCGCGCTATTTCGTCTGCGGTTGCGTCCTACTGCTATCTGGAGAAATAAATGTAACCGCGCTGGTACCCGTCCTTCGATGCTATTCTCCCGTGGCTCCAGATTTCAGAGGAAGTCCATTCCTTGGCAGCGCACTACCAAATTCTTAGGGGACACCTTGGACCAAAAACTGGCCAATAAGTGAAATGCTTGTTGTTTTTATTCTGTAGTTAATTTTGTGAATAAAGATTTAGTTCTAGTTGTGCTGTATGATAATTTGGCATTTTGAGTTTAGATTAGAACTTACTTATGTATTAAAAGAAAACACAAAAAAAAATTAACTGAAAGAAAAAAAAATTACATAATAAATTAAATTAATGCCTACATCAAATCAAATAAATTTTTCACTATGGCAGTTGAATTTCTCTCCAAATTCAATTGCTAGTTCTAAAAATAGATAGAGTTATGAAGAGAAAGGAGTTAGTGATAAAAAAATAATATCGTTTAGATACTAATTTACTGTGGTGAGGGCAAATATAAATATCTTAAGTAATGTTACGCGTAGTGAAATAACACGTGCTTTTCACAAATCACAACTATTCAGGATCATATTAAAAGCAATGATTAGAGTTAATCATAGCAATATAATAATAATATTTCTTACATTCACACCAATTAGCCTAGCCCAAAGTAAGGCACTGTAAGGCTTGTGTTATGGATACTAGGGTAATGGATAGACATACATATATGATACATAGATATATAAATACCCATGACTCAGGTACAAAATGGATAGACATACATATATGATACATAGATATATAAATACCCATGACTCAGGTACAAATGCTCGTATTCATCACATAAACATCTGCCCCTTCTGGGACTCGTGCAAAAGGCAAGATCACTACCGTCGGCCGAATACAATTAAAGAAAATTAGCATTAATTTCCATTACGAGATTACATCAATAAATACAATACATACAATCATAGTTATTTGTTTTATTGTTATATATCGAGGGATAATAAATGGAAAAAAGTAAATCACAGTCTACACAAACTGCTTATCACACTACTTTACATTTTGTGCCACACTCTCTGGATACTTAACTTATACTTTAGTTTTGCGTAGGTGTCTTCGAGTACTGTGTATGAGAAAACAAGCGCGGGAGATCCGACCTTAAAAAAGTGTCATTGCCCCCCATTGGTCAGCCCCAGGTACGCCCTTGGCCGCCTAAATGGTAATTTGATTTTGGGAACAATCCTAGCGATTTGGAAATAATCTTTACTAGACAATTTATCGTTACTGGCCTATTGTGAACGTGATTTACGCATGCGACTGGGATATTCTGCGACGGTATTTAAGAGTTAATTTCTGACAGTTTATTGGATAATTGGAAATGATTAGTACACTTGTTTTGGAACTTATTTAACTATCGCAATAAATTAGTGATTTTATTTACCTAAAGCTCGTAGCAATATTAATTACACTACCCAATTATATAGATCAACATAGTATCAGACAACTAAAGTATGCGCTACATCAATTCACGAATGCACGACTGCCAAATTAAATGATCATTATGATTGCTGGGAAAGTACCTACGTGGATCTATTGGCATATTTTGCGAACTCTGGCGGTTGATGTAGGTACAATATTGTTTAATAAGCTAGTTTAAATATTTATACCGAAATTAAATATTGTGTGAAAAAACGTTACACGTCTTAAAGGTTCAGATTGCGGTATCGTTATTTTGAGGTGGTATAAACCGAAATTTAACAAACCGCAATCCGTCCCTGGTAGAAGCGTTAACCAGCTTTTTGCATTGTTACATTGAATTAAAAGCATTTTGAAATACTTACATTTCGAATAATTTATTAACCTAGACACCGTTTTTTGAGACAGCTGATCATCGGTTTTTACTTTGTTCATTGCAACTTTATACGAAGATTTTGAATTACTTATCTTCTTTTTCTCATTCACTGCAAAGATAAGATTGACATGGTATAGGTACATATAATTTCGTTATTAATGCTGTTACCAACATAATTATATTAAATATCACATTAATTATAAATTTATTTCGTAAAGTAGTACACAGTGCTGTATACTACAATTACAGTAAAAACCCCGCCGTAGTCAGATAACATTGACAGGGTTTTGAGAGCTAGAGTTAGCAAAACTCTTGGCACGATACTTTTTATAGGATTGGTAACAAAAAAATAATTAAATGAAAAAATAACTCTCCACTCGAAAGTAGTTGAATCACTTACATATCTTTAACTCCCAATTAATTTCTTAAATAAAAAACTTTGACGACCGCTTGGTGCAACGGTAGCAGCAATCCTAACTTCTGCTCCAAAGGTGCCGGGGTTCAAATCCCGGTAGGGGCATATGTTTGTGCGATGAACACAAGCATTCGTTCCCGAGTCTTGATCTTTTATATAATTATTTATGTACTCTATACATTATTTAGTACCTATAGTACAAGCTCAGCTTAGTTAAGGACTAAATAATTGTTGTGATTTGTCCGGAATTTATTATAATTATTGCAATCATATCACATTTAAATTTTGGTTGGAAACATCGATCATCGTACCCTCTAGACAACAAATAGCAAAATATCGGTGTCTGTCAACATAACCAATAAATAAGATCTCAATTATTGTATCATTCGTCTCGCGTAGAACATTCGTTTTCTTCTAATTTTTATTTAACGATTAACGTAGAATATGAAACATATATGTATTTTTAAATTGAAATGTATTAATAATTTGAGGATAAAGCAGTAAAAGGCTAATTTTTAAAATCTATTCTCAATCATAATCACCGGTTCCCATTTTTTCTTATTATAAGGGGTGAAATTCATTACTTCGTATTATATTTGCAGAACTGAATCAACGATAAAAATTAGAATTGGAGTCGATTGTAACTTACGTCGCATACGACGAGTGATTTAAAAAAATAGAGTGATCCCAAGATATTTCGCTGCCACACAGTATATTACACCAATAAGTAATTAATCTAAAAATCTCTGAAAAATAAATAAACTAAAATATTGATCGGAGTTCATCATTTACGGGGTTAGTTTTGTGAAATGAGGTCAATCATAAATATACCTTTCTTTTATGTATTACATTAAAGTAATGAAAAAATAATAAAAATAAATTAACACCAATTAGCCTAGTCCAAAGTAAACACTATATGGCTTGTGTTATAGATACTAAGGTAACAGATAGACATGCACACATAGACATTTAATATATAAATATTTCTATAAAGAAATAAATATTAATACCTGAGTCATGACTCAGGCAGGCAAATGCACTCTCTCCACTGTCTGCGGTGATGTCTGACTATACTCAGGCATTGTGGAGCCACAAAACAAGTCACTAACCAAAAGAAGAAGAGTGGGTGATGTTAAAAGTATGCATAACACTATTTTTATTTATAACGTGCTCTGCGAAAGCACACTTCTAAATAAAAGGGAAAGTTATTGACATTGAAAGTATAGTGACGCAAAAATAAATAAATATTACTAACGAGAGATTAATAGTTATTTGATAAATTATTATAATAGAAAAATACTACAAAAAATCGACTCGGGTCACAAGTGAATCTCAGGCGGGAATTCACTTGTGACCCGAGTCGATTTTTTGTAGTATTTTTCTATTATAATAATTTATCTTATAAGATCGCATTGAAAATGCATAAAATATATAAAAATTATAAATCTAATAGTTATTTGTTATGCAAGAGGTTGAAAGTTGAGATTTGGCCGGGAGTTACTTCTATTGAAACCTGAGCAAGCGAGAAAATATTTTGGGTGCAATAAAAACATAAATTATAAATTAAAAGTGAAATTGTTACAATTATTAATGTTGAATATATTTTTTTATATTTATTTGAATTGACTAACAAAACGTAGCTGTTTTTTGGTTTGTACACTTTGTCAGTTCCTTTTCGGGTGCGGTCCGAAATTCAATCATAATTTAAACTATACATTTAGAATTCTTATATTTAACAAATAGTATATTCAAAATATTATTTAGTCTTGTTGTTTTCTATCATTTAAAAAAATAAAATAATTTAATGAAACCAAAACGGAGCATTATAGTATTAATTTAAATAAGAATATACTGTAATTTATAAAGACTATAATGACTATGCAGAAAGTAGGTACAACGTGTGTTTTTCTTTGAATAGAAAGGTTCTAATTTCAAAACACTTTTCCATGCTGAAATTGAATGATAAACCAAACTTTTCCGAGCGTGTGATGTGAAAACTATTTTATCAGGTAAGTTTTAAAAATGATTATTTATTGTGGAACTTTTATATTTAATATTAAGTATAAATATGCTTCATATATCTGCAAAGATACTGTTTCACAAAAAACTTTATTAAATACAAATTAAATAAAATAACAACAGAATTAAGTAATGTCAGCAAGCAAGACAGCGGTTATAGTTTTTGCTTACAAAAGATCATGAACTTAACTTAAAAGGCTATGTGATATTAAGATTGGAGGTGAAGAATTGGAATACACATGAACAAGTGATGCAGTGTGAAAGCACAGACGCACAAAACGTCGAGTTGCGGAAATCGCCCGTACAGTGGATAGTGGCTTTCTACTGTGATTCGCTTTTCCAGTGTGATAGCGAGAATATATGCTGGAAATATGGTGTATGGGGAGTTGCATACTTTAATGTACCGACAGGTGTCCCATAAGGCTCAACTGGCTATGAATGATGGAGTGTTGGCCCTGGCGTTGATGTATGGAAGTGGAATTAGGGTATGGGAAAATAGGCATAGAAGTAGAATTAATGCGGTGAAAATGCGAGCGTTGAGAAGCACCTGTTATGTGAAAATGTTTGACAGAATTTGTAATGACACAATATGAAAGAGATGTGGTGTGAAGGATTAAGAAAGGAATGCTCAGAGGGTTTGAGCACATAGAAAGGATGAATGAAAGGAGTTTGGCAACAAAAATATATCAATCCGGATTAAGTACAATTCTATTATGTGTACTAATATAAGTATTCTAACAGGTATGTGGCTTGAAATAAGTGTGAGTAGATATGAGTATGTAAATTAGATACACTAGAGAATTTTACAATTTCTTGGTTAAAAATATTTAATTTTTATTGTTAAAATTGTTTTATAGAACTAAGCTTTACAGCAAATGAAAACCTTTCTTCATAAGGGGAAGACTCAATCTAGAAAAATCACGAATCTCTTAGAAGGTTCAGTAATTAATTTTTTGTCTATATAAGAACAAACACTTGCACAAGCACTTGCATGATGACATGATTATTTATATTCCAAACACTATCACCTATCACCTGTCCTAATGAAAAGAGATTAAATTGACTTTGGGAATCTAGAGTCTAAGAGAAATTCAACTATTTTTAACTCAGGAGTTACACACATCTCTAATTTAAGTATTATATGTGGCAAAGGCAATAAATTCAGGAGTAAATATGATTAATTCTTACACTGAAACTTTAAGTAACAAAAATCATAATAGATTTAAATACTTACAATTTGAAGAAGTTGACAGCAGCGATGTAGGTAAATGAGCAACTTGATTAATAGATTCAGTGTCTGATGCTTTCGGTTTTCTTCTATCCCGTGCTAAAAGTAGATCACAACAAACATCTATCATAAAAATAGAAAATATAATAATAATAAATAAAAATAGAAAGCTATAGAAAAGTTTGAGCTGAAATTATAAAGGTACTGTGAAATATGCCAACATTTCGTGTAGGATATCTTTACCACATGTACAGTATTTAAACAAATCGTTGATATTCAATAATATTTTAATTTACAGCGAGATTAAGCAACTTCTGAGGAAAGAAGATAATATTTGAAGCAACACTGACTATTCTGTGTGCTGCTTACTACACACAGTAACTTGTGGGAGCTTGTGCATATTTATTATCACAGGCAAAATTTTGCACAAATTAAAGGGTGATTGTGCCTGATGACTCAACAACAACTTAGTTTACTTCATTATATGTTGTAAAACTCTATTTGTAGATTGTTTTAATGATAACTAGCGACCCGCCCCGGCTTTGCATGAGTGCATTGCTCTACTATATTATACATATATTATAAATATAAACCTTCCTCTCGAATGGCTCAATCTATTAAAAAAACCACATCAAAATCCATTGCATAGTTTTAAAAATCTAAGCATACATACAGACAGCAGGAAACAACTTTGTTTTATACTATGTAGTGATGAGATTGTTGAGGGCTCTGTAAATGTAATCATTCCATGGTATTACTTGTTTTATTAATATTTAACATTTTTGTTAAGTGTTAAATATTAACATTTTGTTAAATGTTACAATAAACAAGATGCAGTTTACAAAAGAAAGTACTTAAATTACAATAGAAAATCTTACAATAAATTCAATTATAAAAAAGTAGGCAAAGTTGGCATGTTTCACAGTAAAGCAGAAGTAGATACACATAGTACAAATATTTTATCCATACCAAATTTTGGATAGTGGTCATTCTCATCATCTTCTTCTATGGTAACAATTTTTCGTTTTACTAAGCCTGAATTCATCATCCTTGATGGCGTTACAATATCTGATTTAAGTGACCGGCTGGTTTTGACTGGAGAAGCATCTACGGTAACCATGCGTCGTATGCGAGGAAAAGGGCAACCTAATGCTTCTTTAAAAGAATGATAAGGTGTCACAAATCAAGGAGACGAAAATTCGATTCTACAAAAAAATCTTAAAGATTTTTTAAACAACTACCTTTGCAGTTTACATCCAAAGCGGGAAGTTTAGTGTATTTTATAACTGTATTCTTATTCTTTACTACAGATGGAAAAGAAGCACTTTCAATTTGCAGAAAAAACCCATAAACCCCATTTAAATTGGCATCAATGGTGGGTGATGCCGTAGCATCCATTTTTCAGAGTTCACTAAAGAATTTTCTTAATAAATTTAAAACATGTTAATATTTAAATCTTTACAACAATTATAAAAGTGCTCAACACAAATAATGTGTTGTTATGGTTAATTTAGGAAAATAACAACATTTCAGTGATTTTTTTTTAACATTTTGTTATTTTTGTTGTCAACATTTTTTCTGCTCACATCACAGACTACATTACTTTTTTGTAAACTTTTACCATATGGGATAGCAAGGCATAGAAAACCTATACAGCATCGTCTTCAATAATTTCTTTTTATATTTAGATAATGCTTTATAATGGTAGTTTTCCAATTACAGAGCATAATGCGACTCAGTGGCGCACAATGCCGAATTATGCTGATGCTTTTGGAACGTGAATTAGTTTTCAAATGCACCAGCAGAGTGCGCTAAGTTCGGTGTTGACAAAAAATGATTGCCTGTGTCATTAAATGATTCAATCTAGCCATTGCAATGTTTACAAAAGTATATTCCTGTAAAATAAATTTGTTTATAGATTCGAATTCTAAAATAAAATTGTATTCACGTCAAGTCAGTGTTTGTACCTTCATCCATACTTATATTTATTTTTTTAACACAATTTGAATTAACTTTGATTATTTTAAAAAACTACAATGAAACGAAAGCTTTAAATTTTTTTCATCACTAAATAATATTGCTAACGATAATATATAAACAAAACATTTCGATCAATGCGAACTTAAAAAAAAACCCTTGTTAATTTTCTGTCACTGAGTTGGTATCGATTGCACGCATCACACGAAAACATTACTTTTGAGAGTGCTCGATTGTGCAGAGCGTTGCTGTAGTTGAGACATTCAACGTTAAGCATTATGCCGCATAATGCGCTCTAGTGCTGTAATTGGAAAACTACCAATGCTGATGTATGAATGATAAGTGATAATTAATAAAGAAGGATATAACTACTTTCCCTAGGTATTAGCAAGAATATGGGGTTTTTATTGAATCCCCTGTTGAGTTCGTTTGACATGACTTTAACTTCACATTTATTTTTCTTCTACGTCTGTATACAAAAACACAAAACAGTAAAAAAGAGTAGAAGTAGCAATAAGCGATCTTTTAAAGGAAATCAGAGTACCCTTAAAGATGTGTGATCTTTAAATCGCGTTAATATTCCGATTGGTTAGAAAACTTGAAAACGTTGGAGCATATATTACAAAATGAATTATATTTATAATTTTTATATATTTTATGCATTTTCAATGCGATCTTATAAGATAAATTCTTATAATAGAAAAATACTAGAAAAAATCGACTCGGGTCACAAGTGAATCTCAGGCGGGTCTCAGTGAATTCCCGCCTGAGATTCATTTGTGACCCGAGTCGATTTTTTCTAGTATTTTTCTATTATAATAATTTATCTTAAAATGAATTATATCATATTCTATATAGGTATGGTCCATAATGAATAACGGCTTACATCTTTGTTCTAGTACTGCTTTTAGATACAACATGGAGTTATATTTATGCTATTAGCAGCACTGCTTTAAGCAAACTGTACCGCCAATCACACGCTAGAAGGCGCTTCAAGTTGAATAAATTACCAGGGTTGCAAACAATATTAATGGTTGTGTATTGTAAAATGGCATTTTTCAATTTTTTTGCTATAAGGTTTCGAGTAGAGTTTGCGATCCCAACCGAGTAAGCGCGGGTACCGCCCACTTGCGACTTCCACTCTTTTTACTGTTCTGTGTATAAAACAGTAAAGATACAATATGTAAACAAGTGAAAAAGGCGGACTCTGTTCAATCATCAAACTCATGTGCCAAACTAGATGAACATAAAAAGACTACTCAAATTTAATATTTCATGTGCATATAAGGGTAGAACAAATATCGCTGACTAGCCTCTGCCAAGAAAAAAGTTGGCTTGTCACTATTGTTTATGAAAATATTTTTTCATACTTGTTGATAAATTAATTATTTTTATACACCACTATTTTTTAAATAGAGCAAAGGCTAATTATATAAAGCCTTGTTATTATATATGTGCAATAATGATTTATTAATATCTATTAGCAACAAAAAGATGAAGGTTTCTTTATATCCCAAAATTTAATAAAATTATGAATGAATTTCAGAGGCTTATTTATTACTAAGGTTTTTTTATCGTGTCTTTTCACTCTAGTGTGTATAAATGCCGCCGGTGGCCAGAGACAGCTGGCGATACCGATGATTATGATGATAAACAGCCTATGTACCAAATAGGTTTAACTAACTACAAAGCAGTTTGTATATCACTTTGAGTTCATAATACTTTGTTGCATATGGAAATAGATTCTGGTTTGTCAATATCGTGCATAAGCAAAGATACGTATTGTACTTATTTTAAAGTTAAAATTGGTAAGGGTACCCGATCTTCACCCCCGCGGGACTCCCCTTCCCGCCTCCCCCCTTAGGGGACCCCCGAATTTTCAAACCCCGATATCTCGGGTAATACTAATCGGACAGGCGTGTGTGACCCCTCATTTTGTAGAGTTTTTAGGACACACCGAACTGCCCTGACAGAATTGTGAAAATCCGCAAAAAAATATATTTTTGGAAAAAATTGAAAAAAATTTTGAAGTTATACTTCTTTAGGCACGTTATGAATAAATGATGAGATTGAAATTTTAAGATGCGCGCGAATCACTGTGACACAAAATTATCATGTTGAAGTTGGCCGCAAAAGCGACATAGAATAAACCAGCAGAATGAAGTTGGTCGCTAATTATGAATGTGTGTGTGTGTGTGTGTGATTTTAAATTATATGTGATAGTTAACAATAATTTATATAAAATTATAATATTAATTATCTTTGTTTAGTAACGATAAAGAAGTAAAACTTCTTACGTGCATACATAATAAAAAGTACCGAAGTACACACAACGGTTTTTTTTTAATAGAAACGGTATCGAAAAACTTTTCTCTGCTCCTTACCATCAATCTCCAATGGAGCCGCAGAAAACGCTGTTATAATTTGTAAACGTGCAATTCGAAAGACGACAAAACAAAACATAGAAGTTCTAAAAGCCTCGTATAGATTTTTATTTAACGATAGGAATGCGGAACATTACACGACCGGGGAGAATCCAGCTCAAACACTTTTGGGTCGTAAGTTGCGTGTGTCTAGATATGCTAAAACCAGAGCGATGCAACAGCAAATTTTCAAAGAAATATTTACGGGTGGCTCGGTTCGACAATTTACACCCGGGCAGCTCGTCTGGTATCGCGATTATCGGAGCGGACGGCATCGACGCGGGTGAGGTGCCTAATACATTACGAAGGAACCGAAGTGCATAGCCACGTTGATCAGCTAAAACCTAGACAGTCGCAGACAACATCAGAACCTCCTTCCATATACCAAAAGAGAAACTTTCGTAGTTCATTTATAGTGGCGGGAGGGAAAAAACCGACGACTACGGAGTGGCCCGGTGTCGCCAGGTGCGCAGACTTTAAACCGAAAACCTGGCTGAGGTGAGGATAATACGTGAGTTAGCCGTCCGGAGGTGCCAACGAAGAATAAAGGTACGAATAAATAATAAGGACACGAAACCCCACAGTAAGATTTGGTATAGACGAATATTTATATGAGTTTTGTTTTTATTTGAACGTTTACTTTATTGTAATATTCGGTAGAAAATGTATTACGTATAATTGTTGTTAAATTTTAAGTTAGTGATTAAGGGTAGAGGTGTCATATATTATGTAGGTAGAAATATTATTGTAAAAAAGCGGCTTCTTCATTCCCGCAATAAAGTGGTGAAAATCGATTTTGATAAGCAAAAGTTCCGGACTATCTGTATCTCCCTTAATGGCATGTCATTAGTATATGTCGATGAACTGTACTATTTTACCGAGATTCGTTTGTTATATCAGTAATGAAACTATTTTATAAAGGACAATTTTAAAGTTTTTTGCGGCTTAAAGTGTTTTTAAAAGCTAAATATTGTCGAACCAAACCCTTTTTACCCCAACCTAAGCTTATTCTCTTATTTGTAATGAATGTTGATTATTCTAAAACTATAATATTGTTTATAATTTGTAAACTTGTAGTTTTACCTTTGTATTTTTATATTAATAAATCTGTGATTAATATAATACAATAAGCGCTTATTTTGAATTTAATGTGACAACTAAGGAAAAAAGTCGAATTAACTAAAAAAAATACAAATAATAAAAAAAATGCCGAATTGATTATTAATCAATTATATAAGCTTAAACAAAACAATCGATTTGTTATTATGTTATTAATAAAATTTTATGTAAATTGGAACAACTCTACTACTGCAGATCGAATAGATCCAGGTGGTACAAGAATCACAAGGAACGTGTAAGTGAACTTTTGTTTCTTAGTGATGTTTCGTTTGTTATCTCTCTTCTTCCTCTTACACATAGCTTTTTCGTCTCCTTCGTGTTCGCTCAAATGCGAAAGGGGTTAGATTTTTTTTCTGAATAAAAAATTGGTGATGTGTTAATCATTAAATAGATTAATAATTTACATTTTAAGTGTTTTTTTACTCGGGGAATAACAAAAAATTGAGTGATATCCAAATGTTGCAGATCCAACAACTTCTAGTTTATAAGCTAATAAATAAGATGTAACATAATGTGTGACTTAAATTTGATACAACGGAAACCTGTAACAAACTAGTAAGGCCGTCTGACATTGATGCAAGTAATCTGACCCGAAGCACAGACACTAAACTTAGCTTTGCGCGGAGTCAATGATAAACATTAATCAATTCATTGTTTACTTTTGAATAAGAATGGCTAAATTCAGTATATCCTGCCATTTACACTACGTACTTAAAAGCAAGTGATTGTTTCATTAGACTAATTATAGTAGAACAATATACATATTTAAGTGTAGAACTATTATTTGTTCAATACAATATCATTAAGTTAGTTATTACCTATTAGAAAGAGACAACGGCACTTGTTTTTACTATCCTGCTTGTACCTGTTTTACTTTGTACCTTTACCTTTACTTTGTACCGGTTTTTACTATCTTGTTTTAGCTTACCGTTTGGTCCATGATGAATGATGATACTTTCGTGGCGGTACTTCAGTCCATAGAGCAGTGTCTTTGTCATAGAGAGTATAAAACGGTTAATGGTTTAACTTAATCTGTGTTTAGCAGTCAGAATCAGCTTGCGCTTTGGAATTGTTGGATTATGATCAATTTTTAACAAAATAAATTCCTTTTTGAGGACACCTTATTTGGTTGACTGGTGCTTCAATATTCCACAATTATATGTATTTATTTAAGTGGTATTGAATACGGTTTAATTCTTGTTTAATAATGTGTGACCATTCTTTATAATGATATTGTACGCAGCTACATAGGTACTTTTCTAACAAAGAAAAATTTACCATCTTGCTAATGAGTTGAAATAGAAAGAAATGTGTCTTTAGATGAAAGTGTTTACAACGATTTAAAATTTTTATCCACATGTGTTATGTGACAATGCAATCATTGGCATTCCATCACAGATTCAAAAGATAGTGGTGAAAAGGACAATGTGTTGTCATTTTGACGATTACGAGTGTGATTTTGTGTAGTGAAGTTAATTTCATCATTAAGGATATCTGAAGTCATACAGAGTAAGTTTAATGTTCTTTATCATTATTTTTTTATAAAGATTTGTCATAGGGGTTTGGGAAGCCATTTTATGTTACCTACCTAGGTACACTGTGGTAGTGATGGAGACAGATAGATACGCGCAGCCTAGATGTAAATGCGCATGATAAGTTGAAATGCACTGGTGTTCAGATTGATTAGGGCTGCAAGTAATGCCCGTCAGTGCATAAAAGGTAACCAATGTGTGCACATCTTTGAATGTTGGTAGTTCTGACTGAGATGAAACAATGGGTTCTGTGCAAGAAGCAGAAAGGTAAATCAAGATAACTTGTAGATATTTTTTGTGCCATTGTTTTTAACTAATTCTAACAGTGTACAAATGTTTTGACATTTTATTGTACACCTCAAACATCAGATGTTAAAATTGTACCAAACCATTTTTTAATATTTATCACAAATGTATTAACAATCCTCTTTTTATATATTCAAATACTACAGTCCAAAAATCAACTGAAATCTTATCATGTTTTGTGTGAGTGTTGGCACTTGTTAATATTTGTTTGGACCTAATTTAACTTTTTGATTCAGGAATTCAAATAAATATAATTTGATTTACTAAAATATTGTAACAATCCTCATTATAAAAGAAAATAATAAGAAAATATGAAATTAAGAAATTAGCAAAATTTTTAAAGAATTACTTAATAATTTTTTTTATTATGTGCATAAACAATACATCCTTGTAATAGAAAGAATAATTTTGCCTTCGTCAATTAATGGACATCAATTTGAGTGTTATTTATTTAATCATAAATTTGATGTTACTTTTTGCAAGATGTAAGATAAATGAGAAACTCAACATGAATTTGATATATTTAGTTCTTACACTTTGGTGCATATTACACATTAGAATAAATATATAACGACCATTACCTTAGTCATCCTGTAATCACGGCTTCTATAAAGGAGTTGAAATGTGAGGATTAAATATAAAATAAATTTATACAAAATCTATATAAAATTTGTATTATTCAAATGAGTCTTATAATAATGATATTTAATGCATTTATTCTCACTGAATTATGGCATTACATTTCAATTCAACAAATTCAGCTGCCAAAAATATGGTGTTAGATGTAATCATTGTATTAAAAAAGATGTAGTAGTTTGAAAGTTTTTATAAGGAGTCTTCTTGTTAGGATTTGTGAGTTAATGTGAACTCTTAGGTGCTTGAACAGAGTCTAACTGCCATAATTAAGTTGTATTTGAGATTCTCCAGATTTTAAATCAAACAAGGTGTAATTACAATTACATTTACACCACCTAATTATTATTGATGATCGATTGATGCAGGTCAATGTTTTCTCAAAATTGAAAATGTTTTTAATTTAAATTTCTCTAAAATGGAGAATGTTTATTCATGATATTGATTGAGCAGTTAACTTTGTAATGGCAACTTAGTGCAATACATGTCAATCAAATTTCTTAAATGTTGCAAAGGTAAACCATACCTTAAATTTTACAAACCATACCTTAAATGTTTTTTTGTTCCCACCCAGTTACACCTACAACTGCAAAACTGTTGTAAGAACTAAAAAATCCCAACTAGTGACAATCTTACACAGTGGGACTATTTTTTATACTTGTTATACACATTCCATAAGTAGGATTATGAAAAAACATTGTTATAGCTTGGTTGTGAACAAAGGAGTAAGAAGTAACAACTGTGTATGCATTATACTGCAGACAATAATAGGGAAAATAGTCTAGGAATCTAATGGGCTGCTATCACATCGATATATCACTTTCAAAACCCTATTTCAAATAAGGGTTTATCTCTTTTAAATTTAACTTATTTACTAAATGTTTAGGAAAGATTCGCCTTCTTCTGGTTTGTTTCAGCTCTTTGTCTTTTTACACAAAGTGGTTTCAGATCTAGAGGTTGTATTTAAGTTGAAATCAAACAGTCCCTATTGTTACTGACACTGCACATGTGCTTCCATTGTTAGTTATTAGATCCAATTATTTACACTTAAACAAATAAAAAAAGACATTATTTTTTACATGGAAAGAGGAAACATTTTATTGTTTCAATATCTTAACTCCATAAAACAAACTGCTATAATATTTTGTAGCAAAGGAAAAGTAAAAAAAACTTTTTCCAAAGTGTTGCTCTGACTTAAAATTCTAATCAAACATACAAAACTCACTGTAAAGAAGTATCTTTTAGTGTTTATCTTTAAAATTTAATTTATATATTATTATTTTCAAATAATTTTTCGATTTTGATGTTAAATATTGTGTAAAACTGACAAAGTTTTGACAAAAATCCAAATTAATGTATTTTGGTTAAAATTATAGGATTCAAAATTATCTAAATAATAAAAAAGATTGTCCTGACTTAGAAAGGACTTAAATGGATAAAGAAATTATAGAATATTAAATAGTAGACAAGGCAAGGTGTGCTTTATACAACTAAGAAGTGTTGTTATGTCAAATCGATAAAGCCAATAAAGTAGGTATTATAAAAGAGCAGAAGTTATCCAAAAAAGGTGGCCAATTATATTGAAGAAGAAATTGTGTTCATGGAATGAGGTTAAAAAATGGTTTAAGAAAATGTAACTCTCAATTATGATTTTCTTGCTATTCAATGGCCAAATAATTATTATAATTTATGAGGTTACATACTATTTTTCTACTCAATCTTGGTGTTGACGCCCGAAAGAAGCAAGGCTTTATAGTATAAAGCGAAAGAACTAAGCTTTAAAATAGAGCCACGCACACTGACATAAGTGAAAGCGAGACAATAGGCCATGTACACTGAGGTGGGGAGGCATCTGACGATTCCGGATAAAGAGGCCGCACGGCGAGCAATTACCTACATGAGAGTGGCCCAAACATCCGTATATAAGCTTCTCTTTAAAAGAGATAGAAGGCTACGCCAGCCTCGCACAATGACATGGGTGAAAGCGAGACAGAAGGCGCACAGTAAGGTAGCTGGCTCCTATAAATCATGTAACGGTAAAATCTGACGTTTAGCACTGATGTGGGCGCGCGGCGAGCGCCTCATGCGAGCGGTTCGAACGTCCGTTTAGAAACTTCGCCTCAAAATAATATTGTTTTTTCCACCAAATTGGTCCAACTTGATTCAAATGGCAGGACCAAGTTATCTATCATTTTTATACATAAGTGTAGATGATATTTCCACACTTATTGTAAAATCGCTGGTCCAAGCAAATTTATTAAATAAAATCTATGTCTTAGTTTTATATTTTAATACCAATAATTTATACTATGTTCTCAGTACGTCAAAGCTTATTTACAGGGCGGCTGATATGTATTGCAACCAACTTCGGACTGCAGTCATTTCTCAACCACTCATCTGACAGCTGTCAGATTTATTCCAGTTCGCAGTTCCTTTTTATTGTTTACAAGCGTACAAAAGCATTTTGATCTATTGCATTCAGAAAAAAAGTTATTCGTGATGGAATTCAAGCGTGATAGTGTGATTGCTTTATATTTGGCTGGAAAATCCACAAGTGGCTATCGTTAGAGCCCTCCAGCATTTAAATGTGAACAAATCTTTTGTTTCTCGTACCATTGCTCGCTACCGTGATACTGGCAGTGTTGCAACGCGTCCAAAAAGTGGACGAAAAAAAACAGTAACAACACCAGAAATGATCCGAAAAGTGAAGGCCAGAATTGATCGAAATCCACGCCGCAGTGGTAGAAAAATGGCTCGTGAGCTAAACATATCGCGAGAACGGATGCAACACATATTGAAAAATGAGCTTGGGCTAAGTTCATTGAAGTTCCAAAAAGTGCAAGAGCTCACCGATTCACAAAAAAAAAGTTAGACTGGAAAGGGCCAAGGAGTTGTTTCGCTTGCACGAAAGTGGCCAATTACCGAATTTGGTTTTCTCCGATGAGAAGCCATTCCAAATTGAGCAGTTTGTGAACAAACAAAATGATCGGGTTTACTTGCCAAAGAGGTCAGCTGAAAATTTACACCTTCGATTGATCACCAAAACTCAAGCGCCGCCGATGGTAATGGTGTGGGCCGCCGTAACGGCCGATGGTCGCTCCCCGCTCGTATTCATCGACCGTGGGGTCAAAATAAATGCCGAATATTATCGGGAAAATGTCTTAAAGGCAGTATTGAAGCCCTGGGCAGACAAACATTTCGGCCGCAGACCATGGACATTCCAACAGGACTCAGCACCATCGCACTCAGCACGCGTCAACCAAGAATGGCTTAAAAAGGAGGTTCCTCGTTTCATTTCCACCACACAATGGCCACCAAAATCTCCGGATCTCAATCCGTTGGACTTTTGCGCCTGGAGCATTTTGGAGAGTAAGGTTTGCACTAAAAAATACCAAAGTGTCGACCATCTCAAGACAGCGCTTCGCCGGGAATGGGCCAAAATACCGCAGAGTCACTTTCGTGCAGCGTGTGATGGCTTTGTCGGCCGTTTGAAGGCCATAATTCGTACCAAAGGTGGCCATTTCGAACAAATCTAAACTGATTCTAAAATTTGATGTTATTTCCGACATTTTTTGCTTTTGAACAATAAAATAAAAAATAAAAAAATATAGCGCTTTACTTTGTTGCATTACATATCAGCCACCCTGTAGTAAGTTAAAATTGTTTTCTATAATTAAGTGAACTTCAAACATTGACATAATTTGTCAAATTTGACCACAAAACAGTAAAAAGAGTAAAAGTCGAAAGTACGCGCATTTAGATTTTCTGCTTACTCAGTCGGGATCGCAAACTCTACGCGAAACAATAAAGCAAAAAAAAAAAAATACTATTTTATGCAGTTTTGAGTGTATTATAGTCGAAGGGCAAATGAGGCCTAATGTACTATCGGTTATTCATATCTTCTGCTATTTTCGTTTAAATTGTAAATTTATTATATTAAGTTCTTGGAAATGAAGAAATAAAATTAAAGCAACATTATTTTTGAAATGTTAAAGTGTTTTGTTTTTATAGAAGTTTCTAATATCGATAAGTAGTATATTTAAGAGATATACATTGCAACCAATACCTATAGCATATTGTTTGGAACTAATTCCACGGAATTGTCATTTTAATTTAATTATTATAATTGCTTAATTTTGCAAAAGTTTATTTGACACAAATAATGTTGTAAATTTAAAAAGGTGATTTAATGGATATGATTTTGAAAACTATTTTGGAAAGCAAAATCATATTGGCTAATAAATTTGTAATGAAAAAGATAAATATATTAAAGATTTATAAGGTGCGGTTTTTTTGCTTTTTTTTAAATATAACAACCATAACCAGTTGTGTAAGAAGTTACGTTTCGATGCATGATAAAAACATAGCAAAATATTTTATTTATTACAGCTTTTGTAAAGATTCTTTTATATAGGTACGGAATAAAAGAAAAGCATTGGCGTAGTTTTGACTTTCAATACACGGTCTTGTAAATGGTCATATTGAATAAAAATCATTTTATCATTATTTTATAAAACTAAATCGATAATATCAATATTAATATTGTTTGCAACCCTGGTAATTTGTTCAACTTGAAGCGTCTTCTAGCGTATGATTGCAGGTACAGTGTGCTTAAAGCAGTGCTGCTAATAGCATAACTATAACGCCATCTTGAACCCAACAGCGGTACTATAACAAAGAAGTAAGCTGTTATGGACCATAACTATGTAACAAAAGGGTAGAATATGATATTATTGATTTTGTAATACATTTATGCTCCAACGTTGTTAGTTTTTCTAATCAATCGGAATATTATCACGATGTAAAGATGTGTGAGTAAGGTTACGCTGGCTTCCTTGAAAAGATCGCGTCTTGTGACTTCTACTCTTTTTTTACTGTTCTGTGAATTTGACGACCATTTGGTGCAACAGTAGCGATCCTGCCTTTCGCTCCAATGGCCCTTTTTTGGTTATCGCTGGAAATGTTTTGCGCATTCGCTCGTTCTGGGAGGTGGCTGTTATATTGTACCGTCTAAGGTCTTGTTAAGCTACATCTCTACAGACCTCTATTCTATATGCACCATCTTCTTTTATGTGTTCCCCGCCAAATAAGACTTTGGGTATGGCCAGACACCGTGAACTGATTTCTTCTCTAGATATATGATTATATCCCAAGTGCCTTGGTACAAACTTCAGTATTAAAGAATTACTAACACTAATCATTTTCTCTGCAAATATGAATCTTGCTATCTTAAACAATTTACACAACCTTTCGTCTGGTTCCCCCGTATGTAACTTCACTAATGTGGCTAAAGCAGTAGCTGGTTGCCTATGATTTTGGGCGATAGTTGAAGTATTTTCCAGGATTTCAGTAAACTGTGGTTTTGGAAGTCCAATATAAAAATAAAAACGTCATCAGGAATAGATGCTGATCTCTCAAAGCAAACAATAACGTTATTGTTTTTTGAAAGGCGTAACATATCGCCTTCTTGTCTAGGAGTAAATAAGTTATACACGTGGCGTACAACAAGTGTTGTGTCAATCCATGCAGGATGAAACCAATATTGCTCACATACTCGTGCATCTAGCGGTATGTAAAAATTCAACTCTTGCAGAACAGTCGATCTCAAACTCTTATGTATCCTGACTAAGTTTCCATTTTCACATTGTCCAAATATGCATTGTCTGGTATCAAAAGGAGCTCTAAAAAATCCTTGAATAGGAAACCTCAAAACATTTTGGGCAGACTGTGCGTGTTCCACTAGATGTAGGTATTTGTGCTAATTCAGCACCACCAACTGGTTCTGGAAGAACGAGTTCTCCCGCATTGAGCTGACGTCGTCTAAAGTAGCGTTCCGCTTGTTGGAAACAAGGTCTACAAATCCGGTCTTCACTATTTTATTTTATTGCATTTTCCAATAGGTATTTCTTATAAAATAGACTTAACAGCGTTAAAGCATCTGTTTTAGGCTTCCCGAACATTAGGCCAGCGCGTTTTTGTGGAATAAAGAACGCCAACGTCGCTTGCCGCCGCGTCAATGTGACGAAAACAAAATTCACACACTCGAGAACCGCGTACGACCCGGCGAATGCCTCATATGTCCCCACATAACAGAGATATTTAATTAGATACATACTTCTCTGATTTTCCTGACGTCCACCAAATTATCCATTATGAATGTATTGCGCAGTAAAAGCAATAGATCTTCGAATATGATTATTACTTTGATTGAGAAATTGTTGACAAGAAATACACAATATTCGATTCATCTTTAATTTTATTTCCAACACAATACACACATAGTAAAAAAACAATTTCACGATCAAATCCGTAATAAACAAGCCATTTCAGTGCATAGATACGATATCCAATCGGAGTCCAAATATCAAAAGCCGAGTCGTCGTTATAAGTATAAGCATCAAGACAATTTCAAAAACGCACGCACACTACACGAAAGAAGGATGGTGAGTGATTGATCAAATTAAAGAAGGAAGGACTCGGTTTCGCAACTCGGTTTTGCAATACAAAGAAAGAAACAAAAGATCCGTATTTGCATGCGCGGGAGCAGGAGATAATCCAAGCTTTGTATTCCAAAGAATGAAATAAAAGAGATGGGTGAGAGTTTCTATTGCACCGTTCTTGTTTTTATTGCACTGATCTCGTTCCACACAACTGTGTGGAACGAGATCAAAGAAACATGGAAACTTGATAAAATTACAAGCTCCCGCCAACTGGCGGGAGCTTGTAATGGGTTGTACTATTCGTTCGCACATACAAAGACACAATTTTGTTGCAATTTATCAGATACCTTGCGCTTAAAAGACAAAATATCCTATAAATCTAATGAATAAAATCAGCCAACTTCTAGCTCTCGTAACTCAGTTCGGACTGAGTGTAGAGGTATACATGCCATAGTAAGTTTGGTTTATTACATTATTCTGTAAATGAAAAACAAGGTTTAATGATGGCCGCCCGAAAAAAATAGATGCCACTTCCCATATTAAATCCGGCATTGTCTTTTATGGTAACTTAAAATTTTACTTATGGGGGGAATTTCTGGATAGTTCTACTGTTCGTTCTGCAATTTATTGTATTAGAAAAATAAACGAACTCAAAGGAAAACTAAAACTGACAAAAGGCCAGGTCAATAGGGCCTTTACCGATGAGCTTGTATGAAAGGTTTGCTGAGAGTTAAAGAAGCGTTATCTCTGCCGCCTACCTCTGCGGGAAAAACGCGTGATTGCATGTATATATATATTTTTTTAATACAAAATAGGCAGGCGCTTGACCACTATCTCACCTGATGGTAAGCGACTATGCGATTCTCGTGACTTGAAGACCCCTAGATTGTATTATCAGGAAACAGACTTAGGCAAAAAGAGTTCCATGCACAAAATTGGAACCAAAACACTTAGTGCGACTCTTTTGTATATCAACCATATAATGGTGGCACCTATTGGTAAGTCTGGTTGTCCGATGAAAAAATGGGGACGGCGGAACAAGGTTATGCAATTCTGCCGCACACCCTCCGACATGTATCCCATAAAAAATAGATAGGCGAGCTATCTTTCGCTAATAATGAAGCATTTTATATTAAAAAAAATCGTCATTGCCGATAAGCTTCTTGACCCTTAAGCGCCTGGAGCTGGTATCGGGCGAAACCGCCCCAAAGATGAAGACAGTGCTCGATACACGATCGAACTTGCGCTTGGTAATAGATGAGCAACTGTTTCGGCGTGAAGAACCTTCGCCAGAATGCCAAGTTTTTTGAAGCTACTTGCTTGCTCTCAATGAAAGGGCTAAAATTAAGAGTTGGTGACAATGACAAACCGAGAAGCTCAAGATGGTCAGTGATCGACACGGCTTCAATTCGAAAAGAAGGAGTCAAATCGAAAGGACTTCTGGAAACGGACAAAAGACACGCCTGGGTCGCTGACGGACTGAACGTTATCAGATTTTCATCGCCCCATTCGGAGATTGTCTGCAAATAGGTTCATGCGGCTGACCATCGCCTCCCTATGACGCTGGATCTGTTTATCTCGTGCATCACACATCACACAAAATCTATTGTGTTTTTGTAATTATCGAGTTTTACCTCCACATTAGCAAAACTTTTAATGACAGTGTGACTGACTGCTGTTTTTGAATTCTATAGAAACGAAATGTTTCCACCACTGATAAATCGATCGCAAATCGATTAGCCGATTGAAACTCCAAATTGATATACGATAGGTTTTTAATTCTATTGAACAGATCATTTTTCTATATTAAATACTAAGACATTACTACTAAGAGTTATTAAAATTACATTACTAATCAAAGCATCTTTCGATTTATTTCAATACATGAATTATGAGAAACAATATTTAAGTAATAAAAAAAAAATACTAGTAAAACTTCATGACAATTATAATCCAATAATTATAAATCCAGTAGATACATAGGTACAACATTAGTATGTGTAGTGAGTAACACACATGGTTTAGTTTTTATTAAGATTTATAAAATATTTCATTACGACTTAATTTTTAATAGTAAACAATCAAATGACGAAGAAAACATTAGTTTACTAACACTTTTTCCAATAAGGTAAGCGAACATCAGGTTTGCAATGCGTTATGCCCAGTAATCTTAACTAAATAATAATGTCATAAAATTTAGGCTGGTATTAATAAAATTAATAAATCAAAACAGGTATTTTATTTTAACAATATTAACTATTCTTTTAAATGTTTTTATTTGTTACTCTTTAGAAAATGTGTTTCATTCATTTAGGTAATAGTTTAAAAGTGTCTTGCTAGCTTTCAGAGGT
This sequence comes from Calamotropha paludella, assembly GCA_927399485.1. NCBI lineage: Eukaryota > Metazoa > Arthropoda > Insecta > Lepidoptera > Crambidae > Calamotropha > Calamotropha paludella. The sequence continues at coordinate 28,561,549 of OV656803.1, read as the reverse complement.
TCTATCCTAAAAAAAAGTACTTGCAATTTAATTTGGTATAACTACATTATATTGTGATATCATTATCTTGATGCTTTGGCAATTATATTGTAGATACATTATGAATAACATTTACCTCAGAGTTTACCCCCGAGAAACTCTGGCATCGATAGCCGCTGAGTAAGAGGAGCAACCATCGATGACTACTTTGATTGACCTATCAATTAGCTATCCCACTATAAAAGTCAGCGGGGATAAAATACGATGAAAACTTGTACAGTTGACATGCATCATCATGCATGCATGCATCGTGCATGCATCGTGCATGTTCATGTTACACAGGTAAATCAGTACAGACGACGCAGTGAGGTTCCTTCTTCCTTTGTTCGAGGCGCGCAAAGCTCATTGTCCATTGTGATACTAGCGTGTGCCAGAACTATTATTATTAATTATCTGCTAAAGATAAACTGGTTGGATGGGAAAGACCATTTTCTTTGTACACAGAATGATCGACTTGTGCTGTTGAAATGATACCACATCGATCTTGAACTAATTTAACCTTCTATAACTCTACTAAATGTCAATTATGGTTATTGCAAACAGAATGAACAGTAGAAATAACGATAAGAGATTTGAAAATAAATAATTAATTTGGAACATTTCACCGTATATTCGAAATCAGATTTCGGCTAAACTGGCTTATTTAGTATCACTTTTTTGTATTATAATTAAAAGTCTTGCGAAATTTTTAAAATGACTTATGAAACATGAAACTTTTTTATTTTTAATAAAATAAAGTTAGCCACAAACTTTAACCTTATTTTTTAGTTTCGATCGATATTTTTATTATTTACTGTACGGAACTGTACAATTTTATGATTTTTTTTTTCATCCTTTACCAAGCACAAGTTCTATCGTGTATGGAGTATTGTTCTCATTTTTGAGACAGTTCCGCCCAATATCAGCTCCAGACGCTTGAGTCCATTGAGAGGAGGGCCAAGAGGCCCATCGGCAATGACGATCTTTTTTATAAAAAGCTCAAAAGTCTTGAGGATAAACGGAAGGTAGCCAGCATGTCCGTTTTTTTATAGGATACATTTCGGAGAGTGTGCAGCAGAATTGCACAACCTTGTTCCGCCGTCCCCATTTTTTCATTGGACAACCAGACTTACCAATAGGCGACACCATTATATGGTAGATATATCAACGAGTCGCACTAAGCGTTTTAGTTCCAATTTTGTGATACGTACCGCTAAGGAAGGGAACTCTGAACCTGAATCTGTGTTTCCGGACAAATACAATTAAGGGGTCTTCGAGTCACGAGTGAAAGGGTATCTTCTAGGCAAGCGCGTCACATCCTAGATCGCATCGTGCCATCAGGCGAAATAGTGATCAAGCTCAAGCCTCTTTTTCTTAAAAAAATAACAAGTAATTATGAACTAGTGTAGTTAAGTGACGATCAATCAAATGATTAATAATATAATAAATGCGAGGAAATTATAATAAAACGAAATAAACTCAAAGCTTCAAGAACTATTTATTACAATATAATCAATTTAGAATATTTCTATCATAAGAATATCATAACAACTTTAATCATTATAATTAATATAGATAAACAATGAAATTACGGTACCAATAGTTAATTGAAATTGTTGAAATATTATTTTAGGGATTGTGTCTTTGCCAAGGTCTTACTTTTAAAATTTTGTATGACCACCATTATTCTGTAGAACTGCTTTAAGTCGTCTTGGCATTGGTTCTACAAGATTTTGTAATGTTTTTACCGGTATAGTGGACCATGTTTCAAGAATTTTATTTTTAAACAATTTCCTGTTGCGTCTTATGGAAACAGGGATCCTGCGGTTTAATTCATCCCACAAATGTTCAATGGGGTTATGGTTGGGTGACATTGTAGGACATTCCAGTAATTCCACTTCGTTATCTTCAGAATATTGTTTTGTTATCCTTGCTGGATGCTTCGGATCGTTATCTTGTTGGAACCTGAAAATCCGACCTTACGCTATTGTTTCAGTAGATCGTTTCAAATTGTAACGAAGAATATTACAATAGATCTGTGCTGTCATCCTGCCTTCAATTATTTGCAATCGGTCCACACCATCCCAACAAAAACACCCCCAAACCATCACAATCCCACCGCCGTGTTTTACAGTGGGCTGCAAGTATTTGTCGTCGTAAGAGTTTATCATTGCTACTACGCCATACAGTTTGCCAACGTCGATAACAATATTTTCTTTACATCTGGAATTTTTCGTGTATCTGATAACTTAGAATATTTACGTAATAGGGAAACTTCTTTTATTTTTTGAAATTATTTCGCTTTGGTTGTTTGCAGCCTTGAGCGCCAATGTAAGATACAAAGTGTTCCCCGAGGCTCTTCATTATGTCGTATAATGCATGCATGTAGTACTTTAAATATATGTGCATCGTATCACAAGTTCTGTCAGAATAAACAGTGCCGTGAGGGTTTATACAAGTTTAAACTAAGGCAAAATGCAGTTTACACACTCACTGCACTACGGTGGCTCGCTATTTCGAATTAAACTCTATCTAAGAATTTCGCCGTCCCAAAACTCGGTGGGACTGTGGCGGTTGTCGGACAAACACCAATCACCCATAAAAAACACATACTCACATATTTGCAATTATTACAGTATTTTGACGTAAAACAAACTATAAACTAAATTTATTTAATATCTTCTCATAGTTTAATCCAAATCCAAGCCAAATCTCTTATTGGTGTCCTTTAAAGCTCCAAACGGCAGTGTTGACCATGACGTTGTATTTTATTTATTCGATTAATAACAATCTTAATTCTGTGTGTCCTGAACTACATGAAATTAATAAAATCTCTGTGAAAGACAACTATAAAATAAAATAAACCACACCAAACTATACATATATTTATGCTTAAAAAAATAAGACTCATTTATGATATTACTCTTATTTTTTAACCTTTCTTTTCTCTACAAATTTGCATTATACTCCTTTATAAATTAATTAATTATTGGTGTTTGATGAAATCATTTGCCTATTTCAATTAATATTGCTAAACATTATTAATTTTTTTGGTAAAAAACTAAACATCAAAATTCGCATAGTTAAAGTCTCGTCTTTTTAAGTCTTCTTATATGGTGAAAATGTAATCATGTCTAAAAGGATATTCTTCCGTCAAATCTTTGCGTGTAATTTTCTTTTAATTATAGTATTTTGTGCTTGCCCACGGCCAAAAACCCACTCAGAGTATCGATAAGAACACTCACTTGTGCTAGTCCTATAAAGGTCCGTATTAGTCCACAACAAATTCAACGTCCTACCACCTCAGTTGATGGTATGTGATGGTTTTTCTTTCGTTTGTATAAAGTAAGCCGCAGTGTTGCCGTGTGATGGCCGGCAGAGAAGAATAGCCCCAAATCGTTCACACTTACACGTAAAAGTCGAACAATTACACTAAAGGTACTTATTCAGCGAACACCACAAAATGTGTAGCAGCGTTTTCTGAATCGTGGTCTTCTATTACGATCTCCAACTTTGCTACCATGCGTGAAGATTATGGCATGTCCATCTCTAGGCGACAAAAATAGATAGAAAGATACACAAATATAATGCAATTAGGTATATGATATAGAACTGCGTAAAAGCGTGGTCTAATTTTCTTACCCTTATACCCCCCATTTTCGGGGGTGGCTTCCGTCCATTAGCCTTTTAGCTGAGTTGATCAAGCTTTAGTTACCCATTAAATTTATATAATCTTTAGTTATTTCACTGTAGGACAATCACCCGTTAATATTTGCCCGAGGTACAGGCAGATAAAAAAAAAATATAGAATTTTATAATGTCGTCATTTCTACGCATTTAGAAGGTTCAATTCCATTCTGTTCCGTTTTATAGAGTTTAATGCAAAATATATTTTCTTAAAATTAAACTATATTTAGTTTAGTAGATTGTTAATATTGTTAATTAGTGTACTTGAAGCGCGATTGGTCCAGTTCTCATTTTACATTTCACCTTAACGCAATACACGAGTAGTAACTGTCTCTACAGTTTTAAGTTTTGTAAAACCTACGTATATACTTAATGTCAAAGTGTGACTACAATAATTTAAGTTTTTGCGAGGAATCTTCACAATGACATTTTAGTCAAGTCTATTTTCGAATAGTTTAAATTTAATTTAAGCACAAATTTCTTCTTGTTTAGTTCCGTCATGGCTGTAAAGAAGCACGAACTTGTGCATGACAACCGTAATCAGCTGGACTTGACTGCGTTAGCACAGTACATAGAGCTCATGAATGAACAACCATACTATCTGCCACCGCCCACAGAGTTGGTTAAGAATTGTCAAGATATAGTAAAATGTCTTGGTGAGTTTTTATGTATTAATTTACAAAAGAAGAGAGGTTTGATAGAATAATTATCATAACAAAGGAAATCATTGATCATTATTTTTTAAGTAACTATTAAATACTTTTATTTTGTTTAAAAGCTACAGAAAACTGTAAAAGGCTCACATTGTATTTGCAAATTTTTAATTCTATTCTATTTTTCATAGTTATTCCAAACGGAATATTCCGTACCAATTTTGAGTGGCTGTTATTTCTAGAATAAATAATTTAAGAAATATTGCAAAAAATTGTTTTTTGTAATTTAACGATAGTTTTTTCTACCCGACGACATGAAATAGTTAATTAAACATATACTTTTTATTGTTTTGTGCTAAAGTAACTGTCAAAATGGTAAACAATATTATTAATATTTTAGCTCGAGCGTCAGGCAATGAAGAGCAGCTATGGAAATTGTTGCAATCCATCGAAGAATTTATCGTACGAACAGTGAATACTGTTCACAGCAGCATCCGTCACGAAATTATAACAGCAATTCTCGATAAATTCTACTCTTTGATATCTGACCCGCGTAAGTATTGAGTGTCGTGGAAGCTTTTTAGTTTAATTTCTGGTAAAGTTTTATCAAATTGTTTAAGCTTCTCTTTCTTTGGATTCATATATACGAAACTACAGTTTTAATATTTAATAAGCTACACATTAACTTATGCGTATTACATCAGTAATTGTTAAAATCTAATATCATACATAGTTTAGGAGTTGCTATAAATTATATGAAACAGCATTTCAGTTAGTGATTAGCATTCAATTATTGAATTCATTAGAATCTGATGCGTGTCCCGCTACATCTGTGGTGCTTATTGTTTTGGACAACTCTGACCAAGAAGCAACTCTCTCCGCTGCACGTTGGCTCGTACAGCAGGGAGACAACGGTCCTGCTGGAGCTGGTCTCCGAGCTTCATTATCTTGCCTATACCGTTGGATGTATGAATGGCACGGCACACCGGCCCTCGGAGATTGGGTGTTGGCTTACATCAAAGCTTTGGAGGTAATCAGTGACCTATTTATTTCCATATAAAAAAACCTTTGGGTCAATGAAGATCTTGAATAAAGAGGTACAAAATATTGCTTAGAAAATGCCGCTCGGCTATTATGATTGAAAATGGCACTAGTGATATAGAAATTTAATTTCAGGAAAATGAACGTTTCGACATTCTGATTGAAGTGTCAGTTGATAATTTAAGCCGCCTTTTTTCTGCCATGGACGATCCGGAGGCCTTACGCCAATCAGTGGCTGATGTCATATTTCACATTTTGGCTTCGCTTCGCGAATCTACGGAGGCTCTTGACAGAGTAAGTTGAAATTAACTTTAAGCTTTTGAGGTGAGCTCAAATCAAATGAAGATGATGATGATTTTAAAATGTTAAATGCAGATTTCGCCGCATTTGGGCCGTGTTCTCGTGAATCTCGCTGCAGACAGCGGTCAATGGAGCCGACAATTATTACAGAATGTCGTAGATATTTTGTCAGCCATGGTTGACCGTTTGGTCGATACCCTTAAAGGAGAAGCCCAAGATATGTTCAAGGACAAATACGCGGATGTCGTAAGTTCCCAAATAAATACATTTTATAAAGTAAACAATGTAATAAAATCATACTTTGGCACAATAAATTCTTCTTATCTATCTAGTTATTACAATAAGCGTGTGCTTATGTTATGAAACTCCTTATTCTGCACATCATTTTATTCTTTTCTGTACAAGGTGTAGTACAAGAAGCTTTGTCGTATCCGTTGACGTTCAAGGCACGAATAGTAAATGATCCTAGTGAATAGAAATAATTTTATCTTTTATATTATCTTATGTCTTTGTTGTACGAGGAAGGAGGAGGTTAATGTGATGATTTTTTTAGATACTATGTCTGGAGCGTCACATGGCCTCTCGTGGCTGCCGTTTTCTCCAGCTGCCCCCTTGGCGCGCGCGTAATGTATGTTTGACGACTGTCAACACCCATGCTCCAATGCGCAAAGTTGGACTGTTGAATCTGGGCAACACTTGTTACATGAATAGTGTAATGCAAGCCCTACTAGTCACCAGGCAGTGAGTATTTTTCGATATTATTTTTATATACTATGTAGGGTAGTTTCGTAAATTCACATTTTGGTCAGGAACTAGGGAGAGGTATGCCATTACGCAACAAGATAGAATAATAACAAAAGTAATTTCTTAATTTTTAATCTTACAATTATTGTTATTTCGGAATATGCCAATTTTTTATATTTATTTTTACGTAAATATGTTATTATACATAGTAGTAAGTTGTTGGGCCGAAGTTGCCCTTGCCCTCTGGGCAGTACTTTGCCTATTTCAGGCCTAAACACCGGAGTAAACGTTAATAGCACTCTTACCTATTTAACACAACTGGTGGTGTATGTCAATAAACATGAATTGTGTAGTAGGTAATACAGTACTAAAAGTATTAAGTAGGTGCTTCAGATTCGTTTTTTGTTTTCATAATAGTGCGTTTGAACCGAATAGGATATACCTATTCGGTAAAAATAATACGTGGAATCTGTATTTACGCATAGCTAGCTGCTGGTGCGAATGGTATTCGTAATCACGTGTCTCATTACAACATAAAACTTTTTTGCTATATATTGTTTTTAATTTTAATTTTTGGATTCACAATGTCATTAGATTTTTTTTATTTTGATTTTGACACAGAAGTATAGTAGTGTAGCGCGCTGTCAGTAGTTCCTATGGTTTTGCAATTATTTGCTCTGTGATATTTTCTGTCTCAAAATATAGGAGTAGCGAATCGCTGTTATTGTTATATAAAACGTAGGTATAGGTTCTCTATGAATTACGAGGCTCCGGTGAATCTATTTGTACCAGGCCAACCAACCAATATACCAACAATTAATAGTTTTCGTCAAAACGGCAAACTCATAGCACATAGAAAAGTCTTGAAACCTGCCTTTATATAGTAAACATACATGTGGATCACCGAATCGGCTTAAATCGAAATGTGCCTTTATAATAAATTTCCGATTGTTAGGGCTCTTGACTTATAATTAGGAAATATAATACGAGAAATTATAAAAATGAGGGTCGTCGGCAAAAAAAAAAAATTAATATAAGCACAGTCCTTATTTTTCTTTTTTATCCGAGAATTTACAAAGATTAGACAAACTATGCAATTTATGACTTCAGGAATTTCAATGGAAATTTCCTTTGATAGATAAATGTAAATATGGGCGTGGCATTTCACAATTGCAGCTTTTCAGTGGAACATGGAAAATACTCTGTGCGAGGTAAATCAGAAAATCAATAGTGAGGCGAGGGAAGTTTAATTAAATGAAATCATTTTCATGTACCATTATTGCTATTGACTATTGAAAGTAGTTCATTTACTACAATTTTATTTAAAAAAAAAACCGATCATCTATATTAATAATATTATTTTCCATCGCATGGATATCTTCAAACGCTAACGCTTCAAAATTAATTAAATCGTTGAGGACAACTCCGCACGTGGTTGGGCGCTTCGGCATCGAACGTAAATAATAATATATTAGAGGTAGAAATAACGGGTTAGTATCAAATGATTGTAAAGGCTAGTTTTTTGAGTCAATAATCATGTGGTCTAAATTGCAACTTTAGTCGTCTAGGAAACTATTGGAAATAATTGTTTTTTGTGACAAACTAACAAATTTCGAAGAATTATCTACACAATACAAATAACTGTTACATTAATAAGATGGGATTCCTCAGACAAAGAATAAGAAAAAGTGTTTTGAATTTCAAATTATATTTTTTGTGTTTTTTTTATAAGCTCAATTTGTTTATTCTGCTAATTAATAAACTTATATGCAATTGCGTTTGTATTTTTGCGTTACTGTTTTGTTCGTTTTTAAAGAATAATCACAAGAATATTAATCAATTTATTGGTCGGTGCTGCTAAGATTCTGGAAATAATAACGTATGGGAGAATAGAATCTTGGGAGAACACGTCATCCCATATCATGCGAGTTCAGAGTTAACGACTGCTGTGCAACGGCGTTCTACGGTTTAAAATGCTTTTCGGAACACGGAGGAGCTAAAGACATTCCCCTCTTTAACCAGCTCTTGCGAAAGTTAAGCTTTAGCTAAAACTCGACATTATCTTTATTTATATGTAATTGTTAATTTAAACCTCTTGCATTTGGCGAAGTTCTGATGTGTTATTTATGTCAATATATATATAAGTTTGGCCAATATTCCCAACGAGTACATATTTATTAATCAATTACCTTTTTATTACCATATGAAAAAATTACACCATTTTAAATTTTACATCCACGACGTCTTTAGTGGTAGACGATGGCGTTTCTATTTATTGACAAAAGTATATTTTTAATGAGATCAGAGTAATATTGTCTTATTTCATTAAGTTTTATTTTTCTGTGATTCTATGTATTATAACGGTTTTTAATTGGTTGCTTTATTGTAAACGTGTTTGCTAAGTTATTGCTCACGTGAAAGGAAGTTATGCTGTTTTCTTTATTGTTGTAAAATACTAGCGAAAATCGGTATTACACTGTGATTGGTATTACGATTGACTCTACTCCGGTCCTTAGAAATGACAGTGTTAATAAATAAAGCATTATAAGTTATCAATACTTATATGGTTAGTCGTTAGGATTGCAAGTTTTTTTTCTGTAACAAAACCTCATTTCATCCACATTATTATCAGAATAACGTAAGTCGTTTTAGGTTACCTTTATAAGAGGAAGGAAAATAATAGATCACTTATACTATATATAATATTTTTGTGTAGAAAACTAGAGGTATAACATAATAAGGTTCCAAAATTGTGCAGGGGTTGGCATTAATAATAAAACTTTGTGATTTTTTTAAAGTTACCCTTTCCGATGGATATGGCTGGCGATTTAAAAGATAGCACCGTACCTGATCTATGCTTATACCTACCTTTCATCCCCCATGTTAATTTACTCCCAGCGCTCGGCCTTTTTTGGAACTATACCGAAACACATCCAAATAAAAAATACTCAACCTTTTAATATATCATCGTGTATTCTTTAAGAGTAGCATAACACTAATCTTTCACACTTAGGGGGGCTGGATCAGGCATCTTCTGAATAATGGTCTTATAATGTAGTCTCTAACCCACCTGCTAGTTCTGGAAATTATAGCAACGTCATCCCCTATTCGTCCATTTGTGGACCTCTTTGTGCTTAGATGTTGATATGAAAAACATGTTATTATTGATCGACTTTGATTTGATTCTATTTAACTTTGTCCCTTCCTTACAGATTTAGCACTCACGTAGTGTTGAAGATGAATGCCGTGCCGTATTGGTCAAAGATGGGTGTATTATTCGCCAAAATGATGCATTCCATCACCACAAAATTGAATCCAGATGAATTCTTCAAAGTAGTCAAGCCTCCGTTTTTCACCAGGGATAATCAGCACGACAGTTCCGAGTTTTTGGGGTGAGCTTTTTATATTAAAGTTTTTTTTCGATTACACATAACAACAGCATATGACTAAAAACGCGATCTCTTTTTTAAATCCATTTATGCTTGGTCTTTAAATTGTACCATTAGCGTTGATGGTCGCCACACTGTGGCACCGGTTTTTTAGTTAAATAGGTCTGTTTTTATGTATTTAAGAGCTCCCAACTGCTAAAATGCTAACTTAGATCATCTCATTGTCAAATCAACCAGAGATAGACTGTTGATTATCGATAAACAGACAGAACAGTTAAATATATGTAGTAGAAGTCGCAAGTGGGCTGACCTTGCGCGTATTCTGTCAGAATAGTAAACACTACGCGAAAAAATAGAAAAAAGGTCAAATTGTGCAGTTTTAGAGTGTAAAAAATGATAGTCTTAGGACTAATCTATCCAAAGGGTGGCGTAACGTACCGTCGGTTATTCATGTTTTCTGTTAGTTTCATCTAAATTGTAAACTGATTATATTGAATTCATATAATAAGTGAAATATTAAAGTGAAGATTTCAATGTGCAGTTTTGCTTTTGTCGAAGTTTCTAAAACACAAATTACTGATAGCATGCTTTCTGTTAAAACGAGCCTGCTACTTAATTAGTAATGCATCTCATTATCGTGTAAGTAATAGATATCGATAAGTAGTGAATATCGATAAGTATTGTAGATATGCATATTGGTTGCAACTTATTTCATATAATTGTCATTTCGTTTATATATTTATATTGCTTAATTTTGTAAAAGTTAATTATTTTTCTAAACAAGTAAGGTTGTAAATAAAAAAGAATGGTGATTAAATGGAAACACATAGACTGTAATTGAATTGTAATGAAATCTTTACATATATTTGAGGCGCGTTCTTTTTGTTTTTTTTTTTTAAATATAACATCTAAAACCAACGTTGTGTACGAACGAAGATGTAAGCAAAGCAAAATGTTGTATTTATTACAGTTTTCCTAAAGATCCATACTGAAAAGGATCACTCCTTCTAAACTTTCAATATATTTATAATTTTTTATTAGAATTTTATTATATTCAATATGGTTTTACATTCCAAAAAAGTTTTCAATATCATACCCATTAAATATTCTTTTTTTATTACAACTTTATTGTGTCCAAAAATAAGTAACTTTTACAAAATTTAACCAATAAAATTGTTTAAATAAAAATGACAATTCTATAAAATGAATTTAACCAATATGCATCTCTTGAATATACTACTTATCGATATCCATTATTTACACGATAATCAGGCGCATAACTAATTGAGTAGCGGGCAAGTAATGAGGGAATAATTTTAATGAAAATAATATAACATATGAATAACCGATGGTCCGTAAGGCTCCACTGTATAAATTAGTTCTACGACTTCAATTTTTCACTCTAAATCTGTACAATATATATTTTTTTGCGATATGGCATCACATACAGTTTGCGATTACGACTGATTAAGCGGAAGTTACGCGGGCACCACCCACTTATGACTTCTCCTCCTTTTTACTTTTCTGTGGTATCAACTTATAAACTTTATTTTATTGTTCGTAATAATTTACAAAAAATCTTAACAAATTGATGAATATAGGTATCACAGTCCAACGATCTTATTTTATCACTTCATCACTGAGAATACAAGACTAACGTTATTGTGAGCCTATTTTAATCAGTGCTAGCAAGAAGCAAGCGTTAGCGCCTGGTGCGGAGCCAATATAAAGTGTGTTACGGCAGGCTAACGTCCACTTGTTACCAGATTTCACAAACATATAAAATCCATGATTAATTGCAATTCTCGTTTTTCTATCCGATCCCACATCCTGTAGGTAAAGAGGTGACAAAAAGTAAGAGAAAGTGTGAAAAGGTTACGATTTGAACTTCTATATCAGTGAAAGTGACAAAAACAATAATTTATTAAGTCTGATCAGCATGTTACCAATTATTTTTGGAAAAGAGAATCTACTTGGTCTTGGTCCTCTACGCAGAAACCATTTTATATATAACCACTTAAGAATAATAATGTTCCTCATCTCAATGAATCATGTTTCGCGATACTCTATACCTTTTTATTCGATAGGGTAGATGAATTAAACTTAAGATTTCATTTTTTCATTTCTGCTTATAATTATAAATTTAAATATGGTTATATTGTGTCTATTAGTAATTGAAATTGTTAACAATTAAGGCTATAGTTAATTTCAATATCATGTATTTTTTCAATTAATGAGGTTAAGTGATTGACGACCGTTTGGTACAATGGTAGCGATCCTGCCTTTCGCACCGACGACGGTCCTGGGTTCGAATCCCGGAAAGGGCAGATGTTTGTATGATGAATACGAGCATTTGTACCTAAGTCATGGGTGTTTATATATTTCTATGAATATTACATATCTATGTATCATATATGTATGTCTATCCGTTACCCTAGTATCCATAATGCAAGCCTTGCAGTGCTTACTTTGGGCTAGGCTAATTGGTGTGAGTGAAAGAAATATTTATTTATTTAAGTGAACCATCCTGCCCTCCCTTCCCCTATGTACCAGGTACATATTGGAATTTAAATTTTAATTACAACTAATTACAGAAATTGGCTATAAAATCACTATATAATCATGTAAAACTCTGTATAATCATTTATATTTGAATACAAATATTTAAAAACAACCAAATATTGAACACGTCATTTTACACACTTGCCTGATGTCCACCACCTGCTGCACCGTGACTATGTATTGCAAAAAATAAAAATAACTAAAAATATGCAGGTATTTGTTCGAACTTCTCCAGTCGTATGAACACTGTTCGGATCGCAACTTCGACTATTCCCGACCCGCGGTGCTAGCAGGTTCAAGCCGTATGCGTGCTATAGCTCAAGCTGCTGGTGCGCAGACTTCACAGTCAACGAGGTTGGTAGCCTGATTTAAAGACTTAACTTACTGAAGTACTAACATAAGTTATGTTGTGTGCAGAATGGATTGAAATTCTTTTTTGCATCGTTAATTTATTAATATTATATTATATTATTAATTATCATCGTTATCCACATGTAATGTTACTAATAAGTTATAAATTTGATAGAATAGAAGTAAAACCTGGATTATTTTTGAAAGAAATTCAGAAATGCTAGTATATGGAGGCCTATGCTTACAATTTTTACTTTAAAGCCGACAAAATGCCGGCACCCCTCTGAAGACACCTTTAAGATATTGGCTTAGAATACCCCGTATACATATAATACACCCGTATTATATGTTTATAGGTCGTGTCATAATCTATGGTAAATTTCTGGAATAATCTGGTTTAAATTATGACAACTATTTACAGATTTAAAAATTAGTGAAAAGTAGATGAATGTTTAATGACCGGTGTGTCTTTTCGACAGATAAGTTCATGAATCCATGACTAAACACCATTAAAACTATCCCCAATGCGCTTAGATTTTTAATTTTCGGCAAAGGAAACTGTAATAAGGCGAAAATTTGGACAGGACTATGTGTATCATGCATACTTAACTGTTTACTGACAAAGCATTTTTTTTTGTGCTGTGAAGGCACTGCTATAACTATCCAATTACGTTGGTCTTGTCAATAATTAGAAAATAAAAGTTGTGTTTATGATATAAAACGACAATAAAATAATATTTTGTGCAGTGACAACGAGCATGGGGATGCTAGTCCCAATCGCCGCTCTGTGTCTCCTAGACCGGGCAGTAGTGCAGCCGGTAAGAACATTTTCAAGATTATTTTCATCTAATCCCAGCACACGAATAAAGACGTGGGTTTTAGGTCGTTTTCGTTTATAGGTTCCAGTTAGGCGACAGTGTATCGGTAATCATTTTGAGTACTATTTAAACTATTATTATTTATAATCCGGATATTGTTCACTGACAGTTGTCCAAAGGATATAAGCAAATAAGTAAACGTAGGCGATATTACATAACGGTAACATCGGAAATGTACTAATAAGATAAAACTATTCACAGGCTCGAGCTCAGGAGCTCAAAAACGACCTTCGCAAGACCAAGAGGTTCATTTACCACCCAAAAAGCGTTTGCGTTTGACGGAAGCCGCTTTCCTCCGGAGAGATTCATTCATTGACAGCATGTTCGGTGGAGTATTGCTCACTCGCGTCGAATGCACTGAGTGCCATTCATCATCTCTCTCTCGTGATGTTTTCCGCGACCTACAACTGGCATTTCCCGAGAAACCCGAGGGTTGGCAGCACAGCGTTCAGAACCTTTTGGAATATTACTGCTCCAAAGAACGCTTGACTGGCGACAATCAGTACGAATGCCGCGACTGCGGCGGCCTTCGGGATGCTGAAAGAAGCGTATTAATTGAAACCACTCCCAAATATTTGATCCTTGTCTTAAAGAACTTCAAGTGAGTATTTTTTACAGCTGGTAAAATGTTTTTCTAGATATCAAGATAAGTTCTCTTGAAAATTATAAGCCATTTCCTATAACCATTCCTTATAGTAGATATCATAATTAAATATACAGTGCTCGCCACGGATCTTAATGTTTGTGAAGTTATCTGCGGCATGAGTATGCGCATTTGTACAGACGTGAACAAAAATGCCATTGATTTTTAATTTACTGAATTATGTATCTACTGTGAATTTCTGTCAATTTCTGTGATCTCACTCTTTCTTGGCCTTTTTTACCAGGTGTGCGGAATACCGGGGTCAATTCACATTTTTTTTAATCGCGAATTATATTCTGCACAGTACCCAAAGAAACTCCTATTGCTTTTGCAGTTCTTTGCTGCACTTGTTTTATATTATTGACACCATCAAGAGCTTCTTGACCAAAAAACTTATGCACGTTAAATATTATTTTTCTCGCCTGTTTTTTTAAAACTGTATTTCTACGCGGCATTTTACAAAACTAACCTAACAATTAAATTAACACTAATATCATTATTAAATATAACTAACCTAACTACCTACCTAATTAATTACCCAACACGAAGGCAATAACATATGAACTCACCTAATATTACAAAAGTAAACATAAAAGTACAAGAAGAAACTTTAATTTACAAAAAAAGACACTGATAATGATAAACCACTAAATAACTTCTGGACGTGACTGTATTTTACTAGAATGAGCGAGACGTACGCATAGACTAAAGCGAGAGCAATGACTAGACTCGCGGTCGCGTCTAGCGGGCTCCCCGCCCGCGCCGTTTGTACCGTTGTTGATTCATTGCGCAGTCATTTGTTGCTAACTTCACAAACACAATATCTCGTGGCTGGCACTGTAAATAACTAAGCAACAAAATTAAAGTAGTGCTATCTGTTACTAGGTTATTGAAAACTGCTATACAAAGGACTGCAGACACATAAAATACCCAAATTCTAATGTATTAAAACTTAACTAGAAAAAATATCAAAATAGGGCAAGTATCTCGGAATTGGAGATAGTCAGCTATAAACTTGTGTTAACCCTTATTTTGAGACCTTAAAACATTTAAATGAGAAATTAGTTAATATTATTTTTTTTTTTTTAAATTTCGATATTCATATGAAATGGTAAAGCCTGACCAGAAATATGAAAAAACCTGTCAGGAGGTCGCTTTCGTGTTTTAACCGTCAATCTTCTATCAAATTGTATGACGAAAATTAGTTCTTAAAAATTCCGCAATATGGAAAGGTCTTTTATTTTTCTGGTCAGGCTTTAATGGTATGGAATGGTATTTTTTAATAGAAATGGTATTTTTTTGTTAGGAAGTAATTAGTATAACTTAATTAGATACTCTCAATAAATAAACACTGCGCGCTCTTTGCCCATTTCCTCGAAAACAGTTAAAGATATGAAATTTTTTTTCAAACAAAAATTGAAGACGGGTTTAATAGCATGAGAAAACCAGTTATTTGCAACACATGTGCAAAAAATCGATTTCTTGACCTTAGATATCTGTAGTCGCGACCACACACTGATAAGTAGTTCTTAAGACTAAAGTTTAGGGTGTCCAAATAAAGGTTCAAACAAGTTTATAGCTATCTCCAATTCCGAAATAAAACCCCTAATATGACTGGACCCTATTAACGCTAGCGCGGTAAGCTAGCTCCATGGTGGTCCCTGTCTTGGCCCCCTTGATTGGGATTAAGAGCGAACCCATTCAAAATTATAATAAAAAATAAAGATATAGAACTAATTAAAATAAACTCTCGTAATAATTAGCCACGAGAGCGAAATTGCCTGCGGCCATGAGAGTATTTTGGTGAGATAACGACGGCCTATTTATATTAATCTTATAATATAATAATATAACCAGGCCTACACAAAGTAAGGCAGCTCAACAAAATTTGAACAATATGACCAAATTATATTTATCGAAATCAAGATATTCAGTTATTCAGTTCAAACAATATATAAATAAATAAATGCTTTTTGCGCTATAATTAATATAATAATTTCTGGAAACTCATCATTTTAAAGATATCAAGAATAATGGAATGGTAACATTATAGGTTAGAAGATTTACTGTGAGTTCATTACAAAAGCATGTGATCAACAAAAATGTACAAAGAAGAAAATATAATTTATTAATTTCAAAATCTAATATGCAAGGTAAAACCTTGTACTTAATATTTTTATAATAATTACATATATTTCTTGTACATAATCACAGTACCATAATTGTTAATGTAATAAAAAAATGTTAGCTAGGATATTTTAAAATCGTGTAAAGTAATCTTTCATTTACTTCAGTACTATCATCTGGGTTATTAATTTAGAACTATTAATAACCCAGATATATATTTTAATTTTATTTAAAAGAAAACCTAACTAACATAACTAAATCCCATGAAATTTTTCCAACTCGTTATCCCCTGTTGGCTAAGACTGTCTGTTTGTAACAAACATAGAGTGTTTCAGTTCAATTGCCTATTTTGTTATCAGCAGCCGCATAATGTGCCAGTAGGATTCCAGATAAAAAATGGATTTTTATCTTCTGGTTTCGTTCACAGATTTGAGCCGAAACTACAAGTGCAGACTAAATTGATGCACACAATGTTCCATAACCACATGGTGACGTTGCCGACTGTACGTTCACAAGCAGAGCACGCGGCCTACTCTCTTTACGCTGCTGTCATCCACGCAGGTACAACACTTGATTCTGGTCATTATTACACTCTGGCCAAGGACAATGATCAGTGGCATATGTACAACGATGACGTCGTCTCCTCCGCCAACGAGGCTGAGTTGAATGGTCTTAACCGCTCCAGCACTCCGTACATCCTGTTCTACAGGCGTACCGACATCGAGGAAGGAACAGCTCCCTCATTGGAGGAACTACCGCCAAAATTGCAAGAGACCGTGATGGCTCACAACAAACACTACGTCGAGACCGTTCGCAAAATGCGGCTCACACGTCCATGACAATTAAGATCGGACAAGTACATTGATTTCTCGGTGTTGGATTATGTCGATTCTGAGTAGGCGACACCTGCTTCGTTCAAATTATAACAAAAAGTGACACAAATTTTTTGATAAACGTTTAAATGTTATTCAACGATACTGACTACTGGTGTTCCCGAACTCAATTTTAAAAAAGTGTGTACGTATACATCGATAGGTGTTATAGCAATGAAATTGTGGATCTCTCGTACGTATTAGAGTGAAATATTATTATATTTTTATTAATGAAATATTATTGATTATAAATTATTTGTCTTTTAAAAGATGATCAACACGATTCATATTATGCCGTGGTTAATAAGTATATGTGTGTCGTAAAAGTAGTTATTTGTTATAAGATTTAAAATATTATATCCGAATAATAGATCGTAAAAGTTATTTAACTCCAGACTATTACTACTGTTACTCTCAGTTTGTGTCACTTTTTGAGATATCCAGTGTATGTACTGGTTCATTCTCACGTAACTTTGATATAACTTTACCTACAAAATATTCTGAAATATTGAGAAATGATGTTTATTGATTCTGTTTTTATAAAATCTGTTTCAATTTACTTCGTAACTTTTATAAAACTTTGAAAACTATTTTTACGTATAGATATTTTATATAATCATTCATGTTCGGGGCACAAAGATTCAAGGCATGCTGTACCCGTACAAAGCATGATTACTTAGTGAAAGTATTCATTATAAATCTTCTAGGTCGTAAGAGTTCAGATCATCGTAGCAGTTGTTTATAGCAACACTTTATTCGGGCGCGTTTCTATTATCTCTATGGAATAACACTTTACTGTTCAGTCAAAGCTCCTTTCGGACCTTACTTAAAATGTTGTCCAGTTACCATTTTAAAATTAATTGGAGCGAATTTACGGTGCATGTTATTCTATCACCTTACGATCCTTTTTTACAAAATCTGGGAGCAACGGGTAAAAAGTTCTTTATTTCCTGTGTTTATGCAAACTATTAAGAGTGCTTGTGAATAAGGCAGCAGCTTTCTTTGCACAGTGAGAGTCTCGACATGTGTAGGTATTTGGAATTTGTGGTAATGACATCAATTGCGTACAAAAGTGACAGTGTCCTTGAAAATTATTTGTCATTTGTGATAGGTATAATAAGTCTTGAGTCCAGTGAATAGCTGTTTGGTGTAGATGCGTGTGGAAAAGTCCAGTCTTTGAATTTGACAAAGCATGCTTATGATATGATACGTCATTACATGATTTGACCATCTAACTCCAGTCATACTGTTCAGAATTAAAACTTCTCGATTTGGCCTATTATTCTAGGCACTGCGATTCAATACAGAGTGGGTTAAACGAATATTACTTTGAATAAATAAAGTGAATACACCACAATTTTCATAAAGAGGGATTGATTAAAGAAGTCACTTCCAGTGTGAGATGATTAAATCGGTCAAATAAATATTTAAGCGCTGTTAAAATCCAATTATTACATATTATGCATTTAAATGTTATACAAATTATTTAATTACCTATGTGATAAATAGATTTAGGTTGTAAATAAATATTTAACTGTGAATGCCAATTATATATTATTATTAAATTTGAATTTTATGTTTGACCACGTGATTGAAAATGCAATTTACAATAAATGTTAAAATAAGTTTTACGTATTACAATTTTACAGCAATGAATGAATGAATGAGAATTTAACAATGAATTTTTTTAATGGCAATGGTTTTATGCTATAACGAACTATTTAAGATATTTTCGTAAAACCTTATAAATACCTCATTTTATAATTTAATCACTAAATCATATCTTTATTTGTTTACAGTCTTAATAAATGAATATTAATAGGAATAAATCCTTGCAAATCATTGAACGTATGAATATCAATCAGTTTTTAATCAATGTTCCGATGAGATGACCCGACAGTGCTGTTTACTTTGTGGTCTTTTTCTGGCTTCCTGTATCCTATGGCAGGTAACACCGGTTAAAGCGCAAATGTAACTACAAAATGATAACATACCGCCGTTATTAGCTAAACATATCGACGTTTTATGTACTTGCCCCGACATCCTTATAAAATAGTTGGTTTTATTATGAAATGGCGACTCTTTACAAAATGCCGAATCGGATCAGCGGGATTCAACGATCGGACTTCTTCGACAAATTGCATCTCTTTGTGTCTATGATGATTGTACTTGTTGTGTCAAATTTGATATGTGTCTGTACACAGACTCATAGTTCACTTTTGTTTTAACAGATAATAATTTAAATTGAATATAGACTTCTTTATGTAATAATTTTCGTTTGTTTCATGTAAATATGGCGATCTCGTAGAGATCTAAACTTTTGCCAACTCTTTCATTGTTAATCAACGTCTTTATTAAACTGCTGTAATACGCGGCTATGTGGTATACGTTCCGCAGGTATCTATGTCATTTAAATAATCAGTGATTGAAATTTCCGTTTTTGAGGCGCTTGATTACACTTGACTCGCACTGAGTAAGCGACAGTGCTTCCGCTCTGTAACAGGTTGGTTTCATTCATGTTAGCAAAATTTCCAATGAAAGTGTTGGATAAAGGGTTAGAGTTAAAAGTGTACATTTTATTAATACTTACATTATTTAGTAATAAGTCTGCTACAATCTTTTGCAGGTGGTTTAAAACTATCCGAAATTGATTGAACTTTATGATTTATATCTAGTAGTTATTATAGAAAATCTGAAATTATATACAGTGATAAACATTTATGTATATGTTCGAGTTCGTAAATATAATGACAAATTAAAATTTGAACAGATAGTGGTATAAAAAATTGAGGCAGTTAAAGAGATTAAAGAATTATAATTTGATATCATTTCAAGGGCAATATCCGTCGGTCGATTAAATTTTGTTTATCAATACAAACTGTTGCCATATTTGTTACTCAATAAACACCCCCGTTCCGCTTAATAATTTTTATAGTATGTAATCATCACGAAATAGTTGATAATTTCGATCACTACAAATCTTCATGCATTAAAAATTGGGTTGGATTTAAAGGCAAATGTGGCAACAGCGTGGGGGGAGCGAGGACATTCCTCGCAAGATTTTTGTGCAATACTTTCTTCTAGAAATATTTCTCATGTTGCGCTGCGACAAATTATTTCGCATAATAATTGGTGCATTTGGTGATCGCAAAACTGATCCGTTTTTGTTTCCGCGGAACGTTGTGCGCTCCACTCCCTTATGAAATACTATTGTAATCTTTGTTGAGCTTATGGATATGATATAAAAAAATGTGGCAAATAATAATATAATAATGATAATAATAATATAATAATGATAATATATATGATAGTAAAATTTATTGAGAAGTTGAGAAATCACTGTTTTTACAACGCTTCTAAGACTTTATCCCTTCTATAACAGATTCCTAATATATCAGATTTCCACGATACTAGAAGTGAATAAAGAAATAAGATTTGTGACAAACGTAAAAACCAGAATATTTCAAATGTTATTTATTTAATTTTAATAATTATAAATTCCCTCATAGCACATCTTAACAGATATATACTTTTTTTTAATAGAAAATAGGCATGCGCTTGACCACTATCTCGCCTGATGGTAAGCGTGGATGCGATCTAGGATGTGATGCGCTAGCCTAGAAGATACCTATTCACTCGTGACTTGATATTTCGCTGGCAGTCTGATATGACACCATAAATGAATCTTTGGAATATGCTTTTTTCTATTTGTGTTTGGAAATACGCTTCTTTTTAAGTGATGTAATATATTGCAGCCATATTTTAAAATTTAATAGCTTATGCTTATGCTATGCTAGGAACCGAATACATTACGTGCAATATTTATAATATATTAATTGAGATAATATTCTAGACATTTCTGAAAAGATACATTTTGCGGAAATTTCTCGAGAGCTGTCAAATAAGCCTGAACATAAAGAGATTCTGTAATGTGTCTAAATAACAAAACGCATTAATCACAAATTTATTTTATTTTTAGTATAAGTAATAAAAATATTAACATAATGGTGAATTCAAAGGCAAGCTTGCATTTTAAGTGAAATGCAACTGGGAAATAGTCATATAACAGAATGAAAATTAAAGCACATTATTTTCAAAAATGTAAAAGGCGCAAAATGTTAATAATTTTGTTGTTATACTTTTACGACGTAACTAAAAAACTAGTATTGTGGATATTATATATACTAGGGATCTCGTGAATCTAGGGATTTCAGGAATGTGATCACGCATCCACCATCTTGTATCTTTTTGTAACATTGTTAAATTAAATAAGTATTCATAAATAATCATCTTTAAATTTTACATAAATTTTAAATATCGTCGACACCTAATTATGTGGAAAAGTGTTCTTACCATAACCCTTAAATAGCGTGCCAAAAGATACCAAAGCATAGTTTTATTTTTTTGTCAAAAAATATAAACATAGACACTAATCATTTTTTTATTTTTGGTACCTTTAATTATGACAAAAAATTACGTTATCTTCAATTTTAATAGTTAATTTGTGAATAGTTGACTTTTTTACGTTGTTCGCGGAATTGCCCGTCTATATTTTTTTACAGTAATACATTTTTTTATTAGTTTGACTTTATTTAATTTTGTAATTGTGCATTAATCATGTTTATATGTATATGTTCTATGTTTTTCTTTATATGTAAATATTTCATAGCATTTAAATAAGATCTAGATATTCAGTCATTAAACTCATGAATAATGATAATATAGGTAGGATTCGTTTGAAGGGGCCTAAATGTTGTCCCCTTTTAAATGACTTGTATCACTTTCGTTTATTATAAATAGAAGAGACAGAACATGTAAAATCGGTTTTTGTTTGAAGAGAAATAAATAAATCTCAAAATCACCTATTGTTTTAATAAATCATTAGTCAATCTTATTTACTTCGCAGAAAAAGATGAATATGACAAATACAACTCACTAGTTAAGCGTACTGTTAATCTGTTAGTTCAGTTCAGTGACGAAAATTTTGCTTTGCATAAGAAGAAGCTACACGAGTTTCTTGGCAAGACCAACTAGATTTTGTCTTGGAGGAGTGCTAGGACACTGAATAGCCCACAAGAGATCGTCAAACTGCCTAAAGAAACCGAGTCCAATACTATGTCGACGTTCGTGACGAGATCTCAAAAAGTTTCTTTTCGCCACCTTTAATCACGTCGATGTTAGCTGCCTCCTGAAAGACATGTCCCCTAAGGCGAATTTAGAACAATTTGATTCCAAGCATCAAAAAATATGTGAGATGCGTAAAGAAGTTGACGATTTACGGGAATCACTCGCCGTAAGTGGGTCACCGACTGCAGGTTCAAATGTCAACGTACGGGGTTTGCCTCCTCCTCGATACATCGACTTTGCCATAAGACCATACCATAGATGACCAAAACGGTGCATCCTGTCGGCGTCGTCAACCGAGAGCGCCGAACCTGTGACTAGCATCCCGCGCCTCACTGCCATACCCTGCCGCGGTGACATTGTGTGCGCCTGCGATGCGTGCATCCTCAGATCACAGCAAACAAGGGAGACTTGCTAAGACTACTCGACGCGGGCGATAATAAACAAAATTTAATTTCAATATTGCGCTGTCAAAAACGCTTAACAGTTTCAAATCCCGGGACGCCAATATATCTTCCCTTAACCTTTTAACCGCTCGACTTCATATCAGTTGTCGAACCCCTAGCGCCCGGCACAGTGATTCAGGAATAAATATCTTCAACGAAGAGGGATGTGTGTTTAACTTTTTCAAGGTCGATATTTTGATATAATAATGCTATTTGCATTTAAGAGCGTGATTAACTAATAATTACTTAATGACTTCTTACCCTACGAAATTAATGTGCATTTTTGTAAGCCAGTAAAACAAAAAGTCTTGAAAGATTTGTATGTTTCATTAATTAATATCAATCACAATCACTTTGTTCACAATAAAATCAGTAAACTATTATTATTTCTTAATAGTACCATTACGCGCAAATCTTGATGAGTCCTTTGAACGTAGGCACAAGTACGATAACGAGAGTACAAAAATATTTGCACGTGCTATAAATACAGGTAGTTGTTTTATGCGTATTTGTCTATATACACTACCGTCCAAAAGTTTGGAAACACCCTATTTTCATTAGATAAAAAAAATTACCGCAAATAAATCTTTAAATATACACGTTCTTGTTAAAGTTCATTTATTTTTACAATCGTGCTTATAACAATAATGAAGAAAACTACTTATTTCTTATCAGTTATTCCGTACTTTGACAAAAGACCGGCACACGTGTTTTATGACCACAAAAGTTGCTGCACTGCCAATTGTTAATTTCTTAGAATTGGTAGATACAAACATTGTTTTTGTTTTGAATAGAGATCAGTTTTTTAAAATAAGTATATAATTCCATTAAGTATCTAGTTTAGAGTTCAGTGTACTTTGTGAGGTTCATGTGATAGTAACATCAGTCGATAACTGCATAAAATGGCAAAAAGGCAACAGATTTCTCTTGAAGAGCGAAGTGTTATTTGTACTTTGAACAAAGAAGGATATTCTATACGCCAAATCGCAAAAAAGGTTGGAGTTTAATGTAAAGGTGTACATTATACTCTTACACGAAAGCGAGCTACGGGAGAAAATCGAGACAGGAAGAGATCTGGACGTCCCAAATCCACAACAAAGCAGGAAGATCAGTTTATTAAAGTGTTATCGAAACGAGATCGACGTTTAACTGCGCCACAAATTGCTGCTACTTTAAATAAAACACGAGAAAAGCCAGTTTCAATCACAACTGTAAAGAGACGTTTACTGTCTGCTGGCTTAAGAGGATGCGTTGCAGCCAAAAAACCAAGACTAACTATTACCCATAAGAAAAATAGACTAGAGTGGGCTAAAGCACATAAAAACTGGACGGAAGAAGACTGGAAAAAAGTCCTTTGGACGGATGAGTCTAAGTTTCAAATTTTTGGATCTAATAGACGTGTTTTTGTGCGCCGATCAAAAGACGAACGGGCTTTAGAAGCGTGTACTGTGCAGTCCGTTAAGCATGGTGGTGGTAGTGTAATGGTTTGGGGGTGCTTTGGTAACAATAAGCCCGGTCATTTGATTAAATTTGACGGCAAACTGAATAAAGAAGGCTATCTGAAAATACTGCAAGAAAATGCAATTTCTTCTGGAATGAATCTGATTGGCCGAAATTTCATTTTTCAGCAAGATAACGACCCAAAGCATTCATCAAAATTATGTCAGGAGTTCTTACAGCAAAAACAAAACGAAAATTTTTTGCATGTTATGAAATGGCCATCACAATCGCCAGATCTCTCGCCTATAGAATTAGTATGGGATGAGCTTGATAGAAGAGTTAAAAGTCAGTGTCCATCGAGCTCAGCACAGTTGTGGCAACATTTACAAAATGAATGGAAGTCACTGGACCCCGAATACTTCGCAAAATTAATCAAAAGAATGAATAAAATTTGTGAAGAAATAATTAAAAACAAGGGTGGTCATTTTGATGAGGCCAAAATTTAATGAAAATTACATTATTTTTGCACTTAATTGTACTGAATATTTCTTACTTAATGTTAATCTAACGTTTGATTAAGATTTCATAGTAATAAATCATGACTTATGTGTTTTATTGTTGTTTTTATTTCAATTACCATGGTGTTTCCAAACTTTTGGACGGTAGTGTATGTAGTAGTACTTGCAACGGTTAAGGATAAACAAGTCAAAACTATTGGGAAATATCAATTACAGTTTGCCCCATACTACAAGACCGTAACGAAGAAATGACTGGACGTAAGCGTAGAAGGCTGTGAGAGCAGTACTTTTGATCGATGAGTTTGCTAGTATGAATAAAACATAAAAAATCTATTAACTTTTTTACACACGTTTTCTACGTGCTGTTTCCAGTCCAATCTTTGATCAATCTCTAATCCTATGAATTTTAAATTGTTTGCATTTCCTAGTTTTTGTCCTCGGTAATTTATATCTAAGTACATATCTACGGGAGAACACACACGCGACGTGCGCTGCAACCAATCAGAATCACCGTCCCAGAGCGAACGCGCGTGCATTTTCATCGCACATTCCCTACCAAGGTCATCTCTACCATACTACACAATAAATTAAAATAAAACTATGTAATAAAAAACATCTTCATCAATATTACAAATTCTTTGTCTCGCATAAACTCTTCATTTTCATTACCATCTAGAATTCGTATTAATCTTCAGCAGTCATCATGATATATTTCCATACATACATATATTAATCGATATACGAACGTAAAACTAAACGCATAAGCACAACACTAATGGGGTATGTGCTCGATGGATAAATACTCAGAACAATAGAACAAATATGACCGTGGCGCAGGACGTACTAACAACATAAGTTTCGAAATATGAAGACTAGGGATGGGAACCATCAACTCAGTAGAAAGAGTGGTATATGAAGTATTAAAGTGCGAGAGGAATAGAAGCGTGAACTGGAACGCATGAGTATGAGATGAATAACGGCCTGGACCACCACGTCCGGAAGGCAGTGCGTAGGAAAAAAAGATTAATGTACAAATTGAGTTTTTATTTGTTAAAAGGTATGGTAACAATTATCACTTAAATAATTTCCCACCACACTAAGTACACAGTTTGTTTGCAGGATATGTGCTCTTTCACAATTAATCGCACATACCAACCTTACAGAAATTTTAATTAGAATTATTTAATTTAATTAATTTAGATTATTCGTCCAAAAGTATTATTTAATCTACTTTTAACACCTTTTTACTTATAGCCGGATACTTTCTCAATAGACTATTTAAGGTAGTAAACTCGGCGTCAAAAAAATCGCACCTTATAAAAATCTTATTCAAAAATTCCTAAACCTTATATAGAGGATAGTGTTAGGTATCATTAGAAAGGTAACAAAAAGGAGCATCAAACAACAATTAAGTGCAATCTTTTTTTTAATTAAAATTATACAAAAAGCATAAAAATTTGAAAAATAATAAAAAATCTTAATTAAGTCCTAATTAATAATCGATAATTTACAAAAAAAATGTACAAAAAGTGTCTTAAAATTAACTCAAAATCTAGTGTTACCCCCCCTTGCCCTGATGACGGCTTCCATACGGTCCCTCATAGACCTCACCAACTTCAGGAGCTCTTCTTGAGGGATAAGACCCCATTCTTCAATCACCGCGGTTTGGAGTTCCTCTAGAGTCGAAGGAGCCGGATCCCGAGATCGAACCTTACGTTTAAGATGGTCCCAGAGGTGCTCTATCGGATTCAGATCAGGACTTCTCGCTGGCCACTGCATCACAGGAATTTGGGACCTCCGCAGGAAGTCGTTCACGATGGCTGCAGTGTGTGCGCGAGCGTTGTCGTGCATTAATGTGAACCCCTCGCCAAAAGATTCGGCAAAAGGGACCACATGCACATCCAGGATCTCTGTGATATAGCGGCGCGCAGTCAGCGACCCTTGTCCGCGAGCACCTCCGGTCCGGGAGACGCAGACCAGGTCGGTTTTGCCGGCAGCCGACATACCGCCCCAGAACATGCAGGATCCGCCTCCATATTCCACCGTCTCCTGGATGCAGGCTTGAGCGAAACGTTCACCCTGCCTCCGGTATACTCTTCTTCGTCGGTCGTTGCAGAAAAGACACACTCGTGTCTCGTCTGAGAAGAGAACAGCTCCCCACTGCTCAATGGTCCAATCGACGTGGTCGCGAGCAAACTGCAAGCGGGCTCGTCGGTGCGCTGCAGTCAATTTTGGACCTGTAGCAGCTCTGCGGGCTGCTATGTTCTTCTCCTTCAGTCTTCTTCTAACCGTGGATACACTCACGGTGCGTCTGCGAACTGCCTGGAGCTCCTGTTGCAGCTGAACAGCGTTTGAGAAGCGATTTCTCAAAGAGTACGACACAACGAACCGGTCGTCTCTTTCCGAAGTGCAGCGACGTCTACCGGACCCATGTCGCCGGATATAGCCACCGGTCTCTAAAAAGCGCTGGTAGACTCTACGAACCGAAAAACGGCTCAGATTCAGTTGCCGGGCGACATCACACTGCCGCACCCCTGCTTGCAGTAGTGCAACCACTTGAGCGGCCTCATCAGCTGTAGTGTCCATTTTCCAGATGTTCTTTCTTCAGTAAAATCAGTGCGTGTGTCCCCTTCAACGGTTTAATAGCGAATGACCCACATTGAACCCGTGTTGACCTCTTTATACCCACAAAGTTAGCGCAACTCGCGACTCTCCCGAGCAGCAAAATTTCCTTAGAATTTTTGTGACCCTTTATTTGTTGCTTTAGGTTTTATTTGATAATGAAAAATAATGTTTTTTTATTAAGTTAATTAAGTAACCTTTTAAATAAAATTATAATTAATACGACTGCATGTGCATATCCAGAGTTAATGCCATTTGAACGTGATTTTCTTAGAGGTGCGATTTTTTTGACGCCGAGTGTATTAAGATAATATTTTAGGTACCACATACATTAAAGTTCTTTCACCAAACCAATTCTTAGAACGAGGTTGCTCGCTGTTGTTGTTGTACGCTCTTTTGTTTTAAAATATCACAAAAATATTTTTCTAGTGTAATGAGTAACTTAGCTTTCTTGTTTACAAGAAAATTTTACATATTTGAAATAGTTTACATATTTCGTCATTTTATTTACAATATATGTTTTAATTATTTTTAGCTGTCTATTCCTTATTTCATTAATGTATGAAAAAGTGCGACCGTATTTGCTTTATCCATAACTAATTAAATAATCAACTTAAAAATAGTTATACCACAAACAATATTCTTTTACCAAGTATTCTATTGAGATGGTAAAATTTGCCCACGTTTACTCTTAGCTTATTAATAAGTTCACATATGGGGGGTTATTCCCTATCCCCTGTCAAACCTAAGTATTTATATTTTTGTACGTATTCAAGTCTACAGTAACGGATGAGTGTGTTAGCACCTCGTTAGCACTCATAAGAGTATCCGACCAAACAAAAAAACAAAAAATATCTATAGTAAGACATTTGGTTTGCCATTTTGGCCACTGAGCAAGGAATACCTACGTTTTAATTTTGGCTATGTATAATCTAAGGAATCTACTAATTATATATTCCGTACTACAGTTAAAACGTCTTACATAAAATGAGTAATTATAAACCAATGAGCCTTCCTCCGAAGTTGTTTAACTTTTCCGTAGCAACCCTGGTAATTTTCTTAAAGATAGTTCCAGGTACCTGTAATGAAATAAAAATTGCTCAGTTTTTATTTGAAAAGTTTAGTAGAAAATGAAAAAAACGCTGGCGTGGAAGATTATTATGTCTCAAGTTCGAGTTGCTTTGTACGTGATGTGCCTAAAAATGACGTGCCGTTGCTTAATAATAATATTTTTATTGCACTAAAATAGGTAAATTACAGGTGTTAAAATAAAAGAATAAATAAATGTGCGGAGGTAGATTGAGTCAGTACAATTAAAAGAGGTCCTCAAACTAGGCAGTGTCTGTAACTCGGAAGATCAATTTACTGTTTGCTTTGCCTTGATATCTGAATTACCAATATACACTGAGAGAAACAGCATAAGAAAAAGACAAGTCGGAGACAAACCAAAGACTAAAACAAGGAAAAGCAAAATAAAAAAAAAGGTATATAATAATAAAACATGGGTAATTAAGCTAAATTATGTAACAAATAATAAGATTAGAAACTTGGATATCGATTCTAGATTTGTTCTTGAATTTCTTTATTTTCTTTGCGTAATTGTTTGTTTATTACTGTTTGATATTTTCAACAGAGTGAATATTTTTATAGGAATTAAAATATTTATTATGTCAAGTATACCATTTATTATTTTTATTAATTGTATGATGAGCTAGATATGCAGTGGTTATCGCCGTCGATCCATGATTCCGGAGTTTAAGCAACTTTTATTTCAGGTCATCAGATAGGTGGCCCAAAATTTACTCTTAAGCTTCTTTTTTTTCATTTTCATAGCTCATGTTAAACAGTTTATTGCGGTTGCATCTACAGTCGATCACCCAGAAATACGCGTAGTAGATTATGGGTTATATTGCCTAAAGCGTTTTCATCCATAGAGAAGACCTGTTCCTCTTCATTGGGGACATAGTCTGATAATTATGATGACATTCACCTCAAGAACTGTGTTGACTAGATTAGAGACACTTTGTGCACTTCCCACTATGGCTCGCCCGGCGCTATAAAATTTGTCCCCGTTGTTCCCATACTTCTCCTCTTCCTTTATAGTGTCGACGATTGGTTTTGGCTGAATGAAAAAAAAAACAGTAATGATATTATACGTTTGAATCATAGTCCCATGTATCTAAACTGCAATCAATCTTAGTACGGCAAATTTCGTAAAATGAGTAAAATATCAAGTTATAATTAAAATCAAAGATATGCAAAGGAGGGTAGTTTATAAGCTACCCTGGGTTGATGTGTGATATAACGTTAATTATATTCCTCTTAAACGAGGATAATTGGAGAAATGAGCTTTAGTCGTGGAAATAATAAGTGACGATGAAAGCTAAATCATTCTCAAAATTTGCCTACAGTTTAGGTACTAGTTAAGACAAGTTAACATTGAAGCAAAATTGTTAGGCAGTATATTATTTATTATATTTGGTATCGTCTTTATTTAATGAACTGTATTTCTTATTTAATGAACTGTATCTTACTTATTTATTATAGTTGTACCTAATATAGCTAATTGAATGAACATCATGCCTATTATTTACCTACTAAAATTATTAGACCGATAATAGAATATCCTCAGTATGATAAGAATCGTACTGATACGTACGTACGATGTCCGTATTGTTTATAAATGGAAATAATTAGAGTTTAAAAGGCAACGCAAGGTGGTTTAGGATTTTATAAGATACGAACTATTCTTCAAATAAAGTGGAGGTACTCAAAAGAGGTGTTCTTTTTTTGTACTTGCATACAAGTTTTTAAAGAATAATTATGTAGCCAATTTTTACTAGAAAAAACTTGCCTCGGGAGTCAGACGGTACCAGTCAGACAGACCCACTACTTCTAACAATATCCAAGCGAGTGTTCTTCCAGATTCCTTACAAAACGTCCTGAACAACAGCATCTTATAAATCGTATTTATATTTTTTAGTATTAAGTTACCTATGATTTGCATGTTCATTTTGATTTGCCAAAAATAAGGTTATTTCACATTATTTTAATAGTAAAAAAGAGTCGTTATGCTACTTTTAACTATTAAAATATTGATAAATGGTTATATTTATTTCTCCTGACAGTGTAGTGCCAATTCCCACTTTTTTAAATTGAGTGTTCTCATCTGCAATTTAATACCGTAAAAATGGGGCTCCGCTCCACTTCTCAATAAAGCCTTCCTTTTAGATTACAAGTAATGGTGTAGGGTTTTACTTCATTTCTTTCACAAATACATACATACCTGTAGTAAGCCAGATACTAAATGGTGTAAGTTATCTTTGACGGATAGAGCTTTACTACCCAAACCCTCCGTTTCCAGAACAGATCCTTCCAAAGCAGTCACAGGCGCAGAGAACCATCCGTCTGCACCCTGTACGTTTACAGTGCCAGCCTGGTTGAGAAAAAAAAATGTCATAGGCGACATTACAACAACCATTTACCCAATTTTATTTTACTCCCTACATATTTACTACGTAGCTAATAAGGAACTTTTTTATATATTTCCAAGCGTACTATTAATCGCAATAAAAGACTATAACAAAACACAAATACAAATATAATTACATAATTGTTCACCTCAAATACAACAACACCTAGTAATCAAATATTTAAAATTAAAACCTCAAGAAGTAAATATAGCAATTTCTACCAGACCTCTTTGGATGAAGCTAGAAATCGTGTAAGTAAAGGTACAAAAATAAAACTTAAGATATTTGCTAAAGATATTATTACTTGTTAAGATTCAAATGGTCTCAGTTGTCACATAAATGTTTATAACGAAGTGCAAAATCCCTTTAATTGTAATCATAGCTTGTATACGAATGTTGATTATGATGAAAATTGAGTTTTCATCAAGAGCCGTCAGTGAAATAGAACTTCTGTTATCCAGTTAATGCACCATTTTCGATAAAGATCCTGAGAGAGATTCTTGAGCACAAAATTTCGAATTGCGCTAAGCCTGGCAACTCCGTGCTCACGCAGTAATTAAAGTGTAGGTTGACTAAGTTGATTGACAGCGAAGCGCGAAGAAGCGACGACCTCCGTGAACAAGTCAAACTTCTCGAATATTGGCTCGAGTCTGGGTGTTGCTGTACCGTCGTTGTTTCTGATTTCCCAAACAAGTGCTGCTTTATGTACTGAACTTGAGTTTGGAACAATGTATGTGCTGTTATCTAATATTTATTTATAACAATTATTATGGCAGGTTCTTTATAGAACCTCTATAGGTTCTATAAAGAATCTCTATAGGTATATACCTACCTAAATTTGGTTCCCGTCAGAACCCACAATAAAAAAGCTTTTAGGTTATGATTGAGATATTGGTCAACTGCGATTCGTCTAGGATGCATCCATATCACTACCTACTAAAAGATCCAAGAGTTGAGCATCCGACGTTTTTGTGGAGTGAGAATATGCGGCGAGTTTGCCTAAGTGATATAGATAGTTAACTATTAAAACAACGCATAATAACCTCACCTATAAATAATTCGGTTATACGCGCTTATCTGTGTCTTTATAATGAAGGTGAACACTGAGACAACTAAAACATCTGTAAGTCAAAGTTTATTTCTTTGTAAATAGGTAAATTATTTTTAATGTCAAAGGTCAAATTACCAGCAGTCTGTAAGCCTATGAATACTGTTGAACCAGAAATCGGTGGTTCGGCTTGACAAAAAAAAACATTAATATTCAAGCTAAGCTCTCGAACAAGTCTTGTCATTTACAATATTTCTTTTAATAATCACCTGTTTTTATTGAGATATTTAAAAATATATTATATAAACGGGACAAAGAATTTTTGTACTTTAAAGTTCAGCAAGTATTATCTGTAATTAATAATTATTATTACGTAAAAATACTTAAGTAGGTTTTTTTTGTAATTAACCTTCGTCATCGTTTATTAATTTACACTACACTCAAACTTCTAATCGATTACTCCTAATACGTCCCACTGCCGGTTCACCATTTACCCGTATTGCCTAACTGCTAAAAAGAATAAACAGATTTCTTTTATTTTTACTAGTAATTTATAATGTAGCTTACATCGAATAAAAATCAAAAGAATAATTCGAATAGATATAGGGCATCGAGCATATAGGGCCTCGAAAGGGCTTGTATATCTAAAGAGGCAATATTCACAAAAAGACTTTTTGTGAAAAATAAAATTAATATTTAAGTAATTTGTACCAACTATAAATTTCATACTTAAAATTATAAAACTTACTGGCACTGTTTTTGGGCTTGTCTCACCCAAAAGCTTATTCGTTGTATGGAATTTTTGAGAAATAAAATTTCCATCCAACTCCCCGTCGTCGTTTTCTTGCTCCAGAGGATTAGCCAGCGTTACACCAGTAGCAGCTTCCGGCTGGTCGTACACCGGCAAGTCTACCCGGATCGGGTCGTCTACTGGAGCGGTCAAGCAACCGGCGATCGTGAGAGCGAAAATGGAAATCAAACGGAACATTCTGCAAATTACAGATTTCAGTTAAAAGAAAATTTTGGTTTTACTAAAGTATTTTTAAGCTAAAAAAAATCTCGGTCTTTTCAATATTGTACTTGTATACCAGGAGCATCAGTTGTATATTTTTTTTATAGTATGCACCTACATAAAATGTACCTTCTACATAAACAGTTCTAATAACGCGCAACACCAATTGAAGGTCTTCTCACAGTCTTTTGGTCCGGTTAAAGATAACTTAGCCTGCTTCCCTTATCTAGGCCAAGAAAGGCAAGTAGTTCAGTTAATGTGAACGGTTCACATTACTATTATACATTTGACTTTAACCGATTCCCGACCCATGACGCACCTAGCGCGTCATGAAGAAACCATCAGGGAGGCCAATGACGCGACACGCGCGTCATTAAACTTTGTATGGGGCCGGGTTGGAAAGGATCGAAAAATGAAGGTGGCAAGGAATCGGTTAAGCAAATGTTCATGAAGTCGTCTGATCTATATATGATTAGCGGGCACTGGATAATGGGTTGTGGGTGTATTATAATTAAGGTAAGTATCTAACACCATTTTCCTTTCTTATATTGTGTGATAACAACAGAGCATACGATCCATTTATATTATACATATAAAATCATAAAAATTAACTTATTAGAATAAATAATAAGAAGAAAAATTAACTTATAGAAGAATTCTTAAATAGAAAGAATAGAACTTATTATCCCTACTTGAAGTAAGCACAGCATACTCGGTTACATATCGCAATTGACAACTACCTAATATTTAAGTAATCTATTTATGGATAAAAAAAATAATTAAAATTTCAATATAACCCTAAAATGAGGAACAAACAATAACTAAATAACCATTTTTAAACAATGCTTGGCCGAGGCAAGAGAACCATTTAAAATATCAAATTTAAAACGTATAGAATTATGAAACTCACACATACGATACAACGGAGAGTAAAGACCGAGTCGAGTCTTACACACTAGAAGTGAGAAAGTCTTTCGATTTTGTAGACCAGCATTGCGTGGAACTGAAAATCTCAAGCGCTCTAAGATGTCGAGACAATCCACGAGCCGTGATCTGAGAATCCTTTAGTACTTTCATTTGACGCGAGATGAACCCATTTTTGCGTGGATGTTTTCCTTATGACGCTATCAATAGAACTAATCAATAGAAATATCAGAGAACAGTATCCGGCACCCGAACGCTCGACAATCAAGGTTTCGAACTGTTTTAAACTCTTATCAGTGATAAGTAGACCATGATTCTTTTCACACCAAGGAAAACCGGTGTACCACAGAACTTGGACGGCTATGTAATGGAGTACTTCATTGAAGATTCCCATTGAAGCAGATAAGAAGATGCTGAGGTGTGTGTAGATGCTGAACATCGGCCAGTACTGTGCGTTATAAATTACGAATTCGTCTAGGATGTCATGATGGATCACTACTGAGAGATCCAAGAGTTAAGCACCCGACGATTTTGTGGAGTGAGCTTAAGCGGCGAGTGTACCTACGTAATCCAGATAATTAAGAACTATTAAAACAACACATAATAATCTTACTTATAAAACTTGGTTAAACGTGCTCATCTGTGTAATGATAATGAAGGTAGGTATGTAGTGGTACTATGTAATCTCTCGAAATAAGTAAGTCGATGAGTATACTCGTATTATCATTTGAGCTTTCAACATCATTCAACAACAAATTTAAAATGCAAATGATCTTTCGCCCTTAGTGCAAGCTTGTTATATAGTTAAATATCAGAAGCATAAGCATATTCTCGAACTCATTATCTTGTACGTACTTGGCCACGTTTATTGACTTGCAGAATTTTTCATCCTGTATGAATTTGTGCATGCTTGTAGACTTGTTGAGTTGTTTTTAAAGTACAACAACGATACTTCTTTCTATAATAATAGTCATTCATATAACAAGTTGGTAAACGTAACATAACTTATACAGTATATTGTGTCTGTCGAATAAGAAGTTTTATTATTAATAGGGGTCGATTTTTAGACCTCGACGCCCAAAATCAGTTTTCGTTTATGTCGACGCCTGGGTAACCGATATCGACCACAAGAGATCGATTTGTCGTAGTCTAGTCTAACAATAAAACTTGACACTGGCAGAAATAACTTTATAAGAAATTAATTTTGTATCTACAAAGATATAAAAAAGTATGAAAAGCAAGACCATAGATTTGTTTATAACAATTTTAATACGTCATATTTTTAAATTTTAATCTGCATCACGTATCATATTTTCTAGAATTAATTCAGAATTGTTTTTACTGGTAACAGCTAATAACAAAGATCTAACAACGTAATCAGGTGTAATTACTACTGATTACTGCAATGGTGGGAAACTAATGAACCAGAAACTTTTGTATCAAACAACCTAAAACTTCACCTATTTGTAAGCTTCTACAAACCCAAACCACCGTAAGATGGAAATGCCAGAAGTAACAAAGTGTTTCGGGGTAGTACCCCTGAAAAATGCCAATTTTTTGATAGCCATATTCGGTTTGCTCTCAGGATTAACAGGGTTGGTATTTGTTATAGTCTACGGCGTAGCGGAAGACAGTATCTTGACTCATTTTATTGACAGAGAAGATGTGAATATAGATTTGAAGAAAGTGGTTCTACTAACATTTGGTATGACATCTCTACTGTTATCTATTGCTAGCGTGTTCTTGCTCGTTGGAGTGATGGTGTCTGGAAGGGGTGCCATTGAAGGCGGTTATTTCACATATTTTTTAATGAATGTAATGCTTATGTTTGTCTTCATTGCTGTGCCTGTAGCTTGCTTTTTTGACCGTTACTCATGTGTCGTTATGGAAATTAGGACAGCCATAGTAATTTTCGTGTATTTATTTGTGTCAGTTTATATTATGCTTTGGTTTTATTTCATATCGGTTGCTTATAATTACGTTGAAAACGAACTTTAGTGAGGAAACCAGATATTATTTTGAACATTCGATGATTATAGTATTTAGTTTGTTTTGAATATTATATATTAAATTTATTTATACTCTTAAATGTCTTATTAATTGAAGTAACTTTATTATTTTAACACGCTTTTAGTAACTTGTCTTGTATGTTAAAATACAAATAACTGAAAAATTATAATAAGTAATATGCATTAAGAGATATGGATGCATTATCAGAAGTTGATAAATGTAACAATTGCAATTTTATTTAATAAATAATAGTTTAAATCACTAAAGATAAAACTCTTCTCTACTATAGAAGTGTGTTGCTATTACACGATCGGACTAAAAAAAAAAAATGGGGTTTGCACTCCGGGAGTGCAGGCAGAAGTGAAAACTTGAACTTATGGCTTGTATTCTTGTAATGTAACTGTTGGTAAAACAGGAAGTTGTCTCCCTAGCGGAAGAAAGAGACAGCTGATATATACCTATGCGTATACTAATAGTATTGTACACTATTGTAAACATATATACCCCACGTGTTTCTCATTTTTTAGATAATTTTATTTAATAATGTGTTGCATTTGTTTATGTACGTATCATGTACGTAACAAAATTTACCAAATAAAATAATAATTTACTTACGTGATGACGAGCAGCAGTTGTAATAATGTATACAAAATATAGTAACACTATAGTATACAAAAGCACTACAACAATGTTTTTATTAATTCTATTAACACTTTAGATTTGTTTTTTTAACACAATACCATAGCAGCAACACAAGTCAAATGAAATATTTAAATAAATAAATTTTCCGTTCAATATTCATTTATAAAATAAATAGCAGCGCTCTCGCATACCTATACACTCTGAGTATACATATAGGTATGTAATCTCGTCTGTCGCGAGAGCACGAACGAATGCCCATGCAAAGAGCGCGTATAGTATACATATATTATAAGAATACACGCGGAGTATATCTGTGTAAAATCTCATCTGTCGCGAGAACGGCTGAAAATGATCACCCACAAAAGTGCCCAACGCGCCATAAGAAGTTTTCACTTCAAAAAATATAGTTTAAAAAACTAAGAACACTTTTTTATGGAAAAGCGAATTGAAATTTTAAAAATTAATTATGTAATTGACGGGAAAACATTGTTATTGTAAGGAAATCGTGAAGTACTTTGACATTTTTGTTACACTACACAGTTAGTGAAGAAAAGAGGAAAACAATTAATTATCTTGGTATGTTCGCGACGTTGCGTATTAGTAATAACAATGGCGTCAAATGCAGAAATTGCGTCAAAAAATTTAATTTATAATTAATAGTTACAATCAGGGAAATTAATTAATAGTGAAAACAGATACTTTGAGGACAAGTTTTAGGTGCAATTAAATGTTTTCTGTATTTCAATGCGGAACAATAAAAAGCCATGGGTAAAAGTACGACTTATAGAGGTTATAATGTAATTTTAATAAAAGACTATTCGGTGGAATTAAACGAAATATTATTGGTGTAAAAATTATAATATTATGATTGTTGCCTATGAAGATTATTTTTATTCCTATGCAACATTGCTTTATGTTTTCTACTAAAACTGTTTTAAAATTTTTTGGTATAATGCTGAAAGGTAGGCCGTCCACGATATTGTAAAATGTCTCTCAGTGACATTGTTGTTGATTATTGACCCGCCGCATTACAAAACGGACCTGTTTATCAAAACTGCTAGATGGAATGTAATCCTGCGAAATGTACAATATTTGTGTATATCGTGTAATGTTTTACCTTAAATAGTTGTACAAAATACCTTGACAAGACAAAGTTTTCACGCACTCTTTTTTATGTCGGTCTCCAATAACAATAAAAGGTAATGTAGTTATGTTAAAGTTGTAGCTTTGCGTCATTTTGAATACATAATCTAAACAGAATTAATATACAAAATTTTTACAATATATAATTAAAAAATTCACAACCTATTTTTAAACCATGGGTATTTTAATATTTTGCAATATAATATTAAAAGTTTTCTATTTCAATTGGAAATTAAGTAGGTGCTTAAATCTTTTGGGATTACTAACCTTTCCGGTTTATTATAAATCGGAATATTGTTAATTATGTTAATTCTTTCACTTAACTATGTAAAAATATTAATAATTGTATTGACATTTCAAACCAAGTAAGCCTTTATCATCACATATTGCACACAATATAAAATTGACATACATGCTTATTATACCTATTGGTACATAGGTACATACATGATTTCCAAACTATTTAAAAATATTTAACGTTATGAAATTTGGGAAACCATAAATTTTGAAATGTTAGCGGTATTTGCACTAAAGCACAGATTTAAAAATATACTTGAATTCGCAAGCATAAATGTAAATTTTTGTTGTTATAAATGACGATTTGTCTACTTTAGTAAAAAATACACAAAACTTTTAATATATAGAAACTGCTTCAATTGGTAGGCATTATACAACAGTATGTTATATACATCTCAAATTATTTGTTTTATGGTTCACCAAATAAAAAAATACATTTTTGACATTCATAAATACAGAAAAAATACAACGTGACGATCAAATTCATTGCGGTCCAGCTTTAAAACCCTGAGAGTGAGCAATGTATATCACAAGAGCGCGTTTCTCAGGGCGCCTAGTGGCAATAAGATTAATTTTACAAATTACTGGTGTGTGTTAAAGAAAAAATAAAAAACTAACACTTAAGGTACTCACGTCGTTAGGTTCGTACGGTACGATGTTGCGATGTGCACGCTACAAGCCTCAGCGTGTCAGCCGAACTAACTTTCACGTATTACGTCACAGAGCCTTGGCAGTTGGCACTCTCGTACCCAATGTGCGAGGAAACCTTACCACCTAAACTTGCACAATACTTTTAATGATCCGCGGTGCTAATTGAGGTGGTAATCTAAAAGACCTTATTAATTATTATGATTTATTCGAATGTCGCAAAATTTCTCCTTTTAATCCATGGTGGCTCCAATGTAAATATTTCTTACACTCACACCAATTAGCCTAGCCCAAAGTAAGCAAATAAGGCTTGTGTTTTGGATAATAGGATAACGGATATATATACATACTAGTTGACCCGGCCACGCGTTGCTGTGCCGACTGCAGCGTCATCTGCCGGACTGATTTGTGAATCTAAACCATTCTCAGATCCCCTTGAACACACACAAAAAAATTCATTCAAATCGGTCCAACCGTTTAGGAGGAGTTCAGTGACATACACACTCACAGAAGAATCTTTATATATATAACTAGCTGTCCTGGCCACGCGTTGCTGTGCCGACTGCAGTGCCATCTGCCGGACTGATTTGTGAATCTAAACCATTCTCAGATCCCCTTGAACACACACAAAAAAATTCATTCAAATCGGTCCAGCCGTTTAGGAGGAGTTCAGTGACATACACACTCACAGAAGAATTATATATATAAAGATGATACATAGATATGTAATATTCATAGAAATAGATATAAACACCCATGACACAGGAACAAATGCTCATAATCATCACACAAACATCTGCCCCTTCCGGGATTAGAACCCAGGACCATCGGTGTGAATGACAGGATCGCTACCGTTGCACCAAAAGGTCGACATTTTGAACGAATAGAGTCAGTTGTAAAAATATTACATGGCTAAATATAATTTACATCATCGGCTTTGAAAACTCCTTTAAGATGGAAGATTGGGTGCTGATGACTGTAGATTCATTCGGGACCAATGGCTTAATGTAAGGTACAGGTCCAAAGCACGGGGGAATAGAGACACTTAGAGATAAAACATTTTTAGTCACTCTAAACGTAGATATAATAAGATAAATAATTATATTTTAACATGAAGACGTATACAAATTCTTACTTCTTAATCACCATAATAAACCTATTCACTTTTCGTTGCAGTGTGGGGCATAGGCTTTAACATAAAGCACATAAAAATGGGGCATAGCCCATCATGCGGGTCAGTGAACGGCGTGAATCAACTCGAGAGCGAATATAATTTTTACCACCCACCCGATGACGTTCCTTGCAAAAGTTGCTTATCCGCCGCGATCCTAGACTGAACAAAACGTCAGTGCGACAGCGAGTTTGTTATATATGCCAAACAATGTGGTTACTAAATGCAAGTGCATGCTGTAGTAATATGTTTGTATCTCAGCTAGCACAGGCTCGCTTTTCCCGGGGCATCAAAATCGATAACGTCCGATTTCCAGGAAATCCTTAACCTACATACATGTTAACCTAGCCATAAATATACTTACATGTTTAAAAATAAATAAATATTTAATGATTGTAGCTCATTTTTAGAAATCATAATTAAGGTTTGATCATATCTTTAAATTATTTTTGTGAGAGTGAGCATTTCATTGCGCTTTTTAGCACACCACTATATCCATATCAAAGGGCAAATAACCAGCAGTCTGCAAGCCTGTGAATGATGTATGAACAAGATATCGGTGGTTCGGCTTGACAAAAAAATATTAATCATTCCAGCTAAGCTCTCCAACAAGTCTTTGACAAGTCACCTGCTTTTATTGATATAATTAACAGTTTATAAGTTTTAACTTTTTGAATCAACATTGAATGAAAATGTATAAATTTTGTGAACATTAAGGTAGAATGGCGATTATTCTTAGTCGTTTTACTTATGTATGTTGACTCCAGATTGGAAGTCACAAATAACATGTCTATTTAAGTATATTTTATTTATGTGCAATATTATCATTATATCACCGTAACTTACATATGTTTAATAACTAAAAAAATTATATATTTTTTTAATTAACAGATTTTTAGTAGTTTATATTAAAACACTTACCTACCTATATCGAATATGAGTGTTTTTAAATATTAAATATTGTCAATTGTTATGGAGGTGAAAGACAGGACTGATGAAGAGAATTCTTATATTAAGGAACATTACAACAAAATAATCGAATTCGATTTGTGCCTATAGCTCTAATGTAGCATTGTAGGACAATACCTAACCCGTAGAGTCCAGAGTAGGTGCGGTGCGCGCACACGCACTGCCCAGTCGTATCCAGTATTGCACTTGATTAAAAAGTATAGCCAGATTTAGAAAGCCGTGTATTTAGCAATTAAACTAAAGTTTAAAATAATGAACAACTTCGACAATGACTTCTTGTTACCTTTTAACATTGCAACTTTCGATGTGACGTTTGATATATGTAGTTTTAATTTGGAGAGAATACTCTGTTACTTGTATTTCAGATACTTTTTATGAGTTATGTTGAATATCTTTGCATATTGAGTAAGTCCTTCCCATATTAACTTTTAAAGTGGACACATTGTTTTGTTGGCATGATGTTTAGGGCTGGCCTGTATTGTATGTAGAGTGCAAAGATTTCTTCTAAGTTGTGTGTATAATACGATGCGTTACGTTAGGTGTTTAGGACGTAAAGTTGGGCTAGTAAAACTGCTGCTTCTATTGAACACTATAATATTGACACTTATAATTCGACTTTGGAATTAGTTCCAAATAATTGTTTATTAAAATCTAAAGATGATATATTAATATAATTTAAGAGACAATAGAAGAGTCCTCTGGCCCTGTGACAAAAGAAAAGTCTACCTATTTGAATATTGTTCGTCGAAATTATTTTAAATTAGTAGAAAATATCGATGTGTTATGAGTTACTGAGAATTGGTTAAAAATTCACGAATTGATGCCTAACATAGATAATAATAATATTGTAAGCTTGTTTAATAGAAAATCAGCTAAAAGAGGTAAGCTCTATGATAATTTTGGATGATTCAATACAATGCAAAGAACGCAAAGATATATTTTTCCAATCAATAGAATGTATTATCGAGTTATCATGTGTGGAACTAGACAAAATAATTATTGTATTTTTTTGTTTGAGTTTGAGGCCGCTATAGAGAAAGCACTAAGAATAACTTGCAAACAAAAATGAAAAGTGATTGTGACACAAACGCTTAGTGGTTAATAATCCACCATTATTACCCACAAATATCCATAACAACACAATTTTAATAAGAGAAACCGCCAACGTGACGCTTCTCGTTCCCGCCAAAAAGTCCAACTACAGATTATTGTAAAACATTTTTCATTTCATTAATTAAACAAACGTTGGTCATAGATTAGCTATCAATTTGTGGATCAACTCGAGTTTTATATATAATTAAATTTTTATTTCATATTTGGAGTCATATAGTGGAAAAATATAGAAAACTAATTTTAGAAATTAATTTAAGCTACAATAATTTCTAATAATCTGTGACGCCATCGCCATTAAAAAAATGAATGCTTATTGCTTTAGCTGTGCCAACTCGGAATAAATATGATTCGATTTAACTCGAGTTACGTGAACGTCAGATTCAAATAGATTGATAAATGTTACTAAACAAATTGAAAATAAATTAAAGAAAAAAAATTAAAAAACCATGTGTGCAATTCACACTTAGTAGAAGTGAAACTTTCAAAAATTTTGGTTTCATGATAATGAGACGAATGTATAATTCCGGGAAGAGGATAATTGTAGGTTTTAGTAATGATCATAATGATACAAAGCTCGATAATTGTTTTACATTTTATTCGTATATATTTAGATTTATTCAGACTCAGAGCTTACATTTTCTATAAATGATACTTAGTGTGGGAAAACCCCTCATCAACACTATTATTAAAAATACAAGCTAAGTAAGGCGCAATTATGTCAATTATTGATTTAATATTATTTATTGACATACCCCATAAATCTTCTGTCTTTTCAATATGAATAGTTTTGAAATCTTTAATGATATCTTCACTATTAACACCCTATTCTAGAAGGGCAGCAGCAATATTAGGACACGAATGTAGGAAACTTGTAGTTTCTAGTGGTAATCTAGAAAAAAAATCCTCAAAAACATCAGGAACAGCTTTGTTATTTAAAAAACATAATAAAAATATAGAAAACTAATTTTAAGAAATTAATTTAAGCTTCATTAATTTTTATAATCTGTGACGCCATCGCCATTAAAAAAAATGAATGCTTATTGCTTTAGCTGTGCCAACCCGGAATAAATATAACTCGATTTAACTCGAGTAGAAATTCACGTAACTCGAATTGAACTCGAGTTACGTATCTCGAGTTAACTGGATGAAATTGTGAGAATGAGTTGTTTCATTTTTACTAATTCAATGAATCACTTTCCCAACAATTTTTGAAGATTGTATCACACACTGTCACCATAATATTGCGCAATCTTCTTTGACACGATCAGATGGACTTGAGTTTGTCTCAATATTTTTGAGGAAGCTCAACCTCCCAACCTCAATGTAGATAGCTGCGATTTTGGCTGATCAACCGAAATATTTTTTTATTTTCAAACGATGAAGTTTGAATTATATTATTTGTTTTGGTGGTTATGTGGTGATATTGTGGTTGTATTCCCAATATGTTTGAATGAATGTGAACATTGTTTATGTTTAACACGTCCACCCACTGGCGATTCAAATACATTCCAAACAAGATTTCCTTTTTGTGTCCGGCATGTTTTCTTAAGCAACAACGACGCCATTCTAAAGTTAATCTCTAGTCTGCATTTTTGTGACAATTGTAGCTAATGAATATTGTGTTTAAGATCTACACACTTCGCGCCATGTCGGTATCTGACGCGCTCGTGTATGTTCATGCAACAGTTTTTTTCACATTTTGAAAATCTATAGCCGCTCCCCCACCGAAGAATAGGTATCATTATTGAGCGAAGCTCTCTTTTAGGCAACTCACAAATTTCGCTTGTCTCCCTCCTGCTACTTGACGGTTCAACCGATTCGAACGAATTTTGGCATGACCACATATGATTATAACTTGACGGACATAGGCTATGTAAAAAAAATATAGACTTTACCATGGAGGGATAATCACCGAAAGAAAAAAGTCGGTTTTTTTTTTTTTTTTTTTTTTTTTTTTTTTTTTTTTTTTTTTTTTTTTTTTTTTTTTTTTTTTTTTTTGCCTGTAAAGTCGGTTTTACGGGCGAAGATTTTACGTGACAACGTCTTTTTCTCGGTAGAATATTTATT
This sequence comes from Calamotropha paludella, assembly GCA_927399485.1. Lineage (NCBI taxonomy): Eukaryota > Metazoa > Arthropoda > Insecta > Lepidoptera > Crambidae > Calamotropha > Calamotropha paludella. Next base: position 28,517,617 of record OV656803.1, on the reverse strand, counting down.
GATATGAATATAATTAAATTGCACAATGCGCGCGGCAGACCGATCATAGTTGAGTGGGAGAGAGACGCAAGGCATTCGGCGGGCCTCTCTCTTGTTCGGTGACTCATCGTAACGTTACCGAGCGTTACACTTTTTCATAAGTGACTCCCAGCCGCAACCAATTTATAAGACGTTATCACGTCAAAATTCAAAAGCTGATGACAGCCAACCCGCTGATACTACATTCATGAAATTTGGCGCCAAAACTCACTTCGTGGTCGTGACTAATGTGCAAAAAAAATTTTGAAATCAGGCATACCATGGAGGAATAATCACCGAAAGAAAAATTCAAAAGCTGATCACAGCCAAACCGCTGAGACTACATTGATGAAATTTGGCGCCAAAACTCACAAACGAATGAAGGTAAAGTAGTGCTTCGCTCAGTATTTGCAAACAGCAGTATGCATTGCAGACCTAGTAATATATATGACATTTTTCTTTTTATCATCTACGCTTCGCAACCCAATAGATCTCTATGACGCTCGAGTAAATCCCGATTTCGCATCGTGGGCTCCCCTACTATATTAATATGTGAGCAGAACAAAACTCTTTGGTTTGTAATTGATATGGTCTACTTTATAAATAGAACTTGTCAATAATCGAGTTATTTTTGACACTGTCACTTATGATAGCTTTTAGTTATTAATGTCAGTGAAAATATCAACATTACTTTTTGGATTGTTACACACTGTGGTTACACAAATGCTTGATAAATATTAATACAATATACTGACCGGACAGGTCCTACTATGAATATTATTAATGGTGGTAGTTTATCGCGATGTACACGGTTTACTTTCACCACTCCCTTAGGCAGAGGGGTATTAAAGCCAAGTTATGGGGAAACGGGCAAAATTGTTAATAAAGACAAACGGAGGAAAAGTAATACTGGAACTATATTTAGGTTACAGTCCTTATCATGCACAAAGAACACCTGCGTATCTCTGGTGCCATGTCTTTGGACTCAAGTCCGTTTCCAAAAAGATTGCCCTCCTCCGAAGTTTCACCGCGACATTCCCTTTCCAAATTTTGACCCATACAGAAAAGAGGACTACATAGACGTAAGGAAAACCTCTTGGGGATCAGGTGATGGCAAACCTGGCATGACGTACGTTCTTGGGTTTTTCGGTTACTTAATGGGTGCTTACGCAGCGAAAACAGTAGTGTATGATTTAGTGACTTATATGTCGGCTCCTGCTGATGTGTTAGCTATGGCAACAATAGAAGTAGATATTTCATCGGTGGCACCTGGGGGATGTTTGTCGTACAAATGGCGAGGGAAACCTCTTTTCATCAAGAACCGAACTGAAGCGGACATTGAGTTAGAATCAAAGACGCCACTGGAGTCGTTACGCGACCCACAATCTCCTGAAGATCGTTGCGTTAAGCCAGAATGGCTGGTTGTGATAGGAATATGTACTCATTTAGGCTGCGTACCTATACCGAATTCGGGTGATTGGTCGGGAGGCTTTTATTGTCCATGCCATGGCAGTCATTATGATAACGTAGGCAGAGCTCGAAAAGGACCAGCGCCATTAAATTTAGAAGTTCCGCCATATAAATTTGTTAGTGATAATGTGATTCTTGTTGGTTAACTCACTCTTGTAACAGTGCTTTTAATAAAATCTTGTTTCTGTTGTTATAGTTGTATACATATTTAGAAGGTGTAGACTAATTCTTTAATACGATAAATGTCTAGTTCAAGGTTGCGACCGATTCTTGTTATAATAATTTCACCTTAAGAAGAAAAGTTTCTGACAAAAAGATTGCTGAACGGGACTCCATGTTGGACGGGACCATACTCTTCTGAGTATAGTCCGTCCTCAACCCAACCTACTACATACTGTCAAATTTTATCTACTTACTGATATTAAACTTTATATTGGGCTTCAATTTAAGTTAAAAATAAAATGAAGAAATTGTAGCAGGTTGATGTGATGCAACCAACAACGGTGATGAGTTGAGTATCGGGTAGGTAAGTATACATAAGCCATGGACGCATCATACAATCATTTCTCTTTCCCTGAAAGGCATACATATCTCACTGTCAATCCGCGATAGATTGAATTTTCGGCAATAATAAAATACAATGGCTACTGAACGAAACCAGAAACTATCTACTACGTCTGAAAATGAATGCGCCCTAGAAGATGACATCTGTTTGCGGATTACTTAACTCTGTTGTTAACTATTTTCGTTTGAAATCAATAAGATTGTTACTTTTGTGATTATATATGAACGATTTGACAGTTTCAGAGTGCCTCTGTTAGCAACCTGTTAGCGATTGAAACTGTCAAATTAATGTACAATCTTAAAAGTTATAGCTTCTTTGATTACGAACGAGAATTGGTTAGCAACATAAGTTAGGTTAATAACATGCTGAATATAAGGGTGACATCCAACAAAGCTAATGAAAGAGTTCAAATATTTTTTGACTTAAACTATTTTAGTACTTAGCTAACCCGTAATGGCTGTGCAAAGTTTTTTAAATCTGTTAATCCATAACTTCCAGGTAACTTAATTTATATAACTGTGTCATCCAAATACTTGCTATAGTTTTTGCGAAATAGTGTCCTCATAAAGTTTCAAGCTTATAAAAACAGTATCAGAAAAAACAAAATACGAAGACTGAACCAAAAGTTGTTTAACATTAAGCTACTCTATATTATGTACATGCTGTTAACATACCTCTATATAAAGATCAAATCTGATAAATATATTCATTTCTTGTTTGGTGGGACACTATTTTTTATATTCAGTTTCGTTGTTAAATCTAGTCTTATTGTTTAAATGGTCCGACGTCCCACATATTGTTTCTATATTTTGCCTATACTTGAAAATATTGAAATTAAAAGAAGAAACATCACAATTTTCATATATTCGTTAATGTTTGGGTATCCTATTGGAGTGCGATGCAATTGCTTTGTGGTTGCTATTTCACTCCGACTGATTTTCGTATCAGTAGTGCACATTTCAATTATAAGTAGTACATACCTATTTACGAGTTGTGTATGTTCTACTGATTGACAAAAGAAACATCGTATTTTTAGAAGTAATAAGATAACATGGTAATATTTTCGCTCAATAGAAATTAGAAATTAAGAATGTTTTAAGAAGGTAAAATCATTAAAAATAAAGTTAAAAAAAACGAATTAAACATATGTTATTCTTACACACAGGTTATTATAAGCCTAAATGAAATAAAGAACAATACAAGGTTCTACAATTGGCGGTCTTAACGCTTACAGCGATCTCTACCAGACAACCTTTGGATGGAGAGAAATAAAGCAATTATTGGCGGGGGTGTGATGTATTATTACCATTGTAAATAAATAGATTAAATATATGAGATAACGAAAGAAACAATAATAAAAATGAATATACATAAATACCTAAGCACATTACTCAAAATAAATAGATAAAATACATTCCTACACTACAAACACATAAAAGTACAATAAGCTTAATTTATGAACAAGTAGCTTAACTAAATCAGCCGAAAGTGGTGGTTCTAAGATAATTTTGCATGATTCAATACACGCAAAAATACACTTAATTTATTAATACGCAAAGATATAGTTTTCCAATCAATAGAATGTTTTATTGTATATATAGAATGTGTTATCATGTGTGGAACTAGACAAAGAGGTATAGAGGAAGTACTAAAAATAACTTGCAGCAAAAATAAAAATGTAATTTTGATTTGATTCAAAACATGTCCCAGGTGGTTCTTCCAGGTTCTTAAATTTATTTAAAGCTTTTAATTTTGCTTCCGCCACTTGCTTGGATAATATTTTTTGTAATAATGAAATAGTAATAAAATCAATAATTAATTGTTAATTAATTAATTTGCCTCGATTGAATACCATCACGGTCCTCTGAAACGCGTAATAACTTGTAGACCATTATCGGAACACTGTATAGATAAATTCAGATACAATGTTTTTAACAGAATTGCAACTCTATCGGTCCCCAACTTTGAAACTAACAGTCTTTATGATCATTTGTTTGATATAATTAATAATAAATGTAGTAATATATTTAGACAAAGGATATTAAAGAACATAGTGCTACATCTGGAATTTATAAAAGCAGAACGAAATTATAAAAACTTTATGCTTTTAAATCTACCAAGATGTAATTGGCATCTTTTGCGACCTTTCTAAGGCGTTCGATTGCGTTGATTATCGCACACTATTAAAAAAGTTTGAATATTATGGTGTCTCTGATACGTCAAAAAACCTGATTACAAACGCATTTGTCAAATAGAATTCATAAAATTGTAATTAACATGAGTGAGTCAGCTGGAATCTGCCATAACTATGGGCGTACCCCAAGGATCAATATTAAGGCTTTTACTGTTTTGATCTATATTAAAGACCTTCCTTACTATGTTAAAAATCTATGTGAGACAGTGCTTCTTGCAGATATCACTTCCTTAGTTTTTTAAGTACTTCAAAGCAACGATTGCTCTGACTATGTAAATAAAAAGTTATAAAAAGATTTAGATTGGTTCATCAGTATTTATTTATTACTAAATTCAAAGAAAACAAAGTGCATACTATTTACGGTTATAGTCTGACCGCAACCGCTATATCACGCCTTAGGTTTGCGAGTGGCGAGACGGGGGCGAAATAGTTTTGTCATTCTGCCGTCATCGCTCACGGCGGTAACTAGCCTTATTTGTTACAGACTGTCTGTGTCAGACGCACATGAGGTAAAATATTCAAAGATGAATTTATTGTTTTCGATGTACACGGTAGAAAAATTTCAGAGATGTGATTACCATGAAATGAAAACGATTACTGGGATCGCGACAATAGGTTCGACGATTTTATTGAGCCAATATAATCTGTAGGATGACTCTGATTCAAGCTCCGATAGCGAAATGGAATGTGAAGTTGAAACAGAATCTATTTCAGAATAGTCAGTGTGATTTATTTACCTCATAAACACTTTTAAATGTTTTAGTTTGATTTCCAAGGATTAAAGATTTATTTCAATTGTATTGTTTCTTTAATTGTACTTCGGCACATAGGGTAAGTCTTTTTTCTCGTAAATATCGTTTAAAAAAATGTGGTTCGATGTCATAAGATCTGTCTGACACTAAGAATCTCATGTGCGTTAATGTTCTTTTCTTTCCACCCCCCACCTCCCTGCGGATACCTTGTATTGGATACGGCTGTGCGAGGGAAGAGGAGAAAGTTAGTCCAGACCGACACCCACTTCGGTTAAATTTATTTAGCCTACCGACTCTTATAATAGGCTTAAGATATAAATAGTTTAGTGATAGAAACATAATGTTTTGTTTCTTTTAGTGTTTTAGTGTTATTTATAAAGTGTGACTAAACTTACATACATATATGAATGGCTGTGAATTCTTGTTGTCTATTTTGCTGAGTGAGTGAAAGTAGGATTACTACTTCCTTCGATATTTAACCAAACCTTATATTTTTATTTGATGACCATTTGGTGCAACGGTAGCGATCCTGCCTTTCGCACCGGTCCTGGGTTCGAATCCTGGAAGGGAAAATGAAAATGAAAAAACGAAAAAATGCACATGTTTGTGAGATGAATACAAAATTTGTACCTGAGTCATGGATATTTATATACCGCTTGTCAATGAAAATAGAACACCTGTTAAAATGGTGAAAACCATGGGCTTTCAGTGTTCAAACACAAAAAGAATTTTCGCGATATCACTCTCCGTTTCGGAGTTATTGCAGTTCAAAGTTTCATAATTAAGTTGCAGTAATTAAAATAAAATTATTAAAATCCTATAGAATCAATGATATTTAACAATCAGTAATTGGTATTTTTTTAATCGCTCGTATAATTATGAAAATAAACGTCCAAAACGATTCCTTGTTATTGACAAACCGAATTAAACTGCGCCTTAAATCAGCTGGTGCTTGACCCCTCAGCTTGACCCTATACTTACCTACCTCAAGATGTTCAGTGTGTGTGTCACTCACACAATCGCTGACCTAAAAGAACTAGTGACGGGTAAATGCATAGTGAACAATTGAAATGTTTCGATTTCTTGACTCTCTAATCGACTCCTTCAAATTTTATCAAGTCCGCAGAGTTAATAATTTTAGTCAGTCCGAAAGATACTAAGGTCAGAATCACATTTTGATCTTAAATCGAAATCGATCTGACAACAATGATATTCATTAGAGCTGTAAAAGTAACGAAAAAAAGTGTACCCGTATGTATTCGTTACTATAACAATTATTACTATCGTATCGTTACTTCAGTTACCTTATAACATGCTATGTTATGTGTAAGTTAGAGCAACGAATCGAATCGTATTGCGTACGAGTGCAGTATGACGTCGCGGCGTCGCAACATTCGTGATTTATAGAAAACATACTTATACGTTACATACCAAGCTGAGTCAGGTATTTTTTTTTCAGTTTTCTGTATTTTGAACCAGACTTTTGATAAACAGCTTTTGTTATCGAAGAAACAATTTAATATCATTAGACTCATTTAGACACATCTCCTTTAAGATAACAACAAAAAACCGTGATATTCGCGATAATAAAAAACAAAAACATACATATTTCTTATTTGTAAAAAGTACTTCCTTACCTTGTTTCTGTTACAATCTCAAACTTTGTCTACTTACACAATACAATTTTATAAACAGTAAAAAACTTGGACGACGAATTTCCAAATTATACTTTACTTAATAAACAAACATCGTTCTTTGTAACGTACGTTTAAAAATTCACTGAATAAGCGCGCGCATGCGTAAAATATACGATCAGCAAACGTACAAATACACGCATCAACGGACGTTGCGTAAACTGAAATAGTGTAGGTACCCATACTACGAAAAATGCGAGTAACGAAATGCATTTGTGTGTAACGTTTCGTTACTCGGTACTAAATGGCCCACCCGTTACTCAGTACCGAATACATACGATTTGCTACAGCTCTAATATTCATACGAATCAAAAAGTCGATTCTGATACCAATGTCTGAATTAGTGATTTGATTCACATTTTACGAGTAATTTTTCCCAACTCTACACAGGACCGAGCTCCATCCAGGGCCGAACTTAACTGGAATATTATTAAATACATACTTTTGAAATGTCATTAAAATCCTTATGGCTATTTTATTGACTGTTTTGTCCACACACGTGATGGTATTCAATTTACCATAACGACCAGCATGTACACATCTTCATCTTTATCGTTTTTAAAAAGTAGATTTCCTAGATAAGTTTCTAATAACAACAGAAAATACTCTAAATCACAAATCTTTACAATACATTAAACGTAACATAATAAATTCAAAAACAGTAGCAACGCAATAAACAAAAACATTTAAACAATCTACCCCAATTAAAACATCATACTTTTGAAATTAATTCCTAAGTTCAGCCCGCGAAATGAGTGGCACGTGTAAGGCGGTCGTAGGTACCTTTTATCTTGTCGAAAGGCGAGCTTGCAGTGGTCGTTAAAATTAGGCTGTGGATACATTATTTTTTTATCGGAAAAATATTTTGTTGATAGTAGATACCTAGATACCTAGGCGCGTTTTTAACGTAATTTTGTGTTTTTTTGGATTCGGATATTAGAAATAATATCATTTGACGTTGTTTGTAACTACTATTCATAGTTTTGATTTTGCTACTTGGGTGCCTAGGTATGTCCTTATTATTAATAAATCGACTCAATCAATTTATTTAACGTTTCTGGTATTAGTTCGCGTTGAAGTGAGCCTGAAATTAAAGAGTTTTTACTTTTTATTAGAATTCCGTACATCAAAAGTAAAAACAAACGGACCCTTATGATAACAAGATCCCTTTTCTGAAAATATCTGGATTTTTTGTTGAAATTAACCACTACTAAAATATGTTCTGCTATACGAGAGTATAGCAGAACAGATGTAAGTTGATGGTACCTAAGGGTCATACTTTTATTTTTGTTTTGAAATTTATTTTCTCAGAAAATAATATAAAAACGTGTATAACATTCTACAAATAACAATATTGCATTATTATAACATTGATGGAACAAGTCATTTATTGTTAATGTTTGTAGTAAACGTTATTATTTTTTTTTTATTAAATATTTGTCCAATGTGTGCACACCTTTAGGATGGTAAAGTCCCTACCTTTGTTTAAAATTTCACGCTAGTGTGTGTACAGAAACCAGGGTTTTTTTCCCCCTAAATTTAGGGTGTAAATAAGTGAGATAGGATTTTTGGGGGTGTTATATGTTTAGGGTTATTTTTATGGTTTTTGTGAACCTTCATATTTTTTAATATTTTAATTATCGAGAAAATTAAAGATTTAAAGTATAGGCCCTGGGACAGCCTTAACTAGCTAATCAAATTAATTTTTTACCTAGCGACCTCGGACTTAGTGAAATCTAGTGTACTTAAAATCCAAGTACAGTACTTGGAATTTTCAAACGAAATGGTGGATGAATGATCTTGTACAATATTCAACCCATCTCCTAAAATATTAGGCTTATTCAAAGTCAAAATGTATGACTTTATAAAATCTGATTCGCCAGAAGAAAATGAAATAATAATTGACGTAATAAATGTAATTTATTTTTATAAATGAAAAATTAACAAATTATATCATACAATTTATTTTTAGGGGGATTTCCAAGTAATTAGGGCAAATTTAGGGGTTATTTGAATTTAATTTAGGCTAAATATTTTCAAGAGTTGGTAACACTGACGGAAACTAACCACAATTCGCGGACGTGTTTTGCTTATTGTGTCGTATGTGCTAGTTTTTTCGTGTGTACTTTTCTGGATAAGTACTTCCTATTTTGTGATTAGTGTGGTGTTTATTTACGGATAATTATGCCTAATTTTATCAGTACAGTAATATCCAATACACGGATATGGTTTTGGCTTATGGAATGGGCGTTGGGAACTCTGGTGAAGCATTGCGTTTGTATCTGGACTATTTCGGACACCGCAATAATAACTATGTGCCCTCCCATGGTAGAATATTGTGAACGTAGTTCAGCGTTTAAGAGATCGTGGCAGTTTTTCCAATCGCAACGTGGATTCCGGTGCTATCGGTGACGTGTACGTTAGGGATTCAATTCTCGCTCATTTTGATGTACATCCTGAGGACAGTGCAAGAAGTGCCGGTCGACTTTTTGAAGTCTACAATGCCACCGTACACAAAATCCTAAAGATGGATGAACAGCCGCGACATCCATTTAAGTTTACAAAGGTGCAAGCATTATTGGTGGAAGATTACGAGCGCTGCATGGACTATGCACGTGCAAGACTGTGTGTGTCCGTACAGGAAAGGAACTTTGAACATTTAATTTAAAGTGTAAGTGTATTTAGTGCTGTCTGGTGATTGAAGTGGAAATCATATTGATCTCTAATGGAGGTGATAACAACGGCACATTAAAAAGGTAGGTTTTAATTTTTTTTTTAGTACAGTCAACAGCATATCATGCAAAGAGCAGGAAGCACTTTGGACTTTGCACCGGCTTTATTTCGTAGGCGTAAGCGCTAATATCGAGTTGCTTTCATTCACCGTGACGTGCTATTGACCGTACATTGTGGAACTCTGATTAAAGATGGTACTCGTACACACTGTCCATTCTCACTCACCTGAGCGAGAATTTATTAAATTATTTTCAAAAAATTAGGCATCTTTGATAAATAAAAATATTAAATACCTACGCGTGTGACGCGGTCAATGAACGCGGTCAGTGAGCGGTGACCCACGCGTTTAAATTTAAGGCGATGCGATCCGTTCTTTTTTATTTCTTATTTTCAAAACTCTGTTATTTATTAGTTAATTGAAAAACTGATACAACAAATCTGTTACATTTGCGATACATGATAACCCATTAAAGCAGGTGTTCTATTTTCATTTACACCCTGTATATTTCTATAAATATAACATATCTATGTATCATATATGTATGTCTATCCGTTACCCTAGTATCCATAACACAAGCCTTTATATAGTGCTTACTTTGGAGTAGGCTAATTGGTGTGAATGTAAGAAATATTATTATTTTTATTATATTATTAGTAGCAACATTCTAAAACAAAAATTAACAGGTGTTTTTTATCAAGTATACTTGAGAAATTAGTATTTTTCTTAATGCATCTAGGGTGGTGGAAGGTGGAATAGAATCTGTTAAAATTGAACAGAATAAAAAGTGTTTAGTGGAAATGTCATTTTAAATAAATCATTAAAATTAAATTCATAAATCAGCACAGATCATAATTCATCATAAATAAATAAAATAAAGTCTAGGCTGTCTGGAGATGGTACTCTTAGCTTTCTCTTATAGGATAACAACAAAAAAATTATGAACTTTTTTTGGTGGGAGCGGGATGCGTGGTATGTCTTTGGTGGTTTTGTTTTTCGTGTTAAAATTTGTGTTGTGGTCCATATTGATGCGTAATAATGGTCATTTATTAATTACTAAGTGTTTATGAACATACAAGAGTGTTGGCAAGTGAAACAATGCAGCGAAAGTTGTCTTTTCCTGCTCTCCCAAGAAGTCCTCGGGGAGGTATCAAAAAAAACAAGACAAGTAGGTCAGTAAAGGGAAACGAAATTTCTCACTGTGCATTCATCATTTATTGATCATCTAACATTCATAGATCGACTCACATTATCATTTATTATCATCAAATTAAGAAAAAGTAATTATAGACAAGGCTGTATGGGCTTTGTAGCCCTTGCCTGCCCTTATGGGCTTAACAAAAAAAAATATCATGCTGCTGTCAGCTTAGCATATAATATAAAAAAATAGGTACTCTATGGTATAGTAGTAGACCAAGTGTGGCTGAAGTTGATAAAAAAGAGCCTAGCTTATAATCTATGTCATGAATTGCTTTGCTACCGATATGAAATGGAGTAAAGTAAACAAAGCAGTATTAAGCATTACGTAGTTAGTAGTGTTTTCACAGAACACAATATTAGTTTTAGATTGTTTGAGCAGTAGGCAAAGCAAGTAGGCCACAGCAATTTGCGAGTGGCTGAGTAGCACTTTTATATTTGTAATCTCGGCCAGCTTAAAATAGTGTACTTTCGCGAATAATAGTCGTTGGTTGTTCTCAAGCCTTTCAAATTTAAAGTTATGATCCTACAAAAAAAATTATAGAGCGAACCAAACAAAATATTTGCAAACTGCACTGTCCCTCTGTATTGGATGTATCAATTAGTTGCAAACCCTCCAACTCTAATCTTAATTTAAAAATCATAACATATGAAAGCAGTGAACTTAGAACGACAGTATATTAATGTATTTTTAATAAAATGGGCAAATTGAATAATTCTTTTCTTTGGGGAATATTGATTGCATCGGCGACTTGGAGTATATCATTATATTTGTATTGGCTTCTTAACATGAACAGTGAGTACTTATTGTATTAGGAATCTATTACGTTTTTGTTTAGTTTATTTATGCCATGGACAGAAAACTAGACCCTGCTGCTCTGTCACAATTAATTAAATATTTCAAATAACTTGTTTTACACACCTTTGAAAACCAGAAGCTATTGTCTTGTGTTAAATGGTTGAATAATGTCAAAAAATATTTTTTTCACCATAGCTTTTGTTGTCTATAAAGGCTTACCAAAAGAAACATTTTTCTTTTCGATGTTGTCATTGGTTTTAGGTAACAACAGTTTAAGCAATGTGGATGGCAAAATACACTATCGCTTGGTGAATTCAGATGATAAGAATAGGATAAAAAACAATGACAAATCTATTGCAGCACTTGAAGGCAAAAACTTACTTGATGATAGCCCAAGAGCGTATGACAGATTTTCTGCAAACAAATGGAAGGCTTTCAAAAGTCGATCTGACTATCAAAGGAAGGTGATGTTAAAAGAAAAATTTGCAAAACAGCTAGGAATGAAGTTATCAGCTAAACCTGATAAAAGCTTAGGTAAACTATGATTTCATTTAAGATTTTTATGTATTCATGAAATTTTCACTAATACCACTTATGTGCTCTGTGTGTCAGCTAGGGAATGATACCATGTAACTTTATGAAACCAATTTGTATAAGAAGTAAACATTATGTTCATAGCCTTTTAAAAACAAATTGGGGATCTGAAAATTCAATGTTCTTGCTTTTGTGTATTTTCTTTGGTATATAGTGTATTATAATAAAGTTTTATCAGCATTTATTATATTAAAAATATTTTTTAGTACCTATAAAAATGAGTAGGCTTATAGTATTAATGTTATTTAAAATCTTTTAAATATACCACCGAAATATATCAGAAAGAACATTATTATAAGCGGCAAAATGTCATTTTAGATAACCAGCTTGGATTAATACACAATGCTGAGGATGTGAGAATACGTGAGAAAGGTTATAATTTGCATGCTTTCAATACTCTTATATCTCAGAGGATTGGAAACCATAGAGGATTACCTGACACAAGGAATAAATTGTAAGTTTTAATTGAAGTTATTCTCCTATTACATTGTTTTCTCTTTTTTATCAAGATAAGGATATAATGTCGACTTATCCATAGAACAGAGTTCGATGTTATCATGACTAGTTTTTTAGCTAAATGAGACCTTATCTCATTAAATTAAATTAAAAATCGACTTATCCATAGAACAGAGTTCGATGTGATCATGACGCAAAAACTAGTTTTTTTAGCTAAATGAGATAAGGTCTCATTTAGCTAAAAAACTAGTCATGATCACATCGAACTCTGTTCTATGGATAAGTCAATGTATTTCTTCGTTTTAAATATGTGTTGTTAATAAATATTATGTATACTGACAATCATAATAGTATTATTTAGTATGGCGAATTTCACCACTTGGTTAATTAGTATTATATAATACAAAGATATATATATATTTATACACATTTCAGATGCCGATTACAAAAGTATGCAGAAAAACTACCAAAAGCTTCGATAATAATTTGTTTTTATAATGAACATTTTGAAACATTGATGAGATCTATTCATTCCATTTTGGACCGCACTGATGCCAAATATTTAAAGGAAATTATTCTTGTTGATGACTTCAGTGACATTGAAGGTTTATATGACCAAGTAGCAAATGAAGTTAATGATTTAAATAATAGAATGCGTAAGGAAGAAGAAATGTTAGAAACTAATAATGTGGATGACAATGTCGTAGATTATATAAACGATGACAATAATATAGACAAGAAAACTACTGATAAGAATTATGTCAGGTTGTCTAAGAATGGTTTGAGTATAAGGTTACTGAAGACTAGTAAGCGAGAGGGTTTAATTCGTGCAAGATTGTATGGCGCCGATAATGGTGTGGGTGAGGTAAATATTTAAAGTCCGACTTTTTTATTTATATCATAGTAATACCAATTCAGCCTTATAATTAATTAGAATTAAGTTGATTTTTGTTTTTTGTTATAAGTTGTCATAGGTACAAGCTACTTAGCTCCTACTAAACTAAAAATTAAACCTACATAAAGCAATATTTCAAGATATGTTTTACAAACTTATTTAAATCTTTTTACAAACTATTAGCTAAAAATAAATTAGCAACACCTCACCGGGGTTGTATTCAGTCCTTTACATCTTTAGCTACATCTTTTATGTGAAAGTGATACTGTATTAGGGTGCAAAAGTAAATAGGTAATTTAATAAAAGATTCTATTCTAGGCACCTAGAACAGAAAAGAATTAAAATCCGAAGGCAAGAGATAAAATGTACCACTATCTATATATACCTGTCGAACTGAATCAGCAAGATCACTCTACAGCAAATTATGGCCTGCATCTTTGATTATAATTGATCTGAAAAAGGCGCGTGGCTTACACTCTGGCTCCGTATATCGTCACATAATATATAACCTGTTTGCCACCCGACCCTGGCGATTTTGCCTTAGTAGCCTGCAATTGTGTACTACGTTAGCTCAGAAATTAAGATAAAGGAGGAGGGTCAATAAGACGGGATTTCGGCCCAATTCATTTTTGACCTAAAAATTCAAAAAAAAAATTTTTATCTATACGGACAAAAAAATCGGTTCCACCCCAAACGGAACCACCCCCAACCCCCCTCCCCCCTCTCATCCCCTCAAGAGGCAGAATAATCATATATGACTAAATACAAACAAAAATTTTGTTAATTTTGAGTAAATCCGTAACCGCGGCTTGATTCGATTTGTGTATTTACATATTGTCTGTTTTTATTTCCTAGGTTTTAGTATTCTTGGATTCGCATATAGAAGTAAATGTGGATTGGTTGCCCGCGCTCTTGAGCCGTCTAGCACAGGGAGTGGATGGCATTAACGTCCGCTATTCACAGCGAGTGGTTATGCCCATAATTGACGTCATCAATTCGGACACGTTTGAGTACAGTGCCAGTCCACTAGTTCGCGGCGGATTTAATTGGGGGTTACATTTCAAATGGGACAACTTGCCGAAGGGAACATTGAAAAGTATGCGTTAATTTTTAAATTCTAGGTTTAGATACAAGATTTATAACAATTCTTTTCACTGCTACATTTTTTCACAGGCGATGAAGACTTCGTGAAACCAATCAAATCTCCGACAATGGCCGGTGGATTGTTTGCCATATATCGCGAATACTTTAACGATATTGGTAAATATGATTCTGGCATGCACATATGGGGCGGAGAAAACTTGGAAATATCCTTTAGGGTAAGCAAGTATTATGATTTTATACACATTTTTTTCTAACGTCAATTTTCTCTTTTTTGTGTGCTTTCACTAAGGCCCGATAGCCCACAAGGTTGGCTATAACAGAGCCTACAATTTCTGTCTGTCTTTTGTCTCTCAATATGACCGTTTGGGACTAAATATTACAAAAAAAAAAAGAATCAATAGGCTTCTAGTAATATTAATAATTCTTCATTCGAGGTCGTCAAAATCGTCATATATTTGGCGCTGGGGTGGGAAAATCAGCTCGTACCACCGTTGTAAACAAAAAATTGTAAGTTTTAAATATATACGTTATGATGTAGAAACATTACATAACGTTAATTTCCACAAAACTAATGTTTTTTTTTAATATAAAATAAGTAGGAATTAGAGAAACGCTGCGGTCACTTACTATGGCTGTCGCGAATTTACTAGTAGTTAATTTGTTTAGTTATTAGGTTACTAAACCCACAACACGCTTTAAGCTGGTGCGCGGTGATATGTCAAACAGTGGGTGGCGTGTATCAAAGGGCACGTACGCACTCTCTTGTAGCCGCAAACTCTCTTTGAATTTGCCTCGTGTGTCTGTTAATATTTAATTAGGCTTTCATATTGTTAATCGCAATTCGAATGTGCCGAAAACTGCATGAGATGCATTTTGCAAAATATAATGAATGTTTATTAAGAAATTTTCAAAATTGATTGATCACGCATGGTATATGTTCTGATATTGGATAAGCTTGCTCCCCTGAGACCCTGCGCCCGGGTGCCACACACGGCCCTGTCCGCGGCTACATGATTTATTTGACACAAATAATTTATATGAACTAAATGGAAAAAAACAGGGGTCTAGTTTTCAGTAAATTAAAAAGTTAATTATGTCATGTGATAATTACAAGTGACTTGCTTAAACTTCGTGGCAGAACCGTAGCCATATTCTCCGCCCAACTATTTATTATGCTCAAGCACAAGCTTTGTTTTATGATTTCTAAAAGTATACTTTAAAATGCGTGGTAAGAGAAATATATAAACTATTCGTTACCAATTAAAATTTATTAAAATCAATCAATTAAACCTATTAAAATCAATCGAAATCAATTTCCATGTTAAGATCAGATACTTTTTTATTATACTTATGGGTGGGATCAAATGTATTTGATCGAATTTGTATGTATGTATTTTAGTTACACAGTTGAAGATGGCTTGCGTTTATATGAACTGTTATTTGTAATGGACACTCACGAATGAATAAAACAACCAAAATTTTTTTACCTTATTGTAACATTTTATATATTCATTAAAATATCTTTTTAATTAATAAGAGCATTATTAATTATCAATGCGTGTATTGAATGTCAAAGCTACGCCTTAGCTGCGTAAGTCCTACGTCGGGAGACCTTGTACTAAGAAGATGCCGCAAGAAACTCGGCAAGGTTTTTTTTCTCCATTTTATTAAATATAATTATCGAAAAACTTCTATATGTTTTAAAACACTAAATGGATTAATTCTTCTTATTAAATCGATCGTAATAAGAAACCGAATCGGCTATGCAATAGGACATGACTAATTTATTAGTTAACCAGCTGTCTAAACTAAATGATTTGTTGGGATGGAATACAGATCAAGATGAAATATTCTAGAGATAGCATCAAGTTGGCGTTAATGGTCAAATTAAAAAAACGTTTTCATGGCTAGGCTTTTCATAAATTTTAATATGAGCAATATTTCACAACTTTCAGACGTGGATGTGCGGAGGGACTCTCGAAATGATTCCCTGCAGTCGTGTTGGCCATGTATTCCGCAAGCGAAGACCGCACAGCGTCGGGGAGAAGGAAGATTACATGATGTATAATTCAATGCGCATGGCTCGCGTGTGGATGGACGATTATGTGGTATGTTTATAATTAAAATAAAATCGATTGTTCTTTGATAACCTGTGGATAGCGAATGTACATGTTCTGTTTTAGTATCTGTATTTGTTATTGCCTATTTCTTTTAGTTGTGTTGTAACCTATTTTGTTATTCTATTCAATGACATGGATTGTGCGATATATAGAACTAGTAACTAATTTCGTGTCTGCTATTAATTTCCATTATTATATTTAATTTGTATTTTAATTTAATATTGCATATATTATATGTAAATGACGCGTATTCTTGTAATGATACTTACTTCTGAATGGAATGATATTTCTTTTGTTGTGTAGTGTCAACAGCACATCCAATTCTTAGCTTTAAATTTACTCATAGAGTTTAATTTTAATTGGATAAAATTGACAGATTGTGATGTGACATGCTGTTGTCCGAAAGTGTTTGTGTCATAACTTTGCTTATTTTATGTACGACTTGCTGGCTTATGGGTGAAAACCATTTAAAATGACCATTTTGACATTAAAACTTGTCCATACGCAATATTTAACAAAATATTGTTTTGCCTCAAGCAATGAGAGCTTACTATAGTAAAATGATACATTACCTTAAATAATATATATAGTTTTATGTACCTTATTACTTGTAATAAGGTACATAAAACTATATATATTATTTAAGGTAATGTATTTAATAAATTAGGTCGTGTGAAAAAGGAATAACGAAAATGAACAAAATAATGGACAGTCGCTGGGAAACAAGTATTTATTTACAAAATAAGTAAATTAGGATAACTTTACCCGATAACTACGTCTAATCATGTTATCTTTACAAAAAATAATCGTATATATTTCAATACAATTTATAGTATTTTTGTTAATGTACTTTGTAACGCTAGTCATGAAAAGGACAAATTATTTTGTATGGACAAAATCCGGTTTCGGTCTGAAAATAGAGACGCATTTACTAAATACTTACAAGGTACATAAAACTATATATATATTATTTAAGGTAATGTATCATTTTACTATAGTAAGCTTTCATTGCTTGAGGCAAAAGAATATTTTGTTAAATATTGCGTATGGACAAGTTTTGATGTCAAAATGGTCATTTTAAATGGTTTTCACCCTTATTGGATGCTTCGCTTTGTAAGCTTGCATTGAATTAATTTTATTTAAATTTGATTAAAATCTATAAAATATAAGGATAAAGCTTTTTTTATAATTATTTTTGTATTAGCTAATCTAATATAGCTGGTATATAGCTATATAAATAGTAATACTTAATCTGTGTTTTATTATTAACTAAAGATTATATTGTTTACACTCAAATAATCGTTAAAACAAAGGTGTTATTGAAAATGGCTATGGCTATTGAAAAAAAATTGAACCCTTAAAAAACCTTTACGTATAAAAAATCATGACGAAAATTGGCTGCGGAAGCTAAAATCTCAACCTCTTTTTGCCTTGATAAGTCTAATTGCAGATTTTACCAAGTTGATACTTATATCTACTAGCCACTTTTTCGTGTTTAATTATGAAGTTGAGTGAAGTGTTATAAAGTTTTGCTTGTAACGGTATTTATTTTCAGCATAAGTAAGCTATAAGTATTATATTTACACCTTGCGAGATCTACTCATGTCCGGAAATGTGTCCCGCTAAAATCAAAGTAATCCCCATGACTGCTATGCTTTTTATAGACCAAGCAAATGCAAGTGTGCGCTCACAAAGTGTGTGTAAACTTTATTTTCCTTAGAAGAGAACCTGCGAATGCTTGTAAACTATTTTTTTGCACGAAAAGCAGTTGCTCAGCCGTATTAGCATTTTTTCTGTTTAAATTACAAAAGCGAATGTAAATTGTTTAAAGTGTAAAGCTGTTCTTTCGCATAAAGCTTTGTATCGTTTAAATAACCCAAATCTAAATCACTTACATATTAATAATCTAAAAGGATGTGATGTGTAGTGTAAGCTTTGTGTAACTGTCGAGTTACTTATTTGTTACTGTACTCATAAAAGATATTATAAAAATTAGGGTTTGCTATATTTATTATCTATAAGATCCGCAATGTCTCTAAATCCACCTTAAAATGTCGTTTTACCATAAATTTCAAAAGCCTTATCTGATAAGTTAACCTTTTCCGCTATAGCACAGAGTTATGATAGTGCCAGTATAGATAACACGGGCGTGCCTCAGGGCAGCCTCCTTTGCCCATTATTGTTCCTTTTGTTTATAAATGACTTCCCTAAAATGATCAATAATGAATCTGTTCTTTTCGCTGTTGATATTCTTATAACAGTAAAATGTGACAATAAAAATACAGCTGAAGCTAAAGTTAATGAAGAATTATCTAATGTGATAACTGGCTTCAGGAAAATAAGCTCAAAATAAACTTGCAGAAAAATGAAATCATGCAATTCCTTTCTTACAGAACGCCTCTATCAGTTCGTGTTAGTTTTGAAAATGTTGTGATAGAAAGGGTGAATCTTTTAATTTTCTTGGGATAAACGTAGATAAAAACCTGAATTGGAAATGTCATATTGACTCGGTTTGTTCTAAAATAAATAAATTGGTCTTTGCATTAAAGAGACTTAGACAAACCTTATCCATAGAGGCCGCACTAATGGGTTACCACGGCTATGTCTCGTCCGTCTTTAACTACGGGCTGCTACTGTGGGGTAACTCGGTAGATATAGATAAGGCTTTTAGGATACAGAAGACTCGCCCTTTTCCGGTTTTTTTAAGACGTACATCAATGAAAATGGTTTTTGTTATATGATTTGAAAAAAAAAAATAGTCATTGAGATTTTAATCCATAAAATCCTTGTCTTTTGTTCGCGCATATTATAACAACGTCTTCTTGCTCTTAGGGCTTTATAACAACGTCTTCCTGTTCTTAGGGCTTTATAACTGAGTAACATTTTATCTTTATTTAAACCTAGCATTGAACGGGGATCTAAGTATATGTAGACAAGCTGCATTAGTAATTCATTATTTAAAATATGCAACAATTCCTTTCAATGTGACAAAATGCAGCCGACTGAAGTATCTGCAATTTTTTTTGTAGAAAAAAGTAATCGAACAGAATCCTTCTGCTGCTCACATCGACGTCGGAGATATATCGGACAGGCAGGCGCTTCGAAAAAGTTTGAACTGCAAGTCCTTCAAATGGTACTTGGAGAATGTCTACCCTGAACTAGAGACTGGAGATGAGACTGAGTCGAAGAAGAGACTTAATGCTCTTAATGATCCTGAAAAAAACAAATTCCAGCCATGGCATTCCAGGTCAGAAGAGGCCAATTGTATACTATTATAGCATTATATAGTTTCGAGATATGAGATTTGATCCAAGCAGTTGTGAAACCTTTAATGATATAAGCTATGAAAGAAAGATTAGTTTTAAAGTTTACTGTATTTAGTTTACTTTAATAACATGGTAAAGCTAAAGTTATATGTTTTGGGAATATTTAACAAGAACATTAAGTAAGAAATAGCATTGCAATTAAATATTATCATGTCATGCATTGATAGCAATTAATAAAAATTAACAGGACACCTGAATTAGCGACGCTTGTGAAATCATAAAAGCAAACTTAGCGTGGTGCTTCAAGCCTTAATTATTTCGACATAGATAACACTACGATGCCGTTTTACCACGACAAATGTCTTAACATCACACTTTTTACTCACCTATTAGAATGAAACATAGTAAAGAGTAAACAGAACATTATCGCTATAACTTTTGATCTTATGTGTCCATATGGGCAAAATTCGTATCAGTACTGTTTGCGAAGTTGTTTAATAGACTCTCAATGTTTTCAGAAAACGAAATTACACAGATTCATTCCAACTGCGATTGAAGAACACTTCACTTTGTGTGCAAAGTTCAAAGGACATCAAAACCAAAGGTAGCGGGCTACAGCTTGCAAGCTGCATCAGGACTCTTAATCAAGTAAGGTTATAAGTCCATAAAATTCAATAACCGTATTGATACCTTCCGCAACAAAGACAGGCATCGATATATTAGAATTAAATATGTTATTATTTCTTTCTGTTAACACGTAATAAATGTCAAAAGTGAGTTATTTACAAATTTACTATTCATATTAACACACCATTATGAGACATATAAATATATACATTTAAAATAATTAAAAACTTAGCTTTCAATGAAATGTATTTATATTTTTTAGCCTCTGATTATTAAGAATACAACATTATATAGGTATAACGTTGACTTTATGAGTATTTTATGGTTTTATCTGTCAAATTGAAAAATTGCTTTTGTCATCGTTCATGGGTCCATGTTCTGAAATTATCTGCTATAAGTATAGGCTTTAATCGAAAATATCCGTTAGTATATGCATCAATACTAACCGGCCCGGATATAAATGAGTCAAATTTTCGGAGTTTACTTCTTTACAATTGATTTTCATATAAGGCGTCCGGAATAAAAAAATATCTAGTGACCGAATGACAGCGTTAAGTTTGCGCAACCTATCGTGCGCATCACATTTTCTTTAAGTTTTGTTTTATTATTTTCGGTGTCTGTGTAAAGACAATCGCTTTTAAAGAGCAAACTGCAATTACGCGTCGAAGCTTACACACACTTTTTTTACTCATAAACTTGATTTTTTCTGAAAATTTGCCTCATATCTTTAAAACGGATTCACATTTCGCAAAAATATATATTATGCTTAGCTGCGTTACTGTACTGTATTCTTCTGATCCGTACAAGCTACTAATCTCTCTGTTTTAAATAATGATCGGACTTTATTTGACTACTAACGAATTTTCATACATAAACAAGAAGATGATTGATTGTAAATATTTGTGTGCTATTTTTACTTAGTGTGCGTTTTTGTTATAGGTTTGGTTCGAGACGGACCGGCATGAGCTAGTGTTAGGGCGCACTCTGTGTCTTGATGCTGGAAACAACATGGCTCCTGTTCTTGGCAAGTGCCATGAGCTAGGCGGCTCACAGGAGTGGAAACATAAAGGCACTGTGAGTACTAAAGTTAACAGATCAAAAATATCGTAAAGAGAATAAGCCACAAAAAACCATCTGCTCACACGCACGCACGCACGCACGCACGCACACACACATACGTTGAGCTCTATTACGACAGTACAGACTTTTTTGATATGTAGATAATTTTCTTTCCACTGTCTTCTAAGCTCTAAGTGTGTAAGATAATGAAGGGATGTTTTTGATGATTTGTATGTAACTCTCCAGGCTGGCAGTCCAATATACAATGGTGCAGCGGGGATGTGTTTAGGCGTGGAACACGCCTACAGGTCGGAACCGCTGCTCATGGTTATCTGTGACAATCAACCAACAAACCAGTGGGACATCGTAAGGTCTTAAACACGTTTAAAAGGAGATAATGTAACAACAAACGATAACTTGGCTTGGCTAAATGTTAATCTTTCTAGCGGTTTTTCTTAAATTATGAGTATTTTTACTTATTCCCTTTTTTTCTAATTGTATTTAAATCATACATTTTTTAAATGTAAACAATATGTACAGTCGTTTACGGTCAAATTTACGAAAGAACTTTAAAGAGTCATAAAATAAGTCCTAACGAAATTTTATGGAACTAAACGGTGCGTGATATCATAGAAATACATATTATTTTTGAATGACTAAAAGATAAACATCGCCACATCTGAGCTTGGTACTTGTTACGTGGCACGAATTTTAATGTGGTATTTGTTATTAAGACGTTATGTACTTGTATTGTAAAAAGGTGAATGACTAAATATAGGAACCTGAAATGAAAATGTTTGTATTGTGTAATCGTCAATTATTTGAAGTCGCTTTACGCGCTGGCTACAATTCGTGTTTGTTTGTTAAATAAGTTCGTTCAAATCAGTTCCATTGCGTAGTTCCATCATGGAATAAATAGTAGAGCACTTCTTTTTATGAAAATATCAAATCAAGGTAACCAATGTGACAAAAATTGTAGTTCTATGATGATTCCAGTTACGCATTGGAAACTAATGCCAATGAAGTGGCGGTATATAACTGCTTAATTATGTTGCGTTATATACTGTTCCTTGTAAATCAACCTGAGAACGTTACTATACTCCGAGATTAATTGCGGTTTTGTAATTTAACGAATAATCCTTGAATACAAATTTGCGATTTTGTATTAATGGGTTTAATAAAGGATGTTTACATATTGTTACACCCTGTCAGAGCTTTCACTTCAAGTTAAATTCGTATAGTGTGAATCGCAACCTGTAGCGTTGTATCCATATCATCACATTTTCGATCCCTTTATTAAATATACAAATATCTTATACTAATATCACTGCTAATAATTAGCAGTAAATCACACGCTTAGCTATATTCTAAAGTTTTATACATTTCTATGTCAAGCTTAATAGTTAAGTAATTATAAATTTTATGTCACTTGAAAGTAGACATCATACAATTTACACAATTTATTTAAGTTACACAATTTAAGTTGCATAAGATAAATTACCAAGTTTGACTTTTTCTTAATTCAATTTCTTATCAATGTGATTTATTTATATTACAAAAAAAACGTTTAAACGACTTTCCACTTTCCTTTCTAATAACTGGCGAATTTACCGTCCATATTATAAATTTTTAAGTAACTTGTAAAGATCAAATCCATAGACCGCAAAGATTTTATATAGTATTATCATTAACGCTAGTGTCATAATACCTTTTGATATAGAATGAAAAAGCTACTTAAAAATTAAATTGTATTTTACTTCTTGCAATCATAATTTGGTTTTCTGTCAACAGTCTGTCGTAAATACAAAGAGCCTAGGCTAAAATAATAATTACAACTAAAATAATAAAATCACCAATTACTAATTTCAGAGTACACTGTAAACTGCAATGTACTAGTTTTACTGGAGAGAGGCGCGGATCCAGAGTTTTGTTCAGGATGGGGCAATTTTGTGTAATTTTTTATATCATTCCATAATAAATAAACAAAAAAAATCAGTTCCTTTTTATATAATAATTTCATAATAGGTATAGACAATAAAATACAATTAAATTTAAAAAAGGAAAAGCCACTCCGTGGTACCTGATTCGATTCCCGGTTCGAAAACGAACGTTCCTATATTGGCTCGGTCTTCATATATAATGTATGTTAATTTCTTCCAACGTTTATTACCAATTTTATTATTTAACATATGTAAATGTTCATGGCGCCGCACTGTGGAATATTTGGTTATGGTTCGAATCATAAATCTATAACTTCGTCAATGTTAAAGATAGAGGTATTAAATTTTGCACTAATATAAAGTAATATATAAGGATTCATATATGTAATGTTTGGTAATTTGAAATTATGTGATATTTTTTTTATTTAATAAATAAAAGCGATCTTATGAATGAACATTAGATTCAAAGCATCGGTAAACGTCGGTTAGTGTTAAAAGCTTCGACGAAGTTGAGAAAAACTTTTTTCTTCTTTTTTGTATTATTTTAATATTAGAATAAAAATAATTAATATCCCACAGATGAGCTGTTCAAAAATATATAATACTTTATATATTTCCCTTGAAGTTTCAAAACTATTTCACTTTGAAAATCTTTAATAAAGAACTCAATATTTCCCAGTTTCGTGAAAGTTCAACTTCACTATATGACAACAATTATTTTTGCTAAAAATAATATAAATTAAGCTACAGTATATTAAACTTCGACTTTCGAACTATTACATTACACCCATAAAGTATCCGATTTCAATGAGTCGTAAAAATGAATTTTGATATGCGTTTGTTCTCTCATATTCCATAGTGCACTGCAGTTTATTAAACGTGTTTTATGTTGGTTTATTTCACATATTCATAATAGATTTTTTCTGTACTGATATTAGTGAATACTCTTCCAGTCTAAGCGTACCTCTATATAGTGAGTGCCGTGTGTATAGAATGAAATAACCATTCTTTTGCTTTTATTTTTAGTCTTATAGAAATGAAACTTTTTAGCTGGGGTCATTTACTTTATTATTAAGAGGTAAATTAATAATGATTAAATATACTTAATAAGTTTTTACGTAAACTGTACTTAATCGTTAATAGATAACTGAAACGATTTAGCAGCTTTTTAATTGTAAGTCAATTTTAAATATTTTTTTACTATAATATAATTATTCATAATTCGACGAAACTGAAGATGAAAAAATATGTTATTGGAATTTTTAGGTCAAAAATGAATGGGCCGAAAACCCGCCTTATTGACCCTCCTCCTTTCTGTGTATCTGAACTCTACACCAAACTCGCGAATCAAAAAAATAACAATACAAATATGTTTAAAGTGTGACAGAATTCGCATCATTATTTTGCCTCCTGTTACCTTGTCTATAAAAAGGGAAATTCTCGTATATGTATGTCGTAGATAGAGTGTCTATGGTACATGTGTAGTATTTACACAGATAGAATTGGCATAATAGAAACAAAAATTTCGCTTGATTTTTGAAAAATGTTGTAATTTGTAATATAAAAATAAATCTATCTTTATTTGAATAATAATCTTTTTCAAATTCCGCTAAACAATCCGTTAGCCATCAAAATACTATTTGTTCCGTACCTTCATAGCCCTAATCCGCTAGATATGACGGGAAATCCGTTACGTTGGAAACGCTGGTTATTGAAGTCCTATGAAGATGCTGCTGGGTATCGGCATCTCAACAGAAAGGTCTCCAAGTCTCTGACTCGTGACCTACGCAAATTTTTTACAGACCGTACTAAAAAGGCAATTGAGCGTAACAAGGGCTCAAAGGTATAAGATTCAAAAGTCTGTTGGCCAAAGTCAAGTGACTAAGCTGATGGTCGAGGATGGCAGAGTCATTTCGTCAAAGCCTGAAGTGTTGGAAGTGGTCGAGAAGTTCTACGAACAATTATACAAGATTGTACGCGTATCATCGTCAATAATCTAGCCTAAGATCCAAGAGCTAGATTGACCCGACACTATACCGAAGATATCTCGGAGGTCAGTATGTACGATATTAGAATGACTCTCAACCAGCTGAAAAACAATAAGGCACCGGGTGATGATGGAATCACGGCTGAGCATCGTAAAACAGGCGGAACGCCGGAACCTAAGACTCTTCAGAAGCTATTCCGTCATACTCGAGGGACAAACGCGTACCGATAGACGCATAAATGTGGTGGTACTCTCCTTCAAAAAGGCAATAAAACCTTGTTAAGAATTATAGACCCATCTAACTTCTAAGCCCTGTCTACAAGATGGTTTCGAGAGTCATTACGAATCGTCTCGCCTGGCGCAAAAACGCCATCATATCCGTCCGCCTTCAGTGTTATAACTCGAAACCTATCCGATTGCAGCAAGATGTGAGACAGGGAGACATCATATCTCTGAAATTGTTTACCGCCCTGGAAGATATTTATTAAGGTTTTGGATCGGAGCGGACTCCGCATTAATATCAACGGCTAGTACATCATCTACCTTCGAATGATAATATCGTAGTCATTGGTGAGACCTTGGAAGACCTAAGCACGATGCTCGATGGCCTTAGTAGATTTTCTTAACAAGTGGAACTAAAAATTGACATGGACAACACGAAAATTTTGTCAAGTGTCCGTGTTATACCAACTCCGCTAAAGGTTGACACTCGAAGTTGTTGACTATTATCTGTACCTGGAACAAACAATCCCTTTAGGTAAGTCTAACTTCGAGAAAGAGATCTATCGGCGAATCCAACTCGGCTAGGCGGCGTTCGACAATTACGTGTCATCTTCTCGTTCAAAATAACACAATGTCTCAAAACTAAAGTCATTGATCAGTGTGTGTTGCCAGTGATGAGGCACGTAACGGAAACGTGGTCCTTTACTATGGGCCTCATTAGAAGGCTCAAGGTCACCCAAAGGGCGATGGAGCTTCACGTAAGAAAAGGAGAAGGAGGAAAATTGCAAGCATAGTATTTTCGTACGTGATCGAATCACAAAAGAGGAGATTCGTAGGAGAATCAAAGTAACCCACATAGCGTGATCGAATCACAAAAGAGGAGATTCGTAGGAGAATCAAAGTAACCCATATAGCGTGATCGAATCACAAAAGAGGAGATTCGTAGGAGAATCAAAGTAACCCACATAGCTAGCAGAATTGCCAAACTTAAGTGGCAGTGTGTGGGGCAAATAGCTCGTAGAACTGATGGCCGTTGGGACAGTAAAGTTGTCGAGTGGCGACCACGTACCAGAAGACGAAATGTTGGCAGGCCTCCCACTCAGTGGATCTACGACCAAAGGTCGTGGGAAGCACCTGGAATGCGGGCAGTGCAGGATTTGTCTTTGTGGAGTTCCTTGGGAGAGGCCTTTGTCCAGCAGTAGACGACATTTGGTTAAAAAGATAAGAACAAGTTTGTAACTAATGTTGATCATGACGTACATAAATGTATGTAATAGTTATTAACTATTGAATTTATTTTTTTTTGACCCTGCAGTCAAAATAGTGTTATCGAGTTACAGGATATTTATTGAATAAAATTCTAACCAAGGCCGTAAATCACATTATTTAAAAAATACACATTTTTTTATGACCAATCAAAGTGATAAGTTAATAACAATTCTGTTAAAGACGTAATCATGACCTCATGTCATTACTACCTCTTTTTTGCCCTCTTTTCTTTATGTTACAAGTCGAGTTTAATTGTTTCAAATCGTGAGTTAAGAGGGGGCCCTCATATTGCCGATTCTGTAACGTGTAGTCTCATTGCCGAGCTCGATAATGATATAAAAAATGAAGTATCCATTATTGACTACTTTAAATGTAAATGTGACATTTTGCCCTTCAACGTCGCGATGGACATTAGACATATCAAAGATTCAAACTATCAAGTTCGACAGTGACATTGTATGTAACGGCATCCACACGTTGGTCTTATGTTTGGCCACGTTAAGGGGTTTTTATATCTAAGATATGGCAAATATCTAAAAGCGATGTGATGTGGCGTGACGAGTCGTATACTAATCAGCTACGTAAGTGACCCTAAGAGTTACTTTAGTTATGTGTGTCGGCTCCAGAAAGAGCTTTGTTTTGCTTGCTTTTGGTGAGTTAGATATAACATTTTATAGACGCCCGCATTTTCTAAGATTTCTTGTCATAACCATGTTACTAATATAAGATATGATGATAACGCTGAGTATCATCTTCTACTTGTCTGTCTAAGAAGTTCAGAAGATGATTTAAGGTTAGCATCGCCGGATTTGGAGGTTTGCAGGTCCTGGGGCAACGGAAGTTCTAATTATTTCGGAATAAAAATTCAAGATCAAAATTGTTTATTGCCAATATGGGTGATACAATTGTTATTTCAAGCTCTTGTATATTCTTTCATCTAAAAATCCTAAAAAATCTGTTTGGAAAAAAGTGATGGTTTCTGACCTGTCAATTTTGTAACTCTATTGTGAAGGCCCCAGTAGTCCTCCAAATCCGGCCCAGAAGGTTAGTATATATTTTATTCATCACTTGTCAATTTCGGTTTACAATAATACCGTATAGAATTCTCTGGTTAGCATCTAAAGATGAACCTGATCCTATGTCTACAGTTGGTTTCTAATTAATCCGGCCTATTGATGTTTCTTCATCGTTATTAAAATATTAAGCGATTGGTTATTTTAAGCTGATAATATAGTTATTCTTCATGTAAAAAATATGAAATTGTCTGTACATTTCTCATTAATCTACGGAACGATTACACGCAGGTCTAGTAGTTTAGAGTTTTTGATATCTGACCTTATTGTCTTGTCATTAGTAAACCACCCTATTTAATGTGGCGTTTTAATCTTGTGGTATTTTCTATGATTTATTTTTAAGACGAGGGTATTGAATTGGATAGTCCATTAATTACTATTTGAATCTCAAAGTGCATTCCATTTTTTATATTCGTTGATTAATTAGAATCAAGAAATTACGTTATACCCAGCTTTAGCACCTAAGTGGTAGTCTAATATTTGTTTACTGAAATAATAAACTCAAATTCTAAATTTAAAAAAATTGCCTAAGTATATGAGAAATGTATTTTTTGTAGGAATAGTTTTGAATCACGAAAAATACGCTATATATTTTAAGGTAATAGGAATCTCTTGTACAAATTTAAATAAACAGTCCTTTTTGTCTTCGTAAAATATTGTTACTACTATAAAGTTCGTTTTATTATGGGTTGTAGATATATATTTTTATAATAGTATACTAAATAAGATATATTTTATGATCTGATCATTACGACATTGCAGAATACTGCAGTTAAAATGATTTTAAATCGTAATTTATTACTTTTATGACTCATAGTATTAGTGACGCACAAAGTGACATATTGTTGACAATGGTATTATTTTTATATAATACTCATATTTGGTAAGTCCTCGGTGTAGTCTATTTCCCATAGCCAAACTGATTTGCCAAACTATTTGACCACAAGGATTTTATATTTTCGTAGGCAATCCTTTGTTATAAACAAATAAATATTTTTTCAATCTTTTATGAGTAAATTCTAAATAAGATCTATAACTAATTGACTTTTTTATTATGGATTTTTATTTATTAGGTTTCATTATAATTATTATTTAATCTCATATTTTGAGAAATTTGTCACACAAATATTTCTTCGACAGATATATAGTTTTCCTTTTCACAAAGACGTTGCTGGGAAGACAGCCGGAAATTATAAAGTGTGGCATCTGTAAACACATACCATTTTCACTTTCGCCGAAACCTATATATTTGTTCCGCCTTAGCAATCTTATCAATGTAATGGGTTGTTTTTTTTATTTCCTTTATTGATTTAATGACGTTGTTGGTTTTCGGTGTATTTCGCGGTACACACATAATTGTTCACAGTTTTCAGATTTTAATGAATTTTTTATTCATATAATCCAGAAACTTTTTGAGTTGGTTTCCGAATAAAAATATAGTTAACCTTCCTTTATTTAAATAAAAATTATATGACAGCTTTGATGGCGATGATGGTCGCTAATTTGAATACTAACCGGCGATTTGGTGACCATTTGGGTATTTATAAAAATGCTTTCTATGTAGGTATACCGTTACAATTTTTCACATATGTTTGAAACTATAAAAGGTGCCTAAGATCTAATGAAACCATTACATCTTTGCTGATTACTGTACAAATAACCAAAAATATACTTCTTCGTTGATAAAATCGTTTACAAATCGCTCAACTCGTAAATGGTCCATAGGGTTACTTCTTTTCATTCTGATGCAAATATTGTTAACTCTATTAAATACTGCAAATATCATCTGTACGCCGATGATCTCCACATATAAGTCTATCTCCAGATATTTTTCATGTAAGCTAGATATTCAGGACAGAGAGGATCGTTCAATGATCAAACCGTAATACCCATAAACTAAATATAGATAAATTCAAGTTAATGTTAATTGGATTCAAATACCATATTTCAAAATTGAATTGCTAACAGCCGCTGATCAAAATAAATGTGGGGACTGTATCACAAATTCTAGTAGCAAGTAATGTGGGGTTATCGATGGATCAAGACTTAAAATTTGTATCTCAATAGATTTTAGCGCTTAAAACTTCGACTTAAGTTAGTAGAATCCCTTATTTTAAGTTTAATTACGACTATATAGGATTTGATTTATACTCCGAGACTATTGGCAAGATCGAAAACTGATTCAGAGTCGAAAACGACTGTGCAAGATTTTGCTGTAATAACTCACCCAGAAGTGACGTATCACCATACATCAATCGATCAAAAGTTTTGAATCAGGCTTCTCGATGCTACACTTATTTTACTAGACTTCTGTTTGGTTTAATCAAAGCTAGGAAGCCGCCATACCTGTTTCAAAAATTTAATTTATCGTCTTGTGTATTTTTAGTAGTTGGTAGAAAAAAGCAGTATCCAATTATTATAGTCTCTATTTATATAACTACAACAACAGGTATAGACATATAAATTAGTGATGCAAGTAATTTATATTTTGTTTCAGTAAACATACGTCTATATTTGTCACAAATGCTATATATAGAATTATTATTGGTTAGTTATAATTATTCTTATGGCACTAGCTGAAAATCAGCGTTATGGTTCAGAAGCTGCAATACGAGCTGAGCTGAGGGCCTACCATGATCTCTTAGAGCGATGCAAGTTCGATTGTCAAAGTGAGACACCGTTATACGCGGACTATAATGGCGTCTCTCTTCAACATCTTGAATCGCTATAAGAGTCAGCTCTGGGCAGCCCTATCGTATAATGGAAGCACAAAATAAATGATAACTTTATTTTACTTTTAATTCAATGTCAATTTTATTCTTAGCGTAATTTGTTGCATATGAATGCTTCTGCCACTCAACAATAATTTTATAAACCAAGAAAGAGTAAGGAAGTGTAAAATAATAAAAATAGCACGAAAATCATGGTCAGTCAGGTATTAAGAACTATAATGCTAGACGTGAGTAAATAGGCACTACAAGTCTGATCAAAATGCGACATTTCTGTTTTATTTTTATTTTGCTACAGTTGATACTGTAGCATGCATGACTGTTTTTGTAGTCTCGCGGTTTTCACAAAATATTATAAATCCGAATATTATAATTTTTTATCATATCCAATAATTCCACTAATAAGCAAGGAAGACATTAATAAAATGCCATTGTTTTATTAGTGAAGGGTCAAAATGAACATATAAATTTTTCAGTAAGTGTAGTCACTACAAAGTTTTTTCGTGTTCTAATTAGACAAAAAGTAAAGATTTGCTATGAGGATATGTGATTCTTGTGGCTAAGTTAGTTTTAGCAATTCAATTTGGCTGTGAGATATGGAAGATAGAAGATGTATTATGTAGCCTTAATCTTAAAAGAGACTTTTAATAAAGAAGTTTGCTTGCCTCAGGCTACTTTGCCATATTAGCATTGTAATTAATGATTTACTGTTGCTGTATTGTGGATAAGCACCGATTTTAATGCTAATTTAATATCAGATATCTTCGAAGCGCATAGGTACTATATTTTTATATGTAGCCAATTTTATATTTAGGTATATTTACCTTAAGTACGAATTTGTTTTGTCTTTTATATTAGGTGGAAAAAAACAAACCGTAATATTATCTTTAAAATTATTTTTTGTTATTTATTGATTCAAATGCGCGCATGTTTTTAGGTGATAACTGAATGCGGCTTGCGTTTTGTTGGCTATTTACATGTGGTTGCGGAAAGTTGAAGGTCTTTTTGTTGCAGTATCTTCGTATCTGTTTAGAACAATGCGCGATTTAAATGCGCATCGTTATACATTACTAGCTCAAGACTTTTTAATTTGGAGTAGGTGTGGCGATAACCTTCTTTATATTTTTTTACAAATATTATTGTCCTGAATTGGTTGAAGATTAGAGTATATGATGATTGTAGACTAAAAACTCGGTGGTGTAAATATTAGAGATAACTATAAAGTACAAAGTATCATTGTTGATGTGACAATGAAATCGTTAAATACGATACAAATCTTTTGTAAATGTGTGTGTCACTGAACCTAAGCCTTTTTGAACATTTTTTACAGTTTTTGTCATCAAATTTTTTAACTTTTGGTTTTAGATGGTTGGGCTTGTTTTTACAAATCTAACCTAACCTAACCAAACCCATAGGCCAAGCACATAATACGTGAACCTAAATAAATGTAAAAGAATAACCGGCACTTTTTATAGATATATTAGTAATGCTAATCTAGACCAGATTACCATTGAATTTGGTCTTAAATACAAGTAATAATATTTACAAATTTTGTTTTATTACCTTGTTTAATAGTTATTCAATATTTTTAATATGAATGATTTGATATAAGTTCTCTGTCTTCTAAATGTTTTGTAAGTCAAATCAGCTATTATTATTTAACCCTGGAAAGATAGTCTGCGTAAAATTTACGCATGCGTTTTCGAATAATTGCTGTCTCTTCCTAATTAGCGCGAATTCATAGCTGTGCATTTAGGACATCTCATTCGTCGCTGGGGGCTGCCGCGTGGTGTACGTGTCGATCAGGTAAGTGCCACCGATTTTGAAATATAACGACCGCGTGAGTCAAAATTACGCATGATTATCTTCAACGTGACTTATATGATTTTGGCTAATATGACAGTTTTATTGTGTTTCGTATCTTTCAGTTCTTTATATCATAACTAATATTATAATTTTATTTTTAATCGATATTGAGGCAAATATATAACACAATGGGGAGTAGAAATTTCGACGAAGATCATATCCTGGCCGCTCTTATACAAAGTGACGACGAGCTTCCGTGTGAGGACACCTAAAGTGAAGTAGCGGACCGCGAAAGTGAAGATGACGTGGAGAGCGACACAGAAGAAGGTTTTTGTAGATGAAGTACACGAAGAACAGCCGACCCCAAGTGGAAGTGATATCTTAGAAGGGCAAAGCAGTACTAAACAACCAGTCTCCACATCGGCCTCAAATAGGATCGTAGCCTTGCAAAAGAGGACTGTCAGAAGTAGGAATAAACATTGTTAGTCGACGTCAAAGCCAACGAGACGTGGTAGAGTCTCGGCGGTAAATATTGTTCGAGCTCAAAGAGGTCTAAGCCATATGTGCCGTAATGTATATGACCCCGTCTTATGCTTCAATATGTTTTTTACTGATGATATAATTATGGAAATCGTACGATGGACCAACGCCGAGATATCATTGAAAAAAATATCTCTAATATGTTGCCAAATGAAATACCTGATTCATCCGAAGAGAGTAATAATGAGCCAGTAGCAAAAAAACGTATTTATTGTTCTTTTTGCCCTTCTAAAAAAAGGCGAAAGGCAAATGCGTCCTCCAAAAAATGCAAAAAAGTGATATGTCGTGAACATAACGTTGATATGTGCAAAAGCTGTTTGTAACTAACTTTTATATAACTTCGTGCTATATAAATTATAAGATAAGCTAACTGTTGATTTTCTACTAAAAAGAGACTGATTATTATAATAAAGAATAAGTTTTCATTTGAAAGAGTAAATGTTATAACATTTAATTGATTTATAGAAGTTAAAAGTTTTGTTTTTTTTTTTCAATAAAAATAAATAAGTATAAAAAAAATATCTGAAGTATTAATTATTATAATATGTGTTTGTATAATAAAATACAATTCATTGAAATAAACTAATAAACCTAGATCTACAGCTAATTCAAATACATGCGTCAATTTTACGCATGAGTATCTTTTTCGTACTACAAAATATGATTATCTTTCTAGGGTTAAATACAAATGTTATTTATTTCCCAGATAGTAGTGAATTTTGCTGTTTTCATTTCACGATGAAAATATTGAATAATATGCATTTTAAAACAAATTACGCTTTATCTATTCCTTCCTACCCTTTATTGTAAATCAAAGTTAAAATTTTTTACACATTCTGACTAGATAGATGGTAGACTACGAGACTGAGGGATTTTTATAGGTAATTATTAGAATTTGTACTGTATTTAATTTAGTTTCTATAGCTATATTTGGTTCTTACACTTCCGCGCACATTACTATAGCTATGTTAAGAGGCAGCGAACGTTTTATTATTGGCAAATTTCATGAGCATATTTTATTTAAAGCTGATGGAAGTATTTTTTCTGAATGTATGTTAACCAATTTCAGAAATACAATAATAATGTGATTTCGTATTGTGTATAATTAATTCTCGTAATGTGACAAAGGTTCAGACTTTAATTTTCTAATATGTAATAAAACAATTAATTACATTTCTTTTGAGTTTAGATAAATATTGTAAGTAGTACTATTACCAACAAAAATTACTATTGGAAAAAACCGACAACTTAAGTACCTACCTATATTTATTAATCTTAACGTGTTCAGCAGTTTTTTTTAAAAATAGCAATAAGATAAAATTTGATTTTCTCACCTATTTAACATGTCAGATATATTTTATTGTTACAGATTATAAACTTGCCCATTCATTCGTTGACTGTACTTTGGTATATTAAGATTAAGATTCATGATTCTGTTCCTGTATTGACATTTTAATTTTATTAATATGCTATTGAAGAATGGCTTTTTTATATATTTTACTTCGTGCTCTGAAAATACAATAGGGACCTAATGTGACTTCAGATCATTCAATTACCTATGAATGTTCAAATTAATCAGAACAACCATATTTTATAAAGAAATGTTTTCAGCGATGTAGGTAAATGTATGTACGTTATGAGAGATAAAATAAATATTACATAACCGTTGTATTGTTATTATTGTGAGTATAGGTATTACACGCAATCATATATTACTTTGTTACCTTATTGGCTTTGAGCTTATCATTCGCCACACCGACTTATTGAATATTAGGAAGTGCAGACGATTGCATATGAAGCCGGGACCGCAAGAGTTAAAGGAATTCTGAATAACAAAGGATCTTAAGATTATATATATTTTATGTTCTTTATTTTTTCATCCAAAGATTTGGTTCAGAAAAATTGCTTAGGTAAACCGCAGGCCGAAAGCACTGTCAACTAGCTAGCTAGATTTTCGTATATTTTCACTAGATCACTTATTATTTTAGTCGAAATAGTTTTACAAAAAAGAGGGGTTTGACATAATCTCCAGGCTTATATGAACATGGCAATAGAAGATCATAATCAGGGGTGAACGGAGATGTATGATGATTACCTCTAGAAGAGATACTAATATCATTAGTTGACTTTTAGGGCACCCTTCAGTATGACGGATTTAGTACTATTCTACTCGGCCCGACACCACGCGGCAGCGGAAATCATGTGCTATGAAACCAAAATTGAATGTAGTAAACGACCATTGTAATAAAACGATGTTAAAAGTTGTTCTTTTAGTTTCGTCTGCTCTGGTCGATATATATATATCTATATATATGTCGCAACATCTAGTTGAATTTGCCATTTGATTGAATGACTAGCGCGTTCATTGAATGACGACATTTAATAGACTAGGCCGAACGTTGGTTGGACAAGCGTCACTTAACGTCCAACTAGTTAGCGGATTGTAACATAGCCCTTTGAACAGAGCGGACCTAAAATCAGTCAGGTGATTGAAATTTAGTTCATCGTTTTCCCACTGCGGTGCTAGTAGTCACCAAAACAAATATGGCGTCAAACAGCTCGCACAGATAGCACTGTGTTGATTTTTTTTATTAAATTTACTTAAAGTGCGTTATTCGTAATAAAATAGTGTGACAGTATGGATTTACCTATTATTACGCCACCGCCGGCTACTTTTAGTTTACTTTATAAACCCAACTAAACATTACAAAGTCGGTTATATCCCATTCAACGACTATGCTAAATGACGTTAAGTCAAGACGTTGAACGTTACATTAAACAACTTGAAGAGTTTTCCTTTAGTCAATCAATGAACGCGCTAGTCATCCAATCAATTCAGCCAGATGATTGCGACATAAAAACATACTTACATAATATATACATATATAGTACACACACACATATATATATATATACACACACATATATATATATATATATGTGTGTGTGTACTATATATGTATATATTATGTAAGTATGTTTTTATGTCGCAATCATCTGGCTGAATTGATTGGATGACTAGCGCGTTCATTGATATATATATATATATATATATATATATATATATATATATATATATATATATATATATATATATATATAACAAAATCATATCACAGTGTTTGAATATCTGTTGAGTTTCGTTGTTCATTGCGGTCAAACACTGTGACAGGATTTTCTTGTATATACCTATATATTTAGGTTACACACTTATTCACCACTTAACTATTAAGAAATCTGTATCAAATAAAACATTAATTGATATGTTAATCAACATTTATTTTAACATTTAAAATTACATAAAAAGAAGGCATTTTGCCTTAAAAGTCTTTGATTATTTATTATGTACCTACAGAATTGATTTCATTTATAGAGTGATCAGATCAGTGATAAAATATAAACGCATGAAGTCAAAACATAATAACCCTGTCTTTTCGGTTTGGAAACCGATCAATTTTGATGCTGACCATTTGATTAAAATGTATAATTAGAATTTAAAAACAGTGATGTAATGTTTTCACTTCATTACAGAAGAGAGAAATAAAGTAACAAGTAGATATGTTTGACGTATTCCATACAATGTATAATTTATATCAGGTAAGGTACATTAATGTGAAATAACTATTTAAACTAAAAAAAAAAAAATTGTCGTAGTTTTAGTGTAAATTAACCGTAAGTCGAAACTTCGGCATATTCTAAATTAACTGAGCAAATTTTAGAACAATGAGTTACCTAGGCTTTGCCGGAATAAAAAAATTCCTACTAAAGAATATTGTCTCCAACGCGAACTTGTGGTGACTGCTCCAGAATGATTTTACAAATTTTTCTTTTTTTTAAATTCCAGGAGCCATCAGTCAAGCCAAAATGACAATATATGTATAAGTTGATATGCTAACTATTACAATGAAGTTAAATGAACGATTCATATCTGCGTAGTTCGGTTTGTAACTCAATGTAATTCCATATTACATTTCATTGTCGATACCAAACTGCTATGGATAGACATGAAACCGTCACCAATGTTCCTGTTCTTTGGGTATGTTTTCTGTCCAGCCCCTGGCGGTCACTATACCAAGAATACCAACAAAGTTTGCCGAAAACAACCCGATAGTTATATTCAAACTTTCATGGCTTTACTGTCATTTTGTATCGGTACTTATACATTTATTGTGCCAATGAGCAAAGCGACGTCTTTATGTTTGAATCATTGGTCCCAACACTTGCGGAAAGGGTCATTTGAGAGGCCTATAATTTCTCCGCAATTTCTTCTATTCTGATACGTTCATAAATGCGAACAGTTCAGTTATATATTACCCACAAAGACCCCCTTTCGTCCATAAATACGCTGAAAGTTAAAACCAGTAATATAGAGATAGACTAATAAACATAGTCAATAAACTTTTAGCATGAAAAATAGTTGAGGCGAAATATGTAGTTTTATGATTCCTAAAACAAGAACAATTTATGATATGATATTCACGATAAAATGATTCAACAACCATTTCGGTTAACTCGACTTGTATTATAACGCTGTCGTCGCGTTATTCAACTAAGAGTGCCGTGTTAGTATAAAAGTACCTATAGTAAAGTTGTGTAATTATACTCTTTGAGAAGAAGTCGAGTGAACGAACGTGGCAAGAGATCTTGACAAAATTACGCTACATTTTATAACAATATCTTAGTAATAATTATGAATGTGACACACTTAAATTAGACAAAACATCCGATGTTTTTTTAACTATTAATTATTTAAAATTTAACTTTACTAATGAAATCGAAGTGAATTAAGTTAATATGGCAACATGAAGTAATTATAATTAACACATTAAAAGAACACCAAACACTTAGTAAGACATGGCATCATTACATCGTATTTTCAAAAACTGGACAGGTTTTTGCGAGCTGCTTGTGTCACGTTCGTAGCCTATTATTGACGGTTTCGTTAGATTTATCGGAGGGATATACGGTGGACATGTACCTAAATCCAGTTTTCGAAACGACCAACACACGAATGCAAGTAGTAATCATATTAATTATACAATACACGGTAACATTCGTTGTACAAAACCTCAATTATACATCTTTTTTCGTTCGACATACATTCGTAATTAAGTTTAAAATACAATAATTAATATTAAAAGCTGTTGTCTCTATAAAATGAAATACATTTTTGCAGGGTCTTACTTATCCTAGAAGTTCCTTAGCTTACCTGTTTTCTTTGAATAAGTATATATGTTAAAATTACACCTTGGGGGTTTGTTGAGAGCTAGAGGTGACAGAGGTGTAAAGTTAGTCTTAGTCGATGTAACACATAGGCTTACTAGACGGCGCCTTAATCACATACGTAGAGCAAGCATTTAATGAATACTTCGATACACGCATACTATAATTATTTTTTAGAAATAACGACAACCATGGGTAATAGAAAACATCGAAACAATTACATTTTAGGACCTTATAATAAGCTGTTATCTTGTTCTTAAATGATGACCGATAGCAGCATAACACTATATATTTCGGGTGGCATAAATAGGTACGTGACAGAAAATTCGTCTATGTCGTATCAGATTATTTATTCCACCCGCTCATAACTACTACGGTAAACACAACAAAGAATACAGTAATAGGAATTTTGGCATTGCAGGAGTTTAATCTCAACTGCAATCTTATGTACAAAAAGTCCAATTAAAAATCTCATTGAATATATTGCAGTCTTAACACTGAGAAAGGCTTTTATTGAATTTTTTTTTTCAAATTATGGTTCGGACGATTCATGGCAAATTATTTTCCGCCTAAGATTTTAATCAGCTTTCAGAATGTTCGGAATATAAAACCGTCCTACCTTCAATAAGTAGGTATCTTTAGAGGTAATTTTAAAGAGCTACGTTATGTGACTTTGATGTTATTTTTATTACTTATCCTCCTAAGTCCCAGGCGCCTTCTTAAAGAACAAAATGACGTTTATCTTTGAGTCCTGGGTATGACGTGGTAGGAGATGATGTTATGGCCGAATGTTCTTCACAAAGAACAAAAAAATATCACCAGTAAGTCCTGAACTTTTCGCACAGGTTTTAACTATTTTAGACTATGCCATTAATTTTTTTCTAGAACAAACATTGTTTATAATTATGGATATATGTATTTGCACTATGTCAAATTATATAAATTTTTGGACTTTATAAAGAACAATCGGTCTTAATATAGGTAAATTCTAAGTCAGAAAACATTTGAATAAAAAATATATATTTATTTATTTTTTCATTATTTTTATATCAAAGATATAAAACAGTTAAAACACGACATAATCGGAAGAAACTTAACTTATCAGTTAAGTATAACAATAACATAATTTTTTTCTTGTTTATATTAATTGTAGTGGCACTATTGCAAAATCTCATTACATTAAAATTAAATAGAACTATCTTACAGCTTGAGATCTACTAGCATAATAAGCATAAAATAATTAACTTTATCAAAACTAATAAACATGTAATCTTTCTCCTCAGTCATTATCAATATTAATATTAAGTAATAGTAAGGGACATATAATTCAAAACACGGATAAATAAATCAGGTAGGATTTATGGTGTGGAAATCTGCAAAACAAAACACAAAGGCAAGTCACAAGCTTTGCTGTCCACTTTTTGGTACGCATTCTCGAGGGACAAACGGCTAACAACCTGTCTGTAAGATCCACGCCCCCCATGTTACTATTGTATTGTTACTACTTCTGGTCTTAGGACTAGTATATAGCTGCGTAGTTTCCTGTCGTATCGCCTACATTCGTCGACAGTTTCAGCAGCGTGTATGCTTGATAAAAGCAGAACGGGCTCGTTATCGTACCATTTCGTTAACGCTATCTGCTAGTCTTCTCTGACAAGAACGACATAGCTACCCCTACCCTGTCTTGCTAATTATTTGTCAGTTTGCAAAACGTCTAGTATATATTTAGGTAGGCGATTTCTCATCACAGTTCCAGCACACTTAAAACCTCGTTTGTGCAGCTCATCCGTCAATTTGATACTTGTGAAGAATCGGTCACAGTATATTACGTGCCCTGGAACTAGCGTCTCAGTTAACGTCAAAACAACGCTCTCACCTAAATTAAACCCACCAACCCCAGTTATAGTGTTTTTTCCTTGATATACTAATATATTACATACTAAGCCATATGGATTGGCAAGAACAAAGGCTCTAAGTCCAGTGGGATTTGGTTTGCCTGGGCAATATTGACGTATCGGGCAAGCACCCGTAAATGGGATTATCATTTCGTCAATGGACAGTTTTTGCTCCCGAATCTGTCCATGACATCCCTGAAGTATTCGATCTAGTAACGGGCGAACTTTCCACAGCATGTCTTTCTTTCTCATGTCAGGAGTAACATCATTGTCGTATACCAATTTTAAAGAATTCCTTAGTAGGAAATAACGATCTCGCACCATAGTTCTTACTATTATTGCTACAGCACATTTTTCACTCCAGTACAACTAGAACAATCTTCGTCAACAATTTCATCGCTATGGTCGTAAGTAGCTCCATCTTCCTCAGGCTCCTGATAAGTCGGGTCCTCATCATCCTCAGCATCGTAAATCTCCGAATCATTGAGAAGCTGATCTATTTCCTAGTCCTAAAGTGCTGAAATAAAATATCATTTACAATGTATAAAATAATTCATTAGGTAATAGTCAAAGACACTAATATTCAAGTGTGCACCTACCCTTTAATTGGTGTTATCGAAATATGACATAAATGAAAAAGTTAAGGCACAAATGAACGTTTAACAAACTAACTAATAAGAAACAAAATTATAAAACAGAGACCGAAAGTGATTTTAAAAGAACAATCGTTTGATTGTGGAGAATTTACGATATAAAAACCGAACACACTTTACAAAGAACAAATTCAGTTACCACAAAATTGTGCAATTTGTGCCGAATGTTATGCAAAAATAATACATAGCAGACATTATTTAAACTCTAGTAAATAAAATAATTGTTAATTTTAACCGAAATACTAAAATTTCTTTAAGATATTCATGGATTCACTTACTTTGGTAACGACGTGCTGCCATTGTCACCGATTCCTGGCCACTGAGAACAAATATGGCGACTTGCTTTCGCTTCACTCAATGCGTGTGACAGGGAGAAATATATAAATATTGAGATAACGTTGTTTATATTAAAATGTTACCATAAATTGAGAAAACAAATATGTACTACACAAAGAACGTTCGGTCATAATGACATCTCTCATTTCGCGATTGTTAGGACTTAACGATGGCTGCTATTTTGTTCTATAGTAAGGAAGTTGGGACTTTCTGACAAATAATGTTTCAGAAGCACGGGTCTTAGGAGGTTATATAAAGATTTTCACCCAAAGATTTCGCTTATATGTGCATTGCTTAATGGCATTTATTATATACCTTTTACTTCATAGATAGCTTATCACGCAGACTGCAATATATCGAGACATAACTATTACTGCATTATATATTATGTTTAAAACAATTCTAACCATATATTCACAACTAATTTCGGTATTGCTTCTATGAGAATAACACGTAAGTATTATAATTATACAAATTAATTGTAAAATAATGCTAACAGGCTCATTATA
Source organism: Calamotropha paludella (assembly GCA_927399485.1). Classification (NCBI taxonomy): domain Eukaryota; kingdom Metazoa; phylum Arthropoda; class Insecta; order Lepidoptera; family Crambidae; genus Calamotropha; species Calamotropha paludella. Next base: position 28,475,894 of record OV656803.1, on the reverse strand, counting down.
TTAATCATGATCATATTGAGGAAATTGACTTAAACTTAGAAGTTCGTTTTCACTTTGTAACAAGAATCTTACTTTCATGGCATACCAATTTAATGATCGTGATTTTCATACTGAGACCTCATTTATAAATAACACACAAAGCGGCTATGTATAATATAAATATACGGTAAAGATTCATATAATTTAATTAGTAAGTAGCTAGAAAACTTCGACTTAAAGGCGCCATTTTATAGTTCGTCAACAGGTGCGACTGGTACCTACACCTCCGCCTTATGTCCACTAGCTCAGGGTACATCGAGGGACACATCGATTTACATTACATACCTTAGATGAAAGTTCAAGGAACAGCAAGCACCCCGTTTCATTGAAATACAAATCCACTGGATTTTAAAAACAAGCATTTAGGCCGATCTTGCACGATTTACGGGCGGGCTTTTGGCACCATTATACCTACCCATTCCGCTACTATGACCGCTACTTGCGCTAGATAAATGAACAGTTTTTAATCTAAGTCATGAAATATGTTTTATTGATAAAGGCATTTTTATCCACGTTACTGTTATTGTGCAAACCGAGAGAAAAATAACCGTAATTACGGAATTATCCTTAGTTACATTATTATTCGGTGATCTATGTGATGTGCTGAAAGTAAGAAGAATGGGACGGGTAAACGTGAACGCGTGGTAGTCGAGTCTCTATGATGCGGGGCTGTGTCGAGGGAATTATTGGGTTCTAATAACTGACATCAATTACATTGTGACATTAAACATCCAAGTATATCGTATCTATAACTATTACGTTATGTCGCCACTTTGCTTAGATCAAGACTAGAGTTACGAGTAATTCGGTTTTAGTCAACCTCAAGTGGCTCACGCCCTGCTCCTCGCGAATATATTGACGTTAAAGCAATGAAAAAATCACCTCTCATTTAATTGGCCCTATTCTACGGTTGACTTCCAACCGTTCATTACTAAAATATTCTCTCTCATAAAATCGCTTTTTTAACGTTATTCGCGGAGCAGCAAAGGCTTAAAACCTTAATGTCTGATTGTAGAAAACAAGAAGCACAGGGGGCTCACAACGCCCGAGAAGCAATCACGCTTCTGAAGTATACAACCTTAACATTTAAAACAGATTAAAAAAATAGGAGTTAGACTTTGGATAATATTATAGAACGAAGGCTGTCCGTTTATAGAGTCCACGTAGAACATACCTACATTTCTATGAGCTATCAAAATTGATGAATTTACTGAAAGGTTATATTAGCATATTAAAGCAGGAACCTTGCATTGAAGTAAATTCTATAATTTGTAAATTCTACAGACGCCCAGCCGTCGGACTAGGTATGTCACTACTAAAATAAACGAAGAAACGACTTCGATAGACGTTTCGTAACACAGCCAAAATCCTTATCAATCCATCAAATACAGTGCTCAAGTATTTCTGTCATTTATTAAAGTAGTGCTATTGGGTGGGGATTTGCCATATAGGCCGATCGTGAAAGTGGAAGATCGTGGGAGCGCTTGGCGAAGGGCGCTGGGAAAGGCGTGAAAATCTCCCGGCGGAGTTTTCAGCACTACCCTTCAGCAGGGTAGAATTGACGACACCCGCCAGAAATAAGTAGGTTTCTAAACAGCCGTAGTAATACAACGCAAAATTATATTTACACACGCATGTGAACTGAACCTAGTGGCAGCCGTTTAAAAACCTACTCCTCCTAAAAATATCGGCGACCGATCAAATGTCGGCCGGCACTAACTAGTTTACTAACTAACAATAAATGGCAGTACTGTGAACTTGCCAACACTGTCTTAGACAGTTTGGCAAGCGGACAGGACATAGAGAAGCCACATGTCAGCGCATGCTTTTTTACTTAACTTAAATAGGATAATGCTACACTTAATAATACTGATTTTCATACTGCTCGAGTTATTATCGTATATTTTATGCAGTCTGTCTGAATATTCCGAGAGTAAAATAGTAAAAACAGATCTTCGATCATATAAAACAATACCTCATATGACCGTTTGGGAACTACAATTTCAATTGAAAACAATCGTTCAATCTCATGTCGGTTTTTTATTTATGTTGGTACATAATCACCTACCTACATCTGTTCTTAATGATATCTCCTTAATTGTGTTTTGTTCTTTCTTATATTAAGTACTTATATTTAGTTCTGTAAAAGCTCTTGTGATTTTAAATAAGTTTCGCTTTTGTCCTAATATCGCTTCGCTACTCTCATAATATGTAAACTACAGAAGTGCACCAGTAACCAGAACTCAAAAAAATTATAAAAAAACAATCACGCAGTATCAGCAAGCTCAACATTTATCACAATTTCACGATCCGAAATTGACTTTTCAATTGATTTTCATGTTACCACAAATATTTTAATATTAGAATCAAAGCGATTGAGTGACACATTCTAATCAAGTGTGTTCAAACTAGATGTAGATTATTTTAATTACGTTTAGCTTACACTAGGTTTAGACTTAGGTAGGTTTAGAATGTAAAATAATAATGTAAGACATGTAAAATCTATTCAAAATAATGGAATACGAAATTTTCAAATTAGAAATCAGTAGCAGTTAGAATATGTCTACGTTGTTTGTTAGTGATTAAAATGTATTTTGAAAGACTGATTCGAAAGAAAAATAACAGAAATTATTTATCTGCCTCAGTTTTAGAGTCTCAAAAAAAATAAACCTTTTGCTTTCCCTAATAAAACTATTTCACAGTTCTGCGCTTCGCTTCTGGTATTGTTTGATTGATGTTAGAACAACGAAAATGAAGTACTGTAATGCCGCAGTTAAAACCAGAAGATCATACGATGTTTTGATCACAAGCTTTTTTAATTCAGTGATGCCTCCTATGGTGATAGTGACGCCACATTTATCAAATTTCGTAAACGAATTGCTTCAATAATCTCGGATTATAAATCAATACAAAATGTAAAACACAACGCACTCTTTATTTTAACTATGAGTCACTAATTTTGATGAGAAAAGACGATGTAACGCGAATAATAAGATAATTTAATGAACTGTTGTACCTATCTACTCTTTCAGTTAACTCGTATGCCTTTGTAAGTCTTATCGCTCTATAAAATAGAACTCATAGAAGCCACCTTAATATGATTTTTTTTAAACAAAAAGTTTAGCGCAGTTATATCTTTTTCTGGCGAATAGATAAGTTTCCTGAAAGTATTTAATTAAATCTATTTGTAAAGGAAAATTGGTACAAAAAGGTAAATATACAGAGACTAAATATTTACGGCTAATTGTCTATCTGATAAATTTATTCATTTTATTTACCTTACTTTATTTAAATCTTATATACCTATAATTAATAACATAACTCTGAATACCATACAGCGGCTTGGTTACTAGCTAGTATTATGTTCAACGATGTATTTTGATATAGGTAAGCAAAACAACTTTTATATGTCAATACCTACTTAATATTAGACTAAATGTAAATTACATGTGCTATGAGCTCTACTGGCGGTATGATACAAATCTAATCTCATTATTGCTGTGGCGAATAATTGCATCGTTGCTGAATGTACAAAGTATACTATTTTACTTATAATTAACAATCAGGAAACGCAAGCCTCAGAAGCATTTTAAACCCGGTTAGAGCCGACGCTCACAGACGGCATGGTGTGAGAATAGATTATTTTCTTGAACACATAATTTCCGATCTTATTCTGATGGATTTAGCACTGCCATTTCTGTATTTGAACACGAAAGAAAAAACGTCAAAGGTCTAGTAGTATAAAGTTTGTCGATTTGTGCATTTTAATACTTATTATCTTGTTTATTATAACTGAAACTGTTTTTAGTAAGTGAGACTTTATGCTTCCAACAACCTCTGTTTTTTGCTTTGCGTGCCAACCTTTAATTAAGACAGACAGCACTTATAATTGTATACCATCGACGTTGTTCTTACGACTCTTTGCTCTTAAGGTCTGTGTGATTGTAGGTTGTCCAAATAAAAAAAATAAAATGTCTCACGTGACGTCGCGGCATGTAGCGGCACGTTCCAACATTCCCCGGGATGTTGCAGCACAACACGACTTTCCATGGTATATCGCGGCACGGTGTGATGAATTGATTATTTTATTTTTTGTCGTTAAAGGCCGTTGCGGCGGCGATCTCAGCGATTGCCGCGGGAGTCAGAACGAGGTTGGTTTCGTCACGAACGGGGGACACCGGATCCTTTAGCAAGGCGAAGCGTGTCGTGCTGCTCCGTCTGTGAGTGCAGCCTGATATGCTCGTTCAATGGTGACAATGGTGTTAACATTGCTTTGTTTTGCATCCAAACATTGTAAATTCTGTCTTGGATTTTTTCAAACTTGACAATGCGCATGAGTAAAAGTATTGAAATATATGGAATTCAGAAGTGTTGATTATTACTTGCGGATTGGCATAGATTTTATTCTTTACTTTACATTTGTTTTGCGGTAATTATGTAAGTTAATAATTAAATCTCATTTCAAATGACGTAGTGTATTTTTTCGAGTCAACCTAATTTGTTCACAGTCAAAAGTCAATCGTGTTCCGTTTAAATTAGTATGGCTGTAGGTTTCAATTGATAAGTTTTAGGATATGCATTCATACCGTATGAGTATGGCAAGTTTTTTTTATTTCCCACAAGCTGCTATTCATATTATGTACAAATAAACCACACAGCAAAGACACATTAAATATATAAGTAACTAAGTGTTTATTATTACTGGTTTGACTTGGGCACCTGGAGATGCCATTATATTACTGAGTATGTAGCTCAATGAAATCGTTTGATAATAATAAAAACGTGTAAGATTGTCGAACAAATTGATTTGAATCTGTATAGACTTTCAGAGGAGTACTTCCAGGTCTAACCTGTCAAAATAGCTCTGTTCTTCCGTAGTTTTTACCAAACATATTATGATACCGTTTCTAAGGAATTATTCTGTAAGAAGTAAAGACGCTAGTAGTCGAGCGTTTCCTTTCCTTTGAATTATTAAGATGATAACCTGGATCAAATTATCTCACTCTCTATCGTTTCACTAATACCTTCACCACTGAGAAACTTTCATGATGTTTGTTTATAAGTTTTTTATTTTAATAAAAACAAGTCAGACATACAAACGAAGTGCATCTAAAGGCAACCAATCCGCCTCGGTGAAAAATTAGTGGTCCTAAGGCCTGAGTATAAGTTTTTAAGTATGCTATCATTACTATTGCTTTTTAGTAAAGATTTCAAATGCAGACCTTATTCCCATAACATTAAGGTCTTTCATAAAAAAATTTAACGCCAAAGCGATGCCCTTATAAACTTACACCCAGATCTTTGAGTTTAGGTTTTTAAACGTGTAAGCGTTATCGCGATTGAGTTTATGTTTGTACGATAAACCTCAACACTATTAACACAATGCTTTAATTTTAAATCTTTCCATTTATGACTTTTAATTTAAAATAATCCTAAGTCTTTAGTGATATAACTTTCGTTTAATTTAGATTTTCTTTGGGTTAATAGTTCGGATTGTTATATCAAAGAGCAATTTCCGCTAAAACTTGTGCTAAATGCTGAAGCTAAGCAGCTGTTTAGAAGTCGTAGTGTTACAGCTGCATTTTGATTTAGATTCAATGCGTTTTGTTAGTACATTTAGCTTACCTACTGTATTACAATTTAAGTAATTCATTGTTCTTTTGAGTGTTCTTGTGAAACCTTTATAAACTTGTTTGGTTTTGAATGCGTATTTTTTATTTATTTTAAAGACGGTGTTTTGCTTGTGAAGTTGACTTGCCTTATACTCGTATATTTACCCAAACTAGTAGTAACTTTCTGCGATAAAATCTTATAACACTATTGTAATAATAATGAAGACCTATAATTAAATTAATTCATATTTGAAATTGATAATCATAAGTTTATAAAGTACTCAATAAAACATTTTATACACCTATTTACATCAATGATAAGATTTACCTAACAGATCCTAAATGTGGGCTGACTAGAATCGTATCAAATTTATTTCCTACATTGCTGCCAACAAAAACATTAGTAATGGCATTAATAAACAAAGATCAATATGACTGTACAAGATACACACTTGATAGATAATGTTACTCGGAAAAAGAAATTTAATTCACAATTTTGTTGAAGAAGTTATTTCCTTGCATTCGAGTCTAGTTACAATATTTATTTTATATTATAAATAGAGAGAATTGATCTTTCACAAAAACGGGTGCACTTCGTAGCAAATATTGTAGTTCTAGTGGTTACTGGGGGGTTTATACCCGTGCGTCATGCGGTCAAGGTAACGGTGCAGGTCGTGGAAACGCGGACGCTGTGAGGGCTCGCGATGCCAGCACTCGTGCATGAGGTCGTATAGCTCACGGCGGCAGCGTGGAGGAGGCGCGGCGGGCACACAAGCGTTGCGACCACCGCATCGCCATTCGCTCGCGTTCGCAACCACCTACAAACATTCATCCTCATCATCTCAGCTGAAAGACGGCGAAGTGTACGACATTTGCAGAAAGATGTACCCAAAAATGAGGGCGTGTAGCCATAATCTCCACGGTTGGTCGGTTGGATATCACAGTAAAAGAGGGTAATTCGAAAAACGCTGCTCCCCATTTTGCGGGCCACGGGAGGAGTACGTCGATTAGGCAATACCTCCAATACCATCACCACTAGCCGCCTTCTACGACGCCCTTAAGTGTCTAGTATTGGTCCTATTCTACTCTTCCGGACACTACACGGTTAACCTACAAAAATTACATACAACATGCAACAATAATAAAAGAAAAACAAACAACGAATTAAGTGTTTTTTCTTTCTGACGTCTTGTGTCATTGATTTTATAAGACTATATAAGACTAATGGTGCCGCGAGGATTAATTCGCTTGTTTCCCTCGCCCGTAGGAGAATCGATATACCTGACGTAGTATTTATATCCTTGGTACATTCTAAGTATTTTAATTTGATACCTATCCACTTAAAATGAAAATATGTAATAACATTTATTACCACTTGGTCAGTTACTCATTTCTAAAGTAAAAAGTTTTTGAAATATAGTTCATTGCCTTTTTTCTAATTTGCTATGATGTCTTTTTACTATGTAAATAAACAGTTTTTTGGTTACTTCTGCGAAAGTCTTAGTTCCTGATAAATATTGTATTGATTAAATATCCAACTAATTACATTTGTACTTTGTTATATACTTTCGCTATGACTAAAACGAATGGCTTTCTATGTCATTAATTATTTTCGGATCTAATGATGAAGGTAGACGTCCCTCAGCTTGAATGCCGTGTCACGGCAAAATGGTATCTACTCGTGTTTTGCATGTTTAACCATTCACTTTTCCTTTCTGTTACTGTTACTATTACAAAAAAGTAATTATTATATCCGATTGAGTGCTAATTTTGTAATGCTGTAAGTAAATTTTTAAACATACACGCTAATTATATATGCTATTTGAAAATTTTACAATAAGGTACCTGATCATCGTTCATTTCTTCAAATGGTTTAACCAGGCAGTATGTAAGCACCTCCCACACTGTTACTCCGAAAGACCACACGTCGCTCGCTGGAGAATACATGCCCTACAATGTAATGATACAGTTATAACACTTTCCATTGATTTTTCCTTGACATTGATATTTACAATACGTCGGTTTACAGTTGTACATAATATCGACAAGTTAGACTTTTCAAGGGGTTTACAAAGAATTACAAAACTGGATTGTGGTTGTCGTTTGTAAAAAATTAAGATCGATATGAATATAAACAACTTTTGTCATTGATTCAAATCCTCGAATAGAAAATAATCAGCTACTCCAAATAATATAGATTAGATATCGTAAGTCGACGTTATATGAGCACTATTAAAGAAAACCAGCAAAAATCGCCCTTATATTTTTAATATGATATGACTTAAATTATGTTTAATTCCTACAATCTATTTTTAATAGCAAATAAATTGGCTGAAGAAGACGCTTTTTGTAGTGTAAAAACTAAACGTTGAAACTCAAGTTTAGATAGAATTCAATAACGCGAAAGTAATCGTTACTAAAGCCGAGCATTTAATTTTTTATTTACTTAATATGTTAAGCAAATAAATTAGCTTAATATCAGAAGCTTAACTATAAGAAACTTTTAGGTACACAGTATGTGATTAGCTGGTATTTCAAATGTTGTAATGCAAATCTAAGAATTATAATGCTACTGGAGATTTGCCTGTATAGACATAAACTCCTTTGCATAATATATCTGTGTTACCCGAACTCTTTAAAGAGAGGTCTGAAAATACATAGTAGTTTGCCAGTCTTCTTTACAGCTAAATAATTAAATTTTAATAAAGGTTTGTCATTAAGTTGAAGATTTTGGTCGTTTAGAAAAATTAATACGTAAAGATTATGCAATATCAATAAATTAATATAAACCATCAGCAGGCTCTCCCAGGACATCCACCGAAGGGGCAAACGAGACCCGTCAGCCATTACGTGGTAGTCCCCAACGAACTCCTCACAGAACATCGCGTAGTCTGCCACTTTCACGTTTAAGTCCTCAGTCACTGTTACGTTTCTGGAACAGAAACCAATTCATATTCATATAAGTACAAATTGTTATGTGCTTTGTTTGGTTGAGGGTGTCACTGATTTGGGCGGGATATATTCGTGAGAATAATTGTGTGTTCGTGTTACTGAAGTCTCTTCCGCCAATGGCTTTGTTTACTGGATATGAATTTAATAGCGACCGTGTCCTATCGTATTTCAATTTATTGTGTCTTGTGTCCCCGTAACTGGCTCTATGTTTCGGCACGAAAATACAGTCTCTGGCATCTGTGACGGTCATCGGTCGTGGTGACTAACGTAGTACCCTTCATTTCTTTGACTGAATGTTTATGTTATCACACATATATACAGAGAGCATAAAAGAAATCTTTTGAAACTCTTATCTAAATATAGTCTAAGAATTTACATACATTATTTTTTATGTATTGATATAAATAAGTTGTTTTTCTATTATGATTAACCTTTTTTATGTAATTCGCGTATTTAAATTGCTACGAGTAGGTATATCCCTGCAATTATTTTCTCAAGCCTAAGGTCAAGCGGCCTCGATTTCTCTATATTCAATAAAATGTTTCTCTAGATTCTATTATTTGTGTATAAAGTTTCTGTTATGGTTCATTATAAATTATGCCAGTTAGATGGTAATTTTCTTTGTACTTTTATTCTTGTTATAAATTAATAATTATTAATCAAGGGTAGTCGCCCAGTTTAAACAAAACTATGTTCGCGTAACCAACTGTTTTAGAGAAAAAAATTGGGTTTTATTACCTTACCTTATTAGGTTTTAATTTGGCTTATGATGATTAATTGTTTTCATCATATTTAAAAGGTTTGAGTAGGTTATCTACTAATTCTAATGTTACCATAAAAATACAATTTTTTTATTGCTGAACTCTACTACTTTACAAAATTACAATAACATTGCAAATGAGAATTTTGTAAAGTGATTCTTTTGGCTGCATATTTGGTAGGTTACGCTAGAAGGTCTTCCGACGTACCGTCTTCGGTCTTATGAAGCTATGGTACCTATGATCGCTGAAATCTGATAAAACCGTTGTAAGAAATATTGAATAAGATCATAACGTGTTTTTTATCTTCTATCACTAGATATTAAGAACAATATATTCCGTAATATAAACAAGGCACACAAAAGTATACGATCAAGGTCCTCGTCTAAAACACTACTTACATTAAATATTTATTATCACTAATAGAGAAATCCTGTCAAATCTCCGCTTTTGCAACTGGATTAAGAGTTCGAGTGGTGCATTAAGGTGCAGCTAAAATATGCAAAGTACAGTCTAACACCGAGAGATAATCTAATGGGATTGCTAAAGAGCACTACTCAGTACTGATGTTTAAAGTAATATTTCAAAAAAAGCTACTTATACGATCTATTCACATTTATGGCTACGTAACGTAGTACTAGATCAACACAAAACGTGATTTGTAGATGGAAAAAGGTTATTTTTATGTGGGTTTGGTTCATTACATATATTTTGAACTTTTTAATGATAAGTGCAGTGTTTGAAAGCTTAACTAAATTATTGTTAAGGTTGTGTGCTTCTAATTGTTTCTATGTAGATATCTTGTGCTATTGTGTTAGTAAATGTTTGTTTTTAAACTTACCGAGCTGCTAAGTCCCTGTGCACTAGCTCGAACGATTCTAGATACTTCATACCGGCGGCGATTTGGCAACATATGTGAATCAAACTCGAATAACTGTGAACAAATGGAGCTTTAAATTTCATAAACTCAATTCAAAGTTAAGGTTTGAAATGGTGAAAGCGTCTACGAAATTTAAAGCGGGAATAATTTAAATTAACGAATTAATTAACATTTTTGCAGCTTTCTAATTTTCTATTAGCGAACTTCCATTTTTAAATCTTAGTTCTTATTGGACTCATTTGTAAAAACAGCTGAGATGCCAAGTATAGTTATTTCGCGTTTATTTAAAACCGACCTTAAGAAATCAGATACTTACAATTTATATTTTTTGTTTGAATAATATTATTTTGAAACTATTTATTAGAACACCTCAAAGCTGGGCATAATGGAGCCAATCGTAGTATAATACAATACAATACAAAACACTTTATTGATATCACCACATTGAAGTAATAACAAAACAGGATATATAATCTATACGCTGCTCGCCTAAATTGACAGAAAATAATCCTTTACTAGATTCTTAAAGACGCCAATTGATTGTGCACGCCTTATAGAAACCGAGAGGGAGTTCCAAAAATGAGCCGTTTGAACGGTAAAGGAAGAGTCATAGAACGTAGAACAGTGTGCGGGAATATAAAGGGCAAGATTATCTAATGAACCTCAAGGAAAACGCGTTTGATGTAGGAAGGTATTTAAAAAGTTCTTTAAGATAGTGAGGGGCCGTAGGATTAAATAACATGTTGTAGAGCAGAGTCAGTATGTGAGTATTCCGGCGAAGACGACTAGGAAGACATTTGGGCCGAGAACGAAACTGAGATATGTGATCATATTTGCGCAGGCCAAATATGAATCGAATACAAAAAATTTGAAGTCGCTCAAGTTTATTAAGCTGTTCCTCCGTTAGATCAAGATAGCAGACGTCAGCATAGTCTAGGCTAGGAAGCAACAGAGATTGCATTTGTGCAATTTTGGTGGAAGTAGATAAAAACTTACGCAGTCTTCTCAGCGCAGCTGCCGAAGCATATAATTTACGTCTAACAGCCTGTAACTGAGGTCGCCAACTCAAATAGTTATCAAAAACTAACTAAGTTTTTCACTGACGAGGTGAAAGGAACATTATAGCTTCCATTCCAGAACTAATTTCATATGTTTTTTTTGGCAAAGAAGTCATGCCCTGAACGGAAGCTGGATTGAAGGGTAGTATGACGAGCAAGGAAACAATTTAATTGATTAAGGGACAAGACGTTAAAAAACTTTGGATAGAAAGGGAAGTATAGAAATGGGTCGATAATCAGAGAATGACTGAGGAGAGTGTTTTTTAAGCAAATCACCTGAGCATACTTCCTACCTTCTGGAAAGACAGCTTGTGATACAGAGCTGCTAAAAATAAAGATCAGAACAGGAAGGATGATTCCAAGTATTAACATGTTGTGACTAATGCCATCATCACCGACCGCGTTGTAAGAGAATTGAAAGACAATTACAATTGAAAGAGTTTTAGTTAACTATTTATGATAATGTATGTCCGTCGTTAATGTCAAACGGAATTCCAATCGTGCAGCTGGTACCGAATTGTAAGTAACTAGTGGTCGCCTGGTGTTCAAAATTTGACGTCGAAAAATACCTTTTCATTTTGAACGTTATTGAAGACTATACCGCTATAATCAAGGCTGAGAGTTAATATGTTTTAAACTAATAGTTAAGACTGAAATAAAGAATGAGATCCATGGAAACCATTTGGTGCATCGCTAGTGATTCTGCCTTTTGTAACGACGGTTTTGGGTTTGAGTCCCGGAAGGGGAAGGGGTTTTTTCTGTGATGAATACGAGCATGTATACCTAAGGTATTTTTTAATATTTCTATGAATATTACTTATTTATGCATCATATATGTATCTATGTCTACCCGTTACTCTAGTATCCATAACACAATGTGAAATGTGAAACTTTTAAGTTAGAAGTCTTTCAATGTGATCGCAGTCAAAATACACACAATATCTGGAATTGAAAAATGAATGTTCAGCATTAAAAAAACAAACCGTAGGCTAAAGGGTAAAAGTGAAATCAGTTCAATAACTTATTGTGTCTGCTTAAAATTGATTGATTGTTATGAAACAAAAAAAAATAAATTTTGTCTCAATAAGATATGTAGATATTTACTTCAACTTCCTGTCCAGTCTCAATATCGTAGGCAGGTGAACGGCATCGCCACGGTCTAGCGCTGCGCACGGGGGTTCGAGGAGACTCAAACCTAACACTCTGGCCAGTTGAGGGTGTTTCAGTCCAGCGCCCCATGTCGCCTCGCGGGCAAACGCGGCCCTGTTACACACGATTCAATGACACCATTAGAAGATACGTAAAAACTACACATGTTCAGGTACAGTCGACAGCACATCAAGCTTAGGTACCTTATATCATTGTAATTAAGATCATTCAATTTTTAAAGAGTATAGCTGGACGTACGAGTACTGTCCACTGCACTTAACAAAAATTCCCTGTGGTAAAATAATAACACAAGCAAAGTGTTATTTTTTTTAAGAAGATAACTTTAATTTTATATCCATAATAATTATAATCTCATTAATAATATGTCACCAAACATACAACGTATATCTTTCCCTTTCTCTTTAGAACTTCTACATACCAGCATTATTTTGTCATAGGCTAGTGAATATTTGATAGTGTGGTTAATATTTAAATGACCGTTAAAGACAGTTTGTGTAAGTGAATGGAACTCGTCGCTCTAACAATATGTCACGTATACATAAGAGATAAAAGGTATTACGAAGGTTACTAACTTGACGTCGCTATGGCAGCCGCGCCAAAGAGTTTTGACAACAACAAGCCGGCGCTGACCGCAGCTCGGGGACTCCTCGTCGTTCAGCTCCTCTATACCATCGGTCTCGCATATCTGGAGCTAAAAGATTATATTATTCGTAAGCTTTTTAGAGTTAGCTATGAATGCAATTTTTAAGCGCAACGTGTTTACAAAATAGGACCTACTGTCATGATATTCTCTTGAAAAATAACGGTATGTAAATGTCATTACTAAAGAATTTGTAGTGACCGCATCTGTAGACCGCCGCACATAATAGCGCCATATTAACACTACATATCACAGATGGTTATTGCTCCGCATAGTATATATAAAAGCGCGAATTAGTGTGGAAACCTTCATCTGACATTTGCAGTATCTATAAGACATTTCATTTATTTTTACAAACTTTGTTCAACGCGCTCTTATCGTGGTCTATATACTATATTGATTTATAAAATTAAAGTAGAAAAAAAGGTATGTTAGAGAATTGCTTACAACTAGTAATTAGATGTACTAATGTCCTTTAGTAATTTAGTAATTACATATGGCTAAACCATACAACATAACATACTTTGTAGAAAATGCGAAAACAGGTATTGATCTTGGGGTAACGGCAGTACCCCGCCAAGTTGAGTAAGGACTAAAAAAGAAGAAGACAGCCGCACTATCCTTTTCTCGAAGATGCTCAGGACACTTTCGATTACTGTTACTGTTACGTCGTTATAATTGCCTGAATTTTCAGTGACCAAAAGAACAAAAAGCTTTTTATTTCCACTTATAGTTATAAAACTATCTTAAGTTACAATTTTTTTATTTTGTCTCTACCACACTCACTGGTTATAAAAATTCTAGAGCAATTTAGGCAGATATGAAAACTTGAAAATTTCAATTCTGTTCGTGAAAAGATTAACGAAAGAAAAAACTGAAACATTCTGAAATCACAAACCCTTTTTCAAAATTTCAGACCCGTTTTATTTGCGATTGGTATATCCACGTCACAAGTTTTATGATGAATAATTTAACGAACTGTATATGTAACTTTGTTAGAGTATATAGTATCACGTCAATTCCGTACATTTAGATTTAGTAAAGACTTAACACAGATAGATTTACGTCACTATAAATGTTATTAGTTTGTATAATATGTGACAAAATTGTCAAAAATGTGACTTCATATATGACGTTTAGTGTCCGAATGAATAGAATAGCACTTACCCTTCACACTCAAGGGTATCGTTAACGGCGACTAAAATACTGGTGAAATCCCCATACACACACCTTACTTAGAGCACATTGCTGAAAGCAATGCTTTACGAATTATGGTCTTCGATCCCGAAGCCTGCCAAGAATGGATAATAAAGCAAAATTCCCATTTTAAGTGGGTTGCTTCCGTCCATCTGCGGACGACTTGTAGCTGACACGATACAATATATATTAACTAAAATAAGTTACTTGGTTGTGCATAAGATGTTACCACTTTTTGCGGTGAAAGAACTGTATAACAAGACTTGCGTATTTGTTGTATTTTTTATTACTTTGATGGATTACAAAATTATAAATGCAAGCTACGAATGCTAAAATGCATTTAATATTGTATTGTATTGTAAACAAATCTTTAGTCTACAGTAAACAGTAATGCAATTCATCCATTTTCCTAGAAGCTCTATCTTAGCAATAACTTAAACTAAATCGCTTACTGGTCCTATTCACTTAAAAGCGGCTTTTAAACTAAAAAAAGATGTCCGTAACATCTTTATTCCGAGACACGTGAGAACTTTGCATGGAAATAATTCTTAAGCACGTAATATAGTGAGGGGATAGTAGAATTTCCCGTAGATTTCACAAAAGCCTACTTTGTCCCAGTTTCTAAGTTTACCAATCGTGGAAAATGGTCTTGCTTTCGGATTCGTAGGCCTTCTAAAAATCTACTTCTACTTAAAACGGAGGTATGTGACAAGACAAATAGACATAATTATAGAAAGCGTTAGAGGAACACTTTCTTAAATGTTATAGGTTTCCAACGGAATTTGTTACATCATTTACATTTGTATAGTATTTATATATGTAGATATATTTGTGTAACATAAATTAAAAAAATAATTTGTTCTTCATTGCTCCATCTTTTGATTAGAACTTTGAAAAAACAGAAGTCTATCTACTAAATCCTTTTCATTTTATGTGTGGAACGAAATATGCAATAAATAATATAACAATCTTGCTATTTATTGCGCTAAAAACTTGTTGACAATTGGTTTTAATATAATTAAACTGTGACACATGTCGTAAGGTGACCGGTAGAATAGCACCAACCTTTCACAGTTATTTTTTAAACGTAGTGATTCCTTGCTCAGTGGTTATTTTGATAAAAAATGATTTATTTTTATAATGTCTGAAAGCATACAAACGTTTTTCATTTTTCGGTCAGATATAAATTAAAATATAACAATAAAAAGTCTCAGCAATAGAGGTCTCTATAAATTTCTTTGTTATAATGCCAAATGCTGTAGCTTTATCGATGTTTCTCATTACATTAAAATGATATAATACGGTTTGGGGACCCGATAAAAATGCTGGCTCGTTATAATTCCAGTCACATCGCAACTGGAAGGGCGAAGCAAAGTCCTTTGAACACCTTCAGCTTTCTTTGGTTTACATGTTAGGTAAAGCTACTCTAATAAGTAATGCAAAAGTTTGGAGTTGTTGTAATTTAAAAATCTATTCATTTATTTCTTATATTTTATTTTTGACTTTCAAATGATGTTACAACCATGTGTTTGATTGTGATCTATTGCGAATTTGTGAAAAAATGTTTGAAATAGGTAAACGAAACGTCCTTCTTCTTACATGAACTTAGAACTAGCTTACAAATGTCGTCTCAGTCTTCGTTTTTTGAATATAATTGTGGCAGTAAGTATTAGTTAAACTTAAGGCTAAGTTTTAAAATAACTATCGTACATGGTTGCGATTCTTGGTCAGATCCGAAAACTAACTAAACGGATTCACTTTTTGTGGTCTTTATAACCGCTACCAAAATATAATGACGATTTTTAGTACCTTTCAAACACTTTCTGTTCGTGAACGAAAAACATCAGTATCTAAACAAAATGAAATGGAAAGACGACCGATTTTTAATAGAAGAAAAACTTAAATTTTAGTAACTGGCATTTCTCATAACTAACGGCCGCTAATCATCGTGCATATCATATATTTAATGTCCACATTCCCGGGGCACTAGACATTGCTATAGATGAAAACACCATTGGGAGTATAACACACCATAGTTTGGTACCCCATAGAAACCCTCGACAATTTTTCATTCGATTGTGTCACTGGATTGTTTGATGACCACTTCGTTTATTAGAGAGGTTCAATGTAAACATTCCGGTTAAAATCCACAGATACCGGCGAATCTCTGGAAATCCACAGACTAACGGAATTAAAGTATTGTTTGTACAGTTGTTCTGGGTTGGTTGAACAAACAGTCCATGGTAAACAAAGGCTCAAAAACTGTGGGTTTGTGTTATCGTTCCATTATCCTTAGAACAACTTCGCATGTACCGTTATAACTGTGGCACGTTAATTATATAATTAAGGAAAGGTTTTATTCCGACGTGGAAGTAGTCATGAAATTAAGGAATAAGTATCATTTATAGAATCGATTTAGTGTTTTTATTTTGATTTTATAAGTTATTTCATTCTTCAAATCTTCCCCATACCGTTCTCGAACAAAAAGTTTCGAATGCATAATAGGTTACCCAATAATTACAAGAAATAAAGGTGTAAGTATGTTAAATCTATACTTATATTATAAAGAGGAAAAATTTGTATTTTTGTATGTTTGCAATGAATAAACTCAAAAACTACTAAGCCGATTTAAAAAATTCTTTCACCATTGAAAAGCTACGCTGAGTAACATAGGCTATATTTAATGCTAGAAAAAATTTAAAGAATTTTCTAGTTATATATATTTTTATGTTAACCAATAAAGAAATATTAATGTTCACAAAGTTTCTTATTTGTAAACAAAATCTAATACCGTATTTTCCGGCCTTTGATGTGGTTATAAATAAAACAGTAATCTTTGTAAATAAATGTTACATACAAGGTAAACTATTTTTCCCCTTTCTCGAAAAAGACTTAACCTAATAAAGGCATTTGGAAAACTTGTCTTTGTGTTCATTTTTGCCGTTGAAATGACGTATAAATTACCTATAGCAAATACTACGGGTGACTGCCATCTGCAAAGAGATGCGGGATTGTTTTTGGGTTAACCAAAAGTTTCAACGCGAAAAATAAATACATTTATTTTTTATTTTTTTATTTCTTTTCTTGAAAATAATGTTCAAATCCATATTTTAGTACTGTTACAGATAATGGTAGTGGAGGTGGACCTCTTTTCTTGTGTTACCCTATAGCAAGGGCTGCAAAATCATAATTAAATTTTAACGTAATGAAGCAGTGTAATCGTTTATTGTCCATTCTATTGGCTATCTCGCACTAACCTGTTTCTCTCGGTTCGTCGTTCTTTTCCAGATGTGATGGCGCCATTAAAACCATTTTATTTTACGTTAACGACTTTTGGAAATACGTAATGGTCCTTGCTATGGGTTCCCGGCTGAGCTACCTGTGTTGAGATTTTAGCGGTTTATGACCCGATTGGCGATTTGGATTAACTTTTTTTACAAGTACTATGTTCACGGACTTCCGGCACGTAAAATATTGGCATTTCTACGGAAGAGAACTTTTTACAATACTAAATATTTTTTATTCGAGAAACGTCTGCCCAGAGAATTCGGAAAGGTAATTTTGGATATATTTTCTATGTATTTATTAAATAAACAATTGTTTTCTAATGACTATAATTTTTTTTTTTTTTTTTTTTTTTTTTTTTTTTTTTTTTTTTTTTTTTTTTTTTTATTTAGGAAACTCTTACAGCTTTTCTTAATATTATGTCTAACAAGTGCATAAACATTAATCCATACACTAAGCCTTATAGAGTTACACCGCATGTATTGTAGATAAGTAGGATAGGATTTCAAATACAAAAAGTTACTTATTTTCTAAACTTAAGATTAAGGTATTATTTCCAAAGCTTACAAAGAAAGCAATTTAATTTAATTTAATTGATTTAATTTAATTTAATTTAATTTAATTGATTTAATTGCCACTCAAAAGCTATGGTCAACATTAAAACTGAGAGCTGTGCTGAGAATTTTAATAATAAATATTTAAATAAATTAGAATAATAAACACAAAGCTAGTTAGAACATCACCATAGAAATAAATAATAAAAATAAAAAATAAAATAAAATATATGCTACGAGGGTTTCCCTATAATCCCTTCAACAATTTTTAGTTTCATTACCCGTTTTGAGTTATGAAACATATCAATATGATTATATTTATTATTGTATGTGCGTAGCAAGCGAGCAATAACGGCATTAGATGCATAGTTGGTGCGGTAAGTTGGAATGCTAAACAAGGGTGTGTGTCTAGTACGATATTTTGGTGTACAGAACCGAACACAGGATAGCAAATTTGAGCTGCGGATATTATTGTTCAGAATATCATATAATAAGCACATATCAAGAAGTTCCCGCCGAGATTCTAAACTTAAAAGGCGGTAATAACGGCAATCTTCTTCATAAGAAGTGTGTCTTCTGAAAGTTTTATAGTTCAGGTGCCTAATAAATTTTTTTTGTAGTCCCTCTATCCTGTTAATATAAATATCGTATTGGGGTGACCATACAGGGCTTGCGTATTCGACAATACTACGACATAGTGCATAGTAAATTATTTTCAAGCAGTAAACATCCCTGAATGGCTTACAGGTTCTAATGATGAACCCGAGGTTACGATAAGATCTGGCCACAACCTTATTGACATGATCCGATAGCAACATACCCGAATCTAACCATACTCCCAGGTCCCTCACTAACTCGGTTCTCTCGAGCACATTACCAGCGAAGTTATATGAATACTTTACTACATTTGTTTTCCGGCTAAAACTTATACATTGGCATTTGCTAATATTGACTGTAATATTGTTAGCTTTGTAGTATGCATATAGGTTATTAAGGTCTTGTTGAATTTTCATGCAGTCCTGATGGCATGTGACTTTTAAGAAGACTTTTTTGTCATCAGCATATAAAAGATGTTTAGAGTGCTCGAAACATTGATCGATATCGTGTAAATAAACACCATAAAAAAGAGGACCCAGGTGAGAGCCCTGAGGAACACCAGAAGGGACATCTATGAATTCCGACCTCCACCCACCCATAACCACTGCTTGGGAGCGATTAGTCAGATATGACTTAACCCATCTGTAAAGATCACCGCGAATTCCCAGAGAATACAGTTTACCCAGGAGGATGACGTGATCGACACGATCAAATGCTTTTTCAAAGTCAGTGTAAATCACGTCAACCTGGCCACCACCATCCATTTCTGTCAAAATATAGTTGGTAAATTCTGACAAATTGGATACCGTTGACTTATGTCTAAAAAAACCGTGTTGCTGGTCAGATATGCCACTGGTAAGTATTGGATAGATATTTTCGTAAATAATCTTCTCTAACATTTTACTTATTATATTAAGAATGGAAATAGGGCGATAATTTTTAACTTCTAACTTTGACCCACTCTTATACACGGGAACAATGTGCGCTGTTTTCCATATAGTGGGACATACTCCTTCGCGGATGGAACGATTAAACAAAATTGATATAGGATATGCCAATGATTCCGCACACCTTCTTAAAAATACGAGTGGTAGGCCATCACACCCTGGACCTTTGGAAACATCGAGCGATTTCAACATTTTAAATATAATATCTTCAGTTATCTCAATTGCGTCTACAACTGCACTAGAACCTATGTCTATGATGAGGTCTTTCACAATAGCATTTGTATTTGAATGAGAGAACATATCCTGAAAGAAACCATTAAAAGAGTTACAAATGTCTATGCCATCAGTCAGAGTTACTCCATTCCGAGTGAACTGTTTGGGGTACTGTGAACCACCTCTCTTGGATTTAACGTACGACCAAAACGCCTTAGGACCATGTCGAATTTGGTTTTCGACTTTATTTATGTAGATCTTATAACATTGTGCTTGTAATGATTTTTCACGTCGCCTAAGCAAACTAAACTCGTCATAGTCCCTAGGGTCCGCATAACGTTTCCATCTTCGGTGTATCTTAATTTTCTCACGTATAACCTTTATCAAAGAAGAACTGTACCATATAGGATATTTTCTGTTATTACTCTTGACATTAGTCAACGGAATAAACCTGTCAAGACATTCTGTTATTACTGTGTAAAATTTCTCAACAGCTCCTTCCACCGACCCCTCAGATAAAATGATGCACCAGTCAACTGTTTTGAAAAAACTATTTACAGCTACATAATCTGCCTTATTAAAATTGCGTCGTAATACATCATTGTTCGATGACGGTTCGATGAACATATCTTCAATATCTATAGTCAGGGCAGGATGATGAGCATCCTCATTAAGAATTGGCATCTTACATCTATCAGTAGAACTGTGTATATTGCAGAATACTAAGTCAAGAAAACGACCCGCTTTATTAGATACATTGTTATACTGAGACAACCCCAAGTACGTCAATTCCTCTACAAATGACACAGCCGCGGATTGAAGTTCAGTAGTTGAATTATGAACTATTGAGTAGCTACCATCACGCCAATCGAGACAGGGAAGATTAAAATCTCCCACCAACAAGTAATTGTCGTTCGGTTTATTTACGATTAACTCGGAAATTAATTTAGTAATTTTAACCAACCATAACGTCATGTTACCTGGCGAGGGAGGAATATATAATAAAACTATTGTGAGGTCATTGACAGTGCCAATTTTTTTAGCAGGAATATTAACGCATATTGATTCTATGTCAGTCACAACTGAAGTACTGTTAATAACTTTTGCCTCAAGTGAGTTCCTAATACAAGCCATAACACCACCACCCGTTTTTTTACCTGAAGCAGTTAAGTTACGATCCTTACGATATACATCGTATCTTTGGTCGCACACTTCAGAGCCACTAATATCATCTTGGAGCCACGTCTCCGTCAACAAGAGTATATCATAGTCGTTATTGAGTATGCCATTGAAAATATCTATGCACTTAGTTCTTAAGCCACGGACATTTTGGTAATATATAGATAATTTATTTATATTAGCTGACATAGTTCATAATTATATTTAATAATCTTCGACGTTGCATTAAAAAAAAAAAAAAAAAAAACATTTTTTTTTTTTACGATAAACATACAATAATAACAACCACATGCTCACTTTAATAACGTGCACAAAATAAATAACAACATTACGTATAAACTGAGGTATAAAAATCATATATTTTATAATAGTATTGTGGTTTATGTAGACCAGTAATAATAAAATAACCAGAATATTATAGAACATTTTAATTACACTTAGTAACAAAGTTAGACACAATATTAGTGTTATAAATAATATACTCATGCCAAACGATAAATAGTTATTTTTATTGTTTTTATATATCTGACACATCATAAAATTGAGATTAATTTTCCTTATAATATTCCTTGTAATACAGCACTCGTACCCGTCAACCATAGAAACATACAATAATACCAACCACATGCTCATTTTAATAACGTGCACAAAATAAATAACAACATTACGTATAAACTGAGATATAAAAATCACATATAATATAATAGTATTATGGTTTAGGTAGACCAGTAATAATAATATTAAAAGAACAGTATAGAACATTTCAATTACACTTAGTAACAAAGTAAGACACAATATTAGTGTTAGAAATAATATACTCATGCCAAACGATAAATAGTTATTTTTATTGTTTTTATATACCTGACACATCATAAAATTGAAATTAACTTTCCTTATAATATTACTTGTAATACAGCACTCGTACCCGTCAACCATAGAAACTGAGCAGCACATTAACATTAACATTGAGAGTTTGTTTACATGAATTATACTAAAAACAAAAGAAACTTTGCGTCTTTGCTTATGTTTACATAAAGAATAATAAATAATAGACGTGAATTTTGTATATGATAAATACATTGTAAACTAATAATAACTTAAATCACTTTCCCAAGTACAAGACGACATAATAAACAAATAAGCACCAAAATTATTTTAACTTTTTTAAAGTGTCAATATTGCGAACAAAGATGGCTTCACTTGTTTCGGATTTACGCACGTATATTCTGCCAGCACGGATCCACACAAACTTATACTTTAGTTCCTTTGCACGTTGGCGGGCAGCAGAATGTAGTTGCTTGTTCTCGGGTGAAAGATTTTCAACCACGAATATCGGAGACTTCTTCTCACTCTCATAGCCAAAATCAGTAGTGTTAAGTTTGTTTGTGATATGTTTTTTATTATATCTTGTAACTGATGATAAAACATTGTCACGGATGCGTGGCGAGCTGAACTTTGCTATTATCGTGCGTGGTCTAGGGCCTTCAGGGTTGATTTTCGCCACCCGCGAACAGAAATGAATATCTTGCTCACTGATATTGTAATTGATTATGCGACCTAGTTGTTTAACAATTTCGATGACATTTTCGGATTTCTTTTCTGGCACGCATTGAATTTCCAAGCATGTAGCACGAGATAACTGGTCCAAAGCCGACATTTTATTTTTCAATGAATCAATTTCCGATTTTAAAACAGTGTTTTCTTTTTCTAATGATGACATGTGTTGTTTTTGCTGATTTAATTCACTGTTAAATTCGTCAAACTTATCGCTCATAAAGTCCATAAAGCCTTTAAAACTATTTATCTGCTCAGTTAATGTACTTAAATAGGATTTAATTTCTGCACTTTGCGCATTTATAGCTATTGAGATCTCATCGCGCATAAGTTCACGCAGCTCGGAACGACGAACATCATCACTCGACGCGGTCTCCATTGCTATCGCGTTAGTAATATCCAGTTTATTCAACACTTTACGGCGAGTGACGTTAAACGAAACTTCAGCTAGCGATGTAGGAGTGGACGGTCTGATTAAAGATTCTGAGTTATTTCCTTTTGGTTGCTTACTCATGCAAAATGGGCATAGCCATTTGGATAGCGAAACACTGTCGATGCTCTCAATATCTTTTGTATTCATATTAAGACAAAGAAAATGATAATTTCCTTTGCATTTTGTACATTCCACATATTTATCATTATCTTTTAATTTGTGGGTACAAGCTGAGCAAGACTTCATTGTTCACAATTGATAACAGCGCCCGCTCGTTTTGGTATACTCGACGCAAGAGGGAGATGGCAATTATGTCTTGAGATATCGCAGAGCACAGCGGTGAGGTATGAGGAATCCCCTCAAGCAGCGGCCGTCCGCAAGCTGTCACTGATTCTAAAAAAATATTTATTGAAAACACTTCGTGCACAGGATTTTAAACTTTGTAACACTGGAACTAGATATCGGTTTTGAGAAAATATTTTAGCGTATTTAATGAAAATAAATGACACACGTCTGCTTCCTACGGCGTTCGCGGACGAAATACGACGACTTCGTTCGCGGACGAATTTTTATTAGATAGTTTTATTTTTCATATAGATTTTTAAATAAACGATGATTTGCTTGTGTAGCGTCCTATTCATAGAGGCTCAGATAAAGGTACTAATGTAAAAACGGCACGTATATGAGATGCGGTGTGTAACGTGAAGACATACGAAGAAAACCTGAAACACGCTTGCAAAGTTAAAACGCCGTCTTATATCCTCATGAGCATAGACACGCCTTAGCTCGACGGAAGTAGGTACTTTCCTTTTTTGTAAATTAATGATGGTGTATAATAATGTTCCTACATTTTTTATTTTATATTTTTTTAATATGTATCTCCCATGGTTTATTTGGTTAGCATAGTATTCATAGAACAGTCCTTACATTTATTTCAGAAAATAATGTTTGACGAAATGTCTTATTATTATTTAATTAAGCATAATGCTAGATTTTTAAATCTAAAAAATAGTACAAGTCAAAAAAATAAATTTGTTTATGTTGGTATTGTTATTATTTCTTCACTTTGACAATTGAAGTAACTAATATAAGTAAATAAAATCAGATTATGAATTATAAGATATAAATATGCCTGTAAAAAACCACCACGTTCCCGAGCCTCCTTAAGTAGGATTTAAACCCAAGCCCTTCCGCTTTTTGAGCGAGTGCTCTGACCGCTGAGCTACCGAGACGCTAGCACACGCGTCGAAATTCATAAATGTATTTCAACTGTTATGAGCTAGTATCGTTCCACTAATTTTGAACGTTAACCATCGAAAGCAATATTTTTACAAATATAAACATTAGATTAAGATGAAACCAGCAATAATAATGTTTTTATAATCTAAAATATATTTTTTATAAGTGGACTGCAATCTCCGGAGCTTTATTTTTAAATTCTTTTACCATTTGAAAAGGACATTAATTCAGACGGACATGGGAAATGTACACCTACTTGTGTACACAAGTAGGGGCGGGCCGCTAGTAGATAAATCAATGTAGGGATTTTAATAGTTCTTTTTTAATATATCTTCCATATAACGTATAACAATTATGACATAGAATATTTGATGATATTGATGGTGGTAAAAATAATATCGTATTATTTCATGCTTTCATATTTGTTATATTAGGTCTTTATTTAATTTAAGATGTTCTAGCCAGCTGGCGAAGATCACTGGCGGTGTGTAACGCATACACGATGAAATTATATTTTACCAAGGCTGTGAAAGTTTTGTAGCTTAGAGGTTTAAGCGTCTGGTTGGTTTTGACAGTAGAAGCAGGTTCAAATATAACTTGAAACTAACGCTTTCAACAACTTGCTTTAAACTTATCATAAGTTTATAGCTAATGAATATAAAAATTAACGCAAAATAATTAAAAAGCTAAATTATCGTTTTACACTCTCCTTATTGTAAATAATAGCAATGCATGGTTTTAAACATTTTTTTTAATAGGGGGTTATAATAAATTTATAAATAGGTAATAAACGATGATTTACTTACACTAAGCAAAATTATTATGCCTCAATAGTAGTTTATATCAGTTACTTTTATTTTTACTATAATTGATTAAATAAATATTACACCTAGGGCAAAGCATAAATCTAATAAAGTGTGAAAAATAATCACCCCATGCCATCAAGTAGTGGGGTGAGTGCGAAGACTGTAGGTCGTGAGGATGACAACGTTTTGCGAAAATTTAAGGATAAACTGCCTAGAAAAATAACAAACTAAACTATCAGTAATATGAATTATTGATAGATTATATTGCTTGTTTTCGTCATCCTCATAGCACTAATAAATACAAGGACAAAAATTAGATATAGAGTTTAACAATTATTATGTAAGACTTACTGTAACCTTAAGTTTTAATTGTTGTTATGGCATTTCCCAAGGTTGGTTCCGCCAAAATGCTATAACAAAAGGAAACTTATTCATTAAAGTTATTTGTTAGAAATAAGTCTGATTACGAACACATTCCATATATTAAATGACCCGTGTATCGCAAGTAAATTCCATACAATAAGTCAATGTTTGAGATTGACATTAGAATTATTATTACTTTGAAATAAATGTAAGAGTTCAAATAGATAAAAAGCAGGTAGCACAATCCGAATGAATCAAATCAGTTATTTAAGAAACCGTCAAGTAAGATTTTGTATTAAAATTTGGAAAACGAAATAGTCGACAGCACTTACATTTCGTAGAATGCACAATATATTATTAGCTCGCAATTGAGGTAATAGTCAAATTCTTTATCCATTCTTTACACTGAAGATATAGTTATTTTTAAAGCAAATTAACCAACCAAATTAATTCAAAGCCTTGAATTGTTTTACAAAGTATTTCAATAAAACAATGGTTATAAAATTATCGTAATGTAATAAAATTAATATATTACAAGATCGAATGTAATACTTACACTACTAACAAACAAAAGTTAAAGAAGAAATTGCTGTGTTATTTAGTTATTTTTGTTGCTGAAACATACACACTATAGGTAAGATTACCACTTCGTGTTACAGATAGTTTCACAGCGTAAATACAAAGCATATGATTGCGCGCTTGTTTTTAGTCAAAAATAATTAGTCTTTTCATACTCAATTAGACGATCTCTCATGCATACCATCATTGACGAAGTAATCAGAAAAATTAATTAATTCAAATAAGAAAACTATAATTACTTTAAAAAATATTATATTCTGTGCTTTCGACATAATTCAATTCCTATAGCATTAAACTATCGTTTATGCAAAAAAAAATGCTTTCAAAAAATAATGTCATCTCTCAAAATTTATAGAGTTCCTACCTATCTATTGAAATCATTAATTACACATTGTTTTCATTTAGCTAATTGTGTGTTTATATTTTCTAATTACGTTTTGTATTTCAAACATGTAAGTGAATTTTAAGAATTAGCTATATACCTATTCGATAAAATTTACTGTTCTTTAGACTTTGATTTTATGTTAAAACATTCAATGAAGTTGTAGTAGGCCTTCAATACCTTACTATTTATAACATTATTACGAGTAAAAAAAAAACGTTATGGTGCAAGAACAACTAAATGAAATTGCTCAATTAACTTAGATATTGTAAAATTTACAGGTTTTTTATATATCTATCGTATATAATTTATAGTCGAACCAAAACTACTTCTATAGATTCAAGGACGGTCATTATTTTTGACAATTAACGACTCTATAAAAAAGTTTACAATTTTGGAACATAGCAGAATATTTTGTAACAACTATATATAGATGTTATCGCTGCAGTTTGTTGTTGTTTGAGTATTTTTTTTAAATTAATTTATTTACCTTCTTGCTGCTACTTACCCTTTGGAGACCGCTTTGAATAATTAGCTGTACAAAATACAAATATCCATACACAAATTATTTATTGTTACTTGTTTAGCTTTGAAACAAAAATATGATGTCTTTCATTATTAAAAATAAAAGTATAAATAAGAAAGATATATTTATGATCATAATGCTCATAAGCAAATTGCCGCATTTCATAAGAACCTCAAAATTTACCATAGTATGCTGACATAAGGAAATTTAATAGATCAAGGCTGAGTAGCTTGGCATAAAATTGTATTATGCGTTCGCCAAGTATCACTAACATTAAACGTTCAACAATAACGCAGCTTTTCCGGTCGTTTACTTGGCATAACCTAAACACGAAAAACGAAGCTTCATATTCGTTATTTAATGTTTGATAACGGTTTGACTTCTTTACATTAATCGTATTACTTAAATTGTTAAGACATTCTTAAAATCAGAGAGTAGTTTTAATAAAGCGTTGTGCAATTTCGTGACTTGCATTTCACAGATACTGTGTTTATGTCTTTATGCAGAAATACAGAAAAGTTGCCACATATGTTGATGACTTCGCATATGATCTGCGTGGGCTCACCGTGAGCATGTGCGACATACTTCGGGCTGTTGATCTGTGTTTCGATTTTACGTAAGGTGTTAAATAAAGATCGCTCAAGAAATTTTACCTTTGTAAATATTATACGTGTAATTATATTCTTCTTTTTGTACATACTTTTTTACTCTAATGCATATATCGCCTTATAACCTTTCGAGATTGTTGGTTGGTTTATTTCTCAATTATTTTATATATTAACTTAATTATCTCATTGTTTCTGGCATTTCTAAATAACTTCTTAGAAGTACACACTTTTTAAGAGTTAAGCAAACTGTATTTATTTTAACAACACGAAATGTCAATAGCTGATCTACAAATTAAAAAGTAATAGTTTTGTCAATCGTGTTTTGAAAATGCACTTAGATATAAAATACATTTTTTTATACCACATAAAGCATTGTATTTGAGAAGTTTCCTTTCTGATATATCCATTATGGTGACAGCAGTTGTGGGCAGATTGCATTTTCTTGCTACGGTTAGTAATCAATTTTTATGAGCATTTTTGTGGAACGACGCTCTCAATACCGCCCCCTGTGTGAAACTAAGCAATACACCCCGCCCAGACTGTACAAACGTCGACCTTTGTGTGGTTCAGGTTTTATTTTGACATTGGGGTGAAATTATAGGACGTTAGGGGAACTATTGAACGTCATACTAAGAATTAATTTCGTTTCTACGATCTTATGTTTTGAGTTTTGATGATACATTGGTTAAATCTGAAATTATATGGATTATTTATTACAGTTATTACAGTAGTTGCCCATTGGGTTACGGTTCATACTTCCTTCATTATTTTCGACCACAAGGAAGCCCTGCTCATTTAGTAGGGACATTAATAATGTATGGTGAAAATCACGATGACTGAATAAAGATATTTTATCCCAAAATAGTGTGTTTTGGGAAGGCGCAAAAGGCGCGTTTAAACATGCACAACCTTTCTGATTTAAATAGCTCTTCTGTAGTATTTTGAAATGAGGTTAGGATCGTTTAATTTTCGGAAGAAACATTTAATAGATAACAACAATTGAAATACTTACGAACAGTTTCAGATTAGATGGGAAAGTGTTTATAAGATTCTACACGAGTACCGTCGCATGATAGGGATAGTTTAGCGCTGGGTGCCGCACAACCGCACCAAAGCTCAGAAGCAGGCCCGTGTGGAGTGGTGCCGTGATATGATTAATAAATTTTAAGCAGGCTCGTCTCGGCGTGTTTACGACATTGTGATAGGTGATGAATACTGAATTTAACAATACGCTACCTACAAACATAAAACGTTAGTCCACAGTTTGGCTTTTTCAAATAAACCAATGCCTACCATAGTGAATGGTTCGGGAATCTCAGGGAATATTATATGCGCTAGTTTTTTCACTTTGCTTCTTAAAATCTGACGTGGATTTGGCGTCGTCCGTCCGTGACAAAATCAAAGTAGCAACGAGCAACAATCGGCTTCTTTTATATTTTTCTTTTTGCATTTTTACAATGTTATCTTATAAGATACATTATTTTAGTAGAAACATACTAGAAAAGATCGACTCGTCTCACAAGTGAATTCTCAGACGGGAATCGAACCCGAAACCTTTGGAAGTCCGGTCCAATGCTCTCCAAATTGAGCAACAGAGCCTTGTGAACCACCCGTCTAATTTTACGCTGTAGGCCAGCGTTGTCTCGTCAATGAGAGGAACATCCTCTCGTATTCGAAAGAAACATTTTTACAAATGCTTGGGCAATCGATTAACATGAAACGGCAATTTAGTTTTATAATTTTATATCTTTTTTTTGTATTTTTTCAATGCTATCTTATGAGATATATTACCGAGGCTTGTAAACCAGCATTTCGACGACAACCAGCACTTCAATTGGGAGAACATTGGACAGAACTTCCAAAGGTTGCGGGTCATTGAACATTACAATACAGAGAGACCAAACAGAGCATCATACAACTGATGTGGTCCACTAATTCACCATTGGTTTGGACGGCTCTAATGAAAATACAACAGTGGCAAGCGTCTGTGTTTGTTTAAGGCCGTTACAAGTGCCCTAGGAATCAACAATAGAATACCGTGTGTGGTAATAATAAGCGTGTAGTAATGGCGCTATATTTTTCTGCGGTCACGGTTGCAGACAGAAGAAAAAGACAATTAGTTTATTCGGTGCCGTATGGCGGTACCGAGATCAAACTATGTTACACCACTGAACAGCAGAAATTATTAAAATCAAATCTTATTCTGCAAAAACAAGGTTCGTAGAACAGCTGTATTAGATAATATAATGTTTTTGATATATACAAAAAGCAACAAATCTTGAGAAAAAGTATGTTTTTACTTTATATAAGGCAATAATTATAAATAAGATGTTCTATCACAATAAAAATATTTCAACCCAGTAGTGGAGTATATCTGGCCAACGTGAAGTATTTAAACGGAAGGGTGTTATGGCTCAGACACCGTGTTTTTAGTTTGCCAGCCAGTGCGGTTTGTTTATCATTATGCGGTTATTTCATTGATAGTCTGATACAAAAAAACTATCGCAATGGGAGGTCTCTTTTACAGTTATAGTTTTCGTTAATGTTCATTTAACATTTTTTCAGATTTCATTATACAATAACCATAGTATCCAAACATTAACCACAATCTAATTTTGTCATGAAAAACTTGCGTGTTACAAAACATTATAATCCTCGCTTAAAGCGATTATTTTGATAATAATAAATCCTGCGTCTTTATGATTGTGTGCATCAATATATCGTATTTGCTTAGAAAACGACTTTTGACATTTTGAAATTCATTAATTTCGATGTCATTCGCAATTTTTTTATAAGTATCTAAGTAATATTAGCTAACTCAACCTATATTGTTAATTTCTTTGTAAAATTCCTGTTGATTATTGCAAACGATATATTAGTATTGTGATTCAAGCAGTTTCTATACAAGCTGATAGACACTGACAAGCGGATAGAATACAGAATCTCAGTACAGAAGTATTGAGTCAGAAGATTAAGACACTAATTAATTAAATTTGAAAATATTGTAATGTTTCTATAATATATCCGTTGCTAAACCGTTGTGCTACGCCCACATATCTTTAATTTCCAATTTATTGAAAGAGTCCACATTAACCAACATTTTCTCATTCTTCATATGAACTCAGAGACTTATTATATAGAAAACTTATAGTTGTGGCGACGTTGTATTCCTTAATTCTACTTTACTCAAAATGTTCTCGAAATGTTTAACACAAGCTTTTAAATGTTTCCAAGTCGAGTGGAATGGTCTAGAATAGCTCTATTTCTGTTACGTGGGAAACACATGTGTCAAAGATTATTGAATGTAGGACTCCGGAAGATTTTCTAGACGATTGCACATTCGGGTGGTATGAAGTTTATATGAATGTGTTTTGTGAAATAATCGGAAACCTCGGAATTTTTTCTCCGAATCAGTTTACAATAATGGAAAGCTTATTTGATACTAGTATGAAAATGTTTTAATATTATGTCATTAATTTTAAAAAGTAATGGACGTTGTTATTCCTTTCAAATTCTCTCGATAGCTTTGACTGACTTCTAAGGTCATTACTGCTTATAGCTGAAGCTAATGTAAGTGAAGCTCTCAGATATTGTATACTACCCCTTGGGTAGGGCCATATTTAAACGTGTCCCCTTCAATTGCTATAAGGTAAATCCAGTTCAACAGTTTATTACCAAGAGTTAATTAAAATAATCACAACAACTACACCGCAACATAGAATGAAGTAACATTTATCAATCACCTAGTCGACGTAGAAGCTCACAAATACTCTTGAAAAATATTTTTAAGTTAAGAAATCCACATATCTGCCATGAGTGGCGTAGCGAGTAACCTTTAAATTTTAAAGTTCTGACTCAAACCAAGTTTTAGAGCGTAATTGCATACGAATATATCAGTATCGCTTAAAATAGGTAATTTTTGATTGTAGGTATTTTATTTCCGCTTTTGGTAAGAGATTTACAAATTTCGGCCAAAATTTTCACATACTCCCGTGTAGAGTTGATGTCGGACTCGTTCAATAAAGTACTCGTTCAAATTGAAAACGATCGAATAGATTGAAAACAAAACGTTCGAGTTCCAGACAATTTAGCTCTCTACTGACCCATCATGGTTCTATTATAGGTACCTACTATTCGTTTTTTCTTTTGTTCGTAGTTTGCATGCGCCTCGGCGATTTTCACAACTTTGCCTTTTTACATCTAAAACTTCTACGCTTTGTCTGTCCATATTTGTGTCAGCATTGTTTATTATGCTTAAGAAGAACGAAAGTGAAGACTCATTCTGCATTATATTTAAGAGATAACTGGAAGGTAAACCAATTTTGGGTTTTCTGTTATGCTAGGTAACAGACCCTCTACTCATTTTTTTTTAAATTTTTTTAGCTATTGGAATAATTTGAAGGTTATGCGTAGGTTGCATTGATTTCTATTATAAAATTACTATGCATAATAATAATCACTTTAAAATATATATTTATTCATTAAGTAATTAGTATGTGCTATAATTTACTATGTAAATTTTCTATTTAAATTTTACGTATTAAAGTGATCTCTTCAAATAACAATATTAATAAAATACTTCGTAATAAACTGTAATTTTTAATAAGTACACCCTACTAGTAGAACAGATTTGTAGTTTCCCATTTGCTTTGCTAATATTTTGAATCAATACAAAATGTGCACCACGGAGTTTAATAAAATATACATATGTATACACGTAATTTTTTATCTATTTTGTTTTTGTTTTTTATAGATAATATAGAAGAGAATTTACAGCTGTTTCAATAACTAATTCTCAGCATGAGATAAATTTATATCCATCAAATAAAGTTAAGTTGCCAGGCAAAATGTTGTTATTTCCTGTTTTTTTAGTTTTTTAGGTTTTCGTAAACCTATACTTGGTACCTGTAACAGATATGGATCTGTTACAGGTACCAGGTATAGGTTTACGAAAACCGCTGTTATTTTGCAACGAAACACTTTAGTTGAAAAGACTTAAGAATTATTATATTATTAGTTATTCAAGCATTTAACTGCTATATTTACAAGAAAATAAAATTATACGTATCAGCTCCGACGCGTGACTGGAGTTTACTCCTTAAAAAGATTATCTTAAAATATGTATTTATAATAGGCAAAGGAAGTACATAAATTCATATATTTATATATTTTTTTCATATTAATTTAATAAAATATATTACTTAAATTATGGTATTATTATTTACATCTTTTATTATTTATGATATTTTACATGTATACTGAATGCTATAGTGAGAAAGAAAGAGATAGAGAGTCAATGTGTACTTGGGACTGAGGAGCAGGGAGCGCTGTAATATATGCGAGTATATTACGAAGAGGAAATGTGACCCTTCACTTTTTGTAAACGTTTTTATGAAACGATTCTTAAGGGGTTAAACTCCAAAAATAAACTTGTGTCAGGTGATAGCTGGGACTCTGGAGTTATCAATTTAGCTAAAATATTGATTCACTTAAAATGTTGTAGTATATATACACCTGTTGTAAAATAGTATATATACGACTTTAAGTTTTTACTTTATTTTATTTTATTTTCGTCACAAATTTACAAGATGATTTTTTTTTGTTTTGATACTACCTCTCGTACTAGTAAGATTTTAAAACAATTTGTACGTATATTTATATAATAGATAAGAAGGTAGTTTAAGTATAAGAATAAGGAGCGTTAACGCGCAAGAAAATTTGTTAACGTTTAATATTAAAATAGAAATATATAAAATTGATCATCTGGTACTAAATAAATTCTAAAATTGCACTAAAGTATAAAATCATATCCAACATGTTTTCTACTAACTTGCATATATTAGTACCTATATTATTATTTTTCCACATTGTTAAGTCATGTAACTTAAATGTATATAATTTAAAAAAAACGGTTTTATTATTTGAACTTGAAAATTTATGTTGACGTTCTTAATCATTATCATCTGCCAATTAAAGTCTCCATTGCAATAATGCAGGCTTTTCCTCTGGCTTAGGGAGTGAAGGTAATCGTTTACTAATTGAAATTAGTTTAAACCCGCCATACGCAAGATAACTTTTCTATAACTTTTTTATAATCTTCTTTTTAAATAGAAGTTCTATAAATTAGAGAAACATGTCAGCCTCATTAAATCGTTGAAGCCGTTATCATTTCTTTATCGGACGTACACGTAAAATGTAAAAGCACCGGTAGTTGTAATTCATTGGTTTGCTGAAGTAAGTGTGGATACGACAGATTAATCAAATGAGTGCAGGGATATCAATTCCGGCTCCATTTCAATCGGGACCATTATAATTGACCGACGACGATGACAATCAGATATTGACAGTGAGTCAACATACATACAATATACACACTGATAGGTGAAGTAAAAGACTTGTCACACTGGGTGATTTCTCCGTTCCGCATCACAGGAAAGCGTACGAAGCCCTTTAGTTGTAGGTATAATTATTAAAAACTATTATATATAAATATAAAAGTAGGAAATATAAATATTATTCGATTAATTCCTTCGATTAAAGAAACATTTAAAAAAGCTAAAATGTGGGTCGTAGGTATGTATGCGATGCTTTTATTTTAACGCTCGTATCCCATCGGGGTATTCAAGTGTACCTATGTGTTTTTATTATCTTCTGTGCAGACTGAAAAGTTTATTAAAGCTTTACCATGCCACCCATCCATATTTGTAAACAGCCAAAGATAAACTGCGCGCATCGCTTACATCGCTTACCCAGCTAGCCTGTTTTATTTACACACTTTAATTACTAACTGCTTTCATCATGACCAGACTGCACAGAACACATCCAGTGTGAAAATTCCTTATTCACCAGTGGCATTGAGATATCTTTGCTTGGACATCTGGTTAGTTATCTTGAATAACATCATAATGACGGCACGGCGTATAATTGATGTGGGTTAATATGCAACTAGACAATTTATTGTTTCTCGATGTCATAGATAATATTAGGGGTTAAAGTATGAAATTGCCGATTTGTACTGAAAATCTATATTGTTTATTTTTTAAATTTTTAACAAATTTATTTAATCAAAATAGTTGCCATTATTATCTATACATTGCTGCCATCTAATGGGAAGGTCATTAATGCCTTTGCGATAGAATTCCGACGATCTAGACTGCACAAACTGTGTGAAAGCATTTTGTACTGCCTCCTGGGAAGAAAACTTCTTGTCACGTAGATAATTGTCCAAATCACGAAAAAAATGGTAGTCCGTTGGAGCAAGGTCTGGTGAATACGGAGGATGACGAATGGTTTCTAACTGCAGTTCCTGAAGGGTCAAAATGGTTTCTCGTGCTGTGTGAGGTCTCGCGTTGTCGTGGAGCAATAATGGTGAAGATCGATTCATGAGTCGGGGCTGTTTTACTGCTAGTTTTGTCAACATGGTTCGGAGTTCGGCACAATAGACATCTGCCGTTATTGCTTGACCAGATCGGAGAAAACTATAGTGAATAACACCATGCTGAGACCACCAAACAGTTACCATTACCTTTTTATTGGTAAGTTTTGCTTTAGGACACTGTTGTGGCATTTGACCTGGGGTCAGCCATTGCATTTTTCTTTTCCGGTTATCATAAAGAATCCACTTTTCATCACATGTTACAATTCGATCCAATATTCCTTCATTTCTGTACCGGTTCAACAAGGCAACACAAGTTTCAACACGCGTTTCTTTCTGCAGATCAGTCAAATCATGAGGCACCCATTTTTCGTATTTTTTTATTTTATTGATTTGACGCAAGTGAGTCAATATTGTGGGTAAGGTAACGTTAAACCATGCCGCTAATTCCTGGGTACTTTGACTAGGATCGGCTTCCACTATCTCTCTTAATTCATCGTTATTTACCTGTGTGGGCGGTCTTCCTCGTGGCTCGTTCTTTAAGTCGAAATTTCCATCACGAAAGCGTTTAAACCAAAATCGCACGGTGCGTTCATTAGTAGACCCCTCTCCAAACGCAGCATTGATATTGCGGGCTGTTTCTGCCGCGTTAGTTCCGCGTCGGAACTCGTATTCAAAAATAACTCGAATTTTCGCAGTATCCATCTTTCTTGTCTAAATTGAATAACAAAAACAATTGAAAGTCGATATTCAAATGTTTTACATTTTTTAAAAAAAGAACATCATAGAAACCATTTAAAAAAAGTTTCATTCGAAAACCTCAAACCATGAAGATTCTATGTCAATTCAAAGAACCTATTGCAATAAAACGGCAATTTCATACTTTAACCCCTATTATTAGCTGTTTGAAATAGTTTCCTTGGGAATATTAAATCGAATACTAACGCTATGTTTAAATTTCCTAGACTTTTTTTTTGTAAAGGATAAACTGGGCGAGATCGGTATTCTATGTAAACTTTCAATAGCATTTAAATTTGGCAAAAATGAAAAATATTATACGTTATATATGGTATTTCAAAGTCTTTTGATCTCATATTTGTTTTTATTTTATGAACATTACGAACTCCATTACAATATTTGAAAGGATGACATTTAGTATGGCTAGTATTATATTCGTCGTTAGTCTCGATAGATAAATGGAGACAACACAAGGCTTTATCCACTACGCAAGCCTAATGCAATTAGCAGGTGTTAAATGCAAGCACAACAGGGACATCATCTAAATAATGGCTAATCAATTGTTGGTCACCCATGCAAACCCACGAATTTATGCGTGATGACATAGTTTGATCGGTTTTTTATTTCCTCTTTCTTTTTTCAAATGGCCAAATTCCCGCTTTCCGATTTAGTTGAAATTTTACATGCAGTTGATATAATGATAGAGCCAGAAGGTGGCGAAGGAAGGTCTGTACTAAACGCAAAACCAGACTACATGCTATCAAGCTCGACTCTTTAGTACTTTTTTTTAAGAACAACTAATAAATGCTTATTTTTTGAAATGTTAATCTTGTTTAAATTTTGATAAAGTTAAAGAGATAAATTTACGGATCAACAAAGTATATTTTTAGAGGCTGTTATTTCGTATTTCGTCTTTGTTTACCCAATTAATGATGTTGTGATTTAAATTCCATTTATATTATGGTTTAAAGTAATGTACAAATACTTAATATTTTCGTATAATATAATTACCTTCTTAAGTGTTATTTAGAAAAAATATTATATTAATTTTACTTACATTATTTTATGTTATTGGCAAAATTTGTGAAGCCATATATTTAGTTACGTGAACCTAATATTTTGGAGAGTAGGGTAAGGTAATAGAGAAAGCGCTAGTAAAATTAGTGGTGCTATTCTTCTTCAACATGGTCCTTTGGACATTCAATGCTGAGTGTAGGTCTTTTCCAAATCTCTACAGTTTTATCTGCTTTGGGTTATAGCTATATAAAGACCACCTTTGCAGTGAATTTGTGTTGTATTTATGTGAATTTTTTTATGCGAATTCATATGAATTTCATATATTTTTTTTATTTTTATAAGGAGATATTAGAGAAATTATTTGTTAAGAACGTCCATTCCATATTTTAAATTCATTTCAGTGTCTTCTAGTGCAGACGAGAATGATATATAAAAAATATCCAAAAAGCGGTTTGTCGATAGACCTGCAAGGCCAACCCTCTATGTGGGACTTCCAAGCCTTTTCTTCTTAATCATGGAATAGCCGAAGTTTGAATTCATGACCTTCTATATTAGCTCTATGAATTAATTAAAAAAGAGGTTTTTGTACCTGTGGAATGTTATTTTTCTTTATCTGTCATTCTGGCATTTAGATTTCGATAAAATTTTCTGACAAAATTATCGTTTTGTTCACATGAATACTTAATAGAAAACTTACAAAACATGGAAAGTTTTATAAAAAATATCAAAAAAAAGCTTTCAGTAGACAACCTCGTCGACATGATGAAAGAATGTAAGAGTTTTGTTTCTAATTTCTAATGTCTATATTTTATTTTCTTGAAATTTAGTACCACCCATAATAATGTACCAGGCTATAAATTACTTGTTAGGAAAATGGATTTGGTCACGAACATAATAAGGTCGTGCCGTTTGAACAAACATTATTCCTGTCGTACTAGTTTATTGGTTAATAAATTTTTAATTAGCTTTATTGTATTAATATATTAGCTTTTACTTAAATGAAGAAGCATTATAATTATTTTTTTATTTAATTTTTTTGCATTCACAATGCAATATTTCTATAAGATATAAAATACGTGTGTAAAAAACAACCACGCCTCCGAGCCCTCAGATGGGATTCGAACCCACGACCTTTCGCAATCCGGGCGACTGCTCTGACCGCTGTCTCGTAGCGTAGCGTAGCGTACGTAGCTACCGAGACGTAGCTACCGTAGCGTCTCGGTAGCTCAGCGGTCAGAGCAGTCGCCCGGATTGCGAAAGGTCGTGGGTTCGAATCCCATCTGAGGGCTCGGAGGCGTGGTTGTTTTTTACACACGTATTTTATATCTTATTATAATTATTTTTAAATAGAATTTATCGTCACAAAAAATAAAGAGATTTGTGCGTATGGCGTAATATGCGGTTTGAAAATGTTCTACTTTGTAATTTTAGTGCAAGTAACAATTCTCAATACAAACATGATGACTGATTTCTGAACAATGAAAAAAATATCTGATGGGTTGGGTTTAGAAACGACATACTCAATGTTAACTGAGTGCTTTAGGGTATTTTGGGGTAAATAGTTCACTTATACATTCTACAAAAAATTTAGTTGCGGAATATGGATTTTTATTTTAATTTTGAAAAGTTATATATATAATATATATATAACTATACATATTTATTGATGATCGACATGTTTTGCTTTAGAAATGCGTAAAACAAATGCTCATAACAGATAAAAAGGTTTAACTTCAAATAGTCATATCATCATATTTTGTGTATTTATGTGTATGCTTAAAACTTACGTTCTGGATGACTTAAAGAATTGCAACGTGAAGAAAGTGTTTTCAATATTGTTTGGTCAGTTTGATTTAAACTTGAGCAAAACGCGAGCTGTGCGAGCGAAACGAGCGTATCGCGGCAGCGGCCGGTGAAGTGCCAGAGGTTACTTTCTGTTTCTGTACGTCGAATGTAAAAATTGTGTACATTTAATTTGCTCATAAACTTCAGCAGTTGAGGATTGCAGGGAGGAAGTTCCCCCCCTCGCGTTATTCCGCCTTACATCCCTTCAGTGAGGAACTTTTGCCTTCTCTGTTTTTCTACAATTTTAAAAAAGATTTTATTAAATGTTTCTAAACAAAGGCAGAAGCTTTTTTAATCGTAAGACTTGTGTTTGTATGAGCATTGTTGCATTATTGCAACAAAGCAAATTTACTATTTCCTTTATATTTGTCTGGGTGCACGGAACGACGAGGATATGTTTCAAAGTTGGCTGACATAAGTATGTCCTTTCAGCTAAGGTTATTGATGAAAACGCCATCAAAGAAGAAGACGTGAGGAAAACATTGCAAAAATTAGATCCGAACTCTCTCATGGACGTCGATGAGCTTGCCGCTAAATTAAACGAATTATCAGACGAAATGAGTAATACTTCGCAGAGCTCGCCAGGTAAGAAATCGGACGAAGCTGGTAAATCAAATGCTGGAGCTCTTTCGAAGCCTACAGCGCAGGACAGTACGCCAGGTGCTGACAATGACTTTCTACGTGCTCTAAACAGGGAGGAGAATGTGTTCAATTTAAATGATGACTTCAATTGAGACGATCATTAGGTTAATTTACCACCATGTATTGTGACTTTTTCATTTCTTTTTCGATGGTTATAACGATTTTGGAACTATACTTGAATTTAAAATATTTACCTCATAAAAAAGCTATTTCATGTCAACCTGACACAACTGATCCCAAGCATTAAATTATTTTGGAAAAAAAGTCTTTTTCATTGTGTTGTAATTTTTCCTCCGAAGTTTATATGTATAAGATAGTTTTCTTTTGGATTAACTTTTCTAATAAATGAAGTTGTTTACAGAAATATCCCATGACTTACAGAAAAGAAAGGTATCACTTAGATAACTTATGTGTTTATTTCTTCACAAAATACAGCCGATTCTGATAAAATTAGGAGGATAAGTGTTCAAATGAAATTAAGAGCATATCTAAAAATCCATGGTTCTAGTTTATGATTTATTAATGCTATCAACAATCAATGAAGTTAAAGAGCAGTCTCACAATTACTTACCTTTGAATGACATTACATTTTAATACTAACCATATCTAAACTAATATTACGAAGAGGTAATGTTTGTAAGTAAGAAATAATGTCCGAAACTACTAATCTGATTTTAAAAATCGTCCACCAATATTTAGAATGGACTTTCAGGTTAGGCAGGCAGGCTTTTATAGGCTAAAGATTACACACCTTTGTATTTTCCCAGTAAGATGTTTAAAATGGTACGGAAACGCTAATGCTATCTTTCTGCGCGCGAAGATAGTCTTAGGTTTCTTTGTCCACGAAGAACTCACCTCACAATTAGTCTTAAATTCTCAATTTCGAAACATTACTAAAACCTCTGTAGTTTACCTATAACTCGTATTAAGCGTACGCGTTTCGATTTTGTAACTTACTTTTAAAGTGGCTAGTAATGGATATTTCATTATTATCTAATTTTTTCTCTTCTATCTTGTCCGTCTTGTAGTTGTGATGCGCACTTGTCATATACTAGTGTATATATCTATATATATAAAAATTTTGGGTCACAGTGTTTGACCGCGGTGAACTCCGAATCTACTCAACCGATAGTGATGATTTTTTTCATTTTTCTGGAATTGTTCCAACATAGTGCTTAGAATAGGTTTCATTTATAACACAGTAAAGTGTGGCCGGGTCGCCTAGTATATCTATAATCTATTTAGTCTCAGGAACTAAGAGCAAACAGTTGTCGCAAGATATAACACTTATGAAAGTCTTAGAAGTTACGTTCAAAGCTACTAATTCCGTACATTAAAAGAAGATAAACATGAAGTGAAACAGGTACTCACACTTCCATGGGGGCCCTCTCCCAAGAATGTAACTGGTCGCATGCGCCCCCGCGGGAAATCCAGCAGGGGCGCCACGCCGTTTGGGGGCTCTGCTTCAGGAAGTTTGATGGAGGTGAAAAGCCCAGGTGTGGGGCGCTCGTGGCGGCAAGACCGCTCGTAGGGATATGTCTGTCAAGAAATCCATTATTAATGCATTAAAAACGTAATAAAATATTTAAAAATACTCTTGGCTGGCAAAATATTAAAGTCTTCTCTTTCTATATTTATATAGCGGTTAAAATACATTTGTGTGGTAATTCATTACATGCGCAATAGTATGCGACAAACGTGTGGCATATAATCAATCTTTTTTGGGTCATTGTTAATTTAATTTATATGGCAAATACTATATGTTGTACTAGGAATGGCGTCATGCTACAATATATATTTTTGTTTATAATAAATATAATTTAAATTTTGTGATTTAGATAAGCTGTTATTTAGTTTAGGTATTGTGTGCTATATTTTATTGTGTTCTTTTATGTATAAACTGACTTATTCGCGTTTTTATCATAAAAAGTAACTATAAAGGACATAGCTAAAGAGCTGCACATTTATATTAATTTCTCACTAGCCGTTAAAATATTCTTTTATTAATTATTCGGTGTTTATCTCCCAAAAGTTGCGTGAATTAATCAAATCTTAAAAGGTTTACCTTGTTTCTGCTCCACATGAAAAATGTTCCGTCTTACAAAAAACTCCTAAAAACTTGAAAATGCTTAGCATTGTTATTTTAAACCGATCATCTCTAATTTCATCATCATATCACAGATATCTTGTGTTCGCTTTGTTTATAGTTCGTGGTGATATTACTGGATTTTTGACGTGATAACGTCTTATAAATTGGTTGCGGCTGGGAGTCACTTATGAAAAAGTGTAACGCTCGGTAACGTTACGATGAGTCACCGAACGAGAGAGAGGCCCGCCGAATGCCTTGCGTCTCTCTCCCACTCAACTATGATCGGTCTGCCGCGCGCATTGTGCAATTTAATTATATTCATATCAATAAATATTCTACCGAGAAAAAGACGTTGTCACGTAAAATCTTCGCCCGTAAAACCGACTTTACAGGCAAAAAAAAAAAAAAAAAAAAAAAAAAAAAAAAAAAAAAAACCGACTTTTTTTAATTATACTATTGACTCTCGCTCGTTACCGGATGACAAGGATTTGCGATTCGATTGTAAAATACATAAACTGTGAAATGACTATCGTGGTAAGTTATCAATTATCTTATAATTTATTATCCAAAAATAATAGTAATACAATGAAATTTGGAATTATGAATCGACGTCTAGGTGATATTTGCTCAGGCTCCTAGCACGTCTAGTCCAGACCTTCGTTAGCTAGGAATGCCGATTATGACATGATGCCGGTATTTGTTAAGAATTTTTAGAAATTAGCGACGTGGGATGCCTACTAGTGATAGGCTACGTAGAATCTTAGAATCAAGATTCGAAATTTTCCCTAATATTTGTTATGAAAATAAAAATTACATGACTATTTTTTCATATTTATCCCATTTTGATGATAAAACTGAAATCAGTATTTAAAAACCTCAACGAGCTATGAATTGTATTGATATTGATTAATGCATAAAGCTTTTTTTATTCCAAAACTTGGATTCTAGTCTTTTTAATAAATGCGAATGAATAATTTTCTATAGAAACCATAACTAAAAACTTCAAACGGCAACCGCACCCTTGTTACTTGATAAACCAGACTAATCACAAAAGTACTGAGATACTTACTGACCTTGGTTAATATTTAAGCGATGTACTTTTTTCTCAGCTTGATCAAAGTGAGACTTATTTAGTGCTAGTGAACAGCTAATGGAGCTCCTTAATGGGTATACTTTGAAACTAAAGACCACCTCGATATTTTTCCTATTATCGGTAGATATAATGTTGGAAATAAATAGGTTTTCTTGAAATACATACCAAAATGTAACATGTAACTCCTTTCCCAAGAGTTACAATGTACTGGTGACAGTATTGTTTGCCTTACCCAAAGACAAATGGTGATAAATTATGTAGCGGGAGGTTTAGACTGCCTGATCCCGCGAGGATCAACATCCCGGGGAACTTATGATATTCCGTTTTGGTGAAAGTGAATTGTAAATTATATGATTAATTCATTTTGTAGGGATAAAAATTGAATTTGTTATTTTCCAGTATATGTCACATTGATTCAAGTTCTTAACATTTTAACTACTTCCCTTATGTTATTTAATGTTCTAATATTTTTATCAATTTATTTGAAACTAAAAGGAAACCCATTTAAAAATATATGAAAATGGTAAGCTTCACAGCGGTAAATACATATCCAGACTGGTCCAGTATGTTTTAGATTGAAATGAAAAGTACTGTGTCGCAAAATCTACTGTGGTTCTCCTCAGCTTACTGCTCCTTAGTTAGGTGGTTGGATTAATCTCTTAATCTTATTAACGTAAACACCTTAACAGGTATTCTCAGTAGGTACTGAAATATGAGAAGAAACTTGATAAAGTTATTTAAATCGTGTTTTAGCTACTTAACTTGGGCTTTACAATATATGTGATTTTGTCTTATATAAAATATTATATATATACGTATACGTATTATATTTATATAATATATAAATAAAATATACGTTGATGTTTTAATGCAGTAATAGAATTTCAAGGACCGCCCTGATGTTTTTTACAATAAAATGGCCGACTATATTAATACGCGGCTAGATTGGATTATAAATATAAAACGATAAAACAGGTGAAATGAGGTCCGATAGCACTTATTTATATTATGTGCCAGTAAATAACGCAGGTTCTACGTCTAATTGCTATTCCCCTCGCAAGATTGTTCGTATAAATTATCCTGCAATGAGTTATTGTACAACTGTACTTGTGTGCTAATATATGTGGCCTGTAGTCAGTTATTAAAGTGTTTCCATACACAGTTATATTTTAGGTTATGTATTTAGTGAACACAGATTACTTAAGAGTAAGTTTGATATATAAGCTACCTACGCTACCTGAGTTTTACTAATTAGTAGGTATACAAACAAACCTAGATACTACTACTAAGATATAAAAGTGTTATAAATATCAACTTTCTATTACCTAACTGACCTAAAACATTAGGTCTTTCTACCAAAAAATATTAATTTCGCCAATACATAGAGTTATAAGTTAACGTCAAACACTCAAAGTTAAATTGGTATTTGCAGTTTGCTAAACTACTGACTTTGTAATGTTGTTTTATTACTGTGCTGTACTAGGGGTACCAATAGTAAAATTTGTACAAGAATAACAACATTGGGCGTGTTGTCCTCGTAAGCCTGTAAGGCTTACAAGCCGAACTGAAACATTAACAAAACACTGTCGGGTATAAGTCGGTTTCCTCATAATGCCATCCTTTACTCATTTATCATT
The DNA here is from genome assembly GCA_927399485.1 of Calamotropha paludella. Classification (NCBI taxonomy): domain Eukaryota; kingdom Metazoa; phylum Arthropoda; class Insecta; order Lepidoptera; family Crambidae; genus Calamotropha; species Calamotropha paludella. The sequence goes on along the minus strand of OV656803.1, from coordinate 28,431,887 downwards.
TTGTAAACGGCCGCATAATACCCCTAATGAGTAAAATCCTAGCATACCTCAGGCAATACCATAAATATTACCGACGGGGGCTCTACAGATGTGGGCTGCCTGTAGTTTGTAGTGGTTGATACGATATTTAAGAAAATAAATATTATTTTTGTGTGTTTTATATTATTTTGGCTTAGTTGTAGTTATAAGTGATTAAACCATGCGTCAAATTGTAAAGATCTCATAACAGCAGGTTAGATTTTTTAATGCTTGAAGTATTTCATAATATCTTAGTTTAATACCATATTCGAATTATAATTAACGGATATGGAGCAGCAGGTGCTCTCGATGGCTCTTCTCGCGTTCAGTTTGCGGTAGTGGAGTTAAAGCCACTTTCGCATTTATTTACTAGCGCAAGGCTCATTATCAGATGGTTCGGTCAAAAAGCAATTTTCGTGCTCTGGAAAGCATTACTCTGACTGATATTTGTACACACATTAATGTAATGCTTTATAATGCTAATCTCTGTTTATTAGATTGTTTATTTAGATTTAACAGCTTAGTTGTCGAATGAAAAATGAAATATTATCTTTATATGACGATAACTTATGTTTTAAAAGTACAATACACAATACTTATACATCGTACCAAATTAAATTTACTCTCTCTTAAAGTTGCATTGATATCTTTTTATAGTTTTTAAGAAGCACGTAAATAGAAACATGAAAAACATTAAAGAACTATCAAGTTTTATTCAAGTTTTAAAATCAACGTACAGACATCAATGCTATTGATATTATGAATAATTTTCACAGGACATATAGGTATGTCATAAAAAATAGGATTAACATGTTTTTAATATAATACCAACTGAATAAAGAAATTTTAGTTCCCAAATGACTCTTGTATTTTATAATCCAAACTTGATATTAAGTTAGTCACAGGTGTCGCAGCTAAGTACATTGTAATTTTGAAAAACTTTTAATAATTGCCATTTGAATTGACGCATTATATTTATGACTAATTGCTCTGAGCCAGTGGTTATGCAAAGCTACCCATTATTTAATTCGATCCGAATTCGTCCCCCTTAAAAGGAGGGGTTAGGGTTATCAATATAACTAGGTTTATAAAAACATACAAAAATGAGATAGAAGACTTCGGATGTTTCATTTAATATTTTAAAGAACTGTCATTTTATACACTCAATTAATTTACAGCATAATTAATTTATTATGCTATATGTACAGCGCCTCTTAAAAATGAAATATTTTGAGCATTTTTATTTGCACTGTGCTAATTTGAATACATATTTAAACTTTAAAATTGCTTTTATTTGTACTGTATATAAGTGTTTTCGCTTAAGTTTCAGAAAATATATGTCATGAGACTTTCTTTTCTGTCTAACAGTTTTTATTTACTTCGTGCTTAAACCCTTTTAGCTGCAATCGGATAATGAATCTCTTGAACGTTGAGCCAACGATTTTTATCGGTACTTAAGTTTATTAAAAAGTCCTTTGGCAGCCCTACCGTGGGACATGTGACATATTCCCGCTTTCGCTCGGTGATACTTAGGGTAGGCGCACATTGCTGTTATTGTAATGGAGTGCCGGAAAGGGGAGGCCGGGAACGATGCACGAGACATGCATTACCGAATGTTTATATTCAACTTTTTAACGATGCTCGAGTGTATTGATTTGGAACTTTTCTCTTACAGTAAGTTAGTACATCAGACATTTAATATTAAGTACAAACAAAAGTGTCGGTAACCTATTACACGGCGGCGGGTATATTGTGATATACTAAAATAATAGAGGATGAAAAGTTACCTAATGGGGTATATTTATAATAGAAGATGTCAGTTAAATAAAAATATAGTGGTTTAAATTACGAATAAGGTTCACGGAATACAATTCATACAAAAACGTTATAAACGTTTCTGTCAAAAAAGTAATTTTGATTTTACGAACTTTAAAAAAAAACTGCTTATGCCAGACTTAAGTTATGAGTTTGCCAACAAACAGCGTGAGGCCTAAATATCCTCACCATCCAACCGACGTTGTCGGGTCAATTTTAAACTGATTTTAAACTGATTGAAAAAAAGGTTAGTTGAGGATGGATATAAAACTACAATTTAAATTATGACGACTAGTTCGCCGGCGCCAACATAGAACGATTAGGAATCCGATTTCCTGGTGTCCTAGTTATTCAATCAAATGACATTTTGTTGTCCAAGTATACTGCTTAAATGACGCGGAACCCATTGTAGATATAACGACATTTTATCGTTCCCTAAATCAGTAAATTGCATCATGAAGTTTGTCGAACTTCTCCATGTACTGCAGCCATTGCTGTACATTTTTTTTTCAAAGACGACAAATTTTTAAAATTTTAAGTTCTTAGTTTAACAACTAGTCTTAATTCTAGAAAACTTGGGGCAATTGTGTCATTATTTTTGACTGTTGTTCTAGAAATGTTAATTAGGGTTACGGTTCAAAAGTTTAAATGAACAAAAATAATAAAAATTAACCACAATAACCGGAAAATGGTTACAGTTTGACCAAGTTTCTAGGTTTTTCTTAAATACCTATATCTTTGAAACTATACTTTAAATGGGGCTGTGACGGCTTCTCCGGTCAACACGAATCACTTTTATAATAATTTACATATTAATATTATAACTATATTTTAATAATTCAACTACTAGATCGGTATTTTGCAATTTGTCGAACATATTGAAACAAAGGCGTCAATGAATTCAGACATCGTCATTCTCTAGGATTAAGAGCAATACAGTTCTAATGTAGCCAAGGATCAAATTTAATTATATGATTAATGGTGGTTTGCTAAAATTTTTTTTATCATATAAAACATATCGTTATGACACAACCGAATTAAATTTTAACGAGTAGCAGAATTTGGTCCTCGGAGTATTTATGATATAATATAAATAAAATTAATATATAATTATAACAAAACATCGCGTTGTGCTGAACCCAAGCTAATAGCCAAAGCACTTGTGTTATGTGATTCTTAAACAATGACGGCACCACAACTCCCAGACCCAAGCCAATATAGAATGGTTAGTTATTTACATTGACCTAGCCGGGGGTCGAATCCGGTATATATAAACGATAGACATTAGTTTGCACTATTAAGGAGCTGAATATTTTACGCAAGGTAGAATGGCAGGGAAGGGTGATGTTTTTCCACCCCTTGCGCTTCTGTTGCTCTCATATTCTCGTGTGTTATATTACGGCATTTCATTCTTATTTATTGCTTTTTTATTCTTTCTCAAAAATCTATTTGGTTACATATATGTACTTAACGAAGCTCGATGATATGGTTTGTTATTGCGGTCACCAAGCAACTTTTCTAAGGACTGGATGAGAAGATTAAAAATTATTATCTCGAAATCTTGGTTGGCATTCTCAGTCGTAGGACCGTTGGATTTTTCGGGACGATACGGTCAAGTTTTGATAGATAGACAAATAAATCGGTGATATTAAAATACTGTCTCTCAAACAAGTAAATTTTTTATTTTATTTATGTATAAAACCACAAATTGGCGCATAGTACATAACAATTTTTAGTGTCCCTAGATACCTGCATGTTAGCTGCGTTATTCCAAAATTGCCTAATTTGGAGCTCGGGGCAAAATTTAGACATTTTTTTCCAGCAGTATAACATATTTAAAACAATTCTGTCCTAAGGGAGATAAATTCCAATTGCATCAGTTACGTGAAGTAAGCTTCACATAATTGATGCAATGACATTTTAAATTGTTGAGAATAGTCGTAAAGTACCTATTGGTGAAAGTCGCTGTTATTGTATGATTTAAAAAAAAGAATTATATCACAACCTTACCAGTTGATTTAAGAGAAAAACATTTCGATACAAGTATTACTCCTAAATATCCGTAATATAAAGATTGTATTGTACATTAGCTATTGTACAGCCATAACCCGCTGTTAGAAATCGCCTTTGATGTGAAACCCTTCAACGATTTGAATAAGCTCACCTTTTTTTCGATACCGTCGATTCTTGCGTGATCTACAAAAACTGCTTTAAGTGTCGAACAAATAAGGCCTAATATCACATTGAACTTCCATTGATGTGTCATTTATATATAAGGAAAAAGTGAATTAAGTTTATTTTAACATTTTTTGTTAGCATGAAATTATGCGATAATATATTATAGGTATATTAAAAAAGTACTATGGTTGCTATAAGATTCCAACTCCAGCCTTTCGGCAAGTCAAGACAGACTTATAATGAGTAATCGAGGAGTTTACCCATCTGCTGGGACACGTGCTTTCCGTACGGATAAAAAAAAACAGTAAGGAAGGAGAATAGAGCCATAAGTAAATACCACTCGAGCGGGTTGGGGGCGGGAAGCTTCACTTTGCTGGTTTTGTTTTTCTTGTTAAAATTTGTGTTGTGGTGGATATTAGTGCATAATAATGTTGGATTATTAACCACTAAGTGATTGTGAATATGCAATAGTGTTGATAAGTAAGATGACAGCACGGTTGTAGAGAGTTATATGTTTTGATGCACGAGCCAGTGTTGAACAGATCCAACGTCATAATGAAGCGATGGTCAGCAGCCTAAACCTATCTCTGCAATCTTTCTCACGCCGGTACAGTTGCTCAACCTTTACCAAGTGCAAGTTTGATCGGGTATGGTGTACTGTCATCATCATTGGGACGGTTTCGCCCAATACCAGCTCCAGAAACTTGACTCCATTGATAGTAGGGCCAAGATGCTTATCGGCAATAACGATATTTATTATAAGAAACTCAAAAGCATTGTGCATAGACAAAAGGTAGCTAGCCTAATATCCTTTTATAGGATACATTTCGGAGAGTGTGTAGCAGAATTGCACAACCTTGTTTCGCTGTACCCATTTTTTCATCGAACAACCAGACTTACAAATAGGCATTACCATTATATGGTTGGTATACAAAGAGACGCACTGAGTATTTTGATTCGAATTTTGTGATACGTACCGCTGCTGAGTGGAACACTGCCTGAGTCTGTGTTTCCTGATAAATACAATTTAGGGGTCTTCAAGTCACGAGTCTAGGCAAGCGCATTATATACTAGACCGTATTGTCGCTTACTATCAGGCGAGATAGTGGTCAAGTGCCTACTTATTTACTATAAAAAAATATCAAAATTGTTTTCTCAGTTGCACCATGGTGCAATACAACATGCCTTAGCATGGTTAAAGTTAAGTTAGTTTTATGCTTGTATAATTGCAACTCAAGGAGAACCTCCTGCTTGATGTAAGTTTTCCCCGAAAATGGAGTGATTGGCATGATGTGTTAGAGATGGTTGTAAAATACCATAATTCGAAAAATAGTGATGCTTGCTTGCTTTTATGTTTTAAGTGAAGAGGGTGTATAGGTAGTTCCTCTAGTATTATCAGTCGCCTTGGATTGTACTTTGCCGGACGGTAAAAGGCTTAACTATTTTCCTTATCATTCCAAAATAAGTATCAAAATGAATCAGCATTCCTCTCATAAATATGTTTTATTTTTGTTCTCAAAGGAATGGGTTATTTTTGATTCTATTCATTATATGAAAACAAACGGTTCTATAGACAAAACTTCATAGTAAAAGTGTACAATAGCGAAACTTTCCAGTTTTCCATCTATGTGAAGTTTGTTCGAAGCAATATTGTTTAAGTTAGGAAACGCTTATTCATGGTTTATGTATTATACTGTACCGAGAAAAGTTAGTAGATATTAAAGTTATGTCCGTACTTTTGTGGGGTAAAATAAAATATGTCTACTTAAACTGTCGGTTACTTTTGTCATACATATAGTGATTTTTTAAATGAAACAGGATGGCGAAAACGATACTAACAAAAATTCAGAGAAAAACTTAAGCATACTTATTCAGAGGATTATGAATTATGATGGATATTTAATTTCGGTCACTTGATGTTTCGGAAGGCAATAAGCCGTTGATCCCGCCTGCACCTGCGGGCATTGGCACCCACATGATTACGATGATCTGCCTTTGCTTTTCTTACACTTTATTTGCACAATCATAGGCCGAACTCATAATTGCGCCATCAAGTTTCCCTGGGTCACCGATATTCACATCGATAGTGAGCGAATAGTAATAATAAAACAAATACTAAAGGTATTCTTCAAGTATACTATAAGTAACATTTTACTCTCGACTAACTGTGCCTCGCGTGCTTTGCGACACTCTTTCTTGATAATAATTTTTTGCTAACTATTCATAAACTTCCTCTGACATACAACGATTAACAAAGTTTCATTGCAATCCAGCGACTAATTATTGAGTTTTTCGAGACTACTCACGACAACTGATTTTTGAATCCACGAGTCATATATAATTTGATAACTAAAACCATTTCAAGGGCTAGCTTCAGTGATCTAATTTAACGATTTGTTTTAAAAACTCATTCTGCTTGGCAGGTTTTAGTTTCCTTGGCCTTCAGTCTCTAGTGTCAATGATCTTGATGATCTGACATAGGTATAATAATTATGTCATAAGCTGTATACTTCCATTTTGGTCAAAACGATATTGTCAATGAAATTAGAATTCTCATAATCAGAATGGTTCAAGTTTTATTAACCAATATTAATATTAGCACCGAACAGAAAAACATTGCATTAGCAATAATTTTGACAGATCTCTATGAAATGGATATAATTTTATTTTGTATTTACAATGCCATATCTCTATAAGACATAAAATACGCCTGTGAAAAACAACCACGCCTCCGAACTTGGAGATAAATTTCTATGATAACCGAAAGTAAGACAATATTAGTTTCATGCCATGATTTCATGTCAATGGCAATTGCATGTCAATATATCTAGACTATATAAATCTGTAGGTACTGCCTGTACTTACATTTATACACTGTACCAATTCTACTATTTTTTAAAAATTTTGTCTGTCCCTCTTTCTGTATGTCCTTCTATAAGTCAAGAACGGGTTGACCGATTTTTATAAAATTATGTTTCTGGTAAGAACATGTGATTGCGCAAATGATAGGCTATATCTATATTTATACTACTATATAAATCTATAGGTTCTGTCTGTACATATATTTATTTAGATATATTTTATGATTATACTATTTTTTTAATTTTGTTTGTTTATCTGTATGTCACTATAAGTCAAGAACGGGTTGACCAATTTCGATGAAATTTGGTATATGGTGAAAACAAGTGATTGCTCAAAAAAGCTTTTTAATATATCGGTATAAACCTTTTTTTTTTTTATACTACGGAAAATGCCTTACGCATACTGCGCCGCCGGGCGAGCGGCGCAGTTATGTGGGGCTCTCCTCCATTCCCCCATCCGGCCTTATGCCCGATGGAGGATTGGAGGCCTACCCACTAAAAACCCTAGTATGCATCCTCACACTGCCATTGGTCCCACGGGGCCGTTTTTGGCAATCACCGCGGGAATATCGGTATAAACCTGATAATCCTAACTAATATTATAAATACGAAACTGAGTTTGTTAAACACAATTGTATAAGGTTACGCATATTGATATTATTGCTAATGTTCTCGTTAATATTTTGATTTAAGTTAAATGTTTGTTTTAGTATCAGAATTTGGGTCGATATGTTGTGAACGCCTCATTATAGATTTCACTAAAATTTTATAGTGAGTATAAAAAATCAAAGCATTTAAAAAGCTTTTGTCATCGTTCAATGCTATTTATCTTCAGTCGTAGTAAGTGTTGCAAAGGAAATAGTCCTTTCTTGTCATCGCACAGACAAATATTGAAGAAAGTGAAGATGAGTCGCTATCCTTTTAATAGCGGAACAACCTTTGTCCATTAAAGGTGTTATTTGTAATAAAGTTGAATATTTTATAATATCACATTCATTACACGAGCTAAAGATATTGAACTTGTTAATAGCATTCTGCAATATTTATGTCAAAATCCTATCCTAGCTTAAAATGTTGATAATTAAGTATTACATTGTGAAATCAACATTTACAGAATTTATTTAGTGCTCATTTTAGTGGTGCCAGCCTGGCCTTATCATTACAGCATACAAATATTGAGCAAAAAAAGAAATACTTTTTCTTCAACAGAAGTTTTAGTAAGTAATGTAATGTAAAAATCTTCATACTGGTAAATTATTGTCTTAAGATAACTATCAATTAAATTAATTTTAAACTAAATGATTCACCTACTTTATCGTTAGTTATACATTTTATTTAACCTAATTTCGTTTAAAATTAAATTGAAAGAAAATAAAATTGGGAACTCTTAATGACTCATGGGTAGATTTAGTAATGAGACTGAATATTTTTAATCAAAATAAGATTAAAGTAATTAAAGAACCCTGATCAAAAGAAGAAAAAATATTTGGCATTACCTTTTATTTTCATGATATTGGTTTATGTTTAAGAGTTCATACACGACACGGTCACTTTCAATGAATTGCATTTGATTTAATGTTATCGTAGTTTTATACACAAACAAATGACAACCGGTCCCAATATAACTTAAAACAACTTAAAATTAAATATTAGACAGTTTCTATTAAATAACGGAAACAAATCACATAGGGCTGAGAGCAGTGTACGTGACGCACTCAGCCACTAGAAATTAATTGAAAATTATATGAAGCTTGACTCAGGTGTGCTGGAAGAGAATGCTGTAATTAAGACGAGCAAAACATGGCATGTACAATACGCTAATTAAGTTAAAAGCTCTGCTTGGGAATGGATTACCCAATGCACAATTAGCTCTTGTCCAATCCTGTTATATTTAATTTGTCCTTTATTAAGATTGTTTTGTTGAGTACCTATTAGCATTAGTTTGCATAAATGAAATGTTTGTTCTGCGCATATTCTAACTTTTAATTATTTGTTTCCTTTTCTGCAAGGCACTTCGTTGGTCTGCCGACTGACTGCTTAAACAGGTCCTAGTAAAATATTGTTGATTTTACCGTGATGTGTAACGTTAGTTATAAGACCACAAATATTATATTTTGTACAAAGCTCGTTGTTACTTTTTTCAAAGAAAATATGCCATTTTGTACGCGCAGTATAAAAAGGCACACAGAAGTACAGCTATAAGTAATTCTGAGTGGGCAGCATACGTCGAGTCGAGCAAACTCCCGTGTCATTATAAAATACGGGCAGCTATGTGAATCCACTTTGAGAAATGGAGAGCGGGCTTGGGAACACCTGGGTACCCAGTCAGCTATCTCGACATTGTTGCCCGTTCCTTTTTGCGAAAGTCGCTCGTTATATTTATAGCTCGGGGTACAGTATTAAAGTCATCTTTTCTTTGGAAAATGGAATTTTTCAAATTTAATGACTTTATATTATATAATACTCTGTGGTTTAGATGGAAATGATCATTTGAAGAATAGACAAGAATGACATTAAAAATAAAACATAACGTACAGCATTTCAATATTGAATGGGTATAAAAAAAAAATAAAAAACTTTATTAAATTCAAGTTGTAATTTAAATGCACTTAAAAGAAAAAAAATAAACTTTGTTTTATAAATTTTCTTGCTTTCCTGCTTCAAAATTGAGTTGCAAGATTTCACCCGTACATTGCAAGTTAAATAAAAACTTCTAAAATAACAAATCAATTGTGGAAGTAACTAGGTGTCTACAATTAATGGTTTTATAGATATGGTGGCATAGGACGAAAGAAGTAGAACAAAAAGTACGCCAAAAGTAATAGTAATCTTTGTTAGAAAAGTTGTATATGAATCATATAAAATTTAATTATTTCTTATAATCAAACCTCTTGTAATTCACCCGAGAAAGGAATCGCACCCACCTTTTCTAAAAAGCTAGGTCAGATGCCGTAATATGGCAAACGATGTTCATTACCCGTCTAGTTCAGTTTCATAAATATTATGTAATTCATTATCCGAGTAACAGCAACGCATCGCGGTGTCGCATACTTTCCTTTCGTTTGGCATACTTCCCTACAATTTTTTTTGCTGTGCTCATAAGCACATTAGCATTGTGAAATACAATAAAAGTTTCTTTACAGAATAAGCTTTTTTTAAATTTTAAAATGTTCAGATATAAGTACGTTCATCTATCAATAAAGAAGTGATATTTTTGCTACGCGAGCTTGTGTATTAAATATTTTTAAGGATTTTTCGTTTAGCTACTTATGATGATAAACCGTAATACTTTTTCGCAATTGTTATAAAAATATATCTTGTTTAATAAAAACCACTACGACTGTATTTTAACTGAGTTAATTTACGATTTCTTAAACAAATTAACACCATATAATGAAACTGAAACTTTGTTGATGACTGCTAACAAGCAATTTGTTTTTAGTGGCAGTTTTTACGATTTTATACGTGTACCAGCCATCGTACTAGTTTTAAGCTTTAGGTAAGCATTTTATAAGTATTATAAGAAATGCATTTTTGGGCAATAACTCAGTGCTAATTACGCATTCATTGTAATAGGTTGTTATTATTTTTAACCCTTCCTTTGATAATAATTTGATTTATAGAAATCAATCAAATTATTATCATTTATCATATCATACTATCAGTTATTATCAATTATATCATCTTAGTGTAGGACATCCTACATTTATGGTCCTTCGAGTTTGCGTAAAGCGAGACTTCATTGCGTGTGCCAGTGATACCGTTACATAGTGACTCATTCGGTAATTACATAAATCAACAGTCTGTGGACATTATCATTTTTTTAAGTCTATAAGTTGAGCTACAAGCAGCCACAATTTCTGCGAAATTATCATTATTGGGAAACTCGGTTGCTTCCGCACTCCGGTCCTAAAAATTATCACTACCTGCTACTGGGTGATCTTGTGTGATAGCAAATGGGTTTGACTTGCACCCACAAACAGGTCTCACCAGTTAAATTGAGACGGTGCATATATTACATAAAGATCACAAGGTAGTATTATTTTATTCGTATCGACTTAGCAAGATGAAGGATATTCTCGTCAGGCAAGCGGAGTTGGTTGAAATTATTGGGAAGATTGGTGTTGATTTTGAAAAGGATAGGAAAGAACGGAAAACAGCGGATTACATCGAGAAAAGGTTTTCATGAATGGAACGAGTTTGAATTAAATAATCAGCGGACCGTACATGAAGACAAAACTCATGAATACTTTGTGCAAAATATTTATATCAGGATGAAAGAGTATTATAAAGCAGAAAGAAGAGTGATAGCGAATTATCCGGTTCCGTCAACATCTGCAAAAGAGGTATCTAAGGTAGAAAGAGGCACTGTTCTGTGTGGAACAACCAGCCTTTTCAAGCAAATATTGACAGCATGGAGGAAAAATGGCAGACAGATGATCAGCTGAAAGATTTGCAATATCGTTGACGAACAATTGACGAACAACACCTTCACATCGACAATTACCTTCAAAGTGAGTATGAGCACTACTATGTATAGTTTATGGAGTACGAAAACGAGTATGAGTATAATATATAAAAAGCAACTTAATCGAAAACTGAACTCGTATAATCATCTACAACAATCTACACCTAAAGTAGAAATTCCCTGCTTTACGGGGAAGTATTCACAGTAGGGCTACTGTGAATACTACATTGTTTGACCTCTTTAAGGAGACTATTCACAATAACGCTGCATTGAGTAAGATTCAAAAATGCAGCACCTAAAGGGCAAAGTTAAGGGTGAAGCGAAACATACATAAATAAAACCTTATACAAGATTTAAATATATGGTCAGAGAATTACGAGGCGGCCTGGGACATCCTCACCCATTGATATAATAATCCTCAAGCATTATTTACTCCTCAAATTCCTCAAATTTCAGATTCCTGAATCAATCTTATATACATAAACAAATATCATACTAACTGAAGCGTTTGTATGACACTTCGATGGAGTCATAATTTTGGTAAGTAAGTATACTGTAAGTATACATGCGATTCATAATTTTGGGATCGATACATCAACTTGGGACCCCTTTCTTGTACATTTAATTGCCAAAAACTTAGAACCCTAACGAACTATAAGGAGTCGAGTCGATTATCAAGAGAGTTGCCCTCCTATGATGAACTCATGGGCTTTCTCGAGGGAAAGTTTACCGCCTTGAACCGATAAGCAAAAAGGAGAGAGACTATTTATCTCACATTAAATTAACTCCCTTTAACTTAACAAGGGGATAATTTATCAAGCCTAGTTATCATGACAGACATCAGAGGAAACCTAATTATCAAGCTGTTCCTGCATTCATTCCAAAAATCCGCTATGTAGTGCCGAACATGATTTGTACAAGTGTAAAGAGTTCCTAAATCAATAATCGGAGGCTAAAATTGGAACACTTACGAAATATAATATCTGTCGGAATTGCCTATACGAGTATTATGACAAACCGTGCATGTCAACGCGGCGCTGTAAATATTGCAACGAAGAACATAACTCAATTATTCACCAAGATATTATGCAATTGCAGCCGTGAGCAATGAAGAATTATTCACCTGTATGTCGTCCGTCACCCTCGACTGAGACAAGTGATCCGAATGTACCTAAGACGCAAAATGATAACCAACATAGCGTGAATCATGTGGCCGCTCAGGATGAAGAAATATTGCTTACTACATTATTAATAAAGATCAAGACAAATTACAATACGTATAGGCGTTATTAGATCAGGGATCTCAAATATCACTGATATCGGAGCTGGCCGCTCAGCTGTTGAGTCTTCAAAGACAAAAATACTATGCATCAGTTTCGGGAACAGGCGTTTCAGGAAAACAAAGCAAAGGGGTGGTTAATTTGGAGTGTGAATCTATTTATGGTGATTTCCATTTTAATACACAAGTGTTAGTTATATCACGTGTTATAAATAATCTACCTAACGCTTCATTTAACAAACGAATTTGGCCGCACTTATAAAATATTAATCTCGCAGGCCCTGAATACAATATATCAAAACCCATTGATCTACTTTTGGACGCAAGCGTTTATTCAGACATAATAATGAATGGCCTTATCAGGGGTCTTTCTCACGCACCAATACCACATCAGAATAAACTTGGCTGGTTATCAGGAAGCGTCAAGACTTTTAACTGTGATGTGGTAACAAATCAAATTATCTTTATATATATAATTCTTCTGTGAGTGTGTATGTCACTGAACTCCTCCTAAACGGCTGGACCGATTTGAATGAAATTTTTTTTGTGTGTTCAAGGGGATCTGAGAATGGTTTAGATTCACAAATCAGTCCGGCAGATGACGCTGCAGGCGGCACAGCAACGCGTGGCCGGTTCAGCTAGTTGATATATAAAATTGAAGGTTGAAGAAATTACTCAGCGTTTCCCCTCTATGTCAACAGGAGCACAGTTGCGAAAACTTTTACATGGCTACGACCAGACGTATGGAGGATGGCCTATATAAAGTCACTCTTCCAATGAAGTCGGGATACGAACTTCATTTAGGCGCATCTAGAGCAAAAGGCTGTTATGCAATTTATTCAATAGGAAAAAAGGAAGAACAAAAATCAACAGCTAGCTGTCGCGTATCAAGATTTTATTCATGAATATTAAGAAATGGGACATTGCGGCTGGCTATGACTAATTCGACACACCCCACATGCTACCTACCGCATCACGGTGTTTTGAAATTGGACTCTAGCACGACTGCATTACGTGTTGTTTTTTTCGCCTCGGCGAAAACTTCCACTGGTCGCAGCTTCAATGATTTAAAGGAATGTCGTCCTAACTTACAACGAGATCTTCAGGGACTCATATTGAAGTGGAGAACACATAAGTATGTAATTACTGCCGATATCGAAAAAATGTTTCGACAGTTCAAGGTTAGAGAGTGTGATCAACATCTTCAAACTATCATCTAGAGAGATTCACCGCACCAACTCCTCCGGGAATATCATTTGACAATCGTGATGTATGGGACGAAAGCAGCATCTTACCTAGCAATGAGAACTTTAAGACAGATAGCTCGTGATAACGCTACGGATAATACAGTAGTTGCTGTTGCAATAGAGAATCGTGACAACACAGATGATCTGTTAGCTGGCGAGGAGTTTATAGAGTTGACAAAGAAAATCCAGTTACAATTGAACTCCGTATAGACCAGTAATGAGCCGAGTTTTGTCAAAAATATATTAGTTAATTAGCTGGACAAGACATTTGAATTTAAGGATATCGAGTCAAGGAAGACACTGGGTTTGATGTTCCTTCACCTTTAAGAATAATATTGATTATCATGGTCGTCCTACCAAAAGAAAATATCGAAGATATTAGACCCCTTAAGTTGGTTGTCTCCTATAACTATCAAGCCTAAATTATTGTTTCAAAGGATGAGAGCTGAAGTGGGATGCCAAATTGCTCACTGACATGTACAAGGAATTGCAACTCGTTCGAGAAGACCTCAAAAACATTGAAAACTTCAAAATCTGTCGCTATCTGGGTCCAAAACCTACTTATCAATTTCATGGTTTTTGTGATGTGTTTGGGAAAGCATATGATTGCGCCATACACGTCACTACATGCGAGGAAGGAGAATAGAAATCAAGACTCCTTGCCGCGAAAATAAAAGTGGACCCACAAAGTAAATCTCTATCTCTACTGCGATTAGAACTAATGAGAGCCTTAATTTTATCACAACTCCTCAAGAAAATTAGCGCTGCCATTGATGTGGACGGTATCCCGATCTGTGCCTGGATAGACTCCATGGTTGTCCTTGGATGACTTAAGGGAGATATAACAAGATGAAAACAGTGTGTATCAAATCGAATGAAAGAAATAAATGGTATCATATCAACTCCGAATTGGCGACATGCCTTGACATATGACGATATGCCTTCATGTTTTTACTAGGCTTAGGACTAGTTTGTTAATATTCATATTATTTATTATATTATATTTTTTATTTTATGGTTTTTTACTTTTTACCATTTTAGACTTTCCATTTTGAGTCAAGAGATCTTAATTTTTTTATTTAAGTTTTAAAATTAAAAATGTGTTTGCTATCTGTATTTTCTTTTTTTAGATTGGTGTGAAAGGGATCATATGTGTATGATTGGTACATATTCAACTAAGTTTTATTTCTTTAATAATTATTGCATCAAATACAGCATAAGGCGAAGCCTTAATGAGTTAAAAAAAGAACATTAAAAAGATTTAAACGCGTCAACTGACAAAAACTGACTACAATAATTGCATTTACCGATGTTCGTTACGATGGACCATTCACCAGTTTATGCAGATCTTCGTTGAGGAGTGCGATAGCTTGTGTAAATAAGATGTATCCTCCTATACGTATAACAGCGATCATCCAAACAAACTAGAATTTATATGTATGAACTAGTAGTTTTAAAATGTAATGTGAATAAATGTGAACTTAAAAACTTTTCTGGCGCATTTAAAAATCGTCATGATGACAATAATTTTTTGTTTGATTTTTTTTGATAATATTGCTGATCATTTATATTATTTACAAAATTATTTGTTTTATTATTGTTTATAGCTCTTTTTTGGCGCATTTACGCGTTCGTGGCAGCGTGGTTTTCAGTTTTGGTTGCATTGCGTTGGTTATGAGAAAAACGGTTTTATGTTTTGCGCTAACGTTACGTTTCGGTATGAAACTCAAAACGGTTTTTAGTTACGTTTTGATATAACGTTCTCATGCCAAATACAAAATTATATAAGTCACTAAAAAGCATTTAGTAACGAAAAGAGCCCACAATACCAGAGTATCATATAACAATTAGAACAAGAACTTAATCGGATTGAACATTACAACAGAATACTGTTGTTGTAATACAAACATAATGTAGGTATAATACAAACAAAAGGCAGAAGAGGTCTGATAAATGGCATAGGCTACGCTGCGAACTCACTATTTGGCATTTTAGATGAAAGGTTCGCTGAGAAATACAGAATTGATGTTGAAAAGATAAAAAGTAACGAGCAACATCTACAAAACTTCATGAAAAATCAGATCTCTATAATTGAAGCCGAAAATATTATATATCGACACGCAAATCAAATGAATTTACAACTCGAAAAATTAGCAATCAGCTTAGCAACTTATCACTGGAGACAAATATCATCAGACGATATCTTCACATCATATCAACTGGACTCTCTGTGAATAGGCTAATATCAAATATCAGACGAATTCAAGAAAGTTTTATAAACACAATCACATTATAACAACAAGCGATATACCATACACCATATACCTATCACCAAAATTATTAGTTGTTCGGCTTGATTACCCCTATACACGAATTAAAAGTAATAGACAAGAATTATTACTCATAGCAGAAATTAAACATTTTGCATAGTTACATCGATGGAATGCACCAACTTGTGGATCAAATTGCATTCCGGTGACGCATGGCTCTACTCATGTTGCGAAGAGTGT
Source organism: Calamotropha paludella (assembly GCA_927399485.1). Classification (NCBI taxonomy): domain Eukaryota; kingdom Metazoa; phylum Arthropoda; class Insecta; order Lepidoptera; family Crambidae; genus Calamotropha; species Calamotropha paludella. Next base: position 28,415,511 of record OV656803.1, on the reverse strand, counting down.
CAAGTGCGCGTCTTGTGCCGGACGAGTTTGACCAAGGACTACGTAGTAGTGCACCATAAAATAATAATGAGTAAAGACTGCGCCGTGAAAGGGGACACCTTTACACTAATAGGAAAATATGATTATAGAAGTCAACTGAACACGCGACTCTTTCATTCAATAATAAATATACCATTGTTATCTGGTTTGAATGTATTCATCAACACAGACAATTAAGGCGGAAGAGCTGGACTTCGATGAAAATATGAAATTGAAAAAACAGATTGATAATTTGAAAGTCGCGACTATCAGTGATTTATCAAGTCATGACTTTGTGTAACTGCGGTGTTTGTTTATTTCAGAAGGAAAAGGCACTCGTGAGTGAGGATCGGATAAGGTGGTTCACACACTAGAGATGCGTGCCGCCGCGGCGCGCGTAGCGACAGAAAACGCGCGCGGGGACGGAGGCGCAGATCTGCGCGCGGGGCGTGAAGAAGTAGGGTCAACTTGTATTGCTACTCCGCGCGGGGAAGCAGATTACACCGCTAAATTAGGCAGATCTGCGCCTCCGTCCCCGCGTCGGCAGTGTGTTGTCATAGGCGTGTTTTCTATATTAATTGAGATTCTTGTATACAATGATAAAATCTGCGGCCACGCGCTACGCGACGGGGCGCGGTGCAGTGTGTTAACCGCCTAAGCACCTCCGAAACCAGTGCGCACATACGTACACACATCCTCTGTCGATATCCCCTCTTCATCACATGATTTTGCAATTAATGATAATGGAATAATAATTTATTTTCCTAATATAATAATTTACAATAGTTCAACATTTTAGACTTTTACTTACGATTATATATACCAACATTTTGACATTTTCTTAGGTTTATTGCATTTTATTGTATTTCTATTTATTCTCCATTGGCAAGATGTACGAGACATCGTACATCTTGCCAATCTTGCCATCGTTTTAAGTTTTAGATAAGCATTTATCGATATTATAAGAAATGCAATTTGTGCAATAAATCAGTGCTATCATTTTAACCATTCCATCAATTAAATTATTATCATTTATCATATCATATTATCAATTATATCATCTTAGTGTAGGACACCCTACAATGTGTTTCAGTGTTGCTATAGGCATTGTTTCTTTTGAAGTTGATTTTGTCACAAAAACCTTAAAAAGTTTCACCATATGTTTTTAACAAGGCTATTAATTTGTGAACAGTAACATACTTAATGCACTGAGCTTTGTTTTGAGGCATCTGAGGCTACAGGTAATATACTTTTTGATGAACAACCGCGTCGCAACCCTAACTCGGAGAAAATGTGTCACACGTTTGCCATACGAATCCGTGAGTTTAAAAATAATAATAAGGATCGGGAAAAACTGTCCTATCGTTTAGTAGTGCCTGAGTAAGGTCGTAAATATTATAATACGAAAGTGAAACGAGTTACGTTACCCTTAAAGTAAAACGAATTTAGGAATTTCACACTACAGAATTTGTGCGGAAACTTACCTGGCACCGGGAATTTCCGTTAAAATTTCATACGTTCGAAAATGTAATCAAACTGTTCGGGTACACGTTAGACCAAAATGTTTTCGTGGTTATTGAATATTGGCATAGCGCTAACCGCGCTTACTATTATTATAATAGATACAAAGTGTTATTGTTTGCAGTTGTTTTATCTATTTATGGAAATGGTTTAATTTAATATAATAGTTAAGTCGTGGGTGCTTGGAATATACAAATAATAAACGCGTTTATCTAAAACCTTGTTTGTAGTACATATATTGTGATTTCCGTTATTGTTTGTTGCTTCCGGATATTATTACCCGACTACGGCGAAGCAAAAAATGAAGCTGTATGATTTTGAGCGGTGATGTGTCTATGTATGTTCATATGTTCCCTCATAAGTTCTAAACCACTTAACATAATTTGATAAACGAAATATTCTAGCCTTGAAACGGCTACAGTTAATAGATCAAGTTGTAATGTTGGGGAGATACTTTAGTAGGCATATTGCTTTAAATAGATAAAAAGAACAAGGATTTTTTCTAAATATTATGGCAAAATTATAGCTTCTATGTAAATGGACCAAAATAATTTTATTTAAAAAAGCGGCCAAGTGCGTGTCATGCAACGTGTAGTGTAGGGTTCAGAAGTAGCCCAATATGAGTACTTGAAGGCGTTATTAGTGAGGTGTTACGTAATGTTAAGCAAAAAAGGGACAGTACAGGACGGAAGGAAGATATATAAGTATCACGAAAGCTCAGGACTGCAATGTAGCTATGGTAGTGAAGCGCCATCTAATGAAAAATTTTTAACTTAACATCAAGCTTTTGAAATTGGATCACTAGATAAAATTAACATTTCAAGCTATGAAATTTTTCAAGCAATATATCTGTGAAATTGAATATTCAATTGAAAAATGATTTTCATAAATGACCTATCCAACTAAAGGTACCACGAAAATGTTATTTTTCAAGATTGTGTTCTACCGTTTTGTCGGCGTGACTAAAATGAATCCCCCATGTCAAAGCACAGCTTCTTTGTCCCGATAACCTCTTAGTTAAACCAGGTACGTATAGAGAGAGAGGAATGGGCAGACAAACAAGGGTTCCTTGTTTACTTTCGAAGCCTAAAAGTTGTGTTGAGGTTTTATTATACCTTCTTTTTGTTACATACCTTACTTGCTTTAATTAACAAGGGTTTTAAAAGAGGTAAACTCACCAGTGATACTGCAATTTTACTTCTTACATACGTGTTTGATATCTGTCAGGAAAAACAGTGTACAATCGTCTTTCTTCTGCATTAACTATGAATCATTAAGAGAATGTTAAACAGAGTTGTGTTTCATAAAATCTATATGGCCTTTTGCAACAATGTCTATAGATGAGAGTTGAAAAAATTTTTGTTGCCGTTACTCTGTTTTTTGAACACTTTGGGTGTGCTGCAGGGGTTTATATTGGATCCGTAATTTACCTCATTTAGATTGATTCATTTTTGAATAAAATGGTAAAGATAGTATTGTTTGCACATAATACCCATTAAGGCTGAGAAAGTCGTTATGTTTTCTTACCATTATTGTTAATACTCACATCCAAAGTAGTTCAGTATTAACATTAAAGCTGAACTTAAATAAAATTATAGGCAGAAACCTACCATGTGACAGGCCTATTTGGCACTATTTTAGTAAATTTGTAATTTGTAAAAGGTAATTTTTTAAATGGAAAAACAATCGAGTTAGTCGGATTCACAAAAAATTTCGTCATTACTTTGAACACAAGACTCAAATGGTATCTTAATATTGATGTTTTGTCATGTTGATTTAATGCCGTACGGTGATAAGTAATACAGGCTCTCTTTTAAACGATTGCTTTTTTTAGTGTAGGTTTACTGAAGCTTGTCCAATTATTTGAAATTCTAGTTCTCTTGGATATGCTGCATAAACGGCGTACAACATTTCTGTTATTTTTGGACAGGTCCTTCAAGTAAACACGCTTTGAGTTTTTGGTTGCATCCCATTCGATGTCTTTTTTTTAGTTTCGGCAACAACATTCTTTGACGACCGTAAAAAAAGGTGGGTGAAAATGCAAGCTATAGTAATCAAACCATGTGAGGATGGTAAAAGCTTTGAAAGTAAAGAAATAATTTGGTGAAATTGGAAAATAGAAAAGCTTGGAAAATTAACTCTTTATTTACTGAAGAGCTAAGAAGAACCAACAAAATCGGGTTGAACCTATAAATAAATCATAAAACTTTTTTTTTCCCGACATTGATTTCCCTCTTATAGTGACGAAAATTCATATTTGGAATAAATGTAAAGCGGCTGTGGCAAAATGCCTGTCGGATTTTCCCAAAACTCGACATGGATCTGATGCGGTGGCAGTTCATGTTAACCAGACATGTACCAGACCGAAAGTTTGCGTAGTTCTAACTCACATAGTCACGGCCTAACGCTACTATAATTTATGTCGTGAATATAAGCTTCACCATAAAAATACTGTTGCATATATCAATAGCTAGAGTAGATTCTACTAGTTCACCAAGAATATTATACTAGCGCTCTTAGGTCGAATATCATTTGTCAGGATAGCATAACAAGCAAGATCCACTTTATAATATCATCATGATAATCAGAATACAAACCGAATGAAACAAAAAAAATCATGTAGGTATAGATTATTATTATTAAATAATCTTTGTATCAGAAAGCAGCGAGAGAATGAATCTATTAATTCCTCAGACCATAATCGTCTGCATACTCCTCAATGGACTTAAAAAATATTTGGCATAACTCACATATTTGGCAGACTTAGTTCTGATCGGTTTTATTTGTTTCGGTAATTATAGCACACTAAGGGAAATTTTAATTATGACGCGGTCTGAATGAGTCTTTACTACTCGACTTGTATCCCGGGGAATTCAACAATAGCGAATAAGTACTTCGATTAATGAATAAATTATATTATTCTTGTGGATTAGTAAGAAGTAATTATTAAGTTCAAGCAAGATTATATCGAGTAATACTTGTTACACAATATACGTATCGTATTTGTAATTACCTAACTTGTCAATAATTTACGTAAAGCGTTACTCCCATACACAAGCTCTTTCAATGTGACACACGTATTATTTATCGGTTCTTTTTGATTTTGCAGTAAGACTTGTTTATGTGAGTGCAAGCAACTGTTGTTATTCTACCTGATACGGGCTCTTGGTCAGCACTGTAGTGAGTAACATGTAAGTCAATAAAAGTGATCATTTTAAATATTTTTTGTGTATTACATAGAACCAATTTCAGATGAATAAATAATGCCTCAGCATACCTTTGCATCTGTGCACATTTTAAACGCGTAATGCCATCAACCTGACAGCTGTTACTTGCATCACAGTATGAATTTTATGTAACTATGAATATTGTAAAGGATAAGCCCAGATTTGTTTGTTACACATGTAAGGTTGATATCTTGATGTGCACGAGATTGTTACATAATCATACTGCTACACAAAATATAGAAATTTTTCCGACGCTTTTGGAGTTTTATTTTAAAGTTATACGATAAATCATTCATACTGATAATGATTGATAATAATTACTTTATCAGCCACATCTGACGTCAAGATCTTAATTACTATTGAACCCTAAGCAACGGTTTTTGAACAAGAAAAGCGTCTTTATTTGAAATTTCATATCGATATCTCAATGACGGTGATAGTTAGTCGCGGCCGTAGTTAATAATAATATAATAATAATAATATGTTTATTTGGCAAAAAAAGTTTTACATCTTCTATCTGATAACAAAAAGAGAAAAATAAAATAACTGATATTGTACATACCAACCAGACTGTATTATTCAGTCAATCGTTTACAATATTCTGTATGTTAAAGTTTGTTAAAGCATTTTTGTATATAAAGTTACATGTTTAACTATTTCATTTCACACAGACTTGTTATAATAGGTGGTATCAGAAGAAAACAATGACAAACTACCTTCCGCACTAATTTAACAAATTGTATTGCGGCAAGTTTGTGACACCGTCCTCAATAACCAACATTTGTTAAGACGTGTCAGTAACGCGACTGTATACTGTCTATAGTTCTTTGTTCACTGGTCGACGTAACAAATAAACTAGATGAACAAAATGTAAAGTTATTCAAGTTCAAAAATAAAATAAAAAATATTTCAGTGTTGTTATATAGTTACATAACTACCAAGTTAGTATTAACATAAATATTTTATAGGTTATACTACCAAAGTTAATTATTAAAATCAACGAAAATCAACTCAGCACAAAATTATCAAGAATTATATATATAAAATAAATTTCACAATAGCAAAAATAGTTGTTGCATAAATATTTATCTCCAGGGTTTGAGGAAATATTCCGTGTCTTCATAATACATTACATTAAACATATATCATGGCACATATTAAATGACCGGTAAATTCCTGCATTACATAATATTGCACATAACATCATATTAATCTGTCCGTTGCACTAGATATCGTCGCTATTATGAAATCCGATAGTGTGTGACGAACTCCTGATTGGACCAATTTAGGTGTATGGCATAATTGCCTCGTTGCGTAATAGACGGGCTATTTGAACTTGCCATGTGAACTTGAAATTAACCCTATGAAATTCGTTTTGTGGATACACACTCATTCACTCTTACTTGGTTTTTGAAGATATTGGTTAGATCAGAGATTTTTAATTGTTGGTACTAAATAACTGTTCCTTGGAATGGGTATACATATTAATTACGCCAACAATGTGCTAAAAGCGGTAATAATTTTGAGTACCTCCCTTGGGTGCCCCGAACACGTAAATTGGGGGTGAATTTTTTCCCGTTTATCCCATAGTATGGTGTCGTTATATAAGTCTTTCAAAATTATTGCTAGCGTGTGAATTCCATAACATAATTCAGAGTTTTGTTTGCGAAATATGCAAACTAGCTAGTACTTCAAAGTTTTAATGTTGTTTTTGGACATATTTTATAATCACGGCAGTGCTATTAATAACAAAATTAGAAGGAAAACGTTACATCTAAGCAGGCTAATTCATAAAATGTACTTGTAGAAATAAAAAGATAAAACCCAATTGTGTTCACAATAATTAATGAATGAATATGTCTATTCTGAATCAGCAGATTGTGACGAGCAACTGCAAAATCCTATACTATGGTGCCCCGATATAAACTTGGACGGTTTTTTACAAGTAGGTTAAGTGTTTGCAAAAATATATGTTCACATAGAGATATTCATAAGTGTTTTATGCAGATTGTAGTATTAAAAAAGGTTAAGTAAAGGGTCTATTTGTATTATTTACATATAACATTAACTAATGGCCAATTTTGTCTAAAATTATATTTCGATTTTGCTCTTTATATGCAGTCACTATTTGTACTTATCTTACTTTACGTAATCAATATACTTTTAAATAATTAACAAATCTGTACTTACAAAGTAAAACATAAAAGGAGCGTGTGTGTTGAATTTCACATATAGCAAAAATATTTATGTCCTCATTATCACATAAAGTAAAAAAGTTTTTTTTAAATTCAAGCTTTTAATAAAATGCACTTAAAAGAAAAATATAAACTTTATTTCAAAACTTTTACTATCAACATATAACGTTATTACACAATTTATATTATACTAGATCGTACACGAATTTTGAAATTCACAAAAATAATAAGTTATGACCTGAAACATTGTCTCTAAGGGATTCAACATTGAAACAAAACGCGCGCGCTTTTTGAAAGTTGTCATTATGTAATTTTAATATTTACTAAACATTAATGGTAACAAACACACACACAAAGTATTGTCATAATATAATTAGGAAAGGATAGTATAAAAGCTTGTCGCAAGATTTAAGTTCTCGTATTTACTTAGTTTTTAATATTTAAAATCAATCACATCAAGTTATTTCATTTACTTGTTTATCTATACAATTAAATCTCGCCACAAGCTTATTCTAAATCTTTTTTCTTTTAAGTGCATTTAAATATAAGCTTGAATTTTAAAAAAGTTTTTTACTTTTATCGCTGGACACGTTTCTTAGTCTGTTCATCTCATTCCTCGCATCATTGTTGCAAGGTCGTTTGCATTTTGAACAGTCTAGATCTTCAATAAGGAGACTTTCTAATGATTTTACCCTACTTAAGGCCACGTATGCTCGACAAGCAGTATAGAGCTTTGAGCCTAAGTATACAACGGTATGGTAGACGGTACTACCCTGCATTTTGTGAACTTTGCGAGCCCAACATAATATAATCGGCAGCATTCTTCGTTCTGCAGTGCCGTGACTATATTGCACAGTCTTGGGTTGAATAACGTGTACACCGTCTTTACTAAAGTCTATGCGGATGGTATATCAGTTTACTACATTTGTGATCTCCGAAAGCGGGGCCATATGATTTCTGTAATACGTCCAATGGCACCATTTACCAGGCCTTTGGACATATCTACATTATAACGCAACATCACCTTGCCTCAACGAATTCCTTAGTATCCTTCTCTATATTTCTATAAATGTAACTCCTTATTTCTTACACCTTAGGTGCCCCTCATTCTTGTTTGTGTCGGACGGTATAATATTATTTAAAGCTATGATGTAATTTTTTCGAGACCAATCTACTAGACTGTCCTGTGCTATTATTTTGTTAATAGTTACACCGCAAGCTCGGAAATCTCCGAGAACAGTTTTGTTGTGATTATATACTTGTTGGTTAGTGAGACAAATTCTCAGAGTTTTAATCGCATATATACGAGGTTGTTCTTTTTTTAGTCGATTTATTAAAATAGCAAAATGTTTGATTGAAGTTCTCCAATTCGTAATGCATTCAAAAGCCCTTTAAGAGTTGTGATATCTTGTTGTCTCATATTTTCAGTCAATTCAATTAACGTGAAAGAACGCCATAGTTGTGTTGCTGGGACAAATCTAGAGGATTGTTCAAACACTTGATTTCCTCGCACAGGAGTTAATTGCATTGAGTCATTAAATACACAAATATTTATACCACCAAAGAGTAATTCATTGTTTTTGAAGTCGGGAACTCGCCATACAAAGAATTTCATATAGAACCATAGAGATATCATCAATAAATAAAAAAATGATTTGTTGCCTCTGTTGCAAACGCAAGTAATTTATATTCTACCATTCTTTTGTACTAGCAATTTTAGTGTATGGAGTGCATCCTCCCACTAAGTTTACCGCCACCCCTGTAAGCGCACAAACTTTAACAATTTGCTTGCCGTCATACCGATTTGCTTGATTTTTCAATAAGTTAAAGAAGAAAGTCTTTGCAGTCCCAACGTTACTCGTTATGAATATCCTTAGTCGCTCATCGCTTCCTTCTATCGCTCCTAGCATTTAGGAATTCGTCATCGGTCATGTGCTGTTCTGGCATCGCCAACACTTCTTCAATGATTTCCCTTTGAGCTTCTTGATTCAAGACTTCGAATGCATGAATTTGATTAAAAGCATTGCTCAGCTGTTTCTAAATAAAACGTCCATTAGTTACGCAGAGATCAGATTCTCTTACCAGACAAGCTTCTCTTGCTGTATCATAGTCAACGATTAATTCGCTCTCAATTCTATACGGAACATATTGAAGAAGTAAGCTGAAGTAATAGTTTTCTGATACACTGACAGCCATATAATATATCTTTGTTGTCAGCAGCGGGTTTTAATTTGTGCTAAGTCCACCGTTAATTTATATTTTTGATGTCTATCTCACCAAATTACACAAGTTAAAGTTAACCAACCGATGCTCAAAGACTCGGATAATTCGACCTCAATATCATAATCGAGGGCTCAAAAACCCCAGTACAAAAAAATTCCAGACGGATTGGTGCTACGGATTTTATGTTCAGCTTCAAATTTTTTTAAACTCGTGTTTGTATTTTCAGTGTGTCCTTTCATTTGATACTCATATTGTCTACAAGCATTAAAAACTTTGTCGCCCATATTGGATTTATAGTGATGTTACTATATTTTTCAACTTATCCTGTGCAAGCAAGTAAAGATAATTAAATATAATTCTTTTGTCCATAAGAAGAAATCTTTTTAGTCTTATTCGGACTGATAAAATCTCTTTGATGAAACAATTGGGTGATTTCTTTTTCTCTTGCGTTTTCTTGTTCTTGCATTTCTTACTTTTCTTGCGTGACGTGCTTGCACTAAATTTATATACATTACATTTTATTTATTTAATTTTTTATAGTCTAACGAGAAATCAGTGTTAAAATACATTGATTGGGATTCATTATTCTAAGTTATATGATTTGACAAATTCAGTGTGTTATAAAGTTATTTCCAAAAATATCAGGTCCAAGATCCGTCCAAGATGTTATGGTTTCACGTTTCACTTAACCTTTTTTTCAATCTTAGAATTAAACATTTGGTTCCCAAAGTATATTAACGTTTTAAGTGAGTAGTTTTAGTAACGCTAGAGAAGTGAGTTGTTGGTCAAGATTTCGTCGATTTTAAATTATCTAAAGAAAAACAGAAAACTAAAACAACTTAAATATATTCAAAGTTTTAAACAATAGCCTGTATAAAAAAACATACATCGATGGTGTAGTATACTGCACTGGTTTCTACATAACCATGAAGTTTATTAGATGGTAGGTATGTAATTGTATCTAAAGAGGAGGGTTTGTGTAATGAACGTAGGAGGGAGCTCTGCAGTTATAAATTCTGCCAGCGTCGAGCCAAAAGGCTTATTCGGTTATTGCTATTAAAAAGTTAATGCTAGGAATTACGACGCGTTTCATATTAAATCTGTAAAAGTAATGCTTTTGTTGATAAGAAAAACTTGAAGAAAAAGCACAGTAAAAAATAACTTTATAGGTATCAGCATTTTATAGCAAACCTCATGGATAATATAAAACCGTAAAAAAATGAGTGATTAAAAAAATTGCCTGAGCTCTTCCGTGATTCGAAAGACATATTCAATCGTTGGTCTTGGTTGCATCTCTAGTTATAAGCACCCCTAATGCGGACTGGATTCGCGTGGTACGTTGTGACTCAGAATGTATTTTTATTTTTTAGGAAGGTTAATGCCCCAATAGCGGGTAAATAGTAGGCCAGTAATGACTTAGTGTATTTCTTAGCATCGCTAGTGACATGGGCACGTATATGTAAGCAGTTTGTTAGCAAGGTTGCATTTAATAATGTTACACTCGCTCGTTACTCTTGTTGTTGGTAGACAGGGACTGATGGTAATCTACTTTTTATATTCTTTTACCTGGATTCTCCATGGGTAAATACCCGGCTAGGTAACAGACATTCATAATTTATGGACGTATTAAATATATTTTAATCCCAAGCGAGAAGGAAATGTTTTAAAGATTTGTATATTGATTTACGGTTTGTATGAGCAAAGATCAGGGAAAGTAATGGAAACATCTCACATTTTCATGTGGTCTTGTATTTTCGTGCATCTTGGCGATTCATCAGTAAAATAAAAGTAAAGAAATAAGTAAATTGTTCCTTTTTAAGTTTTGCTATACTTTATGAACTCATAATAAATACAACAGATGATGTTAATAATTTACTGGTTCTGCTATTTATATTTTCATAATATTAGATAGAAATTAAGATTTATTTTCATTTACGTACCTATTCGTTTAAATATTTATAGGTACTTAGCTTATTTAAAATTATTTTTATTACTAACAACTAATTTAGTCAAGTTACATCTATTCTTAAGTATCAAACTATGAAGAGTATAATAAACAACGTCCTTGGTGAATAGGCAAGTTCGCTGCCATTTTACCCCAGCGGCTGGAGTTTTGCAATATATTGCCATTTGTAAAAGGAACGATATCGCTCCGTTTTACGGAATAATCCAGCTTCTCACAATCAATGCTGGTACTATGTTTTTGTTTCTCTTTTTACGACTTTCGAATCCAAATACGGAAAATAACGTAATTGGTTTCGATTACTGTTGTGCGGTCTTCTATTCGATTAAAAAGTGTGGCTTATTCTCATCTGCAATTTTATAGCGACTGAAGAAATATGATATTCAGAACTCTACTATTTCTTAGCACATTTTTGCAATAAATTTTGTTAGGTTTTCGTTTCAATTAATGAAATGATATAATGAATCATTTAAACTTATATAGAATTATATTTCTATTTTAAGTTTCCGCTTTTCTCGGTGTATGATTTTTATATTTTTTAATTTAGTGGTGAAATTAAGTAAATATGAAGTAAACTAATAATAAGGGTATATAAATCAAGTACTTTTAGGAAATATATGTAAGATCGCATACGGTAATATGATTTGCAAAACGACTAAAAGTGAGCTAAAAGATTAGAGAAATTATCAAAAAGTGTGGAGTCACTTCTCTAAAATGCTAGAGGCTAAATGCCGTTACACTAGTGGCTTGAGTAGACACTATTCGAACTCCGCCCAATTAATTTCATCTCGGTTGCTCTTTAAAAGCAGCGAAACCAAAATTCGTCACATGTTAGCTTGAAATAGATGGAAAATAACTTTGCGGTTTATGATTTATGCATGTCAATGTGATACACTGCTGGCACTAGGAGCTAAGAAAATATTTTTTTGTCTACCGCTTTTTTTTAAGCCTTTTATTGTCTATATTTAAAATAGTTAATTTTATCAAATAAAGGCAATTTCCCACTTTATTTATATTATGTTCTAGGTCAAATTATATATTTTTTATTATTTCCAAAATCGATTTTCCAACGATAGTTAATGTCATACCTTGAAGGTAGCACGAAAATGTGGACGAACTATGGACAGTGAAACTTTTAGTATGGTATTGATATACTTATGAGGATTCAATAAAATATTTGTAGCTTTGGAAAAAAGTATATATTTTGTAGTGTTTTAGTGTGTGCGAGAGTACGGACGGGCACAAGATCAATCCGTCATCCACAAATACGGGGCTGAAGCGGTCACGGTATGTACTTATCTAACACAATTTTTCCTGGGTAAGAAATAAGTGAATATACTGTTGACAAAAGCAACTTGTCTAATGAACTGGATAATGTCTAATAAAAAGACAGGCTTATCTCCTTTATTACTGTAATCAGTTACAAACCTTTTAATGTATATGTATAGTGTTCATATTTTACTTACTTCCTTTTTCCCTTTTCCATATAATTATTGGCACGCTTCATTCTAACCCCAGTAGTGTTGTATTCTCTGTTTTCTTGTCTTTATTGATTACTGTCTAGGCTCGAATAACATTCTAAATTATGTAACTGACGTAATGATTGTAAGGGTCAGTGTACTGAAATAAGTAAATTCAAGAGCGCTAATGAAAATAAATGCCACTTATGCTTCCCATAATTGGGAAGATTTTCTTTTGTGATGCCGAATGGATAGTGATTAAGTATTTGGAGATTATTGTTTGTAATTATAGCAAAATTTTCTTAAAATTCCAATTTAAAAAGAAAACATACACAGTTTGTAAATTGATAATTTTAATTGATTTTTTACACACTATGCTAATATCGTGACTGCGAGTAATGTTAGTAAATATTTGTTATATTCAGAATCAGATTTTATTAAATTTTTTGGAGCAGAACAAGCAAAGCGAGCGAATGTCCCATGGATCAACTTCAATGGCACAATGTCTGTTACAATTTTTTTTTGTGTGGAATCAAATCAACAGGTTTAGGACCAGATGGAGACGGAGAATTTTGGAATTCGCAAAAAATCCCATCGAAGCGCAAAGAAATTTTTTTTAGGTATTACGCTCCGCTCCAATATATGGTGCTAGCGTAGCTTTACACTTAGCGACTGCATCGCCTAGTACTTGTATACATAATCTAGTATACTATTTCTGCTAGAGAAGGGACCATGACCTTTGTTTAATTGTAAAAGTGATTGTTTGTTAAAATACACATCACAAAAATGTTATTATTGTTAATATCTGAATATAAACAGTAATTCAAAAAGACTTGACTATGTCAATTTGTTTTCCTTCAGACTCTACAGTGAACTGATATAAATAAAAAGTAACGTTTATAATATAGAGAGAAATGAGAAAATAAGTAACACAATAATTTTATTGATGAGCTTATCAAAGCAACAATTAAAAATGAAGTAGAAACTATAATTTCGCGAAGATCACGTACACTAGCCGATCTTAATTACCTAAACCCTTACGTCATTAGCGAGTAGGCTAGTTAGCCAATGAAGTTCATTGATTTAACATAATGGTATTAAGTGAGGCATGGCTAGCTTAGATTCCAGGCCACTACAGAGCTCAAGTAATTGTTGATATTCGCCAGTTGGTTGAGGTTTGCCTTACATTTGGCAAATGTTATGTTAGCGGTTTTCTGTTAGCCGACTTACTTGTGGATTAAGCTGGGTTGAGAATATAATGCCATGGGTAAAGATTCACGTGTTAATCCATTAATTAATTGCTGAAAATATCACGTTCAAAGTAAATAACAACGTGTAAGTTTATTTTAAATGTGTATATTTTTATGCTATATATCTGCTTTTCGTAACCAGTGAACCACTGGTAAAACTGAACACTGAGTTTTTAACTCGTGAGAATTCAACTTGTTTTGGACATGAATGTGTTGTTGTGAAGCGAACCTTTATTTGTTCCTCGTTGTCCGAGGATTTGGACCAACGAACTGACATCAAATTTCTTTTTTACTTACTTAAAAGATAATTCCTTCCTTAAAAAGATTAGACAGTTCATCAGGACCGGGACATTTTAATGTTAAATAACAATTTAAGAAAACTTAAAAGAATCTTTTTTAATGAGTTCACTTTTGATCCCAAACAAGCCCGAGGGCCAAGACAGGATCAACGATGGAACGAGTTAACCCAGTAGGTGCCTATTTACCCCAACTTTGAAAACGAACGGGTTATAAGTACTATAAAATACAGACGAATAGAGGGAGTTTCATTCATTTGTTTTGTTAATTATAAAATACTAGTGGACCCGACAGACGTTGTCCTGCCTGTTATTTTTGCAGTATAGATAAATAACCTAGATACCGTCTGCAGCGCCATCTGCCGGGCTGATTTGTGAATCTAAACCATTCTCAGATCCCCTTGAACACACGCAAAAAAAATCACTCAAATCGGTCCAGCCGTTTAGGAGGAGTTCAGTGACATACACACTCACAGAAGAATTATATATATAAAGATGTTTAGGAGTGTTTAGTGCGACAGTTAGGAATAGCAACCAAAAAAGGGTGGTAACCCGTTATGCATCTGGATGTCTGATGGAAGAAGGGGAATGACGGAATGAGCACATTCTCCAGAGTATGTCTGTAAAAGACCGACAGACAGGCATTTTTGCGGCGGTGAGCGAAGGTGCTGAAGCTTGCTCTTTATCAATTAGCCATTAATGAGCCTCTCTACTCTGCGCTGAATCTTATCCAGTGTAGCAAGTTGTACACAAAACGGCACTTTCATATGTAAGGAACTAATATTTCTGTTTTAAGATGCAAAAATGAACGTGTTAATAAAATTAACCTCAACCCTTCGAATCCCTGTCTTTCTTTCAACTGGGTCCAATGCTGTAACCGTAAGGCTTTAGAGAAAATTCGAAATTTTCTTAACATTATTTGATGACCGATTGACGACCTATTTGGCGGAGTGGTAGTGATCTCATTTTCGAAACCCAACGGTTCTAGATTCGAGTTTAGGAAAGAGCGAATGTGTGATGAATACATTTTTCAATAATTATGAAATTAATGCTAATACTATCTACGTTATTTTGTTAAATTGCTTTATATTTTCCTGATGAACTACGTCATAGTGGCCATTTAAACATAAATCGACGTGGTGGAGTGGTCGAGTGATTTTAATATCGGCTTTCAAGATGGCCAACTTCATACATCCGGGTTTGATTCCAGACCACGTCAATATAGAAAACTACGTTGTTGTTTATCATTTTCACAACTCAAGTGCTTCAGCTGCTTTGATTCAGAACATTAATGTGATGTCGTTTAATATTTAATGAAACTCAATTATTTTTAAAGTTGCAGCGTAATATTGTTTTTTTTTATCCTGTTGCTAACCGAACAAGTCGAGGACGCAATCTTGATGAGAGTGGATAGACCGTTAAAAATTAATTTAAATTGCTCTTAGAAGGACCTGACATGTCGTCGATAGTATAATGGCGTAGGAATAATACCGCCCAACTCCGGTGGGGCGTGACTAATGTCGCTTTGAGCTGCGACCTCGTCACCGATAGGGCCGCAAGGAAACTATCTTTATTGGGATAAAGCGACTCTATAGATTTAAGGATATTCGAAAAAGAAATTCCTTTAGGAAGCCTTTTGTTATGTAACAATGAACTTCCGTTACTTTTGAAATGACCACTACATTTAAAGTAAAGGGTAAAAGATATCCTTAATTCAGCACAAACTACAATAGATTACTTTTTAAATTAATCGAAGATATGCTTGTTTTTTTCGTAAAATTCATGTCACATCAAACCGCCTTAATGTAATCAGACGTACGATTATTTATTTATTAGGATTACGTAATATTGGTATTGTTTGATTGCTGAGTAGAGTCTAAAAATGAAATCGTATTTATATAAATACAAATCGTATTACATACAGTTTCTAATAGTTATTAAATGTTATTATCAAATTATGAACAACTAAAATATTTAAAATACGTAATTTTCATTTCTTGCTATCGTTTTATTAACAGTTACAAAAAAATTAGTAGTTTTGGCAAAAATCAATATTACCTAATCACTATTATACTATTAAAGCTTTCTCTGTAATGAGGCAAGAGCCTAACAAGTGCTTTAAGTATTCGGCAAATTGTAACCAAAACGTGGAGCAACAATAAAATAATATTTGTGTATATACTACATAGTATGATTTTATTTATAGGCTGAACAATATAACAATTGTGTTTCGTTTCACAATTTTCAAATACGTAAAGTACCTTTTAAACATGTAGTGAATAGATAACTATGCTTAGTTTTCATGGTGTTCATGCTTTTAATTCTACGCAGATACCCTACACAACCAGATCAACCTTTAATTCAAAGTCTACCATTGTCTTTGAAGCGGCGAATGTAAGAGAACAAAGTTCGTCGTCGTCGTCGTCGTACGCGTCTACATGCAGTCGGTAGATAATGAAAATTGTTTTATTTGTGACTCTCAAGTATAAGTAAATTGTTTTACTATATTGCTTCTATTCTATTTATGATTAGTTTAACTTTGTTACAGCCATTATTGTATGCACTTATAACTTCATCGAAAATGTATAGCTAGATTTGTGAAGATTTGATCTGAGGTTTCGAGCCTTAAGTTGCTGGAATTAGGAAACTGCTCGAAGAAAAATGTATCTAATAAACGAACGACACTAACGTCCTTAAATTAAACTTTAATAAACGGTTGATCAGAATCATTTATACAAGTATTTTATGGATAATGATAACCATTACTTATCTATTATATATACACTTATAAGTGTCCTATGACACTTATATTAATAATAATAATAATGTAAAACAACTTTCCTGCTTAATATCTCCCCTCATAATTGACTTTAAAATTGTATGAAATAAACCTCCCATGTCAAATGCAGACAGAGTTGTGTAATTTGTTCCATACGGTGTATAATTACTTTTCCAAAAATATACTTTGATATTATATTTAACATGGCCGCACTCATAAAGACTCGTGATTCATTATTCTATTAATTTAATTTACAGATAAATAGATAATATTGTGGAGGAAGTTTATTTAAACATCATAGCCGTTTCATTTTTTATACTTCCCCAACATTATTTTATACATTATCGTTAAAGCGTAAATGTCTGTCTGCCTTTCTACATTTGATAAAATACGGAAATATATAAGGAAAATATATCTTAAAATTAAATAAAAATATGAAAAAACAAATGTTTTGGTATCCGTAAAATTACTTATGTCTTTGTTTGTTAGACGAAATTAAAAGCGTGAATTAGCCCTGTTGACACTCATCAATAAAAAAACCGGATAAGTGTGAGTTAAACTCGCGTGGAGAGGGTTCCGTATGATGAGAAGGATATATATCTACCATGTTTATGATCCTAATCTAAAAAAAAAATTAATTTTGTGGTTACATTACATTAACTCCCATGCATTTTAACTGTAAAAGTAAGTCTGCATTTACAAAAAATATTTTTTATATGATATTATGACTATAAGACCTTGCCTTATAGTAGAAATCATGAATCTCGGTCAACGAGAATTAGTACCCTATGGGTTTTGATTCCTTTTGCGAGTGTCTAAATGAGCGGTATAAATTGTAACATCTTTCGATTGATTTAAATTAAAACTTGGTTTTTTACATCACCAAAGGTCCGTAGATTTAGGTATTCCATATAAATTTCAACTCATATCATAATATTACACGTGTTAGATTTATTAACTATAAAGTATGATAATTAAGTATTTTACACATGTTTTCTTGTTTACCTTAAAGAAAAGCATCTTTTGCTTGATAGTTTGAGTGATTTTCTTGTATGTAAATGACAAATTGTTTTCAATAAGAATCATATAATTTACCAAAGCAAAAACCAACCTTTAAGTAATCTTAACTCTGTTTCATATATCCATTAATATCTCCAATTTAATCAATGTGTGTTGTATAAATAACCTTTACAATTTGTTCCTATTAAGTTATTTTTGCAATTAAAAGATTAATATCCTAGTTAACCTCCTTAAACCTCTTTTGATATAATTAATTCATAGTCAATTTGAAAGAAATTGTTAAATAGAGCCAAATGAATGACGTCAGAGAATATCGTCCGATGTGACGTCACTTGTTTGTCACCGCCTATAAAAGACTGTGATCCGGTCGTACTCGCCCAATACCCGCTCCCCTCCAATACCCGCTCCCTGCGCAAAAACATTCCCGAGCTTAGGGTGTTTCTGCGCGAAAGGGACCCCGACCTTGTCCTACTTCAGGAAACATGGCTCAAACCGTCCATACGGAAAGGGCTATCGATTCCTTCATACTCCCTAGTCAGAAATGACAACTTCACCCCAGCGGACCAGAACCGCAGGGAAATTGTCTCTGGTGGCACGGCGATCTACTACAAAAGATCGCTTCACTGCTCACCAATCCCCACTCCTGCTCTCTCTAACATGGAAGCCACGGTATGCAGACTGGCTATGTCGGGTCACAGAACACTGATCATAGCTTCTGTCTACATACACGCTGGCACCACTCCATTGCGGAGCGACTTCGAGTCCCTTCTGTCTTTGGGCGACTCAGTCATTCTGTTTGGAGACTTTAACTCCAAGCACACTGACTGGACCTGCCGTAATACAAACACCGGCGGGCGGCGTCTGCTTCAGATCACACATGATCTCGAATTAGACGTCTTCAGCCCGTACGAACCCACCCACTACCCAGACAACCCACAGAATGATCCCGACGTACTAGACTTCGCTCTAGTCAAGGGAGTCTCCCTCCCATTTAGGACGATTGAGACCCTCCAAGACCTCGGGTCCGATCACAGGCCGGTTTCCCTCATTATGGGAAACAAAGAGCCAACCCCTCCCTCCTTCAAAACCATTACTGACTGGGATCGGTTCAGATCGTCCCTCAAGTCGGCAATGGAAGTAGGCAACCTTTCGCTCTCTATGGACCCCGACTATTACGATAGTTCGGAGAAAATAGATGCAGCCATTTCCGAATTTACTCTTTTGGTCCAAAGAAAGACTGCGGACAGTGCGAGGAAGGTACCTGTGAAAAATCACAATGCCATTCCTCCCACCCTCCGCAACCTGATGAGGGCCAAAAACGCAGCTCTCCGGAGAGCTGCTAGGTACCCGACCCCTGAGTACAGAGCCAGAGCCAACCGTCTTCAACGGTTAGTAAGATCCCAGTTGAACGACCTGAGGAATAACCAATTTGGTGACCTCATGGCGGACATCACTCCCTCCCATGTAGCCTACTACCGAGTGGCCAGAGCCCTCCGTAGTGACACCTCAAATTTCACACCCCCTCTCCTCCGTCCCGATGGCTCCACAGCCTTCGACGACGAGGAGAAGGCGGAGTGTTTTGCTGACAGCATTGCTTCACAATGCTCAGTCAGCACTCAGACTTGCGACCCATCCCACCTTCAGTCGATTGAGAAGGAGCTCAGCGAGCTGAACTCCAAATCTCTAGACTCTGATCCCATCACAGTGTCCCCTGATGAAGTCCATTCCTTCATCAAGGGCCTCAAGACCAAAAAGGCCCCTGGCGCCGACGGCGTCTCCAACATGGCCCTAAAGCACCTACCATCTCAAGTGCTGGTCTTACTGTCCCTTTTATTCAACGCCTGCTTCGATCTCTGCTACTTTCCAGCAGCCTGGAAAGAAGCAATCGTAATAGGCATCCCCAAGCCGGGGAAACCCCTAAACCTCCCTGCGAGCCACCGCCCCATCAGCCTCCTCAAGGCAATGGGGAAACTCTTTGAAAGGTGTATCCTCGCCCGCCTAAAAGACCATCTCTTTACGAATGACCTCATCATACCCCATCAGTTTGGCTTTCGAACCAAACACTCATGCCCCCAACAGGTTCACCGCATAGTCGAGTACATCTCGAGCGGCTTTTTCCCTAGGAAATATAAGACCGTGGCGGTTTTCTTTGATGTAGCCAAGGCCTTCGATAAGGTCTGGCACGCTGGACTAACTGTCAAGCTGTACAGACTTAATCTGTCAGTGAGACTGGTCCGGCTAGTAGCATCATTTCTCCAGCATCGTACCTTCCGTTTCAGATACGAAGGTACTCTCTCAACTCCGCGTAACATAACAGCGGGCGTGCCTCAGGGCTCTGTCCTGGCTCCTCTGCTGTATGTTATTTACACCAACGACATTCCCGTCCCAACAAACGGGGTACAACTGTCCCTGTTTGCAGACGATACTGCTCTGTATCTCAAGGGCTCATCATGTAGGAATATCCTCCCGAGGCTTCAGACCTCCATCAACTCCTTAGGCGACTGGTTCCGCGAGTGGCGTATCGATGTAAACCCGGATAAGTCATCCGCTGTTTGCTTCGACGCAAAACGCACGCGTGTACCGGCCCGCCACAACCCACCCCGACTCCAGGGGAAGTCCATTCCATGGCAACGCACTGCCAAATTTCTAGGCGTCACCCTTGACCAAAAACTGACATTCTCTCCTCACGTCAAGAGAGTGTCTCGTAACGCGCGGTTTTACTTGGGGCGTCTCAACCCTATGTTGGGGCGTCACAGCCGCATGTCTCTTCGGAACAAGCGAACACTTTATAAGGTTTGCATACGACCGGTGATGACCTACGCGTCCCCGATCTTCTCACATGCAAAGGCATCAGTCCTTAATAAATTGCAGGTGATTCAAAACCTATTCATACGTAGGGCCTCAAATTCTCCCTGGTATGTCCGCAACGCGGACTTGCACAGGGACTTTGAACTCCCTACTCTCCAACAATACTTCATAAAGGCCTCTGAACGTTTCTTCGAAACAGCAGAGAGCCACTCTAATCCACTTATCCGGGGCGCATCCAACTACACTCCTTCCTCATCCACGAACCCTCTGTCTAGGCGACCTAGGTCTGTCCTGACAGACCAACCCAGTCAATTGTCAGCTGACCTGAACCTCCTCTTAGAGGCACAGGAATCAGCCAAACGTAGAGCCAATACAGACCCATCAGGTCTACCCCAGTCCTCTCAGATGCCGACTGGCCCCCCTTCTGGGAGCCAGCCGACTTAACTTCATTCACGACTGACCCCCCTTCTGGGAGTCAATCGTTTTTTCTATGCGCTCTCTCACCTAGGTGAGTAGCGCTTGCGCCACCCCTCTCTAGAGGGGTGGTCGCCTCAGATGACGGCTTATGACCTTCTCCGGGTGCAAGCCAATCCCAGGTGGTGTTTAGTCAGTACGAGTCTGACATAACTATCGGGCCGGCCCGAAGTATCCATAGAGGATTCACCACCTCCCTCCCCCGTGTCCGGAGGGTGCATTTTGCATAAAAAAAAAAAAAAAAAAAAAAAAATCGTACTCGCCCCACTTGCTTCGCAGCAGCCGCACCGCACGGACCTAAGCTAAGTATACAATTATTTAGTACATGTTAGGAAGACATACTATGTACCGCTTGTGTGTTGGTATATAGGTACAATATGTTCTTATTATCGAACCCAGAATTAAATTAGTAAAGTGTATACCTTGCTTTGTTACTTGATATTTAAAAATGTTTTAATAAGGTTATTTTGGATAGCACCACACTATTTTACTAAATGTTTAAGTAAATGAAGTTATTTTGGATAGTTTTATGTTCAACTAAATTATATTGATAAATGTTATAATAAATGTTATTCCATGACATTCTTCTTATTTGCTTAAACCATTCTATGATTATTTGTTAAATGAGATTTAAATACTTTTTTAGTATTCTACCTTTTCTTTTTTTTACTCAATTTTTTTTAACTTAATCTCACACACGCGTTCCCGAGAAAAAAGGTTTTGGCAGAGGGAAAAACATACTGACAAGGAAGGTATCGTTTTTGGTACGGAGTACAGAACCCCATATAGACGAAGTTCAGACCTTTAAAAAATGATTAGTATCAAATATGCATAGGCTTCCTAATGGAGAAACGAGATATGAATGACGTAAGCACGCGCCCACGTGACAGCTCTAACTTCTCTCTCTCGCCATTACAGAGTCTCAAATTTTTCATGTCACTTTGTTCAGCTCTCTTTCACTTATTTCCTACGTACATTCACACAATTTCCTATTCGCTTAGCATATCTTCACTTATATGGAGCAGGTGATTGACGGTCTTTCTTAAAAATCCAATGTCTCAATAAGCTTATTTACTTCAAGAATTATAGATTACACGTAGCAATTTTAAAGATTTTGTAAAAAAAGGCTTTATCTTAGCCTGATTACATTTAGACTTATTTCCAATAAAACCTTACGTATAACAATAATATTAACAGCTCAATAGGAATGTGCCAATGTATTAACGTGTTAAGATATCGTAATCATGATGCAATAAGCCATTAGATAGCGTGAAGTACTTGTTCAATAAGTTATACGCCATTAAATATCTAATGGTCTGGGTAAAGCACAGCAACATTGTGTGGATGCTTCACTTTAATTACCGACATAGCCAGCAAGCATGCAATTTGCGAGTCTCGAGATACCATCTAATATCCGACGTGTCAGCTAAAGTAACATAATTTATATGGCACTTGTTACAACACGGCAGATCCAATACTTCATTTTGTTAAACAGGTTTAAACCTTATACTTTTTCATTTTTTATATTTATAGGTGAATATAAACTGGACGATTCGATTGTAACAGAAGAATAAGCTGCTCTAATCACGAGCTGACCTTTGAGCATGATGCTTGACGTTATGTTACAGCCCGATCTTACAAGCCACCGAGCGAAGAATAAAGACATTCCATCAAATTATTATGGAAAGATAGATAGTAATGTTGCAGGCAAAGGTTTACTTGCCATGAGCATTACGTCGAATATTGCGTCGAGCATTTGCAGATACTCTAGGCTTTTGAGCTTTTTCTTTTATAGTACCCCTCCTATGAACGTCACATTATATGTAAATGTTCGAGGAAACATTCTAGTCTATACTCACCTTAAGATTTCGTTTTTAATCTCGAATCCCTCATTTCAACGCTATTTAAGGGACGATATTGAATGACTATGAAATTATTGTTACTCTTATCCTGTTGCTTTGGTTGTTTAGGCTATTTCTTGCAAATCTGCAGAAACCTTTAATAAAATTTGCTTCCAGGTTGCCGGAATTATTGTTTTGCATTTATTTCCAAGACGCTAAATAATAGACAAGATGACAGAAAAGAGAAAAATATTAATTTTGTTACGAAAACTAAAATGTGTAAAAAATCCAAAGTTAGAATTAACTTAAATAATATTGAAAAAGCAAAAAGTTTTTATCATATCTTGTTTCAGCCGTTACATACGTTGTAATTGCATAACAATCTTACGTTTACGTTGTAATTGCAAATCAATCAAAAAAACATTAATTTCGCTATCTTGTTTCTTTTTTATGTCTCATAGAACTCAGCGAGATAAACGCAGCGAGTGCTTTCTATTCGATTACATTACAACCAAACTGGAGCTTTTAACTCTCTATAAAGCTCAAGTTATAGAATATTGTTGCATAAAATATTGCAGTCACCTCTGGGACGGCTCGGAAAGATACCAACTTGCTGGATTGGATTCAGCACAAAGCTGAAAGGCTCATTAGTGACTGCCAATTGGTGAAGAGCAAGCTTCACATTAACTCACCGCCGCAAAATTGTCTGTCTGTCGGTCTTCCACAGAATGTATTTTGGAGAGAGTGCTCAGGAGGTGCACATGCTCATACCGCCATCTCCCTTTTTCCATCGGACATCCAGATGCACTGCCAGCTACCACCCTTTCTTGGTTGGTATTCCTACCTACCGCACCAAGCCCTTCTTAACAACTTTTATAATGAGCACAGCAAAGGAGTGGAACTCTCTCCCTGCGTCTGTATTTTCGAGTACTTATAACCCGTCCGTTCTTAAGGCCAGGGTGAATAGGCACCTTCTGTGTTAGCTCGTTCAATCGTATCTTGATTGGGATCAAGAGCGAACCCATTCAAAATAATAAAAAAAAAACTTTATTTTATTTAAATTTTATTAGAAAAAGTTCATTCGCTGTGTGATTATGTCGAATATATATATCGTTGAAAAATTGCAAAACGCGTATGTTAAATAAAAGTATTCCATATTTTGAGGAAAATTGGTTACATTACCGTTACATATCATGGTATAGTAATTGTCCACAGAATATAAAATTGTATTTAAGACAATAACCTATTGAAATTTATTATAAAAATCTCTTTTAATTTTATTTTAATTCCACTGAACCGCGAATTAATCAAGTCGCTCGGCTAACGCAAATGCTTGTATACTATGAGTATAAGTTTCATTTCAATAGAGTGAATGTCATTGACTGAACACTGCTAATTATATGTTTATCACATTAACATATCCATCTGATGTATTTTATTTAATTTTTTGCATTCACAGTGGTATTTTTCTAAAATATTTAAAATACGTCTATTAAAAGTAACTATATTTTCGAGCCCTAAGTTAAGATTCGAACCTACGACATTTCGCTATCCAGGTGAGTGCTCTGACCGCTAAGATATTTATAAAAATATTACTTTAGATGTTGAAGATAGATAACCTACAACATTAATGGAACGATACAAAGTGGGTATGGAGCCGTCGGTCACATTCTAAACACTTTAAAAGCTTTATATCAGCCGTATGTTCGTATTTAGACTATCGACAGATACAACATCACGTCCTTTGTCGAAGACCATAAAAGATCGGGGCGGCCGCTTACTGTTTAAACTTCAAAGGTTGTTAATGCTGTTAAAGCCAGAATTCGACGAAACCCCATTAGGAAGCAAAGAAATGAAGATATCCGCTAGGACTCTATCGCGTATTATAAAACAAGACCTGAAGCTCGGTACTTATCGTCTATATACAGGACATTCCCTAAATCAATCTTTACAATTAAAGAATTAAAGAGAGTGGATCAATCAAAATGCCTTCTGTCACGATACGCAGGTGAAAGGCACAGAAATATCCTCTTTACCGATGAAAAAATTCACTATTGAAGATCACTACAATAAGCAAAATGATAAAGTGTACGCTCACAGTTCTAAAGAAACTGTTCAAGTGGTCAGAAGGGTACATCGTGGCCATCATCCTGCGTCAGTGATGGTTTGGTGGGCCGTGTCTTATCAAGTCGTCACAAAGCTACATTTTTGTGAAAAAGGAGTGAAAATTTCAGCCAAAGTGTATCAAGAGACAGTCTTGGATCGTGTTGTGAAACCTCTCAGCAATACACGATTTTAAAATTTACCGTGGACTTTCCAGTAGAACTCTGCACCTGGTCACAAGGCAAAAATTTCCCAAGCCTGGCTTGAAACCAACATTCCCGACTTTATAAGAGCTGAAGACTGGCCTGCCTCTAGCCCAGACCTCAACCCTTCAGACTACAAATTATGATCAGTTTTAGGGGCCTGCTCTAAACGACTCGGTGACATCGAGTCTCTTAAAAATCTTTGAAGCAAGTAATTTCGCCAAAATTGGAAAAACAGTGCGTAAATCCATAGATTCGTGGCCAGAGGCCTGTATAAAAGCCAAAGGTGGCCATTTCGAAAATAATGTTTTTTTTTTATTTTTGCTGAGACTTTAATAAATATGTACATATAAGTTTAAGTAATATTACATTACTTCATAAAAAATGCATTTTCATTTGTAACAAAACTTAAAGCCAGACTACGTACTGAAAGGATTTTTCGGTGGTTTTCACAAGTAAATTAAACTTAGCTGGTAACATCATTTCGGCTTTGTTTAATTGAAATTGTATGACGATGAAAATGGATATCTCGTCGTTCGTATCGTACCTTCCGTTTCAGATACGAAGGTACTCTCTCAACTCCGCGTAACATAACAGCGGGCGTGCCTCAGGGCTCTGTCCTGGCTCCTCTGCTGTATGTTATTTACACCAACGACATTCCCGTCCCAACAAACGGGGTACAACTGTCCCTGTTTGCAGACGATACTGCTCTGTATCTCAAGGGCTCATCATGTAGGAATATCCTCCCGAGGCTTCAGACCTCCATCAACTCCTTAGGCGACTGGTTCCGCGAGTGGCGTATCGATGTAAACCCGGATAAGTCATCCGCTGTTTGCTTCGACGCAAAACGCACGCGTGTACCGGCCCGCCACAACCCACCCCGACTCCAGGGGAAGTCCATTCCATGGCAACGCACTGCCAAATTTCTAGGCGTCACCCTTGACCAAAAACTGACATTCTCTCCTCACGTCAAGAGAGTGTCTCGTAACGCGCGGTTTTACTTGGGGCGTCTCAACCCTATGTTGGGGCGTCACAGCCGCATGTCTCTTCGGAACAAGCGAACACTTTATAAGGTTTGCATACGACCGGTGATGACCTACGCGTCCCCGATCTTCTCACATGCAAAGGCATCAGTCCTTAATAAATTGCAGGTGATTCAAAACCTATTCATACGTAGGGCCTCAAATTCTCCCTGGTATGTCCGCAACGCGGACTTGCACAGGGACTTTGAACTCCCTACTCTCCAACAATACTTCATAAAGGCCTCTGAATGTTTCTTCGAAACAGCAGAGAGCCACTCTAATCCACTTATCCGGGGCGCATCCAACTACACTCCTTCCTCATCCACGAACCCTCTGTCTAGGCGACCTAGGTCTGTCCTGACAGACCAACCCAGTCAATTGTCAGCTGACCTGAACCTCCTCTTAGAGGCACAGGAATCAGCCAAACGTAGAGCCAATACAGACCCATCAGGTCTACCCCAGTCCTCTCAGATGCCGACTGGCCCCCCTTCTGGGAGCCAGCCGACTTAACTTCATTCACGACTGACCCCCCTTCTGGGAGTCAATCGTTTTTTCTATGCGCTCTCTCACCTAGGTGAGTAGCGCTTGCGCCACCCCTCTCTAGAGGGGTGGTCGCCTCAGATGACGGCTTATGACCTTCTCCGGGTGCAAGCCAATCCCAGGTGGTGTTTAGTCAGTACGAGTCTGACATAACTATCGGGCCGGCCCGAAGTATCCATAGAGGATTCACCACCTCCCTCCCCCGTGTCCGGAGGGTGCATTTTGCATAAAAAAAAAAAAAAAAAAAAAATCGTACTCGCCCCACTTGCTTCGCAGCAGCCGCACCGCACGGACCTAAGCTAAGTATACAATTATTTAGTACATGTTAGGAAGACATACTATGTACCGCTTGTGTGTTGGTATATAGGTACAATATGTTCTTATTATCGAACCCAGAATTAAATTAGTAAAGTGTATACCTTGCTTTGTTACTTGATATTTAAAAATGTTTTAATAAGGTTATTTTGGATAGCACCACACTATTTTACTAAATGTTTAAGTAAATGAAGTTATTTTGGATAGTTTTATGTTCAACTAAATTATATTGATAAATGTTATAATAAATGTTATTCCATGACATTCTTCTTATTTGCTTAAACCATTCTATGATTATTTGTTAAATGAGATTTAAATACTTTTTTAGTATTCTACCTTTTCTTTTTTTTACTCAATTTTTTTTAACTTAATCTCACACACGCGTTCCCGAGAAAAAAGGTTTTGGCAGAGGGAAAAACATACTGACAAGGAAGGTATCGTTTTTGGTACGGAGTACAGAACCCCATATAGACGAAGTTCAGACCTTTAAAAAATGATTAGTATCAAATATGCATAGGCTTCCTAATGGAGAAACGAGATATGAATGACGTAAGCACGCGCCCACGTGACAGCTCTAACTTCTCTCTCTCGCCATTACAGAGTCTCAAATTTTTCATGTCACTTTGTTCAGCTCTCTTTCACTTATTTCCTACGTACATTCACACAATTTCCTATTCGCTTAGCATATCTTCACTTATATGGAGCAGGTGATTGACGGTCTTTCTTAAAAATCCAATGTCTCAATAAGCTTATTTACTTCAAGAATTATAGATTACACGTAGCAATTTTAAAGATTTTGTAAAAAAAGGCTTTATCTTAGCCTGATTACATTTAGACTTATTTCCAATAAAACCTTACGTATAACAATAATATTAACAGCTCAATAGGAATGTGCCAATGTATTAACGTGTTAAGATATCGTAATCATGATGCAATAAGCCATTAGATAGCGTGAAGTACTTGTTCAATAAGTTATACGCCATTAAATATCTAATGGTCTGGGTAAAGCACAGCAACATTGTGTGGATGCTTCACTTTAATTACCGACATAGCCAGCAAGCATGCAATTTGCGAGTCTCGAGATACCATCTAATATCCGACGTGTCAGCTAAAGTAACATAATTTATATGGCACTTGTTACAACACGGCAGATCCAATACTTCATTTTGTTAAACAGGTTTAAACCTTATACTTTTTCATTTTTTATATTTATAGGTGAATATAAACTGGACGATTCGATTGTAACAGAAGAATAAGCTGCTCTAATCACGAGCTGACCTTTGAGCATGATGCTTGACGTTATGTTACAGCCCGATCTTACAAGCCACCGAGCGAAGAATAAAGACATTCCATCAAATTATTATGGAAAGATAGATAGTAATGTTGCAGGCAAAGGTTTACTTGCCATGAGCATTACGTCGAATATTGCGTCGAGCATTTGCAGATACTCTAGGCTTTTGAGCTTTTTCTTTTATAGTACCCCTCCTATGAACGTCACATTATATGTAAATGTTCGAGGAAACATTCTAGTCTATACTCACCTTAAGATTTCGTTTTTAATCTCGAATCCCTCATTTCAACGCTATTTAAGGGACGATATTGAATGACTATGAAATTATTGTTACTCTTATCCTGTTGCTTTGGTTGTTTAGGCTATTTCTTGCAAATCTGCAGAAACCTTTAATAAAATTTGCTTCCAGGTTGCCGGAATTATTGTTTTGCATTTATTTCCAAGACGCTAAATAATAGACAAGATGACAGAAAAGAGAAAAATATTAATTTTGTTACGAAAACTAAAATGTGTAAAAAATCCAAAGTTAGAATTAACTTAAATAATATTGAAAAAGCAAAAAGTTTTTATCATATCTTGTTTCAGCCGTTACATACGTTGTAATTGCATAACAATCTTACGTTTACGTTGTAATTGCAAATCAATCAAAAAAACATTAATTTCGCTATCTTGTTTCTTTTTTATGTCTCATAGAACTCAGCGAGATAAACGCAGCGAGTGCTTTCTATTCGATTACATTACAACCAAACTGGAGCTTTTAACTCTCTATAAAGCTCAAGTTATAGAATATTGTTGCATAAAATATTGCAGTCACCTCTGGGACGGCTCGGAAAGATACCAACTTGCTGGATTGGATTCAGCACAAAGCTGAAAGGCTCATTAGTGACTGCCAATTGGTGAAGAGCAAGCTTCACATTAACTCACCGCCGCAAAATTGTCTGTCTGTCGGTCTTCCACAGAATGTATTTTGGAGAGAGTGCTCAGGAGGTGCACATGCTCATACCGCCATCTCCCTTTTTCCATCGGACATCCAGATGCACTGCCAGCTACCACCCTTTCTTGGTTGGTATTCCTACCTACCGCACCAAGCCCTTCTTAACAACTTTTATAATGAGCACAGCAAAGGAGTGGAACTCTCTCCCTGCGTCTGTATTTTCGAGTACTTATAACCCGTCCGTTCTTAAGGCCAGGGTGAATAGGCACCTTCTGTGTTAGCTCGTTCAATCGTATCTTGATTGGGATCAAGAGCGAACCCATTCAAAATAATAAAAAAAAAACTTTATTTTATTTAAATTTTATTAGAAAAAGTTCATTCGCTGTGTGATTATGTCGAATATATATATCGTTGAAAAATTGCAAAACGCGTATGTTAAATAAAAGTATTCCATATTTTGAGGAAAATTGGTTACATTACCGTTACATATCATGGTATAGTAATTGTCCACAGAATATAAAATTGTATTTAAGACAATAACCTATTGAAATTTATTATAAAAATCTCTTTTAATTTTATTTTAATTCCACTGAACCGCGAATTAATCAAGTCGCTCGGCTAACGCAAATGCTTGTATACTATGAGTATAAGTTTCATTTCAATAGAGTGAATGTCATTGACTGAACACTGCTAATTATATGTTTATCACATTAACATATCCATCTGATGTATTTTATTTAATTTTTTGCATTCACAGTGGTATTTTTCTAAAATATTTAAAATACGTCTATTAAAAGTAACTATATTTTCGAGCCCTAAGTTAAGATTCGAACCTACGACATTTCGCTATCCAGGTGAGTGCTCTGACCGCTAAGATATTTATAAAAATATTACTTTAGATGTTGAAGATAGATAACCTACAACATTAATGGAACGATACAAAGTGGGTATGGAGCCGTCGGTCACATTCTAAACACTTTAAAAGCTTTATATCAGCCGTATGTTCGTATTTAGACTATCGACAGATACAACATCACGTCCTTTGTCGAAGACCATAAAAGATCGGGGCGGCCGCTTACTGTTTAAACTTCAAAGGTTGTTAATGCTGTTAAAGCCAGAATTCGACGAAACCCCATTAGGAAGCAAAGAAATGAAGATATCCGCTAGGACTCTATCGCGTATTATAAAACAAGACCTGAAGCTCGGTACTTATCGTCTATATACAGGACATTCCCTAAATCAATCTTTACAATTAAAGAATTAAAGAGAGTGGATCAATCAAAATGCCTTCTGTCACGATACGCAGGTGAAAGGCACAGAAATATCCTCTTTACCGATGAAAAAATTCACTATTGAAGATCACTACAATAAGCAAAATGATAAAGTGTACGCTCACAGTTCTAAAGAAACTGTTCAAGTGGTCAGAAGGGTACATCGTGGCCATCATCCTGCGTCAGTGATGGTTTGGTGGGCCGTGTCTTATCAAGTCGTCACAAAGCTACATTTTTGTGAAAAAGGAGTGAAAATTTCAGCCAAAGTGTATCAAGAGACAGTCTTGGATCGTGTTGTGAAACCTCTCAGCAATACACGATTTTAAAATTTACCGTGGACTTTCCAGTAGAACTCTGCACCTGGTCACAAGGCAAAAATTTCCCAAGCCTGGCTTGAAACCAACATTCCCGACTTTATAAGAGCTGAAGACTGGCCTGCCTCTAGCCCAGACCTCAACCCTTCAGACTACAAATTATGATCAGTTTTAGGGGCCTGCTCTAAACGACTCGGTGACATCGAGTCTCTTAAAAATCTTTGAAGCAAGTAATTTCGCCAAAATTGGAAAAACAGTGCGTAAATCCATAGATTCGTGGCCAGAGGCCTGTATAAAAGCCAAAGGTGGCCATTTCGAAAATAATGTTTTTTTTTTATTTTTGCTGAGACTTTAATAAATATGTACATATAAGTTTAAGTAATATTACATTACTTCATAAAAAATGCATTTTCATTTGTAACAAAACTTAAAGCCAGACTACGTACTGAAAGGATTTTTCGGTGGTTTTCACAAGTAAATTAAACTTAGCTGGTAACATCATTTCGGCTTTGTTTAATTGAAATTGTATGACGATGAAAATGGATATCTCGTGTGAATCTGTTATGGTCCTCAAAATTGGCGGTATTTGATTTTTATTTATCGAAATGTCCATATGTAGTAAATTCGGCAAATGATCGGCAAGTTCTTCGAATACAAGTGTTTGGCAAATAAACTGTGTTTTGATCATAAAGTGATAGTTGCAAGAATTAAGTCTCGTCGGCTTATCATTCCCTTGTATAAGACCATTGAAAGCCATTACATTACATTGAGAGACACACTTCGATCACCATTCACTTCACATGGTAGTATATTGATATTAATGTCCCCGCGACGATAAGTCCTTGTTACAATTTTCTGCAATTAATTGTTCAACGAATTTATGTAATTTATAGGATTTTCAATAAACGGTGGGCGATATGAACAAACAATGGAATCTTCACTATTGGCACTTGTAAGAAGACAATTTCCCAGAGAAATTTCTATTTCCCAACAGGTGGCATGAATATTGTGTTTTACATATACAATCACACTGTCATTTTGGTTGTAGCTTACTTTGTTTGCATAAGAATTGTAACCAATTAGTTTTGGTACTACTGAATAAAAATTAATCCACCATTCCGACACAACAGAAATCAAGCAGTATAAAAAAAAACAAAAATCTATCCACGTAATAGTGGACGCTACGAATATTAACTGATAAAATACACAAAGAATTATGATTTTTTTATATTCAGTACTGATGTAGCCTTAGATATAGAATTTACATGAGGGCGAATAATTTGGTCTAGTTGTTTAATCTGAACTAATAAATCTCGATATTTAGTGTCTTTGTAAGACTTTTCTAAACCAGTAATAATACAAAAAGATACCTAAAAACTTATAAATAATAAGTTTTCCAAACAAGAAGTTTTCTCTTTTATCGTTATTAAGCCTTGATGGTTATATCCTAAAAATGGTACCTGTAAGTTTGTATGAATTCAATATTTTATATTATTTTCAAATTAGTGAGTATATATGTAAGTGTTACACTTATGTGTGTTGTATTTATTAGGGAGTGTGTAATTAAAAATCAAAACATATTTTTGTGAATAGTGTTTCTTGGTTTGTAGGTATAATCGGTTAGAAATAATCGACAATTCGAAAAATTTACCTTTCACAACTGTGGTGTACCACGTAAAATATATCAAGACATTTGGACAATGTTTTGCTTTTCTAGCATTAAAGAATTCGTCATCGGTCATGTGCTGTACTGGCATCGACAACTCTTCTTCAATGATTTCCTGTTGAGCTTTTTGATTCAAGACTTCAAAAGCATGGATTTGATTAAAAACATTCTCCAGCTGTTTCTAAATATCTCCAAACGTCCATTAGTTTCGAATAGATCAGAATCTCTTGTCAGAAAAGCTTCTCTTGCTGCATCATAATCAACGATTAATTCGCTGTCATTTCAATACGGAACATACTGAAGAAGTAAGCTTAAGTAATAGTTTTGTGGATCACTAGCAGTCACAAATTATATCTTTGTTATCAGCAGCGTGTTTTTATTTGTGCTAAGTCCACCGTTAATTTGACGTTAATGATTTAGAGTGACGTCACTTTATTTTTCGAGCTATTCTTAGGGAGCCCTTTCATTGATACCCATATTGTAGGAGTGCAGTAAAAATAACTAGTCCCCTTCTTGCGTGTGCCATGCATTGTCTTTCAAACTAAACGTGTATATGAAATTTCAGCCCAATGGGTTGAAGTTATTTGAGTTAAATAAAATTGAGTTGCAAGATTTCACTAGACAATGACAATGTTTTGCATATATATACTTCCTTAATATATATGTTGAAATTATTCTATGTTACAACCCAGACGCCCTGTCTGGACGTGCAGCACATTGTTCCTCTATCGAATTTCGAAGCTATTATTTGCTGGGCTGCTATTTGTGAATTAGACAGGCATCTCGGGCCGGTGCATACAAAGGATGACCGAATCAGCGTCATTACAATCCAACACGTCCGGGACCGCAGGTGACGGGGCGTGCAGTAACTCAAAGAGAGATTGTATCGTATTTGGGCTCCGGCCTTTAGTCAGTCTTCTATTTTGTATGTCGACTAGTGTATTGAAGCTTTGATCACCACACGCTGTGGATAGTTTTCGCAATTTCACATAAAAATACACATAAAACAGAAATTGCAAAAGTTTACAGCGAAGATTACTTATTTATTTAAAACACGAGTTAGTGGTATATTGCAAATAGAATGTATTGTTTTAAAATTACACGAAGGAGAAAAAAAGAAGAGTAAGTTATTACGTCTTATTTTAAATTTTAGTTGAGATAATTTGTAGAATAACAGCAGATGTTACATTTGTAGAATAACAGCGAAAAATTAGCGCCTATTTCGAAATTACGGGATGAATTTTGTAGTGAAGCACGGCTGGGCAAAGGTAGGGTTGCAGACCCAATAATCCTCGAGTCGGTACAATAAAGATGCGTACACACTGCCGCATAGAGGTGGAACAAATCGTACAATGTATCTACAACGGTGCATTCCCGGGGAGTAGCGGCTTGTTCTCGTGATTTCCCAAGAGCCGCCGCGTCACCACGTGGGGTGAGCCAATTGATCGTTAATTTATAATGAGCGACATTGTTTCCACGACCAAGCTGTAATTGAGTTTGCGAATGTTTATTACTTTTTTTTTACCTTTTAATTATTTAGCTTGGTTCCCTCAGGGTGAATGAATTTTTTATAAGGAATGCTTTTGGGAGTAACCTGGTGTAATATTGCGTTTACCACCGTATTAAACTTAATAACCTTCTCTCGACTTGGACGTTTAATATATTTTAACATTCTATGAGGTAGCTTGTTCAAGGTAGCAAATAAGGTAGCTTACAGAAACATATTTTCTTGTTACGCAAGCAACTCACCGTCATACATAAGTGTTCTAATGACATACTACTAGCCCTTAGAGCTTTGGAATTTATTTTCACGATAAAGTTAAAACCTTAGCAACTTTACTTAAAAAATAAATCAACAGATTTAACGTCATAAACACAATAAATTTCAATGTAACTAGTGTTACTTGGCGTTCAAAGGCTTGATATTTTTACGCTTCACACCAACTTAACAAAAGGTCTTTTGTTGAGTGGGTATGAGGCAACAAAAGAAGAATTAGATAGTGATTTCTAGATTGTTGACACTTACATAAAGAGAGTTTACAAACGTTAGGTACCTATAGATAACTACGGCGCTATAACCGGAATGAAGTAAAGAGTTAACCGCACCGTGCTTATTAAAATCCTCACTTTGTAGGCCGGGTTAAATTCTGATCCGGGTTTAAACAAATTTAGACAAAATATTTAAAACAACATATACATGTATCCAAAATTTAAATTGTAAGATCATTTCTCAAATCTCAAACGCTGCAAACTCAGGTTATCTATCAATCCTTTCTAGGCCCGCGATGTATATTAAGGTCCTTTCTCTCTATGATGTTTTAACTAAATTGAACTCTTGTGCTGCTACAGCGGGGATATCTTTTGCTGATGAGAATTAAATGGACACGTCATTTAAAATTGTATTGAGTGTAATCTTTATATGTATTGTATATTTCATAGTGTTCTCATTGACTTATATAATGAGTGTTCTATTAGCTGTTCTTTTTCTATTGTATTCTAGGTTTATGTTCTATTTTGAGTTAAGTATATGAATGGTTAATAACAATGTTGAGCCGTGATTTGCTGAATAAGCACTAGGTATTTTCAAAACATACGATTACGCTAATTTCTTTAAGCCACATTTTAAACACATATTCTAAAGAAGGGGTTGAATTTTGTTTGGGTGAATGTAAGAATAATTCCCCTGCCATAGTTTAAGGTTACATGAAAATGAAAACATAGTATAGCAACCTGTCAAACGTTATTAGCTGTGTGCGCGATGACAGCGCCCCCAATGAGCAAAATTATTGTGAACTTGAGATCTGTCAAATTACGGCAACTGGATGGTTTGATATTCCGATTTCCGAATTGTTTTGAGCGAAATTAAATGAAAATATTTAAAAAGTTTGTGCATATTATATTAAGTGATTTTCTTACTATAACTAAAAAAAATATGTTATAATACAAACGGGATTTGAATCAAGAAAATATGATATAAATTTCCAACTTAGAAGTGTGCAAAAAGGGAAAAATTAGTATTAGCACTGCATGTGAGTGACGTTGAAGAGCTTAAAACCAACGGACAAAGCTACAACAAACAACTCTGATCATAAGACAAACGTCTGTGACACAAACTCCCTACAAAACATCATTAATGTGAGTACATACCTACATATCTACTTATTGAAGTTGTATTTTGATACTGGCAACTAATAAAACATGCACGAACTGTTTTTCCCATTGTTTCTTCAATTTAAATACAACACGTACTGTGACCCATATCACGAATTTTAACGTATTCAATTAAAAATAGTAATTTAATAAATAATTATGAAAGTTAACGTATCGATAAATCAGTTATAGTACACATCGATGTCATTGACCCACAGTTGTGGTTTCGATTTGTCGAGTTGGTATTACTTGGTATCAATTGCAATTTGGTCGACGACCAAAATTGCAACTATTATTGAAATGAAACACATTTATAACGATGACTGTGATGAGGTGTATTTAGAAGCACCTTTATTGAAGCCGTCCCCACTAAACTTCGTATATTTGTATTTCGAACAGGCGAATAGCGGCTTTTGTTTCCAATAATAATGGAGAATTTTCAGTATGCACGTTGTATAATAGCGGTATGATTATCAGATGGTAAGCGTGATTTGCAGATATTTACTTTGAGTAGATGATTTAATGTGTTATAGAATGGAGTTACAAAATAGGAATAAAAAAAATTAAGTAATAAACTTTTTTAAAATTAAAGCTTTTATTTAAATGTACTTAAAAGAAAAAAATAAACTGTACAACTTTAACTATCAACTTATAACGTCATTACACATTTTATTTGAAGTAAAAGCTTGTCACGGGATTAAAGTACTCGTATTTACTTAGTATGAAAATTTAATATTTAAAATCAATTAAGTTAATTAAGTTATTTGATTTACTCGGCTTTATATCATATAAATAAAAATTATATTTCTTACATTTACACCAATTAGCCTAGCCCTTCACTTGATAGTAAAAGTTTTTTTTTCTTTTAAGTGCATTTCAATAAAAGTTTGAATTAAAAAAAGTTATTTACTTTTAATTTATTTTTTACTTTTATGTTTATGTTTTCGCCGGACACGTTTCTCAGTCTTTTCACCTCATTTTTCACATCATTGTTGCAAAGTCGTTTGCCGGTTAATTATGAACGGAGACTTTGTAATGATTTTACCCTGCTTAAGGCCACGTATGCTCGACCAGCAGCAAAGAGCTTCGAGCCTAAGTATACAACGGTATGGTCCACGGTACTACCCAACATTTTGTGTAGTGTGCAAGTATAATTATATCCAATATAATATTGACAGCATTCTTTGTTCTGCAGTGACTATATTTTGCCGAAAATTGCAGTTTTGGGTTGAATGAAGTGAACACCGTCTTTACCACAGTCTATGCGGATGGTATATCAGTTTCATGCATGTGTGCTCTCCGAAAGCGGGGCCATATGATTTCTGTAATATGTATATTCACCAGGCCTTTGCGAATGGACATATGTAGCTGTTCTGAAATATGAATAAAATGATGAATTATGAATAAAAATGCATCCCTTTGTCCAACATTCATTGCTTTTCTAGCATTAACGAATTCGTCATCGGTCATGAGCTGTTCTGGCATCGATAACTCTTCTTCAATGATTTCCTGTTGAGCTTTTTGATTCAAGACTCCAAAAGCATGAATTTGATTAAAAACATTCTCCAGCTGTTTCTAAATATCTCCAAACGTCCATTAGTTGCGCAGAGATGAGATTCTCTTGACAGCAAAGCTTCTCTTGCTGCATCATAATTAACGGTTAATTCGCTCTCATTTCTATACGGAACATATTGAAGAAGTAAGCTATAGTAATAGTTTTGTGGATCACTAGCAGTCACAAAATATATCTTTGTTATCAGCGGCGTGTTTTTATATTTGTTAAGTCCACCGTTAATTTGACGTTTATAATTTAGAGTGACGTCACGTTGTTTTTCGAGGTATTCTTAGCAAGCCTTTTCATTTGATATCCATATTTAATTGTAGGAGTGCAATAAAAATAACTAGTCCCCCATCTTGCTGTGCCGCCATGTTGGATTTAAAATAATGTCACACAGTTAACCATGCATTGTGATCCAAACTAAACGTGTATACAAAATTTCAGCCCAATTGGTTGAAGTTATCTGAGTTAAATAAAATTGAGTTGCAAGATTTCACTCGAACAAACATGCAAGTTAAATAAAAGCTTATAAAAAATACTCCTCTAATGAAAGGATTGATAGTTTTCAATTTCCAGTAAGCTCAGGAACTTTTAGCGAATTTGTCGAAAAACTAAAGGTATAATAAAAAGTGGTCTGGTCTGGTGAGTCTGACTACAAAGTCCTACCGTCTTTTGTCATAGCACAATATTCAAACTATTATACCAAATAGCAGTATTTTCTTTAAATTCTAGCTACTATTCAGAGAACAACTTAATTTTAATAACAACTTATTTTTTAAACGTTTAATTTAGTGAACTGTGTGCCTAGTTTTCTAAAGAACATTCAAATGGTTAAAATATTCAAATCGTTTTCAAATAGTGCTTTTATAATGTAGACAAATCCAATGTAATTAACAAAGGATAACACTTTGAATCAAAATTCCCTTTACAACAGTTTCAATCGAAATCGACAAACTATTACGAGATTATAAGGGACAGTGATCGAAAGCAGGCTAATCCTAATGGCATCGTATTCCGATTTCGTAGTTCAAAACAGTAACAGCCCTAGAAAATGAGGTTCAAGGGGTGTAATGCTCTAAATTAGTTATTTGATCAGTTGATTCCATAATTAACGAATAAAGAATGTTATCAATCGAAATTTGTTGTATGAAACGTTTCAATTCAGATGGAATTATGAAGAAGTGCTGTGCTGTTTATCATGAAATATGCTCACCTATCCAACCTATTTGTAACAGTGATAATAATGACGCAGCGGTAATATGTAAGCAATGTAAATGAATTGTGCCGTTTCTAGGCTGTAGGATATCTATAACTATAGAACATTGGAGCATATAATAGAAGTTTTAGTTTTTATATTTCTGCGCACATTATACATTTTAATAAAACACCCTTTTCACGGATATTTGCGCTATACAAACGTAGCTCGAGTAAAATATTATGAATGTAGCACATGTATGAGTCGACCATCGCCTTAGTCATCCTGTAATAACGGCTCCTATTAAGGAATCGAAACGTCAATATTAAATATAAATTATGCGTAATTATCCGTGAAAATTTTTATTAAATTTTAAATATATATGTAATAAAAATTTGCATTTGAACGAAAAGGTTTGATTTAAATTAGAATATTTTTTGTTTCAAAATGTTCTTTAAAATGTGGTATTCTTGGATCAATTATTTAATTTGGGGGCTTATAGTGGATACATTTTTAATATATAATCAATCCTTTGGGTTTTTGCTTGGGCAGTTGATACTAATCTATAGATTCGAGTATTGGAATTATTTTTTTTCCTCAGATGGGATTTGAACCCACGATCTTTCACTATCTGTGCGAGTTCTCTGACCGCTGAATTACCGATACGCTGGCAGACCCGTCGAAATTTACAAACGTATTTCAAGTACCACTATGAGATACTCGTAGTATTATTCCACTAATGATAAACGCTTACTACCTTCAACGTCGAAAGTAGTATTTATATTTACATAACTGAGTTATTATCGACTATATCTAGTTTCCCTTACATGTGACTTAAATTTATGAAATGAAGATCAATTGCGTATTACTATTTGTTATTAAATTGTTACAAAAAGCTACAAATTTATTTAAAACACTACAAAATCATCTACGTTGGTATCAATTTCATTGAATCATTTACTTAAAAATTTATATCTTCGTAGTAAGGATATTTTATTATTTTAAACATGGCACACGTTTATTTGAAACATGCATCAATGGTTTTATTGAAACCCTTTTTTTCATACTGTTCTAGTGACAAAGTTAAAAGAAAGAATGCAATGCGATGTGCTATTGATGATTTCTGTCCTTTTTCACTTTATAAGCTGTATAAGCTAATGCTGTTATTTCTCGAGCACGTTCATTACGGTTGCAAAATTTCTCTGATCCTATACTTTGACTCTAAAAAGATTTACTTACGTGATGTATTATATCCGTAGCTGCGTAGAAACTTTCGTGTGGATCAGGCCTCTTCATCATATAAGGTCGTGGGAACTCGGAGTCTTCACAAATTTCTGCGGGAAGGGAAAATTGTTAGTGAAGTTATTTGTAAGTAGTTCAAAGATGTATACAATATAGACAAGCTCTAAAACTTTGGGTACTAGGCGGACAAAAGCAAATGTGAAAAGTGAATTGCAAGTCACCTTGTTAGGCAATCAGCTGCTTGATCTTAAGTTTTGGAAGATTGCACTTTTTAGCAATCTGATAGTTTAATTTGGGTAGGTTCTACTCGACACACGAAATAGTTTTGTTATTGTATATGTGTACTTCTAACTAAAGAATTTGGTGATTTTTACATTATAGATACACCTTTTTGTTACTTTGTTATAAACTAATAATTTTTATATTCTGTTAATGCAGTTAATATATAAAGGTGTATAATTTTATTCATATTAGTAAATTCGCCAAATTAATAATAAAAAAAAAAATTAATAGATAAAGTACTAGTATTGCCTCTGCCTGACTGTGCGAAAATACAATTGGGGATTTGAATGAGACAAATGTTAGTGTGGGTTATTTGAATATATTTGAACCCGACCGATGAATATTTATAAAACCGCCTATGCATTTTATTCCTTACTTAGCATCCTCAGTTATTTTCAGCGATACATATGCCAGACTATCTGACACAATGGCAAACAATATTAAAGTGATTGACTTTTTGAATAAATCATGAAAGTTGAAAATTTAATACAGACTTTTAGTGCATCGCGGACTAAGCATACGGCGATGTGCCATCTTTGCATTTAAGCCGTCACGTACATTGAATATCGGAATTACCTAGCTTAGTGTCTTGAATTTATTAGCAGATCGCTTTGGAGGATCTCGAGGAATACATTGAGACTATAAAAGAATATTTATGGTTTTGAACTTTCTGATTTTCATTTGGTAATAGTACGGGATAATAACTGTACTTGTTTGCCTTTATCTGCTAACCATAATAATTTAATAAAAAAAATATATCTACCCTCAATTACTGATCTGGTTTTAATATGTTAATTTTAAACGTAATGTAATTAATGGATACGAGTGCAATATTCATTAAATTATGCGAGGTGATATCACATTTATATAATTATTTTGGAGTTACGTTTATTTAACTTCCGTAATAATTATTTTGTCATGCAAGATTCTCTAAGCAGACCATTGAACATTTCATCTAATTTGTGTCATCATAGATAAGTACTTATAATACCTTTTAAAGACGAAGTGCGGTAAAGGTAAATAATGTGATTATTAAAAGGCTGTTATAGAGTTTAAATCACGAGCACAAAAAAAATGTAAAGCTCCCTGCTTTTCAGATCAAAGCAAAATATTAGATGACTATACAGCGACAACGAATAAATGCATCAGAGTGTTCAAATTCCTTCGTCATAGGTCGGATATTTTCTGGCGTATGAAGCGGGCGTTCAGGAGCGCAAAATCTCTACCATTATGCTGTTCTCGGGGAGCATCATCTTTTCAATATGGCTGCTGAACAATAGCCACCCTTCCGACAGGATGTCCGGCCGGCATAACGAGCACGCCCCTATCTTCGAGTTTTCTTTTCGACGATTATTAATGTTAGCTTTCGATCGTTCCAGTGTCGTTTAAAATATTCTAAAATGTGTATTACATACTTTATAGATAGATTTTTAATTACCTTTTTAGTTATGATATTTCGTTTCATGTTAATGTAAGTTATTTCCTAGTAACAAAAAGGGAAAATCATACTGTTAGTATATACAGCATCGTTAAAGAAATCATTAGGCTGTTTCGCTTTAGTTATTCAGGAAAGAGCTTGCGGTAGGGAAGTAACAGTCTAGGTGCAAGAGCACTTCAAACGACGAGTGCAGCGGAGGGGCTAGTCAAGTGTTGCAGGCAAGCTAACTAATATCAGCTGGGAAAAACAGGACTTCTATGCCAATTTCGGAAGAGTTGTAGAGCGAAATGTTTATTCTACTGCACTTGCATTACTTTTACTTTTTATTATATATTTGCGCTATTAATGTTGATAAAACCAGTTAATAAGATATAAAATTCACCACATCTGAATTAAAACTAACCCTTTAACAGTTGCGATACATTTTAAAATTCAACGTAAAACTGTGCATCAAGTATGAATATTTTTTTAAAGAGAATAACTAAGATAATTATTAATGGCTAGTTCGTTTGTTGTGGTCAAAAGAATGGAACAGGATTGTGCAGTACTATTATATACTCTTAGCATATAAGCTGTATGGTGTTCGGCAGAGTAGAATAACACCCATCCATGACATTAAAGGGTATAGTAAAAGGCGACTAATGATAATGGAGGTAATAACCATACATCTTCCACCGACCAAAAAATTGGTAGTAGCGTTTATAGAATGATGACTTTTACTGCGAAAACCAACCCTTATTAGGGCAAGACCCCCTTTTTGGGGAGGCTTCAGTCCAGCAGTGGACGTTTTTTGGTTAAACTTAATCGTATAACTCAGCAACTATTAACTTATTTGTATTAGAGCGTCAGTTTTATAGGGAATGTATTGGTGATGAGATGAGAAAAAAAACCATATATAAAAATCCTACATAGCCGCTTGAGGTCTTATTATGTAATTAATATATGTTTTACCCAAATGAAAATCTGTTTATCTTCAATGCGGTTTTCACTATAATGCAAAGCCTGATTTTCATCTAATTCCCATGTGTGCTTATATTCTAAAATAAATGCCATATAGCATTATTAGTACCTGTACTTTGGTTTTTCAATATAGAATCCACGTACATTCTTTTTAAATCAACAGTTTCTTCTTCTTCAAGATTAAATGTTCACGCCAACATAAATATATATATAATAATTAGATTAAAGAGTTTTTCTTCTTATTTAATTAACTCAAGGGCTGACATAATGATACTTTCCCGTTCCGAAGACTAACAAATGTAGCCCGCAGTAGTTTGTTGATCTACAAAACGGCATTGTTTACAATTAGGGTCAG
Source organism: Calamotropha paludella (assembly GCA_927399485.1). NCBI lineage: Eukaryota > Metazoa > Arthropoda > Insecta > Lepidoptera > Crambidae > Calamotropha > Calamotropha paludella. The sequence goes on along the minus strand of OV656803.1, from coordinate 28,372,597 downwards.
TCCCCCGGATTAAGTATCCCTGACTTTATTACACTTTTCATTGTTTTCTCTTTGTAGATCGCCCACCCCATTCAAAAGCAATGTGGTCAGAAGGCATTTTTGTGGAACGCAGAATCATTGGAAAGAACATTGATGATAGATAATATATAAACAGACTGAATCAGATACTTCCACTTTGTGATTTCGGTATTAAAGCGGTTCCATTGACAAAAAAGATTTGTTAAGAGAGGATATATTTTGTCTTTAAAATGGTAATATAAGAGAGATTGACTTGGCTACATATGAAGACGACGGCTCTATTTTATGTTTATATAAATGTCATTGAACTATTTAGAGTTATTGGAAGGGTGACATTGATTAAATAGTTGCCAACATTGGTTTTTTATATAAGTAAGCTCTTCGATGAGAAATTTAATGGAACTTGGATTAATATTATTCCATGAAATATAGATGAAAGTTTTGTAAACATACCAATTTATAAATAATGTTTAAAATGAGCGATTATCAAAAGAGCAAGACTTCTGAATCACTGAAATAAATGCTTAACATAGTTTTATACATATTGTTATTATATCTCGTTCATATACAAATAGTTGTATTATTTTATTAAAATATATAGCACACTAGCTGACCCAGAAACTAGCTGTGTTATATGTTGTAATGTAACCAAACATTTGCCCTAAGGTAGAACAATTCCAGCAAAATGAAAAAAAATCATCAAAATCGGTTGAGTAATTTCGAAGTTCATCGCGGTCAAATACTGTGACAGGGAATTTTTATATATAAAAAAATTTACAGCTTTCAACGTCAGTCAGCCACGTCAAATGTTTCTACAGATCAAGCATATTTTTGTTAGCTTCTCAAAATGTGGTTTTGAGATTTTTAAATATATATTTTTAACTATTATGGACACTTTTTACTAAATTTCATGATTTGAAAGGGATTTTTTTATATTTCGTTTAAAAAACTTGCAGCAGGCTTGAGGTTTATCAGTACAATATCTGTAATATTTCTGAATGGAATCAAACTAAGAGAACGTTTTAAAAGACAAGCTCCCAATATTGGGAGCTGCTTCTCTACAACGTACTGTGGCTGTCGCTTTAGGCACTACGCAAAGTGTTATAAATCAATTACCGGAACTATGTTGTCTACGAGGCAGAAATTTGGCAGGTGAAAAGCGGCGTTCAGTGTTTTAGGCCAAACACTAGATGTATTAAAGGCCCCAGGACGATAAAAACTTTTAAAAACTTGTCAGGAAGTCCATGCACTCGTGGAAAAATTATGATATGGATCTATATTTTGATCGACGGAGGAACCATACTGAATTAGATTGAAGGCAATCTCAATGCACAGATTTACTTTAAAACGACTTTATCTGATGCTGACATTCTTTTGCATATCCAGTTCGGTGTTTCATTTCTTTTTATGCTTGTCCGAACATTGCCATAGTCTTTGCAAACACACTCGTCGCAGCTAATATGAAGACCTATTATGGTCTGTTTATTCCCATAACTGTCTTTAAAATAAAGAAGTCACGATTCTGGTGTAAGGTTCCGTTCGTACAGCTTCTTGTGTGAACAGCGTGTATAAGTTAGACAAAAAAACGGAGTTGAACTAAAGGTCATGTCAAAATATTAACAACCACATTACGTCTAAACTAACAAAAACACTTCATATAGTTATTGACCATATGAATCAGAATTATGCCAAAAATCTTCAATATCTCACACCTACATACATCAGGATTGTTATTTATTATTACAGGAATCAATTACTTAAAGGTATTATATGACACAGTTTCAAAGTTTAAAGTAATTGATAATATTTATAATTTGGGTATTTTAATCAGAAATCTACTCGAACCAAGGACAGTTAAGGCACACATTTACCTGTGCTGTTTTGGATTTGCTTGGAACCTGTGTACCAACACTTGTTGTGGGTTCGTTACACAACCGGCTAGCCCATGCTTGGGAAGTCGAGCCGTAGTCTGATTTTATTATTGACCTAATACAATTGAGTGAAGCCTTAACGCTTATCAGTGTTTTGTGCTTGTTTGTTTTGAAATTCTTATTTATTTATTTATTAAACTTATGAAGACAAAACTGAAACCATTTTTCTTGTTTTAAAACAACTTGTTTATTCGTCTAATGATTGATGATTTATAAATTGGATAATTAGATAAAGTTTTAATTATCTAGAAAATGGAAAACAGACACCTTTGAATCAGAAAAACAAGTATCAGCTTTATTTACATTTATATTTCCGGCGTTACACATTAAAAAAATAACACTGACCCTAATTCAGTTTGTGAAAGAAAAAACCATTTAAATTAAGCGCCTTGATAACTACCCAAAGAAATTATAACAAATAATAGTTTTTACACACTTTAATAAGCTTAGTTACCATTTCTAAGGACAAAACTTTTTTCACAAAGAAATTGTTTATTAAATAATATAATTCCAAAACTCACCGTTGTATTCGGCCTGGTCATGTGTTTCACGTTTATCACGACGCCCGAGGGTCTCCCTCCAAATATTATAGGGCTCTCTGTAATCCTCGTCAACAACCGCAGGGCTGAAAACAAAGATATTTTTATTCCACGTAACACAAAAAGCGTATTAAAAGGCTTTCCTTTTTAAAGCGTACTAATTCAATTAAAGCACGTACAAAATTCTTTTTTAACGTAATAATACTCGGCCTACACGGCTAAAATTTTGGGATCATTTCAAATATTTGCTCACGGTGCGTTGGAATTAAAATTGTAACAGCTGTTTTTAGTCCTATTTTGTTTAGTTTTTTTAGATGTATTAGAAGTGTAATTATTTTAATAATTGAATGCTAAATTGTTGTTGTAATGTTTTTAACTTTTATTTTTTGTCATGAGGGTGAAGAAAAATTGCATGCTTTATGAACACAATCTTCATATTGTTTTCTTTATGTTTTATTTATTACTAGTTAGATAGCAATAAATAATAAATGAAGGTTAAGTTTTACTAAATTTGACTCACCGTAACATGTGAATAGGTGGGCAATTAGCAAGGGCTAGTGCTAGCCTTGGTGCTCTACGGTTATTTCTGGCGTTGGAGTTTCCGTGGCGTAGGGAGGGGCAGAAAGGTTTTTTTAAAACGTTGGGTATTCTGCGTCTTGTTTTCTTCGCGAGTATTACGGCGGTAGCCGCTATGAATGCACCTCCGCCTACGAGAGCGCCGCAGGCTAAACCCACAGACACCCTGAGTGAAGAATTGCGTTTTTTCCTTGATGAAGGTGGTGTATCAGTCCTGTAGTATTCGTCTAAGAACTCAGTTGATGCATTAACCACAGTTGGTACTGTTGACAAAAATAATAAAATAATTAGACGCCAACGGAAACTAGTGCAATACCTTAATGGCTGAGGTAGTCACTGACATGTAAATATATATGTAGTATAGAAATCTAGAATATAGTTTGTAGTGGCATGCTATTTGAAAAATGAGCGATAAAATAGATTTTTGATATGAATCTGACATTTTTTCTGACCATAATGTTGTGATCACAGTGGGTTTAGTTAAAATACAAAAAAATCCTTTTCATTTGAATAGACTTATCTACCAGTGCAGTAAAGAAAAAGTAATCGAAAGAAAACATTACAACTGTGTATAAATATATTTCAAGCTACCCAAATAAGGCATTATATTAAATACCTAGTTATCATGACTGCCAAAAGTTATTAGAAGCGTTTAATTTGATATGAAAGTGAATAATCGTTGTTTGTGAACTGTAGATATATTATACGGCGGTGTTGTATTGAATAAGGTAAAACAACGGCAAGAAGACTAAGACAATACAGAGAAATGAATAGGTGTCGGGCCCAGAACTAATTGTTGGTCTACAATGGTGAGAAACTTAGCCAGATCCCGCGAGGAACGTTTTGTATCTCAATGAGCCCGACGAGACGTACTGCCTTATTATGCGATGTTTATCAGATTGTTAGCGCTCCCTCTGCATATTAGCTCCAAAGGAATGATTTACCGTAAAGTGACTTTAGAATTCAACATATGAAACACTAAATTTAGTAAGTTCGTTACGTGATCAGATGTCTTGATCGACATAATTGTATAGTTATAAACTTAATTGTTACGTATTAAGTTCGTATAAAAAAACTTTTATGTTTACAATTATTGAATTTTATCAATTTCCAAAATAAATAATTTATTTATAAAAAAATACCGCCTTAACGTGTGAAAACATGTTTTCACGATTTCGCTCAATTTAGCGATTTCGCTTTTATTTGTAGGTGGTGTCGATATTGGTTTAGTAGAACTATAGTGATATTAAATTTGAGTCGTGCGATAATTTGTTTTTGATTAAAAAACTTAAAAATTCGGTCTTAGTCCCATTAGCAGACAGCAAACTTTTTGGATTTACATCTGGAACAGGCTAATTAGGTTCCGCACTAGCACTTGGCCACTACATTGCCTGCTACCATAATCACTAAACGCAAATGCTAATATATATTATGAAACATGTTATATGTTATAACTTCACCTAAATAAGTTAAAATAATTCCTTTAAATCCAATGAGTTAAAGTAGAACTAAGTGCGGGCTATAACTCTTAACTAAGTATAAAATTTTTGAAAGTACTTAAATAAAATTTAGTTAAGATTGTCTGATTTCAAAATTCGTCTCGAATATTTTAAGTACATAATCTAGTATGATGCAATATTGGAACAAATTTGATTTTATTCGCCAACATGCGACTTTAAAAGCAAATTCATTATACCTGTAATGTAGACGACTCTTTCCTAGAACGTCTACCCGAATAGGTACTCTATTACAACTGGATAGCTGTAAGTATCGGTATCATGTAAATCTTTTTCGTCTTACTTTGGGGTTAAATTGCAAAGAAATACATGACACAACTCTCTTACACTAATTTAAAGTTCGTAATGTAATAAGTATCATTTGACGCCAAGTTTTTTTTTCAATGACTAATAATAAAATATACATTATTCTTTATTTTAACAATTTGCTTGATTATCGAATTCCCAATAAATGAATAAAATATCACTATAATAAAAACATAATTATTTATATATGTTAATGTTATTCCTGTTTAAGTAAGATATGCGAAAATGATATATAACTGTAAACCACAATTTGATAAGCATCAAATGCTAACTTTAATAAGCCTTTATTTTTAGAAATGTGCTTTGTTTGGAGTATAAAGAGTTTAACATAAAACACTTAAATCAATGGAACTGGTATTTCTTATTTCCCGCACTCAATGAAACTCCACGGTTCCTTTATAAAATTATACAATAACATATATTAGAGAAGAAACCAATAACCAAGTAATAAAAAAAAATGAAAGTTATTATTGTATAAATGAAAACTTAAATAATAACGTGCCATGGTGAATTCATTTGAGGGAAATAAATTTAATTTAAGATTTGAATTAATTATTTGATTTCTTATTTTAATGCCTACATATAATGAAGTGCGTTCCCTCTCATCTTGTTATTAAGCGTGTCGAGTCCATGAAACTGATATAATGTAAAGTTTCACCTTTGTGCAATACCATCATGGTTGAGCAAAAAAAGAAAGTATGCAGTACTCATTGACATATTCATTTCGTTTAACACTACTTTTTAATAGGGGAGAATATTGAAGTTTATATTTTTATATAAGTTTGAGTTAATTCAATATTGTAATCTGGTACATAGGAACATAAAGATATATGTAATGGAAAAAAGTCTTCTACTGATAAATTTACAGAACACCAAATTTACTTGAAAACGCGACTTACATTAAAGTAAACACGTTCTAATCTGCAAGTAGTGAAATAGGTCGAGGAGTTGGTTTAACAAACTATGCAGCAAAAGTAGGTCTAAACTTAAACTAAGGTGCGAGAGAATGGCGGAGTGCCAGTATAATAGTCACAGGGTGCCAAAAAGCAGTTAATTTGGCGTTAATTCCTAATTTTAGTATACGTAATGTGGTGTATCTCAGGTCAACAGACAAGTCGCGGATTATATAGCTGATCTCACTGAGTAACGAACGGAGCTAAGGTTAATAGCAACACGCTACACGGATTCTCTCTCCGAGATATTGTTATAACAATGTTCTGGTAGAAATAGGTCACATTGTATCGTTGCAAGCTCACTTGTCAACATTAAATTAGCTCTACTTATGATAAATCTAAAATTCTTTGGACAGAAAATATCGGGTATATTATTTTATAAAACATTTGGATGTCAAAGGGATCGAGGATTTTCATTAAAAAAACTCTGCCGTCGATGGTACTTCATTTAATATGATAAAAATCTAATTTTATATTTACTTCTACTACCTTTAGAAATATAATTCAAAACATAGCATTATACTTAATATTAATTTTATTCAGTTTACCTTTACTATAACAGTGTTATATGATTTTATATATTTTTTCCATTTTTGCAATGCTATCTTTTAAGATAAATTATTTTAATAGAAAATACTAGTAAAAATCGACTCAGCTCACAAGTGAATTCTCAGGCGAGAATCGAACCCGCAACCATTGAAAGTCCGGTTAAGACATGTGGAAATTTTCTAGTACCTTCCCAATTTTGCACTATAGGCCAGCGTTGTGTCATCAATAAGAGGAACATCCTCTCGTATTCGAAGGAAATATTTTTACAAATATTTAGGCAATCAATTTTTTCTTGTATTTTTCTATTAAAATAATTTGTCTTAAAAATAGCATTGAAAAACTATAAATAAGACTAAATGGTTCTGTCATTTATCGATTGCCCAAACAATTGTAATTGTTCCCCTCATAAATTTTATCTATACTAATATTATAAAGAAGTAAAGTTTGTGTGTTTGTATATTTGTTAAATTGTAAGGGGTAATCTCGGGATCTACTGAACCGATTTTAAAAATTCTTTCACCAATAGAAAGGCACGTTATTGCTGAGTGTCATAGGCTATGTTGAATGCTAGAAAAAATTTAAAGAATTTTGTCCACCCGTGCGAAGCCGGGACGGGTCGCTAGTATAATATAATTTCGTCGTCATTATATCAACCTAACGACGCCCACTAGGCAGTGGCTTCTACTAAGGATGTCAATAATGATCGGTTCTTAAATGCTGAAATTCGAAATAAATGGAGCACTATATTTTTTAGATGTGATGAGGCAAAATTAAAACCTAACTAATTAAAAAAAAAACTTTGTTCTTAGGATAACATTTTTTTATAACGAAGCTTAGAGCAATGAAACAAAAATTAAAGTAGGTTAATAAATAATGCAATAGCATTAAATGGATATGGTTATGATGGAGCGTTGTGTTTTTGAATAATAACTATGAATTCAAGCTGTATTCAACATTTTCGTTTCGTGATTCCAGCTCGCGAAATACTCTTAAATTTCGGTCCAAATGATGGAATTCGCTACGAATACCTTTGTGGCGCTGAAAACACGTTCAGGCTCAAAACTTTCCCAAATTATACGTATTTAGTGACGAAATTCCGCGAACACCAAATAGCGTTAATAAACTGAGTTTACAGTATATATTCTTGTTTAGTAATTAAAAGTATAAACGAATGGTGTTTTAATAAATTGTTTGTTATAAAAAGGAATAACGCTGAAACTTTCTTTGTTTATACATGTTTTTGTTAAGCCCAATGTATTTGATGTAACATAAAATCAGTTTTACTAAGAAGAAATGCTAAGATGAGGCTTCTACCAAAAATAACAAAAAATCCTGTTTTTATTACCTTCCTTGCCTTGAATAATGGTTAAGTTCTAATCAAAAAATATTTAACTTGAAACAGATCGATGACTTTTTTTAGATTAGATATATTTGTAAATATTATACACCTAGCGATTAGCATGGGATAATATACGAATTTTCCACTACTGAATCATCATATTCCTGTCGTACCATGATAAAGTTTTGGATGCTCATCTTGCCTCGTTTCTGTGTAAAAATGTAAAAAAACCGCTGGCAGTTCTCAAGCATGATTAATGGGCTGATGACATAAGGGTTTTGGTGACACGCCACTCACCCTTGGTTCAAGCGGAGGTCAAAGGCAAGGACAACACGCCATGTTATGTCTACTTAAGACTTCTGCCGGTTGTCAAAACCTAAAAGAATATTTATTAAATATATGTTGTCGATTTTCCTTAAAAGTATGTTGTTATTTTCAGTAAATCATTTAATACACTGATTTCCTCTTTTACAGTTATAAATATCTGTTTCATTGGGAACTATTTATAGGAATTATTCGGGTACTATACATTTTGATTGCGATCCCGTCCATTGTACTTTATTATTAGGTCTTGCCAGTATCTTTTATAATAAGTATTGAATATGTTAAATATTTTTCACAGCATGAGAAATTAAAATATAAGGTTTGCATAACAAAGGGTTTATTCGTTGAAAATATTAAGTTATAATTTACTTTGGTAGGAATCACGTTACTTGTAATTTATCTAACTGTTACTATGATCTTTCTGTAGCGATTTATTATATCACTCATTGACAAAAGAAAATTGAAGACTTCTTATAAGAATGTGTAATATAGGTAGTTACTATGGCTGGTGACATGGTCGAAGAACCTATTAATTGCATTTTGATTTAGAATTAAACATAGGTTAAACATAACATAACAAATTATAAAATGAGTTATGTCCCACGTTATTAGGAAATATTTTAAGTTTATATCACTATTAAATAAGGTCGTTTAAATAAAATAACTTTTTATCGTATATTTATTAATCTTGATTTTTAATGAAAAAACTAACCCGTTAGAGGTAATAGGCAAATAAACGACGTCGAAGTAGTATTTAATAAAAACTGTATTTCAAATGAGTTTTTTATTAAAACTGATAAAATCTTTGTTTTTGAATTAATTGAAATACTCTCAAGAAAAAAGCAAAGAAAAGAAAAAAACGTCTATATTTTTACGCATAACGTAACACGTCATGTATATTTTAGGACTGTAGCTTTATACATTAAACATGTTGTTTTATTTCTAAATTTATAATATTAGCCATTAACAACATTTAACAAGGAATAATGATAATTATATTTCTTACATTCACACCAATCAGCTTAGCTCAAAGTAAGCACTGTAAGGTTTGTGTTGATACTAGGGTAACGAATAAACTTACAAATATCATACATAAATAAGTAATATTAATAAATACCCATGACTCTAGTACAAATGCTCGATTTCATCACTCAAACATCTTCTGGGACTCGAACCTAGGACCGTCGGTGCGAAAGGGAGGATCGCTACCGTTGCACTAAACGGTCGTCAAATACTGTCACCAAATGTATAAAAAAATTACATGATTGTACATAAAAATAATTATGTTTAATATTAATTATGTAAACTCCAGTGAGTGATAATATGAGGGCCAACATGTATTCCAAAATGAATACTTCCAAAGTATTTATATGAACTATGTTCCAGTTCTATTTACAGCGCCGAGCGTTACTCGTAAATATGGTAACTCAATCCTTCTATTCTTCGGGAAAAATACGTGGATTCTATGTAAAAGAATTTATAAATATCTAAGTATACAATTTTCCACGGCAGTTTGAGTTACGATTGCCGCAAAAATAAAATCTTTCATATTCAACCATTAATATCAAATTAATTTACGTTCACAATACGTAGCGTTCCTCTACCAATTACAATTAAGAGAACGACATAATCCAGATCAAAGATTTTTCTTTAATTACAACTTCTTTATTAAGAAAATAGCGATTTATCACTTAAGGGGCGATTTTCTCAAAAGAGCTGCGGATTAATTAGAGAAGATAAAATTTGTGATATAGCTGGAGGCTTGCGAGTGCTCTGAACAGATAAGGGAATCCCGATGAGGAGTAATGGATCTATTAGCGTGCTTTGGCCTCCCGTGCCCTCCAGGGAACTCCGTTTTTGTTCACGCGAAAAATCACCCAATCGTGCTTATGAATCTTTCCTGCTCACTTTTTCACCCTTGAATAATTTGCTCGAATAATTTGTTTATATTAAACATTTGATTCGATAAACTGCTTTGGACACTCATCTGTGAATTTAAAAAAAATGTGTCTATTTTGAGGATTCAGTGCTGATTGGACCTGCGTGAAAATGATTTGAGAATTTTCCAATAAATTATCTCGATTAACGTTTGATCTAAAAAAATATCGGACAATATTACGCTGAATTGCTTTGGATACATTTGTTGGTAAAGTAAGGGTGATACTTTGCTACGGAATTCTGTAGCTGGTATAGCCGTAGCACGGTTATATCAAAATTTAAACATTTTTTATAAGGTTTCATACTCCACCAGTACTTGCGCTATGTTGGTCCTTCTATTTGTTTGCTCGCTGCTTTGCTCAGAGACTTTTAGTAGCAGAATTTTTCCCATTCAGTGGGCAGTTTATGAAATATATTGTGCTAAACCAATACCAGGTATTAAAATGCCAGCAAAATCTTGTTTTAATATATGTCAAAAAACCACGACAGGCAGTATTATACATATTTTTTACAAGTTATCGAGGAGACCGAGGTAATAGAAGCCTTACTTGTAGTGAGGAAGATGTTAAAGTAATAAAAATAAAAATTACACTTCATTGTCATGTTAAAAGCGTCAAATAATGAGAGTCCTCTAAGTCCGTATATTGTGACGAGCAACTATATTGAACCCTACATTGTATGTTACCCGACATGCACTTGGTTGGTTTTTATTTCTGAGTCAATGAGTATCTGAAAACATTTTTTTTTCTGATTTACGTCAAAATAAAAAAAGTCATAGTTTTCTTTCTTATTTTTTTTACATTCGCACAAACGACAAAACTATAAACAAGGCAATATCAATGCACGTTTTAGTACTTACTATAGATTGAATAATATTTCATTATACAGTGAAAAAAAACAATGTCCAAATATGAGCAGAAACTCTATTGTCCTAGAGGTACTGTCAAATGTGCTAAGTCAGAAAGCATAACTGTGTCAGTGAACGGTTTCTTAGAGTTCGGACCGTTAGAACGAATTCTAAGTTCTGACCACACTGGATTAGGAGAATATCATGTGCCTTTTACATGTACTGCGAGTATGCTAATGCCACTTTGAAATCGATGACCCCAGTATAAAGATATAGTCGTGATTATTTATAGGACGTAGATTACACAGGTTATTTTCAAATTATTTTTCTTTCAAATCATTGGTCATTCATTAATACCCATAATATATTACTGTCTTAAAAATTTATTAAATGCTTCACAGTAGCATATTAAACACATTTACGCAGCTTATTTTCTTTCCCTTGTTGTCAGCAAAGTTAACTAGGAAAAACATAAAAAATCTTACCTGACTTGAAGGTGATTTCACTTATTAAGATCCATTCGTGCTGAAATTTAAGCTTTATCATTAGGTGCTTGGCAGTTCGGTTCTGCAGATCTATGTGGACAACTCTGGCATGTTCTGAAACTCGATCCTGTTTTGGTTCATGTGATATGTAGTCTTCTTGCCATCGTTCTCCTTCTAGCGAGAAATATATTTCGGCCTCCTTGAAAAGCTGGACAGTAAAATAAAAAAATCATTACTCTAAAAATATATAAAAATTATAAATGCACTGTAGTCGTGATCAATATAAATTACTTTAAAGTAATTACAAAAACAACCAGTTGAAAATTGTAATTAAAACAATCATGTCAAAAATTACATAAATTTTGTGTAACAAGTTTGGATTAGTTACTGTAAATCAACTTCTGATTTTACACCATTTTAATGATTACCTTAAAATATAGCACCAAAACGCTTTTATAGGCAATAGTTACTCGCTACTAGCTTACATACATCCAACCAAAAGTTATTTATGTTTTTTACCTGAACATCCTTCGTAAACATATTGTTAGTATGTAGGTCGATGAAATGGAAAAGCCTCGTATTTGTAAAATTGAAAGTAAGCTCAACTTCATCATCCAGTAACATAGATTTGTTCCAACCAACCCAACGAGTTCCTACAAATAATTTTTATACTTAGTATTAGTTTCTTATATTATCGACTTCATGACCCATAATGACGCAAAGCAGCTGCTGATGTGTGTATATATGAATCATATATTTTTTTAATTCTCAAGGTTACTAATATTATTTTATCATTAAGGTATGCCAAGTAAATTTAATAAACAAAAATCGTAGACTTTGTACCAATATTCAAGATAAAGGCCCACAACTAAAACCACTTTGAAATCTCACTTTAATTCTAATATGATGTGAGTGATAGTTACAGAGTATTTTGTTACCTCTGGTATCTGAAGGGTCTGGTAGCTCAAAGTCATTTGGTCCAGTAAGTGAATCGGTCATCTGGCCGAGTCCATCGTAGAGTGACCCATCCCGCATGACACCATCATACGCTAGATCTTCAAATTTGGCTCCACCGGTCATCGACTGCATATCTCCTCCTCTTGGTGCCGAGTACGCCACTAAAGCTTCTGTAGAAATATTGGTGATATAAAGACACCGCCAGAGGCGGTGAACGCTCAGCACGTGAATGGGTGACAGCAATAAAAGTCGCAGAAGCATACATCGCTCAGCAATACAGGGTAGGGGTAAGAGGTCCCGGGACATCGCCAGCAAAGGATCAGTTATACATACGTTTCCATCGACAGCCGTATAATTCGACTCGCATACAGGCAGTCCTGGGGTGTGCAGCGTATGGAAAAAACCGCACTTTCGAAGCGATAAATGGGGCCTCTAGTATTGTCTTCACAGCTGTATAGGTGTTTACATTGCCCGTTATTAACTGAAAAAATGAAAGTCTGTTGCAGTATTCATATTTAAGTGTGGAGGTACATCTAATTAGGCAGTGATAATTTCGTTTATTAACCTCCACCTTGTTAGGACAGTGGTCGTCGCTTAAGTTCTAGTACATATCATTTTGAGTAAGGCATGATATTTGAGGGGAAATCTAAAGATGCATCATATGAATCATCAATAATGATGGTAATCGAATCATCGAGATCTCAAAAATTCGAGGGCACATTCTGTCTTTCGACCATTTATTTGTCCATGAACTGTAATGAAAAACTCCTCTTTGATGTGGTACGGTGGTAGAACTTAAGAGACATGTCCACTGTTTTTACCAACGACGGAATGGAGGAGGTTGTACCTATAGGTTTAGGGTAAAATGTTGTTTGATAGTGCAAACGAATGTTCCCATTTAACTCTAAAATGGTTCAACCGATTCAAATATTTAGACATCATTGGCTCTGGTTCTTATTCTGAGATAGGTTTTACAATGATTACACAATGATTGGTGGAGTAATAAAGTTTATACCTTTTTTTAAGCATATTTTTTGCCATGATTGTTTAACTTTTTTCAGATATGGTTTTCTGTAGTGTTTGAGACTTCAACAACAAAGAAGATATCAACTCAATTGGAATGTAAATTGAGAATGTTACAATTGTGGTCAATTGATAATTTTTGATAGGTGGTTGTATTGGGTCTTTTTGTTTAGTCCAGCAGCATCCGTATATCATGGGAACTTTGCCATGGCACGTTGTTAGTACAGAGTGTTTCGGGTATTTTGATAATTAAATTGACGTCCTCTCTGGCTACATTATAGGGATATAATCTATTGTAAGACACTACACGTAAAAATTAACTAACAATATTTGTTGTTGAAAGTCTGTCTGTACAAACGTTCAAAGACTAACATCCTCATATTATTTTTATAAAACAGGTTTTTTATTTTTATTTTGTTCCTATTTATCTCTAGTAGTTATTGACATGACAATGCTGTGGAATGTAGGTAGTTACTCCGCTTAATCACCAACATATTAATTTACCCAACAAAATCCGTGGAGGGTTTCCAAATTCAATTGAAATGTAGCAGTATATAAAAGCTATTACAAGTATGTCACTTATAGCGATGAAGCAATTATCACTTAAAAAATTGCATTTATTTTACATACCCTACGTTTTACTTAGTCAAAAACTCATAAAACAGTAAAAGTCATTTCATGTCAGGCAATGGCAGATAAGACAATTATTATTGGACTTTTAATTATATTAATATGCAGTCGGAGGTTTTTTAATTCAAAATTCTTTTTCGATTAAGTCAGTCGTAAATTTAAGAAATATTTTTGCTTATCATTTTAATTAATACTTCTTAGTGGCTTTTTAACAAATGAAAAGCTAATAATATTCGAATTGATTAGATAAAATGAAATTCAATATTTAATGAAATAAGGCTTCTCTCTCTTGGTAATTAAGTGGGTATGTAAAAGCTACCGATGGGTAAGGTTTCCTACCGCACTGGGACTAATTTTCTGTAACTCGACTCTTGTAGCCAACTGTGCCTCAGTTATCTGTAGAGAGTGCAAAAGACGGCCAAACAAAAGGGTTTGAAATTTTCACAACCAATATTCATTCAAGGAATAGTTTCAGTTTACTGTGGTGAGTTTTATAATTTTTTTTATAGAATTAATTGTCGTGTTATGAATGATCAACGGAGTTTAAATTTATTTTGAATGTCTTAGAAATAAGGAAAAATCAGGTTAAGTTGCGTCAGTATGGTCAGTAAGAAATACGAGTCAAGGCCCTTAATTGTCACATATTTCGTAGTTTAAACTAAAAGACACAAGAAAGACACGTACAAAAGCGATACACGTACAATTGAAGATTCCTGCATATTTTAAGAATCACTCAGACAAAGTTGGTTTCTGTGTAAGCTTGATGTTATAATGGAAATTAATGTATCTTTTGAGTTTTAATTACAGCGTATGTAGTTAAGGGCCGTGGGGAGTAACTCCATGTAACGGGAGGCTGCAAGCCGAGTCAGGAACTTCATCTAGATGAAGGTAAAGTTAGTCTCTACAAACTCGTTCTGTCATAAATGGTGATTGAATTAAGCCTTCCGAAGCTTTAAATGTTCAGAAAATTAGTGACAGATTGGGGATGGCAATATGTACATACGAATGATACAAACTTGATTTGTCGAACTTAGCTTTGTTCAAACACAATACATTTTGAGCAATTGAGATATCGATTGCAATGCTTAATTGAATATTTAAAGAGGCCATTTGTGTTTTCATTTAATACATTTAAATGTTATGATTTCTTGTTTAATAAAATTCAAATAAAGTTATAGAATTAAACAATAAATTGTGTCAAATAAACATTGTCTCTTTTTCTATAATATATTTTTTTGTTGTAACTAATGCCTGTCAGTTACATAACTAGAGGTAAGTTTAATTTTACACTTACCGTTTACATTACATTAATAATCAATTCAATAGTTAACATAAAATTTGTATTTTCTGGCGTTTAATAAAAATAACCTGATAGCGGTAATGCAAATAGAGCTTAACCTTAACACCAGAATGTGAGATTATTAAAAAACAGGTAGATACATGTTTAACTATTTCAATAAACGGATAACGTTAACTTATAATATTATATTGGATAAACGAGAGTTGTGATTAACCGTGTTTTTAAAGTGTTTAATTTTTATTTAATTTTATTTTATTGCTATTATTCCGACTATTGCGTTACTTTAAGAACGAAAATACTAATATAAAATATCAATAAAGATATTTAACGATCATACACTTCTATGGACATTAATCTTTGTTTTATAAAGCACAATAGTTTAATCGATTTTTATATATAAAATATAAGTTTGCATAGTACTTTTTTATACTTAAGTCTATTTTTTCATAATCAATAAGTTTTAATCATTTCTAATACGTTGACTTCAGTCATAGCATTGGGCGAATAGTTGTTAGGATGTAAATGTTCATTGTAAATACATACTTTACTGCCGTTAAAATCCTTGTATTTGACCCAGCGGTTGAGAGAAGATCGCCAGTACTCTACGGAGTAACTTTCAACGAATTCGACACCGACGGAATTGGCAAATCGACCCTGTGATTCAGTTGCCGTCACTAAGTATTCATCTCGAAGGTCTATTTGAAGGTACTGTCGGCTTCGTGGTGATATCAGGCCATTCGGGCACCATGCTCCGCCGCGTATTTCTGTCCTTATCCTGTAAAAGAAAGTCGTGTAAGTTTTCCTCTCCGCATAAAATGCAAAAAAATTGTTTTTATCGAGAAAACACCAGTACATTTTGTTGCTATGTGTACATCAGTATCGTAGCGTTTTTAACGATGCAAATAAATAGTTTTCTATTTAATTAATTACAACATATTACAATCTTCTTATTATTATTAATTAAAACTTGTAGTTTAAACCTAAACGTTGAGAATGCTTACTGGAAGCTTACTAGGATGAAACCGCAAACACTAGAGCAGTATTTTGTCCACGTGACTAATCCGTTTCTATTTAATATGGTTGCAACAGAGGCTTAAGTCGATTAAAGGCAACGCCTTTTAATTTAGAAACGCCAGTTTAAGACAAGTTTGCGCATAAGCAAATAAAATTAGCGTTATAGTCTGAGCAAATACTCTAGCTGATTCTGTCAACAGAGGCGCGATCGCCTGGCGTGGAGTTTAATTTGAATATCTTCGTAGCGATCTCATCTCATCTCTCTCACAAAGAGCGCTAAATGCCGAATTAGCGTGGTATCTGCTAAATCGTCCTGACCCTTAATAAAGTGGCACAGTTGTACACTGGCACATCCATCCGTACGTACAATCTTGTTATCTTTGGGGAGTCAAGCTCGTAAAGGATTTTGTAGGATCACGGCCGCTCCGAATTCATATGAAAATTTAATTTTCAGTTAGTGAATTTCTCAAACTGGAGCTGAGTTTTCGCTATTGTCTCGCGTTGAGCTTATGCGGGCTTAAGGCTCGAATGTGAGACCCTCTGTTAATTGTTTGAGCTAAGTATGAGCATTTTGTGGTTGTGGGATTCGCAATTATTGTAACAACTTGGCCGTATCATGGCACTTTATTGTTGTGTAACAATAGGCGCCGAATAAGCGTATTGTTACGTATCGATTTAGCGATTGTTTGTTTTGGGTTGATTTATGTTTAACCATTTGTTTCACTTGATTATTTTGACATTAATGCTCAGATATTGGGATAGATTAAAATTCACCTATTGAGCCGGAAAATGATATGTAGCAGAAACAATAAACCCTACAGCAGGATTATTTAATTTTATTGTAGCTTTATCCGTTTTAATTGATCATGGAAAACTGAACATTATAAAAATTTTATTATCATCAGCCCCACTGCTGATGCCAAGAACATACCTTGGATGAAATGGCTAATAAGAGAATAGATCTACTTTACAGATTGGCTAACGACTGCTGTTACAACTAGGTACAGTAGTTTGATGTGCCTTCAGGAGAGTAGGATATTTTTGTCACTAATTTCATTACCAGACCTTGTGAAATTTGCTTAACCTGCGCATTCATAGGCTAAACGCAGTAACACTGAATAATCTAGCTCCTCGAGCTAAATTACTACATTTTTGTAAGAAAACTGTTTATGTTTTTGACATATGGCTCATGCACAATAGTAAGTAATACTACGGTACTACTTTCTTAATTTGAAATTTAATTTGTTCCGAAACTTGATAGCGTAAAATCATCGTCGCAAAGAAAAGTCACCGCAAGAGTGTCTAAAAATTTACGGTTCAAGCTAGGTCGATCTAATCGTGAATCGGATCGGAATTTAATTGGCTGTCCGAGATTCTCCCAGTTTCTTGAATCTTGTTCAGGATATTGTCAATAAAGTTTAGCGTATCTAATCATGAAGGGACTGGGTTAGCGTGAATTTGGCATTGTTATACATTTTTATATGTATATTTTTCTACAAATATTATTATATTTACCTGGAACTAAGTGGTGAAACACTTTGGTCGTAGCTAGAACTGGCTGATAGAGATTCGTTGGAGATCATGCCGATCTCCATGCCGAGCGCAACCTCGCAGTGACCAATCTCAGCTGTAAACAAAACGTTATGATGAAATAAATTATGATTTGTGTCAATTTTATCGAAAGGCATAACGCGGGGTCAATGCTGAGAATGGCCTATAACCATCACGCGGACCCAGTGCGAATTAGTGGGTACTATCGATTGCAGATGCACTAACGGCTCGACAAAACCAACGGCTTAAAATGCCTTCCGAAGCGCTGGCGAGCTTAAGATGGCTTTTGTTACCTGAGTATTTTTGGTAGCTACGCATAAATCGGAGGGGACATTGAAGAATAAATGTGGCATCATCAACATCTCAGCCTTAAAATTTCCACTGTTGGACGGAAGCCCCCCCCGGAAAATGCGAGGATTTGCCATAATCTCCATGTTTGACAGGGGGGTTAGAGTTTTCAGTAAAAAACAATTCGGAACGGGTTGCTGCTCTTTTTGTGGTGTGCTGGAGGTGTATGGTGATTAATATCAGAAACAGTAGTCGCCTTTTAGGAAACCCGTAACACTGAGGATTTGTGCTATTCGAATCTGTCGGGCTCTTAATATCAAAAATGATGAATACTAAACACAAATATGGTAGAAATAAAGGTCGACATTTTTTTCATAATACATTTAATAATAAAAAAAAGTTACAAAGATAAATTGTTGATGTCGTTTAGTAAAGATGCGTGAAAAGTTTTTGATAGTCGGCCGTAGTCCACTCGATTGAGATGTCAGGTTTAGGACTAAGCGGGCTGAGTTCAAACCACAACGACGTACTGCTAACATTGGATCCACTCGCAGCACAAACATTAAGCATACATACTAAGAGGTGTTAAAGTGGATATTAAGTATGTGTTTGACGCAATGCGATTTCACAGATTTAGATTAACAGTTTCCACCTACTTTCTCTGAGACTAAAGATATGCGTAGCCCGGTGTTAATATAAGATAAATCTTCATACCCAGTCTCTTGAGTTATTAATTTTTCATTATTGCTAAGTTTTACCATCGTTACCATAATAGGTAATATGAAATGCACTTTAAGTACTGAATTGTACACAAAATTTGATGGGGCAAAGATGTTATAGGCCTTCTCGAAAAGAAACATGAATGTGACAAGAATAGTTGTAGAAGAGCTTAATGTAAAATCTTGTAAATGTCTAAGATACTAGTAAAAAAAACCTTGCTAATTCCTTAAATTTAAACTTAAATTAATTTATTTTGTTTGTTATTAATTGAAACGTTTTTTTTTATTACAGAATCTGAACTCACTTAGTAATTTTTCTAAATTTATACAGTATTTTAGTGGGTACAACACCTTTTAATAAATTAAAAACTTGCGTGTATAATAAGTGTTATTATATCCATTGTATTGTACATTCAAATTTGTGTTGGTGAATGTGAAAGCTTTATTTAAAAAAAATATATACTTACAACTATGTGCACAGCCGACTCAATTTAATATGAAACATAATATTTTTTTTTACCTATTAGTATAACGCTGCTAGCCTATTGGGCACCTTTTTAAACAACAGCGGTGAGGATAATTTTTATCTAATTTTTTTATTATATCAAGTATAAATAATATTAACAAGCTTAAATTACGTCATATTAAAAATAATTTTGTATACATTTTTTCATTATGAATTATGTATAATACGTAAAAGTAATTTTAATAAGTAATTAGAAGTCCAATTATGCTCTATTGCATTATTTCGCGTTCGGCCTTTAGAGCTAAGAGTATTTTACCAGAGCTGGTCTATAAACGAATAAAACACATTGGCTAACTTGTAGTCTTCATTGCGTGTTATCTCTTCAGTCCTGGCTGCATATCTGTAGAATACAGTGGCCTATCTTCGAATGGAGTTTGAATCCCTGACAAAAGCCAGAAGTGTCAGTGGAACTATTAACATACTAATAGTGTCTTTGAGCAAATAATATTCCACACAATAGAAATAACTATCGGGAAAAAATAAGGTCACATTTAGTTAACTCAGCCGAACGAAAATATTTAGCGAAGTATTTAGACTATTTGGTTAGTTCAATTAATTAGCTAATACGTTGATTGCTCTGGGCGGTCACGGCCGCAAAAACTACAGATAGTAAACAACGCAAAGTGTGTATCCATAGTGAATGTAGGACAGAGAAGTAAAAACAATTCAAGGCGAATATATATTATCTCATTGCTAAGGTATTTTAAACTAGATAATTTCGCAAATTTCTAAGAGTTTTTATCACTATGTCTTGTTTTATTTTAGTTGATTAATTGTTGTTATTTGCTTGCAAGTAATAATCTATAGGAGAGAAGTAGAGAAAGGTTCCCTAATAAAAGTAATCAACGATATCTGGAACGCTCAAGCCAGTGAGCAATTTTCTATGAACGACATACCCATGTTCGCCAAAGTATAAACTATTTTCGTTTGACAGCTACAACGACTGGACAAGTGGGTACTACAGTTTCAATAAATAAGTCCTTTCGTAAGCTTTTTCTGATTTCAGTTCCAAATTAAAAGGAATTAGTCCATTAATGTTATCGGCGTATCGATTCTTGGCGGAACATTCAGCCTTAGGTAGCCACGATGCGTAAACTGTGGAATCAAATAACTTTTGATTATTGTAACTCGTTAGAAAAACACAAGAGTTCATTTATTAAGAAAGAGTTTTGAAATTTGTATTTGTTGACTAGCTGACAGCAGCAATTGGTTTTCTAAGTAATGTTATATATTTCATGTACTCGTATTATGAAATATATGATATAGTATTATGAATAGTAATGCAATACTAACGTTATCACTTGTGAAAATTTCATAGATATTTTTATCTTTCTATCGTGATTGAATATTAAACATAATTTAACGCATTCAATATATTATATTTTAATCAAAAGATTACGGGTACAAGATGTATCAGAAAATAAAAAAAATATTGAAATATAAAACATACGCTACAAATGTTTCCACAAAATTTTTGAAGGTACTCTACTAGTGTAATTCTAGTCAAAATGTTGTTAGTTTTCATTAAGGGAGGCTGATACGTGTTCGCCCTCGTTTCCATCGGCATCAGTACTGTTTATTCTTGCTCACAGGCGATAATTAGTGGGTTATTATTTAATGAAAATACGTACCTTGTGTTATTTTAGTATAGTTTACAGATATTGTTTTATTTGGGTATAGCAGCTGGATTACTATAGAATAAAATAAATCAGTATATAAAAACAGCACATTCTATACAAAAGGAATATTTACGTATATTGAAATAGTACTTTTTTAGAAAAGACTTCTAAACTTATAGGCGGAAGACGAATCGACATCATATAAAAATTTGATAGTCAAAACAATAGAGAACTGTTTTTAATATACCACGACTATGGTTCGATTGACGATGTTAAAACAACAGGAAAACCATTACCGATGCACTTATCGGCTAACATTGCGTGAAGATTATTTCTCTAAGATAATAAGTAGAAACGAACTCCGAAGATAATGTAATATTGATAATTATTAAAGAGATCGTTGTATGTATGCCACAGGCGAATTTGGCAGAGTCATAAGTATGGTTCTACACGGGAGCAAGGGGATGCGATCCCTCGGAAATAAGGGGTCTAAATTTTTGTTTATTTTCCTGCTTTTAATAAAACGAAAATACAATACGCGGCGGCGGTGAGGCACAAGGGGGAAAATTCAAATTCGGTTCTCGAACGGAGGTATTATTTTAACATATGTAGGTATATTGTTTTACGTTATGTCTGTGTTTTCGCGAAGTAACGTCGAGATTCTTTTGTGAATGTACAAATGTTATTTATAGCCTTATTTGCTAACATGTACGGAGGGAGGGTTACCTCAAACATGGCAGTCTTTGTTTTTATCGTATTTGATTTTGATTTACTCGGATATTAGCTAATGGTTATATTATACTGTTTGGAATTCTGGAATGTTTTAACTTTTAATTTATGGCTATAATTCGGATTGATATGTAATACTCATTATGAGTCGAAAGAAAGATGTTTTATACATAGCTATTTTCAGGTGTAAACGACACCGCGAAAAGTTTCCATATAATGAATGGGAAGCGAAAATGAAGCGTTTGTTTTCGAAAGTTAAGTTGACTTGAAAGTTTACTTAACTAATGTTTCATCTGAAAATCCCGGTCGGGACTTGTTATTGAATCTTATTAGGTATTAGTAAAAATAAACTGTGTACACCAAGAAAGCGAGAGTTAGGGGAGAGGGTGAGAGAGAGAATACGCTGTTTTTTCATCTTCATCCTCAGCCACTTCTGTCGCCACTAATGTAGCAATGAAAACGATGAAAATGATGAAAAATTCAAAAAGATTAGGCCGTAATCCACCACGCAGGCTTACTGTGTATTGGTGGGTGTTAACGACCGCAAAAACCAAGGCGGCTTAGCATGGCTTCCAAAGCACGGTGTAGCGCGAGATAATAACTTTTTGGTCACCCATACGATGATGACCCATTGGAACAGTTACTTAACCTTCACAATATTAGGTCGAACGCGTTAAGCTATGTTTAAAAATAAGTAAGATTCGAAGGCATTATGATTTATGTTTCCATTTTATAAATTCATATGAACAATTTGACAAACAGTTATTTAATATAACGAATCGTTTTGAATGTAATACATCCAGGGCTTATAATCTCAGGCGAGGCTTGAGAGGGGGAGGGTTAATCCAAATGACGGTGAGGCGTTATGATAAATTATGACTGTACAAATTATATGAGAAAAACAAACAATTTATTAACAAGACAAATTAGCCAACAGTTGCAAAGTTTAAATTCTATACAACATCCGTTTGTCTGTGTCCTCATTTTTAAGAATTGTGGTTACCATTTAATCTTACACTTGTTTCAATCATTAAATACCTAATTGCACATCATGTCATTATCTACATTTAAAAACGCATGAAATGAAAAATATTGTTTTTGAAAAGTTTTGAAAAAGCAGGTAGATACCGCACCTACCTTTTAATATCTTTTGACAATATCAACTATAAAGCAGTTGTGACGCAAATTCCGTGCTGTTTTTTTTGTTATTATAAAAGGCTCATGGACTATCTTTCACAACCTTTCACATTTAAGGGTCGTAAAAGCTACTAATGATATTGGACATAAATACCATATACCTACCTCTTGCAGATCACAAAATGTATTTCAACATTTTCCGAATTATGGTATTTTATTGAAATCTCGAACCCTTTCTGAACAAAGCCCTTGTATTTTGGTTGACGTTTTAAACGTGGCATCCGAAGGATATTTTTTTCTATGAATAATATGCTAATATCCTTGGATTTTTTTTATTAAATGTTCAAAGCACTACACGTTTTTATTTTTACACACCATCTTGAGTTACTACAGAGAGTGCCATACCATAAAACTTCGAGCAAACGCGGTGTTAATTAGTGAGTGCTAACTAAAGCAGACACCGGCTTATCATACTATCCGAAGAACGGAAGAGCTTTATATAATTTTTTGGCCACCCATCCAAGTGTCATAAAATCTGATCATATGCTGGACGCAATTTCAACTACGCATCGAGCCTTTGCTGAGGACAGTAATCACACCAGCAAAAAATTCAATCCTTGACTGATATATATATACCTTAAATTGTCTGTTTCAGACTTACATATATATAATATTACACAAATATTTTTACATAGTGAAATGCCATTAAAATGGTAGTTATATCAGTTGAAATGAAGGACTTGTTAAAATTGTGCTAATTATGTTATACCGGGTAGCCCGAGGACGTTTCTCAATGTAAGCCCTCGTAACACATTGCGAAAAAAAATTATTAACCCTGTACTTGGAAAACATACTCGAGGCGCTTTACCGCCATGGTAGGCCCCTTTAACCTCTAAACACGCTGCGGTAACGAATACTAAAGATTGTAGCAGCAAACTCCGTGGCGATAGGCTTTTAAAAGGAATGCGAACATCATTCGAACAGCGAACGGACTGCTGCGTGATTATGTTGCCCCCATAGCATGTGCGCGCTTAAGGTGGTCTAACTCCTCATCATCCCATTTCAGCATAACGCTTACGTATAGCTTTTAATTGAGAGATCCAGCAACATGATATCGTCTGTATAGCTAAGGTTGTTTATTAACTAATCATTGATGGAAAAGCCAAATTTTGTAGCTCTTAGTGCCAGTAACTAAAGTATTTGCCTAGGGTGTTTGCCGCAAAGCTTTCCAGTATGTCTCGTACCATAATAAATTCAAATCCTTATTAACGGAGATTTATAGGACGCTTGCACTTTAATCCACCGGAATCGTTATAAAAATATTCACGAACATTGTGATACAATTGATGTATCTAATTTCAGATACTTGTTGAGCTCGAGAGGATTGATATCCTGCTAAATTATACAAATTAAAAAATATATAACAAGCTTATTCGCATTTTATTGGTTCGAATATTTATATATTCCATGACTGTAAATAATTCGTGCAATGTGAACTTCGTAGCTCAGTCTTCGTAATGTAATTAAAAGTTCCGTTGCTTGATGAGGGGAAAGATAGCGTCCTAAAAATATGTGTGCGTGATAAACTTACTTCTTCTCAGATGAACATTCCACATTCTCCTTTCCGTCTTAATCACATATACCTATTGAACAAAGTGGGTCACTTAATATTATTTGATCTCCATAGATATTAATAATACAAAAACAATAGCTTCGTTTGTGCCATAAGCCTAGGCACTACTTATCAATGAAGGTCGTAGTCAGATTTGAAAAAACAAATTAATTTTTTTTATGATTTTTTTGATTTTGGAATTTAAAAAAGTTTGCTTTCATAAAATTGAATAATAACAGGTGAAGTAGGTTTTTATGTTGTTTTTTATGTTATTTTTTAGTAGTAGTAGTTTAGTTCTGTTGTTTAATATGTAAAAAAGTTATCCTTATATTTAAAGCATAACTCAAATATCAAAAGTAATTAATTAAGTAAGTCTTATAAAAACTACATATGAAATTAAACAAGTAACATTTTATGATTGCAATACGTTTTGTTTTATTGGCAAGACGGGAAAAGCCTTGGTAGGTTAAAGCTTCTGACCTGCTTTTGCTATATTTTGAAATCACAAGAGAATAAACTTTAATAAAACATAATCAGGCGATGTAATAATTTGAGAAAAAAATGTGATAGTTTATATTAGTAACCAAAAACTTGGCCTTTTTTCTCTTGACTCGTTGATTAATTTCCTTGATGACATGAAGTCCAATCCAAACAACCTGTGTTACATATTAATTGTGATTTTCTTCGAAATAAACTTATAAGTTGAGAACGTAATATAAACTGTTCGGGCCTTTTACACGCAATCACAAGGAAATCTAGTGGAGAATTAACTGTAATTTGCAGTCATCCCCAAGGGCGAGCTAAATTTGCTACCTCATTACATTAATTGCCAGTAGCAAAGGATAATAACTATTAAAAATTCATTGTTTCCAGCCTTCCACCAAGTTCGCTCGAATAGCATTATTAATATTTAATTCTGCTGAGGCATCACGTCTAATGTTCTAATTTAAAATTCTTACGAAACTTAATATTTGAGTGGGGCAAGCCCGTGAGGATAGGTTCTATGCCTGCTTTGAAAAAATGTCGTTTCTTATAATCTGCGCTTATTTAGTTACATGGCTGTGTGAGTTTGGGGCGACATACACGGGGATAGTTTGCGAACCGCAATGTAGAGCATGATTGTTGAATATTTCGCGTGAAAGAGGTTCGTGCCCCGGCTAGACCTGCATGCTCAGTACTACATAAATTTTTCGTGGTGCCGCATTGGAACTGCAGTAGCTAGCTAGGAACATTGTACGTGTTGCTTTGCCAAATAAAATGGTGAATGAATAGTATTTTACATAAGTTTTTCTTTAAAAGCGCATGTGGACGCTACTGACCCTACTTGGTTTTGTAAATAAAATAGAGGATATATTATTCAGCTGTTTAGGTAGAAATTTGTTTGTGAATGTTATTGAAGGTTTTATGAAGCTATTTATATTTATTTTCACTCTAACACAAATCAGGTTAAAGACTTAAATATTATGAAAAAAAAAAACAGTAAATATTATGGAAAAGCCAACTTATGCACTGACTCTTCTTCTGGAAGATTCGAAAAGTGTAAATTAACAAAGTGCAAATACACTCCGTTGAAAAGTTAAACCTACAACTGTATTAAAAAAACAACCAAACTGCTCACGTTAAAGAGCCACTCAAATATGTTTTTACTAAGAATAAGATGTTTTTAGGAAATATGTGTTTGTGCCGCTGTGTGTGTGCTGTGTTCAAAAAGACTATTACTGAATAACTGAATCAAAAATATGTTAGAAAATCATACAGTAGTGCTTATAACAATGCATAGTTAATAATATACTTCTTACATATTTCTAACAATCATACCAAATAGCCTAGCCCAAAGAAAGCTCTGTAAGACTTGTGATATGGATATTAGGGTAACAGATATTTATAGGTATATACACATAGATATGCAATATAATATATGTATATATATATTTACTAGGTCTGCAATGCTGCTGCTGTTTGCAAATACTGAGCGAAACACTACCTTACCTAACCTCACCTAAATTTCATCAATGTAGTCTCAGCGGTTTGGCTGTGATCAGCTTTTGAATTTTTCTTTCGGTGATTATTCCTCCATGGTAAAGTCTATATTTTTTTTACATAGCCTATGTCCGTCAGGTTATAATCATGTATGTTCATGCCAAAATTCGGTCCAATCAGTTGAACCGTTAAGTAGCAGGAGGGAGACAAGCGAAATTTGTGAGTTGCCTAAAAGAGAGCTTCACTCTTTCAGAGCTTCGCTCAATAAATACCCATGACTTAGACACAAATGCTCATATTCATCACACAAACATCTGCCCTTTCTGGGATTCGAACTTAAGATCGTCAATGCAAAAGGATCGCTGCCGTTGTACCAAATGGTCGTCGTTTATAAAATCATTGCTGCAAACATGAATATTAATATATTTGAAATAAAATAAAAGCAACGCAATGTTACACAACCCTAAAGGTGTACTCACTTTACCTGTCCTCTTTACCACTACAAGCATTTCTAATTACGCCGTATGTGAGTAATGTTTAAAGGGTAGAGGGGAGTGGTTTAATACATAACATAATGAAGTAACATGTTCTGCAGGAGTGCGGCTGCTTTTACCAAAAACAAGATAAGATAAAAAGCTTTTTAACCAATATGAACGTTTACTATTCGTGTATTGAACGTTAACAGTTACGTATTTTCGAGAAGGAGCCGCAAAAGGTCCTATATACAATAACTAGGTCTGCAATACATGCTGCTGTTTGCAAATACTGAGCGAAGCAATTAGATTTTTAAAGGGTGACTATTCCTCGATGGTATGTCCGATTTCAAAACTTTTTTTTGCACATTAGTCACGACCACGATGTGAGTTTTGGCGCCAAATTTCATCAATGTAATATCAGCGGTTTGGCTGTAATCAGCTTTTGAATTATTCTTTTGGTGATTATTCCTCCATGGTAAAATTTATATTTTTTTACATAGCCTATGTCCGTCAGGTTATAATCATGTATGTTCATGCCAAAATTCGTTCGAATCGGTTTAACCGTTGAGTTGCCTAAAAGAGAGCTTCGCTCAATGATATCTTAGGGTGTTTTTAAAGAAACTTATTTAACACTTCGTTAAAAGCAAAAGGTAAATTTACTATTACTAAAATTACAGTATTCCTAATAAAAAAGGTAGATATAAAAGCTATTAACTTCACGCTTCTTTTAATTTTAAATGTCCATTTATTCTTTTACAGCCTTTGATCATAAGAGTGTTAATAACTTAAGGCAAGTCTGCGGTATTGTATAATTATATATAAAGATTAAAGACGTTATGAAAGATAATACATTTGATGGATTAAAATTTAGTGCTATGAATTACCTATTTATTAATAAAAGATATGTTGTAAGCAATAGTATGTACTTCGGTTTGGATATGAATTATACCAACGAAGTTAACTTTCGTTAGATGAAGTTTGTTTAAAAGAGTCGTTAAGTCGTCGATGTAACGCTACTTTAAAAGACATCACAAGAATTATTTAAGAAAAATAAAAACACCTTAAGACACGGGACACTAATAAATTTAGCATAACATCGATGAGAACCGTGTCTAGTTCTCTTTGTTATGTTATACTGTATCTACACTGTGTGTATGTTCTCTGAACTACCATAGCATCCTTTGGTATTTCCTAATTAATTAATAAGTTGTAGCGATATATATAGCCAGGCAGTCAGTAGGTAGTTACGATTGTTTGTAAAGATGCATGTAAATAATTAAGCTACGTCATGATTATTTGATCTCATAGAATGTGAATATTATCATGTGATAAAGATTTAAATTAGTAAATTAGAAGTTTTTTAAGAAAAGAAACACATTTTAAAAGGCACTTTTAGCTCTCCATGGATAAAAAATGTCTCTACATTTTGTCCACGGCAGTGCCTCGACTCTGCAGTTTGTTGACTCGTAAAAACAATTGACAAACGATTTGCAGACTTTTATAGAGCTCCCCATTTTCAATTCAGTGTATTTTAGTATTCACCCCGGCACAATTAATGCTTGTCGCCGTCAAGGAATGCGTTTTATTCGATTATGTGTTTCGATTTAAAGAAGCCGATCTTTTAAAACTCGACACAGGAAAACATTGTAATAAAGTATTCTAATCACTTTTGGTGAATGGATATTTCATCGTTGCAATAACTCGCGGAACAGTATTGATTCAGATATTGGAAAATATATATTTCTAGATGAACAGTGATATATAAAAAATATAATAAAACAACACGGATATCAAACAATAATAAGATCGATCACGTATCTTACTTTTATATACTATATAATACTTTTATATTACTATAATATCTTACTTTTATTAAGATATAATTTAAAAAGTTTATACCAAAAGTAAGACCATGTTAATATGTGAATTGTACTATTCAGAAAGGAAAGTAAGTAGATGTTTTAGAGATACGCACTACTATTTCTGTAATAACACAAACACTCATCATAAAACCAAACTATATTAATTTTATTAAAATCAATGTTAAAAATACTGAAATAATTCCGTGCTTCCGACGATTATTCTCTGCATATCAACAAAAGTTTTTACTTTAATAATATCTTTCCAATATAGAGAAAATGAGGACATATTGATAGCATAATTTAAAAAGCCATTCTTTCAAAAAGCATAAATTAATATATATATATATATTACATTTTGCCATGCAAAATTATGACAAAAAACGTTATCCGAAACAATAGGTAACCGACATTACGACCTAACAATGCAACTGCTGTACACAACTTTACTCATCAGATAGCTAATTCACTAGCGGTGACTTCAGATCAAAGCTGATTATTCATAGTCGAATAACAAGCGTCGATAAAGTGCAACAGTTAAAAATGTGTTTTGACGAAGAACGAGATTGTATCTTTACTAACATATTGTCTTTACTATCGCCTTATTAATATACAACCATTTCTTTTGCACAAACATGCCATTACCCACCACGCGGGCAATAGGATTGATGCTAACGTCTTTAGATGCAGTTCTTATGTGGCGCTTAACGTACCTTTCGACACAGGACAGAAGAGCTCAAATTGATATTGTTAGGTCACTCATACGATGACTATCTCTTGCCATTTCACAAACTTCAAGTTTAGGCCGAGGTGCTAACCATAATAATAATAATAATAACACAACTTTTTCAATCAAACATAACAATTCATAAAATTAATTATTAGAGTTTAGCTAGTGAATCTCATTCTGTGACATAAAAAAAATCAAACTGCATCATAATTACTATCTCCATGCTAGGTCTGACATGTGTTTTGGAAGTCAGTGGTCTGGTTGCACAGCATGGCCAGTAAGAATCGAATGAGCTCCCGTACAGTTGGTAGTTAGCGTTAGTAGTCAGCATCTGCAGTAAATATTACTAAAGTTATATGATATTGAATTATTTTAAAAATTCAAATAATTCAATATCATATAAAATATGAATTATGTTTAAGGCGGCCGTAGCTCATCGTATCGAGATGTCAGTTTACGAACGGCATACGAACCGAGTCCGATCATCACCGATGCGCTACAGGCGTGACCCCACTCGTCAAAGAAGTATGCAAGCTCGCTTACCATGAAGTGTTGCCAGCAATGTTAATAATGCGTTAATTGCATTGTTAATATTCTCTTAAAAATAAATATGAAAGGAACAATAACAATAAAATGATAATTTAAATTTGAACAAATTTAAGTGGAACCTCGAATCAACACATTTAGGACCAGATTGTGACGTGTGACCCGAATTTTGAAATTCAGAGAAATAAAAAGGTTATGACCAAAAAACATTGGCTCTATGGAATTTCGCATTGAATAAAAAGGGCGCGCTTTTAGAAAGTTTTCATTCATATGGAATTCCAAAATTTACTAAACATTTTTTTTTTGTATTATGCTCCGATCCAATATATGGTGCTAGGGAAGCTTTATGCTTAGAGACTGATCGACCTAGTATATATATTTCTATAAACATTAAATATCTATGCATCATATATGTATGTACCTATGTCAATCCATTACCCTAGTATCCATAACCCAAGCCTTATAGTGAATACTTTGGGCTTGGCTAATTGGTGTGAATGTTAGAAATATTATTTTTACAGGCCGAGGCTAGCTCCTTGCAAATTATATTGTGCAGGGTATATTCATATAGTCAGCATAATTACCTATCTGATTTTTAATACACAAGCTTCTTTGTATAGTTGGATGGTATGATGTCTGAAAGGCCGAGCAAGATATCGCTTTTAGGGCACGTTTCACGTGTAAAAAATAGTTTTTGAAACGCTTCGCTCCACCTCTAAATTTGAATACAGTACAATGAACCTACCTAGTTTTCAGAAATTCACAGCTTAAAACCAAATATAATTTTCCTAATACGATTCGAGGTGGTTTAGATACATTGACGCAAATTTAAACAATCATATAAATAGAAACCCAAATATTTTATATTTGGGTTTCTATTTATATTTCTAGAACCCACAAATATGAGCCCGCAGTTGGATGGTCTCGTTATTTGGTTGTTACGACGATCTAACTGCAAAAGTTATAAATTCACGTAATAATTCACTTCATCCTTGTTCACTGATTCCGGTTTGTTAGATAGCTCCTGACCAGGCTGAGTACGTTTACCTTTACTACAACTACCTCTAATTTTTGTTAGACAAATTGGACAATGTCGAAGGCTTTAGAAAGGTCGAGATAGATGTCAAGACTCTTTTCTTTTAGCCACACTGTTCACTACGTATTGTATCAAGCCATGATATGCCCAATTGTTTCAAGACCATTGTATTCAAAAATTTTGTCGACGATTACCGTCGCCATGATCTCAGCCATCCGCTCAGAGCCATGGAATTCAGGGGTGAAACTAGAATTAAGTGGCTGAAGCGGTTGTCATAGTGAGAAATAGGTAGCTAGGTTTCTTCATGTACCTGAAAACTAATCGTTGACTGTCTGTACTAGTTCTTGTGGGCCACTAAATATTTTTAGAAGTTTGACTAGTGTGATGTTTGCCCTGTCATTAATTTATTTTTATCGGTCTTTTTTTGATATACGTATTTTTAGTAAATTGAACCTTTTCGTTTTCTTTTTGAGTTACTTTCAATGCAAATGGTCCCGGTGAGCATACACCTAACATAATGTTAGATATTCGTTATACGTTATTTGGTAAAAATTGTGAAGATTCAAGTCTGCGCTTTTAACCAACCAATATGTTGGAGTTCATACTTGATTGTATTTAGAATCGTTTTGTAACTATATAATGTTTAGTCTTCGTATAATAGTACTCAATAATTGTTTCAACTTGAAATATATTTGGTATAATCGATATCTATAATAACACATGTATATGACTATTTTATAATTAGATATAAACAATCGAATGTCTCAAGTCTTATATCCTAAGACTAAATTAATGAAAACCACATTGATTTCTAGGTTTCGTTATTTTTATGGTACTGCCGAGTTAATATAGAAGTCTTATTTTGTATATTGTCTCGGGCGTAAGTAATTAAGGTACTAACTTTGTTTCAGTCATTAGTTCCACAGCATTATGAAAATTTAACATTTACTAAATATACCAAATGAATTATTTCTTTATGTTTGCATTTTTTAAATATTTGTTAAGAATTACTGGAATTATTAAATATAGATTGTCAAAAGAGCCTTTTGTCACTTTCCTAGAAAATATTATAAAACTAAAAATATGCGAGGGTTCAATGAACTAGTTTAAAACAAAAAATAATCACTATTTTGTTGTACCTAACATTAAAAACTTGGAAAGTTTTTCATTTTAAGGTTATTTCATTACATCCAATCAAGTAAGGGGTTGTCAGTCTTCAATCATATAATGGTTAAATATTCATAAAATTCTCAAACTGACAAAGTCATAACTCCTCAAGCAAAACATCTTTACCGCTGTCTACATTAGAATTTATAATGATTAGAAGTAACAAAAGCGACCACAAAATATAGGTATGATACATGCAGCGGAGGTAAAGCTGTATATTTGAACACAAAATGTGGTCCTCCCCGTCTTTCTCGTTTCAGACATTAGGCAGAAATTAATGATGTGGCACCGAGCGCAGTGACTCTGACGGACTTCTAGGTGGTTCATTACCCCCTTGCCAAGTAGAGAACAGGTAGTGATTACATAAGGAAACTTGGCGTACACCTTAAGGTTAAAGCTTTCCTAAATAGTTTTATTTTATACTATGCAATTGAAGCACATTGATATTTAACATTTTTAAGTTGCGTGGACCTTTTAGAAATAATGCAAAATAAGATTCCTATGGCTTTTTACATTCATTACCACTCATTTTTTGAAGCTAAAATTGCTACACAGACAAAAAAAGACTGTTAAGTGTAAGTCTGATTCGCACACCGAGGATTCCCTACAAATTCCTGTGTAAGCATCTATCACGGTTATAATTTCGTACCAAATGTTTTTGTCCGTTATTTCGAGTATATTTAAATTTCAGCAGTTTATCGCTGCGTCGATAAGCCAGAGTCGTGCATATTGGAACGCTACTATTAGTAGGATTTAAATAAAAATTTGAGAATTGAATACTAATATTATGATCACAAAATACGTTTATTTATAAAATAATCTCTTGTTTGCACACACATGCACATGTGTTTACATAAAATGCATGCACGTATTGTACACGCATGCATGTAATGCATATTAATACATATATATTTTTGTTTGTGCTTATTCGTAACTTTTATGACGAATAACTAAATACCATTGACGAATGATATCTGAAAAAACCCTGTTATTTTTATATTTTCCACTTAAATTTAGTGCTTCTAAAATTCGTTACTAACTGTCTACCCTATTCTCTGCAAACTTCTCGGTAATTTATTGTTAAAGAGTAACGTTACTTAACAGGAAACGAACTTTTGAAGGGGAGTTGTAAGTACCGTTGCTAGGATTGTAATTGTTCTGTTTACGGTTTCCCACACACATAATTGAGTTGACAGTAAAATTCAACTCATTAGTAAGATAAAAAGTATGATTGCGTTATAATAGAAGGAGTTTAAGATAACATTATACACATATGTAAATATGTATATTGAGTTCAATATGTGGATAAGAAAATTAAAATTGCTTTTTTATGAGAACCTAAGTTAACATATCAAATTTGAAGACGTATGTTTCTAAGGTTACTTTTTTAAATATCTGTGAAGAAACGTTTGTGAATTAAAATCTTCTTGTATTGCAAAAAAGAGGTGCACGTGAACAGGTTTTAAGTTATAAAAGTTATAAAAAAAACCTTACAGCAACAATTACATTTGAGCACATTCAGTGTGAGGCCGCGTACTTGCCAGACAGAGCTAAAGGATATATCCGCATGTTGGTTAGAGTGGGAAGGAAATACCCGGCTCTTGCGGGAACGATTTGTCACTGTCTCCACCAATTTCCTCTTGTAACTAGTTTTTTCTTTGCGCCACGTAAATTTAATTTCAGCTCTTTGTTGGATCGGTTTGAAGTGGTTGTAGGCGAGTGGGATGGTAGCTTTTTCCTTATCGTTTTTAAGTCCACAAATAATCGTAAAAATGCAAGTAAAAGGTATGCTTATGGGGCTAAGTGGGTACCTACTAAGCATAATTATCTAAGTAAATACCTGCAATGGCATTTTCATCATATTTATATCATTATAATGATAAAATAAATGATATGTTCTATGTATGTGTAGTGCTAATATAAAATTTTGTAAAATAAATTTGTGTTACCTCTAGCAGTTTCCTGCTACTACATAAGTATGGAATTCAGTTAATCATACGTCAGTTAGGAATGTAGACTTAATTCACTGCTATCACAGACTAATAAGTTTAGGGTTGTTATTCTTAAATAACACATACATCTCACCCACCATACATATAATATTTTAATAATAAAATATTATATTCTAAATAATATTTATTCTTGTTGGTTTTATAATATAATGAACTTAAATAATTTATTAAAAGCAGAACGGAGTATTATAGTATTAATTTTAATAAGAATAACATGTAACTTATAAAGATATGACGATTGGGAACCATGTGTGTTTTTCTTTGAATAGAAAGGTTCTATTTTAAAAACATTTTTCCACGTTAGCGGAAAAACGTATATGTCTACGCAGAAATTTAATGACAAACCAAACTTTTCCAAGCATGTGAGGTGAAAACTCCTTCTCCAAGCTGTAATTTAGGTAAGTACATGACAGCATAAATAGTACTCCTGGTACGAAGGGAAGGAACGCGGAACACGCGCTTCGCTTCCGGGCGGAGAATTCCTCAATCAACTGGACACTTGTACCTATAATCCAATTTGTAGATAAGGAAACTGAAAATTCATTAGGTTTTTATCCAGAATATTAATGTTAGCGCTTATTAATAAAAAATTATAATCGTCCATTTTATTCTATATTAATGCATCTTTAACATTAATGATACTGTATCAGAAATTCTTTCTTAGTATTGAATAGATAACCTTCTAATTAAACCTAATAAGAAGATTTATAATAGGTAGTTTACGGTTCCGCTCATTTTTAAAATCAAGATTTCACTTTTGATTACATGCGCCAATTTTAAATTTTAAAAAATCACTCGATTTTACTTAAGCAATCGACACGGTCTTATCATTTTGGCTCCCTTACGTAATTTTCCTTGAGCTACTAAGTGTGTAGGGCTACACCGTACAGGTAAAAAACGAATTGATTCAAACTTATTGTTAACAAAGTGTGGCTAATGACAATGTTAAATAAGCATAAGGGAATACAATAATGAGCTTAATCCCCGAGACGATACCACAGGAATATGCAATAGGACGTTAAAAATTTTAAAGTAGAAGTCAGCTTGTATAATATTTGTTGATATATTTCTACTATTAAAACTCTTTAAAGTCACTTAACGGGCAAAGGCGAGATCCTTTGCTCGAAAGATGTAGAAGAAAGATAGCTGAAGTAGCAGTAGGCGAGACATATAGTGAGAAGTACCGATGACCGATGGGGTGTGCACTGATTATGAGAAGCTCTGCAGCGAGCCGGAAGACGTTGAATGAATTCAGCACTAATTCGGTATTTATAGAGATCTTTGTAAAAGGTCTATGCCAAAAAGTGGCTTCGTCAGGCTGATATTTTAAATAATATCATCAATATTTTTCTTAAGGAAATTAAAATTATTACTTATCTTTATTGTAGTGTGTAGTATTATTATCTTACTTACTCTTAAGTTTTATTTTTGGGAACATATTCGCTAGCGAATACCATTATACATTACATTGAAAAGCTTATTTTGGGTGACACGTGTAAAAAGCATGTCTTTACAGGCAAATACAACACTTCTAATTATTTGTCGATTACAAAGAGGAGGTATCTACATAACATTTTAAAAACAATTTTTTTTAACAGTTTCCTAAATAAATTTAAATTGGAAATTTTCGTGAATTTCATCAAAACGATACATAATTCAACTATTAGCATCGAATGTTGCAAAACACTTTCTTTGAAACGTGTGATCGCAATCTTGAAAGATGTCGATTTCAGTATCCTTTAAATTATTCTAAGTCCGCATACACCGGTATAGTGGGCCGCACTTACCCAGGTTAGTTCTACAGTGAGGTAAATTAAAGATGTCTGTTAAAGGGTGCCTTGGTATATGGTAGGGAACAGTGAGATTTATTTGTTGAAGTAAGTTAGGACAAGTTGAGTTTCCATGAATGACGTGCAACGTCGTTAGGTCCAAGAGCGTGCTCCTATTTCCTAATGTACTCACTTTAAAATCACAAATTCGGGCTGAGTTATTACCTTCGGGACAGTCTTTACTTCTAAAAGCAAGATAACGAGTGAAGTTTCTTAGGATACGTACTATTCTATGAGAATGGACTGGGTAAATAGGATTCCAAATATTATATGTATATTCCAGATTACTACGGATATAAGCAAAATAAATCATAGCAAAAGTGCGAACGTCTTTAAAGCTCTTACACCTTCGTTTAAATAAACCAAACATTTACCAGGATCGTGTGACAATATGCTCAATAAAATTTGTGGTCCAATAATACAACAAAACCGCGAGTGCTGGTAGTTTCGTTTACGCTCTGAGAAGAAATGCAATAATGAGAATCAATAGGTTTCTTTTTATTGTGAATTTTACGTGTGCACATTTCTGAGGAGTAAGTATCATTTTGTTTATTGTGCACCATTTAGTCACGACATTTAGATCTAAGAATACAGAATATTTGCAGTGTTCGATGACCGTTGGTATATCATTTATAAACGACATAAAGAGATTCGGTCCAAGATGCGAGCCTTGGGGTACGCCAGATCCGGAAATGTAGTCATCTGATTTGTAGCCGTGTACAACAACATTTTGTATTCGATTACGAAGATATGAACTAAGCCAACGTAAGAGATCACGATGGATCCCATAATAAATGCGCTCGAACAATCGGTTTATATAGAATCTATCTAAAGGTGTCTGTCTACTGAACTGATCAAATCTGTAACATAATCGAATAGACTGCTCACTGTTTATTTATTATTGCAAAAGGCATGCTGAGCATCCATGATAACATTCTTGAGATAATCAGTTAAGACAGGACAAACAATACATTCAAATATCTTTGCTAATAAATTTATTATAGAAACCCGACGATGGTTTGTGATATCATCTTTGTACCCTTTTTCGAAGATTTATGCTACATTTGACTGTTTCCAAACCGATGGAAATTCACCTGTTGTAAATGACAAATTAAAAATAAGTTTAAGAGGAAGTGTCAAATACAACGATGTTTTTTTTTATAAATAGGGGAGGAATTTCGTCAGGGTCAGCACCTGTACAAGCACCAACAGAATCGACAAGCTTTAAGATATGTCGTTCGGTAATTTCGATTTTATTGAGTGAGTTTTGAGGATATATATCACTGGGATCAATTGGCTTCGAATTATCCGGTTAAGAAAACACAGAGATGAAATGTCCCGCAAAAAGATTACATATCTCTTTGCCGTCATCGGCAGTCTTACTATACAAATTCATTTGCTTTGAATATCAGAACAATGGTCACGGTGCTGACGAAGAAAAGCCCAATATTTTTTTGGATTGTGCTGAATAGCGGTTTCTATTTCCTTAACATAATCGGAGATCTTAAGTCTATGCAGTCTCTAGGATTTTATAAAATCTTTTTCTATTTTTTTTAGGTTTTTTTAACCACCCTTTTCAAGCCTCGAGTAAACCAAATTGGATATTTAAAGCTTCGGACCCTCGGTTAATGGATAGTTTTATTAATGATTGAATATATAATTTCATAAAATCTTGATATTGCTTCATCTTGCAAGTCAAATTGTAAGTGGCAATCATTTTATTAATTAAAAATTGTATAGAAGAAATTATATTATCATTGATTACAATTTACAGGGCAGGGTGATACAAGTCAATTTGACATTCTGTAATACTCAAATCATTTACATTGCTAGATCCAGAACTTTGTTATTAGAATTCTTTACATAATTATACTGAGCCATATCATTTATGGTTAAGAAATCAATTAATTGAAATCCCAAGCTACAGGAATATTTAGAATTAACTTAGTTGTTGTACTGGAATAGTTGTCCAGTTTATAAATCCCCAATTGAAATAGTCAAAAATTATAGTACTATTATTAATCGATTGCATTACAAGACCACAGTTCACGAGGAATATATCCAACACATCAGCTGTCACAGGGGGAGGTAAGTAAACTACACAAAATAAATACTCTTTAATCCTATTATTTGTCTTGACTTTGATGGATACCCATAAATCTTCATAGATACTCTCTAAGTGATCTAGCCTTTTTGAATTGAGGGATTTTGAGACGGCTATAAGTACTCTTCCACCGCGTTTACCAGCCAAACTCGAAGAATTACGATCCCGTCTATAGACGTGGTCATCTGTCTCGAATAGCTCACTATCATGTATTGCGTCATCCAACCATGTCTTCGTTCCCACAATAACATAAAAACCACTTGTCAAAGATGTTTAATTTAAGTTTAATGTCATTCGTCTTGGTTTTCATACCTCGAAAATTCTGGTAGTAAATATTGAATTTTATAACTAACTTGCAGACAAAAAAGCGAAGGCACTACGGTAATCCCAGGCTAGCCAATGTATCGTGATCTTTTATTTGTCTAGCGAGAGTTTGGTCATCCTCCCGAACAAATATTCGCCCATTGCGTATCCAAACATATTTATATAACTTAAGTTGTTATTTTTGTATTTGCATGTAATGCTTTGTTATATAGAGACAAATGTTCAGACACATATATAGGAGTTGTTTTACCATCATAATCCAACGTAGGAGTGTTGAGTTTACTATTCGGATTGGCTTTATCGAACCTGGAGACAGCCGTTAATATATCATCACGCTTCTTAACAGTCTGTAGTTTAATAACAATTTAACTCAGTCGATCATTGTTTTCGTTCATTTTTCTGACTTGAGTACAAGCAAGAACATCGATATCCAACAGCGGAATGGAAACTGCCATATATAGCTGCCGGGTGACTAGTATTATATTTTTCAGATGTTCGCTTTACGCGAGTGTTGTTCTACAAGATTAACAATCTAACAGTGAGATCATTTACTCTATTAGTCAGTGTAAGTTTTTCCTTACTTATTAGTTTAATTTTCTGCTTCGGAGATTCAATTCGGATTTTATACGGTCATAGTCTGCACTGAGAAAATCGAGAACATCTCGCAATTCCCGTAAAGCAAGCAATTCTCTTTTGATTTCATTGAATTCCTTCGTGAAAAAACAGCTTTACTAGTGACTTCAGGGACTCTGCAACCGATTTCTGAATATCTTGTCGAATTGTGTTGAACAAAGTATCGTCAGCCACTGGAGAAGAAGCCGGGGACGAGTAAGTGTTGTTTGTTTGCAATTGGATTTCGGTTGCAGGTTTTCTGAGGGTTACGTAGTCCTCGCCAGCTGCCCTGTCCGAAGAAGCTGGACTCAGCTGCATGCGATAACTCTAGACCAGAGTATTAATATTGTCCACTTTCCTTTCTTTGCTTTTGCAGGAGGCGCAGTGCTAGTTATCCTTTTTATCTTTACTCATAAGAATAAGTAACTTGGAAGAATAATTAAAACATTCCAAATCATAAACACCACCACACAAGATGCAACCGCAGTACTAACGGTTGGTTATCTTTTTCGAGCAACCAGCGAATTGTACATTTTTGTTAGGTGCCATAATTGCAAGCGTGGTAAAGCAAAAAGGATCTTAAATACAAGACGGTAAGAGCGGCTCAGAATGCAAAACCGTCAACGGCGACAAATTCTCTCGGTATATAGGTCGCGAACAGAAGGACATAAGCGCTGTGCCCGCATCGCTTACGCACTTTCTCCAACACACAAGGTATTTTGAATAACTGATTACTGATTCCCGCGCTTGTTTTGTTTTTATTGATAAATAAACAAGTTACCACAATGTTCACTAATCACAATATTCACTAGTCTTTAATACTAACTTCAGAACTGAAATAGTTAATTTTTATTATTATAAATCACGATCATACCTTTAAACAGAATTGATTTAAATTGACGGAGGAGGTAGGCAACTTCCTCGGTCGACGTTACGGACGGTATGATGTCATTATGGTATTATGATATATGTCGCAAGAGTCTAAGCTCTTAAGAAAGCGTAATCGACTTCAACTTGCTCCAATTAGTTTTCATTTTTTACCACGTTTTTCTTATCTCACTTTTCTTATTTGTTTGTCTGTCCGGGCAAAATCTTGCAACTTAAATTTGAGGCACTTTCCGATAAGCTAGAAAGCTGAAACTTTCAGGATAGTTCAGAACCCGATGACAATGCACTCTAAAGCAACTTTCAACTTTCCAGATGCACTTTCAGGTCCACTTTCGGCAACTTTCACTTTTGTATGGGGCTTATCCGATTGTTGCGTAACACATGTCGGCATCAATGCATGTCATTCATCTCTTTAAAATCTCCTCTTAGTAATATGCGCCCCCACGTTTTGAGTGGCCCCTCGCTTTGCCCCGCAGGGTTATTTTATTCTTTTTAGGACATTGAAAAACGTGGGATTTTTAGATTTTTTAAATCTAGTATAATTATTGTTAAATCAAAGCGAATAAGGTTTAAGGAATAAATACTAAATGTACGAAAAACTTATGTGATAATATAAGATTGCCGGCTATGGAAATACTAAAATAACAATGCCATGTGATGCGTTTAACAACAGCAAGGGTTACATACTTGTAAGGAAGTAGGTCAGAAAACATAAAAGGGCTAAGCCCTTATTTCACGGCGGTTGCTCGTATATCGCCTGTTATCCCTCTCAAAGTTGTATAAAAATTATAATAGAAAAAAGTTTTTCGTGGTTTAACTAAACCACCATCAATCTTATGCAATAAGTTTCCCATTATTACAAATAGAATAGAAGTTACTCTGTAGAATTCTAAGGAAGGTTATATGGTATATTTATAATAATAATGAATTAAATATTGTACGTTTGGCCTACGTTTGCGGATATGAGAGCAACTTGCATATTTTTATGTTCATTGAAGTACAAATAAAAAAAATATATGATATCATTCGTAAGCAAATCACAGCATTCAGCCTTACAGCATTTGCTGTAATTAGCCTCAATCTATGCGCACTATGTTTACGTGGCGGTTAGGGCCTACTTTTTCTATTGAGGCACCAGTGCCTAAATTTGGCCCTATCACTGAGTGGGAACATTCTTAGGCTGAATGGTGAATATGAAGATATAGACAACAACTATACGGATACTTTATAATTACCCAGGCTGATATTCAATTTACTATAGACGGCATTGAAATGCTGAAAAATTTAATTCAGTTTGAATTCCAAATCAGTCTTTTAGCAAATCGATGCAATGCATCACTAGGCTACCGAGGTTCTTGCCGAATTTCGTCTACATTGTCTAATTTCTTTGTCTGAAAATATTTGTTCTGTTGTGGCCTAGTTTCGCGAGACTCGTGTGGCATTTTGTATCACTGAGTAGATTTTACGAATCATACTCATTACCAAATAAAAATCTAAAGTCTAACTCTAATATAAAAATCAACATACCAGTATTTATTTATCTCCATCAAATTCAATAGTAGTTGAGCGAAGGTGAAATTAGAAAAGTATCCGATAAAAGTTCAGTGTTATTGGTCTAGTTTTTACGAGTGAACAACTAAGGGAAAAAGTTACTTTGTTCAATAAGCCAACTTCTGATTTGATAGATGTTTATGTGTTTCGTCACGGAAATCTGAGGCTCGCAAGGCTAAATAAAAATATTTGTAGCCATAAAATCAAATGTAATATAATAGCTGGATATGTAGGCAATGAAATTAGCAGAGTACCGACGACTCATAACGTTGCCAAAAATATTATGCGTTGAGCAGTAAATAAATTTGTTACGCGACAAGATCACGCAACTGTTATTTGTGCTCGGCGAAATGGCCCCTAACTAAGTCTTTATATAGTATGTGCATAGTATGAAACACAAGTAAAATTACTACTAAAAGAAAAATCATACATAACGTAGCAACAGACTTCGGATATGTTTATTTTATTGGAATCATAAAATTAACTTAAGTTTATAAAATTATAAAAAATGGTTTTAAAAATCAAAATTGGCCATTTTTTATAGTTATCGGTTATTAGAATTACCCATTATTCAGATAACATGGACATTCATGCTAAAAATCTTCGTTATGATAGAATCATGTGTTTTTAATGCTTTTTTAATCTGATGTTTGCTTTGAACTATGACCTGGATTTCAGATGTTTATCTGTAATGTGACTTTTACAGCTGGATATGGTTCTTTTTTAATAATGAAATATTTAAGACAAAAACTGGCCGTTATCTACATAGCGTGGTTCAGTGAGGATTACTGGATGTTTACAATTAGAAGCTGAAACAAACAGCTAAATACATTCAGAAGTAAAAATAATTCGAGATACTAAGTATTGGTGATCTATCTGACGTCGCCTCCATTTTTTTTAACAACCACAATCATTAAACAACAAGAACACGACTATAACATTAAAGTTTTACTTACCACAAGCATTATAATAATTATGGAAATGATTATAAAAAAGTGGTAATTTTACCCAATTATCGGTATTTTTAAGTTTTAAAATGTTCCTGTAAATTTATTGTTTACGGCAATTGTTAAAAATTATAAATAACTTTTTTAATAATATTATTTATTATTAATAATAATTATATTAATAATATAATATTTATTGATACGTAATTGATTAATTTCAAAGTTATCTGCTAGAAGAAGGGCAATGCACCCGCTTAGGTGATTACCACCGGAGTTTTTCGTGGTGGCGTCTTAACTTCGCTTATTTTTTTTATCTACATAAATAAAACTACTCGTGCCATGAAATTGCAGATTTGAGCAAATCCTTTGATCTCGAAACTATGGATTAGTTTCGAAGCCTAATGAAATCCAAAGTTATTCTAATTAAGTTCAGCATCTGTGCCGAAAAGACTGCGTAAATTTCATCCTACTTCTATCAAACGTAATATCTGTTTAATATTACGCCAACGTCTACTATCTTGATCTTATAGAGGAACAACTTAATAAGCTTGGGCGACTTTAAACTTTTTGTATTAGAATTATATTTGACCTGCGCGAATAATTATGATCACATATCTTTAATTACTTATCTGTCTTTTCTGTTATTTCCTCATTGTGATGTTATCATTACAATGATATTTAGTATTTGTACTCATTCTCTTTTAGTTTATATGACTGACGATCACCAGATCTAAACACAAACTTTGAACTATCATTAATGTATTTTTCATTATTAATAAGTATCTCAGGATCATTAGCAAATAATCTCATAGGGTTAAGATGTTCATTTAAGGCTGTTATTTATATAAATAAAAAAAGAAAAATGGTCCTGAAACTCTTGTTAAGGTACTCCAACATTTCTGAACCTCGGGTTTGAATAGAAATATATTTTTAATATAGTTTAGTATTACGCCAAATTCTTTTGATACGAGTTATTTGAGTTCTGTTGCCAAGATATGATTTTTAAAGAAGAAAGCCTTACGTCTTATAGCACATATTTCAAGCTTTTCCAGAAATATTTTATATTTCACATATGTTTGCAACATGTCTTTGAAAAATGCGTAAGCTAATTTTCTTGCGTCTACCCTTGGATGTATAAAGCACAAAAATTCATATCCTGCCAAAGTAATTGACATATATTACGAAAAAAATATTTGTTTGCGTGCCGGCATATTATTCTTTTCAAAGTAATTATATAGTGATATAACTTTTTCAAAGATTTTTGATAAAGGTGGGTTTATGGTTATCTAGATCTATAGTTTATCATACTACGGCTGTTATCTTCGTGAATAAATCTCAACATCTGATAAGTCTCAATTGTTTTGAAGTAATACATTATTATGTTTATAAACAAAAAAAGGTGTTGCAACTTGAGCTAGTATTTCTGATGAAACTCCTAAGAATAAATTACCAAACGTTCATACGAGCGGTATATACAAAGAAAGGAAAAATGTCAAATCAAACTTTAAAATAATCGCCATCAGTCAAACATATGTTTTATAATTGTTGCAATTTTTAAGATAAGCCTTTCTTGTAGACTTATCTTAAAAAGGTTATATGAATCTATGTAATTCATGTTCTGTCTATGTTTATTCACATTGGTGCTATACGTCAAAGATTTTAAAGATTTATACTAAATAGTCTTATCAAAAAGGGCTAAAACATAAACATTTTGCAAAATTTTAATTAACAACAGTTCATGTGGGCGGAATAAAACGTATAAAATACTTTCCACCTTATCAGTTCTTAATTGCATACCGCAAGACGGGGTGCAGTCACCAACCAGTTAGGAAAAGCTCTCAGTTTCTAATAGGCT
The DNA here is from genome assembly GCA_927399485.1 of Calamotropha paludella. Classification (NCBI taxonomy): domain Eukaryota; kingdom Metazoa; phylum Arthropoda; class Insecta; order Lepidoptera; family Crambidae; genus Calamotropha; species Calamotropha paludella. Next base: position 28,328,254 of record OV656803.1, on the reverse strand, counting down.
TCGGTGGTTCTTCGCAATATTCCTAAAGTCGGGAGGGATCTTACATAGTTGGTTGTCCTGTCCCCCAAGGCGTAGAGGGGACATCATTTCACGCCGCTTGAGTTCGTATCGAACCAATATTAGGTTTATTAGATGGATGGGTCGGCGCGAAAAACGATTTTTTCTCTTCACATTCTGCCTGAAAGCTTTGAATACTTAACTTACAATAATGAGGAGATCTTTGAATATGACAAATAAGATTTTTAATTGTGTATTAATTTGATAAAGTTATATTTTAACCCGTTATGTATTTATGATACAAATAGAAGCAGTTTTAAGATGATATATTTTATTTATTGGAATTTTACCTTATAACACTATATCACAACAAAATTGTTTCAAAATGCGATGTAATTAAACTAATGTCTAGGCAACGACAATAACATCTTTTAGAAAGGTTTTTTTAATCAGTTAAAGAATTGAATGAACAAAATATTTTACAGAAACTTAAATGTTTTAATATATAAACATACGAGTAACATATTATATTATACACAGGTACGCAGAATATGCTTAGATTATTACAATTGTGCAAAGAGGTGATCTTCAAGTTTGAACTTTTTATAGCCTTTAAGTAAAGCAGCAATTTATTAATGACACCGTAAAATGGTACTGTTGGCTGTTTCAAAAAAATAATAAATAAAAGTAATAACTTGGAGAATATGGAGAAATGACAGAATTGAATGGCTAGAGGAAGACTGTTCCAGAGCTATACAGCCTGGAGAGAGAAGGAATCGTGGATGTTTTAGTTTCTTAGTTAGTTTTAGTGTTAAGCTTTTGCAGTGCATTTGTTTTACCCTAGGATCTGGGTCTGGAAGCAACGGAAGATAGGACTTGTACATCACGGCAGAGAGGGATTGAGTGCTATTTTAATTACGTATGATATTTAGATACTTTATCATATTTACGTTATCCAAAAAAGAATCATATTTGCAGTAGACGTTTTGTAACTTATTAAACTTATCTTCAGTAACATCCAAATAACAAAATCGGCTTACTAGAGAAGGCAAATTAGACGGCATTACGGTAGCATAATTTCAGTTTTCAAGGATAGAAATTAAGTCTCTAACTGACTACTGCGGTTGTGGAGACAAAGATAATATATTGTCCATTATCTACCCATAAGTAATACAAATTTGTTCATTGAGAACTGACGGTACTGACTTCCAATCGAGTCTACTGCTTAGTCTCCTGCTACCTATAAAACGAGATATATGCCTTAGCTTTAGGTCATCAAAAGAACTAAATAATAAAGAAATTTCTTAGAGTCTGTAGCGCTAGAAACACGAAGAATTTTATTGTATTGAATAGAAAAAATTATCTAAGCATACTTATTAAGCTTTCGAGTTAATAACTGAAAAAGCAAAATAATATTGAGTAACAAATCCTTTTCTTAATTTTTGTTTTGTAAATGGTCAATCGTGCGTGTAATTTTAACCCTTGAATGTACATAATATCTTATCGGTGTTAGAAGTCGCTCCTCACCAGTTTGAATTAAAATACACCATAATAGTATGTATAGTTTGTCTCTTTGATCGTGCAGCAATTTGATGTTTTGTACATATGCAGTTGATGGCGATATCAAATATCTAATGCAGTGTATTTTGTGATTCTTACTTAAGTGTCATCGTATTTTTGTGCTATTCGTTAACTTAAGAACTTCAAGAATATATTTTTTGATTTCTATTATAGTATTCAATAGAAATGTCCATTGAGAAATTTAAAAATACAATCGTGTCGTGAGCAAAGTCCTAATACAAAATAGGATAATTATTTAAATGATAAGACTATTTATTTTTAGTCATCTTTTATCATTTACATCTTTAACTTTATATTGTCATCATTTACTTGTAAAAGTGAATCATTAAAGTTTTTAGGTAATATAGAACAGGTAGGGAGCACCGGGGAGATAGAAAACAGCCTGACATCGCTTGACATGAAGCCGTAGCGTAGCTGTTGACATTCAATACTCGCATTGTGAATGCGCATATTGAAATGAAATGCATTTTATCTACTATCTTTTATCTTTTATCACTGGTAAAGAGATAAAAACACAAAAAGAGAATGCAGAATAGAAAAAAGAGCGTATGAAATCAAGCACCATAATGGAACATCAAAACGATTTTAATATTGCCTTTAGTGTTAGTAAGAGTTAAATTAAACGGCATGCGGTTCTATTCTTTACAATTACACTCTCCTTTCGTCAGAATAGCTGAAACTCGTACACGTTCTGTAAGAAGCAATTTTGCAAGTTTAATCAAATGAAATATAATGCTGTCCAGTTCTACAATTCTGCTTACAACCGTTTCAGCACATTCCGTGTTGACCGGAGACTTACAAATTACACCCTCCCAGTGAGTGACGGGCAGTTCAGGATGCCCTCACGTACCCGAAGCATTCCTTGAGGACCCCTTGGAAAACTATGTGACTTAAAATGAAAACGGCATGGCAATGCGACAACGTAGCAAGTTAGCACGCGCGAATTGAATACCCTATATTGTGGAGTTTCCCCTCTACCAAACACAAATGGCTTGCATATAACGTAAATGTTTTTTAATTACTTTTGTTGGTGCGGAAGATTCAAAATTAGTGGACTGTATTGCGGTATGAGAAAATTAATGTCGACAACAAATATTCTATAATACAACATCTTTCTCTCATATGAGCACGATACGAGATGCTGGAGGTTGCCGGGGACGTCCGTGGGCTTTGCTGTTCCTTATTGTTACGCACGCGAAGACACCGTCACATAAAACTATAGTTTGTTGTAGGGATCTGCGGATAGGCTACTAGTTCAATTTAATGTTGCGGAACTCCGCGGTGGAGCGGCCATCAGTAGTCCTTTTATTTCTTTTGCGCGCATGTTGGCCACATTGCGGTATTATTTTCCACCAATAGATGGTGCAGTCGTCTCGCTCTTGCATATGCGAGACAAGGTATGTGCGAAAGGGAAAAGAAGGTGAGGCTAGGACTCACGACCAAACTAATTAAAATCACCATAACATACAAATAAATAACGCGGCAAATTTAATTTAATACTGGCGCAACCAATTTTAATACAGTAGATTACTACTAGTAACCGCTAAGAATACAAAATCTAGGAAAGGAAGAAAGAGCGACTTACATATAATTAAATGACATTTGATTGATGATAGTACTATTTTGGCAAGTTAAGGCATTTCAAAAAGGTGAGATCATAAAAAACTGTTGCTAAACATTTTTTTGAAAAAAATATTGGATTAGGTTTAATTGGTTTATCTTGTCAAGTGCCATGGACCTAATATTCTCCAAATAGAAGAAATGAGACGGCGGGTCCCAAATTTATGGCATTTCGCGATACTAGTACCCTTAAGGAGTCATAAAGCTACATCCACATGTATATCATTATCGATTTTACACCAATGTCATAAAGATCATGCTGATATAAAATCTGTTAACAATTTCTGAAAATAACAATACAAACTACATACTACAATAGCAAAAAACTCAACTAATTATCAACGAGACATCCAATTTCGGTAGGAAGTATAGAATAGTATTTATATTCGAAAATGCAGTGTCGATGTAGTAAATTAAATCACTAAATTAATCAAAAATTTATCAAAAGCTTCTTTTTGTCAAACTAACTCGACTAGAATCGCACCTGCAACCATTGGTTGTTTGGGTACGAGTCTCTGGATTTGCCTCTGAACAGAAGCGAACTAGTGAAGTGAGCTTCACCAATGGCCCACGAAGATCTTCGTGCATGTAGGCTAATGCTACTTATAGGTCTTGGTTGTGATTATCTTGGTTTAGTGTCAGCCAAATGATGCATAAATCTCTAAAATATAGAAGAAAAATAAAGAAGTTCTTACGATGCGTTGTTGTGTTGTTGTTCTCCAGGCACCGCCTGGCTGAGCTGAGCTGTTGCGGTTACGCTGTGCTGGAGATTTGTTTAAATGAACTGGGCACTCGTGGCAGAAAACGTCCTCCAGGCCCATATCGTTGAGCCCGTGTCTCGTCCTTAGAGGCGAGGATTCCGCGCAGGAAGGCCCCGCGGCGTCCACCTCCTCACTGGGAAGATGTGGAAGCCCGCAAGACGGTCCCGCCTCCTCTTCGCCCTTGGGTGCTTATTCGGGAGTTGTGGATTGTGACGGTGCTGGTTCCGCATGTTGTGTGGTGTTTGTTGCCATGGCCGCGCCTGCCTAAATTGCGTCGCTGGTATTCGCTGTTGGTGGTGTGTCAACGAACCTGCCCTTGGCATATCCGAACTTCAGGTACACCTACCCAGTCAAGAAGCCAAGTTGGCACCCCCTAGCCAGTATAGCTGGGACGATCTCCTCCGGGATGGACACGAGCATGAAAGTTGATCCGGTTCTCTCCTGATGTTGAACAGCATTCAGGAGCCACCGCTTGGGTTTTAGGTCCGGATTTGCGAACTGTAGGCATTTCCCTATCAGCGCCTGCTCACATTTCCAGAGTTTAGGTAGGGTGAAGCCCTATCGGATGGGGATGTCCTCAGCACCCACAATCGTGAGGTTTCCTGCGTCCAACATTTACAATTCCTTCGCCCACCGTTTCATCCACTCTAGGGTTGCAGTATTGGCACCTGCAAGTCTGAGATGTTCGTCTACATAGACCAGCTTACCGCAGAAGGCGATCGTTGGTCCTATGTAGGTGGATGTGCTGGCGTCGCTAACTGCCTGCATAAGGGCTTCTTCGAGCTTGGGCAATGGATTTCACCTATCCTCTGACTTCCGCACCCTTGGATGTAATTGGCCGTCCCTGTTTGCGGTTGAGTCTGATAGTCACCGGAAGTGGCTTGGACGTTGACGGGTTTCCCCTCTTCGCACCCTTCACTCCCTCGCAGGTACCTGGGTAGACTTAGGTGGTCACGAGTTTCCCTCTGGCGTCCCCCCACCCCCACCCCCGGTGATCTCGGAGCCTTGTTCCGACTTTGCACGGTAGTCACCGGAGACGACTTGGATGCTAGCGGGGCTTTCTGGTCTCCAGCCCTTATCTCCCCTGGCGGTCCCGAAGCCATACCTGGCTGGTTGTCGTTCCCTGCGGTTGTTGTAGACTCCCGAGTTAAACTCTGAAGTTCCTTCTTCGGCAGCAGTCTAGCTCTATCTTTCGCCTTCGTGCCGACCACTGGCTGGCCGTACTGAGAACTAGAGAAGCCAAGGTTTCCCCTGTCGATTCCCCGCCCAGACCGGCCAACTAGTGTCCAGTTATCCTCGATAGGTGTATTATTTATTAACTCTTCTATGAAATTTCATAGACCAATGATGAGTTACTTAAAGATTAATTACAAATTACAGCACATGAGTTCATGATTTAATGAGTTACCTTGACGAATAAGAAAACTTGTGTTTTCAACCATCTGTCACTAACCCCAATTTTTCTCCATTGACGTAACATAAATATAAACAAATGACTGTAGCTTATATGAACAATCCGTAGATGGCAAAAATGATTTTTATTCGAAACAAGGAAAGCGAGCGATACTCACCCTATATGAGTAAACAACTGGAAACACAAAGTTGTTGATAGAGATTGAACGATTGTATCGAATCTATTTGTTGTCTATATTCGCGTCCTTGGCTATGCTCCTTCGGGAATGCGACCGTTGGAACTTGACAAGACAATAAGGTAACTTGGAGAACGCAAGTAACTGTGCCTTAATGGAATATTGGCAGCGGATTGACGTAAGGACATAAAAAATAAGGCTAAAACAAAGGTGAGGCAAATCTTTCAAGAGAAAGGTCTTCCTGTTTCAGAATTTGTTACGAGTTTCTTGCATTAGCGTGATAGCAATCAGACCCTTTTGAAAAAGCTCTTATTCGACATTAGATTGTTTTTTTTGTTATGTCGAATAAACACAGTAATTGAATGTATTCATCATAGAAGTTAACAGAGATCAAAAATAATGATTCGGTTACTTTTCACTGCTTTTTGCAAGTCGTATAATTTTACAAGAGTTATTAAGCACATAATTGGGGGCAGTGTAGGAAAAAAGGAGTCTTATACCATTATTGTTAGTATCCATAATACAAGCCTTACAGTGCTTAGTTTGAGAGAGATTAATTGGTTTGATTGTTAGAAATATTAAATTATAATTAATAAAAAGTTACAAAGCTCAAATTCTGAGAAAATCAATTTTAACTGGATTTTGTTTGTGAAAATACCTTAAAAATATGGCGTGGATTTTAACTAATTATGGAAAATTTACTTTTTACTATCGTACTTTCGTTCTGCGCGTAATAGCGTATAGTGTAGAGAAAACATACCGTAAACAGCAGTTATACATAATGATCTAATGATTTTACCAATACTGACAATGAAGATCAGCTATACATAAATTAGTAAATAAGTTAATATTGCTTGAGCGGCTCATGGAAAATTAGGCTGTTATTTTGATTGCAACGAATTTTGGTCTAATCAGTTAATAAGTTGGACACGTTCCAGTTAATGAGCGCTTAATTATGCTTCCTAGGTGCTATATAAGAAAGCATGTTGACAAAGGTAAATTTGATAACGGTGGACGTTTTGTGAGGAAAAGAAGTTGGGATAGGTACATTTCTCGGGGTAAAAGTTTATATGAAATTTTCTTACATAAAGCTCTTAATATTAATATTTCTGTGCTAATAAAATTGAAAAGTTGATATTAATGTATTTAATCTTTACTAATAATTCAGTATTCAATATAGTTTCAGAAACTTTGACAAAACTATTGTATATTTAAGAAAGTTCAGGAAACTTAATAAGCCCATACAATTTATAATATTATATATTATGAGATAAATTATTTCGGATAGTTTAATATCAATATGGTTAAAGGCATCTTTTGGCAAACAAAAATTAAAGAAATTACCTAAGATTTAAGGTTCAATAAAGAAATAAGCTCTCGTGTAGAAGTAAAATCTGACGTTTGGCATGGATAGAGTGGCCGCGCGGCGAGCGCCTATATGGGAGCGGCCCGAACGTCCGTATAGAAGCTTTAGAAGCTATATCAGTAAAGACTTGGATAATTATAGCATAAGTCCTTGTGGGTGAAAGTCTCATAGTTGGTCATTATTCGACTTTATCATTGAGGATCAGCTCTATCAAAATTTTACAAAATGTGGTGAAGAATCGCCTAAAACAACTTCGTACATTCGATATCAAATTACTTACTGTGGTCAAATGTGCGCGGATCCACAGTAGTCGTGGCCATTTGCGTGGTGACGTCTATTTCATCTTCTTCCTCTTCAGGATCTACAGTGGTCGTTGTAGTGGTGGTTGTCTTTCGGCGGATCCGTTGTCGGCGCTCGGGTCGGCGGGACGGCGCCGTTGGACGAGTCGGCGGGCCGCGTGATGAGACCGCTGTCACACCGCTCTCCGGGCCCGATTCGGCGACCACGAGCGCCACCAGTGACACAGCGGCTAGCCGCATCACTAGTGGCGCCACTCGCCACATCGTGCCTACAAAAAAAAAACTAATTTTAGGATCACCAATTTTTTAAGCATATTTATATTATTACTGTTCTTATTTACTTTTTCCCTTCCTAATTAAGACAAAAAATAGTAAAATTGTTTTATATTATTATTTCTTACATTCATATCAATTAGCCTAGCCCAAAGAAAGCACTGTAAGGTTTGTGTTATGGATACTAGCTTAACGGATAGACATACATGTTTAATATAACCTAAATATTCATACAAATATATAAATACCCATTACTCAAGTACAAATGCTTGTACACAAACATCTGACCCTTCAGGGACTCGATCCCAGGATCGTAGGTGCGAAAGGCAGTATCGCTACTGTTGCACCAAACGGTCGTCCAATATATTACATTTCTATAATGCATAAGGGGAAAAATGAAATTCCATATTTATAAGTACTTGTAAATAAAAAACAAAAAAGATTGTTTTAATTCGTATTAATCTAAAAAAATCATATCTACAACAACTCAAAGGAGTAATAATAAAGTTATTATTAAATCACTTAGTGTTTCCACTTATGGCTTTGCTTTGTGGGAATAAAATAAATCCCTAATAAATAACATTTCGAATCCAGTTCACTGGATTCTCAATTGGTCAGATTAGCAACCTATAAGGTTTTTAGCTCAGCAGATTCTCAAGTAACAGATTTTGAAGTGGTCAACAGGATTTGTAATATGATCTCCTGTTATGATTTTTGTATTATTTAAAGTTACTAAAAAGCTTAGTTTAGTTTAATACAGTGAAACACTAAGCTAAGATGGTTAATAAAACGTCAATACCAGATATAACAACATATTGTTATTAACGTTGTATGGTGGTTTTACTATAGCCTCTTTGGATAGTTACATTTTTATTTACAGCTTTGAGTAACAAGTAGCTTTGAGTTTGTTTTTTCCTATGGCAAGTATGCAAAGGCGGGAAAAAGCAACTTTCAAGATAAACTTCACGTGGTGAGTTGAATACTAAATATGTTTTAGACTAATATACTTATAGACGTACAAAACTGCATTAGGTTTTGGACAACTTTATTGCAGGCTCATAAGATTAGATTTTTTTTGTGCAAGATAGTAAAGTGAACAAATATCAGATTGTTTTTATCGAATACTGAAAGACATAAGGCGATGGTCATGTCAATAGTCTTAGAATTGGTACTGTCTGAAAGTTTAATATGTTGAGTTCCTTCAAAACGCGTTTGTGGCTCTTGGATCATGTTATTATGAATATCGTATTGTCGTAAACATAAATAGTTTGCATATTTGAAAGTATTACTGTTAAATGGCAATTAATATTGCTTAAAGGTCAACCCGGTTCTCATTATGACGCTAAAGTTATGTTCTCTTGCCAATATTAACATTATAATCTGGTAGCAAAAATTATATTCAGCATTAATCTCAAATCCTTGTTTAGTTCATTCAATTACAGTTGTTCTCTTTTTCCAGTCTCTTCATATATTTACATTTATGTAAATGTAGTATTCTTATAAGTTGTTCAATTTCATTTAACATTATGGAATAAAAATCATTATGAAAAAATCTATTTATGGCATTCAGTTTATTTAAGATCTCATTTAATAAAAGTACTCTCATTTTCTCTCAAATAATACAATTCTTCTAGAAAGCTTTACAATAAAACTAATGTACAAATCAAATCGCTTAAGAAAATTATTCTTGGTAATATGAAATAATGGAAACACTGATTCCCTATCTTTAGAGATCTGTTGTCGTGATGTAGGTCAACATAATGACAAAGCCTTAAAATAATTCTTAAAAACGATAGAAAAGGGAAAAAGCATGGTGGTTTGCTAATCACCCACCCACTAACTTCCCTAAGTATATAAAAGAAATAAAATCTAAACCACAGAAAAGGAGTTATGACAATATTTGAAGTTTAAGGTATTTACAAAAGCCATACATTTTTCTTTTATTTCAATAAAGAGTATGTATAATTAATTTCTGTTACAACGGCAATCTTTCTATTTAAACTATTATTATGCTATCCAAAATGGATTGGACCCACACAGCCCGTGTGGGTCATGCGAAAACAGTGAGTCAAATCACAATAAGAAACTACAATATTTGGAAAATAAATTTACGATTGTTGTAATAGCCGTATCAATAGCTTCGTTTTTTTTTTGTTATTTCTACGAACTATCGGAAACTCCATTTTCAAATAGTTCGTAGTTATTTATCAAAATAACAGTCACTCACACACCTTTAACGTCAAACATCATTCATAACTTACGTCATAATTTCGAAATATGAAATGTGTTAGTGGCCATAAGCTTAATAAATCTCTCGTAGCTTGTCATTTCAGTTAATGGAAATCCATTGCCGTTGGCGAAAAGATGTCCATCATTATTGAACAATCTCAAGCTTGGACACATTTGATAAAATGTATGAAACAAATGCAATTATTTTAATGTATTTTAAGTATATTTTCCAAATTCACGTCGTCATCAACAAATATTGACACTCAAATGACAACGGTCTCAGTCGAAGTAAAAATACAAATTAAAAGTATTTCCCGAAATTATTAAACAAAATAAATGTAGTGCTTGAGTCTTTGCATAATACAAATCAAAAGGTATATCAATCAAAATAGAATTTGTTTTATGTTAATTTGAATGGATAATATTTATCGCTCCCAAATATTTATATAATTTAATCTGTGATTTTATATCCCCATTCCCCTTAATGTCGTTAACAAGGGTATCGAAATAGCAACGAGGAGGGCAAATTTTAATTAAATTCATTGTTCTCAAACAGGCATGGAAATATTGTCATTATTTTCGAAAAAAGAACACGGGAAGTATCGCATTTACGGACAAAAAAATCAATTCCGTTGCACGAGCGTTTTTTGAATTTGGAACATTACAACGCTCCAGCAATGTTGTATGAAACGGCGTGCTGGGGTTATGAAATACTCTTTGATTGGATCTCTTTTATCATTCTTGGTACACCAAAGTAAGTCTCTTTGTTCAGTACAAATTGAGTTCACGTGGCTGTATAGCCATAAATGTGTTTACCTTTTGGCACAGATGATAAATAGAAAATTGGTGGCAAAGCTGAAAAGTCGTCTTGATTTGTTATTTATATACTTAATAAATATAAATTTAAAAATTTACATGTGTTCCAACGGTTCAGAGAGTGAAATGGAGATTGATCGTACTCCACCAGATTTAAGATCAGAATCCCAATTGGCAATGGAAAACCTGCTTCCAGCGAAGTCAAAAGAAAAGTACATGAAAGTATATAAAAATTTTATGAGTTGGAAAAACCAGAAAAAAGTGTAAATTTTCTCTGAATCAGTATTTTTGGCGTATTTTATGTTTTTATGTAAAAACATATAACCTTCGTCCAGCGGACACAGCATCAGATAGGTTTTTTCTTAACTTTCAGAAAGGGAAGTGCACGAAGCAGGTCATTGGAAGACACAAAATAACTAAAATACCTAAAGAATAACAACTTATTTAAACTTGACAAATCGTGAATGTTACCCTGAACATTGTTTCTGTAGGTCTTCAGCCAATCTTCTGGCTGATTCTGGAGCGAATTTGACGACTCTGATAAGACACGGAGGCTGGAAGTCCGATAAAGTGGCTGAAGGCTTCATTGAGGACTTAATTGAAAACAAAACTGATATAAATAATAAAATAAATCAAAACTATTCTCTAATTCGGAAATAGAATCTCACCCGCTGGCCACTTGCCAACATCTAAGTCCACAGCCATCTACCTCAAAACAGCATATTCAGCTATCTGCTACTATATTAAATGCCCTCCTGCAAAACTCATCACAAGTTCAACAAACAAACATAAATATACAGGGGAAATCAATAACATTTTTTTTAATACTTTCCCCAATATGACTAATGTAACTTTTAATATTAATTAAATTAAATGTATATTAAAAAGAGTATGTTTTATTTTCCTGCATTCTTTTGAGAAAAGCACTATATATGCCTCGGCGGAAATGGCAATTGCCTGCTTCGTATTAGTGAAGTCCTCGCCTACGGCTCGGCCATCAAACTCATACTCGACCTGCAATTGCCTACTTCATGGCCTTTGCAATAATGTACTATTCTCATTCAATGAACCAAGTTTGGCTTCAACCAGCCCATTTTCTAACGGAAGTATTGCAATAATAACTTTGACAGTTATAACCTCACGATGGTTGGTTTGCGAGTCGAATGCCTCGCCGGCAACACAAAGTTAGACAGTTCAAAATCCTCTCACGATACATTGCGAGTTCAATAAAGACGTATATTTGTGAGTGAAAATCTGCCAGTTCGCGCTAATTTGAATTCCAAGATAACTCTATCATATTTTAGCGTAGATTATCTTATAGCTAATGGATAACTATGGACGGCTTCTTAACAGTTTATACTAGTTTTTTTTAATAACCCCTTGATATAATAAGTATTTTTATGCGATTGCTATATTTGAGCTTAGGAAACACCTAGATAAATTTTATTACTTGCTATTGTTACATATTTTCTATCAAGATTTGTTTTTGATAAACGGGTTGAGTGCAGAAGCCGAAATAAAACCTAAAAGACCTGACTGCAAACTAAATTAAATGGTCGCCAGGAACTTACTGTCAGATGTGAAGGTTTTATGATTTCCTCATATTTTTAACACATCAAATTGAACTTAAAGAAAAGTGTTGGATTTTTTAGAGGAGATTGTATTTAGTTATCAATTAATAATTAGCCTTTGTCATTTATTAAGTTTTAAGAACAAAAGTGTTTTTAAAAAGTTAATGCTATAAATATGCTCCCGGAACATCTGTAAAGGTATTACATTACATGATTTATTATTTTACTTAAATAACTTAGGTATCGCGTAAAAGGTTTCTTTTGTTTATAAAAAATAAATTTATGTGTCATTTAGTTCACTAGCATTGGGTAATAGACTATAACAACTAATAAACCGTAGTAGAGTCGAAGTGTAGATTAAATTTTAAAAAAACGAATAAGAGTCCACGTGTATGGACAAATCCAGCTTACGTTTGAATTTTAACAGGTTTTTTTTAAAGAACTTAGTGTAATTTGTTTATCAGTACTAATTGGAGAAGTAAGGATTAAAATTATCCGTTTAATAAGAAAATATGATAACCGAATCATTTCTCGTAATGTTTGTCATTATTATCATCATCAACATTATCATTTATTAACCCACAGGCTCAATAACAATAGTTAATGAAACCGAATCTATACCGCCTATTTTGCGTTCCAAAGCACCTAAAAGTCAATGTATCAGTGACTTTTACATTCGAGAGTCGGTTGGTTTCTGAACGTCTGTAACCGAAAACGAATCACGCTAACCACTGCGCCATAGGAAACACGTAACAAAGAGAAAATCCTACCAATAAACCTAATAGAGTGGTTTAAAACTTTGTGAGAGGTATCATTAATCGGATACTTAGGTGTTATAAAGCTACGGAGTAATCGTAGAAAATGCCAACTTGCAGGAAAATTTATGTGCACTTAGGGTAATAGGTAGTTTAGAATTACTCAGCGTTTCGCAAGTAACTATCTGTTTCCGACAGCAACAACTAATTGTGAGTGACATCATATAGGTCTATGTAATTCGGGTGTATTGGAAAAAATCACCACAATTTTAAAAGTTCATAGCCCAATTTTTAACTACATGTGTAAAAATACTGGCAATATGCCTTGAAGAGTGTGATTTTAACTTCTTTTGTAAAGCGTACAAACCTGCGTGCCAGTACGTTACATCGAATCGCCAACGCCCTGCGTTCCCAGTCCCAACAAAATCACTGAAACCATCAGTAAGCCAGTGACGCAGGTACTTAAACTTAAACTGTTTAAAAATATGTTACAAAGTTTCACAGGTAGCACATAGTCGACACCTTTGGTTCCAGCTTTTAAACAAACATATAAAGATAATTATTATTTACACTTTTGCGTCCAATCATTAAAATGAATTATATAAATTTCTTCGACACCTATTAGTTATATCTTAGTCACCCTGTAAACAAGGCTTTATGTAAGGGGTCGAAACGTGATGATTATATAAAAATTTTGATACTCGTTTTCAGGAGTCCTATACGAAAAGTACTACGTTTCGATTATTTATTTGTATTGTATTTATGCATTTATACACCCAAGTAAAATATGAAACGGTAACTTTTGTAATGGCGATTATTAAAATGTTTATACCAAAATAACTCCATATCAACATTTTATAAGTCGTAGATACTGTAAAAAATAATGACACTGTATTTTGATAAGTTTAAATAAAATGAAAAATATATAAAATCTTTGCCAAGTCTTTAAAAGGCATCTTAAGATTAGAGTGTGGGTCCCATTGTATTGGTTTTCGGTCGTTTGAGCACTAGAGCGCAGGTGGGCGATAAATGAATTTTCCCATTTCTCAATAGTGAGGAATTGATTTCCATTCAGCGTAGAACATTGGTTGCCTTCGTATGTTTTTGGCGTGGGGTACTTTCATATTATTGCCTTGAATGTACCCTATTTGAAAGCAGATGTTGTATTTTATTACTTGTAGAATAAAACATTTCATTTTGATTAATTCACGCGGTGATATATTGGTAATTTGTACTATGCCATTACCAGAGACAACAAAGTAGACGTTAACTCATTATCAACTACATTAACCAAGTAATATCAAATTACAAACTGTTAATTATATGAAACTATATGAAATGTTATATAACTTACACAGATAATATCATCTGATAATATATCATGAAATAGGAATCTGGTTTTCCACGAATCTCTATTTTTTTTTTAAATCCCTCTTTTTTATTTGTTTATATATATTTTAATTCAGTCAAAAGGTAGTTCATAGTGATATTAATAGTTATCCTTAAAAACTATATTAGTATATAAAAATAAAAACAATTAATGAACAAGACACAAGTTGCGTTCTATATACGCGCAGGTACCGAGGGTTTTGCGTGCAGGCGCAACTAATGTTTCAGCAGTGGAGAGTTCCATCGATTAATCACTGCCTTCAGGATGCTGTTGGGACTAATACGTGCTCTGCCTAGCAACGCCGCACAGCGTTTTCTGATTATGGTAAGAAACCATTTATATGTGCCCCTGCGAACATATTAGAAGCACTCCAAAACCTAGGCAATCCCAATAGCACCGTAAAGGTATTGTTGTACTGGACTCGCAGTGCAATGTAAGCTCTCTGAGTATATCGCACTATTCCTGGAAGAAAGAAGTAAATGATTTTCAACAACTTTTCAGGAGCTTGAAAAAACTGTCCTATATTTTTATTATGAGTTTTAGAAATATGTTTCAAAGAGAAAAGCGTAGGTCACAGTTGCCTTCAACTACACGTGTTTTTAAATTAAGGAATAGCTTGATGTACTTCGAGATAATCTAGAAAAATACTGTTACTTCTGTATTCCACGAAACACAAAGAATATTTGCAGGGGTAAGTACAATTATTTCTTTTTCGTTATGAATTTTGAAATATATTAACTAATTTAACTCTACTTACGGCTTTATACTCTCTTTGATTTCATTGTAATCTAGCGTTGTAAGTAAAATCACGTTGTTATTTAACGGACATTCCTTTTTTGTACATAGAGTTACGTATTTCTAGGGAGCTATTTATATTAGCTTAGTTAGTGTATTTATAAAAATAGCTTTTATAATGCAGGAAGTAACCGGATATTTAATTTGTATCTTGAAATACCTACTTCTTACTATAAATAGTCTATTATGTGCGTGTATGTAAGTCAATACTATAAATTTAGGGACAAATTAATTCAGAGAGAATGAAAACAAACAGGGTTATTATTATATTTTTATTATTTTTAAATAAATTTTCATCGCATGCATAATCAACTAAATTCAAGAAGTGTTCAAAATAGTGATATTTATTACTTTTATTACCCTTCATTATCCTCAACTTCAGAATCGGACTCTGTGGCAGCAGATTGAGTACTTAAGCTCTTATAAAACTTCTGATAGTGTGGCGGTATGTGATTATCGTTACAAAGACTCATCAAGTCTTTGTATAATTTTTCAGATATCGGTAGCGGTGCATCGTATAATTGCACTAGTGCCTGATGTGTTTCACAAGTCTTACTGTCTGCAGTTCTTTTCTTCTCACAACTCTTCTGCTTCTATTTGTGTCTATAATTATTGGTGTCTCGTCATCGACTTCGTATTTAATTTGCAATTTCCCCGGACATTGAGGATCTGCCGAAATCTCTTTAACTTTACTCCAACTCACTTTCTTTCCGAAGTCATCTTTTTCCCAGTTCTTATTATTAGTTACAAGCTTTTTGAAATTGAAAAAAATATCTTGAGTCATTTCTTTGACATTATATTTTTGACCTCGTACCTTGGCATTTCGAATTATTGCATACATTTCTTCTGGCACATAGAGTACGTGGTTCTTTTTGCTTTTTTCAATGCAGGAGTGCATCGAATCACCTTCGTTTTGGGTATGACCTTTTTGTAAAAATCTGTG
Source organism: Calamotropha paludella (assembly GCA_927399485.1). NCBI lineage: Eukaryota > Metazoa > Arthropoda > Insecta > Lepidoptera > Crambidae > Calamotropha > Calamotropha paludella. Next base: position 28,312,269 of record OV656803.1, on the reverse strand, counting down.
CGTAATTTTTATACCTAATGCTTTAGATGCATAAATATACAGTGCAAAAACAAAACGATTACGATTCTGTCCAGTGCAGTTATCCGAATAAAAAGAAATTGCTTTGATTCCTTTCGCAGCTTCACTTTGTAGATAACACCATAGACAGCTGGCTATTTCATTCGCACCCCTTTTTGCTATTTGGGCATGCCAAACATAACAATGACCACTTTTTGTCAATATGTTATATATTGTGAAATTATACACTGGGTACTTGCGTTTATAATGGAAAACTCCAACTTCTGATTGCGGTAAGTTTAATACTTTTTCCAAGTCAAAACAGGCCACAACTTTTTCTTTAGGATCAAATTCTTCTTTTTCTTGATTTTTAATTTTTCTTATAAGCTCCTTGTTTTTAATGTGCTTATCATATTCCTCTTTCAATTGATCTTTTTTTTTAGAATCAGCCTGCTCGTACAAGCTGCAAGTTTCGCACAAGTCTTTTTTTGGCTGGAAGAAACCAATATTGAATTTTGTAGTAAATATATTATAGTACCATCTCTCGGATGCTGGAGTAACATTTTCATAATCTGGATTATTCTTAATCCACTCTGTGTACAAACGATGCATTTTGGCGCAATTAAGCTTTTCATCCAGAAATTCCCTTTGTGTTTGTTTGCGGAGATAATGCGATTCTTTACGTGGAAACATATTAATATGATCAATGACACTTTTGGTTGTACTTTCACTTATTTTGATTGGTCTATTAGTATGTTGACCTCGCAGATCGACAACCTTCTGGAGTTCTTGCTTATCAAGAGCTGTGTATATAATCTTGTCGCTGATATTTAGTGTATGTAAGAACATCTGTTTGCAAACAGTGACTGTATCACGTCCATTTCTTTTTGGCAACGTATAGACCACTGTCTGCGATCGAGGTCTGTTCGAGCCTACTAGTGCTACACGTGTTGGTTTTCCTTTCACGTATTTTAAAATATAATCCCACTGACGCTCATGATTAGCTAATTGCCAGTAACTTTCGAATGCAAGTTTTCTTTCCGAGTGAGAAATCCTTTCGATGCACTTTTTTTTACATGTACATGGATCACCCATTACCTTGCCTTCTATTTCTTTTTTAGCAGATTTAGAATGATATCGTTTTCCAGAATTTTTCAATAGCTTATTTTTGTTTACTTGCCACGAACTTTCATCTCTTACTCTTTTACGGCTCTGTCTTTTTGTCAATGCTGATTTATTATCTCCGCAAGTATTTTCATCATTAAAATACACCGTAGACTGTGATGCGATGAAGTTGAATTGAGTGGATTGTCTTGAAGTTTCATTGGAATTCGATGACGACGGTATTGGAAGATTTTGATTCAAAGTAGTAGGTTCTTCTATGTTTCCGCAATAAAGGCTACTCATTTCAGTGACATCAAACAGACTATTATCGTTTTCAACATGTTCAACATTAATGTCGCAATTTTTGTAAACCGTAGAAGTTGACGCTACAAAATAAAAATTCTTATAATATGTGGGGTCTTTTTTCCGGGGGTAGTATCTATTTCGCTCGGAGGTCATACAAATATTCTCTTTTTCTCTTGATTCATCTGTAACAACTGTATTGTCATTCAGTTTATTTTCTTTGGGTCGACGTTGTACAGTTCTTAAAATCTCTTTAAATGAATCAGGGGTAGTTATCTTTGTAATAGCAAGTGATGAGTGCGGTGTAGAAATATTGATATCAACAGATGCTTTCGGACTACCAGCTTCAGGATCTTCAACTATTGGCGGTATAAATATCACGTCAGCATCGCTTTTGGTGCAAATATTCGACCGCATATTACTTTGAACATGTTGAGTATCTTGAGAATTTGGTCTCTTTCGTTTCCTGCGTCTTTCATGTGCATTTTTGACAGATATATTTTCATCAGAATCGAATGAATCAGTTTCAGGAATATATTCTGAAACAGCTGGCGAAAATGGCTCCTCTAATTCTTCGTAACTGTTATCTAAGTTTTTTGAGACATCTTGATCTATGTCATCCTCTACATTCCATTCATTGATTATTATTTCAACATCACATTTATAAGCGTTTTTATTTGAAGACTGCGTATCATTAATGTTATTGTCTGTACTTATTGCTGTAAAATCTGTGAAAAAATAAAGTAATATTATTTCATGATAGTCAACTGTAACTCTAAAATATCTGTATCGCTAAAATAAACATTTATCTTGAAAATATATAGCTGAGTAATAGCCACCTGTATTTGAAAAAGACGCCTGTTGACTGTAGCCGGCTGGCAAACAAAGATCGCTTAAAATTTGTATCCGTTTTCCGTCATCCTTCAAAGCTGTAATAATAGATGCAAAATAATTTTAAAAACCTTTTATTTTAAATACATTTTTCTATATAGAATAAATATCAATGAATACAAACCTTTTGAGGTAACAGTCTCGTTTTCACGGGAGCAAGATGGCATTGCCCTTCCATCGCTTTCTCTGTTCGTTGTATTATGAGTAGGACCTATTAATTGCAATATTTTATTAATAGTTTATAAGCCAGCATAAACACAGGGCCGTTTTCACAATCTCCAAGTAAGTTTCGAGTAATATAATCTCACATAAGGTCAAGTTACAAAGACCAAACTTACGATTCGGCTACTTAACAGTTGACACCAATCGACACTTACTTTAAGATTGTGAAACAGGTTCCTAGACTTATTTTTTCGTAACAGGCAATCACCTTTTTGTTAATGAGTAAAGAATTGATATAGAAAGTCATAACATTCATTAGTTAGTATGAATAAGTTATAAAACAGTACCTATGTACACAACAAAGCATTCGATTTCATGCTTTCAGTAGTTGAAATAAACAACACATTCAAAGGCAAAATCCACTTTTACCGTCAACCACCTTAACTGAGATGTCACACTGCTGCGGTGCGGCTCCAGTGCGACGCGGTTTTTTTGTATCGATAACACCGCACTGGAGCTGCACCGCAGCAGTGTGGCAGGTCTCCTAGTAAATATTTTATTCTCAGAACATAGCATAAAATTTTGAAAAAAAAACAATAGGTGGTCAGATATTTAACCCTTATTCTTCTATGTTAAAAAATAAATAAGCGTAAAACAGTAAAAAAAGAGTGAATAAGTAGTTTGAATAACAAGGCTTCTTCTTTAGATTAGTACGTGCACAGCGTCTTCAAAATGTAAATGACTTAGTAAAACAAGCAGTGCAAACATAGCAGATGCATCACACAGTAGCCAAGCTAACTTACGTTAAGTCTCTGCTTGTGTAGATAAACCTTATAAAATAAAATAATCAAATTAATATTAAAAACGAAGTAGGTAGATAACTTTACAATACTATTGAAAATATAATAATAACTTACTGGGGTCTTCGACATCATTCATGTTAAGCATACGCCTAACTCGTGGATTTTTTATCAAAGCGCAGAGTCGACGTCGTTTTTTTGTAGAATTATCTTCCTCCATCTTTACCAATAAAGAATATACGTAAGTAGGTAGTCGTAATATTTGCTATCGAAGCACACTGATCACTACGTACACCCCGAAGCAACGCAAGCGCACGACTAGGCGACGATCGAGCAGCGAGCGACCGGCCGGCAACCGAGAAACGCCGCCCACATGCCCCCGCGCACCGGTGTAGGTACAATTGCGTACCTTGTATTATTAGGTGCAATGCATCGAATAAGTACTTTTTTCTTTACACGACACTGAAAATAGTTTATTTTTTTCATAATTTAATTTACACGAACATATTCTTAACATTTTTCTTATAAAAAGGATGTATTAAGGATTACACAACAGCAGGTATGAAATATTTCGTAGAATAAAGAAGTAACTGCAACTACACTTTACGCGTTGTAAAATTTTGTTGGGTGAAAAGTATATAACAATAATTACACATAAACTATCAGCTACAAGTTTCGTAGAAGAAATAAGTAATTAGAATTACACAATATTCCTAGATAGTAAAATGCAGGAACAAGTATTTAAGTATATTTACGTTAAAACTATCTTGTAAATCTTCCTTTAAAATTTACATAAACATAATTATGACTTTATGAAATTGGTAATTGTAAAGCGAATAAATGTAAATATGGATACCTCTATTTTATGCTGCCATTTTATGTTTTCTAAAATCGCAAAATTTTAGTATTTTTGCGTTTATTCCTCTATTTTTGTCGATAGCTTCACGAGATTTTGACAGAAGGTGTAAACCATGATGCTCGCGTTATTCACGCAATAAAACATTTTGGACGTAAGTGTATTTACGTCTTTTTTACAGGAGTAGTGCGATATGTGTAAGGCTACATGTGTAAAATTATTGGCAATATGCCTTGAAGAGTGTGATTTTAACTTCCTTTGTAAAGCGTGCAAACCTGAGTGCCAGTACGTTATATCGAATCGCCAACGCCCTACGTTCCCATTACCACTTAACAAAATCACTTAAACCATCAGTAAGCCAGTGAAAAATATGTTACAAAGTTTCACAGGTAGCACATTGTCGATACTTTTGGTTCCAGCTTTAAAAATCATCTATTCGCTTTTATTGGCATTATACCGAAGCCCATGAGCCCTCGCAAAACGCTCACAAATATTCAATAGCTTTCTCAGACCTCCCATCGCGGGGATCAGAACCACTATATCATCAGCATAACTGATATTATTATGCAGACTCCATCTATATGACAACCAACACCCGTGCCACTGAGCTCCTCAATGAGTGCATTTATGTAAAGGTTAAACAGACGTGGCGAGCTTATCCCGCCTTGCCTAACCCCGCACTCAAGCTTATAAGACATGACTGAGTATGCACCCGCCCATTGAACACTATTCCACTGATTCCCAGTATCTAATCAAAGAAATATATTCCTCGGCAAGGTTGGTCTCTCGACCTAGTTTTTTCCACAGGCTATGATACTAGATCAAAAGCCCTCAAAAGGCCCAGATAACAGGCGTAGACCGGAGTTTTACGATCTGAAAAGTATTGCACAGTCTGTTTGAGGCACAAAATTGCACTTTCTGTTGACAGTGCAGATTTGAAACCAAACTGTTTATTTAAGCACCTATCAAGCAGACTATCCAACACTTTCGCTATGATAGTGGCTAAGGAAATGGCCTATAATAAAAATAATCACATACATCTTCTGTTCTTTTTTATACAATAGGTGTTACGATCGTATACGTCAGGCAGATAAGAATGACTAAGACATAAGGAGAAAAATATTGCTTAGATCCGCGGTAGGTGTACGACTGCATTTTGAAGGTGCTCAATGCTGCCGCCATGATGGCGGCGATTTTCGGAGATTTTCCTCTTGGCATACTTTTAATTACAGATTCTACTTGTCCGGCCGTGAACCGGTCAACATCAACGGTCAACGGTCAACAAACATGAGTTGCTCTCTTCGGCACTCTTCATTGAACATCGACAGCGATGTATCTAAATCTGATTGCACTCTAAAATGATTTTTGAAGGCATTCGCAATTTCAGAGGGCCCATGCCTTTCATCGACAGTCACAGGAAAGCCTACCTTGCTATTCAAATTAATTGTACACTTCCAAATATTTTTAAATTTTCGCTCATTGTGACGAGCTCTAAAGATTAAATTACAAATTTCTTTATATTTGAATTTCTTTATAAAAGTGACTATATTTTTAATCTATTAAATAAATGCCTAAATATAATTATTTGGCTTTAAGTTGTTTAATATTTGCCAGAGCATATACTAATTCAGATAGTGGTTTCGAAAGCAAGGTCAGAGTTAAACTGTTATGTCTACCTGTTATTACTCGTAATTGACAAATCAATAACTTTGTATACCTATGTGATGATCATCTTTTTCCAGACAAGGCCCTGCCTCCGTATTCTGTAACACATTCTATATATTTATTTATTGTAATAAACTCAATGGGAACGGCAAAAGCTGATCTTCGCAAAATATAAATAATATGAATGTAAGTCATTTTTAATTAACGCAGTTTTCGGTTATTTTAGATTGTGAACCGTGATCACAGAGAGTTTTACGTTAATGGCCGTTCTCGTTTTTAAGCTTAAAATTATAGCTTTAACAGACAGTATTACAGATTGCATTGCCATCTACCAAAAATTTCCTACGATTAGATTTTTATTGGTCGCCAAGTTGTTGTTTTGTTGTATAAGAAAACGAATATGCGAAATTTATTCACAATGAGTTCATTATGAGGCAGCTTGGTTAATTGGTTCTGGTAAGCCCTTTTTAAAACCTGCTTAAGATACTTCTGCCTGTTTAAAGTCGATTTATTGGCTCAAAGAATGTATTATTCTTCTCCTAATATGGAACCAACTTTTAGTGCGAGACAATCTTTAGGACTTGTACAGGAAGACGCGGGACTTTCTACAACGTATCCAATATCGCGTCGAGAAGCACGTTACGCGATTTGTGTCTATGGAGGTAAAGCACGACAAGCGGTGGGTCGTGTCTGCTGCGTTTACCGCGGCTTCGGACTCGTTAATACAAACATATGGCATTGTGTGATCCTATTTATGAAATAACGTGATCATAAAAGTTACCCTCTATGCCATTACCTTTCCGACATTTCACAACGTAGATGTGTTTTTGTAATCGATTACTTATAATTAGAAGAATAGAAGATATTTAAAAAGTATAAATCGCCTCTGCATCTTGATGATGAGTCTGAGGGGGCAGTGGTAGCTGCGGCGTACGTAGCGGTGGCCATCGCGTGCTCTGCCGTCAAACAAAATGCGCGTGAATACGCTTCTACCGGATATCTCATACATGACCATATATGTGATTTGACCGCCCGACATATCACTTCACGTATCTCACTGAAGAAGCCCTCGACTGAGTATCGAGCGTTTTCTTGATAAATATCAACAAGGCGAATATGCTAACTTTTCGCAGTTTTTCTATTAGACAGCGTGACTATGATTATGATTATGTTCATACGAATATATTATAACTTATTTCATTAAGTAGAATTAGAAAATAAAGTCATAGACGAAGCCATGGCACGAGTGCTCTGCTTCAGTACTGATTTTCTTTTTGTTAGAATAGCAAATGTGTTTTTCCACTCCGAAAATAATACGAAACACTCAGAGTAAATATTGAAATTCATGATGCTTCTTTACATAATAAATCTACTTTAAGTATTCAGAGTAGATATTGTCAGATATTTAAAAACAAAAAATGTCTTTTTCATGAACTCCGTGCAATATTTATGACTTAAGTAAGCCAATTTCAGCTAACTGATTGTCACATTTTCCGTTTGCTGCTCGTCTCTAATGGAGGGTAGTCATTAGACCGCAGCCAGCTGTGAAAAAGTTGGTGACACATTACCCATCGTGAAATCGAGACATCAAATCTGTAATAGCAAATATGGCGTCCATTGCTACCAATAATAGGGTTATCACGAATGAAAAATTAAATATCTTAATATTAAGTAAAGTGTTTTTTTAAGTGGAGAATCCTCTCACGACAAGAGTAACAGACGGATTTATTTAACAATGTAAATCTTTTGGTCGAATTAAAATAATAATATAAATTTAATAGCTTTTTATTTATTTAGACAGACCATTGATTGTAACTATTAATGAGCATATTGATACTGATACATTCATATAAATCAGATAATATACATATTGATACATTCATATAAATCAGATAATTGATTGAATATTTTACCAACTGCTGGGTTCATTTACATATTGGTAAACTCAATTTCAGTCGTTAAAAACTCATTACCGCCAAGACCTCGAGTAAGTTAGATGTTGCAAACTTTTTAAATATTTTCAACACAAACGCCATTTTTATTGAGTACTAATTGGAAGAAATATAATGTAAACATCAAACATTTTTTAACTGTCTATAATATAATATACATGTCAATAATAAAATGTAATCGTTTTGCAAAGGTCGAAATGTGTTCGTAATCAACAGATTCCATTTTCCGTAAGTTTAAATTAATACCCTTCCCTTTAATGGTATCTTAATACCACATAGTTACGGGTAAAAATAAATTAGTATAATAGCAGTAGTATACCAAGAGAGGCGTCTTAAACCCTCTCTTTGTTCGAACCACCGCAGAATCCGAGTAATGATCGAGCAAGTTGTAAGTACTGTATTGTTTTACGTTCCTTTTTTATTGTAGTATTCTCTTTGATCTCAATATTGGAGATAGCTCAATTGAATAGCTCAAATGGCATTGATTTCCTGAGTCATGCGTAAATACTTCATTCGTCACATCTGAAAACTCAAATAATCTTTATATATATATATATATAATATAATGGTTATAATAATAGTAATAGCTATATGTATGTGTATAGCTATTATTATAACCATTTTATCTTACCATCTAACTTGCAAACATAATAAAAATCTGGTATATTCGAAATTTGGTAAATAAGCCTTTGTAGTTTTATACTTGAATGCAAACGTTTTCACCTTGTTTCATACTAAAATATAATAAAACTTCGTTCCTGAAGAGGAGATACAAAAGTCTTTTAGTAAAGAATATGAAATGAACAGAGCTCTTTCCATAATAATAACATTAATTTAATTTATAACAATATTTTATACATATATACCTTAATAGGAGTCAATAGAGAATAATGTCTAGCTCAAAATAAAAACTATAATGCTGGTGTTATTAGTACTAGGGTTAACAGATAGATAATATGTAATATTTATAGAAGTATATACACATGCCCCTTCCGGGATTTATACCTGGGACCATTTGGCTTCGAAGGTAGGACCACTCACGCTCGGCCAAACTGGTCGTCGATTCAAATCAAAAATTGTTCTAATCGGATGTGTAATCAAGGCTATCTATAGTGAAATTCAATTTACAAACTAGGCATAAAGAAACAAATCATTAATCGACGGTATTAGAAATGTCTGGAACACATATTTATTTAGACTGGATCACGTTCATTAGCCATATGAGGTCAGAAAGCATGGAAGTAAAACCCAGAAATCGGTCAATATTTTATCATCAAGAATTTTAGGTGAAACAAATAATATATACCTAGAGATGATATTGGTAAAAATAAAATGATTCGCCAATTTGAAGCTTGTTGTAAGCAGTTAACTCATGGGTTAAAACTGGTAGTACTGAATTAACCCTTTCCGTGCCAGCTGCGAGACTACTCGTAGTGCGTTACTGTAACATGGTGCCGCGTGTAACCTGTAACTCGTGGATTTTTTTTTGGCATCCTATAGAAAACAATATTTCTTGGCACTACAAGTAAAATCGGTTTTTTAGAGTTTGGCATTAGGAATAAAAATACATGTTAAGTGTTTAAATAGTATTATCGTAGCTGGCACGGAAAGGGTTAATATCGATATTTCTCTGTCTTATTGATTTAGTGGCAATTGAAGAAGCACCGTGAGAAATGTCGAAAAAAGCAATACAGGTAAAGTAAAAAAATTGCGATAAAAGTGATTGAACTTCACCAGCTTTTTGTTGAGGTGTGACGCCAGCCCTACAGTTAAGTTTCTCGGTGCCTGCCGTGCCAGCCTACCCCTTTCACCCGATTTATGACGTCGCCGTGCATTTGAATAAGTTTACCATAAAAATAGGCATTCTGCGGCCAGAAACTTTGGCAATAAAATGCAAATGGTGACATCGGTGATACTTTTATATTACGGATGCGGGCTAACAGATCTAGGCTAGAAGGCGAGAATGAATTTCAAATGGTGCTAGATATTGGACATATTGAGATATAGTTAAAGTACCATAAAGTTTGGATGCCATATTCTCGCGTAATATCTTTTTCATATAGTGCATTTTTATATCAACATCCGTTTTGATGTCTAATTATCTATATTTAATGTTGATAATGTTACAATATTGCAAATTAATTGTTCATTCGCCAATATGCACAATACGGTAAGCACGTGTATATTCGCAGATTTAAGAAATGTTCACAAGGATTGGTCATCAAATTACAAGGCCATCGTTTACCCATTACTCACGGCTGCATTCTACAGTCGCTAGCAACACACAATACGTGCTGACGGTATTTTCTACCTAAGATATTTTTGATCATTATTAAATTATTATTATTACTTAATGAAATAATTTAATGTAATTAATAAAATGTTATAAAAATACCAACCGCACCCTTTAGGGTAAATGGGCAAAGAAACAGTCTTTGCATTCAATCATTCAGAACATTCAATTATTTATTTGAATGTTCTAAACTTAATCTAAAATAAATGAAAGTTAAAATCAGGTAGTATTGTAATTAAGTAATTAAATACATTTTGAAGGATTGTGAATAAAAGATGAAAAATCTGTCTCAGAAAATGAAAACTCTTGATTGCTTTCAACTAACCATTGATGAACTTTTAGATTAGGCTAAATATTAAATACATAGGTTTCTATGTATATACTTGAGCTGACAAGTGGTTGTTAATTTCTTAAAATTAGGTTAAAAGCATGTCTTAAGGTCTGTGTGTGTTAAACCTGTCTTTAGTTTATTCTCGTTCTCTTCGATTAGTAGATAAACTTTATGTAGTTGTGATTTATTGTAAGGTGCAAGTCAATACAAGTGCATGTTTACTTGCAATTCCGATATAAGTTCAATTTGGGCTCCCTCGAAACAATCAGCTTAGGTCAAAGTCAAAGTATTTATTAATAAAACAACCTCTAAGTAATGTTGCAACTTCGGTTAGTTTTTAGGGATTCCGTATGTTTCTGTAAGGAACAAGTTCGCAAAGTGTCGAAGTAATTAAGAAATTTTCTTAGAAATCCCAATAAAAAGGTGAGCATCAAGTCGTGTGCGCGCGCGGGCCAGTGCGGATTCCTGAGTGTTAACTACTGTAGACGCAGCAGGGAACAATGGCTTAAGGCGTAGCGAAACAGTGCGTAAGGTGGCTATTTCGAATTAAATATTTTATTTATTTTTTGCTGAGACTTTATTAAATATGAACATGTAAGTTTTAGTAATATTACATTACATTACTTCATAAAAAATCATTTGTAACAGAACCTATGGCTGGACTTATATCAACATTAAAGCTGATCGTAATGGAACAGTGGAGCATATCCATCTTCCCTCAGGAGACAGGAATGCACAAAATTCCTCATACATTTGCTTGTACTAGATTGCTGGGAACGAAAACCATCCGTTAGCCAGCTGACTGACTTTGTGACATCACAACAAACACTTATAAGCAGTTTATTCATAATTATGATAAAAAAATAAATTGTTACTTTGTTATGTATACAAATATTCCAACACAATATGTATTAAAGTTTGGCCCTCATATTTTTGATGCAGCAGGATACAAATATAAGTAGACACAACAAAACAGTGTTATATCATGCATCACAGAAATCCGGCTACGCATGTATAATGCTGCAACTACAGAGCCTCTTTGATGTATTTAAGGTTATAACAGTTGTATAATAACGGTTACGATTTAACACACATTGCAACTCCTCAACTCAAACGCAACTACGTGGGCATTATGACCGTTACCAGCCGCTAGAATTTGTGAAAATTGTCTTGTCAGTACTCGCATCGTATGTCGTTTATTTACTTTTTGGAGCATTTCATTTCATTCCTGGTTCTAATAAAAGTGTTATACAAAATCCAATAACAGTAAGTACGCAATATAATATTGCATCACGCTATGTACTGCTCACAATATTTAAACGTTGAAAAGAGCAATTATTTTCCAGAATTGAGGTTTTCTCTGGGTGAGAAACTACCCTTACAAATTAGTCACGCAAATGTGTGTAGGGATTGATAGGCTTGTTGCTTATTGGAATCTCTGAGATTCGTGTATCGTGGCGTATGTTGGGTTGTGGGGGAGATATCTATTATGGAGATGCCGAAATGTGCCAATATACAAGCCGATGTTTTAGGCTTTCGACGGGTGAAAATGATTGATTGGCGATTCTTACCAACGTATCGCTTTGTCGTCTAAGCAAAAGGGGCTGTTATTGCATTGTGCCAATTGTTCACTGAAATAAAATTGTAGTCATCACCACAAAGAAAAGTTTGATCATATTCATATAACCGTAACCAAATTATAGGATATAGCTAAAAGTTGCGTTTAGTGTCACGTAATTTACGAGAGCAACTAACAATATCGACCATCTTCTCAAAGCCATTAGAAGCAAAACCCAATAGCCTCCGTTCCCCACCGGTCCATTAGTTTGCAGTGGTTTCTAATAGCGTATCTTATTGTACTTTGAGTAATTGAAGCCTAGCATAAAATATTAATATTGTTTAATTACCATATGCCTATTTTAAATATATGAAAAGGTAAATGTATTGTTTATGTTTTTTTTTCCATTACCTCTTTGCACCTATTATACGTTAAATATCGTCCTAGTGTTTATAAAAAAAATATGTCAATTATCATCGTTATTTGCTTTTAAAATCATGCGGTGGACGAGCCATAAACTGATAACGGAACCCGTTTTGTGGAAACAAGCAATTGCTAATTTAGATGGGATTAACGTCTTTTCCGAAAGAGATAGAGATAATACATTTTTGGTCACCGACTGCGTACATCGAATGAGTGAATCAATGCGAGATCCTTTAATAAGCAATAGAGTGTGATAGTGATTTAATAGGTAGTATTAGGTTCTAACAGTATGCCTGAAAGGAGATTTCACTACAGATATACATTGTGAATAGTATCGTCATGAACAGAACTTATTCGCTGAAGTACTTTATTTATGGCTCTCTTAGTCTATAACAAAATACAGAACCTAACCGTAATGCGTAAACGGAAGGATTGAAATGTTTTTTAAAAACAAATGCGGACTTTTTTACAGTCAAAGCAAACAACAGCGTCACACTTTATGAAATTCATTTATTAAATAAATTATCACGAAATAACTTCTTGATATTATAGGTAAAAGTAACCTTGTAAAGTGTGTGTGTGTTGTACTCTTGTCATGTTTAAAAAAATTATCATTAAGGATGATAAGCACTAATGTTATATTATTGCTACAACATATACTCTTTCTGTCGCTCAGGTAGATGTATGGTATGCGAAACACAGGAAGATTGCGCTTGCGCACACGCCTACGGCCGGTAAGCGACTGACACTTCGTAGCGCTTCACATACACTACAATTTCAATTAAATACTTTTTTACGAAGACGGGAAGCTCTTATACCTTTTTTTTCTTATCTATTTTTGGCTCCATTTTAGGCATCATGTTCACAGGACTATGCTGGTAATCGTTATCGCTACCGTCAAATATTTTATTGGGCACATTAGTAACCAATCACTCAATTTATTCAAAATAAAATTAATTTTCCTGATTTTTGAATTTTAGAAGGCAGGGTCATTCAAGTTATTTGATTGTCATACAAATTGTTACTATAAAGATTCAATTTAAACAAGTTTAAGTTAAATGTAAGCTCCTGATAATAAACGTAGTTTTCGAACATTATAATTAAAGCTTTGTAAGTCGTGATCACAGGGAATATCATTTCAGGGCATATGAATTCTTGGATTTTCGTTCTTGTAACATAATATAATACATAAACAAGGCTTTTCTAATTTTTGAAATAGAATATTAAAAGCCTTCTACTAATATTTGCTCTCTGATATTAACATATGTATCAATCCAATATTAAGTTACTTAGTCGATAGGTCGATGACATGTCATCGAATAGCCAGTAGGGACGGAATCTAATTCAACGAGATTAGTATTATAACAACCCTGAAAGGAAATTTGTAAAGGGAATGGCTAAAAATATTCGTTTAAGTGACTGAGTTTCAAGAACAGAAGATCGTGCGAGACGTCAGTCAAGCAACCATAGATTATGTCAAGAGGGATATTGTTTTAGCCTAGCGTAACACGGCTGTCAGATAGAAATGCCTTGACGTTGCAACGGATTTAAAATGGTACCTACATTTGTTTCAGGATAAATAATTCTCGACGAATTGTTGAGCGCGCACTGCTTGGCAGAATAAACACAACCAAATACATTCTATTTGCATGTTTAAATTTTGTTTCGTACATAATTCGCGCAGCAAAGGCGCACGCTTGAAAACTCTCAATCTGTTTTCCACTTAGAGTCACCTTTATTCACAGACATTTCATTATTCTTTTAACTATTCAAACTAGAAGCTTTACCAAAACGCTATAAATGCATGCGAATAAAAAGCAATAGTCTTTATTCTTAATGGATGAGGACATGTAAAATTAATTTTTATGTATAATATTCATGGGAAAACCAACAATTATTGTCAAATATGAGGCAAAACTGCCTCATTTTAAAATTAAAAAAAAAATAAAGTAAAATTAAATCAGTGAAATTAGTGAATAAATCTTAAAATAATTAATACTTTTAGTTAAAGCAGTAAATTCAAACAGTGTGTTAGAAAAAAATTAAGAAATTTATTAAATACTAGCTTTTACCCGCGGCTTCGTTTGCGTTAATGTAGACTACTGATTAAAAGTTATAATTCTATCCCTAGGTAACAGAAAAGGTACTTTATGTACTATTAAGTATCCCTGGAAAAGTACATGATGATAGATGGAGTAGTTAAGGCGTGAAAGTGTAACAAACTAAGTTACTCTCGTTTTTATAATATTAGTTAGGACTTAAAACATAACTTTTTTAATTACCAGATTAGCTGATATCATATGTAGGAGATGAATAATTATAGAGAAATTAAAGTTCAAATCACACACACACACTTACACACACATATGCGTGCGCGTGCGCCTTTGTGAATGAGAACTCTACCATACCTCAATAGTTTGCTCTAGTTGCGCTAGATTGTATCCATTAGTGGCTTATATATTTGTAGGAGAGGAAAAACTGCTGTGAACTATTTATAAAAAAAGTACATTTACGGTATGCATATCGGAGGTCTGAGTATATGGTTTTAAATGTGCAAATTTAGTATCGCGTTATGGTTACCACCATCATACCTTTCTAATCTTAATTCAAAAGCGATAGCAAGGTTTGGTTATTTAAGACTTACACTCAGCCTCCAGGTCCATGACAGTCGTAAGAGCGTAAGTGCGGTAAGGTTTAAGGTAAACATTTAACCCTCAGGAATTTGTCTAAAATTCAATATGTTCCACAGAAACGTGTTTTTAGTCTCGAAGCTTGACTCCAAAAACATTGAAATTAATTCTCAATTGTTAGAATTATTTTTCTTTTGCTCTATATTCGCCATGACAGGCTCACATTGAGCGGTTTCACTGTTTGTCGCAGGTTCAACCGAAAGTTTTTGATGTTCTTTGCCAAGGTGGGTCGAAAAAGGCCGACCCTCACCGTAATTAAGGTCCCAATGCGTCAACTTTGTTGATGTGGGTTCAAAAGCAATGCAAACACAGTATAAATAGGCATACATAAACTTGCTAACAAAATCAGTCCTAAAAATATCAGTGAAGGTTCTGGAATCACTTCGATAATGGCGAAGGTTTTGGTGCTAATAGCTGTGATATAACCATTTACGAGAGTGGCCTTTTTTGGAAGACATATGTTACTACAATAAGTGTTTCGTTAATGTAGCTACCTAAATGATGTGTAATTGCTTTTCTTTACACTGTTCAGATGCAGGTTACCAATTAACAGCGTTTACTTTTTGTAATCGTCTTATAGAAATATGTGTTGTTGTGTTCACCTCTAATGAGATTCAAATCCTAATTCCAATCCTACACCTTCCGTTAAACCGGAAAAGTCTATAACAGTATTCTTCCAAAATATTTTTTCGATAACATAATGATATTTCTATTGATAAATTTCTACAGTTATCGCTTATTTTCTATGCTTTTTTCCAATATTTCATATATTCAGCCAAGATACAATATTCATATATACTAATATTTTCCTCAACACACTTGATTAACTTAAATAAGGGTTGCCATTTTATATTTTCACAGAATGAATTAAACAACTTTTTGAGAATGAAAATAAACCGGGCTCTGAACAAAGTTAAATTAACTCTGACACAGGACAAGAAAACGTGGAGAGATAGGAATTATTTATTTCAAAAGAAAGTTAGTGTCACTATTAAAAGTTTGGAGTGAAACTATTTTGGAACATTGCGGGTTAAACGTTTTAAATATACCTAGTTTGATTTCAGTTGATTCTATTGTAATATTTTAATTACATGTATATATGTTTTATTTTTTATATGTTATTTAGCATTAAAATATTTCATAAATATAGAAAGAGCCGTGTTTTATCCAGGATACTTTGTTCAATATAAATTGAAAGAGTTCAAGATTTAAAATATCATCTTACATAATTGGAGCGGAGCGAGCGAAGCTCCCATGGATCAGCTTCAATGGCGCAATGTCTGTTACGCCATAACTTCCCGAGTTCTTAACCGATTTAAATATTTTTTGTGTGGAATCGGTTTAGGACCAGATTGTGACGGAATTTAGAAATACGCAAAAATTCCCATCGAAACAAAACAATTTTGTTTTTTGTAGGTATTACGCTCCGCTCCAATATATGGTGCCAGCGTAGCTTTATACTTAGCGACTGCATCGCCTAGTAATTACATCCTACTAGAATTAAACTAGAATTTAACTATACAAATAACCATAAATAAACAAGAATGTATATATTGCCCCGATTCTATGATACGAAGGTTGAACGCCCATAGGTTTATAAACAACAAATTCTTCAGAGATAGAAAATGCAGATTATTAACATTGTATTTTTGGTCAAAAAACATATTTTTCTTTAATAACTGAAATAAAACATATCTGAATGTACAGTTTGCCTTGAAATATAACACCTTGATGCCAATTTCCGCATCATATTCTTAAAAATATTCTAGGACTGCTATGAAATTTCAGAATTTCCAAAAAGATTCTGCCAATCGGGTCCTGTAACCTAATTTTAGGGAGCGGCAGAATACTCGCTTTCCGATTCGACATGTTGCTTGAAACGATTAGATTCAAGGAAATAGAAAATATCGACAATCTCGATATAGGCAATCTTGGTGACCATTATTCGATAATGTGCTCCGCGTAAGTACTCGCTTGACGGTTGAAGTTTTTGAAATAGTGGTCTTTAATATCGTATAACTCTCAAAGCAATTATTACCAGGGAAAAATATGCTAAGAAGTGTATGTATAAGCATTTACGTCTTTTAATAAAATATTTTACATAAATTTATACTCGTCTCACTACAGCTTTTATTTTTGAAAAAATATTCACGACACAAAAACATTAACACGGTAATAGGATTTAACTTTAACTAACAGGAACCAAGCACCTGTTCAAGCAATCTTATTTGATATGCATGACAAAAATATCAAAGCATACGCGCTTCAAAGTCGGAAACAGTGGAATTATTCGTATTCCAGTGAGCACGAAAGATTGACAGTGCATTTAAAAAATATATCCCCTCAACGTTTTATGGGGCTTTCGTGTGCGTTGTAGCGCGAATGCTCACAGCCGGAGGCTGGAAATACTGTTTTTTTTTACTGAAATTGTAAGCCTAGGAGGTGTGATGGAGATAGCTGTTGATGTGATCATGCAGTGAATGCATTTCAGTTACACAAAAGCGGAAGGTTTTCCTTATTTTCGCCTCCCCTTCTCCCAGGCGTCCACACAGGAGAGTGGTACACGATTTTTAACTTAGCTAACATTACTCAGACCCGGCAGGTACGTCCGTATGCTAATGCACGATCTCAGTTTTAGAATTATTGCTTCATATCGCGTAACCGGGCTATTTATTACTTTGGAGTTTAGCGATTTGTTACTTTCAGTGTTCTTGTTGTATTTCTTAAGAAGTATATGTTTAGTCTATATTGCAGTTTTAGCCTGTTTGAAATGGATAACGTTCTAAAAAATACAATTTTAGGTTTTGTTCTTCTATAGGTAATTACATAAATTTCTCGACTGCTTATTGGTTATGGATTCTTAAATATTGAAGATCTGAGTCCTTTTTTAAAGTTCCTATCCTCAAGACACGACGATTATTGAAATTTATTCTATAAAGAATTAGAATTAGCTTATGCTATGACGCTTAGTTATGGCATGTAGATACTGATTGGAGACTTAAATGCCAGAATATGGCAAGAAGAGAAGAGAATATGGCTACAATAGGTATACATAAGGAGCACAGTCTGACTCAAAGTAATCTTAGGGCCAGTGACAAAAAATGGCAGCAGGCAGATCTGGTGTCATAGCCTTACGTCGTGGGGAAGACAAAAGCATGGGTTGGCACTCCGCTAGCTGGGACATTTAGAACAAATGAAGATGGATAGGGCTGTGATGCGCGCCTACAAAGGATAGCCCAATGGATGACGTCCGGTTGGTCGAACCACAACCTGAAAGAGATTGCACGAAGCAGAGAACGGTGGCGTCATCTCATGTTGGTCTCCAACAAGATCCGCTTTGGAGCGTTGAGCCAGCGGAATAAGTAAGTTTAATAAATACCAATATCACAGTCATCGATTAATGCGCCTTAAAGACGAACAAAATCAATTTTAGAAAAAATAAGATAGATCGCGACTCCTTTTTGTTCTATCAAGCATTGAGCTTGAACTCACTCACAACATTGGTGACTTTAAACCGGTAAAAGCTAATTCCTCAATCATCATTCAAATTCTCTCAGTTATTTGTAAAGCGTTCCACATGTCCGCTTCTAGAGACATTGTCTACAGGTACTACAGGTGTCACTGCCCACTGAAATTTGAGAATTTATTTGATTAATAAATTAATTCAGTGGCATTGTACAGTTATTATGCTATACATTTAAAAAACCGAGTAAACTTACATTGACAAGATTAGACTTGTGTTGTATTCGTAAAAACTTGCATACTCGGCATCAATATTATTTTAATCAAAAGTCAAAAATGGGTCGCAGCGATGAAAGTGTTAACTGTTAAAAAGATTTTAAAGTTTTTATTGAAACAGTTTTGTCCATCTGGGTTTAACGGAACTCGATTAAACTGTTGTGCAATTAACATCGAATGTAGTTGAAACCCCATTTGTTCAATACGTTTCAAACTAGTGCCAGTCTTTGTTTTTATTAGTTTTCAACATACTGTACTATAAGAGCGTTTACTTTGTTTAAAACTAGAAACTGTTGTTGCATTGTTAGAACATAACAGACACTGTATATACAAGTTTATTGTAAGGTAATTAGGCTACCGTTGCAATCGGTTCGATTTGTTGCATTAGGGTGGTAATAAAGCTATATTAATGAGCAACGTGTTGTTACTTTGTTAAAAATATTTTTTTTTACTTTTTTTATTAAGTTATAGTTACGTATAATAGTTGATACAAGATTAAATGGCACCCAATAAAGATAAGTAATTAGTATTTCATTGCAAGTTTGGGCTATCCCTGCAATAAAATTGCATTAAGTTTGTACGTCCGCCAATTATCCCTGTGTTTTCGTGGACCCATTATTTTGTATATAGGTCTACGTGAGAAAACTCTTTCTCATAGTTCCGTTTGTTCCAATTCACACTACTTTTATTGGAATGGACGATTAAATATTTTAAAGATTAATTAATATTAGTTTTTAGGCATTGTACAATTAATGAAGTTTTCTAGAAACGATCTACGAGAACTAAGTTTTATTGGTGGTCTCATCAGTAGAAATTATATATGTAAACAATAATCAGACCGAATAAACTACTGCGTCGTGAACCCATTTATGGGCGAAATTAATGAGTCCACGAGAAAACAGGGCTAATTAGGACACAACCCGAGACGGCCGCAATGGCAGTAGTCTAGCCGTGAATATTCAGAGTGAACGTACTAACAGCCGTCCCATCTAAACTTGTGTTACACCGTTCCTAATTCTTTAATATAATGTGTATTCCAAAAAAATTGAAATTAAACAGTATTTTAAGACTGTCATGAGTAAAATAGTATCTAATTTTACTAAACTAAATTAAAGGATACATTGGTTCGAATATATTTTTTATATGAAAGAGACACAAATAATAACAATTGAAAATGTGTATAATCTTCGTATTTACAAACTCCATCAGAGATTTTAGTATTGGTTTATCGTGATACGTAGCCGATAACCTAAGAAATTAAATCTGCGCTTCCTGAGACTTAATCTTCGGCTACGATAAATTAGGGCAAATTTGTTAAATTGTATTGGAATCTCGGGAGTTGCTAACGAATAGGCTATGATTACTTTAGAAGAATTGGAAAGCTCTTAGCCTCTTGCACTAATGAGAAGTACCGCTTCTATACAACATCGATCGCGATGAATATCCAGCCAAAGTTTATATCTTTTTTTGGAGATATTATTTACCTTTTAAGTATTAAGTAATTTAATAAGCGAGTTGGTACTAATATGATTAATGTTTTCATTATTTTAAATTATCCATACGTCGAAGCAGGCTTCGTTAAATAATGGTATACAGAAAATAGTAAGGTTGACATAAATTCTTAGAAAGACAAGCTTCGTACATTTTATCCAATACATAAATATCTCTTTAATTTAAAGTTATGGACAAAGACAATTTTTATTAGTTTTGTAACTCGCAGGTAACATAACGTCGGCGGACTAAGATTAATACTAATACTAAACTACGAAGAACAACTGTGTTTCGTAGTCTGTTATGATTTGTTGTCCAATGGGAGTGCGAGATTTATAAGCAAAATTTATAACAAAAAATAAATGATAGGCAAGTCCTTTGGAGACTAATCTACTGCTAAAATCTTTTTGGCAATTAGTCTAACTTTAACGCTTAATAACCAGATCATTATAATAACCTGAGATTTGAAATTTGACAGTAATAAACGGAATAAAAAGATTGGCTTATTCCTATGGGGATAACTTATGAGGTTATTTTAGACATAGGAAGAGTAAACAGAATGTGTATCTGCGTATTGATAAAAGTATGTAGCGACAGGAAACGATGTCTATGAAAAGAATGAACTGATGACATTTCATTCTTCATTCAGAAAGAGTAACAATGTAATTTTACTAAGTCCGTACGTCTCGGCGGCTCGAGAAAGAATGACCCAAAAGCGGGCGTCAGTCAATGTTTTATGAAGTTAGCATAATAAATTACACAACATAACCTGAAGTCTATATTTGTTCATTAGTTAGGTTAAAAATTATTTAAAACAATTTATCCATTTAAATTAAAACGTAAACAATGCAATGTTTTGTTTTTTTTTTACTTACGGTTTGAGTTTACTTCTATTTTACAGATCTCGCACAGGAAAAAACTAAAATGCTATTATAAATAAATATCAACCAACAAATAATTTTAACAAATATTTTAAAACTTAATTGTTTAAGAATTATGTCATACGTTAAAGCCAATGTTTAGTTTTCCATTTTACAGTCCATAATTGCCTTGCACCGATATATACAATGAAATGTCAGAATCGCTGGTTGCAACAGATAGAAATAAGAATTCAAGTGAGGATAAATCGTCTATAAAATAGCTAAACTTAGTATTCGTAGTCGTCGTTCAGACGACATTTATGGCTGTGAATTTTCGTTAATCTATTTTATACGACGATTCTTCATTAGTTCTACGGTAAAATCGTTTAGTAAAACTAGTGACAATAAAAAGTGTTTCGCTAACATTCTTTTTATTTACCTATGTACATCTCCATCTACTTAATCAAGTGAATAATATTTTACTGTGAAGTCTGTTATTAATTCTGTGGTCATTAACAAAGGCATGCAAGTTCTTAAAGATACTTGGTAGCTCATTAGTTTTATAATTTCTTACTCACTGGCTCACATTCTTATAAGCATTTTTTCTATGAAGTTGAAATACATATCTAAGTTGATACATATAAAATTTATATGAAATCAAATCTTCTTAAAAACCAACTCTTATTTGATAATCCATGATACTTTGATTTAATGCATAGCAATAACAATAAAAATGTGTGAGCGTCAGCTCCGATGCACGACTGGGCCCCAATCGCGCTATTAAAAACATTAGAGGTTCATCTACGAAACGTTTGCGTTTCAATTTAAGTTGTGATCAAGAAACGATTCAACTGAACAAAAATCCATATCGCGCTAAATTTCAAACTTCAACCAAATCTGAATCGAAACTGAACCGTTACCTCTCTAGAAATATTAGAGATGTAAAACTAGTATTTGAATTTGTTCCTGTTACTTCGGTACAATTGATCGTCGATTAAAACATTTTACTACATCACTAGTGGTGTTTCGAGAGTTCATAAAGTTTCTATTTCCTATGATCTGTGGCTTCAAAAGTTCAAATTTTCGTGCCATTGAAGTTGCATCAGTTTCTTCATTGAGTACATTTGAAAACAAAAAGAGTTTTAGAATTATTATAGCACACATGGTAAGTGTAACTTTTGAAATATTGTAGTTATTGACTCAAAATTTGTATTTTAAGTACCTACGTATAAACTTTCAATATTGATTCATATTTGGGTTTGGTGTCGTGACTAAATATTTACTCGTATCACGTTTTAGAGAATGGATGAACGGCGTCGTATAACGACAGTTCGCCAGTTAGAATTGCTGGTAGAATTTTTAGACCAACACAGAGACCTCGCTCTTGGCAGAGTGAGGTCAAAAGAGGCTCGGTCGGTCGCATCACGCTTGTGGCGTGAATGCGCGGAAATCCTAAATGCTGAAGGACCTGCCAGAACAGCCAGAGAATGGGCTAAGGTATATTATCTTCATTGAAGGAATAACTTATTTTAGATGATATAAATTATAACATAACCATTATTATAGGTATGGAACGACAACAAATGCAGGGTGCGGGCAAAACTGATCCGCATTAATACTAACCACAGAGCTACTGGAGGTGGGCTTAACAATCCCATCATTTTAACAGGAATTGAAGAAAAAATGGCCAATATTTTAGGCAGAGATGTAGGGCCCATGCCTAATGTTAGCCATGACCAATTTGCATTGGAGGAGGTAAGTTTAACTGATTTTAATATAGGTTTAGTTGGCATTAGATGTAGAATGTGCCTCAGGTCAGAAATTTGCTAAGATAAAGGAATGGGATTATTGAAAAGTTACTGGTTTGCAAAAAATAATATTTAAGAAAACGTTTTCTTCTTTTCATTTAAAATTTATTTGCATTCTTAACTGTTACAAAGCTGGTTAGCAAGGTAGATATGATAATACATAGAATTGTATGTAATCAATACAATAAGGTACAATTTACAATCAATCTTATGGGCACAAAAGTTCTCCATTTGTTTAGATATTTATTACTGCTTTGAATTCTTTGCTACATCTGATGCTGACTACTCACCAATTAATAATAATTTAGTTGAAATAATAGGAAATTAGAAAAAGCAATCATTAATATATTGTTTCTTTTAAAGACAGAAAAACAAAATACAGTAAATAGTGTCAGTAAAATTCACTGCAGCTAGTGAACCTGTAGTGCCTAATTAGTAGGACATGTGATCATTTTTCAGAGCATAATTAATATAGCTTAGGGTCATATGTTCTATTTTATGAATGAATAATGATTTTATTGAAAAACATTTAAGGATGTTGGAGTGGCAGACAACACGCATGTGTTAGAGGAGGTGATAGAGGAGGTGCTAGTACATGACATGCAAAATGATTCACCTTCAATATTGTAAGATTACAACTATAAATGGACTTAATCAAAAAAATATTATTCTTATTACTATAAAACCCTACTAAAAAAATAATATTCTATTGCAGATTAAATATTAATGATAATGAACCAGTTCAGGAAGTGGCTACTCCTGATATTCAACCTAGTACAGGACATGTTCCACCCCAGGGTTAGTTGTTGAAAGTTTATGTATTTCAGACAAGAGTATTATAAAAAGTTGAGTTTAAAAATGGAAATATTATTTTAATGTTGTAATCAAATTTAATAAACTTAATCCATTCTTTTTTGTTTAGGTTTAACATGTGCCATGTTTGTAAATTATTAGACCTATGTGTAAGGCTTTGTGGAGTCACCTATAAATTAATGATAGGCAATTCTATTTCAGATAGAACACAAAGACTGCCACGCAGGCAACAAAACACATTGAGAGAGCGAAGAAGGACCCAGAGTTCAAATGAAGTTCTAGCTCAGCCATCAACAAGTTATTAATATCAATATTGGCATTTTTTTGTTAAATTTCTGTTTTATCTAAATTTAATTATAATTAAAATTATAAATATTACAGGCAGAGCAGCATTAGAGGAGTCAAGATCAATGATCCTTCAAATAGAAAAAATGAAAGCTGAAACAGCTCTGAAAAATGCCGAAGCATTGTCAACTTTAGCAGAGTCTTTCAAATTAATTGCAGAAAGTATAGATCGTCTTAGTCGAAAGGTATTGATCTCTTTGGTTTGGTTCTTTTCAATAATGTTTAATGTTTTATTAAAAAGACCATATAATGTTACCTACTTCTTGTTATTTTTACTGAACAATATCAATTGTTAAGACAATATAACATTTAAGTATAATGATTGGCGACTATGTCAGTGAGGATTACAATGGGATGGCCATTTATATGATGGCAGCCAATAGTATGGAGAGGTCTAGCTGTATCAAGTTTTAATCAAACACCAAGCTAACAATCTGTGAACCCTATCTAATCTCCATTTTATACTTTCAACCAAAATTCAACAAATATTTCCATGAATATGGAAATATTTGTTATTTTTTTTAATAAGTGATAATAAATATAAAGATTATTGCAAGTAACTGAGTTATGGTACTTTGTTTCAGTATTGCCGGCAAGGACCAGAAAATGAAAGTGACAAATGAACACAGACCCATTTAATTGTACATTATCATAACATTAAGTTAATAAAAATATTATTGATTGATTATTCAATTATTCTATTTGCCCACAAACGGCTTATGAGAGCTTGTCGGCGTGCACGACCAAGCTCTAACTCTGAAAGAGCGAGCGCACCACGCCTTGCAGGCTCTCCTCTGCTGGCACCTTCAGTTAGTCTGCACTCTTGAGCAGCCTCCTGAGCAGTCAAAGGGGCGAAAAAAGTATTTGCTTTATGTGCAATATTATGGAGTACACAGCACGCATTTGTAATTCTTGCTGCAAATTCTGGTGAATAGTGTAGTTTTCTATCTACAAGTAGACACCTAAAAGAAAAATAAAGAAATTATGTAACGTCACTTATTCTCTTACATCATATTGCTCTAAATTAAATACTGTTTTATTTCTAGCTTTTTACTTTGCTACACCCAGGGCTGAATAAGAATGAACTAAATAATTGAAATAAAGTGTCAAACCTAGTCAGTAATAACCTAAATCAGTTGGTATAAACCGGAAAAAATAATTGGATATGGCGATTCTCTATTTATAAATCATCAGCCAATCATTAAACGTTTTAGTTTAAAACAGATTTATTTACCTAAAACGAGCTTTCAAAACTCCTATGCAGCGCTCAACTGTACTCCTGGCAGTCAAATGGAGGTTTTGGTAATGTTCCTCTGGGCTACCTGGTTGTGGATCTGTGAGTGGTATCATCAAAGTGGCCCGCAGGGGATAACCACTGTCTCCTGCAATAAAATAAATTTTAAATCTAAGTAGCTAAATGGGTACTTAGTAGTCATATATTTTTTTGTATAGTGGCTTTTTCCATTTCTTACTCTTAATTTACTTACCCAAAAGATATAAATCTTCCCCAGAAATAGAATGTTGTCTATTTATGTACGAATAGAGTTGATGGTTGGCCCATATTACACTATCATGTGTAGAACCAGGATAACTGGAGTCTACACATAAAATATTTAGATTTGAATCACATATCTAAAAGCAAAAAGATTGATTTTTTTAATTATTATAATTCACAAATTACTATAGATAAACAGGTCCAGTAAAAGCATATTAATATGCCCATCAATAAGTAGTTCAGTACTCACTATCATAACATTAAGTGAATGATATCCCTTCCTGTTGAAAAATCTTTCTTCATTTCTGGCTGGGCGCACAATTGCCACATGAGTTCCATCGATGCAACCCACCAGTCCTGGCATTCTAAATTGACTATAAAATCTATAAATGTAAATAAATCTTTAATTAATACATAATTCACTCATATTCTAAGCATTGTAATTAAATATAAGAATTTACCTTCTTTTTATTTGCTCTCTCTCATTTAGTTTGAATGCAAAAGAAATGTATTTATTAATAATACATGGCTTATTTAGGGCCATTGTTACTTGATGGATAGCCTTTGACACACTTGATTGTGGTATAACATGATTTTGACTATCACCAACAATGGTTTGGTAAGAACCAGTAGCATAAAATGCCAATGCTACCAAAACCTGCAACAAGGAAAAACCATAATTTGATGAATAAGTTTGACTTGTATCCTTGCTTGACATGATGATAACTCAAAAGTCTTGTTGAAGGTCGCTTTGAACATAAAAATTAACACTAATTTGGCCAACTTGGGCTATTTAAGATAGTCTTATAGCGAAGTTTGATTTCAACTTACTTTGGTTTCCACATCCAAGGCATCAGAACGGAGAGTTGGCGGCATATGTGGAGTCAACTCTTCAATAAGATTTTTTACTAATTTTTTCGACAGTCTGTAGCGTTTGACGAACTGCCGTTCCAAATAATCAATATACGCATGATACATTTTATGAAACCGATATTAAGCGTCCGAACAAAAGTAGCGTTTGATCAACCATTTATTTTGACAGCGTCAACGTTCCAGTTCTGATCGCTTTGCGTCTCAACTAGCTGTCAAATTGTTAGCGCGATACCAAATACGCGAAAAGTTACGGTTCAGTTGCGGTTCATTTGCGCTTTGGTCGACATTATATTACCGCGATTGGGCTCCTGGAATTTTCTCATTAAGAACTATTGTCCTTGAACAGGCACATAAAATAATTAATAAAACAAAACTTTAAAATTAAAGTGAAATGTGGGTACGATAGGTTGCTCACAAAAAATGTAACGCTGTCATTTGATTATAAAATTTTACTCATCATATTTTTTTCATATCGGGCGCCTTATACGAAATCAATTCTTAAAGAGTAAACTCTTAGTAAAGAGTAAAGTCATATAAATTGTCAGTCATATAAATAATTATCGTTAATTTGATAATTGGTTTGGTTGAGCGGAAGTTACCCTCCCTGCCTAGAACGCAAAAAAGGTTTTCTGGCAAAGATGTCTGTGTGTTGAATACGAGATTTTGTACCTGAGTTAGGCATTTATATATATTTCTTTGAATATTCAGTATTTATTTGTGTATCATATATATATGTTTATGTAACCACCGTATATATAACACAAGGCTGATCGGTAAGAATGTACGGAATATTATTATATAGTCGTCTCAGCCAAATGACAGCCACTGCTGGACGAAGGCCTGCCCAAGGATCTCCACACTGACAGCTCCTGCGCTGCCTATATTCATTTATCTATACTATTTAAAACAAAATAGGGCCTCTAGGAGTTAAGGCATTGATAAACGAAAAGATAAAATAAATTTATAAATTTTTAGGGTAAGCACCGGATTTGTTGCAGTTTGCTCCTTAAGAATTGATGTTCATACGAGGCGCCGGGTATGAAAAAAATATGAAATGTATTTAGTGATTGAATCAAACGTGTTTTGGGAGCACCTTTTTTACTATCATTTTAAAGATTTGTTTTATTTTAAATTAAGACTTGTAATATCAAATATACGAAGTTTTTTAATTTAAGTATTTCTATATATATATATTAAAAGTAAAGAAAAAGTCAGAAAGATATGAACTAGCTTTCGTTGACTCGACAATATTTGTGTTTACCCAAATTTATACAGCGCATATGGGTTTAAAGGAGCGCCCCGTCTTTCAAGAGTTTAATGCAATTGCAAAGGCCATAGGACGATAAGAATACCGAATCCGCCCCAGAGAGGTATCTGGCTCATAATTTTAGGAAATGTTGGTACTCATAAGATACGTCGATGCTGAAAGTTTCAGCTTTTTATCTATTACCGTTTCTGAATAAATCTAAAAATACTGAATTTCAGTAAAAAAATTCATTCTCAGCACCATGTGAATCGATTGATCTAAATACAGGATATGTTTTGGGGCATGGTGGTAGCTTCTAAGAAAAAAAATATAAGCAATATCTGTTCATAAAAACCTATAAAAAAACGAGGTTATTTTCTTGATTTTAATTTTTAATCATGTTACGGGAACGCTAAAAATATGAATCTATTTTTTTTGAATTCCTCATTCAATTTTCGATGAAATTGTGATCCTGGGATTTTTTTTAAAACGTTACGCCATATTGAAAAAAAATAAAAACCGATAAGCTGCTCAAAAATTGATTTCTTATTATGATTTAACTCTTGCAATGATAAAATACAGAACGTTTGCAATTATTGTACTAGTGAAAACAACAGAATAAATTATGAACACTCATATAAAAATAATTGTTCTTCATATCATCATATCAGCCGTACGACGCCCACTGCTGGACATAGGCCTCCCCCAAGGATCTCCACAACGATCGCTCCTGTGCTGCCCGCATCCAGCGTTTTTTCCGCGACCTTAACCAGATCGTCGGTCTACCTCGTAGCGGGCCTACCCACTAAGCGTCGTCCGGCACGCGGTCGCCATTCGAGAACCTTTCCGCCCCAACCGGCATCAGTTCTCCTTCCTATGTGTCCTGCCCATTGCCATTTCAGCTTCGCAATTCTTTGAGCTATGTCGGCTGTTTTTGTTCTCCTACGGATCTCCTCATTTCTGATTCGATCGCGTAGGGAAACACCAAGCATAGCTCTCTCCATTGCCCGCTGGGCGACCTTGAGCCTTCTTACAAGACCCATAGTGAACGACCACGTTTCACTGCCATAAGTCATCACTGGCAACACACACTGGTTAAAGACTTTCGTCTTAAGGCACTGAGGTATTTTGGACGCGAAAATGTATCGCAGCTTCCCGAACGCTGCCCACCCGAGTTGGATTCGACGAGAGATCTCTTTCTCGAAGTTGGACTTACCTAACTGTATTGTATGTCCTAGGTAAACATAGTGGTCAACAACTTCGAGTGTAACGTTCCCAACATTTACTGGAGCGGGTGTAACATGGGCGTTGAACATAATTTTCGTCTTGTCCATCTTCATCTTAAGACCCACTCGTTGGGATGCGTTACTGAGATCTTCGAGCATGGTGCTCAGGTCTTCCAAGGTCTCAGCCATTAGGACCACATCATCGGCAAACCGAAGATGTGTCAGGTACTCGCCGTTGATGTTGATGCCAAGTCCATTCCAGTCCAGAAGCTTAAAAATATCCTCCAACGCAGCAGTGAACAGTTTCGGAGAGAAAACGTCTCCCTGTCTCACTCCTTGCTGTAGTTGGATAGGATTAGAGCTCTGGCTCTGTACTCGGACCGACATAGTGGCGTTTTGGTATAGGCACCTTAACACTTCGATAAACCTGCAGTCCACTTGGCACCTCTGGAGAGACTGCAGCACCGCCCAAGTCTCGATCGAATCAAAGGCCTTCTCATAGTCCACAAACGCCAAGCAGAGTGGCCGATTATACTCTTCAGTCTTCTGTATAACCTGCCGCAGCGTATGAATGTGGTCTATGGTGCTAAAGCCTTTTCGGAAACCGGCTTGTTCGGGAGGTTGGAAGTCGTCAAACCTGCGAGCAAGACGATTCGTAATGACCCTCGAAAATAGCTTGTAGACATGGCTCAGAAGCGATATGGGTCTGTAGTTCTTCAGTAGGGTATTATCGCCCTTTTTGAAGAACAAAATCACCTCGCTTCTGCTCCTTGCCTTCTGCGTTTTGCCCTGGACGATAACAGAATTGAAGAGCTTCTGGAGGACTTTAAGTACCGCGTGCCGCCCGCTCTCAGAAGCTCTGTTGTAATTCCGTCATCTCCCGCCGCCTCGTTGTTCTTTAGCTGTTTGAGGGCCATTCTAATATCGTACAGGCTGACGTCCGGGATATCTTCGGTATAGTGTCGGGTAAGCTTGGCTCTAGGATCTCGAGCTTTGCTTTGGCCTGGTGTAATACTGGAATACAGCTGCCTATAGAAACCTCAATCTCTCTCAGGATTTCAGGAGTCGATGATATGATACTGCCGTTCTCAGTTTTCAGCCTCGTCAGTTGACTTTGCCCAATAGACAGATCGCTAGCGAACACTTTGGAGCCTTTGTTCCGCTCTATGGCCTCTTTAATACGCTCGGTATTAAATTGGCGAAGGTCGCTCGTCAGCGACTTCGAGATCTGTCTATTAAGCTGTCTATAACGTAGGGCATCCGCTGAGTCTTGCAATCTCATTTCATGTCTCTTATCCATGAGTTCGAGTGTATGTGCGGAGAGTTTCTTCAATTTGGGACGGTGGGTTTTGAAGTATTTTGACCCTATCGTACGGACAGCATCCACCACCAGGTCGTTCAGATCGTTCTTCATATAATGAACTCTAATCATTATTATAAACTTTATTTATAACTATAATTATTAAATCAGTACAAAACAATATTGTTTATATAATTCAACTACGTTTTAGGGAATTTAAACTTTCCCGCTCAATTATTAGTTAATTCAGCACCCATAAGATGGCACTGTAATTCAAAACTGGTGACACTGTTTTCTATTTTCATGAAAACCCGCCAGATTTGTAGATAACCTTAAAATTATTTGTTGATATTCTAAACAAGTATTGGTCGTACTTTTTCTGTTTTTAATAATTAATTTTATCTAATTATATAATTATATAA
This sequence comes from Calamotropha paludella, assembly GCA_927399485.1. NCBI lineage: Eukaryota > Metazoa > Arthropoda > Insecta > Lepidoptera > Crambidae > Calamotropha > Calamotropha paludella. Next base: position 28,281,627 of record OV656803.1, on the reverse strand, counting down.
GTGAAAATATGTCGTCATCTAAAACATATAATCCAAAGTGCTGTATTTGTTCAAAATTCATTAAACAAACGCGAGGTACTCCAAAATATATATAATCTGATGAAGATGCTGAAGACTTTTCAACGATCTTTGATCATCCAATTGTAGTTGGTGATGTTTTGTGGAATAATTGTCGATCAAAAAATATAAGAAAACGAAACTTGACGACGAGGATCAGGATACATCGTTGGAGAATGAATTACCTTCAGATACAAGTGAATTGTTGAATCTCAATCAAGTACTGATTATTCATCATTTAATTTAGAGGTTGTATGTGATTATGATACAGAAGAATGTATTGAAGTTCAAATTAAAAGAACTGTTGCAACTCACAAATACTGTTCGGGATTAAGGACAATTGGTTGTTGTTCACACTAAGCTGCAATAATTTTTTACCTGGCGCATGGACGATATTTGGCTAAAATCCCCAAACCAGCAGCAATACTTAATACTTTATTCAATTAAGACAATATCCCCACTGTGATTGATGAAGATAGCGACGAGGACTAGTCACAAATTCATAAGAAGATTTTATTATTAACACATTAATATAATTGATACATTTGAATAGTTTATAATTAAATATTAATATTAAAGTTATTGAAAAGAGAAAAAATATTTTTATATGAGTGTTCATAATTTATTCTGTTGTTTTCACTAGTACAATAATTGCAAACGTTCTGTATTTTATCATTGCAAGAGTTAAATCATAATAAGAAATCAATTTTTGAGCAGCTAATCGGTTTTTATTTTTTTTCAATATGGCGTAACGTTTTAAAAAAAATCCCAAGATCACAATTTCATCGAAAATTGAATGAGGAATTAAAAAAAAATAGATTCATATTTTTAGCGTTCCCGTAACATGATTAAAAATTAAAATCAAGAAAATAACCTCGTTTTTTTATAGGTTCTTATGAACAGATATTGCTTATATTTTTTTTCTTAGAAGCTACCACCATGCCCCAAAACATATCCTGTATTTAGATCAATCGATTCACATGGTGCTGAGAATGAATTTTTTTACTGAAATTCAGTATTTTTAGATTTATTCAGAAACGGTAATAGATAAAAAGCTGAAACTTTCAGCATCGACGTATCTTATGAGTACCAACGTTTCCTAAAATTATGAGCCAGATACCTCTCTGGGGCCGATTCGGTATTCTTATCGTCCTATGGCCTTTATCGAATTATGGCATCAATTCTAATATTACTAAAATTTGACAGTAACATGTAACCAAGCAACGTTCTTTAAGAAGCTTCGTCTATTGGTGAAACGTGTGGCATACATCAGGAGTCAATCACTGATTGACCCACAGTCCGAGAGTTTTTGACATCTCCATGGTTTTTTTTATAATCTATAATCACAGTGTTTTGTGTGTTTATCTTAGTGGTGAGCGTTGAATGAACGAACAGTTTTTTTAGACTGTTTATTGGGCATCAACTGTTAAACTACACTCGCGAGCAACCAAATCGACTCAAGCCCTCATTCTGCTTACAAACTTTGTTTTTACGTAAAGTATACAAGGTATTTATAAAAAAAGACTGTCATTAGAAAGCTCAATATACAAGCTTTCATAAAACACTAATATTGTTTTTTTTTTTAAATCTAACGCATTCATTTTTACATCAATAGCACTATGAGTCGTTTTGCTCATTACGCTATCCGCGACTTGCGCTAACTGCCACCCATATAAAAGCTCTCGCAACCGGCACACCTTATCAGTCGCTTATCACAAGTTGACATGTACACATCTCCGAGAATTGCAATCATTTTTTCCACGTTACCATGGATACCACACCTGAAGAAGCCGCTCAAGTTGTTGCCTTGTTGGAACAAGGACTTAGCCAGCGAGTAGTCGCTGCCCAGCTTCGCTTGAGCCAGTCTGCTGTGTCCCGGGTCTACAGACGATTTCGAGAGACCGGTGCCTTCAATCGAAGACCAAGAACCAGCCGCCACCGGTGTACTTCTGACAGAGACGACCGTTTCATTGTCTCAACATCGCTGCGCAATCGGCATCTGACGAGTGTTGATGTTCAACAAGAACTCAGGCACGTTCGTGGTGTAGCTGTAAGCGAGTGGACAATAAGAAGACGACTGAGAGCAGCCAATCTCACTCCAAAAACGGCTGCGACGGGGCCCAAATTGACTGCAGCCCACCGACAAGCGCGTCTTCAGTTTGCTCGAGAGCATGTCAATTGGACCATTGCCCAATGGCAGTCGGTTCTCTTTACTGACGAGTGCAGAATGTGTCTGCATGGCAACGACAGAAGAGGCCGAGTCTACAGGCGTCCGGGCGAACGATTTGCCCAATGCTGTTTCGCTGAAACAGTAGCATATGGCGGTGGTTCCTGTATGATGTGGGCCGGCATCTCTTTAGAGGGAAAGACGGAGCTCGTTTTCGTGCCTGGTGGAGGCCGAGGAGGCGGGCTTACAGCTGATCGGTACATCACCGATATTCTCCTGGAACACGTTGTTCCCTATGAAGGATTTGTCGGCGAGGACTTCGTCTTAATGCACGACAATGCTCGTTGTCATACAGCGCGCATTACCCAGCAGTTTTTGGATGAAGTCCAGATGCGTACAATGGACTGGCCTGCGCTCAGTCCAGACTTGAATCCGATCGAGCATTTATGGGACCAGTTAAAACGAAGAGTACGAGCCAGAAATCAAGCCCCTTCGACGGTGGAAGAGTTGAAGGCAGCATTGTTGGAAGAGTGGGTTAACATACCTCAAGAGGACGTCAAAAAGTTGATCAGATCAATGAAGAATCGACTTCAAGCGGTGATTAGGGCTAGGGGGGGGGAATACCAAGTATTGATTTATTAAATTGTTATGTATTTTCTTAATCAATTTTCTTTTATTTCTAAAATACCCAACCACAACATCTTCTCACAAATTCCTGTTTTTCCTGTATTTATGTTTAGATATCATTAATTACAAAGATAATGAACGGATATTGATAATGGTGATATCTTATTAAAGCTGCAGTTTGGAGCTTTCAGATGATATATAGTTTTTAAAAATATCTCCTATAACTTTCTTGAAAACAGAGTCTATACTCAGAGTTAGGGCTTGAGTCGATTTGGTTGCTCGCGAGTGTAGTTTATGGTCCACAGATAAACTGGTTTAGTCATACGAAAATGCGTGAACCGCGAGAACGCGCAAACGTGTGACTAGCTTGGTTTTGCTAATATTTCCATCTCTTGGTCGATAGAACGCTGCCCGACACATAACTAGCAAGAGATAGAATACAAGTCTTATCTTAACAGTTTATTCTGGAAGTCGTTTAATAAATAAACATTTATATGAATTAGACAACAGCTTCATGTTCTCATTCGTTTATCGTCTACGACGTTATTCAGTTTAGTGTTTGTCGACGACTACGTAAACTAGTCGAAAATTAAACTGTTTTTTAAACTAGTTTATGGTAGACGATAAACAGTCTCGTTTCGTTGATCGTAAAGGCGTCGATGACTCACCACTACTTTATCTGTCCGTTCTTTTTCCCGCTCCTTTTTCATTGTATACGCGTTACCATAGTTCAAGAAGGCTAAGAACGGTTATCTATATGTGTAGTCGAAGAACCGAAACGTAAGCGCGATTCATTTCGGTACAGCGACATCTATAACTGAGACACAACAACGCATGTCCGGGTCAGCAGCAACGCGTTAACCACAAGTAGTTCGTCTACCGGACGCTAGATGGCCCTAACGGAAAAATATTTAATAATAGAAAAAATTTAAAGAATTTTTTCCACCCGTGCGAAGCCGGGACGGGCCGCTAGTCTATAATCTAAGAACACAAATTTGTTGTTTTGTGTGTTTATCTGTCCGCTCTTTTTCCATTGTATACGCGTTACCATAGCAAAGCGTTACCATAGCAACGCGTTACCATAGCAAAGCGTACCAGGTCAGCTAGTATATTATGTTAACATTGTGGTGAACTGTTTTGTGCATTTATATGTGTTTTTTGTTCTTTAAGTGTATGTTATATAGTTATAATATTAATGTTGGTAAATTATGTTCCTTTGCCCCCAGAAAGCTCCCATCTACAAACTTCATCAGAAAATCTAGTCCGGTGCCCACAATGTTCCCAGCTGAGATTCGTTAATGGCCAGCGAGGCCTTTAAATACATAAAGCACGTGAACACAAAATGATTCCCAATTCTTTGCCTGATTTAGATTGTTCATCAAACAACATCGATACACCTGAATATTTTGGAAAACTTTATCATCCCTTAAAACATCCACATCAGTTAAAAAAAATTGACAAAAACAATAAGAAAGGTTAATACTGAAAATTCTTCCAACTCCTGAGAACATTTGTTCATCCTCGCTTATAGAATTCCTCATGTCAATCTAATAAGGGTTAATATAAAAGTGTAGCTAAGAAAACGGGGTAACCCGTAAAATACGAGGCATCTGGCAATTCTTTCTATGAACAATACCTTACTACAACTATTAATGTTCTAGGCCTGATGCTTGAGAATGTTAATTGCCTTGCACTATGAGCCGCTTGTAATGGAATTCACACTATTTGTAGCATAGAGAACTGTTGGTCTTCGTGCAAGCGATTTGTAATCTTTCGGTCACTTACGATGTTACTTGTCCCTGATCCTAGCTGTGATTTGCAGATCAGTATGTCTTCGAGACCTAGTAATATTTTTTGAAAATTACCCACCAATAAAGTAATTTTTGAACAGTTCACGAAAATACAATAATTCGTCTTAAAATAGAGTAATCTGAAGTGATTAAAAAAATAATGCGAAATTCTACCCACTTTAAAAATTAATCATGTTGGGTATTATTTAAGGTAACGCCACAACAAAATTTATCCACTTGCGTTGGCTTGAATTTTATTAAATCACTTCCTACGCCGTAATAAATAAATGGCCCTTATGTTGTTTTGACTAGTAGGTATATTAATATTATTATAGTGGTACAAGATATTGTCATAGTCATGAAGGGCGCCAGTCTTTCGGTATACGAGTAGGTCGGCTAATTATCTGGGCGCAACTGGTGAACTTGGTAAAATCGGTAAATTTGTCCTGAAGATAATGGCGATATATAGCCGTCTCGGAATCAATAAATATTAGCGTACACATAAATATATTCATTTAACCGCTTACGATTCTTCCCCAGAAAATATTCTATGATCTATACAATTGTGGACTAATTGTAAAGTTTCTACAGTCAATGTCTAGCCTTAGAGCGGAACGCTAAGCCAACCAATTACCGGTCCTTGCGAAAGTTCGTTTTGGCGATCGTTAATCGAAGCTTAACGATTGCCAGGGGCTTACTACGCTATGCTATCAGACTCATTGAATTGATTGCTAAGATGTCCTTCCTGTTGATTGTTTCCTTCGCTCTTACAGTTGTGAATATTACACAAGTTCTATCTTCACACCGAAAAAGTGGTCATTTAATTACGCTTTTCTTTTCATTCTAATTTCAACCTTTCTGTGAAAGTGCTATTATATCGACAATATCTAAAATATGATCGGAATGTTCTTATTAAATCAACTGCTATGTGGTTCCTATTCGAAAACTAAACTGTTGTAATCGATGTTTTAATCAATACCGAGTTTCTGGATAAAGAGCTGTAAAAAAGATATGTATAAAACAATTGAATATCACGTTTATTTAACAAAAGATTGTCGACCTCCATAATATGTGAGATGTATGCACCCTGCGTTAGTAAAGATAAACCGCAGTATGTCCGCAAAGGAGACAATGTTGCGTCGCGACGCACGCGTTCTGATGCTCCCTGCAATGGAACGCGGGCCGGATAAAACACACCACAACACCACACAACACATAACCCTTAATATCCATTCGTAAGTGACAAAGTTACAATCTGTTGTTATTGATAAAATATAAAAAAAAATAAATTAAAAATTATTAATGTTCATTATACTTTTATCCAATAGGATGTATAAATCTTGTTTCTATTATGTTATTTAAAATACTTGCTATCGAGCATTAGACCTAGTACAAAATCTTTTCATAAACTTTCACTTGAAAAAGTATCTAAAATGTATTTATCTAATATTACCCGATAATTTAAATGACTTCTCATGTACCATGGAGGGTGACATCTTTCTGTATTAAAAATTGAGGCGTAGTTCGAGAAATTTAATTAAAGTATAATCTGTTCGAGATCAAACGTGTCTTACAAAGTAAGTACTGGGTACTTCGAGAGTTGGGTTTAAGATTTAGTGGGTAAACAAATGTATATTTATCGCTCAAAGCCGCGGTAAGCAGCCTCTAGTGTTTTAGAGCACGTTTTATGCTGTTGTTTGTGAAAGCTGTTACAAATCTTTATTATTTATTCTACAAAATAGAACAATTACAAAGAGTTAACTTATATCAAATTTTTGGTTACATGAACGGTATTAAATATGATATGGTTTATTTGAAAAAAAAAAAAACAACGCCATAATCGTTATTATCATTAAAAAACAATAAAAAACCACCCTGCCTGACACTAATAACAATTTTTTTATAGAGTATAAATTTGTTTTTAATATTTTACATTGAGCAATGAAATGCTTAATTAACAAAAGTATAATAATAAATAACCATATTTGGATATTAGTCGCATTACGACCACCTATTTTAGCATCGAGATTTGAAAATGTTTTCAAAGCATACTTTTCAAAAGGGTTTCGATTCCATATATTTTTTTTATATTAATAACTTATTAGAATAAATAATAGACACAAATTTTTAATGATTAAACTATTTTCTAAAAAGAAAACTAGAACGTTAAGTAAACTATAATTACTGTAAAATCTATTACAATCTTACTTAATATATCATTTACTTGTCACAATATAAATATTTTTATTTAATTAGAACTAAACAATTATTTACCAAATGGTTCTTGTAGGTTTCGGTTAATGTCACTTTGAAGCTAGTTTAGTCAACTATTTATTTAGCAGAAAATAAATTATAAGCAAATTGTTATGCTTACAAATAAATTGTATTACATATAATGATTCAATTTAAGAAGAATTTTTTTGCGAAGGTGCCCAATGTTCATATCAGTTGGTGGCCAGCATTTTGAATACTTGTTGATAAAATAAAATAAATAAAAAATAGTATAACAAACTAAAAAAACACGCTTTAATAGCAAATCAAACAAAAAATTCAGAAAATAACTTGATTTATATTTTATTCGACTGTTATAAAAAGATTGTTACAAAAATTCTAAAATAAAAATAAAGTTATTAAAAGAAAATTAATTTAATTTTAATTTAATTTTTTTTATATCAAATTTCTATACTAACTTTATGTTTACAAATAACTACTAATTATATATTTACAACACCGAATATCGAGCACCCCACGCTTTTTTACAATGAAATTAGTTTTCTTTTCATAACTTTATCTTTATTTTAGAATTTTTTAAAATTATAAGTATACTATTTATAACAGTCGAATAGAATATAAATTAACAGTTATTTTCTGATTTTTAGTTCGATTTGCTATTAAAGCGTGTTTTTTTAAACTATATTTATTTTTCACTTTTTCGTTCAATTTGCTATGAAACCATTTTTAATATGTTAATACGTGTTAACAGTTTCATCTCGATACTAAACATATTCAAGGATTTCTTTGTTGCCAACATAAACAACGCAGACCGCGCTCTTGCTCTATCTCTTTTGCTCTCACGCATAGGACTTGTATTAAAATCATTAATCCTGGCGATCCTAATTAGGATAATGAGATAAGCTTATCAAAATATTGTATTGTCGTAGATCGTTGATAAGTCTACAACGTTTAAAGTAATTCTGATCGCTTAAAGTTGGGCAAAATCGAGTTCGAACGAGTCAGTTACTAACATACAGGTGAAACTAATAAAAAGCGTGTTAAAAATGTGAAAGATTTATTTATGTCACAGTAAGTAGTATTATACTTTATAGTATAATTAATTTGTCTAAAAGTTATAAGTAGTGATAAAATGTAAACTGAACTTAAAGTTAAATAAAAAATTAATCTTAAGAAAGACAAAAATATGCGAAAATAATAACAAATTATAATTTATGAAAATTACGAGATCCCTGATTCAATACTTTCAGAGATCGATTTCAGCATATAATGCCCCATAAAGTACATCTTTTTAGTATTATTATGAAAGCTATGGCTGTCGCGCAGTATTTAAAGTCAGTCAGTCAGAAGCTAAGGAAGATCTTTAATTAATTTATTTTTAAAGTTGAAAATTCCATTCTTTCCTGCTTGTTTCCTAACTCAAAAACTACAAAAATCGGGGAATATATATGCGTGTTAAATCAATAGGTATGATACTCAGATATCACCTAGTACCAGCTTGACACCTTAAAAGAAACACCCTATATATGTGATCCAGATTCAGTATTTATGAAATTTGCTGTTTTATACTTAACGGGTAAGTTTTCTCTCCAAGTTTTTATTACAATATATCGAATTCTTGCTTCCAAAGATAAATTTATAATTAAGCTGATTCATGAACCATGGTTTCAATGATCAGTCATGTTCCTTAACATAGACATATTATCAATAAACGGGTAAAGCCAAAAGCGTCCGTCGCCTTTAAACATCCTTCCTTATTTTCATTAATGTACGTAACGAGCTAAACGCATAATGAACCTTTGTTTTGGCTAAGGCGGGGCGCCATTGTGCTGATAGGGAGAATTGCACGCCCCACTAAACTGTTGGCACCTTTATTATTTTTCATTATACCAATCTCTTACACAATCCATAAATATAAGGTTTATTATAAGTAATTTGATTGCTATATTCTCATTTTAAGAGTGTGACGTCCAATATTTGTATTCTAACAACACTATTTTATTATAGGATTTTAATTTAAATCCAGAGTTGTTTACTAACACTTATTAAACGGCACGTACTGACATTCATTTCTGCTCATAGGTATTCATTCTCTCTCGCTCTTTTATTCATTATTTAAGGTAAATGAATAATAGATTGACTTGTGATGTAAGTATACATTTATTACTTTTTAAGTAATGAAATTTGTGATAACATAATAATGTGGATGTTATATAAACAAAATACCTAGCGCGTCCATAAGTTATGTTACAAATGAAAATGCATTTTTTTATGAACTAATTTAATATTACTAAAACTTATATGTACATATTTATTAGTCTCGACAAAAAATAAAACAATATTCTAATTGAAAAGGCCACCTTTAACTTTTATACAGGCCTTTAATCTGTCTGGCCACTATGGATTTACACATTGTTTCCATGGGAAATGTCGCCACTGCATGCTCCAGAGATTTTTTAAGAGACTCGATGTCACCGTGTTGTTTAGAGCAGGCCCTGTCCTCAAAAACTGATCATAATTTGTTGTCTAAAGGGTTGAGTTCTGGGCTAGATGAGGGCCAGACATCCGCTCTTATAAAGTCGGGAACGTTGGTTTCAAGCCAGGCTTGCCAACGTGCCTTGTGACCAGGTATAGAGTCCTGTTCTAAAGTCCCGGTACATTTTCAAAAAGTGTATTGCTGAGAGGTTGCACAATACGTTTCAAGACTGTCTCTTGATACATTTTGGTTTAAGCTTTCACTCCTTTCTCACAAAAAGGTAGCTTTGTGATGCCTTCACAAGACACGCTCCACTAAACCATCACTGACGCAGGATGATGAGACCACGTTGTACCTTTCTGACCACTTGAATAACTTCTTTAGTACTGTGAGCGTACACTTTATCATTTTGCTTATTACGTGAAAATGTTTTTCATCGGTAAAGAGGATATTTCTGTGCCTGTCACCTGCGTACCATGACTGTTTAATTGTAAAGATTGATTTAAGGCATGTCCTGTATATCGATTATAAGCACCAAACTTCAGGTCTTGTAAGTGGGAATCTTCAATTCTCGCGATAAGATTTTTTACTTCCTGATGGGGTTTCGATGAATCCTGGCTTTAGCAGCGTTACCAGACTTTGTAGTTCAGTAGTAGCAGACCATCGACCGACGAGAAAATATTACATAGTTATATGTGAGAGTGTCATACACGCGGTTGTGTGTGTGATGTTTATTTTAATCAGTTCAACTTATTTCTTTTGAATATAATATAAATATATAAGCTCTTTTTACATACAAACTTAAACCGTGACAAATTTCATACTTTTACATCCGCGTAATTTTTATTGAAAGGAATAAATTTTTTTGCCCACCACCTCGGGTATGACTCTACCAAAGGGTTTGTTTTTATAAGCGTATTGTAAATCTTATTAAAAATTGGCATTGTGAATACAACAAAAACACAATAATAATATATAGATTTCTTCAAAAGTGTTTAAATCAAATGCCACCTTGATAGCAGTATTTTAAACATTTTATCAAGACAAGAAAGTAAGTAGTTTTGATTAAACTCGGCAGGACGGGTAGGAGCTTAACACGTTCACTGTTCAGCCAAAAATTTAAAATAAGCTCTCACGTCAATTTTACTTTTTCCTGCCTATGTACTCAAATAGTTGTCTTTAGACCTCTTTAGGTCCATAAAGTTCGTAAAAGTTGGGGCGGGGCTCGTGTGTTATGGACGCTAGAGATTAAAAGTTATGAAAAATTACGTTATCTGTGATAAGAAAGGATTTTTGACTAGTAATTTCTTTGCATACAGGAACGAGAAATAAATTTTGTTTTCCTAAGTGTCACATAAGCTTACTTTTTTGCAACTTTTCTTTAGTCTTAAGTTTACGTTTATATTTCGGCGATATTGTGACTTTTCGAACTAATAATGAGTAGATCACTGCATGATGATGAAATTTGGCAAGCACTACAAGATAGTGATGAGGAAGATGATATCATAGAATTTAGAAGATACACAAACTTGTTAGAGTAAATAACATCATTCATCATTGATTATTTTAAAGTGCAATTTTCAAAGATTTGCAAGGTCTCAAAATGAAATAAAAAATTCGTGGCTCATTGCTTTTTTTATTTTGATTACATAATTACTCAAACTTTTATGTAAAAAAATCAAGTATGATTTTTTCTTACTTCCACGTAAGAACTTATTATGTATGAAAAGTGCTGTAGAACGAATGCCAGGAGATGAGTAAAACAACCGAGTGCTAGTTATAGACTGCCTTTCATAATATGATAAATCAGGTTATATAACTTAGTTTACAATAAGGTCTATAATTCTTATACTACTACAGTGCAGTAGCCCATATGAATAGCACGGACGACTCATTTTAACCTAAAATGACCCACATATGGGTATTTGAAAGTGAACGTGTTGAGTAGCAAAACGTTAACGGCATCTAACTCGGGTTGCCACAAGCTTTGGCTTATTCCGAAATCCACACAAATATGAACATTAACCATTTTGAACCCTTATTTTTCCATATAATTGCAATTGATGGTACCTATATATGAGATTAAACTTTTGTGAACGTAATAATTAGTATTGTGAGGTATCCTACAATAAAAAGGTATGCACAGTTTTTCCATAAAAGAGGAAATCAATTGCAGTTTAATATTATTAATTTACTTTCAACATTATTGGAAGTGAAATGAACGATTTCGTTCGTAGCGTGGGGTTTGGATCGCGTCTCATTGAATTATAGCTCGTTCAGACGTGACTGCGCGCACCCGCGACCGGGACATCGAGTTCTCGATATTTGTTCAATTCTTGTACGTGTGTGGCGACATTTGATCGAATATTGAACGATTCTTATCATTTATCCTGACCCTGTTCGTGATCACTCTTAAGTTGTTCCGAGCCGTTCGTGTTATACAAGTGACAAAAACACATCTATAAAAGAACTAATTTATATCAGAAACACTCAGGTAGCCATTCAAGAAAACACCTTTACCGTGTAACTTCAAACATCTGAGGCGGTACAACCCCAAATAAACACTCCTTAAGTGAAAAGGCAGAGGAGAAAAATGAATAATCTAAAGAAATTAAATTTCGCGATGGCCCTCCTCCTATTCAAAATGAGACACAATAAGTGAAAGGGTTTCTTTTCAGGTACCTCGACTCTAAAAAATTGAGGTAATGGTACGTGAATAACAATTCGGCCGTGGGGAGAGTACGAATTGGAGGTGGGAGGGGATAGATTGATGGGGCCCGTTTGGAGCATCTGTCGTTTAAGTGAGCTTCGATTATGGTATACACCTCGGTGTTTCTTTGTTTGGCAGGCTACGTTTGACTCGACTCATCAGTCACGTCGGCGACCGGGATTAATTTCGCAATATAAACAAATGACATGGTGATATTTCCTCCCCCAAGGGACCTGTATAGAAACAGGATTAAGAAAAACACCCCGTTATCGAGAGATTTCTCTTTAATCATTTGTAAGATGTTTTGTGAATATTTGATGGATGATGTGACTTTGGCGCTTAACGAGGCGGTGGGGAAGGTAAAGTCGATTTCCTATCTTATTGGAATTGATTGTTAGAGGGTACTTAAAAGGTGAGACACAGTTTGAATGAATGAATAGAAACTTAGCCTCATTAATTAATACATTCGGAAGTTTGGTTCTAATTAAACGAGATTAGATTTTTTTTAATTTGAAATACTTTAATGGTTTTTTAAAGTGCACACGTAACTTACGGTTTTCCTTTTGAATTTATTGTTTACTATGGAGTCGATAGGGCATGGAAAAGACTTTAAAAAAGGTAAGGTAATTGGATTAATTATTTTTACATAATTTATATAAATTATTTTATAAATCACTTCCTTTTATTTTATTAAGAAGACGGATTTGGAAACAATATGAAAACAGGTCTTAAGTTTGCATCACAAAAACTTATATAATAATTACTATATTATCGTAACAAGATATTCAAACACACATAGTGAGGGTGCAAGATATTGGTCTAAGCATAAATATGGATTGTCATTGACAATTATGCCATTATGCCAGTCAGGCCATTCTCATCCGGTGGCCTTCGCATGTTGTTTACATAAATTCTTCTTTGTTCATGTTTATCGATGTCTAAATTAAATAATACTCTCTAACCGACTTCAATGTGTTTTCACCACGTAGAAACATTGAGTATCGCAAGTAGTCTTCAAGAAATATTGATAATCATTCATACGTTTTGGTCTTAATTTTTCATGATAACTTATGATTTTCTATTTAGTATGAATAACAATCATAGAAATAGTTTCATCAGTTAACACTTGCAACCACAGCTCTTTTCAGCTAAGATGAAAAAAACTTCGGTTCGGTTTTGGCTGACATACTAGCTATATTGTGTAACAAAGTCTTGGACGATCTTGAAGGCGGTTGCGAGGACCATCTGAATCTATTGCGTCCTCCTTAAGTTTCAGTCTCGTGGCTACCACTATTGCTTTGTTGTTGTGTTTCTCTGCCGACTGCATACGAAGATGTACACTACAGTTGCTTATGTCTCCAACAGCTTGTACATCAACATCTATTTCGGGTGATCTCCCTAATTTACCAGGACACTTTTGTTCAACCGTCGTGCTCTTGTCTTTGTTTCCAGACTATTCAGATTCGGAATCATGCTCACGTCGTCGTTTAAATTACTGCACTCGTCGTCACTCTCTGTTAACTGACCATGTAAGCCCAATGTGGAATGGTAGGTGCTAACGACTGTAGATGCAGCCGGGACCAAAAGCTTTCGAGAGAGCATGTACAAAGGAGCTCAAAATAATAAAAATAAAAGGGTTAGCCACCGCACCTTCGGAACCACAATAAATTTTACTGAGTAATAAAATAAAAATTGTGTTAATATTAGAATAAATGAAAAACAACATCATAAACTTCGTTCTGAACCCCAGTTTAGTAGCTTGTTGTGTTATGGAATTGTGAAACAACAACGGTACCCCAACACCCTGACCCGAACCAACATAGAGATGTTCTATAATTTTTATATATTTTCTCTAGTATTTTTCAATGCGAAAAATGCATAAAATATATATTTTCTCTAGTATTTTGCTATTATAACAATATATCTTATAGAGATGTTCGTTTCTCTCACTTTTACTCTTTTTCTACATTGACCTGGCCGGGGATCAGATTCGAGACCTCGGAGTGGCGTTACCCAGTTTGCGAATCACTCGACTGTGAAGGTAATGTCTTAATTTATATACATAATTTTGTCTCAAATGAAGTTACTAATGCATTAAGTTATTTTTATTAATTTACCAATATAGTTATTTTATTGGTTATTTGTACATTTGTGAAAACTATAATTATATCATCCACATTATGTACATATAATATTCTCACATCAGCTTAATTTGAAACCAGGTATTATATTGCAAAATGAAGTACCTCGCCAGGGGCTCTCTAATTACCATATTGCCACAAGTAAGTTGTGTCCGTATTCACCCATACGTGGTGAGGTATATAACTCAATAACAGTAAAGGTATTAGAGCCCCCACAGATTGTAAACTCTTAGAGGCACCCCTTGCGTCAAAGCTTCGAACTTAGTCCTGTGACAGATTCTCCAACAAGGGAATTAACTTCTTAACGATGCAAATATATTTAAATTATTGAAATAACTTATATCCGCCTTTAGTTATAACTAATCAGATTTACAAGCCACGTATAATAATGGAATAGGTAGATAAGTCTATTTAGTCGATATAGTATGTATATATAAATTGTTAGAAGACGTAGTTTTCTTCTTTTATATCTTTGATAAATTGTCATATTTTCCAATAATTTCATAAGCCAAAAGACGTTTTTTGATTGGGCTACATAAACAGTACTTACATAAACACATATGTTTTGCGTATCTAAATACGTTTAATGTTAGATACGTTTGCTAATTAAGATGATCGTTTTAGTATATTTTATTGTGTTGTATTATGCTATCAGAATGAGAAATATAAACTTTCATCAATCGTTTTAAACTATGTGTTATTGTACAAAATTCTACATCAAAAACAATCTTAAAATTTTACGGTCGTTGAATAAGCCTTTCAGTGGCTCAATATTTTTCTAAGAAAATTTTTAGCTTTAAAGTAACTATTTTAATTTAATCTTTTTCACTTAGTACAAAAATAATATGTAAAATAAATAGATGCAATAGTTTTAAACTTTGGAATGTAATATTTTCCGTATACAGACCAATATAATAGTACAGATACTGGAATGTTTCCGTAGGTTGGAGGCCTCGCTAGTAAATAAGGATCAGAGGATTATTGGGAACAGCGTATTCACTCCACAAAGAAGTAGGATTTAGGTTACCTTAGAAAAATGTTAAATATTATGTGCCTTGTTTACTTTTTCTGAGCTTTGTCATATTTTTGTGTACATCTATTTTTGATAAGGGCTTACTAAAATAGGGACCGGTATAACCAGTATAACTCGAGTATCGGTGAGTGTAACATTGTATCTGTGCGAGAAACCATTGAGTTTGTGTTCGCCGATTATAAATAATGTTAGCGACAATGGTATTTAATTATTGCTATTAGATTTATAAATAAAATGCTTTTCATTATATTATTATACTGAACAATTAACAGTTTAAATGGGAGACCGAGAAGCCGCACCTACTCGTATTCTTTTTGACGGCGACTCAGACCCGTAAGACGAGGCGAGCATCAACTACCCTGCTTACACACTTGAGCAGAAGTTCAAGATGTGTGCAAGGGTCTGTTTGTTCGTCCGCAATGACATTTGCTATAGGCATCTCCGATGCTATGAAAATACAAGCGTGTCTTTTCACGGCAAAAAGGAGTTCCTTCCACCTCACTCCTACTTTCCGAAAAACATCTGTACCTGCGACCGACAGCCTCGAGCTTCTTTGCATGGAGTTGTCTTCAGAGCTCAACGTCGGCGCCAACATCGAGGCTCAATCTGCAGATAAAAAGCTGGGCATCTTAAATGATGTCAAGCGATATTTCACGCCGGGACAGCTTTTAACTTTCTATAAAGCTCAAGTACCACCTTGCATGGAATATTGCAGCCACCTCTGGGATGACTCAGCAAAACACCAACTTGCTGCACTGGACACGATTCAGCGCAGAGCTAAGAGGCCCATTAGTGACAGTAAAATGGTGAAGAGCAAGCTTCACACCTTAGGTCATCGCCACAAAGTTGCCTTAGTTTTATTTTAGTTTATTTCACGATACCCTTCTCTACATTACATATGAAAATAAAATTATGAAGCCCCTTTCGGAACGGAAGTGCAGTTGAGTAACTAAAAAGGTTTGAAAGGAGATATATATTTTTTGTGTGTTGAACTGGATTTCTTTAAAAAAGGCAAAATTTTGCTATCTATGTTTAAATATCCATCTTCTGCCGAACACCTTTATTTTCCAAATTATGACGCCATTTTATAGCATAATATCAGAACACTATAGAGCTTAACTTCATATGAATGAAGACGCGGCATAGAACTAATGCCCTGGATACAGCCATATTAGTAATTTAAGCATGCTTTTATTTAAAAAAATATATTTTTAGGTCTAATGTTACGGCAACAACAAACAAAAACAATAATAAATTTTTATTGAGTAAATACTTCTGCCAATTCAAACGCTGTGAGTTACAAATTGAAAAGAAAAACTGTCAAGGTACTAAATATTACTAGACAGGTAATTGGAATCTACGGTACCGACACGCGAACGCGGCAGTGAGAAGAAAAAGTCGTTGGGAAAAATCTTTTTATATTTAAAAAGCCACAATGAATCAAAGATACAATTCACTCAAAATGGTTTGAAATTGAAATATCAGTATTTTAGAGAATTTAAAATATTTTATATTTTATAAGGTATAATTAATATGTCGTAGTGTATATAAAATCGACAGGAGATGGAAACTGAATAATAACTTTAGGTTACTCAATCAATCAAGCATGACCGACTACCAAAACGTAGTTTAACCATTATATCACTATGATAATACAAGCACAATTTGATTGTAGCACAACGCACGATAGTAGTTACTGTTACGTCAGTTACGACCAAAGGTAAAGTTTGCCTATTTCTCAATTATTTGCAAATTATGAATTTTATGGAACAGATTTTTCCCGACACATTTTTCAACCAAACGTTTAAACAGTCCGATGCTACTTTTCTGTAATGTGCGTTACTTTGACTGTAAGATACTCAAAGTGTGTATCTTTAAATATGTATTTTTCCTGTGGAGTTATTTTTATTCTTCATCTGTTGTAGTAAAGTTAGTAACAAATAAAAATCGAATGTCTTTTTTAGTCGTTAATTTATTCTATAGCGCGAACGGTGTACTACCGGTAGCAAGTCTCCGGTTGCTATCTATGCTAGAGCAACGTATTGCTTATGTTTCATCTCGCTCTATCTATTTGTAACATTTCTAAGTTTACGGCATACAGGCATTTAGTTCTTAATTTACATAAAAAATATCACCATAGTTACTTTATACATTGTTACAATACATAGACCACACAGATCTAGCATATTATATGGCCATAATAACTGGCAATGATAAACTATAATATTATAATAGTAATAACAAACATTTGAAAATGAGCGTGGTCCATGTTAAATGTTGCAATGTCATGCTTACAAAATTCATCAAAGGGGCGTCAAATTCATTCATTCAAGTAGCAGGTGAAGAAATATCAATTTATTGTTATTATCCCATATCAAGCAGCAATTGAGCGTATGGATCTTTCAAGAAAAAACTGGAAACAACCTTAGTAGCGCATGTGCAATGTTTCTTAATGTTCTCTGATGATTTGTTTAAAATAAAACTGGACACTTGGCTATTAACTTATGAGCCATCCTGCATCCAGTATTAACCTTGTGTCTTTTATCTGTTTCCAGAAATTAAGAACCAATTATACGGTTAACTATAAGTTAAGGTTAGCTATAGAAGATTATGAACATCATCTTTTAGAAGATCATGTCAATAGGGAAGACTGGTATAGATGTATTAAAAATTTGTTTGTTTGTTTAAAAGAGTTCATTAACGTAAGCGGAGAATAGTTTGAGAAACATAAAGATTTTGTTATTGCAAAGTATTAATTAATTCTTAAATTTCTAGTGCATTCTAAGATAAAAACGCAAAAGCACTACCTAAAGTCTTCAATCAAAGGCATCCCAACCAACTTCTATACGGGAGCTTTTTTCAAAGTTATCTTTTTATATGTCGCATTAGCCGGTGGTTGTAGTGCGTCTTCATAATAAGGACCCTCAGGGAACACTCTAATACTTTTATCAATACCTGTTTTTTGTCAAGTGATTTTATTATGACATGATTTATTTTGAGACGTTTGTTATTGGTTGGCTTATTAAAGTTGGTTTAGATTCAAGTAAATTGTTGTTTGCTAGAAGAACTCTTATTTAGGTACTATCGAATATTTTGTAAAATTTTTTTAGATTTCAAAATTAGGAAAACGAGATCTGAAAACAGTTAAAAACAGTTACATAAAAATAGAAAAGTATCGTTAATATAGATCACTTTCACTTATAGTACTTCTTCTGACTAAATACGATATGACATTATTTCGTCGTCGGCATTAGGTTTTTACATTTCAACTTCCTTCTCTCTCAGATAATATTAATATTACATATAACCATAAATACACAAATCTTTATTTTCAATTACACAATCTGTTAGTGAAAATAGTTTCAATTGTTTCATCAAGTGTGTTTCTGTAGCGATGAAAATAAACGTTAACAAAAATTGGAGGAAAGCTAATTCACAAATAATATATTACAAAGCGCTTTAAGTAATCGACCCCAAAGATAATAAAAAAAGGAACGTGGCTAATGCTTATGATGATTTCAAATGAATCTAATAGTTACTGATAGTGCAATTTTATATAAGTCGCCGATTCAAACTCTGAAGCATTCAAGTTATAAATAAAAACAAAGAAGAAATACCAGCTTTTTTTAAGCTAGGGACAAAAATATACTAAATAAAATTTAATATGTGATTCATCACCAATGCTCTTTGCATATCTCACTCTTTTAAATACATGCACGGATAATTTTTGTTATATTCGAACTTCATTCTCACCCAAGTTTTGTTATATTCGAACTTCATTTTCTTTTGTCTCTTACGACAAAAATAAAGAGAACATCCTATATAATTTGTATTTCAACGTACTTAGAAAGGATTTGTATTGCAAACACCCTAGGGCTTCGGAAGTCAAAATAAAAAGGACTGCAACCGGCTGTTTGTTTTAAAAAACCCTTCCATCTTTAAAACAAACAGCCGGATGCAGTCCTTGTTATTTTCATTGTATAATATGTGCATATAACTGCAGGCATATTGCAATTTTTATTCACCAGGTTTACTATTTTGCATAGAACGTAAATGTCATCTCAGAAATTAATCTTTTAGGCTAACTAGACATCAGTCTAAAGAATATAGTCTTATAAATATAAAATTCTGGTATTTTTATTGCAAAAATATAAATGGATATATGTATAGCAAAAATGAGACTAAGGGGCTAATTATTTTATATACAAAAAATATGTTTATTTAGGTGTTATATATTTGTGATTCACAAAGATAACAGTTAATACACTCGAGAGCAATGAATCCGGGTCACTTAAAGAATCCTAAAAATCTCGGAAACTAAAAATGCTAGGTTAATGCAATAAATTGTATTTAATAGACAATGAATGAAGGTATTAAAACTTCTTAGTTATTGTAAAGTTATATAATAAAAAAATCAAATTTGAAAAAGGGCCACTTTCGAAGATGGAACTACGAAATTACAGCATTTGGTTTTGCTTTTGTTTGTAATCTGTCATTTATGTGGGTACATAAACCATGTTGATAGTGCTCTATATTCATTATTCAAGCTGAAATTATGTCGCTTACGCCTGAAGAATGCACCAGAATACTTACAATGCTGGAAACCGGCCGGAGTCAGCGCGATACAGCCAGGACTGTCGGTGTGTCGCTGTCAACAGTACAAAGAGTTCTCCGACGTTACGAAGAAACTGGTTCTAACCTACGCAGACCAGGAACGGGCAGAACCAGGTGTACCACAGCACGAGAAGACCGATACTTGGTGAACACCATGCTTCGATATCGCTTTCTCACAGGAACTGAAATCACCAATCAGTTTCGACGCCTCGGAGGAAGTAACCCAAGTGCATGGACAGTAAGTCGTCGGCTTGCTGAATCTAACTTAAAACCCCTTAGACCTGCAAACGGCCCTAAACTGGAGCGTGGGCATCGTATTTCAAGACTAAGATATGCCCAAAGCCACGTAAATTGGAGTATTGAAGATTGGTCAAAAGTTATGTTCTCCGACGAATCAAAATTTATGCTCTACAAGCACGATGGAAGACACAGAGTGTATCGAAGACCAGGGGAAAGATTCAAGCAAGCATGCATCGAAGAAAAAGTAGCCTACGGTGGTGGGTCTGTACTTGTGTGGGCCGGAATTTCTTCTGAAAGTCGCACAGAGCTGGTGATCATAGAAAACGGCTCTTTAACTAGCGTAATATATGTGGAAGAAATCCTCAATGATCACGTTGGTCCATTTATGGTCAATTTAGGTGAGGATGCTATATTTATGCATGACAATGCCCGACCTCATACAGGTAGGATTGTGAATGACTACCTTCAAGAGATGAACATTACTCGTATGGAGTGGCCAGCGCGCAGCCCGCATATCAACCCGTTCGAGCATGCTTGGGACGAGCTAGGCAGATGCGTAAAACAACGAAACCCTCCCCCAATCACGCTTCGTGAGCTCAAAATTGCTCTCACAGAGGAATGGGAGAATATTCCCCAAAATCGTATAAGGAACTTGGTGTACAGCATGCCAAACCGCGTAAACGCAGTAATGGAAGCACGAGGAGGCAATACGAAGTATTAAAATTCAAGAAAATCGTAATAAAGTTCAAACATTTCATGTTTCCTATTTTTGTTTTAAGGAGAGATCAGCAGTTTTTTTCTTTATGTAATTTTGTGTTAATAAAATGTATGGTGACTCATATTTTTTTTACTTTCATTTAAGGAGTATTACATTGTCTATTAAATACAATTTATTGCATTAACCTATCATTTTTAGTTTTCGAGATTTTTAACATTCTTTAAGTGACCCGGATTCATTGCTCTCGAGTGTATTTTATTATTTATTTGGTATATAAATGAGATCAAAGAAATTCTCTCCTTAAAATGTAGATACTCAATATTAATGCAGCAAGTTTACAACTAAGTTTAAAAATTGCATTTACCTGGAAACACTGAAGCGTATTTCTTTATAATTAATTAGTATACCGGCTTTGTATTCAAACATTTAACGTTTTGAAGGTTTAAAATAAAATATGTGTATGATATCTCATTATTTTGTTCATAAATATATAACAACCAATAACAATATTTGCATTTCATGAATAGTTAATTTCCTGCTACACATATTTAGTAGTAATTAATGTTTGTTTTCCACGTATTTCCCCGTGTTTGTACGATTTTTTTTATTAATAAGCAAATAATATTTTTCTATTCGTGCCTAATGAACAGAAATTTACAATTATCTGTAAAGATAACATTAAAGCGAATTATGTACAGGCGCAGCGAAAAATATTAAAAGACGAAAATCTTATAAAACTAATATATTTAAGAAGTTTTACAAGTTAATTAAATGTACGAGATATGGCAATGTTCGATGTTAGAACAAAAGTGCCGCCCGCGATGTTGCACCGAAGGTTCGCAGCGTCCGGGCCGCACGTTACGTCGACTCAGCGCCTCGTGCTGTGGTTGACGCAATCCATGTATTTTAGGTAAATTGAAGCGGGTGCTGTATCGGTGTTTCTTTTATGGCGTAATGGTATCACACCTCCCCCCGGAGATGGAGAATTTTCTTCGAGAAAGTTGCTGAAGCTTTGACCGGTGAATCTCGCTTCTTATCATGACATGCATTTTAAAAATTATTCGTTTCATCCGGTCGTCTTCTTCTTATTCTTCAGATTCTTCTTAGTATGATGTAGATTCCTAATGCGGTTGCATTAAATATCGCACAGTAAAGAAGTATGATAGATGTTATAATTTTTAGAATCTCTCACCTCAAGTGGATGCTGCATAGATATCGTAATATTGCTAGCATGGAGATTTTCTAAATTAATGGAATTGAGTTTAACTGTCGCTTTCTTGTTTTTTGTCGATGTACTTTTATTTCAAGGAAGATGAGTTATCTTGATGGCAATTCCTTTTGTTTGATCATTACTGTTGAAGACAGTGCACTCTAAAGTTTTTAGAACTCCCAGAGGGTAATGTGGCTAAAAAGGTTGCTTGAAGTATGGTATACGTGGACTTCGCGCAGGACGTCTGGATTTTTGTCGGCTTCGGGAAGGCGACTAGATAATGCTTGCTATCCAGTTATTCTGTCTTCCTTGTCGAGGAAAACCGAAATCAGTTGATACGTTTCGTCCAGTTTCTGAGTGGTAATGAGAGTGTGGATGCAGACTGCTTGACCTCGTGGTGTGAAGGTGATCTTCATATCTTAGAACATTCTGTTTCTATGTAAACGAAATAATTCCTATGTATTGCAATAAAAGGGGAAGGAGGGATGAGATGAGATGATTTTTATTACGAACAATGCATAATTTATAAAGATCAAAGGTATATGGAGAGGCAATCGGTACTGTATATACTATAATTATTCTATTCCCACTGCAAAATGAACCTAATTTAATGACGTCATATTACTCTCGGAGGTTTAGATCTATGATCTCATCCTTATTGTAGATTATTCTAATTTTATTTCCCATACATTTAAGAGCATTTAACCTTAGCATCGAGTAGAGAGTATTAAACATATGGGCAAAAGCTACGAAATTTTCTATCTTAACTAATTCTTTAGATAAATAATAATAATAAAGCTTATTTGAATTCAATTTACAACACAGCACATAAATAGGTAAGTGTTACAATCAAAGGTTCATTGAGTACTATCGTAACAATAATATTTAATTGCTTACAGTTTCACTAGACTTCACACTAGGATTTCCTGTGTCGTGAAGACCAGTATTTCTATTTGAACTATTTATAAATATTCTATATTATCTGTTAGTATTAAAAATAATTGAGCAAGGTTGGCGTACTTAACTAACTAAGTTTCCCTATTCGCATCACTTCACATCCATTCCTTATTTCAACTTATTTGATTGCTATATTCTAGAGCCAATTTTCCATATTAACCTGTTGAGATTTTATAACTTTATCATAATGTATGGCGTCTAAATAATCTAAATTTCCAGAGATACTTTTTATAACTGAAGCTAGTCCATCTATTAGCCCTCTTTTAACGTTTTTTTTTTATTTTATTTTTCAAGCCTAGTACTAAGATAATTAATATGTGGTTCGTACAATGACATAGTTTTATTATTAAGCTGAGGCCGAACTTCATCTAACAGGGACTTAACAAGGAGAACCTTAGATCTAATGAAAACAAACCTAACTTAAAGGGAAGAATACAAGGCCCGTCTTCCAGGCATTGAAGTGTTATTTCCTGCGCTGCCACTGCTTGTGCCAGGAATATCATTACTATCCTGTAACAAGCGCGCGGTTAAGGACTCGTTTAGGTCTCGCTTTGTTATCGAGATATACGAGACATTTAACGTTCTGCAGCCCTCTAAGCACATTGTCTATTACGCGTGGTAGAGTTCTTTAAACCCATAGGCATTCTTAAACATTTGATGTGCCCGTGTTTTACGTTGAATGTTTTGAAGTGTCCGATGGTTCCATTTCTACTTCGAAAAAGCCACTTGCTAAATCTAAAGTGGTAAAATACTGACAATTACCTAGTTTATCTAAAATATTCGCAATGTTAGTGATCAGGCATTTGTCGTCAAGTGCTTTTTCGTTTAATTTACGAAAACCTACTACAAGACGCCACTTCGACTTGCCGGATGCATCAGCTTTCTTAGGAACAGCCCAGATCAGTGAGCTCCAGGCAGACTGAGATGGTCTAATGATGCCTTGTTCCAATATTTTACTAATCTGATCTGTAACCTCTTCCGTATGAACGTATGAGTAACGATAGCTCTTAATATATACAAATAGCTCATCGATTGTTTTAATAGAATGTTTTACTTGATCATTATTTTTCTCCTTCAATATAAAAGACGTCCGTGTACTGAGCGCAAAGATTTTTCTATGTTCGTGCGTTCCTCAGCATTGAGATGACTTGTCCGTATCCTTGAGAGGACTTCCGTAGTACTCGTAGACAAATCTATAGCGCGCGTGTGACGTAATGCGTTACTCGTCATATGCGAACTCCAATTAGGTAAGTCGGTCTCCTTAGCAATATCAAAATTCGTAGCACGGTGCTTTGTACGTGTGCACTCGGTATTGTACAGTCGGGCGTTTATCTGGCGATCAACCGAGAAAATAATATCTTGTTGACTGGAATTTGTGACCTCTTAGTAACCGCGGTTATTTCTAACTGTTGTAAGACATTCACTTATAATACAAGTTGATAAAACTAGTTCCGGGATAAAAACTTCTCCTTTATAGGAATTAATCGCTGGCCTAGTGAATATAAAGAGTTGACTGGTTATATTTCTTCAAACAAATTTACATTTCGCGAGTCATAAACGTGTAATGAATTGTTCGCACACCAAGTCAAAAGGGTTTTATTCTTAAAATCGATAGAAGCTTCCCACTTATTTAATAAATCTGATCCAATTAAACCGTCGAAATAATCGTGGAATTTAAATACAAAGGAGTAATTTTGTTAGCGTTGCGAAATTCTGTGAAGCTATGTAACGTAATCGAATGGTCGCATTTTACTTATCGCTATATCGCGTCAACATTTACTACTTCGAATGGTTTGTAGTTTAAGGGTATACGAGAGAAATAATTTTCTACAGCTTCCGGACTAATAAAAGGTTGGTTTGCACCGGTGTCTATAAGTAATTTTAAGGGTGGTAGCTGTCTCTGAGTCTGTAAGTTGGTTTTTCGGACCGGTTTGGTTTTTTAATACCCTCAGGTTGACTGGAAGAAATATTTTCCTCCAGCAGTTCCTCTACGTATTACACATTAGTCAATTCGGAGTTCTCACAAAAATAAAAATCACAATCATCATTGTAATAATTATCGGAATGTTCCCAGGCTCCTATCAAGCCTCAGAGCCAAGAGTCAGAGTCAAGAGCGAACCCATTTTAAATAAAAAAAAAAGTTATTGTAGTAACACATAGTAAAGCACTTATTCATGGTCATTAAACAAATTATAATTCATTTCGCGAGTTTTAATATAATTACTCGGCGAAGGATTGCTGAATTTTCGCCAGCGGTCATCGCTGAGTTGTAAAAGGCTTAGCAACAAAATGGCTGACTCCGCTCATGGGTTTAGGTCCTTGGGTTAGGAAACTTGAAGGGAACGAATTACTTCGGTTAGGCATTTTAAAAACTTTTTGGATTATAATATAATGGTTAACCTTTGAACATCTGTTGTGTTCTAGTTGGTCCAAGGTTCATTTGGGGTTGAAAAGGTGTAGGTTTCCCCTGTGGGGGTGCTGTGAAATCGGTCAAGGGTTAGATTGTGATGGGCTTGGCATAGGCATGTTAAAAATGAAAGGTTTATTAGGTGGCATATAGTTATAAAATAATTTAGGAGGAGGTTGAATCATTATCATATTAGGGGATGAATTTTTTAATACCGAATTATGGTCATTTTACTGTTACAAATAGAAAATGTTAATTTCCTCCTGAACGAATTCTAATGTCTGCCCTATGGATTGGGGAGGCATGCACCTAATACGGTTAACCTAACGGCTCTTTCAATCCGTAAAGACTGACTGTAAAACTATTTTTTATTTAGTTGACGTTTGGCCGGAATTGTAGTATGAACAGAATGGTGTAATGTTACATATGTCATAATCGTGTTGAAAAAGGGACTGAGATCGTTCATAAAACTCTTATGGGTTGCTTTGACCTTGTGATTGCAATGTTAAATCGTTATAAAGTGCTATTTCGTCTCGCTGATTGGCAAAGTTATTTATTAAGGAATTTTTTTTATTCCCTGCCAATCACTAAAGATGCCATTCGAATTAATAAATTGGACGGCGGCCCCTGTAATTTTATTTCAAATGTCATCTAATAAGGCTTTATCATGTCCAAAGTCATGCCCAGGTTTTATCTTAATATGTCTAAGTACTAACTGATCACAAAAGCCGAATAAAACAGATAAGGACCCGTCAAAGTCTGGGAGTAATCTAAGCGACTTAATATATCGTCTAAGGGATCTGACATTTTTAAATTCAGGGATGAGGTACTATTGTTTATTACCATTGGTACCGGATCCATTGAGTCACTAGAATTTAGGAAAGCTAGGTTTTAATGTCTAAATTCGTCTAACCTATTTTGTCTATCTAATTTAGGGGTATGGCTAACAGCCTCTGATTGCCTCGGGTGGAAAATTTTGGAAAGGTAAATTACAGACAAAAAGTATAAAAAGGATTACACACTATGAAGAGCAACACGTGTATGATTCAAGTGTCATCACAGTGGGCCACCAACGAGCGGCTCAGAAATCTTCTAGATGAAGCGTAAAACTGACTGCGAATATCCTACCAACTGTGCCAAATACGCACGGGCGCAGCGGAAGATACAAAAGAAAGAAAATATTATCAAACTAACTAATTCTTTTAAAAATCTACTGTAAATCTACGCGATATGACAATGTTCGATGTTAGAACAAAAGTCCGGGCTTCGTGCTGTGATTGACGCAATTCATGTATTTTAGGTAAGTCGGGTTCTGCATCGGCGTTTCGTTTATGGCGAAATGGCATAACAAACGTGTAATATGTTAATTAGAATAATTAACATATTCTCATACCCGTTCTTCTTTGAACACATCTATTAATTATTTTTTCAACACACTTCCTCATAAAGTGGCTCTAATCCCATGGCAATTAGGCACATAATGACACCTTTAATCAAACTGTGACTTTTTCATTACTATTATTCACGAGTGAGTAATAGTTTTTTTTTAATATTATTGGTTGAGTCACGCTTACACTTGCGCTAAAATGCTATCCGCGAAAAGCCCAAAAAAAAGAAACCTAATTTTTTAGTCTATGGCCGATGCGCGCGCATAAGAAAACTGATTAATTTTTCCCGCCATTACGAAATTTATTAGTCTATGGCCGATGCGCGCGCATAGGAAAACTGATTAATTTTTCCCGCCATTACGAAACACTTTTCACAACTCGTCTCGTTTTCTCTATTGAAGTTATTTAGTTAGTTATTAATTAAGATGTCTGCAAATACAATTTATGAAGAAAATGATTTATGTTGTACACCGCCCGATATAAGATGTGAAGCCCAGAACGTTATGGAAAGTTTACTACCAGAAAACTCAAAGGAAAAATATCTATTAGCGTACCAAAATTTCATACAATGGCAGAACAACAAGAATACGCAGTCTTTTTCAGAAAATGTGTTCATGGCGTACTTTAAAGAATTATCTTCTAAGTACAAACCTAGCTCTTTGTGGTGTATTTACTCAATGTTAAAAAGTACAGTCCGAACAAAGAATGGAGTGGACTTAAAAACATACTCGAATTTGTCAGCTTATCTAAAGAGACTATCTGATGGATTTAGAAGCAAAAAATCAAAGGTTTTATCATCTGATGATATTGAAAAATTTATTAAAGATGCTCCAGATAACCAATATTTGGCTACAAAGGTTAGTTAAATTAATTTTAATTAAATATTTAATAGCAGCTTGTGTTGTGTGTTGACCTTAATTATTGTTTCTTTTGTTTCAGGTTGCTTTAATATTTGGTGTAACTGGTGCCTGTAGGATACAAGAATTAACAAATATAACTGTAAAAGATATAGAGAACCATGGCCAGATGCTTTTAGTGAAGATACCTATCACGAAAAATAAAATACCTAGGTCATTCACCATACACGGTCCATTCTATGATATTGTTAAGAAGTATGAAAGTTTGCGTTCGCCAAAAACAAAAAATGACCGTTTCTTTCTAAATTACCAGAATGGTAAATGTACCTGTCAGCCTATAGGTATAAACAAATTTGGTTCTATGCCTAAAGAAATCGCTAAGTTTTTGGGTTTAGTAGATGCTGAGAGCTACACTGGACATAGTTTCAGAAGAACTTCAGCTACATTGCTGGCAAATTCAGGAGCTGATATAATGACTTTGAAGCGACATGGCGGGTGGCGATCTAGCAATGTAGCAGAATCATACGTAGAAGAAAACTAACAAGAAGGAAATTTGTGCAAAAATCACAAAAAGAATTAAACTTGATTCTGAGACGCATCCTACTGGTGAAATACCAAGTACGTCCAATGATTGGATTTCACCTACCTACACGAATAATGAACCATCACAAATAACAATAGAACATGAAAGTATTTCAATAAATAATCTATCTGATGAGACCGCTATGTCATTAAAAATAGTTAATTATAATTTTACTAACTGCACATTTACTAATTGTTTCTCTAAGTAAACTTATTTATCTACTATGTAAAATGGTTTTTTATTTAAGTATTGTTTTATTCAGAAGTGTGTTGAAAAACGTTGTATGATACACGTGTGTATTGATGGTTACCGTCCTCGGCTTCTTAAGACCCTCGCCTGACGGCTCGGGCCTCAATGTGCCTCAGCAGTAATCACCAACATTACACACTTGTACCATAATGTACTATTAACCTCTTTGGTGTTACAATAAACTATCGTCATGTCGCTTGTCACGATCGTCTACTTTGATATTAATTAAAGTTTAGAGTCCGTACGTATCATCCGAGTTAAAGTTGAATTAAGCACTTTGAGGCATAACTCATAGTTCAACGGGCGAGTAAGGTGTACTTATATAGGTGTACGAGTTTCGCTTTGATTGAATTTAAGCAGTTATAGATTGTGGTTCACCTCCATTATGTCACATAGAACTTTTCGCGTGATTTCAATAATTTCGCTTCTGCACGTACTTCCTATTTTGTGGGTCGTAATACAGAATTTCTGATAATATTATATTTATGCAATTTAGCAATGTGGCTTAGTGGCTGTTATATTATAAGGACTCAAAAGAAGAACTAACATACTTATGTATATTTGATCCAAGTGCTAAATTGTATGCTTGGTACTATTTTCGTGTTTTATGGAAGCTCTCTAATTTTAACATATGTGACCAAATATGTATTTGTGTTAGCTGTTCCTTTTATTATTTCTTCTTTTTTGCTGCTGTTTATATCACAAATACTTTTGAGATATAAACAGCTTCTTTATAAAAAGACTAAGGCAATAAATAACTGTCTCGTTAAATGTATTATCAAGAAACTTTGATCACACAAAGACCGCTTACCTATTACGTTGGGAAAAAAATAAAGAAAAATAACCTAACAAAAGTAAAAGAAACGACATAAAAGATGTAAAAGATAAAACCAAACCCAATCACGAGGTGCGCCGTGCTACATCCTACCGCCCAAATATAAAATAAGCAAGATAGAATTCCATTACGAAAATGAGATGTTTTTATCTTTTATTTAGAAAACCCCATTAACCGAAGGCGAGTAAGTAGTCCCTTTGTTGGTTACCTGTAACAAGCAGAAAATAAATTTCTTTACAAATTATTTTCAAAAGGCTCACAATATAACATTAAATTGCTTAAAAAAAGTCAGACTACTTTTAGATCTAGTACAATATCTACAAACACCTGTTCGAGATACTAGAATGACTACCACCATTTTGAAGATTACGTTCAATGCGGTTTTTAATAATATACGGAGAACAGCACATCAACCTAACACAATTTGTAACACTTTCTGAATTGATATTGAGCTCTGTATGTTTAACTTTAAATTGAAAATATTATGAAGAAATTTAACAGTTTTGTATACGTTGATATGCTGTTAACGATATTTATAGTGTTGGATACATTGATTAGGTATTTTTAAAGAAAACTTATAGGTCTATTTTGTGAATCATTTTGAAATCGTCGTCGTGGAAAGGAATAGCGATCTGTCCTATCCGATTTAAAGTGTGTTTAAAATCTTTATTTGTCCCTTAAATAAATTTGATCGTTTCGCATCGTCCAGTAACTGCCTTTGCAGAGGCGCCCGCTAGTTAAACACTGGCAATTGCTAAGTTGTTGATTTTGTCTTTTATTTTATACAGAAAATTTAAAATACAAAGTTGTATGTATGGTTCTCATTATTAACCTCGATTTGACTTTATACGTAGTTATTTACATAATAACCAACAAGTAAAATCAATTAATTAAGTTCAACTTACAAAAATTGTAAATTCCAAAATATACTATTATTATGCTTATACTATGGGTTATATAAACACATTTACTGAAAAAATTGTCATGAATTTTTATTATAAATTAGGTATAAATTTTGGTATTTTTTATAAACATAAAATAATGCGTTGACAATTTACCCTGAAAATGCACGAATTCCTATAGGCATTCTAATGAAAACACCCAAAAATGATAATGTTACTTGCTTATTATGAAACATTATCAAAGGTTTAATTTGTCAGTAGTGACTTAGTTTTCAGATTAAACCCCATGCTAGGAGGTTTTAGCTGTTTCTGATTCCGTCAATTGCATTCTAATAAATTAATGCTTTTTCACATTTAGTTCACAACTCATAAGTTATTTTCATGTAATATTAACTAGGTTGACATACAAAACAGCCATGCAATTTAATTGTTTAGCACAATTTTGATTATGTACGTGCTTCTGAGCCTTTTGGGGTCCCTTGTTTACATTAGGGTTCATTTTGGTATCACATAATGTAACGACGTCGTTCTCCTGTTACGATAATATTTCAAAGGCTAATTAAATAAAGGTTAGAGAAATAATACTGACGGATTAAGTAAAACATTAATTGCTAAAATGTCACACGGTTTATTAGGATTATAAAGAGGATTTATGTAGGCTGTTCTTAAAAGTTTGCTATGCTAAAAACGGCATTTACAACGGGCAAGTCGTTGAGTATAACTTGCAACAGCACTTCACACGTTATGCGTATACGTTATTCAACTTTTGAGTATTTATACTACTTAACTATCTACAAAATTGTTGAAATTGTTGACCGGTGCGTCATCAAACCGAATTTAATAAGGCTGACGCCGCTGGTTAGCTAGTAAACAATTCTCTTATTTGAGTATTATATTTATGACTTTATATAGTGGTTATGTGATTTTAACGAGAGTTGTGTTTCTATAATGGATTTTGTATTCCCTTGATTTTTTTATTGAAGTTAACTCATTAAGAATCTATTTTTATAGAAGGCGCCTGATAGGAAAAAAATATGAAGAGTAAAATTTATTGATCCAATAAAATCGTTACGTATTTTGTGCGCAACCTATCGTGCGCACTTTTACTTTTATTTTGATGTTTTGTTTTATTATTTTCTCTGCCTATTCAAAAACAATCGTTCCTAAGGAGTAAACTCCAATCGTGCGTGATTTTGTGATAGATCGCTAAAAACCTACTAAAAATATTTGTTGTATTTTATTATTTAATTTACAGAAGTGTTCAAAATTTTTGTGAAAGCGAAATTGTGTCACTCACGTGCATAGAGGTAATTTAGTGGAACATTTAAAAAGTATGATTGTTTGTGGTATGCGGTACGTTGCAAAGAATTATGCTCTGCTTTCGTGTCTCGTGGTGCTTACATTGAATTAAAATATACAAAGTGTATTTAACAGTGCTCCATGCTTCACAAAGTGCAATAAGACTTTTATTACAAGGACTTAACGTCATCAGATATTTTTATTTTAAAAGAGAAGGTACTCATTCAATAATAATCGCAGTAAAGATCAGTACCGAATAGTGTTTTCCGAAGAAGTGGCTCCTATAACAAGAAGAATTAAACCTGGAATATCCTTTTAAAACGCTTCAATTGTATTAAAGAAACAGTGAACATAAATCTTGCTTTTGAGTGGAGCCTTTGGAGAAACAGGATTATAACGTAACAATGTTTTTGCTATTTTTAAATCAAGCACTGAGCAGCGGATATTCGATTTTGAACTATTCAATACCACGAACAAGTATCGTTAATAAAAGTGAATAAGGCACGAATAGCGAGATTTGTTCGTAGTCAATCAAGGTTGATGTTCGCTGCAAAGATTGGTTTTCGAGTATGCATGAACTAGGAACTCGGGCGGAGTACGTCGCAATCAATTGTCAAAATTTAAGGTTTTTCAGTTTTAGCTTGAAATATTTATTTATTTATTAATTTTATTTTTGAAAAAACCAACAACGTAACAATTTAATTTAACCTTATTAGTAATAAATCTATGGTAAAGCTAATTACAGGTTTCCCCCAAAATCATCCATAATATTTTTGGACGTGTCACAAGTAATTAAAAAAAAAAACAAATAAAGACAGTCAGACAAACAGAATAAACTTCGATTAAGTTACATAGATAATCCCAAAAATGTGCATTAAAAATGTGACTTTTTTAAAATAAACTAACAATTTGACATAAAAATAAGATTTAAAAAAACCAAATCACAGAGAAAAAATGAAGGAATTATAATGTTATTTAAAATATTTTGCCAGCTTTGTTAATAATGAAATTCCTTTTAGATGTAGTATGGCATTAAAAGCAAATATTATCAAAGCGCTGGCATTAGGATTTAGTCCACGGACGAATGAAAAGCAGCACTTATTATTTCTTGCCCAGATGTCATAGTTCAAATCGTATTAAAATTACTTTTTTTATGAATACTAAACTTATATAAAGTAAAGCAAAGCAAACAAAAGTACCTAGTGTAGTGAACTTCATGTTACCAAAAATGTAATAAGGTTTGACTTTACTATTAATATATGTAGGTATTGCCTTTTTTTTTAAAAGGATTTACCTTTGATCTTTGAATCTTCCCAGTATTTTTTAAGAAAGTTTTATGATCTAAAAGTACCAAAGTGTTTTAATTATGAAGTAGCTAGATCGTGTTTGGCGGTGTATTTTTTACAGGTGTTTTATGTTTATTTTATCCAAGTAATTTTGCTTTCTGAGCAGCACTAAAAATACGTAGCCTATTATTATTAACTCTCCAAAGTGAGTTTATTATAGTGTTTTTTATTTCTGATATTTGAAAATTTATAGATGCTATGTATCGAAATCTTTTAGTTTTATTTCTAGTAGTTTCCAGACATTTACGATACCAAAAATCTTAGATGATACAGAGAAATAAAACGATAAGGATTTGTATTTCATCCAATATGAACATTTACAATGCGTCTATTAAACGTCAATAGCTACGACATAGTAAATCCTATGCCGGAGTACTTTGTTTTGTAAAGTATGTTTTTTTTTCTCTCCTTTTAATTATGTGTTACAGGTATAGTTCAAACTTAAGAAAACTTTTCTTGCAATACTAAGGTGTATGAGAAAACACTATACAAGAAATGTCGTGACATATATTTTTCTAGCACTTTACACTATTCTATTTATCGTTTAATTATTATTATCAATTTAGTAAAAGGATTTGTTCTTGAATTTCTTATTAAAAAAATTTTAGAGAGAGAAGAAAGAATTTTCCATGAAGTAATTCAGTGACATTCCGTGGAACTTTGTTTTATCTAAATCCAACATGGAAATGGAATTGGAATGAAAATAGCAAGTTGGTTCTCGTTCATTGCATTTAATAAAACTTTTATAATATTTTGTAATATAAGTATAGTAGACGCAGTTATTGTATGTACATATTTGATATTATATAGATGCCACAGGTAATCCTATGATTTATAGTTTTAAATGGCGCGCACAACAATTTTTCAGAGAATAAATACAGCATCAACATAAGCAGTAAAGCCCTATAACAACAGCTTATAAGTCATTAAACCATAAAAATAAATCATTATTGCTTCTTCAATATCAATTATGATGAATACGAGCATTTGTACCCGAGTCATGGGTATTTATATATATTTCTATACATATAACATATCTATGTCTATCCGTTACCCTAGTATCCATAATGCAAGCCTTACAGTGCTTAAGTTGGGCTAGGCTAATTGGTGTGAATGTAAGAAATATTTATTTTTTATATTTTTAAAATGATAACCTTTATTTTGTAACAACATAGGCCACGGTACTAATTTTGGTCATATTATATGACGATACCTCATGATGATTCCATTGTAGCCTTGACTCTAATATAATATTGAAAATTTAATAGAATTTATAAGTTATTCTAAAACAAGTTACAATTTAACAACCTTCAGGTAATGATAACTTTTTTCTAAACTCTTTTCTTCTTTAATAGAATAGGATAGGAGAATAGAACGTATATCGGACATTAAATTAACAAATAATATCCCTGTAATGTAACGCTCCTATAGAATGATTAGTGCTTCGCCTTTAGTAATAGTCAAAAAGAGATTTTAAGGGTCATGGATAAAGAATTAAAGGACAGTGACATAACAGTATATCAATATATGCTTGGCCAATAATCTCAGTATAAAAAGATAGGTGTTATCGTGTTTCTGTGGACTACGGAGCTTAAAATAGAAAAACAGTAAAAGACCCTATTAAAGGAAGCTGCAAACACCTCACGGTGTTCATTACACCAAACGGACTTTATTTATTTTGAAAAGACTCATGTCAGATTAGGGAATTGTCCACTAGTTTTCCAACGAACTGTCTACAAAATACTTGGAATGTTGCGAGATGAATTCTCGCGACTAACCTAATAGCCTATGTGGATGTTTTACTTCTTTTCAAGAATGTATGCAGAAACTTTATTATCAGGAGCAGGTTTTAATCCAAATATTAATAAATTATGTTTCTTCAAAACGTAAGTAACAATAATAATTATAATATCTCTTACATTCACACCAATCAGCCTTGCCCATAGTAAGCACTATAAGGCTTGTGTTAAGGATACTAGGGTAACGGATAGACATACATAAATAAGTAATATTCATAGAAATATATATAAAAAAACCATGAGTCAGGTACAAATGCTCGTATTCATCACACAAACATCTGCCCCTTCCTGGACTCGAACCCAGGACCGTCGGTGCTAAAGGCAGGATCGCTACCGTTGCACCAAACAGTAGTAGATTATCTAGGATTTAAAAATCTGCAAAAGTTATCAGGTTAGGCTGGAACAAAATTGTGGCAGTCAAATCCTTTTCCAAACCAAGGAATGAATATGACTTTGTCAGATTTGTAAGTTTTTAGGAAGTTTATTCAAAATTTTGTACAAATAGGTCTTATGCTACAGAATCGGTTCTAGGATTAAGGACAGGCAGCAATAAAAATCATTTCAAAACTTAAAAAGTACTACGGTGCCCTATTTTGGTACCCTTACCTCATTCTACTTCATCAAAATTGAAGACAGTCGCATTTTGTTGTCGTAAATCTACTATAGATAATGACAATGACGTAAATAAATTGATGCCGTATTGCATTACAAGAATGCGACTGTTTTATTGAGTAGTATACATCTATTCATACAATGCAGCACGCTCTTAGTAGAAAGGCACTCTCTTGTGTCATTTGTAATAAAAACAATTTGTATATCTTGTGATGATGATAAACTTAAACATTGTTCCAGCGTAATATAAACTACAAGAGATTGTTAATTATTTACTTTACAAATAATCTATCCAAAAATGAAACATATACATTAAGCTCTAAAAGATCCTTAGTATAAAAAATTGCGTATAGTCCTAAAGAGGGTTGTTTGTATAGTATACCAAAGACGTTATTCTATAACACACTGTTTACGTGGATCATTTAGAACCCTTTATTAAAAGTGGTCATGGTAACATATACTGTTTATAAATCGTAAATCGATTTACAACATTTTGTATTTTTAAACCTTTTACTGATTCTAGAACACAGCCAACAATCATAGATCTAACGAAATGTTTTGCATATTTAAACACTTCATTTGGGTTATAGCAGATCGGTGAGGTGTTTGACGTTAGAGGAATTTACGAAATTTTGACTTGAAATTGAAATGCAGCGTATACAAAGTACGGTGTCCGGTCCTAGGGTCAAAGACCAAGTGTAATCGTAACATACTAGATGGCCTTAGGGCTTACACGTATGGGACTACAAGTTATAAAATCTAATGGCGTCTTAATATTACACTTAACAAAGGAACTGGGAAAACTAGCAGCGGTTTATATTTTAATATATTAACTGGGTGAACGTACTTCAAAACTATGACAAATAACAAATAAATTGAAATGATAAGATAAGAAATATCTGAACATAATTAAATTATTAAGCGTGATGGCGAGCTAGATTTTATAAATAAAGATAAAATGCTAAGGTTATTCAAAAGGAAGTTTAATAAAAATTTTGAAGTCAACTCCATCCAACGACGGTAGGAAAAAGTCTATAACTCTTAAGTTAATACCCCGGCCCATTTAATATTACCAAGGTATTAGGAAACGACCAATTTGAGGTGTCTTGTATTCCATGTTCGTCCTTGGCCTCCTAGGTAAGGAATCAAGAGCAGATATTATATTTAAACTGAAATTGAGGAGTTTATGAGTTGCTGAGATATGAAGTTTAGATAATTGACATGACTTGGAGGTATCGAAGCTTACTACTTGTTCGTCTAGGTGAGGGTCCACGGCATATGTATATATATACTATTTTGTTAAAGTGAGACGTGGATGTTTGGCACAAATAAGCTGTTGATTATGCATCAACTGCAGAGTTCCTAATATACTGACAAATACGTGATTAGAAGGCAAGGTGCCTCTTTTTAGGAAGTGAAGTCTTCGATACAGTTTTTCTAAGCGATCAAAAAGGTAACAAACAGAATTAGAGTATCACATAATGTAACGACGTCGTTCTCCTGTTACGATAATATTTCAAAGGCTAATTAAATAAAGGTTAGAGAAATAATACTGACGGATTAAGTAAAACATTAATTGCTAAAATGTCACACGGTTTATTAGGATTATAAAGAGGATTTATGTAGGCTGTTCTTAAAAGTTTGCTGTCCATTAGAATTTATAAAATTTCAGAGTTGATACTTTCCAATATTCTATGGTAAAAAGCTGTTAATAAGTTCTAATGCTAGCTGTACGTAGGTACAAGCGGCACTTCAAATTTACTGTCTTAAGATACCCGTAGCGTTTTAAACGGCATTTACAACGGGCAAGTCGTTGAGTATAACTTGCAACAGCACTTCACACGTTATGCGTATACGTTATTCAACTTTTGAGTATTTATACTACTTAACTATCTACAAAATTGTTGAAATTGTTGACCGGTGCGTCATCAAACCGAATTTAATAAGGCTGACGCCGCTGGTTAGCTAGTAAACAATTCTCTTATTTGAGTATTATATTTATGACTTTATATAGTGGTTATGTGATTTTAACGAGAGTTGTGTTTCTATAATGGATTTTGTATTCCCTTGATTTTTTTATTGAAGTTAACTCATTAAGAATCTATTTTTATACAAGGCGCCTGATAGGAAAAAAATATGAAGAGTAAAATTTATTGATCCAATAAAATCGTTACGTATTTTGTGCGCAACCTATCGTGCGCACTTTTACTTTTATTTTGATGTTTTGTTTTATTATTTTCTCTGCCTATTCAAAAACAATCGTTCCTAAGGAGTAAACTCCAATCGTGCGTCCGAGATGACACACACACTTTTTTTTCTATGCATGACAGATAAACGGATTTCTATGTACTGCATAGTCTAATTTTTAAATTCAAATATGTTTATTGATTTGTAGTATAATATCAAGTCCAGTGTAGAAGTGTAGAACAATGAGTTTTGACGACCGTTTGGTGCAACGGTAGCGATCCTGCCTTTCGCACCGACGGTCCGGGTTCGAATCCCGGTAGGGGCAGATGTTTGTATGATGAATACGAGCATTTGTACCCGAGTCATGGATATTTATATATATTTATATGAATATTACATATCTATGTATCATATATGTATGTCTATCCGTTACCCTAGTATCCATAATACAAGCCTTACAGTGCTTACTTTGGGCTAGGCTAATTGGTGTGAATGTAAGAAATATTTATTATTTATTTATTTATTTATTTATGAGTGCTATTCCGTCGTTTTTGCTGTAGATTTCTCTAATTGACACAAATATATTTTTTTTATCTGTTGAGTTTCCATATATTAAAATATTTATAAATTATAAGACGTCCAATTTAGTACCTAGGGTGTAAGTACCATTATAAATATTTATTATAGAAAATATATATGTGAGCTTAGAAGCTCGTCTAAAATTTTTACTTTGAACTAATTTTTCCTTAAGCAAATCTGCTTGTTACTACCATCTTGTTCCGTATCCTATTATACTTATTACTAACAAGCAAGGTTATTCGTTAACAATGTAAATGCCCAAACTGTTTTTTTCACAGTATTATATTTCATAAAATCATTTATCTGGCTTTGTCCGTTTGGTGAAAGTAAATAGAATGAGGTTATAATAAAAAAAACGTACGCATTGATATATACTTATGTCGTAACATATTTGAAATATTAATTGAAACATCACGACATAAAAAACGAAAGCTTTCAAGGATCAACAAATTGAAAAATTCAATAGGTATATTAAACAAACCAATTTGTATTTTAAATACTTTACTTTAAATTAATATTCTTCATTGCTGTAATAGCATTCCAAACTAGAGGAATATTCAGAGCATTATTATACGAATCTTCAATAATTTGATGCAGCAACGTCTTTAAGTTCGTAATAGACAACTTTGAGCTCCGGTAAGATATTTCATTTTCAACGTTTTGTTCAAACTTGTACTGGCACTATATATTAAATACTTTTAATAACCAGTAACGATAGTTGAAAATGGAAAAACTAATTGGCCACTGGTTAAGATTCAATCCTGTGCTACCTATTGAAGTTTTAGGCGTTCTAGTTGTGATAACAATAAAAATATTTAACCCATTGCCTGTCACCTTATTGTACAATTCCAAATCGCTACAGATATAACAATTAAGTTCGAATTGTATTGATATAGTTGTCAAATAATTAAGGTATAAGGCAAATTAAACGTAAATAGGTATTACACCCGAGTCTAATCATTATACTATTAAACGAAGTTACTTTAATTTTATAAATATCGAAATATGATAACCACTGCATCACCGGGTTCTTTAATGTTCATCATCAATATCTACCTTTTAATTTTCAGAACGGATAGACACAAAAATTCCCTATTGATGAACACAATGGCGAGATTGTGTCATGGGGGCCAGTTTGGATTGGTGCTTACTACTATAGATGCAGGTGGGACTATCTGATGACCGGCCGCTTCCAAACATTGCTTAATTTCCACAACCAAATGTGCTTATTATTAAGTCACGCATTTTCTTATGTAAACAAACATAGATATTAAATTCTGGGCGATGTATGGACATTAGAGCAGATAAAGAATGTCTTGCGTATTTCTTTAAGCTTAAGGTGTGCAAGATAACACAACAATGTCTTTGTTATAATTATATGAATAACAGCTACATTTTTCTTAGGTGTCTCCATATTTTCTGTATTAATTAGATTGTTTTTTTGTGTACATTCATATCGAGTATGTCTTAGAAATTCTATCGTTTTTATCGATTTTAAAATAACTTTAAAATAATTAAAACGGTGCATTTTTCTCATGTTTTCTAGGAAATTCAGGCTTAACTTCATAGTTATTATGTAATTTGTCCCGGTTTGCTAGAGAGACGTGGACTCGAATACCTTTCGTGGCAATTTTTTTTTAATTATCATAATTTTTTAATGTGTGAATTGCATTCTAAAAAAGAAGTATGTGGTTGGCGAGGAAATGACATCATAAATATATTCTATAGATAACATACCGTCCTTTATATAAGGATTACTATTGTATTAGATTAGTCGCATGTTTAAGTCTACCCTCGGGCAAACTGTTAGTTCCATGTTCGCTATGAACTGTGTGATATGAAGTAACTCATTATTATATTCGTAAATTCAGAATAGCGATCGTCTATGGGTAACATGAAAAAGCGAATTGACTTTGACACTTTTAATAAATATTCAACTATTTAACACTAAATGAACAGATTATAGTTTAGAATCTTAAACTGTCTTTAACTCCAGAGCGACCTTTGTTTATCCGAAATATTACGTATAAACAAATAAAACGATTCATTGAATAACACAAAGCCTTTAATTAAGATTTTATTGCAGTACAATGGAGCTCGAATGATTTCGTAAATTCAAAATTTGAAAGCGGCTCCAGAAATTAATATCAAGTACCTATCTGAAATCGTGGAGACTACGTCAGGCATTTTCAAGCAGAGTAATAGCTTTATGAGTTTTCCTCCACTTTTTTCCAAATAATTCGTTCGTGTAAAGAGCGAAATTAAATTATTGTGTCCTCCACGGCATCTGCCCCAGGTGGGCTGAAATTGAAATGGTTGTTTTGCCTTTTTTAAGTTTCAGTAAAATTAAATTCTTTTCTTTTAAATGGCAAAGTAAAACACAGTGAGGAAAAGTAATCGATAAGGTTTTGCCTTTTGATTTCGCTTTAAAGAAACGCTACACCTTTCTTTGTGCTCAAGAAAAACGTGTGCCGTTCTCCTTGGTGGGAACAAATCCTATAAATACACTTAAAAAGCCACAAAGGTACGCAATAACGTAATGTTGCCTTACGGTAAACCGAAAACAATTCATTTGTGCAGCCCTCCCGCCCCTCCCTGCGTTCCATCGCCCAAACCCTCAAGGAACTGCGGAATGTTAGCCGATCCGTAAAAAGCAATTCTTCCTGCGCCGTTTGCCTTTTTCACCGTACATTTAATGTGAACCAATGTTATAGTTTATTTTTAGCTTTGAAAGATATACTTTGTTGAACGATTATTTTATATCAAACCTTTGCTCGAGTGAAAAATAATTTACATTTTATGTTTCTTGTAGCTCGCAATTTGATGTAAGAATAATCGTTATTTTAGGTTCATCTTTAGCGTTGTAACTTTTAACGGAGAGAGTAGAAAAAATGAAGTTCATGGACCTAATTACTAAAACTGATTCAAAACGAAATCTTAACATGGTGAGAAGCACCTTTTTTTTAAACGGTTTGCCGGCCTAGCTCAGCTCTAATTCAATCCAATCGCCAATCTGGTAAGGTCCAATCGGTCAAAGACACAGACGTGTCTTTTCTTCTTTCGACTTGACTCCTTTCCGCGGTGTATCCGTGACTATCTTGAGCTTCTCGGTATGTCATTGTGACACACTCAATTTTGGCTCTTTCATTGAGAGTAAGGCTCAATTAGCTTAAAAAAACTTGGCATTTTGGAGAGGGTGAGAAGGTATTGTACGCCGAAATAGTTGCTCATCTCTTACGAAGCGGAAGTTTGATCGTGTATGGAGTACTGTTGTCATCTTTGGGACGGTTCTGCTCAATACTAGCTCCAGAAGCTTGTCTATTGAGAGGAATGCCAAGCTTTTTATAGGATACATTACAAAGAGTGTGAAGCAGAATAGCACAATCTTGTTCCACCGTCCCCATTCTTTTATCGGACAACTAGACTTACAAATAGGCGCCACCTTTATCTGGATTTTTTACAAAAGAGTCTGGATGATATACGCACTAAGCGTTTTGGTTCTAATTTCTTATACGTACTGCTAAGGAGTGGGGTAAGGAGTGGTCTGTATCTCAATATATTCAATATGCTAATAAGTATTTATAATTAATTACCGGATGACATAAAACTAAATGTTGTTAAGAAGTAAGTTGACTCCATGGTTACAAACAAAATGTTACTATAGTGTTCAACAAAATATGACAGGAAAGTAAATTACCAAATTAGCTGTCAAATATTTGCACATCTGCTTGCAGATAGAGTATACTGTACCATACATAATCAGTATTCCATGTTTGAATTATGTGAACTGGCAAATAAATATTAACTATTATTATTATTATTATTATAACCAAAATATTCGCTATATTATAATAAGAAGTAATACTTGCCATTTAACAGATTATTATACAGTTCAGTTAAACTCCCTCAAACAGGATAGCTTTCTTTTGTAGTTGATGCGCTCATGCGTAAGCTCGATTTTATTTATATTTCATCGTTATTTATATTTATTGTTAATATTGGATCGGATGGATTGAATTATTATTGTCTTGACATAGATGTATATGTAATATTCGTTTTTATGTCATTATTAATTATAATTTTACTCCACCTGTCTACAAAGTTTCGTAATTTTATAAATAATATAATAAGCCTTTGTTAATAAAATATTGCAAAAAAATTGCCAGAGCACTTTGAGCTATTAATGTTCTATACAGTTACAGACGCTCTTGTGAATCCTTTAGATATGAGAATGGGTAATTTAGTGTGTGGTCTCTCGAACCTTTTCCCCTACCTAAGCCTTAATGATTCCAAATTATCTTACTATTTATAGCGGAACGTTAGATGCTCAACAAAATTACTGACTAAAAAAGGTAAGCGAAAGACGTAAAACTTTAAGTATGATACATTACGAAACAATATGTTAAACCAAAGTTTCACACTTTTTTTTCGTAATAAAACCATTACGAAACAAAGTGTTTCCTCGTGATTCGTAGGCATGTTAAACTATTGGTTCCAGTTTTATCAATAGTCGTTAGCATATACCAAACCATTAGTTTAGTTATCAGTTATTCTTCAAGGATAGACATCAGTATGATTATAATGATGATGAAAAAATGGGCGTTAGTTGAAATTCGTTCTGCTCACTTGCAATGTATGGCACACCTCCCATATAATATTAAATAGATTTCACGGTGAATTTACAGAAAATATGCAAAATTTACATCACACCTACCCTAATTGTGTAAGCCAAAACATTGTTATGATTCCATACTGTATATTAGTAGATAAGAAATCAAAGTATAACAAGGAATTTCTTATTCTCAGGATTGGAAAATTATACCCTGATGAGAGAATGTTTAATATCATCCACTCGTAAATAACTGTCCCAACATTCTTTGTTCCTCGAGTCTTCGAATATAAGTGAATCTGTTCCA
Organism: Calamotropha paludella; assembly: GCA_927399485.1. Taxonomy (NCBI): domain Eukaryota; kingdom Metazoa; phylum Arthropoda; class Insecta; order Lepidoptera; family Crambidae; genus Calamotropha; species Calamotropha paludella. Next base: position 28,238,696 of record OV656803.1, on the reverse strand, counting down.
AAAAACCCTATGGCCTAAGAATTAAAGTTCATAATCATCATAGTATTCACAGCCAACTCGAGGACAGCATTTACGGCTTCACTCAGTTAGTTAATGAGTAACACCATCTGTTTTTCGACTTGTGTGGCTCACATCACCGAATTTATTCCTGAATAAGGCAGTATCCCCGTAGCTTGGCTAAATGTTGCTAATTCTATGAAAGCGCTCATGTTGGATATCAACTAAAGCAACAAAACAAAGCAAATGTTTATATTTTACAGATATTTTAAAATTTACAGGTGAAAGGTTGTCACTAAACGAAAAGAACAAAAAAGAAGATTAGATAAAACTATTTATTGCCAAGGATATGTAAAATAAATTTTAAAAATGTTGTTATTACTTATAACTAAACTAAAAAAAAATACCATTCTCAAAGTTTCTACGCTAGTGTACTGATAGTTACTAATCTAGCGATTAGTAGCTATGTCGTTATATGACTCTATTAGACTTAAATGGTTACAATGGGTTTTCAGATACCACTCGAAATTATTCATAAGGGTTATGGCTACTAGAAACTGTAATAGAAATATAATATGAGTAGAAAATGGGGAAAACTCATATTGTTAATATCACGATTTATAAATCGGTGGCGAGATTTTCCTCCTTTACGGTTACATTCGTGTACTAATAAAATTATAAAAACTGCATATTATCTATTTTAATTTAAAAAAGTTATGACCCCACGCACATGTATGGCTGACGGCTACGTAATGTGGGTAACAGTGTAGATGAAACGGAAAAAGGTACTATTCAAAAACAAAAGAAATCTTTTTATGTCACAAAAAAATTTTTACGTATTCTTGCAAATCAATGGTCCAAATCATCATCCTATCATTTCCTTTTATCGAAAACAGTTTCGATAAAATCAAAGAATTTTAAGCGCAGAGTTTCGATAGAAAATAAAAACAAATCTATTACTGATTCATTCGCAACCTGCGATGAATAATCACTAATTGATTGAATTGAAAACGCTTAAAAAGGCTATCCTTTTTAGCATGTAATAATTTTAACTGCGTCTGCGGATTCATTTTCGGAGGCATTGCAGTACAACAAACTAACTAAAGTGCAAACTAACGACCGATCGGATTGAAAGCGGTGAGGAGCAGAGACGCGAGTGAGTGTACTAATATTTTTTCTGTGCTTATTCGATCGTACGTATTTCGAGCAACGTGGTGTGAGATGCTGGAGGCTACTGGGTCGTCCCTGGGCTTTGCTGTTCCTTATTGTTACGCACACGAAGACATATTTACATAAAACTATAGCTTGTTGTAGGGATTTTTGAACAGGCCAATTTAATATTGCGGAACTCCGCTCGCGCGCGTCGGTGTACGCGCACATGCGGTCATCAGTCCCTTTTTTTTTCTATTTTAGCCCGCAAGGTAGCCACATTGCGGTATTGATTTGCCACCAATGGATAGTGCGGTCGTCTCGTTCTTTCATATTCGAGACAAGGTATGTGCGAAAGGGAATTGGAGTAAATGAAGGTGAGGCTAGGAGTGTCGATTAAGGTAATCAAAATAACATTTAAATTTAATACTGTCGCAACCAAGTATAAATTATAAAAGACGGGAGGTTTCATAGAAATGACATTTTTATTCATTCTTCTAATATCCATCTCACTTTTAAATTTAAATGAAGATTTATAAGTTGTTCGGAACTTTTATTTTCAAACAGCTATTTTTTGAGTAAATTTGTGTTGTGTGTGTGGGACTTTCCCTTAAAATTCAGGCCAATATTTTTTGGCAGCTTGATTTGTATTTACTATTTTTTTCAATCTTCAATTTAATCGTAAATACTTTTTATAGTAACATTGATTTTTCTTTCTTTTTTCCAATATAGTCTTTTATGCTTATATATTATTAGTCACTTAAATTATAGAATAGGATTTTGTGATAGATCGCTAAAAACCTACTAAAAATATTTGTTGTATTTTATTATTTAATTTACAGAAGTGTTCAAAATTTTTGTGAAAGCGAAATTGTGTCACTCACGTGCATAGAGGTAATTTAGTGGAACATTTAAAAAGTATGATTGTTTGTGGTATGCGGTACGTTGCAAAGAATTATGCTCTGCTTTCGTGTCTCGTGGTGCTTACATTGAATTAAAATATACAAAGTGTATTTAACAGTGCTCCTTGCTTCACAAAGTGCAATAAGACTTTTATTACAAGGACTTAACGTCATCAGATATTTTTATTTTAAAAGAGAAGGTACTCATTCAATAATAATCGCAGTAAAGATCAGTACCGAATAGTGTTTTCCGAAGAAGTGGCTCCTATAACAAGAAGAATTAAACCTGGAATATCCTTTTAAAACGCTTCAATTGTATTAAAGAAACAGTGAACATAAATCTTGCTTTTGAGTGGAGCCTTTGGAGAAACAGGATTATAACGTAACAATGTTTTTGCTATTTTTAAATCAAGCACTGAGCAGCGGATATTCGATTTTGAACTATTCAATACCACGAACAAGTATCGTTAATAAAAGTGAATAAGGCACGAATAGCGAGATTTGTTCGTAGTCAATCAAGGTTGATGTTCGCTGCAAAGATTGGTTTTCGAGTATGCATGAACTAGGAACTCGGGCGGAGTACGTCGCAATCAATTGTCAAAATTTAAGGTTTTTCAGTTTTAGCTTGAAATATTTATTTATTTATTAATTTTATTTTTGAAAAAACCAACAACGTAACAATTTAATTTAACCTTATTAGTAATAAATCTATGGTAAAGCTAATTACAGGTTTCCCCCAAAATCATCCATAATATTTTTGGACGTGTCACAAGTAATTAAAAAAAAAACAAATAAAGACAGTCAGACAAACAGAATAAACTTCGATTAAGTTACATAGATAATCCCAAAAATGTGCATTAAAAATGTGACTTTTTTAAAATAAACTAACAATTTGACATAAAAATAAGATTTAAAAAAACCAAATCACAGAGAAAAAATGAAGGAATTATAATGTTATTTAAAATATTTTGCCAGCTTTGTTAATAATGAAATTCCTTTTAGATGTAGTATGGCATTAAAAGCAAATATTATCAAAGCGCTGGCATTAGGATTTAGTCCACGGACGAATGAAAAGCAGCACTTATTATTTCTTGCCCAGATGTCATAGTTCAAATCGTATTAAAATTACTTTTTTTATGAATACTAAACTTATATAAAGTAAAGCAAAGCAAACAAAAGTACCTAGTGTAGTGAACTTCATGTTACCAAAAATGTAATAAGGTTTGACTTTACTATTAATATGTGTAGGTATTGCCTTTTTTTTTAAAAGGATTTACCTTTGATCTTTGAATCTTCCCAGTATTTTTTAAGAAAGTTTTATGATCTAAAAGTACCAAAGTGTTTTAATTATGAAGTAGCTAGATCGTGTTTGGCGGTGTATTTTTTACAGGTGTTTTATGTTTATTTTATCCAAGTAATTTTGCTTTCTGAGCAGCACTAAAAATACGTAGCCTATTATTATTAACTCTCCAAAGTGAGTTTATTATAGTGTTTTTTATTTCTGATATTTGAAAATTTATAGATGCTATGTATCGAAATCTTTTAGTTTTATTTCTAGTAGTTTCCAGACATTTACGATACCAAAAATCTTAGATGATACAGAGAAATAAAACGATAAAGATTTGTATTTCATCCAATATGAACATTTACAATGCGTCTATTAAACGTCAATAGCTACGACATAGTAAATCCTATGCCGGAGTACTTTGTTTTGTAAAGTATGTTTTTTTTTCTCTCCTTTTAATTATGTGTTACAGGTATAGTTCAAACTTAAGAAAACTTTTCTTGCAATACTAAGGTGTATGAGAAAACACTATACAAGAAATGTCGTGACATATATTTTTCTAGCCCTTTACACTATTCTATTTATCGTTTAATTATTATTATCAATTTAGTAAAAGGATTTGTTCTTGAATTTCTTATTAAAAAAATTTTAGAGAGAGAAGAAAGAATTTTCCATGAAGTAATTCAGTGACATTCCGTGGAACTTTGTTTTATCTAAATCCAACATGGAAATGGAATTGGAATGAAAATAGCAAGTTGGTTCTCGTTCATTGCATTTAATAAAACTTTTATAATATTTTGTAATATAAGTATAGTAGACGCAGTTATTGTATGTACATATTTGATATTATATAGATGCCACAGGTAATCCTATGATTTATAGTTTTAAATGGCGCGCACAACAATTTTTCAGAGAATAAATACAGCATCAACATAAGCAGTAAAGCCCTATAACAACAGCTTATAAGTCATTAAACCATAAAAATAAATCATTATTGCTTCTTCAATATCAATTATGATGAATACGAGCATTTGTACCCGAGTCATGGGTATTTATATATATTTCTATACATATAACATATCTATGTCTATCCGTTACCCTAGTATCCATAATGCAAGCCTTACAGTGCTTAAGTTGGGCTAGGCTAATTGGTGTGAATGTAAGAAATATTTATTTTTTATATTTTTAAAATGATAACCTTTATTTTGTAACAACATAGTCCACGGTACTAATTTTGGTCATATTATATGACGATACCTCATGATGATTCCATTGTAGCCTTGACTCTAATATAATATTGAAAATTTAATAGAATTTATAAGTTATTCTAAAACAAGTTACAATTTAACAACCTTCAGGTATTGATAACTTTTTTCTAAACTCTTTTCTTCTTTAATAGAATAGGATAAGAGAATAGAACGTATATCGGACATTAAATTAACAAATAATATCCCTGTAATGTAACGCTCCTATAGAATGATTAGTGCTTCGCCTTTAGTAATAGTCAAAAAGAGATTTTAAGGGTCATGGATAAAGAATTAAAGGACAGTGACATAACAGTATATCAATATATGCTTGGCCAATAATCTCAGTATAAAAAGATAGGTGTTATCGTGTTTCTGTGGACTACGGAGCTTAAAATAGAAAAACAGTAAAAGACCTACATCTATTTGCTCGCAAACGTGATTAGTTCGATCACCCTCCTCCTTAGAAGTGACATTTTCCTTACAATTCTAGTGTTTTTTCTTACAAGAGGGTATTAGATCCCTATTAAAGGAAGCTGCAAACACCTCACGGTGTTCATTACACCAAACGGACTTTATTTATTTTGAAAAGACTCATGTCAGATTAGGGAATTGTCCACTAGTTTTCCAACGAACTGTCTACAAAATACTTGGAATGTTGCGAGATGAATTCTCGCGACTAACCTAATAGCCTATGTGGATGTTTTACTTCTTTTCAAGAATGTATGCAGAAACTTTATTATCAGGAGCAGGTTTTAATCCAAATATTAATAAATTATGTTTCTTCAAAACGTAAGTAACAATAATAATTATAATATCTCTTACATTCACACCAATCAGCCTTGCCCATAGTAAGCACTATAAGGCTTGTGTTAAGGATACTAGGGTAACGGATAGACATACATAAATAAGTAATATTCATAGAAATATATATAAAAAAACCATGAGTCAGGTACAAATGCTCGTATTCATCACACAAACATCTGCCCCTTCCTGGACTCGAACCCAGGACCGTCGGTGCTAAAGGCAGGATCGCTACCGTTGCACCAAACAGTAGTAGATTATCTAGGATTTAAAAATCTGCAAAAGTTATCAGGTTAGGCTGGAACAAAATTGTGGCAGTCAAATCCTTTTCCAAACCAAGGAATGAATATGACTTTGTCAGATTTGTAAGTTTTTAGGAAGTTTATTCAAAATTTTGTACAAATAGGTCTTATGCTACAGAATCGGTTCTAGGATTAAGGACAGGCAGCAATAAAAATCATTTCAAAACTTAAAAAGTACTACGGTGCCCTATTTTGGTACCCTTACCTCATTCTACTTCATCAAAATTGAAGACAGTCGCATTTTGTTGTCGTAAATCTACTATAGATAATGACAATGACGTAAATAAATTGATGCCGTATTGCATTACAAGAATGCGACTGTTTTATTGAGTAGTATACATCTATTCATACAATGCAGCACGCTCTTAGTAGAAAGGCACTCTCTTGTGTCATTTGTAATAAAAACAATTTGTATATCTTGTGATGATGATAAACTTAAACATTGTTCCAGCGTAATATAAACTACAAGAGATTGTTAATTATTTACTTTACAAATAATCTATCCAAAAATGAAACATATACATTAAGCTCTAAAAGATCCTTAGTATAAAAAATTGCGTATAGTCCTAAAGAGGGTTGTTTGTATAGTATACCAAAGACGTTATTCTATAACACACTGTTTACGTGGATCATTTAGAACCCTTTATTAAAAGTGGTCATGGTAACATATACTGTTTATAAATCGTAAATCGATTTACAACATTTTGTATTTTTAAACCTTTTACTGATTCTAGAACACAGCCAACAATCATAGATCTAACGAAATGTTTTGCATATTTAAACACTTCATTTGGGTTATAGCAGATCGGTGAGGTGTTTGACGTTAGAGGAATTTACGAAATTTTGACTTGAAATTGAAATGCAGCGTATACAAAGTACGGTGTCCGGTCCTAGGGTCAATGACCAGGTGTAATCGTAACATACTAGATGGCCTTAGGGCTTACACGTATGGGACTACAAATTATAAAATCTAATGGCGTCTTAATATTACACTTAACAAAGGAACTGGGAAAACTAGCAGCGGTTTATATTTTAATATATTAACTGGGTGAACGTACTTTAAAACTATGACAAATAACAAATAAATTGAAATGATAAGATAAGAAATATCTGAACATAATTAAATTATTAAGCGTGATGGCGAGCTAGATTTTATAAATAAAGATAAAATGCTAAGGTTATTCAAAAGGAAGTTTAATAAAAATTTTGAAGTCAACTCCATCCAACGACGGTAGGAAAAAGTCTATAACTCTTAAGTTAATACCCCGGCCCATTTAATATTACCAAGGTATTAGGAAACGACCAATTTGAGGTGTCTTGTATTCCATGTTCGTCCTTGGCCTCCTAGGTAAGGAATCAAGAGCAGATATTATATTTAAACTGAAATTGAGGAGTTTATGAGTTGCTGAGATATGAAGTTTAGATAATTGACATGACTTGGAGGTATCGAAGCTTACTACTTGTTCGTCTAGGTGAGGGTCCACGGCATATGTATATATATACTATTTTGTTAAAGTGAGACGTGGATGTTTGGCACAAATAAGCTGTTGATTATGCATCAACTGCAGAGTTCCTAATATACTGACAAATACGTGATTAGAAGGCAAGGTGCCTCTTTTTAGGAAGTGAAGTCTTCGATACAGTTTTTCTAAGCGATCAAAAAGGTAACAAACAGAATTAGAGTATCACATAATGTAACGACGTCGTTCTCCTGTTACGATAATATTTCAAAGGCTAATTAAATAAAGGTTAGAGAAATAATACTGACGGATTAAGTAAAACATTAATTGCTAAAATGTCACACGGTTTATTAGGATTATAAAGAGGATTTATGTAGGCTGTTCTTAAAAGTTTGCTGTCCATTAGAATTTATAAAATTTCAGAGTTGATACTTTCCAATATTCTATGGTAAAAAGCTGTTAATAAGTTCTAATGCTAGCTGTACGTAGGTACAAGCGGCACTTCAAATTTACTGTCTTAAGATACCCGTAGCGTTTTAAACGGCATTTACAACGGGCAAGTCGTTGAGTATAACTTGCAACAGCACTTCACACGTTATGCGTATACGTTATTCAACTTTTGAGTATTTATACTACTTAACTATCTACAAAATTGTTGAAATTGTTGACCGGTGCGTCATCAAACCGAATTTAATAAGGCTGACGCCGCTGGTTAGCTAGTAAACAATTCTCTTATTTGAGTATTATATTTATGACTTTATATAGTGGTTATGTGATTTTAACGAGAGTTGTGTTTCTATAATGGATTTTGTATTCCCTTGATTTTTTTATTGAAGTTAACTCATTAAGAATCTATTTTTATACAAGGCGCCTGATAGGAAAAAAATATGAAGAGTAAAATTTATTGATCCAATAAAATCGTTACGTATTTTGTGCGCAACCTATCGTGCGCACTTTTACTTTTATTTTGATGTTTTGTTTTATTATTTTCTCTGCCTATTCAAAAACAATCGTTCCTAAGGAGTAAACTCCAATCGTGCGTCCGAGATGACACACACACTTTTTTTTCTATGCATGACAGATAAACGGATTTCTATGTACTGCATAGTCTAATTTTTAAATTCAAATATGTTTATTGATTTGTAGTATAATATCAAGTCCAGTGTAGAAGTGTAGAACAATGAGTTTTGACGACCGTTTGGTGCAACGGTAGCGATCCTGCCTTTCGCACCGACGGTCCGGGTTCGAATCCCGGTAGGGGCAGATGTTTGTATGATGAATACGAGCATTTGTACCCGAGTCATGGATATTTATATATATTTATATGAATATTACATATCTATGTATCATATATGTATGTCTATCCGTTACCCTAGTATCCATAATACAAGCCTTACAGTGCTTACTTTGGGCTAGGCTAATTGGTGTGAATGTAAGAAATATTTATTATTTATTTATTTATTTATTTATGAGTGCTATTCCGTCGTTTTTGCTGTAGATTTCTCTAATTGACACAAATATATTTTTTTTATCTGTTGAGTTTCCATATATTAAAATATTTATAAATTATAAGACGTCCAATTTAGTACCTAGGGTGTAAGTACCATTATAAATATTTATTATAGAAAATATATATGTGAGCTTAGAAGCTCGTCTAAAATTTTTACTTTGAACTAATTTTTCCTTAAGCAAATCTGCTTGTTACTACCATCTTGTTCCGTATCCTATTATACTTATTACTAACAAGCAAGGTTATTCGTTAACAATGTAAATGCCCAAACTGTTTTTTTCACAGTATTATATTTCATAAAATCATTTATCTGGCTTTGTCCGTTTGGTGAAAGTAAATAGAATGAGGTTATAATAAAAAAAACGTACGCATTGATATATACTTATGTCGTAACATATTTGAAATATTAATTGAAACATCACGACATAAAAAACGAAAGCTTTCAAGGATCAACAAATTGAAAAATTCAATAGGTATATTAAACAAACCAATTTGTATTTTAAATACTTTACTTTAAATTAATATTCTTCATTGCTGTAATAGCATTCCAAACTAGAGGAATATTCAGAGCATTATTATACGAATCTTCAATAATTTGATGCAGCAACGTCTTTAAGTTCGTAATAGACAACTTTGAGCTCCGGTAAGATATTTCATTTTCAACGTTTTGTTCAAACTTGTACTGGCACTATATATTAAATACTTTTAATAACCAGTAACGATAGTTGAAAATGGAAAAACTAATTGGCCACTGGTTAAGATTCAATCCTGTGCTACCTATTGAAGTTTTAGGCGTTCTAGTTGTGATAACAATAAAAATATTTAACCCATTGCCTGTCACCTTATTGTACAATTCCAAATCGCTACAGATATAACAATTAAGTTCGAATTGTATTGATATAGTTGTCAAATAATTAAGGTATAAGGCAAATTAAACGTAAATAGGTATTACACCCGAGTCTAATCATTATACTATTAAACGAAGTTACTTTAATTTTATAAATATCGAAATATGATAACCACTGCATCACCGGGTTCTTTAATGTTCATCATCAATATCTACCTTTTAATTTTCAGAACGGATAGACACAAAAATTCCCTATTGATGAACACAATGGCGAGATTGTGTCATGGGGGCCAGTTTGGATTGGTGCTTACTACTATAGATGCAGGTGGGACTATCTGATGACCGGCCGCTTCCAAACATTGCTTAATTTCCACAACCAAATGTGCTTATTATTAAGTCACGCATTTTCTTATGTAAACAAACATAGATATTAAATTCTGGGCGATGTATGGACATTAGAGCAGATAAAGAATGTCTTGCGTATTTCTTTAAGCTTAAGGTGTGCAAGATAACACAACAATGTCTTTGTTATAATTATATGAATAACAGCTACATTTTTCTTAGGTGTCTCCATATTTTCTGTATTAATTAGATTGTTTTTTTGTGTACATTCATATCGAGTATGTCTTAGAAATTCTATCGTTTTTATCGATTTTAAAATAACTTTAAAATAATTAAAACGGTGCATTTTTCTCATGTTTTCTAGGAAATTCAGGCTTAACTTCATAGTTATTATGTAATTTGTCCCGGTTTGCTAGAGAGACGTGGACTCGAATACCTTTCGTGGCAATTTTTTTTTAATTATCATAATTTTTTAATGTGTGAATTGCATTCTAAAAAAGAAGTATGTGGTTGGCGAGGAAATGACATCATAAATATATTCTATAGATAACATACCGTCCTTTATATAAGGATTACTATTGTATTAGATTAGTCGCATGTTTAAGTCTACCCTCGGGCAAACTGTTAGTTCCATGTTCGCTATGAACTGTGTGATATGAAGTAACTCATTATTATATTCGTAAATTCAGAATAGCGATCGTCTATGGGTAACATGAAAAAGCGAATTGACTTTGACACTTTTAATAAATATTCAACTATTTAACACTAAATGAACAGATTATAGTTTAGAATCTTAAACTGTCTTTAACTCCAGAGCGACCTTTGTTTATCCGAAATATTACGTATAAACAAATAAAACGATTCATTGAATAACACAAAGCCTTTAATTAAGATTTTATTGCAGTACAATGGAGCTCGAATGATTTCGTAAATTCAAAATTTGAAAGCGGCTCCAGAAATTAATATCAAGTACCTATCTGAAATCGTGGAGACTACGTCAGGCATTTTCAAGCAGAGTAATAGCTTTATGAGTTTTCCTCCACTTTTTTCCAAATAATTCGTTCGTGTAAAGAGCGAAATTAAATTATTGTGTCCTCCACGGCATCTGCCCCAGGTGGGCTGAAATTGAAATGGTTGTTTTGCCTTTTTTAAGTTTCAGTAAAATTAAATTCTTTTCTTTTAAATGGCAAAGTAAAACACAGTGAGGAAAAGTAATCGATAAGGTTTTGCCTTTTGATTTCGCTTTAAAGAAACGCTACACCTTTCTTTGTGCTCAAGAAAAACGTGTGCCGTTCTCCTTGGTGGGAACAAATCCTATAAATACACTTAAAAAGCCACAAAGGTACGCAATAACGTAATGTTGCCTTACGGTAAACCGAAAACAATTCATTTGTGCAGCCCTCCCGCCCCTCCCTGCGTTCCATCGCCCAAACCCTCAAGGAACTGCGGAATGTTAGCCGATCCGTAAAAAGCAATTCTTCCTGCGCCGTTTGCCTTTTTCACCGTACATTTAATGTGAACCAATGTTATAGTTTATTTTTAGCTTTGAAAGATATACTTTGTTGAACGATTATTTTATATCAAACCTTTGCTCGAGTGAAAAATAATTTACATTTTATGTTTCTTGTAGCTCGCAATTTGATGTAAGAATAATCGTTATTTTAGGTTCATCTTTAGCGTTGTAACTTTTAACGGAGAGAGTAGAAAAAATGAAGTTCATGGACCTAATTACTAAAACTGATTCAAAACGAAATCTTAACATGGTGAGAAGCACCTTTTTTTTAAACGGTTTGCCGGCCTAGCTCAGCTCTAATTCAATCCAATCGCCAATCTGGTAAGGTCCAATCGGTCAAAGACACAGACGTGTCTTTTCTTCTTTCGACTTGACTCCTTTCCGCGGTGTATCCGTGACTATCTTGAGCTTCTCGGTATGTCATTGTGACACACTCAATTTTGGCTCTTTCATTGAGAGTAAGGCTCAATTAGCTTAAAAAAACTTGGCATTTTGGAGAGGGTGAGAAGGTATTGTACGCCGAAATAGTTGCTCATCTCTTACGAAGCGGAAGTTTGATCGTGTATGGAGTACTGTTGTCATCTTTGGGACGGTTCTGCTCAATACTAGCTCCAGAAGCTTGTCTATTGAGAGGAATGCCAAGCTTTTTATAGGATACATTACAAAGAGTGTGAAGCAGAATAGCACAATCTTGTTCCACCGTCCCCATTCTTTTATCGGACAACTAGACTTACAAATAGGCGCCACCTTTATCTGGATTTTTTACAAAAGAGTCTGGATGATATACGCACTAAGCGTTTTGGTTCTAATTTCTTATACGTACTGCTAAGGAGTGGGGTAAGGAGTGGTCTGTATCTCAATATATTCAATATGCTAATAAGTATTTATAATTAATTACCGGATGACATAAAACTAAATGTTGTTAAGAAGTAAGTTGACTCCATGGTTACAAACAAAATGTTACTATAGTGTTCAACAAAATATGACAGGAAAGTAAATTACCAAATTAGCTGTCAAATATTTGCACATCTGCTTGCAGATAGAGTATACTGTACCATACATAATCAGTATTCCATGTTTGAATTATGTGAACTGGCAAATAAATATTAACTATTATTATTATTATTATTATAACCAAAATATTCGCTATATTATAATAAGAAGTAATACTTGCCATTTAACAGATTATTATACAGTTCAGTTAAACTCCCTCAAACAGGATAGCTTTCTTTTGTAGTTGATGCGCTCATGCGTAAGCTCGATTTTATTTATATTTCATCGTTATTTATATTTATTGTTAATATTGGATCGGATGGATTGAATTATTATTGTCTTGACATAGATGTATATGTAATATTCGTTTTTATGTCATTATTAATTATAATTTTACTCCACCTGTCTACAAAGTTTCGTAATTTTATAAATAATATAATAAGCCTTTGTTAATAAAATATTGCAAAAAAATTGCCAGAGCACTTTGAGCTATTAATGTTCTATACAGTTACAGACGCTCTTGTGAATCCTTTAGATATGAGAATGGGTAATTTAGTGTGTGGTCTCTCGAACCTTTTCCCCTACCTAAGCCTTAATGATTCCAAATTATCTTACTATTTATAGCGGAACGTTAGATGCTCAACAAAATTACTGACTAAAAAAGGTAAGCGAAAGACGTAAAACTTTAAGTATGATACATTACGAAACAATATGTTAAACCAAAGTTTCACACTTTTTTTTCGTAATAAAACCATTACGAAACAAAGTGTTTCCTCGTGATTCGTAGGCATGTTAAACTATTGGTTCCAGTTTTATCAATAGTCGTTAGCATATACCAAACCATTAGTTTAGTTATCAGTTATTCTTCAAGGATAGACATCAGTATGATTATAATGATGATGAAAAAATGGGCGTTAGTTGAAATTCGTTCTGCTCACTTGCAATGTATGGCACACCTCCCATATAATATTAAATAGATTTCACGGTGAATTTACAGAAAATATGCAAAATTTACATCACACCTACCCTAATTGTGTAAGCCAAAACATTGTTATGATTCCATACTGTATATTAGTAGATAAGAAATCAAAGTATAACAAGGAATTTCTTATTCTCAGGATTGGAAAATTATACCCTGATGAGAGAATGTTTAATATCATCCACTCGTAAATAACTGTCCCAACATTCTTTGTTCCTCGAGTCTTCGAATATAAGTGAATCTGTTCCAAAAAACCCTATGGCCTAAGAATTAAAGTTCATAATCATCATAGTATTCACAGCCAACTCGAGGACAGCATTTACGGCTTCACTCAGTTAGTTAATGAGTAACACCATCTGTTTTTCGACTTGTGTGGCTCACATCACCGAATTTATTCCTGAATAAGGCAGTATCCCCGTAGCTTGGCTAAATGTTGCTAATTCTATGAAAGCGCTCATGTTGGATATCAACTAAAGCAACAAAACAAAGCAAATGTTTATATTTTACAGATATTTTAAAATTTACAGGTGAAAGGTTGTCACTAAACGAAAAGAACAAAAAAGAAGATTAGATAAAACTATTTATTGCCAAGGATATGTAAAATAAATTTTAAAAATGTTGTTATTACTTATAACTAAACTAAAAAAAAATACCATTCTCAAAGTTTCTACGCTAGTGTACTGATAGTTACTAATCTAGCGATTAGTAGCTATGTCGTTATATGACTCTATTAGACTTAAATGGTTACAATGGGTTTTCAGATACCACTCGAAATTATTCATAAGGGTTATGGCTACTAGAAACTGTAATAGAAATATAATATGAGTAGAAAATGGGGAAAACTCATATTGTTAATATCACGATTTATAAATCGGTGGCGAGATTTTCCTCCTTTACGGTTACATTCGTGTACTAATAAAATTATAAAAACTGCATATTATCTATTTTAATTTAAAAAAGTTATGACCCCACGCACATGTATGGCTGACGGCTACGTAATGTGGGTAACAGTGTAGATGAAACGGAAAAAGGTACTATTCAAAAACAAAAGAAATCTTTTTATGTCACAAAAAAATTTTTACGTATTCTTGCAAATCAATGGTCCAAATCATCATCCTATCATTTCCTTTTATCGAAAACAGTTTCGATAAAATCAAAGAATTTTAAGCGCAGAGTTTCGATAGAAAATAAAAACAAATCTATTACTGATTCATTCGCAACCTGCGATGAATAATCACTAATTGATTGAATTGAAAACGCTTAAAAAGGCTATCCTTTTTAGCATGTAATAATTTTAACTGCGTCTGCGGATTCATTTTCGGAGGCATTGCAGTACAACAAACTAACTAAAGTGCAAACTAACGACCGATCGGATTGAAAGCGGTGAGGAGCAGAGACGCGAGTGAGTGTACTAATATTTTTTCTGTGCTTATTCGATCGTACGTATTTCGAGCAACGTGGTGTGAGATGCTGGAGGCTACTGGGTCGTCCCTGGGCTTTGCTGTTCCTTATTGTTACGCACACGAAGACATATTTACATAAAACTATAGCTTGTTGTAGGGATTTTTGAACAGGCCAATTTAATATTGCGGAACTCCGCTCGCGCGCGTCGGTGTACGCGCACATGCGGTCATCAGTCCCTTTTTTTTTCTATTTTAGCCCGCAAGGTAGCCACATTGCGGTATTGATTTGCCACCAATGGATAGTGCGGTCGTCTCGTTCTTTCATATTCGAGACAAGGTATGTGCGAAAGGGAATTGGAGTAAATGAAGGTGAGGCTAGGAGTGTCGATTAAGGTAATCAAAATAACATTTAAATTTAATACTGTCGCAACCAAGTATAAATTATAAAAGACGGGAGGTTTCATAGAAATGACATTTTTATTCATTCTTCTAATATCCATCTCACTTTTAAATTTAAATGAAGATTTATAAGTTGTTCGGAACTTTTATTTTCAAACAGCTATTTTTTGAGTAAATTTGTGTTGTGTGTGTGGGACTTTCCCTTAAAATTCAGGCCAATATTTTTTGGCAGCTTGATTTGTATTTACTATTTTTTTCAATCTTCAATTTAATCGTAAATACTTTTTATAGTAACATTGATTTTTCTTTCTTTTTTCCAATATAGTCTTTTATGCTTATATATTATTAGTCACTTAAATTATAGAATAGGATTTTGTGATAGATCGCTAAAAACCTACTAAAAATATTTGTTGTATTTTATTATTTAATTTACAGAAGTGTTCAAAATTTTTGTGAAAGCGAAATTGTGTCACTCACGTGCATAGAGGTAATTTAGTGGAACATTTAAAAAGTATGATTGTTTGTGGTATGCGGTACGTTGCAAAGAATTATGCTCTGCTTTCGTGTCTCGTGGTGCTTACATTGAATTAAAATATACAAAGTGTATTTAACAGTGCTCCTTGCTTCACAAAGTGCAATAAGACTTTTATTACAAGGACTTAACGTCATCAGATATTTTTATTTTAAAAGAGAAGGTACTCATTCAATAATAATCGCAGTAAAGATCAGTACCGAATAGTGTTTTCCGAAGAAGTGGCTCCTATAACAAGAAGAATTAAACCTGGAATATCCTTTTAAAACGCTTCAATTGTATTAAAGAAACAGTGAACATAAATCTTGCTTTTGAGTGGAGCCTTTGGAGAAACAGGATTATAACGTAACAATGTTTTTGCTATTTTTAAATCAAGCACTGAGCAGCGGATATTCGATTTTGAACTATTCAATACCACGAACAAGTATCGTTAATAAAAGTGAATAAGGCACGAATAGCGAGATTTGTTCGTAGTCAATCAAGGTTGATGTTCGCTGCAAAGATTGGTTTTCGAGTATGCATGAACTAGGAACTCGGGCGGAGTACGTCGCAATCAATTGTCAAAATTTAAGGTTTTTCAGTTTTAGCTTGAAATATTTATTTATTTATTAATTTTATTTTTGAAAAAACCAACAACGTAACAATTTAATTTAACCTTATTAGTAATAAATCTATGGTAAAGCTAATTACAGGTTTCCCCCAAAATCATCCATAATATTTTTGGACGTGTCACAAGTAATTAAAAAAAAAACAAATAAAGACAGTCAGACAAACAGAATAAACTTCGATTAAGTTACATAGATAATCCCAAAAATGTGCATTAAAAATGTGACTTTTTTAAAATAAACTAACAATTTGACATAAAAATAAGATTTAAAAAAACCAAATCACAGAGAAAAAATGAAGGAATTATAATGTTATTTAAAATATTTTGCCAGCTTTGTTAATAATGAAATTCCTTTTAGATGTAGTATGGCATTAAAAGCAAATATTATCAAAGCGCTGGCATTAGGATTTAGTCCACGGACGAATGAAAAGCAGCACTTATTATTTCTTGCCCAGATGTCATAGTTCAAATCGTATTAAAATTACTTTTTTTATGAATACTAAACTTATATAAAGTAAAGCAAAGCAAACAAAAGTACCTAGTGTAGTGAACTTCATGTTACCAAAAATGTAATAAGGTTTGACTTTACTATTAATATGTGTAGGTATTGCCTTTTTTTTTAAAAGGATTTACCTTTGATCTTTGAATCTTCCCAGTATTTTTTAAGAAAGTTTTATGATCTAAAAGTACCAAAGTGTTTTAATTATGAAGTAGCTAGATCGTGTTTGGCGGTGTATTTTTTACAGGTGTTTTATGTTTATTTTATCCAAGTAATTTTGCTTTCTGAGCAGCACTAAAAATACGTAGCCTATTATTATTAACTCTCCAAAGTGAGTTTATTATAGTGTTTTTTATTTCTGATATTTGAAAATTTATAGATGCTATGTATCGAAATCTTTTAGTTTTATTTCTAGTAGTTTCCAGACATTTACGATACCAAAAATCTTAGATGATACAGAGAAATAAAACGATAAAGATTTGTATTTCATCCAATATGAACATTTACAATGCGTCTATTAAACGTCAATAGCTACGACATAGTAAATCCTATGCCGGAGTACTTTGTTTTGTAAAGTATGTTTTTTTTTCTCTCCTTTTAATTATGTGTTACAGGTATAGTTCAAACTTAAGAAAACTTTTCTTGCAATACTAAGGTGTATGAGAAAACACTATACAAGAAATGTCGTGACATATATTTTTCTAGCCCTTTACACTATTCTATTTATCGTTTAATTATTATTATCAATTTAGTAAAAGGATTTGTTCTTGAATTTCTTATTAAAAAAATTTTAGAGAGAGAAGAAAGAATTTTCCATGAAGTAATTCAGTGACATTCCGTGGAACTTTGTTTTATCTAAATCCAACATGGAAATGGAATTGGAATGAAAATAGCAAGTTGGTTCTCGTTCATTGCATTTAATAAAACTTTTATAATATTTTGTAATATAAGTATAGTAGACGCAGTTATTGTATGTACATATTTGATATTATATAGATGCCACAGGTAATCCTATGATTTATAGTTTTAAATGGCGCGCACAACAATTTTTCAGAGAATAAATACAGCATCAACATAAGCAGTAAAGCCCTATAACAACAGCTTATAAGTCATTAAACCATAAAAATAAATCATTATTGCTTCTTCAATATCAATTATGATGAATACGAGCATTTGTACCCGAGTCATGGGTATTTATATATATTTCTATACATATAACATATCTATGTCTATCCGTTACCCTAGTATCCATAATGCAAGCCTTACAGTGCTTAAGTTGGGCTAGGCTAATTGGTGTGAATGTAAGAAATATTTATTTTTTATATTTTTAAAATGATAACCTTTATTTTGTAACAACATAGTCCACGGTACTAATTTTGGTCATATTATATGACGATACCTCATGATGATTCCATTGTAGCCTTGACTCTAATATAATATTGAAAATTTAATAGAATTTATAAGTTATTCTAAAACAAGTTACAATTTAACAACCTTCAGGTATTGATAACTTTTTTCTAAACTCTTTTCTTCTTTAATAGAATAGGATAAGAGAATAGAACGTATATCGGACATTAAATTAACAAATAATATCCCTGTAATGTAACGCTCCTATAGAATGATTAGTGCTTCGCCTTTAGTAATAGTCAAAAAGAGATTTTAAGGGTCATGGATAAAGAATTAAAGGACAGTGACATAACAGTATATCAATATATGCTTGGCCAATAATCTCAGTATAAAAAGATAGGTGTTATCGTGTTTCTGTGGACTACGGAGCTTAAAATAGAAAAACAGTAAAAGACCTACATCTATTTGCTCGCAAACGTGATTAGTTCGATCACCCTCCTCCTTAGAAGTGACATTTTCCTTACAATTCTAGTGTTTTTTCTTACAAGAGGGTATTAGATCCCTATTAAAGGAAGCTGCAAACACCTCACGGTGTTCATTACACCAAACGGACTTTATTTATTTTGAAAAGACTCATGTCAGATTAGGGAATTGTCCACTAGTTTTCCAACGAACTGTCTACAAAATACTTGGAATGTTGCGAGATGAATTCTCGCGACTAACCTAATAGCCTATGTGGATGTTTTACTTCTTTTCAAGAATGTATGCAGAAACTTTATTATCAGGAGCAGGTTTTAATCCAAATATTAATAAATTATGTTTCTTCAAAACGTAAGTAACAATAATAATTATAATATCTCTTACATTCACACCAATCAGCCTTGCCCATAGTAAGCACTATAAGGCTTGTGTTAAGGATACTAGGGTAACGGATAGACATACATAAATAAGTAATATTCATAGAAATATATATAAAAAAACCATGAGTCAGGTACAAATGCTCGTATTCATCACACAAACATCTGCCCCTTCCTGGACTCGAACCCAGGACCGTCGGTGCTAAAGGCAGGATCGCTACCGTTGCACCAAACAGTAGTAGATTATCTAGGATTTAAAAATCTGCAAAAGTTATCAGGTTAGGCTGGAACAAAATTGTGGCAGTCAAATCCTTTTCCAAACCAAGGAATGAATATGACTTTGTCAGATTTGTAAGTTTTTAGGAAGTTTATTCAAAATTTTGTACAAATAGGTCTTATGCTACAGAATCGGTTCTAGGATTAAGGACAGGCAGCAATAAAAATCATTTCAAAACTTAAAAAGTACTACGGTGCCCTATTTTGGTACCCTTACCTCATTCTACTTCATCAAAATTGAAGACAGTCGCATTTTGTTGTCGTAAATCTACTATAGATAATGACAATGACGTAAATAAATTGATGCCGTATTGCATTACAAGAATGCGACTGTTTTATTGAGTAGTATACATCTATTCATACAATGCAGCACGCTCTTAGTAGAAAGGCACTCTCTTGTGTCATTTGTAATAAAAACAATTTGTATATCTTGTGATGATGATAAACTTAAACATTGTTCCAGCGTAATATAAACTACAAGAGATTGTTAATTATTTACTTTACAAATAATCTATCCAAAAATGAAACATATACATTAAGCTCTAAAAGATCCTTAGTATAAAAAATTGCGTATAGTCCTAAAGAGGGTTGTTTGTATAGTATACCAAAGACGTTATTCTATAACACACTGTTTACGTGGATCATTTAGAACCCTTTATTAAAAGTGGTCATGGTAACATATACTGTTTATAAATCGTAAATCGATTTACAACATTTTGTATTTTTAAACCTTTTACTGATTCTAGAACACAGCCAACAATCATAGATCTAACGAAATGTTTTGCATATTTAAACACTTCATTTGGGTTATAGCAGATCGGTGAGGTGTTTGACGTTAGAGGAATTTACGAAATTTTGACTTGAAATTGAAATGCAGCGTATACAAAGTACGGTGTCCGGTCCTAGGGTCAATGACCAGGTGTAATCGTAACATACTAGATGGCCTTAGGGCTTACACGTATGGGACTACAAATTATAAAATCTAATGGCGTCTTAATATTACACTTAACAAAGGAACTGGGAAAACTAGCAGCGGTTTATATTTTAATATATTAACTGGGTGAACGTACTTTAAAACTATGACAAATAACAAATAAATTGAAATGATAAGATAAGAAATATCTGAACATAATTAAATTATTAAGCGTGATGGCGAGCTAGATTTTATAAATAAAGATAAAATGCTAAGGTTATTCAAAAGGAAGTTTAATAAAAATTTTGAAGTCAACTCCATCCAACGACGGTAGGAAAAAGTCTATAACTCTTAAGTTAATACCCCGGCCCATTTAATATTACCAAGGTATTAGGAAACGACCAATTTGAGGTGTCTTGTATTCCATGTTCGTCCTTGGCCTCCTAGGTAAGGAATCAAGAGCAGATATTATATTTAAACTGAAATTGAGGAGTTTATGAGTTGCTGAGATATGAAGTTTAGATAATTGACATGACTTGGAGGTATCGAAGCTTACTACTTGTTCGTCTAGGTGAGGGTCCACGGCATATGTATATATATACTATTTTGTTAAAGTGAGACGTGGATGTTTGGCACAAATAAGCTGTTGATTATGCATCAACTGCAGAGTTCCTAATATACTGACAAATACGTGATTAGAAGGCAAGGTGCCTCTTTTTAGGAAGTGAAGTCTTCGATACAGTTTTTCTAAGCGATCAAAAAGGTAACAAACAGAATTTTATGATTAAAAACATAAGTTTGGAGAAAAGCTTTAGGTGGTCAGGATAGACGAATTTTGGGTTTATAAGCTTTAATAAAGAATAACATTACTGTGCTGCGAATTTCATTTGTGTACTGATTTGGTTAAGATAATACATTTGTGGAAGGATACGTTCTTTTCCAGTTAACGAAAATTTAAGAACTTTGATGGTAGTTTTTTTTTTAAATAGGAGCTCGTGAATTGATGACTTAAGAAAACATGTCTATAGTTTTACTTTACTTTACAATGGTTACTATAAATGCAACACTATCTTTACTATTGTTTTGGACTAATTTTATGATAAATATTCGATTTATGACTCACTGATACCAATTCCACTATTTTTGAAGTGAAAACTTCTTTAGCATAGTTATGATTTGTAAGTCGATAAATTGAAAAAGCGACAGTAAAAAGAGAGACACATAAATTCAAAATATTTAACGTAGGAGATAATGAAATTGGAAGCAATAGGTATGTGTGTTAATAAGTGTTTTTGTGCGCATGCGTAGTACAAAGCTTGAGAGAACGCAACAACCGTGGTATTTTGTTTATGTACGTATTATTTTTGTAGGTTTTACTTCTACTACGTGTGAAGTGCATACATGCTTTTTTATTTTTATCTGTCTTTTGATCTGTATGTCCTATAAGTCAAGAACGGGTTGACCAATTCCGATAAACTTGGTATATGGTAAGAACATGTGATTGCGCAAATGATAGACTATAATATCATATCGGATAAAAAGTGAGTTTGTTTAATACACTTTCACGCCTTAGATACTCCAAAATTTTGCATACCCCTTGTAAGGGTTACAAAAAAGGACATAGCCTTCCATCAAGATAAAAGCACTGTTCCAGAATATAACTTTAAATCGGTAGGTAGTCTACAGTAATGCGAGCGAAGCCAGATAAAAGCTAGTCTTTTTATAAATGTAAAGTCATAAAGTTCAAAATAGAAAGTGGAAATCACGAAGTATGAAGTCGCACGTGTTCGTGACAAATCTCACTTTGTTTAGCCAAACGAATTCGTACGATACGCAATGAGTCTTGATAATGAATGACTTTACACTTGAAACTAGCGTCTCCATAGAATTTTTGAAATTTCCATTCATTCTAATAAATGGCATTTTTACGAAATAAATACGAATACGGTGCAATCGCTAGAACATGATCAGGATTAGGTAACTGTAAAAATAAAATTCAGCTTATTTTTTTTTCTTTTTATCTGCCGGTAACAGTTCTAATTAAATTTAACCGTTTAAGTATAGCTTTGCTGTGTTTTGTGAGTATTTGGAATGAAACTATGACCAAAAATTAATAAAATAACAAATTAGTTGGCGAGTTTTCTTTGGGTGACTTAATATATAAATTATTTCTTTTGTTTATTCTCAAAATAATAATACTCTTTGGAGATGTGTACGTGCCTTTGTATAGTTGTTGGTTTATCTATAAGGTAGTGAGTGATTGACACTTCTTCATCCCAGCATATTTTTTATATATTTAGTGATTAATGAGTGGTACAATTAGGTTGCTGGGACTTAAACATTTATTACCAAAACCGGGATATTGTTTTGACATTCTACAACAATAATCAACCCGCTTATTCTACTGAAAGAATGTTGACCACGTGGTGTTACGGACAAAAAAAAATCTGATTGTTTCGTTAAGAAATTTAAATAAAATATTTCAAAAATTTCTAATTAATCTACTGCATTTGCTTTACCATAAATAAAGCTCTATAATATCTAGTAAGAGATAGCATTGTACATTTAATCCTCGCCTGTCTTGTCACTCTCTCCAACCTACATCCTTCACACACCCGGTACGAAATATGACCACGTTAAATTTTGTAATATATACACGTGCAATGCATTATCGGTACTGTTCTGCATATTTCATGGAACATAAACAGAAAAATAATATGATTCAGTAAGCTTAAAGTAAGAAAGTGAGCTTAAGTATTAAGATACAATGCTATCAATTGTGATAGTTTGCTGATATTATATACCGCACAAACTGAAATGACCGATACAGAAAAGATATATTGCCAATCGTGTTTACAAAAAACTTTTAATAATAAATTTCTAGGGATGTTGTTTTTTCTAAAAAAATAAATAAAGAGAAACAGTACACTTTAATAAATACTTTTGCTAACATAGGTACTATCTTATTGTTAATTTAATAACAGAACTTAAAATATATATTTATTTTTATGTTAATAGGATCGTTTATATTATAGCATAGAGAGATGTTCAATTACCATTGCTTGTTAAATAAGTTCTAGTGTAATCGAAACTCAACTTAATCGTGCTTATTAAGATCGGACATGATAAATTTTCAATGTATTTATATAATGGTTTCTTTAAGGAGCGCAGATATTATTAATAAAGTCTTTCGGGCCATACCAGATTATGCGAAAATTCTTTAACCACACTTAAACGGTGAAACAACATTATATGTTATTGTATTAAATTGACTACTATTGAATATTTATCTAATGCAGCCTCCGAATAACAACATCTCGTCACAAAACGTGTATATTTGACTGGTAACACTACACTTCATGCTAAAATTACAGAGTTACATAAAAGACTGAATTCATAGCCAAATCATGGCGTAATTGTTGAATTCGTAGAAGGAGGATTTATTCTATGCGCAATAACAATGACATAAACTGGGTAAATGTGGCTTAATCTCATAACTTACCATCATCATTACATATTCGAAAATAATAGTTATGAAATCGCCATATAAACCAACAGGTACATTGATTACCGTAAGAAACTGGAGACGGACTTATAACAACGTTATATATTAAAACTCTCAACATACGTGACGTGTTTTTCTCATGGCGGAAGGAACGGGACGATTTCTTGACATCGTTGTATGCAAAAAATATGGCAACAAAATATACGTACCAAGAAACATGGATGGGACGGGACGGCACGAGAAAAAAAATCGTTGATAGTGAATATTGTCCCATTCTGCATGCACCGTGCCCCGCCGCTTCCGAGATTCCTCCGTGTATGTACATTCCTTTGATATGGGTGATCACCCACACCAATGCAGTAATTTAAAGTATTTAAATATTATTATTTCGTCATCATCACGGGATCTCAATTAACACAGTGCTCTTAAGGCAATCCATTGTGAATTGATTATTTTAAATAACAATCGTCACCTTTGATTAGTTGATATTGATATTCTACGCCGACAAAGCATCTCACGCAAAAAATAATGCACTTCAAATATTCCCAGTAATGAAGCCCCCCCGGGAGTGACGTCACTAAACCTGGATCTATAAATAGTCAAGAGAGTGATCGCAACAATTTATTTGCCTCCCACGTCGAGCGAAGGTTCACTTGGTCTTCCGTAGACTATAATATATATAAAAAGTCTATTGAAAAATTAAAAAACGTTTGTAATGTCTATTAAGTAAAGCGTATATAATAAATAAATATATTTTTCATTCCTCTCTGCTACCGAAACCTGACTAACTTCCTTGACGTTGTAGTGTTGTGAATTGCGCGCCATTCATCGATTCATCCATGATTGCACCCAACCCTATACAACCTCAGGGATCCTAAACACTTAGATACTAAGTAGATAGTGATAAAAGATAATAGATTGCAGTGATTCATTATTTTCTTTAGTTATTCACAATAAACAATGATTATTTCAGGAAATTAATGTCTTTTTATTGAAGTAATTTCTAGTACCTGGAGAAACAGTGAAACAAAATGGAAACAGCTATAAAATATAGGCATGTAAATATAGCTCGGTGAAGTCTAGAAGTGGAAAAAATAGGTATAAAATTGACTTTGTCTATTCTATTCTATTCAGGTTTATATTTTATTACATAAAAGCTTAATAGTGCTCTAATTAATAAATACTATCTGGGTATCTTAAGTTCAATTTATAGTGAGTGAAGCAATTTCGTGATTATTACGTAATTATAAAAGCTTTCAGCTAGATATTTTTAAATTTTACTGCAATTTAATTTACTAAATAAAGTAAAGTCTGAATACCCAAATTTTAATTACTCAACGTGTTATAACATTCAACATTTGGACAAGTAAGCGTATTAAATTATACTAGGTCCTATATAAGACTCTAGAGAGTGCACCTTCGGGTGCTTCAGGGATCTTACTGGGTCACAAAGGCTTCAAGTTTCAGTATACTGTCTTCGCCTCGTTAACATATATTGAGATAATGTTGACTCTCTAGAGTAGTTTAATTATAGTAAGTAGTTAACTTAAGGAAATTTCACTTGATAAAATAACTCTTAAATTTCATACAAAAAAAAAGGTTTCACTTTCTTCTACATTCTTGCTCAAAAAGTTAAGTCTAAGAACAGAAACTCGACTTTTGAAAAATTACGAACTAACACTATAAATTAGGTAAATATTCTAAAACTCTTATGTACAAACTATACAATACCTATCGTGTATTAAAAAAGCAACTTACACGTAATATATTTTAATGTATTTGATACATATTCATAGTGATGTTTAGAGAATAGCTCTGATTAGTCATATGCTACTTTGTTTTAAAGCTTCATCATCATCATATCAGCCGTACGACGCCCACTGCTGGACATAGGCCTCCCCCAAGGATCTCCACAACGCTCGATCCTGTGCTGCCCGCATCCAGCGTTTTCCCGCGACCCTAACCAGATCGTCGGTCCACCTCGTAGCGGGCCTACCCACTAAGCATCGTCCGGCACGCGGTCGCCATTCGAGAACCTTTCCGCCCCAACGTCCATTAGTTCTCCTTACTATGTGTCCTGCCCATTGCCATTTCAGCTTCAATTCTTTGAGCTATGTCGGCGGCTTTTGTTCTCCTACGGATCTCCTCATTTCTGATTCGATCGCGTAGTGAAACACCAAGCATAGCTCTCTCCATTGCCCGGTGGGCGACCTTGAGCCTTTTTACAAGACCCATGGTGAACGACCACGTTTCACTGACGACTTTCGTCTTAAGGCACTGAGGTATTTTGCGAAAATGTATCGCAGCTTCCCGAACGGGCAGAGTTAACCCGAGATTCGATGAGAGATCTCTTTCTCGAAGTTGGACTTACCGAACTGTATTGTATGTCCTAGGTAAACATAGTGGTCAACAACTTCGAGTGTAACGTTCCCAACATTTACTGGAGCGGGTGTAACATGGGCGTTGGACATAATTTTCGTCTTGTCCATGTTCATCTTAAGACCCACTCGTTGGGATGCGTTACTGAGATCTTCGAGCATGGTGCTTAGGTCTTCCAAGGTCTCAGCCATTAGGACCACATCATCGGCAAACCGAAGATGCGTCAGGTACTCGCCGTTGATATTGATGCCAAGTCCATTCCAGTCCAGAAGCTTAAAAATATCCTTCCAACGCAGCAGTGAACAGTTTCGGAGAGATAACGTCTCCCTGTCTCACTCCTGTAGTTGGATAGGATTAGAGCTCTGGCTCTGTACTCGGATCGACATAAAGCTTTAAAGCTTATGATCGCTTATTTGTATTGTTTAGTGAGCTTAGGTGGCTATATATATTTTGTCCAATAATCCAAAAGGATTTTTAATTTAATGGCAATAATTTCTTTTACTAATGTGACACCTAAGAAAAACATAGTTTTCGCTAATCTGTCAAATCATTTAAAGAAGTCGCTTTACTTTTAAAAGAAAATCTTTTAAAGCCGAAAACCAAGTCATATCACAGCCTGTGATAAGTTGTAGTATCTGAAGTAAGGCAAGTTCTAATCCAAGATACAAAATAGATAATTCTATTCTATTAGCGAATACAAATCAACAAGTTGTTTTTTAAGAAAATGGTTGGGTTTTCGACTTAAATCGACATTATCGTCAATGTCTTATTTGCATATTTATGGCAAAGAGCCCCTCATTAAAAGACAGCCGAGGAATGGTCGTTAAATCCGGCAAAAAGTAACACGTCACCGTTATTTAGATTTTTTATTTCTTTTTTATGTGGATACGTGTTTTTTCAGGGTTGTACAAGGGTTAAGAGGTACGGTAGGGCATTCATGATATTATTTTGACGGTAAAACATTTTCACGATATTTTATCAAAGTATGATAATTCATTGTTAGAAAACATATCATGGAATACTATATCTGACGCCTGTGTT
Source organism: Calamotropha paludella (assembly GCA_927399485.1). NCBI lineage: Eukaryota > Metazoa > Arthropoda > Insecta > Lepidoptera > Crambidae > Calamotropha > Calamotropha paludella. The sequence goes on along the minus strand of OV656803.1, from coordinate 28,211,611 downwards.
TACTATTTACTGTAGCTGTGGGATTATTAAAAGTTCCTTATTTACATTAGCTACTGTTTATGCCTTTTAACCTCTTAACGAATCTTTGTACTAAGGATAATCCTAATACCAATTTTTAGTAAGCCAAAAAATCGGTCGAAATCACAAGACTTCTTTTTATAACTGTTCGGTCTCTTGTTAGTATTTTAGGAAAAGAAAAGTCGAATAAGTTCCTGTAAATTGGGAGATTAAGAAAAAATGGAAAGTTATGCTGACTTAAATAAATTTTATTCTAAAAAATTGTTTTAATTACAGACGAGATATGAAGCAGAAAATTTTTACCTACCGGCTACCCGGGAGCCCACTCTTACAACTGAACTGCCCTAATAGAACTGTTTTGAATTGAAGTTCAGAATTTCTTTAATATCTAAATAATCTTCCCGTTTAATTATTAAATAAAAATAAAATAAAACTACATAATAAATAGTAAGTAAAAGTAGTATAGTAAAACACAAAACCTTAACTTGATTTTGACAGTACAGTGTCTATCAAATCACATCTAAAGAATAACAAGACACGTTCTCTGATGGGCATAACATCATTACATTTATAAATTAAAAATACTCTGAAGAAAATACTCAAATATATGATTCTACTTAGAAATCGAAGTAGAATCAAATTTCTTATTGTACTGCAGGTATTTGAATATGAAATTACAAATAGATGTAACTGATAAAATACTATAATGTGCTATGCAAACATGTTGGCATTCGTACGTCGCTGTTTTGTTGACCAGATAGCACAATTTGAGCATGATTGATGTGCACCCTTGTCCTAAAACACGTCACTTCACCCGCTTTTTAATATAATTAGCAGTCCCAACTTTTGTTTACATCACCCGACTGTGCCGTATATGGCACTTAACATGGCTTCAAATGTGTGCCAACATTTCAAATAAGCATAAAAAATGAGAAGACGTTAAAAATAACAGATATGAAAAGGGTAACTCGTATTCAAAAATAAATATAATTGGTGGAAATTCACAATTTTCGTATATAAAGCAAGATTAGGCTTAGAAAATGTAGGATATCTTGTGTTCCTGTGGCTATAACTACTATAAATGGGTTAAAACGTAAGTATGTATATTTATCCCATATGTAAGAAACGTAATACAACACCACCTCTAGATCGCTAAATAATGAATGATAATTTAAAATGGGGTTTGATGAATCGTAGAAAGCTTTTCGATGCCAGGATTAAGAAGAAAAAAGTGTTACTACGCCGAAGAAGGAGAACGAACTACCTTATAGAGAATGGACGTGGCCAAGATGGGCCTACAGAAGCTCGATTTTTGGATAATTTGTAAGTTATGTAAGACCTCACAAAGTGTAAAATTAAAAGCTGTGAAAGAACAAGTTACCAATGTAACGATATATGTAATAAAACTATGTATAAGTCTTCATAAGATGCGTCTGCTATTTATATGATAGCCAATACTGTACCAAGGAGACGAATTATCTTATATACAAGATATTACAAAAATACGCGTAAAGCGGAAATGGGGTTGAATGGTCCCTTATAAAGAATCAATTTACAATATTTGAAAACCGTAGTATCGCAGTGTGACTTACCACCAATTTTTTTTATTTATGTGTCAACCCTATTTCCATATAATTAAAGAGTAAATAACACAGTAAGTTTATGTACATTTTTACCTAATGTCCGCGGAACAACATAGTGTCAATAACAAAATGTACAGAAGCCGCTCAGAACGATATTACAAGTATCTCTTTCAACCCAAACTAACACTTCCTTCTTCGTAACAAACAACAAATTTACAGAAACGGCTCAAAGTGTGCTCCGCCTTGCTTAATGCACAACCTCGCTCGTCGTGATATGGCTTGTGTGGCATTTCGCACCATCGTCGGTGTTATTGACGCGAAAACAGATCTGACACGCTGCTCCATCTCTAAAACAGCTGGGCAATCGGAGAAATAGACTTTGTTTTTAGAAATAATGTTGGTTAAAACACGTAATAATTGTAAGATATAGATTAGAAGATTTAAAATTGACGATATAACGTTTTATTTTCGACTTGACGTTTTTCGAAGCCATCATTTGCTCTTATTGAGTTTGCAAACCTTTTTGAATGAAAAACTTAAAATCCGTTAAAGAGTACACTCTGTTAAATAATCTGTGATAATTACAGTTCTATGCAGTGACAGCTTACTAGGGTTGACAATATTTTTTGCTTTGATATTTATTACATTTTTACGGGGTTTTTTGTAACACTTTATATCTCAAACTGATATGAGCTGATAAAAATGCTGGTATGATTTCGTGGATAACCTTTGGTGATGAGACATAAATAGGTTTGGGTTTGTGACTGTTGTGTCGACCACAATATACGGTCACAAAATATATACCCTTATCTTAAAATATGTCCCAAAGGTTTGAATTTAAATTATAAAAACATTCATACTGGTGCAATAAATCATGAAATGTAGTATGTGTTTCATACCAGGGAAATTTTAAAGGCGATGTTCTAATTGCATTAAAATTCGGGATCTGTGACATGTTTTCGGATAAGGGTACATTTGTCAACCTATCTCGTGGTCAACACAACAGTAGCGCAAAATTCTAGATTTTTTTATTTATTATCATTAGCCATAAACAAAGTCTGAAATCCTTTAGGAAAACTCACGAGCTTAAAACTCGTATAAGGATATTAAAAAGTTATTATCGAAAAGTTAGCACATGATAATGAAAATATTAGATAAGAAAACGCTACTGCCAATCTACTGACCTTTGGATTCAGTGTTAATTTCTAAATATTAATTTAAAGTTTAACTTCCATAAAAAACAAATCCTAATAAACTAAATAGGTAAAGAACAAAAAAGAATTAATACATTATCTAGTGTGTAAAAATAAATATTTTTATTATTACATTGGAAACTCTATTTCATGCATGTAACCAGTGACATTTTAGAGAATATCATTCAAGTTTGCAATATGTGCACATTTTCTGATGGCTTAGACCTGGCTGAATTGCATTGAATTCAACTAGATCCTCGAGGAATATCTTACAATTCAAATTACAACTGGTCTCGGTTAATTCGGCATTAAAATTTAAATAATAGTATTCCTTAATTTTAATTAAAAATTTAATTAATGTAATTATAGCACTAAAAATAAGGTTGAAACTACTAAATATTTTTCAGCTTCGTTAATTATGGAAAGATCACTGAAACTAACATTTAATAGTATAGTTTTTATTGCAATGCAGGATGAATATTATGATATAAAACAATATTTTGGGTTTGGAATAAGGTGTAGTTCCGAGAAAAGCAGCTCTGGCGTTAATGATGCAACGACACTGTTGCAGCTAACGGGCAAAATATTATGCATTATAATAGTATTATGATATATGGGGAAACTTCGGAACGTTACATCACTGACGTGGCGATAATACTACCGTTTTATCGCCTATACAACGTCGCTGCGTCATTAACGCCGGAAACGTGTTACTCGGACTCCCACCTTAAGAGAAATAAATAATTATTTATTGAGTCACCAAAAATATAGTGACAAAAAATAAGAGCATAATTACTTTAGATAACAATTTGTTACGTGCCGTGGGTATTTGATGGTCAAAATGAAAAGAACTATAAATGAGGTTTATTTACCTAAATTTCTAAGCATAGTACAAAGTTTTCCAAATACAGGTCCCGAACAAATTGTTGTCAGATATTAAATCTTAAATCATCGAAGAAAATCCGAATCGTGTGCGTAGGCCAATCATCCCAATAGCCATATGACTCCTGAGGTCACTAACTTAAGTTACTCTTTCATCCGCCCTGAATGTTTCTACCAAATCGCTTCGATCGTTGTTCACAACTAGAAATATGCGTAAAGGCAGTCGTTGTATATGTGGGGGAGCTAGGACTACACAGTCGTGTTACTTCAGATTTGCTGCGTCGTCGTGTCCATATAAACCTTGATAAAGTACGTAATCTGTCTTGCTTATTCGCCTACGTGGAAGCGCGCGCGCTTGTTATCTCTTTCATACGCTACTCTTGTATATGCACGTTTCTCAGATGGACCAGTCATTCATAGCAGCTACTTTAATGGTAGATTTTATAAATAAGTGATAGTGGATTTACTTCAATAAAATTGTTAAGTTTTTATGGGAATTTACTTAAAGGTTACTGTTGTGTTAGGGAGTGGAATAATAAAGTTCGTAACTTTAAATTCACTGAAATATTTTCACATAAACACATACATATTATATAGGTTCCATACAAGCGTTGCACTCTGAGGAGGCAGTGGGACGACTGTAGCCTCACGTAGACGCTATGTTAAAAATGTCAATTTGACAAAACTGTAAATTCTAGGAAATCTAGCCATGTATCCATGCGACGCTACACAATTTCCCTTTTCACAAAAAAAAACAAAAATTTAAAACACGAGAATATTAGCTACATACAATTCAATTTTAAAAATGTATTAAAAACAATTAATGACTCTTTCTTTTATAAAACTTTGATTTTGCTAAGAAAATAAAGATAAAATAATACACATAGCACAATACATATATCGCAATACACATTATACATAGCCAGGTTGAGTTGGTGCAGGCTGCGCCACTGGTGCTATCTGCACCAAGGGACGTAGCTTGCTACTGGCTGTCGCAGTGGTAGATATTTCGTAACGTATCCAAACGCGTATCTTCCTCACACATTGGCATCTCAATATAAATGCCACTAAAGATGCTCCAAAATTAAGAGAGCTTTAAATATGTAATCTTACCGGTCCAATCTCAACTGTGGGTACTGATTGTTGATGAGCAACTGCGGCGTTTATAAGCACATTATTCTCGTCAGATTTATGTTTGCTTTAATTGTGTAACCCATCTTGAATATTAAAAATTATAACTATTAGATAACTCTTACGACTGAAAATTGGGTAATAATACTAATAATTTTACTATATATTAAAATGCTTATGGGAAATGAACATAATTTGATTGTGCAATAAAATAAATGTTAACAAGTCAAGATTTATTAAAAATATTTTACAGTGTATTTTTGACACAATTAAATATTTAGCTATTTAGCGAAACGTACCGGACGCCTTATAGGGCGGCCGCTACGCGCAGTTCGCAGAATAGACGAAATCGAAAGTACAGTCGGGTCCGTGTCGATATGCAGGACTGGCAATTTCTTGTTTATTGTACCAACATTTTCTTAATTTAATAAGTAAACCGGCTTTGAATGAACGATTGTAATATTCACTGCTTTATTGTTAGGATACTGTATTAAAAAAAAAAACTACATTTATTAGGTGGGCTGGAAAGTTCGTAGGCTGACACACTAATGGTGCTACTAATATCAAATCCATATGATTTTTAGTTAGCTCTAGCCTTCAATTACTTAGCACTATTAGTATCTGAGTTATAGCATTTTAAGTGCAAGAACTTTTGTTACTTTGAAAAAGGAATTTCAGTGTTAATAAAGCATTACTTTTTGGCGAAAAAAAATACTGTTGAAACCAAGGTATGGCTTGATAAACATTATTCGGACTTTTCACCAGCAAAATCAATCGTAGAGAAGTAGTTTGCTAAATTAAAACGAAGAGACTGTTACCGAGGAAAACATCAAAAAGTCTACAAAATATTTTTTTAAGTTGATTGAGATAGCTCAGACCCTTTAGATATCAAAGGAACGTGTTGGTCATATGGTGAATGAATATTTGAGTATGGAAAAGCTCTAATTAAAAGTGGGTGCTGCGCGAGCTCACAATCGGCCAAAAACAACAAGGAATAAATGATTCTCAGCAGTGTTTGGAGTTGTTCAATCGTAATAAATCCGAATTTTTGCGTCGATATCTGACGATGGATGAAACATGGCTACGTCATTTCACACTGGAGTACAATCGACAGTTAGCCGTAGGTTTATCACGTGCAGTCCACTCTGCACGTGATAAACCGACTCCAAAGAGTGGAAAGACGCAAAAGTTGGCTGGCAAGGTCATGACATCAGCATGCTGGGATATTCATGGAATAATATTCATTGACTATCTTCAATAGGCAAGAACCATAAACAGTGACTATTATGTAGCATTATTAGAGCGTTTAAAAAACAAAATCGCGGAAAAGCGGCCTTATTTGAAGAAGAAAGTGCTGTTTCATCAAGACAATATACCGTATCACAAAATTCAATGATATCTATGGCAAAATTGCATGAATTGGGCTTCGAATTGCTTCCGCATCCACCGTACTCTCCAGATCTGGCTTGTTTCTGTTTTCAAACCTCAAGAAGATGCTCGCTGGACAGGAATTTCGCGCCGTTGAAGAGGTAATCTTCGAAACTATATTGAGGCTAAAGACAAATGGTATTATAAAAATGGTATCTAAATTGTATGACAGCTATAATCGTTGTATCGCTCTCAAAGGTAACTACATATATTGAATAATAAAATCAAATTCAATCAAAATATTTTTTTCTTGATAGAACTTTTCAGCCCACCTGTTAACTAAATATGGACCATCGTAAATGGGTTGTAATGGTCTTTTAGATGCATCATTACTAACAAAAATTATACTAGATTTAAAAAATCAAAAAATCCCACGTTTTTCAATGTCCTAAAAAGAATAAAATAACCCTGCGGGGCAAAGCGAGGGGCCACTCAAAACGTGGGGGCGCATATTACTAAGAGGAGATTTTAAAGAGATGAATGACATGCATTGATGCCGATTATTGTAAAGATGCGCCCCCACGTTTTGAGTGGCCCCTCGCTTTGCCCCGCAGGGTTATTTTATTCTTTTTAGGACATTGAAAAACGTGGGATTTTTAGATTTTTTAAATCTAGTATAATTATTTTATTCTTTTTAATTATTAACTCAACAAAGTAACCATGTGTTACGCAACAATCGGATAAGCCCCATACAAAAGTGAAAGTTGCCGAAAGTGGACCTGAAAGTGCATCTGGAAAGTTGAAAGTTGCTTTAGAGTGCATTGTCATCGGGTTCTGAACTATCCTGAAAGTTTCAGCTTTCTAGCTTATCGGAAAGTGCCTCAAATTTAAGTTGCAAGATTTTGCCCGGACAGACAAACAAATAAGAAAAGTGAGATAAGAAAAACGTGGTAATAATAAAATTGATATACAGGTTGACAAATCCGGAGTGACAAAGAAAAACTGACTCGTTTTGTTTTATATCTAGTGAGACCTACAACTGTTAATTATTTTGCGCTAGTTTTGGACATAATCGTGATCATCGGCTATACTAATATGACATTTTTCGTAAAAATCAATGGGTATTCGTATATAAGGTTCCACAGATTAACTGATCTGGACTTATGTCGCTATCACATCTGATGGTAGACCTACAACTGTTAATTATTTTGCGCTAGTTTTCGACATAACCGTGATCATCGGCAATACTAATATGACTTTTTTCGTAAAAATCAATGGGTATTCGTATATAAGGTTCCACAGATTAACTGAGCTGGACTTATGTCGCTTATGGCGCGCAGCCCAATAAATTATATTTCTCATAAAACTAAATCCACAGTGCAATCAGTGCAAAAAGTCGTGAATTAGGCCAGGAGACCATCGTAGAACAATACAGCTGGATCAAGGATACGGAGGTACCTCCAAGAAGACTACCGGCAGATTCCAAGGTGAGTGCCTCTGAGTTCAAATCCAAAATTAAGTAAGAAACGGGTAAAAATAAAACATAAACTAAATACTCACACATAAAGTCTGGCCGAACCAAATAACACTGTGGGTAACTCATCTACCCACGACAAAATATTACTTTTACTACTTTAACCTTGCTGTCACCGCTAGTTTGAGTCTTCTGTGCCATCTCTCAACCATGCTGTTGCTCTGCGGGTGATATGCAGTGGCTCTTAACTTATCAACTCCGAGCAACGCCACAGAACAGAACAGATTGCTTTCAAACTGACGTCCTAGGTCTGTTGTCACTCTTAATGGGCATCCGAAACGTGTGATCCACTCATTATAATGTTTTTGCTACTACACTCGAGAGCAATGAATCCGGGTCACTTAAAGAATCCTAAAAATCTCGGAAACTAAAAATGCTAGGTTAATGCAATAAATTGTATTTAATAGACAATGTAATACTCCTTAAATGAAGGTATTAAAACTTCTTAGTTATTGTAAAGTTATATCATAAAAAAAGCAAATTTGAAAAAGGGCCACTTTCGAAGATGGAACTACGAAATTACAGCATTTGGTTTTGCTTTTGTTTGTAATCTGTCATTTATGTGGGTACATAAACCATGTTGACAGTGCTCTATATTCATTATTCAAGCTGAAATTATGTCGCTTATGCCTGAAGAATGCACCAGAATACTTACAATGCTGGAAACCGGCCGGAGTCAGCGCGTTACAGCCAGGAATGTCGGTGTGTCGCTGTCAACAGTACAAAGAGTTCTCCGACGTTACGAAGAAACTGGTTCTAACCTACGCAGACCAGGAACGGGCAGAACCAGGTGTACCACAGCACGAGAAGACCGATACTTGGTGAACACCATGCTTCGAAATCGCTTTCTCACAGGAACTGAACTCACCAATCAGTTTCGACGCCTCGGAGGAAGTAACCCAAGTGCATGGACAGTAAGACGTCGGCTTGCTGAATCTAACTTAAAACCCCTTAGACCTGCAAACGGCCCTAAACTGGAGCGTGGGCATCGTATTTCAAGACTAAGATATGCCCAGAGCCACGTAAATTGGAGTATTGAAGATTGGTCAAAAGTTATGTTCTCCAACGAATCAAAATTTATGCTCTACAAGCACGATGGAAGACACAGAGTGTATCGAAGACCAGGGGAAAGATTCAAGCAAGCATGCATCGAAGAAAAAGTAGCCTACGGTGGTGGGTCTGTACTTGTGTGGGCCGGAATTTCTTTTGAAAGTCGCACAGAGCTGGTGATCATAGAAAACGGCTCTTTAACTAGCGTAAGATATGTGGAAGAAATCCTCAATGATCACGTTGGTCCATTTATGGTCAATTTAGGTGAGGATGCTATATTTATGCATGACAATGCCCGACCTCATACAGGTAGGATTGTGAATGACTACCTTCAAGAGATGAACATTACTCGTATGGAGTGGCCAGCGCGCAGCCTGGATATCAACCCGATCGAGCATGCTTGGGACGAGCTAGACAGATGCGTAAAACAACGAAACTCTCCCCCAATCACGCTTCGTGAGCTCAAAATTGCTCTCACAGAGGAATGGGAGAATATTCCCCAAAATCGTATAAGGAACTTGGTGTACAGCATGCCAAACCGCGTAAACGCAGTAATGGAAGCACGAGGAGGCAATACGAAGTATTAAAATTCAAGAAAATCGTAATAAAGTTCAAACATTTCATGTTTCCTATTTTTGTTTTAAGGAGAGATCAGCAGTTTTTTTCTTTATGTAATTTTGTGTTAATAAAATGTATAGTGACTCATATTTTTTTTACTTTAATTTAAGGAGTATTACATTGTCTATTAAATACAATTTATTGCATTAACCTATCATTTTTAGTTTCCGAGATTTTTAACGTTCTTTAAGTGACCCGGATTCACTGCTCTCGAGTGTATTTCTGCAATTATTTCTTTTAAAGGAAACGCTTCCGGCCAATGCGTTCTCCTATCTATTTATGTCTTAAGCAGTCCGAGATAGGTTAAGGACCTATTAAAACTATATGAAAGGATGATTTTCATTAACGGTACATAATGAAGTATCTTTACAACTTACCAGTGCTGCTACCGAAATTAGTTAAACTATCAATAAATCTTCGTTTATTTAAATCAACTAATATACTAAAGTGCGTAAGAAAGTCAGCGCCTAATATCGGTTGTTTCACTTCCGCCACAATAAAAGTTTAACGATAGGATCTGCGTAAATCTAAGTCGAGAGTTAAAGTTTTAAACCGTAAGTTAAGATTTCACTGCCATTAGCGGCGTACCTATAATTTATAAACATTACACTTTGTGTTGGTAAGACACTTTTTATTTATCGGAATCACAGATACGTTTGCACTCGTGTCGATGAGAAAATTCAAACCATTGTTTTTATCGAGTACACTTAGGCGGTGCGTAGGGACTTTAGTGCAGGAAACCGACGTTGCCTGCACATCCCTTAATTTTCTTAATTTTTCTTGCCCCAAGCATACAGCGATGTGCTCGTTCTCCGTAGCGATAATGATACGAACACAGCCAAACTTTATTTTGTGGGGTAAGTCGTGCGCCAGAACTTCCCCTATGCTGACAATTAGATCGACTTACAGATCATGTCGACTTGCACTACGGTTCCGATGCTTTGACCTTTTTTCTAAGATAGCTATTCTTTCACTTAACTAGACTATCTCCGCTAATAATATGTCAATTTGCAAATCTGTCATACTAGGTACTTTGACCACTGATATCTGTAGAGCAGGTATTTATCTAAATCATGGGTGTCTGTAATAGACAATACTGCATGGACTGAAGTCGGTACGTGTCCTTGCCGCAAAATGCGCAAAGTACTATCTGGAACTTTATCGCGCACTAAATCCATAATGCGCCTTAAAAGCTGCGAAGGATGCTGTTCGTTCAACTCCATCTCACTGATTAATTTGTGTACCTTACGAGTTTATTGATGATTAAAGAGACAATTTTAGCGATTTTAGTTAATCGCTAAAAATCTGTCTTTCACAGCCTTATATTTGTCACACTCAGGTGGTTTTAAAATTATATCTGTAATATTCTGCACTGTCTCTCTATTTAATTTAGCAACTGTCAATGGAAGTTTGCTGTATCACACATCTTCTTTTGAGCCAGTATCGATTCCAATTGGGCAAACCAGACGCGTAGCTGATCCATCCAAAAATCTGGTATCATTACGCTTAAGGAGCAACGGGAGGGCTGCCTGACGGGCCTGGGAGAGTCGGCACTGAAGGACGCTAGAAAATGATAAATGAAAGCAGTCGACTATGATGATAAGATTTTATAAAGGCTAGCTGAGGTTTTAACGATGTTATTCTACACATTATTATTATTTTTTTAATGAGGAAACGCTTTCAAACTTATTGTCAATTTTCACAACAGCTAATTTTTATCTATTAAAGCATTATTAAAATTTTTGATGTTATAGCATCGCTTCATACCAGTTTCTTTATTGTTGTATAAACTGTATATGATATCATGGTTACATAATAAATCATTTATAAAACATTATGCAGTTATATACGGCAATATGAATTCAGTGTTAGAATTCAAACATAATTTTAATTTAAGGTATTTGTTATAAATAATTTATATGGCTAATTTTGATTTTGCAGAATTGGTTCTTTGATATTTTGTAACTAATACTACATTTTTTTTATTTCTATTCATTTGTATATTAAGACCAATAACAAAAATTGATAACGATGGACCATATCACGGTACTTTAAAATTTAAGAACAAATAGGCCATTTCATTCTCATACATGCGTTTTTAATAGGGAAGCTATTTAGGAATGCTGTCCCAATTGTTGTAACTCACCATTAGATGGCGCTGTACAGTATTAACCATACCACTAAACAGCAAACCAGAAAAATGAAAAATAGTAAATACTATCATGTATTTGAGTAGGTACAGAGAATATTCCTAACTTGATGTCTTAGTTATAAGAAATAGAAGCAAGCCAAAGCCTTCAGAATTTCATTAGTTTGTCAAAAAAGTGTAGGTGAAGTATGAGAAAATATACCTAAAATATATAAGATCTACCTTTGGGTAATGATTCGTGTGAGTAGTGTTCAGAATAATACACGTCAAACGACAATAAATCTTTTTTTTATTTATATTCCTTCTTAAGGAGCCCAGATAATTAGCTCTCTATTAACGATGGGCGCTCATTTACTCATTCAAGTCATAAATATAAGGTCATTTGTAGTGTTCGTTCCTAACATTCTTGAGAGTGCGTTAGCCAAAAGGTTTGTGGCTAACGATGTGGCAAATTTTTAAAGCATGTAAAACAATTCAAAATCATTGCTTATGTCATTTAAGATACATTTTTGGTTTGTGTAAATCTTGAATCATTTACTTCGTTAGAGTTGTACAATTCGTACTGAATATTTGACTGCTGCCTAACCAGATAGAAACAGTTCTGCCAAAATAATATACGCCTACGGTGTTTGTGACGCAAATTACGCTATCGAGATAAAATTGCGGTGGTTGTTAACTAAGTTTATTGTTATTGTTGTGCCAGGAACTGTGTGCAAGTATGCTGCGTTTTGGAAAGGCCAATATGGAGCTTGAGGGCTTAATATTTCAATTTAAATAAGTAAAGATAAACTAATTAGAAAAAAAAAATTAAATTGTAAGGATACTAAAGACTGGTGATAAGTTAACTAATAGGTGTTTTACAATTCTATTACCGTAGAGGTAGGTACTTTTTATTCAATATGAGCACTTATAATTGGTAAGTCTTCTGCTATAATAAGTTTTTATAGAGACCCGAATGCTTTCTATGATTGCGTTCTATAAGTTGTATATACCTTAAAGTATAGGAAACGTTATAAGTTTCATCCATTAGGCGGTGTAATAGAAGCAACTTGCCGACATATTGGTTTCCTTTTCACGCTATATGGATAAACAAAGTTTCAAAGAAAGTTACGTGGAAAATACCTATTAACTCAGGTGATTAAGAGCTCCATATTTGAGTTGAAAATTTCTCTTAAATATACCTTTTGTATGGTGGTAATACTTTGATACAGATAGCTTACACATTTGTATACAAGTAATGAATAAAAGACATGAAATAATTGACGGAGGAAACAAAATAAAATATCAATTGTTATTTGATTAAATATAAAAAAGATGGCAAATATAATAATCGTAAATGTTCTTCAATTGTACATTTATCCCCATTATTATACAATTGTAATTTATCTTCCTATAATACCTGGTAGAAATTGATGCTTATACAGCTGCCTTTCATCGTATCGTTTCAGATTTGATTTGAATTATTTTGGTGTCATATACATTTTGTATTGATTATATATTGATAACCGATTCACAAATTCAGAGAACTCGGTTCACATACGTATTTTTTCTGCTTAACATTTTTAATTGATATAATTTTTTATGCATTTTCAATGCGATCTTATAAGATAAATTATTATAATAGAAAAATACTACTCTCATTGATGAAACAACGCTGGCCTACAGCGTAAAATAAGAAAGGTACTAGAAAATTTGGATGAGTGTTCACAAGGCTCGGTAGCTCAATTGGGAGAGCATTGGACCGGATTTCCAAAGGTTGCGGGTTCGATTCCCGCCTGAGAATGTACTTGTGACCCGAGTCGATTTTTTCTAGTATTTTTCTATTATAATAATTTATTTTTCATTGAACAACAAAACAACTCTACTTTTAACGTTGACAATACATCAGATTTAGTTTATGTGGCAGACCATTGAAAGCACTTTGCCTGGGAAGGATTGTTCATGTATGAGCAATTAGGCAACCAAAACTTAAACAATCGTATCCCTTGTCAGCTGTCTGCTGTCGTGAATAGAGACGAAGTCAATCGACGTAATACCTACTTGAATTTGTTTGATACCCGATTAGATTAACAAACAAATCTTCAAAAAATTGCTTGTTTCTAAAGTCGGTTTACGGGCTATAATTTTACGTTACGTTATAAGAAAACATTGAGAAAAATGTGCATACTTTTATGAATTGAATTGAATTATTATCACTGAATTATCGTTATTTTGTATAATATAAAGAAGGAGTCAATTGTAATACTAAATGAAAGCAGTCGACTTTTTATACGGTCGTTTATTTCTTTGTTAAAATTGCAACATAACCTATTTTTACTACACTCGCCGAGCGATGCTACTTTTTTCAATAATCAAAGAACAAGTGTATTAGATTATATCGTTTACTATTTTTTTTTATAATGCAAGAATTAATTACCTTTTTGCCGCCATTGTTGTTGTAATAAACAAAGAGGAACGTGACAATGAGTCATGCTTTTTCGTGCGTGCAGCCGGCGTTATAACGTCAAAAATGTTTGAGTTACAGTTTCTATAAATGATTGGTTTGAACATTAATTCCTTGTGATACTTTCGAATTTATAATCAAATGTAGCAGTGGTATGAAAATTATTTATCACCATCAACCACTCACAAATCACAAGTTGTTGAATCTCATGGTGATTTAAATGTAAGACATTTGTGATTGATGATTTAAATGTCTTAGAAAAGTAATGTCAAATATAAAAAAACATAGAGACCAGGGGCCCCATTAGATATAGGAATAACCCTTTTGAAATAGGAAAATGATGGGCAAAATATATTTACACACACACACACACATACAAATATATATATATATATATATATATATATATATATATATATATCTGTTCCTTTATTTTTACATCACAAAAGAAATATTGAAACAAACTTTTTTGTTCATTATGAAAATATTATTACTACAAAAGAAAATCACATGTTTCTATTTAAATCCAAAGGAATTCAATAATTCAATCTAAACGATCAATTTTGTTCAAAAGCCCTCCTTACTCGCCCGTTTAAAAGCCAAGGGTTCGCCCTTGAGGCAAGTCTAATAATTAAAATACACAGAGAACAATGATATGTCTCGCTTTGCTAAATGTTTATTGATGGCAAGCTCAAGACCCTTTGCAATTTCAATTTGCTAAGGTATCTAAGCGTAAAAGAGATAGACGTTAGGGGAGAGGAAGGCAAAATGGACCACTTAACAAAAAACAACTATAAACTTGAAAATAATCACTTTTATTTAACTTCTTCAAAGTAATATTAATCAACATCTTTTACACTACGTTACGTATAAATCAGACTTTGGTAAAATCACAGACAATGGAGATATTAGATGATTTCTAATACCTTCAATATATCCGTTTTGCCTTCATATGTGAGGCAAAATGGACCACACATGAAGGCAAAACGGGCTTACATAAAATTAATCAGTCAGCACATTTTTCACACAAAAATACTGTCTCCTCGTCCTCATCTTCTACTCCTGCGCAAAGGCAGTGTGCCCATAAACGACATTTTGGACATTGCACCCAACCCCCGCTTGATTCTGAGTACAAATGAGAACAGTATAGACACTCAGTGTCATCTTCGTCAGACGAACTATCATTTTTCTTAGATTTTGATCTTTTTATATCAGATTTCTTGCTTGCTTTTCCTTTCTTTGAAATTTTTAGTTTATTTTCACTTTTCACTTTGATTCTCTTCTTTTCTGTCTTATTTATTGCTACTCCTTTCTTAAGTTTCATGTCTTTCTGGAAAATAAGTGTTTTCTTAATCTTTTCAGCCTGTTTGTTTTGGGAAGCTTCCACTTCAAGGCGATAGGGTGATGACGTAATAATAGCTGTTTTTCCTCGCTTGACGTTAGCTCTTGTAGTCTTTGTTGTTTTCGGGAAAGGCATTATATCTTTGGGTCCTAAATGAAATACACTGCAAGGTTCATTGTTAATCATAACTGTTGTTGAAGTTGAAAGTTCTATTTCACTTTGATTCACAAATAATTGCTGTAAAACTGTTGGTTCACCAGCATTTTTTGCTGGCGTGAAAGGCATGGCTGGCTGGCTCTCAATTTGGCTTTCATTTAAAATAGACGGCGATGACAGCCTTGAATTAATATCTTCGATGGAAGGCGTGGTGGATGCTGAATTATTTTCAACATCGTTTGTTGCCTCGTTAGCCCTGGATGTCGAGGGCTAGTTATCTCCTGATATCAAGGGCTGGAGATCTTGGATACTCAAAACTGGTGTTGAGGGCTGATAAGCTCTTGACGTTGAAGGCTGAGGATCTTGGACGCTTGAAGTATCTGTCGAAGAATACGGGTTCGAACTTGGATACGGCAGCTCGATGTCAGTCGTCGATGCTGCTAAAAAATCAGCCTCTGTAAATATATCACGATTGAAAGGCCAAATTCCTGTGGCACGAAAGCCATTGAAAGCGGTTGTCATCGTAGCAGCTTTTTGGAAAGCTTTGTCAATCAGTTCCGCAATCTGAAATTGAGTAATAACCTTTCCTGGGTTCATCCTCAACCAATTCTGTGCTGCTTCTGAGTAATAAGTTGACAAAGGTTTCATAAAAGCCACACCCAGTGGTTGGAGACGGTGAGTGCAGTGCGGTGGGGTTGCCAAAATGTGGACTCCATTTTCTCGCCCTAGATCAATAATATCAAGATTCGTCGTATGACTTTTATGTCCGTCCAATATCAGCAGCACCGGGTTGTCTTTGGAAGCTCTTGAAAAAACAATGAATTTCCGAAACCAAGAGGTAAAAATATCTTTCTGAATCCAGCCACTCTCATGGCACTCAGCCCATGATCCACGAGGTGCATTATTCATCAATTCAGGCTTCATCCTTTTACGTGGATAGATAAACAGAGGCGGCATATAGGACCCATCTGCTCCACAACAAAACACTACGGTGACTAGTTGACCCCTCTCAGCAGAGGTTAATAAGCCGACTTGTTTTTTCCCTCTTGTGCCAATAATTCTTGATATACTCTTAGGGACTGTTGTGATTCCCGTCTCATCAACATTAAAAATTTTATCTGGAGTCAAATGATAAGTCTCAATTGCATGAGACAGCAAATCAAAGAAATTATTGACTGCAACTTGATTGAAACCAGCTGCTCGGGCTGCAGATGTTGGTTCTGGTTTACGCAAGCTAAGGTCTGGGTTACGCTTTAAGAAGTTTTCAAACCAAATCCTACCTGCCATCTTCTTACTTGTATCAAAACTGTGATTTATGTTATTTCTCTCAGCTAGATCATATGCCAACTTCTTTAGGTTTTCCGTAGTTAATCCAAATAAACGACTTTCCATCTGTTTCGCATAAGTAGCTAATTCAGTCTCTTGAGCTTTAGTAAAAACTTGTTCAAATCTACCCAGCTTCTTGTGTGTGGCTGTATCAATGTTTTGAGTAGACTTATATTTCTCCAATTTCCTTTTTAGAGTAGTTTTTGGTACCAGGAATTGTATAGAAGCCTTATTGAGGCCCATTTCTCCAGCAGCCACTTTCGCGATTGCATTTTTCATGCTGGCTTCATCCCAAGAATTTCTATTGGATTTCCTTTTATAATTATTTACCATCTGAAACCAATGCAAAAAATCAAAATAATAATTGAAGCATTATCTTTTTCTATTGGCATTGCATTTTTTATTAACATTTACGTTACTTTAAAGGAGGCAAAACGGTACACCGGTCCATTTTGCCTAGGTCCGTTTTGCCTTTTTACCACTAACAACAATAACTAAAAATTTCGAGGTTATAAATTGAGATATAGTCGGCATACTTCGTTATTAGTTTAATCATATGTTAGGTTACATAATGTTATCATCAGAGCACACTATTACAACCCAAATCAAAGTATAGGCTAATTGAAAAATGCAAATTTTACATCGAAATACCAAAAAAATAATTTGCCTTGCTAAATCAGTACACGTGCGGCCGGTGGAATTGAAAACACTGACCTATAGTGGCGACGCGGCTACCAATATTTTGACGTAACAAACAGCTAGATGGCGTTACATGTTTCAAAATTATCAAGGTGGACCTTTTTGCCCACAGGGTCCGTTTTGCCTTCCTTTCCCCTACATTTGAAAAGGACATCACGTCAGTTTCCCTACGGATCGGTGACTTCTGTTTGGAATGGTGCCTTCACAAGTTTCACGATTGTAATTTTATTGGCCTATTGAGGAAGTAGTTTTGCTTTTCTCGCTGAATTTGAACTGCATATTAAAAAAGATCCTTAGATTTGAAATTGAATTCTTTCGCATATAAGGCAACCGATTATTTGCTACTAATATACTTGCTTAGTTTAGTATTAACGTTTTCATTTTTATTTTTTTCCTTTAACTATAAAGTTAATAGTTCAAAAACAACTTTTTGTGAACTTTCAAAACGTTCAAACTTTGTTAAAGTGGGTTTTTTGTTCGATTTTAAAATCTTTAGTACATAATGGTGTGTTCTAATCATTAAGTATTTATGAACAGGCAAGTGTATTGGCAATCAAAACAGTTTGAGATCTATTTTTGCATTTCACTAAAGTGGAACCTCCGAGATGTCTAAAAATTTTTAATATCATAAATTAAGTCTTATAACTCTCTTTCGTCCTTACTATATATTGGATAAAACTTCACATTGGCATCAATAACACTTTTGTCTTCTTAAGTACAGGATTGCCACTTTAAAAAAAAGAAAAACTTCCACCGCTTTCCGTGGAGCCACATATTGTTATCCACAGATAATAAGCGATCGTTAATGTACATTCATATTTAAGTTTTTATTTAAGTAATCGGTTTATATGTATAGAGATAATTTTTATGCTATACGTAATTCGTACAAAAAAAAACATTTATTGCTTACAACAAATATTAACTATCAATTTTATATAACATTTTTATAATACATAAATGACCGTATATAGTCAAAAATACTTTACCTGTTTACACCTGGCAACCCATAAGTTGCGGCTGACTGGGAACTGGCAACCATTGCTTTTAGATTCTTCACATCATTATCTTTCAAATGAGCTATAATTTATTTAAAAAACAATAGTTACAACTCATATAAATAAATTTATTATAAGAAAATCAGTTACAGGTAATTGAGGCTAATTTTCCATAGGTAACCCTGAACAAATGCATTACATTTTTACTAATCAATAATTTGAAGAAGTTTCGCTAAAAAACAGATACCTGCAGAATATAGCGGTGGGATCACAGACTATATGCACTGACATGCGCAGCATTTTGGAGAGCAAGGTTGCTGTTTTAACGTTGTGAAATCGACGATTGGGATCAATATTTTCTAAAAAGATCTCAGTATCCAATCTTATGTTTTTTTTATGTGTTTAGTTAGTCGCTGTACACGTATTGCAAAGGGAAATAATGATAAAATTTGTGTACTGAGAATAGTATAAAAGGATCAAAGTATCGATTCTGCGAAACTTAGAAGAATATAAACGTATTTCTCAATATTTATCAATTGTAAATATTTTTTTTTGTTGGAATAGATACTGCAAAATTATGACCCAATTATACAAACGTAAATACTAATTGCTTTAAGGGAATTATGAATATTGTAGAGTAAAAGAAATAATCGGCAATTAAATCATATTAATGTTATTTGTATAATAAACTTATAATAAACACAAAAATATTCATATAATTATATAAGTATTTGTGAAACTATTTTATAGAAAATTATAAATATTACTTTATTATTCCAATAACTTAGCTTCGATATTTTATAATCATAATATTTTTTATATTTACTTCAATTATTCTAATCCAAAGGAAGCAAGTTAGAAGTGATTTCGAATCCTATACAAATTTGAAACAAAAAGATTTCCGTATACCTTTTCGTTGTAACGGAAACAAACATGCACTTTTCTTCGAAATCTCCCTGCGCCCCGATTGTTTAATACAGCACCTTTATGAAATTCAAATGAGCTCTCTGGAAGGGTCTCTCAAGGTCCTTTGGTACCGTTTATATTTATTTATTTCCCAAATAAATATCGCAATGCTAACTTGTGCGATTTATAGTCCAGCTCGACTCTCGTTGTATTGCAATATTGTCCGCTATGTTTCTGAGTTCCAAACAATGTTTTGACCGGTTGTTTTATTTCGTTACGACAATGGCGGCTTAGTTCATTGGCTTTCCCGGGTTAATTAAGACGAATTTGTCACTTTCCATTAATCCTTACCTTACCTATTTCTGCCGCAAAGCAGCAGTGCTTGCATTGCTGTGTTCCGGTTTGAAGGGTAAGATATGGCAGTGAAATTACTGGGTACAGTGACTTTACATCTTGTGTCACAAGTTGGCAACGTACACAGTGGTTCTTGTGGGGTTGCAGTTTTGCTGCGAATCTCACAAGAACCACATGTATTATAGGTGACTGTTACCACTTACCATCAGGTGGGCAGTTTGCTTGTTTGCCAACTTTTGCAATAAAAAAAAAAAAAAAAAAAAAAAAAAAAATCCGGGAAAAACCAATAATTCACGCTACAATCGTTGCGGCAATTGGCTTCAAATATAAGAAAAAAGTAAAGATAAAATATATTGCAAATAAGTGATTCCCTCACGGTAGGTACGCCCTTACATTAAGCAATTGTTAGGTTTTTTAATTACATCAACTTAAAGATGTAAACTTGTAGCCAGTTTTGCATTCGAATCATAGTCAGTACAGCATTCCATAGTAAATTGATTTATTTATTTAATTTTCTTGCCACACTCATTCAATGATTAGCAGATAAAATCTAATTCGATAATCAGCCAGTGACGCGAAAAAATCAACTAAAACCTTTGTGTACTGACTTTTTAATAAGTATTAATGACTATACTCTTGCCTTTGTTGTATTTATTGTTATAAAAGTAAGTAACATATAGACCAAAGCTAAATACCTTCGGCAATAGGACAATTTAAAAATATCTCCCATCCTAGAGACACTAGTACTTAATTTGGATAATAATTACCTTCACCGTAAAGGAGTATACATCATTACCTTTGTTATTTTAATAAACAAATTTAATGTCAAAATCTGTTAAATATTTTAGGAGACCAAACGTAGGGAGATGTGGGTGGGAGATCGAGGGAGAGGTGGAGGTAGACACCTTTACGAGTATTACACGTGCGCGGTTCGGCAGTAATTTTTAATAAAATAAAATTACACTACTCTGGAGTCTGGCTCTCGTTTTGTTACAAGCAACTATGTTGGCAGCTTTGGGAGCCAAATTTAACATGACTTAAGCAATGAATGTTTATCGGACTGTATTTTTTTTTAATGTTCTAGTAAAATTGTAAAGTTTGTCATTATTTGGTGAACGTGGCTGTAAAATTAATACAAATGCGATTTTCAATTGAAAATTTATAATTGATTTTAATGTTATTATTATCATAAACTACTGCACAGAATTATTTCTAGTTAGTTTAATGCTAAAATAGTGA
This sequence comes from Calamotropha paludella, assembly GCA_927399485.1. Classification (NCBI taxonomy): domain Eukaryota; kingdom Metazoa; phylum Arthropoda; class Insecta; order Lepidoptera; family Crambidae; genus Calamotropha; species Calamotropha paludella. The sequence goes on along the minus strand of OV656803.1, from coordinate 28,190,625 downwards.
AACTGAAATATTTTTTTTCAATATTTAGGTTATATTTTTAATCAAAAAATAGAAAAAAATCTTATATAAACAAACAACGTTAAGCTTTGTCTGCCTTCTCATACAAGAAGAAACACGGAATGACTAAGGTATTTTAATATTACTTAAAGTATATAATTCCGACCTTGCCACACTCTATCATGAAACTGATATGAATCAATTTCCCCGTCTGTCTGTGCGGACACATTGATGTCCAAGAGCGCAAACATTCTGACGAAGGGTATAGTATAATTATGATGATCATGCCTCGACAACAACGCATCAATTTGATGTAGAATGTTGTTCGAATGAATGAAATTATGTAATTCCAACTAAACTGAAATGCACCAACAGTATTATCTCTTTATATCTTGAAATAACTTCGTTATGCTCCCAAACTTATTTATTATATTAACTATGGAAATAATACTCATCATATGCAAAATAAAAAACAAGTATTTTTTTTTAACTTATAAGTAAGGTATTTATCTCTTGATGTCCAGGTGGCGAAACACGCGCAACAGCAGTTTTTTATATTTAATAGTTGTAATATTGACCACGCTGTTAACGCAAGAATTAAGAAGCGATGATAAAGGGAGATTCCATAGAAGACACGTGTTTACTTATGTTTTGAAAAGATTCGAGTTATTTGCAATTAACAAAATAAAAAATAAACTTCGCATCTATTTTAAGCATAGCTCATTATAAAAGAGGATATAAAGAACACCTGGGCCACAAACGTAAAATGTAAACTAAGTATAGGTAGATAACTTTTTGTTAACACCTGTTGTTTTGGCGTTAGAACGGGAAAGATCGAAGGCGTTATGCAGTCAAGAAAACACTCTTCGAAATCGTAATTAATAATTCAAAAAACGTGTGTTCGTAAAAAACCTCTGGTTAATTTAAACTTTGTCATGCGTCAAACTTCAAACGACGTGTAAGATAACCATCACTTGATAATTTATTATGAGTTGGGTCTGACTGGACAGTCATTGTTCTTGTTTTGATTTTATTTAGCAATAAGAAGAAATAATATGTAGAATTTGAGTATTTTTTCGAGTAATAATTTTTCTAGATATAAAAGTCTAGTATTTAAATGTTTAAAAAGCAAAACATATAATAATTATAAATTATTCTTCTTTATCGTTTAGTGAATAAAAGATGCATTATAAAAAATATTTTTTTATGTACCAACAACAATAATATCGCGGCGCTGCCAAGGTCTCGTTAGCTTTATGGGAAAAGTAATCGCCTGGATAGCGAAAGGGTGAAGTTCATGTTCCGTCTGTTACCTGAGACAAGTTGATTATTTGTTGGAATAATTTGTTTAAATTTTTAAAATAAATTTTGTATTAAAACAACATTTGTCATATAAACGGCCGAAGACAATAAACAACTTCGATAATAATGTAAATTCAGGCCCCGCTAAGGCCAATTATGGGTGATTCAGTAAGCCACTAGCTTAACTGCCAATGTGAAAGCACTTCGCGTCAAATCCCCGTCAAGTGGTTGAAATTGTAGCCCCTCCACCCGCTTATGATAAATGTAGGGAAAATTGAATTCACGTTTCGTTCTCTTTAGTACCTAATTCGACAAAAGAGGGGCAAAGTCATCGTGAATGTAAAATAGCTTTAAAAGTTATAAAAAAACATCCACTTGTCTGGCTGATAGGCCAGTACAAAAGGAATTTATTTACAGACGTTAATCAACATGAATAAGTTATTGGATATCTAAATGCCCAAACTCAAAGTAGACGCCGAAAGCACTTAGCCAAACTAATACATAATTATGAGAGTGCCACCGTGTAGTAAACAAAAGGTTGACAGTTGCTAGTTAATTTAAAGGTTTATTATTAATGGCATTTACGAACACTTTGAAGGCAGCGGCAGAATTTTAGTACCTCATTTATACTCTTGAATAAGCTCACTGTTTTACAGTAGGGCAATAATTACACCAAAATGAATAAATGCCACGACCTGAATTCTGTAGGAGTTTAAACCTATTGCAATAAAGGAAACATTAAATGCCATAAACCAAGTTTAGCTCGAGTTATAGGAAAGCGTTGAAGCAAGAGCGGGACGGATATGTTAATAAACTTGTAAATGTGTGGAGTAAAGTGGTAAATATACGGAGAAAGTGGTTAAATCAGCCAATATTAGAGTTCAAATTCGTTTGCATAGTTACTCGAATAGAACTCCCTGTCGAACCTTTGTCATTTTAATCATACTTCCGATCTTTCAAAATAATGTTATTGAAATATGTTCAATTTCCTACGCTCAGTATAAGTACGTGATTTTATGCATGAAGCTATATTACAGAGTAGTACAATACTAAGGCAGAAGAAACTATTTAACAAAAAAGTGGGACTTAAGAAGATTAATATTATTAGTTCCTCGAAATATTAATAAAGAATATGTACTTATATTCATTTCAAAGGATTTATATTTGCACCCTATTTTACTTATCCTTTGCTCATAATAATCCTGGCTTTAAATCAGAGCCATCGATTCAAATCAAGGAGTCTTTCGTAATACCTTTGTTGCTATGCGACTACAGTCAAACAATGCTTTGGAGCGATCGATTTCAAAACCAGTGGCTTAAAACATAACGCCGTTGGCAACTCGTGAAGGTCGGGACTAAGGCTCGCCATCTGATTTTAAGATTACCTGGTTCTACTTTTTGCCAGTTGAAACAATCTGGGATAAACAAACATTTTGTGGTACGACACTTAAAGTGTTGCTAGCTTTACATAAGCTGCCACCTTTGTACTAAGATTTAAATTTTATTGTATCCCTTTAACAATAACAAATATATATTACTTTAAATTAATTTTTATTTGATTAAATTATGATGAACTATATAGTAATAAAAATAAAATTATAAACAAATCAATCACAAAAAAAATGTAATAAATTATTATTACGGATTTTGCGCATAATATATTTTCTATTTAATCCTGACATTTCGAATCCTTTACAGGAGTCATGATTATAGGATGACTAAGGTAATGGTCGTCATATATTTTCTACTGCCCTGACAATATTTTTATCGGGCTCGTTTTTAATTGTTGGCCCTTCCAAGAAGAACTGGCGAAAGAGGGTAGGGGGACCGACCTCCATCTTACTGTTATTATTTGCAAAAAGAGCTAACTAAATCACCAGGTCTTGCAATATGTGTCTTTGGAGATATTATTTTTTTGATTATTGGATCCCGGCCAGGTGGATCCAACCTTCATCTCTATTGAAATTAGGATGTTTCCTAAACTAAAGTAAACATTCCGATCACCTGATTTTCAACACTGTGCTCAACGACTCTTTTGGGAATCAAAGTTGACCGAATGTCCGTTCGCCGAGTTTCCAAAGTTAATACTCTTTGCTCTGGTTTCGTACTAATCTGGCCATTTTATAAGGTGAACAATCGCTATGTAAATATATAATCATGGGACTGTTAATATACTCAGCTTACTGAAGTGGTCTTTGCACGATTCCCATTGAGGAATGCGGACTATAGTCCGTATGGTCTTTTTCTGCAAAACATAGGTTTGTCTGATATTATAAGCATAACTATTCCTCCAAAACATTAAACTATACCGACGGTGGTACTCGAACAGTGCAAAATATACAGTCTTAAGAGTTTCATCACGCAAGTTTCGTAAGGCATAACAGGCTGAACTAATTCTGCTATCAATTTCATGTAACTATTCAATCAATATGAATTCCTAATATTTTTTTGGATCCCAGTGAGGCGAGTTTTTAGCTGTTAGCTTGAATATCATTATGTTTTTTATCAGCATTACGTTGTTGGTGTCAAAACATTTTTGGAAGGCTGTAAGTGAGCTATTGAGTATAAATGAGCTATATATTCTATTGATAATGTCTTTGTGTTATAGGCCCTAATAATACATAAACATAAACACTTTTTTATTTGGTACTAACACAGGACTTTAACATACAACACAAAGACGATAACTAAAAGAGAATAAAACAAAATAAAATAATTATGATTACCTAAAACTTTAAACAAACAAAAAAATCTTAATTCAAACTAAGTTAATTAACTATAATTAATGTATTGAGTCTTAATTAATTTATTTATTGGCGTTTTTATCATCTGGAAAACTGTTAATTTAATTTCCTGCAATTCTTATTCATATAATCAGCAAGGTCATTTAATATAAATAAAGCCCGTCTTCTTGGATTGATCCTTGGGGAACACCTTTTGATTTCCATGGCTTCTCCCAACCCAAGTCAGTGTTTTTTGTTCAAAAAATGAATACAAAAATGTATAAACAACAGTAAATACAGTAAAGAGTAACAATGTACAGTAATTAATTATAATTATATCGCCAGTGTGGTGGTCACATCAACACTGGTCAACACGTTTGAAACCTGTATTTAAACTTCTAAAAGAGTTCACCAAAAGTTTGAACTCATATCTATTATTTTCACGTTTGATAGAGTTTGCACCATTAATTATTAAACAAAAGTAAATACCTGACTCCTTTAACTAAAACGACTGAACACCAAATGATTTAACCTGTAAACAATATATTTTAAACAGGTAATAAAATATCTATTATATAAGTTAAACTTAAATGTTTGAAGTGGTATTACTATATTAATAATATAATTTAGGTAACCGGTTACAATACGGAGCATGTGAATATATAAATAAATGCGTAAATTCAATTCATACTGAAATAGTAAAAGCAAATTTTATACCACTAATAACAGTTTATTTTAAGAAATTATAACCTGACCATTATCTGTGTTTCACGAAAAACATGAATATTGAAGCTTACATATTATACTAATACCTACATTAAAAAAATACTACCTAATTATGATTTTAGTAGCAACTTAAATTGTCCACAATTCATTAAAATCTGTTGATTAATACTTACATGGAATTTCCAATGACTGCGTGGCGTGATCACTTGTTTTAAATCTATTAGCACAATGAATTAAAATAAACTGAAATGGTGAATCATTAAATTAATTCAACGGGAAGAGTTCACCGTTCGGTCACAGATGGAATTGTCCCTGAATCCAAACGCCAATAATAATTACCGTTGTAATCAATAGTCAAATAATATAACGGTCATATTAATGACATTGTTATGTAGTTGTCGTAACATTTTAAGAAAACTAATTTATTGATTCATTATATTCTATATAATATCAGTTATTTACTTTCTCATTAGACAAAGCATGTAGGTACTATGGATGTTAGATCTATTAATTACAGCATAGTATAAACTATGATTCAAGAACATATTTTTATTGCGCGTATCACTTGCACACAAGTTCGATAATCGATCAAGTTACCATGCCTATTCGTCCGATTGGACGTTTGCGACTGATCGCTATATATTTGATAGTAAAATGGCAACGCACTATTCAATATCTTTCTTTCCTAAACCACTTTTGTTATTTAGAAAATTATGAGTATTTCTCTTCTTCAGGCTTAATGGGAATAATAATTTAAAAGAAACTTATTACCTTTCTATAAGGCCAGAACAGTGCGTCTCAATTATCATACCATACAAGAGAAGAGTAGGTAAAACGATCGAATGGCTTTTAAAATGAATGATCGATGCGCCGAAGAGACAAAGTATTTTAATTGCATACGAGGGCAAAAATTCAAATTAAGCACTTAGAACTTTAAAAACAAAATAATATGCAAAAACTAGATAAAAGCAGGTTTATTGTGTAAATAATATACCTAGTCCGGCCATAAGTTCTGTTACAAATGAATGTGCAATTTGTTTTGTGAAGTAATTTAATATTACTTAAAGTTATAAGTACATATTTATTAAAGTCTCTGCAAAAAATTATAAAATATTCTATTGGAAATGGACACCTTTGACTTTTATATAGGCCTTTAATCAGTCTAACCACAAATGACGGATTTACGCACTGTTTCCATGGGAAATTTCGCCACTGCTTGCTCCAGAAACATTTTAAGAGACTCGATGTCGCCGTGTCGGCTATAGCAGGCCATGTCTAGAGGACATGGCCTATAATTGTAGTCTAAAGGGTTGAGGTCTTTACTAGATAAAGGCCAGTCTTCAGTTCTTATAAAGTCCGGAACTTTGGGTTCAAGCCAGGCTTGGGTAGTTTGTGCCTTGTAACTAGGTGCAGAGCCCTGCTGGAAAGTCCACGGTGCATTGTTAAAAAGTGTATTGCTAAGAGGTTTCACAACATGATCCAAGACTGTCTCTTGATAAACTTTGATTTATGTTTTCACTCCTTTTGCACATCAATGTAGCTTTGATAGCCTTGATAAGACACGCCCCACCGAACCATCAGTGACGCAGGATGATTACCACGCTGTACCTTGAGATGCTTCTTTAAAATTGTGAGCTTTATCATTTTGATTATTGTAGTGCTCTTCAATCGTGAAATATTTTTCATCGGTAAAGAGGATATTTCTGTGCCTTTCACCTGAATAGCGTGACAGAAGGCATTTTAATCGATCCACTCTCTTTAATTGTTAAAATTAATTTAGGGCATGCCCTGTATATCAATGATAAGCACCGTCTTGTTTTATAATATGCGACAGAGTCCTTACGGAAATCGTCATTTTTCGCGATATTTTGCTTCCTAATGGGGTTTCGACGAATTTTGGCTCTAACAGCATTAACAGCCGTTGTAGTTTTAACAACACGCGGCCGCTCCGATATTTTAAGGTCTTCTACAGAGGAAGTGTTGATATATCTGTTGACAGTACAATATGCGACCATACGCTTGATACCAAGCTTTTGAAGTGTTTGGATTATGACCGACGGCTCCATACCCACTTTGTGCAATGCTTTGTGCAAAATATGTGAAATGGCGCGAACTCGAAAGAAGTTTTTAAAATAAAAAACGCGTTCCAAATTCCAAAATGGTTTTATGTAACAGTATTTATGGCCAGACTAGTTACTCATGAAAAAAATTGAGAAATGCAATAAAAAGAAAGTATATATTCCTAAATACGGATTATTACATCTGACAGAAATAGAAAAACGAGTACTTTCTTCTGAACACATATACGAGATCCGTTAATCAAATTTTAAATGCTTAAATAAAAGTTATGTCAAACAACAGACATCACACTTGCCCTTAGAGTAAACAGGACTGGAGTAGCCTTTGCCTAACATTACCCCTCTGCCAAATGCACAAGCATCGGAATCCTGTGCGTTATATAAAACAAGTTGAGCCGCCATTTTAAAACCACAATAATCAGAACGTCTTACCGTGCAGAGCTCCCACGAAAATGCCTGCCTGTGCTGTTTTCTAATGTAAAAAAAAATCGAAAATATCTAGTATGCAAAAAGATGGCGTCACCTTTCATTTGTAAGTATAATTACGTTTAGGATTTGATTATTATTTAATTCATAATTTCATGTTTTAGCAGACTACAATTTCAAATTTCGCGCTCAAAGTTCGTTTGATGACGTCACGGCCGCACTCCCCACGAGACTACCTAGGGTTGACCATTATCGCATTTCAATAAATTAAGTCAAAAATTAGAAAAAGTTTGTTGGTAATAAATAACTGTAATTTTGTTTTAATTGATTACCAATTATAATTTCGTTTTAACAATGTACGTTGCGTGTTTATTTTTAGTTTAGTATTTAGTACATACCTACACTTTTGCGGCTGCTTGAAGCCTATTCTTTGCCACACAACATGGAAATATAAAATAATAAATAAAATAATAAATTAAAATAATAATCAAACTATTTGCCCTTTTATTAATGCTGGGCGGCGCTCATAAACATTAAGAGTACTAATGCTGTATATACTTACAGTGTCCCTGACTTCATAAAAAAGCACAGTTAAAAGGGCATCATCGCCTAACCAGCACACCCGATCATTTCCGAGAAACCAAAATTTTTTTTGAGCCACAGGACAAATTGTTTTTATTTTGTAATCAGCAACCCTTATTAATTTGTACAATATTTATTTGCACAATAGTGATGTCAACTTCATCGATATTGTGATTTTACGAGTGAGTAATGAATGAATGTATGAATGCAGGTAACATACTTAAATTGAAAATATGTATTTTTAATTTAAATCTATATGTCGCAGGGAAATTGTATAATTCCGCAGTTTTACATTCGGCGTCATCAGTTTAAAAAACACATACCCTATTCTTAGTTCTATTTCATAACGATAATAAAACACAGCTTAGATAAATTACAGTTTGTTTCGGTAATTATTACCAGGTATTAATGATGATTTCAAATAAGACTAAGGTATGTGATTTTAAACTGATGACGCCGTATGTAAAGTGCGGAATTATACTATTTACCTGCGATATTATACATACGAGAATAAAACTGTAAAGATATAGAATAAAATAGGTCAAGTCCACCTTAAACCAAATGGCTAGTAATGAGCGTAGAGGAAGCGAAATCACTAATTTTTGAACATTTTGTCTGTCTGTATGTATGTTTGAGCACGCATCACGCAAAAACTACGCGACGGACTTTGATGACGTTTTAGTATGGTAATAGCTAAATGTCATCGTCAACATTTAAGTTTTTTTTATTAATATTGTAGCATTTATAGCTCCTTTTAAAAACCGGCTTGTCCAACTGCAATACTTCAAGATACTAGGAGTAAGGTATGTGGTGCCAAAAGTCCTTTGTACATAAATGAAAGCTATTGGAAGATAGTATTGCAGTATTAAAATTAGAAATGATCGGTATGTGTAGTTCAGGCAAATATACTCTGCCCCTAGGCGGTATACTAATTGTTGGTATTTATACTTTAAGCTTTGACATGCCCGGAAACATCTAATTTTTCATATTCAGTTTTCCTAAAGAAAACAGCATACGAAAAAAATGGATTCATGCTTGTAATAGGTAATAGGGCATCTTGGGCATCTTCAAGAACAAGTACTATATGTTCTAGTACTACATTTTGAGCCGTCTCAGTTTCAAAAATTATCTAACAATAGAAGAAGATTAGTTGCCCATGCTGTGCCAACGTTATTCTTGAATGATCCTCTTAGTTTATTATATAACTAGTTATGTTTCAAATAGATATCAACATGTTATATTATAACAGTTTTAGTTTATTACATTTAAATGTATTAATTTTAGGTTAAAGAATAAGTTGAAAAGGAAATACCTGCAAAAGGTGATGTAAGCAAATCGCAAAAAAATACAAATAATCAATCGGTCAAAGTAAAAATCTGAGAAAACTAACTATATTCACTATCGCTTTGTTAAAAACAATGTTTCAGTGATCCTCCTTTACATTATGGTTATACGCGAAAGGGTCCACAGTGAATTCTATATATATAATAACACCTATTGTAAATATCTTTTAAATGCAATAAACTATTAAGTTTCAATTTGTATTTTATGGATATAGCCTTGAAACTGACTGTTGTAGCGTATAATATCATCATTAATTTAATTTAATTTTTAATACATAATGTAGGAATACTAACGCAAAGTTAATTGGAGCGGAGCGAAGCGAAGCTCTCATGGATCAGCTTCAATGGCACAATGTCTGTTACGCCATAACTTCCCGAGATCTTAACCGATTTCAATATTTTTGTGTGGAATCGAATCAACAGGTTTAGGACCAGATTGTGACGGAGCCCGAATTTTGAAATTCGCCAAAATTCCCATCGGAATTTTTATTTCTTTTTTTAGGTATTACGCTCCGCTTCAATATATGGTGCTAGCGTAGCTTTATGCTTAGCGACTGCATCGCCTAGTACATTCATTCATTGAACGAAACTGATTTATCGATATCGATATTCTCGTGCTATGTCATGTCACTTCTCACACAATGACATTCGTGTGTTTGAATAGAACGTTAACACACTATTTTAAGCACGTGTGCGTGTATTTTAAATATGTTTGTCGTATTATGCATGTGTGCGTTTGTAAACACGCAAAGAGTTTTTGTTCCTGTGTGCTGGCATTGAATGTAGTAGTAACCTCACCCCCCGCAAAAAATGGCAGAAAAATATGTACAAGAAATTGACTAATGGCTACTCCAGTCCTGTTTACTCTGAGCACTTGCCACATTATTGTAATTTGTAAAATGTCCATGAGCATCATAAATATATCGTTTAACCAAATTAATAATATTTATATTTCTTTATATCATAAATCGCAAAACACTTTTTGCCTCGGCGTCCAGTCTAAAATACATCAATTTGCCCATTAAAATATCACTAACCTATTATTAACAAAGTGTTTGATGACGAATAAATCACTTAATTAGATCTGTTAGCAACGCATACTTTTTACATTTATGAACTTTTTTTTTAAAACATACACGAATTATAGAAATAATGTTGCAACAAAATAAAGTGCAACGATTAAAAATAACAGGCATAACCCAATAAAGGTAACGAATTTAATCCTATTAGGGAAGATGGGCTACCATTGTTAATTTTAATTAGCACTCCTACTGTAAGACTACCATGATTACATGCTATAGTTCGCAGTATCACAATATTAGAAAGTTAATTATCTTTAACAAAGCAACAATCAACTTCTCGGCTAATATAACAGCTTAGTATTGAATCTAATTTTCAAGTTTTCGTGAAGGTAATAAGTTAACGAAATATAAATAAATAAATTAAATTTATTGCAAGAATCAATGTCTTATAATCGTTAGTAACAATAGAAATTTAAATCTATTACTTAAAACATGTAGTATACATGTATTCACAGTTATAACAATAATTAATAAAACCAGTATTTTTTTATTACTTTTTTACAAATTGGTATAACTTTTTTCTTTTTTTTACTTTTCTCTGGATTTTATTATTATTGAATATAATTATATTAATGTACTTAAAATAAATTTAAAGTAATGGACAAAATTTTGGATTTTTTTTTTGTAAAGACTACCCATTTTTTTAGCTTTCTATCATGTCTATATGGAGCGGCACCATTGAAATCAAGTACAGGCAGTGTTCCTGTACTTTTTTAAATTAATATTTTATAACAACGGTTAAAAAAAAATTAAAAACTTATTTTTCACACACTCAAATTGATTTTACAGTCACTCTAAATCTCTTGGCATGCCAATATTTTAGAAGATGATCTCATACAACCGTTTTAATTAGATTTTTAGCCAGTTCGGAAAAACCTTCGGAATAATGGGTCATTTATCACCTTGCATAATATGCAAGCTAGCTAGAAAATAGCACATAAATATCATAACGAATTTAAAACCTTACATTTTAATTAAAAACTCCTTTAATTTTTATCCTATATTATATCTATTAACATGAAAGGAGTACCTTTTTAATAACAAATATCTCAAACCACGTGGACGAATAAACATTAAACCTAGCCATCTTAGAAGAATATTAAAAGAACAACTTGTCGCTTTGTAGACAAATAAATCTGTAATTTTAATACAATGAAGACATAGTCTTAGTGTAGGCATAGTCCAATACAAATAAACCTACATTTCATGTATGTGTGGCGCTTAGTACTGTCCAAAAGTGTTGTTTGAAAAGCGGGGAAAATTTCAAGACACCCAGAATTGCTCCAGATAAAAACGTTAAATTGTTTGAATATCCTACGAAATAGATTTTTGGCGGGTCTCATGATCCAACGGGTACTTTTGCTGACCTAAAGAGACCCTATCGGTGAATGAATTAGCTGAAGACAAATTACTAAAGTAAACCTAAGGCCATACAAGCTAGCCAATAGCCGGAAAAAATAACGACATCAACGAGTTGCAAGATTTATGTAAAGACGCTCGCGATCGATGACGTATGTCATTTCTTTTTGCATGATAGATATGTTAGACCTTTAAATAGTCATTTTATTGTTCACCTTATGGAATAACGGTGTTTGTAGTATACTGTTCGGCATGCTCGCACTTTTATTCAACTCAATTTTATTCTTTTTTCTTTTTTGGATATCTTACGTTAGTATCGGAAGGCTTTTCTCCTGAAAATCTTATAACGTCAAAATGCCACTCCAGCGCGTTACGTGGTTTAACATATAATGTCTACATCTGTCAGTCAAGAGCTATACATACTATATCATAGATTATTAGATTACGTGGGCATACCTTTGGATGCTATTATGTTGCTGTTTGTTACTTATTACAATTACAATAATGTATTGAATATCTAGTGTTTATAAATAATTCATTTTATTGATATGGTTTTTTTCTACTTATAAATAACACTATCATCATGGCCGCCTGAACTCGATCTAGAGAAGAAAGTCCTGTTTCCGTCTATATACTAATATATGTACCTATTATATACGTTATTTAGTACCCATAGTACAAGCTCTGCTTCATTTGGGACTAAATAATTGTGATGAGTTGTATGGTATTTATCTCTTTATTATTACATTCAATTTACATAAAAAGGGACTATAAATAAAATTTGATGACAAGTTTTTGTGGAAGTTATTATGCGGTGCATTTAATAGCAGGACTGAACCTATATTTGAAAACATATGTTACTTACCATAGCGTCGAATTTACAATAGTGATGTAGTGGCATTATGTTAGATTAGAAGCACTTAGACCTCATGCAGATGTTTAATCTTAATACAAAATATATTTATTAGGCCGAGTTTACATTTCATAAAAATAAAGGTTTTTGTTATTTTAATTATTTAGTAACATATACTAAATAATTAAAATGCTATTTCATTATAGCTTTTTCCTATGCGTTGCACCTACTAGGCTTATGAAACAACAGGGAATCCTGAATTTATATCTACGAGGAAAATTTAAGATGCATCTAAGAGTAGCTTACTCCAACTTTTTTAAATCTCTCCTTAAAAAAGAAGATTCAAAATAATTCTTTCTATTCGTTTAAATAATTTTTGTTATCTAGGAGACTCTATATTTTTTTTGTATTATATTCATTATTTTATTTGTACGTCATTTTATAATGAAAGAATCTTGTAATGTTTAAACAGATGTGTGTTTATTTATTGTTATATTAAATTAGCTTTAATTGCAAACAGTACCGAAGTTAAATTTGGTGGTGATTTATTTACTCATTATAAATATCTTCAATACATTCTCTTTATTATTTAATCTCTCAATTATAAAATCTGTAATTTATAACGAACCACTTTATGTATCATGTAAATCAATATTTCAAATGACGTAATATTTTATCTATATCGTCGCAGATATAAAAATGTAGTTTTTGCAGACTTTATTCAAACTGGCTACTGAAAAGCAGCTGCCCAACCAAACATTCAATCCGCTCTACATCTGTTCATCGACAGAAATGGTTTTGTTGGATTTAGCGTGTAATTGTTCACAAATAGGACGTTCTAATTTGGTTTGATTTTACTTCGACCCGGTTGAAAATGGTTCAGAGAAAAGGTCTACTTTGCAAGGAATGCAGGGAACTGCAGCTGTCGTGGGCAGAGAGCTTTCAATCTCTGAGTTATCGCTAAAACAAAAATAGATACGGTAGCAAAATATACAAGAAGTAGGAAATGTTGAAAAGAAAGTTAATAAAAGCCTTCTGTAATTTTCAATCTTTAATTAATTAGGTCGTCTCAGTATAAGAAAGTTTAGTTATAAAGGTTTAAGTTGCAAAAATTCGAGATAAACTTGGAATTTTACTAGCTTTAGAACTAAAAAAATAAGTAATGTAAAAGTAGGACTCGGAGCGCTGAATAAGAAATTTTTACGAGCGCCTGACCTCCTTATCACTAGATAGAATTTCGCTGAACGCCAAAGTTATTTAAGGATTAAACGAATAAATATATAGTAACAAGAATATTATATCATATATTATTCTATTTTAACAATTTAGACTACCAATATATACGAGCAACCGAAAACTATAAAACAATCGAAATTCTTTTAATAAATTAGTTATATTTGAAGGAAGAAATGTTGATAAAAATTCTTTAAAAATAAGAATGAAGTCGTGTGATTTTATTCTTGTATTCTATAAAAGACAAGTAAAATAAAAGGAGCTATTTGAAAATATGAAACCAATAACCAACTAAAGCAATATTCTTGGCTAGTCGTTCAAAATCTAATCAAGCTCGAAAGCTGTTCGGTTGAGATTGGCTTAATTCACCCGCCTAATAAATATAGCAAAGGAGATGAGCTTCAGAAAGTCTTCTTTAGCTGGTTTTTTAGCAGAATTGAAGATAAATATTTGTGGTGATTAAGTTTTCTCAAGGAAAATTACTTTATTATTAAATATGTTTTTAATTTGATTATGTTGTTATTTTCCTTTCTCCGTAGTATATTAAAAATACTAAATTTTGTTGTGGTAATATAAAGATGATTCCCTTAAGGTGGAACTGATACTGATCTTATATTTTTAACATTTTAGCATTCCGTCTTCAAGCAACTTGGGTTCTTCAGCCGTATACCGGAAATTGCGCCAAGAAAGCGCCATTGTTTCAGTAGGATTATTGCCAATTCGGCACGTCATTTCCGCTTTACGAAAACATCCGGTAATTATTCGAATATAGTCAAACGTAATAGAGAGAGGGTTGTAAAACGAGCCATCTTCTGAATATTAAGAAGATCAGTGAACAATTTATCATTTAGTTGAACGAAAATTCGATAAGACAATTTCTTTAGACATTTTGATTATTGAGTTTACCTTTTAATGATAATGAAGCATATCGGTTATCCTTTAAAGCATGTCCTTTCTATAGTATAATAACAATTCACCAGACTATTTTATAACGTAAGGTTTTCTTAATTGCCATTAATACACGTATCATATACAGTTAAGTTGAAAAAATGTTAAAAATAAAGTATAGTACGTATCCTTAATACAGCGCTATATTTGATGTGTTTAAATTAGATTCAGAAATAATATATCTACGGATTAAAATCAAACAAACTTTTTTGGCATTTATATATTTATGATTCCAATGGTACATTATTAGAATGTACCATTGGAATACTAATATGTCAATGTCATGCGTTGATCAAGTAGAAGTTTTATTCTAAATGTAATATTTTCTTAACAATTCTGAAATTTCGAAAATTAAAGCGAAGAATATATAATTACTAACATGCTGACATCATAACCCCAGAGTTAACAAAAGAACCAGCCTTACTTTATATATACTCGTATTTTCACTATTTTCACCTCAGTTTCGCCAAACCTAACGAAAAAAATCTAATAGGATCACTCGTTTGTATCTCGTACTCTATTGTATTGTGTATCGTATACTCATTGTTGATATCTGTCTGTCTATCAACCAATTCTCTTTTTCTTAGATACACCTAAAGGTATTAAGTTGAATTTAATTAAAAATATCAAATATTTAAGTAAACGTTCCCTAGAATCTATAAAAGTACTTGACTTCTGATTCCGCGTAAATAAATTGTGCAAAGGCCTCATAAGTTGAGATAAAAAATTAATGAGCTGAATGCAGTTCAGGATATATAATATGGACTAATAGTACGGCTGATATAAGTGGATTTATATTAACTGTAATTAAACTAACACAAAACGTAAGCTTTATTGCTTTATGTGTTCAGAGACAGGCCAACATAGATACATAAAGGCATTAGCTATAGAATTATTCCCTTATATTGTTGGTGTTATTTTTATTTTAAGATTAGCCATGAAAATAATCTAAACGAAAACTTTCAACTTAGAAAATATTAACTTGCTCAATATATTACTAGGTCAGTAATAGAGAAACATTTTAATGCGAAATAAACAAGCTAATGGGAAAAGAGAAATTGTGAAACAATTTGGTCCTGAAATGAATTGAGTATGTATGGTATTGCTTTGAAGTTCTCAATTAGTTACTAAAATACAGTTCAAAATACTAAAATACAATGCGAAGAGTTAATCTACTGTTTAATTTGCTAAATTGATTCCCACTATAACCACATTTTAGATTTAATTTATTTCCCGCTGTTTTACAATTATTATGATGATTAAAATGAACACATAGATGTTATCATAGAATAAATTATGTATACTGCATAAAACAAATATAACAAATAGTAAAAACCGTGTCTGTAAATTGAAGGATCAAATTATAAGTAAAGTTTCTTCAGAGATAGTTTTTGTGGCTTTATACGTGTTGACAATTTTCCGTTTTGATTCTTTTTTCGGTTACAAAAAAGGTGTATAAGAGTCGTTTGTATAGTTATACTCGAAGGATACAAAGCTCCTTTTCAAACTTTGGGCTTTATTTCTGTCTGTTGAGAATTACGTCAACGCTGCACATGTTGGTCGCCTATAGCGGAGTGGCGCCACTTTCCCCACTGCTTGTCATACATAATGTGCCCCGTCATAATCGTGTGTAGTTTCCCTCTGTAAAATAATTGATTTTCCAAGCTTTTATTTTATCAGGTTATACGCCCAGTCTCAAACCTGTCGTATAAAGTTATTTTTATGTCTTGGACAGTAATTACAAAGTAACAGTAAAAGTAAAAATAGCGAGCATAACTTCACTTTTAGTTACCGGGCTCGCGAGTGTTTTTATTTTTTGGTGAGTATTTTTTGACTGGAAATAATTCAATCATGTTGATTGAGAAGTTAACGGGTCGTGAGAATTGGGCAAGTTGGAGTTTGCGGTAAAGACATACTTCCAACACGAGAATTATACAGCCACGTTTTGAAAGAACCAAATGCTAGTGAATTTAATTCAGTCAGACAAAACATCAAAGCCAAGACAAAGTTAATTCAAGTAGTTGACCTCATTTGTACCCATACAAGAAGCCGAAAATGCAAAACAGGTATGGGGACAATTTGGCAAAGGCATTCAAAGAGAGTGGTTTTACTCGAAAAGTTGGCTTATTAAAACAACTTATTTTTACCAATTTGGAAAATAATTTATCTGTTGAAAACTATGTAAACAAAATAATGACAGCCGCGCACGAATTAAGCAATATAAAGTTCAATGTAGACGATGAATGGTTGGGCACTTTAATGTTGGCAGAATTTCCAGTAATATAGAGGCCTAAGTTCCTGTATGAAGATTAATGCTGATTTAGTGGAAAATAAATTGCTACAGGAGGTAAAGACTTCAGACCCTATCGCACTTTATACAAACACAAAAAGGAAACAAAAGCTGAAAACGATAAGAAGTGTTTTTTTAATAAGTTTTATTATTATTGTTACTTTGGTTGTAGTATGGACATGCCAGCAAGTATTGTAGGAATAAGAAGACAAGTTATGAAAAATATAGATAATAAAAATAATAAAAACACTGAATATACTTTATAAAGCTTTTCCAGCATCCACAGCAAATGACTCTAAATTCTGGCATGTTGATTCAGGGGCACCCATGCACATGACTATGCACCGGGGCTAGCTTACTGATATCACTCCTTCATCTGTACCATATATAATAATTGCTAATAACAAAGTGTAAAAGGTTGAATATTACGATAATGTATGCATCAATGTATATACAAAAGATGGCAGCACCGATTCAATACAGGTGAGGAATGTTTTATATGCACCAGAGTTGTAGTTTTGTTGTAAGTTTGAAAAATAATTAAAGGTGGAAAAAAAGTTATATTTACTGATTATGGCTGTCAAATTTATAATTTAATTAAGAAGTGAGTTTCAAAGGCCTAATTTATTAATGAGACCTATTAAATACTTGTTAAAATCAAGAAATGCAAGTCATGATGGCTTAGACTGCTGATGATCTGCTGATGATCTGTGGCATCAAAAGATGGGTCACTTAAATTTCACTACTCTTAACAAATTTGCCAAATGTACAGGGGGTGTAAAGCTGACATTAGAAACGGCAAATTCACTTGTGGAACCTGTCTTGAAGGGAAGCAAACAAGAAAACCATTCCCCGTCTCCCGAGCAACCAGTTTGTTAGAACTTATCCACAGCAACGCATATGGACCAATGAAGCATTCTTCTATAGAAGGGGCAAGGAGACAACCGTTTGGTGCAATGGTAGCGATCCTACCTTTTGCACCGACGGTTCTGTGTTCGAGTGCCAGGAGTATAATTTTATCTACGAGTTTATATATCATATATGTATGTCTATCAGTTACCCTAGAATCCATAACACAAGGCTTACAGTGCTTACTTTGGGCTAAGCTAATTGGTTTGAATGTAAGAAATATTATTATATATAATTTATAAAAAAAAGCAAACATACTTGTATGTGAAGATAGGACACGCCACTCGATATAATAATCCGCGATAGGCACAAGAATAATATTGTGCAAATAACGTTAAAATTAAAACTACATAGTTCCGGACCATATTCAATGTCCATAAAAGTTTATAACAAATTGGCAGAATATTTAAAAGCTGAGAACAATATAAATAAATTTACAAATACTTTAAAAAAGTTCTTAATTACATAATGCTATTACTCTCACGAAGATTATTTTAAAGTTAAATTTTAACGAATGTCTGCCCCTCTCTCTTCCTTGCTGCAGTGCCTATCAAGGTACATGCGATTGTTTAGTTACAGCCTAGAAAAAAGTATTTAGACTTCTATCAATAAATAAATATTATTACTATTTTTAAATAAGTATTAAGCCCAGTAGAGGAATGAATAACCAACATTTTTATGGCGAAATAATATTAATAGTAAAAATAAATGCATATTAAAAATTTCGTCAATTAAGCTTTGTTTTTCAAGACTTGAAATTATTCAATAATTCATTTAAATATGCAGTAGCATTTTGTTCTATACTACTGTACTCGATCATATTTGAAATACCACGCAGCCTTTGTCTATTTAAAATAACGCCAGCAACACATATGTATAATTATCATGTAGGAAATTATAATTATCAAGTGACTTCTAACTATCGTTCTTTACCCTAAGGAGTTATAGTGCGAATCAAGTGATACAAAATGTTAATTAAGGCTGACAAGAGTTAACTGATTTTTTCGCGATTCCAAATAGTAGTTTCCCATATTAATGAGCACTATCACGCCCCCGAAGTAAATAATGAGAACGCACTCAGTCTCACTGCTGAACAAGAGTCTTCCCAAACATGAGATTTTAACTAAAGGCAATTTTTCTATTTTAATACATTTAAATCATCAACACAACTTCGCACTTCTGTGCATGCATTATGTTCCATAAATGGAACTTAGATATTTTTAAGCATGAGTGCACAGTGTTCCCAATTTTGAATTTATTATTTTTGTTTTACAAAATTCCTCTGTTACAGTTAATGGATAAAAACACGTGAATTTATTATTACGATTTAAAAATTAAAGTATTGAAATATAATAAAGAGTTACAAGCAGTAATCTCAAAGTTTTATGATTAGTAACTAGTTTACATTGGATAAAGTAAACCTAATATAAAATTTCAAATTAGCAAATTCTAATAAAGGTGTGGGAAATGAAGTTAACTTATATCTTTAGATGTTGCTGTTACAGCTTTTGAGCTTATGGCAGAAAAATCCAATAGACAAATTAATATAATGGATGTTGAAAATCATCACTTTGTTTTTATACATTTAGTTGATTTTAAATGTCACAAGATGTCGCTTTAACTGAATCACGCTATGGTTTACCATTTTATGAATGTACAAGTGCAAGGAATATATTTAAATAAAGGTTTATGCCTTAAAGAACCTTAGCTTTCGTTCACCAGACTAATCTTCTCCGATTTAATTTCACGGATATCATGGTTGCAGGTAAGCATACATGTATGCATTTTATTGTGACGCTTATAAATTCTCACGATTCTTTTGTATCAATAATGTGGCTACACACAAAAACTTATTTTTGCAATTCATCTAAATCCATTCCCTCCTAAAACCAATACTGTGATATCCTTTGAGTTAAGAGTTTGAGAAAAGAGTTATTTTGCTTCTGCATTATGGTTTATTAATGGTTCTTAAATCAGATCACTGGTAAGGAGGGTTACCTTCTTTTTAATGTTTTACTATGATAAGCGTAAAACAGGTATATCATCTATGTTAAAATTTGCCGATTGCTTTACGGGAATACTCTGCCATAATAATAGTTATTAATTCGTGAATTATTGATTGATTTTTATAAATTATCTACTAAGTTCATAAAAATTTACCGCCTAAATATTAGTTAAAAACTTACTAAATAAAGCTACCGCCAGTTAAGAAATTGTAAAGTACTTTTTAGAGGAGTTAATAAATAAATTATGAATTAATAAATAAATTATTGATAACAAATATAATTTAAAAATTGTTTACAACATCTCAAGTTAAAATACACATTGCAAGCCGTTCTCGTGTTTCGTTCTTACCATCGATAATTATTACGCCTACTAAGCTTTTATGCACTGCGGAAGATGTTTTTTTATAAGAAAACCCTAGTTTTGCAAGTAACAGTTGCCACCAACGTATCAGCAGAAACTAGTAAGCCAATTGCCACAATTCACTGTTAGCATTTCAAAAAGGAATTTGCATATGAATAATTTGTTACGTATAGCCCTTTGAGTACAAATCAATATACTAGTTAACTCTTTCTATCGAAGTCATGAATTGTATATTAACTACTGTAATATTTTGAAAAATTACTGCTTCTTCGAAAAGACATTAATTTTAAATTGATGTTTCTTAAAAATATTCAACGTACTCGTGATCATTTTTGGTGTTTTTGTCGGTATTAAGTAGAAGTTTATATTATTTTAATTAGAATTAATAAAACTTGTTTACGTTTTTTGTAACTGACTATGAGCTACGTACTGAGCATGATATTTGCTGTATTTTATCCTCAAAGGTATTGAATATCCTAACAAGGAAACATAGAAAGACTCTGGAACAAGCACTGATCGGTTAAGACAAGACATCCTGATTTATCGATGATTTCTGATATAGAACATACTTATACATAAAACAGACAATCAATCGACAAAATACATCAATAGCATCTACAGAGTAATAAAATCAACAAGAAAGCGAACGATTACATAATAGGGCTGTGGGTAAAAACGAACAAGACAGAAGTTTGTCTATAAAAAATAACACTTATGTTTAGTGTTAGCAAGCCAACATATAAGACTTTGCTGATATATTATTTTTATTACAGAAAATTGAGGCAATTAGCAGCCATTACTTTCAAATATTAAGCTAAATAGTAAGTTTCATGCTAACATGATAAGATACAGATTACACACTAAAACACTGGGTTATATAGAAAAATAGGTAACGAACTGGGATAAAATTTAGAATTTGAATCAGATTACATTGATTCGTTTCACGGTTAAAACAATAATTACGGACGTTTTGGGCTCGCAATAGGATAATTGATAGTGTGGTTCGAAACAACGCGCTGATATGGGGCGATGCCATTCGGTTGCGGTGACATGATAGTTACGATGTGATAAAGCCATTTATCGTTGCAATCATCGTGTGCGAGAACCAATTTAAAGTGATTTTCCATCCAAAATTATAAGAGAGAGTATTAAATCGGATTTCAGTCCATTCTGGTTACTACCTAGTGGAGTAGCTATCATATTTTTAGTAAAAAACAAAGCGACTATTATTTTGCCATAGTTTGTTAAAGCATCAGACGGAATATATTCAATTAGTTCCGGACGCTAATATTTAGTAAATGAAATGTTGCTCTCAATTTCAAAATTGTTCTTATGTAACCTGTTGTTCATTCTTCGGTAATGAAGACAATGAAGTGCCTTGTTTCAGGGAAACTAATAAGTTTAATATTGGATAAATAAATCATTTTTATGACTAAGAATATAACGTTTTCCAGGAGATCTTTGCTTAAACAAGCCCAACTTTATAAATATGTAAACTTGTGAACGTTATTAAGTAAGTAATGTACATATAAAATGAAGTAACTATTGATCTTATTTAAAATGTTATTCGTATTCATAATTATGATTGCCATGTATAGGGTACTAAGCACGCCTATTAAAACGAATGAAATATTAGTTGTTAAAATACCTATATATATATAAATATGTTAAAATACCAAGAAATACAACATTCAGAATATTCTATTCGGAAAGAATTGCTAGTTATGTCGCACACAACTTCAAATAACGTACTCGTTGTAGCATTTTACGCGCATTCAACATGTGAAAATTATTAGTTTCTCTGGATTTAGTCTAAAGTAGGTACGTGGTGTGATCAAAGCATTACAAAATATAAGGTACTTCGATTTCAAGTATATAATATGGTGATAGGATTATTATATGATATAATTTGTTGAGGTTACAGAAACAATTCATGTATGTTTATTGTGGGACATATAAAACCATGTAGTTGTTTATATTCAATAAACACACCGCGAGTTCATAAAATGAATTAAATTTTTTAATAATATTTATTAAAAGTAGTTTTATTAGCACACTATTCATTGCTTTATTTAAAACATGCTACTTATTTAAAATTTGCAATTGCAATCAACGGAAAGTATGGCAAATGCGGTTTGGGGTTCACCGCAAACGTCATGTGACATTACGGGTATAGATTGAAATTAAACAAGGTATAATATTCCAACAGTTAGCAGCAACATAAGATTTGAAGCCATCGCACTTGGTGTAAACACAATAACAAAGAAACTTTTCTTCTTTATTATACACATTATGTTAGATGAAGTTTTTGCGTAGAGGTTTTCCAGGGGCTCGTTTATCAGGCATCTATTATGTAACTCGTGTGGCGAAAAATTGCGTATTTCGAGGTACCCTTTTTATTATTTAAGAGAAGAGAAAGTTGCCTACCTCATGTTGTGCCGAACGTTCATTTTGAAAGCCGCAAAATAATCTAAAGTTATAGATACACAAAATGTTTACTTTTGAAAACTTAAATATATTAATCCCATACAAAAACGAGTTTTTAGTCTCTACAATATATTTTTGTATTCATAGTCAAATGTCTACAAAATGCAAGCCTATTTTAATAACTTAATTATATTTATATTACCAATTTTCCATGTATATATTATTAACTGTACGCATTCCAGGAAGTTTCCACCTAAAATAAAGAGATCGCAACGATATTTTTCCTTAACAGCAGGTAAGTAAAACCTCAACGTTTAACGAAATGTCCCGCACAAAATTTTCCTCTCACAAAACCTGCTTACTCATAATTACCAGAGTTTTTAAATACGAAAAATAAAAACATGGTGGAGCAAAGCACGTTGGGTCTTAAGACCTCTGAAAAACGAGCCAACATTATTTATTCGCAGGGCCTGTTTCGGTTTTAATTCGGATTTATGTAGATACATTAAAGAAAGAGGCTTATATAGGCCCGGACTGACATGGCCAGCTTGTATGGTATACACCTTTATTTTTTAACCGGTCTTTGTCTTGTCACGTTTAATTGTATATAATAAAAGAAATATATTTAGCATTCGGGAATGTTATATTATTGTTATTTAGACCGTTTTATATACTGAATTGCATGCTTTCAAATAATACTTTTCAAAAACAACCGACCGTCTACCTTAAAGAACAATATCTGATCATGGGTAAATGAAATTCAGACGTTTAGTAAAGAAAGATGGATAGTTTCATAGTTGTGAATTTATTATGTTGTGTAACTGAATAGACATAACTAGACTCTAAGGAACTAGGCAAAAAACCCCGAGAAAATATTTGCAATGGCTGAAAATTTTTGACTTTTTATTTGCTTGGGAAAAGGTAAAGTGGCAAACCTAAACGTGGATTGACCATTGTTTTTGTCAATGACAATACACCATCTTGATTAAATGTTAAACATATGCAGTCTTTCATAAAATAAACACATTTTTTCACTCGAGACAGTGTGCATTTATAGATGAATAGATGCATGCTTCAAAAAATACGTATCCAACCAGAAATCGTAATTCTCAGGCGGGATTTTGTTCTAGTATTGTTCTATGAAAATTTGAAACAATGAAATAATATTAAAAATATTTT
The DNA here is from genome assembly GCA_927399485.1 of Calamotropha paludella. Taxonomy (NCBI): domain Eukaryota; kingdom Metazoa; phylum Arthropoda; class Insecta; order Lepidoptera; family Crambidae; genus Calamotropha; species Calamotropha paludella. The sequence continues at coordinate 28,166,801 of OV656803.1, read as the reverse complement.
AAAGAGCCCATTCCTTTTTTATATATATTGTTGATATTGTAAAAATGCCCCTTTAGAATGAAATAATATTTAAAAACGGTTATTTAAAGAGCCGATTTCTATTTTTAATATATTATTGATATTAAAAAACATGTTACCTGCAACCTGTACCTAAAAAGGGCAGTCGTGGGGACCCCACCAATCACAGGCTCATCTCGGTCACGTCCTTTCTCTGCAAGATAATGGAACGTGTACTTAACCATAGGCTCTTGTCGTATCTAGAAGAAAATGACGTTAGTGACCGACAATACTGGTTTCGCCGAAACCGGCCTACTCTCCAGTAGACCGGTTTCGGCGAGAGCGTATGCTAGAAGATCTCCATCATCCAGCATACGCCGCCTACATATGGAGCGAAGCCATTGAGAGGCATGGTGAGGGGCTGGCCATTTCTCTTGATATTTCGAACGCTTTTGACAGGGTGTGGTATGAAAGCCTTATAAGCAATCTTCCGTCATATGGACTTCCCACTGATTTGTGTGTAGCTTGTCGGACCATTTGGTTATCTTCTAGGCAAGCGCGTTTGATTCCTAGATCACATCGTCGCTTACCATCAGGCGAGATAGCGGTCAAGCGCTTTCCCATTCACGATAGAAAAAAACCGTTTTTAAATATTATTTCATTATAAAGAAACATTTTTATAACGGTTTTATAATCGATTAAGAGGAATAGCCGTGAAATTTATGATTAAATTATTTTTAATTTTTATATGATGAATTTTCTATAGAAAAATACTGGAAAAAAAATCCCGCCTGACAATGACGATTGCTGTTTTGGATAAGTAATTTTTGAAGCATGCATCTATTTCTAGTTAGTAATACGAAAGCGATTCATGTGGTTATGATCTAAGAGTCATAAGTCCTACGAACGTAAGTATGTCTTTGAATGTTATTGCATTAAAAGAAGATTTAATATTGATGGTAAGCTTTATTGTAGCTTGTGTGATTCAGACCACCGACATATTCAAGGCTATACAACATTCGACTGAATAGACCTTTCAGGGAGCGATTTTTAATGTACAGTGCTCAATTGCAACTCGAAGCAATATTGAAGCGAATTGGATGGCTGACGATTAGGGCTGTCAAGTAATGGTAGGGGTTTTTCAAAATATATAATCGTTTAAAATCTATTTAAAAACAATCAGTTGTTATCTTATCACCCTTATAAATTTGTATATCACCAACAACGTTGTTTTAATTGTCATGTATGGTGTATATACATATAAACAATGTTATTCAGTCTCTATAGGTATGGTGTTGTTTACTTCAGATCTCTAAGTTATAATAACTTAGACTTATTTATATTACAACTAAAACTATATTAAACCGAGCATCGAAGAATGGCCTAGCACAAGATTATAGCTCTGTTTGCAACCGTGTCAATCATTGAGGATGACTTTATCGCTCTTTCTTAGCCTTTTCTTCCACCTTCGCATTTAAAATAATAAAATGGACTTTGCAATGGTGGTCATAGCCTAAAAAATACCCATTTTATCACTTGCGCCAGATTTTATGATAAGATTATTTAAAATAAGCTCTTCCTTTTGTTTTTAACGAAACAACTAATATCACTTCACCGTTGCCGTCACAAATAAGAAATTTAAGCAGCCCTTCAAATAATAGTGACTGCTTTGCGACTTAAATACCAAAGTGGATGGCTAGAGGCAGCACCGTCGTTCGTTCGTTAGTTAATACGAATTTGCGTTTGACAGCGATCATTTCAAAATAATCGCTGGTAGCAAGTTACATATTACTCATAGCTAAGATGCATGCGGAAGTTCATATTCAGATTGCTTAAAATGAAATTTGGTTTATGGACATGAATATTTGTCGAAAATAGATAGTTTGAATTCTTTTCATATAACTGTAAATCTTTCCGTTTTATGGTTTTCAATTTTGCTGCTACTGTAAATATTCCTGGGGACAAGTACTTCTATTTTTGACGCGATAACGTCTTATAAATCGATGAACGCCGGCTGCATGCACGAAAAAGCATGACACATTGTTACGTTCCGCCTGAGCCGAGCGTGCAAGCGAGAGCGCGGAGGAAGCGATAATTATAGAAGGCCTAAGCGTTCGGCTTGTGACGCATCCATCTCTCTTCCACTCCATCGGCCGATGCGTCCGAGTAGAAGAGAGATAGCGGCAGCACACAACCTACACATGAACTTTTTTGTCAACTGTTTGTAAAGTGAATTGGAAAGTTGACGTGGTTTCCATTATTTATTCCAACAACAATTACGGCCAAAAAGGTAAATAATTCTTGCATTTTAAGAATTTGCCGTGAGCTGTTTTGTCAACTGTTTATAAAGTAAAGTGAAAAGTAATTTGGTTTTTTCCATTGTTCATTACAACAACAATAGCGGCAAAAAAGGTAATTAATTCTTGCATTTTAAGAATTTTATTAGCGATATAATCTCATATATTTGTTCTTTGATTATGAAAAAAAGTAGCAAGTGCAGTAATAATAGGTTATGTTACAATTTTGACTAAAAAAATATTATGACTCATATAAACGATCGTATGAAAAGTCAACTGCTTTTATTTAGTATTCAATGAACAAAATGATCGTGCGTAGCTATTGATTGGATGGATGATTAAAAATTAATGTGTTTGCATTAACGAGTGCAAATAAATGTTAATTTATCGAAAAAAAATTGTTTTCAATTAACTCTTTCTTTGTTTTATACAAAATAATGAAAATTCGGTGATAAAAAATTCAATTCAATTCATGAAAGTATGCAATTTTTCATGAATGATTTCTTATGACGTTATCACATGAAATTATCATCCGTAAACCGACCTTACAGACAACCAATTTTTCTACCATAATTAGGAATAATATGGAAAACATTATTAATTTATAGTTTTAAGGTACTATCGTAGGTTGCTTCTATTTAAAATAACGATCCATTTCAAAAAGTTCATAATAAAAATAATATTAGTATTATTTAATTTCATATTATTACAGCAGTTGCCTGATTACTCTTTTTTGTTTTTATAAGTCCTAATGATACCCCTTTTGTTAAATTTCGTCTAACTTTTGGGGTATGAAAAAAGGAGTGGTCATCCTGCGACGGCTGTTAGTTAAGAAAATGCTATAATTAAATAAGTGCTAGCAGTGAAAAATGTAGTTTTAGAAAACAGGCAAATTACATAGGAGCATATATTGCAGATTGAACTTGGAAGCGTTCACAGATTCACACAATTGTTTCGCGTGAGGAGGATAGTTTTGCGTTAGGTGTTGCACAACCTCACCAAAGATCAGAAACAGACCCGAGTGCAATTAATGTCATGATTAATAAATTTTAAGCAGACTTAGCTCGGCGCGTTCACGACAGTAAAGCAGATGTTGAATTCTGTATTTACTAAAAAGATCAAAGAACAAAGCGTCAGTCTATAGTTTGTTGTTTAAAAATGAATCAATGCATCGGAAGTGAAGCAATCGAGAAGCGCAAATTTTGACGTGACAACGTCTTATAAATTGGTTTGCCGGGTGACACTTCAAGAAACTGCGTTACGCTCCGCTCACGTTATGCGCTTACAATGAGAGCGAGTGAGAGGCACGCGTCCCTTCCACTCGGGCATGGTTAGCCCGCCTAAGAGCGAGAGAGACAGACATAAAAAGTGGAAGGGACGCGTGCCTATAAATTAATGTTTTAAATATAATTCTTTGTATAAATAAATGTTTTAAATTGTTACTATTATTTCATCCTTCTTCCTACTATACGAATGAATATTCACATTAAAATTATTTTACCACTCAAAGTCGTTGTCACGTAAAACTTTCGCCCGTATACCGACTTTACAGGCAACCAACCAGTTTTTTTTGATGAGTAACTGGTGTCGATTACCAACGTCCATTCAGGCCACTCCCCGCTCCATTCATTCAACAATGGCGCCACGAACGCGTAAAGCAGATTGACAGTTGACAGTACTGACATCAAGGGCGATTTTAAAACTAGTTGTTTATGATTTTATTGATCAGTTCAAACGAATATTTCTACAAAGTAGTAAGGTTCGAGAGACCTCGATAGTACTTTTCACTTTTGTTTTAAAGTTTGTTTTATTATTTTCTTTGTTTGTTTGAAGACAATCCTACTTAAGGGGTAAACTCCAGTCGTGCGTCAGAGCTGTTACACACACTTTTTTGTATTATTTTGTATTACGTACAATATTATTAACTGTATTTTTAATACATTGGTTATAATATTTTTAATAAATAACACTGCATATTAACCTATCCTTTTCAATTGGTTTTTTTCGGAGTTGGAAATATTGTAATGTAATTATTAAATACTATTAAGTACTTTATAGTTTTATGGTCTACCGTCCCTTTTATTGATCGCCACTACCAGAACACTGTGTTTTCAACTCTCCGTTAAGCTGGTATGGGAATGCCTATTGCCATCAAGCCCCCTAAATTTCCATGATTTTGGTATGTAATAAAGTTTAAATAAATATGTTACTTTAATAACTAATCAGTATATTTCAAGATATTTGTTTTTTCCCACGTTTTTCTCAGGTCGCTTTCTTGTTTGTATGTCTGTCGGTCTGTCTGTGTTGGATTCTTGCAACTCAATTTTGAGGCACTTCCCGGCCACCTAGCGAGCTAAAATTTTTGGAGCAAGTCAGAACACGATGACAATGCATCCTAAAACAACTTTTAACTTTCTAGGTGCACTTTCAGGTCAACTTTCGGCAACTTTCACTTTTGTATGGGGCTTATCCGATTGTTGCGTAACACATGGTTACTCCGTTGAGTTAATAATTAAAAAGAATAAAATAATAATACAAGATTTAAAAATCTAAAAATCCCACGTTTTTCAGTAACCAAAAAAGTATTTGTAAAGATGCGCCCCCAGATTTTGAGTGGCCCCTCGCTTGGCCCCGCCGGGTTATTTTATCCTTTTTTGGTTACTGAAAAACGTAGGATTTTTATATTTTTAAATCTTGTATTATTATTACAAATATGAACGAAAGTGATCTCATTGGTTTACTTATTAGATAACTTTTGTCAGCCCTACTGGCGATGAAATGCGAAACGAAAGGATGCATTCAGTCTTTTGTGATACGTCGTTATTGCCTGATACAATATCTGTTCCGAGTTTGTATGACGTTGCTGTTCCTCGGAGTCGTAATAAAATTTTGCGCACCGTTTCCTATCATTTCTTGATTTTGCTGCGATATATTGGCTCGTTTTGTTTGGAAGTTTTATTCGCGTCGTATTTCCTCCATCTGACAGCGTCACTTCTAATTTTCTGCGTAGCTCAGTCTTTCCTTATTCGTCCATTGTGTAATAAAATGTAATCTCCAAAATGTCGTCTTAATTTTCGTGTTCATAAGAAAACATGTAGTAATAAATTATTTTTATTAATAAATGATTTTGACATGAAAAATGTCCTCTGTCTTTACAGGTAAAAGCTTGTTTGTTTTTTTATGAAGAAGTATACATAATCAGGACAAAAATGTTTATATTAATTTCTGAGTTAAATTGCGATCTCTTTAGTAATTTGAATAGGTTGACAAGTGTACTGCCAGTGTTGAACTTAATTTGAATTAGTATCCGTCATACAAATATAGTTACTAAATCATTAGGTATCCATTAGTAGACTATAATTACCCATAAAATTGTTTACTTTAATTATGTTATTACAATACTAGATGGTTATTGAATATTTTAACTTGGATACAAAACAGGCTATATCATAGGCCAGTTCAGGAATGGTTGCCTACCATTCCTATATCTAAACATCTTACACAGTTTTCCAGTAAAGATTCTATAAGATTCTTTTTAAATTATGGAACTGACAATCACAAAATTTGTTTTATTTTTGAACCATACCACGCAAAGGCCCACGTGAACCTCTCGCCGATATGCTGCCCTTGGTACAGTATAGTAAAATTTGTTACATAACTTGATGCTGTCAAATCTATTATTCCACAGTCCGTACAGCTTTATTACTTGGAACAAGATACGTCTTGATTTCAATGATTAAAGCTGGTAACTGCTTAAGAGTTGATCATGTGATGTCATGACAGGGGTGTAAGATACGAAGAAATTTACGCTGAACTTTTTCTATTGCCTGTGTGAATCCGAAATAACACATGCGTATTCTAGCTGAGGATGTATGAAATATTTATACAAATGGTCGGTAGTGTGTTTTGAGAAATCAGCGCAGGATCTCAGTTAAGGAGGATTATATTAGTTATATGTTGGTCAAGATTGTGTTTGCTGTCTAGTGTGAACCCGAGGTCTTGGCAATACTTTCATATTATGTAAGAATTATGGCAAAATTATTGCTATTATAACTTTCATTTGCCAAAAAATCATTAAACCCAATTGAATATTGAATTGAAATCAAAGCTTATCATTTATTTATATTACTTTGGTTTGGCAATGCGCCATGTAATTAAAAAGCAAAAATGTGCGAATCAAAACAGTTATGCAATCAATTTACTCGGAAAGGATATCAAGTTGGAATCGAGCAAATAACAGGGATCGAGGGTTCGGGCAGCGAATGCTTGTGGTTACTTAAAACCGCATGTATAATTTAAAAGGAGCGGTCGATATCACGTTTGCCATGCAAAATCGGCACATGATCCCGCGTTTAGAGGTAGGGTAGATAAAGAGAGCCTATTTCCAATTGATTTCCAGCTCAGTCTAAATGTTACACGATCTTTTTCAACAATGTTCACCTACTAAAATTCTTGTTAAAAAGAAAAATAATATTGAAATAGTATTTTGCTTTATTAAATAATCCATATATTCATTTTATGTACCTCTGTCTACACTTTCTTTTATATACTCCTTCAAGATAAATGTATTGAAAATATAAGACAAAGGCATTGGAAATAAGAGCATAGATATAAATTGTAGCTTAAATGCTACATCTTTTGTTTTTATTAAATTATATTGCGTATATTTCTCTTAATTATGTTAAGCTCTTCCGAGTCACACTAATTTTGAATATTAGAAAGATTCCTATAATCATTTTACAGTCATGTTAATATCATGAATCGTCATTAATTATTTATCCATATACGTACAATCAACCAGACGAATAACAGTCAAGATAATTTCCGTATGGGCATAGGACAAAATGTCGTTAAGCAAACACCTACAGGCCAAGATGTCAGCAAATTTATAATCTAAGATCACAGTGGTTTGTGTGTTTGTCTGTCCGCTCTTTTTCCCGCTCTTTTTCCATTGTATACGCGTTAACATAGTACCAAGAAGGCTAAGAACGGTTAGCTATATGTGTATTCGTAGAACCGATACGTTAGCGCGATTCATTTTGGTACAGCGACATCTATAACTGAGACACAACAACGCGTGGCCGAGTCAGTGGCAATGCGTTAACCGCAAGTAGTTCGTCTACCGGACGCTAGATGGCGCTAACGGAAAAAAATTTTATAATAGAAAAAAATTAAAGAATTTTATTCACCCGTGCGAAGCCGGGACGGGCCGCTAGTATAATTTCTAAGATCACAAACTTGTCGTTTGTTTGTCAGCTCTTTTTTCCGCTCTTTTCCATTGTATACGCGTTACCATAGCAACGTGTTTACCGCAAGTAGGTCGTCTACCGGATGCTAGATGGCGCTAACGGAAAAATATTTAATAATAGAAAAAAAATTAAGAATTTTGTCCACCCGTGCGAAGCCGGGACGGGCCAATAGTAATATATATATTGGTTAATCCATACTACAGCTCTTTATTCTTCGGAAATATAAAAAAGTAATGATTTCTGTAATCAAGAGCCAGTAGCAAGGTAATAGATGGACCCTACTCTTAACGTAGGGGTGCAGACAGCGTCATACGCTGGGGTTGAAGATCAAAGCAACTATAGGGTGCTGTTACCTGGAACCCCTCCGTAATGTTATTATACATTTCCTAGAGATTTTTATATTGAATGTGACTAAGTGCTTTGAAAATGTGACGGGAATTTTTAAAATGATACATTTTATATCAAGTCCATTTTGCTTGATCTTTTGTTCTTATTAAATAAAGTCTTGCATTAGGGAGCTGTTGAAATTGGAAAATTTATACCAAATTTGTCTATATAAGTAACTCTATTGAACAACTCGTCTGGCGGCGCAGTGGTTTATGCCTTCCGGCTTCGAATGTTAGAGGAAGATCGATTATCGGTTGATCAAAAATTTACTTGCCCAAATTAAGGTACACATATTTAATACAAGTCATTCATTATGCATAATTTATTTATTTATTATTTCTATTAGAAACGTAAATATTAAGAACAAAAAACTAGTTAGGTATTACTGGCTGGAACTAAACGATTAAAGAGGTATATGTAAAAAAATCTTTTGGTGTGGACGTCGCTTAAGTTTTGAGTGGGAGCAGCAGAGGTACTTATTTTGTGAAAAATCAATTTGAACATTATAGAGGTAATCATGTATTTATTGATAAAACACCACCATCACCACCCACGTGCTAGGCATTATGTATTTAAATAAGTTAACTACTAGAACGCCCTGTATGGTAAACAAATATATTTAAAAAAGTTGCCATTCACATTAATACTGTACGTTCTGAAAAAATAATATCGCACTCGGCACAGAAGTGAATTCTCAGGCGGGTATTCAATCCGCAACCTTTGGAAGTCCGGTCCAATGCTCTCCCAATTGTTTGGACAATCGATTAAGATGAAATAGCCATTTGGTTTTATAATTTTATATATTTTGTGCATTATTTCAATGCTATCTTATAAGTAAAATTATTTGTGAGCCGAGTCGATTTTTTCCAATATTTTTCTATTTATTTTGATTAGGAAGGTTAGTTGAAGTAAAATAAAGTGCCGATTTAGTATTTTTTAGTAACCATTTCTATGATCACATCAATTTTTTTTTCAGAATTGCTGATCTGAGGCCCTACCATCACGTCTTATAGCGATTCAAGTTTAGCTGTTAAAAAGAAACGCCACTATAGACCGCGTATAGCGGTGTCTCACTTTGACAATCGAACTTGAATCGCGCTAAAAGATGATGGTAGGCCCTCTGATCTAATCCCCTGCTGTCAAATCCACCTAAAAATCATTAGGGTAACAAAAGCATGTTGGTCACTTTCTTTAACATACATTTGTTTTGAAGTGAAAACTTCTTTAGGCGCATTGGGCATTTTTTGAGATAGGAAAAACCATTGAGCACGCGTCACCGTTACCGACACCGCTTTTGACAGTATAAAAAGAAAACAAATACAATAATCCTAAAAGTTTTTATTTCTAAACTCAAAGCAAGAATTGCGCTTATTTTGTTGGTTGATTTTTCTATTTGATTTCATCTATATAACTGTAATACATAATAATAAACATCTTAAATGAAATTTATTAGTAAAAGTGACGATTTTATAAGATCGCCGACAGAACCAGATATATCAAGAACTAACTTCCTAACGTCTAGAAGTAAATAAATATGATAAGTTACTTATAATATAATTTATTGTATTCAACTTCAATAAATCCTCTGCGACTGACGCGGCTAAATTCATATATATTAGGTTTTGCAGCCTTCTTTTAATGTTAAATAAACTTTTTATAAACAAAAAAAATGTATTTTCGTAATTAAATAGTGTTTATTGATTTGACACAAATCAGTCTATGTATAGAATTATACATAAATATGAATGAAAAAAAAAAATACAAAATCAACTAATTCAATTGAACATTAGACATTTAAAAAATTAAATATTACGATAATCGGTCTAGAAAAAATGAGATACATTCAATGGTTGACTTCAAAATTACAGACTCGTAATCACAGTTTTTTTGAAATCACATAGTGACCTGATTATCACATAGTGACCTGAAGCATTGAAGACAAATCGGCTTCGAACAATAAGAGTAAAAATATGTAGTTTCATCTTTTTATATTTGTTGAACATAGTATTCTGCCGCTGGGTAGAAAAGATCGAACTACTGGTGATTTTCAGGCGCAGCTCCCTTGGCAATCTTTACAATGATACAATGATTTATAATGGTTCGACACAAAATCTCTTGAAATAAAGTTGTTCTCCTCTTTTTGATATCACTGTCAGCACAACTTTATGCCTACCATCTCTATCGCTCTTTGAAATACTGCCATAGGTCAACGACGAGTTTTACGACTGCAACAATAAATCGAGCCCTTTTTATCCACCTCGTATACTTAAAAAAATGATCAAAAATATTTCTGGCTAGAAAGTTGGATCTTCATCTTCATTATCCATATCGCTAAACTCAATTATACAATAAATACCTTGTCGTAAGATTAAAGAAACCTAGTTGCCGTTGTGTTTGTTTAGGAGACACTATGAAAATATAATGATTTGACTGAGATGTTAGCATGGTAGACACATACCTTAATACTGATGTGTTTGTCTCGTGAACACCTTCCTTTCGCTTCGCACTCTTGCGCTCGCTACGACGACGCGCTAGTTCACTACACTATCGTACCAAGAGCAAAATATTTTAATTAACGATTACAAACTGAATTTTATATTTCGCGGTGTCTTTTGAACTATCACGTCAGTCGCAGAGAGTTAAAAGACCTCGTCGGTAAAGTACAGTCACGAGCAATAAGATGTATACACCGTAGATGGTTCTACATGGTTGTCACATTACATCAGTTATTGGAGTGTAATCTTCTTTAGGCGCGTTGTGCATTTTTCGAGATGGGGAAAAAACCGTTGAACTCGCTACTTATAAAATATATCTACATATATTGGCCCCGTTAACATAAGAGTTTAGTCTAAATACATTGATAATATAACTATATTATGGTCATAAATAAAATTATTATTACTTTAGTTCAATTATTATTTCCTTTAAGTGTCCAAGAAACCTATGTGTCTATATCAGACACAAGTAGATTTAGCGAGAAATTATTTTATTTATACTGAATATTGAAATCCTATCAAGTTGCATAATAGATCTTCAGCGCATTGTTTGCTATTAAGAGATGTAATGATACTGATCTGTTGCCCACTAATTGTAATCCATCAATAACAAAGTATCTATTGATTTATTACACCAAATGGCGTTTGTAGAGTTGATATCTAAACTTTGTATAGAGTTATGTATTTTCAAGTTCAAATATTATTAATGGAAATCATACTCATATTTCTTATCAACTCGCTTTGAATGTAGTTTATTATGGTTAATAAACGAGTGAGTGTAAATTAAAATTTTATTTTTATTTATTATTAATAATTTTATTAATTAAGAGTGCGACTGACCGCGCGTGATGATAAATCAACAGAACAGTAACTTACCAAACATCAATTCGAATCAAAATACATAATACAATACACAATAAAATACAAAAAGAGAAGATTCATAATATTTGGGCGACCTGATATTTGTTTGAGTATCAACGTTACATCCGGCATTTTTTCAATATTTGAGAAATTATTTATTTACAATGAACGACATTTTAGCGGTTGAGTTCCAACTTATTTCAAAATTTCCTTGCGAAAACACTATTACCCAATAAATTAAATCATGTAAGGGTTGGGTTATTAAATGAAACAATTTATTCCGAAGAAATAATACTTCTCGCTTCGGTCAACTAAAAACCTAACCTAACCTTTGTTATCTCTGTATTTCTAGTCGCTCATGTAGTAATTAAGTCGCACGTTTAAAATTTTAATATTCAAAAAAATATTCACAACCCACTTAATGGAAGCTCGTCCTGATTTTTTTTTATCAATTAATATTCGTCGCCAGTTTAGTAAATTTATTGCTTACTCAAATACATACATACCACTTAAGTTATTAAAATAGTATCTCATCATCAGTGGGAAAGCTTTTTTTATTCGATCGTTTTATTTTCCTCCTTTATTTATTACTGACATATCGCACATATGGTGCTATAACGTCACTTATGTAATTTTAGACAAAACTGAACTGAGTATGAGAAAATACTCCTACCTCTAGTCTACCTCTTTAGTTTGCTTGCTTTTACTCTAAAATTAAGTTCAAAGTTGTAGCTTAATTATGATATTTGTTTAGCCGAGAAAAACTATATGTTGCAAGGATGTTCAATTTTTAAATGCTCCCCCTGAAATATTACACCATTTGCATAAGTGACGTTATAGCACCGTATGTGCGATATTTTAACCATTGTTTTGTATAACAATTCAAAAGGAAGAAATCAGATTATTTGTGTCTGTTTTCGAAACCCTCCGAGGTAATTAAAATGCGAGTTAAAAAGGGGCTAAAATTTGCAGACAGGTTTTTAGAAATAGATTTTGTTTGTTATTTAAACTGATATGTGTTTTTCTTTTATTGATTGAAAACACAATCACAGTTCATATATGTATTGGATAATTTGAACAATTTTTAACTTTATAATACAAGTTTCCTATCTCACGATGGCGGTTGAAACATACTAATTTAATTGAAATTTACAGAGTTGCACAGTGAAATACGGATGTAGGTATGCCTGAAATAAAGATAAGATATAATTTAATATGTTCAGTGGGACCAATTATGAAAAACTGCATGAAATTGGTTTAGTTTTCACTTCTGTCGGAACTTCTGGAGTGCCACCATTTTTTTTAACATGACAAGAAACATTTGTTAGTCATTGTTCATTTTATTTATAAATACTGAATCAAATTTTTCGCATAAATACTTTTTTAAACATTATTGTTTAGATTATTATTATTGGGCGACGAACAAGTGATGTATTCGCTTAATGGTAAGCTCTATTATTTTAGTAGCTCCCATGGATCAGCTTCAATGACGCAATGTCTGTTACGCCAAAACTTCCCGAGTTCTTCCACTTTTTTTGTGTGAAATTGAATCAACACATTTGGAACCAGATTGTGACGGAGTCGACCGAATTTTAAAATTCACAATATTAAAAAAGTTATGACTAAAAACATTGGCTCTACGGGATTTCCCATTGAAACAAAAAGCGCTCACTTATTGAAAGTTTTTTATTTATTTTTTTTGGGATTACGCTTCTCTCCAATTCATGGTGCTAGCGAAGCTTTATGTTTAGGGACTGCATCGACCTAGTATCACCAAACTCTAGCTACTACTCTACCTTTTAAAAAACACATAACGCAAAATGATGATGTAATCACGTAATAACAAATAGCGCTGACCGTAAATATTGACTTTGTGTTTAAAGTGCAATAAAAATATAAAGTATTAATAACAAGCAGGAGTTAACATAAATCGGTTGAGAACTAAAAGAAGCGGTCTCAGTGTTATTTCCTGGAACTTCCTACTGTAAATTAGATAAAAATAAATATGTGTGCTCGTGTATACTTGAAATAACAATGAAAACTAGATAAATTGAATTGACAGCGTCCTAATAAAACATAGCTAAATTAATATATCCATAAAAACATATCAATCTTATTTGACACAAAACATAAAAAAATACAATATTGTAAGTTTTGGCGCAAAACTACTATTTCTTGACTCATTATATATTGTGACATTATAATATAATAAATAGGCAAATGGCTAAAGTGATGGCAAAGTTTGCAGCTTCTGATATGAGCTAGTATATTTACTTGTATATATGTTTGTAATTTAGATGGTGACGATGTATGATTGAAAAGATGTAATCTTTTGTTATAAGAGTTTGATTAAGGTGGAAATGTGACCATTGCTTTATCCAATTGCAAACATTTCAATTAAATCGTCTAATTTAGTCACTTAGACCAGTCGATAAATGATGATGATGATTTAGCAGGTTTTATTTCTTACAAGAATAAATATTGATGAAAAGATAAAGTAATTAGAAAAACAGAAAACTATTTTAGAAAATAAATGAAAAACAGCTGAACAAACATTTTAAATATATAAATGAAAACGAAAATAAAATAAAAGTTCTTTCAAAATATGAAAATTTGAATAAAGCAAAACAATTATCTTACATATGCCGTTGTGGTTCAAAAAAAATATTGCCAATAGAAGGAAAACTACCCTTACTAAACAACTTTAAATCCATCGACAGGGATACATAATCAATAAATGTTATAGTTACAACCTATGATAAACGACATATTTAAGTATATATTTATTATTCTAAATAAAATTTAGACCAAGGAAACTTATAAACTAAACCAGCAGCACCACCAGAATTTTTATTGCTAGTGATGTTAACATTCCACAAACAGTTGAAAATGAACCCTAATTCAAAAGATTTAAAATTATACTTCACCTCACACCTGGCGGTGTAATAATACAATTAATAACACATCTGGAATGAGTAGCGCTAAGCCTTAAACGTAATGATCATTGTATCCTTTTGATCATTGAACACGGCTTTAGAAGATCAATAGAATATTTTTATAGATTATAAAGTACAAAAGACGTTCATTGAATGACATAAAACCCACGAATATTGCATTATGTGCCAGTATTTAATCACTAGTTCCGCGAATATGAGCCTCGTTTAGTTGAATGTTTTCGTCCCCTTCCGCGCTTAGCCACTGCCGCTATCGAGTTTGCGCACAAGCCCTACTACGGTTCTTCTTGCAACTACTAGAGTTATCTACACTAATATTATGAAGAGGAAAGATTTGTATTTTTGTATGTTTGCAATGAATAAACTCAAAAACTACTAAGAAGATTTCAAAAATTCTTTCACCATTGGAAAGCTACATTCACGTTGAGTAACATAAGCATCAAAATGGTTAGCAGTGGGCGTATTAAATGACCAGTCAATGCGGTGCTCAGCTAATATGTGAGCGAATTCCGTGTTCAAATGTTTCGAACGAAAAAAAATATGTAGTTCAGAAAGGTCACGACGAGCTCCGACATAATGTGTACCGTTGTCTGAATACATACAAGATATGGGCCCCCGACGCGAAAACATCTTTTGAACTCAGCCTTTTTATTTTGTATGTCCGAACGTATTCAAATCACCCTTAAGGGGGGGCGGGGTGTCACTATAACGACCATTACTATCACGAGTAGTCGTGAGACTATAAAACTCTTTACAAAGTTTATCATCAGGCCTGACAATAGAAGGCACGTTTACCTCTCCTATCCCCCAAAATTTACGAACGGTGGCGTACAGCGTCTCGACGATGCAACAATTGATACGGTCGAGTTGCAATCTAAACAAGCGGGTGCGGAACCAACAATAATAAATACAAAAACTGTCTTTTAAGGCCAGCAGCGCGGGAGTGACCTTGAACCTTACGCTGCAACAAGAGGTGCGGGAAAGCGAAGCGCCAACTAACAAATCAAACCCTGGAACGGCATAAGTATCATCGGCCAAAGCTAAGTTACAATAATGTGGTATTGACTGCGACAGTCGGTAAAAGTTCAGTAACTTTATCGACAACTAGCGAATCCATCGAAAAAGTAATATTTGAATCAAAACGCGATTGGAATTAATACATACAGAACTTTGAATGGCTTTAGTGGAGCCCCCAATACCTTTTAAAACACTACAGGCAGGGCGGTTATTTATATGCAAACCAAGACGACTACACTGTCGTCAATAGCATAGTTACAGTAAGTACGCTCTCGACGATTTCGAGAAAAACGTGCTTAAAGTTTTGGTACGAAAATATATAGGTGCTAAGGTCCTCTTTCCTTTAGAGCTACAGTCAGCATGATCTGATTACAAACAAATTATTTATGGAAGATTTTCGTACCAAAACTTTTAGCCCATTTTTCTTGAAACCGTCGAGAGCGTACTTACTGTAACTATGCTATTGACGGCAGTACAACAATCTTTACTTATAAAATTACTTTGAGAAGATCTATCTAAAGGGGCACGTAATAATTATATACGGCCAGGGCCTCATACATAAAAAAAATTAAAAAAAAACTGAGTGGTCTGAAATAAATATTTAACTGTATGTACAAACCAGCTAAGACACCAACAGCTCAACGTGCCCTCGTAATCATTCTGTAGTTAAGTGTCGACAATAATCGAATTAATATTTGTTTGGTCACGACTGCCCCTCTGATGACAGGCCTTAATGATAGTTTCTTAACTTACGCAAACGGTCAACTTTCGCACTTTTTAGATATATATCAATATACTATAAAAAGTAGCTTTTTTATCTAACACCTTTATATTCAGAAAGATATTCTGTAGCATAGGATATTGTAGGAGGGTTTGCAGTAGGTTCTCAATGAGGGTACGATAAAGCGGGCTCGCGCGTGTGTCTGCATATTTTTCTGGGAACGTTTTCAATTTAATCTGTATAATCTGGACGAGGTTTGTTATCAAACAATTTTCGGTTATTTGTCGGAACGTTTTTTAAATGGTTTATTGTGCGTTGCTTTGGTGGTTATCAATATTAATGCGGGATGTCAGAAGCTATTTGTAATTTTGTTTACACATTATATTATCGTTTGTACCAGAATCGCGATAAGTATAGGAACTCGTAGATCCTTGTTATTTCAAGTGATTGAAAGTATTTGTCTTTTGAATATTACTGTACAGCTAAACCTACGACATTATTCACGTTAGATCTGCTAAAAATTGAACAATAAAAAACTAAAGGGGAAAGGATGTTTAACTTTCGAAAGAGGCAGTCTTAAGATGGTTGACCGAACATTTATTTTTCCGAGCTCCTCTGCCTTCGGATTGGTCACGGCTGCATCCGTATTCCATAACATTCACTAAATCGCACTAGACCCGCCAGGTGAGTTATGACTCACTTTCCCTATGGTGTTTTTTTGTGTGTGTTCTTTCACAGAGGAATCTGTGCTCCAGTTGTGTATTCTACTCCTGGAACTAGCTAATAACTAGTAGAAAGATTTTTTTTTTCATGCGTATGTTATAATTAATTATATTAAAAGAGTTTTTTAAAATCTGAGCATAAAACTGAAACATAATAATTTAAAAATAATATACATATAAATTAATAAAGCTAGAGAACAAATATTTGATTAGCCATGAAAAGATAACGCTGCAAAGCGATTTAAAAAATATGATGGAAAACCAAGATAAAAATTGGCTTAACTAATTCAACGTATTTATGATTTAAAAAATTGAATCAAAGTAATGAAAATCGTGAGCATTTCCTTAATATCAATTAAATGTGGTAATACTGTGTACATTGTTTCGGTTTGCATCCCAGCTCATTATTTTGTGAACTTTTATGTTTTCTTCTACTTTTATTTGTAAATGTAATATTTTTATATGCCAATTGATGGAAATAAAGTGGAATAACATAAATGTAAATTTATAAGACCATTTTTATGACAATCACAAAAATTATAATTAGAAACTTTCCTTAAGTTTCAAAAAGATTTTTATCAAAATAGTTGAGGTATAAGCTACTAATAACAGAAACGTCAGCTTGACCCGTTCTCCCAATAAAGAGCAGATGCTATCTGTACAAAGTTTATCCCCCAGTGAGAATTCAATTAGAAATGCAAAATCCAGGTCAGAATTATTTCGAACTAAGACCGTTTGCAATGGATAGGTGGATTCCTAGTGGACAACTTTAATCGCACTTGATAGTTCCATATGTCTTTATATACAGGCTTTGCAAACTGTAACTAGTTTATGGCAATATAAATTTATTCATTAATTTTTGTCGTGCCGCTATTGCCTTTGCTTATAATCCAGCTTAAACGGATGACAACAAAAAAACCCATAACTACCACGAAATTTATTAAAAATAAAATAGGTAAGTGCTATTTGAATAACTGTAGGTTCAGCAAAAAAATGCCAAAAACCTTTTTATTGTTATTTTAACTGCTTATTTAGACAATAAATCATATAAACGAATACGCAAAAATCCCGTTCGTTTTAACGTCCAAACTATGCAAATAAAATATTACTAAGTTGGAAAAAAACCAAGCCTCTTTAACTTTTCTAGGTATTTTCCATCTAAGCCGTATATGTGTTATTAAAAATAACCCTCAATTGACTTCGACAGAAATTTTTGAAAATAAATAAACCAAAATAATAATTATTCCTTCGTTTCTAAATAAATTTTTACAAAAGCTTAAAAGAAACCTGTCTATGCTTCCTTTGAGAGCAGTCTAAGGAATAGAAAGCGGGTTAACTTGACTGAAAACCGAGTGGCTTTGGCTTATTTTCTGTTTGAGACGAACTTCATACAATGTACATTGTATAAAATCAATTTTTCTAATATTTTACTTTTGAGGATATCTATCTCTAGAGTCGGGTAACTCTGGACTTCATTATATTTATGTCTACAGCATTAGTTAAATTATATCTAATCTCTGTATCTAATTTTAGAAGATACTAAATCAAAACTTCATTCTAACTAACATGCAATGAGTGCAAGAAGCAAGATTTAACTTTTATTAGAACAAATGCTGCAAGTGTTAAATAAAATTATGTTTTGGTGAACGGTAAATAACTCTTTAACGCATATCAGCTTATAACAACTGTGAAAGCGGGATGAACAGCAAAGCAAGCGCTAAAAAAGTTGTTTAATTAAATGCATGTATATTATACAGCGCCTTTTCGCTGAGCTGGGATAGTGTTAAAGAAGTTTGTTGGTCATTGTGTAATTTCTGAGTTGGACATTTTTGCTCTATTTGAGTAGTTATTATATCAAAATACTTTTTCATATGCCTACACTAAAATGTTTCTTAAATGGACACAAAAGTACGTATAATAAGTACTTAAGAACAAATAGCAACTCATACCTAAACTGCAATATATGCAAGGTAACCTCTGGAAAAATATTCAATATTCAGTTGTTCCTAAGTCTGTCAAGTATTAAGTAAAATTAAATAGCTTACGTAGATTGTATAAGTTTATTAAAAAATCATCACCATTGTAAAGATGTTTTTGGGCGGTATTCATCAAATATATCCATTTAACATATTTTTCTAGTTATTATATCCGATATAGATTTAGAAGGATAAACAGAACCTTTAATCTTTATTGGAAGTAAATTTTCGCGTGGTTTATATATACATATATTACTATTAATATTATTACAATAATTATATTATTAATTAACTATTAATATTATTACAATCATTATAACATCTGAGACGTTTTATGTATTTTAAAGAATCAGATTATCAACAAAAAATTCAGCAATATTTCAGTACACAAATAATATTCTTTGCAGGTAATGCAAGATTGCTGCAAATAACTAAAAAAACCTTGATCTGTTATAACATACATTTTTAACACCATGTATTCATGTAACCTGAATGACATATAATGAAGTAAATTTGTTGGGGTATCAAAATATGGGACTAATTGCAATGGGATAAGGGATACGTGCTGTAAGCCTATACAGTAAAATGGACATACATGTTGCTGAAAAGGGAACTTTAAATCCCCACAAATCTTTTAATGGACGTCCAAAATCGTCCTTTAAAAGGTGTAACCACTGACGTGTGTTTCCCATTGAATCAATCACTTATTTAACAGAAAAGTATATTTTTTTTGTAATTGGAAATAAAAGGTTAAAAATATTATTTATTATTATTTTAACTGTTTCTATTTCATAAGGAAGCACAAATAAAACTCGGTGGAAAAAATTTGAATATACGTCACAAATTGTGATTGTAAATTATCGTATCGTAGTTTGTACACAGAAAAACCCATTCATATTTTTTGTCTATTATGAAAATAACTTTTTGAAACGACACACTCAGCTTGATAAAAATCATGAAAACAAAGTGCTAGAAATTAGAATTCTCAATTTTAAAAGAAATTAAATAAATTGAGTTTTACTATTTCGTTAAAAGAAAAACTATAACAATCATAAATCTACATGTTTAAAACAAAATTTACAGCTTGTATTTTGTGAAGTTTGAATTTTGACTGATCACTGAACTTGGAAATCGGGTAGTCATGTTTAAACATGCGTCGCAAACAGATTTAAAAACCTATACACGACTTCTAAGTCTTATGCGTAATCGATTAACGTCGAAAATCAAATGCAGCAAGCTGGCTATTAGGCTTGAAAGCAAAGGTCAGGTAGCTGTGCAACCCTTGTTACAGGAAACTTCATGAGCACACATCTGCTGTGGCTACAGAAAGTTAGATTGCTCCTTTGTAACCTTTTCCGGGCCATGTAACTGACTTTGGTTTTAACTCTCAATATAAATCAGATTTGCTGTAAAGGATGACGCTCGTCATTGAATATTTTATTATTGCTATACACATTATTACTTTAGTTCTTATTATTTGTAAGCATGTTATGCCGACGATTAATACATAGCATAATTAATAAATGCCAAAGAAGCATCACATACTTTATGTTACCAAAGCGGCCGCCTCAGAATGGTTGATTACTATAATAGTCTTTTCGTGTAGTATTTGACTGCGACGAGCGGTTTGGTTTAGGTACATCATTGTGGAGAGCAATATATTTTATGCCAAAGTTGTTCAATTGTGTTTGTTAGAAATGTTTTCCGATAAACACGGATTGATAAAGACAAAATTGGTTTACTGTATTACCGTATTTTTATATACTGTAATAAAGTTGTGTGATTTACCCTACCAGAAACCTAGTAGTTAGAAAATAGGGGTATTGGAAAATGTAAATTAGATGTGAATTCTACCACATCCGACTTACTCTATATTTCTAGGCTAAGAAAACGTACATTTATAGAAACAATATATTTATATTTGTAACAATATATTGAAACATTTTTTGAAAAGTGACTAATGTACTGAAATAAGAGCACTGAAATAAGAAAGAGAGCCCTTTGAACAAGAACTCACGTAATGATATCTAAAAAAGGTACGTAAAAGGCTCCCATTTGAAGTTCAATTTGATATTTAAAAGCACTCGGTTTTCTAATGTGTTGTTATTATTCTCTGGGGAAAAAATAAGCTTATTATTATGGAAATATCAAAATTAATATATTCCGTGTGGTAAAGATTTTAAATTTCAAAAATGTTTATATCATATTAAGCAAATTGGTTAAACTAAATGGGAAAACACTTCAGAACAATCAAATCGAAGAGAGTAGAAGTAAAAGTAATTAAAATTATGACTGATTTTATTGCTCTTAATTGCTTATTAAAAATCACGCCTAATATTAATTACTTCTCTTATTTACTCTTCCAAGAACACCACTGATGCCAATTAATGGAAAATCGGGGCTTCCATCGCGCTTTCAGTTGTCTAATTGGCTTCATAATATCAAATTAATAGAAAAATTAATAATTTAATCTTGTAATCTTAATCATTTATTTGGTAGGTATTAAATAAAAACACTAACGGAATTTACGGTGCATTTATTATTGTTTTTTTTTATATTATTTTTACTATGTGTAACAACAAGATCAGCTGCATTGTGACATTTGCTGAATAAAGATCATTGGAGTTATGTTTATGACTAATCAGAATTTTAAAGAGTTATATGGATTCATTCCATTTTAATGCTGATTTAGTTTTGATTTATTTATCTTATTTTAAGTTTACATGTTCAATTGATGAACTAAAAATACGCAGTGTTAATAAAAATTACTTGTCGATGTCACTTTATAGAAATAACCAATCAAGTAGTAGTAGTTATTATATTTACAATTGATATGCCATTTGCAAAGATGAGCCGAAGGAATAAACAATCAGCGGTGATACACTGTGAGCGACAGATAACGGGCTACGTGACATCGAATATGTTAGCGAGCCAATGGGTTTTTAGTGGACCTAGTCTTGCCTCGAAAGTTTGAACTATGCAACATTTTGAGGAAATAAAATACTCAGCATTTTATCTATTAACAGAGAGACACATGCGACCTTCCGATTTTGGGGCTGAAATATATTATTAAATAATAATTCTAATCACAGACTACCTCGAAAGTGTGACGCATTTTACACTTAAAAAATATAGACTAGTACAGTCTGTACTATAAGTTTCGAGGCAAAAAAACTATATACTAACTTTTAAAATACTGTCTTCAATAATGTTGTTTGTGGGTTTTTTCAACACTATGAAATTTTACTTTCATAATTATAATTGCACATATTATTTTTTTATTTTAATCCAATTTTAAGCACAGAAAACATATACCTAAAGCAAAATCTCGAATTTTGTGTAAATACTATATTTTCTTCATGATATTTACCCGACTATGCCAGAAGGAGGATTATGTTTTTCGAGAGTATGTAGGTATCTATGTTTGTATATATAATTGTTTGGCACGCTCTCCGATTAGAACGGCTAGACGGATTTTAGCTTGAGTCGTGTCGTTAGATTCGTATTTACTGTGAGAGTGACAGTGTTTTTTATTATTATATCAAATTTTTAAAAAACTAAATAATAAAAAACTCAATGAGTTGGGCTGTAACTGTCCACAAACTTCAGGGTACTACACTCGATCGGACGGTTGTGGACCTCGGCTCACATATATTTGCTAAAGATCAAGCATATGTAGCTCTAAGTAGAGTTAAATATTAGCTGGATTGGCCATCAGTACGCTTGATCCCAAAAACTTTGAAATCGGCCACACAATCAGAATTCTTTAATAGAGCTTCGACGTTTATAAGAATACTAGCTTTCCGCCCGCGGCTTCGCCCGCGTGGAATTAGGTTATATTGCGGTGTAAAGCACAACTATAAGAAAACTTCTCATTCCCACGGAACAATCTAAGAAGCGCGATGTAACGCTGGATACAAAATTCATATAATTCATTCCACTTCTTAGGTATCTTAAAAAAACACTTCGTAACCACGTTTTAAAAATCACCCAGCGCCATCTTTCGCATACCTCTAGAACTAAATAGCGTAAGCTATCATTCCACTTCTTATGTATTTAAAAAAACAGATCGTTACCATGTTTTAAAAAACACCTAGCGCCATTTATCGCATACCTCAAGAACTAAATAACGTAACTAATACTTATACCAATTAGTAATTCGTTGACTTTAGTGATTTCAGGATAAGTAGATGTAAAAAAAAACAATTTAGACGATAAAACAAATTGTACGTCATCCCTCGAGAATTCCTCTTTTTCGAGGATTCATTTTCGTATCATTTAGCTTCAAAATTTACATGTTCATATTCGTTGGCAACATATAAGTAGATTTAAAAAAAACAGTTGAGACGATAAAACAAATTGTACGTCATCCCTCGGGAATTCCTCATTTTCGCGGATTAATTATCGTATCATTTAGCTTCTAAATTTACATGTTTATATACGTTTGCAATATTTTACGTTGTTTTAAACGACACACTGCGCCATCTACAATCCATCCATCAAGCAAACAATATTTTTGTTTTTCCTCGGGAATA
The DNA here is from genome assembly GCA_927399485.1 of Calamotropha paludella. Classification (NCBI taxonomy): domain Eukaryota; kingdom Metazoa; phylum Arthropoda; class Insecta; order Lepidoptera; family Crambidae; genus Calamotropha; species Calamotropha paludella. Next base: position 28,143,590 of record OV656803.1, on the reverse strand, counting down.
TCAATTTTTTCCAGGATAAAAAGTACCCTATTATTTAATCCGGACTGTTATCTTTACGTCTGCAAAATTTTAAAGCCATCGGTTTAGTAGTTACGGCGTGAAAGCGGAAAGTGTATATAGGTTAGGTTAGGTTGGGTTATAATAAAACTAAAAGGTTATTTAAAAAACTAAAAAACCTGACATCGTTTCTGTGTAATTTGGAAATGAAAAAACCCTGAAACAAGAAAATCGTAAACTTGAAATTTTAAAATCAGCGTGTTCGCTGATATCTTTTGTATGTTACAATTTTTCATACCAACGAGGAGCGGATCCCTCCGGTATAAAATAAAATAAAAACTAGAGAAGCTATATATGCTAACCTGTGACCAGGCATTAATAAGGACATGGACATATAAAATAGTACTGTTGTATTATATTTTACTGCCCTTAGTCATCGATGATATAAAAAAGGAACGGAGTCTTAAAAGTTTATTTAATATCATTAATTTAAAAAATATTCTGTAAACTGCAAAATTCTTTAAAGAGAAACGACATTTTATTTTTCGCAAGCCACGTTTTAAAACTATTTAATAATCGTTTTTCATTATAACTGGTAAAACATTCGGCTTTATGCTTAAAGACTTATAATCCCGAATTTGTATTTTATACCGGCATCATTATGTAAAGCGGGGCCTAAAACAACTCTTCACGATCATAAACCGCTATCAGTTCCGCCCTATACATCGTATTATATAATGGGGTCTGTATTTCCGCTCGTACCTCTAAGAGATTTTTTATTTCGAGCAATATTAGCAATACCTACATGTATTAGTTATAATAATAGTAATAATGTGACAGTTTTTGTAAGATTTTCCTACTTTTAAACAACAACGGATCGACTTGTTTTTCTTCAAAGGATAATATAATTCATAATAAAAGATAAAATTTAAATAAAAAATATAAATGTTCAAAAATATAAAAGATAAAATTTGATTAATACATATATACATTTCGTCTTAGATATGTCTTCTTAGGAACAAATTTTTGAAGTTTACCTTGTCTAAATCGCAGATAAAACCTAGCAAGCATAAAAAACAAAATATTAGAATTTTAATGGGTGTTATCTTACAATAGACTAATAAATTTGGTTCACTTCATAATGACAGTAATTTTTTGGACAAAAATAGTTCGTTTTTCTCCATCTCACTTATTTATTATGAAAATCTAATTATACATCTAATCTAATTAGCTTAGATATCACAAGTATAAATTTTATCATCTCATAAACATGATATCATTCCCTTCAGATACAAATATGTTATTTAAACGAAAAGAAGCCCATAAAATGAAAGTCATTGTCATTATAAACAGCACTTCAGTAATTTGAAAAAAGAATTGTGTCATGCCTATTCTTCAGTTGAATGACCAGAATATCCCAACATTTTTAATGTATTCCCGTCCATTTTCGGAAATTCTCGTTCAGACTAGTAATACGCTTGTAGGTGTAGGCCAGCCAATCCTTTTAAGGTAATTCTATATGCTGTTTGTCACTTTTATTTGGATTTCACGGTTTTGTTGGAATTATATCTTTATATCTGTTGTTCTTTATAAATGTTCCAACATAAACTGCGTTTATCTTATTTCAGTACATTTAACACTTCTATGGAAATCAGAGAAGCGTTTTCCTACTACTTAATATTGACTTAAAAGCATATTAAAGTGATAGTTATATATGCTATCCTTTTATGAGCTTTTGATAATAGATGGTAGTATGTAGTACCACTCAGAAGAAAATTAATATTCGCCTAATAATTTTAATATAATGTTACCATAGTCGATGGTATGTTATACGTTGAAGTTCTATAACTCTTTAGGTTGGCTCAAGAAACCATTTTTACAAAATTCAACGTTAAATTTAACAACAACGTTTCTATCTTGATTAGACTTATTTTATTTATACAAATAATATATTGTGTATAATTATTTATAAAATGATACCTCGCACACAAGCTCACGCCAGAATGATACTGTCGCGATTCTTGTTTCAGCAAAAAGGGATATTTGTTTCGTTTCCATTGAAAAAAAGAAGGCATAACGTATAAATCTAACTAATCAAATAATTTGCAATAATAATGTTAGGACCAAGTCAGTCATAAAAAATAGTACTGTTACTGTACTGCCACAAATTTGTCTTCTAACGGCGATTTCATATCGGTCAATTGTTGCGAAATCTCGCAGGCAGTCAGATATTCCTCCTTACCCCCAAATTGGCTCGGTTTCAATCCAAAAAGCATTCGTAACAGTCCGATCTACGCGTGAGACCCCTGTCCTCGTAAGCTTTTTCTAGATGACTCCATGCCTCACGTGTCGTAGTTGCGTTCCGCACATGCTCGTGAGCAAATGGATTCACGCTGAGGCAGATCTTCGCTAAGGCCCTTAGCTGTTTCTTTTGTGGCAGTATCATTGCACTCGATACAGTCCCACCTACCCTCGTGAATGAGGGTCATCTTCATGACGAATTTCCATTGCGCATAGTTTTCCAGACCATTAAATTTTTCAATGGCCGACACTACCGCAACATTTGCCATGATTATCGCGCGACATACATAAAGAATTCAATTATTATTTTTTTCCCGTAGCTCTGTTTTTTATAATGTTTTCTGAAGTCAGTTTATTATTTTTCGTACATTATATTTAAAGTGTCCATGACACACACCATTAAGCTTATATCTTCAACAACTGCTATTGTACTTATTTCCCCTAAAGTCTGTTTCCTTGTTAGAATATTTTTGTGCATTGAAATATTGAAAAAATATTATTTATTTCGTTACGTTAAATGTTTATTTGATTTCTTTCACCGGTCGCAACTCACTCCGATTTCCCGGTAGAGAGAGAGAGTGTTTCAAAGAATTGAGTACTCCGATTTGTTATTCTAACACAGATGAGGAATAAATAAGTATAAGATAATATTTGATAATACCCGATGTTGTTCTAAATCCTAGTATGTAGATTAAACAACTGTGTTATGGAAATCAGACATAATTGCGGTATCAAAACACCCAGATCCTATCCAAAGAAAAGTTTTCTTTCTACATTTAGGAGGAAAACCGATATGCAGTATTCGATCACGGTGGTCGCCGCGTAAATAAACTAATCAAAGACAAAGTTTCTCTTACTTTTATATATATTCCATTATTAGTTAAATATCAGATTGTTAGAATAAACGCTTTTCACGATCAAAAATGTGTCATCTTAATTCGTAGTTTCTAAAACGTGATAAATCTATAACGATCACGAATTTGTTGTTGATCTATCCGCTCTTTTTCCATTGTATATGCGTTACCATAGCAACGCGTTAACCGCAAGTAGTTCGTCTACCGGACGCTTGATGGCGCTAACGGAAAAATATTTAATAATAGAAAAAAATTAAGGAATTTTGTCCACCCGTGCGAAGCCGGGACGGGCCGCTAGTAAATAATTATTTATTTAAAAATTTACATTTCTATCCCTCGAAAACAGACCTTTTTTTTTGGATAAATAAAACTGCATTACTCTCTGTACCCTCAGCAAATTGTATGCAAAATTCCATGACGACCGATTGATGGAGTAGTTAAAGCGTAAAAGTGTAACAAATAATCTCATTACATTTATAATATTAGTTAGGACTTTAAGAATTTTACTGATATGATACACAGTCTATCATTTGAGCAATCACATGTTCTTATCATATACCAAAGAGTATAGCAGGTTAAGTATTGAGAATGTGCCCCCAGAGCCAAATGTAGTGAATATCATATTGTTAAGTACGTTACTCATTGACATCATATTTATTTATTTTTTAGCTGTATATGTATCTCTTTCTTTCATTGAGTGACCTTGAAAAATGACTTGATAACAGCATTTTTTTAACTTTTCTTTAACCCTTTCATTGAAATTGGTAAACCTGTTCTTGACTTAAACATAGAATAATTATTGGACAGATTTTTTTTTAAATAGTAAAAACGAATATTTATCATATAATTTGTCCATAAAATTAAGGTACGGACAGAGCCTACAGATTTATATAGTAGAAGATAGATTATCACTTAAAGGTTGAAAATAAAATCGATCAATATTTATGTTTTTATTTAATTTTTTGCATTCACAATGCAATATTTCTATAAGATATAAAATACGCGTGTAAAAAACAACTACGCCTCCGAGCCCTCAGGTGGGATCTATATTTACATGTATTTCATGTGAAACATAAGATGGTAAACGAAATACAGCTTTTTTGAAACTGAATTTAATACAGTTAATGTTACAGCGAAACTCTATGAATAAATATTTTATTTTAAATTATATTTAAAGTACGTACGCAAATATACTTCTTGTATGGAAAACAATGGTAATATAGTAAAGTAAGTTTATTTAAAGCCGTAACGTGGCTGTATACTAAATGAAACATTCAATATAAAATTTTTGTTGTGATTTTTCCGATGCTCGTTCTTCCAATTGGTTTGAACCCCGCAAACTGGTAAAAACGCGGCTGGCGTTAAAAATAAAAACCGACGTGGACATAAATTAGTGTCGGAAAAATGGCTTCTCGGCATAACGTGAGATATGGCCAATATAACGGGCATGATGTACGCTGGATGGGAGTTGGGCGGTCAATATTGATACGCTTTTATGACCCATTTTACCTTTTCGGCTGGGGCGTTACGTGGTCCCGGAATTCCGTGCGATGTTCAAAATTCATGCCGCTTTTGAAAAGCGCTAACATGTTTACACTGCCCGGTTGGACGCGGACGCTCTTTATGTTTCTTTTCACTCAACAGCGAAGTGTGCCTGCACCAAATTCCAAGTACTGTTATTGCAGCATGAAAGTAGTCGAAATTTTACGCTGCTGTAAAATATCAACATCATTAAATATCTAAATACTTTAAAATTAAAAAAATTGTAAATGAATAAGGTACAAGTAATAAAATAGGATTTCATTGTGACCGATTGTACCGACAACAGCTTATGTTACTACCCCAAAGTACAGTTTTCTCATTAAAATGTTTGTATGACTAGACTGATCCTCAATAGGTTGCACTGAAATTCTAATTGGCATAACTATAATTTCATTCCATAATCAAATAAATATAGACTTACTATTTTATTTACAGAAAACAGAGTAGATGTATAGCAAGTTTCCATATGATGCAGAGAAAAAAATATGCCATTGAAAATACTTACTTGTATTCCAGAATTCAACAATGTTAGGCCTGCTTATTAAACCCTTCTTAAATAACGATATCTTATAAATAATTATTTTGTAATTTTTTTATATATTTTTATACAGAATTTTATTTTATTTTTCTAGAAACTGGGTTCGAGTTTATGTTCATGTTTAAAAAGTATGTTGTCTTTTCTTTTTTATCATTTAATAAGCTCATGTGGTTTGGGTTATTATATAATTCAAATACTAACTACGGTTTTTACAGCATAAATTTTACTTGTATGATTCACTTTTCCCTAAGGATTTTGGAACAAAAACGTGAACATTTCATTTTTAATATTCAAGTTGTCGATATTAAATTTCATGTTTCCTATAAGTAGCTATTAAATATTATGTTCTTTTGGAAGTTTTCTATATAAGTGATTGTCAATGCTTTGGACTATGGGTCCCCGCCAACCAGACTATTTGGAAACTGTTTCGAGTTCTTCAAAGAACGTCGGAGTTAAATAGCGCCGGGAAACTGGAATTTTGTTCACAGTTCTACACCACGATTTATAACCCGAAGACTACGTAATTAAGAAAAAAATAAAGGAAGTAGTTAATTCAAATCAAAATTCTAAGCAATTACACAAGCTGAATCATCATTCTATAAATATGAACATCTCCAAAACACGCTCAAGAAAAACATGTGTCAACTACAGCGCAGTGGTAGATAAAGTTAGATAAAATAAAAATCAGTGGCTTTTATTATTTCCAAAACAAGATACAAGTTTACAAAAGACATTTCTACAAACAAGCCTTTATTATTATTCGTTAACAAAACTAAGTAAAAAGATGAAAAGGCTTAACTCGATGAAGTTGTGTCGTTTTATTGCGGAGTTCCTATGGCCACCTTCCAGCACCAGCATCAAATCATCTTCATGTCATCATAATGTTGCATTGTCACGTGATATACAAATGCATGCATAATATCAGCTCAATCAGAAACCGGGAAGTGGGTCAAATTTAACTTTCAAGATTTAATTACAGACATCAGGACCGGTGGAAGTAAATAAATTATGTAAAAAAAATGTAAAGACAAAACTGAAAACGCAAAAAACATTAATAATAAAAAATATAGAACACATATTTTAAACAAAACCATAAAAAATACACTATTTCCAAAAAAACTCAGTTCATTTATGTCATGATATAGTTTTACATTAACCTTTTACACTAAAATCGTAACTAGAGATAATATATACTATAATCAACTATTATTAATACAGTACAATCATTTACTGGATTACATATTTTTAATGCTGACGTTACAACTCCTTTTGAGAAACCTTATCTATGGCTTCTTGAAAAAAACTCAAAACGTCATGCTTTAAATATATAAAAAGAAAACGCTTCACGATCCGGTCAAAAAGTGTCATCTCAATTCGTGGTTTCGAAAGCGTGATAAATAAACATTTATTTATTTAAAAACCTACATGACATACGTAATTTACTCAAAATATTCTTAGTATTAAAAGACGCAAAAAGGACGTTTTTTGCACATTTTCGATTTTTTATATTTAAATGGGAGTTTAAATATAACTGCCAAAGTAAAGTGAAAAGATACAACTGTCACATTCTTAAAATTTGTACATCCTGTGCACGCATTTTGTAAAATTTTAAATAGTTCATTACGTGAAATGTTATATTAGTCTGTTTAGAAATAACATTATTTCTCTCCTTATATTTAAATTTCTACTATTCACTGATTATCAGAACCAATGGCATCTTTAGAATGATATTTGATGTATCTTTGTGTTTTTTTCCACTGTGCAAATTAAATTATTTCATACAAAAAAAACTAGGGCTGAATTCGAATCTTCCTAATGAACCATCATCGCTATCACAATAAGCAATAGTTTGAAATTAACATTTTTTTATTTACAATTTAGTGTACTGCTTTCTATCCCTATCACGGCTTCCTAATGGGGTTTCGTCAACATTTTGTTATTTGTTGATATCTACCATTGTTAACTACTTTTAAAATTTAAAAGCTGATAAACGAAAAAACAAAATAGGCCGAATCCTTAAACAAATGACAATAGCCCTTTGTTACATTGGCGTAATAATTGTTTCTATTGAACAAACGCCGTGTTGACCGAATAGGATCTTTTCTCAGCAAAGGTGTCGACTCATAAAATAAATTAAAATGCGCCGTCGATCAAGATTCTCGGCAGAGCTCGGCGGTCGCTCGCTTCTCTGACGACGATAAATCAACTCGACGGGATGTATAAAAAAGGAAGACCGTGAAAAGTCGTTTATTTGTTTCCAAACTATATTTGCACGGTTCTCAAGATTCAATACTTAAATAAAAATGTCGTAGAATTGAAAGGAGATTGCTCAAATTGGCCCAAATGAAAAAAATATATTGACTTATACGGTAATTCTTGGCGTAATTTATATTTTATTATCCAGTCATTAGATTTTAACGGACACTTCTGTATAATATATTCATTTTAAAAAGGAATTTCACTTTACCGGTTTGGAAAACATACGAACGAATCATTTTTGATGGCTATGGGTGTAGTAACATACAGCCAAAGACTGATCGAAGTTGTTTATATAAAATAAAAACAAATCTATTTTGTACAGATCAGTAAGATAAAATATTTTTTAATATTACACTGTGGTATTAATATACTCAACTATATTATCATTTTCACTACATGCAAATGTGCTAAGACAATTATTATAGATGGTAGGCGACATCATAAAGTCTATTGCCATACATTGTTCGCCAAACACCTTCATAAACACATTATAAGGTATAATACACTAAAAATGTAAAATATAGTTCTAATAGAAACATAACAAAAATAATTAAGCTACTGTAGATATGGCTGTATAGCCTAAATCTCTTAGCTTTCTTTGGTTAACGAGAGTTTATTAAAAATTCTGTAGATGTAGATGATATGTAATATTAAACACAACATAATAGTACTTAAGTTGTTTTATTTCATTAATCTACCTTATCAGAATATTTAAAGTATATCAGGAATATATTTCACATTAGAACAAAGCATTAGAATTACCTTTTACCATTATAAACCGAATTATTACTATTGTTTTTTTATAAAATTATGACAACAGTTCCAGTTTCACATTTCATAGGTAGGTACCTACTAGTTCCTTGACATGCATTTTTTGTTAGACACTTCTATACAATTTGCTCTATCTAATCACAATTTCTAAATGAAACAAGCAAGATTGCTTCTGGAAGTCGCAATCACATGACATACTTACCTGATTTTAAATGTTACCCTTGTGCATTAATTTCAAAAACAGGCAACTATCTGTTAATCTACATGCTCTAAATATAATCTAATACCCACGTAATTACGGTACCTTTGGCTTGATTTCCCTAGTTTACTTATTTGTTTTTTTATTATTTTGATACCTATGTAGGTGAGGTACCTTTTTAGGTTTGCAAACATAACCTCAAAATCATTCAGTGTATATGGTTTATAGAAGTTCTCAGGGGTGTCCGTCAATAATATTTGTTTCTACAGTCATTTATACATAATTTCGATTCTAGGAAATAAGTTTTCATGATTATTGGTCTTTAGGCCAAACATGTATGAAAGCTGAGCAATCTCCTTTCACATTTTGTCAATATTTTAAAAGGAATTTGAACTGTCACAGACAAAAATAGATTTTAGTGCTAAGGCCTTATAGCTCAGTCACGTTAGGATTTTAACCTAGGAATGGGAGGTAATAAGTTGGAATTTTTTATAGACCTTTGTTTTGGCATTCTAAATGATATATCAAAAGTCTCATATAATCTCGTGTCCGCGTCTTCAGATATTCCAGGTCAAATGTCATAAAAATCAGTTTTTCGCAAATATCTCGCTTTCTGTGCGTTCAATAGTATTTGCATCTATCGCAATTATTGTAAAGCATTAAATTATTTATAATTTTTACTTCGAAAATTTTTTTATACGATTAAAAGTTTTTGAGTTAGAACGCGGAGAGCGCGCAGCGCTCTGTCATATATAGCGTAATGCAAGGTCAACAGCGAAACCCTGTCAATAATACGTTGTATAAAGTTAATTATTCATTAAAAAATATAATTAAAAAAAACTTTATACATTTTATTTAATAATATTATTCTGACATAAAATATATACTTTTTTCACATAAATAATATAATAAAGTATGTTCGTTTCATAATACTAGCTGTTTTCATGTATTTAAAATGTAATGAAGGGGCTTACTTTAAGTGTATTTTAATTGTATGCCGATATGTCGTAATTAAATTTTAAAGTAGAAATGACATTGGGCATTTTTTTATGTATTAACTTATATATTAACTTAAGTAGGGGCTCGAAAAATAAATTCAAATACAATTGAACGAATAGGAAGCGAGATATTTGTGAAAAACTGATTTTTGTGACCTTTGAATATATGAAGACGCGGACACAAGATTATATGAGAGTTTTGACACATCATTTAGAATGCGAAAACAAAGGTCCATACAAATTTCCAGTTTATTACTTCTCATTCCGAGGTTGACCCCTTTTTTGTCTTATATGACTGGACTATTATGTGATAAAAAGAATGTAGTTTTACACGTATAGTGTTTTTGTTAAAATAAAAATAAAATAAACACAATAAGCATTACTAAGATTATACTAATATTTTTATAAACTCTCATTCTGTTTAAAAGATAATTTAATGCAATTTCAAGATGTAGAAATAACTCTAATTCCTGTATTATTAATGATTAATTTTAAATGATGTATATGTATAAGCCCATATACTGCCTGAAATAAATGATTTTTGTTATATTTCTTATTACATTCAGTTCTCTGCTATAGAAATAAAAGATGAGTGTTTTAAAACCATTAAGAGTCTAGATATTACTATGGGCAGCGAAATATATAAAATTTCTTCTTTACAGGTGTGAAAATTGTGACATTAAAGAAGTATCCTTAATTTTTTAGTAAATTAGACTTTAATAGTGCACTATTCATTTTTATCTTTACCTTCAACTACATTTGAACATTGATTTCATAATAAAATCAAAATAATGTAATACATGTCATAATTTATCACATAATTCAAGGAATATCCAGTGTTTGATATTTGGCCATTACTCAGGTAGATTATGACTGTATAACAAAGATACAGATTTTTTATTACTTTCACTATTTACGATTTCTCTAAAACGAGGGTTTCGGTCATCTTGAAATTGGAAAAACATAAGTGATGCTGTCCATTAATTCAAAGTATGATCGGAATTTTCCTAGACAAATAATCTTTATTTTCAATAGGAATATAGGACACAATTTTATTATATCCGTTAAGTAATCGGATAAATTGCACAATAATTTCTCATATATAGAAAGTTTTTGTAAGAATTGTTTATTCTCGTACTTTTAATGAAATTAGGTAATATTCACGAGTTGCAATCGTTTAAAATATTGGTTATTTCTAAAGTTGCAAGCCATCGTTCCACCTTTAGGGAAAGAAATGAAAAAAGTTTCCATCTGGAATTATATTTGAAAATTTCTATCGGTCTCTTTTATTAAATTCTATTTATTACAATATTCGCTTAAAATTAATTTATTGATACTAAAAACCGTAAAATATGTTTGATTATTTTTCTTCTAAGTAGGCCATAGGTAGACCAACTTATTCAAAATAACAAACCTAAACTGACCAAATAAATAATATTACGTTTCATAATTTGTTGTTACCACTCTATAAGTTTTATATTAAATATATACCTATCAAATTTTATAAAAAATATAAAAGCTATTATATATTATTAAATCCATCATGTTACTATTAAAATATACACACATATGAAACATGGCACATATGAAAATATCCGAGTACAACGTCGAGTTCACATGTTAAAATAACGTTACCGATACGAGTTTGGGGCGTGTAGTTTACAAAGTATGAAGTTAGCGAATTTTAATGCTACGTTTCCATTTCACGTGCCGGACAATCTGCTCATAACTCACGATATCAGTAAGTATTTCTTTTAAATACCTAACGAACGTATTTAAGTTATCGTCATTATCAGCTTAACAATGTTTCTACTGCTGGGACACAGCCCGTCTTTACAAATGAAAGGAACAAAGGTGGCGTTGGCGTTAGGCAACAACACATCATTCGAGCCTAGTGTGGATGAATGGGTTATTTGAGTATTAGTCTCAATTTAGGAAGCAAGATAATGTTGGCAAATTGTAAGTTAATGTGTGTCTTGATAGACAAATCGGATAGGGCGTGTGCTTTTGCCAAAAGATTCAGATTCTTTCTATTTCGTCCAAAGCAATATTTTTGATTCCACAAAATATTCAACTGTGTATAGCGATTAGCGCAGTAAATTTAATTATTGTAAATTTCAGATAACGTCAGTGAAAACTCACTTCACAAATATCTGTTATAATTCAAATAAATTAAGAAAGTTTTGCTGTTATTGTTAAATATTTAAATAAAAAGGCTTGGTCGTCCTTTAAAATGTACTGTTGAATAAAAGAAAGGTAAAGAAATAACAATAATTGAAAATAAACCTGAGGATTTTTATTTAACGGTTTTAAAACCTTATGAGTTGTAAAGTTTATTATAATGATGCAATATATGTTCATAATATGGTCAGTTTTTCTGAATTCGTTTAATCATTAAAACACTTTTACTTGCAATATAAGGTCATACATTAATGTATGTCTTTCTGTTGGCATAGAACATCTTTGGGCGTTTGCGATATTGTTATTAGCATGGAAACTTCAACTCCGATTCTGCTTAAACTCGCTTAAAGATTTATGCGTTAAGGAGAGTACCGGCTAGTTATTACCTCTACTGTTCAGTATAACGGGAACAAGCGCTAACGTTGCGAGAGTAACTATGTGTACCAACAATGCTTCATCCTTATTCAGTTGCGTTATGTGCTATTTTGAGGTATTTGTATCAAAACATTCACAGAACTTCTAAGGCTCGCATTGGAGCATCGGTTTGCATATCCTAACTTTGGCTGTTAAGTCGGAAAATTAATGACTTCTCTGAAGCAACTCCGAGAATTGTAATAGCTAGTCTTATTATGAGTAGCTACACCTGTGTAATACAACTAAGTATGAGTTTTTAGATTGAACGTTATTTTGTTATCTGTACCATTTATTGACAAAATCCTTAATTGTCAATGCAAATGGATAAAAAAATGCATTGGCAATAAAGGGTTTTGCTCGAAGAGTAAAACATACTTCAATTTGTGGATATTATTGATATATATTTTTTGTCAAAACAATAAAAAAGCGTTGACAATGAAAATTTCTGATAAATTCTTTAAAAAGTTTTTACTAAGAGTTGATTTCTTTGAACATGATTTCATTTGATTCTTTATGTTGTAGAGTCGGGAGTTTCCCATCTGATGAAATGATCGTCACAAAGTAATAGGAATAGATATTGTTACTAACCACAATATTTTGATAATAAGTTATAAACGTCGATCCGTTATGAAGTCTTCCCATGTTATTGATGAAGTAATACAATTTGCGGAGACACAATTAGCTTATTATAGGCCTGCCTCTAGTGGATGTCAATAACAAAGTTAAACCTGTTTATTAATGCACTTAAATCTTGCTTGTTAGTAAAACCAAAAAGTGATTTATTTCCTTCTTTTTATATCTGTTAATGTTTTGCTTAATATTGAACGGTAACAATATATTCGACACCTGCAGAACTATTTCAAATCCTTACAGCGTTCAAGTATCGAAGTGTTTTTTATTGTTCTAATATTATACTTATAACTTTCAAAGAAATTTAACTTTGGGTACAGCTTAAGATTCAAGGATTCCTGATAATAAATAAAGACTCCTCCCAATTATAGAGCTTACAAAATTGTTTCTATATCTCCATAAAAAATCGCAAATTACTTTTTACTTTCGGAACGAATTCCAATAATTCAAATACGTCTAAGGCAGGTTACAATGCCATGTCGGAATGTTTAGTTGGAGGTGATATCATAGCCGTCTATATACAAGAAAATGGGATCACCTGTAATATTACATCAGTTTTCCAAGCAATTTTTTGCTACGTAGCAAATTTCTTTTGTATTAAAATCATGGTACATTCACGCTTATGTAACCCACAGAAAAGTTATGATTCGTGAAATGAAAGGTATCTTTTTCAGACTAATGCAGCACTAGCGTAATATCTTTATTTTGACTTCAAACTTGGTCTATTAATTTAAAGTAAACTGGATGTTCTTTAAATATGACAAAGTTCCATTTTTTTTCCATATTAATCCAAATTACATTCTGGCTATGTTGCGTTTACATTTTGAACCGCACTTATAGAATTTATTCAAAACTGACACTTATCGAATACTTAAATCTATACACTTTGTACGGAAGCAACTAATAGGCTAATAACTAATAGACCATCAACTATATTTATGAAACAACTGCAGCTATTTTAAATAGAATTACTCGCAGGTACAAGCCAGTGCTTTGCTTATTGTCTAGATCGTATTTAAATTATAAAATTCTATTCTTAAACATTGCTATTGTAACCGAAGAAATTATTAGCACTCATAATATACCATGTACGTCAACTGATGAATGTAAACATAATATGTCGGTGTAATGGCATACATAACATAATATCTTGTTTAAATATCTATTATCGTCCACTAGTGAGTACTGGGTACATTTGAACCAATGATATCTTATACAAGGTCATTTTATAAACACCATCCAAATTTATATATTATATTCTTTGAAGAAAATAACGAAACAAGATTTTTTTCTTTTAATATCACTCAGTACTAAAATATTAAGTTAAGCCTACACAAAGTTATCCGAGGAAAACTACCGATTGCTGTCACAGTCACGCTACGCACGGTGTTGTAGCAGATGATTACACGACCCCCGCCCCGCCCTCCCGTATTTCATTGATACATTACAATGATTTTCATAAGTTGCAAATTTAAACGAAAAAAAATAGGAACGTCAAATTGAAGAAGAGATAAGTTGATTTGTTCTTTGATTATAACAATATTAATCGATAACACTTTTAATAAATAAAAAATGAACATAAAAGTAAACCACACCTTAGGCACTTACGTCGCATTTTTTTAAATTTAATCAACTTATGTAGAATAATTGGTTGGAGTAAAGCAAAGGGTGTTTATTAACCACAGAATCTAAAAAAACACAGGGATCGCAAAGGCAATTCGAAAATCGCAAAAACAAATGCAGTGCCAAAACCTTAGTACCTACCTACCTAAGTTATTTTTGTCTATTTTACACGATAGGATAAAGAAATGTATAATTAATAGTTCTATATTTTTGTGAAAAATTTCACAAGTCTTAGCCGCCCTGCACACATTTTGCTTTACTCCAACAAAATAATTAATTAAAAATCCAAAAAAAATACACTTACATGAAGTTTGAAAACAATCACTTTACCTTAAAGTGTAGGTAATTTCTCTCTAAACAGTCTTGCACGTTTATGAACATTGTCTTTTATTGTATTACTTGTTTTTTCACTTTGTCACTTCGTTAAATGCACGGATTATATTTATATTAAGTTCTCGAGGCTTTGGGCCTTCTTCACATAAACCCGTCGTTCAATTTCGCCCTCGATTTCAATTGCAAGTGTGAACACATTTCGTTAGGTAGATAATTATGCGACGTAAATGCGTGAACGCAACATTGTACATCGCGGAAAGCCCGCGGCTGACTGATTTCATTGCGCCGATGTAGTTACAACTTGCGCGCGCAGCTCGGTGAGGCGCTTCGGGCGGTCGGTCGTTCAACTGTAAGTACCTATTTTGCCAGTAACCAACTGTTGTAATAATTCGCTCGGACAAAATTTTTTTTTGCGGAAATTTTACCTACCAATTTTTTTTCATAAATGAAGTGTTTGAGTGATATCTAATGCCTAGAAAAAATTTGGATGGTGTTTATAAAATAACCTTGTATAATAAAACAAATAATGAACTTTTCTGACTACACACTGCTACCCTAATCAGATTTTTAAGCAATTGTTGCATTACGAGTGCATTCAACTATGTAAACGGCCAGTTGGTTTTCGGGTTGTGAATATTATTAAAATAGTATTTTGATGTTATTTGCATGTGCTCTGTGTGTTAAATTGGAAACCATTTTAAAATGGACAAATATTTACATACAGGAGTGGATAAAATCCAAATCAGTACGAATGGAATAGTTGCAATTATGTATTGTGGATTTGAAGTCACCATGCAGATCTATAACATGTTACACTAATTATGAAATATTCAAGTTTTAACAAGTAACAGTCGCTGAGCTCTTTCAAAATTATCTGCCTACATTGATAGGGGAAGTCAAGCCAACTTTTTAGTTCTTCATTATCGTAACCAAACCAGATAAATTTTCGTTGACACCCGTAATGAATTGTGAACCCCCATTTTTTGTCACGTCAACATGATGATTGATGATTAGTAGGAGATTGGACTGCGACAGTAAAAACACATGCTTATATTTATTATAAGGTTAATATTTAATTTACCTTAACTAATAACCTTCGTAAAGTCCGTTAAAAAGTGCAAAGTATACAAACGGTTTTGATAGTGCTCTTTGATCTTAATAAATTAAAATTAATATCTTTTCGAGAACTATTAATTCGTAGTTGGAACACAGCCGCAACGAAAATTTCCATAGTTGGATCTAATCTTCAGTTCTGGAAATATAGTAGAAATGTAGCTGCGGAACCACTCACACCAGATTCTTCTGAAATATCCATACTTACAATATCTTGCGACTTAATTACATTAAAAGATAAATTTATTTCAGTATCTATCGCGGCATGCAACCTACTCATATCGGCTAGATAAAGGCGTTTTATCTATCATATGGGTATCATATGGGGTCCCAGATCGGTCCATTGTAAAAAACTTAAATCTTTACTAATTGATAGTCTTGTTGGCTTACTAAATTGGATTAAACTTGAGCAGCCATTGAAATATTGTCATAAAGCAGATAAGACAAAGACACAACTAAACATGTTCCATCGCCAGATATTTCTACCACTGTGCATCGGATTTGTAATCCTTCGACTACGACTGTTATAATTTTTCCTTCTAAACAAACTTAAGTTTTATTGACAAACAAAAATGCAGCTAAGTAATTGAAATGAAACTTTGAAATATATTTGAAAAGCATCTAAATGAATAAGTAGTATTACAGAGAGGTTAAAATATATGCCATAATTATTATTATTTTAATATTTAATTTGTGTCAGAATTTCTAACAAAAAATCAAATAAATATTTAAATGCACTAAAATAAATGATCTGAGAAAGCGAAAACCAATCAAGCAGCAGAAAGCCCAGAAAATTCGCACATTCGATACATGCGACAACGACGACTGCTTCCACATGACTGCCCTTTCGGGTAGACATACCTAATGACGCGCAGTGTCCTTAAAACAAATTATGGTTTTATCATTCTCCATTTGTTATATCTAAAATATTTTAAATACATTTTACGAATTTCAATCTTAAGTTTTACAGAAAATGTTGATGAACGCAGGATAAAAATAATTCATATTAAATAATAAACCGATTTTAATACTGTTATTTGTACCTCTTTCGAAGATACAGGCGTGATAGTATGTAATATGATTGCGTTAATAAATGCATGTTTATGCGATAGCAGCAATCGCGGTTGATTTGCTGTCATTTTTTATTTATCTATTTAGGTTGACCAGTGCTTGTTTACATTAACTTTAAATTGAGAAAACTTATAACTTACTTACTTACATGACTAAATGTAACAACCCTTTACCTTTTGTTGAAGAGTTCCGTTGTCTGTCATAGAAACTTATCATCAGATCTAAATAAAATTTAAATGGAACAAACTTCGGAATAACCTCCTTCGAAACAAAAAAAAAATGAATTTTGCAAATCCGTATATGTATATGACGGAGCTATGCCCGAACATACATATAAAAAAAAACCGAATTGATTACCTCCTTTTTGAAGTCGGTAAATAATTAACTACATTTTAATTTAATTGAATAATGAGTATTTTCCAATAATTTGGAAACTCTACTATTAAAACTACAGAAGTTTTATACAGGCTTTGCCACCCCGTTTTACCCCTTTAGGCTTTTATATATATAAATTACTAAAACAAATGAAATAAAATACAATGAGCAGTAAAATTAAGGCAGCTGAAGTGCTTAGTACCTGCTAGTTTTTAAGAACTCGATCTATTGAACTTAAACACTGTTTTGAGTCTTGTAGAAGCAGTGTCATATAGTGGAATGGGCAGTTAACTTTAACAACGTTATTAAAAAAATATCATGTTAACGTGACCTGAGAAATAATAGTTTGGGCCGTTCTTTGTTCATAATATTGCTGTTTGGTAACTCTGCTTAACTGAGTCAAATTTCACTTTTGGTTGAGATTATGTTTAAAGTGGGAAGGCAGTAATCTATTGGCACAAAGTCGTGGTTTGTAATACGCAAGTGACACCCCTGTTTTCGCTGGAGTTCAAAAATCCTGGTGATCAATTAACATGAAACAGACCTAAAAACATTATCTGTTAAAAAGTTAAAAAGTTACATTTCTCAATTAGGTGAGTATATACCGAGAAATATCATAAAGGAATCTTGTGTTATACATAGCATGAAAGGGTTGGGTTCCTCTTGGTTGGTAAACGACCACCACTCATGGCCAGCCATTCTGATTATTCAGGACGAAGCAACGGGAAGCACTATAAAGAAATAGATTGCAACTATCCACTTTGGTGATGCTTTGGAAATATTATTATTGGATAATGATAATATACTAAACAGGGATTTATTAATTGTAATTTAATCTATATCGTTGAATTATATCACTAGTTTTTCACTAGTCGCTGAACATGAGTTCCCATATGCTATGTATCGACCAAGTTAGCACTTAATAAAAATGTACCTCAAACGTGTACAAATTGAGTCTATGCAGCTAATATTCACCATGACACCTGATTATAATGGATATAAGTTCTGAAATAAATTCTTAATAAGTCTATTATGATATTGCGACACCCTGACAGGGTTCATGTTCGGTTCTGTTAATATTATTTTATCTTTGTATACCACATGAGTGCAATAAAAACTTTTGAATTTGAAAATTTGAAATATTGTCCTTATTCTAACTGAGCGAAAAAAGGCTGCTTCAACTCTGTTGAGCTCGATGGCATAGTGGTTATCCTGTTCGACTCATGATTGCGAAAATAAAGCGACTTTTGTAAGGACTAAATGATCGGATAATTGAAACAGTCGGAGATAATCAAGGCTATTATATCAAACACCTCGTCAAGCCCTTGGTTCGAAGTATCCAACAATCTGCACTAGGCCCATGTATATTTGAACATTGTTCTTTCTTATCTTTATGCATAAAGAATTTCCATGCCGTTGAAGTTTTTGTATGTCAATACGGATGATTCATCGTATTTATTGGGGTTACTGTGAATATACTCTATTAATTAGTAGGGCCTAAAGTGATAAAGTATTATGTAAACACTTGAAATTTTTGTTGAATTTATCTAAGGGGTATATAACAAATGAAGATTATAGAACTTAGATTAAAATAAAATGTAAGTTTGCAAGTGTAAAATAAATAAGTGAATTCTCAAATTATAAAAAAAAGGATTGTAAAAAAAATTGACTTATACAGTGACATTAAATCATATATCTTCTGAAACTGGATTTGTGAAAATTAACCAAGAATCTAACTCAAGGATCCGTGAAAATAAATCTGATTTGTATTTCAATGGTGATGAATAGACCCCTCCTGAAATTATATCAATATCTCATGTAACTAATTTGCATTGCAGATATACGAGGCTGATATTGGTCTAATCGAATTTTAAAACAGTTTTGTGCGAATTTAAAATGTTAACTGGCATTTCAATTTAGTAATTAGTAGTAGTTTAATTCAATTGATCAATATTTGCGAATCAGTATGTGATTTAGCGATGGGAAGACGAGGCTACCATGGAATTGTTCAAAAAAAATTTTTTGTTTGACGTTTTTCATGACAAAAAGGGGCTTGTTTTGTTAACAAAAATTTTTTTTCATAACTTGGTTTGAACTATGTACTTTTAATGAATTAATAATAATATTTGATTTGAAAAATAAAAGTTATAAAATTAATTTACGTTACAGGAAAATTTTATTGAAAAGATGAACGTATTTGTTAGCTTACATAAATTAAAAACAAAATCGTTAACGTTCTAATGCAAAAAAATAAAGACTTATCCCTAATAAATGTTAGTTTGGTAAAAAAGTTGTTGTCGTCAAACATTGCCTTATTCATTCTGTAAACACAGGTCCTATAAAGCATTTGAAGAATCAGGATTAAGTTAAAAACAAAATTGAATACTTGACTTGACTTTATATATGTTTCAGGGATACTTGTGTTACAGGGATTCGAATGTAATTGTTTTATTTAATTTGAATAGTTCGCTTGTAAGAGGTGAATAGCAAATGATCACGAACATAAAATAAACACTGACAAGTAAGAACTAAGTTTTATAATCGAAATATTCTCCTTTACAATTAATACAGCTGTTTTATTCCAGTCTGTAGTTGATATAGTCAAAATGGTTGTTCTATTAGCTAAGACTGATTCACCTGGGTCAGGAAATAGCTTATTTTGTAATAAATATGAACACAAATCACAGCTGTGCGGAATATAATTATCTTTAAGTTTTTCTCATATAAATTTTGCTAGTCTTCCTTTGGTCCCACATCAGGACATTGTTTTTATTTTTGGCTGATCTGTAAAAGAAAAGGCCAAGGGAGATGCTTGCCCGCTTTGAAATTCTGATTAACAGGAACACATTGTTATTTGACTGAGAACTTTGTCAAGAGAAAACAAATACAAGTTTATCAAAGCATTCTTTTTATAAATTCCTCGTTCTAAATGTTTCTTACTCTTAATTCAACGCGGACGTAGACCCACACGTAACACAAGCATACAATTTACCACGCCTACGTTTATAATATAAATATTCACGTGTTCAATTCGATTAATCTACTTTTCATATAAGAAAAGAATTGTCAATCCAATAGAATATCCTCCACATACAAAAATCTTTTAAAATCCGTCCTCGCTCTTAATACCATGAGTACAGGTTATCACAACAAAGCTTTCCCACGTAAGCTCCATTTTGCTATAGACATGTAAAACTTCATACTCGAGATAATCTTCTTTAACCGTTTTATTCTTTACTACTATACATTTTTATTATAACTTCAAGAAACGAGAAGAATCACAGTGTTTTTTTTTACTAATTTCAGCGTGTCCTACCTCTAGCTACATATAAAAATAAGTTTGTTTTCATTTAACACGCGATGGTGTACAAGCGACTAACAGTGGTATGTCAGTACGCCGTCCGATGTTCAAAGTTTTGTTTGTCTAAAATCACCATACCGGCCGACGATGAAATTTCATTACTAGAATAAGAAAGGGCACTCTTTAGTGTCACCGCAAGTATGATTACCATCAGCATACTGTTCCAACATAGCGTTGAAATATCTTCCTTAAAAAGTAATACCACGTATACATTGAGATTTTAGAGGTACCTAATACGCACACTACGACTATTATAGGCGTCGTGTTGTCATACATTTATTCAAGTAGTGCGCGCCGCGTGGTCGCAGCGTGGCGCAACGTGTTTTGCTTCGCGGATGAGTTAAAAGTTAAATATTGTTGGTTTTGAATGATTTTGATGTATTTTATGCCTAAAAATAACTACATACAGCATAATAGTAGAAATAATTGTTGTATTTATAGCGCTCATTCAGATATAAATATAAGCTTTGTCGTTTTACCTATACTTATAATCTAACATGTACTGCATCTGCTTTGTTTTAAATAATTACCTGTGCTTTTCTAAAAATTGTTTCATACAGTATAGTAGTGCAAGTAAATAATGTATTCATAGTGTTTATTTATGTATTCTAGCAAGTTTAATACTTTTACAGATGGGAAATAGAAATACCTACGAAGAACGTCAAAAAAGACTCTGAAAGTTGTTTGATAAAACGTTTACACCAAAATCAAGTCAAGATCAAGACCCTTACGCTAATAATGGTGAGTATGGATCTGACCAAGACCTGGAACCCATGTGTTCTAAAGATGCAACAACAAGGGGTTCCCACACAAGACAATATGTAAAGAAGACCGCAGCAGTTTCCTCCCGTGAGTCGTCATTGTCATCTAATTTATCTAGTGATATGGATGGTGATCGTACTTTATGTTCATCAAACAGAGAAACCTATTCCTGTTATACAGGTAGATAACAGTCTATAAGCATTGCACAATCTTTAAAATGTGGCGGAAGAGCTAAACAATTTCATTGAGCCCAACCTATAGAATGATGCCCTATTTAACACTTTATGCTCTGCATCTCAACAGTCTGATGAGTCTACAAATTACGCTAAGAATAATTAAAATTCCGAGATGTCATTTGAGAGGTCAGCTTCTGTCTCTCTTATGACGGACAAGCTTAGAAATGACGAAGAAGTATGCTTTACTGAAACTGAACTCTCTCTGAACGAAAATAATAGCATTGACGACATTTGTAAGGCTGATATCCCTGATATGATACAAACACCAGATCTTAACAGAAACCACCACCAGCTTAACAGATAGCTGAAAAACCTATATCTAGTGCCGAACCATCAAATGTGACCCAAACTACCTCTAATAACCAACCCTCAACTAATCGCGAACTAGGAGAGCAGATATACTACCTGTTGCATATAAACCATGGTCAAATAGAACTACAGCGATACTAGAATTCAACTTTTACAAATCAGCATGGAGTATATCAGTGAACATTTATGATATGAATAATGTATTGATTTTTTTTTCATCTTGTTTTTCCACGAGATTTTGTAGAATATCTAGTGGATTGCATTAATACTTAAGGGAACGTTCAATGTAATAGCGAGAGACCTCACACAAGACACAGTGACAAAACACTGTATGGCGAAACAAATTATGTAGAAATGATGAAATTTCTCAGGCTCAGTCTTACGCTTAATTCCGTCCTGTCATATGACAAGTATGTCATCAGTGCCTACTAGGTGACAACCAGCGGAATTTATGTAATATTTATAAACTATTTAAACATACATTTTGTAACACTACGCCTGTATAGTCCAGTCATCCTGACTCAAAAATGGCCATATTTCACTTTTTTTTCCTGGGGCGGATTTTTCGCTATACTTATGTATATTTTGCCACTGATTACGATGGTGAGGTTCAAATCTGTCTAAACCCGGTGCTAAAAAAGTTGTGGACATTTTTGGGACACAAAACTAGCGAAAAATGTATGAAAATGAATTGTGACACAGCAGCAATAATTACTGATAATATGGTGTCTACAATCATAAATTCCTTAATTTACAATATATTTGAAATATAATTGTATATACTACATGAATCAAATAAATGAAGCAAAACGACTCTCACTCTTTTCCAGAACCTCGACCAAAATTAATTTCCTAAGCCTAATGAAACTTGCGAGATTTCCCGATGCATAATAATTGAAGGCTTATCAGGTTTACACCCACGTCTAAAGCGTTTAAATTATATGGTGATAGAACATCATTATTTATAGCTCAACCAATTTTACATAATCATTTATAAGGCGTCTTAATAAAATTGTTGACGAAAATTTATTCTTATACACGGCAGAACTATCCTCGTCCTCTTTCGGTCGTGGACGTCAAGAAAGAGGCGATCTCCCTACCAGGGAAACGGGTGTAATTAAGGAGGAAACATATTGAGTGAAAAGTTTTCGTGTTTAAAGTGATGTACACTTGTGGGATGTAGTTTTAATTTTTTTTTTTCGTAATTATTATTCTCTAGTGTAGTATGACCAGTATGTTAATCGCATTTATTTTGTACTTCTACAATAGTTATACATTTATGTTTATCTAAATATACTAATAATTTAGTGTTATGTTGCACGATATTAACGAAGTATACGAAGAAATAAAAATGTTAAGGGAAATACATTTAAGCTAAATAAGACGCGTCAAACAAAAAATATCTTAGAAAGAACATTAAATGATGCAATAATATTCGTTCATAACTGCATTGTTTCGTGTAGTAGTAGTAAACATGTAAAATTAAGTTTAGGCAAAGTAAACAAAAGGTGGCTCATAGATACAGGCGCATCATTATCTGCAGTAAAATATGAATCCATTACTGAATTAAAGATACCGATCATTAATGATAACATAAAAAGGAATCGGTGGCAGCCTAAACATCGACAGCTGTGTACACTTAAACCTCTCTATAAATGGATAAGAATTTATACACGAGTTTTATGTATTAAGAAACATGTCTTATTTGCATGATGCCATAATTGGACAAGACTATTTGCAATAAAACAAATTATAAATTACGAAGTTAATACGGTATCTATGACTTATGGAAGAAATGATTTTAAAATTAATTTTACAATTAGAATTAGGTTCATTTTACGGAAATAAATATTTTACCGTACCACCACTAAGAGAGACGATTTTTATATAGATTCTCGCTCGAGTAGGGATCGTATTATTTGATCGCAAGAGTTGTGTGAAGGTGTTTATTTAGCAGGTGGTATATGTAAGGCTAAAGATGGAAAATACCTATTAAAATTTTGAACTCACGTGAAGAAAAAGTCACTTTGAGTTATTTTTCACACGAGATAGAATATTTTTTGTACCGTTGATAAGAATGAATCGATTGACAGCAAAAGAGTACGGAAAATGTTTTCATTTTTAAATCTCTCTCATTTAAAGACGGAGGAAAGGCGATCTGTGCAATATTTTTTTTTATTTACTAGGGGATAAGTTATTAGTTTGTAATATTAACCAACTACAGATTAAATTAAAGCCCGTCTTTGTACCAGCGTACACAAGACCCTATAGGTTACAACACACACTAAAAGGTGAAATAATGAATCAAGTAAAAAATTGTTATCCGAAAATATTATCAAACCTTTATGCTGTAAGTGGTCGAGCCCCGTTTTGTCAGTTCCGAAAAAGTCAGAGGGTTTTAAAACTTGGCGTTTGGTTATTTATTTTAGGAAAATTAAATGAACGAATTGTAGATGATAAATTTCCACTTCCAAATATCGTAGATATACTTGATTCACTTTCAGGTGATATGTATTTCAATCATCTTGATTTATCACGAAGTTACTTTTAATTAAATTAGGACCCTAACAGTAGACATTTCACAGCCTTCACAACGTCTTAGGGACAGTACTAACTAAATAGATTAGCCATGGGGTTGAAGACGAGTCCTAGTACTTTTTCTCGAGCAATGACTATAGCAATGGCCGGCTTAAATTATAAAAAATGTCTAATTTGTTTGCATGGCATTCTCTTTGACGGGTGATGTTTATCTTTCCATGGTAAAAATCATGTGGTATTTAGGTTCAGAAGAGCAAATTTAAAACTTAACCCTGCCAAGTGCAAGTTTCTCAGAAAAGAAGTCCTATACTCGGATCATGTTGTGGCAGCGGGAGATATAGTACCGGATCCAGAAAAAACTAAAGCAATAAACCAATAGCCAGTTCCCAAAAACTCAGACGAGGTTAGGAGATTTGTCGCGTTTGCAAACTAATATCGAAAGTTTATTCCCGGGTTTGCGGAGATTACCTTACCACTTAACCCTTATTCGGCCATAGCTACTAACAACTTTTCACTTTGAATGCCTATTGAAATTGATAGAAGACCATCCGAAATAAGTGTTGCCATAAAAAACTTCAAGTAAATGTTGATTTAAGGATATTTTAATGTATTTTAATGTAACTTTAAAAGTAAAAAAAAAGGAAAAATGGATTTGTGCATAAATTCGTGGCGGGAAAAAATGGTCCTATGATCGAATATGGATGTAGAAAGTATGAGAAGTTTGAATTGGCGAATGAATAACAAAAAGCTTTTTAACGATAAAACATAATTAGTTTCCCCGAAATTATTACAGTATCTAAATTTGAGCAGCGGCAACAAATTTATTATCCAAACGGATGCGTCTGGTTTTGCGATCGGCACGGTACTCAATAACGGAGATCGCAGACCAGTGACTTTCGTAAGTAGGGCGTTAAATAAGGCAGAGAAAAATTATCCAACAAAAGAAAATAGTTATGGGCTATAACATGGGCAGTATGTTTTTAGGCCTTATCTGTATGGAAAAAGATTTACAGTCGAAACGGATCATAATAGCTTTAATTTTTTTGTTTAATTTATCAAATCCGTCGAGTAGGTTAATGAAACGTAGGTTACTATTGGAGGAGTATGACTTTGATGTATTGTATGTGAAAGGCAAGGATAATGTAGCTGCAGATGCATTGTCCAAAGTATGCATTAGTAGAGAAGAGCTGAAAGGCATGCATGAGAATATGACAAAGAAAATTGAAACACATTCAGGTACAGATTTGGAGAATAAGGTCACTAGCGACTGTTGATCTAATCACCCAAGAGTTGTAGAGATGCTTAAAGTACCGAAATATTACCACACCGAACTAACATTTTAGACTCAATTCCAACAACTAAAACTTGCTTTGATAGTGACAAATAATTTATCGCATATATAAAATCAAAGTCTTTTATTAGTTTTAAGCCAACAGCCCAATCACACTGCGCACGAGATGCCTTTGCGAAGGAGTTGAGTTTATTTTGTTATAAAGTTTTGAGAAAAAATGGAAAAGAGTGCATTTCGTGTGCTCATTAAGCATCATTTTTTTGCGGAAAAAAGCCATCACTCAAACCAAGGCTAATCTTGATAAATATTATGGCAATCTGCACCATCCATTTGCATGATAAAGAAGTGTTTTACTAAATTTCGATATGGCCGTACAAGCACGGAAGATTCCAAACGTTCTGGATGCCCATTGAAGGTCTCTACATCCGAAACAATTGAAAAAGATTCACGATATGGTTTTAGCCGATCGGTGATTGAAAGTAAGAGAGATTATGGAAGCCATAGGCATCTCACATGGCTCAGTGGTTTCAATTTTAAATGATGGCAAAATGGGTGCCGCGTTTGCCCGCGTTTGCTCACAATCGACCACAAACGCAACAGTGTGACAATTTTGCAGGAATGTTTGGCGTTGTTCAAAAGCAAAATGGACAAGTTTTTGCGCCGTTTCGTAACCGTGGACAAAACGTGGATCCACCACAACACACCGAGTCCAAACAGCCATTAAAAACAGTGGGTTTCTCGGGTGAATCGGCATTAAAAAAGGCAAAGGTGGGTTTGTCAACCAATAAAGTCATGGCGACCATTTTTTGGGATGCACGCGGTATAATATTTAGTAGAGCCCTTAGGTAATGATATTATTAGCGATTCTCAACATATTTTAGGTCTATAGTGCGACTTGAAAAAAAAAGTCGAAACGTATCTGATTTCATCTAAAGACACAGTGACCGTCACCTCTGCCTTTGTAAGTAAGTTTGTTTTGCGTTACTGAATACCTTGCGGATTCATAACAGACAGGGATACCAAATTTATTTCTTCTATAATGAAGGAAAGTTGCCAGTTATTGAATATAAGCCATAAAAGGTGCACTTGAAAATACTCACAAAAAATAACGATCAAAATTGGTCATCGTGGTTACCCTGTTGGGGTTTCTTATTTAATACTACTAAACATAGCGAAACTAATTATAGCCCCAGTGAACCAATTGTTTTCGGAAACTTTTGAAAGTTGAAGTGTTAAACTTAAGTACAGAATACAAAAATCTCAACTAGATGATAGGACACAAGCTGCGTGTAAGAAAGCAATTAAGAAAAGAATACTATGACTCATATGTTAACATTATTAAATACAAAGTAGGTGATTTGGTTTTGGTTAAAAATGGGCTTGGCCATTTGAGGTTTTACAAGACAGTGAACTTATTACATTAATAAGGTGTACAAAAAAGAACTTTTATAATGTAGTTAAAAAAATGAATAATCGCTAATAGAATTCACTAATTTATTACTTTTTTAATTTTATAACCTTGATTTATTATAAACATAGTTCTTCATTTTTGTACCTAGTTAAAAAAAATGTAATCTATCTATTTTTTGCCTCCGCAGGGCGTGTGGTGTAGTAGTAAGTATAAATATCTATATTAACAATGTAACCCTATATATACTCTAATAAGTATGAATATCATACATTAAAAACTCTGATCTTTATACCTTTAACTTCTGCTTCTTTTACCTCGTTGGCGTCGGCGTCAGACCTTACAATATGTAATAAATATACTCTGAATGCGTAAACAAATAGCGAAAAATGTATGCTGTTGAAATAAGTAATCATTTAGAACCATTATGATATAGATATAAAATTTCATAGAAACATATTTGTGTAACTGACATAAACTCGCTAACTATGCTAAAAAAATATTTCAGAATTTAGAATTTTTAATTACGTGCGGTACAGTAATATAAAATGGCAAAAGTCTTTTTTATGCCACCCTGCATTCATATATATACAATATTCATTATTAAGATATGTAAGACAAAAATAAGAGAAATGTAAGTTTATTTTTAGGGATAATCTGTATTTCTTCCGTACTCTATCTTGAAAATATGTTATTGATAAACGTTTTATAAAAAATGTTGAATCGAAGCGCAGTTTAATTCATCTGTATGCTTTTCTATAATTTTCTTGTTTGTCTTTATTTATAATAAAAAAAAATTTTTACCATAATAAAAACTGGCAATTGCAACAGCGATCAAACAAAATATACATAAGTCAAAATATCAGTTAAAAAGAAAAATTTTGTCTGATTGTAAAGCACGATATGTTATAAGCAATCGAATCCTTACCTTTACTTTAAATTTTATTCTAATTTTTTTTATTACTAATAATAGTTAATGCTACATTTAATGCCAAGACGAAAGCATTTAAAAAGATTTTGATATAAACACTGAAATATTCAAATGGCTGTAAATTTACTCTTAAGCTTTATGCGAGTTCAAAAGGATTTTTTCTCTATCTGTTCATAACGCTGTCACCCTTTTGAAACACTCCTCGCAACAGCAGTGGTAAGGCTAGTCTTCATTTTTTTTAATATTTTCCTCTTATCACCCTACGTTTTCGTTAACGTTAAAAACGTATTAAAATTTAATTTGAAAAATAAATTATAAAAATAATGATTGCAAAGTACAGAAATTACCTTCAATGGTTTTTTCAAAAAGGATGAAAAAATTCGCATACGAAATCGTATTTGCAGTAGCAAAAAAAGTAAAATAATTTATACTTTTCTAAACCATTTTTTCAGGTCCGGGTAAAATATAGCTATGAAATGAGCAATATATAAAGCATAATTATGTGTATGTAATTATATGGAAATCCACGAAAGATTGTTTTTTCTAGTTCATTATCTCTAAATTAAAAAGAAAAAATCTATTTACGTTTTGCTGTAGTACACAACAACGACACTCATTAAAATAATAAATATATGCTACAAGATTACATTTTAAATAAATGATTATAAAATCCATAATAGAACAGGTAAAAAATGTGATGAAAACTTCGAAATCGTGGAACTGCTGCAAGCCAAACACAGCCACCTGGAAATACGAAAAATAAAACACACACACAGGCCTACACAACCCGTTGCATCTAAAAGAAGCTTACCTTCTAACACCGGCACCTGGTTTTAGCACAGCACCAAACAGTCATAACAAATTATAATGTCATTATCACTTATCACAACCGAAACACTGCCTAACGGCTAAGTTTATCTCCACGCGGGGAGACAGGTTACAGGCGGCCTCCGATAGGGCCGCTAGTTCTGCTGACTTCAAGCTTCTGTCTGAGGCCCAAACAGACCCGTCGGTCCCATTTATTGAGGTCCGGGGAGGAAACGCGCAGGCGTCCAGCACCCTGTTGCTTCATAGTGAAGATAAGAGTCGATATTTCACGCTAAAAAAAATATTAAAAAGATATTGCGTGCTGCTTATTTAAAGTGCCTTAACCAATTATAAAGGAATAAGAGATTTGTGGTTAGGTTATATTTTATATCACTTTTTACTTACAGGAAGAAAGTACAGTCTAGTAAAAGTTAATGCAACATTGAACAAAGCTTTACGATTTTGTGAAATCATCTATTTAGTATGTCAGTAATCTTATAAAAATTAAAACATTTACTAATATTTTTGCAGATATCAGAAGTTCACTTATGAGTGTGATTGATATAAATGGAAAAAATTACCACTGGAATTATTAAACAGACATAATAACGGAAAAATTGAACACAAAGTATTTACCTGTAACAATGTTAAGAAACAAATGTGCTAAATCGTGAAAGCATTGATTTAAAGTTTGAAAAGACACTTATAATAAAAAAAAATTGTGTCGACATTACTATCGATTGAAAGAATCTTCGCATCACTGGCCCGATCTCCCCTCACACCCATGCCACCTGTAACAGCCCACCTCCCTATCGTTTAAACACTGACTTATCAAAAACTTATGTTTAAGTTGCGTGTTGTAACAAGTTTGGCCTCTGACGTAGGAGGGGTAAGAATCCTGTGGGTTTGCAGTGGCGACCGATGATAGATCCCTCTTAATTAAGAAATTTGATGGACGTCTTCTTAGATTTCTAAACTTATGTAATAACGCTATTTTTTTTTAAATCTGATTTAATTTTGTTTTTATGTAGTTACTAAGAGCGTGCACGTTATTACGGAGTTATAAGGAAATACACGGTATTTTGAATTGAGCTTGCCACAACAAATTATAAAATTGAGTTATCTTCTTCCCATATTATGCTTCATATTTACAAGATTTAATAAGATCTATAAGAGTGATTGAAACGTGAAAACATAAATAGGTACTTCAGTAATTATTATCTTAGGTTAGAGAAAGTTAATATTTGTATATTTATTTTATCTATCCCATTTCTTTGTAGTAAAACATTAATATTTATGCGACCTGAAAATATTAGTTGGATTACACTAGTGGTTTAGAAATATATGACAATGTAATTATTTGTTAATTAAGCGGGTCGGGTCGAAGCAATTCGCCATGCAAAACGCTGTTTGCTATACATTTGTACAAAGGTGAATACACCGGTGACAGGCTATCTTACCTCCCCCACTTAATGGACACGTAGCTTCAATGTGTCGAACTGTCGATGGATTGATAACAAATATTATAAAACTGATGTTTTGTTTTAGGCTTCTTTAGTTAATAATGTTTTAGACACTGCAATTATAGAAGATTCCGTTTATTTCTTCAACTCATTGTGGTTCAACTCGGAATATTTGGTGCAAAGAAGGTGCTATATTGCATGATCGCACACCCTTTAACCCGTAACTTTTAAGTTATAAAAATTTCGAATATATTTTTTATTACATATAAACCGGGGATGATTGTAATTTATCCTCTTTCTAATCGTTTATGACGATGGGATATTATATAACAATACACTATGTTAAGTGTGACCCATATTTTTTATTCTATTATTCTACACATTTATTCACACATTCTACAATAGTATACGAATTTCCAATATAAAATTTTGACGCGTTGTTTAAGGAGAATATATATTTTATAGGTGTATAATGGTTCTAATTAGCAGACAATTTGAGCAACAGACCTGCTTCCACTTTGAACCGATCTTCAACGACGAAAAGAGAAATTTTGACGTTTGTTCAAATGATATCGATGACGATTCGAGTCCTGGAAGAAAACAAAAACAAAAAAGGGGAGAAGTAAAATTTTAAAATGTATCTACTTAAAGTTATTTGAATTAATATTGGTGTGGGGAATTTCACTAATCATAATCAAACATGCGGGGTGTTGCGCGGTGTTAATAATGTCGAAATTAAAGTCATTGTGAGATAGACCATTTATATAACTGATGTGAGTACATGAAATTTTGTAACAGCCTTATATGTAGCCTTTTTTTATGTACACTGGTGTATAATGATTTCTCAAAATAGTAAGTATTAAGTAATTTATAATAAATATAAATGATTAATATACATTTTAATTATTAAACTGCTAGGCGTTTATACCTATACAAATTATTTCTGACTTCTGTTTAATTAAGTTTAATTTATTCTAGTTATAATTTTTTCACTTATTGTTTACTCCAATTTTCATAAAAACCTTTAAAATTGTCGAGTCTAATTAAATATAGCTTACCATAGGCAGCTCTGTTGGGTTTATTGTAACTTCGTAAAACTTAGTGCTGTGGCAAGCAGGTTGAGCGGAGTTTGACTTAATTACGAAATAAATTAAAAGTAAAAAACTTATTTTTAAATTGAAGCCTTTAATTTCAATGCACTTAAAAGAAAAATATAAACTTTATTTTAAAACTTTGTTGTTTGAATAAGCTTGTCGCAACATTGAAGTACTCGTATTTACTTAGTTTGAAATTTTTAATATTTAAAATCAACAATTGCTCATTTCATATTCTTCTATATTTAACCCTTACTTGAAAATACGGTTGAGAAAAGTATAAATTATTTTACTTTTATTGCTTGCGCAAATACGATTTCACATGCAAATTTTTTCATCCTTTTAGAAAAAAACATCGAAGGTAATTTCTCTACTTCGCAATAACCCTTTGTTTATTAATTTATTCAAATTAAAGTTTTAATACGTTTTTAACGTAAATGAAAACGTAGGCTAATAAGAGGAAAATATGAAAAAACGAAGACCAGCAGTACAACTGCTGTTGCGAGGAGTGTTTCAAAAGGGTGACGGCATTATGAACAGACAGAGAAAAAAACCTTTTGAACTCGCATAAAGCTTAAGAGTAAATTTACAACCATTTGAATATTTCGGTGTTTATTTCAAAATGTTTCTAAATGTTTTCGTCGAAGAATTAGATGTAGTATTAACTATCATTAGTAATAAAAAAATTGGGGAAAAAAATGATTTGATTGCTTATAACATATCGTGCATTTAAGTGCATTTAAATAAAATGTGAAATAAAACTTGAATTATAGAAAAGTTTTAAAATTCAAGCTTTTATTTAAAACTTAAACTTTAATTTTTGATTTATTTTGTAATTACAAACTAAATTATAAAAAGTTTCTTTGGTATTGATTCCCCTTTTTTTATTCTGCATTACTGTGTTGACAAAAATGTCGTGCACATCAAACATAACATTTTTCAACATGATATTTCTAAAGCCTTACAAAATAACTTTTATCTTAGCATTATTAAAAATATGTTGTTAATTAATAATAGAAACAGGCATATGATTTTAGCGTAATTTATCATTATGTTCATATAAGTGCTTTTGTAATGTAATCATCAATTATTATAAATGAAGAGGAAAATAAAAATATATTATTATTATTATTATTTCAGTAAATATGTAGACTAGTAATTTCTACGCTGTTTTGTGCCACTTGCAAGCGGTATTACATGTTAAGTAATATTTAATTATTGTGTTATCAATATTATTATACACCATATGTTCACAAGTAAAAACCATAAACAGTGATAAGTAAAATAACAAACTAAATAATATCAGAGCATCATATTCTTTAGCTTTATCTAATACCCAAAAAATATGACAATTCCCGCCTGAGAATTAACTTGTGACCCGAGTTGATTTTTTCTAGTATTTTTCTATTATAATAATTTATCTTATAAGATAGCATTGAAAATGCATAAAATATATTTTAAAAAAATGTATGATTGTGTTAAATATGATCGCATCCTTGTAATTCCTACTCAATACAATTTTCAAAAGAAGTACATTCCTAAGTATATAGTTATTGACCTTCCTGACTTAAAAGCAGATACTGCTATTTCTAATAAAGCTTTCGTTCCTAATCTATTTGGCATGTGAAAAGTAAATTTAAAAGTCAGTTCCATATTGCTACTGTCGCTGAAAATCCACATGTCCAGTGATGTCTGTAATCTGATATTCTAGAATGCAATAACGATAACGGCTAATTAACCTGCAGTGAAAATAACTCTACTCAAATTGAAATTGGTTGCACAACGGGAATTCGACGTATTCGGTGGAAAAGAAATGAACACAGTGTGTACCGCGCGCACATATAACGTTG
The DNA here is from genome assembly GCA_927399485.1 of Calamotropha paludella. Classification (NCBI taxonomy): domain Eukaryota; kingdom Metazoa; phylum Arthropoda; class Insecta; order Lepidoptera; family Crambidae; genus Calamotropha; species Calamotropha paludella. Next base: position 28,110,341 of record OV656803.1, on the reverse strand, counting down.
GTGACTGACCCGTGCATATAAGTTAGGCACATTGAAATGTTAGGATGATTCATTGAGATTCACTGAATACTTTCAGTCTATTTGCAATCATGACGACATTTGACTGCTAATCTAGATTCATAAAAGTTTTTAACCTTTACCATCGCAATACGATTTTGGTTATATATTTAAGCATGATATTTTATTCCATTATGTTATTAACATCAAATTGTCCGGGTAGATGTTCAACACTTTTTTAAGTTTGTGATACTCCTTTGTACGAATAACTTAAGTATGGTTTAGTATTATATAACTTAGGGGAGCCTAATGTTCCAAACTATCGCTATTTATTTCTCTGCCTGGCAACCTTTAATTAAGGCAGCACTTATAATTGTATACCTCAGACCTTGTAACTTGTCTGTGTTGTGAAATTAAATAAGTATCTATAGCTATAAACTTTTGAAAACATTTAAAATCAAATATCTACCGTTTTCTTGACCAATGAAATAGTAACTTGGTATCCTTCCTTATACTAAAACCCTGATTAGAATCCTTCACACGTGAAGTTGTAACCGTCATCTTACTGAATACCAAAGCTCTTATAGATCCAAACATTTGTGACTGTGATTTAAATTAATTTGCTAATGTTGCCACGATTTGGAACAAGGTTTGTAATTTAAAGTTTCAGAAGTTTGTTTCAAACTGTGTTTCAATGCGTTCACATAAGAGTGGCGTATAATATCCTGCGTAACCATTCTCCATATCATGTAGGTAAAAGGAATATTTCTCTTTAAAAATTCGGTCAAATTTCCCCCAAATCAAAGTTTATAATAAATGGGTGTTTTTTTTTTAAATACACTGATTCCTTCCTTTTTTAGGTTAAAAATACAATAAATGTTTATATATTTAAATAATTACTTATTCATTCGTCCACATTAATTATATCTCAATAAGTCCTTCAATTCAATATCATTCACAATATTTTTATTAAATATTTTCAGAATTATATTTATCTTTATATTTGTGGTGGGCTCATATTTAGTTAACGGCGTATTGCAATGTGTTTTCTATCATAATCTTTATCGTTATTAACATTATAAAAATATCATAGGGCAACAATAAACGTGTAGCCTGATAGGCTCCGATCAATATTTTGATGGTTATTACTTACGTGATATTCATCGGAAGACGCAACTTCCTCCCTCGTTGGTAGCTTTACAATTAAAACAAAAGCTACTGAGCCGCTCAATCGCGGAGAGTAGGGGAAAGTAGGTGAAACTAAGAAAACTAAAACATCGAATAGCCTGTGAGACTCCACATATATATTTAAAGGTTAATGTACACTCAAATGAGAATCTGAAAGAAATTAAAATTTTCTTCGGAAGGTACGCGGCAAACTCGGCACTCGGTGATTTTAAATTATAATAAGGCCACACCAGGTAAAAGTCACAGTGGGCTAATGCGAGGCCAGGTTAAGGCCATAAACTTGAACGATTATCTAGGCTTTTTTAAATTCCTGCGACTGCACTTATAATGTGAATAAAACCCGCAATCCTTGGATAATGTTAAAAAAATCATTAAAATTAAGAAAAAAGGAGATAGAGTGATTTTAGGGGAATGTTTACATGTGTGATACATGCATAATATAGCAGAGAAACACTGATTTATTTTAGATAAACAGTGATAAGCCGGCCTGCTTATATTTCTTCACTTTATGAAGAAAAGTAAGTATAAAAAGCAACATTTTCATTAACTTGTTTTTATTGTACGGTACAGATAAAAAAATGTAGTAGTTAAATAAAACTGATTGGGTATTTCTAATGATGGCTTCTTGAGTAAGCATATGTTATGACTAGCTGTTGCCCGCAACTTCGTCAGCGTGTATTTGATTTTATCACGCGGTTAACTGAAATACAGCAAAAAATTAATAAGACAAAAATACAAAGTTTGGATTAATGCGTAAATTGTAGATAAAAAGGAAATGTAAAGAATTGTACACAGATTATTTTCCAACTTAACCTGGTCGGCGATTGAACCCGGATCCCTGCAGGTCAAAGGCACTTGCGGTACCATAAATGACCACTGTGCCACAGAGGTCGTTTGATCGACACGATCAGCAAAAGTAAAAGCGGTCAAGTGCGCGTCGTACCATATGTAGCTAGTACCTTATAATACCTCTTTATGGACAACGTTCGATGTGGTTTGGTTCGGAACATAAACAAACCGTTTGTTTGGTTGACTTACACTGGAGAAAGCGACATAGAGCTGACTGTGTGAGAAACAGCCGACGCTGAGGTCCACGCCGGCAACACGTAGCGTCTGCCCTTGGGCTTTGTTTATAGTCATTACATAACACAAACTCACCGGGAACTGTACACGTTTGAAATGGAATGGGTAATTATTGGGAATCAGTGGAATTTGTGGTATAGAAACTCTTTCACTGACGCCACATCCCGCCAAAATCTCCGCTTTTATTATGTTGCGCTGCAGAGAAGTAACTTTCAGTCTTACCCCGTTGCATAATTTTGGGGGACTTCAATTTCTCAATAAAATAATTGGGAAGCCAGTTTTTTAATTAATCTTGTGTGCTGGAAGTCCAGGAACGCTCAGAGAATTAAGAAATTCAACGGGATAATTGGTAGCGCCATCTTGCTCCATTACACCGTTAATAGAAGTATACTCAACTACTTCTCCTTCAACATTGTTGAATATATCCAAGTTGATTCTTGCGGCTTGGTCAATTCGCGGAGTCAAAATTGCTCTTTCGCAAGCCATGAGTTCTCATTATTTTTTATTTGATTTTGTTTAACATACACGGAAGAGATAAGTTCTTTAATTGAATCAACAGTGTGGCAGAGATTTTCAGATAAAACAATTTGCCGTTCTATTTTCGGATATGTCCCTTTAGCAATAAATCAGAAAATTCCTGGGCATTTGTGTTGGCTCCTGACCGCGCCCTCATGTTCACTGTTAAGTGCATTCTTGTGACGTGTCTCCAAATGCTTAAACTCTTTAAGCATACTCTTATCTCGTCGGTTTTTGTTCCCCGCGGTACTACTGGCAACGTTTGTCTAAAATCCCCACAAAACAGCATCGTTACGCCACCCATGTTCGGACGTCATTTAGACGGATACCTTTGAGAGTTCTATTAACTGCTTCTACTGCTTTTCGGTGTGCCATAGTGCACTCTTTCCAGATAATTAAACAGGAATCGCGTAAAACCATCGCTTTATCACTGCTTCTAAAGAAACCACGTACAGGATGTTTACTTATGTCCAAATCTATGGGGATTTTAAACATTGTATGAGCAATTTTACCGCCGGGTTACAAAGTGGCTGCTATTCGAGACGACACTACAGCAAGAGCTATTTTGGTTTAAGCTCGTAATTGTGCCAAGATTATTTTAATGAAAAAGGTTTTTCCCGTCCTACTGGGTGCATCTAGGCATATAATTTCTCCTATAGCATTGTCAATACTGTGACATACACGGTTGACAGTGCGCTGTTCTACAGTAAGACTGTGGACTCCGGTTCATAAAGTTTCAGCTAGTTCATAATTTATTTCCGCAGCGTATTCTCTATTAATACGTTCCCCTTCTATGGTCAGCGCTGGCAAACCATACTGAGGGAGAGCATCACCACCCATAGATGTAACTAAATCTTGTAAAGCTACTAAGAATTGATTGAAAGCAATATCTCGTAACCTGTGGTTAAGGTCACCGTCAATATTTTGTCTTATATTCCTAAAAAAGTCTTCCGCTAATCTTTCTTGTTATTTTAGCCACTATTGCTCAGCATTCGAAAGACCACAAAATACCAGTAATACAGCAAATAAATGACACAAGCGGTGTGGACTATCACTGACACAATCATCGGCTTAGGCGCTGAATCCCGTCACTTTTATAGGATTTTAGTTAATTCGAGCGGTAATATAAAGTATCAGCATAAGGTGAGTACATAAGTTGTGTGTATTAAGATGTCCAAGGTTTTTTTACTATCCCAAGGGAACCCTTTAATTTTCCGGGATAAAAAGTATCTAAGATGTTGACCAGGGATATAAGGTATTATCATGCAAAATTTTATTGAAATCGATCTAGCCATTTCGGAGATTAGCCCGTACAAACAGATAAAGCATTATTTGTATTTTCCCTCTTTTTACATCCCCCTGACTTGGTTTTAAGCATTTTTTTCTATGTACAGAAATTCGACCTCTACAGTTTTATTATAAGTATAAATTGCTAATAATAGTTCCTACTTCTTCACATTCATAATCCATTTAACATTGTATTTGTTCATGGGCGAAACTATAAACAGTGTAGGCATACTGTATGTCGGGATTTTTATTACATAATAGAAAATGAGTATAATTATGAAGTTAATACTACAAATTAATATAAGAAATCAATACTCTCTTAGATACAACAATGTATTGTGGAACTACAGCGTGTTGAACCCACTTTCTAATACAGAAAAATAAATTATGCTACTCATACAAGAGAGGCTTGTAAACAAATGAATTAAGATTACTACATTACTAAAATTTGATAAAAAACCGCTCTTTCATAGACTTTAATAAGAAACGATAATTAGGACAAAACGGTACAGAAATAGAACAATTTCGTTATATCACATTTCAAACCTTTGAGAACAATTTGAATAATGATTTTACAGAATGGCTCTTTAAAGCTTTTAATATAGTTCTGAGCAAATTTAATGCAGCGGCATAATTATTTCAATATATTAAGAAATAAGATAATTACAAAAAAGTTCAGAAAAAATATCTTTTTGGAGCAATTATTCCTGTTTTATCTCTTGCATTTCTGAAACCTTTATACCATCCGCCTGCACGTTTATATCGAGCCATTTGATCGTACAAACCACGAAGATTGGAAATTATTTGTGGTCGTCTGTGTATATTTGTGGTTCGATTGTATAAGCTTACTATGTGGAGCTTTGGTATCTAAGTGGTTATGGTATAAGAAGTCGAACTACGAGGAATGAAAATTAACTATGGTTTGATTGTACAGGCCAACTTGGTAGTAATTTTAAGTGTTCATGGTTCGATTTTATCACACTGAATACGGACGAATAAGGACTGAATAAAAAACATATTATTTATAGCTCAATATATTTTTGAAAACAACACGATGAAAAGCAATAGACGTATCTACGGAAAACAAGAGTAGGTCGCGAAAATCAAAGAAAGATGGATAAACATAAATGAAGAAGGACAGAAAGAATGACAAGTCGCTAACAAAAAAATAAAGTCGAGTTTAAAAGATATTGATAACAATAACAAAAAACGAGTGCACTCATTTTTAACCTTATTGACATTTATTGAAAAATCAAAAGGATGCACTTCATATAAACCTCTTAATATGCATCTTATTAAAAACAAACAAAATAATAACTGTCAATACGGTTTAAAACGAAATTTCGTCGCTAAGAACTTTGTTTTGTTTTTTTTAGTATAAGATATTGATTCTACTATTTTCAGAGAGCAAGTAGGTGTATATAGGAAACAAACAAGGTATTTTTAGGAATAATACACAAATTGTTTTCAAATAACGAATAACAAAAAATACCAAATCAGACTAATTAGGTAATTAAAATATGGCCTTTTACTTTTACAAAAAAAAGATGACATTATCATACAAAATTGTATAGCAAGCAATAAGGGTAATAATAATTTAATTGAATGGCTAAAATGAAAACAGCTAAACTGATTTTTAGGTAGGTAACCCACAAAATTAATTACATGTATGGTACCGATTCATGACAGCCTTTTTACTTGGGACTATACATCCAAAGCGATGACTTGATTTTATAATTTTTATTACGAAAGAGCTGATAGACACTACAAAAGTATTTTGCCTCCATAGCGTTCCAAATAGAAAAGTCTCACTTTTTTCTTTCGAAATACAAAATTTTTAGCAAATGATATTCTTATTTGCGGCTGAAATGGAACGAATTCACTTGATTATAAAGTTTACTATTGTCAAATCCTGAAAAAAAATCGATGGTCTATCAAGTTCTTGGTAGCTTAATTGGAAGAGCACTCGTCCAGATAGCGAGGGATGTGAGTTCGAATCTGGCCTGAGACCTGGGATAAGTAGATTTTTTCTCGTAATAATTTCTTTAGTAAAATTTTAAAAACTATTCGAACAAGTCTTCCCATACGAAGGTTTTACTTTTTGACAATTTATCTGTCGTTTTAACTGATAGATTACGTTTTGGATATAATGTCACTTTTGTTTCAAAGTACAATATTTTTTTCTAGGAAGACATAAATAAATACACTCCAGTAAAGCTAGGGCGTTTTCAATTTAGACATTTTGTGGCGAATTTCTGTGAAGCCTTAGCATTGCGGAGTTAATCGCCTAAAAATACATAATTACTTCCTGAGCCGGTAGTTGTTACTCTATATACAATTTTTTTTTCGAAATAATTCTATGTTTGAAAATATCTACATACTCGAGCTTTGATAACGCCCAAGCTGTATTTTTCAGAGAACACTTTGGTAGTCAGAACATTCGCTATTTTTTAGTATGGACGGATTTGACACTACTGGTAAGCGTTTTATAAGGTACATAAGTTTGAGACACATAAATAATTATCTTATTCGAAATGAGTCACTTATGCACGTACTCTGTACACTTATGTCATCTTATGTTATCTATGTTTAATTGACATTTATAACAGTTTTGTATTTATTCCTTCGTAAACACCTATTTTATCATGCGTTTTCTTATTTTAAAGTAGCGTCAATGACGGAAAGCATGCTTTCAGTAGTTTGTAAGTGTTTTAGAAACTTCTAGAAAAACAAAAGTGCACATTAAAATCTATTCTTTAAAATCTCAAAAATAAGGTCGACTAAATAATTTTTCCACTTCCAAGAATTCAATATAATCAATTTACAATTTAATTAAAGTAGCAGGAAATATGAATAACCGATAGTACGTTATGCCTAATTTGGATAAATAAGTCCTTTGACTATCATTGTTACACCCCAAAACTGAATGAAATAGCATTTTTCCTTTATTTTTGCTATATTGTTTTGCGTACAGTTTCCGATCCCGACTGAGTAAGCAAAAGGTCTAAGTGTGAGGAGTTAGGTATACTATGGGTTACGTGGGTACCGCCCACTTGCGACTTCTACTGGTTTTTACTGTTCCGTGGATTTAAATGTACCACAGCCTCTACGTAACACATGGCCATCGAGAGTTTTTCTGTAAAATTATGGCAGTCGACTAGACATAACTTTAATTGTTTGATTCATGAGCGGCTCATCAGCGTGGGTCCTCCGTTTTCTATAACAGATGAATTTAATTTTACTAGTTTTACGCCAAAATTTACACAGACTTCAATAAAGCCAGGGATCTCGCTGATGTTGCCCGTATATGACTTGAGACAGAATTGTTTTTGTTGAATAGAAATATGTGAAAAATTACGAACACATTTTTTTTAAATAACCGACAATTCACTTCCAGTATCAATCTATTTTTTGCACAATCTATTTTTAACCTTAATTGTAGCGTAATAAGTCCCATCACCTTCACTAGTGACAACTAAATTATAGAAATTATAACTATCATCGTCTGTATCAGATTCTTTCATAAAAAATTGACTTCACGCCTGTTTCTTATCTTTACACCGACGACACCACCGTCACTAATGTAGCTACATCTAGGTCAGATTTTATTCAAAGTTATGAACTGTTAAACACGTCAAATATAAGCTTCTCAGTTATTGCTCGCTAGTTGATACGGTTCGATGCGACTTATTGGCTGCATCAATAAGTATTTTACTTTTTGCCCATACGCGTGGTTTTATTTAGCACCTCGTCGTCTGTGTTAAGTACGTGACAATGAAACAATGGCTGAGTGTAGACTGATTGTTTATTAGCCGCGCCCTGTGGCGGAACGTACAATATTAAAACTAGCGGGTAGCAATACATAGCAAATTTAAACGAATCTTTTAGCAAAAATTTAGAACATTACATGGATTACCGTTCGATTAATATTATTATAATAGTGACTAACTATTGTCTAGTTTTTATCAGTACGTAACTAAATCATCAATTATATTTATACTCTTAGAAATATTACAACTTATTTTGATATTATTATTAAAGCAATTTTACATTATATTTCATTATTATTTATTATGGACTATACTATGAATGAATATTATAATTTGTATTGTTATACCAATTTATTGAATTGTTTTGTTTTTCATGTAGGACCACCGACGAAATATGCTGAGCTACTGCAATTTTAATGATATCTTTGTAATGTGACTATATACGTCGGTGTATATGTGCAGGTTTCTTTATATGTTGTGTTTAATTCATAAGCAAAGAAAACTTTAAAATACGAGATGTTATACTAAAGTGCTATGTAAAGATAATAGGTGTCGGAGTGTATGGTGGCGATCACTCTGTTTGTCGTTTCTTGAGAAACTAAATATGAAATGGAATAATGTTTGTATTCGACGTCATTAAATCTAACCTAAGAATAGTGTTCAGTGTAGTAAACTCGATGGTAGACAACCTCGGAAACAGCTTATGTGCACTGAATAAGTGCATGCTATTGTTTGCTGATTCACGGTTCGTCAGGTCAAATGATGTGCTACAAAATAACAGATCTGTGGAAACTCTAGGAAGAAAAGTTTTGTTCGTATTCTTTTAAAGTATATTATTTTATAATATTGTATTTTATTCAACTAATGCATTTAAAATACCTAAATATAATAATATCTACAATACGGTAGTAAACATTACGTTATGGTAGGGCGATAGGCAGGTTTCTGCGTGCCGTGGTACGGTTTTCTGACGGCATTTGAAATAGACGGTCGCCACGCGTAGGTAGCTGAGATTCAAAGCGTGCCTATATTATAGGTATTGCATTCCACAAAGAACGCCGAGGCCGCTGCACCCGCTGTGCATGTCGCACCGGCCGGTACGTGTAGCTAGAAGAGTTGTATATAGGTTGTCTAATAAAATAAATTAAGTATTGCTATGAAAATGGATTCGGTATTGTTGGGTATCTAAAAATAAATAAGCGTGGACACGATTTTGCACAATAGGTATGTGTGTGTCTTACTTGGTACGATAAACATGTTTTTCTATAATATAGATATGTATGTTGTATGTACCAAGGATCCTGTATGCGACAATTTACCTACTACTTCCGAATATATTAATAAAAAAAGCATATGTTCATACAGTGTGCAAGTGTGTATGCAGTGTAAAGTTTATAAGTGAAACGTTTGATAAAAACCAATTCTATCAGGAAACCTCCTTGTTCAGCACGAGTAAGTAAGAGTAAGAAGGATATGTTTTTGAAACATCTCAACATACCTCTATGAACTTCCCTCGGAAAAACACTAAGACCGATTACTGATCCGTTAATGCCCATTGTTACCCAACAATTTGTTTTGTTAATCTATTTGAGCTGCATCTGTTTATTTCCCAGATTAAAAGCTCCTAATCCCATTAAAATAAAAATAAAGCAGGGTAACTAATTTTAAAGTCAGAATGGTGTGCGCTAGTCTCGCCACGGCGGTTTTTTTTTTCAATATATTAAAAATTTCTCTTACAAACAGATTATTTATTAATCTTCAAATTACGAAAATTTAATGTCGAAACACGTTAAAAATAGTATTGACTATTAAAGGACATTTGTCTAGATCATCTTTGGAACATTAGAGTAATTTATATTTACAAATCAATTTATTTATTTTTATTTACAAGTTTTGTTCTGTGTATTTTGCAATACAATTGTTATGCCTTTTCGCTTTTCATAGTCAATAGCCACAAACAATAAACAGTTGAAATTAATATGTCAAACGTTATGTCAGAACTGTCAACCCAAAACATTACATTTGTGACACTGAAAATGTCTAGCAAACAATACCAATATACAATACTACAATTGATTCCATTCAGAATCCAACAAATTCTTAATGAACCGTTTGAGTTTTAGTTTATACGAAACAAATATTCCGCCTTTTGTCCTTTAAATAATTCACTCTCTTTTAAACAAGTGTTATTTTTTTACATACATAATATTTTCGGGTATATATTAGTTGTATAAAGAAAATATATCAAGTCCCTTAAATAATTCTCCAAAATTACTTCTAAACCTTAAGATATTTTATTTTATTATATTTATTATCTACAAATCCATTACAATATTTTAGTTTAATAGTAACAGCGATAAAAAATCTGAAGATTTATGTTTCGCTACCTATACATGAAATTATTAAACAATATGCACATTTCATTTGAAATACATTTATGTAAGTTGTGCGCATGCAGCAACATAAAATTATTTCAAAAACCAAGACTATGATTATATTTACAAATTTTAGGGTTGTTTAAATTCCCAATAATTTTATTGTAAACATCACCACTAGGTGATTCGTAAAGGCATAGATTTTACCATCGCGCGTCCAGAAGTATTTCCAGTTCGCGTGCACAGATTCAGCTCGCGCTTTGGAAGAGATGCCGATTAGTGGGGGTTAGCCTGGGGCAAGGGCATGAATTTAGCACTAGCCCCGCCGAAGTCGCTGAGCGCCGTGGAGGACCGGCGCGCCCCTCACTCACAAGGCCATGTTCCTCTAGTGCGGCGTCCTCGCAGTAGATAATTTGGTGTTCCTTAGTGTAACGTTAGCATAGTCGCTTCTCAAAGGGGTTTTGGTATTATAACTTAGGCAATTTGTTCTTACATTCTTGACATTGCCACTTGCTTTTATATTCTGCTGTCATTGTATTAAAAATTCCTTGTCACTTACGTTAAGACATTCGATGTAATAATGTTTAAAGCATAAGTGACATTTCAGAAATAATCATGTCTTATTGTTTGAAAACACGCAGCACAGGTGACTACATTTGACACTGGTGGTGCCATCTTAATTTTAGATATGTGGTGAAAATATATTATCAAGCAATCGTGCTTTACAGGTGTGTTTATTAAATGTTTATCAAAGGTTCTTTGCATAGCTTAAACAGTATGTAATTAGCTTGATAAATGAAGTAAGCTTTGCAAATTATCATTTACACAAGTAATGTTAAAATACTTTCAAATATGTTATGCTGCACTTCGTTTTAATACGCAACAGACTGACATCCATTAAAATCAGTAAAACTACCTCACTAAACACTGTTTTATATACTAACTCAATGATGTACTGGCTTACGCACATATAAATTCTGTTAATCTTTCGATTAAAGCAAAATGCAGCACTGTAAACGTTCAGACAGCTTTAATAGTACAAATAACACAAAATATTCACAACTTCAGAAAACCATATATTATCAACCAAATTAAATAAAACCACCAATCACGTCGACTGCTGCGTTACATTGCTCAAGCGACACAATAATGAAGGGATTTTAAATCGGATCATTACATATGATGAAAAGTGGATCCTGTACGATAATCGAAATGGCTGAAGCCTGGAGAACCAACCAAATCCTGCCTTAAGCGAAAATTGACTCTGAAAAAGTTGAATTGAGTGTTTGGGGTACTAGTGCCAGTGTCGTTCACTACAGCTTTCTAAAATCTGACCAAACTATTACGGAATATATCTGTTCTTTACAACTGCAAAACATGATGGCAGTACTAGCTGCTTAACAACCTGGGCTGGTCAATTACTCTAGGCCACTACAGCTTCAGGATAACGTTAGATCACATACTGCACAACAGACGACCGCTAAACTAGTAGAGCTGCAATTGAAATATCTATGACATCCACCGTACTCTCCGGACTTTGCTCCAACAGGTTACCATATTTACCGGATTTTTTATAACTTCTTACAAAGAAAACAATTCAACCGCGATGTGGCAGTCCAAACTGACTTCATAAAGTTTATTGATTCTCGCTCCCAAGGTTTTTTTAGTAAAGGGATTAATGAAATACCTATGAGATGGAAAAAGTGCATAGATAATAATGGTGCATTATTATCTATACCCTGATTAATTAAATATATTTCACAAAAAAAAATCGACTTTATATTCCTCCCGTACAAAACACCAATTTCATATGTAAATACTCGTATATGTGTGTAATTTTATATTACATTTCCATTACATTATAGTATTACCTAAAAAACGGAAAAATGTGCCATCGTTGAATCGTATTAAAAATTTGTTGTGCATCCGCGTAGAAGAATTAGGAAGGTAGTCTAACCCACCCACTTAGGGCTGTAGTAACATACTTTACATACGTATTTCTAGTTTTGTATCGTAATTCATCACTACTATGTAGATAAAAGATCTTGACATCATAGTCTGAGCTGTTCATTACTATAGTTCCTTTTAGCCATTTTCAACGCTATTATGTTTTGGTCCGTTCGTAGTTTATACCTGCACTAAGCAGCTTACTCCATAGATTGTTCTACCTCGTATTGGGCAATGGAATAATAAAGCAACTTATCAGTGAAAGACTGTTTCGTGTAGATAAGAATAGTCAGTCATTACTCGTGATCATAAAAAGGTTTAATTACAAATTTCACTGCTAGAATAAAACTATCACCAGTGATGATAAATTGCTGTAAATTTGCCCCATATTACTTGTCAAATACACAGTAGCATGCGTGCTGTTGCAATCAAAACAAGTTCTTGAAAAAAAAAGTAGAATTTAGTTTTTATAATGGGATGAGCAGCTTTACAAAAGTTATTCAAACGGTTTGACATTAAAAAATTTTCGAATACTTTAGGTACTGAAATGAGTCCTTTTGAACTGTAAGCAGATATTTTTCAAAGCTCATACAAAGTTTCTCTTTAGAAATTCAGGGGAAAATTTCAACATAATTTTTTAGATGTTATAAAATTATTTCCAGTTCACACTTTTAAAAATTGCTAATTTACACACTTTGTCAGTTGTAAATGTTGACATTTATTTTAGGAATAGAGAATCAAATGTGATACGAATATCATGAATGAAAATATTTTTATAAACCTATGAAATATATGTGTTTAAAATTTATCTCTCGGATATCACTACTATTTCCTGTAAGAATCTTTGTTTAATGTTTTCTGAAGTTTGTATGTAAGTGGTTATACTTAAATACTTCATAATATTTAAATTTAGAACTTAATAATTTGAATTTTAGATTCTGTAATTGCAATCTAGAGATTCCAGATTCCAAATTTTGAAGCACCATTGCCAGCTATAAAAAGACGGTCAAGCGGTTGATGAGGTCAGTCTTTTAGTTAGGTTATTACCAGCAGTCTATTACTACCCATTATATTGTCTATTGCCATCAGTCAGTTTACCTACCCGTAAATCTATCATCAGTCCACCCGTCAGTACCGTCAGTAAACCTATCGCCACAATCGGTCTATTACTGCGAGTCAGTCATTAACCACAAGTCAGCCAGCTCAGCTAAATGTTCACTCAATCCTCAATCAGTTTCTTATACATAACATTACTCACATGCTTCTTTTCTCATGTTACTGCTCCCTGTGTTCCGACTAGCCTCGTATTCCTTAAAGTATTTTCCTACTCGCCACTATACCGCTTGGATGTTCCTATAAACAGCGGCACCATTTTCCGTATTCCTGATTATCGTGCACACGCTCTCCGTGTTCCCACACATCGTGCTTTTGTTTTTCGTGTTCTTTAGCTCCATACATCTACATTCCGTGGTTTCACTCTCCTGCTGTGCTCCTTCCATTTACTCAACCCCTTTTTTTGATCCAGGGGAAAGCTATGACTTCGACCCGACACAGGTAGTCGGCGGGGATATGTGAGGACTCCTCCCGCCATTATGTATGCAGGGTATACCCCACTACAACCCCTGGGGCGCACCACCACAATTTCCATCAGAGTCTGGCCAGACCGTGTTATCACGCAACACCTTTGACCCTGACGGACGGCTGGCTGTTCGGCCCCTCCCCTTTAGTGGATGCCATGTATGCTCCATGACGATGGGAGTGAGTGCTATGCCGGCAACAGTGCAACCCCACTGCTGGCGGCCGCTTCGCAGGGTTCCGTTGGGCTCACGCGTTTGCTCTTCGCCCCCATCCCCCTTACGTCTTCATCTTTCCACTTCCTAGCTCCTTCTAGTCATAGAAAGGATAGGAGCAGACTCCGCCCTCCGAGTTTTATAAGAGGGCTGGGCGTCCAGTTGAATTGAAACGCCCCCTCCTCTGACGACGTCTTTAGAATAGAAAACCCCCCTCTTAGACGACGATTCGAACGGCGTAACTACGCCACCGTCTTCCGCGCCATATCCTCCGGGCGGCGTTAACGTCGTCCTCCCTCCTCCTCGCCGCGGTCTCCTTCTGCGAGATGACAACCTCGCAGAAGGTGGCCGCCGCCTCCCACAACCGCTCGGTGACGAGCGTGGCTCTTGCCATGCCAGCCAGCGAGAGATCCCCCTTATGGCCGCCACCAGAGCAACGGGCTGACGAGATCACGCAGGACAAACTCCAAGGGTGTGCTATGCTGTGTCCTCCGCAGCGCCGCACTCACCCCTAATTTTTGTTAATTTAAAAACTTGTACTTTTGTAATGCACTAATGATTGAGATTAAACAAACAATTTCCTGTTTTGTTTAAATTACCGGGACGTTTCTTTTCTTTGTAAATAAATAACATTTGTTCTAAACTTCTCTTTTATTCTTTTTTAATTTACAAACATATAGTAGCGAAACGCTGATCATGCGTGTCGCGACTTTACAAATATCTGTAAATATTTTTCCCTACCCTTTACTATTGTAAACTGTTGTACATTGAAAAATGTAGGTTTTTTTAGTATAATGTAGTTAACACCTTGTTATGGTATTTGATGATGGCAACACTGCTTGCCGCTCTCTGCATCTTGTGTCTCGTTTTGATAAGCACTCTCTCTAGTTAAAAATAAAGTGATTTTTAATTAATCTCTCACTTTTATTAAATATACAACAAAACTGGCGACGAAGATAAATGAAGACGCGAAAAACATTACGGTATAAATGTCGTTACTAGAAAAATATTACAGTGACATACTTGAAAAAAGAACGTCATTCATACAAAACCTAAGCAAAGAAAAATTACTAAGTTTGTGTACAGAATTTAACATTGCAGTGAAAATTGATACTGTGGACGAATTACGAAAAATTCTTCGAGAACATATAAAGTCTGCTATAATTTTGAAAAACACAATCTACAAGACAAACATGTCGCAAATGTACAGCATAGAATCATTTGATGGCAAAGATTACGAAACATTCGAAACGCAATTACATTGTCTAATAACATTGAATGACATAAGTGAAGATAAAAAAGTAGCATTGCTAATAACTAAATTGACGCCAAAAGTTTATGATACCCTAAGCCACATCTGCGCACCGTGTAAACCCACGTCCAAAACCTTTAAAGATCTTATGAAAATTCTGGAAGATCGATATACAAAATCAGTTTCGTCTGCGTTAGACAGAGTAGATTTCCGTAAATGCAATCAGACTTCAGGCGAAACCATCGAAAATTACATTATCAGATTGAAAAGAGCAGCAAAAAAGTGCAACTTTAAAGATTTTGAAGATCAAGTCAAAGAAAAGTTTATAGATGGAGTTTCATCACCACAGATCAAATTCGAGCTACTGAAAACCAACAACCAACCCCTGGACCAGTTAATTAATTTGGCTAGGACTGTGGAAAGTGCTTTACTACATTCAACATCTGGTGAAAGTCAAAATAACATGTATCAAGTGAAGAGCAGGTATGTTCCCGAAGGTAGGAGACTACAGTACAACAATGATAAACAAGTGGTTAAGCCATCCCGGGAGGCTAAAGTGTTGTGTTTCTGTTGTGGAAAGAACAATCATGTGAAATCGCAGTGTAGGCTGAAAAATAAATATTGTTCTGAGTGTGGGCAACAGGGACATATTTTCAAGATGTGTTCAAGAAACCGAAAAATGCGTTTAGTTGATGTTGTAACTGAGTCTTGTGAAACCTATAGCTCTGACACAGATGTAGAATCAAATAATGTAGAAAATTGTATTCAAAAATTATTCCCTGAGTCTGAAGATGTTTACAATATGTATATGTGTATGTCAAACAAAAATAAAGTACCACCTTGCATTTTAACTGTTAAAATTGAAATTTTTTTAATGAACTATGAGCTAGACACGGGTTCAGAAGCTACAACTATCAAGTTAAAAGATGTAGAATTGTTAAACTTATGTAATAAAATTCAAAATTGTAATGTCTGTTTCACAAACTATGATCAAAGTACATCAAAGCCATTAGGCATGTTAAAAAAATGTTAAAATGAGTTTAAATGAAGTTGAACACTATGTACATTTATTTGTAGTAGAAAACAATAAACCAAGAATATTAGGTAGGGATGTTCTGAACAAATTTGGTATGTGGCCATTGCAATTAAAGTCAAATGTAATCCAAGACCCAGTTAGCATGATAACACATAAATATTCAGAAGTGTTCAGTCCGGGGTGGGGAAATTTCAAAGGTATAACCTTAAAGTTAAAAGAGAATGCTAAACCAAAATTTCTACCTGTGAGACAAGTCCCATTTGCATTAAAGGGAAAAATAAATCTTGAAATTAAAAGATTAATTGACAATAAGCGAATTGAACCAATAAATTATAGTGCTTGGGGTACTCCAGTTGTACCAATACTTAAAAGTGATGGGTCTGTCCGGCTGTGTGGAGACTACAAAGTCACTTTGAATCCTCACCTAGAGATTGATCATTTTCCATTGCCACATGTTTAGGATATATTTAATGTGTTAAAAGGTTGTGCATTTTATTGTGAACTAGATTTAAAAGAAGCATACTTACAAGCACCCTTGGATGAAGCTTCACAGGAACTAACAGTTATTGTAACAGAAATAGGTACATTCAAATATAAATACTTTCCTTTTGGTGTCAATACGGGTCCTGGCTCCTTTCAGCGTTTGATGTCACAAGAGCTAACAGACATACCTAATGTGATAGTGTTTATTGATAATATTTATTTATGTGGAAAAAACTATTCAGAAATGTTAAATACTCTTGAACAGGTATTGTCAAGGTTAAAAAAATGTGAATTTAAATTAAAAGCAGGAAAATGCAAATTTTTTAGGAAAAGTTTAGATGTTTTTGGATATAATGTAAGTAAAAATGGCATTCAAATTATAAAAGAAAATATTACACCTATAATAAACTTACCACCACCACAAAATATTACAATGTTAAGATCATTTCTTGGAAAAATTACTTATTATGCCAGATTTCTGAAAGATTTAGCTGCAATTCTGTACCCTTTGTATGAATGTACTAAGAAAGGAAAGTTTGTATGGACAGAAAAGTGTCAAGAGGCATTTAATTTGGTAAAAGAAAAGTTGGCTCATGCTGATAACTTAAGTCATTACAACCCAAAATTACCACTGATCCTTTCCTGTGATGTTTCAGCTTATGGTGTGGCTGCGGTGATATTTAATAGGCATTCTGATGGTACGGTCAAACCTATAGCATTTGCGAGTAAAAAATTAAGTATAAGAGAACAAAAGTATTGTACTTTAGATAAGGAAGCATTGGCAGTAGTTTTTGGTGTTACTAAATTCTATAACTATACATATGGCAGACAATTTGAGTTGGAAACAGGCAATGCTGCTTTAGTCAGAATATTTGGACCTAATAAAGCAATACCAAAAATGGCAAACAACTAGCTTACACTATTAAGCATATAAAAACCGATGTTAATCCAGCAGATTATCTCTCTCGTTCACCCATGATGGATAACACAGATATAAATCATTTTTGTCATAACAATTTATTAAATATAAATGTTAACTATATTAACAGTTCAGAAATGGAAGCATTAAACTGGAAAACTATACAAAGTGAAACTAAGAAAGATAAAATTTTGTCAAAAATATTAATGTACTCCCATGATGGGTGGCCGGAGAAGATGCCTGTTTGTAATGAAATTGATATTAGACCTTTTTATTTAAGAAGACATGAGACAAGTGTGGATAGAGATTGTGTATTGTGGGGCCACAGGATTATTATACCGAGTAGTTTAAGAGATTCAGTATTGAATGAATTACATGCTACACATTTTGGAAGTTCTAGAATGATTGAGTTGGCAAAATCATATTTTTGGTGGCCAAAGCTGAATGAAGCTATTGAAAATTTAACTAAAACTTGCACCATATGCCTGACCAACTAAAACAATCCTCCAAGAGCTATACCAAAGTGTTGGCCAATTCCACCAGGACCATGGTTCAGAATACATGCAGATTTTCTTGGACCATTGTTTGGAAAAATGTATTTAATTGTAGTAGACAGTTTTTCAAAATGGCCTGAGGTTTTTCTGATGAACAATATTGGCACAACTTTGACAATTTCAAAATTTAAACAACTTTATATTCGCTTTGGGTTTCCAGTACACTTAGTTACAGATAATGGCACATCCTTTACTAGCTTTGAATTTTAGAAATTTTGCAGTGTCACAGGGGTAAAACATACATTTACACCACCACATTTTCCTGCAACCAATGGGGCTGCAGAGAGATTTGTGGAGACTTTTAAAAGTCACATAAAAAAAATGGTGGAAAGTGGTAAATCACAAGACTATGTTCTTAGCCTATTTTTGATAGATTACAGAACCACTTCACATCGTAGTACTGGAACCACACCTGCCAAGTTAATGTTGGGGAGAGATTTAAGAACTAGATTATCTTTACTAAGGCCAGCTCCAATCTATCAGAATTTGGTGGAATCTCAGACCAAACAAATAAAAAATACTGTTGGTAACAGAAATATAAATATTGTGAGTGGTAGTAAAGTCTTGGTTAAGGACTTTAGGAAAAATCACAAGCCATGGTCTAAGGGAATTGTGCAGCAGGTATTAGTGCCAGGCACAACCTATCTGGTAGAGGTGGAAGGTCAAGTATGGAAGCGCCATGCCAACCAATTGCATGTTTTTTTTAAATAATATAAGTTTATAGAAAGATATACTTTAAAAATGTATATTATATGAATTGATTAAAATAATATAAAACAAAAAAAAAAAAAAAAAAAAACAAAAAAAAAGTTAAATCTTTTAAGTATGTAATAAACGTTATAAATTAAAACAAATATTGGGGGGAAGAGTGTTGTACATTGAAAAATGTAGGTTTTTTTAGTATAATGTCGTTAACACCTTGTTATGGTATTTGATGATGGCAACACTGCTTGCCGCTCTCTGCATCTTGTGTCTCGTTTTGATAAGCACTCT
The DNA here is from genome assembly GCA_927399485.1 of Calamotropha paludella. NCBI lineage: Eukaryota > Metazoa > Arthropoda > Insecta > Lepidoptera > Crambidae > Calamotropha > Calamotropha paludella. The sequence goes on along the minus strand of OV656803.1, from coordinate 28,091,151 downwards.
CTCTAGTTAAAAATAAAGTGATTTTTAATTAATCTCTCACTTTTATTAAATATACAACAGTAGCAACAGTAGCAACAGTAGCAAAGTTTCTAACTTCGGTATAAATTACCGTTCTGAATAAAATAATCAGAGGAAAATATATTGTTGGGATAAGTCTTAATTTCAGACCTGAAAAACGTGTATATGTTACAGTCAAAACTCATAACCAGTCAAAACCACTTTTGACTGCAAAAATTAGGCAAAAGTACTTTTGACCTTAGTTATAAACATTTTTGACTGATTTCGCAGGCAAAAGTGGTTTTAACTAAGGGCATCGGTCAAAGGTACTTTTAACTGCAAAAAACAGTCAAAAGTGGTTTTGCCTTATTTAAAATTTAGATTGTCAGTCAAAACTCATAAATAGTTGAGGTGGTTAATGGTGGTTAATGGTGGTTAGGTTAGGTTATTCTCTTTTTATTATTGATCTAAATCAAAATCTGAATTTAATGAAAATATGTTATTTGGAAATATTGATGCTTATCCTAGAAAAAGTTATTAAACACATAAAATTCAACCCCTTAATGGTTGATGCATGAATTTTGCAACACGTACAAAAGTGACCAATACGTTACACTGTAACCTAAAATATTGTAGCAGAAATTGGAATTCAAAGAAAATGAGTGGAAACGAAAAGAATGAAGGCTTTTTATTAAGGCTTCAAACGTTAGAAGAAATGAAGAATAGTCATTATAATGTAATGGCAAAGGAAGAATTTGAAAAAATTGTTATTGAGGTATAACAATTTTTGAATTGGTCTGAACCACTTTTAACTAAAACAATTTGGTCACAAATATTTTGCAGTTAAAAGTACTTTTGACCAACGTCCTCAGTTAAAACCACTTTTGACTGCGAAAATCAGCCAAAAGTGGTTTTAACTAAGGTCGTTGGTCAAAAGTACTTTTGCCTAATTTTTGCAGTCAAAAGTGGTTTTGACTGGTTATGAGTTTTGACTATAACATATACATATATTTTTATCTCAAACAAAATTTGTATTTTTACTAACACTGCCTGATAGTTTTATGTGGTTTCATAATTTCGCGGCTGTGTGAACTGCACGAAATCTTGTTTTTTTTTTTATAAAAAATGCAACAAAAGAGATTTCATTTCATTTAAGCCGAAGAAATAATAACAGTTTTTCATCTCTATGATTATACATTGTGTATATATGAGATAAAAAAATATTTTAAGTAAACCATCAATATGTAACGATATTACCTGTTAAAATATCGTTACCTATGTACTTTATATAGACCGATATATTTGATAGACAGGCATTGTCGAACAAAATAGCTAATTGCTTAGACGACGATAAGAAAACAGCCTTTGTTATTTTTCTTATACTTGATACACTTCTTTTTTCTTTGGCTTGATAAAGATATCGCTTTTGTTTTGGAAATATCGCATTCTTTGTAAGTTACTAGTTATTTTCGTCGTCAATGTTTTTTTGCATAAGAATTCATAGGCAAATCACTTGTTCATTGTTATCTTATGATGATACTAGTTCTCAACGTGGCTTTATCAGCACGCAAAAAAAAATTAACTTGCATCTAGATGTGTATACTTTCCTAAATAAAATAAATATTCATAATTTGGTCAGCATAACTTTCATAAATATTGTATCTTAATATTGTTTTCTTAGATGGGCAATATGTTGGAAATACCAACATTTTTTATTGTACTAAACATGTTTTTATGCTGGCAACTTTGTAGTTTTTTTCCTGTATTTTTCTCTCTTTGTTACCGCAAATAAATGAGTGTGCACGTCAATCATACAGAAGCATTTAATTACCAGCCAAATCCACAAAATACAGTCCACTACCAAAGTACTGCACACTTTTCAATATGTATATATTGGAAATGCTTTTCTCAGGCACGCAATCACGTCAAAACTACTGAACCTATCGGTATAGTACTATGACCAATCGACGCGGTAAACTCTGTGGATGGTTTTAGGCTACTTATTTGATAGATTCGATTGCTCCTTTTTGATTTATTTTTATAAACTTTTCCCCGAATTTATTTTATTCCGTGGGTTGCGTAACGGTTGGCAATGGCAGTCCAACAGTAAAGCGTAGAAACTTTATTTTGAATATGCTCAGGTGCCCGCTTTACTGAGCGTAATTTTTTGAAAAAAATCTAAAATAAATGGTACCAATGAAAAGAAATAATTATGAGCCCAACGAAGCGCGCGGACGACGACTAGTATTATGTGAAGGTAAAGTTTGTATTACAAATAATATAAATGGGGCTGTTTAGTAAGACCTGGATTCCAATCCTACCTGAGTATTATATTTTCACATATGGAAAAATATTTATTTTTATTTTCATTTTTTTTAATAATGCGGTTAATTATGTTTCTTTGGTTCGCAGTAGGCAGCAGACTATACGTTTATTGATGACACGACTTGAAGATCGAGTCTAAATATTCAATAGTCGATTTCACGATCGGATTCCAGAGTCGATGAGTTGAGCGATGTTTTCTGCACGATTTGCTCCTGATTACGCACCCTGAACGAATTCCGTAGGAAAAATACAAAACGGACACATCTGTGCCGAATTTTTGGTTACGTGTGTACTACATAATTGTTTATTCGGGTCGGGTCGGTCTTGTAAGTACTTTGGCAATGATGCGTACGGCTAAATCACATCCAATACTTGAACGTATTGCTTCTGTGTTGTTTGATCCTATTTGATACTCTTTTCATTATTCTAGCCATCCATATAAAAACGTGTAATTCATAATGAATTAATAATTGAATACTTTTGTTTTCCTTAAGTTATCAGCAAAGAGACGTTGAATGCTGCTTGTTTGAGAGTGTAAGAGCTTAAAAAAGCTCTTTCAATCTTTCAGCGATTAGTTTTTCCCATCATGCATACCTAATTACATTCTTGGGCCGTGTTTGACAACGGTATTTGCTTAAATTTTAAATAGTATTACTATATTAAAATTTATAAAATAATAATTAGGGGTATGGTGTGCAGCAGAGAAGAATTGTATCAACTCGTTACACTAAAAGGCTTATGATAGTAGAGACGTTCAAAATACGCATTCCGTGAAATACAAAACTGGGGGTGTTTTTTGAATAACGCGCTGCCGTGGATGTAAAACCTCTCAATTTTTCGGGGAAGCATGTCTCTAGTAGAATACTTCTTTTGGTTGATGAATACACATCATTTAAATAAAACTATAGGGTACTAGTTTCTCACTCGTTGCTGTAGTTAAAATAAGCATATATTCTAAATTTTTAGGTCAATTTATATTGATGGCAGCCGCAGTGGGTTGTTTTTATTTACTAACATATCCTTCATCGATCATACCAGCGTTATTTGAATTACTCTAACAAAACGCCAACAATTGTAAGTTTTGTCTACTTCTAGAAACCATATCCCGGTCCTTCTTTTGTGTAACAGTAAAATCATTTTACTTTCGCATTTATATGGCATAATATACGCTATATCGCATAATAATGTATATTTATTGAGTTTTTAATATAAAATATGTTATGAAATGTAAAATGGCTGACTCAAATCACCTAATTAAAAAACAAAACGCGACAATGTTCAGTAATAGTTGGCACACAATGTTTCAAGCCTTTTCTTTTATATTTAGTTCTAGTCTACTTTCAGACACGGCGATAGTTGAACGGACCTAGATCAGGCAATTCCCATATTTTACAAGATAATGTTCCAAATCAATCAGACGTAGCCTTGCGGTCTGGTTACCACGCGGTCATCGTTGTCTGAACTCTGGAATATAGAATGGCGTGGCGATCATGGAATGCCGTCACAATCCAAAACAAACTAAGCAATTTTTTTTCGTAATAAATACTGCGTTTTTGTTAATTATACAAACATACCATTTTTTAAAAATTTTTGAACTTTAGCATAGGGGACATCCATTAATCACGAAATAGGGGAGGGGGGGTTTCGGCAAACATCACTATGTATCACATTGGGTTACAGTTACATATCACGTGTATACTTTTGTGTTATTATTTCTTATTCAGTTACTGTTGATCACAGTCAAGCAAATCCGTTGTCCGAGAACGCTTTTCAGATTAATATGTATTTTTTTATAAATTTTTATAATGTATATAAGGTACTGTTCTATAATTTATTTATATTAAAAATGAAAATATCTTTTTTAATTAAATAAATACACGTGATGTAAGAAGGGGGTAGGGGGATAATTTAGAACCTCACGTATCACCATAGGGGAGGGAGAGTGTAAAAAGTGATCTCAAAACCTCACGTGATTAATGAATGACCCCATGAGTAAATCAACAAAACTATTAATAATAATAAAAATATTAGCATTTAATCAATTTAGATTTATAATCCATAAATTTGTTAAGCTACAGCTACGGGGCAGTCGATTATAAATAATTGTTTTCCTTGTGCTAATTTACATGAAATTATGCACAAAATATTCAACTACACATTTAGTAAGGATGATGAGTTAATTATATTTATTGGAAATAGGGGTAATGTCAACAAAAAAAAGTTAACATCCTACTTTGAAAAATTAAAACAATTAGAGCTTAAAAAAATAGTAATGTTTACATTCCCCTACATAAAAAGTTTGTCAGATTCGGAAAATAACTATAGATTTAATTTAAATATGACTCTGAATTTATTCAGTCAGTATAATAATAATAAGTTCATTGTAATTGACTCTAACAGTATTGTTAGTAAAAATGTTTATACTTTAACTAATGGTAGATATTACCTGCCTCAGTATTATAAGAGACAAATAGTGTATTCACTATCATATTTTTTATTAACTTCAGCCAAGAACTTGGCTAAACAAACTGACTCTATTGAGCTGTATAATTTAATAATATTATGACATTGGAATCCGTACCAAGCTATTTAAATTAGATATAGAGACAAAACAGGTATCCTCTTGCAAATATAAATACATAAATAATGATTTTAACATGCCTCTTATAACTTTATAATTAGAGTCAAATAAAAATAATTGTGTTCAGAAATGCCCTCAAAATAAATGTAATTTAAATAAAATAAATAATATCAACCTGGTGCATCAAAAGAGTAATGGACTATCAAAGGGCAAACAATTAGAGATGGAATTATTCATGAATTGAAAACAAATTGAACTTTTGTGTATTACAGAACATTGGCTTGAGGGATGTGAACTCATGTTTGGTTTCAATAATCACCAGGTTGGTAGTATATTCTGCAGAGACAACACAGTACATGGGGGATCACTGATTCTTTTAAACAAAAGCTTAAAATTTAAAGCACGGAAAGATATTGTGTCTCTCCGTAGAATGCATAATAGAACTATCAGGTATAGAACTTGAGCAAATCATTGTGGTATGTGTATACAAACCTGGTTCCTCAGCTTATGATAGATTTGAGGAAATCATGGATGAAGCCTTGAGCAAATTGAGTAGGTCTAAAAAATACTTGATTGTGTGTGGAGATATTAATATTGATCTTCTTACAAAGAACACTAAAACCTATAGCATCTTAAATTTATTTAAGTCTCACAATCTTTTCAACTTATTTATGGAGCCTACTAGATTCTGTAAAACAACGTCAACCTGTTTCGATAATATATATAGTGATCTGGTACCTGTAAGTAAGAAAGTTATTGCTAACTTAGATTCAGACCATTGCGGGCAATTAGCTTGCTTCAAAATTGTCAAACAACAAGTCAATATACGTAAAATTATATGTCGACCAATAACTGCTGACAGATTGAAAGGTATAGGAATTGAATTATGTTGTAATCTTCCTTTTTTATCACCGGATATGTCACCGACTCAAAAAATAAATTATACATATTATGCCACTGCGGAATACACAAAAGTAGGCAAAAATTGTATGAGCTGTAGTACTCAGAAAGACAGTTTAATAGAACAGAATCTTTTCAAAATTATGTTAAGTCATACTCAAAAAATTTTAAGCAGGTTTGTCAAACTGCAAAAAATAAATATATTACTTAGTTCTCAAATTTATAACAGTACAGAAAAAGTCAAATCTACTTGGAAAATTATAAATGCAGAGACTGGCCAAACAAAAGCTTCAGCAAATAATAATAAAATTAAAATTGATGGTAAATTTATTAGCTCAGACTCAGATGTTGCGAATGAATTTGAGACATTTTTTACTCAAATTCCAGTAGATTTGACAAGCACTTTAGGCTCTTCCACCCCCATTGCAGAATCCTTGTTGAAAGAAAATGTTCCTTGTTGTAATACTGTATTTAAATTTAATTATGTTAGTAAACGTGACATTATAGACACTTTCAAATCGTTGAACATTACAAAAACTGCCGATCTCTGGGGTATATCTGTATATGTGGCAAAGAATGTCATTGAAATAGTTGCTTCACATTTAGCTTTAATTTTCAACAACTGTATTGATAGTAGAGTGTTTCCTGATTTGATGAAACTTAGCAAAATAACTCCATTCATTATCTACGTTAAAGTTAGAGGGATCTGAAGTACTACCATTAAATCTGGTAGTACTTCAGATCCCTCTAACTTTCGACCAATATCCCTACTATCAACATTCAGTAAAATTTTTGAAAAATCCGCGCTTAAGCAATTCGCGGACGGTCCACGACTGATGCTGGAATAAAATTGTTAGAATGCATTTATGAGGCCTGGGAGGAGTCGCAGGATGCCTATGGTGTTTTTTGTGACTTATCAAAGGCTTTTGACTGTGTCCAACATCAGACGTTAATCAGGAAATTACACTATTACGGTATCCGTGGTATCCACTTTGGATTTTCTCACTTCTTACCTAAGTGACAGGGTTCAAAAGGTGGTCATCAATGGAGAGCAGTCACCTGGATCATTTCTAACAATGGGGGTGCCGCAGGGCTCAATACTGTGTCCATTTCTATTTCTGGTATATATTAATGACCTCCCTCACCTTGTAAGACGCGACCATGAGATAGTCTTGTTTGCAGATGACACGTCTTTAGTGTTTAAAGTTAAACGTGGACAAATTAATATTGACGAAGTAAAAATTGCACTCTCCAAGGTCGTTCACTGGTTCGGCGCCAATAATTTGTTGTTAAATGAAAGTAAAACAAAATGCATTAGATTCACTATGCCAAATGTTCAATTAGCTAAAGCCAAAGTCAGGGTTAGGGATGAGGAAATAGAGCTGGCCAATCAAACTGTATTTCTGGGTATAACTTTAGATTCTAAGTTACAATGGGGTCCTCATATTGAATGCCTATCGAGCAGACTCAGTTCTGCAGCATACGTCGTAAAAATGATTCGTCGAATAACAGATGTGAAAACTGCGCGCTTAGTCTATTTAGCTACTTCCACAGTATTATGTCGTACGGGATACTACTGTGTGAAAATGCCGCCGATATTGGCTGCATTTTTGTACTGCAGAAGAGGGCTGTTCGGGCGATCTATGGGATGGGCTCCCAATAGTCTTTAAGAGAAAAATTTAAAGAAATTGATATTATGACTATACATTCACAATATATTTCTGAAAACTTACTGTATGCAAACAAGAATAAAGATATTAAATTCAGAAAAAATAGTGACTATCATAATTTAAATTTAAGAAATAAAGACAAGCTAACAATGCCCAGGTATAGGCTCCATAAAATAAGCAACTCCTTTGCAGGTCACTGTATACGAATGTACAACACGCTGCCATGTCACATGCATGACTTGTCAATTAATTAATTAAAAATTTTAATTAAAACTCAGTTATGCAAAAAGACTTATTACAGTGTTAAAGATTTTTTGAATGATAGGGCAGCGTGAACCTAAAAGAAATGGATTGCTCGGTCTCTGAATCGTTTTGTAATAAACACAATTTGTACGACATTTGGTGATTTTAAAAGAGCTTTGGCACATGAGTTTCTTGCCCGATTCTCCTCATGTTAGCCCCTGCGTTCGGAATCGGGTCGCTCGTGGCGATTACATGCGCGGCATCAATTCCGCGGATGTACTTGCCGCTAGCGCACGGGTTATCTTGATTTTATTGTTATCTGTTATTTTGAATATTTCTATTAATTTTGTTAAATTGACGATTTTAAGTGCACGCAAGGGCCTATGAAATAAAGTAATTTTGATTTTGATTTTGCCTTTTTAGTTTTCTACCTCTCCAATTTGTTGGTATGTAATCTTATCACAAATAAACAAAGAAGTATGTAGAGAAAGGAAGTGTTATCAACCAAGATACACGATACGGCTACAGCCTTTTTTAGTTTTCTACCTCTCCAATTCTTTGGTATGTAATCTTATAGCAAATAAACAAAGAAGTATGTAGAGAAAGGAAATGTTGTCAACCAAGACACAGGGATACGGCTACAGCCTTTTTTAGTCTTCCACCTCTCAAATTCCTTGGTATGTAATATTATAGCAAATATATAAACAAGTATGTAGAGGAAGGAAATGTTATCAACCGAGATACAGGATACGGCTACAGCCTTTTTTAGTTTTCTACCTCTCCAATTGTTTGGTATGTAATCTTATAGCAAATAAACAAACAAGTATGTAAAGAAAGGAAATGTTATCAACCAAGATACAGGATACGGCTACAGCCTTTTTTAGTTTTCTACCTCTCAGATTCTTTGGTATGTAATCTTATAGCAAATAAACAAACAAGTATGTAAAGAAAGGAAATGTTATCAACCAAGATACAGGATACGGCTACAGCCTTTTTTAGTTTTCTACCTCTCAGATTCTTTGGTATGTAATCTTATAGGCAATAAATAAAGTATGTATAGAAAGGAAATGTTATCAACCAAGAAAATATCAAACTTTCTTAATTATCTTTGACTTTTTAAAACTTAAAATTGATATTTTTTTGAGAAGGTTGTGCTGCTGACGTAGGTACAGTCGCCGTCAGATATTTCGTAGCAGACAAGGTGACCAAATACTTCTGAACAATTTAAAATGTCAATAAGTTCTATACGCTACAAGTGACCATTAATATATGAACATTCATTACTGCATTAATATCTCAGCAGATGCTAGTCATTTGCTTCTAAACACACAACTTACCAATAATATCTGAACACTCATCACATCAAATGTGTCTATGCACATAGTGTAGTCTGAATCATCTGAGAAATATTGCAGTTGGAAGTCCTTCTAACTTTACTGTAATTACCATTTTAATAGGAGCTCTTTTGATAATTTATACAAGGTGTCCTAGAAGCTGACGTCAAACCGAAAGCGGGTAATAGACTAACTCTGATAAGTTATCAGAAAAATATAAAAAAATCTAAGTCAATTATTAAAAAAAAATAGCATAAAAAAAATAAAAAATAGCATTTAAAAAAAATTAGCATTTAAAAAAAATCGATAAAATTTACACCCCGTGTTGGTTATTAATTATTAATTGTTATTAATAAAAATATATTAAGAATTATTAATTTCATTAAAATCCAATATCTATTTCATGTCATAAGGCTTACATTTAAGCATAACATATCGCACTAATAAGAGAGTGCAGGTATAAAAAACGTGCGTAAAAAACAACTACGCCTCCGAGCCCTCAGGTGGGATTCGAATCCACGACCTTTCGCTATCCGGGCGAGTGCTCTGACCGCTGAGCTACCGAGACGCTGGCAAAAGTGTTTACAAACGTATTTCAACTTCTACTATGAGCTAGTGTCGTATAATAAAATAAATAAATAAATTAAATAAAAACAAGAGAGTGCATGTTAAATTATAGCCTTTAAAAAATAATAATTAAGCCCAGTGTTTATCTGCGTAGATACATTTGATGTGATGAGTTCATATATTATTGGTTAGTTGTGTGTTTAGAAATTAATGACTAGCATCTGCCGAGATATTAATGCAGTAATGAATGTTCAGATATTAATGGTCACTTGTAGCATATAGATCTTATTGACATTTTAAATTGTTCAGAAGTATTTGGTCACCTTGTCTACTACGAAATATCTGACGGCGACTGTACATGATAAATGATTCTTTTTTTAAATGATATGAAACTTTCGATTAATTTTTTTTTAGTTTCTTTGTAAAATATATTCGTTGATGTGACGACACCTACACCAGCAATTGCGTCCATGTTCTCATCATTCCTGCACCCAAAATTCTGTGTTTGGTACGCTAGTATATAACAAAAACAGCTTCCGTGTGACGGTATTAGAAACGAAGAAGTTTTCACACAGATTATTGTTATATCGCTGTAAAGTTGTAAATAACTATATAATCATATCAAAGATAAAAGATCTTTAAGACGAATATTAAGAAAGGATCTATAAAAAAAATAAAAATACAAAGATTTTTTTTTAAGTTGACCATCGGTAATATGACATTAGAAATCAAACAACATACTCTTGTTGCATAGGTATTTATGGTATACAGGTGGTATAGGACTTGGTAACTGATATTTTATATATAACATTTACTTATGATCGAGGCATCCACAACAGACTACAACCTGCTGTAAATGCCTTAATAATAAGATTTATCAATGACAGAACTAATTATAAGCAACTAAATATTATCTAGTGTAGTTTAAAACGATTAGTAATACACAAATCTAACATGTTAAATTTATTAGAGACTTAGGTATTACAATAGACAGTAAGCTTAATTTAAATATTCACATACAAAACATAACAAATAAGTAGGGGCTTTAGAAACCTTTTTAACACTATTACATCTATATTACCCACTGGTTCGGTCTCGACTTAAAAACTTGGAAGCCAGTTTGAAATCCATATTATAATAAATAGAAAAAGGCTCTCAAAACTGTATAAAGGAAGTTCTAACGATCTATGCACTACCGATATTTTCGTGACCGACTGTCTTACTTGTAACTCCATGCCTAATATAAAGTATTTAATCTCCCACAAAGATATTTTTTACTAGATGCGGAGTTTTTATACGACGACGAAATATTCTAGGTATGACTGCATCCCAATAACAAATAAATCTGCTATAATGTTCCCACCAGAACACATAGTTGAAATTCACCTTACTTGTTTGCATGCCGGCAAAAGATCGCCTTTTTATCGCCTCCCCCACATTTTCAATGAGTTTTTCAGCACGGTAGACATATTATCATTACGCCCCTGTAAATTTAAAAAAGAACTCAACGAACTCACTGCTTGAAATTACAGCTGTCAATGAATATCCATAATATAGATACTTTTAGTGTCTACAATGTCACTTTAATTTTATCTTCGTTTATAAATTCTTCTTTGATATTTTTTTCATTGTTTCAACTGTATACTTAAGGGAAATTATTTTTTTTTTTTACAAAGCCAGACTGGTAACTGAGCCTATTTAGGAAGAGACGTTTTAAAAATTTATAAATATTTGAGTTTATTGTTGTGGTAAATGATGTTGGTTGCGAAATTAGTCTTTTATCATATTGTAGTCTAAAAAAGTACAATTATTTTGTATTGAAAGGACAATTTTTGTATCCATAACAACGAAGTGTTGCAAAAAATGCACGTGCTCCCCTAGTATAAATCCACAAGGGTTCGTAATAAGTACAAATGCACAATGATGTCACGCATAATAAATATTATTGATTCACAGCCGACTACTATAATCCAGCAAATAATTCCATCTGTAGATAAACATATTGCGAAGGCCGAGGGCAAAAAAATCGCTTTGGGGTGCGCTTTGAAACTAACACGAGAATGCCATTTATCAAACAGTGCACGTGTTATAAAATTGAATTCAAGATTAACTCCGTTGTGTTATGTGACGAAACGTATCTAAACTTCGATCACGTATAAAAACATAATATTGAAAATATGATTAAGTTCCTTATTATATTTATAATGCCAGCATTAGCAACAGAGATTAATTATCATAATCTTGTTTTGGATAGTAATAAAATTTCTAATGAAATAAATATCAAGATTAGCTCGTGCTTTCGGGTTCCCCTAACGTGTCCGCAAAACAAATGAGTCGTGATACGCGTTGAAGGTAACTATTGAGAACTTACTTTTTCTATTCTATCCATAGATTGCAATTGGGTATAGTAAACAAGAGGGAAAAATATTATTTTTGTTTACCAGTTACTGTACAAAACTGAACCAAAACGCGGTATCACGATTGTCGAATCTTATGATGTTATTTAAAAAGCCTTGAATTGTATATGTTGTAAATATGATTTCATTTTGTTTATTGAATAAAAATAAATGAGACAAATTAGAAGATCAGAAGATCACTTAAATGGACTTTTAGTTTATCACCATATTTTATAAATTTAACTCTACTCATCTAAGTACCAACAATAACAAGGTAACTGACTTTCAAATGTATATCCATTTTTCAGAATTTATATTTATTTAATAATCCTTATATGCATTATAATCGCCTATTGCTATTTATTTTAAAAAAGAAGGTTGTAGTATTATTTCACCTAAGTCCAGAGTTCAAAAAACTTGAAACATCATCCCCTGTTTAATCTCACTAGCCAAAAGAAAGTCCCCTATTACCGTTGCACCCCACGGGAGCCCCGAATACCTATTTATTGCTTTGTTTTGTAATAAAACCGACGAGTGCAGCTGTGGTGCATTAGTTTTGCTAGTGATGTTTGTTTTTTGTTATCTTTGGACGCAATACTTTCCGTAAAGTACTCTCGCTATAAATGTTTAAATTTCTAATTGGATTATATACGTAATAAATAAGTGAAATTGTGAACATTGGGCAAAAAACAAAAGGACACAGTAATATTTGTGAACATTTATAATAACAGAATACATAGAATACAGAGTAAATTTCCATCATCAGTCTAAAAAAATACGGTTGCGGGAATAAACCATAACTTACCACCCGAATACAGTGCCACTTGGTAAACATTTGGTAGGCATAAATGCAAATGGTTTAAATAGCCCTCCGAATCGCGGAAGAGCTCGGGGTTCATTTAAGTTTTTTTTGGTCACCTATCCTATTACCAGCACTTGTAAAGGCTACTTAACTTCCGCAATCATAGGCCATATGCGCTAACTGTACATGTATAAATATGTGAATGAACTAATATTTATTAGTATAAAATATCGCCTAATAGTGCTACTTTATACTTATAAATATTCCCTTGCTAATGAAAGGGTATAGCGAGGGTAAATTATTATTTCTTAAGGGCAAAAGAGTGTTGTTTGTAGTTGTTTTATAAAAAAAAATATTCGTAATAATTTGCATTGTGCTTCTCGCTTTGTAAGGTTATATAACGTTATTAAATAAAAATTTCGATTAGTATGTCTCCGTTTTGCTTCTGAATATTGTTGTCGAGGCATTTTATGATTACATTTGAAATATGTTATTTGTGAGTGTTCATGTAAACGAGAAACAGTGTTGGATCCAAAACGCTACCCTACTAAGCTAATAATTATGCTATTTTTTGCTTTTGTTTTCTATTACAAAGATAGTCTTTGAATAAATCAAATGCTTCTCCCCCCTATATCTATATTCAATCTCCTATATTCACTATATTCAGTTCAACTCCCTATATCTATATTTTTAAGCAACACATATAAATACATTTAATTACTTTTTGACGACTGTTTGGTGCAAAGGTAGCGATCCTGCCTTTCGCACCGATGGTCCTGGGTTCGAATCCCGGAAGGGGCAGATGTTTTTATGATGAATTCGAGCATTTGTACCTGAGTCATGGACGTTTATATATATTTCTATGAGTATTACATATCTATGTATCATATATGTATGTCTATCCGTTACCCTAGTATCCATAACACAAGCCTTTACAGAGCTTACTTTGGGCTAGGCTAATTGGTGTGAATGTTAGAAATATTTATTATTTATTATATTATTACTTTATTTATTTAATCGCTGACAATTTAGGTTAGTGCTTGTACGGTGTCCTCGGTTGACATTTCGTTACGAAAAAATAATGGAGAAGATTTTAAAATTTTCTAATTTAGTTAAATTCTTCACGAGCCGAACGTTTTATTTACTGTTAAATGACGTACCTATTGGGATTTCTTAAGTTATCATTTCTTCGAAATAACTTCATTAGGGAAACCTTTAAAATTGCTCATATAATAGACAAGACTAGGGAAAACCGTTAAAGATGGTACAGTCACGTGGTATAAAAAGAACCAGACCATATGACAAGACAGGTGCTGGATATTGAAGGTGGAAAGAGGAGCCGAGGTAGACCACCTGTCACTTGGACATGTTGAGGCCCTGGGCCTGACAAAAGAGATATGCACTTACAGAATGGAGTAGAGAAAATAGACCAGGAGGACCGACCCCAAAATGAAGCGGGATAATAGGCCAGGAAGAAGAAAAAAATATAGTTAGTGATATGAAGTGAGTGGCATTCAAAACAGGTAATTCTAATTTTTTATTGATCAGAAATAAAAATTTGAAGGTGAAGGCATGCTGCAGTTTGGTTTTTGAAACCTTAGCATCATGTGTACCGTTAATATAAGAGACTGAATCACTTAATACTATCAGGTTAACACCAGGTTTTCGAAACTGCAGGTTTAATATAGATATACATAGAGTATAGATAAACAGATCATTTAAATTTAAGTAAACGCTTCAAATATTCGGCAAAACTATTTTGAAGTAAGTGCTTTTGATATATAATAATTCAGCACGATCATTAGCAACATTTATATCATGTCATGACTATCCGTCATTATATGGATAGTCGGTTATCCCTGAAATCCTATGTAAATAATATGTGTGTAAAAGTGTATATGAGATTAAATGTCGATGTAAAGAATATTTCATTGTGATAAAACCTTAAACTTAAAACGAGATAGTACACAAAATAAAATGCAGAAACAAAAACAGTAAGGTTTACATTTAATATTAAATTTTGAGTGAATAACTTCAATTGATATATAATAAATAAACAAAATTAAATTTCTTTCATGTTTGATATATTTTGAACGATAATTAAATTAGTACCTGTCAAAATTTTACATCGCATACAAAGTTCCGATTTAGGTTTTGTTTCATTATCGCAGCCGAATGGGGCAGCTATTATTTCAATAATTTAGTGTTAAGCTCATTTTATTATTACATGTTTCTTTATCACCAGGAAACTTATTAAACATCTGCACTCTTCAAATAATATTGATTTTTTTTCCTTATTGGTATAGCCTTTTAGAAGTTTAATTTTTAATTTGATTTTGAAGTTACGTGTATTCATTTTTAAATTTATATTACTGTTTAAGACAAAATATTTTTTTATAAAGAGTTTTAGTTCATTGATTTCAAAGAACCTAATGCATTTGCATTAGGTTCGTTTTGGCGACCGAGCCCCAAACTTCTATCAGGTGAGATTTTACTAAAGAATTTCATATTTATTTGCTTATTTTATATGGAATACAATGTAAAAATTTACGTATCGGACCAAGTAATTGTAATAATTTTGTTCTTGCGTGTTCAATATGGATTTTCCCTGTTAATTTATCGGCCCAAATAATTTTATTAATAATGAAATCATTAATAATTCTATGTGATACAAAACCAGGAATACATTTGGTTTTAGATTTAAAAATCATAAATGATATTTTTGAAGTGTTAATTGTAAGTATATTACATTATAGCCATTCATTAAATATTATCAGATCTCTTTGAACATTTTAACATCATTTCCATTTGATTCCGCTGGGTCGAACTAGTGAATTTATGTACCATAACAACTTGTTGCCTATTTTGTAAATGTGATGTGAATAATTTCAGAATCTTCCGTGTCTGTGATTCCTATGTTGCTAAGTTTCTTTATGAGATTTTTCGTAGATTGCCCCGTCATGAAAAACCCTTATTTATCTTTTTGCCATTAAGTTAGCAAAAGTAGCCTGGGTAAGTTTTCACCTTTAAGTAGGATTGTGTCATCACAAAGCATTTATAAAAGACACCGGGTGGATATATTTCTCCTAAGACTCAAAAAGTTTAAAACTGAACTTATAAATTTATTATGACAGTTTTTGTCTTTTTTTTCTTCTTATTTTGGGAGCTTTGATCGATATTCAGTTTTTGTGTCGCATTTGGTTTATCGTCCTATTTTTAATATGAATTTGTATAGTTCTTTATTTTCTTATAGATTTGCATGTCTAATGCATACCGTGGCAATCTGTGATTAAGGCAGCGCTTTTTCTGGTGGAAGATGTTTGTGTTTATTGTAATATATTTACTTAAGTCACACTTTTGTCATCTGATTTTATTTTAGTATCATAATCCGTGGCAGCTATAAGTGTACTTAATTTTGTCCGAAAACCATTCTAATGGTCAACTAAAAAGTTTTTTTAATGAGATAGGAATTTAAAGTAACGTTAATAACCCTTTCGAAAATTTTAGATACAATTAACAGAAGCGATATAGGTCTGTGTTCTTTGGATCTGTTTTATTTCTTGATTTGTGTATAGGTCTAACGAATCTGAAAAACGCCACTGAATATAAATGCGTTTTTGGCTTTAATAGTTATACCATTCAAATCAGAAGCAGTATTCTTGTTTAAATTGTCAATGATTTTGGATATATTGTCTACACTACAGGAAGTAAGTTTATCTTAAGTTATGTTCTATTCCTAACAATTTTTCTTAATTTTGAGTAAATGTGTGATATTAATTGGGTATTTTGTTTCCTACCTTGCTAAGCAACAGACGAGAAGAAAGTGTCAAGCAACTCACAGATTTGGTTTCTATCTTTGACAACTTCTGTACTCGATAATGATGTTGTAGGAGTGCTGCTAGTCTTGGTTTTGCTTCTTGTTGGTTCCTTTATTTATTATTCAAAGTCAAATTCAAATATTGTCGGTAATTAATTTAAAGAAATAATTCCCCTTTCAAGATAGTATCATAAATTTAATGTTCCTCTCGTCTCCTCGCACCTCTAAAGCAGGTGATTGTTCAAAAATGCGCCAATCCACATATTTGTCAACCGTTCTTCTCTCGTCGATTTCTTTGCAAGTTAAAGAATTTGGTCATTTTCAAGATTTCAATTTTCAGTATAGTAAAGTACAATTCATGTAATTTGGGATATATAGTGTCATATATATAGCGCATGAGTTTCGACAGCTGTTGATTGCGGCAGAGATGTCGTTAATTTTTTCTCGCACAGGGCGCCTTGTGAACTTCTATTTTTTCATAGTATTTTTCAGCTTTATATTTTAAATTAATGGTTTTGTAGAAAAAAACCTTGGTATTGTTACGTTTAAATCCAAGCGCGGTTCGAAAGGTGAAGGTAATATGAATTATATGTATGAATTTATTGTCCTTATAGCTATAATTTGTTATAGAGTCACAAATATTAACTAAAGCAAGTGAATAAATTATTTGATCGACTCTTGATTGAAAAAAAAAGGAAAAGATGACAAAAAAATCATTAAATCTCTATACATTAGCAAAAATGAGGAGATCCGCAGGAAATGCAATAACCGACAGTGATTAAAGAATTGCCTAGCTGAAGTGGCAGTAGGCAGGACACACAGCGAGAAGATCCAGTGCCATTGGGGCGGAAAAGTTTTTTGGAACAAACCCGATAACGTTCCGTGGGTGCCTACCTACAAGGTGGACCGAAGCCGCTGGATGCGGACAGTACAACACCGACCGTTATGGAGTTATTTGGGCAAGGCAGCAAAGGGCGTCGTAAGGTTGTCGTGGTGGTATTGGTGGTATAACTGTGTCCCACAACATAATTATATCTTTTTACCCGAAAAAGGAGGGTATATGACTTTAACCGTTGATATTATCTATGTACCTGATAACTTTTCAACCAGTTTTTTATTGTAATTTGATAGTCCGCTGGTTGTAGGCCATGTGGCGTTACATCAAACTGAAAATGAGGCCCTCTAGAAGATTTAATAATAATATAATACTTACATTCACAAAAATTTGCTTAGCTCAAAGTAAACTCAATAAGGCTTGTGTTATAAATATTAGGGTAACGGATAGATGTACATATTATATAATACATAGATATGTAATATTTGTAGAAATATATTCAAAATACCCCTGACTCAGAAACAAATGCTCGTATTCATCACACAAAGATCTGTCTCTTTCGGTATTCGAACCCAGGACCGTCGGTGCGCAAGGCAGGATCGCTACCGTTGCACCAAACGGCCATCCAAGTCATGAGCTAAAAAAAATTTTAATGTTGCCGTCTTGGGTATCAAAAGAAAGGCAATAATTAAAAGGGACATCCCTTTATGACCCTCAGCAGATTCAGATCATTAAATGGATTATTTATATGTAGTTAACGATTAAGAGATAAGTGGCATATGACCACGGCTATTCAGAAGAAAGCCACGGTCATAAACTACCTTTTCTCTATTTTTTTCTTTTTCACAATTAAACCGGGCTTTCGTTGACCACTTTTTTGATATATTATTTGTTTAATATTTTAGGAGATCGATTCTGAAGAACGAGTGATCATGGTTATAAGTTACTGAAATATTGTTTTGATAAGAAATTAACAGTGACTACTTATTGCATCTTTATAAAACCGTAATCTTAAGTAATTTACATTATTGTATAAAATAAGTAGGTATATCAATTAAGAACGAGATATTTAGTGTCGTTAAAACAGTAAAGGGAAATAATACCAAAAGACAAATACTACCACAATAATTTATGTTTTATTAAGCCACTTAAATATATAAACCAACGCCATAGTGCTTAATCTATAAGAAAATATTCTTAAAGCCAAATCTGAAAACTTTTCATAGAGATAATAGAATAAAAATCTTATACAAAAACATTAAACTTTCAATAGGTTTCAAATTCACTAGCACGCTAACATTTCCACGTAACGTAAGAGACACTACGCTAACTAACACGAGAGTACAATAAATATTAATTTGATAAATTTCCAAATTTAGGTTTCACAAATGTGCGGCGAGGAGGCCCTGTTCCGGTACATACAGAGAATAGGTCGCTCGGGAAATTAACGCCATTTGTCCAGTAGTCGCGTTGGCCTGTGGACACGAGTGTAGTTTTGTTGGGTACAAACGGGCTACGATTACCTCACCTGTTATAAGCACTGTTTTTTTTTTATTTGCATACTGAAACGGAAAACTGCTATACCAAGCACTATTAATATATTACTTTCTTAAACACATTTTACCATCGAACTAGCTCTTTAAAATGGTCACATGATTTCAAACATTTTTTAAATAGTTATGTAAATGAAATGAAACCCTGTTAGAACACTTATTCTACTACGTTGGTCCGCATTTTGTATTTATAGTGACGGTTCATTTTTTGCATTAACTTTTATAACAATATTTCCGAAAAACTAAAATTAAACGTGTTAACTAAAATTGTATAGACAATCGTTCACAGGGAAAATCGGCAAGTATTAATCATTTTTAGATCAGTAAAAACTGCAAGGTGCAGAGTGCTATATCGGACAGTGCCCTATTTGTGAAGACTATTAGTTGAAATAAATTAAAACCATGAGTATGTAATTACACAAAAAAGATGTCATAATGTGGTTTCTACTTGTTTTGATGAAAGTTTTGTAACGTTGCACGTGTTGTGCGTTACGTTTTCTAATATATACGTTTAAATCTTTTAAATTACAAACCCCTGTAATATTGTAACATTTAAATGTTATGAAAAGGTATAATGTGTTATTTATAAAAACGGTTTTATGTCTAATATTATATATAGATAATAAATAAATTACCTCAACGTAAAACATATTAATGGGTATCAATAGGTTGAAATCGATAGATTCTAGAACTCATTCGATACCCCTGCTCATAACTGAATGGCGATTAACTCTTGGTCGGCAAATTGCCGTCAATCTTTCAAAATGTCACTACTTATTAGTGGGTAGTTCTGTTGTATTAGTACGAGTTGACAGCAATAATTTTCTTCGCCCAATTGTACTCGATGGGCCCGTGATTCCCCTCAGTAGTAAGAGTTTGAGACCCTAATATTATTGTCGAGGCAACTATTAGTTGGTAAGCTATTAAGAATACCAGTAGCATATGCCATTGAATCGTAACGATTTCTATTGCAAAAAGACTCTTTTTGCTTTATGCCACCTATTTGTCTTTCAGCTATAACTTTTCAAAATGAACCTCTATAATGTTCCCTTCCACATAATTTGTGCGTAATAAATTAATTAAAAATATTGGATACCTATAAAATTTAATAAAGTGGTTCAATATATATATAAGTTCTGCTAGACATCGACTCAAGTCTCGTGTACGTAAATACGTATATTTCAAACTGACGTTACATTGGTAATTCGAACTTGATTCAAAATATCTAATATAATATAATAAACAAAAATGTCAGCTTTATCAGACCACATGAAATCTAAGTGGTTAAAATCTTCACTTGCCACCGTATGACGTAACAAAAGATTTGGCAAGTGTGACAGTAGAGAATTAATGTCTGGAATTGTTGATAGCCAATCTCCTAACGAGCAGAATATCACAATTGGTGATACCACATTATTTAAATCGTACATAGATGGTGACTTATTCTTAAAAAAGTAGGACTCAAATATATTAAATCGACCACTCTTTATCAACTGAATGTAATGAATAATAGTCTTAATAGAACCTCCCCCGGGTGTGTAAGTAACAATTTTTGATTTAAGACTTTCATTTGGTTCTTCTGCACCCGTCGCCAATAATAATAAAGGATTATGGCAACTATCTGTATCAGTTTTGCAAAATACATCAACTAATTTCGAAGATAAGACTTGTACAGGTGAATTTTCTCGAATTCCGAGATAGTGCAGTGTATTAGAATTATAGTACTGAGCCAGAAGTTGAAGAGGTCCTTTCACCTCATGCATAAATACTAAAGGGGCTATGAGTACTGATACCTTAAAGAAATAATTATATTCAGGTAACAATGACAAAAGAACCAGAAGCGCTGTGGCTCCCATAGAGTAACCAACATAATGAAGCTGAACATTGTTATTACTTGTTCCTCTTATGTAATCAACAACAGCTGCTAAATCAAACTGTCCTATTTCATGCCAAGAAAAATTCCAAAATTCTGCATCATTGGTATTTTTGTTAATATGTGATCTTGAATATTTGTTACCTCTTGCATTTGCCAGCCATACATCATATTCCGCGTTTAAAAGCAAATAAGGTAGTCCTTTTTTTGGCCCAAGTAATATCCAATCGTCTGAACTACCGAGCAGCCCATGGTGCAATAACACTATTCCGTTTTTGCCGTGTGTTACATTTGATAAAGTCGGCAAAAGTCTGTGTATTGTTAATAAATAACCATCATTAGTAATCACGACATGGGAATCCGACCTATAACCATCTGCTGCAACCAATTCGACAAAATCAAGATTTTTTACATTTTCTGCTCTTGGCACACTTTTACTTACTTCGCTTGTAGTTTTCGATAAGACGTCTTCTGCCATAGATTCTCTTATAAATTTATGAAGAGCTCTTTGTATTATTTTTCTTCTTCTTTCTAAGCGGTCAAAATTCAGATGAAAAAAGCTTTGCACGTTATCTCTTAACTTCTTAATTGACTGCAAGAAATGACTGTTTGTATAGCTTCTAAGCACATTTTCAAAGTTATCGTTATTCTCAACTCCAATACTTATCGTTAAAATTATTATAATGTATAAAAGCCACATCACTATTTTGGAATTATATTTTGGGGTCCAAGTCAAGACACACGACTGAGCAACGAGTGAAATCACATGAATCTAAAAGACTGCAGAGTATTTTATCAATAGAACCATTGGGTTATTGTGATATCTAAATTCATAACAAAGGATGTTAGGCCTAGACAGTAAATTAAACTACAATAATAATCTATGAGCATTAATAAACGGTAATCTATTATGATTAACTTTAGTGACACACTGTACATTCTTATATTATGTCGACTTATAAATTGTCAAAAATGGTTGTCTTAATAAGACGTTGAAGTTTTATTCTATGGTGATTAAATGAAGAAAATAAATACAAAGCGATCATCTAATTTAACTTGTAACTGTACCCACTATGTGACCATCATAATAACTTATAGCTCTTGGTAACATTTTTTGTTGTATTGTTCTAACGGTAAGGAGCTAATATACTAACAATAATATAACTATAAATGAAATATTTGTTATTGTAGCAAATATTGTTTCCATGAGGTTAGGTGATTTTTCATATACTGAAATATTATTACCAGAATATGCAAACGAATTCTCTCAATATATTTTTTTACTTTATATAAATTCTTGTAATGTAAATAAGTGTAAAGGTCCTTTTAAGGTGCGCGGTTTGAGTAATCTACTATATAATAAAAAATAAATGTCATTTCCCTCCATATCACGCCGCATTTATTTTCGAGTAAAAGTTAGATATTGAATGCTTTTTTAAGAAAATATTTACTCATTTTTTATAATAATGATTACTGCAGTTTTTAATTAGTGTAGGTATCCGGTCTTTTTATGAATTCTTTTAAACGAAATCTTTTGTTTATTGATAAAACAAAGAAAACACCCAATGGGACGGACCGGACGAAGTTAAAATGAATGAAATAAAGGGAGAAGAATAATTTTCAATCAAGTTTGCATTCATTTCGGTCGAAGTGGGCACGTTGTTGTACATAAATTCTTAAACTCTTTTAAGTCATCGTGTAGAAAGAAAAACTATATCTAAACCTGGCTTATTTAACCGGGTTTGTAAGTTAATTTATGTATATCTATCTTATTTTTCATGTATGATACTAGTTTTATGAAGGGCAAATATGAACTTTTTTCAAAAAACTAGCTTTTGCTTAGGTAGAAAAGACCCAATGTTATAGTCTTTTAATCATTTGAGGTAGTTTTATACTCAGGATGTTTAAATTCAAAAGGAAGGAAAAGCTGTATTAAGTTTTACTTATCGTAATATTTTTATTAAATTAATGAGAAATGATGTTTAAGTTGAAAGCGTTATTAGTGCACCTAAAACATTTTATTTAGCTTGTTTTTTCTCTAGTATTGTAATGCATATGGAAGAGCGAGACTACCGCGCCATCTAGCGGTGGCAAATTATACCGCAATGTGGCCAACATGCGGACAAAAGAGAATAAAGTAAGAAAATCGACTAATGGCTGCTCGCGCACTTGCACCGAGATCCGCTATATTAAATTGAACTAGTGGCCTATCCGCAAATCCCTACAACAAACTATAGTTTTATGTGACGGTGTCTTCGTGTGCGTAACAATAAGGAATAGCAAAGCCCAGGAATTACCCCGGCAGCCTCCAGCATCTCACGCCACGTTGTGGCGTTCAAGGTATCGTGCCCCCTTCATCTTCCTCTCATATTTGTTGTCGACATTAATTTTCTTTCACAACCATTGCTTTTGATTTAAAGATTTCTTAGTCGAGAATGTTTTGGGCTATGTTTGAAGAAAATTCAATAAGGCGTATAATAGTTATGGGGGTGGAATTTACTGAATTCAGCGAACGTACTCTAGTGGGGTATCAAATAAAAGGGGTTTGATTTGTATATTACAAAGTTGACTTTTTGAAGGGGCTGGGGGTAGTTATGGGGAAGAGGATGAAGTTACTGAATTCAGCGAATATATCCGAGTGGGATATCATGAATGGCGCGCGCCCGACTCGCACTTAGCCGGCATTTCACTAATGTTTCGCACATGTGTTGTATTTGTGGCGCAGCAGCTTTGTTTTTTAAACGACACAAAACTTAGCTTTTGCGCCAATAGTAAGAAATTAGAGACATTTGAGTTTTAATGCAAACTGCTTGAAAAACGCAATCGTAACAAAGAAATGGACATGCACTGTTATATATAACATTAAAATCAGAAATAATAACATTGTATTATTTACATTACTACTTACAATTACGAAAATAAGTGCCCACAGACTTTCTATAACAACTGCCTAAGAATACCATAGTGTAGTCATACTATAGTATCATACCATAGTATAGTACCATAGTGTGTGTAAAACACGATTTGTACCTATATTTCATTTTGATACAAAAAAAAATACTTCCTACCTAAATCTAATTATAAGTTAAAAGAGCATAAAATAAAACTTTAATAGTAATAAAAATTGTAGTAAGGTTTATATAAAAATCTCGGCCAAATATATGTATAAGTAGCAATCCGAGTAGGCACATACGTAAGAAGGTTATGTAGTTTGGTATTGATCGACAGATTTAATTAAATTTATTATTTTGTATCATATATTCCAATATTATGTATTCAGTCGCGGTTTTCATGTTCACCTTGCTGTTATTTACTGATTGTTAATACATTTATGATATTCATATATCTTATTAATTATATGATTTTTACTTATTACCCATTCAGGCTTTTATATTTTTTAGTCGGGGGTATTTGTTCGAAGCAAACTATGGGCTGCGGGAAATTGTGTGCGCTTGAACTGAAGTGTAAAGTTCTTAGAAACAACACAAGAAACCGTCGTTTACCAAAGTTTCGCCTGAACCACATCTTAGCTTTGGTGATGTTTCTCTGCAAAGCAATTATCCATTCGAGGTCTATTGCACAATTTGGTTGGAATAAGATTTTTTAGGAACGTATCTGTGAGCCGCGAGCAGGCCACCTACAGTTAGCCGTAGCAACAGTGGTTAGATCTTAGGTCGACACCAGCAGCTTTTAGGGTCTGCCCCTGTGACCCAATTATAATGATTCTGAAGCAAGCGGCTACGGAACATTGTGTGTATATCTAATGGGGTGGAAAATTGGTAACAACACAATACACAGCTGAAAGTAGGCTCGCCTAAACCACATCAAGTGGGAATTTTGGCTTTGATAATATTTCTTTAAAAACCAGTTATTTTAAATCGAGTTTAGGATTTTTTAGAAACTTAGAACTCCGAGTTTGAGCGTGAATGCTATTTGACTTTTAAATACTATTATTTAAAAGTCGAATAGCATTCTCAGTCTACTAACAAATTGCCAAAGCGTATTTGATGTATAGGTTGCGTACTGTACGGCATTATTAACTTACTACAGCAAAATTTTAAAACATTTTTGCTAGCGCAATCTAGTAATTTAAAAGAATTAAAGTAATCGCTGAATAGGTATCCATTTAGGAGGTTCGATAAATTTAAATTCATTGTGGCATTTTTATAACTTCCCAAAAGGTTTAGGAAAATTTTAACCCTTAGGAGGTGAAATAAGCGGTCAGTTGTTGTATGGAAATCTGAGAGGCATTAAATTCGATACACATGCTCCTGTTAAAATAAATGCAGTAAGTAGGGAATCAGTATTAAAAAAAAATCTTTTCAAAAGAGGTAGAAAAAGTGGTTGAAATTATGTATGAAAATCACTAAATTCTTCAAAATTTATAAATGGTTCAGCATTTTATTGTTATAGGGGTAAAAATGGTTTTTATAAAAAGTCTACCAGTTATGCATGTTATAGCAGGCATATTAACATTCGCATTGTCTGACCGATGGGTACGCTTGTCCCACATAAATAATGATAGTCAAGATGTTTGTTGTTACTCAAACACGCAGAAACGGCTGAACAGAATTTGATCAAATTTGGAACACATGTACAGTACGGGTTTTCCACGCAGGTGAAACTGCGAGCGGAAACTAGTATACTAAAAAAATGCATGTAAAATAATTATAGTTTTCGGAACTAAATCGTGGTATCTATAAATTGTAACAAAGCTATCTAAACAATTTGTTCTTATATTACAGGTGACAACAATGAATCTATCTGTGAAAACTACCACAAAATCTGTACGGCAATTTCTTCGATTGGTATGTTCAAATGACGACAACTATTTTCGCTGTCATTCAATTTCAATCGAATATAACCGAAAGGATGCTACAAGTTAGGCTTATCTATCTATATTCGAAAACCCTTAAATAATATATTCCGTATACAGACAGGTAGACAAATAGTTTTAAATGCTGTTTTGTGTTTGGCTTTTTTATAGCCCAAACAATTTTTTCGCATTATTTCAAAAACAGGCACACGACTTTTTCTGTTTCATTATATGAATAGATCTTGTAAAATTCGCTTGAAAAGGTTGTAACTAAAAGTATTCTCATGCAAAAATTTAGCATCGCAATCAACAACTATTTAAACTTTCACTGCTAGATACGATGGGCGTAAAGAGTTTCAGAAGATACCATCATCACTCAACTTTTTGACAATGTATCGTGGTTTACACAATCAAACTCAAGTAGTCACAAAAATACCGTTTGCTTCCTGCTTTTCCATCCAGGCATCAAAAGTGTGTCTCATAAGTGTAACTCTAGTATCCGTAATGCATCTACCTCTTGTAAACCCGCGTTGTATATTGCAAACTTTTATTTAATTTGCAATCTAAACAAATAAGATTAAGTCTTGCAGTTAAATTTTGACCCAGTTCCCGTAGCTTGATTAGGCTAACATGCTGATCTGATGAGGGTGCCGGAAGATAGCTGTAGGAACACTGTAATAAAACAACGCAACCATTAATTTTGGGCTCATTTTATTCGTATTGAAAAGTGCTTTGTTTCTAGATGACATTCAGGATCAGATGATGCAACCAGAAAGTTGCTTTAGGAACTCTGTAATAAAACGACACAACCCTATTGAGTTTGATTTCGCTATATTCGTCTTGCAGTATATGTATGTATGTTTAGTTCAAATCTTTTAACTGAATTGTGAACCAGTTCCCGTAGCTCGAATAGGCTAAGTTTGGTTAATTATAAGCTATTTTTAAACAATTTTGTCTTTGTTATCATGATCCAATGTCATGCAACATTATTATTTGCTGTAGAACTTATTTCGAAAGCTTATTTTTTTCATATATAAGCTGATAAAAGAGAAAGCTGTTCTGATTTATATAACAATTTCTCTTACAATTAAGACTTATAATATCTGCGTAAAAATTGAACGCCATTACCTTGGTTGAGTTCTCCGACCAAATAACAAAAAAATAATTTAGGTAGATAATTACAAAACTAAACTACATATTACATACATTCAAAACAACTTCAAAATATTATTTGGACTGAGACAACATTATCGTAACAATAAACTGCTATCTTTCTCAAGGTTTATAAACTCAGTAAACTTATGAAGGCTCGTATCTCTAAATGAATACTCCTTCTTGAGAAATAAGTACAAAGATTTTTGGTTGGTATAAGATTTCAATCCAAATAATCACATCACACAACGCATTTTACAATAATATAATTATTATATATTGTTAAGAATATATTTAAAATATTTGGAAACACCAAGTTTATATTAATAAAATACACATCTATTATATAGTTACAAATGGAGCAGACACTGTATAGTTTACGGCACATCGAGCTAAAGGCTTTGACGTAATGGCTCAACTTATTTTATTGTTAAAGGGTTCATTCCACGTTTGGAATATATAGTCCAATGTGGTCGACTGTACTACATATACTAACTAACGTTTTCAATACAAAATTAAACTTCATGAATCACCAACAGAAATATTATTCTAGTCTCAAACATTTCATCTTCTATTATAATAAATAAACAAACCCTTTGGTTTGATTTTACAAATGAATTCCAGATAAAAAAATAAATAGGTATATATTTTTTTTAAATATAATAATGATTGTAAGCCATTCATTGTCCTCTAAAATAACTTCTAAAAATATGATTTTCTATTGATTTTGCAAGTTTATTTTTACCTTATACTTCATTTTCTTTTTCCGCTCTGTAATTTGGGCCACTTATTATCATTTCTAACACTTTAGAAAATATTAATCTATCTGCGTCAGCTCCCCATACGAATTCAGTGTGGCTTAAATTTTTGCCTCGTATCACAAAATGATCGATGGGGTTTGATATGCTAAAGTACAGTCGCATAACATCAGGTACCGTTGATAACCAATCTTCAGTGGATGATATCAAAGCAATAGGAACCGTCACTTTGTACAAAGGAAATTCCGTAGAGGAATCTCGAAATTTATGAAATTTTCCATTTTGCGCAAGCTGTCCATAATGGAGTATTGTATTCGTCGATGCACCAGCCGGAACGTGATATAACAATCTTGCAAGGAAACTGTCTTCTAAATAATCGTCGTCTCGGATGCCACCAGCAAGAAATAAAAGTGGATTACTGCAAAATAATTTGGGTCCAGTACAAAACTTTGTCGCCATAATTTTGGGCATGGTTCTAGAAGGTAAAAATTCAGTGTTACCGATCATTTTTAACAATTTATTAGGAGGACTGTTAGACATGGTGTTGATCACTTTTATAGGTCCTTGTGCGTGTGTCATGAAAGCTAAAGGTGCCAGTAAAATGCCTACTCGTAAGAAATCATTATAACGAGGATTTGTCGATAGCATAACAAGTAATGCAGTAGCTCCCATCGAATGTCCAATAAAGTTAATTTTTTCATCTTCTGGTTTGAATTTTCTAATATAATCAATAGTTGCGGGTAAATCGTACTGTCCCATTTCTTGAAATGAAAATTTCCAATAACTTGACGAATTAACTCTCTTTAGTAAGTGACCTCTTGAATAATAATTTCCTCTGACATTGGTCATCCAGACATCATAACCAGCGTCACTTAGAATGTAAGGCAAAGACTTCAAAGGACCCAGCAAAATCCAGTCAGCCGAACTGCCCATTAAGCCGTGATGCAGTATAACTGTTCGGTCAGGATTGATTGTTCCGTTATAAACTCGATGTAATGTCAATAGGTAATTATCTTTAGTTCGGATTACATGTGATTCTACTCTTTTTCCATGAACAGTGGCTAACTGAGGCGTAGACATAAGCGCTGTAGGTTCAGCCCGAAAATTAACATTAATTGCTTCGGTATTCTGGGTGTTTGCAGCAGCTTTTTCAACAAAATCATTAAATGATTGTTTAATTTTCTCTTCCAAAATAAATTGTTCAACCTCTTTCTCGGTTTCAGCTACTTTGCGAGTGAATATATTTTTTATCGAACCGACTACATTATTGTATACTTTGGTAATTTCATATGAAATTTCATTAAACTTATCGGCTATGTAACTTAGAGCATCTGCACAATCCACGCTTTGATACGAGATCAGAAAACTAACTAAAAATATCAAATACTTCATTACGAGTGTTCGCAATCAAATCACTTTCTTAACTGGTGACAGCATCATTGAAACGTACAGCCTGTTATGACTAAATCTGTGTTTAATTTGTGAAGAACAATAGGATGTCTATACACTTACGATTGCATAATAGTATTACGAATAAAATAATGCAATCGAACTTACTACTTTATTATATTAGTCACAGGACTTTATATCAAACGCTCTCTATTGATCTACGAGTAATTTCTTTACGGAAATACTCGTAAATTCTAGAAAGAAAAACAGGTCACAGTTCTCGTACGATTATACGAAAAATTAAATATACCGGGGGAACTTTCCCGTGCCTTGAACAATTCAGGAAGAACTTTCTTTCTTAACGACGTAAACAATTTAAATCTAATGCAATATGCAGACTTCGCTGGCGACTCTGAACCACCCCTCTCCAACCTCCCTCCTTCTACCTGCGTATACTCATAAAAAATTCACCCTAATTCTAAACCAAGTCTTCAGGAAACCTTGGGTCACTCACTACTCGAGAAATTGCCACTAAACTCTGTTTCCTCAAGATTAGTTTGTAAGTTATGAGTACTTCCGTTGTTTATGACTTCAAGGCAATACAATATGATCACCACAACTAATGTAAAAAAAGTTTTTTTCTGTAATATTGGAAAACTGCCATGCAATAAGAATATCTTTGTTTTATTAAGAATGTTAGAGTTATGAGAATATATCGAAATATTTTTAAGGGTCTGTTAATTTGCATTTTAATCGTTTATTATTATTACTTTTAATAATTAACTAGAAAGGCCTCATACACATTATTTTTTTTTATAAAGAATTAATGCTCATACCGTTTATCTTATTAATATTCATTCTAATGGAAATAAGACAGCAACGGATACGTTAAGTAAGTTATCATCTTCATCAGCTTTTCAATGTCGCCACTGCTGAGGTACAGTTTCCTATGGTTGAAAACGGCAAAGGAAGAATGAACACACCACGAGGGCCGAGTAAGGGTTGATGGGTGCTAACTACTCCGGTTTTAAGCCGAAACCAACAGCTTAACGTACTTCTAAAGATAATTTTTTTTAGGTCCCCCACCTACGTCAATCCCTTACGAACGTTACTTAACCTACGCAATCGTAGGCCGTACGCGCTGAACATTAATTAAGCGAGTTTCTTGTATATATGCGTTATGCAAGGAGCATATATGTTCAAAAGAAATTTAAATTTAATGTTAGAATCATCTGTAAAATCAGGTACAAACGAAATGACACGACAAAACAAGAAGTTATTCATACGCTAGTTTTGTAATAAATACGCAATAAGTATCAGTTCAAAAATGTATAGTGTGAAAAAACAGACATCTAATGCTAAATAAAATAATTTTCATAGTCTTTATTCTATCTTCTCTTATTCGCATTTAAGCTCTTCTTAAATGTAAACATTAAACTAAATAAAATATGTATTTATAACGCTGTAAATTAAGTGAACAAAATTACGATTTCCAAAGAACTGGTTGGTTATTTGATCATAATTTTAATTCTACATGTATAAATTTTTCGTTATTAAATATAATAGACTAGCAGATCCGACCACGCGACGTCATGTTGTAATTGAAGTGAATCTCTTTTAAAGATTCAGTCGAAACAATTCCAGCAAATTGAAAAAGAATTCATCAAAATAAATTTTTACATATAAAGATATGGATTATTAAATATAATAAACTAGCAGAACCGACCACGCGTTGCTATGATGGAATTAAAGTGAAAATTAAGGTAAAACTCTAAACCGGAACAATTCCAGCAAAATGAAAAATTGCCGTCAAACATTGTAACAGTATCCATGTGTTAAAATGAAATAAGTTTAATTGATAAAAATAATCGTTAGTGATGTGATTGTCTTAGTTAATTGGTCTTAGTGATGTTGCTCGAGGCATATTTAAACCTCGCTGATCTACTATAAACGTGGAACCATCCGTAACACAAGCATTTCTATTACCACGATTTCAATTCACGCTCCGCTCCGTCACTAAGCTCCGCTTCTGTAGACAGACACAGTCCGCAACTCGGCTCCGCATTACTCTCTAGCTCCGATCCGGTGGACAGTCAGTCTACATAAGTCGCCTTTTGCGGCACCCACACGTCGTAGTGTGTGGTGTTCATGTGTGTGCTGTTTATTCATACAACAGTATGTATATTACTTAATATTAGAAAGAAATTATTATGTGCATATTATGCAAAGAAAAAGAACATAAGTGGTTCAATTTTTACATTTTTTATTGTTTGAAAATGTAAAAATAAGATTTTTTCTTATCGAGATTTTATCCGAGACATATCCTTTATCCTGCTTGAGGCGAATATTATTTTAATCTAGTAAATAGTAAGTTAGTAATAAATACTACTATAATATCGATGTAATGAAATACAACAGGAGCAACTTAATGAGCGACTTAAGTTCCCGTTTAAAATGAGGAATAAAAGATATTTAAAGGTATTTCTGATCGACTGGCCGTCATGGTGAAACACGTGAAAAGTTGAATACAGAACGCTACTTGTAAAGTTAAAAGGTGTCTTAATTACCTACGTATGTTGTATTAACCAATTAGTTAACAGGTAAGAGTAGAAAGAATCAACACCAAAAAAGTCATGTAAAATATAATTTTCTAATCAAGTCTTATTCAATTTTTTTAAAATTAATTTTGAAACAATAAACTTTTTTTTTATATTTTTACAGCACAATGAAAATCTAGCCACTGAAATTCTATGAAGAAAAACATATCAATAAATTAATCACATTCAGTTTACGGTTATAGCTAAAGTAAATTACTACGTTTTGTCTTAAATTAGAAATATTAAAATATATAATTTCATTGAAACTATTTAGGTTATGTTAAAAATGAATGTATGAAATCTTATTGTTGAGACTTAGTTTCTCTATACGTATATGTTATATCAGGTTTCCTCTCTAAACAAAGAAAAAAGCTCTTCTAATTTCGCTATTGCACATTAAAAAAAACAGATTAAGAATATGTCCTTTATTGTTATCTAGAACCTTCATGTGTTTATCTTGGCGATTGATTCATAAACAGGACCCGTTATCAAGGGATTTAGTATAAAAAGAATAAACGTGACACTTAATCGGCTGAAATGGCTTTATTTAAAAATAAAAGTGCGTATTTAATAAATTTTGGACATCACTTATCAAATATTAAGTTTTTAACTACAGTGATTGTAACGTGGTTACTAAATACTTGTTATAATATTTAAATAAATGTAGAAAATGTATAAATGTTTTCCTGAACACGCAAATAAACATCCCTACCCGAAATCTAACACAGAAAATTGTGTATGTAAGAAAATACGCTACTTCATTAATTTAGTACAAAGTTATTTATATTTATTTGAAAAATATTTAAAAAAAAATATACAGAAATCAAACTTTTATTCATCAAAAGAATTGGTGAAAATTGGTATAAAATTGACAATTGGTATTAAGCGAAAATGGTCTCAGATACGGCGCCACAAAAAACTTATGAACTACTATGCAGATCGTCAAAATAAATAAATAATTAAACAAAATTATGCGGCTTATTCGACTAATTGTACTCAGCAAGGTATTTTTTCACAGAAACCACGACATTGAATTTTTAAAACTTATTTAGGAACTTGTTTTCAAAAAGTGTCTAAAAAGCATGTTCTAATTTTACAAAGTTAGCTACAGACTTCCCACTTTTGCTTTAGTTGAAAGGATAATGGTGATCGGAATATGTTTACAATAACAAACAATAGTACATTTTATAATCGCTAACCAAAAAAATGCTCATAATTTAAAACGTCAGCTATGTTTCAATTTAGTGGGTAAAATCACAACACTACATTAATCAATAAGTAGTTTTACAAAAAAACCCCTCTAAATATTTCCATGTTGGTAAAAGGATAGAAAGAATTTCTTGGGATTATTATGTTTTCCAAATAAAAAATAATTCTCCGTAAATCGATGACTTTATATAATTTTGTAGTCTACAAATCTGTGCTGCATAGTTGAAATAATATTCTAAGTGGCCTTACCGCATGGCACAAAAAGCAGCGAACAAAAGCCAACGAAAACATAAAGTTCAATAGAAAATCACTAAATGTTCCTGTAACAGTAGTTACAGTTCGAATATGTACGAAGAACGAGGTAGATCGGGCTACCAACATTGGACTCATGCAAAATGCAGCATACCCCACACCCCTCCCTTCTCACCCCACTCTCCCATTTATAAATGATTCTGGCTCAATTTCGCTGGCTGTAGCCTGCCGGGATATTGTTTGACTTGTGGACATTCTGCACTATATATCACGAATGTCATAATAAAATCATTGGAACTGGTAGGATATATAGAAAAATTCAAGGAACTATTTACTGTCTTCATTTTCGTAGTTAGTTTTGTTATTGTTAATATTGTTTACTATTGCAACTGAAATATTTAATTTAAATAATTTATTAAAAGTCTTTTTAGGAATTGGCAGTTAAAAAAATTACAGGCAACACTTAGTTGCTAGGTGTCAAAAGTAGGTAATCCAATTTAAAACTAAAAAACTGCAGTTTTATATTATTTTAGAGTTTTACATTTTCTAGAAGCTAAGCTTAAGTTTTACAACGTGAGATAAAAAAACACTGTTTTTGCGACCACATTCTATTTTCGCCATTAGATATACAAATTTTGTTATAACTGAATGTTTTTCATCATCTTTTTAATTTACAAACACAAAGACTTTAATTTTATAAATATTTTATTGAGAGTCCCAAAATTTTTCTTTAAAGTCTAGACTTTCTAATTCTCGCAATTTTCTATATCTGCCTAGCTGGCCCGGCCACGCGTTGCTATGGTTACGTTAATTGATTATAAAAACTGTTATTCTTAGGCTTATGGTAACTATGGTACCTAGGCAATGCAGTCGCTAAGCAGAATTTTTGCGAATTTCAGAATTCTTCATTGCGCCATTGAAGCTGATCCATCCAACTATATATGGTAACAAACACACAAAATATTGTCATAATATAATGAGTACTGATATATACAAAGGCAAGTAACATATTCTAAAATTCGGGTACCAACCACATATCGATCGGAACAAATCAACGTTTGAAGTTTGAAAGTGAATAATAGTAAGAATAGCATATTTCCAAAATCACCTAAATACCATAATTATAGGTCTTAAGTCAGGGTCTCTGGTCTTTACCTGAAACTAATTATCGGGCTTTAAGTTGGGAAAAAAATTATATTGTTTGTGAGCACAGAGCATATATTGCCATCGGCAAGCACCATAGTGATCCGAAAAATAAAAAACCTTGAGACAACTACTTGATTGTATGTCAGCTGTATGTCTATGAGCAAATGACGTTCACTAGCTTCAGTCGGTTTATGCAATTCCGGTGATAAAACGGCGAGAGGCTCAGTCAGCAAAGGCTTTTTATATTTGCCACCGGCAAATAGTGAGTATAATACATTTAAAACTCTTATAAATTTTGCTAAGTTCCTCAAATATCTGAATAATTACAAATTATATCATCGTAATTGCTTCAAGAGTTAATTTGTAAATTAAAAAAATTAAGACATTTTGACAATTTAGGGTACAGTCGCCATATTTCGTCCCCAAGCCTAATTTTCTCCCCATCGGTTTCACTTTTTCTAAACAGCCCCATCTAGTTTAAACACTTCAAATCTAAAGTTACTTGCATCAGACGGCCATTGCAAAAGTTTGGCGGTGGAATGTAGCTCCTGTGTTAAAATATTAAAAAAAGAAAAAACTGTTCAAGGTGAGTTTTTGATTAAAATATTATAAATACTATTTAGATATGGATATATTTGACTTATTAAAACGAAATTTTTGCCACAACTTGTTGTAATCGCTTTAAATAGATAAATTTAAAAAATATATATTGAAATAGATTGTAATTTAATTCAGGTTATGACATGTGTTTTTGATTATATGAACGAGACGACAAAATTATCGAATTCTTAATATCTTCCCCTAGCACGGACGAAGAAGATAGTGACAATGATGACGCTGAATGTCCAGATTGTAGTAAAACTTTTTCCCAAGATGAAAAGGGAGAGAAATGGATAAGGTGCACAAAATGTTTGCAATGGATGCATGAGTATTGTTTTGAAAATCCAGGAGTTAATTTTATTTGTGAGATTGGTTTGGAGAATTAAAATTACTTAAACTATACCGACGATTAATAAAAGTCTAATAAGCCACTACATTTATAATAACGATTACTTATAATAATTATTGTTACAAATACAATTTAAGTTTACGTACTGATTATTGTGATCTCAATATCGTCGTATCGTCTACGGAACGTAATAAGGAGCCCAAAAAATTTTTTGTTGTATTTTATTTTTTTGAAAAAGCCTTTTTTAGAAAAAGTAAAAACTGTAAAAGTAAGATTTTTTGACTATTTAAAATAATAAAGGAATGTTTCCCTAAACTTTGATGTTTTATTTATTACTCAACTTTTTTCAATATTTTATTTTTACAAAAAGTGGACGTTATTTGGTGACTTTACCCTATATCCTTTCTTTATAACATGAAATAGAAAAACATTATTTTATATTAAGATTTACAAAAGCAATATAAAACTCCTTTAAATTAAATAATAAGTTAATTACCATACAGCGTTCCATGTTTGGATTTAATTAAATCAGCAAATTAGAGAATTAATTTTATCAAAGAAAACAATCAATTTCGAATGTACCATCCTATGTATGTAGCCTTATTATTGCTACTTGACTAATTTTTTCTTATAAATTGTTGATTATGATGAACAGACGTTAAAGGGTATTTTGTAAATAACAAATTGCCTAAAGCGGGTATATAATACTTCTGTACATTTCTAAAGTTTGAACTGAGTATTTAGCATGCCGTCTCTGGTTTTGCCGTTCCCGAAGACCTATGTTATTGTAAGTGAGGACAATGAAGAAAACGTATACAAGTATATGGTATTGGCTGAAGTGCAGTTTTTACCCTAATTACAGGTACTACGCACCGTCATTCAGCAAACTGAAGTTTGCTCATGTACCCAATAGTTGTTTTAACTATAAAAACATGCAATAAAAACTCAAATGATACATATTGCTCTGAACTAGGTGGTGATTCTGACTGATGTAATCTTGATTCTTATACTTTATACACAGAGTTTCTAAATTGTAGCGCGCTTACAAGGTAGGGATCTATAAAAAATTATATATGTCCAAGCTAGCTAGCTAGCAGCAGTTGCGTGTGCAGGGTGAAGATATCTAAACCACGTCAGTTTTAAAACAGCCGAGACTTAGAAGAAATATTATACAGTTTTAACTATAGATAACAATATTCAAAGTGATTTATTATTTACCAGACTTTTTTACTCTTATTTATAGAAATACATATAACAAGAGTTTGAAAAAATATTTAGATTATATGCATTATTTCCAAGTTTGATTGCAACGGCGAAAGAAAGTTGGCATAATTTTCCATTTAAGTTTGTCGCATTGCTGTTTTGAGTTGGTCGAATTTAAAATAAAATTGAACGACACAAATGTGCATTCTACTACAACAAAGAAAGTTTTTTTTTACATAACTCTATAATAGTAACGAGCTGTCTTATTAATAATTATTAATGTTAAGCAAGTAATCCTCCCGACAACTCCATGTGTTTTTATTTTTCCAACAAATTTTCTATTTATAATGAACTCCAAGTCATTATTAGTTATAAATAGTTATTTATTAAACTTATCGTAGAAATATATACGAAACAACCTAACGTAAATTTTCTGTCCCTATAGCAATATTGGAATAAATATAAAACTAAATCTTCTATTTTTTGAGAAATTTGCTTTACATGTACACACTAATGCCACACTCATCGCGACGCACTCAAAGCTTAAGCTTGTTAAATCATATTATGACAAAATATCAATACTGTTGCCCACCCGTTTTTAATACACTGATAGAGTGCGACTTGTCAGTATAGCCGTCAATCATAATGACATATTTTATATTTTGAATTATATTCTCAATTTCGTATGTTTTGCATGTATAGTAAATAAAAAATAAGAAAATAATGGCAAGAAAAAATCCAAGTTCACGTTCAGTACACAAGTGATTTCTTCCTCACAGTTAACCTCAGAAATTATTTGCCCTAAAGGAGAAATGCCTGAAATATGAAATTGATAAAAGAGTGTTTGTTTTAAAAGTAATAAGAACGTCTACACTCTTATAACTTTGATGAAAATTATTCTACATTTTCGTTTTTCTCAGTTCAACTGTTAAATGTCCATTCTGTGCTCCGAATAACGTATTCAAACATGACTGAGTCTACAAATTCTTGCAATAATTTTTACCCTTAATTTTCAACTTTAATTAATATTCATATAAATATTATAAGCGACATAGTCATAACTACGAAACTTTTTCAAATGATTGCAATCGTTGTAAGTTGGGGTAAAGTGTTTAGGGTTGTCACTTGAAAAAACTACGTTGATTAGATTTATTTATTATCTTTCCTACACAAATATTTTATTTATATAATATTGATGTAAAATTTAATTAAAGTATCGTCTCAAACATGTCTAGTATTGTGAGAATGAGTGCCCATTGATACGTATTACAACCAAATCACAACACATTTTTTTAAACTCGGCCTCCTAAACTGGCAGTCAACTACATCATATCTACAATTACTGAATAATAATTTAAGACAGAGTATGCTTCTGATAATAAAGACATTTTCCGGTATGTATACTGGAGTATTTTAATTCATTCTCCGACATCCCTCGGTTACAAGTCCCGACCTTGCTATAATGCGGCCTGTGCTCGTGCTAAGGCCCGAAAACAGTCTGTTTACCAAGCCTGGGTACAAATCCGCGATCGCAGAATCCGTGAACGGAGAATCCGAGCGAAGTAGCGAGCCTATAATTTGGCCGCCAAGTCATGCAAAAGGGTCTTACTAAAGGCGAGATTCGACCACATCGGCCGAATAGGAACAAAACTATCTTCCTACATTAATGGAAGTAAGCAATTCTGGTCCCTTTTGAAATGAAGCGAATTTCGGCCGTCCTACGCCCGCCTTTGCTGAAATCGCACGGGTCACAAAGGTATTGTGCGCCTGAGTTGTCTCTTGTACTAAGGCGCTTGTATCGCCTCTCTCTCAAGACATAATCCGTTCAAAAATCCTGGAAGCTTGCCAATGTGCAACCAGTACCTAAAAAGGGTAGTTGTGCCGACCCATGC
Source organism: Calamotropha paludella (assembly GCA_927399485.1). NCBI lineage: Eukaryota > Metazoa > Arthropoda > Insecta > Lepidoptera > Crambidae > Calamotropha > Calamotropha paludella. The sequence goes on along the minus strand of OV656803.1, from coordinate 28,052,895 downwards.
AATTACCAACCGATCGCCATCACTTCTATACTCCATAAGGTTATGGAAAGAGTGCTGAACAAGAAAATTGCTCTCATTCCTAGAAGGCCATGATCTCCTCAGCAACCGTCAATATGGCTTTCGCCAAGGACGCTCAACTGGAGATCTTCTAGTTTATATGAGGCATTCCTGGGGCGAGACCCTCGAGATGCACGACGAAGCACTTACTGTGTCACTTGACATCTCGAAGGCTTTTGACAGGGTTTGGTATGCAAGTTTGCTGTGCAAGCTTCCTGCGTATGGTATCCCCGCTGACTTTTGCAGTTGGATAGCCGATTTCCTGACTGAACGGTCGATCAGAGTAGTTGTCGGTGGCTGCTTCTCTGACTCAGTGACTTTTGATGCCGGAGTTCCTCAGAGGTCTGTTCTTTCTGCGACGCTTTTCCTGCACATCAATGACGCTAGGATGCTCGAGATACCCAATTCCTGGTTTAATACCAGGAATTGTTGAATATGCAGACGACAGTACTGTTGTAGAGAAATGCCTCTCTAGCGCAAAAGCCAGCGGTGACAACGAGATGTTGATGAGAGAGGCCATGGTTCAGCAAACGAACCAGAGGTTAAGCTATGTTTTCCAGTAACCTCGTTAAGTTCAACGCCTCCAAAACACAAGTTTGTCTTTTGACGGCAAAAAGGAGTTCCTTCCACCTCACTTCTACTTTCCGAAGTACATCTTTACCTGTGACCGTGTGTGATGGAAGCGATTTTTTTACGAACATGTACCAGTTATAATGATTTTTTTATTAATGATAAAAATAATATTAGACAAGATCACCTACATTGTTCTGAATCTAAGTAGCTTGTGTTATAGAATTGATATGATTAATATGATTCCTTTTGTCAACATGCCAGAATCAAAAATGCCCCTTGTATAAAATATTTGCTTTTCGTGTGGACAACCACAAGAGCCAACCCGAGCCAGTAACACTTCGTTTTCAACGTTGACTAAGCCGGGGCTTTAAAGTGGCGTTACCATGAAATCCGCTATGCAAACCACTCAACCACAGAGGTCGCCAAATATTGATTGTGTAATGTCCAACCTAGATACAAACCAAAGAAAAGACACTCGTATTCCAGAGAATCCAGTTTGGGGACCCTGTGAGAAGCTCTACGAAGAATAAGGCAGTGCAGCATCAAGTGTCTACAAAACAGGTAAAAATTCTCGAGCATTCTAGCGAATTCACTCGTCGCGTCGCCTTTTTACGCAACGAGGTGAAATTTAGCTTCCGTTCAATTCTGTTTCACAGCAATGTAAGTTGACCCTTAGTTATCTTTTTTGATTTGATTGGTGGAATAACGTTACTTTTATTTTTTTTAATTAAAAACGGTAAAATTTTACGGTAAAGAGTTTTTGTGTGAATATTACAACCCTAGATGAATATTAAATTAACAGTGAAGGGAAGGGGGCATAGGCGGGAAGGGGAAACTCAAATAATTAGATCGACACGATGAGCTAAATTAGTAAGTAAAATATGCATAACTGTAGGTATTAATTTGCTTTGTTTGTGTAGGTACCATACGTTTATTATTTATTTACAGTTTGGGTTTGCTTCGTGTATAATAATCATTACTATATTTTGGTATTGTGAATGTGTGTTTATTCAACTTAAAGTATCAGATTACCTTTTGTTTTAAATTATACACATAACTGTCGTAATTTGGAAGCGACATATTATATTTATTCAACAAACAATTAGCATAAACACTGTTTTTATTCAAGACTAGCTGACCCGGCCACGCGTTGCTGTGGCCAGTTATTATAATTTGCAATATTTTTTATGTACCTGCATTTAAAATCTATAATATCTTCGAAAATATTCATTTAAATTACATGCTGTAAAAGGCCATATCTATATATATTATATGCAAAATGTATTTAAGGTTCTTAATCGGATAAGAATTAATGATGTAGTGCTTTAAATGCTTTATATTTAACGTAAAAAGTAAAGGATAAATTTTTGGTGTTGGTTATCCCTAAGAGATAGACATACACTATTGCAGATTTTTTGTAGACCTTTTTAAGGTGTTCTATACTGTAGTATATGATTTTGATCTATCTCTTAGGGTTCAGTCAGCGTTTGCAATATAAGCGCAAAAAAATGTGTTTATTTACGACATCACATTAGAAACCTCTAAAATTATCAGTGTTTCTCTACTATATTATGCATGTTTTATACATATAAACATTTCTCTTGAATCACTCTATCTTTTATAAAAAACCGCATCAAAATCCGATGCGTAGTTTTAAGGATCTAAGCATACATACGGACAGACAGCAGGAAGCGACTTTGTTGTTTGTATACTATGTAGTGATAAATACCAATGTTAAGGTCAATTATATTTACATGTTCTAGAACAATTTAGACCAGGATTATTAAAATAAAGATACAAATTAAACAAATATATTCAATATACTTTTGGAAATATTTATACAGTTACCTAATAACACAATTATTATACTTGATTAAATAACTACTTTAAAATGATATTATAGGTATACTAAATTAAAACCTAATTAGACCCTACGGCCCGCAGGTTTTAAAGTCAAACTGTTCAAAGATGTAGTTCTTACTAACATTTGCATACTTGTGTCGTTGTGATCTTCTGCAGAAGCTGCGGCAACACCAGCATCAAGACAGGTTCCAGAAAGTTGAGTCAAATTGTTGAAGTTGTTAAAGTTGAGTTGTGAAACTTGAGTGTCCAAATAAAATTCAAAATATGCCCTAAATCTTTGCTTGTAGGTGGGATGCCCAGAAGACTGACAGCATTACCTCATTGTATTCCAAATTATTATCGGAGCAATCCTAATTTGCTTCTGTTCACCTGGTCTCTAATAAGCATTTATCAGGTCCTCGTATATTTGTGTATTAAAATAAAAAATACAATAAATAGGGAATTAAATATTAAATTGTCGTTTAGACCACTTTGAATTAAAGTTAAACATACATAGTGTGATATTTCAAAAATTTTTTTTTTAACTATAAACAATATTGCAACTAGTAGTTAGATGATGATGAACATGATTTGTCTGAACCACTATACTTTTTATTATTTTTTATAGTAAATAGGTAGTCGATTCTCGCCTGATGATAAACGACGATGCGATCTAGGATGTGACGCACTTGCCTAGAAGATACCTATTCATTCGAGACTTGAAAACCCCGAAATTCTATTTGTCAGGAAACACGGATTTTGGCAAAGAGTTCCACTCCTTAGTGGTATGTATCACCAAATTGGAACAACTTTCCTTTGGAAACAGTACTCCATACACGATCAAACTTGCGTTTGGTATAGGATGAAAAACTGTTCCGGCGTGAAGTACTTTCTCACCTTCGCCGAAATTCCAAGTTTTTTGAAGCTACTTGCTAGCTTTTTCTTAATTTAAAAGCCAAAATTGAGAGGTGATGACAATGACATACAGAGAAGTTCAAGGTGGTCAGTGATCGGCACGGATACACCTCGCAAAGTAGAAGTCAAGTCGAAGAGGCTCCTTTTTTGCTGAAAAAAGACACGCCTGGGACTATGACACATTGAGCCTTACCAGATTGGCATCGCCCCATTCGGAGACTGCCTGCAGAGAAAGGTGTATGCACTTGACCATTGCCTCTCTATGACGCTGGATCTGTTCAACACTGGTTCGTGCATCAGACAAATAGCTTTCTACAGCCGTGCTGTCTTCTGCGTACCCAACAGCCCCGACTCATCAATCGCTTTTCACCATTATTGCTCTATAACGCAAGACCTCATACTACGCGAGATAAGATTTGTAAACATACAGGACCTGGATGGTTTCTAACCATCCGTCATCATCCGTACTCTCTGGGTTTGGCTCCAATCAACTACCAATTTATCTGAAAGGACACTTTTCAGCATGGTTAAACATTTTCTTCACAAACAGTACTACATGCCTTCAAACAGTTTGCCGAATCCAGGTTTCCAGAGTTCTATTTCAAAGGAAATTACCTTCCCATAAATGTATAGACAATGAGGATAATTACTTTGATTAAACAATACATATTTAAACGGTAAAAATATTGTTTGAATTTTTCAGTACTTAACTGCAATTGCACACTTTGACCCCTCATTTTTTTATGAGGAGGATATTATTCTGTTGTGTTATTTTGGTAATATAACTTTTTAGTGGCTTTTATTTCGTAACATCAAATGAAATACATTTGCTTGTTAATTTTTTTTTAATTATTGTTACTTTATTTTATACACTTGTTATTGTGTGAAAAGTCTTGTTTTCTTCATCGATATAGAGTCCTATCTTAAGTTGTTAGATGAAAGGTTTGCCGAACTTTACAAATTTGCAAAGACTGATCTGTTACTGACTGTAAGCATATAGGTATTTAGATTGACACTCATCAATCATAAACCTGCCGTAGCTATCGCTCAGGTGGATAAAAACATAATTTATCTGAATGACTGGTATCTGCCACCACAGCAGTTAACTTGCATGAAATTGTGGGTATTACTGAGTTATTATTTGTTGCGTTATTTATGTTTGTATAACTGATTGTGGTCGGGGTTACAGGCGCCAGGAGGAGGTTAGAAAATGTAATATATTTAATGATTTACACCTATAGATTTAGTTTATAAACAATTTATCAGAAACGGAAACGAAAACTTGGGCCCTCATTTTTATCAAATTCGTAACCAAATTATTGTAAACAAAAAAAGGATAAGCCACTTTTTATAATTCTACATAAGGATTGGTATATAAAAAAATTAGAAAAATGGGGAATTGTGATAACACGAAAAAGAAATTTTCATGATCATACTTATTTGCATTACGATGTTAATTGCACCCTTGATACAAATGCGATAGTTTTACTTACGAAGTAGGACACTTTTTTGAAATGACTTTTAGTTTTGAGAAACTGAAAGACCGACGATATGTAAAAAAAATATTTTATTAAATCCTTTTAAAGACCATTCTTCAGTAGACTATACAAAATTTCATGCGTCTGAACCAATTTTAGCAACATTTTTTTCCAATTTGCCACAAACACCTCTTCTACGGCCTTCTCGAACGCTGCTAGCGCATTTTCCTGTGATAAAAACTGGAACCCTTTCAGTTGATTTTTTCGTCGAGTTTTACCTTTTGAAGTCTAAAACTTAGAACCGCAAGTCTATCTTTATTTCTTGTGTTAAGGCAATGAACGTCGCTATGTTTGACAAAAGAACTGTAGTTTTTTCGAACATAGATTATAGGATTATAGATTATAGTCACGCCACAGTTAGATTAATATATTTCCTTGAACAAGCATTCTCTGCGAGAATCTATTGGCCAAAGGTTGTATATTAGGTGGACAGCTCATTTGTGTATCACAAAAATGCTTTCAATATTAGCAGCAGAGCAACAACTACCCATAAGACCACCACGAAAAGATCTAAAATAAATTAACCTTATGGTTTCAATGTTAGTGCCTTATTTTTTTACAGCGTATGCCGCAGAACTAAGTCTACTTGACATTATGAGGATCTCAAGCCAAAAATAACACTTTGGCTGTACACTTCAATTATCAGACCATCCATAACCTATGGCTCTGTTGTATGGTGGCCCAGAACACAACTGGCCACAGTAAAACAAAACTTCAAAGCCTACAACGCATAGCAAGCATTGCGGCAACTGGATGCATGAGAACCACTCCATCAATCGCCCTTGAATACTTGCTTAATATAAGACTTGCTATCCAAGAAGAGGCACAGGCGGCCGCACTTAGATTAAGAGCAATTGAACGATGGAAACAAAACATAGAACCACCACACTCAACTGTTCTAAAGGATAGCTTAAAAGAAAACCCACTCTTTGAGGCACCTACGGACAGTATAAAGTGTCATCATGTTTTCGATCGAAGATACAATATCCAACTTACAGCAGAAAAAGATGATATCTCTGGCACAAGAGAAGTAAGGATATACACAGACGGTTCCAAAACCTCACAGGGCACTGGAGCTAGTGTCTTCTCGAACCACCTTAGATAAACTCAATACTATATTCCAAGCAGAATGTATAGGTATCACCAAAGCAGCACAGGCGGTTGCAGCCAGAGATGTCAGAGACATCAAAATCGTCTCCGACAGTGCATCCGTACTTCAAGCTCTGCAAAGCAACACCATAACATCTGTCCTAGTACTGGAATGTCATAACACACTCCAGTACATTGCAAACACAAACAGTGTGACTTTGCAATGAATCAAAGCACATAGCAACTCACTAGGCAACGACGCGGCAGATGAACTAGCCAAAAGGGGTTCAAATAGAACGGTGTATGGACCGGAACCATTACTGCCTATACCCATGGCACAAGTTAGAACATAGCTGCGTAAAAAAGCAGAGGAAAACCACTGGAACAATGGAACAACACAATGGAACAATAGTGTAGGCTGTAGGCAAACAAAGAATGCAATCACTACCGGAAACTTGTAGTAACCTGAAAAGGCTACTCGCCTTCTGGGATGGACTAGGATGGCTGGAGTAAAAGAAGAATACTCAATCACGTACAATGGCCCAATCAGGAGGCTAAGTGCTGAAAATGCCCCGTAAAACTAACTAACTAACTATGAGGGTCCTATTGTAGTCGTGAATCTAAAATAATATCCAAAAAAATTGTCTTTTCAACCAATTCAACCACTTCATCATTCAACTTCAAATATAGGTCAACCAGCCTTACATTCGGTAACGTAAATTGTATGTACTTTGTTTTTTTTTTAATTTAACCCTAGAGTGCTCGCGCTATGAGCATTTTGCCGTCAAACGCGACACACCTGCGACAACCTTTCTTTCCTGCAGTAACCCACGCACTGAATTTACTCTAATTTCTAAAACAGGGAGGTGAGGAACGGGGGGGCAGCTACTAGGACGCTTGACCATGACAAAATAATACGAATATTGTGCCGCTAGCGGCAAAATGCTCATAGCGCGAGCAATCTAGGGTTAATGATAAATTATTACTGGCTAACCAATGTTAAACTTATGATAGCGCAATATTTACATCGTCAGAGCGATCATTGCTTCGAGAGACTTTAGAAACTATGAAAGTGTCATCTTCAAATAGCACTCTCTGACATAGATTTTGAGCATAGTAAGGAAGATTATTAATTAATATAGACCAAAAAGTGTAAATGCCCTAATATTGATTCTTGGGCATGCCCATAGTTATGGAGGTTACAGGAGACTCACTTTTATTGATAATGTTATAAATTCTAATTAAAAAATACGACTGTAATATACTTTTTATCGTATGAGTAACACCATAATGTTCCAACTTTTATTATTGTATGTAAGGGTGCCACGAGAGTCACTCGTCATTCATGATTCCTAGTTATTTGGCTTAGCGAATCCTATTTAATTGTAGAATTGTCATTCAATCATTGAGATGACAATTATTGAAATTAGAGTAGCTACTATTAATTTTTAAGCTATATGGTTGTATTCGAGTATTAATGGTAAAGCACATGAAGTTTGTTTTTGTTATATTTAGCTCGAGTAGGTTTTACCTTAGTTACAGGGCAGTAGCATCATGAACGGCTTCAGCATCCTTTATAATTTTTGCATAGAGTTACCCGTCACAACCATAACAGTGTTATCTGCATAGGAGAAAAACCGCGTGTTGTTGAGGTTCACTTTGCAAAAATCATTTATGTATATGAGGAATAGTGTAAGTCTTAGAACCTAACCTTGCGGCACACCAAAACAAGGTCAGTATCTTCACTCACAAACCGTCCTTTGTCTTCTCCCACTAAGATATTCCCTAAATAGATCCAATGAGTTACCATTTTCAATAAGAAATATACTGGAATTTCATTCTAACTTTGTACAAGTACTAATTACCATTAAAACGAAGACATTTGTTACTGATTAGAAAAAAGGAATGTATAGGGTTTTGTAATGTGGGGCTAGTTGCAAGGTTTCTTTTATGCTTGCAAAAAAGTGTTAACACGGTAAACAGATTTATTTTGAGTGAATTTCAAATAAAATAGTTTATTGTTTTCAGTGTTGTTCTCCTTTATGTGATGCCCTTAATATTCTGCCAAAGAGTAGAATATATTAATAGAATTCTTCTAAAAATTACAATGTTTTATTTGATGTTTGTAGGTGATACACTGGACCTTAACGTTAGGATTTAAAGTAGGGTATGTTGCATTTTGTTCCTATTTCCTTTACAGAGTAAAATAGCTTGTGTTTCTCAAGGTCTGATAACTCGTTTGTTCATTGACATTATTCTATCATAATTTCCAAATCCTAATATGACAAAAACATTTTCGGAAAATTGATTTTGTAAACAGGGGTTCAAAATTTTAGCACAAGTAACTTTAGGTATTATTAGAATATTTCTTGATCATATATTTGTTTTTTTAATGAGTATGTAAGAATAACAGAAAAACCTCGTTTGTAAAAATAAAAAAAAATGTTCAACTCCTAAGATGTAAACACACTTTTACTTAAACTTGCATTTAAATTAAAAATAAATTTAAATCTAAATTTAGCATAGAAGTTACTTTCAAGGGCTGATAATCGGACCGAACCCAATTACTCCGCGCTCTCTTTCTCTGATCACACTCTTGATACTCTTCACAACTTTAGGGATTTTCTCCTTTATTCCTTTCTTGTGCATGTTGTGGAACTGATGCACAAGAGATGCTTTAGCGATCAAGTGAAAGGTTCTTTCCTTTCCAATGTTTAAAACAAGTTTCCCATTGGAGGATATAATATTACCATGCTCATATCTACCTTCTTCCCCTCCTTGTTGCTTTTTCAGTTGTTTTTCTATTTTAAGACGAAATAAATTATGCCTTTATAGTTACTGTCACTTACTAGTAGAAAAGCTTTTTCACTGCTGATGTAAGCAATAACATACCAACGAAAAGAAAATATAAATTGCGACCACCCTTAAATATTCTTTTTTAAATAAATAATGATAAAACAATTTATTATCTTTGTATGTTAAAAAATACTTTTATTGGGACTTATTTTTGTCGTGAATAGTAAATTCCGCACGCCGCATATCTATTATTTTAGCTTCAAACTGAGCGAGACCCGTATAACCAAATAAAGGATTAAAAAAAACCGTATTCATATTCAACAAAATCACAACAGCAAGCTATGCAATATGGAGCTTGAAGATACGTATCCAACGAGTTTCGGGAGCAATCGTAAACTTTTCCCGCTGTTTTAGGCTGTTTTAAATAACACACCGAGTGCTTTCAGCCGTATTTATTACAGCTCAAATTGAGTTTCCATTTGGGGAATTATTTGATGAGTTGGCTGCTGGATCTCGATGAACTTATAAAACAACTAAATGACAAGATATGTTACCAGCGCGCATAAGGAGGAAGAATCTTCAAAATAAAATAATACAGAAATAGAAAATTGAAAATTATGAGTCTAGTTTAAAAATACTTGTAATTTTTTTTAACTAAGCCACAGGCTGACAAAGATAAGGGTGATATTTAAATATTTCAAACATTCCCCAACGATTTGTCGTAAGGTTTATAACAGAATATTATACACCAATAAAAATATTATTATGTTGTCACTACACGATGTCCCATAAATAAGATCAAGGGGAAGTCTAGAGGTAGAAGATCACTTGGGGTTTCCGATTCACCTCCGTAATATTTCGTAGTTTTCGAGTCATATTTTTTATTACAAAACAAATTAGAACCTAATTTTTTAATAAACGTGTCAGTTTCTTACGTTTACATGTCTAATAATTTACACTCAGACTTCGGTTTCTTATCTTTAGTCTACAATTAATAATAAAGGGGTTAGAAACCCGTTAGCGATCATTTTGTTGTTAACTATCGACCAGTGCCGTTGCTAACTAGTAAAAACTGACCTACGAGTGAAAAAGATATTAAGTGAAAGAGACAGACCATACTGAGTGAGGAAAAATTTCGCTTTTCACATCTCCCGTGTTTAGGCTTTTCCAACAGATTTTCAAGTTTTGCATGTGTTCATTGTACATGTTAGAAAAATAGCAAGAAAATCAAGGTAATAAATAAAGTTACATAAAAAGCTTTATTTTTCTTTCAAACTAATTATGATTATCATAATTTCTACAACAATAATAATGACAAAAACCTTTCGTAAGGGTTACAAAAAAATACTAAACCTAAATTTTCATAGTTTGGCGGTTTTTCCACAAAATGACTTACCGGGTGTTTTCATGGTTCAAAAATATCAGTAGTTTATTAAAATTAAATATTATATTCGTAATTTGTATCTATTTAACAATTCGATAATAGTTTTACTTTTCCAGTTAGTGCCACAAGTAATACAACAGATTAGGGAATAGGCCTGTCCGTGCGAAGTAGTAAATTTTTATTAGACAAAATATAACACAATCCTGTGTCGTAAATAACTAACCCACAACAAGTCAACAAATACATTTATTACATCCTTTAGTAGGCTTCTCGACTTTAAAATTGGAAAACATATGTCAGGTCAGCCTGTCGCGTTATTCTGCAAAAATTATGAGCGTGGGGAATTCTGGTAGGTACCCTGACAAAAAAAAATACAATTTCAGTGTTTTTGTTCTAAATGTATATTATTTAAGAATTCATTATGTCAACATATTTATATCTTTAAGTATTTGAAAGAGTTTTTAATGTAATCCTAATATATTTATGTTTGTTTTATTCTTATAGCTCGTTTAATATTTTGGTGATGCAATTTTGGTGGTATTGGTGCCATAATGCTACCCACCGAAATTGCCGTATTACACCAAAATTATAATTTTCATGCCTAATAGGCATATGCAACAAATTTTTGTTATACCCCTTATACAATATACATTATACTTAGTAAAATATTATAATGTTTCAATATATAAAATCATTAAGAAAAATCTACACTCTCTCTAAGCAACATAAGATATACGTATTTTATTGCATTAAGAAAATTCACCCATGAGAAGGTTGCCCACACATCCGAAGTTAATATTGAAGCTTACAGAGAGAAATAAAAAGGAAAAAAATTAAAGTGAGCCTATAGAACTAGAGTAAATGCGAAAAAGAGAAATATACCATAACAGAAAAATCTAAGTAAAATACTACCCCGTATGAGTCGACTGGAACATTAAACCATTTTAAATTTTAAAATAAACTAAGCAAGCAAGAAACATAATTTTCAAAGATAACATAGAACAAGCAAGCATTACATATAGAACTATTACTAATAAAAAGATTTATCTAATATTGTTCGGCTAGCCCTTTGCCGAATAACTCTCAGAAACAGCTTAAGAATCTGCATGTGCATGTCCCAAAAACTTTTTCAGAAAAAATGCAAAAGATTCCTGAGTCCAACGTACAGCAGTCGGGGTCTATGATAACGATGAACTTTCAAAATTGGCTTATCAGATCAATGATACCAGTGCATCAGTACATCAGCCTTGTTCATAACTAAATTCAAGATCAGAAGTTGCCGTAAATTCAACTTTATAAAGACAAGAATTAAGTATGAATTTCAAATACTTAATCCTATTTGAAGCAAAATATATAATAATCCTGTATAAGTTTTATAAACCAGTTAAATATGATTGTAAAATAAATTTTCTTTTATGTTTAGTTAATGTATTTTTATTTGTGCACTTTTGTACATTTTGTTCTATTTATATTTCAAAATCGTGTTCTGTACGAGAACGAGCAATCGTCCTTTGTTACTCTTGGGTAACTGGGTCCTCAGCCGTAGTACATGAAACCGCTAACGCTCAGAACTTATTTGAATATTAATTATGTACCAATAAGTGTGTGCCAACATACATTGCTCGAATAATTCAAAAACATTTTTAGATAAATAGATGTAGTTAAATATTATGAAAGTTGTTGCAAATAAGTTTCTAGGGAATGCACGAATTTGTTATCGTGTTCGACAGGTGTTGGTTATTCAGTGAAATTAAATTTTGGTAAGTACAGCGAAACTAAGACATAGCGACCGAACTCTGTTTATACGTTTCACCTGTTATTTCAACATATTGCATGGTTCCAGACTTTCCTTTTTACAACACACAATTACATTATAGTACAGTATTGTCAATCTGCCAACAACACAAAAGGTTATATGGTTTCCGTTAGAGCTTTTAGCTTATCTCACGGTTTACTTTATTTTCCTTTGGAATAAATAGTATACCCTGATCTTTTGAACTTTGCTATCGATTGAGCAGAATAAGGCGCACACTTAATGCATTATTAAGATTCAACCACTTTCCTGCTCCAGCATCAGATCCTGGATACTATATAGGATCAAATTACTCGTCAATACTAATCAAAAGAACCTAAATTCGATGGGATTGTGTCGTTTTATTGGTCACCTTCCAGCTCCAGCATTAGCACAACTCCATGTCAACATAATATTGCATTGACACGCGATATACATATGCATGCAAAATTTCATTTAAATCAGAAACCGGGAAGTGGGTCCTTGAAAGATTTCATAACAGACAGATGAAAGTGAATAAAAGCTTATAATAAAATAATATTTTGAAATCAATATTAAACTCAATCAATTATATTTTCAAAAATCTTTTGTCTTCAACAGTTAAAACATTATTTACTTAACTAAACTTATTAATATTCTTTATCTGGAACTTACATTATAGCTTAAAAAAAACACGATCAATATGGCTTGTTAAAGTAATAAAAAGGATAAAGATAAACGAGTAAGACAGACAGCTTTACCGTAGTACTGAGTGAAAGGTACTCGCATAGTCACAGAAATTAACAATACGAAGTTGACCCCCATATTTGCGGTTAACCAATTGCCCTGTTTGCCGGCGTTTTGTTGCCGGTTGCACGTCAAAAGCTCATTCAACAGCTTTTAGTCTAAAAGCGGATGCGTTTACCGCAGTTTAGTGAAAAATCAGTAATTAAATAAGATTTCTTCAATTCAGAAACCTCTGAAGGTTGATATTGTATTAAAGTATAATGTATATTTGTAAGAATAAGTTTTAAAACAAGATTAAAAGCTAAAAGAAGATATATTTATTTCTTACAATTTCGCGTTCACTCGTTGTTATGGAACATTTTTAGGGATATTGATAAAGCGTTTTCTTCTCAATTTTCATTAATCCTGTCGCCAGATTATGTGAATCATAAATATTGAACTATTGTATTATATTGGCAAAAAATTAATAAGCCCCTAACTTCAGAGAGGTAAATCCCCTAAACACGCTACACGTGTAAGTTAAGTTGCTATGTCTGGAATGTGTGGGCGGAATAAGGAAAGTGTTAGTTTATTGAAAATGTCAACGATATCTCGGTTAGAATCTGAGACTTTGTAGCGTTAAATAGGGGTTAACAACATTCTTATTATTTTTTGGTGAAGAAAATACTGGCAATTACTTAAATGGGCAAATTGTCAGAGCAAAGGACAATGCCGATTTGTGACCGGAAATGACCAAGAATGAAATTATTACTAATTCAATTTAAAAATAAAAATACAATTTTTAACGTATAGAACTTATCTAAAAGCAGATTACGAATCTAAAAACCAATAAAAAGTTGTGTGTTTACTAAGCACTTCCCTGTGATATTGCTTTACTGCGCCATGGCTTTGGATATCAGCATTTTGGCCGTCCTTTATTTTTGATTAATATATTTACATACTTAAACAAACATTTAAATAAATCTATGTGAAATATATGCATATATTAATAGCCTCAATATGTTACTTTTTCCTTTTATAAGGAAATAATATATAATCATTTCACCGTTTGAGACCAAAAGCGCTTTAAGCCAAACGACATTATTAATAAAAAAAGTGACGTATGGTTGGTTAGCGTTAGCGTCATTAAAAGTATTTTATACTATTGTTATTGTATAATATTGTACTATTACTTAGAAAAAGTCTATTTGTAGCTAGTATAGTTCGCTAACAGAGTGTTTAGATTTACAATAAGTGAAAAATGAACCAACTTGTATCAGTATTAACATTCCTTATCAAAAATACCTCAAGAACATGAATTCTCTTCTGGCCGAATGTTTAACATTTCAGGTAAATTACCAAAGGTTTAGTTACAGATGCTTGCATACGCACACACACTATTAAGATATAAATATTAAATATATGTCTGTATGTATTCAAAAATAAAATGTTTTGTATACTTTGTAAACAGATATCGGATTTGGTTTGTGGTGCCTGTCATGATTTAATTGAAAGATTCATTGCAACCAACTCGAGAGAAAGACAATATGGGCATGCCAGTATTTATTTTGGTTGTGAAGGATCTGTTGGTTGTGATGGATCTGTTGGTTGTGTTAAAAGACATATTAGAAAGCAGTCCACAAACATCCGTTGCTTCATACTGGCATCATCGCAGATCTGTAAGTACTGCCTATATCTGCCACTATTATTATTACTTAATCTGCTAATATTATTGTCATTTACAGGTGAGATCGGCCAACTTTCTTTGTCATGCTTGCTTTGTGAGCTAATAGAGAAATAGCATGAATATAACTGATTTAAATATTGTGATGGTAGTGGAACATATATCACAACCATTGCCTTAATCATCCTGTCATCATGGCTCCTCTAAAGAAGTTTAAACATCGTGACTCCTGTAAAAGAAGTCGAAACTAAATTAAATATAAATGATGCGCTTAAAACTGTAAAAAAGTTGTTTTGTTTACCGCAGGTATTTTATTTTAAGAACTGCCATATTTAATTATATCCAATGTGTTGAACCATTTATTCCTAATTGAATATTGGAAACTCAACAACATAAGACTATATATATATAGAGAATAAAATATGAGAACTAATAACATACAATGTTTTATTAAAAACAGTGAATGATAGCAATTTCCTCTTTCCTTTTGCAATTTAAAGCTAAGTTTATAAAAATCAGATATTTGTACTACATAGGTATGTATTACACACATCTGATTTTTATGAACTTAGTTTAATGTAAAAACAAGTATGTTTTTGCATTGATAAAAAGACTCCAGTCTCTGCCTACCCCTCCAACAGGACGGGCGTGAGCTGTATGTATGCATGTAAGAAGACTTTCAAGTATGTACCTATGGGAGGTTTCCCATAGGTACATACTTGAAAGTTGTCTTACATGCATATTAATATAAAATCTATATCTTTACATTTTACCGATGCAATGTAATGGTTATTACATTGAATGATGAATAATTATTAGTTTTATAATGGTTAAAAAACTAGGATAGGTATCTTCATAAATATAAATCTCTAAACCAGTCATGAGTCATGAAAATAAGACGTTTATAGTCACATAGTGTTTTATTCGATTCTTTTACATGATTAGTATGAGATAAGAGCGAAATAATAGGCAAAATACTAATTCAAGTATTATAAAATAGGTATTGAAATGTTAGGTTATGTTTTCAGAAAAGTTCGTTTTTCTCCATTACAAGTTTGAAAATTAAACTGAAACCAACGAATTCTTAATCTAGAAGATTTTGGCTACTTATATTTGTTTGTATCGTCTCTGTTCATTTCCGGTCACAAGTCCATACAAAAATCAGCATTGTCCTTTAAACATAATTACTTACACTTTATATTTTCTAGTATATTCTCCAGTAAGAATAAATACTAAGTTTACGTACCCAACTGTTGGGAAACGTAGTATTTATTCCAAACTTTGTTACAATAATGGGCTAGGAAATGGTTATCACTACATAGTATAAAACAAAGTCGCTTCCTCTGTCCCTATATCCCTATGTATGCTTAAAGCCTTAAAACTAAGCAACGGATTTTGATGCAGTTTTTTTAATAGATAGAGTAATTCAAGAGGAAGGTTTATATGTATAATACATGCATAATATAGTAGAGCATTGCATCCGTGCGAAGCCGGGGCGGGTCGATAGTTTAAGATAAACAACTAAATTTATTTATAGTAAAGAATGCACAACTATGTTGCATTAATTTAAAATTACAAGCAAAAATAAAGTTCACATAATGATAAAATTAGGTAGATACATTATGTCGTCACGCGATTGCCAAATTATTATAGATTTAAAGATGATATTGGTATGGTCATTAATATTTTTTGTTGACTTGCTAAATATTCATACATAGATATTAAATAACTGATTCATTTTACATGACTTATCGCCACTAAAGCTTTATGTTTTTGATGGTCACAGTGGAGCTCCATAATATTGTATTCTTATAAAATTTATGTATGTGGGGTTAGTTCTATCTCGGCTAAGTATCTGTTTATAAATGTAGCAAAATCGCCAGGGTGCAAAAATGCGTCACTTGCACAATTAAAAAATTATATAAGAATTGCATATAAAGAAAATAAAACTTGTAATAAAATCTCTTTGTACTAACATAATTATTGTATATTAATCAGAACACATCGTTTACATCATTAGCAACATGATATGATATATGAAACCACACTTCTTAAAAATAAATGGTGACTTCTTCTTGGCAAATTCTACAGGTACTTACACGGGAGACGGGCGCATGCCTCCTTTGTCGTCACACCCCGCACCCCTGTCAATTACATTATTTTCAATATTTAGGTAATGTTACGTTATTGGAAAACTTCTCTGTATTTGGTTCATTCCATATTATAAATAAAACTACGTAGGCGCAATTTCTTAGAATTCAAATACAGAAGTAATGTAAGGTGTATCCGCCATAACCTGGGTTTAAAACATATGCTTATAACGTGTTACATACTTGGCCTCTTAGTTTTTATTGTATTTTCACATAAAAGAATTTTAATTGTGATTTTATTTAACTTCTCCAAGTGAAACTCACTCGAAATCATTATATATTTCCAATATATATGATCGTTATTGTATGGTGAATGGATGGGTGTCAACAAACCTGCCATTCTAATAATATTTCACTTTTAGTACAATTAAAACAAATTTTATAATTATCATCAGTGTCACCAATAGCCTGTCAACGTTTCATGTTATCGATTTAAAAAAAATCTTTCAACCCAGAAATTTTTAGCCAAAATTTGGCCAAAAAAAATAAATAACTTTTTTACACAAGGCGTCCAATTTTACGTTAATTCTATATTATGTGCTTTAACGTTATGATGTACTAATGACTATACATGACTATACATGCATATATATAGTGACTATAAAATTAAATCTAATGGGATGGAAGAAAAGTGATGAAAATTTAATTTGTAGTGAGAATTTAATAATTAGGTAAATAAAATTCGAAATAAATCAATTTGATTTGCATAAAAAATAACAGTTGGGAACTTGCCCGATTTAAATATTGTAAAGGTTGTGGAAAATATATGACGACCATTACCTTAGTCATCCTGTGATCACGGCTCCTGAAAAGAAATAGAAATGTCAGGATTAAATTTGTTTTTCATTTACAGTTATTGTAGATTGATTGAAAGTATTACGAAGATGAAAGAGTGCTGATTATTAAAGATTGTTGTTTAATAAATTACATGTTTTTAAAGTTGTTACCCTACAAACCTTCGTTAAAATTTATTTTTACTTTATCACTCTCACGTTTTTATAAAAACAAAGTAATAGTTTTGTACGTGAGTTGCCTAAGTCCCCACTTATAAGGCAGTAGTTAAATAAACACTGAATTCGTTGCTCAATTAATTGTTGAAAAATAGAACAACATCAATCAATTATAAATCAGCCTCCTTATATCTAAAACTTACAAATAACGTTTTTGATTTTTAATAAATGTATGAAAATTTGCAATCTGTTTATTAATAGTTACTACAAAAGTTATATCATTATGGGATTTACATATGTCATTGCTTTATTATCGTACTAGCCACCTTGAACTCAAATTAAAATTAATCAATTTTTACTTAATCTTATTGGGGCTTATTGGTAAACTTATAGAATTTATTTTATTCCAATATACTTAAATTCGGAGAAAACCAATTACTTCCACTAACCAATTACTTTACATACTAAAAGTCGTTTTCAAGATATTTCTGTTAAATTTATGTAGGCTTATTAATAAATAAAATAGTAATAACCAAGGGTACATTATTGGGGATCAGGCTATTCTATAAAATTTGTTATTTCAAAATATAAAGCAATCAATCATACGCAAGTGTATCAATTACGCTGCCCTGTTGTTCTTTATGTAGCATTAATTTCTACGAGTACATGTGATATTTGCATTGTTAATAATGCATTCCAAATAAACTGATAACATAAAAGTTTAGTAAGTATAGTAATAATATCTGATGAAGCAAAAAATCAGGCAACAACATCTACAGGAAACGGAAACGGAATGACGTTTATTAAAATAAATGTTACTTAAGTGTTATTGAGAGTTGTTTACCAGTAGATGAAAAAGACGTTATAACGTTTTGAACCTTTGGAATGGGCGAATTTTCAACTATTTTTTGAAGTTTATATTTCAAGTACAGAGATGTTTCAGTTTTTGCCTTTGGGGCATGTAAAAGTAAAACCTGTTGTTATATTCCCTTCATATGGTAATCCGATGAAGTGTTTCCAATATTTCGGCACTGTTGCAAGCGCCATGATCACGGATCAATGCAGTCAAGCGCCATGATCACGGATCAATTTCAAATTGCAGTCTAGTGGCAGAGAGTTGGATTTAGTGAATAGGATACCCACCATTCTAGAGCTTTACATTTAACTTATAAATTTCACGGTCTCCATGACTGAGTGCCTCGCGTACCGGTTTTCATGGTAACGCCACAACGAGATTCCGAATTCGTTTCCCTAACGGGTCAATGTGGAAACTTTTCTACATTGATTCGGGCCTCGGTGCTGTGGTATCGTTGCTGTTTTTGAATTTCGTAACACTTGCTTGTTATCGTAGTGTTTTAGCTACCTCACTTGGGTCTACCTCACGTGGGCAGAATACACGAAACAATGATTTCGTGTATTCTTATTGTATGGTTATAAAGACAAATTCTATATGACACCAATAAAATAATAATAATAATAGTTTAAAATCCAAATAAACTGGCGGTTTTTTCAAAGGTTTTTATAAGTATTACGTATTGCATCTCGGTAGCTCAGCTTTTTAAATTATGATGCGAATAATACATAAATTATATCACTTGAGATTATTTGTGATATTTCTCTGTTAAAGTAAAGTCTTGCTTTGGTTATTTTTATTACTTTAAACAACATAATAGGCGACATGACCAATGTTAATCGTATCCCCAAAAAAGGGAGTTTTGCTACAATCTCCATCCTCAGCAGCAAAAGATCGTTATTCGGAAAACGCTATTACCTGTATTGTGGTCTACGGGAAGTAACTACATGTAACTTTTACGACTTCCTTAATTGTTAATAAATTAATGTTAGTATTGGATGATAGACATGTTGTTAAAACAAATCCAACGATGCCTTAATTATAAAAATCTATCCAGCCATTTGGATGATACTAGAGATACGCGGTAATAAAAAATAAAAAATACAATTACAAACCCCGACACGTATATGTCGCATCTTGGTCATAAACAAGGTTGCTTTGACGTCATGTGGCCGTGCTAATAACTTGTCTGAATTTGCTATGGAATGCAAGCGCCTTCTAGCGGTACTGTGCAGAGTCTTAGTGGCGCAGCGGCGTTGCGTTAAAAACTCACTTTCATCCTAACCAGTGCTGAGAGAAGACGTTCCCTAAGAACTGTACCGCGTTCTATACTACTTTGTTAACGCTTTGTGACAAGAACTGCAGTTTACTGAATCAAATCGAGGCTCGTGATTTCAACCAGGGATTAAAAAACACCTTTATAAGGATACACTTTCGTAAGGGTTACACATTGAATCTGTTACAGAATTATTCCTGTATCACTTATTTGAGTGTTTTGAATCTGTTTTGTGTCGAACACTTATAAAAGTGTAACAGATATAATGTTTTCTGTTACCAATCTGTTAGAAACTGTTTTACGTTTAACTATCTATGTGTATACACAGTACACCCACATAGGCATTTCAAGTAAAGTGAGCTGTCGCATAGTTATGCCAATGTGAACCTTATTGACTGTAACAGATATTAACACTTACGAACCGGTATTTTCTAAAACAGATTCAAAGTGTTAGAGTTTCTTTCTGTTTAACTTTTAAAACAGAAATGAAAAACTGTGTTCAGAACACTCTATGCCGCTAAAACCCCTGATTGCAACCAACACTACCTCACGAACTCCCACTTGATTGTTAATAACTAAGGCCTCGAATATCCATCAATAATTTTCTCCATCACCAAACATATATAATTTGTACAGACAAATAAATACGCGCAAAATCATAACTTTTCGTGTTCATCGGGTAAAAACAATGAACGTTAATACGAATACGTCAATAAATACTTATTTTCGTTATAATATCACTAAATATTCATTGATTGTATTTATTAAGGCAACAAATAGGCTCTCACATTAATTATGACATTTAGACCTATAGTATCCTTATCTGTACCAAACCATAAAATCGGTATATTTTGACGAAACATGCCAGTTATTGAGGGACTTTCTAACAAAAAACTAGTTAGCATTCAATTTATATACCTCCTAATAGTTACTTTAAATAATATATTAAAAATGTATTTAATTATGTTTTATTAGCGACCCGCTCTAGCTTCATATTATTCCTACATGTTTTGTCTCTAGTAGGATTGATCAGCTTGATGCGTCGAATTAGTGGATTTGATTTAAATGTAATATAACGTGCACACTACTTTTAATGTTATTATGAAGATATTGTAAAATAAAAATACATGACAACTATTATCTTAGTCATCCCGTGATCAAATTCAAACAAACGTCAGAATTAATTATAAAATAAAGATGCGTAAAATCCGTAAAAAAGTGTTTTATTCAAAAATTAAAATATTTCTTGACATAATTTGACGGAAATCCAGACAAAAAAAACGGTGCAGCCACCCATAGGACAGATAGTGTTACGCAAACTGTCCTCGCATTGTCCTGTCTCATGCTTCAACTGAGGCTTTATGAGACATAGAAAGATCGTCCCAAATAATCGAACTGCAATCTTTCATTTTCGCCGTTACTTTATTTTGAATTATTAGAAATGTTTGAGACGTCATCACTACATATTTTCAGTGGAAATCAGAATTTGGAATGAGCGGTTCGCCCACCTAGCAAAAGTGTGCCATGCCAGACGATCCTACAAGAAGTGAAATTTTTTCATCAGATCTTACTTTTGCTAATAGTAAATTTATTATAAAAGTTTTACTCGTGCCTCCAGGAAAATCGAATAAAGATATATATTATGAAACTAATCCACCGCCGCATTTGTCGGTAAAGCAGATAGAGATTCCCCTTATGCATTCAATTTAAAAAAAAAAACTTCATCAAAGATATTTTGATTGAAATACTAAAATTTAGAATTTTAGTGCTATCTGCATACAGCTGATAATGTGGATTGGTGAAACATGCGCTGATATCATGAATGTATAATGAGAAATAGAACGGGAATATATATTGGACGGCCGAATTGTTTTTAGCGCTATATGTCAGTTGAAACACAAACTTTGGCACAATTATTTCAGCTTGCTGGCTGTCAAATGTTAAGAAAATATCTTACCTTACCTACAATAAATATATTAAGGTAAGTGACTAGTGTAAAAGATAAATGATGTTTATTAAATATGAACATTTACAATGCATTTATTGAAAGTCAAATATGCCATGACTTCACGAGTACAACTACAGACACACGGTTGTGCCTTATGTGTGGTTTTTATGTAGAAATTGGGTTACCGACGAGATTAAGTTATCTGCCACTGCCCACAAGCGCGTAGAATGTCTTTGGTGAGTTGTGTTTAAAAGTTGTGTACGAGCAAAGTTTAAAAGCTCAAGATAACTACTTGGAATTAGAAGCAAGGTTTATAAACGCAGCGTGATGCGTCTAACTTATCAGTTAATTCATATAGATAAAACTGTCGCTACTCGCCTAATAGATACATTTATTTTCAAGCTTTAGCAGCTGCAGCACCACATTGAATCTACGACAAGTGAACATTTAATTCAGTACAGCGGCTTGATACTCTCGATATTTCGCTACCTCAAACTTTGTAAGGTTGTTAATACTGTCACATAGGAGACGTAAGAATTTACTGTTATCACCGTATTTGCGTATTGATATAACAGTTATCCTAGCCCTGCGTCATGACGTATAGCGCAATATCGTTCGATTATAGAATCAAATGAAAAGGTAGCCCAGATGAAAGAATTGTTCTAAAGAAACGTGTGAAGGTTTTAAATAATAGAAATAGCACATGAAAGAAAAAGATAGTGAAAGCGTGCGGTGCCGCGCAGGCGAGTAAGCGAAACTACGTATACTTGCGAACGTTGTTCGATATTTAGTAGACTCGATGCGGCGACTCTGGAAAGTTTGCGATTGCTTGGTTGTAGCTCCCACGCATATTTAAAGCGTAGCGCGATCGCGTAAAGACATCGTTCTAATTTTGGAAACGATAGAAGTGATTTGGAAATAATCTTTGGACCGAATTAAATAGTGATTTAAGGAATGACGTCGGCGAGTTCTTGGACTTCTGTAAGCATGATTTACGTACGTAATTGGTATATTCTACGATGGAATGTCGGAGTTCATTCCAGAAAACTTCGGCGAGTTTATTGAATGAGTTAATTAGTGGACTTGTTTACGAACTGTGTTTGGAAAATTGTATACTGTGTTAAATTAAGGTAAATAAATGTGGGACTAATTAAATTATCTTTTATTTTACTATCTAATACTCACAGCACGTAATAATATTTTCCTAGTAGATAAAAGGAAATAGCTGGATAAAAATAAATAAATGGTATGGTGGTGTACTGACAAAATTAACAATAATTATAATATAAACAAGTATTTTTATATAGTAGAAAACAAAGAGTCTCCCTATATTTGCACGCATTGATCTTTTTAACTACGCAACGGATTTTAATGTAGTCTTCAACAATAGTGAATAAGAGTGATTCAAGAGGAAGGTTTATATGTGAAATACTTGCATATCATAGTAGCAAAAAGCTGGAAAACGCAAAGATTTGTAATGTGATGTCGTAACAAACATATTTTTATGCGCTTACATTGCAAACGCTGGGTAAACCTTACACTTACACAGGTCAAATTAATGAAGTAAGAAATAGTATATCATAAAAAGATCTATAAAAGACAGTCTAAGTAAATTGGTATATGTTAATCCCCTAAGGATAGCCCACAGTTTACCATTTTTACCTTTTACGTATTACAAAAAAATATGGGTTATTAAACAAGCTATTTCAAATAATACAGTGTGTGCATTTCAAGTAGATCAAAGCTCTATAGAGCTTTCTTTAGGCGAAACGATCAAATTACACGTAAATTAGATTTTGTAAATTGTACACGGCAATTGGTAATTGTTCGACTCGGGTTCCATTAATAATTAGAGACTACTAGTGATTAGAGAAATTTAACTGTAATTCTATAATGATATATTTATACTGCCAAAATGTTAACCAAAATTAAATATGAAATGGACACATGGGCGCAAGATGGAATATTAATGTTATGTTTCAAATTAAATATATGAATATTAGCTACTCCTTAGTAAGAACATTTACATGATTCTGTTCCGTGGCACCATCGAGCACATACCCCAATAGAGTGGTAATATTGGGCTGTCCGCCTCCGCAACTGATTAGTGATTTGTCACTTATAAATATTAACGCTCGCTCCCACTCAAACAGTACAAAACCAGTATTGGATCTGTGCGGACGTGTCTGCTTATTCCGAAATTAATTTCAATTAAATAGTTTCATAATGGCGTGTCGTTCTATTCGGTGGTGTGGAAAAAAGAGCAGAACTTCAAATTATAAAACTGACGGAATAACCTTTCATCGGAAAGTTATAGTTAAAAATTTCTTTTTATAAAAAATTGTCAGGGCTCAAGTTAAACTGGACAATCAAAGTGAAATGGTTGACGCACGTGTTCAGGTACGTGTTCAATAAATGGTTGAACGGTTTTTATACTTTTTTGAATAAATGGTTTTTAACAAAGATTTTTTTTTGAAATTGCTTTTTTTAGCAATAAAAAGACATGATGAAAAACAATCAGTCAGAAGAATTTATACGAAGCTAATTCATTTTAAAAATCAGTAAACCAATAAATGGTTAATTGATCATTTAATTTTTACTTTTAATACAACTAATTAAATGTAATTTGGTAATTGGTTTGGTTCTTGTTGAGGTGCAATTCAGCGGTTAATATCTTCTTATTTGATCACTAGCAGCATTTATAGGCATTTATTTCCATAAGAGAACACGTATGTATTATTCACTATTGCTATAATTACTGATGTATTGGCTATCGATATCGATGAACCTTAGATACTTGGACACTACCACATCTCTAGAGTAATAGTTGACCTTAGGATAGCCAATCGGAGCGCAGTTAGATCAGCGTGAGTAGCGGCGAATTAGCGGAATTGTTTTCAAACAAAATGATTGACATTTCTACTCTATTGGGGTATGTGCTCGATGCGTGGCACCAAAAAACAGTTTGCATACCTACATTACAGCATAAATTCTTAACACTTAATTCCAATCAATCAATAATCAGAAAAAGAATTTTTATTCTGTGGGATTTTGCGTTAGTCCACGTCAGTCATAGATGCTATAAATGACACTTTATAAATAATATTTTTTTTATATTTAGTAATTTTTAGTAACTACGCTTTAGTTTATTTTAGAATGCCTTTTGAAAAAACTATGAAGTGTGTACCCAAAAAAAATTTGGCTGCAGAAGGTCTACTATATCAGGATTGGGAAGCCTTAACTGCTTGCCAGCGTGAATGTACCACAAGGCTTGGAATGACTATTCAGTTAGAACAAGAAGCTTATTTATCGGAACATCCAGAGGTTTGATCTTTAGAATTTAGGTTACAATCACGACTTACAATTTTATTCATTTTATAAATCTCACTTCCATTGTTTTTTTCTTCTTATAGTCTCCAGTACAACACATGTGGAGTTTATTTGCGTTTGATCACGTTTCGTAAACAGTTAGGACCATGAAAACAGTCATAATAAAGCGCCACTGGACGAGCACATCCCTCATAAAACTCTTTAAAGAAAAAAGATTCCTCAATAACAAACTGTGAAACTTTGCATACTCCAGTTGACAAACTTGGTGGCTTTGATGTAATAATATCAATGGATGTAATGACTTATTAAGGTTAAAGTGATGATTTGCCGAGGACTGCGGTGCGACCCTTTTAATATGTTGCACTTCTGTTATGGGAAAGGTCAATTTGCGGTAATATGTAGTGAAGGCCGTACCATATGAGTGTAGCGTACTATGCGTCAGAGTTATCGTATCGTTATATTTGCGTTACTTACTCGTCACCATCAAAAATATTATCATTTGTGCATAACAGATATAATTTCATTATTTTTATATTTGTTCACAGGTCAGAGCATTGTTAGAGAAGTTCATTAGTGTAATGGCGAGCTCTGGAAAAAGAAAAGATATTTTGAAAGACTCTGCCTTATTTTTCACTAGGCCAGCCGAAGTTTTAGACGAGGAAATAAGAGAAAGACTCGGTATACCACTCGGCGTATCTTATACACAGGTTATAATACATTCATATTTCTTACATTCATACCAATAAGACTAGCTCAAAGTTAGCACTGTAAGGTTTGTGCTATGATACTAGGGTAACGAATAGATATACATACATATATGATATGTAGTTTGAATATAAACGTTAACGTATTAACTAGGGTTTTTTTCTAAAATCTAAGAAATTGAAACATAGTTATTTTCTCATTACCAGGAAAGTAAACCGCCATTCAGGTATAGAGATTTGGATCTATATTACGACCTAAAAAACATAGTAATGAAGTATTATCCTCCTCCACCTTGGGTCATTCCTACGCCAATGATCAGCACACCCAATACAGTATCGTCTTCATTTCTGTCTCTAGTCACCTCAGATACTACACAGCCTACACCTGGTAAGTCTGTTATTGTTTTCTGCTATACTATGGGCATTTTGCACACCTCACATAAAGCTATTGACCTTGACTAATTTTAATAAAATATCATGTCCAAGTATAGTATTAATACGCGAAATGTGAATACAAGGTGACACGCTGGCTTAAAATTACTGGGAGAAAAATCCGTAAAGCTGACATCTAACGAAGCGTGTGAAAATTTTATTGCATATATGCTAAGTTAATTGTAATTAAAAATTGCTTCGTTGATAGAAGATCCTTTAATCGTAATAACAGACAGACAAGCTACAAGTTTGGTTTAATCAGGCCTTGTTTTTATTATGCAGAACCTATACCCACTCCAGAACCTACCTTGTCTGAAACTATGTTCGTGGTCGTATCGAATACGGTCGACAAGGCTATCTTCCTACACGTCGATGACGCTGCTTTACGCTATGACACTGCCTACGTGGAGCTTACAAAAGCAGTAGAGGAAGCCATGGAGATCCCAGTTATTGAGATCAGAGAGGATATTGCCGAATTGTTTTACAACGCATATAAATATTTCGAACTTGACATTTTAGAGAAGGAAAGGATTGGTATGTACCGTAATACTTTTACGTTCTAATGTTAATAACCAGTCAAGAAACTCATACATTTAAAGACTATATTCCTATTGGGTTTTTGAAAAAGTAAAACTTTTCCTTGTTAAACTTGGTCCATTCTCACCTTTTGATCAAAACCTATAAGATATTTTTAATTATTATAGCCGCTGAGATAGCTTGGGAAAAGCGAATGAGAAAGAAATTAAAGAGAACTCTAAGGCGTCAACAGAATTTCAGAGGTATGGAAACCTATATTATTTTGATAAACTACTATATTAAACTGGCCACGTGGTTCTCTAGTTCAGTTTGATATGAGAAAATGGTTAAGCCTCCGTTCCCGTGGGGTACTTTTTGACATTTTAATAAAAGAAATATTGATCTAAAAATACTCCCAAATAAAATTGCAACAGTGCACTAAATATATCAAGTCTTAATTTGCGGGAAGTGATTTTTATTTTATATTAAAGATTAAACCCTTTACTTACTTGTTCTTCACACTGTTTTGTAATCATCCAGGTTATGAAACTCAACCTACGCCAAAAAGCGAAATTTCATCTCACGAAAGCTACAAAGTCCCCCCTCAACGTCCATGTGTTTGTCATCCTCAATTTCATTACAATAGATACGCAAAGGTATGTTAATGTTATCCATAAGTGTACTATATAAATAATAAAAAATATCTCTAGTTTCTCTAGTTCAGAAGAGTAGGATTGGTTTGTGTTCACTATAGTCAAAGTAATTTGGCAAAAGTAAAGTAATTTTGGTATTTTAGAAAAAAATTCTGCTTGTCCGGACTCAATAATCATATCCATTATTATATACCTTTAATAATATATACGTTAATTATATATATCAAAGTTCACGTAATTATGTTACTTACCTATCTGATAATAGAAAAAAATAATTCCTTTATTGTCCCGGCGGGGATCGGACCTCGTAGTGGTGTCACCATGAAAAAGCAAACCACGGAGGTTGTCTCTTTTTTTCCATATATATTATTTAAAAAATGTATATTTAATTATGCATAAATAAGTTAGCAGATTAAATTGAAAAGTTCGCAAACAGCTGAATAAAAAAAATCTGTTAGCCTAATTTAGCTAAATATTATTTTGATAAAAAAATATTGTCTATATTATTGTATAGGTTCTATAGACATGAAGTTAATTAAAATTATAAAATAATTCTAGGATCGTTTCGGAATATACTTGCCGCGTGAAGGGGAATTTGAAGATACTAATGTTACATTGACACCAGCTATATCAGTTGAGAGCCTTGAAGATGAAAATCCTAACGAAACAACACATGACACCCAGTCGGTCATTAGTAAAAAGTCTGTTTTGACTACGAAGAGTACGATTAGCAAGAAGACGGCCACTTTCAAAACTTAAAAAAGAACAGCCAACACATATTTATTAGTTGTTCGTCTTAAACTGAAACCTATATATAGAGTATTTGAAACTGAAATATGTAATTATACATTTTTTTTTAATTCTTACCAACCTAAATTAGTCTAAGATACTTGCTTTTATGGAAGAGTGGAGTCTCCTGACACAGGTCTTCAAGAATAAAAAGGGGATTCCAATTCATAATATAATTATAATTTCTTTTTTGAAAATAAAATATTTTGTATTTTTTTGTATTTGTATTGTATAGGTGTCAATGACCCTATTCGCGTTAACCCCTCTTCGTAAGCTAAATGGTTGTTACGAAATGTCCGTAATACTCTGGTGAGGATCAAATTCGGTCCGCTTGGATAAAAGCTAATATTTCAACAGATGGTCTACGGCTTGTATTTTCTTAAACGACAAAATTTTACAATGGCGATATTTAACGTGGTGTATTATCTTTACCGTTTCAGAGCAAAATATAATCAAAATAAAAAAAAAATACTTTCCACTTTGCAATTATCATCTATCGTGAAATATGCGTGGGTTTTATTGTTGAGTTTTACCTTATGATACAAAGCTTTATTGCATCTGCGCCCGTGGATTTACATCACATGAGAAAAATGACTGCGTGCTCTGATTTTCAAAGTGAAGCGCATGTTTTAGGGATGATGTGTATGTGTGTGCAACAAGCTTTTGAACTCTCCAAAAGCGTTGAACCAGAACAGTTGGACGAGCTATGGCAATTTTTATTATGTGCCATTTGATATTCCAAAAGCAGAATAAAAAGAGTGTGTACCCAAATTGAAGTATTTGGATTTATATCGAATTCCTAATGAGAATGTACGTGCGACTATTTGTTTGATATTTACTAGAGATATTAATTCTAAGAACATAGTTTTATATACGTCGTAAAGATAGTGTCGCATTCTTATCGAGTTTGCTAGTATAAATGCAAATAACTATAAAAATAAAGATTTTTTTCGGGATGGTGCTATTCTCGATATTTCCTTGTTATTTGCTCAACATTATTTCATAAACAATCAGATCTTACCTTATAGTAATATTAATAGTTACTTATTACAAATTTAATCAATATTTATTCACTAAATTCTTATTGCGGAAATTTTTCTAAAGCCTGAAATTAATGATCTATTTTTGACGTGACAACGTCTTATAAATTGGTTTGCCGGGTGACACTTCAAGAAACTGCGTTACGCTCCGCTCACGTTATGCGCTTACAATGAGAGCGAGTGAGAGGCACGCGTCCCTTCCACTCGGGCATGGTTAGCCCGCCTAAGAGCGAGAGAGACAGACATAAAAAGTGGAAGGGACGCGTGCCTATAAATTAATGTTTTAAATATAATTCTTTGTATAAATAAATGTTTTAAATTGTTACTATTATTTCATCCTTCTTCCTACTATACGAATGAATATTCACATTAAAATTATTTTATCACTCAAAGTCGTTGTCACGTAAAACTTTCGCCCGTATACCGACTTTACAGGCAACCAACCAGTTTTTATTTATCTAAGATTGAAATCAATCCTAGATCGAAATCCGTGGATAGATCTCTGATATCCGTCTCAATATTTGGAGTCGAAATCCGCTATCTATTTTGTGCCCAGGTAGCTCATGATCTTTTCCCCTCAAATGTTCACCTTTGCGCAAATCTACATGTTTCTGATTTATGCTTTTGGAGATATATCAATCACATCGAAAGGCAAAATAAAGTTAGTTTTCCTTTTCATCTAAACAATATTTCTATTTAAGTGTAATTTCAATTGTAATTAATTGTAATTGAAATCAGACAAATAGGTAATCTGTTTTCATTACTTCAACTAATGTTCGTGAGTAAATTTAATGTAAAAATCATTAAGGATATAACTGGATATTCTGTTTTATTCTTTACTAGCGACCCGCCCCGGCTTCGCACGGATGCAATGCTCTACTATATTATGCATGTATTATACCTATAAACCTTCCTCTTGAATTACTCGTATCTATTAAAAAAAACCACATCAAAATCCGTTGCGTAGTTTTAAAGATTTAAGCATACATAGGGATATAGGGACAGAGAAAGCGACTTTGTTTTATACTATGTAGTGAAGCCTAATTAAAAGTTATAATGTTACGAAAACGAATAAAATTTAGATTTATTTTTTTACTAAACATATCTAATCTATTACAAAATCTCTTTTTTAAGCGTTTTGATATAATATCGTGAAATGGATTACTATCAAACGTCATTGCACCCTTGTTATATTTAAAGCACTATAAGCAAGCTTAGTTATTTCCTTTTTATTAAATAGAAATATCCTAACAACATAAATATTTATAGTAATATAAGTTATTTACGGGATTGCTACCATGTAGGTACCTTGTTTTTGAGTTTCCGATATTTCGGCACTGTTGCAAGTGCCATGATCAGATCATGAGCGACTGAAGTAAAAAACAAGGTACATGGTAGCAATCCCGTAAATAACTTATATAACTATAATGTTAGTGACCATGAAAGTCTAAAACAATATAACATAAATATTTGTTATTGATGATGAATCCTTTGATGAAAGCGTCCTCTACCAATTCCTCCTCTTGTAAAAGATTTTACACTCTCACATATAAGCTCGCTGAAACCGAAAGGATGGAACATCCATCCACCACCTTCGAAAAATTTTGTCATAAACTCCACCCTGAAAATTATAAAAACAACTTGAATAATGTACAGTCAATAGCAAAATAAATGGATCTAAAACTATCAAAATTTCCCAAATTAATTTTAAACGAAAATATGACTGTTTTACTATTTTAATACCAATAAAAAATAGTATTAGTATTAAATTAGGTAAATAACTACATATTTTACTGCTCATAAATTGGCTTTTACATAAGTGGAATTAGGAATGCATATTCCGGTTAGATAAGGTAACAACGCACAAAGCTAAAAACAGTGAATTTGGCCGAAACCATTGCCACCGAAAATTGGCTCGTTAAACCCAGATTATATTATTTCTTAGATTTTAATGCAAGTTTAAAAAGAGACATTAAGGCTTACTTACATATCGTAAAAGCCATAAGTAAACATTAGGAATACTTAGCTTACACATTTAATTTATAGCCCAGTCAAAGCGAGTTATTTGTATACGACAGGACTGTTTCGACATTTGTTTATTACAAATAGTTTCATGGAAGTGGAAGAAAATTAGAAACGATAATTAAAAAATTAGGCTACAGTACGTTCTATGTATTTAAATACGTATGGCTGGTACAGGGTTGGCTATGATAGAACTTGTCTAGTAAAGATTAGTATTAGCAATTTAGACTTACTTTGATAGTTGATATTTCGTATTGCCACTTACCAATGTAGTCTTAATGTATGTAAAAAGGCAGACAATCCTTCCATTACCACTAAAATACAGATGGTAAAAAAGGCCCAGACCGCAAATATTGGGACTAATCTGATTGCTCCGACAGTACGGTGATCAGAGAGGGCTAAGTTCGATAAAACCATGTGCCATAACATTTCAGATAATGCTGCAATAAAATGGGCAGCATTATTATCCAAAATGTAAGAAATGAAGAAATTGTAACCAAATGTCAATCATTCCGATCCTTTAGTTTTATAGTTCTACAGGGCATGGAAACAGGGTCAATAAACATTTTTTGCGTTGGTTGCCTTTTCTGTAAGTATTACCATTGTATTTTTTTAATAAGTATTTACTGGTGACTTCATAACTATAAAACAACTTTACCAAAATTGATGTGATATGATGTTACCTGCATGAGCTAAGGATAATGCCCAAAGCCGTAAGTATGATGCCGTGTGGGATACAGTGCTCAAAATATATTCAATAGTATGAATAGCTTGGTGTATTAATAAATCGCCCATTGAAACTGTATGCTTGTTCAACTCTGCTTGCAATCTTTGTTCTTCTTTATCACTATCCCTCCGTTGATATCTTCTAAAGTTACCAATTCTTTTCTGAAATTTATCAATTATATCCCAATCATCAATTCTTTACTCAGTGATTTTTTTTACAAGTATTACCATTACCATTATCTGACTTCTTTTCTTTTTATGATACATCATTAGATATATTGGAGTCCCAAACAACAAAACGGGTATGCATAAAAGAGCTACCAATAATAAGCAAATCTGCACAATTCTCTGTCCAGAAAACAAATAAGCGTGGCAATTTTCGGCCACGGGTTTAGTTTCTTTAACCAGAAACATTTCGATAAATATAATGAGAAGCTGCGGCGCACAACGACTATTGTAATTTTCTGCAACAAAAAGACTATATTAGAGTTTTTTTAATGAACGACGACGCTAAGGGCAGTTTTTGGAGTAACAGTGAAATAGGCATATTATTTATGATCAAAAGTCGTCGTCTACCGTTGTCACACGTGTAAAATAGTTGGCCTACCATTTGGTTGTGACTTCTTTACTTTAATCAGATTCCTAATGTAAAATGGTATGGTTGCAACAAAGTGCAAGCAATTCACCAATTTGGGTTTAAGGTCGGTCTTCAACCCTAATTAACTTTAGTGAAACTTTTTTTCGCTTTAACTATAGAATCACAACTGTTAGACCGTTATTTAATTGTAAATCAAACAGCAACTGTTGCTGTCCTTGCAGTGTGGTACGAAGTGCCACTTATTAGATTTCATAGGAATCTTGATATTTCAGCGTCAGGAGAGAAGGCAGTTGACTCTTCAGGAAAATATTCTGGTATTGCACTGCATCGATAGAAATACTACAAATACGTTCTATACCCTGTCTAAAACCAATTTAATAAAAATGTAAACAAAGACGCCATTATTGCGACCATAGACTACTGAGTGATGTGGTAAAAGTAAAACCATTTATGATTCGATTAATTAATTGATTGCTTCGATTAGATTAATTGAACACTATTATGTTGGAGCTTCGCGTTAGCGTAGTTTGTTTTTATTCCGAGTGTCGGATAATGGGCATTTGTTCTCAAGCCTCGAAAGATGGTGCTGTTCTTCGTGATTATAGAAAAATGAAATGCTTGGATTGAACCGAGTAAAAATGACTTATATATTTTTTTATTTCACATAAGAAATCAATCTTTGAAGAAAAACGGTATCTAGCTAGATTTTTAAATAAATATATTTAGTATTAAAGTAAGACAAATTTAAAATTGACTTCTTAGGTTTTGACGCGTGTAACTCATTGAAATTAAACACTTATGGATAAATAAACGCGTTATTTATTTTCACACAAAGAAACAATTAGTCACCCCGCAACCACGGTACCTGCAAAGGTGTTGAAACTTCGGGAAACCAAATAAACCACCTAAAATTAAATCACGGACTCTGAACTCAACTTTGTTGTATAAATAAATAACGCGTTTATTATCCGTAATTTAACTGATTTACATTGTGACTTGGATCGTGTTTTTTCTGGTGCAACGACATTTTGCTACGATAACTGGACTTTGAGATCAACTCTGATTTATATTTGTTGTACAAGGTATATAACTGTAATATTATCTTTTATGTACGTAAACTTCATCTCATACGAAAGTAATCCGACGGCCGCCACTTAAGGGTTCACTGGAGGTATTTTTCCCTTACAAAATGTAGAATATGTGTAAAATAAAAAAAATTATAGCAAAACTAAAAAGCCAATTCCGCATATTCAAAAACATATTCAAATGGGAACAGATGTTTAAATGATTTATCGTTATTTTAAGCATTGAACACGGATAACCCTGGTGCGTCATCTTCTTCTTCGTTTTTGTCTTCGCCTATGAAAAAACGACCGAGACATAGTCGCTTGACAGCAAATGAAAAGACCATAACACTGAATATTTACAAGATTGTGGAAAAATCGATGACAACTTATCCATATAAGTCTGATATAATAAAAAAACTGCGGAGATAATGGGAACTTCTCAAAGCACCATATCTAAAATATACATTTTAACAATAAGTATTTAATTACGATAAACATTTAACTACAATAGGTACATTACAACAGTAAAACACATAAAACATACTTTTTATTTGCATGCATTGATATCGAATGGCAGCTTGTCGATATCGATATTGATAACTAATTTTAAGACTAAACTGTTCTGGTTGTTTTTAATTTTATGGAGTTAAATTTATCAAATAAATTTCAAACGAAGGTCAAGTTTACAGTAGTTTGATTCGATGGGCTGTTGTTTCAGTTTAACATATAATTATTGTAATTGTGAGGAAGGATTGCATTACTTACAATAATTTGTCACAGTCACACTAAAATATATATTTCCAAAGGTATACTAGGTGCATTCCAATGTTTCATGAAAGTGATTCTTTAGTTTAGACTTCAATGATGTCAAAGAAATCCGCAGGTAGTTGATTACTCATCCGTACCGAATATACAAAAAACGGTCTCACTACTTATGATTATGACAAACGTTATTATTATTTTAAATGAAATACCGGTAATTATCAATTTTAAAAAATCGGTAAATTTTTAGGCCTACCTATGATTTATAAAAATTGTGAAAACTACATATATAACTATTGCTTTAACTCTCACTAGAATAATTTTACTTAAGGTAACATAGTTAGCCAGCCCAACTTAACCGAGACTATATATTTTGAAATATTTAAGATTTTTGTGATATTTTTAGCAGTAAAGCCAACAAATGATATTTTATCTCCAATAACATGACAAGAAGCTGAGAATTACGTCCCGACAGCTGTTTGCCAACACTGACGAATTCGTTGTTCGGATCGCCTTATTATCAGTTATCATCACTCACAGGTATAATTATCACGTATTTTCTTTACCATACATCCATGACTAATTACCTTTTCATTACATTACCTATGCGTCTTCGATTCATAATCGATTCAATTGAAGTAATCAATGAATTGAGAGATACTCTTTTATGGTCAAACACTATGCGAACACAGATTAGACGTTTTTTTTCATTGGATTAATAATGTCACTTTTCGTCTTAAGTTTTTCAAATGAATTTTAAATATGTTAAACAAACTATGATCTTTGAAAGAAACTAGTGAGATACATGTTGAAACCTTCTTATTACTTATGAATGTGTTTTTATATCCATTTAGTGGCCTTAAGTGTGAGTATTTACAATGAAACTGGTTTGTTTACATTTTTATTAAATTGGTTTGAGACAAGGTATACTAACATCCACATCATACCATGGCTGGCTGGATTCTTTTCGTTTTTTGGTTTGGCAATATGGAATGCCTAGCTTTTAGCCCAATCACTTTACTCTTTCGACACCAACCGTTATTTCAAGGGTTTAAACTATGCCTCTGGTTAGAAGTCCGATGTTTTTAATCGGACTAAATTCCTTTTAATATTTTCTATTTTTTGGTACGCTTGAAAATATTTTAGAAAGTGCCCCATATTTATATATTTATATTATAGTTTTGTATTTTTTATTATTTTAAATAATTATTTTTTTAGGCAAATATTTAAGTTTGTCTCTATCATCACGATAATCATTCATAATTATCATTGTCATGTCAAAAACGTTATATAATTTTAAAATATTGTAATTATGTAATATGAACGTGATTGTTATTATTAGTTGAACATTAGCACTATATTGACAAATTGGTTTTCTAAGAAGTACTAAAATAATAAATACAATGTTGCTAGACAATATGTATGATCTACTGTAAGCAAAACAACTATTTGAACCATATTTTGTTTTGTTTTGCAATAGAAAATAAATAAATATATGTACGTACATACATATTACTACGCTCTTTTCCAATATGGATAGGTAGAGATCACAAATTCGCATTTTCTACTATTTTAACTTACATTTCTTGCTTCTTCAACTCTCATCTCAGAATTCAAACAAA
Source organism: Calamotropha paludella (assembly GCA_927399485.1). NCBI lineage: Eukaryota > Metazoa > Arthropoda > Insecta > Lepidoptera > Crambidae > Calamotropha > Calamotropha paludella. The sequence continues at coordinate 28,017,082 of OV656803.1, read as the reverse complement.
CTCGTCGGTTAAGGGTGCTTTTGATATGGCATTTTTTGAAGACATCTTTTATTTGTTTCCTAAGAGTTCGCCTGTACCAACTTGCCCGTGCATATTTTACTCATAAACTTGTCATGTCAATCTTCTTTCTCTCTACCTAGACCATCATCATTTCCTATTTTATCCATCAAATTTACTTTAACTATACTTCTTTAAGCTCTCATTTCAATTCAACTCATTTCTCATTTCAACTTCATTAATTATACATTCGTGCTTCTTCTGCCAAACCCAAGATTCACTTCCATCGATAAGAGCCGATACCAACATCCCTCTATGCACAGCCAGACTGGGCTTTTTATCAACTTCTGGCTGCTCATAAAAGCCCTATTCACGCGATTTCTTGCATTCATTTTATTTCTATATCACTTTCATGTTTTTCATTCCTTGTAAATATTGACCCAAGGTACACAAACTCTTCCACTGGATGCACTTTTTCTTTTCCTATTATAATCGCATATCCAGTTAGACTTTCTTCTCTACGATTGGCTCCATGGGGCCGTTTGAAACGTCTATAACAATACGAGCTCTTGTTATTTCTCCAGTTAAGTATTCTCTGCTGATTAATAATTCCATCATTTCCATCATTATTTCCATAATCTGTATGATTAATTCCATCATTTTCTTCCAAAGTCACAAGTTAAATTAATAATCAGATCACCTTTTCCTTTTAAACTTTCATCGCGAAAGTTTAAACTGTGATAATACTATAAAAACTGGTAATGTAATTTTTTTTTAAATTCACACGAACAATTACATGTAGATTATAATATTTTTCGAGTTATATACTGCCACAAATAAATGAATATTAAACATTCTTTGTTTAATATGTATGTTATATCATAAATGCTTAAATGAAACTAATTTATTAATTACAGGTGGTAATTACTGCTAAATATGGGGAATACATACCTATCCTAATTAGTGAAATTATAAAAATATCAAATTATATTCATTCTGCTGAAACAATATAGATACTAACTCAGTAGAATCATGATCAGATGACTGTATGTTATTGTTAACTATGGTTTGTTAATATATTAAGATTTAGGATAATCATTGCTTATGGCATATTTTACTGATTAATTATTTTATTAAATCCTTATAATCCATAAGCAGAATAAATAATGATTAATTTATTATTGTCCACTGGTTGGCAATATTTACACATAGTCATATATCTTGTTATTTATTTAGCTCGAGATAAGAAGCTTCCCACCCTTCGCCGTTACATATATGCAGCTTATTTGTCTTATCTCTCATAACTTTATATTATAAGCTTTTTAAGTAATGGCAAGTATATGATTTGCTAGTCTCTAGCAGATTTTTGGACCTTAAAAAGTACTTCATATATAGGTTCATATATGCATTTAGGTTTACCATATATTAAACCTACAATTAATGTACTATATATATGATAAGCACAGAAGATAATTTTATGATTCTTTCGTTTTAAAATTATTTAGTAGTTTTTGGATCATGCTTTATATATAAGAATCATATAAATTAATATTTAAAATTATTGTTTTTGTAAAGAAATATTTATACCAGAAAAAATATAAGACATCCTCCTTGTGGAGTCGCTTGTATGTCAGTTTTACCGGTGATGCTAAATCGAGGTCCTAAGTTTATTCCCGGCCAGGTCAATGTAGAAAACAAAATTTTATATATTGACTCGTGTCTGGGTTTGTAGTACAGTCGCCGTCAGATATTTCGTACCAGACAAGGTGACCAAATACTTCTGAACTATTTAAAATGTCAATAAGTTCTATACGCTACAAGTGACCATTAATATCTGAACATTCATTACTGCATTAATATCTCAGCAAATGCTAGTCACACTTCTAAACACACAACTTACCAATAATATCTGAACACTCATCACATCAAATGTATCTAGGCACATAGTGTAGTCTGAATCATCTGAGCAATTGAGGAACTATTGCAGTTGGAAGTCCTTCTAACTTTAATGTAATTACCATTTTAATAGGAACTCTTTTGATAATTTATACAAGGTGTCCTAGAAGCTGACGTCAAGCCGAAAGCGGGTGTTAGACAAACTCAGATAAGTTATCAGAAAATTATAAAAAAATCTGTCATTTATTAAAAAAAAATTAGCATATAAAAAAATCGATAAAATTTACACCCCGTGATGGTTATTAATTATTAAATGTTATTAATAAAAATATATTAAGAATTATTAACTTCATTAAATTCCAATATCTATTTCATGTCATAAGACTTACATTCAAGCATAACATATCGCACTAATAAGAGAGTGCAGGTATAAAATACGTGTGTAAAAAACAACTACGCCTCCGAGCCCTCAGGTGGGATTCGAACCTACGACCTTTTGCTATCCGGGCGAGTGCTCTGACCGCTGAGCTACCGAGACGCTGGCAAACGTATCGAATTTTACAAACCTATTTCAACTTCTACTATGAGCTAGTGTCGTATAATAAAATAAATAAATAAATAAAATAAAAACAATAAAATAAAAATAATAGTTAAGCCCAGTGTTTATCTGCGTAGATACATTTGATGTGATGAGTGTTCATATATTATTGGTTAGTTGTGTGTTTAGAAATTAATGACTAACATCTGCTGAGATATTAATGTAGTAATGAATGTTCAGATATAAATGGCCACTTGTAGCGTATAGAACTTATTGACATTTTAAATTGTTCAGAAGTATTTGGTCACCTTGTCTGCTACGAAATATCTGACGGTGACTGTACAATCGTAATTTTTTTTTTTATTAGGATGGGTTTGTTCTTGATCCCAATCAAGCCCGGGGGCCAAGACAGAATCCACGATGGAACAAGCTGACCCAGAAGGTGCTTATTCACCCTGGCTTTGAAAATAGATGGGTTATAAGTTCTCGAAAATACAGACGCAGGGAGGGAGTTCCACTCCTTTGCTGTGCGCATTATATAGGATGTTGAAAAGCGCTTGGTGCGACAGGTAGGAAGAAAGGGTGGGTCTGCAGTGCGTCTGGATGTCCGATGGAAGAAAGGAGATAGCGGTATGAGCAAATGCAGCTCTTGAGCACACTCTCCAAAGTACAGTCTGTAGAAGACCGCCAGACAAGCAACATTGCGGTGAAGAGCTAAGGTGTGAAGCTTGCTCTTCACCAATTTGCTGTCATCGATAAACCTCTCAGCTCTGCGCTGATTTCCAAAACATAAGTTCTTTAGCTACTTAACTTGGGTTTAGTATAATTTTATACTATTTTGTCATCAGTTAATATTATTTATTATAAAAAATAATTTAACAAACCTGATCTTGCCTTGTAGAGAAACCACTTCATATATATCATAATGACCAACCAGGCAAACAAACAAGTCAGAATTATTAATTCCGGTATAAATTGAAGGAATATTAAATATTTTCTTTTAAAATACCTGAAAAACATCAAATTTGTGTGTATATATATATATATATATATATATATATATATATTCAATACTAAACAACATTTAAATTTATTTAATTTATTATATAACCATTATTTTTGATAAGTCATTAAAAAGTTTACGATAGAAATGAATGTGACCAAAAAACTTCAATTTTAGTAGTTGCTTGTTACTTACACATGGTTACAGACACCCAATATTACTCCAAATTCCATATGAATTACGCCAAGTATGATGGATAGTTTCATTTTTATAGAATTTTCTATCATGACTTTATTGGAAGTCAACTACAAATATAATCAAAGTGAAAGTATGAAAATGCTGTCAAATTTATAAATGAAATGAATTGTATGTAAAAATTGGTGGCTAAGATAAGGTACCTAACTAAGAATTTTATAGTCCTAAACTCATCATCATGTTTTTTTTTTAAGTAAAAACCACCAGAACCGGAAAAACTGCAAGTTAAATCCTATTTTTACAATTTTGTACAAAAATCAATTTATTTATATAAAGTTTTATTCAAATGTGTAATCGGCGCGGTAGTGTAAAAACTAAATAGTTATTTTTCATTTGTATTACAATTGATATTACAATGACAGCATCAAAAACTAATAAAACCTAGAAACGATTTTCTGGTTGTATCAAATAAAACGAAAACAATTATTATACCTGGAAGCTCTGGTATTCAATCTAATAAATTAAAAAAATATATATTTAAACCTTTGACCTATATATATCGACATATATAAGTAAATATTGAGGTATAAACTGGCACAAAAACGGGTTTCTTACCGGCCAAAGTGGTTCAAGGCCAAATACATATTCCCGGGCTTCTCTAGGATCTAAATAAAGAACTTCACTTTCTAATTCTTCATCCGTATATTGCGTTTTCATAACGCCCGAAAGCCAAGATGTTGGTAGATTCACCCACCGACTGAAGAAATCATTATAGAGGAACCCAGTATAAATAGAGAACAGTCCTAGTAATAATATAACATAACGACCTGTGAACAATTAAAACAATCGTCAAAGACAATCGGTGTCTTACAGCAAAACCTGGTCAAAAAAATAGTGGAAACAAACAGTTTTTCGTCAACTCTAAGTCTGCGTGCATAAAAGTATCGGCAGAGGAGCGAAGTGATAGTAACGACAATGCCGAGAGGCCGGCAGTTTTACCAGCGTCACGCGAAGCGATACCCGAATAATGTGATGCGTCAGCAACAGAAAATAACTAAGAGTAACGCGAGTGGATCGCCAGCTCGCATATTTAAATGACAACGACCATGCAGTCATTATTTCAGTCAGATTGTATAGGATATCGTGACTATGACAGGTGAAACTCCATTGAATAGCCAAATAGTCATATAGCGTAGACTATCAGATATATACGTGACCACTTCCCTTTAATTTATTTAAATTAAATTAAATCTTATCTTCCACATTGAAGGCGGCCCTTAAATTTTTCCGTGACGATGGCATATACAACTGCACAGAAACATGAGTCTTATAAATGAAATAAACATGGTAATAATCCTATTTTACTCATTCCGTTGCCGAAGAAGGCCCATCTGTCATTTTCTGAATTCCGTCCAATTTTCATTTAACCATTCCTCCCTAAAGTCCTCAAAGACTAACAAATCAACTTAGTGCATTCTTTGCTAAGATCAACCTTCCTAATCCTTATCAATCCGGTTTCCATCCTATTCATAGCACTGCCAAGGCTATTCAATATTATCAATAACATTCGGTTTGTATAGAAATTGGAAAATTCAGTATTCTCACTTAGCTGCATTTTAATAGTGCTTTTAATTACGTGGACAATTTGCTTTGCATATTAATTTTCTTAGATAATTCTAACTGTGGTTAATTAATTAAACAGTATATTAACTGTAGTCACCGGTGACGTATCTGCTTTGAGAAATCCTTTTGTTCTCCGTTGCTCGTTGCTTTATTTATATAATGACAATGACATACCGAGAATCTCAAGTGATTGGCACAGATACACCTCGGAAAGTAGGAGTCAAGTCGAAAGACCTTATAGCGGAGAAAAGATACGTCTGAGTCTTTGATGGACTCAACCTTATCAGATTAACATAGCCACATTCGGAGGCTGCCCGTAGAGATAGGTTCATGGGGCTGGACATTACTTCCCCATGACGCTGGATCTGTTTAGCACTGGATGAAACATGTAGTACTATAGAATACGTGACGAATTCACTCCAGAAACCGTATCCTAAATGCCATATTTTTTAACTAACTTTAACTAAATTTGGGTCAGCTTCTATTTTGACATTATAGTCTAGTTGTTAATTTTTATCAGAGTAACTTTACCTATGTCACAAGGTTGGGCTGATGTTTCAAAAATGATTGACGTTACTTAAGATCTATCATAGTTTGTCCAATCTTAGTTTCTTTCCAATTACTTGATAGCATTTTTCAAGTAAAATAGATTTCCACTTAAAATATGACAACACCAATAACATAAATTTAGGGAGTCATTTACTCAGATGCTTGTTCTTCGGAAAAAAATTTGATTGTTACTTCTCAAAAGTACTAGAATCATCTTAGCCACTTTTATCTGCCTTATATGCGTTTAATATTTGGAATATTATGACTGTGGATCATAATGACAAATAAATTTATTGCAAGGAATATTACGGAAAACAAGAAAATACTCCTTAAAATGCATAACAACCAACTGGTTTGATGGCATCACTATAATGTTACACATCTCATCGGCCAAGAAACCACTGCCGGTTAGGTACGAAAATGACAATATTAGGCATACTGGGAAAAATATTTTTTTATTTTTGTGTTTTTATGGGTTGCTATACGTTTGAGTCGCATTAGTTTACATAATTAAAATTTAAATATGCAATGAAAAAAAAGAAAAACATTTTCACTAATTGTTTATACTTTTTAAAGTTTGCTTCAAGTGCTTTTGATATAGATATATCATGTTTTTGATACTAGAATTGACCCCTAAATATAGCAACTAAAATGATAAGGAACCGCTCTAATCTGTCAATATCGAATAAGTGACTGACTCGCAATTTATGCTTGAATGGGGAACCTTACATAAATAGCACAAAGGTGTTACACGTTTCAGTTACATTTCATGTGCAAAATTACAATCACAATCTCTTACCCCGCCCCTCATAAAAGCATACCTGAAAACATTATATTCCAAATTTCATTGGTTGTCTTTTCTTTCAAAAACGTTTTCTCTTGTATTATCATCCATGAAGCAAACAAGAGTAAAATCAATCCATGTCCCACGTCACCAAACATCACGGCGAATAGAAACGGAAATGTTACAATCGTGTATAGACCTGTTTAGAAATAATATAAATTATGGACCAAATAAAACAAAGTTTACTTTGTTGTACAAGACACATGACTAGGTTAAGGGTAAGAACATTAACTGATCTGTATGCCCTTTTTATAATCGTCTAATTATCAGCTTTATTAAATCCTACATCTGGAAGGAAGACACTCGGTGAGGGCTTTGTTTTCGACCTCTAAGTATGCGTAACAGCACAGTTATAAAAGAAGTATTAATTTCTTCTTGTGCTATTAAGACGTATTTCTAAAGATTACTATTGCAATAAATGGATTAAAAATATAAACAAGCTCATAACTTAATTTAACAACATTTTCAATATTTTCAAAAAGTGTTTCATTGAGGCTGTGGAACTTGTTACAAAAAGAAAAGTACTCTACTCACACAAATGAGGCTTTTTTTGAATAGAATTTTGGAACAGCAAGTTTATTTTTGTGTCTTGTATTTGTTGTATGAGCATCGCTCTTTTGTATAAGTGTTATAATACTTGCATGCCTTACATGTATAATATTTTCATAGATATATTGAGAAGCTACTGTTAAATAAAAAAAATTGTCGAATGGAATCTCTTTATTGTAAGTTGTATATTGTGCGTACTGATTTTTGAAGAAAAACTATATCACAACAATTTTGACAGCGAAGCCCCAAAACAACTGCCCCTAAGTATTTCTTATAAACAAAAACTCTTTTTTTAACCGCATACGCTGCATAATTAAGTCTGCTCGATAGAGCATCGATATAAGGAACCCATTGCAGCCTTGGTCTAAAATTATTGATTGAATACATTCAATACAAGAAACAAGAATAAACATGCCATTCCAAGATTCAGGCATTAAAACAAAAGACTCTTTTGGGTTGAGTTATAACTTTTATAAAAAGTCCCAGAAAATATTACAACACTACCGTCTGAAAATTATAAGCGTTGCTAAAAATACACTCAACCCAAGGATATAACAGAATTTGTAGTAATTTCAAAGGCAAAAACGCGTGGGTTTATATCTTTTTTAGGGTTCCGTACCTCAAAAGGACAAAACGGAACCCTTATAGGATCACTTTGTTGTCCATCCGTCCGTCTGTCAATACCGTTTTTCTCAGGAACGCCTGGAGGTATCAAACTAAAATTTATATCCAATACTCAGGCCTACTGTCCCTTGGAGCTGTGAAAAAATCAAACTCCTAAACCAAAACAATCAAAAGATACAGACGTTTATGCCGCAAATTTCCGCAAATTTTCGAAACTCGCACGGGAATCAAAACCTACAGGGTACTTCTCGTAGACTTTGAACCTTGAAATTTGGTACGAAGTAACGTCTTATAGTACAAACAAAGGAAAAATTGCAAACATCGTAAATTTTTAGTTACATCATATAATAAATAATATTTTTGGAAATTTTAAAGTTACTACCTCTTTTCTCATGAACGCGTAGAGGTATTAAATTGAAATTCATATCAAATACTCAGGTCTATAATACCTTTAAGCTGTAACAAAATCAAACTTTTATGTCAACGCAATCAAAAGAAATAGCAATTTAAGCCGCATATTTTCGAACTCGCAACTACTCGCGAGGGAATCAAAACCTAAAGAGTTCTTCCAGTCGATCTAGAATCTTGAAATTTTGCATGAAGCAATGTTTAACAGCACATATTAAGGACAATTCCGAAAACCCTGAATTTTTTGTTATATCTTCATTTTGCAATAAAAATACCGTAACTATGACTCGATTGTCGTGATGGGTGAACTTTTACTTAAAGACCTACAGGTTTGTACTGAACCCTCGGTGCGTGAGTCCGACTCGCACTTGGCCGGTTTTTTTTATAGTGATAGTATAGTATAGAAATCCTATCATTTTAATAATAATATTTGTATTATAGTAAGACTTAGAGCCTGTTTCACAAAGTTCAATTATCTTATAAGTGCTTAATCAAAGATTGTGAAACAAGCGCTTAAGTAGAAGATCTCCCAACTTAGAAGTCATGGCTTATTTGTTGGCTTTCAATGAACGCATCGTAACGTCTCATATTGAATAAAAACATTTTTTCTTGTCTTGTATTTATTGCATAATAGGTATTTTTCGAAACGATAACTATTTCAATCCAATTTCAAATTTAAAAACAACAAATTATTGTTAACCAAAATGTTTTAATAGACAGCATTCATGATGCACGAAAGATTCCAGCACTAAAGTGCTGGATAAGACTGGGAAAATGGATATGGGACGGAATTGTGAGAATGAGTTTTTTTTGGAGATTTTTGGGAAGACATCCAAAACGGGGAGAATAATGTTAAGACTGAATCCGTTATTGCCAATAGCTTAAGAAGATATTGATTTGATGCATTTTATAATATCAGCTTCAGTAACGTTTTGAAATTAAAAACAGGGCAATTAAGCAGATTTTAAGAGAGTCTCCATAATCACCGGAGAAGAGAAGTGTTGGTTTAGGGTGTTAAGATCTATGGAACTATGGCAAGCTTCTGCTGTTTTATTTACTCCCATCGACCATATTACGGTCAATGGGAAGCTGTAGATTTGTGTATGAACAATGCTCTTTATTTTAGAATGAATGTATTTTCGTTTGGCATTCTTACACATCCGGTTGCAAATGTTTTTTTATAAACAGATAGTGTGGCCATATTTTTTGGAAGATTTGTACTGTCCTTTAGCCTTATCACTTTTGGTCATTGCCTTTGTTATTGCTGGAGTTAACCAAGGCCCAGGAGTATGTTTCATACGCACCGGAGCATGAACATCATAGACCCTTATCAGTTCATCCGTGAAATATTTGAGCATTAAATCAGATTGTAAGATAGGTGCCTCTTCATTAGACTTACATGCTCCCTCAAACCATCTGTATCCATCTGCAGCAAATTGCGCTGGTGAAGTACCCTAGGTTTAATTTTAGGCGGGCGAACTTTATACGAAAAATAGACCAGGTCATGATAAGAGAATGGAGCAGTCAGCTTCTCATGGGGAGGTACGAAATCAGCATCAGACACAACCATTTAAGAAATATATATTCAAGAGAGCCAGAGTAAGGGGATGGAGAGCTGCAAATGACCGAGGTCAAGTTGTGCTGACGAAACACCGACATCACCACCTAAACCAGTCCGGTCAAAAAAATGTAAAGCCTGCTATAAAGCTGCAAGTGGATGAATGAGAACGTTTTAACCGAGTTTCTGAAACAAGAATACAAATAACTATGCCACTGCTAAAAAGCTAAAAAGCTTAAAAGATCAGCGTGATGAGCAGTGAGGCTTTGCATATTGATATACACCAGGAATAAACACTTGGAATTGTTATTGAACACACTAAACCCTTTGTCTTCCAACGTAGCAATATCACACAAAGATGTATAATTACTACTAGCACTTTCGAATTCATTAGATGAGCACGAGAAGTATTCCGAGTGCTAAAAGATATACCTGGATTCAGTTCCCTGTACATTGATGCACCATAGCCATCGATTAAACCTTGAAAACCCTCTGTGAATTTATTGGTATGGTAGTAGGTTGGAGGTATTGCTGTGGTTACCGCCTTGGTCATGAACGATGGTATATTTGTACCAACTTCTTTCTGAAAATAAATAAATATATGTACCTTTAAAATGTTTATTGTCGACTTGATCATAAAAAAGAGAATGTAGATACAAACGGCACTATATACTATTTTTTTCTTAAAAGCTGCCTCAGTGAAAGATACGCCTACTTAAATTTAGTTTCTAAGTTATCTTTGTCTTTCCCAACTGTTAACAGATAGACCAAGCACCAACATAATAATTATTCTATTTCTCACTAAGAAGAATACGAACTTAAAATCAAAGATGTTTTAAAAATGACACCATTACACGTACCATAATCTGAGCATAGGATGATAGAATTAACAATGATTGCATTGAATTGAAAAACTTACCGATTTATTTTCTAAGCAATTCTGGACTCTGCTTAAATCTCTTTCTGCAACCCAACAACGGCCAATAAGGCAGTTCTTTGTAACATCAAAATTAAAGCGGTTCAAATTGTGGTAAATGGCCGCTGATTTTTTTACTTGAACTGTCCAGTGGTACCACTGCTTTCCTATCAAGCGAAGAGCCTTACATTTGTGAAATTTCGTTTTCATTAAAACCTTCAACAATTTCGGAATTATTAGTAGTATTAATAAGACAGTATTTAACAAAAATTAAAATAACCTCATGCAAATGTACTTAAAAGATTCCATTAAATAAATGTTTATTGAATTGTCGTCTATTCTAAACATAACAAACCCATTCAGAACGTCCTTTAACTGACAAAAAGAACGTGCAAGAAACTAGTAAATGATAAAAAAAATACTTTTTTACCAAGTTTAATTTTAATTTTATTTTAAATGAGTTTTTCTCATATAGCTGACCCGGCCACGTGTTGCTATGGCTCAGTTACTATAATTTGCATTATTTTTTTAATTATAATTTAAAATGAAACCTATCTTATATCCTAAGTGGGAACAGATTCAGCAACATTAAAAAAGAATATCAACATCGAGTACTTTCAGAGTTCATCGCGGTCAAACACTGTGACAATGAATTTTTATATATATTTAAATGACGTTTCGACTCTTTTACAGATACTTTGATATTAAACGAGTCATTATCCCATTAAAAGTTTTATTAAAATAGTATACTTAATCATTGCCATTACTATATACAGTTATATAAAATTCCCTGTCACAGTGTTTGACTACGATGTACTCCGAAACAACTCAACAGGTTATGTTTTTTTTCATTTTGCTGGTATTTGTTCCGACTTAGGATAAAAGATAGGTTTCATTGTAATGCATTAAAAAAACAATATTGCAAACGATTATAACTGAGCCAAAGCAACGCGTGGCCGGGTAGTATTAGATTAAAATAAAGTAAAATAAAACAGTTTGTAGTAGTTGAAATAAAAGACATTGTAATGAAGAAGAGGATTTGGTAATGCGTCGTCACGAGAAATAAGGTCTGTTTCGACAGACCTTTCAAATAAATACACAAGAAAGCGCACTTCACATAAGCGCACCGAGCTTTCTATGGGGCTCATAAACCTAAGAGAAGGGACTTGTAAAAAAATTACCTAAAATCAAATAAATAAAACAATAAAACTTAATAGATACCTAATTAAAGTACGAATAGTCTCGATAACAGTTAAGGTTGTAATATTTGTTATATTTTTACGATTTTTTATTAGCAAATGCTGCTTTTGTTATGCGTGACTAAATAGATTATTTTTTTTCAGAGAGCTCTATGACCACTGAACTATTTGAAACTAAACGGTATATAAACGCTCTATAGACGATGAAATATTATAAAGGAAATATCACTGTCTATAGAATTAACTAGTCATATTTTTTTCGACAGAGTTTACAATACCAATTACCAGTTTACAATACTTTTCAAACCTGTTCTAAATCACTGATTGTGTTTGATAATTTATAAGCCAGGTCCATACGTTCTGCGTAACTCTTGGGGATTGGGTACAAATGGACCCGGAACCCAGAGCAAACTTTTTTAGCTCGTGCACTAAGTTCTTCACCTTGACAAATTGCAAGAAAAGCAACCCTTCGCATATCACGACCCTAGAAATTTAAACTGTCTTTATTAAAAATGTCATATATTATATTCTATTTAGTTCTTACAGTTCTGTGCAAATCACATTTAAATAGAACTACTTTTTATTGGTTAACTTACGCATATTTTTAGTTTAATCCTGACTTTTTCACGACCTTTAGTTTAGCTAGTTTCTGTGAGCGTTAACTTGTCTGAACAATCCGTTATTTGAGTTCGGATTTTGATCGAGTTTTGGATAAGTATCAATTGAGTTGAGATGTGTTTAACACCTTTACCACAATTGCCAATAGGAGTCACACAAAGTCATCGCATTTCAATGGTTAAAATTCAGTGTTTACCGTTCGATAGTCGTGCACAATCTTGTCTTCGCTAGCAAGTCGGTAGTATATATTGCCTCTCGATATTCTCCAAAGCATCATTTCAAATGGGAAGCTCCTGCTACGACGCACCACTCCTGTGGTGATAAAAAGGTGTCCCCCTCGCAGAAGGTGACTTACCGTTGATAGTCTGTAAATGGAGTCATATACTCAGTAAGTGTATTTAAGTTTAATATTTTTTGTTCTTACAAAGTAATAATAAAATAAATATTATCAATTTCATTTGAAACTTGATTATAAAAAGAAAAAACAATATTATTATATCGTTTTAAACTATATGGTATGAACTATATTTGTATTCTGCAAAATGGGAATTTACCTTTTTTTCACTTTAAAGCTTAAATAGAATTTAAGCTTAATTTTTTTTCGGACCAAGACCCATATGACTATTGTTTACACCTGGATATTTTTGGGCAGTTGCCTCCCGCGTTGCAAAATAATAATGTTTCAGATGTCAAGGAATTAATAACAAATGATAATAAGATCTACCCAATTCTTACAGTTGGTAACGGTTGGTTGGTTGATTGGTTGGTTCTTACAATTCTAACAGTATTGTTTTTCATTGGTTATTATAAATATATTTACGCAATAAAACAGCACAACAATTCAAAAGCCAGCCTACATACCCTTTGCCAACTTTAGACTCCTCTGCGTCGCCTAGAAGTGGTCCAATACTGTGTAAGACGTATTCCATTTCTACTAACTCTGCATAACTTTTCATAAGACTGGCTTCATTAGTCGACATTTCTACAATGTCTTCTTGCCATTTGTCCAAAAAATTCTGAAATAAAATTATCCAGCATGCCTGCTTTGTAAAGTTCATCTTTAGTACAAAGTAATTTCTCTAATATCTCTGTTTTTAGTATTGAGATGATAAATACTCATGAACTATTCATGTCACATACAACGGCTTTAAAACAATACAATTGTGTCAATAACACTATGTTTTACGTATACCAAGTATGAAATGGAACAATAAAAACAGAGATTTCATCAAATCCCTTACGAATGGATCAATTCACGAAAAATATTCAAATTGCTTGAGTTACACAAAAGGAAATTTTGTCCCTCGTCGGAATTAGCACGATATAGATATTGCGAGAATCAAATTCAACAAATCCGCGCAAAGACTATTAACCTAACCCTAAGTTCCTTTGTTCCATAGTGTACGAAAAAAGTAAAGATTGTTACATACACTTTATACTTCAAGGGAAATAGAAATATTCATGTAAAAAGTTTGAGTATATTTACCGCATTCTTTTGTGAATGTTCACGAAATTGCTACCTCACCAACTGGCTTCAGGGATACAGGGATTAATATTTGAGCAAATAGTTAGTATTACATGAATGAACCAAAACGTTAAAAACATTACATCGTTAAAAATGTGGTATCAATAAAGTAAATGTTAAAGTAGAGACTTAATTTGCTTACAATTTTTATTTAATACTAGCAGACTCAGCCACACTTTGCTGTGTTGTAACTTGAAATGAAGGCTATCCTATATCGTAAGTCGAAAGAAAATCAGAAAAATGAAAAAGTAATTATTAAAATCGTTTAAGTAGTTTCGGCGTTCAACGCGGTCAAACACTGAGACGGAGAATTTTTATATATTTCATTTAATTTTAAGTACAAGAAGGTATATGTAATCTATCACAAGAGTGACTGATTAGCTTCAATCATTAATACACTGTTGTGCAGAATTTGGAATATCCTATAGTCGGAATATTTGTTTAAAATTCGGGATAGGCAAGGCATGGCAGAATTGGCACCTAAGACCGTGTTTCTAAGAAGAAGACAGAGACGTGTCATGGACTTTCGAGGTATCTTATGCAGAGCTCAGTGATAGTAGAGGTGGGCAGTTGATTCTACTTGTTAAGACATTACCCCTTCTATTTAAGAGTAACATCATTTTAAAATATTTTCATCTCATTCCATAATTCTCAGAAACAGGCTGATATTTTAGTAAAAAATTATATCAATATAACTTGTTTTGACATATTTTAATAAGATATTTATTTATTATGATTTATTAAGACCAGCCGGCGATTTTACCAATTACGGCCGTGAGTGTTGTCAAATATCACGTAATTTCAGCACATAAGTCTATTGCTTGAACTTTGGTTATTCTATTACTGTAGTGATTCATATATTAATTAATTTACTTAAATGTTTATGAAATAGCAACTGTATGTAACTTAAGCATTGCTTGGTCATCTTTTATTACAATTTATATACAAGTCATCGCCTGTCTTTATCTACAGGAATACTAACGAATACCTATTTAGGCTAAGAATTATCAAAACTGCTCTAATAAACGTACCTCGAAAGAAAGCGTTTCATTAGGATGTATTGCACCAGGCTCTATCTTTGGTCTAATAATTTTGATGTTTGCATTTTTTATTTCCATTTCAAGATATCTCAATTTTCTATTCATTTCATCAAAACGTCGCACTTCCGCTACATAGCTCCTTTGGAAGATTTGCAAATCTTCCTTTGTCTACACAAATGAAGAAACATTGGGCATTAAAAAGGAAAATTGTTTGCTTGACGATGCTCCATTTTGATTCACTTACAGGGTCTTAAACCTTTACTAGTCTGTTCATAAAAGTACATATGTTTAAAGATACCATGCGGTTGATTCAAAGGCGCGATTTCAAGTACGTTTTAGACGTACCTCTGTATTAATTAATATTGCTAGTTATACATATTAATGATATGTAAGGTTGGCCCTTTGGTTTTCGGCAAAGTAGAAAAGAAACAACCCTACAGCCGTATACCGAATTATAGAGGAGTACCGAGGAGAAACCTCAAAAAACTCGGCAAGGGCTGTTTTTTTCTTACTTTTACTGTGTTTTATTAAATAGTAATAAAAGGTTTCAGTTTCTTTTTCTTAAGACGTAATAGCAGCAAAAGAAAACGTTTGCTACTACTGGTTTTTTTACTACTAAAAATCTGACAATCTGACCTCCCGTTTAGTGTCGCTGTGCACAAATTTTGGAAAAGACTCTGAGTCTTTTGACAAATAAATATACTAACTGAATAATAAAGAAACAACATTAAATTTTCTAGGGTCGACTCAAAAATAAGAGCTCAAGTCATTTTCTTTTTGAGACTCGTGTGACGCCACAATATGACCTTAAACTTGAGTATTTCGAAAACAAGTCTTCATAGAAGTCGAATTAGTTCTTAGTTTCTTTCATTTGTTTTATTATGATTTTCTAACGACTGAGTTCATTTGAGATTTAAGAAGACTCAAGTATGCAAACCATTTTAGGGCTTCTTAAGAAGATTCGAAAGAATTAGAGTTTCGCGAGCTCTGTCGAAATTAAACTAGTGCTTTAATTCAAACTTAAAGAACTAGAATCCTGACCAACACGATTCTGAACTCTATAATTTATTGGATAAATCTCAATTTCTTTTTGACATTTCCTCAGTAATTAATAAGTTATGGAAATTTGTGTATTTATTAAGCGATACTTAAGCACGTAAACCAAGAAGAAATAAAGACTTTTTTATATTAAAAAACTCCAAAGGTTCAAAGCATTATTATTGCAAAACCAATTATGATATTGATTACATAATCTAAAGTTACTGTTAGCCCACTGCATAGGAGCTAAATAAAAATCGGCAATGTCAAACTTAAGAACCAATAAGGAAAAGCAACTCACATCAAGGAATTGAACACATCCCATCTCACCCAGCTCGGACAATATTTCGAAGGCTGCTTCAGGTTGGATGTACAAATCGCATAGAGACATCGGCTCGCTCCTAAAGAGTGAAGACATTGTACGGCTCCTATAAAATTAATTATAAATTAGAAACTTGTAAAACTTGTAATTTGCGCTTTAAAGCTATCTTTCCATGGTATTTGTACTTGTAATGTCACAAACTTTCCACGCTGTAAATAAGTTACTTCGTACGAGATGTTTCCACGATGAGCTAATGTGAATATGTGCATGTTATCCATAAAATTATGCACCGATAGGCCGGCTTACATCCGTGATCCGTCTACACTGCTTTAATTCCAAATAATGTTTAAATTTAAGGGAATAGTAATATCCAAGCGCTTTGGGACAAATGCCTGATACGCTTCGTTTATGTTTGTATATATAAACCTTTGATAATAAATCGTTTCAAAAAGGTGCCATATTTACAAAATTATGAGATTTTGTTTTTAAAGCAGAGCCGACAAAAATAAATTAAATCAATAATAAGTTATTAGCCTCTTTCATTGGATCACAAATGAAATCTGGAGCGTTACATACATAGCTACTTCGAAATAGGTACGAATTTAAATATTAAAATAAGAGCTCCTATTTCTTATTATATTCCTTTTCTTTTATTTATTTATTTACTTTTGACTACTCGACAAAAAAACTTACAACCATACGCTTAAAGTAATTATGAACGATAACAATTAAAAAGTTCTGTTTTCTATATAATAATAGGGGTTAAAGTATGAAATTGCCGTTTTATTGCAATAGGTTCTTTGAATTGACATAGAATCTTCATGGTTTGAGGTTTTCGAATGAAACTTTTTTTAAATGGTTTCTATGATGTTCTTTTTTTAAAAAATGTAAAACATTTGAATATCGACTTTCAATTGTTTTTGTTATTCAATTTAGACAAGAAAGATGGATACTGCGAAAATTCGAGTTATTTTTGAATACGAGTTCCGACGCGGAACTAACGCGGCAGAAACAGCCCGCAATATCAATGCTGCGTTTGGAGAGGGGTCTACTAATGAACGCACCGTGCGATTTTGGTTTAAACGCTTTCGTGATGGAAATTTCGACTTAAAGAACGAGCCACGAGGAAGACCGCCCACACAGGTAAATAACGATGAATTAAGAGAGATAGTGGAAGCCGATCCTAGTCAAAGTACCCAGGAATTAGCGGCATGGTTTAACGTTACCTTACCCACAATATTGACTCACTTGCGTCAAATCAATAAAATAAAAAAATACGAAAAATGGGTGCCTCATGATTTGACTGATCTGCAGAAAGAAACGCGTGTTGAAACTTGTGTTGCCTTGTTGAACCGGTACAGAAATGAAGGAATATTGGATCGAATTGTAACATGTGATGAAAAGTGGATTCTTTATGATAACCGGAAAAGAAAAATGCAATGGCTGACCCCAGGTCAAATGCCACAACAGTGTCCTAAAGCAAAACTTACCAATAAAAAGGTAATGGTAACTGTTTGGTGGTCTCAGCATGGTGTTATTCACTATAGTTTTCTCCGATCTGGTCAAGCAATAACGGCAGATGTCTATTGTGCCGAACTCCGAACCATGTTGACAAAACTAGCAGTAAAACAGCCCCGACTCATGAATCGATCTTCACCATTATTGCTCCACGACAACGCGAGACCTCACACAGCACGAGAAACCATTTTGACCCTTCAGGAACTGCAGTTAGAAACCATTCGTCATCCTCCGTATTCACCAGACCTTGCTCCAACGGACTACCATTTTTTTCGTGATTTGGACAATTATCTACGTGACAAGAAGTTTTCTTCCCAGGAGGCAGTACAAAATGCTTTCACACAGTTTGTGCAGTCTAGATCGTCGGAATTCTATCGCAAAGGCATTAATGACCTTCCCATTAGATGGCAGCAATGTATAGATAATAATGGCAACTATTTTGATTAAATAAATTTGTTAAAAATTTAAAAAATAAACAATATAGATTTTCAGTACAAATCGGCAATTTCATACTTTAACCCCTAATATGTAATGCGTACGTGCATTTTTTTAAATTTATTAACAAAAAATTCGTTACTTTCTCCAGGCATAAATAGACTAACAGTCGCATTATGACTATTAACATAGCTGGTACGAGTAGGCTTGCGGACGTATAATGAAGGGGTTTGCTCAATTTAGCATGGAAATGTTGTTTTTTTTTTTGCGGCGGACACTGAAATATTTTCATTATTTAGTAGTAATATAATTATTAGTCATAACGCATTAATAAACATTTTCACACGTCACAATGCAAAATATCGATGTCCGAGAAAGTATCACAAAGTGCATAATGCAAACCGAGTTGTAGATTGAAATAGTTAAACAAGGAAAAAGTCCGTACCTGTAAGTTTTAAAATACTCATTACGTCAACTGTTATTTATTAGAAAAATAAAGTCGAACAACTCGACTCCGGTGTACTTCGGCGAAAGGTTCCATAACACGTTTTGTGAGTGTTAAGCTATACTTTCAATATATACTATTTGTATAAGTGGCTGCAAAATATAAAAAGGACGCCATTTATTTGAGCAAACCCCTTTGTTCTAATGTTTTATCACTGGATATAAGGAACTATGTGGGTAGCTTCATCGTCACCTTATATTTTACAATACTAATGGGTAAAATATTTTATCTATATGTTCTTAATTTTGACACATTACAAGCATACAAATATTACATAAGCTCGTTTTTTCTATACAATTTACTGCTAATTATTTTACAAGTTTGTCTCAGTCTTGTGCCAGTGTCTGATAAAACTAGGAATATTGAATTTTTGTTATTACTTTACCTGTTACTTGGTAAACTACTCACATTCTGAAATTATTTTGTTTTCTATAGAAAATATATACAGTTCTGCTTGCAAAAAAATGCCTCGAAAATATTATCCTTCTCTTTGTTGATTTAATTTACTCTCCAGTGTTATATTATAATATTCGACTTTGACTAAATATTGACATTCGGTCATTGTATTTTTGTTTCTGTCAAGATATCAAAAAAATATTGAAAGCGCACGAAGGAGATTCCATTAATTAAAAATTTTATGACATTTTGCAAGCCTTATAACTAAAATAGTCTTTGCCTCATATACAATATAATTATTAATGTTTTTACTCATAGAAATGAACACGCAGAAGGCTGCTACTTTCCTTTAGTCAATCGATTACCTGCCGCCTTTGCTACATTCTTCTGTTATTCTTCGTACCCCTAGGGACGCCCTAGCAGTAGAATAATTTACTGCTTTCCGCAAAGTTTTGAGGTGAGCTTGTGCCTCCCCAGGGCTCTCGAGCCTATTTTCTTTGGAAGTTCGACTGTTAGATTTAATAGTTTTGTATCTTGTGAGTAAAACAAAGCCTTGCGATATTATGCTAATAATATATTTTAAGAAAAAAAATCTGCATTTGGCACGTTATTTGCTAAAAGTAGATATGATAGTACAAATAGGGGACAGATTGTGTGGTGTACGGCAGAGTAGAATAGCACTAACTCTCCACACTTCAGGGTTTCTTAAAAATCGCCTACTGATTCATGAAACTGGAAGTTATCACTGTACTTTCGAACAAATTGATTCCTGACCCACCATAATATCATTTTCTCCAGTCATATAAATACAAGTAAGTCGAAATTCGCCTGAACATACATTTCCTTGGCAACGAACTTGTTATCTATCATTTTTATTGACACTCAGATTTACGGACTACATACTGATATTTAGTGTTACCAAATCGGACAGACTCGACTATATTCGATCGTGAGAAAAAAAGAAATGCTACTACTATATCTGCCACTAGACATATTCCAAAAATCTTTGTGTAAACACAACTTACCCTATGATGTTTATCATTTATCATATCTATCAAGTAGGGTTTTTCTAAAGTGTAATTGATACCTTGGTTTCTCAAGATCACAGTGGTTTGTGTGTTTGTCTGTCCGCTCTTTTTCCAGCTCTTTTTCCATTGTAGCAATAACGTTACCATAGCAATGCGTTAACCGCAAGTAGTTCGTCTATCGGACGAAAAATATTTAATAATAGAAAAAAAATAAAGAATTTTGTCCACCCGTGCGAATCCGGGACGGGCCGCTAGTATAAATAAATGGCTTTGTCAGAGTTATCAATATAACCGAATTGATTTCCCGTGATGTGTCATTATTCATTATAGTCTTACAAGTTCGTTAAGGTTAGAGTTAGAACAAGAGATAGCAAAAATACCTATACAGTAAAATAAAATTTAAAAAATTATGAATTATTTTCTACATTCTAACAATAAAATTGGTCTTCTTTAAACGTTTAAATCGACACCTAGGGCTGACATCATCTGTGAATCCTTAAATAAATAGAGATAACAAGAGATATTAAAATTATGTAAATTTGGTGTCACTTTTAACTTTGTAATCGATTAGACTTTATTGAAAACATTGCACTCGGTTTTAAGTATGAACACTAATTATTCCTAAAACCTAGTAAAAACTCCATTGTTTTCAATACTAATAGACGGTCACACATCGACTCGATTAGACGACGGCAAATATCTCTTTCTCTCATGGTATCCCAAATTTCATTACAATGCTGCTCAATTGCTTGCTTTGTCCTCTCGTTTCTGTTGTATTGTCACTAAGCTCAGTCCTTTACCATACAGTAATTAACCTTTCTACACCACAACAAACGTTCAATACAACATATATGGTGGTAGTCTACCCCGGCCACACAGGACTGTCAGAAGTGGCTTTTCATTTTTAGTAGGTATGGAGGATTAACTGTAAAAAATTTCGTGACTTTTGAAATTGCCACCTAAAATTGGTCACTGGCTCCTTCTCTATAATACTTAGAAAACTTCCACAAATACTTTAAGGAACGATTCAAGCATACAGATTGGGTTTTGGATTTTTTGGCAAGCACAAAGCGGGATTATCCGCGTTAGAGGAAGAACTAATTCAACTGATGACAAA
Source organism: Calamotropha paludella (assembly GCA_927399485.1). Classification (NCBI taxonomy): domain Eukaryota; kingdom Metazoa; phylum Arthropoda; class Insecta; order Lepidoptera; family Crambidae; genus Calamotropha; species Calamotropha paludella. The sequence goes on along the minus strand of OV656803.1, from coordinate 27,995,641 downwards.
GGATTTTAAAATAGAAGAAGAATGGGTTTTGAATGAAATTTTGTCTGCAAAAGCCGTTTTCTCAAACGTACCTGTTGGCGCGTGAGAGACGCGCTCCGCTATCTCCGACAGTCATCGCCGACGGGATCCGAATCTGGTTATAGCCGCGCGGGCGGCCCTCACTTCTGCTTCGGAACACAGCGCGAACGGACTATCATTTAATTCATAAGAACCAGTAAAACCGTATATACAGTCCGCCTTTTATATTTAAAGTTTGAAGACCCTACATAATGGTCCATCTCGCCGTGGAATAATAAAGTTTAAGAAAGAATTTTTATAAAAAGTGTCCGAGTAGCGCATTTGCATTGCCAGTGAACTTCGACCGTGCCAACGTGGAAATGTCACCACTACCTGCAGTCATCGTAGAAGAAGCTGAAGTCACCTTATTTTCTGGGAGTATATACAGATTAAAAGTTATTTGGTCTGCTTTTGAGACCACATTACTATACTTAACTCTTTATTAATTCCTCGCTGGCTGCTTTGTGACCATTCTATAACTCATGAAATTCATGTTTTTACAGATGCTTCTGAGAGACCGTACGGGGCTTGTCTCTATATTCGCTCTTGCGATGAATCAGGAATGGTACGCGTGCTGTTGCTAGCTTCCAAAAACCGTGTCGCTCCTATCAAGCCAACAACGACGCCGCGGCTTGAGCTTTGTGGAGCTTTGTTAGGAGCAAGATTGTGTACTAAGGTTTTAAGGTCCCTTACTTTGCGAATAGATTCATGTAGATTCTGGTGTGACTCAACTATCGTTTTAAGTTGGCTTAATCTGTCAACCGCTCAGTTGAAATCCTTTGTGCGCAACAGAGTACCTACATGAAATACAAGAGAGTACCTGTGGTCATACCTGGAGCTATGTACCGTCGAAGGAAAACCCAGCTGATCTTGTTTTACGTGGACTTGAAGATCATGTTATTGGCCATAATTCATTGTGGTGGTCAGGTCCTTCATTTTTATTGAAGAATGAAAGCAATTGGCCTAAAATGCCTAACGTGAAACGAGATGAGTCTGAAGTAGTCGCTTTTAGTAAAAATGCTAGCGCTAATAGCTGTAATTCTAGTAGCAGCAGTAAATACATTTCGCTTACTAACGTAGTGCAAAATCTCATAGAGAATTCTTCTAGTTTTTCTAAATTACAAGGAGTGGTAGCTTTTCTTAGAAGATATTTAATTAACATAAAAACTAAAACTAATAAATTCTGTGGCCATCTTTCTTTAAAGTAACTTCAAGATTCGCATAATTATATACTACATTGTGGTCAACTTCAAATGTTCCCAGAAGATTATGATATTCTTAAAAATAATAAGAAATTGCCTCGCAAAAATAGGCTGATTTCTCTGTCACCCTTTTTAGATTAAAATGATCTCATTCGCGTGGGCGGAAGGCTTGACAATTCCGCTTACGATTTTAACACAAAACATCCCATTTTAATTTTTAGCAATCATACCTTAACTAAACTTTTATTTCAAATGCAACATTTAAAGTTACTACACGCCGGTCCTCAGTTACTTTTGGCTAGCCTTCGGCAAAATTATTGGCCTCTTAATGGTAGGAATTCGTTTAAAGTCATCGCTCATAACTGTCAAGTTTGTTTCAGACACAAAGATCAAAACGTGCAGCCTATAATGGGGGAGGTACCTAGTTTGAGAACGTATCTCGAATTTCCTTTTCAGCATTCATACGTTGATTATGCTGGGCCAATACTTATAGCCGATCGGAAGGGTCGGGGTTGTAAATTAATTAAATCTTTTTTGTGCATCTTTGTTTGCTCGGTAGTTGAAGCCGTGCACCTGGAGCTCGTTACGGACCTCACTAAAGAGTCTTACCTGGCCGCCTTAAATCGGTTCGTGGCACTTATACACCTAGAAGTATTACGTCCGATAATGGCACGAACTTTGTAGGTGCAACGAACGATCTGCGAAAGTTATTGCGTTCGTCAAATGTTGCATCTGAGATAGCGCAGGAGGGCATAGAATTTAGTTTTGTACCTGCCTATTCTCCACCTTTAACTCTTTGGCCGAAGCGGCTGTTAAATCTTGTAGGCATCATTTGAAGAGAATATTGCATCTCTTTCACTTTACTTACGAGGAAATGTCCACTTGTTTGTCTCAAATAGAGGCCGTTCTTAATTCACATCCTCTTACTCCGCTTTCTTCGGACTCAATGATTTTTCGGCTCTCACTCCTTCGCACTTCCTAATTGGACGATCTCTTTTAACTATACCACACCCACAGGTGATCACTACCAACATCACCCGATTGGACCGGTGGAAGAGGACGCAGTACATCGCGCAACACTTCTGGAAGCGCTTTACTAACGAATACATTCCTATGCTACAAACCAAGCCGAAATGGTTCAAATCCACAGGCGAGGTGAAGATTGGGTCACTCATTTTAATTAAAGAACGAAACGCTCCACCGCTGCTGTGGCGTTTGGGGCGAGTCATGAAGACTTCTGCTGGTGTGGATGGCGTCACGCGAGTAGCAGAGCTGAAGACTAAAGGTTGAACAATTCGACAGGCCTTTAACTGCATCTGCCCTCTACCACTCAATTGAAATCTCCATCTTCGTTTGCCACTTCAACCCGGAGAGCTTGTTAGCGCGTGAGAGACGCGCTCGGCTATCTGCGACAGTCATCGCTGACGGGAGCCGAATCTGGTTATAGCCGCGCGGGTGGGCCTCACTTCTGCTTCGGAACACAGCGCGAACGGACTATCATTTAATTTATAAGAACCAGTAAAACTTATTATATACAGTCCGCCTTTTATTGGAGCGGAGCGAACGAAGTGAGCGAAGCTCCCATGGATCAGCTTCAATGGCGCAATGTCTGTTACGCCATAACTTGCCGTGTTCTTAACCGATATTAATATTTTTTGTGTGGAATCGAATCAACAGGTTTTGGACCAGATTGTGGCGGTGCCCGAATTTAGATATTCGCAAAAAATCCCATCGATTTTTTTTTCTTTTTTTAGGTATTACGCTCCGCTCCAATATATGTTGCTAGCGTAGCTTTATGATTAGCGACTGCATCACCTAGTATTTAAAGTCTGAAGACCCTACAGTACCTATGATTTTGATTCATTTTTCAGAGATTTCTAATAATTGTCCCAACGTGCTATTGAGCTTAACGAGGTTTTGATTATGTAGCCACGTTAAAAATAATTTAACTTCATGTTACTGAACGTGGTGGTTTATGGTTGTTTTGTAAAATTAAACCAGATTTAACAAACCTATTAAATTGCATCAAAGTCCAACTTTTCATTAGTTATGAAACACATTCATGTCTTTGAAATGCCGATAGAAATACTCATTAATGCAATTCTTCTTCTTCATTATTTTCATTCTAAATCTTTTTTCTTTCCATTCTTCATTCTGCATTTTAAACTCAAATGTATCACCATCAAAATATGCTTTAAAGTTATTATGCAATAATAAAATTAAAATTTAAAATATTATGCCTAACAATCATTACGCTTACAGTATGCGTTTAAATACGTCATGGCATATAATTTAAGCGTATAAATTGGGAACTTTCCCAGATAGTCATCTACTAATCCGCATATAATTATTCCCGATAGCGGTATTTCCTGCAAAGAGTACACGTTTATGTAAGTTGTCAGCGGAAATATCGTTAAAGTAGAACAGAAAAATCAGTGGCCCAAGAGGGCCGAAGAATGAGTGGCCATGTGCTATACCGGATGATCTCGTTAATAATTGTGATATTTACGTGTTATTGTTTTATAATTGTACGTCACTTGTAAGATTTGTGTCATTAAGCTAAATTGCGATCTATTTCTAAACTTACTTTTAATACAGTCGAAGGCTCTAAAAGCCTATCTTAATATATGAAAGCAAATCATCTTAAAGTTATACCAAAAATTTTTAATTTAAAAGTTAGTAACCTAATATTCTTCTAGGAACATTACCTACAAGCAAAGATTTGTGTACGTTTTTTATTTAGTTTAATTTTAGAGTATCTATATTATATTTTTTTATTTAGGTTAGTATATAATTGTTTTTTTCCAATCATTTACCTGTAAATCTATATTAATTGTAGAATTATAAATCTGAAAATCGTAAGCTACTCCTAAAGCAGAAATGAACACCTTACCTGAATAAGAAAAAATGCAATTAATATTTTAAATTAGACGCATGAAGCTGAAGCATGTTAAATTAGACGAACTCCTCATACAAAATTCAAGCTGCTGTAGCTGTAGTATATCGCATGAGGCTATGAAATCATTCAAACATCGCCCTCTCAATTTGTGTATGCAATGTGTTCGGTAATTATTTATACGAGTACGTGGGTGGGTAAATGAACGTTTGTTAATAAACCAGTCAGTCTCCAGCCTTTGTGCTTCATTGACGTTCCATTGGCGACGAGGTGTATTGCGAAATTAAAACGCCTATTATTATTTTTTACGTCATAATGCTGAGAATCGTTTGACGTACACACAAAAAATTGGCCGTCATATATTCGTTGAGTGGAACAATATATTTTACTGAATAAAGAAAGAATTTCGGGTACCATTTTTAATTACCGTCTTGGGTGAAGCAACTTATTCGTTGATGTGCGATTTATGTGCTCCGGTGAACCGAAAAAATAAAACGTTTGAGGATGTCGTACACTTACTTATGGAACACTTAGAGCCACAGCGTCACGTGTTTTGTTTACGGAGACAACGTGCGGGTGAATCAATGGCGGACTTCGTATAAGAACTGAAACATTTCGCTACTAGGTGTAATTTCGGAGCCCCATTCGAGGAGAATATTCGCGATCAATTCGTGTCGGGGTTGGCCAACGCCACGATGCAATCTAGAATATTCGCTGAATAGAACATTATGTACAAAGAGGTTGACGAACTGGGGCTGGCGCTGCACAGCAGGAGAGCGAAGAGCGCGCCCCCCGGTGGCGACGGGCGCGGCGCGGCAGGCAACCGGGCTATCATTTGATAGTGATGTGTCGAGTGCGCGGAAAAACTCGTGACCCGCTGGCCCTGCACTCACGAGTCGAACTACTCGAAACCGAAGGAACCGTTTATAGACTTGATCATTCCGACTACGGAACATGTATCGTCCCGATTATTAAGGGAAATGGTCATATACAAATATGTGGTGATTATAAAGTGACTATTAATCGAAATTTAAAACGGGATTTTTTATTCCTTACCACTTATTGAAGAATAAATCGCTACTTGAAGTGATGGTAAAGAAATTATTTAAATTGATATATCAAACGCGTACCAACAGACAATGCGAACAGAAGAGTCACAGCCATGTTCTGTAATAACTACACACGTTGGCATATTCGTATATCGCCGTACCCCCTTTGGTCTATCATGTATACCAGAAAAATTCCAGAAATTGAGGGAGGAGACGTTGAGAGGGATTCCGTCTACGGTAGTATTTTTAGATGATATATGTACTACTGGGGTCGATAAGTCAGATCATTTGCATAAATTAAAACAAGTTTTGACTAGATTTAAAGATATGGGTTTTACGATAAGATTAAGTAAATGCAATTTTTTACAGAAAATCGTCAAATATATATGTAGGTTCCATCATTGATTAGAATGGGTTGCACCCGGATCCAAGTAAGGTAACGACTATTGTATATAAATTAGAATTGGCCTTTACCTATGTTGTGAAGCTTTGAAGGATGCTAAAAATGTTTAGCACATGATTAGCGAGTGGCCGATCAGCTATGTCGCGTACGCTGAATGACGCGGAACGCAATTATAGTCGGATTCACAAGGAGGTGCTGGCTATATTTTACGGAGTTACTAGACACCATTATGTATTACTTTGGCGGACAGTTTGAGTTGCGAACTGGCCACAAACCGTTGAGTTTTATTTTCGGTAAAAATGTTGGTATACCCCAGACGGCCGCTAGTCGTTAACACCGCTAGTCGTTAACAACGCTGGGCTATAGATTAGATGCATATAATTTTACTATTAAGTGTGTAACTTAGTAGGAAAATGGGCCGGCCGATGCACCTTCACGACTGCCACTTACTCGAGAGCAGGACGACGCCGCTTGCTCAATGATGAGCTATATTCATTTAGTTGAGGAATGTATGCCTGTCAACTTTTGTGATGTAGCAAAAGTAACTACTGCTAAAGATAGTTTGTTGTGTAAACTAGTAGGTTATATTAACTTTGGTTGGTCATCAGAGGCTAGTTGCAATAATGAAAAAATATATTCCGTGCAAAAAAATTTTTGGATTTTGATTTAGAGGCTTTGTATCGCTAATGTGAAGCGTGCCGCACCAACCGTGGTGCACCGCCGCGATCGGAGTTTCTTCCTTAAGAATTCCTCTTGTTTCCATGGCAACGCTTATATGCAGTTTTCGCTGAATACAATGGAATTAAATGCTTAGTTGTGGTAGACGCACATTATAAATGGATCGAACCGTTAAGCATGTCTCGTACGGATGCCAAATCAACTATTGTAACGTTAGTATCTATTTTTAGTGGAATTAACTGCACACCTCAGCCGCCACTAGAGTCGGTCGAGTGGAGCGGCAGTTCTTCTCCCCACCAAAAGAGAGCCAGCGGTTGTCGGAGCGGGAGACCGGCAGCTGCATTGCACTTGGCCCTCAGGCGTGCGGGGTGTTCAGGGCGTCACGGCTCACCCCGTTGCTCCGTCCCTCACGCAGCATAGGCGAGGTCCGCCCACGAGCGCGGACCCACAGTGGTTTGAGTCGCGGGAAGAAGCTGTAAGCAGGAAGAAGGTGGGGGTCGCGTGGCCCCGCGACCCCCACCACTGTGTTGCGGGACGCCGCAGGGTTTTAGTGGGTAGGCCGGGTAGGGGCATGGAGGAGAGTCCCACATATCATCTCGTGCTTGCCCGGCACGAGCGATAATGTGTAATGCATTTACTGCGAAAACAAAAAAAAGGTATCTATTTTTAGTAGATTTGGATTACCATCGCAACTCGTTACCGACAACGGGCCGCTATTTCTCTCTAAAAAATTTATAGTTTTCTGTACATATAATTGTATTAATGATGTGACCTCTGCACTGTGTAGACACAGGGCAATGGAGCAGCTGAGAACGCGGTAAAACCATTAGGAAATTACCTATTGACCTATGAATAGACCTATATGAAGGGCTAATATTGTAGGCGAAAATGTATCATAGGCCTTAAATGTTTTTGTTCCATTATAGAAATTATGATCAGGCGACAACAGGCGTGCCACCGTCAGTGCTTTTAACGGAACGCTGCATGCTTACGGTTAGATGCGTTGCGACCTAACGTGAGTCAAATGATACAGGGGGCTCAGCAAGGCAAACAACGCGGGGGGCATCCCTTGTGCATCATAACAGCTAGGGGACCCGGTACTAGCCCGTGACTATTCCTCAAATAAGTGGGTCGTGGGAACCATCACAAAAAGACGGAGCCGGTCTCTTATCGCGTCAGTTTGAGATAAGGTGTCGAATGGCGCAGGCACCAAGATGAAATCGTGTCAGTTAGTAGTGACAATAATTCGAAGTTATTGCTGTCGCGTGCTAGTATCGATACTCATAAGAAGGCCTCTTATAGAAGTGTGGTAGAAGATAACTTTGTAGACACTTCCGATGACGGCAACGGGGGCAGAGCTACGGCGCAATCCGACGCGATGAACCAACACCGCTAACGACGCCGCCCACAGAACGTGCAATACGTGCTTACAATCAATCCCATTTTCAAAACAAATTATAGGTTGATTTTTATTGCATTTGGCAACTGTCAAGCAGTATCGATAAAACCTATGATTATTTATTTTTATAAAAAAATAAAGTTATCAGTTTATGTATTTAAACTGTAGTGTTTATAGGTATATACGATATAACCCTATAAACTTCTTATTATACTGTGTCGTGCTCAGTGTGTGGTGGAACGAGCCACGGGCGAGAGCGGAGGCACAGTAAACAGAACAGTAGGTTATCTAAGGCCGCCCGCCGAGTTATTAGCCTACTCTTGCGTTGATCCCCAGGGTCGTCACTTTTACTTTTAGTTAATATTTTCGAACAAGCAGCACTTGATCTAAATTTATGTAATAAAAAGCATATGATGATTGAATATTTGTTTGCGAAATCGTTATTGAGGCACCCGAAAACACTACAATATTTTTTCCCCTTTTTGAAGTGGAAAATGATACTCGTAATAATTAATATTATGGTAAGTGGCCGGCGAGAGTTGACGATCGCGAGCGGTCATGTGACGTACGCGCATGCTCACAGTCGCGCGGCACAGCCCGTACTGCCGTCACCTTATTCCCCCATATATTATGCTAGCGTGCGCGTGAAATCGCGTGCCGACACGGCGCGCGGCGCGCACGCACACATTCAAACCGAGAGCGGCACGTTTGTATGAAGATGTTTTACTGTTCTTTACTGTGGCGGAGGTGCTTTGTTTTTAAGATTTGTTTTTAAATAATAAATAAAATAAGACTAATACTGGCTAACTGCGAAAATATGGTACTGTGTTACCTTCATTTAATTGGAAATAAGTGATGCAATGTAGTAGTGGAAAAAATGTATCCATAATCAGATTGGAACATTTGGTTCTGGGACAGTACAAAGTTCCGGAACAATGATATGTTTCATTTTAAACATCGTTTCATCAAAATGAAAGTATGATAGGATTGTTTTCACGTTGAAGTTTGTATCAAATGTGATATTTGTTTGAGATTTTTCTTCGTGTGCGTAACAATAAGGAACGGCAAAGCCCAGGGACATCCCCGGCAGCCTAAAACATCTCACAACACGTGGCGGTCAAGGTACCGTGCCCCCATCATCTTCCTCTCACATTTGTTGCCGACATTAATTTTCTCATAGCGCAATGCAGTCCACTAATCTTGAATCACCCGCATAACCACTTAGTAATATTTAATTCTGCATGGCTGCATATTTCCTACATGAAAAAGTATAAAAGCTCATGTTACGGTGTGACGTTGCTGTATTTGATAAAAGACATTGCAATATACTTCTTAGTGGGCGGTTTTATTCTTTTAACAAAATACGTAAACAGATAAGCAGAATATTATAAACCAAGCAAAAAGAACGAGTAAACTATTAAAACCAGGAATTACCTTATTTATGCTCCTAAATAAAATCGTTCAGCACCTGCCATAGTATTTTTAAAATTCTTCGTAAACCACAAAGTCGCATAATTTTATAAGACAAACTAAAAATATTTTGATGACAATTAAGCACACTGTTTATAGACTGTGCAAAGTAGTATACATTGCTGCAACAAGGATTCTAATGAACGTGGCCAAAATTGGAGCTAATGCCCTAAAAAGCTGAAAGATTAAAAATTATCTTACTTAACTGTCAGCAAATACTATAGAAAATAGCAAATACACACAGCTTGACGTTTCTCACATATTACTGGGCAACCTCTGATATAGTGCCGTCTAACAGCGGCTATAGTGGCATGACGTGCCTATTTTGTATGCTGGTCCTGTATAGCTTTCATTATAATGGAGAAATTGATTCATTCTAGGTTCGCCGTTTGCTTTTCCTTAATTCTTACAAAACAGCATATTTTAATTACTCGTAGTTATTGTCGCGTGTTTCTACAGTAATTGCTATCAGTCATCTTTTATGCAAATACTTGTCGCACTTTATTACCCAACGACTGATATTCATAGTTATAGTGATGTGAGGGATGATGGGTTGGTCTGTAATTTAACAGGGATATAAAACACATAAAATGATGATATCTTCTACAAGATTTACTAGATATCTGCTTCGATCAAAATATATGATCGAAGGATATCTGTTTATTAATCTACTAATCTTATACAAATATTATCTAAAAAGAAAACCGGAGCTGACAACATGTTCTCATGTATCACCCACCCCAAATACCAAATAACTGTCATGTAAGTGTTGTCCAAACCCACAACCACTAAAAACACAGTATATCTAGATGTTTGCTATCCACTCGTATTTCGACAGAATCATTTCAGGTTCCGGAACCGGTCCCGATTTTGGTTAAGGTCCAGGTAATTTTACCTCATTTAAATCATTATTCATCTGCCATTGAAGCTTCATTCAACAGGAACGACATGCATATTTCATAATCTAAAATAAAAATGCCAGTTTGGGATATTTACCGACAATACAGATAGTCGTACAATAAGAAGAATACTTTAACGTTGTAAATGCAATCAAACAACTTAATAGACCTGATGGAAGGATGTGATCTTGGTGAAACATTGAATTGTTGCTCTCAACTGTGTGGTATTGGAACTTCTGGCAGAATGGCTACAAGTAATGCATACAAATGTATGCCTCAACAAGCTGTTGTCTAACTTAAAAGTTCAAAACATGGGTGACTAATTTTGGTATCTATAGGAACCTAGAAAAAACAGATGTAGACATAAGTTAAATAAAAAACAAACCACATCTTATGTAGTTGATAATATGAAAAAATAAGTTTATTTTTATGACAAACATACCTATGTTGTTTTTCTGATGTGTCATTGCATTTCTATTATTTTTGCCAAATAATTCATAAGGTAATTGATAATTTACCTCGATAATCAATCATTGTGGTAGGATATCAAGAAGACGAGGCAAAGAATAATATTCCGCCGCAGTCTCTACGTGGTTATACTACAGTTTATGCATCTCCTAACCGAATCACAAGTCCTTGTCGAGTGGTGAGTGGTCAATAGATAGGCAAGCACAATCAGAGCCCAGTAACGAGCGAGAGTCAATAGTATATTTAAAAATCAAGTAATATTATAAGAATAAACTTTCGCGCGAACAAAAAATACCTTCTGTGTGACGTTTTATTTTGCTCATTTACGTTATTTGCAAAAAGTAAAGGACTAATGCTCATATCGCCTTGTCATATTAGATCAGCCAAATAAAATCTATTATTTTAAGCCTCCGGTGATCGGATATAAAGAAAACATGGCTAAGCATTTTGTAGTTTTTAGGAGTTTTGAATAAATATTCTTTAATTCATTTACACAAATAATTTAGAACATTTATCTCGTGCTACAGAAACATGAAATCAACTTTCTTACCTTTTAAGATTTGATTAATTTACGCAACTTTTAGCAGAACAATAAACACGGAATAATTAATAAACGAATATCTGAATGTTACGGGATAGTGCGAAATTGATATTCATGTTAAGGACGATTCATAGCCATGTTCTTTGAAAAATTCTTAGTAAAACTTAGGAATCAAGCAAAAAAAGTCAATGTTAAATAAACCAAAAGATCATTTATAATATCAAATAACTGAAAAGTGAAAGTGAAGTGAAGTGAAAATTTTACCGATTGTGGAAATTGAAACGTTAGACAAAACAATTACGGAATCAAATACGTTAGAAGTTGTAGCACGCCAAATGTAGAAACAGAACAAAAATTAAGGATGAACATAATATATTTAAAGAAAATAAAAGGAGAATGGAAAGCTATTCAAGAAGATCAAGGGAATGAAACCAGGAACTATGGTTTTAACCAAGAGTTAATTAGTTTATAAAAAGCCTATAATTAAGATTAATTATATTAGCGCCTGCACACACAGTGCGTTGCCGAGCCAGTGATATCGAGTGATAACGAGTACGCTACATAAACATTATGGTTTTATGCAAAACCATGATATAGCGAATGACGCGTTAGCCTATTGGTATCGCCTTCAGGTGGTATTGTACATTATTAAACATTATTAAATGCGCTTATATTAAATAAATAAAATCGGTTAAGAAAATCTGGAAAAGTCAATGGACTGATGCGCGGCTGACTGTACATATAATAGGTAATAGGCTTATGATTTGTTTTTTTTTACTTTATGTAATAGATGGGAGGGTATAAGATATATCTAAGGATTGTTCAGTAAACTTTAGTTTTATATCTATAAGTTGTATTCAACGCTTATTAGTTTCTTTTTTTAGCAAATATTAATTAATAGTACAAATGAAATAAAGTTTGTGGGAAGGGAAAGGTGTTGGATAATTGGTTAGAATGGTAAACGCAAATTCAAAATGTAGCACTGCTTAAACCTTAAACATACCAAATGCTTTTTTTTTATAGTCGTTGTCATAAAACTTATTTGCTATTAATTATCATTAATATCGTTTGTTAGTTTCTTGTATATACCTGATTTTCTGGCTCTATTAAGAGGCCTTTTTATTTCGTCTCTTGTTTAAGAAATGTTTAAGAAATCAACGAAAAGTTATCAATTTATCTTCGCTTTGTTCAACATTTATCTGAATATAATAATTTACCTGTGTTTTCGATAAATAAATATTTAAGGACGGTTGTGGCAAAATAATCAGTGAACAGAACGTGGCGTTAAGGTTTCCTCCGGAAACGTTGATACGCTTCCTGCCAATACTTGGGGGAGCTCAGGGTTGTCAAACTAGGAAACCGTGTCCTAAAAAAAGGGTTTGTTGGTAGTCATTGTAGTATCTCATATTGAAATAGTCGTTGCAGTTTGTTAAAGACAGTAGAAGAACAACCTAATTTATCAATATCAATCAATATACAGGGTGGCGCAATAGAACCTGCATATTGCATCATCTTTTGACGTGACAACGTCTTATAAATTGGTTTGCCGGGTGACACTTCAAGAAACTGCGTTACGCTCCGCTCACGTTATGCGCTTACAATGAGAGCGAGTGAGAGGCACGCGTCCCTTCCACTCGGGCATGGTTAGCCCGCCTAAGAGCGAGAGAGACAGACATAAAAAGTGGAAGGGACGCGTGCCTATAAATTAATGTTTTAAATATAATTCTTTGTATAAATAAATGTTTTAAATTGTTACTATTATTTCATCCTTCTTCCTACTATACGAATGAATATTCACATTAAAATTATTTTACCACTCAAAGTCGTTGTCACGTAAAACTTTCGCCCGTATACCGACTTTACAGGCAACCAACCATTTTTTTTCGCGGGGTAGAGAGCGCGGGGGTGTGGGTGACCTTATATCGTTTGGTAAGCGCGCTCATGGAGTTTTAGTCGGTATGAGTCACTTCGAAGGGAAGCGTCGCGCATTTTGCATACGCGCATTTTACGACAACTCTCGTTCATACATCGTTACCAGGCGACTATATTGTTCGGAATATGGACTACGGCGAATTAGTGAAGCTCCGAGTGCTTATTTGATTAAAATATGGGTGAAGCGTTTCGAAGAAACCGGTTCAACGTTTAAACCAGAAGCAAAAGGTCGTCCAAGGATATCTAGGACCGAAGACAATATTGAGAGAGTTATGCAGACGGTACGAGAAAATCCACAAATGTCTACTCGCAAGAGATCGTCGGTCTTCCAAGTATCGCGACGAAGTTTGCAACGAATTAATAACTTGGATCTTAAACTGCATCTATACAAGCTGCAATTAACACAAGAATTGAAAGAATCCGATTACACAGCAAGGCTCGCATTTGCTAATGAAATGCTTAATCATTTTTCCAATTTTGACAAAATCCTCTTCTCTGATGAGGCTCATTTCCATATCAATGGCTTCGTAAACCGTCAAAATTATCGTTACTGGCACAGTGAGAATCCCAAACTCAAACACCAGAAACCACTGCATAGTCGTAAAGTGACAGTATGGGCCGCAATCTCTGGCAGAGGAATAATAGGTCCTTTTTTCTTTGAAAATGCGCGGGGACAAAACGTCACTGTTAATAGAGAACGCTATGTTGCGATGTTGGGGAGTTTTTTTACTCCAGAGCTTGGAAATTCAAGAATAGTAAATTCAAGAACTTGGTTTTAGCAAGACGGAGCTACCTGTCACACTTCGAATGACTCCATGGCGGTTGTGAAACAGATGTTCCCTGGCAGACTGATTTCGAAAAGAGGTGATATCCCATGGCCTCCACGAAGGCCAGACTTAACGCCTCCTGACTTTTTTTGTGGGTATACCTCAAACAAAAAGTCTATAGCAATAATCCTCAATAATGCGTGGTGAAATGGCAAAAATTACACCAACATCATTCAAAGTTTTTAATAATTTAATAAGTTAGTGGAGTGCGGTCGTAGAGAGGGCCATCATTTGGATGATGTAATTTTTAAATGCCTCATTTTTATTTTAACTCTACCTTTTGTATTTATTTTTTAATATTTTTTTTAAATATGCACGTTCTATTGCGCCACCCTGTATTATTATATAGTTATACACCTGATTAATATCACACAGAAAACTTCTGGTTGTAAAGTTAGGAGTGAAAAGAATAGATATACCGTTATGCTACGAGAAAGTCTAAGAATTATATAATATGTTTTTGATTTTATGTAACTAGTTAGTAATAAAAATCTTTCAAATATGAATAAATCAATTATATAATATTGTTAATGATATGTCAATTAATGGCAACTTGTGCAAAGGAAGGAAAAATAATAGAGATAAATACTTATTTAATCTGATGATTTTATGTCTTCCTAAATAAGTATAAAAAATGCACCGTTGTTATGAGGTTACATTTGTGCCTCTTGCTTTATTCAAATAAAGTGTAGGGTCATATAGAACATTTATAACATAGTAGAAGTACTAGAGTATTTTCAGCTAATTATTGAAAATATCAATCATATTTTTTGTAAAACACTAAAGTAACTCTAAATTCTTTGATAAGACGTTCAGATACTTATTTTAATGTTAATAATATATCTGCAGATGTATCTTATTCTTTTTATTTTCAACTAGAGGCTCCATACATAAAAAAATGTTTACAAAACCATTATTATGTCCAGGAAAACACTAAAGCATCTCTAAATACTTTATTTTATTTTTTTATTTGCCACGAGGCTACTTGACCATAAAATAAACATTTTGACTGAGTTATTTTCTAAAAATACTCAATGAAAAAAAAATCAAATTATTTGCAAACTGTTACGCTTTTCATTCCTTAAAATCTTATTCAGACTATTACAAAAACATTTGATGGCAATTTGTGACATAGTTCTTAAAATCAAGGAAACTCTCACTTAAAACATTCGATTTTATTAATGTTGTTAGATGTAAAACGCCCTAAGAAAATCATTGCTGGGAAATGAAAAATTTTTATGTAGGTATAAAAAATCAAATCCAAACATTAATATGACCCAAAAGTAATATATTAAGCAATAAACTTTTAAGATCTCAGAAAAAAATGGTCATTACAACTTGATTTTAGTGACCTGCCAATAACTAAATATTATAATCATAGGTATCGTGTTCACAGATATGAGCTTATATATAAGAAAAATCTCCGTAATCAAAGGATTACTGTGGCTATACTTTCGTTAGATGTTCACTTATGAGGTTGCACTTCATATTTTTGTATAATATTTGTATGTGTAAATGCATAACAAGTTAGTATAAGATTGTTCCGATAGTGGGCTAACATATAGTAGTACTTAGTACAATCGTTTGTTTACAAAATCTAACGAAAAAGTAGCCGCTGTGAATGATTTGTTCGTGAGTAACATGCGTAGATAAACGAAAAGTCAGAGATATAAAAAGAACAGTACCGCGTAGGAGAGTGAGTAAGATAGATCGCGACCGACGATATTTAGGTGGAGCTTAATTTACATAAAACGGTGGGCGAGTGTTTGAACCCCTATTAGTTCTCATTTTGAACGGCGATCAGAGTTATTGGAATTTATCATCAAAGCTAATTAATGAGTGATTTAAAAAGCGATCTCAGTGAGATATTAGGCTACCGTGGCTGTGACTTACAGGGGCAAAGCAATATTCTGTGAAGGTTTAATAAACGTTTTTATAAGAATTTAATAAGAAATAATTTCTGGTTACTACGGCAAGTTTATTGGAGGACGATTGGAAATTGTATGCTCTGTGTACAACGCTATTAACATATAATATCTGTGATATCATAGCTGTGTCATGCAATATCATTGCTGTGTTTTATGTTATATCATAAATTCGCGTTATCAAAGTGAATAGAAATATTTTTATGCAAATCTCTATGATTCAAAGAAGCAATGTCGTTGAAGGCAAAAGTAAAACAACAAATACAAGCATTGGTCAATTACGATAATCCTAGCGTGATTTTTTTATGTAATGCGGACCTTGTTTTTTCAAGTACAGTTAGCAGTTTTTTTTATATCGTGAATTTATAAGCTCTTGATCGCTATCTCGCCTGATGGTAAGCAAAAATGCGATCTATGATGTGACGCGCCTGTCTTGAAGATACCCATTCACTCGTGACCTGACTGTCACCATAAGCAGCATAAATAATTAAATTATCTAAAATTTATGTGTTTTTGGGATAAAAAACAAACTAAATATCACTGTAGTTTCTATTTGTGTGTATAAAATTTTAGAAAATGTTGACAACCCTATCAGATTTGGAGAAGGGGAATTCAAAGCTTCGGCCAACAGAGTCTTACCGCTTTACAATTTCCTCTCAGCTATGATTTTTTTTTAACATGTAATAATCTAAAATTGTACTCTATTCTGAATTGTAGTGTACCTAATGTTCTTAACCAGTTAGTGAAAAGAGTAGCTAGCATTTTGGTCCAATATTAAAGAAAGTAATAGCTGGATGGCGCAGCAGTAAGCGCGTTTATACGAGTATAACGTGGATAGTGACTGCGGGAAATCATAGGCATTGATCATAAGGGAAAGATGCTTGATCTCCGGGTTAAGCTAGGTTACCAAAAAACTACTTGCACGAGTTTCTCGACCTCCTGAAGTACGAAGGAAATATGATGTAATTTTAAATTTAAAAAAAAATAAATTAAAAAAATACATACCTTATTGAAAGTCGGTTAGTAACAAGTGATTATTTTCAATGGGTGTTGGTTCTATATACATTTTTTTTTAAATCGAATTGTACAGCAAAGTATGCCTGTGTCCTTTAATAGTTCACATTTGTTAAACAGTTTACAAGCACTCTTTGTAAACATATTGGTAACAAAATGGGTTCTACTGTGTGTAAAATATATATAAAACAATTCCTTTTTACGACAATTACGCGCGCGCCGTGTGGTACGCCGAAGTGAAATCCACCAAGTAGTGAGGGGACATCAAAATGATTGTGTATAATAGTAAAGTAAAGTTAACAGTAAAGTAAAGTTGTATAGCAAATAATCAATAAAATCACGTCCGTTTTGAAGAAGTTGAATCTCAGTAAGTAAGTAAGTCATTGTAATTGTCGGAATCAAGCCTATTTGTAGTAAAGTGGTTTCAAGACAGCTGAAGCATATTTGAGACGGCTTAAGACGTTCTCGTGAAAAGTTAACGCTGGTAAGCACCAGCGTATGTGGTGCATTGCAGTGGGGATATTTATAACCTATAAATGATGATGATAAAAAAATAAGTCACTTCATGTTAATAGAAATGTGATTGCTTAGCATTTAATGTTTTCAATGTAGGAACCTTATGGTAAATATATAAGCTAAGATCACAAATTTGTTGTTTGTCTGTCCGCTCTTTTTCCATTGTATATGCGTTACCATAGCAACGAGTTAATTGGAAGTAGTTCGTCTACCGGACGCTAGATGGCGCTAACGGAAAAATATTTAATAATAGAAAAAAAATTAAAGAATTTTGTCCACTCATGCGAAGCCGGGACGGGCCGCTAGTTGTATAAAATTGAATAATTTTTCGTCCTATGGCCTTCGATCATTTATGGTGCATTCTTTTTCTTGGGGATTTCAAAAAATCCCACGTTTTTCAATGTCCTAAAAAGAATAAAATAACCCTGCGGGGCAAAGCGAGGGGCCACTCAAAACGTGGGGGCGAATTTTTAGATTTTTTAAATCTAGTATAATTATTTTATTCTTTTTAATTATTAACTCAACGAAGTAACCATGTGTTACGCAACATTCGGATAAGCCCCATACAAAAGTGAAAGTTGCCGAAAGTGGACCTGAAAGTGAAAGTTGAAAGTTGCTTTAGAGTGCATTGTCATCGGGTTCTGAACTATCCTGAAAGTTTCAGCTTTCTAGCTTATCGGAAAGTGCCTCAAATTTAAGTTGCAAGATTTTGCCCGGACAGACAAACAAATAAGAAAAGTGAGATAAGAAAAACGTGGTAAAATCATCTAATTTTGTTCGATAAATGTCTCGGAAACTGAACCCATCACCAATTAGAACCCACAAAAGACAGCGTTGGATAACTGTTAGCGCCGAGTTCCTCGAAATACACTCAATAAAATATCGATACAGATACAACTTTAATGTAGACAAGATCATAATACCTACCTACGCAGTATGCATAAAGATATTGTCGCTAAAGCGGAATGAATGAACTTTACAAAATTTTACTAAAATAGAACCTTCTCGCTATAAAGCTTTCCAGTAAACGTAACGAAAATAACCAACAGATGATTATAATTAATGTATTATTTTTCTTCCCTTCCCCTCGGACCTCGCTCGCGAGTAGACGTGTTACGGAACTGTTATATTTTGATTTTCTAATTAAAACAAAAATTTTAATCAAAAATTCAACTGTACGATACCAGGAGTGCATAACAAACAAGAAGTTAGATCACTGTGTGCAACCCACTATTGTTGGTGGTAAGTGATTCTTTGTCAACTCCCCTTTATCGCAAGTAAAACTATTGTCGTCGCATATCAGAGCGCCGCCCCGCAGAGCGTCCTTCGCTAATGATCATTGAAACCCCGCCTACCTGTTACCTGCGCAGTGGCATCCCACAGACAGGATCCAATTAGAAAATAAATAATATTGATTCAATATTTTTCTAATAACTATATAACAACCGCAAGTGATGCTAATGACCGGCCGCTGACTTCGTTGTAAATTTTACTCTTTATTTAACTACGTTCCTGGTACTTAACGCCGACCGACTAGCATTTTAGTCGCGTCATGTCTCTGGTGAAACACTCGCCGCCCGTTTCGCCCGCTCCGGTGCTAGCAGCGACCCTATCGACGTCTGCATCTGCGTCGGATTGTGTCTCTGATAATAGCGATCTGACTTTAGTATCAAATATTACGAGCCGTCAAAAACGTAAAAGAACGAATACTACAGATGCGCAACTTGCTAAGTTTATGACCGAAATGCGAAGTTTGTTTTCTAACTTTAAAGAACAGCAAGATACAAAATTAAATAAAATATGTGATGCAATAGACGAAGTCAAGAGTCAAAACAATGACATTAGAGCCTCTATTGAATTCCTCTCAAATAAGTATGACTCGATTGTGGAGCAAGTTAACACCTTGAAAGAAGAAACCTTACAAACACAAAAATATATCGAGTCTCTTGAAGAAAGACTTGAAAAGTTTGAAAGGAGTTCTCGTTCTACGTGCATAGAAATTAAAAATATCCCGGTGAACAAAACAGAGAATAAAGGATCGCTATTAAAATCCGTAATCGAACTCAGCAATGTTATCTCTGTGGATATTCAGCCTCATGAAATAAAGGATATATTTCGCATAAACTCAAAAAATCCGGATAATAAAACCTTAATAGTTGACTTGACGAGTGTAATTGCAAAGGATTCTATTCTCAATGCGCATAAAAGGTATTATAAGTCGAATGGTAGGTTAACCACGGATAAATTAAATATACCGGGACCTTCCAAACCCATCTTTATCTCCGAAAACCTGACTGCTAAAATGAAGCGCTTGTTTTATCTCGCTCGCATGTGGGCCACTGGGAATGAATACAAGTATTGCTGGTCATCAAATGGTAAAGTTTTCATCAGAGAAAAGGAGGGAGCTCCCCTGCATTGGATTAAAGATGAAACTGACTTGAAGAAACTTGTAAAGCAAAAATGACTAGTTTTTAATTTTACCACTTGCATGATTATTTTTTATTTAGTGTTAATCATCTCATTTCTTTTGCCTTTGTACTTATGTTCGCTTAAATTTTCTACTCATACACTACCGCTTACACACAATATAAAACACTACACACTTACATTTATTTACCGCATAAGATATTGCTTCCGTCATTTATTTACTTCTATTTTGGTATCATTTAATGTAACTGAAATAATCAAACATAACAGTGACAAGCCATTTATCATCAGCCAACAAATTCCATATGACCCATTGTTTAAATTGTTTGCATATATACTTGTTTACTTTGTATGCTCTAACGATGGATGATCGTATGAGAATAAATGCAGAATTTGACCGTTTATCTATCTGTAGCTCATACGTTTGCTTACCTGAAAATTCTATTACATATGTACCTAATCCTACGCGCTCCTTGAAGGTACTCCATGTTAACATTAGAAGTATTGGTAACTCTGTTAATTTTGATAGTCTTTGCATCCTGCTTGCTAGATTTAAATTTGACATCGATATATTGATTTTAACGGAATGCTGGCTAAGTAAATGTCCTAATATCCCGTTAATTTCTGGCTATACATCCCATAACTCAACATTTCACAATCAAAATGAGGGTGTAGTAGTATACATAAAAAACTGCGTATATGCAGTGGTTGAGGAACCCTTAATAGCTGATTCTAACTGTCTTGGGGTAAAACTTTCCGATGACATATCTATTCTTGCAGTGTATCGTTCTCCATCGCACAAAAACATTGATAATTTTCTGCATTCATTGGATCATTATCTATCTTCGCAACGATCTAATAAAACGGTTGCTCTTATTGGAGATATTAATATAAATATTATTCCCTTAGAGAATGATAATGTTGCCGATAAATACCTAGATCTATTGGCTTCACATGCTTTATTGCCGGGTCATACTTTCCCTACTCGCGAACGCTCATGCCTTGATCATGTGATGTTAAAGACCGAGAGATCTGCTGTGACATTAGTATTGGATTCCTTATTTACTGATCACTCTCCAGTCCTTTTTTGCTGTGAGTATAAGAATAGTAAACAATTAGATCGGAATCGTACGGTAAAACATTTAAATCAGTCAGCTTGTTTATCTGATCTTGAAAAAATTGACTTCTCTTTCGTCTTACAACTGTGTGATGCTGAGAAAGCTGCATGCAGTTTAGTAAACATTCTGTCAGGAGTGGTAGAGTCTAACACAAACCTTGTTACTTTTTCTAGCAGAAAACGCATCATTAAACCCTGGATTACACCAGGTTTATTACGTTGCATCCGTCATAGAGACAGACTCTTTCGTAACTACAAAAAAGACCCTCATAATACTTTTCGCAAGGTTTCATATACTAGATATAAAAACTTTTGTAACAATTTACTTAAAAGTATAAAAAAAGAATATGAGCGGTCACAGTTTGAAAAATATAAAAAAGACATTAAAGGTACCTGGAATGTTGTGAAAAATATTACTAACCTTAGTAGAAAAAGTCCATCCAACCAATTCTTGACTATGTTTAGTGATCCACTAACATCGGTAAATGCAGTCAATAATTTCTTTCTGAGTGTGAATGACAGACTGGCGTCTGATCTAACAGCCTCAGCTGATGCTTTACATCCGCCATTGATGGATACCTTTTTTTACCCAGTTTCCCAGGAGTCGATGGCCTTATTTCCTACCGATGAAGCCGAAATTGATTCCATTATTATGAGTCTAAAGCTTAACACTGCAACCGGGTGGGACGAAATTCCTGCATCACTTATTAGGGCCAGTAGACATATCCTTTTACCTGTACTAGACCACATATTCAACCTTTGTCTGTCTTCTGGTATATTTCCATCTGTATTTAAAAAAGCGCTTGTTCACCCGATTTATAAGAGCGGGGACAGAGACAATATCTCTAATTACAGACCAATATCTGTTCTTTCGTTCTTGTCTAAAATATTAGAAAAAATTTTAAACAAAAGATTAATAAACTTTCTCGAATCGAAACAGGTAATCTCAGCTAACCAATATGGCTTCAGAGCAGGCAAATCTACCGAAGACGCGGTTTTAGAATTGACAGGTTCAATTGCTCAAAATCTGAACCATAAACTAAAATCTTTATGCCTATTCTTAGATATTTCTAAGGCTTTTGATACTGTCTCTGTCAAAATCCTTTTAAATAAACTCGAACTCATAGGAATCCGTGGTGTGGTACTTGATATGTTTAAAAGTTATCTTAGCGATAGATATCAGAGTGTCATGATTGATGGTGTCAAGAGTTGTGAGAGGTCAATTACCTCTGGTGTTCCTCAAGGTAGTGTGCTTGGCCCCACCCTGTTTTTAATTTACATAAATGGACTGTGTCAGCTGTCTCTTCCAAACTGCAGAATAATAACGTACGCTGATGATACGGCAATTCTCGTTAATGGCAAAAGCTGGGATGAGACTAGAGTCCTCGCTGAGAATGCTCTTAGGATGGTAGAGGCTTGGCTACTGCATAACTTGTTACACCTTAACCACAGTAAAACTTGCTTTGTAACATTTGCACCAAGACTTAAATCACAACCTGATAGCTCTTTCTCGATTATTTCACATAAGAATAGGTGTCCATCAACTTGTCAAAGCTCTTGTACTGTAAACAATTGCACTTCAATACAACGGCTTAATCATGTAAAGTACTTAGGTATTATTGTCGACAGCGCAATGACTTGGCAGGAGCATGTTGGGTCCCTCACGGGTCGCATTAGAAAACTTATCTTCGTCTTTTCCAAATTGCGTGGCAGTGCTGATCATGGTACCCTAAAGCTGATCTACCTTTCTTTAGCGCAGTCAATACTATCCTACTGCATTACTGTCTGGGGTGCCTCGCGAAAGACACATTTTTTGCAACTGGAACGTGCTCAACGGGCAGTGTTAAAAGTAATGGCTTTCAAAACTTTACGATATCCATCCAAGCAACTTTACGAACTATGGAAGGTTCTTTCAGTTCGAAAGCTATTTTTGAATAATGTCATCTTACGCAAGCATCTGTCCTGTGAATTCGATTCCAATCTATCTAATAATATACGCCGGTCAAACAGAGTATTTAAAATTGAAAGATGTACTAATGACATAGCTAGACTTCATTATATATACCTGAGCTCGATATTATACAATAAAATCAATTATAAATTAAATATTTATGAGCAATCTTACCGGAAATGTAAATTTATTTTAAATGAGTGGCTATTAAGTCAAGAATATGAAGCTATTGAGCTTTTGGTGAAATGATATTTGTAGGTATTTTATTCACCCAAACACACACACACAATCACACTCACACACACATACACATACACACACACACAAACACATTTAGGTAAAATTTATTAAATAGTCTTATAGTGTGTTAATGATTAAATGTACAAGTTCGAGGTGGGCGCTAATAACTGCGACACAGTCATAGACTATTGCGGTTATTAACGTTAACTATGTTTTTTGTAAATTATTTATGGCATTAATAAAGATTATTATTATTATTATTATTATTGCTATGTAGCAAAATATTTACCAACATTTTATTTTAGTATAGGTACTACAACTAAAGCAGCGATATTACAGAGATTGTGTTCAATGATTTTATGATAGTGTTTTTGATGAACATTTCTCTCTCCTGGTGACCGTGTTACGTCTGATATTCATATTCACGGAAATACGTCACGCTCTTGCTGCTATCACGAGCTTTAGTTTTTCCACTAGGAAATCATTCAGAACAAAAGTCAGTATATTTCGGTTTGGCTCACAGTTAAACATAGTCTCGCCCACGCCGCTCATACACCGCTCTGTCGCCGCTCGCTTCCCCAGTCCCATCTGCTTACTCGAAGCTAATACACGTTCCAGGTCAGTCAGTAATAATACTTTTTTTTACTTTTTGTATCACAACAGCGAATTCCTTGAACAATATAAAATTATTAGTGTAAGCCATCTGCTGAGCGATGTTTTTATTCTTATCAACTTAATGTTTACTATCAATTTCAACGATAACTTCAAATTCCATGTCAAAATTTGTGTTCATATCAAGTGTTTCAATAATACATGAGTGATTATTTTTAACTGTGCTGTTCGAGATCCACGAAGTGCATTTTACAATACATTCTGACGGACGTACAAAAACCGGGTTTTGGATACTAAAAATACCCCCATATCGAATGTTTGCGAAATCTATTTTGAAGTTGTTTCACTGTTCAGTACAGGCTTTGGCTTATTCATCAATAGCTTTCTATCAGTTATGAGCTTTTGTTTGAGTTTTAACATATAGTTATCAATTTGGGTATAAAGTATTTATATAAAGTGAGAACGTAAAACATTTCATCTTTTATATATTTTCATTGAGGTTACTTTTAATAAGATCTTCATTTGGCACATTAGAACTGATGCCAAGAATCTTTTGTCGTGTGTTAGTTTACATTGTAAGATTACGTCAAGATTATAGCTGAACTGGCAGTCGTGGTGATGAAACTTCCTATAAACACATTTTTATATTCCTGTTTTTCTACAAATTGTCATTCTTACGCGTCTTATTATTTTAATTCATTTCTGTACGTGATAATATTGACAACATTAACATTAGTACCTTTCGTCGTCAATATGATGTAGACAGAGTCTTCTGCAGCTGCGCTCTTTAGTTGATAATATACTTTTTTTTATTTCAGATTTTGGAAAATAAATTACAAAAATGAAATAACAATTAAATTACAATTTTCTATTGAGGGAAACTCACTTATTATAACTATTTGTAATACAGTTTTGTTGAGCGTGGACTTGGTCACGTTTTTGCGATTTTTTAGGTTACGGAAATTCGTTTAACTTAGTAAAATTAGTTTAAACTATTTGTAATATAAGTGCATTTAGGTTAACCTATCTTTTCGTTACTAGAAACAATAAAGTTTGCAAATTTGATTTTTTTTTCTAACATAACTGAACAAATCCTTCAACTATCAAAATAATTGTACAAAACAGTTCTTTACTATTTTTTTTTAAATATTGTATTTGGTGCAGTAAATGACTTTTATCCAAATATATCAAACGTCGCTAACCTTTTGGAAATTTCGAATCCACTAAAGTACATTTTACGGTAGGTTAAAGTACCGTTGTCCATACTAAACCATACTCTAAGTGAACAATACATTTATTTAAGTTTTAAAATTTCATTACTTTATATTAGACGAGCTTTTACCCGCGGCTTCGCCAGTTTTTAAACCCTGTTTTTTTTTTCAATAAAAAGTATCGTATGTTACTTCTAAATACCTCCAAGAATATATGTACGAAGTTTCATGATGATTGGTTTAGTAAATTTTGCGTGAAAGCATAACAAACAAACTTACATTCACATTTATAATATTAGTAGGGATTATAAACATTATTTTAAATAGCTGCTTTAATGAATGGCAACAATCTGGATAAATGTATTGTTTTAAAAAAAAGCTGTAATAATACTTTGATTTTATTACTTTATTTTTTTTCACATATTCACGCCAAGACTTTAGTTCAGAAAAATGAAATAAGTTATTTTCAGTCTAATTATATTTGGTTCGATCATATTTTTTTTGTAGTATTAAGTCCTACAGTAAAAGAGAGTATGTGATCTGATTTTTCAATTCGTCCGTGTGGAAGTGGAGATCTGAAATACAATACGAGTTGGGATTTACCTATGCAAACAATATTTTTATCCATTGAATATTTTCTACTAACCATTTGTGTTCAGTGAGCTAATATTCCGATAAAAATTGGTCGATGACCGACCTCATCGTGAAATTTCGTTGGATATATGTTACATTTAAAAATATTCGATCACAATATCTTTTTATTTTAATAATTTTGTATCAAATTTGAGATATAAATATATTTGTTTACTTATGACCAATAAATGTCGATGCAGTTGCTAAGCATAAAGCTTCACTAGCACAATATATAGGAGCGGAGCGTAATACTAAAACTAACATTATTAAAAATCAATGATGTTTAGTGAAATTTACAATTCCATAAGAATGATAACTTTCTAAAAGCGCGCGCTTTTTGTTTCAATGGGAAATCCCATTGGGCAAATGTATTTTGGTAATAAATTTTTCTTTTTGTCACGATTTAGTCCTTATCCTGTTGAATCGATACCACACAAAAAATATTAAAATCGGTTAAGAACTCGGGAAGTTATGGCGTAACAGATCCAAGGGAGCTTCGCTCGCTCCGCTCCAAAAATGCTTTTTTCCATATGTGTGAGTCTACAACTGTGCAAGCCAAGCCATGGCTTCTTATTTTCTATTCCAAAAGATTTTGTTTTGAGCTAAAAGCTTCATGAATATCGTCACGGACTGTTTTCTATCCCTTATGTGGTAAAGAAGTTCCTGATTTAGAAAAACTCCTTTCGCTATTAAGATCTTTAAAAAAGAGTAACTTTTTATAAATACCGGTTATTATTTATTCACCATTATTGTAATGTAAAGAGTAACATCCATATCTATCACTAAAATTTTTTATCCGTTTATTAGCACAATACAGACAGTACAGAATATAAAACAACATAACAGAATAAAAGTTCATACAATACAAATTCAAAATAAATCTGTATTTTAATAAAATCTGTCTAAAATTCAATTATTTGACAGCAAATTATATAATAGATTATCAAAAACAATTTACTGGATACGAATATTGGAGAAAATTTAAAATAGCAATTACTTACATAATTAAATTATAACATTTAAAAAATGTAATATAATTTGAAAATATATATCAAAACTCCTGACATTGTTCAAAATACAGGGCATAAATTTATAAATTGTGGCGCATGTTGACTGTTGAGAATAGTGATTAAAATATTTTAACCGATACTTATATGACGGCAGCTTACACCTCGTTCCAAATTTGGAGCTAAGATGTCGGACAAACCGTTTTTGAATAGCTACAATTCTATCATTATAAAAAGGATAGAAAGGTACACTGCCGAACAATATTCCAACACAGTCCTAATCAGTATATAATACGCTATATCAGTATATAATATAATTGGTGAGAAAAGAAGAAAGTGTTTAACAAAACCGCCAAGTCCTGATATGATGATATGAGATGTCCTGATTGGCCAAGCAAAGATATTTCACGCCAGGACAGCTTTTAACTATCTATGAAGCTCAAGTCCGATCTTGCTTAAAATATTGCAGCCACCTATGGCACAGCTTAGCAAATTACCAATTTGTTGCACTGGACATGAGCTCAGCGCAGAGCTGTGAGGCTTATTATCGCCATTTCCCTTTTTCCATCGGACATCCAGACGCACTGCTGGCTACCACCCTTTCTGGGTTGCTATTATTATCTATTGCACCAAGCTCTACTTAACATCTTTCATAATACGCACAGCAAAAGAGTGGAACTCCCGCCCTGCGCCTGTATTGTCGATTACTTAGAACCCGTCCGTTTTCAATGCCAGGATGAATAAGCTCCTTTTGAGTTAGCTCGTTCCATCATAGTGTCTGTCTTGGCCCATGTGCTTGATGAGGATCACAAACGAAGTCATTCAAAATTAAAAATAAACAGTCATTAAAATTTTTAATTTCGTGGTAGATTTTGAGTTTGTCTGCGTAGGAGATATTATTGAATGATATGGATTCTTCAAGTTCAATAGAATAGAACAAATATAACGAATAATAATGGCCCTACAATTATTATGTTGATTCTCTAATCAAAGATCTACTGTTTTAAAGGAAGCGGAATAGACTGTACCATAGAAGCACTACAAGGAATTTCCCGATCGGCAAGAAACATTCGAGGTTTACACGGTTTCACGTTTTTTTTTTTCACTTCTATTTCCCATATCGTGCAACGCAAGGTTGATTGAGGACGACAACGTAGAAACCGCATCTAAATTCTAAAGCGATGTGTGTATGAAGTGAGAAAAATCGTCACTGAATTAAATACTGCAATGATTTCCAGTTAGACAACACTGATCATCCTGGTGCTGTAAACGTCCCCTCTTACCACTTGTCAAGTAGCAGCCGAGCTTGCGTACCTTACTTACCTACGTATTGTCAAACAAAACAATTTTTATGTATCTCATTTTTCAGGGTCAAACATGAGTCGCGTTGGAAGAACCAGGCGCACCCGCGTCTACGATTGCAACTACAATAAAGGTGAAAGCTACTATCGGCCCGTTTTAGATCGTCTTGATGGTAAGATTCCGGTTGCAAGGGAGTCTGATCGTGAACGAATCAGGAGTGATGTGGAAAACCGTATCAAATCTGCTCTAGTGGATATTGAGGCTCCTCGTGATGATTTCTTCGACTCGAGAGGTGCGAGAGCTCAGAGAGGGAGACCATTGTCTTCAGCTTATGAAGAGGATGAGCTGTCTGAAGATGTAAGTTTAATTTGTTTAACTACTCTTTTAAAACCATATAAAAATACGGTCTCTTTTTTCATTTCATTTCGTGCATGCCACCCAAATGCTTTAATTTAAAAATATACTTTTTATTTCGTTCCGTTTGGAATTATAGGATTATTGGAAATATCCAAATTTATAATTTGATGGTACCTTTTTAATAGTAACTTAAAAATTTCACTTACTAAAAAAAGAACGATTAATTTACAAATCAGGAAGAAAACAATGCGATACATATTACACTTTGTACTTTCCTTTAATTCTATTTTAAAAATAACTTTACTTGTACCAATCCATATATTGTAAATGCATACAAAATTACAAGGACAAATAAAACTTACCTTAGTTCCATTATTAAAAAAAAATTGTCAAGTTATCTAAAAATATTGCTAACATCCATACTACGAAAATTTGGTTGTTTGTTATTATAAGATAGAATATATTTATTTTACTGAAAACAATTGCCAAAAGTGCTGAAAACGTTGTTTCTTAAATATCTCGTATTATTTACCTAAACTGTTAGTTTGTTACAAAAGCTTTCTTTTATAAATCTTACAATGTTTACCAAAAACATTTTTTTACACTGAATTTTATTCTGGTTGTATTTGACAATACACGTGAAATTATCCCGTTTCGAACTTTGGCGTTAAATTACTTGATGCGTTATTATTAGGAGCGCTTTGATATAAATAGAAGATATTGAAGTGACATCAGCACAGAAATTACCAGATATGAGTTACACATGTATGAAAATAGACTGACTCAATGTTTGACTAATACGCTTCACAAACATCACAAAATCGTAAAATATTTTGGTAATGAATACTAAATGCATCCAGCAGTGAGATATTTTTGATATCGTAGTACCTATTCATTAATACAATATACCTGGAATGATGGTGAACCGTGATTAGCAGTATTATACTCTCTTTAAACGGTTTTAATAACAGTATCACGTTTACGAAAATTGTGGCAATAGATCTACTCGAAAAAAAAATATTCAGACTGGCACTATGTTTTCGTATAATATATAGTTGTTTCAAAACGATATTTGATTTGAAAAACGTAGTTGATGTTGAAATGTTGGTAGTATATTAATACATTGCTGGAACGCTACACCCACATTAACAAGTTTACGCGCGGCACCTACGCCAATGAAAGCAAAACAGATGAACTTGTATTTAAAAACAAACTCGTTATAAATATTTTCATACAGATATAGCTTATTTACTACATCTACAATAGTAGATTTAAGCATTGAATAAATGTAACATATTTGTTTTATGTATTCAGAACATCTATCGTTTTATTAAGTTCTTAAGTTTTTACGTGTTTTATTAAGAGGACACTACTCCCATCGTGAGTGTCGGAAAAGGTGACTTATATGTTACTGGAGGTTACCGCCACACTCTTCCCTGGGGTGGTACGGGCGTGAACAACAATGGTCGTTTATCTGCTACATAGATTAGATGACTCCCATCGATTAAATAGTTCTTTATCAAAGCAAACAGACATGGACCTAGTCTTGAAACGCGAGTTTAAGTTACTACAAGGAATAAACACGGGAATAATAATAGAACATAACTTAATCGTTCAAAAAAACGGTACTGAATTCAAGTTAATAGCACTCGACTCCGCTTTGTCTACGTGATTCCTTTATTCTATACCCTATTTTACAGTCTTGAATTTTATTAATTATAATTTACTGTGCTAACTATGAAAATAGTATAAGTTAACTTTATAGTGGCCCGGACAACTTGACGTAAATTTAGTAAATACATAGACACTTCTTATTTTCCCCTCGGTAGACTCTTTTCTCTAAAATGCTTTGTGTTGCCTCTTTTCTCATAAAATAGTTCCTTCCGTATTATAACCAACGGGTGTTCCTAGTGAACACTTTTGTCATTAAATTTTTTTAAGAGGTATCTTTAACACAATGCTCTAGTTGGGCATTTGTAGGAAGTAAAGTCTTACTTTAATTACGTTGTAGAAATCTTTTGCAGGCGTCTTATATAATATCAAATTTTAAGTTCGCCAAAGATTAACATTTCGTGAACCACGTACATAAAAGTTACATTGCAAACCATGTGGGGTTTATCAGAACCCAAAAATTAAGGAAAGGAATGCGTTATTTGTTAGTTTCTGTTTATTTTATTTAAAAATACTGTTTTTTTGTCTATTTAGGAGTAATGGTGAAATAAACTCAAGCTGGATAGTGTGCATCGTAATGTTTTACAACTAAGAAACAAAACATTGTAATATATTATAAACTAAAACATTGACTCTTCTTTAGACTTCTAGATTTTAGACAACGTCCCAAACTACGTCTGCGGTAGTCTGTGGGTCTGTGTGACCCGAACGCATTTTGCGCATGTCTGTTTACTGCGTCGACGATACGATTACTAAACCTTTTTCACCAAGCAGTTGAGCAATGTCGCAATTCCAGCTACTCAAAGTCGAAAAAGCCGCCCGAATTTTTAAGGAGTTACACGAATTTTTGTGTCTTCGGGTTTTTTTTAAACTCCACATGATACGCGATAGGTTAAGCTATTGAATTCATTCAATGTTACAAACAGTAGTATCCTCGCTTTCGCTTTTTTTATTTGAAATGAAACATTGCACTGGCTCAGTACAAAATAGGCTACTTTTACACCCCATTCCATATTGTAAATTTTAAGTCGTGTCCTACCCAATACTAGCAATAACAGATTCATACTGTAACTTATCCACTATTCGATCCACTAATCGAATTATTCATTTACGACAGCACAATTTTATTCACCAATCTATGGGATCTCAACACGAACTCATAGAAAGTTCAGAACCGACCAGCTGAGGGTAATTCTTCTCCAAAAATCATAAGCGCGATACAGAAAATAACAACAATTGTATTACACCACCTATCAAACGCCTCGGTAAACTTAAACCCCAATCAGACAAACAGGCCCAAACAGATTAATAGGCCTTTAATCTGTCTAACCACGAATCTATGGATTTACGCACTGCCTCCATGGGAAATTTCGCCACATCTTGCTCTTGAGATTTTTTAAGAGACTCTATGTCGTCGTGTCATTTAGAGAAGGCCATGTCCTCTAAAACTGACCATAATTTGTAGTCTAAAGGTTTGAAGTCTAGGCTAGATGTCTTCAGTTCTAATAAAGACCGGATCGTTGGTTTCAAACCAGGCCTAGGTAGTACATGCTTTGTGACCAGGTGCAGAGTCCTGCTGGAAAGTCCACGGTACCTTTTTGAAAAGTGTATTGCTGAGAGGTTTCACAATACGATCCAAGATTGTCTCTCGATACACTTTGGCTGATGTTTCCACTCCTTTTTCACAAAAATGTAGCTTTGTGACGCCTTGATGAGATACGCCCCACCAAACCATCATTGACGCAGGATGACGACCACGTTGTACCTCATCGACCATCTCAGCAGCTTCTTCAGAACTGTGACCTGACACTGTACGCATTTTATCATTTTGCTTATTGTAGTGCTCTAAAATCATAAAAAAAAATCATCGGTAAAGAGGATATTTCTGTGCTTTTCACCTACGTATCGTGACATAAGGCATTATGATCGATTCACACTCTTTGTTTGTAAAGATTGGTTTAGGGCATGTCCTGTATATCGACGATAAGCACCGAGTTTTAGGTCTTGTTTTATAAAACGCGACAGAGTCCTAACGGGAATCTTCATTTCTCGCGATAAGATTTTTGCTTCCTAGTGGGGTTTCAGCGAATTCTGGCTTTAACAGCATTAAAAGCCTTTGAAGTTCTAATAGCACGCGGCCGCCCCGATCTTCTATAGTCGTCGATAGAGGAAGTGTTGTTGTATATGTTGATAGTACGATATACGAACATACGGCTGATACCAAGTTTTGAAGTGTCTGGAATATGACCAATGGCTTCATACACACTTTGTGCAAGGCGATCACTACAATCCTATTATCTTTTACACCCCATCCCATATTGTAATTTGATAATGAAAGCGAAGAAATTTGTGAAATGGCGCTAATAAAAAAGAAAAGGCTTTTATGTGTCAGAATTTATGGACAGACTAGTTAAAGACGGATTTGCAAAATTCTATTTTGTAAAGGGAGATTATTTTGAAATGGTCCCACTTATCTTAGACTTATAATAGATAAGTATCGGAGACAGACAACGGAACTCATCAAAAAATCACAGCAATTCAACCGCTATTGCTGCTATAGCATTTTGCATTATTTACGCAATCACATAACATAACACTGTACCTTCGAAAGAGGTAGAAATATAAGTAATACAGTCGGATTTTTCGTTCAAAATTTTAATAAGAATTATTTTTATTCCACATTCGTCTTCGTTTTCTGTAAAACTATAGATAGTATTTTCGAAAACCCCGGTAGGAAATCTATCATAATCACAAATGAAAACACGTCAGATTTAACAAATGAAAAACGATGAAATCACAATGTGTTTCGAAGACGCGCCGCGAGATGACCCGTCATTAGGTATGACTACCCGAATGGGGCACGTGAGTCACGTCACGTGCTCGTTGTCGCACATATCGAATGTACGAACTTTTCTGCGCCTTATGCTGCTTGATTGATGTTCACTTTCTCAGATTATTTATTTCTGTGCATTGATTAGTTTTATTTTTGTCTGTTAATTAAATACACGTTCGTTTGAAAATGGACGGAAAAATTATAGTATTCCCGGATGAGTAGATAACCATTGAAATTTTTTGTCGAATATGATGAGCTTTGCCCCGGAAGATACTTAAATAAATTTATCTTTTAAAAGAATTGAGTCGCAAATCAACGTAAATTCGGATAGTACTCAAGAATGCGTGGAATGAGTAGTATCGGCATGAAGGGTTAAAAATGCAGAAAGAGGTTCACAGGCAATATTCGTAGGAAATAAGTGAAAATTGTAGCTTAAATTAATTCCAAAAATCACCCCGAAGTGAAACGGGCAGCCGTGAAAAAATATGCCCACGACCATCTCGAAGTGAACCGGGCAGCTGCTAAAAAATATTCCCATAATTATCCCGAGGAGAATCTGGCAGCTACTGAAAAATATGCCCATTATCATCCTGAGATAAATTATAATAAAAAGCAGCAAGCAATAGTTTGCAAATATAAATTTATATCCGGAATCCACTATGACCAAAAGTTAGGTTATTATCATGTTGGTAACTTAATCACGTCAAAATGGGTGAACGGTTTTAATGGGGTTCGGCATAAAGGTAGATAATACTGATACAATATACAATTTCCGTAAGATCGGGTGAGACATTTTCTCATATAGGCATACATCGAAATTTCCATGCGAACAAAGTCACAGTTGACAGCTAGGCTAATAGACATGTTATGAAAATGGATATTCAAAAGTACCTTTCTATGCGTGTTTTGTGAAAGAAACATTGAATAAGGCCTACTTAAAAGTAATTGTTACCAAATTAACTATCCGTTTGCCAGGTATATCATATAGAATTTTACTTTAAATAATTAATTCAATGGAACATCAAAAGATTGTCAATGATTCAGTGGAAGCAATATTGAGATCAGTAACTAGAATCCACATTTATCAAAGATTTCTTATAAGTAATCATAATTTTCCTTAGGTACATTAATAATGTCCTTTATCGACGTCATGGAAAAACAAAGAAAAGTTCACGAACAATGGACATAACCCCTTTATTAATTAGGAATATAAAGAAACGGATTCCCGTCACAAACTGATCTTGGCATGCAAATAAAAAGCTGTTTTAATTAAACATTCCCTCTGTTTTTTTCTCTTATTTTTACATTGCCCAACCCTTTGTGTTAACAAAGAATGATGATGTTAGATATTTCTTACCAAACTCTATGGTGTCTGCTGTTATAAGAAATAATTCAGCTTCGCTTTTATGAAAGAAAATAATAATAATTACGTTTAAATAAAATATCAGGCATATGCATCCACTCATGTTAAATGAAGGTGGGGTCCAGTAGGAAAAAGCGTTTTGTCTTTTCCCCAATTAACCGACTGCAGGGTTGTTTGGAACATAACAATGTAATCCCCTAACTTCATTTCTTCGATGAACTGTTGGAAACCACAGCTTAACCGGTACATTGTTATCATTTTGTTTACTCTCCAACATTTTGAATCTCTGAAATTACGAAACTTATATCCTTACTAATCCTTATTATCATGTAGTGTCGACACCTGCATAGCGCACAGAACATCGACACTGCATAGCAAAACTTGTTATGGTGCTCGTACAGAATACAAAGATAGATTTATAAGATAAGATAAGATAAGATATATTTATTTGCTTGAATATGGTTACATAATGATCTGAAAAACTATTTTCCAACATATCCTATCGTCATGCCGATGTGCAAATATTTAATTTTGAGTTTAATTATAAACACTAAGAAAAAAATTGTAAGCAATAATTTCATAATAAACAAGGCATATTTAAAACATGTCAATAAATCCAAAGCAATGAGACAGATTACAATTACCCGACCTTAAATTAATTACAAGGAGAAGGAGAATATAGCGATGGGATTGAGATCCCTCCGCTAATATCACCCAAATCTGAGGAATATCTCCTCTTAGTTTTCCAATGCCTGGCTTGTCAACCAAAAATTGCTCGAAATATAACATGGATAACTGTTTTTAGACTGTAAACATACTAGCAATTATATTCTGAAAGTTAAAAGTATAAAACCATTAGCCCAATCAAAAGCATATAAAACTGTTATCGATAAACATCAATAGATGTCCCTACCAGTATAAACTGATATCTTGGTATTTCAAAGGTTTCGCTTTTGAAACATCAATATTTTCGGTTCCATATCTAATTAAATTTCTTTGAACATATTACAGATTAATATCAACCCTCCTTGAAAAAGTGAAGCCAATCAAAATAAGTCTATGTAAACGTAAAACAAAAGTCGTTTATCTGTTAAACGATAACAATAATAGATGTTACGATTAAGTGGTTTAAAGGGATGGTGATTGAGACTGCAAAATAAGTAGATATAATTATAAAAATTAAAACATCTGACAAAGTTATTAGTCACAGGTACAATTAAGTTGGATTTGTATTCTACCTTTTCTTTCTTTAACACATATTTTTGTTTAAGAATAACAATAATTTATTAGCATTAATTATTATAATTGTTATGCTACACTAGCGGAACCCGACAAAACTTGCCTATGGATTATGTTTGGAAGAGAGTTACAACAAAATTTATAACATAAAAATATGCTTCGTGCTAATTATGTAAACACCAATTTTCATGGTGATCGATTAGGTATCGTTTAGGTATAGCTTGATTTTCTGCAGTGACATTTGGTGTGGTGAATCAAAGTTAATTGACTTATAAAACAGTTCTCAAATATCTACGATGTAATTTTTCATGGTGTTTTTGATTGAATAGTATAGTAGTTTATCCCTACTAATATAATAAATGTGAATATAAGTTTGTTTGTACACTAAAAAAACTACTAAGCCCATCATCATGAAACTTTGTACATATTTTCCTGGAGGTATTAGAAGTAACATGGGATACTTTTTATTGAAAAAAAAATGCGGGCGAAGCCGCGTTTAAACGCTAGTATAATATTGTGCCAGCAGCTAGCTAATGGCAATTGATGAATAACAACAATATTAATTTCTTAAAATATACTATGTGCAAACTTTCATGGTGATCGGGATAATGGTGTCGAAACCATTCAGTCTTAGACAACTTAAAAATAAATAATAATATTAGACAACATCACTTACATTGTTCTTAATTCAAAATAAGTATTTGGGTCAAGCGTTTGTATTATAGAATTAGAAACAACGATACCGTCATTGTTACAACACCTGAATCCAACCAGCAGCCCAGCCATTTCATCATCTTGTTACTGAGTCGCACATAGAAAGGGGAAATACAAAATGCCAGATTTTATAGTTCTAAATGGATTTTCCTGAAAGAAAATTCAATCACACAGCCTAACCCAGAAAAACGAAATATGCATCTTTATTTTTGGTCAAAAACTTTTATACTCGACTTTAATATTCCTATTTTAAAAATGGTGTACTTTCAAACAACCTTCCAACATTTTCGTACAAAATAACAACTTCTCGACTCGGGCCGAGTTATCAACAAATGTTGATACTTACCATGCTAATCATCTCTGAAGATCGCTACCTTATAAGGAAATGCATGGTGTCAATCAATAAATCACTGATGAAATTGATCATAACTACTAAGTAAAACGAGCAATAGTACATACATATGTAGCAACATTAGATTAGATAGAGATTAGATTCTTACATATAAATAATTTATTGGAGTTACTATTATTAGCTAACTACGTACTTACTATCTTAGTCAATAACCAGGACTCAAATAGGTTAAATGATAAAATTTTAAATTACCCATCATATTGAAATATGCGAATGACCAGTTGATACTACATAATATCAAACATAAAAGAAAGGTCGAAAAACAGGAAAGAAAACTCAGTTCTCTTAATAAGAAAGTAAAGAAAATACTATCGCAAAAACGGCGTCAATTTATTTCGTTACATGGTATTTACATATTCATGTTCATCAAATCGCACATAGGTGTACAAAGGATACCACAAAGACGGTACCTTTGAATTCCTTCTTGAACAGCATTTGCAAATGCACCGGTATTTGAGGTAAGCTCGCCTTTGTGTCACAGCATTGTTAGATTCACGTCAAACATATCAATGCCAAGGTTTAACCCCTTGAAACCCAGCTTTGTGTTAAATGCGTTATTTCTCTCTCTATCGGGGAAAAAATATAATTCAATCAAAAAGAACCATTACCAATGCCGTAATAACGATTAAATCAGACTGCGCGCTATAGAGCATTATGTAATGCTTGCGGATTTTAGGTATCGCTGTCGCGCGCATGATATAATGCTCGCGGGTT
Source organism: Calamotropha paludella (assembly GCA_927399485.1). Taxonomy (NCBI): domain Eukaryota; kingdom Metazoa; phylum Arthropoda; class Insecta; order Lepidoptera; family Crambidae; genus Calamotropha; species Calamotropha paludella. The sequence continues at coordinate 27,958,562 of OV656803.1, read as the reverse complement.
TTAACGGGTTCAAAAGAAACAGTAATAAATGACACATATTGTAGTTTAATAAAACCTTTGCACATGAAGTCCATCTTCATCTTTGAGTATTGAGGATATTTGAAGTCTGAAAATTAAAGTTATTATTAAGTCATTCTATAGAACAAAGTTTAATAGTAAGGTTCTGTTGCACTGTGTTATTTGATTAAATCCCGTTTGAAGCTCATGTCATACTCACTACCTCAGTACAGTGGCCACTATAGGGATTGAAAATCTGACCTCAAGCTGATGTATTCAAGTAAGCTAATCCAACAAATAGCCCTGCACGGCTTCATTGCACGTGTATGCTTTTGAAGTCACCGATGAGAATAACGGTGTCTGTCAAAGCAATCTGTGCCTCTAAATCGAAACGGAGAAGGCCTTTGTTGTTTGAGAGAATATTAGAACCTGCGTAATTGAATACAGCTGGTCATAGCTAATCAAGAAACAGAATCATATCAGTCAGTGCGCACAAGTTTTTATTGTAAAAGTTACCCGTCAAAGAGGGAACCTAAAAATGCTTTTACCTATATGGGATTTTTTATGAACTGTATTGTAAATTTGAGTTAATTTGAGTGGGACGCCTGTAAAGTCAACTAGAATATAAGAACTAGAATAAAAAATGTCGTGATTTACGAGAAATTCACTTGCTTATATGTTTTATATCAATTAGCGATAGAGTGATTGCAAAGATTTTTATAAAATGTGTTTTTTTTTATTGTTTGTTCATTAATCGCTCAACCTGCTATTACTTTTCGCCAAAATAGGTTTTTTACAAGATGCATTGAAATGGAATTAGATTATATTCACAGTGCAATAAGCAGAGCACATAACGTCTTATGTAGAAAATTATGTCATCGTGAGCTTGCGGTATATATATAATAATGTAAAGTCTGGTGTTCGATAGTCAATATGAATAGTGGTATATATACAATGAAATCCAATATCAGCTTCCCGCAGTTAAAAAAAAATACGCTGCATGGATTTATCATCAGACCAGCTTTAAATCCATTATTTCACAATACGTATTCTATCTTTCAATGGTTTCAATTATTCAAAACATCGAAACTTGAATATCAAATCAATAACAGAGAACGCAGATTACAAGGGAGAAAATAGTCATTTAATTTTCAAGACCAGACAATGAATGATTGGCATGTAAACCTCACAGACGAGAACAAACCCTCGCTTCCCGTTTATTATTAAATTTTCCGGAAGGTAAATAAAAAAAAAACAAGCGAGCAGCCTACATGCCCGAGTTTTGTTTTTTGCATTTCCGATGTACAATTTACGATGTCAATACTGACCGGGCGCTAGACCCTATACTGAAAAATTAAAATTAAATAATGCATGATACTGTACAACTTAGTAAAGGGTTACAATACGTATTGATTATAATGAGAACACGGTCGTCCGCGTACACTAATAATGTTTTTTACAGAACCCACTTTGGTGACCGGCGGTGTTGGTGTAGCAAGGCTTCCTCGTAGAGTCGATGCACTTAGCACATTAACGTGCTCGTTGATAAAATGCCTACATATCAAATTACTACCTTAATATTTTTAATTTATTCCCAACTTAACGATAATGAATGGCTAACGGTAGTCCAGCTGGATGAACAATAAATATTTAACACATAGCACTAGATCTTGTAATATATAAATTGTGCCTCTGACAGGGTTCATGATGATCAAGTTTTTATTGTTATTTTATAAATATAATCTAATTATTTTAGTGATAAATGCTTGTTATAAAATATTTCACGTATATTAAGAACGGTTTTAACGATTTGTCTTAATTTAAATATAGTTATTGTTATTGATAGTGAAAGTTATTGATATAGATTTTCATATGAAAAGTTAGACGTAATAGCAAATTTTTACATACATTTTCATATAAGATATAAAATACGTGTGTAAAAAACAACTACGCCTCCGAGCCCTCAGGTGGGATTCGAACCCACGACCTTTCGCAATCCGGGCGAGTGCTCTGACCGCTGAGCTACCGAGACGCTGGCAAACGTGTCGAATTTTACAAACGTATTTCAACTTCTACTATGAGCTAGTATCGTTCCACCAATGTTGAATGCTAACTGCCTTCAACATCGAAAGTAATATTTTTACAATTATTAAACAATCGATTAAGATGGAACCAGCTATAATAATGTTTTTAATTCCATTTTTTGTATTCACAATGCCAAATTTCTATTTGCTTATTGCGAAAGGATTGTGAAAGGTCTTGGGTTCGAATCCCACCTGAGGGCTCGGAGGCGTAGTTGTTTTTTACACACGTATTTTATATCTTATAGAAATATGGCATTGTGAATGCAAAAAAATAAATTAAAAACAAAAAAATATACATTTTCACATTTATTTACAACTAACTCTGGCTACTCGCATGTTGGATGCATCAATTTTACGTCATCTGAAAATCGCATACATTCTGCAGACGTAGCTAATAAATCTGCCAAACGAAATGACATGATGCTCGAATTGAAATAGATTCTCTGAGATACAGGTATTTAATGAAATAGAGTATTGTACTTAAGAAGTTATACGCTTTGATACTAGAGGTTTGTAGTTTTAGAAAAGATATTTTAAACTAGTACTTAATATGTAAGTCACCAATAATATGGTATTTCAATATAGATTAAGGCCATATTTATTGTTTATTATCAAAAAGCTCGATGGCGTAACCGTAAGCGTTTTCAGCCTATAATGTAAGAAGTTAAGCAATTTTTAACCAAGTCCAGCCATTGGACGGGTGACCAATAATTTACTCTTCTTCGAGCTCTTGCATCGAAAGGCGCGTTTAGTCTTTGGTCTATACTGCATATGCATTCGTTTGCACTGGTCCCGCGTTAGTAAAGGTTGTATTACTATTGTAATCATTAAATACTTAATAGATATAAAACGTCGGTATTTTATTCTAATAACTCTGGCTTATGTAATTCAATATTATATTGTCGATAGGAAAAAATGATTTTTGTATCGGTTTCTTTTATAGCTTATCGTAAAAGCATTAATTTTATATTACAATATTACTTTATTTATTTCCAGATAGCAGAGTCGCTGAAACGTCTGCGAGCTGGCAAAAAGACTTCGCGTTTTGCAGAAGACATCGACTTCGAAAACACAGTTTCTAATATTGAGAACCGAATGAGAATTTCAGACAAGATTCTTGAAAGCGTCGGAGTCGCCAACTCCGAAACCAGTGGGGCTAGAAGAGCGCTTCAGGATAATGAGGAAAGGACAGAAAAACGCATCGCAAGGAGACTAAATGAGGAAAACTCACTAACAAAATGGTCTGCTTTGACCCGTGACGATGAAAGCGCTGCAGCACAAAGAGCAAGGGCAACACGAGCTCGGTTGACTGACTTAGAAGATGAAATGACAGAACTCAACGAAAAAACTGCTGCAAGAGAAAAACGTGCAGCCCGTCTCCGAGCTTTAGTCGCTGACAGTGATGCATCTGACTCTACTTTAGGTTCTTCCAAAATTACTATCAGAGCAGAAAGGGAAAAGAAACAAGTAACCTTCTAAAAAATACTCGGCATTCTAAAACTAGTATTTTAGAGTGGTCGAGATTATAGAGATATAAGTTTACTGGACCACTGCTGCGTTAGTCATCTCTTTACTCTTTTTTATAATTGTTATTATTCACTCTGAAGCAGTATTTCGGTGTATTATAGAGTGTTGCCTTGTATGCTCGTCAATTTGATGTCTATTTTATATTTATTGTGTAGAAAAGCGCTACGTATCGCCCTGTTTTTATTTATTCGTTGAATAAAGAACAAAATAAACAGCCTTTAATTATTACTTCCACTACTAGAATAATATTTATAAAAGTTCAGTTGACAATCGACTTTGTAATTATTGAGTACGAGTACTTCCATTATACAAACATACATACTTGTATAGTTCATTATTATTCTACTTTAATTGCAAACAATCAATTTTCATTGAAAATAGACGAGGATTATAATACTAAATAAGAGAGAGACTCCGTCCCTCTTCTCAATAGAGAACAGTATGATAGAAAAGAGACAAATGATTTGGTGGAACGGTATCCATCCTGCCTATTACACCGACGGTCCTGGGTTCGAAACCCAAAAGGGGAAGATGTATGTGTGATGAATGCGAGCATTCTTACCTAAGTCATGGGTATTAATATATATTTCTAGGAATATTACATATCTTTGTATCACTAGCTGACCCTGCCACGCGTTGCTGTGTTATAAATCAAACCTACCATATGTCCTAAGTGGGAACAAATCCAGCAAAATGAAAACATCCTCAAAATCGGTTGATTAGTTTCGGAGTTCATCGAGGTCAAACACGTGACAGGGAATTTGTATATATAAAGATATATGTATGTACGAGTATGTTACCCTAGTATCCATTAAACAAGCCTTACAGTGAGGTGATCCTGGTTGTCTCGATCTATGGATGTGGCACGAAGATTAAAGACCGAAATCAAAGATAAGCAGGAGTTAAAGTGTAAAGATCGGAAGGGTCGTCGGAAAGTGGAGTTAGATGTCTTGAATTGAGGATTCCCACTACATGAACCAACAAAGTAGTCGTCTCTTCGTACGTCAGATGGGTTGAGCTAAGAACGCGCCTAAGGTGGTACTTTGTAGAGTTAACAGCAGACACCCACAACTCATCGAAATGAGTATATGCTGGAATGCAAGGAAAGTTTATACCGTTTCCAATTATATTTAATTTTAAGCCTTTGATTACTCGGTGCAGTTCGTTGGATGGACTACAAAGGTTGTACCGTGGTCGGAGAGAATATTCCGGGGTTTACCTCTGCGAGAAAAGAAACGGTTAAGAGCAGCAATAAAGGCTTCTTTTGAGAGATCTGACACAAGCTCCAAATGCACTGCCTTTGTTGTAAGGCATACAATAATACAAATGTATGATTTTATTAATGTGGAACTTCTTTCTTTACGGTTTGCTATCATCATTGGCCCAGCCTAATCCACACCTATCTCCAGAAATGGAAATTCGAGATGTATACGTTGCTTCGGGAGGTTTCCCATGATTGGCTATGCATTATGCTTGCATTAGGCTATGCATTATGCTTATGCATCCAAGCACTATGTGCTTGGATATATGGGCTAGGTTAATTGCTGTGAATGTGAGAAATATTATATTATATTATAATTATCATGCAACAAAGCAAGGTATATAATTTATTAACTTAATTCTTGATTCTATAATTAATAACACATTGTATATACAAATATACAAGCGGTATACATATGTTTACATGTATAGGTAAACGTACATATGACTTGCTAACAGCTACTGAATAATTTCTATACTTAGCTTAGGTCCGTTCGGTGCGGCTGCTGCGAAGCAAATGGGCCGAGTACGGTTTTTATTTTTTTATGCAAAATGCACCCTCCGGACTCGGGAGAGGGAGGTGGTGAATCCTCGATGGATATTTCGGGCCGACCCGAGAGTTATGTCAGACTCGTACTGACTAAACACCACCTAAGATTGGCTTGTACCCGGGAAAGGTCATAAGCCTTCGTCTGAGGCGACCACCCCTCCGTGTACGGCCGGAGCAGTCTTTCATATAGTGACAAACAAGTGACATTACATCGGACGATTTTCTCTAAAGATATTTATTTGGTTCTATTTAATAATTACTTTTTAATTAATTATGATTTAATAATATAAAAATAGATTCAAAGGAAGTTAACTAGGATATCAAGCTTTTAATTGCAAAACTAACTTAATCGAAAGAAGTAACAAGGTTATATGCTACATACGTTGATAAAATTGGAGATATTAATAAATTTGTGAAAACAGAGTTCAGATTACTTAAAAGTTAGTTTTTACTTTGGCAAATTAAATGTTTCTTATTGAAAACAATTTGTCATTTACATACAAGAAAATTACACAAACTATCAAGCGAAAGATGATTTTCTTTAAGGTAAACAAGAAAACATGTGTAAAATACTTAACTATCATACTTAATAGTTAGTAAATCTAACAAACGCGTAAGAGAACTTCATTCAACGGGATATAATCCTGCTTATTAATCGAAAAAAAAATGAAATATGTATTCTTATGTGCCACGGCTACTATTATTCTAACTTCGATACGCGTGTGGAAATTTTGCAATTTGTTTGTTCACAGGCGTTATGTCGAGGATACTAATGTTAATCAAAGAATGAAATAACTAGGCTATGCAGTCGCTAAGCATAAAGCTACGCTAGCACCATATATTGGAGCGGAGCGTAATACCTAAAAAAGTTTTTTTTTTGTTTCGATGGAAATTTTTGCGAATTTCTGATTTGGGCTCCTTCACAATCTGGTCCTAAATGTGTTGATTCGATTCCACACAATAATTCTAAAATCGCTTAAAAACTCGGGAAGTTATAGCGTATCAGACATTGCGTCATTGAAGCTGATCCATGGGAGCTTCATTCGCTTCGCTCGCTCCCCTCCAATTATCATCGAACGATATAGTTTTTATTTGTAACCTTATTCCTTATCCCGCCATCCCGTAGCTCTGCTAAAATATTTTTTCAAATTCCGCAGATTCATTTCCAATGTGGTCGATAGTCGTGTAAGGCACGAAACCTGTGGATTTTTTGACTGACCGCTTTATCTTTTTATTACGATTTCAATTTTAACAAGCACTTTTATGGTATACAAATTTTAAATGAAATATTTGAATCACTTTTTATTATTCCACATAGTTTTAAAAGCTCATTTCGATCAAGTGGTCACTTTATTAACATTGAGTTATATTTTTATGATAAAATAAACTCGATTCACAAAAGTGAATTTATTTAGTGAAAAATTTGATAGCAGCCGTTAAAATGTGGTAAATCGATTTTACAACACCTTTGCTCGTAAAGCTGATGTAATTCCACCGGTTTTAAATATGTAAAGCGGGTCATAACAAACGCGTGTGTTATCAAAGCAAATAGTTAAGTTATAGTCCATACAAATTCCATAACAGCATTATTTGCCATTTCGCTCGCTGTTGCTATTCAAATTTCGAACTAATCCCCGCTCGTTAAAATCGCGGGAAAGCAACAGTGTACATTCACAGATTGAGTTTATTTAATAATAATAACATAATTAAAAAATTTGGACGACCGTTTGGTGCAACGTTAGCGATCCTGCCTTTCGCACCGACGGTCCTGGGTTCGAATCCCGGAAGGGGCAGATGTTTGTATGATGAATACGAGCATTTGTATCTAAGTCATGGGTGTTTACATATATTTCTATGAATATTACATATCTATGTATCATATAATTGTATGTCTATCCTTTAGCCTAGTATTCATAACACAAGCCCTACTGTGCTACTTTGGGCTAGGCTAATTGGTGTGAATGTAAGAAATATTTATTTATTTTGTAAAAAATAAAAAAAAAAACTAAGTATCATTTTAATAATTGTAATTTCATTAAATGTTGCAATAATTAAAAATATATTTTTTTTTTTCTGTTTCCTCGCAAATGTGTTATAAAACGTCGTACGATATACGTGCGTATTGGTTATAACATGCTCGGCTCAATTACGCCCTCGCCTTCGGCTCGGCCTGAAATTCCGCCTCGCATGTTATAACCATCATAACGCACTAATATCGTAATGTACTATTAGGGAGTCTCACGAATTGATGTGCATTACGAGAGCTTACCTCAGATGCCTCATGGTCTTGTTGAACTTTAAGAAGCGCGCGCGCCGACGAATCAAGCGAGAAGTACTGCTTCTCGAACATGTACCTGACGTCGAGTTCTGGTTCATCCAACAATCCTGTAATGTATCGAAATCATTGTATCATAAGTATTAAATTTTTTGAAGGCGTAAATTTAGTTCTTTTTGAAGCGCTACGTCGCTTAACTGTTTATTATTATCTTCCATGTTATGTAAATAATTATCAAATGATGTAAGTTTTCCTTTATAAATTCCATGTTTTTTTCTCAAAGTTTTGATTTCTTTTTCTTTATCCCCCTTAACTTATTTCCCCATCATGTAATGATTTAATATAATTTATAAAAGCAATAAGTAATTTATAAAAAATCGATTAATGAACAATACTGTCCTTAGTTGTGACAGTTACAGGCGGTCGTAGCTTTAGCAGATACACGCTACGGCCCGAGCTGTGACCCAACAACTCGAAGAAGAGGTAATCCTTGTGCTTTAGAAATCTTGTGCGGTTAGATTATATCGAAGTACCGACCTTAAATAAAAAAACAGAGGTCATTTGTTGCGGCCATTGCCCTTTCTATATTGTGGGAGAAAAGTGAATCCTGTCCTATGCGATAAATAAAATGAGAGTGGACTGTAAAACTCAGTACTGATGTTTAATAAAACCACGCCCTACAGTGGACGTCCGTTCACGTCGTGGAACCCCTGCACCCCTCCTCGGTGGGTTTGGATTGGTTGCCGCGGTGCTGTGATCGGCAGCGGCCTCGTCTTCACCAATATCATTAATTAAGATGTCTGTTTACTCGTTATCCTAGTATCCATGGCACAAGTTTCACAGAGCTTACTTTATACAAGATAATTATTATGAATAAAAATGAAATGAAATATATATGTTATACAAGGGTAGAAAGTTGAGATTTGACCGCGAGTTACCTCTATTGAAACCTAAGCATAGCAGGGTTTCAAAGGTCTGAGACTCTAAAAACTTTGCCGCCGAGCGAAACACACAATTTTTCACCACAGCGAGGAAAATGTTTGTTGCAAGAACAGCTTAAACAAAATTGTTAATTGGTATCTTTGTTTCTGCTAGACATTTTTGATATTAATTCTTTCTGATTTTACCAAGTTTGAGAACGCATCTGGAAAAACATTTGAATTGGTTTTTATTCAATGTGAATTGATCAATCACTTTGACAGTTCTTTTTCGGGTGCGGTCCGAAATTTAATCATAATTATGATAGGAAATCTCACCCACCATATATTTAAAGTTCTTTTGCTTAACAAATGGTAAATTCTAAATATTATTTATTCTTGCTTTTTTATTTGTGGAACTAAAATAAATTAATTAAATGAAAACGTAGTATTATTGGAGCGGAGCGAGCAAAGCTAGCGAAGCTCCCATGGATGAGCTTTAATGGCGCAATGTCTGTTACGCCATAACTTCCCAAGTTCTTAACCGATTTATATATTTTTTGCATGGAATCGAATCAACTGGTTTAGGACTAGATTGTGACCGAATTTTGAAATTCGCTAAAATTGACAGTGGAATAATAAATATGTTTTTTTAGGTATTATGGTCCTCTCCGATATATGGTGATAGTGTAGCTTTATGCTTAGCGACTGCATCGCCTAGTAGTATTTATTTAAGTAAGAATAAAATGTCACTTATATATAAAGAGTATGATGACGAGATTCGAAATGTAACATGTGTGTTTGTCTTTGAAAGAAAGGTTTTAATTTTAAAACACTTTTGCACATTAGCGGATAAAACACAATTTTCCACGCAGGAATTGAATGACAAACCAAACTATTCCGAACGTGTGAGATGAAAAATAAATTGTTATTATAATTAATGATTCAACTGCAAACACTGTTATAAAGGGTCAACTCTAAAATCAACCTAAGGATAAAGTATATTCAGATCATTTGTCAGTCTCTTTGTTGAGTTATTCTCCCAAACATTTAAAACTTTTCCATAATAGACGTTACGTTTCAGAAATGCGCAGCTTCATTACTTTTGTAAAGCCATATGAGTGCATGGACTCAGAAAGCAATCAAACGTAAAGCACCTTTAACGGAGTTTTATAAATATAATTCACTAAAGAAATATTTTACTTTAGAAACCTTTTTTAAATTTAAAATTACTTACTTTAGTAGTATTGTATTTTCGAAAATTAATGTTTATTCAAGCGTAGATGCCTATATCTTTATATATATAATTCTTCTGTGAGTGTGTATGTCACTGAACTCCTCCTAAACGGCTGGACCGATTTGAATGATTTTTTTTGTGTGTGTTCAAGGGGATCTGAGAATGGTTTAGATTCACAAATCAGCCCGGCAGATGGCGCTGCAGACGGTATCTAGGTTATTTATCTATACTGCAAAAATAACAGGCAGGACAACGTCTGTCGGGTCCACTAGTATCTATCTTTTTGCTTTGGTTGATCTATATCAACCAAAGCAATTTTCAGTAATAAAGATGTTTTAACTCACTATACATATAATTGTTAGTTGCGAGTTGGTTATTATTTGAAAGTTGATTATTAGTTGTGAGTGTAAAGGTATAAACAAAATAGATTTAGTAATTTAACGCATATGGATACGATAGGACACTTTATATGAGTATGCATCCAAGAAGCACTCTGTCTTTCATTATACATCAAATTATATGAGATTGAAATGGTATATACAGTCAACTATTTGTTGCTATATAGTTTTCCTCAGGGACTGTGTTGGAAAGTTACGAAGAGTAGTCTGCCCTTCCATAACCTGTTGTAAAATTAACAATTTTTTTTTCTTTTAATGACGATTTTGTTAGCAAAATTGAACTACCTAACTTATTCAACTCTTACTTACTTAAACATCGTAATTTCAGATTCGTACAAAACTGTAACGACATGTGAGTTCGCACCGAAAACGAAGATAAAAGCAGCTGCAAACCATCATCATCAGACATCATTATATGTGATTAAAACTTTTAACAGCCATTCAAAAAATAAAAGTAATGTTGAAACCTCTGTACGCACCTATATCGGTATTTGCTTTATACTGTCCCTGAATTTAAGGAGTAGAGTCTTAAAGTCTACAAGCTCAGAGTGTAATATTAGTAATATAACGAATTTCTTTTGTTTGTTAGCTTTATGAGTAGGTATTTAATGCAAGAAAATAAACTCGCACTGTGTTGTGCGTGTGTCTCGTCATGGTAGTTGGGACCGCCGTGGTTTATAAATAAGATAATTAATCATTATCAACAATTTAAATATTGCTATAAAATTACAATGTGTGCATTATAATCGTATATTGAGTTATTTACTGAGCATAAATGGGTAACTAAAAAAAACATTTACGGAAAAGAAATGACATTCATGAGCGTAGACACGAGTTATCAATTTATCTTCAACATTTCATTTTATAGAAATACCCTGAAATAACTTCTCTTCCCCTTGTGGAATGGATGCTCTTAGAGGATAATTTAAAGTCATTATAACAGCATTAGGATATTTCGAGTGCAAGTACTGTCCCAAGTCAATTTAAAATAAAAAAATCAAGGAGAAATTAGGGTTTAATCTTTGCTCAATAAAAGTAGTTGAAATAAAAAAATAACTTTTAATTGAATAATAATATTATCTACTAATCAAGAAACAATAAAAGAACTACAGCCCCACAAAAAGATTAGAACACTTTGAGTCAAAGTAGTTAAATCCATCAACCCTTTAACTCTTAAATATACCGGCTGGTCCAAAAGAAGACGATAATATTTTTTGCCTTTTAAGATTTTTTCTAGTTTTTGTTTCATTTTATTTAAGGTATTGTGATTTTTATTTGTTAACGGACTTCAATCTTTATATATATAATTCTTCTGTGAGTGTGTATGTCACTGAACTCCTCCTAAACGGCTGGACCGATATGAATGATTTTTTTTGTGTGTGTTCAAGGGGATCTGAGAATGGTTTAGATTCACAAATTAGCCCGGCAGATGGCGCTGCAGACGAGATCTAGGTTATTTATCTATACTGCAAAAATAACAGGCAGGACAACGTCTGTCGGGTCCACTAGTATTTTTATAAATCTGCGTCTTTTTTTCTCATAACTTGTATTTCAACTGAATAAATGTTATTTTAGTTATAAAAAATTTCATCCTAAATAAATAGCTGGGGTGAACTTGAATATTTAATTTTAAATTAAAAATAAAGAAATCCATGAAATCTCAGTAATATTTAAAACTTTTCAAGACACAGGGCTTTAATAATAATACATAATTGGTGCCCAATAAAACTGTTTTTAGCCTAAATATTAAGTTAAATATGTTATCGCAAGCAGGCTTGGATCTATTCGCTCAGGTAGTTACACTCATTAAATAATTTCTGCAAATAAAAACCATCACTTACCTGCATTACATTTTTTTTATTGATATATATAAAAAAGTTTAATATCGAAGACAGTTTAGTGCAACGGTTGCGATCCAGCCTTTCTCAGTTTCGACGGTTCTGGGTTCAAGTTTAAATATATTTCTATAAATATTACACATCTATGTATCATATATGTTTGTCTATCCGTTAGGTACCCCAGTATCCATAACACAAGCCTTATAGTGGTTACTTTGGGCTAGTATAAGTGGTGTGAATGTGACAATATAATACTTTTTATAGTGCAAAATCGACTATGTCTTGAGGGTTAGATGTCCTGACTCACAAAAATTTGTTCTAAAATGAGAAGATCCTATCAGGGGTAGAAAGAACTAACTCAGCTAAGCTATCTCAAACACCGCGGAACTAAATAGTCAATCACGAAAGTTGTCTCAGTGAAAAAACTGTCATAAAATATAAATATTATTAGAAATATATTTTTATGAAATCATACGACGTTATCTCTTATTTTAAAAGTGGGGTAATCAAAAGCGAAAGCATAAATAGATGAAGATATATTTTTAGCACAGTTAATGGTACCACATGTTTCTCGTTTAATTAATTTTATTAATATCTTACATTTACGTAGTGCAGACGTTTTAAAGCTGATCAGGGGCTTGAAACCTGTGTTCAGATATTATACTTCAGAAACTATTGTCAACAATGAATCACGCAATGACTATATCCATATTTTAGACTTTATGTAGGTTAAAGACCACTTACTGCTGAATTTATAAACCTAGCGATATAACAACAAAAAGAAAGGTGACCTACAGATAACCAATTAGCGAAAAACAATTGTTAACAGGAAACAAAGAAGGCTTATCTTTTCGTATTTTCAACACTTTATATTTTTAGTTTAAACGGTAACAACATTTATTATTGTAAGTACATGCATTTTTTTAATTCAATCAAAAATATTACGAAAATAGAAATTATTGTTTGTTGTTATTTAATGAAAGACTAGCTGACCCGGCAGACTTCGTACTGCCTCAGTCGACAAATAAAAGACATTTTCATATTTATTCACCTTTTAATCCTTCTCTGGAATTCCACAAATAATTCAAGACCAAAATTAGCCAAATCTGTCCAGCCGTTCTCGAGTTTTAGCGAGACTAACGAACAGCAATTCATTTTTATATATATAGATAAGGCTTTCTTGAAAAAAAAATCATATCATACACATGTCTAAGAAACGTTATGGTGGTGAATGATCTGTAGTAAGATAAATATGATTTTAAAAATGGGTACCTATTTAGGTGAAACGTTGTTAAAACTAATTGTATTAGGCTAGTTTCGCAGCTGTACGGGAGAACTGAACGGGTCGTACGGACGGGCTCCTAGAGAAAAGCAAACATGAGGCGCTAGAATATCGTTTAGTAGCGATGCCGATCGAGCACCCATGTTGTACATACTCGTTCCAAATTGCTATGGGCGCTTCTCAAACGATTATATGAATAATTAAAAACAATTTGATTTGGATAAAATAAATTGATAAAAAGCGCAAACTGCAAGTGAATTGGTTGCAATGTCGCTATAGAAAAGTTAGTACCAAGCGTTAACACGTTTTGTAGCTGTAAGAAATATTGAGATAGCGTAGCGATGCTAATGGCCAGATACCGACTGGTGTGGGTCTTTCCCATTCGTGGGCTGGTTTTCTTTTTACTTCATCGCCATCATCTTTATTATGGTCACATCGACCTGACAATCTTATTTTTTTCCAATCTATCTCAAGCTGACTCTTTATGTTCTAAGGTGACACTTAACCGATTCGTTGCTACAAACAATTACCAGAAACGAAGGCTACGAGCTTGATTTACGTGAAAAAAAGAAGATAACAGACGTGCCATCAGCAAAGCTAAAAGCGATAAAGAAGAAACAGCAATATTTTTATTTTTTAGTAATAATTTCTTTACATATAAAAAATATAATAAAAAGAAAGGTGAACGATAATATATTATATAATATATTATATACTGATTGACAGATAGCTAAAATTATTTATTAAAAGTTAATTTTATGAATATGTTATTTTTTATATTCCGTGTTTTTTATGTTAAATATTGCAGTAGAAAGAAATCATAGCCGACTAACAATGTTAAAAATATTTATTGATACTTGAATTGATAGTAGTTTCGTAAAAATTCCCGAAAAATGTTGCTTACATCTTTCGCCGACCTTTCGAGTTATTAAAAGACGTTCCTACTTAATAATTTGTAGCGTCAGCAACGTCAGAGTATGACTAATGGTTCACAGCATTTACAAATTGACCACATTATTAGCCAATATGAGTAGTCGTATAATATTGAGTAGGTGGTGGCTAATATATATAATATAAAAACGACGTTCTTAAATCTCTTTGTTTTTGAAAAGCCATATCTTAAGGCTGACATTTTTTTAAATTTGTTTCATAAAATTTCGGTACAAATATCACTCGTATACAACTAGTGAATAGCCCAATTAATGCGTTTATATCGTAGAGTACATAACCAATACCATGTTACAATCTTACATTAAATACTTATTATTATTAATAGGTATTTTTGTTTGTATTTTAGTTCGCACTTATCTCAAAGTAGCTTTCCAATAGCTATCTCTGTTCTCTCCATTTACTTTCACACTCTGATTTATTCTTAAACTAATCTGGCGACCATTTGTGCAATGGCAACAGCATCCCCCTTTCGCTCTGAAGGTCCTGGGTTTGACTCCCGGCAGGGACAGATATTTGCCTGATAAATGCAAGCCACTTTGTGAAGCAAGGCTATTTATATATATTTAAATAAAATTTACATTTTCTGTATCATGCATGTATGTATCCGTTATCTTAGTATCAAAAACACAAGCTTATCAATAGCACATCATATCAATATATCATATAGCGTATCACATATAGTATCAATAGCACAATGCTCACTTTGGGCTAAGATAAATTGTTGTGAATGTAAGAAATATTATTATTATTAACACTTGATTTTTTAAGCTTTTGTGGGTTTTGGATGCAAAACAAAGAGGCTAGGGATTGAGGGAATATTGATCTTTTAAGTTTTTTAGTATAAAAAGATATAGGTTTTTTGTTTAAATAAAGTAGTAGTTTTGACTTGACAATAACAGTAACAATCTTAATCCATAATTGAATGGTCTCTTAGGGATTTATATATATAACAAGTATATTTGGGTAGAGCCGCTTAAACCAAAATCGCCCGAAGTTTGTGTTTTTATCTGGTTTCAGTTCCAACCTAACCTTACCAAGTACTATAAGTCTTTATAATACTTAGCGTCTTTATCTTTATCTTAGTAACAAATATGAATAAACGAATTATTAAAGTTAGACTAATTAATTATAGATTAGGGCGATGTCGTCTTTTAATAGGTAAACTCATAGACTTACAATAACAAGCGCCTTTTAAACTGAAGTGGACATAAAGTAGACATAAGTAAAACCCATCTTAGGGAAGCCGTTGCCAGATGATTAATTATTTGACTTAAGCTATTATTATGCAACATGACATAAAGTATTACACAAACATATAAAAATTTATTGTATTTTTATGTGTATTATATGACACCTCCTAAATTATCATTATCTCAACCGAAGGAGGTCCATTGCTAAATAGAAGCCACCCCAAAAATGGGATGCTTCAACCTCCAAGTTTGACAGGTGGTAGATCGCAGTAAAAGACCATAATACGTAAGACGCTGCTGCACAATTTTCGGTAAAGATGTTAGGTGACTCCAGTATTTCCGCCTTTTACGAAACCCTTTAGTGTGACGGGTGGTACTATTCTGCTTGGCCAGACACCACAAGCATACACTCGGCTCCTTAATAAAAAGTAAAAAAAAACTAATAAGAAGAACCGTAATCACGGTACAGTATCTATTTAAAATCTACTACTTGTAATTGGAACTTTGTCGTGTAATAATGTCATTATCCGGCTATTAATGTCCCCACACCTGGGACAGACGCGTTCCCAACGTATTTAAACTCCATAAGGTGAAAAGAAAATTCGTAGGCTAACCTAGGGTAAGGTCAAATACAATACGTGGGCTCAATACGGAGTTATGGGTTCAACGTCTTAACGTGCCTTTCCAAGGACAAGGAAGCTCGAAATTATATGTTTTAGGTCACTTATCATATTCCGAACCTTTGCGAACCTCTGAAATCATAAGCCAAATCGTAAATGACACTTTGTTAATATTATGCAAGGCTTTGCGAAGAAAAAAATGTACTTATATTATTTGAAAAGTTTTCATTAATACATAATTTATCAACATAATAATTAAAATTCTCGTTACATTGATATTTAGTAGAGAAAAGAGATCAGCCTACCACTTGGCAATTGAAATAGGCCATTAGCTCGAAATAGATGCCAATTATTCGTCAATACGGACCAGCACCTTGATTAAGGTTGGTTGAAATGCTGCCGGTCTAGGTCAAAACTAAAGTTAAAAAGAATTATTTGGTATCCCTCACTAATCTCATTAAGCAAATGGTCAAATTTTATTTAGTAAGCTAGTAGACGGGCCATAAAGTAAAATTTGACATTTACCATTTTATTATGGATCCTTTCATTTTAGAGTATAGATCTATATGAGATAATAATTATACTAATAATTTAATAAATATACTATATTATTTCTTTTATTATTATTTACAGTTCAATCTACTAATTCCAAGGCAACCAGTTTGTTGACACATTGTAAGCAATTTCTGATTCATTTATTTAAATAAATATAGAAACCCTTTGAGAACAAACTTACACAAATCTTATTGTTTATTGAAAAACAGGATTTAAAAATATTGAAATTATTGCTACAGCATTTACAAACAGAATTGTCACTTATCGCATAAATTCAACACAAGAAGCGCACTCCTGAGGCGTTCTTGTGGGAAAAACAAAGTGATACTTATAATAAAAGTTATTGAAATGTTTAATTATTAAGCATGAATGTATTAAAATGAATTTTGAACTATTTGTTTCTTTTATATTACCGAAAACGAATGAACAACGGCTTAAAACATTTAACACAAATTATGAAGTTGTTTACAGAACTTGAATGAATATTGAGAAATAAAAAGAAAAATTAATTGAATTGGAACACTGTAAATCTGGTGAGCCCTATTCTGGTATAAGTCATTTAGAAATAAATGTAAATAAATATTATCCCATGAGAGGTGGAACTTACATACCATTGCCGGCTCAAATCTAAAACATGAAAAATAATTATACACACTGTTTTTTATGTATCGATAATGATAGAAGACAGATATTACCTAATAATACAGAAACATTGCCTTGAAGTCGTTGTTATACTATTTTTTAATGTATCTTACTCTATGTTTAATATACTGTTTTAAATATAATTATTGTTAGTTATTATTTTAATTTTTCTTGGACTGCAAAAGTGCACATGTTTTTGCACATATTAGTAATTGCTCTTCAATTAGTAATTGATTCAACACATGCCTTGGGTGGGTTCCTAAGTTGATTTAGATCTTTTAATTTATTTAAAGTATTTAATGAACCTCGCCACTTGTTTAGACAATATTTCTTGTGATAATAAAATACTTAAATAATCAATAATTAACTGCATTAAATCCGACCACAGCGGCCAATTTGCCTCTATTGAGTACCATCACGTTCCTTCGAAACGCGAAATAACTTGTAGACCATTATCTAAACATTGTATAGATAAATTCAGATACAATGTAAGTAACAAACTTGCAACTCTACCTGTCCCCAACTTTGAAACTAATAGTCTTTATAATCATTTGTTAAATATAATTAATAATGAATTTGGTAATATATTTAGGCAAAGGGTATTTAAAAAAGATAATGTAAAAAAGAAATTTAGTGATTGGGCTAAACCTGGAATTTATAAAAGCAGAAGGAAATTATATGAACTTTATGCTTTAAAATATACCTTCAGTGATACTAGCTTTATTGAATATGTTAAGAAATATTCTAAAACATTAAAAAAAGTATGTTCTCTTGCTAAATCTAAGTACATAGCTAACAAAATTAAGTTATCAGAGAACAAAATAAAGACTACATGGAATATAATTAATAAAGAAACAGGCAAAAGCAAATTTCAAATACAATCTTTTTCACTGGAAATTAACAAAAATATTGTAAATTCTGACAAAGTTGTTGCTGGTGTTTTTGAGGATTTTTTTTCTAGATTACTACTAGAAACTACAAGTTCCCTACGTTCGTGTCCTAATCTTGCTGCTGCCCTCTTAGAATCGAGTGTTGATAGGTGCAATGGAAAATTTAATTTTAGACATATTAATAGTGAAGATATCATTAAAGCATTCAAAACTATTCATATTAAAAATAACAGAAGATTTATAAGGTATATCAACAAATAATATTAAATCAATAATTTACCGACAGTAAAATTTTTTATAAAAATCAATTCGGTTTTACTAAAGGTAAAAGTACTACTGATGCTGCAGGTGCACTTATTAAACACATACTTGATGCTTGGGAGGGCAAGCAAGATGTAATTGGCATCTTTTGCGACCTTTCTAACGCGTTCGATTGCGTTGATTACCGCACGCTATTAAAAAAGTTGGAACATTATGGTGACTCTGATATGTCAAAACGCCTATTACAGTCGTATTTGTCAAATAGAATTCATAAAGTTGTCACTAATAAGAGTGAGTTTGCTGGATCCACCATAACTATGGGCGTGTCCCAAGGATCAATATTAGGGCCTTTACTTTTTTTGATCTATATTAATGACCTTCCTTACCATGTTAAAAATCTATGTGAGACAGTGCCCTGTATGTTATTGCAATGTTCAGGGATACTTACTTTAAGTAAGTACAGATACTTGTTGACTTTGTTGTAATCAACGAAATGATTGTCTTTCCCGCGGCTTAACGCCGGCTCAATTGGTGGACCAACCACTGTGGTTTAATGGCCCACGTTTTGCTCACCTGCCTGTTTCGCAGTGGCCAATTCATGAATTTGACCCAAAGAGTGTTATTGATACACCTGAAATCAAACCTTCTGTGTTCATAACAGTGGAGAAAATTGAGCCTCCATTATTGTATTCCCTCTCGTTAAAATTTTCTTCTTGGCCAAAATTAATAAGAATAATCGTATATATATTACGATTTGTAAAACAACTACCTCAACGTTTTGAAGTTTCACATTTAGAATATGCAGAACTACTGCTGATTAAAAATTTACAGTCAGTTTATTTTGGTGAAGAATTTAAAAGAGTCAAGAGTAAGAGGAGTTTGTCTCCAGCCTTTCAAAAATTGAAAGCCTTTGTGCACAACGGTGTTTTTCGTGTAGGCGGTCGATTGAGTAATGCGGACCTAGACTATAATAGCCAACATCCCATTTTGCTGCCACCACGAGACCATATCGTTAATTTAATAATTGATTTCTATCACAAAAAATATTTACACACAGGACCGCAGCTTTTAATGTCTCTGCTACGCCAGAAATATTGGATTCTTTCAGCACGTAATATTGTTCGAAAACGGGTACAAATGTGTAATATTTGTTTCAAATCGACACCTAAAAACGAATTTCCTGTGATGGCGGACTTACCTGCATGTAGGGTACAGGAAGCTAAGGCATTCTATCACTCGGGAATAGACTACGCGGGACCCTTGCATGTAATTCCTTTTCGTAGACGCGGAGTACGAAGTCAAAAGGCGTACATTTGCCTATTTGTGTGTCTCGTAACTAAGGCTGTCCATATAGAAATGTCGTGTGATTTAAGTACAGAGTCATTCTTAAATGCGTTCAAGCGTTTTTTATCACGAAGAGGTCCGATCAGGTATGTATATACTGATTGCGGTACCAATTTTATAGGCGCAAAATCACATCTTGATGAAATTTATCAATTAATCTCATCTAAGAGTTACAATGATAGCATAAATTCGGAGTTATTAAGTAACTCTATTGAATGGAAATTCAATCCTCCCGCTTCTCCCCATTTTGGTGGAATCTGGGAGAGCAACATTCGTTCCGTTAAAATTCACCTGAATAAAGTTGTGGGTAATCAACTTCTTACAGTCGAAGAAATGAATACTCTTCTGACTCAAATTGAGGCGATACTGAACACGCGACCATTATCTGTCCTAAGTTCAGATCCGTCGGAGCCTTTAGCACTAACGCCGGCTCATTTTCTAACTTTAACTCCACTGAAATCTTTCCCGTCGGACACTACCTCTGAAGATATCAGTATAACTAATAGAAAGCGCATACTTGACTGCCTTATTCTTTCCTTTTGGAAGCGATGGAAGATAGAATATCTTAACACATTGCAAATCCGTAATAAATGGTTAAAAGACACTGCGCAAATTAAGGAAGGTACCGTTGTATTGCTTCATTCAGGGAATGGTTCTCCACTGTGTTGGCCCTTGGGTGAATTAATTGAGGGCCGGGAAACACTTTATCAAAAAGTAATTGACAAAGTGTTTCCCGGGAAAGACGGGGTAACTCGGGTAGTGAATGTACGTACAAAATCCGGCGTATATCGAAGACCGGTTGTCAAACTTTATCCGTTGCCCAATCAATAGTATTTGCTCATACAGTCCACTTAATAAAATGAAAAAAAAAAAATGTTAGTAACAACAATAATAATAACAATAATAACAAATAATAACAATAAAAATCTTATTATATTTAAGTTCTTGTTGTAAGTAATTTCATTTCAATAACTCATAGGTATTTCTAAATTAAATTTCATGTTTATAGAATAGTTATAATAACTTTGAAAGAACGGGGTTCTGTCAAGCTGGGGGGCATGTTTAGGCCAAATTTATTAATATTATTAATGTGTGCATGGAGGGTAAACATTTTATTTCTCCTTCCAATTGTTTCCAAACTACCCGATCCTGGGCCAGAAATTGGCTTTCCCTCCAATGCTCGCCTCACCGCCCGTCAGTGTGTTTGAACGATCATCGCACCATTGACATTGCATTCGTTATAAGTCTAAATAAGGGTTAAATTACCACCCTTATTACTCTGTTCGAACTGTATATATATATATGTGTAGTGCTGTGCTAAACATAAGTGTGTTTTTTTTGAGTGGCCACTCGTAGTTACTAAAGTGAAGGTACCGATCACGCAGCTGAATATTGGTGTATTGGTGAGTTATCCATTTTTCTTTACCCATTCCGTGTTCCCATCACACTTTCAGCACACGAACCAGTCGCGAAATCAAGTACAACAATAAAATCTTACGTATCAATGAATGAAGGCGAAAGTAAAGCTGCAGCTCCGTGGGGATGGAACTTAAATGGCATTAAACTGATTGACGGACACTTGAGTGCTATTATTCCTTTAAACAAAATATTGGGATTTGCGAAAGACTTTAGCAAAATAATTATACTGCCGATAAGAACTTATTCTGCATAGACATAGCTCCATTTTAAACTGTACAATTATGGCAAAAGACGACAAAATTTTAATTGATATTCAGAAATTTCAATGGCGTGTTCCATATGTCAAAGATTCTGATCGCAATAAATTGTAACTACTTCAACATTTAGAAAAAAATTGCACTCTTCAGTTGGAATTTGGAAATTGGGATTTGTATGATCATCCGCTATTACTGAAAACTAGAAAACGTTCATGGTCAGTCAAAACTACTTCTTAGTTAGAAAAACCAAGGTTTGTAATAATTGTTGGTTTACTAACTAATAGAAAATAAGATAAAGCTAAAAGTTTGTTTTTGTTCGATCACTGTAAAGTCTCGAACTTTAAATTATTTTTAAACTCACAGTACTTTCCTTATGACTCAATATATCTGAAAGTTGAGGAAGGAAAATACTGTATAATTCATGAAATATATGCTAATTTCCGTCAGTCATATTATAACACTAGTAATGACCCATTGCTTGACTTGGTTTAATTTAATTTAATTTAATTTTTGTGATTGATTGCTCACGTCAAAACGATACGCTTAAATCTGGACCCGTTGATTTTAGAATAGAAGTTGAATGTACTGAACATATTCCACAACATAGCTATTTCTTTCAGAATAAACTCGTTCTGCTCTCTCTTGAATCCTTGCATATCAACGATCACATTGTTATTATTCATGATAATTTTAGACCTGGTCAATACCTGAAAATACGACTAAAATACAAAAAAAAAACCGAAATACGACGATATTCTAAGTTGTTAACAATTTTCGCAATATTTAAATGGAATCGTCAATGAAAGATGGCAAGTAGCTGATTTGGGATGATAAAATAAAACAGATTCTATGGATGTGAAAGTAGACATATTCAATAACATACTAGTTAAGCATTTCGACTAGTCAGGAAACAAAGCATATTCCTTATCTCGCCTAAAGATAAGCGACGATGTGCTTCAAGATGTGACACGCTAGCCTATAAGATACCTATTCACTCGTGACTTGTATTTGGTATCTCATCATTTGTATTTAACCTCTAAATTGTATTTGTCAGGAAACATAAAAGAGGTTCATAGAGGCCATGAATAAAAAAGCCAGGCCAAACCAAGAGATAGTAAAAAAATAACTTTTGCCATATTTGTTGTAACAGATTATATAGGAATGCGCAACACCGACTCATCTATAGTTGCTTACTAAATGATGATCCGACTTAAGTTTGGAAATTTTTCAGATCAAAAGGAGTAGGAGGAGGGTAGGAGTTGGAAAGTCTCTCAAAAGTCATCTGAATGATATTGGCATTAATTTTGTCAATCTTCACTTTGCATCTACAGCCTCATTTGACGATAATTACAAGATAATATCTCTTTATTATTTGGCTACGCTACTTTCTACTGACTATGCTCCATTCACTCTAAGGAAATCAATCGAACGTGATGTTAAGAGAAGCATTGAAACTATTACTTCCCATTCCCCACTATATTTAGCGGGTAATGATCATATTATTTGGAATTCCGGCCACAGCACTATTTTTAGTTTTGTTAAGGTAACAGACAACATAACATTTACTCGCGTCCGTGGGTTTTAACCTTCGATGTCCCACACGTAGCCCCTAGGTGGTGCTAAAGGAGTAAACCCCTTGCAGGTGGTAGGCTTCGGCCGCAGCGTGTTACCACCCACCAGACAAAGACAGCACAGCCAAGCGGTCCCAACCGACCGTGTTCCAGTGCTGAAGTCCGATGAAGCCATATTGGAGGACGGGTCAGTACAGTTGTGCTGGTTGCAACGGACGATTTCTTGAAATGCAATGCATCGGTTATCAAGAATCGGAGTGCAGCGGAATCCGAGGCACAGGTCTTCCGCTGGCCGACCGCAGATAGTTGGGGGCCCGAGTAGTGAGCTAGCCACTCACAAAAGGCTGCCCCGCCATCTCGCGAAAAATCCTGGGGATGGGCCATTCTGCCGGTTGGCGCCCGGACGAGAGGACCCGATGGACACCCTCAAGGGGGCTCGGGCGTCCCCGCGGTCTCCGGTTTGGCTATCCCGAGGTGTGAGGCCCTGACTCATTTGGTTCGCCATCAGCATCTCGTCCTACTTCCGTCCTTCGTTACCTGCCCTCATGACATAATGAATGTAAGTAACATGAAATCATTGAGAGGAGGGCCAAGAGGCTTATCGGCAATGAAGATCTTTTCTGGAAAAAGCTCAAAGCCTTGAGCATACACGGAAGGTAGCAAGCCTACCCGTATTCTATAGGATAGTATAGATTCATTTCGGAGAGTGTGCAGCTGAACTGCACAACCTTGTTCCGCCGTCCCCATTTTTTCATCGGACAACCAGACTTATAAATTGACGACACCGTTATATGGTGGATATACCAAAGAGTCGCACTAAACGTTTTGGTTCCAATTTTATGATACGTACTGCTAAGGAGTGGAACTCTTTGCCTGAGTCTGTGTTTCCTGACAAATTCAATTTAGGGGTGTTCAAGTCACGAGTGAATAGGTATCTTCTAGGTAAGCGCGTCACATCCTTGATTGCATCGACGCTTACCATCAGGTGAGATAGTGGTCAAGCGCATGCATATTTCCTATTAGAAAACTCTTACCGTGTTTGCACTCTCAGATTTCCGTAAACCTTTTAAAAGCATTGTTTCCTGTTTCTTTTAGCTCTGCTCCGGTAGAAAAAGCTCGGTATAGTTATTGAAAAATAGTGATTTGAAACGCCTCAGCAGTATCAGTTGTAAATTATTCATAAGGAAATTGCACTTTTTCACCCCAGCCTTATTATATTGACGTTTGTTACATTGATTTAATTGACAAACAGCTTGTATAAACTTGAAGCTAAACCTGAATGTCTTCAAAACTTTTGTTTTCAGTTTATTTAGACCCTTTGTAAATATGATAATTCATTTGTTCATCGTAAAGGGCTGAAGATCTTCGCCTGTATATTCATATCCATTATTTTCTTCCTTCCTCTCACTCCGTCTCATATAAAGAATCGGTTTGAATTCATACATCTTTCTAACCGTCGTCATTTGCGCTCTTAGTTGCCCGCCTAGCATGTGCTACTTGAGCTATCTCGCGCACAATTGAAGAGAAGTGTGTTGGTATTGACATAAATCTCGTTTTCCCTAACATATTGAAAAACTGATGTTGCCTCTTAACATAAATGATTATAAACTACTTTATTATCTAATATAGCCACATCGGTATATTTCATTCTATTAATGCTGTGGTTTACCCTTTTGTTTACTTTTCGAAAATGAAGATTACATCAATTTTGACGTTGACTGATGATTTATATGCCGGCCTAGCATGCGCTACTTGAGATATCTCGTGCACGATTGAAGTTTAGTTTGTCGATAGCGACATATGTCTCGTTTTCTCAAACATCTAGAAAAACTATGTATTTTTGCCTATTGATATATGATCTGTAGTTTATGACTTACATGATCTGTGGTTGATCGTTTTTCCTAACTCTACGGTGTTTGTTTCTTTTTTGAAATAAAGAGGCTTAAATAATTTGTTTGAAAGTAATAATGGAAAAACATAATTAAAAAAACGAAATAACGATTGTCACAGTACATATGTATTTAAATACCTATTTCGTAACATCTGTTTTAGAATCTTCGAATTCTAAAGTAAGGTACAAATTACCTAAATATTTGAGCCAATACATAGTAACTAGGCGATTCGATTCCACTCGGAACTCGGGAAGTTATGGCGTATCAGACATTGCGCCATTGATGCTGATCCATGGGAGCTTCACTCGCTTCTCTCGCTCCGCTCCAAAAATACAACGGGGAATAGGACTGATTTTTTTATACTTAAAGTGAAAAAACAACAAACCAGTACATTTAGTCACCGCATTTTACTAAACCACTAAGATTTGTAAATATCTTATACTTATACCGATACCTATACCTATACATATAACTATACTTATAATTTTAGGAATATATTTATACTTATACAAATATATTTATAGAAGTATAAAAATATAAGTATAAAATATATATTGACGTGTCGTTCGTCCTTAAACTTTGAGTACATAATTGTAATAAGACACGCCATTGATTCAATGGACATAGTACACAAAACACTTTTCATCTCCTTCTCTACGTACCAACGCATGGACGAGAAATATGTCGATTATATCGGTTCAAATGTTAACAAAACGCTGTTGTTATGTAAGAGTTTATACTAAAATCCGCGACTAAGTAAAACTACTCTTTTGACATAAGAAGACGGCTTCTAAGCGCAAACATTTTAGAGACAATTAAAGACAATTGACTAAAACGGGTCGACAAAATTTTGTCGTGTTGTATATGCTGGGCGGGCAGATGAAGGTACCTTCGAAGTTTTTTTTCTTGGTAAAAACATTCCGTCTTTGGAATGCGCTGCCGGTATCTATCAGACAAGACAAGCAAAATTCTTATCCATCATCAAAGGTTTGGTCAGTTAGTTGGGTCAAATCACTATCTCACCTTTGCCTTATACTGTACTTACATATTTATATTTTAATTATTACACCTTTAAATCTTATATACTCAAATTATATGTTACCATTTAACTGTTTTAGTTTGATACAAATATCTTTAGTTCATTTTCTCTTTTGATTACAATTATTAACAAGATCTTGAATTAATGCAACGTGTTACCTATGTATTATAGTACTCGTAAAACTTGTTACGCTGTTTATATCAAGATTTCGTTATAGAAAATAACAAAAATTAAATAGAAATTAAAAGCTTTGCGGATTTTTTTTTTTATTATATTTTGACTTACTAATTTCAATTCCCTATAAGGAGTTTAGATTTGAAAAACACTTATATAATTTCTGGCGAGTAGTACCTTGAACTCCAGAATCCATGTTATTTATTACGCAAATAACAAAAAAATTATATCAAAACAGTGCTTTATTGAACTATGTTTAGATTTTATAAAACTATTTTTTTAATTGTTACATCAAAACAATATGATTATACTTTAGACAGAGGCTGCACTGGCCTGGCACTGTTCTTATCTCATCTTATAATAATAACAGATATAGAAGCACAATCAATCCTTTTATAAGTCGACAAGACAAAAGGCTTAGTGTGATAATGACTAACTGTAGTCTATCTATCCAGTCATCCGCTTCATCTGCGTCCATTTATCTAGACGGGCCCATTTCCGCGCGTTTATCAATGCACGCTCAATTACTATTCAAATTATCAATACTCCTTGCCAAGCTCGGATTAGATCGTTCGAACAACGTTTATTTTTCTTTACATTCCTATCATCTTTACATTAATTATGATTGAAAGATACCTGTTTTATTTCAGGTACTTAGATAAGTCTTCTCATCCGAAACTTATGCTATAAAAAGTCTGATCTGCCAGATTAAGTAATTTTTTTAGCGTTTTATTAAATTTTTTGCTTGCAGTTTACTATCGTACAATATTCGCAGTAGAGCGTTAAAGTGGCATTTCAAATAGCTCGCAAATTTTATATCAAGTGGACTTAACTGTTTATCGAAGAATTTATACACGAAACTCTAGCGACTGCTACTACACACTGAATTTTTGATATCCTTTCAACAAATTTTGACAAATAAGCCAACGATGGTAAAAGTTTCCACAGCTACAATTATTACCATATAGTAGATACTTTACGGTGGTTTCCAATACCTTCTCTCCTAGGATAGTTGCATTCTTCCTGTTCGTTTAAATGTTAATATCAATTTTAAGCATAAAAGTTTAAGATCAAAAATAAAAGTTTCTTGACTGTCTATTTTAACTTTGAAATTGCGGTTCAAACTAACATAGGACTTTCGATTTGTTAATTAACTATCAAAAGCGATATTTAAATACGAACAGTCGAAAAGATAATATTCTTAATAAGCATAATCGTGACTGAGTATGAGTTTGACGGCACAAGAGCCGCTTCTTTGTGTTAACGTTGTCTAATAAAACAATCGTTTCATTCTATTTTTAAATCAATCATGTGATTAACTCGACATATTTATTCTGAGCTTCTCATTATATAAGTGTATAATAGCATTGCAAAACACATGCCATGAATTTTAATAGATCCAGATGCTTCATTCGGTTATGTACTGCCAATTGAAAAGAATTATGAACATGTATATCAACAAGACTTATTTAATAACAACAACGTGGCCATCCTCCAAGAGGTCATAACAACAGGTATCAACCCACGTGGCCTAACAGTAAGTAGCTCCTGGATGCGGCACTTCCATACAATCCAACGTTAATTGCGTCTATAAATATTCTTAAAAAAAATCTATTGGATATGTTGTATAATTATTTATAATATCGCAAATGTCGTTACTACTGTTACAGCTCACGAGTTTCATGCGCACTTGTATATTTAATTGAGATCTTGGAATACAGGTGCACTTAAATAAATTAAAAAAAAAACTAAAGCATTCGAGCATATCTTGTCAGTCAAAAGACATCCTGCAACCCATGCAGTAGTAACGACATTTGCGATATTATAAATAATTATACAACATATCCAATGTAGGTGAAAAATGTTTGAATGAAAAAAAAATAGATTTATATAAAGCTAATTTTCATATAACGATGCGAATCCTAAAAATCCAAAATGAAAAACAAAACTCAAACCTATTATACTCTATTAAATTGAAAAGTAAATTAGTAATTAAAATTGCCCTTATATACGGACAATGTAAATACATTTGTGTTCAGAAGTCCGTTTACCTATTTCACACAACAAAATTTGTTTGAAGTTATCAAGCGTTACCAGCATCCACGATGGGTTCGACTGATTTCTTTGCTCACACTACTGATATCTTTAAAGCCTAGCAAAGAAGGGAATATTGTACGATAAAACCAAAGGTTAAAGGAAATCTAGATCGTCAGCGGAAAGTCCTTAAACTTTGCCAATACAAAACATAATGTGATGCTGAAAGCCCTTACTGGTAGGTACATTTGGTTTGCATTTTGTAACGGCGTTAGATCGATATAGTAAATCCATACGAGATCATAAAAAAATGTTGCTCCCAGTAGATTTCGCACAAATCGCCGGTTGTTGTTTTAGTTATCACCTAAGGATGAAAACTATTTATCGCAAACTGTTGGAAAGTTTTTTCTTCCCGCTCTCTCATTCGTTTTGGCCAGGAAATAATTTTTCATTAAGATGTTGTTACAATTCATACTGAGCGAATTATGTAGGACTAATGCTCTCCCTAAACTTGTCTTGTCATCTAAAACCGTTAAAGTTAATGTACCGATAAATAATAAAATTGCCGCCGGTGTTAATATGAAATTAACAACTTCGCCTATGCCAAGAGGTGATTTATATTTAACTTTTTAATCCCCAGATTGTTTGTGTGTAATGGCCAAGCATTTAATGTATTAAAACCACTATTGGTATCTTCCTGCACTATCAATAGGATACACAATATAGGATATGTGCCAAAGACAAAAATATCTAACAACGTAATACTCAACATTACATTTAATTCAACAATAATCATCATCAGTCCATATCTGTTCACAGTTATGGACAATCAAAAATAACCCAACGCGGGCTATTACATTATGAGTACCACAGCCACTTACGCGTCTTTACAACATTGGTGTACCTCCCAGTCTATGCTTTCCGAGAAGCAGTCTCCGCTCATAACTCGTTAGACTTGGAGGTCATAATTTCTGCGATAGATATGTCCTGCCAATATATACGCTCGATAGCGCAGCGGTTAGCGCCTTTGACTTACAAAGCTTAAGCAACTTTCGCACGAGCAGGTCACCTTATGGTGACAAAAATTTAGAACAAAGTTTATTAACTATACATCTCCGTGTTTCGGAAAACACCGTTTAAGCCATTAGTTACCGCAGTATGTGTAGTCGTTATTACGGAATATTCTATGTAGATAAGGTTTGTGCTTCATCAACAACAGGGCTTAATGATTATCCATGAATCAAACAATAAAAGAAATAGCCAACTTTACCTTGACCACTGCATACTGTGCAACTTTAATAAATGTGTGTATCAAGTTTAGTAGCAAAGTCCACGTTCCTATTGTTTATATAATCATGGTTACCAACCGATTCTTCCGTATGGGCCCACATATGAGACAATCAAAATAATAAAAGCTTGATTCTGCCAGCTGAAGCTTAACTATGTACCCAAGAAAGGAACAAGAATAGAAGACGAGTAAAAAAATATATAAAATTATTTCCTAACGTTTGTTTACAATATTTTATCAACAATCTATTTTAGTAATGCAATAAATATTAATTAAGAATTGTGACAACTATTTATAGGCATATACTTCATGACAAAATATTTTTTAACTTAAATAAAGATTTAAATCGTGAAATAAATTGTATAAGACAGCAACAGCACATACATATTCAATCAGTTGAGAATAATTACATTAATCCAGCTGGGTGAGCCAATGTTAATATCCAGTTCTAAGAGGGAGTGGGAAAGGTGCTGCTTTGTCTTGGGGGTACTTTTACTAAATTGTTTCACCCTAATATTGCTGTTTAATTGGTAAGTAATTAAAAATTCAAATGAGCATTCACTATTTAAACTACCTATTTCATACGGCTTTGTTAATACAAAAAAAGTTAAGTTTAGAACTTCATATAAATTATTCTTGAACTGAGCAACTTGTGACGATAGTGTTAATGGCAATTAAGAAAAGGTATAACGGGATCAATAAACCATCTCGTATTAAAATAATTATCAAATTTTCTTAATCAATGTCCTAAGATATCTCGATAATAACACGCGTATTCATTTTAAAAATAAACTAATTATATGCAAGAATATGGTGGGTTAATATGCCATCTTATTTCGTAGTGACATAATTAAAAAAATGCAATTAATAATCATTCAATACTTATTAATAGACGATTTAGTTTTATAACCTCAATTGTACCCCTAATGATTTCTGATAACTTACTAAATACGTATTTTTTGTTTTTGAGATTTTCTCCTATTAAGTTTCAAGTCCGAAGTGTTTGAATATCGTTTTAAAAGACAAACTTTTTACCCCCTTTTAACGGAGTTAATATCACAGGTGATCGACATATTAATTATCAATTATATTTAATGTATTTATACACATAAATTAGTGTATTTATACATATAAATTAGTGCTATACTTATATGCATTTCAGTAAATAAACTACTATCGATGTTGACTTTACTACTTACATTCCACAAACCTATTAACCGGCAGCTTGCCACAATATTAATTAATCATTATATGGGAAATTTTGAAGTCATTTGGCATTCACAATACCATCTACTTCTCAACTGGAACATATCAATTATTCATAAGTGAATCGATCATATTGAACTAGGATATAACTGTGACAGAATACATATTACAGAAAAATAGTTAAAATTAACTTTCTTTTAGACCAACGTACCTCGTAAATAAATAAAATCTTATTTTTGAAGACAGTTTTTAATATAATCTTGATAATAGAGAGGCAAATAGTATACTAAACTTTACGCTTACAACTTGGTTACAAAAATAAAGGAAGGTAACTGAATTTTCTTAAAATAAAATAGGAATTCGCCATTTGGCACAGTAATTAAGAATGGCGAGGAATCCGTCGATGCACGGTCGTTGTATTGACAGAGAATCATTGGCAAAATAGTAGCGCTTGCGACAGGCAGGTGGGGTCGAAGGGAGATAATTTGGGAGGCTGCG
This sequence comes from Calamotropha paludella, assembly GCA_927399485.1. Taxonomy (NCBI): domain Eukaryota; kingdom Metazoa; phylum Arthropoda; class Insecta; order Lepidoptera; family Crambidae; genus Calamotropha; species Calamotropha paludella. Next base: position 27,927,366 of record OV656803.1, on the reverse strand, counting down.
TGTGGCACCAGGGCGCGAGTGAACCAGTCGTAGACGAACGATCAACCAATCCACACGTGTCTCCAAAACCCAGTGAGGTACTCAAACTTCGTGATGTGACACATATACTGTGCGATTAGTGAAAGTGGAAATAATAAGTAGCGTGATTAGTGATTCAGTTGAGTAATATAGTGTGGTTTTCCGTAGAGTAACCCTTCTCGAGATGTGGGATGACGTAGAGGAAGAAACTCCTGCGCAGCCCGAGCCTGAGCCCGAGGCGGCGGAAACGGCGCCCGACGCCGCCGCCGCCGATGCCCCCAAAGAAGAGGCCGAGCCCTCCGCACCTGAGAACATTGTCATGGGCACCGAGCCCAGAAAATTAGTATTCAAACATTGGATAAGGTAGGTTAGACCTCATCGACCTCTTAAAAATGGAGTGCAAGAATGCACTAAAATATTCTATGCTTTTCGCGTTCCAGGCCCAAATTCCTCCAATACGCCTACCTCTACGACTACAGGCACAACTATTACGATGACGTGATTAACTACCTGGATAGGCGGAACCGAGGGCTGCCGGTCGAGACGCCCCGAGCACAGACATGGGGCGAGCGTGCGCTCAGGACATATCTGTCGAAGACGTCCTCGATCATCTCGCGTTCTTCTAGCAAGGACTCTGCCCTACTCCGCCACATCTCAACCGGCGCCCGCTTCCACCGTTACCACAGCAAGTCCCTCATCTCGAGGAAGTATTCCACACTAGGATTTAACACCGTCTCCATTTAGCTTCGCTATAACACCCCGCTTAACCTGGCTTCTTGGATTAATAATGAGCTGCCGGCGTGACCTCTATGTCAATGTTACAGGATCTCGTTGGTGTAAACTGTGAGATCGCCGCCTGATTACTCGTTGAGTGAGAATGCTCTGTCTGGAAGCCGTCCGCATTCCTATTTTAATCTGTCTTGTTTATAAGACAATAAACATTTAATTGAAATTGCAGTTTCATTTACCAAACGCTTGCGTTTACGTAGTAGTAATCATAATTAAACAACTTTTATTTTATTAAATTATATTATTGAAATAGTTATTTAATCCTTTAATCATACTTTTATTAAATGCATTGCGAAATGATTTATATTAGAGAAGCAAAGCGATGCCAAATATTGATTGATTTATACTCACATTTTTCATTGGAGTTATAAAAAAATATATATTATGGTAATTTCCTTTGGACTCAACATTTTTATATAACTTATGCATTGTAAATTCTTGTAAAAAGTTTATGTTTTTCCCTTGAAAGCTATTAAATATATAAATTCTTATCCATTAATGTTATCAATTAGTGCTACTAAGGATTTAATCTATTATCAATTTGTGTAACCTTAACGGAATAGAAAAACACTGCAATCAGAACTGAACAATATTTCGCAATTGACCAAAGAATCTGGCTTGTGAAGAATAATCGGAATAATGGCCAGATAAATGGTCCCATTAACATCGTCTGATAATAAATCTGGACGCTACGATTAATTAATAACGTTGATTTATGATTTGATGAAATAATTTACTTGGTGTTTAAGAAGGTTGAATGCTTGCCCTTTTTAAAGATGCACGATAAAACTTTCTACGATCAAGTTACAATATTTTCTCTGAATAAATTGTCCAGAAAAGTAAGCTAAATTAGTTTTTCCAAAGTACGGGTCATATAAGCATAGCTTATTTACTACAATAAACTTATAAACTTTAAGTATTAATTGGTGATTGGTAACTTTAATTGGTGACATTTATTGACACAATTTTATAAAATTAAGTTTTACGGATTTGATACATAACAAAGTAAAGGAATTTTAGATTTTCTAATGGGCATTCCCATTTTGGGTATTTTACATAAAAAGAGTGTATTTTTTAATAATTGTCCTAATACTTTTTATTCAATATGCAAAGAAATGACAAACTTTTAAAAATACATTGTGTAAATAATACGTAAAATGACATTAAGTCACAGTTTTTCAATGTCAGACATACATGACACATCAACTGAGCATCTGAAACTCTACATTTCAATGTCGGTAAATCTAAAATAACTTATCTTTGACAGTTCACTAAATGTAATAGTTTGGACGAGTGCCAAACAGTTGATCTACCTAGCAGGTAAAACAGGCAATCAGCCAAATTGCAGATAATTAAATGTTACAATGACCAATGCAGCCTAGACATCGATTAGATAGCACGAATAAAAATAGTCACAACTTACGAAACTGTGATCGATTCGTTACTTTAATTAAAAAGATGTTGAGTAATAGCTCGATTAAAAAAATGATGGAATTATTATAACACTTACAGTAAGAAACCTGTATCTGATTTACGACTGGATTTCCGGTTTACTTAAATATTATGCAATTCTTTTTTATAGTGGTTATGCTGAACTCGCTTTCAGAATACTACATAGCACTAGTTCTTTATAATGTTGCACTGATGTTAGTAAATAACTGCATATAAATATAACTTAATGAGTAAGTATAACACATCAAGATATACCTAAGAAAAAAATGTTTAAAGCTATTCACCACTTAAATTCTCTTAAAAAATGCTATGAATGTGCGTCTATTTCTGTAATTTATTTTTGATAAAGCAAATAAGGCTTTTATGCAGTTTTTAAGAAAATTTCCTCATCATATATACATTAATTTTGTGTTGGGGATATAATGGGAGTTTGTGTTTTCCAAGAATATGCAAGTCAAAATCTTTTAAACATAGATAAGTGAACGTTATCTCTAGTAAAATATAAAAATAAATAAATATTAAGATTTAAAAAAAAAAACGGTTTAACCGCTGCTGTTGTAAGGGTGCCCAAAAGCTTGCCAGTTTTTCCTCGTTAAATAGCTTTACTTCTAGTTTGGCCGTAAAAGCTGCCAGCTCTTTGGTCTCCGGTCTAGTAAAATAACAATATTAAATAATAAAAAAGTTATTTGTTTTTTTGTAGTAAACCGCGCTACAACTTACTTTTTTGGAGTTACTTGAACTTTTATTAACGAAACTCACGTGGGATGAGATCTGTGTGCAGAGTTGTCAATCGAATTCCCTCAACATACATCAGCGTAAAATAAGTGACATTGATAGAGCAGGGTTAACTAAACTCTATAATACCTAATAGCAGTAACAATGTGAATGTCTATATAATCGCAGAATTCGCGACAAAAAACAACCTTTTTTTAATTATTAATATTCGTATGTTATTGTCAGTTATGGTACCGACTGATTTCACTAGTTTCGTTATAAGTTATAGACCATTTGGCCGGTCCGAAATCTATACTTGAAATATAACTAGGTCGATGTAGTCGCTAAGCATAAAGCTTCGCTAGCACCCTATATTTAATCGCAGCGTAATGCTAAAAAAATAAAATAAAATAAAACTCAATACTATTTGCTTTATTTTGCGACGACCGTTTGGTGCAACGGTAGCGATCCTGCCTTTCACACCGACGTTCCTGGGTTCAAAACCCGGAAGGGGCAAATGTTTGTATGATGAATACGAGCATTTGTACCTGAGTCATGGGTGTTTATATATATTTCTATGAATATTACATATTTATGTATCATATATGTATGTCTATCCGTTACCCTAGAGTCCATAACACAAGCCTTACAGTGCTTACTTTGGACTAGGCTAATTGGTGTGAATGTAAGAAATATTTATTTATTAATTTTTTTTTTTTATATTCCATAAGAACGAAAACTTTCAAAAAGCGCACCTTTTGTTTCAATGGGAAATCAAAAGTGAAAGTTTTTATTTTTGTGAATTTTGAAATTCAGGCACCGTCTCAATCTGTTCCTTAATGTGTTGATTCGATTCCACACAAAAATTATTAAAATCCGTTAAGAACTCGAGAAGTTATGGCGTAACAGACATTGCGTCATTGAAACTGATCCATGGGAGCTCCGCTCGCTTCTTTCCAATAATAAAACCTGCCAAGTGTGTGTCGGGCCCCACCAAGAAAGTAAGATTTCGTAGTTTCTCATCACATTATGCGTCCTTATAACTTAGATATAGAGTTTTTGATACTATTTAATTTCATATTTTAGTCAAGCTCATATAGGACGATGATAACTAAAGAAAGAACTTTAAAAAAAAAGTTTAGAGAAATGTTATCCTTTTGAGTACCGCCTCGTATAGAGACAAATAGTTGTTATAAAAATCGGTAACTGATCTATACGAGGCTACTTCCTTCACATCATTTATTTCAACATACAGGTACTGCTTAACAATGCTGACCACCAGCAACGTCACTGTAAAATCAGGAGTTGGAAAAATGTTGATGTTTGCCCATGTATATGTTACCGGCAATGTGTATAATTCAGGTATTGTATACAATCCCTAGGTAATGTATACAATCCCTGGGGCGTCCAGGCAATGTATGAAATATCATGAATATCGTTGTCCATTTCATACTTTACCTAGGTATTGTATACAATTCCTAGGGATTGTATAGAATACCTGATGGTTCACCGGTAATGTGTAAAATAAATAAATCTTAAGACTAAACTAATGTTAGGTAAGCCGGTTAATATCAATAAATCTTAACAGACTTACTTATCAAATAGCGGACAAATAAAACATGTTGTATTTACTTGAAATAAACTTTATTATCAACTTTAGGTTAGGTTAGGTTTTTTTTGTACTTAGTTTTCGATTTTCGGGGTTTTTAGTTGCTTAGATTGCTTGGTAAGCCTCGTGATTGCAAAAGGGGTTTCATAGTAAATTGTGGTGGAGTGTTGGATAGGTTAGGTTAGGTTAGGTTGCGTTTTTTGCGTTCGAGTGTTACATTACCTGCTGCAAGTTTGGCATTGTATAGAATACCTATGTAAAGTGTAAAATAAATTCTATTTCATACTTTACCTGCCCGTTTTAGGTATTCTATACATTGCCTAGGTATTGTATACAATACCGGATTATACACATTGCCGGTAACTTAGACACAAAAAAAAGGTTGGTTTAAAATTATCTATGTCGAAAGAATCTTTAAGGCATCGCCAAGTTTATCCTCGTCCTCTTCTCAGGTGAAAGACGTCCACTGTAGTACAGAAACCGTCCCCAAAAATAGGACGTTCTATCATAATACTCGTATTCACAAAATTGGCAAACTGCTGTCTAAGGAGTACAAATATGCAGCAGTTTGCCAAGTGAATTATCTCCATGTAAGGATCCTCTTCCTCCATGTAATGTATCTAGTGTAAGTTAGTAGCAGTATAATATAAGTCACTTTCGTAAGACAATAATCAAGTAGAATTTTCTGCAAATGTTTATGTAGTGATTGTGCGTTATGAAACATAATTAAGCATGAACTTCAAGTCCCTCACGAAAGTGTTAAATAGGTGTAAAAGGATTTGATTTCAGTTTTCTCATTTCAATTACAGATAAAGCTTTATCAGATGGGCGCACGTGGATGATTAAAGGATTCAGTGACAATGAACAAACACTGAGAATTCAAAATATCTCGCTTTATATGCACAACTACTGTTTCCAATTAGTCTAATACTAATTACTATCAAAAACTATATATTGGCATCATTAAAACGCTAGAAGGATAAAACAAAATTATTAAATTAGATTAGTTGCCTTGTGATAAACATATGATTTTATTTTCTCCTTATTTTTTTTATGTTCGCCGACTATTACTTGTTAACTTATTAACCTTACTTAGCGGTGACGGTTTTTATTTTCATCATCATCTGAGCCGCCAGCTGTCCACTGCCAGACGGAAGCCTCCCCTATAATGTAGCGGGTTTGATCATAATCTTCATGCTTGGCAGGCAGGATGGAAATCACAGTAAAAGACCGTAATTCAGAAAACAGTGCTACAACGGGCCACCAAATGCTGGCCTACGGGAAGTTGCTCTTTAATTACTTGCAGTATGATTTTCAAGTGTTTAAGATTGGTGCTATTCTGCTCTGCCAGACACCACACGGCGTATTCCTTTTAACTGCATTTTATGCGCTTCTATTTTCGAACACTTTTCACAAGTCTAATAATAACAGCAGACCTAGTAGAAGGAGGGCTCCTACAAAAAAAACTACGACAAATTACGTAAAATATCCAACAAAACCTCACACTATGCTAAAGAAAAACAAAGATAAAATTGCATGCCCTTTGCATGCAATTTTAAGTGTAAGTACTCTAAAATAAAATTTTATGTAATGGTTTTGTCGCCATGATTCATATGGTATGATCATGCCAAATTACAACATTATAGTACCAAATTACAGAACAGAAAAAAAGTACCAATATGTTCAACTAGATGGCAGATGGACGGAAAAAGAGAAACGTCAAACTATAGGAGTTCCTTGTAGTTTACTACGGAACTACAAAAAGTCTCTTAACCATGATTCAAGCTAAATAGATATTTAATAAAAACTAACATCGTTTGATCCAACGACAGTGAATCTATATATACTACAATAGTTGGAACTCTCATTTACAGAACAACTTTAAATACAAGGTTTTACAGAACAACTTTAAATACAAGGTGTCCCAGAACAAAACGTCAAGCTGAAACGGGGTGACAGGATTGATTGTAACCATCGTGAGAAAAATCAGAAAAAAATCTATCGCATGTAGTTTGAAAATTATGGGTATTTAAGAAAAACCTCGAAATTTGGTCAAACTTTTTCGGTTATTGTGGTTAATTTTCATTATTTTTGTTCATTTACCACAGTCAAAAATAATGACACAATTGCCCCAAGTTTTCTAGAATTAAGACTATTTGTCAAACTATGAATTTAAAATTGTCAAAAGTTGTCGACTTTAAAAAGGACCTCATTTAAAAAAATGTACTAAAAAGCCTTGGCAAGTGCCATTAAAAGTTTACGCATTTTATCTGAATTATAAAATATTACAATACTTAGACTCGTTGTACTCGTTTTTTTAGTTAGACTAAAAAAACGAGTACAAAAATAAAAACCTCAAGTAACCCGAATTTTGTTAACCCATTTTACTCAGTTCAAATGTTTTTTATTCGCACAAGCTCTGGGTAGGTCCTTAATTTTACGGCAAAATGATGAGAGAAATGGATAGTGGACATGTTTGCCATGAGCGAGCGAGACAGGTAGTGACGCCAATTTTACCAAAGTCAACAAAAGTAAGTAAAATTAATAAAATAATGAAAAATCTTCACCTAGTTTAGTTTAGGTTTATTGGAATAAAAGTCAGATAGGAAAATAACATTTTTATTACAATAAATGTTCAAATTGCTTACCATCAGCCTCAATACACGCCCTACATCTTCTTAAAAAAGATCTACTTATTAGCCGGGCATATCCTTAAGAGTTGATGTCCTCAACAGCTTGAGAAATTCGTTCACGCAGCTCGGCTACGCTCTCAATGGGCTTTAAATAAACATTTTCTTTGAGAACGCCCCAATAAAAAAAATCCAGAGGATTTAAATCTGGGGAACAAACTGGGCACGAGATAGTGCCTGAACTTCCAATCCACATTCCTGGTCAAGGAAATCTCTTACTTGCACTGCGTAATGCGCTGGACAGCCATCTTGTTGATACCACATGTAGCGACGTTCTGTAAGTGGTAAGTCCTGTAACAAAGTTGGTAAATTTTCTTAAATTTTCAGTAAGTTGAACGACGTCTTCCATCAGGCGTTCTTGTCACTCAATTTGCCAGCTGTCTTGAAATCAAGTGGTATCTTTCAGGATGATGGATAAAATTGGATGGAATGACACTTATTCTCTGGCAAAAATGCCTTTCCTTGATTTAGGATGCGACTTGAGTTGTTGCTCTGGTACCTAATACATAATCGCTACATTAAACGAAGCCAGAACTGCTGCAGCAACTACGGAAAGCCACAAAGTTCGAAAATATGTAGGCCTTGTACGCAATTATATCTTTTATACGTTTGGTATGGACATTTGGGTTCATGAAGCTCGAAAGACAAGCTCTTTTTCAAAAATAGTCCAACTGTTTAATTGAATCAGCCGGAGACAAAAGAGTTGGCAGTTTCTTCAACCAACGTATAAGCATGGCTATTCAATGAGAAAACACTGCCAGCCCTTGGGCAACTTGCTCAATAGCAGAGTGTTATTGATTTTCACCTTTTTAAATTTCTATTTTCACCTTTCCAATATTTCTTTCGTCTTGCTTATGTTTAAGTTTAGGTTCATACTTGTTTTTTTTTTGTTGTATCTTGTTAAAGTTTTTACAGTTGTTATAATCATCGCCAGACTGAATAATATATAAAAGTATTTGTCAGACTAATAAAATTGATAATCAGATAAATGTAATCAGAGGAATAAACGTTAAAAATGATATTTGTCAAAGACATATAAACAACAGTAGGTAAAAGTAAATTCCAAGTAGTTTCCATTTTCAATTAAATATATTTGTCTACAAAACCTTCAATTTGCTTATACCTAGAATATAACTATGAAATTAGACGTTTTAATTGCCAATATCTTATTTAGTGATTATTTGTATTAATACGATTCAAATAGATACGACACTCTCATTTTTCGTAAAACAGGACTCTTAGACTATTTCAAAGATGAACCAGTGGACAGTGCCAACCGGGCCACTCACAAATATTGCGTAAAGAAGCAAAAAACGAAATCGTAGAATACATGAATTATGTCAGAAGCCAAGATATATTTAATAACCTCACTTTGGGCCAATGTCTTGACCGAACTATTTTTATCCCGCATCTGTGAAACAATTGTCTACGTCTTTCGCCAATTGGAAAGACTTTGAATTATGTGACAGTTACAAAGTGTACAACATAATATTTATAAGCGAGCTCTGGTATGAGATAGGTTGCTAGGAAACATTTTCCACGCCCAATAGTAACGAAAAAACCATTAAATAAAATAATTTTAATCTAAGTGTTTGTAATCATTGTCTTGTATAAGAAATATTGGCTTACTTATAAAATTTCGGTTTCTATGGATTTTCTAAAAAAATATAAATATTTTTTTTTCGTGGCTACATGATTATTCGTAACAAAATTTATTGACATGATTTAGGCATATTTTTAAAAAATAAAATAAAGAGTCAAACTATGTATACAAAAGTCAAAGCATCAATTTGAAATATTCAAGGAAAATGTTACGTGAAATTCAATATTTACACAAATTGTAGTTACAGGAGTCCCGCCTTACATGAATTATTAACCTAAAAACTAATAATGAAACAGCTTACATAGACTGGAGTCCTTTTATATTGACAAATTTTAAAATATACAAAAAATTAAGTTCCTTGGGTGGAATCGTTTTGACTATGTCTTGTAAAATATATAAGTAAATATCATTTGAATGTAAGTATACGCACTTATAAGTAATGGAAGTGCTATAGATTCATGGTTAAAATTTATATGTGAACTGTGGAGAAACTAACCGAAAATTCCATATTGAAAATACACAAGACTCGAACAACAGCAAAAAATCAAATCGTAAAAGCAAAGTCCATTGTGTCCAAAATTACAAACACAAGGTTTTCAAAAGCGGCAGACATAGGTGTCCGTAAAACAATCAATGGAACATTAAACTTAAAGTAGAAAGAACAGTAAAAATAAAATAGTATAGAGTACCAAAGTAACCCCAAAGTTCGACTGACAGGAATAGGAATGCAAACAATTTATTCATACCTTTTTAATAATATCGATATTTGTTCCATACATTCGTCTTGCATATATTATCTAATTAAGACTGCCCCATTAATTTATTAGTAAATTATTGCACCTTGACGTAAAACACATATTTTTATTTAAAACTGATGCATTGACTCCGTTTCAGAAGCTATAGATACTAGTCATATTATACGGAAATATATAAATAAATATATATAATGCAACAAAGTTCGAGGATCGTAGCAAACCATAAAATAGTAAAAATTTTGGTACCTATGAAGGACACATACCTATTAGGGCATTATAGATATCAGATGCTGTCAAGTTATTGTAGTAGTAAAAATTTAATGCAAAACACTTGCTGGTTCAAAAAGTTCTGGGTCTGAACATTACTGCGAGGAATTGCTCGTCAGGGTAGAAAGTCGAATCCAATAGGTGTGGGACCGGAGTAAAAAAAAGGTGCTGGTGATGGTATAAAGGTATGATTAAATGCGTAAATATAACAAGGTTCTTTTAAATGAAATGCTTTAATTAATGTTAAAATGGAAGCTTTATAAATATATAAAGTAAATAAACTGGCTTTGTATAATTTTAAGCTCTATGCTTAAACGAGTGACATGCAATAAATAATTGATTTATTGGTTAATCTTTAGACCCCGGTCCCATGGCCAACGTTGAGCGTGTAACGCTAAAAATTAGAAGTGAATAGAATGTACGAGATCGCTCTGATAGTTTTGTCGCTAGGCGATAAGCGATTAGAAAAGTGCGATGTACTCGTACGTTCTATTGACTGCCCAGTTATTTGTTGGTATGGTTATGAATCAAAGACTCTAAAAATGTGATCAACATGCGAGCAACTTTAAGCTAGTGTTTTCATTATTAGCTCTTGTTCTTCTTCTTCTTATGACGACCGTTTGTGTGCAACGGTAACGATCCTGCCTTTCGCACCGACGGTCCTGGGTTCGAATCCCGGAAGGGGCAGATGTTTGTATAATGAATACAAGCCTACCTTAGTCATTGATGTTTGTATATATTTCTATGAATATTACTTATTTATGTATGATATATGTATATCTATTCGTTACCCTAGTATCCATAACACAAGCCTTAAAGTGCTTACTTTGGGCTAGGTTAATTGGTGTGAATGTAGGAAATATTTATTTATTTATTTACTCTTGTCACTACTACATATAAGTATAGTAAAAAAATACTTTTATGTAAAAACCTTTTATATACTGAAAGTTTTTAGCATTTTTAATGTTCATACTTTTAATAAATCAAATAATTTATTTATGTGTCTTCTAGGTATTTATGTTAAAATGACTTACTGTTATTAATCAAAATCTTTGTAAAACTATAAATAGAAAATAAAAATTAGACTAGCTCATTGGTAATATTCTTATCGTCGACGCATAAACCAAAACCTTTGCGTATTGAGTGTACAATTTCACTTAACTAAAAGATTAGGCAACACCAAATATTGAATTTGATGTTATCAATACAATTTATCGATGCATTTCATCATAAAATGCTGTATTGCATTGTATTAAGTTTAAAAATCGGTTGTAATATAAAGTTTGACAATAATATTTCTACAAAAACAATTTATACAATTTGCTTTTTAATCTGGTAGTCAACCTGATAAATGTCTATTTCTTTATTAGTTAAAACTAAGTAATTAATTTTTTTTTATTCTTTAGCTTTTTTGAGGGAACAGTTCAAAACAAAGTCGATCGTATCTTATCGCCTGCACAAAGAAGCACTCACGGAGAGATTTATGTTAGAAGAGTAGTCAATGGAAGAGGTAAGTAGAACTCAAATATAACAATTCACCAATACTTATCCTATTTAAATGTTGTGCGTTATTTTAGAGTTTTATAGCAGACCAAATTATTTGATGTTTACTGCACCAGCGAGATTATGCAAAGGCAAAAAACGTTGTGATGGTCACAACAGTTTGTATTATTCCTTCCCACTTTATATTGGCTCGCATGGCCAATCAGGCTACGCAAAGTATTATCCCAAAGAGAAAAAGCAGCTCCATGCAAACGATCCCAAAGCACCATTTAGTCGCAGGACCACTAGGAGTACTACGACTACTACTCCTTGTGCAAAAGTTATTGCAGAAACAACAACATTAAGTACAATCACTACATCTACGGTACCACCACAACCAAATGGTAAAAGGTGTCCACCGTTCAAAGAACCGTGCAAAAAAAGAAAGTCACTAAAACGAAACAAAAAAGAAGACTTCTTGAATAGTAAACAACAAAATTACGACATATCACTTTCGTACGTAGAAGCGAATGTAAAAGAGAATTTGGAATCTTATTTTGTATTGGAGTGAGTATAAAAAAATCCATGTCAAGTAAAATCCTACATCAAATGTGAACCTTGCACTATTATTTTAAATTGGACATAAGTAATATAATATTCAATAATAAATATACCTATTCGTATTATTGAAGTATGATTTGTTAAAGCATTTATCTGGGGGCACGGCAGTGCCTCCGCCAAGTCGAGCAAAAACAAGCGGCACGGTCGTGCCTTCCTTTTCTTGAAGCAGTGCAGGCCATTTTAGACCCCCTGTGCCCCTATAACTTCGTTGTGGATAATACTAGAAGCCTGAATTTTCAGTTTCAGAATTATAACTAGTCAAAGTTTCTTAATTTTGTCATTCACTGACTGACCGATCATCAAAACCCTAAGATACTTCTAGCAGACATAGAAGCTTCAAATTTAGAATACAATTAAGGTTAAGTGTATAAATTAAGAAAAAACTTGAATATTTTGCAATTTCAGTCCAGTTTTCTAGATACACCAACTGCATAAATAACCTTGTAATCCCATATAAAAATGACCCCATATAAATATTGCAGTGAATTAATCAGTATAATTGTATATGTAGTACCAGAAAAGAAAAAGAGAAAGACTACCCACAAAAAGAAATGAGATGCCATCATAAACATAACTTGTAATAAAACCAAGTCTCGCAACTCAGTTCTTCTGATATGAAAGTTATGAGATCCATGTAATACCAAATCGGTTAATTTATTCAGTGACTACTTAAGGGTCCTTATGCCTTAAGTGATTCCGTAATTAGCTAACCTAACAACATCGTATAGTGACCATATCAATATCAAAAATCTTTTATGTTTTTGATAAATAGTTTGACTTGGTAATAGCATGAAAACACAATGTATTTTTTATTTATTATTAAAATACAATGTACCTCACAAGTAATACATATTATATTAGTTTTTTTAAGCAATTGCCAAGTCAATCTATTTATTTAAAAATCCAGCATAGGTATTTTTCACAGAACAGTAAAAAAGAGTAGAAGTCGCAAGACGTGATCTTTTCAAGGAAACCAGCGTAATCTAACTCACACATCTTTAAATCGCAAAAATATTAGCAATTAGCAGTGTATTCTTTTAGGCTAATTATGATCTGTTGTTATCGAATTATTGTTTAATAGTACTTGCGCGAATAGTACTTCAAGTACTGTCATGATCGGCGTAAGTTTCGTAAATTAATGTTCTAATGAACTGATAGATTTAATTATAAAATTAATCAAGAATTTAAGTTAATTTGTGCCCTTTTCCTTAACACTACAATTGTAATTTCATTCAACTCATTTCATATGACAAATGCAGCAGCGCCACTCTATTAAAACGTGCTATGGTAAAGCTTAGCTCTTATGTTACGATGGACTCTTAGTCTGTAATAAGAGGATTTTAAAGAAAAATTGATTGATTTGTATTGATAGCAGCTACTGTAAGGCCATAGTCATTACCACTTCTACTTATCATTGACTCTACAAGGCTGGTTATGGTCTCTTCTCTGGATTTTCAGCGGCAGTACCAGTAATTTATATATGACTTTCTATTAATTTTGAATGCACTGAAATGCAAAGCCAATAGATAATAGAACTAGCAATATAAAAAGCCAATAATATAATTAAAATTTGGTTAGGGCATTTGTAAAACGGACTCAAGCGTTTAAAATTTAGGACTAAAAGCCCATGAATTTTTGAGAGGCTAGAACAATTTCTGAAAAAACCGAAATTTTACGCAATATATTTACTGACACCCTCCGTTGTATCGGTTTTACAATTTCATACAGAAAAAATAATTATTCCTACAGAAGGTCATCTTGTTACTTGTGCTGATGATATTGGAGGTGACATCATCAGTTTTAATGCAAACGTGGTCGCCCTTGCCGCAACAACCCTTCAATGACAATTCCATATCTCAAGAAGACACGCCTACGGTGGATCCCAATAAAGACTGCACATGTCCTCCAAATACAAGTAAGTTTTACCATATACTGGATTCACTTAAATAAATCACGTTAAAAAATTCAGTTCAATATATTGCCTGTAATAATAATAACAATATTTAAATAATCATTACTCCAAAAAAACACAATATACTCTTAAGTAATTAAATTACACTCAATTTGAAATAAGTGAATACCATAAAAAAACTTCCTAATGACTCAGTTTGCATATAACCTACAACTGTTAAACAGTGCAATGCTTAAATTTTTCCATATCCAGAAATAAAAAAATATAGTTATTTTTATATAGATACCGCAGTTTATCTCAGATATCTTTTCAATGGGATCATGAATTTATAAAGAAGTATGAAAAAAAAAACGACAGCAGGGTTCGAACAGAATAAAATTATGAAAAAGATGATAAAGTTATGTTAAGACGTGAGCCTTGGCTCTGTTTACGTTTCTATTGGTTTAGTAAAAGGTGAAAACTTTGATCCCGACAATACGATATAAATCTGATTTTAATTTATAATAACCACATTAACGAGCTTGGCCCAGATAAGACTAAGTTCCCGCGTTTTTCTTAGGTCGCTTTCTTGTCTGTTTGCTTGTCTGTCGTCTTGTCTGTCCGGTTGGAATCTTGTATCTCAATTTTGAGGCACTTCCCGACCACCTAGCGAGTTGAAACTTTCAGGGTAGCTCAGAACCCGATGACAATGCATGCTGAAACAACTTTCCACTTTCTAGGTACACTTTCAGGTCAACTTTCGGCAACTTTCACTTTTGTATGGGGCTTATCCATTGTTGTGTAACACATGGTTACTTCGTTTAGTTAACAATTAAAAAGAATAAAATAATAATACTCGATTTAACCCGGCGGGGCCAAGGGGGCCACTCAAAACGTGGGGGCGAATGTTACTTATGTAATGATGTAATGAGATGTATGATATGCATAGATGTTGAGAGTATTTGTAAAGATGCGCCCCCACGTTTTGAGTGGCCCCTCGCTTGGCCCCGCCGGTTTATTTTATTCTTTTTTGGTCACTGAAAAATGTGGGATTTGTAGATTTTTAAATCTAGTATTATTTTTAGCTTATTTCCGTCGTTAACGGTTTCCTATATGTATAGCCTACGTTGTGTATCTATATACAAAAATCAGGAGCGGAGTCTATCTAATCCAAATAATGCACTGATTGACATCGGTTCTTCACTTTACATGCGGTCTCGCGAACATGACACTTTGGAAAATGACAAGTCTGAGTGGATTAGTTCTACTAAATATCCATTTCGGTGACATCAAAGCTCTAAAGTTCGCAATAGTATAAATATAGTAGAGTTGGAAGCATTTACCGTCCAGATCCCATGAAAAACATATTACATGTATATAAAAATGCAAGACTCCCAACGCAGTTCTCTCATCGTAAAAATTCATAAAATCTCACTTAAAACAGAGTCGGTTTTTACCCAACTGTGTTTTTAAAGTATATATACATTTCTTTGATATGCTCTGTAGCCTATTTTGTAGCTTAGCTCTATTCTGTAGCTTAATAATAAATAATTAGTAATTATGTAACTTGATGAATTTCAGCTAGAGAGGCGTTGTTAGATTTTTCTCAATTGTAAGAGTGACAGTGGGTATATCAAATCATAAAAATGTCATATATTTTGTTGCCGTATTATGCATCTTCAGTATTTTTTCTCATGACCTATCGAATGGAGTATTAAATAAAAGTGTTTTATAAATAGTTTGCAAAAATACATACAATTTATATGTTTACATAGAATTTGGAAAACAACAAATTATTCAACGTTACAAAATTAATTATATTTATGTGTGTAAGAGAACATCACAATATTGTCATACTAAAAATACGGGTGAACGTTATTATTGTTAAACCAGTGTTTGTGGAAGACAGCGCTTATAATTATCAGCCTGGGACACAAAAAATGAGAGACGTGTGCGTAACAATATTAATATCATATGTTGGGAGTACTTCCACGCGGTGAAAGCGGTAATAGCTTTGTTGGTTAAAATTTCCATTTAATTTAGCAGGATTATCTATTAGTATCCCAATAAACTATTTAATCGGTCACATGATCAATCTGTTTGGAAAGAGTATCAACGTTTCCAAAAATTATTTACTAAAGGGCAGAAGTTTTAATGATAGATCTATTTATTATGAAAACTAAAAATAATAAAAACAAAATGTTATTGAAAAAATAATAATAAATCGGATTGCAAGAAATTTTTAAGTCCTGTCATGTTAAAATTACTATCTATGATCTTTCTTTTTTCAATTATCAATCAATTTTTCTTTTAATCAACTATCAATTGTCAGGGACTAATTGTTTTCTATTTTTTTTATTATAGAACATTTATAGTGACAGTATTATTATTGTCATTTTTTATTTTTACAATAAATATAAGGACTTGACACCCACACAGCAACAAATATCACATCTACTATTTTCAATTTTCATAATTGAAAAAATAGCAAGCCTAAGTTATGAAATATGTAAAAATAATAAGTAAATAGCTTAGATTGCTAATATTTGGTTAATGTTATTATCGTGATGTGTGCTTGTAAAGTAGTTAGTAGATATATTTATTGTAGAAACAAATATTATCATATCGGTATTGATGCCGTTGTATGTTTGATTAAAACTAATTAGGCAACAGTAAGTGTCAAGAACCAGAGTTTTATTATGGAATACCGAACACCTTATCGTTCTATCTATCTATCTAACTACATCCCATATGATAAACCTCCTATGTGGGTCATCCTATGATAGACTTGATAAAAATTAAGCCGAGTTTACGTATAGGGAGGTACTTCTCCTCATTCTTCATCTTCTTTTATTGAACATCTTTTGAAACTATGTTAGAAAGTTAAAATATATGAATAATTTTAACTCACCTTACCTAAAGTCTGTTAATTATTAATTTCTATTAGATTCTATTAGCAGTTCAATTGAAATTTGGTTCATTCATAATTTTGAATAAAATAATTTGTGGCAATAACTCGCAGTTCTTAATTAATACTATGTTAATGGATCAGAGGCAAAACCGTTACAAAAGATTCGCTTTACGGTCGCGGATTCCAAGCTCCTCTCTTGATATCAGTAGCTTATTTATTTAACTCATATTGAAAGACAACAATATGACATTTCACTACTGAGACAATTAATAAATTACTTATATAATGTTACTATTTTGCTTAACACAAATAAAGGAACCAATTTTTAAATATATCCTGAATTACCTTTCAAATTGTTTTATCATAACATATATATTTTTTCGTGAATAGGAAAGCGCTTGATCGCTATCTCGCCTGATGGTAAGCGATGATACGATTTAGGATATAACGCCTTTAGTGTTGCCAACTCCGTCTAAGTATTACGCGCCAGTTACGTTGAAAAAAGCGCTATATTATTAACTAATCAATGGTTATTCCTTTGGGCATGATATGGTACCATAGTGTTATGCAATTAAAACGACTCATTATATTTTTTTGTGTGTAATTGATATTAACAGATTTGGCTTCTTCCGGAATACCTTAAGCATGTAGTGTACTGACAGGGTGTTATGTTACAATATTGGCAAACCACATATCCATTATAATGGTACAAGTTAACATATTGTTTCTTTGTAATTTTCTTAAAAAATAGTTTTAGAAAATAGAGATAGATTGAGAGTAATTTTTTTATTAACGCCAACAATACCTAAAAGCACCAGTTTCAGCGTCGAAAGAAACAATGCTTAAAGTAAGGCCTTGCTCCCTTCGCGAGCTGCCTTTATCATCGTATTAAGTCAAATGGTCCTGAATAAAATATATACGAATACTCTTTTCTCCCCTGCTTTTCATTACATATTATGTCATATTGTTTAAAATCGGAAGAACAGTTTTTTTCTACTTATACCTAAAGTAATAATAGGTGTTAACCACTAAAATAAATTATAAGAAATATACTATATTTTATTTACAATGGCTTATGAAATTCTAACACTTTCGCGTCTATTCATGACAATAAACTGCTTAATGACAATAAACATTACATTAAGAATTTTATAGAATTGCCTAAATATAAGAAACAGGTACATACACTATGCAATCGCTTCCCGGTAAACTGCAACGAAACGTAGCTCAACGCATAGTATGTCTGTAATACCATTACCATTACCGTAATACGATTTATTCGTGTTGTAATAATTCTGGAACACAAAGGTAACCCGTACAATTGAAACATCAACACGGCTCCATCGTCGCATCCAATCAATAGGGCTAGGTACACTTCAGTTACTATATCCTCATGGTTAACTCTCGACATCCTACGGCTAACATGCGCCATGCAAACTAGCGTAAATATGTATACATTCATTTCCATTATATTAACACATGTGACGTATGGATTTTATAAACAAGTTTTTTCCTAGCATTATCTTTATTTCGTTTACTAAATCTTGAAATTTAATTAGAATTAGACTAGATATTTTATAGGATACGCCAGAAAGCCCAGATAAGAAAAATACATATTTACTGTTCTATGCATTTATTCAGGGTAATATGTTATAAAAATGAAAAATGTTCGGTAAGAATTAACCTGATAATTGACGTACTAATAATTATGATTATCTCTCCATCTTTATCGATGTTGCATTTGTCTATTTTAAGTGCTGGTTAAATGTTATGATTTCATAATAAATCTTCGATACTAAAAATTACTAAATACTAACTGCCTAACCTATGCTACTAAAGCCTGTCTCAGGAGTCATGCGGAAAAGTTATTCTTAATAACTCGGTTTCAAAAAAAGCATGTCTTTAAACATTGGGAAAATTTTAAAAGTGTATGCATATAAAAACCAAAATTTTGTAAACAGTCTTCTACGAATATGTCCTATGGATACATTGTATAATACTGGCTACTATTAACTACTGCCTGCCGGAACCCAAGAGAGGACGAAGACGCTTTCGACATGGTGGACTAGTTTGGCAAAGCTAATAGAAAAAGCCCAACTACCCGACCCGATAACCCAGGACAGACTGTCCTGGCGCCGTAAGATTAGGAGAGCAGACCCCGTTTAATGTGGGACAAAAAAGAAGAGCATGTACTGCAGATTGGATCGAGAAACGTTCACAATATTCTACACGAGTCCCTTCACGAAAAAGGATGATTTCGCGCTGGGTGCTTGTCGAAACTCAGAAGCAGGTCCATGTGGAATGGTGGCGTACCATTATTAATAAATTCGAAGCAAGCTGATCTCTGCGCAGGCATATCACCTTAGAGGAAAATAATTCAAGATAATGTATTTGAAGTCACCAATCTTACTAACCGATATTTTAAAAGTTGCTTACCCTCCCCAGTGTCACACGTAACCGCTAACCATTATTTATAATGAAGTGACAGTAATTTACTGTTGTTTTTTTATGGCAGCTACATGTTATTTTCATTTTCTTGGTAGTAATGACGTAGTAAGAACTCAACGCATTGGCTCCAGTTCAAAATACTCAGTTCATGTCACAACTAGCTAGTTTTTTTTGTGAACCAAATACTGTTCTATTTAAGAATTATTTATATTATTCCTTGTTTTGCCTCTCCGTCATTCAAAACACCACCTTGCATCAGATATCACTTTGACAGCTCATTAATATTAATATTAAAAATGTGTTAAACACGGGTCGATATTGATGAAACGTATTATTAAGATTGTTTGAACACCGGGGTAGAGCAAAGGCTTCTTTACTCGCAAAAAGAAACGAGATTGTTCTTCGGAAACCAATGAAAGCATGATATGACCCAAATCGACGTAAATGGCAACTAGTGGTGTTTAGCAAGTCACCAGAGAATAAACGGTGAAAACAGAGTTTTATGACGAAATGGTTTTACTATTTAATATTTTTTTTACAAATAATTATCTAATTTATATAACTATAATAATTTTTTGTTTGGCAACGTATCCATTTGTTACATAATTTGTTGTAGGTACTTCACTTAATTATAGAAAATCCTTACTAAAAGAAGCTACTGTACTAGTTATTATTATCAATTAATACCCAATATTACCCTACTCATAATGCTTGCAAAGTCCAACTCAGATTTTTAAAGGAGGCCGTGAATACAGTAAAAAATGATATGTTACCACTTTTTTCTTTTATTACAAGGCAATATAATTTTGGACATGCATAAAGGTATAACCAATTTTAGAACACAGCAAAGCAAAATAAATATAAAAAGGCATTTCAGGAACATTTATTTTATTCTGTTTACAGAATGCACACTAGACTACAAAATTAGGAGAGATATGGTAGACTTCATGCATATTCAAGGTATTATCAACGACGAAGAGGCAGATTTACAACGGAAAGAAATCAAAATATCAGAGAATAATTCGAACAAGGTGAAATTTAGAAATGCCCGTCTAAGGGATAGAATGGACTCAGATTCCGGCATATGGTATCCTAAAAATGAATGCTGTTGTCCCCCGCAATCTATCTTGTCACCAACATTCATAACAAGGAAGAGGTTTGTCGAAGCACTCCACCGGATGATGAATGATAACAAAAATAAAAATAACCAGAAAAATATGCTTATCGATAAAGAGAGTAAAAAGTTATAATATCATGTATCAACTGTAATGCCGAATGCATATTTTATTACTAAGTCAACAAGTAATAGATTGATGGAAATGTAAATAAAATAAAACAGTAAAAAACAACGCTTTTTAAATAACTAGGTCAATGCAGTCACAGAGCATAAAGCTTTGCTAGCACCATATATTGGAGCCGAGCGTAATACTGAAGAAAAAAATCAATAATGTTTAGTATTGAAAATTCTATAAGAATAATAACTTTCCAAGCACGCTCTTTTTTGATTTAATAGAAAGCCCATAGAGCCAATGTTTTTTGGTCATAACTTTTTATTTTTGCGAATTTCAAAATTCAATAGTCCGCCAAGATCTAGTTTTAAACTTGTTGATTCGATACTATATAAAAATTATTAAAAATCGGTTAAGAACTCGAAAAGTTATGGCGTAACAGATATTGCGTTATTAAAACTGAAAGTTAGTAAGTATGCCATTATCATAGAGTGAATTATAAGAGTTATCTGCTTAACTTACATTTTGCAAAACAACACAAAAGAGAAATAAAATGCATTTTTATTTTAAATTAAAAAGGTAACCATATAAAAAAATATTTTCATTGCGACCGGACGAAACAAAAGAGGATTAATCAAATATTATTGTCATAATAGATATTGCATACAGAAATAATTTTGCTGTGTGTCTGGATTATTTTGGCTTTATGGTGGTCTGGATTTCTTTTTTCATTTAAACTTTTCCAGTACTTAACAAAAAAATATTATGAACATCCATAATTCTAATTGTGAGTTTTTGTTTCGAGTTCATACAAAAAACTCGGTATATTATTGTCATTTAGTTTTAAAGTTTTAGGCAAAGTTTTTTAAATATTGCTATCTATAGAGACTTCTATTTTCGTGATATCTTCACCTGCGATTGTATAATTGTGTCTCAAATCATACAAATAAACATATTCTACATATTTAAATATACCTATTTGTTTTATCCTCTACAGTCAATTCGAGTCAATGATAACACAGACATCGTTATTATACAACAAAAGTAGATAAATTCTGACTTCTTTCTATTATATTGTGTTCTACTTGAACAGCTTTGCACAAATTTTCAAGAATGAAAACTTTATTTTATATCATTATACCTTCTTTGGATTTGAAGAAAGAAGAAACTGAACTTTTATTGCTGTTCGGGAATGATATGTTTATACCACAATATAACTAATGCGATGAATGTGTGTCTACTTTACTGTCTAAAAGAATTCTAAGATTCTAAACCACCACCGTTTCAACCAATCACTATGCTATGTAATAAACAGGTGAAATAGAGAATAACTAAGTACTTATAATTTGCTATAGAGACACTTTTTACATTGAGCTCCATTCTATTCTCTTGTAACAAAACAAGACCGCGTCAAGATTATTTTGAATAAAAACATCTCATTAGTTTACTCTAGGAGCAAGCCAAGCCTTTCCTTTTTATTTATTCTTCTTAAAAGGATTTTTTTCCTATATCTAAATCTAAATGATATAATCCCTATACATATCGAACCACATAGTGATTTTTTAACACGATGTAATAATAAAGCACAACTAATGGTCTATACACACGATTACTATTTACTATAAAATGCATTAATGTTAAGAAAGGAGCTTAATTAATGATAATTAAATAAAACTTCTTTCCGCTATATCTGTCTTTATTTTTAAGGACATCATATTGATATCACCAGCGATGATATTACTTCTGGTTCCTTACACAGGCCAATATACATAGCTTAAAAGGGGGCACTGTTTATTAGTTGAAGATTTGAAATTTTTTGTGAAAGCCAATAAAAAATATTTTTTCTACTTAGAGCTTCCAAACTCTTATATGCACCTATACCTAATTAATATACAAAATCGTTTCCCTCTTCTGTCTAGGCTGTTTTCACTATCATTCCGTTAATTTCTCCCAGGTGATTTATACTTTATAAAAGATGTCTCAATACTCGTGACATATTACTAATTGATATGTTTAGTACTGCACAATAATGATATAATCGATCATAAATGTCGATTGTATATGGCATTTTTATTGACAGCAAAACATTGATAAAAACATAGACATTCAAATAAAATCACTTTTACCGGATTGTTTGATTAGCTTTTTATTAGGATTCCGTACCCAAAGGGTAAAAACGCCCAGCTCACTATACCAGCTCAGTGAGAGAATATCTCGAAGAGGAATACCCAGGCAGAGGGATAGGACGATCGGGTACTATTTTGTGGCCAGCCCGTTCCCCAAATTTAAATCCATTAGATTTCTTTAACTGAGGAGCAGTGAAAGTAAAAGTTTATGCAAAACCAATCGAAACTGTGACTGAGCTACGGCAAAGAATAATAGAAGCAAATGATTTGGTTAACAACGGAAGATTCGCCCGATTGATAACTCGATCTTTTTTAAGAAGATGTCGAGCCTGCATAAGAGCTGAAGGAAGACAGTTTGAACACTTGTTGTAAATCTTGAAATTTAAATAAATTATGTTAAACAATTTTTGAGTATTTAATTTATTTCACTGTCTGTCATTCTCATACTTCGTAAAATGACTCTCCCGGTCTCACTAAAACTGGAATGTCCAAGTTACGGCCTTAAAGCAAACCTAGTATATTTTTTATGTACGTAAGAAAAATTTGTTTAAAACTGCTTGTTCTCTGAAAAATACAATATTTTATTTTTGATGAAAAACGTCCAGCAAGTATCTTTGAATCCTTATCAAATGCGACAACTTTCGAAGTAACTTGCCAAACTCGCATAGTACATTTTTTTTAGTTCAGCTTGTTAAAGCTGTGCGAAAAATTAATTTTGACTATTTAATTTAGATAAAAATGCAATATTCTTCTAATCTGGAGCAGCTGGCTTTAAATTTTAGATTAGAGTATACAGAAGCACTATTCAGGATTACAAAACAAAAGAAAATGTGGAGAATAGTCAAGATTTGTAGCAACAAGAGTGAAATCACCGTCACAGGGTGTAAATTTTATCGATTTTTTCAAATGCTTTACTTTTTTAAATATATGACAGATAACTTATATGAGTTAGTATATCGCCCGCTTTCGGCTTGACGTCAGCTTCTGGGACACCCTGTTAAGATAATTAAAAATGTCACACCAAAATCAAGTCCATAAATGAATTGTTATGTACCAAACATTCTTTTATTTTCACAGATGTAAATATAAGATCAGCAGAGTGAACACAGTTTGATGTGGACTCAAGTATTTATTTAGTAAAGCAGTAAACATACAAACACAAGTGACACAATAACAATATACAATAGATAAACGACACTGTTGTTAGGTCCATATTTGAAACTATCTGTACGTCATGTAAGACGATTACATTGCCAGTACAAATACATACATGCAACCTCCAACATTTACCTTCGATAAAAATATTCTAAATAGGTAGTTGATTTTCAAAATATCCTCATACCTACTTTATTAATAGAATACCTCTGAGAAAACAGGCCGTATGAAAAGAATGTTAATGACAACTAGTTAGATATCTAACCAAGAGTGCTATGTGCATAAATAACACAACATTGCCCTATGCTAAGGGTTTATAAATATTAGTTATATTTAAATTTGTGACAAAACTTCTGTGACAAAACTTCTGTGACAAACTTCTTTCTTCTAAATATTTAACTCTTCCGTGCTTTAAAAGACACGTTAAAACGTCGGTTCCGCCTGCATCTGCAGTAATTTTTGATGTGTAACATCTTTCCTCTCGCTTTCCTGCAATTTGTGGGATTGATTTCGTGAAATGGAACGGAAGTGTGTAACAGGAAGTCGCGAAAGCGCGCGCTATTCGATTTGACGAATGAGTGCGCGGTTTTAGAATTGACCGTCAGATAGTACCAACCTTTTTTCCGAGAGCTCGGTACTGTCAGCCATCAGCTGTGCACTTAAGTTACAGTGTTGTAAGTGTAAATACTGTGTATAAAGTTTGCTGTTATATAAATCAATTTATATACTTCAACTAAATAATAAATAAACATTGACTGTTAAGTCTCAATAAAGTGCAGATCATTGGAAAAAAATCAAGTAAGTAATAATAAATAATTATTCGCATAAAGTATTTCAGTATTAAGCTTTTTTAAATTTTTAGGTTAATATCTGTCACTGCTCCAACAAAATCTTTTATGAAATTAGTCTTTTTTTATGATCTAACGAAAAAAATATTTCAGTATTTAGCTTTTTTAAATTTTCAGGTTAATTTCTTTCACTGCTTAAAAAAATCTTTTATCATATTCGATCTTTTTTTATCTATATGTCAGTCAGTCAAACATTCATCTCAAAATCTATACAATCAGCAAAAAAACTTTTATTGGCTGTGGCAGTTGCCTGTCGCAGCTATCGTATTGTAGTGTTATTCCTAAGCCAAAGTCATTATTTCCTTGCAGTGCTGGCTGCGGGCTGACTAACATTACTAGTTGTGAATATGAACTTGATACTAAATTTAATGATCCAGGTTATCTATTAACTTCAGGGTCTGAACATTAGTTCCTTTACACCACTAACTGTGCTCTTAAGCCGCATGGTATACAAACTTAAAAGAAAGTTGTAATTAAAATAAAAACTGTGACTAAGCTACATAGCCTTGTTCTGTCTGACAAAGTCAAACAGCGCCAGTTCTCCATACTTAAGGGAAATGCAAAAAGTAACTAATGATACTAGGTGATGATGATGAATACATCATACACTCCTCGTAAACCACAAAATAGTTAGTATTTTTAGAAAATAAAAAAGAACTCAGGTCATGTACCTATATAAAAAAAACGTAAAATTTCAAAAGATATCAAATAAATACTATTATGTAAAGTGTGGAAATATAAGAAATTGTAACAACTTGGTACATCGTAACATATGTAGAGTGCGAGTCACAAAACGTCGTGTACCCGGCCCGGCCGGTGGAGACGACAATGGGTTTTTTCGGTGCACCTCGAGCCTCCTCGTAGTTCCGCCAGGGATTCAGGCAATCATTCTGGCAGCTGAGCGAAGACATACCGTAACTTGATTTCAGTGAATGTTTGCAGAGATAGCTTTTCTCCGGGCAATTTTTTGTAAAAAAATATTAAAATTAAATATCATCCACCCCTGCGTAGCTGGAATTAACTGCTCATTAGCAATGGCAGGTTATAATGTAGTACTATTATAATAATGTACAATATCCGTAGAATAAGCTTCACTTTACAATAAAAAAATTGTTCATATGTTACAAACACAATATCTCAGTCGTTAACTTGTAGTGAAATAATAAAATTTATATTTTTTATATACACCAATAAATGAGTTAGAGAATTTTCAGGCAACTTACTTAAACATTGAATTATTTTGCGAACACAGCTTTAAGTTTTTATCACTATTTATAGGTAAGGCGCGTAAAGTTGAATTATTTAAGTTTTAAAATTATCTCTTTCGGGTAAGAGCTATATATGAAGTTTATATTATTTCAACCTAAATAAAGAACTAAATAATGAAGCCATTACAAGTCTGGTAGAATCACTAACATTTATTTTAAACGCATTGCAATCCTCTACGAGATAAGGAACACATGAGGTATCACAGTTACTTGGTTACTGCGAGTACTAATTACTTCTTACATTACATGGTAAGAACTTTCAAAGCAACAATTACTGTTAATCAACCAAAAACTAGTTTTCTAACAAAGTAATGATAAATAAATACCTTATTGCAATAAGATAAATACTAATACTATTTATCTTATAATCATTGAACTTTGGTATATCGTGCGATGACGCATTGATTCCTCTGACCATTAAAATAGGCATGCATTTTATACAACTTACAGAATTAGTTCACTAGATATATGAACAAATTATTAATTGAGTTCCATATGCTAATTAAAACTATTTGGTTCAACAAGGAACATGGTAGCAATCCCGTAAATAACTTAAATTACTATAATATTTGGTTCATACTTTTTATCTAGCAAGCTAATGGTATGACCAAATACTCAGCGCTGGTTTCCTTTTCAGTAAAATGCGTCCGTCAGTGGACGTAATTGTAATAAGCGCCGTAATTTTAAACTGTATAGTTGAAATTTTTAACATGCCTCTAGCTTCGATACAAACTACACTGGATAATTTAAATTATAATCGAACGTCGATTTGTCAATACAATAGTACAGAACAGTCATGTGAACCTAAAAGTATAAAAACGCAGCGAAGATCTTCAGGAGACTCAGACCCATCATGTCCAGGTACATCCGAAGCCACTCCTAATTTAAGGAATAATTATAATAATTTAAAATTGTAGGCATTCTTTCGATCCCGTTTTTGTTTTTATTCCAATAAATCTTTAGAATTTTTTAATTCTACCACGCGCACGTCTAACGCACAATTAAATTAAGTAATTTTACCGGATCCATGATGCATATATTCATATTTTTGAGATATTAAATCCTGATGTTGTGACTCCTTTACAGGAGCCGTGATCACAGCTTCAATACAACTTAAATAATTTCATCCACTCCGACCTATCAGTTTAGAGGCCCATCGGTCTCATTAACGCATGGTCGGTTAGCTTCTGGAAAACTGATAACAAACAGACTCAAATACTGTAAGACCAAGAGTTTAAAAAATGCTCGTCGTTTCCCTGGATCAATCGAATCCGATAGTAACAGAGTACAATGGCCAACCGTTTTTCTGTGCTTGACACTTATCGATTGCCCCCGTAATCTTTTACCCATAATTTAAAACATTTTTATGTTCCAGCAGTTCCTAAGTAGCTGAGATTTATTTTTTCAAATAATAAATGAATAAATAATTCGTTCTTACATTCACACCTAATAAGTGTTCCTAGCCCAAAGTAAGCACTGTAAGGCTTGAGTTATGGTTACTAGGGTAACGGATAGACATATGATACATAGATATGTACTCGTAATATTCATATATAAATAACCATGACTCAGCTAGAAATGTATTCATCACACAAACATCTGCCCTTTGCGGGATTCTAACCCAGGATAGTACAAAAGACAGGAGTTAAGCGTGTTGTCATATACTGGCTTTATCATCGCTTAACGCCAGGTAATATAAAGTTCAAACATTTTTCCTTCAAAGCATAATTCAGAACCGCACTGCATTTTATGTCTGATCCTGGATCAATTACTAGATGAAACAGCTCCCCGCCCCGGCTACCATATGTAAGGCTTCGCTGGCAACATCTTATTTTTATCCTACGCGAAAGATCTTAGCATTCTTCTAAACATCACCAATGCCACATGTAATGATTTGTTTGAATAAACACATTATTATTAAAATTTTATTTGGTTCACGCGGCAAATTGTAGAATTAAGTTAGGGTATTGACTGTATTATAATTTACTAACCGATGATAATTTAAATTGGTACGTTGATAAATTATCACAATACAATTATTGTTTTACAAAAATAGGGAAACCCCATTTTAAGTGACATATGAATTTAGTTTATGATCTGATAATATGTATGTAAAACGGGATCGAAATCAGATGTGTGTGTTAACGTTGAATGTATACGCATTCATTCTCAAAAAAAGCAGATCTTGTTTAAAAATTGACTTAGTTTTTTTTTATTTTACCGTAAAGAAAAATAACATTAAGAAAAAACATAAAAAAATAACATAAAGAAAAATAAACATAAAAATATAAAACTATTATCAGGCGTCACTTCAACCAGATCTGATACCAAACCGAAACCGATGTTAACGGTTACTACTATTTCTTTTACACGATTAATCAAATATGAGAATATTGCTATTAAGTTATACGGTAGATTAAAATGAAATAGAGGACAGCGAATTTGCAATTCTCACTTACAGTCAGCATCAATTATTTGAGCACCGCTAAGATTAATTTCTTAAATCTCAATATATTTTTAAAATTTCCAATATATTTTATCACTTTCATTACATTCAATACATTTTTATAAATGTTACTTTATTTCAACCATTTCAACCGATTCGTTGCTACATACAATTACAGAAACGAAGGCTACGAGCTCGATTTACGTGAAAAATGAAGATAGTTTTATTCTGGGTTGATTTCCCTAAAAACTTGATTTGAAGGAGTTATCATCGATTTAAAAATGACACGGTTTCAGTGGCACACGCAAAAAAAAGTGATGGCAAGACAGGCGTGCCATCAGCAACGAATCGGTAAAATAAACAGAGTATTTTCATAATTTGCATATGATTATTATACCCTAAGAGTGTCTTGACCCTCGAATATCTGACGCTGACTGTACAGCAACCCACAATGGAAATCAAACAGCTGTTTTGGCGGGAGAGCTAAAACAATGTATTTTAAAGTCAGTTCTGATCGCTACTTTGAGTTTTGTCAACTATCCCAATAAATAACAACAATCACCTTTAAGAATACTATTTTTCAGATGACAGAAACTGTGATGGATATCCACCTTTAATTATTAAACCAGTTATTATAAAATTGTTTAGATATCCAAATATAGGAAATAAACGAATCATTAAGTCGACCGCACCCAATATGCCACCTAAGCCCCACGAAGAAAACGCATTTTACCCGTCTTTATATGATTTTCTAAAGAAAAATAAAAAAACCCGATCCGTCCAATTTTAGTGAATACCCTTCAAATGTCATAATATTTTATCCAAAAAGAAATATTAATAAGTTGTTTAAATAAAAATTATTAACTACATGTTTTGCTTTTCTTTTAAAACCCATAAAATATTATTTAAAGCTAACGTTCAACTTCGACTTCAAATAGTTTGACAGTTAGGTGTTTTAAATAATATTGATAGCCTCTCTGCTAGGCAAAAAATATAATATATTTTTTCATACACTTCCACTGATTTGACTACTTTCATTTAATGATGATACTTAGATGATTTTTCTTTTGAATCGTGTAGGGGCTCATGGCAAAAAATATGAAAAACCACGATATAAGTCATGGGCATTGTTCAAGATAACCATATGTAAAACGTTGATTCATTTTCTGTTTCTTATCTTGATGCATGTTTGAATCATTATAGGCTTATCGTTAAACATAGAAATTAAATAGCTAAAATATTGAATATCATTTGGAATATCAAGCCAGTCGTTATAACCGCTAAATACTGCAAAACAAGTTTACTAAACAAAATATTTTCGTTGTAAAATTAGGCTCCAGAAAATGATTACGTGATTAAAAAACTCTACATTTTCCCTGAAATATTTTCCAATAAAAAGAAATTTCAAGGTTTTTTTAAAAATTGCTAGCTATTTACATTGAGAAAGTATTATTTAACTTCAACACGCTTAACTACATTCGAAATTTATTTCTTTATGATAATTATAAAATTAACTTTAGTAATTAAGAGTGCAATAATCTTTATTATAAAAGATTGACTAGTTTATACAAAATTAGACTTCGAAAGATAAAAAAATTAAATTCTTATATGAAGAATATTGCTAATCATACAATATTATTTATAATAATCTTTTTAATATTAATATAAGTTCACAAGGTTGGTAAGTAGTAATGGTAGGTGCTAAAAGTATTTCAAAGACGCTCAAAATTATGCAATGAAAAACAATGAACACATAAAATAAAAAAAATGTTTTATAATTGCATAACAGCGCAGGTGGTTTCTCGCAAACGTAAACTATAGTTGGCACTCGATTCTTATAAAATACAATATGAAAGCAACGCAAAGTGAGTGCTAACAAACGCGGAATGAAAACAGCTGACATTCTCTAAAATCAAAAAGAATAATGACGGTGAGTTTTAGCGTGCACACGTATATTTACTGCCAAATATTTTCAAATAAATTTAAGATAATGACAGATCTCGTACAAGTGATAGACGGGTGCATAGAAGCCACAAACTTGTCTGTCATCAGCATCGATGGCGAGTTATTTACTGGCAGCGTCGAATTTACTTGAGACATCTTTAACCGATACTTAGTGGATAATTTTTATTTATTAAAATATTGGAAAAGGAATATAAAAATAGGAAAATAAAGAAAAAATAGAAAAATATATTTGTTAGGTTTTCTGCGAAAAATAAACAAATATGTTTTTAAATATTAATCGCTGGCACCATACCATTGGAGCTTGTTGGCATAGTAATAACGCGCGCTTCCATCGCAGAGATCAAGCCATTCTTTTGAAAGACAGATCATCGGACGGGTGATTGATATTTTTGATCCAAAAGGATTTTTGATCCGTAAAGCTGGTTGCCATCATATCCACAAATTTGCTGTAGGCTGAGGCTGTAGTTCCTAGACTTATTCTCATATATCTGTTATGGCTATATCCATAAGGAAGGCCCTAGAGATATTGGCTGTTGTCCTAGATGATATTTTCCAAAGGATAAAAGACTTTTACAAATGTGTTTTTTGCAAACAATTAAACAATAAAAGTGACAGTCTCACTTATTTAAGCCATGAGTGTATTAATTCAATTGCTTGTAAAGACGCGGTAGCTGATATCAGTGCAATTATTCACAAAAGCGGCGACACAAGCTTTTATTTTGTGACTTATGAATTTCTAAACTGGCAAACCATTCTTAAAATTAATAACCTAGTAATTAATAACTAGATTATTAAAATAATGATATTTGGCCCTAATACTTCCGCGTCTTCGAAAGGGCCTCTCAATTCCAGAATTGGTTTAAACTCTTTAATTTACAATAATCGTAGATATAGTAACTAAATAAACGACCATTACCTTATTCATCCTGTGATTACAGTTCCTGTATTAGGAGGCGGTACGTTAGGATTAAATATAAAAATTATACTAGATTTAAAAAATCTAAAAATCCCACGTTTTTCAATGTCCTAAAAAGAATAAAATAACCCTGCGGGGCAAAGTGAGGGGCCACTCAAAACGTGGGGGCGCATATTACTAAGAGGAGATTTTAAAGAGATGAATGACATGCATTGATGCCGATTATTGTAAAGATGCGCCCCCACGTTTTGAGTGGCCCCTCGCTTTGCCCCGCAGGGTTATTTTATTCTTTTTAGGACATTGAAAAACGTGGGATTTTTAGATTTTTGAAATCTAGTATAATTATTTTATTCTTTTTAATTATTAACTCAACGAAGTAACCATGTGTTACGCAACAATCGGATAAGCCCCATACAAAAGTGAAAGTTGCCGAAAGTGGACCTGAAAGTGCATCTGGAAAGTTGAAAGTTGCTTTAGAGTGCATTGTCATCGGGTTCTGAACTATCCTGAAAGTTTCAGCTTTCTAGCTTATCGGAAAGTGCCTCAAATTTAAGTTGCAAGATTTTGCCCGGACAGACAAACAAATAAGAAAAGTGAGATAAGAAAAACGTGGTAAAAACAAGACTAAAGGCGTCATTTATCCGGTGACGGTGATTTTATTGAAATATTTATATTTCAATACAATCATCCACACCAATTAGCCTAGGACCTAGGACCTAGGACCGGCGGTGTGAAACGTTGTAGGCAAGATCGCTATCGCTGCATTAAGTATCCAGGAGAGTGAGGGTTGAAGAGGAAAAAGAACAGAGTGTATGCCTTTGGCACCGACGGTCCTAGGTTCAAATCCCGGAAGGGGCAGATGTTTGTGTGATGAATACGAGCATTTGTACCTGAGTCATGGGTGTTTATATATCTATATTTCTATAAATTTTACATATTTATGTATCATATTATATGTATATCTATTCGTTACCCTAGTACTTATTCATAACATAAGCCTTACAGTGCTTACTTTGGGTTAGGCTAATTGGTGTGGATGTAAAAAATAATAATTTATATTGGAAGCAATTTAAACTTAAATTTAAACCGATATGAAAATACACAATCAAATACACGAGGACAAAATACAAAAGGAATACAATTGTTTACTAGTCGACCAAACTTATTCAAAAAGTCTTCATTCAAATCTCGATAACAGACATCATAATATCAGAGATCATAATATCAAAATCGTCTCCGGAAGCGCAACCTTAAGCTCTACAAAACAACACCACAACCTCCGCCCTAGTACTGGAATGTCATAACACACTCCAGTCCATTGCAAACACAAACAGTGTAACTGTGCAATAGATCAAAGGACATAGCAACTCACTAGGAAACGACGCGGCTGACGAACTGACCAAAAAGGGTTCAAATATGACAGTGTATGGACCGGAACCATTACTGCCTATATCCCTGGTACCAATCAAAACATGGCTACGTAAAAAAAAACACAACAAAACCACCAAAAAGAATGGAACAATAGCGTATGCTGCAGGCAAACGAGGAATGCCATTCCGCTGGCTTCGAAGAAGCTTGCCCACAACCTCACTAGACTAAACAGGGACACAATCCGTAAAGTACTAGGTACTAAAACCGGACACTGTCCTCTGAACAAACTTCTATTTACTATAGGTGCGACAGACAGCCCTCTGTGCAGAGGCGGAAGAAACGCCACATCACGTACTCTTGGAGTGCAAGAGCGTGGCAGATCAACGGGCACAAATTCTCCAGTCTCCAAAATCACTACCAGAAGCATGTAGTTACCTGAAAAGGCTACTAGCCTTCTGGGATGGGCTGTGATGGCTGGAGCAAAAGAAGAAAAATCGAATCAGGCACAATGGCCCAATCAAGAGGCTAAGTGTGGAAAATGCCCCGTAAAACTAACTAACGTATCTTTGTGATTACTAATCGATATTTGCAATATATCGATGTATTAGTAAACATTTTCACAACTATAAAGTTAAGATTGCCTTTCGGTCTGACTAAGCTTTTGATTATTAAATGTATTATCAGTAATGAAATAAACTTTATGAAAATCAGCACACCGATCCTTTAAATACTTGCTCATTAATTTTCATTATGTTACACCCCGTGGATTAATTATGAGCAACAACTTAAAAGAGACTAAAAACAGGACAAAATCCTAGGTGCACGAATTAGACTCGCAGTTATCCGATTTTAAACAAAGAGTTATAGGGCAATTACAGAGAATCTTCTAGAAATTGAAACTATAAAGGTGGTTTTATTTATTTTTAAATCTTTTAAGTCTTAATTATTTAAATAATAGTATATTTCTTTAATTTTGTTCCAGTTTAAAAGCGAGCTTTTTATTGCAGCATTATATGGATTTATCACACTTACAGAACAATCCATTGCGGGTGTGACGTACATGGATGACTTTGGATTCGAGCAGAGATACAGAAATTTGTATGAGTGTAATCCATTTTACTGGCAACCACTACACATGCCCGAACATTGCAGAAGAATTTTTGAAGAACTCATAAGAGAGGGTATCGGTTCACTGGGTACTGTTAGAATCGTAAAAGATCAGAGATCAGATTACGACGGAGGAGACATTGATGATGATACAATGCCACCGTATGAAAAAATGGTAGAACTGCTAAAAAAAGACACTAGAAGAGAACCAAGTGACCCAGAAATAACTTTTTTCCCTGGCTTGGGAGCAGCAGCCTTATACCACCAACCTGTATCCCAACAAAGTGGTGATTACATGAAAATAGTCGCCAAGGCTTATAAAGACATAAGTTTTGGTTTCGGGCCTTTGTATAATCCCATAGATAATTCTCCAACTGAGAATAACATAAGCAAGGAGCAGAAAGAACAAATGGACAGAATTATTGGAAAACTTAATTTTGGTGGTGAGAGCCTCAGAAATAATAATGTTAAAAACAAACCAAGGTATAATATAAAGAAGAAAATAAATAAGAGTGGACTTATAACTATACTTCGGACAAAACACCACTGATATCAATTAACTTATATAGAATATTTTTATTTATTTTTTTTATATTCTTATCAATAAATCATATAGGAACATTCGGGTAATTAATTTGTTTTTTAAAACGTAGGCATATTGTTTCTTTTATGTTTACACGCTGATGTAAAACTCCAAAAAATTACCATTGTATTTGAAAAAAGTACCCAATTGTTCTTTATAAACAGTGTTCATTTTTCATTTACAAGCGCACCTGCAATTTGAATTGTAACGACTAAATCGGCTTTTAAAAATCAGTGCACTTCATACAAAAATATTGTAAAAAAATTGTAGTTTAAAACATGATATTCTTTGAAATAAAGGTGAGTTTTAATTTATATATTGTAATCCGATTTGATTGGAATGGAACTATACTGTTTGCATTGAGTTTGTTCATTTTATTAGTAGTTTAAATTTATATGTATTTTTTTCTTGATTAAGATATTTTGATTTTTAAAATTAGTTTTTTTTTGCCGTCCTTATAGTGATAAAATCATCTGCTACAGTCGTGAACCAAACTCTATCTAACTATCATAAACGTCGAAGGAAAAACCGGTATTAGAGTATCCCTATAATGAAAATAAGCTCCTGGATCGCTTATTGTCCTTGGTCCAAGGTGTGCTAGATGATATACTTTCCCGTGAACTGTAAAATTTTGTCAGTCTTTTGACTTCTATACAATCAACTCCACATACTATACGCTACTATGGCAAGTTGATAAATTATTTAGTACCTATGTCTACTTTATTTCAGATTTTTTTACTTCTCACATTTACCACAAAAATAACGAAATGCACCATAAGCGGAATTAGTTACATGGATCCATTGAACTTTAGATCTCTTCCTGAGAAAGACAAAAACGATCCTTGTAATTCCTTATATTGGTATCCAAAAGCTATACCAGAGTATTGCAACAGAAGGACTACACTTAAGCCGTACATGGCTAAGCCACCAGAAGGAATGGTACCGCTGCCAATACCCGTGCCACTACCTGACCGTTTTCCTGATTTCCCGTTTCCACTTCCCATTCCACCGATACCCGCACCTCCTTGCCCTGTCCCGCAACCAGTGTCACCCATAATATCACATTTTCCACCACAACTTCCCTTCGGATTACCACTTATCCCTTCCAACCCTATGCTTCCAGTTCGTGCGATACCATACCCGGCAACTTACCCTTATCCACGTTCACCCCAAGTGGGAATGGTTCCCGGAATCAGAGGCCTTGTATCTGATGACGGAGGCATAAATATCCTTCCATTTTCCGACGCATATTCGGACTTATTGGAAAAACATAATAATAAAATGCTGCGAAAACGAATGCAGAAATTACTTGCAGACTACGATCGATATCCTAGAAAAAGAAGGAGAAAGCACAGAAAAAGATTCAGCCACTATTAATTATGGTTGGTTATAAAAGAACGACTTAGGAAGAAATCTCACTTTATTGCTATTCAATAATTAATTTTATAATATATTTGTAATAATTAAGTATATGATGAAATAGCACTTTTTGTTAACTAGAAATTACACATTATGGGTACAATTATAATAACATCATTGAATTAACCTCTTATACAAACAAACAAACTATATTTTAGGCACATCAATCGAAAACAATACTTATGTGATATTTTGATAAGGTTATTTTATAAACATTGTCCAAATTTATGTATTATATTCTTTGTAGAAAATAACAAAACAAGTATTTTTTTATTTTAATATCACCAAGTACTAACATATTGAGTTAAGGCTATAAAAAGGTATCGAAAATAAAAAAAAACTACGTTTGCTGTCACAATCACGCTACCTACGGTGTTGTAGCAGATGATTACACGATCAGTATTTCAATGATGCATGGCAATGATTTTCATAAGTTGAAAATTTGAACGAAAAAAATTAGGAACGTCAAATTGAAGAAGCGATTGTTTTTTCATTGATTACAACGTTATTAATCGATAACGGAGCGGGATGGGGCGCTGCTTCATTCAAAACATTTCGGGCGATAGTACTCGTAAGTACATTTGACCAGTAACCAGCTGTTATCATAATTCGCTCATATAAAATATTTTTTGCGAAAATTTTACCTACCTATTATTTTTTCAAAAATGAAGCGTTTGAATGATATCTAATGCATAGAAAAAATTGGACTGTGCTTATAAAAAAACCTTGTATATATTAGTCTGGCGATACAGTGAGCTACATACAGTTAACGTGGGCTGCAAAAATGCAATTGTATCAATCGTTTTTAAACATTTAAAATTCAGAACTTTTTATCGTAGTTTTAAGGCCTGTCATACAAATACATTAACATATTTAAAAACACACACAAGTATCGGCCCTCTTTCCTCGCACAAGTGAACTAACTGAAATATTTTGTATTATCTTTAATTTTGCAAGTAAGTTAACATAAATATCACTAATATTCATTTAATATTTGTCTTAAATATTTCATAACTTGACTTTGTTACACTTCGGAGCAGAAATACATATAATTTCGGAACTTGGAAGGGTTTTTTCAATTAAGGTCAACTTTTCATGTTAGAAAACATTGTAGCAAATAGGCAACAAAATTATCATTCATTATTGACAAACTATTAACTAAGAAGTTACTAAATATTAAGTTGTTTAAAACTTTTATCGTTATATTTTCTAGACAGCGTATTTTAGAACAAGACACAAACTGCCAAGAGCAGTAGTAGAGTAGAGTAAGCGATGCTGACGTCATCGCTTAGAAACTTACCTAAATCTACATGGACGGAGTTCCTGAGGGCATCACAATATACAAAAATCTTAAAGAGAAACAATATTTGCCTATAATATTTAAACTAAGTGGATTTCTAATATAAAGACTGGGCAAAAATTAAGTACAATATTGCCACAAGAGTTAAACTGATCAAGTATTAAGTCCGACTTTTATAAGACTTATGACTGTGTATATTTTACATAAGTTATAAGTAATATAAGTTATAATTACTATAAGAAACTACACATTCTACTGACTTATTTAAGTTGATTAATTGAGTTAAATAATTAAATCTTTCTTATCCTTAAGACATTTCTAAAAAAACAATAGCTTAACAAATATGTTATAATATTATAGGCTAATATAATTATAATTCTAAGAGTAACTATACCTAAAACAAACTCTAAAAATCTATGCCGCACAAAATTTTTAATCGTTACCAGCAAATACAATAAAATGAACATTTTTGGTTTTAAATAAAGATTAAGCGTAAAGCAAATTGGATTTTTATGAGACATTGTATGGCATAATTTTTTTAAGTGTCTTTTTTAATTAATAGTCATTACAAGACCGGATAACAAACCAAACCAAACCATAATCTATTATTTTTTTTAAAGAATAATGATTAACTGCAAAAATTTTAATCTTTTATATTTTCTTTAAAAAAAAGACTACCCTAAAACACAAAGAATAAGTAACTAGGAAGTGCTATGTTAGAATTATAATATTACATAAAATACTTAACCGGTGTGAAACATACATATTACTTCAAAAATTTCACCATAATAATTTGTTATATAACACTACAAAACCTAAGCACTAGTCATTGTAAACCTAGCCTAGTGGAATGTTTGTATGGACGTCATAAAAACTCAAGAGCTACTCACTAATAACTACCAGCTATCTTAGTTTACAATACTTCATAAATATCTTTCGTACCTATGTCATTTTCATTAATTCTGATGAGAAAATTTTATTATTTTTATTTTTATGATAAATACTAGGTGGATGCAGTCACTAAGCTAAAGCTTCACTAGTGAAGCGGAGCGGTATACTAAAAAAAATGATTAAAAAAAAATTGTGAGTTTGTAAATTTTTAAATTTCCTTAAGAATGAAAACTTCCAAAAAGCGCGCGCGTTTTGTTTCAATAGGAAATCCCTTAGAGTCAATGTTTTTTGGTTATAACTTTTAATTTTTGCAAATTTCTAAATTGCGTCATGATCTAGTCCTAAACCTGTTGATTCGATTCTAGACAAAAAATATTAAAACCGGTTAGGAGCTCGGAAAGTCATTGCGTAACAGACATTGCGTCACTGAAAGTGATTCATGGGAGCTTCGCTCTTATTAAAAGTGATGAGATTATCAAACCAAACAAATGTTATAAAGAAATAACAGAATACTAATTATTTTTACAAACCCATGGAAAAACTAGAAGTGAAATGTTTATGTTCTCATTATACTTATACACTTTATTTAGGAATAAATAGATTTTATAAAGCCTGAGAAAAAAATAAAACTTGTCCTGATAGCGACACATCTGTCTCAAAAATATGTTTTATAATAGAGCCCGTTTTTTTTCTCAATATCGTCCCTTAGCTTACAACACCGCTTAAGTCGATTTCACAATGAAATGTGAAATAAACATTATAAGTAAGCGGTATAAGCATTGAAATGTTTTTAGATGGAGTTGGTAATATGACTTACGCGGTGTTGTTAGCTAAGGGACGCCATAGTAAACAATGAAATGTCGAAAAAATTACAATCAGAACTAGGAAGTATACATTAGAAGGTAGATATTGGTAGCCAGGCGGTGTCTATATTTACTTATATGGTTAAAATCTATCAATCAATATTTTCATTTTAAATCAAAGTGGTAAATGTACATTAAGTATAAAATAAAAAACAAGAAATACAATAAAATATCGTAACATTATTAAGAATCCTTACAGGTTTTACTTGAAGTAATATTGACCAAGCATCGACCTCTGGAAAACATGGACGTCGTCGGGAATAAATAGCAAAATATACTATTCAATTTTCTGAAATAATATTCAGGTATTGTTGACTAATGTTAACAATAAACCACCTGACTTGCTCTTTGAGAATGGCCTACAATTTATTATTTTATTTTTCTTGTATTCTCTGATCCATCCATCACGGATTCGTTTTATTTCACAGGCATTTTATTTGTATTGTTAAGAAAAAGGAATAACTTTCGACTATATTTTTTAAGATCACGAGTTTTAAACAATTGCTGTGACAAACCGGAGTTAAGGAATAACGCTTTATTCGGAAAAATCATTTTCGAAGTTAACGATTCAAGTTAAATGTCGAAAACGAGGTTCAATGCAAATTTATTTGTTATCACTCCGTAGATATAATAAGGTGAATTCGCTTGCTTAATAGGTTCGACTGTTCTGTTATTTGTCAATTCACAATTACCTTGAATAATAAGTGTCTAGCAAATAATAACCTAACAAGACATTTTAAAGTATGTGTTATATTTCAATTTTAAGATTCAGTGCAAGTACAAAGTATTTTCTATACTGTAGTAAATTTCCTGTTTTATTAAAATTATATACATGATAATACCTTATTCTTTTTTTTAATCGGAAGCAGATTAATCCACTAAATGTTTTGAAACTACTTTTGCCGTTATCAGAAACTACTTACCTATTTTCTTAGTATCCTATATTTCTATAAGCATGTCCAATGTGTTTATTAATTGAGATATCGACATTAGAATAAGCCTTCATAATATATGGAAATAATATAGTATTCCAACATGGGAACTTTACAAAGCCTATGCTAATGAAGAGAATTTTGATACATCCATACTAATACTAGCATAAAGTTTCGCTATTACAAAATTTTAAAAAAATCAATAAGTAATAATTTTAAAATTCTTTAACAATGAAAACTTTCGAAAACCGCGCGCTTTTCACATCCATCGGGAAATCCCATTGAACCAATGTTTTTTGGTCATAACGTTTTTATTTTTGCGAATTTCGAAATTCGGGCTCCGTCACAATCTAGTCCTAAACCTGTTGGTTCAATTCATTGGAAAAAGTACGAAAATTGGCTAAGAACTCATAAAGATATGGTGTCACATACATTTCGTCATTAAAGGTAATTCATAGGAGCTTCGCTCGAACTAAATCCAATGCCAGACGCATTTAATTCTCGTTACGAGAAAATATATGAAAAATTTTACTTTACAACTCGACACAAAATTTTGATGCGTTAAAAATATGCTTAAAGTTCAAAGTAATGCACAACAAGTTTGTCTCGGCTCAAAACTCCCAGCGGAGCGCATCACAGGTGGCCCTTAAAACTACGATACTACATTTTGCGCAAACTGTTTCACATGACTGCTTCAAACAATTTTTGCGAATTGTATTATTCGAGCATTTATAAGGTAATTTAGAAGGTGGACAATGTTGAATTATGTACTATTTATTAATATGTCTTGTACATTCGAACGCACATAATTTATGTCTACTCTTTTTACATTAGACACTCCATACATCAAATTTAGTGTAATCGCGCCCCGTCTCGCGCCAAACTTAGTGTGCATTATGTCGTTCATATACATACAAAGTTGCGCCATACCATACCACATTAGACATATTAAACTACGCGGCTGTGGATACGCTAGCATTTATAAGTAACTTGTTCGTAAACTTCTTACGCGTATCTTGTATGTTGAACATTTTTAATAAAAACAGATACTCTGAAAGTTTAGCTTTTTCCATCTGAGCTACGCAAAAAACTGAGTACGAAATAATTCCCAGTTTTAGACACTCTCATGGAAATAAATTCGTTTTGTATTTAAAGTATGTATATTTACCTAAATTTTCTTACAGGAATTGCTTAGTGATTTGTTAATAATGTATGAACCTATAATAAGTACATATCATAAAGTGTATAAGTTTCATCGTAAAATTCGTTCTTTTAAAATTCAATATTTAAACGAATGAGCGAAATATTGTATTCATAATGAACCCCAAATACATTTTTATATTTATGTATGTGTTGCGAACTCATACAAAAATAAACTACTAAGCAATCTTTAACAATGTCTGTGATTTTAAGGAACAGTGCGGCAATTATATATTATCTTATGTTTTTTCTCATAAGTGTAAAAACGGCTGTGAAAAAATAAGTTTTAGTTGGAAATTAACTTTCGTATGTGAAATAACTTTTTTGTCATCAATATGATTACAACAACAGTACTGCACTGCAATATTTGCCGACTGATGTATCTACTGCAATCAGACGTCAAGAGTCCCGACCACATTGCATCAGTATTGTTTAAGTTTAATAATAATGATTGTAATAAATCTTGTAACTTCGACACATAGGAACAAGTATTCTAGTTTGCTAATATGTAGAATAAGCCAGTTCTACGACAAAAAGCACTTTTATTGGCAGAATCGATTCTGCCAATGTCAGTGCTTTTGTCATATTGATACGGTATTCATTTTCAATATTGTACTTATGTCTTTTTATATAAAAAGAAAATAGTTAAAAAAGTTTTTCAATCACGTTTAACACCATCTATTTTGATAGACACACCTGATTACATGTCCTAATTACCAAGGGCAAAGTTAAATCGTAGTGTAAACTAAAGCATATGGTGTTATGAAACTTATAAGAACTTACCTACATTGCATATATACATTAATACATAAACAAGGACATAACAAAATACAATCTTCGACCATAATATACTATTTAAGCTATTATATTCATAATAGGACTCAAACTATCTCTGTTTGGTTAATATTTTTTTTGCAATTCTGTTGCTGTTTTTAGCTGTTTCAATTTCACATCAATTTCAATCACATCTTTGATTGCGGCTTCTGACATTTCGCGATAAACTTAAACGCCTGTTATCAAATCCAGTTCAACAAGTTGAGATGGTGTCGCAATAGTAAGAAAGGATTTTTCGCTATCCAGTGTGGCATTTTCCAAACTGACTATCGAGAGATCATAAGCGGCAGTGGCACCGTTTGCGTCTAACAATGACCGCATTTAGAGCGCTTTATAGTCCCCGGCATATAATTTGATACTGGTTTTGAAATCACGTGACATGCGCAGTAGCAAGTTTAGGTACATTATTCACTACTGCGCATGTCACGTGATTTCAAAACCAGGTTCAACTTATATGCCGGGAACTATAACAACCTTATTACTCCCTATCAAATAGTAACAGTGATAAGCAGGCAAAACAGATTGGCTAGCAAGCAATTGTGGAAGGGATTTCCCGAACGCAACACTGACCAACGCGCCAATAGAAACTGAGATCTAATTTACACTACTTAAAAACATAAAATGTCTTTTAACCATTAATACCAAAAGAATTGGAGAAAGGAATTCTTTTCAGGCATTTTTTTAAGTTAATTTACAACTAATTAGTCAAAATATAAATTATTACTTCTCTGTAGTTTACAAATTGATTAATGCTTTACATTTAGGCCGCTCTACTGAACAAGCCATCAGTCTTCTCACGAATACAGTGGTCTCTCATCTGGACAATGGGCTGAGCTGTATAGGAGTCTTTCTGGATCTCGCAAAAGCGTTTGACTCTATATCGATTCCTCTTCTTTTAAAAAAATTATACGCTTACGGTATAAGGGGAAGCGCTTTAAAGTGGTTTACCGACTATCTGATGGGAAGACAGCAGTGCGTGAGATTCTCTGACCACAAGAGTAGCCTAAGACCCATTCATTACGGTGTCCCACAGGGCAGTATTCTCGGACCTACTCTCTTCTTAATGTATTTAAACGATATTGCTGCTCTTCCCTTACAAAAAGGACAAGTTGTGTGTTATGCAGACGATACTGCCATTATTTTCTCTGGTGATACGTGGTCTGATGTTTTTCGTGTAACAGAGGAGGGTTTGGTTACTATCTCAGATTGGTTAAACAGCAATCTATTTACCCTTAACACCTCCAAAACAAAATTTCTTTGTTTCCACAAAACGCTTGCATCCGCTCCACCATCACAAAATTCATTAAAAATACATAATACTGTTTCGTGTGCATCCGGGGTTAGTTGTAATTGCAATTCTATTGAACGATCAAATCACATGAAATATCTGGGAATAGTTCTTGACGATAAACTCTCTTTCAAAACACACATAGCTGATTTGTCTAACAGGGTAAGAAAAATCATAAGCGTTATGAAGAATCTCCGAGATGCGGTGGATGGTAAAATTCTGAAAACGGTTTACATAGCACTCTGTCAGAACTTACTAAACTACTGTATATTAGTCTGGGGAGGTTCTAGCTCACTAACACTGCTTCCTATTGAGAGAGCACAAAGGGGAGTACTTAAAGTAGCGCTCAAAAAACCCATTCGTTTTTCAACGGATGCCTTATATAAAGAAGCAGAGGTTTTGAGTGTCAGAAGACTATATCTCCTACGAGTCGCCGTCAACGTGCAGAAATCTGTAATCAAGCTAGGCAATAAGAGCTCAATTGGAAAACGTGTCTTTAGGCTGCCCACTGTCCCTGTCCATACAAGTTTTGCACAGCGTTTTGGAGGCTTTCTGCTAACGTTTGTATATAACAAACTCCTAAAAATATTTAATCTTCTTCACCTCTCCATACCAGAAACGAAAAGACTTGTTTCCAAATCGTTGATGAGTTGGTCATACGATGAATCAGA
The DNA here is from genome assembly GCA_927399485.1 of Calamotropha paludella. Classification (NCBI taxonomy): domain Eukaryota; kingdom Metazoa; phylum Arthropoda; class Insecta; order Lepidoptera; family Crambidae; genus Calamotropha; species Calamotropha paludella. Next base: position 27,883,704 of record OV656803.1, on the reverse strand, counting down.
AAAGCTTATGAGAATACTGGAAAGATTCGCCTATTATCTATCATAAAATATCACACACAGACATAGACTCACTTACACACACACACACACACATACTTTCCCAATCACAAACACAAACGCACACATGCACCACAATTTGTTTTTCTTTATGATAAAAGTTTTGCTGTTACATTCCTTTTATTTATTTGTTTTTTTTTAGAAGAATGCTATGTTTGTTATTTCTTGTTTGACCTAAATATCTGTTATTCGTATATTTCCCCCATAGGACAGGCTAAGCCTAGTTTGGGGGTTTGTTTATCATGTATATTATGTGCAAACGGAAATAAACTTTATCTTTATCTTATCTTATCTTTATTTTCGTATAACAATTCACGTTATCGATATTAAATTATCATTCAGCGGATGCATCGTGGAATATGCCTTAAAGGTATTTCGAGTCCATTTCAAACTGTTGCTTCACAGGAATGTTTCGATAAATCATAACACGCGTGTAGTTTAAAAAATTCGCAAGTAATATGCCATTGAGCGGAAGAAATAGTATTGCAGTCATGCTTATAAATGGTCGAAGATTACAATCAACACAATACAAAGACAATCACATCCCAATTTCACTAAATAAAACACTACCTCAGCCGTGCTGATACTTGTATTTTATAACCCGAGTTGAACTCGACAGTATACACATACGTAATACATAAAATTACTGAAATCTCATTATATGAATTTTAATTAAACACTAATTACAGAACTTAAAATACTCACCAGATCAATATTATATTATGGTCAATAAACTATGAAGATTCTTCTTATAAAATAAACAGCGCTTTATTTGATGAACACACCTCAAAAACGCAAAATACTCTTAGCTGAATGTTACATTCTACTCTACGTGAATTGATATTTGTTTTTAAGTTTTGTGTTAAAAAAAGATAAAAAGAATAAATCATTTGTTGTCATTCCGATAAATAATAAACAAACAGAAACTGAAAATGAATACAACCCGTATTATTCTTAGCGTGCCCATCCATAAGTTACAAAACGTTATACATAGAAAATCATTTGTCATACATATCCATTAAATTAAAGAGCTTGTTCATCAGTGTCATATATATATATATATATACAAACTAACCTGACCACGCCTTGCTGTGGCTCGGTTATTATAATTTGCAATACTTTTCAATTATAAATTAAAATTAAACCTACCCTATCTCCTAAGTCGGACAAAATCTAGCAAAAAGAAAACAAAATCATCATATATCTTTTAAATATACAATTTCTTGCAAGATAATTTAACAATAATCAATGTGATGTATTTACTTAAATTACCAATACTTATCCAAAAGTGATGCATTTGCAGTGATGGTACGAACCTATTGAGTTGCATGATCATTTCAGCGCCAAAAATAGTTTTCTTGGTTTTTGTTAGCAAAAAGTCATACAGATATTTACACAACAAAACTCAAAATATCAATAAATAAAGAATGAATCAGTTTCTTAATATAAAATTCAATCATTATGCACTTTAGGGTCACGTGGTTGTTTTTGCCATTTTTTTTTAACTAAAAGCTAAGCGGTACCCCAGTAGTGGGGACATGACATATACAAGTACAAACCATCTGATTTAAAAGCTTTTAAGATAATTTGTTAAATATGAATATAAAACGTTTTCGCAAATTTAATAAATGGTAACCTATTAAAACAAATAAAATAAATTTCTTCTGGGGATTTATTTAAATTATAGTTTGTTTGACCACATCTGCTATGTATTTTTGAACATCATTTACTAGAAAACTTTGGCACTAATTATTTGAGACGGCTATGACAAGCTGAGTAGGTTGTCAATACTGTTATGAAAATTACCAATGTATTTAATATTTTATAGTAGATATGAAAGATATACAACTGCGTTAATTTGAAATTTAAACAATATACTAATAGTCAACATAAACTCAATGAAACTGCGTTAAACAAAAATGGCCAAACTTTAGTGTGTGTAGCAATCTCCCCACCACAGAAAACCTGCTAGTGCTCAGAAGTGCCCCTCAGAAGTGACGGGGCGGTAAACCAATCTGCTCTGGAGGTGTTTCGTTCATCGCCATGTTGTCGTAAGAAAAATCAAGGGTTGTATCTTCAGCAGGATGTCGGTTACTCAAAGCTGTGCTTATAGTTTTCGGTGTCGTAGGATCTTGACTCTTCTCTGGTTGAGAAGCGTGGTTATCAAGGTCTCTCGGGTTCAAAGGCTGTTGATTTCGTTTTGGGTCAGGATTCCTGATCTCCAGCTTCATTTCGGGTTTAGGTTTAGGTATTACTGCGTGCGGATTGTGATGCATTATGTCCCCAGGGTAAGTTTTTACTCGATTCTGAAATTAAACAAAAATTTTGATAAGCTAGATATAACTTCATAAGCTCTTCTATATCACGATTAACTAAAAAAACTCCAACATTTATGTCTAGTTTTTATTACTTCACATTATTTTTTATTTATGTCATAATTTGACAAATTAATACTAAAGGAATGTTTTCTTTAAAAATATTACTTGTCTCAGGTTTCAATCAGGACTGGAACCCATAGCCTCTCACTACTCTTTTCATTTGATATACCTAGATTTTAACAGACTCGTTTCATTTTACCAAGTGCTTCTAAAGCTACTACCAGCGCCATCTCTTCAAGTCGTAGATTACTACTACCTACATCGAATTTAATACTTTTATAATCAAAAAAGAAGAAGCAGCTATTTATTTATTGAATTTATTGTTATTAAACATTGAGCTACAAAAAATTTATATTTTAATAATTTTAACTAGAAAAAATCTCTCTTTTTGCTGGTGTCAGGTAAGACTCGAATTCACAGCCTCTCACTATCCGAGCAAGTGCTTTCCAATTGCTTGAATTCGCTGGCTAGCTAAGTAAAAGTGGGAAAAATTCTATGAGTCTATCAAGGTATCTTTAGCTAATTTGGAAGAGCATATTATAACTGGATTACAAATGCTGTAGGATCGTGTCCGCCTGACCCTTAAAACATGTTGAATTTTTACTAGCAATGAAATTCTTTAATAATAAGAATATAATTATTAAATAACATTTTTTCGTTTCTTATTTTAAAACTCAAACAGAAAAAGATCTACTCATTACCTACGGGTATTTTTATTTCATTTATTTAAAGGCAATCAACAGGCAAGACTATATTTTTAGCTTACTCTAATAGTAGTGACTCCTTAAATGATTGATTAAATTCATTCAAGAATTCATTTCAAATTCGATGACAAATTTCATCTAGGTTCTTATACTTAAATAAATGCAAGGATCGACTTTAGATCGCTTCATGCCAGCTCCTTTCAAGCAGAGTTGGATTTCTTGTTCCCTTTTATGCTTAATTTAAGTGGCATACATTCTCACCTTGATCAATTCTGACGACATATATATTTTGGACATATATATTTTGTATAAGATATCTGATAGATGTTTATCGAACTATTGCTTATATTTAATTGTAATCAATACCTTGTTTTTGTTTGTAACCCTTTATCTAGCTTCATATCGAGTAAGTTTTCCATTGTCATCAAATTCCCGTTCAAAAACCCATTTACATGGAATCACCTTTATTCCAACTTCCAAGTCACAACAGACCAAGTGTTATTTTAAATGAGATAATTAAATTCCTCTTTCATAATTTGTTACCTGTTACTTTTTTTGCACACATTACTTTCAAAGGCTTCATTTAAGCTAAGTATCATTGCTTAGAAGACTTGATGTAGATCACAGAACAGTAAAAAAGAGTACATTTTATTGTGTTAAGATCTGGCCTTTGATTATAAACGTGTTTATAATCAAAGGATCTGGCAAGCAGAGCAAATCTGGCAAGTATGTCTCATCTAGTGGATCATCATAACCTATAGTTCTTAAAGTGTTTGAAGTACTACGTTTATGTTCCTTATTATCTCCTATTCTCTCCTACTCCTATTAAATAGAAATGTCATAATATATATAAATTTCAGGTTATTTATTTTTATTGCTATTATTTTTATCAATTACTCTTGGTGTTTGCTTTCTGTTTTCTTTTTTAATTAAAGTTTTAGTCCTGAGCCGTTTATTGTGAAGAGAGAAATAAATTCTTTTATTTTTTATTTAACTTTGTCTCAGCTGCTTGCAAAGAAATCTCTTCAACTTTTTTTCTTTCTTTCTTCGAAAGAATTGCTTCCCGACTCATCGTTTTTATTTTTAGGTTCTATAAATTGAAGCAATTTGTGCACTCACTGCATCCGATAAAGATTAGTTGACAGGATTATTCATTTATTTTTTGGAGCTTTTCTTTGTGTATGCACCATAAGCAGGATAACCAAATTTTCGCATATTACTGAGGTCAGGTTTTTATCCAGTCCACACTTCTTAAGGTGTAGTATTAGAACAGGCATATGTAGGTGATCGATTTATATTTGCAGCAATTGTCATAGGTGCTGCCCAAAACTCCTACTGGCATCGCTAATCGAAGCAACTTGCATCCGACCTCATATATTGGTGTAGATTAGCTCTAACAATTCCTTTTCCCTGGAGACAATGCTTGTAGAAGATTTCTTAATTAAGGTGACCCAAATGTTGATGCCACAGATGAGTGTCTTTATTTGCTTTTGCAGACTTAGCATATATTTTATTGTTGTTTAAATTTAATCTGTAGGTGTAATTTATGAGCTGTGCTGTAGCCACTTGTTGATTGTTTGGATTTTATATATAACAGCCAGAATTTTCTAATTCTACTTTGAAACGAGATTTAATTAACTTACTCACTGACGAAAGTTTTATAGAGAGCTTACACACAAAACATTCTCCACTAGTATTTCACTGTTGTTGCCATCTTCATTAGTTATCAGCAAAGGTTAGATTAACACAGATTTCAGCTGCAATTCTAATTAAGAATATTGGTGGTGTTATTTTATCTTGTAGTAGATCTTTAAGCATAGGCAGATAAATCGAATCACCTGAGTCTACATAACAATTTACACTGTCGTTTAATTATAAAGTTGAAAAAGTTGCTACAAAACCTTTGTCTTTACTTTGTGACTTTTTACAAAAAACAGCACTTTTTACTGTGGCCATATTTGCTACAGTTATAGCACCTCGTTACACAGGTGCTGTAAACTGGTAACTGTAACAGTAGAGTTTATACTATTTTTGATTGTGAGTGTTGCTGGGTGTTTTACCCGACTGCCTGCACCAGAAGGAGGGTTATGTCTTTCAAGAGTATGTATGTATGTATAATTGTTTGGCCCACTCTGCAGCCTGAACGGCTCGATGGATTTTAGCTTCAGAGGTGTCGTTAGATTCGTATTTACTGTGAAAGTGACACTGGGTATATCAAAATAAAATAAAAAACAAAATGGCGGATTTTTGACGCCAATTTCAATGAGTTGGGCTGTGACCGTCCACAAACTTCAGGGTACTACACTCGATCGGGCAGTTGTGGACCTCGGAGCACATATATTTGCTAAAGTTCATGCATATGTAACACTCAGTCGAGTTAAAACATTAGCTGGATTGCACTTAACTTAAGAATCGCCAAAGTTGTAGCAGTCGGGACCCATTCTAGAAACAGAGGCTTAGTGAATTGAGAGCACATACCTATATTTAAGTTTACTCCAATCTACTGACTAGACGGCTGACTTTCTTAAATGGGTCCCAACTGATATAACATTAATTTCCAAATTACACAGAAACGCAGTTGGGTTTTCAGTTTTTTTATATTATTTTATTTTGATTGAGTATTTTTATGACGTATGTACATGGCTGAACTTTTGTTTCTTGCAGAAGTCATCACTTATTTTCTAGTTACTCCCGAGGTTTGAATGCCCATGATCATTGGCTTTTATTCATTCATTAGGCAAACCGACCAGTATCACATTTGAAGCTTTTCATAGTCAACACTGAATCCAATATTGTTGGAATTACTTATTATGCTGCAAATTAGTGTGATGCACTCATGATTTTGCTGACGTATTTTTCTACACTGGTGTGTTTTCCAGATTAATGTTGATTAAATGTCGTAACAAACCAACTTTTTTTAACAGTTCGGTATCTTAAAATGCCTATGATAAATTGACCCAAACTCTCGGTTTTCTCGGCTTGTTGTGCATTAATGTAATTTATCGGAAATTAGCTTTGGTTTGGTCTTTTTTCACTCCTTTGGATCAGTATTAGTTTCTTTGACACATTCCCATAAATCATATACTTCGAGCACAAAGTAGATAATATACAGAGACACCACTTAGTACAAGAAAATGGTTACACCCTAAAACTGGTTATTCAACTGGCTATATTGCTTTCCTTCTATTTTACGATAGATGACACTAGTGAGAACACAAATAACACGATACGTATTGCCATCTAGTGAGACACTAAGAATACGGTTATCTCTTGTTGTTGTTAGATGGCGCTTCGTTATAGCCTACTCCTGTGAGTAGGCTAAAACGAAGCGCCATCTAACATAACGTCTATACGTTGTACGTTGGTGGATGCGTAATCAATCGAAGTTTCGTATGTCAGTAACAGTACCTACATTAAAATATCTTTATTCACGGTCGCGGGGTTTAACGTTCCAAAAATATGCCGCGAATATAGAAACTGTGAATATGGAATGGTAATTAGTATGGAATCATAGGGGATGCGTTACAAGTTACAAAATAAAACGAATATTTATAAAAATAAATTTACCTTTTAAGAGTAAGGCTCCTTTCCATAGATCGATCAGCTTTCATGATCACAAAGCTAATTTGCGTATAAACCTTCACTCAGACTTTTTAAATTTAATGTAGGTATTCCTTACCAAGCGGACCTATGAGTAGTTCGATCCTCGTCGATGTACTACGAACGTAGAACTACTCTATTACCACGAGGGGTAATATTCTTTTTTTAACTTGCTTTTGTATTGTGTCGGTAAGGTTTGTTTTAATTGACATTAGTCCACTTGGTCAAATCTTTCATGAAAGCCGCCTGGGCATGTACCAGAACTGAAATAATGCCGCTACTTTAATAAAAGACTGAATCTCTTTCTATTTACTGTTTTCATCCTCGAATAATGAAATTTTTAGCCGCGAATACAGGAACTGTGTTGCAACATTTTCTCTCTCGGATAAGGAAACCGTGAATGGGGAACTTTTACTGTATTGACGGAACATTGCGAACGATTTTAGGAAACCACTTTCTTAGCTATTCTAACTATATATTTTTTACTCATGTTTGGCTCAGGTTTACGAACGTGTCGCGTATTATACCTATTTGGAAAATTGTTTTTTTGTTTCAAATGAAACTAAAAAAAAAACTTTCTAGTTTATTCCTTTATTATCAGGTCAGGGCCAGGTGACGTGATCCTGGAGAAATTGAGGGAAATAAAATATTAGAGGCACACCTATCGAGATTTAGGTATTTTAAATAGTAACTGGTGCAGTTGTTACTGAAAACACCCGTGGCCGTAATAGGTATGGTTGCATTTTATTGACGGACAAAACATTTGTCACTATCACATGTACGTACCTACTTTTCAGTGACTGAGAGTTATTTTATTCGTCGATAAAATGTCGACCATCTTAAAGGGTTTCAGGATTTCATGATTGGGCCTACTAATGTACTTCCGATTGGTCTAACATAGCACAGTGTTTTATGGAACCAAAAAAATTTACACAATACAAATTGAGATTTTTACATAAATATATTATTTATACCCTAAAAAAGCATGAGTTCAATTCCCAGAAGACTAACTCCAATACTTTTTGAGAAAAAAAATCATGAACTTATCGTGACCTTTGAAATCTAAAATATTTTTTATAAAATGAATAGAAAGTGAATAGAATAGTAGTTTATGAAATTGGTACATAATGAGGGGTGTAAAACCTAGTTATGTGCAGTTTCATACAATACTTTATCTAATCTCATACATTGAATATATCAAATAAAAGATAGAGATTGATACAGTTTATTTATTGGTTATTGTAAGTGTTAACATTTTGTATATTACAATAACTTTACTGTTAGTAGATTAAGAGTGACTGCTGCCGCAGTCTCTAAAATGTCGGGCTGCGTTAAATTTTCTTCACTTTCAGTATCAGATATTTTAATAAACAATAATAATTATCCAGCGAAACACAACAAAGAATTGCAAGAAAACGTATTATGGCGCCAAAATTTCCGGTATCACCGCGCATGCGCCAAAGCGTGCTCAGCCACAGATAAAAAATGAAAAAAATGAAACAGTGCTATACAAATTGGCGCAGTATTATATCAATGGTCTGTAATCAAAACGTAATGAAAAAAAATTATTATAACATTATATTGTTAGACAAATAGTGTTGTATTATTTTTTTTAATTTCATTACGATATACTATTTGTAAAGTTCGTCAATATAAACTTGTTTTGAGTTTAATATTTTGAATTTTACGATGTGAGAGTAGATAAAAGAATATATATTTTACTAAATACTAGCGACCCGCCCCGGCTTCGCACGGATGCAATGCTCTACTATATTATGCATGTATTATACATATAAACCTTCCTCTTGAATTACTCTATATATTAAAAAAAACCGCATCAAAATCCGTTGCGTTGTTTTAAAGATTTAAGCATACAAAGGGATATAGGGACAGAGAAAGCGACTTTGTTTTATACTATGTAGTGATGAGTGAATCGGACATAATCACACGCATATAAACGCGTTTCTTTAGCTTAAAAATCCATTGGTTTGGAAGCAGCATTTTTTTTATTTCGTATTTATTATTTTCTCTCCCTAAAAACGAAAAATTGGAACCTACAACTTAAATAGAAATATACATAAATGAGCCACGTCCCACTATTGCGGCGATTAGAAGATATTCATTTTAAAATTTTTATGCTAGGGTCGTCACCGAACTTGATCTCGACGAAAATTTTTAAAATATTAATATGTGTATTATTTTTGATCGAGAACATCGATTTTCGTTTTCGGGTCTGGGTGTTAACTGTTAATTGTTTGTTTTGTGTGTTTCGGAGACCCAATTAGACACAAGTTCATGCCTGCTTGCTTCTAAGGTTTTTTGTTACAAAATAGGTACATACCTGTTAACCGATTTATGCCCACGACTTTGTACTATGCTTTTATTTTCTGATCGAATGCAATTTTTTTTAAAGATGCGATCAACTGATTAGATTGATTTGTATGAGAAGTTACTTTTTCGCGGGGTCACAGACCCATGGCACCGTATTGCCTCAGCAGGGGCTTACCCAACCTACTGAGAGCCATAGCCAAAGACTATACCTCACCGGGCCCATCTCAACCACTGGTAAAATTATTAAAGCCTTCGCCACTAGTATTTTTTCGAGCGATGTAGAAAGGCACAATAACCCTACTTCTAAAGCGGCAAAGCCACAACCTTATACGCCTAAAGAAGCTCTTAATATGATAATAGATAGACAGTTAAGTGACATGTAAACACATAAGGGCAGATCTTAATAGGAGAGGATACCCAGCCTATCCCTCATTACAAGGCGACTGAGTCCTGAAATAAATTCTGGTGTCAAATTAAAGTAGACGTGGTGCACTAAAACGGTGCCGGCAGGTGATGAGATTTACCTAGATCGATTTTAAATGTGAATGAATTTCTAAATCTAAAATTTCATCACAATCGTTAGACCCGTTTCCAAGAAACCAATTACATACCAACATATTTATATAGGTACATGCAAGAATTGCTCGTTTAAAGTATAGGATGTGTGTATATGTGTTAAATTATTTCAATCAACATAGTTTATTTTTCGACCATTTGGCGTGTAAGGTACAAAATTAAAGATGTGGTCGAACATACATAAAGTATTCCTACATTACCACATCTACATTAGGTAGGTAGTATATGTAAGTATATTGTATTCGTCTATAAGTGTTGTTAATTTATTCAATTCATTGACGGTATCAATTAACAAACAAAATGATACATTTTCATTTAACACATAGTTGATCTCTGTGACAACCCCAGATCATGAAAGTTGACCTTTATGTAAATTCTATCATAACTTCTTAAAACCGCAAAAGTGGGATTTTGTTTATAGAACCTTTCTATACTAAATCCAGGTTCCACTTTTGCCGATTTTTGGAGAAAAAAAATAAAATAAAAATTTAAAAAAATACGTATTACTCAGAAAGTAGGACACTTATGAATATAATAAAATTGCGACATTATGCCTTCAATAATTCATTATCAAGTGGCAAATATCTCATGGACAGATATGGAACCTTTTTGGATAGAAGAGAGATGGAAGTCGTTTGAAGAAATTAAATTGTTATTTTTTTATATGCGCAAATTTAAAAACTTTACTACTTCGCCTTCTTGCCTTTATTAGGGTATAAATAATCGATTTATGCAAAAACCTTAAGGTGTAAATTATTTTGTTTCCATAAAAACCCGCCATCTAGCGTTACAATTGCAAAACACTTCTTAAGCCTCATAGCTGAAAAGTAGCCACATGTAGCCTATACTTTCGTATTCTCAATTGATTATTTACGGTGTTTCTTATCTTCAAATTTAGGAGTCGAATTAAGGTTGATGTGAAGTTGTATATATAAAATATGCTAGTCTTTATTTTAATCTCAATATTTCTACTTAATTCGTCTTATTTCTAAACATGTGAAATGTTATAATTTACAAATGTTAATGGTAGTGACATCTATTGCGGTTTTTTAGAATTAAAAATCTTTTGTATGAAATGGTACCCCATGCTTCGAGGTATGCTTGCCCCGCTAAGCTCCAATTTGTCCAATTATCTCAGCCGGTTGAGATTTCGATTGGAACTAAAGAACTCTTTGAAGACATTTTTATCAGCTTCTTATAGAACTGACGACTAAAAAAAACTTCGGCGACCACATTTAACTACGATATACGATATTTAATACTGTTCACTTGTTATCTTATCTACAACCTGATGGATTAAATTAATTTTAGACTCGAATCACCTAAAGAAAAGCGTTTATTACGAATGACAAATTGCACATAGACAATGAAAATTTTTCAAGAGTGTTTTAAACCATAAATAACCACTGGACGTGCATTTATAGCAACATTAATTATAGACTTTATATCAATATTAAAATAACTTATTTTTTATGATTCTTTTAATAAGAAATCAGGTTTGATAGTTGTAGGTACCTTAGCTGGCTGCAATTTTTGCTTGATGTATCTCCAAGAGAAGCTTCCTCTGCACCAGATGATGACGACGAGCAGTAAAATGGCCAGCGCAACGCTGCTCAAAATCAGTGCTGCCTGTGCTTTCCACTGTACACCTTGCACACAATTATTTATATTTATTATATTTTTTTAAATGAAGTCTTCAGACAATTAACACCAATTTACAACCGAGTTCGAATTCCGAGTTCGTTTCCTATTTCAAGCATACAAATGATATTCTTTATTCAAATATTTTTTAATGGCGCACACGTTGAAGACACATCCAAAAATAGGCATTAAAAATAAAGATATTCTGTGCTCGGAAATCAAACACGTAAACAATATATATGCGGAAACCCTGAAATATTTAATTTTAATATTTTTGCAAAGAGAGAAAAAATGTAGAAGGTAGAAACACTTATATCATAATATAAGGTGAGTCCTATAAAAATTACTTGTCACATTTCATATCAAATCATAGTGGTAGTATAAGGCAAAGAAAATACAGTAAACCCGAACATTAAAAATGGTTGACCAAATCTAAAGCCAATAACTCATAATCTCTGCTACTTTTGAAGAGTTAAGAGCGAAATAACAACACTAAAAAATCTGATTATTCTTCGTTTTTAACTGTAGTTATTAAGTTATAATAGTTTTCATACTTCTGATCGAGTTAATCTCAAATCATGTATTTAATAATAGCAAGCTTTAAAATGTCATATGTAATTAAGATAACCGTGGCCTTCAACATATCCTCAGTAGCTCTAACAAATCTATAACAAACATTTGTAAGCAGAATATGAGCTTGTAAATGGAAATTGGTTTAAGCATAGACTTTAAAAATAACAATCTTTTTCGTAACGGAGGCCTAAAACGTAATGTCCTTCCAAAAGTCCATCGCCTCTGCCGATACTGTCCTGGTGCAGCATCGTTCTGACTGAGGCGAAATGAACAAGTGAAATGAGAACCAGTGACTAGCGAAGCTAAAATCAAGACTAATTACGAAACACATCTACAGTGATTAGTTAGACAACAGATATGAAGTCAAACTTAAGTCATAAATATAATTCAGATGCGTCATTAATTGGATTCAAGTCGCCACCCATTCACATTAGTTTAATTGCTTGGCTTTCCCCTTTTTTCAATGTAATCGCAGACGGCACCATTTTAATTACGCATTTATGCACATTGGTAGTAAGCAAATATTTTCAGAGTGGCTACATTCGCAAAGCGTTCTATTTGATCATACGCACACTGCTACATATACATACTCGCAAGCTCTTAAAAGATTATTTCACATCATATCATACCTTGATATTCGTTGTTCAAAGTACGGAACAGCATATAAAACTATTGTTCAGTAACCACTGATAGAGCTATGCCATGGATAATGCTAAGTGGAAAATTTAAATATATCAAACTTTTTTATATCCATTTTTAAGCTTTCGCATGCATTGGAAAAGATTTAAAAAGTTATAACAGGTGAAACATTACAAACTACGGCAATATCACATATTCGTATTGGTTGAACTACAAACTTCTGCTTTCGTGATAATCGGAAACAACGAAAGCAAGTATTAAGAACACTAAGGCCCAAGCGAGTAAAGAAAACTTAGTTTTCTACTTGATAACATTAATTACAAAATGTATTAACTTTAAGACCTGAGTATTGAAAATGAGTTAATTAAATTATCTAATTCTTTGGTTTTTTAATTATAAAAGCATTCAACAAACGACATTTCTTGACAATAACAAGCAATTTTTGAGAATTTCAATGATCGAATAAATAAAACTATTAATGTCTAAAGAACTTTCTAGTAGAAATAAATAGCTTGTCTCAGATGTAAGTCGGTTTACTAGTAAGATTACGTTAAAGAACAATTGTTCATATTTTAAAAATCTTAATAAAAAGTAAATAACCTGTTAAGTATTTCAGTCAACTTTATTGAACAAATACTCCATATTTATTGCATAAATTAATCTGGAATTGAATCCGGAACTCAGTTGTTGTTATTATATTTAATTAGAATTTAAGTTTACTTTACATGTTATATCTTAACTTATTCTTGCGTATAATTTAAAATCTAAACATTAATGATAGGCATATAAATAACATAGCTTGTGCTAAAAATATCGCGTAACTAATTTGTTAAGTGGTAAGTACTTACTTTCATAATCGGCCTTGCGCTGGTACCGCAAATCCAATAGATACCCTGAAAATCAAAATTGAATTAAATGAATTAACCACATGGTCTTAGAACAATCTTATGATTAGTAATACGTTCATACAATGTTTTTGAAAAAATAAATAATATTTATCAGTTTAGTAGTCACATGAACTCGATATTTATTCACAATCAGGTAGTACTCGTATTTCAGAAGGTCTACTTCTTACATTTACACTGATAAAGTAGGAACTGTGCGAATGCTGTAATCATCAGTTTTCATGCATCTTAAATTACAGCGTATTACAAAGAATACACTAATATTACACTGTGTAAGGGAAATATATACTTCGTTGATATGAAACATTTGTTTATACAATTGATATTATCGCTTTCAGGAACTGTGTTTACAGTATTAACAATATATTGCTGATAAGAAATTAAAAAAAAAACGAAATCAGCTAAAAGTGTTCGTTCCAATGAGTAACGCGAAATTGTAAGATATTTGAAAATATGATTTATACTTTTCTGATTCATATTTCATTGAAAAGAATCAATTATAATAATTTTAAAATCGTTTTATAAACGTGTCCATTTATAACTATCACTGGTATACACATGAATAATAATTAGTGTTTCAATAATTGAGTATTTGAATATAACCTTTCAGCGTTTTAGCCGAAAAACCACTAGTTGATTTCATACATTATCATTAGTCCCCTTTTACGACCGACCATATGGAGATACACTCTGCTATTATTTAGAATTTCTTATTAACTGTGATATCTAAAGACTGACTGACTGACAAACAGATAAAGCTAAGCTGAAACAGCTGAACCTTGACTTTAATTTGTTGCGTGTAAGTATTTATAAGGGATATAATGCTCGAAAAGAGTGAATTTTGTGAAACTCTTCCTTTAACGGGATGGAAAAGGGGAGACGTTGCTATATAGAAATCTGATATTTTCAAAGAAAGAGTCATGTTATTCAAAACACATGCTCCCTGTAAAATATCAATGTACGTGGGCTTCTTTACCATTATAGGGGGAAAAAAATACTACGCCTAAGTGTGTCAAAGAGGAGAAGTTTGTTTCAGTAAGTTTCTTAATTTAAATGTAAAAACCATACAATTCCATACACAGGCTTCTGGTAAGAAATAAGTGTAGGCACACTTGTTTAAAGTTTAATAACATTTTATGTATATACTGACTAATAAGTTACTAATCAAGCATATTAAGCTATATACTCTAAATTAAACTCTACTCTATTACAATGGCTTAACGAAGAGGTAGATAAAGTGATTTAGATCGGTCAACCTTGTATATATGATAGCAGGCAAGATTTGTTTGGAATTGTTTTAATGATTGTTGTTTAAAAATCCGAAGCCATTATGACATAGCAGGATGGCAATGTGACTCAAGCAAACATTGTCATTGTTTGATTAACAAACACGCGACAGGTGGCCTCGTCAACACGACGACGACCGTGGAATTAGTATTATCATCAGCTACCTACAGGAGTGAACACTTAAAATTTACCTGACTTGAAAGTACTGCATGTCATTAAAATATCTGCCAACACTTATCAAAGTGTTTCATAAATATACACTCTAATCAGCGAACAATGTAACTAAATATTATTTCGTTTCGACATGCTTCTGAAAATTTTAATATAACTTACAATGTTATCCAATATTTAGGAACTCATACAGATGTGTTTTTATTTATACAAAACATAACTCATGACAAAAGCAGGCAACAGCAGATTTATCTATTATAAAATGTCAAAAGAGATTGGTGAATTGGGAAGCAAGCCATCTGATAAAAAATTCTTAACGTTTCAAAATCTGGCTATGTGAAATTTAAAGGTCATAATTAGAAAGTGAATTTCCGTTCCAAATGTTGTTATGGAAATTGGGAATAATTAGGTCAAAATATATAAATATATATAAATTCCCTGTCACAGTGGTTCAGCGCAATGAACTCCGAAACCGATTTTGATATATTTTTTTAATTTTGCTAGATTCGGTCTGACTTAGGACATAGGATAGATTTTATTTTAATTCATAACCAAATTTTTTTATGAAAATTATAATATCTGAGCTACATCAACGCGTGGCAGGGTCAGGTAGTGTTGTATATGTATATTCTGAAACAAAGCGCTAGATATGAAAGGCCGTAAATAAAATCCTTTTTGACAACGTGTGTGTGTGATTTGTGATTTTTTTCCAAACATTGCTCATGCTTCCTCGAAATCGAGCTATTATGCAGTTTTACGAATAGCAAGAAAAATATACACTTATTTATTACCAAGGCAATCAAAATCGAGATCTATTATAATGATCATGGCTACTAAGATATTGTTAATTATTCGCATCAACTTATTTTAAGTATAATTTGAGTTTCCTGCAAAAGAGACGATAATGAGAATTTTCCTAATATCGTAGAAACTATTTCCTACTTTTGGTTTAATCAGTGTTATCGTAGGTTTTTGTAAATATATTCAATATTGCTTTCTATCATATGTTAATTATCTCTCTCTGTGTTTGTTACGCATTTGAAACCTTCATACTTTGTTTAGATTTGAATTTATCTCATAACAATGGAAAGAACGATGCACTTGCTCGCCGATGCGTGCAGTGAACCGTTACAAAACTGACTGTGAATTCAGTAGAGAATTTAGTCACGCTACCAGCAAACCTTGCATCTCGTGATCGAATTATAGGTGGTAGCTCATCTTTGTAATTGATGAATAGTGCTTGATTTTGTGAAATTCAATGTTATTTACGGCCAGTTATATGACATCGACGACCGTTTGGTGCAACGGTAGCGATCCTGCCTTTGATCATTGGGCACCAACGGCCCTAGGGTCGAGTCCCAGAAGGGACAGGTGTTTGTGTGATGAATACAACCATTTGTACCTGAGTGATTTATTATATATTACCATAAATATTACTTGTTTAACATACATAACACACGCCTTTCAGTGCTTACTTTAGGCTAGGCTAGTTGGTGTGATTGTATGAAATATTTAGGGATGGCTTGTTATGGCTAATAGAGTAACGGATAGATATACATACATATATGATACATAGATATGTAATATTCATAGAAATATATAAACCATAACTCTGGTATAAATGTTCGTATTCGTCATACAAACATTTCGATTCGAACCCAGGACCGTCGGGGCTAATAAATATAATATAACTTCTTTGTCATGGTCCCTTCTAATGCAAACTTGCGATAATTCACAATAGCAAGGCTACTTTGTCATGTAGTAGTGTTATTACGGCCGGAAGCTAATTTTTCGTAGTTATCCTGATTAACTTGAGAGTTTCCACTCATTATTAAGTTCTTTTCATGAAGTACTAGTATGTACTTTAACCTATAATATGACTGAGATGACTTACTTTTGTTATTTACTTTATATTCACATTAAATGACATCAAATAAAGGTAAAATATAATTATTTCCTTTCAACCTAAGTATATTTATTCAGTTGATTAGCGTTCTTGCTCTCTTTTAAGCTGAATTCTCAAAATCAGGTTTAGTTCCTCTGAGCTGACTACGTATCATCCCAGGTTCATGCTTCCCCTGTGATTTGTGGATGTAAGCTTGCTAAACACAATAAGAGGTCGTTGCTAAGTATCACTCGTTGTTACCTACTTTCTCCGTTCTGCGGTTGTCAACATATGCGCAGCTCACGGTTTAAACATTTTCTAAACCCTTACATACTGCTTAAGCTCAATTTAAGAAGGAACATTGCACATAAAAGTGGTTGTTTTTTTTAAGTGAAAACTTCTTTAGCGGCGTTGTGCACTTTTTGGGATTGGTAAAAAATGTTAAACTCGCGTCAGGACACGTGACCTGATCGAAAATTCGAAAGACGGAGGGCAGGGCTCTTGCGCGAGTGTGCGTGTGTGTTTGTTGTTATCTTTGTGTACGATAGCGCAATAAATGAATATTGTATTTTACCACATAAATTATAGTAATTTTAAACTGATAATTAAAGCAATTCGTACGAAATTATTCCCTAACCATTCCAAAATATCAAAAATGCACAACGTTAATGTTTATGTTTTCACTTCTGCCTCATGCCGGCACTCCCGGAGTGCAACCCGTTGTTATTTGTTTTTTTTACATATTTTATTTTAATTTTCGAATAAAAATTAGACAAATAAAATCAACGATACTATTCACTATTATCAATGCACCTACAATACCTTGGCACTCTTTAATGCACAATCCAGAGTCGTAATTGCGATGGGTGTGGGTGCAAACTACATTGCAGGGTGCACACCGGTTAGTTTCCGGAGAGCAATACTCCTCGAGCTGGCAGGTCAGTTGTCCGCACTTAACGCCGCCAAGGGTGAGCTGCGCGGTGGCTGCACTCACCAACGCGAACAGGCATGTTAGTAGCAACATCTTTCACCTAAAACAATAAACTGTTTATTTGCAACGGGCAATAAAAATAAACTAAATGCTGCCCCATACATGAAGGTTTAAACTTTACTTAACCAGGACAATACGTTAATGTTATATATAGCTTTTGACTATTACCTAAAAAATTATGAACTACAATATCGAGTACTTTTTAAATTATTTTATTTTCATAAAAAAATGTTTTATTTTTACATAATTAGGATAAAACGTATTATTTAGTAGTAAAAATATATTTAAAATATATAAAAACAACCCTCAAGCTTTCTATATTATCTAGAAAAAGCAATTTACAGATATTTATTTAGATCATCTCATTTGATCCGAATTTTATGTAAGACTAGCGGCCGCCCACGACTTCTTCCGCGTGGAATATTGCATCATTACTTTATGTTTCTAAAATAAAAGTAGCCTAAATTACTCCTTATTACATCAGCTACCTGACAATAAAAGTCCCGTCAAAATCGGTCCAGCCATTTCAGAGATTAGCCTGAACAAACAGACAGACAAAAATTGTAAAAAATGTTATTTCATATGCATGTAGTAAAAAACGGTTATTTCAATATTACAAACAGACACTCCAATTTTATTTATACATTAGGTATAGATATGAGCAACGCAAACAAAATTTGATATTTATTCAATATGATAAAAATTATGGTAACAAATCTCCCTTTGTTGAAATGTCAAACCTAAGACCAATTATTTAGTGGTAACCTTTGTGACAACCACCGTCACTTTCTCCGCATAGTAAAGTAAGATAAGTGGGATTGATGACTCATAGATCGCGCAATCGAGTGACAAGTTTTTTATTCATAATAATAGCACGTGTAGACAATTACTGGTAGAATTCAGCCGTGTACATTTAGATATTATGGCACCCTTAGTCGAGTTTAAATAACACAAATAATGGTTTAGTATATAAAATTATAATAAAATTTAAATAACAGTGAGGCCATATTCTGTACATATAAAACTAACAAGGTGATGATCATATTGTCATTGAAGATTCTTCACATTCTCGATTTTAACATTATCAACTTCCTCTAACCAATAACGGTCAGAAAACCTCACAATGTGATTATGACAACAACATAGTAAACAGCAAAGAACTTAACGTACTAACTGTTAAAAAATATTAACAAAATGTAAATGATTTTCAATCCATCTGATATTTAATTAAGATTCTAAGAAAGAAAAACCCGGAAATGTAAATAAATTTTGCCATTAATCTTTAACATCTAATACATGCACTTACCACGATATCAATAGATCCATAATATGAGGTACAAGCACAGGACATTCAGTTTATGGTATTATTTATCTTCAAGGAGGAAATTTAATATCAAATACTGAATAGCATGCGATCATGGTTATACGAAGCATTCAAACATTGGACTGAAGTAGCGTAGAGTTTTTGATTCGGTTGCTGAGCAACGAGTGTTGTAGCTTTTCAGGATGATTCACCTATGAATTATATCAATAGTGCTAGCATGGTTATGAATACTCTCGATAAAATATTTTAACCCAAGAACTACACATTTCTTTTGAAATTTCATTTGTAAAAAAATTATTAATGAAAATACTTTTTTGTTGCACACGGAGAATAGCTTAAACTAGATCGATGAAGTCGCTAAGCATGAAGCTTCGCTAGCACCATATATTGGAGCGGAGCTTAATACTAAAAAAATAATAAAAAAATCAGTAATTTTTAGTAAATTTAAAAATTCCATAAGAATGAAATTTTAAAAAAGCGCACGCCTTTTTCTTTCAATTTGAAATCCCATAGAGCCAATGGATTTTGGTCGTAACATTTTTGTTTTTGTGAATTACAAAAATGTGTAAATTCGATTCTTCACAAAAATTCGGGATGTTATGGCGTAGCAGACATTGAAGCTGATCCATGGAAGCTCCATTTCAATAAACTAAAGAGCAATAACAAGTGCTAGTATAGGCAGCCTTATTACTAAAAGCGATCTCTACCAGAAAACCATTGAAATCCGGTGAAATAACAGAAGAAGAATATTCCAATAAGCAAACCTATTACCAATGTAAATAAGTAAATAATAATAATATATTAAATTAATTTGATTAATTGATTCCTTCTCCGTGGTAGAGTGGTTCGAATATCGATTTTCATGGTAACGTAACGTAACGAACAATGTAGAAACCAAACTTTTCTATATTGACTCGGGTCTGGACGTTGTGGAACCCTCGTTGTTTCTTAATTCCATAACACAAATGCTTTAGCTACTTAGCTTGGTATCAGAAGCAATGGTTTATAGCTTAAGACAATTACTCTCATTAAGAACTACAAAACACAAATTCACTTACATAAGAACAATACAATTATCAAAGAAAACATTTTTATTTGAGATTCTCGTATCAGTTTATTTAAAAAAAAACGTACTTATAAACGGTATCTTTTAAAACAAATGTCAGATACAAACATCGGGTGCAATGATAACAAAAACATATAAGTATAGACTAAAACTACACTCACGGCGCCACGCTATGAGTATAAATTAAAGTATTGTGTACTAAAACGTATTAATAGACACAAATGATGATTAATTGTTGAGTCATTTCATTTTCTTTTTCTTCCTTTTATTTAGTCTTTTAAAGTCATTTTCAACAAGAGTGTATTTTTGCCTAATTTTGGTCTATTTGTTTGTCTTTGAACAGCTTTAATTTTTGTTCAGTGTTTTTTTACCGTGTATTGTATCTATTTTAAACCTACTTGTTGGTTCACGCTTAGCAACCTTCCAAATCGAATTTGTAAAAGTAATATTAATGTGACAGCATTAATGTCACTTAGTTTCGAGATATGTAATATTGACATGAAAAACATTATTATGAAGTTTAGCGTGGAACATTAATACATTTTGGGAAATAGAAGTTGCATTTTAATGAAATTATTTGGATGCTCCATTAGTAGTACACAGCGAATACCCTTTACTTTCTAAATTATTTTTGATATTGTTCTATTTTAGTTCTTTAACAATTTATGTTTTTGAAATAGTCATACGATCTCTAGCTGTGTTTCACAGTTATTCATTTTCGAAGTTATAGCACGGGCTCTTGTAAAATTTTACGTACTTCCCCTTATATAAAGATAAGATATAAGACATTGTGACATTGCTCATAATGAAGCGCCTATTATACGTGTTTACATCATACTGCTTTACAACCTATAACCATGGCTTTCTATAAACTGCACATGACTGCACTGACATATGGGCTATTCAAACATCGTTGTCATAAATAATAACATTATCATTATCTCTTTGTTTTCTGTAATTGAATTAAAGCAATAAACTAATTCAAAGCTACAAAAATTACCTAAATTCTAGATAATTCACATGGTGTATGGCTCAGTCAATTCGAGTAACATCAATCGTTTGCAAACAAGGTCTTACTTTCTAAGAATGCAATGTTTATTAAACAGAGAAGTGCTATTTTTACAAACCAAACAAGAAAAAGTATATAAGAATGAAAGCAATTTGCACATAGTTTGCACGGAGTAATAATCAATGTTTCATGAATTTCCTAAACGCAATAACTTCATTAAATGACTTATCACCAGGAAATGAAGACATATTCAGTAAAATTATCACAATATTTTCGTGTTTTTTTCCTTTATTCGATATATTTGCATTATAGTATATTACCTTGTACTAAAATGAAAGTTCTTTAAATAAATTATATTAACGTTAACATCAGTTAAGCGGATTACAATATTATAGTTCATTTTAATTAATGGAAACAAATGTATTTAATATAACGCTCTTTTTATATAAACTAGTAATCGATATCACCATTACAGAGCCAAAAACATATCGTTATGTGCGTTAATTTATCTAATAGTAAAAATGTGCATTTTTTTAAAGTGACAGAGTCATCTATGCTGCAACTATACAAGATACTTAGGCACGAATATAAGAAGAGTTTTGTTCGTAATCAGACAAACCAAATACACTCGCGAGTAAAAGTATGAAATGAAATCACTTACTTGGAATTAATTCGAATAATAAAAATGGCACCATTTTAAAGATTAAACTGTTAACTTTAAATTGATTTGAAAAATCATTTGAATCACTCAAGTATTTAAGGAGCTATCCCGGATTAAGTGAAGGAGTTAGGAAAACAAGGAAATATGGAAAAATAATGTATGAAAAAAACAAGCCTTCAAATTAAGTTTCAATATTTTGTGTTTCCTCCCCTAGCCCTAATTACTGCTCGAAGACTTTTATTCATTGACCTAATCAGCTTCTGAATCGATTCTTGCGGGATACCTTCCCACTCCTCTATTAAAGCCGATTTCTGCTCATTCACACTTTTTTCTGGATCGAACCCTCCTCTTCAGTTCATCCCACACGTTCTCGATGAGATTCAAGTCCGGGCTGAGCGCTGGCCATTCTAATATGCCGATACCGACTTCTTCAAGGTTGTGGCACGGAAAGTGTGACAACGAGCGTTATGTGCACAAGGAGGAAGTCATCATCGATATATCCCGTTTAGGGAATGACATGTTCCAGCAGAATATCAGAAATGTAGCGGTCTGAAGTTAGACCGCCTGCCCCCGCCAGGCACGATAACAAGGTTTGTTTTATCGTCGAAAGAAATACCGGCCCACATCATACAAGAACCGCCCCCATAAGCCACTGTCTCGCCGAAACAGCAATGCGCAAATCGCTCCCAGGCCGCCTGTAGACCCGACCTCTTCGGTCGCTGCCGTGCAAACACATTTTACACTCGTCGGAGAACAGGACTTGTCTCCATTGCTGAAATGGGTGCGAGCAAATTGAAAACGTGCCTGTGACAGGCCTTTTTGGAGTAAAATTCGCTTGCTTGAGTCTTCAACGAACTGTCCACCCGCTGGCAGCTACCCCACGAACATGTCTGAGCTGATGCTGGTCGTCGACATCAATCAACTGACCATTTCGAAAAGAGGTTGACACGAAAAAACGGTCATCCCTCTCCGATATGCACCGACGCCGTTCAGATTGGGTCTCTGGATAAAGCTACCAGTCTCCCGCAAGCGTTTATAAACTATCGAAACACGGAATGGGTTATGTAGAGCTGACGCGCGGCAGCCCACTGGCTCAGCTCTTCTTGCAATAGGACTACGACTTGTGCTGCTTCAGTAGGTGTAGTATCCATTTTCGTCCAAGGTCAAGGGTCCAAAGTGGCGAAGATGTGTACGGGTCAACGTGTGGAAGCAGACTGATAAGCAAAAAATCTTTTTTTTTGCCCTTCTCCGGAAGCTTTAGCTTCTTAAATACTGATATGAATTAATTTGGTGTCAATTTAAAGTTAACAGTTAAACCTTTAAACTTTTTACTTTTTAAACATTGAAACAATTTCAAGTAAGTGATTCCATACTCTTGGATTTGTACTGAATGTTATGTTTAATTCAATGAAGTACATCTGAGTTCTAAAATGTCTACGTGCGGTATTTATCCTGTAACGATTCAATCATTTTTAATACACGCTCTAATATCGTTTAGGAAAAATCGTTAATTTTCAAGTGAAGTAGGTAATAAATAATAAAAATCCAAGAAATTATATAAAATAATACATACGTAATTTATTAATCATGAATTCTTTACAAACATGAATACGTGTGAATGATCTAATGCTTGATCACCTTGAGTGGAAATATTAATATCTTCGCACGCAGTATTCTAAGCTCTGCGATTGTTCATCTTCGATAAAGACACGTACACACACATATACTCACGATGCCCCCGCCTCCAAGAATGCAGTTAGTCGTGAAAAATCTCTTCTTGAAAGTATGTATTATCTTGTAAAATTGAGCTGACAATAGGAGAACTAGTAGTAATACCTTTTACCACCCAAGTTCCTCTCCCTGTTAGCTGACCGTGTCCACTGCAGTTTCAATTCTGAATCATTGTATATAGAAAAAAAATATTTTCTCTAGTATTTCAATCCATGAAACAGGACTATCCCAGCTGTAAGCAATTAATAAATGGGGTGATGGAAAACGGAGACAGGTCTATTTAAATTACAAACTATCCAAAAAGATTCCGTGTCATAATGTTGTAATAATCAAAATATCGTTTTTCGGTGTTCATTTATTTTATCCGATTAACAAAGCAGCCTGTTGCGAATCATTGTTTCAGTATATTATTCCAAATGGAATGAATTTTATGAGATTAGTCTTATTAATATTATTTATTAATATTTGTTTCTGCTATCTTCATTAACCTTTTATTTTGAATCCTATTAGCGCCGCGAGAATACATTATAACTGCTGTTGAATCATATTAAATTTTGGTAAATATTATACTTTAGTTAAATATAGTTTACCATTTAATAAAAACATAAGTATCTACTTACCTATAAACGATAATATAAATCTATACTACATAATTAGTATATTTTATATTCATTATAAGATATATATTTTTGCCCACTCTAGCTCTTAATACTTATATAATAAAGTACGTTTAGCTTTATTAAATGAGCCAGTATCGCAAAAGAAATAATAATTTAAGCTTTAAAACAATGATGATGAGCATAAAAATAAATTTAACTCGGAGCTGTCGAGTAATGTTACTAAAAAAGTTATTTTCTAGATGCTGGTAAATGCTCATATTCTTTCTTTTCCTTTATTGCTATATCTATTTCTTTTTATCTTCTATGGTATCGGTTCAAATTGTTGCTTCAAATGTTCGGTCAGTTGGTATTTATTATACCCATTAGTTGCATCTATTTGCTTAGAATTCACAGTCTCACAATTGGGTCCCTTTTTTTCAATCTTTGATTGTACTTTAAGCTTTAATAACTTTTCTTATACTATTTGATTTGTACGTAATGCTACTTTGAAATTTTATGAACTTATAACATAAGATTGTCGTTTGGTTTGTCTCTTTTCTTATAAGCTGGCTTATCTGGGTATTCATCTAATTATTCTTGCAAAGAACATTTTCTTAAAACAATTTTCGGACTTGACAGCTCAAATAAGGGTAATTCGTAACAATTACAAATTCACTACTAGCGCGTGATGCAAGAAAAGATGTGACTTGTATTTCATTTTCTTTCTGCATGCGAAATTGACAACACTCTTCGACCAATAATTGATCATGGCAGTTTTTGTCCGTGCAATAACTGTAGGCATTAACACATGGCAATTACTTAAATGCATCTTCAATAACTAAAAATATAGTTTCAGTAATTGCCCACAGCTAAAATAACCGTCGGAAACCAAAATCAACATAAATTTCCATTAAAAACTAAAAAAATACTGATAATTTATGATCATAACATGTTCATGTCATAGTGACATGAAAGCAATAGTCGAATATCAAATGATAATCATAGGAGAGTAATCTTTAAGCAAGAAAATTGCTAAATTGTTTACTTGCTTGATTAACACGTTCACCCGTCTTCACATAATTCGCCATTACTGTACTTTTATTAAAGGGTTCCCGTTTCTCACTTAAAATTGATAGCAGTATCATCAAGTAAATTCGACTCAATCTAGAATGATACAAAATTAATTCATGACAATATTTTTCCTAAAGCGGGCAATCACTTTCAGTGGGCAATCACTCTCTGGATACCATAATTTTTATCATATTGATTACGCATAATAAATTCCGTAATGAAATTCAATAAATTTATCATACAATAATGAGTACCTACTGTAACTCTTTCGGCAACTGAAAAGTTTTTAATTTATTCGCGTGGAACATAGTTAAAAAAAAGATAAAAAGAACCTGAATAATACTAAGCGATGTAGTCGCTAAAATAAAGCTTCGCTAATACCATATATTGGAGCGGAGCGTAATAATATAAAAATCAATAATGTGAAGTAAATTTTAAAATTACATAAGAATGAAAACTTACAAAAAGCGCGCACTTTTTGTTTCATTGGGAAATCCCATAGACCCAATGTTTTTTGGTCATAGCATTTTTATTTTTGCGAATGTCCTGTTGATTTAATTCAACACAAAAAATATTAAAATCGGTTAAGTTTGCTCTGATTCCGTTACTTTGATAGCTACAGCCTACATAAGCAACTCTTTACGGAGTTTTAAACATAATGAAGGTCTTCGTCCTTGCCTGTCATTAACACGTTGAGGATTACTGTAGTACACTCAACAATTGAAGCATTGGGTGCAACAAGGGCGTATCTCGTAAAACTGACTTTTGAGAAAAACTAGGTTAAAAGTTTGATTGTGTTGGATACATTCAATGCGTAATCTTTCACATTTAATTGCCTTGTCATTTAATAGTATCATTATTTTATTAAAAGATTCATCTCTTAATATTATTGTGAGATAATTGGATATATTTAAGAATATTATTTTTTTAACTTATGTCATACGCCCTTGTTGCACCCAATCGGTAAATTTATTGGGCGTTAATTTTTTAAATGTTTTTAAAGAAAATAAATAACAACTAAACATAGAAATATATATCAATTTTATTCAAAAGTAACAATTTTAATCGGATGAATCATATTGACTTGATACAGACGATGCTTCGGACTCCTCATTGACAGCAGGTCTAACAGGCCTTCTTGATGGTCCTGGCTGGGAACCGGCGTCTTCTTTAAAAATCAGGACCTGTTTTAGCTATTCAGCATTCTTAGGCTTCATAAAAGAAGTCAACGACAGAACGTCTTTAATCTTGGCGTCTTTTACTCCAGGTTTTTCTACAGGCACCAAACCTAAATCATTTTTATCTATTGGTAATTCATTTTTTTTAAATGAATACTTTTCGTCGGATGCTGAATAAAATCTAGAGGTTGTTATAAACCCTTTAGGACTGAACTTAAGCTCTACATATTGCTGTATCGCAAACCGATTTTTTCACAACTCTGTATTTTCACAACTCTATAACTATAGACCCTGCACAGTTATAGGTGTACAAATATTTCCATTGATTATCTCTATTAATCTTGTCGGACCCAACATTCTCTCTCAACTTTGGTACGGTTTCAAAACACGACAATAAGAAGGTATCTTGCTGCACTTCGTCACGCATACTACAAAAATTCTGAAACTATCTTATTCTGTGTGCTATAATGAATATTATTAAAAGACTTTTTGGAACAACACTCCGTGACATAATGGGAAATCTTCTTAGGCACGTTCTTACCGCGAACTGGTGTGTATTATTCACCCAAACTTCTTTTTAATTTTCGCACGTTCCTCTTCCAATTATTTTCATTCTTCAACTTGCGTTTTCCTTTGTTTTTTGGAGGGATATATTCACTCTCATCATCATCTGCACTAAAGTCAGCGAAATCAGACATTTTTTACATTCAAATATGTTTTCATAAGCAACTTGTCGCAACGTGAAAGAAATTCAAACGCGTCTGCGCAATCAATGCAACAAGGGCGTACGACCACCCGCAAAATAATTCGTTCTCACGCCACCTACAAACAATATTTCAGAACGAGTGTTTGCCACGTCATGCTAGATAGAGCTAGCTATCTTTTAATACAATAATACGAAAAAGAGCTTTGGGGACCGAACGCCCTTGTTGCACCCAATGCTTCAATTGTCAATTATTCAAAACTGCCACATTCCGTCAAACGCATTTTAACCAAAGTACAATATAAAATCAGAAATTATGTCAAAATTCTGGTTGCTTATTGAAATGCTGTTCTCACGTATCATAATCATCTTAGTAAAATTGCTGACATGACTACCTTCAAAAAAAATCCTCTGTATTTATGGTATAACTTCTCTTGGTAAGCTAAAGTTGGTAAGGAAAACAATCACATATTGTCTTAAGACATTAGTATTCGACATAGACACCGTGCACTTTGAGGACATGTATGTCACAATCCTTTTGTAGTTGTAATAGAAACACAACTTTAACGAAACCAAATAAGAGTTATGTTAGCTCTTATACGATTTATAGCAGTTTAAAATCTAATTGAAGGTACGAGGACGACCCGAAAGATTAAAAACACCACATGTTCTTAATGAGTTTGTAATTTCCACATGAATAATTTGGAATAGTTTACTTTAAAGTAACTTCACTTTAAAATTGTTATTTTTGTTATATTTATCATAGTCAGTCATACATGACCCAATCAGTGTAAATAGTTTAACGTGATAAAAAATTTAAACAGGGGATTTAGTTGAAATATTTGATTTATGAAATGTAAAAAAATGTAACGCTTAAACATATATTTTAATATGAATAAAAAAATATATATTATCTTATGTAAATTAGAATCAAGCAAACAAACGTACACGTTATGAATTGTCGCGAAAATACGACTTTAAGATATTTTATTTACACGCCACTTATCTAAATGGGTCAATATAAATGCTTACCCATTCCAACATATTACTTGAGAGATGGTTATATTATTTTATTGTTATTGATCCATATGGATTGTGTGTTATGGTTGCTGTGCAAAAATTCTGCTGGAATAACTATTTGAGTGTTTTCTAAATCTTTGAAACTGATTAGCACATAATGTTGAAATTGTTGTACGCAATTATTCAATTAACTATAAAAATAATAAACTTATTGCTTAAAACAGTCACATGGTTTTACATAAAAGCCAATGAAAACATAACAAGCGCGGGGCGTCAGTTCAGCCGAATCCGAAGCCTCCAGCGCCCGCAACACCTAGGAAGGAGAGCGGGGAGCTGTAAAAAGTCAGGGATTAGAATGCCCACCCTCGCAAAGAGGTAGAGAATCTATCTATAAAGGAGAAGCTGGTTAGTAGACTTGGCAGACAAAACGGGCGCCACGCACCAGAAAAGAAGATGAAGCCCCACTGAAAGAACTAATGAAAAAATGAAAAAAAAAAATGAAAACTAAGAACTAAGGGTAAACTACGCCCAGATGATGGCAAGGGCTAGAGCCAAGGTCGCAAAACAGGGTGTGGTCCTGGAGGAAGACCTCAGGATGATGGAGAGCGTCACTGGGGAGAGACTTCAAGGTGCCATATCTGACAGGCACAAAAGCCGACGCCCTAGCAGACAGGCTCTGTGGTGTCTTAGCGGACATCGCGATAGTAAAGCGTCCAGAAAAGACTGTGGATCTGCAACTTTTGGGTCTTAAGTACTCTTATCAGGAGCAGGATATGGTGGCCATTGTTACAAAGAAGGGCTACTATAAGCAAATAGTAAAGATCCAGAACATTGGGGAAAGAACGTTGGTTGGAGCATCGCGAGGGTAAGGGTACGGGTAAGGGTTGAAAGTTGGCATACCAAGGCCTTAAGTCCCGCAAAAGAGGATAGAGGGAGCCTAAATAAAAATTAAACTTTATAAGTTTTTAAAGTTAAATAAATATTAGTGTCAGTAACACTTACGGCACTGACGCTCCAGCTTAAATAATACTAGAAAAAAATCTGAGAAATTCGTCAAAGTATCGGTAGCTCAAATGGAAGAGTAATAGCCCGGATAGCTTTTGATATAAAATGTAATTATATCCCTACTATTAACATAAATTTCTTAAGAGAAAAATACAATATTTTTACTGATTGTGTTTCAAATCAAAATAGTTTATTAGGTACGATATTTTGTAACTATGTACTCGGTCTTATTTTTGATTACCTGCTGGCCCATATCAATGCGCCATCTTATAATGTTTCTGTTCATACTTATTTAAAACGCTTTATCCTCTTCAATAAATCCTGCTTTGAAAAAAGAAAATAGAGTGTCTTGCCGGACTTCAGTTCTTAGGCAGGCAGTGAATTTTAATGACTACCAAAAAATTTTATACTTTTGCTGGTCAATAATAATTATATACAAAAATCATAACATCAAAAAAAAGCGATAAAAAAATTCAGTTGCAATATGTTCCTCTGTCGTGCTGGCCGGATATGATTGGGACGCATACAGCTCTCTCCCGGATATTACAACCTACCGCAAACGAATGTAGATACCTGTGTCACACAGGAAGTGTATTGCCTCGCACGATTTTTTAATAAAAAGAACAAAGCCATTTCTATTGGATACGAAAATCCAAATATTTAAATGAAACATGACCGCCTGAAGTTCACACCATACATACTATGCATTCCATTGTTCTTAGTTTTTCGTCAGACTACAGCTTACCAAGCACCCATATTATTTTGTATTTTTCATGATTGAGATGACGTCATACTTCAGCGATCCCACTACCGAGTTCTCTATGTATTAAATATGAAAAACAGTAGTTCAGAATGAGTACTAGAAAAAACTACACCTATAGTTAGTGTAAAGTCGTTTGAAATTTGGGATGGTTGAAGAGAATTTTGCCAGCAACCCCAAATTAAATTTCACCTTATTGTGTGAAAAACCTACTTTTCTAAATAAAAAGTATGTGAAAATAATTGTGCATTTAATTTTAACTATGAATGTAATAGCTTTGACGAGATAAATTAGCTTTTAATACTTCAAACGACAGTTAGGCTACTACAGTCCACAAAATAATTTGTGTTGTTTTTTAATCATTAATGAAATAATTTATTATACATAATTATTATACATACTAACCTAACGTTCTATTATATAATATAATTTCACTTATTAAAGTGTCTCGATACTATCGATACTATCAATTGTTTGTTATTTACGGGCAAAAATACTATCGATAGTATTGCACTCTCTCAATAGTATTGTCATGTTTTGAGTTATCGATGGATTTGATACTATCGATTCTATCGATATAATCGATAGGCCAATCAATAGCACGTTATTTTTCAGATGAAAAAATCGATAGAAATACTAGCGATAGTTTGGCAACACTAGTTCGATTGTTTGTAAACCCATCATTTATGTATGATTAAGGAAAGTCGGAAGCTACTATAGATAAATGAAATTAAAACTCAACATTTATTACACTTTACACATCCCCAATCAACGGCAATGTGATGTTTTCAGAGTTCTGCGCGGACTTCAGAATTGGATCCACAGATATAAGTATATCCTGTTCAGGTTTTCACCATTTCTCGGTTTCCGAACTAAAAACATACTGACGTCCTTACTTATAAAATACCTTCCTGAATAATTTCGATTTCATAGATCTCTTAGTTCAGGACCATCATACAAATTTACAAAGGCCTTTTGAACCCCTTAATTCGGTGCTACAAACAATAGTACAAACACGATATTTACAACCGCGTTGTGTTGTGTTACACATAATGTTTATTTTGTGGATTTTCGTTAACTGACTAAAGTTTAATGTATTAAAATTTAATTTCCCTGGTCTGAAAATAAGTGTTTAATTATATTCAGATACTTTTGTATGGAAAACACACTATTTTGTGAAAGTTAATTTGGGGTTGCTTGGAGATTCTGACCAGCCAACAAAATATTGGCAAAATGCAATGGCAATATCAATGTATTCAAAAATAGGGTCATGCAAAATTTTAGTTACGTTTTATTTGTTTTTAGGACTTTGTTATCACACGACATATTAAAAGGGCAAAAATAATTGCAGTCTATCAGACCACAAATATATTTAAATGCTTTTACCTAGTAATATTAAGCATTATAGTTATTTTACATTTACATATAGACCTACTTATATTATACCGTATAGAGCTGTAGTTCAGGTTCCTCTGGAAATTATTTCAGGCTCTAATCTCTTCCACAAAGTTGTTAAAAGTTTTAGCCCTAAACCATTTATTGTGTAGAAATAAATAAATACTTTTTTATTACATAGTGTAAGATTTATGTTTGGGGTAAGTAATAAATAAAATAAAATTTATGATTCAACTCAAAAAAACTAATGTAATAAAAAAGTAATTTCTTCTAATGGCTTCTCGGTCTCATATTTGATTGATAGCATTTATAAGAAAAATGCCACATCTGAAGAGAAATAATACATTTTAACGGGATGTATTGCAGCAAAGCGGCGGCAGAGAGTTTCCTGCAGGCATGACATATCTAATTTATGTACGACGTTTTTCTTTTTTTCAAGAACGCAAATGCTTTGAGTTCCAAGTTATGGTATTGTTTTAATACTTACGCCTTTGGAGATGTAGGCAAATTAATTTTTTTGCCACATTTTTATATAAAAATCAGTGTTTTTGTTTGTAGATGAACAAAAAATAAAATCACACCAAAATATCGTTTGATTTTGTATGATATTAGTTTTTAGTATACAGAGTACTTTCACTACGAAATTTGGAACTAAATAATTTATTTATTGGTGTGATTTGCTTACAATCAATCATATATATACTTATAATAAAATTTAAGAAACCATGTGCCGGTTCATTGAAAATAAGTCAAAATAATATCGTGGACAATAAAATAATAACGTTTTTTCTGTCTGTCTAGAAAGACCGACATCTGTTAGCATTTTTTCTTTGGTCAGAAAAAGTCAAAATGTATTTCGTCAAAATTTTACTATATTGTGATACTTAGATCTGTTGAGAGAAATCAACAATATTTATTTCCAACTAGCTCAGAGAAGGATAATATGATTTGAACTGTCAACGTTTTTTGTAAAGTTATTTTCATTCACTTAGCCATAGATGGTTTAAGTCATTATTAGTCCATCAATAATAAATTAAGCCTGATTAATGTGCTTATATCATACCTGAGGAAATTTTTAGGGCTTTTGGAATTTATTTTAATCTTAATCTCTCTTATATATAAAACTCCCGAAAATGGAAAATACTCAACTAATTTTTCTTCGTTTTGCTGGATTTGTTCCAACTTAGAACATAAGATAGGTTTCATTTTAATTTACAACATAGCAACGCGTGGCCAGGTCGGCTAGTGTAATATTATGTGGCAATCTTCTAGAGATTGTAATTAGTGTCCATAGACTTTTTTACTTCTATCCATACCAATTCTAAGTATTTTCTATAGAAATTGTAAGTAACAAACAAAGCGGTATTTTAAAAGCTATTATACGGATACAATATTATTAAGTTAAATACGTTAATTACCTTAAGCATTTCATGCACATTGTTACAAAACCACATAACTTAAATAATACCATACAATTTTAATGAATCTTTTAGGAGTTATAGTGAAAATAAATTCAAGCGGTTTCCTCACATCGATGATGGGACCCGCTTGATGCGACAACCCGCGCGTCGCGCTGCGCGCTCCTCTGTCGCCCACTGTTTCTATACATATAAGCTTAGCGACAACCTCAAATCCACTCTTTCTCAAAACCAAGTGGATTTGAGGATCCCTCCTGAGGGCTACACTCGAGTAACATTCGGCCGACCTGAACCTTCGCTTAGGTAATCAGGAATCCCCCAGTAAACGCGCCATCCCTGACGCTTTAGACCAGCCCTAGTCAATAAACCCCCCTTCTGGGAGTGAGGCGACTTAACTTTTCTTCGTTCCGACCGACCCTACTTCAGGGCACTTATAGACGCTTCTTATGCGCAACCTCGCCTTGGTGAGTAGCACAGGCGCGGTGGTATTTAGTCAGTAAGAGTCTGATATAACTGCACACAGGCTGTAAAGTATCCATGAAGGTTCGCCACCTCCCTCCCTCCATCCCTCCATCCCTCCCCCGTGTGCGGAGGGTGCCCAAGTTGTCCAGGGGAGGAAAAAACAGGCGCAGGAAGGTGGTACTCTTAATAAACAGACTTTTGACGCGAATGGAGGTGGTGACGGTAAGGTATTTTTTTGGGTAGGTATTGTTAGAAGATTGCAAGGAAGAAAGGCGACTTCTCCTCGGTAAAAGGTCTCCCGACACAGGCATTGTAATTGAACGAAAATCATTTTATCTAATTTTTTTCTTTTGTTTCATTGAATTCTACCAAATGACAACCAACGCTATCTTTAAATTAACTTAAATTGGAGTGAAATTTATCAGAGGTTATATTGATCTATAAATCTTATTTATGTTATCTTTAAGATTTGTTTAGGTTGAGAGTTATATATTATACTTATATTATTATTATGTTTATTATTTAACAAATCTTAAGCTTTACTTTAATTACTTCACATCATAATTTCTATACAAAATATCTTCGCTTTTACACGTAATCAGGCAGAAGTTATCAATGTTGTAATGTATGTAAAGAAATATTTAAGTTTGTATTTATGGCTAATCCACATATTCGATGCATCAAGCTAATGCAATCCTACGACAGACAAAATATGTATCTATATAAGTATTATCCCATCCAGCGTATTTTTTACATTTTTTCATATTTAGTGTAGTTCGGATATTTTGTGATCTGTGGAATATAATTTCAGATTATTCATCTAATATACATAATCACATTATAGATAAGATTAGTAAGATTTCGAGTAGTTCTTTGTGAGAGGAGTGACTCATACTCCAAGACAAAATATGTACTTACCTATGATATCATTGTGTGCCATTAAACATTATTTAATTTTATTTGCGGTTCATCATAAAAATATCTTGTAATTTTTACCTTTACAAGTATATACTTAGATTTCCATGGTCAAAACTTTAAATCAATAACTAGAAGCCTGAAACATGTATTTCAGATAAGTGGGTACAGGAATCCAGCCTGCCACAAAAGTTTCGTTTTCAAAATTGATGTTGATCTCTATTTTTGATTTTCAGTTGGAAATTGCAAAAAAAATAAATCTCCTATTTGTATTTGTAGAAGCTCTTTACGAAAGTCTTAGTTTACCGGCTAGCTACATAGCTACCAACCACGAGAACAGGCGGGCTTCGGCACAACTAATCGTCTTACTACTATTACAACACAGAAAATCGTTATGAATAACGGAAACTAATAATTATAATTTTCAAAGACCACGAGAACGCTTTTGAAATTGTCGAACATTGGGTGTTAGTAAAAACTTTAACTAAATGTAGAATAGACGAAAAATATATTCAGCTGATTATACACCTCTAGCATAGCACGATGTCTTCGGTTCGTCTCGATAACACCTAAAACTATTTCAAACTCGAGAGATCACAAATATTTCACCCGTCAGGGTAATACATTCTCTCCTAAATTTTTCATAGATGCACCAGAAGATATCTTTAAAAATCTTGACTGGGACGAGAAAAACCTCAATATTGATACTGGGCGACATAATCAACTCCGTTTCCCCAATAGCATTGTATTGTTTTCAGAAAATGTGGACAACATGATGTAAATGACATAAGAGCTGCAGATCGAGTTCCAAAAAGCAGGCCCCTTGATGAACATTGGATTGGATTGAATATAGTACTAATCAACACATTTTGAGCTCTAGAAAGCTACCACAACACCTTAAGACAGTGATATCTTCCAATATGTTCCTCAGCGCAAACCTTTGGAATGGAAACTACTTCACTGACTGAAAAATCAGCAGAAAATTTAAAAGTAGCGCAGAGAGGAATTAAACGGGCGATACTAAGAATCACAACACTAGATGGCAAGATGGACGTGGTAGACGAAATCCAGTGCCATAAATGAAGGTGCACACCTTGCTCGCATGATTGCTGGAGATGGGCCAAAAGCTGGAGTGAAATCTAAGCTGTCCGGGGTAGAAGCCGCCTACCAGAGAGTTGGGTCGATTTTATAAATAAACACGCAGGATCCAGCTGGCTGCAATGGCCAAACATAGGGGAAAGTGGCTGCTGTACATCGAAAGAACTTACTTAAAACACAGGTAGGTACCTGAAAAGCGCCATGTCTCGATTTTTAATGATGGACAAGTTATCTGCCTACAAGTTTAAAAGGAACGCTACTCACGGTGCAAGAGTCAAACATACATCTGTTCATTTATTTTTCCTCTTAAGCTACCTCCAAAGAAATAGTATCCTAGCTGCCTCAGGCATTTATTTGTTTTGCTGTCAAACTGTAGAGATAAAAGCAAAGCTGCAATATAGTACAAGGGCGAGTAAAGAACTATAAATCTACTCATTAGCTCAAGTAATACACTATTCAAATCACACGTGGTGTTGAATCCACCTGACATTTGATTCGATGCGACAATGTTTACGAAAAGCTACCTACTACGTTAATAGAGAACCTTCCATTAGCTACGTCGAGCATTCTTTTTATTCTATGGGTAACGTACCTACCTAAAACATTATATATGTATATACTTACTTACTCCAAATCAAGAGTCTAATTAACAAACTTTCTTTACAACTTTAATATTAATGTTGCACTAGTTACATAATAAAATTAGAAATTGAATTACGCAAAAGAACAATACTTAAATGATAACATTTAATGTAACCGGTTTGCACCTGTCATTAATAGCAAAGTAAATTACAAGGGCACTTTAGTATTTAACGTTAAGATGACGACGGGTTTAAAGATGAACACAAAAAAATGTTCTGTATCTACACAAAACATTTTAAATATAACAATAGGCAAATACTAATAAATGCGCCGTAAAAAATTAAAGGGTTTTAAGCAGAAATGTTGGAATTAGTCATCGCTCAAAAATGTTTACAAAAACTAATCGAGTAGAGGCTAACTTGGGTTTATAACTTAATCACATGATTGAATACATCGTTATCTTGGCAATTAAAGTTAGGTAAACTAAATGTATTTTAAACTTGAAATAGCTGTAATACGAATATAAAAATAAATTTTAACATGAGCTTCGTATATAAACCAATTATGGTACACCACGAAAGAGCCATCGTCATTGAGTCAATCCTATAGAGCCTTTAGTTTTCCTCCAGTCGAGGTCACTCAACAAGTCTCCTTTAAAATAATGAAAAATCTTACCTTATAGAAAAGCTGACATTGTTTCAACCACAAAGAATCCAAATACACATACACAGATATTAAAACTTTCTAAAATTAACAACTAGAATGGCTAAGGCTTCGCGGTTGCGCGGCCTATCGCAGAGGTGGGCAGCGGAATGTGACTCCAGCGTACAGGTAGAGCGGCGCATACGCAGACATGCGGCTGTGTGCGTGACTATAGGTACACTGTAACAACTAAGTAAAATAACAATGTGTACCTACGCAACGGTATTGGATTCCCTACAGAGCTAACCTCCTGGCGTTGAACCCAAGCGTTGTCCATTCATTTCAAATGTTTTTTTTTTTATAATGGTGCCTATTATTTTTGGTACATAAGACAATCAATCGCTTAGAAAATAATTTTTGAAGTTCAGAAGTATAACATAGATAGTTACATATTGACCATAGAGCACAAACTAAATAAATACCTAAAGTTAATCTTGGCTGCAATGTGTAAAAAATTGATTATAGACGAAAATATTTCTATATAGGGATCGGGGGACTTTTTAACTTTCAGACATAAATGAAATATTAGGTTAGGTAAGTAGGACAATATGTGATCTATAGTTAAACGTATTGCCAAAATACCATGAATTCATGCAATTTACTGACATTGTGTGAATCATTTTAGAATATCAATAACTACACAGTATAAGAATGCTTTGTCTACTCAAAACCAATGATCTAGTTCCATACATTTCATGATCAATAAAATGTCAGAACAATCAGAATTTAATTATAAAATTAAATTAAAACCAAAATGAAATAAGTGTTGCCTGCCAAATCCAGCTCTCAGAAACTTTCCGCGTAAGTATTCACTTTTGCTAAACTTTTTCTATCAGGCACTATCGAAAGAGTACGCTAATAAGAAGACTTCACGTCTGTAACTTGGTTAGGTAATCAACACCAATATATACACTAGAAAAGTTCCTTCCTACTATTATTTTGAAAAAAACCGGATGTAAGTATTAGACAAGCAGATGATAGTAAGTAAAAATAAAATAAAAATGAAGTATTTATATATTACTAGAAGACCCGGCCACACGTTGCTGTATTATAAATGAAACGTATCCTATGTCCTAAGCCAGAACGAATCCAGAAAAATGAAAAATATAAATCAACAAAATCGTTTCAGTAGTTTCGGAGTTTATCGCGGTCAAGCACTGTGACTGAGAATTTGTATATAGGTAGGTATAGCTCATTTGGTGCAACAATGACGCAATTACACTTTTTGTCAAAATTACATTTCTGAAAACATCGACAGAAAAAAAAGAAATACAATTCTCATAGTTTTCGCTAGAAGCTATATGAATGAACCTAAGAAAAGAATACGTTTGTAGTGATGTTTTAAGGATATGCTAATTTAAAAAAGAAAATGGATTTAAAAAAAATTCCCTCTTCTTCAAAGACACAAAATTCACAACAACGTCAATGTTGCACCAAACGAACGATTATAGTATATCGTCGAGGATGATAGTGCAAATCTGCGAATCTACCATACGTAAAGGGCGCGTATCTGCACTAGATCTAGTTTAACGGGGAAGGTTACAGTAATATAAAACTCAACTAATTATTTAAATCAATATTTATTTACCACGTGTTACATTAAATCAATCCACCGTCTTCTCATACCTTTTTTTTCCACAAAACACAAACGTCCATCAACCATGAAGCATACCTATACTTAACGATCAACAATGCTACAGTTATAACTTTATAAGTTTCTTATTCCAACGGCTATTGGTCTCATTTTTAAATAGGGGGTAATAATTCATGTATTCTATGTACGGTTTACATTAGATATCTGTTAAAGTGACAGTTACGCGTAGTTGATTTAGCCAAAAAATTATCACAATGGAACCTAAATAGTAAGTTGCGTGGTATTGAAACCATACAATTAATAATGTTACAAAACGATATTTAATAATCAAACTAAAACCTGACTTACAAAATCTGCTCAAAAAGTTTATGTCTAACAAGAGATTAATGAAATCAATAAAACAAAAAAAACTTTTTCTCTGAATTCTCTTAGCATTATTAACATTGACAATACAATAATATCAACAGCAGTTTAATTAAATCTTACATTCTATTTAGTCTATGTCAGCCTTTTCAATTATTTTAATAGCAATAGTATTACAAGTTTTACACTAATATACCTATTTAATTAACAAAACAAGAGCTTCTTCTGACAAAATGAAATTGTATGTCTCAGTAATTTTTATTAGATAGGAAATAATAGTACTCGTACACATTTCAATTATAAAAAAAATGAACTAAGTAACAGCTCTTTCAGGTTACCCAAAAAATAAACTTTGTGAATAATTATGTATGAGGAGTTAACATCACAATTTTGGTTTAGTAATATAAAAATAAAATTAATTATTCTTATACGGAAGGTTATCATAGAATTCATGGCAATCAATGGGTATAACATTTTTTGATTCTCGTAAATGTTCATATTTTGATTTAAATATTGGCAATCTATTAGAAAAGAGCTGTGCTATTATGCTTTATGACCTTTGTGGTAATAGCTGAAATTCGTCATCGTAATAAAGTTTTGTATTCAATTGTAATATTAGGATTGTACTTTAGAACTCTGATATTAACCGCGCGCTTTGCACCAGTCCCTCTCAGGATAGTATCGTAAATAAGATTACTTTTGATACTATAATCTTTTAAAAAGTGTAATCTACCGTTGCATATGGAGATGGATTCAGTCTAGCTTCTTTAATATAACCGAAGAGTATTGGCTAGGTCAGAATATTTCACGATGTTTTAAATGTCTTTCAATTATCCAGTGAACTAATTTCATATCCATTTGGGTATGACTTTTCTTTCTAATCATTTTTGTGTGATGACTACCTGTTCTTCCGTCGCAAATCGCACAAGAGCGTTCGAAACCACAACATTTCTATTTTGTGATGTACCTACCTACATCCATCAGTGAAAATTACATCATTTTTAGGATTTTCTTCTATAATTTTTATTTAATAATCCACATAAACTGAAGCGTATATTCATGCTTTTAAATTTATTGTTGTTATTGTACCAATATTGTAAAACTGTGAACGACCAACTTCGTATTAAAATACTATGCACTGGCTAACAAAAATGGACACAATTTCACAGAATAGGAATATTTACTGAATAAGTACCTACTGAAAGTGGTGGTGTTGCAGTTGACTAAATCTGCAGTTTCTTCTGTAAGCTCTTCTTGATTTTCCGTTTCAGCAAACTTGATATTAAGGTAATGTTCAAGGAGTTCTCTAGTATTATCATGAGCTGTTTTAGGTTTTAGTAAAATATTTTTTAATCTCCAATAGTTTTTAGCACATTTTTTTATAATTTTTTTTTTATTAATATGCTGGAATTTTGTATGGACCTTTACATTAGCATTCTAAATGATTTGTCATAAGTCTCATACAATCTCGTGTCCGCGTTATTATTCAATTTTATTGTTCATTAAAAAAATTATGATTATGGAAAAAAAAACTTATTTGTTGATTAATATTTTTTATTTAATAATATTATTCTTACATTAAATATATACATATACATTTACACATAAAATAAATAATAATTTTATATTTGAATAAAACACTTTTTACGGAATATTGCACATATTTTATTTTATATTTAAGCCTGACGTTCCGACTCCTGTAAGTGAAATTTTTCACTAACAATGTTTTTATTTAAATTTAGAAAATTATAATTTCTTTTGAACCAATGTACTGAATTAGTTCTGATTTTTAGAGAGGCAGTTTCAGAATGAAAACAATATTCTCTCCGAATAGTGAATTGTTTCACAATTGATAACGCTTTGATTGAATATTATTATTTTATATTATTAAATTATTTTATATTTAATCCTGACGTTAGGATTAAATATAAAATAAAATAAGCGCAAAGTCCCTAAAAAAGTGTTTTATTCAAATGTGTAATGTGCGAAAGTGTAAGAACTAAATAATATTTTTATTCACTACTAGCTGATCCGGCCACGCGTAGCTGTGTTATGAATTAAAACTATCCTATCTCTTCAGTTGGACCAAATTACACATAAATACCAACTTTCATCAATATCGGTTGAGTTGGTGAAGAGTTCACTGGGAACATACATTGTGACACTGGATTTTTATATATTAAGATGAAGCTCGCTCTCGGAACTCCCGCCTTTTTATACCCTACCGCCGCGACCCATGTCGAGCGAGGCAACCGTTACACAAAAATAATCCTTATAGCATGATTCAGTATTCACGTGCGACGGCGCGATGGATTATTTCATGTATAAGTTTGGTGTTTCTATACCGATTTCTATGATTCTTTTTTTATTGAATAGGTAATAATGTTAACTTTTTTAAATTAGGGATGAGTGAGAGTATTATAAACGTAAGAGTAAACAAATATAATCAGAATGCTCCGAACTGCTAAGCTATCAGGAGTTACACGTGTTATTGTGAGACAACCATAAAAGATAGACATATGCTGTTGCAGGATATTTTTTAGAGAATTTTATGTAGAATATTTACGTCATACATGATTTATATGTAACTTTAACCATTAAGGCTGCACACGCGACGGAAGCTTAAAAATTGGAGTAACTTCTCCCGTTTTCCCAAAATTTCCCTTCACTTCTCTGCTCCTATTGATTTTAGCGTGATGAAAAGTATACTAAAACCTGCCCAGGAGTATGAAGAATAATTGTACCAAGTTTCGTTAAAATCCGTCAAGTAGTTTTTGTTTCTATAAGGAACATACAGACAGACAGACAAAAATTTTACTGATTGCATTTCTGGCATCAGTATCGATCACTAATCACCCCCTGATAGTTATTTTGAAAAAATATTTCATGTACAGAATTGACCTCGCTACAGATTTATTATAAGTATAGATTCGGAGAGAGTATTGTTTTCATTCCGAAACTGCCTCTCTAAAAATCAGAGCATATTCAGTACATTGATTCAAAAGAAATAATAATTTTCTAAATTTTAATAAAAACATTGTTAGTGTAAATATTCACTTATTGTTCAATTAACCGTTCTAAAATACGAAATTCTTAAAGTTGTCGTCTTTGGGGTAAGTAGAACTAACTAATTGCCTGTCGGTAGACAAATAAAAAATATAAAATATGTAACATTTTTAATTTAATGTATATTACACTAGACATTTAAGTAAACTATATATACAAAAATCAAATAATCAACTAATTGATAGTTTTAATTTTTTTTTTTAACCTTAAATTACTTTTATTCGTCCGATCTAATTAAGTACGTATAAGCAAATTAGTACCGCTTACTTAAGGGGTACGGAATATGCGAAATGTTTACAATGATTTTCAGTCTCAGTCAAGCTCATTATATATCCATGAAATAAAAAAATATATAAACTTTTAAAGACCCATTTTGAGATTAGCTAATTTTGTGTTAGCTTAAAATATAATAAACATAAAGATAATTTTGCAACAATTATTTGTTATATTTTTATGAATCTTAACATTTTGTGTTGTATTTTAACATATTACCAAACAAAAACTAACTAAGCAGTCTATAACAGTCTATAAATCATCAATTTCAAAGAAAAATTGCCATTATATCACATGATATGATTGTCAAAGGCTGAAGTTTTAACCCAAGTGTTGCAAATGATGCTACATTTTGTCTATATCCAAGTTGCCCAGAATGAAAGATTCTGGAAAGTTATTAATCAAAAAGTACTAAAGTCATCGCAATCGCTTCGCATTTTCACTAATTTATGTTAAGATTTAGATTAATATGTTCTTTAGGTAATAATTTCTATAAAATGTTATTACATCAAATGACAAACTTGTACACACGTATAATACATTTACTTAAGATCTAAACTATTGATATGACTTACAAAATGCATTATATATACTTGAC
This sequence comes from Calamotropha paludella, assembly GCA_927399485.1. Classification (NCBI taxonomy): domain Eukaryota; kingdom Metazoa; phylum Arthropoda; class Insecta; order Lepidoptera; family Crambidae; genus Calamotropha; species Calamotropha paludella. Next base: position 27,841,373 of record OV656803.1, on the reverse strand, counting down.
ATTTGCGTATCAGATATCACGCACTTGATATTGAGCGTAATTAAATGTGTGTATCTATCAATAGGTCTATTTGATACCTTTTAATTCTTATACTTTATGCGCTCGTGATCGAGCATTTTCGTGCACGGCAGTGTATTTCTCACGACATGATATGAAGGCTATTTCAGCTAAAATTCAATAGCGGTAAGCCGTCAATACCTTCTCGCGAGTGCAGTCAGTTATACAATCTTTTATCATAACTTGAGTTACATCAACATTCTCGCCAAAATGTTTTTGTAGATATCGCTTAATCTATTAAAAAAACTTAGTTATATTAAATTAATAATGAAGCGTCACAAAGGGATAACTTGTTCACATGTTACCCTGACTTGACTTTAATCTGACTAAATTAACTAAAATAACTAGCGAACGTCTTTTGTGATAATATGACAGTTTTAAACACGATTTGTATCAAAAATATGTCTTTTCTCGTTTGATACATTTAAACAAAATAACAACTATTGAATCTAAGTATAAAAACGTGTGCTTTAGACCAAACGACTGAAGTAAAACTTCTTTGGCTCCATCTATATCATACATATTAGATTTACGAAACGTAACACTCACTCTGTTTCTATCTTCACTAACATATATCTCCCTCTTAACTTCAGTTCGCCTCGCCCGATCACACTTTTCGTAATGCTCTCGTCACGCATTCACCAGCTTACACCTCAAGTAAAGCGTGCGTAAAGAAGTTTTACTTCAATTATATAATGACGCATTTGGAAAATAAACACTTATTTTTTCGCAACACACGACACTATCAAGCATGTAATATACAGAGGGGTTAACATAATACCATTACATATAACCCCATACTATCGACGATGGCAAAAATAGACTCTGCTGATTATGATGGCACAACAGAACTGCCCAGCGTCCATATACTAAGTTGTGAATGACATAGGTATAACTTCTTCATTGGCGTTGGGGGAAGGGAATGGTGCGTCTTCCTCGTAAATCATCACTAGTTTACTGTACTGCTTTTTCCGTGAAGTTTTCTAACGAACAATGAAAATTATTAATAAAAATAATTCAAACGTAAAACAATCTTCAATGAAGCGTTAGTTAAAAAATCCGTCATCAATTCAGTACATAATTCAATTTAAATTTAATCAGGCCTGAAGCTCGTTTTAGTCAATCTTTACAGAACTCTTTCCTATTTATTATGCAGCAGGAAAATCATTAACACTTTTGTCTAGCATGTTAAGGGATTTATTTCAATTTTTTGTAATTATTAAAATATTAGGGTCAGAATGTGTTTAAAACAATTTCACATCTAATGTCTTTAAAATTTTTATCGCTATTTTGACTTGACCGTAAGGGATGGTATGGTCTACTTAGATTGTAACAAAGAATATAGGGAAAAGTGCTCTACTAAACTACACTTATATTTTGTTCTTATACTTCCACGCACCTTACACATTTGAATAAAACACCTTTTTTGAGGATTCTGCGCATAATTTATTTTATATTTGTGTACTCATGTAGTTTGTTTTGGTTTTGCAAATAATAACAGTAAGATGGAGGTTGGTACCCCTGCCCGAGTTTCTCTCACCGGTTCTTCTCGGAAAGGCCTAATTCGGTACTGGTAGTACTCAGTAGTTTACAGTGTAATCGTAGTGAGAATTTAATAACAAAATAAAATGTAAAATAAAAAAAAATATTTATATAAAATTTTAACAATTAGGAACGTGCGCGATTAAATATATGATGAGGTAATAGAAAATCATCTTTTGATCACGGCTCCTGTAAAGGAGCCCAAACGTAAGGATTAAATATAAAATTAAATTTTACGCAAAATCCGTAAATTGTTTTAAAAGTTGCTTTATTCAAATACTCTATTATACACTATTACTTATATTACTTAGCGTTTAATGTATGTGCTGCCCTCCTATAAATAATGCGGCACTGATTTTTAAAAGCTGTATTATTAATATAGTTTTAGTCGGGTATGCAAGACGAATTTTGATATTTACCTTGATGCAAACCTTAGTCGTATTGGTTGAGGTTTCCTCTCCTGAACTACAGGAACTAGTTATACCTTCTTCTAGAGTGAGTCGTGCTGCGACTCCCTCTAACTGCAGATCCAAATACAGCTGACCTAGTTGTTCATCGACTAATGACGGCTGCAAATATGGTATAATTACAATTTTTATCACACATCAAGCTATCTAGTACAAAGCGATCAAAATAAAAAGCGATAAGACAAAACGCTCGCTATCGCGTCTATGCGCGGTCCTTTAGCGAAACATTTTATAGTAAGGGTCCGAGTCGACAAGCAGTAAATTCATAATGAACCAAGGCCAAACCACTTTATCGCCTGAATAAAAGTTTGTGTTTTATTTATTATACATTGGTTTTTATGGGAAACAGTGGATGAACTGAACTTGGCTAGTTGTTAACATTTTTTAAGGAAGATCTCCCATAAGGTCTCAGGATATTCTCCTCAGTCTCCAAGGCAAAAAAAAATAATCATTTTTAATATAAGACATCAAATTGACTGACTAGTACCAATTTTTGATGTAAAACTTACTTGAGTAAACTCATTAATTTTTTCTTTATCGCTTGACAGAACTTCTTCCATGGGTTTCGTCAGAACTTGGTATTTATAAATGAGCTCTGATGTAACGCAGACCTGAAAAATGTATTATTTAATTATTTACTAAATTAAACAATAGTGGAGATGCACCCTTGTAATATCTAATTTTTATAACCTCGGTTTTTAAAAGATATATTTATATTTCACTTTTGATATGAAAATGATTTCTACGCAAACTCTATCAATGCTAAATTTGCTACCTCTTTAGACGCAGCCAGAAGACAGGTTGTGTTATTTTTATTTCCTTTTTATTAATATATTGTTTTTTGCTATCGCTCTTTAGTTATACATCTTATATTTCTCTTCTCATGTCTGTTTACTAGAAGCATGAAAGCAAATGGTTTTTCTTTCATCTAGTAGGTAACTATTATTAGACATTCCCATCTTGCGACACGATACACGAGTTTGAAGGTGAATCAAAGTAGTTTCCTCAGCAGATCACTGGTAATTTGCGAGCGTTGTTTTTTTTCAAGAAATGTTGTTTACCTATTCAGTTTGCAATTATTGATCCGAGAGTATAGGATGACAACAAACTCGAGGGATTTGGTACAATAATAGAACTAATAGAGGCATAAAACAAATGTTGGATATTTCAAATAATGTCCGACGGTAGTTTCAGTTACGGACTGGCCAACAATCGGGCGAAACATCTGCCTCGCTTAAAAATTGTTCACGTTTTATCGCGTTTTTTTTCTTTTTGGCGTTTCTTAAGCTTGACGACTGTTATCGTCAGACTAAACTCTTGCAAAACAAATGGACACCAAAGCAAAGAACCAATTTTATTGTTAGTATAGCTTGGTTGATAATATTAGGTAGCCTTATACTCGGAATTGTTGTTATGTGTACCATTGACAGGTATACACAGCATTGTCTCTTCTTATTTTTCTAAGATAAGCTAATTTTTTACCAAGGTTTACTTTTCTTATTTAGTTATTTTGGGCGTTGCAATACAAAAATATCGAAAAATAGGCTACTTTTATTGCAAATCTAAGTTAAATTGTTATTTTATAAACACCATCCAGATTTTTTCTAGGTATAAGATATCATTCAAACACCTCATTTTTGAAAAAAAAAGGTAAATAAAATTTTTGCAAAAAATATGTTATCCGAGCGAATTATAACAACAGCTGGTTACTGGTCAAATATACATACAGTTCAACAATCGCCCGAAATCTTTTGAATAAAAAAGCGGTGAGCCCCACCCCGCTACGCGAGCATTGTGCGCGAGCAGTTTCACAATGAAATCAACCGGGGACCTTCCGCGATGCAATACTTGCGTTCACGCATTTACCTCGTCTACCTAACGAAATGTATTCACACTTGCAATTGAAATCGTCGTTAATGTGAAGGAGGCCCAAAACGCCTCGAGAACTTAAAAATAAAAATAATCCGTGCATTTGACGAAGTTAAAAAAAAAGTAATAAAATTAAAGGCAATGTTCGTAAACGTGCAAGACTGTTTAGACAGAAATCGTCTACACTTTGAAGTAAAGTGATTGTTTTCAAACTTCATGTAAGTGTGTTTTGGGTAGATTTTTAATTAATTAATGGATTGGAGTATACCAAAGTATGTGCACGGCGGCTAAGACTTGTACAATTTTTCACAAAGATATAAAATTCTATTAATTATACATTTATTCAACCTATCGTGTAAAACAGACATTTTTTTTTTAATTTTAATACTCTTGTTTTTTTTTATTCCTCCGGTTTCGGGTCTAGCGGTAAATGAGTGGTAATAGTTTTTGGCACGGAATAATTTTGATAAAAAATATGAAATGTGTAGTTTTAATTTATTAATGCTGTAGCATAAATATTAAAAATAAACACTTTTTAACTCTTGTGATTTTTGCTCCAGCTTCGGGCTTAGCAGTAAATGAGCGGTAATAGTGTTTAGCACAGAATAATTTTGATGGAAAATATTGAATTTATTGATGCTGATGGAATAAGTGGTGAAAAGTTAATGCTTTTTACTAATGTTATTTTTTTCCTCTTGCTTCAATTTTGGAAATTTTCCAAATATAAAAATGTCGTATCGTTGATTTTATTGCTTTGTTATACTGATTTTCGAATTGCCTATGCGATCCCTGCTTTTTTTTAATTTCTGTGGTTAAAACAGCCTTTCCTATAATCAAGCAATTAAGGCGGAAACACATTATTAAAACGCGACGCGACGCAACGTGTCGACACCCGATATACACCGTGCACATTACCAACACGCGACGCCACGACATACTAGCAATTTCTGAATACAGTTAGCTAACAGCAGTGGAAGTGTATGGTCATGTACTATGGATTAACATAATTTATTATCTCTTGAAAACCGTAGGATGATGTGCGATCTAGTTTTTCTCTTTAAATTATTAAATAATAAGATAGATTGTCCAGTTCTTCTATCACAGATCAACCTTATAGTCAAGGCACGAGTACCCGCACGCTCCTCACGCCCCATAAAAATATTCGTACCACCACAATATCGCAAGAATTAGACTCGCAATAGCTATTTTGCTCGCTGTATGAAAACATATAACGAACAATTCTACAAATTACACCTGTTTTGTAACACATTGACTGGTATCAAGTCAGACATTTTCAATATATTTAAGTAAAATGCTAATAATGTTCGTTTTAATAATTTTTAAGTAAATTAATACTTATTTTGTTGTGTTGTTGCCTTAATCATAGATATTTAATAATAAGCTAATTCGTATTTTAATGTACTTTTATATTTTGATTTAAACTAGTTTCTGTTCCTACATTTATGTACCTAATTAATATTGGGCACTCATTATTCTACAATTGATGTCAAAATCTTGTGTACTTTATTATTTCTAATGACTGTTTCGTGCCAGAATAAATAAAGAAAAAATTAATACAATAAATGCAAAATATAATAATAAATTGACATAAATTCTGTTTGATAGTTTGAAGAATAGGGATGGGTCAACGAATTCGTATTCGCTCTGTGACAGTTCTCAAACGACTGACGCGTGGCATCGGGTATTGTCTAGAAACATACTACGCGCGCCGCGTCGGATGGCGTGTTTACCCCCACCATGGACAACACACCGACCTGGCCCGTCTGGATCGGGTGGCGTGTGAGCGCATGGCGTCGCGTCGGATGTTCATAGTATGATTCTGGTCCATAGAAAACAATACATTTGATTCGACTCAACACGCATCGCGTTTCATCGGGTCGCGTCGCGTGTTAATAATGTGTTTCCGCCTTTATTGTACAAAAGTTGATGGTTTTTTTAAATGCGCCTTATTGCTAACGTTATGGTCTACTTTTACGTTGAAATTTTTTTATCTTTTTTTAAAAGTGTTATCGTTTATAACGTTATAAAAATAACAAAACAACTTATACGTTCTGCAATTTGACGGTCCTAAGCCCGTAAAGGTCACTAACAAATAATGTTAGTGACTTATATTACTATAATGGTAGTGACCATGAAAGTTTAAAACAATATATTGTTTCGTTACTTTCTTCAAAGTAATGTAGATGGTGTTTTCAAAATTGCCCTGTATAGTAATCTCAATGACCGCCACATATTTAATCAGCTGTAATTTGCGAAGGTTCTCTTAAAAATTACCCACTTGTTCCATCCATTTTGGTTCCAATTTTCTTCTAGGTGGATCCTTCTTAATTGCGTTTGTATTATCAAAGGCGTACAGGGTCGATCTAAAGTCGAAGGACGAGCCCTCTTGATACTTTCTTGGTGCAGCAACCTACATTGAAAAATTAAAAGGTTATGAAACACTAATTTTACACTAAAATAGTGATTAGTTAAGCCTTAAATTTTGAACTTCTTTTTGGCTGCAAATAGTTTGCAATTAATTAATAACATTGTATTCAAAAAATGCTTAGTTATCGTTTAGAATACACCAATGTTTAATAAATAAAAACTTTTTTAATTGGAAGCTTTTCTCAACACAATATGGCCTTCGAGACTTTGCCTTTTTGAAAAAATAATTATTTATTTATTTTATTGCCAGAAAACCAAGAGCTATATTAATTCCAATAGGTGTAAATATAACAGCTGAAAGCCAATTATAGGTTCCTACCAATAAAAACAGTTTATAATGTTAAGCACTTAAAATGCACTACTATAAGTTAATAAAATATATAAATGTTATCGTAGCTTAGGGAACTTTATAGAATCTTTATGATCGTAATATTATCATATATACATGTAATTTTATGACTATCCAGAATAGATTGAAACTTAACACATAATGCAAACATAAAAAGCATGTATTAAGGTTTTACGATAATCGGCAACATTTCAAGTTAAAGAAGCTAGGAATTAAATAAGCTTTGTTACAATGATATGTTGTCAAAGTATATAGCTTGATATGCAGTTGACAGTATTATACAGCTCCTTACATTAGTTGGATCGCTTTTCTTGGCATCACTCTCTTCAGCGCTTCCTGATTCAGTCTTGAAGAAAGAGGAATAGAATGATGAATAGCTAGACTCGCCGTCGGTTTTGTCAATCGTTTCTTCATTCATCCTTATACCGACCTCTCTAGGTTTGGTGCTACAGCTAGGTGCTGAGGCAGATACTTCTTCAATAGTCTGTAGACAATACCTGCTCTTTAGTATCTATACGATACAATTATAAAAAACAAATGTGTTGTAACTTTACCACAAGATTATCGGACGCCTTTGGTGCTTAAATCCTGTCCAATCGATCATTACTTAATATTAAATATAAATTAAAATACAGTGTAAGTACAAATGTTAATTAAAACAGGTATAAATTAAAACAATGAAAAAAGTTACATCAACAGAATAAAGAATAAACAAAACAATCTAACAAATTTGCGACAAAATCAGCTGAGTTTTACATTAAATTACATAATACAAACCATACTTATACATCATAATAAAATATTAAATTAAATTAGTATGTACGTTGAATGTTCAGTGCCTATACCATTGGAGATACATAAGGAATACCATGAAAATTCTAGGTCACGTGGTCAGTCAATCGCTAATACAGAGTAGATCGCCTAAAGCAATCAAAATTCCCTAACGGATAGGTAAAATTTCTCAACATAAAGTCCGACGATTGAAGTGAAATTATAACTAGAAAAAATTCAACTTTTCTCAGACAATCAGGTGGGATCTGAACCCAAGTCCCCTTGACAACTAGGCAAGGTCTCTTCTAGTTAAGCTACCGCGAAGCCTAGCCCAAAGTTAGCACTGTAAGGGTATTTTATGGACATAAGGATGACGGGTAGGCATGCATATAGAAGATACATAGATACGTAATATTCAGTTAGGTGCAAATGGTCGTATTTATGAGCAGTCCCGTTAGGGACAGATATTATTCATATCTGTCCCTAACGGGACTCAAACCCAGGACTGTTGGTGCGAAAGGCAGGATCACTACCTTTGCACCAAACGGTCGAAAAGGTTATGTTATTATTTTATTTTTGTTACTTAACAATTTAACTGCTAAACAATGGAACGAAAGTGCAATTATTACTTTTAGGTGAACGTTTTCTGCTGTTTAGATAACCGATTTCCTTGTAAGAGTTATGAAAAGAACGGTTGGAGGTACATTTTATTTAAGAGATCACTTCCAAATTTTGCTTTAATACCGAGTTGAAGCACATCGAATATAAGCGTGTTAAGGACAGAAACGAAAAGTTAAATAGATCCCTTATTCATTGATTTTTATAAACTTAGCTCATTGCAGTAGCGGAGCAAGAGGAGTGGGGGTTAAGCAAAGGGGCCCAATACCTCCTATGTAGTATCTGAATCCACATGTGGAAAATCTTACATTAAGATTAATATTAAACTAATTCTACTTATTATTAGATTATTTTATTTATTATAGCGGTCAAAAGTATCCGTCATCAGTTTAAGACAAAATATTAAGATTAAGCGATTTGATATGTAACCTGATTTATTTCCTCATTAAAATCGAACTCCCTTAAACCAAAATCCTTATTACGCTACTGTTATATTGGTTTTTACTTTAATGTTATTTCTGTTTGGTTGCCATTTCGACCATTAAACCTTTATACTAATGGAAACATTTAAACATGTTTGTTTTGTTAACTATTTACTATGCCCATTTTCCATTTAAAGCATACAATAATCTATTAATAAATGTATTAATTGTTATTTAAAATGAATGTTCGTTTTGTGATATGCAGATTATCAAAGTGGGTCTTGGTCCATTTCAATACGCACGTTCTCTTCGTCGGAATTCGTGCGGTATCTGCAAAGGACATAACAGTAGTAGCCGAGTGACTGTCAAAATAGCAAAGTTTTACTCTTGTGCAGTTTCAATATGGTCGAAATAAAAAGATAAGCAACCGAATCTACAAATACTAACGACTTACTCAAACTTTGAATACATAATATATTAGTACAAGCGCACATGGCGGCCGAAAAGCATACCTTATCTACATTAAAGTCGAAGATGAATGAATAAAATACATCTGAAACTGAGCAATTGTCATAATTTTTGTTATAAAGGCACGGATACAGATTAAAACAATTACTAGATAACTTTCCTCCTTGTGCAGAAGCATAAAAAAGGTATTTTTGTCAGCTGCGATACGATTTAGAAAATTTATATAAGATGAAACTTCAAAAGAAAACTATTATAATTCCTACAGCGGTTTATAATTTAATAAAGATTTTATCTTTCACTAAAGGCCAGAATTTAAATATTTTAACCTTATTAAAATTTGTGTAGTAGATAATTTTATAGTAAAAGGAAAACACGAACACAAAATAGTCTTAAATTACATAATCGACTTTTAAAATAAAAATAAATAAATTTGGAGGCCTATATTTGTAATTAATAGAAAACAAAGAAATTAAGCTAAAGATAGATACATAACTAGCATATTCAAACATAATCAAATTGGATATTTCACTTTTAACCAGATGAAATACAAACAAATACATAAGTATTTTAGAGCAATCTATAATCTGTTAGCTAGCTGACTTTGTGGTTCATCAAAATCTCAGTACAGTACTACATTCAGGCCTAGCGCATAACTATGTAGGTTCCCACGGTAATTGCGTGGTGCGGAGCTGTCTCGGTGCATACGCGATAAATAGTAATAAAGACAAGTGTTACGATATTTACAAACATGTACCTAAATTGAATTATTATAATTCAGTATAACAATAAAAACACTAAATCAAGTGCTTATATAATTCCATGTTAATATTATTTGTGATTTGATTTTCTTACTGCGTATAATTCTATGAACTTTATTCTTATAATACATTTCATAAAATCGTCTTTTCTACATCTCTTTAAGTTATCTTGTTTTAAAAAACTTTTTCCCCTTTTTATGTTCATTAATTTCATATTTATGTTCAGCAGAATAGGGACCTGATTATTTTGCCTTAAAATATTTGTACACTTCTATTAACAACTTGCTCAGTGTTACCTCTAATAGAAAAACCATCTTCGCTTAAAAATCTCATGCGCGTTTTGTTTAAGCCGGCCTGTCCAAAAAACTAGAGTGGATGACAAGGATACTGACGCCGCACTGAAGTCTCGCGGCTTTGACGTATGAAAACTTATCCCTCCCGCACTGCTCAACTACTGCAGGAACCTACTAAGTTATACGCTCCACCTGTAGTTAATTTTAATCGACTCAATGAGAAGACGAAATACGCTGCAAGTTGCATGTTGAATGTAGTATAATCGTTAAATAAAAAATATCCAGCTAACTAACCTAACAAAAATTCACACACGGTTTATTTTTTTTTTTCAAGTTTTTTACACGTTTTATGTGAATACTACGTTAAATATGAATTTTATAGATTCATACATTTCGAAATAAAAGTAAAACACTGCAGCAAATTATAATATCTTACCGTATGATGAGAATACATCCATATATTTTTTTACATCACTGGAAGCAATGTATATAAGAAAACGTTTTTCATCCGCAGTAATTTCAATACATTGTATGTAATAGACAACACATAGAGGGATATTGGTCTATATCATTAAACCACATTCGCATGATTTATTTATAAAAGTTATTTAACATATCATTAAGGAATTTAATGACGTGATTATTTAATTAATCGCGATTATTTGAAGAATTTATCTTAAATAGTTAATGCTTTAGAAAAAACACTGTTAACGTTTTATAGTTAAGAATTAATCTTACCGGTTTTGCGGTACTATTACTTGTCTCTCGGGTCTTTGGCTGAGCGCTGTTCATGGGATTGTAGGGACGATTAGTATTTATCATGGTTTGTGGCATAGGGTATGTTGCTTGCGGCGCAATTGTGGAATACATGATAGGTGACCCGTACATTTTTTGTCCGTGCATAATGTATTGCACTGTAAAATTAAAAATATATTTATTAATAACTTATTTCTACCTTATCACATAAATTTAATGGTCATGATTTATCTATTTTCTACAGCTTAATATAATTTTAAACAATCTGATAAGCAGCCCTTGCGAAATTTTCTTAGTCACCGCAATGACTAGACCGACAACACCGAGAACTGCGCCACCGAGCCCCGTTGGTCCTCCTTTGATGACTACGAGAACATAATACTCGGCTGACGTAACCTGGCTGCAGGCTAGTCAGCATATCGACTAAAATATCCTCACGATGCCTTAATACTTGTTCAAAAATTAACATGACTATAGTTCATAAAAGGGGGTTAATGAAACATGTGCATATTCTGAGCAGTTTGAATAAAACGAATTACTAAAGATTTCTCATTGCACTAATACATACTTGGTATCGCCGGCATGGTTATCATTTGTTGAGAGACGGCTGTATCCATTGACGGCATCTGTTTCGGAACGCCCACGCCTAACAAAAACGTATTTGGACTATTAACCGGACTGTTGTTGTGCCAATGAGAAGACGCTAAAATGAAAACAAAATTAAAAATACATATTTTCACTTTATCGGGTTACCAAGAGAATATAATAAATAATGTCCATTCAATGCAAATCAAAATAACAGTAAACAACCTAATCATAAACTCTTTACATTAAATAAAGCAATAGAGAACGGTACCTACCGTTTACCTTACATATAAAAATGAGGGAAAAGTGGAAGAAGCGATTAAATAATAAAAAAATAATAAATCAAAGATTAAAAGGGTAACGGTACACAAAGAAACATGTTTTAAATATAAACAATAAATCAAATCAAATATTCAATAAAAAATTAACATACATCTAGTGTAAAATAAATAACCGTAGTATTTTAAACCGTATCATATTGTTAATGTAGCCTTTCCGTCCACTTGGTACTTTCGACTGAAAATACTAGAGTCAAATGAAATAGTTCTTATTCACATTTACCCATTGACATAGTTATTGTAGCAGAAGGATGCACTTCGGCAGTGCTAGTCGTATGGCGACGGTGAAGCTGTCTTGACGTGGAACAATGGTGTTTTCGGGCCACTGTATCTAAGTAGACTGGTTTCGACGATCTCTTCATACCGTGCAACTATAGGAAAATCAATAAATACAATTTAAAATTCTCCATTGATTTTTCTTAATTGAACAGACTAAGTCTCATTTTTAGGATCAAAATAATTAATTTTTGCACTTGACTTAAATGCATAAAAATGTATTCAATACTAACTGCATCAGGGACTCGGGTAAAAGTATTAATAAGTCTAATAACAATAATAATAAAAATGCGCGTATACCTTATTGATGGTGGGCAACTCGTCGCTGCATCTAGCCAGTTGCTCTTTTTTCTTCTGTCGGTGTTTTGCTATATTTTTTTCCCTCCCTCCTTTACTGCTTGTTCGAGTCTCGCGATGTAACCTTAACATTTCTCTCTCCATATCTGCATTGTGTCTAGAAATAATAATATCTCCGATTCAAATAGAATACGTTGTTGCCAAAATATTTATTAAAAGGCATGTTGTTCGATGAAAACAATAATAACTTTTCTTCTTCTTACATACAATACACGTAATAAGAGCCATTTCTAAGGATATTTAAATTAACTCTTCTTAGGCGACAGCAGATATTTACAAAAACAAATATTTAAATTTGGCTTACGTAAGCAAAAGACACCCTTTCTTTTACCCAGGGGAAAGCTTTATGGCTTCGACCCACCACGGGTAGATGGCGTGGATATGTGAGGACTCCCTCTGCCATTGCGTAGGCGGGATATATACCACACTAAAACCCCTGGGGCGCACCACCACCATTTCAGTCCGGGTCTGGCAGGACCGTGTTATCACGCACCACCTTTGGCCCTGACGGACTGCTGGCCCTTGGAGCTCATTCTGAGTCGGTCCTATGGGCCCCTTCACTTTCATGGATGCCGTGTACGTTCCGGGCATCCACCGGCGTGTGTAATACCTACAATAGTGCCACCCCACTGCCGCCGGCCGATTCACAGGGTTCCGTGGGGCTCGCGCTCTTGCGCTTCGCTCCCATCCCCCTTGGGGCCATTCATTTATTACGTAAGACGATTTAGGGAGGATGGGGGGTCAACCATGTCTTATTTTTTCTTACAGGGGGGTGGGAGGGAGTCTCGATAGTTCTTACGTAAGATCACAAAAATGCGCAAAGTTAAAATTCTATTCTACTTTGAAAAAGCACGGGCAACCGCTCGAGTACCATTTCCATGGCAACGGACCTGCGCCAACCGCACTACGCCTCCCGGGAACTCCCCGCTTGTGGACTAGTCGTCACTTCTTCGGTCCTTACCATTTTTACTGTCCATCAATACAAGATGCGCTCATAGATAGAATTTGTTTAGTAGGTATGCTCTAAATATTTTGCGTCAAAAAAGGCATCGCAACTTCACAAGAAACTACTTTTAGGTACTTTGAAAAATAAACTTAAAATAAACCAAAAGTGTATTCATTTTTGCCTTTAGATTCTTACGTAATAAATATGAAATAGGGGGGAGGGGGTCGGCCTATTCTTATTTTTCTTACAATAGGGGGGGAGGGGGTCAAAATCTAGCGAAAATGGTCTTACGTAATAAATTAATGGCGCCCTTCCGTTATTTCCCTGTCACTTATGCACTCCTTCCGGCTTTGGAAGGGGTGGAAGTGACTCTAAACTCCCAGATATTGACAAGGGGGTACTAGGTGTCCATGCAGAATGCAGCAGGCATTTACGTCGTCTTCCCTTCTCCTTTTTGCGCAGTGGCGTAGCTAGAGTGGGCGGCGGTGGTGGACCGCATCGGATGTCACCCGCTTAAGAATGTCACCCGACCGTGAACATCAGTAATGCTACCTATAAAAATTTATAAATTGGGATTTTTAGGTTGAGATGACCTTACAACAGGAGACTGCCACCTTCCACGACCTCTTGGTTGCCACCATGGCCTTAGCCACGGCGGTAAGCAAGAGGTCACCTCCTATCGCCGCCACCAGAGTGCCGCGCTGCGAAGACCATGCCGTGCACATCTCCAGGGTGTGCTGTGCGTCGTCTTCAGCAGCACCTCACTGGCACGACGGGGTCGGCTATCCGGTGACGGTATTTACCGAAACACCCGTGCCCGGTAAACACCTGCGCCAGCCTATATGTAACCGACATTTTTTCCCCTCTCTGTCCACTCCCGCAGCACTGACCGTACTGCCTCAAGCATCCGCACTTCTGGGTTCTCCATGGATGCCTCCCACGGGCCCGGTAGTGCCGCCTCCGCTCTGTGCCTTACTTCCGCCAACTCCTCCGGGGCCAGTCTTTACCCCTTTCCCTCATAGCCTTTCTTTAGACGTACACTTAATGAGGATCTGGGCCTCGAGATTCTAGGGGGCATACCCACAGAGCGCAGGCGCTGCCCAGGAAGTCGTGAAGACCCTGCCAATTATATTTGTAGTTTTGGAGTGACACCTACAAATTCCGCCCCAGGTCCCAACCATACCAGATATGCCACTGTTTCTGCAGCTTCCTTTTGCAAGATGACGTCTTCGTAGAACGCAGTCACCGTCTCCCACGATCTCTCTGTGGCCAGCATGGCCCTAGCCAATCCGGCCAGTGAGAGATCCTCCTAAACATCCCCACCAAAAAGCCGCGCTGCCAAGACCACGCTGAACACACGCTAGCACGATAGGGTCGGCTCCCTACTTATCCGATAGATCAAAGATTTACCGAAGCACCCGTGCCCGTTTTTTTTACGTGTGGAAAATACGTTACGCATACGCTCCTTTGCAAGAACACCCTCCTGAGGATCCGGGCTTCGATCTCCTAAGGGGGAGTGCCTGCGAGAGCGAACGCCGCTGCTCCCGACACCGTCCTATAGCCCCACACAATACGAGTGTCTATAGTCCGCTGCTAACTGTAAAGTCTAATTCAATCACTCTCTTCTAAACCGCCGTAAACACTGTCCTGAAAGGTTCCTTATACAGTAAGTTCTAACGCTAAGTTTTGACGGAGGTTGGGTGAAGGATTTACTTTTATTTTATATAAAACGTAATTACTTTAAATGATTAATTACTTTCGTTATCCTTGCTGATATAATATGCTGCGATATAAATATGCTGCGTAGCGTCCTTCTTAATGAGGACACATTAACATTGAGTAAGGTTGTAACAGAACAGCAAAGACCGTTGGTTCCCTGCAGTCACTAAATCATAAGTTCTATTTTGTAAAAACCTTCGTTTATTCCTAGAAAAATGAACGATTTTTTTAAACAGGGGTTTATATTTCCATTGATAGACGCGATCAAGTAGGGTCAGCCAATTAATATGTTATATTTGCTTTAGCAAACAACAAAATTTATTTTGTAATCATAAATTAAAATAAAGCATGTCTATCAAGCAAATGTGCATTACTTCATTTGAATTCGCGATCTCGTACATAGTGATAGGGTGTGTTTTGCTTCTGGTTTTCCACCAGCTGCCTCCCTACTTGCGGGCCATCATAGAGCAATACCTACAAGACAGGGCAGTGCTCCATGTGACAAGAAAGGGTGCCTAAAGAGAGGGCGATGGTGAGCGGTGATGTGAGCCTGTGGAACATGGGATAGTATTGGATCCTGCAAGGACGGCTGTTTGCCCAAAACAGAAATCGTGTGTTATGCTGACGACACTCTGAACCCCGCTCGAGGAAACAGTTACGTGGAGGCCAGAAGGTTGGCGAGGGTGGCGATGGATCTAACCATCGCTAGGCTGCGGAGAATGGGTCTCCGGGTGGCGGTCCAAAAAACGGATATCATATTTTTCACGGCCTAAGGGCTCCTCCAGTGGCGGCTAGGGAAGTCGAGATAGGTGGGTGGGGTGAAGCTTCCTGTAAGGCCTCACATCAAGTATCTGGGGCTGCTCCTGGATGTTCGCGAGCACTTCAGGTTCAGGGTTCAGATGCCCTAGGCTGATGATGGCCTTAGGGGCGCTGAGAAAGTGAAAACGCTGGGTGCAGGCAAATAATTCCATATTTTACCAATGTTTATTATAAAAATATTTTGTCTGCTATAATGTGTTTGAAATTGTATAGCATGAAATATCCTATTTCTAAGGATTGTGCGTAGTGTTTTAGCTTACTTACTGCTTTAGCCATATATTTTCTGTGATCGTAGTCTTTTGTTCCACTGTCAGTAAACTCACTATTCAATCAAATAATCACGACTCGCTCACAGTATAAAACCGCACTTTTTTGTGTTGTTTTGTTTTTATTATTGGCTTCCAGACACTCGACCAGAGACAGTCGATGGACAATCGATCTTACGAACGCCCGTTTTATCCAAAAGAAAACTATGTTTTGGTGACAGAAGACACTGCGATACCGTTTTCAAATGAAGGAGGAGCACATAAAAGTGGTTAAAAATAACGATAAAAAACTCATTCATTGCTGAACATATGATCCAATCGAGCACAAATTACTAGATTGAGTTTTACAATCCTCAACTTATCTTATTAGAACGCTATTACATACCAAGAATAGCCAGGAAAGTGATTGTAATTTCCAAACATAAAAATTTCAATCGTGAGACGAGTTTAATCTGTCGAGTGTCTTGAATCCAGTAGTCCATTTGTGTAAAAGCATAACAACACGTTTCGCTTTCTGATACTATGAGGATCCAGTTTCAAGTAAATAGTTTACAGACAGCAATACCACTATCAAGTGCAATAAAAGACCACGATATGTCTGCCCATAACATCCAGCCACAAAAAACTTAATTTCTTTTATGACAATGGGGCATGTATCTGCGCCGATATAAGGTACAAAGCAATATGACCATTTTAGTACTCTACAATACGTATATTAAGTAACGTACTGTTGAAGCGCTCAATTAATCAGTACTCACTTAGAAAGAAGCGACTCCGTAAGTCGCACTTGCTGGTGATCACCCAAAGATCTCACTGGACTGTCTGTCACTGCTTGATCGCTCTCACACGAACATGTCAGGTCTCCCGCCTCGCCAAAGTATTGAGTTAAGGGCGATAAGTGATTTCTGAAAGACAACAATTTTCTATTAATATGTCAACTATATTATTTATTCGCGTCTAATAAATACAGACACTTATCCCTCTACCAAGTTTTGCACCTGGCACCTTTGGCGTTATGTTGTAGCCCCATTTTATAAATACAAACTGCTTACGTAGTTACACATAGTCTTATACTTTTCCATGTTATCTTTTCTACTGAATTGAAATTGAATTAAAATTAGCGTTTGATAGATTGGGTCAATTTAACTGAAATTGATAAGACGTTGATAATTTTAAAAATTTATTTAAGGTTACTTTCTTTTAATAATATTTCTTTTAATTGTATCATTGAACAGGAGGAGAATAAATTTATCACTGCCTCTTTATAACAATATCCTATAAGCTTTAAACTACTTCAAACCTATTAGCTGCGCAGGAAGTTAGTGTTCGTACATTTTTTTAAGTCAACCAGGGCTGACCTCGCAACTATACATACTGGCAGGATACCATCGAGTCCTTGCGCGATAACGACGCAGTAATGCACACAACGTTGGTCCCATGAGCGGAGAAAACGCGTCACGTGTCACGGTGTAACGAGGCGCCATAGCTATATTAGCGACTCGTTGCTGTCATTGCGCTCTTCTCTGGCCATTTTTCTCTTGGTTTCCGTTTTTAAATTTACCGTCTGTCTGTTTTTATTTGTATTGTTCTCGAAGTTCATTCTTACCAGAGTCAGCGCGTTGAGCGGTTGACTCACCGCTAACAATTATTTTAATATATTTCTAAAGTGCTGATCAGTTATAATAAACTTATACTAAAAGTTACAACAACCCACAAGATTCTGTATCACCAGTTCCTGATATATAACAAAGTCTATAAGTTTCTTTAAGGCACTATAGTAAGTAGCACTACCTTTTATATTATGTTTTAGTGTTAAACGTGAAATTGTTTTTGTGTTCAGTGTAATTTGCCTTTTTTATATAATTGTTTCAGTTGTACCTTAATTTCCATAATATAAATACATAAGTGACGACCCAGCGCCTTTCATTATTTCCTGGCCTCACTCCGTCACAACGGTAATAACCTGTACTCTGCGCATTTTACGAGTCCTATATTAGGCGACGCTACTTTAAAGCATTTACTAAATTACAATACTCACTTAGAAAACAGCGACTTTGTAAGTCGCAGTTGCTGATGATCACTCAAAGGACTCACTGGGCTGTCTGTCACTGGTGGATCGCTCTCACAAGAACTTGTCAGACCACCCGCTACGCCAAAGTTTTGCGTTAAAGGCGATACCTGGTTTCTGAAAACCAATAATTTTGAATAACATGTTAACCAGGTCAGATATTCACGAATATAGATAGAAGATCGTCTAGATACAGAACTAGATATACAAGATCAAAATTTTGTAAAATTCATAATCTTTGAAAGCTATCATCATATCAGCCGTACGACGCCCACTGCTGGACATAGGCCTCCCCCAAGGATCTCCACAACGATCGGTCCTGTGCTGCCCGCATCCAGCGTTTTCCCGCGATCTTGACCAGATCGTCGGTCCACCTCGTAGCGGGCCTACCCACTGAGCGTCGTCCGGCACGCGGTCGCCATTCGAGAACCTTTCCGCCCCAACGGCCATCAGTTCTCCTTGCTATGTGTCCTGCCCATTGCCACTTCAGCTTCGCAATTCTTTGAGCTATGTCGGCGGTTTTTGTTCTCCTACGGATCTCCTCATTTCTGATTCGATCGCGTAGGGAAACACCAAGCATAGCTCTCTCCATTGCCCGCTGGGCGACCTCGAGCCTTCTTACAAGACCCATAGTGAACGACCACGCTTCACTGCCATAAGTCATCACTGGCAACACACACTGGTTAAAGACTTTCGTCTTAAGGCACTGAGGTATTTTGGACGCGAAAATGTATCGCAGCTTCCCGAACGCTGCCCACCCGAGTTGGATTCGACGAGAGATCTCTTTCTCGAAGTTGGACTTACCTAACTGTATTGTATGTCCTAGGTAAACATAGTGGTCAACAACTTCGAGTGTAACGTTCCGAGTTAACGTTAAGTGTAACGTTGAAAGCTATATTATAACCCATTTAACGATCAGTTCATTTTCAGCCTTAAAAAAAGACGTCCGCTCAGGCTCAGTTATCTCATTTCTAATGGCAACTCTTTAAGAAAATCATATACACTAAATTCACTAACCGGTATCTCACTAATTCAGTATGTTCAGTTAGTTCAGTTTTCAGTATGTGTTATGAAATTGTTTAATTGTATTATCATGTCGTCTTTTTTTAAGTGTCGCTCTAGTTAAAACTACACAGAAATAAAATTATTCATGGGTGTTAAATATAAAAACTATAAAAATCATTTATTACCAGATAAGTGTAAAAAAATAAGTTGATAGATTTTTTCGTACTTAGGTACATTATGCCATATATAACATTAACGGACATGCCTTTCCGAAAAATTCTGGTATTTATAGGATTAAAGTAATTATTATAAAAGCAGTTAAGGATTTAATAATGCGACAAACGGTTAAAACTATAAGGCAAGGATAGTAAATCGTTTCAATTTGAATTTTATTAATGTGTTAAATAGTAATATTTTAATAGTAGCTTATGAACTGAATTACTAGTTATACACAGCTCCATGTAATAATTTTAAAATTCTAGAGATGAATCGTAATCATTTGATAATTCCAGAAACTATAGGCGTATCCATATTGTTACGACGGAGGACTGTCACTGTCGTTTATTAATAAAAACCTACGAAAAAGAAGCCGCGGTAATTGACCGGAGCGCGTAGGTATAATAAAAGTAGTTACACCAACTAGAGGACAGAGATCGCAAGCACGCGCGGTGCTGCAAGTGAGAGAGACGGTTCGCGAACATTTCGCACCTTTAAAGACAAACCGTTGCTATACAAAAATATCAAATTTTACAGGAGAGCAAATATATGGTAAAAAAATATATCTTTTTGCAATAAATCCCTGCCTATGATGTTTTGAGACATCTTTGAGGGCTATTATTACAGGTCTTTCTGTACATTATTGCACACAATATACAAAATCATGATTTATCAAAAAAAAACACATTTTTTTTATGATTTTGAACTTTTATATAAAGTTTTTTCAATAAAGTAAATTTCTTTGAAATTAATGTGTAAAAAATGTATTTATCCGAAAAATATTTGTTATATAAAAAATCTATCCATAAACTATTATTTTTATATAAGTAATTAATAAAGTTTGCACACTTGTCGTTTAAGGATAACGTTGGGTAAGATAAAAAAGCATCGAAATTAATGGAATCATTTATTATTTAAAATCAAAGAGTAACTTCCATACATTTGTTTGACTGAATTATTTGGCAGATTTTCTTAATGATTATTTTGTACTTATAAAATCACAAAAAGTTTAAGCTTAAGACTATTTAATACCTATTTTTGGAATCAGTGTTAATAAAATTATGTTATGAAAATAAAAATAAACAAAATTCTAAACGTTAATTACCTTAGGCCTTAGTATGACATTTTTCTGCACGATACTCATACCCAAAAATAATAAAGGCAATCCTATTGTCATAATAATATTCAAAATAAAGAAATAGTCTTTGTCACAAACATAAAACTGTCTTTTAAACATAAAAATCTTCTAAAATAAATCATCCACTGAATTTTTATAACAAACAAAATATCTCCTAAAGTATAAAATATCAAAAAAAAAACCAGGCTACAATAAATGCAAGATATTATTATAATAAGATAACGCGTAACTCTGCGGTATTATATTACTGTCGATGAAGCTCTTTAAACCACTTTTTTTTCCTCTCATTTAACTTTAATCCAGACTGATACAAAGGCACCAGTTCGTAATTTTTAAGGCTTGTGCCAAGAGTCGTACGTGTGTATGTTGATGTTGTGATTATTAAAGTATTGTATTTCTTTAAAGTCTGTATCTACATATTTTTGTAGTAAATAAAAACTTGCTCTGAATCTTCATGTTTTTCAAACTAAATTATCTTGATATCAGCTAATCTAACTGTTTAACCCTGAATATTTTTTGAAAATCGTCCACCACACGGTACTGTGAGATTTTTTATATCAATAAAGTCAGAAAAACACATTTCATTTCATTGGACGGATTTTTGTTCCTTTGCGCTTTCGTTTATTCGGTATATTCAAGGTATCATCTATCTAGTATGGATTTCTTTGAGATTTAAATCGCTAACCTGCTGCATAACGTTGTGGTCTCTTCCAAGAGTTAGACTGAATGTAACACGTCTAGGTGGCGTTGGCAATACATAATCTGGATCACGATCTTCATTATCGGGGGAAAAATCTTTTCCCGATTTAGATGTGCTAGATGAAGATGATGAACTAGACGAAGATGAACTTGAAGTTGAATTAGATCTGCCTCTGTTACTTCGACCGGGGTCAATTATTTCTTCCAAACATGAAATTGGAATTCTTTCATTACCTTTATCACAATACTCATATGCTGAATCATGATTAACTGACTGAGATAGTTCGTGTGCTTGTAACAGCGAAGGAGATCTACAAGTTTCTGTTATACTAATAATACAACAAACAAACTACAACATTAAAATTTACATCGATTTCTAATTACATAAAAAGTGATACTTAATGAAAATAAACTATTTCCATTATATTAAAGACTATTATTATTATATTATTATTATCAATTTATTTTTTAACTGAAATGGTATTTCAACGAAATGTAATAAGTATTTTACCTATGACATTATAGTGCAAATTTGCATTGTATGAAGTGATAAAACGCAACTATATGAAATATCCCGCAATTATAATTAAACATTTTACTTAGTTTACTCTTCATTAAAAACAAAACTGAGACTAAAGCAATAATCACTCTTTAGCGATAAATATTATTTTGCAAATATCCCCAAGCATAAAATAACATTTTACCAATTAAAATAATTAAACAATTACCTTTTTCCTGACGTAAAGCCGTATTTATCCAAATAATCACACTTTTCTTTTAAACTTTTATCATCTCTCTTCGACAAACACGTTCCAATTGGTATAGACACAATATTGTATTTAGTAAGCCAACCAAATTTTGATTGGTAACGAAAAAAAATAACGCCATCTTGCGTATTTGAGCGGAACCTCAAAAAATGTTAATGTCATCTTGTAGCTTACGAATTTTTAAGATATATGGCATTGATAACTCAATTTTACAAAAATTTCGTTTAGTAACGGTTTGTCTTTAAAGGTGCGATTTGTTCGAGAGTCATGTTGACTTGACGCGATGATTCTAGAACGTTCACGAACGTGAACGTGGTTTACGCACGCGATTGGGATATCCTGCGACAGTATTGAAGAGATAGATTCTAACAACTTCGGCGATTCATTGGACAATAAGAATTGATTAATTAATACGAACCAACTCCGATCAATAGTTATTACCCAAAAAAGGTTAATATTTTAAAATGGATTTAGTTCTACATAACATAGCTTAAAATAGTTTCAAACGTAGCTAAAAAAATAGCGTCTTATAAGACTAAAATATGTGTAAATTATAGTCAACCCTATTTTATTTGGGAAAGACTTGTTTGGGAAGGAGAATGGCAATGGCAACTCCTACAGAGACTGTGACCGCTGTAGTAGATTTATTACCGGTCCGAAAGTAAAAGATATGTGCAAAACAAACGAAGATCAACAAATAATTGTTATATTCATACCCCTGAAAGTTGGGAGTTTAATGTTATAATTGAATTCTTTGTTGTAGTTGTTGAGAGTAAGTTTTTATTAATTTGCTTTTGTCGTACAATGTGCTTTTAAGAATAAATTAATACATTTTATCAGTTTATCCGTAAATCGATTTTATTCAAAATAAATCTATTTGTAAATATTAGCTTGCAAAATCGCAATCAGGATAAATGCTGAGGTCAATCGAAGTCCATAAAACAATCGGCAACATCTAGGTAAACAGCACAACAGCTCTAAACGCACACGAGGAAAATTTCACACGCCAATGACATTTATGCGTCAGCAGAAATCAAATGTCAGGTGATTTTGGTTATGACTGTAATATACTCACTCGAGTTTTCTAATATT
This sequence comes from Calamotropha paludella, assembly GCA_927399485.1. Classification (NCBI taxonomy): domain Eukaryota; kingdom Metazoa; phylum Arthropoda; class Insecta; order Lepidoptera; family Crambidae; genus Calamotropha; species Calamotropha paludella. Next base: position 27,818,264 of record OV656803.1, on the reverse strand, counting down.
TCGGATTTAATAATTATTTATGTCCATTATGATGATATAATTATTTTGTTTAAAATAATTACTCTTTAATTTTATCTACATAATTTTTACAGTAACAAAATAACTTCTGTATAATAATGCAAAAGGTTAGTCTAACATGAAAAGGACTGTATTCTGTACATTTTTTTTGAAATTTAATTAATGCACATAATCACAGATTTTTGTTTGTAGAATATGGAAAATCATTTATTTTGAATTATAAGGAAAAACAACAGTTTTAGATTATGTTCACCTAGTTATGTTCTATAATCTTTTTATATCTCTGGACATGAACGCTTTCAAACATTTTGGGGCCAACTTTCGCCATACTCTTTTGTACAACCTATATTATGTTATTTATAAGCATCTATACTATATGGATAAAAGGAAAGCTATACTTTGTCCAATGTAGGATGATACTTTTGACATGTGTCACTTCCTTATTGCTACGTACCTACTAAGGTTGCGTTTGTTTCCTTATGTTTGGCTTGACATTGCAATATCAACTTTATACCCTCTATATAGGTGTCAACTGTCAAAAGTATCATCCTACATTGGGCAAAGTATAGTTTTCCTTTTATCCATATGCCGCATTATACTTCTCATAATATTATTTATTTTCATTTTTATAGCCGTTTACTAACTCAAAATTTACCTATGAAAAAGTTAAATAGTTAAGCAACTACTTATTTGAAAAAAGATACATAATATTTTTTTCATGAAATAAAAAATATTTCACGCGGTAATCTCTCATAATTCTAGACAATTTTAGACAAGCATGACTTACGGTGATGAGTAATGCGGTTTAGTATTCTTCAATTCGGCAATTTGTTCTTCTGTTACTTTTTTATAGTCCTCAATAGAAAGCGGCTGATGACTTTCAAAATATCTAGGAGAGAAAACAAAAAAGGACATTAAATAAACAACAAAACGTGCACATTGAAATTACCAAATTGGATTCGTTTAGCTATTTCTCATAAATAGATTGGACAATGCTGTTTTCAAATTTTTTTATAAAAAACAAAAACAAGGACGTTTTAAATGTCAAGGATGTTTCTTAATAAAACAAGTAAAAATACAGGATTTTACTAAATCAATAATAGGAAAACACTTACCTGTGAAGGGTTTCATTGTAGTTAAGCTGATTATAGCTAGGGGGCGTTTCAGTACTTGACTTGCTGTCGTCGCAATCATGATGAGGGGATATGCCACCCAGCATCGAATCTCTGTCCTGCATTGAAAATGTATGGACTGATTGATATACAGACCGAAATAAGGTTTTAAGGAAAAGCATAAATAAGGCATGAAACTGCATTAAGCGGACGTCCGCTCAATTTTATACAAAATTGCACCGTAACGGTGACCCGTGCGGGTGTCGACACAGGGGCACGTACGAGGCCCGCCAGCGGCAACACACACAGTCTTGTTTTGTCTATAGTGCTATGTGATATCCATAGGTCACACGCTTGGAGAATATAAAGGAGCATGTATTTCGCTACAGAAAGAGTATTTGTGGAAGTGCATTGTCGCCTTGTCTTATGCGACCAGCCCGCCCAGCATACGCAACACGACAAAATTTTGTCAACCCGTTTTCTCGTGTTTTAGTCATTTGTTGTCAAGCGTCTCTAACATGATCGCGCTTAGAAGTCGACTTCTTATTTCAAAAGGGTAGTATTACTTAGCCACGGATTTTTGTCTACAAACTCTAACATAGCAATAGCGTTTTCCGACATTTTAACCGATATTTTCGACATATTTCTAGTCCATGCGTTAGTACATAATGAATGTGCACTTCGACTAAAGCGATGGTGGTGTTATGTCCTCGAAGTATATTAAGGGCGAACGACCTGAAAATATATGTTTTATTCTTATAATACCTAATTAAGTTTTATAAATATATTTTACTTTGTGTAGTAACATTTATCAGTCAAATTATAGCTGACTCATTCTTTACAAATGTTAGTGGTTTAGTATAATTTTTACTGATCGCCGGCCGCAAATCCCGGGTTTTATTACGATATATTGGCACAAATATTTAATTTGTACCTTATTAGTTCGAATCCTAAAACAGATGTAATGAAATAGATATATAAACATGCATTTAATTGTTTCTCGGAGTTGAGATTGATTTTGATAGTTTTATTTCAAACATTATGAAATTTCAAATTACAATACTAAAAGTTCTCACTTCTATCGGCAGTCCTTATAACTGCCATTTTTTTATGAATTTGAACTGTATTGTTGTAAAAAAATTTCATACCCGGGGATGAAAACAGTTTTAATAAGTACGTTACTGATTTACTATTTAGCATTGCCGTCTGCGGTCACCTTGTCCATAGAGTTGACTTGTTAAAAAATGTTGCCAGGTTATAATCTAGAGCGCATCGGAATAAGATTCGATAATTAGCTTCACTTAATTATTCTTTATAGCTATGTGATCGATACTTTTGGAATATTTCATTTTTTATTTCATCTACAAAGGTTTCAAAATATGTCACATTTACACATAATACACTATGGTTATGTCCTAACTTAGTTTTTAAAGAAAAATAAAGATACTACACCACTTTATAATTAAATATTTTATTAAAAACAACCTTTACTATACGCTATATTCTAAAGTTAAAAATTAGTATGAAACCTAGTTTTATTTCCAAGTACACATTTTTCTATGTGAGAAGGAGAGGAAATATTTGTGGCTAATCACAATAGCACATACAATATCGCTCATGCATAAAATATTTAAGCAGTATATCAATAGTCTATTTATATTCCTAAATCAAAAACAAAAAAATTAAAAGAATATCGATGAATGAAGGTGAATAACGTTACACTTGCAACATCAAATATTGCCTGAGCGAAAATAGACTTCTGACATTTAGCTAAACAAACACTGTCAAATTGTCAATAGCGGAAAATATTCACGTGGTATTTGATACGTTAATTGGTTTTCTGTGCAATTCCGAGACGAGCTTAATGGTTCCTTAGTTATTTGTGTTTCTGAAGAAAGAATTGGACTCCTAGTATTCTTTGACAATATCTGTGTGGAAGAGAATGGGATTCGTAGTATTTTATTTTCATGGTAATTTAAATAAACGACTCGTAGTTTTATATTATGTCAATGTCATGTAATTTTATTAAATAAAAAAGCATAATTTTCTTATATTATTATCAGAACTATATTAAGTCACGTCGTCCATTGCCAGACACTTAGTAACGTAGCAAACTACATCCAAACACCCATCCCTAAAGTTCAAAAAATTATAAGTGTAAATTTCGAATTTTATACATGTTACAAAGGAAGGTCTGGCCACGCAAATACGATGAAGATGTAATAACTTTTTATTATTTATCAAACACAACAAGCAATATGTAACAACTAACACAAAATCGCGTCTTCTCGAATAATAGTTTGAAATAAAATAAACTTACGTAGTAACTGCTATCCTGCTCATTTATATCAACTCGCAGTTCATCATCCGGCTTCGGTTGTTCATCCATAAGGCTTTCCATAAAAGAAGCGAGGTCTTGACATCGCTTGCTCATCTGCTGCTTCGCTAGTTTAGCGGGCTTAGTCAACGCCTACGAGAAATATAGGATAATAGTACTCTCAAATTTATTAATCGGTACCGAAGCATTTAAATAGCTGTAGTGTTGTGATAAGTGGTTTAAAAACCCACTTTCGTGTGAAAGCAAAATTTACTAATAAACATTATATTTCGTTCCACTATGCAGTAAATAGTGTGTATATATTGTTGAGAACTTAGAAGGGATTTTTATTTTCTGCGATAATTTACAACTACCTCCACTTACAAAAAATATTTTAATTGATTAATTTGAGAAACAGTAAATTATTGATGGTCATATAATTTTGAAAGTATAGGCGGAGTAATAAAATAAATACAGTATAGGGATGCCCTTGTTATCAGGTATCACCGGTACTCTTAAAAGTACCTACGCAACAGGCAAGGTTTGGAATAAAAAAAAATTCCAACAATTTTACACAATAGTGGACGGAATACAGCATGGATAATTAAGGTTAATAAGGTCGCATAATTGATGCGATATTATACCACTTTTATTATTATTATTATTACTATACAACTTTCATTTGTTATGAAAAATTCCGTAATTACAGCAAATTCAAATAAATGCAAGAAAAATAGGTATATGCTCTAGGAATACACGTGTATACGTGAGAGAGAGAGAGAGAGTAAGAGAGTACACACAGGTATTAAAGTTTTTTTTAACTTATGAACGACTACACCACTAAATTCGCTCAGTTGCCGCAAAATTGCCCTGTTCTGTTGTCCCATCTCTAAGCGTTTACGGCAATTTTATGCAAGTATAATCATTTCCATACTGTATATTTTCTAATATTGTGGAGGTTTTGAATATTAATCGGCAAAGTAAAATTAAGTAAAAAATATGTGCTAACAATATATATTTTTTAATAATAGGTTGGGGAAAAAGAAATACATTATTTTTATATGAACTTCAGGACTTTATTTAACATGCTTCGTATTGTCCGATTTGGGTCAAATATGCACCGTTTTGTTGTATGATTTGTTGCCATTTTAAAGGTAACTTCATAATGCCTCTCTCATAGAAGTCCTGGTCTCTATTTGCAAAAAACTCTAGTAGTCGATTTTCACAATCCTCCCTGGATGCCAATTTTTTATCATTAAAGAAATTTTGCAATGCAAGAAAAAGATGATAATCGCTTGGTGCCAAGTCCGGACTGTATGGCGGATGCATTAAAACTTCCCAACCAAGCTCCCGAAGTTTCTGTCGAGTCACTGTAGATGTGTGTGCCCTAGCGTTGTCCTGGTGGAACACGACACCTCTCCTGTTGACCAATTCTGGCCGTTTCTGGTCAATCGCTATCTTCAAGCGGTCCTGTTGTTGACAGTAGAGATCAGAATTTAGCGTTTGGCCATATGGAAGCAACTCATAATAAATAATCCCCTTCCAGTCCCACCAAATGCATAGCAGAAGCTTCCTGGCCGTTAGTCCTGGTTTGGCCACCGTTTGAGGTGCTTCACCGCTCTTTGACCACGATCGTTTTCGCACAGGGTTATCGTATGTGATCCACTTCTCATCTCCAGTCACCATCCGTTTAAGAAATGGGTCTATCTCATTCCGTTTGGCCAAGGCTTCGCAGATGGAAATTCGATCCATCATGTTTTTTTCTGTTAATTGGTGTGGCACCCAAACATCGAGCTTCTTTTTGAATCCAGCTTTGTGTAAATGGTTTGAAACTGTTTTATGGTCGATTTTTAGCTCCTGGGCGATGTTACGACTGCTAACATGCCGGTCAACTTCGATCATTTTTCCGATTTTATCGACATTTTCGATGACCGGCCTACCTGTGCGAGGTGCATCTTTAACATCAAAAATTCCTGAACGGAATCTACGAAACCAAAACTGCACATATTTGGCTGTTACAGTATCGGAACCATAAACACCATTCACAATTTTAGCCACCTGGCTTGCATTTTCGCCTTTGTCAAAGAAAAACTGTAAAATGTACCGAATTTTCTCTTTGTTCACTTCCATTTTTAACACCCTGTAACTCACAACTGAATGCACCAAACAAAAAACAGCAAAAGATTTTTTTTTACTGCGAAATGTCACCTTTCCAACGAGCATAAATCTGAAATTGTTTGATCAATACTTTACGAGAAATCTGTCAGTACAGCCATCTACCGAAGAAATAATGGATTTCTTTTTCCCCAACCTATTATTATTTCAACATTTTTAATGCCTAAATGGTAAGGATGAATGTACGGAACTAAATATTTTAGTGTCTTATTGAGAATTGTTTTATTTGATAAAGCTATCCTAATCAACTAATCAACTTAAGTCAATTTTCATTTTCGGAGTTAGGATATATTGATAAAACAAATAGATATATTTATTTTAAGACTCGCCTTCGTGTTTTGGATGTGGGTTTGACAATTGACAAATAACAGTTCGCCTAGCTCATAATTATAAGTAAATAGGGCCAAAAATGGTGTATCAAGACAAAAATACACAATTGATATACACAAACATATATTACGGTTCACAATCTTTCGACAGTTTACTATCTCGCGAGATAGATTATTATTTAACGGTACTTACAATTTTACGGTGACATATATACCTAGTCCGGTCATAAGTTCTGTTACAAATGAAAATGCATTTCTTTTTTATGAAGTAAAGTAATATTACTTAAACTTATATGTACACATTTATTAAAATCTCAGCAAAAAATGAAATAATATTCTATTCGAAATGGCCACCTTTGACTTTAATATAGGCCTTTAATCGGTCTGGCCACGAATCTATGGATTTACGCACTGTTTCCATGGAAAAATTTTTAAGACACTAGTCACCGTGTCTTTTAGGGCAGGCCATATTCTCTAAAACTGACCATAATTTGTATTCTAAAGGGTTGAGGTCTGGGATGGATGAGGGCCAGTCTTTAGCTCTTATAAAGTCCAGAACGTTGGTTTCAAGCCAGACTTGGGTAGTTCGTACCTTGTGACCAGGTGTAGAGTACTGCTGGAAAGTCCACGGTACATTTTTAAAAAGTGTATTGCCGAGAGGTTTCACAACACAATCCAAGACTGTCTCTTGATATACTTTGGCTGAAGTTTTTACTCCTTTTTGAAAAATATAACTTTGTGACTCCTTGATATGACACGCCCCACCAAACCATCACTAACGCAGGATGATGACCACGTTGTACATTCCCGACCAATTGAGCAGCTTCTTGAGACGATAAGCCTCCAGCTTCAGGTCTTGTTTTATAATACGCGACAGAGTCCTAGCGGGAATCTTAATTTCTCGCTATAAGATTTTTTGCTTCCTAATAAAGTAATTTGATAAGGAACACGAAAAAATATGTGTAATGGCACGAAATCGAAAGAAGTTTTAAAATAATAAACGCGTTCCAAATTCAATATAATATAAAGTTGAAAAAAAGAAAACGTTTTATGTAACAGTATTTATGGTCAGACTAGTCATATTTAGAAATTTGTACTACCTACTCACGCGCACAATCCTTCTCTCTCTCAACATTTGAGATTGTACATAATTATAATGACATACAGATTAATTTGGAATTACGATACCTCGTTGCAAATAAATATTGGTACGTATTTGTTTTACCGGAAGAGTATGCTGTAAACAATTCAATATCTAGATAAAATTTGAGTTTTACTTTATTCAGGACTTTTAAAATGCCGTCTCGCATTCCCTGTAGGTCATTTCTATCTTCCTCTGAAACTTTAGGAGATTTCCCGATTTCTGGAAATTGGAAAACGTCTGGATTGGATGGTCCCTGTAAAAGAAACTAATATCATCTTTCATCATTCACAGACAGACAAGCTAGTTAGCTAGAAATGCTAGTTTCGACAACAACTTTTAGGACTCTTACCGCTAGATATGATTCTATAATGCCTATAGAGATAATTTTTCTTTTTTAATAAAACAATAAGTTTTCAGAGAATTATCTTAATGTTTTATTATGATAGAAGGATCTATGACAATTATGTGTCAAACAAAATATCGGGCAAATGCTCGCCACGGCTTCGGTGGCATATCTCTATTCGATGGCCCATATTTTCAATGACTCTGATTCATAGTTGAGGTTCAATGTCGTTAGTGTGCCGAATTATCTCATCCTTTAGCTCTTGAATCGTTCTTGACTTATTGACGTACACTTTTCTTTTAAATATCCACAAAAAAGGAAGTCCAACTGTGTCAAATCACATGATCGTGGCGGCGAATTAACATCGCCACGAACGTGACATAACGCGGCCATTGAATTTCTCGCGCAAAAGAGCAATTGTTTCGTTGGCTATGTGGCAAGTGGCACCATCCTGTTGGAAACACATATCATCCAGGTCCATATTCTCAATATCTGGCCATAAGAGTCCGTTATCATCTCGCCGTAGCGAACACCATTCACGAAAACTGCTTGGCCGACCTCATTTTCGAAGAAGTACTGTTTGACACCATGTGATTATACACCGTTGGACTTCTTATCTTGAGGATATTTAAAGAAGTATGCCACCGAAGCCGTGGCGAGCATTTAGCATATTTTGTTTCACATATAATTGTCATAGGTCTTTCTATCATAATAAAAAATATTAAATTATTCTCTGAAAACTTTTTGTTTTATTTACAATAAATATCGTGCATTATGGTTGCACCACCCCTTATATTGTTTCGTGAAGATCTTAAGAAATATTATAAGCTGGTAAGGCACCAGTAACTAAGTGGATTACTAAAATTTTTATTGTTTTGAGTAATCAAGACAAGCGGTGCATTCTCGTCAATTATTTATACCTGATATACTTATATTTATTTTGGACCTTTGTGTTGCCTTTGCCATTGACTAACAACACCAAATCATAAATTTGTCAATTAATTTAAATAAAATTTATTTCACAGGATAGTGATATCAAAAAAATGTTCTGCGGTACGGGAATTGCAGGAAAGAACGTTAACATAGAAACTACTTCAAAAAATTATAATATGTAATCAGAATCATAAATTTTCTTTTTCACATTGACAGTCTTTTATGGCACTTCGCAATCAAATTTAAGTTATTCATTGCTCATTATTATATAAAGTTATAGGTAGGTACACAGGAAAGATAACTACCTCAATTATGGTATGTTTTCCAACGACGAATTCCAGTTTTCTTGACCAAGGATTTACAAAAGATGAAAACTCCGTTTCCAGTTTAATGTATTGCCGGTTATGTGTAATCATTCTATGAACATTATTCAATAAGCACAATTTATAAGCTAAGCTATGAACAGATTAAATCATAACATATACATTCAAACAAATTAGTATCAATTCTTAAAAACTTCATTTCTTTAAAACAAGTTTGCTCACATCATTCTATTGGTTAAAATTAATAATATACAAGGTTAATCTATAAACACCATCAACTTTTACTTAGTCTTTAGATTACTTTAGTCTGAAAAGGACCAAAGGAAACGTCAAAGATAGCAATGCTCCCTTACAAAAAATCTTATTTAAAACTAATTTCCGAAAATAAGTCACTGAAATTACTCTTTAAAAAATGTTTGAGAAGAAACATAAATTTGGATAATACCCATTGCCGAACATTCATGTCGCCACCCCGGTCTAGCTGTCTCGATTATTTGCAGACAATCGGTTAACAAACATTAGCAATGGCGGCGACTATGTACGAAACGGTAAACATTTTAGAAATGCCAGTAACAGTGATTGTATCTGATAATAATGCTACGAAATTTACTTACCGATAAGGTTTTGATCGTGCTAGGCCACCCTTGGACACTATTGTCTCGTAGACTTGTGTGAGATAGGGAAGATCATCTTGATGGTAAAATTGTAACATGTCTTCGCCAATAATATCCTGCGGAAAATACCCCAAATAGGCTACTGACTCAGGGTCAATGAATTCCAGTTTGCAGTCGGCAGCATGCCGCATTACAAACGGCACGGCATTTGTCACAATTTCATTTGGTTCTAGAATGGAAATAGATATTGAATAAATGAAAAATAACAAAACGCATAAACTGCAAAGTGTGTACATTATATATTTTATAAAATGTTACTAAATATTTCGACACCCTAGGTTTCTACCGCTATGGTATAATATCAAATAAATCGCCATGCTCATTGACCCATTGCTAAATTCAGTGTACAGCCTGCTACAAGCTACACAAAAATGCATATGTTTTTGTATATCTTTCTAACAAAATGCAAATTCATTTCAATCAAAGTTGATAACTACCGAACATGACACAATAATTATTTAGCCCCAAACTAAGCATATCCTATACTATGAGTACTAAACAACATAAAGAATACATAAATAAATATAAAGACAACCATGACTCGGGAACAAACATGTTCCTTTGCTTCTTATGCTCCTTTTTCACCAAGATTCAAACCTAGGAACTTAGGTAGAAGGTAGAGTCGGGGTACCTACCTTTACTATTATACCAAGAGGTCGTCATATTATATTTTATATATGTATAGGTATATCAGTATATACAGGTAAGGTAGACTAAGCGTATTGTTTATCAATAACAACAATAATTTCTTTTAAAACAAATCATACTTGATCAAATACACTTAAAAACAGAGCGAATTTATTATGTTATACCACCCACCAGATTAGATGTCATGCACACTTTTATTCTCCTATCGGTCTGTGTATACCCGCATCATTGTAAGCAGTATCTGTGCTAAGCATTATCTCAACTATCATTAAGTTGTATTGTTCCACACATCACAACACAAATCTAATGTAAAGATAGCATATAAAAAATAAATAACTCACAAATCTTCATAAATTATTACATTTACGATGAATGTTGAGTATAAATACCGCTTCTTATAGAATATTTTCTATCTGCAAGATCTATTTTCTCATTGTAATATTTAACAAAATAAAACCCATTTCTCATCAACACTCAAAAAATTATTTCTTTTTTTTGTGATTACAACTTATTGTTATTTCATGAAGCCGACTGTGACCTACAAGATAATTAAGTCAATGACGAAGTAGCAAATTGTAGACTGAATCATCAGAAATTCTATGATTAAAACCTGGGAGCTGAATAAATAAAATAAATAGACGCTGCATAGACTACTAAGAATGCCGCGTTACGCCCTATGAACAAAGTAGTCTCTAGAAATTAAAATCTTACAGTTAAAAGGCAGATAATAAAATTTTGGAATAAAATTAATGAAATTAAATGAACGTTGGTAAATAATTTCAAAGCAATAAAAAAAAACTAATATGAATAGATCGTGCACATTGACCAATTCTTATGGTTCGCAAATAATAATAAAGCAACTCTATCACCACCTCTTATAGATATTCATAATTAGTTCGGACAATTGCGAATATCTATCCAATTGTTATTTGCCATCATCCGAGGATTTTTGCGATGATCCGATTTGTACGATTATCCTACGACATTGATATCTTGTATTTCTTATCTCATTTCTGTGTCAAATAAGTGTATTTCTTTCTTTGTTTCACTCAATTACTCGTTTAAAATACTCAACCTGTTTAAATCAGCATGAAAATAAAAATGTAGAATCAACTCGCCTTTGAAAGCGGAAAATAGAGCTGTTGCCTGCACAACCAAGTAAACCAGGTCACCCGTTTCGTCATTGATGTTCTTAAACGACAGTTTTAACAAGAACGGCATATAGGTCACATCCCGACCCTTCACTTCGAATCCAGACGTCAGCCCGCGGTATCGACGAATTCGACAAACCATTGTCGAAAATAAGACATCACGCGATTGAACTATAGAAAAAACACAGAACATGTTAAAAAGGCATAGTCTACAGTTAGGTTTTTTTCGTTATAATAACCGGCATATTCATTATGTAAGGAGTGTAGCAGCTTGATAACACTTTCAGCGTCGTCATCAATAAGCAGCTGATTCAAGTGATTGATGTTCACACCACTAGCATTAAGGCCTTAACCATAGGCGTGGTTAGGCACGCGGGCAATGTGCAGATTGGCTCATGATGACGACTGCAGCTACAGCCGAGACCAATGACTATGGTGTTTTCATCCTTTTGTAGCTTAGATTCAATCATGGTGACCATACTAATTCCCACAGCCCTTTTTAGAAAATCCATCTGTCTTAAGTTTGTACAATGTGCTAATAAAATAAAGTTTTTTATCGCTTACCTAAAACTATGTAGGTACTCCAAAGATTTTTAATATTTTTTAGTAAAGCCTAAACTAAATCTGTTGAATAGTCAGACTTTTTAATATGTACTTCTGATCAATGTGCTGATTACAAAAAAGTTTCACGCCACATTGTTACACGTACTTATACGAAAGAATGATCCCTCTCAGCCTGAAGATTTGCGTTGCACACAACGTCTCGCGTTACAACGGTAATAAAGTATTACGATATCACGCTCAGCAGATATTAAAGCGCGTATTAACTAATAAATAATTTACCTTTTTTCAACGTACCATTTACAGTTGTAGGGACAGCTAAGCCGTTAGTGATTTGCGATGCAAAAGTATCTCTGTCCTGTAAAATAAAGACAATATTGTAACAAAGTAAGTCTATGCCGTAAAACGCATTGTTGCACATTCAATGGACAAAATAGTAAACACACTGCAGTCAATGCTTTATTCGAGAGATAATTGTAGACTCTAGAATTTATATGGAGTTTGTGTAGATTTGACGCAGCGAATCTGTTACTGACACGGCTGTGCAGTCTTGGCCCCTTGTCCTTCGCATATATTATGAGCGCGCCTTGACTACATATATTAAACTTCAAATTTAAATAGTAAAAAGCTATTCGGAAGTATTACATCGCGCTGGCAGGGCAGTGTCTATAAATTGGGCAAAAACTGAAATGTTGCTAAGCCTTTGGCACCTCAAAATTCCCAAAGTCGATGGCACGAAACCTCTGAGAGCCTGTGCAGATCAAGTTTTTCAAACGCACCGTCGACGCGCGTGTATATCGCTACAAACGAGATACTCACGCATGTAAAACGCAGCTCTCATTTCCGCGCTTGAATCGGTACGGACGTTATGATGACGCGAGTTTTTATCAATACAAACGTGTTGGACATGCAAAAAATTGCTCTGCGGGATAAAAAAAAAGTGCTGCCGTCTATCCTATCTATCCTAGAATCCTTCGCTTGCTATTTATAATTTAAGGAACTAAAATAATTTAATAAAACCAAAACCGAGTATTATAGTATTTATTTTAAATAGGAAACAAATGTAACTTATAATTTCTATAATTAATTAATTTCTATAATTTCTATTAGTACATTTGACAATATTACATTTTGACAATATTAAATTTCAAGCCCCCACACTAGGCTTAGCCTGTCCTGTGGGGGAAGTGCACGATTTACAAAAAAGACAAACTAAACACAGCATCTTCTTACATAACAAAGCAATAAACAAGAGGCAATAAAAATACATTTCTATTACCTAATATTAACCTTAGGATTTTTCTGGTGGTGTGTGTGTGTATATGTGTGTGTGTGTGTGTGTGTGTGTGTGTGTGTGAGAGAGTGTGTCATGCAATGGTTTTTAACACATTTTCTGTTTCCATGTAATTCCATCTCATTACAGTGTAGGTGACAACTCTTTTTGTTTCTCGAACACTTAAATGTTTGAAATGGCAAATATCTGCAAGTCTGTTATATATGAAAGGGAAAACAAAGGTTCCGAAACGATGTGCAAAAGTGGAGGCTGTGAGTATGTTAGGCAACTTAAAAATCCGTCTTTGCAACATATTGTCGTATTCATCTGAATTTAACACAGTTTTATGAACAGCCGAAACAACTCTAACAATGAACAGTATCCGGACACTAAGGACCTCAGCCTCTTCGTAAAGAGCGTCAGTTGAATACCGAAAGGGTTTATTGAGTGCTACTTTAAGCACTCCTCTTTGTGCTCTCTCGAGAGGAAGAAGTATCGAGGAAGATGAGCCTCCCCATGCCAGAATACAGTAATTCAATAGAGGCTGACAAAGGGCCAAATAAACGATTTTTAGAGTTTGCCGTCAACTGCATCCCGTAGATTTTTCATCACGTAAATTAACTTTCTTACTCTTTTGCATGTTTCAGCTACGTGTGCTCTAAACGTTAGCTTTTCGTCAAGAACCACGCCCAGATACTTTAAGGAATCTGAACGATTAATCTGCTCGCAAATACACGAGTTGCTTAGACTTTTAGAACTACAGTCTATCGAATGGATCTTCAAGGCATTTAGTGGCAAAGGGGCTGATGCAGCGGTCTTGTGAAAAGTCAGAAACGTTGTTTTCGAAGTGTTCAGAAACAGTAGGTTTTTATTTAACCAGCCTAAGACCGATGACATTCCGTCCTCTGCTTTCTGAGAGATATCGGGCCAGGTGTTGTCAAAATAGATTATAGCTGTGCCATCTGCATAACATAATATTTCTGCGTTTTTTATTGGAAGCGTCGCGATGTCATTCATGAAGAGCAGTAATAGAGTAGGCCCTAGAATGCTGCCTTGTGGTACGCCAAATGTCACCGGCCTAAAGCTGCTTTTCACCTCCGAGACTTTGACACACTGAGTCCGTTCCGACAGGTAATCTGTGAACCAATTAAGTACTGTTCTTCTTATGCCGTAAGCCTCTATCTTCTTCAGAAGGATCGGAATTGATATTGAGTCGAATGCCATTTCGAGCCTTTATCTAGATGAGAAACTACGGCATTAATGAGATGTGTAACAGCATCTTCTGAGGATCTGCCTCGTCGGAAGCCAAACTGGCGTTCAGTTATCAAATTATTTGTCTCAAGAAATGATAACTGTCTTCTGTTTATTATGCGCTCCAACAACCTGGCAATACTCCCCAGCAGAGAAATTGGACGATAATTACAAGGATCATTATTTTTTCCACCCTTAAATATAGGTACTACAGCCGGTGCTTTCCATGCTTTTGGAAAAGTGCCAGTTTCTATGCTCAAGTTGAATACGGTGGAAAGAGGTTCCGCCAGTATGTGTCCTATAGTTTTGAGTATTTTGTTACTGATATTGTCCAGACCAGGCGCACTGTCTGGTTTTAAGTTCTTTATAACGGCTAAAATCTCTTTGGGGTCTGTAGGTGCAATAAATAATGAGCCACTAACTTTATTTTTGACTTCCGCTTCCACTGTGAGTGATCCGTGAGTCTTGTTAAGTTTCCGCAGTATGTTACTTGCCAATTGATGGCCCACAGTTGAAAAATGTTGATTGCATACTTCTGAGGACTCCTCCAGAGATCCCCCAATGCTTAAGAAGTCTTCAGCAGAGCTGTTTGCCTTCTTCAGGGATCTATGAGATATTCTATTTACTGTTTGCCAGAGCTTTTTAGATACCATCGTATTTAGGGAAGAACCATCCAAGAGTGACCAGTCTATTTGTTCCATTTCGGACTTGAGGCCATCATAGTCAATCTTTAGTCTCGTTCTTTCCACTGCTGGTTGCGTTTCAGAGGTAACTGTTATTAATCCCAGCATAGTGATGTCATGATCAGTAAGGTCTTGGGGGCATACAACCGATTCCGCTTGATTTGTTAGTGTAGCAAAAATATGGTCGATATAGGATTTCCCGTGGGTGGGCTTATTTACACACATAACCAGACCGTGTTCTGCCAGAATAGAAAGATAGTTTGATGTATGCTCCTCGTTTTGTGATGATCATATGATGTCTATGTTTATATCTCCCAGCAAAATAAGAAATGGGGTTTTTTTAAGAGGTTCCAAATTGTAATCTAGCGAGGAAAGAAATCTTGAAGGGTCTTTAAAAGATGGTGAACGATATACGTCAACTGAAGTGAGAACGTTTGGAATTTCGATACTTAAACAGTTTGCATCATCAATGTTTATTTCAACAGCGTTAGCCAACCATTTCTTATTCACGTAAACGATAACTCCTCCCGCCTTAATTATATATTTCGTTGTATGGAAAACATTATATCCCTCAATATTCTTAATAATGGATAATTCATTTAACCAACATTCACTCAGAACTATGAAATCGAAAGGTATGTTCAATTTTACGAGAGTGATCAGAAGTTTTTCTGCATGCTGCGAATATTTACTTGAAAAACTTAAACTGCCTATTTATTTAATACGTCACCGCACTCTTCTGCGCAAGTTATAGTATGACATTCTACATTTAGGGACTTGTCCATATTGGATAAAAGGTCAAGGGTAGTCATAAATTTTCAGAAATATTAGGATAGGAACTGCTTTAAACTCCAGAATTATTAATGTCATACTACTGTCGAATAAAAAGAGTACGAAAAATGCAGTACTGCGGTTGTTGTTAGTGACCAACATTAGTAAACAATATTGCGGGTTTAAAACTTTGCACTGTCTTTCATGAGTTCTGTGTGCTATTTGATATGTAAATGTTGGTGTGTGTGACATAGAATGATGTTTTAGAACAAAAAAATTTAGTAACCACATAATATATAAAAATTTGGATACAATTCAAGAAAAGTAAGTTTAAAGATATATTAACGAGCCAAAGTAAGTTAAAGTTAATGCAAGTACAAGAGCCAAGAATTTTCTCACTTTTGTCCCCTCGATAGCTTCTCCAAGTTTGCTGGATCTTGTATTTGTATTTTTGGAGAACCTTCGCTACCTTCTCGTTTCCGGATGAACACGTTGCCATTCTGCACCCAACAGTATTTGTATCCGTAATCGTGGATCCAGCTCCGTGCGGCACGAAAAAGGCGACGCGTCTCAAAGATAAGACGTTCGTTCACAAAAACATTTCTCTGAGGCCCAGAGCCCATGATTTCTTGGCTTTCCAGCTTGCGGCGGGTTTTCGCTTCTTTTAGAAACTCCTCGCGTTTAATTCTTCTTGTGAAAGAGACTACTAGTGGTCGTGGCAGTCGGTTATCCTTAGGGTCAGTATTCTTTTGGGCGCTGACTCGAGAAACATAATCGAGGTCACGTTCATTTAGTTCAATACCAATTTTGGTGGCTGTCGTTAGAACCAAGTGGTAGGGATTTTCTCCTGGGCTTTCAGTTAAACCCAAAATTTCTATTTCATGCTGCAGTGAGTTGTGAGTGAGCTTGTTTTCCTGGCCTTGTAGCTGGACGATTTGAGCCCTGAGGACATCATTCTCTTTCTTTTCCTTCATAAATTTATACGTTCCTCGTACTCACTGAATTTTGATGTAAGGTCGTCGAATCGTTTACTAAAATCGGACTGCATGTTTACCAGATCTCGCCGAAGCGATCGTATTTCAGCGATAACTTCTAAATTAGATGTGTTCTTTTTTAGCGAAATCTGGTCGAAACCTGTCGAAGTACTTGTTTTTTTGCGGATAGTGACATTTTCATTTGTACGTATTGGAGTGTTCGTATTATCTTCACCTTTCCTGGCACTGGCGCAGCAATCGGGACAAATCCAGCCGTCTTTATGAGAAGGTGTTAAATTAGACAGGTTTGCGCAAGAAGAATGCAACATCCTCGTACATGTTTTAGATTAACAAGATACAGAATCTTCCTTAGCAGTAATATTTTTGAGGCATTCGGAACATTTCATGATGACTTTTACTATGAAACACTAGGTAGTAGCGGCCTTTGCGATATCACTTGTCGCTTATCGCTGCGTATCGTGGTAACAGCCCGAGACCGCTTGGCGCGTTCGACTTCAATGACTCACCGCTACCCGTGCTCACTCGCGACACTTTGAATTTTATTTGCAACGGAATATGTATTATCACGCGCACTTCTCACGATTGTATTTCTGCAGGTACTAGGCGTAATGTTATTTTCTATTTAAAAATCAATTCCTTATGACTTAGGCTTTCTTTTGGTACCAGGAAACTTAATATTATTCTGCAATTTTGAGCGTTTAGAATTTTTAAACTCGGAGCACTAACGATACTGTGTTTACTGTCTGCCGTTCGGCCGGACGATCCTCTTATGAAGAAGACCGTAATGACGATTCGGATCGTACCATATGTTTTTATTTGAATAGTAAGTTTATAATTTTGAAACACATTTTCCACGCTAGAGGATAAAACGCAATTTTTCAAGCAAAAATTGAATGACAAACCAAACTTTTCAGAGTGTGAGATGAAATATAGATTTTCTGGTATAGTTACAGCATTAAGGTTTGGCAAATCTCTAAAGTTCCTTCCGAAGCACTTATGTTAAAGACTATTATGCGCAATTTTATTCATATTTAATAAACTATTAAATTCATTTACTCACCCTAGCGTGTATAAAGTCAATAAACGATCGACCTATCCACATATCCTTAGGAAACCCGAGGGTAGTGGTCAGAGACGCTGTTGTATACATTACAACACCATCATGCATTGATATTACACAGGAAAATTCACCCTGAAAGAAAAAATAGAAACCAATTACTTGACGTTTATTACAAAAAAATGCTTTTGCATTATTTAAAATATTATAAGCATATACAGGGGAATAAAATTTAGGAGAAGAGGTTTTATGTCGAGTGACAAACTGTTAAGTAAATAGTTCATAATGCCATAACAGTCAATATTTTTTAAGGAAGGATCATACCTCCTCCTTTGCGTCAATTTGTACGGCATCTGGACTATTTTGACATTCCTCTGCTGGATCGAGATTTTGTGCCGTAGTGTTGTCTACTGCAGATAATACAACAGATGGAAGATAAACATCAACTTATATAAATACCAATAATCAGGAGAATCTGAAAAGAAGAACCTATAAGACTTGTCCCTATTTCTATTTATTGAGTAATACCAGGCAACATTAAAAACCCAATAGGAGTACCAAGGTTGAATAGAGTACGAAACCATTTTTGTACAATTTGTGTACTTTGAAAAACAAACTAAATTACTAAATAAACCAATTAATTATTACAAAATAATATAATTAATTATTAACTAATATAATTACAAAAGGAACTAAATTTTAATTATCAAATTACCCGTCTAAAAAGATACAACTTTTTATGGAGACTTCAGGGCGATAATTAAATTTCCATATTAGGCTGAATTTTTTGCTATTGCTCTACGGACCTTTCATAAAGAAACTATGAATAAAGTCAACACAGCACAGCGATCTACCAAAAAATATAAGAATTCTTCAAAAGAATTTAAATTTTTCGACCAAAATATCACAGTTGAATTTCAATTGAGAAAATTTTACATTTTGTAGTACGTTGGTGAGTTGTCTTCCGCATATGTATATTAGCGCTTGACATAAATTTACTTGAATACCACTGATTGGCAAAAAAACTTCAAAACTCTGTTGTTTTATTTGAACTGTTGTTATCTATTGATTTATACAGAAACTGTGCTATTAGTTATTTTAAATATTGAGCAGTAATTATATGATTTGCAATTATTTTAATTTGGACTTGTCAGCAACAAATAAAAATTACATGCAATATTTGACAGTTAATAAAATTAATAATAATGAAGATACAACATAATCCGCTGCAATGTCTTATCATTTCCACTTTTACCTTAATTAAAAGTGCCGAAAGACATTAAAATTTAAATAATCAGAAAATATAGATTTTGTAAATTATACCTAACTTTTGACCTAGAGTTTACCCAATTTAGAGGTTAGTTTTCATAACTAACTTAACTGCTCTAATCATTTTTAGGTTAGTGCCATATTTAATTGGCCTGTGAGCTTTTGACATCACATTCCAATGCAAACATTATGATAAATTTCATTACTACACTAAAAAAATACGCATTACTTGAACGTAAACAAAATTTTAAAGTATAATGATAAGAAATTTCTTTAGGATGGGTCAGCGCAGACCAACATCGTGGCGGCAAGGCAACTAATTCGTTATAAATAGAAGTTCGAATTTGTGTGATTTCGTACGTGAAATTCGTACAACCAAAAAAATTGCGCCGGCAAGGTGCTCTTTGCCGCCACTCCGTCGGAATGCGGGGGCCCTAAGCACAGAAAATATATAGCTAATGCAGTAAGTTAACTACCTACAATCAATCGAAACGAACATACAACAGACACATGCCTCAACAAGACCCCCTAAACGAGCGTCGCAGTGCTGCCAGTCGCGGGTGACGCATTTGTATATCATTGTTGCTATAACCTTGGAATGATAACTCCCTCTAATAACCTCTGTGCAACCCTAGTGCTCTATTAACACGTCGGTATTTATCTCACTCAACAAATAGGCCTAGTTTCTCTTCTGCTTTAGCTATATATTACTGCTACAGTACCCTAAGTGTAGGTTTCAACTTTACATACCTACGAGGGGAGGTCAAAAAGTTCGCAAAATGGAGGGGAAGGTGGGGTAGGTTTGTGTATCCAGATAGCTACTAATTGAGCATCTCACCATTAGTATATATTCCAAATTCTAACCTAATCAGGTCAATAACCTTTGAGTTATCAACGGCAAACAAGTTAATCGGAAAGAAATTAACAAGTATAGAGAAAATTGAATACCGCGCCGTTATTAAATTCCTGACCAAACAAGGAAAATCCGCTCAGACAATTTTCAAGAGATGTAAGCGGTTTACGGGGACTCTGCCCCTGGTAAAACTCAGACTCAATTGAAGACGATCCACGTTCTGGCCACGGCCAATTGAGGCCACGACACCTCATCGAGAAAGTAGAAAAAATTGTATTGAAAGAATCCCGTCTGAAGAAGCAACTAGCAGCAATGGTTGGGGTATCCGATACAACTATTTTGAACATCCTACATCATCATCTTGGGATGATAAAGGTCAGCGCCCGGTGGGTTCCGAAAATGTTTACTTCCTTTCAAAAACGACAACGTGTCGAATTTTCTCGTCAGTTTTAGAAGCTCTGTGAAGAAGTGTGAAAGAAGTTATGGCCCGGATTGTTACTGGAGATGAAACCTGGGTTCACCACTTTGCATGAAAATGCACTCCACCTTCCTCCTTGTATAATATATCCAGACATGGCCCCCAGATAATATTATTTATTTCCAAAAATGGAAAAAGAGCTGCGTGGTAAAAAATTGGACGACGATGAAGAAGTGAAGTCGGCAATTTCGGCCTTTTTTAACGCTTGGCCTGTTTAATTTTAACCTTCTTCCCACCCATTACGCGAACTTTTTGACCTCCCCTCGTACAGCATAGGTATGAATATATTTTTATTAAAATAAACCAATAGCATAGTATCTTGAAAGAGACTACTCAGGTTTAATAGTTTGAAACTTTTCCATACTAACCATTTTCAACGACGGACATATCCCATATAGATACTTTACCTTATGACAAAGTCTACACACATTGGCCCTGTATTAAACTGGACACGTTGTACCTATAGAATATAATAAAAGAGAATACATTTTTTTTACTAAAAAGAAACGTTTAATAAATATAAAAATATACAGCGAAATAGAGACAAAAAGAATATAAAGACTCGACCACATTACAGCAGCTGCATACAGCAGGACGCAGGGCGTGACATGTCCCAGATGACTAAGACCCTTTCTCGCACCCACAAACAGAAGCACGTACACAAACATACACACACATATAACCATTTATTGCCTAATGTAATTATTTCACATTTTTCTTGCTGATAAACGAAAATTTTCATTTCTCTAGCCTATTATCTCAATGGATGTAGAATCACATATATAAAAATGTTCTGAGCAATCGAAACCTCTTTTACCGGTCATTTGGAATTTAACCGAACCAGATATTATATATTAATGTCAAAATAAAAGTTCAAATCATGTTTTAATATAACTTAAACTTTTCTAAATATTACCACAATAACAAAAATACAAAATAAAATATTTTATATTATTTTCATTCAATGTTTTATATTTGTTCGTGATTTACAAAAAAAAACGTATTAGATTTATTAAAATATTTATATCATTAAAAAAAATCTTCCTTTCTATCACGAATGTACGCAAAGATAAATCGATTCCCATAAAAAAACATGTATTGTACACGGCTAATTCGACAGCCAACTATTTGCCATATACATATTATTGGTTAAGTGCTGTCTTAGTGTTACTACACTTAAAAATTAAGTAAGTACATTTATAAGTGTAATGGAATTCGACAACTGTTTGTACGAAGGCTGGATTGAAAAACTCGCGGCCTCACACAAATAATATTTTAGTTTTCTAAAATTTTAAGGTTTAGTACTTGTTTTTTGATTGCCACAATGTAAAACTCTTTTTCAGTAGCATTTGTGATTTTAGGTAAAAACAAGTTAGGTGATATCAAGTGCAGCATTTTAATTAAATAAAAAAAAGGTTGAGCAATTTGTGATCATTAAATACTTGAAAGAGAATTAATACCTGAAAATATTCGCGATGACATGAAAAAAACATAACGAAAATCTGCTTTACCGCATACAACAGTGAAAAACAATAAAAATGATGAAAATGGAGAAATAACTTTTTTAAGAAATAGGAGAAACTTTTTTAATATCAGCATAAAAGGCTTGGAATGCATGTAGAAGAAATGCATAAAGTTTTGTCTAGGCTGCAAACTTTCAATCCCACCTCGTATGTTAAATTAATTTACTATCGAGACGGTATGCAACGGGGCTAAGAGGTCGTAATACCGTAAGCTAGCGTATGCCTAAATGCTTGAATTTTGTATGAATGCTTTCGGTCATGTTACACTAGACTAGTTTCAATGCACTTGTTTAGTGCATACTTGTTACATGGTTGCTTGACTGTAACGTTTCTTGCATGCTACGACTTGCTTGTTGCATGTTTATTTACTTAAAACATTCTTGCTTGCTTGCATATTGCACGTCTATTTGCAATTTACAAAGGAAGCTTAATGATGTGATAAGATTAAGTTATCATAAAGTTAAGGCATTCCAATTATATTCCGATATTTGAGATTTGTATTTGACTCTAGAAAAATGTATCCTCATCATTACCTTCTTAACTAAAAAAATATATAAAAAGTTAACTTCGTTTCTTAAAAAACCTACTATCATGATAAAACATTTTATTTGGTCTATAAGCTAAATTAATAATGTATCAACACCCTAGCGCCCCGTCATAGGCACAGAGTGCGGTATTGCAGTTGGTCTTACGTTAATAAAGGATTCGATTATGAAATAATAACACACAAAATGTATTCTCTTAGATTAATCCGATTAGTGAAGTATACGAGTATATCAAAATAAAAAGGATGTTTATTATTTACACTTTTTTAATGATATTAAGGTCACACAAATCCATTAGTATTAATATATATTAATTATGCAATTTTCGAGCTGTGCGCCGTGTTTAAAAAGTATCTACATATTTTAGAATTTCAAAAGATTGACAAAGGAAAGTCACTTTTTTCTGTTTTCAGTAGTAGTTTCATAGGCAAAACTGTTTTTCATGAAATCCAATTATCAGTAGCATATATTTACAGCTGAACAGGGTATTATTAAAAATTGCATGGTACCTTTTCCAGAAACAAAATCTTAAGCTCAATGTCTTATACGCACCTCTTCAAACATTTTTAGGACAAGCAAGTGTATTGAAGGACTTATACCAATTCAACTTGAACAAGGCAAATGAAGTTCGGAGAAATTAAAGGAATTAATCAACGATATGACTAAAGATGTCATCGTGAAGTCGATTTCAAATCCTTGAGCACGACATATTATTGTGCTGACATTTTCCGCTAACTGTTAGCGGTGCACGACAAATTATTATTTCATGATCAATAACACATATTTATATGTTGTTGGACATCAGCATTACATTAGATCCAATATAAGCACCACCGCACCGACCTGTACGAAACAAAAAACCCCTGCAGGGAGCGCACTCAAACTGCGTTTTGTGTTCTATGTATACATGTGATGCATGCACACAAACACTATAGGTAGATACTGTAATAAACACCATATTAATCAATTTTAAGTGGTATGCGCTATTATAAATATTATAATATAATGATCAAGTGATGTAGTGTTTAATAATTATAATGTAAGTTCCGTTATTAGAAATATATACTCTCATCTGTTATTTGATAATGACGAAGGTTATATGTTAGATAATATATACATTGATAAATCTCAAAATTCAACACTAAAATCCAGGCAACCATGAATGTGACAAATTTTGCTAAGGCAACCTAATATTATTGGATAGGGAATAAAATAATCTTTCACTTCATATACAAGTCGATTAAATAACTGATAGGGGTATATTAACAACGCTTGGTCACCCTTTTAGGCGGTTCACACACTAAAGATGCGTCCCGCCGCGGTGCGCGTAGCGACAAAAAACGCGCGCGGGGACGGAGGCGCAGATCTGCCTAACTTAGCGGTGTAATCTGCTTCCCCGCGCGGAATAGCAATACAAGTTGACCCTACTTCTTCACGCCCCGCGCTCCCGCGCAGAATCTGCGCGCGGGGCGCCTACCCGCGCGTTCCCGCGTCGGCAGTGTGTTGTCATAGGCGTGTTTTCTATATTAATTGAGATTCTTGCATACAATGATAAAATCTGCGGCCACGCGCTACGCGACGGGGCGCGGTGCAGTGTGTTAACCGCCTTATACCTGCAGACTGTATAGTTGTGCTGCGGGAAAGTAGGCAACCTATGATTTTCCCACTCCTTTTGTCGTATTGTTTCAGTTAATGCTCAATTTTTATAAATTACAGATGGAAGAAATTAATTAAAAAAATTAATTAAAAATTATATTAATTGATAGCATTGGCACGCAATTTAGCTAGGCAAACCACTTGAGATTTATCAATGTATATATTATCTAACCTATAATCTTCGTCATTATCAAATAACAGATGAGGATATATTTCTAATAACGGATCTTAGGCTATAAGGCGCTATTGACTGTCGGTAAAAAATTACAAAAGCCCAAAAGTTTTGATCTTTTTAGCACCAAAGTTTCTGTCGAGGTAGATATAAAACCACACTTACCTTCAGACTGCTCCTCTTTAACTAGCTCTGGGGCAGCCGGAGTCTCCGAGACGTATTCGGTTTCAACCTTTGCCTCTGGGACTTCGGTCTGTACTGATTTCTTTTTCTTAGAATCTTTGTCTTTAAACCTTTTGGGTGGTGGTGGATTGCTACTTAAACAAATATTTAAATCAAGAAAATATCGTCGCAAAGCAATTTTTATATGTATATTGCACAGATATAAGTAAAATACTAAGAAAGGTAGAGTTTATCACTTTTAGTTGATATTACCACAGAGTAAATAAATACCTACTATTTATGAAGATCATAAAGATAAATCTTTATAATTTAAACAAAAAGTTATCATTCTAGTTTCGAGTACCAAAGTTGTTACCACTATATTTATAAATGCTGTTAAATATATGCTACTCTTACCTCAGTTCATTTGAATATGCAGTTTTATTTTAATGAGTCATAGGTACTATCGAAGCCTCTGGCGCCTTATCAGTCCTAAGTCGAAAGTCGCTTGCACACTGCACGATGCCTATCGCTTCAGGCCACGCCCCGCTCCATTCATTCAACAATGGCGCGCGTGCGTGTAATAATTGCGTCGTGCAGATTGACAGTTGACAGTACTGACAATCAAGGGCGATTTTAAAAGTAGATTTTTTATGATTGGCCGTAGTATAAATCGTAGTAAAATACGAAGCCAATTAGGGATAGGTTGGCGTGTCCGATGAGATCAGTTCAAACGAATATTTCTACAAAGTGGTAAGGCACGAGAGACCTCGATAGTACCTACTTTCAAACTGATTATTTTTTTAATTATTTCAGACGAAAGACATTGTCAGATATCACCACGAGATCAACAACTATTTGACATCCATCCCATCATTAATATTTAAATATTTTTTATACCAGTTGCGTATAGTGAAAGTATAACACTGACATTACTGTGGTAATAGATATATATTGCTCTGTATATATATGCTAACAATATATGTATAAAAATTATAAAATTCGTTACTACTGTTAAAGCTGGCGAGTTTCTTGGTCCTGTTTCTTCTTGTCAGTTAAAGGACTTCCTGAATGGGTTATATTTAATAGTTATGGACAAAAGAGAGAGAGCTTATTTTATTTTCGTTTGAATAAAGTTTATTTTCGGATTATTGAATTTTATTTCGAGATTGGTGTGTTGATTCGACAGAAGTCATTAAGAAATATCACAAAAGAACATAAAATTTCTAAATGTATGGAGTAGTGTATAAGCGTTGACGTCAGACTTTGCAATACCCTTTCTTGGTTAAAAATATCACGAAGGAAGTAAAAGTTTCCAGAATAGGTTTTTAATGCCATTGATTCAGTAAATACCCCGTTGAGTAAGACAGTGGGTTTGAACTTAAAGGGACTTAAAATAAACCAGCAAACATTTGATTACTAATGTTTTCTATTTATGTAAGCATTCTCTTACTTTTTTGTGTCTACAAAATCAGCTTTTTGTTGGTGTTCTTTACAAAATTGGATTTATAATCAAAATTTACTAATCGAGATTTAAAATAGCAACAAGATCAATAACACTGCTACTTTTTACATCGATGCAGGCGCGGTATGTGGTCATACCTATAGATATTTATATCGCAACACTAGTGAACAATGAAATACTTGAATAACGACTATAGTACGTAAAATGTTGCTTGATCGCTGCGACAGCTGTCATCAACATCACAAGGTCAGAATTTTGTAACGGTAAATTTACCCTGCGAAAACGTCATACTTTATTGACAGGATTGTTAGAATACTGTACGCGATATACTACTGAGCACAGACTAAAAATAATCAATTTTACAAAAAAAAAAAAATTGCAAATAATATTTAGTTATTTAATTTAGTGTAAACTACATAAAATCATAATAAAATGTGTTACCTCGATCTAAAAAATCGATTCAATTTTGCTTCAATTTAATTAAAGAAAAATTTTATTATAATACATATGTCAATTTTATACGTCATCGGGTGGCGGACGAAGCGAAGGCCGAGCGGGCTGTGGGCTGAACGGTATTTTGTTTGAATCAAGTCAGTAAGAGTGCCAACGCCTTGTATACGCTACTTTTTTCAGTATTAATTTATTTGTTTTGTTAATATTGCTGTCAATTTGTTGACTATTGTTACTTGTTTGTGTTTTGTTGTTGTTGTTTTGTTGATCTTATTTGTTACTGTTAAGTTTTAATCATGCCAAAATTTTAATCACTTTTATAAATGAAATTACATGATCAAATATAAAGAGGACACCTCCCATTCATATAATATTCGTATGACAGTATTAATTACTTCACGAACCTGTTGCAAGAAGCGGATGGTTGGCCCCCATATCCACTGCTTCCACTAGAATTGCTGCCTGAATGAGTTGACTTCGAGCTACGACTGTATAAAAACACATTATACGGCATCTTAATAAAATAGTAGGTATATTAGACCATTTTATAACAGTCCCAGACTATTGTACATACCTCCTGGATTGACTGTTACTACAGCTCGCAGAATAAGCTGAGTCGGAAATCTTTGCATTATTATCCACATCGTCGTTATCCATGATGCCGGCTATTTAGATCTAAAACAAAAACCAGTGACTGATTATAACACCAAAAGTAATGAGAAAATATTGAGAAAAATAGTGAACTTTTAATTTTGCTTTTCTGTAAACTACAGCATATTTGAATAAAAGGACGTATTTACGGATTTTGCGCATAATCTATTTTATATTTAATCCTGACGTTTCGACTCCTTTACACGAGTCGTGAGCACAGGATGATTAAGGCAATGTTCGTCACATATTTTCTACTTCCTTCACAATATTTTGATCGGGTACGGGTATATCGCGCTAACCCACATACGCAACGATTTTATGGAACCACCCCCGTGAATCCACAAAGTATAAAAAATATCGCTGTCTAAGTATGCAAATATACTAACACATTTGATTCTTTTCGATTATTCTGGAATCTATT
Source organism: Calamotropha paludella (assembly GCA_927399485.1). Classification (NCBI taxonomy): domain Eukaryota; kingdom Metazoa; phylum Arthropoda; class Insecta; order Lepidoptera; family Crambidae; genus Calamotropha; species Calamotropha paludella. The sequence goes on along the minus strand of OV656803.1, from coordinate 27,790,861 downwards.
CAACTCAAAAGTGATAAAAAATTAATGTGGTCCCACTCGACATAATATTTTGTAATTAACTATGACAATGCTCATTTATATGGATATATTCTAAAAAGTATTAGTAATATGATTAAGTTTTTCTTACTATTGTTTTACTTTTCTCAGATCCTAGATACATGATCCTTCATCTCGAATGATTTTGTATGTTGATCTATGACTTATAACAAAAAGAAAATAGAAAAGGTTTAAAATCCATAAAATGTAACAAAACATCAACTTTGCATCTTTCTTTTGTTGTGTAGAAAAAATCTCGCCGTCCATTAGACTCCCCTGCTCAACCTTACAGTAATAAGGTCAATTTTTTTTTACTGAAGACGATTACGATGTTTGCAAGGATTCTCTACAAATATTATTTTTATTTAACCATTCATTAGTAATCTAGAGCTACATCGTGAAGCCCAAGAAAACATAAACCATATCTCTAGAAATAAGTTAGTGACACAAGGAACACGTGTGAATCAAGATCGAACATGGTCACGTTCACGTTCACGTTCCAACAAGGTTATATTGCAATGACTAAGTGAACAAATTATGATGACATAACCTCGTCTATTATCACCAACGCTACGGATTTATTTTTCCTTCTGTTAAGATGCAAACAGTTTTACATAAGATGAAGTAAAAATCAACAACATAAACCTATAATTCCCTAAATTAATTAATTTAATATGTACACATGCAAAAAATTACCAATATGGACTTAGAATTGAAACAACAGTCAAAAGATACCTCTAACAAATAGTGCAAACCAGTGAAGCCGTAGTGTTAAGCGCTCACAAGCGGGCATGTTCATTGCGACAATTTAAAATAAACATTAACAAAAACTAATTATAACGAAAGAAAATGGAGAACAAAGCGATTGTTTTGTGGGTTGCATCACAACACTGTATATACATATAGAAACTATGTGAACTGCTGTCAAACGCAAAAACCTAGAATTTCATTGATTTCATAGGGCCTCATAAGTAAATATGATATTTTTTTTCAACTGCACGTACATGTTGCAATCGTAAATGTATTCATAGTATTACAGAATGACACCTGTAAAACCTAACAGTGTGAATACAGCCTATATATTATACCATCTCAACTCTATCGCCTAATATCTCTAACCATCCTCTACAACACAGTCTGCATGCTGCCGCTAAACCTACCATTGCAGATTCAGATACGCCGAAGACTGGATAAATTGTTAGTAAATACTTGTTGTTCTTGTATTGTAATATGTTATTGATATTTATATTAAAGAATATATGATCATGCATTGTGTGATGAATACGAGCATTTGTACCTGAGTCATATATACTAGCTGCCTCGGCCACGCGTTGCTGTGTTATAAATTAAAATAAAACCTATCCTATCTTTTAAGTTAGATCAAATACCAAATAATTACGAAGTTTGATCAAAATCGGTTAAGTAGTTTAGGAGTCCATCGCGGACAAACAACGTGACACGTAATTTATAGATATTAAATAAGATAAGATATACAATATATACTATGTATGATATATGTACAGCCTTGGCCAAAAGTATTAGGCACCCCACAAAAATGTACAAAACGTATTTACTGATTGAAGAATAAACAAATGTTTATCTTAGATAACATACGAGGGTCATAAATAATTACCTAGAATAGTAAGCGGCACATTGTTAAGGTAGGTAATAAAATACCAGGTGACCGAAACCAAAGGATTTAGTTGTCTTTCAGTTTTATCAGTCAATGTTTTGTCACTTCAGTTCAAGACTCTAACGACTAAACAAGCTTTTATTTGTGGTGAACCAACTAAATTGACATCTAATTTATTTAAAAATGCCGAAAAAAAGTGAAATTAGTCTGGAAAAACGAGTAAAAATACAACTTTTACATGAACAAGGAAGGTTTCAAAAAGAAATTGCTAAGTTGGTGAAATTTTCTCGTTGTGCCGTGCAATCTGCCATCAAACGGTTTGATCAGACTTGCACAAATGCTAATAAACCAAGAACAGGCAGAAAACGTGTAATGACGAAGCGCGCGGATAGAAAATTAATACGCGAATCCATTAAAAATCGGAAGAAAACTTCATAAAAGCTTGCTGCTACCTTGACCGAAGAGGCTGGAAAGTCAATAAGTGCTCGAATGGTCAGAAGAAGACTTAGAGAAGCAGATCTAATAGAATGCAAAGCCAAGAAGAAGCCTTGGCTTTCAGAAGCCAACACAATAAAATGTTTAGAGGGCTCTATGACAGAAACATTATACAGAAGAAGATTGGTCCAACGCTGTGTGGTCGGACGAATCTTACTTTGATGTAAGTTGATTTTACTGGTTTCATAATTAATAAGAATGATCACTTACATATTTATTTCACTTGAATCACAAAAGTTATGGCGATTTTTAAAAAACCTTATTTTTATTTATTTTATAGGTATTTGGAACACCAGGTGTGACCTTCGTGAGGCAACATGTGGGTGAAGAATGCCTTCCAGATTGCGTCGTACCGACTGTCAAGCACGGAGGAGGCAACATAATGATCTGGGGCTGTTTGGCTGCTGATGGGGTTGGCGAAATGTTTGTTTGCGAAGATCATATGAACAGCGAAAAGTACATAGAAGTACTTGAAACTGCACTTATGCCTTCGTTAACAAGTATTTTCGGCGACACCAACTTGGACGGAGTCATATTCCAACAAGACAATGCACCTTGTCATATGTCAGCGACTACGATGCGCTGGTTTACTGAAAACAACATTGACTTGACAGATTGGCCTGTACAGTCTCCAGATCTGAACCGCATTGAGCATTTTGAAGAAAAGGATTAAAAAGCACAGTATTACATCGAAAAAGGCATGAAAAAGGTATTGGTACAAGAATGGCATACCATTACAAGGGAGGATTGTATTAAGCTTGTACGCAGCATCCCAGATAGAATTAGCGCAGTAATTGAATTCAAAGGTGGATCCACTAGATTTTAAGTTTTTTTTTATTTTTTGTGACTTTGAATAGTAATAAATCAATTGAAAAAAAGAAGTTGTTTCTTTCCATTATTTGAAGTAAACTGTAGGGTGCCTAATACTTTTGGCCAAGGCTGTACTATCCATAACACAGTGCTTAATTTGGGCTAGGCTAATTGGTGTGAATGTGGAAAATAATTATTAGTTTTTTAATCTGTTCATAAGGTTTTGGCAGTTAATTAAGAAAATATATTTTTTTTTTGTTTATTCACCTGTGACATACGCCACTCATATCGAGCAGCCATAAGTCTCACCAGTAAAATTTGGAGCTACAAAAACAAAGTAGGTACCTATTGTTGTTCCCTACTTTAAGTAGAATAAATCATGACTTATGGTTCATTCAATTTAAATATTTTTTGTTGTTGCAATGGTAGAAGACTACAGTTAGTTATAAATAAATATTGTTCCATTACTGGCCCATCCAGCATGCGCAACACGATAAAATTTTGTCGACCCGTTTTCTCGTGTATTATTCAATTGTCGTCAATCGTCTCTAACATGGTTGCGCTTAGAAGCTAGATCTGCCGAATAGGGAGGGTGTTCGACCAATTCAAATTTCTTGAATGGCAGCTCTGGCGGCTCTAATTTCTTTTTCTCCATTTTGATGTCCTCTCTCTCTCTCTCTTAAGATATTAATTGCTCAATATATTATTTCGTTACATTGAACAGGTTCACGTTACTTGTGCCTTGTTTATGCCAGTTCCTGTAGGCACTTTATAGTCAACAGCTCTTTTTAAGATATTCTCCACTGCCGTCAGCAGGGGCTACTTTTCCTTACATTTCTTTTTATATATTTCTTTTACAGAAAGGGCTAACGTATTATATTTTCTTATGTTATAACTATCTTGAACGTCATCTTAGTCATTAGTTATTCCCTTTTTCTTTAGTTTTAAATTTCTCTCACAGTATATGGCTTCGTCTGATTCTATCACGTAAATGACAAACATCACTAATATTCACGGAAGCATTACTGAAGCGCGCCTATTGCGCTACAGTCGTGCCACTGCACGGTGGTTCCGGCTCCTGAGAAGGACGGTCATAGAGGTTGCAGGTCGGATCAAAAATAAAATAATAATTGTTTTACCTAAGAAATTATTGTTTTGAGGTTCTAAGGTAATAGCAAGTTAACAAAATATTTTTTAAAAGCAAGGTAGTCTCTATAAATATTCTCAAAAAAATATTCATCATAATAGAAAATAGGTAGATAAGTAGGTAATAATAAAATTGATTTTACTTATTTATTCGTTCTGAGCATAGCTTAATTAGCATATAAATAATAAAATTTACCAGTTAATACTTAGCGAAACATAGTATTTTATATAAAACAAGGGTTATATTACATAATAGCTGACAATAATTGCATTTATTGAAAATTTTAAAATAGATTACCGGCGGTCTACTGTACTTATATTACAGGGCACTACACTGACCAAGAAACAGATTAACATCCTACTATTTACATATTTACAATATTTTATTTTTAACTATTACAACTTTCTACGGGAATTAGTGTTATTATTATACTACAACTTTGTACAATTACCCTCATGTACGAGCCCACTTTAGCACATACATGTATACATATTTTGATTCGTTGTTCTTATTGAAGTTTAAAATTTAATAAAAAAGAAACTGCTCTATCCATAACTTTTTATTATTTTTATTACTCTGAGACCCACATGCAGTCTAAATAATAAATACTGCAAATATCTTAAGATCCATAATAAGGGGATATCATAATAGGTCGGGGAAAGTTTCTTCGCATTTTATATTAAAATTCAAGACCTTTTTTTTTCAAAGTTAATTTACATTTAATCACAGTATACCTATATGTGCCATTTTGTTTGTTGACTTTCTGCTATCTTGTAGGTAGAGACATGACCCCGTTTCTGTAGAAATTTTGGGAATACTGATAAAAAAAATGCAACAAGTAGTTTTGGCAGTCCTCTCTTGATGTTAACCTGACACTGCCTAAAGAATTCTGAAGAGACCGAAATAGGTGGAAATCTGAAGATGCAAGGTCAGGGCTATATGGCGGATGCATTAACACCTCCCAGCCAAACTCTCTTAATTTTTGCTAAGTGGTTTAAGAAGCTTTTTGGCCTCATACACACCATATTTGTGTTTATTTATTTGTTTTTTTTTTCCAATTTTCTTTTTACTATTTTATTGGTATCTTTCTTTTTTAAGTTGTTACTCCTTTTAATTATATACATTTTGTTGCTGTTTTGTTATTTTGTTGTTGTGTGTTTGAGTCCCAAATAAATGTTCTTCTTTCGTTCTTTCTAAAGATTTATATGGTCTAGCGTTATCGTGATGAAAGACCACACCCTTTCTATTCCGGCCGCTTTCTCTCAACTTCTTGCTTTAATCTTATCATTTGTTGGCAGTAGAGATCCGAATCGATAGTTTTGTCCAGCGATAAAATCTCAAAATGAACAATGCCTTTCCAATCCCATCATAGACATAGCATCACCTTTTTGATAGTTAACCCAGGTTTTGCCGCAGTCTGTGAACCGACCTTTGACCACGACGATTTTCGCACTTTCTTATCATACGTGATCCACTTTTCATCATCAGTTATCCATCTCTTGAAAAACGGTTCGGCTTCATTACGTCTCAATAAGGAATCGCAAGTACACAGTTCATTAGGTTCTTTCAGTAAGCTCGTGTGGCACCCAAATATTGAGCTTTTTTCTGTACCGAGCTTTTTTCAAATGTGTCAAAACTGTTTTGTGGGCAATTCCCAGTTCTTCAGCTATGTCGTTACTGTTGATATGCCCATCTTGTTCCACTTTTTCAAAAATAGTGTCCATTTTATCCGTAACAGGGCGACCAGGCGAAGTGCATCTTTGACATGTAAATTCCCGGATTGAAAACGCTTAACCCAACATAGTGCTACTCTTACTGACACTGCATTAGGTCCATAAACGTCACATATTTTTTTATAATAAGATTTTAAAATGTATCAAATTTTGTTTATTCGATTCGCTCATTTTGGCAGAAATAAAAACAAATTAAAAATAGTGGGAACCAAAATTTTCCTAATTTGATTTTTTTTTGAAATGTCATCTTTATCAATGTAATGAAGACCAGCCAGATACAAATAGTACAGCCAAAGATATTTTATTACAGGTTTATACATACTCTATGTGAAAAGACTTTTCCTCGACCTAATATTTTTTTTTATCAGAAGTCCCATAATTTCTACAGCTACAGTACTATGTCTCTACCTACAAGATGGCAGAAAGTCTACGCAAATTGGCACATATATACTGTAATTAAATGTAAATTACCTTGAAAAAAAGTCTTGAATTTTCATATGAAATGCGAAGAAACTTTTTCCCCAACCTATTATATCCCACTAGAATTTCTTGTTACAAGGTCTACTACCCTCTAAGTCTACCTTCCCTTTATTTTAGGCATAATGAGACAAGTCCCTCTATGCACCAGATGCACATCAAAATAACTCAAAGTCCTACATAAAGAAGTCCATGCATAAATAAAGTCATTTTGATGAGAAAACATTTTTAATCACCAAGGTCACTTATAACATAATTGACTGCATAATTTTTCCATTAAGATATGGTACTTTGTCAGTGTTATCTTTACAAGTGGATTCATGGAATCCAAACATAATTTTTTACATTTTCTTCTGAAACCATTTTAACCCTCTTAATTGAATGGCAGGATGAATGGCTAGGACAATGAGAAGAATTAATCATGTCTAATCAAATTACACACATATACACCCAATATTCCACTAAATTATTATATATAATATTATCCATCACATATTCATTATTTAGTTCCTGTACAGATTTTCTGTTCTGAAAATGCAACACAAATTTTTTGACTTGATAATGTCTTATAAAACAATGAACACTGGCTGTACGCACAAAAAAGTATAACTCATTGTCACATTCCGCCACAGCCACAAAAAAACATGACACATTGTCACTTTCAGTGATTTTGACATTCCTCCTGAGCCGAACATGCAAGTGAGAGTGTGGGACAAGTGATAGTGAGGCAAGACCGGCCTAAGTGTTCAGCTTGTGATGCATCCATCTCTCTTCCACTCCACTTCCACTGTTTATAAAGGGAAGTGAAAAATTAATGTAGTTTCCATTGTTTATTACAACAACAATTGCAGCAAAAAAGGTTATTAATTAGTGCATTTTAAGAATTCAACATGAACTATTTTGTCAACTATTTATAAAGTAAAGTGATAAGGTAATGTTGTTTCCATTGTTTATTACAACAATTACTTATAAGGTAATTTATTGAAAAAAAAATTAATGTTCAATAAACTCCTTTGAATTATACAAAATAATAATAATACAGTGATAATATTTGAATTCAATTCATAAAAGTATGCAATTTTTCATCAATGTTTTCTTATGATATTATCATGTAAAATTATCATCCTTAAACCAACTTTACAGAGGACCAATTTTTTGTGTACTTTTTACTCCTAAAATTTCCTATAGAACTAGAGAAATTCCATGAAATAATATATGCACTTACTACCCAAATATATGCCGTGACATTTTAAACATATTAAAAATATGACCTATGAAATATTGACTTTATTAAAAAACCACTAGGCAGTTAGGTTGGACTTTGCAGTCAAAATTGATAATGTATAAAAGCTGCAGTTCATTTTGTAGACCAAGGAAGGTGTACGGTGATTACTTTCAGTAATGTACAACACAACTTTATTTAAAATGATGTTGTTAAATTAATCTATATAAATCAGTAAAACTAATGTTTATTTTATTCATGTAAATCAGAACAATAAATCAAAACTCATGTCTGGTAAAATCAAATAACGCATTGCAACAAGCAGTTATCAGCATTAAAATAAGTTACAAGGTACACAGTATAGAGTTCGAAAAAGTGTTACTTACTTTTGGCACTGTCTTAAAAAAACATGTTTGCGGCATGTGTAAAGTCATAATAGCTTTTAGCTTATAAATACTCCTAGTATTTAATTTAATTACTTTACATATTTTTTTTTAAACATAAACAATTCAAACAACAAACGAAGTACATAAAATAACTTACCAACATGTACAACCAATTCCAAACACTCTTAGTTAAATGTATTTAGACTGTATTTTTAATTTTTCTTACTCGCTGCTTTATTAAATCACATCACTTAAAATCCTGCGCTCCAACAAATTAAATAAAAACTTTTTTTGAGCACCAAATTGACAGTCGGTTCATCTACGTTTCATGTACTAATAGATAAGTTCCTTAGTGATGTCAATAGTCTATGATTTGAATAATCGATTAAGTGTAATCAGTTTTCACTAAATTGTAATTCATCTTTCTACTAATATATATTTCCCACTTTGTACAAATAACATAAAATTTAAAATCAATGTATCAAAAGATCAAGGTTCAGCTTGAGAAAATTATAAATCTGAAATCTCTCGGAAATTGTATGTGTAAGATTTTGTACATTGTAAGATTATACGCATGTTATTTAATCTTCACTAATATTATAAAGAGGAAAGATCAGCCATTTCTATCATTACCCGGTCCCTTATTTTTCGGCTATTTGAGAGCCATTCTAATCCCATACAGACTGACGTCCGGGATATCTTCGGTATCATCGTCACTTCGTTTGCCCAGTTCACTACGGTGAAGTGGGTGCGGGAGTTATGTATAGCCCTGGAAATATCTTTTTTTGATGTTTTAATGAAATGTAATTTATGTTTTGTATTGTTCTGTAAATTTAATTATTTAAGCACAGTTTCGATTTAAAACAATCGAATTGTGTTTTAGTACTCCTTTCTGATACCTTTCAAATGTCAACAAAATCAACATTACTCTATCATTGAATTCAAAAAAGTTTAAAATTATTTAGAGAAAATTTTTAAAAACTGCTTCTTTTGACTTGGGGTCTATAGTACTTAGCTAATGTAAAATAACTAAAGTAGTATTCTTCCACGCATGTAACATTTATGGTACACTTACTTCAGTACATTTACATCTAATTGATAATTGAATTATTCGATTGCAAATGGTATCGATTTGAAAAACATCCCTATGGAAACATCCCACTCCAATCCAACGTTCTTGATGTGTTGAATCACGTTCAAATACACGTGAGGCGAAAAGCAGGTATACCGACATCTCTGTCTATTTTACTGTTGCCGATGTACGCACGTGGCCTAAAGAGGGACAGCTGTAGTTAATTGTATTAATTAAATTATGACGTTCGTGGTTGCTGAACCGCTTACTGAAAAAGGGATAGTACCCGTTGATATTTAATAGAGTCAATTTAGCCTGTAGGGTCAAGGCGGCAACAGTGGGTCACTTTTTTTTTCCAGTGATGTAACTTGATATGGGTGAGTGTTGGAAAGATGTAAAAGGATTAGTATTATAGCGTAACTAATGTATATTGATTATTCCAATCGATTTAGTTAAACAAGGTAATATTTTAGAAAATAAACAGTATTTAAAAAAAAATCTCATTTGAGCCACTGTGTACTAGGGGTGGGATACAGTGAATCGGCCCTCAGTTTACAGTGAATCAGGCAAGTTCACAGTGGATCATCTATAATATAACTCAAATAAAAAAGTTTTTTTTTTTTGCTTTTTATCGATCTTTATTTTTTGTTTTAATCAAACAATAAGTTTTACATCGAAAATGAGTTTTTTTTTACTACTTCACTTCAAAGTGACTGTTCAGTCTTACACATTTAAAATTTACTAAATTATCTTATTTCTTTTTGACTTAGTTAATCATCAACAGAAAACTTTTTCTGTATCTTGCATAAACTATCAAACAAAATGATTTTTTATCCTTAAAATGAATAATCAGGTAACTTTTTGGCTACTTCAGTCTCAAAGTGACTTTTCATTCACACATAAGAAATATAATTTTGCTTTTTTTTATGTCAGCTATGTGTTTCCCTATTTTACGGGGCCTTGATGGTCAAGTCATCCTAAAAGGGAAAATTAAGAAAAAATATTACGTCTTGATTTTTGCTAAACTAATGTCCGGGTAGTTATTATCCAGCACCAGTAGTACACAGTGGATCCTGAACCACTGTGAACTCAAATGATTTGAGCCACTGTGTACAAAACTGCCATTTTGGATTTAACTCATTCCACGTGTGATGGTTTTACGTAAATCGAAGTGCAGTATAGGCCAAAATGACCTCAACGAAGTTTGTTACTTAGCAAAAATATAAGTCCATTGGTGAAACAAAAGGTTTGTGAAAAAATACCAAGTATATCTCACCTGAAAATTCACTTTTTCTTTCGTCAAAACAAAGAAAACACTTAAACACGGGTTTGTAACATGGTTGACCCAGGGAAACTGGTTGTGACCAGTATCTATCAGGAGACCTTCCGAAGAGTGAGAGATAGAAAAAGATACCTATAATACTTTTGATACAACGACCAGTGCGCCACTGTTGCCGCTATAACCACTGTTGCCGCCTTGACCCTATATAATCTATTTATTATATAAGTTTATAATTATACTAGCGACCCGCCCGGGCTTCGCACGGATGCAATGCTCTACTATATTATGCATGTATTATACATATAAACCTTCCTCTTGAATTACTCTATCTATTAAAAAAAACCGCATCAAAATCCGTTGCGTAGTTTTAAAGATTTAAGCATACATATGGATATAGGGACAGAGAAAGCGACTTTGTTTTGTACTATGTAGTGATAAACATTTACGTAGAAAGGCACTACATACCTTAGTTACCTATGCTATATTTGGCTCATTTTGTTCATGTATTTGTAGGCGCCAATTACGTATTCGACTACACGTCCTTTGGTGGTAGCTAATAGGACAAAATTTATTACTTAATCAATAATTATTATAATATTACTTAACAAATGAATTGAGATGAAATAAATGTAAACAAGTATGCTTTGTTATTTATCAAATACTTTTTTTACTACCTAAATGGAATTTGTGTTAAGAATAGGCAACATTATTTGAGTAGCTATAGGTATAATTCATATCACACTAAAAACTGACATGCAAATTACGCAACGATTAAATATGTAATTTATTTAGAATTCCTTAAGTAAGTAAGTAGGGCTGTGGAGTCAAAGAGTTAGTGGGGAGACTTTATAGGTAGGTAAACTCTACAACTCAAAAATAAGAAACCCGTAATCCCATTAAAATCAATATTAATGGACGGAGGCTTATTAAAATTGTGAGTTTATCATTAGTAAGAGGTTTAATAGTAGTAATATAGTACCTAATCTATATATACATATATAAAAAAATTAGAGGTCACTGACTCATCACGAAATATCAGAAACTACAAGTGCTATAGGTATAGGAGTGTCATATTTTGCATGGGCACATCATACACAATGTCAACTTTATTGCTAAATCAGCAAGCAGCGGCAGAATTCGTAAAGCTCTATTGGCAAGGTTCAAAGAATTTGCGAGGACGTTTTGATATTTCCAACCATTCGAGATTTACTGGAGCGGAGCGAGCTAAGCGAGCGAAGTTCCCATGGATAAGCTTCAATGGCGCAATGTCTGTTACGCCATAATATTGTGAGTTATTCCTGAGTTCTTAACCGATTTTAATATTTTTTGTGTGGAATCGAACCAACAGGTTTAGGACCAGATTGTGACGGAGCCCGAATTTTGAAATTCGCAAAAATTTCCATCGAAACAAAAAAAAATCTTTTTTTAGGTATTACGCTCCGCTCCAACATATGGTGCAGTGGTGCTAGAGTAGCTTTATGCTTAGCGGCTGCATCGCCTAGTTGGAGCGGAGCTCCCATGGATCAGCTTAAATGATGCTATGTCTGTTACGCCAAAACTTCCCGAGTTCTTAACCGATTTTAATAATGTTTCTGTGGAATCGAATTTAGGACTAGATTGTGATGGAGCCCGAATTTTGAAATTCATAAAAAAAGTTATGGCCAAAAAACATTCTTTCTATGAGGTTTCTCATTGAAACAAAAAGCATGCGCTTTTTGAAAGTTTTCATTCTTATGGAATTTTAAAATTAACTAAACATTATTGAGTATTATTTTTTATTTATAGTATTACGCTCCGCTCTAATATATGATGCTAGCGAAGCTTTATGCTTAGCGACTGCATCGACCTAGTTACCAATGTCAAGGAATAGTATTACAATTTTCTTCCGGACGGACGGTTTCCGAGGTGGTAACGATCGAATGAACGAAGTCACAGACAACATCATTATAACGACAAGCCATAAAGCTCTGAAATGGCGACAGGAGATTATTATCTTCGGTTATAATCTTTGTTTTTACTGGACTCTTGTTCATTAGATGCTCTATGACTTTGGAGAGAGTTGGAGGCATAGTAACCGGCCTATATTTCACGGTCCTTATGAAAGGGTTTAATTTGACCAGTTTTAAAACCAGACAGGCACCCCTTTAGATATCGATCAGTTACAGACATAATAATAATAAAAATATTTTGTACACTCACACCAATTAGTCTAGCCCAAAGTTAACACCGTAAGGCCTGTGTTATAGATAATAGAGTTTCGGATTATTATTTACCCCACCCATTATACTCATGACTTATGCTCGTATTAATCATAAAAACATCTGCTTCTTCCGGGACTCGAACCCGATGCCATCGGCCATCGGTGGGAAAGGCAGGATAGCTACCGTTGCACCAAATAAGTAGTTAAAGGTCGTCGAATAACCACAACAAATAAGTTTTAACGAGGTACCCAATAGCTGTGCATATCTTTTAACTAAATTACTAGATATAAGTTCAATTCCTACTACACATTTTTCTTTTAAGCTGGTTATGTCTTCGATTACCTCGCAGTTATTGGTAGGGGGTCATCCCAAATGAACCAGACGGAAGTGGAGACGCGTATATGTGACAAGTGCACGAAGAAGTATAACAAGGTGAAATAGCTTCAGCAAGTTTTCTATCGATATTAAAAAAAAGTTGTTTATGTCGTGGTGAGGATACTCTGCTGAGGGTTGTGAAGAGTGACGAGTGATGACGAGTAATCACTAACAGATATCAAGCCACTAATGTTGTTTACAACTTCCCTAAGTTGCTGCTTATTATTTTGAGCCTTATTAATCTTTTGATGGTCATCGTCTTTACTTTAAAAAAAGTTTAAGTGCAGATTTTTTGATTTAGTTGTCGTCACAGCTTGAATATCTGGATCACTCTACGGTTTTTTCATCAGATCATCTGTCACCTGTGGTATCCATACCGCTTCTCATCTTGTAATTTTAAGCATTTTAGTACTTTCACGAACGTTACGAATATATTTACGGCAAGGTGGATACGAATCTTACAATGCAAACACTCGTACAATCAAGAACTGGCTGGTAGTCAAAGTTCAGGATAGCCTTATCTTATTTCTTAAAATTGAGACGATAAAGTAAGTTATTATTGATTGACAGTTTAAATTTCATGGTAAGGCTAAGAGCCACACAGCCGTGATCAGTAATAGAAGAGTCGAATAGAAAACTAATAGACTGGAACTTTAAGTTTATATGGTCCAAATAGTTTGACCGGAGAGCATGCCATAACTTTTGGGCGGACATCAATTTTAATGTTACCAAAAAAAAAATATTATTAGTTAATTACATAATTTATATGAAAATGAGTCAATAGAAAATTTGATGTTATTTGTCTTCAAAACTACGTCTATGCCTATCATTAAAGCGGTCGATAAATACCAATGTTATAGATATGTTCGTTCAGTTGGATTACTTGGCACTTTTTTAACTTTAACCAATGGCTCTTCAATAAAAAGTATAATATTTTATAATTATTATTAACGTTAACGACCACTCCCTAATTTTATGTTTTGTGCTTTGTTTTAGTTCTGTAGGCGTAGTTTTCTATGTACGGTATGTTCGAAGTCGATATAAGCCAGCACTCTGACAGTACATTAACGTCCCAAGCTAAATATCCCATATTAGATCTTTGGAATCTATTAATATGTATATCAATGAATTAATCTTTGGATTAGTAAAACGTCGTGGAAAACGTGGAATTTCTAAAATTCCTTAGTGTGCAACTCTTTACATAGTTTCCTTCTCTTCTGTGTTTAATACATTTTAATTATCTTAATTTTTAACCGTACATAACATTAAGTTCTAGCTTGTATGACCTATTTATTGTAAGTTTATAAACAGAAACACTTTGTATATGCAAATTATTATCTAATAATATATCTTATTATAATTTTTCAAAATTTCATTCCGTTTCCGATGTTTCCCTTGTTTTCCTGTAATTGTTTTCCTACCATTTTAACTCCGTCATAGCTAATGCACAAACAGTGCGTGTCAATAAAGAAAATAATAAATAAATAATAATAAATTAATTTTTATTTTCCACCAAAATACATGCATTATAAACAATTTTAGTTTTAGAATTACATACTAAAATACAGTTTAAAATATATAAACTAACACTAGATGTAACTGAATACGCATGGTATTTGGGAGGATTGGAGCCCAATATAGGATCACCCCGTATTTCGGGACTCCAGGACCCCCTCCCGGACAGGTACCGTGCAGAAGTGTGTTAAAGAGGATGTGTGTAAGTATGTGTTAGAGTGGTTATAGTCCTGTGTGAGGGTATGTTTGTTGATTGCATGTATGTGTGAAAGCGTATCTATTATGTATGTGCGTGTGTCGGTATGTGTGTGACTTTTGTAATAATATGAATATCTATAATAATAGTGTTTCCGTTTCACCGTAGTTTAGTTTCATTAGGTAACTTTTAAGGATCCTTTTGCATTCGTACAAGGTTTTGGGATAAATATTGAGTGACCGGTTTAACTTATTGTACAGGTGCTTTGCAAGAAAAACTGAATGGCGTCGGAAGAATGTGGTGCGTGTATGCTAGTTTGGCATACCTTTGGTGGCCTACGACTATTTGTCTGATATGTTAGGGGATTGTAGCTGAGGAGTTTGTGTTGTCGTGTCATGACTTGCATAATGAACAGTTGTCTTACTGTCATAACCTCTGCGTCTTTGTAAAGCCTCTGTGTGGGATATACATAGGAAAGGTTTTTTGTACATAACCTTTAGTAATGAGCGTTGGGCCCGTTCAAGTTTGATGATGTTTGTCTTGCATGCTCCTCCCCAGACTGATATGCAATAGGATATGACTGATTGGGCAAGAGCGTAATATATAGTTTTAAGTAAAGAGGCTTTAAGAATGTGTCTAAGTTTCCTGAACAACCATACCAGTTTCCTGATGCAAGTAGAAAGAAGATCAACCTGGTTGTTCCATGACAAAGTATCATCCAGTTGGACACCCAATAGGTAATCACTTTGACGTTTTGAAGAGGAGTGCACGAACATGTCGGTTAAGTTTGAGCTGGTGCATGTGTGTAGTTTTAGATAAAATTGGTTTGGTTTAGGTCGGGTAGATTTATTAAGAGAAAATGTAATGTATTTAGATTTATTTATATTTAGTGTAAGTAAATTTTTATTTAACCAGGCTGAGGTTTGCAGCAATCCCTTTTCCGCACTCGAGCGTGCTTCGGCCCAAGTCTCCCCCCGAAATATAAGAGCAGTGTCATCGGCGTATGAAATGATTTTGCCGTTATGTGGTTTATTTTGACACAGCTTATTGATATAGACCAGGAAGAGGCTTGGGCCTAGAACACTTCCTTGCGGTACGCCGCAGGTGACAGGGAGGGGATGGCTGATATGATCACCTATTTTAGTGGACTGGTGTCTGTTGAACAGGAAATTTTAAAAAGTTTTAGGGAAATAAAGAAAATATGATTGGTATTTTTGGTGGGAGTGATGGTTTTGGTTTTCTTGTTGGAAATTGTATTCTAGCAGATATTGATGGGTAATACTGTGATGGTGATTACTAAGATTTTGTGAACATGTACCGTTCGAAACAAAAAGAGGAAAATATATTTTCACGCGCTCTTTTCACACCTTTACTGAAACCTAGGAAAACCGGTATATCAGTATAGATTCATCATCCATTGATCATCTTTTATTCATAAATCAGATCATATATTACCATCTCATAAAGAAAGAAAATTACTGACGTCTAGGCTGTATGGGCTTAATATCATTAGCCTTCCCTTATAGGAAAATTTAACGAAAATACAAAAAAGTAGTTTTTGTTTTTGGTTAGTTTTCTTTTCATTTTATAAGAGTAATTTTTATGTTACTGTAGTGTAGGTTTTTGTTAGAACTAACTAAACAAATAATGAGTCGACGTGATAAAAAAGAAGAAGAAGACGGGAGTGTTAACATATTCCAGAATTTGAATAAAACCACTCTTATTCAAGAAGCGAGGTATTTTAACTCCACTCCCGTAAACCCAAGAAAATGTATTCACATTTTGACGAAGATTCTTTATTTATTGAGTCAAGGCGAAAAATTAACAACACTAGAAGCTACCGATATGTTTTTTGCTACTACGAAATTATTTCAATCCAAAGATATAGTTTTACGTCGACTGGTTTACATCTGTATCAAGGAGTTAAGTCCAATGGCCCAAGACGTGATTATTGTAACATCTTCACTAACTAAAGATATGACTGGGAAAGAAGATTTGTACCGGGCGTCTGCTATTCGTGCCCTGTGTAGTGTCACTGATAGCACCATGTTGCAAGCCATAGAACGCTACATGAAGCAAGCAATAGTGGACAAGAATCCTGCTGTTAGTTCTGCTGCATTAGTATCTGCACTGCATTTATCCGCCACTGCCCCAGACCTTGTGAAGCGATGGTTAAATGAAGCACAGGTAAATTACTTCTCTACTATCAGTGAGAGTTGAGTAGATTGACTTGTTAGAAGATAAATGAGCATAAAACCCATGAAACACTTTAAAATAAGACTAATTTTACAGATTCTAATGTCACTAACAAAAAAAAAGAATAACACTATCAAAATGACAATTAAAATAAATTAAGTAGGAATCTTAAAATATCTTAAAAATTATCATGGCTCAAGTGTCAGGCGGCAAACATATTCACCATCCTCGCTCTCCAGAGTGCACTCTAGCTCTCCATACTTTAAATAAATCAAATTAGATAAAAGTGTAAATTAAAATCAACCCACTTAATCTAAAACAAACTAAACTTAAATGTTCAGATCACCAAACTAGGTTATTCTAAATACAAAAGCAATATGATAGTTGATTATAAAATTCCAACTAGTATATGACCAGTCAGGTAATAAAATTGAACAATTAAATAATACAGGGTCAGAATTACTCCTTAAATAAAGAAAGTATATGTGGGGGCACTGGCAGGCTGATCTCAATAGATGAGTAAAGTTAATACTAAGTTGTAATATAGACTGACATTTTCCACTTTATGAAGTTAAATTAAAAGGGGCTAAATTATTTGGAAATCAACAATTTTTCCTCCAACAAAAAGAAACTACTTGCAAAAAATAGAATTTTCTATTCAAACTCATGTCAGCTTGCTCTGGTTGTGACATGGCCATGATGCACAAATGCCATGGGTCCCCCCAAGCAAAGCACATCCTACAGATACATAATTAAAATTAGTCAAAATTAAAACCTAGAAGTCTAAAGCAAGCAGAGCCGGACACTGGCTGTGTGACTAAGGAATAAAGATTAATTATAAATAACAGAACAATTATTAATAAAAAAAACAAATTAAATTAGATTACACCATAACAAATTTAAGACAGATTTTGAAAAACAAAAAATCATATTTTGCTTTGCTTTAAAACCATTAGTCTTGTCTGATTTGTGTCCTAAGCTTAATGATACTCTGATATATACTTGTGTAACAGTTTTAGTAATGTGTTAATATGTGTTTATGATTAGTGTGTTTTATTTCTCTTTTTTAGACCATATGTTTTTAAATTGTCCTCACCCTCTGCGCCATCTTGATTTTCTTTGGGTCTTCTACCGATAGAACCCCCACCCCCCTTCTGCCACCCCCACAATAGTCTCAAATGCTCACAAAATTGCCCACATTGAGAAACTGTGACCTACATCATACACATATATGTGTATCAACTGAATGTATTACTCAACATCATTCCAACTTCTTCAACTTAAATATTTGTGCTAATTCTGGTCTTACATTGTATATTAATATTTAATTAAGATTTTGGATTAGTATCTCTTATATTCAGTACTATTATTGAAAATTTTACCATTGTTGTATGTTCATATAACATGTTGTATGCTAAGCGAAAGGCTGTTTTGCTAAATATGTATGTATTTGCAGTTGACATAGCTCCATTTTGATGTTGCGATGACAGTAAGATCTTAGTTTTATTACCACAATTATGGCCGAACTGCAGAGGCACAGGTCTTCCTTGGTGAGTGTTGATGGCTGCAGATGGTGAAACTCGAGATAGTAAATTTTAGGTTACTCATCTTTTGACCAGCCTTTGCGAAAGTTGCACTCCCTCTGAAATCATAGGCCAAATGTACCAACCGCTCCAACATCGAGCTCTTTGGTCTAAAACTTAATTATTAAAGATCACTGTCTAAAAGGATCACCCTTTGTATCACTTCATACTCATATTATCAGCGAGAAAGACTACACAAGTCCTCTAAAAAAGTATTAGTGATCTCATAACCTTGCTCAGCTTTCTTTTGCTACTTCTAAGCAAATTATCATTTCTTTAATTATTGGTTGCGAATTGTATTCTTTTGTTGCAAACAAAATTAAGGTGTTATTAATGCAAATGTTATTATTAACTTATTAATTTGCAGTGCTTTGAAATAGTGGGCCTGAAAAATTTTACATTTATTTTACATAATTAATAATGTTTTTGCTCTTATTTTCCAATTCACATTGCAGTTATTTTACAAATCTTTTCAAAGACACTTTCAATGTGCTAGAAGGAGTTAATGTGAAATTTTGGCATTCATTTGCATTTGGTTAAGTGTGCTCTCTCGTTCAAGTTTCTTGAACGCATCTACCTAGTAAATATTATCCGTTTACAAAACTTGATCTAACAACAACCTTCATTATTATCTACCAACTCCTTTAGAACGAACAGAAGTCTTAAGCACTCAAGTTTTAAGTATGTATAATTACATAATATTCGCACCCCCACTGCTACTGTAACGGCTGAGTCTGTTATCCGTGCGCCCATACATACGGGCTTTAATGTTCTCACTCAAACTAACCAGAATGTCAATAAGAAAACTTTTTCAGAAATTGTGAGTGAGAATGAAGTTGAATTTAAGTTGCAACTGCTGGACGACGGATTTATACTTGTGTAGAAGTTGAGAAATTGCTTTCTTGGAAAAATTGGGAAAGCTGTTGTGGATAGTATAATTGCTTTATTTATATTATTATTATTATTATATATAATAATATAATAATAAATAAGGCATAAATGAAATGAACTGATCGTAACTCTACATATACCACGGGATTGAGTTTCAAGATTTTATTTTTGCGAGATAACATTCCTAAGTCTAGAAGTTATGATTTACTAAAGTGGATTTTAGTAGCTAATAATAATATGGACTGAAATGTAGCTGCAAAAAATTGCACAAAGGTTTTCTTGACCATCAACCAGTCGTTTATTTAATAGGTCTTATTTAAAGCTAAGAGCCATTAAGTGGTAGTAACTCCCATCTCGTTAAAACTGTTGTCTACATGTTCTTATCATTAGAAGTCAACCTATGAGCGATTGTTTAATACACTTATAGTGATTTTCTGTTTCTGTTGTTTATTTTTTTATAGTTTTGCTAGATGTACCAAATACACAAACACACAAGATATACACTTGAGTCTAACATTAGTTAAATTATAATCTGTTGCTATTTTAAATAAAAATGTGAACTGAAAAATAATTTTCCCCACGCATTTCGTAAACTTTTAGAAATTGCAATTGTATGCGGGTTTTATTTAAGTAAAAGCTCAAAGTTTATTATTCAATTCATGTATATTTTTATATAACGAGGTGCATATATTTTGTAATATTTGTGTTCTTATTTTTCGAATGTATGTGTTCATAATTGTAGACAATAGTATGTGTACATTTAGGGTCACCCTGTTTTTTTATTATTTATGGGAACTCAAGGGGTTAGTAGAAGTTATAAAACAGTGAAACAAAGATCGTTAAGAATACGTTCATTTGTACCCGAGTCAAGGGTATTTATATGAGGTTAATTTATAAACACCATCCAAATTTATAGATTATATTCTTTAAAAAAAATAACGAAACACCTAAAAGGAAAACCCTTTTAATATAACCCAGTACTAAAACACCGTGCGTAGCAGATGATTACGTGCCCTCGCTCCGCCCTCCTTTATTTCATTGATACATTACAATGGTTGTCATAATTTGCAAATTTTCCCTTCTTACTTTTACGGGCTTAGGACCGTCAAATTGCAGAAGGTGTGAGTTGTTTTAATCTTTGATAACAACGTTATTACTCGATAACACTTTTAAAACCAGATAAAAACTTTAAACTTCAAAGTGAACCATACCTTTATAATAAAGCGTTTCAAATCTACTTATGTACAATAATTTGTTGGAGTTTTTTTGTGAATTGAAAAATGTTTATCCTTATTGTTTATAACCTATTTGTTTCTTTTATTGCTCACTTGAACCATATTTTATCTTTTTCAGGAGGCCATAATGTCTGATAATGTTATGGTATCTTACCATGCATTAGCGGTAGTGGCAGAAGCTCGTCGCAACGATCGGTTATCTATG
This sequence comes from Calamotropha paludella, assembly GCA_927399485.1. Lineage (NCBI taxonomy): Eukaryota > Metazoa > Arthropoda > Insecta > Lepidoptera > Crambidae > Calamotropha > Calamotropha paludella. Next base: position 27,770,171 of record OV656803.1, on the reverse strand, counting down.
GTGAAACTTGTTACTAAACTATCACGCGCATCACTTCGTTCTCCGTATGCGCTTTGTCTTCTCATCCGTCATGCTGCTAAACTAGCCGAAGAAGATGAATCTGAAGCCGCTGAGGGGTATCTGACTTTTATCGAATCTTGTTTGCGCCATAAATCTGAAATAGTAATTTTTGAGGCCGCTCACGCGCTTGTGAATTCTAATAAGTCCATAAAAAGTCATACCCATGCTGTTTCCGTGCTACAAATATTTTGCTCTTCCTCGAAAGCAACATTGCGTCTGGCTGGTGCTCGTACATTAGCTAAATTGACAGCGAAGCACCCTAATGCAGTCGCCGATTGTGCTGTCGATTTAGAGAATTTAATTTCAGACCCAAATCGTTCTGTAGCAACATTAGCTGTAACCACCTTACTTGCTACAGGGGCTGAAAGCTCTATTGATCGCCTTATAAAACAAATATCTGGTTTTATGTCTGAAATATCTGATGAATTTAAGATTGTCGTTGTTCAAGCAATCAGTCGCCTTTGTTTAAAATTCCCCCGTAAACACCAATCTTTTTCTACCTTTTTATCAGGGATGTTAAGGGATGAAGGTGGACTTCAATATAAAACAGCTATTGCTGATGCTATAATAGCATTAGTGGAAGAAAACCCAGATGCAAAAGAAACATGTTTGGCATATCTTTGCGAGTTTATTGAAGATTGTGAGCACACGTCTCTTGCTGTACGTATACTCCATGTTCTTGGTTATGAAGGGCCTAAAGCTCGTCAGCCGTCTAAGTATATACGATATATTTATAATAGAGTGATATTGGAATCAGGCGCAGTCCGTGCTGCTGCCGTGTCAACGGTAGCACGATTCGGAGCAACCCGTCCTGAACTCCTGCCGAACGTCAGAGTACTATTATCCCGCTGCCAGTTAGACGATGACGATGAAGTTAGAGACCGGGCTATTTATTATAGTGCGATTCTCGATACGGAAGACTCCCAACTCATCAACGACTACATTATTAATGTTCCAATACCGAATCCCGTGCTTCTAGAAAATGCTTTAAAAGACTACTTAAATTCTGCTTCAGAAGAACCATTTAACATAGCATCTATACCATCAGTCGAAGACAAGCAAGAATCCAAAGAAACAACAGTTAATATTGAAACACGCAAGCTACCGACAATATCACTTGAGGAACAATATGCCGATGAATTGAAAGCTTTGCCTGGTATTGAAAAGCTTGGACCAATATTCAAAACTTGCGAGAGTGTTGATTTGACAGAACCTGAAACTGAATATAGAGTCCGATGTGTAAAGCACATCTTTGCTCGGTATATGGTTTTACAATTTCAATGTTTGAACACACTTAGCAATATGCTTTTGGAAAAAGTACACGTCCGCTTAGATTGTATTCCAGGATATAAACTGCTGTGTGAAGTTCCATGTGAGCAGTTGGTTTATGACAAGCAAGGTAGTGTTTTCTGCCTAATGGAATTCCCTGAAAGCCCTTTAGATACCCTGGGTTCATTTGGTGCTACACTGGAGTTCGTTTGTCGTGATTGCGATCCAACTACAGGTCTGCCGGATGGAAGCGAAAGTTATGCAGATACATATCCGTTAGAAGATATAGAAGTTAGTTGTGCAGATCAGCTTAGATTCAAAGCTCCGACTGATGATTGGGAAGCTTCTTGGGAAAGAGCTGCAAATACCACTGAAGCTTGTGACACATTTGGACTATCGCAGGCCGACGTAGGTAAAGCTGCTTTTGCTGTTTGCGAACATTTGGGTTTACCAAAGGCTGCAATCACAGGAGATGCTGTTAAAGATATCCGTGGTGGAGGATTATGGCGAGGCGGTGTTCCTGTTCTGATCAGGGCTCGGTTAGTAACCGCGCAAGGTTCTGTCACTATGCAGCTCACGGCTCGTTCAACTCGCGAAGATATTGCTACTGCTTTGTTGGCCGCAGTTGGTTAATACAACGCGAACTATCCGTGCAGTTTATTTTTCTGTAACTGAACACTGATGTGCCTTGTTTTTATTTCAATCAATAGTAAACAGAGATTTTTGGAATAAGGGGTATTATATTATATTGATTTAGCAGTCCTAGTAAGAAATAATTCATTTTTAGCGGATAATAAACACCTGTATTTTACACGATTTCATTTTCAGTTTAATCCCGATGGCTCCAGGAGACAAAAAAAGACAACCGAGTGTTTCATTGTTTAATTTGAGTATTTATGTAGTTTCTCTTTTATAACAAATCATATAAATAAAGCGTTAAATGCATAATATTTTTTTCCGTTAAGTGTTAAACATTAATTATGCTACTGCCAACTTAATATTTATAGGTCGATTCTGTCATTTCAGATTAACCAATTCTTCTCCGAAGGGTATGACGGTTTATATACTCAACAAATTATAAAAACAACTTAATAAAGACACTGTTGCACTCTTTTTATTTTGTTTTAATGTGTAAATATAATAGACGGGATAACATATTTATGACAATCATTAACTTTAAAGTATTATGAATACAACTTCTGTATAAAATGATCGTGTAAAATAAGCACGTAAGTTGTCTGTTAAAAGTGTTTGTTATATGTAGTGCAAAGTTTAGATTTGACGCTTGTAATGATTGAACTATTTATATTCTCATTCCAAATATTAACCTTGTTCGTTGGCCTCGTTAATGTTGCACTAGCAACATTTGATAGTTATTGTCTAGGCGGGATTTGAAGCCAGTCTGTGACTATTGATTGGTTTTACAGTTGTATTATTTAATTCTATAAATTTCAAGTTGTTAGAAATGACACCGTTAAACAAAGTGCTCAGAGATTGCAACATTTATTATTAATTTGTTATAACCATTCATTTTACTGTAATTCATATAAATATATTTATTGGGAGCTGGTTAAGCTGGCCTAAATTTTGTGAATAATATAGATAGATCAATGTTACATATATCGTTTTATTTATATCCGAAACAGAATGATGATGATAATGCCCTTGTTCTTGTTTACAACTGTAATACCAGAAATGTATTTTCATGAGATGATATCGTTATTATCATGGTTTAAAATTTTTTAAAGCCTAATTTTCACCCAGTGTTATATATTTTCATTGCAGGCAACAAGTGGTTTTTTAACAAGTCCCATGGGAGTTGATTCCACATTGTACAGCAAAGGTCAATCTCATTTGGCAGTATTTTTTATAGCTAGGAATTAATATATTCATTCTAATTTTACAACCACTCATAATAGACTAAGAGGCTCACGCCTGACCTATCTCATAGTATAAAGACTAAAAAGTTTTCTGTGCAAGTAAGTACAGCGGGTAAGAAGGTTTGGATACTATGAATCTCGAACCGTGGTGGCTTTGACAGGTAACAGGTAGCAAAGGTATGCATAATGGCTGCCCAAAAACGTTATAGTATAAAGCGTATTTTTTAAGTATGTTTTTCAGGATACTATTAGAATATCATACCATCCATTGCCAGACACTTTGTAGTGTGGTAACCTCTCGCCAGACGCCTTAAAAGTTTAATAAATTATGATTCTACTTACGTTATAGTATAAAATCTGAGTCTTGGCAGGAACAACTAAGACTAAAGAATAAATAAAATTGAAAACCTCATAGTCACAACTATATATTAAAAAAAAATTACTCAACTCGGCATTAAACTTATTGCATTAGAAAAACAAAATAACAGTTTCACTCTGTTTTATAATTTTTATATATTTTATGCATTTTCAATGCGATCTTATGAGATAAATTATTATAATAGGAAAATACAAGAAAAAATCGGCTCGGGTCACAAGTGAATTCTCAGGCGGGAATCGAACCCGCAACCTTTGGAAATCCGGTCCAATGCTCTCCCAATTGAGCTAGTTTCACTCTGCATTAACTCATCAAAAAGAAATTACACAATTACAGCTCAACTAGGCGTTAAACTTATTGTATTAAAAAAATAACAGTTTCACTCTGTATTAACTCATCAAAAAGAAATTACACAATTACAGCTAAACTAGGCGTTAAACTTATTGTATTAAAAAAATAACAGTTTCACTCTGTATTAACTCATCAAAAGAAATTACACAATTACAGCTCAACTAGGCGTTAAACTTATTGTATTAAAAAATAACAGTTTCACTCTGTATTAACTCATCAAAAAGAAATTGCACAATTACAGCTCAACTTGGCGTTAAACTTATTGTATTAGAAAAACAAAATAACAGTTTCGCTCTGCATTAATTCATCAAAAAGGAATTCCACAACTATCGCTTAACTCTGCATCAACTTAATTTATCAAAAAAAATACGAAGTAACTGCTCCCAGAACACTTCGGATAATCAAAGTCTGATAAATAAAACTTTAATTACTTAATTTAAAATATTAATTAACAATTTTACGTTTCACAAATAAAATATTTCAAATAACTCTCCTGTTCGAGGCAAAGTACCCAAAAGACTGGCAGCATTGCCTCTTTGAATAGCCAAGTTTATGCGCTGAGCGAAGTAATTGCCACTTCTCCGGTCACCCGTTGCCTCAAACAGGTGAGCAGTCAAGTCCTTAAGAAATAACTTAGCATTAGTGCCCCAAGGGCCCATCGTCTCTACTGCAAAAGGGAGGAAAAAGTATATGTCACCCAAATCCCCGTATTTGCGAGCTTTATTTAATTCGGCCGTGATTGCAGCCGCGCCTGGCCAAGCTGCTGTCGCATCAATATGGCATGGGGCTAAAGTGTCCACACATGTCGCGTCCCATACTAGGGTCCTCCCCCTGTACCAAGGTACAAGCGACATTCCGTCAGGCCTCCTACGACCGCAACACCCCGCTCGGCTCTAATATAGCAGACACACTAGCAGTCGCTAAAGCTCTGCAAATGGTGTCGTTAATCGAAGCGTGCCTGCTCAATCGCCCCGCACTCCGCTGGCACGAGGGGCCATGATGGCCCAGCTCGTTTACCCATTTTCCGCAGTGATACCGATGTGGTTCGTTCGTCTTGATGCCCAATCGGAGGGCTATCAACAGCGTGAGGTTACAGTTATCTAATAACGTACCGATATTGTTGGAAGGGTAAGCATGCAACCATAGACCTGACTCCGTTTCAGATACAGCCACCAGGCGGGCGCGATCCACTGAGTTGTCACAGCCCGCCATCAATACCTGAAAGACATGCTTGCAAAAAGGCTCGTCCCATTTTCTTTGTGAATAAAGTAATGTTGGGGCATCCTCCGAACACAGCAATAGCCACTTATTCCTCGCCTCCGAAAGCCCTTGGATTTCAACGGAACCCACAGTTAGGTTGAGAACACTACCGCATAATGATCCCGAGGCATGTACGGAAGACAAAAAGGCTGGCAAAGCTATGTCCGAAACTTTTCTTATACCGATACCTCCATGACGCGTAGGCAAGGTCGCCTGTTGCCAGGCACTGTCATTTAATGCACAATTTAAAATCTTAGAAAACGTCTCCCTGATGACGTCATCCAAATTTGACATTTGATCAGGACACCGCCAAAACTGAGAAACACGGAGGTAGTATGTGAACGTACGTAGAGACGAACAAGCAAAACCGAATAATAAAGAGAGCCATGTGAGCGTTTAACTTAAACAGCCGACAATACATCTCTCGAAATCTAGCTATTTGTTTCTCTATACAAAGTGGTATTGCTTCGTCAAGAACAGGAGCTTCTAGCAAACGAAGAGTAATCTCATCACGAACCCTTATGCCAGGCGCCAATTTTTTTAAATTTTGAAATAAAGTTTAAATTTTCATTCGCAGAGACAAAGCTTTGTATGTATAACTCACACTTTTCAAAATTCAATTTTAAACCAATCGTTGAGATCGTCTCAGAACTGCCGCCTAAGATGCCATAATCCAGATACCAAATATTAAGTTTAGATTTAATAATATCCTGTATTGCTTAACTAAAAATTGCAGGACCAAGTGGATCGCCTTGTTGACAACCTACTGAAGAACAAAGTAATTTTTCCTCGTAAACTAAATTTGAATGTGTTCCGTAACACTGCCAAACGTAAGGATAAATGGACGGTCTTTTCACTTCTTCTAATAGAACTTTCCTTTCAATTGAATTAAAGGCGTTTTGAATATCCACCTTAAGAAGAACCTCATCTGCACCAGCCGACAAAAATGTTCTGGCAGCATGTAACGCTACCTCGCAACCACACTTGGTACCGAAGCCCAACTGGGTTGGCTGGAATAATTTCCCCAAGTCAGGCATTACTTTTTGGCAGCACACTTTCGATGCTACTCGTCGGAGTGTGTTTCCAATCGCAATTGGCCGTATACCCCCCATCTTTTTTCAATAAAGCACACATCTTGTCCCGTATAAATTTTCTGTAATTTCCGGAGAAACCTTGCCAGAGAGCATTAAGTTAACTAGTGCTACCAAACTAGATACCAGCGCTCTGCTAGCATCGCCCGTAGTGCCACTGACTAGATCTTTAATATGCTGCGGTGTAAGACCGCCAAGAGCGCCCACTGAACCACTCCTGAAAGAATGAATAGCAGCCAGCACCTCCTCCGGTGATACCTGTATGGCACACTGTCTGATTCTTCAGGCTCCCGAGATAGCTCCAAGTTCGTATTTGGAGTTGGATGTTTGGAGGCCAATGTGTGATATGTATTCAAATCGTTGAAAAGCTACAATTTCGTTAGTGAAACTTATGAACTAAAGTTCCCTTACAAACACCGACGGGCACATAGTAAGTTGGGAGAGAGAACCCAGTTAAATTAAATTAAAAAGAAAGCAACTAATTAAAAAGATACGGGTAGGTAACTCAATGAATTTAAATTATTGAATTCCAACTAGTATGTTACCTATCTGTCGGGTAAAAAGTAAATAACTAACAGCTAAATACTATAAATAGAGGGACACTGTACTCCTGAAATAAAAAAATGAAAGGTGGGATGCTAGCACGCTTGGCTGATCTCAATCGTCGAAATTCATTCACATTTAAAATCGATCTAGTTAAGTGTTATCACCTGCCGGCGCCTTTTTTAAGCGGCACCTCTACTTTAACTTTCATACAAATAAATCATCTTCGTCTAATAATTCCAGGTCGCTTGCATTCCTACATTATCACATCTACATTATAAGTATATTGTATTCATCTATAAGTGCTGTTAATTTATTCAATTGATTGTATGAATTGAATTGATTGATTGACAGTATTAGTTAACAAACAAAAAAAAGAAAAATTTTCATTTAACACGTAGTGGAATTTGACCTTTATCTGAATTGTATCATAGCTTCTAAAACCGCAAAAGTGGGACTTAATTTTTTTATCAGTGATAGAACTTGACTTATAGAACCTTTCTAAGTATACTAAATCCAGGTTCCACTTTTGCCGACTTTTGGAGAAAAAAAATAAAATCAAAATTTAAAAATTAATTATTTCTCCGAAAGTAGGACACTTATAAACAAAATACAATTACGAAATTATGCCTTCAATAATTCCTTATCAAGTGGCAAATATCTCATGGGCAGAAACGGAACCGTCTTTTGGGGAAATTAAATTGTTCATTTTTTCATGTGCAAATTTTAAAAACTACAGCTTTTTATATATTTTTTTACTGAAAATTGTGATCTGGGAATTTAAGTCTTGCCTTTATTATGGTATAAATAATCGATTTATGCCAAAACCTTAAGATGTAGGTATATTTTTTTGGTTTCATAAAACCACTAAAGATAAAATATAAATAAAATTCGAGATATTCGCTTTACGAGCCCTGAAGATGCGGTGAAAGCGTACGAAAACGCCTTAAAAGAGACCCCTAAGGAAGAATGGGCCCACTGCTTTTCTCAGTGGTTCCATCGAATTCGACGATGTGTAGAGAGGAACAGAGATTACTTCGAAAAACAATTAAAGTATTGGCAACTTTCTACATTAAGCCGTTCTTCATTTTCTAAACATTTTCAGTGTTACCTAGATAACGGTTTGAGGTGCCCCAGCACAAAATAATTTTGATAAAAAGTATTATTTAGTCTATTCTTGACAGCCTAAATAAGATATATAAAAACATTAATAATCTATTGGAATAGTATTTTTCATGTTATTTGAGACACATATTTTTATGTATTCATAAAAAACATATAAAATATAGGGTTTATGGTGCCCCAAAGTCAAAAAAATGAAACAAGAAATTTGCAATAAAAACTCTACTCAAATTCATGAAATATTTATTAAAAAATTGTTATAAAATAGGCAAATTAAGTTGAAAATTCACTTTTGGTATTATAAAAAGGCATCATCTGACGTGATGACAGTCTGGTCCTTATAAAACCGTCACGTTTTTCCTCTCCACATACAGCACCTGAAGCTTCAGTTACGAGCTTTGTCCTAACGGGAGCACCTTTAAATGTAAACCTGAACAAAAAAAATTTGGCATTTGCTTATTGTGACCATCACGCAGCTTTTTGCGGGTATGCCTTGGTAAAAATAAAATATTAAATTTTACTCCACCCTATTATACAGGGATTACGGGATAAATATGGTTTAAACACAACTTGTAATAATAATCATAACTGTTATGGAGGTGAATGTCTGAGAATGAGCCAGTCACCAGTTAGTAACGGTTCAACCACAAAACCACGAGGTAACCTCGGAAACACGGCCTGAAAGAGCACACTATTGTTAAAACCAAATAACTATACTGTATCATACTATTAGGCTTACCAATAACAACAGCACAATGTTCCACACACAATGATACGGAATCTTAATCAGGATTCCAAACACCCACTGTCACGCTTCCAGATATGTAATTCACCTGTAAAAGAATAACTCTTTCCATTGTAATAGGTAAAAATATTTCAATGCGTGATAATCTCAATCGATAACTACGTACCCGACGGAAGAGTTTCTGAACACAGACACCACAAATCATCACGACTACTGGAAGCCCGGGGCTCACATTCAACTTCCAACAAGACCCCAGCGAAATGGCAGATGCTAACCTGCCGCACAGATTAACCTGCCGGCCGGTGACGAGAAGAATCATCCATCCGTTCAAAAACCGGTCACTTGCCAAATATAAGAAATTTACAAAAACCACTCACCATAACAATTTATTCTTTATTTGATTTAGTTATAATTTTAGGTCATTCTCCCCATGAAAATGATTCACAATTATGATAAAAAAAATTAAGCATCAAGAGCTTCTCCACTAATAATAATTATAATGAATGAACACAACAAAAAAACCTCAAAATGTAAAACATTTAGTATGCCGCTACAAATTCTACGCCTTCCCGTATATCTGTTATGGGCCAAGTGATTAATGCAGGCAGTATGAATAATGACCGGGCCAAGTGATTAATTACAATCTAAACTAAAAGCCCGGGCATTATTCATACTGCCCGCATTTATCACTTGGCCCATAACATATCGACGAATGCCTTATGAGAATGTATGAATGATTCCAAACACAACTAGCACTTTCTAATTTCTGTCTGTTATGGGGCATTCAATGTATGGAAGATGGGCAAGGTCCTTTGGTGTCTTAGAGACGCTATGGCAAGATATATAATCCTGTTCCTGTACTAGCTTTAGGCGCTTAAGTGTTGTAAGAAGAATCAGAATTAATTTATTGCATAAAACCTTTTTTAAAGCCTTCTTAAAACTTCGGCACTAACAATGATCTAATGTGTGTAGGTAATACGCACAGAAAGATTAGTATAAGTTGTTTGAGGAATGTTCAAATAAATTAACGAATGTATTTCCAGTTATTTATTTATCGATCTACAATACAAATACATTTGTACATGGTTAGTTTAAAACATACTGTGGCGAATATTTTGCCCTAACACTCATTATACTTCTTGTCTTTATAACTTAATATCTACCATTCACTAATCATTCGTGAATCTATTTTAACGTCGTATCTTGATAATTAAGTATAGGTATTGTATACCTGTACTAACTTGAAACACAAAGCTTTTATTGACTAACAACGATGTAAATAGTCAATTGAAATATTAATTTTTCATAACAATTTATTTACTTACAGCATGAACACAAAAATATTTTTCAATACCTATATATAATATAATATCGATTTAAAAAAACGTATTTGGTAAATACTTAAACATTTTAAGTAAATGTAAGCGATACATTGGTTTTCTTTATTTAGGGTTTCCTTTATGAAACTTGTTTCTGATTACCTACATCAGAAATAGGTTTCATAAAGGAAACAAATACTTTGGTGCGGTTAATTTTCGATTATCCACGTATAAAAACTATATCTCAAATTTTTGGCAAAATAAAATTTATTATTCAAAATTTCTTAGATATTCCGGCGTAACATACAACAATTACATTTAAATGTATTTTTTAAGATATCAAATAGTGGTTGTCTCACTTTTTGATTTAATTATTGCATATATTTATTTATTTGCACATAAACTGTTGAAACTGTTGCAATACAAAAAGTGAGAGTACCTTACTTTATTTTACACTATACTAGGTAGGTATTAGGTAATACATTATACATAGCTTCTACTTATTTTATTCTTTCAACGGTTAAAACAGCTATGAACCCAGACTAAACTTTTTGAAAGTTACATTTTTTAACAGTAACTTTCCATTTACATAAGTACCACGAAAATGTAGTCATAGTAATGTTTAACATCACTAGAGCTTCTTTATATTAATTTAAAATAAATTCTATTATATAATTTAGATCAATAATATGTATTTAAACTTTGCACAGTATAAATGTTTGCGTTTGTATATTACAGTAAGGTAAATGTCCCTAATGCCGATAACGTCCCGGTACCCGATAACTAGTAGGTTTTCTTATATTTGCGCATTTCTGTTAAAAAATAGATTAAGTATGTGAATGGCAATAAACTCGTTGTAATATTCTGTGCAATTAGAGTGGCAAAACTTATCCATAAGTGTAATGGCGTCAAAACTGTACAACATTGAAAGTGTGCTGTCCGAAAAAAAATAATCATTACAAAGTTCTGTCATTGAACTACGAAACCACCAGGTTATATTGCTAAGCTTGCTGGTCTGCTGTGAAATGGTTTAGGGTAAGAATGATAATTTACTTAATTATATGACTAAATTATCTACTCATTTAACCTATAACTTGAGGCAAATTTTATTGAAAAGTAATTATTATTACATGTCACATTTATTGGTACTTACTAATCCCTACTTGACCTAGTACCCGTTAAAAACGTAAAATATTTTAACGGGTTTTGGTACACGCATCAACCTAGTGATAGCCGATGCTCTAAAACCCGTTATTGTATCCTATTTCCTGGAATTAGATGTCATTTTCCATCAAACTATTTAAATTAGTTAGAACATACCATTTTTGTTTTGTGAAGGATGATGTTAAAGAAAAACCTCATTTCTTTTTGTGTTTCAGTATGTATTAAGGTATGTATTAAGTATGTTTGTTGTGTTTCAGTATGTATTAATATTACCCGAAAAAATTATTGATTCTATTTTGATTTGTCTTATAATGACAATAAAATTATTAGCTTTACACAGCTTTTGGTTTGCTTCACACACGTAATCGCACAAATTAAAGAAAAAGTGCTCTAACCACCTGTGCCACCTAGGCTCCTTTCTTTACATTTCATTACATTGAAAGAAAAAAAAACATTTACATCGTTCTTTTAAACATTAACATATATACCTCTGTTTGCATATTCTTATTAAATGCCGCTATTCTTAGTTACCTAGAAACTAGCCCATGAGTATGGTTTTCAAGATATTTTCAGTTAGAAGTTACATGACAATGGATACAGTATCAAATATGAATATTGCCCTCAATTTCATGAATACAAGTCATCCATACTCTGCCTGACATCACGCCTTCCTTCACTTCCGAGTCATCTTTTTGATCTTGTTTAAAAAAATATTTATAATATCATTATGGATTCCATTAATCTAACAAATGTTTTATTTTTAGCTAGTCATGACTGAGAAGCAAGAGGCATTATTGAAGGCAATAGATGCAGTAAATAAAAAAGCCTCGGTTTCAGCTGCTTCTAGGCAGTACAGAATTCAACGATCGACATTGGATGATAAAATTTGTGGTCGCTATACAGTTGGATGTTCAAAAGGACCGCCTACAATTTTTATCAAAAGAAGAAGAAGAACATTTAAAAAATTGATTATCTTCATGGCAGATCGTGGGTTCCCAGTGTGTAGAGCACAGTTACTGGATAGCTAAATTTTATTAATGAAAAACTTGAAGCGTTAAAATATGTTTCAAATGATAGAACAGATCGTCACTGGCGCATTGAAGCATTTTTTAAAAGGCACCCCGAAGTAGACCAACTAGCGGCGCAAAACCTCACGCAATAGCGTCGAATATTTAAAGTGTGTGTCAACTCACCAAAAAAAAATCAGCTGAACCAGACAATCTTGACCAAACAATACCAGATACCTTCGGCCATTACTTAGAATTAAAAATAAGTCGTGAAAGTCTTAAGTCTTTTTGCGACAGTAAAAGTCCAACATGGAAGGGTGATAAAGCTTTAAAAGGACTATTTGAAATGAAGATGCAAAATACACCTGACAAATTCAACAATGGGCCTCAAACTCGACGCTAATGTCTGGTAAAGGTGATACCTGTTATATCAACGAATCTCTATCAGATGTAATTTTACAGGGCTAACGGATATGTTGGACTCAAACTTTTTAAACTCGAATGATTTCAGTGGTTTAGTACAGGAATATAACAATCATAAAGAAAATATGAGAAAAATAGAAGTGTGTGAAAATTTGAATAGGACGTTGACGAAAATCATAAATCTGGAAGTTCCAGCCAAGGATCTGTGCTTGCAGATATATTTGATTTTGTAAATGAAACACATTATATACCCGATATATCAGGGCGAGATCTCCCAAAAGTAGGCATGAAACCTGTAGGTATATGTTAAGCCGTTAAGCCGTTTATCACGGCTCATGTGAAAATTTGTATAGGACGTTGACGAAAATCATGAATCTGGAAGTACCAGTCAAGTGATCTGTGCTTGCAGATATATTTGATTTTGTAAATGAAACACATTATATACCCGATATATCAGGGCGAGATCTCCCAAAAGTAGGCATGAAACCTGTAGGTATATGTTAAGCCGTTTATCATGGCTCATGTGAAAATTTGTATAGGACGTTGACGAAAATCATGAATCTGGAAGTACCAGCCAAGGGATCTGTGCTTGCAGATATATTTGATTTTGTAAATGAAACACATTATATACCCGATATATCAGGGCGAGATCTCCCAAAAGTAGGCATGAAACCTGTAGGTATATGTTAAGCCGTTAAGCCGTTTATCATGGCTCATGTGAAAATTTGTATAGGACGTTGACGAAAATCATGAATCTGGAAGTACCAGCCAAGGGATCTGTGCTTGCAGATATATTTGATTTTGTAAATGAAACACATTATATACCCAATATATCAGGGCGAGATCTCCAAAAAGTAGGCATGAAACCTGTAGGTATATGTTGAATCAACATATTTCCTTAAACACGGCTAACACAAAAGGACTCGAGTATACAGGTCAAGTGATCCAGACAATAGGGTCTGACTTTATATATTTGACGTCAAGCAAAAATGTGAGGTCAAACTCTGAGCTGACGTCGTCAGTAGGGTGTGTTTCTAATACAGAAATGGCATCAAGTCTTGTCCAGTCCGATAGCCAATAATTACTTACTCTGACTTTGCTGTTGAAATCATGTAGACAGAGATACCAACTTTATCAGCCATAGCACCGATATCATTTTTCAGCAAACAACTTGTTCATATGACACTACTAAGTAATATATCCGTAATACTTAAGGAAATCGAGATGACATCTCCAATTGCTGGCACGTCTTGAACCAAAAACACAAGGGCCGCTTAATAATAACCCAGAGTAATCGGAAATAAGATTCTATGGAGATTTGGTAGTATCGACACCGTTTAAAAACGCTTTATTCTGGACAAAAACCCCTAGCTGCTACACAGAAAGGAAAGTAGCGAAAATTACCTCAGTAAAATTACCAAGCATTATACATCTGACAGGTGGCAAATTTTTTCACAGAAAAAGAAAGAAGTGAAGACAAAAAAATAAAATCAATATAAAACATAAAAAACCTAAAAGTACTAAACGCGGATATGGTAACTAAAATCTAAAAAGAAATTATTAGATACCAAAGTAGTGGAAATTACAAATGAAAATTGGTATTGTTGTTTATGTCAAAGACGCGACAAATTAGACATGATACAATCTGTCACTTGGAAATCCTGGTGTCATAAGATTTGCGCAGGAGTTTTGCCAGACCAAATAATTTTCCATTGTTCTCATTGTATTTTGTCAGATGCACAAGTTGGATTATTTAATCAAAATTACTAAAACCGTGGTCTCTTAAGGCTGATTTAATATTTAAAGACATTTATTGTTGTGTTTTCGGTTGTCTTATTTGTTTATATGCAAAGTTATATTTTTGTTATGCCCAAAAATGTTAATTATCCAATTAGGTTTTATTCTAAAGCTGAAGAAATACCTTCTGTTTTGTTTTTTTTACATTATTCGTTTTAAATATATTTAAAACGAATATATTACCTGTTTAAAGGGCAGACACAAAACTAGTATTTCTGTGAACTTTAATCTCATGCAACAGAGTTCAAATTTGTGATAAATAATACCGGATTCTAGGACAGTTTAACGCTTACTAGTACATTTATAACGGTTATTGGTACAACTCAGTCATTTTTAATGTTTTATATATTTTTTAATATTTCCTTTTACATAAATAGGAATAAAACTAATAAATTAAAAACTAGATTAAATTACTTATATGCTCATGTAAATTTCATTTTTATAACTCTACAAATCTGAACGTAGCAGATTTACAAAGTCGGCAAAGTTCAAAAACTAACGGATACTGGGACGTTTACCTTAGGTATCAATGTGAAATCCCATACCAAATTATGCTACTTACAACATTTCTCTCTTCCATAACAATATTTATAAGCTAATATTTCGCTTCTTTTTAAAGTAATAAAGACTTTATAATTTAATCATTTTTAATGAGTTTAATGAGAATAAACTTGACGAGACTAATTTATTGGTTGTGAAACTGGTGTCGCACGCCAAGATCCACTAAACATAAGTCACAAATCATTAATTAGTTAAACCCATATATTCATGAGCAATAAAAAAAGCAATGGAAAATGGCAAATTGGGAACCACGTAGTCTAATAAAAAAGTATTTTTTTGAAGTTGGGAATAATCAATAAAAATATATCAAATTAGTGGTGCAGAAAATACTTCCACAGATAAAAGCTGTTCCCCTTTATCTATTCTCGCTCTACATTCTCCTTTAGATACTAAGTACCTAAATTTATTCAGCTATGTATGACACTGGGCTGGACTCGCTGGGCAGTTGGAAGAATGGATTTGGGTAGTAAAGTGAAGAAATCGAAGTTAATTTCAGTGTAAAGCTTTCCTCACCATTACACCTGTTTTCACTGTTATTGCAAAAACATTAGGGATTTACGTGATAAATGTGTTTACGATTAATCATGTAGGTACACTAATAAAGAACGAACAAGGCTTGTTTATGTAAAAACTTTACGGTATGGCTAGGATTAAGGATATTGAACGGGTTTTACTTTATAAAAAAAATGTGAAAAAGCAAAATTTTAATAAAACTAAACTGAAAGAAATGTGAAGTGTTCTCGCTTATAAGTATATAATAATGTGTCATATTTTTCCTGAATAAAGATTTTCTAATTTTTTTTTTGTTTAACTACTTATCCTTATGAAAAATAACCGAAACACATACCTATGCTTGGTATCAGATATGCCATAAGATAGTTGAGTGCAAATCTGAAAAGTTCAGACTAGTGTGTAAATATAAATACCAAAATTATCTTAATAATTGGAAATAAATATACATCTTTATATTAACAATAACAATTTTTACAAGTTTCAATATTTATCAATAAATAATTAAAGGTACCTATTAAATGAACAATGTAATGTTTCTATATATAATGGCCATTAAAGCATATTCAATCACAAAACTTATGTAAAACAATAAACTAGTTTGTAAATTTAACGAGCAAATTAAATATAAATACTTTCAACGAGGGCCGTAGATAAGTCATATTAATCATAAGTACCCAATTTTCAACAAAGTATAGATATAAGTTAAAGTGTGTAGATAATATAAATTAACTGGTGAATTAACTAATGATGGATGAACCGAGATGTAAAGTTTTGAGTTAGGTCGTTCTTTTTTGATTGAATTGATTGTTATTAAAATTAAAACATTTATTTATTTTTTAAACTATATAGACAGATATTTCGGATATTATTATCAAAAAAATAATATGCCAAAATCAATTTACTTGTTTAAATATTTTATTTTCGAAGAATATCTTGAGATTTATGTCAAAACACATTACTACGTTTGTAATAATGGCCGCTTCCACCTACCACTTACCGCGCGACCAACCTTTTAGTTGAGTGGTCGACCTATAATTGTGTATCATATAATATACATGATGTCCCAAAAATGGGGTAAAAAGTCTTTATCTCTAACATTACAGTTCGTTTTCCATGGAGGTGGAAATATTTTCAAAAGAAATAAAAAATAATAACTACGATTGATTAGCCTTAAAAGAGATTTCCCAAATAGTATGGACTAAAGTACTGAACTAAATATTTTTGTGTCTTGTTGAAAATGGGTTTAATTTATAATGCTATAATGAATTCGACGTACCAACTTTAGTCAATTTTCATTTTTGGAGTTAAAAGGTATTGATCAAAATAAATAGGTTTTAAGGTTATAGCAACCTCAAAGTAATATGGACTTTATGTAGCCGTGTTTTAAGACTCGCGTTCGTGTTTTGGATGTTAATGTCAAATTGCAGTTCTGCTAGGTCATAATAGAAAAATAGTGCCTAAAATGGTATATCAAGATGAAAATAGACAATTGATATTATATATAGGTAGGTTTATACTTAGATGGGACTAATTAAAAAAACAAACAGATGAGATGATTGATTATTGACACTAACAGACTGTGACAGCTAGGGGTGTAACCTATATAGGTAAACAATAATCGATTTTCATTACCATGATTTATAACAATCTATTTCAATATTTAATTAAATTTTATGTAATTCTATATTTAAAACAATGAATTCAATATTATCGAAGGCTGTATTAGGAAAAGTAAATAAGCTTAATAAGGTTAATTAAAACGATTTTAAATTTTAAGTATTTTTATAAACGTTTTAATTTAGTACAAAGATAATTACAAGCTTATTGATCAAGTAAGCTATAAGATGATTGACACAGTTAGAAGCAATAGTTAGAGCTTCCATAACTTATCTTAACTAAAAAAGGACGCAGCTGCAGTAAATACTTAAAACGTCATTTATTTACTGTTGGGAGTAATCACAAAATAAATAATTTCTACGGTTGTTGTCTTCGATCTGCATTATAATAGTATAACACCAATTTCAAATCAGACTTTTTTACGCTAAAGCTGGAATCAATTTGATACTATTGTATCGAATCGATTCCGATTATTAATTGAGATCAATAAAAATAGTTATTACCTATAAGTGAATTTCAGGATTATATGCCTAAAACCCTACCCTTTACTTAAATGGCGCAATGTGCTTAAGGTATAATTATAAAACGGAAGTACAGTTACTTGTTTATTCTAACGTAACACAATTAACACACCAACAAGTACAAGTAACAAAACCACAGAACACCGACGACAGTCGAGTTCCAGCTACAACAATACGAATAGTGAATCACCTAATTGATACGTACCTAATCAATTCTAAAATTATGATTTAAAAATGCGAATATCATTTCTTCTTTCTATGATTGGTTAATACCTACTTGTTTTTGAGTACAAGAATTAATATCTATTTTTAGTAATATAAAGAGCCGGAGAGTACTGCAAAAAGCACAAATTATAATTAATCCTTAATAGATCGATTTGATTTACTTGTGCACCTTGGCCCAAGTCTTATACAAATGACGTAATGTTTTGATTAGTAGTAGATAAAACGGATGTCCGATTATCTACTTACAGTTAGTTAGTACACCTATCACTAATTACAGTGAGAATAATTATTCCAAAAGGAATAGTTAAAAAAATACTGAGTGACTGAAAATATTTTATTCGATTCTTTTGTTTGAAAATCATTGTAACATAAATCATTATACAAAAGTTCTGCCATGGGCATTGTCCTTTAAAAGAAAGTATTTTATATGCAAGTAAATGAAGATTAGCATAATATATTATTTCAATTTAAGAGCATACTCGTAATTATTGCTTTTTAATAACAAAATTGAAATCGGATCAAAAATATTATTTATCTCATTCGGATGGCAATTTTTAAGCCATCTGTCCCAGCTGCCAAAATTAGCCTAAGTAGTATAAGAGTCTCAGAGGCCATACGAAATGTTCATTAAAAAGATAAATATTCCCTGCGACGTCAGTGGAAGATATCAACTTATATAAAAGTAAGCAATATTTGTTTCATCTAAGTAAAAAGTGAACAACAAAGGTGATATAACGAACAACTTATTACCTCATACAACAGTCATAATCTTTTTATTGAAAAATTATTATAGTAAAGAAAACAAACGAAAACCTGAACAAAACAAAAATATAACAAAATAAAATAATTAATAAGTACAATTTTGCATCTGTGCTTCAATTTCTTGGTTGCTAGGCAAGTTTTAAACGTACTCCGGGTAGTTATAATAATAATTATATTGTATTTATTAAAACAGTACATTTGTAACTAATTAGTTACATAAGTATATAAGTTTACTTCAGATATGATCAGGCCCTGATTAACCCTTAGGCTAATTAGGCTGCAGCCTAGGGCGCGAGGATCGGGGGGGCGCGCTAAGATTGTGTCTTCGCATGCACTAATCTAGCATCATTGCATCTACCCTACATATTTCAACTAGACCGAGACAAAACACTAAAACTAAATGCACTTAAATGCAAAATTTATTATTAAATTCAGGGACTCTCCCTGAATTTAATAATAAATTTTGAAAGCGCGCGTAAAACAAACACTGATTTGTCAAAATAGTTTGCCACCCTAAGGTTGAATGTCATGCAGATTAATGGACAACGTTAGTTTCGCTTCCAGATCGATCTGAAAACTTTTTTAGGTAGTATTAACCATGTTAAAATGTTCACCTACTACTCTACTCACTAACTACTTCTTAGGCCGCGCCGTCCGTAACACACCTGGCGGGGCGGGGGCGCGTCCTGATAATTAGCCTAGGGCGGTCAGAATTCTTGAACAGTCGTTGGATATGATGTGATATACGTTACTGTAATAGTAAAAAAAATAATAGGATTTGTGAATAATGTTTTATATTTCTTTTAAAAAAAATTGATAGTGAGAAATTAATCCAACACGGAAAGTTTCGAAGATTCGTGAATAAGGGTGCAGTACGTAAACCTTTCCCAGATAAAATATTACATTTTTCCCAAGTGGATTTTAATTACAATTTACCCAAACCAAGGTTTAAGTCAAATCCGTGAAAATTTTCTTTTAAATATATGAATGTCCCCCTTTGGTAAGGTTAAGAATACACCAACAACAAAATATTCTTATAAAAAAGCTTTAATGAAATGAAAAATTTCAATCATACATTCGACTATATTAATTACATCAAATTACCTACCAGGACTGCGTGGGATGGTTGGGTCAATTGTATAGACCAAGGCGGCTCAACCGTAGGCCCGCGGGTCACACAATGGTCCGCTGACGCATGCTGAATGCAGGCAAGATTCAGAAATTCCCGCCAAGTTGAAAATATTGAATATGTTTTTGTTGCACAAGTCTTATATGAATTTTTTGCGGATCATTGACGACTCGATTTCATTAGTAAAATAAGTGGTTAGTGGCCCGCAAAAAATTCTCAATCATTCGTTTGCCCCGACTGTTGAAAAACTTGCGCAGCCTTGGTATAGATAGACTATGTCTACAAATAGATTTAATTATTTTCAGTTTTCTTTGTAAAAGAATCGCCGTTTTACAAGCTATTGTTAATGAATTTCATAGTCTTTTCTAATAAGTTTATTTTCTCGCAAATGCAGTCATTAATTAAAGTACGGTCGCCGAGCAGAGATAATTTCGTACAATGACCCCACGCTACCCATCCTTATCGCTCGCGCGCAATTACGTTGCTGTCACGCCAGTACACGTACTGTAACCGCCCCTATTTGAGATTGTAAATCTATTGTACAAAGTAGGAATCCGTATTGGAATGCGCTCGCTATTACTCTTGTTCCCGAACGTTTGAAATAGTTATAGAAATTAAGTTATTTGTTAAGTTTGTTATTATATTTTTAAGTTAGGTTTTCGTGTATTCTGTTAATATTCTGTGTGTGTATGAAATACGGAATTTAATTGACTGTTCTCATAATATTAATTGAGTTAGCAACAGGTGTCCGTCGTCCGAACCACAGCGTACGTGCACAAATATTTAGTCACCACTCAAATAGGTAAAATATCAATAAAAACCATTTGTCAGAATTTTATAAATTTGACCGTTAGTAAAAATGTTTATGACACCTGCCAGTAGATTGTACTAAATTATCTCTGCTCGGCGACGGTACTTTTACGTATGAGTTGTGCGTGTTTGCACGCGATGCCAAATTTTAAAATACTTTATTATGGTTTTGTTTAGTAAATGAGTGAAGTGAATAACTTATTAGAAACGACCCCAAATTTGAAGATAAAACACTCCAGAACCTCTAGATAATCGGACAGTCTTTAAAAAGGTTATAAAAGCCAGCTGTGTCACAGTAAAAAAAAAATGGTGTACCAAATACATTTTTTTTTTAATTTGAGAAAAAGGAACGAATTGAACGTTTTGCGTAAATGGATGTCGATGGATATTTGGATTGTGAGGACCAGTGCAGTAGCCGCAATATTATGTTATAAGTATAAGACAGGAAAATAAGTTTAAGATAGTATTTTTACGGTGGCGCCATTTGTTTTGGAATATCTACGGGTTGAGTATGAGTTTATGAGAACTATTCTTGTTGTCGAAAACGACCGTTTCCTTACTTTTATTCGCATTATCAAGAGCAATATTTCCTTCCTATACCATAACATTAAATATTATACACTCGGCGTCAAAAAAATCGCACCTCTAAGAAAATCACGTTCAAATGGCATTAACTCTGGATATGCACATGCAGTCGTATTAATTATAATTTTATTTAAAAGGTTACTTAATTAACTTAATAAAAAAACATTATTTTTCATTATCAAATAAAACCTAAAGCAACAAATAAAGGGTCACAAAAATTCTAAGGAAATTTTGCTGCTCGGGAGAGTCGCGAGTTGCGCTAACTTTGTGGGTATAAAGAGGTCAACACGGGTTCAATGTGGGTCATTCGCTATTAAACCGTTGAAGGGGACACACGCACTGATTTTACTGAAGAAAGAACATCTGGAAAATGGACACTACAGCTGATGAGGCCGCTCAAGTGGTTGCACTACTGCAAGCAGGGGTGCGGCAGTGTGATGTCGCCCGGCAACTGAATCTGAGCCGTTTTTCGGTTCGTAGAGTCTACCAGCGCTTTTTAGAGACCGGTGGCTATATCCGGCGACATGGGTCCGGTAGACGTCGCTGCACTTCGGAAAGAGACGACCGGTTCGTTGTGTCGTACTCTTTGAGAAATCGCTTCTCAAACGCTGTTCAGCTGCAACAGGAGCTCCAGGCAGTTCGCAGACGCACCGTGAGTGTATCCACGGTTAGAAGAAGACTGAAGGAGAAGAACATAGCAGCCCGCAGAGCTGCTACAGGTCCAAAATTGACTGCAGCGCACCGACGAGCCCGCTTGCAGTTTGCTCGCGACCACGTCGATTGGACCATTGAGCAGTGGGGAGCTGTTCTCTTCTCAGACGAGACACGAGTGTGTCTTTTCTGCAACGACCGACGAAGAAGAGTATACCGGAGGCAGGGTGAACGTTTCGCTCAAGCCTGCATCCAGGAGACGGTGGAATATGGAGGCGGATCCTGCATGTTCTGGGGCGGTATGTCGGCTGCCGGCAAAACCGACCTGGTCTGCGTCTCCCGGACCGGAGGTGCTCGCGGACAAGGGTCGCTGACTGCGCGCCGCTATATCACAGAGATCCTGGATGTGCATGTGGTCCCTTTTGCCGAATCTTTTGGCGAGGGGTTCACATTAATGCACGACAACGCTCGCGCACACACTGCAGCCATCGTGAACGACTTCCTGCGGAGGTCCCAAATTCCTGTGATGCAGTGGCCAGCGAGAAGTCCTGATCTGAATCCGATAGAGCACCTCTGGGACCATCTTAAACGTAAGGTTCGATCTCGGGATCCGGCTCCTTCGACTCTAGAGGAACTCCAAACCGCGGTGATTGAAGAATGGGGTCTTATCCCTCAAGAAGAGCTCCTGAAGTTGGTGAGGTCTATGAGGGACCGTATGGAAGCCGTCATCAGGGCAAGGGGGGGTAACACTAGATTTTGAGTTAATTTTAAGACACTTTTTGTACATTTTTTTTGTAAATTATCGATTATTAATTAGGACTTAATTAAGATTTTTTATTATTTTTCAAATTTTTATGCTTTTTGTATAATTTTAATTAAAAAAAAGATTGCACTTAATTGTTGTTTGATGCTCCTTTTTGTTACCTTTCTAATGATACCTAACACTATCCTCTATATAAGGTTTAGGAATTTTTGAATAAGATTTTTATAAGGTGCGATTTTTTTGACGCCGAGTTTATAATACAACTTCATAAACTAATTTTATATTTAAAAATTCAATAGGTAGTTACTTGAACATAAAATGTGTTTTTTGAAGTTGGGTGATTACTAGCTATGTTTTTAATATCTAACTCCCTAAAAATTACCTGTAATATCATTTATGCCTTGGCAATATACTGACAAAGTACACGTACAAACGATTTTCTCAAAAATAACTTATTTTCATTGGAAAGAGATTTAATTTTGGTCTCCCGTTTGGTCTTGCAGTTGTGCGATTTGGTTTTGTTTCTTTGTCCCCTACTGGCACTTTGTTGCACACTATTAAAACGTAATTACAACTAGGCTCTACCTTGTTTAAAACGGGTGCGTACCCACCTAAATACAGAACTAAAAAAAAAAGTTAAAATAGATGTGGCAAAATATAGACGACGATCAGTCTTGGTGGATTGATATCACATCTTCGATCTTTTCAACAAGTATAATATGATCGAAATCTTTGAAATTAGTTGATTTTTGCTGGAAGTTTTATAATTGGAAAAATATTTCAATTCACGAAGTAAAATAAAAATGAAAAAAAATCACCTTTTATCAAACTTACATCACGTACCTACATAAACTTTCCACTGACACTGGACATTTTTTGTTTATTATCTTCCCTAATTATCATTTCATTTTAGTTTATTTATAAAGAATCTTAAAAATCACAAATGGATGAAGATTAGATTCAATTTACACATACACGATGAATAAAAAACATAAAATTTGGGTACTAATGTGATGCTTCACGTTTTCGTAAAAAAGTCTGTATGTTTTGGTGACGTATTAGATTAAGAAATTGTCTCAGTGAATTAGGTATGCATAAAGATTATCACAAACTGATAAAATATTTACATGGTGAAAGTAACAGTATCAAGAAACTTATGTATGTTTTTTTATAAACCAAGCAGACTATCAGGTACTCCTCTACATTTACGGTACTGCCTAATTAAATAAATAATAATCAAAGTAATATTTATTTTGTAAATTTTTGGTATTACCTTCAGACGTTACTCAAGTAACAACTTATAAAGCATAAGTTAACTAGGCGAAAAATATGGCAGGTATTTCTAAAGGCTCAACTCGATCGTATGGACCAATTCGGCTCGTGGTAACGGCTGATGATCCTAGCGGCGGTGGAAGGCTCCTGCAGAAAACAGTCGCCAAGCAGCTTTGCTGCGTTCCATCGGAGAGAGGGAGTGCCAGTGCCAATGTGGCTGGACCCGGTGGCCATGTCGGGGGGGTTCGGGCATCCCCGCAGTCTCCAGGTGAGTTCCCCTTTTAGGTCAGCTTAGTCCAGGAAAACTTATTAGTTATTAGTTATTTTTTGACATTCAAAACATTCACCATCATGTCGAGAAAGAATAGGAAGAATTCAAAATAACGGCTGCACTTCCTCCCATATAAAGTGTACTTTGCAAACATCGGAGGACTGCACTCAAATCTCGATCCGGTCCATCACCACATGAAGACTGAGAAGCGGCACCTATTCTTCTTAACAAAGACTCAGATAGTACACCCGTCGGATGAGGCGTACCTCAACTACCCTGATTACACACTTGAACATAAGTTTAAAATGTGTGCAGGGGTCTATGTGTTAGCCCGCAATGACATTTGCTGTAGGCGTCTCTGATGTTTAGGACATTCCGGGTTTTTCATTATTTGGCTTCTGGTGGACACAGGGGTGGAGAAGATGCTCTACGTCTGTGTCTACCGATAGCCCAGCGGTGACCGGGAGACGACTGGACTCATAATAGATTATTCCACAGAAACGGCAGACTTGGCAAATCAGCGATATCCAGCGGCGGAGCTTGTTTTTCTGGGGAACTTTAAACACAAAGAAAGCTATTCCCATACCAGAAATCTGATCATGCCTGGAGAGAAGAGCGACGATTTGCTCTAGCGTTAAATCTTTTTCAGCTGGTGGATCAAGCGACGTGAATTTTGATATTGCTGGCAACACACCCAATTGACTTACTGTTGACTCAGTAGTCAATTAAGTCAAGTAATAGATCTCAGCTCCACTGGGATCGTCCGACCATTGTGTGGTGAGATCCGTATCGATCTACTCTCCTCCGGATGATAGCCCCAGGAGCATGAGCCGGTATGGCGTTACGATTCAGCAGATTGGGATGAAATGCATATCTTCTTTGCATCTTATGCCTGGTGGCAAACAAGAGTCGAAGAGAAGCTCTTCTAGTCTTCGTGCATCGCTGATGTGATTGTGGACGTAATTCAGCAGGGAATGGAGTATTTTATTATATTCTCCAACATACCGCTCGGTTGCAAGTCCCGGCCTTGGTATAATGCGGCCTGTACTCATGCTGAGGCCCGAACACAGTCTGCTTACCAAGCTTGGGTGCATATCCGCGATCGCAAGGTCCGTGCACAGAGAATCCGAGCGAAGAAGAGAGCTTACAATTCGGCCGCCAAATCATGCAAAAGGGCCATTTTAAAGACGAGATTCTACCACATACATAGAAGACAATGATCTCCTCAGTGACCGTCAATATGGCTTTTGCCGAAGACGTTCAACTGAGGATCTTCTAGTTTATGTGACGCATTGCTGGGGCGAGGCCCTCGAGATGCACGGCGAAGCACTTGCCGTGTCACTTAACATCTCGAAGACTTTTGACAGGGTCTGGCACGTTAGTCTGCAAACTTTCTGCATATGGTAAACCTGCTGACTTTTGTAGTTGGATAGCCGATTCCCTGACTGAACGGTCCATTAGAGTAGTTATCAATGGCTGCTTCTCTGACTAAGTGGCTACTGATGCCGGAGTTCCTCAGGGGTTTGACGCTTTTCCTGCTGCATATCAATGACCTGTTGATACCAGGAATTGTTGGGTATGCAGAGGACAGTACTGTAGTAGTGACTTACTTGTCTACTGAAAAAGCCAGCGGTGCTGATGTGATGTTGATGAGAGAGGCCATAGTTGAGCGAACGAACCATAGGCTGAGCCACGTTTCCCAGTTGGGTGTCAGTAAACTTTTTAATTTGAACGCCTCCAAAACGCAAGCGTGTCTTTTCACGGCGAAAAGGAGTTCTTCCAACCTTACTCCTTATTTCCGAGGTACCTGTGATCGACAGCCTCGCGCTTCTTGACATGGAGTTATTTTCAGACCTTAACTTCGGCGCCAACGTCGAGTCCCAGGCTCAAGCTGCAGCTAAATAGCTGGGCGTCCTGTTTGTCTTCTACGGATTGTATTTTGGAGACTGTGCTCAGGAACTGCCTATGCTCATACCGCATCACTCTTCTTCCATCGGACATTCAGACCCACTGCGGGCTACCACATTTTCTTGGTTGTTATTCCTACCTGTTGTACCAATCGCTTCTCAGCTTCTTTTATAATGCGCACAGCAAAGGACTGAAATTCTCTCCCTGCGTCTCTATTTCCGAGTACTTATAACCGGTATGTTTTTAAAGCCAGGGTGAAAACATACTTTCTGGGTAAGCTCGTTCCATAGTGATACCTGTCTTGGCCCCAGGGCTTAATTGGGATTAAGAGCGAACCCATTAAAAAGTAGTAGTTTTGCTAACAGCACTGAATAAAGGTGGCATTGAAATTATTGTTTGCCAAATGGCGGGACTTATTTATTTATATTTAAATTTGATAGCTCGTAATATATTGAAATTTCATCAGGTAATAGCCTATTTTTGGCCCACTGATTACGGGTATTACAATTTTTTTATATATTTTCATTCTGCAGGTAAGAAAAGAAATATCTAAAACTATGCTAGGCCGTTTGTAATGGTAAAACATTTAACGTCTTATTTTAAATTAACAACATCTAACTTAAAGTGTAATGCATGATAATACTGAAGTAATATTTGGCACTAGCTCTTTGACTAGTAGGTATAGTACCTACGGACCACTTCATTTTCAAGTTTATCACAGCACATTTTTGTTATCATAAAGAAAAATATATATATCGATTATGAAATTTATAAATGAAGCTAAATTAAGTTAACTAGTTTTTCTAATGATAACTACACTCATGTCTCTCAGTGTAATGAATAATTGTTTTTGCTACTTATCTTCCAAAAACTACGTTTTTTCCTTCGAGGTACCTATTGACATTTTATTGTGACGTAACAATTTTAAGAGCTAGCTGAGAATCGGATCGGTTTGCTCTCCAATAGTTATAAATGGCAATATTTCTAATTTCGATAATTTTGAGGGTGGTCCAAATTTATTTGTACATTGTGAGTTTTGTAGGATATAATTGACTTGAGAGTTTTATTGGTAATATTATTCGACAACCAACAGCCCCCTCAAGTTGTTAAGACATGAAAAAAATTGTGTTTGACTAACCGTTGGTTAATTGTAAATATTAATTTGTACAGTATGCATCCACCTACCCAAAAATGCAATATCTATTCAATCGATATCAACCAAGTTCTACTACATATAATTCAATAGTAACTCACAATGTCGTAGTAGGTTTAAGTGCTGCCGATTTGTTCAGACAATAATGTTACTTGGTTATAGCTTTTGAAACCGTTCTACATTTAAAATTGTGTTCTTGTAATATATTTTAATTTCGGATGCGTTGTATACGTGTGAGTCGTAATGATGCGATAGTAGAAATGGTTTTATGTAAAATTGGTTGCCTTCTGATGTAAAGTAACGTTATCGTCCGGGCGGAAAAGAGGCGTACTACTTACGTATTTTCCTTTTTATTACAAAAACACAAAGCTTTTGATCATCTTAGTACAATGTTGGTTTAATAACAGTGTCACTACAATATTCTTGTATAAAATCTTTTATTTGTATTTCGTGAAAATATAAACCGGATAAAGGTTACTCTATTGATTCGTTTGTTTACATTGTTTATGCAGTCTTCTTTGAAAATTTCTAATCAACAATACAAAAGGTAATTATGTCGTTATGACTAGAATTCATGTTTTTTTGGTATGACCACTTCGTGATAATCTTAAAACAAAACATTATGTGCTATAAAAACAAGTGATGGCAACAAACCTTTTAGTTAATAGACATTAATACTATACTGTGATTATTATATTTTTAAAAGAACCTAAACCTTTTTGTCTATGTGCTGACCATTGTAGTTACAGGTTTTCGATAATATCCTAGCCTCTATTAATAACAAGAGCAAATGCTTCCATAATCGTTTCTTTGGTTTTATAAACCTTTAGTTAATATGATCTGTGTCTCTGATGGTTAGCCATAAAGTTATTAATGCACTGGTTGGTATGCGATAAGTATTTTTCACTTGACAAATTATAATCGCCACTCATTATCACTTACACTTGACTAGCAACATCTCAGTTGGTCTGGGATGCTTGTCATAAAAATCGTGGCTGAGCCCTTAAACTATTATATTTTGTTTGTCATGTCATTATTTGTTCATATTTATCTATACAAAACGTTAATGATTATTTATTTTAAAAAAATAGGGAGTTATAGAATAAAAATTGCTAGACTACTATTCCGTTGCTGAACCTGTAAGTAATACTATCTACATATATACGTACTTCTTACAATCTGGTTTCTGAATAATCATTCAAAAAATTATTGCAGTCGAGTAAATCATACGCAATAGTGGCACTCGGGCAATCTAAATACTCGTTTCATTCACAAGTTTTAAGACGTCTAAAACACGTACGAATTCCTAATCACAAAAACATGTACTGTTCCCAACGATTAATAATCATCAGTGCTATTCTTAACACGTGAACATAGAACAGTTGCCTGCATTTTGTAACTGTTAATTGTGTTTTTTGGACTCGTTGACTGCCGGCGTGGAGTGCGGCTGGACGCTGATTCGGACCTCTCCTGTAGGGCCCACCACGATTTTCACCTATAAACGATAAGATGATGTCAGAATTAGAAAAAAACATGAATTGAGGAGGAAAAGAGTCGGACATCGGATAACTCACAAAATTTATAACCTCAAGTACCTTCGTGCATTGGAAGGTATGTTAAGCTAATGGTTTTACATTTATTAGTCGATGTTATATCGACTACTCCGCACGAGTTTAGTATATGTTTTGAATGTTAAAAATCCATGATATTTTACTTAAATAATATTATTTATTTATTTATTCATAGGCATAATTACAGCTAGACATACAAAACATTTTAAACAAATAACACTTATTAATAATGGACATATATGTTAGCCCTTACAAGTATACACAGCATTCTTAAACAAAATTTATGTTACTAAGACTTGTTACTAATAAACTGCACAAAATGAAAGTAAATGTTATATATATATATATATATATATATATATATATATATATATATATATATATATATATATATATATATAAGTGGGACAAACTAAATGACATTAGGTAGCATCAAGCAATTTCATCAAAGTGAATTTAAACTTGTTAAGGCCGTTGTAGGTGTTACAGGTTCTAGCTAGGGGATAATGAAGTCCAAGATTAGTTCGGTGTGGGGGCAACGTAAACGTTTTTGAAAGAGGTTTTCTAGGATGTTTTCGAGGGACAGTTATGTCGATGGAAGACAACAGGTCAGGGCATGATATTTTATTATTAAGAACCTTGTAGAGGAATAGCATATCCAAGACGGAACGACGGTTTTTCAGTGATATCATGTCGAAAAAAGACAGACGCATATTGTATGGAACACTGTGGCATATACCCGGTGAAATATAAGCCAGATGTCTTGTGAAGGCTCTCTGTATACTTTCCACCCTTTGAGATGAATTGGCGTACACAGGATTCCAAGCAACAGATGCAAACTCAAGTCTGCTTCGAATTAGACTGTTGTAAAGTATAATTCTTGTATTAATACTCTTGAAACCTCGGAGACTACGTTTCAAAAAACCTAAAATTTTGGCAGACTTTTTACCAACATCGTCAATGTGAAACTAAATATTAATCAAGTTAGTCGGTACTGTGAAAATATATCACTTAGCTTACCTAGTCCCCTCGTCAGACATTCATGGCGTAGTAGACAGGGTTGGGGGGTGCGGCCAAAGGGGAGGTGGCTGGGGGCGCCGTGGCTCCTGCCGGCGCCCCTTCAGGCGCGCCCCGGGCGGCTCGCGATGGCGACCCTGGGGCAGGCTGGTATAGCGGTGCTGCTACCTGTTATATTTAATTGTAATTTTTACATATCGTCCCTTAGCTTACATCACCGCTTAGGTCGATTTCACATTTCAATGCTTTTAGATGGAGTTGGTACTTACGCGGTGTTGTAGCTAAGGGACAATACCAAATAAATTTACAATAATGTTGTGTTAGATACAGGTCCGATATTCCACTAATATTATAAACACAAAAGTTTGTATGGATGTATGTGTAGATGTTTGTTACTCTTTCACGCAAAAACTGCTGAGTGGATTTTAATGGAATTTTACAGTTACATTACTACATCCAAATAACATGTAAGCTTTAATTGTAAATTTACCAAAATATAACAATAAGTGTCACGTAAGTCGGAAAAAATTCTCCCAACTGCGAGCTGAGAGTAGAGATCACAGGTAGAGATTCTGCTTTTCGCACCGACGATCCCATCTTCGAGTCCCAGAAGGGACAACCGATTATATAATGAATACCAGCATTTGTATCTGAATCATGAATTTATATTTATTCCTATAAATACAAAATATCCTTGTTTTAAGTATGTCTATCCGTTATCCTAGTATCCATAGCAAGTCTTCCAGTGCTTATTTTGGGCTAGGTTAATTGGTGTAAATGTAAGAAATATTATCATTATTTTTAGAATATGTAATAAAATAGAAATATTTTTTCCACAGAAACTATAAAAAAAAGTTTGTAGCGATGTTGACACAAGTTTCAGGAGGATTTTATAACTTTTGTCGAATGACACCAACTGACTTTTAATATTTATTAAAATAAATCCTCTTATTTAAGACTCTTTTTTTCTTTTTTATTTGTGCCACTGAGACGCGAGGCGAACATTATGGAATCTGTCTTGCCATTTTTAAATCAAACTATGCATTTTATAAAGTTTAATAAATTTGAGATGCAATGAAACCTTTGCTCCACTGCATATAAAACCGACTCGCGATGAAAGCAACATTTGGCAGTTTTCTCTAAGAGTAATGATACCTGACCCTTGAATTTTGTTGATGAGTAACTTGATTGTTACATTGGTGGAGTATGCATTGAGTTGCGTTGCTAAGAATATACAGCCATCTGTTGTCTTCTAAAGGTTGAAAAGTGTTTATTTGGGCAGTAAATGTTGAGGTTGTGCGGGTAGTATATTTTATTAGAGATACTGAACAAGACTGGTTACTCGCAGATCGGTTGTGTGTCGGTGTTGTAGATGACGATGATACGACAAACACTTCTTCTTTCAGCGTATGTCTTGCATTTGCCCAATGTGCTTGTAGACACATAGCGTTCGCCGCTGAGGTTCGTAGCTCGGTACTTATGCTCTGCCAGGATGGTTGTATAGAATGATGAGTTATGATGTTGTTGTAGGAATGAAAAAATTGTGGTAAAGTTTTACTTGGGAAAAATCTAATATATAAACTAACCTATTTGAAAATACATATGCAGAGAGTTCGGACGAATCTAAAATGTTATTAATGTTATCGATAGTAACAGGAGAGAATAATTGTTTACTGGATCTAGCATGGTTAGATAAAAAATGATTTTGATGTAATATATTTAATAAAATTATGGAAGCAAGCAAACAGCAAACAGAATGCACGCTAGGCAATCATTTATGTCGTTCTCAAGATTAGTGACTAAATCCAGAATTTGTATCGAAAAAGTAGATATATCTTTTGATACTTTGACAGTAGGGATTGTTTTGTCAATATTACTTGAGTTTACACAAGTTATTAAGAATCTATTATTAACTACTGTAATTAGTGCATTTGGGATCACAAGGCCATTATCGATTAGTTGTTATCCGACAATGGCTTGGCCATTAGGGAGATCATCAGTGAAGCACGTAAGTAGTGTCATGGAGCGTTGAGCTCAGTAATGTTTGTTATTGTTAAGTGAGGTAGTTTGTTCGTTCCAAGTAAAAAAACTATACGATTTATCGCGTATTCGCATTGTCTTTGATTGTATATAGATATTAACATTAAACTTTGACTTCAAATCATTACCCTATATGCCGTCAGTTTCTATATTCAGATTTGCGATGTGAAATTTATATTGAGGAAACTGATCAAGAGAAATTAGAGATATGCCTAAAGTCTTAAAACTGTAGTTGATGAAACAACAGTATTAATACCGATTTTATAACTTCTTAATATAGAAATCGCGGCTCTGGTATCTACTTACAGAGTTAGTGGTTCGCCATTGATACGGAATTTACAGTGTAATAGGTTCTCAGGCGGTATATTATTATATCATGATATTCTGTACGATTTGGAGTTAGTTTTGGATTTAGAATTACTTTGATTAGGTATGGTCTTCCCTTTTGACTAAGGATTATTTTTAGAATTTTTGTTTTGTTGTTTTGACTCATTGAATACACTGCTTTGGATTGAAGATTTAGTAGAAATGTTGGTTTGAGTTTGCGTTGATGTGGTTTCAAGAGATGATGACTCTCCTAATGCCTGTGTACTAGTATCGCGACATTGTTTACGATAGGTTGAATTTAACGGAGTAGTCTGTCCGATCAAACGCTGTCTGTGTTGTGTATCGTGTTTTGATGTGCTATCAACATATGTTTGTCCCCGATAGCCTGAATTGAAAGATTCATTGATTGCACCCTTGTGTTTTGAGGATATATTATTGGATCTGAATGTCGTCTATGCGGTGAGTTCTTGGGTTCGAGTTGGTGTTAGTGTATGGGCGTTTGATTAGTTTATCGGAGTGGTTTCCATGTGCATGCCAGTGCTCATGGCCGCTTGTGAGTTTAAATTATTGACTCGCTGTATTGGTGCGTTGGGGTTGTGTTCTCAAAGAGTACGCCCGTTTACGGCATTCTTGTATAAGATGACCTATATTTTTACAATAGTTACACACCTTTCGTGGTGACTGTTTTGCAGGAGGCAAGGGGCCGTTAGACCTTGGAACGAATGGAGGCCTAATACTTAGTTTCTATGTAGGCCTTGAATTGACATATAAAGATTGCCTTGCCGTATTTATTTTTCTTATTTTGTCTTCCTTTATAGCAAAGCTATAACGTCTGGCAGGTTATTGAAGTTTGGTCCTTAGAATAAAGCCTTTTTCGGAGCTTCGACCAGATGCAGTCTCTTCCGCGGTAATTCTACGCCCCGCCAATGTATTGTCTTGAATTTCAGTAAAAAAAAAAATCTAGAATTTTGTTCCTGTACAGATAATTTCTGTGAAAATATTCAGTCACAGGCTCATTTGGTTTTTGGAACATAGCTTATAGTCCCATATTTAAATGTGCAAGCTATTTAGTTTGCGAGAATTTCTGAATGAGATTTTTTTAGTTCTGTACATTTCTTGTATTTTTTGCTATGAATATCAGATGGATAGGGGCCTGTTATTTCATTTAATGCATGAACTAATAAAATTTCGTGTTGTAAAATCTACTTATTTAATTCACTAATGACCTTAAACTCAAATCGGTGCAAGTACATTGGTTTCCATACTTTATAGATCTATAATTCTGTGGTAATGCCATTAACTTAATACTTTCTAATTTATTTATTTATTATTTCAATATAGAGTTCTGTTTATATTCAGATGTTAAGTATAAGTATAAATATTTAACTGTGTTTTATTTTTTTTGTTCCTAGACAGGAACAAATTCTTTTTTCCAAAATTGCATTTATATTTTGATTAGTGAACTAGCTAATAATAACGCAGTTGGGTTTTTGATTTTTTGTTATTGGAACTCATTATTGCTAATGTTTAATATTTCTTATGTTATATTAGTTCTAAGAATTCTTATTTCTTCTTAGTTTTTTCGTGTTATTTGTAAATAAAAAATATTTTAAAATAATCAACTATATTTACTTTCATATATATATATATACTAGGTATACCTAAATACTTTACAGTTACTACTCCTTTTTTGCTTTAGATTTAGATCGATATCTGGAATCGCCTTTGCAGTTTTATTCTACAGGATTTCTATAAAACAACAGTCACGCCCAAAAAATGCTAAATAACGACTATGTTTCACCATGTTATTATATTATAGTTATAAAGTGAAATAAATGCAAAATTGTTTTTTAATATGCGATAAAGATATCCGTCATAATTGTACCAAGCACTACTTCTTAGTTTTTGTGAGCCTGTTGTGTGAATTCATTTA
This sequence comes from Calamotropha paludella, assembly GCA_927399485.1. Classification (NCBI taxonomy): domain Eukaryota; kingdom Metazoa; phylum Arthropoda; class Insecta; order Lepidoptera; family Crambidae; genus Calamotropha; species Calamotropha paludella. Next base: position 27,736,135 of record OV656803.1, on the reverse strand, counting down.
CTCTTTAATCAGTTGGCATACGAGTGATACGCACTCTTTTGTTCGATGATGCGTTTACTTGTTGCGCATGTGTGGTCGCCTTCTATAGTGTGCAATCTCGACCACATCGATTCTCTTAGAAAAATGTGTTCTTTTCTTCGTTTTGTGGTTTCAATAAAAAATGCTGTATGAGTAACTTTCTAAATGTTATGAAATTAATGAAACATTACTGAAATGCTTACTTTCTCTGAATAACATATCATCTGCTTGCCACCTCCTGGCTGCGGAGCTGGGACCGGCCTATATCGTGCCGTCGCGGGACATAACGCCTGGAAATTAAAAAGAAAAAAATATAATAAATTTAACTCTCGGTAGCTCAGCGGTTAGAGCACTCGCCCGGATTGCGAAAGGTCGTGGGTTCGAATCCTACCCGAGGGCTCGGAGGTATAGTTGTTTTTTACACACGTATTTTATATCTTATAGAAATATTGAATTGTGAATGCAAAAAATGAAATTAAAAACGAAATAACACTTGTCAGTTTTTGAATTTATAATAAACCGAGAAATTAATCTAATTCATTTCATTTTTTAATCATTTTCATAGTTGTGCTCAACAATTTTAAAATTAATCTGTAATACTATATACCACACTGTTGGGTTAACTCGGCATACAAGAAAGTGTGCTGGCAGATAGACAAACTAAGGTTGATTTCACAGGCGTTTGCCCAGCTCCGTCCGAACGATATGGTCACAAACGCATTTGTATAAATGCATTCAAATGTATAATTATAAAACCAGCATTAATAACGAACTTTCTAAATGTTGCTCACTTGCAATTGAAGCGCGTGTGTGTAACTCGCTCTTTGCGGTTGCACGACGGTAGGTTGCGGTGTGCTGGTGCCACTACGGTTCTGTTGTTGATAGTACTGGTGCATTCGGCTATCTGCAATGAACAATGTAAAAGAAAATTTCACTAAAAAAAAAACTTATCTCAGACGTCAGATGGGAGTTGAAACTACAGCCTCTCGCTATTCGGGCTAGAGCTCTACCAATTGATCTAACGTGGTCTTGATTGATCCGTTTAAAATTTTCAAGTCTATCTTAAGCTGATGATTTTTATATTTCATAAAAATATTCGAGTATTTATAGTCATTATTTTGTTACAGATTTTATGTTAAAAATGAAATATTTAATTTTGAGGCAGAATACCTTAAGTTTTCGTTTGAAAAGGTCGTATCGTAGTATCTATTTGAAGATATGCTTGTTGTTGGATCAAATTATAAGCTTAAAAAAAGTGAGAAAACTTTTATCATTCATAATTTACTTCATGAAGAGCCGCAAAAAAATTGTATACAGCAAAAGAATATGATATAATGAAAATATCTTGATGACAAATTACAAATTGTACAATTAGAGTTATGTTTAACTTCGACAATAACGACATACAGAATTTAAAAGATTTATTTCCAATTGATATTACGATGTGGTTTAGGTAATATGTCGCAACTCATAATTTTGTCACATTTTGTAAATTAATGAGTTACTGGAATAATTCAAAAGCTAAGATGTTTTGCAGGATAACTTACAATCATTAGCTGTCCAGTGCGAGTTGTAGTCGTGCTGGTAGTGGTAGTGTGAAGTACTGTAGGGGACGTATAAAAGTTGGTGATGGCTACGGATTGGCGGGGGCGACTCGGGCCGCCGGCACCGGGGCGCTGCCCGCACAGGCGACGTCTGTTCCGAGCTAGTTTGCGAACTGTATAGCTCTTGACTGCTGTCTGAACATCTGTAATTAATATTTTTTATATGATTTGCAAATGGAACATTTGCACTTAGATCAATTTGACCTACCAAAAAAATAAGACAGACTTGTTTTGTGTCATAATGGAAATATAACACGTATACTTGACTGCAGTGTGGATAGCTATAATTACTACTTTGAATGAATCGTGTTTTATTTTTGTGAATAAGATCTACAATAATGTTAGTGAGCATGATAGTTTAAAACACTGTAACATTTAAAAGTCCCGGACCCGGTCACGCGTTGCTGTGTTATAAATTAAAACGAATTCTATCCTATGTCCTAACTTGGAACAAATCTAGCAAAATGAAAAAAGAATCATCAAAATCGGTAGAGTAGTTTCGGAGTTCACCGCGGTCAAACACTGTGACAGGGAACCTAGTCCGGCCATAAGTTCTGATACAAATGAAAATGCAATTTTTTTTATTCATTAAAGTCTCAGCAAAAAATAAAAAATATTCTATTCGAAATGGCCATCTTGGTCTTTTAAATAGGCCTTTACGTCACGAATCTATGAATTAACGCATTGTCTCCATGGGAAATTTCGCCACTGCTTGCTCTAGAGATTTTTTAAGAGACTCGATGTCGCCCTGTTGTTTTGAGCAGGCTATGTCCTCTAAAACTGACCATGATTTGTTGAATATAGGGTTGAGATCTGGGCAAAATGAGGGCTAGACTTCAGCTCTTATAAAGTCCGGAACCTTAGGTTCAAGCCAAGCTTGAGTAGTATGTGTCTTGCGAACAGGTACAGAGTCCTGCTGGAAAGTCCACTCTTAGCAATACACTTTTTGAAAAGTGTATTGCTAAGAGGTTTCACAACACGATCAAAGACTGTGTCTTGTTACACTTTGGCCAAAGTTTAAAAAAATTTCACAAAAATGTAGCTTTATGACGCCTTTATAAGACACGCCCCACCAAACCTTCACTGACGCAGGATGATAACGATGTTGTACCTTTCCGACCACTTGAGCAGCTTCTATAGAACTGTGAGCGAACACTTTATCATTTTGCTTATTGTAGTGCTCTTCAATCGTGCAAATTTTTCATCGGTAAAGCGATATTTCACCTGCTTATCGTGACAAAAGGCATTTTGATCGATCTATTCTCTTTAATTGTAAAGATTGATCTGGAGTATGTCCTGTATATCGACGATAAGCTCCGAGCTTCAGGTCTTATTTTATAATAATAAATTACGCTTTATTGCACACACAGATAGGATACAGAGAAAAAAATCATACCTATCGAGATTCCTAGCGGGAATCTTCATTTCTCTCAAAATCTGGCTTTAACAGTATTACCAGCCTTCGTAGTTCTAACAGTACGCGGCCCTCCGGATCTTTTATGGTCTTCAGAGGACAGAGGAAGTGTTGTTGTATCTGTTGATAGTATGATACACGAACACACGGCTGATACCAAGCTTTTGAAGTGTCTGGAATATGACCGACGGCTCCATACCCACTTTGTTGCAAAGCGATCACTACAATCCTATTTTCATTAACACCCCATTCAGTACCGTCTTGGTTGCGCTCGAAGCTGGTCGCTCGCCCGTTAAGTGTCAAGATCCAGGGGGTGTTACATTCATTCGTCATAATATTTGCATGTGCTAGGTGCAATAATGAAGCGTCTGATGTTGCTACATTTAGCACATGTAAACGACGTTTCGACTTTGCGTGCGCGGGAACAACCGAGGCGGGTAACAGAAAATTAGGAGAACGAAGAAATACCCGATCTCGCCGTTACAGTGCGATAGTATGCAGATTAAATTGAACGAGATTATGTAGAAATTGGCGCCACTGCAGACCCTGTCTGAAGTCTTTAAGGCAGTAAAGAGGATCTGTCACAGCTACAAAAGTCGGTAGATTTTGCTCATGCCTCTCAAAGTTTTCCGAGTGAAGAATTAAGGAGACCGAGAAATGTACTGCTGCGATACCCATGCTGAAAGCGGAAATAGCGCGGATGGAGCTGCAGTTACGGGGCAAAGATCAATGGGTCAGAATTAATTTTAGTTACTTATTTAAAAGTTTAGCTTTATAAATTAACTATTGCAATCTAAAGCAATTTCTTCTGAACCTGACCTCTCACGGGCATCCAACTGAACGTGGAGTCTAATAAAAGCAACTTACAAGCTCCACCTTATAGTTCAGATCTCACATACATTTTCGACGACCGTTTGGTGCAACGGCAGCGATCCTGCTTTCGCACCGACGGTCCTGGGTCCGAATCCCGGAAGGGGCAGATGTTTGTATGATGAATACGAGCATTTGTACCTAAGTCATGGGTGTTTATTATATATTTCTATGAATATTACATATCTATGTATCATATATGTATGACTATCCGTTAGCCTAGTATCCATAACACAAGCCTTACTGTGCTTACTTTGGGCTAGGCTAATAAAATTGGTGTGAATGTAGGAAATATTTACTATTTATTTATTATTATTTATTTTACTGTAAACTTAAAAAGCATCAAGGAGATTCCTTAAGGCTTAAGTTTTAATCCTTTAAAAAAAATTGCATACCCGATGTTTGCGTAGAGCGAGCAGTTTCTATACGTATCCTGTTGCGGTCGATGCTGTCCGTGCGCGTAATGTGCGTACTGCGTAGCTGCGCTCTGTGCATGCGCATAACATGACTCGCTATGCTGCGCCACCGGCGTACACTGGCGAGCCGTCACGTAATCGGAGGATTTGGACCTGCACAGAAGTTTTGGCGAAAACTTATGTTATTAACTTATTACTGGTGCCTTAAGTATATCACTGAATTGTCATTTGGAGTTCGGAAATATGCAAAACAGAGTTTGAGAGTATGAATTAAAGTAAAATAAATAAGGGAAAGGTGTTGTTTAGTGCTCAGTGAAATTCTTTAGAGATTTGGGTAAATCCACACCTTATATATAATGTCTTGCGGCCAGGATTTACACTTTTTTTCCATAGAAAAAAGTAGTGCCGTTTGTAACAACCGTCTGTGATAAACTTGTAAGAACTACGTGAGCGCTGTGTCATTTTGGAGTAGGTACGAGATAGCCTTAGGCGAACAACTCTAATACGCTACTGAAGTGAGGTAATCCTAAATGAAGTTTTTCGGCAATCGTGATAATCACGTAGGTAGCCAATAATCTTTATTTTGTTTTCATCTTAAAACCACTGACAACTATAAAGTCAATTACAATTTGCATTAGAAATGAAACTTATTGAGATTAATTTGCTTTTATTACGTGAGTACTTAACTTCATATGGAATGCAAGTGACTCGTTGCGATACAATAAAAAAATATAAATATACATATAAGGTAGGTATTAACAAATTCGTTACCAGCGGGCCTACCATCATCTTTTAGCGCGATTCAAGTTCGATTGTCAAAATGAGTCACCGCTATACGCGGTCTATAGTGGCGTCCCTTTTTAACAGCTAAACTTGAATCGCTATAAGACGTGATGGTAGGGCCTCAGGTCTGCGTGAGGTGGATTAATTAAGTGTATAGATTATTCCTTACGCATGGATTTTCGTGCAACACCATATCTGACGGTGTGAATCCATCAAGTAATAATTTACTTTAAGATGTGATGTAAGTAAAGGATTAAAATTATGTATCTATGTATATATGTAATTATGTATGATCAATTTAAAAAGAAAAATACTAGAAAAATGATCTATATTGAGAGAGGAGTGAACCGGTCATCGAAAGATTGCGGGTACGAGTCCCGCCTGAGAATAACTTAATTTTAGTAAATTGAGTCTACTGGGCAAAGAAGTTTGCTCTTGAAAAAATGTACAAAGCTATAATAAGTATAAGCCAACATCAATGGAAATTGAGCATTAATGGGAAACAAAAAGGAAAAAGAAAACAAAATTGGTTGTGTGTAAAGTCGGTTTACGGACGATAATTTTACGTGATAACGTCATAAGAAAACATTGATGAAAAATTGCATACTTTTATAAATTGAATTGAATTTTTATCACTGCATGATAATTATTTTGCAAAATACAAAGAAGGAGTTAATTGAACATATTTTTTTTCGATAAATTAACATTTATTTGCACTCTTATTTGAAATATTTTTCACTTAATTTATACAGTTTAATTACAAGTAACAATGTGCTATCAACTATTTTTTTTTCAACTTATAAACATGTGTGATATTTAAGATTTTCCGCAGTTGACTTTTTATACTATCGTTTATAGAGTTAAAATATTTTTTTAGTCAAAATTGTAACATAACCTTTTATTACTACACTCGCCGACCGATGCTACCTTATTTAAAAATCAAAGAACAATGGAAAAGAGATAGATGCGTGACAAGCTGAACGCTTAGGCCGATCATCCCTCTCTATCGCTTGTTAAGCGCTCTCGCTTGCAGTCTCGCCTCAAGCAGAACGTGACAATGACGGAACGTGACAGTGAGTCATGCAATATCGTGCGTGCAGCAGGCGTTTGTCGATTTATAAGACGTTATCACGTCAAATTTTTATAACGTTTTAAATGTGCAAATAAAAACATCGTAATGAAAGTTAATTATGATTTCCTTTAATAGTAACACAGTGATATTATTAACATAATAGTTTATTAATATTAATAGCGTTTTTAGTTTATGTATGTTTTGTCAAACAAATGTTTATAGTTATCAAGAGTTAATGTAACTACATAGTAATTTTGGAATTCTCGTTTCAAAATTCAGAGTGCTTTTGAATAAACCTTTTTTCATTTTCATTCAGCGATGATATGATACTCCAAGTTTTATTTTTAACTTTTCAATCATAATTATTGCTGCCTTTTACTATGCTAGACTGCTAGACATTTTTGTGATGAACATTCGTAAAACCACACTCAATAGAACAATTAAAGAATGACGGGGTCACGTTGGCTCTAAATTGATGATTTTTGGGCCAAGCGCAGGTTTATTTTAGTTATGCGTTTGCCTTTGTATGGCACATTTTTCCATTCTTGTTGTTTCTTTGAGTTGGCATATTTTATGTAATACTAAATACAGCGACCTAAGTAAAAACAAGTAGCAAATCTCTCTTAATGTAGGTGCTAATTGAACTTAGCATCTTTCCATTATTCATCAATCTTGTTTTTTTAAGACACTGATCTGGATCTGTGTATTATTTTACTCATTCTTCTTAATACCTCGATAACATGAAAATTAAGTGCAATTTTAATACGCCAAAAAATTATAAACAAAATGATAATACTCATTCATGAATTAAAAAATTGAATATAACAAAGATCAAACTTACTTTACTGGTTTTTATTTCAATTTGTTTAAACACTTTAGGTACAGTTATTGAACTGTACTTAAGTACATGACAATGTTTCTTACCAATTTGAATTCGCACTTGCTCTACTTTGTGGTCTCGAGTTTAAGTGGGCTTCCGAGTAGTAAGGCCAAGAGTATGTAGAATTCGTTCGCTGGCACGCGTGTGTTGGCATTTGTGCAGGTGTAGCAGCTGGGGAGGGCTGCAACTCATTTTGCATTTGTTGCAGAATCTCGTCTGATGCTCCTAACTGCTGTTTGACTGCGATGCCACGGACCGCGGGCCGGCGATGGAAACCTGAACATTTGTGTAGTAATTATTGAAGAGCCACCAACTTACAGAAATTTACCTTAGACGTGTTACAAATCTCTTTCATAAATGTGCTATTAGATTTTTACCTTTAATATTGAGAACAATGCTTAAGCACGCTTTTAGGAGTTAAATTCGTTACAACAATAGCCCCTACTTTCAAACGAATCGAACTCTTTGCCTTGAACCAGCCTTATTGTGAAATGTTTTGTTTTGAAATCAAAGAGGAGCAGGATAAAAAGGAGTGCAGCGTTATACTAACTGTTATCTTTATCTCAACTAGCGGTCCGTCCCAGCTTCGCACGGGTGGATAAAATTCTTTAAATTTTTTCTATTATTAAATATGTTTCCGTTAGCGCCATCTAGCGTCCGGTAGACGAACTACTTGCGGTTAACGCGTTGCTATGGTAACGTTATTGATACAATGGAAAAGGAGCGGGAAAAAGAGCATACAGACAAACCACTGTGATCTTAGATTATAGATTAAGGTACTTATAGTACTATACTATATACATATATTAGTACTATAGTATTATATGTTGTAGGGTTAAGTAAAGGAGAAAAAGTGTTTCGAACAGAATAAGTAATTTACCGTAGTCGTCGTGTTCATCGTCACTGCTTGCGGGCTGTGACTCTTGTCCGTAACGTTGCCGCAAACGCTCAGTTCGAGGAGCCGCTGCCCTTGCGAATGCAGCTAAGCCATCGTCACCTTCTCCAGCTCCTAAATTTGGATACATATTTTATCTTCAAATAAGTAGTTTACTGTAAAACTCTTTATAATCGTAAAATGTTTTGTACTTCGTTGCTTTTTTGTAACTTAACTTTAACTATTATAAATTAATTTTAAATATTTAAATAGTGAAAATTAAAAAATGTTTCTTCAATTATTTTACTTTCAACTTTTTGAACATGACTGTCCCAAGCTACCCATTTTCTACTGGAAATTCATTTATAATTGCTCTAGTGCAATTTTTTTCTTTGATATTCCCGCCAGACCAACTCAATAGGGTTTAAGTCTGGCTGGAGAGGTGGGAGTCGTAGTATTTCGTGGTCCGCAGCTTTTAATATCTCATCAGACTTATAAATATTTTCATGTTGCTTTATCAATCCTAACAGATCACACTTTCTTAAAGAAATAACAAATTCAACACTGTCTTTGCAGCCAGGCTTGTCTCTTACCTTTTGTATTTGTCATAATGGGCTTTCCATCTTCCTGGAGAGAATTGTAAGCGATGTTATCTATAATAAATACTGATCTTGGAGGCAAATTTGGCAATCATTTTTTTAGTACATTAACTAAAATTTGTAAGATTCATCTCACTATGATAATTGTTACTCTTGATTTTTTATTTAAAATTGAAAGAGCACCATCCACAAAGCCACCTAGACTGCAGTACAATAATAAGTCTTGGCCCTTTCCCAATATATAACAGCACACCACGTCCTTCCTTAGATTCCCAACACGATGGAACATTTAAAGACGAATTGACGGCCAAGGTATACTAGGGATCTGTCGTTTCGTCGATGTTTCTTTATCGCATTCAACTATTTCCATCGCCAAGAAACAATGTTTATGTTCTTTCTTTTAGACTGACATTTGTGAAATATAAAACCAAATTTGTGAAGCAAAAGTCTTAAATATTCCCCATCACAATCTTAAATACCTTCTTTTTCAGTTACAACCATCTGTAATTTGTATAAAATCAAGTAATTACGTGTCTTATGATGCCTTCCGTAAAATTATCTGTTTCATTTTTTCTTTCAGATCTGTTTTCTTTTTCTTGGGAATTTAAAAATCAGCTTATTTTGTTCGTGATTCAAATCGTTAATTTCTTTTACAATTTCACTCAACGTAGATATTGATATAGTTACCCGTTATTTGACTAAAAGTTCTATTTAAGTTAATATCTTGTACATAGTTTGTAGAAATCACATCTTGGTTTCTGAGTTTAAAAAAGAGTAGAAGAGTAGCGCGCCCGCCTCATCCCTCAAATACCTTCGCCCCACCTACTTCTTGCGCCGCAGGCGATCCGCCAATTAAGTGGTTTACTTATAACTTTGTTATATAAGCTCACAACTATTAACACGTTTTACCTGGTGTCCCAGCAACCACATCTGGTGCTGGAGCGTCATTGTGCTCTTGTAGGTCTAGATTTGTAGCAGAGGATGCCGAAGTTCTGTCTCCAGGAGGAACGTAGTAGAAGCCTTCGTGATGCGCCGCGCTTCCCACACAGGCAGTCAGCGGTGCTAGAGTTGACAAGAACTGGCGACGAGGTTCTGATTTAGGCTGAAATCCATTGTAAGTGATATTATGAAATATATTTACTACTAGCTGCTTCGTATTTGCCGAGTTTAGAAGAAGTTATATAGCTAAGATATGATTGTGTACTTGTAAGCGATGTATTAAGATAAAAAATGCACTAGATTTAAAAGACACACTGCCTGACCCGTGAATCAAATCTGTTACCTAAGGGTCAGCGGGTCCAGACTCCATTTAACGTAGATTTTCATAAAAAAATTAGTGATAAATTGTTAGTGGTGAACCAATGTAAAACTTTTGCTAGCGTACTATTTACATCATCAGAGCAATCGAGAGAATTTAAAAACTAAGGAAGTGTCATCTGTCTGTGTGTCTGCAAATGGCACTGTCTCACATAGATTTTTAACATACTAAGGAAGGTCATTAATATAGATAAAAAAAGTAAAGGCCCTAATATTGATCCTTGGGGCACGCCCATAGTTGTGGGGGCTCCAGTAGACTCAATCTTATTAATGACAACTTTATGAATTCTATTTGACTAATACGACTGTAATAGGCTTTTTGACGTATCAGAGACACCATAGAATCTACGCAATCGAACGTCTTATTACGAGAAAGATATAGATAGAAAGGTCGCAAAAGATGCCAATTACATCTTGCTTGCCCTCCCAAGCATCAAGTATGTGGTTAATAAGTGCAACTCCAGCATCAGTAGTACTTTTACTTTAAGTAAAACCGAAGTGATTTTTATGAAAAACATTAATATCGGTAAGGTGAAACAATAACTGCATATAGATAATTTTTCAAAAATGTTACTGAACAATGGTAATATAGATATAGGTCGAAAGTTAGCTTGGTCATTTTTTTCTCCAGATGTGAAAAGGGGAACTAACTTACTATGTTTCATTAAGTATGGGAAAACCCCTTCGTCAACACTATTATTAAAAATATAAGCTAACTAAGGCGCAATTATGTCAATTATTTAATATTATTTGTTGACATACCCCATTACTGTTCTGTTTTTTTAATATGCATAGTTTTGAAGGTTTTAATGATATCTTCACTATTAATTTGTGTAAAATTAAATTTTCCATTGCACCTATCTACACTCGAGTTTAGAAGGGCAGCAGCAATATTAGGACACGAACGTAGGGAACTTGTAGTTTCTAGTGGTAATCTAGAAAAAAAAATCCTGAAAAACATCAGCAACAGCTTTGTCAGAATTTACAATATTTTTGTTAATGTCCAGTGAAAAAGATTGTATTTGCTTTTGCCTGTTTCTTTATTTATTATATTTCATGTAGTCTTTATTTTGTTCTCTGATAACTTAATTTTGTTAGCTATATACATAGGTTTAGCAAGAGAACATACTTTTTTAAATGTTTTAGAGTACTTCTTAACATATTCAATAAAGCAAGTATCACTGGAGGTAGATTTTAAAGCATAAAGTTCATATAATTTCCTTCTGCTTTTATAAATTCCAGGTGTGGTCCAAACACTAAATTTCTTTTTTACATTATTTTTTCTAAATATACTTTGTTTAAATATATTACTAAATTCATTATTAATTATATTAAACAAATGATTATAAAGACTGTTAATTTCAAAGTTGGGGACCGGTAGAGTTGCAAGTTTGTTACTTACATTGTATCTGAATTTATCTATACAATGTTTAGATAATGTTCTACAAGTTATTTCGCGTTTCGGAGGAACGTGATGGTACTCAATAGAGGCAATAGGTAATAGAGGTTTTTGCATCTTATCCTTAGCGGCAGGTCTGCTTTTCTTCTAGCGACCCCTCAGCTTGCGCGGATGCTGCGACCAATGTGCTTCGTCAGAGTATGGAGTTCTTTATTCCTCAGAACAATAACTTTTGTTCTGAGACTTTATTCCCTTCTCTGACGTACCACTGGCCGGCAAAGATCGCCCATGGTATAATGCCAAATGTCGTGATGCGGTGGCGTCTAAACATAAGACATATTTAGCCTAGGCTGTGGCTTGATCCCGCAAAGCTTGTAATACGCGCGAAAAGAATAAAGTGTTTAATAAAGCCGCATAGTCCTGCAAAAAGGTTATTAAAAGAGCAAGCTTCGATCACATAAGCCGAATAGGGAAAAAGCTTGCTTCTTATCCTTCTGGTGGTAAAGCGTTTTGGTCCCTGGCTAAGTCGGTCGAGTGCCGCTTCTGCCGTTCCTTGGTGCCCCCTTTGCAGAAACCTGACGGATCGCTGGCACACACCGCAAAGGAAAAGGCTGATTTATTTGCCAAATGTTTAGATTTTGGCAATTCTGTACCGTCCGGTTTGTCAACTTTTATATCTGAAATCCGTATTAGACTAACCGAAGTAGGAATAGCGTTGCGTGAACTGGATATGGTCCAGATGGTATACCAGCCATTGTACTTAGGACTTGCGCTCCTGAGTTAGCTTCGGTATTGACACGCCTTATCGCTTGTCTATAGTTGAAGGACAGGTCCTGGTCCTAAGTCCTGGAAGCTTGCTTAGGTACAACCTGTACCTAAAAAGGGCAGTCGTGCGGACCCTGCCAACTACAGGCCCATCTCGGTTACGTCCATTCTCTGTAAGATAATGGAACGTCTACTGAATCATAGGCTCCTGACGTATCTTAAAGAAAATGACCTCTTTAGTGACCAACACTATGGATTTCGCCGAAAACGGTCTACTGGAGATTTTAGAACCTTATTTGCTATAAATATTACTACCTGTTTAATGTTTGTCTTGCTCTGTCGTGTTTTGATCCCACCTTGAAATATTTGCGAAATTTTGATAGGAGACTAGGTGACAACGAAAATTAAAAATTAAATAGATAACATATTATTCTGAAATTCCGACTTTCCCTTCATACTTCATCCGGGCTTAGGACCGTCAAAATTACTTTTCATTCAATTTAAATGATTAATGTAAATAACGAATAAAAACTACTATAAACTAAAAATTTCTATCTAATTTTGGATTTAATGTTAAAGAAGTAATTCAGGCGTATTTAAAAAGTTAGAATGAAACAAGAGAATAAAACAAAAATTTACCTATTTAAAATAAAATTTAAATAAACTTACAGGTATTTTAATTGTCCTTCAAAGTGACCACCACACTCAATATACACACGGGTATGTTTAATTAAATTGTTTTAAGCGAGAAGAGTACGGTTGTTTGGCTTCTCATTTGTCACTGTTATTCTAGGTTCACGGTCGATGGCGGTTAACTCTCGGACCTTTCCATAGTGGGTGTACTTCCCACGTACAATTTTCCACGTACAGTACTAGGTAATCTTAAAACGACTTCATCGTTATCTTTATCGAAATACGTCAATATATCGTCGTACAAGGTATATGGGTAAACAGGTGTTCCTCGTCCTTGAGCATGTGACTGTGCGTGAAATGCCATGTCATAGTCTAGTAATCACTACTAAGCATTTATGATAATTCGAAAGCTCGGCTGTCGAGTGTCCAGGTACTGTTCTCCGTATCTTCATTTTTTCACCGGATAATAACAAAAGTACAATAGACACATACTCCCGAAACGAAAACGGATAAAATCGTTGCAATAGCAATTATACAAAACAAACAATAATCTCAACAAGACAACGCGCGCATTTTTGTTTCTGACTGACGGTCTTGTAATTATTTTTTGTATATTGTCTTCGTTGCTGTGATTTATTAATCGAAATAGATAGTTTGGCACGTAGTAGCAGTCTTATCCTTTCTGCATTTTTTTGGTGTACGATTTTTTATGTTTCGGCTCTTTTCATATGACCAATAACCATTACTGACAGCCCCATTTCTTGCCCTTTTAATAATAATGGTATTTTGGTGGCTCAAAATACAAGCATACAGGCTAGTACTAAAACTATGAAATTTATTTATGATCTGGTAGATGTGACTACCCTTTATATCCTCATAAAATTTAATAAGTATAAATTAAACTTTGCATCCAACTTGGTGTTTTTCCTGCGCTGATACAGTAATTATTTCTAATTCTGTATATATATGTAATTATTTAAGCTTTGGTAAATATTCTTTATTAAAGTAACTTTGGTTTGTGTAATTTAATATCCAGACTATATATTAAGGTATTTCTACAAACAGAATTGTTTAATTTTGGCATGATAGACATAATGATATATGTTAGCTTCTTTTTTGTTTCGCTTTATAAATGATTTGATTTTTTTTAATGCACAGATTTTATATTTCCCTCTTTTTACTATACGTACCTAGACAACGACCAAAATAATTACAAAATTTATAACAAAGGTGGGTATAATGCCTAAGAAAATTTTAAAAATACTATCATAAACTTTCAGGAAGATCCATAAAACCTGCAATTTCATAGATGAGTTCCTGATATTTTTTCATAACAACAAACCGAAAAATGTAGTAGGTACTAGTAAAAACAAAATGTTAAATTTTTTTTCTATCGATTAAAATGCAGCCTACCATTTCATGAAAGAAACATTCCCTTTCTTAAAAGTAAAGTCACTATATAGAACTATCTACGTCTCACAACGCATATTACCTTCTGAGGTTCCTGGTGCACATCCCCTAAATCCGGTGGTTGTTGTTGTCGATGTGGTACCACAGCTGAAAGCGTGGACGATGAAGAACTAGACGAAGCACTTCCAAATGCCTTTTCACTGTTTTTGTCCACGCTATTGAAAGATTTGTCGCTTGACTTGTCACTACTGCTTGATAGTTTGTCTGCGTGGGCACCTGCTGGGGATGTCCGTTGCTCTTCTTGGTCATCTTCAACGTCGCATGTTAGAAGGCGTATGCGTTCGGCAAGGGATGTTGTCTCCTGCTGTAATCGAAATGAATCAAATGAGCTTCAATGGTAAGACTAGAAAGTTTTGGTCAGTCCAACCTAAAGTTTAATCTGAAAAATTAATGAATTACACTTAAAATAAGTACTCAACTTTTCCAAAACAAAAATATTTTTATATATCTACACCATTAAAAATGAAGTTACAAGCGGTAAACAATCTTTTCTTTTAACAATTAGTACCTTGAGAAACAAATATTATTCCCTTTGTTCATATGAATGTGGTGAGGAGTAAAAAATAATAAGTCCACTTAAGGTTTAAATATGTAATATTTACTGCAGTCCACACAGATAAGTACTAGTTCAGACAGAAGGCTCGGAAGGAAACAAGCATAATACACAGTACAACACAAAAGATAGACAGGGAAGAAAGAAAGAAAGTAAAACAGTTCATAGGCACAGATAAAAGGAAGGAAAGAAGCATAATACACAGTACAACACAAAAGATAGACAGGGAAGAAAGAAAGAAAGTAAAACAGTTCATAGGCACAGATAAAAGCGAAGGAGAAAAGTATACAATGCGTATGCGTTGTACACAGGCGTAGGTAAGCAAAGCAGCGTGCGTTCCGCATCGTAGTTGGGTCAGAGGATCTAAAAAGGCAATATCGCGCAATATTGCTTTAAATAATTCATTTTTAGAAGAACTTGCAGATCCTAAGCAATTCCTCTAATTTTTGTAAAATGTTCACACGTTTCAGTGGAATTGCATCAATTCTATACTTATAATAAAACTGTAGAAGTCGAATGTCTGTACATAGAAAAAAATGCTTAAAACCAAGTCAGGGGGATGTAAAAATAGCGAAAATACAAAAAAATGTTTTATTTTTATTTTTTGTTTCTCTGTCTGTTTCTCTGTTTGTACGGGCTAATCTCCGAAATGGCTGGATCGGTTTCAATGAAATTTTGCATGGTGATACCTTATATCCCTAGTCAACATCTTAGATACTTTTTATTTCGGAAAATTAAAGGGATAGTTAAAAAACCATAGTAACTTGGACATCTTAGTATACACAACTTATGTACTTACCTTATGCTGATACTTTATATTACCGCTCGAATTAAATATATATCCCACAAAAGAGGCGGGATTCAGCGGGAAAAAAATTACTGCGGATCCTTATTCAATGCGTGGCCTGACACACACTCGGCCGGCTGCACTTGAACGGCCCGACATTTATGACCAGCATTGGGATGACGCCCTAGCCGATGCATACGTCAGTGATAGTCCACACCGCTTGCATCATTATTTGCTATATTACTGGTTTTTTGTGGTCGTTCGAATGCTGAGCAATTTTGGCAAAAATATTCAGAAAGATTAGCGGAAGACTTTTTTAGGAATATAAGACAAAATATTGACGGTGACCTTAACCACAGATTACGAGATATTGCTTTCAATCAATGCTTAGTAGCTTTACAAGATTTAGTTACATCTATGGGTAGTGGTTCTCTCCCTCAGTATGATTTGCCAGCGCCGACCATAGAAGGGGAACGTATTAATAGAGAATACGCTGCGGAAATAAATTATGATCCAGCTGACCTAGCTGAAAATTTACGAACCCGAGTCCACAGTCTTACTGTAGAACAGCGCACTGTATTCGACCCTGTATATCACAGTGTTGATAATGCTATCGGAGAAATTATATTTCTAGATGCACCCGGTGGGACGGGAAAAATCATTCTCACTAAAATAATCTTGGCACAATTACGAGCTCAAGCCAAAGTAACTCTTGCTGTGGCATCGTCTGGAATAGCAGCCACTTTCTTACCCCGCGGGTAAAACTGCTCATACGATGTTTAAAATCCCCACAGATTTTAACATGAGTGAACATCCTGTATGTGGTTTCTCCAGAAGCGAAGGATTTCCGCGATTGCTGTTTAATTATCTGGGTCGAGTGCACTATGGCACACCGAAAAGCAGTAGAAACAGTTGATAGAATTCTCAGAGATATCCGTCAAAATGACCAACCTATGGGTGGAGTAACGATGCTGTTTTGTGGGAATTTTAGACAAACGTTGCCAGTAGTACCACGAGATAAGAGCATGCTTAAAGAGCTCAAGCCTTTGGCGACACGTCACAAGGATGCACTTAACAGTGAATATCAGGGCGCGAACAGGAGGCAACACAAATGCGCAGGAATTTTCTGATTTATTGCTAAAAATTGGCGAAGGGACATATCATGAAGAAGAAGGGCAAATTGTTTTATCTGAATATCTCTGCCATACTGTTAATTCAATTGAAGAACTTATCTCTTCCGTGTATGCTCAACAAAATCAAACAACAAATCCTGAGAACTCATGGCTTTGCGAAAGAGCAATTTTGACTTCGCGAAATGACCAAGCCGCAAGAATCAACTTGGATATACTCAACAATGTTGAAGGAGAAGTAGTGGACTATATTTCTTTCAACAGCGTAATGGAGCAAGATGACGCTACTAATTATCTCGTTGAATTTCTTTAGTCTTTGAGCGCTCCTGGACTTCCAGCTAATTATTTCCCAATCCCAATTATTTTGTTGAGAAATTTAAGTCCCCCAAAATTATGCAACGGGAGAAGACTGAAAGTTACTTCTCTGCAGCGTTACATAATAGAAGCGGAGATTCAGGCGGGATGTGGCGTAGGTGAAATAATTTTTATTCCACGAAATCCACTGATTCCCAATAATTACCCATTCCATTTCAAACCTGTACAGTTCCCGGTTAGTTTGTGTTATGCAATGACTATAAACAAAGCCCAAGGGCAGACGCTACGTGTTGCCGGCGTGGACCTCAGCGTCGGCTGTTTCTCACACGGTCAGCTCTATGTGGTTTTCTCCCGTGTAAGTCGACCAAACAAACTGTTTGTTTATGTTCCGGACCAAACCACATAGAACGTAGTCTATAAAGAGGCATTACGAGTAAGATACTAGCTAGATATGGTACAAAACCCTTCGTGCGCGAGTCCGACTCGCACTTGGCCGGTTTATTTTTGCTGATCGTCTCGATCAAACGACCTCTGTGGCACAGTGGTCATTTATGGTACCGCAAGTGCCTTTGGCCTGCAGGGCCGGGTTCAATCACCGGCCAGGTTAAGTTGGAAAATAATCTGTGTCCAATTGTTCACATTTTCATTTTATCTATGATTTACGTATTAATCCAAACTCTGTATTTTTGTATTTATTTATTTTGCTGTGTAGCAGTTAACCGCGTGATAAAATCAAATACACGCGTACGAAGTCGCGGGCAGCAGCTAGTTCATTATAAAATTCATATTTGGTGTTTATGTTGCCACATGCGTTTAATCAAAACCGTACTTTGATGACGTAGCGCAGACGCAGTGGGTAGATACAGCGAACAAAAGGCTATGTAAATAAGCGCGCGACTAGTGCGACGGTCATGCAATAGTCATCGTCAATAACAACTGAAACACTGATGTTGTAAATAAATACAGATAAATAAATATTATTATTACTTGATGTAAATGTAAATTTATTTTATATTAAGAAATTAAAAATAAATTTTAGATTTAAGTTATAATTAGGTATTGTCTAACGGTATAATTTTAAAAACATTGAAACTCGTGTCTTGTTGTTTTTTACCAGTAGCCTGTGAATCCAGTTTAATGCTTTTTATTTCAAAACTCCAAAAAAACTTTTTCTAACCACATAAAGCAGTCGCTTATCGCTTTCGCAGTACTTTAAATCTGGTAAACTTTTTATTTAATATTGCAACACCCTTTGCTTCAAAAGTAAAATTTGCGAAAATACTGATATCCATTTGTTTTTTACTAAGAGCAGGTATTTTAAAGTTCATGCATCTTGAAAATTGCAGATTTGCATTCAACAGGATATCCTCTATTTCACCTTTTTAGGGATTGATCTTATGTGCAATAAAGAATATATAATTGAATTTTCAAAAATCCTTTATTAGTAAGTGTTTTCATCCTTTGAAAATAATCCCACCAAATTTTTAAATATCTAGATACAGCGGCTTAGGCTGTGAATACTCAGGACAAAGCCTTTTATTTATACATATAGAACAAACCGTTTCATAAACAGTGCTTTTAAAAATTTTGATTAAAGATATCTTCCAAGATTATTTATGTTTTGAATCTCTTTACCTTACTCTTGCCTGACCTTGACAAGCTTTAAATCTTGTTAGGTAATAATCTGTATGAACAAGAAATATTCAGAGAGAAACTGTCAAGAACGCAAGTTGGAGAATAAAAGTAGTTGATTAGTTTATCTGACCGTATCTTTTATGCTTTAATTTTTTATTTCAAATA
Source organism: Calamotropha paludella (assembly GCA_927399485.1). NCBI lineage: Eukaryota > Metazoa > Arthropoda > Insecta > Lepidoptera > Crambidae > Calamotropha > Calamotropha paludella. Next base: position 27,717,436 of record OV656803.1, on the reverse strand, counting down.
GCATGCCTCATTGCATCAAGTGCTACCCAAATCACAACTAAGCAAATAAAATACTATTAAAATACATTATAATTAAATGTACAAGTAACAATAACATATAATAAGTAAAAAGGATAAAATAAGTGGGATAAATTGCAAAATATACTATTAAAAATGTTGTTTAAAGAATTCCTATCAAAAGATTTTAATAAGAATTCTTTATTTATGTTTTGAAATGAGGAATAACTGGATTTCTGAAACTTTGCGAAGAAATACAGAGATTTCTTTTCTATTTTGGTAGATTTTACTTCGTTTCTGTGTTTGGTCTTTCAAGTTTTAATAATTTGCTTTAAACTTTTTTATACTTGCAATGTTTTACTGTTTAATAAATATTAATGCAATGTCAATTAATATTACTAAAACAGTGTTATCCACAATTTTCAACATTTGTTGTAGTGTGTTTAAAATGTGTGTTATTTTCGAAATAATTATCGATGAAATATAGTGACGACCCTAGTTATGAATCCGGCTGAATTGAGTATGTAGATTAGTGTTGCCCAAATGCAAGAACAAGACGAGACTTAGCCAGTCTTGGTCTTGGTCTTGCGCCAATACACCTGGTCTTGGTCTTGGTCTTGGTCTTGCGCTTGCAGTCTTGGTCTTGGTCTTGGTCTTGCAGCAAGAGTCTTGCAAGTCTTGCAATTACCTATTAGTCTATTGCTATTTATTAAAGTTTACTTTAAATCTTAGAAAAACGTATTAGAATTGGAACATTGTGAGCTTGAATTAACATAGCCATAGTAAAGATCAATCAGATTAATAAATAACTGAAGATTTGATAAGAAAGTCGAAAAATCAACTGACCTATATGTCGTTTTCCATGGAAGTAACTGTTTCTTAATAAACATTTATGATTTATAAGCTTACATTTGCTAAAACATGTAAAAAAACAAATTAATTACAATAACTTGACTGTATTTTAAATAACAATGTCTGTCTAGAAAGAGATTGAACCCTCAACTTGCATGAAATTTAATAAAAGAGTTTTATGATTTATCATTTATTTCAATCAAAAATAAAATACAACACAAATCAAACATAACAGTACACAACAGCTTTATCATTAGGTTATGTTACTTTATATCAATTCTTTTGACCAAGAATTAATACAAAGTAACCATCTGGCTGACTCATCACTTAACCTATTTCTATGTTTTCTAATTACTAATGATGCTTTAGAAAATAATCTCTCAGCAGGTACTGAAGTTGCAGGTATTGAGAGAAAATCACGGGCCATCTTCGATAAAGTCGGATACTCTGTCTCATGCGTCCTCCACCAATCTAAAATGTCTTCCGAGCTGGCAGTTCTTGGTTTTCTCAGGTACTCCTCCAACTCGTCTATCACTAAGCCTTGAAGACAAGATCCAGATGACGTCGAGGGACATTCATAGAGTTTATCAAAGTCTATAATGTCTTCATCTTCATCACATACTTTATTTTCTTTTCTTGGCAATTCCAGAGATTTGTTCAGTGAGTGTAGACTTTTATATTCTTCATAAAGTTCATTGAACTTGCGCAGACTTTCTGTTTTAAGTTGCTTCCCCCACATTGTCAGGTCAAAAGTCTGAGCCTTATGCCTTGGGTCTAAAATTAAAGAAGTACAATAAATCCAGTTGCTCTTCTTATAATGTTTAAGCATTTTGTCTCGAGCTGCTTGGAAAGCTAGAATGAGCCTTTCATCCACTTCAGATCGATTAGGTTTCTCATCTAACTGTTTTACCATGGATTCAATTTTATCTAGCAAGAGATTGAATGATACAATGACTAGCGGTAATGTAACATATTTGTCTCCACCAAGTTTTGTACTTAAAAGTTTAAAGTTTATTAGAAATTTATGTAATTTTTCGAGTACCTGCCATTCACTAGCTGTGATTTGAAAATCATTCAATTCGGTGACAGAACTGCACAATATGTTAATGCCCGCTCTCACTTTTAAACCAAATCCAATCATATCATGTGTGGAATTCCATCTTGTTGGACAGTCAAGAATGGCATTTAGATTTGATGGCACGCCAGCTGCTTCACAAGCAGACTGAAACTTCTTCTTCACTATCTCACTTCTTTTTATTTTACTGGAAATACTGCGTAACTTTGTTACAGATGTACGCGAGTCAGCAATATTTGGTGCATATTCTTCATCTTCCTCAGTTTCGTCTGCATAGTCTTCATACTGCTGATCTTGCGCGTTAGTGTCAGACTCACAGTGTAATGCTAAGGTCTCTAATAAATCTTGTACACCAAGGTTTAAAATGTGAGCAAAGCACCGGAAATGTTGATTGTCTGAATCAAAGTGTGGCAACTGTTTGCCCAGTTCATACATAAATTTGGTATTTGCAGTTGCGTTGTCGACCGTGATACCTTGTATTTTATCAATTATGCCATATTCCAATAAACATTCATGGAAAATCGTTGCAATATCTTCCCCAGTATGTCGACCGCGTGATGGTATAAAATCAAGAACTACAGATCGATACTTCCATTCGTTGTCTATATAATGCATAGTAACCCCGTAGTAACTCCTACCAGCAATTGACGTCCACCCATCAATGGTAAATGACATTTTAGATGATAATTGTTGAAGTCGTTCCTTGAGATTAAATTGGAGCTCTTCAAATCGCTCTTTGACTTTCCTTCTAAGTGTAGACCTTTTAGGAAACTCCATATTAGGGCAAATACGTCGAAAATATACTTGTGTAGCTTCGTCATCGAAAAATGAGAAGGGAAGATATTTTTTCACTACCCAATCAACTGTAGCTGTCGTGATGTTGTCACTGCTGTTTTCCGACTGAAATAAAACAATAAATCTTGTGTTATTATTTAAAACATACTAGGTTTGAGCGTTTAGGAGGAGGAGGTTTGTTGTTGTTAAATCGAGAAAATCGTTAAATTGACATTTGTTATATTAAGGTTGCACTGTACTGTAATTTACCAAAATAAAGTACTTAGTTGTTACTGGCCGATTATGAAAACAAATGAAAATATAGGTGTTTATAAAAATATTTAAGACGATAATTACATACTTAATATGTCGCACCCCTAGATGAAAACACCACTAACTCAAAAATACTTACGTAAGTTAATGGCGTTTTTGAAAGTATCGCATGAACAGCTACGCGGAGTTAAAATTCCCGTAGCGACAATTTCGACCATTGTTAAAAATGACGCGAAATATGTACCTATGTATTACTATTTTATCAATATCTATAAAATATTCCGAAGTCAGTTTAAAGTCATTTGTTCAAAAAAGACTTTTTTGAGTTCCTGGAGTTTTCATATAAAAAAAATATATTCTTACCTGTCCACTTCTTCCAGCGGTTACTAAAAAGCTTGTGATATCTCCACTTAATTTTGGTTTAACAGGAAGAAATATTTGTGATTCCTTTTTGTGGAAAGATATTAGATGTTTCCTTAAGCCTGAAGTGTTTCTGTTTTTCATTTTTATTTCAGTCTTTTTATGTTGGCACAATTTACACAAGGCAGTTTGGGATGCATGAATTATTTCGAAAAACTCCTCAAATTTGCTTTTGGGTCTTTTAGATCTGTGACTCAAACTCTCGTTACTCGGACTAGAATAATTTGAATCTTCGTCACTCATATTAAATTGTACACGTGATACGTTTTTAGAAAACAACAAGAATTAGTAAAAACAATTATTAAGTTAGACTCGAAGCACAGCTCAATTGGAAATGACTGGAATTAAAATAATTCCTTTGTTTATAGTACGTTTCCTTGCTTTCTACCGCGCCGCCTCGCCACGTGCCGGCTCTATTAAAAGGATGCCGCCGCAAATCAAACGATGCCGCGTGCGGCGTACAAACACAGATTATTACCTACTTGTACAGACGCGACGCGTGAATAAAATATATGTAAAGAATTAGTGCCAATCACTATTCTTTACATATAAGTGAATGTTTTGGCGTACATCTATACTAATCTATACTAATATTATAAAGCTGAAGAGTTTGTTTGTATGTTTGATGACAGAAGTTTTAAAATAAATAAATAAATCCTGAACGTCACTATACCTCCAAAGTTACTATTCTTCGTGGGCGAAGTCGCGGGCACTGCTTGTAAATACTTTTTTTTTTTTTTTATTTATTTTTTTTTATTTATTTATTTCATATACAAGAAAAAAAAATACAAAGATACAATATAGTCCCACAAAACCGACTTGTCGGTTTGACTGAGGGATCTTTAGTCTCTTAGCTTATAATTATAATTATGTAGGTATATAATACAACTATAACTGTATCAGGTAAAGTTAAGTGCACAATAATTGGATTTAGACTGAATTACAACAAACTGAAGGAAAATTTAGCGGTGATAATAATAAGATACAATTGTTGTAAGATATAAAATACGTGTGTAAAAAACAACCACGCCTCCGAGCCCTCAGATGGGCTCGGAGGCGTGGTTGTTTTTTACACACGTATTTTATATCTTATAGAAATATTGCATTGTGAATGCAAAAAAATAAATAAAAACATACAATTGTTGTGTTAAATAGTAGTCATCAGATAATCTTTTAATATTTTTTTAAATTTATTTTTATCCGTTTCACATCTAATAGTTTCGGGCAACGAATTAAGAAGATATGGTATACGCTTCTGTAAAGTTCTGTCACCAAAATAATTTTGAACCCTAGGAATTACAAATTTCTTTTTTGAAGTGGCTCTAGTGATCTGGTTATGATTTATGTATTCAAAAGTGGAGACACACTCTCGGCTGCCGTGATTATTTACTAATAATAAATCGCAGGCTTTTTATTTTATTAGTAGGTAAGTACCTACGCTTTTTATATTATTTTATTAATTATGTAGAATTTTTTTACACGTTTCAAGTATATTTAAAAGTGGCTACAATATTTATCAAACGGGTGATATTTGAACACTTTTTTGCTATTTTTTCTTGTAAAAACTTAAGAAATATAATGACTAAATGTACAATAATAGTACCTAAGTAATTAGTTTAAAACCATATAATCAATATTATAATATATACTTACTAGAATAAATTATTATGACATCTACTACCTATCCTTACCATTTTATTCTAATCATAATACTACTTGCGTGATCAGTATAATGTATTCATTTTCATTATAAGCACTCTGAAACTTATTTATTCTTTGGAACACCTGTAGGTACTCTTAAAATTCGAAATTATTTTGCATGAGTATACCTACGCCTACGCCCTGTGGCGGCAATCAAATAGTGTCAAATGTTGTGATTTCGGCGCGGCGGCAACGATTGTTGTATATGATTTCAAAAGAAGCCGCCGGCGCGTGTATTATAACCATGTGCTTCCGAAAAGCAGCAAATTTCTTTGAGAAGTAAGTACAAAACCTTTGATGCCGCATTATCAAAGTGCCGATGGTTAAAACATAACTATGCATGCACTCAGTTTGATTTTAATGGATATTTTTTTATTCGCTATGTAGGTATGTTTATGGTATTAGTCGTAATGCGCATAGATCCAGTTTTTCATATTCTTTGATACAGTTTTTTGCGTCTCATAGAATTCCTAAGCGTACCTATACACCGAACTGTTACACCTAACTACTCCGTGAAATAGCGCTAAGTCCTAGCTGCAAGACGCAAGAGTCTTGCAGGCTTAGTCTTGTTCTTGCTCAAGTCTTGCACGGTCAGTCTTGGTCTTGGTCTTGCTAAAAATACGCGGTCTTGTTCTTGGTCTTGGTCTTGCAAAAACGCAAGAACAAGACCAAGACTGCAAGACCAAGACTGAATTTGGGCAACACTAATGTAGATATTGGGCTGGCTGAAACGGAAAGAGCTAGAGAAATCCTAGTGGAGATCGTTGGGGGATGCCTATGCCTAGTAGGCGTTGTATAGCTTACTATAGACTTATTTCGAAGCTCCAGCCTTATGGATTTTGGCCTAACTTGAGTCGCTTCTAGAGGTTTGAACTTCGGCTATGGAATGCCGTGTCGATGAAATGCGTCTTGGTTGGATGTGTACTTAGTAGGCTGCGCATTGTGTGAATGGAATCTTCGCTCTCAAGACCTAAAGGTTATTGTGTAAAGACACTACTTATACACATGCGATGAAGAATAATATATTTTGCATGTGACACACGACCTAGTATATAATAATTTGATTCCCCATGGAAATCAAAAGTTAGGTGCCATTAGAGAGAGAAAATAATCGACCACATACGATTATTTCATTGTTTAAAGACTTAGAATTACCTTCGGCTGTTGTTTTTTGCGAGCCTCACTTCTCAACAATGAGCATCGAAGTGCATTACGTTCTGCTACCCTCCTCACCGCTGCTTCTTCTGATTTAGGTCTCACCCCTGCATCCCAAGCCCTGTACAAATAAACACTCATTAATCACATTATATATAGCTATGCTTTTCATTTCATAAGTTTCCATATATACAGTTTTAGAACTAGATATACACTGTGAATAAGTATAACCTTTTCCGTATTCATGTTCATACAGCTTTGAAACTTGAAAGACAACAAAGTATATCTGTTAAAATGATTAAAATATTTTAACTTTTAGGCTTGAGTTTGAACTATAATACTGAAAATATCTTTTTGCAACACCAATATTTTCTACCGCTTATAAACTAGGAGTATATATTATATGTACCTATAGAGAAAATGAAAAACGTAGATGTTTACTTTTGCTTTAAAGCTTCATATATGAAGAAAGTTTAAGTCATATTATCTCAAAACGTGTGTGTAGGGGATTGAGTTCACATCAAAGGACAAATAACTTCGAAACAAGATAGAATTAAAGGTAGGTTCGGCACTATATGAACCTGTTAATTTATAGATTACACAATTTTTAATTGCATATTAAATTCATATTTTTCATATTTGATATCCTGTAAATATGGCCTCAGAAAAGTAGTCGAAACGTCAAATATAAAAAAAAGTCATGTTCAATAAAAACATTACATTTTTTGTAAATATTTCTAAAGCGAGCTTATGAACCTCTACCTCAATAGGAAAGATAGAACTGCTCTATAATCGCTTATATTGATATAGTTTATAAAATTCTGAGTTCACTTTAAGGGAGATAACAATTCAGCTTTCCCTTTTAAGGGAGATAACAATTCCGTTCAATTTACTAATGGGTTGACAAATAAAGAATGGTACGCAGCATATCTTACTTATTTTTTATCCCAAGGGATCACTCAAACTCTTCAATAATGGTGTGCCGTGTAGGTGGTTCGTTAGAATCATAAGCAAGTACAATACTCGTAAATGTGTAAAAAAGCTCAATAATATGGGTTAAAAAATATATAAATTGCCTTGACCAAATGCAGTGGTGATTTAAATTATCGAAGGCGACGTTCTTTTTATCTTTTTCTCGATTGCCCTTACCTGAGAGTTTCAGATGTCACTAGCTGAGGTTCGATGGCTGGAGGGGGTGGCCTACCGCTGTTAAACAGCTGCTGTACCGCTGAATTCGCTTTCGGTGTGTTGATTGTCAGGATCAAAGGAGTTTCCAGTCTGTATATATGTAGTAGTATTATGAAAGTTCACGAAATAAATACAACAATTTTATTGTTATTCTACCAATTTCAGTCATAATAATACACGCCATGTTACATACATCCAGCACATGTGAAGACCGTTTGGTGCAACAGTAGCAACCCTGCCTTTCGCACCGACGGTCCTGGGTTGGAATTCCGGAAGGGGTAGATGTTTATGTGATGAATACGAGAATCTGTACCTGAGTCATGGGTATTTATATATTTTTCTATAAATATTACACATCTATTAATATATGTTTGCCTATCTAGTAGAAGTTAAAATACGTTTGTAAATTTCGACGCGATTGCCAGCGTCTCGGTAGTTCAGTGGTCAAAGCACTCGTCCGGATAGCGAAAGTCGAATCCCACTTAAGGGCTCGGAGGAGTGGTTGTTTTATTTTCAAGGTAATGATGTTGAAGTGAATATAAAAACATATGTAATAGTCAGAAGCAAGCTTAGTTTTATTATGCTGTAGTTTTCTATAAAAATAGACTTAAAGTAAGTTCAAATTTAATTTGACAATACCTCCATAAACCATATATAATTGTTAAATTTTATAAGGAAACAAGCATTAACAACACACTTAAAACGAAAAAGGATAATAAATTTACCCCATACTACTTGCAAATAATCATTTGAAAGTAGAATATAGGCAAAATAACTTATTTATTTTAATTTCTTCTTTCTTTCGGAAAAGTTTCCGCCACCAATTAGCTGTCGGATACGAATTCGATAGATAAAGCCTTCATTCCGAATCACACTGTCAAAAGTTTCCGATGTCGGAATTGTGAATAGCTCATGGAGGTGACATTCGAAAAGTTTCCGCACAGATTCAGAAAAAGCAGATTCCGACGGTTATGAATAACCCCACAGGCCTCCCTGATGGCGCCACAGGAGTACATACCGATAATTAACAGTCAATAACCGCATTTTATCGGTAGCTAACCATAAGTTTGTTTAAGTAACGGTAGTTAACGGGTTTTTTACAACTATACCCATGACTCAGGTGCAAATGCTCGTATTCATCATACAAACATCTGCCCCATCCGGGATTTGATCCTAGGACCATTCGGTGCTAAAGGCTGGATCGCTACCGTTGCACCAAAAGGTCGCGTTTTAATTTAATTTTAAAATTAAAAATTTAACAAAAATATATCATACTAGCGGCGACAAAATTCTTTAAATTTTTTCTGGCATTCAATATAGCCTTATGACACTCAGCAATAATGTGACTTTCTATTGGTGAAAGAATTTTTAAAATCGGTTGAGTAGATCCCGAGATTACCCCTTACAATTTAACTCTTATTAATGTGCTGGGTTTTAAAACAACATCAAACACACAAGAAGTTAATGGGAAAGAATTTATTTTTAAAACGCTTTTATTAACTTCACCTGTATGCTTATTTGTTTGTATGTTTATATGTAACGTGACCAATGAAAATACAATAATTAAAAAAAAGAAAAGAAAATAAGTTTCATCGGAGAGATCGAACTGACGACCTTTCGCTATCCGGGCGAAAGTGCTCTGACCACAGAGCTACCGAGCCACTGGCAGAAGTGTCGACTATTATTGACTCGTTCCACCAATGTTGAATGTTGACAACTTTCAACAGAGAAAGTAATATTTTTACAAATATTAAACATTCTATTAAGAGATAGAGAGAAGAGAGAGAATCAGCCATAATAATGTATTTTATTTAATTTTTTGCATTTACAATGCAATATTTTTATAAGATATAAAATACGCCTTAAAAAAACAGTTACGCCTCCGAGTTCTCAGGTGGGATTCGAACCCACGACCTTTCGCTATCTGGGCGAGTGCTCTGATGAATTAATGATTTTTAAATGAAATATAAACAATTTTCTAGTCTGTTTTAAATATTATTTGTCACGTATATGATCACATAGACATTGGATTTCATCAATAAAAATTTAAAACATTCGGTAAGATAACTTAAGAAGGTTTGAACCAAATTGGCTAGTGGATTATAACATAAGGTATTGAAGAGGGAAATGTCAACCGGAATTTGGATATATTTACTCATTACTTACTTACTTCCTCATACTAATGCTATCAATTCCCTCGTTTTTACGTGGAGATACCTCAGTTATTGGCTATCGTTGGGGAATGAGAACGACAAGTGTCTGGGACTCCCTTCCGGCATTTGACAGTAGGTTAGACTGCTAAATATCATACGATATACACACTGGTAAGGCCATTGTAGCATTCACAACCAATGCTGTCAACACCTCCAGATGGCGCAAAGAACTCGGTCGGATCTACTGAAGATGCCAAAGAGGTGGTTGATGAAAATTAAAAGACTCCAGAAAAATGACAAGCTATTTCGAAAAAGCTAAAATGAAATAAGATAAGCTGTAATGAAGAAGAGGGAAAGGGACTATAACTCCAAAAATTAATCATGAACATCTTTGAATTCATAGTTCTTCGCTGAAGATTTCTTTGAGCTGCTAAGTGAAATACCTCAGCAAACCTTCTTCGATTACATAAGTTGCCTATATGATGGAAAAGATCACTATGTGATCGAAGCTAAAAAAAGTACAAAGCTCACAAATGTTACAAACAACGACCTGTATCAAGTATCATATACAATTATAAATTAATGTAAACTCATTTATTCCTTATTGTTTCTGTGTGTCTAGTCCTGCCACATATCATATGTGTCGACAGCAATATCTGGCCTCCCGATTTATAAATAATTTTATAATGAAATTTCTGCCAGATGGCAGAAATATCATTCAGTAAGATTATAATTAACATTGTTAATATAAAACATAAAATGATGATTTTACATATATAAAAGATTCAGGTCTAGGTTTAAACATGTTGCCCTAGCATGCTGGAGGTTATAGTATACTAACAGTATTGTATTTTTAGTAGTTTTTTAGTAATAAATATGTAAGCGCTTGCCCACCATCTCGCCTGATGGTAAGCGACGTTTGCGATGTAGGATTTGACGCGCTTGCCTAGAAGATACCAATTCACTCGTGACTTGAAGACCCTTAAATTGTAGGTATTTGTCAAGAAAGAAACACAGACTCAGGCAAAGAGTTCCGGTCCTTAGCGGTAGGAATCACAAAATTGGAACCAAAACGCTTCGTGCGACTCGTTGGTGTATCAATCATATAATGGTGGCGCCTATTTGTAAGTCTAGAACGAGATTGTGCAATTCTGCTGCAAACTCTTCGAAATGTATCCTATAAAAACGGATAGGCAGGCTATCTTCCGTCTCTGCTTAATACTTTTGAACTTATTATAAAAAAGATCATCATTTCCGATGAGCTTCTTCGTTCGCCCCTCAACGGACTCAAGCCTCTGAAGCTGGTATTGGGCGGGACTGTCCCAAAGATTAGAGCAGTACTACATACATGAATGAATTTGTAAAATATCGTTGAATAACTTAAGGTATACAATTATACATTATTGCGTGGCTAAAAAAATAATGTTTTTTGTCTTACATTACATTACATTACATTGTATTACATTATATTTAATGGTCTTGACTGACCCTTTCTATTTTAAGAAATAAACAATGATTGAATAAATCAAAGTCAAATATTCTTCTACAAAAGCGACAGAGCGGCTTCTGTAAAACTTTGGCCTTGAGTGTAACAAAATGAAAGTAGTATTATTTAAAAAGTAGTGTGACAATAAATGTCTTGGTTACTAACAGATTAAAGATTTTATCTACTCTGATACTATAATACAAAGATTCTAAAACTGAAAACAAAATGCTTATGACAAACATTACGTACAGGCCAAAAATAATAAAAAAAAAGTTTAATTACGATACAGGTCTTGTATGGACACCTGTATCATAATATAACTTTTTAATCATAACGATACACCTATACAACCTCCAGCTGGACCAAGGAGGTTGAACCTCTACTTTAAAAAGGTTTCAATGAACGAGTCCGCGACGACGCAACACGCATTCACAATCGATGTTTGCACCTTGGCGCCAACATTTGACATTTAAAAAATCTTTTCAATATTTAAACAAAGTTTGGTTTTGTTTTCAACATTGTTTTACGTAATATAGTATGAGAGTAGATAAAGTAGTGTATGACACTGTACATAACTTGGTCTTATAACACTCGTGTGATACTATAAAAAAACTCGCCTACGGCTCGTTTTTTTAAAACACACTCATGTTATAAGAACCCTTATTATGCAACAGTATCATAAACTACTAATAAGACAGTGCGGTTATAAAAATAATACGCTCAATCAGATTTTTTTATTTACACTACTATTTCTCGTGCTTTTAACCTCTAAAGAGAAAACCTAAGAAACCAAGTAGGCAAAAGAGAGTATTATTTTTCTTCAAGTTGACAAAAGTTGTTTCTTTTCATGGTTCTGGCATAAAGATGCCTTGTATGTAAACATGAACACTCGGAGGTATATATCGTATGATAAAGATATAATAAATAATCAGTCACCGTTCAGTAACTAGTACTAAGATAAGTATAACCGTATTATATTTATATAATCGTTTATAAGGCTAATAAATCCTTGGTCTTGGAGATTAGGTTATTTTTTGTATGCGTATTTTGAATGTTATGAAAATATAGCATTGTGAATGCAAGAAATAAACAAACAAGATTAAATCAGCTTTTAAATTATTATGCTAGTTTCTCTATCTTCAGATTGTGGAATGGGTTAACTTTTTTGGATTTCACGTTACTAATAAAAACGCTGTTAAATATAAAATATTTAAATTTTTCCCTAGACCAAAATATCCGTAATCCTTTCTTGACTGACAGGGGAAAATCGTGTAAACAAAACATAAGTTTATAGTTGTTATGATATTTCTGCCACAAATAAATTTAATACAATAAAGTACCTGTGTGATGTATTCGTTGCATAGTCTTTTTGTGGTGTGTTTTCTGAATCAGAGGTAGTCGTTATTTCCGCCGCAGGTTTGGACATCTCGTCGGTAGATTCCCTTGCCCTATCGACGAACCGCACAGACCGGGGTGTCACCGAGCCATCTTCGTCACTGGCCGTCGTCGTCGATCTTTGATCTTCATTCTGCTTCAAATTTTAAGAAACATTCAAGTTAAAGCTAATATCTTATGAAAAATAAGTCCCAAGGGTAAATATGTAGTAAAAGTCACAAGCTCGCCGCTTGTGACCACCCTGATAACAACATGCTGTATTATCAGTGCAGCTGGACAACCTTTGGCATCGGTACTTATTTTCCGAGGAAAACTAAAGTCCCATGTAACGGGTCGAATACTTAATCTACGATTAAACTAACGTAGCTAATTAGACATAAATTTGTAAAAAAATGTTTTTTTGTTAAAATATTGAAGAGTTATTTCCATTCATTTTATTTCATATTATTTTGGCTATTATTGTGATCTCATTCTCGTTCGAAATATATTCTAAAATATTGATGGCATAATCATTAATAAAAATATTTGCTTTAAACTATCTTTCCATTTTAAAATACCTTTCTGATACACTATGCTCTCAAGGTTGACTCATTGTGTCCACCCTTAAGGGGACAGTGGATCAAATATCACTTTTGAAAAAATTAACATATTTCGAAATTCATCAGGTTTTATTAAATAGCTCAAAATATAAAATGCAGCTAAATATCTGATGTTTATTTCATTCCAAATTGACATATTGACAGCTTGTATTGTTTCGAGCTATGCGTGTCTAAAAAAAGGTGACCCCCTGTTACCACAACGACCCTACTATTGGCCGTCATGTTATTAGGGGCTTACATTTGAGGTCGAGTGAGGAGTCCCCGCAATTTTATATTTTCTGAAAGTCTTGTAGCAGTCGGTAACTTGGATTTATCTTTCTTGGAGTATGATAAGGTTAAAGATTTTATCTGAGTATTCTTTGGCTTCAAAGGCATTTTTTGAAAACGGCTGGTCGAAATTTTTAGTTCCATTATATTCAACGGACCAAAAACCTTATATTGAGAAGGTTTAACTTGTTTTCTCAATTAGCAAGCTAAAATGCAAAGTAAAATAGTCTGTGTAGTGTTTAGTTTCCCATTACTTCATATGTTCCGTGAACAGATACTTATAATTAAACATATTTTTGTCATTAAAACTCGGTTGCAATGTTTGTAATTAATTAATATTTTTATAAGTGTAATTATATTATTTGAAATTTCTGATGTTTAAATTTTAGAATTATAAGTGGGAGATTCACACCTTTTGTACGATTACTCTACTTTCCATAACAATGTACAGAAGGAGGGAAAACCGATATAATTTAAAATGTACTTTACCGTGAACTCTACCGTGGCAAGAATTAACCAAAGAAGTGGTTATATATTTTTTAATATATTTTATGCATTTTCAATGCGATCTTATAAGATAAATTATTATAATAGATAAATACTAGAAATTGGGAGAGCATTGGACCGGATTTCCAAAGGTTGCGGGTTCGATTCCCGCCTGAGAATTCACTTGTGACCCGAGTCGATTTTATCTAGTATTTTTCTATTATAATAATTTATCAAAGAAGTGGTGGTAGGAATTAATATTAAAATCAAAATATTTGCTCTTCTCTGTAGTCCTGCCTTTGCAATTTACATGATTTGAGGTTTTTGAACCAAGTCGCACAACGGTCACCGAGCTGCAAATATTAGATAGTCTAGTGTGAGAGCAGAACGGGTACTATCTAGTGTGAGAGCAGAACGGATACCTATTTCTTCGTATTGCGAGTGTGAGTTAATGCAAATTATTTTCGTTATCAGTAACTATCGAATTTTTTTTTTCATAGAGAATTTCAGTAAAAGTTATGGAGCGAGAAAAGCTTGAATAAAATCGATCTAGACCATATTAGATGTTTATGTTAGAAACAAACTGTTAGGTCGCTTACAAAAGACGGTAGAGGTACAGGGGAGATTGCTTTTCTACTCCTCGGCGTATATGTAACCTTCCTATTTATCTATGTTCATCCGATTTTAGCAACCTGGATTGTTTTTGTTTACTGAATGCAAAAATGCAATCACAGTGTCTATGATGGTATAGGTAAACTCTTCATTATAAACTCTTCATTATGCGGTCAACATTTAATAACAAGCAAAACTTCAAACGGAAATCAAAACCTCGTGGAAGTCGCTTTATTTTTTTAAGGGATTTTTTTTATATTTTCAAGAGTATGGGTTTCCTTTTAACTTTTATATAAAGATATTACCGGAGTTTTTGGCAACATGGAGTCCTGAGTTAAGTATTTTAATTTTCTTGTAAAAAATAATGATGAGGCGTAATAAATTGTAACAATGGTGGATTATTAAGTATTAAGTAATTATTTAGTAAAAATGAATGAGTATTTGCACGTTAAACAAAACAGCGGTAGTTGTCTTTTTACGCTCTTTCAAGAAGTCCACACTGAGTTCATTATATCTCCACAACTTTACTGAAAGCTAGGGAAAAGGGTCTATATTCACTTACTCATTCTTTGATTGTCCGTCATTCAAAAATCAGCTCTTATCATCAGACAACATCTTCTGACTGAGGAAGAGGCTGTGGCGGCATTGTACCATTGGCTCGTTGCGCGGTAGATGAGAAATTAAAGAGCCAATTTAGCGATCTAAAGTCAAGAATTGACATCTAAGAGTAAACTTTATTGTTACATCATCTTATATACTTTTTTTATGTAATGAATAAAGAATTAGGATAAAAATAACATGCCAGTTGTAAACGGTGGTTTGTGTACTGCCTGGATGTAAAGTTCTACTCGTAGTTGACGCTACACCACTCAAGCCTTTAAAAAGGGGGTAAAACGTTCAAAAACATTTAAGTAACGTAATTATAAATGCAAACAATAAGTCATACTAAAACTGTCAATTAATGCCGTAATAAAACATTGGAATATAAAATTCATAGTTATACAATGAATGCATTTTTCTGACGTAGGTCATGACTTGCTAATATCAATATGCAAGTGCTCAAAACGATCGGACGGCAGAAACTGCTGAAGGAACGGCACACGCGTGTGCCGTTGCACTTTGAAATGTTGACATATTAGGCTGGTTTCCGATCAAGTATAACTATTTGTATTAAGCGATGACCATAAATAGCATAGCAATAGCATTGTCTTATTCCTTTTAGATCATTGTGACTGATGACTGTGAAAGCTTTTCTTCGGGACAACTGCGGTAGCAGATAAGTTTTGAAGCTGTTTCATACGGAGAAGGTTTTAAACTCCAAATTCCAATTATTTAAAATCAGCATCCTTTTCCAGTTCTGCGTAGTTGCACATAGTTAATAGGTGAAGGGAAGATAATGTTCTCCAATATATATACATATATAGTTGACATCAACATTTTCTTTGCCGGAATATATTGACAGACGTAGTAAAACTGCAAGCTGTCGCTGTCTTCTTTCCGTGTCATATAAGCTGGCTGCAAGTGCGAGTGTAAGTAGTTTATGGTTTGCATAAACCGTAAAGTGCGCTGCTCTGAATCCTGTGGCGAAATTGTTTTATCTTATATAGCAATTAATTCCTGATCGTAAGTGTTTGATGTGCTCTTTGTGAATACCAGATCAGGGTGAAATAAAGTTTGGATGTCGAGCTTGGAGAAAAACAGCAAACGCATGAAATTCTGATATCTGGGTATAGGGTAATGACTGAGAGTAATGATTTTATGCAACCTTCTTAATCACGACCCCACAAAATAAAAAGCGTTAAGAATGCAGGGTTACTCGTCGAAAGATAATGACCTCTATTTTTATCTTTAATTAACCCATAGTATGACCTACATACATGTTCAACAAAACTCACTGGCACCAACGTACAATGGATATTTATCTTGTTTCGCTTTTTTCTACAGCAATTAACATTTGTTTGCAGAAAAAAAAAATATTATTGTTTGTTTCCACGTACATACCACGTTTGTACCTACGTACGAAACTAACAAACATATCACGTTTGTTAGTTTCCATTTTAATAGGTCCTTACATATGATATTGGCGTTTTGTATGGGAGGAATATAATAATCTTTGTAAGTACTATTATTATCTATGCACTTTTTACGTTTCATGGGTAGTTCATAAATCCCTTTACTAAAAAACCATGGATGCGAGTATCAATAAACTCTCTGAAGGCAGTTTATGAGGTACCCACCTTTCAAGCTTTTTTAGTGTCGCGATTTGCTTCAAGTCACGATGGATTCGCTTCGAACTACCTAACCCTTAATTCTTCATTATTCACTTTGGTCTTCGGCCGTCCACGGGACTTGTTCTGAAGGTCAAAATTTTCAGTACTTTTCGTAGGAACCAAAAACGTACCGTGTTTTCTTTTGCAACCCCACTGTCCATACCTACACATCGTTAATCCTTCGACCAGTTTCTGCCGCACTGGTGCCACGGTAGAACTCGTACTCGTAAATATATCGATATTTCATATTTTCCATTGTGCGATTTGAGTGTCGCCAAAGAAAAACTAATCGGGAAAAACAAATAAATGACTGTTTTCGAAACTCATATGTATATCAGCTAAATGGATTTATAAATTTTGGAATTCTTAAACAAACCCAAACATAAGTTTATTTTAACAGAAAGAAGAAAATTACACATCTGTGTAACAAATATTGAGACAGCGCATTTATCATAGCAAGCGCCTCCATAGAAGAATTTACAGTGTGAAGACAACGACAAACGGTAAGCCATTTTATACCCTTACTAGCTTCCACCTGTGGTTTCACCTGTCTGGTGTTCGGTTTGTCACCCCAGGACAGGACACTGTTAACGTTTTCACCGCGTAGAGATATTTATAGCGTATAATATATACGGACGATTATTATCGGCGGTAATATATCCCCCAAGCTACTAAATTATGTTAACTGCATCAATATATGTTCAACGATTTTTGCGTAATGTTAACAGACAGATAGACAGACAGACAAAGAGAAAAAAATTAAACATATGTGGCTCAAAATCACCAAGGTTGCGAATTCCGAGTCAATAATTTGCACATATAATCGTAAAAACGAAGCAAAATTATAGAATTTTAATAACTGCTACGTTATTTTGAGCGCTCTCATATTTTAATATCTTCTCAAATAACAGCAATTTTAAGGGAACTGGATAGAAAAACAGGTTTTATCGGGAACGTTATTAAAATTTTATTTTAAAATATAATCAATCTTAAAGATATTTTTTAATTAATTTTTTTTACAGTGTTTTCCTATTTTGGCTAAAAGTATATGGGAATTATGTGAAAAATTCACATAATTCCATAAAAAATCCTAATTGAATATTAAAATGAAGTTAAGTTTCAAATTTCAAGTATAAAAGTTCATTTACTACAGATCATGAATGATTTGACAAGTAAAATTAGAAACAATTGTAATAAGAATCTTATTCTGATCTTATTAAATGAACTAATTAAAGTATTTTATAAAATAAGTGGTGTTTCCGAAAATTATTAAGTCTTCTCGTAATGACTGATATGTTCACTGAATTATGCAAATGGGGTTTTCTTTCAGCTAAAGGTGTTATTTTTTGAAGTAATAAATATGAAAATATATCGTTAATCACTCCTAATATATTAATGTATATTTATTCAACTCTTAGTAGGAATCTTTATAAAATTTATAAAAACGAAATTGGTAACAAACTTTTTAAAACATATACAACATCTTATTCTAAATATTAAATAATATTTTTCAAATAAGTCTGCATTAGACTTAAAAATGTAATACTTGCGTTTTTTTTAAACTTTCAATGAAGGTGCAGGCGCTATTTCTAAAATTTGTTCAAGTTTTATATAAGATTCATTGTGTCGAGCAGAAATACCTCTCAGAAATGTGACTGAAATTTTCATTATTGATGGCAAGGTATTCATAGAACATATTTCTTCTTCGGATAGACGCTTTAATTAATTAAAATGTACCAGGAGTTATTAAATAGTCTCTGCTATTCGTATCATAAGACGAGTCTTAAAATTGGTATTAAGAGCTTTTTGATAATTACAGAAAAGTTTTAAATTTTCGTATCAGACGAAACGGAGCTATTAATTATTTGAAAAATGGTTTGTCAAGAATTCATGTTTGTAAGATCTTAAAATTTTATGTCAGTTGGCACTTTCTAGTGAGCAGCATTATTTTAAAGGACATAGTAATAACATGTATTCAATAAAATCACTGCATAATTTTATTGCAAATGTTTGCAGTTTTTACACTTTTTCAAATTCATGCTCTTTTTGCACAAACAATATAAGTGATATTTATATTACACCTGACACACTAATAATTGATTTAGGGATAATTTTTTCGTGCCATTAACACCATTGTCAGAAACTTCTTCCATGTGATTATCAGACTCTGTAAAACGATTAAGGTATTCTGGGTCAGTCTTGATATCTTTCCTCATTAGTTCATGGCTATCGGCAGTTATTTTTAGAACTACAGTTACACAATCCATCAGACCCTTTTCATGTCCAGATTCGCTGAATATAATACCTACTTATAGATTTTATGATTTGTATGTATTCGTCAATCAAGATTTGAGCCATACATAAATATGTTTTTACGATAACGATATTGCCGTTACTGTCCAATACAGTAAATTCGCAGTGTCTAATTTCTTATTTTCTTAAATTTTCCTTAAAATAAGTTTGATATAGTATGGAAAACACTGCAAGGGCCTGGTGTTCCAAATTCTCACTTATTGTAAAAAAAAAGTAGTTTGAATAATATATTTTTAGCATTGACTTTCTGTCATTGGCGTTAATAGATAAGTGTCTTATCCTAAAATAAGTTATCTTCTTTTTCAGTTTGACTTTATGTTTGCTGCATATATAAATATAACAAACAATTACACGCATTCCCGTTATGATCTGTAAATGAAGTACGGTCAATAAAAAATTGCTCCAATAGTATTTATTACAAAGATTATTATTTATTTTTAAACAACATAAATGCCGCCAGCCACACAATGCACTTTCTCGCTGTTACGGTACACTAACGCCAAAAGACAAGTTCAAGAATAAAAGTTTTGCCTATTTGTTGCTTTGTTTACTTTCTAGGAAAAGCTTTTAACTAATCCTGGGTTGAAAAGAAATTTCGTTAAAGACAATTTCGAAAAATTTCTTTTTAGGAAACAAAGAACTCATAATGTTCGTTAAAAACAATAAAAGTTTGATTTTCTTACATATGTTACCCATAAAGACTTTTTACCCATATTTTTTATTGAAATAATAAGCATTACTTACTTTTCAAAACAACAAGGTTTATAAATATCATAGTCATTTCAATAGAATTATATGTAAATTTATGGTAAATACATTCAAATTTAATTTTTTATAATTTGCCAAAGCTAATTCGCCACCTTGGTGATTTTGAGCTATATACGTCCGAGTCCGTAGAGCACGTCTCAACTGTTTTTTTCTGAAATATCTGCAATACACACAGGGCCATTTTTTAAAAAACTGTAGATAGATAACCTGCTCATATCGAAGTTTTTTGAAGTTCTAAAACTTATAATTCGAAGTAGTATTATATGAAAGCATAGAGAAATTTCCTTAGGGAACATTTCTCATTAACTTGTGCTGATGTCGAGCAGTTCTGCTATGTTTTATTGGGTCTAAAACAGGCTGGGCCTACTTTTTAATATTGTATTTCCGACTATATTAAGTTAATCCCGTTGAAAACTTTCCAATAATACAGTTTCCAAGTGCTTCTCTTCATATTTAGTTACCCTGTTTAAACGAATACCTCCCAGACAATAAAATCTGCTTAAAATTTAATACTTAGATAAGATAGATCAGAAAATAGAATTATTTGTTAGAAGCAATGATTACTTAGAACGAATCCTTGCTATTGTTATTGCCGACGGCCGTTTGAAACACTTATAATGTCAAAATCAAAAGGTTTATTAAATATCAATGTGTGACTTGTGTAAATTGGATGGTTTCAACTTCTGGATCAATGAGTAACCCTCGAAAATAATGTTTTAAGAAAAATAAATAATTATAACACTACGCCTGTATATAGTTTCCTACTTGAATCATAACAGTCACTTTAAAAACATTCTCAGCGAGTTATATATAGTAAATAATAAAAAATATTGGTGCAAATTATTTCACGTATTATAAATAGTAAAAAAAAATGTCTAAAAGTAAATCCTTATTATTTTATTATATAACAAAAAAGTTTTAAAACATTTATTATTGACAAACTTTCACTGATTTCATCAAGACAGGAATAAGAAATCTTTTTATCTCATTTGGCGCTCACTTCAGAACTTTATACCGTTTTCTCTCAAAGGAATTTCACAGTTCTTTTTTTTAGTATTTCCGGAATAATTCAAAATTTCTATATAATACCGAGCACACCACATTAACGCATAATTGCGTATTTAATTGATATTAATTTCAATATGTTAAAGCAAAAATACTATGCGATGCAGTCGCTAAGCATAAAGCTACGCTAGCACCATATATCGGAGCGGAGTGTAATACCTAAAAAAAATTTGCGATGGGATTTTTTGCGAATTTCAAAATTCGGGCTCCGTCACAATCTGGTCCAAAACCTGTTGATTCGATTCCACACAAAAAATATTAAAATTGGTTAAGAACTCGGGAAGTTATGGCGTAACAGACATTGCGCCCTTGAAGCTGATCCATGGGAGCTTCGCTTCGCTCCGCTCCAATAAAATGACTTGTGGAAATTCGACAGTTACCTTTATTTTATGTGCCATTGACCGTACATAGCTCTAGCCAAGATCTGTTACATGTAATGATATATGAAAAAACCAGGTGGTACCAAACAGTGGATAAATGAAACCACTATACTTATAATAATTATATTTTTCAATACGCACACAGTAAAAAGTAACTGTACATCAGTATATCAATACTAGTACATCAGAGTACGTATTCTATTGTTATAGAGAATCCGGGTATCCGTGGTACCGCTTTGGATTTTCTCACTTCTTACCTAAGTGACAGGATTCAAAAGGTGGTCATCAATGGAGAGCAGTCGCCTGGATCATTTGTAACAATGGGGGTGCCGCAGGGCTCAATATTGGGTCCATTTCTATTTCTGGTATATATTAATGACCTCCCTCACCTTGTAAGACGCGACCATGAGATAGTCTTGTTTGCAGATGACACGTCTTTAATATTTAAAGTTAAACGTGGACAAATTAATATTGACGAAGTAAACATTGCACTCTCCAAGGTCGTTCACTGGTTTGGCGCCAATAATTTGTTGTTAAATGAAAATAAAACAAAATGCATTAGATTCACTATGCCAAATGTTCAATTAGCTAAAGCCAAAGTCCGGGTTAGGGATGAGGAAATAGAGCTGGCCAATCAAACTGTATTTCTGGGTATAACTTTAGATTCTAAGTTACAATGGGGTCCTCATATTGAATGCCTATCGAGCAGACTCAGTTCTGCAGCATACGCCGTAAAAATGATTCGTCAGTTAACAGACGTAAAAACTGCACGCTTGGTCTATTTTAGCTACTTCCACAGTATTATGTCGTACGGGATACTACTGTGGGGAAATGCCGCCGATATTGGCTGCATTTTTGTGCTGCAGAAGAGGGCTGTTCGGGCGATCTATAGGATGGGCTCCCGAGAGTCTTTAAGAGAAAAATTTAAAGAAATTGGTATTATGACTCTACATTCACAATATATTTATGAAAACCTACTGTATGCGCATAAGTGTAAAGATATTAAATTCAGAAAAAATAGTGACAATCATAATTACAATTTAAGAAATAAAGACAAGCTAGCAATGCCCAGGCATAGGCTCCATAAAATAAGCAACTCCTTTACAGGTCACTGTATACGAATGTATAACACGCTGCCATGTAACATGCATGACTTGTCAATAAATAAATTTAAATTTTTAATTAAAACTCAGTTATGCAAAAAGGCTTATTATAGTGTTAAAGATTTTTTTGAATGATAAGGCAGCGTGGACCTAAAAGAAATGAATTGCTCGTTCTCTGAATCGTTTTGTAATATGCACAATTTGTAAGACATTCGGCGATTTTATAAGAGTTTTGGCACATGAGTTTCTTGCCCGATTCTTCTCATGTTAGCCCCTACGTTCGGAATCGGGTCGCTCGTGGCGATTACATGCGCGGCATCAACTCCGCGGATGTACTTGCCGCTAGCGCACGGGCTATCTTTATTATAAAAGAATGTTATCTTGATTCTTCTATGTAAAATTGACGATTTTAAGTGCCCGCAAGGGCCTATGAAATAAAGTTATTTTGATTTTTTGATTTTGAATGCTCCTCAACAGAGCCACGGTCAGTGCACATTACATTGTCATTACTCCCTACGTACGGCAACTACGGCATGTACATACATTACCTACAATTGACCACATAAGTTATAATAGTCCTGATTATAACATATAAGAGCGTTAACTAGCATTAATTATGAGCTATACCAACCATAGAGAAAAAATAAATAAATGTACGTACAAGCTATAGAGCTGGGGTTTTAGGTAAAATAATATATTATGAGTTATTAATAAAACATCTAATTTCTTTCTAGTGGAATTACAAGTGAAGCGTTTGTGGTGCACGTAGGCAGTACAACGTCGACGAGCTTAAAACTCTGCCCCTAGTCTAGTTCGAAGTTAGTTGAGACAAATACTTTTACGTTAATTTTTCATAAAGATTTTAATAAAGTTAATTTATCTTTTTAACTCCCGACGTAAGCGCTTATTAAACGAAAAATAACTTCATTCAAATGCACTTACAATAAGTTGTTTTGAATCGTCCATCATTTTTACCTACCACCCATTCAGGACGTCTTTTAACTGACAATAATAGTAGTGTTATGGTTTCATTACATCGCTGATTACAAAACAAAGTCAACAAGTATCTGTCTTAAATAAGTACCTATCCTTAAACATTCCAGTAATACACAGGGAATAAACGACAAATTTAAGAAAGCAACAAAGATGTATGTTAAATATATGTCAATAACACTGAGATTAAAGCCCGTCCATCTCCCAAGGCCGCACCCGTTCACGAGTATAACACATGATGCAACCATGTTTGAGGGGAAAGTAACGACCTGCACCACACGCCACCACCCAAGAGATGTTTTAGGAGAGCATGTCATAATCCAACTACCAGTAATAAATTAGTGTTTAACAAATGCTAATAGCTGTATGACGCAACCTGTAATAAATGGTGTTATGTTGAAACGATACATATTACTTCCAACACTATTACTTCCATGTATCGCGATCTATTAAACAGTCGTTGACCTTGTAATAACCTTTGGACATGAGGTTATTCTTCACATAAGTACGTTTTAAATTTACGCAAAGGCAAATCAACTATACTTTGGAATTTATTAAACAGTGCTATAACTTTCCCCAAGAATGAGCCACCTGCATTTTAAATCTTAAACTTGGAACGACAAGTCTATTTTATTTCTTGTGTAAAAGCAATGTACGTCTCCATGTTTGTCAAAAGTATTGTAGTTTCGTTTATAGATTATAATCTCATAAATTTACTGCCTCAGCACAGTTAGAATATCAATTTCCTTCTCTGAGAGAATATCTAGGCCAAAAGTTGTATATTGCCAGTACTGGCCTTTCTGTTACATAAAAATACTTTCAATATTAGCAGCTACCCCCCATAACAACAACCCATAAATATAAAACTATAAAAATAACTAAAATAATTTAACCTTGCCGTTTCAATATTAGTTTAAAGCCTTATTGTTTACAGCATATGCCGAAGAAATGAGTCTACTTGAAAAGTCCTCAATGTGAGGATCCCAGTGTATTCGTGAATCTAATGTAATACCCAAAAATTTTGCCTTGTCAACCATTTCAACTGCTTTATCATTCACCTTTATATGTAGGTCAACCAGCCTTACATTAGGTAACGTCAATTGTATGCACCTTGTTTTCTTTGAATTTTGTGATAAATTATTACTGGTAATCATTTATCACAAAATTCAACCAATCAAACCAATGTAAAACTTTTGATAGCGTACTATTTACATCATTGCTTCGAGAGACTTAAAAAACTAAGGAAATGTCACCTGCAAATAGCACTGTTTCACACAGATTTTTAACATAGTAAGGAAGGTCATTAATATAGATCAAAAAAAGTAAAAGCCCTAATATTGATCCTAGGGGCACGCTCACGCCCCCATAGCTATGGGGGCTCCTGCAAACTCTTTCTTATCAAAGACAACTTTATGAATCCTATTTGACAAATACAAATGTAATAGGATTTTTGCCTTATCAGAGACACCATAATGTTCCATTTTTTAATAGTGTGCGGTAATCAACGCAATCGAACGCCTTAGAAAGGTCGGAAAAGATGCCAATTATATCTTATTTGCCTTATATCTAAGTTATCTACGAAATCAATTCTGCCTTACAAAAATCAGTGCTTATGGTTATTGGTCTTTTGTATCAATTTAATCATTGTACACTTGTTTTAAGGGATATTTGGGCAGAAATTTGGTCTTCTATTACCTGCTCATTTTCTTTGTCTATGTCCAGTGACTTCCAAAGACGGCCTCCTTTTAGGATGCCGCCCCGCCTCTGCCTTAGTGGCGAGCTTTCTGACGACATCCGCCCATCTGTTTCCGCTGTGTCGCTTTCTTCACCTATGAAAACAAAGAAGAACAGATAAGCCAATTTTGAAAGTACGTCGTCAACAAAGACACCTTCTGCTTTAAGTTGGACTGGGGAATCTTGCGCATGTAGTTCTTGCTTGTTCTATGTTATCTTTGAAAATTATTTTTCTTCTTATTTCGGTTTTATGTTACATTCGACGCATACGACTTTTAATTAATTATTGTATCTTTCTCTTTTTCTTCTTCGCATTTCCTCTAATTTTATAGGATCACTTCGAATTTTCTCCTTCTTATTTATCACTGCAAGCTTGTATATTAGCTTCGGCATGTGTGCACCCTTCTGATGGGTGAATTTCCTTAATGATTTGTTAAAAAAATACGTATATCATGTGTTGTTTGGAGAGAGTGTAGATTTCTCTTATTTTTTTAATGTGGGAACATTAGGATATTGTATTATGTATAATGGGTATTACAAAGAAATAAATCTAATTTGCTAATTAGGCATGAAAATTAAAATTTTTGTACATATAGGTAATCTGGGTGGGTAGCAATATGCCACCAAAACTACCAAAATTGCAGCACCAAAATTAGAAACGAGCTAAAAGAACAAAATAAAAAAGAATCTATTAACCTAACATTACCTTACCAAACCTTAATGCCATAAATATGTTAACATAAAAAAAAATCTAAAATAATATGTATTTAGAACAAAAAAACCGAAATTGTATTTTTTTGTCAAAGTACCAGAATTTTGCATAATTATATTTTTGCAGAATAACGCGACAGGCTGACATACCTGTCCCTTGTTTAACGTCGAGCAGCCATCTAAAGCATGCAATAAACGTATTTGTTGACTGTGTGAGTTCGTTATTTACGACACAGGATTTCATTATATTTTTTTCACCAAAATTTACTATTTTGCACGGACAGACCTATTCCCTAATATGTTGTATTACTTGTATCGCTAAATATAAAAAAAAAAAATAAAAACTATTATCGAGAAGTTTAATAGATCCAGATTACGAATATAATATTTAATCCCATATAAGCTACTAGTGTATTTTTTGAGCCATGAAAACACCCGGTAAGTAATTTTGTGGACAAGCTACCAAACTATGTAAAAAGTTAGGTTAAGTATTTTTTATATAGCTTAACAAAGGTTTTTATAAGTATTTTTATTCTAGACGTCACATAATATTAAAATAATTCAAATAAATTATTACTACTTGTTTCAAAGGCAGTAAACAAACTATGCACATTACAATAAAAAAAAATAAGTTATATATTGTATAAAAAATATAGAAATCGAACAAATAAATTGATAAATAAGGCTAGGAATAACTGAACGAAAAAAGATATTTGCAACTTTAATAATCCCAAAAAAATGTGGGAAATAATTAATAGATTATCAGGTACAAGCAATTGAAGATATATTGATAAGTTGTTTCAGAATGAAGGCTAAAGATTTATCCAATAAATTTGCTTACTTTGAAAATAATATTACAAACATACTTACTACATGTGATGTGTCAATCCTTAATGAGAACTTGTATATTCTCATTAA
Source organism: Calamotropha paludella (assembly GCA_927399485.1). NCBI lineage: Eukaryota > Metazoa > Arthropoda > Insecta > Lepidoptera > Crambidae > Calamotropha > Calamotropha paludella. The sequence continues at coordinate 27,690,748 of OV656803.1, read as the reverse complement.
GGATTAAACAAAATAAATGAGTCAACATTATTAAAGATTATATCAAATGTAATATCGTATGAATGCGAATAAAACTCCAGGATACGTTGCAATGGGCTTAGCAACTGTTCATTTAATTAGTGTATGCATAACATGTTCAAGTTATCCAGATAAATTAAAAATTGGTGTTATAAGACCTATTCACAAAAAAGTAGCTTTACTGATACAAACAACTACAGGACCATTACAATATAATAGAAAAAAGAGTTCTTATCCAGGAATGGCATCATTAATAACAACCAGTTCGGATTTCAAAAAAATAAAAGCACAACCAAACTCTTATCCCTATTCTCGGACGAAATTAACGGCCATCTTAATAATAAGGAACATGTACTTGCAGTCATGATTGATTTCAGTAAAGCATTTGATGCTTTAAATTACCATATTTTATATAAAAACATGCAGTAAAATGGTATACAGGGTTCCCTGCTGAATTGGTTTAAAAACTAACACACAAACAGATTTAACACTGTCAGTATAGCCGGGGAGCAAAGTGAACTGAGTCCAACCTTATGGGGACCGGCTCAAGGTACTATTTTAGGACCAACTGAATATCTCCTTTATGTAAATGATATGTATAACCTTTTCCGGCGGGCCTCTGTGTATCAGTTTGCTGATGATACTTGCCTCATAACATATTGCCGCACATCGAAACTTAGAAGCCCCACAGCATACAATGCAACTCGAATTTAACAAATTGTATAAATGGGCACACGATGTCGGATTATCTATTAACCTTCAGAAAACCAAATTGCTTCATATACATTCACCATATCTCAAATGTAAACACATACCCCGAATCGTGTCTCACAATCATGACTATAAAGCTAAATCTGGAATTGTCGTTGAAAATAGTGAACATATGAAGTTCTTAAAAACCAAGAAAAGACCAAATACTTTGGGTGCATTGCCACTTCTCGCCTTGTATGAAATACCCAAATGTACCAACAACTAAGGTAAAAGGGTTTCGATGTGTAACCTTCCCAAAATTTTAAATGAATTGTCTAAAACCTTAGTTCGGAAAATAAAAGATTAGAATACACAAGTAGTCTAAATAAATATTACTTAAAAGATAAATACCAAATCCCAACATCAGAGGTAGGTTCCATATCCAAGCAAACCAAGTTAAAATTAAATAAGGCAACTTCTGGCTTCACAATTTTTAAATTTAAGATTTTACCTGACTGTATGATATATAGTATTTTTAAGGAAATAAACAGCTTACATTAAAAAAAATAATGTAATTTATGTTCTTTATTATCTAAAAATTAAGTAGTTTTAATAAACTGACCTCGAACTAACTGAATTGTTTTGTATTTTCACTAGCTTCCGTCCGCGGTTTCACAGGGTGGTGGCGTGATTTTCGGTTTGTCACAGAAAGTCTGTTACGCGCTTCCTAGGGAAACACTTGTTTGTGTTTTGGGACTAATGAAATCTTGCAAGTTAAAATTGACTCTCTTCACGGTTTCCAATTGAGCTGAAATTTTGCACGTATTTGTTTAACGAATGATAACGTAATATTATCATGGAGCAGATCTCATGCTGGAGCTGGAAGGTGGCCATATGAACTCCACAATAAAATGATACAACTCCATCAGGTTTGGGCTTTTTAACTTTTTAGTTATTTTTATTAATGAGTAAATAAAAAGCTTGTTCTTAATAAAGTTTTTCTTTTACTTCTATCTCATCATCATCATCATATCAGCCGTACGACGCCCACTGCTGGACATAGGCCTCCCCCAAGGATCTCCACAACGATCGGTCCTGTGCTGCCCGCATCCAGCGTTTTCCCGCGACCTTAACTAGATCGTCGGTCCACCTCGTAGCGGGCCTACCCACTGAGCGTCGTCCGGCACGCGGTCGCCATTCGAGAACCTTTCCGCCCCAACGGCCATCGGTTCTCCTTGCTATGTGTCCTGCCCATTGCCATTTCAGCTTCGCAATTCTTTGAGCTATGTCGGCGGTTTTTGTTCTCCTACGGATCTCCTCATTTCTGATTCGAATTTCGCGTAGGGAAACACCAAGCATATCTCTCTCCATTGCCCGCTGGGCGACCTTGAGCCTTCTTACAAGACCCATAGTAAACGACCACGTTTCACTGCCATAAGTCATCACTGGCAACACACACTGGTTAAAGACTTTCGTCTTAAGGCACTGAGGTATTTTGGACGCGAAAATGTATCGCAGCTTCCCGAACGCTGCCCACCCGAGTTGGATTCGACGAGAGATCTCTTTCTCGAAGTTGGACTTACCTTACTGTATTGTATGTCCTAGGTAAACATAGTGGTCAACAACTTCGAGTGTAACGTTCCCAACATTTACTGGAGCGGGTGTAACATGGGCGTTGGACATAATTTTCGTCTTGTCCATATTCATCTTAAGACCCACTCGTTGGGATGCGTTACTGAGATCTTCGAGCATGGTGCTCAGGTCTTCCAAGGTCTCAGCCATTAGGACCACATCATCGGCAAACCGAAGATGCGTCAGGTACTCGCCGTTGATGTTGATGCCAAGTCTATTCCAGTCCAGAAGCTAAAAAATATCCTCCAACGCAGCAGTGAAGAGTTTCGGAGATATAACGTCTCCCTGTCTCACTCCTCGCTGTAGTTGGATAGGATTAGAGCTCTGGCTCTGTACTCGGACCGACATAGTGGCGTTTTGATACAGGCACCTTAACACTTCGATATACCTGTAGTCCACTTGGCACCTCTGGAGAGACTGCAGCACCGCCCAAGTCTCGATTGAATCAAAAGCCTTCTCATAGTCCACAAACGCCAAGCAAAGTGGCCGATTATACTCTTCGGTCTTCTGTATAACCTGCCGCAGCGTATGCATGTGGTCTATGGTGCTAAAGCCTTTTCGGAAACCGGCTTGTTCGGAAGGTTGGAAGTCGTCAAACCTGCGAGCAAGACGATTCGTGATGACCCTCGAAAACAGCTTGTAGACATGGCTCAGAAGCGAGATGGGTCTGTAGTTCTTCAGTAGGGTTTTATCGCCCTTTTTTAAGAACAAAATCACCTCGCTTCTGCTCCATGCCTTCGGCGTTTTGCCCTGGACGATGACAGAATTGAAGAGCTTCTGGATGACTTTAAGTACCGGCGTGCCGCCCGCTCTCAGAAGCTCTGTTGTAATTCCGTCATCTCCCGCCGCCTTGTTGTTCTTTAGCTGTTTGAGGGCTATTCTAATCTCGTACAGGCTGACGTCCGGGATATCTTCGGTATAGTGTCGGGTAAGCTTGGCTCTAGGATCTCGAGCTCTGCTTTGGCCTGGTGTGATACTGGAATAAAGCTGCCTATAGAAACTCTTAATATCTCTCAGGATTTCAGGAGTCGATGAAATGATACTGCCGTCCTCAGTTTTCAGCCTCGTCAGTTGACTTTGCCCAATAGACAGATCTCTAGCGAACACTTTGGAGCCTTTGTTCCGCTCTATGGCCTCTTTGATACGCTCGGTATTAAATTGGCGAAGGTCACTCGTCAGCGACTTCGAGATCTGTCTATTAAGTTGTCTATAACGTAGGGCATCCGCTGAGTCTTGCAGTCTCATTTCATGTCTCTTATCCATGAGTTCGAGTGTATGTGCGGAGAGTTTCTTCAATTTGGGACGGTGGGTTTTGAAGTATTTTGACCCTACCGTACGGACAGCATCCACCACCAGGTCGTTCAGATCGTCCACGTCTATGCTGTTATCAAGGGATTCGAAACGGTTCTGGAGCTCGAGCTGAAAGCGCTCGGGGTTCTGAATCTGGGTCGGCACTGGTCGGAGCGTAGATTTTATCAGTCGCGATCTTTCAAGCTTCACGTTGATATTCAATGTGCCTCTTACCAGTCGGTGATCGCTCTCTGTCTTAACAGCGTTGATCACAGAGACGTCATTGAATATTTGCTTACTCGTTGACATGATAAAATCGATCTCATTTTTGACCTTGCCGTCGGGACTTATCCAGGTCCATTTGCGAGTTACGGGCTTTCTGAAGAAGGAGTTCATCATATAGAGGTTCTCCCTCTCCATAAAGTCCGCCAGCATCTGGCCTCTGCCGTTCCGTTCCCCAAATCCATATTGCCCCACTCTCAGCTCGTCACCGCAGCGCTTCCCCAACTTTGCATTGAAGTCCCCCATCACAACCGTGTAGTGGGAATTGTGACTATGTATGGCCATAGAAATCTCCTCATACATAGCCTCCACTTCGTCATCGTCGTGTTTCGAGGTTGGAGCGTATACCTGGATGACCGTCAACGAATACCGTGATGATATTCTGAGTACCAAATATGCCACTCTGCTGGAAACACTACCGATGGATAGCACGTTGTTGACGAGGGACTTGTGGACGATAAACCCGACACCACCCACGAACAGTTGGTCGCCCTCCCGGAAGTACAGCAAGTTACCGGAGTCCAAAATTATCGTGTCCTCCCCCTCTCTTCGGACTTCAGATAACCCGATGACGTCCCAGTGTAACTTGCCGATAACTTCTTCCAACTCTGTAATTTTCGCGTCGGTCCTCAATGTGCGCGTGTTATAAGTTGCCAGGTCCAGTCGTCGGTGTTGGTAGCCGCAACCTACCCGGGGATTCTTCGCACCCCCTGCCGCACCGTTACCGTAGCCGCTACCGTAGCTAGGAATGGTTTGGCTGCCGGGGACTAGGGGCCGTTTTTTGGTGTGCCTATCCATAAAGGGGTTTTGCCATAATCACCACGCTTGGCAGGAGGGTTGGCGATCGCAGTATAACCCGTACGCATAAAGAGATGCTGCTGCCCATCTCCTTAGGTGAGGTTTCCCTTAGTCGGCTCTTACGACACCCACGGGATGAGAGGGGAGTAGTGCTATTCTAAGCCGGCACTACACGGCAAAGAACTTACTTCTATCTTGTCCTCCTTTTTTAACTGTTGATGAGCTTAGCTCGTTTAACATTTTTCACTTTCTTTAAATTAAATGAATTCGAATAGAATACCTTTGGAGTTGGAGTCTATGTAAAAACGTCAAGGTATTGATCATCAAAGCATTATTGATCGAAATACAATCGAACACGCAAATTCAAGAAGTGAGAAAATGTTGTTGATATGGATGACAAATTCAAGGTACAAGGTACTCCACCACAGCCATGAGAAACTATTTTCTCTAAACAATATTATTATCATATATCCGGTACGACTACCTATCTGATTTGTTTGGGTATTCTCTTTTCTGATTTACACCTAATATTCTTTTTCGAAAATTATTAAAACCCATGCGCTAAAGGTAGAGAAGTAAGATTCATGACGTAGTACAATACAACAACTAAACGTCAAATCCGATGCAGCTTGGAATCCAACCGCAGACAAGAAATAAGATAAAGTGAGTGATGTGCTAAACGGAGACATTTTATTGATGTTTAGATTTGTGGTTCAGCAAGCGAAAGTTAAAATAATCGACCAATTGAATCGAGTTTTGTTTAGCAATAGGGCGAACCTTATATTCATATATTCATATTTATAGTCACTTATTATTAATATTCACTTTGTATCTTCTATTTGTCCTTTAAATTCAAACAAGATAGCGACGACATGTGCGATGACAGCAGATAGCTAAAATCTTAGCTTATTACATATTTTTATTCATACTTGTCAAAGATCTTTCCACCAGTCTTTAAAAAGTTTCATGCGTCTGAACTAATTATTAATTTAAGGGAATAAAAAGAATTCACCAAAGGTGACCACGATGTGCCTAGTTTTGAGCGCTGTGTGATAGGCGCGTTATAGTGCTGAAGCATTAACCCGCGGAGCACAGTCGTTTCTTGCTCGTTGCAGGGCTAACTTTTGGCAGTCGTTTCGTAGGGTATTCGGCAGTGTTGTTCATTTGATTTTGTAAAAGAATCGAAATCAGCAACCTCGACATAGTGAATAAACTAGTCTTAACATTTTCCCTGTGCTTCCCGATCGTTTCACTTTGGTAGGCGTTGATTCGTTTTGAAACGGCCAAACTGTCAACCGACGCTTTTTTACTGGATCGTATTGATAAATTCAGGAGTCTGAATCTTTCACTGCTAGCACGTTTTCTTTAGGATGACCACTCCTTTATTTATCATCCAATATAAGTCAACCGCGATTGAATTCGTTATATCATCGGTCGATGGTTGCTGAAAAGCGAAAGCTATGTGTATGAAATACACAAAATATGCCATTTGAAGTCGACCCAACGACTCGTCCAGTTTTAGGACACATTTGAAATCATAAAAAATCGTCGCACGAAAATGTTACGATACTTGTAAATAATCTTATTTTAATAATAATTATAATCGATCAGTGCTTTATACAGTCTAGACAGAACATTCTACTTATAATTAATGACTATATTAATGGTAGGTAGACTCACTGGTTTGTGGTGCCGTCGACAATTCTGTTTGTGCCACTTCCAGACATACATCAGGCGGACTTTCTGTAACAAAAAGGTTTTATAAATCTATATAAATAGATTTAAGTGCTCATTTCTTCAATTTTAGTTACGAAATAACTCTTAATTTTAGCGATTCTGCCTATGCGCTCGCGGCCTTAGGTTGGAATCTTTGTAGGCGCATATTATTGTGTCGTAAATATTAACATTTATTTTCGAGTTATGGTTGTATACATTTTTATTATTATGTATGTATTATAATAGTTATTTCGTATATTTAAGATCTTTAACTTCCGCGCTCATTGACTACTAAATAAAACTACGTTTTAAAAGTTAATTGCGCATAATTGGTTTTTTGTAAACAATTTTGATTTGTATAAATTAAACAGTTCCCGGTTAAAATATTGTGACTTTGGTAGTAGCACATGTATGACGACCGCTACCTTAGTCATATTGTAATTACGACCTCTGTAAAGCAGTCGAAACGTTAGGATTAAATATAAAATTATACACAAGTAGCCGTTAAAGTTTTATTTAAATATTATTTAGTATTCGTAGAACAAGCTTGCTCTGGTTTTTTATATAAAACTAAAGGAAACAATTTTATATTTGAATATTATAATGCTTTTATTTTGTAAACCCAGCAAGGTCTCTATTGAGTCACAAAAACGGGTCCATCAGCTTTGAGTCAGTTCCAATATCGGTATTCTGGTGAGGGTCTACACGCCCTTCTAACATTTTAGGAGAAAACGAAGAAAAAAAGATTTTAATGGATTATAAAAAGTTCTCTGTCCATACTTTGTTACAAGACTGAAATTAGCTGTGTTGAAGATGGTATTTTAAAAATATCAAGAAAAATAACATTAATTGTACACCTTATTTTATCGATGATAAAAATTTTAAGTAAAAAAATATTCCTAGTTCTAAAGGCTCAATTAGGCTTGACTTATAAGAAATAAAAACAATATTTAGTACTTAATCTCATGCGGAGTTTGACGACACAGTGGTTTGCGTAACGTAGAGGTTAAACAACTTTGGCTGGTTGTCGAAATGAGTGATCAAAATTGGTCCGGACGTGTCCGGAAGACACGTTGATGTATTGTTTTTTCGCGGCTGCATACAGACTACGAGTCGTCAGTACCTTAGCGTCCATAAGCTTTAAGAACTTATTGATTCATTTTTTAAATTATGTTTAGTATATTTACGATTTGAAAATTGAGAAGTGTTTTGTTTTATTGATAGAACTAGAGTTCCTTATTATAGGGTATTTTGCTATAATATATGCGATGCTCTACAATATTCTCGCAGCTAACCGCCAACATCCCCTAACCACCCGAGGGTGGTTACGTGTTTACGTTTATTTGTAGGGAAGATAGGTCTTGCAGTAGAAATGTATAAGCTGTTGATTGTAATATAGAACCTAAAAACCGAGAGTCAATCCTGATTTGGAAGGAAAAAAATTTGAAAGAAAGTTTTTTCCTTTGCTTTTTGTTTGCCATCGTAAACAGATCAAATTTCTCTCACTCGAACTGAAAACGAAATAAACATAATAATAAGTATTAAAGAAAATATATGTTGTTGAGTTATAAAGGGTTAATGAGTGATTGGAATAGTTTATTAATATATGTTATTTAAATGTTTTCACAGTGTGATGATTTCAGTCAGGTTGCTTTCAAAATGACGATACTAAAAAAACGAGTGTTTTTGAGTTTGCATTAATTTATAAATCTACAGAAAGTACGAGTATATGTCAAGAGCACGTACAATACCATCTTGCATTCGATCACTAAGGGGTTGAGAAACACCTAAATTGAATACGGCAATAAATTAAACTCAGCATGATGACAGTCTTATTGAAACGCCCAAGACTACGGGAACTAGCGTAGCACCGCCGTAGCAACATATAGCTACTACGAGAACGATCTGTAAGCAGTAAATGCAGCAAAAATTACAAATCTGTCTAACTTTCTAAATACCTACTTTATTCATAGAAACAATGTTTCATTTAGACAATATTACTCTGTTTCACTATTTCTAGCAGCTATATTAATACTGATTGTATGGACTGTAGCCATATAATAATAATAATAATAATAAAGCTTTTTATTTTCAAACCCTTTTTTCACAATTCAATATTACTTATACTATAATACTATAACTAATTTGGGTCTGAATCCCCTTGGGTAAAAGCCTCCCCCAACTCCTTCCACACGTCTCTGTCCTGGGCCCTAGTTATCCAGTTGTTGCCCGCTACACTGACTATGTCGTCCTTCCAGCGCGCGCGTGGTCTGCCCACAGTCCGTTTACCAGGGGGCCCTTTCCAATCGGTGGCCTTTAGGGTCCATCTACAGTCAGTGCAACGAGCAACATGTCCTGCCCATTGCCACTTGGCCTTTAGTGCATACTCCAGAGCGTCCACTAACTTTGTCCTATTCCGTATGTCCTTGTTCCTGGTTTTATGGATTTTTCGAAGTTTCAGTATGCTTCGTTCCATTGCATGCTGGCAGCATCGCACTTTATTTCTTACTCTGTTTGTGTACACCCATGTCTGACACGCATACGTAAGACATGGCAGGACGCAGGTATCCATGACGGTTTTTTTCATTTCGGTGCTGTAGCTCCCCTTTAATATTTCTTTATGAGACCAAAAATTATTCCAAGTGTTTCTGATTCGTCTTTCCGCTTCTTCATCATTATTGCAAGGGTCAAAAGATATTTGTTTACCAAGGTAGATGTAACGGTCCACATATTGTATTGGGTTCCCCTCTATTAGTATTTGTTTTTGGTGGCTGTTTGTCATTATTTTAGTTTTGGAAGTATTCATGTGCAGTCCTACCTTTTTGCTTTCTACATTCAAAGTCCTCATCATTTGTTCTAATTCTGTAGCCGAGTTAGCAAACACGGCTATGTCATCGGCAAACCTCAAATGGCTCAAGTATTTGTTGTGTATCCATATACCGTTATGTTGCCAGCCTATTCTTCGGAAGATGTTTTCAAGTACTGCTATAAAGAGTTTGGGTGAAAGTGGATCTCCTTGTCTTACTCCTCTTTCGATTTTTATTTCTTCTCCTCTGCTCTCCAGGCGTACTGAACTCCAACTTTGTGAATATATGTTTTGTATGATTCTTGTGTAGCAGTGCTCTATGTTGCATGACTCTAATGCATCCCATATAGAGCTGCGAGTAATACTGTCAAAGGCTTTTAGATAGTCTACATAGCCGATGTAAAGGGGACGGTTAAACTCCTTAAATTTCTCTATCAGTTGCTCCATGGTTTGAATGTGGTCCATTGTAGAAAAACCAGAGCGAAAGCCTGCTTGCTCCAATGGTTGCCGGCTGTCTATTTTTGCTGTAGTTCGGCTCAGCAGCAGCGATGCGAATAGTTTATAGATACTGGGCAGTAGGCTGATGGGCCGATAATTCCCGATATCTTTTGGGTCACCTTTTTTGTACAGCAGTATTATATCAGACTTACACCATTGATGTGGAACTTTTCCAGATTGAATCACCATATTGAATAATCTTGTTAAAAATGTAATTAGTAATGGTGAACCTAATTTCAGTGCTTCGTTACAGATGTTGTCTGGTCCTGGGCTTTTTTCTAATTTCAACTTTATAATATGGATTAGTATTTCCTTGTCTGTTATTTTTTCAATTTTGTCTATCTCTTCTTTATCAATGTTGTGGTTTTCTTCTATCGTTTTATCTTCTGGAACTTTTTGATAAAGTTGTTTGTAGAATTCTGTGGCGCATTTAATTAAGTCTTTTCTTATTTTTGTTTCTTTTTTGTCATTTGTCAGGTTTTTTATCCAGTTCTTATGTGTACTTAATTCTTTATATGCTCTTTTTGCACTTCTAAATGTTTTTAAGTTTCTCTTCAAAATGGTTTTTCTATAGTTCTGATAATCTTCCCTAATTGCTTTATGTGTTTTTTTGTAAATATTTCTTAGCTCTTCTTTGGTTTCTCTTGTTCTATTTTTGACTGCCTTTAGTTCTGTTCTCTTATTTATCAGTTCTAGCGTACCATTTTTAAATATTTTGTGTTCCCTATTACTGTTGCTATTGTCCTTTCCGGATCTGAGACTGGACACAATTATGCTCTCCAGCCCATCATAGTATTCCTGGACCTCGTCCATTCGCTCCAGTGTATCAAGCTGCCTTGACGATACTAAAAAAACGAGTGTTTTTGAGTTTGCATTAATTTATAAATCTACAGAAAGTACGAGTATATGTCAAGAGCACGTACAATACCATCTTGCATTCGATCACTAAGGGGTTGAGAAACACCTAAATTGAATACGGCAATAAATTAAACTCAGCATGATGACAGTCTTATTGAAACGCCCAAGACTACGGGAACTAGCGTAGCACCGCCGTAGCAACATATAGCTACTACGAGAACGATCTGTAAGCAGTAAATGCAGCAAAAATTACAAATCTGTCTAACTTTCTAAATACCTACTTTATTCATAGAAACAATGTTTCATTTAGACAATATTACACTGTTTCACTATTTCTAGCAGCTATATTAATACTGATTGTATGGACTGTAGCCATGCTGTAACAATATTCTTGAATATGGTATCTCTAAGTAACAAATATATACACTCGAGAGCAATGAATCCGGGTCACTTAAAGAATGTTAAAAATCTCGGAAACTAAAAATGACAGGTTAATGCAATAATTTGTATTTAATAGACAATGTAATACTCCTTAAATGAAAGTAAAAAAAATATGAGTCACCATACATTTTATTAACACAAAATTACATAAAGAAAAAAACTGCTGATCTCTCCTTAAAACAAAAATAGGAAACATGAAATGTTTGAACTTTATTACGATTTTCTTGAATTTTAATACTTCGTATTGCCTCCTCGTGCTTCCATTACTGCGTTTACGCGGTTTGGCATGCTGTACACCAAGTTCCTTATACGATTTTGGGGAATATTCTCCCATTCCTCTGTGAGAGCAATTTTGAGCTCACGAAGCGTGATTGGGGGAGGGTTTCGTTGTTTTACGCATCTGCCTAGCTCGTCCCAAGCATGCTCGATCGGGTTGATATCCGGGCTGCGCGCTGGCCACTCCATACGAGTAATGTTCATCTCTTGAAGGTAGTCATTCACAATCCTACCTGTATGAGGTCGGGCATTGTCATGCATAAATATAGCATCCTCACCTAAATTGACCATAAATGGACCAACGTGATCATTGAGGATTTCTTCCACATATCTTACGCTAGTTAAAGAACCGTTTTCTATGATCACCAGCTCTGTGCGACTTTCAGAAGAAATTCCGGCCCACACAAGTACAGACCCACCACCGTAGGCTACTTTTTCTTCGATGCATGCTTGCTTGAATCTTTCCCCTGGTCTTCGATACACTCTGTGTCTTCCATCGTGCTTGTAGTGCATAAATTTTGATTCGTCGGAGAACATAACTTTTGACCAATCTTCAATGCTCCAATTTACGTGGCTCTGGGCATATCTTAGTCTTGAAATACGATGCCCACGCTCCAGTTTAGGGCCGTTTGCAGGTCTAAGGGGTTTTAAGTTAGATTCAGCAAGCCGACGTCTTACTGTCCATGCACTTGGGTTACTTCCTCCGAGGCGTCGAAACTGATTGGTGAGTTCAGTTCCTGTGAGAAAGCGATTTCGAAGCATGGTGTTCACCAAGTATCGGTCTTCTCGTGCTGTGGTACACCTGGTTCTGCCCGTTCCTGGTCTGCGTAGGTTAGAACCAGTTTCTTCGTAACGTCGGAGAACTCTTTGTACTGTTGACAGCGACACACCGACAGTCCTGGCTGTATCGCGCTGACTCCGGCCGGTTTCCAGCATTGTTGGTATTCTGGTGCATTCTTCAGGCGTAAGCGACATAATTTCAGCTTGAATTATGAATATAGAGCACTATCAACATGGTTTATGTACCCACATAAATGACGGATTACAAACAAAAGCAAAACCAAATGCTGTAATTTCGTAGTTCCATCTTCGAAAGTGGCCCTTTTTCAAATTTGATTTTTTTATGATATAACTTTACAATAACTAAGAAGTTTTAATACCTTCATTTAAGGAGTATTACATTGTCTATTAAATACAATTTATTGCATTAACCTAGCATTTTTAGTTTCCGAGATTATTAGGATTCTTTAAGTGACCCGGATTCATTACTCTCGAGTGTATTATTATGATATGTCTTCAACTCTTTAAATTTTATTTTTAGTGAGATAAAGAATTACGGACCTATAAGTATATTACCAATATTTGATAGCCTTTATATAATAAATGAATTTATTTTTTAATCTTATGAAACGAATATTAGATCCCATACTTTATCAGTAATAGTAATTTTAGTTTGTGTGAATAATTTGGAGTACAGAGCATATTTTTATGGAATAAAATTAAATAGCTTGGTTTCGCCGGTATAAATGCTTAATATTTTTGAAACTTTTTTAATACACAGGTATTCTCTTTATTTCCTTTCGTATCCAGGTATGAACGAGTAAAGTACGAAAAATTTGCAAGTACCTAAGGAACGTGCTACTCATAACATAAAGGGTAACATAATATTAGCAACAGAGTTGTCTTTTATAAGATTTTTAATACTAGATAAATTGATCTCCTTTAGAACTGATCTTGAATTTATCTATTTTCTCACTCAAGATGATGCAAATGATGCCAATTTATGTAGCATTTAACAAACTGCCATAGTTATTCTAAGGTCAATACTCATCACCTTCTGGAGTGGTGCCAATAGTACATTAAGTTTTAAACAGGCTTGGCGGTTTTGGACGAATACGTTATGACAAAATGTTATGAGGCTAAGAAGTTAATTAATTTTAAATTAAGTAGTATTATAGTTCCTTTATCATATATAATTATTGTATGCTTCTTCATTATCGCTTGTATTTGTTTCATAATCAATCAAACTAAATTTTCACCATTTGCGTCTTTTACCAATATTACATATGTGATAACTTAACAAGAAAGCTAACTCATTTATTTAATAAAAACATTGTATCAATAAACTAAAATCACGTTATAAATGATTAACATGACAGAGATACCCAGTAACAGTTTCTGTCTGATAACATTCAAACCTCTTTTGGAAAAACATAAGGATCATCTACAAATCAACTGGACATATAAGGAACATCACAAAATGTCCCGCAATCAAAGAGCTATAAAGTTTTTTACAGAACTAGAATGGCTGCCAGGGATTACTAATTAATTTTCCGGCTTCCTCTATTCATTTTCCCGAGGTATTAAAAAGAAATCCTCCTGAGCCACATTACGATCTGTCTATACAATATGTATTCTGCGTCTACCTATTTTGTATTGAATATATTATTACGTTTGATTCTTGTGCACACACAATTATCATTTTTATTTTTTTATTTTCGTTTATTCGGGATGCTTTCCGCCCGCGGCTTCGCCCGCGTGGAATTCGGTTATATTGCGGTATAAAGCACAACTATAAGAAGTCTCATTCCCACGGAAAGCGCGATGTAACGCTGAATACAAAATTCATATAATTTATTCCACTTCTTACGTATTTTAAAAAACACTTCGTTACCACGTTTTAAAAAACACCCAGCGCCATCTTTCGCATACCTTTAGAACTAAATAGCGTAAGCTATCATTCCACTTCTTACGTATTTTAAAAACACATCGTTACCATGTTTTAAAAAACATTCAGCGCCATCTATCGCATACCTCAAGAACTAAATAACGTAACTAATACTTATACCAATTATTAACGTTGACTTTAGTGATTTCAGGATAAGTAGATGTAAAAAAAACAATTTAGACGATAAAACAAATTGTACGTCATCCCTCGAGAATTCCTCATTTTCGAGGATTCATTTTCGTATTATTTAGCTTCACAATTTACATGTTTATATTCGTTTGCAATATTTTACCTTGTTTTAAACGACACACAGCGCCATCTACAAACCATCCATCAAGCAAACAATATTTTTGTTTTTCCTCGAGAATATCAATTTTTTCCAGGATAAAAAGTACCCTATTATTTTATCTTTACGTCTGCAAAATTTCAAAGCAATCGGTTCAGTAGTTACGGCGTGAAAGTGGAACAAACAAACAAACAAACAAACAAACTCACTTTCCGATTTATAATATTAGTAAGGATTACTAAAGTGTAATTACCAAAAAAATTAAGGCGGTAAATAAATATTTACAAAAAAATAAAAATTATTCGAGCAGACAAAGTACTGCGGGTATATGAAACAAAAATATAATTAATCGACGGCCGGTTGCAGGATACTCGAGTACTACAAAGATATTATTGCTAATCTTCCATGCGTAATGGTAAGTAGCCGCCTACTGAACCGCTAATATAAAATCGGTTATAAATCAATACATAATAGTTATGAGTATATATAAGTCAACACTTATAGGGTAACACTTAAGTAAATTACTGTTTTTATTAAATATATTTCAATTATATATTTATATAATATATACTTTGACAATGTGTTGAATATCTATTAATTTTATTTTTTGAAACGCTAAGTTTTTTATTCCACTTGCCGCAGAAAAAGATAATTTAAGTATCCACCTATCCTTGATTTATATGATATAGATGCGATCACTAGTCATAGGTGATCATAATAATTTTGTTATATTACTAGTGAAGGACTCTTTACTATATATGAACGGATCATTATTATCACATTTCGTATTATATTCATTCATGATTCTAGAAATTACTGAATTTTTGCTATATAACCTAGAATGTGTAGAAACCTAAGCATAGGAGTATGTCTAGACCGATATTTTGGTGTATTGAATTGTATTTTCGGTAATAATTCAAGGCTGTCGATATGTCCACGTATTATGTCAAATAAAAGGCTCTCATCCATCATAAGGCGCCTGTCCTGTAGGGTGAGTAAGCCGGATGAGCGACATCTGGCAATATAGTTTACGGCTGATTTGCGAAAAGTGTAATTTAAATTTCTTTTGTATACTCTCCAACCGGTTTACATGAATTGCATAATAAGGAGACCAAATTTGACATGCATAGGTACTCTAAAGTACTTCTTACATAAGTAAACTATACTACTTTGAGACTTAAATCATTTTTGAATAACCCCCAAACTCGTATGATAAATCCAAGGTTTCTGTAGGACTTCTTTATTATATTATCCAAGTGATTAGACATAGCCATCTAAGAATCCAAGGTAATTCCAAGATTACCCTTTCGATTAGAACTTCATAAAAATTAAAGTGATTGGTTCAATTTTTCGTGTAAAGTTTATGCAGTAAAATATACCAATATTTATTGATATGTTTTGTTGTTAATAGTAATTATAAAGCATATTTAAGTCATATTGCAATCAATTTTATGATTTTTTGAAGTGAAAACTTCTAAAGCATCGTTGTGATTTGAAAGTCAATGAAACGAAAAAGCGACAGTAAAAAGAGACAGACACATAAATGCATAAGATTTAACGTAGTAGAAAATGAGATAGGAAGCATTATACAGTGTCTTTTATGTTCGTGGTTCTCTTTGTGCTCTGCTTCGTACCCCCTCCACTCGTGTTTACTAAGGCATATTGGGAGTTTGCTTGGGCCTCAGCGTTTTGCGTTTGTTAATACGTGTGTGTGCGCATGCGTAGTACAAAGCTTGAGAGAATGCATCACACCAAGCGTAGTATTTTGTAAACGTGTACGTATTATTTTTGAAGGTTTCACTTCTACCACGTGTGAATTGGAGACATGCTTTTTTGTCATCTGCAGTACATAAATGTTGAGAATACATAAAACAATCACTTATGTCATATACAAGGTGTTTCTTTTAAGGTGTCAAGCCAATGCTAGGTGATAGCTAAGTAGCATACCTATAGATTTGACACATATGTATAGTAGTCCGTGTAGACCACATCAACTTGACTCCTGCTTCCATATTATTTAGCAAACAGTCTGTAAAAAGTGTAAGATTTAAAACGCCTTTGCAAGAATCCATATTGTGAAAGGGTAAACTCTTCGATATAATATTGTAAAGTTGAAAAAACGCAATCGATTCCAAAAGTTTTCCCAGGGTATTTAGAATAGATGTCGGGCGATTGTCATTTTTGAACATTTTTTGTGCAAAGGTATTAATATATATGAGCCCTTTTCCATATTGTAGGAAAAACACATTCCTCAAGTGGCCTCTGGAAAAAATCCGTAATCGCTATTACAAGACTATCAGTATACTCAGTATACTCTGTTTTCACCTATATTATTCTGATAAGTTATGGCTATACCAAATAGGATAAGAATTATTTTTAGTTTTTATCGGAATATACATTCTAATGTATTCATGTAACTTGGAAAAATTTATTTACTGCAATATCAATATTTTCAGCTTCTAAGGTTTTGGTCCAGTTATTATTATTAAAATATTCATTAATTTGTATGTAATTACATTCACAAAAAATAAATCTAGGTATCTTTTTATAAAACCTCTTTAAGAGGTTTTATAAAAAGATCATTGAGTTCAATTTCTATTGGAAGGTAAAATGGGTCTTTGCTAAAGCTTGTGAGTAAGTGATATTACAGTGGAGATTTGGAAACACATCTCCAAAGTATTGCAGCTACAGTTAGTGAAATATTTATATTAATCAAGCCCCAAATATTGAAGTTCATCGAACAAAAACTGCGCTATAGTCTGTACTTCAGTCACCTAAATGTCTCAGGGATGGGCGATGACCGCCCCAAATCTAAGATGACAAATTGAAGTAAATCTACAAGTAAGTAGATATCTTGAGGGTTTAATTCAAACAATTTATTGAAAGAAGTAAGGATATTATATGTACTTTGCGAAAGCAGTGACTTGTCCTGGGGGTTATTATTATTGACTCTTTTAGGCAACTCCCAAATTTCGTTTGTCTCCCTCCTGCTACTTAACGGTTCAACCGATTCGAACGAATTTTGGCATGAACATACATGACTATGACCTGACGGACATAGGCTATGTAAAAAAATATAGACTTTACCGTGGAGATAATCACCGAAAGAAAAATTCAAAAGCTGATCACAGCCAAACCGCTGATACTACATTGATGAATTTTGGCGCCCAAACTCACATCGTGGTCGTGACTAATGTGCAAAAAAAGTTTTGAGATCGGACATACCATCGAGGAATAAGAACTCTTCAAAAATCTAATTGATTCGCTCAGTATTTGCAAATAGCAGCATGTATTGCAGACCTAGTTAAATTAATATCAAGGAAGGAAGAATATAAGTATTGAGGCGATATTGTTAAACAGATCGGTTCAACTGCCTCACATGACTAATTGACATTAGTATGAGCACCCAATGTGTTGCGTATACATACAATTACGCCTCCTCCGGTTTTCTCACCTGTACGCAAAAGGTCGCGATCTATCGCGTCTAAACACACTGTACCTACTATGGCAAAACTCCGTATCCTCGATGCCGCTTTCTAGCCATGTCTCACCTTATAAAATTATATCATAATTACATACATACACATGTCCATTTTGATATATTATTTTGAATTTTGTATTAACCATTATAAAAAGTAATTAAGCATCATATATATTTATTACCAGTGACCGAGTACACATTTTGATCATGTGTAAAAGGTAATGACTTATTAAAATTAAGTGTTGCAATATAAATAAAGATAAATAAGAACAACATTAAGTCCGTTGTCGAATAATTATTATGAATAACAATAATTACCACATACATTAGATACAAATATTTATAATAAATTTTATTTAACAAATCTAGACTACGGTAATATTGTGATTATATGAGAAATGACATTGTAAAAAGAATTAATGGCAAACAGTAAACGCAATTAAATAAAAGCAATACAATATGAAATGTGGAATAACTATTGCGAAAAATAACAATTAACACGGATACTAATATTTATAAATATAAATAATAAATATAACTAACATAGTGCAATGATAAAGTGAAATTATCTTAAGTATGCATAAACAATATAATAAATTCGTATTCGTATTTAGTAAAACCGAATGGATTTTTATGAACTTGCGGTCCACATATTAAAATTTGCTCACATTTGAACTTTGAACCAAAATGCAAGTACTTGACCCCCTTAAGGAAATGAAATATTAATATTGTCTAAAAGTTATTTAAGGCAGATTTGAATCTGACTTTGAAAAGCGATATGCGTTGTTTGTGTTTTCATTTTTGATCAAATATCCGTGGTCCTTACGGGTTTTTTACCGACCGGCCACGTATTTCCATGTGGGGTAAAATTCTATAATTTCCACTTTTGACCGCCCTGTCCTTTTTGTTGCGGAATTCTTCAAGTTTTGTTGGCAGTTTGCCACATTATTGCTACATTTCAACCGTATATAGTCTTTAGAGAAAGTTATTTTATGAATTTCTGTGTTACATTTGTGAATTGTTATTTTTTCCTTATAATTTAATGTCAATTTTATAAAAAGGTTAGTTTGAAAATAAACATTAATCCTAAGTTAATAAAGAGTATTCTTTTTTATTTACGTTCTTGCTGGTGGTCCGTTGCATGATTACAGTTATGCCAAACAGACGAACATTTTATTTGATCCGATTCATGACATTTATGATCGTCTCAGAGAGTTTACAAACACGCCGTTTAATTTACAAAGAGGTAATGGATCAGCGGTCGATGAAATAGTGCCTGTACCTACGAGAAACGTAAGAATTTTGGAAAATATTGATGCCGTTCGGGAGTGTACGAGATAATCCCAGGCTGTCCAGAATTCCGCACTGTGCGCAAGAGCTTGGTCTTTTTGCAACATCAACTCGGTGAATTTTACATCGAAACTTGGGTTTTGGAAGCTGAAGCCCAGCGGCCACAGATAGGGTCGTGTATTTATCGATTAGGCTTTAGAGCATTTGGCAATTAACTTATAGTGCAGGTATATTATCTTGGTGGTTAACAAGCAGAAATAACGTAATCAGTACTCAGTTTCCGTCTGACAGTAGTTTGACAGGTTTATTACCGTGTAAAAACCATCTCTAAGTAGTTGCTAATAGAAATGGCGGCCAATCCAAGATCGCAGATGTCGAGTTTTAAAAGTCAACTATAGCTCGAGAACTATTCTTCAACTTTCATTACCGTTTTTTATTAAACTAAGGATCTACATGTGTGCTTTAAATTTTGTTAAATGAACTTTTTCGTAAAGTCAACCATTAATTAGAAATTAAAAGCAATATCGAAAATTTTCATATTTTTTATCAATATTTTTTTTAACAAGTTTTTACAGAATACATTACATAAAAAACGTTAAACAAAATATGTCATGTAATAAATTATCTTTAATATATACTCTAAGAATACAATTTTTTGTTTGTGTGTGTTGTCTGCCCGCTCTTTTTCAAAAATTAAAAGTCATCTTCACATCTACAAATTAAAATCTGCGTTATTTTCTTCTTGCTCACTACTGTGTTTACAGTTCAACTGTTTGCATTCGCTTGTGCACTTTAATTTATTAACCATATAAGAACACGATGGAATTGTACATGACTTTGAAGAAGAGCAATTTATAAGTTCTAACACTGTTTCAGGTGCAGGTGCTCCAGTCATCCACTTGATAATGAGCGTGCCGTCTTCATGTAGCATCCACCCATGATCCACTGGATTTGATATTTCTGGAAAGTTATCCAAAAATCTCTGCCAAATAGCTGCTTGATAATTAGCTCGTTTTGAATGTTGAATACAAGGCTGGGCACTTGATGGCATCTATATGTTAGAATTAATGAAGCTGTATTTTGTTATTATTATATGTAATCCTTTGTTAAATATGTAACTTATAGTATTTAAGGGTATTATTTGAATAACGTTACTGAACTTCTTTTAATCAATTAGCCGTTTTACACACCACTGGTTGACTGGTAGAGATTCTGCTGGCATTGAGTCCTGTTGCAACAATTTGAATTTTTGGTCAATAAAGATTTTTAAATTGAATCATATTTTGATTGCTGCCGCCGCGGCGCCGCCTTTGTTAGTAGTCCTTACAGATTTTTTTGAGATATTATGCGTAACACCTCAAATCAGCATTACAATTGATATTCTCTTTTGGATATTTCAGGTTAATAATTAATTATGTGAAAAAGTTTTAATATTTACTCACCAAGTTACCTGAATCACATAATATTTTTAAGATCTTTTTATAGAAACGTATTAGTCGAAATCTAATAAACATAAATAGCATTTGATTATGCATTTGATTAGCATATATATATTATTAGCGGTATTGTAAAAACTGTGACACCAAGCTTAGTATCACAGTTTTAATGAAGAAAACAACGGCCAGAATAAAAGCACCGTTCACCCAAACATGAGAGATCTGACAGCCTGTTTTTATCACCCTCCGCTTTGTTTGATGTGTGTATGTATCTGTGGAGTCTGCTGCAGTTCTAACTAAACTGGTGGCTTAAAATTCTAGATGGAGGTTGGCGCAATGCCAACCTCCTTGCCACGCCTGTCTTGCATGCGAAGGAATCTTGCGTGAGGCTGGAATAAAAAACCTTGGAAAAAACATACATATAACATTCAGTTTACTAGTTGGTATAATCATTGTCAATATTTTGAAATACTTCTAAAGCGAGTCTAATGACCTTTTTAAAGTATTATTTTATTTAAATTCTAATAACACATTACTGAACGTTGTTGGTGTATGTCCGCCATAACATTTCGTGAGTGACAAAGACGTGTAGGGAAAAAAGCTTGCTAAGAATATTTATAAGTAAAGATTAAAGTTAAGTTAGGTAAGGTTTATGCTTGCTGCTATATAATCATCTTGCAAGTTGAATTTGATCCATTTCCTGGTTTTACTATTGAGCTAAAATATTGTATGCATATGTATATCGCGTGACAATGCAATATTATTAGAATAAAACACTTTTTTACGGATTTTGCGCATATTATATTTTATATTTAATCCTGACGTTTCGACTCCTTTACAGTAGTCGTGATCACAGGATGACTAAGATTATGGTTGTCATGTTTTTTCTACTACCTTCACAATATTTTAATCGGGCACGTTCCTAATTGTTAAAATTATTTTATATAAATCAAATTGTTTTATTTTTACATTTTATTTAGTTATTATTAAATTCTCACTACGATTACATCATATACTACTGAGTCTACTACCAGTTCGGAAATTGGGAGGCCCTTCCGAGAAGAAATGGCGAAAGCAACTCGGGCAGGGGGACCGACCTACATCTTACTGTCTATCCGTAAAAAAGTGTTTTATTCTAATGTGTAATGTGCGCGGAAGTGTAAGAACTAAAAATGCAATATTATGATGACATGGAGCTGATCTGATGCTGGAGTTGGAATGTGGCCATAGGAACTCCGCAATAAAATAACACAATTCCATTGAGTTTGGGCTCGTTTAATTCGTATTGACAAGTGCTTTGATCCTATATGGTTACTAGGGTCTGATGCTCGAGCTGGACAGTGGATATAGGAACTTCACCCTTCGAGTTTGGGTTGATTTGATGCATTTTTTAATTATTTAGATCGTTTGTTATTTAAACGATCTAAATAATTAAAAAATGCATCAAATCAACTCAAAGTACTATTTGATAAAATCAGACGCTGCTTGACGGAAGTCGATATCCGTCCGTATGGGGGCGAAACACGTGAAGAGTAGTTGGTGAAGGTGTCTGCGGTTATGGCATTAATTTGTGGGCGAGCGGACGGTGGATTATAGATTTACTAATAACAAGTAATAGTAAAAGCTTGTTTTTAAAAAAGTTTTTTTTTTAAACCTCAACTCGATGGGGTTGTCTAGTTTTATTGCGGAGCCACTGGGCGCGCGCGTTGCCCGGCTGCGGCTCTTTCAATGACCAATGGAAAAAGGTCTCCATTTTGCATACATTTTGTATAGCACTTGGAGCTCTTCTCATGTTTGAGATTTACAGCAATGCAAGGGATGCCTCAAGCGGTTTTTACAATATTTTTTTTAACATGAAATTAACCTTACAAAATAATTAGAGATTATATTTGGTGTAGTAGTGAGTGTCGCATCGCTCGTGCTGGCACCGACGGCACCTGTTTCAATGATTCTTTCGAAACACACCGGCAATCATATTGGGAATAATGAGGATTAAACTGCTTAGAATAAAAAGATCAAATTGTCATGGACGAACGTCAAGCGCGCGGCAAAAGCGAGTGTACGCGTGGCGCGTGCGGTACTTTGTCTTCTACCACTACACGTAATTTTGCGAAATTAGCCTTAGCGCAATGTATTAAGTTTTATATTTGAGTAAACATGTAACTACAAAGTAAATCGACTATTCTTTTGATTGAAATTTACCTAATATTAGTTGCGACTTTCGACTCGGTCGGAGCTCATTAAAAATTAGTTAGCTAGCAAAATGTCTAGCTAAATGGCTGACAACTGTGAAAATACCATTAACATGACAATACACAAAATAACACACTCCCTTGTTGTACAAAACCACTTTTCTTCACAAATTACGCCAAAAACAATGTTCTCGCGCGTATCGCACGCACTTACAATGACAAATTCAATGAATTGGAACTATTCGGTATGTCAAAACAGATATTTAACCCAAAATTGTTTAGTTTCTCATGGAACGCATGGAATAAACAGCAAATATTAAACAACGAGATTAACATTGTTCCTTAACCCAAGTTTAGTAGCTAAAGTGTGATTATTATGGAGTTCAGAAACAGCTACAGGGCCATATCACCCAAGCCAATGTGGAAAAGTTCGGTTTCTGCATTGACTCAACCAGGTATGAAACCCGGGAACTCGCAATGGCGTTGCCATGGGAACCGGTCTGCAAGCCACTCGACCATGAAGGCCGTCAAGATAATAGTTGGATATTGGGTAGCCTTATTTAGTATTACTTTATCTGTTACATTGTTTTTTTACTCCGTTTTAGATTTCGCTTTTATTATACTAAAAGTATATTGAGGGAAATATTGATTAATAATATACCACGCAGTTTTTAACATAACAAAGTATAGATATTTACTCGGGTCGCTAGTGGTTACAAAATAAGAGTATTATATTTTTTTTTCTCGCATAATTTTTCTTTTTTCATTATAACTTGGCACATTGTAATAATTTTTACTTCTTTATTATTTTACAACAATTTTTACAACTTTGTACTAATTATGAGTTAAGGGAAACCTTTATTTAGTCTACTAAGTACCTTTTGTATCTATACAAGTTATGTAAGCTGTTGGTTTTTTAAATAAATTAATAAATTACAGCGAGTGACAGTGATATCGAAAATACGTATGCCATTAAAAACATCACTTGTAAAAAAACAAGTCTCGCAACTCAGTTCTTCTATCGCAAAAATTTGTGAGATCCATGTAATACTAAGTCGGTAAATTTATTCAGTCCCTACTTAACGATCCTTCTGCCTTAAGCTATTAAGTAATTAGCTAAACTAACAACATCTTATAGTGACCATATCAATATTAAAAATCTTTCTGCAATCTATCATCTTCTATCACTATCTACTAAGTATCTAAGTATTTAAGATTCCTGACGTTGTATAGGGCTGTGCTGCAAGCGAACAAAATTAATTAGTTTTTCGTCATTCATGATGCCGTCAAGGATGAATGGCGCGCGAAACAAAATAATTCACAACACTACAGCGTCATGGAAAGTTATGTGCATTCGCGGCGGGATCTCGGACGAAGGGGCATTGAACGTGCAGGACGCGGCAATATTCACCGTCAACGATTTTTTTGTCGTGCCGTCCCGTCCTATCCTGTCTTTATTTTTTGGTTTATTTTGTTGCTATGTTTTAGATGCAACGAAGAAATCGTCCCATTCCTTCCGGCACGAGCAAAAAGACGCCACGTATGCCACGTAACACCTATAATACACGAATGCCGCACGTTCACTTGCGACGTAAATCCAGAAAGCGAGAGCGCGTCTAGCGTTTACGTGCGTTCCGAGGCAGAGTGTGGCGGCCACTGTACAGTGGTGTCCGGCATGTTCTTGTAGGGTAGAAAGTAAATCGTGGAGTGACCCGCGCCTGGTATAATTCTAAATACACAGCACAACATAATATCCAAAACCGACAAATTTTTTCCTCAAACCTCCAAACAATAAAGTTTTTATTCATTAGGTAAATTTGAGAGTTTGTGGTAACTGGATGTGCTGTACTTGTACTTTGAACCCATTCCATTTAGACCGCGCGCTTACTAGAGGGCGCCAGACTAATGTTTGCACACGGGCGTTACATGGGCCAGAGACACCATTGCATGTCATCACAATATTGCACCGTCACATGATAAACATATGCATTCTAAAATTCAGTTCAATCGGAAACCTGGAAGTGGATCTTTAACTTACAAGATTTCATTACAGACACCAGGACAGGTGTAAGTAGATAAAAGCTTGTTAAAAAATTTTTTTGAACTTATATTTGAAGTTGTATTTATCGAAGTCAAATTTCGTGCTTAATAACTTACGCCATTATACTTTAGCAGTAGTATTAATAATGAGGTAAAATTAGTTTTATTTATTTAGGAACTTTATTTCAGAAACTTTCAAATAGCTTTGTTATGAATTGACAAAGTTCTTAGAGTCTCAACGATACATGTTTGGTCCCTAAAAGTTTGCTGAGGCGACATTTTCCAGTATTTTTATAATAAAATTTATTGCATGTAGCATTGCAAATGAAAAATATAAAAAACAAAAAATTAAATGACAGTTTCATCTTAATCGCTTGTCAAACTTTTCTAAAAATGTTTCTTTTAAATACGAGGATTTTCCACTCCCTGAAATAACAATGCTGGTATACAGTATAAAAAGTACTAGAAAATTTCTATCGCTCACAAGGCTCGATAGCTCAATTAAAAGAGCAGACGACCGACATAACAGTTGTGAGAATAACTTATGAGTGTAGTCGATTTTTTTTTGTATTTTTCCATTTAAATCTGTCTTTTATTTTGTTACTAATGTAAGCAAGACTGTCTTACTTTTTTTACTATGATTGGAACGACTGCATATGTTGGCGAGTAAATTCATTAATATACTTTAATTACGCAAATGAAGAGAGTAGTAAACTAAATGCCTTTAAATAGATAATTTGTTTAAATCTGTCTGTTTATAATGAGACTTTAAATGAAAATATCTTACCTTAGCGACCAACCTAAGTTGCACTTATAAAACACATACTTGATGCTTGGGAGGGTATGTAATTGGCATCTTTTGCGACCTTTCTATGACGTTCGATTGCGTTGATTACCGCACACTATCAAAAAGTTAGAACATTATGGTGTCTCTGATACGTCAAAAAGCCTATTACAGTCGTACTTGTCATAGGAGTGAGTCTGCTGGAGCCCTCGTAATTATGGGCTTGCCCCAAGGATCAATATTAGGGTCTTTACTTTTTTGATCTATATTAATGACCTTCCTTACTATGTTAAAAATCTATATGAGACAGTGCTATTTGCAGATGACCCTTCCTTAGTTTTTAATGTCTCTCGAAGCAATGATTGCTATGGCGATGTAAATAGTACGCTGTCAAAAGTTTTACATTGGTTCACCAGTAACAATTTATCACTAAATTCAAAGAAAAAAAGTGCGTACAATTTATGTTACCAAATATAAGGATGGTTGAACTACGTATTAATTTGAATGATGAAGTAGTCGAATTGGTCGAAAAGACAAAATTTCTGGGACTAGATTCACGACTACAATGGTACCCTCACATTAAGGCCTTGTCAAGTAGACTCTGTTCTGCGGCATATGCTGTAAAAAAATAAGGCTATTTAGTAATAAACTAATATTAAAACGGCAAGGTTAATTTATTTTCATAGTGAATTGTCTTATGGGTTTGTTTGTTGTGGGGCTCAGCTGCTAATATTGAAAGCATTTTTGTGTTACAGAAAAGAGCTGTCCGCGCAATATACAATGTTCGGCCTAAGTATTCTCTCAGAGACTTTTTTAAGGAAAATGATATTGAAACTGTGGCAGGACATTACATTTATGAGAATATAATCTAAGTACGAAAACACTAGAATACTTTTGTCAAACATAGTGAAGAACATTGCTTTAACACCAGTAATAAAAATAAACTTGCCATTCTAAGTTTTAGATTTCAAAAAGCAGGAGGCTAATTCTTGGGGAAAGGTATAGCACTATAAAGTTCCACAAAGTACGAGGGCCGTTCAGAAACTAACCTCCGGTTGATTGAAAAAAATACACCAAGTTAAGTAAAAATATTTTAATATATACATCTTACAACTACATCTTTGCACTATTTTTCGACATAGTCTCCATAACGATTGAGGCACTTATCATATCTCTTTACAAGCTTTGAAATTCCTTCTGCATAAAAATCACCCGCTTGTGCCTTGAGCCAGCCTGTGACCGCATCTTTGAGCTCTTCGTCTGTGAAACACTAAAAACATTACGACGGGCTATACAGAACAAACGCCGTGGTATGCTGACTTCCGGTATCGTTTTTTTGCACGATAACGCCCGTCCTCACTCTGCTCGTAGAACAAAAGCCCTTCTTGAGTCCTTCAAGTGGGACGTTTTCAACCATCCACCTTACAGCCCAGATCTAGCGCCAAGCGATTATCACCTCTTCATGCATATGAAGAAATGGCTCGGGTCCCAGCGGTTTGATGACGACGAAGAGCTCAAAGATGCGGTCACAGGCTGGCTCAAGGCACAAGCGGGTGATTTTTATGCAGAAGGAATTTCAAAGCTTGTAAAGAGATATGATAAGTGCCTCAATCGTTATGGAGACTATGTCGAAAAATAGTGCAAAGATGTAGTTGTAAGATGTATATATTAAAATATTTTTACTTAACTTGGTGTATTTTTTTCAATCAACCGGAGGTTACTTTCTGAACGGCCCTCGTATTTTTATCATGAAACATATGTGAAAAATAAGCTCATGTCCAAAGGTTATTACAAGGTCAACGACTATTTAATAGATTGCGATGCATGGAATTAATATGTGTCTTTTCAACATGACACTAATTATTACAGGTGGTGTCATACAACATTAGCATTTGTTAATTTTTAAAATTAATTTATTACTGGTGGTTAGAGTATGAAGTGCTCTCTTAATCCATTTCTAGGATGGTGGTATATGGTGCGGGTCGTTACGTTCCCTAAGATATGGTTGAGCGAAGCGATGGCTGCATCATGCGTCATGCTCGTGAACGGGTGCTGCCTTGGGATATGGGTCTGCTTAAACCTCCAGTATTATTGACTTATAATAAACATACATCTTGTTGCTTTCTTAAATTTTTCGTTTATTCCCTGTATGTTGTTGCAAGGTTCAGGCATACTTACTTAAAACAGACACTTGTTGACTTTGTTGTAATCAACGAAATAATGGTATCATAACACTATTATTATTGTAATAGAATATTTTTTTATTTATTTATTTTGTGGATTATGAACGGTGACGACGTATTATATTGTAAATGTCATTACTTCTGTTAAAGCTGACGAATTTCTTGCCCCTATTCTTCTTGTCAGTTAAAAGACGTCCTGAATGGGTGGAAGGTAAAAATATTGGACGATTCAAAACAACTTATTTTAAGTGCATTTAAATAAAGTTATTTTCATTTCATTTCATTTCAACCAGGCAGTGCTATTTATTACGCCTGTGCTGTTTCTAAGACTTTGTGTGGGACAAACAGCGAAGGTTGTAGGCAAAGAAAGAATGCAGTTCCGGAGGCCCCTAAAAATCTTTGCCCGCAACTTCATCAGCTTGAACAGGGACAAGATCCACAAAGTTATTGGTACAATAACTGGTTATTACTCTCTAATCAAACACCTATTTGTCATAGATGTGACCGATAGCCCTCTATGCAGAGGACATGTACTCATGGAATGTACAAAAATCGCAAAGCAACGGGCACAACTACTCCAATCTCTCTCTGAAGCTTGCAGTAGCCTGAAAAGGCTGCTAACATTCTGGGATAAATTGGGTTGGCTGGAGTAGGAGGAGAATCCAACACATAAACAATGGCCCAATAACGAGGCTTAGTGCGGATATAGCCCCGTCAAACTAAACTAATGATCATAGTAATGTTTACTACCTTACTGGTGGCAAGACAAATGTATGGGTGATGTTCCCTTATATCTCTCCCTATTGACTCTAAGAAGTAAGGAATAGGTCGTTACTTCTCTTGAACGACCGGTATTCCCGAGGTCTTTTCTCGTATCCTCGGCCCAACCCAGCTCTAAGGTATCAGCGTAATCTAAGTACTTGGATTTGCCAGACAGCGCATTTTTCTACCCCCAGTCGTCATCATGCTACAAATAATTTTTGATTTAAAGTCTAACTGACCGATGACTTACTGTTGATGAGAATTTGGAAACTATATATTTTATGGTTGATACGTTGTTGTCACTACATAGCAACTTGCACTTCTCTGTATAATGAAAATTTCAATGAACTAACATAGAAATTCTCCATCGTGAAAGAAAGTAAATTCTCCATCTCCATCGTGCAAAAGACCTATTCAAACATATTGACACCTTTCTAAACATACTATAAATATTATCCACTGCCAGACACTCGAATTGTAATGGTTTCCAGGCTTAACATTTAAATTAAACGTAACAATAATAAGGGTTCAATTTTAATTCTAATATATTCTTGTATATTTACTTAATTGGACACCCACTGCTCTATTTCGACAAATAGAGATTGATTACTCAACAACTGTAAAAATAAACAAGCATTTAATCGTTTTGTTTATCATAAACAAAACTTTGTTTTGGTGATTCCTTTTTGTTCAACGTTCACAACTTAAACGTTATTATACGTTTCATTATTATTTAATGTCGTTCTCATGAAATCTTTTTATATAGCCTTCAACGCTGATGTGACATAAAAATAAATGCTTAGTCATCGTAGT
This sequence comes from Calamotropha paludella, assembly GCA_927399485.1. Lineage (NCBI taxonomy): Eukaryota > Metazoa > Arthropoda > Insecta > Lepidoptera > Crambidae > Calamotropha > Calamotropha paludella. The sequence continues at coordinate 27,661,448 of OV656803.1, read as the reverse complement.
TATTACTTTGTATCTGTCATTGTCCAAATGAAAAATTGGGCTCATCGTAATAGGCCTGGGTTTTCATGTACTGTCATACTCTTTAATCGCAATATCATCACTTAATTGAAGATCAGATATGTCAATGAGTAGTAAACGTTGTATTGACGTAGTAGCTTTGTTTACATGCGGTTTGTTAAGTTCGGTTGATAAAATAAAAATATACCCTATACATATCTATTTATGACAAAGAAAAGCAGGTTGCATTTCAGGTAAATGTGTCTGTATAACAAAATAACATAGGAAGTATCTTTATGATTGGTTTTAATTTAATTTAATTAATTCAATTTTGTCACAGTAAGGACGTAGCCTGCCTACTGGTTAAATTATTGTGTAGATAAACAAGGGCAAAGACACATCTTGATGAGCAGATAACGTCCGTTTACGATTCTTTTACATCTATCTATAGTTACTATTAAAAGGTCGTTGGACTGTATGATCTCCATAGTTTTTCCCGTCGCCGGTCGCACATTGACCTTATCTTGTATAATTAAATAAATCGAAGGCGTATAAGTAGCAACGACAAATCCCGATACCCATACTCACATTAGAAGCGAGTTTGGATTACATTAGATCATCTCTAGCTTTATTTTTGAGTTGGTTTATTTTATTTGCCTCCTATTTAGTATATATCAAAGTCATAAAAAAACGCATAAGAAAAAAAAACTTAAAAAAGTACTTGCAAATTAAATCAAATCTATTCTGTGATTGAAATTTTATGACATCTTGTACTATATAAAAACAACACTTATAAATTGTCGTACGATGCTACAATTACTGGTACTATGTATTATAAATATACTATACCTATTCATGACTTATGAGGGTTGCCTTTTTTAATTTTGGGATTGAACAACCTTAGTCTTGCTAACTGGCAACTGACAGCTCTATCGTAATGTTAGACATTTTTGAGGTTATGCGTACTGAGAAAGCTTTGACATACGAACGCTATTTGTGTTACATACAGTAACTTTAAAGATTCATCGCAGCCAAAAAATTGAATTAAATCGTGAACAGTTTGTCGTGCAACGATGAACTTAATTCAATGTTGGCGATCAAGCACGAGTATTTATCGATGTTATGGTGAATTCTATCGCGGTCGTAGTTCGCTCCAAGATGAATATCGTGAAGGTCGTCTAAAATCAATTGTTGTTCCAATGATTGATGCTGTGCGCAAACTGATCTTGAAAGATCGACATGTGAGCCATCGTGAGATTGAGACAACCTTAGGCATTAGTGGGATATATAAGCATATGTTCAATATTGCATGAGCATTTGAATGTAAAAAAAAATTTTTCGCGTTGGATCCCACACAATATGTCAATCTTATAAAAGAAGGCTCGTGTCTATTAGTCGAAAGAAATTCTCAAAAAAACATACGATCGCGGTGCTTTGAAACACGTCTATGACATCGTGACAGGTGACGAATCGTGAATTTACGCGTATGAGCCCGAAAGTAAACAGCAGTCGTCTGTACGGGTGTTTCAAGATGAGCCAAAACCAACAAAAGTTCTTCGCGCACGAAGCACTTCCAATTAAATGGTCGCCTGTTTTTTCGGGAAAACTGGACATGTCGCAACCGTGGCACTAGAACAACGCAGAACATTCAATTATGAGTGGGCCACAACTTTTTGTTTGCCAGTTGTCTTCCAAGAAATGAGGAAAATCAAGCGCCGAATTCGGATCACTCTTCACCGCGACAATGCGAGCTCTCACACATCGGCACAGAATGCATATTTTGGAGATAACTCAATCACAGTGTTAAACGTGCTTCGACAATTGGTTCAAACGCATGCAGCAGTTTATATATCTCCACGGGGAATAATTTGAAAAACAATAAAGCTATTTTCGATGATTAATATTTGTTTTTGAAATAAAAAAAGTTTCTGTGTTCAGTTAAATAAACATTTTAAACTTGAATATATTAAATTAAAAATGAGAAACGTAATTTTTTGTAAACACGGCGACGCCAACTTCAAACCACCACAGCTAACATCGCTCGAATATAAAGCAACAAGATAGATACTTCGCGTTACAGGTGACACTAGCTTGTCCTCTGGCACAGATCAGCTGGCGCGGTGGGAAATCTTTCCGTTTATCGGTTGTTCTTTACAGTGTTGACACCAGATGGAGCACAGCAAGTCAGCATCAAGCTTTAAGGTTCCACCGCAGCATCTCAGATGACGCTACCTAGCCCCTTTGGCAACATTGACCGCATCATCCTGTCATTTCCGTTGTCCACGACCGATGCATCACTTGTCAACCGAAACTCACAGGCATGATAGGTCACACACCAGCAGGTCAAACCCGCCACGCTTTTCACCTGTCTTAACTCACTGTAGACTGGCACGTCTCTTGTATCACTGATGACGCGTTGGCATCCCACCCGTCTCGACTTACCGCGGACTGAGACATTCTGAAGGACACTGGCACTTGCAAGCCTCGTCACATTGACTGCTTTTCTCATGTAGACTTTCGACTAACGGTCTCCATGTGGCGATGACACCTACACAACGCCGCACTTAATATCACTCGAACACGATTGATACAAGATTGCAGCAAGATTGACATATTGGAACCCAGATCGCACAATAACAGTTTCTAAGGCATATCTATAATCTATACAAGCTTCGACCTATATCAATGGGCCCGCAGTCCCCGAACACAGATTTCCTAGCCCCGTAGAAGATCTTGTCCTTGGTTTTGCATAAGTTGATTCCTACGAATGCATTACAAAATAATAGCTTACATGCCTCCGGTCATAATTATATTATTAAATAGAAACGGAAAGAACACATTATTATATTTTATACCATAAATGTAATTAGCTTGTTTTGATTATATTAACGATTAAAGTAGGTGCTCAGTGACGAATTCGTAATGTGATAGTCTACGAGCTGACCTCTTAAATGATTAAATGTTTAATATTTTCCTTGGAGGAAAGAGTGTGTGACAACGAATATAATGTAGTTATTAATAGATTAGGCCTCTAGCCGAAGTTGATCGAGGCTGATGGGTACACGTGGTTAATTTTTGCGGGTGCAAAATTTGCTACCAACGTTAAAAACACCGCTTTACATAAAAAGTACTGTACAAAAGTTAATCACATGTTAAGTGAAAACATTTTGAGCAAAATATATCAGAATAGACATCGGATTCTGATACAATAAAACCAAATATATATTAAATAATTTTTTTCATGTTTTCGTGGTATTTGTGTTTATCACTCATTAGTCGGAAAATTTACATGTAACAGAAAGATATTTCGTAGTCGGATATAAAGTTTAATTTGTTTGGAAAACTAAGCTACAAATTCGTTGTGTTAAAGGTATCATCTATCAAACGAATCGTCTAAGAACTTGTCAAACGAAACGTGCCTCCGCTTTTAAATGTACCTACTTAATGTTGGGGTGTAGGGCTGCCCCAGATAGCGGGTCAAGGGTAATCCCGCCGACCCCCACCCCAAGCGTCGTGGATTTCGAAATTCCCAGACTTCGAAATCGAGAGCAAAATACGTGCGCATATTGTCAAGATACTACTTACGCTACTTACTATACTACTAACAACATACGTCCATTACTTTTACAGGCTGTGTGACGGTAAGTAACCATCGTCACCCAATCCAGTTATTAAAATCAAACAAAGTTACCATCACGAACTTTTTCGTAGACCTTTTTAAAGGTGTACAATACTGTAGTACATGATTTTGATCTATCTCTTAAGGTTCAGCCAGCGCTTGTAATGTAAGCGCAAAAAAAGTGTTTATTTACGACATCACATTAGAAACCTCTATAATTAACAGTGTTTCTCTACTATATTCTGCATGTATTGTACCTATAAACCTTTCTTTCGAATCACTCTATCTATTAAAAACAAACCACATTAAAATCCGTTGTGTAGTTTTAAATATCTAAGCATACATAGGGACAGACAGCAGGAAGCGACTTTGTTTTATACTATGTAGTAATAGGAGTACATATAGGATGAGGATAGAAGAGAATAGAAATACATATATCAAAAAATAATCATTACTTTAGCTTAAGTCTTTCACTAAGCTTATGTAAGACTTTCACTATAGGTAAGACTTTCACTAAGCTTATGTAATTCATTAAGTAATGTGCGTTCCAAATTAAAGTAATATCTTCAATCCCAATTACTATTTCGTAATATTATTTCGAAATAATAGGGGTTAAAGTATGAAATTGCCGTTTTATTGCAATAGGTTCTTTGAATTGACATAGAATCTTCATGGTTTGAGGTTTTCGAATGAAACTTTTTTTAAATGGTTTCTATGATGTTCTTTTTTTAAAAAATGTAAAACATTTGAATATCGACTTTCAATTGTTTTTGTTATTCAATTTAGACAAGAAAGATGGATACTGCGAAAATTCGAGTTATTTTTGAATACGAGTTCCGACGCGGAACTAACGCGGCAGAAACAGCCCGCAATATCAATGCTGCGTTTGGAGAGGGGTCTACTAATGAACGCACCGTGCGATTTTGGTTTAAACGCTTTCGTGATGGAAATTTCGACTTAAAGAACGAGCCACGAGGAAGACCGCCCACACAGGTAAATAACGATGAATTAAGAGAGATAGTGGAAGCCGATCCTAGTCAAAGTACCCAGGAATTAGCGGCATGGTTTAACGTTACCTTACCCACAATATTGACTCACTTGCGTCAAATCAATAAAATAAAAAAATACGAAAAATGGGTGCCTCATGATTTGACTGATCTGCAGAAAGAAACGCGTGTTGAAACTTGTGTTGCCTTGTTGAACCGGTACAGAAATGAAGGAATATTGGATCGAATTGTAACATGTGATGAAAAGTGGATTCTTTATGATAACCGGAAAAGAAAAATGCAATGGCTGACCCCAGGTCAAATGCCACAACAGTGTCCTAAAGCAAAACTTACCAATAAAAAGGTAATGGTAACTGTTTGGTGGTCTCAGCATGGTGTTATTCACTATAGTTTTCTCCGATCTGGTCAAGCAATAACGGCAGATGTCTATTGTGCCGAACTCCGAACCATGTTGACAAAACTAGCAGTAAAACAGCCCCGACTCATGAATCGATCTTCACCATTATTGCTCCACGACAACGCGAGACCTCACACAGCACGAGAAACCATTTTGACCCTTCAGGAACTGCAGTTAGAAACCATTCGTCATCCTCCGTATTCACCAGACCTTGCTCCAACGGACTACCATTTTTTTCGTGATTTGGACAATTATCTACGTGACAAGAAGTTTTCTTCCCAGGAGGCAGTACAAAATGCTTTCACACAGTTTGTGCAGTCTAGATCGTCGGAATTCTATCGCAAAGGCATTAATGACCTTCCCATTAGATGGCAGCAATGTATAGATAATAATGGCAACTATTTTGATTAAATAAATTTGTTAAAAATTTAAAAAATAAACAATATAGATTTTCAGTACAAATCGGCAATTTCATACTTTAACCCCTAATATATCATATTCCAAGTTATATAATAGTGTGTTTATATTTTTTACAAGTCTTGTGATTTTCGGATTTACTACGGTTACTACGAAAATGTGTGGGCGATACCGATAAAAAATTTAGATAAGTGTAATCTTAGCATTTGGTGTTTCTGAATAACTATAAAAGCGTACACAAATAAGTAGGTACCCATCTTTTATTATTTAGGTTCATAATATTATAAAGATATTTGAATATATTCAAATCTTTCAAAGTATGACGCAATGGAGTGTACTTTCACATATTACATATTAATGAAGTGTATCTCAGCTTTTTGCCAATCGATATAACTAATTAGATGGAACCGACCAATACGTAAAACATTTTAGGAAAACAAATATTTTATTTAATAAGAAAAGTTTTTAAAATTAAAGAGGAAAGAATACAGCTCTCTATTTTATAGCCAGTTTTTTATCTAAATAATAATTACAGGGTGGCTAATAATAACAAAACAGCAACAAAATATAAAGATAGATTTCAATTCAAACCCATCGCCATAGCTAACCCGGCCTGACCCGACCCAGCCACGGTGCACAGTGCACCAAGTACAGCAACTCCTTTAACGGAGATGGAGGTGGAATGAAAATGAGCCAGTCTTAAACCAGTAGCAGCTTAACCACAAAAACCTACCCCAGGTCCACGGACTCGGAACTGCATCTGACGATTACACCAGAACAATTATATTATACAGAATCCCAATCTGGGTTCCAGTTACTTCAATAGCCACAGAAGAAGCTTTAAATATCTAAAGATAATGGAAATGATTCCAAACTGAAGACTGTCTGTTGACCAAGCACGGACACTACGAAAATCATCAAATCACCCCATCTAATGTCCAGGCTTTCACCCAGCTACCAAGACCAGATCGATCGATCCATTCTAGGGTTTTCTTCCCGGATACTCCGAGTATAACCAGCTATACGGGTACTATTACATTGCCAAACCCGAGTTGTACCCGTTGATGAATGAATTCATGAAAATTCTCGGAAAATCTATTACTAACTAACGCCTATAAATGATATAAGCAACTTTGCACCAAATGAAGGCGTTTAGTTTAAAAATAAAAATAAAGTTGATGTTAATTTATGTCGCCATGTTTTGTTTTTGTTTCTTTGTTTCTTTGGAGTTGAATCAAAAAAAATATTTATATTATTTTCATAGGAGTGTTAGAACATATTTGGTTGGCAATTATAATATTGGTCGGTGAATGGTGAGTAATTGAATCAAATATTGTGGATATCCTATAAAATTTTACTAAACGATGGTTTATTTTTTACAAGCAAATGGAGTTTCTGGAGTATGGAAATATTAAAAAAAAATACAGAATAAGGAATCCAAAATTATTATCATATAAAGTGTCTGCAACAAGTGTTTTTAAATGTTTAGATAAAAATATTAAAATAAAGATTGTAAAACAGGACTTTGCGTCCGAAAAAGAAGTGCCATCGATGTCGTCTTCTCAATCTGAAACTGAACAATATTTCAAGCCTAGTTCCAAAAAGAACGCCATTTTTTTTTTAGACTATGTACTAAAATTTCCGAAATTATTGCACTCTTGGATTCCACAAGACAGTATTAAATTATACATAAAATACGCTTATTATCATACTTCATCTTTTCGTAATAAAATAAAACATTATTCTGAGACAATTGTCTTTTTCTACAAAAATTGCAAATATCCGGGCACCCGGCTATAAGAAAGCCGGGTACGCAAAAAACCTTATTCGTTCTAAAATAATCAATAACAGAATGTACAAAATTAAAAATTAACGATAAAATAAAATAAGGTTTTAGGTCATTCTCCTCTTGGAAAAGCCACAGTTAGTGTTTAAAATATAATTAAGCGTCAAAAAACTTTTGAACAAATAATAATAAATGAACACAATATGATCAAAAACTTAACAAACTGAATGAATGAGTCCAATTATGTTACATGCGCAACACTTGTTTGTCCACTTTGCAATAAAATAGAAGAATGGATTATTTCATGTTTAATTTAACGAGAATATTTGGATTAAGCCAAGTAAAAACTATGTCTGAATGTCCAAAATACAACATGTTATAATTATAGTAATATAAGTAACAGTGCCGAAATATCGGAAACTCGCTAAAAACAATGTACATGGTAACAATCCCGTAAATAATTTATATTAATATAATGTTAATGACCATTAAAGTTTAAAATAACATGTAACAATGTTTGTTAATAATCTTTAAATAAGCTGAAACGTTTTGTTTACTTTTTATTAGAAACTGAACGTAAATAAGTCACGCGACTTATATCAACTGTCACAACAAGCAATGTCAAAAGTTTGTCAAATGTTTGTTTATGTTGTTATAAAGAATTTGTAAAGTTCAAATATTCCATACTGAATGAAAACCTTCATAAACGATATGAAGGTATATAATTTGACACAACTGAAATGGTAATTTACGTCTCACAATAAAGGTATGACTCGAAAATACTGGTATAAGTAAAGACGAAAATAATTGTAATAATTGATAAGTACAACTTTTAACAATTAAAAAGCAATATTATACTGCCTTTTATTTATTGACACTTTAATTATCATTTTTTTATTAGCCGAGATGAGTACACTCTAAATGGATATTTAGAGAGTATACCTAATATAATAAATATTGTATATTCTTCTAGCGCCGCGTTAACAGACTGTATCCACTATTACTCAAAGAAATCGCCTGATGGTAAGCGACGATGCGATCTAGGATGTGAAGCGCTTGCCTAGAACATACTTATTCACTCGAGACTTGAAGACCCCGAAATTGTATTTGTCAGGAAACATAGATTCAGGCAAAGAGTTCCACTACTTAGCGGTACGTATCACCAAAATCTGAACTAAAACGCTTAGTTCGACTCTTTGGTATATTACCATATAATGGTGTCGCCTATTTGTAAGTCTTGTTGTCCGATGAAAAAATGAGGACGGCGGAACAAGGTTGTGCAATTCTGCTACACACTCACCGAAATGTATCCTATAACAAACGGATAGGCTTGCTACCTTCCATCAATACTCAAGGCTTTTGAGCTTTTTATAAAAAAAGATCGTCAATGCCGATGAACCTCTTGGCCATCCTCTAAATAGACTCAATCGTCTGAAGCTGGTATCAGGCGGAACCGTCCCAAAGATGAGAACAATACTCCATAAACGATCGAACTTGTGCTTAATAAAGGATGAGCAACTGTTCCGGCGTGAAGTATTTCCTCACCTTCGCCAGAATGCCAATCTACGCTGTTTGAGCCATACTCTCAATGAAATAGTTAAAATTGAGAGTTGGTGACAAAGACATACCGAGGAACTAAAGATGGTCAGTGATCTTTCCTTCCAACCGGTTTATCTTTAGCAGATAATAAAGAGTAATAGTTTTGGCAGACGCTAGGATCACAATGGACGATGTGGTTCGCGCATCCCTAAAAAAGGAAGAAGGAGCGTCACTGCGTCGTCTGTAGCGCGGGCTCTCTTTCTCTCCTTGGTCGTCTTGTTCTGTCTTTAGACACAAAGACCGACTTGTGCTGTTGAAATGATACCACACCGGCCTTGAACTTATTTAACCTTCTACATGTATTAACTCTACTAAATATCAATTGCAAACCGAATGCACCGTAGAATTTAATAATAAAAGCTTTTAAAATAAATAATTAATTTATAACATTTCAACATTGTATATTCGAAGTTAGATTTCGGCTATTAAAGCCTATTAAACATCACTTTTTATATTATAATTAAAGGTTAGGGTCTTGTAAAGTTTTTTAAATGAGTTAGAGCTCATGGACTTTTTCTTACATTTTTAATTTACAGTTGAAAATTGAACTGTGGTTCACTTTAACCTTATTTTTTTGTTTTATTCGATATTTTAGTACTTACATGTATGGCAGGAAGCTGAATATTTTATGTGTGCAAGTACAAGTCTTGAAGAATAGGATAAAAAAAATATCAGAATTGGCATAATTGGCAGGAAAAAAATATTTAAGTTGATTAAGTAAAAAATTCTCACAATGTAAAACAAAAAATAACTTGAAATCTACGAAAAATCGCGGCACATAAACGGGGTATTTTTGTGTACACGTGATGTCAACTGTCAGATGTCAGAAAGCTAAAAGAATTTTTTAACGTCTCTGTTTGAACCACTCTGTATAATTAATAACATTGACTATTAAATTCAACAATACAGGTTCATCAATCAGAAAAAACCAAGTTTATTTGCCTGAAATAGGATTTTGATATGATTTACTTGCAATTAGAACAAGTGCTTATAACCAATGTGACGTAGTTCAGTTAGTTGACTGATTACTCTGCATTGGTTAGTCTATTGTGGTTCACTAGTGTTTGTTTCTTTATTATGTTATAATGAGGTTAAAACAATTATGTAATTTAAATACGAATCCATTGATAAAAATATATAATATTGTTTGGTATTGGTACTATTGGAATTGATAATTTATACTGGTAAATAAAAGTAAAATTATTTATTAACTTCTATACATTTAACACGTACAAGTTTATACTTGGTAAGCCTCTCATATAATTAAAATTAATTTTCGAGTAAATAATAGGTAACGACGTAATTTTTGTTCGTAATCTAGCCACCCCAACCTATAGGATTATAGACAGGCAGAATATTTTGCTCCTTTTGTTATTCCCAACGGAACAAATAACAGTTTGTAGCATTACCTATTGCTTCCCATTTTTCGTCTATAAAATTCACTCGACGCGTTATTCCAAGTCCAAGTATTTGCCATTTGTAAATTACTTTAATATTATTTAGAAGGCCTCAACGATCACAAACACATCGCTGTAAAGCTAGTTTTATGGTACTTAAATAATCTATAATCTATGGTCACAGTGGTTTGTGTGTTTGTCTGTCCGCTCGCTTTCCCGCTCTTTTTCCATTGTATCGAATAATGTTACCATAGCAACGCGTTAACCGCAAGTAGTTCGTCTACCGGACGCTAGATGGCACTAACGGAAAAATTTTAATAATAGAAAAATTTAAAGAATTTTGTCCACCCGTGCGAAGCCGGGACGGGCCGCTAGTTTATAATCTAAGATCACAAATTTGTCGTTTGTCTGTCCGTTCTTTTTCCGCTCTTTTCCCATAGTATATGCGTTACCATAGCAACGCGTTTTTTCCATTGTTGGGCGAAAATGGGAAAAAGTCATTCTCAATCTATGAGCATTCACCAATTCCCTTCCCGTGACCGGAGGGTGTCCAAGTTGCCAGGGGCGCAAAATTCAGTTTTTCAATTCATGAAAATAAATTTGGATTTTAGCTATACATACTGTAAGGAGTTTAATAAAGTTTTACTGCAAATTACAATAAAGTAGCATGTATTTGAAACCAGCTACAACCTGGTTACTAGGGAATCGTTAATTTGTCGCAACACGAGAGGATGTAGAGAGGCGCAAGGTCTACGCAATCCTTTTGAGCCAAATAACCAAGGTCTGGACGTACTGCCACAGGTCAAGTGAAACACTCGCAGTATATACTCGCAGTCATCGAAAAATAACAAGATCGGCAAGTTTATAAATTTCCTAGGAAAATTATGAACTTTCGTAAGATTCTAAACGAGAGATAAATTGTATTATTTTACGCCCATATTTTCTCAAATTTATCAATTTGCGACGTCTCGAGGTAAATTCATATACTAACAGATATCCACTTGTAAGATTCTAAACGGTTCGACCAATCACAGAAGAGCTTTTATTTTACGCTTTTTTAAAATACGGCAAATGCTGTCTGATTGGTCGATGTTGACAGTGGCAATGCTTGTGTCCATAGACTTAGGTACAATCAGACTTGCCAAACTATAAATTTATCTGTTTCGATTACCTACCTAACTGTATTTTTACTTTAAAACTAGTTAAGTACCTATAATACAGGATTACTTTTTTACATAATATGCTAATGACCTCTACTTCACCCTACCAAAATAAAACAACAGAAATCGTGTTCTACGATATTAAAGAGGTTTATTAAAAAAGAAAAACAATCATAAAACATAAAACCGGCCTTCTACCAAAAAAAGGTTAGGTTAGGTTAAAAAAAATTAGGTTAGGTTAGGTTATAGGTATTGACTGCTTGGAACTATTTATACCACTGGATCTTGCTGAGATTTCCTTTTTACTATCAAGACTTTTTCGTCACTAATTATACTTTTTGGCGTGATATTATTCTTTGTCTGTGGGCCGACGTCCCAAAACTTTAGTTTTCTTAAAATCTTCTATCATTTGAAAGACATTTTTAATTGTTTCCTCTTTCCATTCCAACTTCTTAGTATTTTAGTCATAGCCACTCTAAAACTTTCGTAGCTCTGTGGTAAATTTGCTTACTGATTATTTTACGCGTGCGATTTATCAATTTGTGAAAATATGGGCGTAAAATAATACAATTTATCTCTCGTTTAGAATCCTACGAAAGTTTATAATTTTCCTAGGAAATTTATAAATTAGCGGTTCTTGTTATTTTCCGGTGACATATGAATATACTAAGACTAATGGGCAAGGTATATTGAACCTAAATCCTATCATACACAATCATATTATAACTTACTAGGCGATGCAGTCGCTAAGCATAAAGCTACGCTGGTACCATATATTGGAGCGGAGCGTAATACCTATAAAAAAAATTTTTTTCCATGGGAAATCTTGCGAATTTCAAAATTCGGGCTCTGTCACAATCTGGTCCTAAACCTGTTGATTCGATTCCACGCAAAAAATATTAAAATCGGTTAAGAACTCGGGGAGTAATGGCGTAACAGACATTGCGCCATTGAAGCTGATCCATGGGAACTCCAATTATAACCAATTCTTAAATGGTAAATCAAAATAAGATTAATTAGGTAAATATCAGTATGAAGACAATAGTTTACCCGACTCTGTTGTTTAGTTGCTTGTCCACCGGTTTTATGTTTAAAAGTCCAGGTTTCGATCTCCAGGGGATGTGTATATTATGTGTACTAGGTTTGGTTGGTGGTAGGACTTTTTAGGTCTCCCTTGAAAAAGGCACGTAAACATAGCAGTGCATTTTATTTCTCTCATTCATTTTGTTTAGTTACCATTCATTTTACCCCCCTTAGTGTAAAAATAGAAAACAGATTTTTAAAATATTTTTCCCTATCTTCGAATCAATTTAATTGCAGTCGAATAGCGACGTTTAGGTGACCAATACTCGTAGTAATCGTTAATTAGTCATGATGTCTGTTTAAGAAATTCTTATTTAATTTTGAAAGAAAAAATATTATGTTTTAATTTTTATCATTGTAAGTGTTAAAACACTTTTATTAAATCGACCTTTAATTGAAAAAACTATATAATAAAATCTAAGAAGCTAAGTATAGATTAAAATAGGCTTTACAACTATTATTATTGACTTTATTGAGAATCAGTAAGAAGCATGAAGGCTGGTTTAAAGATAGGAATATTAATAGCGAACTTGTGCATTGTCAATATTAAGTTCTACCTGTCAGGAAATATATGACTTTCTTCAGGGTACTGGCGTAGAAACCATTTTAAAGGTTTTTCATTTCCAATACAGTTCATAGCTTCAGCGGATCAACTGAACTGAAAGTAATTTAACTAACAAATCTTACTTTCCTGTAACTAAGCCGTACCAAAAATATGTAACTGGAGAAATGTATAAGTCAGCCTATCGACACTTCATATAAAAAACACAATGTATGGAATTATGAGCGTACTTTGTACCAACATTGAAAATTACTATCATTATACGTCACGTCATGTTGGCCAGCATGTGTCGCATGAATGACGCCATTAAACTTTACATTATCAGCCTACTGAAATCTGTCACACTGTCTGAATTAATATTGAACATTACGATTGTAACATTAAGTTGATATAATATAATATTAGTTGAAGGAATTTGACAGTATTGGATAGGTTGTTGTGTCGCTAATAATACTAACCTAAATATTGCGAAGAGTTCATGAGTAGTGTAAATACTTATCGGTTATTGGACGAAGAGTTAATGATTAAAAAATACTGCTGGCTTTAAGATTCATTGGCGCATTGTTCATGGGCGAAACATTCTTTGGATGGAGCTATTATGGTGTAACTATTATATTATTTACAGAGGCGTCTTTACCTATGGTGCAGAGTGTGCGTTGCACACGGGCGCCACGATCCTAGGGGGCGCCGAGCACTTTCAATGACTTCAACGTTAATAAATGAAAATCGTAAAAAAATGGACTTTCCATACAAAATGACCGATATAGTCAGTCATCACGTCATGGCATCCAAAACTGGCAAATTTGTTTAATCGATTTTCAATGTAATCTTCAAACGATAGAGTTTAGTATCCATTGGGGAATTTTGACAGTTTGTTGTAATGTGCTGTTATATATGTACATGTACCCATTCCATTTTGACCACGTGCTTACTAGGGGGCGCTAGGATGATGATTGCACACGGGCGCTACGTGGGCTAGGAGGCCACTGATTATTTATATCACAATGAAAATGTCTCGAAATCCCTTTTGAAGGTAATGTAGACACGTCTATAATGCAAGGAATAATTTTACCAGACCGAGATCGGACCACGAACATAATTCCAGCCTTTAAGTTCTTAACTAAAAAGTGTGCTATCTACTACCGAACTACTGTGTTATTGGTCGTTATAAATACATGCAAAGTTTTAATAAAATAAACCCGTAAAACTCAATTACGTCTGTGATGCTGACATGAATTGTCACTTACACCTGCGAAGTTTACCCTAATTATATTATGACAATACTTTGTGTGTTTGTGTGTGTGTGTTTGTTACCATATTGGATAAATTATTTTATTCGGTGCTTTGCTATGGTAACGGTTTCAGCTATTGTTTTTCTGTATTTAATCTAAATAACTAATTCTTAGACGTCAAAATAAGAACGTGAAAAGTTAAGCGATAAGCGGATGACGGCTAGTTCTAGCTAAAGTTAAATCTGCAAAATTAGGTTATTAAGATATGCTTATTATGTTATTTAAAATTTCTGTTGCGGTGTATGGTGTTACGAATCGCACTGTTCTAAAAACTTTCTGAAAAAAACTTTGGTGCACACGCAGCAACTATGCACACGCTGTGGTTTGAGGAGATAATGAATAAGACTGAACTGAGTTATAATTACAGAACTGTTAAGAAAGTTTTGTGATTATTACAATAGTAAGTATATATTTATAGTTAATTATTGTTTTATGTAAGTGAAATACAATGATCATTTCTTGTTGAAATGTAACTCTCCTGTAACGGAGGACTCCATTTCAATGAGCATAATTATTAATATAAGTAAGTATGTTTGGTACAAGTAATTATTACATGTTTTTTATATTATTGTTTTTCTTATACTGTAACATTAAGATTTTTTCTTTTGGTCCATGACGCAAAGCTCACATACCTGGATATTTTAACCTGTTCGTTAGGAAAGCCAATACATATGTGTATAATCATTTTAATTTCTATTTAACTCAGACTGAATCGATATTAATTTGGTTCTGATCATAGAACAACGTATAGCTGTTGCTGTTTAAAATTCTAGTTGATTTCTTTCTGGTAATAGGAATCTGTCTAAATAAAACAAGTATCAATAAAAAACTCCAAGCATAACGCTGCACCGCGGACCACGCTAATACTGTGGTGAAAACTAACCATGTTTTATCCAGCGCTAATAACACTCTGATAAGTTGCTATGATCGAACGAGAACAACTTCTTTTAAAAAAGTCAACCACGCGATACTGAATAGCCAACAGAACATCTATGTTTTGCTGTCATTTTGCAAGTGTATATTTTGAAAGTATTTATATTTAAATCGTAATAATGTACTTATGCAAGCTTAAACTCCCGAGAATAAACTTTACAACTATGAGTGACGAGTAACTCCAAGCAGAAGCATACAATAAGCATTCAGAAATTCAAAACATGAGCTATCGCGTTAATTGGCGTCAACAGGGCAACTATTACACAATTTTCTAATTATTCAGAATATCAAAACCTAAAGCGTTATCCATTTATTTTACAAAAAAATAATATGTTTTAAATTTAAAAAGTTACACTTTTTATATTTGATGATAATAAAATTTCCATATAAATCTATTTAGCAAGATCTCTGACTAAAATATATATAATACTTTATAACGTATACAAAATCCACGAAAATAAGTAAATGGTAAGAATTACACATATGCCTATTCAGGTATGTTAAACCTTCATTTGATTATGAATTAATGAAGACCACACCAAAGTTAATTTCAGATTAAACTAGCTAGAGAATGAGTACCTGTTTATGCTCAATTGCTGTGAAACCTTCTGTAGAAGACTAATTTGAAGTCAGGTGACAGATTAACATTATGCATATTGAGCGAGATGTTCAGTGTTAAGTGCTATTATTACATTATGCAGGATAATCTAAGTGACAGAATCATCTTATCATGTTAGATAATGTTATAGGTATGTATATGATATCCAAGGGAGAATACACTGAATACAATCGGTGAAACGGTAGGTTAAAAAGGATCTCGATGTCGTAAGGAAGCTTGGATCAAAGTATTAACATTTGTATTTAAATGCCAATATATATTTATTATTATTTATTTTAATAATAATCTATATATACTCCCGTAAATATATTTTGTTTTCTTGGAAACTTCTCTATAACAAATTAAATCCTTGCTCTGTGTTTACTCCATAACCAAAAGAGCAGGGTGGATAAGAGACATTTTCGCCCATTACACACTGAAAAAAAGTTTCTCGTTCCGGTAATTTTTCAATGGATTTGTATTGTTAAAGATATATATTTATTTATTTAGAGAGATTTACGGAATAAATAATATAGTAAGTCAAAGAAATTATTCCCCAAACAGAGTGTTTCGTCTTTTTTACACATTTTTGTCGATTTCTAAAAGCTTTTATTTAACTTGCAATGTATGTTTGTTAGGGTAAAATCTTGCAACTCAATTTTGAAGCAGATATCTTTAACCGATTGAGCTGAAATTTTGTATACACGTTGTCTGGATGTCAATGTACGATCGTATGATTAACTGTGTGACGTCATTCTAAATCCAACATGGCGGCACACCCAAGATGGCGGAGTAGTTATTTTTTTATGCACTCCTACAATATGGTTATCAAATAAAAGGGCTTGCTGAGAATAAGTCGAAAAATTAAGTGACGTCATTCTTTATCTAATATGGCGGACTTCTTAAGCATAAAACTCAACTTTAAAGCAGATATTATCAATCAATTGAGTTGAAATTTTGTATTCACATTCAGTTAGCGGTGTGACATTATTCTAAATCTTATATGGTGGAACCCCCAAGATGGCGGACTAATTATTTTAATGCTTGCCTACAATATGGGTATCAAATGGAAGGACTTACTGAGAATACGAATACGAGTTATTAAAAAATTTGGTGCTGAACACAAGCTCCGTTGCTCCAATCAGTCTGGGATTTTTGTGTACTTGGGTTTTTGGAATCCTCGATTATTTATTGAGCTTGAATTTTAGAGTCTGTAGTATGGGTTGTTTAACTTTGACTTGTATGATTTTGTGGGAAAGGCCTCGAAAGCATTAGTTTGTAACCTGTCTAGGAGAAAGATAACTTCAAAATCAAACGAGAACAAAATGCAGTGTAGTGCCGTCGACTATACTGTTGTATACTTAGGCTCGAAGCTCTTCGCTGATGGTCAAGCATACACTACCCTAAGTAGGGAAAAACATTAGAAGGTCTCCTTATTTATAAGTTAGACCGTTCGAAACTCACCGGCAAACGACCTTGCAATGATGCGTTGAATAAAATAAACAGACTGAGAAACGTGACTAACGATAACTAATAAGTAAAAAAAAAATTAAAAACAAGCTTTTATTATAATGCGGTAAAAAGAAAAAATAAACTTTTACTATCAACTTATAACGTCATTACACAAATTATAAGATATAAAGGCTTGTCGCAAGATTCACTTGTGTATTTTGTATGTAAGTATGTAAGTGTAAGCCCATTCGAGTAGCCACACCTAATGAGGAATCATCCCGCGTTGCTTCTTCGAAACAAATTAGGGTTTCAACATTTTTCGTTTGTTGAAACTGAAATGTCACTCCTTTCTTTCTTTTCCAGTCCTATTTTATAGTTATCTTTTTTGATTATGATAGATAATAAAGTTTTTGTATGGGGGTTTTCAAAAATTCAATCACAGAAAACGATGACGAATGTGGGATTAAAATAATCCGTATTAAATATTTAAACAAATAATTTGACTGTATTACTAATCTTTATACCTCTTTCGAAGGTACAGTCGTGATGTCATGTTATGTGATTGCGTAAACAATGCAAATTTATGCAATGGCAACAATCGCAGTTGAATGCTGTAATTTTTTGAAGAGTTCCGTTGTCTGTCTCCGATACTTATCACCGAATCTTAATGTAATATAAGTGGGACCATTTCGAAAAAAAACCCCTTTCTAATAAAAAGAACTTTGCAAATCCGTCTTTATATGAAAGAGTTATGCCCGAACATAGGTACCTACATAAGGGGTTGAATTTCGCAAAATCCCGTCTTAGTAAAAGAAACTCCCACGCTAAATATGAGACTCCTCGCACTTGTAGTTTCAGAGATTTGAGAGTAATGAGTGAGTGACCTATCGCTTACTTATATATATCGGATGGCTTGTGAAATGCATTTGTTGGACGAAGTAGGCTATTAGTGTTATTGTTAAGGTATTTGTATCGTGTCTAACGATCGTATGGCAGTACGAATCACATGTACAGGAGTCAAAACTTCCAGATTCTATATAGAAAACATGAATAAATGTGTCGAAAATCCATTTTAAGCAGTTTTATTTAAATATGCGATAGTGGACGAATCGAAAGGGCTGAATTCATAAAATGGAAATAAAACATTCTTTTAAATCAAAATACTTTTACCGAATAAACGACGCGTATATTTTTGTTGCCAGCTTTAATATTTAACTCGCAAAGTTCAATTGTATGTATGGAAGTTATCAGGCATTAACATTTGTAAACTATTTCAACCACATTTTGGTATCCGATTGAGCTAAAGTTTTGTATACGCCCTTAGTTCTGGTGACAATACAATAAACAATTCTTAATATTATTAAAATCATTTCAATATAACCAATGCTCAAACATAGCAGATCGCAATTTTTTCAATCCCTTTAATATAAGGATGCGATTAAAGGGTTTGAAGAATAGAAAACAATAAAGTAATTAAGACCACACTAAATTAAAATGCACCTCACCAAGATTGCACATTATGTGAACTGAATTGTAAAATTCCCTTTCAGGTGTCTACGCAATTGATTGTGACCACTGTGACTATCTTCTCTCCCATATCAGGCAAACATTGAATAAAGCGAACTTTCACTCATAACACCTAAATCAAAATCGGTTTATCCTACCGAGCTTGAGACCTACGCTATAATGTCACAATTGGATGCAGAGCCACCTTCATAACTGTATATGCCTGTGACTTACGTGTCACGCGTTAAACACTCCTCTGTTTGAGCCGGGGGTTTTTTATTCAAAAACCAGTGCTATAAGAGGAAAATAAGCAAAAAGCAGGCTTCTGAGCTAATTATAAACCATTTTCACATCATGTTTACTGATATTAATTTAATTAATTAACTATTTATGTAAAACCTACCTAATAACCGTTAGTTATTTCAATAATGTTTTAAATCAGTTTTTCAATCTTTTTGTGTAAATATCTACATATGCATCTATGTTTTTTGATGTCTATTTTACCTCGCTCAGTGGCTCAGTCTGATAATATGTAATTCATTGAACAGTACAAATACCCGTGGGACTTCCGGATAAAAGCTCTTAGATAGCAATTGTGTGAAAAAAGCAAATCAATCTAACAACTACAATTTTTGCATATTGCATTGCAATAAACTTTTAGAGGTTAAATGTTTATTAGCTCTAAAGAAGATTTAGTAAATTTGTATAAATTTTATACATCAAAGTAAATAAGTTTTAGAATTCGTTTGATATGAATGTAATATTAAGGATCTGTTCCTTTAAATTTGCTACTCTCTCATTCCACAGCCAGTCACTGGATTGAGAAACCCAACCGTTTCAGCTTCGTCGAATTACGCCTTAATTGCATCAAAACGAAATTGGGATTGAAGGTACACTTTCAATATTCGTTAGAGCTACCAGACAGCATAGTTATAAATCATAATCATCTTTTAACTTCAAGATTCTTAATCAATAAAATCACTCTATGGACCGTTGTAAAATTATGTTGACACACATTTCGGAACATATAAAAACTAAAAACAAGCTGAAATATAACTGCAAAATCAAGAAAAATCTTACTCGTATTTTTATTTTAAAATTGTCGGCCTTTAACAAAATAAATATTATTTAAGAGGATAGAAATATTCTTTCCCTTTTGCACTCGATGCAATTAAAAATTGTTGTCTCATAATAAATTAATTTATTTCCGAAAACGATCCTACTCCCATTCAACAAAATCCAGTTTTATAAAATTAGATAATTAAGGTTCATTTAGCAGATGCAATAAATATTGGTGGCTTGACATCCCGGATCCTGAACCGAGTTAACCCACAAATATTTTACTGCATTATTGTAAGATTTTACTTTTCCACTGATTAAAATGAAACAGGATTACGCGATCCCACTTTTCGCGCCGACAGTCCTGGGTTCGAATCCCAGAAGGGGCAGATATTTGTATGATGAATACGAGCATTTGTACCTGAGTCATGGATATATATATATATATATATATATGAATATTACATATCTATGTATAGTATAAGTATGTCTATCCGTTACCCTAGTATCCATAACACAAGCCTTAAGGTGCTTACTTTGGGCTAGGCTAATTGGTGTGATTGTGGGAAAAAAAAGTGGCGTCCAAAGCGTGATGGAGTTGGAGCTAATAAACAAATTGTGCCCCATCCCAATGAATAAATAATGTTGAAATCGATTTGCCCTGAGCCAATTATTTTATTCTACACAAAGTACAATGGGAAAGGTTTTGTCGAAGGTTTAGCAAACGTTCGAAACTACATTGGACACTTATTATATTTTTTTGAGAAATTCGATCCGTCAGGTCCATTAATTAGTTGTAAGTGCAACTCACAATAACATCACATCATT
Source organism: Calamotropha paludella (assembly GCA_927399485.1). NCBI lineage: Eukaryota > Metazoa > Arthropoda > Insecta > Lepidoptera > Crambidae > Calamotropha > Calamotropha paludella. The sequence goes on along the minus strand of OV656803.1, from coordinate 27,640,756 downwards.
CACGCCATCAAGCTATTTTTCGGCCCCGTAACTGCGACACAACTGATGCTAACACAATTTATTGACAATTAGTGTTTTTGCTCGTTACTGGGAAGTTCCAGCGATCATCAATTTTAATCGGTCCACTGGTATCCATCAATCGAAATACAAAAATAAAATTGAAACAATGAGTAGGTTCGCTTAACTTACTGATTTATTAAAATCCCAAAGTATAAGTAACAACTATTTACCATTCTTTTAGATCTTTTTCTCCAACTCTTTGTTAGGAATTCCAATGAATAATCTCCCATTGAATTTAGCAATGCAATTTTTGCAATGTAGTAGGTCGTTGTAGGTCACATACAATATTAATTATCTGAGCCTCAAAAAAAAAACATGGTAATAATCCCGTAATATATACATATATATAAGGAATGTTTAAAGTTTCAGTAACAGTTTGAAACTGTAGCAGTATATGAAATTATACTAGTTTCTAATTGAACCATTTTACTTATGAATTATGAAACTACAAATGTGTACATGTGTGTGTGTATGTGTACCACAAGTTTTTGAGAGAACAAAGTGTATATTTAACGGAGTTAACAGTTAGTTGTAAGTATTAAATTATTGTCTAATTGGCTTGTTACGAATAACTATATTCATGCAGTTGATAAATTGGCTTTATTTCAAAATCATACAACCGTTTCGTAAGCATTTAATGCTATAACTACCTTAGAAATATTTAATTTTCAAATATTTGTATTTTACATAAGCACAGTCAAAATTTTTACGAAACTACTATGGAATATCGAAGCTTTAACGATGCTGTGTGGAACTTTGTGGTGTTGCTTCGCTATGTCGCTGGCACAAGGAATTAAAAAACTTTATTTGTTACAGGTTTCAATTCTAAATCAATCTATTGATTACCGCTTGGTGCAACGGTAGTGATCCTGCCTTCTGCGCCAATGTCTCGGGTTTGAATCTCGGTAGGGGTGATGTGATGAAATAAATCTGTTTAAGTGTGAAATCTTGTGAACATTAATTATGTATTTGAGCCACAAAATAATTTCACAGGTTATTTAACTCGACCCAGAGAAAGTTATTGCTTTGACTAATTACCTCAGACCGAAAAGTACAGAAGTCGTAAAAAAAATTGTTATATTTGTAAACTATTACTAAAATTTCATTCGGAAATTTGATTTTCAGATAATAATACCATCATATTAAAGACTACCACAACAAAGATAGGTTTCGGCGGCTTACTGTCTGATATCAACGGCAACCCGCTTACCCCAAAAAAAAATAAAAAAAGGTTTAAATATGTTTTTTTATAAACCCTTGGGTAAAATTGGGTAAAAATAGTGGTATGTTATAGTTGAATACCTAGTACGCCGAACCCTTAGCTTTGGACGACTATTTACGCCACACCCTGTATATTAACATTTTAATGTAATTTAACTAAGTTTGTAGAAATGTATGCCTGTTTATGAATAATTTTATATTGTGTATGGTGTCCCAAAGTAGATCTTTACTGATCAGGCAATTAAGAATATGAGTAACAGAAGTAAAAAAAAAATCAACTATAATAGCATCTCATAATAAAAGAAGTAATCAAAACTCTACATAACGATTTATGCATTTATTTTTATTAAATAATATATACTTTTAATATTTTACCAACCAATTCAACTACAATATCGATGTCGATTTTGTAAAGCCACCTATTACATTAGCACCTCCACCAGTTAATTCGAACTCTTCGCTCCGCATACAAGAAGGTTTTAAAAATAGAGACGTTTTCACGATATAAATTTTAAAATAACAACCTATTATTTATAGTTATTCAGAACATCCCATATTTCTTTCATTTTCATATAATGTCATTTTAATTTGAAATTGTTTACCTAGCAGCACAATCCACACGACGTAATACAATTTTAGAAAAGTAAATCAGTCAAATGCGGGAAGTAGGTAGTAAAATGTTTTGATAGAACATAAATTTAATTTAAAATGTTAAATGTTTAATGTAAAATTATTAAAGAATTCAGATATTGGAAACTGATGTTTGATACAATTTTAAACACTTAGACAAACCGACAAACGAGCTGACAAAAAATCTTACGTTAGTTATTTTCATTCCAGTCCAGTTAGAACAGACCAGTTGAGGTTTCATATTTATTATGTGTATAGATTTTACGTTTAATGAATTATTCAGAATAAACACAATTATGTCATCAACACTAGCGTATTTGCATGCGATAGCGTTTGTACTTGTGAGAGTTTCGACAACGTCGCCCGATAACAATGGCTTTGCTTTTCTGTTCAGATTGTATCTAATATGTGATATTACTCTCCATTAACTATATTGTAATGATCCAAGCTCAATAGCTATTATCTAAGGGTCAAATAGATGAGATTAGTAGTGTTAATATTATTAAACTAGTATCGATACATTCCATTGCTATAGTGGGGCCTGCGCATGGAGCGTCGTCAATTTGCATGACAAAAATTCCCAACGGCATTCGGTTCTTTGCGCTATGTACCGCTACCACTCAACTAAGCAATCCTTCTAACGATGTCGGTTACTTTAGTTCTCCTGCGGATCTCCTTATTTCTGATTCTATCACTCAGGAAAATACCAAGCATCGCTCTCAGCATTGCCCGCTGGGTGGTCACCCATCAAGCTATCTTATAAAACCCTTAGTTAGTGAACACGTATCATTCCCGTATATCTTCTGAGACTACACAAAAATTCCTCAAAAATATATTTTAATTTACGTCTTTTATTCTAGTTACTTTTAATTAGTTTAAATATTTGAGAAATTCCGTTAAAAGAAGAGATAAAACTAGCTATAGCGTCAATTGTTATCCCGCATTGTTGTAGACATCATGACCATAGACAAAGGGAATCTGCGCTTTGTGACTGACAATAACGTGACATTAGGTACTCTAATGGCGTACCTCCATCGACCACATAACCAAGTACAGATTACAATGGTGTTTCTGTTCCATTTTTCTACATTTAAATTTATAAGTTTTTGAACATTTTTGTCATATAACATAATCAATGTATTTTCGTTTTTACGCTTTCTAATTAATGTAATCATTGTTTTTTTTAAATATATAAACTAACGAACATTTGCCATTCGTTTTTGTTTGATTGCGACTGCTACATTTTATTTACTTTTTCGTCGTTCTTTGACATAAAAAATTCGTTATCGATACAGAAAACGCGTTTATTTTTCATATTTTTATTTATTTAGTCCTGACGTAGGACACTTTTTCAATAACCGAGTTCACTGGTTGACACATTTTTTTTTTAATTATGTTTTTACACTAGTTTATATTTGTGTCGTCTAAGTTTTTTATAACTAAATTCTACAACAATTTGTTATTAGCTTATGTTTGAAAAAAAATCACACAATCAATCTAGCTGATTCTACTATGGCAATCAAGGTACTTTAAATTACTATATCAAATATTTATTTATAACTGTTAGGCTCGCAATTTATTTGATATAGATTTTAGGTTGTAGACTTTGGCGTGGGCGTAGTCACGATTAATATGAGAAAAACTATTTGGATTATGCAAGTGAGTCTTCAATTCGAAACGAATTTATGAGAAATAATAAACACTATTATTGTTGTAGTAAACGCAAGTTAAATTGATCATGTAGGTGAAATATGTGCATAACCTTACAATACGCCGAAAAGTAAATTCAACAATTTTGTAGTTGTGTGAACTACGAATGACTACGGCTACGGTAGTACACTGCTACGAGAACGCAATATTCTACGAGAAAATTATGTTGAACATAATCCGTCGGGGTAAAAGCAATATCGAAAATTCAATTTACACACTTAAAATTAATTCTTAATGAAGAAACTCTATAATAATCAAATATACACAGATGGCGTTGCCGTTACGAAAATATTATCTTCATTTTAGTAAATTTGTTAACAATTCATAAAGTTGTAGTCGTCCAATAAAATTGTTAATATGCGTCAGAGTCATAGTTTAAAAAATACTATTTTGCAGCTGAAATTCGATAGTAGAAGACTCAATTGTTTTCTGGTAACTAGTGGAAGTATCACCCAAAGTAAATGTGCTAATTTACTATTTTATCTTATTTGAATTATAAAACAAAGTAATAAGTGCCGGTAGTACTGTGAATTTTCAAATCAGTAGATGGTACTCGTGAAGGAGCCAAAGTTAAAGTCGAGCAAGCATATCGTAACTTTTGTCATCGCACTTACAGTCACTGGCGTATTGTTCGGCCTGCTTGGTCTTGTGTCTAAAGTCGGAGTTCAAAGCCTAGGACGAGATTTTTTTTCTCACTTTTTTTTCTGCTTTTTTGTGTATGTTTTCTATAACATATAAAATACGTGTGTAAAAAACAACTACGCCTCCGAGCCCTAAGGTGGGATTTTAACTTTTACATTGCGAATAATTTTAGTATACAAGACTTCTTTTTCATAACAGTAAATTTTTTTAGTGATACTTTTTTTCCGTAATAAAAATGCATTCATCCTGTGGCTCATGTCTATCTAAAATAGAAGACAAATGTGATTTGAAGTGTTCGCGTTGCTCGGAGCATTATCACTACCAAGGTTACAACAGTGAGTTAAACAAAGATTGGGTCTGTCCATCTTGCCATAGCAAGCAGCGCAAAACGGGTAATAATGCCGACACACCAGTAAAATTGAGTTGTGTACTCAATCGTTCTGAATAAGATAATGTGACACTCTAAACTTTACTACTTTTACTTTAGATTACTAATGTTCTAAGTTCTATATCAGAAAAACATGTGAAGAGCTAAAGTCAGAATGTACTTTGAAGTTTAATACAATTAAAGATCTCACGAAAGAAAATGGCACTGCGATTGAACCAGATGGATCAACTAACGAGGGCTAGTAACCTTGGAGTTCAATGTGTGCCTGAATCTGAATCATAAAATGTGGGTAAACTCGTAGAACAACGTTGTACAGTAAAATGCCCTCTTAAAGAACATGTAATTCATTATTACTCTAGGATAGGTAAAATGACACCTGCCAGCACTTTCTATTCTTATTAAGTTAAGCAGCCCACGATTATGCGATATCTTACTTGCATCCGTAATAAAATATAACCGGAGCAATCAGCAAAACAAACTTCAATCGCGATCTTGGCATCAGTGGCAATAAATCTACGCCGGTATACGTAGCGGAAATCTCTCCCTCGAAAATAAAGAACTACACTCTGCTGCAAGGAAGAGAGCAAAAGAACTCGATTATTAATACGTATGGATTCGTGGCGGGAAGGTTTTTCTGCTCAATGATGACTTGATGGCTTACACTATTTTTTGGAATATGGACACCACATCTAAATTAGGCTAATCACTTTTTCCCATCGTTTTTACTGTTCATTAAATACTGCGCTCAAATATATATTAAAGCATGCTATAAAACAATATTCTGTAAAATTTACAAATTTTGGTATAGGTATATTATCCGAGTGTTAGATATATTCGTACGAAATGGAATGAGCTGTTTAGAAATGTACTAGTTGTGATTATGATATAATAATTTTGTCTGAAAGCTGGCTTGACAGCACAATTATTGACTGTGAAATTTTCTGTGATCGAAATGTTGTTTGCAGAAGAGACAGGGAAACAAGTGATTTCATGGGCAGATGATATCTAATAGTTGCAACTAACGGTGGAGCTTTGACTGTATCAGCAATATACTCTTTACGGAGGAAGAAGTGCTGAGGGCCTTGCAGTATCTAAACCGCATAAAGGAGACTGGTTGTGATATACATTTATTTATATTGAATCACGGAGCGTAGACGTTTTCCCTTCACCTAGGAAAGAGGCTAAAATCCAACGATGCCTGCTTAGTTTCGAACTACAGACCAGTATTAGGAAAAATGTTCGAATCTTTACTATGTCCTTTGATATTATGGCATATAAAACAACTTCACAATAGTTTGGATTTATCGAGCTCATTCCACTACGAGAAATTTAGTGTCGTCCACTTCTTAGTTACTAACTTTTTGAATAACCGTATTCTAGGGGACACAATATACACTGATTTCAGCAAAGCTTTCGATGCTTTGCTGAAATCAGTGTATATTGATCACCAAAATTCACCTAAAAACCTTTCTATATTAGGCTTCTCAAATAATTTACTAAATTTATTTCCGCTCTTATCTCGGCTGGCGCTTTTCTAGAGTTATGATCGGTGGTGTCTCATCTTACCCTTTTGCAGCACATCTTGCACCTATATTATTTGACATGTTCATAAATGATATAGTAATAATTTTCAAACATGCACAGTGCTATCTTTATGCTGATGATCTGAAATTACCTACCGCTACCTGTTAAGAAGGAAACGAATGACACTTTAGCAAGACTTAAATCAGTTATCGGTCTGGTGCAAAAACAACCGTATGTCGCTGTACATCAGTAAATGTAAATATATTCGGTTCACTAGGAAAAGGAATAATACTCAGTACTGCATTGAAGGTCAGTCGCTGGAAGAGATTGATAACATTAAAGATCTCGGTGTTCATTTCGATAAAAAAGTGCTTTTCCACGTTTATATAGATAAAACAGCATCACAAGGTTTCAGAATGTTAGGCTTTGTTCTGAAGAATAGTAAAATTTAAAGAACTATCTACAAAAATCTCGCTTTTTAGTGTGTTCCTGTCTGTCAAGTATGGTCTCCGTTTTAAAGCGTTCACATTGAGCAACTGGAGTGGATTTAAAAGAGATTTTGTATGGCATCTTGCTTATCAAGACAATAAAGATAACGCACTCGACACCTATGAGAGGCGCCTCTCTTTTAACGGCTTGTGAAGCTTAGAGAATAGAAGAATACTTTTGGATCAGATGTTCCTATACAAGCCAGTTAATGGAAATCTGGACTGCCCCAAACTCCTGCAGCATCTTCATTTTAACACCCCATTTAAATTGCCGCGACTATTTGCGTATAACCCTTTCTCCTTTCTCGCTTGCAAGACTAACTCCGCTGACTTTTCAAGTTTAAAAAGGCTATAGAAATAGTTTAATGTGTTGCAAAAAAACAAGATATTGATATGTTTTCAAACAAAAAACAAGAGTTCAAACGACGCCATACTAATATTATTAAGGATCTATGATTCTACTTTTATTTAGCACTTAACTCTACATTTATTTTTTAAATGTTATAGCGTATGTATTGTTGGTGGTCCTTATCACTACATAGTATAAAACAAAGTCGCTTTCTCTGTCCCTATATCCCTATGTATGGTTAAATCTTTAAAATTAAGCAACGGATAGATAGAGTAATTCAAGAGGAAGGTTTATATGTTTAATACATGCATAGTATACTGGAGCATTGCATCCGTGCGAAGCCGGGGCGGGTCGCTAGTAAATAAATAAAATAATTTGCATCTTAGTTGAAGTCCACCACAAAATGTGATTTTTTTTAAAATAATATACAACGATAGTATCAAGAAATTAAGTTCAAATCAATTCCGGAAACTTAGTCTATATACAATTGACCACAGACTTATAAGAGTTTGTTTTTTTAATTATTTAATACAAGTATGAAATCATAACAAATCGTAAAGAAAAAAAGAGGCATTTATTTTACGGTTTTACAATTTTAAAAAGCTTTTTTAATTAGGATTTTTTTCTTGGCCTTCATTCTTTTTTTTCACTTTCTTCAATCCTCAGTCCTATTAAAGTTGTTAAATCTGGTCCAAAAGTTGAATATTGCTAGGTTACTTTATCAACTTATGTCGAAGTTTACGAACAAGGTACACTTAAATTTAAAGCAAAGCTCGTTATTAGTAATCATAATAGCGTAACACTATTTCTCTTGTATTTGGGTTCTTAATTAATTTGACGCAACAACTATTATCTATTGGTGTTTGTGTGTATACTTACCCTACTTACGTGTTGTGTTTACTATGTTTTTCTATAGAATATCAAGTGAAGATACTTCAAACTACTAATCCATTCATAACTAATTGTATTAAGCGAAGCAGAGTTTATTAAACTCATCTATTAAAAAAACAATTTGCTTTTAGATTTTCTCGTACATAATTAAGTCTTACTTTTTTTTAAATAAAACCACTTCACTCGGATCTACGACAAGTTTATGTTTATATCTTATTTTTATTTCTGACGTTTAGACTCCTTTACAGGAACCATAATCACAGCATGACTGAGGTAATTAATGGTCGTTATACATATGCTATTACTACATTCTAAATTTTTTAAGCAGGCACTTTCCCAACTATTCAAATTATATTTTTTGTTTATTTTGCATTTTATTTAGTTATTTACTACGTTACTGTAAACTCCTGAGACTATCACAATTTCAGAAATAAAGTGGCCCTTCTGAGAAGTAGTGGCGAAAGAATTTCGAACGTGAGGACCCCCACTTCCATCTTACATTTATTATTTAAAAAACCTCACTATATCACTACATCTTGCAATGTGTTTAACCTATTTACCTATTACACAATTAATCTTATTAAAGCCGAAGCAGGTGGAACGCTTCAAACTTTATCTCAATATAATAGCCTCGCGTAGCATTCTAGGAACATATTTCGGTTTCCTAACAAGGATTTGTCATAAACCACAAATATAGTGTTTGTCCCTTCAAAGCATGTTCACACTGCAGACTTATTATCGCGGCTATGGTTTACATCAGCTACTACTCTTACTTTGTCTTTGTTGTTCCCTCCTCTACTAGCTAAACAGTTCGTTCTAAAATCGCGAATAAAACTCATAGCAAACTCACAGAAGTAGCAGATTACCTGCACATTAATTACCAACCCACATGAAAACCTGTCTCGAACACGTTATGCTCAAATGTAAGCAACCTCCCTTCTGTTATGTAGCTGAAACGTCAATCACTGAACATGACTCATTGATCCTTTTCCTAGAACACAGTGTAAAAACTGGCAAAAACTTTTCGTATAAGAAATTGACTGGCTGATGCAGATTTGTCTATATCCAATATAGGATATACCAGATCTTAATGCAGCTACTTCTTTTCTTCTATCAAAGATATGTAGATAGTGCAATCAAAGAGCTCTCATACTATTACTATACCAAATCGTAAAAGGGTAAGGAATCCGTGGATGACTACCGGTCTTTTGAGATGTGTTAAAAATCGAGATAGGCTTCACCAAAAACTTAAGAAAGATCCCAACAATACTTGTAACGTACAAAAGGTACAGAAATTTCTGTAATGAACTCCTAAAAAACTCAAAATAAATTGAGAAAGAAATCTACTACAAAAAGCAGCTGGTACTAATAATAAACAGCTCTGGGACACTAAAACAGTTAATTTATACTAATAAAATAATACTAGTGCATAAAAATCGTGACAGATCAATTGCTAAACTATCCACATTATCTAAATTAAATGAAAAACTTATAAACAAACGTCTCTTGAACTATCTTAAAACAAAAAAAACTTTCAAATTCCCATTTTAGCTTTGAACATGGTATCTCTACAAATGATGCAGTACTCGAATTGACTGAACATGTAGTAAAAAATTTGAACAAAAAGAAGAAGGTAATAGTGATATTTTTTTATATATCTAAAGCTTTTGACACAGTCTCTGTCCCACCATTACTTAACAGGGTTATTGCTGGAGAGGATGGGAATTTACGGCGTCAGCTTACACTGTTTGAAAAATATTTGAGCAATAGAGACTTCAAAGAGTTCGAGTGGGTGAAGTGGTTGGTGACGACTTACCGATAAACTACTGCGTGCCGAATGGTAGTGTATTAGGCCCTACACTATTTCCAACGTTCATCAATAAACTCTGTATTCTCCAATTGCAAAACGATAAAATTGTAACTTTTGCGGATGTCACAGCGCTTACTTTCAATGGTGATAATTGGGACAAAACATATAACTTTGCACAGCTAGAGGATTTAACTCGGTAACTGACTGGCTTAGAAATAACGCACTGACACTAAATGTCGACTCACCAATAAATGGACGGAGTTTACGATTCGATGGCGAGATCACCACCGGCGCCTACACCGGCTCCCGAGAAATGTCAAAGTGACTTCACAGATTACTGAGTAGCGAGACACGTCTCACAGACGAAATAGACGGCGCATTGTAGTTAACCACAAACAATTTACGGCAGGAGTACGACCTCCGAAAGTTCCACGTAACAATATAAAGAATTTAAAAGGAAAATGATCGCAACTAGGTAGATTTTATTGTTAACGAGTAATAATCGACCATCCTGGAAGACTAATTTGTAAGGGGACATGTACTACAACTACGTATCTTTTAACTATCTAGAGCAGCTATTAAATACTAACATAAAACGGTATGATACTACGGAACACTAGACTGAGCGTGTCGTGGCACACATTCGCCCTGTTTTTTGTAGCAGCAAGAACTATGAGTTTGAATTGCATAGTTCTTTAAGCTAACAATAGAACGCCACAAATATTAATAAAAGTATAATATTTTTCTAACTTATCTGTTTTCAAGTCATTAAGTAAGACGCTCTCCAACTTTTGAATTCTCTACAATGAAAATATTTCCTTGAGTCTCAAAAAACTTCTCTACGTGGCTACAGAATGAAATTTTGTTCTACGAACATTTTTATTAATTTAGAAATAAGTGAAAATCATGGTGCTAAGTCTGGTAAAAAAGGCCGGTGATTCATAATTTCGAAAACAGCCTTGGACATAACCGTCAGAGCGTTGATCACATTGTGGCAAAACAACACGCTTGATACCAACTTTCCACGACGTTTTTCTTACTTACAGCTTTTCATCTCGACAAGTAATCGATAAAAATTATTTCTTCATAATCCTATAAGGGGCCATCCATAAAAGACGTCATACGAATTTGAGAACTTTTCAACCTTCCGTCCTTGTCACATTATTAGAACACCCTCCCCCTAATGTGACGTCGCCAACTAAAAGAATCAGTTTTTTTTAAATAATCTTTTATTAAATCAATATAAATTTAATTTTTTTTAATTAAGTGACAGACAGAATGTAAAAGTGACAGACAGACTGTAAAAGTTATAGACATGTGACGTCACATAGCTTTTGAGTCCCATGTCCCTTGTCACACAATGTCACATTCCGGTGATACCTTCCTCCACCCCCTAATGAATACCGTAATTTATGGATGACGTTATATATCCCTATTTGTTATTACTATGCCTGCAGTCAGAACGACACGCAAAATTTTCACAGATGAAAAATATGATAATTTTCAAGACATGCTTTACTTTTTTGTTGCAAAGTCGAAATGGTGAACCCACGTCTCGTCTGCTGTTACGAAACGACAAAAATTATCGAAATCACATTTAAAGGTTTTGAGATTAGGCCTAGAAAGTTTCAAACATAGTTTCATGTTTGCTTCAGTTAATATGCGCGTAAAAGCCAGGCTGCTACGCTGTCGGTTAATCCCGATGGGATGACATTAAGAGTTTAGAAATAAATAATAAAAAGTGTAGATCCCGTAGCTTTACAGCACGGACAATATTTTTTGTTGTATAACATAAGTACTTTGATAATCAACAGAAGCGAGGCAAACGGAACAGTTAGAGAGAGCATATTGAGTAAGACGTTTGTAATTATTTGAATAATCACCAATTTTAAAACCAACTCCCCTTCTATCAAGCGTTACTTCTGGCTGTTTCTTTTTTTAAGTCCCTAAAATGTTTGATGAAGTGGAATGAACACCAGCAAATGAAATTGTTAGGCTCTCTGCAAAACATATTTTATATATATATATATATATATATTTCTAACATCATCATCATCAGCATTTACTGCATTGTATTGTGATTTTAATATCATAGCTTTTAGTATACATTCGATCGTCCCGGTGTCTACTCATGTCATCATTAAGCATAAATGTCAATAAAATTTAATTGTGGTTTCATCCAACTTTTTATAATTCTTTACAAATTAAACATTGTACGGCAGGGACCGTATACACAATTTTTTCCACTTCTTTATGCGTTTTGTATGTTTATTAAAGGCAATCAGTGGATCAGAATAGGAATCATCTACACAGTTCGATCTGCCTCTTTAATTCAGCCACCCTGTAAGCGACCGTGGAATATGGAAAAGCATCAATAATAATATAACTCCAATATCTTCTAAATGTCACATTGTTATCGGGCTCAAGTACTATATCAGTGCACTCAACTCATTTTGATCCATATTTGTAGAGTTTGTAAACTTGTTAAAGAGAAAAATGAACTAAATTAAAAATAGAATTCAGTAAAACGACAGAGATACTGTGTTGTTGACTCCTAGACACAAAAAATAAAAAGTAATTGCCTTCACAATAAGTGTTTCACGTTTCCGAGAATCATTTTAATCAAAAGGTATTTAAATTATTTTATTTGTCAGAATTCATCTCAAAATAGTAGTGCCCTATGTCCGAATAATAAGGAAGAGCCTAAGACAGAAGCGCTCCTGTGTATTATGTAAACTCAAATAATATATTTGTCTCTCTTCCTTCGTTCCTGGTCTTCATCATGTAAACATTATGCTTAGAAAACTAATTGAAAATTACAAGAAATCATATTTGTAAGGGGTATAAGTCTTAAGAATAGTTTACTCTGGAAAAGTGAGAGAGTTAATTGTAGTATGGTTATGGTGTAAATAAAGTAGTGAGCAAACAATTAATTTCTAAGTAGCAACAATTTGCAGTAGTACACCTCAGCGGTACCTTCCTCATCCTACTGTTCAGAATTGGGTTACCTTCTGTGGGCGTGGTCTGCTGACTGGAGTTTATGCGCGGGCGCTCCTCTCCAGCCGCAATGTGCTTGGCAGTCCGACGCGCCACAGGCCGCAATTCGCGGTCTACATCGCTGCCCTCATCTTCCTCGTAACTATATTCCATTTCTGTAACAATAAAATGGCAGATGTAAAATCTCTATTATAATGAATGACTAAGCACAGCCGCTATTCTACACATAGAGCTTTTTGGTAAAATACAAAATCACCATAAGGTATAATTACGTACTAGTAATAAACGTGGCTTTTTGGTATTGTATTTCAAAGCATCTCAATGACACGTTTTCATGACGCAAATTACATTAACAAGCTGTTTAAGCAATGCTTAATACGATCACGAACATATAATTTTATAAGTTATAATAAAGCTGATAGTTTTAATAATGCTTAGGTGGTAACTGTCAAAATGAGCAGTCATTCAAAGGAATAAATAGTGTTAATATTGACATTTAACACTTTAATTAAATGTCAATATTAACACTGTTTATTATCTATATAATCGAAAAAAAAAACTTGAACTAACGATCAGATGATACAAATACATTTCATAAAATTAAATTTAACATACTAAATACAAAGGCAAGTAGGAACAAACCGATTTTTTGGTTTATTTTACTACCAAAAAGACGAGATTTGTGCATTAAACCGGCTTTTCCATTTTTGCTTATTAGAGTATTTTTGGTGGATCGTTACAAGATTTTCTTAGTTCTAAAAAATATATCAGGTAATAAAGAAAAATAGAGTTTCTACTTCCATATGGCCGACAGCTGCAGAACTACATAAGAGAAGACTGCCTACCGAAATGATGATTTGTGAAATGAGTTTACATGAAAACAGCGAAGATCGTGGTACATTGTAAACTCGATTGTACGATCATTTACTTACAATAAAACCTGTAAGTGTCGAATAAGAGCGAGCATTTTTCTAAGCACAAAAACAGAATAAAAAACAGAAAAAGCACAAGTTTTTAACAAGATAAGATTAAATTTAATAAACTACTGTTTACTGTATTTGATTTGTAAGTAATTAGGTGAAGTTAGAAGATTATATTGGCATTATGTTTTATTTATTTTTATATTTTGTTATTAAATAATTTGTAGTATTCCATGTTAAGTTGATTATGTTCCAATGGAAAGAGATCTATCTCATTTACCTGTATTTAAAAACTTTACTAAAACTTATTGAATCTTATTGAAGTATTGTATTGGTAAAAAAATTATAATAATGAAGACATGTAAAGGTCGGATTCTGAAGAGGAATAGCATCAACTCTGCACTATTAATGATAGTTTAACCTATCACCATACGGTGATGTAATTGAGGTGCATGTAATGTAATTGAGGTGTATACCTCAAGAGGTGTATACGTTTAGATAGCATGTAATTGAGGTGTATACCTCATCATAAAACTACCTACACAAAACACCTAAATCATAAAACGGGTAACAGCGTTTTCTTAATTATGGTTTTCACTGCGGTCTCTAACTCGCCTGCCAACCGTGGAGATTACGACAGTATCCGCGCATTTTTAGGAGAGGCTTCCTTTCAGCAGAGGCGAAAAGTACCCAAAGTTAACAAAAAGAAGAAATTTGTGGCAATATTTTTTTGTTAATAGCGTGATAAAAATCAAAGTAATGCTCTTACCGCTGTTGCTTCTAGCCCATCGATGTTTGGCATCAAAAATATTAGAACAAATTCTACTTTAACTGATTACAAAAAATTTGCTAACAAATATTTATCAAAAAATAAAATAATACCATACTTTAGCTGGAAAACATTACTCAAAATAGAAACAAGAAAGCAGGAATATACAAAGGAAAATATTAAATAATAATTTGAAACGACTTTAAGCAAAACGCGCCTAGCAATCTCAATAATTAGAAAAAGCTTAAAACACTACTTTACATTTTAGAATACATCACAGGGATTTTAATGCTTCGTTGCGCTTGTTATGCGGCCCTACCTTATTTGTTGTATCTAATTAGTTGTAATTAATATTAGTATATTACGATAACAAATGAGAAGAGTCGATTAACTTTCGTTCTCGTTGATGGGCGGAGCCTACGGTACGGATTCTCTACGAGCGACAATCGATCGCGCACGTAGCTTGACAGGTAGAGGACCGATTTAGAATCACGGCGACGACAGACACACAAAGTAATTGATATTTCAGCTATTTTAGTTACATCATTCACAACACAATCATTCAATTAGTTCTAGAGATATATGTTCGTTCAGCATGCTCTTTACTGAAATGGGTCAAAGCACGGACAATTTTCTAGTATAAATGTTCAGATACTTTCAATAGAATGTCTTTAAATCCTATGAAAGTCGATTCCAATTGATATGGTCGTGAGGAAATATCCTCATACATAGTCTTTACCTCGTCATCGGAATGTTCCGCGGTCGGGGCGTACACCTGTATGAATATCAGTGATTATCGTTTGTTGATTCTGAGTAAAAGGTACGCTACCCACGTCGAAATATTCAATCTGGCCCACGTTGTTGACAAGAGACCTGTGGACAATAAACCCGACACCACCCTAGGACAGCTGATGGAACTCCTGGAAATAGAGCAGGTTTACGGATATGAGGATCATGTTGAGGAAAAGATAAAGAAATATGATTGTAAATAATGTAGGAAAATTTTGATTACAATAAAAACGTTTACTAGGTATTAGTTTTATATTACTTTTTTATCGCTGAACTTTTAATAAAACACGCAGCTTAAATTGTTTAAATTTTACATTATTATAAAAGAGATGTTCACGCTATAAAATTAATTAAATATAAATTTAATTTTATGTTTTACATAATTTTAACATAACGATGGTACCACAACTTCCAGATCCGAGCCAATATAGACAATTTCGTCTCCGAAAACCGATATGTGAATCATTCCACCAAGGAGGTCGTCAAATATAATTTTATTTTGTTCTACCTGTTATGCAATTATTACATCAAAAATAACTGCTTTCTTTGTTTATAACAAAATTGTGGGAAGAAAGCATTGATGATATCACACAAAAGAACATGGAGCAAAACGTACCCACCATGTAGCACATTGAAATTGGTACCATTAAAAGGTCTTCGAAAGTGTATAAATTTATTGTATGGGAGCAACTTAGTAGCTTGCGGGAGATAAAAGATATTTGACGTGGAAAATGCCGAAAACTCTTAAACTTTTTATTTAAAAATAAAACAAACGCTTACTACTTCAGCTTACATAAGTATAAAAACTTATTGATACCTTTTATAATTATTTGCCTAAGTGGATATATTATAGATATATGTGGACAATACGCTGCAACAAAAACTGATGCCCAAATCATTAGTGTGATTATGAATGATGAATGCACATAATATTAGAAACAGATGACGTTTTTATTTTTGATAGAGGTTTCAGGGACTCTATACCAGATATAGAAAGTGCTGGTTATGTTGCCCATATGCCTCTAAGCAAAGTCAGGCATGCCACACAGCTAACAGATGTTCAAGCAAATAAATCTCAACAAATCACAATAGTGCTATGGATCATCGAAGTTATAAACGGATGGTTCAAAAGGGACTACAAAATATTTAGGCATAACCTTATAAATAAAACAGTCCCTCACGTTTTTGAAGACTTTCGCATTGCCGGAGCCCTCATAAATACATTTAGGCAGCGTCTGGCAGACAATGAGCATGCTTACGCCTTTATTGATATCGTAGCTCAAAGAATGAACGAACCCAATAGACTGGGCAATTATGTAATTGCAGAAAATATGAACAGACAACGGGCGGTGTTCACTACAATGACGGCGACATCAATAGCATTTCTACAATTAACAGAAGAAGACGTCATTCTATTCAGTTTGGGAACATACCATTTGAAGCTCTAAATCATATGTTGCTGAGCATTTGCGAGGTGGATATGGCATATATAATATTGAAGTATCATCTAACCGTAGCCCTAGTATATCGCAGCATAGGCTAGTGACCGAAAACTGCTGGCTAGTTAGAAACCCGTATCAAATAAATTATTATTATAAATTATATCAAATAAATTATATATGGTATAGGCTATATGTAGAATATCTAAACGGCTTGCAGAACATCACCTCGAGCAGCGATCTTAGAGTTAATCTTAGAGTTATCTCGTCTTGCACGACCCTCCCCAAGCTGATATACAATAGCTTAGTATGGATTGTACTAAAGCGTAATATACCATTTTTAGTAGAGATGGTATAAGAATGTTTCTTAGCTTTTTAAATATATATATATCAGCTTTCGCGTGCGTGCAGATAAGAGGTCTATTTGTGTCTTCCACGATAGGTTCTCGTCAAGTTGAATTCCCAGATATCTTATGTGATCGCATTGTTCTAAAGGTAGATAGGAACAAGTTAGTGTATTTATGTTATCGCAGTTGTGGACTTTTAAACTAATATTGCCTTTTGGCTGTGTGGCTTTGTTGATGGAAAATGTTAAGTATTGAGATTTTTTAATATTTAGTGTTAAAAGGTTTTTACGTAGCCAGCAAGAGATTTCTAAGAGACCTTTCTCTGCGCAAGACTGCGCTTAAGCCCAAGTCTCACCCTGGAATACCAGAGCAGTGTCGTTTGCATATGAAATAATGTTACTGTTAGTTGGTTCGTACTGACACAGTTCATTTATGTAAATCAGAAAGAGACTTGGGCCTAGAACGCTGCCCAGTGACACACCATAGCTAATAGGTAGAGGGCTACTAATATAATCGCCAAAATTTTAAAGTTTGGTATCTATTAGTCAGAAAGTTTTCAATAAGTTGCAAGGGAATGCCACGTATTCGGACAGCTTGAAACTTCTCTAATATTATGTTCGTAGATACTGTGTCGAAAGCCTTTGCAAGATCTAGGAATATTCCAATACATCTATGGCCTTTATCTAAGTTTCATGCAATTTTGTTTTTAGTTCTTGGGTACTGCATCTTCAGTGGATTTATTAGGTTGAAAGCCAAATTAAGAAACCGCTAGTATGAGTTCTTGTTGTAGATAAGTCATAAGACGCTAATTAACTATTTTTCTAGTAGTTTAGATAAGGCTATTAGCCTGTGCTATCAGGCTTATTATTAATTATAGAAAATATAATTATCAACTCAATTTCTAGGCCCACTTTTGTAGATTGGGTAAACGATTGAATGCTGGAAACTGTCAGGAAAGATGCCATCCTAGCCAGCAGCCAAATCATTTTTAGGTTAAGTATGAGTGTTTCAATTTCAGATGCATCTGTTTTGAGTAATGTAAACGATTTTAAGTCAGTGTTTGCAAAAGTATTCGCAGCATGATTCTTCCATATTGATTATATAATTAATAGGTCTTATCGCAACTTGGGTTTCGTTATGCGAACTTGTATACCTTTTACGAAAGTGGTTAGTCTTAAAATCGTTTATTATGCCTATGTTCGTAGTGTGCTGGAATACGCTTCCACTATATGGTCCCCGATTTATGCGATTCACATTAATAGGTTAGAAAATATACAAAAAAAATTGTCAAAATTGTCAACAATCAAAATTGTTGAAAATCGATAAATCATCATACCATGATAATTGTCATGATCTAAAAATTCTGACTTTTCGGGAGCGCTGATTGGTCCTCGAAATGGGTTTATTATTTGATATATTACGAGGGCGCCTAGACTGCCCTGAGCTCCTTGAACATATTGCTCTCAAAGTACCAAGTCGCAGTACGCGTCATACGCGCCTATTCGCGGTCCCATCGCATAAAACAAATTATGGATCGAATGCAGTGATGTCCTGTATAGTTGAGAATTATAATTTTCATTTTAGCAATTTAGACCCGTTCGTTGGGGGTAAAGGTAGCTTTCTAAACAGTGTGAAAAGCATTTTGTTGCCTGAGAGCCAATAGCGGAGTGCTTATCTTATATTTTTATTTATATCATCTTAATTTTTACTTATTTCAGTATGTGTCCACAGCACTGTTACACCATATTGTGGCCGTATGTATATTGATATTATATGTATTTTATTACATTTTTTTTTATATATATATTAAGTGCTATTAGCAATAATCTTTATGCCGCTTGTGTTAATTTGTTATTTACCTACATTGTTGCCTTAGGCGTATTGTGATTGTTTTTACTGTTGGCAATTTTTTGGCCGAAAAAATATTATCCATATTAGATTGTCTAAGTATAGATTAAGAATGGCTGTTTTTGTCACAAAATAAATAAATAAAAATAAGTAAATAAATGATCATAATTTGTAATGAACTCCATTTAGGAGTTCCATTCCTTTTTTTTTGTTTGAGTTAAATTTAATAGAACGGGAAGATGGTCGGTCACGTAGGTTTTAATGACATACGTTCGAGCTTTTTTGTTTGTTTTTAAATTTATATGGTCTAAGCAATTTGGGCCTCGTGTATACGTGTGCTGGCAGGAGGCCATTCTCAGCGAGAATATTTAAATATGCGGCTTTTTCGGTCATCTTTGGAGGGTTTTATGACAATATTTATATCTCCAATCACTGCCACAGTTTTATAATCATGTAGAGTCGATTGCAGATCTTAAGTTCTATGCAGTCCCTAGGATTTTTATACATTTGATATTTTTTCCTTTTTTTTTCCTTTTCTTGAATCAACCGTATCAAGCCACGTGAAAACCAAATCGGATATGTCAAGCTTCGGACCGGTTTTGGGATAGTTTTTTTAATTAAGGAATATATAATTTCATAAAATCTTAATACTGCTCCATCGACGTCCTGCAAGTGCCCTAGTTCCGAGATCCAATCAATTTGAAATTGTGAGTGGCAAAAATTTTATCCTTTAAAAATTGTGTAGAATAAATTACGTTATCATTGATCACAATTTCCAGGGCAAGGTGATGCAAGTCAAGTTTACTTATATGACATTGACATTTTGTAATACTTAAATCACTTACATTACTGAGGGTTAGATCCAGAACTTTATTATAAGAATTTTTTACATAATTAAACTGAGACATGTCATTTAGAGATAAGACATCAATTAATTTAAATCCCAAGCAACAGGAATAATTATACAGTTGTCCAGTTTATAAAACCCAAATTGAAATCGCCTAAAATTATATTTTTATTATTATATTATTAATAGCACTATTATTACTTGATTGTATTACAAGACCACAGTTCTCAAGGAATATATCCAACACATTAGCTGCCATAGGGGGAGGTTAGTAAACAGCACAAAACAAATACTTTTTAACCCTATTATTTATCTTGACTTAATGGATACCCATAAATCTTCATAGATACTCTCCAAGATGTCTAGTCTTTTTGAATTCAAGGATTTTGAGACGGATATAAGTACTCCTCCACCGCGTTTACCAGCCAAGCTCGAAGAGTTGCGATCCCGTCTATAGACGCTAAAATCTGTCCCGGATAGCTTACTATCATGTATTGTGTCATCCAAACCAAGTCTCTGACCCTACAATTACATCAAAACCACTTGTCAAAGATACCAATCTAATATCATTCGTCTTGGTTTTCATACCTCGAAATTCGAAATTCTGGTAGTAAATGTTGAATTTTATAACTAACTTGCGGACAAAAAAAACAAAGGCACTACGGAAATCACAGGCTAGACAATGTACCGTTATCCTTTATTCGTCTAGCGGGAGACAGATCTAGATCGATTTAAAAAATGGTGTGACAATAATAAAATGCATCCTAATACCAAAAATGCTTCAACATCAAATTCGCACGACAACTTAAATTACCAATGAACTCGAATTACTACATAGGCAATGATTTGATTCAGGAAACTGATATAATTCAAGACCTTGGCGTTGTTGTAGCAAGAAAGTTAAGTTTGTGCCACATATAGATAGTGTAGTGAGTAAAGCATCTAGGGCATTGGGCGTTTGTCATAAGAAATGTTAGGAATTTACGTCACTCGGCTACAAAAATCTTAATTTACAACAGTCTAGTCGGACTCAACACACTTCTTAAGACTTGAACGGGTATAAAAATGATTTCTTTGGCACCTTGCCTATGCCATAGGTAAAGCTAAGCGAATCCATTCATATCAACCTCGACTGCAATATTTTGGTATCAATTCTCACTGCACAAAGATCTCATAGGTTTCCTTTATCTATATAAATTAATGAGAGGTAAATTGGACAGTGTTAGTATAATGTCTTTTTAAATTTCGTGCCCCTTCTAGAATGCCTCGCGGTCCCATAACACCCTTAGGTCCTTCTTTACGAAAAACAGTATTTAGTCCCTAAGCCTAGCCTCCCCTGCATATTGAAGAGTTTATATTCTCCAGTGTGCAGGTTTGAGATATGTTTAAACTCTTGCAGTGATCTAGTTAACGATGTGAGTTTTGGCGCCAAATTTCATCAACGTAGTCTCAGCGGTTTAGCTGTGATCAACTTTTGAATTTTTCTTTCGGTGACTATTCCTCTATGGTATGCCCGATTTCAAAACTTTCTTTTGCACATTAGTCACGATCACAATGTGAGTTTTGGCGCCAAATTTCATCAATGTAGTATCAGCGGTTTGGCTGTGATCAGATTTTGAATTTTTCATTCGGTGATTATTCCTCCATAGTAAATCAATATTTCTTTTACATAGCCTATGACA
This sequence comes from Calamotropha paludella, assembly GCA_927399485.1. Lineage (NCBI taxonomy): Eukaryota > Metazoa > Arthropoda > Insecta > Lepidoptera > Crambidae > Calamotropha > Calamotropha paludella. The sequence continues at coordinate 27,619,405 of OV656803.1, read as the reverse complement.
TATTTTTTTTATATATTTTATGCATTTTCAATGCGATCTTAATATAATAGAAAAATACCAGAACTGAAATTATTCAGATGAAACAGCCATTTTAGTTTTATAATTTAAATTATAAAACTAAAATGGCTGTTCTATTTTAATCGATTGACCAAACATTTGTTAAAATGTTTCTTTCGAATACGGGAGGATGTTCCTCTCATTGATGAAAAAATGCTGGCCTACAGCGTAAAATCAGGAAGGTACTAGAAAATTTCGACGAGTGTTCACAAGGCTCGGTAACTCAATTGGGAGAGCATTGGACCGGATTTCCTAAGGTTGCGGGTTCGATTCCCGCCTGAGAATTCACTTGTGACCCGAGTCGATTTTTTCTGGTATTTTTCTATTATAATAATTTATAGCCTATGTCTGTCAGGTTAAAATCATGTATGTTCATGCTAAAATTTGTTCGAATCGGTTGAACCGTTAAGTAGCAGGAGGGAGACAAGCGAAATTTGTGAGTTGCCTAAAAGAGCTTTCAGAGCTTCGCTCAATAAATATGTCGAAAATATCGGTTAAAATGTCGACAAAACGCTTTTGCTATGTTAGTTTGTAGACAAAAATCCGCGGCTAGGTTAAACTACTCCTTTGACATAAGAATTCGACCTATAAGCGCAACCATGTTAAAGACGACTGACGACAAATAAATAAAACACGGGAAAACGAGTCGACATAATTTTGTCGTGTTGTGTATGCTAGGCGGGCGTGATATTCTTGTCTCATTACTTGGTTTTCTTATTAATGGATTTATAATCTTCTCCCAGGTTTATCACTTTATGACAGTTCTGGTTTATTTAGTTTTGTTAGCAGGACCTAAGTAGCTGTATTTGTAGCTCTTTGTAAAAATGTTCCCGGGCTGGAATGCCTTCAATATCAATGACATCGGGGTTTATAACTCATCTGAATAATTTTAACGTCAGCCATTGTAAATAAATAAAGTTCAAATCACTTAATTAAAATTTTAACCATTGACTGCCAAACGGTAGGTAAATTGTGATTAAACAATCAAAATTTTCCTAGAATCATTACAGTTTTCCCGAGTATGTCCAGTAAAATCACAATGATACTCAAATTAATTTGTAATATTTAATTCAAGGTCAATGTCAAAATTTCCCAAGGTTATGATTATACAAGTACGATTATATATTGCGCTTTTGAAAATAATTTTGCAATTTGCTTTGTTCTGTCCATTAAATTTGTTTATGAATTCTTCAAATATAAAAAATAATTAAAATTGCTTTTAAGTATTAATTTCATAATAAAGTTTTAACAAGCAAATCATAACTTGACTTTACAGTCTTTATCCTATTTAATTATTTATGTCTCTAATGTGCGCTTCGTATTAGAAGGTAGCTGCGTGGGCAGGGAGAGAATGCCATTTTGCAACGGCTTACAAATAACATATTTAATTTCTTAACATACCTATTTTAGCCACATATATAATATTAAAGTAGTTCATTATTATTATTACTCTTTATTTAAGTTTTAAATTTAACGTTAAATTTACGTCCTGAATTCACGTCCTGAATTCATTCATATCATTCAACACCAACTAATCGAACGAGAACTCAGCTAAACGTCTCACGCGCAGCGTCAGTTCGATATGTTTAAGGGGTTAAAAACAATGCGTTGTAATAGAGCGACCGAAGTGGCTAGATTCGTATAAAGGATATAAATATTTATTTATTTAAGAAACCAACAGCGACACAAATATTAAAGTATATATTACAAGCTTATTATATTGTTAGGCCAATAACAGGTTACTATTATAGATAAAAAGCAATCCGAACAAATCTGTCCAAATCTTAATATAGGACCTAACACTAAGCAAAAATTTGAGTGTAATAATAAATACTTCAAACAAATACATTTCCTTCTACGATACCTAATTGGATCAACATAGCTAACTATAACCGTATATATACACATATATATATACATACACACATATATATATACACACATACACACACATTCACATACATGCATATACACTAAACATACACAAACAGAAACATCCACTGAGACCGGGCCAAATAGATATGCACATACACACAAATACCTGCCCCGATCGGAAATCGAACCTGGGTCATCAGTTATTATAACATAAAGAATCACATACTATCAAACTTATTAAACTTAATTTTAAATTTAATTTTAAACTTAATTTTAAACTTTATCGATAAGTGAGTCACGTAAAGATTTTTTGAAAGCGTTCTTGGATAACATAAAGATGTCAAGATTACTAAAATGTTTGTTAAACAATGTGGCAAGTCGTGTAAGCGGACTGTTCATAGCATAATTCGTGGAACGAGATGGTATATGAAATAATGGTGTATGTCGCGTTCGACGTTTAGGCGTAACATATTTAAGACCTTCTACCAAGCTTGTGCAATCGAAACGAGCATTTACGATGTCATGCAAGAGACACATTTCGAGTAACTTTCGTCTGTCCTCGAGAGTAAGAATATTGAGATCTTTACATGCTTCGGGGTAGGAACTCGACGATTTTCGAAAGCGATAATTTATATGTCTCACAAAGATTTTCTGTATTCTCTCTATTCGATTTATATAAATTGCATAGTGAGGTGCCAGATTGGGCTTGCATATTCCAGAATACTGCGAACATAGGCAAAATAAATAGACTTTAAAGAATCCAAATTTTTGAAAGAATTGCATGTTCGTAACACAAATCCTAAATTTTTGTAAGCCTTAGTAGTAATATAATCTATGTGATTAGAAAGCATCATTTTGACGTGACAACGTCTTAAATTAGGTTGCGGCTGGGAGTCACTTATGAAAAAGTGTAACGCTCGGTAACGTTACGATGAGTCACCGAACGAGAGAGAGGCCCGCCGAATGCCTTGCGTCTCTCTCCCACTCAACTATGATCGGTCTGCCGCGCGCATTGTGCAATTTAATTATATTCATATCAATAAATATTCTACCGAGAAAAAGACGTTGTCACGTAAAATCTTCGCCCGTAAAACCGACTTTACAGGCAAAAAAAAAAAAAAAAAAAAAAAAAAAAAAAAAAAAAAAAAAAAAAAAAAAAAACAATTTTTTTCCATCCAGAATTAACCCTAAGTCTCGGACTTCGGAGGAATTAAAAATATAATAATATTGCATGATTAGTAAAATAAGACTCGTTGTGATTATATGTTTTGACAAAAATAACTGACGTTGTTGTTTATCTTTATCTTTCGATAATTTATTATTATTATAAATATGGCTTGAAATATTGAGAGATCGTAAGGATATCTACAAATAAGACGAAATTATCGTGTCTTGAGTACGCTCAAGATCTACATAAAATATTGTGAGTTTAGTCACCTCTTTGCGGTTTGTTTTGTAAATAGATGGGCAGACGCAAACAGAAATGAAAAGACTAGAAAATGAATAGAAAAGTAAACAGAGGTCATTTCAAATAAAGATTAACTAACCTTCTTGCAGAACAGTTAATTTGGGGGCTGTGACAGCAATTGCTCAAGAACCAGCAACTGACTCATATTGCGCTCAGACCTTCTCCTACCTCTCATTGCATCTATAAGCACTGTTCTGCTTATAGATTGAATGAGAATGCTCTACGGGGACATCTACGTGAGGGGCTGACAAGAAAGCCGTTTGAAGATTTAAGAAACAAAAGAAAAGAGGTTACTCTCTGTTGTAGTAGAAACATCTATATTTTTTACTATTATGTAAAAGGTTTTAATCGAAAAAGAAAGATGCCTTGGCGAAGACTATGTCTTCTGCCTGCCACTTGAGGCCGTTACAAAAAAGTTGCAGATCAAGATTCTAAGCCGATAGAGAGAAGCCACTATATCTGGAGACAAATTTTTGTACTTTCCACCATCGTCATCTCCCAAGTACCGGTCGATACGATCAATTTTGAAAGAAAAGAGTTGCGATGTTCTTTCATATTATAAGAAGCTTCTTTGTGCAAAAAGTTGATGTTATCCTTCGGGCGACAATATAAAAGCAACAGTGCAAGAAGCTTAGATCGGATTCACAAATAATATATTCTTCAATAATAGTTCTTACACTTCCGCGCACATTAAACATTAGAATAAAACACTTTTTTACGGATTTTTGCGCATGTTTTATTTTATATTTAATCCTGACGTTTCGACTCCTTTACAGGAGCCGTGATCACAGGATGAAATAATATATATTTATTTTCTTCTAATAATATATATTTTCTTTCGTTTGAATTTGTGTTAGTTGTGAAAAAACAGACATAAGGCCCATTGTATTGTAAAAGTGACATAATGTTTCTTTCGAATACGAGAGGATGTTCCTCTCATTTGATGAAACAACGCTGGCCTACAGCTTTAAATCAGAAAGGTACTAGACTAATTCGACGAGTGTTCACAAGGCTTAGTAGCTGAATTGGGAGAGCATTGGACCGGATTTCCAAAGGTTGCAGGTTCGGTTCCCGCCCGAGATATTACTTGTGAACCGAATCGATTTTTTCTATTAAAATAATTTATCTTAAAAGATCGCATTGAAAAATGCATAAAATATATAAAAATTATAAAATGTAATTGGAATTAAATATAAAAATATTTAAATACTTTTAAATATTTAGAATATTTGATCGCCTCCAAAAATCTATTGTAAAATTTGACTCCTTGTTCTTGGTAATGGTACCCATAATTTGATTTTTTTTTCCACAAGTTGTGCTTAATTTGTCTCTTGGAATATTGATGTTTGTGTGTATTGCATTTGTTATAATTTTTTAATAAACATTTATTAAGTTACTCGAGGTTGAATTAAATTACGTTTTTCGTACCATAACAATTCGGTGTTGGAACGGAAATTCATATTAAAAAAAAAAACTTGTATTTTATTTTATAGGATTTGTAAATCCTTCAATGCGGTCTTTGAAACCGATCCTCAGTGTTCAATCAGGTATTGTAGATTTAATATTTTAAATAATTTGTAGAAAAAATAAGTGTCTATGATTAAGTTATTAATATACCATTGTCAGCACATCAAGTCGTTTCAATACAATTATTTTATACAACACAATTTCTACATTGGTCCTTCAAATATGGACCCTAAAGCTAAACAAGCAATCATACGGAAACTCAGGCTCATCAATCGTGAATTAAAACAACTTCAAGACTTCGCAAAATCGCAGCCGTCGTACTTCGAAATATCGGTAAGACTTGAACATATAAAAGAAGCAAACCAGGCACTGTCACAAATTTATAATAATCTTCCCGATGATATTGAGGATGACGATCCAATCTTTGACACCGTACAAGAATGTCGCACACTATACTTCGCTACCAAAGCTACATACCAAGAATTGTTGAACAAAACCAATCGCACTAGTGACACCTCTACGAATCCACACTGCAATGATAAGACAGGAGCAAAACCCAAATTACCGCAAATACAAATCCCAATTTTTGATGGCAAATACAATCAATGGTTCTCGTTCAAAGAAATGTTTCTATAGCTGTATAAACGACAATAAGGACCTCAAAGACGTTCAAAAATTTTACTATTTGCGCTCAGTTCTTGCAGGCGAGCCATTACAACTCATTCAGTCATTACCCATCACAGAAGAAAATTACAGTATAGCAATAGAATCGTTACAAAACAGGTATGAAAACAAACAAATATTAGTAAATACACATCTAAAAAACATATTGGAGCAGAATAAGATCACCGGCAACCCATCAAGTATCAGAAAGTTATACAACACAACCAAACAGAATTTATCATTATTGAAAAACCTCGGACTCCCGATAGAAATTGGGACACAATAATTATATATACAGTTGTATCATTATTAGATATAGCTACAAAAAAGGATTGGGAATTCCGCCGGCCAAAGGATTCAAATACATTGCCCACTCTAACCGAACTATTTACTTACTTAGAACATAGAGCACAAGCACTAGAAATCATTGACGGAAATAAAAATGAAACACAAGCAACCTCATTTCCAAAACGTTCTTATTCTTTGACATCAACAACGGAAGAAAATAATGACAATGACAATTCTCGTAACTCATATGTCATCAATAATTATAAACAACAACCAAATTGCCGATTATGTAATAAAAGTCAACATCGATTATTTCACTGTGATACATTTTTGAATATGTCAGTAAACGAGAGATTAAATTATGTGAAACAAAACAATAGATGTACGAACTGCCTAAAGTATAAATGCACCCCAGAACATTGCATATCATCTCAATGCAAACGATGTGGTAAAAAACATAATACATTGCTTCATATTAACAACCCAAACGTGATGATATCTACCACTAATTATATGGAGCCATCTATGGATAACGAAGCAAAAGAACATGTAAGTACAGTCAGCACGTTAACCTGCAATACAATTTCACAACAAAGAGTTCTATTGACAACAGCATTAATAAAACTACTCAGTAGCGATGGTCAATTTATAACATTCAGAGCACTTCTTGATAGCGGCAGCCAGGTCTCCATTATATCTACAGCTGCAGCACAAATCCTAAGATTAAGGATATACGACACGGACATTATGGTTAGTGGTGTTAGCGAAAATCAATGTCATGTACGAGGGTCAACCAACATTGTGATTGCTCCTAGCTCTATGCTACCTAAGCTTTACACTGAAGCTATTGTTATGGCAAATATAACCAGAGACATTCCATCTCATAAGATCGAAACTACTATTCGCATACCGAAAGACATAGTTTTAGCTGATCCGTTGTATTACAAGCCTAATAAGATTGATATTCTCATTGGGGCAGACTTATTTTTCAAATCCCTTCTTCAACAACAAATTACGATTAAAAACATAATACTTCAAAATTCGATTTTGGGTTGGTTAGTGAGTGGCAAAATTGACTGTTCCAGACGCACTCTGCATAAATCCCTCATCATCAACACATGCACAATTCAAGAGCAGCTTGCAAAATTTTGGGAGATAGAAAATATTTCTACAAATGACAAGAGAGCACCAAAGAGGAACACATTTTATGCGAAAAGAGCTTTGACAACACTTTTTCAAGAAACAGCGATGGACGTTGCATCGTGACCCTGCCATTACGTCAAAATCCATTTGCTTTAGGAGACTCATATTCAAAAGCCCTTAAACGATTTCATGCACTTGAACGACAATTCATTACGAATGAAAAAATGCATAAGGAATACACACAATTTATGAACGAGTACCTTGAACTAGGACACATGACAGAAGTAAAACCATTAGCGGATCGTACTGGTAAGTGCTACTATTTATCGCATCACGCTATATTCAAGGAAACTAGTACAACAACAAAGGTTAGAGTCGTTTTTAATGCTTCCATGACGTCATCAAACAACATATCCAAACCAAAATGTACCGACAGTTTCTAATCAAAGAAGACCAAAGGAATTTACAAAGGATAATTTGGAGATCAGATCCTAGTGAGCAACTTAAGGAATATCAATTAAACACTATAACTTACGGAACTTCATCAGCGAGCTATTTAGCGACGAAATGTTTACAGCAAATCGCAATAAATGAAAGTCATAAGTACATATCAGATGCTACGGAAGCTATCATAAAGGATTTTTATATGGATGATTTACTTACCGGCACAGATTGTATAAATAAAGCCAAATCGTTGCAAAAGGATATTTCAAGCATTTTACAATCAGGAGGCTTACACTTACGAAAGTGGTGTAGCAATTCAAAGGAATTACTTGAACAGATTGACGAAGTAGATAGAGAAACAACCTTTCTCTTCTCCAATAATACTGACGTAAAAACGCTCGGACTGTATTGGCAGCCTAGCACAGATTGTTTCAAATTCGAAATTCACATGGATACAAAATTAACATATACAAAACGAGAAGTAGTTGCTAAAGTATCTAAAATCTTTGATCTATTAGGGTTCTTAAGCCCAGTAATAACTAAAGCAAAAATACTGTTGCAAGATTTATGGATCGATAATATAAGTTGGGATGAAAATATACACCCAGATCACCTCAAACGCTGGAATCAATTTCAAAAAATTATAAAGACACTTAATGAGCTTTCTATACCCAGGCTTAACATACCACAGCATCAAAGGAGGATAGAGCTACACGGCTTTGCAGACAGCAGTGAACGCGCATATGGGGCCGTGCTCTATGTAAGAACCTGCGACGAGATAGGTTACGTACAAGTACATTTAGTGTGTAAATCCAGGCTAGCACCTATCAAAAAGGTAACACTGCCAAAATTAGAGCTTTGTGGTATAACATTATTAGCTCGACTTATTAACAAATATTTGACTAGTAATAATATTAAATTTGACGATATTTACTGTTGGTCAGATTCCACAATAGCCTTGGCTTGGGTCACTTGTCCGAACAAAGGAAAATTAAAAACCTTTGTCGCAGAAAGAGTTCGCGAAATTCAAAAGTTGACCGCTAAATGTACATGGTTACGTGTAAAATCAGCCGATAATCCAGCTGATTATATTTCCCGCGGAATAGATGCCTGTAAACTTGATGACAGTTGGTTTAGACCAAATTTCTTAAATGAATTTATGCCACCACCTCTTCTACAATGTCAGCCAGTTGTCGAATCTGCACCAACGGCTGAACATAAGGCAGAAATAAATTTTCAATATTTTGATTATTTACTTAATAAATTCTCGTCTTGGAGTAAATTAGTCATGATTGTAGCTTATATGTTAAGATTTATATACAATTGTCGCAATATTAATAAGCTTAAGGGTCCATTATCGTTATCGGAGATCAAAACTGCAGAATTAAATATTTGTAGGTTAGTACAACGCTATGTTTTCTCTAAAGACTATGACGCGCTATGTAAATATCGTTCTTTACACTGTAAAAGTAAGCTGCTACCTTTAAGCCCCTTTTTCGATCAAAACAATGTTATAAGGGTAGGAGGTCGACTACAAAATTCAACCCTAGCCTACGAAACAATACACCAGATATTGCTCCCCAAGTCTCATCACGTCACAAAAATAATCGCCACGTATTATCATCTTGCGTTCATGTCGGACCACAATCGCTCTTGGCTATACTACGTCAACGATTTTGGCCTATCCACGACAAGTCTTTAGTAAAAAAGATTACGCGAACGTGTATTAGATGTTTTAGGGCCAAACCATTCAACGAAAATCCTGTTATGGGCGCTCTTCCGAAGGTGCGTGTCAAACCCAACCGTTCTTTTCTAATATCTGGGGTTGACTTTTGCGGGCCAATTAACATGAGACAGAGCATGAACAGGCGTGTAGTTATAATTAAGGCATACATTGAAGTTTTTATCTGTATGAGCACAAAAGCCGTAAGCTAAAGGTAAGCGGCTTGTCCACAAATGCATTCGTAGGAGCACTTAAAAGATTCTGCTCACGACGTGGTCGTTTAGCTGAATTGCATTGCGACAATGCTACCAATTTCGTGGGTTGTAAAAATTTACTGAATGACTATCATAAATTGCTATCACAGGATCAAAATTTAACAGAGATTAACAAAGCATTTTTACCCGAACCTATCCGATTTGTTTTTATTCCACCTAACAGCCCCCATTTTGGAGGTTTTTTGGGAAAGCTCTGTTAAAACAGTAAAATATCATATGAAGCGTGTTATCGCTAACGCTTTACTCGTTTACGAAGAACTTTATACAGTGTTATGTACAATAGAAGCATGCATTAATTCGAGGCCTATCACTGCCATTAGTGAAGATCCAAACGATTTCAGTGCTCTTACGCCTGCGCATCTAGTAATAGGAGATTCATTATTATTTCCAACAGAGCCCGACATAACTACTCTTCATGAAAGTAGATTGTCTCGATGGCAGCGTATGCAGTCTATGATGCAGCACTTCTGGCAGCGGTGGTCCAGAGATTATTTAAACTCTTTGCAAAACCGTAGCAAGTGGCGTCAATCCACGCCAAATGTAAAGATTACTGATCTTGTTCTAGTTAAGGATGATAACACATCACCACAAGTATGGCCATTAGCCAGAATCAGTAAACTGCATACGGGTGCAGACGGTATTTGTAGGGTAGCGACTGTCACTCTTGCTAATGGTACAGAATTCACGCGATCCGTAACTAGATTGTGTAAGCTACCTATTGAATGTTAAATTAATTTATTAACTATGATAATTACGATAATTTAGTCCTTAATTTATTAACTTATGATAATTACGATAATTTAGTCCATGGGGCGCGCAAGATGTCTATGATTTAATGTCTTACGTATCTTAGCAACCTGTTGTTATTAATATACCATTGTCAACACATCAAGTCGTTTCAATACAATTATTTTATACAACACAATTTCTACAATAAGACATTAACTAAAATTTAAACGGCAAGGTTAATTTATTTTAGTTATTTTCATACTGAATTGTCTTATGGGTTGTTGTTGTGGGGCTCAGCTGCTAACATTGAAAGCATTTTTGTGTTACAGAAAAGAGCTGTCCGCGCCATATATACAGCCTTTGGCCTAGATATTCTCTCAGAGACTTTTTTAAGGAAATTGATATTCTAACTGTGGCGGGACAGTACATTTATGAGAATATAATCTATGAACAAAAAAACTACAATACTTTTGTCAAACATAGAGACGTTCATTGCTTTAACACAAGAAATATAAAAAGACTTGTCGTTCCAAGTTTTAGACTTCACAAGGCAGGAGGCTTATTATTGGGGAATGTATAGCACTGTTTAATAAAGTTCCCCAAAGTATAGTTGATTTGCCTTATCATAAATTTAAAACGTATGTGAAAAATAAGCTCATGTCCAAAGGTTATTACAAGGTTAACGACTATTTAATAGATCGCGATGCATTGAAGTAATATGTGTAGTTTCAACATGACACTATTTATTGGAGCGGAGCGATCGAAGCTCCCATGGATCATCTTCAATGGCGCAATGTCTGTTATGCCATAACTTCCCGAGGTCGTAACCGATTTAAATATTTTTGTGTGAAATCGAATCAACGGGTTTAGGACCAGATTGTGACGGAGCCCGTTTTTTGAAATTCGCAGAACATCCTATCGAAACAAACAAAAATCCTTTTTTAGGTATATATGGTGCAAGCTTAGCTTTATGCTTAGCGACTGCATCGCCTAGTTACAGGTTGTGTCATACAAAATTAGCAATTGTTAATTTTTAAAACTAATTTGTTACTGATAGTTAGAGTATATTCTCTTAATACATTTTTTGGGTGGTGGCATGTAGTGCAGGCGTTATGTTTCCTAAGATATGATTGAGAGAAGCGATGGCTGCATCATGGGTCATGCTCGTGACCAGGTGCTACCTTGGGAGATGGGTCTGCTTTAAGCTTCAGTATTATTGACTTATAATAACCATACATCTTGTAGCTTTCTTAAATTTGTCCTTTATTACCTGTATGTTATTGTTCAGGGATACAGAACAATAACATAAACAGATACTTGTTGACTTTGTTGTAATCAACGAAATAATGATATCGTGTAGTGTTATGATATCACTAGCGGCCCGTCCCGGCTTCGCACGGGTGGACAAAATTCTTAAATTTTTCTAGCATTAAATATAGCCTATGTTACTCAGCGTGAATGTAGCTTTCCAATGGTGAAAGAATTTTTAAAATCGGCTAAGTAGTTTTTGAGTTTATTTCAAACATACAAAAATACAAATCTTTCCTCCTTATAATATTAGTGTTGATAACAATGAGATCCCGACACTTTTGCATGCGTCTTGTCTTGCTTGCATCAAGCGCGCGTGGATTTCCTTAGCAGAGTTATTTTCGAAATGTATTTATTAAACTCTTTAAAGATCTTATACTTACAATCATCGACAAATATATTTCGAAAAAGATTATTACAGGATTTTATGTTGATAAAAAACTCTATGGCCCATAACTCATTAATAGGTACCAACTCTTAACATCTTACACACGTGATAACTTTTAAACGAAATATCCGATTGAGATGAAACAAAAAGTATTTTACTTCTACATAAATACTCTTGATAACATAATGCTTAATTTCGATAAAGATTAATATTACGATACATGTTAAACGTAGTTTTTTTTTCTTCAGACGATTTAATAATTAATTTGAACACAAAATCGGTTATTGTGATTAAACCATGATAGCTAGATATGTGTTCTCGCGGACTTTTTTGTAGGTTTCAATGGGATCTACAAACCCGTAGTACATCATTTTGTTCTATTGTCAATAGTTTTTGCAGCGCACGCAAATATAGGTTTTTGATTTTACACCTTGTGTTACAAAATAGCAATTTTATAACGGATCCCTAATTTTGAAAAAATAGCCTATAGCCTTCCTCGATAAATGGACTACCCAACACTGAAAGAATCATTCAAATCGGACTAGTAGTTCCAGAGATTAGCGCGTTCAAATAAACAAACAAACAAACTCTGCAGCTTTATAATATTAGTATAGATTATTTCGTAGATTATTGTAATAACAGTTTTTTTTGAGGATTATGCATGGTGACGACGTAATATCAAAATACGTTTGGTCGCTTGGACTATTTGCCAGTCACCGATACAAGCGCGGACGGTCAAAGACGCCGTCGACTGGGTGTCGTTCGTCTGTCCCCAGCCTTACAAGTTATTTAAGGAATGGAAGTCTATTCACACTTAGAATACTAAATGTATACGTAATATTACATATTTTACATTTAGGCTAAAGCGGCAGTTGTTTTTACTACGAAGTACTAACAAATATTAAAATATCAAAAGCAGCATCTTATGCAAACATTTTATTTGTTAAAGAAGTTCTATGCAGCGTCTTTTAGTAACAGCAGCTGAACGGTTCTCAATGGAGATAAAACCCGGTCGTTCTCGGCATTTCTTGGTATGAATGCTCAGGTTTCTTAAACACATTACGCTTGAAATGTTTTTTCTTGCATCAATTTTTTAGAAATCTTGACACAGCTAGTGAAATCTGTTAGTTGTTTGTAACTCAAAACTGTATTTAGTGGTTAATATTGTTGAAAACTTTTCCTTAAAATTATTTAAGCTTTTGAACATTGATCGAGTATTTAACTAGAAATGTTTTGGAAGTATTCACAAAAAACATGAACAATACTCGCTATCTTGAGTGGCTCACCTCACTGTACTCGCACAAAAAGTTTATTATTTAAATTATTTGTTACTAAGCATTATTTTTTTAACTATTCGAGTATAAAAATAAATGAAAAATCCAAACGTTTGTAATGTGATTCACACATAATACTCGCGTAAACGCATGTCTCGAGGATGAGTCGCTTCATTATCTCTAAGATGACTTTTGTCACCGTGACTATTTCGTTTTTACTTTCGCTATGTGCACAAACTTCCATGTTAAAACATTTTAATGTTAGAATTGTCAAACATGACAGTTCTTTAATAATGAATGTTGAGCCAATTAGCATTATTTTTTTGCTTAGTGCGTGATCACAATTACGTAAGAAATATTTTTTGTAAAAATTTAGTAAAAATGTACAAATCTTAGCCGCCCTGCACAAACTTTGCTATACTTCAACCAAATCATTAATAAAAAATCCAATCAAAATATACTTTCATGAAGTTTGAAAACAATCACTTCACTTCAAAATGTAGACGATTTCTCTCTTAACAGTCTTGCGTTTATGTACAATGTCTTTATTTTTATTACTTTTTTTTACTCCGTCAAATGCACCATTTATTTTGGGTGACGGATATCATCGCGCAAATCCGCGCGCACCATGTGCGCGCAGCGGGGTGGGGCGCTGTTGCATTCAAAACAATTCGGGCGATTATTGACCAGTAACCAGCTGTTGTCATAATTCGCTCGGATAAAATATTTTTTTGCGAAAATTTTACTTACCCATTTAAAAAAAAGAAGTATTTGAATGATATCTTATGCCCAGAAAAAAATTGGATGGTGTTTATAAAGTGACCCTATATATAAGTACGTGAAAAGATAGCGTGGTACAATTAAAATACTGTGGGGGGCTGATGCCTAAACAAGAGGAACTAGTATCTCCGGTCGTCAGCCCTTCAACTCAATGAAATGATTAGAAAACTTCGTAGATTTCAATAATTATTTATAATTGACTAGCTGTTGCCCGCAACTTCGTTCCGAAAATTGCTCACCCGATCTTACGATAGTCGTACATTGTATCAATATTATCTATTTATATGCCGAATCTTTGTATCTCTTTCGAAGGTACAGGCTTGATGTTATTATATGTTATATGATTGCATAAACAATGCATATTTATGCGATAGCAGCAATCGCGGTTGATTTGCTTTCATTTTTTAACAGTTCCGTTGTCTGTCTCATAAACTTATTACCAGATCTAAATCCATCTATATATGACGGAGTTATGCCCGAACATACATCAAAATATAAGTGATAAAAAATAAACCGACTTCAAAAAGGAGGAGGTTATCAATCCGAATTCCTTTATGAAGTCGGTTTATAATGAACTATATTTAAATTTCTTTTAATAATGACTGCTTTCTAATAATTTGAAAACTCTACTATCAAAACCATAGAAATTTCATACAAAACTTGCCACCCCATTTTACCCGCTTAAGGGTTTAATTTCGCAAAATCCCGTCTTAATGAGCACCTTAGTCCTAAAATCGAACTCCCATGCAATATATGAGACTTCTAACACTTATAGTTTCTGACATTTCGTGCTGAGTGAGTGACAATAAGTCACAGTAAGAGAGTAAATGCTTTATAAAGGTAACATAAATATTTTAAATTTATGCATGAGTTAGCGTTCAATTGTAGGTTCTACGTATTTTATAAAACTTAAAAATAAAGGAAAAATATCTGTCATTTCCACCTGCGGTTTTAAACTCCAGTCTAATTAACAACACGGTATTACCTACTTGTAAGTAACATTTGTATTTTTCCACGAATAATCGGTGATCAATTTAAGGGTATCCCTGTTCCTTAAATCTTTAAGTATTTAATTAATTGCTTAGTGGTTGTTTCTCAATTCTAACATAATGAGCTCTTTAAGGAAAAGGTAAATTATATAATTAAACTTCTTGTTACGTTTGTTTGGGTGTCCGTTTTGGATGTATACCTAATAAGTAGATATGGGAACAAAAAAAGTAACTTTAGCTCATTTATGTTTAATTTATCAAAGAACTTTACGAAACACAAAATAAGACAATATCGCATGTCGGAATATATTTCACTATAATAAAATTGGGCACATAATCTGAGAATATCTGTAGCTTATCCGCTCGAGTAACCAAAAATTTTTCGCCATTATCTTCAATCCCATACGCTGTCCCACCCCCTTACGGATGTTCTAGCACACACACAATGATATATCAAGCAATTCTCAAGAATATGTCTTCTCTTAAGCTACCGAGCGCACACCTTCATATAGATAACGACTGAAAGTGTAAACCGTTGGAGTGTAGAGTGCCTAATTCCTTTCATCCTTTTACATAGTTTAAGCTCTGCCCGATGTTTTTAGTAGCTTCACGGAATTTCAATTTTCACATAGTTCAATAACAAACGAGAAATGTTGAAAATTTATTGCGCGTTGTGAAATTAACTGTGCATAATATAAATAGTGAGTTATATTAATCAAAAAGTGAGAATTAACAAAAACAAATTATTTATACGCCATTCACGAAACCTGAAAAGGTTTGCGTGTGCGGCGTGTGATTTCATTTATTTTTTATTTAAGTGCCAAAAAATAACTGTCTGGAGCGCGGTGGTTAACACTCATTAAACCGCGCTGCACAGTGGTCCCGCCATAGGTCATAGGGCGGAAATGTCGGTGGTCAAATTATGACGTAATTTAACGTTAGAGTGTAGACAAATAACTTTAATTACAATTACATACGTGCAACATCTGTCAGACGAGTTGCTGGCGCGCCGTTGTAACGTACACTCGTATGTGTTAAGTGTCGCTACTTTCAGTGTTAGTGCAGTGCAGTGTTCGTTCCGCGTGGTCTGTCCGACCGGCTCCTCGCTCAACCAATTGCAATAATTCTTATTGCGGTTAGTTTCTCAGTGCACAACGACTTTTATAGTTGAGTCATTTTAATAGGTAACATTTGACAATTAATCAAAATTCAACAATGAAACCTTGTAACGGCGGAAATGAAATAATACATTTTTCTTTTTGTTAGAATAGCACAATTGCTTAACTTTTTTCAATTAAGAATACATATTTATTGTAATAATGACCGATAAGAGTAATTTTACAATTTACTTTCACTAATAATCCATTCTAAACATAATAAACAATTTCTGATCTTAAGAATTGACCGTCGTTACAATGTTGCGTCGTTAACCCTTTTTCTTTTTAAACAATAGGGATGTTACTCTAAAAATCGGAAGCTGATAAGTAGAATCGTATGCCATGATTACTTGTGAAGAAAAATCACCATAAATTAATAATCACGTTGTGTTTATACTAAAAAATAATTGTATTTATTATTGTTTTAACTTACTATAAAAATAAAAATATTATTGAATAGAAAAATCATTGACGTAAGGCACAATTTATGTGGGATGTTGCTGCAACACCAGGGCCTGTCGATGACGCCATGTCATCTCGCGCGCCATTACATGACGCAGTCTTTTCTCGTTGCGCGAAGTGACTGTGCGTGTTTGGTGTGCTCTCTGTTATTTTATTCTGACCCGGCTTTTTTATTGGACTGATCTTACTGACTACGTTTACCTGGCTTTAAATTAGACTCCGATTGCTTAACAATTTGTAAACAAGAACAAGATTACAGTTTTACCATGTCGAAACGGGGGGAAGCGCAATCTTGCGAACTAGTGGTGAAATTGTTCAATTATTTTGAACGTGAATCAGTTAAAGATCTCTTTTACCATTAACAAAACCGAGAGAACGCGTAGCCGAAGAATCGGGAATAGGGAAGAGGACAGTATCTTATAATTCTGAAAGAGAAATACGGACCATCAGACTCAGAAGATAATACTTTACGTACACCGAAAAAAAGAAAAAGGGACAAGAAAATTGTTGGTATTGATAATTTTAATGCTGTTGCAATTCGCAACCACATATATGGATATAACTCGACAAAAGAATATCCTACACGGGAAAAGCTAATGAGTTCGTTAAAAGACGCAGGCTTATTTTTTGGAGATAAATCGTCTCTGTTAAAAGTTTTAAAATCGATTGGCTTTAGATTTAAAAAATCTGACAAGCGCAAAATTCTGCTAGAATGTGACGATATTATTTTAAGAGAGTAACATTCTTAAGTCAAGTAAATAAAATCACAGATTGGGACAATGTCGTGTTTATTGACGAAACATGGTTGAATGCGAACCATACGGTTTCGCAGTCATGGACCGACAATACAACGGCATCCACCTCAAAAGTTCCATCGGGAGCCCGACTTATTATATGCCACGCGGGATCAGCTTCTCAAGGTTTAATTTCAGACTGCCTCCTTGCATTCACCTCAAAAACTACAAGTGATTACCATAAGGAAATGAACTTTGAGGTTTTTTAAAGAGTGGTTGGAGAAGCTGCTAATCAACTTACAAAACCCATCGCAAATTATAATGAATTTAAAATAATATCTCTCAGAGCTGACAGCAGTGATAAAGATGACAGTTATATTAATACCAGTTCTGAATGTTCAACTTAATAAATGCAATTTTTTTCTTAAACTATGTACTTGTATTATTTTGCTCCTTAAATTTACGAACGAAAAATAATAATTGGACAGGGATTCGTCTGACGATTTTTAAAATTCACATATGTTTAAAGTCCGTATCGATTCATTCACTTTAATCGATGTTTTTAATCAGGTTACCTCACTATAAAGATAAAACTGAGAGACGTACTATAGTTACTGCACTCGTTGTGAGCGCGGACCCTTTTGTTTGTATCAAAGCGTCGCTCCTAACCTCGCCTGCGACTTCCGTTGGTTGATACCTAACGGTGGCAATAAAGCCGACGAAGCGCTCCCGATTCAAGGCCTTAGAAAAACCGAAGTCCTTTTCCCATTGCACTTGGGCTAAGCCCAAGGGGAAAGGAGGGTGGCTATCTATTTCGGGACACCTACTCACCCCTCCTACCTGTCTAGGTTTCGCCTAGGTGTAGGCCCCTCTTCTATTCACCTCTCCCTGTCATCAGCGGCAGCGAGGTAGGCCAAGAGAGAGCAAAGAACGGTGGCTATCTATTATATTTCGGGACACCTACTCACTCCTCCTACCTGTCTAGGTTTGTCCTAGGTGTAGGCCCCTCTTCTATTCACCCCTCCCTGTCATCAGCGGCAGCGAGGTAGGCCAAGAGAGAGCAAAAAAAGGTGGCTATCTATTATATTTCGGGACACCTACTCACCCCTCCTATCTGTCTAGGTTTCGCCTAGGTGTAGGCCCCTCTTCTATTCACCCCTCCCTGTCATCAGCGGCAGGGAGGTAGGCCGAGAGAGGGCAAAGAACGCCACGCGCCCTCAGCCTCTACTTCATTGAGGACGACCGTGTCCGACTGCGTGCCTTACAGCGTGCTGTCAAGGCCCGTATGAAGGAACTGCGGAAGTTACAGTGGAACTCTCTTCTTAGTGATATTTCGCCCTCTCATATCTCCTACTGGAAACTAGCCAGATCATTCAAATCGGAATTGCAGTCCTCCATGCCCCCCCTTACGCAAACCTAACGTTTCCCTCGCGTTGACGATTACTCAAAAACTAACAGCGCCATCTAGGAACAAGATAATAAAACACTTATTTACCGTTCTTATTGCGCGGCAATATATTCACTTTTATGCGTAGAATAAGGTAGCATTTATTTTATTTGTTTTAAATATATTTTGTTTGTATTTATTATTTAGTTAATATTTTATACATGTTTAAACTTGAAAATTCCGTCTACCAAGAACAATTACAAATTGTTCTTAAACTATTTAATACCACCCACAGTAAAAAAGGATAAACGATATCCCCTACTTTAGGTTCTGGTATTTTTTCGGTCAACCTATGTCTTTGCAGAAATTGATGCAATTATTCCCGTTACCACCTTAACCAAAAACTTTGCAACATTATTTGAGTAAGTTGCCAACGCTTTAAAGTACCAACTAAGTGATTTTCAAAATTTAGATCAGGAACAGTTACCAAAGGTCAAAATCATGTAGTTGCCACCATCACTATCGAATCTAGATAAAGGTCGGGAATTGATACAAACCTCAAGTTTGACTCAGAACTGTGAACAGTTCTTCATATGCCAGAGTAGTATCACCGATGGTTCTTTTTAAATGGAACTTCGTCAATTTGATACCAACCTCCCATAATCCTCCAAAGTTAGGAGAGTAAGGTGGTATGAAGTGCCATGTTGTTTGATTATTAGCCAGAGCCTCAAGTATGTCTGGTAGTATATCTGATTTTTCACGAAGAAATAATTATTGCAACTCCTTAGACGCACCTATCATTTTTTTTCCGCTATCATATCTGCGGGCAATGTCCTCTACAAGCCATAAAAAGCCATACGAAAAGCAGCAAGAAAACCGTGAGCTGTTAAACAGCTCACCACCTTTTAATGCACGGCACGAGTCGCCATACAAACGAAAAGACAGATATAGCCTTTATGAATTTGATGTCCGCGACCTTTCGTAGTATGAACATTGATCGGACCGGCGAAATATACGCCGCTTCAGATGGCCTGGATAGTGATACCCTAGTCTCTGGAAGTTGACTCATCAGCTGATTTCTTGTTTTATTTCAATATCTAACACATTTGCAACAGTTATAAATTATTTTCTTGATCAAATGCTTAGCACCCAATATCAAGTACTGATTTCTAATAAAGTTTCTGTTGTCCCCCATCTATGGTAAGCATCTAACACTATAAGTTATGAAATTAATGAATTTTTGGGTAGCACGATTGGATATATAGTATCATCCGTCAAACCGAACTGAATTGGATGTGTATGGGGACCCACACGTGGGTGGGACCCACTCTTATTATACCTCTGTTACCAATAAATGGATTAAGTGACGAAATTCTATTGTTTTTCTTTACTATTATATTCCCTTTAAATATAATTCCTTAAGTTCTTCATTAAAATGTTCTTCTTGACATATCTTTATTATAATTCTTAAAATGTCCTCCAATTCTTGACTTTTTAAAAATGACTACATTTCTTTCGTTTTTCTTAAGTTTAGCGAACTTTGCGATACGCCACCAATAAGCTAAAACTCGGACTACTCTTCTCAATGACGAGAATCTTTTCCACAACTCTTCTTCGTTATTACTTTCTGTTACTAGATGTACTTTATTTTTTTCTTCCTCAGTGTTATTATGTATTCGATTTAATTATTTATTCTTCAAAGAGAGAATGAAGGCCAGTACCATCCTTTTTATAAGGAACTATTAGATAATGAAAGCTTATTTTATACCTATTTTTCTTCACTTCTAGACTTCACTGTAGCTATATTATACATACCTATATTTTACATCTGTTTTCTTTCTAGGTACCAGAAATGAGCTAAATAAAAAGACATTACTTTTATTAAATAATCATTTGTTTATTATTAATAACTGAAGAAAATAATTAATCACTGCAATCTATTATCTTCTATCACTATCTACTTAGTATCTAAGTATTTAGGATTCCCGGGGTTGTATAGGGCTTGATGCAAGCGAACAAATTCAATTAGTTTTTCGGCATTCATGATTGCGTCATAGATGAATGGCGCGCGAAACAAAACAATTAACAACAGTATTGAATAGTACAGTTATGTAATCCATGACAGTGTAGAGCAGGACTTCCTAACCTGACACTGTAGAGCAGGACTTCCCACTTAGAGCGCGTAGAGAAATGTCAAGGAGGACATAATATAGGTACGTTTGCATTTTCGAAAAAAATGTATTTAACGCGTAAGTAAATAATTGAGTTAATAAAAAAATGTGTTTCTTATTTTTGTTGAAACTTAGTTAAGGGAGATATGAAAATATTTTTTACTTGGCTTGGTGAAATAAAGGTTGAAAATCCCTGCTGTGCAGTTACAAGGAAGGTAATGCGCATAGCGGCGGCATTTCAGACGGAGCGGGGCACGTGGCGTGCAGGACGGAACAATATTCACCGACAACGATTTTTTTCTGCCGACTCGTCCCGTCTGTACTTATATTTTGTTGCTACATTCTGTCAAGAAATCCTCCCATTCCTTGCGGCACGACAAAATACACGTCACGTATGCTGAAACCTTTAGCTTACCGAATCGGCGCGCGCAGGGCGGGAGTGGAAAGGAGTTTCGAGCGGTTTGCATTTATTTGACACTTTATTGTTTTGATTATTAAAAATATAAGTAGTAAAAAAAATCTATGAAACAAGCTTGTGTGATAAACCAAACAAAAAGTAAAAAATTAATTCTTATGTAACAATTAAGCAAATAACGAAAAAAATTATGTGATTGTAAGAAAAGGAATGCTCGATATCGATTGTTTTATTTAATAATTGTTGTATTTTATATTTAATAATTTATTCCTTAGACACATTTTTTTTAAATGCAGAGTTAGTTTAGGAAAAGTGTCGTACAAAGCATCCCACGCTTTTCTTACAATGACATTAATTGTCTCGTTAATTACGTACTTAATTGTTATATTGATATTTATCTTTTACTTTAATTCTGTTTACCTTAAAAGCGTGTTATTAATTTTTTTAAACCAAATATAATTATTTTAATTATATTCAGCTCTGGAAGAGTATTTTTTTCATAATACATTTCGTTTATATTTTTTAGTTCTTTGTACCTATTGTCATTTTTTTTTTTATTGTCATTGGTCTCAGATAAGTGTGCAAAATTAAATTCAATTTTCAAATTAATCTGACGTTTTGTAGTGTAAATTCGCGTTAGAAGTTTCCGTTTCGAACATAAAACACAACAAATATACAGGTGAACATATTTAGTTCTTACACTTCCGCGCACATTACACATCAGAATAAAACACTTAGTCATCCTGTGATCACGGCTCCTGTAAAGGAGTCGAAACGTCAGGATGAAATATAAAATAAAACATGCGCAAAAATCCGTAAAAAAATGTTTGATTCTGATACAGGTGAAGTTAATAAAACATGTTAAAAACGTGGTTGAGAATGATTGAAGATCGATTAAATGGGCCTTGTATACTCAGTATACATAAAAACTTGTAAATAGTATGGGCGATTCTTACACGAAAGACGTTATCAAAAGTTCATTTAAAAAACAAAGTTAAATTTAATAATTGAAAGAAAATAAAGAGGTATATTTAAATTTGTTTATTTATTTGACTACCTACCTACTACCTATATAAGACGGCTCTCTTGTGTTTCCCCTGCACACTAAATACTTATCTTATACCGTATAGCTTTGCGTAGGTGTCTTCGAGTAAAATGTATGAAAAAAAACAAGCCCGGTGGATCCGACCTAAAAAAAGTGTCATTGCCCCCCTGGATCAGACGCTGGGTACGCCCTTGCCCAAGCATTTAAGCATATAAATTATTTCAAAAGTCTTCTTTCAAATATGCTTTTCATATATTTTTTTATTTCGTTTGTATTTTGTTTAAATTGTGTCATATCATAAAGTGAATGTTTTCACAAACTATTGTATATTGCTATTTATTTAAAAAAATAAAAAAGATACATATGAACACGAAGTATCCAAACCGAGGATGGATGATAAGGGTAGTATTAGAATAACGATACCAGAGCCAAGTATAAAGCTAAGTGTTCGTAATTTCTGCATTCCCCATTGTACCACTTAAATTGTTTTAAATAGATTTATGTAAAATTTACTTGTTTTCTAAGAGATTCTTACAATCCTACTCTCATGAACAATGGACAAATCCATCGGGTAATACCGGAATCCGTATTAAAAAAATATATAACGGCCTCTATTTTAATTAAAAGGTTGATAAAAAAAAGAATCCTCTCTAGAAGTTTTCTATTCACTCGTTACTTGAAAACTTATGAATTGTGTGTCAGGAAACACAGACTCAGGCAGAGTTCCACTTTTTGGTGATACGGATCACAAAATTGGGACTCAAACACTTAGTGCGACTCTTTGATATATCAACCATATAATGGTGGTGCCTATTTGTAAGTCTGGTTTTCCGATTCACCATTTGATTAAGTTGTAACCAGCTATATTTGTTTTTTTTCCATTCGCAATGCCATATTTATAAGATATAAAATACGCCGGTAAAAAACAACCATGTATCTGAGCCCTCAGATAGGATTGAATCTTTATAAAAATATTTAATTAATTTGTTTTGCAAAGTTCCTTTTTTTTAATGTAACCTTAAATTGTATTTTATAGAAATACTAGCTGACCCGGCCACGCGTTACTGTGCCAACTGCAGCGCCATCTGCTGGGCTGATTTGTGAATCTAAACCATCCAGGGCGCCACTCAAAAAATTCATTCAAATCGGTCCAGCCGCTTAGGAGAAGTTCAGTGACATACACACGTACAGTAGAATTATATATATAAAGATGGCAATGTGAATGCAAAAATAATAATAAATACAATTTTTATTACGTAAAAATTTATCTGTTCACTTGTCCAAGTACATTTTATAAATGGGTCCATTTGATATTCATTAATTTGTTAATTTGTCAAGTCTCCTTAGCTGAGATAGTTTGTCTTCGCCTTCGCCTTCGTTTTAAATACTACGTCCATGATTTTTCACAATTCCTAAAACAAAAATTTGGCTGACAGACACATGATTATAAATAAAAACTTACTTTCTGACTCAAAAAATAGTTTTATAGCAACCGCAATATTTTTTAAAGGCTTTGAGATTTTATTTCCCACATATCAGTGTGAACTCAAGTTCCTGATAAAAAAGACGCTGATAAAGTAAAAGTAAGGTAGGAAGTTTGGTGGCCGGCTATTACTTAAATCACACTTAATGACAGAAAGAAATGTAACACTGCAAAAATCTGGTACTAACAGCGGTGTTCCAAAAGACGAAGAGGCTTTTCAAGACACGATATCGATGTGGTTTGCGCGCGGTACGATATAAGTGTGGAATCTAATGTACCGTACAGAATTAGGGCCCAGTTAAGCATGTAAGATGTCACATTTTTTTTTAAACTTAATTTGCACTCTTTTCAACATTTTGCAAGTGTAAATAATACCATTATTGCTCTCTTGACATTACTCTTATTTTATAAAGCACATAGTAAAGTCACAGACCATTACTTTCTTGCATAGTCCAGTTGACCTAATTCTAGCTTACGTCCCTATGAAACGTCCTTTACTTTACAGCGCTGAGTAGCAGTATCTACCAACATATCATTGCCACACTTTTAGGACTTACACATTTTTTTCTTTGGTTCGTTAATGGAGAAGTTGCGTTGTTACAACAATACAAAAAAATACTAATGAATGATCATCTTATGAAACCACTTCATTTGGCATGTGTTATGCTATGCACCATATTATAATCATGAAGATATCAGTTCCGTGCTAAACACTGTTCAGAAAAAAAAACTTCCGAGTAGACAATGTAGGCAATTAAATTTCAAAAAATAAAATTTTTAAAACTATGATATACCTAAGTAAATAAGTTGGGCAGCAACATTGGCCAATAATTTTCGCAAAAAAATTCAACCCTTTCTAAACATTTTTAACTTCTCGTCAAACACGCCTACTTAGTAAGTGGATCACATTGGTCGCGATACAAAAATATAGGAATATTCCTAACGATGAATCACCTCTAATTCTAGGATACTAGCTGTAAAATTATTGTAAATGATATTCATTTTTAAGTTGATAGTGTTGTTTCAATAAATAACTCAGTGCCACTAAAATTAAGTATTTCCTTTTAATTTATCCTAAAATTATTTAATATTTCACATAATTACAAAATTAAAATTACTTTAAAGTAAAATAAAAAAAAATATGCTTACTTGCTAAACTTAAGCAAAAATCCAGTGTTAATTTTGTTAATAATGTACAAAAATAAAAATACAGATCTCTTGTCTTCTAGGGTCTTTTTAAACAACTCGAAGAACTGCAAATTCCTTGCAAAGATTAAGAGCGACTGATGAATTAAGTTAAATTAGGTTGGATTTAGGCGACAGACTAGTCACTTAATTGGTACACTAACTTCTGAATACCTACCTGAAGGTTCCTGAATTAAAATCCTAATAATTGAATTAAGCTTTTTAAGGATATGAATTGGAATAAATGAATTGAGCAGTTAGAATTCAAATTTGGAAGAATACTTACGATACATTTCAAGAATTGAATAATCAGGAATGGGCTCAATCGATATTTTTTCCTTTAAAAATATTGAATGGTAGTATCCCACTTAGATACACGCACAATTTGTCAGGAGTCTTAACATCAGAATTAAATAAAAATAAGTAAATTAACTTGTTTGTGATATCAGGAAAGAAGTTTCATCAATTATATTAATCACTTTGACAACTTTGTCAATCCTGGTGGGGCATTATGTTTTTTAACTATTTACTCATACTTGGAGTTGCCCGAAATTTATATATAACTAGCTGACCCGGCCACACGTTGCCGTGGCTCAGTTATTATAATTTGCGATATTTTTTTTTATTAAAAATCCATTTTTCTAAAATAAAAGTAGCCTAAGTTACTCCTTATTACATCAGCTACCTGTCAATAACAATAAAATGTCAATAAAACCTGTCCTATCAAAATCGGTCCAGCCATTTCAGAGATTAGCCGGAACAAACAGACCAACAGACAGACAATGTTATTTTGGTGTATGTACCGTATATATATATATATTCATATGCATGTAGTAAAAAAAGGTTATTTCAATATTACAAACAGACACTCCAATTTTATTTATATGTATAGATGTATAGATATATTGCCACGTTGCCTATCAACATATTTTTAAGGAATGGGGATAAGTAACACGTTGAAACACCAGCCTAACTTAAATTACAGTTAACAACCACAAATAAATCAAACCAACAAAGCAACAACCTTCTCATTGATCGAGACTTATGAAAGAAAATAAATAACAAGGTCTTTCGTGGATCTCAAGATGAAAATTCCAAGAATCATTAATAAGTACTTATTTCAATCGATAACGAATTTGCAACAGCATTTATCAGAATAGGCCACACCGAAATATGTAATGTTAATTTTTCAAAAATAAAGTTGTTTAGCTACAATCTCACTTAAGTGATCTCACTATGTTTTTGTTAGAGCAATGATCAGTTCGTATTAAGTTCTATAGATTAATTTATTGTTGGTGAAAGTTGTTGTCGCTCTCACTTTAAAGATTCCAATATTTTATTATAAACTCTAATTTTCGGAATACACTTATAAGTTACCATGAATAAATGAGCAAGAACTTTAGAACTTTTAAGGGCAATATATTTAAAATACTACGCCAGAAAGAATAAAATGTAAACAAATGTTGTGAACGATTTAACAACAAAGTTCTAAGTAAACAGCAGGAGCCCGAGAGTATTAAATTTATTTAATTTCATTAAGGCATTGACAATTATTTAAAAATATTATATTATATTTTCATACTATAACGTTGCATTTTATTATATCGGATCTTTGTATTGAAAAAAATATGTAAACCCAAACGTTATAATTGGATCATGATGAAATACCCCGAATTCCTATGATTTAAAAGCTTTGGAAAAGTCAATGAATTGTAACATAGTAAAAAATAAAAATAATAAAACAGTAAAGTGGATGAACATCAAGTATTACATAGTATATAGTACAAATATAATCTAAGTGATCCGACTTTCCACGAAATTGACAGAGGTGCATCTAAAACAAAGAAGAAAAGGGATCAGGTATTTCTCATTTATACAAAAGCCGTTAAAATGCATACAAGTCACAGATACCAATTTCAAAGGCTAAGAAGGATTTGATGACGCTGTTGAAGGATGGAGTGATTCTACAAAACTACGTTGATTATTACACTAACATTCCTTCTATTGATGAAGAAAATATAATTAACGATTGTTCAGATTTAGAGTTTGATGACTGACCTTAGAAATTTAGAGATTTAATACTTAAACTGTTAGAGGTTTTATACCGCATATTCAGGCTTATATTCAGGCATAATTATAAGTAGATATAGTTCGTAATTTTTCAAATTTGACATTCTGGTTTAAATGGTTTTCGTAAATTGTTTTATACATATTTTCATTGATTAAAATATTTCTGTTTAAGTTTCTACGGCATTTCAATATAATATCCACAGGTTATGGGTTAATATAATGTCGATTAAGATAAAGTTATTGAATCGTGAAAACTATGTTACGTGGAGGATACAGGCAGAAGCAGTTTTAGAAAAAAACGATGCTTTGGGATTTGTATCCGGTGAGAGAATAAAGCCCGATATAAACTAGGACGGTGCGGAAGCTGTGAGGGAATGGACCAATGGAGATTAAAAAGCTAAGTATGATTTGATTTTGTGTCTAATTCCGAGTGAGCTCAAACAAATACGTGGGTGTGAAACAGCACGAGATGTATGGTTGAAGCTTCAGAGTGTGCACGCGTCAAAGGGTCCCGCCAGAAAGGCGACGCTGCTCAAGCAGCTGATTTCATATAAAATGCAAGAGGGTGATGACAATTACGATCATTTGTCAAAGTTTTATGATGCGATTGATAAGTTGGAGGATATGGAGATATATATTCACCAGGACTTATTATCTTTATTGTTATTGTATAGCCTACCGGCGTCCTATGAGGATTTTCATTGTGCCATTGAGTCCAGAGATAAGTTACCTAACATAGAATTTCTAAAAATTAAGATCTATGAACAATATAGCTCTCGGAAACAGAAAGATGTTAATCCATTGCATGAGAGAGCATTATATGTCAGACGTGGTGCACTACCAAAGAAGCCAACAAACAGAAAGGACAAAATGACATTGTCACAGTGATTCAAATTCAAATGTTTTAAGTGCAAAGCTGTTGGCCACAAGGCTTCTGAATGCAAAATGAAGAAGGCGCTAATGTTGAAACGAATATCATCGAACACGATGAAGATGAATCAGATACGAAATATGAGGAATAAAAAAAATATTTTGAGAGTTTTGCTATGGCTTCAATAAAAGCGAAGAAGGATTTGTGGATTCTTGATAGTGGCTGCACGTCACACATATGCAATGATAAACGGAAATTTTTCAATTTAAAAACATGTATTGGAAAATTAAATATGGCGAACAGTCTGTCGACAAATGTCAAGAGCAAGTGAAGTATTAGATTTTTTGCTAAAAATGATAATGATGTTGCGCGTATTGAATTCCATGATACATTATTTGTTCCCGATCTTAGAAGTAACCTTATGTCTGTTTCTAAATTGACTGATGTAGGTTGCGAAGTAGTCTTTTTGAATAATTTTGTTATTGTTAAAAGAGATAGTAAATGGTTTTACTTTTACCACATCACTCAGTAGTCTATGGTCGCAATAATGGCGTTTTTACATTTTCATTAAATTGGATTGAGTTTCCGTAGATGATGTATACCCTATACATCATCTACGGAAACTGAGTATGTGAGTTTGGCTGAGACCATGAAAGAGTGTGTATACCTGAACAGTCTGCTAGATTTTTTTTTAATTTAGAATGGGTTCGCTCTTGATCCCAATCAAGCTCGGGGGCAAAGACAGAATCCACGATGGAACGAGCTTTACCAGAAGGTGCCTATTCACTCTGGCCGTAAAAACAGACAGGTTTTATGTACTCGGACATACAGACGCAGGGAGAGAGTTCTACTCCCTTGCTGTGCGCATTATAAAAGAAGTCGAGAAGCGCTTGATGCGACAGGCAGGAATAGCGACCAAGAAAGGGTGGTAGCCCGCAGTGCGTCTGGATGTCCGATGGAAGAAAGGTGATGACGGTATGAGCATATGTAGCTTCTGAGCAATCTGTAGAAGACCGACAGACAGGCAACTTTGCGGCGGTGAGCTAAGGTGTGAAGTTTGCTCTTCGCCAATTTGTTGTCACTAATGAGCCTCTCAGCTCTGCGCTGAATCGTGTCCAGTGCAGCAAGTTGGTATTTTGCTGAGCCATCCCAGAGGCGACTGCAATATTCCATGAGCTTTATAGAGAGAAGAAAGATGTCCCGGCGTGAAATATCGCTTGACCTTATTTAGGACGCCCAGCTTTTTAGCTGCAGCCTGAGCCTTGGACTCGATGTTGGCGCCGAAGTTGAGATCTGACGACAACTCGACGACTGTCGGTCATAGGTACAGATGTACCTCGGAAAGTAGGAGTGAGGTTGAAGGAACTCCTTTTTGCAGTGTGTCATATATACTCTTTTCTATAGTGCCCATGAACAATTTGAGGGATATTAAGCTTGTCACCTGTCTAAATTGAATGATTATTATTATGAGATTATGATGAAATAAAGAAATACGAAAGTGGCGACGAGGAAAAATGAACACAGAAAGAAATAATATTAACAAACTAAAAAGGACACGAACGTCTATCCGCGCTCAACTGAGGCGTATAGAAAATCAAATCGGACAATTACAGTACGTAAGTGAATTGGATTTACAAACACGCCTTAAAAATGTCGAAACCTATGAAATAAATTTTTGTAACACTCAATCGGAAATTGAAGACCTTATTGATGACAATGATTTAGAAAATGAAATTCAGGAAAGAAGCACAACAGAAGATACCATTTTACGTATTAAGTTAAAACTAAATTCCCTGCGTATAGAACAATCTGCATCACCCAGTAATAATTCGCAAACTGTTCACTGCTCCACTTCTGCACCAAAACTGACATTCCAACCATTTCATGAGAATGAGACATTCAAAAATTTTGTCCGGCGCCTGGACATGTACTTGAAACTCAATAAGTGCACTGATAATGAGTCGCGGATTTATACATTACTTACAGCTTTATCACCAGAACTACATCAGAAGGCAAATGATCTTTGTGCACCGCTAGATCCTTGCGAATTACAATTTGATGAATTAGTCATGATACTAAGCAATTATATTGATCCTAAACCAAGTATTTGGGCGAGGCAACATACGTTTATTAGTCGCATACAACATGAAGGAGAAACAATAACTAATTATTCTTCCGAATTGAAACATTTATCTCTAGATTGTGAATTCACTTGCTCTAATTGTAATAAATCGATTGCTGATAACTTATTAAGTCTACAATTTATCCGAGGAATCCGCGATGGAGAAATTCGAACAAAAATATTGCAAAATGAACACATAATAAAATATTCGGAATTAGTCCATTCCGCATCACTTATGGAAATAGCTAAGAAGGATAATAGTACAATACACGTCATTAATACGCCGGTAGTCAACACAGTTCAATACAAATTTAAAAGGACACCTACTGGAAGAACAATTACATTCGAAGATTTGAAGGGAAAATGTTTTCGATGTGGCGATAATTCACATAGAGCTAATGCTTGTCGATTTTTGAACGAAATGTGTTCGAAATGTCAAAAAGTTGGACACATTGCAAGAGTGTGTTTACAATCTACCCACCCTAAACCTAACAAACAAATTAATGAAAACGTCATAGTACAAGAAGAAGATATTTGTGATATGAATATGATAAATTCCCATTCGTCGGGTAAATACATGATGACTGTATACATAGAAAACAAAAAAACTTACATGGAACTTGATACTGGGGCAGCATTATCGTCTATGTCTTTCGAAAGTTACAAGAAATTAAACATAAATAAAAAAATTTTCAAGACTGATATACGACTAAAAACATATACTGGAGAAATAATTGAACCTATTGGAGTCGTTTATGTTTCTTACACTTACAATAACAAAACAGCCTCCGGAAAATTATTCATTATCAATCAAACAGTTGACCCTATTTTTTGAAGGGCTTGGATTCAAAATATGAATATAAACTTGTCTGAAATTAAAAACATAGATTCATTAAATACAAATAAAAATTTAGATAATTTATTATCTGAATATTCATTAATTTTTGAAAGCAAACTGGGTTGTATTCCAAACTATAAGGCTCATTTCACACTAAAAGACAATTCTTACCCAATATTTATTAAACCTAGAAGAATTCCTTATGCATTGAAAAGTAAAGTAGAGACTGAAATTGAAAGACTATGTACAGAAGGAGTCATTACGAAGGTCGACAATTCTGAATGGGGAACACCTATTGTACCAATCGTGAAGCCCAACGGATCAATTAGACTCTGCGCAGACTATAAGGTAACACTAAATAAAGTCATCAAAGATGAGACACATCCCATTCCGGTGATCGAAGACATTTTTAGTGAGATGAATGGTGGAAAATTCTTTTGTACATTAGACATCACACAAGCTTATCTCAATATGCCAGTTACAGAGGAAAGCGCAATGATGCAGACAATCAGCACACATAAGGGAACATTCAAAGTGAACCGCCTTATGTTTGGCGTTAAAGTAGCTCCAAATTTGTGGCAAAAATTCATGGATCGAATTTTACAGGATGTACCGGGAACAAAATGTTTCTTTGATGAAATAATTATTCAAGGAACAACTCAGGAGCAACTATTAGATCGCTTGAGACAAGTTTTCGATAAGTTAAAAACCAATAATCTCAAAATTAATAGAGACAAGTGTAAATTTTTTCAGACAAGTATAAATTATCTCGGACACATAATTGATCAAAATGGATTACATAAAAATGAAGACAAAATCAGGGCCATTCTTCGAACAGAAAATCCGAAAAATATTAATGAGTTGCGTACATTTTTAGGCATGGCAAACTATTATAATAAATTTATTTCGAACCTGGCAAGCATCGCTTCACCCTTGTACAGACTTTTGAAGAAAAAAATTGCATTTGTTTGGACAAAACAATGTGAAGAATGTTTTCAAACGATTAAAAAGGAAATCGCAAACAATAACGTGTTGGTACATTTCGATCCAGATAAAACGTTAGTACTAGCTACAGATGCTTCACCCTTGGGTCTCGGAGCAGTACTTTCACATCGTTTTCCAAATGGTGACGACCGACCGATAGCATTTGCATCTCGTTCCTTGAGCAACAGTGAGAAGAACTACAGTCAAATCGATAAGGAAGCGACTGCAATCTATTGGGGAATCAAGAAATTCTTTCATTATTGCTACGGTCGGAAATTTATTTTGTTAACGGATCATAAGCCCTTAACAACTATATTCCATCCAGAAAAAACACTACCTTCCATAAGTACTATGCGACTTTTTCACTATGCTCATTTCCTGTCCGGATTTAACTACACAATTGAGTACAGGAATACCCAAGAAAATGCTAATGCAGATTATTTGTCCCGTTTTCCAATAGATTTTCCAGAACACGATGTCGACCAACATTACATTTTTCAACTACAACAAATACACACTATAGCTATCGGCCGAGATAAAATAATGGACGAAATAGATAAGGACTCTGAGTACACAAAATTAATTAAAGCCCTTGAGACTGGCACTGACTTAAAAAAATTTGGCTACAATAACAATGAATTGACCTTACATGATGGGCTTATATTTAAAGGGGCCAGATTAATGATTCCGGTGTCATTAAGGAAGGATACTCTAAATGAACTTCATAGCGGACATATTGGCATGTTTAAAATGAAGCTTCTAGCAAGAAGCTACGTATACTGGAAAAACATTGACACTGCAATTGAAGAACTTGTCAACAATTGTCGAGAATGTAGATTGAAGCAAAACGAGCCTGCAAAGGCTCCACTTCATCACTGGGAACAAACCACTACACCTTGGCAGAGAATCCATATCGATTTTGCAGGCCCAATTGACAATAACTTCTTGTTCATATTAGTCGATGCGTACTCTAAATGGGTTGAAATTGTTCCTACAAAAACGATTACTTCAACTTGGAAGTAATATATCTTCCAATGTATTAAAACATTGGAAGATATATTTTCTAACTTTGGCCTACCGTATTCCATAGTCTCCGATAATGGAAGACAATTCACATCCAATGAATTTGAAAACTTTTTGAAGCATCACAATATTCAACATAATAAATCGGCTCCTTACCATCCCGCCACCAATGGTCAAGCTGAAAGATATGCTCAGACTATCAAGAATTATTTGAAATCGATGCGCAATGAGAGGGGAGATATATACAGTAGATTACGTACAATTAAAACACAACTGAGACAAATTCCCCACCGCAGTACTGGACTAAGCTCATATGAAATGATGTTTGGCAGGAAAGTCAGGACTCAACTTCTGGCTTGCTTTGGTAAGCTTGAAGTTGCCACGCCCCTTCACCCAAACCCCATTACTGCCGATAAACAGATGAGAACATGTGTCATTGGTCAACGAGTTCAAGCCCGGAATTACGTACAAGGTGGTGATAAGTGGGTTTTCGCAACTATTCTGAAGAAACTGGGAAAACTCCACTACCAGCTTAGAACTGAACAGGGTGAGACGTAGAAAAGACACATAGACCAGATATTACCATCCAATATACGGAACTCTTAGATTAAGGGGGAGGACTGTCATATATACTCTTTTCTATAGTGCCCATGAACAATTTGAGGGATATTAAGCTTGTCACCTGTCTAAATTGAATGATTATTATTATGAGATTATGATGAAATAAAGAAATACGAAACAGTGAAAATACACGCTTGCGTTTTGGAGGCGTTGAAATGGACGAGGTTACTTTCACCCCATTGGGAAACGTGGCTCAACCTCTGATTCGTTCGCTCAACCATGGTAAGAAGAAATAGTTTTGAAAGATATGTCATTTTTCAATTTTTGTCAGATATGTGCACCATAATGTATGTTGATAATCCAGGAGCTATATGTCTTGCCAATGATCCTGTGCTTCATGGTCGTAGCAAGCATATAGACATTAAATTTTATTTCATTAGAAATATTATTAAAGAAAAGAATTTGAAAATTGAACATTTGTCGACAGACCTCATGGTTGCAGACATCTTAACGAAAGCCTTATCAAAGGCTAGACACGACAAGTGTGTTAACTGTTTGGGGCTTGCCCGAATATGCAGATAAAAGGGGGCGTGTTTGAGGTTTTATACCGCATATTCAGGCTATAATTATAAGTAGATGTAGTACGTCATTAGTCAAATTTGACATTCTGGTTTATATGGTTTTCTTTGATTAAAAAAATTTCTATTTAAGTATCCTCGGCATTTCAATATAATATCCACATAAACAATAATACTACCATAATATTTGCACGTTTGATTTGTTTGGTAATAAAGCAACTTTTATACTTATTCTGTTTTTAATACATCGGCAGTAAATTCTTCAGTAAACCCTAAATTAATATACAATACACGAAAGTGTTTAGTGAACAACCTAATATAAAATGTGTTCAAACGTACTACGTGATTCTGTCTTTTGCTATTTTGATATTTTTATGGAATATTTTGAAAATATGTTCTTTATGATAAGTAAGTATAAAGATATATATCCTAACTAATTATAGGCAGTATATACACAATTTCTATGCACAGTTTTAAGTAATAGTACCTAGAAGATTTGAATTAATAAAAACAGTCCTCCTGAAAAATTGGTATGTCTGTAATTAGCATGTTTGTCTTTTAGACCATCGATATATATTATTAAAAAATAACAAAGAAGTTTAAATAAATGATAATCAAATATTAGTAATATTATAAGACAAAAATATTATTGATGAAAAACTGAAACCGGGTTTAATAATAGGTAAGATAAATAATATAGAAAAATCAAAACATAAAATATCAGAATACCTGAACATTACTTATACAATTTTTTTTAACAAACTGCTAAAATATTTCGAATTACAACTATACACTATACGTATACTATCAATTATTTTATGTTACTTTGATTTTGTCGTCAGTAAATGGTTAAGCAGTGTCTTATTTATTATTACGCCTTAGTGGACTTAAGAATTGATAGCATCAGAAATATAAGGTCATAGAATTTTTAAACCGCTTTAGTCGGAAAAGAAATATTTAAATTTAGAAGACATAGAATAGCCGGTCCTTAAAAATTGAATCTGGGCTACGAAATGCTGTGTTTTAAGCAGCTGAAAGTAATTGGAACAAAACAGAAAAATGAAATACTACAAAAACTTAATATTATACTATGTACTACTAATCTATAGGGGTACAAAACTACTCTTTACATATAATTAAATATGAAAAGCGTCTACACAAGCCCGAAATGATAAAACACAAATAAGTACGAATGAAATCATCGATTTTTAATGGAATTGTCACAAGAAATGTTTCATCAGTGCTAAATCCATTGAAATCACCCACATATTACTATGAAACTTTATTGTTACAATATTGCTTTTGTGTATTTGTTAAGAGTAACCCTGCAATATACAATGGAACTGGACCATTCTTGCAAAATGAAGTTAAAATTCCTAAAATTTTAATTGAAATTCAGCCTGTTCGATATAGATTGATAGAAAGAAATTTAAAATAGTGATTTATGATTTGGCGTCCACAGAGGCGAACATTCAATTCATTTCACTTAAAATTTGTCATTTCTTTGAAATCACAGAAGATATTATTAATAGTTGTAGGCTAGAAATTCGCCAAACGTTGCTAGGATTTAAATGGATTAATTTCTTTTAAAGTAGTAAATTCTTTTTTAATTTTAACAATCTGTATTCTTCTTTTTCTTCTTCTTGTGCTATACGGGCGATTTCAGCAACTCAACGACTAGAGCGCCTGTTTTGTGTCTGGACGGTGCTTAACAATCCGTATTGAAATTGAATCTGTAAATACCTAATAATCTCTAAAATGGCTGGCTGAAATTTGAATGAACTTAATGCATCAAAAGACTGAAAAGTAAGTAGTTAAAGTAATGCAATGGTAACACATATTTGCCAGCCCTATGACTAAGAGGACATGGAACGATTAATACTAAATTCGTCTGAAGGTTAATTGTTCATCGACCTCGGGATGAATTATTTCAGTGCTCTCATTCAGTACGTGACCATTAAATGGTTTGAAGTAAAGTTTGTGCATTTTTCTAACGTTATAAATCGCCTAAGACTTATTTAAAATAAGAAGGGGAAGGGTGGGCAACTTGGTTCACTTAACTTCATTAATTTATTAAAACATAATATTGAAATTGACAATAATAGCCTTTATTTTCAACAAAATCAACTACTAAAAGACTTCCAATACAAGGATACGAACATTTATAATTTTAAGCACAACCGTAATACGAGATAAAAAACGAAATCTTAAGTTTGAGTCTTCTTGCCCTATACCCTATCAAGTAAAATGATTTAGAGGATCGGGTAAGATGATTCATCGGGATGTGGAACATTATTGTTCTTGATTGTCATCGCAGAAGTATGTACCCCTCCCAATGTATAAAGAACATCTTCATCAGTCCTGTCCTACAATCGGAGTATTGAATCCAGCCTTAAGACTCGAGGATAAACATGCTTCTTTGCATAACATACAAGAATAGTTACGAGCAATAATTGAAACTTTATACTCTGTTTTTTTCTTAATGTTAATGGATAAAGATGGTGTGTGCGAATGTTCCAGACTATATAAGTTTTTGTTTTTGGTCCCTTTCACTGGTGTAACAATTAAAATCTCAGCCTTTTGACACTTTCTCTTCATTTTTGTCCCTTATTGACCTACAGCACTTATCCATCCGAATGGATAGACTGTAGAATATGATCAACAGTTAATTATGGATAAGGACAGTCGAGGTTCCTGGGACCAGTTATTGATTCCTGGGATCAATTCGTCTAGACCATAAAATCTCTCTACCTGAGGACGGTTAAATTCTCTTCCGCTAAATATAGTTCCAGCAGTTATTGACGCAATCGCAGAATGTCTTTTTCGAAACCCTGATACCTGTCTTTCCTTCAATCCCCTCCAGTTTTCGAGTAAAATCTCTACCTTTTTTTATTTATTTGGAGCCATAAAATGATTAATCCATCCTCGTAAGATATTTTATTAATGTGTTTCCTTCGTCTTCAGTGAAAACTGGTCTGAAGCTATCCAGATATTTAGATGCAGATTGTTTTGCAACGTTTGAAATAGAATGTTATATTTTTGGCTGCCTCTCGCACTGATGTTCGACTAGTCTCTTCCATAGCCCGTCCTAAATTTTTTCAGTACTTTAACCCGCTTGGTCTTTCTTTTATAGTTTGAAACCATCTAAAGTACAAATAAAGAGGAGGAATATACCTAAAAGTAATCGGGTAATATGGATAGGGTTATATTGATCTTGCCCGATGAGGTATTTACTTGATAAAAAATAATCTAAAATTCGAATAATAGCTTCAATGAAAAAATCTTTAACACACATTTATCTACATTAGAAGTGGCAACACACGCGATCATAATGAAAGATGATGACGATTTTATTTTCAAGCACCCATTTATTTTTTCCAATGACAAGCTTACACACTTACTTACAGCTAGATACGAACTGGCGTTTGTACCCGCACTCCGTCCCGCGTCTTTTCGCTCTAGAGATGTTAATGAGTCAAACGAATAGCTTATCTTGCCCTCCCTTCCCCTATCTATCTTAGGAAGGTAACAAATGTTTACTAAAAGTAACTTGTGCTACATGCTGCTGGATTGAACAAAAACCAACTCAACCAACAAATCGCTAAGCTACCTAATATCAAGTACCATTTTAGTTAGTAAATATGTTTTGAAATACTTGTCAGTCCTATTCTTTCGATTTTGGTCAATGGTCAAATAAATCGATTGCAGCATTTTATTTTCAACTTGCTGCAATAATTACTATTGCTTAATTTTATATATACTTTTACATTTTGTTTTAAAAACTTATGTTTTACTCAAAATTCATTTAATATTATGTGGTTTAAACTTGATGTTATTATTAGGAGTGGTTAAACTTTAAAATCAATCATGAAATTTCAATCCAATCCAATGATGATGTTTCAATTAACAAGCCATCAAGTTCGACGAACCGTAACTCAGATATAACAAATGGCAAAATGAAAATAAAAAGTTATAGCAGCAGTCGAATGCACCATTGCAACGATTTTCTAATTAAGGTTTTTTTCTTATATCTTGTCTATCTAAATCTAAAATGTTACAAAATAAGTCTTTACGTTATATATTACTTACAAAAAATACAACAAATATAGTATTAATTACTTAGATATTTTAAATCCTAAGAAAGGGTGTGATAGTAATATTGCATGAAAGAATGTTAATATTTTTATCCTCTGGTATAACAGCACAGACATCGTCAGCAAATAGGATATTCATCGAAGCAGAGCAAAGCTTTCATTGTGAGTTAACAGAATAACGATCATATGAGTGCTTAATAACGATCTGGGTTACCGAGCTTATCGCCGACACACAGGATATATTCATAATAATCGTCTGAAAAAACTAAGTCTTAAGAGATCCTGAACTTTTTTAATGCGATCCGTTGGTAAGAAAACTGGGAATCCCTTTATTATACCAAAAGAAATATAACTTTCATCAAAGTTACGGCAAAAAATACACAAAATCTGTGTCTACAACAATATAGACGCGCTTCTCAAGGATACATTAAGCACTCGTGTTTTAATCTTCCTTATGTTATTGTATTAGAGACCATGTTATTTCATAAGTGTAAATACAGCTTACTATACGTCCTACTATCTGTCTATAGAACATTTAATTGAAAATAACAAGACAAAGCAAAGATCTTTTGCTTTAAGATTTTTCCTCAGACAATAAATAAATGAAACTTTAAAATTTCTTAACTTCTTCAATTTAAAATTCTATTTCAATAAGTAAAATGGTCCGTAAATAACCTCACCGATAACCAAAAACATTATTGAAGGCAGTCTAATTTAAAACCTGAATTTGTTTGCGGTTTGTAACATGTTGTAAACTGAAACAAGACTTTTGTAAAATCGACGTCCATGGTCTTGAGAACATTAAACTCTTTGAATGAACCGCAACATGCCCAGCATTGTATGATAAACTCAAACTTTTTACATACTGTTTCAATGTTCGCAGTATTCATAGTGTTTGTTCATCGCATCCCTATTTCAAACGAGAGTGTTGTGAATAGAGTCGCGTCTCTTAAGTACATACTCCTGAGCGGTACCGTCTAGGGTTAATAAATAGCCAGGTAATCTGCCAGATTTGATTTTTGTGAGAAATTTCGTTACAGAGTGCATCTATGAATCACGGCTGTATAAAGTTTAACAATTTCGCCATTGTATGTGTAAATAATTTCAAAATCAAAAATTAAGCCTTTTTTTTACCATTTCAATAAACAATAAAGTTAATTAACAAGAGAGTTGTGTGACCATTAATATAGGACTCTTTTAAAAGACAATATAGTTATTTGGAATGTCCTATGTTCCTTTTGCAAGGCATATAGCATTTCTGTGTTTCTGTTAGTAATTTGATATATACAGTTTCGTAGAAACTTTCGGAAACAAGTACTTTTATGTACTGATGTTGAAGCTTTTTATATTTTTTTTTACATTTAAAAAATTCTTCATTTACTATTATTCTTATAGATAAACCATTAGCACGGAAACGATAAGATATATGATACGATTAAGATATTTGTTTGTACAGTTTCCTGAAGCATAAATACGGACTAAGAAAAAAATAGGCTGATAGTAAATATTCTAACATAGTTCAAAACTTTCTAGTCTTTTGATGATAAGCTTAGATCTGACAGCCCTATATGATCATACCACTAACAGTATTGTAAGGCATACGCTTTCAGTTTCAAGCGTGTGTGACGGGGGCAGAACTCAGACATCGTAAGTTTAAGCCTATACATACAATATCCATTAATCGTAAAGTTTTATTGTGCGATTGTTTTTTCCATGTCATACAATTTACTAAGTAATACTTTTGTTTGTTATTTCTATATTAGCTACAAATCGTGGACATTAAGTGCATTACGACGGCTGGTGCTTGTGCCAATCAATATAAATAAATAAAATTAAACAATCTGTTTGTAATTTCAAAATATCAGCTTTTCCTAAATGCGTATGAAAGTACGTACCGTGGGGCTTATAATAAAAAAATAAACAACAAAATATCGTCCATCTGTCTATGCATTTCGGCTAATCTTTAAAACTGTTAAATTAATTTTGACCGGTCTTTCACTTGTAGTACCTGAGGTTATAACTTAAGCTAATTTTATTATATGAATTAGTATATTTAATATATTTACTTTATGTATGTAGATTTATAAAAATAAAATAAAATTAAAGTGAATCAATGACACAGCTTTTGGTTATTTTATACGGTTGGAAGGAGGAGTTAATCTTCGACGGACGGTTAAGAGAATCTCTTTGGAAAGTTTCCATTCTGTTTGGTTATTCCCTCCATAAGAAATCGGCATCCTAAACCGTTTGTTCGCCTTTGAAACCAAAAAAATAGAGGTGCGGAAAATTTAATATACTTTTTTTATAAGTACATTTTTCGATGAAGATCGATCATTTTGGTTTAACCTGACTAATCCATCAATTTTCGTTAAATAAATAAGTTATTTGAGTTAATATCAAGCTAATAGGTACCATACGTCCTCGGAACAATAAACATAAAAAAACATACAATATTCTATATATTTAAACTCTAACTAAGCAGAGCTTGTACTTAGAGTAAATACTAAACACTAAATATTCTAATAAGAATGGGCCATAACTCCTACTATCAAGCGACTTTTCTTAGGCGTTCGATTGCGTTAATTACTGCACACTATTAAAAATGTTGGAAGATTATAGTGCTCTGATACAGCAAAAAGATACAGTCGTATTAGTCAAATAGAAGCTGTTGTCGATTACTTTGACGACATAAATAGAGCTCTATCAAAAGTTTTACATTGCACCAGTAATAATTTGTCACTAAATTTAAAGAAAACGAAGTGAATACAATTTACGTTAACGAATGTAACTGTAACGACTGGTTGACACATATAAAGTTGTATGATGAAATCGTCAAATTGCTTGAAAAAACAAAATTTTTGAGTATTACATTAGCTTCACGACTAAAACGGGCATAAGTAAAAAATAAGTATTATATTAAAACGTTGCCGTTTTAATATAAGCTGAAATACTTATTTTCTTAATGTTTTGTCCTAAAGATTGTTGTTGTAGGGCTCAGCTGCGAATATTGAAAGTGTTTATATGCTATAAAAAGCTGTCCTCACAATAATCAAAGTATACAACAATATATCAATAAACAAACCTAGAGATTCTCTCAGAGTCTGGTTCAAGGAAATAAATATAATACAAACTGTAGTATAATCTATCTGCGAAAAAGTACAATAAATTTATCATATATCGTTTTAACTCAAGAAATAAAGATAGACTTGCCGTTCCAAAATATCAAAGAGCAGGAGGCTCATTATTGGGGAAAGGAATAACAGCACTATTTAATAAAATTCCACAGAGTATAGTTGATTTGCCTTTGCATAGAAAATAAGCTCATGTCTGTGGTTATTACAAAGTCAACGAGTTTAATAACATTTAAT
Source organism: Calamotropha paludella (assembly GCA_927399485.1). Classification (NCBI taxonomy): domain Eukaryota; kingdom Metazoa; phylum Arthropoda; class Insecta; order Lepidoptera; family Crambidae; genus Calamotropha; species Calamotropha paludella. Next base: position 27,577,986 of record OV656803.1, on the reverse strand, counting down.
ATAACAGTATTATTTACACATAATGGTTTGTATACATTATTATTAAAATTATTACAGGTTGTTACATACAGCTATTAGCATTTGTTAATTTTAACGCCAATTTATAACTGTTAGTTGGAGTACGATATGCTCTCTTAAAACACCTCTTAGTTGGCGGCGTGTGGTGCGCATCATTACTGTTCCCTAAGATATGTTTAAGCAAAGCGACGGCTGCATCATGGATCATGCTCGTAAACGGATACTGCCTTGGGAGATGAGTCTGCTTTAAACTACCAGTATTATCGATATATACTTACATACAAAATATATCTTCATGATACTTTTTTTGATTTGTCGTTTATACTCCGTATATCATTGCAATGTTTAATTATACTTAAAACAGATACTTGTGGACTTTGTTATGAACGTTGTACTGAAACCATAACACTGCTACTTTTGTGTTAATAGAATAATATTTTTTGTTGTGAATTATGTGTGGTGACGATGTATAATATTGTAAAGGTCGTTTCGAAGATTTGAAGAAGTGGCCATAGTTTCATATGTACCAGCCAAAGCTATAAAACTTTAGAGACACCATCGTTCACAACGGTTAAATTTTTCATGCGAGCATCGTCTTTGGGACATAAACCAATTTGTCTTTTTACTGATGAGTGTAGAGGTCATAAACCAGATTGATGGTAGGCAGAGGATAGAGAGAACCTTCTTCTTTGAGAAGGATACATTTAGACTAATTTTGAAAATACGGTGGCATTTGGGGGCAGCTCAGTTATGGTGTGGGGAGGGATTACTCTCGGAGCTAGTGATAATCGATGGAGAGAATATGACTGCTGCTAGATACATCAGGGATATTTGAGAAGAACACTTTATTCTGATGCAGGATATTGCTCGGGCTAACAGTGCTCGCTCAGTCCAAGCATGTCTCAACCATATGAGTATAACAGTAATGCAGTGGCCAGCAAGATTCCTGGATATGAATCCTTTAGCATATGTTTGGGGTTTGTTAAAGAGGAGAGTTCAATTCAGAATACCACCACCCAACAAACTGAAAGAACTGCAAAACGCATTATTTGAAGAGTTTCTTCCAGTGAGTTGATACAATAGATAGGTAACATAATTCGCAGCATGTCCAGAAGAACGGAAACATTGAGCACGAGTGGGAGACATGTTATTAGTCTTTGATTTATATACCTAATTAAAATCGTAGTAATCTTTAATTAAGAACATTGTACGGTCTAATTATTATTTGTATTAAAATACACGTTATTATTTCTATACTCGTGCCTTTTTAATTTATTTAATTGCGACGGTAAGTGTATTTGAATGCCACTGCAAACTGAATGTGAATATAATAGTATACAATCGATCAAGATCTCAGCAGATCAAGGGGCAATGATATGACCAACAGTCTGGTCGGGAGCCGATAGAACCACTTCTTTTTTTTAAACTTAGAGAATAGCTCCTCGAGCGGTACTTGAAGAGTCATAATGAACTATAGACAAAATAAACGAGCTGTAGGCAAACGTGGGAAGCTGTCCCCAGATATTTACTTAGACAATTATATGAGATATTAACTTTTAACAGACTCTGGCAGCAGGCATCGCAGATAATCCTCTGTGCAGGGCTTGCTTGGTTGAGGAGAAGTCATCAAACCACACGCTACTACCCTCCATAAGAGTTACACAACAATACGCGATACACCAAGGTTACCAAACGACATTTATGGAGGCCTGCAGCTTTCTAGATGAGCTGGGGTGGCGAGACTAGAGTCCAGCACGCAAAATAGGGGCAAGATGTCGAGTTGTGGATATTATCCATGATTAAAGAAGAAGAAAAAAATTACAAACAAATCGATGGTTTTAGGTTTTTACGAGGCGCACACTAAAATAATCGGATTAAAAAATAACTTAGTGCATGAAACTTACTTTACAAACAAAATACATTTCGTCGTTTCATTTCTAATAACTTTTTCGCTTAACTTTATTTATAGCGTCAGAATTGATATATGTTTAGTGTAATTACAGTAGTGTAATACATGCTCTTTTTAAAAACGATAGTGCCATCCGTTAAAAAAAACGTGGCTACAACGTAATTAGATTTTTCATATTCGCATTCTAAAACTTTAGTGATGTTTGGCATTCCCTCAAAAGAGTTATAATATAAAAAATTTAGTCTAAAGGTGATACAACTAAAATGCCTTCTGTAAACATCGTTAGAATGGTTCATGTAGGTTTAAAAACTACTGACCTTGAAACAAATATTTTGGTTCATCAGAATTTAAAATACTCATATGGATTGAAATGAAGGCTGTGCGGAAATTGGTCATCATTGTGAGTTAGTCGGTGTTAATCGATTTTCGTCGTCGACTTCTTTTCGCCTCCGATTTTTATGAAAGCACATGAAGACGGTATTTGAGTCCTATAAGGCTAAATCGTTGCAAAGTAAAAGGACACCAATCGATTGAAACAACATTCTATTCCTCATTTCAATTATGGAGTACTCGGCAGGAAACAATTTTAAGCTCTTTTTTATTTTTCAACTCAACATTTAAAAATATTCATCATGATTGTTAGTATTGCAATTATAACAATATACTTAAAGTCGCCCATAGTTGCTCATTGGGTCAGATAGCTGTCATTATTATTATTTCGCGTTCAGCAGCGACATTTACAGGCTCTAAGATCGTTTAAGCTAATCTTTAGGCAGATGACAGAGTGATGTACGCCTGCATATTGTCCGTTTTGATGGTCCCCGTTGGAATTAAAATATTAAAATATAACGAAAACATTTTTTCGCTTAAACAACATTTTCCCGCAATTGACTTGTAATAGAAATTGGCGAATTGGAAACCAAGTCTAATTAAAAAATACTTAACGTTACAAAATCTGACTTTGTAAAATTAAAGTTTAAAATTATGTTATTAATTTCTTTATTAAAATGTTGTTATATAAGTTGGAATAATTTTAAAAAATCCTTCATTTGCAGAAATTGAACGCTTTTTCTTTGACGGTGTATGATAGTAAGACGGTGTTAAATAGTATTCAATGATTTGTATTGCCTGTGGTCTTAACATAGAATAATAGTTTTGAAACAATTGTGATTATTATATCACATCAGAAAACCGGGTATGTGCAATGATTACACGTCACTTTAACAAATACATATTACAGGGAAATCAATAAACGAAACGCACTCACTTATACAGTTTATAAGCCAGCCAGCTATTTAGTTATAGTTAGATGAAAAACTCATTATATTATCCCCAAATTATAAGCAAATCTTAACCTTACATATTTTATTAAGCTCAATTAGAGCATTAATTAATCCTAATATTTACTACGAAATATCGCTGTTGTACGCGAAATAATAACAATGACAGCTATCTGACTCATTTAAGCCATTAATTTATCAAATTTTTTATTATTCTAATTTTTTAAAAAAGCACATGTAGTGCTTTCGCCATTCTTCTTTTCAAACACAAGATTTTCAGTATCAAAACGTTTTGTTCTTTACTTTATTCAGTATAAAAGAAATTTAAATAGATAGCAATCATTTTGTACGTGTCAACACAGTGAAAACAATTTTTGTCAGCTTGTCTTTAAAATAGCATTTTAAGCACTTCTTTTGCTAACTTTGGTAATAGTTTCCAAAACCTAATTTAATAAGTCTGCTTTATTAAGGCTGCTTTATTGATTTATTCCAGGAAATTTCTTCAGCAGTTAAAACGGATAATATTGACTAAATAATCGATTCAGAATTGTCCCCAACACTTCTTAAGCACTACCGTTTGACATTAGATTTGAAAGGGGTACGCGCACGTACGTCGGCTCGCGTCTCGGTCACCTTGCTCGTCGCGCCGTTTAAAGTTCAATGACAGTCGCAGAGAGTCAACGAACGACAAAGGTATCAGGCACATGTCAGGCACCCTATAATAATCTAGTTACAATATCCTATTAACGCAATGGTTTCCTAGGTCAATTATTTATTGTTAAAAAATATCTTAAGTTAGTTGAAGTAGAATGTGTAAAACTTATCTTATACTTCTATTAAAAGCCGCTTAAAGATATGTAACGGAAACAAATGAAGATTTAAATTTATTTTTGAAATAAAAAGTTTTAATTATGTAAATAGATGATTTATCTAGCTAAACACTATCAAAACAACGTTAAACATAATCAGCAGACGTACTTACACAACATACTACTAGTTACACCTGAAATAGCTACGAGTATAATGTTAAAAAACAATATTTAGGTCTTTTGCATTTCTTTATATTTTCCAACATTCCTTACAAATAAATTGACAAAAAATTACAATTTATAAGGTAAGCTCTATATGAGATAATTTAAAATTTATTTTCAAATCATAGTATTTTCAATTCAAATTAAATTAATTTGAATGACACGGTGTTGGTTCGATGACGTTGGTGGAGTTTTCTGCTAAAAATTCTGGTACAATATTCCTTTCGTATTTGTTAATGTGTTATCAAGGAGTAACCATGAGTTGTTATGATTCCGCAAGTCTGTACTTTTTCAATGAATACGTTCGCCTTAATACGCGTAACTAACTAACTTTTCATCGTTGAGGACTCTGGAAAAAATCGGAGTAAACTACACTGACGTGTTCTGCTATACTTCCAAGTAACACACATAGGCTGAATAATGGAAAAATAATGGATTCTTTTGAACTTAAAGCTTAATAAATTTACTGAATAAAGGCCGAATAGCAAGCTATTCAGTCACTACACTTCTTAAATGGGCACATATTATTTAGCCTAATTTTCACATTGCTGAATAACATCGTTGTAGTAGCGTAATAGAGGTGGTATTAATTGTAACAGGAGCTGACAGGACATAATAGTAGCAAATTAGGAAACTACACTTTATTCAGACCACATAGGTTACCATCACATAGGTTCTAAGTCAGTAAGATTTACTAGGTTAACACAACATCTATGTTATGTGCCGCTTACTTTTTCTTACAGCTAAAGGGCCTTTCAAGATAACTCAAACATAAGAAAATACAAAATAGAGTCTGCGCATTATACCTTCACCATCGGAGATTAAGGGCAGATGAAAGTAAATAATATTTTTTCTATTACATGAAAAAAATTACAGGCATTAGTAGGTATATGTCATATATAATAAACATGTGAAATAAATAGTCTCGTAATTTTCTGTCATCAGATAAAAAGAAAGATTATTTGATGGAAATATTAACATTTATAAACATCTTAATAATAAAGATAGCCTCAGCCAAATTTGATTAGTGACTGATGAAATTACTATATATTTTTTGTATAATTTATTATGAATAGTTATAATTGAAATGTCCTAGCCCTGAATAAAAAACTATAATATTTTATATGATATATAAATGAGCATAATAAAGCTTATTTTATTTCTTTGACAAAAAAAATATTATGTACAGGGTAGGGTATGTACGAAATTGTTATCTGAAAATGGTACTTGGAATTCTCCAATTTTAATAACTTTTTCATATATTCCCAAAACGCGCAACGTGTTCCTTCTTCGGTAAGGATTTCTTAACTAGTTCCACAGCAAGAGTTATTCTGAGTTATGATTTCCGAAAGTAAAATTTCCGCTTTTCTTACTGTTGATAAAACAATATTTTTTTTGTTAAATTGCTTACAGATCTTAAAATGTCATTTTTATTGTTACATACGGAACTTTCGGAACATTTACCACTCACACTTTGCGCATTTCTTGGATTCGTAGCAAGTTTATTTTTTTCAGAATTAATACTTTTTGTCATATTTATATCACGATATCATATTAGATTACGAGGATATAATTATTCAGTTGATTACTAAATTAAGTGATGTGAAATCTCTATTACGCAATAAGCGTTACATAATGCTCTCAAATAGTAATAAGAACGATTAAGTGGACTTGTAAACAGCCACTATTCAGATGTAAACAGTAGTAGTATAGATACAGATTTAAACGAGCACATGAAACTAGGAATGTTATCGGCGTTAGTGGTAAGTTGAACATTGACCAAGGTAGAATGCGAGTTTTCAAATATGTAAATAATACCAATCACACTTCTGTTAAGATTTCAAATTCAAAATTCATTTTCGTAGTATTAAGGTTTATCATACAAAGCTTAACTCAAACGCAGTAGTTACATTTCTTACACTCGGTAACCTGATGATAGAATAATTATTTTATCTCAGTCGTCCTTGCTTACTTTGACGTTTTTACGTTTAATCAAAAAAGATAGAGCAAGTTCACATTTCAAAATTTTTGCCGCTGTAAATTCGCATACATATATATAATATAACACAACATATTGCAAGTTCAGACTGGAGTGTCAGATCCTGTTCAAATTACGTAAATTAATACAGTGCTATCAATATAAAACGATATCTTTTGTTCGAAACGATCGAGTGTTCGTCTCTAAAACATTATGTGTAAAAATTTCATTATGTGTCTTACTATCTAATTTTTGCATGTATCCTTTTTACGTTTTGATCAAATTATCCACTTTACTTTTCATCTATAATATGAATATATTAAAGGTGGTACTACCTCCGGGATCGTAATCCGTTTTGTGATTTAGTAGAATTAATATATAAAAAACAGACACAGTTGCCGAAAGACCAATTTAATCCACTAACAAATAAATACATTTCGGATAAAATTTATTCTGTAGGTTTGGGACACTTAAAAATAATTATAATTTGCATGAGAACGTTCTTCAACGTTACATTTTTTTATTTTTTTCGTTACAATATTAAAAAATTACAATTGCTCCTTTATAAAAAATATGGCAAAAATGTACGTTGATTTCTTAAGATATAATAATAATTCTTGTATCAATTTATAGAGAAAATATTGTTAGCTTAGCCAGTACTAACATCACAGAATACAAAAATAAGGTCATTCTTATTTACCTAACTAGCTCCTAACTTGGTCTTCCTAATCCTACAATAATTTCACCAAATACAGCTGAAAATATAAATGTTTATAATAAAATGGATTTTATTAATCTTTTAATTCTGCTATTTACGCAATGAGGTAATGTTTATGGAGTGTGGGCCCGTGGAATTTCCATTTTTCAGCATGTGACGCAATTCACATACACATCTTATGAGACATAGGCAACACAGTATGTTCAATATTGTTTAGGTAGAGGATTAAGTCCTAGCTAAAATATTTTCGAGAGTGTTCCGAGCTTTATAAACATTATCTGTACGTCCTCAAATTTTGCAAAGCAGTGAATAAACTAGTGAACATTCCTGTATAGCCCGGATTTGTAACTATAGAAAATGTATTGACAAAAATTTACTTCAAATGTATTGGACTTCTGTCCAAATACTGTAAGCGGAGAAATGAAGAAATAATTTACATAGATATTAAGCTATTGTAGTAGCGAAATGCAAAAGGAGATGAAAAAATCATCACACAGTACAAACCGTTTGTAGTCATAAACGGGGTTACAGTCGACAAAAGATTTTTCCACGAAAATTCCTAACGGTATCGGCAATCAGGTTGGTTTAATCGCATCTGCATATTGAAAATCATGTTTTAAATAGTTACCGTTAGTTTGAATCCACTAGGGTATTTGACAGATTATGGTAAAGTACTTCAAAATATTTTAAAGTCACTAAAGATACGCTTGACAATTGATTTTCTTATATTTAGAGTCATTTCAATAACCAAAAGGCAGTTTTAATAAAAACGTTTCGTGTTTAAACGCCAAGTCACGTGACGTAATGATGTAATAGTCCTAATGTAAACAATAAAATACATGAGAGATTCGTTTTTTATTCATGATTCTTTAAAAAATAGCTTTAAAAATAAAGAAGTCCTAAAGAATGTATGCCATACCTTTGTGTCAAAATACAAGTACTAAAACCCTTCAAAATTATTTATCCACGTGCCACAATTGTATAATCTTCGTGTATAGTGGCTGCAGTAAACACGACATGATCTGACCAGTGCATCAGCCAAATCTTCAATTTATTTTTACGAGGACCATTTTGATGTGTGTAGTATTACCTTAAAATATCTATAAATATTTTATAAATATTAGTTTGATACAACTGTAGCTCCATTAAATGTTACTCTTGTCACATTTTGAGGTTAAAGCAATGTTGTTTATTTAAATTGTATTTAAACGCACTCATTTTCTGTTTAACACTGATTTGTTTTTATTACAGCTGCTCAAGGACATAGAAAACTACATGGAGCACAATATTATGGGTTCTGTTTCGACAATACGATTGAAACCTACGCACTACAATCTTTGGCGGAATCTCAAGGCATTTTATTTATAGTATATTATTTATTGATACTTTTCGTGTAAATCTGATCCAAAATCTCTTATTTTATTTAGATAAATAAAATATTTAATAATGTTTATTTGTAATTTAAGCCATATATTCTATAGTGCTCAATGCAATACCTATTTATTTGTTAACTATTTCAAATACCCTATTGTGCGAATATCAAAATTCGATATTCTACCTGGAATATACCATATAACATATTTACCTGGAAATCTGCATCCTATTTAATAGGTTGCAGATTTCCAGGTAAATATGGTTTCCAAATTTATGTTCTACCTTTGGTAGCTTAGGGAAACGAGATTGTTATTTCGCAGAGCGATTTGTATCAAAATGCATTTTGAAGTGATGAATGCTGTCTACCAACATCTAAAGCAACAGAGGGTTCTCCAAGAAAACGGATAAATTTGATTGCTGTATCATAAAAGCATCTTAAACACTTCTTAATCTCTAGTAGAAACGCTGACTACTTTTGTGTTGTAATTTATTTATTGACACATTATTATGTTAGATTATGTTAGTACGCAAAGCATAAAAGCATTTTAACCTATAGTCCTATACCCAATGCCAAAAATTTGTCTGTTTTACAGATCATAAATTCTGTTTCTATAAGAAACCACTGCCATATTGTTTGTGACTTTAGAGCATGCTTATTCCACTCCCACATAGATGTTCAAAACAAAGTCACCAATGCAGGAGTAGTAATAGAGAGAAACCTTTGGACATGTTTGAAAGGGCCTTTATAATAGTTAGCGAATGATTCTCTCAGTCGTCAGTCAGCCAAAAGTCATCCACTTCTGGACAGCAGTTTCCCCTAATAATTCTAATGGATTGGATATCGCAGCAGAGACCAAATAATTTCCGAAAACACTGCTGCCCATTTTGTGGTCCACGGGAGGTGTATTGGTGATGGTGGTGATTACCTCCAGTGTCATTTGTCGTCCTTTACCACACCCTTAAACGTAAGGGTTGCCGGATACCACACGGCTTCTATACATTTCTATAATGTGTTAGGTATTTATTCTTTAATGTTAATAATAAATTTCGGACCATTCACGACAATTATTTAGTCTAAACTAAGCTAAGCTTATCCTATACTTAATAACGTATAGAATACATAAATGAGTATATGTATAAACGACCATGACTCGGGGTCAAATGCCTATGCTCATCACACAAACATATGCCCCTACCAGTACCCCTACCCTACCATACCAATTTGCAACAAGCGGACGTCAAATTAGAACTCAATATTTTCTCATCTAAACTTTTAATTTACATCAATAAAGGTTTTATTCCAAATCTGACTATGTAATTTTCTAACTTTGATGTCGTGAAGGTTTTGGTAACTTTAGATCATTTTATATAAGATGACAAATTATGTATTGTGGACAGATTGAATTAAATTAAGATTAAATTGTTTAAGTTTTTCACACATTGCTTTTCCGTATACACACACTTTTGGATTAAAAATTTAGACTCAAAAGATAAAATTTTACTCTATATATTCTTTTATTGTCATCTGTTCTGTGTATAAAATAAAATTTATTCACTCTCAACAAGTCGTTTATTGGCGAAACAAAACAGAATGTTTCTATATGTTGACAATCGTGTCTAAGTACCGATGTGTGATACTTAAGTGCAGTTGTTTTAATCTCATGACGATGGCAGCTGGTTTGCCCTAATTGTGATTATAGGGCCTTTATTATTTTACTAATCCTTCTCGCTAATGACCAAAGCGGTATCCAGTTGGTCGGCAAAAACGTTAACGATTTCAACTTTTTCATTGGCAAAAAATTAACACTGTATTAACACAAAATATAAATCCTTCAGTTTTATTCAGTATAGGACAGACTTAGTGAATTTAAGTGTGAAAAGTGATAAAATTTTAAAATATTCAATCATACAACTACTATCACAAGGCGATACACATAAAAATCACTGAAGCCTCTGGTATGTAGAAAACTACTGTTTTTTAAACGTATTATAGCGTTGCTTTCAAATTTATTTACATAGCTGGTGGAATATTATTGATTATAAATAGCTCTATTGTGATTACATGTAGTCATATATAACTAAAAAATTTTCGTACTTAAAATCTTCATATAATATCATTAAAAAAATTCACGTTCTTATCTTGCAATTTTGATTATTAATTTTGAAAGAATTTATTCAAGCGTGAACGTAATAAAAGAGTATCTCGGCTAAGTGCTCTCACTTTATGTGAGCACAAAAGAGACCCAACTGTTTTGAAACATGATGCCTCTTGCGTCACTTCTTCTAATAACAATCTTAAACGGTTTTATACATTGTAAAGTCTCAGACTAAACGATCCATTGTTCAGGAACAGTTACTGTAGTTTTCGCTTCAGCTGTTTTATGAAAGACGATAAAATAATTATAGCTCTCGATGAGAATATATTGCAATGAAATATAAAATTTTCGCATAGCGAAGAACAATCAAGATTTTCGCAGTCGCAGGAGCTATGCTGCATTATGCATTTTCAATACAATTACCATAGCAATAAATAAAATTAGTTCAATTTACAGGAAGCTGACGGGCGTGTGTATGGAGAGGTCATAAGGTTTCCTCGATGTTTGTCGGTCATGGTGGCGTGGAGCTGCGTGTGGATTATTAACTGACCACGCTGAGGCTCGTCCGACGAGTAACATGAGATGTAAGTGAGCAAGGACACCCGGCCGATTTCGTCCTTGGCAAGGACAGAAGTGACTCACCGAGTGGCTGATGGAGAGCGGCGTGCGCGTCGCAATCCGCACATATAGTAGAGCGGAGCATTCTCTCGCGCTGCAACCGCCGCAGCAGCTGCAGATGCTGTGGCGTGAACACCGTCCCCGAACGCTCCCCGACAAGCACCACATCGCCTGCTTCCCACCACGCCTGCTCTCGCAACGTGCCATCCCGGTTGAACAAACCCATGTCTTTGTATCCCTCCGGCGGGCTCAACGCCCCCGGCTCTGGCTCCTGGTAGCGCTCGCATGCACCGCATCCTGAACATTCCTCGCCTTCACCCTCGTCTGAGTAACCGCACTCGTCGCGTACGACAATAATGTAATCGGCTTCGAAGAACTCATTAGCACTTTCGTCGAAGACGACTCTGTGCTTTTTAGGCTTGCTGCCTTTTTTGAGTGACGACTTTAAGTTTTCGTGATCTTTATTGTGGCGCGTGTCACGGGCGGCGCGGTCGCCGCGCATCGTCGCGTGGTGTCGCGGCGTGAGCTGTCGCCGGAGTGTCGTAACGTAAGCACGGATCGGCGGCGGGCGGTTCGCTGCAGCGCCGCGCCCGCCTATCGATCGCCGCCGCCGCCTCGTCGGGGCCCACCGTCACGACTCACGACCGTCCACACAAAACATCAACGCGATATCGCACTCGCCCGTAAACATTCATCACCGCACGCGCTCATTAATTAGACGCACTCCTAACACATGACGTTCATTACATAACTAGAGTACCTATAATACCTAGTTTTATGTTATTTACGCCCATTTGGCCTATGCAGTACATTTTTACATTATTCCGCATTTTAAGGTACTTTTGAACTGATTTGAATATAAGATACAAATCACGATAGCGGTCAAACGCATTCCAATTTACAATAAAGAAAACTATAAAGATAATTAATAATACGCTGTTACTATAACATGTCTATCTTCATAAAATATTTTTAAATTTTGGTAGCCGAAATTTCGGACAACTCAAAATAATTATTAAGTCATAAACTAATCAGAGCTTGTACTAAACTTACTTGTTAAGGTAACGTGTATATATAACTAGTCTGGCCATAAATACATAAAACCTTTCCTTGTTTTTGCAACTGTTTTAATTATTTTGAATTTGGAACGCGTTTATTATTTTAAACATTTTGTCGATTTTGCGCCATTTCACATATATTTTCGTGTTCATTATCAAATTACAATATGGAATGGGGTGTTAAAGAAATAGGATTGCAGTGATCGCCTTACACAAAGTAGGTATGGAGCCTTCAGTCATATTCCAGACACTTTAAAAGCTTGGTATCAGCCGTATGTTCTATCTACTATCAACAGATACAACAACAATTCCTCTGTCGAAGACCACTAAAGATCGGGGTGGCCACAGGCGTTTTGAATTACTACAAAGACTATTAATGCTGTTAAAGCCATAATTCGTCAAAACCCCATTAGGAAGCAAAAGACTCTCGCTAGGACTCTATCGCTCATTATGAAACAAGACCTGACTCTTAAATAGCACTACAATAAGCAAAATGATAAACTTTACGCTCACAGTTCTAAAGAAGCTGCTCGGAAAGGTACAACGTCGTCATCATCCTGCGTCAGTGATGGTTTGGTGGGGCGTGTCTGATCAAGGCGTCACAAATCCACATTTTTGTGCAAAAGAAGTGAAAACTTCAGCCAGTGTATCAAGAGACAGTCTTGGATCGTGCTGTGAAAAATCTCGGCAATACACTTTTTCAAAATCTACGGTAGACTTTCCAGCAGGACTCTGCACCTCGTCACAAGGCACGATTTACCCAAGTCTGGCTGGCAAAGCGAAAGGTCACTTACTATTCCCGAAATCTCGAAAACTACAAGTCTCATATTTTGCATGCGAGTTTCTTTTAGGACGTAGGTGCTCACTAAGGAATTTTGCGAAATTCAACCCCTAAGAGGGTAAAACGGAGTCGAAAAGTTGGTATGTCACTTCTACAGTTTTAATAATAGTTTCCAAATGCTTAGAAAATACTCATTATTTAAAGAAATTGAAATGTAGTTGATTATTAACCAACTTCAAAAAGTAGGTCATCAATTTGGACGTTAATTTTTTTATGTATGTTTGGGCATAAATTCGACATATATATAGACAGATTTGCAAAATTCTATTTTTGTTTGAAAGAGGATTATTTCGAAATGGTCCCACTTATATTTTTTTTAGATGCGATGATAAGGATCGGAGTCAAACAACGGAACTCTTCAAAAAATGACACCAATTCAACCGCGATTGCTGCTATCGTATCAATTTGCATTGTTTAAGAAGCAATCCGCAAAATTACTGAGGGCTACCACCCTTTCTTGGTTGCTATTCCTACCTGTCGCACCATGCGCTTTACCACATCTTTCATAACGCACATAGCAAAGGAGTGGACCTCCCTCCCTGCGTCTGTATTTCCGAGAATTTATAACCCGTCCATTTTCAAAGCCAGGGTGAATGGGCAACTTCTGGATTAGCTCGTTCCATCGTGGATCCTGTCTTGGCCTTTCTTTCTAAATAAAAAAGAAAACAAATAACATAATATAATATCACGCCTTCGAAAGAGGTACAAAATGTTATCCCCATACAAAATCTTTATTATTTATCTATCATAATCACTATCATGACTTTTAAAACTTTTTAAATGGGACTGGATTCAAACTGTTTCTAGAGGGCAGACTTATTTTAATTTGGGGAGCCAATGCAAGGGATCAAAAGAATGTGTTTTAATAGACATTTTAATGAATGGTATTTTGACGTGTTGATTCCTGTCGCCTAATTTACGGAATGTTGATGCAATATCGAGTGAGACAACTTTAGCTCCTGCACGGCTGTATTGCCGCATCATATTTCCGAATCAGTAGATAACGATTTAAATTTTTCGTCAAATATGATCAACAGACACTAAAATAAATGTATGTATCTTTTAATTTGATTAAATTACAAGTCAATGTAAGTACGGATAGTTCTGAAGAATCTAGCATGAGTTGTTCGTGTATGAAAGTTTAAAAACGCAGAAAGAGGTTCACAGACAATATTCGTAGGAAACAAATAAAAATAGCAGCTAAAAATTATTCCAAAAATCATCCCGTAGTGTACCTTGCAACTGTTAAAAGATATGCCATGATCATCCCGAGGTGAATTCACCTGCCCAATTGGGCAGCTACAGAAAAATATGCCCATTATCAACCTGTAGTCAACCGACAGGCAGTTGTGAATTATAAGAAAAAACAGCAAGAAATTGTTCGAAAATATAAATTTATGTCCGGAAGCCATTATGACCAAAGGTTAGATTATTATCATGTTTTTAACTTAATCACGTCAAAACTGATGATCGCTTTTAATGGGATTCGGCATATAGATAGATATAATACTGATACAATTTACGATTGCCGTACAATCGGGTGGACAATTTTCTCATATCTAAATCTACACACGTCTAAATTTTCACGTGAACGAAGTCGCGTGTGACAACTAGTATATATATAAAGAGAACCATAAATCGGAAACAAAGACATGTGTTCATAACTTTAACATATGCGCCTACCAGAATTCCAACTACATCTTTGGGCGCAGAAGGTAAGATTGTGCTAAACTTTCGTCGTGGTGGTCGGTGAGACAGCGAAGTACCTTCTATAACAGCAGGGAATGGACCACATTTTCCGATTTTCTTTTTGTTTCCGGTGGTAAAAACTGATTAACAGATGTACACAAGCTTACAAAAATTAAATGCTATGAGATAAACCACTGTAGATAATCTCTACTACACTAAATCTCGCCGTTAAATTATTCATTGAGAGAAATCGTAAGCCACTTACCTTCTTGAGAAAAGGTTCAAGGGTATATTTTTAAACGCTATCGTTTATCGCTACGTTTTAAAAGATATTGGCTAATCAGTTGGCATTAATTGCTTTCAGTTCAGTAAACTCTAAGGCATGACATGATGTGATAGTTCTGATTTTTCATCGGACAAAACGCCACAATTTTTTTTCTGTTGGTATTGACTCATCTGAGTCTAGTTTACAAAATTTTCTATGAGTGACTTATTACAGAAAAATTATCATCATGAATGTCATAACTCTATTGTAATTCTATAGGACAAATTACGAAAAAAACTGTGATTACTTCATAATCTACACGTATCTCAAGATATGTGTAATTTAAATAAGTGGAAGCAAACATGTTATACAATGCAAAAAACTTTATGCAATTAAATAACTTTATTAAGTATTATCGCAATGTCGGGAAGTGAATGAAACCAGTATAACTAAAAAACTATACGTGAATCAAAATAAAAATTCTTGAACTGATATTAAAGTACAGGGATTAAGATTATGTAATTAATTAATTAATTAAGCTTAGCATAGTATTTTATTTTATTGTCCACCAATGATTTTTTGTGAATTATTTTCGTCAAGATGAGCACTTTTAATTACGATAAATAAAAAACGTAAAAATCTCGGGAGTAAAGTAAAATCGCCGCCTGTTTTGTTTTCGAACTCCTTGATTAAGCAAGTTACAAAAACGTCGAAATATGTAATTGCTATTTAAAATTGTAAAGAGTTTCATTATTAATGGCATTAAGTGCACGGCAAAATATTACATATTTATATAAAATAATGTGAATAATATAATTGGTATATAATTGGTAATAATAATAATAATTGGTTTTACTTGAATAATCCGAAGTAATAATATCGTAATAATCTGTACTGCATTTATCGAAAATATAACAGTTTTATTCAATACTTAATAAGCACCAAAATCAAACTAAAATTATCTGAATTAAGGGATTTGCTTCAATTAAGTCATGTTTCCAGTAGATAGCTTACCATACATAAAATATATAACAGCGGCATTAAGTGCATCGAAAATATTTAATATAGTTCTACTTAACTTTTACTAGGCCCCAAAACCAAACTAAAAATAATATAAATAAAGGGTGCTACTTCAACTAAGTCATGTTTCCCCAATATCTAGATGACCACACATTGGATTGTTGAACCACCAGCTGTCAAATTTATCTGAACAAAAATCCCATTAACCAGACTTGTCTAACTGTTAAGTCTAACCCACAGAAAAAACAATTAAACAAACATACAATAATATAACAATAAGATATCTTTAATCTTTTTATGAAGCATTTAAAGTATATATCTTTAATCCTTAATCTTTAATTATAAGTAATCTTTTATCCTTGGGAATATAAAATCATTGTAGTTATTTTAAAAACGAAAGTGACTGACGATAAAATAAAAAAAAATAAAAACTGTTTAATAAATTACACTGACTATTCTGACATAGATTCTGTTTCAACTTCACATTCCATTTCGCTATCGGAGCTTGAATCAGAGTCATCCTGCAGATTTATTATTATTAGCTCAATAATATAATCGAACCTATTGTCGCGATCCCAGTAATCGTTGCGTTTTAATTTTTATGGACATGGTCATCGCATCTCTACTATTTTTCTGCCGTGTACTCCGAAAACAATAAATTTAGTGCGTTTATCTTTTCGTCTCGAGAAGAATTGATATGGTTTTGCTCTTTATTGGTTTTGACATTGTTTTGACAGCCCAGACCAACGGGATGGGGTTCAGATCTGGATGGTATGGCGGTAAACGCAGTACTGTGTGTCCATGGGCTTTTAAAAGTTCATCAATTCTGTAAACTGTTTTGGGAAATTCAACGTTGTGGCGCAGTAATCAGTTCTGCATTTCACTTTTGAGGCTTGCAATGGTCGGTTTAATCTCAACTTGAACGCTGTAATTGTGAATTCCAGGTTCTGACACTGATTGTCAACATTTGCTCACATTGTGACTGGCATTAATATATGTCTCATCTAGTAAATATATTGCGGTTTTTGTTTCTGTAGTTCCTGATTTTCTTTAATTATTTTCTCCACCACTCTGTGATATTTGGTTGTTCTGTGAGAAGATGTCTTTTCGATCTACATTTTTTGAAACGGTAACCGTTTCTGTGTAAAAGTTTTCTTAGATATTCTCGTCCACAATTCAATATGCCATCCTGTCTCAATCTTGACATGAATTTACGAATACTTGACACTATTTTCTCGATATCATAAAGAAATGAAAAAATGTTTTTTTCATCTGATGACTCCCTAATCAAAATCGTCAATAACATGTTTTTTCTTTATAAGTTGCGGTTAAGTTTCAGTCGGCCTAAGTTAGTGGATGAATTTCCCGCTGTTATTACGTTTCTTACAGTTTTTTCGCGGTATCCCGTAGCCTCCGCAACGATTTTGGCGACATTTGAGTCACTTTTATTTCTGTCTTGGTCTGCTTTTATTTTTTAAATACTCGGTTACTTTAAAAATGACAGTCTTGATAATCTCAAGATAACTCACGACCCATCTTAAGATATTTCAGACAGTCCGTAACAAATAAGGCTAGTTACCGCTGTGAGTAACCGGACGTCGTGTACGAATAAGCAAATCGGTTTAGTTCAGGTCCTGAATTGAATCACCTCTCTTCAGTGGCAGTTAGGCCCTCTGCAATTAGAAACACTCTAGCATCCACCGTACTCGCCAGGACCTCGCCCCAATCGACCACCATTTTCTCCACTATTAGTAAAAATATACAGCCTGGGCTTGCCGAAATTTTATCCGGGACCATATGCGACGGTCAGATTTAATCTATTTTGTTTTCTATATATGATTTCCAATATTGCAAATCACTTCTGATATATGTATAACAAAGATAATTGAATTACTGTATTATCTTTGCGTTGATATAAGGGATTCACATACAAATATCAATTCTTTTGTCATCAAGGCCCTTCGATCCCGACGAAAGCTAAATAGGCATGAATTCCGACCAGATCAAATTATTGACATAAATTATTATCGGATGTGTCAATACAATTAACGCTGAATTAGGTCCTATTTTCATTAACACTACAGCAGTATAACAAAAACTCATTAACAATATAGAAAATGTAGTTAAAAAGATGTATATACCGAGTTATGTAGGCATAAGGCCAATTGTTCTACTATATATAGTGTAGTATAGTGTAGTGTAGTTGGTTAGTCTAGATGTTATAAGCTAGTTAATTAGTATAAGACGTTCGGTTAAGTTTTTTGTTAACAAAATTTCGAATTAAACGCCAGTTCCTGCCTGGCTTCATTTAGTAACAGTCGTGTTTTTTAAAACCCTAATCCTCATGCTGCTAACTTAACTGGCGTAGTCAGAAGGATTGCGCTCGAAAAGTTTGACCTACGTGAACGATTATCGTGTTAAAAAGAACCATTGGCAGAGAAAATTAATAAGCACCAAGACTGAACTACTTAGATAAAATATCGCGAAGTGTTTTTAAAATTGTAACAAGGCAGCTGAGCTCACCAAGTCTAGGATTGTGGGGTAAACATTAACATTAAAGGTAAGCCCAAGTCCTAGTCTCAGGTCCCTAAAACCTAAGATTTTGTATTTTATTTTAATAGTTATAATATAGCGTATTGTAAATCTTCTTATATATAGATTAAATAATTATATAATTAAAAGCTAAATTTAAAAATATATCCACAATGAGTAAAAATGAAGAAAAAACATTGATGTCAAAACTGGCAACGTCGCGATTGATTACCAAAATTTGTCCTTTTTATTATCGACCTTTGATGGTAACAACAAAAATAAAAAGTGTGGAAAAGGTATTACAAATAATCGATTGCCCCGATAACCCTTGTATATCCTGTCTTGTCCGAAATAAATTAACTGGTAAAGCAGTAGAGTTATAAAAGACCGCAAACCGACATCATCAACATCACTATGTCGTGTGAACAATACAGTGTGCCTACAGAACATGATAGCGAATTAATGCCCAGAGAAAACGATTGTTCGGATTTTCAAAAACGAACCGGACCGTACGTCGTTAAAACATAATTTTTATATATAATATTTAAACACAACCACTTACCTTATATTCCTATCAAGGAATTAGGTGGGCGGTTTCTAGTTGATACAGGGGCCTCACAGTCTTTGGTAAGTCCAGATGTAATAAAGCAGTTCAAATACTAACAGTTAGCTATTCGGCAAGAGTTCCGTATTATCAAAACTGCTCACGGCTTAACAAAACACAATACAGTCATACAGTTCCATTAGGTAGCACATAGATATAAAACAAATGGTTTTAATTACTGAAAATACTGAAATACCATTAAAAAATGATATTAAATCAGAGGGCAATTATTTACTCGAGGAGCAAATTTAGAACAAATATTTGACACTACCAGCCGCGTATGAATTATAAACAAACACTCTAATAAACTGAAATTAAAAAAAATGCAATATAAAGTTAAGTCCGTTACACTCAGAGCGGCTTACCTCATTAAATAAAATTTAGCATTATAGTTAAGAGCGTTTAGAAAAATATACAATCCTAAAGGAAAATCTTTATAGGCTTCGAACTGATCACATGAACTTTGAAGAAAATAGGGAAATACAAAGAATATGTTATAATTACAAAGATATTTATCATTATGATGCAATTCCTTTGACTATTCCTACTAACTTTATTGAACATGGTAAGAAGTATTCTAAAACATTTAAAAAAGTATATTCTCTTACTAAATATATGTACATAGCTAATAAAATTAAGACTACATGGAATATAATAAATAAAGAAACAGGCAAAAGCAAACTTCAAATACAATCTTTTTCACTGGAAATTAACAAAAATATTCTAAATTCTGACAAAGCTGTTGCTGGTGTTTTTGAGGAATTTTTTCTAGAGTACCACTAGAAACTACAAGTTCCTAGCGTTCTTGAATTGTGAGGATATCATTAAAGTCTTCAAAACTATACATATTAAAAGAGCAGAAGATTTATGGGGTAAGTATGTCAAAAAATAATATTAAATCAATAATTGACATTGTATTTTTAAGGAGTTTAAATTTAACTTAATGAAACATAACACATTAATTCCCCTTTTAAACCTGGAGAAAAAATTACCCCGCCAGCTTTCGACTTATATCTATATCACCAGTGTTCAGTATTTTTTTTGAAAAATTATCTATATACAGTTATTGGCTTACTTTACTGATAATATTTTTCTTCATGAAGATCTATTCGGTTTTACTAAAGGTAAAAGTACTACTGACGCTAGAGTTGCACATATCAAACACATACTTGATGCTTGGGAGGCCAAGCAAGATTTAATTGGCATCCTTTGTGACCTTTATAAGGCGTTCGTTTGCGCTGATTACAAACTACACTATTAAAAAAGTTGGAATATTATGGTGTCTCTGGTACGTCAAAAAGCCTATTACAGTTGTATTTGTCAAATAGAATTCATAAAGTTGTCACTAATAAGAGTGAGTCTGCTGGAGCCCCCATAACTATGGGCGTGCCCCAAGGATCAATATTAGGGCAACCAGGTATTGTGTTGTGTCACACGTGAGAAGTCAAAACATATGTTTCGTTAGTGTACACAATAGGACGACCTTCCGAAAGGTATTGAAAGACCTGTTTTTGAAAATTTTAACGCCAATGTTGAATTTCATATCTTTCTTGTAATGCTTCTCTGTTTCTTCCCAATTATTCTCCATTTGTAGCCTATTTTTTTTTGTATCGATTCGATATCGATCGGGTTTGATATATTTTAAACATATATCAAACCCGATCTTTTCTTTCAAAAGTGATCGCAATTTTGCCAATGTTGCATTACGAATGATTAAAATGAAAAAAAAATGAAAACAAAGTAATTATTTCTTGCAAAGGCCACTGCAGGAATACACAAAAGTAGGCAAAAATTGTATGAGCTGTACTCAGAAAGACAGTTTAATAGAACGGAATCTTTTCAAAATTATGTCGTCATACTCAAAAATTTTTAAGCAGGTTTGTCAAACTGCAAAAATTAAATATATTAGTTCTCAAATATATAACAGTACTGACAAAGTCAAATCTACTTGGAAAATTATAAATGCAGAGACTGGCCGAACAAAAGCTTTAGCAAATAATTATAAACTTAAAATTGATGGTAAATTTATTAGCTCGGACTCAGATGTTGCGAATGAATTTGAAAAATTTTTTACTCGAATTCCAGTAGATTTGACAAGCACTTTAGGCTCTTCCACCCCCATTGCAGAATCCTTGTTGAAAGAAAATGTTCCTTGTTGTAATACTGTATTTAAATTTAATTATGTTACTAAACGGGACATCATAGACACTTTTAAATCGTTGAACATTAAAAAAACTGCCGATCTTTGGGGAATATCTGTATATATGGTAAAGAATGTTATTGAAATAGTTGCTACACATTTAGCCTTAGTTTTCAACAACTGTATTGATAGTGGTGTGTTTCCTGATTTGATGAAACTTAGCAAAATAACTCCATTGTTTAAATCTGGTAGTACTTCAGATCCCTCTAACTTTCGTCCAATATCCGTACTATCAACATTCAGTAAAATTTTTGAAAAAACCGCGCTTAAGCAATTACAGAAATATTTTAGTAATAATAACTTACTACACATTAAACAATTTGGTTTTACCCGCGGACGGTCCACGACTGATGCTGGAATAAAATTGTTAGAATCCATTTATGAGGCCTGGGAGGAGTCGCAGGATGCCTATGGTGTTTTTTGTGACTTATCAAAGGCTTTTGACTGTGTCCAGCATCAGACGTTAATCAGGAAATTACACTATTACGGTATCCGTGGTACCGCTTTGGATTTTCTCACTTCTTACCTAAGTGACAGGATTCAAAAGGTGGTCATCAATGGAGAGCAGTCGCCTGGATCATTTGTAACAATGGGGGTGCCGCAGGGCTCAATATTGGGTCCATTTCTATTTCTGGTATATATTAATGACCTCCCTCACCTTGTAAGACGCGACCATGAGATAGTCTTGTTTGCAGATGACACGTCTTTAATATTTAAAGTTAAACGTGGACAAATTAATATTGACGAAGTAAACATTGCACTCTCCAAGGTCGTTCACTGGTTTGGCGCCAATAATTTGTTGTTAAATGAAAATAAAACAAAATGCATTAGATTCACTATGCCAAATGTTCAATTAGCTAAAGCCAAAGTCCGGGTTAGGGATGAGGAAATAGAGCTGGCCAATCAAACTGTATTTCTGGGTATAACTTTAGATTCTAAGTTACAATGGGGTCCTCATATTGAATGCCTATCGAGCAGACTCAGTTCTGCAGCATACGCCGTAAAAATGATTCGTCAGTTAACAGACGTAAAAACTGCACGCTTGGTCTATTTTAGCTACTTCCACAGTATTATGTCGTACGGGATACTACTGTGGGGAAATGCCGCCGATATTGGCTGCATTTTTGTGCTGCAGAAGAGGGCTGTTCGGGCGATCTATAGGATGGGCTCCCGAGAGTCTTTAAGAGAAAAATTTAAAGAAATTGGTATTATGACTCTACATTCACAATATATTTATGAAAACCTACTGTATGCGCATAAGTGTAAAGATATTAAATTCAGAAAAAATAGTGACAATCATAATTACAATTTAAGAAATAAAGACAAGCTAGCAATGCCCAGGCATAGGCTCCATAAAATAAGCAACTCCTTTACAGGTCACTGTATACGAATGTATAACACGCTGCCATGTAACATGCATGACTTGTCAATAAATAAATTTAAATTTTTAATTAAAACTCAGTTATGCAAAAAGGCTTATTATAGTGTTAAAGATTTTTTGAATGATAAGGCAGCGTGGACCTAAAAGAAATGAATTGCTCGTTCTCTGAATCGTTTTGTAATATGCACAATTTGTAAGACATTTGGCGATTTTATAAGAGTTTTGGCACATGAGTTTCTTGCCCGATTCTTCTCATGTTAGCCCCTACGTTCGGAATCGGGTCGCTCGTGGCGATTACATGCGCGGCATCAACTCCGCGGATGTACTTGCCGCTAGCGCACGGGCTATCTTTATTATAAAAGAATATTATCTTGATTCTTCTATGTAAAATTGACGATTTTAAGTGCCCGCAAGGGCCTATGAAATAAAGTTATTTTGATTTTGATTTTGTGTTATAGATACTAGGGTAACGGATATTCATAGATATGTAATATTCATAGAAATACATATAAACACCCATGACTCAGGTACAAATGCTCGTATTCAAGATACAAACATCTGCCCCTTCCGGGACCAGGACCAAACAACTTATTTTAAGTGCATTTCTATAAAGGTAATTTCATTTCATTTCATTCTCTATAATAGGCATACCTAATAAAATCACCGAAGACTCATATTCAAAAGTTTTGTATGGTAATGTTAAAATAAAATAAATGATAATTATAATTATTATATATTAGGGGTTAAAGTATGAAATTGCCGATTTGTACTGAAAATCTATATTGTTTATTTTTTAAATTTTTAACAAATTTATTTAATCAAAATAGTTGCCATTATTATCTATACATTGCTGCCATCTAATGGGAAGGTCATTAATGCCTTTGCGATAGAATTCCGACGATCTAGACTGCACAAACTGTGTGAAAGCATTTTGTACTGCCTCCTGGGAAGAAAACTTCTTGTCACGTAGATAATTGTCCAAATCACGAAAAAAATGGTAGTCCGTTGGAGCAAGGTCTGGTGAATACGGAGGATGACGAATGGTTTCTAACTGCAGTTCCTGAAGGGTCAAAATGGTTTCTCGTGCTGTGTGAGGTCTCGCGTTGTCGTGGAGCAATAATGGTGAAGATCGATTCATGAGTCGGGGCTGTTTTACTGCTAGTTTTGTCAACATGGTTCGGAGTTCGGCACAATAGACATCTGCCGTTATTGCTTGACCAGATCGGAGAAAACTATAGTGAATAACACCATGCTGAGACCACCAAACAGTTACCATTACCTTTTTATTGGTAAGTTTTGCTTTAGGACACTGTTGTGGCATTTGACCTGGGGTCAGCCATTGCATTTTTCTTTTCCGGTTATCATAAAGAATCCACTTTTCATCACATGTTACAATTCGATCCAATATTCCTTCATTTCTGTACCGGTTCAACAAGGCAACACAAGTTTCAACACGCGTTTCTTTCTGCAGATCAGTCAAATCATGAGGCACCCATTTTTCGTATTTTTTTATTTTATTGATTTGACGCAAGTGAGTCAATATTGTGGGTAAGGTAACGTTAAACCATGCCGCTAATTCCTGGGTACTTTGACTAGGATCGGCTTCCACTATCTCTCTTAATTCATCGTTATTTACCTGTGTGGGCGGTCTTCCTCGTGGCTCGTTCTTTAAGTCGAAATTTCCATCACGAAAGCGTTTAAACCAAAATCGCACGGTGCGTTCATTAGTAGACCCCTCTCCAAACGCAGCATTGATATTGCGGGCTGTTTCTGCCGCGTTAGTTCCGCGTCGGAACTCGTATTCAAAAATAACTCGAATTTTCGCAGTATCCATCTTTCTTGTCTAAATTGAATAACAAAAACAATTGAAAGTCGATATTCAAATGTTTTACATTTTTTAAAAAAAGAACATCATAGAAACCATTTAAAAAAAGTTTCATTCGAAAACCTCAAACCATGAAGATTCTATGTCAATTCAAAGAACCTATTGCAATAAAACGGCAATTTCATACTTTAACCCCTATTATTATTATAATAATAATTTATAATTAGTTTAATTACGCAAAAGTGGGGATGAAGAAACAGTCATTTGTTCGTTTAGTATGGCCCCATCAACGTTATGTTTAATAACTTCTAAAAGTTCCAACACGTTTAGTCGTAAACCTTTACTACAAGTATATAAAACCTCATAGGAATGACCATCGGACAATCGGTGACGGGTATCTAATAAATGTTCCGCGTAGTGAGATCGCTCCGGTCAGGCATTCCTATCTGAAATATGTTCTTTATAACGTGTATCAAAACTGCGACCAGTTTGGCCCACGTATACTGAACTATAATCGTTACATGGTAACTTATATACACCCGACTTGCTGCCAAAACTGTATTAGTAGTAATTAAGAATGTTTGTTGTTTTTTCGGATAATTTACCGAAGTATACTTGATCTATAATTATGAATAACTCGTTCACGTGGCACCGCGTATAACCGCCGCCCAGCCACCTATTTGTTATTTTTATTCCTAACCATATTATCCAACACCCATCGATCATAACCATTTGCAACGGCAGTAATATAAATTATATTTAATTCTTTTTATAAACTTCAATTGATAAGGTAATATAAGAATGAAAAGCAGCTAGTTTGTGTTGTCAACTGTGACAGGAAGCCGCTGGTATAACTGCATCAGTATGTGTAGGTTTTCTATATATTTGTAAAATATTGCGCCAATGTTCCCGTGTAATAATTGTAGAAAAAAATCAAGGCTAGGAAAAAATCTTGTCTAGTACCGGTCTAGCATATAAGTATATCATCTACATAACGATAATAATAAAGAACGTTACTGATACTTACTACTTACTACTTATACTTACGTTACAATACCTATACCTATTCTTAAAGTCCATAAAGATCTCCTCCATCAAAGGTGATAAAGGAGAACCCATGGCCAAGCCCTCCCTTTGTTTGTAGAACCTACCGTTAAACTTAAAATAGTTTTGTTGCTTACATATGTTTGTTAAATTCAGTATTTCATCCGTCTCCCCTGGATGTAGGCGTCGACGTTATAAAATATTTGACAGTGTATTTAAGCTTTCTTGATAAGGGACGTTTGTAAACAAGTTATCCACTTCCAGAGAAAGCAAAAATGACTTAGGAGGTAAAATAACATCCTTTATTTTCTTAATTAAATTTGTTGTATTTTTAGTACTGTATTTAAGGGAAAAAGGGGTTTTATCCTTAATAACATTATTCAAACTCTTAGCTAACTCATATGCTGGAAAACTTATATACGAGACAACTTATATACGAGACAACTGGGCGCACGGGAACATTGTCCTTGTGTGTTTTAGGTAAACCGTACAACACAAGGGCCTGTGGTTTCATCGGGGTGATTAGCCGCAATGATGATTCATTTTTAATATTTGTTTTGACCTCTGTGTTGCACAGTGTTCACATTGGATTTTATCTATATAATCAATTTGGTTAAAAACAACAATACCCTTATCTGCTTTTGTAACTAATAAATTATGGTTTTTTATTTTTGGTTGTAATGACTTTACCGTTAGCAGCTCGGGCCCCTCACGGTTAGAAGGTTGTATTATCTTTAACTCATGATTTACTAAACCTTTTACCAAATTATCCTTTTTATTAATAAAAATAGCTACCGCTGAGTCTACAGTTAATCCCTCCACCGTTGATTCAGTTAGTTTTGGGGTTACGTTATATTTGAGGCCCTTTTCCAAAAGCGACATCTTGCTTTGGGAAAACTGCACATTTCTTGCAACAATTTAATCTTTCTTCATCACCACCTTTGGGTATTTACACTAATTATTTATTTATTTATTTTATTAGGACAACCAACAAGACATACACCTTACAAGCTAATGTTACATTTTTACGGTAGCATCAATACGGTGCTGCCTTACTGAAAGGCTGCCACGGAAAGCATAATAAAAAAAATAAAAAAGTTGGGAGCAGAAATACAAAACACATCGTCTTAACCTATTGATAATGAGATAATAAAAGTTACAAAGTTAATTATAAAAATGCATTGAAAAGAAGCTAGCCTAGCAATTTTTTCATGGAATATAAACACTTAAGCAGAAACTTAACAGTGCCCTAATGACAAAATAAAGTTACAATCATAAGCAATAGCCTTACGTACCACCAACTTAGCGTTGGAGGTCAACTAATTTTCTCTTAAAGTTAGATAAGTTAAACCGAAATATGTCAATATCTTCGTTCTTACTCAATGCATTGTAAAGAGATTGTAACCTGTTCAGAGGAGAGTTAAGACCAAGGTTACTTTTGGATGATTTCGGTGAAAAAAGGGAATATCTTGACAGACGCGGAAGTTTCAGTGTAATCCTAAAATTAAGTTTTCTTAGCAATTGTGGACAATTCAAATTTCCATTAACCAACCTTTGAAGGAAGGCCAGATCCAAAACTTTACGTCGATTCTTAAGAGAGGATAAATTAAAATAAATTATTATTATAATAATATATAAAAATTATAATTATCATTTATTTAATTTCAACATTACTATACAAAACCCTAATAATATCAGTTTTTTATCATAATTATTACTTGAAGTAACGTCACAATGAGCGGAGTTGGGAGTAGGAAGCAATAATATGGCGATGGAGAGGTGATTACACTGGTCTGCAACGAAATCCTCCTTTAAATAAAAATATGATAAATATGAAGAGCTCAACATGGTGCATCTAGATTTGCTTCTCATTGTTTGCTATCACTTACACCTTTTTTTTTTTAAACATTAAAAACCTCGAAATTCTGTATTTTTTGTGAGTTATTCTTGCACTAACGCGAACTTATTCAGTCTGTATCATATTTTTCCACACAAAAACGACTTGTGTGAACGATATCGACTGATGGTAATTTTACACTAATGCATACGCTTGCGCAGTTTTAGCTGTGACTCTGTGTTTTTTTTTAAGTTGTTAAGTGATTAAAGAACCTTTAGTTCAAAAATTTTTCTACCACCACTCCATCTAAAGCTGGATAATACGAAAAATTTTGTCAAAGCCATGAATAAGGATGGAGAAGGCTTTCAATACCTCAAAACAAAATTTCTTCGAAACAGCAGCGACGTGAAATTGAAAGAGGATCTTTGTAGGTCCCCAAATACGAGAGCTCATGAAAGACTCAAATTTTGAAATTAAGCTGAGATAAGCTGAAAAATGGGCATGGATCGCTTTCGTAGCAGTCTGTCGTACATGTCATTCTTGTAAACAAAAAAGTGAAAACTACTAAGAAATCTTCCAAGAACTTCTGCTTTTCTACAAAGCATTCTTACAAATGCAACATCTCACTCAAATTCATTTTTTAGATTCTTACTTAGATTTCTTTCCCGAAAATCTTGGAGCGGTATCTGATGAACACGGTCAAAGATTTCATCAGGACATATCGCACATTGAGAGGCGCTACAACGGAAAATGGTCGGAAGCAATGCTTGCCGATTTTTGTAGTTCTATTCGTCGCGAAACTCCAGTAGAAAATATAAAAACAAAAAAAACTTATTATAATAGAAAAATACTAGAAAAAATCGACTCGGGTCACAAGTGAATCTCAGGCGGGAATCGAACCCGCAACCTTTGGAAATCCGGTCCAATGCTCTCCCAATTGAGCTACCGAGCCTTGCGAACACTCGTCGGAATTTTCTAGTACATTCCTGATTTTACGCTGTAGGCCAGCGTTGTTTCATCAATGAGAGGAACATCCTCTCGTATTCGAAAGAAACATTTTTACAAATGTTTGGTCAATCGATTAAGATGAAACAACGCTGGCCTACAGCGTAAAATCAGGAATGTACTAGAAAATTTCGACGAGTGTTCGCAAGGCTCGGTAGCTCAATTGGGAGAGCATTGGACCGGATTTCCAAAGGTTGCGGGTTCGATTCCCGCCTGAGATTCACTTGTGACCCGAGTCGATTTTTTCTAGTATTTTTCTATTATAATAATTTATCTTATAAGATCGCATTGAAAATGCATAAAATATGTAAAATATAAAACAAAAAAAACTATTAAGTAAAATTACAGAAACAACATGGAATTACATTGTCTTATGATTTTTAATATTTTTAGTGTAATTATATGTAATATTTTGTCCTAATTATTAAAACTGTTATTGATGTTTCGAACAAAAAATTATTTTCTTAAAAATTACCTCACAAAAAATATATACGTGATACCAATTTTTTAAAACCCAGATTCTGTTGAGAAATATCACATCTACAACAATCGTGCACAATAAGAAGAAGGAGTGCGAAAAATTTTTTTTCTGCAGACCAGTGTATCAACAGTACGATTAGTCACCCTTAAATGTGGAGGGATGATGTTATTCTAATATCAGTGGGCGTTCGGCGGGCTGGAGTGTTATAAAGTGAACGCATCGAGTAACGGGTGAGTTAAGGTTGCTAACCCCATGTCTGTCATCCGTTGTAGAGTCAGTAAAACCTATTTCGTTTGCCAGCAGCAGCAACGTCAGCTGCTCTTAATAATTTAATGTAGAATATTTTATTATTTTTCATAATCAGTTTTAGAGGAAGAGAACTTCCAAATAGTTTACGATAAAAAATACAAATAGGGAATTTAGATATACGCGCTTTAATAATATCTACGCATCAACCTAACATGCCAATAAATAATAGATCTCTGTTAAATAATTATAACTTAGCTAATAATACGCCGAATAATTATAATCCTAGAACAAATTTTAACAACGATTTTTCTAAATCGAATAGCAGTTCTAATTTTAGCTCTCCAAACAGTTCTATAAAATCTACTAGAAACACGTTTTAATTTTCAAATACGTTACGTAACAATTAGTGGCAACAACCATTCAGGTCGACGCTCTTGCAAAGTCAGCATTTCGCGGAACATACTCCACGCAATATAAGTCGCTTACCAATTGTTGGGTCAGTTAGCAGCACTGATGTGACAATGCCAACAGCTAGCTCTAGTAGAATTAATTATACCAATAACGGTGAACAAAGTCTAAATGAACATGTAAACAATATTGAAACAATCGCGGGGCCGTCAGATGAACACGAAACCATGGGATTTTTTTTACAATGGCTTTCCGAATAGAGACATTAAATTATAATAAACTTTTAAATTTACCACTCATACGTATACTGATCTGTATTTATGTTAGATACTGTGATACTGGCATTACATGATACTTTGCCTACCTATCAGTTAGCAAACATGCGACGAGCAAACATAGTAAGGTCATTAATATAACTTTACCAAGTATATTTCGTAGTAACGAAAAACATAAGTTTTACGTTTAAAGTGTAGACAGTAGGTATAATGGATTAATAGGCAGTGATTTGTTAAAGGAACTTGATCCGAATATTGATATGAAGTTGCAAATACTATGGTACAAACCAAAAATGCATTTATTCCTATTATTTATTCACCGTCAATGAGATTTTCGACGAGATACCACCATGTAGTGAGCTACGCGTTAGGCTTACCGTGAATTTATTAAATAGAAATGGAATCCTGAAATATGTAAAATTCGCGGATAGGGTGAGAATTACTACCGCAATAGTTAGCTGTAAAAATGGATTTTCAGCTACAGTTATACAAAAATGCAACTCGGAGCATAATTATCTCAATTAACGTACTGCCATATAACTTTGGAGACCAGTGCCAAGTTAATTATACTTGTCGTGATGTACTTCAGATCCCAGACTTAGTAGAGTCAGTAAAACCTATTCAAAGTCCAGGTACGTCCCCTGACATCGAGACTTTTATGAATAATTTTGAAATGAATTAATTTCCCGTGAAATGTATCAATAAAAAGGCAATTTTTAGTAAAAATAAACTTAAAGCAATAAATAAATTAAACAAAAAAAATGTAATCCTCATAATTTTAATGTTAATTTCAGTCTTAATAATTGGGAGATATGTTTATTTCAAAATTATATTATATAATATAATATATTTATAATACATAATTTGTAGACACTACTATTGAAGCTTAAATAGTTTTAAAATGTCAACGTTATTCAATACCACAAAACGATGCCATACAGAAACTAGGAGTTTACAAATGCATTTAATACATACTTTGTGCTACACTTTTTGAGTTCGTATAAGGCATATGTGAACCTGGACAATTTTACGTCAGTCTTATCTTTCCAATTGATGTGTATGTCAATGTACACCCAACAGTCAATAGGCGCTGATTCAAATTCGTTGTTTTGAAAGATATAATCTTTTTTCTGATTTTTCCGAATTGCATAAGTTTGGTTTTTGCGAAGTTTATTTTGAGATTGTGATCGTTTAGCCAGTTGTATAATTTTAACAGTATTTTGTCTATTTGATTGTCAAAGCTAGTGACATCTTTACAAGGGATTAATAAAAATACGTCGTCGGCAAATCACGTGCATGGAGTGTCTAATATATATGTGAGGTCATTAATGTAAAGCAATAATAGCACACAGCCCACCACACTTCCTCGCGGTATTGATTTTGTGACATTTAATTTTTTTGATTGGACTTTGTATATATCCCCTGTTAAATGATCATTATGCCCTATTTCTACGTATTGCGTTCTACGTTCAAACGTAAACTGGCCTTCTCACCCCTATACCATTTAATTTATCTAATAAGATAGGGTGCAAAAACCCGGTCGTATGCCTTATTCATATATAATAGAAGTTGTACGGCATATTTTTTATCATATATAATATGTTTTGTAGGTATTTGAATACGGCTAAGGATGTTGATTTGTTATTTATGGACTATATTATCGCCTAGCTTATTAGCTTTTGCATGCGCGAAGCTACTCGCCTAAAATAAGGCCATCGAATTTTAGCATGCTTAGATAATGTTAAATATGTGGGAATAGCCCCATTTAAATTAAACATGTTCTATTCATCTATTCACTGTCAATAAAAATAATTTGAAACCTTGTTTATCTACTTTCATTGTCTATTCTAGTAATAAAAAAGTATTGTGGCAAAGTCATAGAGGCCCAATTATTTATTTTTATATCTTCAGGGCCTCGAATAGGTTAAATCAAATCAAAATCAAAATCATTTATTTATCGAATCAACTCAGAGTAAACAGGACTGGAGTAGCCTTTGCCTAACATTACCCCTCTGCCAAATGCACAAGCGTCGGAATCCTGTGCGTTATATAAAACTAGTTGAGCCGCCATTTTAAAACCACAATAATCAGAACGTCTTACCGTGCAGAGCTCCCACGAAAATGCCTGCCTGTGCTGTTTTCTACTGTAAAAAAAAATCGAAAATATCTGGTATGCAAAAAGATGGCGTCACCTTTCATTTGTAAGCATAATTTTTAGGTTTTGATTATTATTTAATTCATAATTTCATGTTTTAGCAAACTACAATTTCAAATTTCGCGCTTAAAGTTCGTTTGATGACGTCATGGCTGCACTCCCCACGAGACTACCTAGGGTTGACCATTATCGCATTTCAATTAATTAAGACAAAAATTAGAAATAGTTTGTTGGTAATAAATAACTGTAATTTTGTATTAATTAATTACCAATTATAATTTCGTTTTAACAATGTACGTTGCGTGTTTATTTTTAGTTCAGTATTAAGTACATACCTACAATTTTGCGGCTGCTTGAAGCCTATTCTTTGCTACACAACATGGAAATATAAAATAATAAATAAAATAATTAATTAAAATAATAATCAAACTATTTGCCCTTTTGTTCATGCTGGGCGGCGCTCATAAACATTAAGAGTACTAATGCTGTATATACCTACAGTGTCCCTGACTTCATAAAAAAGCACGGTTAAAAGGGTACCATCGCCTAACCAGCACACCCGATCATTTCCGAGAAACCAAAATTTTTTTTCGAGCCACAGGACAAATTGTTTTTATTTTGTAATCAGCAACCCTTATTAATTTGTACAATATTAATTTGCACAATAGTGATGTCAACTTCATCGATATTGTGATTTTACGAGTGAGTAATGAATGAGTGAATGAATGCTTTTTCTTAACGATACTAAAAAACAGCTTAGATAAATTACAGTTTGTTTCAGTAATTATTACCAGGTATTAATGATGATTTCAAATAAGAATAAGATATGTGATTTTGAACTGATGACGCCGTATGTAAAGTGCGGAATTATACTATTTACCTGCGATATTATACATACGAGAATAAAACTGTAAAGATATAGAATAAAACAGGTCAAGTCCACCTTAAACCAAATGGCTAGTAATGAGAGTAGAGGAAGCGAAATCACTAATTTTTGAACATTTTGTCTGTCTGTATGTATGTTTGAGCACGCATCACGCAAAAACTACTCGACGGATTTTGATGACATTTTAGTATGGTAATAGCTAAATGTCATCGTCAACATTTAAGTTAAGTTTTTTTATTAATATTGTAGCATTTATAGCTCTTTTTAAAAACCGGCTTGTCCAACTGCAATACTTCAAGATACTAGGAGTAAGGTATGTGGTGCCAAAAGTCATTTGTACATAAATGAAAGCTATTGGAAGATAGTATTGCAGTATTAAAATTAGAAATGATCGGTATGTGTAGTTCAGGCAAATATACTCTGCCCCTAGGCGGTATACTAATTGTTGGTATTTATACTTTAAGCTTTGACATGCCCGGAAACATCTAATTTTTCATATCCAGTTTTCCTAAAGAATACAGCATACGAAAAAAATGGATTCATGCTTGTAATAGGTAATAGGGCATCTTGGGCATCTTCAAGAACAAGTACTATATTTTCCATACATTTTGAGCCGTCTCAGTTTCAAAAATTATCTAACAATAGAAGAAGATTAGTTGCCCATGCTGTGCCAACGTTATGCTTGAATGATCCTCTTAGTTTATTATATAACTAGTTATGTTTCAAATAGATATTAACAGTTTTAGTTTATTACATTTAAATGTATTAATTTTAGGTTAAAGAATAAGTTGAAAAGGAAATACCTGCAAAAAGTGATGTAAGCAAATCGCAAAAAAATACAAATAATCAATCGGTCAAAGTAAAAATCTGAGAATTATAACTATATACGCTTTGTTAAAAATAATGTTTCAGAGTTCCTCTTTTCCATTATGGTTATACGCGAAAGGGTCCACAGTAAATTCTATATATATAATAACACCTATTGTAAATATCTCTTAAATGCAATAAACTATTAAGTTTCAATTTGTATTTTATGGATGTAGCCTTCGAAACTGACTGTTGTAGCGTGTAATATCATCATTAATTTAATTTAATTTTTAATACATAATGTAGGAATACTAACGCAAAGTTAATACATTCATTCATTAAACGAAACTGATTTATCGATATCGATATTCTCGTGCTATGTCATGTCACTTCTCACACAATGACATTCGTGTGTTTGAATAGAACGTTAACACACTATTTTAGGCACGTGTGCGTGTATTTTAAATATGTTTGTCGTATTATGCATGTGTGCGTTTGTAAACACGCAAAGAGTTTTTGTTCCTGTGTGCTGGCATTGAATGTAGTAGTAACCTCACCCCCCGCAAAAAATGGCAGAAATATATGTACGAGAAATTGACTAATGGCTACTCCAGTCCTGTTTACTCTGAGGACATCAACGATCCATTGTTAGTAATTACAAACTTACAACCTATGTTAGTACTTAATAACTAAACAGGAATTGGTTATAACAGATATGTGTGTCAACAGAGGACAGTCCCCACTGTCGGCAATACTTTTTAAAACCTGATTACGGCTGCCACGGACCCGACGCAACAAGGATCCTGCCTTTTTGCGCAAAATGGCCGGGAAACTGTCGACCCGCGCATCTGCAAACATCCCTGACGCACTACAGAAACGCGACAGCCGCAGGAGTGCCCTAAACGCATTATTGTATTGTACACGAATGGCGTTGTACGACTTTTGGGTATATTTGACCCACAGGCTACTCGCATAAAAAGACGTACAGTAAGCTATAAAAAGCGTTATTTTTACTGAGTTAGAACAGCGATAAAATCTGCGAGCCAACATGTTCGCCCGAATCGACAGCGCCCTTCGCTCTCTTTCCATATCAGCATCATCCTT
This sequence comes from Calamotropha paludella, assembly GCA_927399485.1. Taxonomy (NCBI): domain Eukaryota; kingdom Metazoa; phylum Arthropoda; class Insecta; order Lepidoptera; family Crambidae; genus Calamotropha; species Calamotropha paludella. Next base: position 27,543,298 of record OV656803.1, on the reverse strand, counting down.
TAGGTCATCAGTGACAATGTTAAAGACAGCCTTGTCCATTCGAGCGTTTCAACCAATATGAAATATCTATAGTCTATCGATACTAGGTACTTAGGCTACGGGCCGTGCTTTTTCTATCCGCACCTTCCGATTATGGTTGTGGCTAGCCGCTAAGTGCACACGTAGCTTTATTGTAACCTTAAAAACAATAAGAATATTAATAAATTGATAGCTTAATAGGTGATTTGCAATATTATTGATAAAATTGTCGCTAGTATTGCCTTTTATCAATAATATCGCAAAGCATTGTCTAAAAAACTATCGTTAGTATTGGTTAATTATCGATATTGACATTATCGAAAGTTAGGCAACACTTGTAGTTTGTATCCTTTTTGTGTACACGTGACTGGTGACATTCGTGTAGGTACACCTAATCATTGTCCAAATTTTTATCCTCAGCGACACATATTTGTATCTATACTTAAAAATGTGGGTCATTGACGCTTTTAGAAAATCTCTATTTTACAGTATGTAAAACTGACATAAAACATAGCAATAAAATTTCATTTTCCCACGTTTTTCTTAGGTCGCTTTCTTGTCTGTCGTATTGTCTGTCCGGTTGGAATCTTGTATCTCAATTTCAAGGCACTTCCCGACCACCTAGCGAGTTGAAACTTTCAGGGTAGCTAAGAACCCGATGACAATGCACGCTTAAATAACTTTCAACTTTCTAGGTGCACTTTCAGGTCAACTTTCGGCAACTTTCACTTTTGTATGGAGCTTATCCGATTGTTGCGTAACACATGGTTACTTCGTTGAGTTAATAATTAAAAAGAATAAAATAATAATACTAGATTTAAAAATCTAAAAATCTCACATTTTTCAGTGACCAAAAAAAAAAAAGATAACCTGGCGGGGCCAAGCGAGGGGCCACTCAAAACGTGGGGACGCATCTTTATAAATACTCTCAACATCTATGCATATCATACATCTCATTACATCTCCATAAGTAACATGCGCCCCCACGTCTTGAGTGTGAATAAGTGAATGAGAATGAGAAATAGTGAGTGTGAATACCTACGAAACATTTTTTCCTATCGATATTTAGCTTATAATCTAATGTCATATAAGCGATCCCTGCATATTCGACAATTTACATATTTAAACTGACCTCAACATTTTCTTAATTTCTAAACGTAAAGCGCATTGATCATAGATAATTTTTATTTACACTGGCCTGGTGACCATAGACAAATTTAGATGTATTACCAGTAAAAAAAAATACCTGAAAACATTGGGGAAAAGGTTTGATGGTACTTGCTTGGCTATAGTCTTAGAACATAGACTTACTGTTGTCCCCATCTTACAAACTTTTGTTTCGATGGGAATTTTTACGAATTTTAAAATTCGGGCTTCGTCACAATCTGGTCCTAAACCTGTTGATTCGATTCCACACAAAAAATATTAAAATTGGTTAAGAACTATAATCAGCTCGACGAACCTTGATCCCTATGACAGTTCATGTTAGTGACGGGTCGTGTCGATATATCGATATATCGTTTATAGGCAATGGCTTGCATTCAGCCACATCAATAAACATGTTTTTTAAAATATAATCTACATTTCTAATGCTTTTTATATATACGAATATCCGTGTATTTGTATGTGGGGTTGCCAAAACTCCGATGCAGAGTTAACATGGTCGAACTCTATAATTTTAGCTTTGAAAATCCATGTGAATTAAATTTTTAGTATAATAACACTATCTGATCTGTCACTCGGTACGCCGTGATCGCTAATTCGCTACGTCAGTAAAGAACGCCTTGTATGCGCCACGTGTTTTTTGTGTCATCAGAGTCTTTTTTTTGTTACTACTGTTGTTTTCTGTTTTTGTTATTGTTGGTGTTTCAAAATGCCGAAAAGACTGAGAAAAACTGTACTCAACAGTGAAACGCGGGAGTTTGTTGTACGCTTGCGTGATTATTTTGCTCGCGAACAACAAAATGGCGGATCTTTGTTGCCACTTGATAACGTACGCGACCGTGTTGCTGATGCTCGGGGAAATGCTACTGTTTCACGCAATATAAGTCGCTTACCAATTGTTGGGTCAGTTAGCAGCACTGATGTGACAATGCCAACAGCTAGCTCTAGTAGAATTAATTATACCAATAACGGTGAACAAAGTCTAAATGAACATGTAAACAATATTGAAACAATCGCGGGGCCGTCAGATGAACACGAAACCATGGGATTTTTTTTACAATGGCTTTCCGAATAGAGACATTAAATTATAATAAACTTTTAAATTTACCACTCATACGTATACTGATCTGTATTTATGTTAGATACTGTGATACTGGCATTACATGATACTTTGCCTACCTATCAGTTAGCAAACATGCGACGAGCAAACATAGTAAGGTCATTAATATAACTTTACCAAGTATATTTCGTAGTAACGAAAAACATAAGTTTTACGTTTAAAGTGTAGACAGTAGGTATAATGGATTAATAGGCAGTGATTTGTTAAAGGAACTTGATCCGAATATTGATATGAAGTTGCAAATACTATGGTACAAACCAAAAATGCATTTATTCCTATTATTTATTCACCGTCAATGAGATTTTCGACGAGATACCACCATGTAGTGAGCTACGCGTTAGGCTTACCGTGAATTTATTAAATAGAAATGGAATCCTGAAATATGTAAAATTCGCGGATAGGGTGAGAATTACTACCGCAATAGTTAGCTGTAAAAATGGATTTTCAGCTACAGTTATACAAAAATGCAACTCGGAGCATAATTATCTCAATTAACGTACTGCCATATAACTTTGGAGACCAGTGCCAAGTTAATTATACTTGTCGTGATGTACTTCAGATCCCAGACTTAGTAGAGTCAGTAAAACCTATTCAAAGTCCAGGTACGTCCCCTGACATCGAGACTTTTATGAATAATTTTGAAATGAATTAATTTCCCGTGAAATGTATCAATAAAAAGGCAATTTTTAGTAAAAATAAACTTAAAGCAATAAATAAATTAAACAAAAAAAATGTAATCCTCATAATTTTAATGTTAATTTCAGTCTTAATAATTGGGAGATATGTTTATTTCAAAATTATATTATATAATATAATATATTTATAATACATAATTTGTAGACACTACTATTGAAGCTTAAATAGTTTTAAAATGTCAACGTTATTCAATACCACAAAACGATGCCATACAGAAACTAGGAGTTTACAAATGCATTTAATACATACTTTGTGCTACACTTTTTGAGTTCGTATAAGGCATATGTGAACCTGGACAATTTTACGTCAGTCTTATCTTTCCAATTGATGTGTATGTCAATGTACACCCAACAGTCAATAGGCGCTGATTCAAATTCGTTGTTTTGAAAGATATAATCTTTTTTCTGATTTTTCCGAATTGCATAAGTTTGGTTTTTGCGAAGTTTATTTTGAGATTGTGATCGTTTAGCCAGTTGTATAATTTTAACAGTATTTTGTCTATTTGATTGTCAAAGCTAGTGACATCTTTACAAGGGATTAATAAAAATACGTCGTCGGCAAATCACGTGCATGGAGTGTCTAATATATATGTGAGGTCATTAATGTAAAGCAATAATAGCACACAGCCCACCACACTTCCTCGCGGTATTGATTTTGTGACATTTAATTTTTTTGATTGGACTTTGTATATATCCCCTGTTAAATGATCATTATGCCCTATTTCTACGTATTGCGTTCTACGTTCAAACGTAAACTGGCCTTCTCACCCCTATACCATTTAATTTATCTAATAAGATAGGGTGCAAAAACCCGGTCGTATGCCTTATTCATATATAATAGAAGTTGTACGGCATATTTTTTATCATATATAATATGTTTTGTAGGTATTTGAATACGGCTAAGGATGTTGATTTGTTATTTATGGACTATATTATCGCCTAGCTTATTAGCTTTTGCATGCGCGAAGCTACTCGCCTAAAATAAGGCCATCGAATTTTAGCATGCTTAGATAATGTTAAATATGTGGGAATAGCCCCATTTAAATTAAACATGTTCTATTCATCTATTCACTGTCAATAAAAATAATTTGAAACCTTGTTTATCTACTTTCATTGTCTATTCTAGTAATAAAAAAGTATTGTGGCAAAGTCATAGAGGCCCAATTATTTATTTTTATATCTTCAGGGCCTCGAATAGGTTAAATCAAATCAAAATCAAAATCATTTATTTATCGGACATCAACTCAGAGTAAACAGGACTGGAGTAGCCTTTGCCTAACATTACCCCTCTGCCAAATGCACAAGCGTCGGAATCCTGTGCGTTATATAAAACTAGTTGAGCCGCCATTTTAAAACCACAATAATCAGAACGTCTTACCGTGCAGAGCTCCCACGAAAATGCCTGCCTGTGCTGTTTTCTACTGTAAAAAAAAATCGAAAATATCTGGTATGCAAAAAGATGGCGTCACCTTTCATTTGTAAGCATAATTTTTAGGTTTTGATTATTATTTAATTCATAATTTCATGTTTTAGCAAACTACAATTTCAAATTTCGCGCTTAAAGTTCGTTTGATGACGTCATGGCTGCACTCCCCACGAGACTACCTAGGGTTGACCATTATCGCATTTCAATTAATTAAGACAAAAATTAGAAATAGTTTGTTGGTAATAAATAACTGTAATTTTGTATTAATTAATTACCAATTATAATTTCGTTTTAACAATGTACGTTGCGTGTTTATTTTTAGTTCAGTATTAAGTACATACCTACAATTTTGCGGCTGCTTGAAGCCTATTCTTTGCTACACAACATGGAAATATAAAATAATAAATAAAATAATTAATTAAAATAATAATCAAACTATTTGCCCTTTTGTTCATGCTGGGCGGCGCTCATAAACATTAAGAGTACTAATGCTGTATATACCTACAGTGTCCCTGACTTCATAAAAAAGCACGGTTAAAAGGGTACCATCGCCTAACCAGCACACCCGATCATTTCCGAGAAACCAAAATTTTTTTTCGAGCCACAGGACAAATTGTTTTTATTTTGTAATCAGCAACCCTTATTAATTTGTACAATATTAATTTGCACAATAGTGATGTCAACTTCATCGATATTGTGATTTTACGAGTGAGTAATGAATGAGTGAATGAATGCTTTTTCTTAACGATACTAAAAAACAGCTTAGATAAATTACAGTTTGTTTCAGTAATTATTACCAGGTATTAATGATGATTTCAAATAAGAATAAGATATGTGATTTTGAACTGATGACGCCGTATGTAAAGTGCGGAATTATACTATTTACCTGCGATATTATACATACGAGAATAAAACTGTAAAGATATAGAATAAAACAGGTCAAGTCCACCTTAAACCAAATGGCTAGTAATGAGAGTAGAGGAAGCGAAATCACTAATTTTTGAACATTTTGTCTGTCTGTATGTATGTTTGAGCACGCATCACGCAAAAACTACTCGACGGATTTTGATGACATTTTAGTATGGTAATAGCTAAATGTCATCGTCAACATTTAAGTTAAGTTTTTTTATTAATATTGTAGCATTTATAGCTCTTTTTAAAAACCGGCTTGTCCAACTGCAATACTTCAAGATACTAGGAGTAAGGTATGTGGTGCCAAAAGTCATTTGTACATAAATGAAAGCTATTGGAAGATAGTATTGCAGTATTAAAATTAGAAATGATCGGTATGTGTAGTTCAGGCAAATATACTCTGCCCCTAGGCGGTATACTAATTGTTGGTATTTATACTTTAAGCTTTGACATGCCCGGAAACATCTAATTTTTCATATCCAGTTTTCCTAAAGAATACAGCATACGAAAAAAATGGATTCATGCTTGTAATAGGTAATAGGGCATCTTGGGCATCTTCAAGAACAAGTACTATATTTTCCATACATTTTGAGCCGTCTCAGTTTCAAAAATTATCTAACAATAGAAGAAGATTAGTTGCCCATGCTGTGCCAACGTTATGCTTGAATGATCCTCTTAGTTTATTATATAACTAGTTATGTTTCAAATAGATATTAACAGTTTTAGTTTATTACATTTAAATGTATTAATTTTAGGTTAAAGAATAAGTTGAAAAGGAAATACCTGCAAAAAGTGATGTAAGCAAATCGCAAAAAAATACAAATAATCAATCGGTCAAAGTAAAAATCTGAGAATTATAACTATATACGCTTTGTTAAAAATAATGTTTCAGAGTTCCTCTTTTCCATTATGGTTATACGCGAAAGGGTCCACAGTAAATTCTATATATATAATAACACCTATTGTAAATATCTCTTAAATGCAATAAACTATTAAGTTTCAATTTGTATTTTATGGATGTAGCCTTCGAAACTGACTGTTGTAGCGTGTAATATCATCATTAATTTAATTTAATTTTTAATACATAATGTAGGAATACTAACGCAAAGTTAATACATTCATTCATTAAACGAAACTGATTTATCGATATCGATATTCTCGTGCTATGTCATGTCACTTCTCACACAATGACATTCGTGTGTTTGAATAGAACGTTAACACACTATTTTAGGCACGTGTGCGTGTATTTTAAATATGTTTGTCGTATTATGCATGTGTGCGTTTGTAAACACGCAAAGAGTTTTTGTTCCTGTGTGCTGGCATTGAATGTAGTAGTAACCTCACCCCCCGCAAAAAATGGCAGAAATATATGTACGAGAAATTGACTAATGGCTACTCCAGTCCTGTTTACTCTGAGGACATCAACGATCCATTGTTAGTAATTACAAACTTACAACCTATGTTAGTACTTAATAACTAAACAGGAATTGGTTATAACAGATATGTGTGTCAACAGAGGACAGTCCCCACTGTCGGCAATACTTTTTAAAACCTGATTACGGCTGCCACGGACCCGACGCAACAAGGATCCTGCCTTTTTGCGCAAAATGGCCGGGAAACTGTCGACCCGCGCATCTGCAAACATCCCTGACGCACTACAGAAACGCGACAGCCGCAGGAGTGCCCTAAACGCATTATTGTATTGTACACGAATGGCGTTGTACGACTTTTGGGTATATTTGACCCACAGGCTACTCGCATAAAAAGACGTACAGTAAGCTATAAAAAGCGTTATTTTTACTGAGTTAGAACAGCGATAAAATCTGCGAGCCAACATGTTCGCCCGAATCGACAGCGCCCTTCGCTCTCTTTCCATATCAGCATCATCCTTTAGGTCATCAGTGACAATGTTAAAGACAGCCTTGTCCATTCGAGCGTTTCAACCAATATGAAATATCTATAGTCTATCGATACTAGGTACTTAGGCTACGGGCCGTGCTTTTTCTATCCGCACCTTCCGATTATGGTTGTGGCTAGCCGCTAAGTGCACACGTAGCTTTATTGTAACCTTAAAAACAATAAGAATATTAATAAATTGATAGCTTAATAGGTGATTTGCAATATTATTGATAAAATTGTCGCTAGTATTGCCTTTTATCAATAATATCGCAAAGCATTGTCTAAAAAACTATCGTTAGTATTGGTTAATTATCGATATTGACATTATCGAAAGTTAGGCAACACTTGTAGTTTGTATCCTTTTTGTGTACACGTGACTGGTGACATTCGTGTAGGTACACCTAATCATTGTCCAAATTTTTATCCTCAGCGACACATATTTGTATCTATACTTAAAAATGTGGGTCATTGACGCTTTTAGAAAATCTCTATTTTACAGTATGTAAAACTGACATAAAACATAGCAATAAAATTTCATTTTCCCACGTTTTTCTTAGGTCGCTTTCTTGTCTGTCGTATTGTCTGTCCGGTTGGAATCTTGTATCTCAATTTCAAGGCACTTCCCGACCACCTAGCGAGTTGAAACTTTCAGGGTAGCTAAGAACCCGATGACAATGCACGCTTAAATAACTTTCAACTTTCTAGGTGCACTTTCAGGTCAACTTTCGGCAACTTTCACTTTTGTATGGAGCTTATCCGATTGTTGCGTAACACATGGTTACTTCGTTGAGTTAATAATTAAAAAGAATAAAATAATAATACTAGATTTAAAAATCTAAAAATCTCACATTTTTCAGTGACCAAAAAAAAAAAAGATAACCTGGCGGGGCCAAGCGAGGGGCCACTCAAAACGTGGGGACGCATCTTTATAAATACTCTCAACATCTATGCATATCATACATCTCATTACATCTCCATAAGTAACATGCGCCCCCACGTCTTGAGTGTGAATAAGTGAATGAGAATGAGAAATAGTGAGTGTGAATACCTACGAAACATTTTTTCCTATCGATATTTAGCTTATAATCTAATGTCATATAAGCGATCCCTGCATATTCGACAATTTACATATTTAAACTGACCTCAACATTTTCTTAATTTCTAAACGTAAAGCGCATTGATCATAGATAATTTTTATTTACACTGGCCTGGTGACCATAGACAAATTTAGATGTATTACCAGTAAAAAAAAATACCTGAAAACATTGGGGAAAAGGTTTGATGGTACTTGCTTGGCTATAGTCTTAGAACATAGACTTACTGTTGTCCCCATCTTACAAACTTTTGTTTCGATGGGAATTTTTACGAATTTTAAAATTCGGGCTTCGTCACAATCTGGTCCTAAACCTGTTGATTCGATTCCACACAAAAAATATTAAAATTGGTTAAGAACTATAATCAGCTCGACGAACCTTGATCCCTATGACAGTTCATGTTAGTGACGGGTCGTGTCGATATATCGATATATCGTTTATAGGCAATGGCTTGCATTCAGCCACATCAATAAACATGTTTTTTAAAATATAATCTACATTTCTAATGCTTTTTATATATACGAATATCCGTGTATTTGTATGTGGGGTTGCCAAAACTCCGATGCAGAGTTAACATGGTCGAACTCTATAATTTTAGCTTTGAAAATCCATGTGAATTAAATTTTTAGTATAATAACACTATCTGATCTGTCACTCGGTACGCCGTGATCGCTAATTCGCTACGTCAGTAAAGAACGCCTTGTATGCGCCACGTGTTTTTTGTGTCATCAGAGTCTTTTTTTTGTTACTACTGTTGTTTTCTGTTTTTGTTATTGTTGGTGTTTCAAAATGCCGAAAAGACTGAGAAAAACTGTACTCAACAGTGAAACGCGGGAGTTTGTTGTACGCTTGCGTGATTATTTTGCTCGCGAACAACAAAATGGCGGATCTTTGTTGCCACTTGATAACGTACGCGACCGTGTTGCTGATGCTCTGGGAATTGGCAAAGCTACTGTTTCCCGAATTACAAAGGCGAAGTTCGGCGAATCGTCGATGGAGGAGAACAAGCTATCAACTCTTAAAAAGAAAAAACATAATAGGGCACATTCCGTAACTAACCCCGATGATTTTGACATGATAGCGATACGAAACCATATTTACGGCTACTATTTTCGAGGTGAACTGCCGACTTGCAAAAAATTAATTTAAATGAGCCCCACTATATTTTAATGGACAAAGTCCCATACCACTCTGTGCAAGTTAATAAAGCACTGGCTGCAACACAATGGCGTGGCAGCTGATAGTCAAATGCTAAAAAAGGAATTAGTCAGACTGTTGAACCTGCATTAACTGCAAACAAAGAAGAAATATTTTTTGGATGAGATGGCAAAATCAAAAGGGCACACCGTGATTCGGCTACCGCCCTACCACTGCCAATATAATGCAATCGAGATGATATGGGTGCAGATCAAAGGTGGGTTGATTTGTATTTATTTTAACATGTTTTTATTTAGGTGACCGGTGACTAGAGGGCTAGCACTATTTAAAGCTATTTTATTTTACTAAATAGCTATAGCATTTTTTTTTATCCATTTACGTCATTTCTTATATAAATTACACACTTTTAACATACTTAATTATGTACTTACTCTGATCTCGCTCTTTGACTTTGCATCATATTCAATCTAAACCATTATTGTTTCAGGTTGTACAGCCAGGCTGAACACCACTCCGCCATTCACAGCTAATAAAATGCTGACGTTACTAGAAGAGGCATGTAGTCTAGTGACTCCAGACAATTGGAGGAAAGTGGTTGGGAAGACCAAAAACTGTGCTTAGATGATTGGGATCGAGACGTGCGATACGACAACATAAACTCGGCGTCAAAAAAATCGCACCTTATAAAAATCTTATTCAAAAATTCCTAAACCTTATATAGAGGATAGTGTTAGGTATCATTAGAAAGGTAACAAAAAGGAGCATCAAACAACAATTAAGTGCAATCTTTTTTTTAATTAAAATTATACAAAAAGCATAAAAATTTGAAAAATAATAAAAAATCTTAATTAAGTCCTAATTAATAATCGATAATTTACAAAAAAAATGTACAAAAAGTGTCTTAAAATTAACTCAAAATCTAGTGTTACCCCCCCTTGCCCTGATGACGGCTTCCATACGGTCCCTCATAGACCTCACCAACTTCAGGAGCTCTTCTTGAGGGATAAGACCCCATTCTTCAATCACCGCGGTTTGGAGTTCCTCTAGAGTCGAAGGAGCCGGATCCCGAGATCGAACCTTACGTTTAAGATGGTCCCAGAGGTGCTCTATCGGATTCAGATCAGGACTTCTCGCTGGCCACTGCATCACAGGAATTTGGGACCTCCGCAGGAAGTCGTTCACGATGGCTGCAGTGTGTGCGCGAGCGTTGTCGTGCATTAATGTGAACCCCTCGCCAAAAGATTCGGCAAAAGGGACCACATGCACATCCAGGATCTCTGTGATATAGCGGCGCGCAGTCAGCGACCCTTGTCCGCGAGCACCTCCGGTCCGGGAGACGCAGACCAGGTCGGTTTTGCCGGCAGCCGACATACCGCCCCAGAACATGCAGGATCCGCCTCCATATTCCACCGTCTCCTGGATGCAGGCTTGAGCGAAACGTTCACCCTGCCTCCGGTATACTCTTCTTCGTCGGTCGTTGCAGAAAAGACACACTCGTGTCTCGTCTGAGAAGAGAACAGCTCCCCACTGCTCAATGGTCCAATCGACGTGGTCGCGAGCAAACTGCAAGCGGGCTCGTCGGTGCGCTGCAGTCAATTTTGGACCTGTAGCAGCTCTGCGGGCTGCTATGTTCTTCTCCTTCAGTCTTCTTCTAACCGTGGATACACTCACGGTGCGTCTGCGAACTGCCTGGAGCTCCTGTTGCAGCTGAACAGCGTTTGAGAAGCGATTTCTCAAAGAGTACGACACAACGAACCGGTCGTCTCTTTCCGAAGTGCAGCGACGTCTACCGGACCCATGTCGCCGGATATAGCCACCGGTCTCTAAAAAGCGCTGGTAGACTCTACGAACCGAAAAACGGCTCAGATTCAGTTGCCGGGCGACATCACACTGCCGCACCCCTGCTTGCAGTAGTGCAACCACTTGAGCGGCCTCATCAGCTGTAGTGTCCATTTTCCAGATGTTCTTTCTTCAGTAAAATCAGTGCGTGTGTCCCCTTCAACGGTTTAATAGCGAATGACCCACATTGAACCCGTGTTGACCTCTTTATACCCACAAAGTTAGCGCAACTCGCGACTCTCCCGAGCAGCAAAATTTCCTTAGAATTTTTGTGACCCTTTATTTGTTGCTTTAGGTTTTATTTGATAATGAAAAATAATGTTTTTTTATTAAGTTAATTAAGTAACCTTTTAAATAAAATTATAATTAATACGACTGCATGTGCATATCCAGAGTTAATGCCATTTGAACGTGATTTTCTTAGAGGTGCGATTTTTTTGACGCCGAGTGTAGTAGACCAGCCGTTTTTAATAAACGTGGAAGAAAGCAGCTACATTTCAGATTCCGAGTCTGAGACGCAAGCAGTGATGTCATTGTCAGATTGAGATTAATATATATTAAAAAATCATTTCTGAACCGCTTTTGATTGACGACCGTTTGGTGCAACGGTAGCGATCCTGCCTTTCGCACCGACGGTCCTGGGTTCAAATCCCGGAAGGGGCAGATTATTGTATGATGAATACGAGCATTTGTACCTGAGTCATGGGTGTTTATATATATTTCTATGAATATTACATATTTATGTATCATATATGTATGTCTATCCGTTACCCTAGTATCCATAACACAAGCCTTAAAGTGCTTACTTTGGGCTAGGCTAATTGGTGTGAATGTAAGAAATATTTATTTTATTTATTTTATTTTATTTATTTGGTTTTGTCGTATAGTACAATAAATTAATTAAATCTACTTTATTTTATTATCGCAGACAACTTAAATTATTATAAATCTGAAACTAAGAGCGTAGGTACTATGTTAATGTATTTTGCACACTCGTTCCCATTTTCGATATTTGTTTATCGATACTTTTCCACACTAGTCGATATCTTCAAACGAAGTAACTTTTGTAGGACGTCAACCTAAAGTCTGATTGAGATAATTTCTTGTAAATGTTAATAATTATTATTATTCCAACGGAATATTATTGTAATGGCATATATCTGAATAAAATTATAAAATATCATTTTTAGACACCGCCAATTCGATCATAATGTAACGGTGACGCTACTACAAGGTTATGTCGTGGTAATAACTTTCAGTGTCATAGGGATCAAGGTTCGTCGAGCTGATTATAGGGTAGTTATGGCGTAACAGACATTGCGTCATTGAAACTGATCCATGGGAGCTTCGCTCGCTTCACTTGCTCCGCTCCAATAAAACTAGGCGACGCATTCGCTAAGCATAAAGCTACGCTAGCACCATATATTAGAGCGGAGCGTAATAACTAAAAAAAATTTTTTTTTTCGATGGGAATTTTTTGCGAATTTCAAAATTCGGACTCCGTCACAATTTGGTCCTAAACCTGTTGATTCGATTCCGCACAAAAATATTAAAATCGGTTAAGAACTCGGGAAGTTATGGCGTAACAGACATTTCGCCATTGAAGCTGATCCATGGGAGCTTCGCTCCAATAACTAGGTGATTCAGTCGCTAAGCATAAAGCTACGCTAGCACCATATATTGGAGCGGAATGTAATACCTAAAAAAAAAAAAAATTTTTTTTGCGAATTTCAAAATTTTGGCTCCGTCACCATCTGGTCCTTAACCTGTTGATTTGATTCACCATAAAAATATTAAAATCGGTTAAGAACTCTGGAAGTTATGGCGTAACAGACATTGCGCCATTGAAGCTGATCCATATGTTCATATGTTGTACTGCAAGAACTTAATAAAAAACGAATTATTTTCATATTAATTCATATTTATTTTCATTTAGGTGATCAATTATATGCAAACATATATTGACAAATATTTTGAAATGATAACTTTAGTGGAATGTTAAAAACTCCCATCTTTGATATGTTTAGGATTACGGGTAAAAGATTTTGAGATCTGGCGTGCTAAAACGACTAGGTAGGTGTGACAATGACAATTTGATTTGACATTTTTGCCATAGAGAATATAAATATTCCATTTTAGAAGGCATCGAGACAAGTCGTGATCTGGGACAGCATGTTTACAAAAATAGTTTTTGATCAACCTTCGACATTTTTTTTAAATCTGAATATATGTGGGTACATTTCGTAGTGTATTAACGTTTACTGATTATTTCCCCATCTATACAAATAACACTCGTTCTTTATAAGAAATGATTAAGGAGTCACGGTAAGTAAACAGATGTTTTTTTCATTCATGCTTTCTACCATTAGCGTAACTGTAACAGTACATTGAAGATAAATTCGAATTTTAACGAAGCTAGGAAAACTATCTATAGCTTACTGAGGTACTGTTGTATGTACGATTCTACTGAGGTATAGCTATTTAAGAATTTTCTTCAATTAACAATGATAAATAATCTATTATTATGTATTTGTGGTAATTTCAAATCCATTATGTAAATATAATTAATTATCATAATATTAATATAAAGAATTAAGAATTTAATCTAGGTTTCACAACAAATTAATGGAGCGTTATTTAACCTGATTTTAGGTATTGACTATATATTGTCTGTTTACCACTTTGTTTTGGAAGTGATAGTTTCTTACATTATCACCATTGAAGACTGTGTGGTCATTGTCACTGTGCTGTCTCAATTGCTCAGTCTCAATTGCAGTTATTGTGGGTTTAAAATGTTGTAACAATGCACATCGCTTAAAAATGCATTAAGGCATATTCTAAAATGGTCACAGTTGTTGCAGTAGGAGGCTTCTGTATTTACTTTCTTGTTAATTGAAGTTGTTCTTGTACTACCTTCAATTCTAGCTGAAGTAAAAATGGAAGGTTTTTACTTGAGGGTTACGAAGTAGTAGTCTCAAACAAGTTGTACATTTAAGTATCTTTGTCCTATAAATTTTTTTATTACAAGTTTTGGCAATCTTTCTCTTGATTTGCAATTAAAAGTTTCGATTTCAACCATAATTAGATATGCCATTAGCTAAATGCCAAGTCATAACAAAGAGGCTGTATAACTACAGCTTTAATATAATTGTAAAAAACTTTCTTTCTTTACAGTAAGAGCAAAACATAAACCACTATATAAAATAATATTTTTATTCTCATAGGTGATGGGAGTGTGTTGGTGCAAAGACAAGGCACCCGATGAGGAAGCGCCATATGCGATGTCGTCAACAGGCTCCGGGACTGGATCCCTGGCTGCAGAGCTGCGTCCACGCGTACCTGAACTAGTGCACTCTTATATCGTCGATAGGCTTGTGCTAGAAATGCTGTCACTCATCGCTTCCTTTGTTGACAAGTAATTTTTTTTCAGTGTAATACCTTTTAAGTAACTTCATATTTCTGGAGTTTACAACTTCAGAGCTCTGGGTTAGATTGAAAATTATACTTCAACTGGCTTACATTGACAATCTACAACCCAGATGGGTAGCTTAAGCGAGCAACCAAAAATAAGTTTCTTATAGTTGACATTAAATTTTTTTTCTGGCTGCATCTGCAGTTGTTAGCACCTGCTAAGCCTTATGAAGGTTTTTATCCATAACAAGACCTTTGGCCTCAGCTTTGTGTGCTATAAAAGACTTGAAATTATGATCCAGATGTGACAGACATGGATGATTTTATAACAAGAAAGGTTTTATTTAGAAAGAATTTATTCACACTATCCATCATAACACATTGTAGACCAGAAGCCTGGAATGTAAGGATAGATCTTATTCACATTTGTTAGTAAGATTCTTAAAAGTGGCATGATAAGAACTACCAATTTTGCTGTCTGACCTTTATATTCTGCATTAGAAATTGTTTACTTATTTACTATTTAATTCAAATTGATTACTTTTACAGTAAAATAGTGTGGGTCTTTGCGATTATTATAAAATGAGAGTTATGTAAAGTCAGTATTTATCTAAAACCATGCGTGTTTGCATGGGACAATGGAAATCTCTATGTGTAAAAACGAATACATGAAAGTATTGTGAAACAGTTGTGTGCTTTATTAATAGTAAGTGCCATGATGATTTCAGTGAAATTAAAATTTTTATTAGTAAAAATGCAGTGTGAGTAATACTCACCAGAATACTTAAAATGTTTTAAAACATCAAATAACTTAAAATTTTCTCAAGTGCTGTATGCTAACTTTCAATGAATTTAATGCGATTTTTTTTTTATTTTGGTTAGATCTTTGTGCTGTGGACCATGTATGATTGTTAACTGTTGTTTTTCATATATAAGAATTGAGTTTTTTAGTGTTCTATTGACTAATTACGGCACTGTGTGATTAATGGTTCAGAGTATAGGCACTCTAAAAGTATTATTGTTATTACATATTCGTTATTTTTCCAATAGAATACTAAAAGTGAGCTGAGTATTACAACTGCACACACTATAAACAAAACATATTTTTTAATCTAAGAAAACAGAAATAACCTTTGTTTTAATCGTAAGAAGAATCTAATCTTAAAAGATTCTTTGAAGGTATCTATTTCTGTAAGTCATCTAGATACGCAAGTATATTTGTATCAAGAAGTAGTCCTAGCGATTGAGTTATACTTACAAATCGCAACAAGAGTAACGCTATCGAAGCACCGCAATTTATGCATGTTTATTCTCTTCAAGCCCTGTTCGCAACGCAGGGAGTGCTAATGCGAATTTTAATTATGACCATGACTTACTTTAGGCTGGCTAGTCTGAATCTTGCTGCTCTATTGCGCGAAAACATACCATAACTATTGTTCTTATCTTACTTGCCTGTACATATAGTAACCCCAACTATAAAATAAGTTATATAATTTTATCGATGTTCTAAATTTCTAACGATGTAACTCCGATGCTAATAATTTTACTTACAAACTAACGAGAGCCAATATAACATAGGTACCCAATTGTTACAAACACAGTAAAAACCCGCTCCTTATTTTTTCTAACTAATTAATTACTAATACTGTAAAAAAAGCCAAATAATTTCGTAGTGCAGTTATCTATTAAACAGTGCTAGTGACTCATCGATTGATATAATGATATTGATACACAGATTGTAAAGAAAAACCCAGAAATAATATTAAAATATCCACGTATAACCCTGATTTACGACTAGGACAACCCGCTGATTGGCCGCTGAGTTTCCTCAAACCCGCTTTAGCGCTAGTGCAAGTGCGTGTTCACTAAACACCAATATGTATATAATAAAAAGTAATATGCATTAAACACTGTTCACCGGAAGCGTAAAGCGCTGCAGCACTTCTCTGCCAAGTGGTTGATTAAACGATAAGCCGTTAAGCGTTAGCTGCTTGTGCTATTTGTAAAGTACGTTAGTTTTTGGGCGAAAATAAACTTTGTTGACCTAAGTACCTGCAAACATTAGGAAGTAAAAGGAATTGTTTGGCATTTAATATAATAACCCGACCTTATGAACACCTTCAATGCATGACGTACAAAGGTTGCTACTACTATAAATGTTATAATGTCACCCTATCATATAATACATAGATAATATACAGGTTTTAAAGAGACACTGTTTATGTCAATCGGGGCTGGATTTCTGGCCCGGACTCTTCGCTTAAGGTCATCCCACTAGTACTCAATAGGAATTAGGTCTGAGCTGAACGCAGGCCAGTCCATAGTCTGTATTCCCTCGTCTCCCAGGAAATGCTGAGTAACAAGCGACGTGTGACATCGGGCATTATCGTCGTGGAGAATGTCGGTAATGTACCGATCAGCTGTCAGCCCTCCTCCTCTGCCTCCCCCAGGCACGAAAACGAGCTCGATATTTCCTTCCAACGAAATACCGGCCCACATAATGCACGAGCTGCCGCCGTATGCTACTGTTTCAGCAAAACAGCACAGTGCAAATTGTTCTTGAGGACGCCTGTAGACTCTGCTTCTTTTGTCACTACTATGCAGACATATTCTGCGATGAGGTGAACAATACCGACCGCTATTATTGACCAATAGTCCAATCGAAATGTTCCCAAGCCAATTTAAGCCTGTGGCAGGCCATTTTGGAGTGAGGTTATCTTCTCTCAGACATCTTCTTACTGTCAACTCGCTGACAGTCAGCCCTCGAACACGTCTCAATTCTTGCTGCACTTCAGCACCGTTGAGGTGCCGATTTCGCAACGAAATCGAGACAATAAATCAGTCATCTCTTTCTAAAGTGGATTATCAGTGGTTTCGCGAAGCTGTAATTTTGAGATAAAATGCAGACCACAAAAAAAGACAATTTGCTTCTAATACGCCAAAATTTGTAAAGAAATTTAAGTATCTGCACTCAAATCTACCATAAGGGTTAGTAAAAAAGGTTGCGAAAACGGATACAAGCATTAACAGACCGCGCAGAATACTTGTCACCTTACCATCGGAGCACGACCGTGCCAACGTCAACTGCAATTAGGCGCTATGAAAAAGACCACAAGACTCGCAAAGTGAAGTTTGTTTTGGCAATAAGTATCTTATTTATATAAAGGAAAGCATTTCACCGGAAAGAAGGAACTCAATGCCGCAGCAATATTATCAAAATAATTATCAGACAAATATGTAGACAAATGTTACATGAGGAAGGATGACTTTACCCAAGCCATGCACATAAAAAATATTCATGTTCTCGACACCATTAATTACATTTTTTATAATACTACTTGATTTATTGATATTACGTAACTTTAAATATATAATTTGTCTCTGTTTGGCTTTTTTTATTTTACTACCAAAATGTTAATAGAACAAAAATTACAGATATTCATTTAAATAGTCTGCAACTGTAACTTTGATATCATTTGTATCATTAAAACCAATTTTAATTGTAGAGTTCTAGACTCGGAAATATTTGACCCAAATTTTAATGTATTTAGAAGCGGTCGTCTTACGACTTGTATCTCAAAGCGTAACCATGATTGCGTATTGATAGCTAATAAGTAGTACATTTAATGTACAGACAAACATCCTTGGAAAACGCATTTGAAAACATGTGAATAACAATTTTTCCTACAAACTCCTCTGACCCTAAGATCGACATAAAATGTATATAACTTGTAATAATTGACACATTTTTTCTGACAATCTCTCAAAAATATATCTCGTTATAGGGATAATGACTACCTTGATTATTGGCGACTTTGAAACACTGGTCTGCTAACACCCATAGTAATATTTTAACACCAGGGCTTTAGTCAAATTTTCTTGTTTATTCAATTAATCTGTGTAATCTATCTAGATTACGCAGATGAGAGAATGGAATTTATGTAAATTCCATTCTCTATACAACTGTGATAATTATTTTTTCGTATTTGTCCATCCACATTTGACATAACGCAAATGACTTATACTGAATCTATTGCTCACATAAATCGCCATCATCCATCTCTGTGATTTGATCTACAGACGCAGAAAAAATCCAGAACAAATAGAGGTGCACCGCAAATAAGATATATAAGATATAACTTTCGCAGAACATATAACGTAGTCTGGCTTTCCAATGAAGCTAATATCGATAATATATTCTATAATATCTTCAAGACCTTGATTGCTAAACACAGTTTTAGCAGAATCAGAAACAAATATCCTTCATAGTACTCATGTATTGATTTAGTGTCTCACAAATAAAACAAGTACCGCCGGTCCCGGCTTCGCACGAGTGGACAAAATTCTTTAAATTTTTTCTAGCATTAAATATAGGCTGCGTGAATGTAGCTTTCCAATGGTGTAATAATTTTTGAAATCGGCTTAACAGTTTCTGAGTTTATTAATTGCAAACATACAAAAATACAACTCTTTCCTCTTCATAACATTATTGTAGATAAAAAGGCAGTACTTACAGGTATCCCCCAGATAATGACAAAACTCGATGCGAAAATCTCCTTTGATGCACAAAGCACATGCGATTTTTTTTCTAAATATTTTATTATTGTCGTTGTATATTCAGCTACCCGGAAAGTAATTGATTCTGAATTATTTATGCTAGGTTTGTGCAACCAGTGGTCAGATCGATGTGGTATACACATTCGACAAAGTAAATCATTCTCTGATATGTAAATTTACGATCTTCATCTTTGTTGGGTTGGTTAAAATAATAAGAGTCTACTTCTGTTTCTTAAAGGTTTCAAGTAATCCCCTGTGACAATAACATTTGGTATCCAACAGGGAATGCATCTCGGTCCCCTAATTTTAATTCCTTAATGTTTAGAAATGACTTGGTGAATATGCTCTCTAATTCTTGGCTTTTATGCGCAGATGACTTGAAATTGTTCGGAAGATATATGTACAAACATGGCTTCCAAATGGTTTCAGCAGATTTTATGTACTAGAATGCAAAGAAATATGTTGTGATCAATAATCGATATTAACATATCCACAACTGTAAGCTAAATGAACACGTGCTAGACAGAAAAAATGATGTTAAAGATCTGGGAGTGCAATTTTCTGTAAACATTCGTTTAATAATTATTACGAGTATATTCATAACTAAGAACTGTTTTAGGTCTAGAATAGGAGCTTGAAAGGATTGAGGGTGGAATAAAGAGTCAAGAAAAAAACCGCAACGTTTCTTGACTCTTTATTCCACCCTTACTCGAAACACTCTATAATAAGCCCTTGTCGTGTGGTCACCTTGCTATAGCGTTAATTCTTGAAAATAAGATTACTGATCTTCGTCTGTTATCGGCGACGCTAAGGCACGGCAGTGCGCCCGCGTAGCGGCTTGTGAGGTTTTTAAAAGTTAACGCAAAGTACATATTTTTAAATAAACAATCTCTTCAGCGCCCTCTGTCCCCCCACCTGGGTACGCCCTTGATGATTTATATGCCTTTTCAGTGAAGAAGAGTCGCCCATGTCGTTGGTGAAGTTGCATGTGATTGCGGATAAAGAGGACGGATGGATTCAAGTGGTGTCATCGATGATCAACGTGATTCCTCTAGAGGACCCATTCGGCCCTTCAGCTATCACCATCCTTTTCGACGACTGTCCGTTACCGTCCAAAGAGTCCGTCATTAGGGTGAGATAGTAGAATGATAAGATCAATAAGTAAATTACGAACTCGCACCAAAGCTTTTTAGTTTTTTGTGACCAATAATAACGAAATGCGTTGATTAATCAAAATTGCTTCTATTTATCAACGATAATCTAATTTTAAGTGAGTTCGAGTTCGTAGTCTTGCCCTTGAGAACACATAATATTGGCAACTTTGTAAAGCATAGTATAACGTGTGCAGGTTCGTTGAAGTATCCGCGATACATACCTACATACAAATTTAAAGTCCTTCCACAAGAGTATTATTGTGAGATTTTTTTAAAGTATGTCTTACACATGACAGATTGCAACGCCCCTTAATAATCAGGTACAAAACGACATGGAACAGTGTTACTTGACAGATACATATATGCAAACAGCGTGATTACATAAAGTTAATTGCAGAATAATAAGATACTAGTAATTAGTACCTACAATCACTTAATAATATTGAAACAACAGCATACGTATTAAAAAAATCATAATTTTATAATAATAAAAAAATATGAACAATGAAACCACAAAAATCAGACATGTTATAAGCACTACTCACTAGAAGTACTAATAAAATGTCTGATAACACTTCGTTAGTATGTAGGAGCGTACATAAGCGAGACACTTAATAACTATCAAATAATCTGGCGTAACAAACAAGCATTATAATATGTATGAAAATTTGTTTTGATGGCATTATCATCGTCACCATCTCAGCCGAACGAGGTCCACTGCTGGATAAAATCCCAAAATATAGTAGAGCTTTGCCACAATCTTCACGCTGGATTGGAGATTGCAGTAAAATACCGTAATTCAGAAAACACTGCTGGCAATTTTGTGATCTGTTATAAAACAGAATATGACAGATCAATGACAATATTTTGTTGTAAATTTATGTAGTGTTAATTCTCTATGCTTAAATCAATATTACAATGTCATCTCATGTAAACTATATTATTTACAACATTTCATTTATTTTTTTATTCTATCTATTTATATTTATTAATTTGAAAATGTATAAAAAATATGGAGATACAATTTACTATTATTATTTTTATTATATTCTTTATTGCACATAAAAGATAAACAATATACAAATGTAGGTAATATTGTTTGCAAGGGTGGACTTATCTCTAAAAGAGATCTCTTCCAGTCAACCCAGAATAAGTGTGGTTGGTCGTATAAGTGGGTGTCACTAAGTGCAGACAAGCAGTCATGTGAAATAAATATTTAAATAATAATAAATGATATACAGAAATAAACATATAAATATATACATATATATATATTAACATACATATAATATATACATATAGCTACTTATATAACAATAAGAGACAACATCTAGAAATAATACCCATATGATTCGATTATTTTAATAAATTCAGAAAGTGCTCCTTCAGTTTCAATTTAAATGATAAAATGGATGAACATTCTTGTATCACTTTAGGGAGTTTGTTCCAGAGCTGCGCAGCTCGCACTGAGAAAGAGTTCTGCAAAAAGTTAGTGTTGCTTCTGGGGACCTCCAGCACTTCAGTGATACAGGACCTTTGGGAACGCAGAGGTGGGGGAAGATACCGGAAGCGGGAACGAAGATAGGCAGGAGAATTAGGGTTTTTAAGAATGTTGAACAGGGTGACAAGGATGTGCATGTCACGACGCTGCCGAATAGGTAGCCATTTGAGCTCCTTGCGAAAGTGTGAGACGTGGTCAAATTTACGTAGTCCATAAATAAAGCGAATGGCCAAGTTTTGTAATGTCTCCAGTTTATTAAGCTGTTCTTCAGTCACATCCAAATAGCAGACATCAGCATAGTCGAGAAGAGGAAGAAGTAGTGATTGCGCCAGCATTATTTTGGTCTTGAAAGGAAGAAAGTATTGAAGACGCTTGAGGGAGTGGAATGAATAATGCATGCGCTTGCTCACATCGGCAATGTGTGATGACCAACTCATATTGCGGTCAATAATCAATCCCAGATCTCTCACTTTTTCATTAAATCTATTTACTTGTTTTTTTTAGTTTTAGGACTATTTTTATAAATTGTTTCTTTTTTATTGAAGGTTTAGGCAGTCACTTTTTTCTATGCCGCGTCATAGAAATATCACATGAACATGACAAATTCTGACCTTCTCTTTATACTTTTTATAGTAAGTTAGGCACCAACTAGACTACTTGGGCACGGCTTCTGCTGCTCGAGATAAAATGATATCATGCTGGTTCATTGTGGGCTCTTTGTCAGTTCTTCTCAATAGTTCTAGACCTCCCAGATGACGTGGAATTTAACTCTTCCGACGCCCCTACTCAACGTTCGGCACACAACTATGGATATTGGTAGGGAGAGCCGAAAGAAGAAAATTTATGTCTGAAAGACACGTTACAATAATAATAAGTAGCGACAGTTACAATATCTTTTTGAAAACAATCATCAGCCTACTAATGTCGGCTCTACTTTGGCTCAGGCCTTCCCTATTAGCTTCAATTAAATGGTGAAGATTTCGTATCTCAACAGTATTCGTGCTAGATATTTGTAATTGAAGTAAAATAACAGCCATATCTAGAAAAATACAATTAACATATTCCTAGTTGCTACGATTTCTCACAGTAGTGTGGTTGTTGATATTTTAATCAATAGCTGCATTGTACCTCAGAGGCGACAAAAAGTCTTCCATATAAACTAGGGCCTGGGATGTAACATATTTCAAAGGTAGTACGATAGTAAAAAAACTTAAAAAAATTAGATGAGTTAAGTAATCTGAGAACTGAAAAATTGAAGATCATAAAATAGAAGTAATGAACAACTTACACAGAATCACTTTATTTTCGATGAATTAAAAACCTAACTCTTTTCTTCGATACATCTTTCTGTAGGTTGTAAAAAATAACCAATAAATACACCCAAGTGACATTTTTTCAAGCAGTCATAGTATTGTTTTTTCATGTCCCTTACATTCAGGTTTAATTAAACAATAATCGAATTATCAATTCTCATGATATGATAAGTTGAAATTCAACGAATCAATTGAATAAGTGGTTGAATAATTAAAAAAGAACTATGTGTTTAGTGACATATAACTATTAACCTAAAAGAAATTTGTAGAAACAGTGATTGAATAAAAAAAACTGTACTAAAAATGAGGTCGTTGGATTTTAAAAATATGCCAGAAATATTTGCGTAATTTGTTTAAAAGTACGCGAAACAAGCCATATAATTTAAACTGAAACAATATTCAAGGATTTTCTGACGACGACGGCAACGAACTGCTATGTTGTAATACGCGTTGTTGCTTTTTTAATATTTTCCAGCAAAAATGTAGTAAACATTTTGAACGAATGTAACAGCAGGCATATCGGCAGCATAAATATCAAAGAGATTATATTCCACTTACATTAATTGTGCACTTATTTGCATAAATATGCAGCATTATACATTTATGCTACTTTTTTGAAAAAAAGTAGCATTATACATTTATGCTACTTTTTTGAAAAAAAAACTTTATATTATCTCTACTGCTAATTTGAAGCTATTAGCAAGCAGCGTTTTTTTTATATAACTAACCATAAAAACATGTTGAAAAAATAGTACTTTATGTTATTTCATGGAATTTACGTACAGTCTGCAACTAATAATATTTTACGGATGCTTAAGCCAGACGCCAAAAATGGAACACTTGTTTCATAACGTGATGTTTAAACAATTTGTTAAAAGTTCAACACTTCAGAAATTTTTTTCAGTGGGGAATATAAAAGCAATTTAAATTCGATTCATATTGAGCTATCAGATAAATATTCTGCCACATTAATTGATCTTTGACAGGTGACACAATTGTTCGAGTTGACGTCGCAACGCGCGAGCACTGGCGACTTGAACGTCCGAGTAGAGCGCAACATCTGTGTAGTATTGGGTTGCATTGCTGAAAAGCTGGCTGGGCCCAACAGTGTGGCCGTACTCACAGACAGAACTCTAGATTATCTACTCACATTCTTGGTTAGTATTTTATTATTATTTAGTATTTTAACAATAGAGCAAGCAGTCGTGCCGTATGTTTTTTACATTTGTTAAGGAGGTTAATAAAGGTTACCATCCCTCCTTTGATGCCGGTGGTAATATGATTTCCATTGTATGTTGGTGCTCTTAGTGTCCCATGTAAGCTAACCACACGTGGCTTACCTAACTATCGTACTTTCGGTAGATTAAATCAAAATACAGTGGCGATTCACAAATACGGTTACGTGCTCACACAAGCGAAACTGTTTGCTCAAAGCGAGAGTATGTAAATATTTTGCGTGTGTATTTCGTCTTATCAAACTCGCGACTGATGCTGACCGATTACATTGTAAGGTTCAACTCCAATCCGACTATTTCCGTTATGATATCATCAATTAATTACAGATAACCCGTCGTGAAGCCTGCATTGTGCTATTCGCATTGATAGCTTTAGAGAAGTTTGCACATACGACAGAAAACAAATTAACAATCAAAAGTCGGCTTGAGCGAGAACCCGTGAACCCACTTTTAACGTTAGAAGAACTTGCAGATAGCGAAGATTACATGTGGCGACAAGTTGGATTCTGCGCGAAATGGACATTGGACAACCTGTGTAAGTACAGTCGTATTCACTTGTGCCTGTTAGTCTAAATCATTCACTACACATCAAACACATATAAGTTTTTACATTATTGATAGACCGACACCGATCGAACGATATGGAGAAGCAAGAAGAGATTAATATAATGTAGCGTCAGTTTAATACATTTAAGATTGAGTAAACATTTTTAACCAAAAGATGTTTCAGTTACCAGCCAGTGAGAGGGAAATCTTAGTTAAATCTTTGTTCTACCACTTCTAATTACGATATCGTCAATATTTGGTAAATCTCTTTTGGTATTAGTGTATCTTCAAGAAACTGAACGTAAGAGATTTATGTCGTCGTTATGAGTCTGCACTTTTCTTCATTGTAATCAGGGAAAAATTCACAAATAGCAACGGTAAATAAAAAAGTTTTTTTTATTTACCATTGCTCAAAGAATCTGAATTAACTGTTCTTTTTTTATCTTAATTTCCAGTCATAGTGGAAGGCAGGCAACTATCATACGAAGTCGTGGACATGAGTGGTATTAATGTCATACTAAATTCGCATGACGTCAGCGAGTATCTGAAGATATCGAGTAACGGTCTAGAGGCGCGGTGTGACTCGTACTCGTTCGAAAGCGTTCGCTGCACTTTCCAAGTCGACGAAGGGTGCTGGTACTACGAGTCGATGGTTATAACGCCGGGAGTCATGCAGATTGGCTGGGCCACAAAAAATAGTCACTTCCTGAACCATGTGAGTGGGAAATTCCAAAATCTAAGTTGATTGGCGGCTCAAGGTCAGATAATTGAATGAGAAATAATACTTAGAAATTTCTTTCTCTCTATGCAGGAAGGGTATGGTATAGGTGACGATTTATACTCTCTGTCGTACGACGGGTGCCGTAAACTGGTGTGGTACAAGGCGCGGGCGTCGGCTGTAAGCGAGGTACGGGCGTGGCGTCCAGGCGATGTACTCGGCTGCCTCATAGATCTCACCGCTAGGGAAGTCATCTTCTCATTAAACGGACAACGGTTGCAGCCCTGCCGAGAAATTTTTGAGACAACTAGGTAACTTTTTTATGTATTCCTTTTTTATATTTAAGCACAAAATCCTTGAGCATAGAAGATAGCAGGCCTATCCGTTTTATATAGAACACATTTCGGAGAGTATGCAGCAGTATTGTACAGCCTAGCTCTACCGTCACTTTTCATGGGACAACCAGATGTGCACTAAGCGTTTTCGTTCCAATTTTATGACTCGCACAGCCAAAGAGTGCCTAAGTCTGTGTTTCCTGATTGTCTGTATTCAAGTTATTCGTTATTCTAGGTAATCGCGTCACATCCTAGATCGCATGATTACTTACCATCAGGCGAAATAGCGGTAGAGCGTTTACCTATTTACTATTTAAAAAAAAGATAAGTCTCACAAAATAAAATGAAAACCACGTTTTGATATATATGTAAAGTACTTACCACTCTATTTTGATCTTAAATCTTGAACAGAAAATTTCATTGTCTATTGTCGTTAAGAAAAATTAAGCTCTTGCCATCAAGAAAAAGCTGATGCGGCGTTTACATTTTTAAATATTGAATAATATTTTGATCCAGAGCACACAACAATGGAAACAATGTATAATGTAGTATATAAACCCATATTTTGCTCATTACAACCCATATCGGAAGTTAAAAACTTTCGCGCATAGACAGAATTACTACCATTGCATTAAGCAGCCGACAGTTAAGATGCATGCACAACGCTTAAATTAAATTTTATTGACATCTTATTACGACATTGATAGTTATCCTCAGTATAAAGGAATAAAAGTCGCATGACTTGTAAGGAAGTGGTGTGGTCTTTGTAAGGAAACCAGTGTAACCTGACTCATATATCTTTAAAATGAATTATTTCATATGGTTATGGTCCATAATAAATAACAGCTTACTCCTTTGTTAGAACAAAGCGATACTAGAGTATCGCTTTTGTGTAAAAGATGGCGTTATAGTTATGACATTGGCAGCACTACTTTAAGCATACAGTACACTGTAACCATAAGCTAGATGGCGTTTCAAGATGAACCAATTACCAATGTTGCAAACAATATAAATATTGATATTATCGATTTAGTTTTAAGTTTTAACAGAACATTATAGAAAAATTATAATAAAATTATTATAACTAACTAAGACTTGACCCGATCGATGTTAGTTTCAAAGTGAGTGATAATGGCGTCCAGACGGATGGCCTCGATGATGGCACGAGGCGACAGCACGCACGTTCCGCAGCGTTGGCATTTCCTTTATGTTGCAACATTTAGGTATGACCTAATTGCAAGGGCGGCGTCAGCGGTCTTCATTATACGTAATTAGCAGCCAATTACAAAAACTTACTATGTTTACTATCAATATTAACAAAATACTGGGTACTTCAACAATAATCTCAACAAAATTGAACAATCAAACATAGTGTGAAAGTGTGTGTAGATACGTGTGTATACAGGCCACCCTAATAATCTTGTACCCATAGTTAAGAAATATACTATAGAGCATTGAATGACGGGCGCCGCGCCCGTCCAAGTCGAGCGAACACTAATAAAACCCGCTCATACCTACAAAAGCAGAGAATGTAAATAAAAATTGTATTAAGTATTCATTCCATCATTGAAAATTAAAAAGTTCCATTAAAAATTTAAATTAAGAATATTCACTAATAATTCATTGTTTTATTTCAATGCTATATTTGTAGCATTTAACTAATAAATTTATTGTTTAGTTTCGTGAACTATAAATAGATTAAATTAAAAAAGAAATATGATCATTACTTATTCACCTCAAGCACACTTCTATGCAACGCAGCCTTAAATGCCGTTCTAGAAAAAGCTCGATATCGGAGAAATTCTTATTGTAAGGTTTAGGTAATCCAACGGATATGTCGTTAGCTCCGTAATTTGTTCGCACAAACGCACTATGGTCCAGAAATGGGCTCACCGTCTCAAAAATCTGTGTGTCTTTTGATTTTAGGGATAAAGACTTGAAATTTTCTACATAGATCATTGATTATATGGGCTTTATAATGAAATAAGTTTCAATCTAATAAAATATTATGTATTTTATTTAAATATAGAAAAATATATGTTTTCATACAAATTGAACAAAATCGTGAAGCACTATTAGTTTAAACTATTATTATTAACATTTTACGTTATATTATGATTCTTAAATATTAGTTATTGTGATATTATGAATTATTCATTAGGAATTATTTATTATCAAGGAGATTTAAAAGCAATTTGGCTTCATCCGACAACTCCTTGTTGACAATGGGAGTTGTAGTTCTAAGACTTGAAATATTTATAATATTTATCTCATTTGTTTTATATAATTTGTTGCAATGGTATAATCGGTATCGCTTATAATCTTTGTTTCGTGCTTACTGGGCATCTTCGGATAGTTTCCCTATTAGTAATATTGCAAAATGCCTTATTACACTTTACCATGAATAACAATTTTATGTTTATACCAGTTATAATGTTTGACATATATTTGGGCAGTATCCATTACATAGTGCACAAATTCGGTAGAATTAATTGCCAATCCAGATGACATCGTTTATAGTATGTAATATAACCGTTTTATCAATTCTTCAACTCCGTAATATCGGCGGTACAATGATAATTTGAAAAGTATTCGCGCAGTATTGCCATCATTACTGTTACCAGGTCCTTGTCGCGGTTTTCCAACGTGGAGGATAATTTTAATATGGAATCTATTTTGCACATACTCGGGTTTCGCTGAAGCTTTGATTAAATCATTCATCTCTCTAGGTCTTGCTCCACATATAGTACACACAGACTAGGTGATGTATCGGTAAGTACTAGCGCAACTTCTCCATCAATCATTGTAAAAAACAATTCATGTTGGACTTCAGCTACCATAACATCTTTCCTTATCAGTGATGAAGAGAGTTTTTGTTTATTGATATTATCAACGGTCTCTCTAGTTGTCTCTGGTGTTTCTTTGTCAAACTTTATGGAAATATGTCGGCAATATCGAACAGATCGCAAGTAGCATTTTGCCAAATTACCAGGCTCATTGATAAAACAATTAATTTTATAGGTACAGTTGAATCAATAAATAAATTGACAAAAGCCTGTTTATATTCACTTTGACCGGATGATCCGTCACAGCCCCATTTAACGTATAGTTTTGAATTTCTTTATCCTGTTTTATAAATCAAATTAATTTGTAGAATTCCTGATATAGTATGGTCTAAAAGGTCTTGGAGTTTTACAGAAGCTTCTATGTCATTAATTTCGATACTAGAACCTCAAGAGCACATTTTTTTCACTTTCAAAATAATGATGAAAGATGAAAAGACCAATGCATTTTTTTAATTAAACGAGACCTCAATTGCGACTTAGACAAGTCTTAATTAATGTATAATGATAGTGCTTCATCCTTTGAATATGACGTAACGTAACTGACTCTTGATTATATGTAGTTTTTTT
Source organism: Calamotropha paludella (assembly GCA_927399485.1). Taxonomy (NCBI): domain Eukaryota; kingdom Metazoa; phylum Arthropoda; class Insecta; order Lepidoptera; family Crambidae; genus Calamotropha; species Calamotropha paludella. The sequence goes on along the minus strand of OV656803.1, from coordinate 27,513,790 downwards.
AGGACTTCATTTTTTATATCTTCTGGTAAAACTTTCAACTCTTACAATAGAAGCTTCATCTAATTCCATATAGAAAGTTCCATATTATTCCGTTTTTTCGTTTTCTCCAACGAATCTTCATATGACAGAAGGTCGACCACGTTCGCCTGAAATTTTGTGCCTGTGATAAATTTCTAGATAGAAATTAATTAACTCAACTGAATATTAAAAAGTTGCTTTAATTATGTTAGGTTGTAAATTTCAATATATGATTTGAGTTGAAGTGCAGTGTGCAATGTTACAAATTCTTGTGTAAATTTGGTATTAGATAAAATCATACTTATCGAATGAAATCAAAACTATCAAAAAAAATGCAACCACTGATTTAATAGTGAATATTTATTGTTATGTTATTTATTAATTAGTGATTTAATTAAGAAATAAACATAAGTTTGTAATTGTGATCGTTTTGAGAATACCTACAATAAAAATAATAGAAAGGTGACAAAGATTCATTGTTTACCCCCTGATATATTTTTCTGTCTTACGAAAAAAGGGCAAAAAGGTGCATTTTTTTGCATTTTCGTAATTGAGAAAATCCAAACATTTTAATAAGATATGTAAGAAGACAGCTCTGGATTTCAAAAGTCTGTTTAATAACTACTATTTTAAATGAATATTTTATGTTTTGCCCTTTCCTATATACATTTTTATGTATATAACACATATATAGTTCTGAATAAAATTTCGCCAAATTGCTTATTTGAAATGTCGCTATTATTCGTATTTCACCAGAAACAATATTTTTTAAGTCTGAATTTTGGCGACTCATTTCACTAATTAGTTTAAAAATTTTAAATAAAATATTTTTTGAAATCGAATTATATGTTTATTAATTATTAAGACGTGACCTTTTATTGGGGGCGTTGAGGGAAATTATCCGATTAACTAACTCGGTGCAGTCCATTTTTCCTGAACATATACAGGACAGCCATCTCTCGTAGACGACGCTTATCACTAGATATTCTCTCTATAGTGACAATTTCCGCTGTTGATCCTGAAGTTTAAATATTTCGTGAATTTCATTTGTACTCGTTCAATAGCATCCGCGTATGTTATGAATTTCTTATTAATTTTAGGTAATACATTATCTAAATAATGATTTGCATAAAGATAAATACCTATTGTTCAAAAACATAGCCTACTTTATTCGAGTGCTATTTTTCATTGTCTAATATCAATAACTGTTTGTAACGGTGTATTAAGTTTTGGACTATTTTAATAAATTATATGTGTCAGGTTCGGATTCTTCGCAGCGGCTAGCTTCATGGCATTCCAGCAATGCCGCTTTAACTTCGGCAATGAGCCGTTCAAGTACCCGCCTGTAGACCGGCCCTTCGCTACATTCAACGATCACGGTCACCTCACCGATGACGAAAAAAAGGTAATGGAAATAAAATGAACCATCGATCATAGTCCATGTATAATTTTACCACCAACCATGCTCAAATTACAACTTACGAATATGTACAGACCTACTGAATAAATAAAATGTGGTGAACATGGTTTTCTTTAACCTATAGAGTAGCCAAAATAACGTTTAATATCAGTTTTATGAAGAGCAAGCTTCACACCTTAGCTCACCGCCGCAAAGTTGAATGAATTTGGGGGCGTTAACAGCACAAAACTGCAAAATATTGCATTTTTCAATTTTGTTGCTAAATTGTTTCGCGTAGAGTTTGCGCTCCCTACTGAGCAAGGGGAAGGTCTAAGTGCGCGGAGTTACGCATACTTGAGATTACGCGGGTACTGCCCACTTCTACCCTTTTTTACTGTTCTGTGAGCGAACTCATTCAAAATAAAAAGTAATATTTTTTTTATTTTGACGATTACAAGAACAGCAAGAAAAGCAATAACGATTTGAGCCACGTGTCATTTTGGTATAACATTTTAGTGTGTACGTTTTGTAAGTTGTCCTAGTTAAACTTTCATCTTGTGATAGGTGTATCTTGACTGAACTATGTCACATGAAAACATTTTATTTATATTATAAATCACTTTTCGGTGCTGGCATCAATCAAATTCAGTATGTATGCATGAACAGGTGGTGCCAAGGCGAGTGTATTTAGAACAACTGCGGTGTTCGAGCGTAAAGGAGGATTCGTGCACTCTCTGCTTCGACGATATCGCCTGCTGCATCCTTGGGCCATGTGGCCATAGGTGAGCAAACTACCGACAGTAGTCATATTTGGTGAAATCGATATAGGAAGAAAATATTTTATGTTATGAATGTTCATCTTGGCTTCAGTTAATTAAATGACAACTTTAGTTCCAATATAAATAGAGCTTATACTGTAGATACTAAGTACCGCGTAATGTAAGCTACATACGCTATTTTTAAATAACAGTTTACCATCAGTCATTTCCCTTGAACCATCTAGTATAGAAAGTAAAACAAGGGATCAAAACCCATACTTGAAGAATTTCCATCGTAACTCGCGCAAAGACAACGACGCTGCTGAATATTGGGTATTAAGTACAACAATTACGTGCGGTTTTTAATAATAATAAGAAAAGATGGCTATGTTTTCTCTCAACACAAACAGAAAGTAATAATGTTTTAAGTATGCATAATTTTTAAATGAAGTTTTTAGATGCCGACATTCAATCTGATTAACATAAAAAATCCGGTATAAGTGTTAAAAATCTACAACACAAATTAGTTTGAAACTAACATGTTAAAAAACCACATTATTGTAGAAAAACTGTTAGTGATACCTCCAATCCCATTAAATCTGAAAAGTTTTTAGATCATATGTGTACATTGTGTTTCGTCTCTTTTAATATACCACAGAAAAGTGAAACAGTATACCACAAAAAAGCTTTATTTTTTACAAGTTTTGCAACTACTACTTTAGATAAAGTCTATTTAAATTATTTGTGAAAGTTCACTTTTAAAAAAATAAGGACTAGTTAACACAAAGTAGTAGTAGTACGATCAGGAATTTCTTGACATTTAGGATTTTCCATTAGGATGCCACTTCCATATTTCAAAATTATAAAAAAAATATATAATTCTTGCTTGTTTTCGTAAAAAGTAAATTAAAAACAACTTTCTAAGTCTTTACTTCTTTACTAAATCAGAAATATAATAATCGCTTCTTCATGTTTAAAATTATTTTTTCAAGTTATTAAGTAACTACCAACATTCATTCTATGACAAACTAAAAGTGGAATTGCTAATAATTGCAAAATTACTTTTTTTTACGTTACACAGCTTTCTATTTGCAAGCCAATTCAAAATTTAAACAAAATCCTTCTAAATTACCACTTGTGTGGTAGTGTTTCAGTAAAGAGTTCTTTCCATTTTTTTACTGTCCGACATGTATGAGTTTTCATTATGACATTAACGGTCGCTAAACACGACAGTTACCTATATCTTTTTGTATTTCCTTTGCCGAAAACTGCTCCCACATAGTTGACTAATAAAGTAGTAAAATTCAAGCAAGTTAAAAAATATTTGTATTTATATGCGCAATATTTCATGTTTGCAGGGGCTTTTGCTCAGTGTGCACGTCGCAATTGAAAGAGTGTCCGATGTGTCGAGCCGCTATCCTGAACGTGAGTCGCGAGGTATGTAGTTCGTCCTCGCCCTGTAACCGCGGACTTATGGACGACCAGGTTTTCGACCTATCATCAAGCAATGAAGATTCCGTCGCTCGTTAACAATTCGAAGAGTTAACACGCGCCGTATCTTGTATGCATACAATCTACACACAACATTGTACCATATTTATTTACCTCTAAAATTATAAGTTAAAATATAACTTATACACTCGTTATGATGAAAAACTGCTTATTGGATTACGCAATGCATTTTTTTATTCTTTTTATTTGATCCTAGCGTTTCGAAGTCCTCTCCTGAAAGGAAAAAAGAGTTTAGTTTTAAATAGTAGGTTCTTTTAATTAAAACACAATGCCTATTCTCCTTGTATATTTTGTGGCAGAAAAAGTATAAATATTATACTGCTTGCAAACAGTTTATTCAGATCAGGGAAGCAATTATTTAAATAAATAGATTTACGTTTATTTATTAGTTTTTACACAGCTGTGTCTTTCAAACATTTAAACAAAACAAACCGGAATAATCCTGACGTTTCGACTCCTTTACAGGAGTTGGAATCACAGGACTGTTAAGGTAATGGTCGTCATAAATGTGCTACTAACTTCCAATATTTTAATCGGGCACGTTCCTAAACTGTTAAATTTATACAAATAAAATTGATTTATTTTGCATTTTGTTTAGTTGTTTTATTGTAACTACAATTACTGTAAACTACTGAGTTTACCACCAGATCAGAAACTGGGAGGTTCTTCCGGGAAGAACTGGCGAATGAAACTCGAATAAGGAGACCGCCCTCCATCTTACTATTCACAAAAAGAGGCAACTTCATCAATGGGTCTCGCAGTGTGTGTGTTTGGAGATATTATTTTAATAATTATAGGATCTCAAGCACGTGGAATGATCTAACTTTCATCTCTATAAAAATGAGGATTTTTCCTGATCTCAATAGGCTCGCGTAACATTTTAGGAACAAATATTTGTTTTATAGGAAGAATTTATGGTTTTTTAAATCTAATATAGTGATTGGGCCCGTGAAAAACATGTTCACACACTGTAGACTTATTATCTCGCCTATGTTTTATGTCTGTCTGTTTTTGTCTACATTTTCTTTAACACTACGTGTTCCAAAACTTCTCTTTATTTGCCCGATATAGGAATGACCACAGCCACAATCAATTTGTAAACACCTGCTGCCTAGAGGAGTATATTACACTTAAGAATTGTTTAATCTCCCTGGCGAAGACCACGCACAATGACTGATAGCGCACAGGGCTTATTTTTTGTTTCGTAAAATAGACTGTATAAACTAAGGCTGCTCAACCATAGGCCCGCGGACCACACAATGGCCCGCTGGCGCATTTTGAATGGCCCGCGCAGGCAAAATTCAGAAATTCCTGCCAAGTTGAAAATATTGAATATGTTTTATTGCACAAGTCTTAAAAGTATGAGTTTAAAGCGGATCATTGACGACTTGATTTCATTAGATAAATAAGTGGTTAGTGGCCCACCACAAGTTTCTGAATCATCTGTTCGGCCGGACTGTTGAAAAACTTGAGCAGCCTTGGTATAAACCATTCATTTAGGTGGGTGTAAACAATCTTATGCGTTTAGAAAAATAAATATTTTTTTTATAATTTCCTTTGATGGTATTTTAGTCCTGTTATTTCCTACTCCGAGGGGTCAATTAAATTCGCAAATATTTGTAGAAAGAATAACGAAATTATTTAATTTCATTTAATACGTATATCAAGTCATAAATATACCTACTATTTGCGTTCCATTTCACATTCAGACAGCCGAATCGTCGGCGAGTGATTAGTAGTATTAGTGATTTCATGATTTTTTGTGATGTCTTTTAACCTAGTTGGTATTTATATCATAATAGCCAATACGTTTCATGATAAATACCAAATTATTAATAACGAGAAAAATAGTTCAAGAAGTTAGTAGTTTTGTATTTGACACCGAGGAGACAAAATAAAAGGAATTATACATTGCCATTGTGTAGTTAAGGCACAAAGCTCAACCAAAATAAGTTAATATTTTTTGTTTTAAATAGACGTACTATATAATTTATATGTAAGTAGATAAAGTTTTCTAGTAATCATGATTCCACGTCATAAGTTATATTCGCAAAGTAGTTTATTCTAAGCTAATAAGCGTCTGATGTAAAATTTTTGGCTCAACGTCTGTAATTATGCTTCTATTATATATAATCTTAACTTTCTGCTCATTAGTTATATTATAGTTTTAAACACGTGTCGTACTATACATTTTGTAATATTTTTTTTGTAATTTGCAATATATTGCCCAGATCTCAAGTTTATCTTGAATTTGATGTGATTCGTTTTTAACTTTACCATTATCTTAATTTAGAAATATTTGTAAATGCAGCGGCTTCATTTTTTTAAATTTATTGTTCTAGTTAACTTCTTAATCAAATATTAATAATACATACGTGCAACATCTTTACTCGTCTCTTTTGCCGCTGCCGTTTAAGGTTATTTGCTCAATACAGCATAATGAAATGATGGTACTGTCAGTGTCAAATGCTTGTAAATGGCCAAGACGTCGAAATAGATACAACAATCAATGTGATTCAAAGTAATAGAACAGTTATAAGCTTGAAATTGATATCAATGTTCTATAAATCCATCATTATTTATCACAAACCAAAATAGTTTCATTCATAAGAAGAGGTTGACTGACCCATTAATTTTGATTACTGGATATTTCATGCATAACGTTTTGAACTTAACCGAATATTTGACGGTAACTGTACAATAAAAGTAGTAAACCTTGTGACACAAACAATATGTACTGGTCGGGATTTTGAAAAACCTGAAAAAGATGTTTTTACATCTTATCAAGCTATTTTTATTTGTTAACATTAACAGTACCACCAAGTGCTTATCTATATTTTGTATGAGAATTACGCTTTCTTCGCCAAGAGACATCATGCTCTCTTTCTTTTTATCTTTTGTTATAAGATAGATCTAAAACAGCAAGTGAAATTACTTCAAACTAAAAAAACAAAGAGAAAGCAACTAATATCGACGATCAAATAGAGCTCAAAAAAACCTGAACGATATATACACTAACAGGTAATACCAAACAAAAGAGCGATGAAATATCGCAGCATATGTGCCTCACAATTTCTCTTTAAACTTATTCCAGCTATTACCCGCAGTCTTATTGGGGCGACTCTTATCATTAGACAATCAAAATAAACTCAAGGTGCATTCTAATTACTTGTAAACCCATGGAGAGAAAATAATTCAACTTACTGGTCTATGTGATTTTCTTAGGAAAATGAAAAACACCTTTCTGCGTTTCACTGACTGGTTCTCGGATAACAGCTATCTTATGTGGCTTTTAAGTAATAGTATATTAATTCGAGCAAAATGCCTGCAGATTAATAGTATTAAGAAAAAAATCATTTTCAAATCTAAACAAGCTATGAATATGTTAATGTTAGTTCTACATAAATTTAATTAATTTGTATATATGGTGTATATATGGTTAATAGATAATCATTCAAAATCTATAACATTATAAACAAGCCCTAACATTGTAGAACTAATTAAAGGCCGGTAACAATGTGTCACTGATAAATTTTCCTTCTCTCGTTTTCTTCAATAGCAAATTAAAAAATAATATAAAAGACAATTTGTAGTAAATACTATAATTACTGTACATAATTTTGTGACCTATTATAGATAGTTGCCTTAACAGTTTTACATTTTGGCATCAGGTTTGGTGTGTGTAACTTTTTTAATATGCAAACGTTACTATTTCTTTTAAGTTATTATTTGGAGGATAGATCTTAGCACTTTGAGAATTAAGCCTTCATTTAAAATCTTAACTCAAATAACGTAACATAACGTTTGCACATTTAAAAACTTACACTTAGATTTGCTTAAGTCAAATATTAGTACATAATACACGTCCAAATTATGTGTTTTATTCTATTACTGCCTTATAAAAACTCGCTTAAGGCCTATTATTTATATAGCTTTGCTGCTACCATAAAACTACTATGACCAAAATTAAATGTATTTTTCCTATTTATTATATTTAATATAAAATTAAGAAATTACTAGTTATCGATTAGTACTCAAATTATATGTAAATTTACTGAAAATTCTGAATATTGTAAATTTTAAGTCTGCATATGCCAGATGAGCTTTTCTTGTTGAGATCATTCTTGCAATCAACGCTAGGGTCTAGAGTAGTCAAAATATTATGTATATAAATGTTTTTCGCAATATCATTTACAAATTTCGATTGATTGAAAGCCGGTATTAATAAGGTATTTCATGATCAGCCGTGAGATCTACAGTAATATTACGCGATACTCTCACATATTTAATAAACATAATAATATTACATACAAGAAAGTTATTTAGGATGTACATTTCGAAACGCAATAAAATCTTATGAAATTACCAATTAACGTGACAAAAACCATGCCTTTAATTTATTTTATGGGAGTGATCATTTCATTAAATGAATAACTGACGTGATTTCATTAACTTGAAAATTGTACACGATTAAAGTACTCTGCCATTATGTGTGGTGGCATTATAAAATTAGTGCTAATATCAAACGCTTTTGTAATTGCTTTAGGTAAAGGTCAAGCCTTTTGTAATATAAAATAGAATTATATAGGTACTATTAGTTATGCTAATACTACGATGCACTAATGGTTAGTGCGATGATGCGGACATTTGAAATGCAAACGAATTTACTTGAATTTGTTGTAATTAATATTAACAAGGTGATATAATATTGTATTTCTGTGTTCCATAGCGTTATGTGTCACATAGCTGTTAATGCGATGCAAAAGAGGAAGTGCGAGCGGGATAGTAATATAATCATACCCAATCATAAGTATGGCGATAACCCACTCGCATTAATTGTACCCCAGCTGTAGCTTGGAGACCTCTATTCTCGTCCACTCTGATATTAAGGCCCTATACACTTTTAATTTGCTGTATAATTTACAGAAGACCTTGCTAAATGTTAGCCCATTCACCCGTAGAGAAAGCATGTGCCCCAGCTGTTGAAAATAAAGATAGGATCTACCTTAGGTAGGTACTATTGAATTGTAATTATGACGCAATTATGATATCTACTTTTAATTGAATTTTCGTACTTCAACACGTATAAGAAGGTTTGTTTCGTGTTCATTTAGGGTTCATTCACACAGATTACAACTATAATGCAGTCACAAACAATGTTTGCATCGTGGTAACGATGCGTTTCATATAGATCACAAAATCAATTAGCATGAATGAAACTATTCATCTACGTTCTAACAATGTAAGAAATCGTAAAAATTTAAGAACACAGCTGCAACAGCGTCTCTCTCTTTCTGAATTCACATGTCTATCTTAAAGTTCCGTTCTATTTATTGGTGGAAGAATTATTTAAATCTGTTTAATTGATTGGTAACTGAAGATTACCTCTACATCCAAACTTTTGTAATAACGCCTTCATAATAACATTTTTGTAAATAATACAATTAATATAGAAAGCTCTTATATACCTTTTATACCTTTTTTATTCCCTTGACTTGTTTGACTATAATCATATTTATTTAAATATGAATACCCAATAGTCAATTAACACATTAATGTGGAATCAAAAAGAAAGTGGCAGAGAAATATTTTATTTACCTTTAAACACAAAGTCTCAATAGACGTATTGGTCTTAAAGCAAATCTTAAATATAAAGATAATAAAATAGGATTAACTTCTATCCGTATTTCGTATTTTCAGTCCCATTGATTTCACGCGCGTCGTGGCCACAATTCAGCCTATTGCACACTTTCTACGTGGAGTTTCACATTATAACGTGGTACAACCACATTATAGTGCAGGTGTGAATAAAGCTTATATTGAAGGCGTTTAGGGCCTTTTAATATTATCAATAAAATGTGGTGTAAGTGAATGAAGCAGCTGTGTATCTTTTAGTAGATAGGTACTTCAAAATTAATTTACTGGTGGTATGACTGAACTATGTAAAGCGCATATTTTTTCGCAATAAACTTCATAATATGATGCTTGTGTGTTTCAAAGAGTGTAAGTAAGTCCATATACCACATCTTGTAGGCAGTATATTGGTATCTTTGTACCAAACAGTTTCGAAGCAACGACTCTGCTGTTATTAGCTATATCATTATAAAAATTAAAATTAATGTAACTAATTCTATGGGTGTGAGAATGATCGATGTTATATTTTGTACTGAATTATAGGCCTTAATCTTGCTTTAGTAACAAAATGTTTATAATTAAGAGGCGTTATATTTATATATTGTTACATAATTTACTTTTATTCTAGCAAACAATTGGGTCGACCCATCACCGTGATAACTTTGGGAATACGTCTTTTGTTACATTACTTGTATGAGTCGATTAAAATCCAGCCGAAATGGGAATTTCATAATGTATACCTATAAAAAGAATAAGCAAATATAAATAGTCCCGCCTGAGAATTCACTTGTGAGCCGAGTCGATATTTTCTAGTATTTTTCTATTAAAATAATGTTTATTATAAGAAAACATTGAAAAAATTCAAAAAACATGAGTTAAAAATAAATAGTATTTTTAATTTATTACTTTTGGCCGGCAAAAAAAGGAACGTGAGTTTAAACCTTATATATTAAAGATAATTAAAAGTTCAAACAGTTGGTCTATGTAATGTTTGTTAATATTTTTTGCGCAATCGGTACTTTCATATCTATTGTTCTTAATATATCGAACTAAAGCTTGTTATGAGTGTAGAATTAACATGCAGTGTACGTGTGCTCTCGGGATGAATACGCACACAAACGCACGTATCTATATGCATCACGTGCGTGTATTTATGTGCATCACAGCTACAAGAATGACTCACCCGTAATCGTGTCATGTTTCGATAATGTAATATTAAATTACAGTCAGCGTCTAATACTTGGGCACGACCAATCTCCAAATAATTAGGTATAGCCAAAGTGAACAATAAGTAATAGTTTTGTAATTTTCAGCATTTTAACATAGCTACCAAAAAACTAATAAATATTAATTTGAATATGTTGGTTGATCCATTATTTTTATCAATTTGGTTCTTGCTGTGAGAATATTTTGACGCTGATTGTACAATCACCAGCTCCTTGAGCCACTTCTAAATATAAATATTCTCATTTAAGATAATATTTATATGACCAAAATTAATGTTATTAAGTTGCTACAAATTATTGTAATGACAAAAACATTAAGGCAATATAGGTATGCATTGTTTCGTAATTAATAATAAAATTTCTATTTTAACTATGATTGTTAAATTTTGTATTTATAATAATTCATGTCAAAATTAGAAACATTAAAATATTTGTAAAAATCGTATTTTTGTCTAAATCCATACGCCATTAATGTCAGCTTAAACTTTTACAAATAGCCGAAAACATTAGTGGTACACTTAATTAGTATTTAAATATTTTTATAGCCTAATTTAAAAAGAAAATGCTATCAGTACCTATGTATGTCGTATAGGACGCTTTCATTAATATCTGGTGTATATAAAATGGTGTTTACCAGATTGAATTTCCCGTAAACCCCTACACGTGACGCCATAAATCAAACTTTATTACCATCACAATTTGCTTCACATATTGTTAGTAGAGGAACCACATTCGAAAACGCTTCCGTTATTGAGATTTACAAGTGCCAGCCAAAAGTTTTATACGTTAACTCAAGCTGGCTGGACACAGATTTTTGCATTTTTCTACTAAACCGCTGTACATATTACAAAACTTTTAGCTCGATGCCCGTCACAAATTTATGTGACGCCTGTGTTGATATGCAAAAAGTCGTCAAAATCACTTCCGTTACAGAGATTGAGAGACCAGCAAAAAGTTGTTTTTTAAGCAGGCTGGACACGTTTCGATCGATTATCTAAGATTCTGTAGCGTCATCTATTCTGAAATAAGGGTGATAAGCCAGCACATAAAATGCCCTATTGGCCTACTAAAATGTAAGCTATTTTGAAGATTTGTCCAGACAGCCTAAGCTACATCGAAATGATTCATACTATCCTATACTTAAAATACGTTTCTGACGTTTTTCCGCTCATGACAAGGCTCTAAAATCGTAAATTCTGTTGCCATAAATTGGATGCTCAAAATGGATGGATAGGAGTAGATAAGTTTTTTTCAGGATTAATTAAATATCAACATCTCGTTCATATACATACATCGATATGTTTATCAATATTTTCAAGCCCTTGTTACGCATGCCTAGTATATGCAATTCGTCGTGTAGGCATCGCCCCCGATTCCGCAACACAACAACCGAATGCACGAGCCGCTGACACCGCGCAACGTGACCAGGCGGCTGACGTCGTTCACCGCATCGTGGTTATTTTGATTGTATTCTTGTACCTACCATCGGTCGAGTATCATTCATAATTTTATTGTAATTTTAATTATAAGTTTTTATTAAATAAAATTGATTTTTTTTGGACCTTCCGCTGCGAAGTAACTTAATTGGCGCAGTCGGTAGGATACCCGCGGGCTGGATCGGGTATTTAAGGGTAAATTCACCACAAACTCATCCCCAAGCCGCCCGAGTGGCTATCGCGTCGCGTTTCGGGTATCACGAATCTACATCAAGAACTGGCAGCAGAAGGGAATCAAGACATAGATTCATCCAAAAAAAAGATACCAGAATATGTTGTAAGTACCTTGAATCTTTCAAGTACCAATTTCCTTTATTACCTAGAAATTTTCCTTATAAGTATCTTATATATATTAATCGTAACTTATCTTAATAACCTTTTTTTTTATCTTTCTCTTTTTAAGTGTTAGTATAATCCTTCAAAATTTTTCATCCAAGAGCCTTGCGAGATAAGAAAAGCAGTAGGGGTAGAGATAATTGTATGGACGAAAGTAGGCAATTAGATTCGATTGACATAATTGAAGAACCGACTCCGACCATGGCTAGTGACGCACTTGACATGATTTTTAAATCCCTTAGGTTGGTGCCCGAGTTTGACGGGAACCCACACGTTCTTACGCGTTTTATTAATATATGTGATCAATTAGTTATCTCTCATTTTAAAACGACTGTAGGGAACGAGTTAAACAATTTAGCCCTTATTAACGGCATATTAAATAAAGTGACAGGCCCCGCGGCCCGACTTATAAATTCAAACGGTATCCCAGAGACTTGGGATGGGATACGCAGTGCTCTGATAAATAATTTCGCCGATCATCGCGACGAAACAGCGCTGTACAATGACTTGTCGATGTTAACCCAGGGTTCTAGCACCCCACAGGAATTCTATGAGCGGTGCCAGAATCTTTACAGTACTATAATGACTTATGTATCCCTTCACGAGACAGTGCGTAGTACAATCGATGCTAAGCGCGACTTATATAGAAAACTAACCCTACAAGCATACCTACGGGGCCTAAAGGATCCCTTAGGTTGCCGTATTAGGTGCATGCGCCCCGCGAGTGTCGAGCAGGCTCTTGAATTTGTACAGGAGGAACTAAATACCCTTTATATGCAGCAACGCAATGAAGGGCCTAGTCGAAAAGAATATCAACCTCAGTTGCCTCCAAGTAATAATTTTAACCTACCATTAAATAACTTTTCTCAGCGGATGCCTATCCTTAACATGCCTGGTCCATCTAGACAAAATGTAGTTAATGTGCCTGGACCGTCCAAGCCTTTGGCTATGCAGTACCAACTTAATCAAGGTTGGAAACCTAATTGGCAACAACCACCCCGAGGGCCAACCCGAACTCAGCAGATGTTCCGGGAGCCTCCACCAAATTACAACCCCCAAAGCAACGTTTTTAGGATGCCTAATAGGAAACAAACGCAACAGTCTTTTAGATTCGGTGCACCGCGGCCCTATGAGTGGAGTTGCTCCTTTCGTAACAAAGCCGCTACCCCCCTCGGGACATGACTGGAATAAATTCGGAAACCCACCACCAAGTAATTATTTCAAATCACGCGAAATAAACTTCAATGATTTTTATTACGACAACCCTTACTATGACTATAATCAAGTTGACTACTACAATAATGACTATAGTAATTATGATCAGTACTATGATTGCGGTTATGTTGAGGAGCAGTCATGGTGCGAGGACACTTCAGTTGAGGAGGTAGACCAAAAGGCTCCCTCATCTGAGGATCAGAATTTTCAGGAAGTTTCCAAATCCGACATACAAAAATAGAAGTTAATTTCCACATTCAAAGACAACTTGGCTATATCCAGATAAATAACCCTCCGCTTAAATTTCTTATTGATACGGGAGCTAACCAATCGTTTATTAGCCCCCAGGCCGTAGAAAAATATTTTAGTCATATCCAGTTAAACTATGAACCATTTCAAGTAACTAATATTCATGCTACTAGTAAAAACGATTATTCAATAACCTTGCCTATTTTTCCAGAGTTCAAGGAATCGGGAGACATTACTTTGTTCGTTTACGATTTTCACAATTACTTTGATGGGTTATTAGGCTTCGATTTACTTGACGCGTGGTAATCCAATATCGATTTAAGAAATAAACTTCTTATTACACGTAAAACATCCATTCCGATAGAAATGTATGATTCGCGTAATGCCAACTTATATGAGGAGATAATTCCGGCTAACAGTTCCAAATTAATTCGGTTGCCTATAAATAGTCGTGACGGTGAAGTATTGGTAGATAATCAGGTTATATGTAACTGTTTAATTTCAGAATGTTTGACGCAAGTTAAGAATAATAGGGGTTGGGTCCAAATTACTAACGATTCTCCTAATGACATTATATTTTCCATGGACCGCCCAGTATCAGCTGATATAGAATTTGATAGTACTGAAATTTTATCTGATCGAGTTAGTGAAGTTTTATCTCGCCTTCGCACAGAACATTTAAATGCGGAAGAGCTAGCAAATTTACGAAATATTTGTGCGAATTACGCCGATGTGTTTTACCTTGAGGATGAACCATTAACATTCACCAACAAGATAAAACATAAAATAAGAACTACGGATGAAATTCCAGTACACACGAAAAGTTATCGCTATCCTTACGTCCACCGACAAGAAGTCCGAGATTAGATAGAAAAGATGCTTAATCAAAATATAATTAGACCTTCGGAATCTGCATGGAGCTCGCCTATCTGGGTCGTCCCCAAAAAGGCTGACGCGTCCGGCAAGGTCAAATGGCGTCTTGTGGTGGATTTCAGGAAAGTTAACGAGAAAACGATTGACGACAAATATCCTATCCCGAACATTACTGATGTACTGGATAAGTTAGGTAAATGTCAGTATTTTACTACTCTCGATTTGGCCAGTGGATTCTACCAAGTCGAGATGGCTCCAACAGACATACCTAAAACCGCGTTTAACGTAGAAAACGGGCATTACGAATTTCTAAGAATGCCGATGGGTCTTAAGAATTCTCCATCAACCTTTCAAAGGGTGATGGACAATGTCTTAAGAGGCCTTCAGAATGAAGTCTGTTTGGTTTATCTCGATGATATTATCGTGTTCAGCACCTCCCTGCAGAAACATATTATAAATCTAGAAAAAGTATTCAAAAAACTACGCGAATCCAACTTTAAAATACAGATGGATAAATCTGAATTTTTAAAGTTGGAATCCGAATTTCTAGGTCATGTGATTTGTAAAGATGGCGTGAAACCTAATCCCGGTAAGATAGCAGCCATCGAAAAATATCCACTGCCCAAAACGACTACAGAAATCAAACGTTTTCTCGGCTTATTGGGATATTACCGAAAATTTATCCCAAATTTCGCTAAACTAACCAAGCCACTAACACAATGCTTAAAAAAGGGTTCCAAAATTACTCTCGATCAAAATGACATTAGTTGTTTCGAACATTGTAAAACATTATTAACAAATGACCCGATACTTCAATACCCGGACTTCTCTAAAGAATTTTTATTAACTACCGATGCTTCAAACGTAGCGATAGGTGTAGTTTTATCTCAGGGAATTGTGGGCTCGGACAAACCTATCGCTTACGCCTCACGCACATTAAATTCAAGCGAACTTAATTACAGTACCATTGAGAAGGAGCTTTTAGCAATCGTATGGGCAACAAAATATTTTAGACCCTATCTTTTTGGCCGCAAATTTAAAATCATAACCGACCACAAGCCTTTACAATGGATAATGAATTTAAAAGAACCCAACTCGCGTTTGACAAGGTGGCGGTTGAAATTAAGCGAATACGATTTTACGATACTTTAAAAGCAAGGTAAATCTAACACTAACGCGGATGCCTTGTCACGAGTTGAAATTAATAACGACGAAATAAGTTCGATTATAGTTAACCCTACGGAAAAAGCTCCCTCTCTTGATGCTTCCAGAACCATCACAGCTCCGGAGCTTGATGATTCTAGAACCATTACAGTACACACTGATGAAGAGAACCCTATTCTTGAGGTACCCATTACGGATGATCCTTTGAACAAATTTACTAAACAATTAATATTGAATGTAGTAGGCGACATCAAAGGACGTCCCGTAGTGACTAAGCCGTTCGAGACGCATACGCGTATATCTATTCAACTATCCCAATCAAATCTAGACGAAGACGTTATAAACGCCATCAAGGAATATGTTCATCCCAAGATTAAGACAGGAATCTTTATACATCCTTCCGAAGCTATGTATGCGATAGTCCCTATAATACAGAAAACCTTTAAAAATTCCGCTATGAATCTTATGATAGCTAAACGTGAACTAGAAAACGTGAGAGAGTATCTAAGACAGCAGGATATTATCAATAAATATCACGATGGTAAGACCAACCATCGCGGTATCAATGAAACCTATCTAACATTGTCGCATAAATACTATTGGCCGAAAATGCGCGAGCACATAGTCAAATTTATTAACGAATGTACTGTTTGCGGTCAGGCTAAGTACGACCGCAACCCAATAAATCAACAGTATCGTATAGTTCCCCCGGCAAATAAACCATTTGAATTAGTTCATTTAGATCTTTTAACGATTCAAAGCGAGAAATTCTTAACTATAGTTGATGCCTTTTCTAAGTACGCACAGGCCTACTACCTGAGAGACGGGACAGCTGTAAGCGTAGTACAAGCGTTACTTAAGTATTGTACTCACCATTCTATACCAATCACTCTAGTTACAGATAATAGCACAGAATTTAATAATCAGTTATTCAGTGAATTTACGAGATTGCATAAGATACAGCATCACCGTGTTGCACCTCATGCCCCGAATGAAAACGGCATCGTTGAAAGGTTTCATTCAACTGTCTTAGAACATCTGCGTGTCCTAAAGATCGACAAAAAATCGGAATCCGTCATAAATCTCATGCCATACGCTATACTTGGATATAATAGCAGCATACATAGTTTCACTAAATGTAGGCCAATTGAAGTAATTACAGGTCACTTCGATCCCCGCGACCCCTTTGATATTGATTTATCAGTCCACCTTTTGCAACAATATATTACTAATCATCGCGAAAAAATGAGTAAAGTATATAGCATTATCCATAATTCTGGTACTTCATATCGCAAAGAAATAACCCAGTTACGAAATAAAGATCACGAGCCGGAAATAGAATATACACCCGAGCAGCAAGTTTTTGTAAAGAATCCTTTTGCATCTCGCCAAAAACTTGCTCCTCGCTATAAAAAGGATGTTGTCATGGCAGATCTTCCTATTCATATTTACACTAGGGAGAAACGTGGACCTGTCGCTAAATCACGATTAAAGAGGGTACCTAAAAGCGCCCAACTCTTGCAGGATCATCTTGGCCATACAACTCGTCCTTCGACCAGCCCTAATGCAGGAGATAAAACTTGATAATCTGGATGACGGACCTGGCGTGTTACCTTTTAAGTTGGGCCCCGCTAATATAATCTCCAACTACCATTCATTCCTACAATATGTTAACTTTGATGACCTTCAGAGCAAAATTAATAGCCTAAACAATCAATTAACCGGTATTAGCCCCGACCTTGATAACAGTACATCTTTCTTATTTGAACCTCATGTTTCTTACTTAAAAAGCAAACTCAAAACTCTATCTACTCAATTACAAACGTTCGAAAATAACCGCGTCAAAAGGGGGCTTATAGATGGCCTGGGTTCCGCTATAAAAAGTATAACAAGCAACCTTGATCATACGGATGCTTTACATTATAATAACGCTATAAAAACTATACAGAGTAAAGAAAACGCGATAGTTTCTGAATTAAATAACCATGTTAGTATAACTAAGGAGTGGACAACTCAATATTCGAAAATTATTGATAATATAGTATTAAATCAAAATAAAATTGAATCTATAGTTGCTAAATAAGAAATAGTGTAGCTACAAATGACTACGATTTAATCAAATATGCCCATTTAGCTCAAGTATTCCTCATCTTAAGCGATAACGTAGATTTAGTATCTTTAGAAATAACTAAACTAGAAAATAACTTAGCTTTTATTAGAACCTCGACTATGCATCATTCTATCATTAGCCCAAACTTGATTCGAGACATATTAATTAAGATGAAAACTTTATATGGCAAGGACATTATCATAGATTTAGATACGCGGGAGTACTATGACATTATTAAGTTAGGATCATATTACACAGACAATAGCATCGTTATAGTATATAAATTTCCTGTCATTTTACCCCAATCATATAAGCTCTATAAATTGTCCATTGTTCCCAATAAACATCATGAATCCCCATCATCCCCATTCCTTGCTATCCACTCGAAAGATTTCAAGTACATAGAGGCAGAATGCCCGAAGACGAGCAAAGGGTATCTATGTGAAGAGATGCGGAATCTGCGGAGTAGAACATCCCCGGACTGCATTCACCAGCTGATCGTCACCCAACAAAGGAGTACGGTATGTCGTCCGATTACTGTCCAGTTGGAGAATCCAGCCTTCGAGGAACTTGATGACAGGCACTACACAGTCAGCTTCCCAAAGCCAACCAAGGTTCACTTATCATGCGGACAAGATCTGCACCAGACACTTCAGGGTAGTTACCTCCTCACCCTACCACACAAATGCTTCATTGAAACACCGGAGTTCCTGATTACGAATACCAAGGATCGCCTTAAGGGCCAAGCTATGAAGATCATGGACCTACCAAAATCCAACAGCGTCTTAACAACTAAGGCATTACCATTTAAACTTACTTCAATAAACTTAGATCATCTTCACGCAACAAGCTCTAAGATAGCGATGCAGAATCAAATGCAACCGGTCACACTCACCGACTACAGCCTATATCACACCACTATTCCGATGTACATATTACTATTCGGTGCATGTGTTCTAATAACAGTTGCGATAATATATCGCAAATACATAAATCGGAAAAGGGGCAAGCCAGATGAATCTTCCGAGACTCAACATCAGCTTCCAAGAATCTATGCTGTCCCCATCGCTTCGAGATCATCATCCGTCGCTACGCAGCTTCCAGCTCAATTTACGACAAAAGTCTTCAATACTCGCTGCACTACGGGGGGAGGTGTTACGCATGCCTAGTATATGCAATTCGTCGTGTAGGCATCGCCCCCGATTCCGCAACACAACAACCGATTGCACGAGCCGCTGACACCGCGCAACGTGGCCAGGCGGCTGACTTGGTTCACCGCATCGTGGTTATTTTGATTGTATTCTTGTACCTACCATCGGTCGAGTATCATTCATAATTTTATTGTAATTTTAATTATAAGTTTTTATTAAATAAAATTGATTTTTTTTGGACCTTCCGCTGCGAAGTAACTTAATTCCCTACTTATGTTAACCCTAAACAGTCTTCCTAGGCTATGGCACTTCCTAGGTGGTGTTTAGTCAATACAAGTCTGACATAACTTAGAAGCCGGGCCGGAGTATTCAACACCTCACTCCCTGGCGTCCTTCTGGTGCCCTAAATGCAAAAAAGTACTTATGCAACACTGAAGCACGTACATGTATAAAATGATACCTTTTAAAATGACATTATACTTTGTTTACTTACAAAATTTTATCTATTTTATGAAAAAATAGCTACTATTTTAGGCCGAGATTGTATTTACGCGTGAAAAGAAACATTTCATGATTGTTCGCTATTATTTTCTTAAAACAAAATAGCGCATTTTCCCATTTCTCTGCGAGATCTCGCGTAATACTAGCAACGCCATATTGCTTACTGAGGCTTAATATATGGCTATAGGGATAAAAGCGAACGCGGCCCTCGTTACACGTCCAGTGGTTAATTCGTCAAAGTAGACAATGAAAAATCGTCTGCTTGTTACTGTATCAATGTGAAGCTGCTGTCTCGTTGACCTTTTTAAGCCATAATTTCTAATTTATCCTATAAGAGGTTGTTGTAAAATAAGTTAAAAAAAAAAACCAAGAGCAGAACGTTCCCGAATACCCGTTTGGTACCAAGCCAATACACAGTAAATCATTTCTGAGTGGCTGAGTGGCATAACCATGAAAACTGGTACGCAAGACTCGCTCGCAGAAGTCATTATCTCATCTTAACCTAAGTCTTCCTTTAGCAATTAATTGCAATTGATATTTTCATAAAATTGCAATAAACATGGTAGTTCTTAAAGTCAAAAGGTTTTTTTATTACATAACACATAGTAATTTTTTTTCTTTTCCGACTTATTACTCATTATTAACAAAGTAATGGATGGAGCACTAAAAATTGCTTTAATTTTTTTTTTATTCAAACACATTTCCAGTATAACTATAGGTTATTCTATTTTGAAAAATTGTTAAAATTGATAACTGTCGTATATTTTAAATCGTCGGTAAGATTCGAAAATATGAAGTAGGTAACATTACTTCATATTTTCGACTGACTGTACGTAACATGTATAATCATTCAATTAGAAAAAGAGAACATACCATTGGGTCGCCTCGTTTAACCCTTCTTCTGGAATGTTAACTTTACTTGCTACTGAAATGAAAGATGGTATACTTCTCAGGCTTTGCTTTTATCGGGGGGCACGGTAGTGCCCCCGCCAAGTCGAGCGCGAAGCAAACACTGCCGTACCATCCTTTGCTCGAACCATTTCGCCGCATTTTCAGGCCCCTATTTGAGAACCTCTAGATAAGACTAGAACGCAGAAATTTTCGTCATCTAGTAAGCTATAATCACATACTTAAAATCCAAAATTTCAAGTCTGTAGGTCATTTAGTTCCGAAGTTAAGCGAAAGCAGTTTCGCATTTACGACACTCACTTATGATCATCAAAATAGAACTAGTACTTCCCATAAACTCAGAGAGCTGAAATTTGGTACAGAGGTGTGACGGGTGCAGCCGGAGAAATAAAAGCTCACACAAAAGGTCACTTGTTTTTTATATTTAAGGAATTAAGGCACAACTGAAACAATAATATAAAAAAAGGTAAATTACACTGAATACAAAAACAATTTCACATTTATCACTAAAAACATATTATAAAAGGTAGGGCTACTTACAATAGTGCCTTAAAGAAACTTATAGACTTATAAACAGGAACTGGTGGTACAAAATATACATATATACAGGAAACTTGTGAATTATGCTTATGAGCTTATTATATACTTGTGAGCTTATTATAACTGCTCAGCACTATAAATATATTTAAATTTATTTTCGGTGAGTCAACCGCTCTACGCGCTGACTCTGGTAAGAATAAACTTCGAACAAAACAAATAAACAGAGACAGACAGTAAATTTAAAATAGGAAACAGAGACAGACAGTAAATTTAAAATAGGAAACGAAGAGAAAAGAAAATATGAAAAATGGCCAGAGAAGAGCGCAATGAAAGCAACGAGTCGCCAATATAGCTATGGCGCCTCGTTACAATACCCGCTCCCCCCTGGAAGAAAAAATCCTGAGTATAAAAAGGATTTTTTCATAAAACTATGTAAAAATGTGACCATTTTATATAAAAAAAAAAAAAACATATCTTTAATAAAAATGGATGAGATGAGAATTGTGAAATGAGAAAATAAGGAGACCAGCTTCCTTACATGCATCACTTTCATACTTCCAGAACATACTTCAGTCAACGGTCATGGTTGATTTAATAAGACAACCAGACTCCACGCGGTAGAGTATCCAAAATTTATTGAATACTCAACTGGCTCCCTAAATTAGTGAAGGCTTACTTAACCAGTCACAACCCGCTGGATGAAAAATAAAAATTAGTGTAGGCTTGTTTAACCAGTCACAACCCGCTGGATGAAAAATAAAAATTAGTGTAGGCTTATTTAGCCAGTCACAACCCGCTGGATGAAAAATAAAAATTAGTGTAGGCTTGTTTAACCAGTCACAACCCGCTGGATGAAAAATAAAAATTAGTGTAGGCTTATTTAACCAGTCACAACCCGCTGGTAGAAAAAAATCCCTCAAGATATATAATGAGGCTATAACAATAGACTTAGAGGTTCTATTCTCGGTTGAGAAATTAAATATGCCTTCTATGAAGACTGAAAAATTAATGCCCTCTATGAAGACTGTAATTAAATAGGTCCTCTGTGAAGACTGTATAATTAAGTATGTCTTCTATGAAGACCAAAATTGAAGATGTCGTCTATGCAGACAATTAAATATGTTTTCTATGAAGACAGTTAATGTATAGTAATTATTATGTGTTGTAATAGAATGAGGGAATGAATGAGTTGTAAATAGTAGTATGTATAAAAGTAATATTAAAAAAAAAATACTTTTGGAAAATTAATAACGATAAGAATTCTAGTTGGTAGAAAAAGTAATAATAATAAATAAAAAAGTAAAGAAAAAGTACTATAAGAAAAAGTAAGTTAAAGAAAACTTTTTCAGGTCTAAAGAGTTGAGTAAATTTTGTGCAAGGAGTTCGTACTAATGTAATTGTTGGACAGAAGAGTGAAAATTTGATTGACAGGCTGTCATGGATGAAAATTTTGTTTGAAGTTTTGCAAAAGTCATTTATGTTATGTAGTAATCTCTAATCTATTTAAACGTATTGATAAATTAATCATGAAGAAACCATAAGCAGAATGTTTTTGATTTTATCAAGATCACGTTCAATGGAGTAAGGACTGGAAAGAATAGAACAATCTGAGTCTATTATTGGATTTAGTAATTCTCGTAATTCCTCAGCGGTTGCGACAGATGGAAATTCAATTGAGCGGAGACAAGTTCATAAGCAAGCTCAGGTTTATTTATAAGTGATGGATTCATAGTGTTATTAAAAATAAATGATTGTTTCAAAACGAGGTGTTTTTCTAGCTATTTAAAAACTACTTAAAAACAGTTATGATTTAAAATAAATTTAATAATACTAGTGCTAGGTAGGTATTGTGTTCAAGCTTAGACTGGTAGGAACCTCTGGATAGTCGGCACGGATTGCCCCCAGGAAAGTGCCTAGCCAAATCTAAGACTTGTATGTGGGATACACTGGAGGTACTCCCTCTCAGCACTGCCCGTAAGTATTAATTGCACTGATCTGAGTGATATATTGACGCTCAGAATCAGCAACAATTTTGTGTCGGTTTCTTTCAAAACCGCGTATAGTTTTACTGTCTGATGGGTGTAGTAAATGTGGGGTAAGTGTACTGTAAGTGTAGTGTGTAGTTGCGTGTTTGTTATGTCACTACTATAAATTATAATAGTGTAAGTGATAGGATGATATGTGATGAGTTGAAAGGAGAGTGAAACTAAAGTTGTTTAATTTTTTCCTAACTAATCTATTATACAAGGACTGGTTAAGTAAGACTAAGATAAATTTAATAAAACTAGTGTTAGGTAGGTGTAGTGTTCAAGTTTAGACTGGTAGGAACCTCTGGATAGTCGGCACGGATTGCCTCCAGGAAAGTGCCTAGCCAAATCTAAGACTTGTATGTGGGATACACTGGAGGTACTCCCTCTCAGCACTGCCCGTAAGTGTTAATTGCACTGATCTGAGTGATATATTGACGCTCAGAATCAGCAACAATTTTGTGCCAGTTTCTTTCGAAACCGCGTATAGTTTCTTGTCTGTAAAATGTAGTAAATGTTGGGTAAAGTGTCTTGTAAGTGTTTTGTGTAGTGATGTAGTTGTATTGTCAACTACTATAAATTAAATAAAATGAGGATTGGGATGAGATGAGATGAGATGATTAAGTTAATAATATGGCCGATAAAATAGTGGGGGGCGACTAAGGCTTTTAGAATTTGGAAAAAATTAAAAAAATCACACACAACATACAACGATCTTCAAAAATTTTAGTTTTCTTTCGGTTCGCCGGTACTGGTTGACTGGTTGGTGACTGGTTCTTATAAACGTTGAGGCGCCAGTGTGACGGGGTGCAGCCGGAGAAATAAAAGCTCACACAAAAAGGTCACTTGTTTTTATATTTAAGGAATTAAGGCACAACTGAAACGATTATATAAAAAAAGGTAAATTACACTGAATACAAAAACAAATTCACATTTATCACTAAAAACATATTATAAAAGGTAGGGCTACTTACAATAGTGCCTTAAAGAAACTTATAGACTTATAAACAGGAACTGGTGGTACAGAATATACATATATACAGGAAACTTGTGAATTATGCTTATGAGCTTATTATATACTTGTGAGCTTATTATAACTGCTCAGCACTATAAATATATTTAAATAATTTATTTTCGGTGAGTCAACCGCTCTACGCGCTGACTCTGGTAAGAATAAACTTCGAACAAAACAAATAAACAGAGACAGACAGTAAATTTAAAATAGGAAACGAAGAGAAAAGAAAATATGAAAAATGGCCAGAGAAGAGCGCAATGAAAGCAACGAGTCGCCAATATAGCTATGGCGCCTCGTTACAGAGGTAGGGTTTAATGGCCACATAAAGGGAAAACTATAAAAACTAGGATAATCGAAGATCTGGAGTACCTGGTGACCCTGATCAGAAAACACAAGAGCCCAACCAAACTATTAAAGATCGACATACCGCGTTTACAAAAAGTATTCAACTTGGTAGGTCGCTTCATTTGATGTCAAAAATCGAAGGTCTGAAGTATCCGATGAAGAACCCTCAGCTAGTCTCAGCTGTATTAGAGATATGGTAATGCCCCCTTCTACTATTGGTACATACAAAAATCGACTGTCATTGCAAAAATCCAGCGTAGTGGGACACATCTTCTAATTTTTAATCTACCCTAAAGTATGCGTACTGGAAATCAGAATGGAAAATCTGTCCTTTGCGGTAATTCAAGCATACGCCCCCACTGAAAAGTCATCACAGGAAGAAATAGACAATTTTTACGAAGACTTAGAGAAAGCTCATGACTCCATATCTACTGAGTACGTTTTTTCTATAGGCGATTTTAATGCTCAAATCGGAATTCCAGAGAAGTGTGAAAGTTCCGCTACAGGCGAGTACGGTTACGGCACCAGAAGGGCTCGAGGCGCGAGACTTATTGAATACGCGCAAGAGCACAACCTAAAAATTATAAATACAATGTTTAATCTAAAACCAAAAAACCGCTGGACATGGATCTCCCCAGATAAAAACACAAGAAATGAAATTGATTACATCATGACCACGAAACACCGCATGATCTCTAAATATGAAGTAATAACATCTTTCTCCTTTGGGTCGGACCACAGACTAAAAAGAGCAACAATACACCTAAATACAACAAAGAAAAGCAGGCGCCATTTTTCAAATATATCGACTAAGCTAAAAACTCCAGCAGAGCAGGAAATGTACCTTATAAACCTCTCCGGCTTTATACCACAAATCATAGTGAATCGAAACAACTATAACGTGGAGGAGTACTACCAGCAAATCATGCACCACATCAAGATAAGCCTAAAAAACATTAAAGGAATACATAAGAACAAAATCCTATCTGCAAGAGCGCTAGAACTCATGAAGGAAAGAAGCGAACTACAAAACAAGTCCAATTTAGACAAAGAAAAACTAAAAAATTTGTACAAATATACCAACAAAGAAATAAAAAGGTGCTACGATACCTACAGAAAAACAACCATACAAAGACACATCAATAATACTAGATCTACCAAAAAAGCTTATAAAGAGCTAAATCAAGCCAAAACATGGGTTCCTTTCCTCAAGTCTGGCAACAACAAATGCAATTCTCGCACGGAAATCATAAACGCTGCGACTGACTTCTACGCTAATCTATATAGACAACCAGACACACAGAACCTAAACATGGTCTCCTACAGCTACACAGCTACCCCTACAATACATCAGTTCACAGAACACGAAATATTGAAACAATTAAAGCGACTTAAACTAGAAAAAAGCCCAGGACCGGATGGAATTACCAACGAATACATCAAGGTTGCGAAGACTCTACTACTGACACCAATAACCACCCTATTTAATAAAATACTTGATGAAGAAGCTGTGCCACATGAATGGATGGCATCGGAAATTATTCTACTATACAAGAAGGGCGACCCAGCTGATATAGGCAACTACCGTCCTATAAGTATAATGTCTTGTTTCTATAAACTCTTTGCATCCTGTCTACTTGAAAGGTAAGCTCCAGTCATCGATGCCCACCAACCGATCGAACAAGCCGGTTTCAGAAGCGGTTTCAGCACGATGGATCACATCCAAGTGGTCGACCAGGTGATAGAAAAATATTTAGAATTTAACAAACCCCTGTATCTAGCTTTCATCGACTACAAAAAAGCTTTTGACTCAATTTCACACCAGAGCATCTGGGAGTCGCTGAAAGCACTAAATATAAATGAAAAATACATCAACATCCTAAAAAATATCTACTCTAACAGCACCAGTAGAGTCAAACTGGATAGAGTGGGCGAAATAATCAACATAAAGAGAGGTGTCCGGCAAGGTGACCCGATCTCACCAAAATTATTCATAGCTGTCTTGCAACACGTAATGGGAGAGCTGCCATGGTGCAATAAAGGTATTAATATAAATGGGAAATTTTTAAGTCATCTCAGATTTGCCGATGACATAATTCTATTTTCGGAATCCCCTCACCAGCTAAACAAAATGGTAAATGAATTGAACCAGGCTAGTATAAAAACTGGTATGGAAATGAACCTGGAAAAAACTAAAATTATGTCTAACTGCAGTGCAACGCCCATATCAATAAATAACACTCCTCTCGAGTTTGTCAACCGCTACACATACTTAGGAAAACAAATCTCCTTTAGTAAGGAAAGAAACTTTGAAGAACTAAACCGAAGAGTGGCGATTACCTGGAGCAAGTTCTGGCACCATAAGGAAATACTAAAATCGCAACTTTCGCTACCGACCAAGAAAATAGTCATGGATACAGGACTGCTACCGTGCCTTACCTACGGATGCCAAACTTGGACCTTTGATCTTAAAACCAGGAACAAAATTCAGACTATCCAGAGAAGAATGGAGAGAAGCTGCCTACGACAAGGTAAAGAACGTTGACATTCGAAAGAAGACTAAAGTATGTGACGCCTTAACTTCTGCAATGAAGGCTAAATGGAAGTGGGCTGGCCACGTAGCCCGTTACAAGGACGACAGATGGACTTTAAGGTCTGTCAAGTGGTATGGGCCAAAAGGCGCCAGATCGGGAGGTCGACCAAGGGCCAGATGGGCAGACGAAATTGTAGCATGCGCAGGTGAAAGTTGGCTTGAAAGAGCTAATGACAGAGAAGGATGGCATTCCTTGGGGGAGGCTTTTACCCAAACGGGGTCCATGCATTAAATATTTAAGTAGTTGACACATTAAAACAAATCTCAATTAAAGTCAAATCTCAATTATTAGAAAATTAATTTATTTAGTATATTAAATTGTAATTGTATATTATGTAAATAAGTCAAACTGTTATATTATATTATCGTTTATTATGTATTATGCATGGAATAAATAAAGCTTTATTATTATTATTATATTAAAGCGTCCCACTGCTGGGCGAATGCCTCCCCTTCTGCTTTTAATACGCATATAAATAAAATCAAAGAAACACTCTGGATATTAAGACTAGACTGACTTTTATGCTTATACAAGTTTATGAGAAGAAATAGTCGAAGTCGTAAATACCGCGCCGATCTTTCAGAAATTAAACCATCTAAACCGTCTATATGAATAAATAATGAACGCGAATGGGAAATACGAAAAACTGTTGCTACTGTACAAGAATCAGAACCGGAAATAAAGAAAAGAAAGATTTGTAATAATTAAAAATCTACTCCTAAAAATAAAAAGTATGTGTCAAATAAGAAAATCTAATAAAATAAATCAATATGCCCACGTTTCTACAAAAAGAAGTGAAATCCCACCAAAAACATTCTGTAAAAACTAGCCAAGTCACGATGGAGCTGCTTGTTTATCTCTAAAAAGTAATGAAATCTAGACAAAGTTGTGCCAAGCCCAAGGTGCCTCTCTGCGATTTCTTTATTATTATAGTTAATGTTGTGTGACTTGGCCGTTGAACATTCTTTATACGTTAGTGGGTATAAGTAAATTTTGTTTACACGTAATGTTATATCTGTTGTAACTCCCTATGTTTGTTAAGCGAGACAATAGCCCATACTGGCATTGGTAATGGGCTATTATCTCGCTACACAAACGTATAAAGAATGTTCAACGGCCAAGTCACACAACATTAACTATAAAAATAAAGAAATCGCAGTAAGGCACCTTGGGCTTGGCACAACTTTGTCTAGATTTCATTACTTTTTAGAGATAAACAAGCAGCTCCATCGAGACTTGGCTAGTTTTTACAAAATGTTTTTGGTGGGATTTCTTTTACTTCTTTGCGGTACATCAAAGAGAAAAATTAATAGTAAAACCGGAAGTTTGCATTCGTGTGAACGCTGTCACTGCCTGGCCACTACCGTGCCATCTCTCGAGCCGATATTACATTAGATCTATTTAAATCATTCTTCATTTATTCATTGTTATTAGTATTTGTAGTTATTAAAATAGCAATACATAAGTTTTAAAAATCAAATTATATTAATTAAATTTTTATGTAATGCTAACAATTGTTTCTTCTATGTATCTCCGTGAAAAAACTTAAGTATTTAACTTGAAGTTTTTTTCCCTAGTTTCATCACGACTTTTAAATAGATGAGTAAATTACTGAAGCGGCCTACTGTCATATCTTAGCGCAGTATTGTTTTAATATTACGATACAATTTCGTACAATTACCTTCTTAAAGTAAGCTTATTTTAATATTGTTTTCGTTAGAAGTTTGAATCGTTCACCCAATTCGTACCACGCCGTGTCTTTTGACAGTTAGCAATATTGTTTTTGTGTCAGTTTTAGCAATCTTAAGGTGCGAATTGACGATCAGTTTTTCGCATCAGTTGAACTGATGTCAATCCAAAATTTGATCGTGAGTGTCGAATCATCACTTCAGAGTTTTAACTGACGACGCGCCACGTATTTCCGAGACTCTCATAAATCCAACTCGGCGCGTCGCGCCAAACTGATCGTCAATGTGTGTGTGATCATCAATCCAACACAAACAGCTAGTAAGTACACTTCCTAACAGCCCGGCCGAGCGAAAACTGAAGAGCCGGAGTGACGCCAGTGAATGCGGAAATCAAGTTGGCTTAAAACCATTTTCAGTGATGCCACAGTTTTACGTCACAGTTTTACGAAAAACTGATCGTCAATGCCCACTATTAAAGAAGTTGCTATTTCACGACAGAAACAAAACTATTTTGAATTATTTGATTCAAATATTGGTTTTTTGATCATAAAAGGTAAGTAGGATGTTTCTGTATTTATTAATCTTCGTAACGACAGCAAATAAATTATTTGATGTCGAAGTGATAAACAATGTTAATTTTTAGATGGCTTACAAATATGAAGTTTTTTAGTTATTGGAAGGCGATAACACGGAAACCAACGCAAATAGAAAGCAGAGTCGAAGAAATATTCGTCAGAAGAGCGACCCTTTCGAATTAGACGAAGCAGAGTTTGTGAAATGTTATCAGCTTACTAAAGAATTGGCAAATAACCTCATAGAGAGTTAGAACCTCACCTTAAGACACCTTTAAAGTCAACCGATTTATCTGTATAAACAAAGGTATTAAATATACTGTTAGGTACGAAAAATATTTGTTTATAAATTGTGTATTTGTATTGCTATTGTTATAAATGGTGGTATATTAAATTAAAAGACCTATTTAATATTAATTGTCATTTTAAGGTGCTGACCGCTTTGTCATTTTATGCAATTGGTTGTTATCAACGCCCTACTGGTAACATTGTAATAGCACAGATAACATCAATCCCTAATATTCCCTATAGATGATCAAGATCGCCACGGAATAAAAGCAGAGTAAGTATGATTTACATTACACTCTACTTATATTTCCTGATAGAAACATAAGGAATTATAATTTCTTTCAGATTTTATAGTAAGTTTGGAATACCAGGAGTTTTGGGCTGTATCGATTGTACCCATGTTGATAATGTTCAAACAGCAATTCATGAAGAACAATTTTTCAGTCGTAAACATTATCATTCATTGAATGTTCATTTGGTTAGTAGTATTGCTATTTGCTGTCATAAATTTGAAGAAGCTTTTCATTTTCATTAATAAATTTAATAAATGTCACTATTTATTTACTTCACTCTTTAGTAAATTTATTTGTCTAGAATGTTTCGGTCAGTAGTATTATATGCAAATATATTAACACATAGCACCAATGCCCTATAAATTGTTAATAGACTAACCTGAAAATATAACAGAACCATATTAGGTATTTGTTTTAGGTTTGTGATGCCAACATGCAGATATTAAGTGTAGATGCAAGTTATGATGGTGCATCCCATGACTCATTTATATGGTCTAAACACCCATTAAAACCTCACTTGGAAAGTCTAAGTATAATACAGAGAATACTTGGTTCCTTGGTAAGTATTAGTTTTCAAATTATGGAGTCAAGGAATACATCAAAACTAATGTAATAAATAAAATAATAATAAGGGCACAAATTAAATTAAAACTAAATGATGTGAATTTGGTAAAGATTTATTATAATTATAAATAATCTGTCTTTTTTATAATTAACAAAGATATGTTAGTGGCATGTTTGTGAATGTGAATCATTTTTAAATTTATTTATCTATTTTTCTGTTCTTTTTTACAGGTGACTCTGGTTATCTGTTAAGAAAAACTGATGACACCTATATTAAATGCAGCTCCCAATACTCCAGATGCACACTACACCAATTTGCATGTTCGGACGACGAATGTCATTGAACGTGCAATTGGGCTTCTTAAAGCCCGTTTTCGTCGTTTGCTTGCCCACAGAGTATTGCACTACTCACCTTTATTGGTTCAATTCTAAATGCATGAGTTATATTACACAATATTTGCAATAGAGCAAACACTCCTGTGGAACAACTTAGCAACGAAGAGAGGATACAAGAATCCCAATTGAGACTCAGTGATGATATTGGTGAACAGACTTATTTTATTATTTGGATGATTTTATAATAATTTCAATTTAGTCAGTGTACATATTATATAGGTTTCCTATTTAGTATTAGATAATATGTGTTTAGCGTTATATGTAGTTTAAGTAAAGGGTCTTAAAATAATATTCATAGAAGAATAAACTTTTGTTTGTTTACTAAGTGAATTGCATTAAGATATTAGTTAATAGTACATGTATTACTTACATGCATTATTATTTCGATGTTTTTACAATGATTTTGCGTGTGGTGCCGGCCTAGAATAGCACTACTCCCCTCTCATCCCGTGGGTGTCGTAAGAGCCGACTAAGGGAAACCTCAC
Source organism: Calamotropha paludella (assembly GCA_927399485.1). Lineage (NCBI taxonomy): Eukaryota > Metazoa > Arthropoda > Insecta > Lepidoptera > Crambidae > Calamotropha > Calamotropha paludella. The sequence continues at coordinate 27,482,432 of OV656803.1, read as the reverse complement.
CTAAGGAGATGGGCAGCAGCATCTCTTTATGCGTACGGGTCATACTGCGATCGCCAACCCGTGGCGATCGAAGCGTGGCGATTATGGCAAAACCCCTATATGGATAGGCACACAAAGAAACGGCCCCTAGTCCCCGGCAGCCAAACCATTCCTAGCTACGGTAGCGGCTACGGTAACGGTAACGGGCAGGGGGTGCGAAGAATCCCGGGGTAGGTTGCGGCTACCAACACCGACGACTGGACCTGGCAACATATAACACGCCACATTGAGGACCGACGCGAAAATTACAGAGTTGGAAGAAGTTATCGGCACCGATTTTATTTTTGACCTACTTTTTGTAGGACGTGTGCGTTGCTCCATTGCTATCAGTACGTTCTATTTATCTCCTACAAAAATCGATCACCGATTATCGGACGTGGGCGAGCAGCCTAATTATTATTTTAAGTTCAGAATACAGAATAAACCGTAAGGAGCCTACAGCTGATAACATATGCCACTCACTGCGTCCAAAAACAATTCGCAACCCCCGCATTCCTCATACTTCCCACCCGTACAGTGTTGCTAGCTTAGGGAGAGTTCGCTTAAATTAAAATGAAATAAATTAAATAAGAGTAAATTAAAATTCATATTTCAAAATAATGCAATCCGAATAATGTTTTTGTGTGAACATATCACTTTTACAGTTATACCGTTAGATAAATATTAATACACTACTATGCATAAATAACCCTTTAGTGAAATAAAACACGTAATTTTAAAAAATATGTCTTTATTTCCATATATATATATATGTACTAGCAATCTTAACAATACCGGTATTTTTACCATATTAAAAATTTCAAAACCGGGAGCCCGGTATTCCGGTATTTTCCGGGTTGCCAGTTAAATTACTGTCATTATCCGTGTTTTCAGGAGTAGCTACATTTAAAAACTGCAACAAATGAAAATGACATGACTTTTTCTTCTTCGCTGCACTACCACTTCTTTCGTCATTTGCTTTTTTCTTTTCACACATATAATAGTCTCTTGCTGTTTTCCATTTCTTTTGCAGAAAGTTCACTGAAAAATAAAAATTATAACCGTTTATTATATTGGAATATTTTTAACTGTGTATATTATTCTAACTACTTATGTTTTACGTATATTATTTTATTTAAATTTTTTTTAGTAATTTATTTATCTATGTTTTTCAGGTATATTGCGAAAGACGTTGATTTAAATACGACAAGCGAAGACTTTAATAGGGTGCTCTACAGCTAGTGATATTATCAAGCAAACTTGTATATAAATTTGGAACGTATTTCAGCGACATGAAATGCCAGATCCAAATGAATGTATCTGGAATACAAATGCCGAGGTTTTTTATAAAAAAACTAATTTCCCGAATTGTGTTGGAGCCGTCGATGCTAAACACATCAGAATCAAATCACCTACAACACAGTGGCTGAAATTATTTTAATTATAAAAAATTCTTCTCCATCGTACTGATGGATTCAAACTGTTGTTTTACAACGATCAATGTTGGTGATTATGGAAAAGAATCAGATAACTCTGTCTTTAGAAAGTCTGAATTGGGTAAAAAAAATTTACACAAATGATTTAAATTTACCGGTAGACAGGAGTTTACCCAATTATATTGAGAACCCCCAACTTTATGTTTTTGTTGGAGATGAGGCATTTGGTTGACATATGAATGTGATGCGTCCATATCCAAACAGAAACCTCGACAAAGACAAACGTATTTTCAATTATCATCAGTAGAGCACGTCGATGTGTGGAATGTGCGTTTGGCATAATAACAAATAAATGGAGGGTACTTCATTCACCAATACAAGTTAACCCTGACTTTGCCATTCATATAGTTAAAGCTACATGTATTTTGCACAATTTCGTGGGGCTAACTTTGACGACCAGTTTCTACAGTGTCAACTACGATCTACTCGACCAATTTCAACTAGTACGAGGCGAATTCTGCGACAGATATCAGAGATATTTTTAAAAATTACTTTGTCAGTGAAGTAGGAGCGATACCCTGGCAAGAGAGAATGAATTCAGTATTCTGATATTTTACTATCAATTAGTGCAGTTATAGGTTATAATAAGACAATGTGACATAAAATCTTGTTTGGTAATAAATAAATAGAAACTTACTTTTATTATTTTTGTCTTCGTTGCTCAAATTATTCCAATCATCGAAACAATTCTCGGCGACCTCTTATCAATCTTATTTGGAACAGATCCTTTGCGTAATTTTTTAAAACCACATTTTGTGTCATAAAACCATTCATCTTCAAAATGTTTTGAACAAATAACTAAGGTTTCCAGATTTCATCTAACCGAGCATGTCTTATAATTTTAATCCACTTTGCTCTTATAGTGTCAATAGCGAGGAATCTGAAATATAACTTTTAATAATTAGAATAGTTTTTATTGTTTAATGTCTGATGAAAGAGCATGGCGGCTAGCGTTTCCACGCGTGATTTCTAAATCATAAGTAAAATACGGATTAATGGCATTTATTCGGATTATTAAAATTAAAATAAAAAATCTCCTGGGTCATTACGACTTTAGCATTGATTTTTATTAGTTTTCAAAAAAGGTGTAATATCCTATTTATATCATAAATATTATGAAACTAAATTAATGAATATATATTTATATATTTTGTAATAAAATGAAACGTTAAACTATTTTATAAATATTAAATCCTTTTTTCACCCATTTAAAAATAAACCAGTGAAAGTAGGGAAAAATCCAGCAAAACTGACAACATTAATAAAATGGATTCGCCCAAATTGTTTACAATTTGAACAAGTAAAAAACTTCAGTATTTAACCGATTCGTTGCATACAATTACACAAGCTTGATTAACGTGAAAAATGAAGATAGTTTTATTCGGGGTTGATTTCCCTAAAACTTCATTAAAAGGAGTTATCATCGATTTAAAAATGACACGGTTTCAGTGGCTAACGTCACACGCAAAAAAAGGGATGGCACGACAGGCGTGCCATCAACAACGAATCGGTTAAACAAAATTAGACGCACATGCGCTACTAACACATGAAATATGATCCCATCTTGTTTTTCTATTTTCCAAATGTATTCTAGCAGGTTGGAACCGTATAAGAGGGCATTAATCATTAAAAACTGAAAGAATTTTTGAGACGTGAGTCACACGGTGGTCACTAATAGACTAGTCTTCCAAATTTCAAACTACTCTCTTTTAGAGTAGTTTGTGTGGCTTCAGTATAAGGCGCGTTCGCGGTTTCTGGTTTGTTCTGTATTCTGTGATTCGAAGATACTTATGCCAAATTCAACAATCAGACTCAACATAAAAGGCCTTATGTGTTCCTATAAAACAATGTATTAGTAAAATAAATGTGAAATGGTACCTACTCTGTTAAAAAATTAAAAATAGTAGACAATTTATTCATTTTAGCATCCTTATTATGTATTGACTGCCCATTATTTATTAATTACTTTATCTATCTTTTAAATATAATATAATAAAATATGTCACAATATTTGACCGCTATGGACTCCGAATCTGTTCAATTTTGATGTTTACTTTTCATTTAGCTGTATCTGTTCCAACTTAGAACAAAGGATAGGTTTTATTTTAATTTAGGATAAAAAATTACACATTAAAACAATTGACCCACAGCAACGCGTAGCCGGTAGAGCTAGTATATACATTATATATAAAAAATACATATACATTCCCTGTCACAGTGTAGGTATTTTTGCTATGAAATCCGAAACATTGCTGGATTTGTTCTGACTTAGGACATAAGATAGGTTTCATTTATAACAAAACAACGCGTGGCCGGGGCATATATAAGTTAATAATGAGGTATTATTGAAACTAATTAGATATTTACTTTGTATTTTATTTATTTATTTTTATTTATTTCTTTTGATCTTCTATCCTCTGACCCTTCATCAGTGATTTTGTACACCTGAAAATTAAAAATAGTTATAAGTTGCACTTCCTAATCGCAAATTGTTAACAACATAATAGTAATGCAAAATTATAACAAGATGATAGATATTATAAGCATAAAATACCATTAGTGAACAAGAAATCACGAAGCATGACTGTTAAAAAGAAAAAACAGGCATAATTCTATTATAGCACCAACGACTGGTATTCAAAAAAGGTAAAAGGTGGATTCTGAGCAGACAGAAGTCAACAAAGCTGGCTGTGATATGGCATTACACAGCAAATCACAACCACTTTGCCGTCATCTGAAAGCTCCATCATAAGTAACCGTTGAGTTAGTGCGTCAGTGAAGGCCGCAGCAAGGCAGCACCTTGTCGCTCATCAAAGCTGGCTGTGATATGGCATTACACAGCAAATCACAACCACTTTGTGAGAGGCAACGTGTGCTCTTTTATCTCAATATGTCGATGAAAATGCTGACTAAACACGACCACGTCTTGTTTGCCACCAACGCGTTGTCACGTCGCACAGCCCAACTCGTCAAAAATGGCTGTGATATGATGATAACTACACGGCACAGTCATTTTTACGAATAGGCCACGGACTCGCTTCTGTTTCTGCAGTAATTCGTAGTGGACATCTCCATAAACCGACCACATCAAAGAGGCTGTGATATGAAGACGCAGACATTTCACCGCCGCTTTGACAGGCTAGGCCCGAGAATTTTTCCGATCGCTGTGATACAAAGGCTTGCAGTGAAGGGGTAACTGTGCTGGTCGAATGAGGCCATGCTCATCAAAGCTGGCTGTGATAGCTGTGGAATGATCTATAACAAACCAACTTTGATGGCAGGGCCTCATTGAATGTTTACACCAAATCTGAAATTGACACAAGTAGGAAAACACAAAAAAATATCCAATACCCTACAAATATGAAAATTAGTAACGTTACAATAGTATTTTGTCTAACTTAATTAACTATATGGCTAATATGTAGTCCTACGTAAGAGAGAGCTAGTTAAGGCAAGACTAAATTTAAATTAATAACACTGATGCGGTAAAGAACTCTTTCATGTATTCCTTTATAAACCGCTAGATAGAAAAGCTTTGATATGATTTACAACATCATACGTTTCATTTGCTCGTAAATAAACATCAAAACTGTTATCATATTCACTAATATAAAATTATTTTATAATACACCTATGTAGGGTATAAATCGTAGTACTGATTCATTCTTTCCGACAGCGCCACAATAAAGAAATTTAATTCGGTAAATACAAAGGCACATTTTCCTTATAAGGAAAGAAAAATAAATATACATTTTTTTAGCTACTACTACGTAGTCTGACTTGTGGCGCTCTTGGAAGGCATCACACTTACAAATAGTAACATATACAGTACGAATTTCTATTAATTAATTATCTAAATTCCTAAACTAACCGTAAAACAGTTTCACTAACACGAATTGGATAATAATAACAATAAATTTATCTTCAGTCTCCTAAAACATCAGCAAATACACGTAAAAGACTGAATATGATTATATCAAAATTAATTAAATTATAAAACTTAAAATCCCGATGAACTTAGTAAATGTCTCTTACTCCCACATTGTTTATTATTATTATGATTATTATAATGTGTAGGTATCGAAATATTAAAAATCATTCTGCTCTAATATAAAAGGATAGTAAGATAGACAGCATCGCTAAAACATAATTTCCAAAAATTTGGAACTCCGCATAGACGGCAGTGTCCTCCCCGGGTTCTATCATACACCTGCAGTGAAAGTTACCAAACAGAGTTCAGCCGTGAAGGCGGCGAATTAATCTGCATACAGTTATGTGTAGTTTTGTCGGTTGTGTTAAACACGACGCAGAATTTTCAATTCGCGACATTATGTTTTGCCTGTTAAAATTATTTTGTCCTACAAGGATAACGAGCTCGATGATGTCATTATTTATTATTCCTACATATAAATAATAATAAATACATAAATATTTCTTACACTCACACCAATTAGCCCAGCCCAAAGTAAGCACTATAAGGCTTGTCTTTTGAATACTAGGGTAATGTAATATTCATAGAAATATATATAAACATCTACTCAGGTATAAATGCTCGTATTTATCAAACAATCATCTGACCCTTCCGGGATTCGAAACCAGGAACGTCAGTGCGAAAGGCAGGATCGCTACCGTTTTATTAAGATTCCGTTATTTTCAAAAAGTTTCCGTTTTTTCTCATGATCATGAACTTGTACTAAGGTTCGTATCAAGCTTCAATAAATATAATATTTACAAGTTCAAACCAATTATTCTTCTATCTGCATTAGATTCAGCTGATTGTTCATTATAGATTACCCTAATTTAGGACTAACTAGATCATAGGCGCCCAAGTCTCTGGTCGAAGCGAGTATCAATATCAACTAAACAAGTAGCTAGTTCAATCAATTAGCTTAGTATAAATGATTATATACATTGGCTATTGTCCGTCGTTCAACGTCTAAGTAACACGAAGGTCTGCCGGCTTTGTGTATAGTGAGTGATCCGATATGACATCAGCAGACCTATCGAATAATAAACCGGACAATGTGGAGATCCTTATAGTAAGTTACTCGATCAAATGTCTACCAGATAATTCAGTCGCGATCTTTAAACAGGTTAATTAATTATAGTACCTATCTATTGTAATGCTTAATATATTCAGCTTTGAACATAACAGTTGCTAGGCAAAAGAAAGCAATCGTCTATTTTCTTTAACTCGATTTAGTAAAGCAAATATTCAACATACACGAATAACGTCTTTTTGTCCATATTGAGATAATAGGTTTTGGCTTCTGCCCACACACCCGAAGGTGGCTTTCGTAATTATTAAAACACGGGAATACGTCAATACTCCATATTCATGACTTTAAAATATTATCATAATGGTTCCTAAAATGTGAAGGGGTACTTCACTTAAAATGTTACCCATATCCTATCACTCTAGAAGTAATTTTAAAATATATTTTATTAATCTATACAACAATTTTCTGAAATCTATAGTTTTATTTGACATATGTAACTTCATTGTATTGTCGGACGATAGCCACAAAATTGTCAAAATTGACAACAAAGTGTCTAATATTTTTTTATTTATTTAAGCTATTCTGCTTTTCTTTTTAGTCTCCAAAAGAGAGGGTCATAAGACGACGATGGACTAAACGAAATTCATACCCATGTAGTGCCCGCTACTACAATCAATTAATTCTCAAATTATTACCATTACTATGTTCCTAATGTTGACCATTAGGACACACCAAGGACAGGCACGGTTCAATTAGGTGAGTCCAATTATGAAAAAAACATCTCTCGTCAAATCCAAATCCGTATGGCAAGTATTCGGGAAGCTACAAAAAATCTTCGTGTTCATATAACCAGAAGTCCAAAATCTGTGGCCAGAGTATGTTGCCAAATGAGACACGTAAGTTGCTAATCAGGGTTGTTATAGGAAGGATTGAGTGATAGTGAGGATAGTGCAATGGAGAGTTATAAAGTTTCCCTGCGTGATAGAATCAGAAATGAGAAGATCCACAGGAGAATATAAAATCGACATTGCTTGAAGGATTGAGGAAGGTGAGACACAGCGGGAAGAACAATGGTCGTTGGGGTCGAAAGGTTCTCGAATGACGACAGTGAACCGGACCTTGTGTGCGCAGTCACAGGATTTATCGTTACGGAGATTTTGGAGGACGCCTATGCCCAGTAGTGGTCGTCATAAAACTAATATAAAAGATTTCGCGTCAACTATTGATATTACTCATTTATACTTTTGATAATTAAGAGTATATTGTTATTGACTTAAATTTTATAAATTCAAGAATTGTGGTACGTATTTTCGCAATGTGTTAACACCTTTAACATGTTATGCGAAACAGTAGAAACGGTTGATATGACCGACAAAGCTGTCTACAGTATTTTCAAGTTGGCTGTATGTTTTTGTAATACAATTGCAGATTAGACCTTATTTCGCACGTTATTCATAGTTATGTTAATAAAAGTGAATCTTTGGAAATTACTGTTGTGTGCCCATTTATCAGTGACATTACTGGTAGTGTGTTTTATCGGTAGTGAGGGTGATGAATGGTTTAATACAATTACAGATGCATTTAATGAAATTTCATTTTGACGTCATTATTGAAAGGCAACCAATGCTTTCTCTACTTGCAAGCAAGCATCACAATTGATATTTTCGAGAGCAGTCTTTTTGTATTATTGTATTAAAACGTAGTTTTAAATGCAATAAACAAATTCTTGCACTGAGTCAATTGTAGTAATTTATTAAGGAACTTGAAGAGTTGTTATTTAATAAAGTAAAAGCGAAAATACATCGGTTTTGATATTATATTCTTATGAACGACAGTTTGAAATGCGAACGCGCACTTATGCCACTACGGCTATGGCTATGATACAAATTAATCTAACATTCACAAGATAAATATAATATAGAAATAAAAAGACCTCTATAGAGTTTTGTCTAAAGCAATCTGATGTAAGTTATGCTCAATCACCATGTAAATCTTATTATTTACATTTATTTATTGCTAAAACGGAGACAAAGTATACACTTCAGTCAATTAAATATGTATACTATTCAATATTATATTAATACATTATTCAATTTGGAAGGAAAATTATCGAGGAGATGGATTTCAGGACTGACATATAAATTTTAAACGATCCTTATGGAATATGAATACATTCATAAAAATGAATTACCAACTTTATTATAAATTATCTATTCTAGAATCTGTTCTGTTTTATTTTTTATCATAATTAATATATTTTTTAATTGCATCAGTAATGTTTGTAAGAATATATCGTTTTGCTTATTTTTAACATGTTTTTGTTGTTACTTAAATGTTACTTAATATTTTTACGATTACAGTTTTTATACAAATATATCTATATACATAATATACCTATATATACATACATAATATAATACATGTTGCTTTGTTCCACATCTACACCTTTACTTTTACTTGTTTTTTTTATTATATATGTATAAAAATCTTGTCACAGTGCTTAACCCGATGAACTCTGAAATTACTCAACCGATTCTAATGATTTTTTTTTCATTTTGTTGGAATTGTCCCCACTTAGGACATAAGATAGGTTTCATTTAAATTTATAACACAGCAACGCGTGGCCGGATCAGCTATGGTAACCCACAATTGTAAAATAAAAGGCAGACCAGAGACCTTACTGCGAGTTCACGCATTCGATACTCGTTATCGACCGCGTTACAGATTTCTATGAAGATTCGTAGTCCCCGATGGCTACCGCTAGGGGCGCTGATACAAATTTCCATAGTAATATTTTACGTAGACTGTATCGAGTATCGACGTGTAAACTCGCACTAAGCCCTCAGATCAAGATATAAATGATAGAAATCAAAATGTGTACATATGTTTATAAATTACAATATGCAAAAGACAATTCTGCATAGGTTGTTTTTCTAAAGTACTGTTATCAGGGTTAATATTCCTTATGATGGGAAATTTGTTATATAATATGTTGTTTCGTTGTTATTACGTATATCCTGTTTATGAGCTTTATTAAAAATTACTTGATATCTGAATATGAAACAAGACAATTTACATTTAACGACAGGTTAAATACACACATCAGAGAATACAGTGACCAATACAGTGATAATCGAAAGAACTACAATGCAATCTGTTTCTTACACTAAAGGTAGTTTTTCATTATCCCAAATATACCTACACAAAATGTTGTTTATTCAGCTCCTGACGCAGATCTTTTATATATTTTTGTTTTATACATTTTGTGTAGAATTATCAACCAATCACGTTTGGTACTTAATTCTCAAAGAAAGTATTTTGATGCTTACCAATGAATGCACATATCTTGCACTGATTCTGTATATAACACATAAGTCCCTAAAAATGTCACTCACACTCATCCCATTCAGTAAAGCAATTTTAATTCAGATATAGTTTTTTAAATAGATTGCTATGTCAACTACAATTTAAAAAATGTGTGGGTACCTGTATCTATAATCGAAATAGGTTATAAATCAATAAACGTGTGATTTTTAAAATACAACAGGTTGTAGCAATCATATTTTTTTTATTATCACTACTACTTTGGATTATCGAATAAAATTTAATAAGTTTATATTTATCAGTCTTTCGGATTGAAGTACAATGCGGAAAGTACTAACGTAAACGAATTAAAATCAACATTAAAAAACCATTATGCGTTATAATTTAGAAAAATTATTTTAATTCTACTTATTACTCGATGATACAGAAATTCAAGTAATTAGCACAAATTATATTATAAATCAGCTCAAATTATATAAAATTGTACGCAATGTAGATTCCTCAAAAATTTTAACAGTCTTCGTTGTGAATTGGATGATGTTCAGACAAAAGTGTTACCTTCACCGAAGGAAGTCGGGAAGGGGTTATAGATGCAGACGTGTGCTCGTCGGCGGTGCTCGGCAGGCTATGGTGAAAGGTGATAGGGAACAAACATCCTAAACAGATAACCAATGCGCAGAGGACGCGCACCCGTGCCGCCCTGACAACGCTGTCAACATGACGACACACTTGTTGGCTTTTTTGCTTCGTCCCAGGCAAAAATTAGCTCGTTCAGACGATTCGTGGTCCTTTTTCACGTAAAGGAAATAGAGCACGTCTCGTTGCTTGTGATACACCTCTACGGTTACCAAAATACAACAGATATCTAATGAGATTATTACTAGGTAATAAATAAATAATTATTTCTGAAATTCACACCAATTAGCCTAGCCCAAAGTGAGCACTTTGAACCTTGCGTTATGGATACTAGGGTAACGGATAGGCATACATATATATGATAATAAATGTGTAGATAATAATTATAGAAATATATATAAACACCCATGATTCAAGTACAAATGCTCTAAAATCTAGCAAAATGCTTAAATCACAAACAATATTAAAGAACAGATATAATTTTCTTCCTACGGGTGTTAATCAAACTAATAATAACGCTCAATATCTTAAAGCGTTTTGTATTACATTTCTTTTAAGTAAATAAAAAAAGTCAATAACTAATAATAAATTGTAGTGTGTAAAGACACGGTGACTTTAAGCGTTTTGTATTTTTATTCTCTTTTCAGATAATACTGTGTGTATAGACACAGTACAATTTATTATTTGTTATCGGGTTTTTTTTTAATTTACTCAAAAGAAATGAAGAACAAAACGCTTTAAGTCACGTAACGTGTAGTGAACGTGTAGTGAAGCGATACGGAGGCAGTCCGATAAATATTGAGTGTTATTATTAGTAGATTTTTTTTTTCAAATTTAAAAATAAAAGTAAGTCGTTTAGTTTTGGTACTCTTACTTTGTTTAGTATACAGTATAAACAATAGTAGTACACAATGTTAATGCTGTTCTTTGGCAGCGCTCCGCCTTTCTTATTACCAACATATTTATGGACTACTTTGGTTTTATAAAAGTTAAAATGTTTTTTAAACTTAAAAAATGTTATTATTTTACAAGTTAATATAATTTTAAAATAGTTATTTTTGAAGCTATAATTTACTATTATTATTAAAACGATATTGTAACAAAGTAATTTTTTAAGAAAATTATATTTTTTGGTTGTATTTTTTGGTTATATAACGTTAAATATGACTATTAATAAAATTCAGATAGCTATTTTTAAAGCTAAGTTTAAATCCTATCTTACAATCGGGAACGAGCTCACTAAAGTAACCACTTTGAATTTAGGACGATACCTTCAGAAGAAATATTACTTTTCTAACAATACCGGAACATCAAGCGACCGTAGCAGACATATACAATGATCGATGACAAACATCACAAAGTAAGTAGAAAATAATCTATTTTAGATTAGTTGAAACTATTTAGAAATATTTGTTTACAAATTACTATTTATTATTTTACGAGCACCCACCATACAAAGGGCTGATACTGGCCAAGGAATATAAAGAAACCTTCCGAGGTAAACATTTATGTCTGATATAAAAAGATAATAATTTAACTTTTAGATTAGCACATCGAAGTAACGAGGTTGACTTTGTTCATGTGATTTATGAGAAAAAATATTTTTTAAATATACATTTACCTACCTTCTTATTTTAGTTTATTTATAAATATTTCAATTCTTTTGAATTCGAATATTATAAGTTAACCTTCTCGTCCCATTTCACTTTTGGTACATTTCGTCCATATAGGGAAGCGATATATTCGCGAAAAATTCACTTAGCAAAATAACTGAAGAAGAAGAATCGTGATTTTCGTTAAACGTCTTTTCAAAACTTCCAATTTGCGAAACGTCCATTCCTCAATTGATAAGTTTGATAATAGAGAGTAATAAAGCATCTTGGTTGTGACAACCGACTGTCACTGCCTGTTGTAAGTTATACAAATGCGTAGTGAACCAAATGCCAAAAGGACTAATTTCATTCTGAATCAAATACGTAATCATTAAATGGTAAATGGATCAAATGCTTAGTGAACCAAATGTAAAGGGGATCAAATGTGACGATTATATTATTATTAAGTAGTAAGTTGGACAACGTTGATATATTACAATTTTTTTATTTTATTTTACGTTCCGAAAAGACTTCTTTCTGCGATTATAAGCATCATGCTACTAAGTTACTACTAAGCTACACTACCAAGTAAAAGATAGTATACTCAATGGCGTAAGACAATTTACAATGTCTTTTCGCAAACTATTTTTATTCATATTACCTATAACAATATATATCTTGAATGAATAAAAAAATAGTATTAAACGCACTTGACTAAGTTTCATTTCATTTCAAAGGTTGATTAATTTATAGTTGCTGTGTAATTTGTATAGTCAAACAATTTCAAATATTAAAGGAAAAAATGTAGTAGTAATCGAAAAAAAATAATTTTCGAAATCGTAACGTGAATCTGCGTTCAAGAGCATAATACGTTCATATTAATTTAAGTTCTTTTTTATTGACTCTTCGGACGAATCTAATATCGCACACACTATTTAATTTTGGTCTATTGTATGTTAAAAAATTTCCTATAAAATATTACGATCTGTTAAAATCCTGCCTCTTACTATTGACCATCTTTCTGTTCATTTGAACGCTAACGTTGACAGCTAAGATTGAGATCGCATTGAGTCAAGATTGTGTTGTAAATGACATTATCACAAGATTATCGTTGACCACGATACGTCGAGAAAGAGTTCATAATGGGTGCAAAGGTAAGAGTATGTGGCTAATAATCCTGTTATAAAAGATAACTGCAGCAGGCATAAACCATTGTTGCTAAGGGAAGCGATATACTACCAAAATTGAGTGAGTTGGATATTATGTTACTATGAATACGCAAATAGATAACCCCTTTAAACGCACATTTTATTTATTTCAAAGCTAAACGGCTACAGCGCTAAAAAACACCTACTGATATAAGCACCGCCTGTATGTAGTACATACTAATTGTATATATTTTATGCATACGTATATTTCTAAGTAATATGTATAGTTTTAATGATGGATAGCATTGTTACAACTGGTAGCTACCAATGGCTAAAGAATTAAAAAAGTCATTTCAATACAAGATGTTGAATGTGCCTAAATCAAAAGCGCATTTGAACGTAAAACAATAACATTTTAACCAAAATGTATATAGAAAGCTTCTAGCCATAAGTTAAATGATTTGAGGAAAGTTTGATAAGAAAATTCCATTTTATTAAGATTGAAAAATGAGCTAATCTATTCCTTACTTGGTGTTACTAATTGAATAATTATTACCTATATATGACTATCTGAAGCGGCCACGCGGTGCTGTGTTATAAATTAAAATGAATCCTATCCTGTCCTAAGTCAGCCAGCTAACTAAAAAAAAACATCAAAATCAATTGCGTATTTTCGGTGTTCATCCCAGTCAAACACTGTGACAGGAATTTTTTGTATAAAAATTATATTTTAATCTTTTAACTCAAAATGATAGAATTGAATACTCCTTTAGTAGGGGAGCGGGGGCTAGCTGTAACAGGTGCAAGTAGTAACGAGCATTTTTTACCTGGGTAAAAGCAGAATATTCATTGGATTTTTAACCTATCCTACTATTAATAGACATTCTATCATATGAGCGCGGTCAGTATCCCGCTGGATAACGCAGGAAGCGGTGTTGTGCAGGCGCTCCGATAAGACCAGGTAATGGACTTTTTTGTCTATACAAAATTTAATATTGTTGATTTCAAACTGTTTAGCAGTTGTTGATTTATTCAAATTTATTTAGCATTTGTTTACGTTTTTTAAGTTATACAGTTAACTTTAATTTTACACCAAATGAGGGATATATTAAACCCACTGCAAAAAGCCTTGCAGTGGGTTATGTTATAACACTGTCATGGGGTAAGTTGTAACAAGTCACAACTTGCCCCTTATTGATTTATTATTTCTCATAATTATATGGGACATACTTAAATTTTTTCTTTCCATGTCTTTAATACTTTTTGTTGAACTCAATTGATTTTATGTATTTCAGATATAAAAGAAAAACTGAAAATGCTTATCAAAGCCAAGATGTCTTGAAAAAAAAATCCATTACACGAAAAGCTACAAACCATTTTGATTCGATTCATGCTTCGCTATATAGATATGTGTATAAATAATGTCAACCCCAGATTGGTTTCTATGGGGATGAAAAAGCTAAAGTATCTGAGTACTTGCTTAATTGCTCCAATATCTACTTTGGATGCTTCCTTTGATATTTCTTATGTTAAATATACTAAATAAATCTTTGCGAAATAGAAAACTGGTTTTCAATTATTAATGTTATACTTTGCCTACTTTAAATTAAATTTAAATACTTATTGATTCATTTGAAATTATAAACTATAGCTTAAATTTACAGCATAAACAACCTTGTTTATTTTTGATTTTTTTGTTTTCGGGAAAAATATAGGATCTTTAGTTTTTTTTCTTTAGAAGTGGTTAGCGGTGATCGCCAACGGGATTAATCTTCTAATTTTTACTATTTGGTCTATCTCAGTTTCACTCTTGGCATTTCTTATGTCAATCTGAATTTTTTAATGACAAGATAACACTTGCACTTTAACTTCAATTTGGAAAAGTTGTAATTGGATTTTTCATTTAAATCCAACAAGAAGTTTTGATGCTAACGCGTATTGTATTGAATGGCGCCGGCGCGATACCACATGTCCAGTGCCTATTTCCACTGTATACAACGTCAAAGCGGGAAGTGGGGAAAGGTCACATTATAATGATGAACCATTCCGAATGTGTCGTATTAAACGATAATATTTTAAAAATTACAATAGGTAATAAAAAAGAATTCGATCATTTGATTATTACAGCCTAAAAAAATATTTATATAGTAACTTTAAAAAAATATATTTAAAATGCCCATTGGGACCACTAGGAAAACGTTCATCGAATTAACATCACAGGAATATCTTCATTTTCACTATATTTTTAAATGAGATGTTAAAAACACGGGTTGGTAAATTTACGTTATTAAGTTTAATTATAACAGAACAGTTTTAAATAGACGAGTTTCAATATGCATATAAGTTTTAGCATAACGAAATGTATTAACAGAAACTTTGCTGACACTAGTTTAAGATAGTCTAGTCGTTTTTAAAAGCTTCCAAATAAGCAAAACAATTCTGTAATGTTCAAACACATTTAAGGTAACAATACCAACATGAAGGACGCCGTACGGTGAAGAGCGGGCGACGGCGGCGGCGAGTTGCGGCGTCAAGCCAACGCGGTGCCCTATCTACATTTCTATTGTTAATTTACTTCTTCATCTTATTCAAAGTTGAAATATTAGATAAAAAGCATGGTTTTCACTCTAGATTCGATTTATTGATACAACATTTACGCAACAATCATCACTGTAGCAGAACTTGTTCGAAGCGAATTTTATATGTAACTTACCAATGCGAATTCGATCCCAATTTCAATTCATTTTTTTCCAGAGCGTTTTAAGAGTAAGCGTACGGTATAAAATTTAATGTCCGTTATAATTACTACTTTTACTCAAAAAGACGAAAGAAAGAAAGACTAATTTAGTGTAGTTTTCTTTTGTGTTTATTCACAATATTATATAAATATTAATAACCATTTTCATGTAAACGATAAAAGTACTTTGCTTTAGCTGTAAATTATTGACAAACTTTGAATTCGTTAAAAACGATTTTTATTTTTAATCAGGGGCAGGGGAGTCAATGCACTAATGTCATATCATAAACTATTAAATGAAGTCATGAACCTCGCCGTACAATTACCTCTAAATTCGATGTTATTTTATAACCTTATCACGTTAGTAGTAATGTATGTATATTTACAATCCCACAGTTATCTGTCTTACTCTTAAGGATAACAACGCCGTGTGACCTTGCTAACTTTAAGGAGTGGATTTGAATAGAAATTTACTACTTTTTTATTATATAATGTGTTGTATAGTGCAGTTTGTATAAAATACCAAAATGTTCGATTAGAACTATAGAACTAATTCTTATTGTATTGTTATTTTATTATATTCCATTACAGCTAAGTGGCCACTATTAAGTAATGAATAGCTGTCCTGGCAACACATTGCTGTGGCTCAGTTATTTTAATTTGTAATATTTTTTTATTTTATAGGAAACAATCTTCATAGTAAAATAAATATACATGCCAATTTTGAGGGTAAACGGTTGAACGGCGTAAAAGATGATATGCTGCAACGCCACTTGGTGAATAACAACAAAAGAATAGAGTAAAAACCTTTTATGGTTGTATACGAAAACTATTATTTTTTTTTTGTCAATTTACTACTTCGTTAAGTATAAATTCCCAACAAAATCCATACCATTACCAGCTTACAAGTATTCTGATTGATTTATAAATATCCTACAGGACCCAAGTTATTAGAATTATTTATTATTGCTTTGCCTTTACTATATTTGAATTAATACAAGTATAATATCAACACCCTAAACAAAACAGTAATGTGGTTATGTAAATTTGATAACTATCTGTTTGTGTTATAATATTTATGTATATATTAAAGTTCAAATATGTATCATGACAGAGAATCCCTTTGTGATAATTTACTTTCTATTTTCTACCTAAGAAACGTGTAATGGTGTCTGCTATTAAATCCGAAAAAATCGCATACACTATCGGGGCGTAGTCTAACTTTGAGCGCTCAAGGGTGCATCGTTTGTAAGAAATATGGCGGACGTAAGAAGTTAGGCGTATACTTCTCTCACTCTACAAAAATACTCTTGCCTCTTACTACGTTTCTTTTATAGAATTTTGAGAGAAAAGCGCATCTAAAGCAAAACTTTATACTTCTTACACATACTTGTTACAATTCATTTAATTAACATATTATAGATATTTTATATTCATAAAAAGCATTAATTTTAAAAACTTATTTTATAGATATTTTATATTTTATAGCATTTTATAGATATAAATATTTTGATTTTTATTTATTGTAATTTAAAATCTATAACGAGGATATGTTTTTTATCAAGACTGAAATTTGTAGAAACAAATCTGTTTATGGGCAGTTTACGCCTCCAAAGACAAATCTTATTACTTAACTTACATTATAAATATTTATTGTTAACTATTAAGTTTTAATACAGATATGGCTTCTTATGGTTAAAATTGTTATGTTTAAAAATGTATACTATAAATAAATGCTATTTTTAAATGTAAATTTTATTTACCGATGCTGTTTAAAATACTTAAAAGTAGACACGTAGTTGCTCCTAATACCTGATATCAGAAACTTTTCAATAAAAGTGAAACTGTTTTACAACCAAATAACATGGGTTAACAAAAGTATCATAATAATTATTATCTATGGCAGAATTTGATATTCGTTGACTTTGCAAAACGTTCTCTTCCAAGACAGGGTCTTCATGGGACGCCACTTAAGGAGTTATTATGCTCGATCCGCATGAAAGACAAGGTAGTGAGAATTGTGATGTACAGGACATCTCACTACCCATGTCTTTCACGAGGCAAAGAGCAAATGTCAGCAACTGTTGGGCCTGGAACTAAACTTTAAACTAAAAGGACAATAGCTACAGTGTAACTCGGCATTTAGGGCTTATACTATTTCACTTTTAAATTTGTTATGATTTGTTTTAAAATAATTAGCATTCATATAACTACATGCCTTTAATTCACTCAAACTCATATAATTCAATGCTTAAACAGCTGTTACCAAGTTTGTAATCTTTGTTGAGTGAAGCATCAATTCAAAAATAAACACTCCATGTAAAACAGTTATATAATTTACATATCGGAAAACACGTGTTTTTCAAAGTCTAATACTGCTTTGTTTATTATTTTCCGCAATGCATAGTTACACTGAAACTATAGAATAAAAAATACGTAAAAAAGTGTAACATACCTATTAAATTGTACATAAACAACGAACTGAACCAAATACACCATAGTTTCACAATACATTACACGTATTTTCGACTATACAATAAAAAATTATCTTAAAACAGTAAAAATTGTAATATTGCATGCACACACTATAATTAAATCTCAAGTATATAACCCAAAAGTTACTAAAAGAGGGAAGCGCTTTTTAAATAAAATACGTTAAACCGAATAAACAAAATTAATCATAATATTTTATAAATGATTTTATAACCTATCTTATTATTGCTTTTTGCGTCATGTTTTGAATTATCTCATTTGTTACCATCACAATGCATTCTTCTTTAATATTAAGCGTAGAAATAATCTACTTGTTTTTATTGCCGTATAACGATGAAAAAATTATGCGAAGTTTTATATAAATCACATTTTAGGTGTTGAAACACCTAAAATGCGAAGCAGGTTGTCATCCATCGAGATATGTTGCAAAATTGACAACGCCTGTAGACACACACACTTTTCTAGGGAAAGTTTATGAATTTAGAAACTTTATGAGCCGCTAACGTTTTTCCTTTAAGCCTTCATTTAACCGTAGTGACGCTTACAGTTGTTCTGCGAGCTGCCTGAATCTGCTATTCTCAACAGCTTTAGAAAACGGATTTCTCAATAACTTATAAAAGATGAAATGTTCGTCACTCCCCGAGATATAGCGACATCTACCGGATTCCTGCCTTCAGACGGATTGGTCTCTAAAAACCGCTGGTACACTTTTCGAACGGAACAACAGCTAAAGTTCAAGTTCAGACACCGGGCACACATCACACTGCCGCAACCCTGATTGCAGTAGTGCAATCACTTGGGCGGCTTCATTATCAGGCGGGGCTACTGCCCTGGAGCCTCGACAAGAAAGTGGTCTCAACAATAAAGAGAAACAAAAATACAAATTTCGACGGGTCAGCAACTATTACGTTTTTTTTTCCAAACATATATATATTTTTTATTTTTAGATGGTAGAACATTGTTAAAACAACTGTTCAACCCATATTCGCAATAAAAGAAAATCTAGTATTCTTATAAGAAAATAATTAGGGGACTCTGTTGCCCCAGGGCCTCCAGACCTCGAAATGCGGCCCTGCTTCTAGTGTTTCTTCTGTAACGGTTACATACCGAATGACCCCCATTGAACCTTGATCCTATTGACCCATTTATTACCCACAAAAGCAAGCTCAACTACCGGCACTTTAGGGAGCAAAATTAGCATGTTTAATGAAATGAAATGGGATTTTTTAGTTTAATTATTGGGCTTTGAATTACACACGTCAGGGTTTCAATCGTGTTAAGGCTTAAAAACGCTTAAAAGTAATTTTTGCAAACGTGCGATTTTTTTTAAGGCAGGGTTGTTTTTTTATTGTAATTTCCATCTGAGGATGAAAATGATTTCATCTCATTCGAAATAATTAGTAATGATTTCAACATTTAAAATCATTTAAAAGTGTGTCTCACCTGTTTTAATGTATAATACCCAAATATAGTGATTCATTACATAAAACCTGAAATAATCGTTCTGTTCGAGCTATTTTTCTCTTGACTGTCATCAACTTTGTTTCAAGTTTATATATAATTACGACACATACAATATTCCGAAGTTTAAAAGTTACCATAATTAACCGATCGGCCACCATATAGGTCTTGGATTAGCATATTTAGAAACAATTAAAGAAAAATAAACTATTGATATATTCTCAAGTTATACTACCAATAAAAACATTGAAGTATATTTTTATAAAACCATTGTAGATTTTTTGGTCAAAATCTATACATATAAATAAAATTGTAGTGCCTGTTTGTAATATTGAAATAACCGTTTTTTACTCCATGCATATAAATATATATTTTCGGTCGGTACATACACCAAAATAACATTTTTTACAATTTTTGTCTGTCTGTCTGTCTGTTTGTTCCGACTAATCTCTGAAATGGCTGAACCGATTTTGACGGGACTTTTATTGGCAGGCAGGTGATGTAATAAGGAGTAACTAAGGCTACTTTTATTTAAGAAAAATCTTTTATTTTAGAAAAATAAAGTAATGTTGCAATGTCTAAGTACTGGGCGCCTCCCACCACTTCTCCCACCAACGAATCAATATTACAAAGGCTGCCTATCTCGCGGGCTCAGAACCCGCGAGCGGGCTATTGCTGATTTTTAATAAAAAAATATACCTATTGCAAATTATAATAACTGAGCTACGGCAACGTGTGGCCGGGTCAGCTAGTATTTAAATAAAAAAAATAATGAAACAATAGAAAAATGGCAGTCTTTATGCTTTGCGAACTCAGAACGTTTTGTAAAAAAAGTTTTTATGTATGTAACGCTAGACGATTATAATTATAAAAAATACTATTTATGAGTAAAAGTACCATCTTACGCACTTCGAATGTCTCTCCACATTGATTTGAGAGTTTAATTCAATTTCTGTGTCTTTGAAAACTGTATCTGCGTCAGGAATATATTCGTGCGATAATTTTTTTATGATTTCATCTGTGGCCTTTAACCGGACTAGTCGTTTCATCGATGGCATTTATGTATAAAGGCCCTTTTTAAAGCAACCACCTACCACTTTGGCATGCGCGGTCGTCTAAGTTTTGGGGATGAAGAAAGGAATAGTCTTGTTTCGACGGCTGTTACCAAAGAAAACATGCTAGCAGTGAAAAAACAAAACAAGCGAGTTACGTACGAAGAGATTGTGCATTTATTGCAGATTGGATGAAGAAACATCAACAAGATTCTAAACCAGTACCTTCGCGTGAGATGAATAGTTTCGCGCTAGTTGCAGCACAATCTCACCGAACCTCAGAAGCAAGCCCGTGTGGAATGGTGTCGTGACATGATTAATTAATTCGAAGTAGGCGCGTTAACGACATTGTGACAGGTGACGAATCCTCAATTTATCAATACGATCCAGAAACAAAGCGCCAGTCGACAGTTGGCTCTTTCAAAACGAACGAAACGTCTACTAAAGTGAAGCGATCGAAAAGGGCAAGTAAAATTTAGATTGCTAGAATCTTAGACGGGTATCTGGTGGAATGGAATAATACACTGCGAAAAGTCTGCCAGAAGTTTTCACGACAAGGAGCAACAAGCGACCGCACACTCGGCTCCACGAATTACTGCTCGGCGTTCAAGTGCCCGCATACCAGTGTTGGCAAAAATTTAATCTGATTAACGATTAAAAATTACGATTAAAAATTTAATCGACATTATCACGATTAAAATTAATTAATCGTAATCATTTTTTCCCGATTACGATTATTAATCGTAATCATTAATCGTTAATCACGATTAGAAATGTATGATTATTAAAATGGGAACAAGTTTAAAAAAAAACTAGTTAGTCAGATTTTTTGTTTGAGTATTTATAAAATTCACAGGAGTCATTGATTGATTGTTACATTTTGTAATTAAAACTTTATATAAAAAATACTTAGATAAATGATTTAAATTACATTTCATAAGCACTCTCTTCTCAAATAATTCGTCTGATATTTTGTGTGACCTAGATATATTTATTATGGTTGCAAAGGAAAACATTTTTTCAACAGAACCGGAGGATGGCATGGGTGTGTTATATTTAATAAACACTCGTTTTAAAATCGTGTAGCGTTCTAAGGTTGGCAGGTTATGTTTTATTGTCACGATCTCACAATAAAATTGCCGACCAATTCAGAATGGTTGTACAACGCCATCTTGTGAATTTGTGACGGACCATCTAGCTATTTCAGCTTAGAATATAAAGGCTGTGATTTTTTTTCCTTCATAATAAAAACTTTAATCTGCTTAATCAAATTAATGATTAACGATTAGTGATTAATTTAACTAATCACGATTACGATTACTATTTTAATCGCGATTAATTTAATCATGATTATGTTTAATTCGATTAAATTTAATCAAATTAAGCAATCGATTAAAAAATTAATCGATTAATGCCAACACTGCCGCATACTCACCGCTCAAATCGAGGGACGTCGTGGACAACACACCGGTTGAAATCTTGGGTCACCCTCATAATACTGATCTACCTAACTTTTATTTAATTTTTTAAATTTCCAATTAACTGAAAGGGATAGAGATTTTAGCGCCGGGAGATGCGCTAACAGTGTTCGAAAAGACCGCAGAAATGATGTATTCGGCGGACTGGAAATAATGTTTCGAAAATTGGTTTAGACGCATGAAATTTGGATTATTAAAAGATTTGATAAAAACATTTTATACGAGTTTTTTTTCAGTTTCTCGAAACCTTCTGGAACAAGGGTTTCTTCTGTGGTTAAATGTCACAGAAATCGACTTAAACGAGTGGACCGGATTTTTTGTACTATTTATTATGAGTCTTTCCCTGGATGGTTTAGTTTTTCAAATGGACCAGATTTGTAGTGCTGCATCAGGCAGGACAAATAGGTATTAGAAATATATACAAATAAAATAAAGATTATTCACGCTTTATGGTTATTCCCTGTAAGGAAATAAAAAGAGATAATATAGACTATCTATGACAGGACTACATTTACTTCATAATGTCGTAAGAGTAAGACAATGTTACTGGCTTTAAGTCAAAATAAAAGTGTTTCAGAGTTTAAACTAAATAATATAATTGATTTATTTTTCAAATATCCAATCATTAAAAGTAGGTGAGTAAAAAACATATTTTGATGATATTCTCAAATAGAATTCATAATTTGATCTCGCACCCATCCGCGCCTTAAGTTTCGCCCCTCATGCCTAAAAGTACTTTTTCGCCCCTTAAGATACCCATACGCCCCTTTACAGGGGACGAAGATATCCCTGATATATGTTATAAATACGAAAATGAGTTTGCTTGTTACACTTTCACGCCTAACCACTCAACCGACAATCATGAAATTTTGCATACACTTTGTCACGGGTACAGAAAAAGGACATAAGTAACCTTTTAACCAGAAAAAAGTTTTGTTCCCGAGGGATAGAAATATAACTTAATCGGTAGTCTACATTGACGCGAGCGAAGCTGCGGGTAAAAGCTAGTTTTTTTTTAATTTTTACATTTTGCTGGTTTGCGAGAATAGAATAGGGAATTTATTAAGGAACTAAAGTAATATATAAGTAATATTTTATAGGATAACGTTTACAAATTTCTTATTACATCTTTTATCGCATACCAAAAAATGTAATTGTATCTCTTTCTGGCGAACGGTGGCGCGATTTTTTGCGTTTCATCTCTGTTCACAATAATAATAATATATCAAAGATTTAAGACCGTTTGGCATATTTAGTTAAATTTGACAGAATTTTGAGTTGCGTCGATATTCTCGCAAACCATCGATTAAAGTAAACAAAATTACTCTCATACAACAAATTGAACAAACAGGCAATTCCATTTTGTTAGAACACTGGTAACATTTAAAAATCCTGTTTCAGCCATAACTAACTGTATGTACGAGTGTTGTTATAACAACACTCGTCCTTTCGCCTTTACCGGATTGGTGCAATGAACCACAAAAATCGAAGTCTTCAAATCTTGTGCTGTGTTAAAAATAGACGTATTTTCAAGTTTCCTGATTGATGTACAAAACATAACATTCTCGATGAGACATGGAATATGCAGATGTAATGGATGTTTTATCTCATTGCATTATATCAATCGATCAGTTTACCTGAATAACTTTGTAAGTGAACTGCAGTTCCTATTTCTGTCAATATTATAGAATTAAACAACTATGATAGTTTGTATTTTATAAATCATCAATCATACGCTTTATAAATAAAACGTAAACTACAGGTTTTATTTTATTAATTTGTGCACCAGATTTATGTTGTTAGTGATTAAGTTTATAATTTAGTTTTTTAGTTAGTCAATTGACGAACGTCTGCATACATGGTAATTAATTTTTTTAATCAATATATTGAAACATGTGTAAAATTTATACTTTACCTAAAAAGTATATATTACTGTTGTAAAAAAACCTTCTTCTCATTGTTGGATATAAGAGAATATGTGATTTGTTAATGTAGTTATATTTTACAAAGATATGAACATTTATACTGCTGCTAATTATAATATTTTATTTATTATATTAGTTCAATAATATGTGCCTAATTTCAACAGTGAATTCACAGTTCTGTGATTTTGTGCCTCAAATATTTAAAAGGTTAACTTAAATGATAATACAACATTATATTAGTATAATAATACACTGAAATCAAAAGTCGTGAAATAAATATGTTTATATAATAATACAAATGAATACAGATTTTCTACTGTAATTCGAGTAAAGCTCACATACTAATTTTTAATTGAAAGCATATGTTTGATTATTAAATTTGTTTTTTTGTCTGTACTTAAATTTAATTAACAAATCCAAGTAGTTTTGAAATGTATTTTATCTACTCTAATACTATAATACAAAGATTCTAAAACTGAAAACAAAATGCTTATGACAAACATTACGTACAGGCCAAAAATAATAAAAAAAAAGTTTCATTACGATACAGGTCTTGTATGGACACCTGTAACATAATATAACTTTTTTATCATAACGATACACCTATACAACCTCCATCTGGACCAAGGAGGTTGAACCTCTACTTTAAAAAGGTTTCAATGAACGAGTCCGTGACGACGCAACACGCATGCGCAATCGATATTTGCACCTTGGCGCCAACATTTGACATTTAAAAATTTGTTGTTATATTCAGCGTTTTATTTGCAATATTGTTTTACGTATTATAGTATGAAAGTAGATAAAGTAGTGTATGACACTATACATAACTTGGTCTTATAACACTCGTGTGATACTATAAAAAAACTCGCCTACGGCTCGTTTTTTTAAAACACACTCGTGTTATAAGAACCCTTATTATGCAACAGTATCATAAACTACTATTACAACTTTTTATTTTTTAAAGCAACCATTAAAACAGTCAAGGATCGAATAGGTTCGTTTTAGACATGAGGGGCGAATCTTACGCGGCAATTTGTGATCTCATAATTGATGAGCTGCTATAATATGCTCAGGATATTTTCGAAACAATTACAAATGAAGTGTATAAATAAGATATTATTAATTTCAAACTTCTTTTTAATTAATTGCTATTTAAATTTTATATGATTTAGTATAATAACTATAGCCTTGATTTGATCAAAACACATGACAATCAATAACATTTGAACTCAAAAATTAAATGTATACGGTGTATTTCGACCAATGGGCGGCCACTAGTTTTTACAGATATCACTCAGATCATTGCCAATGACATTTTATTTATTATCTTCAGCAATGTGTAGTTATACAATTTAAGCGATGTTAAAAAGTCTTAGATAGTTAACGCGTTGTATTTTATTATAAGACGTTATAAAGAGTAACGTACACGTAGTTGGTACTAAGTAAAACATGGCAATTTACCGGTACGCCAGGGATTTTATTAAAGAAGTAAATGGAATTATTTCCGAAAGTTCAGTTTATTACTTCGCAGATGATAGATAGTCCTTTAATTAACAGCACTTTTACGTTTTTCTGTCTCCCAATAATAAATATCCACTACGCTCTAAATGTAAACAGTTAAACCAGCAAGTTAGTGCCCTGAAGCTTTAAAAAGGGAGCGGCAGACATTTCTTTAACAATCGCCATAACAACATGTAAGATATTGTAGGACTATATCCAAGAACTTTTCCTAATACCCTTTTTTGTGAATATATGATTTGATTTTATAAGACGATATATTTATAAGAGAGCTAAATACTAGGACAATTAAAAAATTTCAAACATTGTATTGAACAAAAGAGGCCCTCGAATTATAGGAACCACGTCTTACTACCCGACTACCTACTTAAAAAAAATACTCATTAACAAACTATACTGCTACTACTACCTTATTGCAATATAACGAAATTAAACCACCGTGATTAAAGAGACTAAAAAATAAAGAGACTAGATGTTATGCGTATAGTTAAAGGAATATTCTACGCATTTAATAACAGTTCCTTGATTTTGATTTATCCGTGGCATGGACTGCTATAGAAACGCCATCTTTAAAACATGACTGTTCTAAATATTTGTATGATGTAAAATGGTGCTATTGTTATATACAAAATTACAAAATACTCATTATTAATATCCACACATTCACTTTGTAATATAAAGTAATTGTTTATATAAAATAAATAAAAAACTTATTTTAAACGAATGTAAGTGTAAAATATTTACTATTAATTTATTTTGAGTCCATTTACAAGATGTGATAGAGGTTAACGTAAGCCAAAAGTTAACAATATTGAAAAGTTACCGACAGCAAGCATAAGTGTATACAGATTGTCCCAAAAAAAGATGATAGAGATAATCTCCACAGTATTACACTTCAAAAGCATATTTAATCTAAAGGACTCATTGAGAGATGACGTGAAATAAAATGATTATAGTTTCTTTTGTTTCCATAAAATTGTTTTCGAAATGTCGACCTACGCGCTCAATGCAGTCTACATCTTTTCAAACCATTTTTTATTTATAGTTCTGATATATTTCTTATAACAATGACAAAATTATTCTTTGAAGTTAAACCAGTCGAACAAAACTTACTTGAAAAATCTACTTCATTCCAAGCCATTTTTATATTTTCTGCCGATTCTGCCAGACCGCAACAAGTTAAGGGCAAAATGTTGATTTTAGATTTAGCGTTTAGGTCAAAATTTGATGCATCTACCATTAAATTTACAGGGCGGACAGAATGTATATTTATCAAACAGGTTTTGGAAAGAAAATCTTCTATGACCTTTAATTAAATCGCTTTTGATTTTTTTTTAAAGAACAATCGAAAAGAAATCTATGTCGTTGGGCCACTTTGTTGCGACTTGAATTATTAAATGCAGTCCGTTACTGTATTTAACGTGCTAAACGGGCCAGAGGCGTTAAGAAAAGAACAGTACAGGATTGAATTATGGTGTGTCGATTTTTATATGCTGGCAAAGCAAAACCGCTTTACATAAACATCCATGTAAAAAATTTGATTAAAATCAGATTGTCAATTCCAATCCACAGGTTACATACAATATAGTATTTATTCCGTGTAGTTTCGTGTTACCTGAATATGTTATTTTGTATTTGTGGATCTTTTAGCCTTCACAACTAATTTTATCTGTTTAATTTGTTGCGTATGTGGTTTATAGGCGCTGTTATGCCGTCTTTCTAAATATTATGTATGTGTATGTTTAGTAGAATTTCTACTATAAAAAGTATATATACTAGTAAAAATTCGTGTGTGGTAATAAAAAGTTCCTAATACTTTCCTGATCCTCAAAAGATCGGTAACTTATTAGAGTTTGGTTGGGTTACTCGTTATCTTTCGTTCGATAATTCCATTTTGGGTCAGTTCTATATTTTTTAGGTTTAGTTCAGATTTTAAACGAACAGATGTGTTAACAAGTTTCAGTTGGAGCCAATGAAACCCAAATTTTAATAAAAAACGTTATTTTCATTTTTTTAATTACCCGGTCCACAAGAATAGATCGCATATATTTCAACACAATAAAGAAAACCTATAGCACAATTACCATTTTATTATGCTTTACCCTTTATTTTTATTTTGTTTAGTATTTGACACTAAAAGCTGAGAATTATGAAAACAAATTTAATTATAAATATTTCGATGATAATGCATACTTTGTCATTTGTAATTTTACTAAATCAATACTGTTGTGGTAGTTAGTACTAGGGATTAGGGATGTTGCGGATGTAATTTTATTCACATCCGCGGATGCGGATGCGGATTTTAGGAGGCTCACATCCGCGGAAGCGGATGCGGATGCGGAACTGTACAAAAAACTTAAGTGTTGGTTTGGTAGGGTAAAAAGCAGTAATATTTATCCTTTCTTTATCTATACATATAAATAAAATTGGAGTGTCGATTTTTAATATTGAAATAACCGTTTTTTACTACATGCATATGAATATATATACGGTACATACACCAAAATAACATGTTTTACAATTTTTGTCTGTCTGTTTGTTCGGGCTAAA
Source organism: Calamotropha paludella (assembly GCA_927399485.1). Lineage (NCBI taxonomy): Eukaryota > Metazoa > Arthropoda > Insecta > Lepidoptera > Crambidae > Calamotropha > Calamotropha paludella. Next base: position 27,454,004 of record OV656803.1, on the reverse strand, counting down.
CTCTAAAATAGCTGGACCGGTTTTGACGGGACTTTTATTGGCAGTTAGCTGATGTAATAAGGAAGTAAGTTAGGCTACTTTTATTAAAAATAGGCGATTTTTAATAAAAACAAATTATAATAACTGAGCCACGGCAACGTGTGACCGGGTCAGCTAGTTTAATAATAAAATAATGAGTGAATTACTAGTGAGTGCGCTACTAAATAACTGTTCACTTGGAACACTGGCTGGTGGCGCTGATAAGAATTTGCGTGCTTTTTTAGGTAATAGTTTGAACTCACTTTAATTAACACTCCAACATTTAAGCGGACTCTTTTTAATTTTTTTTTTATTAAGAAAAGTAAGTAACTCCTTCTTGTGAATTGTGTCAGGGCTGACAATTTCTGGTGTTTCCTGACTCTCCTCAACATCACTTTATGAATCCACCATCATGGTAAGATTACTAATTAAACAGGACTGACGTCCTGTAACCTGAGGTCTCTAGTCCTTCCGTTCTGTTTCCATGAAATCTGTCATTCTCATTTTCTTCGCTCTTTCGGTACTTAGAGATATTGTTTGAGAAGCCACGATGTCTTTCGTGTTTCTGTTAATCTTCAATATACTTAGGTAACAAGGAAAATGTTTAGAAAAATAAAAACGGCTTAATGAAGGAAGTTGCCAATACTTTTATTGTTTTCGAAGTAATCTCCGTTCCTCTCTACACATCGTCGCATTCGAGGGAACCACTGAGAAAAGCAGTGGGCCCATTCGTCCTTAGGGGTCTCTTCTTTAGCATTTTCGTACGCTTTCACCGCATCTTCAGGGCTCGTAAAGCGAATAACTCGAATTTTATGTTTAGTTCTTGGGAATAAATAAAATTCGCAGGGCGCCAGGTCAGGACTGTATGGTGGATGACTCATTATCTCGACACCTGCCATAGTCAAATATTCAACAGTCCGTTCTGCGGAGTGCGCTGAAGCATTGTCGTGGTGTAGGAGGATCCTGCTTCAAGGGCGCTGCTGTCGATTTTTTTCTAAAACAACAGGCAAACAGCGATTGACATACCAGTCTGCAGTAACTGTCCTTCCATCTTTTAACACAACTGTCGCGAAATGACCCTTCCGACCAAAGAATGAGGCAATAATCTTTTTTTTTACTTCTACCTTTCTTTACCTTAGTTGGGCGATCCTCGAAAGGAAACACCCACTGAGCTGATTGTCCTTTGGTTTTGGGTTCATAGCAATATATCCAGCTTTCATCACCTGTGACGATGTCAAATACAGCATTCAAGTCACTGCCGTTGAACTTATCTAACATTTGCCGACACCAGTCCATGCGAAGGTGTTTCTGGCCGTCGGTTAAAGTATGGGGAATCCATATGGTACAAAGCTTCTTGACGCCTAAATGTTCGTGTAATATTTTTTGAACTTGACTCATACCAATGCCTAGGCTTGCCCGTATCTGCTGATAGGTCACTCTCTTATCATCCCCTATCATGCGTCGCACAGTACTGATGTTATCTTCAGTAGTCGCTGTTAAAGGACGTCCTTCACGCGGATCATCATTGAGATTGATACGTCCACGCTTAAACTCGTTAAACCAATTGTAAATAGTGGCACGAGATGGGGCTTCATTAAAAAATGCTATTCGCAGCCTATCATAGCTTTGTTATTGAGTTAGCCCATAACGAAAGTCATAATAAATTATTGAACGAAAGTTTTCTCGCGTTAGGTTAATTTTCACTTGTAACAAGAGTGTTAGATTTGCCGCCAATTCACAAAAACAAATGACACATGAATGCAATACCTACACTACATTAGATTACCAAAGAGTTTTAAAATTGAATTTCGAAAAAGTTTTCATTAGCAATGTTTCTAACTGGTCAGTTCTAAATATTTTCAGTGGTATCCACGTATCATCTTCAATCTTTTACTCGGTCGACACGTGCCACTCGCCGGCCCCTCCTCTTTCTTTCTTGTCGCATCCGCATCCGCATCAGCTCCGCATCAGCTCCGCATCGATTTATGCGGATGCGGATGCAGATGCGGATGCAGATGCGGATGCAGATGCGGATGTCTAAATCGATGCGGAAGTTCCGCATCGATTGAGACATCCGCATCTGCATCCGCATCCGTATAAATCGATGCGGAGCTGATGCGGATGCGGATGTGTAGCAGGTTGCGAAAAGAAAGAAAGAGGAGGGGCCAGCGAGTGGCGCGTGTCGACCGAGGAAAAGATAAAAGATGATATATTGAAGATTAGCAGAAATACCGCAGACATCTTGGCTTCTCGAACAATATCTCCAAGTACCGAAAGAGCGAAGAAAATGAGAATGACAGATTCCATGGAAACAGATACGGAACGACCAGGGACCTCAGGTACAGGACGACAGTCCTGTTTAATTAGTGATCTTGCCATGATGCTCGATTTATCAAGTGACGATGAGGAGTCATGAAACATCAGAAATTGTCAGCTTTGACGCAATTCTCAAGAAGGAGTTACTTACTTTCCGCATAGTAAGCGGATTCATTTAAATGAGAGTCCTCTTAAATGGTGGAGTGTTAATCAAAGCGAGTTCAAACTTTTATCTGAAATAGCACGCAAATTCTTATCAGCGCCACCAGCCAGTGTTCCAAGTGAACAGTTATTTAGTAGCGCGGGATTAATATACGAACCCTTGCGAAACAGACTGGAGTCCAAAAGGCGGCCTTCCTACTTTTCATTAAATATAATGCTCCAATATTTAAATTTAATTACTAAGTAGTAATAGTAATTCACTCACTACTTTATTATTAAATAAAGAAATTATAAATATTATTGTTTATTTAACCTACCAAACCAACCCTTAAGTTTTTTAAACAGGCCCGCATTCGCATCCGCATCCGCGGATGTGAGCCTCTTAAAATCCGCATCCGCGATGTGAATAGAAGTGCATCCGCAACATCCCTAGTAAGTTCCCCATGCTCACTACCGTCGCTGTCATTGCGCCACTTAAAAAGGGCATAGACCCTCTGTATTAAGTAGTATTTATTTGCTGTATGATAATACGAAATAAACAAATATAATGCCATGGTTGAAACCAACAAAGTTTTGCATTATAGGAAATTATTAGTTCTTTTTTTAATTTCTTTTCATCGTATTTTAATAGAACGTATGAAAAAATAATGCCAATGTTTGAATCTAGTTGCAACTAATTAGAAATTGTTATACTGTAATTGTTTAGTTTAGTTTTGAAGAGATACAATGATAGTAAGGCAAAACTATTAAAATCACACATCAAAAATGTCTAAGCAAGACGATGGAATTTTGTGATATTTTGTTAAAAACTACATGCAGACTTTTTGGCCTGTAATTAAATAACGGCAGATTTTTGATAAGTTGAAAATAAGATCCTTTAAACTTGTAAATCATTAAAAAAAGGTTCTTTCTCTTATACGTATTTATTTGTTAAGTATTGGTTGATTAAACATTAACTTTTTATTAATTTTAACAACGTCATCGTTTTGGTACTTCAAAAAATACTAACTACGTTAAGCAGCAACGACATTTAACAAATAATGGTGAAATTCAAAAAAAGGAAGGAATGCTCGTAATTAACAATTGTTATTGGGATATAAACGAAAAGTGTTCAGTTTGTAAATTGTAAGTTGTTTGTAATGTAAGTTGTTATTATTTTGTAATGTGCTTTTAGCAATAAAATAAAAAAAATCAATCATTAATAAGCAGTAGGAGGTGGCCCGAACTTTCAGTGTAACGAGGACCATGTGGATCCTGATCGAGGGAGAACCAGTACTTGGCAAGAATTTTTTGGGTCAAAGCTACAAAACTAGACTGGCGTGGTTATTAACCCCCTAAACTACTACGAGCAATTATACCTGATAAGGTGCTCATAAATCGGCATGTAAATCGAGGACGCCAAGACGCATAGTGCAGGGAGACACAAAAACGATGGGATATTTTTTTATTTGTAACGGAATACATTTAGATGTATACCTAATTCAAAAAGATTGAGGTTCTGTCCATTGCCTTGTCCGGCACAGTAAAATAGCATTAACTCTTCGCAATTAAGTGTGACGTTCAAGGCAACTAACGATACTGGTGGAATTAACCATCGTTTCTTGTTATGTGCATTTTACTGTTTTTCTTATTCAATGGCAAAAAAAAATTTTTTATTTACAACATAATACCTAAATAATATAAATGGAGGATTTTATATTATTTATTAGACAATTTTCAGTTTCATTTCCACGGTGGGAAATGAAACTGAAAATTGTCAAGGCAAAAAGTTACTTGGTGTTGCTTTGACTTTTTGTTGTGTATTTATTGCCTTAAGCTAATACGTTTGCTGCCTAAATAAACATAACGAAATAAATCACCTGTTACAGTCATAGAACATTTATATAAGAAAAATTTAGTGTAGTTCTAACTTTAATCCAAATTAATTAATACATATTGCAAATGAGACTCAAATTTTAGAAAAAGACCATTTTATTTTTTTTCCCCTGCAAATACGACATCATTGCATGTGTTCAGAATACACAATAATCATAGCTTCTTGATGCTAATAAATTTACTGAGATTGAAAGGGTTATAAAAAAGATCTTGAGGGATATGTTATCACTGCGTTTTGAGGTCAAACTTCAAGCAAAGTTTGAATTAAAGAAAAGAAAAAAAGGCAAAAATAATAAAAGGAACACCTTAGAAATGTCAATTTAAAATTAAATATGATTAATTTAATATATATATAAACTCATTTGCAAAAAAAACGGGCACCTAAGCAATGAACCATTTTAAATGTTAATACTGCTTTGTTTGATAAATATCGGTAGGTTTATCCTCACAATTTGGTAAATTAATAAGGAAATAATCGTTTTGATCAGTATATCATAAAATGTTGATACAATTTATGGGAAATAATGCTAGTAGTGTATATTTGCTAATAGTACATATGCTCATGAAGTTAAAATAAAAAAGTTTTTTTGATTGTTTTTCTTTAATAAAGTAAAAGCAGATAAATGTTTAGTATCGAGTGTGACCCCCTCTAGCTAAAATCACAGCTTGAATTCGTCTGGGCATGCTAGCGAGTATATCCCGGATACTTGATTGCGGAATAAGTTCCCACTCCGCAGTAATCACATTCTTCAGCTCTCTGATGGTCTGCGGAGCCGGTTGTACTGATCTCACACGCCGTTTCAGAACGTCCCAGACATGCTCTATGGGATTGAGGTCGGGACTTCGAGCTGGCCAATCCAAACGACGAATGCCGACCTCTTGCACATACGCTTTAACATCGCGAGATCGGTGGGCGCGAGCATTGTCGTCCTTAAAAATGGAGTCTTCACCTAAAGCGGCCAATGCGGGTTGTGCATGAGGAATAAGAACTTCCGTTATGTATCGATGCCCAGTCAGTGAGCCGTTTTCAATGAAGACTAACTCTGTACGATCCATTGAATTTATTCCTGCCCAAAACATAACAGAGCCCCCACCATAAGGTGTGATTTCTTCGAAACATGCCTCTGGAAAGCGTTCTCCTTGTCTTCTTAGCACTCGTCGACGTCGATCTTCACCGAACAGAGATATCCTGGCTTCATCAGAGAACAAAACCCTATTCCAATCTTCATAAGTCCATGATTCACAATTTCTAGCGAACCTAAGCCTGTGAACTCGGTGCTCACGGAGTTATTTGGGGCCGCGGGCTGGGCGGTGACTACGTATATTGGCAGCGAGAAGCCTCCTCCTGACCGTCTATAGACTAATATGCACATTTCTTACTTCTTGGAGAATGTTCTTCAGATCCACATACGAAGATTTGCGATTTCTCAATGCGCGACTCACAAGAAAACGATCATCCCGTGGTTGGGTACATGATTTTCTTCCAGAACCAGGCCTTCTCTCGACGGAACCAGTCTCCTGATATCGGTGCCAGGTCCTTTGGACCGTCGAGCGACTAACATTCAGCCTCCTAGCCACGAAGATTTGGCTGCAACCCTCTTCAAGCAGTGCGATAATTTTGGTAGCTTTTACCACTTTATCTAACATTTTCGATACAGCCAAACAGCAATAAATAAAGCTTTAACAGTCAAGGATATGAAATTAATCGATGAAAATTTAATAAAAGTTATGAAAGTCGATGTTTGCTTCTGGAACTTCGCGCCAAAAATGTAGGATAAAAAGGGGTTTTCTGTAAAAATGAGCATCAAATAAAAATTTGAATTTAGAATGTGCTTTTTTAAATACCACGGCATTTTTAAAACCGGCCAGTAACGTGTACAAACTAGACATGTGTAAGTAATGGTTATAATATCACTCGAGTAATATTACCTAGCAGTGTAATGCTTTATCACCTATTACTCAAGCATGGCAAGTATCACGCATTACTTCAAACCGTACGCCTGTTCGCAACTATGCGAAGCGGTCGGTCTCGAACGAAGTACGAACTAAACAAAAAAACGAAAGAGAGAAATGGTTGTGATGCGTGATGTGTAATGCGTAATGCGTGAATGAATGAACTGATTGATATTTTGGTTCTGACGCGCGTTGCAATCCATCTTTTTTATCAAATTTTGATTGTGTGTTTGTTACCAAATATACAATAAAATAGGTAAAGTAAAAATACTTTTGTACAGTCTATATAAAAATACAAATACAAAAATAATGAGCAATGTATTGTGTGTGTAAAAATGATAATACTTTACAAGTAGGAAGAAAAGGCTCAATTTCAATTTTTATTTTACTTTATTACTGTTAGATTCCCGTCATTTATGGGGAGTTTTCTTTATTTGTTTCATTATTTCAATAATTGTTTAACTTATTAAGTCAACTTACGTTATCAGCCATTGAACTACCGATATTATAAGTTTATTTATTAATAAATTTAACAAAAAACGCCTAAATAAAATTACTTTTAGCTGTCGCAAGCTTTAACCTAAATATCTACCAATCCATCCATTTTGGAAATGGTAATATTATGTTACGTACTGTGTAGCCATGTTTATTTCTTTCATTATAATTACATAATAAACTTACTCATAATAATATCATAATACATCATCATCACATTACAGTAGGCGCGGATATAATACTGTAATGTCTGACTTGAACTAGGTATGTTTCTGAGTGGGTAATGCAAAGTAATGCGTAATGCTTTTGGGTAATATTACTTCAGCGAGTGATGTGATAAACATCACATCACTTTTTAAAGCACTGTTTTGCGCACCTCTAGTACAAACGATTGAAACATTTTTTGTATTGTATCTTTTTAAAGATGAATGAAAATCAAAACCGCCCGTTTTTTTTGCAAATGACTGTATATACGTCGACAGAATCGAAAAGGGGAATCGAATCGAGAGGGGAAGATCATAATGCGCCAGTGATGACATGAATATATGCCATCATGTCAAATAATAAATAATAAATTTTCATAAAAATGCTTCCATAAAAAAAATACATTTCTGATGAAAATATGAAACATCAATCTTAAGTTAATAATTTACAAAATCATAAAAATTGCGATAGTATAAACGAAGGTATTTTACAAATAAGTTACGGATTTTTTTTTCAAATAACAAATCAATATTAAGCATATCAGTGAAACGGTCGTTTCTCATTGATTTGTTGATATTAGGAACATCATGAAGTAAGTAGCAATTAGATAGTATAAAATAATCGTCAAAAGGCAATAAACAATATTTAATTAGCATAATAGATATGCGTTTTGATTATTAGAAATATTCCTACACTTTTTCATCTTTAGACGGTTGAAATTGTTTAGATACGTACAAAATTATACAGAACATAAATATTTCCCACCTATCTGAAAACTAACCAAAAACCAATACCCATGCCCTAAAATTTTATTCCCTGTAATTTCATCATCATCATTTATAGCAAAAAAACACAATGTGATGGTTATATGACACTTATAGCAATAGAAACCAAAAAAAAATATGAACAATCGTTTTGGAACAAATAAGGGCAAAGTTAATAATTAACAAATATATTTTTACCACACGCACAAAACATTCAAAATAACAGTATCTCTGAAAAACAAAATTTATGGGACTGAAAATTACCGAATGAAATTGAGTTGATCACACTAAAATAGTTCGCAACAGCGCATAGGCAAGGTATGAACAAAAATAAACTGTTTAAAGCATGATGTGAGATGAAACAAAAGTAATGGATGCAACAAAAAATGCACCACGTTGCGAGAGAAAACGTAAAATTATAAACTGGTTATTTAAAAAAAATAATGTAATGAAAAGAGTGGCGTATTTTTCTCTCACAACTGTATAACAGACCTACCTCTTGAATGTCGCTGCTTGTTGCATAGATAGAAGAGCGGGCGGGCGTCACAACACCGAAGGCGCCCCCGAGTTGCACGCTGTCAAAACGTATTTTGAAACCATTCAAATAACTTTATAGGACAACTAAATCGCCAGCTTTAGCTTATTTTCATTTGAAGATATGGTTCAATCACATATGTATTTTATGCTTCTAACAGTGCAAGAAATATTATTGACAAAATCGCATTAGCCAGTTCGCATCGAGTAGCTACCGCCATGCAAAATTTATATTACACACAAATCACCTTATGTAGCTGACTTAAACTAAGTTATATATGTATCTCATAATTAATAATATGAAATATTTACCAGTTAATTTTGTTTCAACATTTCTGTTTCATGTTGTCGTTGCTATGTTGGAGCTACCGGATTAGTTCAATTATCTGTAACAATAGAAAGTGCGGGCGTTCAATTTATAACACTCATGAAAACTTAAGACGAGTCCTAATAAAAAGTATAATCCTTATAATGCACAGCGTCAGCTCAGCGTAGTATGGACAATTATAAAAGTCGCTTTAGCAAACTATTTAAATAAATGCTACCAGTAATATCTATATAAACCATATATTAAAACTTACCAAAGAAGCCAAACCGTTTACGAGTAAATCCCTTACTACAATGGCCAGATCTCCTTTCCATACCTGATCAAACAAAAAGAATTTTTTAGGCACAGTGTCTCGTTACTCTCTAATCTTACTAATAAAATCTACCCCTCTACTTTTACAAAGAAAGGTCAACCATCATTACCAATTTATTAATTATATAGCATTAACTTTATTCCCTCTATAGTACATAGCAAAAAATCGCAAACATACTAAATTGTTTTAAATACTAAAATGTAACAATTTCGTCAATAAGTATTATTTTATACAAATATGAGCTTGATACTGGGGACTAGCTTGCAATTGGATGTCTCGTTATTTTAAATAGGAAGCCGCGAGTTATATTCTATTATCCTGTAATCATAGTCGTACACTAAATTAAATCTTGAAATACAACCGAGAACAATTAAACAAGTAGACTTACTTGGTAAAGGACATTGGTATTATGATTAACAATCGTTAACGCCACTGATTTCGATCGATGAATCTTTGTCGTAACCCTACTTTACAAAGTCCATAGACTAGTAAGCACAACAACTGCTTAGCATTAAAAGGGCGAGCATATGGTTGTGTCTTGTAACACAAAAAGTGGTAATATGAAAATAGGTTTTGATCTCTATAACTTGCTGACTAACTAAAACCAAAACTATGCTAACTAACGGAATGACGCGATTCTTTAAAGTCATTATTACGATGACTAGCCACCATGATAGACTAGAACAGGAAGTTTACATACTTTTTATATATTCCATTAAATGTAAACTATAAAATAGTTACTATCAACATTTTATATATGATTGTTGTTACAATTACAAGGAAACAAGGTAGAATCAAAGAAAACTATTAATTCATCACGTTTTCTATATATCAAATTAAACAGGACGAATTTTGTTAGTTAAATAGTAAAATAAACGCAATGTCAACAACTCCATTCTAAGGAACTATACGGTAACATAAATAGCTGTGTATCTATTTAAGATAAAAGGTGTCATATCTTTAATGAAGTAAAAGATAAATATTTTCACTCATGTCCAACTAATTACAAATATTAGTGAAGATTATCGTGTAAATCTCTTCATAGATCGAATTAAAATAAAACTTTCTTCTTTTATGAAACGACAAAAGATAACTTACTGTTGTAATTGTTTCAACAAAAAGCTTATAATACAACCGTATTTACAATTATTGGAAAAAGCTTGTCCTATTTAGAAATCGATGGCGTCGCGCATGCGTGGTAAGAAGATTTGCTGTTCGGTGGAGTTGTTGGCATTCCCCCTCTATCATATTACTTGGGTAGTTTTACGTCTTCTAATAAATGCACAAGGATTAATTTTCTTAATCATTATAATAGCATTAGACATCACGGACTTTTAGGGATTAAGAATCACGCTTATAATTGCTTATACAATTTATTTAAAACTAAAAACTAACCGCGTCAAAGTGCTGAAACGAATCATAAAATAAAAATGGAATTCTATTTTCGTAGTGCTAGAGCCAAATGAACCAATCAACAGCCCTAATTAACCATAGTGGTTCATTGGATACCACAAAAATGAAACGAAGTTGTAAAGCGATCGATTCGGGTAGCCGAAACTGCGCAGTCAGCTGTCACGGTTAATATGCATATTTTTAGCGGAACGCATGGTTGTACAGCAGCGATATTACCTGACCTCGGATAAAGCTAACGGCTCGATGCATTGAGTTCATTGGCACATGTTTTTGCGACAACTTTACTACAAAAAGCGTAACATAACGTGGTCTACGCTACGTAAGTGATTGAATAATGGCAGACATAAATAAAGCACACAGGAGATTTTTTTAAGCAAGGGATTTTACCATTCATTCTACCATCTCAGTCATTTCGAAAGTCTGATCATATCATTCACTTAGTGTTTTGAATTAGTTTAAATCATAAATTTAATTGTGTATTTACTGTTTTTATTTTACTTTTGAGCATAAGTAGACTATGACACCAATCACTAATTCTAATAATCATAGAGTCAACACAGGTCTAGACGTTGGAACGTTATTATTATTTTTATGGTTATCTTCTTATGATGCGACAAACTTTATTTTTGTAATGTGTATTCGTATAAGCGTATTTACTTTAAATAAAATACATAAATTTGATGACATTTTAAATAAACTGCTTTATTCAGTACTGTGTCTTGTTTAAGGTATTAAGTGAAGATTAATGCACGTTAAATACATTATACTAAGAAGTCTCATGCGTAAAATTTCGAACAGGTTTTCAGAAGCGGTCCTAAAAACATGGTAACCACAGTGTTATCCAGGTAGTCCATTAATAAGGTCACTTCTTAAAATAAGGATAGAAGAAACATAAATCACTTAAAACAAAGCTACAATCCGAAGTTGTAAATATTAATTAGCTCTGACATTGGATATAATTAAATGCAAGTAAAGTTTTATTTTGTAATAGATAACTTTAAGTCCTTGTTCATTTGTGATAATAATTTAATAAATACATATTACAAATTCTGTTACCTAGAGGCCGATATGGCGTCACAGGCCGATAGCGTGTGTTGTAACAGCCGTATCGCAAACGCACTGTGGTGGCGTCGGACGTCATCTGTTATCAAAATACTAACGAGATGAACTTTAAAATAAATTATTATTCACTAACAATACGCTTACAAAAAATACTTTTTAATTTAACTTTTTAAGAATTGCCGTTTCTAACTCGTAGTAACACACTAAAAGCAGTTTTATTTTTTTACTTGGTCCATAAACAAGACACCTGCTCGTCAAATATAACGTGAATATTTAATTACGTCTAAGCGACGTTCGAGGAATACACTGCGGCACGTTTATCATACTGACTACAAGGCAAACTTGAGGTCCCCGTAATGTATGTCGCTTGATAAAGCAACACAAGATTTAGAACGCGCCATCCGTACTACGTTGTAGTAACAAGTTTGGCAGATGCCCAAGTTTAGCCGGTAGTGTTATGGTATGCTATAAAACCAACCACTGATCAGACAAAATTATAATTAGGCTAAAGACAGGACTGTGGGTGCAGTAATGATACGCTTTGAAAAAAGTACGAATCAAATGTATAATCATTTGTACCATAAATTATTAGTAACCAGATCAATTTATTAATTGAACAAATATAATTAACGCACAAACTTTGCAAAAGCTTGCCGCCTTTAGCTTGTCATATTTATTATATACTGTGTGGACTATAGCATCACTGGGCTATTGAGGTATTTGGCCTGCTACCGAAAGTTCTCTCATAACTAAAAATTTATCTGATTTGCCAAAATTTCATCATTCTTTTATTACGTTAATGATTCCTCACCATTTGTGTACTTGAATATCTTGCGTTTCTCAGGTGGGAATCAAAGAACCAAGCGTAGTTCAAAAGACGCGAATTTACCTTCTAAAGATTCTGAAATGATTATATTATTCTGAAGATTTTGCTTTCTACTTTTTGTTTTGCTTTATTTTGCTATTCTTTATACCACACTTACGAGGAAACTAAAGAAAATTTAAGTTTACATGAAAATGAAGGCGCACTTTTCTCTCTAATTCTTTACATGAAATCATCATAATTACTTTATCGTATTTACTTCTAAGCTTCTCAGGGAGTAGGTTAATTACATCATTACATACACTAGTCATTATCACTACTAGTTGACATGTTAGAATTTATCTATGTTTATACTGCAGTATCAGACAATATGAAATTTAAAATTGGACGATGAATGTAACGAACATTTTTTTTTTAATTTAGCAATATGCTTCAAGTGTATTACGCAAAATGTCTTTTTCTATTCCGGTTAAATAACTGTTAGCGCTAGCGGGATTATAATGGAATTTTATACAACTTCACCTCCCGCATATTTGTATGACCATGGAGACGTACTTAATATTCTTACAGAATATACTTTCTAAGCAGATATAGTGCAAATATGTGTTAATTATTATAGTCTTCAAACTGATGAGTTTCTGAGAGACATTTTGCTATAAACACCAAAATACACAGACAGATGACTCTATAATACGTTTAAAGATGATTAAAAACTTAAAATTCAAACAAATCCTATCACATTAACTTGAATCGAAATTAGTTTATTTAAATCTCACAAATTATCGTTGACAATTATTCAGTTACATTATTTCATATTTGTAGTTCTTTGTATATACATTATAATATAAATAATACCTACATATAATATAAATTTCGTATATAAACATCAAAAAAGGAGGCGAGAAATTAACTAAAATGATATACATATCTCAAAGTGCGTACATAAACATTACGAACTTAATTTTAACTCGACTCGATTACTAGCAAAACATGTAAATGAAAAACAAATCAAGCTTGCGTCTGTAAGTGCCACTTCGTAACCGAAGTAACTTTGTAAATAGTTTTAAAATTTTATAAACAATAATTTATATTCAATATTTTTACTCCCTTAGAAATTATGAATCAATATTTCTTACAGATTTTACTGGGTCTTTCGTTTAAGCAAGCCTCAGCTTTTTATTTTTCTTCAATCAGATGAAGGATATATCTCGGCCCCCGGCTTGATTAAGATCAAGAGCGAACCCATGAAAATAAATAAATAAATAATATAAAAATAATCTTACCTTCTGCTTATATTGATATCCACGAAAAATACTTTTCCATGATGCATCCTTGAAAGTTTCGAATGACATTTCATACCTGTAACGATAAGAAGGATGCATTTAAAACTTTAACATTTTGACCTTACTTCTTTTAGTATTTAATTGTCTGAAACCCATTTCATTTATTTTTGGCATGATTCTATTATTTTTAAATCCAGAACAGGCGAATCTGCTTCGAATAAGACACAAACGTTAAACTGCCATAAACGTTACACAAATCTTAAAAAAAACTTATATTGACGAGGAATATATAAGAAAAAGGACCTTCTAGTAGTTTTAGAGAGGAATTAAAAGAGTTGTGCTGTCGACAATGTAAAGGTTTTTTCCGTCCGAACTTCCCAAAAAAATACTAAATTACAGGGGAACTTAACCTTGACTTCAGAGGAGAAAGAAACTTTGTTTCAAAGTTTACTGTTTTTAACGTCATATTGTAGACCCAAACGCGATCCAAAACAAAAGGCGAAAAATGCGTTGCATAATCTGAAGTTCGTTTTTATGTTGGAGGGTGACTTACTACCTGCGTTCCGCAAGCAGGGGGGTACGATGGAACTCAACAGTCCAAACAATTAATTTTGTGTTTCAGTTATTTGTGGGTATTCTGTGTTATTCCGTCCTAATAAATATCATGAAATTTAAGAAGCAGATTTTTTGGTTAATATTGCAAACTGTTTCTTTTATTACTCTATCTTTGTTTAAGAATTAATAATAAAAAGCAAGTAAGAAACAAATAACTTAGTATATAAAAACAAACTGTACAACTAAATCTTAAGAAGAATGAGCTAGTAATAAACATGTGCGGCAAATGCACATCGAACATATTCAATAATATCACTGAAACCATATTGTTTAATAGTGCGAATCTTGCGACTATGTAAGAATATACAGGATTTAAATCACAAACAGGATGACTTTATATATGATTGTTATTTATTAGAAAATTAATCAGTTTACATGCCAAACATAATATACAAATTCAGAATTTCTAGCATGGTTTTATCGCAAGTTAACAATAGCAATAAAAGAGAAGATATTTACGATATTTCTTTAAATTTTGAAGGTGTAGTCTACAAAAAAGTCACATGTAAAGAAATTTGAGTGTTCTGTATACTTTTTTAAACGTAGCAAATTAACTACACTTATCGTTTAAAAATCCATGGAGTGGCTACTATGGCACCCGATCTTCTTGGAATGGACCTGTCGCAGTAAGATGTTTCATGTCGTGATATAGTCATATTATGAACCGCTGTCATATAACTATAATACGATATATATTTATATCCGTAGGGACATAATATATATTATATATAAAAACTATTAGCAGCATTCCTTACTATACCACACTTAGACCATCTTACTGCGACTAAGGTAATGGTCATCCATCAAAAATGTGCTTCACACTTGACGAACAATTGCCAACGACTGTAAGTTACATATTTTATTTCGTTTCAATAACAGTGTTATAGTGTCAACATTTAAGGATTGCACTGTATAAAATAATGGATAGAGAGATTATAAATATAAATAAGAACAACTATTTATAATTTGTTTTATTGCATGACTTGACTACCTTAAAATCATTAAAAATACTTGGTTTTGCTCTCCGTGTTAAATATGTTCTTAAATGGCAATTGGACAGCGTAGCGTTCAGAGACCTTTCACTAGGTGAACGCGTGACTTGTGGAAAGTCGATGGCTGAAAATTGCTAACAGCCCCCCTTTTGGCGCTCTATAGAGGGGCCCTATGTTCAGCAGTGGTCTCGTAACACCTAACGGCGATGATGACTTCACTGTTAGGCGTCATCACTCAATATGCGGAAAAAGTATATTGTTAATGATTTTGCAACTTTTATAAAGTCCAGAATGTTATTTTATTTAAAAATAAAGTAATTGATTGTCATCTTTATATATAGCTACATAATGAGAGTTACATATAAAATTTAAATAATACTTTTATTTTAAACACCCGAAGGTACTTTTTAAATAAAATACTTTGTAACTTTTAAAAGGCTTTTCAAAAACATTAACCGAGAGTAGTACATTCTGATAATCAGATTTAAATTTAAATTTTATATTGTTATAGTTGGTGATTTTAAGTTTGTTTCGGATATAGCTTAACATAACTTATTTAAGCATTTAACCGATTTGATAAAACATAGGTTTATAAAATGAAGTTTGTTACTGAAATTATTTCCTTAATTTACCAGGGATGAGTCTAACATAATAATCGATGATTTTCCGGGAATAATTACGGACACAATCTAAATAAAATAGCTTAAAATTGAAATTAAGCTACACGTCAGTCGGCACGTTAGCAATGTTAATGTTAAATGCGTGCTGTGACGCTCTATTTACCGAATTGAGCGAAGTAGTTACTACCGGTTTTTTTAAGAACCACTATAAAATCGGCTTCATCACACCTAATCAAGTCTTTATACAACTTTCTACTATACCATGAGCTTAGCTCAAAACTTCATTTGGCATATGAAGAACACTTCATCGCACACTTATTTTAACTTTTCGCCTAATTTGCAGCTGTAATCTCAACTATATAGTGAAAATTTAAGGACCCAATAGTTACATATCCTATACAAAAGAAAACAATGATCCTAAATATCGCCCATAACCTTACCGGCAGTAAATCAGAATCTACAACGATCCTTTTGAATGGCGTCCCAAGCAAAGCTATTTATTTTAATACTAACACACTGTTCCAAGTCACGTAACGCGGTACTAAGGTTGCTACGTAGTCCTGCTGAGTGAGATGAGATATTTCCTTTTGTTTATTTTGCGATTTTACTATCAATGATTATAATTATTGATGATGCAAAGGAACAACTCTATAAAATTTGCAGACACTTAAATGGACAGATTGTAGTATTATATAATAAAATAGAAATTTATAGTAATATAATTAGCTGACGTTTTGTCAAAACGCTTACCCACACGTTCTTTGCAATTACGCATTGTCAGTATTATTATACCGGTGATAGTAATATTAAATAATACTATAGTCATTTTCAGGCATTCAGGTATTTTTTTATACCAAAAAAGTGCAATGTATGAGTAAACAGATAAATATGTAATGCTTGCTTGTTTTTTACCAAACCGACATTAAAATCAAAAGTTATAATAGTGCACCATCAGACGATCAAAATTAAGCGTGAAATTTATTTAAAACGCCTTTACCTATAACCTACGTAAGGACTCACTCAATAAAGAACTGCTTTAGTTCAATCACCAGGCAACAGGTAGCTATTTCATTGACATTTATTTAACAGAAATAGCTAGGTCAAACAAGCTACCACTAAAGGTTATTGAAGTAGCTTCTTGTACTTAAGTGTGCTGATGGCAAGTAATTCCTAATATGTACTTCCTTTTATTTTAGGACAATTCTAAAAGGAATCCACTTATGTACGCTCCATATTAAAATATGAATTTAAAATAAAGTAGTAATTCCTGAATAATGCTTAATATTATGGTCTCCCTATCCGAATATAAAACGATAGTTTTTCACTACCCTTACGCCTCGACGGATTTACGAAGTAAAATAACCTATATGGGAATCGAAGGCCAGGTGAAGGAGCAAAAAATTGTATGGCACAACAAAAAAAAACCAACCAAGTGTCGGGCCACGCGCAGTGTAGGTTCTTGAAGAAGCCCAATATACGTATTAAGAACACAGTTTACACCGATTTTATGCTACTAATTGCTAACTTTGTGCTTTAGAATGTCAAAAAAATCATCACAGTATATTTCTATGATATTTGTACGAAATGTTTACTCTTCCACGTTAGTCAACTATTATTCGTTAACCCGTGATGACAAACTGTCTGTGATAATTTTAAGTTTTAAATTCTTTACTACAACTTTATTTTTTTGTGATATTTGATTTAGTTTTTTATAATTTCATAATTTTTAGATTTTTCAATGCTATCTTATAAGATCAATTATTTTAATAGAAAAATACAAAAAAAAATCGCCTTGGCTCACAAGTGAATTCTCAGGCGGCAATCGAACCTGCAACCTTTGTAAAAAACCTTTGTTTGTAAAAGGCTCGGTAGCTCAATTGGGAGAGCATTGGACCGGACGGTTACGGGTTCGATTCTCGCCTGAGAATTCATTTGTGAGCCGAGTCGATATTTTCTAGTATTTTTTTATTTAGGTGAAAGGGGGAGGGATTTTTCCCCTTTACACGTGTAAATTATAAAGTAGCCATTAACACTTATCAGGCTTGATGTCCGGCAAACGGATTCCTCAATCGAAAAATACTGTTGACATATTCAGAATATAGTTGAACGAGCTATCCCAACACCATGTGATGAAGAAAAAAAAATGTCCTTATTTTACTGTATAGGGAAGGTACCCTAATGGTATTTTATCCCACAGTTTTGTCAGCGTGAAAATAAACCTCAATGCCAAAGTAGAGCTTCCTAGCGCCGGGGAATGGCATTGCAGAACTATAAGGAACTATAAGTTTATTTCTTCAAATATTAACAGCTGACAACTCAAAATAAAATTAGGCAGGACGATATAATGTAGTAAGTATAGTAGGTTGCCTTTAAAATTAATAAAATGCAAATCATACGTACCAAATGTAGTGTTATTAAAATAAGTAAAACTAATGAATTTTGTTAAGCATTTCAGATAATTCCAGAAAAGAGTTGAAACAACAGGAATTAATAAAAAAATATTAAAATAAACGCGTTGATTTGGTATTCCTTAAAACTTATTCAATTGGTCAGAAAAATAGGCCTGACACGGCAGCGAACAGTTTACAACGAAAAGAGAGTTAGCTATGTACTTATGTATGAATCCAATACTAGCATATGAGAGAAATGAGTTTTCTTCGCATACCAAATGTTGCGTGAGCCGCCCAGCGCAACGGCGGCTTCGGTCGCACTCCACTTCGCACGAGGCCTGCGTCCGCACCGTAATCACTGATCATACACTCATACACAAAAAATACGCCGTGAAACTTACTCCCCAAAGAGCATGTTACCGCTACTATCTCAAAACTTAGTTAAAAATCGCAGCCCACAGGACGGTTAGAATGTGCCGGATGAGCTTCAACGTGATATTTTTTATGTGTATATCTTTTATAAGAATACGATCTGAATAATAGAAGAAAATAACAGGGGATTTTTTCTATCAAATACAATAAATGCATTAACAACACCGCAAAAAGAGAAAGTTTCTCGTTGCTAAAACTTAAACTTTACCAGCACGACTCAAAATCTGTTTTGTTTCTTTTGGATCAGTTTTTCAGGGAATAGGGCATTCACTTTTCCGGATCCGAATAAAAAATTAAGGTTTGAATATTGAAAACCCGTGTTACGAGTTTAATATTGGTAAAGATAAACAGAGAAGTGGTAGAAGAGTATAGACCGCCATGCCAGAAATTTAAACGGTTTCTCAACAATAATATTCCTTACGTTTACCACAATAAGCTAAGCCTAAAGTGAGCACTGTAACGCTTGTTTGGGTTAGTAGGGTCTCGAATAGACATACATTTACCATACGTAGGTATAAGTAAAAATTATAAAATATATATAAATACCCATATCATAGGTAAAAATTCACGTTTTCATCACAATCATCTGCTTATTCGATTCGAACTTAGGATCGTTTGGCTTCAAAGATAGACCCTATCTTTGAACTTCCGCTCGGCTAAACCGGTCGTCAAAATCCTATATGTAGCTAATAAAAACAATTAATTAAAAAAAATAAGAATTGTTAATCGATCTACGAGGTACACTATACCAAGGGGGTTCTGAAAACACTATAAATACAAAACGAATTAGGAAACGAGGTATGAACTTTTCGAAAGATGAAACAATTCTTAATCCGACCCGAACGATTACTTCCACAGGCACAGCCCGCTAAACACTCACACAGATTATCTTAAGGCGTTAGAAAGAACGAATAAGTAATACTTCCCATATTATGAGTAATATACGCGCAATTTTTTCTTGTCTGCTACTATAAGGTAGTATTATGAACACAATATATCCCTTTTTTTCGTAACATAAGCATGTTTATAATCTAATCGATAATTTTTTAAACTCACTTCAATTTAATGACTTACAACAATAACATACACTTTTTTTACTAATAAATTAATATATAGTATAAAATACTTAGTACAATTATTCAGTTGTATTTGATTTAAAACTTTACATTTAGTGGAATGTCATACAAAGCACCGATAACGTTATTTAAAAAGGAAGAGGTATATAAATGGAAACACAAGATAATGCTGAAATATGAACAAAAGTTCACTATCGATTCCGACAATGACATCGAAACAATCTCCAAAAAATAATGAATAATATTTGCGGGTAAGTAGAGCGAGATGTGATGCGAATGTATGTATCAAATTAGCGAGAATTTTCGACACGTTTACGTATGAATACAACAGCTCGTGGTTTTTGAGGCCCAACGAGGCGAGCTGGTCATTGGCACTTAGTTGCGGGGTCTTTGCTCTGCGCTTCTCATGACAATAACTGACCTTACACTAGGCGCACCTTCTCACTGCCGAGGGTCGCATTGCACCTGGCGACCGAGCCGACGACGCTCTTTTTTGTGCTATCTGTCGGCAGTTTATTTTAAACGTGCGCACGCAGATGGCGCGAGCGCAGGGGTCGCACGTTTCGAGACAGTGCTACAAGAATGCACCCTAAGCTAAACAGCTCAGGATGCAAAAACGATCGCGCTTCTCCCCGATTCGGAGTTGTAAACAAACCGGGTGAGGGCAATGGCTGCCTGTCACTCCCCGCACTCTACCGCGCCGGCGACGCCATTCAATCGGGAAGTTCACGCTTTATTTTTAGCGTTTCACGAAACCGATATTATAACGGACTGATCTTACTTTAACAAAAGATGTATGCAATTGAAAATCACTTTTTTAAGCGTTTTTTTATGTTTTAGTACTTTTAATATCTTTATTTCATAAATGTGAAATATGAGGTCCTGGATAAAACTAAAGGCTTGTTCTAAAAGCGTGCAAAGAAGTAGTATCGGTAAGATAAGATAGACAACTAAGATAGCTAAGTAGCGATCGCGTTAAAAACAAAATTAAATTATGCGATATGATTACATCAAATATTTTGTTTTAAACAACAAAAACAGAATCAAATTGATATCAGGAAATAAAAGGGTAGTCGGATATTTTATTTTAAACCAGTTTCACTAATATACCAGAATAACTCTACAGTATGAATACAACGATAATGGACTTTTTTATCATGGAACTGGGTTTAAGGCCGGGGTCAATAGCCCCCAGGAAACGACAAATAACTAACTTAAGGGCGCGCTTGTGGACGCTTGAGCGTCTTTTGGCTTTAGTAACGACATTGACATTGGAGGTAGTGTGAAGTAACAGAACGCTAGCCAAGATCTTGTTACTGCTTCCAAGAATTGTTGTGTTCAGCAGCGTCGTCGGCGGTGGCGGGTGCCGTGCGCGAGTCAATGACCCAAGGGCGAGGAGGGCGCGGGAGGGTGCGCGCGCACGCAGCCGCGCCCCGCCTTTATTTATTACGCTACGTGAGGCGCGCTCGGCGCCGGCAACTCGCGGCGGGGCGGAGGCCGCATTCCGGGCGGCCGGCGCCGCGCTCCGTCGTGCGCTGCGAAAATAACGCGCGCAGTATCCATCTCATGGACTAATCGACGTCAGAAAACGAGTCACACTTTAAAATAAACCAACTCAAAACTTACGAATTTAGGGAATAAGATGAGAGCACGTGCGCCGATCTCGTGCTCTATCCTGATGTCTTTCTTCTCACAGACCACAAAGTCACTGTCCTTGATAAAAAATATTAGAACGGTACTCGAGTGAGACTCGTTGACAACTGCATCGCAGCTATATCTTTGTATGAGTCAACACAAAAGTTCACATGGCGCGCGCGATGTATCGTATCGAAACAACAGTGTACGCGTCAGCTTGGATGGCGATATGACGCATTAGTGAGCGCGCGGCGCGGCTATACCGAATGCGCAAGCAGACGTAGCGGTGAAACGGGTGCGGGGGGTCCGAGGAAGCTTGCCCCCCTCCCCGGCAGCTCCGTGCTGCCCTCTGCGTCGTCGGGCTCATCGACCGCGCTCGCCCTCGCCTCGGCACCGGCACCGTGCTTCTGCCACTCTCACTGTACCGCAACACGACGCGTTCCCGCTTCGCCTGCGCCCACTGACACGACACGCTGATCGTACCCGCCCGCACACCATTATACTTACAATAAAAATTACGCTCACTCACCATCACTACAATCCTACTGCGAATCTTAGATCATGTTAAGATTAATCCATATATTGACGCCCAAAACATATTATTACAAAAATTTGAGAGATATATGACAACAAACGCTAACATACTTTTCAACCCAGCAGGACAAAATTATTTCGACCTGCAGAGTACTGTACATTAGTACAGAATAATATAATCAATAATGGGTCAGATCGTCAAAAAACGTTGAACCGCTCGAGCTCTTCTAGCAGCTACCGATACGCTAACGGACCGAAAAGTATAACTACCACACGCCTACGTTCAGCTAGTACCTACTGCTACATGTTTTGGTGATGTGTTCGCCTCGTGTGTAGCTAAACATAGATTAACTATCAATGTCCTTAAACAGAAACGTTGCGATAAGTAGCTGACACCCACATTCAAATTGTCATTTCACTAGTGCTTATTTACAAAAACCACTTGTACCGTAGTTAATTTAGAACTCAGAAACTCGTAAAAGCGATGATACCATATCCATAGACGGCACAGATTACTAAATTCTTGTGAGCTTGGCTTTTTCTGCAGAATTCAATGAACTACTTTTTTACTCGCTGACGCTTGAGTAAGTACTGCCCCGAATAAGAAGAATTGAAACGAACGATTGTGGCCTTTTTCTAACGAGTAGTCATTTAGAGCATATTGCCGGTGCACCGGGTACCGTACGAAACCAAAAGTGCACAGGTGACTAGGTTTTTATTTTCGTTTTAACAGTACGTCTGCAATGAATGATGCAATGGCGTGTGATTAAAATTTAAGGCGAGTGTTGAATTTGTAATATAAGATAACGCAAGTAATATTTTTATAGAGAGATGGGATAAATAACTTAATTTTCCTTTACACATAAATCTCAATTTATTTCATCATTTACGTGTGATTTTCACGACAAACATGATTTAACTGCATTGATAAAATGAGTTGTGAAAAATGTGAATTTATTTGAGCATATTAATATTCCTCTATGTCTCTCTGGCTGCGGTCTAAAGCAAACGATAAGGACGGCATGTACCACCTACGCAGGGCTCAGAAATAGCAGTGCGTGCGCCGCCTCTGAATCAGCACAGACAATGGCTGGTGTCCCCGCCTAAGACAGCTTTCGCCAACATCAACGCGTCATCAAAATTATTTCAGCAGTTGATATATAATATGTACTCGTATACCGACATCCATCATACATCACACAAAATTGATGGTATAAAGAAAACTTTCCTAAAAACCTTCATTCTGGGACAGGCATTAATCGTTTGGTTGCCATTAAGAAATAATTTTAGCGTTGTATACAAACATTGGCACAGTTATGGTTTCATTTTTTGATGTGAACAAGAGACCAGGTTCCAGACCCACATAATGTGGCAGCAACAGAATATGGTTGCGTAGGAATTAAGACGGGATCGGGTGCAGGTTTGTATGAAAACACAGTTTTATTCTGACAATCCACATGACATTTTGTAGTCCAAGACTAGACGAATTTGAGACGGATGAGATTAGGTTGTTGTGTAGTAGTGATACGTGTAAATGCATACTTAATCTTGCAGAATGCTATGTAGTTCGTACTTAGACCTCTCATCGTACTTTTCTTGGATTGCCATATTTAAGTAAAGCATAGCAGAAGATTATAAATATTAATTAAAGGAACAAAGACAACTTAAAGAGCTAATCCGCTCGTAAATAGTTGTAAATATTTAGCCAGAGCCTTCACTTTTTAAATAAAAATTTAGCGAGTCACAATAGACGTGCTAAGCACAATCTTATTACGTTTTACGTTTTCTCGTGAAACTTATTAGTATTATTGAGGGCTGCCTGACGCAACGGTATGGACCTAACTTCTGTGCCAAGGGTGTAATGAGCATAAGCATTTGTTCACGAGTCATGGTCGTCTATATATTAATTTAAATATTAAAGTCATAGTACAAGCTTTGCTAAGTTTAGGACTAAATATAATTGTTGTGAGTTGTGCGTAATATTTTTTTTTTTTTGATTTGGATCTTATTATTTAAGGAATGGTGCATAAATATTAAACGTAAATATAATACAACATCACATACATTGTACTCAACTCAAGTGAAGAAATGTGTTATAGAATTGTGTGACGGTACCACAACTCCCAAGCCCGAGCCAATATAGAAATGTTACATTGGACCTCAGAGTTGTTTTACCATGACAACCGGTATGTGAGTCACTCGAACACAAGGTAGTCCTCAAATTAAATCAAATTTATTAAACGTTACTTTAAAAAAAGATATTTCACGTTTGGTTGTTATTGTATGTTAACTAGCCTGAAATCAAATGCATTAATTTTTCATCTAAATGGAAAATTTATGTATTATTCCTGCTACTCATTCAGCGGTAAGCCCTTGAATAATTTCAATGGTACTATAACACTTACACCGCAGTCCTTGGCGCCTGCGATTTTTTAAGTTCTGCCTTCGTTTACAACTGATACATAGTCCTGTAAAACTATTATACAATTTGTCTGCAGGAACAAGAAAGTTCTAAAATTAGGAACAGAGTGAATGAAAAAAGGTATAACGTAAACATTCACACAACACAGCCAAAAATCATGCTCCTCGAGAACTTAATACATATTTACTTTTACCAAAATTTTTGGGCTTACACTACTCAGTTAGTTTTGAACCTTATTCCCATATTTTTAAGAAGATTTTCGCAATATTATATAATTATTATTATTTGCAGTAATTAGGAAAGGTACTTTCTTAGCATAGGAGGAAATACTCCTACATAGGAACGATTAAAGCAGAAAGCTTAATAATGTCGTGTATTGGAACGGATTGCAACCCTACATATTATTATTCTACAAACCCTAAAACGAATTCCACAAATTATCCAAGCGGTGTCGTGTCTCAATACAAACAACGACGACCTAGGCTCTCAAAAAAGTAGCTGGTTTCGATTGAGTCAATTAATAGACTATATATCTAATTTTCGTATTATTACACACTCGCTATCGTGTTTCATATTGATAAGTTTATACAGAACAGAAGTACTGGAGTGATATTGCTGAGGTCTACGAGGATAGGTGCGTGAACTTAACATTTAAGTACACAAATGCTTTAGTTCGAAATAAACTGTAGTATAAGAAATATCATCATCATTATAACATCCAAAGTCAGTAATTAATATATTTTGTTAAAAAGTACCATGTGGGTGTTTCCATTTGCCGTTACAGAAATGCTGAAGATCTAAAGGTATCATTCACCATGGTTCTATTTTATTTGAAATTAGGCAGCTTCTTTTTTGTTCTTGTGGTAGGTGGCCAAAGTGAGGCCAAAGTGGATTATTTTTATTTTTAATAAAAATAATCCTTGCATTTGACGAAGTGACGAAGAGAAAAAAAAGGTAATAAAATTAAAGACAATGTTCATAAACGCGCAAGACTGTTCATAGAGAAATCGCGTATACTTTGTTTGAATTTTCAATTAATTATTGGGTTAGAGTAAAGAAAAGTATGTGCAGGGCGGCTAAGACTTGTGAAATTTTTCACAGAAATTTGTAAAATGGACAAAAATAACGACTATTTACTCTTGTTATTTTTTTCCTCTGGTTTCGGGTTTAGCGCCAAATAAGTGGTAATAGACTTTCGCACTTCGAATAATTTTGATGAAAAATATGGTATGTGTAAAGCTTGACTTTATTGACGCTGTTGGATAAAGTGGTTAAAAATAAATGCTTTTTACTCGTGTTATTTTTTTCTCCAGCTTCAATTATGGATATTTGTCATATATTGAAATGTCGTCTCGTTGAATTTATTGCTTTGTTATACCGATTTTCGAATAGCCTATGCGATCCCTGTGTTTTTTTATATTCTGTGGTAAAAAAACACCCTTTGTTTTACTCCAACCTATTATCGTACAGAAGTTATAATTTTTTTAAATGCGCCTTAGTGCATAAAGTATGGTTTACATTTATATTATTTTTTTTATTAAAAGTATTATCGATTAATAACGTTATAATCATAGAACAAAACAACTGATATCTTCATGAATTTGACGTTCCTAACCTCTTTTCGTTCAAATTTGAAACTTATGAAAATCATTGTTATGTATCAATGAAATACTGGTCGTGTAATCATCTGCTACAACATCGTGGGTACCGCGATTGTGACAACAATGGGCAGTTTTCCTTGAATAACTTTGTATAGCTTTAACTTGATATTTTAGTACTGGGTGATATGAAAAGAAAAAATACTCGTTTCGTTACTTTCTTCAAAGAATATAATATAAAAATTTGGATGTTGTTTATAAAATGACCTTGTATATTTGGTGTCAGAATTTCTAACAGAAAAATCCAAGGAATATATAAATGCACAAAAAAAATATCTGAGTAAGTGAACATCAATCAAGCAGCACAATGCGCAAAAAAATTGTATATTTGTTACGTGCAACTACGACGAGGGCCTTCACATGACTGCCCGTTCGGGAAGCCATGCCTAAAGTAATGAAGGTCCATCCCGCGCTGCGTCTTCGAAACTAATTATGGTTTCATCGATTTTCGTTTGCTAAATCTGATATGTCACTCATTTCTTTATTTACATTTGTATTTTAAATGATAGTATTTATGATTATGATAGATAATAAAGATTTGATATGGGGATTTTCGAATATACAATCTATAGTTTTACAGAAGATGATGAATGTAGGAAAAAATAATTCGTATTACAATTTTTAACAAATAAACAGACTTTAATACTGCTTTTTGTCAGCTTTCGAAGGTACAGTCTCACAGGTTATATTGTTATTGCGTAAACAATGCATATTTATGCGATTGCAGTAGTCGCGGTTGATTTGCTGTATTTTCGAAGAATTCCGTTATCTGTCTCCGAAACTTAACATTGGATTTAAATAAAATTTAAATGGAACTATTTCGGGATAGCCTACTTTCAAAACAAAAAAAAATAATTATGCAAATCCGTCTATATATGACGGAGCTATGCCCAAATATACATAAAAAAATAAACTCCGAATTGATAACCTCCTCCTTTTTAGAAGTCGGTTAATAATTAACTTCAGTTTAATTCCATTAAATAATTATTATTTTTCAATAATTTGGAAACTCTACTATTAAAACTTTAGAAAGGATAATGCCCATTGTAGTATGGACTTTGGTATCGCTTTTAATGATTGTGTGTCATGATGATTTTTACCATATCTTTAGGTTGCTTAGTTTAGATTGCATTATTTTAAACAGATTTTCTGTAGTTCGACGGATGAAATGAAAAAAATATATATCAAAACTCATCAAATTATGTTTTATTTGTGGTTTTTATTTCATTTGAAGTTTTAACTATCAATAAAAACGGATGTGAGCTGGATGCGAGTATTTTAATATTTTAGATTATTAAGGTTTTCATCACAACATTCAATTGACTGTATCAATTTGACAGTCCCATCCCGCTCGATTGTCCCATTGTTGCCAGTCTTTCTAAATTATTAACAATTATGTAAAGAAATAACTTAAATACCTATACGTTGATATTATGTATTATAAAATATATTCGTTTTCAGAGTATTAAAATGGCAGGTATTCCTACTAACTTCTTTATAAGACTCCTAATACACTAGCATATATTTATGATCATGAGGAATCACATTGCACGTATAACGAATAAAATCTGACATCATAACGTTTGGTGAATCTGTGATATCTAGACATCAATGCAGCACTCACAGACATGCTTTACGTGCTGTTATGCATGCACGGTCGTTTATTTCACTTTTTGTTTATTTAACAATATGCTAGCAATTGATTGACGAATCCCTTTATTTTTCATCATAGCTAGCTATAAATGACGTGTATGCATGCGTATGTGTGTATTATCTACACATCTGCGTGTCATGCACGTTGAGGTATGTAACTGCATGTCAGCGGCATTACCGTTTAGGGCCGTACTATGATTGATGTCTAGACTCGAAAGACCTAATATGGGCTATAATATACATTGTCCACTTGTTTGTTAATGTGATATATTATATCCCGTAATAAAGCATATTAAATTGTATAAACTCACTGTTTGTGGTTTAAGTAATTTAATTATATGGGTTCACATTACAAAAACTGTATATAAAGTTAAAAGCACAACGCAACAAAATTAGTGAAAAAAAGAGCGTCGTTTAAACCATAGAAAGATGAAATCGTCTTCTCGTATAATATTATTTTTTTTAAATCATGTCTTATACTCAATTACTTAATATGCTCGAATGTGAACTGCCAGTTCGATATTTTAATGAAATAAATAGCGTATCGATTGTATAATATTTGGCCAATCGAAACGGTCGCTAGAAGAGGGCAATACCAAGGAGACAAGTGTTAATAAAAATACTCGGTAATATGGAAGTGAATTCATTGCTAATATTATGTGGATTACTGTCCGTCGAAGTTTTGGTTAAGTATTTTATAGCGTTTTGTGAAAATTAAAAACTTAGTGTTCGATATAAATTTGGTTTAAGTACAACGACGAGTAAAGACGATACCACGAATGGGCATTGTCCTTTGCATTAAAAGTTCGGTTATTTCTATCCCTTTCATATTTTAGAGAAACATATTGTTCAGCTTACTTGTATACGGGGCGACGCGTTCACGCCCGCGCGACATATGACGCGCCGGCCATGGAAAAAGCTCGGAGTCGAATTGAACAATAATCAAGTCTTTGTGATTTTCGTTTTCATATATTTAATCCAATTTTGTAACTAAGATCTAATTTTACAACATAAGTGCTACTTTAAATACTAAATAATATACTAAAGTGGTTAATGCAAATCCTCAATAAAGTTAATTTTTTTCTATGTTAATTAAGTATTTTGTAGAAACAAAAATAATAAAAACTATAATATAAAAAACATTGCTTTTCCTTTTAATAAACACTAACAAAATGTTTATATCTTCTAGTAAATATACACACAAAAACCAGCGCACTGTTGAAAGGCCACGAAGAAATTCAGTACAAACTAGCAATGTGCCGAGTACGGCTCGACTCGAGTCAGACTCGATTTCTGCTTTGGACTTGCCTATTCGAATACCAATTTTTTTTATTCGAGTACGCCGGAATCGATTTCGATACTCGAGTAAAGTAAAGACATTAAGCATCTTTAAAGTTGCCTCAAAAGACCGATAGTAAAGTATCTACTCCTGTCTGCTTCGTGAGTAACCTTGAATTTCATGAGACTTCTCAGACAGTTTTTAGAATCCCAAAATTTTTATGTGTCCTAGTTTCGATTCAACAACTTTCTTTAAGCTTATTTGATTGGCTAGATGTGATGTTTATGCTAAATTAATAATTTAAGTAAAATGACTTGCCAAGTTTGTAAAAAAAACTAATAGAACAAATACCTGAAGTTCTTAAATAAATAGCTCCCAAAATGATCTCTTTTTGTTAATATAACAAATAGAACTTGAGCTCATTAACAGATTTTTTTTGGTTCCTAGATATCTCCTTAGTATGTTCTATGTTTATTTGTTAAATATTTTTCGTTAAAATATTCGTTGTGTCATTATGCTAAACCTAGATGCTGTTTGAAGTTTACTCCTTTTCGATTTTGCCTTTTGTATTTAAATCGGTAACGGACTGGAGTTCTGGATTCGAATTTCCAGACTAGTGTTTTAGACTCTGACTCGAGTCGACTCGATCCAAAAAAAACATCAACTCGGCACATCACTAGTACAAACTACGTACTACTAGCAGGACTTTCTTTTAACTTCTGGCGGGACGTCTTGAACAGAAAACCCGTACTTCTGGAAATTTCCAGCAGGACATACCATCGGGCGATTTATCATTAGGGTTTGAATTTCGCAAAATTCCGTCGTAATGCTCACTAAGACGAGTCTCATATTTTGCATGGGAGTTAATTAGGTAACGCTAGGTGCTCACCTAAGTCCCAAAAAGAACTCTCATGCAAAATATGAGACTCCTGGCATTTGGAGTTTCTGAGATTGAGTGAGTTACATTTCGCTTTAATCTATATAGATTTTGAGACAACTTTAATTCTAAAGTTTGTAAACATTATATACAAATCAAAAACCAGTTCAAAAAAACAAAGCATTGTATGTTTTTATATAGAGTTTCTTTTCCTAGCCTTATAATTTGAGAAATATTACGCATTCATTTATAATAATCTAACAAATACAAATGAAAACAGTATATTTGCCATAGATTCATTTTGGTAACGACACCGCAACGGCTATGTACTGTGGTTGCACTCATTAGACTTGAATAGCATTTATCATCATTGCCTTATTTCAAGATAGCGTCCTTCCATTATTTCAGCTCAGTCAAGATTGCTTACTCAAATATTTTTCGAACGAAGTGCTCGGTAAACATTAGCAGCCAATGGTACATACTAATGCAATGCTAATGGTTACGCCGGACACATATTAATTTAGGTACGGGACTTCGACACGGATGACAAAAGTCTTCAATCAGTAACGGTCCAGATTTTCGAGGAAATGAAGCGAAAGTAGCTTGCCGAGGTGAACCTCTGCAAATTTGACATTGTGGTGTAGACGCAGACTCAACTTCAAAGGCAAATCAACAAAATAACTGAGAAGTTGTTCTGCTGCTTCCTTGTCACTAATAGGAGTGTTGCCTTCCTCTGTAGAAACCTAAAAAATAAAAACTGTCGTAATCGTAAGTATAACATATTAACCTACTGGATCGAGTCCTAACTTCGGCGACGATATACCTACAACCGACTTAGATGCTCGTAACACAAGCATATGGTTTAACCATGTGGAGATAGCTTTCATATTTATAATGAGTTTAACCCAATTTATATAAGAAATATTACTATTTTATTATTCTTAATAATTATCTTCGTAGTACTAAAACAAGCTTCAGTACTAAAATCATCTGACACTGATGGTGACTTTGATCCTGATCAAATTTATTATTCTATCAAACGTATTTTTTTCATTCAACTTACAATTTCATCGTTGCGTTATTTATGTGATTGTTGTATTACGTAGAAGGCTACTCGGATGCTTAGGTTCATAAAATATATTTTTATGTTAACGATAGAATAAAAATAGTTTTTCAATATCTTTTTAAATAAAGCTTCGTTAACTTACATGTATTAATACAAAGTATTTTAAATGTGTACTGAGGAGGGCATGGTGCAAATGCAGCGCCAAAGCAGTTACGGGAACGGGCTTGTGAATATTTTGCACTGCGCATCGGGGGACTGGTCCAACGACATTCCCTGCCATCGTGGTACCACTACGTTTTTGCCATTCTGGGTAAACCATATATCCTTTTATGAAAAACAGAAATGCCACGGTAGGTATTTCCAACTACCATTTCTAAGATATAAATATATCGTCTTTTATTGGTACCAACATATGATTCTAATTGTTAAAGTTTATAGATAAACGCATTAGTGGCTTTCTTATATGTACATTATTTTTCTCGTTCAAGTTAGCGATATGGATTTCAAAAACAAGGAATGCGGAAACTTTTAAACAAATTTTAGTAAAACAAAAACAAATATGCAAGGCGCTTTTATTTGCTTTAAATTTTTAATTCATTTAAAACCGTTGTATACGGCCACCTTTGAGCAATCAAGGTCCCGAATACCAAGATATTAGTTGTCTTGACGTTAATGTGCCGTGATCTACAACTGTTTAAAATTTTCAGACATACTCCTGCCAACTGGATTCATTAAAAAAAATTGGAGCCAAATCAATTGAAAATATATTATCTTGAATTTTTATTTTATGTGATAAAGAAATCTAATTCGATTAATGCTACTGGCCCTCCCAGTAATTCACAAATTAGGAAGTCCTTCTGAGTAAAACGAGCAACAAAAATCCGGCACTTTGGTAATGGTCTCTACGGAGCTATTTACGTTATTTACAAAGAGAAACTAACATTCATTTTGTCTCTAGAACAACTGGTTTCAGTTTCTATGTTAATTAATAATGTGATTCAGCCATTATTTTTGTTGATATACTTATACGTAGCCAGCTAGAGATCCTACAACTCTTGAAATAAAATCTCAACATTACTCAATCTTCCGTTCGAAAATAAATAAAGTAATAACTACTAATAGATTCCTGATGCGCCAATTGGCAATAGAAAGTTTAGATACAATTAAAAAGTTTGGAGTTAAAGTATACATATTAAGTTGAAAATAGTACAGTTTGGTATGTTGATGTAATATTCTAGGTAGGGTAGGTAAACTGTAGTGATGTACTTTCTCATATAACATAACTGTTAGACGATAACGCAAACTATACAGTGCTACTGAGCCGATCACAGTCAAGTTGAGCGTGGGAACTGGCCGAATGCATTACGGTTGTACTGCATTTGAGCCTGAGGCGTTTCGGCCGGCGTTGCTCGAAAAAAGTTGCCCGAGTAGGTACTTTGTCGTGACTTTCGGAATGCTCGCGAAAATAACGGTAGCCTTTGAAGTATGGTACGTACCAAATGGAGAGCCATATAAGAAAGTAATTTATATTTTTTAACAAAGCGCAACTTTATTGTGCAAATTTTCTACATTACCTAATTGGGCCCGATAAAACATTCTTGAGATGTTATCCGTTATTAGAATCTTAACTTACTGAAACTAAACTAAACTGCAGGATTTTACCTTTTCTTGACAATTAACTTTGAGGTTATTCCGATAATAAATCAGTTAAATCCGTTTTTTTTACCATAAATTAATGGAATAACTTTTAATTAATGTAAGTAAAGAAATCATACCCGCGCATTCAAAACAAAGGACGAGAGAGGGTCTGAGAGCTGCCTGAGTGAATTTTTGTTCACTTCTTTCTATAAATAGACAACACGATTTTTTCACGGTTTCTTGCGCATAATATATATTTTATTCTGACGGCTCCTGTAAATAACCAAATCCTTTACAGGAGCCGTGATCATAGGATGACTAAGGCCATGGTCTTTAAACATGTTCTACTATCTTAACAATATTTTAATCGGGCACGTTCCTAACTTTTCAAATTCATATGAGTCAAAAGTTAAAAAAATCTAGTCAAAGCAACGCAACGTAGCGAAGTGTGTTCTTAGTGAGACTATACAAGATAATACCTAATACCTAATTAATATTTTCCGGTTTGATTATGGAAATAACCACAAAACAAAAAAAGAGTAAAAGTCGCAAGACGCGATCTTTTCAAGGAATCCAGCGTAACCTTACTCACATACCTTTAAATCGGATTAATATTCCGATTGGTTAGAAAAACTGAAAACGTTAGAGCATATATCACAAAATAATTATATCATATTCTAATCCCTTTTGTTCATAAAAAAATCTAGTACCGTTTTTGGGTACAAGATGGCGTTATAGTTATGCCATTAGTAGCACTGCTGTATCTGCTACCTGTACACGCTAGAAGACACTTCAAGTTGAACAAGTTACCATGGTTGCAAAAACAATATTAATTTTGATATTATCGAAACAGTTTGAATGAAAATAACGTAAGCAATAATATGAGCTCATGATAAAATTATTTGTATTCAAAATGACCATTAACAATGTGTGTACTGAACGTCAAAACTACGCCATGACTTTTCTTTTATAAACGGATCTTTACAAAAGCTGCAATAAATACAACATTTTGCTATGTCTACCTACATCATGCTTTTATCGTTTTCATTACAATTTTATTACAGTCAACATGGTTTTGCTTTCCAAAATAGTTTAATTTACAACCTTAAATGATGAAGATTTTAACAGATGCATCTTTCACACAGAAGTGCGTTGGCTATCAAAATGAAATTATCTGACTCGATTTTACAATCTGTTTCACTCTGTCATAGAGCTCTTGGAAAACAAAGACACAGAATTGTGCGACAACCTTATCACATCAAAGAATGATGTCGCATACCTGACAGACCTATATAAATTGCTTAATGATATGAATCTCCAACTTCTAGACGATGACTTGAACTTAATTAAAACAATAAATGTCGTCGCTGCTTTCGTGGCTAAGCTGCTCTAACACAAGAAGAATATCGGCAGACGTGAGTTCTATAATTTTCCCAATTTATCAGTATCCTGCAACAACGACGACTTGCTTGTCTACTGCCAACATTTGGAAAATCTTCACAGTGATTTCATTAAAAGATTCTAGAACATTTTGAAATTGGAAATACCAGACTGGGTGACAGATCCTTTTTCAAATGTCAACCTAGCAATATCACCTTAACTGGAAGAAGAACTTATAGAAATGACAACGAACGAGGAAATAAAAATCAAATTCAAAAATGGCTACCAACAATTACAAAAGTCAATTCCGCAGTTGTACCCTGGATTGTGGTCGATCGTTGAACGAATTTTGATAGTATTTCCATCGTCATATTTGTGTGAACGTGGATTTAGCGCCATGACAACGCTGCTTACTACAAAGAGAAATCGTTTGCAAGTTACCGAACGCGGCAACTTACCACTGTTTTTGAGTAAAATCGAACCTGATATCAACAAACTTGTTAAAAATCATCACATTCATCCATCTCCTTACATTAGTTTAAAAACTAAAATTGTTTACCTATCTATATTTTTTCTTTTAATTTGATTATAATATATTCCTAATATTATAAAGTTGTCTATATAATAATCTAGTAAATACGAGTAAATAAATCTGGTTTAGAATGTAAGTTGAAACACCAGATACGACTAATATAGCACAATATAACTAAATTATTTAAAGTAATGAAATTGAGGTTTTTAAGTTTTAGGAGTGTATAAAAAATGGGGGGCGCAGAAAAAAAAATATTTTCAAAGGATGCGGTAAAAGAAATAAGTTTGAAAATCTCTGTTTTAATTCAAATTTTGCTTGAAGGTTTTGTTGAAAAGATACTTAAAATGTATATTTGGGCATAAACTTCTATTTTTATGTTTTTATAAGACGCCTGGTATGAAAAACATTTGATTAGTAAAATTTAGTGATCGAATGAAACCGTTTCCTAAGCATAAATACTTAGCTTGCTGTGTACCGCTTAGACTTTTTGTAGAGGTCCACACAAGCGATATGTAAGCATAAATTCGCCCTGGCGCAGAAAAAAGCTCTGGCCCTAAGTAAATATATGGGGAAATCACCTGTATTCTTTCAAACGTCGATAAGGCAAAAATTAAATGTAATTATAGTCTCCGGCAAATAAGTTGAACATGATTCTGAAATAACGTGACATGCGCAGTAGCAAGTTTAGGTACATTATTCACTACTGCGCATGTTACATCAAAATCATGTTCAACTTATTTGCCGGGGACAATAATACCGTCTTCTTTGACTAGCGATGGGCTTAGTACAGGCGAGATCGCGTTGGAGGAAGAATAGAGAACATTTCTGACAGTTACTTCAATTATTACTTCCACATGCTCTGAGCAGTTTTTATGTGCCTCAATTATTTTATATTTTTTCTTTTATTTACTCATATTTCAATAGAAGCTGAACGGTAATTTTAATAAAATAATTTAAAAACTGATTACTCCTGAGTCTTAATGTAAAATGGGAAAATTCCTAAGCAATATACTTTTACTGCTTCTTTGTAACCTTTCAAAAATTTAAGATCATTATTTTATCATAATTTACAAATATGCCAAATTTTAGAAAACTTTATACTGAAACTCATTTACCAACACAACAGTACTACCTTTAAAGTCATGTTGGTTTGCTGGTCAAGATCCGAGGGTCTGGTGTACAGCACCGTCTTGCCTTACGGTAAGTACGCCACTGGGTTCCCTTAAGTTCTAGTACTTTTGAAGCTACACCACATCAAACATTCCAAGGTAAGTAAGTCTGGTAT
Source organism: Calamotropha paludella (assembly GCA_927399485.1). NCBI lineage: Eukaryota > Metazoa > Arthropoda > Insecta > Lepidoptera > Crambidae > Calamotropha > Calamotropha paludella. Next base: position 27,418,377 of record OV656803.1, on the reverse strand, counting down.
TTATTATACACTAAAATATTATATCATTACTCTTATATTTTGCATCGGTAATAAGTTCCAAAGGTTTATTGTAAGTCATCCCTACATCACGGTAACTGTAAGAACAAGCACAGCAGCCAATGAAAAATTTTGCTTCTAAGGTAAACTTCCTTTCGGCCAAACCAGTTTGTACAATATTTTTTTCCAATTTCTTGTATTTGTAACCCCTGTTCCTTATACTCTAATTCTATCTATGTATTATATTATACTTATATACTATACTATTATTGTTGGTATCGCATATATGTCTCCCATAAAACAGTGTAATACGTAAACTTCCGTTTAATGTGCTCTGTATTTATATTCCTCTAAGGATACAGAAGCCACAGCACTTTCCAAATTGGTCACTGACATAGTTATTGTTTTCTAAGGCGTAGTGCAACTAGAGGAATAAAACGGTTAATTTAAAGTCGCAAATAATAATGACTAGCCATTGCATAGGACACCAGTCTAATGAATCAACACATAAATACATAAACCCACGACTCAGTTACAAATGCTCGTATTCAAACATCTTCCCCTTCCGGGACTTAAACCCAAGACCGTCAGTGCGAAAGGCAGCTTCGCTTGCAACAAACGGTCGTCAAATACAGGCGCACAATATTGCCCTGAAGTGTCAAGTTGCAGGATCTACGATACAGCACTTCTGCTTGGTTGAATTGATGCTTGCAAAATCCATTATTACTTTAAAGAAGACTGGCGAACTTTTACGTATTTTCAGACCTCTATTTAAAGACTACGTTCATTGATGAAATTGAAAGGTACTTGAAGAACTACGCCAGATTAACAAAAAAGTTAATAGGTTTCACTTTTTTATAAAGATAAATAACTTCAAAATATAAAGGTCAGTGTTTGACTCGTTGATTTTTAAAACGTGTTATTTAAAAAATGTAAATAGGTACCTGCCAATTAGAAATGACCAGATAAATGAAATGGTACAAATGGTAAACATTCCAAAGCCACTTAAAGATATATTAAGATGATTAGAAAAATAAAAAAACTGATTAACAAACACCAACTATATTACATATGCTAAGAGGGTTACGGGAAGTATTATCACTTTATTTTATGACGAATTTGGTCGCATTTGTCAGTGTTAAACAAAAGTCGTCTTTGTCGTGATAATTTTTATTGTTTATGACTCGGACACCAACTGAGGCTTCAAACTCAACAATCCGATCTGAAGTATGGAATAAAGTCAAGCGACAGTAATATAGTATAATATGTACTGTAATAATATAGTCATAACCGTTAAGAGAGCAAAGTTGTTTATGTCTGTCTATACAGCAAATCGACAGTAGCATTATAATTCTTACATTTGCATTAGGAATTACAACATTTTTAAAATGGGGGCTAATCACATTCTGTGATCCTATTACTTTATCTATTTTTATGTACTTATGTTATCACTTTATTTGCTTAACCTATTAAGTAGATAAAAATAAAATTCTTGACTTCAGTAAATATTACTTCTGCGTTATTGACACATGCCAAATCTTCAGTTTTAACATTTAGATTTTACACTACCTAAAGCGTTTTCGTTCCGCTAATTAATTGCAAATTCAAAATAAATTATCTTTTTACTCCGGTCTTTAAGAATTTGTAACAGTAAATTTTAGGAATTCAACTGAATTCATTTTTTATATTTCGAATAGTGATCAATCTTGTGAAATATAAGAGAGATTTTTGCCAGTGTTTTCTATTAGTACTAGCTATTATAATACGAGGCTTGACGTTCATATTTTTAATTTACAGGAAAGTACTTTGATGCCTGATAAAGGCAGTTAAGTAGTTTAATTGTTCTAATTTATTGATTTATAAAAGTCACAGTCATCTATCATTCTCTGTAATTTATTAACAGGAAGAATTGTTACAGATCAGCCACATACAATGTCTTTGGGGTCAACCAAATTGTCTGAAACAAAAATCGATAGTAGTAAAGTCAAAAATTTTATTATTCACCGTAACATAAATGGTAGATACTAAATACTACGCCACAGAAATGCAAACGAATATACGATTAACAGGAATTTTGCATGAGTGCGGTAGAACAAAATGCCGTTAGTAGGCCATATAACGCGAGCCAATTAGCGATTGTGCGAGACGAATTAATTAATAAACATTAATAAAGTTTATAATTACAGTCACGGCAACATATTCCGCAAGTAATATAGCTTTAGGATGGTCGCTGTTAATTTTTTTAAGTCAGATACCTACGTGAGCCCAAAAATCCTACATAAAACTTTTCAACACCCAATGGACGCCTTTTTTCAGTCAACATTTGTTTGCAAATTGTCGCCTAATGATAGCTCAATAAAGAGTTGATGAAATTATAATCAATTATTATGTTTAACGCTTTTTCTTTATTCAACAAGTACAAAATACAATATGTACTTTTTCTAATCTAAGCCTCAGTAGCTCATTTGGGAGAGCAGTGAATCGGACATCCTAAGGTTGCGGGTTCGAGTCTCGTCTGAAAACAACTTGTAAACTGAGTCCTCTTATGACATCCTAAAGTGCGAAGGGTTAATGCTAATCTACTTTGCCGGACAAAATATGGGTTTTAGTTACTTGGCATGCCCTGAATATTGGTAAAAAACGGCAAATTAAAAAACTAAAAAGCCCGAGTGCATTTGTGTAATTTGGAAATGAAAAAACCCTTAAACAAGAAAAAACTTGTAGCAGTCGGCACCCAATCTAGAAAGTCAGCCGTCTCGTCAGTGGATTGAAGTAATCTGCAATGTAATATATGTATGTGTTCTCTATTCACTAAGCCTCTATTTCTCAATTGGGTCCCTACTGCTACAATTTTTCTTATTTTAGGGTATTTCATTTCCAAATTTCACAGACACGCAGTCGGGTTTTTTAGCTTTTTAAATTTTTTTTATAGTTTTATTACTGAATGAGTTGAGCCCTTCAGGTTGCAGAGCGTGGCAAACATTTGAATTTGGTGAAAAAAATCCGCCATTTTGTTTTGTTGATATACTCAGTGTCACTCCCACAGTAACTACGAATCTAATGCCACCTCTTAAGCTAAAATCCATCGAGGCCCCAGAGCGTTCCAAACAATTATACATACATACATACTCAAGAAAACATAACCCTCCTTCTCTTCGCGTAAAAAGGCAATGTACTAATCACTACTACCCCATTTCATTCCAATCCACTACCGACAGACTAAAACTAAAGCAACGATACGAAAAGAATACCGGTTAGTTACAAAGCACCTTTTAAGAGATATAGATAAAAAATATGTTTTGATCTAAAAAATCATAAAAATGTTTGGGTAATTTCCTGATGAAGGATTTCTCATCCGACGTTTTCTAAATGTGTACACTCAGATCTGCAATGAGGTATTCAACAAAGTTTATCAATCGTGCGTGTAATTTTCTCTCATTATTTAAAAGAGAACGTTCTACGATAGCGCGCGCGCGCTTAATGAAATCTGCAGGCCACTAGGATGCGCCGCTCGCGACCGTGAGGCAATTGACCTTGCTTTGGATGTTTACATCGGCGTGCATCGGTCGCGGGCGAGCCAGGGCCGCGCATTGCACCGCACAATGACACAAACATACTACCTACGTACCTATACTTATACTAAAGCTACGATACTAAAGTATTTCTATCTACATAGTGGTCCGAGTTAAAGTATGCAGGACGCCGCGCCGCCGCTGCGTGTCCGGTTAGGCACATCGCGTTCTGATCAAGCAACATGGAATGGATGGCAGTGAACTCACTGCGCCCATTGTAAGTCCCCAGGCCCAACTATTTAGATTGTACCTTATATATTTGTGTGGGCTTGCATTATTAATAGAAACGAGAATATTTCTTAACGGTAAATAACGACGTAAAATAAAAAAATTGGTAAAAATGCTTAACCAACAATATTATATTGACTCCTCTAAGTCCCGATACTAAGTTTAAATTAAATGTAACTTGATCTACCTAACACAAATGTTCCACCTCGTTTTCCATAAATGCTTATTCTCTTTTTGTGTATTTAACAAATAGACATTATTCAAATACTATTCTTAATAGGAAACTAATTCCATTAAATTCCAAGTTGTTATTTTTAATATTTCTAATTTTATAGCATTTTTATGGGTTTTTGTTTTTAGGCATATAGGTATATGCCAAATACACCAACTGTTTTTTTTACATGAATATTAACAATACCTTAAGCACCATATAAATATTTCTATTAACCCCTCTTGGTAAGCTAAATGTTTGTGTTATGAGTGGATTCAAGACTGTAGTACATCAACTAGGATCTTTAACCCTAAAGGGGTGAAATAAATCTACCGTAGAAGAAATTATATAGAATATCACTATCATAAAATTTACGTACTTATGACTTACTTTAAGATCAGACAGAAGTTTTTATGGCTTGCGCATCTCAAATCTGTATGAAAAGGCTTAATATACATAATTACTTATGTATAACTTAAACTAAACAACATTAGAAGATTTATATTAAAGGATCTCTTCTCAAAACCACAACGTAAAATACCCACTTTCATAACATTTATTTTATGTACTTAGGAATCCTAAGTACATAAAATAAATGTTGGGTATTTTACGTTGTGGTTTTGAGAAGAGATCCTAACCTCGCACCTATTAAGATAAAAAAACTAGAAAGATCGTTCGTTTGGTTTGCACTCTTCAAAATTGTACAAAAACGCTTTTGCGACCTATATTGAAGTATAACGACTGCGAAGAGTTAATAGACTATGATGACCGGATACCAACAGTGTCGCATGTTATTTTCTCACATGAAACAATGACCTAATTAAATTCTCAGCAGGATAAAAGTGTTCCTATAAATTAATAAAACAAAGATCAAGTTTGAGACAAAAGAACTACACAAACAGTAAAACTTGACCACCCCTCCCCAAGTTCTCACGATGCGATGGGGAGGAGGGTGCATATCTGCAGCAAAAGGTTCGACGACCGCTGAAGAGCGCAATCTATTTTGATATTATTCATATGAGAGTTAAGAGGTTCAAAGATACAGTCCAGTATTTTATTCAACCACATTTTCTAAAACTTTCAGGAATATTTTAATTCTAATAATATTTAAAAGAATAATCAGTTTATTTGACAAACACGTTGACGTGCAAAATAACAAGTCACTTACCTACATAGTTCAAGAAACATTTAAGTGTATTTAATGACGCACGAAAGGTTATAATGTGCTATCATTAAGCTATCTTTACTATTTATGAAATATCGTCCTTTATATAAGTGACTAGTTATATTTGCTCGTCAGTGTATTTATTCACTTCAGCTCTGAAACTGCGCACCACACGCCGATCAGGCCGTTATTTACAAGCAATTGAGTATTAAGATTGTTTGCTTTTAATTGACATTGAAAGCATTTTACAAAATAAAAAAGGCTCTTACAAAAAAAAAGTATTTGCCAGAAATCCTTAAATTCCTAGATACATTCCAAACAGATTTTTTCCTAGGTTCTTTATTTCTTACTTTTAGTACTCTTTAATTGCCCGGGAGACAAAATATTAACCAAGTAAAATGTTTCGGTTGAGTAAAACGCAAATAAAAAAGGCATTATTTCATTTTCACGAATTTGTAAAATAATAACAATTTTTTCTTACATTCACACCAATTATTAGCCTAGCCCTAAGTAAACGCTATAAAGTTATGGATACTAGGGTAACGGAAAAACAATTGATGTATAAATATATAATATTTAGATATAACTATCTGACCCGGCCACGCTTGGTGTGCCGACTGCAGCGCCATCTGCCAGGTTGATTTGTGAATCTAAACCATCCAGGGCGCCACCCAAACGCATACAAAAAAAATCATTCAAATCGGTCCAGCCGTTTAGGAGAAGTTCAGTGACATACACACGTACAGTAGAATTAAATGTATATATAAAGACTAGCTGACCCGGCCACGCGTTGCTGTGCCGACTGCAGCGCCATCTGCCGGGCTGATTTGTGAATCTTAACATCCAGGGTGCCACCCATACGCATACAAAAAAATTCTTTCAAATCGGTCCAGCCCTTTAGGAGGAGTTCAGTGACATACACACGTACAGTAGAATTATATATTTAAAGATATAATATGTGAAATAACCATGACTCAGGTTCACATGCTCGCATTCATCACACAAACGTCTACCCCTTCCAGGACAGCCCATGCCCGTTTATTTCAGTTTTGGGCAAGTCCACCGATTTGCGGAGGTTGAAATACATCAAGATAACTAAAAACTATTTACTTTTATAGTTTAGCGATTTTTTTCTTTTACTTCAGTCTATAATGCTGACTTGAAGGAATACATACTATAAAACGATTTAGTCCTTTCAACTTTTAAATATCTCGCCCGATCCATGCAAACGTGACTCACGTCAACTTCACATAGTATAAAAAAAGGGGCCGGCTTATTTGCGATAACGGAAATACTTAATTTTTAGGACAGTATTTCGTTCACCCTGCGGTTTACTTTAGACATTTTTCGTACAACACTAAAATGTGTATTTGTAATTTTAAATATTACCAGGACCAATCTTTAAAAGAATTAGAAAAATTTCGAATCCTAAGTAGAGTAACAAGGTTACGTACGTGTACAAGAGATTTTACAGACTAGTTTTTTTACTAACCATGTTACAACTTTATGGGTTAGTTAGTTTATAATTAATACGCTTATATCCAAAATATTAGAAGATATAATCAATTTAGTATATAAAGAATCAGTGGAACAGCTAACAAAGTTGCGAATAAGCTATTCAAGTAAGAGGAACGGAAAGAGCCTCATTCGTAGACACGTCACTATTATCAACCTAATAAAAAGGCAGAAAGCGCCCGTTCAGGCGCAACTTTCACGCCTTGCGCTGCCATGGACGCCAAACAACATGGGCAACTTGAGTAATGAAAAGGTGGGAAGTAGCGTCGAGGCAGGCGTGTGACAGAGACGAAAAACGGTTGCGGAATGCGGCGCACTTAATTTTTGTAACGGACTGCGGGTCGAAAAGCGCGCGTCGCTGCCGAGAGGGCCATGTTAGTTGGTAGTACGGGGACGGGGGCGGGGGGACTTGACCGTAGTACGACGGCCGTGCTTCTCGTAAAGGAAGCGACCCTGGCGCGGTCATTGCTCGCCGCGGCCGCATTCCTCTCCCCGCCCCCCACCAGGCCTCGGAGGCGCCTGCGCATCAATGAACGGCGCGCGCTCAACTGCCGTGTCCATTCGCTCCATCTCATTCCGGCAGTACCTCAATTTATCCCTTTCCTGCTTCATCATCTTATCTGCCTGCTCCGATAGCTCTATTGCGCGTTTATCATACATGGAAGCACACATACACGGATACATCATTGACAAATTACTTACACGCCTATCAAGTAATTCACATTGCATCAATTGCAAAAACGTATAGTTATAATAGTAACATAATAACAGGACTACTGAGTCACGTTTTACGACTAAAAATTATGTTCTAGATCAACAAGATTAAACGAAAATATTTAAATATAAAAAATGAACTTCTCAATAGTTTCTGTAAAATGTAGAATGAAGTATATACCTACTCTTGAATATTGTTATGTCATATGGTCAACCTGTTATAATAAACATATAAACAGGCTTAAGTTGATACAGAAATGTTTTGTCAGTTTTAAGCTAGACCTAGAGAAAATTCTGACAACCTATGAAGACAGATTTTTACGATTTAATCTAGATTTCCTTATCATGCGACGGCAACTTGGGACTTCTTAACATTACGTAAAATCCTCAATTATATCCTTGATTCCGAAGTATTATGCCATGTTTCATTGGTATTTTCACTTAACTCCAACCGCAGACAGCATATTTTTTCGTATTCCTTTAGCTCGAAACAATGTATCCATGTAACAATGTAGCCCTATTAATACGAATGTGTAGAAAATTTAATCTCTTATGTAAGGACCTTGATATATTTCATCAGAACTTGAAAACATTTTTCAGAAAAAAGTGTCAAGTGTTCAGAAAATATTAGTTTGATTCTGGTAAATATAACAATAATATTATATTCACAGTACCTAATTAGTTATACTAAAATATTCAAATTGAATGTTGTGCTCGGTTGTTATTGAAATACAAATTTAGCAATATAGAATGTTTGCTTCTTTGCCAAATAAATAAATAAAATACATACATCCGAGAAGAGGTATTAGACTGTTTAAATCTGAATGAGAATTTGTTTGGAATTAATCAGAACCAAGATACTATAATATATATGGCGTATATTATAGGTATGTCTTATTATATGTATAACGTAACCACTAAATGCCTACCCAACATTTAAGAGTAATAACGGCAGATTGGTAGGTACAACGATAACGACCCCATATTTGCGTCATAGGATTAATCAGGTTCAAATCCTGGAAGGAGCATATAGTATCATTGTAGTCTACGACTCAATATCAATAGCACAGCCCTTGCTTAGTTTGGAATTAAATAATTGTTGTGAGTTGTCCGGATTACATATATTTATAGTTCTGGACATTAAGACAACCGTTTGCCTCAGCGATGATATGATAGCAATGCATTTGCACCGAACGTCCTCGGTTCGAGTCCAAGGAGTTGTCCTCTTAGAGGCTGTGAGTGTGCGTAATGCCTGAAAGATTTCCGCCCCACGTAGCACAAGTTCGCGTAGTTTCTCTTTATTCTAAGCCTCGGAAATAAGCTACCTCTGCTCTCTTTATGAGCATACGTATGCGAGTGGCTGTCTTAAAAAAAGACTTCCTCCCTTCTTGTGAACTAACTGTGAAGGCCTTCTTAATCATTCAAATGAGGTTCTAGGGGAAATTGAGCGCCTATCGCGCTTTCCCTCAGACACACGCACATACATATACATAAATCTGGTACCTAGGTGTATTTTTTTTATTTATATATTTTACAAACTCTGACACAAAAAAAATGCTGTAGTTTGCCGACTCAAGCTATGGCAGTGACCTGACAATTGACTGATGGTAGTTAATGAGTTGTCTTTTTCAGTTCTGGCAATAATATATAGCCCAGGATTACTTAATTTATTGTAATCAATAAATTTTGCTGCCCCTATATCTATGCGGTAAGCTAGCGAGGATGCTACGAAGTACGAACATTGGTACCTGAGTCATGGGTATTTATATTTAATAAGTATATATTGAATATGCATTACCCTAATATCCCTAGTATAGAAATATTATTATCTATTACTAAATTATCTATTGATATTGCAGCAAAACTACTAATTGACATATAAAGACCATATATGTCAATTAGTATATAATCTCTTACCATAAGACGGGCCATTTGTTTATATCATCTTTAAAATACCCTTTTCTTATTTTAAGAAATCGATAATTTTGGACCAAATTATCTATGACACGGACTGTAGAACTTTTATATATAAATTTTTCCCTTTTTTTAGGTCGCAAAGAATATTTTAATTCTGCTTCGTAAAATACCTTCATATGTAAAGCTTAATCAGCTTTCAATCTTAAATACGCGAAAAGGCTGCACTGCGTCTGACTTACTTGAGCTATTTAAATAAAAAGGTCCACTTCTTATCAGAAATCATTAAATATATATAAAAAATAAACAAAAGTGTATGGAGTATATATCGTTCAAAACTTTATGGCGGCTATCGAAAGCGTCTAGAGTTGTTTAACGGCTTGCGCTTCGTGGCAAGGCGCGCGGTCAACGTACGGCAAACTGGCGGAGTTACAGGTTGGACATGGGGCAACGGAATCTGCGGGGACAAAAAAGAAAACCGCCCGCGCCCGCACCCGCCTGCCGAGTTCACTTCTAGACTACTAAACGACGGTAGTGTTACCATGTTCATGAACCAAAATAATCAAAATGCCAATAATTGTAAAGTTTAAAAATAATATTAATTGGATGATACAAAAGAACGTAGGTATGTATTGTCTCAATTACGATCTTATCAATCCGTAATATTGAAGAACTGAGATAGTATGATAGTGGAGTACGTAAAAGACAATAACATTGTTAACACCTAGTTGTTGATACTTTAGTAGTGTAAGGTCTAATTAAGATTTGATAAATTAAATCAATAAATAGCATGAATGACCCATAAGGTACCTTCGTCATATGACATCAAAAGAAAATCAGAGCGTGTAATTCCAAAACTACATGCAAAAATAACAGTTTCCTATAAATATAGTACCTATCTGATTTTGAATATTATTTATTCTTGCATATTACTAACATGAGCCATGACAGTTACGAGCCTATGCACGCTGCGTTTCTAAAACTTTTATTTTTATTCCATAGAGAATTTTTTGCGTGTCTAATGCGCTTGTATCGACACAAACGCGCGTTACCATCACGTCCTTAGGTAACGATTCATGCGCGAGACTGGATTAATCAAAGGTAAAACTTTGAACACCTATATAAATTCACAGTCAAGTTGCGTTCGACTCGCGCGAGTATCGCTTTTGTATCGATAGAAACGCGCGTCGACGACGGCGCTTTGAAAAACGGGGTATGCAAAGGCTCTTTAGCGCGTTGTGGCACGAAAAATTGCTTTTGATAGGCAAATCAACTAAAGAGTTAAATGCTTAAATTCTACTTAATTGTTAATGTTATGTTAAAAATAATAACAGTTACCTACTGTGCAAAAAAGAGTGTAATTAGCCGTTTACTTAAAATTTGCAGACATGATAGTAGTAATCAATTAGTGGCTGAGTTAATTCAAAATATTTCTGAGATTGGCTAATAATTGTTAACTTGGCTATACTAAATTTCTAGCCAATCCACACGCCACGCATCTGTCGTTCGTACATGCTCGCTGCGATGTAACGCTACCATCGGTTTTAACTTAAATTAGATGTGTCTAATAGTAATACATAGTATGGCTGAAGATAAGTAATGAAATTGTTTTGGAGCATAATTTTTTCGACTGCAATTCAGGCCACGAAACTCCAATCCAAGCATTATTGTAAGGTTTAATTACTACTAGCTTTCGCTCGCTGTTTCACTCGCGTGGTGTTTGGTTTGTTACAGAAAGTCTTTATAGCGCTTGCCCAGGGAACACAGCATATACACAAATATCCCATTTCATCCACTCAAGGGCGGTGGTATGCAGAAAAACAATTAACAGGTATGTTGATTTTTTATCAAAAGATACTTTATTTCCCTTTTAACCTGATGGACTTTTTATACAATATTTCAAACCTCTTTTCACCTCTCAAACATTACAATGTTCAGAAATTTAAAAACATGTCCACCTTATGTTACTACGGGGCTATGTCTAGAATTTCTTGCTTTCTACTTTAAACTTAACAAACATACATTCCTACCCTTTTTTCACACACTTAAGAAAAATATATAAAATTTTCTATAAATTATATATAAATACGCCTGTAAAAAAACCACGCCCTTCTTATAGAATATATGGCATTGTGAATATAATAAATAAAAATAATATACAATATATATTATTCTTGGTTTTGTCACTACCAAGATTTTGGGGGTTTTATAGTACGCATATCTTTTGTGTCACACAATGTCAACAAAATACTAATAGGATTCCCGTGAACTCTTATAATGTAATCATAATATTCCTTACATTCACACCTACTAAACTATCCCTAGTTAGCCCTGAAATGCTTATGTTATGGATGGTAGTGCAATGGTAAGGTAATAATACACAAACTGTACCAAAACGCAGGTCGCAGTGCAAAAGAATGAAAGTTTAGATTAAAAAAAAAATCCAGCAAAAAAAAAAGCGTTAATATGGATAGAATTTACAAGATTAAAAAGTTACAACGATAGGCCAGCCAAATGGGAACACGGGGTGTACAGATCGTTCACCATAAGATGTCCACTGCCTTGGGAATTGGCAGTATTGCCTATGGTGTTGCCAACAATATATGCACCTTTTACCCCATTATCTAAACTTGTATGTACTGTACCCCACCATAGATTAATATGTTTTATTTGCATATTTTAAAATTAAATGCAGTTATAAGATAAGGTAGGTTGTAAATAATAACACGATTTAAGTTCAAAAAAGTTTATTGATTTCATTTTTCCTAACGGTAATTATGGACGAAAGGAACGATTCCAGAGATATCTCTGTGACTTGCATAAACATCATTATCTGTCGTATCAGAGATTATGTGCTGCTGTCATTTCCTAGTTCAATTATGAATTTATCAGTAATATTATCAATACAGTCATATAGTCATATACAGTAATATTATCAATTTACCTTCTAATTTTTTTGCCACACTGTTTTTGCCAATTCTGAGGAGTTTTAGATGATATAGCTTCTTCATTAACTTCACGATATTCCCAACTTCTTACCCAACCACATTATGGCCATGACTTATCAATAATTGATAAGCCTCATAAATTGGCTCTTTTATAATTTGATAAAGTTCTGCTTTCAACATTGTTGGTTGATAAGAAAATCCCTTATTTTTAATCCAATTTTGCATTTGCAGTTTTGAGAAACTCATAGTACCTAGGTGCTTTATTCACTTGTACAGTATGATAGGGATTATTCATGACAACTAAGGAGTTCGGAGGCAAATTGCGTATATGTTTCCCTGAAATCTTTTTCATAAAATTTGTTCTATTCATATCATCATGGTAGTCCCCTGATTTACTCTCTGATTTAAAAATCAATTGAGCATTAAAAATAAATCCCATTTCTCCACCTGCATAAACAATAATCCATCGCGATCCAGCAGAATCACTTGTTAGTACTCGGTCCTCGTCATCTTGCCAACATTTTTTCACTGAATATGATTCGAATGTATTTTTCATCCAAGAAAACTATTGGCCGACCGTTTACACGATTTGGCCTCTTCATATCGATATACTTGGGTCTCCATGCAACTATGTCGTGACATTACATTAAAAATTTCCGCTTCGAATCACGTTTTTCGTACAAAAATCCAATTTCATTTAATATCTTCTACAAAGTTGCTCGATTTTCACCAAAGTTTATGTCATTCTCTTATTATACAAGTAATTTATTCAAGATAGGAACAACTTATCTGACAGTATACATTTCATGGATTTTATTTCTTGATGCGCATAAATAAAAATCATCAAGACCCACCGTCTGACGTTTTTGACGATGTTTTCCAGGAGACTTGAGTTTTTAAGACGTAGAGGCAGCGCCTTCACCTTCTTTAGGTATTCTACCCACGGTACTTTACTCACGTGCTAAATAGACATATAAAACTTATATAAACACAAATAAGGACAATATTAAATGAGATAAATTAGATAATAATGAGATAAATTAAATTCACAGAGATATGTACTTTTTTATTTTAATTCTTTATGTCAGTAAATTCCCATTACCCATTCTATAGGCATTGTGTCCGATGCTGGTATCCTTATTTTACTAACCTGCCATGGCGGCGACGCGAGATCGCACTTGATTGAGTGGAATTAACGGGGCTTGGTTTACCTTTTCTCTTTCACAAAAGCACGCACCTTCAACATAATCTCTCTTGCAATGCTTTTAAATGGCTTTGGCATGATTAATTCGAAAAATATTAAATAATAACACAAAAAAGAGCGGAACACTTCACACCAACATCACGGCAGGGGTCAACTTACGGTGAACGATCTGTAATAACATTGGGAGTGTAGAATGCAGGAGCACAGACTAGAAAATCACGTCAATAGAAGATCACAGAGTACTGAAGCATATTACTTCATGCTTAGTATAGTATAGTAGTAACACTGACAGACCGTAGACACTATGAACTGCTGGCTTAGCATGCGCTACTTGAGCTATCTCGCGCACGATTGAACAGAAGTTTGACGATATCGACATGTATCTCGTTTTAACTAACAAGTGGACAAACTGATGTTGCCTTTTCATATATGATTTTATACTTCCTTATGATCTAACAAAGCCACACCGATATCGTTTATTCAATTAGTGTTGTGTGTTTTACTCTTTATGTTCTTTTTAGTACATAAATGGTAAAATACATACATCAATTTTGACGTTGACTGACTACTTACGTGATCTGTGGTTGATTTCTCCTAAGTCTATGGTGTTTGTTTCTTTCTGAAACCGCCGACAAGTACGTACTTGAAACCAAATAAAGAGTATGTATAAAATAAATCACAGAAAAGTAATAATAGAAAACCAAATTAAAAAATCATAAGTAAATAGATTTATCGGAACGACACAAAGAATTTCACAGTAAATTATATAAACCTATTCAAATTCATCTATTTCATGATTCGAAGTAATAAGGTACAAATTAACTATTTATGTCAATATATAGTAAAAACTGTGTTACTACACAATATACAAAACAAAATAAAGACATTTTACTATTACTAATCCGATTCATATAGAAAATATTGTTAGAGTTTTGATATTATTAGGTATAATTTTAATTCAATAGGTATGTAGATCGTACGGTACCTACGCTCGCTGTAGATATTTTTTTTATTGAGAGAAAAACAGTTATTCAATCCGATATTTACATATTCATATTGTTAAATTTATAAACCTATAGACTCCTAAATAATATTTGTAATTTTAAAAGAAATACCTTAAATATATAAATCAACCAAAAAAGATCTCTGGTTAGTCCATTTGCTCAAAAATTTATAGGTCTTATGACTATTAGTACAAAAACAATTTATTTAATGATTTTAAATTTCTTTGTTATTTTATGTGGGATTAGCAAATTAGTAAGCAAATATGTGTTACGTCATAACAACAATGCTCCATATGCATCAATAATATACAACATCGAGAAGAAAAACAAAAATACACAAATCCAAGGGATCTCTATTGAAAAGAACATAACTGAAAAAAGATAGAAAGTAAACCTAGGAGGTATATAAATTATGAGCAAGTTGCACATTTTGCATTCACAACCACCATTACAATTTGTTTATATTTTATATTTTTCTGATTACTTTATGAGCCGACCCGACAGCGGGTGATAGACTAGTCACCCGCTTTCGGCTTGACGTCGGCTTCTGAGACACCCTGTATTTGCACAAATACATAGTTAATTTGCACCTTATTACTTCGAATCCTAAAACTGATGAATTTAAATAGGTTTATATATACTTATGATTTTTTAATTTGGTTTTTCATTATTATTTTCAAGTGATACATACAACATACTCTCCTTTCCTCGAACCTCTGGCGTACTCGACGGACCGAGAAACGCCTTAAATTCAATTGCCGAGCAACATCACACTGCCACAACTGTGTTGTTGTTGACATGTATTCTCTTCAACATTGGAAGAGCGAATTACCCATATTTGATTTTTTTTTAACCCTTAGCAACGTGGGCTCCCTCCGGGCCGGGGTGGGGAGGTGGTGAATCTATCATGGATACATCGGGCGACCGAGACTCGTACTGACTAAACACCACCTAGTAAATGTAACCTAGTAAATACAGCCTAGGAAGGCTGTATAGGCCTTTAATTTAAAATTTAAAGGTAGCGCAATTAATTGGCACTAAAACTACTAAAACAAGGACAGTTAGTAAATGATTTGTACAGCCATTTGAAGCGTTTCAGAACAAAATCCGGTTGTGGGAGGCTGTCTGGTAATACGGTGATTTCAAAAACATGGAAGACTGTTTGAATTTATTTGCTACTTCAACAAAAAGTAATGTACATAATGCTCCAATACACTTGCAAATGGAGTTGATCGATATTCAAGAAAACTCACACCTAAAATCTAAATTTGGAGACGTTGGAGTTGTTTGATTTTTATAAAAACTAGTCTAGCCCTAAATACTGTTACATCAAACCTTTTCTTTTCTTTTCAATTATTTTGAATTTGGAACTATAACTCAGTGTTGTGAATGTTATTCTTAGGCTTTTACTGTCAATATGGTAACAAACACACACACACAAAGTATTGTCATAATATAATTAGGATAGGATTACCTCAAAGAAGACCAATTTCCGCAGTTTAGGAAATTCGCAAAAAGATTGATTTGTGCCTTTGGTAGTACATACTAATAGATGCGAACAGTTCTTTTCATTGATGAAAATTAATAAATCCTAACATCGAACAAGGCTGACTGACGATAATTTGGAAAATTCGTTACGTCTTTGTATTAGTGGAAATAATCCAAATATCGATGGGTCAGTTTCCCAAATTCAAGCCCAAGTGTCTCATTGATTTCGGTGTCGCGATATTTAACTATCGTAGTTTGTAATAATTCTAAATTTAACGATTTAATTATGTTGTTGTTACTTATTTTTTTCATTTCGTTTTTATCTTAATAAATTGTATTAAAATAACATCTTTGTATTAGTTCATGTCTGATATTTAAAGCTAAAAATTATGAACACTACTTTAAAACGCGGCCCGCGAACTCACACCAAATTATGGCCCACAACATGTCAAAGGTTGCCCATACCTGTTCTAGATGGTCTATACTAACATCCCCTTAAGGGGATACTAGGGTTTTTAAATTTATTTTTTTCGATTTTTTTTTTTTATTTTAAATTAATGTATAACATCTCAAGAATGTTGTGTCCAAATCGCTTCAGTGTGAGGTAAGTCGATAAAACTCGCTTATGAACGTTTAATCTTAAATTTTTCAGTGTTCAAAACTTTAAAGCGCTTTTCCCACAACTCATGTTTTCAAAGTCGGTGCCCCTGATAAATTCGCAACGACCGTACTGATTGTTTTAAAATCTTTTTACACTATATTTCATATAATTCAAGAGGTAACCCCGTCGATTTTTTTTTTATTTATTAATATTTTTCATTTTACAATAACAAATTAACCGATTTTTTTAGCCGAAAAACGTGTTTTTACCTTCAAAGTGTTCCCAAAAAATGAAAAATTGAAATTTTTGAAAATCTCCGGGGTGGTTACCTGGGCAAAGCGATTATCTAACGATATAATTTTGGTTTTTGAATTTCAGATGATCCAGCACCGAGTTCGAATTGTCACCGTCATTCAACATCTTTCTCCAGGCGCTCCAGAATACTGGCCGCCATTGCTTCATTTTCCAATATTTTTCCATGAAAATTTCACACAATATTCTTTAAATGTTATACTATGATGTACCATTCGTTTTAATAAATAAATTTCAATTGTTCCATAAAAAAAAATCACAAACATGTGCCTTTTTTCACACGAATTAACCTAGTATCCCCTTAAGGCTTTGCGCCCAGCTTCCAAACAGTGTGTATCTTTAGAATCATAAGTCGTCCTAATTTTCTATTTGGTGCACATTTACAGCAGTTTGCGCACTAATTTTTCATTAAAGTCGATGCCTTCTAGAAACCATTTTTTTGCCGGCGTAACTCAAGTTGTTTAAAAACACTTGCAGCCGAGTTTAACAAAAAGTTTTCACAATCTCGTGTAAAATAAATAAAAAATTTGCCAATGATATATAAACGCAAAGTGGTTAAAATCTGGAGCTAAATGAAGAAGCTTCTGCCAGTGATAAAGAACCGCAGTGGTAATTCATATATCGGGTCTTCACACTGGTAATATCCCGAAAATGTGATTTGTCTTTTAATTATCATCTTCAGCCCATTAACGTTTCCACTGCCGGGGGATAGGATTACTCTTATGGATGAAAACACCGTACAGAGAATAGGCCAGAACTCAATACGAAAAACCTTACTGGATAGTTAGTATTTTTGGTCACGTATACGACGCCCTTGCAAAAATTGCATAACCTTCCTCACCGCAGCCGAAACGTGTCAACCACTGCTCATTTTCAAATGAAAAAAAACTTATATTGACCTCATTTTTGAATTGTTAAAGCGTAGACTTCCAATGTGCAGTTTTGTTTTTCTAGAAGTTTATAAAACACCTACAAGTTACTGAAAGCATGCTTTCTCTACACAGAACAATAAAAAAGAGTGGAATTCGCAAGTCGGCGGAACCCACGTAACCTATAGTATGCCTAACTCCTCGCACTTAGACCTTCTGCTTACATCGGAATCGCAAACCATACCATACCATCATTTCAAGGTAACATCTACTGTAGCAAAATGTTAGTCAGCAGGTCACATACCATAACGCAAAATTTACCAAGGTCGCCGCTACTCACTGGTGTAAATGATTGAAATGTCTGACGGAATGTAGGTCATTATAAAAAAGTCAGTAGTATAATATATAACCACTAATAAAAATAACAGTAACTACATATGTAACACAAAAATAACTCTTTTAATAAAAACTGCCTCGGCGGTCTTTTATTGCAATCTCTTAGTAGATTATTACAAACTAATCACCAGTCAAATAAAACTACCGCCACGACCTTTCAGTCCCCATGTGAACAAATATGAGACAAATATAAAATCACTGTACAAGTAAGCACTATAACGGCATTTTAATACTCCTGACTTTATGACATTATGATTAACACTATAATAGCGATTTGGTCAGTGTGTTTGGCCAGATCTTCCGCCTCTAGAATTTACACTTTACTTTAACACACCCCTAGACATTGAATCATAATATTACAATAAGCCAACAGTACTTATCTTGATAAAGGAAGCTCGTTAATTCATGTGTTGATTCAAAGTAGAGGTGACGCCAGTAAGTCAGCTAACGTCGGGTAATTGATAGGCAAGCACTAGTATTGATTACTGTATAAACTACCCAAAGCTGTTTATATTTTATTATCATACTGATATTTAGACTGTAGCTTAGCCGATAAGTGTGCTATTTGTGAAGTCCTGATAGGTATTTTCTATGCCATCATTAATACAGTTAATACTACACTTCGTAGGTATATAATTTTTCATGTTTACTGACGCTGCGCTAGTAAACATGCTCGGCAACCAAATAACACCAAAATTATATATTTTATTTCTATATAATTTTATAAATGAATACAAAATGCTCGGCAACCAAATAACACCAAAATTATATATTTTATTTCTATATAATTTTATAAATGAATACAAAAACGGCGTCAACTGCAATTAATAAAAATGTTATTAGTATTTTAATTTTAAAAACGGAAACAGCTGAATCGCATTTTAAAAGATAAGCAACTAAACCGTGTTTAAATAGCAGACATCCATAAAAAAACGGCAAACGGTAACGTGTGACACGTGGAGTAAACGTAACGTAAAAAGTGTACATGTGTGCACGCCATAAGTTGAACGTTAACGTATACAAATTCAGGGCGCATGGAGCCCACAGCGTCTGGTTCGAGTAAAGGTGCCCATTTGAGCAAGGAGCAAGCACCACGCTTCGCTAGTAGGTGAGTTGGCTGATCTCACCGACAGCATTGCGATGCACATCCGGGGCGGTCGATACGGGCTCCGAGTTGCGCGGTACCGCTGCGCCCCATGCCGACCGCCCCACCGCAAATGCGGCCCCTCACGTCTTCGAGCCCCCTCCGTGACGACTCACATCGATTCGCGCGCTTGATAATTATTAAGAGCTTGTTGGGAAAATTTATCACATCTCGCGAGATAATGGATTTAGATAGCGCATTTTAGGTAGAACGCAAAATTTCCATATACATTCTTTAAATATCATTTCCCTGTTTAGTGTTAATCCACCTTTACCGTACAACGTTTAACTAGGTTCTAAATTAAATTATTAAATTATATCTATAACCTCTGTAACTACACAAAACTTTTAAACATTGTCAATTTACTATTATGTATTCAATTTTACGTGTTACTAATATCTATGCAATGACCATACATATTTGGTCATAATTTTGCAATATATATTCCACAGACGGATTGCATAATTACTTGTTTTACATAACCGCTAGCTGTTTTTCCGTTTTGCGAAGCAAATTGAACAACGATTAGCGGTTTTTGATAATTACTAAACTTTAGCCGTGTTGTGTCTGGCAGATTAGAATAGCACCAACCCTTTACACTTAGGTATGTCGTAACAGGCGGCTAATGATATTGGAGATAACAATCATACACCTCTCCTAAACCACAAAATGGACCAAAACGTTTTCCGAATCATAGTCTGTTACTGCAGTCTCCAGCCAAGCACAAGGTAAGGTGCCAGACGCTGGATATTTTTCTCGTACCAAGGTTGCCAAATATCTTGTACTTTCAGTACATAATCTCGTACAAATACAAATATCATAAAATGAATGAAAGTGGTAATACTCGTACTTAAATATTAAAAAAAAATACGATTAAATTTGACGAAAATAAATTACGTACTTACTACTAGTGTAATATGTTTTATTGTTTATGTATTTAAGTGATACCTATATAACAGGAGTTTTGGTTAAATCATTAACGATTATAAGCGCCTAATTGCCTAAATATACATTGTCCTATACGCGTCAGTTAATAAGTAGTTAACAATAAGGATAATAAACACAAAACCTAGCACTGAGAACCCTACCCAACCACTAAACACAGTGTGTTGAGTGATGAAGAATTCATGAAGTAATTAATCAAGGGTGATAGGAGATATTTTTTCGTTATAATACTTTATAACGTGGATATAGTCAGCTTTGTTAAATGTCATATAAAAGCTTACAAAAAGTGCGAAGGACCATTTTTGAATGGGATCCGTACCGACTTGAATCAAACTAAAGGATCTAGCAGGTTAAGCATATGAAATCTGCTCTCCCGTCTGATGAATACGTTCTTATAATTTGTAAATGTCAACAAAATACCTACAAATCAACTACAATTTGACGGCAATCGACTGCGCGAATTTCGAACAGCGTATTGTAGACTAGGTACAATGTAATAGTGCGCTACAATGAACGTGTAGTTAATAAACTTGTTCATTTTCATGCAAGTTTTGCCAAGTTATAAGAAGTTAACTAGATAGTCAAAACATAATTGGCAGGCGACATGTACGTACAGTAGAAGAGGCAAGTACATCACGATTTGTACTAAAGTAAGTGGGGCTGTTGAAGCTATTCATGGCGCTATTAGCAAAAAATACCATTTATTTCATAATGTTCTGGGCAACAAACTTTTACCTGTGGCAAAATCATTGTGCAGATAACTAGATTTTTGAATAACACATGGGAAACGTTTGGACTCTGATGTCGGACCTTCCGATACTATTATGAAGGAGTGTCAAAATCAGCAGAAAAATTATAACTTAAATAGGAGTAGAAATCTTTTACGAAATAACAACTGACGACCATCGATGTACGATCAAGGCACATTTTTATTATTATTTATTTCATGCTATAGGTAGGAGCATGGAGCTGCAGCCAGCGGCGCAGCAGTGGAGAATCCCACCGGTCACCTAAGGTGCTCAGGATGCTATTCGAGCTGCCGCGTACGCGTACCCAAAGCGAGGCACAGCGCTTTCTAATGATCGTGTAGCAACATCAGTTTGCGTCTCTGCAAACGTTAATAACGCACTACAATGGCGCGGCAGCCCAAACAGCATACTGAACGCATTATTATAATGGACGCGTCGAGCGTTATATGTCCTCTGCATAAAGTTGACCCAAAGACTGCTGCTGGTGTAAAAAGATTGACAGTAAGCTTTGAAAAGCCTTGTCTTTACTTGTTTACTACACCGTGCAAATCTGCGAGCCAACATATCACAGCGAACACAAAACGTCCTACGCTCCCTCTCCACAACCACAGCGTTTGAAAAGTTGTCAGTGACCCAGTGGCCCAGATATTTAACTTGGTCAACTCTTTTCAATTTCTTTCCTCCGAGAGTAGCAGAGGGTACAATGTGTTGCGTCACGGCCGCCCCCGCCTGAAATACCATAATCTCATTTTTAAGAGTTGTATCTAAGCCCATGAGCCACCGCATATTCTTCACACATGTGAAGTAGTCTTCTCAAGGCTCCGATCGATGGGCTCAGCAGCACCTTATCGTCAGCGTAACTAATATTATTAATACATAAACCACCTTCATGGCAACCTATATAGATGCTACTGAGCTCGTCGATCAGTCTGTTCGTGTAGAGGTTGAAAAGCTTGGGTGAGCTTAATCCTCCCTGTCTCACCCCACATTGCAACACGTACACAACTGTAATCTGGATTACCTCACGTAGTTCCTCTGATTGTTATACCACTATAGATATAATTTCAGGAGGTAGATTAGTTTCACAGTGCAGCTTTTTAATAAGTTGTACGAAACTAGGTAGAATGACTTCAACAAGTCCAAAAAACATGTATAGATCGGGGTTTTTCTAGCTGTGTAGTATTGTACAGTCTGCTTGAGATTGAGACAAAAGATAGCGCTCTCTGTAGAAAGACCTGTTTTAAAACCAAATTGCGCATCATGTAACTTAAAATGCTCTCCCAATCTGCTGTCAAGCAGACTATCCAGCACCTTAGCTATCCCCGTTGCTAGAGATATAGGTCTATAATTCGACAAATCAGTGGCATCACCCGTCTTATTTTTTTTTAATACGGGAGCTACAACGATATACGTTAAATCATCCGGTAAATAACAGTGACTTCTACAAAGATTAAAAAACATCGACAGAACAAGCGGCAAGTGGACCCACGAGATGCTTGACGCAGGGATCATCGTGACCAGGAGACTTACCTATGACCATTATTTGATTGTGGAAGCGACCTCTTTTGCTGTAAATCTGACTTTTAAGTCCTCCATACGACACCCAGCATCCGAAGCCTGTGACACGATGAAGGGGGACTCGACTTTGAAATGCTTTCGGAAAGCATTCGCTATGTCAGTCGGTTCGTACAAACCAGCGACGCTCGCAGGAATGCTCGGCCTCGGGCTCATTAGTGTTTTTCCAAAATTTGCTAAAGTTCTTGTTTGTGTAATTCGGAGCGATAATATCCATTTTAATTTTATTCTCATTGTTTTGACAGAACTTCAGTTTAGCTTTAAAGTCTCTTTTGGTGGCTCGTATCTTATCATAAATAAAACCAAAATTTGGTTTACCAAGACTGGTACCAAAACCGAGCTTCCCCATGAGCGGCACTCACGTATTTATTCCAACCAGTTATATATTTAAAATGTTTTCTATGTTTATTCTTATAATAGGTACATTCTGCTGACTCTTTTAAGGCACATATAATTTGCTGATACATAGTTATTAATTTTATTATATGGTCGACATTAGAATATCGTTTTGTTAGCACATTCACAAAAATCTGCAGGAAATTAAACGTAATCCACTATTACGTAAGTCCATATATCTCTGTATTTGGCCATTATCGCTTTCACCCCGCCTAATTTTATTAGCGGATTGAGTTGAGGTTACAACTTTAAACTGAATTTTATTGATGTTACACTGTATCAACAAAGGATAATAATCCGACCAGTACACATTACGGTATTAAAACCGAAGCATCGACCACAGTGCGCCTCGCGGCGCTTGTGTCTATAGTGATCAAGCCATCTGCGGGAGCCGTGTGCCTCACTCACATAAGTGTAGATATCATTAGGTAAAATCCCCATGTCAATGCATGACCACGACCGTTCAATACAAAATTCTAAAAGTTCATGTGAAATTGCTCATCAGGATGTGCATTGAAGTCTCCGAGTACAAATACTGTTTCGATATCGTTCGTATCAACTATTGAACTAAATTCACTCATACACTCCGTGAACTCTGTAAGATTCGCCGCTGAATCAGTAGGCATGTATGTAAACAGTTATCACTAACACCGCATTTCCAGTATCGAAAAGTATCTTAATAGCGGCCAAGCGCTCACTATGACAATTCACTACAGACACACACGGAAACGCCGACTTCCTACATAATAGTGCCACTCCACCAAAAGTCTTCCTATGAGTTTGAAGTGTCTACTGCTGATTTTCCAGTAAAAGCGAAGTTGTCATCAATTGTCCCCAGAGGTGACAAATCATGCGGCAAGAACCATGTTTACTGCAATTATTTCGGCAGTCTTGCATAGAAGTTTCAAACACTCCACCGATCGATGTATATTTTTACAGTTAAAACTGATCAATTTAGTTGTAGCAGCCATAACATTTGTTTAGGGACCTCACTAGGCCTACTCCAATTTCCTTTTTCAAAGTCTACGAAATGTCTAAATGCAATTCCGTCCGGCCAAAATTCATCTTCTAAAAACACATGTATTTTGCTTTCAGGGACAAAAACTTTGTAAGCGTCATACTCTTTTGTAGCCTTCATGTTCATATTTTGCAACTTGAAGGATACCTCGGTTTTATTCTTTACATAACTTATAATGTCAGCCTCTGTTACGTCTTTCACTACGTTGTAAATATACAACGGAATTCGTACATCGTACACATTATATTAATTGCTTTATCGAGTATGAGCAAAATTCGAATACCTATAAAGGAATTCGAAAATATGTTTGTGATTGTGCAAATAGGAACAGAATAATGGTCTGTTGCTCCCATGTAGCGACTGTTATTTACACTTATCACATGCTCGTTACAAATCAACAATTTTAAAACCAGCTGAAATATTGACCTCCCCATGTTTGATGCGACTAGTATAACTACTACTGAAACACACTATTTCATATAACGACATGTTTGTAATTGAGATTTATTTTTTTAGCTATGTTCCACCAATTCGACCCTTTTGTAACTTTAACATGTAATAGCTAACTAACTAACCCGGCCATAAATATTGTTACATAAAACCTTTCCTTTTTTTCAACTTTTTCATTGTTTTCAATTTGAAACTCGTTTATTACGATTCGATAGTTCGATTCGATTTCCGTGCATTTCACATTGCAGTGATCGCCTTGCACAAAGTGGGTATGGAGCCGTCAATCATGTTCCAGACACTTCAAAAGCTTGGTATCAGTCGTATGTTCGTATATCGTACTATCAACAGATACAACACTCCTTCTTTCGAAGACCATAGAAGTGATGTTAGAACTACAAAGTTAATGCTGTTAAAGTCAGAATTCGTCGAAACCCCATTAGGAAGGAAATTTTTTTATCGCGAAAAATGAAGATGCCCTCTAGGACTTTGTCGCGTAATATAAAACAAGACCTGAAGCTCGGTGCTTATCGTCGATATACAGGACATGCTCCAAATCAATCTTAACAATTAAAGAGAGTGGATCGATCAAAATGCCTTCTGTCACGATACGCAAAGAAATACCCTCTTTACCGACGAATTTTCACGATTGAAGAGCACTACAATAAAAAAATGATAAAGTGTACGTTCACAGTTCTAAAGAAGCTGCTCAAGTGGTCGGAAAGGTACAACGTGGTCATCATCTTGCGTCAGTGATGGTTTGGTGGGGCGTATCTTATCAAGGTGTCACAAAGTTAGATTTTTGTGAAAAAGAAGTGAAAATGAAAAACTGTGAAAAACAGTCTTGGATCGTGTTGTAAAACCTCACAGCAATAAACTTTTTGAAAACGTACCGTGGGCTTTCCAGAAGGTCACAAGGCACGAACTAACCAAGCCTGGCTCGAAACCAACGTTCCGGACTTTATAAGAGCTGAAGACTGGCCCTCATCTAGCCTCAACCCTGTAGACTACAAATTATGGTAAATTTTAGAGGACATGGCCTGCTCTAAACTACAGGGTGACATCGAATCTCTTAAAAATCCTCTGGAGCAAGCAGCGGCGAAATTTACCAAAACAGTGCGTAACTCCATAGATTCGTGGCGAGATCGATTAAAGGGCTTTATAAAAGCCAAAGGTGGCAATTGCGAATAGAATATATTTATATTTTTTGCTGATACTTTAATAAATATGTACATATAAGTTTAAGTAATATTACATTACTTCATAAAAAAATGCCTTGTTTATTTGTAACAGAAGTTATGGCCGGTCTAGGTAAATAACAAGTAAGATATATTTTCAGTAGGTGTCACTCTGGAGGTTGGTATAAAAAACCACCCCCCAAAAACATTCTTCTCATTTTCTAGTTTCTAATATTGCAAAAATTCAAAACATGTACAGTTTCAATCTCATGAAAATATCTTCAATAGGTACTGAAAAAAAAATTGCGTTCAGGTTTGTTACCCCCGTTATTCTCTTACTATAGGGGTTAGAGGTGTGAGATTAAGTATATGGCTATTCTAGATGAAAATAAAAACAAGGTAAGAACTCTTCATCAGATGCGAGTGAAGTGTCCATATGCTTAACCGGCCAGATCCTTTGCTCTCATGAGTTCAGTTCTTATTTAACTTTTCACTGCCAATAACATTTTGTCAAGTTTAATCACAATTTTATAACAATTAAAAAAGTTAGAAAACGACGTCCAGCAACAGAGTCTCTACCTCGATACGCCAAGTCACGAGTCACTGTCTCAACACTTTTATTAGTTATTCTAGAAGTAATGAATTAGTTATCCAAAAAAACTACCAGACCAACTCAAACGCAGCAAAAAAACATTTATCGATAAAAACATCAACACAACTAACCATTTAAGTAATAAGTAATAATCAAACCAAATTTGATATTGACAGTATTGACACTTACATAATTCGGCGCTCCGAATTGCCTATGATTTGAGTTTCTAAAATACGGACTGTTTGCTTTAGAAATTGGTGACATAAAATTAAATTATTAAATATGATTTATTTTAATATGTTCATTATATTCTACTAAATAATCATATTTATCTAGACAGCAGCTAAAGGTAATTACGCGAACAAGATTTTGATATTCATGGTCAGATTACAAGAATTACTGACCACTGTAATCGGAACATACAAAAGTTTTACGGATATTTCATTTTTTGCGGAAGTAGTACTGTTAATTATTTATTATATTTTTAATGTGGTTAAAAATGGTAAAATCTAGTACATTATGCACATAAATAAAACATTATTTTTGGTGTTTAATGTACCTGTGACGCAATGTGGTACGAGGTATGGGCATTCTCCTATGACGTACGTCTGGCAATCCTGATCCAACATTGGACGTCTTTTGGCTGAGATAAGAACTGCATAGACATTTTAGTTAATCAATGCAGCAGATTAACGATTAGATGTTTTGAAAAACAACGTGGAAGTAACGTCAGATGGTAGATTTTGATATTGATTTATTTAGAGGTTGGTCACGATAAAATTTTTGTTTTATTAATAATCTTTATTATATTCGTTAGTCGATGGCTTACAATTCACATTTATTAATTTTAATTATAATTTTGTAAATGACATGCTTGCGTATCACCAAACGCTTGTTGTGACTGCAACTTATAATATGGGTTAAATTAATTTTTTGAATCTTTGTCTAAAAAGTAATTCTCTTAACTTTCATTAGTTTACAATAGCATACACATGATTTAAAAAATACATCCTTGCCGTACGAGTCGGTTAGGTGTTGAAATACTATACGAAATTGGATTGCTAAGTAAGAAACAGTGAATAAAATAAAATAGAAATCAAACAAATTTTCCTATTAGCCTTTTCCAGCTTTAGTTCCAATTTTGTAATACGTACCGCTAAAGAATGAAACTCTTTGCATGAGTCTGTTTCCTGATAAATACATTTTAGGGTTCTTCAAGTCGCGAGTGAATAGGTATCTTCTAAGCAAGCGCGTCACATCCTAGATGGCATCATCGCTTACCATCAGACAAGATAGCAGTCAAGCGTTTACCTATTTACAATAAAAAGCCTGATATTTTTCTTCTTTGTGGTGGCCGTAATCGGTAAATCCCTTCACATCAGTTGGATTACTTCCAGGAACGCAACTATCGACTGTCAGAGGATTATTCAAATATACAAGGATGGAGATGAACGCGAAAGTGTAGTGAAATATCCAGGAACTCAATTGCGAATTTCAGTGAGAATCAAAATCACGGGTATATCACAGCGAATTGAATTATTATCAAAATAATTTGTACCTAAAAATTACCTCCAGTAAAAACTTAAGGTTTTAATTTTTTTTTTATCAATTATTATTAGGCTTAATGTGGCTTTGTGTGTAACTAAATATTACCTACAGCTCTGCTCAAGCTCAACCCATTTGGCATATGAGCGTATGTATGTATGTAATTAAAAATTATTAGGTATTGATTTTATTTTATATTTTAGCTTTAATTATTAAATTTCAAATCATTATTATTTATATATAGTTTCGTTCTGAAGGAGATACAGATTTTTTCAAGCTATGTACTAAAAGTACATTTTAGATACATTTTTTGGTAATTGGTATAATCATTTCGATTTGATACATGCACACTAACTTTAACATAATTTTAATAAACATATTATATAACATTAACACTTACGTAGAATTATTCCAAACCGCTATGATATCAAACTTAGCACGATTTTTATACAAAACTACACGGTAATTGAACGTGTATTTTTAATGCATGTCGCATTTTTAAGAGTTTTAAAATCAATAATAACATTTTCCATGTTTGAAATTTAAATACCACTAGGAGGAGCGGATTGGTGCTTAGAGGCGTTCTGAATGCGATTGAAGAGGTGGAGCAACTTTTACAAAGGACATAAGAAAAATGACCCAAATTTTGTTACCCTCTTAGTGTTCTTAAGGCTAAACCAAGTCGTTGGTCTCGGCTGCATCAACAGTTGTTACGATGACCTGCGTGGTGGATCATTGCTCAGTGTCTCTACGTTGTTTTCAATTATATGAAAGGCCTGTGCATCAGCAATGTATTTAGATTTTCTACAACCTATTTTAACGATTCCATTAAAGTTAGAATAAAAATAAAGTAAATTAATATGCATTATTTAGTTCTTATACGCCTATCGCACTTCTTTAGTATTACATATAAAAATCTAGAGTAAACGCGTCGTAAATACGGTGAATTAAATGTAATGATTATTTTATTTTTATTTTGAACATATTTGGTAATTTTAAAAGGAGAGTTGTTTGAAGTTATTTGAAAAGGCGAATGTCCAAAAGGTGGCTATATTTTTTAAGTATTTATATATTAAAATTCTATCTTGAAATATAATTTCACCTATACCGTGTCATTTTATAAACACCATCAAATTTATACATTATATTCTTTGAAGAAAGTAACGACATGAGTATTTATTTTTTAATATCATCCAGCACTAAATTATTAAGTTATGGATATACAAAGTTATCCAAAGAAAACTACCGATTGTTGTCACAATCACGCTACGCACGATGTTGTAGCAGATGATTACACGACCCCCGCCCCGCCCTCCCGCATTTCATTAATACATACAAAGATTTTCATAACTTGTAAATTCAAACAAAAAAGACCAGGAACTTCAAATTGAAGAAGATGTGAGTTGCTTTGTTCTTTGATTATAACGTTATTAATTGATAACACTTTTAATAAAGAAGATATTTTTATTACAACAAGAATAATATTTCTTATAAAACATTGCATCGATAACAAAGCCATTCGGGCGCATAATTATTTTGAAGAAATCTAGATAACATTGCATAATAACAATAAATAAAAGAAATGCAACGTCTTTTTTTAAAACTTTAGGGTAACTATATTGAGTCATAAAATAAAGTTTTAAAAATAATTTGGTAAAAATTGAAAAAAAGAAATAGAAAATAGTTAAAATTTTGGGCAGCTTTTTAATATTAAATTATAATTTTAGGATTAAAACTATGTGGAAACTTACATAAAATGTCCAAATACCTCACCATTATGAGAACTGTCAAAAACAGACAGGGTAATTTTCTCTACCGGTGGGGCAGCGCACAAAAAATTTACTGTCGACATGCCTTACCATGGTCGCTATGCATGCATAAAATAATATATATTTCTCAGGGTGACCACTGAAGGATTTGATACGACAAGAATTTTAAAGTAGTAATTAAAATATTGTTAGCAAAATTCTTTTAGTATTATTAGGGTCTTAGAATGGATTTTTGTCTTATCAAAATTATGAGAAATATGTTTTCTTATGAACAATAAGCTCATTATATTTGGCTGTCTGTTTTGCATTTTGACTTCGCTAGATCAACTTATTTATAAACCTGAAGAACCGCAAGATATAAAATATTTTAACACAATTAGAACTTTACTTTCTGAACTTGTATTACATATAAAAAATTATTAGTTTCTATCAGTTTATGTTTCATAGTTAACATTTAATTATAATATTAATAACTTCAAAAAAATTTAAACTAAAACTATTTTATATACTTGTTTAGTTCTTACACTTCTGCACATATTACACATTTAAATAAAACAACTTTTTCATGGTTTTATGCACATAATGCCTTAGCCATCCTGTAATCATAGTTCCTGTAAAGGAATCGAAACGTAGGGATTAAATATACATATATTATGCACAAAAAACTGTGAAACTGTTATTTTATTAAAATTTTAAATACTCGTGTATCATTCGTTAGAATAATGAACTTAATTTTGACATTGATAAATAAAAAATGAACTTAAGTTAGTTTAAATTAGTATAGTAACCATTCAATTTTCCTTTTGGTTACATTATAGTCTTCTTGGTTAAGGTTGAACACCTCATGCTTAGCAACATCAAGAAATTCACTAATGAATTACAAACAGTTTCATCAACATACTTTTCGAGGATACTAATTAAAAAATGCATACCCATGGTGAACTTGATGGTTAAGTAAAATTTTTAAATGTAATAAAGGCATTCAACATCACATTTAATTACTTTGATTGACAGTTAAACATATATATATCATACAAGAATAGAAAAGGGGAAGAAAAATGAGTAGTTAAAACATTTCTATTCTCTAATATTACTTACCTTTCTCATTTTCCAGTTGGAGTACAAAAATCTGTAAAAAAGATGTTGAAAAGTGTAGCAAATAGACTGCATTATTATTTTAATATTAAATAGCAATACTTACAGCTACATCTGGTATGATTGCTGTACTGTTATTGTATTTATAAAAGCAAATATATTATCAGAAAACCCAAAATCGACTACATCATACGATCATTTTAAAAATATTAAATTTCAAATCAGCATTTTATAAGAGTACAAGTTACGCATATTAATTAACTGTTACTAGATTATAATTTAATCTAAACCTAAGTATTGGTTTGTTATACAAGAAATTATAATTATTATCACCTTACAACGTAAAAATATTCAAATACCAACCATAAAGCCGGTGGATTTATCAATTTTGAGCTTGAAGGACGTCTCCAAAAAAACCACGAACTATAATTTTGTAAAAAATAAGTGATAAGCCATTTAAATATCGTATTTTTTTAGACAGGAAACGTGACCAATTTAATCGACCAAAACCAAGAAATTATGGAGGCAAAGGCACCTACTTTTTTATTGCCAGCAAAATAACAGGGGGGCGAGATGTCAAAGAGTAGAGTTACAGCATAAGTTGTGTGCATGGTTGAGTGACGTCATTCTGTATCGAACTGTGTAATTCGTTTCTCAAAATTCACAAAAAAATATCCCTTTACGATCCTTGATTTCTGATAATATAAACATAATTTATTGTGTATGTATAGATGTAAATGACATTTAATTATGAGAATTAAGACACCTTGTATATATAGCCATTGTATATAGAAACTATTGGCTACTGCCAATTATTATTATTAGTAAATAATATTGGCTATTATTTACTAATAATATATAAATTTCAAATTGTCTTCTACGGCCCAAGGTTCTTAATAAAAAAAAATCATACTTTTGTAGGTAAATGCCATCATCGGTAAAAAAATGTCCTCCTGTCCTGTGTAAATTAAAACCAGAAGAATAAATGTCCTGTACTACCTAATTTAGTTAAAGCTATGGCCATTCTCTGACGGCGTGAATTGACGTAGGCGGGTAAAGTATCAGAAAGTCTCTTTTTAAACCCCAAAATAAAAAAAAAATGAAATACCTTCTTACCTTCCCCAGAAAGCCAAGTTTTTTAAAGGTAATTGTTACAAACTCATTTTGCACTAAGCATAGATAGATTTTGATACCTACCATAAGCTACGTGACAGTTCTGTTTGTCAACATATATTTTCCTTGTCATTGTCTAATAAATAAAACGCATTACATTTTATTTAACAAAAATGTTTAATTATATCATTGGCGACGAGAATTAAAAGGCGAAATGAACAGTGAACAATTTGACAAATTCCTGCAACTGCAGGCAGTTCAACAAAAACAAATATCGGACATCTTACAATTGTTACTAACACGACAAAGCAAAGCGGCTGACACGACTTCCACACCGAACACGACAGACGGCACGGAGTCATCTAGTTCTACCAACAAAAACACCATTTACAACAGTTTTAAAGGTGACAAATTCAATCCTAGTGATACGACGATCGAGAACTTTATAGACTATTTCGAAACAAAATGCGGACTTTGGGAAGAAGACGCGCGAAGAATTCAGAAAGACTTACTGTTCGCCTGCCTCACGCCTGAAATTTTTCACGACATAAAAGTTGCCCTAACACCGCATTTTGAAACCAGCACGTACGAAGACATCCGAGCAAAGCTTCTCGACTTGTACAGAGTCAAGCGCACACGATACAGAGCACTTACCGATTTTTGGAACTGCATACGCTCTGATAATGAATCCATGGAACACTACGCTAACAAACTTAAAGAAATAAGTAAAGATTGCGGCTATAACGACAACCTGTTGGAGCGGCAGCTACGTGACCGATTTGCCACCGGCCTCAACCATCAACAGTTACAGATCGACCTGAAACAAAAATGGCCCGACTTACAAGAACTTCAAGACGGGAAACTGAAAGAAGTCACGTTTGCTCAGATATTCAGCGTTGCACAGTCGCGAGAACGCGCGGAAGGCGATGAAGATACATACGTCAAAGTCAACAAAATAAAAAGAAACACAAGTTTTCGTCAGAATTCATCTCCACGCAGACTACGGACACATCAATGTCTCCGATGCGGTCAACCTGAAAGACATCCACTAAATCAATGCGCAGCCAAAACACATACATGTAAAGAATGCAATATTCAGGGTCATTTCGAAGACTGCTGCATCAAGTCAGGCAAGGCATACCTACCTAATCGAAGTTATAACGGACCAAAGACTTTGACAAAAAGAAACAAGTTACACAAGTTGAAACATAACGGCAGCTGCAACGACTCTTTCCAAACATCCGACTCAGACGACAACGAA
This sequence comes from Calamotropha paludella, assembly GCA_927399485.1. NCBI lineage: Eukaryota > Metazoa > Arthropoda > Insecta > Lepidoptera > Crambidae > Calamotropha > Calamotropha paludella. The sequence continues at coordinate 27,385,412 of OV656803.1, read as the reverse complement.
GAAGACACAGACACCGTCTGTCAAATTAACTGCACAAAGAGCAAAGACAGCAAAAGAATCGATGTTTTAATTAATGACGTTCAATGCACGTTAGACTGGGACCCCGGCTCAGTTTACTCAATTATCAGCACCAAGTTCTGGAAACGTATCGGGGCACCCCCTCTTACAAAGGCCCCAGGCTTACGCGCTTACGGTAACATTAAGCTAAAACCAAAGGGCCTTACAGACGTAACAGTACAAATGCAAGGGGACGAAAAAATATTACCTGTCGTCGTTATGAAGTCAGCCGACCCAATGTTGTTCGGCTTGCAGTGGAGTGAGATTTTCAACATGGATTTCCCCAAACCAGTCTACTCTATTAAAAACACTCATTGCGAACCTAACAACCTGAAACAGATTTTGGACAAACACACTGCCCTTTTCGACGGCAAACTGGGAAAAGTCAAAAATTACCAAGTAAACATACACGTCAAACCTCAAGCTGAGCCGAAACACATCCCAGCAAGATCAATCAAGTTTTCGATGAAGAAAAACATAGAACTTGAACTGAAACGTCTAGTTGAAGAAGGCATAATTACTGAAGTAGACCCGAACGTCACACCGGTTCAATGGGCAACACCAACAGTCAACGTAGTCAAACCCAACGGTCTGATCAGAATATGTGGTGACTTCCGCAGCACACTCAATTCCGTACTGGTTACACACGCACATCCAATTCCATTATTTGACCAGTTACGCCAGAACCTCGCAAATGGAGAGAAATTTTCTAAAATTGACCTGAAAGACGCTTACCTTCAGTTCGAAATAAGTCCGGAATCAAAACAATATCTTACGATATCGACGCACAAAGGTTACTACACATACAATCGAATGCCATTTGGGATTTCAACAGCTCCGTCAATATTTCAACATTACCTTGACAGACTTCTAGAAGGGATACCAAACGTGGCAGTCTATTTCGATGACATTGCCACTACAGGGAAAGATGACAAATGCCACCTCGAAACATTACGTATCGTTTTCGAAAAACTGGAACAAGCCGGGTTAAAAGTAAACTTGAAGAAATGTACCTTCTTACAACCTGAAGTCGAATACCTTGGACACACGATTGATAAAAATGGAGTACGTCCCACAAAGTCGAAGATTGATGCAATTGCCAAAGCTTCCCCTCCAACCAACGCCAAGGAGCTACGGTCATTCCTAGGGTTAGTCAACTTTTATGAGCGCTTTATACCACATTTACACAGTGTCTGTGCTGACCTCCACACACTAACAGGAAAACGATTGAAATGGCGATGGACGGACAGAAAAATTAAGGCTTTTGAACAAGCAAAGTCCTTGATTGTACGCTCTAAACCTCTTGTAGCATTCGATGACAACCGTCCGCTGTTCCTAGCCTGTGATGCATCAGAAAAAGGCGTTGGAGCAGTACTTTTCCACAAGAGGAACAACATTGAACAACCAATCGCCTTTGCATCAAGAAAACTTCGACCTGCAGAATCTAAATACTCTGTCATAGACCGCGAATCCCTTGCAATTTTTTTTGGAGTCAGAAAATTCGACCAATACCTGCGTGGTATCAAATTCACTCTAGTTACTGATCATAAGCCTCTCATACACATCCTGGGGGTTCAACGCAATTTACCAAAACTCGTCAATAACCGTTTAGTGAGATGGGCTTTGATAATAGGAAGTTATGATTATGACATCGTATATACAAAAGGTGGTAACAACCTGATTGCTGACTACAGTCAGATAGACTAGCCGATCTTGCACTGACAGAGGAAATTTTAAGAGAGAAAACAAAAAATGATTCCACACTCAGACTCGTATCCCAGTTTATAAAAACAGGCTGGCGTGAACAGCAGTACTCAAGCCATATAAAACCATACGCTCGCAAACGTGGTGAACTTTCGCTAGAAAACAAGATTGTAATGTGGCAAGGTCGAATTATTATACCCGACACTCTAAGGAACACGACCTTAAAGTACCTGCACTGTGGACACCCAGGCATCTCAGCAATGAGAGCGCTGGCACGTTTTTACGTATGGTGGCCAACCATGGAGGAAGATATTGACATACACGTGAAAACATGCCGTAAGTGCCAGGAGAACCGACCTAATAACCCGGAAATGCCTATCTTCTCTTGGTCCATGCCAGACAAACCCTGGGAGAGAATCCACGTGGATTTCGCTGGACCTTTCGAGGGTTTATATTGGTTAGTCCTGGCAGACGCCTTTTCTAAATGGATTGAAGTGAAACCGATGAGCAAAATTACGACAGCAAAATTGTGTGATGAACTGGACACAATTTTTACTACCTTTGGACTGCCAGAGTTTTTAGTTTCCGATAATGGCCCACAGTTTACTTCCCAGGAGTTCCAGAGCTACTGCAAAGACAAGGGAATCAAACATATTAAATCGTCACCCTACCATCCACGAACAAATGGCCTAGCAGAACGTCTCGTAAGGACTTTCAAAACGCGGATGTCCTCAAGCACAGAAAGCCTGAAAAAACGGCTAGAACATTTCCTTTTTGCGTATCGTATTACACCCCACAGTACTACTGGCAAGGCTCCGGGCCAGCTGATGTTTGGGCGTCATATAGCTTGCGTCTTTGACAATGCACGACCCAACGCCAAAAGGGCATTACAATACAGGCAAATACAAGCGAACCTAACCTCAGATAGCCTGACGCCGAATTATACAACCGGTGATGCTGTGTATGTGCGAGCCAGGGATCAATCACGATGGGAACCCGCCACAGTATCGCGACGAACACATCGATATTCGTATGTCGTTAACACTCCGACGGGTGCGGAAAGGAGATATCATGCAGACCATATACGACCCCGACTAGCTGATATCGACGAAGGTTCCTCTGGACAGACGCCTCCTGCTAATCATATTCCAGTTGCATCATCGATTCCAGTTCTAGAGGCTACACAAACACCGATAGTTCCTCAAGATTTAGAAGTTGTCCCAGAGGCTGCTGCATCACGATCACCGCAAAACGCACCCAACATACGAGCCACACCTGTGGCGCCGCGTCGCAGCAAGCGTACCATCAGACCACCCCGCCGCCTAATTGAGGAAATGGAAAACTAAGTCTTATAAGGGTGGACGAATGTTACAAACTCATTTTGCACTAAGCATAGATAGATTTTGATACCTACCATAAGCTACGTGACAGTTCTGTTTGTCAACATGTATTTTCCTTGTCATTGTCTAATGAATAAAACGCATTACATTTTATTTAACAAAAATGTTTAATTATATCAGTAATTGAGCCTAACTCTCAATGTAATAGCCAAATTTGAGAGTTGGTGACAATGAAATGCCGAGAAGCTCAAGATAATCTGTGATCGGCACAGATACACCTAGGAGTCAAGTCGGAAAGACTACTGTTAGCGGAGAAAAGACACGCTTGAATTTTTGTTAGATTGAACTTACCAGTTTGGCGTACGGAGACTGTTTACAAAGATAAGCTCATACGGTTGACCATCACTTCTCTGTGACACTGGATCTGTTTAGCATTGGCTCGTGCATTAGACATATAACTCTCTGCAACCGTACTATCATCTGCGCACCCCAAAATTCCGGGCATAAGCAGGTCATTAATATGAATCAGAAAAATTGTCCGACGAGCTACCATCAATGACAGGTCGTATCGACTGATCCCTCCGGAAGTCCGATATCCAGACACAAAACATTAGGAAGTCCATATGAGAGAAGCTTGCTAAGGTTAAGGCTTTCATGCCACACTCCAGTAGACCGTTTTCGGTAAAACCTATGTTGTCGCTCACAAACGAGGTCATTTTCTTCTAGATATGACAGGAGCCTATGGTTTAATACACGTACCAATCATCTTTCAGAGAATTTACGTGAAAGAGATGGGCCTGTAATTGGCAGGGTCGGCAAGACTACCCTTTTTAGGCACAGGTTTCACGTTAGCCAGCTTCCAGGACTTTGGTACTCATCCTTTAGCCATCGACAAGCGATATGGGCGTGTCATCATATGCTGAGTTAGGGTCAATACCGACGCTAACTCAGGAGCGCATGTCCTAGGTACTATGGCTGGTATGCCATTCTGACCACTGGCTTTATTCAAGACCAGTTCATGCTTTGCTTTTCTAATTTCGGTTTATTGGAACAAGATCAGTTTCAATGACGCATGTCTGTTACGCCATAACTCATCGAGTTCTCAATCGATTTTAATAATTTTTGTGTGAGCCCGAATCTTGAAATTCGCGAAAACAAAAAGTCATGACCAAAAAAAAAAACTGGTTGGTTGCCTGCATCGAGCACATAACCCAATAGAGTAGAAATGTCAATTATTTTGTTTGAAAACAATTCCGCTTATTCGCCGCTACCACTCACACTGCTCTAACTGAGCTGCGATTGGCTATCCTAAGGTCAACTATCACTCTAGAGATGTGGTAGTGTCCAAGTATCTAAGGTTCATCGATATCGATAGCCAATACATCAGTAATTATAGCAATAGTGAATAATACAAACGTGTTCTCTTATGGAAATAAATGTCTATAAATGCTGCTAGTGATCAAATAAGAAGATATTAACCGCTGAATTGCACCTCAACAAGAACCAAACCAATTACCAAATTACATTTATTTAGTTGTATTAAAAGTAAAGATGAAATAATAATTAACCATTCATTGGTTTACTGATTTTTAAAATGAATTAGCTACGTATTAATTCTTCTGACTGATTTAGAGTTTCTCTTCGAGTGTTCTCGAACCGAGAATTCTCGAGAAAATTTTGCCTTACTCGAGACGAAAAAACATTGGTCGAGAAATCGAGAAATTTCATCAAACATTTTAGAACACACCGAAGTCAAAAATTTTAGAACACCAAAATCTGGAAAACTTGTATAAAGCTGTTATGTCAGTAAAGCCTACGTAGACAGAAAATGAACGGGTTTTCTCCTTGTCTGGAAACTTTGTGACGAAAATACGAAACCGATTGTCAGATGATGATATAAATGCCCTCGTATTTTTAAAGGCTTATTTCCATATAATAACAAGACATAGTGGGCTAGCTTTTGAAGCAGTTTCCACTTTAAAATGCGATTGTAATAAGTCTAAGATTATTTATTTATTTATTACGTTGTTATGTTTACTTACGTAACGAAAAAACTCCATTTATAACAAATATTGAAAAGTTGGACTAAACTAAATTACCTGTATCTTATTGTTATTCGTAATTATAAAGCTAGTCTGATTGTTCTTTGTTTGTACCTAATTGAAAAACTGTCGTTTCATGTTACATAAGTATGTAAGGTACTAAATTTTATTGTGGTGTCATGATGACATTGTTTTTAGAAGATATTTTATTTGTTTTTTCCAAAGAAAAAGACTATTTAGTCCTAAAATTGTTTCTAGAAATAATGAAAAAAGATCTCGCTAGAGTTTATTTCGCTTAATTAAAGTTTTATATACTTACTTAAGTTAAAGTCACATGAAAATAAAAATAAATGTTGTTGATTGATAAATGTTGTTGAATATTGCAAAAAAAAGCGTAGATTTATTTTTAAATCACACATATTTTTAAAAATTTCCGTATTTCTCGACAACCCGGGAATTCCCGGGAAATAGTGGTCGAGAATTCTCATGCTCCGAGAAATAAATATGGTCGAGAATTGAGAAACCCTAGACTGATTGTTTCTCATCATATGTCTTTTTATTGCTACAAAAAGCTAACACAAAAAAAAACAATTTCTTTGTTACAAACCGATTTATTCAAAAAAGTATAAAAAACGTTTATTTTAACTACACTAGATACCTAATATATCGGTATAATCGATCAAGATTTACATAATCAATAATGCACAACACTTTCAATTAGATCATTAATGCAAATATTATAATTTCAAAATTACTTTTATGTTTGAATAAAATATGTAATAAGCTACAATAATGTTATTTATCGATACACCCCTTGATCCTTTGAATGCAACACTAGTGTTGAGAGCGTAGACTAGAAAGAGATGGCGTAATGAGAAATTACGTTATGTGGAAGCAGGACGCATAGACATCTGAACACGTGCGTCAACCATTTCGCTTTGATTGTCCAGTTTAACTTGAGCCGTGACATTTTTTTATAAAAAGTAATTTTTAACTATAACTTACCGATAAAAGGTTATTCCGTCGGTTTTATAATTTGAAGTCCTGCTGTTTTTCCACACCACCGAATAGAACAGCACGCCATTATGAAACTATTTAATTTAAATTAAATATCGGAATAAGCAGACACGTACGCACAGATCCAATACTGGTTATGTACTGTTTTAGAGGGAGCGAGCGTTAATATTTATAAGTGAAATATCACTAATCAGTTGCGGAGGCGGACAGCCCAATATTACCACTCTATTGGGGTATGTGCTCGATGGTTGCCTGTAAAGTCGGTATACGGGCGAAAGTTTTACGTAACAACGACTTTGAGTGGTAAAATAATTTTAATGTGAATATTCATTCGTATAGTAGGAAGAAGGATGAAATAAAAGTAACAATTTAAAACATTTATTTATACAAAGAATTATATTTAAAACATTAATTTATAGGCACGCGTCCCTTCCACTTTTTATGTCTGTCTCTCTCGCTCTTAGGCGGGCTAACCATGCCCGAGTGGAAGGGACGCGTGCCTCTCACTCGCTCTCATTGTAAGCGCATAACGTGAGCGGAGCGTAACGCAGTTTCTTGAAGTGTCACCCGGCAAACCAATTTATAAGACGTTGTCACGTCAAAAACGTTGGCTCTATGGGATTTCCCATTGAAAGAAAAACCTTGCGCTTTTTGAAAGTTTTTATTGTTATGGAATTTTAAAATTTACTAAACATCTATTGTTTTTTATTTAATGCATTTTTAAATGTTTTTTAGAATTAATATTTTCATTATTGTTATTTATTTCAGATATAAAAATCCATACTAAAATGTTAGTTACAAATAACGCTCCGCTCCAATATATGGTGCTAGCGAAGCTTTATGCTCAGCGACTGCATCGACCTATATAATACGGATTTCAGACATAACAGTCCCAAAACTTGACAAACAGGAAGGTACAGCTTTTCAAGAAGAAAAACTACGGAAAGGTGTTATTTCATTATTCATGAGTGATAGGTAACAAATGACTAATGAAATAACACCTTTCCATGAAGCAGCTCTTATCATCATTAACCCCTTGATGCCCACTTAAATGCGTCATTACTCTCTCTGTCGTGCTATAGAGCATTATATAACGCTCGCAGATTTTAGGTATTGTTGTCGCCTGCATGATATATTGCTCTCGAGTTTTGAAGGATTAATAGTTACTTAAAAAAAAAATAACTGCAGACGAGAGTGTATGGACTCTGTAACGTTTGCCTTTTTTCTAAAGCAAAAATCTTACAGAAAAATGAATCATCACAGATTAGAAACTCCACACCGCTTTTCAGTTTCTATCTAACATATTAGACATATATAATAATCTGTGGCTCAGCTCACTTATCTCCATTGCGTAGATCAAGCTGATTGTGTTTTGGTCAAGATTTGTCCGTGTTTACTGTCTAAACCTTGGTATTAAGTCTTGGAAAACCGTATGGTTTTCTTCATTTCATATATTTGTTTAGTTAAAATTTAGTTTACCTTGATATTGACAACTATGGCTTGGGGGTTCGTCACTTGTGGTCCCAATGAAGCACTCGTTGTGTCTGGTACGTACAGTGTACTTTAATTCATTATCCTTAGAGTCTTGCGTTCTATTCTTTGCCACATTATTTATTAAATGTATCTTTTTTTCTACTAAATAGGTGTTTATTTTAAATGTGCTGGCGCTAAATAGCATTGCGGTGCTAACGCATTCCAATTTTGAATTAATAATTAGCCCTGCGAAACTGGACTAAGTTCCTTATTATTTCAGTGTTTGTTTATAGGGTAAAATCAATGTTTTCATTACCTATTTTAAATTGCCTAAATATGTTTCCTGAGTTATACATGTTTTTATAACTTTATAAGATTTAACTATTTGCATTTAGTTTCATAATGTCCTATATCTCTAGGTTGCTAATAAAAATGAAATAATAAGGGTTATCTTTTACACTTAAATGTGAGTCATGCTTGGTTGCTTAGGTACAATCAAAAGATTGTGAAGACTACTCAAAAGCAATGGTTCAGTATAAAAATTATTTAGTCTTAATTTTTCTCACAAAAACTAAATAGTTATATGACTATTTTCCATGCCATAATTTAGTTCCAACTGCATTTACAGTTGTTAGCACACACTAATTTGCACTGGAACTGCTTGGTGAGTTATGACTTTTGCTCTTTATGATGTTTTCACCCATAGGGAAGGCCTATACCCTAGCTGTGTAGACATTTAAATGCTAATGACGATGACAATGTTAGTATTGTATCAGTGTAAATTAACTGCCTATCCTAAGAGTTCAATACTTGTAAGGTAAGAGGATTAATTGTATTCTATCCTGATGCCAAAGTAGGGTTACCTAATAGACAAAGTATATACAAATCATTTTGTACATATTTCAAAGTTCTTTTGATAGCTGCCATGAAGCATAATTATTTTTGGAAACATATTTTTGAAATATTTGTTTTGCTTAGTAAACATTAGAGAATTAGCATATCATAATGATTTATCAAACAACATTGTCAAGTCCTTGACCAATAATTATGTTTTATTTATTTTTATTACAGAATAAGTTCAATTATTATTATTGAGACTGCTGTAAACATAAATATCTTTTATATAAAAATAGTCTTTAAAAGAACATTTTTATCTATTATGGCATTGATTTATAAGGTCTTGATATTCGAGTCTAGTGTATGCCTTATTAAGGTGACACTGAGTTAAAATGCACACCCTGCTTTTCTTCCTATATAATTGGAAGTTTCTGCAATGTTTCCTGAATTTCATTCATAATCATAAAGAGAAAATTCTAGAAACAGGAACAAGAAACCCAAACACCTATGCAATTGTGAGTCTGTAATCCATAAATGTAGTATCCACCTAGGGCGACATATTATTATTTCAGGCGAATGGAAATCTCACAAAGATAAGAAGTTTCCGGACTTATTACAGGTTTTCAGGGTAAAAAGAGTTACAAACTCTACCAGGCCAATCATAATTGATTTTTCAGGATGCAGTGACCACTGTTCCATTGTAGCTGCACATCCTCAAAACTCACCTATAATAATAAAGTGTAATAACTGTTTTTAATAACTTTACTAACTAAATTTTGTGGTTTCACCCAAATAGTTATTTTCTCAGTAAAATGTGTCATTTAATAATTATCAATATTTTTTAATCATTATCAACATATAAACATGATTAAGTATTTAGTTATACATCATTACTAGCAATGTAAATGTGCAAGTTGTTTTTGAGTTTATTGTTTTTATAAAAATGTAGAATGTAAATTTTGCATATCTATAATTAATATAGAAAACCCTGAACAGGGATTATAAAATGGAGTGGAAATGTCAAAAATTAACTAAAGAAAATGCGTTTTGCTCATGTGTGATATTTTGATCACAATAATTTCCTTATTGATGGCATCTTTATAAATTTGCCATTTCTAGTTTGAAATCAATGACATACAGCTAGGACCGCAATCTTGCCAATGATGCGATGATGTGTAAAACAAAGATTAGATGTCGTAATGGCTGCAATAAAAATTCAATTATACATGCCACAATGCCCGCCACTCTGCTAGCGATGAGGTTAATTAATTAGTTGAAGCTAACTTTGACGGCATACAAGGCGTTGTCTAAATTACGAACGTGAACGTAATTTAGCCATTGGAATAATAATTCTTATAAGAATTGCTTTAAGAATTTATAGTCGCTGAGTAAAAAAAAATATTTTCCGAGACATTTTATGTAACACTACTAACACCAACTTTAAGATTCGTGTGCACATTTAAGATATATACTTATCATTGCCAAATAGGAAAAATGACTTAATACTATCCCTCGAATATTATTTGAGGAAGCGACAGATTGTTAACTAGTAAAGTATGTTTAAAAGCCACGTCGAAGTTGGGAATTCACAATGTAAAAGACTTACATATTTACTATTTTATATATTCAACTATACATCGAATAACAATATGTTATTTGCAAATATGTACTATTTCATTCTCCAGTCTTCCTTTATGATTGTTATTGATTTTATTTACTTTTTAGGGTTCTGTTCCTCGAAAGGAATAAATAAATAAAAAGGAAAAAATGGAACTCTTATAGGATCACTTTGTTGTCCGTCCGTCCGTCTGTCAAGACCCTTTTTCTCAGGAACACTTGGACGTATCAAGCTGAAATTTATATCAAATACTCAGGTCTGTCTACTGTCCCTTGGAGCTGTGAAAAACTCAAACTTCTAAGCCAACGCAATCAAAAGATACAGCCATTTATGCTACAAAATTCCGCAAATTTTCGACACTCGCAAGGGAATCAAAACCTACAAGGTACTTCCCGTGAACTCAGGATCTTGAAATTTGGTACAAAGCTACGTCTTACAGTTGAAGGAAAAATTGCGAAAACCATAAATTTTTAGTTACATCATATAATAAAAATGTTTTACGGAACCCTCGGTGCGCGAGTCCGACTTGCACTTGGCCAATTTTTTTTATAGTAACGTGGTTTAATATGTCACATCTAGTGTGTTTATTTTATTTTTTCATTCACAATGTCGTAAGATTTTCTATAAGATTTTAAATAGGCCAGCAAATAAGAACCATGTCTCCGAGCTCTTTGGTGGGATGTTTTATCAAGGTTTTGAAAGTATCTCAATCCTAATAGAATCCACTATTAGACAGAAGTCAAAATCTATTCACAACAGTTACATTATTTAATAGTATAGAATTTAATATTCAACATCAACCAGTGCATGTTGTGTAATCATTCAAAAATACTGTAAAATTTTAAGAATGGTCTTTTCAGCACATATAAAGAAATATTAAATAACAAAAGATCTTGGCGGGCGTTGTTGCGGCAGTTGTACCTACCTAATCGATGCGATATCGTGACTCACAGCGTAGATAACCGTAGACAAGGATATTTATAGAGGGAGATGCCTTAATTCGCCTAACTTTACAGCAACGATGATTTTGACCTTGATACAAAATGTGAAAAATACTGAAATGTGATGTTAAAAAAATAATACAAGTAGTTCCAATAAGTATTTTGAAAAATGTCGACTGTCTTTTTTTTTTAATTATAGGCATCATTTAATTTTATAAAGGGTACTAAGCTACCAAATGCATTTTTGGTTTACTTACTATAACAATTTAAATAGCGGATATTTTCTCTAATTACATTCAAACGCCATGTCATAGCGTCATAATTACTAATATTTATGTAATGCCCATTTTATGTATACCGACCGTAGGTCTAGTATTATTATGATGGTGAATTTCGTACATGTAGCTAACATTTACGAAATTCACCAAATTAAAATACAATCTTAATATATTTAGCTGTTTTCTTATTGCACGTTTGAAATACGGAATCTCGACATAATATTTATATCATAACTAGTGTTTTTTACCAGCGGCTTCGCTCGCGTTAAAGCAGACTACCGATTAAAAGTTATATTCCTCGGGAACAGTATTTTTCTCACTAGATAAAAGGTACCCTAGGTACTTTTTGATTCAGTAGTTAAGGCGTGAAAGTGTAACAAACAAACTCACTTCCATATTTATAATATTAGGTAGGACTATAAGGTTTTTACCGATATCATTATATAGTCTTATCATTTAGGCAACGATATGCAGATAGACAAAATTTAAAAAATAGTAGAATTGCTATTACAAATATTTATCATTATATTTGTAAAAAAATATAAATATACAGACGAGCCTACAGATCAATATAATGATTATAATAAACAAGACAGAAAATTCAAAACAGAGTTAACTTAAAAAAACAAGTGGAGCATGATAAAATATTGGCTCGGAATACTTGAAAAATATGTAAAGACTAAAATTTTGATGGAGAAAATAGACTGGCTACCCATAATATCGGGCAAAAGCGGAAATCATGGAACCAGGCGCCCAGAACTAATATCAATAGCCACAACTTTCTTCAGAAACCTCTATGGAAAGCCAGCCAACATACAAACTTGATTTACAAAAACAGTGGCACCCGGGGCGGTTATTAAAAGTGTCACCGCAAAACTACAAATTTAATTGGCATGGTTGGCATTAGTTCCGTTTAAAGGCACAGATTGCATGTTGGCCAGCTTCCAGGACTTGTCCTTCAGCCATAGCCAAACAATATAGGCGTGTCAATACCGGAGCTAACACAGGAGCGCAAAACCTAATTACTTTGGCTGGTATACTATCCGGACCACTGGTTTTATTCACATCCAGGTCCGCAATGCTTACTTCGGTTTATCTGATTCGGATTTTAGACAATAAGTCCCATAACCTAATAAACTGGAAAGTAAAGCATTGCCTGCTCCAAACGCGAATAATCGGCAAATAATATGGCAGAAAGATCATCCTTTTCCTAGGCGGTGTGTGCACAGTCCGTCTGGTTTCAGCAAAGGAGGCAGTAAGATATGGCAGAAGTTACCCTCTACCATCTTAACCACGGACCAAACTCTTCACTACTCCGTATTCGGCTTATGTGAGCGAAGCGAACTCTCTAAACAACCTTTCTGCAAGACTTTGCATTGTTAAAGGTTTTCTTCTATTCATGCGTATTAAAAGCTTTGCGGGATAGAAGCTCCAACCCAGGCTAAATATGCCTCATGTTTTGACGCCACCGCATCACGTCATATGACATTACACTACGGGCAAACTTTGCCGACCAGTAGTACGTCAGAGAAGGGGATAAAGTACTCCATACCATAACGAAGCACATTGGGCAACGAAGCACCTCAACGCACAAGTTGAGGGTTCGCTAGACGAAAAACAAACTTGTCGCGAAGGATAAGACGCAAAAAAGCATCGCATCTTATCCTAATCTGTTGATTTGTAATGCTTAATCCGGCTTGGGTTGGGCGGAAGGGTTGCGAAGGTCCAAACAATTAGCTATATGCCCGTCAATATCCGACACTCTAGTGCTTCCTGGACCAGCTGGATGAGGTCTAGCGTCAAGACTAGCTTTCGAGTTTCTCAAACAACGTGATCGGTTTTCTCATAAGAGAACAGCCAGTCCTCGTGGGGTGCATTGAAACACCGAGAACCACTAATTAAACGGAGGGGTACCGCTGTAAGGCAACATCGGCCTTCCCAATGAGCAGGTTGGTAAGCCGAGTAGTCATCGCGTCTTCGCCATACGGGCGGTAGATACAAACATAGTGATTTTTTTCTAAACCAGTGTCGGACTAAAACCCAGGTATTAGAAAAGGTCACGAGATCACGGAGACGCAAATAAAAAATGTCATCCCGTGCATACATAAATTCACTAAACCTAGAATGGGTCCCAAGTGTTACGATTTTCTTCTTGTTTTAGGGTTTTTTCATTTCCAAATTACACAGAAACGCGGTCGATTTTTTTAGTTTTATAATTGTATGAGTGGAGCCGTTCAGGCGTACCAAACATTTGAATTTGGCGCCAGAAATCCGCCATTTTGTATTTTTTTTTTAATTTGATATACCCAGTGTCACTCTCACAGTAACTACGAATCTAATGACACCTCTTAAGCTAAAATCCATCGAAAACAATTATACAAACATACATATTCTCGAAAAACATAACCCTCCTTCTGGCGCGGTCGCGTAAAAAACAAGAATAAACGTGTCAATGATCTCTGAAAAGTAGTTTTATTTAAATAAATACATATTACTTTTGTATTCAGTTCCTTTTCGTATCCTCGTTCGTATTATCGTTCCTTAACGGATGGAGTTATGGACTGCTAATTAAAATTTTAATGTTACAGGATGCTGTTATTCAAAACCACTCTTGGTGCCAGGAGGGCGCGCGTTTGTGTGGCCGGCCATCCAGAACGTTCAGAGGATATCACTGAACACTATGACATTACAGGTGGAATCTCCCACCGTGTATACAAGCCAGGGTGTTCCGATATCTGTTACAGGCATCGCCCAGGTATATTTACAATTATTTTTTCTGCCACGGCATGCAATAGAAAGATTCTGATTAAGAAGACTCTTTACCTAAAAAATTACCTAAGTTGTTTTAACTATATTTAGTAGTAAACAGAGAAAGTTTATTTGAAAGCTTTCAGACAAACTTTCTGTATTCGGCGAGTTAAATTAAAACTGCTTTTAGAAATAAGTTACAGGCAATCATATGCACCATTTAAAGTATTACCACCACCATTATTACCATCACCATTATTACCACCACCATTATTACCACCACCATTATTACCACCACCATTATTACCACCATTTATAGTATTATTTTGTACAGAAATATCTGATCCAAAAATGTATGTCTCAAATTGAGGCTATTTAGAGTGATACTGTCGTTCGCCTGCAATTTATATTTTTTACTGACACACGAGGGAACGGATGATTCTGGTAACTTCTTGCAGGTGAAGAAGCCTCTGTCCTACCCCTGAGTTCAAGCAACCTCCATTTCTAATTTCAACGAAAAATCAGTAACTTAATAGAGCCCTTTTGTACGAACCACTTATATAAAGCTATAGTGGCAACAAAAGAACGGAGTTGATTATTTTTTGTACAATTTATTTATATTTTCTCACAATCCACAACCTTTATTCTTAGTAAATTTATAACTAATATAACTTTATTAAAGCTTATGCAACATATACTAAAAGATACGAACAAAATATACAAAAAACCAAGACTCACACAAACGGACGTTGTTAGCAAGATTTATGCACAGGCAGAACAGCTACCACAGCACTTATTGGCTGATACTTAGTTTAATTGTAAGAACTACAAAAAATAACTATGATTTGAATATGTGATTCCAGGTAAAAATACAAGGTCAAAATGCCGAGATGCTGCTCTCCGCGTGCGAGCAATTTCTAGGCAAATCCGAACAGGAGATACAACATATAGCCCTTGTGACTCTCGAAGGTCACCAGCGTGCTATTATGGGGTCTATGACCGTCGAAGAGATCTACAAAGATAGAAAAATGTTTTCTAAAAAGGCAAGGATTCCTTAGTTTTATACATATATTCGAATCCAAAATATTATCCATCCAAAATATCCATATTTAGGAATTTTATTGACAAAATCTAAAAATGTAGTTTAAATTGATTGATTTATAAAAATCGCTTCTCCTATTTAACTTTGTCTATTGGCAGCTTGGTATTTTTTTTTTTGCTTTAACTCATACCGATTTTCATTTCATACCAATTATATTTTTTGATCAAGTCAAATCAGAATCGCTACCGTTACACCAAAAGGTTACGACTCTTTTGCACACGACGCAGTCATATCCTTCAAAAATTAGGCACATTTTTTAAAATATATTAACAACGGATAAGGTACCTGCTTCTATCAAAATTATACTAGATTTAAAAAATCTAAAAATCCCACGTTTTTCAATGTCCTAAAAAGAATAAAATAACCCTGCGGGGCAAAGCGAGGGGCCACTCAAAACGTGGGGGCGCTTATTACTAAGAGGAGATTTTAAAGAGATGAATGACATGCATTGATGCCGATTATTGTAAAGATGCGCCCCCACGTTTTGAGTGGCCCCTCGCTTTGCCCCGCAGGGTTATTTTATTCTTTTTAGGACATTGAAAAACGTGGGATTTTTAGATTTTTTAAATCTAGTATAATTATTTTATTCTTTTTAATTATTAACTCAACGAAGTAACCATGTGTTACGCAACAATCGGATAAGCCCCATACAAAAGTGAAAGTTGCCGAAAGTGGACCTGAAAGTGCATCTGGAAAGTTGAAAGTTGCTTTAGAGTGCATTGTCATCGGGTTCTGAACTATCCTGAAAGTTTCAGCTTTCTAGCTTATCGGAAAGTGCCTCAAATTTAAGTTGCAAGATTTTGCCCGGACAGACAAACAAACAAATAAGAAAAGTGAGATAAGAAAAACGTGGTAAAATCCATTCAACGATTGTAGAGATTTGTTCGACCGGGTATTATAGTCAAAACATTTCGAATAACCACAGCCACACTGATTTTGGATAGACCTGTCGGCTTAGTTTCCGTAAAAAGAGATTCCCTTAAATACAAACATAGACAAAATCTTATATATAACTGTTTGATTTCAGGTTTTTGAAGTAGCCTCCAGCGACCTTATAAATATGGGCATAACAGTAGTTTCTTACACCCTGAAAGATATCAGAGATGAAGAGGTATGTAGCACTGCTATATTTATATTTGTTATTTTTACTGGTTAAAGCCCACATAGGAACTGCAATGTCACAAAATCAAAAATGAAAGCTAGATACGTTTAAAATTTCGATAGCTAAAAATCACAGTATTATTTGCCTCGCATTTTTTGTTTCATGATAAAAAATAATGATTATATGAACTAGCGGATTGAATGGCTAAAAACATTGATTAAACAGCTTTACCAATGTATTTTTTTGACTCTTATTACTAAGAGCAAAGAGCTCTAAGTATTATCACTTTCATATTATTATTTGTGTTTACCTTTGTATTTGTACTAAGCTATAGACACTAAAAAGAAGAAAACAGCAGAGAAGTGACTGTAATAACTAATTATCGTGATGGCCGTACTTTAAATTAGCATAATAACACCGCTACAGGGAGCCAAAGCGTTTGAAATTGGCGTTTTGTCGTACTGGCCACTTTGGTCTGAAATATCTCTTCTTTGGTGTGAATTCCAAATTCAAATTTGTAAATCCATTTAGCTGGTATATTTGAGTTTCGAAAATAGTTATTTATTTATTATAATAGTTATTTGCTTTTTCCTGATTAGTTTTTCTTTGGCGTCAATGTTGTGACGCTGCTGAAACAGCTCGAAAGATTAACGATGTGTATGGCAGTGGTGTCGCAAAATAAAACACGGTACGTTTTTGGCTCAACATTTTCGTTCTGGAAATTTCGACCTTCAGAACAAGCCCCGTGGACGGCCGGAAACCAAAGTGGATAATACAGAACTAAAGGCTATTGTGGAAGCGGATCCATCACAAACCACTTCAGAGTTAGCTGAAGGCTTCGGTGTGAGTGATTAAACTGTTTTAATCCACTTGAAGCAATCCGGGAAGTAAATAAAGCTTGAAAGGTGGGTGGCTCATGAATTGAGTCAATTAAACCAGCAAACACGCGTTGTCTGCTGTGTTACATTGCTCAACCGACAAAATAATGGAGGGGACCGATACAATAATGAAGCAATTTTAAATCGGATCATTACGTGTGATAAAAAGTGGATCTTGTTCGATAATCGGCAGTGCTCGTCGTAATGTCTGAACCGTGGAGAACTAGCCAAATCCTGCCCCAAGATGTAAATTAACTCTGAAGTTACTTGTAAGTGTTTGGTGGATGAGTGTCGGTGTCGTTCACTACAGCTTTCTAAAATCTGGCCAAACGATTACGGCAGAAGTCTATTGCCAGCAACTGCAAATCATGGTGGAAGAATTAGCTGCTAAACAAACGAGGCTGATCATTCGCTCAAGGCCACTGCTGCTTTAGGACAACGCTAGACCACACACTGCACAACAGACTACCGCTTAACTAGAGGAGACGGCAACAGGAGCAAGCTCCAACTGATTTTTCGGAATTTGCATAACTTCTTACAGGAAAAAAATTGAACTCCGATGCGGCAATCCAAATCGCTTTCAGAGAGCTTATTGAATCTCGCCCCCCATATTTTTTATGGTAAAGGGATCATAAATAACAATGGTGTATAGTTTGAATAATAAAATATATTTTACAAAAAGAAATAGACTTTATATTACTGCCTTCTGCCATGCAAAACGCCAATTTCATATATAAGGATCTGATAGTAAGTTCTATAAAAAACCTCTACGGAATTGTGACATTATATTGGAATTACTTATACAAGACAATATAATTTACCACTAGTTCCATGATTCCATGAGATTACCGAAAATGATATGAAAATTCTACTGCTCCTATTATCGTACAAATAAAATATTGATAGCGATATTATTACACAAACAATGTCTGTTAGGTCATAAAACAATCTGCAGTGGGCCCATATGGTAGGTGTTGGCCCATTCCCTGAGCCCTCGGAGCATTAAAATTCTATGATTGTCCGACCTATGATGACGTGATAAGATAAAACATATTACAAAGGGCCAGAGTCTACCCCTATCAAATGCAGTTGCAAAGTCTGTTAGTTAAAAGTAGTAGCTGCAGCACCCCACCTTTTTAGTACTGTTAATATCTAAATCATATAGCTACGGTAGAATGCGAACTTCTAATCTAGATTTGTTTGAGACAATTTGTAATAATACATAAAGTATTTAAGTCAATAACAATTCAAGCTATGACTTGACATTTGGACCTAACTTATGTCAGGTTTATAGACATCATTTAATTTTTGGAGTGTTTATCGAGATGTGCGGTTGATAGTAAATTTATTTTGCAATTGTCGTCATCGCCTCCTAAAATTACTCTATACAATTGCTAGTTCAAGTTGTTTACTATTGTCATTAACTTGCTTAAAAGGAGGGTATCAAGAGCCTTTTAGCTTCTCTATATCTTGTTTACCATCTGTAAAACATCTGTTTTACATTGGAGATAAAGTGTGAGAAATAATTTTCTAATTATACATATTATTTGGGTTTAGGGATACCTAAAAGCGCTAGGCATGGCGCGCACAGCTGAAGTGAAAAGAGACGCTCGTATTGGCGAAGCTGAAGCCCAAGCGGAGGCTAAGATCAAGGAGGCTATGGCAGAGGAACAGCGAATGGCAGCGCGATTCCTCAACGACACCGAAATAGCGAAAGCACAAAGGGACTTTGAACTCAAGAAAGCGGCGTATGACGTCGAAGTCCAGACGAAAAAGGTAACTGAAGTAACTTAAGACGTTAACCATACTAACTACAGTGCGGTATGTGTAAAATAATACAATAAATACATCTACTTTTTTAAAAATATCTTCCCTTCTATCACGTTTCCTTCTTTCTATAACAAGTTACAAAAGAATAGATATGTGTTCAAAAAATTAAACTTATGAACATGACCACCTATAAGAATACTTCCCAATTCTTCTAAAAGGGCGAGCTACGCCTGGAGATATATTTCAAAAAGTGGATTGTGGTAAGTAACACAGTTGCAAAAAGTTGCAGTCTGGAAAAAAGGACTATTCGCAACCAAAGTCCTTTCGTCCAATCAGCCTTACCTCATTTTTACTCAAAAAAATACAATACAACCATCCGCATTATCGAATACACTCTACTTAGTAGAATGATATAAGTTTACACCACAAAAAGCTTCAAAACGACAAAAGAGTGTCCATAAGGACTTGTTTAATTCTTTATCATAAATGATTTTTTTTATTTAATATGAACATATAAGTTATCATTCTAAACTTTCCTTTATGAAATGCATATATAATAAGTATAAATCTAAGCCATTTCTGAATAAATAATATTTAACAGATATAAATATATTACCGTCTATCCATAGGCCGAAGCGGAAATGGCATACGAACTGCAGGCAGCAAAAACGAAGCAGCGTATCAAGGAAGAGCAAATGCAAATTGCAGTTGTGGAACGCACTCAAGAGATCGCAGTGCAGAAATGGGAGGTGCAACGTCGTGAGAAAGAACTGGAGGCCACCGTGCGCAGGTATTACGATAGACTCTAAGTAGCTGAGGTGCAAAAATAGTAGTTTATGATACTGTTGCATAATAAGGGTTCTTATAACATGAGTGTATAATACGTAAAACAATATTGCAAATAAAACGCTGAATATAACAACAAATTTTTAAATGTCAAATGTTGGCGCCAAGGTGCAAATATCGATTGCGCATGCGTGTTGCGTCGTCACGGACTCGTTCATTGAAACCTTTTTAAAGTAGAGGTTCAACCTCCTTGGTCCAGATGGAGGTTGTATAGGTGTATCGTTATGATAAAAAAGTTATATTATGTTACAGGTGTCCATACAAGACCTGTATCGTAATGAAACTTTTTTTTTATTATTTTTGGCCTGTACGTAATGTTTGTCATAAGCATTTTGTTTTCAGTTTTAGAATCTTTGTATTATAGTATTAGAGTAGATAAAATAATTTATGCGTCGCAAATGCAGGGGATGCCCCATTGCCTATTGATGATAACTGTAGGCAGCATTCTGCAAGCCTTAACCCACCACGCCCAGTATAGGTCGGTAGATGCTGATTGCATAAGCAGCTGGGACCGACTGCTTAAGTTTTCTTCCGAGACACGCAGGAGCTCCTGCTGAAGATAATAAATTTTCGTCACCGTCTTCTCAATGAGCTTTGCGAAAATCGAATATACTACCGCCGAGCTTCGTAGAAATTTTTTTATTTTTATTTATTGTGCGATAATGGAAAGCAATTCCATAAGAAACCTGTAATACTCTCGCAAATTTCTTACGCCACCTGGGATTTATCAAGTTCTAACGCAGAATAGTTGGACAGCAGTCTCCAGGCATAGATGCCTGCCTTAGAGGAAACTTAGAGGAAGTTTATCCCTTTTCGCTAAGTTGATGGCCAATATATATCTACCTCAGATACAAGGATATATAAACGCGATTTAAAGTGCGATCTACTTGAGGGAACATGCTCCCCAGTTAGAAGGCTCAATTCGGCAGTAATGCCAGGAGTGAAGTGGACCTTGATCCCAAGCGGGACAAGTTGAAGGCTTTACCACTAGCAGCAATCTCGTACAATACCTTCCTACGTGAATTTCGTGTCACTGTGCGCGTGTATTCCACATCAAAATTGACTACTGCAGCCGTATAAGTGAGCTCGATAGGTCACGATATAATCAAAGTGCTGAAATCAATCAAGAGCGACTCCTATTATGGGCATGAAATTTGACTTAAAATATAATTGAAGGTTATTTCGGTTTCGAAAAGAGTAATTGATCTTCACATAATAATATTAAGGTTTTTAAAGTTTAAACAAGAGAATTATTACCACGTTCGCGTCTTCCTGCTATCATACAAAATTAACGTGTTCGCGCTGGTTCGCGTTAATGCTAATTTCGTTGCAAATGCAATTAATTCAGCCCGACAGTTCACAATGAATAACGAATAAATAGCAATGAATGGAAAGAGAACAATTACTGTTAGTGCAAAAAATTAAGTTTTAAGCTTGTGTTTAGATTTTATATATTTTTTAATATTTTATGCATTTTTTCAGTGCTATC
Source organism: Calamotropha paludella (assembly GCA_927399485.1). Classification (NCBI taxonomy): domain Eukaryota; kingdom Metazoa; phylum Arthropoda; class Insecta; order Lepidoptera; family Crambidae; genus Calamotropha; species Calamotropha paludella. The sequence goes on along the minus strand of OV656803.1, from coordinate 27,364,170 downwards.
TTATAAGATAAATTATTACAATAGAAAAATACTAGAAAAAAAATGACTCGGCTCACAAGTGAATTCTCAGGCGGGAATCGAACCCGCAACCTTTGGAAGTCCCGTTCTTAATGTTCTCCCAATGTGTTTAAAGTTTATTTTTTTTTGGTTTAACAATGATTGGGCTCCTTAAAAGAAAATACTGTGAAAAAAGAACAAAGAGCTCGTGTAAAGCTTTAAGCTTGTATTTTGAGCTCATTATCCTAAGGTTTAGCAGTTTTCGCACAGGTCAAATAATCTTTACGGTTGGTATTATCCGCAACTGCCCGCCGGTCGATATATTGAACTGTCATTATTTAAATGTAATGTTCAAAATTTTACGATGTTACATCATCACTCAAAGTTTCCAGTGTATCCATGTTTGCTTATAAATTTTGAAATACAGGCCTGCTGAAGCCGAAAAATTCAAATTGGAGAAGTTAGCTGAGGCCCATAGATTGAAGACAGTCTTGGAAGCAGAAGCAGAGGCGGAGGCAGTCAAGGTCCGCGGAGAGGTAATTTGCTATATAATCAGTAGATTTTAATAATAAGAAAATTAAAAAATATGAATAACAGTCATATTATTTAATTATTTTGTTGCTCAAAGGCCTGCTACCGACAGACTTTTGAAGAACGGAGTTTCAGGCATGTTAGCGGTGTACCTTTAAGCGCCACGAAATACACAATGCATATAATGATAAAAAAAGTGTTCAAAGGATGCTTGAAAAACATCATTTCAAGTAATTTAAAACGTGTTCATAGATATAAACTCGTAGACCACTCCTTAATGAAATACATAAAATCAGAGGCAGACGAATTTTACCGGTGTCAGTAAAAGTATTTCGGTTTTTCTTTAGGCTGAGGCGTACGCTATAAAAGCGAAAGCGGTAGCGGATGCTGAGCAAATGTCTAAAAAAGCGGAGGCGTGGAAAGAATACGGCTCCGCTGCGATGGTCGACATGATGCTCGATACTCTGCCCAAGGTTTGTATTTGCTTTCTTTCTGTTATCACTTATATTTACTGTAACGACGGATTGCTGTGGACATAACAATATTATAAACAAAAGTTTGCTATTTTCTTTTAAACACTACCAATTTTCTGTCTCTAAATTGCACCTTGTTCTCGCTTAACATAACTGAGTATCAACGGAAATAATAATCACAACATTTACTTACGCCAATTAGCCAAAACCAAAGTAAGCACTGCAATGTTATAATATGGGTTAGCTCGTTCCATCGTGGATTCTGTTTTTGATTGGGATCAAGAGCGAACCCATTCTAATAAAAAAACTCATATATTTATATATAATATTCATAGTGTATATCAGTGGCGACGCGTGCATATAACACGATTCCCATCGGGTTGCCTTGGCGATCACTAATAATTTTTTTATTATTTTCAATAATAGCTTACCCCGCTTTGTAATGTAAGCCGAAGTTCAACGGCTTTCGGATTGCAAACGCCATAATTACATTGCGCGCTTTGTAAAAATATTCTTCTATATCCCGTATACAAGATACGCAATGTATTTGAAATAGCAAACGCACACAAACACAGTTTACAATCATATGACGCGACAAGTGCGACGCGCTCCTCCGCTCCGGCAACCCGATCAAAATATTGGGAATTTACAAATGCCAAATGTATGCAAATCACTCACACATACATAAACAAATACATGCAAAAGCCTCGTAATAATTGTTTATAGATAACTCGATCTCGGATAGCCTACCAATCTTTATTTGTCTCACGTTAAGGTTTCGTTTCGCTTGAGCGTCTAGTTTCGCGCGACCTCGACCTTGAGGCTGACACTCGCTTGATTGATCACAGATCACTCATTACGCGGTCACGGTCAGCACGGGTAATTTATGCTATAAATTAGCATTTATGTGAATTATTGTTTATGTGAATGAATAGATGTGAAAAATAAGTGAAATTTTACTTGCCGAGTGTTGTGTTAGTCTGTAATAAATAGTTTGTTTCGTTTCCTCGTAAAGGTTTGTCTTTATAGTTTATTTAACTTTGTTATTTGTCGTGACGCGGTTAGACGAGAAATGGCGGCATTGATACAAATTGACTGTTGTCTTACAGATTACTTATTAAATGACTTAACTTCGTTCTCCAATCAATCTTTCGAAAATAAAAAATATATCATAAAAAATGGACGGGCTTGTCCCGATATAAAAATTGATTATAGGCGTAAAGACGGATTTTTCAAACATTTTCACAGTTCTATGTATGATAAATACAATTGGTTAACGGGCAGTTGCAAATTAAATAAATTATTTTGTTTTCCATGTTTGTTGTTTTCCGATACAAACAGTGCTTGGAATAAAACGGGTTTTTCAGACATTAATAATTTGACAAATTCGGCTAGGAAACATACTCAAACTGAAAAACATTTACGCAGTTGTTTATTATTACACGATTTTGGAAATAATAGAATAGAAACATTTTTCGGTAATAGTTATGAAGCCCATAATCGAAAAGTGGAGCGTAATCGAAACTTAATGAAACGTTTAATTGACACTGTTGTTCTTCTTGGAAAACAGGAGTTATCTTTCCGCGGCCATAGTGAAAACTTAAATTCAGACAATCGTGGCAATTATGTAGAAACATTGTTTTATTTGAGTAAGTACGACAGCGTTATAGACTCTCATCTTGATCAATGTTCATCTAATTCACACTCCGTGTTTACCGGTCTCTCGGGAGGCATTCAAAATGATCTTATACAATGCATCGCGGCGGTAATTTTAGACGAGATTAGGTCTGAGATTAGCCAAGTTAAATTCATTTCAGTCATGATAGACGAAACCCCAGATGTTAGTCATAGGGAACAATTATCAGTCATATTTCGTTATTTAACCGAAAACGGTCTGGAGGAAAGATTTGTAGGTTTTTACGACGTTAGTGAAAGCCGGACAGCGGCTGTATTAGCGACTCAGTTGCTTAATATTCTTGAACAATATCGATGCAAAGACAAATTGATCGGTCAGACATACGACGGTGCGGCCGTTATGTCAGGTGAACGCGGAGGCGTTCAGTCTTTAGTACGGGGTCAATGCCCTCTCGCACGTTTCGTACCGTGTTATGCTCATATACTTAATTTGGTTTTAAGCAAATCCTTGGAAAATATTTCGGAATTAAAATCATTTTTTGGTCATATCAATGGAATTGTCAGGTTTTTCAACAAATCGTCGAAGCGGTCAAATCTTTTAAAACAGTTTTCCGACCGTCGTATGCCTGGAGTAGCTGAAACGCGATGGCATTATCATTTACGCATTATTAATGTTATATTTAACTGCAGGTTAGATATGATTGAAACGTTTAATCATATATTAGATGATCCCCAATCGTGGGATGTTGATTCTGTATCCATGTCGGAGTCGTTTGTAAGTAAATTAGAAGATATGCAATTTTGTTTCCTTTTACATGTTTTTTCGGAGATTTTTGCCAGAACTGACATTTTATTTGCTTTGCTTCAAACCAAACAAGTCGACATCGAAACCTCAGTTAGAGAAATAAATGCATTTCAATCTTGGATGTCAGAAGAGTTTTTAAAGCAATTTGATTTTATTTTCAGTAGTATTCAGGAATATTGTGAACCACCACGACGACGCCGGCGGCTGGATACAGAAATTGACTTAAAAACACAATACAAGCGTTTATTCGTTGAAATAATAGATAACATCAAAAGCCAAATAAACTCCCGTTATTCATCTTTTCAGAACTTAACTTTTCTTGATTTAGTCAACAAATCGAAATACGCGAGTTACCGTAGTAGTTTTCCTGAGGAAAGCGTGTCTAAATTAATATCCGAATTTCCAAATATATTTGATTTTCACGCCTTAAAAAACGAATTAAAAGTTTTATACAGTACTTCATCAATTAGTAATTTAGATGTTTACGAACTTTATTTATATCTTTTTAAATCCACGTTGAATGAAGCTTTTCCTCAGCTTTTAATTTTATGTCAAATTATTTTGACTCTTCCCGTATCGGTGGCTTCCGCGGAAAGGTCGTTTTCGGCATTGAAGCGGATTCATACTTATACACGAAACAGCCAAAGTGAGGCAAGATTATCAAATCTCGGAGTAATATCAATTGAAAAACATCTATTGTTAAAATTGCAACAAAAAAGCGACTTTTATGAAAGGATTCTGGCTCATTTCGTAAAGAAAAACCGTAGAATTATGTTAGAATACAAATAAAATAATTTATAATTTAAAATCATGTATAAATAAATAATTTATAAAAAAAAATGTTACGTAAATTTATCGGGTTATAGAATATATATATGGCGAAGACAGACGACAAACGACAAGTAACAAAATAAAAACATCCAATATTTCTACTGATATTTATTTGCTAGCTTATGCCTGCGATTTCGTATGTGTGGAATTCAGGCCATGTTGATTGTTCTATTCCGTGTCCAAGGCTACATGCATGCCAAATTTCATCCAAATTCGTTAAGCCATTTTCGCGTAATTAAGTAAAAACATTCACCATTTGTAATAATATAGTTAGTAGAATATGTTCAGCAAGTGAAGTTTCACTTATTTTTGGTTCTTGTTTTTCTATATATTATAACCCCTGTGCGAGTGACGTGTGCTTAAAACGGCTTTTTTCAAAGCCACTTTTATCATACTCGACATGCACTGTTCATATAATACCAGTGATGTCATGTATGGTGAAGGTGGTGAACACTAACAACTGATAAATTGCATACAACGCACGCAACGCAAGCAAATCACGTCACATCGTCGTAGTTATGGAAAAGGTAAACTAACACAACACATGAACACACTCAGGTCAGGTATGTAATTTATTGCATATTTTTTTATAATATGATATTTTGTTTAATTACCTATTAGCCGTTTTTTGGTCCGGCTTTACCTTCCTTTTTTTTCACCCCACGCCACTGGTGTATATTACACTCACCGGCACGGAAACTTGGCCGCAATTTGTGGCAATAATGTATCTATAACAAGATTGAAATATTTGCATCTGGACCAATACAAAGATGAATTATTTAATAATAATAATAATCATCTTTATTTCAAAAAGCCTTACATACATACAAAATATTTGGAACATCGGATCATAGAAATGGAATATCATACTTTCACGCCGTATCAGAAATGATTATTGACTGAGATTTGTTTATTTTTTAACATCACAACCAAACTGTAGTATGCAACAATTAGATATAAGAAAAGATAAAAAGGACTGACATCTCAGTATTATTTATTAATAAATATGAAGCTGACTATGTTATGCTATGTTCTCACAATATTTACACATTTAAATTTAAAAATAATATTTAAGAGACGTTTTGCAAAAAAAAATTCCGCGCGCGCATTTCGCTTCTCCCTCACCCACGTTGTTCCGTTCGTCGTCGCGTCGGTCGGGGTGATCGAGTTCCCAATGAAATATTTTAAACCGGGTAATGGTTACGGATCATTCGGATCACATTTATGTTTCGGAACACTGAGCCGGTTTCTTAAAGAGCGACACACGTATATTTAATATGAAATAAATTTTCTTGTTATTAAATTGATGTTAGAATATAAGTAATGCACGTCTACCCCTTCCGGGACTCGAAGAGAGGCTACCGTTTCACCAAACGATCGTCAAATATAATAATAATAACATTTCCCACACTCACACCAATCAGCCATGCCCAAAATAAGCACTGTAAGGCTTGTGTTATAGAGACTAAGTCAAGTGACAGGCGTACACTTATTATCACAGCTATACACTGGTAAAAGTTTGTATTGTCTATTCCTTGGCTAAGGATATTGTTCACTTCATTTTCTAGTCATCACGTTGCAGAAAAAAATATTATTTATTATTATAGTTATCTTACCTAATTAAAATATAAACACCACCCGCCTACTACCTATAGTTTCCATCAGCAAAAATGAACATTAAATGATTTATCGTTTACGATTACCCTGATGTTGTTTTATTATAAACTTATGATTGTACATATATATGTATTGTTTATTTGGAACGGCAAAGTTAAGCCCTTCGATCCATTTATCTTGAACCCTCGGTGCGCGATACGGATTCGTACTTGGCCGGATTTTTTTTTTTAATAAAACAAAGAAATCACAATTCATTGGCTTTATTTTTTTATTTTGGTGGACAGGTGGCAGCAGAAGTGGCGGCGCCGCTGTCCCAGGCGCGCAAGGTGACGATGGTGTCGTGTGGAGGCGGCGAAGTAGGCGCCGCCAAGCTTACTGGAGAGGTCCTCAGCATTGTCCAGTGTATTCCGGACCTAGTGAAGGGCGTCACTGGCGTCGACATCTCCAAGGTACAACATACACTCTTGTTATCAATGTGACAATAATTTTGGGTGACCGAACAGAGTAAACTTTGTACCAACTTTCTGGCATTCTAGATATTGTACGACGCGTCCTCGACAACATTAAAGTACACCGCAAACAAACCTATTAGTAGCCCTGCTCTATAAATCTTATTTTATGAATTATCATTTCCTTACATCAATACAAAAATTAAAAGAGACGTTTAGCCCAAGAACCTGCCCACCATTTGTTATTTGGTTTTTGACAGATCATAAGTAGACAAAATAACTACCTATAATAGTATCAAGCTATCTACATTTCAAATTTATCTCTAATATACAAGTGATAATTAAAGAAATACTTATAAGGATGAGAAAAATTAAGTAAAAAAAATACTTAATCAATAAAAGGCTAATTTTGAGAAGAGGCAATCGCGAATGAAATTTTATATTTTATCCACGTAAAAATGTACCTGTAACTGGTAGATTTTTTGTGATATGCTCGTTATCTATCTCTTAATCATACAAGTTTTTAAACAAAAACATTGAATTAAAAAGTATAATATATCGCAAATGTAATGCCATTTTAAAATACGATATTACTTATCATCCTGTTCAGCTGTAAGAAGGTCAACAAAGATCGCAAAAACACATTTGAATATCTAGAAAGAATATTTTGCTGCATAATATTTCATAATAGAAAGAAAGTCGAAATTTAATTTAGCCCTGAACCTGTTAGGTTTCAACAACCACATCTCCTTTGTTTATTGTACTCTAGAATATTTTATATTCGGTACTTAACCGCAAGGCATAAAAAATATCATTTAACTGTTGACGAACGTCTTCTGTTAACTATGTACAATAAGTGACTTAGGTATTTAATTAACTCATCGTGCTTTATAGGTGAATGTCAAGTTTAGTTTATTATTCAGCTAAACTAAGAGCATATATGAGTATTGTTATCAATAGCATGAAACTGCATTCGTTGCGTCAAGCTTATTTAAATGTCGTATTTCCTAGTACTTTACACCAAGAATAATGATGTCAATATTTAATGGTTGGCTTGTGTTAGCCTAGCTTATTAAATTGATTCAACTGTTATGGTTCTAGAATTTAAAATCATCAAAACGATTTAAGTATGAGTCTTAATAATAACAACTTACCTTACTGGTATCAACCAGACTTAATTAAGCAATTAAACGGTTTTAGTAGCCTGTTTCAATTAACTTAACTTTCTGTATCTAAAGGTTTTTTTTGTATATAATATAAGGAATTCCCCTAGTGGATCTAGTGGATAAATCGTATTAAGTATGTGTAGTTTATTAATAGAAGTCGAAAAATAAACAACGTGTCGACCAAGATGGACACTTCTTTATCAATGAATTGTGGATGTCAAGTCTTCCACGTGTATAGGTATTTCACGCTTTTGGTTACAGTACGAGTATGTGCTTTTATCAGTGACATACAAATTTATATGTATTTGGACTTTTGTGGTTGCAGTATTCTTAAATAGCTCTTTAATTGCGTGTTCGGCCTACTGTGGTATTTGTTTCTTGAAAAAATAGAAAACAAACTTTTTTAATTAACATTAAAACTCCCGCAGTTTCACAAATGAATCAATTAACACCTATCCCTACCTCGACGATGCTATTATTACTTATGAATACAACATATGAATTATATTAAGATCTGTCAAAAACAAAAAAAATGTGTAGGATTAATAATCCAACTAGGGGCTCGGAGCAATAGAGCCCAAAAAAACAGGTTTTACTCATTCCTATTCCTAAAGCTCAATGTAGTTGATACAATTTTCTGCTACAAAAATGCAAAAATTTTCACGTGATAATTATTGTATTTAGTTATAGTGCCGAAAGTTGTAATACTGATATAAAATATGAATGGTCGTCGTAGATTATATATATCAGGCTGATTGAACTACAGCGACACTGCAGGATTTTTAGTTGGTCCCATTTTTAATAATTCTTATGAAAAATGCAATATTTAAAAACGCTTTAAGTATTTAAAACAAAAAGTTTTGGCACAAGAAAACTCTCCCGATGAGCTATTACTACTATCGTTTTGTTCTTGGTTAGAAAAAAAATTAATAGTTTTCTATCCGTAATTGCTTGATTAATTCTTAATTGAAAATGTGGCTAATTACACTATGCGTCATAAATTCCAACTAATCAATGAAGTTAAGCATAAACGTATCGATCTCAGTGACAGCCTGCGCGACGAACGTCCTTTATCAAAATTGAAACTGACGTGAAAGCAGATCTATTATTATATGCATAAATGTACATACTAACCAGGAAGGTATGCTTTTACTCTTACCTTAATATCAAAGGATATTAAATACAGTATACACATAAACGAATGTTTGCTAGTTGTCTAATCATTTATTTTTTTAACCTGCAGTATACAGGTTTCAGAGCCTGAACCATGTGAATCTCTTTCCAAACTTCGAGGTGCTCGATTTATACATCATACAACGATTACATCCTGCCTATTGAAAGTCCAGATGATTTACATTCAAATAGTTGATTTCCAAAAGTAAATCATGTTATATTATTCATAACATCTCCATTTTATCATTACACCCTTGACCTAATATGTGATTGTATGATCTGAGGATAGCTTCTAGATTGTCAGTACATATGTACATCCTTTTGTACTCGTTACGAGAAACGTATTTAGACTTAACATATTCACTTGGTTGAGGTAATACATGTTCTTATTTTTCGAAAAATAATTTAAAATTGATGAAATATGCATGTATTAGATGTTTGTGTCAATAATGCTTAATACTTTTTGTAAAGTTTAGCACTTATACACTGTGCTTATAAACAATTTTTTACTCTACATTACTATATTTTATATAGTATTTGGTGAAAATCGAGTTGGAATAATTCCAGTGAACTATTCCAACTTTGGTGACGACAATGGAGTTATTGTTTTGTATTTTTATTTCACTGTTTTCGAATAACAATATTTTATCAATACTATGCGACGATTACACTGTGACCTTTGGGTTTGCGGTACCCAAACCAAAAAATAATTTTAATTAGCTTATTGTTTTCTAATATATAATCAACGTGAATAATTAAACTTTTTACTTAATGTATCTATAATTTAAAATGTCTTGTAGATCTAGCTGTGTTGCAAATCTTTATATGATTTTGACTATACTTGTTTATTTGTAAATATGTTACCATATTCAAAGAACTCGGGAAATTAATAAGACATTACATTTTGAATTATCACAACGAAGAATCGACTATTCAAAAGAATATTAAGTGCCACATAAACACAGGCCACATAAATTAATTGAAATTCTATTTCCGTGTCTTCCATCATAAATTTGAAACAGACAGTAATAATAACATTGTTTTACTAAAAAAACTAACATTTACACTAGTGAATTGGTGGCCTTACTTAAGCTTTGCATTCTTACGTACGTACTAACGCTACTATTGTTATAACTGTCGCCGGCAACAATTCTAAATTTCACTTATGTTCATTGACACTAACACATATATATGCACATTTTGTTTTGTGTACTTTACACTTTTTAGATGTAACAACTTCTATGTTTCACTTGCTTAATCGACTTTAATCTTATTTTGATAGCAAAGACATAGCTGAGACAACATACCATCTTGCTATAACTACTTTGGAAACGACGCAAACAGATCATTCATTATCTTTACGTTATCAGAAAATATTATAAGACTTTAATTTGAATTACAAAATTACAATAAATTATTTCATTATAGCATGCTAAATAGCTTATTTCTGTGCATGTATTAATGGTTATTGTAATAAAGCAAAGCTGTAAAAGTTTCAAATTATATGTTTTGTACCATTCTACTGTCTACTACAGTACTGTCCTACAAATTTATGAACGATGATGTAAAAGATTTTCTAAAGTTAACAATATTTGCTGCAAGATAAGACAGTCTCTTACTTGTTGCAGTATTTTGACAGAGCTGGATTGAAAAGTTCACGGCCTAGTCAATAAAACAATATTGTTCAAGGCCTTTTACCGCAGTTCCGAATTCTTCATTCGATTTTAATTCTTGATTACCAAGGTGTTCTTTTTATTATTTAAAATTAGGTAAAAGTCCGAAGGTGTTAAATAGGAATAAGGAGAATAAGCTGGAAGGGGGGGGGGGGGGGGGTTTGCAGTAATTCGAAACCACAATCACGATTTTGAGCCATAGATTCACAGACGTTTGAACGCAAGAGTAAATCATTTTTCTTTAAATTTTTCATGTAAGTTGTCCACCATGATAACAGCCTTAACATCCAAAAAACTGACGCCATCACCTTAGCGGCGACATGTTTTCGCTTTCTTAGGTGTCATCTCCTGACACAAAATTGAAAAAATGTCACGGATCAGTACCAAACATCTTCAAACAGTTGCGAGAAATCGTGAGTTTTACTGACGCACCGAACCGCGCGTTTACCTTCATACGAGTTGCCTGTAATGTAAGTAGTCTTCCTGATAGTCAATCTCCAGTCTGCCATTATGAAGTCACACATATACACACATAGTCACACAGCCTTAGGCCGGTCGGATTGTGGGTCGTCTTCGATATTTTCGTTGGAATTCTGCAACCCAGTTCTTCACCCTTATACATTAACACGGAGCAGATTCCCCTAATATTGTGTGAAGTCGAAAATGTATGCCTCCATATTTAAATTACTTTTTTAATCAATATGTTAAATTTCATGCGTGATTTAAATTTACGTACCGCCTTGATTTAAAGCAAATAATATATACGAATAAAATTTCCAAACACGACGTAGTATAATGCTTACCTCTGGAAGTTGATATCATTAGCTTGTTATAAATTTTGTCGCATAGACATATTTCAATACGTTATTGATGAATGAATGTTTGCTTAATAATTTCTCAGCTATGTCTTATGTGTCGTTCATACATATTGTCACTACCACTGGGTTGGCATACTAACGCTTCGCTTGACTTTGGTTACGGTGTTGGTGTAGGCTGTGAGTGAACCGCCGCCCGTGCCCACACCCACCGCCCGCGGAGACTCCGCCAGGAAGGCTCGATAACTGCCGATCAAGGCTAGGCCAACCCAGATCGCCTATAAAGGTAAGTCATCTTTCGCCGTTAATTCTTTATGTTACATTGCTGGATACACGCATGAGTGTTCGCTAATGTGTCGAAATATATAAAACACACAGTCAGCATTAACAATAGATAAGTATTAATCATCAGTAACACTTGGGGTCTTGGTCCTAACACTAAAGGTCACTTTAGCACGTTGATACAACATAGACATGTAACAGTTACAAGTATAATTCATGCAATAAGTATTTATAACAACTGGTTATTTTCAGTATGATTTCTGTGTCTGTACAAATTAGACTAACCTCTTGCGCTAATTTTTTGACATTAAGTGAAATGTTGATACAGATCGTTGTAAAAAGTGGTAAACTTTCTACTTGAAAAGGTGTAAGGCATTTCTTAAAACGTCGTTCAATCTAAAGCTAATTTCAGAGTTAAAAAATAAGTAATTATAAAAATACACGTAAGTAATTATAAAAATGTATGTCTATAACAAACATTGTATGGGATCGATAAGTTTATGACATTTACTTAATTTTAGCATTTGTTGGCCTTGTTTTACATTTTGATGTTCAAGTTCTAAATAAATAAAAAATTTGCTATTTTGCTAGACCCTCAAATGTTTTATAATGCATTCTGTTAATGCTTTTTTCTTTATTATTATTTAATAAACGAAATAAATAAGTAACGCAGTAATAAGTAACACACTAAGTAAAACCTGTTCTCGGTTTCGCCTGTCTGACCGTAGGATGTTTGTGTACACAACCACTGCAATAAGCTATAAAAAAAAACTCGGCTTAGTCAATTCAGAAAAATTTTTGGGTCTGGCTCTCCGTCTACAAAGTTTGTTGCAAATTAAATCTGAATTAATATGAATGTAGTAGATGTAGTAGCAAAAAATGAAGAAATGTAGAGAGGGTGGACGAAAGAAGAAGTCAAAAGTTGAAACCAATGAGATCAATTGAGTTTTTAGGTGGAGTGCCGATCAACGTGATCCCGTACATTTTCATTACCACTATATTTTATTGAGTGCATAGCATTTATGGTATTGTTTCTTATTTATTTTGAAAGTACGTATTACTATTAAATAAAAAAAAAATCATAAGTATAAAACCAATAATAAATATTTTTATATAATATACGACTAATGACATTCTCTTAACCTATCAGATTGAGTGTTCTATTTAATTGATCAGAACTTTCTACACAGATTTCATATTATTTTTACTTTACTACCAATTTTTAACAATTATTTTCTAAATTCTTCTTTTGATTAAATTTATTTTTATATGAGGAGCACTAAAACCGCACGAATAACCATACGCACTGGAAAATCAGAATTTGCCGATTACAATGCTATATATTTTTCTAGTATTGTAGCAAATCTTTACGAGTAGGTAACCTGTTCCATCATTCACTAATACATACCACAGGTATTGTTTTCGTAAGATTTACAGTAACTAATAAATTTGTGGTGGTACTTATGTACAGTCAACAGCACGTCAACTCAATTATGAATTGTTCTCTACTACTTTACGAAAATATGCGTTTTATGGGAACTCTGTTTATGTTATGTCAACATCGTTATGTTGTGTATATACTGTGTGTGTGTATATACAATATGTTAAGAAAACCCTGTCCGATCCGTGAAGGTATTGGTAGGTATCGAGATATGATTTTATTCGTGTAATCTTATTTAGATAAAACGAAAAAAAATTACCCCGAAAAAAAATGATTAAAAAGAAAGATGAGGTGACTGCTATGGTCATTTCATGATTTTCAAAACCTCATCTTTATTTTTCTTGAAAAATTCTGGCACAGTTAAGACGAATGTGTGGGGTCATTATCCTGTTGTAATGTGAATTCAGGACCAATTAAATTTAGTCCTTAGGGTATGACTTTCAAATAACCTTTTTCTTTAGTTTTTGGAAACACTTTCTTCTTTTGAACGGCGCACAAACACACGTCTATTGGATCCTAAAATCTGAAACTTCGATTCATTACTCAAAAGAACATTTTCCCATTGATCTGTATTCCAGGTTTTATGTGTCTGTGCCCATTCAAATCGACCTTTCTTGTGTCGATTTGTTAGTTCTGGTAGGATGAGTTGCTGGTAAAATTGTTAGTTTTAGCAGCAACACATCCTCCTAGACCCACAGACAGAAGTCGTCGTTTGTTGACAACATCGGCGTTTCTCGCGTGCTATTCACATTTGCGGTAATTTGTGATGCTGGTAAGCGTCGATTCCGTTTAGACAGAACTCTAATGAAGTTATCCTCTTGAGTGGTCTTAGGCCTGCTTGATCTTTTCCTGGCTGCGTTTGTTCCAGTTTTCTGTTTTTTAGTAAGAGTTCAGTGAACATCTTTACAAGAAATTCCGAACCTTGCTGCAATTTGACTTTCACTGTATTCTTCCTCACGAAGAGTACAAATAGCACTTCGCTGTGCAAGCGTTTCTTGCGTTTTGCCATTTTCAGAAGAAAAATTATGGGAAAAACCATAGTGAACAATTTTTGTATACTGATAATGTTAATAAAACAAATTGCGCGTGTCAATGCTCAAGTGTGACTAAATAGGACCCAAAAAAGTTGAAAACAACAAATACTACCGATTTTAGCAACACCTCAAAATACAAAAGAAAGCAACCGCAGGATTAAGTCATGAATTACATGTCTCGTCATAATTTAGGAACTTGTTAATACTTGTTTAATGAGATCCGTCGATCTGATGACGATTATGTAAACAATAGAAAAAAACCCATAAAGATAACATTTGTTACAATATTTTATCGCATATTATAGACAATGTTTGGTTTTAGTCAAAAAACGGTATGCTTCCAAACTTTTGGATGGTAGTATATCCTCTCAGCTATTATTTTGTCCGAAACTATGAAGAGCTTGTACTGTGGATTTGTACTTGCAGCTATGTATAAGTATGGATATAAATAAGAATATTTACGACCATGAGTCTAGAAATGTTCCTGTTCTTCACACTAACTAATGCCCTAATATTGAGATTCGAACCTAGGACCGTGGGTTCATTCACAGGATCGCCATCGTTGCAACAACCGGCCGTCAAAAAGAAATATGTACTAATTTCAAATTTCTTTTACAGCAAGTCCGCGCTCTTTAAGCCGCACTCAACATAGCAGTAACAGGATTTATTAAAATTCGTTACTAAATATAAGGTGTATTTAAAATTAATTCAGATATTAACACTATATACCTGATTGGGAAACAGATAAGTCATAATGTTATTCAACCTAAGTGCCACTTTTGGAAAACTCAAAGGGAATACCAAAACAAAAATTATATTTTCTATAATAAAATAGAAAATAATTATGAATTATTACCGTAAGTCTACGTTTAATCTCATACAACCTCAAAATATAATCGCACCACTGAGAGCCAATGGTCGGTCTGACGATGGGTGTCACGTTGTTATTAATTTTGTTCGCCTTTTTTATTCAATTATTTTGTACATTCGTTATTGGGATATACAATAACCATTTATTATAGTAACTTTAATACAGGCGAATAATATAATTAAAGTACAATTAGTTGATAATATTTTTTAAGTAGGCGTATTTACACTACTACTTTTATGTTGAATTTGTTATAAATTAGTTAGACTGGCTGGTGAGCAAAATTTCAAAGGTGGTGAGCTTTATTTATACAACCGCGGCTCATTTCCATTGATGGTTAGGAAAAGGAGGCGGAATAATTGAAGGACAAGATTATGCCTTTATTCAAACCCTGAGGGCCGAGTGAAACGTTACTATCGCGTTTGAGTAATATATATATGATAGACTGTAATCCTAAGATAATAAAGTCTGAATTAAAAATCTTAACTCAAACGCGATAGTAACGTTAGCATTGATACAAACTTACACTGAGCCCTGTTATCTCCCATTTGCAATGTTAAAAATGGATATCAGTGCTTTAGTTGAAGCGTTTCTTCTTCTATTTAAGACAAACTTAAAGTAAAGGTTGCAGATTATGCACTTGAAATATTAAATCACTGTTTTATATTTTGCTTAATATTTACATCAGTGTAACATTATTAGGACCCCTTACAAATATTTCTGTGTAGTAGAAGAGTTTTTGTCCAGATTAAAACAATGGACATGGTGCATTTTATATGCCCATATGAACCGAACAGTGAAAATGAGCCTTGGGGGTATTGGGTACAGAGTTGCAAAATATGTATTTTGATAATTGCGTAGATAACAGTAATTTGAGTATAGCGAATAAACAATGTATAAGTGTTATTCTAGCGTACGTTAAATGAATTATCGAGTTTTGACCAATTGCCTAAATTTTTTCCCAATGATGTAGATGGTTACAAATGACTGTTATACAAAAATATACCTATATTTTTTTATTTAGCTAAACTGTCGTTAGGGTATTATGAAAATATTTGGTGTTCAAAAAGTGCAGTTTAGAATTTCTAATAATTGTGATTTAGCGCGTTCGTAGACGTAGATGTCTACGTGATTGATGACGAAAAAATCTATTTGAAAAGTTGTTCTAATATTATGAATTCGATGTGTCAAGAATACTTTTTCTCCTAGTTCGGCCTCGTGTAGTCATTTTCACTAAACGAAATGTTAGTGTGTTTTATATCTTGTGTATAGAAATAATATACTTACGTTGTTACATTATTTTGATACTTGCTTTCTAAACCTTGCGGACTAAGATATAATCATAGTTCTGATTTATTTATCACTATTTGATGTCGTCGCTTACACAATGTACCGTAACAAGATATTCTAGTCTAGCCGTAATAAAGGTGATATTTTTTATTTATTTATTTTTATTAATATTAAACTCCAGACTTAAAATACGATTACCTCAATTAATTGCCTCTGTCTGGTGCCATAATGATAAAAAAATATATAGTGCATGCAAGTTTTTGTTTATATATGTGTGCGTTTCTTATATGTTACTTATTTATGTTTTAAGAGTATTTAAGTTCAGTGTAATATCTAGAACAAGCGGTCACTTAGGTACCTATTTTGTACTCCAGTATGTTCTTTTTTATTCCCTTAGCAATGCTTTGTCAGTACAATTTAATGTCATTGTCCATGTAATATGTGTACAAAAAGAATATTTTGTTCAATATCCTGGATAAAAGTGTATGTGCAATTTAATTCGTACAAAACTACTGTAGTTTTAATTGTGAAAGTGTATTTAATAGTTTTTGAAGGCATTTAAAATGTTTATGTTTGTAATTATCTAATAAAAGACATGGTATCTTTCTGCCACTTAAGTGGGTGCATTGTCTTTTCTAAGCATTTACTTGTTTTTGTAGGCAATAAGGTAATTATTTAATTCCCCTACCGTTGCATCACATGGTAATATTAATATATTGAGGCTTATATTTGATTTTAAAAAATTAACGTCGTATTTTAGTATACGTACCATACCCACAGAACAGTAAAAAGTGTAGAAATCGCAAGTGGGCGGTACCTGCGTAACCTCAAGTGTGCGTAACCCTGCGCACGTGATCTTCTGCTAACTCAGTCGGCATCGCAAATTCTACGTGAAACAATAAAACAAAAGATAGAAAAATGCCATTTAGTGCAGTTTTGGAGTCTAAAAATTAGATTTACCTTATTTCGCAGAAATTTAAAATGCATAATTTTAGAACGCGTACTAATCATTTGGCATAATTTCAAATAGCTAGCCGGCTGGTAATGAATAAAAAATACCTAAAAGCAGTTAGCGTTCAACATTGGTGGAACGATACTAGCTTATAGTAGAAATTGAAATGCGTTCGTAAATTTCGATGCGTCTGCCAGCGTCTCGATAGCTCAGCGTTCAGAGCACTCGCCCTGATAGCGAAAAGTCCTGGGTTCGAATCCTACCTGAGGGCTCGAAGGCGTGGTCGTTTTTACATGCGTATTTTATATCTATCCTAACCTGCAATGTATGTCAATTTAAGCCTTTTTATTAGTATGCCTCGTTTTAATTATTAAATTTGTATCAATTAAAAATGTTAATAATAAATCGAGACAAATTAAAGCTTTGCTGCCAATTTTCTGTTTATCATCTGGGCCGAAAGGCAAACGCATTTTATCTTATATTATTGCCTCCGTTATTTTCATTAATACATAAAACAGTGCTACGAATAGCATAACTATAACGCTATTTTGTACCCAAAACCGGTACTGGAACCAAGAAGTAAAATGTCATTTATTATGGATCATAACTATAATAATACGCGAAAAGGTGAGATATACTCTTAACATTTTAAGTTTTTTTAACCCATCGGAATCGCAAGGTTACGCAGGTTTCCTTGAAAATATCGCGTCATGTGACTTCTACTCTTTTTTACTGTTCTGTGATCCGTTGTTATCTTATAAGGGATTGATGCACTGAGAGTGGCACAATGATAATTTTTTAAGTTTTTAGTCTGTGTGTATCATCACAAAGGAGAATGGAAAATATTTGGTTCAAAGCTTAGTAGATATGATATACTTATTCTATTGCACGCCTTTAAATAATTTTCGTCGGTTTTCTGGTAACCCAATTAATATTTTTTCAAATCGTTGAAAGTAAGTAAGTAGTAGGTACCTCTTGAAGCATATTCACCGTTCTCCTTTTTATTATATGTATGTGTATTGACGTGGTTTTTATTAATGTATATCCAATAAACTCGCAAATTGACTTTGGTTTTGATTATTATAGCAGTAGGAACCTTTTCCTGAAGCAAATTTTCCTTTAGCACATATAAATGTATTGAGATAACTAGTTTTTGGTTAAATACGAAGTGTGGGTTCGCAGTATCTTCTATCATATTTAGGTACAATAAATTAACAGTAATAAACGTTATACTGTGTATTACATATATGTAAAAGTTTAAAATATTAAGCCAACGTATTGCCTTTGTAGGCATTATAGACTTTGTCAAGATATCCCAATCAAATTGGTGACTCATTTGGGTGAAGGTCTCATCAATACCAATGTTTTTTGTTTTTGTCCTATCTAAAAAATAGGTAACTCCAGAAAAAAGAATCTGTTTTTTTAACCTATCTTAAAAATGGCAGATATAAAGCGTTAAATTACGACCTCCGCGGCAAGATCAGACTAAGCGACCGCGCTAACGAGTGACGTTAGGCTGCGAGTTGCGAGTCGGCGCTTGATCTGTAATAAATTTACATATTCTTTTTATACATCGAAGATAAAAAATACTTTTAATACGGACTTTACATTGATCCCACTCAAACTAATAAATATTTGCTATAAAGGATTAAATTTACTTTTTATCTGTAAAAGACAATATTTAAAAATGAAATTAAGAAAATTTTGTCTTCCATAAAAAGTTATAAAATTCAAAATAAATTTTGGTAAGTATTTATTGAGAAATGTTCAGATTATCCCAATAAATGGTTTGATTTTAGTAAAAACTTCCTTTAAAATAGGAGGTTTCATTTAATGACTATGAAACAATATTAGAAGATCTAAATAAAAAAAATGGCGATCGACATGGATGAAAACTCTGGAATACTATTAAATGAAATCTTTAATAAAGTATAATATTGTGGCTAGTTTCCTGACAAAGCAACAGGCCAAACATGGCAGCATATTTTAAAATATGCTAAAAATAACTTATCCACAAAAGTCATTTCATTCCTGCTCTCTATTCCCGCCGCTTCATCATTAGATTATGAATCCAAAGTGGCGAGAAGAAAAAACACATGTAGTATCTCATCAATAAAAAATTGATTGTCTGTAAAATCGGTTTACGGACGATTATTTTACGTGATAACGTCATAAGAAAACATTTATGAAAAATTACATACTTTTAAGAATTTCATTATTATCATCATTTTGTATAACACAAAGAAGGAGTTAATTGAAACACTAAATAAAAGCAATTGACTTTTTAAACGATCATTTATATGAGTCATAATATTTTTTAGTAAAAATTTTAACATAACCTATTTTTACTGCACTCGTCGACCGATGCTACTTTTTAAAATAACAAAGAATAAATATATGAGATTATATCGCAAGCTTTTTTCGCCGCAATTGTAATAAAAAATGGAAACCACATTAACTTTTTACTTCACTTTATGAACAGTTGACAAAATAGTTCTCGTGTAGGTTGCGTGCTGCCGCTGTCTCTTTTCTATAAAGATGCATCGGCCGATGGAGTGGAAGAGAGATTGATGCGTCTCTCGCCTCTGTCTCTCTATCGCCTGTTTCGCGCTCTCGTTTGCACGCTCGGCTCAGGCGGTACGTGACAATCCTTGTGTTTGGCGGAAAAAAAGCGCTTGTGAGCGCTTGTAAGCAAAATGGCGATCGCTGAGCGATAATAAACAAAATGGCGGATTGTGTCTGCACAACTGAAGTTAGCAGACGTGTCCTGGCCGAAAACTGTACAGTTTTTTTTAGCGCTGGTAAGCGCTCGCAAGCGCTTTTTTCTGCCAAACACAAGGAATGAGTCATCGCTTGTTCTGCGCTCTCGCTTGCACGCTCGGCTCAGGCAGAACGTGACAATGAGACATGCTGTTTCGTGCGTGCAGCCGGCGTTCGTCGATATATAAGACGTTATCATGTCAAAAAAGAGCTTTTGATTTACATTAATTCCAAAAAAATATTTAAAAAAATGCAATAAGTGCAAATAAATAGTTTTAATAAAAATAAATAAATAGCTTTTTGCGTTTTTTAGTGCACTATATTTTTATAGCTTTTTCTGAAAAATACTATATTTCGCTGAAGAAATGTTGGCAACCCACTCCGACCTCGTGCCCAATGCGTGGTCTCCGCTTGCGACGCCCGCGGCTTTGCGGCCAGAAGGGGGATAGGAGCAGCGGCGAAAGACCTGGACCAGCCGCTCCGTTAGCGACACCGCCGCCGCCAGAAGGCAACAAGCCATAAGCCTAATTTTCTCACCCTCGCGTCGAATCAGAGCAACGATAAAACAGTAGCGCATGTTTTTATTTAAGTACATACCTAACTTTAGTTGTCTCCTTCGCTATTTAATTTGTATTGTTATAAAGTTGTTAGCTTTTCCCTGTCTTAAGGGATATATAGGTACACGGAGAGCGTGGGCTGCGCCCCGCATCTTACACTTATGCATACTGCCAATAAACAATGTGCAACTGCTGATTGAAGCGTCCCATCTTTCAATATAAATCTAACATTGCTAATCTGTTTGTGATCGCTATTGCGAGTGATAGCTCTGTTAAGGGCGCATATGTACCTATATGTGTCTTATCCGTTCCGTCCCGTCCACGTTTCTCGGTAGGTACCTACGTATATTTTATTGCAGTATTTTTGCATGCAACGATGTTAAGAAATCGTCCCATTAGTAGTTCCGGCACGAGAAAAAACACGTCACGTATGCCGAGACTTTAGAGAAGAAATTTCCTACCGACGGACTAGAAGGTAACTTCAAAACCAATCAATTGCAGCTTAAGACCTGCTAAGAGATCTCCTTCCAGGGATCTAGAAAGTTGCTAGTTGTAAAAGATGTTTTAAAAAAGCGATTACAGAAACAAGGACGTTAAGTATGACAAGGACCATTTTGTAAGTACCTACTTAAAAGCTTTTTCACACATGTTCGTCATTCTTATTTATATCTGTAAATATTTATGCTAAGTATATTTTTTTTTTCAAAAGTTTGATTGCTTGTTGCAACTAAACATACTACGCACAAAATCGTTCAAGAGAAATTACGAAAAAATTAAATAACTGTGCTTTTCAATTTTAAGGGTTTTAATTATTTTTTTCATTTTTAACGAAATTAATTTTAATAAGCTTATAAAATAATGTCCAATTTGTGTTTTAATTTACGAAACCATTTTGAAATCTATTTAAGAATATATATTTTTAAAGACACATTTTAAACTTTTAAATAAAAACCTATGATACGAGGATAGCACAGACGTACTATTTCTGGAATAAGTTCAGGAGCCAATTATTAGCACAAAATCATCACACTACATAGTATAAAACGAAGTCGTTTCGTGCTGTGTGTCTGTCCCTATGTATGCTAAGATCTTTAAAACTACGCAATGAATTTTGATGCGGTTTTAAATAGAGTGATTCAAAAGAAAGATTTATAGGTGTAATACATGCATGTTTTTGCATAAAGTTGCAGAAACACTGATAATTTTAGAGGTTTCTCATATGATGTTAATATGAGAAACCTCTAAAATTATCAGTGTTTCTGTAAATAAACACATTTTTTGCGCTAACATTTGCAAACGCTGGCTGAACCCTACGAGATAGTTCGAAGTAATGTACTGCAGTATTGTACACCTTAAAAAGGTCTACAAAAAAGTCCGCGATGGTATGTCTATATAACACGCAAGATAATTTTTTTATCATTTACTTTTTACGAGAAATAATGGCTTACTTACGAAGCGAATTTAAGCAATATAGCATTAATCCTTATCCTATTAAGTAAGTATCTGAACCCCTCAACACCCGAGAGCATTATATCATGTGCGCGACAGTGATACCTAAAATCCGCGAGCATATATAATGCTCTATAGCGCGACAAAGAGAGAAAAAACGCATTTAACACAAAGCTGGGCTTCAAGGAGTTAAATACATTGTGCACTTAATATAGATCAATATGGCCCTTTACAGCATGTAATTATAATGAATATTTTCGAAGATCTTACAAATTTAAAATGCAGGGACATAGCGGTTGCGGCGATTCTGTAGGATATTTAGTATCAGTATTGCACCCGTGCGAAGCCGGGGTGGGTGGCTAGTCAAGAATAAATTCGAGATTTGGAAAAGTAAAAGTGATACCTATCTATAAATCAAAGGCAACCTCGCAAAATGACGTCCACATTACAACAAGTCTACGAAATAAGTTTCCATTTCTAGCACTTTTTTTTCTAAAAACTATTATCCCAACATAGAAAAGGGCACCTTGAGGCTTGAAGCTCGTTTGCCCATCTACTAAGTTTGAATTGGGTGCTTAAAGTGATCTGAAACATAACGAACTTCTAACGTCATTATTTTTAATTCATAATTTCACTTCTACTTAAATATTGATTTTTTTTAAGATAACAGATCTTGGAAAGCTTTTCTCTGATCTCGGTTGTTCCATTCACTAGTACCGTAAAACCAGCAGTGGGGGACAAGAAAGGTGTTTCACGAACATTTGTCAAAGAAAAAGCTAAAATAAAGAGTTTTATTTACGTCATGTGAAAAGCGGATGGAATTCAATTACTTAAATACTTTCACATTTACAATAAAATTGTATCGTTATAAATTATGACTTCAGATCTATATAATGCATTATAATTTCACTAACATCATTTTTAGCTTTTCAATAATGTTGATTTTAAGATAACAATTAAGCAGTGTGTAATAAAAAAACCTATTACAATATAATTTATTTAGCTGTATTCCATAGCCCATTATATAGGTTATAGTGAAGGCCAAGCTCCAGACTCCGCCACCTCTAATGCAACCCTAACCCATGTACCTGCAATAAAAAAATATATTTTAATTCCTAAGACCACAGGGACCATCTTTTATTTAGGACTTTCACTTACAGAATAAAGGATCTTGCTGAAGTTAAATTTCTACTGAAAAAGACTATGCTTGTGACTATGACCCCATTACATCTATGTCATTAATAAGAGTAACTTTTGCAAGCTTGGTTAGGAGAAATATGTGAGCTAGACATTTTAAAATTACTGCAAGCAGATATTATATCGTCAGGACACGGTTTAAAAAAAACAACACTATTAATGACATAGTTAAATCGATGATTGACAACTTGAGTTATATAAGTATGATTTTAGAAGCAAAAGCTAAACCTATTAATAATGTGCTAGTTTAGTGCGAATGTTAAAGAAGCAGTAGAAACAGTGGTAAGATTTTAGTCTCCTACTAACTAATAAACAGTATCTTCATGAAATTTTTAGACACTATGTCACAGTTTGGACATGCTTATTTATTTTTCCTGTGCTTTTGTTTTAAATTTTGCACGTATTTAAACTGCTGGTTATCAGCTCAGCTGGGTAGCAGCTGGTCTCAATCTTCGAAAGTAGTATGTTGGGAGGTACAAAAAAAATATATTGATATTTTGGAAACCCGGAAGTTGACATGTACCTTATAGTCGCCCATTTCACCAAGTCACTGGAAATTGAGGGTATGTATGGACAACAATAAACATTGAAGAGAACTAAACTAGCTTTACTTTTTCCAATCAAATATATTAAATCTATTTAAATATGAATCGGTACTGTTTAATAGCTTGTGTTAGTAAAGGTAATCTAAATAAAAGTGAGACATATCAAAGAATAAGTTGTAGTAGAAAATTTATTGTGATAAATGAACCCCGTTGTTATTATTTATTATTCTTTTAACATTTTTTTTAACTGGAGTAAAAAATGGAATCAACAAAAAATTATGGAAGTACCATAATTTCTTATATATTCTTTTCCTTTCTTCCTTTTCGAATTATAATTTGTAGTAGTTAATGATGTAGGTAGAGTTAGCGACAAAAATTTAGGCCCGGTCAATTTTAAGAATTTACTCTAAGTTACCAAAACTGTCGCGTCGGTACAATTTTTAATTTGACCATATTATCCTATATTTTAACTATTATTCTTACGTACTAAACAATGTTGCCATACATAAGAATGCGTAGGCTCTTTTAATATTTTTGATTACTTAACTGAGGTTAAAACCTCAAAACCGACAACGATGAAATGAAAAAGTATTTTGAACAATTCACAGACTTGTTTCAAATCACGATAGATAATATAAAAATTTTGAGTTTGCTTTCAAGCTTACTATATTTGTTGTGCTAATGCAAAGGTTTCCAGTCGCTTTTCAGCAGGCTGTACTAAAGTGTTATAAATAACTAATTCAAAAGGACAAGCTCTAATAAAAATGAGAACTCGATTTTTAATAAGACTTCCAAGGTAAAAGATATCTAAGCTTAAGTTTTCTGAACCCTAATTAAACCACGAATAATTCTGTTTCAGAAACTGAATGGAGAGACTTTAATAACTTTTTCCAAACACCTACTAACTCGATTTTACCGAATCATAAAAAAAATATTCCTGTTCTGTGTATAATGGAGGTAGAAAATTTATATAAGAAAAAAGTCCTGTCCTGTATTTTTACATTTCTGATGTAAATAACATCGTTTTAAAGGAATTAAAACCTGTAGACTGGTCTTGTTCAAACCACTCTAATAATAGTACATATTTTTTTTAAGTTTTCTTATTAAATCATAAATATAGGTAAAATAAGAAATGACGTGACATTAAAAAAAAATAATTACGCAAATTTCATATTCCTTAAATAGCTAAGAAAGTAATTAAAAGTAAACAACATACTTTTCATTTTGTTAAATATATTAGGTTGTGCATTTCTGATAATAAAAATATCACGAACAATATTGCAATGTTTTCCAATGTATACAGAGTAGACGAACATAACAGAGTAATTGAAATATGGCTTATAGAAACATGAAAATTTTGTTAACATTTATATTGGTTCCTTCAGAAAGAAGTGGACTACGTAGTGACTGCAAATTATTCTAATAATATATTTCTTTGATGCAGGTATAGCTAAACTACATAGCATCCTCTTGCAAGCCCTTCGATAATTATTATCTTAACAATCAAGATATAATGTCGGTACAAACGTGGAATTATATTCTAGACAGACATCGTGATGCATGGGCATGTGACCATTAACGTCAAAATTAAACTAATAGGCAATTTCTTTGTCGAAACTTGCAAAACTTAGGAGGACTAAAGAACTGAAGAAGAACAAAAGGAGACTAATAATTCTAGAGGTATCACCGTATCGCCAATCTTTACACCTACACCACGACGCGAGGCACACATGCTCAAAGCGCATCCCCTAAGAAGTAAAATGTCAGTATACGGCTGAGTGCCTTTCTGCCAGTCGAATTGAATTTTTTTAACGCGTTACTTTTCTTACTGTTCAAATTATTGAAGGTGTGAAATAATGCTAATGCAAAATTAACTATTATCAGCCTTTTCTATATCAATATAAATACAGTTCCGAATTGAACGATAAACATTAAGTATCTTATTAAATTGCAAGCTAAAGTCAAAAGTTTATCAAGTTATTTTATTTTGAAGTAACTTGATAAACTTTAGACATCAGTTACATAATCAAAGAACTTACGATATATCCCCGATCATTCGGGATGTCCTGAATAAATATACAGGATTGAACACGAACTTAGCCGTAAGGTTGTTAGTCTACAAAGAAAGAAAACCTATGGTATTGGTAACTATTATATGTACATTCAGTTTTTAATTAAAAATGTTTTCTTAATATGGATAAGGATGATGAAGACGTTACACACTCTAACAAACTTTATGAACCTTTTGATTAAGCTTTTCAACCTGACCTGTTAAGAGGTAAGATTTTTATTTTATCTGCAAGTAGACACGGAAAAATGGAAAGTGAAAAAAACAAAAAACTACGCTTGCTATGCTAAGCCTCACTGGTAACCTAATATAGTATAATAACGGGGCTGCGTACCTACTGTTAAAATAAATATAGTACACAATAATACATTTATCACACATGAACAAATTCATCTAAACGTATTATAAACTTATGTTAGTTGTTTTTCAAATAATTTCTCAAAAATATAAAACTTAACGCCTTTTATTCAATGTCAAACGTCGAGAGATCCGTGGGTAAGAATATAACGTAAGAAATCCGTGCTTTTAAGGTAAATATTATCTTATAACAAATAAAATATAAAGTAATATCACTTACTACATAAAAAAACACTTAAAAATAATATTAATATTTGTCCACAACCACGGCAAAGTCAAAAGTAAAATAACAAATAGTACAAATTACCCATTCCAAAGGAGATTGCCCAAATAGTATGGATGAATGTACTGAACTAAATTTTTTTGTGTCTTGTTGACAATGGGTTTATTTGATAAAGCAATCTAAATGAATTCAACATACCAACTTTGGTCAATTTTCATTTTTGGAGTTAGGAGATATTGATCCAAATAACTAAATTTTTAGGTTAAAGCTACCCTTAAAGTAATATGGACTTTATGTAGCCATGTTTTAAGACTTGATGTAATTGGCAAATTACAATTGTCCTAGGTCATAATTACAAGGAAAATAGGGACAAAAATTGTGTATCAAGACCCAAAATACACAATTGATATATTATACTTAGACAGAACAAATTAATTTCAGGTAAACTGCGTCAAGGAGGCAATCGCAGTGAATAGGTACATTAAAAGTCATTCGTTTCCTGTCGAGTAATCAATAAATAAATTATTAATAACACTTTAACAGTGCCATTAACTTTTATCTTCAGACTGCATTATACTAGTAAAACTCCAAAATCGGTAACTTTTTTACGCTTAACCTGCTAGCTAGCTATTAATCAGTTACTGATCAATTAAAAATATCTATCATAAATGAATTTCGGGACCATATGCCTAACCGTATCCTAACTTAAACGGCAGAATGTGTTTTATTTATAATACGATAGTACAATTATTTATAAATTCAAACATAACACACCAACGTCGCACGAGTGACGGCTACAACCACAAAACAGTAAAACAAGAGTAGAAGTCGCAAGACGCGATCTTTTCAAGAAAACCAGCGTAACCTTACTCTCACATCTTTAAATCGCGATAGTATTCAGATTGGTTAGATAAACTGAAAACGTTAGAGCGTATGTCACAAAATGAATTATATCATATTCTACCCTTTTCGTATATAGTTATGGTCCAAAAAAACTAACAGCTTATTTCTTTGTTCTAGTACAGCTTTTGGGTACAAGATGGCGTTATAGTTATTTATGCTATTAGCAGCACTGCTTTAAGCATACTATACCTGCAATCATACGTTTGAAAGCGCTTCAAATTAACAAATTACCAGGGTTGCAAATAATATTAATATGGATATTATCGCAATAGTTTTGATGAAAATAACGTAGGCAGTAATATAAGATAAAGATAAAATTATTTTTATTCAATATGACCATTTACAATGCATGTATTGAACGCCAAAGCTACGCCATGGCTTTTCTTTTATATACGGATCTTTACAAAAGCTGTAATAAATACAATATTTTGTTATGTTCATATCAAAGTTTTGCAACCAATCTTCGTATACAAATGGTTTTAATGTTATATTTAAAAAAAACGCGCCCTCTATACCTCTAATATATTTACAGTTTTCATTACAATTTTATTACGTTCAGTATGTTTTGCTTTCCAAAATTGTTTCCAAAATCATGTCCATTAAATCACCTTTTTAAAATTTAAAACCTTATTTGTGTACAAAAACAATAAACTTAAAAAAAATTAACCAATAAAAATAATTAAATTAAAATGACAATGCCACGAAATTAGTTGCAAACAATATGCTATATTGGTTTCAATGTTTATCTCTTAAATATACTACTTATCGATATCTATAATTTAAACTTAATCAGATGCATTACTAATTGAGTAGCGGCAATGATGAAAAGCATGCTTTCAGTAATTTGTAGGTGTTTTTAAACTTCTAGAAAAACAAAACGGCACATTGAAATCTATATTTTAATATCTCACCAATAAGGTCGATTTTTTTTATTTCCGAGAACTGAATATAACCAATTTACAATTTTAATGAAAATAAATAACTCCTTAGGCTATCATTAGACACACCCCAAAAAATGCATAAACAGGCATTTTTCTATTTTTATATTGTTTCGCGTAGAGTTTGGATCCCGACTGAGTAAACAGAGGGTCTAAGTGTGCGGTTACGCATAAATGAGTTTACGTTGGTACCGCCCACTTGCGACTTCTACTGTTCTGTTCTGTGGCTACAACAATACAAGTTGTGATTTACCAAATTAATACGTAATCAATTCTATAATTATTATTGAAAAATTTCTTCGTTTTATATTTGGTTAGTACTTATTTTTAGTATAAGAGTACATATTCATTTTTTATAAATATAACAAGACAAATAATAAATAAAAATATGAACACGAATAATAATCAATTCTTAATCGATCAATTTGATTGACTTTTGCACTTTGGTCCAATCCTTACATCAAAGACGAAATGTTTGTATTAGTAGTAGTTAAACAGATGTCCGGGTTAACCTACTTGCATTACTAATTATTTTGAGAATAATGATACCGAAAAGAATAGTATTAAAAAAATAGCTAAAAGGCTGAAAATACTTTAGTCGATTTTTTTTATTATTGTGACACAAATCTCACAATGTACTGGCCATGGGTATTCATTCATTTTAAAATTTTAAACATTGTTATAAAATTAAAGTATGTAACTTTATTTTTAAGCATTCACAATGCCATATTTCTATGAGATATAATAAAAAATAACCATGTCTCCGAGCCTTCAGGTAAGATTCGAACCCACGACCTTTCGCTATCCGGGCGAGTGATCTGACCGCTGAGCTACCGAGACGCTGGCAGAAACGTCGAGATATATAAAATCAATGGTTAAATTCATCTACATGGTATATATATTAAATTTATTTTCAAAATATTACCTACTTACTGGAAAGCTGGTTGTGCTTTGCTTATCAACACCTAAACAATGTTTATAAAGCCAATTCAGTTTAAGGATTGGTTAAATTTTGAGAAATATATTGTGTTTTTAATTAAAAGTTATTTACAGAAACTGAACAAAAAGCATCGTAAATGTAAGTATTATTATCACTTCGATTACATTAAAAGTTATGGAAAAATAAATTATGCAGATAATGTAGCTACGATATAAAGCGTATCCAGGATATATTACGGATAACACATGAACTAGCAAGATTAAATTTCGAAAGCCGTTGTTTTTTTTATATGTAGGTATGCGATTTTGGTCAGGAAAGATGTGGTACTAAGTGTACGTTAAGTGTCGAATAACAATTTAGTAATTGATTGTAAACATTGATAATTAAAATAAGAATATGGGGATAATATTTTACAGTAGTAAGCCGCAATAAGAAAGTTACTTGTTTCCGGACAGAGCCGCCAGTATATCCTGGATACGCTGTATGTACCTTTTTATGTATATACTAATTATTTTGGTGTTTGTTATAATAACAAATCGAACGACAGTTCGTAAAACTTAATCAACAGTTAAATATTTATTACAACATAGATATCAAAACAAAAGCACAGCATTTTCACTCATTACAGACATATACCTACTTCAAAAATCATACAAACAGTTTTAACTCTAGACTTATCTCAGTAGTTTTTTTCATATACATAGCACCTTTAGTGTCCGAATTACATAAAGCAGTTCTGTTCTTTGTAACACAAATACTATATTATCTATGTTTTGGACAAAATGAGCGACCGCCACCATAACTAACATTAATAAAACAGATAGACAGGGTTTGACTAACCTTAGCCTAGAAGTATCTTTCCACCCAGACGCGCAGAACCATACTGTTCAAATCAAAAATAAGATTAACAAAATAATATTTAAAATAAAATAACCACGCCTATAAAACTAAACATCCAATCACCCACATAAATAAGATACTTAATATTAAGGTTTTATGTGGTACAGTACGAGATAAACTTTTAATTTTTTTCCTAATTGTTAAAATACAGAAATACCACGTATAAGTGATGCCATTCATGCGCAATGATCATCAAACTTAATAAATTAGAATTCAAATATAAAAATCCCATACTTGAGATATTTTGATACAAATAAATTATGTTTTTTTAATCTTTATTATTATTTTTATAGATTCGTAAAAGAAGAAATATTTTTACCTTCGTAAATAAATTCGTACGTGCAATTGAACAAGGAATCAAAGACCTTTGTACATTCACACAAAATTTTATGATCTCAGGGAAAAAAGAAGTATTGAGTTAAATGTGGAATTTCATATTTTCTTTAATAATGTTGGTTGGATGGCGCTAAGAAGGTTAAGATAAATTGATGAAAAACGGATATATACGGAGTGTCTTATATTTTAATCTATAATTACTTCTTTATTTAACCGTACAACGATGGTAACATGAATTATTTAATTAATAACATACAATGAGAAAATAAATTAATACTCATTATCAATATAAATAAATCTAGTTTGTAAATATTTTGTATATCATATTATTCAGAGTTATACTGATTGAAATGATATGTAAGAATTTTAATTCCTTAGTTATTAGTATACAAAAAGAAACAAAAAAACAATAAGCCAACTATTTCATAACTAAGCCTTTATATTAAAATCAACGAATTATTTTATAATGCCTTGAAGTCATCTACCTAAATAAATTATTGATCCACTTACAGTACGAACTGAGACTATAGTCGACGCTATCATTACATTATTGATTCATTAAATATAACGCAATATGTCTAAAACTGCAATTTAGATTGTAGTTTATGTTATGGGAAAAAAATTAACGACTAGTGCTTAGGAAGTAAACGATACAATCTCGGTATTCAAAGAAAATTTAAACGTGCGGAAATATAGTTCCATAATATGGTTAAATTACACGGTTAAATCATAGAATTAACAGCTGTGCTGTGTGTGATCTAGTATCGACTATACGTCTAAAAGATTGGATATATGTAAGAAATCAAGTCTATTGTTCAGAGACGTGTACAAAACGCAACATTTCGGGCAAAAACGTATATCAATATAAATTCTTAGCTTTAACTTATGACATTATCTGGTTTGTTTTGTCAATTAAATATAGTTTAAATAACATCGGAGAGTGTTTTTATGCAAAATATTAACTATTGTAAGAGAAACAATAGACGCATGATATGCTAAGATCTATAGATCTCCGTCGAAACAATTACGAAAACTTTTCTTATCTTAATATTTAATTAATAACAATAAGCGAGAAGAGTCATGTCATTATTGAGGCGAGAAGAGGACGCGAAGCTTATATCATTTATAGCTGTTAACTTAATCATAATTATATAAAAGCATACACTATTATTCGCTTATTTAAGCCTCTACTACTTAACCAACTGTAGAAAACTATTAAAAAGAGGTTTGATTGTTATTATTATTAACTATAAAACTAATATTTACGATTACGGGATGAATGATATTTCAACAAGTAATATTATTAAATAGTCAAAAAAGTTTGGATAAAATATTTGAAATTCGTTGTATTGTTACAAAAAAAAGCTTTAAATATATTTGTGACACATTCTCATCTATCAGTCATGGTTAGTACGTACCTCTATTTTAATCTATAAGTAGAACGAATAAATGTCAGTTTTGTAAAAGACTTAACCCCTATAGTTTGGTTATTTATAAATTGCAACGTCAAGATCTCTTTTGCTATTTATAAATACCCAACGTAAGTGCACTGAAAACTTCTTTTTTGTACTACGTTGGTCCTATCAACAACTCATGGATTGCAACACGGGATCGAATGGGTACAAATAGTGATTGCAAAAGTTCGAGCAGTTTAGCTCCTTTTGAAGGTTCATTGATTGATTGTAAGGGCTCTAGTGGCAAAATTGCTTGCAGGACACACAATGGGGGGCAGGAATTGTCGGCCGCTCAAAATCAGAGGAACGCCAGTGAGCAGGCAGGTCCAGGTGGCGCCCTAGGGGCAACAACTCCACGCTTGCGTTTTTTATTAAATAAAAGACTAATTAAGACGCGAGATTTGAAAAAAGACTCGAGCTTATAAAGAAGCCTAGGTAAAAAGTAAGGCTTGAGCATTTGCAATCACTAGTTACAAAAGTATATGAAATATATACATATTGCATACACGCGTCAATGTACAAAATGCATAATTTATTGCCAATGTTAATTATTTAATCGTACCGTTAAGTTTATATAGCGTTGTTAGATTGTTTATTTACCTATTATATTATACTATATAAGTACTTTACTAATATGATTTATCTATTTAGGCTGATTTTACATTACACAGAATGTACAATCAGGTTACGTATTCATAAAATGATTTGGGGAACATTATACATGCTAGTTTTGTCAAATTTAAGTCTATATTAATTGACATAGAATATAAAATTATAAAAATAAACGGAAGTAGATGTTGGTATATATTGGTATAATATATTGGTATTATGTGGTGTTGATATGGAATGTTTTACCAATAAATACTAATTTTGCATTTAAAACAATACTATCCGAACGAGATACCTATACGAGATCGCATTGACGAATGTTTGGGCGCTGACGCCTTTTGGGAATTAATTATAAATAATGTTATTCAAGATAGATAAATTCACAAACAACAATTACCATTTGAATGGGGAAAACAATGAGGCATTAATTTGTTTGACTTATCTTGTGTCGTGTATTTGAGTTCAGTAAACAACTGATGCAGTTAAATTATATGTAAATTCAAGAATTTTATAAAAAAAGTTCTTGGAATAACATCAATGAATATATACTAGTAATATGTATATAACAATATAATATATATATTCCGGTAATGAAAATACAATATATCAAACATGTATCTGTTAATAAGTTGCATTTAAAACGACCGAATTATGTTATTATTTATATTTATTGTTATATATTATTATGGCTATATTTCTCAGGTCGTTAGATAAACTTTTATACATTTTTTTTTAAACTATAGAAAGCCAGACGGTATATAAGCGCCTGAATGTACGTACATTTTAGAAAAAATTACTTAGTTATTTAAAAAAGGGCGATAATATTATTTGCTATAGGAAATAATTTTTTTAATTTTAGTAATCCAGCATATGTCATACCGTATAACGTACATTGTCCTACTATATTTTCGGCATTAACGAACATGTACCAAACACACAGCTGACATATGTACCTAAGGCTTACTTATATTATAATTGTCGCCTAAATATTGTAAGGTCGTTTAAATTGCGACTAACGCCACACATTTCTTGCAGTGTTATAGCACTTGCTCTTATCTCTAGCATATATTATGATGATTTATGATCAGTAAATGAAATCATTGCACTAACTGATGTAAGTTGAGTTTTAAGAATAGTTGTTTAATTCCTGAGTATGTATTAAAGATTTTCTTTTGTTTAGTTTAATTGCAGGTATAATTTCATGATCTATTTAGGTATTTATTACAAATTATGAGTTTTTTAATTGACAGATTTGTAGGCAATGTGAAGAACAATTGTTCAAATTTAATGAAAAACTTTGAATATTTGTTAATTTACTTTACATAACTAATAAAATTCACACCATAATATGATGTGAATTCATTATGTTAAATGCATTTAACACTATTGTTATTATTAAAGCAAAGGAATGTTAAAAAACAGCAACTACCACCATATAATACATCAGTACTTTTTTGTTTTGTTTTTACAAACAAAATGTTTTTCATTCCATTCCAAGTACTTTTATAAATATAATTTCTAGTACCCTTTTCAGCTTCTGTAACAGTATAAAGAAGAATCATATTTTTCTTGTCACTAATGCAGCATGCTAGATTCATGTGCAGGACAATGTATAAAATAATTTAAAATATCCAATTTAATCAATTAATTAAAAACTTAAACGCCAATGAACAAATTGAACAATTTTCAACAAATGTGCAAGTTTGAGATACATTATATTAACTTCTTTTCCTGATCAGTGTCAATCCTGTACTATATGGTGGCTTATTGTCATTAATATAGTAGTATGGTTATTGTGGCATATTATAGTATATTAGCATATGGAATTAAAAATATATTGCGTAAAAATGTTGTATTATTTCCTCTAATTTATTAAATGTGTATAAATATTTGGCACCATTTACATTTCCAAGAGGAATTGATAGGTTAATTATTATTTAAATCATAATCACTGTCATATTTAGTCTTATTAATTTTTAAATATAGTATCACTCATTTTTATGGAAGGTAACATTATCATGCAAAAGAATTCTATTCCACAAAAGAAAATGTTTGCACACCATGGTTGAAATCCCAAAAAAAAAATCAGTAATTATGTTAGACTGTTCTCATACTTTACCCATTCCATGCTTGTAAAGACGTTTTCTGTAAAATCGCTTTGTTAAGAAATATTTAATGACTAGAGTAAGGATAATAAAAGATAATATGTACAGGAGGCTTAACATTCCAATGTCGAGGTTGGAGAATGGACTTGGTACAGAAGCAGCAGAACGCACTCTTCTATATTCTTGAATGTTGGAAGCACCATATATGTTCTGCAAGTACTGATACACAGCTGGGAGGTTCCAAGCTCCACGGGCCAGTCTACACTCAGGACACTTAGATACACTAGGAAATTGGATCTTTGGATATTCTGGATCTTCTGTAACATCCCCTGCCAACCTTAAATTGACTTCGTTGTGTGAAATCCATAGCCAGAGCACTGCTTTATCATTTTCCTTTACATCAAACAATCTATTTCTGGAAGCCATAGCTTGAAAATGTTCCGAACACTCAGTACATCCAAAGAAATGCTTTACATAACCATGCATTGCTGTTAAGACTTTAGGACCTTTAGTCCCAGATTTCTGTGCTGCATTCACAGTCAAAGTGTGAAATAAAGTCCATAGACCACAAGTGTAACCTCTATACTTAGACTGACTTCCTTTACAGCTAACATACTCCAGTTGAGTTATAAATATAGGAGCATGGGCATTCTCCAATCTCTTTACTATTTCATATATGTCACTACCACTCCACTCATTTCTTGTTTGAAGGGTGTTATATAAATCTTCAATAAAATCTTTTAAATTATTGTTTTTGTATGGAAAGCATGTACTTAACACATCTAAGTAGTTCAATAGAGCATTCAATGCTTCCCCAGAAAGACTTTTGTGTCTAGTAATTTCAGTATACAAACTTGTTTTTAAAGTTTTTTCTAAATCACTGTAGTAAACTGTGTCTGTGTAGGCTATGGGTTGGTGGTTTTCTTCAGAATGTTCATAAGAGACCACCGCTTCAGGTATGTCTCTAGCAGGGAAGGAGTAATGTTTGGACTTCAAAAATGAATTTATAGCTCTTAGCAGATTTCGTTTTGTTGGATTTTTAGGAGTCAGTGGTGTTGGTTTAAAAGTAGAGTCCACAGCTACTAGTCCTGGAAAATGGGACACTCCAGCCATGGTTGCCAGCTCTGATGTGTCATAAACTCGTTTTACTCTTACCAATTTATAGTCATTGAGATCTAATGCAATTTCGGACCCAACAGTTGAATTTTCACTTTCAAAAATAAGGAATGTATAAATGACATCATAGGAAATACCACTGAGAGCTCCAGCATAAGAGTCATGAGAAGTAATTTCAAATTTAGGTGCAAATGCTAAACGACCCATAGATTGTTCTGTCTGCATTTTGGTAATTATCTGTGCTTTCAGTTTCTCTGCAGTGTCAGTCATTATAATCCTCTCACCAACATTCCCATTACCTTTAACATAGTGTT
Organism: Calamotropha paludella; assembly: GCA_927399485.1. Lineage (NCBI taxonomy): Eukaryota > Metazoa > Arthropoda > Insecta > Lepidoptera > Crambidae > Calamotropha > Calamotropha paludella. The sequence continues at coordinate 27,328,367 of OV656803.1, read as the reverse complement.
CATGAATGTATCTCATTGAAGGATAAGCCATTACTTCGAATTCTCTGCATACTTCATTATTCTCTTCAACAGCACAGTCTATCACTTTCAGTTGTATGATATTTTTCCATGGAACAATTTCAGCTGCTAAAGCCTTGAATTTTGGAGAGAAAGCCCTGCAATGTCCACAATAACTATTGTAGAATTGGACTACAGCTGCATGGCTTTGTGCATAAACTCTCCTTTCAAAATTACGTTGGGTCAAGATAACGACATGATCGGACTTACTGTATAATCCTTGCTCGTCAATGTCGCCATCATTAACTACTACAGCACAGTTGACTATACTAGGAGCTAATAATAATAGCGTCAATGAATTCCAAAGATTCATTATTATATCTAACTTTCACATCCAGCAAGAATACTGTTTTCGTTGCGGACGCAAACTCGGTTCACACGGAGCACCACATCTACAGACCGACAATGAGGAACTAACTAACACAATTACAGTTTTCCGCTTAATCAATTCAATATAGTATGAATACAGTTATGTACTTGATACGTCATTATGAATGCACGATGATAAATACGAAATATTTATTTTTGCTGCTCTTTTCTGTAGCTAGCTCACTCATGACCACAGATTATAATAACCAGCACAGAGTACTGACTTGAATTGAACCGGTCTCGTTGCGGAGGGGAAAAGTCAGGCTACACCTCAGGGCTACACTTTCCTATGTAAAAAATTACTCTTTGGGCTACACGTAAGTGTAGCCAACATATCGAAAATAAAATTCATTCGGTCGTGAACCTCAGTACACTTACTTTCTGAATATGCCTCGTAATATCACTATGAGATAATTAATTTACTATTTACATAATTTTCGGGGTGCAAATGATGAAAATGTAAATATTTAATTATGTGTTTCACGTTATATGTAGGTAGTTAAGGAAATAAAAATAGGGAGAAATATAAGAACCCCATTTATTTTACAATTAAATTTTGTAAATAATTTAAAGAAGAGAAAGGGAGGTATTTTAGCATATGAATAGTGAAAGTAAGTGAATTTATTCTTTACAATGAATAGTAGTTATTTACCCTTACGGTTTCTAGTTTCAAAAAAATAGCGTAAAATCGACGTAAAATTCCGGTAAAAATCCGGGAAAAATCCAGTAATATTGTGCAACGTTTTTACCAGGTTTTTACCGGAAAATTACGGTAAAAAAAGATTTATGGTAAAAACCTAGTTATCTCTGTAAAAATTGAGGTTTTTTAATGTAAAAAATCCAATATTTTCCCGGTAAGAAATAGAGATTTTAACGGTAATAATCTAGATATTTGCTCGTGAAAAATGCAATTGTCTCACATAAAAGAATGGGATCTTATAAATACTCAATATTGAAAAAAAAAGGATTATGGCATATTATTATAACTAATCATTATTACAATGGCTGCGGCATCGTAAATCATTGATAAAATGATTGTTGAGAGAATCGTTGGAAATGAGGTGAACGCGAACATAGGACCATTGAAACCGTAGTCTGACACCAAATCCACTACGCCAAGGAATGAAGTACGACATGTAATTATCAATTCACCTATTTAAATTATCCGTAGTGACACCTAGGAAGAGATTTTTAACTTGTCGTCTGCATATGACAATGTAATTTGTTATAAATAATGGACAATGAGTTCTTCTTGACGTATTGAGGTTTTTTCGGGTGGATATCATTTGTAAGCTCAGTAAAACTCATCTGGACATTGATTTTTAACTAGCTATCTGTATATAACAATTTGATTTGTTATAAACAACGCTAAATAAGCTCTAACCACAGGTTGGGGTAAGCTGAAAAATCTCCAATACGGGGAGAAGATCTCATTGTTTAGTGTTTATAACAAATAAAATGGTTATATATAGATAGAAGATGTAACAATGTACGTTACATTCTTGGTAACAGTAATTATCGTCTTTAATTAGAAAAAAAAGAGCAAAAGACTTGGATTTTTACCGAGTTTTTACCAGAATTCGCCAGAGAATATACTGGATTATTCACAGTAAAATCTCCTCAAAAAACTAAGATTTTTACCAAACCAGAATTTGCCGGAGAAAATACCAGATTTTGTCGGTAAAAAGTTTGCACAAAATGACTGTATTTTTCTGGTAAAAATCCGGTAAAAATATTTTACCGGTATCTTACCGTATTTTTCCCGGAAAAAATTAGTTATACGAATTCGTGAGGGTAAGTTTTGATCAACATTATGGATAGTTATCTCATCCATAATGTTTCTCAAAATTTCCTAAACTAATATTCTTTAGACATGAGGTCACGTCTTTCAAAGGATGGCCGAGTTGTTAAATACAGAAATCAATGATTTAGATTTAATTGAGATTTTAATTCATTTATATCCTCTACCTGTAATTAGTTTGTAACATGTTCAATTTAGTAGTATTAAATAGTATTTATTGGTATATTGTAAGTTTAGCCAAAGTCTTTTGAATCCTATTCTATAGTAGGGTCAAGGCGGCAACAGTGGTTATAGCGGCAACAGTGGCGCACTGGTCGTTGTATCAAAAGTATTATAGGTATCTTTTTCTATATCTCACTCTTCGGAAGGTCTCCTGATAGATACTGGTCACAACCAGTTTCCCTGGGTCAACCATGTAACAAACCCGTGTTTAAGTGTTTTCTTTGTTTTGACGAAAGAAAAAGTGAATTTTCAGGTGAGATATACTTGGTATTTTTTCACAAACCTTTTGTTTCACCAATGGACTTATATTTTTGCTAAGTAACAAACTTCGTTGAGGGCATTTTGGCGTATACTGCACTTCGATTAACGTAAAACCATCACACGTGGAATGAGTTAAATCCAAAATGGCAGTTTTGTACACAGTGGCTCAAATCATTTGAGTTCACAGTGGTTCAGGATCCACTGTGTACTACTGGTACTGGATAATAACTACCCGGACATTAGTTTAGCAAAAATCAAGACGTAATATTTTTCTTAATTTTCCCTTTTAGGATGACTTGACCATCAAGGCCCCGTAAAATAGGGAAACACATAGCTGACATGAAAAAAAGCAAAATTATATTTCTTATGTGTGAATGAAAAGTCACTTTGAGACTGAAGTAGTCAAAAAGTTACCTGATTATTCATTTTAAGGATAAAAATTCATTTTGTTTGATAGTTTATGCAAGATACAGAAAAAGTTTTCTGTTGATGATTAACTAAGTAAAAAAAAAAAATAAGATAATTTAGTAAATTTTAAATGTGTAAGACTGAACAGTCACTTTGAAGTGAAGTAGTAAAAAAAAACTCTTTTTCGATGTAAAACTTATTGTTTGATTAAAACAAAAAATAAAGATCGATAAAAAGCAAAAAAAAACTTTTTTATTTGAGTTATATTATAGATGATCCACTGTGAACTTGCCTGATTCACTGTAAACTGAGGGCCGATTCACTGTATCCCACCCCCAGTACACAGTGGCTCAAATGAGATTTTTTTTTAAATACTGTTTATTTGCTTAAATATTCCCTCTTTTAACTAAATCGATTGGAATAATCAATATACATTAGTTACGCTATAATACTAATCCTTTTACATCTTTCCAACACTCACCCACATCAAGTTACATCACTGGAAAAAAAAAGTGACCCACTGTTGCCGCCTTGACCCTATATAAATCCAAATTCATTGGATCTTAATATAAAATTGTATAATTGGAGCGGAGCGAGCTCCCATGGATCAGCTCAATGGCGCAATGTCTGTTACGCCATAACTTCCCGAATTCTTAACCGATTTTAGTTTTTTTGTGTGGAATCGAATCAACAGGTTTAGGACCAGATTGTGACGGAGCCCGAAATTCACAAAAATAAAAAACCACGACCAAAAACTCTATGGGATTTCTCAAAGAATGAAAAGCGCGCGCTTTTTAAAAGTTTCATTCTTATGGAATTTGCATAACATTATTGATTTCTCCGCTCCAATATACGGTGCTAGCTAGGCTTTAATTTTGAAATTTGCAAATATTCCCATCGAAGCAGAAAAAAAAAACTTTTATTTAGGTATTACGCTCCGCTCCAATATATGGTGTTAGCGTAGCTTTATGCTTAGCGACTGCATCGCCTAGTTGGAGTGGAGCTCCCATGGATCAGCTTCAATGACGCAATGTCTGTAACGCCGTAACTTCCCGAGTTTTTAATCGATTTTAATAATTTTTGTGTGGATTCAATTCAACACATTTAAGACCAGATTGTGACGGAGCCCGAATTTCGAAATTCACAAAAATAAAAAACCACGACCAAAAACTCTATGGGATTTCTCAAAGAATGAAAAGCGCGTGCTTTTTGAAAGTTTCATTCTTATGGAATTTGCATAACATTATTGATTTCTCCGCTCCAATATACGGTGCTAGCTAGGCTTTATGCTTAGTGAATGTATCGATTTAGTAATGTATAATGTAAAAACGACAAAAACTAAAACTTCCAGTGGCGGCATTTTGCCGCCATCCTTATAACAAAAAGCAATTGATTTAGACATTATGGCTCTTTTACTTTCGGAATTACGGAGAGTGAACAACTACTGTGTTCCTGGGGGCGATAAACGTAAAACAAGTGAAAAAAGGAGTTTGATTTGTCCGAGCTTTGATAATTGTTCAATATGTTTTCAAACTTTTCTTTAAGTTTATGCGGCAATGCTTTTGGCAACGCGGAGTTCATTTGGTCAAAAGTCACAATTATTACTCAATAGCTAAGCCCTTATATTTTGTGACTGTATATTTGGTCGCATTTCGGAACGCAGGGTGCGTGAAAAATATTGTAAATGTAGCGATAATATGCATCATAACTAGATCTTAGGTAAAATATGCATTGCCGCTGAGAATGGCTAAAATATTCAAATGCATATGCGAATATGCAAATGCATAAGCGAATATGCATATGCATATGCGAATATGCATATGCGATTATGCAAATGCATATGCGAATATGCAAATGAATATAATCCGGTCTCTAACGATGACGATAAGAGTCACCATCTAGGTATTTATCAGTATGACTAAGAAAAATATTTAGATTCCTGATGATATCTAGAAAGGCTGTTATATTTTGTCTCCAATACTATTCTTTCCCCGATAATAATACTCGCGTGTCTGTGAGTCATTCAACTCGACTTGAACCGTTGATCTGCAGCTCAACAACAAAACAAACAGCTCAACAACAAAACAAACAGCTCACGGCTCACTACATTATGTATATTCACTAGTGATGTGCCGGATCGTCAAAAATGTAGATACGCGGATACGGATCTAAATATGGGTATTTGGTGTCAAGATCCGCAGATACGGATACGGATCTTAACTTTCTTGCTCAATCGGTGTCGGTGTGCGCGATCTTGAGTTGAGACATGTTTTGACTTGCATTGCGCGGCGGATCTTTCTTTTGTTATGTTTTAATGTGACACTGGCACTGGCACATCACTAATATTCACTCATAGAATCACAGTTGAATTTTAGACTGTGAGCTGTTTGTTTTGTCGATGAGCTGCAGACCAAAGGATAAATACTATCTGTCTACTTATTACAGGGTCTGCAATACATGCTGCTGTTTGCAAATACTGAGCGAAGCAATTAGATTTTTGAAGGGTGATTATTCCTCGATGGTATGTCCGACTTCAAAACTTTTTTTGCACATTAGTCACGACCACGATGTGTGTTTTGGCGCCAAATTTCATCGATGTAGTAGCGGTTTGGCTGTGATCAGCTTTTGAATTTTTCTTTCGGTGATTATTCCTCCATGGCAAAGTCTATATATTTTTTACATAGCCTATGTCCGTCAGGTTATAATCATGTATGTTCATGCCAAAATTCGTTCGGATTGGTTGAACCGTTAAGTAGCACGAGGGAGACAAGCGAAATTTGTGAGTTGCCTAAAAGAGAGCTTCGCTCAATAAGAGACAAATAGCTATATCACTATCTTACTTTTTAAACAATTAGCCAATAACTTGGTTAGTAAAACTGCTGCTTCTATTGAGCAGTATAATATTGACTCTAATTATTCGACTTTGGCATTAGTTCCAAATAATTGTTTATTAATATCTAAATATAATATTTTAATTAATTTATGAGACAATAGAGGAGTCCTCTGGCCCTGTAGTGACAAAAGAAAAGTCCACCTGTTTGAATATTGTTTATCAAAATATACTAGGTCTGCAATGCTGCTGCTGTTTGCAAATACTGAGCGAAGCACTACCTTACTTAACCTCACTTAAATTTCATCAATGTAGTCTCAGCGCACGGTGGTGTAAATTTTACACCAGCAACACGTTGCCAAACTTTTTTATCACACGCGCTACGCTGCCGCTTCGTTGACACACGTGATATCGGCGCATTATGGAAACAAACGAAAACAATAACGGGGTGTTTCTGTCGCAAGAGTGGCGCACCTGTTTTTGTCTCCTTCTACACCACTAGAAATCAATTGTTTATTTATTTATTAAAAAAAAAAGTCTTAATTAAAACATATTACCTGTCTGGCACATGCTTTTCATCGCGTATCAGAATAAATACGGTTAGAGTACGTACCATGATGTAGATATGTTAATATTAAATGTGAAAAAAATATTTTTAAAAGCCCCTAGCAGAATAAAAATATTGATAGATATGTATCCAAACTTACCTGCTCCTCCACAACCAGTGATAACTATATAGATGGGGCATTTGGCTTGAAGCTGCATCGTATTATGCAATATATTATAAAGAAATAATAAATATTCTCTCTCGATTAAACAGCTCTGAATCAATGGCAATACAAAATGCGAAAAATATTCTAGAAAAAGAGAATCTATGGAATCAATTAGTTTATATAAAAAATCATTACACAATTATCTTATTTTCAATTAAAGAGTTGCAGAAACAAAATTAAGCATTAAGCGACGCGTTTTTGACTTTTGATCAAATCAGAGCTGCTTTAAATGAATGTAATTGTGTTAGAATAAAAATCAAAATTGATAAAGTTTTGGATAGGAACTGTGCCAGTTTTTGTGCCATGTCTGCTACCATGAAAGCAATACTGATGCATCTGACAGTGACAACAACGTTCTCTTATGCTCAATCCGGGATGAAGCAATGAAGCAAGGGTTTTGAGCTCCAATTAGAAAAGAAGTCTAACTAAATATAGCTTAAAATATATAGATATTTAATTTCAATTTAAATTACTTTAATTCCTATCAGATTCTGTGATGTTCTCATGATCTGATAATGATAAAATGATGCTATTGCAATGTGGCCAGTTTGTAGTCTTGTTGCCAGTATCTAAATTTGGTGGCCAATAACTACTTAATTTACTCATTATAAATATAATAAAAATTTTAATCCTTAATTTTGTTTTCTTTTGCATAATAATACATAAAATCTACAAATGGTAAATATGTTCTTTAAGTAGATATTAAAAACACTTGAAAATTGTGTCCCGTTTTCTAAAAACACCGACATAAACTTGCAAGAACGTTAAAGTGGCCAGTTACCTGGTGGTTTACCCTAAATAGGTGTTAGATGTAGATTTAGATAAAATAATGGTAATTTATTTTAACTTAGGTCATACTCAGTCTTCTAGTGAAGCTGAGGACGAACAAGACCAAGAAATTTATCATTTTAATTAAGATTTTGTTGTAAATACAAATAGTTTGCTCTGTTTGATCATATTTTGATTGTTGGAGGGATTTATAATGTGTATTGTAATATGTTCTTGTACAACTTCAGGATAAAAATGTTAAATGATTGTTGATCCTTGAATAAATATAAGAAATTATTACATGTTAAAAATATATGTGGTATCATGAATCAAGTTTCTATCTTTTTATTATATTATTGTTAAGGTCCTTAACCCTACCAGACGGAGAGGAAGTGTATTCTTTCATTACTTCCTAAGGCGTAAAGAGCTTTTTATTATTTTTTACTTGAAAAGCAAATGCCGCGGGATTCAGGGAATATCCATATTATTTTAACATATGACAAGTACACAAAATAGCTCTATCTACTCCGAACTATGGTTATAAAAGCTAAGTATAGTGTGGACTTTTTGGCGGGAGTGGGAAACGACACATTGGTGGATTTGTTTCTCTTGTTAAAATTTGAGTTGTTGTTAATCATCATCATCATATCAGCCGTACGACGCCCACTGCTGGACATAGGCCTCCCCCAAGGATCTCCACAACGATCGGTCCTGTGCTGCCCACATCCAGCGTTTTCCCGCGACCTTAACCAGATCGTTGGTCCAACTCGTAGCGGGCCTACCCACTGAGCGTCGTCCGGCACGCGGTCGCCATTCGAGAACATTTCCGCCCCAACGGCCATCGGTTGTTAATATTGATGCATAATAATGATTAACCAGTAATTGTTTGTGAACATACAAGAGTATTGGCAAGTGTAACGAAGCAGTGGAAGTTGTCTTTTTCTGCTCTCTCAAGAAGTCCACAAGGAGGTTTTAGTAAAACCCCACGTATTTACTGAAACCTCAGAGTAAACAGGACTGGAGTAGCCTTTGCCTAACATTACCCCTCTGCCAAATGCACAAGATTCGGAATCCTGTGCGTTATATAAAACTAGTTGAGCCGCCATTTTAAAACCACAATAATCAGAACGTCTTACCGTGCAGAGCTCCCACGAAAATGCCTGCCTGTGCTGTTTTATACTGTAAAAAAAATTCGAAAATATCTGGTATGCAAAAAGATGGCGTCACCTTTCATTTGTAAGCATAATTTTTAGGTTTTGATTATTATTTAATTCATAATTTCATGTTTTAGCAGACTACAATTTCAAATTTCGCGCTCAAAGTTCGTTTGATGACGTCATGGCTGCACTCCCCACGAGACTACCTAGGGTTGACCATTATCGCATTTCAATTAATTAAGACAAAAATTAGAAATAGTTTGTTGGTAATAAATAACTGTAATTTTGTATTAATTAATTACCAATTATAATTTCGTTTTAACTAAATACACACACAACGTACATTACGTTGCGTGTTTATTTTTAGTTCAGTATTAAGTACATACCTACAATTTTGCGGCTGCTTGAAGCCCATTCTTTGCTACACAACATGGAAATATAAAATAATAAATAAAATAATTAATTAAAATAATAATCAAACTATTTGCCCTTTTATTCATGCTGGGCGGCGCTCATAAACATTAAGAGTACTAATGCTGTATATACCTACAGTGTCCCTGACTTCATAAAAAAGCACGGTTAAAAGGGTACCATCGCCTAACCAGCACACCCGATCATTTCCGAGAAACCAAAATTTTTTTTCGAGCCACAGGACAAATTGTTTTTATTTTGTAATCAGCAACCCTTATTAATTTGTACAATATTAATTTGCACAATAGTGATGTCAACTTCATCGATATTGTGATTTTACGAGTGAGTAATGAATGAGTGAATGAATGCTTTTTCATAACGATAATAAAAAACAGCTTAGATAAATTACAGTTTGTTTCAGTAATTATTACCAGGTATTAATGATGATTTCAAATAAGAATAAGATATGTGATTTTGAACTGATGACGCCGTATGTAAAGTGCGGAATTATACTATTTACCTGCGATATTATACATACGAGTCCACCTTAAACCAAATGGCTAGTAATGAGAGTAGAGGAAGCGAAATCACTAATTTTTGAACATTTTGTCTGTCTGTATGTATGTTTGAGCACGCATCACGCAAAAACTACTCGACGGATTTTGATGACATTTTAGTATGGTAATAGCTAAATGTCATCGTCAACATTTAAGTTAAGTTTTTTTATTAATATTGTAGCATTTATAGCTCTTTTTAAAAACCGGCTTGTCCAACTGCAATACTTCAAGATACTAGGAGTAAGGTATGTGGTGCCAAAAGTCATTTGTACATTAAACTATTGGAAGATAGTATTGCAGTATTAAAATTAGAAATGATCGGTATGTGTAGTTCAGGCAAATATACTCTGCCCCTAGGCGGTATACTAATTGTTGGTATTTATACTTTAAGCTTTGACATGCCCGGAAACATCTAATTTTTCATATCCAGTTTTCCTAAAGAATACAGCATACGAAAAAAATGGATTCATGCTTGTAATAGGTAATAGGGCATCTTGGGCATCTTCAAGAACAAGTACTATATTTTCCATACATTTTGAGCCGTCTCAGTTTCAAAAATTATCTAACAATAGAAGAAGATTAGTTGCCCATGCTGTGCCAACGTTATTCTTGAATGGGGCCATTCATTTATTACGTAAGACGATTTAGGGAGGGTGGGGGGTCAACTATGTCTTATTTTTTCTTACAAGGGGGTGGGAGGGAGTCTCGATAGTTCTTACGTAAGATCACAAAAATGCGCAAAGTTAAAATTATACTTTGAAAAGGCACGGGCAACCGCTCGAGTACCATTTCCATGGCAACGGACCTGCGTCACCCGCACTACGCCTCCCGGGAACTCCCCGCTTGTAGACTAGTCGTCACTTCTTCGGTCCTTACCATTTTTACTGTCCATCAATACAAGATGCGCTCATAGAAAGAATTTGTTTTGTAGGTATGCTCTAAATATTTTGCGTCGAAAAAGGCATCTGTCCACAAAAAACTACTTTTTCTTTGAAAAATGAACTTTAAATAAACCAAAAGTGTATTCATTTTTGCCTTAAGATTCTTACGTGATAAATATTAAATAGGGGGGAGGGGGTCGGCCTATTCTTATTTTTTCTTACAATAGGGGGGGAGGGGGTCAAAAATTAGCGAAAATGGTCTTACGTAATAAATGAATGGCGCCAATGATCCTCTTAGTTTATTATATAATTAGTTATGTTTCAAATAGATATTAACAGTTTTAGTTTATTACATTTAAATGTATTAATTTTAGGTTAAAGAATAAGTTGAAAAGGAAATACCTGCAAAAAGTGATGTAAGCAAATCGCAAAAAAATACAAATAATCAATCGGTCAAAGTAAAAATCTGAGAATTATAACTATATTCACTATCGCTTTGTTAAAAATAATGTTTCAGAGTTCCTCTTTTCCATTATGGTTATACGCGAAAGGGTCCACAGTAAATTCTATATATATAATAACACCTATTGTAAATATCTCTTAAATGCAATAAACTATTAAGTTTCAATTTGTATTTTATGGATGTAGCCTTCGAAACTGACTGTTGTAGCGTGTAATATCATCATTAATTTAATTTAATTTTTAATACATAATGTAGGAATACTAACGCAAAGTTAATAAATTCACTGACACACAAACTGATTTATCGATATCGATATTCTCGTGCTATGTCATGTCACTTCTCACACAGTGACATTCGTGTGTTTGAATAGAACGTTAACACACTATTTTAAGCACGTATGCGTGTATTTTAAACATGTTTGTCGTATTATGCATGTGTGCGTTTGTAAACACGCAAAGAGTTTTTGTTCCTGTGTGCTGGCATTGAATGTAGTAGTAACCTCACCCCCCGCAAAAAATGGCAGAAAAATATGTACGAGAAATTGACTAATGGCTACTCCAGTCCTGTTTACTCTGAGACTGAAACCTAGGAAATTACTCAAGAACTGGCAGTATTACTTACTTGACACTAGCTAAATACACAAATCGTGCAAGCCATAAATAAAGAAAAAAAATAGAGTGTGTTGTTAGAGTGTTAGTTCTACTGTTGTTTATCACAGATTATTCCTTGTGTTTGGCAGAAAAAATCGCTTGTAAGCGCTTGCACACAAAATAGCGATCGTAAGCGGTAAGCGCTGTCAAATGGTAAATAGCTATTTTTCTCTAGGACGCAAACTTAGCGGTCACTGGGGAACATAACCTCAATTAAATATATTTTTATCAAATGCAGTGAAAAGTTTTAAACTATAATAATATATTGAATAATTTAGTGAATGACAATATTGAAGAAGACGAGTTTACTACTACTATTTTAATTTTTGCACAAAACCACCGGTTAACTTAAGTTTGTAAACAAACTTATCTAAGCAAAATGACGGATTGTGTCAGCGCTACTGAAGTTAGCAAACGTGTCATTGCCGAAAACTGACAGTTTGTTTCTCAGCGCTGGTAATCGCTCGCAAGCGATTTTTCTGCCAAACACAAGGATTGTGTGTTCATTTCTATTTGGTATAGTTATTTAATAATAGTGTTTGATTTCTATTAAGGCTTGATTTTACGGGTAAGATTTGTCAACAAACTACGAACACTAGGATTTTAGCTATTTAAATAAAAGATTAACGAGGGAGATTGGGAGGGAGTTTAAGGTCAGTGTATTGTCTGTACATGTGAGTTATTGCTATCGATTAGCAAGTTTTAATAAATAGCATAAAACATTACTGACAGTGAGAATTTTTTAATGTAATTTAATGCACTGAAGCATGTACAGTCATTAGTGTTACGTAATTATCATTAAATAAATTTTGTATTTTCTGAATACCATTTTCTAATATGCCCCTGTTTTGTTTAGGTATTACCCTCTTTTGTCACTGAAGTTAGGTTTATGAATTTGTTATGTTGCAATCTTTAACACACACGAGCGTCCTTGTGCCATACAATAACATAATCTGCATGTCCAGATTTTACATAGTATACTAAGGAAAGAAGTGCTGGATTTGTCAGACTATCAAAATGAGGTCTTAGATGAAGCTAATAGGAAAAAAAAATCATGAAAATCATATCCGTAAAGTTTATTACCAAATAAAAAAGCGTTATGCTATTACAAATTGTGGACATTAATATTTTCAGTATTTGGTGAAAGGGAACTAGGTACTTCCCCTTCAACCTCATTGTCATTACATTATAACAGAAATCAGTCTGGTACTTTACTGGCAGCTGCAACAGCATGCACCTTCTGCTTGCTCAGCTTGTGCTTCATATTGGTCATAGTTCTATCCTAACTTGTTTTGATTAAATTTATCTGTTTACTAAAAGCCCTTAACATCAAATTTTAATATGACAACTAACACAAAGAAAAAATTTGAGGACATTTCAAGAAATTGGCTTTTTAGGAAATTTAAAGAAACAGTTGTTAGAACTAAAAACTTGAGAAAGTAAATTGAAGTACAGAAATAAGGTGACAACACATATTTCATTTCAACATCCTATTTTATAGATTAATTAAAAAATAAAGTACAATATAACATACACATAAGTAAGTTAGTAAGTTATGTTATTTATATAAGTTATATTATGTAAGTTATATAATTTATATTACTTTTTGTTCTATTATTGTTGCTTTTTTATATGGTGATCTGAGGGTAGAATCACTTTATTGTTATTTTTCAGAGAAGTAAAAAAGCACATTTATTACAGCCAGTAATAGAACACCACTACAAGAATAATCTTGTAGTGGTGTTCTATTACTGGTCTAACATCAATTTTGTTCCAGTTTCTTTCCAATTGTTTTAGATTTTGCTTTTCATTAATAATTGTAGCTGTTGATCTGAATTGTAGCTCTTACATGTCCTAATATGCACCCTAGGAACTTGCAATGAGGGTTTCATATAAGCCTTGAGGTTTTCCATGTGAAGAAAATTCTTCTTTGTCATTACAGTATTTCAAGGGAATTTTGTGGTGCTAACTATATACAATATTTCTGGATTTTTTAAATACCATACTTTGATTCAATATTGATAATTTTATGGAAAACTCAGCTACTTTAGCAAGAAATTTACATTAGAAATTCCGAGAACTCAAAAAAAAGGAAAACCCTACTTGTGAATTTAAACACTATTTATTTGTTCTGCGCACTTGTTTTTGACAATCCTTTTAACAATTATGTTAATAATCAAGTTATATTTAACTTTTAGTGTATGTTCCTAGTGAACGCTGTTTTATTTTACCTTTTTAGTGTAATATTTGTAAATATACACTATAATGTTTGTCGTTGAATGATAGCGTATGATTCTTGTCTGATATGAGCGGTAGGTTTACTAATGATAGACTTCATAACAACTACAACCTAATCGCCACTTTGAGCAGTTCCGTGCGTAATGCGACTCTTTTTGCTTCTGTTTATAATACCAGTAACCTAAGCATGATGCAGGGTACTGTATTGATTTGGTGTCAAGCAATGATACTGAGACTGTGTATGTTTTTATTTAACAGTTTTAAAATGTCAACCCGTAATGTACGCAAATTGTTTGGAACCACTACCTTACCACCACTGGAAGGAAATTCTGATGAAGAATTTGAACCTCTGTATGCCAAGAACAAAGAACAATTAGCTACATTTAAATTCGAGGGCGTAAGTAATATTCATCACATTATACACATTCTTTTAATTCTAGTATAAGACATAATTATCAGTCTAGAAACTAATATAAAAGAGTACTGTTTTCAATGACATTGTATTGATCCATCACATAATGAACTATTTTGGCATAATTTGCTTGTTCCTCTGATTTTATTGTGTAATACTACGTTAAATTTTATTTTAATGTTTTGATTATTATAGAACAATGCAATGAATATGCGATTTTTGTAATTTTTATTCTAAAAAATGTGTAAATGTGTAAATTCTAGCGAAATTTTAAGTTGATGTCTTTAATATGTCCCATTTGCAAAAGAAGCACATATTATGCTAGTATGCCCGCTGTTAATGCAAATGTGCTAAAACTGTTGCGACATAGTCTAAGTATTAAATCATAATATAACATGAAGATAACTAATAAAGAAATGTGAATATGTATCAGATTTATTTTATTAATTTTTTTTATCTGAAACTACAATGGCCACTACAAAAACAAGGTGAACCATTATTGCAGTTTATTACTAGTCAATGAAATTTCATATTTAATGGATATTGCTGAACACTGTATAATTAAACATATGTTGCAATATTGTTACCGCGTATATTTTAAACATCAAATGGTTACGAACAATTTCATGGATATATAAACTGCTTCATTATAACGCATTATGTCAGCATTAGCAAGTGTACGATATAAGCGAATTTTCTCTAACAGTAACTGGCCTTTGGATCACTTCAATTCACCAGTATCTAGATACCAATTAATATTATATACCTACAATAACTGTCGAGTGACAGAGGAGATATTACTTTTGTAAAAAAATGCGTTCATTTCAAATGAGATCCCAAAGATCTCAAAAACAGCTACAACGAAACTTTGAATAATGCATGCAATTAGCAGCAATTTTACTCTGTCAACAATGTTGTATAATTAATTTCAGTTTAATTTCAATTGGATTTTTTTCTTACAGTTAGTTACAGTGGGTTGAGTTACTGTATTCCACACTTTTATTTGATGATTTGTGTTTTCATTTCAAGTATCTAATCGTATTTTGTGTAAAAACTTTTATTTTTTTTATATACAAGTCCCATGCGAAGTGTGCTGTATTTTTACTATTTTAAATTATTTTAGTCGCATAATCGAGCTTGTTATATTTACTGTGTGTAATGTTTAATACCGCCCTTGTCCATTATCCGTGTACTGTCGCAAACAGGATGAGTGGTTTCCACAGGACTCTTTACATTACTATTCTACTTTTCAAGGTGTTTGTATATTAGTGAATCTGAATACGGTGTGATTGTATAATTAATAGATTTGCTAGATTTCCTTAACTATGATGACATGGGGTGTATTAGTTTAATTTCAAGAAAAGATCATGAATGAATATACTATATTAAATCAGAGCCGTTCGCTGTCTTTGATATTTCAAAACCAGTTTAACAGATTCACAGAGCCTGTGATAATATTTGTATGTATGTAAAATATGCTATTTTAAATATACTACCCAAAAATGCTTAACTTTTGTTTTTCACCGAAGAGAAGCGAATTATCTTTTTTATCGTTAATATTTATATAATGGATGAAATTGTCTTTTTTGGTAATCTTGAAATTATTCGATTATAATTATGTAGCTAAAGCGAAATAACAAAATATGCAATATGCTCAGCATATGTATATCTTCATCGAAGAGAAATGTTAATATTACTGGGCGAATGTACAAAAAAAAAATGTAAACATGTACTATGGAATTAAACTATATATATAGAAAAAGAATTTATTTATACTTCGGGTTTGCCCACAGCTTTAAGCACGGAATCACATTTGTTCCATCCTTGAAAAATTCGAATATAAATGGGGGTTAACAGTCAGTAGTCATGTAAATAATAATTTGATCGTGAAACAAGGAGATTTAAAAAAAGTGTTTGGTTTTCAGTTGGAATTATATTCTAATGCAGAAAGCGATGATAACAGCGTACAAATTGTTAACGAGGATGAAAATGTAATAACAGATAAAAAGAAGAAAAAAAAGAAAAAGAAGCAACGAAAACCAAAGCCTGACCCAATTATTCGTGAAGGTTCTGAAGTGAGTAGTTATATTTCAACAGGACACTTTACCTACGTATCAACATCAGGTCTACAATTTTCTACGCATGGCGGCATCTTTACGGGTTGTCTGAATCGTCTCCATCTATAGAATGATCAGAACAACACGTACTATACTCATCCTTTTGTACTATTTCAGTTGGACGAGATAGATAGATCAGTATTGGAGGTGAACGCTATTCTCGGTCCTCCTTCGCCTTGCACAAGCTCCACAGTTGAAAAGAAATCCGACCCGGTGAAGCAACTACTCTCTGTGCAATCCAAGTACTTAAACTACCGTAATGAAATAAAGAAGATGTTTGGCTCTGAAACACCAGACGACGACGGAAAAGCTAAGTGCGTAATTTCCCTATAAGCTTAAGTTATATAAAGTATTAGCTGATGAGGTAGTGTTGAATAAATCTTAAACAGATTTATCATATAAAATGTGATTTTAGAAAATTTCGACCGCACAATGTCGTCAAGTACAGAAGGAGTTTGATAATTCCAACCCCAGAAACCTACCAATACCAAAAAACTGGTGAGTAACCACAAATATTGATTTAATAATAGAAGTAAATATCTACTAAGTAGTAACAACAATAAGGGCCTAATCATAACTTTTATCGCCAACATAAATACCTACATAGTTAACGAAAATAAAGGGGAGGCATCTGCCCTCCCCTGCTCCCGTCTTGTTACGCCCATGAAGAGTACAAATGTAATTTATTTTATAACGATATGTGTTTCTGAACTTTCAACATGCCGTTAAGATCTTAAGTTTATAAGACGACTTAACTGATTTTTGCGAAAACAATAGAGCAATAATAAGCCTGAAGTTGTGCATGTAAGAATATACACCACATCAAGACATATTCGGCATTATTAGACCTCGCTTTGGTTGACTTTCCTTTGTATTGTTTCATATGAAATTAGCGCCAATGGAATCTGACAATATGGTAAACTATCTTGAATCATTACTATTAAGCTTTCATGTGTGTAAGTAGTAATTATATTTCACATAGGTAATATTGATTTTGAAAAAGTTACAAAGGGAATGTGATATTTTACCGTTCCGTCAGATTCTATTTTCGTTGTATATAATTTTAAATGAGAGGATGTCGTTAGGTTTGTCAATGTCACTACTAAGAAAAGAGAACGGCTACTCATACTTCGCCTTTAAACATAACCGTGAATATCAAAAGATGCACCAAGATTACCTCGCCACTTTAAGTCTAGAAGACGTCATACCAATAGATGAGACCCGTATGACCATCCACATCGAAGGGCTTCTAGCGGTAAGTTTTAAAATTTATTCTACATAATTAATATACCAAATTAGACTTATGTGTTTTAACCGGCGAAATGCAATTGAATCACTTTGGATAAAAAATTGCGGAAAAATTAATTCTCGGCAAATAAATGATATCTATATGTGTTACTTCATTAGTTATTACAGTGTTATAAGTGCTGGGCATTCCTTATCTGTTAGAACGGTAATAGAAACGAAGGTTTAAGCATGTTTGCACAGATAAATTTTCTCGAACTGTAAACCTCAGGAAAAAGCTTGGTTTAAAGAAGTAAAAATATGTGGGTGATAGTTACATGCAACAAACAAAATTATATTTATTGCTCACAATAGAGTAGGCGTAGATATTCTGAGTATCTTAGTCTTCGTCCTTAATCATTCTTTGTTTGGCCTTTGGTTTAATACCGGATTGAATGTTTTTCCGCGAGAAAGGTTTACATTAGTGCGGTTACACATTGCAACTTATTGCGTCAATACAAAAGCGTCTTACGTTAAACGCCTTTCAATCGAAACTATTATCTATCTATCGTATTGCTACTAGCTACTAACTACTAGCTAGTTAATAGACAATAATCGCAAGATAGATGATAAGCCACTGGTAAGTCACTGGTAGGTGTTACCTATGAAAAATGGTGGTGCAGAAAGTAAACAATAAAAAAAATATAACCAGAACTGATAGTTTCGTTGTCCATATGCCACCAAAGCAGAGTTGCAGAGCATGAATTGCGGAGTATTCAATCAAACACTGACATGACACGTAACTGCCGACTTTACGTAATTGGTACGCCAGGTTAACTTTTTACTTAATGTCATCTACATTTTTCAGACTGCAGATTATATGTTCCGAACTGAAGAATATACAATAGCTAATTCAATTCTTGAACAAATAATAAGATATTTTCAATATGCGGCCCATCTCTGTTTCAACTTGACTGACGTAAGTACTTTAAAGTTTTTATATTTATTCCAGCTAGTAACTTGCAAGTTAAAAACTTGCAAGTTTAACCAAATTGCAAGTTAAAAACGATAAACAGGCGATAAAAAGCGATGGGGGCCGCAATATACGGGCGTGGTTGCAGGGGTTTGATATGTTTCGAGACATCCACATCGCCAACGATGCGGATTACTCATCGAGTAGATACTGAGCAAAACTATTCCACACGTACGAGCAATAGCACAGTTACGGTGCTGTGATTTGTACAACAGGCATAATTGATCAGGCGTGTAAAAACCTTTGAATTAAGATTACAGTGAACTTCCATATTCAGAGTGCTGATATTTTGTGTAAGCAAAAATTAAAATTAAGCCTTCTTGTGTGGTGAAATCGCGCAAAACCTACACTATTAACTTCAAAAGTCACAATGTGTCACCATAAGTTAGTTATGATGATTAGTGACAATTGTTGATAAATTATGGTTTACTTACTTTAATTTCATTGTTTTTGTGGAAAATGTTCATCAGCGTTATTTATAATGATTTGATGTGAAAAATAGTTTAAACCATTTTCCCCCCTCAATTATTGTTAGTGTTTAATTTTTTGTTCCCTTGTGTGTACATACTATATATTTCATATTAATATGATTTATGTACGTAGTTATGTGTGTAGACGTACGCAATTTTATTCTTTTTATTATTTACTTATTTAAAGTTGTGAAAATAACAGAGCTACTGTGTGCCTAACTAATTATAAATGAGACAGACAAAATGCAGAGATAGGGTACATGTTGGGCCACACGGTAGTTCTGAACTTTTTATTATTATTAGAATACTTTACATTGTTAACTAATGGCGGACGACTTATCAGGGTCGGTGGAAGATCCGCCAGTAGTCCTTCTATTTGTGCGTTGAGCATGACCCCAACGGATGTTAGCAGCTTTGACAACTCTAGGAGCTCACTAGCTCACTGGGTGTAATCTCTATATTCGCGGGGGGTTCGTCACTTGCTGCGGGGTGCATGGCTTCTGCACTGCCGCTCTACTGTTGGCCTTCACAGTCTTTTCTATACACTTTTGGGTCTCCTGGATTGCTTTCGTCTGACTTCTCAGGCTGACCAGCTCCTCGCGCATCTTCTCATTTTCAGCCCTAAGGCGCTTGACGTATTCGCTAGGGTTTAGAGCGGTGATTTCCACAGCCAACCCCTTCCGACCTTTGCCTGCTGCCATCAGGACGCGCTTGTACTTCCCTTTCAAACTCCTTAACATAAGGTGGCGCTTGTAAGGACAAGCCATGTCTCCGGTGGTAGTGAAGTCTTTGCTGAGTTATGCGACCTCGTTTATACAGCACTTGCCACTTCAACATCTGGGATTATCTTTCCCACGGCGCCCACCTGAAGGAACCTGCACTGCGTACAGGTTTACGAGCTCCCTTGGGGCTACCTGCTTCGACACCAGGGTATTTTTTTTACTAACATTGTCTTCCTTAAGATAACCATGTGTCCCTCCTTTCTGCACGAATGCAGGATAGCGAGCTAGTTGCCGTCGTCCCAAATATTAGCTACCGCTACTTGGGCTACCCAGGACGCCAGCCGAGCTCCCCCTATTGCTAGATTTGGTCCGCGCCGGATATCTAAGTACGTATACTGGAGGCCGTTCCCTAATCTGCCACGCGGGGAACTCGTCTGATGGCAGACTAACAACTGCACACAGAGAGAACTTGAAACACCTAGGCACAATGCTCGATGTCCTTAATAGAGCGTCTCAACAATTGGGTATCAAAATGATCATGGACAAGACGAAAATTATGTCAAGTGTCCGTGTTGTTCCCACTCCTTTGATGGTTGTAGACTGTACCTGAAATACACAATCCAATTATGTAGGTCCAACATCGAGAAAGAGGTCAATATTCGAATTCAACTCTGCTGGACAGCGTTCGGGAAACCTTGCGACATCTTTTCGTCCAACATACCACAATGTCTTAAGACTAAAGCCTGTGATCAGTGTGTGTCTTGTGTCAAGTGGTCCTGAACTATGGGCCTAATAAGAAGGTACAAGGTCACCCAAAGTGTGATGGAACGTACTATGCTTGGAGTTTCCCTACGAGATCGAATCAGAAATGAGGAAATCCGTAAGAGAACCAAAGTAACCGACATAGCCCGCTAAATTGCCAAACTAGTGGTAATGGGCGGGTCACATGGCTAGTAGAACTGATTGCCGTTGGGGCAGAAAAGTTCTCTAGTGGCGACTACAGACCGAAAGACGAAGCGTAGGGATACCTCCCATTCGGTGGGCCGACGATCTGGTGAAGGTCGCGGGAAGCACCTGGATGCGTCATGGTGGAGATCTTTGGGGGAGGCCTATATCCAACAGTCATTGGGCTGATACGAATATCATCATTTTAGCCAAAAGATATCCACTGCTGGAAGGAACCCTCCCCCAAAAGTGAGAGGCTGGTGCCATAATCTCTCTCTTGGAAAACGTTGCTGCCCATTTTGTGGTCTAAAGGAGGTGTTCGATGATTGTCTCCATTGTGATTGGTTGCATATTAAGACACTTAAATGTAAAGGGTTGTGCTTTTCTATTCTGACGGTTACCACTCGGCAAAAGTTTATGTCGTTAGATTTTATGATAATTAGCTATTAAAAACTCATATTTGTTTCCCTATAACATATTGTTAATTTATACAATTGCAGCAATCAATACGACTTGAATATAAGCATGTGGAGAATCGACCATTTTTCGTGACAGTGTTGAAGTACATTTATATGCTCTCCAATAAAGCGTGCCACCGCACCGCTCTTGAGCTAGCAAAGCTGCTCATCAACCTGGACCCTTCTGATCCTGTGGCCATCATATACGTAATCGATGTCCTCGCTTTGAGAGCTAGAGAACACCAGTGGCTGGTGGACATCATTGACTATTGGAGCAAAGAGAGACATGCAAATTATTTGTTTAACATAAAGTATTCTTATGCTTTGGCGCATTTCCATATTATCAAAAAAAGTAAATGTGAGTAAAACTTTTGTTGTATCGTCGTTAAATAAAGTTATAAGTGTAACTGTAGTTTATGCACCTGAAATATCCTTTAAAGCATAGTTTATATTATTAACATTATTTAAGACTAGTCATGAAAGAGAAAAATTGACTTTCAGTTTTCCCTAGAAAAAAGTAAATGAACGAAATATTTAAAATCGTCGTACTTAGATATTACCTAATTAATAGAAAGGGAAAGTTTTTGTAAATGTAGAAATAATATGTAGAATTTAATACACTACACAAATACACTAACATGTTTAGTTACAATATAAATACTATTGAAAACGCTATTTAGACTACCGAACGACCGTTTAGTGCAACGGTAACGATCCTGCCTTTCGCACCGACGTACCTGGGTTCGAATCCTGGAAGGGGCAGATGTTTGTATGATGAATACGAGCATTTGTACCTGAGTCATGGATGTTTGTGTATATTTCTATGAATATTACTTATTTATGTATGATATATGTATGTCTATCCGTTACCCTAGTATCCATAACTCAATCCTTAAAGTGCTTACTTTGAGCTAGGTTTATTGGTGTAAATGTTTAAAAAACAATACCTACTTCAGTATTTAATCTTTCAATGCAACGGTGTTATATGATAAGGGTAGTAGTAATAATGTTATTTCTTATTCTATTAGTCTAGCCCGAAGTAAGCATTCTGAGACTTGTGTTATCGATACTCGGCTAACGGATAGACATACATTATAATATGATAATGAATGGTAATTCTATGAAAGTGACAGAGGTACAATTGCTCGTCCTCATCACACAAACGTTTGCCCCTATCAGAATCCGAGCCTGAAGTTATTTCGCATCGCAGGTAGGGTCACTCCTGCCAAGCTCCTGACAATTTCAGACTTTAACTAACCTGAGCCTGTTTAACAGCGGGCGACTTTTCCGTGGCGGATGAACTGTTGAAGGAGGCCATGTGCGCTTTCCCAACAGTCACCGCGCAAATTTTGGAGGCAACTAAGATCGATGCAAGTGCCAACATTCAGAAACATGCGGTTTTCTGCAACCCCGTCGAGGAAAAAAATAGGTAAGTTACCATTCAAATTTAAATTCGTTAATATGTTTAAATGGCTTTTCTACCACTGCATTGGCACTTAGTTCTTATTAAGGACTCAATATGTTATACTTATTTTTATTATAATTGTCAGTTTCTTCCAACCTTAGAAAATATGAAAGGGATTTTGACGTTACATAAATACTCAAATATAGTTTGCTTACTTTTTATTCTTTTGTCCGAAGCTAGGGCACTAGTGTTTTTATAGAATACTTTCCGATATAATATTTTCGGTTCATAACGTTTGCCACAGTTCATTGTATAACCTTTTTTAGGAGTTTTTCAGGACTTACACTTAATTAGGAAGCTGTATATTGTCTGCCTTCTCGCTCGCTGTCAAAACCGGCGGGCGCGCGGATCATCGTTGTCATAAATGGGTTAAAAATGCGATTTTGAAAATGTAACTATTTCATTGCAGGTCTCCAGAATTGAAAACTGCCATTACCCTGTATTCAAAGCTGGTGTGTTGGAAGTGGCGTGAGCCTGCTGTTATGGAATGGTTCCTAAGAAATGCTAAAGAACTCATTCAGCAATATGAAACTAATCAGAGTCTTAAGGTAAAGCCAGGTTCCTTTACTACTACTAGGTACTTTACTACATACGTCGATCGTACATACGTTTTGGTTAAATTAAAATTCACAGTTCATATCGTTCACGAGTTGTACACAACCATTGCGACGGGGTGGATGGAATAAAAAGTTGAAATTTGTTTACATTAGAGGGGTAAATCTCACAAATTCCATTACTAAGAGAGAGTATCATTTAATAGGCAATATACATAAAATTTAAAGAAGAATGCCCATGTCCAGTACTTTTGTAAAATGATTTGTGTCACAATGATTTTAAACAAAAAAATCGACAAACATATTCTCAATACCTCAGCTTTTGTTTTAAATTATTCCTTTTGGGATTATAATTCATGTAATGCGAGTCGGTAACCGGACATCCGTTTAACTACTACTAATCAAAACATTTTGTCATTGATGTAAGAGTTGAAGCAAAGTGCAAAAGTAAATTAAATCGATCGATTAAGAATTAATTATTAATTCTATTCTTATTTTTTGTTATTTTTCCAGTACTTTCGCAGTCGAGTAAAAAATAAGCATTTAGTCTTGTACTAAAAACAAGTATTAAGCAATAATAAAACGGAGAAATGATAACCGCTTTTTAAATCATAATTATAGAATTGATTACGTTTCAATTAAGTGAATCACTACTTGTATTGTTGTAGCTGTCACTCGACTGTCATCGCTGTTTGTGTTATTTGTCCTTGTTGGTGTGTTATGTTTGAATTAATAAGTAATTAGCTTCCGTATTATAACTTAAGCTCATTCCCCCATTTAAGTTAGGATAAGGTTAGGCATATGTCCTGAAATTGATTTATAATTGATATTTTGATTGATCGTTGACTAATTAATAGCTAACTAGCAGGTTAAGCTTAAAAAGTAACTGATTTTGAAGTTAGTGGGTTTAACTAGTACCTATAATGCGTAACGCGTCTGAAGATAATAGTTAATGGTAATGTAAAGTGTCATTAATAATTTATTTAATGATTAATCAATAGTAAACGAATCACATTCACGTAATCATTGCGTCTGCGATTTTGATGCAGTCTACCCGAAATTAATTTGTTCCATCTAAGTGTGTATATATATATATATATATATATATATATATATACTTAGATTTAAATGAGTATTTTTTTCTTGATACACTATTTTATACCCTATTTCTTATAATGATGAGCTAGGAAATCTTGGAATTTGTCAATTACATTCAAAATACGAATGCGAGTCTTAAATATGGCTACATAAAGTCCATACTACTTTAAGGTTTTGCTATAACCTAAAATCTTATTTATTTTGATCACTATCTCCTAACTCCAAAAAAGAAAATTTACTAAAGTTGGTACGTTTAATTCATTAGGATAGCTTTATCAAATAAACCCATTTTCAACAAGACACGAAAATATTTAGTTTAGTACATTCATCCATACTATTTTATCTCTTTTGTCTCAATTTTTTTAATATCGTCACATTATAACTATTAATAAGTTATTAGTTAAACCCATAAAATATCATATAAAAATAGGGAGGAACATTTAAATTTTGAAAAACACATAAACGAACCAAACATTACATAACCATTTGTCAGTGTCAAGTTCAATCAATTGATCATCAATATTTCGTCACTGAACTTTTGTAAACTAGGTTAGGTTATGTATAAACCGGAGCTGTATATAAATATAACAAATATACTTTAAAATGATCTTTCCAACAATATAAAAATGATATGGAAGATATTTCATTGCCATAAATTGGGATGAAAGAGAGGTAAAACAACTATCGAATGTACTATCGATGCCTCTGGCGCCTTATCAGTCCTAAGTCGAAAGTCGCTTGCACACTGCACGATGCCTATCGCTTCAGGCCACGCCCTGCTCCATTCATTCAACAATGGCGCGCGTGCGCAAACAAGCAAGTGAGTATTAGAGACATAGATTGACAGTTGACAGTACTGACATCAAGGGCGATTTTAAAACTACTTGTTTATGATTAGCCGTAGTATAAATCTTAGTAAAATACAAAGCCAATTAGGGATAATTATGGGTCGTGTGGGCGTGTCCGATGCGATCAGTTCAAACGAATATTTCTACAAAGTGGTAAGGCACGAGAGACCTCGATAGTACATACATGCGGCGTGTTATATGTAGTAAGCCTAAGCTCGCACAATATGGCGGCGTTTGAAATGCTCTTTATTATTTTTTTAAATTTCATTAAAAAAATAATTCAAAGAATATTCATATTTTTTTCTGCGTTGTAAAGATATAAATAATTAATTAAGGATATGATAAAAATCATGAAAATTCCCTAATATGATTGATCCTAATACGACTCTTAATTTAACAAATAAACAAAATTTAAGTGACTGTTTTTAATTGTCAATAATAGCTTTTTTACTAAATGCATATGAAAGAATTACGAAGGTCACAACCGGAGGGTCCAAAATGAATGTTAGATATTAGATTCAAAATCAACAATAATCATAATTAAAATAATGTCGCTACGGCGTAAATGGCGCCGTCAGCAAAAAAGTCACGTAGGTAGCCGCGACATTACGTTGCCAAGCACGGGTCTGCATCGGGGTCAGCGCCTGCTTGCACTAAGTAAAGTGCATAACAGGCATTAGTTTTGTTAATGTTGTAACAAAAGTGTATATTTTATTGAAAACAAAAAAAATATATTTATTTTGGTTAACCTCCCAAACTGCTAGACTGATTTTGACAAGACTATCCCTTGCAGATAGGTGATGTGTTATAATAATGTAAGGAGTAACTTTGTCTATCACTACATAGTATAAAACAAAGTCGCTTTCTCTGTCCCTATATCCCTATGTATGCTTAAATCTTTAAAACTACGCAACGGATTTTGATGCGGTTTTTTTAATAGATAGAGTAATTCAAGAGGAAGGTTTATATGTATAATACATGCATAATATAGTAGAGCATTGCATCCGTGCGAAGCCGGGGCGGGTCGCTAGTTAATTATATATATATATATATATATAAGATGGAATCAAATTAACTGCCAGGACTTCGTGGAGTGATTGGGTCAAGTGTAAAGAATATGCTTAATTAGGATTTTATATTGTAAAAAAATAAAAGCTTTTTTCGTTTTTTTTCATACCATGACTTCACTTTATCACTTTCACTGTCATTTCCTATACCTAATCGTTTTTTCAGTTCACCTATTAACTATAAAATTAATCAAACTATCTCAAATTAAAAGTAGGCATAATCGCGCACAGCTGATCCGCGCGGTACAATGAACCGCAGCGCGGCGATCGCAGCGCGCGCTCCTTACAATACTTAAAAAAACGTTAAACTTAAAAAATTCCGTATTGCTGCTTCATTTAATAACTATCTATACTCTGATCGAACTATTAGGTAAAGCCTGTACCTAATAGATCGATTGTAGGCAAGTTCTATGATTCTTGGATAATATCTTCGTAACTCTTACATAAGCAAAGAAACAAACCATCACAACTCTAAATACTACTTTCAATGACACTGGCGTAGAAATTAAATAAATATCTAATTTATTATACTGTATGGGAAACACTTACGAGTTCAGTGTATTTGGTGTAAGGTCTTGGTAGCCGATACACTCACGTCACATCACAGCACAAAAAACCTAGTTTATGGTAATATAACATAACTTTCTATCACCTCTGAAGGCTCCAGCTTGTTAATATGGTATTATGTACACAAATTGATACCCTACCTACCAAGATAATAAGCCTTGCTGATATTATAAATTATTACCTTCAGGCGTTTAAAAGTTCATTGCTTTTTTACAAATGTTATTGGATACCGTAAGTATTTTTAATACTTAAAGTTGGAAGTATGTCTTAACAAGTTATCACAAAACATCACAAAATTTGCTTTTTTATCTAGGTTGTTATTACCGTACACAAAATACACTCATAAATCATAAATCGAGATGGTAATCCTTTTTCATTATGTTATGATTATGATTATTATGACATATTTACACACTGCGTGCGCTAGTGTTGCCAGTAGCCGATAGTCAAAACTCACATGAGACGTCTTAAAAAAATAACATCTTTTTTAGAAAAAAAATCTCTAATACTTAAAACTCGCTAAATTTAAAAGCTTAAAGCAAAGAGAATGCAAAACAAAACCAAATTCTACCACTGTGCTGGATGATACATGGCTTGGACTTTCTTGTATTTATTTAATAGCATTCACAATGCCATAATTTTATGAAATAAAATACGATTTTAAAAAACATCATCGCCGAGTCCTCAAGTGGATTTCGAACTCACGACCTCTCGCTATCCAGGCGACCGCTGAGCTACCGTGACGCTGGTAGGCGCGTCGAAATTTACAAGTGCATTTTACTATGAGCCATTTTATAAATTAATATCTGCAAAGACATACACTGCGAGACTTAGTGATATAGTTAGATATTTTTGTAAATAATAAAAGTAAGATGGAGTTCGGTCCCTCATGTGCAAGTTTCTTTCCCCAGTAATTTTAAGAAGGGCCTCCCGATTGCGGAATTGGTGGTTAACTCATTAGTATTTTTATAGTAATCGATATAATAAGAAAAATAAAAAATGCAATACAAAAAAATTTTTTGTATAAATTGATCAGTTATGAAGCACATGCAGGACGACAAATACCTTAGTCATCCTGTGATCACGGCTCTTGTAAAGGAGTCGAAACATGAATATTAAATATTGAAAAAAAAAAAGACATTTAAATGCGCAATTAATCTGGCAAAAGTGTTTTTATTTAAATTGTGTAGCTTGTTTTTTTTCAATTTTAGTAGTTAATTCTTACTTGTTAGTAAAAGTACCATTTAGAATCGTGAAACATAGAAGTAACATGTAACGGTCAAAAATAACTAAAACTGTTCAAAAATAACATTCTGGCAATACTGACTGGCGTAGGCACACATACACAGTAAGTGGAGAATGACTGAACTACTCGTTGATGCACTTGTGAGATTATGTTAAAAAAAATAAAAAAAGAAGAGAAAAAGAAGAATAGGCCGAATACTAAAAAGTGTTTTTAATCTCTTTTAAACAAATAATCATAGAATGATTTAAAGCATATAAGAAGAATGTCATGGAATAACATTTATTATAACATTTATCAACATAATTTAGTTGAACATAAAACTACCCACAATAACTTCATTTACTTAAACATTTAGTAAAATAGTGTGGAGCTATCCAAAATAACCTTATTAAAACATTTTTAAATATCAAGTAACAAAGCAAGGTATATAATTTATTAATTTAATTCTGGGTTCGATAATAAGAACATATTGTACCTATATACCAACACACAAGCGGTACATACATGTACCAAATAATTGTATACTTAGCTTAGGTCCGTGCGGTGCGGCTGCTGCGAAGCAAGTGGGCGAGTACGACCGGAGCACAGTCTTTTATAGGCGGTGACAAACAAGTGAGTCACATCGGACGATATTCTCTGACGTCATTCATTTGTCTCTATTTAACAATATCTTTGGTAAATTATATGATTCCTATTGAAAACAATTTGTAATTTACATACAAGAAAATCACTCAAACTATCAAGCAAAAGATGCTTTTCTTTAAGGTAAACAAGAAAACATGTGTAAAATACTTAATTATCATACTTTATAGTTAATAAATCTAACACGGCCATACTGACTAGTACTTCGCTCTCGAAGTACCTACGTTTGTTTAATTGTAATTGCTGTAACTATCTGAACCACAGTCATATCACATAATGAGAACTAATCGTCTTTTCACTTGTATCAAACTCATTTAATCAATAATAATTTCCCCTCTCTATTGCCTAGCCATGTAAACCCCTCATCCGCTGCTTATGAGTTAGGTTTACATCAAGCAATAGAGCGCCCAGCGGAAGGGATCCCGTTTACCTAGACATACTAATCCCGTCCACCCGCTGCCGGTGGGATAGATTAGTACCAAGCAAACGGTCGTCCAGCGGCTTTATTTGTCATCCCGTTTACCTAGACATACTAATCCCGTCCACCCGCTGCCGTTGGGATAGATTAGTACCAAGCAAACGGTCGTCCAGCGGCTTTATTTGTTATCCCGTTTACCTAGACATACTAATCCCGTCCACCCGCTGCCGTTGGGATAGATTAGTACCAAGCAAACGGTCGTCCAGCGGCTTTATTTGTTATCCCGTTTACCTAGACATACTAATCCCGTCCACCCGCTGCCGTTGGGATAGATTAGTACCAAGCAAACGGTCGTCCAGCGGCTTTATTTTATAAACCTCTATGCCTAGACATGTACAGTTCCATCACTTGCTGGTTAGTGAAGACCAATCTGACACCAAGCATAGCGGTACCCAGCAACTGATTAATTTATTCTTAATCATTGTTTTTATGATACGACTCTGTTTCACCAATTACTCAAATAATCATTTTTATTATCACCAATTACAAGTTCATTTTCATTATCATTATTTATAAGTTCATTTTCATTATCACTATTTACAAGTTCATTTTCATTATCACTTTTTACAAGTTCATTTTCATTATCACTTTTTACAAGTTCATTTTCATTATCACTATTTACAAGTTTATTTTCTATAGAAGCATTTCATCTATGAAGTTATGTTCATTTCTAACACGGCCAGACTGACCAGTACTTCGCTCTCGAAGTACCCAATTTACTATATACTTTACTGGTTAGGAACACGATTATTTTTTATATAATTTAGTCTCTTCATTTCATTTGTTCATAATAGGCATTTGTTTGACTGCCATTGGTCTCTGGCCTTGTCATACCAGTCCTATCACCTGCTGCGAGTAAATTTCAGAAAGGTATCAGGGCAGTGACCGACCAGCAGTTTTTTTTTCATAATAGCAAACCAAACAAATGACCATAAGAATCATTTCTTTCAAACAATGTAAATTTTTTTCATGATAGCAAATCAAACAAATGACCATAAGAATCATTTCTTTCAAACAATGTCTATTCTTCATGTTGAATTAGCATATATTCAGAGGTATACGTAAATTAGGTCTTCTTCTACATTAAATTTATATATATATATCCAAATTATTCAATTTTTTATTATCCTTTTACAGTGATAATTTTTATTATGAATAAGCATTGAGAACAGTTTCAATAAAATTAATAATCAACTGAAATCCCCTTAAAAGTATCAAATGAATTATATTATACTGTAGTTAGTGTATTATGTTTTTTATTTAAATCATCTAACACGGCTAATGATGCTGAACAGAATCATTATCCTGTATTTTAACACGCCGAACCTGTACTTGAGTTATATTTCCATTACAACCAATAATAACCTAGTTAGTGAAAACCCTGTTGACTTTTGCACAATAGTATGTATTGATTGTTGCACTTTCCACAAACCGTTCGGCCAACCTGCTTTACCAACGGTTGTGATGCTGCTCCAACCACGATCCTTGGCTACGGAGTCGATGTGCTTGCACCAACTTTCTGCGCCGTTGTCATTATTTTCTGGATCAAACGGTGACAATCCAACGTCATCTTCATGGTGATTACCAGCCACTGCATCACGAATAGCTTTTAACAAAGCCTCATACACAGCGGCATCCATCTGTAAAGATAATCAAGTTAGTGTTGCTTAAAACGGGTTCGAATCCCACTTCTGATGTGAGATTATGTTAAAAAAAATAAAAAAAGAAGAGAAAAAGAAGAATAGGCCGAATACTAAAAAGTGTTTTTAATCTCTTTTAAACAAATAATCATAGAATGATTTAAAGCATATAAGAAGAATGTCATGGAATAACATTTATTATAACATTTATCAACATAATTTAGTTGAACATAAAACTACCCACAATAACTTCATTTACTTAAACATTTAGTAAAATAGTGTGGAGCTATCCAAAATAACCTTATTAAAACATTTTTAAATATCAAGTAACAAAGCAAGGTATATAATTTATTAATTTAATTCTGGGTTCGATAATAAGAACATATTGTACCTATATACCAACACACAAGCGGTACATACATGTACCAAATAATTGTATACTTAGCTTAGGTCCGTGCGGTGCGGCTGCTGCGAAGCAAGTGGGCGAGTACGACCGGAGCACAGTCTTTTATAGGCGGTGACAAACAAGTGAGTCACATCGGACGATATTCTCTGACGTCATTCATTTGTCTCTATTTAACAATATCTTTGGTAAATTATATGATTCCTATTGAAAACAATTTGTAATTTACATACAAGAAAATCACTCAAACTATCAAGCAAAAGATGCTTTTCTTTAAGGTAAACAAGAAAACATGTGTAAAATACTTAATTATCATACTTTATAGTTAATAAATCTAACACACTCATACATGCTAGGTGCGGGACAGAGAGAGCGCTAGATCAAAGATGCCGCAACATGAGATTCTTGGAAACACAAACGAAGTTCTCGGAAACACATACATAAGGCTGACTGCACTTTATAAACATAGTCGATTTTTGGATGTTGCTTTTTCACTTCATAGAAACGTAATTTTTAAATATGAATGTAAATTTTACACGCATTCTATGAGTCGAACTCAATAAATGAATTAGAAATAGAGCAAATTATTTAGTTAAATTAGGTGCTGTCATTCAATCAAACTTACATATTCCCTTCTTGTATAGTAAGTTGATAGGTGCTTTTTACATAACTAGCAGTAGTTCATAACTAGTAGAGTGTAGGCAACTGAGGTGGTGATGTTTTCACGTAATTATTTAATAATTATGTAATGTAATGTTTTCATAATTTTCTATAAAGAATAGAACTACTAAAAACGAATTCTCAACCAATTTGAATTTAGAAGTATTCTCAAAGAATACTTCTAAAAACATAAAATAGTTTTCACTAATTTTAGTTTTACCTTGTTTAAGAAAAAACTAATATAAGTGAAAACAATATTCCGTAGTTGATCTAAAATAATAAACACGAATATGATTTGTGTTTCCGAACTCAATTTTACTTGTTTTTATAGTTAAGATGTATTTGCCTTTTTAAATCAAATCTAATTGAAAATCGAAGCCTAAAAAGTCTTATAGACACATGTTTAATAAACATATTATTAAGGTGTAACGACGCCCTAAACAATCACTCAGCCATGCTTTACAAGTAGGTATACACCTGTGCTGCAAGCAATAATTTTGCGAATCGCAGTCGCTTTCTAGTCAGCGTCCACGTCTTTTGTTGTGTGGTATCGTAAGTGAACCGATGTTAATCATGCTTCGTCATGGAAGTTGTGGTGGAAGTGGAATACATGGAAATGGTGTTTTGCTACCGTGAATGTAATGAGGTGTTCAGTACTGCCGTACGACGGCATGAAGAAAGGTTTGAGAGGATAAGAGGTAGCCACAACGCTTTATATTGATTCCGAAAACATGGCTGCTTTGACCCACCGGCGACCGACGCTGGTAGACCTGGCGGTCCTGCCGCATTGGAAAAAAATATGATAGATTACTAATATTACTATCGGCTACCAAGACCTACTTGGAACTCGTAAGTGTTTACTATACAGTATAATAAATTAGATATTCCCAACTACTTCTTTAATTTCCACGCCAGTGTCATTGAATGTAGTACTTAGAGTTTTGTTGGTTTGTTTCTTTGCTTACATTAGCAGAATTACGATAATATTATATGAGTATTTTTAAACATGCCTACAATCGAACTATTTGGTACCTAGGTAATCCGTTTTAACTATCAGAGTTTAGATAATTATTCAAGGAAGCAGCAATTTAGAATTTAACCTTTTTTTAAAGTGTTGTAATAAAAGGAGCGCGCGCTGCGATCGCCGCGCTGTGGTTCATTGTACTGCGCGGATCAGCTGTGCGCGATTATGCCTATTGTTAATTGAAGATAGTTTGTTTAATTTTATAGTTAATAGGTGAACTGAAAAAAGGATTAGGTATAGGAAATGACAGTGAAAGTGATAAAATGAAGTCATAGTTAGAAAAAAACGAAAAAAAGCTTTTATTTTTTTACAATATTAAATCCTAATTAAGCATATTCTTTATACTTGACCCTATCACTCCACGAAGACCTGGCAGTTAATTTGATTCCACCTTATATATATATATATATATATATATATATGAACATTAACGGTTTTTCCTGCCGGGGATCATACATACATAAGCATTTTCATCCGATTTTAATGAATCTGAGAAAAGCGCCAAAAAATTCGTATCAGAAATTTTGCCACATAGACTTATGGTCATTTACTCTTATTTAGTTCTTACACTTCCGCGCACATTAGACATTAAAAAAAGCTATGCGCTTGTATACGTTGTTTTATTTATAAAAAATTGTTTTATTTAATTTTTTTACTCTTTTTATATCGTCCCAATCCGTTTTATGGTAAATTTATTTAATGTACAGGT
This sequence comes from Calamotropha paludella, assembly GCA_927399485.1. NCBI lineage: Eukaryota > Metazoa > Arthropoda > Insecta > Lepidoptera > Crambidae > Calamotropha > Calamotropha paludella. Next base: position 27,294,739 of record OV656803.1, on the reverse strand, counting down.
ACACGGTGCTTTATTACATGCATAGATACTTTGCAGAAAAAAATGGAAGATTCTGTGATTGCACGAGATAACTTGTTCGCTGTGTGTCCAACTGAGATTCACCGGCATTTGCTCATAGTGCATCCGATGACCAACTTGCTCGTGGAGTGGGTAAGTTATGTTTCCCTTAAACATTAGTTAACTATACTATCTTCTTGTAACTACAGTTCCTTAAAAATTAGATGTGGAATGATATTTGGTTTTATTCTTTTGAAGCTAACATACCAACTACACTCGGCGTCACAAAAATCGCAACTTTTGCATAAATCGGTTTTAATCATTAATAGCTCTTAGTATATAAAAGAAAAGTTATACAATTTGGTACTTAGTGAAAATACATTAAGGTAATTACCTTTAATCTAACAGTCATTAGATTTAATTAATAAATTGAATACGGGAATTCTCTTGAATACAGGACGTCAATGGGATTACTGGCTCAGCACCCTGCTGATTGTGCTACCTTGAAAGAGCTGCTACCTGGCAACGTCTATGACAACAACAACACCCACAAGAAATACTCAGAAATGGATACTACACCTGAAGAAACTGCTCGCGAGAAAAGAAAATCGCGGCCTACAGAGCTTCTACGGGACCAAAATTGACTGCACAAAATCGAAGAGACCGACTACAGTTCGCCAGCGATCGCATTGACTAGACAATAAAGCAGTGGAGGACTATTCTCTTCTCAAATGAGACAAGAATATGTCTATTGCAAAGACAGGCATAGAAGACGGGGGAAATTTTTGCGCAAGCCTGTATTGAAGAGACGGTTGAATACGGAGGCGGCTCGTGTATGTTCTGGGGTGGCATGTCAATAGATGGCAAAATCGACCTTGTATGCGTTTCCCGGACTGGAGGTGCTCGCGGGCAAAGCTCTCTAATAGCTCATTGGTACATCACAGAGATCCTGGAAGAGCACATGGTCCCGTATGCCGATTTGTCGGCCATGGGTTCACTCTAAGCCTTAGAGTTTAGAGTCTAAGGCACGACAATGCTCGCTCGCACACTGCTAAAATTGTTCGTGACTACCTGCAAGAGGTCGGGATCCCTGTTATGCGATGGCCAGCGCGAAGTCCAAACCGGAACCCGATAGAGCACCTTTGGAACGACCTGAAACGACAGGTTCGGGCACATGACTCTGCTCCAACCATCCCACAGGAGATTCAACATGCCGCCGTGGAAGAATGGCACCGTATTCCACAGGAAACCATTATCATATTGATTAGGTCTATGAGGAAACGGGTATTAGATTAAGTTTAGGCTATTTAAATAATTTTACATTTTTTGTTTAATTTTTTTGTTTGAATAAATATGATTTTTTGACTTCTTTAACATGTTTTAATTTTTTGCATTCACAATGCATTATTTCTATAAGATATAAAATACGGGTGTAAAAATATTTTGAGACGAGGTGCGATTTTTGTGACGAAAGTAAAGACAGTAGTGAAATTTGATTAATGATTTAGTATGGTTAAGTTTACTCAGTTAAATGAAAGTCTAGCGACCAGTACGATATTAATAAAACAAAATTAAGTGCTCACATTGGTTAATTGGTTGATTCAAATTAAGTAAATATTATTCTGAGATAGAGAATAATAAATATGTCATAAGTAATGTGTAGTATAATCAGTTTGTCATAAGTTAACCACCATAACTAATGTAAAGCTAAATATGCTCAGGAGATGCCACGGATGACGAGAACTCGCCCATGGGACCCTCTGCCACCGTCCAACAGCCAAAACTTGGCCGAAGTGGTGCCGAACTTATGCTCAGCGTTTATCGACCTGTTCTCCTCCTTGAGCCCTCACTACTTACAGGAGTGAGTATTATTTTCCTGTAATTTTCTTTTTTTAATTTATTTAAGACCTTTTTTTATTTAAGTTCCAGGTAAGGATCAAAATCGAAACTAGGATAAAAATCAAATAAAAAACTATACAGTATTGTACTGGCTTTGAAAAAAAAAACATTCACTACTTTCCATGCCGCTGACGCAGGCAAAATATGCTAAACAAATCATTTGGTAAACATCTACAAGTGTCATTAATTCTGGGAAATAAAAATTATGATTATAAAATTATTTTAATATTTTTGAACAATCACTCTTTCAGAAAATAAATATAAATGTATTAGACCAAAATACACGAATAGAATCAGATATAAACGGTACGAATCTTAAAAGATTTTTTGGCAATAAACTAAATAACACTACCCAAATTAGTTTCAACTATGAGCAGATAGAGCGCGCGTCAAAATTCGTTCGAATTGGCCGTCGGTTATTTATAAAATGCTTGAATCTATAATGCCGTCTACTATTCTACGACACAACAACAATATCCGTATATCGCACTTCAATACTACAGAGACCAAAATGTGAAAATTTTCGAACCTGAGTGACCAATGCCTCAAAAACTGTTAAGACTTTCTGGCATTTTTAAAGTTTATCCACTCTCAGTTTCCAAAATTTTGACAGTTCTGTATTTGTAGTATTGAAGGTGCGATATATTATTAACGGAATGCTAGTAACCATAGTCATAGTCAATTGTAAACCGTAGATTAATGTTGATTTTAAAAAGATTGTTTGTTGATTGTTACTAGACGTCGTGAACGTGCGCAGCATCACGAGGTGGGTAATCGTTTACGCCCAGCAGTGGAACATCTCGCTGATGAACAACCCCTCGCGGAACGTCTCCCTGCGGAACGTCCCCCAGCAGAACGTCCCCCAGCGGAACGTCCTCCCGCAGCGGCCGTGCGGCGTCCACTTGCCGACCTACCGATTGATGCTTTTGCTGAAGATTTCAGCGACGACGACATAATTGAGATTGATGAGTCTATGTGTTTGAATTTAATTCCACTCCCAAATAATTCAAATGAATCAAGTCGCGACTGGGATGCCGACCACGATGATCTATGAAAAAAGGATTTTAGAGTCGTTTGGGGCTGGTCTCAAAAATCACCTGTCAAGGAAGCTCTGATGTTTACATTTGTGTGTTAACGCAAAATTTGAAACATCAACCTTATTCGCATTAAACTATTTTTGACATCCTTTAATTAGCAATACCATATTATATACATAACCATATTTTGCTTTGAAGTTGGCATACCAGCATAAAACTGCATTTGTTAGTTTTTTTGAAACCAAATACATACGGCACCAAATTATCTTAACATAATTCAGCCATACATTGATGGCTGAATCTTTATCTTTAGGTAAATCTGATAAAATTTAATTCCTTGTGTTGTTGTTAAAAACATTAAATAATAAAATAAAAGCAATATTTGTGTTAGCAGCTTGTTACGATTTCATAAAGGGTAGAAAGTCATAATTTTGGCTGTATTATATTGTTATTAACTTTCATTTCAATTGTATAAATTGTGTGTAAATACAAAGTAGTTGTTATAAATCTAACCTGCTTATAGCTTTGTATTCTTTTAAAGGATGATGTTAGGCTAGAGTTTTTGGAATAATGAAATGTTTCCTTACCTATCTCTTTAGTTTCAAAACTTGCTTACATACAGTTTAACTAATAAATTAGGTGCCAATTAATGAAATAAACTTGGCTTTTAAACAATGAAGTATTACATATTTCATTGTTGTCAGTTCTAGCAGTGGGAGCATATCAAATCCACTAGGACTGTACATCAGGACTTTCCCTCTAATATTTATTTATGATTCGGTTTAAATTTTGATACCGGACTAAATGTTTGAAAAAAGCAATTGAGACTTGACTAAATGTTGGTTTTGATTTTCATTTATCAATAAAAAAATATTGTATCCAGAAGGGCTAGATAAAAATATATTTGCATTAAGTTTCTAGCTAAAACAGATAAGTGCATCACGCAAGACCTAGAAATTTATTATGTAGCTTGTATTTATACATAATACTGACCAAATATCAGCAATTTTTAAATAATATGTCTTGATATTTTATGTCAAAATTAATTGAAATTGCAACGAGTGGCATGAAACATTTTTTTGTTTCAAACAATAATTTATATACTTATTACTGTAATATATCGTACATAATGCTGTATTTACAAATTCAAACCATACCTTTCGTTCATTCATTATAGTTTCGTTCATTACATATAAATAGTTGTGCATACCTCATTTTATTAAATATCATGATTTTTATAGCATACCTAACCTATCGATTGGTGTTAATATTAAAATTAAATTATTTTACTATCAGTCAAACGCTTCAACAAGATCAGGGTTTCCAATGAGCAGCAATATCCGTACAGCGAGAATATTTTTTATAGATAACAGCTTCCTATATTTCAAATATTTTGTCACAAGTTACAAGTTATTTTAATTCATTTGAATATGTTGGCTGCTTCGATATTTTTGATCGCTTTGGATAGTTCCTCCTGAAAATATTTAATGCTGACTGTACCTTAAGAAACAAATAATAATCTATGTATTATAATAAGAATTTACTAGATAAGCTGAATGTTTGAAATAACGCCATTATGTCAATGAATATGTCACAAAATAGAATAATGTTCAAGACAGGGGACAGGTCCTGATGTATAGTCAGGTTGTACGGTTTGCCAACTGCTCAATATAGGTCAAATCAAAGCTCACTGTCTTGCGTGTCAGCATTTGCCGCACAATGTAATTTAATTTATATTATAATTAGTTAAGCATTAGCTACCTACTAACTAACATTAATCCTTTACTCTTTATATTATGTAAAAACTAATAAAATTATAAACCAGTAAGGTCGTTTAACTCAACAATCAACTATTATAAGAGTGTGGGACAAAAATCCTAAATCTTGCTGGTCCTTCGAGGAAAAACTGATAGGTACCTTTGTTTTTGTTTTTCTTTGCACGGTCGCAAACGACCTGTATGGCCTCCTACAGCCGGGTCTCATCGGGCAGGTTGAGAAGGTGCATATATCGTGTCAAGGAAGAGTGAACATTGTGTGCTGATTAATTGCGTTACGTTGCGAATAACTGTACACGTGAACCTTTGCGCGTTTTCCATGTAAAATTGCGAAAAGTGCCTCAGTGCTTCCACGAGTGCAAAGAAAGAACCTATGAAAAACAATTTTTTGCCATTATACTTAAGACCTTAAAACCGGCTTACCATCATGTAATGACATATGACATATTAATGTTTCTTCACGTAACAAACGAAGTTCAGTAATAAGATCAGACGATGTAGCCGTAACACAATTATTCGTAAGGGGAGTATTCTTTTTGCTTAATTCACCCCTAGTGACGAGACACCGGAGAAATCTCCACTGCTAATAGATACATGGTTCATACATTTGTCGCATTACCGATTATTTTTACTTTCATTTCCCATGGTGTTATAAAATCTTTTTTTCCTTACATGCGCTCATACAAAATCATAATGATCGTTGCAATGACAACACTAAGGTACTCGCGAGACTTGATATCTTTTGAGCATTTGACACACGAATGTTTTTATTTTGGCGCCTTGTGGCGCCATCCCTGGAGATTGTCGGTGCTACGTCAAAGGTATATAATCAAAGGTCAAAGTATTGCTAACGACACAAACACAGGTCCTAATAATGTGATGATAAATGGTTTTAACAGGTTAAGGGACTTATTGTAAACTATATGTAAGGCGTTGAAATCAATAATTAGAACTTTTATGGAGGTAACAAAATGTGCCGTCAAATAAAAAAAATAATTTCGTATCATCTGCAGATTCTGGTTCCCAAAAATGTTTGGTATTAAAAGGTTTCCCCTTTCTAGTTCTTTAGTCAATTCCTAGGTGACGCGTAAAAAAATTATTGGACAAACGTTCTCTTGCTTGTTTAAGGAAGCATTTTTGTGCTTGTTCTTTTCTTGAGATATACAAAAAAAAAGATAATCTTAGATTTGATTCCTACGTTCTCACTTTGCTGAGGTAGTTGCAGAGAGCAATTTTTGATTATTTGCGCGTTTGACTTAATAATGGTGTTTCTTACAATATTTGTTGAAACCGTGCTAGTGTTACTCCAGTCCAATAGTCACTCATGTATCAATGTCATTCATATTTTCAAAATGTAATGAGCTAATTTTTGTGAATCACGTATAAGTAAATTTCGAATACATCTGCGATTTGTTCAACGGTGGAATGGTTTATTAGAGTAAGGGAATTAATCAGTATTTCCCAATGGTTAGCTCGTATATGTTCTTGGCATATTCTGGCGTTCTGGTTGGGTATTTATTTATTGTGATCACAAAGTACTTTTGTTTTGATACGTTGAGGAATTCTGAAGCGCACTTCCGGTCCACATCCCGGGAATAAAGAATAAGATGTATGAGATGGTTTAAACTTTAGTATTGATATATAGGATTGACATCATCGGCTCTGGGGATTTAAATAGGAATCGGTTCTTGAAGTTGGTTTCCTGATAGAGCACGTCCAGCTTTTTTCCAGTAAAGACGACAGATGTAAATAGTTCCATTTCCTAAGAAATGATTAGGAACTACACGATCACTAATGTCATCGATCAAAAATTTATCAAGAACATCTTGAGATAGAGTTAACACCTTCTGTTTCGAATGGAAACATGACATGTTATACAAGTCTCTATTTCAGTTCTTCTCTTCCACTGAGTAAAATACGGAGTCCAAGATCACGTCTCGTCGTTACCCTAGCACATGCCGATCCAAATCAAAGAGCAAAATCGATAGTCCGGTAAAAGTAATCTAAAGTCGTGACAGAAACAGAAAGAAGGAGCACAGAACACAGCTGATCTTGAAGCAAGTCGACAAACAACTATCTAAATACAATGTTTCCACCCTTGCGGGTGCGCAGGCGCATGAGGGAAAGGGATTTGAGGTAAAAAGGTAGAGGCTGCGGCGGCGTCTGCATAGAGAGAATATGAAAAGATCGAGCAGGTAATGTTTTAGTTTAGTTAACAATGGAACGCTTTTTGGATGATTTATTACTTCTATCGTTCAGGTCATAAATATGTTGTCATAACTTTTTTCCGATACATATGACTATTTGCTTATACTAAGTATAGCTTGTGTTATCATAACGAGTCTTAAAAATAGTGTTTTTGGAGTGGCAGCTTCTGAGTCCAATTATTTATTTGACTTGGACTTTATTTTTGTTGGAGAAATTTTATGATAAATATTTTCTTTTTATGAGGCAGTGGAACAATGTCTACTATTTTTAAAATTTTTGTCTGTTTGACTATCCTTCCTTCCTTCCTGTATGTCCTTTTATAAGTCAAGAATGAGGTGATCGATTTGATGAAATTTGGTATGCGGTAAGAACATGTGATTGCGTAAATGATGACTAGGCTATATATAATATCGGTAAAAGCCTTATATCCCGAACTTATAAATAAGAAAGCCATTTATCCATAATAAAAGTACTGTTCCAGAGAGTAATATAAACTTTATTCGGTAGTCTACATTAACACGAGCGAAACCGCGGGTAAAAGCTAGTTGTAATATGTGTGGATCAGTCACTCATGTAGGTACGTCCATAGTACCTTCACTAATTAGAGGACTTCATGCACATGCTGCAACCTCGTTTGGGGCATCGAGCACATACCCCAATAGAGCAGAAATGTCAATTATTTTGTTTGAAAACAATTCCGCTAATTCGCCGCTATTCCTAAGGTCAACTAACACTCTAGAGATGTGGTAGTGTCCAAGTATCTAAGACTCATCGATATCGATAGCCAATAGATCAGTAATTATAGCAATAGTGAATAATACAAAGGTGCAATAATAAAAAGTGATCAAATAAGAAGATATTAACCGCTGAATTGCACCTCAACCTCAACCAATTATCAAACTACATTTATTTAGTTGTATGAAAAGTAAAGATGAAATAATCAATTAACCATTCATTAGTTTACTGATTTTTAAAATGAATTAGCTTCGTATAAATTGTTTCTCATCATATGTCTTTCTATTGCTAAGAAAAGCTAACATAAAAAAACAATTTCTCTGTTACAATCCTATTTATTTAAAAAAGTATAAAAACCGTTCAACCGTTTATTTCAACTACACTAGATACCTAATATATCGGTATAATCGATCAAGATTTACATAATCAATAATGCACAACACTATAAATTAGATCATTAATGCAAATATTATAATTTCAAAATTACTTTTATGTTTGAATAAAATATGTAGTAAGCTACAATAATGTTATTTATCGATACACCCCTTGATCCTTTGAATGCAGCACTAGTGATGAGAGCGTAGACTAGAAAGAGATGGCGTAATGGGAAATTGCGTTATGTGGAAGCAGGACGCATAGAACCATTTCACTTTGATGTCCAGTTTAACTTGAGCCCTGACAATTTTTTATAAAAAGTAATTTTTAACTATTACTTACTGATGAAAGGTTATTCCGTCAGTTTTATAATTTGAAGTTCTGCTGTTTTTTCCACACCACCGAAAAGAACAGCACGCCATTATGAAACTATTTAATTGAAATTAAATTGCGGAATAAGCAGACACGTACGCACAGATCCAATACTGGTTATGTACTGTTTTAGTGGGAGCGAGCGTTAATATTTATAAGTGCAAAATCACTAATCAGTTGCGGAGGCGGACAGCCCAATATTACCACTCTATTGGGGTATGTGCTCGATGTTATGGGGTATTTATAGTTATATTTGTTGTGGCGCATATAATTATGTTCTTTGTGGCAAAACAGCATCATAGGTTATGCCAACCGCACTTTTGATTAGGACCAACCATAGAAATTGTTAGTGAGTTATTGTTCGAGGTCGGTAGCTATTAAAGATTACAGTCAGAACAATATTAGTTTTGTTCTTAGAGATCACAACTATTACGTTGGTATTAAAATGTCACTCCAGGTAAGACGTCATTCGTTTAGATGCCAAACTTTAGAAGATTTGAATGCAACCGAATCAAGTCTATTTTAATTAATTCATTTGCTATTAACTTAAGTTTATACAATCGAAATAATAACAACCAAGACACTAAAATGTTTCATAGCCACCCGACTTCAATATTTTGTATCATCGCGACAGAATTTTGTGAAAGATTTTCCTTCTGCGGCTTAAGAAGTGAGTATATATTTAGATAACTTTCACTTACGGCGTTTTACTTCAGGAGATTTTATTAGCCAGGCGAAGTCCAGCCGGACATAAGCTGGACTTGCTTCGTCACTGTGCTCTTAGAAAAATTTGCCAAGTATATTCTAATCGTTCAGAAATGTTTTCACGTTAAGCGAAATGGTCATGGCTCGCATAGATTTGAATATTTTATTTCCATCCAAGTAATAGTTAGGTTCGAATGCGGTGGACAGGTCATTACACATTAGTGGGAGAGATGTACCAAAGTAATAAAAATAAGTAAAAAAAAATTCAATAACAAAGACAGTCTAAAGTCTTATAGTAACTTATTTAAACAATGTCATAAAATACCTACATTATTTATTAAATAGATATCTGTGCAACTAGAAAAGTGCCGAAAATAATGAACGAATATTTCCGATAAAAAAAGCAGTGTATTTATACCGCCCTAACCTATCTTTTTTTCAGCCATATTATCATTGTACTTGAGAAATGTTTTATGCTTGCATGAAAATGCTGCTACTGTAGTATATCACATATTCATTATGATGTGCTATACGATGCCTTTGATGGGTGCAATCTTAGCTGACAATTTCATCGGCAGATACAGGTATTGCATTGATTTGTGGTACATTAGGTCATCGTGGCTAACCGATGTTATAGACTGGAAAAATTGATTTCTATCACGAGGTCGGCCTCGTGATAGAAATCAATTTTTCCAGTCTCATCAACTATATTACCATAAGACCAACAATTTTGATTTATTCCACCGATAGTAACGATTATTTGATTTGATAACTTGAAGAAGACAACTCCTTGCAGCTTTGATAAAAAAAATGACACGCGGTCTGACTGATAGACAAATAGATAGCAAAGTCATATACTGACTCTATAGTCTTGCTATCTCAACGTTAATAATGGCATGCTTTTTGATACCTACCTATTATTTACATTTTTATACTCTATAGTTAGACTGCTTTATCAGATTTAAAGAAAATAAAGCTGAGTGAATACAGTCAGTCAAATTTTCGGTGACCATTCATATCTCTACCAAAAACACAGAACAGAGTGTAATTCTGCGCTTAAAAATATCCAAAGAGATTAAGTAGATTGGAGTTGCATTTCGATTTGGGGAAAATGCTTTGTCTTGTATGCCTTTATTAAAATATAGAGCATTCTTATCTTTTAAGACTTTTAACCGTTGCATGTTATATCTCGGTAGGTACTCTATGCCGCGACCAATAAATACTTTTGTCCTTAGCCATTTCATTTTTGCTATGGCAATTAATCATCTCCATTGCAGGGTCATACTTTATTTCTCTATAATATACTTAATGGGAACTATTTTGACATGCTGTTCGGCCATACCACCCTTGATGTTGCCTCCGACGTAAGTTATCGTTATTTATATAAAGACAAAATCAAAACAAACAATATGTGCAATAGATAGATAGATAGATAGATAATGAGTTTATTTGCATCATAAGACACACACACGTTAACAACAATTAATCTTAACATATACATATATAATTTTAAATTTAAGCGTGCGTGCCGCAACGACGCAAAGGGAAAAACCTCAGCGATACCTTTGCTCTGAGAGCAAAGTACTGATTTTCAGCTCCTACCTCAGAGAACGCACGGGTCTACATGTAACAGCGCGAACGTGTAAACTTACACAATAAATATAATAATATAACAAATAAATAATATCATTGTCAAAAGTAATACATGAAAATGAAGAGATTAAATTACAAAATTCTAATAGAATAATTAAATAATAGTTGATGAAAAAAAAATGAAAGAAAACATTATTATTGCACATATTATTAAAAAATTAATGCGAATCGTTATATTTCCAATAAATATACTGAATTAATAATTAATACAATATACTCACATTAACTACCTTTTCTATCGGAGTGTTGCTTCCTTTTTGCAAGTTGAGATGTTTGATATTGTGAAGAACCGGAATATTTTTTATCCGAAAGCATTATTTGCATACAAGTTGAAATCACGTGACATCCGTAGAAGCATGTTTAGGTACATTATTCACTACTACGCATGTAACGTGATTTCAAAACCAGGTTCAACTTGTATGCCGGGGACTATAAGTAATTTATTGAAAAGTATTAAGTTCATAATTACTATAGAAATAGCGTAGAGACTCGCCATTTAGCCTTCAAATGCCCATAAAAGGTGAAAATTTATTATAATGAAAGAAAAATGTAGGTTTTTATTTTGAATTTGGTCAACAAAAAGAAGTGATGACAAAATCAATTTCAAAATGCGAATTAATATAAACTGTCCATCCAATCCTTTGGTTTTTGTGCTTCCGTGGATGGTAGTTGGCTTAGAAACAATCCAGGTAAAACAATGACTGTATACGATATTCCATCAATAGTGAAAAATGTATTTCGTTACTGACAGACCAAGAGACGAAACAATTAATTCCAATATCGAAATTGTCCCTGTTACAACACAGAATATGGAGGCTGAATAAACCAGCCTGGTTGCTGGTTGTAATAAAGATATGATGCCTAATGAAAATAATTTTCCTTCCGAGATTATTCGGCTTTTGAAAAATCTGCTGCTAGAACAACTAAAAAAACAGAAAAAATTCGCAAATCAGCAGTTTTAACAGATACGCCAGAAAAATGTTTTAGCACTGGAACAGAGTAAGAAGAAAGAAACTAAATCAAAAAAAGGAAAGTCAGCTAACGGGGGAATATCCACAGGAAAGAAGACAGAGCAGGAAAATACCAAAAGAAGGAAATCCAGTAATGAAAAAAAAAGTCTTGCTTCAAAGGAAAAGATATTATTACGAGACACTGACGAAGAAAGTGAAGTAGAGGATGGTTTTTTGGTCTTATATTTTGTGATCCCTTTGATCCGAAGAAATGTGGTGAGGAATGGGTAGAGTGTGGAGTGTAAGAATTGTGAAATGTGTTAGAGGAAATATTGCACATTAAATATGTTTGAATTGCGAAAGTGATTTTTCAGACTACAGTGACTAAACTGCTTGGTATCCCTTATAGATCTGATTGGGTTTTTTTAAGTATAGTTTATCTTCAATTTTAAAATACGTTTTGTTTATTAGTAGGTTTAGTTTAATACAGAGGTTTATAATCTTATATATTTTTATCTTCTCTTATGATAATAATAAAAATCGTTTAAAAACTAAGAAACTATTTTTCTAAACCCACATCACCTGTACATGAATATACCATTCAATGCCAGAACGCGGATCCGCGTTTGAAAATGCTTAAAAAAATTGCAATAAAGAAACTATAATGTTTCATTAGGGTAAGCTATTTTATAATGTACTAGCGGCCGCCCGCGACTTCGTCCGCGTGGAATATTGCAACATTATTTTTCTAAAATAAAAGTAGCCTAAGTTACTCCTTATTACATCAGCTACCTGCCAATAAAAGTCCCATCAAAATCGGTCCAGCCGTTTTAGAGATTAGCCGGAACAAACAGACAGACAGACAGACAAAAATTGAAAAAAGAAATGTTATTTTGGTGTATGTACCGTATATATATTCATATGCATGTAGTAAAACACGGGTATTTCAATATTAAAAACAGACACTCCAATTTTATTTATATGTATAGATTACCGTACAGAATATATTCAAGAATACAATGAAACTAGAAAAAGTTAAATGAAAATATCTAACTTTTTATTATCCGTGTTTTACCGCAGTACAAAAAAAATTGCCATTTCATAAGAAGTAATGGGTTGTAACCGATATACGACTGATGATGTTGTAATAAATTATGCACTAACAAGAGTAGACTCATGGTGTTTTAAAAACAAAAATCAGAGAAAAGTTACGTTTTCTAATCTAAGTCATAATTGATGTAAAAACTTCAAGTTGCGCAGTCGTGCTACATGCGATATTTCACGGCATTTAGCGGTAGCGTCGCTGTGCCAGTCGCGGCATACGAAAGGTAAATCGTGCTCGCGACCTGTATTGGCAGCGATTTATTGATGGTGGTGCGAGGTGAGAGAGAATCTTAACGGTCGCTTTCCACGAAGATGTATCGGACGTACCTACGGAACCGGTGGCGTGGCTAGCTTGTTCTCCGGACCTCACACCCTTGCACTTCTTATGGGATTATGTGAAGGACAACGTCTATTTCTCCGATTGCCCAACTGTTTTAGAGATGGAGCAGCGTGTAAGATTAAGTTCTGTTTTCGCGTCAATATCACCGACAATGGTGCAAAATGCCACTGAAGCTATATCCGGGTGAGCAAGGCGGAGTGAGCAAGCATTGAGCAAGGCGGAGAACACTTTGAGCCGTTTCTGTAAATTTGTTATTCCACTTCCCAAAAAATCTAAACCCACGATGCTTACAGACTTCCGACCTATTTCCATCCTTCCTTTTCTATTCAAAGTCCTGGAAAAGTTGATCCACCGCCAACTTACTGATCACATGGATTCAAATCAGCTCCTCAACCCCTATCAGTCTGGATTTCGCAAAGGCCATAGTACTTCTACTGCATTAGTTTAGATTACGGATGACATACGCCGGGGGGTGGATAATCAACAGCTCACAGTACTAACATTACTAGATTTTAGTAACGCATTTAACTCTGTTGATTTTGACATTCTTCTTGGTGTTTTACGTTCTCTAAACATATCTCCAGTTGCAATTGATTGGTTTCGAAGTTACCTGCTAGGGCGACGGCAGCGAGTTCGCACTGGAGAATCCTTCTCTGAGTGGAGCGATATCAATGCCGGTGTTCCTCAGGGTGGCGTCTTATCACCACTTCTTTTTTCGATATTTATTAATTCTATCACACAATCGATTTCTAGTTCCTACCACCTCTACGCGGATGACTTACAAATATATATACCTACAGGCGCCCCTTACAGAGCTACCACACGCAATAGCAGTTACCAATTCAGATTTAGCACAAATCAGCACCTGGAGTAAATCCTTTGATCTGGCGGTTAATCCAGCTAAAACGCAGTGCATAATAATCGGTAGTCCTCATTAAGTTTCGAGGATAGATTTTGGGCAACTTCCCGCAGTGTTTTTTGGCGGTGTTGTTATCCATTACTCGAAAACTGTCAAGAACCTCGGTATTATTTTTGACCAGCATTTGTCCTGGAGACCACAGGTGGATGAATTGCGGAAAAAGGTATTTGCTGCGTACGGCTCGCTTAATCGGCTCCGTAATTTTCTGCCTATTAGGACAAAAACTAATCTAGCACAATCTCTCCTTCTATCAATTATTGACTACGCTGATGTCTGTTACCCTGATCTGTCGGAATCGTTACTCAATAAACTCGAGCGACTCCAGAATGTCTGTATCAGATTCATTTTCAATCTTCGTAAGTATGACCACGTGTCGCACTTCCGTTCTAAACTGAACTGGCTCCCTATTCGCCGGCGCAGGGACTTACATGTTCTTTCACTCCTTTATTCCATACTTTTTTTTCCATTCTCTCCACCCTACCTAAAACCTTGTTTCTCCTTTCGCTCCTCAACCTCGCAGTGTAGTTTGCGTTCGGCAACCAACCTTTCCCTGGAAGTTCCACGGCCCTCTACCGACTTCTTTTCCTATTCCTTTACTGTTTACGCTGTCCGTTTATGGAACTCACTACCAGAGGTTATCAGAAAGGCTCAAACTATGTCAGGTCTTTTAACATTTTAACCTTGTATATAGTTAAATTTAAATAAAACGCAATGTATAAATAAAAAAATAATAATTGTAAATAAACATAACCTATTTTGACGAACTTCACTAGTCTTATTTTAGTAAATCCGGCGAACTAGAGCAATAAAGATTTTCATGCAACAAATTACTATTGATTTTCTATAAAATATAGTAAGGTTTCATCAATGTACAAAGTCTATAATTTTAATCCTCAGTCTTCTTTGATAATACTTTTCGGGATAAAATGAACTAATTGATAACCGTAGGTACTATAGTTGACAATTTCTTGGAAAAATAAATTACTGGACAATTTTCTTAGTGAGGATATTTTCAAGTTTCTATCATGCACATTGTCAGTGTTATGTAAAATAGTAGCATAACATTAATCCATAGAACATACACGAAATAGTCCAGAGATTTAAAAAAATCTTATGTATAAACGCAGAATACCGCTAATCTATTGATCTTCCATAGAATAAAATTATTCCACCCCTGTGGGTAGTTTAACGGTGTTATAAGCATGGCATAGCTATTATCTATGACGCATAAATAGTTTCACAGTTGACAGTTGTGTATGGAGTGTCGCGGTTTGCAATTCGTTCTTGTTGTTGGTAAAATAAAAAATGGACAGTGATTTAGAATTCTTTGATGAATTAGATAGTGATGTGGAGGATATGGAAATGGTGGCTATTAATTCTCGAGCGGAATTAATAGCCGCTCAAGAATTAACATGCGGCTAATTCTCGAACGCTCGCTAATTCTCGATCGCTCGAGAATTAGCGAGCGCTCGATGGTATTTTTTTTTTTTAGTTTTTTTTCCAATAACTTCCCTTAAAAGAGTCTGTAATGGTACAATATAATATTTGGTAAACAAACGTATAAGAGACCATATAATGATATTTATTATGTTATTTGAGTGCGCACTTACACTTTCTCCATCCTCCCAGTTATGGCTTCGCTTTCTCACGTTTTCCATATTAATAAATAAATATATAAATAAAACTTAATATTCTTAATGAACACGCAATTATATTTATAACTGACTAGCGGCCCGTCCCGGCTTCGCACGGGTGTACAAAATTCTTTAAATTTTTTCTAGCATTCAATATAGCCTATGACACTCAGCAATAATGTGCCTTTCTATTGGTGAAAGAATTTTTAAAATCGGTTCAGTAGATCCCGAGATTACCCCTTACAATTTAACAAATATACAAACACACAAACTTTACTTCTTTATAATATTAGTATAGATGAAACCTAAATTGACACATTAACAGCCGATAACTATAGATTTTTGACAGTTGTACTAACATAACGCTTCGAAAATAGTATTGCCATTATAATAACAATAGTATATCGTGGTAATAATAAGTCAACAGATCAGCGCTATGACTTTTTTTTTATACATAACGATTCACTAAACCATTGATTAAGGAATTATTACCTGAACAACTAATCAATGGTTGTTCACTAGAATTGGGTATTTTTTTACATAACACGGTGTATGTTTAAAATTAAAATTCTAAATCTCCATTTCATAGACTTTTTTAAAAATGACTGTAATGTTACTGTAGCCAGGAAAGTTAAACTTTTTTAAATATAAACCAAGCTTACATGTATTGTGTCATTCATTTTAAATAATGGTTGTCCACCAAATTCAACAATGGCTATGTCTTTTTAGAACTACTTCTATGATCGGATTGGCATTAATCGCCACTGGCACCGGAGGAATCAAGCCATGTGTCGCAGCCTTTGGAGGAGACCAGGTATTTTACCTGTATTTCCGCTTTCCAAATCTACATATTTAAAAAATATGTAGATTTGGAAAGCGGCTTGCCTTTAAAACAATCTGCCTTAGGTAGTAAATTAAATTTTATTTTATTTAATTCTTTTCTTCAGTTTAGACTATAGTTCGTTGTAGAAACTTTAAGTTAATTTGTATTGTTACTTTACGTAAACGCTTGTTTACAATCTTTACAAAAAAGTAAGGAAAGAAGCAAACGTAACAATCTCTTACAGCTAAATAAAATACACCAATAATTATAAAAAATAAACAAAGTAACGTTTTGGACAGTAATACTAACGACTAGGTTTTAAGTGTTTTAGTTAGTGAATTGAACTTCATAAAAAATGAGACTTAATAAGTGTATAATTTTATTTTAAACTATTACGTAATTTAAAAAATAATGAGTGCGTAACATTGTGTTAATGGTATAAAGTTGATTATTATTTCGATAAGTGTTCTATGTATTACCTACTTATAGAGATTAGGCAATTTGATTTGATTTTAACTCGTGTTCCCGGCTTCTGCAAAATGTCTGAGTCACTGGAAAATTAGAAGATTATAGATGAGGCATTGTTGACGATCTTTATTCATCGTGGTCTGCAGTTCCGACTCCCTGAAGAGAATCAGCGCCTGCAAAGGTTTTTTTCTACTTTCTACTGCACCGTGAATCTCGGAGGGTTCATGGGCATGATCGTCACTCCAGCTCTTCGTAGGAGCATTATGTGCTTTGGCGACGATGCCTGTTACGCTCTTGGCTTCGGCTTTCCAGCTCTGCTCGTGCTCTTTTCCATAGGTATGTAATGGTATTTCATTGTTTATTTTTTTATGTTTTTTGCATATTATCTTAAGATACATTATTTTAATAGAAAATACTAGAAAAAATCGTCTCGGTTCACAAGTGAATGCTCAGGCGGGAATCGAACCCGCAACCTTTGGAAGTCCAGTCCAATGCTTCTTTCGAATACGAGAGGACGATTGATGAGACAACGCTGGCTTACAGCATAAAACCGGAAAGTTACTATATTCACAAGGCTCGGTAGCTCAATTGGGAAGCATTGGACCGGACTTCCAAAGGTTGCGGGTTCGATTCTTGCATGATTTTTTCTAGTATTTTTCTATTAAAATAATGGTATTTCATATTCATAGAATACCTATAGGTTAATACAAAAATTTTCACTTTATCTTTAATGACATTAATCATCTATTATATAGCTAGTGCCATGCAGGCAGAGATATGACTTTAATATCTTAGACCAAATTTTATTTTATATGATATAATGTGGTGGATTATCGACTCCATCTATATCTACAGTAGGCTTCCGAACCCCAATAGTATTTTTTTCACCACCCACGCAGAGAAGCCTTGTATATTAATGGATAATAATTAACATAACTGGCTCCATTATTATCTAGAACAATTTATTTATTATGTTTTATTGAGAAAACAAACGGTCATAATAAAACAAAAATGATTGTTGATAAAATAATTATAAATATAGATACCTATAATTCCATTAGTTAACAAAAAAATAGAAACTTAACGCACAAATATACTAGTTAGAAAATTTCACCCAACTAGAAGCTAATGAGTCAAAGTATCTACAATAATTTATTAATTATTATATAATATTATGACGATAAAAATGTATAAAATAGCTAACAGATAACGTGTAATAATTGTAAAAAAGAGCTAATACACAAACGACCTGAGAACCTCCTCCCTTTTTGAAAGTCGGTTAGCAACAAGTAATTATATTTAACAGGTGATAGTTCGAAAAATCGAATTGTACAACAAAATATATCCGATTCTTATACATCGCGCACATTACACTTTTTTTTTACGGATTTTGCGCATATTTTATTTTATATTTATTCTTGACGTCATTCTGTGATCACGACTTCTGTAAAGCAGTCGAAACGTCAGGATTAAATATAAAATAAAATATATGCAAAACACAAAAAAAGTGTTATTCAAAAATATATCCGTGTCGTCTAATAGCACGCTTTGTAAACACACTGATTACATAATCCAAATTAGAATATAAGGAATATTGTTACTTACAAACAAAATAACGGGAAGTAAGAATTGCAATATATTGATAACTTTATTACATCATTAATTAAGGTTTTCCTTGATATTAATTAATTGTTTTATATACCTTATGCTGGCCCGGAATATGTACGAGCAAATCCGTTTTCATATGTTCACGTAATTTGCAAATGTCGGCGTAAGCGCTGTGTGTTATCCGATATGTATATGATTGTTATATTAATCAGTAGCAATAAATTACAGTAGCAGTGAAATAACATATTTTTGTCATTTTATCTCCTTTTACTATTGTCGGGACAGTTTCGGGATTATCTAGCAATCAGCAAGTATCGGTAACAATCAGTTTATGTAATTGTATCAAACCATACAATTCTGATATACTCATTTCTATATTCATGCTCACATTTGCATACACAACTCTACAATTGTATACCAGTATATAAATCAAACGTACCATTTGGCCAGGGATTAATTATCTATCTCTTATTTATGTCTCGTACCGTCCCGGTGTTGGTGCTGGGGACGGGAGTTTCATAACGGCCAGCAGTTGGACATTTGTTGACACATCCCAATGTATTTTTTAGTACGTCGTCCGCATTTGTTGACTTTTTCCAGTGCCGCGACAGTAAAATTGAATCCATCATCGTTCTGTTTGTGTTTCTGTATTTCAACATTTTAGTGAAAAGGTTTTATTAATAATTTGAGTTTTATGAACTTTGACTTGTGAAATTTACTTTTTATTTATGATTGCGTTCAGCCAGTGGCAGAATTAGATTAAACGTGAATACATTAAACGTAAATACATTAAACGTAAATTGATTCTAGCTTAAAGTAAAATGATTAAAGTCCAATTTCAATTGTTAGTAGCTGAGTAGACCAAACAGGCCTAAAAATTTGTAAGGACGCAGCCAGAGAAGAGTAACACTTAGTCCTATTATGTTTCATATTTAAAATGAAAATTAAAATCGTTATCAAAGTGCCAATCACGCCGGCAGCATTAAAAAATAATTTTTATCTTTTCATTTCATCGATTTCCATAGTCCATGTCTAAGGACAGTTTTGAGTATGTATTCAAATTCGTAACATTAAATTTTCTTTGAATTTCCAGTGATTTTCATGGCGGGGAAACCTTGGTACAGAATTAAGAAGCCTAGAGATAACGCTACATTGAAATTCGTGTCGTGTGCGTGGGTAAGTGGAAAACGTACATAAAATCTATCTCCTTCTATAAAAATAGAAACTTGCTGTTGGCAAAGACCTCAGAGTTGTAAAATGAAACATAGCTCCTGGTGGTCAACTTTTAACTGTTTCATACTATTGCCACAAAAATCTTGGTTTTAACTACGTTAATGAAAATAGGTTGTTATGTTTGCGGCATGTTGTAGCAGTTATGTATAGACAGTGAACACAATAAATTGTGCTACGAATTTTAAGCTTTTTTACGTAGCTCTAATAAATACCATATAGTATATAGCTATTACACCGCTTGTTGTTAAAGTACAGTTGTGAAAAATATCCAAAATGAGAAACCTTGAGTTTCACAAAAAAGGATTTAAATAAGTTATTTTAGTATATTATTATACAATTTTCAAAACTTTAACTATAAATATTAAAACACCAATAGCATTTTTGAGTATCAGTGTATAAAGCGAGTCTTGTTCACAAAAAAAAATTATCTTAGTTATTTTCATTGATTCAGATGGCGCCTAATCATTGACACGGACCTCTCGAACAAAATACGATGCTCATAACATCATTTTTATTTGTTTAGTTTTTTTTTTTTTTTTTTTTTTTATAGAAAATAGGCATGCGCTTGACCACTATCTCGCCTGATGGTAAGCGTCGATGCGATCTAGGATGTGACGCGCCTGCCTAGAAGATACCTATTTACTCGTGACTTGAAGACCCCCAAATTGTATTTGTCAGGAAACACAGACTCAGGCAAAGAGTTCCACTCCTTAGCGGTACGCATCATAAAATTGAAACCAAAACGCTTAGTGCGACTCTTTGGTGTATCCACCATATAACGGTGTCGCCAATTTGTAAGTCTGGTTGTCCGATGAAAAAATGGGGATGGCGGAACAAGGTTGTGCAATTCAGCTGCACACTCTCCGAAATGTATCCTATAAAATACTGATAGGCTTGCAACTTTCCGCCTATGCTCAAGGCTTTTGAGCTTTTTACAGAAAAGATCTTCATTGCCGATGAGCCTCTTGGCCCTCCTCTCGATGGACTCAAGCGTCTGGAGCTGGTATCGGGCGGAACCGTCCCAAAGATGAGAACAATACTCCATACACGATCGAACTTGTGCTTGGTAAAGGGTGAGCAACTGTTCCGGTGTGAAGTATTTTCTCACCTTCGCCAGAATGCCAAGTTTTTTTGAAGCCACTTGAGCCTTGCTCTCAATGAAAGAGCCAAAATTGAGCGTCGGTGACAAAGACATACCGAGAAGCTCAAGATGGTCAGTGATCGGCAAGGATACACCTCGGAAAGTAGGAGTCAAGTTGAAAGGACTCCTTTTAGCGGAGAAAAGACACGCCTGGGTCTTTGACGGATTGAACCCCACTAGATTGGCATCGCCCCATTCAGAGACAGCCTGCAGAGATAGGTTCATACGGCTAACCATCGCCTCTCTATGACACTGGATCTGTTCAGCACTGGCTCGTGCATCAGATATATAGGTCTCTACAACAGTGCTGTCATCTGCGTACCCCAAAATACCGGGCAAAAGCAGGTCATTTATATGCAGCAGAAAAAGAGTTGCAGAGAGAACGGAACCCTGAGGGACGCCGGCATTGATAGCCAAATGGTCAGACGAGCTACCGTCAATGACAACTCGTATTGACCGATCCCTCAGGAAGTCCGATATCCAGACACACAAACCAGTGGGAAGACCATATGACGGAAGCTTGCTAATAAGGCCCTCATGCCACACCCTATCAAAAGCCTTCGAGATATCAAGAGAGACGGCAAGCGCCTCACCATGCCTCTCGATGGCTTCGCTCCATTTGTAAGTGGCGTATGCTAGAAGATCTCCGGCAGACCGGTTCCTGCGAAACCCATATTGCCGGTCACTAAGGAGGTCATTTTCTTCTAGATACGACAGGAGCCTGTGGTTCAGTACACGTTCCATTATCTTGCAGAGAATGGACGTGACCGAGATGGGCCTATAATTGATAGGATCAGCACGACTGCCCTTTTTAGGCACAGGTTGCACGTTGGCCAGCTTCCAGGACTTTGGCACTTGTCCTTTAGCCAAAGATAAACGATATAGGCGTGTCATTAGTAAATTAGCGTGCGTGGCGTTAGTAAATTAGTAAAGAAAACTAGTGCTGCTCATATTAAAAAACATCATTATTACCATTCCTTTTAATTCTAGGTGCAGTAGTGTGAAAGGAAAATAAATTAAATCAAACTCTTAATGGTCAATGCAGATATGAATATAGATAACAGATAAAGATAAAATATTATGCAAAAAAATATGAAAAAACATTAAATAAAAATAACGTTTTTTGCTGTTAATTTTTGCTTATCATGAATTCTGTAATAGTCTTTGCTCGTAAGGGTTGTTTTAACAACTTCTCTAAAGGCAGTTCAGTGATATGATATGACACCTTATTATAAAATGCCTCAACCCAAAAATGAGTTGCTTATTTTTGCAATCTGAAGCTTGGAGCAGCAAGTTTATATTTTATTGAGGACAAAAAACTGAGTTCGGTTATTTATGTAATTTTACAGTCACTTTAATTATCCATTAATTACTCTGAACAATTTTAGCTTAATATCGTGCGCTTAAACAAAGTTAATAATATGCTTTTTTAAATATATTTGGCAAATAATATTTGTAGCTAAAGATAAGTATTAAGTATCGTAACAATGAAAAGAAATACATTTATATTGTATAACACATACAGTAAAGTTCGCACATGCGCGTAATCGGTTAAAAAATAGTAAAAGTAAGTATATCAATTTTCTTAAAATCTCTAGACCTTAAATTATAATGGACGCGTAGGTACTGTTATTTTTGAGGATAAAAATATTAGCTTTTGATCCCCACGTCAATAGTCTGCAGGATTGTAATATGAAAGAAGTTGAAGCAAACCATTCTTGCTGTTTCAACATCAGATATGATACTTATTTTCTTAACGGCATACGCGGAGAAACTTAAGTGTATTAGACAAGGCGTCAATATAGGAGTCCCATTAAGATGATATCGTGAATCATTGTGAACAAAATGGCAAAAGAATTTATTCAAGAAAAACTTCTTCCAATACAAAATTCTTAATTAAATGCTTACCTAATATAAAAAAGATTAGTAGCGTTGAATAAAAAATAATCGATACGATTCTGCTTTCTTATATTGGGTAGAATGAGATGATAGAAATCGTAGTAGAAAACTTGTTGTCGTGTATCTTGGGATAGGTATTAGGGCATTTTCACACTTAACAAATGGTTTGAATAAAAAACTGAAAAGCTGCACAATAGCAGGTATTTGGATCATCAATCATTGTAATAGCCACTAGGATGTATGTTACAACAACGTATTATCAATCATCAAAGGCCCTAAAAGGTTTTTTGTATGTTTGTCAGTAAAAAGAGAAATATCCTATGATTGATGTCCCTGTAAATATTAAGGGAAGCTACTTCCCTTAATATTGCTTAGAAGCTGAGCGATGCTCGAAATGGCTCTATAATTCAGTACTCACTTAACTTTATCTTTGTTAGCACAAAAATACAACTAAATGATTTTTAAATAATATAACATTTCCGAAATAAAATATTATTTGTGTTAAATTTATCTATATTATTCAACGAAAACATGCAGTATTTCAGAGGTTTAAAAGCAACCTTCACTTTATTTATGCATGTGATTACTTTCATTTGACATGCAAAAAGACTAGGACTTAGCTAGGATAATTGTGAACCATCCGTTTGCAGTAGCGTATCGAGTTATTTGGGGTGGGTCTGACCTTAATCAAGGAGGTTTTATCAGGTTACTTACTTCAACGTATTAAAACATATTTTTTATTGCCACAATAATCTAAAAGATTAAATGTGTGTAGTCTTTACGTTGTTACAAACAAGTGATTGTAAGTAATTTATTTTTTAAAAGTACGCCTTAACGAAGCGCATACGCCACGACGAGAACACCGAAGGGCCAGCCCTGGAGCACTGGCTGGATTACTCTGCTGAGAAGTATGGGGAAAAACTGGTGGCTGACATGAAGGTCGTCTTTTCCATACTCTACCTCTATCTACCAGTGCCGATATTCTGGTCGCTGTTTGATCAACAGGTTTCTTTTTTTATTAATTTAAAGATAAGAAAATGATGGAAGTTATTTGTATAAAAAAAAAAGATTTTATTTATTTCTTGCAATGATATCCTACATTTCATTATTATTTTTTTAACATTTAACGACATATCGTAAGAATACAAACTCGTATTGTCAATGTGACTGTCGAACTGGTCGAAAAAATCGCTATAAGGGTTCCTTTCTCAAAAGAGAAAATGGAAGACATCATTCCCCGAACCTTGAATCGCTTTGTTGTCCATCTCTATCATGTCAGGACCTAGATATCTATTTGAAATTAATGTCTTATAGTTAAGCCCAAGATCGTGGCAATGTAAGACGCATAATTTGTGCGAGTATACTTAGTAATAAAATAGAATCTATACGGTTCTTTGTCATCAAATATATCATCAAAGAGTAAATAATAAGTATTTTTTAATAACACTGATAGATTTACGGATAAGTACCATATTATGTTAATAATGTTTTTTTTTAAGTGAAGTTCAGTTCAGATTAGAAAAACAAACGCTATTAGTTCCGACGTGAATTCTATTTGTTTTGTAAACATTGGAGAATTTCTCTATAGGTAATGGGTATTACGGGGGCGCTCCGTTTACCTATGACTTCGTCTGCATGAATTTTACACCTTCAGAATTTTTATGGGATTTTAACATAACTTTACATTGGTTCTAATATCTGTACCAAATTCCGTTTATCCGATCGAGCGTAATTGACATCCATATTACATTTATAGTAGTCTAACATTGCCATTATTTTAAAATTAACTACACGATTGGTAGGGTAAGGTAGGGATAAGTATATTATAATAATACGTATATTAAAATAAATATATTATATATACTTTAGTTAACATTCCACCAATTTTTTTTAAATATACAGTTTTTTCGTCACTTGTAAAGTTGGTAAAAATGACTTATGCGGTGTTGTTAGCTAAGGGACGATATTAAGTTTTATTAAAGAATTTGCTTTGAAAACAAGCAATAACTAGCGTAATTAACAAAAGCGAAAAATGGATGTTTTCTCAAATTAAAAAAATATTGGAGGTCCTTTAAATTATGTATATAATAAAAATTGCATTTAAAATGCAAAACAAAAAATTACAAAATAATTGTTTGTATTGCATTGTCAATGCTATCTTGTGATAAATTCGCTGTGTACTCACAAGGCTCAGTAGCTCAATTGGGAGAGCAATGGGCTGGACATCCAAAGGTTCGAGTCCCACCTGAAAATAACTTGTGAATCCAGTCTATTTTTTCAAGTATTTCTCTAGTAATTAAATATTATGTATATATAAGATGTTCTTATAATTTTAATCCTCCAGCCGCGGGCCGATTTCCATTTTTTCAGTCAAAGATGCGGGCAATTTTAATGCATTATTTAAGTTGAAAATATGTCTTCTTTGAAAAAGACATAGAAAAAAAATTGGAATTAGTGAAAAATTTATTTATGGAATGTATACATATGCGGGAAACACCTTTGACGTAAAAAAACGTATCCCGCTGACTACATTCAAACAAATTAAGCTATTTCCACGTCGCTCGCGGTTGGAGGGTTAACATGTAAGTTATAATTAACATGGTGCGTAATATGATTATTTGATCAGTTCCTCATTTCGTATCTCAAGGGTTCCCGTTGGACCTTTCAAGCGTCGAGATTGCGAAGCGAGGTATTTGGCGTAACCCTTATGCCCGACCAGCTACAGGTGATGGTTTGGATACCTTTGACACTTCCAACTTTCATTATAATTCGAGCCACTTGAAATTTTAGTATGCGCTTTGATTAATAACTATTGGACATTTCATTATTTCAAAACCTTTCTTAGAATAGCTAGTAAAAAGCTTTCAAAAATGTAAAATTCGTAACTTCAATATTTTTATGGTTATATAAAAATGATTAAGTATGTATTATGGAGTATCTGGTATTTCAAATTGCAATTTATCTTTTCTCATCTTCACTATCTCAGCTGAAAGACGCCTAATGTTGGACAGAAGCATCCTCAAAAATAGACGAGATTTGTCACAATCTCCATTCTCGCAGGCTTGTTAGAAATTATAATAAAAGTCCATTATTTGAAAAATGCGGCTGCCCATTTTGTGGCCTGCGCAGGTGTTGGCGTGTTTCTACTTCCCGTGGGATACCCCATGAGCATACAATAATATCCTCATAACCTCTTTAAGAGACGAAGTAAACAAAAGCCGAAATAAATATAGCAAAATATTATAGACGACGAATAGTAGTGGGCAAAAGAAGTTTTCGGCCGTCCTTAAAATATTTTCCAATAAATCAGTTCATACATAAGCGGTGACATTTTTTATATTAAATAGGCAGTCGCTTGACCAATATCTCGCTTGATGTAAGCGACTATGCGATCTAGGATGTGACGTACTTGCCTAGAAGATATCACTCGTGACTTGAAGACCCCTTAAATGTATTTGTCAGGAAACACAGACTCAGGCGAAGAATCTATTCCAAAGCGGTACGAATCACAATATTGGAACCAAAACGCTTAGTGCAACTCTTTGGTATATCAACCATAAAATGGTGGCATCCACAGAACAGTAAAAAGAGAAGAAGTCGCAAGTGGGCAATATCCGCGTAACCTCAAATATGCGTAACTCCTCGCAGTTAGACCTTCTGCTTACTAAGCCTAGTCGGGATCGCAACTCTAAGCAAAACAATAAAACAAGAAAGTCGGCTCACTGACGATAGTTGAACGTGACAACGGCATAAGAAAATACAGATGGAATGGTTGCATTTTTCAAAAGAAAATTTTAATTTTATTTGTTTGATAGATATTTTGTATGGATATAGAGAAGGAGGTAAATGGAAATCACAATTGAATTGATCAAGTTACATTTATTTGTACGCATAAATACAATTATGTAAGTCATTGATTTTTACTCAGCGTGAAATAGTTCTGTTAACTTATTGTTATAGTTTTGTCAATTATAGCATAACCTACAATCGCTGCACTAGCGGACCGATGTTATTTATTGTTATATTGAAAGCACGAATATTCGACAATATATCACTGAACATATATTTAATATCGAAAGAATCATTACCTTTATCGCCGCAATTATCACACATTCACTTTTCACTGCACTTCATACTTGACGAAAACATGTAAATGTATTATTGTATAGCAGCTGACCACGCGGACGCATCGCTCACTCAAGTAGGAGAGAGACAGATGTCGAACGCTGCCGAACGCGGAGGCCGAATGTGCCTCTTTGTCGCTCGTTCCGCGCTCTCGCTTGCACTTCAAGCCTTAAATGGAACGCCTCAGAGCGAGGTAACGCCGCATGAGTCATGTTTTTTCGTGCGTGCAGCCGGCTCCATCGAATTATAAGACGTTGTCACGTCAAAAAATAGAAAAATGCCATTTTATGCCATCTATAACTTATTTGATCGTCGCTTAGATAATAAAAATAAATAAACCTCACACGGGATGTTAAAGATTAAGGAATTGTAAGTAGCTACAGTCTCCTCGTCTAAACCGATTACAGCTCTAAGTGGAAAATATATTAATATGCCGAAATTAGGAAGTTAAATGTAATCAAAATTCCAGGTGATGAACCCTGCAATGGTGTTACTCATGATACCAGTTTGTCCCGGGGGCGTGTGGCCGTTGTTGCCAGATCTCCCCCCATTGCAGAAGATGTTCGTTGGTGGCATGCTGGCCGCGATGGCCTTCGTATCAGCAGGAATACTGCAGATAGGAATAGAAGTAAGTAAATTGGTTCCACAAAGTGCTTAGGACACTGCATAAATGAGGAACTACTTTTGTTGCGCGTGCGATTTGTTTAAATAGATACAAGTATTTTAGTTGTCCACTTAAACGTAGGAAAATTTGCGTTGGTCTAGTACAGTCGACTGCATATAAGCTATATTAATCGATGTTTTGACATGCCTTATGCCATTGTTAACACTTATTGAAAGCTCCAATCTAGGCCTATCAATGAATAGCAGTTTTTCCTAGTATTCATTAAAAATCAAAAAAGATATAAAAACCAAAGGTATATAACAATAACATTTAGGTTAACTAATATCTACACAAGACACAATGAAAATGGACAAAGAAAGATAACAAATATCTGAAAGCAGCCATGGTTTCTGAGCAAGATCATAAAAGACAAAGATATTCCTATCACAGAGAAAAAAGTATATAGTACATTCTATAGGTAACAATAGTATTGAGAGAATTAAAAAATGTGAAATTGTTACTGTTAAGAATTAGCCACGACACTATTCCTCTGCTCTTATGCGGCACAATATAGATTGGATAGCTATTATGTCTACCCCTCTATACTTCCATACATTTATATTTATATATACTTCTATAGATACATATATTAGCTCGTTGCCGAGGGCCGGCTCTTTCATCATGCTCTTGCACTGGTGTTGCCTTTGGAGGTGGAGGAGGAAAAAAACCATTTTTCCTTGTCGTCTTTATATCATAGCAATGTTTGATAAAATTCTTCTTAACTGATACTTGTTGAATTTATTGTTATCAACGATATAACTATGACACTGATACCATTGTGATGACAGACTAATATTGTTTAGCGTCGGTTATGTATGGTAACTATATGAAAAATATTTTAAATACCTACCTCTGTTAAAGTTGGCGAAAGTCTTGCGCACAAAACAAAACAAATTATGGACGATTCAAAAGAATTTATTTATAGTGTATTTCAATAAAGTTATGGTATTGGATCATCACAACGCTGGTATAAAGTATCTAGTAATTCTTAAAAGACACTCAAACTACACACGTGGATCAAACATCTTCATGATATGGTAGCTCCCACCATCACGTCGGGGTCACCAAATATCTGTGCTATATAGTGCGTGTTATCTTGAAACATATAATTACGTTTTCCTGGATGTCTAATTTATTATTTCTAAAATTAGTTTACTAGCTGACCGTGCATAGTCTTAGAATCCCAACACATCTTATGTACTTCCCACTGACTGTATCAGATTAGACCCTATTAGTATATGATAAACATCAGATATGTTAATAAATAAGTGTCGTTATTTGATCGTACTAGCGGTCGACGCTTCAAGTGCCAGGTCACCATCAAAGCGGGTTGGTCTTGCTGAACACCTTGGATTGTCCAGTAGAGGTGGGTGTTCGTGGCGAAGGCATTGCCCCTGTGGAGCAGCGTGGCACAGCACTCATGACACCGCTTCCCCACCATGTACTTACCATTACTGTCACCTGCCCTTCTAACTGCGCGGGGAGAGTCATGAAAAGGCATGCTGTAAGAGAAGATTTGAAGACTGTCGCAAGCATGGTACGCGCAAAACAGATTAATTTCTGAGCCAAACAGTGGTAACTTCTTTAGTTACACTAGTTACTAGGTATTACTAGGTATTAACCTAAGCATACTGCCCGCCTTATGGTAATCAGATAACTTGTACATCAATTTAACGATTGATCATCTCAATTTGTTCAGTTATTTGATTTACGCGTCATTTCTTATTTTATAGTTTCTTTTTATTTTACTGGTAGAAACAAGGTTTATGAAAATATAAGTAATTTATACTGAAATTTTCTAAATACGTTGTGCGATTACTTTTTTCCAGTTCATGCCAATAGTCATTGGGCAAAATTCTGACGATCAAATTTCTATGTATTTTATGGACCCAAATCCGTTTATAAAATCTTTGACTGGGAAGCCGAAGCTAAAGTGAGTATATTTGAATGCCTTGTTTTAATAATTTTCTGTAAATATGACTATAGGGGCTGTATCTTAAGAAGATTATTGCAAATGTGACCAAATTAGTAAGAGTCGTTTTTGGTTGTTGAAGACATGTAATCCCCCAAATCCACCACAGCTTTGACATTGTTTCAATAACAAATGTGCATACATTTTTTTCACTCTCAAAGACTCATATAGCTAAGCCTAATTAATGATATTTGTGGTATTATTGTTAATGGTACAATAATACCGCAATTAATTTAATAATAAAGGCAGAAAAAAATATCATTTTTTCCTGATACCACTAAAGCTCGTCAATGTATCTGCTAAAAACAGACCAAAAGTAGTATTGAACTGTTTATGTCTACTTTTTTTAATTTACTTATCTCACTTGAAATTGTATTTGACGCTGAATAAAGCAGAAATAGAATATTGACGTATTGATTTGAAATACTTTTGATAGATTTTTTCTTTGGTTTTTACTTTTAACTTTCCGAATAATCTAGGGCTCTAAACTCTTCCGAGGAAACTGACCAACATAAAGAAAACCAGTTTGTAAAATACAAAATAACAAATGACTGCACCTCACTCAAAATAGTTTTTGTTTTAGACACGTTATGGTTGTATTTTTTAACACAAAAATGTACTTGGCATCCATGATATTGGTAGTGACAAACGTTACTATATAGTTCTAATATTTCACTGCGTAGACGAGGTAGTTTTTCTCTACGAGGCTTTAAATATTTCTTATAGCTTTCCCCTTCCAGCCAAATCTGGTAGAGACCTGCTAATGCAGATTTGGATATTCGTTCTCATATAGAACTTCAGCAGTTTAAGTAGGCCAAAGTCTATCAGCAGGGTGTAGAGAGATTTTGCTGGTATACCTGTCGCTCCCGCTTTTGCAACGTAAAGATTAATTATATTTATAGTTATTTTATAGTGCTTTACATACGCGTCCAAAAAAATTATTTTGGACGCGTATGAGAGCCCAAGATTAAATAGGCTTGAGTTTGAAATTTAGAGTTGAGCCTTTTTTTAAAATGTATATTCGTCTTTTATGTGGTCAATCCTATTTGGGCTCTAGCCACTGAAAAGCTTACAGCTTCATGTATAATTTGAAGCACTCTGTCGTGACGACGTGAGTAATGACACCTATCACACAGCACCTTGCATCCCACCAGTGTGCCTTGCAGTACACACTGTCCCACCACGAGTATAGCAACATATTCCAAATGCTTTCCCCATCTTATTAAGTAACTCTGGTCCAGGAGAGTCGTTTGGAAAGTATTCAGATAGAATTTCAAGAAAGTGGTAAATAAAGATCTATCGTATATCAAGACACACCACTTCAGAGCCAATGGGATGCAAAACTCACCTATAATTATTCACTAACTTTGCATTTCTAAATTCGTAGCGTGCACTTTATCATTTTCGTCTTGCTATAGAAATGATTTTACTATGTCTCGGTTTTCCCCTTTTTTCTCTTTCTGTAAAAAATATCACATAGAAAATATTTATAAAACCAATAATCGCAGAATTGTTACCGATTGAACACGGTTATACCAACGACGTAGACCATGACAGCTATGAACATTGCTGATTTTCAAATCTGGTATTGATATGTAGAAGTATTTGAGAATAAACGTTGTAGCCATGATTATGGTATTGACATGGTAAATTTTTGAAAGGGTCGTTTACGTGGGCGATACTGGGCCCAACAAGAACGTGTCGATAGCAGTGGAAACAGATCGACGGCTAAGTGACATTTACTACGTGTCGGATGCCCCTATTGACCATATCGGTGAATCAGCTTACATGTGTATGCAACCGGGCAAGTAAGTTATTAGCAGTGTTTGTTTGATTAAGGCAATCACCAAGTTCGTGTTTAGGACCCAGAGCAGATAATAGATTTTGAAATTAATTGAATTAAGAGTTTTATTATAGAAAAGGTTCTAAAAATTTTAACATTTATTTTCGCTTTATTTTTAACAAGTTCGTTTGGTTTAAAGTATGATAAACAATAAAACATTTGCTGTTAAAGAAGTAGATGTCACTGTGTTTCTTGATATGACTAGTAAAGTAACCAGACACGAAAAGAAAATATAATTAATTTAAAATTAGTGGTTTTATTGAATCCAGGAGTGAACATTTGACCCGTGCAAATCGGTTTCTAAAAAACATTGGGAATAGCAGTTCTATAATTATCATACATGTTATATTTTCATTTCAATGTCATATAAGCAATACTGTGGTAAAAAATATACAGGATGTTTCTTTTAAAATGTCGGGCCGGTGCTGGGTGATAGATGAGTATCATACATATCCATTTAAGTTTTTTTGTAATTTTTGAGCTGAAATATTTTTCATTATTTAAAAAAGGCTTTAAAAATTATAACTTTTTTTTTGAGTGAGCCTTTCTTAGTAGTTTTTTTAATACAATGACTATTGCTTATAGTTTTCTGATTAAAATAATCTTCCTAACGTTGATCACAAATGCAAAAAACTTGATCAATAGTAAAAAGATTGGGAACAAGCAGGACAGAATGGAATTTTCAAATTTGAAAATAAAATAATTAATAAAACTGTGGGAAAGCCTAAGCTTTTATAATATTACAAAAAAGATATACTTTATGGGGCATTATTTGCTGAAATGTATCTCTGAAAGTATTGAATCGGAGATCTCGTAATTTTCATATTTTATCATTTGTTATTATTTTCGCATATTTTTTTCTTCTAAAGTTTAATTATTCATTTAACTTTAAGTTGAGCTCAGGTAATGAAAAAGATTAATTTTATAAGTACTACTATCCTTTAAAAAATTAATTATAATATAAAACGTGTTACAAAAAACTCCGTAAAAAATGTAATAAATTATCAAAGCGAAAAATATACCCTTGTAAGCTCTGCATAGAACTGAAGTTATCATATATTATTCAACAGCTTTTGCAAACTCAATAACAGGAATTAATGGCTTGGAAATACGTCAAGGCAAAAAAAAACGTTATGTTGTCAATTTTAAATCTTCTAATCGATATCTTACAATTGTTTTAACCAACATTATTTCTGAAGTGAAAAAAATTACTATGTTTTCTCACTCTGAATATTACGATATGATGTTATGCGTAGGCCATGAAAATGGCAAATTAACATTTTCTTTAACTTGTAATATCGATCTGAGCGGTTTCTGTACATTTTGTACCCTATGTCGTTACGCGGATATTAGGTAAAAATGTACATAAATATTCTGTGTTATTCACTCGTTAATTATATGGAAATAGAGTGATAATTTTGGCGGTAAGTCATACTGCGATACTACGGTTTCCGCATATTGTAAATTGACGTTTCCGTTTTACGGGTATTTTTTAACACTAGTATAAGGGGGACATATATAAAATTCAAATTGCGATTGTAGCGAGACAGTTTGTTGAATCAGCATCATACAGTCGTATCTCTACACGCGTGCCGAACGGTTCTGTTTTGCTAATTAGTAGTTATCGAGATCAAATTTACTTTATTTCTGTGAAACCCTTTGTGACGTTATTTAATAGACTTTTACTAACTTATATCTTGTTTTATTTCAGACACTCAATAAATCCTTCTGATAAGAACATTATAGTTAGTGCAGTATTCATGTAAACATCATACCCCAAAGAAAATCTATATGATCATATTTTGTTTACATTATGTTTATTCTTACAATAAGTATTCAAAATGCTGGCCACCAACTGATATGCACATTCGGACCTTCGCAAAAAAACTCTTCTTGATGTTATCTTAGCCTTCGTGTTGCTATTTTATATGATTTTGCATTTCCGTCAACTTTGTTTTCAGTTGTTAAATATTTTCGTATTCCGTACAGTACACCAACTCTTTGTAAAAGCCTCATAAGAAAAAATCCGTGAGGTCGGGTGATCTAGGCGGCCAAGCTCCAAGCGGCGGTCCACTGCAACCCATCCATCTCCCGGGGTATTGTTGGTTTAATTCTTCTTGAACGGCTCTTGCAAAATGGCATGGGGCTCCGTCCATTTGATAAAACATCTGGGTTCTTAATAGAATATTTACGGTTCTTAATATATAAAAAAAACTACCAAGAAAAGCTTACTCAAAACAAGTTATAATTTTTTAAAGCCGTTCAGTCCTTTAATCATAAAAATTAAAGGAAAAAATTTAACTTCAAAAAAAAAATTGCGGAACATACATGCGGGTCAAATCGATAGGTATGGTACTCAGCAATCACCTAGCACCGGCTTGACACCTTAAAAGAAACACCCTGTATATATGTTGTGTTTCATAATGAGAGACGGATGGTATAACTTTTAGTGAACCTAGTTGAAAAAACCTGCGGTCACTGGCTTTAATTCCGGATGAGGAAAGCGTTTGTGTGATGAACTTGAATACAAATTGAAGTTGGTATACCCATCCGTTGTTTGTTCGTAGTGTTCACACTGCGGACAACTAGGTACTACTACTCCAACAAGCTACCACAAACTGTAAAAAATTCTCAGTGACTACTGAACTCTATTTGTCGGCTCAAAGTTGAAACAGTACCTCTATTCTACCTCGCCTCACTCATCTCCCTTACCAAACTGAAAGTCTTACTTCGGGGACTGGGGCAAAAATAATTTGTCTCGAGACTTTAGATATAAGTTATGATTAATAGTGTAGGAATAAAAAACATAATTTCATGTAAATAGATTTACATTTATAACCACCTAGTCGTTATTAAAATGTGGGACGTACTCTAAATAAGTAACCATACGTGATCACAAAGGTAATGTTATGGTTATGTATAGTTATTGTTTTTGAGTATAATTAGGTAAGAACAACATGGTTTCTACACCAAATATAACGTAATATAACCACAGAAAATACTTTGTTATTAAGCTTCATAGCTAACTATCACTACATATTTTGTAGTAATTGCAAAACCTTTAGATACCCTGCCCCTTAATAACGTTCTCTGATACAAAACTGTCTGAATAATAAAAACTAATGAATAGCGGTATTCAAACGGATTACTTTAGCCATTTAGTTTGTCAGAATTAACAATGACGTTATTAAATAGAAATAATAATAAATAGAACTTATGAGTACATGACAATGTGTTTACTAGGATTCAATTGAAATTTTTTTTAGACACGCAATTAAATATCATGATTCAACTTCTTTATAGTAGCACTTGCGTTTGAAAGGTTCAAATGGTGTGCCCAAAGTGCCGGTGGTGAAGTGTCAGGATCGGGAGAGGGCTACCTCAGAGCGGGTGGGGTGTACGTACTGTGCTTGCGCGAGCGGCTGGGTCGGCTGGACGCGGCGGTGCTGCACGCCCCGAATCCACCGAATGAACTGCACCTTGCGTGGATCGTGCCTCAGTACCTCCTTGTCTCCGTCGCGGAGATCATGTTCGCAGTCTCTGGCCTAGAGTTCTCCTTTACACAAGTAACAATCAATGCATTTTGTTTTTGATATTTATCCAGACTATAAATATTGCTAAAATCTTAAAAGATATAACTGTAACGTAATCGGACTTGGTTTGTTTATTGTATTTGTACAGGCACCCAAGAGTATGAAAACTATTACAATTGCTGCATGGTACGTGTCAGTGGCGTTTGGAAATCTGATAGTGATTTTAGTGGCTCAGACGAAAATCTTTGAGTCTAGAGTGAGTTGTAATATAACCTATTTAATAGTTTTCATAAATATACCAACATTTGTTATTAGTTATTCGGTAGCAGCAACAAAATATGTATTTATTTTTAGTGACCGCGTTGCCCTAATGGTAGCAATGTATACAGATTTTTTTTTCTGTGGTTCTTATGACATATAGTATATAATAATGAATGTGGTATCTGCTCTCATGCGTCTATTTGTAAGGTAAAATCACATAATCAAACAATCTCATTACACAATGAGTCGGACAGCAGCATCGAGTCTGACCGCGGTCAGAGCACTCACCCGGATTGCGAAAGGTCGTGGGTTCGAATCCTACCTGAGGGCTCGGAGGCGTAGTTGTTTCCCCCCCTTTTTATATCTTATAGTAATATTGCATTGTGAATGCAAAAAATTACATTCAAAACAGTATATTTATATTATAAATCAGGAGCTTGATGGCGTAATGGTTAGTTTGTTTGTTCAGCCATTGCTAAAAGGCAGCTTTTTCGCAAAGGCCTTTCATCAAATGAGTGATTAAAAAAATATTATCTAAAGCTTCTTAGTACTTTGAAAGGTACTTTAGGCCGTTGGTTCACTGATTGGAACACTGATTTCTGACAATAAATAGCAATTGACTTGAAATAGAAAGTCGACTAATAATTTATTACTCATCACTTGAAAACTGGTTTTATCGTTCTAGAAAATTTTCTTCATAGTCCATGCGAATAAAAGGGAGAGTGCGATAGCTTAGGAGAAGAAAAATAGTTTGAAAGTACTGATGAAATAGACAGGCCTTACTTTGCTTTTATTTATTGGTTGTGAAGTATCATAATATCACAGCTGCAGTTTTAAACAATTCTTAATTGTTTTCCGAATGATAATGAGGCCAATTTTAATTCAGGCTACCGAATTCTTCGTATACGCTGCGGTGTTGACTTTGGCGATGCTGCTGTTTCTTCAGATGGCTCAGGGCTATGAGACTAGAAGTATCGAAGCTGACGCATCCTCCTCGGAGAGCCGGCCCCTTCTGCACCATCGGTCTAAGGTGATATTTGTTATCAGGCCTTAATACTCTTCTGGAACTTG
Source organism: Calamotropha paludella (assembly GCA_927399485.1). NCBI lineage: Eukaryota > Metazoa > Arthropoda > Insecta > Lepidoptera > Crambidae > Calamotropha > Calamotropha paludella. The sequence continues at coordinate 27,258,395 of OV656803.1, read as the reverse complement.
TACTATGGGTACTAATATTATTAGATTGTATTAATAACCAGTGATGGCGGAAATGTTCAATTTGAATATGCGAAAATTAGAAAAACATATAAAATCTCACTTCCATAGTACTGACTTATTATTTTATAGATTTAATATGAATCTAATGTAATGCCTTTAGTAAAATATATTTTATCACTTCGATCAATTTCCCGATATTCATAACATGAATGTGAAACAAAGTTTAGTTTACGATTACTCTTTCAAGTATTTTTGACTACATAAAAGTTGTTTTCAATAGTCAATTAATTTCTTAACTTATTAACTTCAAGTTCTGTTCCCAATTTTTATGACAATCTTTCACTTACAATTTTTTTAAAAACATCTAATAGTTTACTCTAAGATTTCGAAGACGCCTATAGAAAACAACCACATCTCCGAGTCCTCAGGTATAATCTGATGTAAGTAGGTAGCCCCGAGGGCTCACAGATGTGGTTGATTTTTATAGACGTATTTTAAATCTTATAGAAACATGACATTCTGAATGCAAAAAATAAAATAAATAATTTAATAGTTTACTTTTATAAATATTTAAGAAATAATAGAAAGTTCTTATGAACATAGAGTTATACTCACATGACACCATTCATATGCTTTGTTTAATATAGATTGAACAAAATATTGGGTATTTATCACGAAGAACATAGCAATCCGAACCCTTGATCCCGGGCCAATAAAAATTATTGAAAGATTGGAGGCTCGGCCGCAGATATTAATAATTTAAATTATTTTAGACTAGGTATATAAAAATACAGGAACATAATTAAATGTGATTCTCTAGGACCCTCCCTAAAATTTAATTTAGATACCGTACGTGGGACACTCGGAAAGCTTTGCGGAAAAAATTATGTGAGAGGTCATGGCCAATTATAATTATTAAAAACGCGATTATTTATTAGTAAAAGTATCATTGTTCGAATTTCCTTCCTCATTTTTTTAGTCCTATACACTAAGTGGGTGTCGCAAAAACGATTATGATTATTGCCTTATCACCAAACACCTCCCGTAGCGTAGTCCCGTGCTTTTGATAGATGGAATATTGTTAATTTGGTCCACATCATAACATTATTGGCTAATTATTATCGACAGTAACAGCTGAATCGAGCGCCGCGAGATTTATGATGACCGCTCTGAAGGGATTGGGTAAATAAAACTAGACCAAATGTTTAAATATCTTATTTATATAAATGTTCAAATATAATATTTCAACTTAAATATTTCATTATAAAACTAACACTTCACCACCTAAGAGCACTCGACTTGGAAACCATGCAAAGTTATAAAATAAACTTCGATAATGAATCAAGGAATCCGGCGCTATAAATAAAGTAAACTTCATGAAGTCAGCAGTAGGATCCTATGTGATTCTAAGGGTTTCTTCCTATCCCACCAATAATTTTCATGAGGTGTACTTCCTTTACCTATGTTCATCAGTCGGACGTCATCCAAGATAGATTTCTAAGGCTTCAAATATATAGTTGTGTATACATGAAAAGACAAAGCATATTAGTAGAATTCACGAAAACATTCAATACAATTTACTAAAGCTTACAAGTTATATATTTTTTAAAATAAAAATATTGATAAGACTAATAAACGCAAACTACGAGGCGTATCCAGAAAGTAAGTGTACTGAGGCTCTCACGACCGAATTAATTTTATTTCCGCCATACATGTTGGCTACACGCAAGTGTAGCCAACATGTATTCTTCCCATTCGCAACGATACCGGTTCAAGGTCAGTACGTTGAGAAGTGTTTCGTGAAAAATGTCAATCCAATCTCTCGCCAAGTGCGAAATACGCGGCGTCATCCGTTATCTCGTTTGGAAGGGAAAACCTTAGGTTGCGGTTTATAATGAGGTGAAAACTGTTTATGGTGATAAAACTATGAATCGTCCGAGTGTGTACAAGTGGTATCGCGAGTTTAAAATGCCAGACCACATACGGCCAACGCCACGAAGATCTCTTTCCCTCCCTGAAGCTGCACATGGGTGGAAAAAGGTTTTCAACCGACGAGGAGGTCAAGGAGGAAGTGGAGAAATGGGTTGGCGGGAAACTACTTTGAGGAAGTTATTGCCAACGCCAACGCGTGTAGTCGCTATCAACTAATTACAAGACAATTAGTCATTTCCAAATATTTTTCCGTAGCGCGAACGTAAGAACGGGAGGAGAAAATTAACAAAAACTCGTCGTTAACAACCGACGACAACTCCCTATAGTTTTATATCAGAGAATATCTAAATTACATTTCAATATAATTAACAAGGCCTTCAAAATGTACGGTTTTGTAATGCGTTCTAGTGTGGTGATCTACAATTTTAACTATTTTTGATATAAAACTCACCATTTAGCTGGAAAACGCAAAAAAGCCATTTTTGCAAACTTTAACAAATGATATTTTTTGTGCATAAGGAAGATTGATGGGAACGTTTCACAATTCATTTATAATCGTATTCTGAACATCCATACCAGGTTTTAGCTCTATGGGAATTTTTGTAACCTTCAATATCATATTTGACTGGACTTGCCTTTTGCAATTTACAAAATGAAATAATTCCTTTTAGACTTTTAGCCTATTTTATGTAGTTAAGTCAAGTATATCCCATGATATAACTAATTAGGACATTCACTTCACAATATCCAATATCAGTTTAGTATTTTCGAAAAAAGACAGACAAAAAGCGTAATATGTTATAGCGTTGCTGTGGCTCAGTTGTTATAATTTGCAATTTTTTGGAGCGGAGCGAGCGAAGCGAGCGAATCTCCCATGGATCAGCTCCAATGGCGCAATGTCTGGTACGCCATAACTTACCGAGTTCTTTACCGATTTTAATATTTTTGTGTGGAATCGAATCAACAGGTTAAGGACCAGATTGTGGCGAAGCCCAAATTTGGAAATTCGCGAAAATTCCCATCGAAACAATTTTTTTTTCTTTTTTTAACTATTACGCTCCACTCCAATATATGGTGCTAGCGTAGCTTTACGTTTAGCCACTGTATCGCCTAGTTCAATTATAAAAGTAAATGAAATCTATCCTATGTTCTAACTTGGATCCAATCTAGCATAGTGAAAAAATCATCATAATCGGTTGAGTATTTTCGGAGTTCATCGCGGTCAAACACTGTGATAGGGAATTTTATATATATGCACATATATACTAGCTGACCCGCCTACGCGTTGCTGTGTTCTATTTAAAACCTATCCATGTCCTAAGTTGGAACAAATCCAGCAAAATGAAAAATAATCAAAATCGGTTGTGTAATTTCGGAGTTCATCGCGGTCAAACATTGCGACAGGGATTTTTTCTAAATTGCCATATTTATTTGGACCCATTTTGTCTTTTTCTTTGCTGTTCACAGTTCCAACCAAACATAACAAAAAAAAATGTGTGGATGTTTTTTCTTTGGCTAAGGTACTGCCTAAGCGATTTTTCTTTCTCGTGGTTCCTTAAATACCTTTTTTATATCAAACATTAATTATATTATTGCACATATTATATTCGTAGTCTTTCGCATAAATTTGTAACGCTGTTTTACATCTTTCATAAAATCGATTGTTTGTTTGGTGCAACGGTAGCGATCCTGCCTTTCGCACCGATGGTTCTGCGTTCGAATCCCGGAAGGGGCAGATGTTTATATGATGAATACGAGCATTTGCACCTTAGTCATGGGTGTTTATATATATTACTATAAATATTACATATCTATGCATCATATATGTATGTCTATCCGTTACCCTAGTATCCATAACACAAGCCTTACAGTGCTTACTTTGGGCTAGGCTAATTGTTGTGAGTGAGATGTAGTACTTAAATCACCTATATATTTATGTGTTATTGGACAATATAGGCAGTCTTTATCCAGCATTCGGTAGTATCATTTCTCGCCTTCGCTCCCAACCTTACATGGCGACCCTGCCTAAGGGTATCGTCTTGCGCGAGTGAAACTAACACCAACACCGTGCCGAATATGGACTCACAGGCGTAATCATCATTGTTGCAGTACTAATTAAAATATTACATCATGTTTAAATACATTCTAAATTATTGTGACAACGGGTGTGTACCTTGTAAAAACAAAAATGGGAAAATCACAGTCAAAAGAGGAGGTCATAATCGCCCAAAATGCGGCAGGCGGTTCTAATGACGCCAATCTTGAATTGCTGCACAGTCATCTTACCACTACCAATATTTTGATGATCTTCATCGTGCTTTGTGTGGCGCTTATTGTGCTATACATGATATTTCGTATGTATCGTAAATGCCACTTGAGATGGATTCGCCAGGAATTCCAGCAAAATAATAACAGAGGCTCTTTTTTAAGACGACGGTATATTTACCCCAACAACCCGCCGACAGAAGAAAATAAAGTGTGAGTGAGTGATAAAGTGATACGTAGAACTATCAGTGATTTATATTTCAATTATAGTGCGCGGACGATATCCAAAAATTGCAATATTATGAACATTAAGTTTTATTAGAAACGCAATATTATAAATATAAAGTTTTACATGTGAAATACTTTCGAAAACTTGTAAATAAAAATAATTATTTTAGTATATTTCTATTAAATTATAATCTGACTATTGCTATTATTTAATGGCAAAATGTATAAAAGAATTGTATGACAGTTTATTAGTAATAAGAACTTATTTAATAAAAATTGGCCCATCTAAAAGAGAAGGAGAAATACTAAATAAAAAGCTTAACGAGGCCAAATTAATTGTTGATCAATATAATAATTATTTACATAATATAAGTAGAATCGAGAGATTGAACACAGATGAACAAACATTAATAAATACGTATTGTGACAATTTTATTAAATTATATAAGGAGATTTGTGAGTTGTGTAATAAAATCGATGCTAGATGTGATTTAGCAAATATGGAGAATTTTGATTTAAAAGTTGCTTTGAGCTTATTGCCGGTCATGACGGACGAAATTACGGTGATAAGACAACTAATTGATGGCATAGAATATTATAGTTCTGTTATTAATGACGATTCCAAAAAGAAATTAATTAATTTTGTATTAAAGAGTCGACTGTCACAAGGTGCAAAACTAAAGTTAGATAGTCAATACGACACAATTGCAGAGCTTTTAACTGATATGAAACGTATTTTATTGCCACAGAAATCTGCAAGTTCTTTGCAAAAGCAATTACTTAATTTTCGGCAAAATGATATGTCGATTGATGATTATGGGAAAAAACTTTCCGAAATGTTTGTTGACCTTACGGTTTCTCAATCCGATGGAAATAGCGAAAAATATAATGTTTTGAAAGAAATTAATGAAAAACAAGCCATTAGACAATTTAGTGACGGATTGCGAAATCGTAGGATCAGCACGATTATTTCAGCTCAGAGGTTCGGATCACTGAAGGATGCGATACAAGCTGCAGTCGACGAAGACGTTGCGGCTTCGAATACACAGCCCGAAATCATGTCAATGAGGTATACTCGTAATAATAATAATTTCAATTCAAGGCAACAATACAGTAACAGGAGATTTGGAACCATCGGCCGAGGACGACAGTGGGGCCGTGGTCGTAATTACGGTCGTGGATCGCAGCTGTCCAGAGACAATCGGCAGGATGTTCAACAGCCTCAGTCGCAGCCAAGCGGGTACCGATACCCTGCACACCGAGGAGGTAGAGGTAACTACCGAAATAATTATTTTGATAATAATTACAGGGGTAATAGACAGTTTAGAGGGCAAATCAGGACTGTAACTAATGATTCACAGGGTTATCAGGTTTCACAGCCACAGCCCAGTACTTCAAATCAGCACCATGAGCTAGAAAATGAGTTTTTTCGAGTCTAATAATTATAATATTTTGGCATGTGACAGTAGTTTTTTCGTAGAACTATATTACAATAACAAATATGCGTTGACTTTCCTTTTAGATACAGGTGCATCAATTTCTGCTTTAAAATATAAACATGTTGCCCAGTTTGGTATTCCAGTGCATAGAGACAACATTATCATAAATGGAATAGGAGGCAAAGTCCAGGCAATCGGATACGTGTTTATACAATTAACAGTACACGGTCAGTACATTGAACACAAGTTTTATGTTTTTGATTCCTTGCCTTGTAAGGCTCATGGAATTATCGGCCAAGACTTTTTAGGCAAACAAATCGGTTATCGACTTTAATAATGAAACTTTGTCGTTACGACATAGCGATTCAACTAAAACTATCATTAAATTATTTAGTTCGAAAGACTTTTTAATGACTTTACCAGCAAGGTCAGAATCTATCCAATATGTAAACATGAACTTAACTGAGGAATGTGTTATATGTACTAATGAATTATCGGAAGGAGTTTTTGTTGCAAGTACATTAGTAACTCCTCGTAATGGTAAAATACCCGTACGGATTTTGAATACGAATACTAAAGATATAACTTTGTCAGAAATAAATCTCGATATTCATAGTTCTAAGGAGTATAAAATTTGTGTTTTCGATAATAATGTGAAAAATGCATCGCGAGTCAAACAATTATTTTCAAAATTAAATTTAACTCATTTGAATAAAGAAGAAAAAAATAATATAGAGAGTTTGTGTGCAAAATATTCAGATATATTTTATATAGAGGGTGATAAATTATCAACCACAGATATTTACAGTCATCAAATAAAATTGAAACCAAACACTCAGCCAATTTATTCCAAACCATATAGATTACCTCATGCTTTACAAAAAGAAATTAAATGTCAAATTGATAATATGTTGACAGAAGGGATCATAGAACCTTGCCAATGTGAATGGTCTAGCCCCATCTTATTAGTACCGAAAAAACAAGATAACAAAGGAAATAAAAAGTGGCGTTTGGTCATAGACTATAGAAAACTCAACAACGTTATTCATGACGACAAATTTCCGCTTCCGAATATAACGGAAATACTAGATTCTTTATCTGGCTGCATATATTTTTCACATTTAGATTTACATCAAGGTTACTACAACGTAAATTTAGATCCAAACAGTCGCAAGTATACAGCGTTTTGTTCAGGTCAATTTCAAATGACTAGGATGCCAATGGGTCTTAAAACTAGCCCAAGTTCATTTTCCCGAATGATGACTATGGCTATGACAGGACTAACATACGAAAAATGTCTGGTGTATCAAGATGATTTAGTATGCTTTAGTAGAGATTTACACAGCCATATAAAAAACCTACAGGATATTTTTGAAAGATTACGAAAGGTAAACTTAAAATTAAACCCACAAAAATGTATTTTTTTACAAAAGGAACTTCTTTATTTGGGTCACGTCGTCTCTTCAGATGGCGTTATACCAGATCCAAATAAAATAGAGGCAGTTAAAAATTATCCAGTGCCAGCGAATGCAGACGAAATAAAACGGTTCGTTGCTTTCGTTAATTATTATCGTAAATTTATTCCTGATTTTGCAGCAAAAGCATACCCACTAAATTATCTATGTAGAAAGAATGTAAAATTTAACTGGAATGAGGATTGTCAAAAATCATTTGAAATTTTAAAACAAAATGTTATTGCACATCCTGTATTACAATATCCCGACTTCTCAGAAAATAACGAATTTATTTTGCAAACCGACGCATCTGGTTATGGTGTCGGAGCAGTATTATGTAATGGCGATAGAAAACCTGTGGCATACGCTAGTCGCAGTTTAAATAAAGCTGAAAAAAGATATCCAACTATAGAGAAAGAGTTACTTGCGATTGTTTGGGCTGTAAAACATTTTAGGCCATATTTATACGGTCGAAAATTTAAAATTCAAACAGACCACAAACCACTCATATATTTATTTGGTATGAAAGACCCTTCAAGCAGATTATTGAAATTAAGATTAATAATTGAGGAATACGACTTCACTTTAGAATATATTAAAGGTAAAGAAAACTGCGCCGCGGACACGCTTTCTCGTTTAATTTTAACGTCAAACGAATTAAAAGAGATGAATCAATGTGTTATGAATTTTATGACGCGAGGTCAGAAAGCTAGGCAAGCTCGGGAGGCTATTGTTTCCAAGAACGATTGGCTTGATCACCCAAAAGTTGTGGAAATACATAGCAAGCCGAAATATATCACGGAATTACGTTTCATTAGCGCTAATGAATTAAATCGATATCGTAACTTAAATGAAATAAGACACGAGAGTAAATGTTTATGTTTTGTGCCTAAAAATAACACAATTTTTATTAATCCAGCTTCTCGATCGCAATTATCGCCAGCCGAATTTGCGAGAAAACTGAATAAATTTTGTAGTCAAATTGATATAAAAGAGATATATTTTATAAAAAACGAAAATAATAATATTTTTATAAAAAAATTATTAAATGAAGTTCAAAGTTGTAAAACGTGGTCCGGACCAAGGATATGCATTTTAAAAGACGTAAAGAGGATAGAAAATAAAGACGACCAACGAGTTATTATAAATGATTTTCATCTTTTGCCCACTAGTGGCCACGCGGGCATAAGACGAATGATTAACAGCATTAAAAAATATTACTTTTGGCCAGGTCTTGAGGTTGACGTAACGGAGTTCGTTAGAAAATGTGGTAAATGTCAAAAACAAAAGCACTCTTCACATTATACTAAAGAGCCAATGAGTATAACGACTACAGCACATACAGCGTTTGAGAAAATATTTTTAGATGTAGTAGGACCTACTACATCTAAATTTATTTGGATAGAGATATAAATAATTACATATATATTTTAACAATACAATGCGAACTTAGTAAGTACATAGAAGCTTATCCGTTACATTCTAAAAGTGCAGGTGAAGTAGCAAGGAGCTTTGTCAATAATTTTATTCTCAGATATGGCATTCCAAAAGAAATAGCCACCGACAGGGGAACCGAGTTTTTGTCATCAACAATAAAGGAGGTGTGTAAACTTTTAAATATAAATCAATTACAGTCAACGGCGTACCATCACCAGAGCATCGGTGCATTGGAGAACTCGCACAAACACTTAGGTAATTATTTACGCATCCAAACTGATAATCACCTGGAGGCCTGGAGCACTTGGCTTCCTTATTGGTGTTTTTCGTATAACACATCGCTGCATGCTGAAACTAGGTTCACGCCTTATGAATTAGTTTTTGGAAAGAAATGTTGCTTACCAACAAATTTAATTTCAGGACATGTTGACCCTTTATATAATGTTGAAAGTTACCCATTAGAATTAAAATACAGATTACAAATGTCGCAAAATGAAGCGAGAAATAATTTGATAGCTAGTAAGGTAAAAAGAAAAATCAAATATGATCGTACTATGAATCCTGTATCGTATAAACCTAATGATTTAATTTTGTTGAAAAATGAAACAGGTAATAAGTTTCAAAGTATATTTTTAGGTCCATATAAGGTAATTAAAGATTGTTCACCTAATGTCGAGATAATTAAGGATAATAAAACATGTATAGTACATAATAATAGAACAAAATTATATATTTCATAATGTGTCTAGTTAAAATATAAACACTGATACTTACTATGCGTTGTTATGCTATATTATATGACAACAAATATATTACTTTATTTACGTTTGTAATCTTAAGATAAGATATGTAATCAGATAATAAGATAATAAGAAATGTAATCAGTTTATAACATGTAACTTATATCAAAATAAAATAAATAACATTTATTTTTATTTTTTTTGTAAAGGATGGTGATGAGATGTAGTACTTAAATCATCTATATATTTATGTGTTATTGGACAATATAGGCAGTCTTTATCCAGCAATTGGTAGTATCATTTCTCGCCTTCGCTCCCAACCTTACATGAGTGTAAGAAATATTTATTTAATATTATTATTTATTTTATATTTGTTAAATGTGATAGGAAACTTCAAATGTACAACTGTTCTGTTCATAGATAATATCGGTCCATTCGCTTTCTACATCGAGCACGCGAGGTTTTAGTACCCGGACGAGTGCGGCCTCGTGCCTTGGCCTGATGGAGCGTGCGAGGCCGGCGACATGGCCCACGCGCGCTTACGTGCACCTCGCCACACCTAGTACAAGTGAAGCTAGGGCTACAACTCTTGCCAAGTAGCCAGCTCATCTGGAATTGACCTTCCTTCGCTGTTCAACTCATAGCTAATGCAGCACCGACGACAGTAACTAATAAGCTAAGTAACTAATAAACATTATTCCAGCACTCGCGTGAGTTAGAAGCGAATATAGCCCTGTGCGTACATGTATGAACTTGTAACGCGTTTCTGTCTAGTGTGTCATACCAATGCATATTGGAAATGGAAGGAATAAATGCATAATATTTACATGTATAAATAACATGTTACAATGAAATTCAACTTTGATAAACAAACTCCTAAATAGATAACGTAGTGGGTTTTCGACTGCGGTAAAGCTTAAATCAGGGTAATATGTTTTACACAAGAAATCCTTGGTTTCAATATTTTCTCATTTATATTCTATTTTTTTTATATTATTGCTTCTATTTATTTCTGTTGTTTCTTCTGTTTTCTCTATTTTCTTCTGTTGTTATTAAGTATTTAAAGTTTTAACTTAATTTATTTGGTTTATAGAGGCGATAAATATGTAAGGCATATTTAGTTGTATAAAAGAGTATCTAGAAACTGTTATTAATATATGTTTGTTTGTAAAGAAATAAATTATATAAACAATTTACTATTGTTTTATTTCTAATCTTGATATATTACTTTTTTAACCTTGATATATCTAACGTATATACACAAATTGATCAATTAATATTCTCTGTCAAACCCTTATTTGTCACATTGTTTTAAAGCTTGAATAGCTGCTTAATCTCTCATTTCGGTGACAAAAAGTTGATTATTGCCGTCGATTCTATAGCCTTTTAGGAACCTTATCCAAGCCACGTACTTACATACAAAAGTTGTCACACGCCAACCTGTTTTTGCAATGAACAAGATAAGGATTCTTAATGTTAGATATCGCCATTAATCATGGTCGAAAACGTTTTGGTTTTTTCCGGTAGTGTCATAAGAAAGAGTGATGATTTGTGGTATTATTTTGGGGATTAGGATTAGAAAATATCGGATTTTTTTATATATACAACTTTAATGATTTACTGAGGGATATTCAAATGATATTTTCCGTTTTCGGTACTTGAATTGTTAACACCTTAGTATTTTGCTCCGAAACAAAAATGAAAACAACATACTCGTACTTGCAGCCAGATTTTCTGGCTGATGCTAAACCAAAACCGAAGAAACGGCAGATGACATCTTCTATGAAAACTAACAGAACGAATGCATTTGACTTGATGAGGGCTCGATCTAATTCTTTTACTTCCCAACGAACAGGAAAACAACAATAGCAATCAACTATCGGCGAAAGGAAACAAGAACACAAACAAAAAAACATAACCCACTCTCTCCCAAGCCGACTGGTCCTCGTGGGGGGAAATGGCCAAGATCCTTTAAAGATAAATAAAAGAACTTGAAATATACACATAGCAACATTGAACTCAAGATCGTTAAGGACACTTGAAAGAGTTCAAGAACTTGAAACGGCCATATCTATACATATAAATAAAATTGAAGTGTCTGTTTGTGATATTGCAATAACCGTTTTTTACTACATGCATATAAATATATATACGGTACATACACCAAAATACCATTTTTTATAATTTTTGTCTGTCTGTCTGTTTGTTCCGGCTAATCTCTGAAATGGCTGGACCGATTTTGACGGGAATTTATTGGCAGGTAGCTGATGTAATAAGGAGTAATTTAGGCTACTTTTATTTTAGAAAAAATATTTTATAATAACTGAGCCACGGCAACGTGTGGCCGGGTCAGCTAGTCAGAAATAAAATAGGTCAGAATAGGAATAAGTGAAATGTTAAGATATGGGAAGACTATAGAAGACTATGGGCATTACATTATACACCACATAGGCACGACGCCGGGGCAATAAGGAATAGGCTTCTTAATTAAAAAGAGACTAGCGGATAAAATAATTGAAATTAAGGAGTCACAGAAAGAATAGCTATCTTAAACATATTGCTACCAGTTAGCAAAAAGGAAAAATGGTCAATCATTCAAGAATATTCGCTTCCAGATTCAAATAAAAAAAGAAGCTATAGTAAAGATAGAAAAGGTTCACCATGATTTGAAAATAACCAAACAAAACACAGAAAAACAAACAAAAACAGAGATTTCAACGGCTAGATTGGAACATGCGATAATGGAGAAGAATACACAATTGAAAAATATGGACTCGGCAAAAGAAGCAAAAATGGGGCAAGGATAGTTTAGATAGTTTTGGGGCAACATTAGTCAATATAATCGAAAAAAAAACCATATCTATTGAGGACAAATATGAAAAAAATTTGAAAATATTTAAAACAGAATCTAGAAAAGTAAATAAAATCACAAACTCTTCAAATACTCAGTAGCTAAGAAAGGAAAAAACTATTACAAATAAAGGAAAATAATCAAAAGAAGAGAAACAAAATAAGAGAAATTAGTAGGAATATAAACGAAAGTATAAGAAAAGATAGGAAAACAAAGAGATAACAAACACTATAAAAACGCATAAAGAGAACTGGTGGAATAAAAAGGCTATTAAAGAGTTAAAGGGATACAAAATGAATGGATGTTAAGGGTAGAGACTAAAAATAAAACTAAGATGAGAAAAGGGCCTGAAATACTGAAAGTAGCAACTGAGTTTTTTAGAGAATTATAGCAAAGAAAGAACCCAAGAGCGGCCGTAGAAAAATTTAGTTTGGATTATGAGCCTATGCCGAAAAAATTGAAAGAAGAAACGATTAAAGCAATTACTTCACAAAAAACAGACAAAACACCTGGATCTGATCAAATTACCAACGAACTACTTAAATCTACTATACCAGCAATTGCTTCAATACTAACAGACTTATTTAACGAGATTCTAGAGACCGAAACTATTCCAGAGAACTGGACAAAATCGACGATAAAACTGTAACATAAAAAAGGAAATAAAGAAGAAATCGGACACTATCGCCCCATCAGTTTATGTCCAATGTTTATAAGGCCTTCTCAAAAAATATCTTATCAAGAAATAATACAGTACTTGATAAAAATCAACTGAAAGAGCAAGTTGATTTCCGAAGCAAGTTTTCAATAATCGATCATATTCATGTCCTGAGACAAATTTTACAAAAGTACAATGAATACTGTAAATCCTACTACTTGGGGTTTGTAGATTTTAATAAAACTTTTGACTCCTTGGAGCACGATAACATCTGGGAAGCCTTACAAAGGCATAAACACGTAAGAATATTGAAGAATATACACTCTAGAAGTACAGCACAAGTTAGATTGAAGAAAACAAGCGAATGAATTCCCCATAGAGCGAGGCGTCTGACAAGGTCCCTCAACGTCTTTTTTTTTTCTCAACGTCTATCTCGCCCAAATTATTTTCAGTAGTCCTGGAATTTTTATTTGTAATTTAAGTCAAATATTATTAATAAGGACCTTAAATTCTATAGTGTTCAATACAATATTTATTTATTTGTTAACTATGTCAAATACCCTATTATATTTCGAAACCTAGAATGGAATGAGAATGGTCTCAATATTTATAGCGAAAATCTAAGCCTAATCTACGTTTTGCGGACGATCTGATACTATTCTCTGAGTGCCCAAGAAAGCTACATCATGTTACAACAGTTATCTGATCACAGTGTGAAGGCAGGGCTGTCAATGAACATCGCAAAGACAAAAGTCATGACTAATTCCTCAAAGACACATGATATCGTAGAAAACACACTATAAATAGAATACGTAAACGAGTACATCTACTTAGGACAACTTATATCGCCTAACAAAACTGCAGAAAGAAATCGATAGGAGGGTAGCCAATACTTGCAAGAGATACTGGTCACTCAATGAAGTTATGAAGGATAGAGATATGCCAATAAAGGATAAGAGAAAAGTCTATAACACCTGTATTCTGACCTGCTTAACATATAGTAGTCAAACATGGACATTAACGAAAACCTTAAAAAATAAACTAAGCGTCTGTCGAAATAGTATAGAAAAAAGTGTCATTGGAGTTACTAAATAGAAGAGATAAGGTAAATTAATCAGAAACAAAAAAGAACTCAATTCAAACAGGCACATTCTGTATATCGAACACTAAAATGGCGATGCACTGGACATATGTGAAGAGAAAGGCAAGAGAAATGGACCAGAATAATAACAGAGTGATATTCAAGAGACGGTAAAAGAAACAAAGAGGAAAAGATGCGAAGATGATCTTAAAAAGGTGGCTGGTCTAGAATGGATCAGAGTTGCAAAGGAGCGAAAGACAAGCTGTTTCTAAAAAAATAACCCGAAAGTTGATAATTTAGAATAATATTTTAAAATTCTAGCTACTTAGATTAGAAGAATATAGGTTTGACAGCAATAAAGGCTTCTTTTATTTTTATTTATTTTATTTAAATGCTTGCAAATAAATAACTCTTGGTAAAAAATTGAACTTGTGTTCTACCTTTTATACATCCCAAGGTGTACACAATATACAGATACACACACACACACACTGTATATTTTGGTGGATATAGGCGATAATGAACGTTAATTGAATTCGAAGGTAGGAAAAAACTATTTCCTTTTTTATTGATAGCACTCGAGTCCGTTAGTAGCTTCCAACAGAGTGGAAAAGGTACTGAACTATTTTGTCATTACTATGTATTTATAGATTCTATGGTTACACGACCATCTTGATATTTCAAGTTAAAACATGAAACTATTATGCTTTTTTGGTAAGTTTTATTTATTTATTAAATTATAATTTATATAATATATATAAACTAATAAGCATAATTATAAGTAAACCACTTAATTGGCGGATCGCCTGCGGCGCAAGAAGTAGACAGGGGCCGAGGAATTTTCAGGTGTTTGAGGGTTTTTTAAAAATAATAAATAAGCAAAGAAAACCAATTGTGTACAAATCTAATCTTTTTTTAAACCCAAAAAACAAGATGTGACTTAAATAAAACTGTAAGTCAAGCAACAGGAATATTAGTTGCTACGGTGAGTCAAATTATTAAAGCATGACATATTGACACATGTTCCATTGTGTTGGCAATCTGGTGTGCTGTTTTGGGAAATACATACTGGGAAAGGCCCAACACATTATTGTTCATGCAGTAGGTGGAGATGGCTTTCTTGATGGTGCTCTTCCAATTTTTAAATCAAAAAGCAAAATTGGCGATTATAATGACATGAATTTTACAAAGGGCAACGCACATCTTAGGAGACCCGTACCAACTTGCATCAAACCAAATTTACTCTCAAGAGTTTAGTTTTTATCTAACTTTTTACTATCAAAAATATTTTGTCAATGTTTAACCACATTTTAGAAAAAATTACATAAGTTGGAAAACGCCCGATGATAACATTTTTAGTAATTTTGAATCAGCGTGATTATTATAGATGTCGACTACATACATAATTAAGCGTTCCAAATCGCCATGAATGTATGTTTTGAGTTTCGAATATACGCAATGTTTTTTTGATGTAAAAGAATTACGTATTTTATTTTCTACTTTAAAATCTTATACAACGGCTAAAGCTAATAAGGCGAACAAAGATTTTTATGTTCATTGTTAAACCTCCGAAATAACAGACAACTGTTATCGGAACGTGCAAGATTTCGGAAATGAACTTTTGATATATGGATATGTAATTTTTTGCGAAAGTAGGCGATTGTTAATTATTTAGCATCATTTATATGATTTTTTTAAAATATCATTAAAAAAACGGTAATAAATCAGAACATAGTACACATAAATAAAACATTATTTTTGGTGTTAATATATCCATGACGCAATGTGGTACGGGGTATGGGCATTGTCCTTTTAATAAACGGAGTAAAGAAAAATTGTTGCCTTTGTCTCCATGATTACTTATTATTATGGATAACGCCGCGGACCATTCGGTCCAGGAAGTCCATTATGATAAATACAAAAGGGGAGATGCAGGCCTGGCTGCAAAGACAATGTTTGATTTGGTATTTTTTTTTTTAAGAAAATGTGATCTGTTAGGGTTGATAAAACGACATGCACCTTGACCACCCAGACTTGTACCTTACAGATTTAGTCTGGGGACATATCAAGGGACAACTTTCCAGAAACGAACCCGACAGCAATCTGGACATGAAAAAACTGCACTAGAGCAATTATTTAAGTATTTTCCAGTAGAAAAATGCGTACCTTGTGACAGTCATGTCAAAAAAATTTTTATTGCTTTTAAAACTAGAATTGAGAATAAGAATAAAAAATAGTCCTGATTTAAAAAATGGGAAAATTAAAGTCAATGAAAATTAACAAAGAAATCATTTATTAAAAGGTTCTGAACATCCATTTCTAATTTTTTCTTACAATAGAAGTTTTAAAATAAAGCTGAAGTGTTTCAACATTAACAGTTTTACTTTATTTGTTATGTTCAGTAGAAGTTTCTCATATTCACCCCCAAATATAGGCTCCCATCATGCTTTCTCTCTCAACTCTTTCTTGCAACGTCTCTCCAATTCCATTATATCTTAACGCTTTTAGCGTTCCCCTTGTTCTTTCGAATAAGTGCCCATATTATCTTGCTAAGTACTCGTAACTCCAGAAAAATTTCACAATTCATATTTTTTTTATTTGAGGGCCTACAAAGATTCCGGCTTTAATTCTTCTCTTCTGAAAGCTTTGAAATAAAGCTCTTTAAATATTTGAAAGCTATGGACTTACAATTTGTTTAATAAGACCCAATTTAATATGCAATGGCGGCATTAAGGTTTTAGAATCGACAATTGCTTCCCATTTAATATTGAATTTTCCTAATTCGTACTCAGTACGTACAGGCCAATGTTTTTTTCCGTAGAGAGTGGCATCATTTCTACTATCCTACAGGCAAAGATAACAGGAGTATTTAGCATTTCACTCAAAAAACACACCATCTTGAAGTCTCCAATAATTTCCCACCTGTATTCCATATATTTTATTGAAGTTAATAGTATTACTGTCGTAATTTTCTTTGAGATATACGGATTGTGCCAATGGAATAGATGGAAATTTGTTCCCATTGTGTAATAGAACAGCTTTTAGACTTTTTGTTGAACTGTCAATAAAAAGGCGCCATTCAGATGTATCACATGGAATACCTTTCACGTCATGACTTCTTCCTTTCGAATTCGAATAAACCTTTCACGTCATGACTTCTTTCTTACCGAAGAAACAAGAAAATTCTTCATGACGTTTTCATTGATGGGATATTCGAACATCAGATTTCATTAAATTCCATTGTTTTAATCGCGATGCTAGTAACTCTGCTTTACTTTTTGTTAGATTTAAGTCTCTTATTAAGTCATTAAGAACTTCAGAGTTGAAGAGGTGTGGTATTTTTGGTTGAGATTCAAGAACGAATTCGGAATATGTGGATATAGATGAACTCCGTGATTGATGGTTGCCTTGAGAGAGTCGTTGATTTTCCAACAAAGGAGGAGCAGGTACATGATTTTCTTCTGTATTGGTGCGGATGTCGATGGTAGATCAGGATAAGATCTTTTCTGTGAATTTTTACCTCTGAGTGGATTTATAATGCAACAATAGTAGTCTGAGTGATGGTCACTGGGTTGCCTCTAAATTCTCAGCACTGCAAACTTCATTGCTCTTCTCTCAGTACCAGCCTACAAAAAAACGTAACATATATAACCTAATTGAAGTTGTCATAAAATTCTTAATAAAAAAAAAGATAAAATAGACTCATCGTTCAGATTGTATTCAAATCATACTTCTTCTCTCTCACTTTAATACATTCGCCGCAAATATAGTAAAGCGTGTCGTTAACAACTTCTCGCTAACGCCACACATCTCGACGCCATTTTTTACAGGTCGATACAGCGAAAAAAGATTTGAAATGCGTTATATCTCTGTAATATTCAAACACATACTGTTGCACATAACGAGCGACGCCAGAAACACTACTACATGCCATCTTACCTCTCTTCCCACACCAAAAGCGCGCAGACCAATATTCATTGGGCGCGAAAATCAAAAATGTTCAGATTACTCTAAGTTCTTAAAAAGCATATATTTTAGATTTGTAATTACATTTATCTATATATATAAAAATGAAACCCGTTTTCCGTTGTCACGACATAACATGAAAACGGCTTGACCAATTTGGCTGATTTTTTTTTTGTAGTTTTCTAATACTCTGTACAAGGTTCTTACGGAAAAAAATATAAAGAAAATTTCTCAGAAAGATTGAAAAATATAACGTAACGAATGTCAACGTCATTCAATTTAAAACAAAAAATCTGTGGTAATCTGTGACACCACATCGATAACCGCGCTGACAAATGTCAACGTCATTCAATTTAAAACAAAAAAATCTGTGGTAATCTGTGACAACACATCCATAACCGCGCTAACAATAATAGGATTCATTTTTATATGGAGGATATTATAGATTCCAGTGCAAATTGAATAGGTACTCATACATAAGATAGGTCAGCTATACAAAATAAAGTAGTGCATCAAAGCTATGCTAAGGCGGTACGAAGTTCGCAGGGTCAGCTAGTATTCAGAATATATTATGTAAAACCCATGCGCAACATTTGTTTTTTTTTTACCAGTGTAAGTAATGTACAAATGATATAGAATCTTCGAGCTACGCTGTAGATGAAGATGATTCAAGTAAGATGGATATAGATATTGACATTAGTGCGAAATAAAATCTATAAAACTGATTTAAACAAAGTGCAGTATAAAATTTTGTTTTGAAGAATTTTTTGACCAAAATTTGAAGTTTGTTAGTTTTTCTTTAAATATGTAGGTATAATTTATAAATTGTTTGGCTAATTAATGTTTTTTTTTATAAGTCGTTGTTGTGAACTTATTTATTGTTTTAACCAGTGAATTAAATAAAATGAAATTAAAAGATTTATTTAATTATTTTTTACTTTATACACTATATTAACAGATATTTTTGATATTATTTTAAATAAATAAATACGCTAAAATCACTTTAATTGTTTACATATTTTATTTTCAACGAATATCTTGTAATTATTTCGATTTACATTTGCTTACACCTAACTACGTTTGTAACGTTGCCCGCCCCCACCTACCTCTTACCGCGCGGGTGACCTTTTGGTCGAGTGGTCAACCTATAGTGATGCTATTAATTCCTAAAATACTGTTTCACAAAAAAATACTTTGAAAGATTGGAATTTGGCCCAGTTTTGTCAGCAAAATTTATCAGAAAACTGCATTATGATGAGGGATGGGTGTCAATAAGATAGGTATATTTTCCCCTGAAGATTTTTGGTTTTTATTCATTAATTGTAATTGAGATAAAACTCAAAACAAAGTCAAATACTTTAATATGTATGTGTCAAGAAATAATAGTTTATTAAGGTAAGCAAGTTAACAAAACAAATTATATTATCATTAATTAGTTATAAAAATAGTAAGAGTAATTAATCTGAGTTTTCGCTATTATTATCAGACCACTGTGACATAGCAGCGTCTAAGATGTAGTCACTGTAATTGACCATTTGAGATTTTTTTTCTTCCAAGTATCTGTTGTGTCCTTAATACCAGAGAACTGCAGCTGTTAGCACTTACATATACGTTCGTGCAACAAATGAGCGCACTGGATCAACACTTTAATATTTATGTGTCCATTTTATTCTTTGCAATATGCTACATCACATATGTAAAAGACAAAGTGTTGCGAGAGCGCTGATGTATAAATAAAATTAAATAATTAAAAAAATGATAAATTTTTGAAAATATAACTAAAATATTCAATTCTAAACTGTAAACAAAAATGAAGATAATTACGAAAGATAAGAAATATTATAAGAAAAACTGTATTAATTGGGTTCTATGCTATTATTGAATTTTCCATGAATTACAGAGGAAATTACTTAGGTTATTGACACCCATCCTTCATGCTCGTTTATAAACAGCTTTGAGGCTAATTTTATTGTCATTATCTTTGACATTTGGGTCTACCTTAAGCCACTGGGATAGAGGTTAATTTTCAGGGCTTATAGCATCGGTGCTGTGGAGAGTAAATATTAAGTACTAGTATTTGAATAAAAGAAATAAGATTTATTATATAATATCTAGTTATAAGTAATTTGATTTTCTGATGATCTTTGAATAAGATGAGTAATCAAAATTGATGATAGTTACTTTCAGTTTTGCAGTGTACAAATGTTCTCTGTAACATAAATGAGAACGATACATATTACAAACCTAATGTTTGGGGTGACAGAAGAGTGACAGTCTTAAGTAATGTTCTAAAAAATAACGATAATTACTACTGGCATTCAAAGGGAGATTCAAGTGATGATTCCAACACAGACATAGTGGTTTATAATGAAGAAAAAGATATTTACTCTTATAGTAAAGAAGAAGGAAGTGACGACGACTCAAACAAAGACGATTTGCAAGAAAACAAACATATAAATGATAATTATAGAGTACTCTCAGAGAGTGACGAAGAAAATGATAATGATCAATCCTCAATCGGAAAAAGCTTAATGGATAATACAAATTCCACAGATCTACATGTTAAGAATTCCTTAGTCACGGATAATGGTGTAGAAATAACGAATCTCACAAGCAATAGTAACACCACAGTCACAGACAGTGGCATTGAACCAACTCATAACAATGCAGTAGATTTGACCCAAAATGGCACAGACATTTTCCAATTCCTTGAAAACCTTTTTGAAAAAGCACAGTTTCCAAAGGCGTATGATATTCCAATGCTTAATCGTAAGGTGAGTTAGGGTGGCATTTGAACAGGCATTTATGTCTTACTTCTCACTGTTTCCTCATGTCTCAAGTATGTTGTGGAACTTGTGATCAACCTACAGCCGTGATTTGTTTTTTTACACAAAAGTTACTTTGCCAGGTTTCAATAGTTGGGAATTATTTACTTTATCGTTAATATCGAGCTTAAAAAAATCACTTTTAAAGGAAAATGCCCATTTTTCTTAGGAGACCGGTACCAACTTGCATCAAACCAAATTTACTCTCAAGAGTTTAGTTTTTATCTAACTTTTTACTAACAAAAATATTTTGTCAATGTTTAACCACATTTTAGAAAAAATGACATAAGTTGGAAAACGCCCGATGATAACATTATAAAGTCGCAGGTACATTGTAAGAGCCGTGATATTATAGTATCACTAGTTAAATTATTTTTATCAGAACTACTGCATGTTTTAGTTCGATTGCTAAAATTTAACTGATCACTTACATACTAACAAGTTAACACAAATAAATAATTTGTCATGTCAGATTAAACATTTATTTTTAGGTATATTATCGAATATGTTATGATAAATATTCCATTTTTTACTAGCCAAGCACCATGAACGTCGGCTGGAGTCTACAGAGTCGCTGTTTCGACACGGCACTTCAAAGTCACTATCTCGATAATCCACAGAAAAGAGTCACTATCTCAACACTGTCAATACATATTATAGACGTGGTGATTAATTCACCACGTCTATAATATGTATCCACGTCTATAAACGATAAAACTACCAGATCGACTCAAACGCAGCAAGAATAACATCGATCAAACAATCTAAACAAACATCATCAATTCATCACAACAAAAACGAAATTGACATTGACACTGACAGTTCCATAATTAAGTGTTCTGAATCGCCATGAATGTATGTTTTGAGTTTCGAAAATACGAAATGTTTACTTTATGAAATGGTGAGATAAAATAAAATGATGTAAAAGAATTACATATTTTACTTTCTACTTTAAAATATTATTTACTTATACAACGGCTAAAGTTAATAAGACGCACAAAGATTTTTATGTTCTTTGTTAAACCTCGGAAATAACAGACAACTGTTATCGGAACGTGCAAGATTTCGGAAATGAACTTTTGATATATGGATATGTAATTTTTTGCGGAAGTAGGTAAAAAAAACGGTAAAAAGTCAGTACATAATACAGATAAATAAAACATTATTTTTTGTGTTAATATATCTATGACGCAATGTGGTACGGGGTATGGGCATTGTCCTTTGTCATTCAAAGTGATTGAGACCTTCTAAAAATTCCGTATAAATCGAGATTCACCAAGGAGGCTTCGGTAACTTAGCGGTTAAGGCTTCTGACTCGATTCTCCAGAAAAACGTAGTTTAGAAACACATCTAAGACCGGTAAGATAGGCCTAGATATTTCAAGTAAAGGACTGGAATGGTTGCTTAGTAACATTCTTGTTTTAAGAATGAAACAATGCATTAAAACATTATTTACTTTTGCTGTAACCCCTTGTGGTAAGCTAAAGTGCTTGTGTAATGAGTGGATCTTCCTCTGGAGCGCATTCAGTTCGCTTGGGTTAAAACTGATATCTCAACCTATGGACGACGGCCGCATTAAAGGTTAAAATATAAAATTAGACCTAACTCTAACCGGGAACGGCCGTTAGAGTAAGTTCTATATATTGCATGTCCATTCACATCTGCGGTAATCTGTATATGACAACTCACGGTGTCTATAACAACTTGTAATATTGCCAAAGGAGACCGAGGTCTCAAAATCACGTTAAGTGATTTTGAGACCTCGGTCTAAGTTATAATCAATGTAACATTACATTTTACATTGATTATAACTTTACGAACTGTAGGTTAAACAGCGTAGGTCCGCCAGTGGATAAATATTTCTGGAAGGATCCACTTAGAATAAAATATAAAAAAACCAGTATAAAAGGAAACATTGTTGTGATTTACAATAGCCTGGTATTTCAGATGCACGAAATGCCCGCTATTTTTTAATGTTATTGCGCTGGAGTTCAACACACCTGTGACATAGTATGTAAAAGTTTCATAGCAATATATCCATAATACCTGTTATTGACAGTATTCTGTTTTTTATCAATGTTTGGTTTATAACAAAATATCACGCAGAATCTAATATCAATACACTATAAGAAGAGCATTTGCTTAAATATTTATTCATTACCCCAATATGCAAAAGTATTATTTTGATCTTTTATAATATTGTCTCGTGAACTAACTTAGAAACATGAGCCGGACGAAAGTAATAAAGTGCTTTTTATTACATTCGAGAACAAAAAACGCGGGACTCAAATATATCTGATAATCTCGAACTAATAATGCCAGCTTAGTAAAATAATAAATAAACGTATTTAAATTTATTTGTCAATTTGTATTAAATTCACAAAAAATACATAGAGAAAAAAGTAACAAATTTCATCTCTAAACAAAAAAAGGAAAACATATTCTTAAATTAACTATTTTTAAGATTTTTAATTTTTAGTTTAGTACTATTTTTAAAAATTAGGTTTTCATATTCTGAAAATTTCGTGTTGTCATCACTGCGATTTAGCTATTTGTCGTGCTGTATGAAAGCAATTTTGAGCTCGCGAAGCGTGTTGGAGGGAGGGTTTCGTTGTCTCACGCATCGTCTGAGCTCGTCCTAAGTATGCTCCATCGGGTATACTTAGGACTAGGTTCGACTGAGTTGTGTGCTGGCCGCTCCATACAGTTTATGTGTACATATTGAAGGTAGTTCAGTAGTAGTTCATAATTGGACCAGTATGACGCTGAGACATGTCATACATAAGCTTTCCTGCATCCTCATCTAAATTGGACATAAACGGAATAACGTGTTCGTTTAGGATTTCTTCCGTATAAAGTTAAAGAGCCGTTTCTTATGGCCAGCAGTTCTGTGCGACTTTCTGAAATAGTTGCACTCCACATGAGCCCAGATCTACTACTATATGGCACTCTCTTCTGTGCGTACTTGCTAGATTCGATACAGCAGTGGTCTTTTTTTCGTTTTTCTATCTTGTTAATAAAGAATAAATTTTATTTGGTCTTGATCAATATTCCACAGTGCAATTTAAGTGATTTCGAGTATATTAACCGTTTGGTGCAACGGTAGCGATCTGGCCTTTCGCACCGACCGACCGACGCGACGGTCCTGTATTGATTGTGAAAATTCTGGTGCAATCCTTGGTTGTAAGCGATACATTTAATACTGTTAGGTTAGTTAACACTAGAAACGTTGTTGTTTTAAGGTTAATGAGTATTTGATTGTCTGTTAAACACTATTTATTTTTATAAAAAGAGTGATATTCATTCAATTGATACTCGAAACAAGAATAAACTGTTTGTTCCAAGTTTCAGGCTTAAAAAAACAAGAGGCTCATTTTTGGGTAGAGATTTGATTTTTTATAACAGAGTTCCACACAAGCTGACTGAAATACCCTTTGAAAAGTTTAAAAAGGTTGTTAAAGACGTACTCATGAACAAAGGCTGTTACCATATTGGTGATAATTCATTAGACAAGAATGCGTGGAGTTAATAGCCTTGTTTCTATTATTACTATTATTTTGTAATGAGAGATAATAAACGTATAAAAGCCTTTCTGTGTAAGATTAAATTTTACAAGACTTACGAAGCTATGCCGTAGTTTTGACGTTCAATACACGCACTGTAAATGCTCATTTCGAATAAAACTATTTTAATTTATTTTATATTTATAAGTTAGCATTTTAATTTTGATATTTTTAGGTATTCTTATAAGACCCAAATTCGTGGCTATAGTGTAATTTAAGAAGTCATTTCTTCAGCAAGTTAAAGTTATCAATATTTTTTCCAGATATTTAGAGGAGCACGAGTGTCAGTAACAGAGCACCCGTATTTAGTGAGCATTCGGCGGGAGTTTTCTCATTATTTGACCGGCACTCTCCTAACAAGGAAAGTCATTATTACTGTCGCACACCCAATCTATCAGTAAGTTAGAAGAAAACTCTTATCCTATTATTTATATGTGTCTACTCGGTTTTTCTGTACACATATTTTGTTATATTTTCATAGCTTCTTGCAACGGTAACCATCTTGCTTTTCGTATTAACGGTCCTGCTTTCGAATCCCGGAAGGGGCTGATGTTTGTGTGATGAATGCGAGCATTTTTACATGAATTTTGACAGAGTAGGGAACGATTACTATGACCTGAGAGGAAAACTCTAATACGTACTGAGGTTGCCTCGTGAGAAACTTAAAATATTAGTGTTATGTGTTAAGGTATGATTTTTTTTATAATTTCGCTAGTTGTCATTGTAAGTCTGCAAAAAATCGTATAATTCTGAGGAAATCGTCTTACGACACGATTGATAGGAAGTGGTAGTTTGCTTATCCATTATTTATTTACAAAAATACAGCTCAATAAAACGCTAATTAAAAATATTTTATTAAGTTAGATTATAAATCGGTGAAATTACATTGAATCTGTGTAGTTCTAACATCAGTACATATCTACAGACATTGTCACTGTACACGTAATCTTCAGTATTAGATTAGTATATTTTATATTTCATAAAACCTCAAAAGACCAATAATGACGATAGGCAACCAATAATGGGCGTAAGCAATCGTATCAGTAACTTTGCTGTATTGATTTCTAAATAATTGGTGTTAGTTCTTAAAGTTCTTTTTTTATTATACTAATAATTTTGCTTTTTATTTTTTTTAGAGTACCCATTACTGAATTACGGGCCGTGCTTGGAGAAAATTATAACGACCGTGGTACAATTCTTCTCAGTATTATATTAATGATTTTTCATGAGGATTTTGATCCTAATACACTTGGTGCAGATCTAGCGCTCTTGGTGTTCTACGAAGAAATAGCTTTCAGGTGACTAAAACCGTATTTATAGTGAAGTAGTAAGGTTGCTTTGTAAACTTTTAAGTAATCTGTAGGGCTAATTCAGTAGTTCCTTGCAAGTACCTCCTCCTTTTTAAATGATTATTAGTAATAGAATTATTATTATTACAACATAAGTATTTTTAAGTTCACAGAATACATATAATATAGTTTTACCTATTCTTATATATCTATACTAATATTATAAAGAAGTAAAAATTGTGTTTTTGTATATTTGTTAAATTGTAAGGGGTAATCTCGGGATATACTGAACCGATTTTAAAAATTCTTTCACCAATAGAAAGGCACATTATTGCTGAGTTTCCGCTAGTTTGTTAATAAAGAGAGTCCACCTGCAAAGACATTTGAGTTTAACTATGTAATTTGTCAAAACAAAATCTTTTAAAATACTTTAATTTTTTTTATATCGAGCACACTGGGCATTTTAAACTTTAAAGTTACAATTATGTAAACAAAGCTTTTCAACTGAGATCGACCCTTAAGATCTTACGAACTAAGACTAATACTCTAATTATTTCTGTTGCACGTAGGTACAACGTGAAACCTATCCCCATAATACCACCTCGTCAAATTATAGAGGGAGAAACAGCCTTCGTGACTGGCTGGGGACGATGTGACAGAACGGTATTTATAATATATACATATATATGTTTATACACACACACACGCGCGCACACACACATAATTATTATTTATATTTATTACCACGATAAGGGGTCGTTAACTTAATTGTTGTCCCGTTGTTGTATTTCAACTCAGGAAAGGTGCACTGATTAATAAAACCAAAAATTGAATGGCTCAATGTGTAGTGTGTAACGAAGGAAACACTATGGATGACTTTCTGGAAAGCTTACGGTGTAGTGTAAAATATCACTTGTTATGTCTCGGCACGCTATCACAAGACCCTGTAAGCTTACAAATGAATATAAAGACACATAAGTATGCCTGCATAAGTAACGGTAATAATGAAAATGTTTCAGTTTGGCCGACCACTGTAACGATCTAGCTGATATTATTTTTAATGTTACTCGGCCCAGGTTAAGCAGTAAAGTACTTAGATACTGTAGCTTCGAAATGCGTCCTTCCGTCTGACTACGCTACGAACATAGATTTAAAAAAATTACGTGATAAAGTGAAAGATTTAATGAAGAAGTTATGAGGAACCTAAGCAAGACAATTGACGATAGGTTGCGCAAGTCTACAGATGAAAACTAGGAGTTTAAAACAACTATGAATTTCATTCATGATCGGTTTGATGAGTTAATAATAACGTGAAAGATAATTATACATAAGTGTCAAATTTAAAAAGAAAATGAATTTCTATCTCTATATAAAATATAAATAAACGTGGACCCGTGATGGCCACATCTGCATCCGTAAACGTGAAGCCTGAGGTTATTTACGTTTGTAATAAAGATATATAAGACAGTCTTAAATAAAAATGTTTATTTTTTATTTTTAACAGGGCCGGATCTACCATATGGCTTTTGGGCTTCAGCCCAGGGCCCCGTGGATTCAAGGGGCCCTCAGCTAAGTCAAGTCAAAGTAAAAAGTAGACGATAATGCGAAAGAATCCATAATGTTATTAAATTAAACAGATCGTATGGTTTGCAGCCCTGCGAATCCTGCGATTAATCAAACCCATTTCATTCAAGTCTACGTTCAGGTTCAGGTGTTCGGCTGCCATTACACATTCATCTCAATCGTGCTCTGCTGTGTCCCTCTCAGACTTAGTCTCTTTCTATCTTGTTAGAATTATTTATATGTACAATTATTTAGCATTTTAAATTTTTTATTACTACTAGGATAGAAAGAAATAGAGTTTTGAAGGAATGTAGCGGATTGTGATCCAGATTGAATGTGTAATGGCCGCCTAAGGGTTGGTAACCCTGAACTCCCGGTATGTATCTCTATCAAACGGAACAGGGATTTCCCCGTTGATTTTTTACGGACGACAGTATATTGTCTTAATTTTCTAGAGATGTGGATAACTGCTTAAAAAAATTTACACGTTACGATTTAATATTTTAATTTGGCTCATACAGTCAAATTCTATAGAAATGGTGAAAATGTAAGTAAATATGGCCTACTGACATTGACGTATTTTTAGTCTATGTACTAGTAATCCGACAAAACCTCTCATTAATGTGGAATTATTGTAGTACTTACGCACCTATAGATCGCCGAGTTAATACAACTAAATACTTATAATACACCTTTTTCAATTTACTATCGTTACCATTTATTATTTATAATTTTTTGGGAAAAATATTTGGAAAGATGTAATTCAGTTAATAAAAAAATACAGAGCCCAGGTTTCGATGTTTGTGAAGAATATAAGTTAATTGGGTCATTAAAAGAGTTTGTTAGTAACATAAGGCAACAATCAGATCAGAAGCTAAAGGATTACGAAGAAAAAGCCAAAAAATTGAGTACAAATGCTGAAACTAACTACAGTGATATAACTAAGAGACGTATTATATCAAAATATTCTGATAATTCTACAGAGAAAGTTGCAGTACACGGCGCACAAAACTTTAAAATAGACACGCTAAACGTTGCACTGGATAAACTGAATACGGATTTAAATCAAAGAAGTTAAGCACATGAGACATGAAGCAAAAAATTTAAATTTTTAATGGATTTGCAAGAAAAAAACATGCAACACATTAATTTAGAAAGCGCACGTAAGGTTATTGACTATTATCCCGATGATGTGGATGAATATTTAGTCAATGAATGCATCCCATTAAAAACTTATTTGCTTCAGTCGACAGAGTCCTACTCGTCTTGCGTACATTTTTACGATTATTCATGAAAAAGAAGGTTGTTGACGTATTCCCAAACTGCTATACAATGTTAAAATTATTTTTAACCTTACCAATCACAAACTATGAAACCGAGCGCTCCTTTTCCAGCATGGCATATATAGAGAATAAATACAGAACGACAATGTCAAACTCACGACTTAACCATTTTTCCTTAACCATTTACTTAACCATGTTGTCCATAAATGTTGATTTAACTAAGACCCTAGAACGTGAGGAGTAAATTAAAGAATTTGCCAAAGGAAAGTGCAGAAAGGTTGCTTTATTATTTGTCAATTTATGGTTGTATAACACTAAGGTATAATATATTGTAATATAAATCAAATATTTAAATGTCTAATTTTTTTCTATACTTTGAGCAATTAGGTGGGCCCCTAAGTAGTATTAGCCCAGGGCCCCCTAAACTCACGGTCCGGCCCTGATTTTTAAAACGTGTTATTGTAGGTATAATATTTGTATGAAATTCTCGTGCAATCTCAATATATATTTTCAAACGCTAAATTTTTAATCATAAAGCTAATCAAAAAACAAAAAAAAAATAGGTAAAAATAAAACTTAAAAAAAACATAAAAATATATTATTGAATTGAGAATCTGCTTCAAGAACTTTTTAGAAATCGAGTATAAGAAGAAATAAGATCGTAAGTTAATATAATATTTTTACTAACTTCCAGTATTATAATTTGTAAGTTATATACGTAGTTTGCTACCTATACAATATAACTACTGTAAGCAAAATTTTTTATCTACTCTAATACTATAATACAAAGATTCTAAAACTGAAAACAAAATGCTTATGACAAACATTACGTACAGGCCAAAAATAATAAAAAAAAAGTTTCATTACGATACAGGTCTTGTATGGACACCTGTAACATAATATAACTTTTTTATCATAACGATACACCTATACAACCTCCAGCTGGACCAAGGAGGTTGAACCTCTACTTTAAAAAGGTTTCAATGAACGAGTCCTCGACGACCGACGCAACACGCATGCGCAATTGATGTTTGCACCTTGGCGCCAACATTTGACATTTAAATAAATTTGTTGTTATATTCAGCGTTTTATTTGCAATATTGTTTTACATATTATAGTATGAGAGTAGATAAAGTAGTGTATGACACTGTACATAACTTGGTCTTATAACACTCGTGTGATGCTATAAAAAAACTCGCCTACGGCTCGTTTTTTTAAAACACACTCATGTTATAAGAACCCTTATTATGCAACAGTATCATAAACTACTATAATATATTTGTCTTCGTCAAAGAATGGTGGTTTCATTTAACTATAATTCATATTGTATTGAGTTATATACATTATGTTTCCATTTTCAGAATGGGTCATATAACTTATTATAAACAAATATAAGCTGAGTGAGTGAAGCAGATTTTATTTTTAAACAAGAAGAATTTTCATGTGCAGTTGACTGTAATTACCAGAAATATTTTTCGCTGAAATTTAAGCGCACGTATGGTGAAGCAACCGCAACTAATCCAACAAAGTCGTGGATACCGCTTGGTGCAGAAACTCTATATAACGTTGTTTGGTAGAATTCGTTTCATTGATTGCCAATCTAGAGTAATGGGGAATATGTTGGGGGTTGGATGGACGCGAGATACTATTTTCATGTGTCGTGATTCTATCATTTTTCAAACAATAGGACTATAAGTATATTGTTTTATGAAATTACGAATATGGAACCCTTTTATAAATATACTATGGACCAAATTACACCATATAAATTGAATACATTTTTTACGATTCACTTGTGCATTGGCATTTGTTTACATTTCTTTTTATGTAATTAGTTATGTTAGTTTATTTGTATAAATACGATTTTTAAATATTTTTTATAAACTGTGTACATATTTAGCAACTGCAAATAACTGACGTTATTTGTTAGTTTCACATTTCGGCTTATTTATAAGCAAAGTCACATTATTAGTATTATTTGTAAGACAAAGAGTTTGTAGACTGTTAAAATAACTTGTTTTTTGCTTTAATAAATATATAAAACTTGAATTATTTTGACTATTTTTATTACTCCTTTTGATGAGTCACTGTGTACCTTTTGAGCTACTGTGGACCCCAGGGTTGGGTCACTGTGGGCACCTGGGTGTGCACAGTGGCTCAAAAATCTTTTTTTTTGTTTTCTATTATTTATTTTATTTTAAACCTATTTATGGAATTGTGTTGATGCAGTGTTAAACTACAATAGTTAATGAATAATATGTATAAGTTTCATATCAATCCAGTAAGGATTTATATTTAATTTAGCTTTTCGAAAAACACATGAGTCACTGTTGCCTCCTTAACCCTAGGTACAACGATGACATGATAAAGATAAAATGTTTTTAATTTGATATAAGTATTTGAGTGCGTGTATTGAACTCTTTTATATGAGCTGCCCGTTAGTTCCGTTGAATCTTTCGTTTCTTAAGAGGGCTCAGCTCGTACGATATTTGTAAAAATATTACATGCGATGTTGTAAATAGTACGAGTATATCCAGAACACAGAATTGCCACTGGTATCAGCTTAAGAAACACTTGAAAAGTTCAACAGGTCTGTCGAGGCGTCGGTAGCTTAATTGGAAACGCACTTGTCCAGATAGCGAGACGGTCGATATAAGTACATATAATAGGTAAATATAAAAGGTACGCTTTGGTTTCGTAAGTCCTATGTCGGCAGACCTTGTACTCAGAAGAAATCGCAAGAAACTCGGCAAGGGCTGTTTTTTTACTTTCTTTAACCTGAATTTGGTAACGAAAAAAGTTGGAATACATATATTTTTGTTAATATTTATTTGGTAGTGAGTATAAATATGCGAAAAAAATCATAAAAAAATCATACTTAAAAGGGGTGTATAAGCCATAATACCTATATAATATTTTTTATAAATGAAATGAATAAAATTAATTTAATGTGTATTGCTAAATGTATTGAAATATGTCTCTAAATTATATTAAGAGATGGCGGTGTACTCCGCTGAATCGCGGTGGCTAAAATTGTAGTTCATATATATATAAACAAAAATGTTTATGATAAAAAAGAATTTATTAAAAGAAATTGGTTCCATATTTAAAAACTATTTGGCAGTTTCTTTTAGTACATATTACCTTATCCAAAAAGTATTTTATCAAGCTTTGAGTTTGTACATGGTCCTTCGAGCCGGATAGTGGAATATATACAAGGGGACATCAACCTAGTCTCTATTATATAATTTGTGAAATGAAATAAATTAAATTAGAATTTTATACTCAAGGTATTATTACTTGCCTTACGCTTTATTGAACATTTATGTTTTATAATTATAGGTAGTATAAGATATTATAGGAGAATAATTGTATGTATCTCGTTTCATATTAATATAACACCGTGTGTTATGATGGAGCGATGTTCCCTGGCACAGGTATTGTCATACTTAAAAGGGGACATCAACCTTGTCTCTATTATATAATTTGTGAAATGAAATAAAATAATTTGAATTTTTTGAATTTTTGAATTTGAACTGCCCAAAAATGCCCATGTGCCAGCGTCATGTTTTGAATGGCGTTTTGTACAGTGTTATCAACATATCGACAAGGTCCACTCTGATACGATTATTTTATATTGCGTCCACAGTGTAAGTACCATATTTCTCTCCTGAAATACAAAATTACTCTGGCGGTGAAAATAAATTATCGCAATAGATAATTGCTGGCTTCCGTTGGATACTCTGACATGAAGCAAATTACTACTTGAGCGCTAAAACCAAGAGATTCTTCTTCTTCGGAAAAGCTATGGTTACCAAAGGCATCTTCACCGCCATAAAGTATAAAGTCATAGATTATACCCGCGACCCCAGTCCTTCCATAATTTTTAAAACCACATTTGCTTGGCTTATCCTTTATATATTGTTTTCGATTTCCTGCTTTTGTTCCCTTGTAGGGTATCATCATTTCAGCTATACTATAATGTGTTTCAATTCCCTGCTAATTCAAACAATTTTGCCTTACCTTTTCCAGAATAGGTCTAATTTTATAGTACCGGTCTCCATTTTCCAGGTTGTTATTTGCGAAATGCAACCAACGCCGTATTTATTGATAACGCTTCAGAGGCATTATGTCAGAAACTTTAGTATATTTGAATTGCGACCAATAATCGAGGCATGAAGGCATCTTGGCTATACCCATAATTAGATGAATTGCTAGAAAATCTTTCAACTCATCCTCAGACAATAGTATTGACTTGCCCAACTCTTAAACTGAATAAAAAAATAGTCTGGTCAATAACGTCTGTCAGTAGGTATATCATCAGAAAAGAACATATAGAAGTAAGTAAGTCAAAGGGAATGAGGTAGCGTCTGGTAAATCGACAAAATCGCTTTCTGCATTATCTTCAATTATCGCTCTGTGGCGAAACAATGCCAGTTTCCATTTGTAAGCCAGCTGAAACTTCTTTGGTTTTTTGCTCTCTTTTCAGCTGGTGCTTTTGGAACATGTTTTGATCTTACTGTCCGTTAATATATTTTTAAAAAAGTTGTGTCGAAATTAAGGGTTTAACTATATACTAGGACTGCAATACATGCTGCTGTTTGCAAATACTGAGCGAAGGCATTAAATTGTATGACCGATTTCAAAACCTTTTGCTGCACATTAGTCACGAGCACGATGTGAGTTTTGGCGCCAAATTTCATCAATGTAGTCTCAGCGGTTTGTCTGTGATCAGCTTTTAAATTTTTCTTTCGGTGATAATTCCTCCATGCTAAAGTCTATATTTTTTTTACATAGCCTATGTCCGTCAGATTATAATCATGTATGTTCATACCAAAATTCGTTCGAATCGGTTGAACCGTTAAGTACCAAGAGGGAGACAAGCGAAATTTGTGAGTTGCTTAAAAGAGAGCTTCACTCTTTCAGAGCTTCGCTCAATAATCATGTATGTTCATGCCAAAATTCGTTCGAATCGGTTGAATCGCTAAGAAGCAGGAGGGAGACAAGCAAAATTTGTGAGTTGCCTAAAAGAGTGCTTCACTCTTTCAGAGCTTCGCCTAATAACCAAGAAACTTATAATAATTTTAATGCATTTTCAGGGTAAAGAGTTGTGCTTGCCTCGTTCGAGTCGATATTTCCGCAATGAGATAATGGACCCTATGTTGAGGACTATAAAGTTCAAAATTAACTTTACTTCTTGTGCAAGAGATTATAGAGTAAGTCCCACTAATTATTGAAGGACCGTTGAAAAAGAAAAGAAGGCCATTATGTTAACATACCCCAATAGAAATATTATTGAGATGATAAATTATGCAAATTGACATTATATAACAATTACCCAGTCAACTTTTAAATATTGACGACAAGTATTATTAATAATAATATATTTATACCCACCCCACTACTAATATTATCGTACTCAGCACTTATAAATTTCTAATGGGGTTCACTTAAATCTATCTATATAATATTTGCTTGTGAATACCTATTTGCATGTGCTTAAGTATCTAAATATGAAGTTTGATCTTTATAGTACTGAATATTTTGACTGACAAGTAAAAATCATACTATTCGTTTATTATTATACTTCTTACACTTCCGCGCACATTACACATTAGAATAAAACACTTTTTTACATATTTTTGCACATGTTTTATTTTATATTTAATCCTGACGTTTCGACTCCTTTACTGGAGCCGTGATCACAGGATGACTAAGATGATGGTTGTCATGTATTTTCAGAAAATACATGAGAACCATCATCTTAGTTTAATACTATTCGTTGAAAAGCTAACGCTAACTCCATCGTAAAAATAATAAATAATCAAAATAATGTAAGCTTTTAATTTGTGGTATGGAATTTTACTGAACGTTTAATTACAGTTGACTTTCAATAAATGCACTGTAAATGCTCAAATTGACTAAAAAGCATTTTATCTTATCTTATCGTTTAATTATTATTCAGGATAAGGAGATAAAATTCGGTATGATATGTGCGGGTGACACGCGGGCTGAAGATTTGCTGTGTCCGTGCATGGCAGTGCCCGGAGCGCCTTTAGTAGTGGACGCTTCTTTAGCCGGCATACAGTCCTGGGGCTTCGGTTGCGGGTACATCGACGATCGGCCAATCGTATATACCGACATAGCCGCGTATCAACCGTGAGTAGGCACATAAAAGTGTACTAGCCTATATAAAAGGTATCGCTTCGCGTTATCCGGCCTTAGCAAATAAATACTTGATATAAATATTTGGTTTCGTATTTTTATTAGTTATATACAACACATTTACTCTAAGCATCAGTGATAATAGTATTTTCGACGTATATACTATATCGCTTTTTTGTAGCAATTGATACTTTCGATTTGTTAAATAAACGACAACATGGTTATAAATAATATTCTCAAGATTTGGAGGATCACTGAACAACAATTGTGTAAAAGCCAAGTTGCTGCATCTAACTTCCATTTATATTGCAATTGGTATCCAAATACACAACGAGTATGAGGTTCAAATTACTTATTTATTAAAAACTACTTTTTTGCCAAGATTGAAATTTGCTTACATAATGCCTAATGCTTATCGGAATCAGATGCTATACCGAAGAGCCACCAAAATCTCAGTTGCCTATGCGTACTATTATGTATTGCGTGTGCTTTGACCATGTATTTTCATATTTGAAAGAACATTAAATATACTTATTGGCTGATTAGTGTTTCATTGTTTCAGATGGCTTATCCATAATATTCCAATTTTAATCTCCTTATCAAGAAATCAAGTTAGACCTCTGTTACAAGCGACCATAGCAAATTATTATACCAGATGGCTTCGTCACACCAGGGTGAGTGTCCCCACAGTTCAAAAACCGTTGACAAGTGATATTCACCCACTTAACATCGATGTAACATTAGCAAAACTAAAAGGTAGAATTTTTGATATTCGAGATTTCATGTTCAACTATAGATATCGCAAAATGAAGAAACTTATGTATAAGGGTATAAAAAAACGCATTAAAGGTGAACAAAACCTTAAACTATATCAGATTAACCGTATGTTGCGTGTTAATCCATTTATGGATGCCGACGTATTGAACGAAACAAGTATAACTCTAAGTAATGGGAGCTTAGTCGAAAATGGGGATTCGCGGAAGGATTCCTCTAATGAAGAATTGGTGTCCGACGGCTTGACAGATTCGAATACGAGCGTGGATATCTTAGAAATGGATAATAAATTGTTGTATACGACGATCGTACACGACGAAGATAGACCAGTCATTCACTTTTAATTGTCAATAGATGAGAAAAAATGAAGTACACTGTTTAAAAAAAAATAATAACTACATACTATAAATGTATGTCCAGCTATGCTAGTGCTTATTTTGTAATTCATAGTACATTAAGTTACGTAAGAGAATAATAATAATAAAATATCCAATAAGAATTTGTTTTATTCATTTTTTGACACATGGTTGTCAAGGCGGTAGTAAGGTCCTGTTGTGTTACGGTAGGTAATTTAAAATTACAACAGGCTGGTTTTGATCGTGAATATATATTCACCTGTAAATCATCATTACCGGGTAAGTGTGTCCGTGACAATAGACGTTAGTTTTCAAGTGGTAAACACGGAAAAGGTGCTAAATGAAAGTGATCGGATTACATTATTGGAACCAAAACGCTTAATGCGACTCTTTGTTATATACTTATTTAGCCGTATATTTAGCACACTATCGAATACTTTTGTTACAACAGTTGCCAATGAGATGGGCCGATAGTTATTCTTATCCGCTATATCCCCCGTTTTATTTTTCACTATTGGTACCACTATAGTATTGGATCATTTTGTTAGGCGTAACATATATGAGACTGTAGGCAGATGAGGGCCAGCATACTTTAAATGCTCTATACTGAGTCCGTCGTGACCAGGAGATTTACCTCTAGACATAAATGTCATAACAGTAGATATATCCTTAACAGTAAATTTAATTTTCTTTCCACATCGAACTCAGCATTCAACAAAGACTGCGAGGGCCTTAAAAGAGATTTAACATCAAAGTGATCCCTGAAAAAAATCCGCATTTTTTTCTGGTTCACCTTCTCCATTTACGCAAATGGGAAGGCTTAGATCGCAACTTGTTCGTGTTCTTCCAAAACGAGCGAAAGTCATTTTCCGAATGATGTGACGCCAGGATATCTAATTTAAATTGTTGCTCGTGGTCTTAGCATCATTTTAATATTGATTTGAATTTTTGTCTCGCTTCACATATTACTTTATAAATACGATTCGATGTTGGCTTACCATGCCATACCCACAGACGAATTAAAATCTGGCCTCCCTATGTGTTACAGCTACGTATTTATTCCAACCTATTACTACTTTTATTCGCCCTCGGCTTATTTCGACCTATCATAGCCGATTCGCACAAAGTATTTACAATTTTATTATACAACTTATCAATAACAGTAACTCACTAAGCTTTCTTCGTCAGCTATCGATTTTAAAAAAACGCATTAAAGGTGAACAAAACCTTATTTTGTATATAAAATAGCAATTCATCAATCACAATATTACAATTATTGCACTTTACTGAGCCCGACATTTTCGCGGACTGGCACCTTCACGCAATCAAAAGAAAACACGCCCGACGCAAGAGGGTGCGCTCGCGCGACTTTTCATGGTAAGTATGTAGTGTGTATTCGAATATGTCTAACACGCACATCTCTCCTCATATATAAACTGTTTACAGTTCGCTAATAAAGGAGTTCTTGATCGCAGTCAGACTTATCATTTACACCCCGAACCGGCCACATTGCATGGCGACCCTGCCAGTGCTGCCTATCGGCGGCGCTGCGCAGACGGTTTTAATAAAAAGTAAATAATGTGAAAAATAAATAATTTTTGGACAATAAAAGTGATGTGGGTGAAATATATAAAGGACTAAAATATAAACTATAATAAAAAATAATGTTAAGCTAAATATCAATTAATAGTATGTAACAAATAAACAAATAAATTCTTCAAATTACCAGATGGATAAATAATTTTATGAACAATTAATAAAATATACATAAACTCTAAATTATTAAATATGAAATAATTATTCGTTGCCGCGTACTGTGTTGCTGCTGTGATGCTGATGAGGTTGGAGATGAAAAGCGGGGCGCCGGGAGACGATGGTGTCGGATGTGGACCAGCCGGCAGATGATGGTGTCAAAGGAGGTCGATGCAGTAGGGAGCCGAAGAGTTAACCAACAGAAAGTAGCCAATCAGAGGACTTCGGACACGATTTAAAATTTTTGAACATTATGTGGAACATTGAATTTTTTTTTCCCGCTCTCTTTAGGAGACTCTAATTTTGGAACTTTAATTTACTTGTGGATAGTTTCATTTAAAAATTTTGGTCTTTGAAAATTAATTATTTCTTATATATTTTTGTTACAGTTTAACTTTAAAATTTTTGAAGAATTTATTTTAAATTGATTAAGATTTTATTAAGTATTTACTGTTTTTTTAAACATGTTTAGGCGTTATTATTATTTCCATTAGGGAAGATGATTTCTAAAAGCAGATAATGTTTTATGGCTTGTTTTTATTTACTTATGTAACTTATTTTCTCATTTATATATAGGTAAGATTGATTGCACAGATGACTCTCCATGACAAATTTTTAAATTGTGTTGGTGTTTATTTTTGTTTTTATTTTATCTTACAGTAAGTTTTCCGGAGATCGATCGTTGATGAAGGTAACTCTTATTTAGCATTTATAAAGTTGTGATTTTAAATTGATTTTATATTTTTATTACAATACGTAATGGTTTTTTTTTCTCGTGTTTCAAAATATTAATTTTGTAGCAATGATGTTTTATTTAAACGTAATAGAAAGTAATTTGCGAATGCCCTTTTCTTGAATACAATTTTATAAATAATTATTTTATCGATATCATTTATTTAGCTTCATGTTTAGTACAAAGTTTGGATTTTGTAATCAATATATACATACCTAGCATTCAATGTTAACGACATCGAAATTGCTGACATAGCAACACGTGTGATATTGAAGCAACGAACTAAATAGGTATCATTTTTGTTAAGACAAAAGAATTTAAATACCGTTTGAGTGATTTTTTTTTGTCGTAAATTATTTAATCTATAGTATAAATAAAGTTTTCATAGAAATGATTTCATAAGGTTATAAACGGCATGAATAGGAAGAAGATCGCCTTTTTTCTCTTACAGGACACTAATATTGACAACAAATTTAGGTAGGATTTTTAAAAGGTAACAAGTAAACAAAAGGTAAATAAGGAATTCTTTTATCTCTAAATTAATATTTGATATGTACTTATTGCTATTCATTATTACTACATAATATTATATTGGGCTATGAAATTCAATACTATTTTTCATAATGACGTATTATTTGTATTAAACTATTTTTCAATAGATTTGGAAAACATCATTCAACTTGTTTGACTGGTAAAAAATTTTGAAAACCAATTTTAATTTAAAACGTAACTGATTAGATAAATTTAGCTAAGACTATCTTTTGTATTCATTTTAGTGGGTATACGAAATTCGAAAATTCATTTTAGTTTCTGTTTTAGTAATTAATAATCGAAAATAGTTATTAGGTAGCTATTTTGGTACTATTGAAAATATATTTGATTTTAACTAATAATGTTCTTATTTTATTTATTTTTTTCATTTTTTCCTGAATTTGTAATTTTGTTAACTTGTTCGAGTTTAAATTTTTAATATCTACGCAATTCAATTAAATAAGTATCGGTAGTGATTTAGAATGTGATAAAGTTTCTAATTAGAACTGATGCAATCATATTGTTTTGATGAACCTAACGAACAAGGTATTGGAATGTAATGTGTTGTTTTTCGATATCGGTAGATTACAAAGAGGTAGCGCAGCTGCATTTATGCAAGTTGTTATTTAGGTTAAGCAGTAACATTAATCTTGTCACAAAATATCACACGAGTTCGCTGGTTAAGCTGTAATATAAAACATTGTTTTAATAGGAAAAGATAATGAGTTTTAATTTGTTGGAAAAATCTTTTAAGAACTTACTTATTAATTTTGGATGTGGAAGTTTATGTTGAGGTATGATTGAGATGTTCATGTTTGTGGAAATTATACAAAAATGTGGTTTGAAAGGGAAAAGTTAGAGGAAAAGTTTGAAAGATTAGTCGATGATTAGAAATAAATCGAAGGAATAGGTAGGTTAATGTACTCGTAGCTGTATTAAAAATCTTTTGTAGCTTTTTGTTTGCAATCAGGTACAGCATGGTTTAGGTATAGGTAATGTGATGCGTTATTTTATTTTGGATATGGAATGAAGATAAATATTTATTTATAGAAGTTAGGGAATATATGATTTATAAAGTTTCACATGCGATTGGATTGATCACCCAAGAGCGATGAATCTTTTATTTACCTTATATTCAATTTAGGATTGTCAGTTTATTTGATAGGTTTTGGAATGAAATGGTTAAGATAAAAGCTCGATTATGCGGTACACATTAAAGGAGAGGTACTATAGGGATCAGGTCCTTCAGTTGCATCAAGGTGTGAACGAGATTCCCCTTTGAATCCTGTTTGGAGACCAAATTAGTGTGTGTCTTAATTCGTGACCCTATTAATAAAATGGTACATACGTGGGGTGTCAGATCCTTCCATTCGATCATGGTGCGAACGAGATTTCCTCTGTGAGATAAGTTGGAGTCTAGAGACTTAAAACTGGCCCCATCAATGATTAGGCTGTGCGCACAGCCCAAATGGCACAGCCCAAATGGCACAGCCCAAATGGCACAGTCCAAATGGAAGTTGTCCATTTTTATATTATGTGTTATTGAAGTCGACTATAAATAAATATGATAAAATATGTACCAAGAAATGATGAGTAAATAAAAATGAAAGTACGCCGGCGCCGGGCGAATTATGATTATGTGAGTACCTAGTAGGTGATGTCAAATGTGTATAGTGTACCGATAGTGTAATTATGAAAATGAAGTTTATAACGAGCAAGAGTAGGATTTAAAGTGAAGAAAATATAATGGAATATTGTTATTGACACAGGATAATTTAGATAAGAATATTGAGAGATAGGAATATTACAAAATAGGAGGTTATGTGATAAACAAGAAAGGTTTGAGGATATTTATATTAGGAAGACGATGAATGATTATAATTTGATGAAATGGTTTGAAGAAAGGAAAGAAAGGGAAAAATTAAAGTGAGGAATGATTAAATAATGAAAGTTTAATTTAAGTATGTAAGCGAAAATAAACTTGATGTAAAAGTTTTATTTGTGACAGAAGAATAAATAAGTAAATAAAAGTAATGTGTTTTTAAAGTTCAATATTTTATTCAGTTACTTTTTTTTTCTCAACTATTGAATAAAATAAAAGAGGATTTTTTTTTGAAGGGAAAATATAAAGTTTTCATTATTATTACGAAATAATATGAGTTTGTGCAATCTACTTATACCAGTATAAATTGAAATAACATGTATAATGTAATAGAGTAATATAATACTATTATTGTAATGTCTTTTTTTTGTATTTGAAATTAAATATGAATTTTATAACGTAAAATTTAAAAGTTTAAAAATGTTAGTTGATCAGCAACAGTGACATTAGTAAAATAATTTTATAATTACTTAGCTTATTTTTATTATAAAGAATTATGTATAAGGTAGTGTATGTGATTTGTGACAATATTAAATATGTAAAAATATTACGTAAAACTATTTGAAGTTAAATTAAATTTTGGGTGTTCTAGTATAATACAATTTAGATTTTCCTAAGATGTCATTTGCATCAAATAAATTTTGTATATTATATGTAATAAGTAGGTAATACATACATGTTTTGTTTAACAATAATTCGGTAGGTATTTCAAAATATTAAAATGTTCATGTTTCAATGTATTTTAAAGTAAATAATTTGGTTTTTCTCGTAATACTAATAATAATAATAAATACCTCTAATGAGTCTACCTAATAATTTAATTATGAATTTATATATTCCGAATATTTTAAATAAGTAAATTTTGTGCAAAAAAGAATATTTGTTTAATGAATTGTTATGAACAATAATATTGTTTAATCTTAGAGTTTTGGATGAAAATATTGTACTTATTTAACTTACTTACCTTTATCAGAAATTTAAAGTAAAACAGTGTACCTACTTGCTTATTAGTTAAAAAAAAATCGTTTACTATTTTTTTTTTCTTTTTTTAGGGGGGAGGTGTAGTGTGTATTCGAATATGTCTAACACACACATCTCTCCTCATATATAAACTGTTTACAGTTCGCTAATAAAGGAGTTCTTGATCGCAGTCAGACTTATCATTTACACCCCGAACCGGCCACATTGCAAGTATATTATGTTTTCTTGTGTACTAACACACAAACACTCAATATTTATTATATAAATTTGCACTGGATCAACAAAATCTCTAAAATCTTGATATATATATGTGGGTTAATTCTAAAGAATTCACGAGCTTATTACTTATTTTTCACTTTAAAGCTCCTTAAAGATAATAGTTAGTTCTTCATACGGCTATCCCCTGTAGACGTTATAACATTTGGAACAAATAAATATTAAACCTAATCGATCATCGTACAAATAAGTTTCCCAAAAACTTGCATATCTTTCGACCCAATATTGCTTTTGTATTGTTTATTTCTATGTTTGTTTGAATTATTTATCCAACTGTGACCCGATCACACTGATTCTCTTGTTTTGTGATAAAATTATGTATGAAGAGCTGTAAGAAATAACGCTGTTTTAAATGAATAACAAAAACATATATTTTTTAATAATATAACCTTTATACCAGTTTTTCTTTTCATACTCTTGTTACCCCGAGGTATTAATGTCCGTCGTTTTGATGAGTTTTAAAGCTATTTTTATTGTATTGGTTGAAGGATTAGGGACATTACAGGAGATGGGCATCAAACTTGAAATGAAACAATCATTACTAATTTTCAATGTATCTTTTTGGTTTGGTTCCATTGGTACAATGTTTACTAGCAGAGTAAAATATAATGTTATACATAGTTATTATTATTATTTAGTTATTATTATTTAGTTATTATTATTATTACCCTAGTTATCTGCCTTTATATTTTAGGCAGGTCCGTGAATAATGATCATAGAGGGATTTAACTCAATCGAGGGTTCCAAATTATAAAATCGTGCTACACTTGCTAGTGTCATTCACAAACATTTCTATGAAATCAGTCAAACAGTCGCAAGTTTTGTAAATCGTCTTATCTTCACATTCAAAATGTGTTATTTGTTTATGATTGGGAAATACAACAATTTATAACCAGCTCATATTAAATACCTAATGTAATCTGTTCTAGACTAAAGACAAAGCGATATACGCTATGTAGGTTGTACAGTAAGACTAAGAAATATGTAAATACTTTCAACATTTTTCATTCCTTACAGAGAACCCAAAATATTCAGTTTCAAATATTTTAGTGTTTTTATAAATCCGTCTGTAATGTTATATTTAACCTTATACGAGTACATTAAAATTAAAGATTTATCTTTCTTATTCATAATAAGAGGAATAACTAACTGAAACAAGAAATTACTGAATAAGACAATCTTAATAGTGATTGATAGTCTTATTCAATAACTATTAAGATTAAGTTATTAATTATTAATGGACTTAAAAAAATAAGCTTTAAATAACATAATATGTATTGGAAAATACAACCAAATGTTACTACACTAATACACCCGTAAGTACTAATTTACATAACAACTACATAAAAAGATCGTCAGTCTAAAATCACTTAAGTGCAAATGTAGATTTTATATACGAGTATATAAAATAAAATGTAGATTATATCTTAAGTAGTTAAGACCATTAGGTATATACGTTTAATTAACACATAATAATCATTCGATTGATTTAAAAGCGTCATCTAAAAGCCGCTACCTTTGATCAGACAGATTCAGCATATGTAACATTAATGAAACTGAAATAACATCGGCGATTATCGATTTCGTAACTATTATACATCGGTGGAAGCTTTTTCTATTTGCAAACTACGCATGGCAACAAAGTGACGCGTTTTTGCCATTTATTTTTTATATTGTGTTGAAGGGTTAAAATAAAAAAAGCTCAAATATACAGACAAATAGTTTGAAATTGTAAGCCAGGAAGACGTGGATTAGAATCTTAGTAGAATATAATTATTCATGACAATTTCTTTATATAAAGAGATTTGTTCGTTGTTAAGTAGCAATAAAATTTATTTTGTTTTGTGCGGAATAAAAATCTGTATATCTTGCTGTATTCCGTTAAGTTTCCAAATTGTTCGCGTGGACACTAATTTTATCCGAAGTGTTTCTTTCTTCAGAAGTTCTTTCCGAAATGTTAATGAAAGCTTTCGTCCGTCGACTACTTCGGGTTAAAATGTTTGGATTCTTATGGGCCATCCGTATACAATAGACTGAGTGACTGTTATATGTCATTGTTACAGAAAAATAGTGAATAATAATGAACATTATCTTTCAAATTATTATTATTTACGGATTTAAATTTCATTCTAAAAATAACAAAGTGTAATTACATTATTTTAATATTTCTATAAGTTATAAGTAAAAAAAATGAATGTGCAGTAAGAACAAATTCTTATAACAACATATATTTTCATCAGTATTTTTTGTTATTTTGTTAAATTGTTTTTATTTCTTCTAACCGATCCTGCTTTCATTTATTTTTACTCATAATGTTTTAAATAATTTACTTCCACGTATATAATTAGAATCATTGAAATCTTAATGTGTTTACAACTTTACGGATAACATAAACTAGTTAGTCCTTTTATAAGTCTTATATAAATAATTCACGCACACATCACAAGTGGAAGTTCCTTCCTAACTTTGTATGATTCAGTTGTTTTTCAATCAGATTTCTCTTTCGAATCTTTGATCGCAGGGTAACAATATGACCTGCAAGAACTTTAACGAGAAAATTATTGTTTTTAATCGGGGCTTAAGATTTTTAATTACATTTTACTATTGGTTTAATAAACACAATAGTAATTATTTAGTTTCATAGTTATTTCGTCTGCATTGTCTTTTTGTCTAAATTTTAAGGAGATGTCTCACTTAGGAGCGAAGCAATCAAAAGTTAAATACTTATTCCTACTTATAAATAATAATTATTTACAATAATTATGAAAGTTTCTTCTCCAAACAAAATGCAAAAATATACTAGATATAAACTGATAGTCTAATACTACTCTTAACATCAGTTTATCGTTATTATTGGGAAATCCTTTATAATATGAACTATTCCTCTCTCTATTAATAAAAAAAACACGTACTTAAATATGATAATGTTTTTTAAAAGATTACTATCTATTTAATTCACAAAGAATTTCTT
Organism: Calamotropha paludella; assembly: GCA_927399485.1. Taxonomy (NCBI): domain Eukaryota; kingdom Metazoa; phylum Arthropoda; class Insecta; order Lepidoptera; family Crambidae; genus Calamotropha; species Calamotropha paludella. The sequence goes on along the minus strand of OV656803.1, from coordinate 27,213,400 downwards.
TAAGAATGTGATTACTAAGTTTAACTACACATTCTAAAAAGGACAATTAAAAACATATGCTAATAGCATTATATGCTTCAGAGATATCTAGAACTATTGACTTACATCTATTAAAATATTCATTTTTTTACACCAAATTTACCAAGCTAGATATACAAAGTGCTATGAGACTAAACAAATATTTATTAATACGATAGAAAAATGTGTTGAACTTACATAAATCGTTAAATTAAAATGTAAGTACAAGCAATAAATAGACAATAAATATTATATAAAAGGACGATCCTAATTTAATATAATTTTAACCAATTGTACAACATGCTATCAGATGGACGTAATATTTAAGTAGTAAAACATAATTTCACATTTCGCACTGACTTTTAAACACATTACCACATGTACATTAATTACTTACAAGTAAAAAGTTTTAAAATTAAATGCAAAGGGAGAATCAGATAGTGCCCTTAAGCAAGAATAGCGTATAGTTATTGATGAAAGTGCCATTATTATTATTATTTTTTAAGTAAGATGATCATAATTTGCTGTTAAAAAACTTAGTAAGGAAGACTTAGCGAGACTTTTTCTTTTGACTTAAATAAATTAGATACAAAATATCTTCAATTGCTCTTGTTGTTGCATGCATGCTTAACTGCATATACCTGTCTAAATTAGTTTAAAATGATAATAATTTCTAGTTATGTTTGATTAATATATAATGGCCTTCCTGTACATTTCATCTCATGCCACCACTAGCATGTAGCGTGTCATTGTTTTCCCATACTCGTCCTTGACGGTAAACTTCCATCATAACCTTATCAGTTAACTGTTATACATTATCTACTGGTTACAAGGGCATCGATGTAACACTTTTTTGTATTTAATTTTTTTCTCAAAATAAAAAACTAAGTACTTGTCTTTGTAACATTACACTTCAGAAACGGAACTGCCTACCATGCTTACTTCTAGTCTCCGTTTATTCGAAAATAATAGAAAAATATTAATTATCTTTGGTATGATTCAGACAAAACATGAAAATTTCTACAAAGTCAACTATAACAGTTAAGGTCATCTACTGATTATGCTGATTCCATAAGTTGGAGCAACCAGGGCGGCGATACATACGCATTTCACTGGTGGCGACTGCAATCCATTCATTCCGCGCAGAATCAAACCAGGTGAGGCCGAGTGTGTACTTGCCGTTGATATTTACGTGTTGGCAATGGGAGAACCACCATCCGCCTTCATAGTTGCCGGCGCAGTGTGTATTAGATATGTCACGGTCCCGATCGATAGCAGAAAATTCCATGTGGTTTTGGTATTCGAAAGCATCACTAGCGTTCCCCTTGAATCCGCTTACATCGAGGATGTAGCCAGTGTCAGAGCTGCCGACAGAGAAGTGGTCGTACTGAGCGTACCAGTTCCCTCCATAGATGTCGGTCATGTCGATGCGCATAGAGGAGCAGTTGTCGGCGGTGAGCTGATGCATCGATTCGAGGCCAAGCCAGTATTCGGAGGCAGCATCGCCGAAACCATGGATGTACTCGGAAAATTTCCTGTTGAATTCAACAGTGCCGTTGTAACGGCGTTGTAGGAGAGTGCTACCGTTGACGCACCAAGTGTCGAGGGGGGCGCCGCTTGGGTGGATGAGATAGATGCCCGCGGGCCCCACCACTTCGGAACAGTCACGAGGGAGCTGTCGTACCAAGTCCTCGTATTCGCGCTGCACCGGTTGCAATTCTTTCACTTCGCCCATCAACTCCGGCAAAGAGATTGTTTCTGTTTGGTTGTAGTCGTTATTCACGGCTTCACTCTACGAAGAATTGAAAATATTAAAGCATAAGATACTACAAACAGCGTGTCTTAATATCGGAAGCATCTAAGTAGATCAAATAAATAAAGCTATGATTTATTTATTACACGCATTATTATTTATTTACTCTATGCGTGTAGAGTACCTAAAAATGCTATTACCCTTCTTTCTTACTTCATACAAACTTTAAGTTTATTGAAATACGTTTGTTTATTAATGGCTAGAGTTACTGCCGAAAATATTAATTGTGCTAACTTCACTTGATGCTGTTTTGTGATAGCTAAATGTTCAACATTATGCGTACAAGTAAGTACTTTTCCACTAGTATAATTATAAGTTATATTTTTTCGCTCAAGAAATTTTGAAAATACCTTTAGAATATGGTCGTTGAGGCGGTAAAAGTGTTGCTTGGATCGAGCCTCCAGCTCAGCGACGGTATCGTTAATTTTCTTCATAGCGAGGCGATCCATCTCAGCGCGATCGATTGTGTTGCTGACACTAACTGCAATCGCCTTCACCGACTGTCGCAGATTCTCTTGGTCTTCTCTCAGGTAAGATGACTGAGCGTTTAACTGCAGAAAGGCAATAAACCGATTAGCAATTCAGCGTCTTTCTTTTTAGTAAATTAATAACTAGCGATTAGGTAATATTATACAACAAGGAAAAGCGAAAAGGAAACCTGGTGTTGTAACTAACGAAACAAATTATTTGCTTCATACAAGATGTACAAAGAAACAACAAGTAATTATTCCTATTACTGCAAAGATTTTTGAAGCTTTGTAGAAGTATACGTTAAGAGTGTGTTTATATCCAGTTTTTATAACAACTTTGCTGTTAAGAGGATGTATTTTTAAGCAAAAAAAAAACTTCTTTATTTTCTTGCCAAAAGTTTGATAAGGCGTATCTTTTAATAAAATTGTACATCCAAAGGTCCCCAACTTAGGTTAAAATAAATCATTGTAGTAGAAACTTTCTATACTTACTTGAGCAAAGTTGACATCCAATTTAGAAATCTCCTTTCGGAACTCAGGGATAGTTTTATCGGCTTTGTTCTCGATGCTCTCGACGTCTTCGCGGAGTTCTAACATTGATGCATGAATCTTGTCTAAGTCAGACACTTTCTGTGTGGTATTCTTTAATTCAGTTCGGATGACTTTCGTTTCCAATTCCAGGAAATCCACTTTGGCTGAGATCAGATTCCAGTTGGGTTCTTCGTAGCGGTCCATACGCCTTTGTACATCAAGAATTTGGGTTTGAAGGTTCTGCTGGAATTCGTCCAGTTGATCTTGCGCACGTGACAGGCGAGATATTTGTGAGTGCACCATTTTGTTGTGGCGATATTTATGGTGTTCTCCGCGAGGCTCCCCTCGACGGCTTTCTTGCAGTACGTCATTGTAGCTATCGTTTGACTGGTCGTACATTTGCATAGTCTTCACCTTCAACAACAACACCATATGTATTATTATTAACGATAGAAATTTCAGCTTAACAGTAATTATTAATCATTCAATATATCTTTTTCTCAAAGCATATTACTATATGAGAACAATATCAGAATTTTTTAATGAAGATTTCTTAAAACTCTTATTTATATTATTTCTCTGAAGATAATTCTACCTTCGTGATAATCATATACAGATTTGAATGGGGTATTCAAAAGAATAAACATACTAGGGGCTCATTTCAAATTTGCAACTGATTCTAAAAGTTACAATGAAATATTTAAATAACGGTACAAAGTATATAGTCAATCGTGTTCACAAAGTCAATGAATCCGCAGGCTCTTTAGAGCTTCTACAAATCCAATCATACACTTGCCTGCACATGACTTATCTGTAATATAACTATTTACGTATCTTTATTCTGTTAGCATGGCTGTTACAAGTGATTAAGTACGTACCATTTGCTATATAACAATTAACAGAAAAAAGCTGGTATTGTGACTCACGAACTAAATTATATCGCATGAAATAAATTTCCACCCATCATTACAGATATGTTTTGTATAAGCCACATCAGTATGTATGAGGTACGAGTATACGTTAACAGTGTGTTTATACCTAGTATGTATAAAAACTAAGATGTTTAGAGGAAATAGAACGTCACTTATAACAAATTAAGAAGGATTAAGTTGGCAGGTATAACAGTTGCTTTTTAAGTCTTCTCAACAACCTAAGCTGACATACTTTAGATAACAGTTTTTAAGTATTTAATAACTATTAACATATATTTTTTAAACGAAATTCAACTAAAAACTTTAATTAAATTTATATAAAATAAAATAATAAATCAATAAAGACCTATATTTCCTTTGTTAGGTTAAGTTAGACTGAGACTGAGAATTTACCCCTCAGCTATGGACTAAGAAGCACAAAGTGGAGTTGTAAAAAACAGTATAGATTGTAATTTTCTGTTTATTCACGTGGTTCTTCCCTAATTCATTAGATTTCTTTGTGTTTTAAAATGTGCGTCCCGTATATTCAAAGCTGCCTCATATTCATGAGGCAAGCCGTCTATCCCAATCCACACGGCTTTCTTTGTGACAACCTCTGCAATTCGTGTAAGGCTTTAAGCCGCTAAGTACTGATCTCACCTTCCAACCATATTGAATTTTTCATGACACTTCTTCTGGTGACATAATTCACTGCCAGGAAAGCAACTCTTGCGGCTAATGTCGTTACCGTTAAATGGAAATTTGTCAAATGTTTATGGCACCGCGCCAACGCGCATATATAGATAGATATCTTTATTGTGTTTCAATATAATAAATCCTTTTTCAGCGGTTTACTCCGTAATACTTTCGCAATATAAACTCGGGAATATAAACAAAGGCTTGGTCGTATGTGATATTTTTTAGATTTTCGCAAGATATTTTGAGATTTTTTCGGACGTGTAAAATAACTGCAAAAGAAGATATCGTTGTAGGTATTGTAGCCATCGGAAACTTTTTTGTTTATGGAGTAATGTTTATAGAAGATATATTATTTGAAGTATAGAAAAATAAAGTGTTTTGTTATATGATGTCATAGAATCGTGCCTGTTGTGTGCTACAGGTAATAGTGTGTTTTTATTATTTGGTCGTTTGCGAATTAACAAAAGAAAGGATAATATGTGAAATATTTGTGTCCTCAAACGCTTCATAATATCCACCAGCGAGCCGCCTAAATGCCAGATCGACGCCACAGTACTCTAGTAATTCATAATTAAAATATATAAAATCCATAATAGTTATTTCAAGAGACAGTCTTAACATATAACTTTATTACAATGGCAAACGGCAGGTCGACACGTGAAAGTATGTCTAGATGTGCTGTCGACTGTACCTACTTAAAATAATAATATGGTGGATCGATTTTCTCTAAAGTCTAGTTTAACAGACAAACAGTCACCTTATACGTTTAGTATTTTACCTTTTGCGATAACGCGCATATTAAATTAAAATGTTTATGGGTCGTTCTACTTTTCTACCGACAATGGTCTGTCCTTCGTCTTATTATGGCATCTCGTTGGAGTATTGATATTTACCGTTTTTTAATTCGGTTCGAATAAACGTCCATATTTTTCTTATCTATTAATATTATGTAATTTTTCATTTTCTCCAATCAACATATTTTTTCGTTTGTTTTCTGTAGAATGCCGTGACAGAGTGGTAAACCGAAATGTTGTCTGCACAGAAAAAGGCCACTCTGTCCCATTTTTTTTTAAAAACCAACATTAAAAAACAATTAATATTTGCCGCAAAGGAAACTTTAATAAGTCCTAATGACAGCCCAGATGCAATTTATATTTGGTTTTTGAACTATCCATAATTGTGGTTTCTGTGTGGAATTTAAAAGAAATTGCATCTGGGCTGTCATTAGGACTTATTAAAGTTTCCTTTGCGGCAAATATTAATTGTTTTTTAATGTTGGTTTTTAAAAAAAAATGGGACAGAGTGGCCTTTTTCTGTGCAGACAACATTTCGGTTTACCACTCTGTCACGGCATTCTACAGAAAACAAACGAAAAAATATGTTGATTGGAGAAAATGAAAAATTACATAATATTAATAGATAAGAAAAATATGGACGTTTATTCGAACCGAATTAAAAAACGGTAAATATCAATACTCCAACGAGATGCCATAATAAGACGAAGGACAGACCATTGTCGGTAGAAAAGTAGAACGACCCATAAACATTTTAATTTAATATGCGCGTTATCGCAAAAGGTAAAATACTAAACGTATAAGGTGACTGTTTGTCTGTTAAACTAGACTTTAGAGAAAATCGATCCACCATATTATTATTTTAAGTAGGTACAGTCGACAGCACATCTAGACATACTTTCACGTGTCGACCTGCCGTTTGCCATTGTAATAAAGTTATATGTTAAGACTGTCTCTTGAAATAACTATTATGGATTTTATATATTTTAATTATGAATTACTAGAGTACTGTGGCGTCGATCTGGCATTTAGGCGGCTCGCTGGTGGATATTATGAAGCGTTTGAGGACACAAATATTTCACATATTATCCTTTCTTTTGTTAATTCGCAAACGACCAAATAATAAAAACACACTATTACCTGTAGCACACAACAGGCACGATTCTATGACATCATATAACAAAACACTTTATTTTTCTATACTTCAAATAATATATCTTCTATAAACATTACTCCATAAACAAAAAAGTTTCCGATGGCTACAATACCTACAACGATATCTTCTTTTGCAGTTATTTTACACGTCCGAAAAAATCTCAAAATATCTTGCGAAAATCTAAAAAATATCACATACGACCAAGCCTTTGTTTATATTCCCGAGTTTATATTGCGAAAGTATTACGGAGTAAACCGCTGAAAAAGGATTTATTATATTGAAACACAATAAAGATATCTATCTATATATGCGCGTTGGCGCGGTGCCATAAACATTTGACAAATTTCCATTTAACGGTAACGACATTAGCCGCAAGAGTTGCTTTCCTGGCAGTGAATTATGTCACCAGAAGAAGTGTCATGAAAAATTCAATATGGTTGGAAGGTGAGATCAGTACTTAGCGGCTTAAAGCCTTACACGAATTGCAGAGGTTGTCACAAAGAAAGCCGTGTGGATTGGGATAGACGTCTTGCCTCATGAATATGAGGCAGCTTTGAATATACGGGACGCACATTTTAAAACACAAAGAAATCTAATGAATTAGGGAAGAACCACGTGAATAAACAGAAAATTACAATCTATACTGTTTTTTACAACTCCACTTTGTGCTTCTTAGTCCATAGCTGAGGGGTAAATTCTCAGTCTCAGTCTAACTTAACCTAACAAAGGAAATATAGGTCTTTATTGATTTATTATTTTATTTTATATAAATTTAATTAAAGTTTTTAGTTGAATTTCGTTTAAAAAATATATGTTAATAGTTATTAAATACTTAAAAACTGTTATCTAAAGTATGTCAGCTTAGGTTGTTGAGAAGACTTAAAAAGCAACTGTTATACCTGCCAACTTAATCCTTCTTAATTTGTTATAAGTGACGTTCTATTTCCTCTAAACATCTTAGTTTTTATACATACTAGGTATAAACACACTGTTAACGTATACTCGTACCTCATACATACTGATGTGGCTTATACAAAACATATCTGTAATGATGGGTGGAAATTTATTTCATGCGATATAATTTAGTTCGTGAGTCACAATACCAGCTTTTTTCTGTTAATTGTTATATAGCAAATGGTACGTACTTAATCACTTGTAACAGCCATGCTAACAGAATAAAGATACGTAAATAGTTATATTACAGATAAGTCATGTGCAGGCAAGTGTATGATTGGATTTGTAGAAGCTCTAAAGAGCCTGCGGATTCATTGACTTTGTGAACACGATTGACTATATACTTTGTACCGTTATTTAAATATTTCATTGTAACTTTTAGAATCAGTTGCAAATTTGAAATGAGCCCCTAGTATGTTTATTCTTTTGAATACCCCATTCAAATCTGTATATGATTATCACGAAGGTAGAATTATCTTCAGAGAAATAATATAAATAAGAGTTTTAAGAAATCTTCATTAAAAAATTCTGATATTGTTCTCATATAGTAATAAATATAGAAAAACGTCGTTTCACTGTCGGTAAAAAAGAAGAACGACCCTTATATGTTAAATATAATTGTTGCAGAGTTTAAGCCGATGCCCTAGCTGCTTTAAATAATCAAATAACCACAGCGAGCATTTCATAACATCATCCTTATACTGTGGTAATAGAATTTACCGTTAGCTTTGATTAAAACTCGTGGTACATACATTAATTGAATCATAAACTGTTGTAGTATTACAAATCTCTCTTATTTTAGTATTTTACCCCAATTATGCTTTGATAGATGATCTATGTGAACGTTTCTCATCAACATATCTACATAGTTCCAACAGTTTTTACCAATATAAATAACGATTTGGTTAGTGCAAAAAAACACAATAATATCTAGCTATCATTTAAAGTAAAATTTATTTTCTTATTTTTTGATAAAGTTTCATTTTTTAATAACAAATCATACTTTCTTCAGTTCTTAATTTTCTTTAAAAACTGGTGTGGTTAAAATTTACTTTGTAAATACTTAAGCGCCTCAAAAAACCTTTCAAAATAAAGTCTTTATATATCTGTTTATTCTGTCAGAAATACGTACGAGTGCCTTAAGTAACTCTATGAGATATATGGGAGATCATAAATGAATATAGAAAGGTTGAAAAATGTTTGCCTGAAAACAACATTAACATCTTAATTGGTTTCTTTTTCTGTACAGATTAACATGCTCTATTATTCGGCCTTCTCAAACAGACTCCACTCTTAATTTCGAGAAATGTTACACTTTAATCTTAACTACTTATGATACTCGATGAAAGAGAAAACGTCTTTTTTACAAAAGTGTGTTCGCTTCTAATAAAAAATATATTTGCTAGACTTAAAGGCGAACCGCTGCTTTCGAAATGGAACTCTATTTATTATTTTATTACCATTTCTCTTTAAGTCAGGTCTATGTACGATCTTAATTTATAATTAAACATTAATACTAAATGGCTTTATTTCGTAGTGTTCTTTGCAATTTCTGCTTTAACAAACAATAGTATCAAACTCCTAAATCTTCAACAAGCATAAAAAAACTGTTAAGTTTCGTGTCCTGCCTCACATCTGAGACAAGTTGATTTTTTTTTGTTAAGCCTGTTAAAGTTCTACAATATATTTTCTTTTGAACATAGAGCGAATAGAATTCAATTAAAACGAGAAAGTTAGAGATTTTTTAGTAGGTTGATGTACGGTTCTCCGTTCATTGTGTATTTATCATAAAGCAAGTTTGATAAAATTAGCAAGAAAAGAGAAGGTGAGTTAAAATAAATCGATTTTACAAATGTTTCTATCGAGCCATTTCCAACAATTGTCCTCTGCTAACGCGAACATTTAGTAGCCACTCTTCCACGCCAAAATATATCTCATCTCAATTCACGATACTTCAACAACTCTGTCCTGTTACTGAATCATCACTAAAATATATAGAAGCATAAAAATATGACTGTATTGTGAATTTCAAAACTACCTAACTACGTTACGTTTAACTTTTTGATGTGCAACTTTACACGGTTGTATATGAAAGTAATACGCTACTGCGTGTGTAGCATATTCTCGTCCCCCGTCAAAGTCTGACTGGACTTTGAATAATTCAGTCTCCGTCACTGCTAGATGGGTGCTGTATTCGACCTGCCTTTGTATATCTCTTTTTTATTCAACCTACAGCTACGATGCCGCGTGATAATAATTAATGTTACTATTAATAAAGTTATTACGTATCACATATTACTTTGAAACCTCTTATTAAAATGTATAATATTATATTTGATATGTTTCGTTCTTTTGAGATATATATGCGTAGGATGTAGGATAGGATGATTCGTAAGTTCCTTCCGATCCTATTAATTTCTGTATGATTATAACTTTGACAGTACTTCAGAAGAACATACTTTATATGTGCAGAAATAACGCTCAAATGGCTTCGAACCTAAGGCATTTTATTCACGGTTGTAACTTCTGTGTTTAAAAATGTTTGTTTGCAATTATTCAAACTTTCTAAATGATAATTTAACAACTGTGTATGTAATTTTTATATGTATACCGTTAGCTGAAACGATGTTCCTGAAATTTCGTAAAACGAGGTTGATAACGTTCGTTCAATGTTTTCGTATTTTTAAACAAACCGGTCAATATGGCTTAGAGCGGACTATGCAGTATTTTGTATATAACCGCCATATTACCGCAAAATGGATAACATCGCCTTACTTGTAGATATAAATAAATAATATAAATGAATAATATATAATAGAATACTCTCACACTATGGGTACGAATAGGTACTGTATCAAACCGCGGACAAAGTACAAACAGACGGGTATCGCAAAACTATAAGGTTTCGGTAGCACAAATGGAAGAATACTCACCCGAACCTAAAACATATGGTTATTTAAATGTAAAAGTGTAGCACTTAAATAACAAAAAAAAAATGGAAACTATAACAACGTTCCTTGATATTTTATTATGACACCTATGATCACTTTTGTAAATAGATAATACTTTGGTACTTTCTTAGTTTTTTGTAGAAATTTCTGTTCTGTGAACATTACATTGGTATAAAAATTAATGGGAATGAAAATATTAAGAATTACCATAAATATGAAAAGCAAATATAAATCTGTAACAACTCAAATAAACTTGGTAAGAAGTCGGTGTATCAAAGCCCAAAACTACTGAAATTATTATTTGCAACAAAGGTTGTTGCTTTAGTTCTCAGATTTATCGATGATTTCCCACGAGAAACCCTCACGCCGAACATATAGCAAAACTACTGAGTACTCAGAATTTCACTTTACTTAGCAGATACTGCTGACACTAAGAAAAAATAGTACGCCACAGCATATCAAGCTACCAATAAACCGCCAAATTTTCTCATTGATATTGAACTCTATCTGTTGGAATTAAGCGGAATATTGAAGGGCATATTTGACAATTTTGTATATGATGAGTTGTTATATGACATGAATGTATCTACAAAAATCTAATTAACATATAAATAGAAATTTACACAATCATTTTAAGGATGTGTTCTAGGTACTTGTAATTGTCGAATAATCCTAAAATGGGAGGTTAGTTTATGTCGACAAAATGACGACATATGAATATTCAGTCTATCGCGAGAGCAGGTGTGCGAAAGCCCATATGCAACACACTGACGCATGGTTTAACAAGCTATATTCTACGCAGCTGGTGAGCGAGCCTCCAGTACCCCTATATATATCCTTATTAAAATACACTTTACATATTTACTTATTCATATAAATAGATGTAACTCAATCTGTTAAAACCAAACGAGTAAAATTTTAAAAACATCATTACTCGTCCCTTTCACAATGCCAGACAGGAATTGCAGTAATAGCATAGAATAGATACACTTTATTCAATAGATACCAAGATACGAATTCCGTTTAAATATAAATTGAATAGCAGGGTTGTAAAAAGACTTAGACACAATGGAGTGTCCGTAACAAACATATCGTAGTAGTAGCCTTTTGCGAATGAGGATAATACTGGTGTCGTTTGTATTTCTAAACTATGAAAAATTATTTTCAAAGTTTTGCACGTTTCCATTAGAGATATGGATTAAAGCTACTCCAAAGAAGTTTGAAATGTATCAAAAATGTATGATGTCTAACTGAGTCCTACAATTATTTCACGCGTTGCTTTGACAAATTTCTCATATCCTCTTCTCAGTAAGGCGCATGAAATTCACCTCTTTATGACCATGAAATTGCTAATTTTATTATAATATAAATAGGCAATACTCAGTTACTCATTCTTTTGTATATTTTTAAGTAAAAGTATGTAAATAGGTTCTTACAAAATAGAATATTTAAAAGAGCTTTTTAAAATTTATTTGGTTCTGATAAAGCATTGAAACTACAAATGAAATACATAATGCACACGATGCACTTCAGTTATATCATAAAATATCAAAAAAGTCTGATCGGATGCTACGCAGATGCTTCGCATAAAGGGAGACTTGAGTGCGGCATTGTACTTCGCCTTTCAATGACACGGAAGCCAGACTAGTTTAGCAAGACAGTTTGCCAGTTTGTAATGAACAGCTGCCAGTTATTTTGATCAGTAAAATAAGAAGAAGTATTTGATTGCTGTGGCCACGATGCGGTATGTGTTTTTTTACAGAATTTTGTATGCTTCGTCAGGCTACTGGAATTTAGTATATTTGGTTTGAACCCCACTGACCCGCAGTGGGGTTTCACGCACGTTATACTATAGTAGACGTAATATCGATGGAAAAGTGCCAATAGCTCAAGAATATATGGCATTATACATGATCTGCAAAAAAGACAAAAGAACAACTTTTCTTTTATTCTTTTTATTATTTCAAGAACCATTTTGAGGTTCCAGTCAAAACCGTGTTTGTATTTTTTTAATTTTCGCACTGTATTACTTTGTAGTGCAAAACAGCGATAAGCAATGATACACATGACATAACCATCAAAGTAATAACAATTTTTATATACTATATTCCATACGCGGTGTGCTTTGGACACAAAAAGTAACTCCTTGTCCTAATTAATTGCCGACCAGCACATTGGATTTCTATAGTGAACTCGGCGGCTTTTGCCACGTATTTTCCCACTGGAATTTGGGACGCTACTTTCAAGTCGAGTGCTTGTCAGCCTGCTACCGCAGACATTGTCTGCTCTAAATTGCATAAATGCTTTATTTAGTATTTTTCTACATTCAAAACCTTTTAGCAAACGTGGGCGTTGGCATATGTACTCTGATTGTATAGTACTTTCATAATGGAACACTGAGGTCCATTGTAATCAATCAACATCATGATAAAATAAGCAATGGATATAGAGGAGTGCATATGTTCTGAATCATATAAAAGGTAATGGTGACGGGAATGCTGAAGTACTACTGCAGAAATGTATATTAAACAATAAATACTTAATAAAAAAAAAACTTTTAAAAAACCACGTTTTACTACGGGTTATAGATGTACTAAAAAGGAGAAAATATTTTTTTACAAATGGACTAAAAAGATAAAAATAAATTTTTGGTAATAATGAAAATTTACGATACAAATATTCTAAAATTTATTGAATATTATGTATTGTTCTGAACATTCATACGCAGAATTTGAAATATTTCCAAAAAATTAAAACGTGGTGCGTAATTTAGATCCACAGCGTTATTGATATTATATTAATATTTTCATTATCTTTCCTAAATCCCTTCCTAACTAAACCAATGCAATAGTAATGCCGTGGATGGCATTGAATAGTTTTTCAAGTATAATGCGCACCACGTTTTAATTTTTTGGAAATTTTTCAAATTCTGCGTATGAATGTTCAGAACAATACATAATATTCAATAAATTTTCGAATATTTGTATCGTAAATTTTCATTATTACCAAAAATTTATTTTTATCTTTTTAGTCCATTTGTAAAAATTTATTTTCTCCTTTTTAGTACATCTATAACCCGTAGTAAAACGTGGTTTTTTAAAAGTTTTTTTTTTATAAAGTATTTATTGAACTCTTTTTAGTTTTAAATTATCTGAATTGTGCCTACTTAGTTCTTCAATATATACATGTAATATATATCAAATATCCAGACACACCACGTGGAGGTTAATTTAATTAAAGCCTAATTAAGTGGTTTGAGGATGTAAAACTGTAAAATATGAAATTGTTAGGTGAAACAAGCCTGTATACAAAATTTCAGCCAAATCGGATAAGAGGAAGAGGTCGAAATAAGGATCTCAAATTTTGACGACAAACCAACAGACCAACAGACAGACAAGTGAAGTTAAGTAAAACGTGGTAATAAAGATACAGAGATATTACATTTAACAATCGATCGAAAGGAAAAATTAATTACACGAACTTTAAAAAGATTCAAAGTACTTTCTACCAATAAAAAGTACTTTGAATCTTTTTAAAGTTCGTGTAATTAATTTTCCAGCAAAATAAAACCAAGTGGGATAAAGGGCGACTTAACATACCATCAAAGTCAGGGAAAGAATAATGAGCGATCGTCTTTCAAATCTCGTCTCGATAGGAAAATTATAATTATTAAATGACCACAGACGCAATCTATGCTGTTAGGCTGGTAATAGAGAAAGCAGGCGAGAACAAGCAGAACCCATACGTAGTTTCTATCGATCTAGAAAAGACGTTTGACCGAGTACCAAGAAGTATCATAATACAACTCTTAAAAACACATTATTGCACATAATACATAAAATTACAGAATGTTATGTCAGTACTATAATAAACATGCATAAAAAAAGTAAAAACTTGCGTTAAAAGTTCTGCAGGTATTTCAAATAGTTTTTCCGTTAGCATAGGTGTTCATCAAGACCCACTCCAGCAACTACACCTAACATCCAGCTTATAACGTAACTTTACCTAAAATAAAATTTTCAAGGACTTGTTATTTTAGAAAATGGGGACAACAGCCAACAAATGGTGTTACGCTATTTGGAGTATTATGTCATGCAAAAGTCCAATAAAAGTTACAGGCAAAATAAAGATAGGAACAGCAGTTATACCAGCCCTAATCTACGGCTGAGAGACATGGCCTACAACAAAAGCCCAACACTCCACACCACAGAGATGCGTATCCTACAATAGTCGGCGGGGTTACTTTTGATAATAAAGTACGTAACTAATATATTGGAGGAAGCAAAAGTAGCACTCATAACTCACATACTTAGCGAATCCAGGCTCAGATCACTATCTGAGTCTGGAACCCGTACCCGAAGCCGTAACGTAATTCGAAGAACAGAAACATCGTGAAAAATTGCTTTTTTATCGCAAGAAATAAGAGACACAGAGAAGACCTCTAGCCTCTTGGCTGACAAATGTCCAAAGAGATATTAAGACGTTAGAATTCTGCGTACAAGGCGCCTGTAATAGACGAGATTGGCGTCGAACGATTATGACAAACCTCGCTTAACGGGGTAAAGCAAGGCAGAAGAAGGAGATATAAATTCTTTCCTTGTTTATTGTTTATTAAGTGAACCTTTTAGAAAAGCTTGAAACTGAAGTGAGTAAATATCATAGATTCATAAGCTCATACAGGCAATTTTCTGCTTTTTAATCGATTTGTTATCTCTCGAAAGATTAAATTACAATGCGTTAAATAAGAGAAACTTAAAGTAACCGCAAGTTGTTTTGAAAAGTACATTTTATTGAGAGTACAGGTTATTTGAAAGTGGTTGATAATTTAGAACTTTTTGCTACGTAATTTTAGATAAAATTCGGGCTGAAATAAGGAAAAATCAATTATGGTTAAGTGAGATATCGTTGCGCAACAAAAAGGAATTTTTAGACTTATTATGATTTAGATCAAATTACTTAGCGAAAGCTCTATCATCTTTACATACATAAAATGCTATAACATTTGAAAAGCTTTATAATTTTTACAAAACTTAAGGTTATTTTTATTTCTAGCTTAATGATGTTAATTTTAACCCCAATTGTTTTTGTGAATACCAGGTACCTATGCTATTGTTTTAATTAGAAAAATAAGATCTTAACTTAGTAATTGCTGTCTTTGTGACCAATAATCTCTAATCAAGAATGGTTTGTCAAATAATATAAAATAAACATAAATACCATGAATGGAAAAATCGCGGAGTGATTTGGGTGGCATTTATGATGCTCTATTTCTGGACTTCCGTCTGATTTTATTTTTGAAACACCATATATTTATGCTTAGTACAAATTTAAGCTGAAATATGTTTGAACCGAAAATAAAAAAAAAATAATATTCATTCGACAATCTTACTGGTTTCACCAGTTTTATTTCACCTCGTGTCGTTAACCAAGCATGAATCCTACTAATATTCAAATAACAAAGGCATACAGACCAGTAAAAAGTCACATGCGCAACGGTCGCCAACGGTTATCGTCACACACCGTGAAAACTACCACAACTGTTAAATGAACACAGACGAACCCGTGAACCTAATTTGAACTATAGTATACATTTATAAAGACTTAGTTTTCTTTAGATAAGTTTAATCAAATCTCACGTTTAAAATGAAGTGTTCAGGTATCACTATTTGGTTTTTACCAATATTTAGAATTATCTTAACAATCCTGTTAGGATAATTCTAAATAAACATAATCAATATTAAAATTATTATTATCGATATAATATATTTTTAGTAAATATGGCACACATAAATTTATACCCCTTATTTCCTAGGAACATGTAAGTGCTGGCATTAAAGATAAAGTACGCATAATTTCTTTAAAATTATTGGATGAGCTACACCCATTGGTATAAATTAACAACTGATAAAAGGATACATGCATATTATTTTCTAGTTTGCAACAACTTTATATAGCACCACAATTGAAATAATGACTAGAAGCGGACAGGAATAGGAGGAGACGTGAATCATTACACGGACCCCGATAAATTCAGCCGGAATACTACCCTAGGACTCCTTGGGGATGCCTTGGGCGGCTGCTTCTTATTATTATCTGACATCATGTGCAGCAGTTTGCGTTACGGATGATATATTTGAAGTAAAGGGTTGAAGCTATGAATAAAGCAAAATATTTTATAGAGGCACTTAGTAGGTCATTGAATGTAGTGCCTATAATACAAGCCTACTCCAATATGAAGCTTGTATCTATCATTTCCGCAATTCCCCATCACATATCCGGAAAACGGCAGCAATATTACCAAGCAATCGAACAAAAGTCCTATTATTTCCTTAGGAAAGTAGTGTAAGCACATACTAAAGTATACATATAACGAGTTAAGGCATACAAATAATAATAATATATATCGTAGAGTAGTTTTGGTTTCTCCTTTAGAAAAAACAAAAGTGCCAAAGCAATTGTTTAACATTCTTCTTTAAAACTACCATTTCTTTAAAATACTGCACATGGGTTTAGTTATTATTTTTTCATAGAAATAAATAAATTTTCTTCTTTATTAGTAAGCAATTTTCAAAGTGCTTGAATATTACAGATTCTGTGGAGACTTATTTATTACTAGGGATACACGAAAGGCTATGTAATCTTCTCTTCGGGCTAAAAGGCGAGGCGAAAAATAATTTTACGTAAATGAAGGATTGCGATGGTTACTAGCTGAACCTTTGCTACGATAAATAGGCAGTCTGCATTCCTAAAGCTTACCGTTCAGACTGTAGTATACTATTTGTGGTTCTAAGTAACTGAAAGATATATTTATTAGATCAATAGAAAATATTTTAAGATAATCTTTCTTTTTATAAAAGAATTTGATAAAAGATGAAACACACTTTATTTAATAAATGTATTTAAATAAATGTGATCTTAGAAAATCATATAAGAGCCTTATCATTCATATTTTATTTTTATAGTTTAAGTATGAAATGTCTATTATACAAACGCACTCTTTGCTTCTCCGTTCTTATTCCTACAACATAATTTAACCAAACTCACGAATCGAGAATTGAGTATTAAAGTTAACTATTTCAATTGTAATTTGAGCATTAACAATTCAAAACTTTAAGCGACAAGAGGGACCGGAATGTAAATGAAGGCAGGGACAAAATTCATAATTAAATTATATGGTCCCCTTTCAATGTCGCAAATTTTAAGACGGAGGCAAAGAAATTTGTATTAAAGGGGATTCCATTTTGTATTAAAAACACAATAATATGTTTGTATAGGCAAAAGTAAAGTGTCATCTATCCGTTATGAAGCTTTGCCAAATTGGAA
Organism: Calamotropha paludella; assembly: GCA_927399485.1. NCBI lineage: Eukaryota > Metazoa > Arthropoda > Insecta > Lepidoptera > Crambidae > Calamotropha > Calamotropha paludella. The sequence goes on along the minus strand of OV656803.1, from coordinate 27,195,780 downwards.
GTTCCTTCTTTCGTATTCTCGTAGAGAGGTAGGAAATGAAATTTTAAACATCTTGCAATGTAGTCTGAGAGATAATATTTAAGAAATCTCTTTGGAATGCTTTCGAGCCTTTTAACATAGACGTTATAATTAGTGTTCCAAATTTGCGAGGTGTATTCAAGGTGACTGCGAACATATGCTATAGTAAGTTACACCTAAGTCTCTGATAGTGTCAACTCCTATGAGAAGTGAAGAGTGTAAAGGAATTTTACAATAGTTTGTTTACGATAAAACAAGCAAACGTAACACTTAGACATTCAGATCTAATTCATTACATGAGCAGTAATTTTTGGAAAGTTATATGGTATTCTTGTAGGCCTTGAGCATTTTTTAATAGACTGTATTTTGCATAAGATTTTAATAACTTCTGCATAAAGTAAGATTGTAGAACTTAAAAAGCAAGGCGAGATGTCGTTGATTAATATGTTAAATAACAAAGGACCGAGTAAGGATCCCTGAGACACTCCTGAGGGAATAAACATGGTTTAAGAGGAATTACCGCTGAAAACAATTGTTTGGCATCGATTATGGACAATTATGATTATGAACCACCTATACAATTTGCCCCTTATACCTAAGTACTTGCTTAAGCTTTTTTAGCGAGATCGCGTGATCGATACGATCAAAGAACTTGCTGTAGTCAGTGTATACTATCAACATGCGATGGCTGAGACTCAATCAATCAATGAGATTTGATGTTGTAACCGGCCCTTAAGAAAACCATGCAGCTGGGGCATTAAATCATGACGTAGTGCCGAGTCTACTTTAGAATAAACTATTTTCTCTAGAACTTTGGCAAATAAACATAGTTTCGAGATCGGTCGATAATTATATACACAATTCTTGGGGCCTCCTTTATGAGTGGGGGTAACAAAGGCCGAATTCCATATTTTTGATACGATACCTTCAGACGATGAACGGCGAAATAATATGGTCAAAGGAAGAACAATAGTTTTCGCACAGTTAACTATAAAAATGGCCAGTATATTATCTGGTCCCAACGATTTATTCAGGTCGAGTTCTTTAAGAAGTTTAAAGACCTCGTCCTCTAGTATTTCAACCATACTTATGTCAGTGCATGTTAATAATTGTGGCGAGATTTCGTCGTCAGTTTGAACGTGACTGGGCGAACCATTGAAAAAAGCTGAGTGAAAATATTCAGCAAACATGTTGCAGATCTCAGCAACCTAATCAGAAGATTTATTACCATACTTCATAATATAAGGATATACATTAGATTAGTTCTTACTTTTTTATAAGACCAAAATTTCTTATAAAAAAGTAAGAAGCTCGGGGCTTTTCTTTAAATAAAAACCTCTATATTATTTATATACATGTTTGTTTCCATTACCTGCACCCTGTCACGTAAAATATGAAACGTGTCTCGGTCATATGAATTGCCATATACTTTATATTTGTTATGGAATTTGTATTTCTCTTTTAGTAGGCCGTTTATAGCATAAAGGATATTTACGTGCAGGCATTACAGTTTTAGAAAGAATAAACGTATTTCGCAAAGTATAAAGTGTCGTATAAAAGAACACCGTCGACGGCGTCATCTCTATTCTTGACATTAAGTTCCGAGGTCCAATCTAAGGAATCGCGTTTAGAACAAATCGAGTCGTAATCACCATTATGATAAATACATTTATTATACGATCGAGGTTTGATTATATGTTGTTGTACGAAATCGAGAGAAGTTATAACAAATTGGTAGTGTGGGTCTTCAGTTACCTGTAGACAATCAGGTGTAGAGACAGTAACGTCAATATTTGAGAAAATTAGATCTAACAAATAGTTAAAAAAACGAGTTATTTGCATCTAATAGCAGTATCAATTAAGTGAAATTGATGGATGCCCACTAAGTTACTTGGCGATACAGAGATACCGTCATTACTTAAGGTCCATGACAGATAAGGCATGTTAAGTCACCAAATATAGTGTATTTATCTAATGTATTCTGGAGCACTATGTAAGATAACTTGTAAGCTAAATTAGATAATTGCAATTCCATTTTATTACCAAAATTCTCCCTACATATATAAACAACGCTAATATGCATCCTATAAACGGAGCACGAGTTACGAAATGTTATCGTTATCCCAATATCCTCCGTAGATGATGACTACTCACTGCAAAATTCGGCCGCGAGGTCTCGACGTAAGTTAATGATATTTACATTAAAAGTTATGTACAAAAATAGGTTTCGAAGCATGATATAAACATGGCAAAATATTGTATTTATTACAGCTTTGGTAAAGATCCGTATATAAAAGAAACGCCATGGCGTAGCTTTGACGTTCAATACACCTATTGTAAATGGTCATATTGAAAAAAAATCATTTTATTTTTATCTTATATTATTGCCTACGTAATTTTCATTAAAACTTTAAGCTATATCGATGATATGAATATTAATGTTGTTTGCAACCCTGGTAATTTGTTGAAACGGCTTATAGCGTGTGATTGCAGGTACAGTATGTTTAAAGCAGTGCTGCTAATAGCATAACTATAACGCTACCTGGCACCCAAAAACTGTACTAGAACAAAGAAGTAAGCTGTTATTTATTATGGCCCATAACTATATACGAAAAGGGTAGAATATGATATTTCATTTTTATATATATACTCTAAAGTTATCAGTTTATCTAATAAGTGGTGGCAACGGGCTCGTTCGTCTGGCACCTTTGTATGATGAACACTTCCAGGTGGGTTTCCTATCTCCCAGACGCAGGTAACCCGTCTCAGTAATACCGCCACAGTGAAAGTCGAAGTGATCATGACAGGCCGAATACTGAGCACCGTCTCTAAATTCCTCTGAGCAACTGGTACATTTGTACATTGTGACTAGTTGCAGCGGGGCAGATAGTTGACAATCTCTGAATTCTGCTGCTGCGTGAACGCTGTCCTTCGTCTACGGACTGTCTTGAATAATATTAATGTACCTTGTTGAAGCTTACTTTCCATATTGCGTTTTCTTTGTAGTACTTTAAAATGATTCGTTTTTATAAACATTTTAAAGTTTTGAGCTACTACTTGGCCCTGACGTTCCTTATCTCAAATACGTCTGGTTATATATTTTACATTGGGTGATCTCATTATTAATCTCATTTTAAGTAATTCCATATGGAACATTTTGGTTTCAAAAAAATTTACACTTTATTGAATAAGAGTAAATATTATTCTACAAAAAGAAAAGTCTGATCGATGATAAACCATAAAAAAGTAACGACAACTTTTTTGTTTCATACTATACAAAATTCCGAAGAAATATTTATGAGAAACTTTTTTCTCTACTCCTAAACTTCTTAATGTCAAGTGTAAAGGACAGAACCGACACGAAAATTTATTTTTGGACGAAGCAAGTAGTACCTACTTCATCCCTAAAATTGGCCGCAAATTTTGAAAATATTGGTATATAAGAGGAATTTTAAAATTGGTTTTTTAAAGTCAGCAGTGGATATGAAATAAAATAAATTAAGAACATCTGCAGTTTGAGGAATCCTCTTCAACCCTTTTTAGAACCAATGCTTTGACACTTACCTCTTTAGCCATTTTCCCAAAGTGCGTCCTCAGTTCTGCGATCATGCCTCTCATCTGTTGTCCCTCGTACTTGAGTCTGCCAACCTCATTGTCTAGTTTATCCACCCTGGCCTCTTGGGTGCGAGCCAGCTGCGCAAGGTCTGACGTTTCCATAAGAGCTTGCTTCAGCTTAAAAAAAATATCTTTAATTATTCGGCTAAACAAAACTTTGAAACTTCGTTAAAACTTTAAATCTCTGCGACTGGTATCTAAAAAAGCGACTGTTCATAGACGAAGAATAGTGAATCGTGCTCTAAAATAACGTTTATTTGCCTTTACCGCAAGTTGACACTATCGAAGTCGCTGGTGTCTAGCTGCTTTGACAGACATTTTCACCGACGCTCATTAAGCTAGCCAACTTATCAGATAGTTCTCTTAACGCATCAAACCCTAAGGTGTTCTGATATTTATTGAACGTCAGCTGTCACAATGCCGGGTAAGTGCCAGTGGTTTACCAAAAGTTAGTCTATGTTTTTATTAAAGCATTTGATACAGAAGGCTAAACCAACAAAATGTTCAAATTACCTCATTACGTATAACGTGAAGTTGGCCTAAAAGAGCAGAGTTGTTAACGCTCTCACTTAATTCTTTCATTTCCACACGAAGCTCATTCATGGAGGTTTTGGCCCACTGCAGTGTTGCTTGCTCGTTGCGGGTGTGGTTGTTCGTTACTCGATTAGCGGCATGTTGCCTGAAAATGGAATTTATAATAAACAATACTGTAAAAGTTTTGTGTCTGATTTTAGATATATTTCAATATTCTTCACATGGGTAAAGAAAACACGACTACTTGTTGTTGACCGATGTAAAAGAATATATATTTAACAGAAATAGATGGTCCTAAATTTACAATTTTAGACCGTTTGATGAAACGGTTGCGATCCTGCATTTCGCACCGACAGTCACAGGGTACTTTCGGCTAGGCTAATTGGTGTGATTGTAACAAATATTATTATTATTATTTATTAGAAGCGTAGTCTACTAATACACGCGAACGTTTTGGAACGTTTGAATCAGAATGCAGTAGGTAAGCACAGTTTGTCGAGAATCCAATAATTATTAATAGCATCCACATCACGATAGTGTCAGTCTAAGTTAATAAAGCCAGGTCATTAGAGTAAGTGAAACGAAAATCCAGAAAGAATAGCTGATTTAAAATGAATAAAACACCACAAACAAACAGACAGTTTTGACAGTCAGTCAGATTTAAACAAGTTTTTCACGGCTCTAGAACACGGCATTTTAGTAAAGTCCGTAGGCTGATGAGATAACTAAACTCTTAGAACTGTTCACAATAGCAAGAAATACTTATTTACTTTTCCACTTGATCCTACTTTATTTATTAAAAACAGAAGAATTAATAAAGCAGTATGTTGCGGATAAACTTGTATACATTTTATATTTAAGACAATATCGAAAAATGTTTTCGTAACTTTAAGTTACAAAACGCTTCAAAATCAAAAAAATACTGCTTGCCAGCTAAAAAAACATTTGTTGCAAGTAATGTATTTTTTAAATGATTGTTTTTAGTGGTACAAATGTTTAAAAATAAATAAGTAATCTTTTCGGAATCTACAATTTTTTTGCTATTTTTTGGTATCTTTGAATCTTAGGTACATGTTTAGCGTTAGTTGTATGGAAGAAAGAAAGGCTCCTTTGTTTGTTTGTGGATTTCGAGGTATTGTAATATTTTTAGTAAATATTTCTGTATTAAATATATTATTAAATATTAATTTAATTACATTCAGAAAGACAAACAAGTAGGCAATTAAACTTAAATTACTTTTTATTGGGTCAGTTAAAAAGTAAATAATAGTATTTATTTTTTCACATCACTAGTCCTGACCAACGAAAGACGTCAGGTTGGCCGCACTATAGTTTTTGAAATAATGTGATAGTGATTTATGCTCGCTTAAGCCATATTCTGCTATGGTTTAAGAGTAAATTTAATAACTAGGGCAAGTTTATTGGAAGACTTAGTAAATAAGTGGAATATAATTTAGATTTTTTTTGTATGTCGGCTATTTGAGAAAATAATTTATAATTTGCTGTAAAATCGGAATGACAGACACGTGGTGCTCACTCACGTATCCCTTATAAATACTTTACATGTTAGTAACATAAAGTTACTCTTATATAAAGCTGCTAGTGACGTCAGTAACAGTATTTGTGTGGTTTCACCATTCATTTCATATGCAAGACAAAAAATATGTTACAAATAAAGTTTATTCAAATAAATTAAAATAATCGCTATACTTTATGCCAGCAATTAAGTAATGGTGCGTAAAAGCTAGAAAGAGGAAAAATAGGAAAATAATGAGGTAATTCAAAAAATACCCATTGCTGGATTGTTTTTGAGTGTATTAAGATAAATCAAATATTATATTATATAAATCAAATAGTATTAAGATAAAAATCCATGTAAGTTAAGATGGAGCTAACATGTTCGAATATCGACCAAAGCTTCAAAAAAAAGAAGAAAAATACTATCGATGTAACAGGATAAAAATATAAATAAGTTTTTATCTGTCGGCCAGTTCGTACCACATTACAAGTCTAATTTAATCCAATAAATACCTACACTATATCTACGCGACATTAAGAAATATCCGTGATAGACACATTATTACCTACAGCATAATAAAAAAAATACACTCATTTAGGTCGTGGGTTTCTGATAAACGGAGGATGTATTTATTTGACAATAAGAAAAGTAATATTTACTTCATCAGAAAAATACAAATCCATTAAAATTATATTCCTAGCGGTCCTAGTAGAATTATTTAATCACGCTGACCGGAGTCTGAATCTAAGCCATTCGGAAACCAATTCAATCAAACAATTTTTTTATCAAAATGTGTTCAGTCATTTAAAAAGAGTTCAGTGATATAAACAGGTACAGAAGAATTATATATACTAGGTGACCCGGCCACGCATTGCTGTGTTTTAAATTAAAATAAACCTAGCCAAATCCTAAGCCACAACAAATCCAACAAAATTAAAAAAAGTCAAAATCGGTTGAGTAGTTTCGGAGTTCATCGTGGTTAATCCACATTTACTCCGAAACTACTCAATTCAACAGAGGATTTTTATATATACTATAAATAAAGTTATTTTATATTATTACAATAATTACAGCGATGTGTTTACATCATATTATTATTAATACTAGCGGCCCGTCCCGGCTTCGCACGGGTGGACAAAATTCTTTAAATTTTTTCTAGGATACAATATAGCCTATGACACTCGGCAATAATGTGCCTTTCTATTGGTGAAAGAATTTTTAAAATCGGTTCAGTAGATCCCGAGATTACCCCTTACAATTTAACAAATATACAAACACACAAACTTTACTTCTTTATAATATTAGTATAGATTAGTATTTATTAATATTTTTTATAATTTAAACATTTAATTATTACATGAAAAATTCTAACTTGTCTTAGGGATCAGGCGGGACTTGAACTCGCATCGCTTGCTATTCGGGCGAATGCTCTTCTAATTAAGCTACAGACACCTTGATAAAATCAGACACTTTGGATTTTTTCTTGAATTCGTTTATATAGATATAAAAAGTAATTTATGAAATTAAGTTTATTTTATTAACTAAATATATTCAATATTCAACCAATGTTAATGTTAAGTTAGTTCAGCTATCGCATTCGAACACGCAAGAGAGTTCGTCTACCACTTGATTATGTCTCCTTTATTCCTAATAAAGGTCACAATCTGAAGTAGCTTAATATTAAATGAATTTAAAAAAATATATATGTTTTCTTTAAAACTTATAACTAGACAAACTTTTGTATCGGGGTCCGTATAAATACTGAATATCTTTAGATAACTTGTAAACAAGAATTTTTATTTTTCTTTAGTAACAAGACGTACCCACTTATGATATCTTTGAAGTTATTCGCACAATCTGCTTACTTAGTTAGAACTTCTAGTTGTTTTTCTGAAAGAGTATTATGAACTATTGCTACAATGAAACTTCGTGTCGAGAAGGGAATTGAAATACGTCCCAGTTCGAAGAATTATGATAAAGATGGGAAGACATAGCTCGCCTTCAAATTATATAAAAACAAAAGTCTTTAACTGACTTTGGAGACAAATCAAAAAGGATTTGATGACAGTGCCTAGCATAAATATGTACTCAATGTATTTATAAACCCTGTCAGAATGGGGTCGGCAGCGATTCCGACTACAAACTTCTAATTATTGTGTGAAAAGCTGGCCGGCGCAGCGTGTCGCTGTATCCTGCACCCATTATGCACATCCTGGTGCCACGTTGAGCGTAGCGCACGTGCCACAAGTAAAATTGCTCAGTGAAAAGCAATACGAAGTGGGAGAATAAGAGTAATATATAGATCCAAAATGGTACTCATACAATATATAGGGAATGGTATATATAGAACCCAGTCTGCCATAATTATAGAGGTACAATAGGTAAACTTCTTTTTTATTCTACTACGGCCTATGACTTAGCGGTGATTTAATGAATACTTTTCACATTTTTTTATGGGTGTTTTTGTGAAACGACACTCCTGAATCCCGTATTGAGTATACATGGGTTTTGAGAATATATACAAAACGTTAGGAATTATAAATACTGTTATTTATTGGTTTTACAAAAAGGTGTTTATTTAAAAATATTTAAAAAATAAAAATTTTAAGGTTCAACATTCAAAAGATATAACAATCATTGATGTTAGTTAATTTTCACTTAAAAGCTTTGAATCTTTGGTGTTTTTAGCACTGAGAACTGAAAGGAAAGAAAAGACACTCGCAATAGGGTATTTGACAGATTTTCGTAAAGTACTTCAAAATGTTCTAAAGTCGCTAAAGATACGCTTGACAAATCCTTTTCTTATATTTAGAGCCATTTTAATAACAAAAAGATAGTTTTAATAATTACATTTTGTATTTCCCTCTGAAACGCTAGGTCACGTGACAAATCAAAGGCGTGACGTCACGATGTAATAGTCTTCATGTAAACAATACGTGAGAGATTAGTTTTTCGTTCATGATTCTTTAAAAAATGGCTTCAAAGTCCTATAGAATATGTGCTGTTCCTTTGTGTGAAAATACAAGTATCAAAAGCCCTTATAAATTATTTATCCACGTGCCACAATCGCAAAATCTTCGTGTAAAGTGGCTGCGTGGCGTGATCCGACCAGTGTATCACCCAAATCTTCAATTTATTTTTGCGAGGATCATTTTGATGTAAGTAGTATTACTTGAATATATCTATAAATATTGATAATTTACGTTTGATAAAACTGTAGCTACTTAAAGGTACCTACGGTACTCTAGTAAAATTTTGAGGTTAAAGCCAAGTTGTTTATTTATCAATATTATTATTTTGTGTTTAAACGCACTCATTTCCTGTTTAACACTGATTTGTCTCTATTACTGCTGCCAAAGACATGGAAAACTACATGGAGTACAATATTCTGGGTTCGGAATGACAATGACATGACAAGACATTTTATTTATTACATCGTGACGTCACCTGCTCTGATTAGTCGTTGAGACGTTTCGTCTAAATGATGCACAGATTCAAAAACTCTATTTTTTATTTAGGAAAATAAAATATATAATAATTTTTATTTGTAATTTTAGACAAATATTATTAATAAGGACCTTAAATTCTATAGTGTTCAATACTAAATTTATTTATTTGTTAACTATGTCAAGTACCCTATTACATTGCAGTCACTTAATAATGTCATATTTTATAAAAACTCGGTAATTTAAAATAGATGCTTTTTGTGTAGTTACGATTTATTGTGTTAGTTAAGACTATTTTTAATATGCAACAACCACCTCAATTCCGAAGGAAATATCTGTTAAAGCTTTTTCGGTTTGGGCTAACAATAAAATAATGTTGGCCATATGCAAAAGTTCATAACAAAATAAAATCTAAAAAAGGAGACTGACCGGGAGTTGCCCGCCTGTTAACCCACAAACATATGTCTATTCCGTGAAAGATTCTGAAATATAAAAAAACACAATTGGATTATAAGGGCTTTTTATCCATTTCACGGCCTGTCGACTTATCGAAGAATCAATTTGTATGGCGAGAGAAGTTTTACAGACGCAATTTTATTTGGAACTACTATTTCAATATAAAGTTTTTAAAAAAACGTTGTCCTAAACTGGCTTGGCGTGGAGAAGGTGCTTAGCAAAAAACAATTTCACTAGAATTTCTTATTTATTTTAAGACGAATTTCGGTAACCTTATTGTTGTATCGAATTTCCCATGTCACAATACAAGTTTTTAGGAAAATAATATGCCTACTTCCTGCCGTCACCGGTCTCCATTTCAATTCTGGTGTTGCCATTAAATAGCTCTATAATTATATCCGATTAAATTTGATTGATTAGTTTCTAAATTAATTTTTATTAAATATTTCTTGCGATCTATATCTAAATCACGGTTTGCTTTACGCGAAACTAAAAAACAAATTAACAAATATGAATGCACACAAAAACATTATTTATAAAACAATTTATTGTAATCAATGTTTAATCGATTATTGACAAAAAGCTCACTGTAAATGGCGCTGTTACTCATATACTCTATGTCGTTCTGTCTGTAGCTGTCAATAGCATTTTAAACAGTCTTTTAGACTACTTCGACATATGTTTTTAGGTTGAACAAGGCACCAGGATAATTTGTCTACACATGCCCAGTTTTTAGATAAGAATTTGTTAATTACGACTTGGATTTATAGAGATATGTAGGAAAATGGTCGTTTTATTATCTGTAATGACACAAAACAAATAAAATAAGTAGTTTCTTGGTGGTGTAAACTTACAAATTAATATAATTATGCTATATTAAATACATGTCCATGTTAAGCCAAACAGCCTATACAAAATGTCCTTTAACCGAAATTATTTTTAGGTTTCGTTATTTATGTCCGCAGCTAAGATGTTTCTATTAGAGAGAACTGCACCACTGGTATGGGGGCATTAAAGGGCAGAGATTATGTATTTGATAATGTATCAAAGGCATCCGAAAAAAGCTATCAGATCTAGTAAGTCGAATACATCTTGCACAATACACTATTTACAATAACTCCTAGCCGAGTAAGAAAAAGCGGCTGTCGGTCTATGTCGTATTGTACTAGACAACGACCAAGAGACAAATTCAAACAAAATGCATAGTGTAACAATTAGTAGAAATAACACAATAAAACAAAATATTTATTTATAGATGCGTTGTAGACGTGGGCAAGGACAAACAATGTTGGATTATTTACATGAATGACATTCGAAAGATTTCAAACTATTTTACTACAAATAAACTAAGCGATGCAGTCAGCACCATATATTGGAGCGAAGCGTAATACCTAAAAAAGAAAAAAAAATCGATGGTAATTTTTGTGAATTTCAAAATTCGGGCTCCGTCACAATCTGGTCCTAATCCTGTTGATTCGATTCTACACAAAAAATATTAAAATCGTTTAAGAACTCGGGAAGTTAAAGCGTAACAGACATTGCGCCATTGAAGCTGATCCATGGGAGCTTGGCTCTCTTCGCTCGCTCCGCTCCAAATAAAGAGATTATAGTAATTGGTACTTAGAAATTTAATTAGAGTCGTAAGTTAACTTTACTAGGAAACTTGACTGACTCCTAAACTCGCAACTGTATAGTCCCCAGCATATAAGTTGTACATGGTTTTAAAATCACGTGACATGCGCAGTAGCAAGTTTAGGTACATTATTTACTACTGCGCATGTCACTCGATTTCAAAACTAGGTTCAACCTATATGCCGGGGACTATAGTAGCCTTTCGCTATCCGGGCGATTGTTCTTCCAATTTTGAGAAGCGACATTTTCGAGTCCCGTCTGACAAGTTATATAATGGACCATGGATTAGCTTCAATGACGAAATGTATGTAACGCCATAACTCTATGAGTTCTCAGCCGATTTTCGTATTTTGTAATGAGTTTTGTAATTAATCGACCCAACAGGATTAGGACTAGATCGTGACGGAGCCTGAATTTTGAAATTCACAAACATAAAAAAGTTATGGCTATAAAACATTGGCTCTATGGGATTTCCCATTGAAACAAAAAACACGCAGTTTTTGAAAGTTATTATTCTTATGGAATTTTAAAAATTCCTTCATATTATTTAGTTTTTTTTTTATAGTATTGCCTTCCGCTCCAATATATGGTGCTAGCGAAGCTTTATTCTTGGCAACTGCATCGACCGAGTAGTGGTTTGTTTTAAATCAATACTTGTATGACTGTTACTTGATTTTTTTTTATTTGAAAGAAGCCTCTGCCTAAACACAAAAACATCGTGAAAAGCTTAATTACTTAACCATCAGCGAGCAGTTTTGTTTCTACATTAAATATTTCAAACATTATAAACTTTTTCCAACTTTGCAATGGCAGGCGCAACCGTAATTCATGATTAGGATAGCATCCGAAGTTTTTTGTCAGAACCAGAAGAATTTATTTATGGAAAAACGAAACGATTCAATAGCGTGACACGTACCTGCAATGACAGGCGTTTTTCTTTAAATCTAATACTGTCATACCTATCTATTTATTCTCTATCTCTACTATATAAAAGAAGGACTTTGTGGGTTTGTTACCATATATAGTTACCATAGTTACCATAAGAATAACAGTTTTTATAATCAATTAACGTTACCATAGCAACGCGTGGCCGGGTTATACCAGCAACGCGTAGCCGGGTTATACCAGCAACGCGTGACCGGGTTAGCTAGTTATATGTTAAAGTAAAAATAAAATGTCGCTTTATAATAACAACCTTAAAAAGTATTTACTAAGAAGTAAAAAAAATACCCACGTTTTTGTTTGAATATTCACCTATATTAAAAGTGAAATCAAACCGAAGTGAGTTTACATATTTAAAAATCTATATATTGTATCTAAACATAACAAGCCCCGAGATCCCTGTCGCATAAGACAGGTTGAATTTATTCGAGTAAAAATTGCATTAAATAATAAATTCTAGCAGTTCTAATCTAGATTAAGTAACGAAAAATATAATATTTTTATTTATTGAGGAGTAAAATTAAAACGTTTATTAAACAATTGTGCGTTTTTGAGATACTTTTTACTTTCGGACCAATAATGTCTCATATAAGAAAAAGATACCTTTATTTCATGCATAGCACGCGAGGCAGCATGCCATTCCTTTTAGGAAACCATGCGGCTAGCGTAGAATGAATCAAATAGATATTTTGCCCAATAACGGCAGATGTGAAACGACACCGGTATAATACCCAAAAAAGAACCGAAACTATTAACACGGGTGAACATCGACCATATTGATACATATAGCTTAATGTATAGGGTCCTTTTTTCTAAGTCCACAATCAGCCGGCCGAGCAGCAGCGAAACCGGCCGTCACTAGAAGCACCACCTGCCTTTTGTGATATCTATTATTATAAATGCAGGGTGTATATCTGTCGGTGCTTTATAGTGGTTAGAATTCAATTTTCTACTCTATATCATAAACAGCTCTTTTACTAAAAGTGTTATTTGTTTCAAATGGTTATGATAAAGTTCTTATCCTCTTTACAGTAACTAGTTGTATTTTTTTTATAAAAGGTTATATGTAGTTGATTTTGGGCTTTCACTTTTAAAGGCAAAATGCGTGGGATGGTATATGTAGGGATGTAGTTTCTTAGGTACCTATATATTTCTTGAGGAACAACCTAGTAAACTGTCTAACAAATCAGGTAATGTTGATGTAGGTAAGCTAAAGTTTCACTAACACAAAGAATGTACGAGTTCAACTGTGTATAAATAATAATGCGGATCAAAAGAACCAAATGAATTATCATTTGGTTCTTTTCCTTCGTGAAAATGTGATATAAAATAAAACTGTAAAAATCTTAATAATGCAAAAAAATCTAAAGAAGAGCCATTATATATGATAAAAACTATGGCAATTTTAAAGCTAAACCATTAAACAGAAAATATATCTATCCTTCGTGTGTACATGTATGCTTAATTGTAAAAAAATGTAATTTGATTTTAATTAACGTTTTAAGTAAAAAGAAATTGAGAATTTAAACTCCATTCATCCAAAAAAAAAACTAATTTAATTCACTAGGCTTTGTAACTTCGATTCTGTGCGATTTGTTTTTCGTTATTTTTAAATACATATATACTTAAATATCTCTTAAATCATAACAAGAAGTAATAACTAAATGCTACTATTTATTTAACACAACGAAAGCAACCACGTGTCGACACAAAAAAAATACTTTATACCTACCTATCTTGATGAATTGGGGTAGGAACCGAAACACACGCGCTGTTCTGGCGAGACCGGATGTATGTCCCTAATGGTACTTCCTGCCCCTAAATGTGAGTTTTTAACTAAATATCTGTTAGATGGAGTCACCTTGAGGGCAACAAGCTAGGGAGCTTGATTTTATAAATAACGCGTTTCAATAGGTTTTTCTGTCATTAAAATATTTTATAACGTGTTTCGAAGTTAACTCCCAAAGTTGCGCCATTTTGCATTGTTCAAAATTATCGCCAATTATTGATAGTTATTGTAATTAAGTTGATCTCTACCCCTAACTACCAATTAAAAAGGTGTATATAAAAAACATGTTATGTCTGCCATCTGTACAAAAATAAACCTCGAAGTAAATAAAAATTGATCAACAAAAATGAAGCCAACAGCTGGTGCTGTTGCATTTCAAGTATGCAACTCATTTTAAACGTAAAATCTGGGTGCCCACGCAGGTACAAAATAATTGTATCGACCCGAAGACTATACAGCTACGACTTAAAGTTCAATTTCAATCGACAAGTGTACTTCTTTACAAGAAAATACCTTTAGGAGCTGGCAACTTTAACGATCGTTTTCAATTATTCGATTTATATCCTTAACGATGCGCCAGTAAATTCAAATTCCAATGGTAGTACCGATCAGGTTTTGAATTATCTTAGTGTAATAAGCCCAACAAGGCCTTACACAGGAGAGCCAGTACGCAGGTGTTTCCAGACAGTCAATAAGGTTTAAAATCCAATAAAGTCTGTGATCTAACTTTAAATAACTTGATATAAAAATAAGCCTTTTTGCTTATTTTATGTAATTTAATGTTGATAGAACATTTAACACATTAGCTTGTTATTCTATATATTCTATAAAACTACCTATGCACACTTCGTATTTTAAACTCAGTTATCTTTAAAAACTGATTACTGAATTAGGTAACTGATTTGATATACTTATTTATAAATAATCAAATATTCGTTGTAATCACCGATACGAGAAAGTAAATGTAAATAGTGATAAGGGGTAAGTCATAACAGGAAGTTAAAAATTTGTTGCTATCGATATTCGTTGGATTTTGTAGAATGTTACAGAAAATACCAAACATTTTTTAGCCACATAGAACTTTTTCAAATCATATTACATGTAATGGATGGCAGGTCTTTAACTTATTTATGACTTTCTTTATTGTGAAGTGGTGGCTAGTAGCGCAGTGTTCTACTTACTGATTTTAGAACACAGTTTAAATAAAAAACTCGCACGTTTTTTACTTATTCATGAATTTTGCCGTACCTATTTCGTTGAAAATATTTAGCAACAATAATACTTTTAGCTTTATGTGAAAAAACTGAGTCGTCAGAAAGTTTCGCCTGTAGTTTAGAATTAAATTAATCACATTAAAGATTGGAAAAATATTACATGATTGATGATGAAATATTATATGATTATAATTGTCAAAATACTACATATACATACATAAAATATACGCGGCAAACCCTCAGCTAGACAATTACAAGCGGAGAACTCAAGAAAAGAGGTTTTTATAAGTCCTACAAAAGAAATAAACTCCCAAGGGGTGAAATAATCGTGTATATCTGATGGCCTGGTTCCGAAACAGGCTCTTGTTTCTCGAACGTGAATAACACTTGAAAGTTTACGAGTTTCTTTTTTATGCCAAGGAGTAGCGGGATTTGGATGCTGACTAAATGATTTTCGAGGGCTACTCGAACGTTGAGTCCGCAATGAAATTACTCGGTTTATTGTGATAGCAAAAAAAAAACAAATAGAAATTACAAAAGTCTAGAAATTTAATCAACTTGAAAGAAACTGGTTTTTAATTATGCAAACTGGAAAATAGTTTTACGAGTCGCATAAGATTGCTGAATGAATTCATTGAATTAAATTGACCACAAAATCTTTAGTGAAACACTCGGAATTAATAAAATATTGAGAAAATTTTAAAAGAACCAATGTCTAAACTGATATAGATTTCTGAAATGGATTGAAAAGAATTGTCTTAAGATCAACTTAAAATTTCGACAGTGTGATTCTTAAATTGGATTTGATTTTTTTTTAAATAGCACTCGTGGACTGTTTTACCTGTTATAAACTATTTATTTGTATTTTATAGAGGTGATACGCGCTCGCTATGGCTTTGGACCCGTAACGTAATTCTTACCGTAGCTATCTCGAAGAAAGGTCCTTAATTACGGGGGTACGAAGTACCAGCACTGTTGTGAGATGTATTTTTTTTAGTAAAAAGGTTTTAAAACAAAAATCTAGCAGGTAAATGCCAAAATATATAAAGATTCCACTGTTGAATTAAAAATGAAAAATTTTCTATACTCTTGTGATGTCTATGACGAGAACTACACCACATTTGCTCAATGCCAATATTAAGGTATAATATTATGTTACCATTATCACAACAGTATGATTTATACAGTTATGATTTATACATTGTCCAATCGAAAAAAACCCTTTTGAAATTTACGGCCTAAGAATCAACGCAAGGAAAATAATAAAAATTGTTTAAATTCACCACAGCGTAAGGGCTTAGTTGTGCCAGCAGACACGGCTTTGCACCTCAATTGAAGTTAACTTCATTAAAATAAATTTTCGATTCATTTAATGAATTGAAAAATATCAAAGATTTAAAACCGTAATCCAATTTTTACCAAACCCACGAACTTTAATAAAATATGTTATGATTAGCATCTATTTTTCATTGGTTTTATTTCAATAAAAAGGTGAAATAAAAAGCAATATACGTTGTGATAAACGTCTTCAGATATGCCTCATATATCAACATGGAGACGTCGCCAGCTGTGCAAAACATTTTCGTATTTCGGGTATTATTATAGCTGAAAACCAGTTCTGTTGCATCTAGGCACTATACAACAGGTTTGAAGCTTTTTATTAAAACGAGTAATTGTAATTATATAATTTGATTTTATTTTGCTATTATAATACTCTAATTTACTAAAACTAACAGAGCAGAATAGCCCCAACCCTTCACACTTAAGAGTGTCGTAAAAGGCGACTTATGGTAATGAAGGTAATCACCATATTCGCCTGCTAAGTGAGGAGATTATGGCCCCTAAAAATGGGGAGGGGGTCATTCTTGGAGCAGGCTCCCGTCCAGCGGTGGATGTCTTTCGGCTCAGAGGAAAATATGCTTATATGTTATAGATCGATTATTGATTTTGTCTCTCAGGTATTTTATTGGCAGAGCAGTGGGCAGTAATGCATACTCCTTAGTAAGAGATCTTTTACCGACGAACGTGATTAAATTATTATTTGGTTTTTGACATGTAAAGTTTTGAAAGGTACTCAGTGTCCGATGTTGTCAGACTTACAACTTGACTTGACTGACAACATGAATGCAAAACTTCAAAATGATTTGTTGAGATGTTATGGCGCAAAAGCTCAACAAGCAAATTGGCTTTCTCTTTTATCATATTTGTTAGGATTGAATTTATTTTACTGGAAAATTCAATCTCAATACAATACAATGTCGGACAGACTGCGTGTGTGCACCTATGTGTATATAAATAATCAACTATTGTAATAAAGGGCAGTTAGAAAGCATCATTTCTTTTATTCGAACGTCTTCCAGGGTCCGACATTGCATGGCGACCCTGCCATAAAAAAAATATATAAAAAAAATTTAAAGTGAAGTGATAAGACAAAATTCATCGGTATGGCGGTATGAAAAATTGACAAATTAAAGTATGACGAAATACGGTAATAGTATGAAGATTAAAAAAGGAGACAAAATATGCTGCCTGGTTTTAAGAAAGGTTAAGAAGAGTCGAAAGAAGTTAACTGCGGAGGCTGCTAACTAATTCGCTAAAGATGACAAAGAAAAGAGCAGGGCGCAGGGAGATGTTGGAGTCGGAAGTGGAGCAGCTGGGAGCTGTTGCAGTCAAAGAAAAGGAATTATGACCAGATGCGGTATCGGTTTCAAATAGGTTATTTTTTGTCAAAATTTAGATGTTTTGTAAATAATTTTCTAGTAGATTTTATGATAATTCAATATGTAGCAAAAAATTGGGGCCAAATAAATTAAGGTGTTGGAAATGTTATTTAAGTAATTTAATTTGGTGTATCCTAATTATCTTAACTTTTGTCTCTAGATTGTAGATCAACATATATCATCTATAATAAAAATATAACACTGTTGGTAAATGCTAGAGAACTTATAATCAAATCAGCAATCATATTTCGTCCCTTAGCTTAAGTCCGCTTAAGTCAATTTCACATTTCAATGCTTTTAGATGGAGTTGGTAATATGACTTGCGCGGTCTTGTTAGCTAAGGGACGATGCGTTGAAAAGACAATTTTGACAATTATTTTTTATAATCTGTTACTTATGTGTTAATTAAGGTTCTTCTCTTGGTAAGTTCATTTTTTTGTATGTTTATGATAAATAATGGTCGATAAGAGGTACTAAAATCTGACGGCATAGGACTATAGAGTGTTTGTTATTTTAGGGTATGACACCGAAGCTGTTATTATTTTTATAAATCGTACTTAATTGTGTCATGTGTTTTTCAGGATTGCGCTTATAAAACGTGTTGACTCCATGTATGACACCTAACAGTTAGTTAACTTATTAGAGAATTTTGAAAAGATAGAGTCGGAAATGATAGGTACTTTTGTTGTAGATCTTTATTTTTACGCTAATAACGTAATAAAATAAAATAGGGAAGTATAAAAGTTTAAGTTGATCTGAAACAGTTTTCTTTTAATTTTGTAATAAGTTGTATTCAGCTGAAAATTGATTTAGAGAATTTGAAACAGAGTTTAGGAAATGTTCTATTTATGTAATTGCGTTTAAAAGTGCACGGCATTGTCACTGCTGACCTAGCAACACGTGTGGTGGGCTGATTTTAAGTTCAAGAGCGAATCCATTCTAAATAAAAAATATCCATTAGTAAAAAATATATATCTATATGTATATAGCAATAGAATAATAATTTTGTTTTAAGAAATGTATCTACCGTAATTATTGGATATGTAAACAGTAAGATAAAGCAAAGTAAACAAAAGTAAACGAGAGAAAAAAAATCATGGGATCCTTTAAAATGTAATTCTTAAGTCTTTAAATTAACTATGTCCATCGTTATATGCAAAATGTAATGGAAAGTGTATATTTTTTCTTGAATTATTGATTTTTTATTAGAAATACTTAAAATACGTTTCATTCTTGATTCATACCTTTCATATCTAATCTATATCATAGGTATTTTAGTTTTTGCATAAAGTTTACTAAATAGTTTGAAATGATGAATCATCCTACAATTTGAATCTCTGTTTTTAAGCCTAATTACTTCCATATAATTGTTACCTAGCATGCATTTCTTTTTGCAAATATTCACGTTGACGTCGGTTTCAAAGTTTTAATTTATTTTTGAGTGATCATTATTTTGTTGGTATAAAGTAAAATTAAAATAGTTGTCACTATAAAATATAGTGTGTTGGTTTCTTTTTGCAAATATTCACGTTGACGTCGGTTTCAAAGTTTTAATTTATTTTTGAGTGATCATTATTTTGTTGGTATAAAGTAAAATTAAAATAGTTGTCACTATAAAATATAGTGTGTTGGTTTCTCAGAAAAATATTGCTAATATTTTAACATCATCATAATGAAAATTGAAATTTTAAGTAAAATATTTTAACTATAAACTATATAAATAAGAATAAGAGTTAAGTTTAAAGATAAAAGTTAAACATATAAGTAAAAATATTTGATGATTATAATTAGTTTACATGAGTTAATTTGATGACAATCTAAATTCAAAGTTTCTTTTGGCTAAATTTTAAATATGGAATGATTAAAATAAACATGTCCGATGTTTTGAATAACTTCACAAACAAGGCAAAGATAGGACAGATATTGTATTTCTATATCATTACGAGGAATAACTATGTGCAAGCTCTGATTAAAACGAAGTAGTGGTAATATAACACTTGTATCAACATCGATCACGAGTTTGCTAATTAGGCTGATTCTTCCTGATAGGTACTTATGATGAAATAAAGTAAAAGAAAAATAGTATCGGTTGGAAACTGAAGTAGTACTGTATTAAAGGACGAAATAAAGATATGTTCTAAAAAAAAGTACAGGTTTATGAAGTTAATGTAAATGTGAAGTAAACAGCTAATAAAAAAGAATACTATACTAAAAGTTTTGTAACTACTAGATTCCTGGTTTGCAATTAGGTACAGCATGGATGAGTAATGGATGTTTGAGTTCATTGACAGAAGTTCGGGAATAATTTGGTTCATAAGTTGTTCATGCGATCATTGTGTGCAACTATGTGTATATAAATAATCAACTAATGTAATAAAGCACAGTTAGAACGCATCACTTCTTTTATTCGAACGTCTCCCAGGGTCCGACATTGCAAGAGGATTGCATTTGCATAAAACTATTAGCATATGCTTTTTATACATATATAGAGCGCATGCTCTACATAGGGATTCATCACATAATCATATTCCCTTATAACAAGATTTTCAACTATATATGTATCTTTTGATGTTTGATCAGAAACCCAAAAGCGAATTCTAATAATTCCGTCATAATATTTGTAATTTTACACAACAGTATAAAATCCAAATGTTTACAATTACCGAAGTCTCTTTCATTTTTGATTCAATAAATATAAAGATGTCTCCATATAGAAGCAAAGGCTTAATTGAAAACTCTTCGCTACAAAATTACGCCGACTTTACTCTGGTGTACGCAATAGGATTCTAACTCAATGGGAAGACCGCAGTTCCTTTTAACCGCGCTATTGAGGACTCGTATATCAATAGATATTTTGGTTTTAAATTGAATTTAATGTAACATGTATAGAATAGTGCTATCGTACTTTGAGCATTAGGTAATTTAGTACACATTTTTTACGGTGAAATTAACCTCCAGAAGCTTAGTGACTAATAATTATCAAAAAACTACTACTACGAGTCTACTACTACTACGAGTCTACTACTACTACTAAATAATGATGCGATTAAGATACTTTAATTTTTTTTTTTCCTTTTACCTAAATTGTTTCTTAGCATATCAAAGCGTAACAAAATAATGTAAGCTTAGTAAAAGCTAGCGATTTGTATTGTAGAAGATAAAATCCTGTTTTTTCAAATACATCGTATGTAGGTACATACAAAAATATTTTTGTTCTAAATTGGTATCAGTCATACTGTAATAGGTCCCGAGGGAAAAATTAAAGAGCTGTAAAAACATTTTTCCGCACGAATTTTGATTAATTCTGTGCACGAAAAATACCTTGTTTGTACATAAAAAGTTGACAAAAGCAGTTTTTAATAAATTCGCAATGAAAAACAGTCATTCGCTACAATCACTGAAGTATTAATAAAAATAGATATTAAAAACTAGCTCAATGCGCATAGCAGTTTAAAAAATATATATTAAAAGGTAATCTTAATAAACATTTTGAAGAATACAAAGAAACCATATTACTAGGTGCATCATCAGCTAACATAAATGGTGCTCAGTAGAACTAGTATGGCATATGTTACTTACCTGAGTTCTTCCACTTCTCTTTTCAAGCGTGTAATATCAGTTAAATGCAATGATTTTAAAATCTCTATCTGCTCAGCCATTGCTTGCATTTCTTCTTTGATCTTTAATTCTGCTGCTTGCACATTTAACATGATAAATAAAGTCATTGTCATAGTCTTAAGCACACTGTTACACTTCATTTTAAACTTGTCCGGCAAACCCGATTGCGCTTAGGAAGCCAGGCAACGCCGTGCGCTTCGCTCGAAAATACGGGCAGGAATGATTGCTAGAGTCCCGCCGCTCCTTAAATACAGGGTACAGGACCGCGCAGATGTGTTCAACAGTTGTCAAATCGCGTACCCACACCACTAATGTACGGTCATGTACAGCTGTAAAACTTTTTTTCAGATATGGAGTTTTATTTCCCTATTTGATTGATTTTTACGTAGTTATTAGTACACTTAATTTTTTTCAACATATTCAGAGTATTGTCATTTTTACCTAGGTAACGTGAGATATGTAAATCTATAATAATGCTAGTCGACTCGGCGTTGCTGTGTTATTAATGAAACGTACCCTATGTCCTAAGTAGTTCGATTCCCGCCTGAGAATTCACTTGTGATTTCTTGTGATTTCGATAATTTATCTTATAAGATAGCATTGAGAAATGCATAAAATATATAAAATTTATAAAACTTAATGGCTGTTTCATCTTGATCGATTGCTCAAACATTTGTAAAAATGTTTCTTTCCAATACGAGAGGATGTTCCTCTTATTTATGAAACAAAGCTGGCCTACAACGTAAAATCAGAAAGGTACTAGAAAATTTCGACGAGTGTTTACAAGGCTCGGTAGCTCAATTGGGAGAACATTGGACCGGATTTCCAAAGGTTGCGGGTTTGATTCGCGCCTAATAATTCATTTGTGACACGAGTCGATTTTTTCTAGTATTTTTCTATTATAACAATTTATCTTATAAGATAGCATTCAGAAATGCATAAAATATATAAAATTTATAAAACTGTGACAAGTAATTTTAGCAAGAAAGAAGAGAGGGCTGATTAAAGGCGGAGGTTAAGGCAGATTTACTTTAAATAGACTTTAAACATTTAAAAAGTACATAATCCCAGTTGTATCCTCTTCTTTTCTATACATTAAAGACAACCGTTACTGACTTTAATTAATAATATTGACAAAACTTACCTAATTACATTTAAAAATAGTAAAATTGTCGTTCTGAATATATATTATGACAATTTCCAAATAAAACAGCTCCAATGCACTAAGTTCATGGGCGTCTATAATAAAGGTAGTCTATCCTGGAAAAAGTATATAGAACACATATACCTTAAATTAGGTAGATTTTCGTATGCACTTTACTTGCTACAAAAAGTAGCAAACAAACAAACGCTCCTATTTTGGGGAAACTCCACAGATAAGGAGCTAGCGTAAAAAGGTGGCACTTAACATGGCTGTAGGCTTTGACACATAGGCAAATATCACAAACTACGCGACTATACATGGTAACCAATGCCAAATTAGACAAATGTCATTGCAAATGTTGGCTTATTCATAAATGACTTATTGCCGACGATGGCGGACGTGCTATAAATTGCTAGTACATTATTATTATGTATTTGCATACTTGCTACCACTAATTGCTTATAAAACACAGAGTAATTAAAAGATCATGGGAGGCAAGACGCTGGTGGATGCTTGCTTTTCATAAAAACAGAAATAAGTAGTATAAAAGTATTTAAATTCAAATGTTATGCAGGGTTATATTGCAATGTGTAGCATTATACTGTATTTTTTAATAACACAATAATTTTGCACTGGTATTATTTTGGCGATCGTTTGGTGCAACGGTAGAGATCCTGCCTTTTGCACCGACGGTCCCAGGTTCGAATACCAGAATAAATATAAAATATCTATGTATCATTTAATTATATCTATCCGTTATTCCAGTATCCATAGAAAGTCTTACAGTGCTTATTTTGGGCTAGGTTAATTGGTGTGAATATAAGAAATATTATTATATAATATGCCTGTAAAAAACAATCACGCCTCCAACCCCCTTAGGTGGGATTCGAACCCACGACCTTTTGCTATCGGGGCGTGTGCTCTGACTGCTTAGCTACCGAGACGCGTCCAAATTTACTAACATATTTCAACTTTTACGATGAGTTAGTATATTGCATGAAATATGATATGGTGAATGCAAAAATTAAAAAATAAATACAGAACTATTATTATTATTATAAAGAATGGGGTAAAATAAAAATATTTATTTCCAGAGAAACTATAAAGAAAACGTTTATAGAGATATTGGCAGAGGCTTGAGGAGTATTTTATAACTTTAGTCGAATGACTCAATGACTTTAAATATTTATTAAGAAAAACATATCCTCTTATTAAAGAATCTTTTCTGTTTTGAAATATTAACGAATTATTATCCAATTACTTTTTTATTTGATTCCATAGGTCAGAAACAACTGGGGTGCAAGGTCGGATAGAACCTCCACGTGTGCCCGGCCCATTGTAGGTCCCACTTCATACGTGCGGTGGGAACGACAATGGGTTCGGGCCGGTGCATCCTGGGCGCCGCCGTATATAATTCCTTAGGGGATTGCATACGACGGCGGCTAATAATCCGACAACAGGGGGGGAGCTCGGCTGGCGTCCTGGGTATCCCGGGTAGCGGTAGCCGAGTATGGGGAGTTTTAGGCGACGCCAGTTCTGGTGTCGCCGAAGGAGCTCGTAACTCTGTACGTAGTGCAGGGCCGAGGGCCGCTACCTTCAGGTGGGGGCCGCGGGGAAGACAACCCCTCTAAAAAATCACCCGCGGGGGGGCCTTCGGGCCAACAAGGGGGAGCTCGGCTGGCGTCCTGGGCATCCCGGGTAGCGGTAGCCGAGCATGGGGAGTCTGAGGCGATGCCAGTTCTGCCTGGTGTCGTCGAAGGAACTCGTAACCCTGTACATAGTGCAGGGCCGAGGGCCGCCACCTTTGGGTGGGGGCCGCGGGGAAGACAACCCCTCTAAAAAATCACCCGAGGCCTTCGGGCCCAGCTCGCGTCAGCGGCCAAGTCGGGGCGTGTTCCGATCCGAGGATCGGTTCCGGCCCAACCGTAACCTCGTACGTGGTGCGGGAGCGGGGGCCGCCACTTAGGTGGGGGCCGCGTGGAGAAAACCACTATAAAAAATCGTCAAAGTCCCGGCACTGGAATTCGTGGTGTCGGGGCGCCTCTCGGAGGTGGCTGGCGGAGCGCAGTCGGCCCATTAGCGGTCGCCCTGGGGTACCTCCCGACCCCCCAGGCGTAAGTACGGTTACCCGGGTACTGGGATCTCTGCCCGGGTGGACGTCGTTTCTCCCATACTCGTGGGTATCAAAATGAATGCTGCTAAAAACAAAAATAAAAACCAAAGACGTGGTTCAAAACCAGTATCTGGTGGAGAACGGAAGATGGACAGCGCACAGAGTCCGGGGCAAAACAGTGCACAAAGGAAGATCACACCCCCAAAGGAGGGTTCGGCGGTGAGGGAGCGCTCCCCTGTTTCAACCGCGGCCAAAGGAGAAGGAAGGAAGGTGACACTGAGGTTTCCCCCCACCCGGAGGGAGCAGTCTCCTCAGGAGCCTATGTCCGAAGAGTGGGAAGAGTCGGAGGAGAGTTGCTCCGACGAAGAGTCGGAGGTAGAAGACGAGGCAGCGGAGGAGAGGTTCTTAGGCCTCAAATCCGTAGACAAAGACGAGCGTGATTCATGGAAGGAGCTCCGAATCGACGCTGATTGGAATGCTCGGAGCATGGAAGAGCAGCTTCAAGATGAGGAACTGGATTCCCACACCAGGGACGTCCTAGCGACACGATTGCGTGGGATGACGAGAGCAATGCAGGGCATGTCTGACCTTTGCAGGCAGGTGCTCACCCGCGAGGGGAAAAGGATGGCGGGACTGCTAAAGACGAACCGCAAGCTCATCGCTACGGTGCAGCTGCTCAGCCGAGACATAGCGAAGCTAAAGGAAGAGGCGGCGAAGTCCCCGAGGCACGCTGAAAAGGCGCCTAGCAAGGAGAGCATATTACAGGCGGTAACCCAGGCTGTCGACGAGCGGCTGGCGGTCAACGATGGGAAGCTGCTGCAGGCGGTAAAACAGGCAGTCGAAGAACGGCTTACGGCGTGGGAGAAGCAGACCTTTCTCCCGCCGAAAGCAAAAGACGTGCAACCGGTGACGGAGACCAGACCATCAGGCCCAGCACGCAGGGAGGTAGCGACGGAGCCCCCATTGTCCAAGCAAGGCGAACTTTGGACGGAGGCGATCAGCCGCAAAAAGCGTAGGGAGGCGGAAAAGCGCAAAGCGGCTGAGGCCAGCCAACCGAAACGCGCTGAACAAGGAGCGACCGATACGAAGAGACCGAGGCCAAGACGTAAGGTGAGGCTCAATCCACCAAAGACGGCGGCAATTACGCTGAGGCTGAGACCAGAAGCGTTGGAGTGTGGGGAGTCTTACTCCCACGTGTTGAGGAGGGCCAAGGCGGCGGTATCCCTCTCCGAAATGGGAATCACGGATGGGGTGAGAACCAAAGAGACGCAGGCGGGAGCCCGCCTCATTGAGGTGAAGGATGCAAGCGGGGTGCTGGCCGATAGACTGGCAGAAAGGCTCCGCGAGGCCGTTGGAGATGTGGCAGAGATATCCAGGCCGGAGAAGACTGCAGTACTGCGGATCTCCGGACTGGATGACTCCGTCGAAGAAGAGGACGTGGCGGAAGCCATGATGGCAAAGACAGAGTGCCCAAGAACAGCCATCAAAATGGGGGGCATGAGAACTGGCGCTGATGGCATGGGATGGACAATAGCAAAACTGCCGGTAGCCGCCGCCAAGGCCGTTAGTGAAGACAGCAAACTCCGCGTCGGCTGGAGCACCGCAAGCGTGAGGGTGTTTACTGCTCTCCCTCTGCGATGCTTCAAGTGCTTATCCCTCGGGCACACGAAACACAAGTGCCCCGAGACGACGGACAGGAGTGGCCTGTGCTTCAGGTGCGGGGCGCCTGGTCACATGGCCGCCTCCTGTAAGAGGGAGCCAGCATGCTCGGTGTGCGCCGCCTTCGGGCGGCCGGCCGACCATGTGATGGGCAGTCGCAGGTGCGACCCACCGGTGGTGAAGGGGTGGACCCCTCCACCACCGGTGGTCCCCATGGAGGAAGGGGCACCCAGCCCATCGGGTGCCCAACCCCCCCCGTAAAAACGCTCGGGGGGGAGAGAGCGTCTTCCACCCCTCCCTCGCGGGAGGGGCGTGAAGACGCCGGAAGCGCGGGCGCGAGCGGGGGTCGCACGCGGAGCGCTTGAGGAGGACCCTCGGTACCATCTTCCGAGGGTAGAGCCCCCTCTCGCCGCCCCCGGGTGGCATCGGAGCTTTTCTCCGAGGCCGCGTGGGGGGGTCGAGAGGGGCGCTCGGCGGGACGGCGACCGCGGAAGCCCTCCGGGAACTATTGTTTCCGGGGGACTTCCGAGGACGCACGGCCCGATTGAGGTGGGGAGGGGAAGTGCCTGCACACCTCGGCCGCCATTAGGGTCGGCCGAGAGGTGCGGCAGTTCTTCTCCCCACCAAAAGGGGGCCAGCGGGTGTCGGAGCGGGAGACCGGCAGCTGCATTGCACTTGGCCCTCAGGCGTGCGGGGTGTTCAGGGCGTCACGGCTCACCCCGTTGCTCCGTCCCTCACGGAGCATAGGCGAGGTCCGCCCACGAGCGCGGACCCACACTGGTTCGGGTCGCGGAAGAAGCCGTAAGGGGCCACGCGACCCCCACCACTGTGTTGCGGGACGCCGCAGGGTTTTAGTGGGTAGGCCTCCAAGCCTTTACCGGGCGCTAGGCCGGGTAGGGGCATGGAGGAGAGTCCCACATATCGTCTCGTGCTCTCCCGGCACGAGCGAATGCGTAACGCATTTACTGCGAAAACAAAAAAAAAAAAAAGGTCAGAAACAACTGGGAAAATATAATGGAATTTGTCTTGCGAATTCTAAATACATATGCATTTGATAAAGCTCGATAAAGTCTCCACTCCATTTTTTTCTGGATAGTAGAATACATCCAAACAGGTGAAGAACGCGTGCGCTACAAACTTAGTGATTATATACTCTTTGCGCGCTACTACCGCTAAGTCCAAGTGTGAACACATGACACAAATATTTGGCTAGTTGGCCGCCTTTGATTTGCGACGGAAAACCGACTCGCGATGGAAGCAACATTTGCCATTTGTTAAGTTTGCCAAATTATTCCAAAGTGGCAAATGTGTGTGTCTACACATGGATGACATTTGACAAATAAGGCAAACATTTGCGTACCTACCGCCATGTGAAATGCCAGCATAAGGCACAAAAGAAATGCATACGTTCTATGGTGTCAGTTAAAACAAACAGATTCCTCCAAACTGCTTTTTAAAGATCTTCAGATACTAATACTCCCTTCGAAATCCTCCTACTATATATCTGCGAAATGTCGAAATTATCAACCTTTTGCTAACTGTGTTATTTATATGATATCAATAATTTCATATATAATACTGACTCCCTCTATTCATTACAACATATTAGGCAAATTCATTGTATTTTATATCTTTGTGCTTTAGTGAAAAAAATACGACATCATATGTGATCTAAATATCATGATAAATATCAACACTTATAAAAAAATTATTATGTCATTTTACTCCACATCCACCTACAATTTTTATCATAAAACACAAAATAGATACTTAAATATAATAATTATGTATATTTTTGTCTTAATATTTTTTTCTAATTAATTTGAAAAGTCCCACCTTTAGTTATCTTCACAATTTAATATTACTTGTAAGAAAACATATTTACATGGCTAATCTATAATATAAGATCACAGTGGTTTGTGTGTTTTTGTCTGTCCGCTCTTTTCCCACTCTTTTAATGTTAACATAGCAACGCGGAACCATAGAAATGCGTTTTTTCCATTGTTGGGTGAAAATGGGAAAAATTCATTGTTTGCATACTGCCCAGTGCTGCCCCCGACATGTCTGTACTGCCCAGTGCTCCCCCCACATGTCTGTACTGCCCAGAGCTCCCCCCACATGTCTGTACTGCCCAGTGCTGCCCCCGATATGTCTGTACTGCCCAGTGCTCCCCCCACATGTCTGTACTGCCCAGTGCTGCCCCCCCACATGTCTGTACTGCCCAGTGCTCCCCCCACATGTCTGTACTGCCCAGTGGTCTGAGGCTACAGGTGTCATACTTAACACAGAGCTGTGCGACGATAGGTATGAAATATTTCGTTCCGATCGTGATTGTAAATCTACAAGCAAAAGTAAAGGATGAATTTTTTGAAAAATTGTTTGACCGCGTAGATCACTAGACCCTTCTCCATAAGCATCAAAGTCTCGGAATTTACGGAGATTTACTGCATTGGGTACGATCTTACCTAACCACATGAGAGTAGGCACCTATATAACTACTACAGTATAAAATAACTGTTAGCATTGAGAAATGCCAGTGTATCAGCTTTACTCGGGAGAATAACCCTAATGTAAATAAATATCATTTCAACGGTGTTGAGATTGATAGAGCGGAAGTAGTTGGCGACTTAAGCATTTGTTTTGACAGTAAAATGCTAATGTCTACTCCCATAGACACAATTAAAGCTAAAGCTTACAGTAATCTTGGTTTTTTTATGCGCACCTGTGGTCCTTTTAATGATCCTATATTTTAATGGTCGTATACTGCACTTATGTGCGTAGTCGAAGGTATACAGAGGAGGTTCGTAAGGCACCTTAATTTTAAATGTAGAAGGGTTGACGCAGACGTTAATTATGAAGAGATTTGTTGAGCCTAGAACCTCCTCACATTAGCAGAACGTTGACAGGTATTGGTTTATTGTTCGAGATTATTCGTGGCAGCCTAGACTGTCCGGTGTTGTCGAACTTATTTCACTTTACACCCCTCCACGGCGCACAAGATATACCCATCAGCTACATGTCCCGCACCACCACACTAGCTACGCAGAGAACTATGTGTTTACAAGACTGAGACTGCCCTCCACCTACAATTCAAAATTTCACGACATAGATATTTTCATTAGAACCAAGAAATTGTTTCAGAACAATATTAGACAACGTTTCTATGACCTAGATGGCAGTGACAACTAATTATAAAAAAACTGTTAATAATATGAGTGTTTTATTGTATTTATTGTATGGTAAGAACAAGAATCAGTTCAAAGGTTTGTTTTTTTTTATTTCATCTTTTTTTTGTTTTGATACTTAGTATATACAGTTTAATTTTTGTATAACATATATACATGTATTTTTTTCTTATTGCTTAATATTTATATTACTAAATATTATTATTTATATAATTTTAATATCGGCTGCATGTCTGAATGCAGCGGACATTAAGCCTCAGGGCTTCCCTTGGGTACAATACATTTATAACATTTTTTTCCTATTTGGTTTTATCTCGGAATTTTCTCTAGTTTTTTGAATTGTGAAAATATATCAATATATCGAGCCCGCATTGTAAACAGGTGAATAATCGTAATTGGTCTACAAAATTACAACTGAAAATTTGTTTTCTTTGTGCTGTGTTTTATTCCTATTATAAATAAATAAACGATGTAGGCGTGCGCTAAAAAAGGATTTTTCAAAACTTACCCCCTAAAGGAGTGAAAGGGGGTACAAAATTTGTATGGAGCTCCAAGATGCAGTTAATCCATTTACTAAATAAGCAAATATCTGGTTCAGTGTTTTTAAAAAATCAACCCTTTAACAAGTACAATGGGGTAACAAAGTTATTAATAATAATGGGTTAGGTATCGTCTTTAAAATTTTTTGGCCGCTAGTTACGAAAATGACATCGGTTTTAAATTCAACAAGGCAGATAAGAAATATCATCATCATCATTATAATAATTTAGTAGTGTAATCGGGTAAAACAGCACCCGAGATCCTAATTCTGACCTTAAGCAATCAAACTAAAAAAGTTTCATCGAAATCGATCCAGCTGTTTTCTCGTGCTGCGTGTTTAAACAGAAAACATAGAAACAATCAGGCTAACAACAACATTATATATGAAGAAATTAGTGTTATTTTCAAGGTTCACATAATTTAGAAATATTCAAGTTCAGTACTAGCGCTGGAAGTAATAGGTTGGGGAAAAAATTTCTTCGCATTTTATATGAAAATTCAAGACATTTTTTTTCAATGTTAATTTACATTTAATAATAGTACCTATATATGTTCCATTTTGTTCGTAGACTTTCTGCCATATTGTAGGTAGAGTAGTGTACTTTGGCAGTCCTCTCTTTATGTTAACCTGACATTGCCTAAATCATTTTGAAGGGACCGAAACAGGTGGAAATCTGAAGGTGCAAACTCTCTTAATTTTGCTGATTGGCTAAAGATGTATGTGGTCTATCGTTATCGTGATGAAAGCCCACACCCTTTCTACGTTTCCATTATGTTCAAAATATTTTATCTGTTATAAAAAGTGTTATCGGTTAATAACGATCTAATCAAAGATCAAAACAACTCATACCTTTTGCAATTTGACAGTCCTCGGCCCATAAAAAAGTGGAAGGAAAATTTGCAATTTATGAAAATCATTGTAATGTATCAATGAAATACGAGAGGGCGAGTCGTGTAATACAACACCCTGAGTAGCGTGATTATGACAACAAACGTAGTTTTATTTTTGTTATTTTCTTAATACAATATAATATATTTTGGATGGTGTTTTCAAAATTTCCCTGTTAATGCAACTACTACGTAAATGTTGTATTTTTATATTATTATGTTTTTAAAACATTTAACTGTTACACATCTATTTGGTATCTTAAGTATTTCACTATAACTGCAACAAATTATTACCCCGACTTTCTTCATATAACGATTTCCTTAATTTAAAGAAGGGAAAAACAAACTAAAACATTAAGAAATTGCGTATTCTTGCATTCTTTGAGGATATTGAATTATAATTTATTTCAAGTAATAAAAATACCAGCTTCTTCTTATAAGTTTTTTTTTCCTTCAATCGTTGTTCAATTCATTTTTAAATATATAAAACATTCATTATTTGTACAATATTTCACTGTAACTTCACTTCCAGGCCTGACTCAGTATGGCCGGTTGGCATTGTGTTTACCAAGTAATAAAAAGATTTTTTTTAACACCAGCCTACTCATTTAGGGTTTTGATGATCTTGAAAACCAATTAGTAATACAATATCTTCGGCATCCTTTGTTAAGTAAATATTTTTTACTTCGAGAAATTTTCTACGATAACTTGAGTTTCTTTTAAGAATAATAATAAGAATTCGTTTATAGCATGAAAATTACAACTTGGGCTATCTTAGGTAAAAAACTTTTTTTTTCCAAATATTGGCACACAAAATTCCGTTGTAAATTTACAATGTTATTATGACATATTAAATTATATAATATTCATGGGAGATACAAATTGAAATGTCATTTGTCTGCATGTGAAAATGTCATGCCATATCAATAAAATCAAGAAATTAAAAAGGAGCCTTTCTTTCTTCGATACAACTAAGACTAAACATGTACCTAAGATTTAAAGATACCAAAAAAATAGAAAAAAATGGATATTCCGAAAAAAATGCTTATTTATTTTTAAATACATTTGTATCACTAAAAAGAATCATTCAAAAATATACATTATTTACAACAAATGTTTTTTTTAGCTGGCAAGCTCAATTATTTTGATTTTGAAGCATTTGTAGCTTAAAGTTATGGAAACTCTTTTCGATATTCTAAAAAATCAAGAACTGAAAAAAAGACATCCCAATTCCATTGCATCTTGCATTTAATGATAGACATAATTAATTTAAAATACTTTGTAGTTACATTTCAAAGGCCAAAAAAAATATCTGGATCGAATAATAATTTACTCTACTTTACGGTATTGCGATTACGATAGAGACAATTCTTCTGAAAAAATTATTTTACTACGTCATATATACAAGGTGTTACAAAAATACCCGTAAAGCGGAAACGGGGTTAAATGATCCCTTCTAAAGAGTCAATTTACAATATTTTAAAAACCTTACTATCACAGTATGACTTACCGCTAAAATTAATTAAAAAAAAAACTTTTATATGCCAACCCTATTTTCATATAATTAAAGAATAAATAACACAGAATGTTTATGTACATGTTTACCTAATATCCGCGGAAGGACATAGAGTTAATAACAACATGTAAAGAAGCCACTTAGATCGATATTACTTACTTACTTACTTATTATATCAAAGAAAATGTTAAAAGACCTGACATAGGTACTTTATGTTAGGTGTCTTTCAACCTAAACTAACACTTACATTTTCGTAACGAACAAAAAATTTACATACACGCCTCAAAGTGTGCTTCGCCTTACTCAATGTACAACATCGCTCGCCGGGATATGGCTTGTGTGGCATTTCGCACCATCGTCGGTGTTATTGACGCGATAATAGATCTTACACGCTGCTCCATCTCTAAAATAGTTGGACAATCGGGGAATAGACTTTGTCCTTCATATAACCCCATAAGAAGAAGTCCAAGGGTGTGAGGTCTGGAGAACGAGCAGACCATTCAACCGGTCCCGCACGGCTGATTCATCCTCGCGGAAAGCGACGGTTAAGATACTCTCGCACCTCACGAGCAAAATTTGCCGGAGATCCATCGTGCTGAAACACCATGTTCCTTTGGTTGTCAAAGAAATCTTTGTCGGCCGTAGGAAAGTCGTCAATCGCCTCTTGTAATTCAGTTTGTAAAAACCTTAGGGAATTGCCTCCGTTCAGACGTCATAGCAAAATGACAGGACCGAAGACTTGCCCGTCATAAATACCACCCCACGCATTCAGCTTCGACTGATGTTGAAATCAGCTCTGCCGAGAAGCTTGTGGGTTCTCACGAGCGCAAACGTGATCGTTATGAAAATTCGAAAGTCCTGACCTCGTGAATGTTGCCTCATCCGTCCAAAGAACATTGTTTGCGTAATTAGGGTTCTCCCTTAACTCGCAGAAGTTCCTTCTCCATCAGCTTCTGCGTACGGCGATAGTGATAAGGGTGACGATTGTCGTCACGAAGAATTCGCTAAACTGCAACATGATTCAAACCAAGTCTTGCTGCGGCTTGCCTCGTACTCGTGGTTGGCTCTTCTTCAATATGCTGCAACACTGAATCAGACAGTCTGGGATCGACTGTGGTTAGACATCTACGACGACCGATGAAAGGACCCGGTGGAATGTAGACTTCTTGACATGTTGAGAATTGCATTGGTACGAAGGTAGACGTCGCTGTTTAACTGGGGGTCTACCATGAATAAATCGTTGCCGATACAGTTCACGAGCACGATTTAAGTTGCAATCTTCAAGGCCAACGTATAACATCATATCGTCATATCAGTTTAGAAATAATGTTGATTAAAACACGAAATAATTGTAAGATATCGATTAGAAGATTTAAAATTGACAATATAACGTTTTTTTCGAATTGACGACTGACGTTTTTCGAAGCTATCAATTCCTGTTTGCAAACATTTTTGAATTAAAAACTCTGAAAACTTAATATCCGTTAAGAGCACGTTGTTAATTAATCTATGATAACTTCAGTTCTATGCCTGAGGTTCTATGCAGTGACAGCTTACAAGGTTTGACAAAAATTTTCACTTTGATAATGTATTTCAGTTTTTACGGGTTTATAATACACTGTCTTTTTTCTTTCCATCGGTTTTTGGCGTAATTTCTCAGAATCATTACGCACAAAAATAAATACTGATTGGATTATTTCAATTTTTTAACACACACATATATATATATATATATATATATATATATATATATATATATATATATATATATATATCTATTATCTTCAGTAAAATATCGAAAATAACTTCAAATAGGATCATTAAAAATAGGATGCTATTAAATTTAATTTGACTTAGGCTTCGCGCGTCATGTTTTTAACCTTGAAACGGCTTTATTAGGAACAAGATTATTAAAAGAACATCATAATAATAATATTCAAGCTTCCTAATTGGCTCGGCAATGAACTAACAAAGTAACTTTTTGTCTACGAAAGAGGGAAAGATGACATTAATACTTTTACCCCTGGAACTCCATTTGGTTGCCGACTTCACGTAAATCCTTACTAATATTATAAATCGGAAAGTGAGTTTGTTTGTTTGTTTGTTTGTTCCGCTTTCACGCCTTAACTACTGAACCGATTGCTTTGAAATTTTGCAGACGTAAAGATAAAAGTCCGGATTAAATAATAGGGTACTTTTTATCCTGGAAAAATTGATATTCCCGAGGAAAAACAAAAATATTGTTTGCTTGATGGATGGATTGTAGATGGCGCTGTGTGTCGTTTAAAACAACGGAAAATATTGCAAACGAATATAAACATGTAAATTTAGAAGCTAAATGATACGATAATGAATCCCCGAAATTGAGGAATTCCCGAGGGATGACGTACAATTTGTTTTATCGTCCAAATTGTTTTTTTTACATCTACTTATATGTAGCAAACGAATATGAACATGTAAATTTTGAAGCTAAATGATACGATAATGAATCCCCGAAAATGAAGAATTCCCGAGGGATGACGTACAATTTGTTTTATCGTCTAAATTGTTTTTTTTTACATCTACTTATCCTGAAATCACTAAAGTCAACGAATTACTAATTGGTATAAGTATTAGTTACGCTATTTAGTTCTTGAGGTATGCGATAGATGGCGCTGGGTGTTTTTTAAAACATGGTAACGATGTGTTTTTTAAAATACGTAAGAAGTGGAATGACAGCTGACGCTATTTAGTTCTAGAGACATGCGAAAGATGGCGCTGGGTGTTTTTTAAAACGTGGTAACGAAGTGTTTTTTTAAGATACGTAAGAAGTGGAATGAATTATATGAATTTTGTATCCAGCATGACATCGCGCTTCTTAGATTTTTCCGTGGGAATGAGAAGTTTTCTTATAGTTGTGCTTTATACCGCAATATAACCGAATTCCACGCGGGCGAAGCCGCGGGCGGAAAGCTAGTAGAACATAAACCTTTAACTAGGGTCCGATTTAATAAAGATAACAATGTATAACGGATATATACTAGGCGATGCAGTCGCTAAGCATAAAGCTACGCTAGCACCATATATTGGAGCGGAGCGTAATACATAAAAAAAGAAAAAAAAATTGTTTTCGATGGGAATTTTGCGAATTTCAAAATTCGGACTGCGTTACAATCTGGTCCTAAACCTGTTGATTCGATTCCACATATTAAAAAATATTAAAATCGGTTAAGAACTCGGGAAGTTATGGTGTAACAGACATTGGGACAATGAAGCTGATCCATGGGAGCTTCGCTCACTTTGTTCGTTCCGCTCCAACCAGGCGATGCAGTCGCTAAGCATAAAGCTACGCTGGCACCATATATAAATTGGAGCAGAGCGTAGTAACAAAAAAAAATTGTTTCGATGAGAGCTTTTGCGAATTTCAAAATTCGGGCTCCGCCACAATCTTGTCCTAGGCCTGTTGATTCGATTCCACACAAAAAATATTTAAATCGGTTAAGAACTTGGGAAGTTATGGCGTAACAGACATTGTGCCATTGAAGCGGATCCATGGGAGCTTCGCTCACTTCGTTCCCTCCGCTCCAACTAGACGATGCAGTCGCTAAGCATAAAGCTACGCTGGCACCATATATTGGAGCAGAGCGTAGTACCTAAAAAAAAAATATTATCGATGAGAGCTTTTGCGAATTTCAAAATTCGGGCTCCGTCACAATCTGATCCTAAACCTGTTGATTCGATTCCATACAAAAAATATTAAAATCGGTTAATAAATCGGGAAGTTATGGCGTAACAGACATTGCGCCATTGAAGCTGATCCATGGGAGCTTCGCTCACTTCGTTCGCTCCCCTCCAATAAATTATTGATATAAGGGAAATTAGTTTGAGAACACCTGTCGATTAAAATTTCAACACATTACATCGATGCTGCGTTTTGAAATAGTATATGTTCAATAGCAATCGGAATAGCTGATAATTTATATAAATGTATGTGTGTACCCACGATTGAAAAGAAATACAATATTGCGCATATTGTTTGAGGTAATTTGGGATAGAAGACATAAATGTTCATGAAGATCAATTTAAAACATTTGCATGCTACGGGAACGATCTATTACTAATTCTTGTAGATACTTTGTAAACATGATACGAACAATAATGTAAAATTAGCTTCTTTTAACATAGAAAATCAGAAATGCCAATTAAGGTAGGTACTTCATATATTTTGGGTTACCCTTGTTGACTTTTAACAGCGCACTTTTAAAATGCATCGCAATACTAGTAGTACATTCATACTAGAACAAATTTTTATCTTCCATTTCAAAGTTGATTAAATTTAGTTGACTACCGTTTGGTGTAACAAAAGAATTTGGGAAGCGAGAAAAGAACGTATCTTCAGATTAATAGAAAATCCTGAATAAGTGAATACAGTAAGAATCTTACGTAAAAGTTCTAACCTACTAACTACCGTACCGCACGTCATCGATGTAGACTAGGATATTTCTTAAGTTTACTGCAATCCACACACATAGTCTCTCCCATCCTTCTGTTTAACTCACAGGGCTAGACTCTCGTAACTCGATTCCGATTTCTAACAAGTCTCGAATAATATCACGAACACGAAGAGTCTCCGCATGAGACATGCAAGGTTAGGACATTAACAGGTGCGTCACTCTTTAGTTTGATGGTCATCGTGCCTTTATTGATAATATACATAGCAGTGCCCGATATGAAGTATCGAGAAAAATGATTAACCGCTGAAGTCCACAGCCAACAAAAGCTGTGATAAGGGAAACCGACACATCAGATTGAACAGTCATGACCCCGTCCAGTACAATAGTTTCTCTAAAAAGTTTCTGGGAATCGCAGGTGCGGATAAAACAAAACATTGAAACTGTTCGAAACATCGGTACCAATAATAACTGGTGTCTACATAAATTCCTAATCTACAAACAAAAATGTCTACTTCGAGAGTAATACCGTCAAACTCAATAGGTGATGTAACAAAATCAGTGCTCTCTTTTTTCTGATTTCTCAGAGCTTTCAATACACTCAACGCTGGTTTACGTGCACAACTAAAATGTTTTAACAGAGAAGACGTAATAAGGGAAATAGACGAGCTACTATCAATCAAAACATCAATTGGTACGCCTTGAATTACCCCGACAACAACATCAATATTACGCTTAGTTTGATTTGCTTAACAAAAACTGACGTTAATTTGTTGCTGTGCGCGTTATGAGGAATGTTGAAAAGCGCTTGATGCGATAGGTAGGAATAGCAACCAATAAAAGGTGGTAGCCTGCGTGCGTTTGGATGTCCGATGGAAAAAAAGAAGATGTAATATAGATAGCTAGAAAGAAATAAAAATACATTTTTATTAAATTATGGTATTTGACGTGTGTTCATTAACGGTCATGAACCGGGTACTCAATGATTTTGTTAGTTGCGTTGGGTGATCACAACACATCGAGGAGACGTGGCAAAAATCTTTATCTTTAAATCTTTTATCTATGGCATTTAAAATTTTAATTAGATCAAGCTATTTTAAATATATATTTAATTTAGTATTCGATTTTTTTATTTTCCGATTACCTTGGAATGTTGTTTGTCAAACTTATGACGCACCTAATTTTTAAATGGCCACATCTCAAGTTTTGAATGTGAACCCCACCCTACCTTTTTTTTTTTTTTTTTTTTTTTTTTCGCAGAAAATGGCATTACGCATTCCATCGTGTCGGGAGAACACGATGGATATGTGGGACTCTCCTCCATGCTCCTACCCGGCCGAGTGCCCGGTAAAGGTTTGGAGGCCTACCCACTAAAAACTGCGGCGTCCCAATACACATTGGAGCGGGTCGCGGGGCCCTTGGCCGGAATCGACCGCAACCCGCTCCAGTGTGACGGAGCAACGGGGTGAACCGTGACGCCCTGAACACCCCGCACGCCTGAGGGCCAAGTGCAATGCGACTGCCGGTCTCCCGCCCCGACAGCCGCTGGCCCCCTTTCGGTGAGGGAAGGAATAAACCACACCCCCCGACCGACCCCGACCCACACAGGACGAGACTCCCGCGCCCGCGATGATCACCCAAGAACAAGTTCCCGGGCGCCACCGCAGGCGGCGCGGTCGCCCCGCCCAGCGCAGGCCGGAGGCGGCCGAGGTGTGCTAACGGCCTTCCCCCCCCACCTCATCGGGATGTGCGTCCGCGGAAGCCCCCCGGAAACAAAAGTTCCCGGAGGGCCTCCGCGGTCGCCATCCCATCGGACCCCCTCTCGGCCACGCCGGGCGATAACGGAGAAAACTCCGGTATCACCCGTAGTTTCCGAATGAGGGTCCTACCCTCGGGGGATGGTACCGAGGGTCCTCCTCAAGCGCTCCGCGTGCGACCCCCGCACGCGCCCGCGCTTCCGGCGTCTTCACGCCCCTCCCGCGAGGGAAGGGTGGAAGAGGCTCTCTCCCCCCCGAGCGTTTTTACGGGGGGGGTTGGGCACCCGACGGGGTGGGTGCCCCTACCTCCATGGGGTCCACCGGTGGCGGAGGGGGCCTCCCCTTCACCACCGGTGGGTCGCATCTGCGACTCCCCATGACGTGGTCAGCCGGCCGCCCGAAGGCGGCGCACACTGAGCACGCTGGCTCCCGTTTGCAGGTGGCGGCTGTGTGACTTGGTGCTCCACACCTGAAGCACAAGCCGCTCCTGTCCTCCGCTGCCGGGCACTTGGGTTGTGTGTGCCCGACTCCCATACACCTGTAGCACCGCAGGGGCCGGGGTCCAAGGACGCTGATCCCTGCAGTGCTCCATCCCACGCGGAGCTTCGCCCCGTCCTCTAAAACCGCTTTGGCAGCCGCAATTGGCAAGCGGAGCATCATGTGCCTCATCCCGTTTGGCCCAGCCCTTATTGGCTGGGTCTTGATGGCACTCATCGCGCAGCCTGTTTTGGCTATCAGCGCCTCGCAGACCTCGGCCTCATCCACCGAATCATCCAGGCCCGAGATCCGCACGTCCGCGGTCTTCTCAGGTCTGCCTATTACTGCGACATCTCCCAGTTTTCTTCTCAGCACCTCGGCGAGTGCGTCCGCTTTTGCTCCGCTCACGTCCGGCACTTCTATGATGCGTGCGCCGGTTGCTGAGGTCCTCACGGCGACACCAGTCTCAATTCCCACATCAGGCAGGGAGACAGCAGCCCTGGCTCTCCTGATGATGTGGGCATAGGTCTCCCCACATACTTCTGCCTCCGGCCGGATGGTGATCGACACCGCTGTCGTACGGGGAGGAGTAAGCCTACTCTTCGTCGGTCCTCTCTTGCAGCTGCTCTCCGGCTTTTTGGGAGTAGCTTTAATCGCCTCCTCCGCGGCCCGCTTCCTCGCAGCGCGCCGTTTCTTCCTGCTCCCTGCCTCTTCCCAGCATAGGGCCGGAGATGAGGCAGGGAGGGCCTCCCGTTCTTTCCTCGCGGTACTTGGGCCTGGTTACGCCCCTTTTGCCGCTGTCGTTTTCTTCTCCATGGGCTTTGGTTGTTGGGCTCCTCGAGCTGCCAGCTCCCCTAGCCTCTCATCCAATGTCTCCCGGATAAGCTGCCTTAGCTCTTCCTTATTAGGCAGGGACCCTCTCATTGTCTCGGCGGATCTAATTTTCGCCACCTCCATCTTCAGAGCGGCCATATCTCTCCGGAGCCTGCGGACTTCTTTTCGGAGGCTCTCATTCTCCTTTTGGAGTTCGAAAAACTCCGGGTCATCCTCCATGAGAGCAATAGCGTGGTCCCTGAGGTTTCTCACGTTCTGCAGTTGCTCATATGACAGGAGTTTTATCCTCCTTTTGAGGGCTTCTGGTATGCTGGCGCCCTCTAGTACCTCCGCTAGCTCTACAGACAACTTCTTCCCGATGTCGCGGAAATCCCTCAGCTCCGACATCTGCCGTTCCCCAATTTGCCGAACTTCGGCAGCCGACGATTCATCGGAGGACTGGTCGTCGTCCTCTTCTTCCTCATCCACGCTTTCCTCTAGCGGTTCCGCAGCTGGGGGTTTGGTATTACTCCCCTCCTTCTTCTTGTCTTCTTATTTCAGCGTCAGGCCTTTCCCTGCCGGTGGTGGTAGGGGTGGGAACTCCTTATCTAGGCGCTGGCGCTTACTACCTCTGCTCTCCTCGCTGGCTCTCGCCTGCGAAACAGCAGCTACTTCTTCGTGGCAAACCTCCATGTCCGTTGCCTGCGCACTGTTTTTCGTCGGACACAGTGCTCCGTCCTTCGTCTCCACCTCCACTTTTTTGTTTTTATTTATTTTTGACTTCTTCATATTTGGACCCACGAGTGCGGGAGATCTAAAGGTCCACCCAGGCAGAGATCCCGCTATACCTGGGTAACCCTAGCTACGCCTGGGGGGTCGGGAGGTACCCCAGGGCGACCGCTAATGGGCCGACTGCGCTCCGCCGGCCACCTCCAAGAGGCGCCCCGACACCACGAATCCCAGTGCCGGGACTTTGAAGATTTTTTATAGTGGTTTTCTCCACGCGGCCCCCACCGAAATGGCGGCCCCCGCTCCCGCACCACGTACGAGGTTACGGTTGGGCCGGAACCGATCCTCGGATCGGAACACGCCCCGACTTGCCCGCTGACGCGAGCTGGGCCCGAAGGCCCCCTCGTGTGATTTTTTAGAGGGGTTGTCTTCCCCGCGGCCCCCACCCAAAGGTGGCGGCCCTCGGCCCTGCACTATGTACAGGGTTACGAGTTCCTTCGACGACACCAGGCA
Source organism: Calamotropha paludella (assembly GCA_927399485.1). Taxonomy (NCBI): domain Eukaryota; kingdom Metazoa; phylum Arthropoda; class Insecta; order Lepidoptera; family Crambidae; genus Calamotropha; species Calamotropha paludella. Next base: position 27,154,513 of record OV656803.1, on the reverse strand, counting down.
GAACTGGCATCGCCTCAGACTCCCCATGCTCGGCTACCGCTACCCGGGATGCCCAGGACGCCAGCCGAGCTCCCCCTTGTTGGCCCGAAGGCCACCCCGCGGGTGATTTTTTAGAGGGGTTGTCTTCCCCGCGGCCCCCACCTGAAGGTAGCGGCCCTCGGCCCTGCACTACGTACAGGGTTACGAGCTCCTTCGGCGACACCAGAACTGGCGCCGCCTAAAACTCCCCATACTCGGCTACCGCTACCCGGGATACCCAGGACGCCAGCCGAGCTCCCCCCCTGTTGTCGGATTATTAGCCGCCGTCGTATGCAATTCCCTAAGGAATTATATACGACGGCGCCCAGGATGCACCGGCCCGAACCCATTGTCGTTCCCACCGCACGTATGAAGTGGGACCTACAATGGGCCGGGCACACGTGGAGGTTCTATCCGACCTTGCACCCCGAACCCCACCCTACCTAAAATTTAATTAAATCGATTTATCGCTGTGTATGGTTTTAATTATTTAAAAGTTGACTTAATGATCATACAAAATTCACCGCTATTGAGGAATCGTACGGCTTAATCGGATGCAGACCGCGCCCGATTTAAAACTAATCTAACTTGAGCGTACCGCTTGATTTTAATCTGACAGAGTACCTATTCCCTGGCAGATAGAATTTCAGTGGGGATGACACACTTTAACACACAGTTTATGTGGATCAACGATAAAGTCGAAGTTTATAATGTGTTAAAATGAAAGTTTAACAAAATAGTTATTTAATTTCATTTATAATATCATTTACAGAAAAAATATTTTTATACAGGTAATATTTGTGTTTCCGCCATAAAATTTAAAAGGTACTGTAATCGAGTTGATAAACGCATTTATAACTGCACGTTAGACTAAGAGACGAAGCACTGATTTCAAGATGACCTATCGTTAGAATTTTTTGTCAAAATGGGCCTGAGTTGGATGATCAATGTATAATATCATTTAAATTACAAATAGGTACCAAATGATTAACAATTAAACGTACATCCATTTTACATACCTACGTTATACGTATGTATTGAATATAACATACAAATCTGGCACTTCATTACTAACGTGACGTTTTTTAGGAGGAAATTGTTTAAGTATACTTTTGTCATTAAAAAAATTTTGACGTTGAAAAGCACGGTCTATAAAATGAAATTAATAGTTCGAGGTACACCTAAACCTAGTTTGAAAACTACTTTTCAAAATTTTAGTATTTAAATTGAATTGAATTAGGTATCTATACATACCTACTTAATATTTACCATCGTTATCATATCGAATGAAAACAAAGGTGCGTAAGGCGCACTGCGTATCCCTAGGAGTTACTATACACAGAAACAGTCGGTACCAACCAACAAAGAGATTAAAGGTTAAGCCATACATGTTCTATAGGAACCTTTAAACTGCCAATCGACGAAGACTCTAACCACAACGCCCACAGGCCGCACAAAATTTATGGAAAGAAAGATGGGTAGGTAGTGTTATAAAAATAACATAAAAATCTAGGTAGACTTAAATACCATTACCGTTACAATGCATTTAATTACAAATTTATAACAAAGCATCAAAAAAACGTCGGTACCACAACCATAAAGACCAAGCAGGTAGCTAATAGAAAAATATGGCTTTTACTCAAGAAAAAAAGGAAACCATACGGAAACCTTAAAGGAAACCATGTCGATTTAAAAAATATTAAAGGGTAATTTTTTAATTCTTCATTTAATCGTTATTTTTGTAATTACAAACTTACATTTGTGGTACACTTTGCTATGTATGGTAGAACATGAAATCAAATACAAAGTTCAGTTTGTCTTTCGATCCCGTCAGCGTTTAGTCGGAGAAATTTTCGGTGCTTTAATAATTTATGAAATGTTCACACAGTATAATAAAGTGCCTCCTTTGATACCTTTTTCCTTTCGCTTGAAAGATGCCAATTTTGTAATTTATACCCAGGTCTTGGGAGCTGGGTTCAGGGGACTATAAAACATACTCCAAAAATACTTGCATTAGGACAGTTTTATGGAATCCATGGATCGTCAAACTTAAAAGAACTTGAAATAGTTCATAAAAAAATGCATTTTTATTTGAAACAGTAACTTATGGCCGGAAAAGGTAGTTCTTTATAACGATCAATCATTCTATCGGATTCTGTTATCTTGCACATGTAGAATTAAACTGAACAAAACATTATGAAAGAGATATAGGGAATTAGTAAGATTGACCATCATTGCATTCAAGAGTAGATAAGAATTCTGTTTTTTTTTCCATACTTTGTAATATTTTGTACTAGCATAGAGCAAAGAAAATAGATTACAGTTTAATATATTAAAATGCGTTACTATAACGTTATCCCGTGCGCGGTCCCCAATACAACATAATTATAATGTAGAAGGGACGCTGGTACGTCTCACAGACGTCAGGGATTTAGGGATAAGCCTAACTCAGGTTTAACATTTCGTGATCACGTCATTAATATCTGTAAAAAAAGCATTCTGAAATTTGGGTTTCATTCTACGTAAAATTCAGGAATTTACGAATATTGAGGCAAATTATAGCTGAGGATTCAACTCGAATTTAATTCTGTCAAATGGGCTCCACATGCAGCTAAATATACGCTTATGCTGGAGAGAGTGCAAATCAAATTTACGAGGTACCTATACAAAAGGTTGTAAGGGGTGTACATACACTGATGTACCTTACGTTATTTGTTTTGAGCATGGTCTTATATGGGCATCTGGAATTAAGGGTTAGGAGGGAACTCCCACTGGTCTTGTATATTTTCATGGTGATTTGAGGGTACTGGCGGACGACCCAGACGGCCGCGCGAGCGGACGAGCTTGCTGAACAAAGTGCAGCTGACACGAGTCATTACCACTCTCAGTTATTGCTAGCAAGTAAGATATATTTACATGTACGCTGAATTCTTAAGAGCAGCATTATTTATAATAAGTAGATATAAGCTGTAATTTCATTGTATGAGGTATATATTGTTTTTAAATATTCTTGCTTCACTGTCGCATTGGGATATACCTGTAACTAAATAAATAAATTAATTTATCACATTACACGTCCACCATCCATATTCTTAAATATTTTTAAGACGGTCAAGTAGTACCTAAACATAAATAAACATTTTAAAGCAGATGATACGTATAGCTATTATCAAATTACATTAATTTAAATACGTTAAGAAACGTGATAGGAAGCCGTATACAGGCATAATTAATGCCACCTCTGACATCTGCATTGTGCACGCGTTACTTGGTGCCACGATAGCTATAGTGTTAAGCATTCGTTAGATTTTGGGTTTAAATGAAACGCTATTTGACTTCAAATAATTGTACCCGTATCTCTTAACAGCGAGTGGAAGACTAACTAAACTTACCAATACCTCTGTGCCAGAAATTAAATTTACCAATAACTCTGTGCCAGAAAATAAACTCCGAGAAATAATAATATAAACTATTCAATTAAACAAAGAGCCCTTGTTCAATATTTTTTTGTACTCTAGCTTACCAAGCGCGTTCTAAAAACAACTAATCTAAATAAACCAACGCCGCCTCACAAATTGATTGAATCTGGCTGTAGTGTAGACACAGATTTTGTTAACATATCAGCCAATTGAGTACCAGTGGGAATGTATTTCAATTTAATCCCATTTTTCTCAATTTGCTGCTTTGAAAAATGGATTTTTATATCAATATGATTAGATTTTTTATGAGACGTGGGATTATTAGCTGTACTTATGCAACTTCATATATGACAATTGGACTGTTAATATTTACATTAATACTGGTTGCTAACGACCCTAATCATAATGTTTCTTTCACAGCTTCAGTGGATGTGGTAACCACCGATGCCTGCCGTTTTGTATTCCAGCAAATTGTGCTTCTTTCAAATAATTCAAACACATAACCCGTTGTACTTTTCCTGTTATTTTGATCATTACCATCCCAATAAGAATCGACATAACGGCTAAAAATTTAATTATAATTACCCCTTGTATAAATAAACTTAATATCTTTTTAGCCGTTTAGATATCTTAATACCATTTTTAGACCTAAGAATTTATTATTTTTATTTGTATACCTACACCCATATACGACAGCCGTACCGAAACGAGGACACGTAAATAAGTACCCTCATTTTTGATTGTTCTTATTTTAGTAATCTCTTAACATGATATTAGAAAAAAGTGATATGAAATAGTAAATAGCGATTTTGAGGTACATTTTATGGAGTTGTTTCAAGAATCAATAAATACCTAAATTTTCATTTTAATTAATTATACATGCAAATATATTATATAAATTGTAACAGAAAAGTTCAATATTGTATATAGGAATCCAACCAGCCCAGGAAGCCAGTGGGATCTTCAGAGGTCAATAGACGAATAATAATAATTCGTTTTTGTTTACAGCAATTTGAAAGATCACAAATTTTGGAGAAAGCAATGACTAAACGTAAAGTCCATATTTGTAGTGAGTATATAAATGAGGCTTGAAGAAGCACTTGATGTCATAATGATCGAAGAAGACAAAGTTTAAGAAATAATTTAGAACCACGTGTACTTACCGATGAAGAGGAAATTGATGAGAATAATGTTCAAAGTATTGTTGTACTGCGAGAAATATCAGGTACAGTCAAAATATTGACGAATCGAGAGGAAAACGCCACGAAAAATGGCGATGGTGAAGTGCTTGCTGAAATTAAGAGACGAAGATCTAACTTAGAGGCACCTAACTGGCGTAAAGCATAGCCTATATTTGCTGAATGGCTACCATTCAAAACCTCAAGATCGTTGGTTCTGGAGCTTGGATGAAGATTGTTATGTATATATTATGTCAAGCTATGTCATTGATTCGAGAAAACTATATCATCAGGTTAGCTCTTTTTGCAAATAATAATAAGATGGAGGCCGATCCCCCTGCCCGAGTTTCTTTCGCCAGTTTTTCTCGGATTAGCCTCCCAATTTTTGAACTGGTAGTGGACTCATTAGTATACAATGTAATCCTAGTAAGAATTTAATAACTAAATAAAATGTAAAAATAAAACAATTTGATTTACATAAAAAAATTAACATAAAGGAACGTGCCCGATAAAAATAGTTTGTAGGTTGTAGAAAATACATGACAACCATTACCTTTAGTCATCCTGTGATCACAACTCCTGTAAAGGAGTCGAAACGTCAGGATTAAATATAAAATAAAATACGTGCAAAATCCGTAAAAAAGTATTTTTTTCAAATGTTTTCTCATGAAAGAATTACAATTGCGCAACCACAAATAACCGCAATTAAGTTCTTTCTTGATCGCCCGGGCGGGCGTGACCTAAGAGCTGTTTATTCACGGGTGTAAGATGATCTCCTATGAATATGGCATCGCAGGTCCAGAAAGGTGTATGTCAGCGGTGGTAAAGCCTTTACGCGCCTGACTGCACATTTTCTGACTGCAGCGAGAAATTCATTTTTACGACTTCGTCTGGTAAACCGTATTATAATGGCAGATGGGCGTACATTTTTTTGTGTCTTGTCTTTAGACTGGTAACGACGAACTCGGTAAATTACACATGGAAAATCCAATTAAGGCACAGATGTTGCGATATATGGTAAAAAGATTTTCTCCCTTGATAGATACACCAGTACACCAGATACTTCAATTTTGTTGAGCATTGAAAACTGCTGCTGCTTATTTGCTGCTAGAAGATTCTTAACTGTTCGCTAGTATCATCTAATGAATTTTTAGAATTTTTGGATTGCTGTTCTACGAAAGCAACTGGGTTTTTAATACGAATGAAATCAGATCTAATTTCAATTTGTTCTTCGCATATTTTTTCTGTTAAGGCGGTAACTTCACGTATCCGATCTTTAATTTCTGAGATTATTTCGTCAGGCATTTTGTACAAATCCTCATTTCGTGTATTCATACAGCTGGTTAGGTATGCTCATTATAACCTTACGGAAATCCTTCTTCATATCATATTCAAAGTTTAGCAGCTTGAGTTTTCTCAAGGTTATGTTAAGTGGATTGTCATCATAAAGCGACAAGAAAATGCCATTTTGTACACGATATTCTTTCATTTCGTTAAACAAATTTTCTCCGCCTATACAAACTTACAATCTTTATATAAAAAACTATAATAAGTACGTATGCCCTACTCTGTACCATTAACAAGCTCTTTTATTATATTTAAATTTGTATACAACTTGGAGGCAAATGTGGCCGTCGCAGCATCGCAAATCCTAAAACAGATGTTGCAATATCTTCCAGGTGCATGCCAGCTCGTGTAAGTAATCACTAAGGCATTCAATAAAACCACAGTGCAACTACATGCAGCATGCCCAACGATATGTACAATGCACATACATCCTACTAATATTATAAATGTGAATGTAAGTTTGTTTGTTATGCTTTCACGCAAAAACTACTAAACCGATCATCATGAAACTTCGTACATATATTCTTGGAGGTTTTAGAAGTAACATAGGATAAAAGCTAGTAGTATATAATTGGTCAATACATATTCTTAATTTTCCGTTACTTAATTCGATAAACCAATTGACACTATCACACGAACAATAAAATGGACTGTCATAAAAAAATATCCCACATTCATTTCCTACACGCAGCTGAAGTACTAACACAGTAATACTTTAGCTTGTAATACTATGATATTACTTTATAGATTCTTTTTTACCATTTAAACCAAAATCTTTGCTCCATTGTAAAAATTAAAAAGTATATTAAATTATTATAAACCATATACAATTGTATTTAAATTTTCAGTTTAAAACAAAGAAATATAAGTTCAGCGGCTACAATTTTACTATGAACGTACAGGCATCAAACCGGTTAGTCTCACAGCACAGTCTGTTGTTTTGTTTGCCTTGAAACTCACTGAGCGATTCACTGACCTGTGCCTATTTAAAAATAGACACTAAAAAGATTAAAAATTTAATTGTATGTAATTTCTTGTGAGTTGGTCTTTATTGAATATCTATACTTAATTAAAAACTATTTAAAAACAAAGTTGATAGCGGAACTTCCAGTATCAAATAAGGACATTCACCTGAATGTAACTTTTTATTTAATAAAAAAAGTTACAATATTTAGACCGAATTCTATATTTAATTGAAAACTACTTAAAAACCAAGTTAGCCAAAGTTGATAGCGGAACTTCCAGTATCAAATAAGGACATTCACCTGAATGTAACTTTTTATTTAATAAAAAGCGACTTGTTATCAATTTTAAGTTCAATGTCTATTGGCTTGTGTTCTCTTGTAAAGACACAATTTGGATTTACTCGCTGACAATTCATGCCCCAATTCACTCAGCAATTGCACCATGACATTTAACGCCGATTAAATAGTTTCTCCGCAAAAGGAAATGTTTTTATTTCCTAAGTAGAACACATAATCATCGGCAAATTGTGGTATACAGATATTCTGTATATCACGGCATATGTGTAGAGTTATAAAATTACAAATTAATGGCGAGAGCGGATCACCCTGTGCAAGACCCCTATTTGTGCATCTAGTCATCAATGATTCTCTACTACTACAAGCAATTCTTAAATGTCTCTCATTCAATAAGGACCACAAGTACCGGCGTATTTTAGCTCCTACGTGCAACGAGTTTAGAACTGTGACCACCTTTTCTACCTCTAAGTTATTATAGGCGTTTTCTATGTCCAAAAAACAAGCTAAAGTGGGTATTTTATTAAACTATCTAAACTTGACTGACACCTTCGAAAGCCTGTGGTGTTGTTTGACAAGTAAACTTTGCTCAGCAAAATACATGTACTTGTGTTTTTTTTTTCAAAAGCGTAATAATTCGTAACGTACATACGTAACGTACCTAATTCGTAATGCCATGTGTCCCGCTTTTTGACTGGTAGACTTTTCGTACAATATTTCAACTTTGAGGCGATTTTTTATGATATTTTTCTGAAAAAATTCAAAAAATATAATAGAGATTTATGATTTTATAAAATATTTCAACCCCTGTATCACCCCTGTAACGGTAGATTGCCCAAATAGTATGGAAGAATATAGTGAAATAAATATTTTCATGTCTTGTTGAATATAAGTTTATCTGATAAAGTTTTCTTAATGAATTCAACGTACCCATTTTGGTCAATTTTCATTTTTGGAGTTGGAGATATTGATCAATATAAATAGGTTTTATGTATGTAGTTCATTGTTTGTGTGGCTTTATGTATGTAGTATTTGGTTGTAACTGACAAATTACAGTTCTTCAAGGAAAATAGAGACAAACATGGTTTATCAAGACAAAAAACACAATTCATATTATTGAGCGAAGCTCTCTTTTATTGAGTGAAGCTCTCTTTTAGGCCACTCACAAATTTCGCTTGTCCCCCTCCTGCTACTTAACGGTTCAACCGATTCGAACGAATTTTGGCATGAACATACATGATTATAACCTGACGGACATAGGCTATGTAAAAAAAATACAGACTTTACCATGGAGGAATAATCACCGAAAGAAAAATTCAAAAGCTGACCACAGCCAAACCGCTGATACTACATTGTAGAAATTTAGCGCCAAAACTATCTAAACTTGACGTGGTCGTGACCTATGTGCAAAAAAAGTTTTGAAATCGGACATACCATGGAGGAATAATCACCGTAAGAAAAATTCAAAAGCTGATCACAGCCAAACCGCTGATACTACATTGATGAAATTTGGCGCCAAAACTCACATCGTGGTCGTGACTAATGTGCAAAAAAAGTTTTGAAATCGGACATACAATGGAAGAATAATCACCGAAAGAAAAGTTCAAAAGCTGATCATAGCCAAACCGCTGTTACTACATTGATGAAATTTGGCGCCAAAACTCACATCGTGGTCGTGTCTAATGTGCAATAAAAGTTTTGAAATCGGATATACCATGGAGAAATAATCACCAAAAGAAAAATTCAAAAGCTGATTACAGCCAAACCGCTGAGACTACATTGATGAAATTTGGCGCCAAAATTCACATCGTGGTCGTGACTAATGTGAAAAAAAAAGTTTCGAAATCGGACATACCATCGAGGTATAATCACCATTCAAAAAGCTAATTTAAAACCATTGAAATAAAGTTAAAAAAATGCTCAAAGATTTCTGCAGTTAACTAGCTGTCAAATCTTCAAATGTGATAGCACTCTGTCTATGATTGTTTATATTTTCGGTTCGAACGCAGCTGCGATCTATCTACCTTATAAACGTTTCACGTAATGCTTTGCTCAGTATTTGCAAACAGCAGCATGCATTGCAGACCTAGTATACTTAGATGGAACAAAATAATTTCGGGTAGACTGCATCAAGGACGCAGTCGCAGTGAATACGTGAAACGTCATTCGTTTACTGTTGAGTAATCATTTAATAAATGATTAATGGCAATATACAGTGCCATTAACTATTATCTTCACAATGCATTACACTACTAAAACACCAATTTCAAAATCAGTAACTTTTTTTCACTAAACCTGCTAGCTAGTTATAAATTAGCTTCAGATTAATAAAAATATTAAAATCATAAATGAATTTCGGGACTTAGGGAAGGGTTAGGCATATCCTAACCCTTTCCTAACTTAAATGGCGGAATGTGTTTAAGTTATAAAACGGAAGTACAATTACTTATGAATTCAAACAAAATACACCAACAAGTATAAGTACACAACCACTAAACACCGACGATATTTGTGATAGCTACAATGATACAAGTAGTGATATCTAATTGATACGTAATCAAGTCTTTAATTATTATTTGACTAATGCGTATATTAATAATATCATTTCTTCGTTTTGTTAATACTTATTTTTATATAAAGTCGGACAGTACTGCAAAAAATAAATAAATAATATGAACACAACCAATAATTAATTCTTAATCGATCGATTTGATTTACTTTTGCACCTTGGCTCAACCCTTACATCAATGACGAAATGTGTCAATGAGTAGTAGTTAAACGGATGTCCGGTTACCTACTTGCATTATTACTACTTAATTATTTTGAGAATAACAATCCCAAAAAGAATAATATTACAAATGCTATAAGGCTTAAACTATTTTACTCGATGTTTTCGTTGAAAAATCATTGTAAAACAAATTATCTTACAAAAGTACTTGCCATGGGCATTCTCCTTTCTAGCCCGTAAGTAAGGCTATGCGTTATCTCTCAGTCTCTAAATGCAAATAAAACAGGCTTTATATATAAAAAAACTACGTAGATTATTATAAAAACTACTTTAAAATAATTTAAATAGGTGATTCTAATAATTTCAGTTTATTGTTTTAGATTAATACTCACAGATACTATTCCTATGTAGATATCCTGTTTTCAAAATCCATCCAATTCAATTTGACAAAGTTAAAATTTTAGCACTTATTTTCATAACTCTTATGAGACTACATAGTTACTCTGTGGTGTAAGACAGGCTGCCGAAATTTCGAACGCAGCTGCCTCCAATTCGAAGGCAATAAGATTAGACCGATAGCGACGCGTGCGCCGGCTCTTTTGGGGCACACATTTAGTCAGCTGCCACGCATGGAGAAACTTCAGTTTTAATTCGGCGGTTCCGTAGGTATGTAACGATTGGTTGCAAAGTGTCACCTACAAAAACATGAGTAATTTACGCGCCCCGCTCTCATTGTCAGAGTTAGGTTAGGTTACATGAAACTTTGAGAGTTTGTGCAGTGGCATATGCAATATCATTTGACGTAGGATAACTAGAGTTTTGAGAAATTCACCCCATGGAATTATTAGCTTTCTTATGACTAGGTAGGCACTGTCATTACTGCCATACCCATGCTGTTCAAGATATTTTATATAAATGCCTGTAAAAATAAACAATGTCTAAAGAAAATAATATTTCAACAAAAGTACTCACGTATACATAGATGAAAGCTTATAGATTTGCCACATTGAACCCAAAAAACGTCAAAGACCATGAGTTTCTACCTGAGTTTTTTTATGCTTTTGAAAAATAAATACTTAATTGTGTTCGAAATTCGTGAAGCACTGCCATATGGCGTCTACTTGTCTGTTATTATTATTTAAACCCTTCACTTAAGAAAAAAATATATATCATAACTATAAAATGATAAAGTTACAATATTTCAAAAATAACAGAAAATACCAAATGTGCTTAGAAGTTCGATTATGAGAAAAATTAAACATACAGTGGATTATTAACAGAAGATTTCTAACCCCACTCCGTAGGTAATGCATTAGCCTAGTAGGTACGTATAATTTCTAAGGTGGCACTTCACATGGCGGTAGGCATTTTTCTTGGCTTATTTACCTAGTTTGGCAAAACTTTGACACATAGGCAAATACCACAAACGACTTACTGCTTGTAGCCTACGATGGCGGACGTGCTTAAAGATGCTAGTAAATATTATTTGCATATTTACTACTACTAATGCTATGTGTTTTAAGCAAGTAAAAGATCATGGAAGGCCAAACGCCGGTTAATGCTTGCTATAAATAAGAATAGAAAAAAAATAAGTAAAAGTATGTAAATTTAAATGATATTCAGGGGTATATTGCAACATGTTGCATCATACAATTCATAAATTTTTAATAACACAAGAATTCTACACGGTAATTATTTCGACGACCTTTTGGCGCAACTTCTGCTGAAAGTTGCTGAAGGGGCAGATGATTGTGATGAATACGAGCAGTTGTAGGGGAGAGCGGGTTGAAAGTGCCGATTTTGACAAATCTCTAGATAAATCGAGTAAGTTGAATAATATGGTTAATAGTTCTAGTCTATCTTAGGTGAATTTTAATTTATACCAAGTTTTAGTGCTTTTTGAATAATTTTATCTAAAGAATAATTTTTTTTGAGCAGTGGTCGTAAGGCACTACTCACCCCTCGCTGGGGCAAGTTGTGCCTCAGCTGAGGTCAGTTGTGCCATTCATAATACTTCATGTGCCATCAACATGAATTATATTGAATTTCAGAATAAACAACCACATCATTTTACAGATTTATTTTTATTTTAAAGTAATAAATTTAAAAAAACCTACATTTTTTATAAACTAGTAGTTTTCATACTAAAAATCAGTAAAATTAACAACTAAAAATGACTCTTCTGTCTATTAGATACGAAAAGTATCGTCTACAATAATATTTCTACTTGATTTAAACATAAATGAGATCTATAAGAGAAGGTTATAAAAAATAACTGTTTACAAACTATAAGTACTGGGATTACTCAAATACTGGGAGTATTTGAGTAATCCCTAATATAATTCAGAATTCAGCTAGGTATAATCAGTCAGTTTAACATTAAATTCAGGTATAAAGTCTCATATTCATCACAGAAACATCTGCCCCTTCCGGGAATCAAATCCAGGACCGTCAGCGGCAAAGGCAGGATTGCTACCATTGCACGAAACGGTCGTCGAAAATTTATAATATAGAATATTAATAGGTGACCGTTATATTAAAAACAAATGTAGGTACATACTGGTAATGTCCTGTTTCCATAATTTACCTTTTTATAATAGTGTTGAGCGTCCATGTCCGAGAATAACGAGTAAAAACAACATACGCACTGTTGATTATAGACAACAAGTGACGATGCGGCAGCTGGCCCCATCGATTATTCGTTTTTGGCGAATCAAAGGCGGGCAGGTGCTCAAGAGCAGGTGTGCAGGTGTCGTCGTGATCTTAGTCGAAATCGATATTTCGCTTGATGCCGTATGACTGTTGCAGGTTTGCATCTATAAGTACTTTAATATGTTATTGGAAATCGTCTATCTCTCTTATTTTTAAGAGATTTTTTTAGGTTAAGTTAGGAAAGTTAGGAGGTTAGGAAAGTCTACTCTGCTGTGTAGATTAGAGTGGTATATATATTTTTTAAATTACTAAAATTATTTAATTCTAATATTTTTTTTGTAAATAGAGATTGTAGAAATAAAGTTCCATCTGTGGGAAACTTGGGATTCATGCGCTACATTGTAACTGGGCGATATTACGCGCCATGTGCGTCCACTGACTCCCTGTGGCGGTGGTGCCTCCAGACCCGCCGGCCCCAGCCACCACGCTTGCCCTTACATAAGCTATAATGAGAATTAAAAAAAAATCGACAAACATTTACTTCTGCGATCATAAAATATGTATATAGATATTATACAAAAAATACTGCCACTGAAACGATTCTGCATTATATATAACTTATTCGCCAAAACCTACTGATATATTACATATCGGTTCTGCATTGGTTACTTACTAGAGTAACTACTACGCCAGATTTCGACTTATGAAGACGGATTTTTGATCCGCAGGATGCGTGGGGTTTCAGTCGATTTCAGTTACTCCTATTACGTCATCTATAATCGGATATCGAATGCAAAGCTTAAATTGTTTCCAGTATATGCCATTTTATTGCATATCTTTACATTTATACTTAACGGCAATACTTATCTCTTGCGAACACAGCTTGGTCGATCTAACGGACGACAAAGATTTTAAATTCACGTCGTTCGTCTTGTCATACTTTAAAGTCTTAGGTAAGTAGTAATTATTATTGTCCACTCATGCAAGAAATACAACTCAAAGTCGATAAAATTATATTTTTGAAAAAGGATGGAGCCTAAACTCACGGAGATTTATGTAGGACTGTTTCTCAAGCGAGTGGTTTCAAAGCTATATATATATATAAATTAAAAAAATATTATGAATAAAGCACTGATCTTTTAACTACAATATTAAAAGGGTGAATTATGTGTTTACTTTTATCGATTCTGGTATTAGCTATGAAAAATAAGAATATACTTACTGGAATATAAATTACCATATGTACCGATCGAGACCTGCAGCTGTCGGGAGTCAATTGAGCCTTAAGGTTTTTAAGGTAACTGGTTACTTATGGAGCAGCGGTTAGCGCGTTCAGCCTTAGTTGTGGAGGATAGACTAAAGTGTCTACTATCGGTAAGGTGACCAAAATTTATTATTTCAACTTTCTCCTCCTACCAAAGGAATGCACCTTAAGCTATTGATCGCGGCTGCATCTGCAAGCATCAGCACCCAGCAATCCGCAAGAGATAAAATTAAAAAACAAAAATAAACGGGTCATTGATTCGATAAATTTTAATTTTAATTTTAAATGGTTTTTATTTAAATGTGCCATAGACGCAAAAGTGTAAGAACTAAATAAAGTTATTGTAATAAAAATATATATAGAAGAATATGTATGTTGATATTATTTCTGTTTAGTTTTTTTTTTGCTATAGAAAATTGCATTATAAGTTTAATTCAAATACACAATTTATCCTTAAAACCAATGGTACGATGGAATAAACCTTACATATATTTGATTTATCGGCTTTACAAATGCTTATTTTTTAATGCAACATTTGTGGGCATCATAGGTTTGACATTTTAAGTTAAATTCCTGTTTCAATCTATAATATTTTTATAAAGGTCCATTGTGTTGTTTATGCTCATTTGAGAATTTTTTAGATAGACAGACAAAATAGTTTATTTTTCTCATGATAAGTTCCTAAAATTGATTGATTTAAGGTATCGTTTATTTAACTTTAATTTTGATCTTATTTTTTTTATGAGTTACCTACATATTTATTTTATTTATTTCTACATAAAACTGAGTTAGAACGATAAAATCTTTTTAATCAGTAGCAAATGTTAAAACATATTTAATTCATTTCATTTTTAACACTATTATTGTTTAAATATTTTTCTACAAAATGTTATATAAAAATAACTGTTAAGCACTATGAAATTCTTTATACAAATCAGTTGTGGGGAACACTAGGTGTTTAAAGAAGAAAACTGAGGTAGATCTGAAGGGGGCTATCGTGACTCTATTTTTGGCGGATTCCTGTACCTCTAAAATGAGGTTCAGGTCGGCGGATAGTTGATTGGGTTGATCCGTCAAGACAGATTTAGGTCGTCTGTACAGAGGATTTGAGGAAGTGGAAGGTATGTAGTCGGATACGCTCTAGATAAGTGGATTTGAATGGCTCTCTGCCGTTTTGAAGAAACGTTCAGAGGCCTTCTTAAGAAAAGCCACTTGGCTTTCCTATAGAGACTGTATACAGACAGTAGTTAAATAAATCGAAATTGCAATCAAAACACATCAGCTTGAGCATAAGCAATAGGTAAGTGAGATGATAGCTGACAATTATTTTGAGTTATTGATATTTGATTGAGAAACAAGTGTTGCCGTTAAAGGAAACTAAAAGTAATAACGAAATCGATTAATTGACTTTTTTACTACTTTCTTTGTTTTATAGAATAAATACCTTAGCTTTATTTTCATTAATATTTTCTATCAATTGGTTTATGAACTAAGATGTTAAGGCAAAATCTTATAATATTTATTCAGTTGACTATATTTTCGTCACAATCGATTAGTTAATTACACATTTAATATCGATAATATTAAATGTGTAATTAATTATATCTAAAATGCATAACTTTAAAAGACAAAATTAATGTACAAAATCCTTCCCTTGTTATATGATTTCCACGACGGGCACAGAAAGGGCAGTCCCGTTTATTTAAAAAACAGGTCACTAATTGAAATGTTCAGTACATATGCCCTTAATCAATGTTAACTCTTAAGCAACAAAAATTAAAATGGAAAGTTATTTAAACGAAAGTTTATATTAATTACGAGAACATGTCTATTTAAAAATCAACATCATCAGTGCAATCTTTATCGTATAGGATAGAACTAATTCTCATTATTATCATCATGTTCAGTTAGTTCACCATCTATTTTGGTTTTCTAAAAAATTCACCCTCTCGATATAACTGTATTTTTTATTATAAGACTGTAATGTAATCTGTAATGGTTAACTGTGGGCTATGCGCTACGCACACTCAAAGGAAAACTTTCAATTCTCATCCAACCTTACATATGACGCTAACCTCAGTGTGGTGATAGTTCGGACATCCATGACTAAAAGACTGTTGTTGTTGTCAGCAATCCTTTCCTTTGCCGAAATTATTCTTCGCATCACTATTTTGGCTTAACACTAAACCTTTTAAATCACTCATTATTTCATGAAGCAGTTAAAATAATTATCTTCGTTGCTTCGTAAAAGCGAATAAAGTATGAAATGTTGATGATTCTGTAGGACAATATGTTATTCTTATCTCCAGGGCGATTTTCAGTGTTCAAATTATATTTTCAAATTAATAGAAATACTCAGAGAATAAAACTATAATAGCAAAATACGTCTGGTTACTAACTCAAGTGCGGACGGTCGACGACACTGTAGACCTCTGTCGACGTTAGTTGACTTGGCTACGACTTCATTTATAGTAACGAAAGGCGTGCCATAGTAATAATAAGACAAAATTCAAGTGTTCCGTAAAACTTTTTATTATTTCACTTACATGGACGGTGGTTTAATCACAAACAATTACTTTCTAAACGTGTACACAAACACATTACATACAGATATCAATTTCTTATGTCTTAAAATTACAATAAATCTATAAATGCAAGATTATTTATATAATTATTATTATTATATTAATGAGTTTTATGTATGTACAGTCTTATATTTACAAGCAGTATTGAAATGCAAGTGGACGGATTCAAATATTAGCTGTTATCTGTGTTCCCGGTAGATTGTTTTTTAAATAGGACCACAGGTCATTTTAACAATCTGTAGATCCACGTGAGTTGTGGTTGCCCCGTTAACGAAGTTATTATAGGAGTTATTTTTGAAATATGGCTCTTCACGATAACCTGTTAGTAACCCAGGTAGTTTGCGTTAGATTATTTTTTGCACAAAACTCATATGCGTTACTTATATTCCGTAACTAATAACGTTATATAAAAGGATTTCCTGTTCTGTTTGGCAGGAGTAAACATTCTTCAACTGTGAATCGTTTGCTTAAAGACTGCCGCTTAGTGCAAAGGTAGCGATCCTACCTTCTGCGCCAAAGGGCCCCGGGGTCCAATGCCGGCAGGGGCATACGTTAGTGTGATGAACATAAGCATTTGTTCCCGAGTCATGGTCATTTATATACTTATTTCTGTATTCTATACATTATTTAGCACCCATAGTACAAGTTCAGCTTAGTTTAGTACAAAATAATTGTTGTGAGTTGTCCGGAATTTATTTTATATTCCTTAAAAAAATATTTTATAACTACACGGTGAGATTTCATCGGTATTTTCAGGAAACAATACACAAGATGTAACCTGCACACTACAGGGGCACGATTGTGAAACTACGATCATGGCAAATTTAAATCTAATAAACAAATACTTGCTTTGTCGAATAAGTTAGTAGAAAATAGAGATACAGAAGGTATGAGCTATCAGGTACTAATGCCTTACTATTTTCTTTGTACTCTAAGAAGCTTTAATAAACTAACATTTTCTTAAATATTTCTTTTTATGTTAACTAGTAAATAACATCAATCTTATTCATACTTTGTAAAAAATTAACATTATAATGTCAAGAGTGAAAACCTAGTAAATCTAACATTTTTTCCAAAAAAGAAGTAAACTTTATATTCCACGTATGGGGGCTTAAAATCAATCAGAATCGAAGATACTATTGGTTAAGAACATAAAAGAGATTTAAATGAAAAGATAAACCAATTTTTTACAATATTTTTCAATACTATACAAGTAACAAATTATACAACAAAAATAAATATACAATTATTAGATTGTATTTCTTTAAAAGTTTGTATTAATTTGTATGAGCTAACTTTATATTATTGACTACTTTCGAATTTTAGGAACATTAACATATTAACATTACATCTAAATTTATATATGTATAAAAGGAAAAGGCACAGCTCAGACCACTAGAAACTTTTAAAATGATCTATATTAACAAAATCGAAGCATCAATGACACACATCAATCACACATAACATTTTTATAAATCGAATTAGCAATAAAAGTCAGATAGGATATGTAAGAACAACAGCCAGTCTACGAACAGCCTAAGATTTTTTCTCAATTTATATTAAACTCTATTGATAGGACTTTCACAAAATTTATGTAAGCAATCTATAACAGTTTAAAAATGTTTTGATTATTTTAGGGCATTTTTCCCATACCGCGATATTTCAAACTCGAACTGTCCATTAATCCCAAGAACCGTGGCCATTGTTGGGACTTCCCGGCGTAGAAGTCGACGATCCGTTGACCATAGAATCATCGGTGCCGTCGTCGTCGGTTGTTTTCTCAGGCGAATATCGACAAAAGGAGCAGTGTCCCTTCGTCACCATTTGGATTTCGTAATCCTCAAGATAGAACAACTGAAACGAATAATATTCATTGAGTAAAGGAAAATAGGTCCATGTCACCAATGGGTGTCAACAATAAGAACAATATAATATTTATTTTATTCTTTAACGTAATCTTGTTTATCTGTTACATTGCTAATGAGCTGCTTTAAGGACAGCAATACCTATAACAGGAGGCACCGCACTACCATTGCCAGTTATAATACAAGTTTAGCAATATCAAATAATTAAACTTAAAGTTACATCTAAAACTATAAACTTGGGTTTATGTAGCGTGGGTGCATATGTCCAAAACTGAAGCCGGAGGAAAATATACAGAAGTAAAAAGCATTTATTTTTATCTATTTTATCTAATAAAGCAATAAATTCAACAATACGGCAGTCCTAAACATAACACCGCTCATTTACGGCTAAAACCGAAACCGTAGGAAAAAACATAACCCAGGCCAAAATGCTTCATGTTTTGACGCCATATCATCACATTTGGCATTATACCACGGGCGTGCTTTGCCGGCAAGTGATACGTCAGAGAAGGGGATAAAGTACTCCATACCTTGACGAAACACAGTGTCCGCGCAAGCTGAGGGGTCGCTAGAAGAAAAACAAACCTGCCGTCAAGGATAAGATGCAAAAAAGCAACGCATCTCATCCTTTGGCCTTCGGTCGGGCGGAGAATACACCGACACCGATTCCACCACACAATGGTCAGAACTGCCAAGGGGTGGCGTAACCAATACCGAGTAACTGACGGGATTTGTCGTCAGCAGAAGGTCCAAACAATAGGCTGTGTACCCGTCAGTGTCCGGCACTCTATTGGCTTCCCGGACCAGCTGGATGAGGTCACGTGTCAAAACTAGCTTTCGCGTTTCTCGACCAGCGTGGTCGGTTTTCTCGGAAGGGAACAGCCAGTCCTCGTAGTGTGCGTTGAAATCACCGAGAACCTCTAGTTGAGCGAACGGGTACCGCTGTAGGCCAATGTCTGCCTTCTCAATGAGTAGGTTGGTAAGTCTAGTTATCTCTGCGTCTCCGCTATGCGAGCAGTAAACACAAGTACAGAGAATTTTCTCTAAACCTGTATCCACCAAAACACAAATGACAGCAATTGTGGGGTCTTCAAGATCACGGAGACGCAAGTAACAAATATCATCGCGTGCATACATGCAAACACCCGCACGAGCCCTAAAACAATGTTCAGGGACATAACCCGGGTAAGCCAGATACGCTGCGTCAGTTGGACATTTTAGCTGCGTCTCCTTGAGAAAGAACAGTTGTGGTTTTCTAGTCTCGAGATGGTGATGGACGGGGTCGAGATTAGAGTGTAAACCTCTTATATAAGAGACGTGCACTAGGAAATTTCCAATATCCCGTTATTGCCTTTCATAGTGTCGTGAGGGAAGGTAACGAAGGACGGAAATAAGACGAGATGCTGATTGCGAGCCAAATGAGACGAGTAAGAGCCTCACACCGCGGGACAGCCAAATCAGAGACCGCGAGGATGCCCGAGCCCCTTAAGGGTGACCATCGGATCCTCTCGTGCGGGCGCCAACCGGCACGGTGGCGCACCCCCAAGATTTTTCGAAAGATGGGGTGGCAGCCTTTCGTGAGTTGCTAGCTTACTACTTGGGCTCCCAACTATCTGCGGTCGGCCAGCGGAAGAATCGTGCCTCAGATCCCGCTGCTCTCCGAATCCGGATATCCGATGCATTTCCCTTATACATCTCACAAATCGTCCTAGCTAGCCACTAAACTTCAGCACTGGAACACGACATGGGTTGAGACCGTTTGGCAGTGCTGTCTTTGTCTGGTGGGTGGTTACACGCCGCGGCCGAAGCCGAGAGGGGTTTACTCCTTTAGCACCACCCTGGGGCTACGTGTGGGATCAAGGGTTAAATCCCACGTACGCGAGTAAGCTTGGACCCCAAACCTTCGGTTTCAACATTAAAAACATGTTTCAGTCGGACACTAATTTCAATGTAAGTTATGAAGCACGTGTACCATACGGCATGCTTACAAATATGAATGCAGTTATAAATAAATATAAATAAGAAGCCAATTAGCCTAGCCCAAAGTAAGCACTGTAAGGCTTGTGTTATGGATAGAGAAACATAACATGAGACATAGATATAAATACATTAAAATATATATAAATACCCATGACTCGGTGGAATTGGTGCAATTGCTCGAATCCATCACACAAACATCTGCTCCTTCCGGGATTCGAACACAGAATTGTTGGTGTGAAAGGCATGATAGCTACAGTTGCACCAGACAGTCATCAAATACATGTAATAGAGTCGTCTGCTCAATCATCTACACAGATATAAAAATAAAGAGCGGTGTTAGTTACTCACATGGTGGCACCCGGGGCAGGCGGCGGCGGCCAACGAGGGCAACATGTTGCGGTACAAAAGCGGCGGCAACGCCCCGCGCGTCACCGTCACCACGCAGCTGGCGTTTAACTGCAGCAGTGCGCGTCGGCTGCACACCACCACGCCGTTATCTTCCTCCTATACAATGGGGATGTAAATGACACGTCATTTCTTCATGGTGTAATTACCACGATATCACGATTAGCCAATTAATTAACTACTGCAGGAGAACTCTCAAAGAGTTTTATACAGCAACTTTTTTTACTAAAATTATCATCTGTACGGTTTTACGTTCTTTCTTATTTAGCTACTTACTTCTGAAACCTACTTCAGTGTATTGTAAATTTACTACACAATTTCTTATTTACCTTCGAGTATGCCTTTAATAATTTCATAGAACAGTCAGGTTAACTCGTTACTTGATAACACTTATAATTTTAACAACTTTTATTTGACACCAAAGATCTTTTTTATTAGGTACTCAAATTGTAACTACAACTACATCAATATGGTTACACTAGCTCGTTTTAAAATATAATTTTCTTTGCAAGTAGCTTTAATATTGTTAAGTTCGTCTTCGACGCAAGAACGTCTCATATATTTACCTCATCTACTTTATCTAAGAAAGGATCGGAAGAATCAATTTCATTGTCTATCCTCAATACTTCTGCCCCACCAGTTTCTTCCATGCTCTCCGTTTCCGGGATGGGTGTTCGCTCAATCAACTGCAACGCCTCTTCTAAAGATATACCTTCTTCGGGCACGAATTGCACCAATGGGAGAACTTCTGAGGATCCAAACCATTTATTGTGTGAGTTAGACATTAATCTTATAGTACAGACAATCATGATCAAATAAGAATGAATGATAAATATTTTGTCAACATGAGCTACACTGCAGACTAATCTCACACCTTCCTAATAGCTAATGATTTTGCTTATACAGATAACTCTTGCTTAGAAATAGCTTGGCCGCTAAAAACGCGTAGACCTTCAATGAATAACAATATAGAGTGGGCAAAACACGCCATACCGGTTCGGCTGGTCTGAGCTGAAGAAACACCAATCATAAAACGAGAATCTTTATACACGTAACGCACTTGAACCTACCAATTTCTAACTATCGTTTATAAATAAATTAATACATTCATAGACGTACCATGAGTGGCTAGTGAATGCGCTAGCGCGTGTCGACAGTGTGGACACCGTGTGGCACAAAGAGGCGGCGTGTGTCGCCTGCAGCGCCAACACAGAGGCGAAATTTCCTCATCGCGAGTATCGCCACAACTCGCACGTGTCTTCAGTATCATCAGTTCAACACTTTCCTAACATAAACCAGAAAATTTCAGAAATTGTAATCCTAAAAAATTCTTTGTAATAGGATTCTATTACATTTTTTAGGATATACTTTTTACATTAGAACCAGGTCTTCAACCATTAAATAAAATATTTTTTACTTTGTTTGGAACTTTTAAACTCAACGATTTGCGTTTAAAAGCTTTCGATTTATACGACACATAAAGTAGGCTAAAAGCATGACTATTGGCATTGTCTTCGTTAAACAGTACCGCTTTAAGTTTATTAGACATATGCAGATATTTTAAAGTTGCCAGATAATCCCTTCAATACTCTGCGACTGGGTGTCAGGGGAAAAAATAAGCTATGAAAGAAGTTATCTTCCCTTGCGGCACTTAAATTCCGGCAGTAAACCTGCTATATCCTGCTTATCTGACTTTTAAAACATTTATACTGAACATACCTGAAATTTTTGGGGTATCTGAAATCCCAGGATTTTGTCTAGCATTTGACGCGCCAAAGAATGAGCGTTTAACGCTTTTGCTTGCTTCGCCAGGCACAGGTAAAGACAACTGTATATTTAGTAAAGGTCAACTATGCTGATTTGGTTCTTAGGGGTGAGCAAAAATGTGTTTCTTTGAAATCAGTGAACTATGTAAAACAATACCATTATTATTTACTTTTTAAACAGTCGCCTTTATTGAAATTTAACTATTTCATTTATTAGAAACTTTACTCGCTTATTTTGTTTGATCCCTTCCTGGAACCGTGTTTGTTCCTATAAATACACTTTTATTTGCAAACTATTTTATAAAAAAAGGCTTGGCTTGGCCAATTTACTTCATTAACAGAACCATATTTTCTGATTTTTTATATATTTATTGCACATTTAAGTGTTATCTCAGTAAAATTATATTAATAGATAAACATTAGTTTATCTATTAATATAATTTTATATTAATATCTATTGTAATATATAATTGTGAGCTTATATATTACAATAGATAAGCTCACAATTAATTTCTCTGACGGGAATCTTTAGTTCTATTCGATCCACAAAAACTGTCAAATTAAAGTGATCAAACCAATGTGTCATTTGCACTTATACACAGAAGCCTCAGTTTATAAAAGTTGCACTTTTTTACAACTTTACAAACTCACATGATCTGTTCGTTGTTCTTTGCAACTAACAATCAATAAATATGTCTTGAATGCCGCTCATTGTAGATAAAGAAAAGTATATTAAAAACTGTATCTAATTTACGAACATTAAAAACTGTATCTAATTTTCGAACATTAAGCAATACAATATATAAGTAGTAAAATAATTCACCAAGAGGATCTTATTACTTGGTATTATAAATAAATGTAAAAATGCCCGCGGGAGGTAAGTTTTGTGAGAAGACTCGGCATTGAACCCTAGGTGACTTACTCCAATTTTTTCTGAAATAATTATGAATAAATATGGCATTTTAACGTTTAAAATTTCCTAACAATATAATAGCAAAGGATACAATTTGGAGATTCCAGGCGGCGTGCTATCCTCGACTAGTGCGAGCACGTAGCGAGCAGCGTTTAGCAGCGCGTCAGGCTGACTCAGCGAGAAAGGCTCGTGCACGCAGCGATGTACCGCGTCGTATGCGTGGTACACGAGTGCAAGGCGCTCGTTGTGGTGATATGAGGCGATACTCGTCGCTCTCTCCCTGTATACACACGCATTCAGTGACGGCGCTCCCGCTATAGTTCAACATTCATACATTGCTTAGAAAAATACTTACTTAACATCGTGTGTGTCCGCTCTCTCCAAGCACTGTATGGCCAACAAATGATGTAGGTAGCCAGCGTCTCCAAATCTCTCTTCGGTGATTGCATTGCCCACCAATATCGTAAATACATGAATTGCCGTATCAATCTCACCAGCCATATGGTAAGCTGTAAAAAAAACATTATTACCCAATACAATAAATATACAAAATAAAGCAATGCGCTCGAGCGCCTCTGCAGTTTAGGTTTTGGATACGGCGCAAACGAACGGTTTAATATATCTATGTTAGGGTACACCTATTGTACACGATACACGTTTTATTAATGGTCCATCCATTACAGAGACAGAATTTTTTATCAAACACCAGAATTTGTCTAGTTCCATAGCTGGTTGTAGAAGGGTGGGATTTCATAGTACCAGAAAAGCATGACAGTGCACGTTTATAAGTATATTACGCTTTAAATAAATGGGGCAACTTATTACTTTTCATTGGTTATAAAATTAATTGTTCACGTCTAATGACGACACTGTTAAATGTCCCAGCTAAAAACAGAAATATATGGGTTATGAGAAATATAACGTTTGAGTTCCATTATTCATCTATGAATTTTCGCCTTAATTAGGTAATTGGCTCTTTGACATGTAATCGCGATATAGTGACCAAATGTTAAAGTAAACAATATATAACAGATAATATTACAAAATAACTGTAATACCGTAATTTGGGTCAGTAGGGTAATATTGGGCATTCTAAAACACTTTTCACTCCAATGATCTCACTTTCGTTCGATCACTGTCGTAAAAGTGTTTTAGAAAGCCCAATAATCGAAAGTGAATTAGAATGCCCAATCGGTTTTCCGTCAACCACAAACCTCACTTTCGTTCGATCACTGTCGTAAAAGTGTTTTAGAAAGCCCAATAATCGAAAGTGAATTAGAATGCCCAATCGGTTTTCCGTCAACCACAAACCTCATTTTCGTTCGATCACTGCCGTAAAAGTGTTTTAGAAAACTCAATAATCGAAAGTGAATTAGAATGCCCAATCGGTTTTCCGTCAACCAGAAACCTCATTATCGTTCGATCACTGCCGTAAAAGTGTTTTAGAAAACCCAATAATCGAAAAGTGAATTAGAATTCCCAATCGGTTTGACGTCAACCATAAAACCTCACTTTCGTTCGATCTCCTTTGCAAGTGTTTTAAACATTTAGGCGCTAGGTTTTGGTTATAAGCGTATCGTCCGTTCTCTGTTCAAAACCGTGTTTGTTTTACGAATTGATTCTATTCGAGATGGAAATGAAAAAAAAAATAGCAAAATAGGTGTGTTTTAGAGCGCATCGTGCCGTTCCCTGTTCGTTCGATATAATTCATTTATGGCGGTACTGAGCACGAGCGCTCGTAAACAACAAAAGTCGAGGTCGTCACCTGCAACTTTTATTTTTGTATTCCAAATTCGCACGAGAACCGTCGTGGTGTCGGGTGAGCCAAGGAGATACCTAGTATCAGTCGCAGCTGGAATCGCAACTTTACAAGATACATCCCGCTGTTTTCATGTTGGGGTCAGCCTGAGTTCCAGCGCACATTTTGTGCCTCAAACTTCGCCCGCCACTACTTACAGCTATCTCGATATTCCATGTTCGTGAAACTGTATATATACTCAGAGCACATAAAAACTTTGAATGCGCGATGTAGTTACATATATTCATTTATTAAATATTATACAAGAAAAAAATAATTTAACATTTAAACTGTATTAAAGTTAAAATCCTTTTCCTTGCAAATGATTATAAGACATTAAAAATTAATAATTTAAACAATATCAAAAGATAAACTGGTATATCTATAATGAGAGCCTATTGTAAAATCAATCATGCTTTTGATAGCAGGTAAGTGTTCGAATGATAGCAAGTAAAATTGCAGCATTCGATGCCTAATTAGATTATAGTTCAATAGGTGGCGGTATAACTACCTATGATGAAGATATTATATTTTGCAGTAAATTATGATTTTGGTTACATTCATGCATAGAAAATTGATGATAATAAAAAAATATAATGTCTTTTATGACTTATTACCCTGAATCCATTCAGATAAATAAATATTATATGGCAAACTAGCATGCCTACCGCCAAAATGATGAAATACATAACATTTTATACATAAAAATAAAGCCTTTGATAAAAATTCCTTAATTAAAAAATATATTTTATACAAAATAATGTAAAAGTGAGAGTTAGTGATATAATTTTTTGTCTTAAATAACGACATCTATACGTATATTGTGAAATTCAACACTCCCGCCAACAAATTATGATGTAGGTAATTTACCTGCTTGCTATCATTCAAATAAAATAATCATGCGTCATTCATCATTCATATGCGAGTTAATTATAATTCAATAGGTGGCGTTTCAATACTGTTTCGATAATGAGACTTTATTTAGTACTGAATAAGTTATAAAATAACATAAAATATGGAATGATTATTTTCTTTTTTTATTTATTTAATGAAAGTCGAGTATTATAATTGCAAAAGATAAAAAAAATATCTAAAGGTTTACTTTGTTACTTAGATACCTGCTTAATCTTTCTTATCTTATATTGTTCTTTACCAATAAGTGATTGATACAATAATTATCGCGTAACAAAAATTATTTTAAATGATGTAATGATTTCAAACCTTTAGATTTTAAACGAGACCCCTCTTTAAATATAAACTTTCAGAGTTACTCTGTCTAATTGATATGGATAACAGCGAAATTTATAAAATTTCACTATCCAATTTACCATCTAACGTTTTACCTTGATTGATAATTATTATTATTTTGTAAGTGGTGGTATAACTGACTTATTATGATTACTTATTTTGATTGTTATGAAATATCGATTTAGCTAATCTTCAATGTAAATAAATAATTACACTGTAGTTTTATGTTTATGTAATGAACTTATTTGTATATAAATCATATATATAATTTAATCTAAAATGATATAATAGGGTATACAAAAACAAATATTTTGTGTCGCTAATAGGACTCGAACCCCAGGTTAGTTGGTGTTTTATTATTAAATGAATTTATTATTTAAATAGACGCTTTAAATGACTTCCAAATGTTCTAGAAAAAACTTAATTAGTTGCTGTTTTAGAATATTTATTTAATGCTAACTATTGCACCATACGTGATACCTCAGGTTACAAGTTTAGAATGATTTGGCAATAATTATATATCGGTACATTAAGTTACTTGACATCGTTCTAATTTGAAACTAATTAATTCAATCATATAATTAAAAAAGATTCCTTTAAGTTTATTATTTTTGTGTTACCATCAGAGTTATTAGACCCAAAAAATAATAATAATATTTAATTCTGAAATTTGGTTTTTAGTGTAACATTATACTAAAAACCATTTCTTGTTAATCGTGTTGAGTGATGTCGACGGCAATATTTTATAAGAAGGTAATTTATATCAGGTACATGTATCTCTTTTGTTTATTGCGTATTTCAGTTGTTAACCAATGATGATATTAATATATAATTTGTATGATAATTTTATTCTTAATTTCGATTACTTTTCATGTACAGCGGGAGCAGCCTGTATATTGCACGTGGAGTTTTGTCAGCATTAAAACAAACTCGTACAATTACATTTGGTTTTAATTTTGCGAATTAATCAGTAAATATTTTATATTGCTGATTATCGATCAGGTCAGAAATGGGAAACTTTGTCATGATTTTTAAATAGTAATTAAGTTGAATATATTTATATAATGTTAGATAATTTATATGAATGTTTTATACAATTAATGTTTCTCACTGTTTGCGCGTTAGTTTTATATGAAAACTAAACTAATAATGGTGGTATTGTTTGGAAATGAATAGTTAAATTTGACAAAATACGTAAATAAAACTCATGCTGTAATATTTCTATAATATGCTTTACATGACAATGTCTGTATCAAAAAAATATTTTTATAGAAATCGAACTCAGTTCGCGCCTTATAATAAATAAATTCACCTAGTTGTTTTATTAAACTGAAGATGTAATATTTCATACCTAACCAGTATAGGCAAAGGTTTGCTATCCCTGTTGGATTACAGCACGTCTAGCACTTTTCTTTAATAAAAACCTGTAAAATATTAGACACTGTATCAGTGCTCCTGCATCTTTGACCACTAGCATTGCTCTAGTACCTTCTGAAACCGTCAACGACTCCTTGTCTATCTTGATTCATCAGTCAGCGGAAGATCAAGCCCGACCAAATAATGTTCGTAAGTTTATAAAATTATTAGTAAATCAATGCTGACAATAAAAAAATTGTCTTAGATTTTCTATTGGGTATCTGTTCTCTTATTTTCTGTTCTAGTATTGTTAACAAAATAATTTGCTCTTTCCAGGTCTGCAAGCAAGCAAGAAAAACGATCGGCAAAAAAGAATAAGGACACAAGCCTATTCTTTGATTCCGACGAAGAAAGCATAAGGTAATTTGAATAAGTTGTTTTTTTATATGTGCTTACTACTACTACTAATATACGTTTTCAATACAACATATTTATGTAAGTTTTTCCTATTTTTCTAGCTCCAACAAGAAAGTGATAACGTCTCTTAAGCGAAAGCAAGAGACAACACCAGCGAACGCTTCTGAGTGATTGTTTGACGACGAGTCAGACAACGAGGAGGTGGCACCACGC
The DNA here is from genome assembly GCA_927399485.1 of Calamotropha paludella. NCBI lineage: Eukaryota > Metazoa > Arthropoda > Insecta > Lepidoptera > Crambidae > Calamotropha > Calamotropha paludella. The sequence goes on along the minus strand of OV656803.1, from coordinate 27,126,102 downwards.
AAGTCGTCGCAGAACAGCGTATTATCACGTCGAGTCCCCGGTGGGGTAACACGACGGACTGCTAACCTCGATGGCAGCCTGATTGCTGAGCTTCGCCTCTACAACGTCGAGGAGGTGCGCAACGTCACCGGGCTTGACAGGTGTGAAAAGGCTATTGTGTGGGTGCGTTTAGTGGGTGAAGCAGACTCTCCAGAGTTCCAATTGTTGAAAAAGTTTGTAAAAAAAGCTAAAACTAAATTTACAGAGGAACCTACGTTTTATCGCCAGACCAAAAAATAACAAATAAATTTGATCATTATATCTAGTTTAGGTATATATTATTTTTACTTAGTCGCGGCTACCTGGGTTCATCTACAATTAACCTTACTCGTTTTTCTCTTAAAAGATAAGTTCTAGCTAATTTACAAACTTTATTCAAATTTTATTTTCCAACGGCTTCAATCGTTAGTTATAGAATTTATATTACTTAAATAATAAATTGCTGTGGACACAGTGAAAACATAATCCATAATGTCTAAGACTACTTTTTGTTCGGTTTGCGATATATCCGTTAACAACAAAGCTTTCTCTGCACATCTGAAAAGTATTTTACACAAAGATAACAGTTCAGTCGTTGATGGTGAGGGTATTGAAAAAATTCATAGTGCTTTTCGTAGTCGTATAGCATCCTATCGCGTTCGATGTGAGGATACCAATCAAAACGACGAAACCGAGGGGAAGCGTGCGCATGTTCTCCCTCCCGTTGAATTTTTATCACATTTGCGTGCACGTGTTCAACTTTTGCTTGCTGCACGAATAAGGGCTTACACTAATCTCAAAGTCAGTTTTGAGTTATTTTCCGAATTTTATCTGCATAATAATGATTCCATTGCAATTAAATCTTTTTCAACTGAAAACATTATTTTACATCATAATTATAATTTTGAAGATATGTTTACAAATATTATCCATATACTATGTAAAAAAATTGATGAATTTGAAGAAAGAGATAGTGGTTGGGCCTATTTACGAAGCTTGTATCTAGAAGTAAACATAAACAAATATAATCCTTTAAGAGCCTCGAGTTACATAGATTTGCCCAACTCCATAAAACACAAACGAGCATGCGTCAACATTAAAAATTCTGATAATTATTGTTTTCTATGGAGTGTTGTTGCAGCACTTTTTCCTGTAAAAAGTAACGCGCATCGGACGTCAGCGTATCCTCACTTTGAAAACATACTTAACGTTAAAAATATGACTTTCCCAGTAGGGTTCTCGGATATAAAAATTTTCGAGAAAAATAATCCTCGCATAAGTATTAATATTTATGGACTTAAGAATAAGTGTAAGGTTGTTGGACCGTTATACAAAACAGAGTTTCGAAAAAAATATCACATTAACATGCTTTTTCTTGAAAATGCAGAACGTACACATTACTGTCTTATTAAAGATTTATCTAAACTACTTCGAAAGCAATTAACTAAACATCACTCGAAAGTATATTTGTGTGAGGACTGCATGATATTTTTCGATGATAATGTCAAACTGGAAGCTCATGTTTGCAGTGGTGTAAAAACAATTTTACCCAACGAAGGAACCATAATACAATTCGATCATTACGAACGAATGCATGATATGCCATTTGTGATATACGCAGACTTTGAATCATTGTTAATGCCCGACGAATCAGATTCTAGAACTAATTGCACATCATCATTGCAAAAGCACGTACCAGCTGCATTTGCTTACTACATTGTATATTCCTATGACAGTTCGCGTAATAAATATGTAACCCATCGTGGTTCTGACTGTGTAGAAAAGTTTTTAGAACATTTATTAGCTGATATAACTAACATTTATAACATTTTGCAGACGCCTGTGACAATGACTTTAACGAATGAAGATCGATGCAATTTTGCAAAAAGTAAATATTGTTTTCTTTGCAATAAAATATTATTTGATGATAAAGTAAGAGATCACTGTCATCTAACTGGACGGTATCGTGGTGCAGCTCATTCCTATTGCAATCTCAAATATCGTTTGCCGAAGTTTATTCCTATATTTTTTCATAATTTAGCTGGTTATGATAGTCATCTTTTTATTCGTGAGTTGGGAAAATTATCAGGTAGAATACAGGTGATAGCAAAAAATAAAGAAAATTACATATCATTTACAAAATTTTTTCAAATCGATAAGAAGAATATAGTGCCTGTTCGTTTTGTTGATTCCTTTAAATTTTTAGGAACAAGTCTAGAGAAACTAGTAGGAAACTTGAATAATAACGACTTCAAACATTTGCCCCTATTTTTTCCTTCTCAAGAGCAATTTTATTTATTAAAACGTAAAGGGGTGTATCCCTACGATTATATTACTTCTTGGAATTCGTATAAAGAAAAAAAACTGCCACCTCAGGAATGTTTTTTTAATAAATTACTCAATAGCCATGTATCAAAAGCAGATTATGACCACGCAATAAGAGTTTGGCAAACCTTTAAATTATTTGACCTTGGAGAATACACCGACTTATATCTTAAGTCGGACGTACTTTTACTAGCGGATGTCTTTGAAAGTTTTCGGAAAACCTGTAAGATGAATTATAAATTGGATCCAGCCTTTTATGTAACAGCGCCCAGTCTTAGTTTTGATGCTATGCTTTTAAAAACAGATGTGAAATTAGAATTAATAAACGACTTGGAAATATTAAGAATGATTCAAAGAGGTATTCGTGGTGGTATATGCTTATGTTCCACTAGATATTCAAAAGCCAATAACAAGTACTTACAAAATTTTGATCCAACTAAGAAAGATAACTTTCTAGTTTATATTGATTGTAACAATCTCTATGGCTATGCAATGTGCTCTTATTTGCCCCATTCAAATTTTAAGTTACTAAATGACATGGAAATAGCTCAGATCGACTTCCAAAATGTGCCTATTGACGGGGAAATTGGTTACATACTAGAAGTATACTTAGAATACCCCGAAAATTTACATGATGTTCATAACGATTTTCCATTCTGTGCACAAAAATTTATACCACCTGGTTCTAAAACTTCGAAATTAATTCCTAATTTATACGATAAATTTTTTTACGTCATCCATTTCGCATATTTAAAGACATGTCTAAAACATGGTTTGCTGTTAAAAAAAATACATAGAGTTATTCGATTTCAACAAAAAACTTATTTAAAACGTTATATTGACATGAATACTGAATTAAGAAAAAAGGCAAAATCCGTATTTGAACAAGATTTTTTTAAACTATTAAATAACAGTATATTTGGAAAGACTTTAGAAGATACGGAAAAGAGAGTTAATGTGAAATTAGTAAATGCGTGGTGATTAGTGATAATAGCAACAAAACTAAGAAAAATGTTTGTGCTGCGCAACTAATAGCACGACCTAACTTTTATAGTGCTACAATTTTCACAGATAATTTTGTAGCTGTTCAAATGAAACCTGAAACAATTACATTGGACAAACCTATATACATTGGTTTTTCTGTATTGGAAATTTCTAAAAGCCATATGTTCGATTTTCATTACTCAATTATGAAACCTTTTTATAAGGAAAAGATAAAACTTTGTTATACGGATACCGACAGTTTCCTTTATTCAATTGAAAGTAAAGATTTTTATAGAGACTTAAAGTCACATTTTCTGCCTTATTTTGATACTAGTAATTATGCTTTAAGTAACGAATACAGTATTCCTAACCAAAATAAAAAAATACCAGGCCTCTTTAAAGATGAGTTAGCTGGCAAATTGATTACGGAATTTGTAGGTTTAAGGTCAAAGTTGTACTGTATAAAAACAGCGCAAGATGAATTTAAGAAAGCAAAAGGCATCCAAAAGCAAGTTTTGAAAGATGTATATTTTAAAGATTATTACAAGGTGTTAAATGAAAACATGTTTTTACGTAAAAAAAATATCATATTTAAATCTCTTAAACATGAAATATTTACCCAAGAGCAGAATAAGATAGCTTTGTCAAGCAATGATGACAAACGCATCATATTGAATAACAAAATTTCTACTTTATCGTGGGGTCACTGTGATAGTATAGTGTAAAGTCTATATTTGTGTAATATAAAAAATAATATTTTATTGTCAGCGTTGCGGTTGTGGTAAACTATTTTTTAAATAATTAAACTTTAAAAATGTTTTCACTGTGTATTAATTTAAGATATAATGTATTTGTTTCTTCCATATTCATTGTTTTTCCTACAAAATTATTATTATGTCTTATGTATAAGAAACTTTCATTAAGACTTTCAATATCTCCCTTCTTATAGTATTTTGAACCCACAAAAATTGTAAATTGTAATTGTAAAAATATATTAACAAATAAAAATAATTAACTGAACAATGTGTATTATTTAACAATTTTCTAATACCATGCAGAGTACGATAAATTAATAAAATTTATAGGTTTACGATAGACAAATACTATGAGTGCATGAGCTTGGCATTATTCTAGGTGTTAGAATTTACACGTGTTGTCAACGCTGCAACATTTCATTAGATATTCACCTAATTATTATGCTAAATTGCAAATCGTTCCGTTGAGAATCACGTGTTGCTGTATAAGCTTTACGTAGGTAATCAATAGTATAAATAGTCATAAAATTATGATACACCTAAATTATCTACTAATTTCCGTCAATCAAGTGAAGGCTGCGCTTGTCCAGAGTTATGAATATGGTAAGCTGATTTATTTATTTAATATTTATCTATATTTTTGTGCACAACGTAAAATTTGTATAGTAATTTTGTCAACGAATAATCATTTTTATATATTTTTACATTTTTTAATTCTATCTTATATTATAAATTATTTTAATAGAAAAATACTTGAAAAAATTACTCGACTCACAAGCAAGTTGCGGGTTCGCCCCCCACCTGAAAATGTTCCTGCCTAATTTGTTTAATAATTTAACAAATTATCATTAATTTATTAGTAATGTAAACAATATTATTTCAGAATACACAACGAGAGAAATTTCAAACGGCATCACTCGATGTTAATGAGGAGCTAACAGAACGGTGTCCACGCAACTCACCATCACCACCACCTTGTTTTGACCGAAATGCGCAGGACATACTCGACGGTTTTACGGAGGAGTTCCCAAATTGGAATATTGGGGAACCACGGTGCGATTCCCCGTTGTATAATAAGGTGGTGAAAACCATCAAAAAAAAGAGAGCGCACAAAAAAAGAAGTTTTTTACAGCAGAAATCTTTTATAATAAAAAGTGCGCCCACTAATGCTCGTCGATTAATAAAAATAGAAATATTAGATCTAGAGTCGACGAGTACTGATCCATTATTAAGAGCGCAATATGTGGTGACTGAGCATATTGATCCTATAATGGATCAGACAGAGAGTATTATTAATAATATTTCGAAAAAGTTGTGTGGTTATAGCTATAGTTTTTAAAGCTTCAAATCATCAATATTTCGTTCAATTAAACTTCTCAAGTAGGTATTATCCGAAGTATTTCTATGCTGCGTATACACCTTCAGAGATACATTTAATTTAACTAAGTTTTGTGAAATATTTTTATTTATTTAATAAATGAATTTGTATATTTGCATATAATTTTGTTTTATTTTTCTTTTAATACTGTGAAGGAATTTAAAAAAATTAAAGATGTAATATATTAGACCAGTTATTTATTAATAGTTAATACAATGATATATTATTTTTTATAATCCATTTTCTAATACATATAACATTTCTTAATGCACAATATTTCTTATGGTTAAAACAATTGTATGTTGATATGTCTTTACAATAGAGTTTACTTAAAGTTTCTAAATTAGGTATACCTTTATCACTTATATCAAAAACGTTTTCATGTCCACATAATTCTCGCACCCAATCAACTTTTTCTCTACCTTTCACTATGATGTTCCGCTTATCACAGTAGGGCTTAATAAGTCTTCTAAATTCTCTGTAATCAATATGCCCCTCACTCCATCGGTATCCTCTATTTCTTTCTATCCACTTGGCACGTTTTTTTTCTTCCAGAGTCAGAGTAGAGAATGGGTATGGTGGTTTTATTAGAAATATTTGATTGTGCTCTTGTGTGCCTATAACTAATTCTTTCAATATGAATTCATTTTTTCCGCTTTTAAAGCCTTGCACATCCACTATGATAGTATCGTTAGTCATGATAGTTTTTTAACAATGTTACTCAGTGGCTTATATTCAAATATGCAATCGTTCAAAATAAGGCAATAAGCTGCGGTCTGATCAGGTACCTCTTGATCTGTTTCAATTTCAACACGTACATCGATTGAACCTTTTAAGGTTTCATATTGACGGGAGCAATCAATAACGAATAATGGTGCTATATCTTTAAATTCTTTCAAACCCATCAACGGCTCTGGTCGACGACCATAATAAGACTGTTGAAATTTTGCATATTGTTCGTATATTAATGAAAACTTGCTGTCGGCGAAATTGATATTTAATCCTTCATAAGGGTAATACGTTGAATTTAAAAATACTCTTACATCACGTACATTGCAATGATCGAACTCTGCCATAGACATAGTGGCATTATGTTTACGGTTAGTTTGAAAAGCTATTATCACGAAACGTGGTTTCTCAATCTGTGATGAAGTTTTAATAGACCAAGTGTGTTTACGTGTTTTAGGTAGTAATGGGTATTCATACAAATCCCAACTACGGAATGGTACCGTGATTGGACGATCCTTTTCTAGATGATTTAATAGATTAATTCGTTCGCGATCTGATACTTTAATATGAGGAACTCGCCAAACAATCTTACTTATTATTATATCCTCCACAATTTCATCAGTGTTTAATTTCAAAGCGTTAAGGTTTGTGTTGCTTCTCAAGAGTACTAACTCATGTTTACAATTTATTATGATTTTTTCATAATCTTCTGCAAAACCTAATATTTTATTTAAAGGTATAGATGCAGAAAAAACTCCATTGTTTACAGTGTTAGAACCTGTAGGCGACCAACCCCAAACTTTAGCACATTTAGATTCATTATCATTTAACGAAAGGTAGGATTTTATAGTTGTGGTAATCCCTGCATTCTTTACTTTATCTACTTCTACACCGTTCAGTTCATATCGAATATCTTGAAAAAGAAATAATGCAGGGTTATTTACAAAATGTACGCTCATCGCTCTTTCTTTTTGTTTAGTGGTAGTGTTTTGCTTATATACAATGACTCTGCCTTCGATATATAAGCTGCTGAGTGCGGGCAGTATGTACAAGTCCTGTTGATTAATCGGTATTCGAATTTCATCATTCTTGTTGAAACTTGTTACGTATGGTTTATATGAATGATATTCGAAACTTTCGACGCGGTTGTCATACAATGCTGGTTGAGAAATATTCAAAATATTCATTTTAACAAGCCTAGTAATTTCAAAAAATCCTTATTACTCTTGGTTAGTCTCTTCTTCACCCGATGTGGTGTTTCTGTATGAGGGGACCTCTTAGAACTGACCTTAATAATAGGTGTTAATGGAGTTTTATAGAAATTTAACATTTTTTTCTAAAATGTAAATACAGCTGTACTTCTTCACCACGTAAATTGATTTGCTTATTTTCCGCGTCTAACAACCTTATATTAATAGCACTTATTGAGCTTTGGTTGACGGGAAAATAAATTAAATTTTTAGGTATTTCAATTATTCTGTAACCAGGTGGTACGTTAGGTGCAAATTCATAAATTATATGACTTGCTTTTCCATTCACGAATGATCCGCTGATAACATCACATTCGATGCGTACTACAGTTGTCGATAAAATGTTTACAGGATATGGGGACTCTGTATTTATATTAGCTTTTACGGTTTCACTTCCAAAACCCAAAATTTTACCAAGTGAATGTTTCTTGTCAAAATGGACCTCTTCTGAGCAGTAAATACTTGTTTTCAATGTATTATTGTTGCTAGTCAATTTGAGCGTGGCATTCATAATGTTGTTCTTTAAAAAATCACAAATATCTTGAAGTTCGTACGATCCTTCAGGTATTTCGATAACTCTGTCTTTGCCATAGTAAAATTTATTATTTCTTTTGTCTATATTAGGGATAGAATTGAAAGTCGAAAAATGTAAAAGACCGCACTCATATTCTCCATGTAATTGTAAAGTAGGTGTGTAGTTTGTTATTAAAGACTCTCCGTTGCCAGTAATTGACACAGTGAAAGACATTTTTATACTGATAAGATTTTATTTCATTCTTAATATAAATGGGTTTTCCAATAGTTTCTCAAAAATTTCAAACATAGGTGACCACAGTTTGTAGTGCCAAACTTTTGATGTTGAATATAGTTATAGTATACAGATATAGATCCTAAATATTTTATAATCAGCTCGACGAACCTTGATCCCTATGACACTGACAGTTATTCCCTCGACACAACCTTGTAGTAGCGTCACCGTTACATTATAATCGAATTGGCGGAGTCTAAAAATGATATTTATTAATTTTAGGCAGATATATGCCATTAAAATAATATTCCGTCGGAATAATAATAATTATTAACATTTACAAGAAATTATCTCAATCAGACTTTACGTTGACGTCCTGCAAAAGTTACTTCGTTTGGAAGATATCGACTAGCGCGGAAAGTATCGATAAACAAATATCGAAAATGGAAACGAGTGTACAAAATACATTAACATAGTACCTACGCTCTTAGTGTCAGATTTATAATCATTTAAGTTGTCTGCGATAATAAAATAAAGGAGATTTAATTAATTTATTATATATACCTACTATATGACAAAACCAAATAAAACAAAAGCGGTTCAGCAATGATTTTTAATATATATTAATCGGAATCTGACAATGACATCACGGCTTGCGTCTCAGACTCGGAATCTGAACTGCAGCTGCTTTCTCCTACGTTTATTAAAAACGGCTGGTCTACTACGTTGTCGTATCGCACGTCTCGATCCCAATCATCGAAGCACAGTTTTTTGGTCTTCTCAACCACTTTCCTCCAATTGTCCGGAGTCACTAGACTACATGCCTCTTCTAGTAACGTCAGCATTTTATTAGCTGTGAATGGCGGAGTGGTTTTCAGCCTGGCTGCACAACCTGAAACAATAATGGTTTAGATTGAATATGATGCAAAGTCAAAGAGCGAGATCGGAGTAAGTACATTATAAGTACATAATTAGGTATGTTAAAAGTGTGTAATTTATATCAGAAATTACGTACATGGTTAAAAATAAAAATGCTATAGCTATTTAGTAAAATAAAATAGCTTTAAATAGTGCTAGCTCTCTAGTCACCAGTCACCTAAATAAAAACATGTTAAAATAAATACAAATCAACCCACCTTTGATCTGCGCCCATATCATCTCGATTGCATTATATTGGCAGTGGTAGGGCGGTAGCCGAATCACGGTGTGCCCTTTTGATTTTGCCATCTCATCCAAAACATACTTCTTCTTTGTTTGCAGTTTATGCAGGTTCATCAGTCTGACTAATTCCTTTTTCAGCATTTGACTATTAGCTGCCACACCATTGTGTTGCAGCCACTCTATGATTTCGCCTTTATTATTATTCGCGGTAGGTGCTTTATTAACTTGCACAGAGTGGTATGGGGCGTTGTCCATTAAAATATAGTGGGGCTCATTTAAATTGTCCAATAGTTTTGTGAACCATTTCTCGAAATTCTCAAAATTCATCTCTTCGTGATAATCTGATGTTTTCACAGATTTGAAGGCCCACAAGCAGTTAGGTACAAAACCTTTGGCTGTGCCAGCGTGGCAGATAATCAAACGCTGGCCCTTGCCTTCTGGAGCTTTGGTACAGGATTTCTCTGTGTCGTCTGTCCATGTTTTGGACACTGAGTGATTGGCGTTGAGCCACGTTTCGTCCAGATAAACCACCTTGTCCCAGTTCTCGATGTTTTTTATTTGTCTTAGAAAATCACACCTCATCAATCCAATGTCCTTCCGCTCCATTATTACTTTTCTTTTGTCACACTTCCCATAACGAAATCCACATTTTTTTATAACCACTCTGAGAGAAGTGAGCCCACCTTTAAATAAATCAGCCGATTTCAGCGACGCCAATAATTTTTTGCAAGTTGGCAGTTCACCTCGAAAATAGTAGCCGTAAATGTGGTTTCGTATTGCTGCCATGTCGAAATCATCGGGGTTAGTTACGGAATGTGCCCTATTATGTTTTTTCTTCTTTGGAGTTGATAGCTTGTTCTCCTCCATCGACGATTCACCGAACTTCTCCTTTGTAATTCGGGAAACGGTAGCTTTGCCAATTCCCAGAGCATCAGCAACACGGTCGCGTACGTTGTCAAGTGGCAACAAAGGTCCGCCATTTTGTTGTTCGCGAGCAAAATAATCACGCAAGCGTACAACAAACTCCCGCGTTTCACTGTTGAGTACAGTTTTTCTCAGTCTTTTCGGCATTTTGAAACACCAACAATAACAAAAACAGAAAACAACAATAACAAAAACAGAAAACAACAGTAGTAACAAACAAAGGACTCCGATGACACAAAAAACACGTGGCGCATACAAGGCGTTAGCACTCGTACTGGTGTAGCGAATAAGCGATCACGGCGTACCTAGTGACAGATCAGATAGTGTTACTATACTAAAAATTTAATTTACATGGATTTTCAAAACTAAAATTATAGAGTTCGACCATGTTAACTCTGCATCGGAATTTTGGCAACCCCGCATACAAATACACGGATATTCGTATATATAATAAGCATTAGAAATGTAGATTATATTTTTAAAAACATGTTTATTGATGTGGCTGAATGCAAGTCACGCCCTTGCCTATAAACGATATATCGACACGACCCGTCACTAACATGAACTGTCATAGGGATCAAGGTTCGTCGAGCTGATTATAACAATTCTAAAGGAGGCTTTAAATTGCCAAAACTATCAAAATATTCACAATAGTAATTTTGTTTGACGTAGGCTACCCAATGGGTTCCAGGATTATCGGATTTATCCAAATTGATTACAGCACACTCTATTTTTCTAGGCTTTGACGGTAGTGTATCTCTCATGAATACTCCTCTAAAGTATGGAATATCAGCAGCATGTTCCAATATATCAATGTTAGTAAGAGGACGTCTGGGTAGCCTTTTAGTTAGTTTTTTGAAGGATTTAGATATAAACCAGTTCCTTTCTTATAGGGTCTGATAGAAAGTCCTTTGCCGAGAGCGACAGCTTCCATCGCCTTGTTGTGTCGTTCAGATTCTTGAAGGTTTTTCTGCGCAACTTTATAATCGTTAACAGCTTTTGCTATACCGGCTGCTCCTCCAGCAAGTGAACCAAGAGCTGATAAACCAGCAAAAATTGGGATAAGAGGTAAGAAGCCTCCAGTTTTCGGAAGAGGTATGCAGCGTGGCAAGCGTATCCCTTTTTTATTAATAAATAACTTCTTTGCAGCGGCATATGCATATTTTATTGCTTTGCCAGGATCTTTAGATTTAATTTTTTTTATTTGGGACCGTATTTTCTTTATAACCGACATAAAAGGTCGTACTCCCGCACCAGCTTTGAGTTTTGCTTTCATCGCATTTTTTACAATCCATGATGCAACTTTTTCGCCCTTCTTAGCATCCCTAGATTTTAATCTTTTCTTAGCCATATCTAAAAGTTCTAAGTCAGCTTTATGTCGAGCGTTAAAAGTTTTATTATTATAGGCAATATCGTGATACATACAAGCTTCATCCAATTTATTTATACCTCGATCTCCTCTCTGTAACCGTTTTTCAAGTTTTGTTCCGGGTCCGCAAAATTGATAACCGGGGATATGCAACTCAAACGGTAAGTTGTTTATTATATTGTTAATAATCCCACTTCCTTCTTTCATCGGTATTCTTAAACTGAATTATATTGAATAATAATACTTAATTTATATCACAAAACTATTTCATTTTTATCTACCCAGCTGTTTTCTGCATCACCGAGTCCCAACCATTTTACGAAAAGTTTGTTACCTCTTCTTTTAATAACCTTTTCAATGAGGTACAGGTCAGGAAATTTAGTTTTTTGCATTTCATACTCGTAGAAAGAGCCTAAAATTCTCTGTTTGTGTTTATCTTCTAAAAGATATGTCGGTGGATTTGTATGATTTACCATAACTACAATAAATATTTCTGTTGACCAATTAGGGGTATATCCTTTGTAAAAATCACTTTTAAATTTACTAATTCGCACATGGTCACCAACTTGAAATTTTGGTCTTCGTTTGGTCTTATGCAGCTGTGTTTTAATAATATTACCCTTGATAACCATTTGGTTTGCTTTGTTAACATCAACTGGTTTAAATCCTGTTATACGATGGGTAGTATTGTTATAATTGTCTACTACAGAGCTCAAATTTTGGCCTACCCAGTAGTAACTTCCATGCAAGCTGAAAAGCTTATAAAGATGATATTTTAACGTACGGATAACTCTTTCCACTATAGAAGCTTTTTTGACTGAGTGGGTGGAATAATGATTTATATTATATTCTTTTAATAACTTTTTAAATGTCTCATTGTAAAACTCTTTACCTAAATCAGTTTGTAAATGTCTAGGTTTTCGCGATGATTTAGATAAAATTTCATGCATTGCATTTGTAACACATGTTTTCTGTTTTGATTTTAAAGGCTTTGCCCAGACGTACTTTGACAGAGCATCTATAACTATTAAAATGTATTTAAATCCTTTGTTAATAAGAGAATATTTCTGAAAATCTATAAGATCAGCTTGCCATAAATCATCTATACCCTTTGTGATCGTACATCGACGAGGAAAATTTCTCCTTGCTGCTTTGTGGATTTCGTTAATTAACTCTTTTTTACTCATTTATTTTTTATTTATTTAACTTAGATTCGATTAAACTATCTATTTCTGTTCTTGTGTAGTATAGAGTATTTAAACGATCTGAAGTAGCTTTTTCCAAGTTACTTAGGTAAATTTTTACGTCTTTAAAAATTTTTTTTATTTCATTTCTTAGTTCTTGAGCTGTTTTATCCATATATGCTTTATTCACTGCCTCGTCGTCTTCATAAGGATCTATCAAGCCTTTCAATTTTGTTGATTTTAAATCGTAATGCCCTGTATCTGACTTGACTAATGTATCGTTGATGGTATCAAAATATTCGGTTAATCGTAAACGCTTATGAATGTGGTGACCAAACTTGTCTACATTCATCGCCGCTCTGATGGGTTCTTCACACTAACAAGTTTTCCAGTTGCACTTTCTTTATATTTTATATTTTTGATTATACCTTCTTCCCACAGTTCTTCAATGATTGCATTGATTTCATTGTCCAAGCCAGTGTTGCCTGCATCGCGTGATGCTAGTAATATTTTTAATCGATTCACTAATTCATTTGGATCATCCCAGTAAACCAAATCCGTATTTTTTGTTACTTTTTTCAATAAATTAATACCTTCGCCACTTGAAAGACTTTCCACGCTTGAAGTTACTTTTTTCGTAGATGTAAACAACGGTTTTATAATGTTCATATACTTAAATCCTTTATTGCTGTTTATTGGTTTAGACGAATCACAATTACGCCTGTGCGCATTGGTTTCTAATAATACTAGCTTATAGTTTTGTAAGTCTTCCTCTGTGATTATGTCTAGATTCGGTTTCTTTTTATAGAGTAGTTCTTTTATTCCCTTTGTTTTTTTTATAGTCTGCGTTCCTATTTTCAGGATGCTACCATCGTCATAAACACATGTTTTGCCAAGCATCAATTTCCCGCGTTCGTTTCGAATTCCAAAAGGTATATCATCGAACATTGCATCAGATGATGTTGACCACGAAAGTGTATTATTTTTAACACTTGGTGATGATTGGAAAGACTTGAAGGAACCCTCACTGATATTATGGTCTTCAGAAGGTGGTGCTATAAGGGTTTTGTTTATGTGCAACTCACTGTCTGAGAGTTGTTCTTTTTCACTGTAATCATCGTCGAAATCTTCAGTAGAAGAATAAAAAGATTCTCTATGATTCTTTTTTATTTTTTTCGGGGAAGGTATATATTGCTTTTCTTCCTTTTTACTTGTTAACAAGTGAAGCGGTTCCACTATTGGCTTAAATATTGTTTCCAGAGCCATATTGTGTGAATTTTTTGCTTCTTTCAAAAGTTCAACTTTTCTTTTTACAGATGCAGCAGATTTCACAATTTCTTGTTTGAGTTTTTTTTCCATCTTGCGCAGAATACTTCTTGGCTCCGAATCACGAGTGATAGTGATTCATTCATAATATATCATCCTAATATGTAGTTAATCCAATATTATATATGTATCAAATGATGATCTGTAGCATCCATTATTTTTTTCACAGTCCTTATTTATTACAAGATAGCTGAAAGGTTTGTTCCAAACAGCTGAACACATTTCCCGAAATTGGTACCAGGACATATCGGAACCTACATGCTCATCATAAACATGTTTCAAATTAATATCGTCTTGCTTGAACAATATAATCAAGTTTGAATTGTCTCTTACGAGCTGTTTTGGTATTTTGGTGTAAGTTTGATTAATATAAAAGCAATCAATGTTTTTATGACGCCCCATAGCAAAATAATCCCGTATGTTGTTTTGATTTTCGCAAGCAACGTCGTCGAAAATGATAATAGAATCACGTAAAGCTTCATGTGGGTTCAATATTTCATTGTTATGGTTAAATTTATGATACGATATATCGGGGACCATATTTAAAACTTTTTCAAGATACAAGTATTTTGTTTGATACAAAGATTTTGAATACACATAAAGATTTCTAAAACATAGACCATCTTTATGCAACAATAAACTTATTACTAAATTAGTTTTCCCGCAGTTTGATGGTCCACAAACAAGACAGCGTATTGTATTTGGTAACAAACTACCATGACGTTTTGGCTCGTTCGGTAACGGAGTACAAAAGCAATCTAATTTCAACGATTGTTTTTGTTAAACGAATTTCATATTATTTATTTATACAGGCCTGTAGAGTTGAGCTGATTTTAAATAAATGCGTTAAAATAGATTCTGAAGGGATATATAAACACTGATTACTTACGAGTCTACACATACAGAATAAACATAAAACGGTACGATGCGTTCTAAATACAAACACGGTTTTGAACAAAGAACGGCACGAACCTTGCATTAAAAATTTACTTCAGCGTAAAACCGATTGAGCATTCTAATTCACTTTCGATTATTGGGCTTTCTAAAACACTTTTACGACAGTGATCGAACGATAATGAGGTTTCTGGTTGACGGAAAACCGATTGGGCATTCTAATTCACTTTCGATTATTGGGTTTTCTAAAACACTTTTACGGCAGTGATCGAACGAAAATGAGGTTTGTGGTTGACGGAAAACCGATTGGGCATTCTAATTCACTTTCGATTATTGGGCTTTCTAAAACACTTTTACGACAGTGATCGAACGAAAGTGAGGTTTGTGGTTGACAGAAAACCGATTGGGCATTCTAATTCACTTTCGATTATTGGGCTTTCTAAAACACTTTTACGACAGTGATCGAACGAAAGTGAGATCATTGGAGTGAAAGGTGTTTTAGAATGCCCAATATTACCCTACTTGGGTCGACAAAGGTCGGGACATAATTTTTGATCATTGAAATTAAATGAGGTAAGTAAAATATATACAAAAATTTTGTTAAATTTTGGTTACGTCATAGTTTGTTTACTTCATTTTTAGTTGTAGTTTTACTGCAAAACAAGAAGAATAAAATACTTTAATGGTTTCATTAAATATTAGTCACCATACATATGATTATTCTTATGTCGCAAGTAAAAAATTAAATGTCGTTTGCGGATAGAAATGAGTATAATTTGTTAAGACCGAGTTTATGTCACTTACAATATAAAATTTCAACCACAAACAAGATCTAAAGGAAAACTGTTGATATCTGCTGGATGTAGAGAAATTAAAAATAAAACAACGACAGAACTCAATAATTCAGCTCGCATTATAAGACTAACCTCTATTACTTTGACACCTTACAAAACGTTTTTAATAAGAAATTAATCACAAGTCAATGTTATTGCGTTTATAATCAAAGTGGTAAATGGTAAAACTATATGGTTGCACCATAGCTTGAAGAGTACTAAAATTTACAATTTGAAAAAGCCATAGACAAAAATTTTTAAAACAAAATGTGGGCTAAAGTCATTAAAATATTGAGGCTGGGGGTCGTTCAGTAAGACATTCCTATGTGAAATTTAATGATATTGAAGCAGGAAATAGAGTAAAAAGCCAAGTAGTAAAAATATGAAAAAAGAAACACTGATGATTGTAAAATGAACTTGTCCGTGTTGTTGTAAATTAAAATTTTGAAGAGAAAAACCTTTCTGCGCTTCCACAAATTTGTTTTGTTGTGCCATATGATGGGCATAGGGCAAATACACATCTCGCTTGCATTCCGCATGCTCCCGCGCAAGTGAAAACGCACGTGACCACTCTCCTGCCGACACTGCCAACTGGGCAACTTTTCTGTAAAAAATCAACACGGAAACCTCTACAAAGAATTCCTTAAACTATTTGTCGCAACAAACAATCAAATAAAATTGTCAAATACACACTTTAATACTGATTCAGTTTTATTTGAACATATATTTACCTTAATTAAGAATTTAGAATTTTGTGTAAGTAGTTTAATCCTCAGAAATATTTTTTTTTTGTTATTAGTGCGTTTTGGCCTGTGATCCTCCGCAGTTTGGATAACTTTTGCAAAATAATCAAAAACCTATGGTGATTTCATCCATGTACTATCGAGGTCTCTCGTGCCTTACCACTTTGTAGAAATATTAGTTTGAACTTATCGCATCGGACACGCCCACACGACCCATAATTATCCCTAATTGGCTTCGTATTTTACTACGATTTATACTACGGCCAATCATAAACAACTAGTTTTAAAATCGCCCTTGATGTCAGTACTGTCAACTGTCAATCTATGTCTCTAACACTCACTTGCTTGTTTGCGCACGCGCGCCATTGTTGAATGAATGGAGTGGGGCGTGGCCTGAAGCGATAGGCATCGTGCAGTGTGCAAGCGACTTTCGAATTAGGACTGATAAGGCTCCAGAGGCTTCGATAGTACATCAATATTGGGGACATGAGTCTGATTTACTTCAGGCGTCTTTCGCTACCATATCTGGCGTATTACCTGTAGTCTCCCAGTCGGCAGTAGACATCAGCGGCAGTGGCGGGTTCCCCGGCCTTCACTAGGGCTTCCGCCACGTGTCGCAACGAATCACTCGACCCCTTGTCCAACTTGCGGGCGAGCTCTATTAACCTAACACAAACGAAAGAAACCATATAATGAAGTAGCTTAGTTCATCTGCGATATCATCACATAAGAGGAGGAGGGGGATTGGGTGATCAGAGTAATAATAATAATATTTCTTACATTCACACCAATTAGCCTAGCCCAAAAGGAAGCACTATAATCCAAAGTTGCACCAAACGGTCGTCAGAATGCAAAGACTATAAATTCAAATAAAAGTGGATATAAAATAATTAGATAAGAGAGGAATATAAACTAACAATCAATGAAGATTAGAAGAAAGAAAATAATACCCAGAACCCATATACCCCCATAACTTCTGTCCTAAGAGGATCTAGGAGTTTGAGCCTTTTTGATTTTCTTTGGTAGTGAGTTCCATAAACGGACAGCGTTATTATTAATATACTAAGAGAGTGAGAAACGTGATCATATTTAAAGAGACTGAAAATAAATTTGATTTTCAGTCTCATCAGACATTGGTGGGTGGATCCCACTTTATCCGCGGATAACCTCAACTGATTTCGTGATGGCCAGAGATTGTTTCTTATGTCTACTGACGCCAAATAATCGCAATTGGAACAAATAGGACAGGAGTTTCATAATAATGCAGTATGTAAATCCCACTTAATCTGTTCATAAAGTAGCGGCAGTTGACTAAGAAAATGAGTTTTTTTTCATTTATTCACAAGCGACATACGTCAGTATCGAGCAATCATAAGGCGAAATTGGGTGTCCGATATTGTTCGATTAGCAGATTATCAATCTCAGTTAAGAATTACGGACTCCACAATATATTTAAAATTCAAATAATTGCAAAAACCACTAAATCTACCATATTTCTACTCTAAAAAATCATCATGAGAGGGATCTTATCATCAATACTATTGATGATATCAGATCATCATATTTTAATGGTAGTTGTTGTCTTTTAAATATTGTCGGGGAAAAGGAGTCTTGAATATTTTTTTATTAAAGTTAAAAAAATAAAACCGATCGTTTGAACTTATGTACCTAAAGAATAAAATTTCTCATAAATATACAACTCTGCTTCAATTATCCTAGTAGGTGGCTTGTCAATAACTTAAAAATCAGTTTCGGAAAAAAATGGGTATTTATAAAATAAACAAGTGCCATTTTGGTTAAAAATGAACAATCAATAATGTGCGGTTAACCAATTTATTGTTCTTTAAGGATCATTTCATCAACTTCGCTTTATTTTGAGTTACCCTCATTCAATACTTCAATATATATAACTCTTACCTGCGACTTCGCTCTCGTTAACGTAGACTACCGATTAAGTTTTATTTATATCCCTCGGTATTGAAGGTTTTTTACTATGTCTTTTCCTGTACCTCTGACAAATAGTCGGCAAAATTTTATGCCAATCGTCGAGTAATTAAGGCATGAAAGTGTATTAAATAAACTCACTTTAACAATACGATATGATATTTAGTTCTTACACTTTCGCGCACATTACACATCAGAATAAAATACGATATGAAATAACTGTACTATGTTAACATTGATATTACCAAATCTAATTTCTACTTTCCGTTTCCATGATTCTATCGTATTATTTGTACAGTGGCGTTCTCCGAAAATGCATCAAACAATAGTAAATTATATTTAACCAATAATTCTCCATACACACCTTAATTTATTTTTTCAGCTATAGTGATAGCTGATTGTCTATACTATGATCGGATTTCCATTACATAAATAATTTGATTACTTTGTTGAAATCTAGGCTATATATGCATTTTATTGTATATACATCATGTATTTTTTGGTATATACTAACATGTCCCGCTTCCCGCTCTCGGCCATAAGCTGTGCGGCTTTCTGCACGTCCCCTGCTGCAAGGTACATCTCGGCGGCTGCACGGGGCTCATTCACGTGCCGCGCCCACTCCGCCCGGCGGCGGGCAAGCGCAGCTAGGCCTTCGCCCTCGCCCACGTATTCCTGATACAAAAAAAGGGTGGGTTATCGGCATTCATAGGCGTACCCAGCGTCATGTCAATTATTTTATGATTTGGTAATAAACTACTACTATTATTATTACTAACGACGCCGATTTGGCAACTGCATTTAGCTTGGTTGAATTTGTCGGCGCTTACTCAAGTCGAATGATTGCCACTTATGTTTTCGAAAAATTTGCCTATTCTAATTATTTTTTTAGTATTATTCAAAATCGCCCATCGCTACGCCGCGTAATACGGGTAAGAAAAGTACTCAATTCAATATTTTATAAATTATCTGGTAGCTGTCGGACAGCTAGTACTAGTTTTAATTTTTCATAGAATTTTATGGATGTCGTCATAATGATTGTATCTTGTTCTGTGTGGTGTCATCATCTAGTGAACTGCGGTGATTAGATTTTGGTGGCTATACTTTGATTTATTTGCTACAGAATTTTAATCAGATTCATTCATTAAGTCATCAGACTAAAAGGCAAGCCAAAAATAGTCTGCTATCCATTCAAATCACAACAAATACTACAATATTATTTTTCAGAAGTAGTCAACTGTGTGATAGATTATTTTTTTATATCTTACTTAAGAGGACCTTTTCCATTCAAATTGAAACAGTTGCAGTATTCAAATTAAAAAAGTTTCCTGTCCTTAACAAAGAAGTTTAAGAACGTTATTTTAAAACTGGATACCCTATTGAGCCAGCCCAATGTTAACAAAGCTGTCAAATACACAAAAAAAACATACTTGAGCAAAAATAGATGCTAAAGCAACTTCGCATTCTGCTAACAAAAATGATTTAATTTTTGATGTCTGCCGATTCTTCACATTGTAACCACTGACCTGTGCTTTGTTGAACATGCGCAAGTCAACGTAGAGATTGAGTGCACGCTCATCGCGGCCCACGCTGTGAAAAGAGCGGGCCGCATCCGCATATCGCCCGCGGTACGCCCAAACCTCGCCTACCACAACGGCCCGTTTCTCACCTGCTTCAAATCGTTCCTAAAAAGATGTACATTACGATACAAAAAGAGCGTAATGAAGCTAAAAAATGACTAATTTGTTACAATAATAATTGTTAAATATTGTTAACAAAATAGACGAATTCACAAAATGCAAATTTAAGCTTAATTAAAATTTAGGTAGGTACCCTTGAAAATAAAATAAAAATTGTGCGCTGAGATTATGTAATCCGACGACGGGTGAAACGTCTTTTACGTTTTATAACGTTCATTTTGTATAGGTTAAAATGAGACAGGGATCACAGGTGCATTTAATAAACAGGGCTTTGATCAACTAAAAGCGGTGCTAGAAGACCCTTTTACGCTTAGCAGAGACGTTCTCAATTGGTGCGTTTTCTGATACTCGTTATAAGATTTTACAAGTTATTCCCTGTCTATATAGGTGATTCGCTTATTTTCCTTAAATCTTATAAGATTTCTAAATTAATAGACTCAAAGCTAGCATCGTAAAAAGTGTAAAATCAACTAAATGATAAAAGTCTATTTAAGGAACAAATTTACAATTTTATTATCATGAATCATGTTCATAAATTTGACTTTATAAAAACACGGCATACTTACCAAACAGTAAAATTAAGTAATAATGTACCACAATAAAGCGTTGCTTACATACACTTAATAATAATACGAAGAGCACTTTTCTAACCTTAGCTACTATCGCTTCCGAAATCTACAATCACAAGTTGAGTTAAGTTAATAATGTATGAAATTTATAGCGGAGGAGTGTGCGATTTATGTTGATTGGTAAACGATTTAACTGTCATCATTAAATTTCTTACTTGTTTTAGGGAAAGCTTCATTAATCTATATATATAAAAATGAAACCCGTTTTCCGTTGTCACGACATAACATGAAAACGGCTGATTTTTTTTTTGTAGTTTTCTAATACTCTGTACAAGGTTCTTACGGAAAAAAATATAAAGAAAATCTCTCAGAAAGATTGAAAAATATAACGTAACGAATGTCAACGTCATTCAATTTAAAACAAAAATCTGTGGTAATCTGTGACACCACATCGATAACCGCGCTGACAAATGTCAACGTCATTCAATTGAAAGCTACGCTAAGGCGGTACGAAGTTCGCTGGGTCAGCTAGTGCTCTATAATTATAAAAATAATATTCAGAGCATTCAACAAAAGTCTTTTAACCATAGCCTACTAGACTCGGTACTAGATATCCAATATAACTTTAGAGCAGAAATACAAAAGGCGCAGTCTGTAAATTGCTACTCTTGTAACATTCAAAATTAATAAAATTGTGACGTAATTGTCACTGACCGTAGAGGCCGCATATGTCACAGCATGGTATAATATATGTTGGTGAAATTACACGGATTTGAGCTAAGTAAAACAAAAACTGACTTATGATTCAAGAGTTAAACTGACTAAACTATTTATACTCTTAAAATACGCAATTTTAAACCATTAACCGCTCAAAATTAGGGCGGGAATTTACATGTCAAATGTCAAGGACCTACTAAAAAATATATTGCCTTTTAACTAAACCTGTTCATTAAAAATATAATGTAGCAAGAGGAATTACAGTTTAAAGTATTCTGGGCGCGAGAGAATGCCGGCGCTTTATTAAACCTTGACTAAACATTCGTTAAAAAAAACTTTTTTGGGACTGAATCAGGTAAAAGGATTTTACCTATTAATCTTTCTTTTCTATGACAAAGAGAAAATGGTGCAAAAAAACTTATTAACTTTTACAAATTAAGACCGCCCAATATTATTTTGTCAAATTCACCAACGCGACTGGATTGTTGTAGTGTTTGTTGATGTAAAGAATTCTATATAATTATGATAAAAATACATCTACATGATTATTCATCATCATAATTTTTAACTAATTAGCGAATTCGAATAAGATTAGTCATATGTTACCTGTAAGTGATCGATAAGAGTGAGATAAATTATATTCTCGCTGCGTTGGAATGCTTTCCTAGCGACTTCGAAGGACAACTCCTCGAGGGCCGCCATACCTAGCCGCTCCCAGTCCAGTGGAGTGACTCCTAAGCAAGCCACGGCATATGCTTCACTGTGTGAGAAAATATATTTGAGATCATTCAAGAAAACAAAATCGTTAATTATTAGTTAACTGGCAAGGCGATAAAAACTGCACTGAGTTCACTATACCTACATTAATAAGTGATACGATCATAAGAAACTAAAAATGATGGGATTGTATTTTAATATTTATTTTACAAGATTTATTATTCATGATAGACACACAGCTGAGCCATAATAGCATAAGCTCTTACTTAAAAAGTTTATGTTGAATATACTGGTGCACGGCATGCGATAACGGAACGTTGATAGTCTGCATAGAGTTGGCTTGCAAACAAAATACTCTGCCACCCTGCAAAAAACAAAAAGATGAATGAATTATTCCATAATCTTCATATAACTGACATTTTCAACATTGGCAAAGATTCATTTCTAAACATAAAAACTTGAAAGAGTACATGATTTGACAAGTATTTAATAGACTTCTGTAATCATAACAGATATGAAGACTGCATCTTTTGCTGTTTTCCACTCATTCAAGTTATATTCACATCACGAAGGTAGACTAACTTGAGAGAGGAGTGGATCACGACCATTTGATGCAACGGTAGTGATCCTGCCTTTCGCAACGACGGTCCTGGGTTCGAGTCCCAGGAGGGACAGATGTTTGTATGATAAATACGAGCATTGGTACCTAGGTCATGGGTATTTATATATATTTCTATTAATATTACTTATTTATGTATGATATATGTATGTCTATCCGTTAGCCTGGCATCCATAATACATATAGTGCTTACATTGGGCTAGGCTAATTGGTGTGAATGTAAGAAATATTATATATTATTATATTATATTATGCGCCTACTTATCTACCTTTATACATGAAAGCGAAAGGTCACTCACTCATCACTCGAAAACCGCAAATACTAGGAGTTTCTTTTAGAACGTAGGTGATCACTAAGACGGGATTTTGCAAAATTTAACCCCTAAGGCGGTAAAACGGGGTGGCAAAGTTTGTATGAATGTATGTATTAAAACTATAGAAGTTTTAATAGTAGGGTTTCCAAATAATTACAAAATATTCACTATTTAAAGAAATTAAAATGCCGCCTGATAATTCACTTGTGAGCCGAGTCGATTTTTTCTAATATTTTTCTATTCAAATAATTTAAATTAAAATGTATTTAATTATTAACCGACCTGAAAAAGGAGGAGGTTATCGATTTGGATGTTTATTTTTTATGTATATGTATTAGGGCATGACTCAGTCACATATATACGGATTTGCAAAATTCTGTTTTTTTTTGGAAAGAGGGTTCAAAATGGCCCATAACATAACATCACGACTGTAACTTCGAAAGAGGTACAAAGATCACTATTGAAGTCAGGGTTTTTTGTTAAAAATTTGATACGAATGATTTTAATCCCACATTCGTCATCGTTTTCTGTAAAACTATAGATTGAATTTTTGAAAATAAAGGAGCAAAGTTTGAGTGTTAAAAGAAGAGGGGTTTTTCAATAATTGTGTTATAACATATTATTATTATAGATTTATTTGGAAAATTAGTATGTTATTATAATCAGTGATTGGATAATCGGATGCATATTTACCTTAAATCTTGTTTTGGCTAAAAAATATGAAAGCGGCTTCTCAAAATTTGTTTTTTTAAATAAAAATCCCGGGATTTCAGAAAAAATCGACAATGCTAGTCGGTAACACGGTGCGATAGCGAGGCCTTTAGCAAGTGGTATTTTTTTTTTCAATCCGGGATCCGACTTTGCACATCTATCCATACGTATTTACTTGAAGTCTAAGTAGTTTTATTTTCCCGGCGAGTTCAGGCGATTTTCCGAGGCGGAGGAAATGCTGATGGGGGGCCCAGGTCCGGGTCTTTACCGAGCACGGGTGCTTCGGTAAATACCTGTACCGGATTCGAAGGGAGCCGACCTTGTCGTGCCATCACAGCGGCCCTGCGGAGGACACTGCCCAGCACACCCCAGAGATGTGTCCTGCGTGGACTCCTCAGCGCGGCAATCTGGTTGCGCTGATACAGGGTGACCTCTCTCTCACCGCCGTGGCAAAAGCCATGGTGAAGACCGAGAGGTCTGGGAGGCAGCGACCTCCTTTTGCGAGAACGTCCTCTCGCTGGAGCCGCCAAGAGAAGTAGGGAGGAGGACATAAACTCCTCCCTCATCAGGCGCAGGCGCCGAGGAAGAAGGTGGCAACGTTTTGCCACCCGCATCCTTATCGCCCTCCGACGCTCTAATGGTGGAAGGCCCTAGGTGAAGTAAAAACGTTCGGAGGGAGAGGGCCTCTTCCCGTTCCCGGTGGGCCGGGGTAGGTCGGGGGTATGATACTCCTCCTCTCTACCGAAAGGGGGCCAGCGGTTGTCGGCTTGGATGACCGACATCCGCATTGCACTTGGCTCTCAGGCGTGCGGGGTGTTCAGGGCGTCACTCCCAAGGGGCGGATACACACTAGTTGGGATCGCGGCTGCATCCAAAAGGACATCACGCGACCCCCACCGTTATGTTGTGGGACGCCGCAGGTTTTAGTGGGTATGCCTCTAAGCCTTCATCTGGCACTAGGCCGGGTGGGGGCATGGAGGAGAGTCACACATACCGTCTGGTGCGCTCCCAGTACGAGCAAATACGCAAAGCACTTCCTGCGAAGACAAAAAAAAGTCATTTGACTCGCAATTGATAGCTTTTCAACAATTATTCCTCCAGTAAAAGAGAAATAAGTTTATATAAAAAAATGTGCTGTAGTATTTGCAACTGATCCTCAGTAATAGAATACGGCGACGATAGACACTTACCTGGAATCCAACCACTGACCCAGTCAGGGGTTGTGTCGCAGGAGGAAACTGGCCTGCCTTGATCGCAAGCAAGCCGCCTCCCGAAAGAGCCAGGAGCTCATCACACCACGAGTTGAATGATACTGATGACACATTCTCTTCCTGCCAATAAGAAAAAAATGAGTCAACTTAGTCACAGAAAACATTTTAAAAGGTTATGTTCCAAGACATTTCTTTCGAAGTATACATTCCAATGAAAAATATCGTCCCTTTGCTAACAACACCGCTTAAGTTATATTACCAACTCCATCTAAAAGCATTGAAATGTGAAATCGACTTGAGCGGTGTTGTACGCTAAGGGACGATATGTAAAATAAATACTTTAGCATCTTATTTCCTAACAAAGTTTGCTATTTGTTCACGCGCAACAATACGACGACGGCAGATAGACGACGATGGAACCCGAGGGGGCCCCGCGGCTGGGGGGACCGCCATCTGCAATTTCTGTTACGGACACACATTTCTCATAGACGACGACGCGACAGTACCTACGTGCATTATTCGATTACTTGTTTATTTTTGTTTAAATTGTACTAGTTTGCAATAAAAGACATTTGCATAGCAGAATAATAAATTCATCATTGAATTCGCCCGACCCGACCTGTAGACGACCATAACCATCAACACTAGTAGTTGCTACAGAGATCCAGTTATAGGCTCTGACATTCACATTTTTATAGATTAAATTACCGTATAAAGAAGTTCGCCGGTGGGTAAGCTGTATACACGACAAACAGACGATTCATCGACGACTGCCATGCGGCTTCGCAATGCACTCACATCGAGACACCGAACGCTCGCAGGCGTCTGTAGTATCATTTTTGATTCACCATCGCAAGGCTCCACTTGCCAGATCTGCAACAGATATTGTGCAAAACTTAATATGAGATAAAACATATACTATTTGCTCCCAGATTCTATAACTTACAATCGCGCTGTAAAGCCTCTTAATGTAATTTTGACCATAAATATTAATTACAGACTATTTTAACAATAATTGTGACATTTTGCTCTGCCACGCTGCAATGGATATTTAACAAATTTAATGTCAAAAAAACGATCTATGGAGGTGCGACAGTGAGATTGTATGTTACAAAATCTATGGGCTGGTTTATATAAAATTTTAAACTTACTTGTCCATTTAATAGGCCCAGTAAAAGTACCTCTTCAAAGTATAATGTGGTGACCTTTACATAACGTATTGGAGTTGGCACTGTCCATGATTTAGGTATACGTCTTCCAATCATCACTAATTTGGTATCCTGAACATTTTATTACAATTTTATTATACCCAGTAAATATGCCTAATAGAAATGAATTTATTGACTCTTAAATATCACTGACTTGACAGAGCAATAATGCATCACTTGTTGCTACCAGCAATGAACATTCAATTTTTTGGGATAATTTTTCTTTGACGCGGTATAACATTCCTTCTACATCACCCTGTTCATATACAACTACTCGTTCAGGTAACTGGACCTAAATAAAAAAACAATATAATTTAGATACTTAAAAATAAAGGTGTAAATTCACTGACAGCAATAAGAAATATGTGATCAAACATTACAGACAATGTTTTGAATCAATCCTTAAAAAGTCTTAATTAACCAAAATTTTACTCACCGCAAGTCTATGTTTATATATAGCAATCTTTTGCACTCTGTCATGGCATTTAATCCGAACTTTGTTTCCAGTGGTGAGGTGCTGGATTATGACTTCAGTCATGTTCTCCCTGTAGGCGTAACGTTCACGATACAAACCATGGACTGTGCTGAATACTACTTGGTAGCACCAGAGAGTGCCATCTTGACATGCCACTGCCTAAGAATCAAAGATAATGTGAGTTAAAACAATAAATCTTTATATGTTAAAGCGAAAAGTCACTCGCTCATTACGAAACCTCAAGTGCTAGGAGTCTTTTATTTTGCATGGGAGTTTCTTTTAGGGCGTAGGTGCTCACTAAGACGGGATTTTGCGAAATTCTAACCCTAAGGGGGTAAACACGGGATGGCAAAGTTTGTATAAAACTTCTATAGTTTTAATAGTAGTTTCCAAATAATTAGAAATGACTCATTATTTAAAGAAATTAAAATGTATTTAATTATAAAACCAACTTAAAAAAGGAGGAGGTTATCAATTTGGATGTTTATTTATGTATATTCAGGCATAACTCCGGCATATATAGAGGGATTTGAAAATTCTTTATTTGTTAAAGAGGGTTATTATTTCGAAATGGTCCCTTTTATATTTCATTTAGATCTGATGATAAGTTTCGGAGACAGAGAATGGAACTCTTCAAAAATAACAGCAATTCTACCGCGATTGCTGTTATTACTACTTACGCAATCACATAACATAAAATCAAGCCTGTACCTTCGAAAGAGGTACAAAGATCAGTATATAAATCAGGTTTTATATAAAAAAAAATAATTCTTATTATTTTTATCCCAAATTTGTCATCGTTTACTGTTAAACTATGTTGAATTTTCGAAAACCCTTTATTAATGACACAATGACTTATAAATGATAACTTTTAAATAGGATTGGAAAAGAAAAAAATGAGTTATATTTTACATAGAACAAACGAAAAACGATGAAACCATTTTTTTTTTTCAAAGACGCTGCGCGGGATAGCCCGTCATTAGGTATGGCTACCTGAATGGGGAGTTACGTGAGTAGAGTGAAGTGGTGAACGGTTTTAGTGGAATTCGGCATATAGGTAGATAATACTGATACAATGTACGATTGCCATAAGATCAGGTAGGCAATTTTCTCCTATAATCAGACATCAAAATTTTCACGCTAACAAAGTTGCGGGTCACAGCTAGTATCATATACTGCTCACCACTACATTGCTCAAATGTCAGTTAAATAGTACTTATTACACACTTGAAATCACAATTTAATATTGTGCTATTAGAAATGCTAGTTCACAGACAAAAACATTTTAAACATACCAAAGTGTTCAAAGAGGGAGAGGGAGCCACTGCCCAAACCCACTCCTGCTGGGTGTTAATTATTGGCACACCCTCTGCAGTTAGTACTGCCCAACCACCAGCGCCACCTACCAGCACAAGGGCTCCGAGAAGAGTAACTGATAAAGCTGCAATACCTTTAAACATACAAATAACAAAAACACTGTACTCTTATGAAAACAAATAATTGTAATAAAAATCATCCCAAATACTTTCACCATAATTTTACCTATATTTCTCTCTTTGTAGACTTGTTGGCCCTGAAGATTGTAGAAGGATAATGTTTCATTCCAATCAGAAACTATAAGAATAGACTTTGAAAAAGAAACAGCCCATACAGCTGCTTCTCTTGTTATTCTTTGTATTTCATCACCACTCTGCACAATATAAAACAAAACTGAAGTATAAACTAAAGATAAAACAATTTGTATCAATTAAACGTAATTGACCAAACCTTATCTCTTATTGTAACTCCTCCAGAAGCCAACCCTATGGCTAAATGCTGCCCATTAGATGACCAAGCACAACTTGTAATGCGGCCTGAAACCCTGTATTTTTGCACTGCCTTGACATCAGCAGACCAAAAGGCAAAATCAGATAAGGCACAAGATGCCAAGTGCATTGTAACAGGGTTGTAAGCTAAACATTGTATAGCATCACTGTGCCTGGTAAGTATAACAAAACAAAGCACTGTTTTATTTATAATCCATATCCAAAAAAAATATATCCATCCGAATATCACTTTTTCCTAAAGTGTACTTAAAACTAAGAGCCACAAAATAACCTCATATATGATGATTATTTTGAGAAATCTGCTATTTAATTTAGTTCTGAATAGATATTTTGATGCGCTACTTTTAAAATATTTTTTAAGTGCCACACAAATGAAGAAAGTACTATTTCAAACATAAATATTTAATTATCAATCTTTAGCGATTATAGTTATCTACAGAGAATGTCAATGGACAGTTTTTTTAACATTTATAATATAATTAGATTATTAGATTAGACAATGGATTCATAATAAATTAAATTATTATTAATGCATTAGTGCATGCATTAATTTAATTTTATTATATATAAATAAGCAATGGGGACCTTCTCACACATTCTCACTCATGTAGGAAACTAATAGCAATTTCATTTAGATATTTTAAAACATTCAATACATCTCTTCAAATAAAATATATATTAATTTTTATATTATTGTCAATTTTCTGATAGTTACTCAGCTACAGGTATTCAAACCAAATTCATTCCAGTCCATTGACAAATTCATTCTATCACTGGTATAAATCAAGAGGACCACTGCAACAGAATCAACCAACAATTCATTGTGTACTTACGAATACTTTAATACACCTTCCATTTTTGAAGTCCAAATTATAACATTCCTGTCAGCACTTCCACTTGCAAATTTTTTGCCATCACTGCAGTAAGCAACAGCATGGACTGCTCCCTTGTGTGCTTGGAGAAGCTGGACAAGAGCTCCATCACGTGGATCATACACCATCACCTTTTCTCCAGCACCAACCACCAGCTGCGTACCATCTGGACTGAAGCATATTGTATGGACACTGCAAACGAAAACATATGAAATTAATCTTTAATTTTTCCAAAAAATAGCATATAAACAAGCATCACATACCTAGAAAACTCGACTTTATCAGCTTCGTGTATTTTATTCACCCACTTAGGAACAGTCCTCATTTTCAAACTGGTGCAACTATTTTTTATAGTTACAAAGTTAGGTGAAGATCTTTAATTTTTTCTAAAAGAACCTCTACAATATAAAAGTATAAGCACATCAGTTTTTCTAACATCAAACTTTGGTTAACAACGGTGTTTCAAAACCGTAAACAAAACTTCTTTATACATTTTGTTTTATCACATGAATATGACTTCATGAAACGCAGTGAATACAGTGTGTACAATAAAGAAATTCAATAAAAAATAACTCAAAACCTTTACAAGTTTTTGTTTGCATTCAGTTTGTTATTTCTAGATCTGTAACAAACCGTATGTATTCGTTACTAAGTAACGGGTGCGCCATCGAGTACCGAGTAACGAAACGTTACACACGAATGCATTTCGTTACTCGCATGTTTCGTATTATGAGTACCTACACTATTTCAGTTTATACAAGTACCGTTGATGCGTATAATTAAACTTTGCTGATCGTATGTTTTACGTATGCCCGCGCTTATTCAGTGAATTTATAAACGTACGTTATAAAGAACGATGTTTGTTTATTAAGTAAAGTATAATTTGGAAATTCGTAGTCCAAGTTTTTTACTGTTTCTTTAAGGTATTGTGTGTGTATACAAAGTTTGAGATTGTAACAGAAAGTACTTTTTCCAAATTAGAAATATGTGTTTTTTTATTATTGCGTATTTTCACGGTTTTTTTGTTCTTATCTTAAAAGAGATGTGTCTAAATGAGCTCTAATGAGATTTAATTGTTTCTTGGTTAACAAAAGCTGTTAATTACCAAAAGTCTGGTTCAAAATACAGAAAAGTGAAAAAAATTATCTGATGCAGCTTGGTATGTAATGTATAAGTATGTTTTCTACAAATCACACAGTGCGTTTTATAATATACATAACATAGCATGTTATGAGGTAACTGAAGTAACGAGTAACGATACGATAGTAACGAGTACTAATTGTCATAGTAACGAATACATACGGGTACACTTTATTTCGTTACTTTTACAGCTCTACTTATTTCCTCAAATTGAAATTAGATAGTTGGTTGGTAACTTGGTTTAAGTCATGTTTAAGTTGGACAGATTTTTTAAAATTAGTTATCCCATAAGGAAAAGCAAAGGGTACAAAGCACATACAATCCTCATTTTTTTTCTTTTCAAGGTCATGATGAATAATGATGACTATTGATGACAATTAATTTATGAGTGAGACAGATGATAAATGAAACTGGAAAAACCCTTTTCCTTGAATTAAGTAGAGTTGTGGGATTTTATTAAAACCTTTTCCTAAACTTCTTGGGAGAGCGTGACAAGACACCTTCCCCTGTTTTGTTTTTCATGCCAATACACGTGTATATTCACATACATTGATTGGTTAATAATTCAGCATTACTTATAATAAATTAATTAAATTAATTTAATAAATGCCAGACAAAACGAAAATCACAAAGGTGTCGCTTCCCGTGCCCTTCAAAAAGTTGTACTGGATATATATAATCTTAACTTTTTTGTGTATTAGGCATTGGCTACAAAGATTATTAATTTAAACATGACATTAGCCAATAAATGAAAGCAAACATATTCAACAAAGAAATTAATGAGAAAATGGGATAACGAAATATTTACATTTTAAGTACAAGCTAAAGCTTAAATTATGTATAAAATTAACAAATAATTTACATGTGTTTGCATGGAAACCAAAATAAAACTGTATAATTCTTGGGATTAAATAAACTTGGGTGTATTTTGGGAAACTTGATTTTATTAATGCAAAATATGAGCTAGTAAAAACTAATCGTTGAAAGTCTTAAAAATTAAATTGAAATAACAGAAGTAATAATAGTCACAATATTAATAATTACAATATTTACAAGACATATTTGCCGGACAATAGGGATAAGATTATAGTCTTAAAAATTAGTGCCGGAATATGTCATAAGTTATTACATATCTAAAGTGTTTAATAATGATGGGTTATTAACCACTTAGTGTTTCTGAATATGCAGTGCTCCAAATCAGTGGAAGGTGATATAACTATAGTATATCTATAACGTAGCCCTATATAACTATCTGTCTTTCCTTATTCATAGGGAATTTTCACTGTTCATTCATCATTCATTGATCATCTTTTATTCATAGATCGGCTCTTATCATTCATTCATCGTTTTCTAATAAAGAAAAAATAACTGAAGTGTAGGCTGTGTGGGTTTTGTACCCTTTGCCTGCCCTTTGGGAAAACTTAACCAAACAAAACAAAAAAAATATGATTTTGGTGTATGTATGTAATCCATATAATATTTTTAATACTACTATATACTATATTGCTAGTATTTGTAAGTGGAAGGACTTCTGCTAGAGTGAGATATCTCAGGGACATGGTCGTTGTGCGCAGGCGCGACCAACAGATTAGTGATGTCAAATTACAAAAGATATTAAATTAAATTTAAATTAAATTAATTTTTATTTTCCACCAAAATACATGCATTATAAACAATTTTAATTTTAGACTTACATACTAAAATACAGTTAAAAATATATAAACTAACACTAGATGTAACATATTTAATTGAATATGCATGGTATTTGGGAGGACTGGAGCCCAATATAGGATCACCCCGTATTTCGGGACGCCAGGACCCCCTCCCGGACAGGTACTGTGCAGAAGTGTGTTAAAGAGGATGTGTGTAAGTATGTGTGAGAGTGGTTGTAGTCCTGTGTGAGGGTATGTTTGTTGATTGTATGTATGTGTGAGAGCGTATCTATTATGTATGTGCGTGTGTCGGTATGTGTGTGAGTTTTTGTAATAATACGAATATCTTTAATAATAGTGTTTCCGTTTCACCGTAGTTTAGTTTCATTAGGTAACTTTTGAGGATCCTTTTACATTCGTACAAGGTTTTGGGATAAATATAAAGAATATATTGTGAAGCCCAGTCTTTCTCAAACTGGGCGATAACGCCCCCGTGTGGGCGTTGGAGACCTAAAGGGGGGCCCAGAAAAATGGGAAGCATTGTCGTGGTGTAGGGGGCGATGGTTGATTTGTAATTTAATTTACTTTAGATTTTAAAATTCACTAAAATTAAAACCTACCTCCTACTCAATTTCGAATAATTAGTTTATATTTCTACCCTGTATGATAATATAAAAACTAAAAATACTTAACATAGATTTCGTAGGATAGCCCGCACGCCGTAAGCAATCAAGTTGTAACAAGTTTCCGTTAAATAACGCTATTGGTGCAATCCGGTAGCAATCGGCTGGTTCATCAATACTTGTCCTGACTTGCTCAGTACAATTGAGCGTCGAAAGAGATAAACGACTTTGTGCGTATTTGTCTTATTCCTGTCGGTGCGTACTGTATTGAAATCTTATACAAAAGCTCGTAATATTTCTTATAATTTTATTAGTAGTTTCCCGCGCTATGTTTAAACAAGTATTTAAGTTCAACACTTTATTTACATTTTTGTGAAAACAAAGCCATGTCGGTAACAAAAAAAAAACGGCAATACAGTGCAGAATATATTTAATATAGATTCATAGAAAATTCGATAAATCCATCGTTGCCTTTGTGCCTTCTTTGTTATAAAACATTTTCAAACGAAGCGTTTTTTCAAATGCAGCCTTCATGACTTCAAGATCATTTAAATAAAATGCATCCAGATATGAAGGACAAAAATGTAGCCTATTTTTAAGATCTACCTAATGCTCAGCATTAGCATAATGCTCAACCAAGCAAGACGATGATGGACTTCGAGCTTCATACAATACCTCTTTGTTAATTACTCAAATAGGTAAACCACACACCATAGGAAAAACGTTAATTGTACCGATACTACTGTGCTTCAGAAACCGGCGGCAGATATAATTCGAGATATTCCTTTGAGCAATAGTTCTGTGCAAAGACGAATTGATGAAAAGGCTGAAAACAATGAAGAGTCATTGTGCAATCATCTAAAGACTAGTCAATTTTCAATTCAGTTGGATGAGTCAACTTTACCCACTAATGAAGGAAAATTTGTCAAGAATTATTATGTAGATATTACTAGGACCCTGACACAAAAGGAGAAATCGTATTTAAAATACTGGAATAGTTTTGTGATGAAAAAGGAATTCCCTTGAAGAATATTATATCAACTGCTACAGTTGGTGCTCCGGTTATGTCGGGGTGGCAAAAAGGCTTCACAGTGTACTTAAAAAATAAAACTTCAGATCTGAAAAATAAAATCCGAAACAACTCTTGAAAAGACAGATTATTTCATCAGCTTTGTGTTGCGAATGATGAAGATTTCAACAGATTGATCTTTCACACAGTCTGACTCGATTTTTACAACCAGTCTGACTCTGTTATGGAGTTCTTGGAAAACAAAGACACAGAATTGTGCGACAGCCTCATCACATCAGAGAATGATATCGCGTACGAATCTCCAACTTCTACTGCCCACATTTAGAAAATCTTCACTGTGAGTTCATTGAAAGATTCCAGGACATTATGAAATTGGAAATACCAGACTGGGTGTTATATTCTTTTTCAAATGTGAACATAGCAATAACACCCCAACTGGAAGAAGAACTTATAGAACTGACAAGGAACGACGAAAAAAAAATCGACTTCAAAAATGGCTACCAACAATTTTGACTACAAAGTCAATTTCGCAGTTGTACCCAGGATTGTGGTCGATTGCCCAACGAGTGTTGATAGCATTCCCATCGTCATATTTGTGTGAATGTGGATTTAGCGCTGTGACAACTAGTGATGTGCCGGATATCCGTATCCGTATCCGCGGATATTCGAGGCAGAGAAAAGATCCGTGTCCGTATCCATATCGGTTACTTTTTGGCGGATCTTTTACGGATCTATTTACCTTATTAATTTTAAATTTATAGATAAAATTCCTTAAGGCGAACGGTAAGGCGCACTAGCGACGCCAATTGCCGAGATTCTGACGGTCCACAATTATTTAAAATAGATCCGGTTTAGTAGCTAACAATTTAAAGCAATTGGCGTCGCTAGTGCGCCTTACTCTTCGCCTTAAATAGGTGATTAGGTAGCAATAAAAAACTATTAAATTCAATAAAAATATTTTTTTATTTGTTATAATTAAATATTTGGCCCGTTCATGTTGCAAACTTTGCCGTAGTTATCGTACCAATAGTATACTAGGTGATGCAGTCGCTAAGCATAAAGCTACGCTAGCGCCATATATTGGAGCGGAATGACCGACGGAACCTAGAAGAGAAAAAAATTTTTTTTGCGAATTTCAAAATTAGGGCTCCGTCACCATCTAGTCCTAAACCTGTTGATTTGATTCACCATAAATAAATATTAAAATCGGTTAAGAACTCTGGAAGTTATGGCGTAACAGACATTGCGCCATTGAAGCTGATCCATGGGAGCTTCGCTTCGCTCCGCTCCAATAAATCCAAGGTGCTAAGTTAACTAGCTTTTTAATGAGATCAATATTATAAAAAGATATAAGACCACTTTTATCAAGAAAACAAAACTTAGATCTTCGTAATATTTTAGATTCGAATTAAATTATTTTTGGATCAAGTAAACTAATACTTCATGACACATACAGTGTTAATGTTAGATAAAACACAATGCTGCCCAGTGTCACATACAACTAAAACAAAGCAAAAGAAAGACCTCCCGCGTAATGCAAGTCGTAACATGTCTCAACTCAAGATCGCGCGCACCGATACCGATTGTGCAAGAAAGTTAAGATCCGTATCCGTATCTGCGGATCTTGACACCAAATATCCGTAATTAGATCCGTATCCGCGGATCTACATTTTTGACGATCCGGCACATCACTAGTGACAACGCTGCTTACTAAAAAGAAAAAATCGTTTGCAAGTTACCGAACGCGGCGACTTACAACTTTTTTTAAGTAAAATCGAACTTGATATCAACAAACTTGTTAAAAATCATCAAATTCATCTATCGCATTAGATTAGTTTTACAACTAAAATTGATTACCTATCTATATTGTTTCTTTTAACTTTTAATTATAAAGTTGCGGTTTAATTGCTCTCACTAGTAAAAATGTAAGTTAAAACACCATAACGGATCAATATAGCACACTATAACTAAATTAATTAAAGTAATGAAATTGTGGTTTTTATGTTTTAGGAGTGTAAAAAATTGGGGCGCTGAAAATAATTGATTTTCAAAGGAGGCGGTAACAGAAATAAGCTTGATAATCTCTGGCAGTGTTGCCAACCCGAATTTTAGAAAATTAGTAGATTATGTGCCAAATGTTGGTAGAAGTTGGTAGAATGTAAAATGCAAAATTGGTAGATCTACCACCTCAATTTAGAAGATTTTTCAAAATAAAAAATGCATGAACTGTTCTTAAAATGTTTATTTTTGGAAATTATACATTTATTATATGTTTTTATTGAAAAACTTAAAATCTTCCACCAGTAAACTTAACATCACACCTACATGATTTGCAATAGAAATATCCTTCACCCTTGCTACTTTCTTGAAGCCAATCTGCAAATTCCTTGTCATTCTCCCATAATTTCGAATATTTTTTTCTAGCTTTTCGTGGCGGAGTTCCTAACCTAGAACTCTGTGCATCGCTTTCGTTGCTGTCAGAATCCATTATATATATAAATACGCGCAACACAGAACAAACAGCAATCAGCACTGTTAATACGAAGTTATTAAGTATACGTAGTTTTAACAACAAAACAAGACAAAACAGGAACAAAGACTCACCATTGATTCCGCAACAAACCAACCGGGAATAGGCCAAAGAACAGTATAATAATGTCTATGGGCGCGAACGACGAGCTGTTGCTGATTTTTTTTTTGTGGTTTATAGCCTGGACTCTATGTATGCTTGACGCATCGTCGCATGGCTCACGCAGCACATCGCAACGTCGCTTGTCGATATAAAAATAATTCAAAGTGGTGATATGTCAAACTAATTAAAAAAATAGGTAGTTTTTGGGTCTAAGGTGGTAGATAGGTAGACTGAAGTGAAAATTGGTAGATCTACCAAAAAGTTGGTAGATATGACATCACTGATCTCTGGTGTAGACGCTATGTGCATCAAGCTTACAATTCCAAAGATTGGAGTGAAACAGACATATTGTCAGTACCGTAGTGAATTCGCCCTATCTCAGATACTACTAGCAATATATTACATATATGATGTAAACTTATGACAAAAAAGAGTATGTGAACATAATACTAATAATAGGGTAATACAAAAGAGGGCGATACTGAGACCAGCCAGTTCATTTCTGTGAGGACCCGTAGTTTCTGATGGCTGCCGCTAGGGGCAGTTATCAAAATTCCATAGTATTATTTTACGCAGATATCGAGTATCGACACGTAAACTCGCACTAAGGTCTTTGTATTAAAAGAAAGTTAATGTGTTTTCCTTGGTAAACGCAGAACGACTGAAAATCACTAAGATATCCTAAGATATCATCCTTTCCAAGTGATTTGCAAACAATTACAGAAATTTTACTACTAATTATATCAAACCTGCATGAATGACGAAATTTAATATTTTTACCGAGGTTTTTTGCTGTAGGTTATTCTGTTCTTCCTAATGATCTTTTCTTTTTTGGATAGATGTGGTTAGATGGCGTTATTGTACCAACTGAAATGCTATACTTTATATACTTTGGAATACATTTTATGTCTGCTGTGTGTTACTAGATGGCGCTAATAGCCAATATATGGCGATAGCGTTAAATTATATTATGATTATTGTTAAGTGTAAGAAGTGATACGATAAAACACTAATATTTTAATATAACAAAATTATTTAAATAAGGCAATGACAGATATGTATAAATACATACAAAAATTATTTTTGTTCATTCAACTCTCATCACATCAAATATTTCACATTTCATGTTTGTGTTATGTTTTCAATTTGGGGATGTCTGCAAATTTAGAAGAAAATTCATATGAAGACCCTTTTTACTCCTATCTTTACTTTTTGACACGTTTTTTAGAAGCAGTGTTTCTTTATAATGAGTGTACGTGAAAGTCAAGAAACGTAATGCTATAGGATTCGTCCACTCTATATTAACAGAGCAATAAAAGCTTTTTATATTATTATCAAAATTAAAAATGGGATCATCGTTTTAATACTTGATAGGTTTTATATCTCTATCTCCAAAAATATGACAATATCTTTCTCTCTCTTTTAATCTCTTATCAAAGGAAATTAAAGTGACTTACTTTTCGGCAGCGACAAGACCTGCGAATTCAGTCCACACTTTTTTCTATCTTCATTATTCTGAAATATTCATTTACTCATTAAATCACAATACTGGCATTCTCTACTGGTCGACTACTGTTATAGAAAATGACTGTTTGCGAGGGAATTAAGTTTGCCATTTGTACATTATGACATTAATAATTTGTTTTGTCCCTTTTTCAGGAGCCGTGTCCAATCATTAATGATAATAAGATAGGTATGGTTTGATTATACGTTTATAATGTGGGATTTTTTAATATTTTATCCTGGCGATTCAATTTCTTAACACAGTAACAATTAATTAATCCCAAAATTATCAGACCTAATTAACCGATTCGTTGCTGAATTTTTTTGTGTGTGGCTTTAGCCACTAAAGCCGTATCATTTTTAAATCGATGATAACTCTTTCAAATAAAGTTTTAGGGAAATCAACCCAGAGTAAAAACTATCTTCATTTTTCACGTAAATCAAGCTCGTAGCCTTCGTTTCTGTAATTGTATGTAGCAACGAATCGGTTAATAAGTGAGTCTTTCTTTAAATATGTGGTAGGTACCCTTAAGTTCAGTGACGTACTCGTTTTGATTCCCAATAATGCTCAGTCACATTAGCTGGCAAGCCTAAATCTTTTAGTTGTTATATACTCCCTTCATTAGAATGTTTGAGATA
Organism: Calamotropha paludella; assembly: GCA_927399485.1. NCBI lineage: Eukaryota > Metazoa > Arthropoda > Insecta > Lepidoptera > Crambidae > Calamotropha > Calamotropha paludella. The sequence continues at coordinate 27,087,379 of OV656803.1, read as the reverse complement.
AAAATTAGCATCATTAAATAGAAAGGTACGTCCTTTTTGCATTCATCACCAACCTAACTTCGTCAGTATGATTAAAATGCAAGTCGTCATGTTTGAAAAATGGCACTTTTACAGGAAAATATTGCCATCGATAAACATTTAATGTACTAATGTTATCTTATTAAAAAATCTTTAAAGATAAAAATTAAATTACCGAAAAGCCTAAGTACCGTATTACTCTTCTAGTAACCACCAGCCACGTGTCATCCACATACCTTCTTAAATTGTTATCCATTTTTAAGGCAGCAACTAACAGTATTGTGTGATGTTGTAGTACCTAACTTACCACCTACATAACGCGAACCTATTATTTAATAATATTGTTTCAAAATATAAATAAACATCTTATAGTTCCGACATCCGGCGACAAACAGTCTGGTCTGCAAGTGCTAAATAAAAAAACAGTCCACCAGTCTTCCCTGTCCAATCTTTTATACTGTTATACGTCACGTAAAGACTACGTAAAGTTTTTGTTTTAAAGTTGTCTTTACAGAACTCGATTTTAAGATGATGAGCATAAGAATTATACTGCTGCACAAATGTTTGTGCTAGATAATAATTTATGGAGACAACACGACTGAGGGACGGATAGTAGCGCTTTGAATGTCACACATCATTAATTCTCTCAGTCTCACTTCAATGATTTTTTTCTTTGAGATTGTCAAACGAACATTCTTTTCAGCTTCACTGTCTATGTATTATGTACCTTATTAGTGAGGTATAGAATAGAAATTGTATCTTCACATTTGTGATATACTTAAGGCTTTTTTGTGTGCTCAATTAGCCAAATATTTTCTTAAGTTCCGTCATCAGATTACAGAGTTCCGCTTTTTCAAATTTTGATTTTTGCCGTTTACCCAGGAAATGGATGGCCTTCATAATGACCTACTTTAATCTTTTGACTATCAGCAAAAAATCAACTTGAAAATCAGTCATACTAACAGTATTGAAAAATAAGCATCTACTTATGAACATTTTTTTGTAATAAATGCGAAAGTATACCTAATCTTATCTTTCGAAATCAACTTATCTGATATCCATAGGTAAGGGACGTGCGTTCTGCCCGCACAGCATACGCAATACGACAAAATTTTGTCAACCCGTTTTCTCGTGTAGGTATCCAATATTGCGCTTAAAAGTCTTGGGTCAAAAGAGTAATTTTATTTAGCCGCGGCATTTTTGTCTACAAACTCTAACATGGCAACAGAATCTTGTCGACATTTTGTCAGAGATATTCGACATATTTCACGTTCACGCGTTAGTACGTAGAGAAAGTGCCGTCAAATGGTTTGTATGATATTTCGATTCAAGCGATGGCGGTGACTTATTATTTATTACAATTGTACTCATAGTATATTAAGGGCGAATAGATATCATATTTATACTTATATAAATATATTTTTATATGTATAAATATAGGTAAATGTTTGTAACAATCTACGGCGAGCTGGCTGGCTACCCAGTCTCTCGACTTAATAACGATCTACCTACCGAATTAAAAGTAAAAAATTAAACCTAATAATATCAAGCCTGTAACAATAAGTTCTAAAATAATCGGATTATTAATAGATAGAATATCTATTTATATATTTTTTATTTTGTGTAAGCTGACTCATTAGCATTCTTTACAAATCTTAGAGGTTTAGTATAATGCGATTATTAAATGTACCTACTTGTTTGTTATTTCTTAAAAATGAAATTAATTAAAAAAATCTGTCTCACTCCCGATTATTTTTTACCGATCCCTTTGGGGAACGATAATATTTACGATTTAAGTTTTTTTACTTAAATCGTTAACAAATAGTTAATTTGTGACTTAAATTGCTACTTCTAATCCTAAAACAGATGTATTTAAATAGGCATATATATGTATATAATTAATAAAAAAAATATATAAATTATATAAATCCGATAAATTATTTTTTAATTTGGTTTTCCATTATTACTTTTGAGTTATTTATTTAAAAATTATATTGGTAAGTCTTTACTATTAAATATTTTTGTTATTTATTGTAGTTTCAGACAACATTTTGTTTTTTTACATGCATTAGAGTTTAAATTACACTGTTTATTATGTTTTATTGTTAAAAAGATTTTATTTATTGCGTTAATAGAAAGGGCAAGTATCCGTATCAAAAAGAGTAGTCGACTTTTGCGGATAGTTGCTCTAAAGGCAACTATCCGTAACTATAAATTCTGTAACAAGCAGAAACATTTTTTTTTCTTTTGGTGCTCTTTTCAACTTATAGTGACTTGTTTTAAATAAAATAAATAATCAACTGTTTTATGCACTCATTCTAAGTGAGCAAGATGCCTCGCAAGTATGTATACCTAAGCGAAAACTTGGCGTGGTGCCACGTCACATTAGAACGAAACAAAAACCAATCAAAAGAAAAAAAGGCAAAAAATCGATCAGAGTCGCTGAAAAGAAAAGTGAAAAACGCTAATTCAGAAATATTGCGCAGAATGTTTTGATTTACAATTTTAGTTTAAATTTTAACGAAATCAGATTGAATTTAATGTAAGATGTGTCAAATGTGGTTGCATGAAACTTGTTCTACACTCAAAAACCATTGCATGACATTTGGAAAGTTAAAAACCCTGGCTACTGGTGATAATTAATACTAATGCCAAAGTTGAAAACCATATTTTTCTATCTTTAAGATAAATAATAATATTTCATTATTACCTAATCCAATTCAAAATTTCGAGATAATTTTTTTGTAATTTTATAGTTCAAAACTTTAGGACATAGCACTTTTTTAGAATGTTAATTAATATTGTGGTAAATACTTAAAAGAGAATCTCAGTAAATAATAAAAGCTTACTATAACTTAAATACTTAAAATAACTTGAAATTTATCTAAAAGAAAAGTAGAGAGTCGTCTATCCTTACAAGAGGCAAGTATCCCCCGAAGCATTTTTAAAGTTAGGCTACTATCCGCTATAGTAGGCAACTATCCCCTTTTTGAGAGGTCAAATCAAACGGGATTTACTCGAAACATAGGTATATTAATTATGTTTACAAAAATAGGCTGTTATGAAAGATTAAAGACCTATGTTTCAATATAAACGTCGAATTGTTCTTAATAAACATATATTTTTTAACTATGGAGCTTTTTTGAAAGGTACGGCAACTAATCGGCTTTTACCCTACATTTGAATCTGAAACTTCAATAGGATAAGGAGTTATGTACCTAATGGTGATATTCAAATGTTGAATAAATCATATGCACTTGATTTATTCAATAAGCACTATTATGTAGTGGGATTTATTTAGGTACTCTATGATAATACTGTTATAAAGTAAATAAATAGGTACTGTACAACCTAGATTTGGAACAGTAAAATCTTTAAATATACCATGGTGACTGTGTATCAAGTCGTGGAATAATGCGATTCATAATTTTAACACAGAGTATAAGTCTTAAATAGAAGCTAGTTTCTATTGTTAGTCATATCATTCATTTCAACATAACGATATTCATATTAAATGCTTACGCAGACTTTTTTCTTTTATTATTATGGTACTCAAAAAATAAAATGCTAAACAAATGTTTTATGAAAACAAAAGTAAGTAGTAAGTATAAAAATGTACACCTTCGAATATTCAATTTCAGGTTGAAACTTCCAATTTTCCTTCACAAAAGCTGTTTTAGCGGTAGTATTACAAGGCCCGTTCTGTTGGGTAGCTTCGCATGCCCGGCACGTTGTTGTCACACAATTAATCCATTTGGAAATTATCCGGTGCAACCCCTGGGGCCTCCATTAAAATGTAAATGTTTTCAGCCGTGGCGGGACTAGATAGAGTGCTCTTTGCTATAGTGCCCCTAGCACTGCATACGCTTTTCAAATTTGTAAAAGATCTTTATGAGAACGTAATTAATAATTTTTTGCTCTTTCACAAACCTTTCAAAGGTTTCGCTTATCGATCACTTTTTTTAGTTCAATGCTATTGTCGAAGTTGGGAAGTTGTTATAATTTATATTTTGCTCACTATAAGCAAATTATCCTAGGTAAAGTCTCTTCCAACGCGTGGCTAATGTCTCCCATACCATGCCAGTCAGTTTTTTATTTAATTTTTACAAAAATCAACGCCACTTCCCTAAAAGCTTTATATTGTAGGTGTTATGACGATAAATACCTCAATATTGCCATTTATATAGGTTACTTGTTCTATAAATACTAAACAACAGCAAAAAATGTGTAAAATGAAAAAAAAATCACTTACCATACGCAAAAAAATATAGTTGTCTGTAAAGTCAGTTTACGGACGATAATATTATGTGATAGCGTCATTAGAAAACATTGATGAAAAATTGCATAAGTACTTTTATGAATTGAATTAAATTATTATAGCTGCATTATCATTATTTTGTTTAATACAAAGAAGGAGTTACTTGATTTTATTTTATGTATTATTATTTTTTTCGATAAATTAATATTAACAGCTAAGTGTTAAATGCGTTATTTCTCTCTCTATCAGGGAAAAAATATCATTCAGTCAAAAAGAACCATTACGTTATTACGTCAAAAACACGTTAATCTTTCGCACTTCTAAATCTAATGGCCGAACGCAATGATCGCGGAAGAGGGAAGAAGAGAACGTGTGACGATGCGTAGTCATATAAAGATTCTATGAGCAGTTGCTATTGTCTCCTCTACGGTAAACTCTCCTGGACTCCTCCTACCTACGTTAATACTTAGGAAGTTCATGCACTCAATAAAGACTACTATCCACAGAATGTCTCGTCCCTCTATGTGGTTTTTATGTCCGTCGCTATAATATCAATTAATCCAATCGGTTAATATATAATCGCTAAATATCTAAAAATATAATTATGATGTATAACTAAACTCGAAATTCAATCGATGTGTTGTCTTGAATTTCTTGCACAACGTTGCATTTTGTTTGTATAACAGTTTAAAACAGCAAACCGGGGCTGCGTTTACCTATAATTTAGCTACTTATGTAATCTGTGATAGATAATAAATACAATTATTATTTTGGGTAGAAATAAAACCAAAAAAATGTTTACTTAAATAATAAGAAGTAGATAGATCTTGTATTTTTTATAACTACTTATGAATTCTGAAATTTCAAAAGTGATTTCGTATGATAGAAAAGTCCATGTTAATTTCTTACACTCTAATTTTGACGAGTCCCTATATTTATAGAATCAACCTATAATCTACTTATATATATAACTTTCTAAATAGAATGTGTGACAGTGAACCGATATTATGATTACTCATTTTAAAACGATCTTTTGTCAGAACATTGGAAGGTATGCCGGAAGTCCCGAATCAATAATCTTGGTGGTGGAAAGAGACAGACGATGCCCCTAAGCGCCATTTGTCTCTTCGCGCATGCCACGCCTCCCCACTACGACCAAACCCCCAGACCAGGGTCCTTTGGCGGGTTAATTGGTCTCACTCAACAGGCCATTGCAATACGAGGTCAAATTTTGTTAAAAATATGGTTATGAAACATGTTTGATCATATTCTACCTATGAAATTATTGATTATTATATTGTACCCAGTATTTAGTTACTCTATGATGGTACCTGAGTTTAGTGCTGTGGAAACGATTATAAAAATAATCTTTTGGTGTTGCTTATTTACGATTTAAGTCATTTTCTTTTGTAAAAAATATTATATAAAATAATATTATAAAACGTATATCTATACTTACAAAAACCTTAAAAAAAAAATCTATACTTATAAATCTAAAACTTATAAAAACCTGTACCTACTTATATGTGCCATTGGCATTTTATATCACGGTACTAAAACTGATTAAACTTTTATACCACCTAAATAACAGTTTTCGCTAGTAGCTCTTAATGACATGTTTCACGCAATTATATTACTCAGTCTTTACAGTTAGTGTAAGCAGTTAATATTATTACGAAAAAAAGTTTAATTTTAAAACAATAATTTTGATAGAAAAGAGAGATCCTCAAGGGTTCGTTTATCTCTTTGAACCGATTCTACCTTGGTCTTGACAAATGCAACGTTAAACAGCGATATAAGAACACAATTAGTAATAATGAATTTAAAATAATATTATAACATCAAATTACAAATTATGAACAAAAAATTAAAGCGTTTTCAGGCTATGAACAGGGAAGCGATGCTGTGTACGTTGACAGAACAGTCGTGATGATGAAACACAAGATTGTTCAAATGGATGCAGAGCTCATAAGGGACGCACTAGCAAAAGTTTACAGTGTTCGTGTCATAAGAGATGAATATGTAAGGTGCAGTTTTTAAGTTAAACTAAAAGGATAAGGTTGATGATCCGGGGAGAGGTTGATCTCTGTGAATCTATGAAATATAAACTAAGTACCTTTGTCTCGAATCTTACAATATCAATACTATTCATCTATCTATATTTAAATTTCCGATTATCTTACTAATTTGGTCTTATATTTCCTAAAATCATTTTTTGTTTTATTCTGATGTGTAATGTGCGCGGAAGTGTAAGAACTAAATAAAATAATTTTCTTTCCTAAAATCACTTTCATGAATCTGTAAAACTATTTACTGTCTCCGTCGTGTATTTACTTGGTACGTATCAAATTTTAGTAACCGAATCAGAAAGTTATTAAGTAGGTACTACTGTTTTATTTGTGAATCCAAATAAATATACAACAATATTTTTTACTTGCCATTATAAGAACAAGTTTACTACGTTGTCTCTTTTATCAATGGCAGTCAGGCATCTTAGTGCTGTTAGAAGTAAACGAGCATTGATTTCCCCTTACTTAATGAAGAAAAAAATAGATTAAAATCGAGTAACCTTAAGAAATATCTTAAAAAATACTTTTATAGAGGAAATTTTAACTTGTTTATTAAGTTCACCTTTGAAGACAGAAAATTAGAAACAATGTTCCTAGGCATGACGCAAAAAATGTTTATTATTAATTGACCGTATATAATCTCGATCATAACTCGTTTTATTGGACGAGAATGGTCAATTCGCGAATAAATTTTTTACGATGCCAAACCGTTCTAAAGTTCGTTCGTTTACCAGCATTCGCTAACAAAGATTTTGGCTCTAAATATGTATTAATGTAAGCTTACTTTTATTTTGTTAAAATGCCTACAACTTAAACAAAAACATCGACTAAAGCAGACTTAGTATTAATGGATCATACTAGATATTTTTCCGTAAACAATGCACAGCGTTGCCTGAGAAGAAATCATTTAAAAGATCATCTTTTGTACCCACTATGTACAATTTACGCGATCGTCTTTTATCCCACAGGTACACCGTTTTCTCCCTAGCTGAAACATTCTATACTGCTCGCTTGCGATATAAAAGAATGGCATTCATTTACAGAAGAAATGAAAAATTTGCAAAAGTTTTCAATATATCCCAGGTTCGTACTTTATAATCTATTGCAATTCAAGGATGACATTTCCATAAATTATACTTATTCATATTTAGTACAGTCTTATATGGTTTAAGCGATACCTTTAATACTTATGTGATATATAACCGTCTATATTTATATAAAAACCAATTGCCATGCCTTAGTCTCGCATAAACTCTAAAAATAGTCGCTGTATTGCAAAAATTTGTACGAAACAATTCAGTAAGTTTTTGTACGCGTGCCAGAGAAGGTTTATGAATGGTAAGCAAAAAAAAAATTACAGAATAAAATTGTTGCAAAGCTCGCTCGCGAGTAGGTAATAAACATAAAACAATTTATGTCAAAATAAAATGGTTCCTATTTTATAGTGGTAATTATTTTGTAACCCAAAGGAACGTTTCCTCGAAATATACTCGTCATTATTTTGAAATGTATTATTTCGGAGGGCGATAAGTTTATAGGCATTAGTGAGTTTTCATCTATTATATCCGGATTCGGTGCGAATGACGAGGCAAACCTAAAAAGATCTTTTTCAGCAAGGTTAGATAGCGGTTGTTACAAATGAATGCGAGTGAAAATTAGTTCCAATTTGACTATGGATTTCTTCGTTTTTTGTTGAGAACAGTAATGTTTGGCTCACTTCCAAAAATATAACATTTTAAAATGCATATAGGGAGGAACAATAATTTGTTTGTTATTGATGAGATGTTGACTTGAGATGCATTCCTTTCTTGGTGTTGTTTTTGGTATTTATTTGTAAATAAAAAACCTTGTTTTTTATCAAAATTCTGAATTCATGCTTCTTACTTGGACAGACTCTTCTGGCAGTAATATTTCAACGAGTAATATTTCAATCTTCGTGGATTCAAGTTAATTTTTCAGTACTACATAAATTAATGCACTTATGAAGTGCATGTTTTGTCATGTCTCAATATTTCGTTTTAAGCTTCTAACTTAAAATAGTGTCTGCACCATTTGTCATACAAAATTCAACCTCTTTTCGCCTCCTCAAAGGTATAATTTTATCAGAAGCATGTATATTGAATTTTATACCTCTGAAAATAACTGTCTTCATAAAACAGTTTATCCCCGTAGAGGTAGAAATACTAAATTTTTAGCGTGCGATTTTATCCTTTTTTATAGGTCATATTAATTTTGTCTGTCATTCATTCAGACACTCGGGACAAACATTTTTATATACTTAGATTTATTTAAATTTAAGTACAGTCAAAATTATTAACAGATCAAAACCTATTAAATGAATACCAAGGCAAAACAAATTGAGTGAGTGAGTGAGTTAACATCATATGAAAGGTTACACTTAAAGAAGTTTTCTAATACTTTATAAAACTAATTTTGTTGAAATCCATTTTCATAATACTTTAAATTAGAAAATCGCATAATGTACTTATAGCATATAACTTATTTTTTACAGCATCTTCAAAACTTAGTTGAAATCGATTACTTAGCTATGGATATTGATAAATTAGTACAAATGGCTGAGCAGTGGACGGAGGACGTAAAAGTAACAGGAAACTTAACAGATTCAGATGTAGAATCACTACCCCATCATGAGAATAAAAAACACATTTGGACGGAAACAAAGTCTGGACCTAAGGAACAAAATTTACATAATGTTTCACATAGGGATGTACTGGAAGATGGTTTTGACACCGATGATAATTAGACAAATACAAGTGAAAATAAATAGTAAACTAATTTATTTAATTATTTTCATAAATAATTAGATAATCGTTAACCCTATATTTATTATTGATTTTCAAAATACGGAGGATGGAGCAAAATAGAATAAAAAGCAATTTAATTAATACTCTAAATGATTTTTGAGTGGAGTGAAGATTTAAGTGAAATTAATATAAACACACCATCTATTGGTACAATATAATCATAAAATAAATATTTGTAAGTTTAATTTACAATAAAAGTACCTAAGTAGTGTTTTGATTGCACAACTCAGTGTAATTTCTACTTTCCTATTACTCGTTACTAGCTTACACGTAAATAAACATAAATCCACAGTCCCATAATCAGAAAAATAATTTTCGTACTCTATATCCCGATTGAAGTAGTATTTTTCTGATTCAATACGCTATTGTTTGGATATTCAACTTTATATTTATTTTAATGGTAATATAATAGGTATTTTAAAGGTAGTCAGTCAGATTGCTGACTGCGATGTGTACACTCATGGTCTATGTATCTTAACTATCTTCAAAAATTATGAATACAACTGTCAATGGATTTGCGTTATGTTAATTACTGTTAATGTTGAGACACGTTGGTTTAAGCGCTTTTGTATTGTTACTTATATCTGCCACAAGTTAAGCACCAAGTTCACGAATTATTAGGAAAGTTTACTTTTTTCATTAACTCAAGGCCCATAATGAGCTAATTAATTTGATAACGTATAACCAGATACTAGAATAAAAGAGAATGGCTGAAAATAAATCAGAATTACTGAATATACTTATTTCAAAAATATTTTTTTAATTATTTCAGATACATAATGTTCAAATGTGAATATTATCTTCAGTCCAAGCATAGACAATAGTAATTTAATAAATGACAAGTCTTCAGTTGGATATAAACCCACCGTAGTTGTATTCTATTTTATTAGTCATTTTATGTGTATCTATCAAATTGACTAGTTTTTCGACACACTACTGCGCGTGCACAATACCTGTAAGGCAATATAAAATGTAAATTGAAATTTCGACCATATATTAACAAGTTTTTCGTCGGGTAAATAAAAAAGGCTCATAACCTTTATCGATTTCGTAATGCACCATAAAACAACACAATTATACGTTCATATTAAAATAATAGAATTAGTATTGCGTGATCCAGCATGAAGTTATTAAAAGAACTATTATTTATAAGTATATACAGTTTATGTAAGTAGCTGCGAATTCAAAACTTACAAAATTAACTTTACTATATTTGTATTCTTGTGTGATTTGTGTGTAACTTCTAAATCGACCTTTCTTTTCAAAATAGAAATGTATATATTATTTCTTCAACATTTTCTATTTATTCCTTCACGTTTAATCACTTTTGTAATTATCAACTTAACAGCAAGCCAGGTGTGGGCAAAACTCTAATATTCCGATATATTAAAGGTATTGTGATTTTCATCAAAAAGTACGTAGTCATGGGTGAAAAGGTACCTTCTAGGCAAGCGCGTCACATCCTAGATCACACCATCGCTTACCATCAGGCGAGATAGCGATCAATCGCTTGCCTCTTTACTATTAACAAAACGTATAAGTCTTTACGCATGAAAAAACTTAATTTAAAATAAAGAATTGCGAATTTATTATTTTAACAAATGCCGGTAGGTAATACCAAATATTTTTTTCATATCATAACATTGTAGTACTTGTTATTGAGCCGATAAAGGTATTTTAATTATGTCTATTTCAGATATATGGCGAACCTGCGAAGGGAAATATGCTCAAAAAACACGAGATCGCATGAAACATAAAATAGTAGGCATGGACAGAGAACTTACAATAGATGCAGTAGTTAAAAGGGCAAGTGTCAATCATTTAAAAATGTACTACGACCAGTAAGTAAGAAAATGACTAAGATTTTAACACTCGTTAGTGTTAAGACTTGCGATTGAGTACTCATTCTATAAGTTCTTCCAATAGAAGCAGGAACTATTTAGTTTGACAAATAAGATTACAATAAGAATAACATTATAGCTTACAACAATATTACATATCATGACCTAGTTTTATATAAAAGACTAGCTGACCCGGCGACGCGTTACTATGACATGAATTAAAATGAAACCTATCCTATGTCCTAAGTCGGAACAAATCCAGCAAAATGAAAAAAAATTATCGAAATCGGTTGGGTAGTTTCGGAGTTCATCGCGGTCACACAGTGACACGGAATTTACATATTGAAGGCCTATTTTCGCCTACATTAACAGCTTGAATACACAGTGAAAAGACCCCAACACTACTGTCTTTAATCGACCGTATGATATTTTTTTATTGATAATAGAAAAAACAATCAACAAGTACAACGCTTTTAAAATAAACTTCAACTAGTTTAGTTAGTGGCATTCGTAAAACCAAATGATATTTTTCGTTCTGCTCTATTAGTAGAACTAATGGAACTGATGCACCAATGGATAACAGGCTTGAGTATTTGAGATAGGTACTTATCTTGGCATATGCCAAAGCGCACTTTACCCCGTTAATCGTAATGTCAAAGTGATGACATTTTTTTTCTATTTGAAAAATAAAAAAAAACTTCAATACGTAATCTAAATTTGAAACTGAAAAAGAAATAAAAAAATAGTAAAAACTTTTAAGCCGACTTAAAACTGTAGTAATTTATTAAATTAATACCTTAAAAGGAAGAAATAAATAAATAAATATATATATTTTTTAAATTCAACACCGTTGTCCCTTTTATGCACTATATTATACATCTTTATATATATATATATATATATATAATTCTTCTCTGAGTGTGTATGTCACTGAACTCCTCCTAAACGGCTGGACCGATTTGAATGATTTTTTTGTGTGTGTTCAAGGGGATCTGAGAATGGTTTAGATTCACAAATCAGCCCGACAGATGGCGCTGCAGACGGTATCTAGGTTATTTATCTATACTGCAAAAATAACAGGCAGGACAACGTCTGTCGGGTCCACTAGTATATATATATATAATTTAAACTAAGTCAATTATTATTTTTTTTACAATCTCTTGTTTTTCTTGAGTTTGTAAACGATAAGAGCCTAACTGAAAGCAAAGATTGAAACAACATCTTTTAGAATTACGCTTTAAAGCAAACTACACGTCTTCTTAGTAATTGATGCACACATAACTCTCTTAACTTAAAAAAATACTAAATCTATTTGATGAAACTTACACCTTTCCTTAAGTTGAACTATACCTATTCCTAGTCCTAGATTTTTTGCAATCCAATTGAAAGTTTTTGAGATATGCGGAGGCAAACATATGCTTACGAAATTTGGCACCAATGTAAAGGAGCTGGTATAGATTGGTGTATATACAAACTGTGCAATTTTGACAATATTACGTATATTGGTTAATGACAACAAAATACATATGAAGATGTTATAAACAACTTGGGTAGAGTGTAATTTTTTGGTCATGAAGTGGCCCTGGTAATATTATAACCTTTTAATCATAGTCCTACCCCAATGTAATCACTGCGGCCTTGTAGATCTTGTGTTCTATAGTTCCATTTCAAACTATTTTTACTAAACATCTGTTGGCACATTGTCATTAACAATTTTGTGTTTACCATTACAGATCCGCGGCTTACCAAATAGCCGAATACGCTTATAAAGTTAAAAGAAAATACACAAGAATGGTTTTCGTTTATATGAGGTGCAACGAGCATAAAAATGCATTTACATTTGAGGAAGTACGTTAAATTCATAGAACCTTTATTATCATTAATATCTGTATTTCAGTCGAATATGATATGCAAGAAATAAAATACTTTTATATATTTTGGTATGTGGAAAGTGGCAAAATTATAAAAAAAAAAAATATCTAATTAATAGTTTAACGTGTTATAAATTGTGCTTTTTTAGCATCTGCAGTATCTAAGAGAAGTCCAACATATCAAAGCATTTATAGACAATATGATTCAAATGTTAGAAGAATGGGAAGACAAGGACACCCGTCAGAAGAGAATCACTCGAACTGGTCGAAATGATACTGTTGAACAACCAAATGCACGCAAAGTCAATAAAATTCAATCGCACCGCGTAGTCTCAAGTCAAAATAATACACAGCCAAACCTGACGCAAAGACAGAGACAAAGAGAATACATGGAACGTAAGAAAATGTTATGGAAATTGGCTCATGGTGTTCCTAGGAGCAACATTAAAAAGGAACATTTTGAAATGAAAAACAAATTGGAAGATGGCTTCGAATCCGATATGTATCACCTTTAAAAGATCTGAATAAGATAACTTAGCTTTTGATGATCACTTTGTAAAAGTCTAGGTACTTAAATAAGTTAGCATATAATACTCCAGAAATAACATTTATCAATTGTGTGTAAAATGGAGTATTTAAACAAAAAAGCAACGTTATTGATACTCTATATATTGGTTTTTATTGTCTTTGTTCGTTTATTATTTGTTTATATAAAACTCGGAGCAAGCACTCGTAGGCGGAGGAAACAAAAGCACTCAAAGTTTATGCCATTTTGGCCTGTGCACAGGCATCGCCACTAAATGCGGAACGCAACGATACATTGGTTTACTTTTGGTTAAGACTTTGTTGTTTTAATGCATATGGACGCAGAGCGCGGGGTTTTTTCTACCTACGATTTGAAGCTATTGTTAAACAATGAGACATGTGCTTAGCCGAGGCACACATCTGTGACGTTCCTCAGAAAGAGTTACGCGATAAGCAGTCTGATTCTAAGAAAAGATCTGTGTCTTAAATTTTTTGAAAATATAGAAATTTTGCACTGTGCTTGTTGTTCCTTTTCTTTATTTCTTGCAAACCTTGGACATAATAAATAAGTCAGGAGGAAATGTTTCAGCAAGACACTAATGCTTAATGCTTATTTAATTTAATTTTTGTTAAATTTTAGTTGCTGACAAAATACACTTTGTTTTTAAAGAATTTTAAGAAGGCGATAAATACGTCTATATTAATATTATAAAGAGGAAGGTTTGTAAGTTATGATAGGTATAGGAAGTTAAATTCGAATCTACTTATACGATTTACAAAATTGTTACGAATGCGCTTTCAGGGTGGACGTACAGACACCGTTACAAAGTATAATTGATATTTAACTTGTTATTTATAACCGTTAACCTCTCGTAATAAGCTAAATGCTAGTGATACAAGTGGGCCCATGTCCCTAGTACATCGGCAAGGACCGAACTAGGCCCGCTTTAGTCAAAGCTGACATTTTAACGGCTTGCTATTAGCCATTTAGCTCATCTTAGTATCAAGAAGTACACCGATGAGCGGAAGCCTCACCTAAAAATGGAGGGTTTTACCATAATCTCTACGCTTGGTGGAGATTATGGTGAACTTTAAAATTTAAGACCAATGGCGCCTTTTGGTAGAGGTGTCAGTTTTAACCCAAGCGAACCGAGTCGGTTCTTATTAATAATTAAACTTAATTAAAAAATCTTGGATATTAAAAAAAAATAGTAAAAATTCAAATTGTCTCAGGCGTCAAGTGAGACCGAATACTTCCTATTCGGGCGATTACTCATCCAATTGAGCTACCAAGACCTTACAGACTCGTTGAATTTATTCGTGTTTTAAGCTGACGCCATCTCCATTTGTTCATGTCATACCTAGGTATTTTAGCTACAAAATCGAATGTAATGCTACATGTAACAGCAAATGAACTGTTTTTGTTATTAGAGAATTTATCTAATAGATTTTTACCTATAAAGAAAAATGTGGACAATAAAATCTAGCAATTAAATGCTTTAATAACAAAAAAAAGGTATAACTGCTTATTTTGTGAATATTTAATGTAGTATTGTTTAGAGCAAGGCTGCTCAAGTTTTTTAACAGTCGGGCCAAACGGATGATTCAGAAATTTGTGGTGAGCCACTAACCACTTATTTATCTATTGAAATCAAGTCATCAATGATCCGCCAAAAAACTCGTACTTAGGCCTTGTGCAATAAAAACATATTCAATATTTTCAACTTGGCGGGAATTTCTGAATCTTGCCTGCGCGGGCCATTCAAAGTGCGTCGGCCGGCGGGCGATTGGGGCCCGCGGGCCTATGATTGATACATATACATACTTATACTTATACATATACTTTTGTTAAGCTTACTGACAGAAATAATCCTTATCTATTCGTCATCTCTTCTAATATTCTTCTATTACATTTGAATGGGTAATAAAATATTCTACTATTTTTGAGGACTTGTAATATATTAAACTACAATCTGCACTAATCCGTACAGGGCCCGAGTGGTGATTCATTGGTGATCCATTCTTAATATAGTGTTTTCAAAATCTCTAAAGAACACTTGCGTTCAGAACTGTATACAGAAAAGAACAAAAAAATTTTGATTAAAATTCACATATTTGGTAAAAACATGGTTGATGGCGAGGTTTGGCGTGAATTACCCATTTCGTATTTAAGTGAATGTATATGTTTTTACCGTAGACCGATCACCATGAAATGTTTAAGCAAGTCTTTACAGTAAAAATAATAGTAAGAATATACAGTTTATTATCAGAGAGAGATAGAGTAACATTAACCACTGCGCGCGGGTAGGTTCTATAGGCAGAGAATATAACCTAGTACACTCGCTCGCGTCTCTGTTTCTCACCGCTTTCAATCCGATCGTTCGTTAGTTTGCACTTTAGTTAGATTGTCGTATTGCAATGCCTCCGAAAATAAATCCGGAGACGCAGTTAAAATTATTACATGCTAAAAGGGACAGCCTTTTTAAGCGTATGCAATCAATTAGAGATTATTCATCGCAGGTCACTGATGAATCATTAAAAGAATTGTTTTTTCTTCAATCGAAACAGAATTAGCACTTAGAATTCGAAAATATTCTCGATAAACATAGGCTCTGGCAGATTCCCGGGTGGTATTAGGCTGCTAGTAGTAAACTGATCTCATCAACCGCTTGGCTCCTTGTCTATAACTGCTCATGGTACTTCAAAATTTCGAATCCGAAATCTCTGAATTGGAATTAAGGAATTTAAAATTCAATTCATTAAAGGACTAACTTCAGTACCATGATTTAATTTAGTATACTAACAACCTACATACAGAACGTCAACTACACAATCTAGCCACACAGATCTTGTCCTAAAGCAAAATGACAGGGAAAATAACTAGATAATGTACAGTGCAGCAAAAGTTGCATAAATCAATAAATGTAAGTAACAATATTTTTATACCCTACAAGCAACTACTAAGGTTTCTCTTCAAGGCCAATTAAAACCAGTGATACGTAGATTAAACGAAGTATTATCACTCTCGATTTTTCATTTTCTTATTTCTATTTAATTCTGATCGGTGTCAATACATTTATTATAACTGATCGGAGTATAATCCTTTCAGTGTTTTGTAATATCTTGGAGTTGGTAGGTGGGAAGCTCCCAATATTAATATTCAGATCGGAGTCGGGACTTAGCGGAGGGGTCATCATTGCTAACTTTGTCGGTGGCAGCTAGGGCGACCAGATAAGTTATTAGAATATGGGAAGTTCTATTTTGAGTAATCCTTATTCACAACAGCCGTTGAAGATTGACTTCAGAAATAGATTTCTATGTCTTTTTTATTATTAAAACTCATACAATAAATCACAAATCGCTAAATGTAGTGTACAAGGCATACTTATACATACTGCTTTTAACATCAATCAAACATCGTCATTTTATATAGGTATTTATAATATTTTTTTCGTCAATCTAAAATATGTTCCACTTTAAACTGCAACGCCTTAAATCGCTCACTTTTTAATCAATTATTTTACGACGACAACATAGCTCCACTCTCTACCGTCACAATTTCGATGATGAAAATAAATATGATATATCGCAAATATAAACCAATTTGAAAATCACATTCCACTATAATCTTAACAACTTCATAATAGCTTGTCAAAATAAAATTGATAATGCCCATGGCGGGTGGCCATGGCCACGTGGCCACTCTGGTTGCATGCCGTTATGGTACACAGTTTCTGATTAGATAAGACAGTGCTTTCGCTACTTAACTTGAGTTTAGAATCATCTATGTGTGTGTAAAAAAAGAACATGTGCATAATTTAAGCAAAAGCCTTATTAGCACGATTACATAACAGAGTCATTAAAACTATTGCATGTCTGAAAACTTATATGCAATACTACAGAACTTAATAAATTAAGCTGGCAGCGTAGAACTTAGTTTTGAAATGAGCAGATAGCGGAATTGAGTTATTTAATTAGCTTAACTATTTGAATTGATTATAATAGTGCCTACGCGTTCACCGATCGCTGATGTTAATAGTAAGTTATATATTAGTGATATTTCAAGTTATTTATATAATATTATGAAATAAATATTTTTGGTATCATTTAATGTTGGACACAAGAGCTATGTCAGAGGAGTGGAAAGCCACGAGTAATTATTCCAAACAACGGGTGTTTGATATCAAATTCAATTTTGTATTGTGTACTTATTGTAGGTAAGTATAACTTCTTTACTTTGGAAAAGTAAAGGAATTGGTAGTATCGATTTTCGACCGTTACTATAAACTGCTTCAACAAATTACTATTGAGAGGAGAAATAATTAACATTTCAAACCCAGACAAGATATACCCAAATACGTAACCAAATTTACTTAGGTATACCGAGAGCGACAATATTTTCTGTAATAGGTAAATTACTAAAACGATTTCACTCCTTTATCTATATGAATCGCAAAATGACAATGCTATTTTATTACGATAAGTACTACTTATCTAGATAACACAACGTAAAAACTTATTCCGTGATTATCCAGCACCACAAATAATCGAAGGCGGCTTGGCGTGGGCAGTTTCAAGTAACAAACCGTGTATATACACTTTCGCACTAAACTAATCTCTTTTACGACGAGATAAAGCTCGTATTAGTGTTTTTCAGCCACTGCAGACATTGAGGCACTCGACGAATGTCACGGATCAAACTGACAATAAATGTCAAGTATTTACTTTACATTTACGCTTTAATTGTGAGCCATAATGGAGTAGAGTTCGCTATGAATTCCGTCGATGACAATGCACGTTCATCGGTAGGTAATGTTATTTTTTATGGCTTTGGAAGCGATGTGTGACATGCGGCCTCCTAAATTAACGCAACGTCATGTAGATGCAGAGAAATCAATCGCCCTTTAACTGTGTGGTTATACATAGTTATTTAAAATGGATCTTTATGAAAGATACGACGAGGGTGTGTGTATGTAAGAAAGAAGCAAAAACAGTATAATAAAAAGAAATTACATACTGTACCTATATTTCAGAACTTTTTCCTACTTTACTAATATCAATACTCTCGCCGTATCAATCGCCGTAGCAATCTACCTACTTACATTTTGTATATTTCAGATATGATTGGCACATTCAGATTGAAAAAATTACGGGTAATTTTGAATACATAACTATTTGTAACTTCTATCATGTATTAAATGTTACAAATATGTTTTTGTAGGTACTTGATTTGATCTTAAATAACCTTTGATTATTCAAAGTAAAATTGTATAAAATTTATATTTTAAACAATTTTACTCTTAAAATTCAATTTGCTAATAAAGTTCAAAAAAGAAGAAAGTCAACTACGAAATTATTCTTTGAAGTAAAATTACACACATCCTAAAATTACTCAACATCATGTTGTTATCAGCCGGTAGATAGACATATCTTGGATAAAAAGTAGCACAATATAAATCAATTTAACAACTCAATACATTGATCTATATAATAAAGCAATTAATTGTGTAAAATATAATCATTTTTTATAATATTTGAGCCATTGTAACGTTATAGTAATTGCCTAACGAATGTAGGTTGTACAACCACACAGAGAAAGGGTTGCTTAACTCTAAGTAACGTTAACATTATCATTGTTTTTTTATTTAATTCACAACCTGAATATTCTCTTCAAAAAGGTAGTTTTCTTATTCAACATTCACTCATATACCTATTAGCATCGCTGTAATAAATCTGTAAAGATAACCAATACTGAAAATTTGTTACTTCAACTTATGTGCTTACTGTCTTATTTAAATTCTGTTGTGTGCTTATATTTAATGTATCCTATATGCGACTCAAGATACACAGGGCAAAACCTTCGCTCGATATTTCGTTGTCTAAAACGCATGCGCAGCGCCCCAGGCGGCAATCCGTAACGGAGACGGAGCCGACATCTGAAGCACATTTACAACTTTGTCATAACTCCTGTTACAATATAACTAGTGTCGATCATCTGAGACCAAAATCGACCTCTGTGATGCGCTAATGCGCATTTAGGTACCAAGATAACTACACTTGTTACTCTTATGAAAAAAAATTTTGGTTGTCTGTAAAGTCGATTTACGGACGATAATTTTACGTGGTAACGTCATAAGAAAACATTGCTGAAAAATTGCATACTTTTATGAATTGAATTGAATTATCATTATTTCGTATAATACAAAGGAGTTAATTGAAAATGATTTTCTTTTCTCTAAATTAACTTTTATTTACACTCGTTAATTATACAGATTCATTACAAGTAACAATGCTATTAACAATTTATTTACAACTTATATGCATGTGTGATATTTCAGGTCCTCCACAGTTGACTTTTTATACGATCGTTTATTTATATGAGTCATAATATTTTATTAGTCAAAATTGTAACATAACCTATTATTACTACACTCGCCGTCCGATGCTTCTTTTTTAATAATCAAAGAACAATACATAAGATGCAAAAATTAATAACCTTTTTTGCCGCAATTATTGTTGTAATAAACAATATAAACCACATTAACGTTTCACTTCACTTTATAAACAGTAGACAAAACAGTTCACGTGTAGGTTGTGTGCTGCCACCGTCTTTCTTCTACTCGGACGCATCGGCCGATGGAGTGGAAGAGAGATAGATGCGTCACAAGCCGAACGTTTAGGCCGATCATGCCTCTCTAAGGCTTGTTCCGCGGTCTCGATTGCACGCTCGGCCCAGGCGGAACGTGACAATAAGACAAATACATGAGATTATGTCACTAATCAAATTCTGAAAATGCAATAATTAATTGCCTTTTTTGCCGCAATTATTGTTGTAATAAACAATGAAAATCACATTAACTTTTCACTTCATTTTATAAACAGTTGAAAAAACAGTTCACGTGTAGGTTGTGTGCTGCCGCTGTCCCTTTTCTGGACGCATCGGCCGATGGAGTGGAAGAGGGACTGAATCGCTTGTTCCGCGCTCTCGCTTGCACGCTCGGCTCAGGCGGAACGTGACAATGAGTCATGCTTTTTCGTGCGTGCAGCCGGCGTTCATCGATTTATAAGACGTTGAACGTTCACGTCAAAAATATAAGTAATTGGAGCGGAGCGAACGAAGTGAGCGAAGCTCCCATGGATCAGCTTCAATGGCGCAATGTCTGTTACGCCATAACTTCCCGAGTTCTTAACCGATATTAATATTTTTTGTGTGGAATCGAATCAACATGTTTAGGACCAGATTGTGACGGAGCCCGAATTTTGAAATTCGAAAAATTCCCATCGATTTTTTTTTTTCTTTTTAGGTATTACGCTCCGCTCCAATATATGGTACCAGCGTAGCTTTATGGTTAGCGACTGCATCGCCTAGTTGTAAATTGTACTTTATTGCACACTAAAAAAACATTACGTAGAAAACAAAAGAAAGTACGTTTACAAAAGGCAACTTTGTTGCTAAATAACAATCTCCTTCAAGCAAGTTTGAGCGAAGAGAAAATAAATGAACTGTATAATAAAGAAGCGGATGCAGGAAAGAATGAAGGGAAATAAGTGATATATCTTATTATAAATAAATATAAATGCGATGAGAAAATATACATCAATGCAAATTCTTGAAGAGTGGCCAGGAAATAACTTTTATGTGATCGCTAAAGCATCTTTAATTTTTAGCCAATATAAATATCTTAAGAACTAACAGTTTTTATTATTAAGTCAAAATGATTTAGTGCATTTAGGTATGTGGTGAAAGATGTTCAGTTAATTTTATGTACCAGGACATGAACCCTGTTAGGGCACCGCAATATACATTATTAAAAAAATATAAAATAACAAGACCAGTCATTATAAAAATACAAAACAAAAATTAAATAACACAATAAAATGTCGAATATTATTATGATATTTAAAATAAAAGTATACAATTTTAAGTTCTAAAACATGACAAACTTTGAAGAGTGTTTAAAATTAAGGTAACCATGATACAATTAATATTAATTAATGGAACAAAACAGTTCGCTCCACCAGTACTTATTTTCAGCGAAAATTATTTAGTAGCTCTTGCAACGAAAAGAAACTTTATGATAGCAAATTTTTCTTTAATAGGTGTTTAAATTTATTTATGTTATTTTCTGTTTTAATATGCTCGGGTACTTTATTGTATATTTTTACAGCCATTGCAAAAATACCTGTACCCTAAAAATAGTGAATTAAAGTTAATTTTAGAGTCGGGGGATAGTTTTTGACGTGGTCTTAGATGATTAGGTCGTTCGTACTGTGGGGAGAGATGCGTGTTTTTTTAACGAAAATACTTATCTCCAATATTTATAGGTGAGTAAAGATTAGAACTCCTTCACTATTAAAGAACGGCCTACAGCTTGTTCTCTCATCTGTATTCATAATTATTCGAAGACATCGCTTTTGTCATTTGAATAATTTGATAGTATCTGTGCTATTTCCCCAAAAAACAATATTAGAATGTAGCCAAGCGTTAGCATACGCGTAGTATGCTTTTAAAGCGGTTCGTTTATCAGTGGACTATTTTAGCTCATATAACGCGCATGTAGAGCTAAACATCTTTGCGGCAACTTTTTTGTATGACTCTTCTAATTAATATTTGTATCGTTATTGATCCCTAAAAGTGGATAAGTATCAACGCATTCTAACTTTATATTTTGGAAAGTGTAATCTATTTGTAACTGTTGTCTTTGATAGAGCCCAAACTGCGTAAGTTTATTTGAGCAAAATTAATGTTTAGGTTGTGATTGGCGAGCACGCTTCCGTGCTTAGTAACATAAATTGTCTACGATTGAACTTTGCTGATACTTCCTGTATCGTGTTTATGGTGCTCTATTTCAACATATGGGGCTCTATATTAAGGTAGGACGCAAACCAATCATAATATGCCAATCCTGTTACAGTTATACAATAATGTAATACAATATTCTGTTAAAAAATATTGTTTTATACAATATTTTTTACAGAATATTCTATAAAACTCTATCATAAGCCTTGCTCATGTCCAACAGTGTGCCAACGGCATATTGTTTATTATTGATTATATTTAGTATATGTTGTATGTATTCATAAACAGCTAATGATGTTGACTTTTGTTTCCTTAATCCATTTTTATTATTGTTAAACAACTTAAACTTTTCGCAATAAGAATACAAGCGAATCGCCATCGCGATCTCATAGATTTTGGAAAAAGTTGACAAGGGAGCCACTGGAGCCACAAAATTATTGCAATCTCGTTGATTGCCCTTTTTGTGAAGTGGTTTTATGACTGCTAGCTTGAGCATATCTGGCACAACACCCTCAGCAAAAGACTGGGTTAAATAATTAGGATAATGGCGATGCTAATTTATCTTCACATCTTTTGATCAAATATAAGGGATCCTCATCATATACAAAACTTTTGTTATTAATAGTGACTTGCCCAAGATACATTGAGCTTTCAGAGGTTTTAAAAACTGGTTGTCGGTGGTTTAGAGTTTGACTTATTTTCGGCGTCTCCAACAGAAGAGAAAAATTAGTTAAATGTATTAGCTACTATTTTAGAATCTTCTATTAGATGGTTTTTTACCTGTAATTTAATATTTTTCCTTTCTTTTAATGGAAGATTATTAGTTTGTTCTTTAATTATGTGCCACATTGTTTTGACAATATTTTCTGATTTCTTTATTCTATTTATATTATGTATTTATTTCGATCTATATTTCTTACATAGTAATATAAAGAATACTTATAATATATGGAAATAAACCTAAAAAATATTAAATAATATAAAAGAAAATATTCAAATAAAAATAAATGTAGGTCATATAATGACACTGCCTATATTTATATGGCTACCTATACATATGTATATAGGTAAAAAAAATATGATGTTGACCACGTTTATGGATTATTAAAAGATAATACTAAAATTTGATTTGCGTTAAGAGATTTGTGACATCTATGACACTCGTTGACACCTCAATCATTAACACTTCCAGGGAGGTCTGGCCACATAAAGTTAAAGTATTGCCCCACCGCACCCAAGATCGATTCACATAAAGGGATGATGACCCTAGCATAATAACTAGCTTCTTTAGAATGAACTCTAATGCTACGAAATACCATACTATTTTCAAAACCAATGGCCACAAGGGTGGCGGTACTTGAATAAACATTCTGTTGCTATTTTTATAAGACAACAATAGGAACTTTTATTGGCCGTTTTGTAGTTTCGGAAACTGTCACAAAACGTTTATCCATCGGCCCATTCGGCTGTGTAAACATAACAAAATTAAATTAGAAAAACGTAATATCGGACCAGAATAATGTGATGAAAAACTCACTTGTCCAAGTATAGGTAGTTTTAATTTTTGTTGATTTCTAGTAATAACACTAAATTAATTGGTTGTGGTTAAGTTGCGTAAGAAAAGTGACGAGCAAATAAAAAGACAAAATTGTGGGTGAGCTTCACCTAAGCGTAAAATTTATCCCACCAAAAACATTCTGTAAAAACTAGCCAAGTCTCGATGGAGCTGCTTGTTTATCTCTAAAAAGTAATGAAATCTAGACAAAGCCGTGCAAAGCCCAAGGTGCCTTACTGCGATTTCTTGTTGTGTGACTTGGCCGTTGAACAGTCTTTATACGTTAGTGGGTACAAGTAAATTTTGTTTACACATAATGTTATATCTGTTGTAACTACCTACGTTTGTTCAGCGAGATAATAGCCCATACTGGTATTGGTGTAGGTACTTGTATCGTGTGAAACAAAACAATGGAAGGTGTCTTTTCGCGCTCTCTCAACAAACTTATAGAATCATTTACGTCTATTTTATGTTAGATCGGTGGTCGATTTGACGCTTCAAAAAGAAGAGAGCAGAAGTCAGGATTGTCAATGCTGAATGCATGTGTTGCACAATCAACAACAGCCTAAAATGAGACACTAGCGACCAATTACCAATACCAGTATGGGCTATTGTCTCGCTTAACAAACATAGGTAGTTACAACAGATATAACATTACGTGTAAACAAAATTGACTTGTACCCACTAACGTATAAAGAATGTTCAACGGCCAAGTCACACAACAAGAAATCGCAGTAAGGCACCTTGGGCTTGGCACGGCTTTGTCTAGATTTCATTACTTTTTAGAGATAAACAAGCAGCTCCATCGAGACTTGGCTAGTTTTTACAGAATGTTTTTGGTGGGATTTCACTTCTTTTTGTAGAAACGTGGGCATATTGATTTATTTTATTAGAGTTTCTTATTTGACACATTTTTTTTAGGAGTAGTTTTTTAATTATTACAAGTCTTTCTTTTCTTTATTTCCGGTTCTGATTCTTGTACAGTAGCAACAGTTTTTCGTATTGCCCATTCGCATTCATTATTTATTAATTTAGACAGTTTAGATGGTTTAATTTCTGAAAGATCGGCGCGGTATTTACGACTTCGAATATCTCTTCGTAAACTTGTAAGTATAAGCATAAAAGCCCGTCTAGTCTTATTATCTAGAGTTTTCCTTTAATTTTATTTATATGCGTATTAAAAGTTGAAGGGGAGGCATTCGCCCAGCAGTGGGACGCTTTAGGGTAGATTGAAAATTAGAAGATGTGTCCCACTACGCTGGATTTTTGCAATGACAGACGATTTTTGTTTGTACCAATAGTAGAAGGGGGCATTACCATATCTCTAATACAGCTGAGACCAGCTGAGGATTCTTCATCGGATACTTTAGACCTTCGATTTTTGACATCAAATGAAGCGGCCCACCAAGTTGAATACTTTTTGTAAAGGCGGCATGTCGATCTCTAATAGTTTGGATGGGCTCTTGTGTTTTCTGATCAGGGTCACCAGGTACTCCAGATCTTCGATTATCCTTGTTTTTATAGTTTTCCCTTTATGTGGCCATTAAACCCTAACTCTGTACCAAATTTCAGCTCTCTGAGTTTATGGGAAGTACTAGTTCTATTTTGATGATCATAAGTGAGTGTCGTAAATGCGAAACTTTGCTTTCGCTTAACTTCGGAACTAAGTGACCTACAGACTTGAAATTTTGGATTTTAAGTGTGTGATTACAGCTTACTAGATGACGAAAATTTTTGCGGTCTAGTCTTATCTAGAGGTTCTCAAATAGGGGCCTGAAAATGCAGCGAAATGGTTCGAGTAAAGGATGGTACGGCAGTGTTTGCTTCGCGCTCGACTTGGCGGGGGCACTGCCCCCCGATTACTAGTAGCGAGCAATTAACGATTAAAATACAATTGATGATGACAAATACGAATATATATATTATTATTATCTATTAAAAAATTCTATATCTAATCTGGAAACTAAAGCATAATATTAGTTTTTACATTCACACCAATTAGCCTTACCCAAAGTATGCACTGTAAGGCTTGTGTTATGGATACTAGGGTAACGGATATACTACGAGGTACATGTATTATATGATACATTAATAATTCACAGAAATATATATAAATACCCATTACTCAGGACCGTCGGTGCGAAAGGCAGGCAGGCACCATACAGTCGTCAGTTAAACCACGTTCATTCCAAAATTTGACAGTGTTTTTAGTTAACATCTGTTAAAACAGTGGTCAAATACGAGTCTAACCCGCGAAGTAAGAATTCAATTACTAATATACTTAACGGTCGATAGGTGCATCGGCAGAAACTTTGCCATTACTCACAAATTCAGATTCGTATCCTAAAAGTGAAACATATTTGTGTAAAGAACCTAAGCAATAGTTACCTAGTCATGGTTACTTACTGTATTAGGTGCTTACATATTATGAAATTACCGATTTCTATGGATATCTATAGTACTATTTTTTAGAATAACCTAGAAACATTCTTATTTTGAATTAATTTGAGTCAATTGTCTAGGTGAATGAACATATATGCTTCTAATTGCAAAAAAAAAATTAACTTACCTGATTTTCAAACAAATTAACAATTATTATAATCAAAATTGTTCTAGATAAATGGAAATCCTATGGGTTAAATATCAGTATAAATAGAGTTTGGGTTGGCTTATAAGCTACATTATCATATATATAATTAGGGGGAAAATAACGTGACCTAAATATTACATATTTTTGACAATAATATCGTGTTAAAACGTGATATTAAACACATCATGTAATATTAAACATGCCAATGAAGATGCATTTAAGGAAATTTTACTTTTTTAAATAGTCAATTCTATTGTCCAACAATAAGTATAGCCCAGAGATTCCCAGCATCGGAACCAACGAAGTCATTTGAACAAATAAATCTTAATCCACATTGTGTAGCGCATCGCAATAACAGAGCCGTAGATTCGCAGTCTCCACAATAGGAATCAGAAGTGTGTCCCATTGTGGCAAATTGGGCAGTCCCTCAGCCGTGAAATCGTCATAGAACCATTGACAGCGGGCGTTAATAAAAACATGACAACATGTCAAAACTGACCGGACTTGGTAGGCGACAAGTGACGTTCATTGTTCAGTGCCTTTAGAATTCAGTGTGGGCCTCTTACACCTACGTGGTGCGATGACGAAGCTATATGCGGTGTTTGCGCATCGGATTGTTCCCAGATAATCGGCCTGGACAAAAATTGAGCACGACCTCCATTCAGGAATAGTGAACTGTAACGTTAGGAACGTAATAATGACACCGCCGAAGTCACGTTTTTAATCAGGCAACTTTTATTGAACATGTTTTTGTAAATACATAATCTGCTCTTGTGGTCAAACTAGTGCTTATTTTCTTTAAATAAAATACCTATTCGTAACTCTCTACAGATTTTATTTTCATTGTTTATTACTTTCATATTTCTTAATATTATCATTTATTTATTTATTTTTAAACCAACAGCGTTTTATACAACTTAAACGGTAAAGGTATGCGCAAAGCTTGAACTAGGTTTTAGGTCAGAACATACAGTTGCAAACTTATATTTGCACTTTGATATATTTTATTACTTTATGAAAAATATATGAGTAGTAATATAATTTTATTTTAAATGAAGAATGCTTCGTCTTATTTCACCTATGGTTTTCTAATAAAAGCTAACCACGACCGTGATATAGCGCCACGACGATATAGCGTCGCGAATTTGTTTCACTATTCACAAAATATAATAAACTACAATAGCGCTCCTAAGCCGTGATGGTAGCGTGTGGGTTAAAATTAAACAAAGATTTGGTCCGGTGTAATAGTATTGCGTATATTTTTCACCACAGGTGTATATTTTTTATGAATTTGACTTTGGCTTGATGAGAGAAGGTAATGAGAAGGTAAGACGTAGCTACGCCAACGTAAATTTTTCTAGCCTCCAAAGACTTTAGTTAAAACTGTAAGAATTTATAGTCTTGACTATCACTATGACGATAAGTATGACTTTCTTTCTATAGGTATAAATACAAGTCTCAGAAATGCTAAAGCCAGTAATCTCACCGTAAGGGTTGCGGCGCCGCCCGGCGCACGTGGTAGTGTTGTTGCAATGTCTTCAAGTCAGCTAATTTATGGCGATCCACGTGACGGCCGTGCATTGGACGCAAGGTAAAAGAAACTCAACACACAGGTGTGTTGTGTATTTCAGCATAACACGCATATATTTATTTTTGATTATTACCCAATAGTCTAAAATTTGTAGCGAGTTTATATAACACTTTGGTACGTTGTACACATCTCATATAAAACAGCTTATTTTAAGCGATCAATTTTAATTACAAAGTGTCATTCGCGTGTCGGTACTAGCTACATACCTACTAAAGCCTCTTTTTTATTCTAATCAACGAGTTCAGGAGATGAGTCAACTCTTTAGTGGACGCCATATACGACGCCATACCATGACGACCGTTTGGTGCAACGGTAACGATCCTGCCTTTCGCAACGACGGTCCTGGTTTCGAATACGGGTTTTGATGATAATTTTTGTTTTGCTGAATTTGTTCCAACTTAGGACATACGATAGGTTTAATTTTAATTTATAATAAAACATATTGCAAATTATAATAAAAGAACCACGGCGACGTGTGGCCGGGTCAACTACTATATATGTATATACAATAGCTTACCGCCTAAGAATTCACTTGTGAGCCGACTTGATATTTTTAGTATTTTTCTATTAAAATAATTTATGTTATAAGATAGCATTGAAAGAGTAAAAACATATAAACGTTAAAGAGAGTGGATCGATCAAAATGCCTTTTGTCACGATACGCAGGTGAAAGGCACAGAAATATCCTCTTTACCGATGAAAAAAAATTTCACGATTGAAGAGCACTACAATAAGCAAAATGATAAAGTGTACGCTCACAGTTCTAAAGAAGCTGCTCAAGTGGTCGAAAAAGTACAACGTGGTCATCATCCTGCATCAGTGATGGTTTGGTGGGACGTGTCTTACCAAGGCGACATTTTTTTTTCACAAAAATGTAGCTTTTTTGTGAAAAAATGTACCGTGGACTTTCCAGCAGGACTCTGCAGCTGATCAAAATGCATGAATTACCCAAGCCTGTCTTTTCACAAACCAACGTTCCGGACTTTATAAGAGCCGAAGACTAGCCCTCATCTAGCCCAGACAGTTTTTGTAACATTACATTAGTTCATAAAAAATATTGCACTTTCATTTATAACAGAACTCATGGCTGGACTAGGTATATATATTTATGAGTGTTACATATCTACGTATTATTATATGTATGTCAATCCGTTACCCTAATGGATACTATCCATTAGGTACAGTGCTTACTTTGGCTAGGTTAATTGGTGTGAATGTAAAAAATATTTATTTATTTATTATTATCTGGGGGCACGGCAGTGCCCCCGCCAAGTCAAGCAAAAAAGCGGCACGAAAGTACCATCCTTTTCTCGAGTTTATACTTACATTAAACTACTAAATACTCTTTTGTGTGCTTGTCTTGTGGCTAACAAAGCCAATGAAGTCATCTATGGCGTGCTTCTTTTAAATTTACACACTATTGGAACTAGACTCATTTATTTTTTATTTGTTATTAATAATACATTATATAAATAACTATCAATTCAATTTGAACATTAAATCTACAATATCTGAACTATGATCTTTTCAGTTAGTTCTCATACCCCAGAAACATTTATTATTTTTGCCTAGAGTAATTAATATTTTCGTACATTTAAAAAGCTACCTGAATCAAGCTTCCTCCTCCCTCCAATGCTTCCGCTTTATATTTTTTTACTGTCAGTAGTTTTAGGTTAAATGGATACACAAATCATTGTGAATTCATTGTTTCATTCAAATATTAACATTAATACATAAATAATTTAATATAATACATAAAACATTATAGAAAAACCTAAAAAAAAATTTTAAGAATTCCTATTACCTTTAGGAATTTTTAAACAATTGTGGCATCACAATCATGTTATGGAAATATTAAAATTAATTAACAAATATTTACAGACAAATGTAAAATGTAGAAAGTTGTTGCTTATTCCATCAAATAGCCTGGCAGTCATATCAATATGTGCTCGAGTCGCTAAAGTTTGTGGCATGTACTCCGCCGCCTCAGGCAAGAACTCACGTCGCACGCTCTTGCCTAAAGTAAACAAACCGCACTAAGTATAACCGGGGCTTAGCCCGCTTCACTCGCGGTGACAAATTTTATTAAATCTCATCTCAGAGGAAAATTTATTCACTACCAGAGAACATCAATAATGTCGTTAGAAGTTTTCTCCTGGACTGGATATAATTCATACAAAAAATATGTTTTTTAATATCTCCGCATCCTTTGCTTTAATCATATAGAATAACTAGTGTTTTACTTTATTCCGTATTGTTTTCAGTACTTATTTTGAGTCATCATTAGTTGGTTTATATGGTGTCAACTGGTGGTATCAATCTTTTTTCACTGATTTTCATGTGCAGAGTTACAACGAAGATTACAAAAATATTTTCCATGCACAGATATCAATTCATGGCGATTGATTGAAATGTATAGTTACAACTTCCTTTTTCTACAGGGCCATTTGGTGCAGAGATGCAATCAAATTATCTTTTTGATCCAGTAATGTTAATTTCTAATCAAAAGTTACGATACTTTATTTCACACTTCTTATTTTAAAACTGGTGACACTTTCATACAAGCTTGTAATCTGTTGTTCACTTTGTTCGGTACTTTTTTTTTTAATTATGAAGCCCGTGTCTGTTTCACTTTTATAGGGAGCGTATACTTAATGGTTCTAAGGTCAAAAGTGGTGGATTTTTCATAAAAACTTCAATCAATTTCTCCACCTTATGGTTTGAATTTTCTAAAAGGCTGAAATTTCCACAAACGAACAAATACGAGTGTTTATTTTGTATCAAATTGCCAATACTGAATTTCATACTGGTGATCTTTAGCAC
Organism: Calamotropha paludella; assembly: GCA_927399485.1. Classification (NCBI taxonomy): domain Eukaryota; kingdom Metazoa; phylum Arthropoda; class Insecta; order Lepidoptera; family Crambidae; genus Calamotropha; species Calamotropha paludella. The sequence continues at coordinate 27,056,613 of OV656803.1, read as the reverse complement.
TGGCATCAAGGATCAGTGCTGAGTACTGAGTCGTGACACAAAACCCAAGTCGTCGGTGCAGAATAAAATCCGTATATGGAAGCCAGGTCGTAGTTAAAGAAATTGCAATCAAAACGCATCAGCTTGAGCGTAAGAAAAAAAGTGACATTATTTTGAAGGTCTGCCTTTTGATTGACAAACATGTGACAAACAAACACAACTTTTTTACTTTCTTTGTTTTATAGAATAAATACCTAAGCTTTATTTTTATTAACATTTTCTATTATATGGTTTATGAACTATATTGTTTATGCAAAATCTTAAGTTATTTATACAGTTCAATGTATTTTGGTCACAATCGACTCGTATCGATATTTAATGTGAAATTATATCTAAAATGTAATTTACGTGCTGGCAACTTTTATTAATCGAAATATAGTTTATTGCAGTGACGCCTGTATAAATGTAAAATTTATAACTTTTAATGATAAAATTAATGTACACAATCATTTCCTAGTTTAATGATGGCATTCCCTTTTGCCGAATATCATCAATTGCTTAAGTCGTCCAGCTTTTAAATAAATAAAATTGTGCTTATTGAACAGACCTTCAAACGAACACGGTGCAGAGTCGAAAGTGACTTGACACCGGCGTGTTTATCTTGTATTTTAACCGTATCGCAGCCGAACTAACAAGTTGGTTACTGACTCGCGATGTGGCTTTAGTTTGTTTTTGCTAGTCATTAATTGAAAAGATAGATACAGTTAATTAAAACAGTCCATCTGTAACTCTATTCTAATAGTAATAGTGTAACTGATAAGGCTTTAAAGAGAAGTAAGATTGCGTATGTTTTCGCCAAAAGCAAGTAGGTAATCATACACTCGGCGTCAAAAAAATCGCACCTCTAAGAAAATCACGTTCAAATGGCATTAACTCTGGATATGCACATGCAGTCGTATTAATTATAATTTTATTTAAAAGGTTACTTAATTAACTTAATAAAAAAACATTATTTTTCATTATCAAATAAAACCTAAAGCAACAAATAAAGGGTCACAAAAATTCTAAGGAAATTTTGCTGCTCGGGAGAGTCGCGAGTTGCGCTAACTTTGTGGGTATAAAGAGGTCAACACGGGTTCAATGTGGGTCATTCGCTATTAAACCGTTGAAGGGGACACACGCACTGATTTTACTGAAGAAAGAACATCTGGAAAATGGACACTACAGCTGATGAGGCCGCTCAAGTGGTTGCACTACTGCAAGCAGGGGTGCGGCAGTGTGATGTCGCCCGGCAACTGAATCTGAGCCGTTTTTCGGTTCGTAGAGTCTACCAGCGCTTTTTAGAGACCGGTGGCTATATCCGGCGACATGGGTCCGGTAGACGTCGCTGCACTTCGGAAAGAGACGACCGGTTCGTTGTGTCGTACTCTTTGAGAAATCGCTTCTCAAACGCTGTTCAGCTGCAACAGGAGCTCCAGGCAGTTCGCAGACGCACCGTGAGTGTATCCACGGTTAGAAGAAGACTGAAGGAGAAGAACATAGCAGCCCGCAGAGCTGCTACAGGTCCAAAATTGACTGCAGCGCACCGACGAGCCCGCTTGCAGTTTGCTCGCGACCACGTCGATTGGACCATTGAGCAGTGGGGAGCTGTTCTCTTCTCAGACGAGACACGAGTGTGTCTTTTCTGCAACGACCGACGAAGAAGAGTATACCGGAGGCAGGGTGAACGTTTCGCTCAAGCCTGCATCCAGGAGACGGTGGAATATGGAGGCGGATCCTGCATGTTCTGGGGCGGTATGTCGGCTGCCGGCAAAACCGACCTGGTCTGCGTCTCCCGGACCGGAGGTGCTCGCGGACAAGGGTCGCTGACTGCGCGCCGCTATATCACAGAGATCCTGGATGTGCATGTGGTCCCTTTTGCCGAATCTTTTGGCGAGGGGTTCACATTAATGCACGACAACGCTCGCGCACACACTGCAGCCATCGTGAACGACTTCCTGCGGAGGTCCCAAATTCCTGTGATGCAGTGGCCAGCGAGAAGTCCTGATCTGAATCCGATAGAGCACCTCTGGGACCATCTTAAACGTAAGGTTCGATCTCGGGATCCGGCTCCTTCGACTCTAGAGGAACTCCAAACCGCGGTGATTGAAGAATGGGGTCTTATCCCTCAAGAAGAGCTCCTGAAGTTGGTGAGGTCTATGAGGGACCGTATGGAAGCCGTCATCAGGGCAAGGGGGGGTAACACTAGATTTTGAGTTAATTTTAAGACACTTTTTGTACATTTTTTTTGTAAATTATCGATTATTAATTAGGACTTAATTAAGATTTTTTATTATTTTTCAAATTTTTATGCTTTTTGTATAATTTTAATTAAAAAAAAGATTGCACTTAATTGTTGTTTGATGCTCCTTTTTGTTACCTTTCTAATGATACCTAACACTATCCTCTATATAAGGTTTAGGAATTTTTGAATAAGATTTTTATAAGGTGCGATTTTTTTGACGCCGAGTTTATGTAACTTCTAAGCCCTCTGTTTTTGAAGATTTTGAGACGTAAATCGAATAATTTGAAATTAGACCGTATCCGTTCTGAGGAATACACACCATATGCAACTGTTTACTATATCATTAAAATATCTATCATAAGTAATATCATAAGTTCTTAATATCAGACGCGTTTTAGCTGACCTGCCAGAAAAAATATCATAACGTATTTTCACTTCTTACGTCTTCGATTATTTCTTTTAAATATGATATTTAAACTATATACCTAATGCCTTTATTTTTCATAATCACTATTATTTCCATAAAAATATTAATAAATAATAATAATTTTATTTGAATCTGATAGAGATATTTTTTTATTATACGTAAAAACACTACTTTCGTACCTAGTTTACTATAAATAAAGCTATTTAAATTACAAAAAAGATTTCACTTTATGTTACACATAGAAAAATGAAAATTCTTGTGGGACTAATGATACACGCCTGTTTTCTTATAGGATATTGTTTCATTTGGACAGAGAATACGCTGGATCAGCTTCAATGGCGCAATGTCTGTTACGCCATTACTTCCCGAGTTCTTAATCAACAGGTTTAGGACCAGATTGTGACGGAGCCCGAATTTAGAAATTCATAAAAATTCCAATCGAAACAAATTTTTTTTCTTTTTTTTGGTATTACGCTCCGCTCCAATATATGGTTCTAGCGTAGCTTTATGCTTAGCGACTGCATCGCCTAGTTATGACATTTTTTGTCCTTATGTTAATAATAAGAAAAATAGTTTTCTGGTATTAACAATTTCTGAGCGCAAGACATAATATAATAACGTACCACATTTAGTAGGACAATGTGCCTGTAAATTAAATTATATAAATATTAACTTAGCAACAGTAAACAAATCAGCAAGGTTGGTAAACATTTTCGATACACGTTGGAACGAAGGGACTCTTTGATGAAACCATACATTTTGTAGGACAGCTAGTTTTTCAATAATGTAAAATATATTCTTAAGATTTAATAATAAAAAAAACCACAGTTATTTATTATCTATTGAGAATTGTCAAATCGACTTATTCAATCCCTTCTTTATATGTTAGCTACCACAATGGAGAATTGATGTAAGAGATATAGTTGAGCGTCTCATCAATATGAAGCTACTTACAAAAAAGTAGCTTGATAGTGATAAATCCTGATCGTATTGAAGTAAAAAAATAATGAATAACTAGCGATTTTTTCCAAATTTCCAAACTGATGGTAGACTCGGTAGCTCTTAGGTGAGTAATAAATAATATAAAATTTAAGCAGGGGAAACAGCTCCTGAAAGACGTGTTAAGAGCAGGATTGATTTAAATAATGATTATGGAAAATAAATGCCTTAAGCATATAGTTTGAATATTTTATTTCAAAGAAATAATCGAAGACGTAAGAAGGGAAAATACGTTATGATATTAAAATTTATTCTATGAGAGGCCAGCAAAATCGCGTCTGATATTAAAAACTTATGATATTACTTATGAAAGATATTATGATGAAATAGTAAACAGTTGCAGATGGTGTGTATTTCTTACGGGAATAAGGATAAGATAACGGACGGGTAGAGGCCTGGACTATAATACTAATAACTACTAATAATAATTAGTTAATATTTTAGTCAGAATTTCTTTATTAATATTAATGTGATAAAGTAACAAGCCCTTTACTAATGGTAAATCTGGAGTTTAGTAGGGGCTACAAACAATAATACTTACATAGGTAGTAGTGATAAACATGTTAACCCATCTGCAGACCACATTGCATCGCGCCGGGACCGCCGCAGCCGCTTACGCACAGATTGGAGGTAACCGTCTCGTGGTCTCATTAAATTCTCAACGCATGATGGGAATCAATTTGTTGAAGATTCATTATAAACTAACAGTGGTTAGACGAGTTTATGAATCAATTACGAATCTATTTTTTAATCCAGACGAGCAGGCAGGACATACGGTGTCTTGTTCGAACATTGGCTTACGGGTTGAATAATCATGATTACGATGTTCAATTTTCTTATAAAATAATGTGTCACAGTAAGGAGGCATGTTAATAGATAAATCAAAACAATCTGCTAATGATTAAGATTTTTGTGATCGAACGATCTCCAACCATCTTTTTCAACTGTTAAACAGATTTTGTTAAGAGTAGTTTTTCTGAAATCTATTAGTTTATAAAAACATTTCGATGGCGTTATTATATTTAAGTGTTATTTACCACACTTCATTATTCTTTTTAACAAACCCTATAGGTACTAACTTACGTACAAACAATAATACGGCAAACATCAATCAAACGATCCGTATCATTAGAATAAAACACTTTTTTACGGATTTTTGCGCATGTTTTATTTTATATTTAGCGTCAACGTCGAAACGTCAGGAGACGTTTCGACCTCTTTACAGGAGCCGTGATCACAGGATGACTGATCCGTATCATCTTATATTATCGACAAAACAAATTGATTAGAACGACGACCGCCATGGCCGAGTACTCGCATACAAGTTTTCATGGTAACGCCAAGTTATCTAGGCATCCGAGGTCCCGGGTTAAAGCAGGGTCAATATAGACAACGACTTGGGGGTGTGATTCTGACGTTCTTTCTGATTACTATAACACAAGTGCATTAGCTACTTGGATTCAGAACAATGAATGTGATGTTATCAAATATTATATTATTATTATATACTAGCTGACCCGGTAACGTGTTGCTGGAATGCGCCATCCTTCATCTCTGTTAAAATTAGGATGTTTCTGATCTCAATAGCCTCGCGTAGCATACTAGGGACAAATGTCTGTTTTCTAGCAAGAATTTGTAGTTTATCAAATTTAATGAAATACCAATTCCATAGTAAATTGTATGGCGACATGTATACGAATTCAGATGACTGAAAAAATAGAAACTTTATCTCTTGGTAGTACTACGAATGTGTCATCTTTGTAACTTTTGTAGAAAGATGATAACACCGGTGCTGTTTTTGGGCTAGACTCCTCAAAATTCTCAATAAAAATGTCAGCAACTATAGGTGATACAAGAGAGTCCATTGTTACACCATCAACTTGTACGTAGAATTCATCAATCCATACAAGAATTCCAAATGTTCACCGGGCATATTATATTCCACTAGTCTCTTCTGTTTGGTATCAATGTTGTCGTGTACAGATAAAATCATGTGTAAATATACATACCGATCAATGCATCTGCGAGAGCTGATTGTAAAGCTCTTTTTTGTAAATAACAAAAGTAACATTTAACAAGTCAAAATAATAAAATAACTAAATAAAACGTAAAATAATACAAAATATACCAAAATTGCCTTAGAAATGTGCCCGATTAAAATTTCAACATTCAGTAGATGAGCAGCACATGTATGACAACCATTATCTTAGTCATTCTGTGATCACAGTTCCAGTAAAGGAGTAGAAATGTCAAAATTAAATATAAAGAGCAAGAATAAATACGACTAGCGCAAAATATTAGTGATTACTTAACGTAACGTACGTACTCACAGGCGCATCCCGTAATCACGGCTCCTGTAAAGGAGTCGAAACGTCAGTATTAAATATAAAATAAATTATGCGCAAAATCCGTAAAAAAGTGTTTTATTCAAATAAAAAAAAACTGGTTGGTTGCCTGTAAAGTCGGTATACGGGCGAAAGTTTTACGTGACAACGACTTTGAGTGGTAAAATAATTTTAATGTGAATATTCATTCGTATAGTAGGAAGAAGGATGAAATAATAGTAACAATTTAAAACATTTATTTATACAAAGAATTATATTTAAAACATTAATTTATAGGCACGCGTCCCTTCCACTTTTTATGTCTGTCTCTCTCGCTCTTAGGCGGGCTAACCATGCCCGAGTGGAAGGGACGCGTGCCTCTCACTCGCTCTCATTGTAAGCACATAACGTGAGCGGAGCGTAACGCAGTTTCTTGAAGTGTCACCCGGCAAACCAATTTATAAGACGTTGTCACGTCAAAAGTAACTAATAGAGTCTGCCAAAGGCTGCATGAAACAAATACAATAACTGGTTTGAAATGAAAAACAAAAATTACAGACAATTGAAATTATTGAAATAAAAAAACAAGTGGGTGCGAAAACAAAATGTTGGCAATTATAATTGTCACACTATATCATATGATATAGACGATTTTGATTTATTAATAACAGTCGCATGTTTAGAGCTTTAGTAGTAGTTTTAAGCATAGGTACGTAAATAGTGTAGTATACCTTGCCCTACGTAACTATTGTAATCATTTTAGCTTTGATAAAATTATAGGCGATCTATTACGAAAAATTTAATTTAATGAGTCCTTAATTTAATACTTAACATTAAAAAAAATAATCTTGGAATATAAGAAGGTAGTAACAAAGCTGACAATAACTTTATATGGAAGAAAACATTAAAAAAAAATTACATAATTTAACTTTATATTTAACCAAACTTAAAAGGATTTAACTTCTTTGCCTACTTAATTATCCCTTTGCCACAAATACGGTTAGTACTCTTGTATAAATTCTAAAACAAACTGTGTTCAAGCAAAATAATACAAATCCTTTACCGAAAATGGGGTGATGGCTATACTTTATTGCTCCCTAATAAAGTCGTGAATCGCTTCAGTGGATTCGAAGAAAGATAGGCCATTAGTTCATCGGCATCTATATTAAGGGTGACGTGTTTATACAAGGGATATTTGTGAATGTGTATGTATTTAATGTTAAAATAAGTCTAACCGAAATTAGGCGTGGAGATTAAATCCAAATTGCAGCTGTTTACTTTGAAGAGCGCATCGCTTGAAGCTGCCAGGCCGCTGAGTTTTAGCTAATGTACCGTACATAGTAGCTTTGCCAGCCAAATTTTATTTATCTATTAGCTATAATTGTAGTACCGTACTTTAAATGAAGTTCATCGTCGATATATTGTTATGCAAACATTGATTTTATTAATTATATAAATAATTACGAAAATTGATAACTATTTTGCCAACTATTTTGGTACATTTGGTAAGATCGGTATGCATGGTATACCTATGCAGTTTTGGAAGAATTGGTTTGACATTCGGGTATAGACCTAAGAAGACTTATGGGATGGGAGGAGTGGGGGCACAGATCAGAGAATGAACCTTTCAAAGATTTATGGAATATTTCCCTTAGCTGATTTCACATTGCGAGCGATACGAGCCTAGAATAATATAATACTATGCTACTAGTTTGAATTGAGCTTCTTACAAAATTACACTGCATCTCTTTCACGCCACAAATTAGATGTGCGTCCGTCGGTCGCGCTCCCGTATTTTACTTATGTATGAATGAACTAGGCGATACAGTCGCTAAGCATAAAGCTACGCTAGCACCATATATTGGAGCGGAGCGTATACCTAAAAAAAGAAAAAAATTTTTTTTCGATATCAATTTTTGCGAATATCAAAATTCGGGCTCCGTCACAATCTGGTCCTAAGCCTGTTGATTCGATTTAACACAAAATCGGTTAAGAATTCGGGAAGTTATGGCGTAACATACATTGCGCCATTGAAGCTGATCCATGGGAGCTTCGCTCACTTCGTTCGCTCCGCTCCAATAAAGAATAACTGAAAAATTACAAATTCATAAACTTTTCGTATGTGGAACATACTATGTAGATAAATGACAAATATAGAAGTCGACAAGACAAAACAGTTATCAGCGAAGACTGAGTGTAATAAATTAGCAAATGGTACTAAATGTTATTAATTTTTTTTATTCACACATACCTAAGTTACCACTTACTTTTGTACTAAAAACAAAATTAGAAATTAGTTAATCCTAATTTTCTTTTATATGCTCACCTGTTCTGTTTCTTTTTTTGAAGACAAAGCATCCGTCGTACATCTCATGATAAAAGCAAGTCGCAAGTGTTACAATAAATAGCGTGTGACGTCACCAGTCCAACCATATCCCTTCGTCAACTTTTTTCCGAGCACTGCTCGATTAATCGCACCTTTGATGTCTATTACGAGTTATTACAGGACGAGTGTCACTCAGATCGCTTTGGAGAATTGATGGAATCCCGTAGAAACGGGGTGGAAAATAACTCACGCGATTTAATCGTTGTTTATATATTATTACAGCGAGAAGAAGTGTTCATTTTAATAAACTTATAAATAGTCCATTACCCTTAATCAAATCTCACATTAGAAATCTTACATTCGAAAATGCTAAATCGTCTATTTTCATATTGTGTGTTATTATATTACATAATTAGATAAGACTATTGTTCCTCAGTCTTAATATTGGTATCATGTATGCCTAATGCGGATAATTGGCTATAAACGAAGCAGGGGATGCTGCCAAGTTGTGCTAGAATACATAGTGTTGGGATATTATCAATTTAGTAAAACAACACTAGTAGCCAAAAGTTCCTCCAACTTGCTCCAAAGAGCACTATTGAGAGTACTATACGAGTTAAATACTAACTATATGTATTTAACAAAAAAATTTAAAAGGGCCAAGTAGAATTAGTTTACTCTTTGCAAAAATGCATTAGATTCCCAAAGACTTTTATTGATGACCATAAGAATTCTGTGAATAATGTCATTAATATTACGGCACTTTATTTTGGAAAACACTTTATCCAGTTTTATTGTTGGACCGGCGACTTCAGCAGAACTCTTTGGTTAGATATATAGAGTAGTGTGTCATGAAACTGAATAAATAGATTCGCCATCTTTGATCCATCGGGTGAAGAGAGATTGATGGTTCTCCAAACTTACTGAATCTTGCTTCCGTTTGTAATTAATATTATTTATACGTTAAGTTTGGCTGATGCTACATCCGCTTTGTAATTTTTTCAAACGACAGACATTTGCGATTCTGCTACAAAACTTTCCATCGCCGATGTATACGATACGTTTAAGAACAAATATTCAGTTCGTACAAAAGATTTTGTATTATTTCTTATTACAATATTAATGTTTTTAACGCAATGATTGATAATTTCGTTAGAGGTAAGAGGTTTGAGCTTAATGTGTAAAAAAAACTTAATAGTTTCTTATAGTCATAGTAATAATGTTTTTTGCCCTTTAAAATAAGATAATGATTTTAATAATTTTAAGACAATGTCGACATTTTAAATAGGCAGGTACTGCATTATTTTTCTCCCATATTTTTGGTTAGTCTGTATACCTTTTCATGTAGGTACGTTTTGTTTTCTTATTTAGACAACATGCAAGGTCATATCGGTGGTATAATAATGTAGGTGTTTCCACGGACAGCAAATAATAAAGATAGTTGGGAGTAACAGACATCCCTTACTAATAAAAGAAAAACTTACAAATAACAGTTTTTTACTCAATAAGTAGGTACTTAAAAATATTTAATAATGTTTTATGTTAGAGAGCTTTATATGCAGCTCGACAAATCTATACAACTAGATCTTAGCTTAGTGATCCCATATTGCAGCCAAAAGAATTTTAATCAAAAATTTTCGATAAATTCTTGTAAGTGATATCCACGGGAAAGCGGCTATCAACAGGGCACTATTTTTCATCTACTACGTCTACGAGGTTAGTCCAAGTGCAGCGAGCACCAACGAAACCATGTTTGAAGTCTGCGTGTACACCCTTGATGTGCCATGATATATAGGGAAATAACAAAGCTTGCAGTAACTTAAACAGTACAATATTTTAATGGGTCTTTAATTATAGACATAACTTATTAGCATAGTGAATTGGCACCATGTAGCTCATCATCCAAGATGAAGGAAACGTACCCGAAGCAAGCGACGCATTAATGATAAGTTTAAGCAGAAGTGACAGTTGTTGAGCACAGTTGACAGCAAAAGCGGACGGCGTTTCATCGGCACCAGCCTTTACCTTTTCATATTCATATTCATATTCATTTAATCTTCACAAATTTATAACAATAGTACATAACATACAGGATGTTTGTGATTACAGGTGTTCGTTTATGCTATAAATTCACCTTTTCAAGGTATTGAGATATAAAGGTCAATTAACTAATGATTAAAACTAAATATTATAACTTAATGAGAAAACAAACAAAAATTCAATTCTTAACAATTATTTTAACTTCTTAACATAAATTATACAATAATTAATACGTAACTAATATATTTGAAAAAATCATTTTAAGAAAGAAATTATTTTAAAATGCGAGAAATACGATATTACACTTTACTATCGGAAGGCGTAGCAATGAGGGGTGGAGGGGCAGACATTCAGAACTTTTTTTCCTCAAAGTATTCATTTATAGAATAATAACATTTTGTTATTAATAACTTTTTCAAAGACCCTATGAATTTATTAGTATTTGTTTCTGCTTTTAGGTATTCTGGTAGTTTATTATAGATTTTAATTGACATCGGGTAAGGACCTGAGCTGTGTAAAGTTAATTTAGATTTTGTTAACAAAAGATTATTTTTATATCGAGGTGTGTTGCGCCGGGGCGCATCTATGATTTTAGTATAAAAATTCGGATGTTTTCTTACAAACTTACACATTTCTAAAATGTATAAGCACGGTAATGTTAGAATTTTTAGATTTTGAAAGTGGGGTTTGCAGCTTTCTATTTGTTTTATATTTGCTAAGACACGTATACATTTTTTTTGTAGAATAAAAAGTTCGGGTGCATCTACACTGTTACCCCACAGTATGACCACAGTAAAGAACAGTAAAATATCTTCATACAAACGTGCCGCTCTCGGTTTCACGCACACGCTAGCATAATATATGGGGGAATAAGGTAGCGGCAGTACGGGCTGTGCCGCGCGACTGTGAGCATGCGCGTACGTCACATGACCGCTCGCGATCGTCAACTCTCGCCGGCCACTTACCATAATATTAATTATTACGAGTATCATGACTTCAAAAAGGGGAAAAATATATTGTAGTGTTTTCGGGTGCCTCAATAACGATTTCGCAAACAAATATTCAATCATAATATGCTTTTTATTACATAAATTTAGATCAAATGCTGCTTGTTCGAAAATATTAACTAAAAGTAAAAGTCACAACCCTGGGGATCAACGCAAGAGTAGGCTAATAACTCGGCGGGCGGCCTTAGATAACCTACTGTTCTGTACTGTGGTATGACGCCGTAATTCAGCCACGCGTGTACGTAGGCGTGATAAGCCGTCACTGCCGTTTTTAAATTTGTGGATTTTTTTGGTTCTCTCAAGGCGTATATAAATTGCGATAATTTGGACTTATTATTTTGAATATGCGATTTAAAATTTACATGAGAATCAATACTTATACCTAACAATGAAAAATTTCTAACACATTCTAATTTTGTTTGGTCGTATGTAAAATTAATATCTAGTTCTTTTTTTTGTCTTGGTCTGAATTGTATTAATTTAGTTTTACTGAAGTTTACTTCTAAATTATGATCGCTTTGCCATTGTTTAACTTTGTCTATAATATTATAAATGCTTTCATTAAGTTTGGTACCGTTGATACAAGGAAAAACAACAGAAAAATTATCGGCAAACATCACACAATGCTCATCAATAATCCTCGGAAGATCATTGATGTAAATAAGGAAGAGGATACGTCCGAGAACGGACCCCTGAGGAATAGAGTCCCGCACCGGCTGGGCCCTCGACCTGACACATTTAATCGTTTTTGAGCTTTGATCCATATTTTCTATTTCGACGTACTGTGATCGATTGCTGAGGAAGGAAGCAAACCACTCATGAGCTACACCGCGAATACCAATGTCATAAAGTTTATTTAGAAGAATGTTATATTTAATTTTTTCGTATGCCTTCGTCATATCAAAAAAAATTCCTATTGCGTATTTCTGATCGTTTAATATATTCAAAACTTGATTTATATATTTATATGCGGCCAGAGTTGTTGAACGATTTCTTCTAAAGCCATTTTGGGTGTCATCGAAAACATAATACGTTTCACAAAAAGAGTATAACCTTTTGAACATGGCTCTTTCGAATATTTTCGAAATTACAGGTAAAAGTGCAATGGGTCGGTAATTATTGGGGTCCGTTTTTCCTTTTTTTTTATGTTTTGGCTTTACAATAGCAATTTTAAGTTGGTCAGGGAATACTCCATCAGAAAAGGATTTATTAATAATTAAAGTTAACGCTGGAACTAGTTCTTTGGCACATTTTTTTATTAATGCGGACGGTAGCTCGTCAACACCGTAACTAGATTTTTGTTTTAACTGTCGCACCAATGACATAACCTCTCGTTCATCCACTGGACTTAAGAATATCGAGTGCAGGGTGGGGTGCATGACACGACGGCCGCGCGGCGCGGGCGCACTGCTCGCCGCACTGCTCCCGACTGATGCGAACAGCTCGTTAAAAACGTTAGATACCTCCTTTGGGTCCGATACTACTTTGTTATTGATTTGCAAATTAATATTCTCATTGTAATTTTTTACTATACGTTTTTTCATTTATTATTTGCCACATACATTTTATTTTATTCGTTGCTTTATCCATTCTTTTAATTGATTGTAATCGTTTTGATTTTATAATAGCTTTTTTTAAATATTTTTCATATTGTTTATAATGGGTTTGTAAAATTTTGTTTTTTGAATACATAGTATGAATTTTTAGTAATCTTTTATGTCTACAAGATATTTTAATACCGTATGTTAGCCATGATTTCCTTCGTTGTTTTATATAAATTTTTAATCGCTTATGTGGAATACAATGTTCTAATGCATTTTGTAGAATTTTATTTAGGGTATTGTAATTCTCATCCACAGTTTTATTATTAGAAATGATTTCTAGCAAGTTTATATTTTGCAAGTGCTGTTTAAATTTATTTATATTTTGATCATTATATATTCTTTTAGACATATAATAATAAGATTGACTGTTTTCGGCTGGCGGAGTATTTTGTAATTGTAGCATTGCACATTTGTGATCTGAAAAACCTAATTCTAATACCCTAGAACTTAATAGGTACATTAATACATTTTTTAGTTCTGAAAGAAGTTTCTTTTTATTGTTCTCTAACTTCTTTTCTAGGAGTTCTTCTATTTGTGTAAGTAGAATTGAGTCCACTTGATGACTGTTACATTCTAGGTTAACTTTCGCGCACGTATTCCCCAAAATACTTTCATCATCATCATAAACTACGGTTGTATCATATGTGCTCGTTGTCGGCTTCCTTCTCATTGTTACATTACTGTCGGCTTTAAATGATTGTTTTGGGTTAGGGTTGTCTTGGGTGCGAACTGGTGTGTGTGTATTTCCAGTTTTTGGCATTTTGCAATGACAAGCCTGGCATTTCCAATTCCGTTTGTGTTCGGTGCTCATAGTGTTATTGAATCGCACAATAGGAACATTTGCGCAGTCTAAATCATAACTCTTTGCACAAAGTGAGCAGGTTAAAAATTCTCTCTTCGGAAGTTGTTGTAAACACCCAGCGCATTTATCCGCCATCTTGAGGAATTCCACAAGACAAAAAAATTAATAAAATAAAAAATACAGCAAAAATTAAAAGACCATAAAAAAAATCGGCGTAGTGAGTTGGATTTGAAACCACAATTGCAGAGATGCTCCGCCGTGATGCGGCACCGGACACGCAGCGCCACGAGTGAATGTCTTTAGTGGCGAAATTAAGCATTAATGTTACGGTAAGATCTAACGGTAAGATCGATAACTTCGGCTTATTAGGGTTCAAAGTCCATTTATTTGCTAGCAAAGACGCTTCACTGTGACGGTTTGTTATTTAAATTTTTCATTCACCGATTTATGTCAAAGAAACAATTTTATTTTGATTGATTTGATGATTTTGATAAAGTTGTTCACTTCACTTTAACAGTTCAAACCAACAATTGTTTATTGTTGCTCTCTTTACCCTTTCGTTCACATTTAAACGTCACCTTAATCACTTGCCAATATCACTAGATCACCACGCTATATTTGGTTCTATTTTCTTTTTTTCTCGAGAAAAATTTATGAATAACACTATTCACAGATTAATTTGTCTGTCTTTATGATTTTAAAACACTATGATGAAGAAATGTTAAGAAACACTATTTTTTTGAATATTTTTCCGCGGAGCTTGTGTGTAACGTGCTTGTGTGTGTAAAATACTTTTTACTTTTACTTTACCTCTGTCAAGGCATTTAAAGCGTAAAAGACCTTAGGAACTTTCACATTTAGGTATTACAAGTGTGGTTGTCATATGAACTATGAACGCTAACCACTTTAAAAAGCCGCAAAGAATGGTACCAACAGATTGCATGCTGACTGTTGAAACTGTAGTGTTAACATCTTTAATTGAAGGCGGAAACGCGACACTGTTAGAACTTTTTGCTTTATGTAAGAAAAGAAAAGCATTGAGTCGTATGTGTTAGAATTTTAAGTAAATTTAAATAGTAACAGTATAACATGATAAAGCATCATTTCTTGTCTTGTCGATTTGCAAGATAAGTTACCTAAAATGCCATTATATTTTTTAAATGTAATTTTAATTCTTTGGAATACCGTGGGCAGCAGGTGAAACAGGTACAATTTCTTATTCGTGGAATTTAGAATCAGTTACAGCCTATCAACCATTAAATCTACAGATTTATCAAAATGACACTCCTATATATTTGCCATTATTTAAAATTGTTGTCAGAGTTTTTGTTATAAAAAATGTGTTTGGAATTTATAAACAATATCATCAAAACAGCATAGAATTTCAACGGCCGGTAATGAAGGTCTATCGTACCAAGGGGAACTGGTGGGGATATAAGGTCACGGATTTTTTTTTTAATTATGTCTAAAACACTATTATTCTGTTTATCTATGAAATAAAACTAATAGAAGTTGTTCAGTTACATAAATTTTAAAAGACCCTATAAAATTGCACAACTGGAATTTATATTAGACATTAGTGGAGATCCAAGTGTGCCAATCTAATAAATATATCAATGATTAAAGTCCCCGCAAATCAGAGTTGGTTATATTTAACTTGTAATTATATTACATTATAATGCATTCGCATTATTGTAAAAGTGTTCAAAATGTTTGGAGATGGGAGGTGAAAACTAAATCAGAGCAAAGTAACAGCTTTTGATATTTTTTTCCACCACAACATATACTTTCGATCTAAAATCCTTACAACCGCTTTAACTTTTTTCAAAATCACTTTTTTTTAGATAAAGCTACCAAAATACCGCCCCCTCCTTTCTTACGTATTCGCGGACAAGGCTATAGACATTATGATTACTCATTATTTTAGAAGAAAATATTTAAAGTTGTTATATTTGACAAAGACCTATTTTAAATTAACTATAAGACGCATTATAGTTATCTGTTACGTATAAAAGGGCCCAAGACATTTTCATTTCCGAAGAAAAACTCTACGGATCCAAACAAACTTATAGCAGATCTAAAAAATTATAGATTATTAAATTTTAATTTATAACAGTAATAAGGATCGAAGTAACTTTAGAATCGAAGAAAATAACAGCTAAGTGAAATATTTCAAACATAGACAATTATTGAACAATTTTTACTTCATAATTTAAAAAAAATATATAAATAAAAACATTAAAAAAGGAAAATTTTGTTAAAAATCAGTTTTTGAGTGGTTTCAAATGTTTACTTTATGAGTGATGATATCGCAACTGGAAGAGGATACTTTAGTTATGCATAGGTACAATACTTTGCACTTATAGAAATTTTCAAAAGTATCGTTTTCTCCTATATATGCAAATTAATGTGGTAAGTAGTGTCTGACTATGCAGTGTAGGTTAGCAACCCTTTAATAAAATTAATTAATTAACTTAATAAAAATATTACTGAAGGAAATAAACATATAGCTCTTAACCACAAAATGAACAACAGCGCTTTCCGAATTAAGATCTTTTACTTGATCTGCTAATAAGATAATGAAAAATACCCTTATCTTTTGATGGTTGTATCGATCAAGAGCGTTTGTGTCAATCGTTTGACACTGCGCTTCTCTGTCATCATTTATAAGAACAATTCCTTGGAATTGCTTTATCAATCTCAAGAACCTGTAAAAGAAATTAATGACATTATCCATCTTACTATCACAAGGAACTTTCTTTTCTTAATTTTAAGTTACAAGTTCAATAGTTTTGATATTTTTATCAAGTGATTTCGCTCCCATTCTCCAAAGTCGAATTTAATATGCAAGTTTTGAATTTATTACATGAAAACAATAGTAGTTTTAAATAGTAGGTATTAAAAAATAAAATGATTGCCAGTTTCATCCCTTAGCTCATTTATTGATAGCGATTCAATTGAGTCGTTGTACAATAGGACCAGTATAAAGTATGCTGATCCGGAGACAGTTTCAAATTGAAATGCGCCGCTCGTAGTATACAGGCCTGGAGATAGACATTCGGAATTTAATTGTTGTTGGTACAGAAAAAAAATAACTTGCATCCTATTTATTTATAGGCAAGACCAAAAGTTACAACAACACATTAGAAGAAACTGTGGTCTATGAGAAATATTGACCAAAACTAACACGTGGATTGGTGATGTTAAGATCTTATGAAACTACATTAATACAGATACAGTATAAAGCTATAATATCATGTACGTAAGTATTGGTTGATTAACGTTTGCATTAGCACCAACTTCTGAGATTCAGTACAACCATAAGTGTTACGATAGAATACAGTTTATTTCTTTGAACATGGCTCACAAATAAGTACAAGTGCAGTATTCCACTTGTTTACCACCCTTGTGGACTGTAGAAATATTAAAATTTTGTGATTAAAATTACTTTACTATTTGAGAGAATAAATAATAATATTGAAAAGAAATTAATTTCATGTCAGATTATAAATATATTTTGAGATATGCAAAAGCCACCTACTGCCACGAACAGCCGGCACGAAGCCTACCCATCTCCTGGACTAGTAGAAAGGGGTTGCGGAGCGTGCACCATAGCGATAACGGCGCCAGCGATGCGTGAGCGCTGATCCGCCCGCGAGCAGACCGCGCCCAAACAATTGAACAAACTGAACAAAAGTGAGCGTAGCGATAATCCCCCCATTGTTGCCCCAACCAGACCCACCGCTTCGCTTACACTTGCTGCTATTTGGTCTTTCTAACAACTAAAACGTAGGTACCTGTCTTATGGTCTAATAAATAAAAAAGATCTATCTGTGACAGTAATTCTCTTAAGCAGAATTCTCACGATCGGGCATTATTTTATTTTATTGCTTCATTGTTTTGAAGTTTATGTTACGAGTTAGGCAATGTTATAGGTCCTACCTAAGAAATTGTCTGTTTTTATTCGTACTTACTATAATGTGCATTACTGGTAAGACAATAATAACTTCAGTTTGAGTGAATAATTTGGAATACAAAAAAATATATTGGTTCTATAAACAAAATCTATATAGTTAAAATTTTATAAATATTAAAAAATCACATTTATATGTCTCCTTTTTTGGTTTCGTGAAATTAAAGACTAGAGATACTATATGACATTTTATATGAAGGTACAATTTATATCTTGAATTCCTTTTGCTATACCTGCCTCGATACATAAAGATATATAAAAAACACAAAACTTAATAGGATACGAAGAAACGTGTAATTAACAGGATAATAAGAAAAACAAAACCCTTCAAAAAATATACATACAAATTGTCACTTCTATAGAAAAACACTTAATACTAAATAGTTGTGTTTTTACGGCACTTTCATCAAAAATTGTTAATTGAAGGAAAGACAAAGCTTTTATGTTAGCATTTGTTGCTATTTCTCAGTGTTTTATTCTTAAATAAACCGTATTTTTTGTTTAACTTTTTAATTATAATTTTTAAATTTGATACTATATAAAATAGTAAATATCCTGAACATTAACGACTACTTGCAGGTGATTTTATGTTAGAAAAGATCATATTATACGTAGCAAAGCAACGAGTTCAAGATGATTTGTCGTAAGGTAATATTATAAGTTGTAATGAGACTGGTTAAACTTTTTCAGACACTTAAAACTTTAACAGAAGCAGCTTATATTAATGTTCAGATGTCACTATCAAAAATATATTTGAATTACAAATTGCACAATGTCAATTTTATTTGACATTGCGTCCATGACTGACACCGATTACACTATTTACATTAATATTATGTATTGACAGCCGCTTGGTGCAACTGCGCCAAAGGTCGCGGGAAGCCTTGTAAGGGTTTATGTTTGTATGATTAGGATTTGTTCACGAGTCATAATCGTCTATATACTTATTTTTATGATTAGTTTGTACAAACTCTTTTTAAGACTAAATAAATTGTTGTAAGTTGTCCGGAATTTGTTATTTGTGTATTTACGAACTCATTCATTTGCCATTAAATTAAGATTAACTCCACCATTATATCCAAACTTGCACTATTTGAATACTTTTAAATAATACAAAACCATTGTGAAAGTGTGTGTCGTTTAATAATAGTTTATTATCTGGATTAAAACAAAGCCTACATATATACATATATACTTTTTTTCCGATGATCAGTTTCGCACAGAGAAAATCATTAGAGTTACAAAATATAAATAGAAACAAAATAGATAAAGATATAGTACGAGTAATTTCTCCTAATTTATTATTAATTTTATACATTAGTTTTAATATCTGAAATTTTCACATCTCTTTAGACCAAATTCTAAATACCCCGGGCCGAGGTGTCGGGATAAAACTAGTCTAATGGTCTTCAAAATCAGGCATCATTTACAATACTAAATCTTTTAATTGGCAGTACAAATACCGTGAACCAATTTCCATTAAGATTTGCGCATTTCACCCACTTAATGTTTAGTTACTCGTTTTTCATAAAACAATTTCATGAAAAAATTAGCCGAACAAAATCTCTTGCTACTCTGATTGAAATGAGAAGAACCACCTGGCTTCATATTTCAAAAATACAATAAGCACACTGAAATACCAAATTTTACCGATTCCAATAAGTAGTCTCATAATCCTTTATTTCCAGCTTCTAGCACATATTATCGTCCAAAATTAAATTAGAAAATTTTGACGAAGGTCTTTGTTTACTCTACAAATGACATGAATGGATGCCGGAGGGTTTCATTAAGAAATATTGCTGAGAAAAACGGCCATGACATAAATATAATCTACTTCTTATTCGATAGCATAGAAATTGCAACCTTATACCGATGTAGTAAGTTTCAAACACAAGGAGAATATAATCTAAGGTTGACAAAAAACGCGGGTTCGGACGAATGGAATGAATGGTGTCAAAATGACATGAGGTTTTGATGTTTTGCAAGTTTTTTTTATTGATTTGCCCGCTTTGTTTTATACTGAAAGCAACAAAACGGTCTTTTCGATTTCCGACTTTTAACTACCTATAAACTGGACGTGTTAACTTCTATACATTTTTTGAAAAAATAAATAAGTAACTACTACAACTGTATTCAGTTATAATAATTTTGTGTTAAACATATTATTAGGTAAATAAAACAAAGTTAGTTAGCTTCAGTGCCCAATTTGTATTACCAAGTTGTGAGTTGATGTCATTACAAAACTACGTACAACTATTCCATACTTTATCAAGCGAAGATCACTTATTTATTAAGTTCGACGATGACAGCTACCTGGTATTAACCAATAAAGTGTAACGTGGCCAGTAATACAAATAAGAAATTAGCAAATTGAAAAAATACGAGGCAATGAAATAAAAATAAGTGTTAAAATTACATGTAGTATATAACGCGTAAGCAGCTTCATAAACCTACGAAATACGAGAATATTATTATTTATTTCAAAATAGATACATTCAAACTGATGTAAATACTGTCATGAAAAATTGGCAAAAAAAATTTACGAGCGTTTAATACACACGTCGGAGAGCTGTCTTGTTTTGATTGGCTGCTCTACGATTTTCTCAAACAAGATCAGTGATAAAAAACCCCACAACATTTTTTAGAGGAAAAAACCGACACGTTTTGAAATTTTTGTGACAAGACCAACTTCGCTAGACCCCGTGAACCTTCGCCATCACTCGCAGAGATTCAGACACAATGGAGTTACTATATTTACCTGAATAGAATAGACCACCAACAATAAATTAAAAAAGTTGTTTCATTGTTGACAAATTGAATTAAATGGGATGCTTAAAATGTAACATTATTACTTACCGATAATGCAAAAACTACTTACAAAAAAGTGCGCAACCAAAAGTTGGCATTTTGGTTTTAAAACTACAATTATAAAGTTTAAATTGATAAAATTGCTGTATAGCGCCTGTTTGAGCGATTGTTTGATAACTATAGATAGTTTTTGCAGATTAAATTGATCCTTGTATTGTGGATGGCCCGAGGGCTCGGTGCGCGCGATGTGGATTACTCGCCGCATTACTCCCGTGTGCGAGTTCGGCTTCCGATGCGGGCATGATCCCTAGCTGAAAATTGTTGCGCATTTAGATCAGCCGTGAACCATTGTGATGACAGCCGTTTGTATAAACCTATTGTGATGCTGTCGCTTGATGGAACTACTGACGACGAAACGGCATCTTATATTAGAGATTTCATCTTAAAACTCATAAAACTTTTAAAGTTTTTATTTTATTCTTATATTTAGAAGATTACATAGAAAAACTTGGATATCGATAGCAAGGAGAAAGCTAAAATTAGCAAACAATTCAATTAGACAAATCCCAACCCATTTAAAGTCGATTCCAAGGAAACGTGAAAGGTAACTATATCTTCACTCTTGCGAACGACATAATTTGGTGCACACGATTTACGACTTCCAGATTGCGTAAAAACACGTCCATAACGAACTAGAAAACAAACAGACGTGCGCACGCGTCTATAAAGCACAAGTTATCCTGATTTAATTACATTCCGGTATTTTTGTTAGAGTGCCGTCGACCGCCGGCGATGAGCTACGCGGTGGCCTCTCTACTCCTGAAATTAAATGTTTTCTTTACGCAGTTTTATACTTTATATAAATAATAAATTTATTAACTCAGAAATGTTCAGGTGATGATGATAATCGTCATATTCAAGCAATATTTACTATGCCTGTCGAATATGGTCACGTTTTTTTAAACACCAATGTTCTACTATAATTATAAATGTTTGAATATTAGATTTGGATGAAATTTGGCACACTATTTCCGTGATCTTGATTAGCACAAAGGATACAAATAACACACAGGTCGTACCTATTTGAAATTTTCTAAAGTCGACACGTAAAAAGTCGTGGCAGAAGCTGGTAGTTTATATATATGTACTAATAATTAAAACACAACTAACAACTCGAATCTACCAATAAAGTGAAGACGCGATGTGGGTATTTATACAAACCTAAAATAAAGGAAATGGTCATACTAAGAAATAATATAAAATTATCGCTATTATCTAGAATTAAATTTATACTGTCCTGTAATTACCTGCACAAATGTCCAATTTAAGAGTAATTGACTTCAAAGCTATTGTAGTTGTATATTTATCAGAAGTGATAGCCAGTAAAAGCATGACTATTCATCCTACAGAAGGGGAAATTTACTTAAAGCTGAGTATATAGGGGAGCGGGAGCAAACATCAAAACCTATAAACCGTTTCCATTTTGCCCAGGGCGGCATAGGCCCAAGCGAGGGTTGGCGGGAACAGGCAAATATTTGCCCTGAGGGTTGGGAAGCAGCCGACTAATTGTTCTTTAAATACCTCGGACCTACCCTTCGGCAAACATTTTTCAAATCAATTTACTGGAGCTAACTCCTTACTTTTTCTTGTTTTTGTAAACATGACTGGTTTGTACTTACTGGTCCTCGTAGGACTGGGATATAGGTTACCCGCGTACAAACATAAGATCATCATCAGTCAATATTTTGTCACGCACTTCCATAAGACTGTAAAAAAAACTAACCACGAGACCGTATTTGAACATTCACATTTAAATTATTTTTTATTTATAAAAAGCATAATCTTTTTTAAATGGTAACAATTCTTTAAAAAAACTTGCTTTGTTTAACAAAACACACCTCCATGGTTTAGGCCGGTAGGAAATAACTCTTTCACTATGTGTCTAAAGATTGATTTTCTCCGTAACTGCCTACACACGCACACATACAGAAACACGGTATTTTTGTAGAAATGAAAAATGGAATCTGAATCCACATTTAGACATGCGAACAGATCAACGTGTGTTCCACTGTCAGCGTTTCTATTTCTGTACGTCTATTTGTCACGCTTCTTGTCTAATTTATACGCAGTTGCATGTAAAGATTTATTATACCAGAAACTTGCCCACATTGTTCGGTTTAAAAAGGATATGCTAGGTTTTTATTATTCTGTACATTTCTGTTTTCAAATTGAAATATTTCATTGTTTGAACCATTAACAAAATTCTGAAATCGATGAATTATTACTTACATTTATATGATTTTACACGAAAAACTTCCAATAATCTTATTCAAGTTAGGTTAGGTAGTTTACTACTTACTGAAGCTATAAGGTAATGTGTTAATCGAATACACAATGAAAATAACTAAATGGAACAGTTGTAGAGAGAAAGAAATTAAAATAACCGACGGCGCAGTCCATATGGGCCCTGTCGCGGCTATCCTTTCGGGACCTATTTTTGTAATGACAGTTCGCAGGCGGTCGACCGCACTCACTTCAGGGAAACACCTAATTGTAAATGAACAATTATTACGAGACTATTCAGAAAATTTGCTTCTTATACAAAGATATATTTTTATAGGCTACAATTATTATTATTATTAAATTTTATTATTTTTACAAACAATATTTGATAAATATTGGCTAGCGCATATAACGGAAAATATATTCTAAATTCTCTAATAAAAATTAGGATTCTAGTGCTAGAGTTGTAGAACCTAAACACTTTTTATCATTACAAATTTAGAAAAACGTGTTGTGCATTTATAAAATTGCCCAAGCGCCCTCAACACTTTCGCTACCGAAGGCCTACCCATCCACCTTTTTAATTTAAATTAATATTTATATGCTATTTTATGATTCTTTTAGTGAGCCTATAACTAACTGTTGAAGTAATCTACAGCAGCTTATTGAGTTACCAACAAGTGTTGATACTTATACAGAAAATTGTTGTGTTATTAAAACATAATATTAAAACTGTATATACAAAAATGAGCTATATATACCTCATGTTTTCTAAACTTAAGTTTTATTCAGATCAATAAAATCTTATAAATATAGTTAAATTAAACATAAGACAGAAATTAACCTCTTAAAATAAAAATCTGTACGGTTATCAAACGTAAACGTAACGTATTTATCGCAGAGTTAATAAAAAAGAACGATTAGTACATGTAGGTACATATATTTTATTTATAAAATCACATTGGACCGCGCACGTCGATCTCACAGTTACGTAAACGTTACTAAGTCAAGGATTAGTGGTAGAGTTTATTTTAAAGCGCTTCTATTTATTTACTCAACAAGTGCTTAGTAATATAAATGTAAACCAAAACGTCTCTACATCGTTACCCGAGCCGAGATTCGAACCCAATGGCGGCGGGCGTCGACGACGGCGGCGGTCCCTCACTTCCGACATGTGTAATTTTTTTTTATTCATTAGTCGAGATCAGCCGTGACCATTTGTAAAATATTTATCTTTCAGACATGATGCGTTCGATATGGACGTTCAAATACTGCCTATAAAAAGTTTTAAATCAAGATCCACTTGATGTGTTACTTTTATTATTCTTTCTTCTTCTATTTTCTAGCTCTTTTAGTTAAAATAGAGGGTGATATGTAGAGAGCTTTTATGCTTAATTAAAAACATAAAAATTTCAACAAAATAGTATTTATTATGTAGCGCTTGTTTCGTAAAATATTCATAAAACCCACTTACTTGACCTACTCGGAGAAGATAAGTGCAACGACAAGTCGCACACCTCTTGAACTCAATTTTAAATCATCGCACACCAATACAAATAAGAGTTAACAAAATCACGTTCAGTTTTTTCCGTATTTTTGAAGTAACGTTGTATTTCTATTAAACATCGGTGTGCACGGTGGCCGGCGTGCCAAATTAGACTCGATAAACCAAATATTTATCTAAGTTTCAATATAAACGTAGGAGGTGAGATAGCCGTCAAATCAAATTGCTTTCCGCCGGACTGCGGGTGGCTTCGTACCGTATTTCTCGGATTTCGAACGACTAGCTTTTAATCCGTTTTATAAGAAACGTTTCCATCTCCGGGCGATCGAGAGCGCTTTTCTATCAAGAACTTAAAGAATTTACGGCGCTACAGTTTTCAAATAACTACTTCTGATCGGAAGGACTACTTTAGCTTTTAAAATCTGAAGCACTACTTTATGTTTTGAATTCACTTTTGAAGTTTGACTGGTACCTTAACGATACCACATCTTGTTTCAGCACAAGCTCCTATCGTACGACTTGCTTCGAATTGCTCAAGTAAGATTTTTGAGGAATTGTGCTTTCTTTGTTTTTCCTTATACGATTTACTTCTTAATGTATTAAAAATATCATAGTTCTGAAAGCTCATTTATATAGAGAACTTATAACAGTATTTAAAAACAAGAGATTACAGTACCACTTTGCCAGCTTTATTTTGACCCATTAAAATTGTCATTCAGACCACATCAGTTCCAATAGACTATCCACGTGATCAGCTACTTCTATTATCAAACAGAAATAGACTTTCAACTCAAATTATATTTACATCTCCATGACTTAAATTTACAGTGGCTTGCAATGCAAACCTTTTTTATATGTATTATTACAATTTCAGACGTCGGAATATAAGTGAGCCTTTCAAGCGCGACCCCGCCATCAGTCAATAAACTAAATAACAGTTGTGACAGCAAGGGGCGTCTCACGAGGGGAATGACGGGTAGGGCGTGGACGCCATTTTGCCATCCACTTCCCCTGCTTTGATATATAATGTTCATTCCACTTTATGGTGGGCGATTATTAATTTTGTTAACACCGAGACGTGACGTTTATAAGGATACCCAACGTCACGTTACATTGATTATTTATATAGAATTGACTAATGCTCGCAGTTCTGTCCACATGGACAGCAAAAATTTGTAATTAACGTTGAGAAGAAGAAAGCCTGATAAATAAGGGAATAAAAAGTATTCTATATAATAAACTAGGATTTGTTTCACCATATTTACCAAAATTTTAAGTATTTTTCGTTTGTTATCTTATTCATACATTCGCTTAATTATAATTAATAGCTATCTTAAGCTCCCTTTATAAATGATGCCAGAGTAATTGAATAGGTACAATAAGTACATTTAACCCAAAAACCGCTAAAAGTAACAACGGATCCAAATAATTTTACACTGTTATTAGCTCTACTGCTTATAGCAGTTAACGCAAAGAGCTCAAGGTGGTGGGAATTATCATCACTTAAGATCAGAATATTTATTTACCAAACGCGTCTAATATTTATTGTTTTTATTTCACTTTTTTACTTTCTGAAATTCGCAGACACAAACATACGGAAGCCGAAATTTCAATTGTGACAGCTGTATCACATACTCGTGGTGAATTTTCTTGATGAATTATTCCATCCTAGTAAACAACGTCATGTTACTATCTCACCTAAATATAATCTTACCTGTAAAATATTGGTAATACTTATGAATAGTCAAAATACCTGGTATTAATTTAAACTGTGTTATTTATCTTAAAACCTGATATATAGTAAAATCCCTTTTAAACACCGTTTACGTAAAACTAAAAACGCTTTTAAAATTCTTCTTGAGTCGCTCCGAAAAGTACTACCCTTATCGCTTCGATCGCTGTTCAAAATATGCGGTACGCTCATATAGCTCTATATAAGCACAGCGCAAAAAATTGGCAATATTCTTAAACATGTTTCGGCCTTTAAATCCAATGTTCAAACTGTATTTAATAATACCTACCTATAATTTAATATTTACAATTTCACCAACTACACAGTTGGTAAAATCGCTTTTACTGATTTGGTACTTAGGTATATTGTATAGTTTCCAACAGTGAAAGAGGTAAACTTTAGAGAAATAAAATACTGTTGAATCTATTGGTGTCGAAACGACTGCTCTGTTTCTTGATTTTTTTCTTTATCTTTCTTTTTATATTGTGGTTTGAATAAAGCAAACAGAAAATAAATCAAACAAAAGTCGATTCGAGGGAGTCGACAAGTTTTGCTTCGATTCGGATTTATTATTTTTAAAAAATTTCAACCGAATTGACATTTTACGTCGATTTCTAATAACAGTCTCCAATTATTATTTATTTTTTTAAATTTATGACATGATTTTTATAATTCTTTCGCATCTTTCAATGCTCATAAAAAATAATTGGAAAATATTGACTCCGCCTTAGAATTTACTTGAGAGTTAAGTCGATTTTACTTAGTATTATCTTTAAAAAATATCAATTTATAACATATTAATAATAATATGTTTTATTGCTGTCAATAATATATTTTATTACACAAAAAAGAATACCAATCACAAAAGAGAGAGTAAAATCAGGCTTCTTCTTTACTTATGTCATTCTCTTCTAGGCAATCTAAAATAAAGAGTAAAAAATATAAGAAAAGACAAAGGGAGATGATTTAGGTATGCCAAATGGGAAAACTAAATTGTCTATCCTGAAATCCTTCAGAAAGAGAGTTCCACATACGGAGAGCAAGAACTCGGTCATTTGCAAGGTAAAATTAGATCACGGCAAAGTACACTGCGAACTTGAGGAACGGAAGGTGCAACAACTTTTAGGATAAGGAGAAGAATATTATGGAGACTATGTAATAATATGCGTAAGAGCATGTAAGTCTGTTAATTTTAGGTTTCTCCAGAATAAAATGTTAAACTCCATTTCATTAAGTAATAAAATAAGATAATAAAATATGGTAAATAAGAATATGAACTAAATAGATTATTACAATTTTCGCGGGATAAGCTTTTTTAGTTACTTGAGAAAAAAAATATTATTCATAATATTATAACTTCATTTAGTTGAATTTAACTTTTGTGTGTGGTGTATTTTGCTATTGATTAAGGTTATCTAATTTTTTGTCGTAAATAATCAGTTACAAAGGTAAACCTCAATATTGGTTGCTTTTTCCATGGCAAACTTTATGTAGCTCTTTTGCGTGTAACCTCAGCAACGTTTTTGTGCTTTCGGCTCCCAATAATTGCACTACTAATATCATTTACAAAGAAGCACGTGCCTAAAGAAAAACATGTTATTTAGCAACACCTTCAAGCAGCGCTGCTTTCCTTAACCAGAATTTTCACCAGGTCTTCTCGATACGTTGTTCTTTTCTTAAATCTACGAAAACGAATCCGCGGGCACATGTAGCAGTTAAATAAATGTCGCAATTTGGTAGGTACATTTTCTTTCTTTGTAGCCTGCGGCATGCAAACACACAAACAGCATAAAGGCGTGCTGGTAATCAGTGAGCATTATAGCGCCCCTTATTTTTATATAAACCTATTTATTAAAACAGTCTGTGTTTGGTCTGATATTTCCTATAACATCAGGTACTTCAATTTGTGGCTTATACACAAAAGCTTAAAATTACGAAAAAAGTTGCTTATGAAAATTTAATCGCTGACACACCAATATCGATAATATGTACACCCGGTCATAATTCAGGAAGCTGGATTATTTTCTTATATTCATGATACATGACTGGGTTCAGGCGGTTGCCGTTCCGCTGCATCGGGCCTATTAGAGGCGTTGGATAAACAAAAGATTAAATTATCGCGTTAAGACAGAGATAATCCATACAGATGAGATGGTTGTTGACCTTCGATCTGAGGAAAGTGATGTCGGTGATTCACACTGATAAGTTTAAAAATAGGGGAGATTTTTAAGTACTTACATTTTGATTTTGTGTTTTAGAATTATCTTATGTTTACATATTTCCTATGATTATAATATTTCTTCTTTCCAATTTATATTTTTGAATCTACACTTTTTTCAACCATTAGGTATTATAAATAATTCTTCTTTCAAATTTGCCTTATAGAGGTTGTTTTATAATAAATACCGACATGCTCTAAATATAACAACATGATTGTAACGACGACGTGAAAGATACGACACTATTCTTTGTGATGTAATAAAATTAAATAATATAAAATTGATATAGGTAGGCCGATTTCAAAAATTCTTTCACCATTGGAAAGCTACATTCACGCTGAGTAACATAGTCTATATTTAATGCTAGAAGAAATTTAAAGAATTTTGTCCACCCCTGCGAAGCCAGGACGGGCAGCAAGTAAAATATAAGACGATAGTAACACACTTATTGACTGAACTCCATGGTGCAGTGGGTTACGCGTTCGGCCTATGATTACGGAGGTTAAGCAACGGTATCAAAAGGCGGATGAGTGACAAAGAAATATTTATTTCAAGCTCCTACGATACACCCTTCATCATCTAACTCATCCTGTAGATGCAGTTCCAAAAAGGAGTCGTAACGTCAGAGTTAAACACTAGTGTAAAAATATACTCATTAAGTTATGCCGAAATTACATTTCAATAAGTAGGTGAAAGTATTAGGGCATACTCTTTTTATAATAAAATAGTATGATCTTAAGTACACTTTATACTTATTATAGTATATTAATTATTAATTATTATTATTTTAATAGTAATATAAGTTATTTGCGGGATTGTTACCATGTACCTTGTTATTGAGTTTCCGATATTTCGGCACTGTTGCAAGTGCCATGATCACGGAGCGACTGAAGTAATTGCGGGTAGGCTGTTATTGGCAGAAATATCGGTCTACCCTCCGACGAAGTCTCTTATTGCGTTCGTTACCCGTACCACTGTTCACATTCTCACTGTTCACTTGGGATTGTTCTCGACACACAACACTTACAGTATCGGATCGCGACACGACACATTTTTGATTTTTTCGGTTTTTACACATACGAATACATCAATAACAAGGTACATGGTAACAATCCCGCAAATAACTTATATTACTATAATGTTAGTGACCATGAAAGTTTAAAACAATATAAGTATTAGGGCATACTCTTTTTATAATAAAATAGTATGATCTTAACTTTATACTTCTTACACTTTGTACACTTTATACTTATTACGTAATAGACGCAAGTACAGTTTCTACTATGACGAATAATGCTATATATACACAAATAAATATATTCAAAGGCGCACTATCCCCACTTAGATCTACAATATAAATGGTTGAATTTGGCATGCCGCTGTTATTATAAGGCCTCGATTATGTAACGTTACCTGTTTGCACAAAACTTTAACATTTAAACAAATAGTATTTGTGCCAATACCAACACTAGTGTTGTGATTAAAACAATAAACACAACGCTGGTTCGTTGACCGGGTTCCTTGCCAAAATAAGCACCCCTTACCTTCCACAATGAATTATAATAATCGAGTTTTGTGCTTCACACATATACATGCATTGAATATATGGCTTTTATAATAGTTACTAATATAGTGGAGATGCATGGCAATTGTTATTTATGCGTAAGGAAATGTGCCTCGATATGATTCAATCTACTTAAATCACAGGTATCTAAGGTTTTCTATATTCAGTCCTTTAACACAATAGTAGGTCCAGAGTCCAGGATCCACCAAACAGGTGGAAATCAGAGTATATAAGTACATAAACAGGGTTATTTATACGGGTCTACCAATAAACAGGATCAATTGGAAGTCCAGAAGTAGTGTAAAGAGGGCTACCTGTGTGATGTATCATCATTTTGTAGTTTTCGAGTTATGCATTTTTTATAAACCTTTATTTATAAGATTTTAGGGGTCACGGAGATGTTAATTATTAATATTATTACTAGTTGTCTTTTTTCTAAATAAGAATAAAATACCTCGCGTAAATAAAACAATTATGGTAACGGTGGATACCTTTGCGACTTAGAAAAAGATTATATTCATACTTATTAAAAATTCTAAATTTTACAAACATTTTTAGAACGATTTGAAAAATGTCCCAAAAGCTTTTCTTGCAAAAATGTTTTGAAATATTCCAAATTTTATTAGCTGTTTGATTTGAAAACTTATTGGATCTATCTTTCAAGAAAATAATTTATTATCCACATGTCCTTTACAATCTTCGATCAACAATACTTGAAATTAAGTTTGCTTAAATATTTCTCAGAACACAAAGAAGTAGATCTTTGAAGTGCAACGACTAACTCGCAGGTGCAGTGGATATAGCTTTCATGCTCAAATAATTTGTAATACCTAATTGTAATATAATTATCCGTGACTGTGGACTAAGGGGGACAAAGTGGTTTTATGATTATTGTTAATAAAAATTAATGCAAACATATAAAGTTTATAACTAACGAAAACCTGTGCTTTCAAAAGTTACGTGATCGATCGCGCGTCGAGTATTTTGCTCACATCGATATAGCAATCAGCAGTATGTATAAATTTGTATTTTGGATTATATTTATAATAAATACTCATATTTTACTATTTCAAATCGTTATTTGAAGTATAAAACAATCATTACATCTATTTTCCAGTAATAATTTTGAGGCAATGTAAATATCCAGTCTTCTCAAGCACAATTTAAAAAATTGAAAAAGAACAAATAAGTATTTTATTATCTACTGCTCAAAGCGCCAAAGCGCGCAAAGTGCTCGCGGGCTAAAGTGGATTTGATGGGGCAGTTGTTAACACAGATTTAGCTTGGAAACCAAACCAATCTGGGTTCGCATGTGGGCTATGTATGCCCGATACGGCCCATGGTATTTCCAGGCTAATGACGCTTTAAAAATTTTAATCCAATACTTTAAAAAAGCACTCCGCTTGTTATTAGTTCCAAACTAAGACAACAATAACAAAAGATAAAAACCATTTAAAATATATCTAAATGCAGTCCGTTTACACTTAATACTGACTTTGATCTAAGAGACATCCAATTAAAGATTCCTGTTGAAGTACATAACCTTCGAGGATGGTGGCAGAATAGACTGCGTTACCTGACAGAGAGACTCTTGAAAGTAATCATCGCGTGCCACCCGAACTGGACCCCAGCCTTTCCTTATAATATCCTGATTAACAAATAAATAAGCTGGATCGAGAGCTCCAATGCTATGGTGAGCGTGCATTTATTATCATGGCTCAGCTTCTTGAAACCTCTCTTGGTTTTTTTGCTACGACGGAATGTGAGGGTTAAATCAACTTATTCAAACCCAACTTGATACGTGGGCAGTTGATTACGACCACTTTTAGTGGCTTTATTGTGTGAGTAAAGAGTAGTCTCTATATATTTTTTGACACACGTCTTAAATTGTGTCTTTGTGTTTTGTGATATAAAGTTTAATTAATTTATTCCTGTTCTATAAAAATATTTTACAAACACCAGGAACGGGATCTTTTAAAATATCATTAAAACCTGATGTTTCAATGATATTTCGGGAATCGTGATGATGATTAAGTTAATGGTTGTCATAAATGTGTATTGTATACTATTCACGTACTATTAGTTCTATGGCAACCATTGCCATTTGTTTACCATCTAATTTATACAATAAAAGTAATTTATTTATTTCAATGAATAAATGGAAGAAACGGTATTTTCACGTAGAAAAATGCATTTTCATCCTTAAATACTTTTGATTCGACGGATCAACGTAAGAATCTGTACTATATTAGTCTGTATCATCACTTATTGAAACAGTGTTATGTTTAGTGTTATCTGTGTATAACGATTGACGTATAATGGTAAGTTTGTAACTAAGTTCCAAAATTTTACTAATTATATAATTTTTAGATTCGAACAATATATTAAGATTGATTCTTAATTGTGGCATCAGTATCTACATTTGTGTAAACTCTAATATATCAATTCACAATTGGATGATCGAGATATCAAAAAAGCAATGTTCTAAGACTAATAAACTAACGCTTCCATAATCTCAGCGACGCTAATTACAGAGAGGCATCTTGTCTGTAAGCGTTACTACAAATGTATACATCGGGCACACCCACACGCGCATAAAATTCAGAATCCTGGATATTTCGTAACACAATGCTATGGAACCGTCGTTTCTTGGGAAAAACCGTGATCGTGTTTAACAGAAGGATGGAAATACTTTCAACGTCATTACATTGTTGTACTGTAGACGTAGAAAAAATATAGAGCGCTAGTTTATTTTTAATATTTATTTATATATATTTTTTTAATAAAAATGTTCATTTAAATGTTGGCATATAAAATTGATAATCTGACCAACGGTCACTCAACTTGAATGGGATAATACTATATAATCATCATGTGATTGTCTTTAATAATATAACGTACTTTATACTTTTGTTTAAATAAAAACCTTTATGTCTATACTTCATGTGCAAGATATGTGGAATTTATCAAAAACTAATTAAATGGTGACATTTTAAGTGATCTATGTTACTAGCGCAATATATGGTTTTGTGTAATTAATTAGGTATTTCTACAAATAAATCCAGTTATTTCAATTTTGATGTCTTGAATAAATAGTCATCCGTCACTAGATCTCAATTAACTACACGCTGTTTTTATTATTGCATTTATTATTTGCAATTTTAACTACTCGAATACATAGTATCCAAATTTTCTCGAGTGGTTTTTGTAAACAAACTGACATAATGATATATTTTTTCATATTTTGTGTTATTCTTCATATATTTTTTTTATATTTTTTCTCTTTGTTACAATTAGGGATTTTAGGGTTACGGTTTTCAATCCTTTTACCAAAAAGTAAAGAAATAATCTTATGTAGGTTTTCAATCCTGCTACATAGGCAGGTGCAGCTGCCAATTTCCCCAGAAATTTCTATTTATATGTGATATCTCTGGCTTGCACGTTGTTACAGAATATTTTTTGGAAGCTCTACTCACTTCGTTGAAGTAAGCGAAGTCCTAACCGATATGTAGTCACACCTAGATACCTAAAGATACCTTGTTAAATAAATAACATACTAACTCAGGAGTCTTAAAATTCTATACTATAATCGCCAAGTCGTTACCTGGGATATCATAAATTAACCCCAATTTAAACACGAGTGTATTTTTGCATAATTTTGGTGAATTTTTTGTCATTGAATTTTTAAGTAATTTTATAGTTTGGAACTTTAGGGTAACTCCTAAAATATAAGTATCAATAAATTGTTTAAGACTTTTAGTTTTTTATTAATTGGTGACATCCAAATTAATGAACCACCCAAATTGATAAAAGCTAGCAAAATTAGCAATCCTGGATTATGTGTAAAAAAAACTAAAAAAGCCCTTTATCATCATAATACCCTCTAAAAAATAAGAAATAATATGAATGTACTCGACGACACTTGGTTTAAACTATATACTGTTATTTATATGAAACTATGTACCGTTACTTATATTAAACTTAAAAAGCAAGGTACTTATTAAATTTAGTTTTTAGAAGGTATTTCTAGAGCGTTAATTTTTTTTATGGAACGTTTTATATTTTGATCTTTATCCTTAAAACTTCGTATCTGCAACAAAATTACAATCAATCTATTACTTTTAGGTTGAGACTATTTCATCCAATTAACCACTGTTTGATACAACAACTGCTGTAAGTCGGTGAGGAGTTGGGTATCCTCCAGATGGACTAGACTTGTGGAAATTGTTCATTTTCCGACATCAACTATAGGGAAGCTGATGATCTTCAAACCGCTGACCAGATAATTAGTATAACAAATCTTAAATTTTATTATTTTGTATTTAAAATAACATAAACTTCTGAGTTACAAATTTAAAGCTGGGTTCTTCATTTAAAATTTTTTAATTAATAAAAATTAAGAAAACTACCACAGCATATAGAGTGAGAGCCAGTGCCTGCCAGATATACGTTAAATTTTATAAAAGCTGTTTTTTTTGCGTGTTCCCTACACCAGCGAGAACACGCAAAAAATTTTCAGCTTTTATACTTTAACGTATGTCTGGCAGGCACTGGCTCTTAGTCCAATAATTAACAACTTAGAACATAATAACGAACAATTCGATTATTTTTCAATTGCATGCCCAGCTGGGTATTTAATTTTTGTATTATAAGTACTGTTGGTAGACAACAGTCTACCATCTTTAAATATATCACATTCTTATGAAATAAATTTTATTCTATTATTAAACTCTCATAATTATCTTTATTAATTTCGGAAGCGTCATCTCTTATTCATTCATATTTTTCCATAATTTCGCTTTAAATATTTTCAAATTGTGATGCACTTGGAATTACTCTTTCCCAATCTAGAATGTCTCAATTATTGTATGATGCACTTGCAGTTGGTTTAGTGACTGTATTACGAGGTAAGGGTTTTGGGTCTTTCAAATAAAATGTTGGTATTTTAAAAATAGTTATTGTTGTCTGTTCTAAAATAGTTTGCACAGATTTTCTTCCTTTGGTAATTTCTTAATTTATTACTTAATTCTTGTTTTAAAAGGTGAATTTACAGAAACTTCTAATCTTGCACTTACGTCAGATGAATTTAGTGATGAACAAGGCTGATATGCTGGTGTACTGATATCATTGATGTGATAAGCCAAATTTGAAAGTCCGCCTTCATGAAAGACCTTATCTGCTGTACTTTGGACTGAAAAATCTTTCGCATTATTTCCGGAATATGTTTTTGGGACCTTAGGATTCATTAACTAAGCACTTGCTGACTCTGAGGCTGTTTCTGAGAGATACTTGGCAAACAGCTAGCCGAAAAAAGCGGTATTCTACAAGTATTGCTGGCTTGTTCTATGTTGTCTTTGAAAATTATCTTTATTCTTAATTCGGTTTTTTGTTACAGTCGACGCATACGACTTTCACTTAGAGGCGAGATTTTTCTAGGAACTTTTTATTATGGTTTCTTTCTCTTTCTCTTCATCGCATTTCCTCTAATTTTATAGGAGGACTTAGAAATTTCTCCTTATTTCTCTCTGCAAGCTTGAATATTGGCTTCGGCCTGTGGGCATTCTACTATTGTATTAAATATAGGATATTGTATTAAGTATAATATATATTGTATACTGGATATTTTAAAGAAATAAATTAAGTTTGCCTACAAAGCATGAAAATTATGATTTTGGTGTAATTAGCAATTTGCCACCAAAACCACCAAAATTGCATTACCTAAATTAGAAAAGAGCTAAAAGAAAAAAATAAAAAAGAAACTACTAGGATTATATCAAAACTCTTTGAGATATTTAAAGATATAACAAACCTTCATGACATAATTATGTTAACAATATAATAATAATTCTTTAGAACAGAAACACCGAAATTGTAATTTTTTTGTCAGAGTACTTGAATTTTGCATACTAATATTTTTTACAGAATAACGCGACAGGCTGACATACCTGTTCCTTATTTAACGTCGAGCAGCCAACCAAAGCATGCAATAAATATATTTGTTGACTTTGTGGGTTTGTTATTTACGACACAGGATAGTGTTATATTTTGTTCACCAAAATTTACTGTTTTGCATGGACAGACCTATTCCCTTATATGTTTTAGCTTATAGCTCGAAGCTCTAACTACAAAAGTAAAACTATTATCGAGTAATTTAACAGATGCTGATTACGAATATAATATTTAATTTCAAAAAAGCTACTGATGTATTTTTTGAGCCGTGAATATACCCGGTAAGTCATTTTGTGGACAAGCCACCAAACTAAAAAAAGTTAGGTTTTGTATTATTTTATAAACCTTAAGAAAGGTTTTTATCAGTATTATTGTTGTAGGGTTCTAGATTGAATTAAAAATAAAGCATTTTATATAACTTTATTTATGACCTTAATTTTCAATATTGCCGCGTATTTACGTTTGAGAAAATGACCCAGATATTAGTTTACTGCTTCTGTTAAAGAGGGCTTGACGAACCGTTTAAAAAGTACTTTTAAGAGAAACTACGTAAAAAATGCTCTGCGCTGTGATTACTGTGAAACAACATCGTGTTCCACAACTAACATCCTCTCAAGCGCGACAAGAATTGCTGATCCTTGCTCTATTATAATAAAATCTTACGTATTAAGTTAACAAATGTCATCATTTTACTTACCTCTTAACAAAAATGTTGCTTGTTTACCTTTACCTATGTAACCCACCAGACATTGTGACATAAAAGTCAAATAGTCTACAATTATTTTATCTAAAAATAAAAATAAAAAAAGAAAGGCACTAGAAAATATTTTCCTATTTGCCTTTAAATTATGTTATAATATTAATAATATTATTGAAACTTATTTTATGATGTTACCCTGTTGTCTTCATATTACCGAGTGGAAGAAAATTTAGATTTATACTTAATATTTTACAAGGTTCAATTATCGTGTATCCACTTAAAAATATCCGAATTTATTTAAATAAATAATATACATACTTACATATCAGGATTGATAAATTGCAAAAGGTCACCTAGTTGGAATCGTGCATCAACTCATAGCTAGCCAGTCAGACGCGATGATTCATTAGAATCTCAACGACCGTCGAATTGACAAAGTGGCCACTCTTGCATTTCGTTCCCGTTTAACAAACATCTATAAATTACTCAAACATTTCAAGAGCTGGTTTTGAGAAAAACGTAGCCAGCTATGTATTTTTAGACGATTCTGCCTGTCGTAAAAATGCTGCAGATCATGAAAGAGCATTCATTGCATAGGTACTAACGCAGAACGAAGAGATGATCTCCGTACTTGCTAAAATAGTATTTAAGTACTTACTAGCCGCGAAAGCAAAAAAGGATTAATTTCTGTTTTTGGATTTTTAACATTGGTCCGATATTTAAACAACAAAATAAAAGATTTTCGTTTACGTCGTACTCATTGAGTTATATTACAGTAGTAGTACTGGTGGACCCAGGAGGCGTTTTCCTAGCACCCACACAAACAGTTAATTTTTTTATCAAAATCTAGAAGCATTTATTAATTAATTATACATAAAAATATTGTATTTGAGACATCTCTCAGTCGTGCTGACATACAGCATTAGCAGCCTTTTCTTTGTTGGCAACGTAGGCCTCATAAATGTAGTTTTCCTATGACATTTCAATATATTGTTAATTTACAAATACCTTTTTATTAATATATTATTATTTCAGTTGACATTTTATTTTATGAAATAAATTTTTATAATCATGATTAGGAATGATTCTGTAGGGACCATGTATTACATAAGTTGCGTATCAAGAACAGCATTTTGGTTGCGATGGCGGTTAGAGGGAATTTTTGTGTGTGTGTTTATTACTCTCTATTTGTTTTGAAACCTTATTTGTAAGTGCTGTCATAAGGTGTCTGTGTAATGTGTTTTGATCAAAGAACTACTGCGGTAACACATATTTGTTGTTTGCTTTCTATTTTGTATCTGTAACGTGTAAAATAAATTGTTTTTAAATTGTACAATGTGACGTTGTAATGTTTAAAGGCCGTTTTGTGCAACGATAGTCATCCTGCCTTTCGCACCGACAAACCTGGGTTCGAATCCCAGAAGGAGCAGATGTTTATGTGATGAATACGAGCACTTGTACCTGAGTCATGGGTATTTATATAAATTTCTATATATATATTACATTTATGTATCATACAATTATGTCTATCCGTTACCCTAGTATCCATAACACAAACTTATACTTAGTGCTTTCTTTGTATCCATAACACAAACTTTACTTAGTGCTTTCTTTGGGCTAGGCTAATTGGTGTGAATATAAGAAATATTATAATGTGATTCTCGCCTTTTAAAAAAGGTATCGATGTGGGGCTTAAGTGTGTACGTAGGTTAACGTTAAAAGAATTAAAAAACCATATCAGCAGCAATATTCTAAATACAAATAAACATTTATTATTTTAATACATTTATGTACATTCACACAATTACGATAATTATCACAAAGTTACTAACTAATAAATCGTCTAAGATAAATTACAACATACTTGTACTGTTATGCACAAATGATGAATGTAATAAATAGGTATATCGTCCACGTGATGGAATTATACTGAAGTGTATTATATGCATAGATGTCCAATTAAAAACAATTCTAAGAGCCTACGCCTTTGCTTTTTATTCATTCTTTATCTGATACTTAGGTAGATTACAATTCTGATTCAACATTACCAACCTTCGTAGCGGTGAGATTTAGGTTTTATGACAACTGTAAATAAATAAGACATGCTCAATGGTAACAACATAGCGCAATAGGTGTTGTATTTATAAGCTTAAAAAAGGTATAGGTTACTACTTAATTTAAACAAAATACTAACTAAGCATGGATAAATTAAGTATGTTAGTATTCTGAATAGATTCTTTTTGATATTTATACAATTTGTCTATATTTTTGAAGATTGAAAAATTTGATAGTTAACTGAAGAGTGAAAAACATACACCCATAGGAGTCGACACAACTGCAACTTAAGTATGAGCGTGTAAGCAATTTAATTTGATTAATAACATTTTTTAATTAATTAGTGTGTTAAGTTTCACTTTTTATTACAAAGACAAAGAATCTATAGGTAGCGTCTAGGGCTCCACAGGACAACAAGCCACGGAATGACAGTAATGTATTTTTAAATAAAAAATAATGTATTTGGAACATAAAAAGGTTGTTCAACAATATTAAACTATTTTGTAAAGAGTTCTTGAGAATCGATAAAGAATAAGAGCTTGCACGGCTCTCAAATTTTGGCCCCCTTATTAAACCTCATTATTTAATGTAATTTATTTTTATATATAACCACATGAAATGCTGCAGCTCTGAATCAGGTTTGGGAATTAAGTAAATAAGAGAATAACCAACTAAGGTATACACATAATATTTTCAGTTCAAATTCGTAACCTGGAGTATGCATTTATTTCATGACCTGT
This sequence comes from Calamotropha paludella, assembly GCA_927399485.1. Classification (NCBI taxonomy): domain Eukaryota; kingdom Metazoa; phylum Arthropoda; class Insecta; order Lepidoptera; family Crambidae; genus Calamotropha; species Calamotropha paludella. The sequence goes on along the minus strand of OV656803.1, from coordinate 27,017,294 downwards.
ATATAAGTTTCTCGTCTCTACTTTTTAACTAATGAAAGGTAAGTGTAATCGTGATCAAGTGCTACTTACGCTAAAAGCTGTGATATTTTAGATTTGGTACAAACTTATGCCAATACTATCATAGTTAGTTGTTTTAATTTCAGGCGGCAAATGAATTTAATCAATTAATAGAAATATCGGAAAAAAATACCATTAACATTAATGTTTCTTTGATTACTAAAAGGGTATATATACAATTCTGATAGTTACTACTGACTATACCGAAACTGTTTACCTAATTTAATTGAAAAAATCCTAAATCTTCTTTCTTTGTCTTATACAATAAATAACTTTTACAAAGTTATCTAATTAGAAAAAAATCGAAATACTTAAATTTACAACTTGCAGAAAACACCACTTGTCTATATTTCATGCAGACGTTGAATATTGTTTGTTATTCAAGAAATACAACACATATCTACAACTATAGTAAGTAAATGTAATTATATCGAGCTGCGATGTTCATGTGGGCCCATTTCTCAGTTTAAAGGTCTTAGCGTACGTGACGTGTTTTTGACGTGATAACGTCTTATAAATCGATGAATACCGGCTGCACGCACGAAAAAGCATGACTCTATGTCACGTTCCGTCATTGTCACGTTCCGTCATTGTCACGTTCCCTGAGCTGAGATTGCAAGCGAGAGCGCGAAACAAACGATAGGGAGGTACGATTGGCCTAAGCGTTCCTCTTGTGACGTATCTAACTCTCTTTCACTCCAACGGGCGATGAGTCCAAGTAGAAGAGGGATAGCGGCAGCACACAACCTACACGTGATCTATTTTGTCAACTGTTTATAAGTAAAGTGAAAAGTTAATGTGGTTTCCATTGTTTAGAAATAAAAACAATTGCGGTAAAAAGGTAATTCATTTTTGCATTTTTAGAAGTTCACTAGCTGACCCGGTAAAGCGTTTCCATGGTAACGTTAATTGATACAATGTAAAAAGAGCGGACAAACACACAAACAACAAATTTGTGTTTTTAGAGTATATAGGTACTAGCGATATAATCTCATAAATGTGTTCTTATTGATTGATTATTTTTAAAAAAGTAGCATCGGTCGACGATTGCAGTAATAATAGGTTATGTTACAATTTTGACTAAAAAATATTATGACTCATATAAACGATCGTATAAAAAGTCAACTGCTTTTATTTAGTATTTCAATTAAGTCCTTCTTTTTACTATACAAAATAATGATGTCATTATGGATAATGAAAAACTAGTTAAATTTGTTCGCTTGCACCCAGCCTTGGGGATCCTAAATATTTAGATACTAAGTAGATAGTGATAGAAGAAAATAGATTGTAGTGATTAATTATTATCTTTAATTATTCATAATAAACAATGATTATTTCGTAAAAGTAAAGTCACTTTCTTTAACTAACTTCTTGTTCCTGAAGAGAAGTATGTATTATATAGCTCGGTGAAGTCTAGAACCGAAGAAAAATAGGTATAATATTGGCATTCATTATCTAACAGTTCCTTATAAGGAGTATGGTATTCGACTTCTCTCTCTTTTTTCATGTAAAATGTAATAGTCGTCTTTTTTGTTATAGAATCTTCTTCATCTAATGCAATCTATGGCAATCATTGCTAATTCTTCAGTAGAAAAATTAAATATATTGGAAAAAAATTTTGTCCAGCACTAGGACGTCTATTGTTTAACACCGTAACTGAACGTATGTTTTGAAATCAAGTTCACGTTATGAACGAAGCACGTCACATCTTCGTTCCGTCCGAGGAATTAACCCGTTGCGTATGCTGAGACCTTAATTCTAAAAATAGGTACAGTCACGAACTTTATAAGATAGATTCACAGTATAAAATGTAACTAGGTGCAAAAGTGTGATATTTTTATAAACATCTTCATTATAATATGAACAACGTCTTATATTGTTTAACACAATATCAAGATCTGTGAATATTGTAAAATTTGTATTGCCTTTTCTCAAAATACCTTTAAAAATGCCTTTTACAGTCGAAGACCTAAAATAGTGTTAATCAAGTGCTCATCAACAAATTATAATTAATATTTTAAATGAAATATCAATGGTGGTGTTTACTCTAGGTACGGAATAATTTATTTTTTGAAAATATCACTCAGATTCTTTTTGTCCTAGTTGCCTGTATAATGAAACTGGCATTAAAATAATTAATAGATCAGATATAATTACCAGTAACAACTTGTGTCACAGAAACCTAGGTATCTTTTGAAAAGGTTCATAAATGAAAACAACCATGATAACTAAAACACTTTGCAGTCACGATTGAAAATTATATTCATTAACGTTCAAGCTATTCGTATCCGCTTATACCTAACCACTGATAATCTCACTAATGATCAGAAAGTACAAAGTAATGCTCACTTTGATATTAAAAACGACTTTACGTAAGTTTATGTACAGAGTTCACGTATAAACACAGAAAGCTTTTGCAGTTGGGAATTGACTATTTATTGAAATAAATACCTTAATAAAATGGATGCATTTCATGACACACGACGTCCTCGTCAATCACTTTCGACCTTGTATCAAACATCATAAGCATACAACTGGTAATTCCTGTGAGAAGTAAGCTATCTGTAGCCATTATTTATTCCCAACGCCGATGAAATTTGAAATTCTACTACAAATCTGGGGCCAAAAGCAAACGGTTGCTGTAAGTGTCAATGAGAAAAAAATATTACAACGGTTAAGGATCAAAGACAGCTAGCCTTCTCCTAGAAAACTACCATAACATTACTTTCACTTGGAAGCAATCAAACAATGAAAAATGACATACAGTAAAAATAATTATAATATATTTACAATGCCTATCATAGCTTGCAAATAACAAACATGATGTATTCACCATATATGTCACGCAAATATACAAATACTTCTAGCAAATGAAGCCATTTTTAATATATTTAATGAATACGTTGAACACACGGTTTCTATTGAGATACAATAAAATATACAACAAAGTACTAAACAATTATATACACCGGTAATGCATTTTTTAATATTCATTTAACATCAAGTACTTGTTTTTCTCTTTCTAAACTACATGTTTTAATAATATTAATGTTCCTATATAACCCTGAAAACAAGACCAATGAATTCATCAATAGAATGGTCTAAAAACCGAACGAAAAAGAATAAAATCATAGAATCTTGTAACGCCTGTTTAAAGAAATAAAGACTAGAATACAATCATCTTCTATAAAGCTTTGAACCTAAATTAGATAAACTACATCTACTTAAGTACCTTATATGGCCTTTGTATATTTACATAATCGGTGTAGGACCCATCTATACATAACAAGGTATATTGACTGTTTTCTTCTAAAATTCATCAAACTGCATTAAATAGGGATAGAGTTTATGAGAAAATGACGGATTTTTCTTCAAATGAATTTTATACTCTTACATCTTAATTGTATTTGGGTTTTTACTTACTTCCTACATAAATATACTTAGATTTTGAAAATAAAACGAATATACACAAGTAACCTACTAAATAAGTCTTCTGGCACTATGATTAAATCTCTATACTTAGAGAAAGACATGGTTTCATATAAATAAATACAGTTCATAAGTCTGCGCTAACCGAAGACAGCATCTCACCATCGCCCGCGCAGATCAATCACTTAATATCGGCATAACCCCTTTTTCTGCCTCCCCCTTTCTTCTGTACACGTCGCACCTACAACAAGTTAAAATTTATATAAATAAAATGTTTCTTCTTTCATCTCACATAACAATATTAGGCTGTTTTTTTAAATCCTTAACTTAAAATAAAGTACTGATAAAAATACTTTCTTATATCTCCATAAAGTTATTTAGTTCCCTTGTATTACGATGAGCTAGAGTTGAAAATGAAATAAAACCTCTTACGAGACCTAAATTTTCTTCAAATTATAAATAGAAATTTAAATTGCAGCGCTCTACTGTAACAAATAATTAACCAGGAAATACATAATTGACATTAGGTGAATAATAATTGATAATTTGCAGCCGGGCGTGCTACTTCTGCACGGCTTCTACACGTCTTCAACTTTTTACGTAATAAATTTATGGAGTAAAATACTAAATCGAAATTCTGCCTACCCACCGAAAGAAAAAAATTATCGGGTAACCTAAGAGAGATGATAAATGAAAACAAGGTCACAGTTTTTAACCTTTAATTGTACTCTAAAACATGTTGGTTAACCCCGGATCAAACAAGAAGTAAGTGCCGTCAGAAACCGTGTCAATATGTAATACTCTTACATAAACTCCTAAATTTTAGTATGCCTGACGAAAGCAAATCACCCTCAGCTATTATTGAAAATAAAAATCTAATAATTTTCTTCTTCGAAATCCAGTCCAAGATGAATATCTATACAAAAACAAGTCTCTACGTTTGATTTTATTTTAGCATTATAATATTATCACATTGGTACTATAACAAACAGATTTGAAATACAAATTGCAGCTTTACGAAAATTCTTACTTATATTGACACATTATTACAAGTAAAACAACATGATCTTATAAAAATAAGCAAAACTGATAGATAATACTGCAAACGATCACTCGTCGTTTTCACTTTAAAGTACCTACTTACGTAAAAAAGTATTTAATTTCTACATTATTTGACATAAATACCTTACTCTAATCATAATTCATTATATAACAAACTACATTTAATCATTTTGTATGTATCTAAGTACAGCACTCTCATCCAAGTTACACATACACACACTCACACTTACCTACTCTCTCACACAAAACCTTATAAGTCATTTAAAACATTTTAAATAATTTAAGTATAGAATGACCTTACTCTAAGAAACAACAATATGTTATGGAAGAGTAGTACCCTCTGAGACAGTTGTTAAATACTTAATAGAGAGAACCCACACAAGTTAATAAAAATTGGTAACTTTTAGTACATACCTAATGAAATAAATATATTTTTTGAAATGATAATTAAAAATCTTTTGTAATCATTTTTAGTATAAATTTAAATACAATGATATATTAATATTAAAGGTATAGAACAAATACGTAGGTATACTTGCTTCCATTGATCGATACTTATTTTGTATTCAATAAACCGCAAAAGAAGATAAAGATTCGATGGATTTAATCAAAAATTTTACACGACATTGCTCATCATAAATGTTTATTGGAGCGGAGCGAAGCGAAGCTCCCATGGATCAGCTTCAATGGCGCAATATCTGTTACGCCATAACTTCCCGAGTTCTTAACCGATTTTAATATTTTTTGTGTGAAATTGAATCAACAGGTTTAGAACTAGATTGTGACGGAGCCCGAATTTTGAAATTCTCAAAAATTCCCATCGATATAAAAAAAAAAATCTTATTTTTAGGTATTACGCTCCTCTCCAATATATGGTGCTAGCGTAGCTTTATGCTTAGCGACTGCATCGCCTAGTTGGAGCGAAGCTCCCATGGATCAGCTTCAATGGCGCAATGTCTGTTAAGCCATAACTTCCCGAGTTCTTAACCGATTTTAATATTATTTGTGTGGAATTGAATCAACAGGTTTAGAACCAGATTGTGACGGAGCCCGAATTTTGAAATATGCAAAAATTCCCAAAATATTTTATTATATTCCCAAAAGAAACAAAAAAATATTTTCTTTTTTTAGGTATTACGCTCCGCTCCAATATATGGTGCTAGCGTAGCTTTATGCTTAGCGACTGCATCGCATAGTTTATTTAATATCCTGACCTTCCCACGATAAGAAAGGTTTAGCTAATCACTTATAGTTCGTTTTTGAATTTTATATCAAATATTGAAATTGTTGAATTTCTTGAGTTATGTTTAAATTATATTTTTATAATCTAAAAATAAAGCAGGAACTTTATTTGACTGATAAAATCAGAACAAAAAACGGACAAATATATTAAATAAATAAATACGTTGAACTTAATAATGTTATTCATTTATTTATTTAACACAAATATTCGTTATAAAATGTGCTCTTTTGGTGAGATTTGTAAGTTGTGCTTCTGTAGGAGGCCATAATATTTACTCGCGTTTGATTATTTTGCTATGCATGCTTGCTTGTTCGATACGTACTAAATGCCAGTTACAAAATAAATTAATTCCAACTATGGTGAGCACAGCCGAACAATGTTGCCTGATATGGTAAGTATATAAGTTAATGGCGGTTGTAATATATAAAATTTCCATATTTTAATAAGAAATTAAAGTGAGTATTTTAATATTTCAAATTTGCAGAATAATATAAGATAAATCTAAATTTTTATTTTAGAAATTTTAAACCATTCGAAAGTATTGTGAAAAAAAATCATATTAATAATATTCGGAATTAAGTTTTTGCGTAATTATTTAGAGTAATCGTACTTTCAAAATTAAAATTAAATTTTACATTAAAAAAAATAATAACGAACAAATTTTATTTAAGATATACAAGTACGAAAGGTAATGTACTATAGTTAACCTGTAATAAACGATAATAAAATAACTGATGCAACAAAATTTGAATTTCTGTCTAAAAATATTAATTTGATACGCCTGCGTAGAATATTAGAAAATATTTTACTGAACTTGAGACTTCACTCGACTCGACTTGAGGAAACTCGATAAGGAATGCAAAAAGGATTACAAGATAAGTACTAATAATAATGCCAATCCTTTATTCTAAAACTCCGGACGTCTCCAGAGGATTATATTTTACGTAACGACAACCATTTTTTTTTCTACGCAGCGTTGCCTCATCCTGTCCGGTTTTGATAAAGCACGTGTTTTCGTTATATTTTATATTTTTACCCACGAATTTTTTACTTTACATTTATTTATTGATTATTTAATAATAAATCACTACTCGGTTTTCCTTTTACTCTAAATGATGTGTATCTTTTGATGTAAAGCAATATAAAGGTAAATCCATTATTTTTTTACCTACTTACTTTGAGAAGACCCACCAATGCGCACTGGGTACCCACTGGGTGGGTAATGCGCCTAATAATGGGTTATAGTCTCAGGCTATAGTTCAATATAGTTTTTTTCCCATAAGGAAGTTCAAAATGTCCCTCACTCAACAGTAGAGAGATTACAGGCTGATTTTATTTCGTGTCTTAAAGAAAAATCAGTTTTAATACTTGAATTTCAACTAGAAATATGTGAGCTACAACACGTTGTGATGTGACATTTTCTTTTTAATAAAATAACTAATTAAACACAAAGTAAATTATACAGACAATTGTTTAAATAAAGTAAAAAATTAGATCGTCTACTCCTCAACGTTTTGTGTTAGTACGGTACTGCTTGCTAAAATATTTATAGGTTTACTCAAACGTAATGTTTTACGAGTAGTTTGATGGGCCTCTTACACCCACATAAATTTGATTGCTGCCAAAGCTCAAGCTGATACTTACGGTTTTCCAATAAGTATAAATCGTCAGTTGATCAATGACTGAGAAAAACTACACTTTTACAATACTAAATTATAAATTTCCAAAAACTTAATTAGGTACGTTTGTTAACATTGAGATATATAACAAAATTGTTTTTAGAATTACATTTACATCACACATAAATTAGTGATAGCACACTAGATCAGGTACCTACATCTAAACCAATACTCAAAATAATATACAAAAAATCGTTTAATACTTTTTTGTGTTATTTTTAATAACTTTTTGTTATTCAAATCAACGTATTAAGATAGGTAACATTGTCATGCGAAATCTATATATTTTTATAATAATTTTGCAGGCGCTATAAAAGTATGAAGAACTTTATGATTTTATTATTTAGCCTCGTATGCTGTTATTATTAAATAAATGGAGTTATTAAATAAATGGGCCTAGATTTTACAAAAATGGACATTTTAGCGACACATATACTACGAAAAATATTACTCTTTTCCACCATTTGTCCCTCCAGAAGAGATTCGTAGTGAATCATACATTTCGAAGTGAGTGGATTTGGTTAGGATTATGAAAATTTAATTACGAAGACACTCATTAGTTAGCAAGTCTTACTTGGGAAATCAAACTTTGTTATGTGTTAGCTGATAAAAAGTGATCTCTTTCGGAAGCAATCATAGTCGTTACAATATTGTAGACTATTAAGCCTCATAATTGTCGTGCAGAACGAGATTAATTGATATATGCCCGCTGCCACTGTCCGTAGATTTTTCACAATACATTTTCCGTCAAAACTTAAAGTAAATCTTTATACATCTTTTTCAATTATAAAAATTGTCTTTACACTTTACTACACACACTTTTTTACACTACTTTTTGTGGAAGTCAAATTATGTTAGACAAAACAAATCTAAAACGTTGCTAACATTTCTTATTCGAACTAAAGTGAACCACTCAGTACAATGTTAGAGAGAGTAAAAACGTTTAATCTCAAAATTAGAAGATTTCGAATATTCATTTTCTTTATTAAACAAACGAAGGAGATGAATTAATAATGATTTAAATCATTATTAAGACGTTGGTCAATTTGAATGAATAACGTTGAATTATCCCACATATTCCATTTCATTTTTGTTTTAAAAATTCATGTTGAAAGACTCACTTCATATGTAGGTAATTCGAAGCGATGCGACGTGCTTTGGCAAAATGAACTAGATGCCAACACTGTTAGGCCTACTTTTGCCTTTAATCGTCTGTCGTTACTGATGTTGGTAAGACCACCTTGATGATTTTCATCATCAGTATCTTCTTTCTTTCACTATCTATATTGCTATACAGAATTTTAAAAAAATCGTTTAATTTGTAGTTTCAATGATCTACTCCACATTCGTCCGTCCAACAAACACTTATAATTGTTAGGTACTTATACTATTTGTATAACTATTTGCTTTAATCTAATTTCGTGTAGGTATTAATGCAATTTATTTATCTCGATATTTATAACATAGTGTAGTCACTTAACACGAAAATTAAAAAAGTAAGCCTCTTTAATAATAAGGTACATGCCGCGCTCTGTAGGTATGCACAGAATCTACAAGAGTTAGCTTTAAAAAAAAATTAGTTCGAGCCATAACTAACAAACTATGTCATAAAATGTAAAAAGTAGAATTTTACCCACTTCTACTTTTTGCATCATTCATTATGAAACATGGCAGCATATGCAGTAACATGACAATACAATAATATGGTAGGTACTACCAAAATGTTCTGATGAAAGAGCTCGAAGTTAGGAGATGGAATCCTAGGATGCTTAGTATACCCCTCTAGTCCTGAACTCGTGAGGTCATTAAATTCATTATAACAAAACTTGGTCCTGTAAGTGCAGTTAAGGACAGATAGACCAATTTACTAAAATTTGTATTATAGTTCATAAACTATTATTATTATTATATTACTATACAAAAGCACAGATTCGACACATTGACAGCTTTTCTTTGCTTTACTTGATTGTGTGTGAATGAAATTGTATACTTTGTGGGAATGAAAAACGTAATTAAGCACGAGTTCTGTATTAATGAATTGGAAGAATGTAGAGTGCTTAACGCCAAGTAAAAAAAAATAGAATAATTAAAATTGAGATAATTATTTATAGATAACATCTTTAGTAAAAAAATGTACACATTCAGAAATATATATACCTATATATTACTTATAAATAGTATAGTAATTTATTTTATTTAAAATTTGTTAATGCAGCAAACCTTTATACATAAAATGTCAAAGTTTTTTGTTTTAGTAAACTACAGAGGAAAAAATTCAAGCTCCCGCTGGTCGATCCGCCGCCGGCTGGTCTTTAGTTTATTTGTTTAAGTTTTTTGGTCGCAAGCACTTGCTCACCACATGGTCAACGTTACAGTTCTACCTTTTACTGGAAATCACCAACAAAAGACGACCATTCAATTTCAGAACACATTAATTATGTTTTGTCTTTGCTACAAAACTATTAAATTCAATAGAAGTAGGTTGAGTCTGACTTTTAAATGATCTTTATTCAATTTGAAATTGTGAAGGCAGAACATATAACTTTAATTTTTACATGAATTGAAGAAGTGGACTTAGAAAGTTTTCATCCAGTTTATTACTTTTTACTTATATGTAACTATGTATGGGCCTGTGGTTTATACAATAGCAAGAAACATAGTATTTTCTACTTTACACTTTAAAACGCTAACGCGTAGGTATTAAGCTCTACATGTGAATTAAGATGTTATATATTGAAATAATGTTTTATAGCAATTCGTAAAATAAGTATATGCCTTAGCTATTCAATTAAGAAATACGGACTTCTGGAAAGGGTTCTTAATATTACTACCCATATAGTAATATTTTTTTAGGCAGCCAATAACTGCCTGCACAACGTGCCCGGTAGTAAATACAGGGTGTGATACTATTTACCTATCATAGTATTTACTATATACTGTGATCGAACTTTAATCTAACAGGGACTGAAGATATACACGTTTTAAAGTTTTTTGATCACACACTTATCAATTCACAACCGATACCCACATAAAATAACCATCCACTTATGTTACAGCAAACTTCTAACACATGTTGAGTTTCGACATACCTATAGGTGTGAATAGAGCGGGCGGCGGCAGGGTCGGCCGCCGATCTGTAAACAGTGGTTATCGACGCGCCGCCACTTGCCTTCGCGGCATCGCCGGTTACTGCGCTATATTTATCCGCTTTGGGACTGACGCGGGCGGCTAAATCCGTTCGGCGCCATATGATGCCGGCCTCCTGCAACCACAATCACGTCACGAACTACCCCGGAACAGCATAATGGACGTCACCCTTCGGCCGTAAGGGTGAACCACGACGCAATTCGCACGGCCTAATTCGCGACTGCTACACACGTTTAAAATGGCAAATCGCAGAGCGCCAGCACAGTTAATAAGAAATAAATTCTTACCTGTGAGCAATATCTCAGTAGGACTTGTGAGCTGGTGCCGGTGCGGCTGCAATGCAGGCTTGGTGGTGATAGTAGGAAGGAGCAGGCGTGCGATAGTGGTGATGAGGCGGAGGAGAAGCTCGATATGCATCAGGACCCGGCGAGCCACCGCGAAAGCCGGCCAGCTGACAACTTGGAGGCTCGAATAAGTCGCGGAATGCGGGTGGCAACTGTTCGGACACAGGTTCGGGCGCCGTGTACCATCCGGATGTGGCAGCTCTAAACTCTTCAGCAGCCAATGCATAAGGTTGCGGCGAGCAATAAACAGCAGAAGGCGGTAACCGTGGTTCGCTAAATTCGTCTAATGGCTCTGTAGGTTTTTCGTAACGAGCGCAATCAGCACCCGGCTCTCTTTTTGGTCGACATTCGAAAATTCGTGGTTTCACGTCGGGTTTAACATCGCGTGATTGGCCCAAAGCATCTGCCGCGCTCAGAGCCTCCTGGGCAGCTAATGCCTCCTGCGCCTGCTGTAGCTGTTGCTGTCTTTTCAATGCTTCCTCTTTTTCTTTCAGAGCATCCTTCTTTTTAAATCGACGTCTTCTTCTCAAATATGATCCATTATCAAACATGTTATAAGAATCTGGATCCAAAGTCCAGTAACTACCTTTTCCGGGTTTTTTGTCATCACGCGCAACTTTCACGAAGCACTCGTTCAAACTCAAATTGTGCCTAATAGAATTTTGCCAGCCCTGCTTGTTTTCTCTATAATAAGGAAAACGCTCCATGATAAACTGATAAATACCATTTAAAGTGATTCTACGATCGGGAGCATTCTGAATGGCCATAGCAATAAGCGCTATATAAGAATAAGGAGGTTTGACCATATCTTTGGGTGCGCCAACATGCTGCTGATGAGGGTGGAGGTACGGGGCCCCGTACCCATAACGGTACTGTTCATAAGCGTAAGGGGTCACGCCGGCAGAATAACCGCCGGCTGCTCCACCACGATAAGCATAGGGGCTCTGTTCACCGAAGAGCGAGTGCATCGTGTCGTATCACGTTCACTGACACAACATGCTAAGAACACGATCGCGGAACCCTCAACGCGTTGCTCTTGCGACAGCAAAACGACGACTGACTGATTTTGTTTAGATTCACAACAACACCCGTTTACATAGCGGACGCTAAACGAGAGACGAATGAGCGGTTTCGTGGGCGCAGCCTGCCGCCACGCCGTATGGCTACAGGGCCCCGCCCCTCACGCGTGTCTCGCTCTTGTTTAGAGTTTTGGGATATTTAGCTTCTCTCTCATTCGATTACTGGCTCAGTAACGCACGCCTTGGCCGTTTTGCGGGGCGGTATCAGTTCGTGGCGTCTGCCCTCGACGCTCCCTTTCCGGACCATCCCTCGGCCTACCCCTATCTATTGTCTCGCACAACTGTTGCCACTTTACAACAATGCACGTTACTCGAAGCTACACTTATAATAATACTTAGGTATAGCATTAAAGCACCCATTGCTTAAATCTTTACTTCTGAAGTACAATTTATACAGCAGGTTTTTGTGTTTAGATTTTTTTCGGTGAGAAGATAGTGATGAAATTTTTTTCTGCTGGTCACAGTTATAACCTAGCCTAATCATTTAATTTTATTTGTGTATCGTTCTGTTTGCATGATCACTTAAATGTATTCGTATGTTTAAGTAAAATAAGAATTATTAATGCGCTTTCATTTGGGCAACTTTCCACCTAAATATAAACTTTATAAAATCTAGTCTAGAATAGGAACCAGTTTCGACTATAATAAATCTGATTTATTCAGTGTATGATGCTACCTACGTGTAGCAAATGTGGAAAGAGTACGGTATAAGTGTAGTTAAAAGGTTTAAAAAAATTACTTACTGTGGATATGGACCAATAGCACGATCTCGGGGCACTGTTTTTAGGCATTAAATAGTTGGTATAGGTACCAAATTCTTTGATATTTCCTTTTAAAGTAATTAAACACTGCAAAACTTTTTAAGGTAACTTTTATTAGTAGCCGTAGTCTTTGAGTTTCGTATATAATTCCGAAAGACAAAACTGCGGTGGATATCAATACGACAGTTTGTGGTGTCGACGAACTTTACTAATTTACTACTTAAATTGTAACTACGACGCACACAAGAAAATTCTACTTGACTACGATATAACGTCATTGCGATCACTCTTTACTACAATTTCTGCTATAAAGAAAATGAGTACCTTAGTAACATTAAATTAACTTAATTTTAAATTTTAATACCTATCTATATTACTACAGATCAATATAAGTAAGTTTATTTTTATAAGACAATGAAATATTTTAATACTTTTTGTGAAACTTTCTTACTTAAAATTATTGTGCAAATTGTTGTGATTATAATTATAAATTTATGACTAAGCATACAGGTAAGATTGTCAGTTAATGACGTACCGATATAAAAACATAGGGATAGAATTGAAAATATTACACTAAAAATATAGGCCAGGTTAGATGGTAATTATAAGACGCGGTGATTCCGAATCAGGAACCCATAAAGCAAAAGGCTGACCTTTTACTGACGAACGAGTCCCACGTAACCCCATCGATGGGGTATGCGAAGAGTATTTCCCCTAGTCAAAAAAAATAAAGTGGTAATGGTAAGTTGCCCAAATTAAACTCGGTCACAATTTCATATTTTTAATAGCTTTTCACAGTTCTCACTTTATTTTATTAATTTAGTTTAGTTTTGTAGAGTTGCGTTCATATTATTACCCAAATAAATTGGTTATTTCAGGATGAAACGGGTAAAAAAAAACATACAACTGTGACCAAATCAAATATTGTAATTAAATTAAGGTTAGTAAAGGTACTTACATCAATTATTGTCAGACCAAGTGCTTGCTAGACACAAATTGACAGGCGAAAAAAACTTGCGTCGTTAGCTCACTGTTAACAGTTTAAGCATCCACAGTCATCTGTCATGTTATTATTGCCCTAGGAAGTGACACTGTTCAACGATGTGTTGACTCAAGCAAATGTGCGAAGGATTAGCCGAACCTGAGCGGCAAGCCCGGGGTTGTTCTGTTAGGAAACAGATGAAAGCTCGTCCGTTTACAGATGTGGGTGAGGGTAGATACACCAGTACAAAAAAACAGAAATACTTACTCTTCTATGAAAAAGGAAAAAGGATGGGTAGATACTCGGTAATTTTTCTAGGAGGACATTAAAATATGATCTCTAGTATTTATAAGACAGATTTATCATCCCTTTATATAGTTCCCAATCTTTTTTGATCAGGTGATACCTACCTGATTGATTTCATCGTTGTTAACAGAGAGATCATTCATGTATTTGGAATATTTCGTTTTTCCGTATTAAGTAAAATTATACAAATTAAGTAAGTTACACAAAAAAAAAATAAAAAAATTTAATATTTAAAATATGTGAGAAAACATCACGTCACAAAACAATATAATTATAATAAAAAGCAATGTTTTTTTGTTATTTTAGTAACCATATTGCCCACGGATTTTAGTATTTGGCTTTGAAAACTATTTCTGAAGTAGGTAATACCTCTCTACTTTATACTTAGCCGATAAAATTCAATGTATTTCTTACTTACTACTTACTCAAAATAATATGCTTCGATATTGGGAATCTATCGAAATCCTTTAAGTCGGGATTGGAAAGCTCTATAACCTCTACATGGATATCTTTGTATGAGACCGTAAGTACTGTTTGCAGATAATAACTCTTTGTCAGAGACAAATTGTCTCTTTAAAGTAATGGACTGGTTCACCATGATAACTTTTAATTACTTAAAAGTATTTAAAAGTTATTGATTAACCTAAAGTAAATTAACTTTACCGAATGTGAGATGATCAATGAGTACGCCAAATATTTTTATTATGACGAAGCAGTCGAACTTGTTAATTCCGAAAAATTTTTAGGTAGGTATTTGTAAGGGTGTAACATCGATGATGCATCAATAGTGTATCGATATGTGACTTACGTAGTTCCGCGGGGAACCTGTTGTTAAAAATAATCATCAACAACACATATATGTAAGGGCGCCTTTTGCTGGCCATACCTACGCCTCATCCAATTGGCTAAGAATTGAATAAGTACCAGAAACAAGGATAAGCTTGCTATTCTTAAATTCAGAACCCAAATACCAAGAGGTTTGATTTTATTAAAGCTAAGGTTTAATCTGTTAAGTTATAGCTATTATAGTATAGAATTTTATAATAAAGTGAGAACAACGCACTGAACCACATTTTGAAAAAGTAACAAATACTTACAACCTAACTATACTAGCTTACAGTACATTTTCAGTTTTTTCATCCTTTCTCAACATTCCGTGCCTGCTCGCAGAAGTAATTGCATTCAGAATGTGCAGAAAGATCACACGGCTCTTGTATTGAATGCATTCTATGAACGAATTTGGCATCTAAACAGCTTATACCTACACTATTATTAACTATCATTTCAGCAGACCTGCCATTATCTCCAATTGAAGGGCGAGTTTGTGGTGGCAGTAAAAGTCCATAACTTTTAAAACGCTGCTGCCCTTTGCAACATTTCGTTATGCTACTTTTCTCGCTTTCCCCATATGATCTATGTGTTATTCTGATGTCTATCACGACTACATCGTAACGGCTGCGAGGTAGCTAAAGCGTCTTATATCCGTTATCTCTTTGTTAATTTGTAAAGTTATAGCTGTCGGCCTTCCATTTAAATCTGTCCTTGCACAAAAAAGAGGCAAATCCAAACATCTATCCTCACCTTTCGTCTTTATAACTAGCAATAAGAGTATCAGTAAAGACAAATATACAAAATTTCTTACACTTAGGTACTTAACACTCCCCAAGAATAGGTAATAAAATCATAAATATGGTCTAGTTACTTTTTACATGTAGGTACACGTAAGTAGTTTTTTACATAATGACTATAATTAATAATAGTAATTATTGAAAAAAAATATTATTCAATATCGCAGTATCTAAACTGCTTGTCCGAATTTACACTTTAATACTTATAGAAATAAATTATTATAATAGAAAAATACTAGGAAAAATCGACTCGATCCCAATCAATTGAGAGAGCATTGGACCGGATTTCCAAAGGTTGAAATCCGGTCCAATGCTCTCTCAATGCGGGTTTGATTCCCGCCTGAGAATTCACTTGTGACCCGAGTCGATTTTTTCTAGTATTTTTCTATTATAATAATGTATCTTATAAGATCGCATTGAAAAATTCATAAAATAGAAAAATTATAATACTTATAGAAAGACAAACCACGAGCGTACCGAGTGGTTCAAAATAAAATCCTAAGCGTAGCGAGGGTTTCAAAGGTAAGAGACGCTAAATACTGCTGCCGAGCGAAACACACATTTTGTCACCTCACTACAGCGAGGGATATTTTTTGGTGCATGAAAAACAATTTAATAAAATGGTAAAATTGGTATCTTCGTCGCTGCTGGACATTTTTTATATTAATTCTCTCAGATTTAGCAAAATTTCAGAACGCATCTGAAAAAACTGCAATTTCTATTCAATATGAATTGATTAAAAGTACCACACAACACCACTTCGACAGTTCTTTTACGGGCGCGGTCCGAAATCAAATGATATGTAATTAAATCTTATCCACTATACCTACATGAAAAATTCTTATACTTAACAAATAGTATATTCTTAATGTTATTTTCCATTTATTCTCATTCTTTTTATGATTTAAGAAACTAAAACGATTTAAACAAACCAAGACAGTAATTTAATATTATTTTAAATAAGGATAAAATGTAACTTATAAAGACTACCTAAGTACCTGTGTGTTTTTCTTCGAATAGAAAGATTTTAGTTTTAAAAGGCTTTTCAACATTAGCGGATAAAACGCAATTTTCCACGTAAAAATAGAATGACAAACCAAACTTACCCGAGAATGTGAGGTTAAAAAAATGTATTTCTTTACTAAAGATTTTCAAAATGGCCGCCTACAACAACAGTACACACTATGCCGAGTAAGAAATTGTCTTTCAATCGTCTCAAGTCTTCACTCTCTCACAAAATGTTCGGCTTCTGCAATCTTCTGCCTCGGCTCTTGTGCTATTTCCTTCTTGTGAAACATTATATAGTTATAAAACATTTAAAACTTTTCTTGTATAAACGTAGAATGACATATAAAAAAACAATTTACAATAAACGGATTTTAAACAGTTGCACTGTCATTACATAATAAATGGAAACAAGACAATTAACTTGCGTTCTTGTCTTTTAAATAACCACCTGTATTGTAATGGCCTTTGTTCATTAGTTATTACGTGTTCAATATCCTTTTTTTAAATAACACATAAAAGCTGAATCAAATGGATGAAAATTGTCACATAAAATACTTTTCACCCCAATGCATCCACGAAGTACCCTTACTGACAATCAAAATTCAACTTAATATAAATTCACAACAAAATAGACACTCTTTGTATTTGCATTCATATTGGACAGACGAGAGATTCCAGTTGCTTTCCTTTTCACAATCAACACATATCCTTTAAATAACAATCTAAGGCATTTTGCCAACATTTAAACTGGGCTGGTTAATAGTGACTCTTACCTTACTTAAGAGAATCAACGTAAAGACCTGTCAAACAATGGCAACCGTAAAGTCAGTAACTATCAGCAATAGCCACCAGCGATGACGTCAATTTAGTTAGCAACCGAAGATACATTATTATGTATCTTCCGTTGCTAACCGAAAACATATTTTGACAGTTCACAGTTACACACTCGTGTTTAGTGATTATCACTTTGACTGTCAAATGAGATACGTAATGGCCCCTCAGATCACCCACAAACGCGATACCCTAGACATCGCTCTTAATAAGAACTTAGCAGCACCCATCGGCATAGATGCCATTTATAGTACTAAAAGTAACCATCTCCCGGTCTCGGTCACAGTCAATGCCGCCCCGGACGCCACTGCTCCTCATCGCCCAAGCCCGACGTTAAAGCGTGACACGCTACCTACTCAAATCAGGAAACTTTGGACTAGAACCAAAAGCCCTAGACTAAATACCAAACCTTCTCTAAGAAGTTCGTGTACTCGGTCAGCTCATGGCGAGGCGATTCCTGGGAGACTGCAATTGAAATGGCCTCCACCTCTACGAGAAGCCACCTGCCCTCTTTTGGAACAACAGGGGCAGGGACACAAGTGATTCGCGGCTGAGGACAGAGCAAGCAACATGGCCGACCACCTTGCTAAGCAGTTCGCCCCACACCTCACTGCACCTGAAGCAGTGAACACCACATGTTTGTCTCACATGTTAAAAAGATTGCCGTGCACTTAATCGCCGCAAAGCACCTGGACCAGACTTCCTGCCGCCCATTAGCTAACTAGTAGGGGAGTTAGTGATGGGTAAGGGGGGATGTGGACTCGGTGAGAGCACTTGTTCGCGCTTTTACGCGCGGCGACGACAAGTGTATTGTCCGGGCGGAGTAGAGCGATTGCCCTGTAGGTGTTCGTGGGAGTCAGAGTTAGCACTGTAAAACATCCGGCGAGAGGCGCCCTTGACAACAGCTGCTATGTCCGGTGACAGTGAATGGTGGTGTTCACTGCAACATAGAATATGCGGCCTTTAAGATAGGCGGCAATGAGGGCCACTAATCACTAAACACGAGAGTGTAACTGTGAACTGGCAAAATATGGTTTCGGTTAGCAACGGAAGATACATAATAATGTATCTTCGGTTGCTAACTAAATTGACGTCATCGCTGGTGGTTATTGCCTCAGAACAATTAAATTGACGTCATCGCTGGTGGTTATTGCCTCAGAACAATATTAGTTATTGTTCTGAGGTTATTGCTAATAGTTACTGACTTTACGGTTGCCATTGTTTGACAGGTCTTTACGTTGTTTCTCTTAAGTAAGGTAAGAGTCACTACCCAACTAGCAAAATAATATCATATAAACGTTAAGTTAACGTTTCTTATGCGACTTTAAGTGATTATGTGACGGTCATATAGACATCAAGCTAACGTTTATAAAACGTCAAAAGGGCCCATTTTATAAAACTAAATAGTCATGTAGTAGTCCAGTAAAAGTCGTGAGACCGACTAAAATGTTATATTAAAGGTAGTTATAAGACTTCATTATGATTAAAATGGTTTATTCATATTAAGCTATGACATTTATAAAACATTTTTCCTCCATCCTAACTGTCAGTTTGTATTGTGCTCCAATTGAAATTTTAATATTGTTTTGACATAAAAAGGTAATTATTAAGATTTATTATTAACATGAACAAGTGGATGTGGTATTAAGTATGTTTGGGACTAGTTTCTCATGGGAACTATACTTTGTCGGTAATCTATGTGACGATATGTACTGTTTTCCTTAAGCCCTCTCGATATTCGTGATTTTTCTGATGTATGAGAATACTAATTTCATATAAAATCAATCTTTAGGAGTAGCCATTTTTGTTTTAGTTATATATAGACTGCTATACAACTACTAAATAACAAAATAGTCATGTACACGTTTTGGTGTGACTATTGATAAGCTCCATGTTTTATCGCTAGGGTTCTTGAGGTGAATAAGTGAACCCCGTGGCTGAGTAGATTTATAATACCGAAATCTTGTACAGTATGTACGATATATGTATCTGTTAGGGCAGATTGTTGATACGTAAGAATAATCTTTCAAAATCTTTAAATAACAACTAGCAAGTTTATACATGTGCAACTGCGCAACCATAAAATTGTAAAATTGTTCGCAAGGAAAAATAAATAAGATTTCACGTTCATGGGTAAATATAACGTAATAAAAGAAATCACCACATTTACTAACTTTTAATCCACCAATATAAATGCAAGCTACAAAATTGTAATTTAACACTTACTTTCGAGATCTGGTGTATCTTTATCAAAAAGTGTTTGTACGGAACCTTTAGAACTTTCAGTGACCTTTCTTGACTAACGTTGGAGTTTAATTTATATGACTGCATGTAGGAAAAGAATTATATGAAAGTTTTGTAAACACTGAATTGTTTTAAAATAGTCGGGGTTATCCACATTATATAATTGTTATATTGCCGTTATAAAAATGTTTTCCTTAAAACGATTTTGTCTTTTATATGACTTTTATCCAACCAAAACGTTTATAGGACTAAATTTTTCTTTTAGTTAGGTAAACGTTTTCTATTAGACCATTATATGATCGTCGCATAAGAAAGTTGGTAAAACGTTTAATGGACGTACCAATACGACTAATTCGGTATACGACTATTATGTAAAATCTCCAACTTCTATACGACTAATAAGTAATGGTAAAACGACTATAAAACATTTAAAGGACTGGAAGTCATATGATTACCTTATTATATAACCATTTTGCTAGTTGGGTATTAACCAGCCCAGTTTAAATGTTGGCAAAATGCCTTAGATTGTTATTTAAAGGATATGTGTTGATTGTGAAAAGGAAAGCAACTGGAATCTCTCGTCTGTCCAATTAATGTAATGGACTGGTTCACCATGATAACTTTTAATTACTTAAAAGTATTTAAAAGTTATTGATTAACCTAAAGTAAATTAACTTTACCGAATGTGAGATGATCAATGAGTACGCCAAATATTTTTATTATGACGAAGCAGTCGAACTTGTTAATTCCGAAAAATTTTTAGGTAGGTATTTGTAAGGGTGTAACATCGATGATGCATCAATAGTGTATCGATATGTGACTTACGTAGTTCCGCGGGGAACCTGTTGTTAAAAATAATCATCAACAACACATATATGTAAGGGCGCCTTTTGCTGGCCATACCTACGCCTCATCCAATTGGCTAAGAATTGAATAAGTACCAGAAACAAGGATAAGCTTGCTATTCTTAAATTCAGAACCCAAATACCAAGAGGTTTGATTTTATTAAAGCTAAGGTTTAATCTGTTAAGTTATAGCTATTATAGTATAGAATTTTATAATAAAGTGAGAACAACGCACTGAACCACATTTTGAAAAAGTAACAAATACTTACAACCTAACTATACTAGCTTACAGTACATTTTCAGTTTTTTCATCCTTTCTCAACATTCCGTGCCTGCTCGCAGAAGTAATTGCATTCAGAATGTGCAGAAAGATCACACGGCTCTTGTATTGAATGCATTCTATGAACGAATTTGGCATCTAAACAGCTTATACCTACACTATTATTAACTATCATTTCAGCAGACCTGCCATTATCTCCAATTGAAGGGCGAGTTTGTGGTGGCAGTAAAAGTCCATAACTTTTAAAACGCTGCTGCCCTTTGCAACATTTCGTTATGCTACTTTTCTCGCTTTCCCCATATGATCTATGTGTTATTCTGATGTCTATCACGACTACATCGTAACGGCTGCGAGGTAGCTAAAGCGTCTTATATCCGTTATCTCTTTGTTAATTTGTAAAGTTATAGCTGTCGGCCTTCCATTTAAATCTGTCCTTGCACAAAAAAGAGGCAAATCCAAACATCTATCCTCACCTTTCGTCTTTATAACTAGCAATAAGAGTATCAGTAAAGACAAATATACAAAATTTCTTACACTTAGGTACTTAACACTCCCCAAGAATAGGTAATAAAATCATAAATATGGTCTAGTTACTTTTTACATGTAGGTACACGTAAGTAGTTTTTTACATAATGACTATAATTAATAATAGTAATTATTGAAAAAAAATATTATTCAATATCGCAGTATCTAAACTGCTTGTCCGAATTTACACTTTAATACTTATAGAAATAAATTATTATAATAGAAAAATACTAGGAAAAATCGACTCGATCCCAATCAATTGAGAGAGCATTGGACCGGATTTCCAAAGGTTGAAATCCGGTCCAATGCTCTCTCAATGCGGGTTTGATTCCCGCCTGAGAATTCACTTGTGACCCGAGTCGATTTTTTCTAGTATTTTTCTATTATAATAATGTATCTTATAAGATCGCATTGAAAAATTCATAAAATAGAAAAATTATAATACTTATAGAAAGACAAACCACGAGCGTACCGAGTGGTTCAAAATAAAATCCTAAGCGTAGCGAGGGTTTCAAAGGTAAGAGACGCTAAATACTGCTGCCGAGCGAAACACACATTTTGTCACCTCACTACAGCGAGGGATATTTTTTGGTGCATGAAAAACAATTTAATAAAATGGTAAAATTGGTATCTTCGTCGCTGCTGGACATTTTTTATATTAATTCTCTCAGATTTAGCAAAATTTCAGAACGCATCTGAAAAAACTGCAATTTCTATTCAATATGAATTGATTAAAAGTACCACACAACACCACTTCGACAGTTCTTTTACGGGCGCGGTCCGAAATCAAATGATATGTAATTAAATCTTATCCACTATACCTACATGAAAAATTCTTATACTTAACAAATAGTATATTCTTAATGTTATTTTCCATTTATTCTCATTCTTTTTATGATTTAAGAAACTAAAACGATTTAAACAAACCAAGACAGTAATTTAATATTATTTTAAATAAGGATAAAATGTAACTTATAAAGACTACCTAAGTACCTGTGTGTTTTTCTTCGAATAGAAAGATTTTAGTTTTAAAAGGCTTTTCAACATTAGCGGATAAAACGCAATTTTCCACGTAAAAATAGAATGACAAACCAAACTTACCCGAGAATGTGAGGTTAAAAAAATGTATTTCTTTACTAAAGATTTTCAAAATGGCCGCCTACAACAACAGTACACACTATGCCGAGTAAGAAATTGTCTTTCAATCGTCTCAAGTCTTCACTCTCTCACAAAATGTTCGGCTTCTGCAATCTTCTGCCTCGGCTCTTGTGCTATTTCCTTCTTGTGAAACATTATATAGTTATAAAACATTTAAAACTTTTCTTGTATAAACGTAGAATGACATATAAAAAAACAATTTACAATAAACGGATTTTAAACAGTTGCACTGTCATTACATAATAAATGGAAACAAGACAATTAACTTGCGTTCTTGTCTTTTAAATAACCACCTGTATTGTAATGGCCTTTGTTCATTAGTTATTACGTGTTCAATATCCTTTTTTTAAATAACACATAAAAGCTGAATCAAATGGATGAAAATTGTCACATAAAATACTTTTCACCCCAATGCATCCACGAAGTACCCTTACTGACAATCAAAATTCAACTTAATATAAATTCACAACAAAATAGACACTCTTTGTATTTGCATTCATATTGGACAGACGAGAGATTCCAGTTGCTTTCCTTTTCACAATCAACACATATCCTTTAAATAACAATCTAAGGCATTTTGCCAACATTTAAACTGGGCTGGTTAATAGTGACTCTTACCTTACTTAAGAGAATCAACGTAAAGACCTGTCAAACAATGGCAACCGTAAAGTCAGTAACTATCAGCAATAGCCACCAGCGATGACGTCAATTTAGTTAGCAACCGAAGATACATTATTATGTATCTTCCGTTGCTAACCGAAAACATATTTTGACAGTTCACAGTTACACACTCGTGTTTAGTGATTATCACTTTGACTGTCAAATGAGATACGTAATGGCCCCTCAGATCACCCACAAACGCGATACCCTAGACATCGCTCTTAATAAGAACTTAGCAGCACCCATCGGCATAGATGCCATTTATAGTACTAAAAGTAACCATCTCCCGGTCTCGGTCACAGTCAATGCCGCCCCGGACGCCACTGCTCCTCATCGCCCAAGCCCGACGTTAAAGCGTGACACGCTACCTACTCAAATCAGGAAACTTTGGACTAGAACCAAAAGCCCTAGACTAAATACCAAACCTTCTCTAAGAAGTTCGTGTACTCGGTCAGCTCATGGCGAGGCGATTCCTGGGAGACTGCAATTGAAATGGCCTCCACCTCTACGAGAAGCCACCTGCCCTCTTTTGGAACAACAGGGGCAGGGACACAAGTGATTCGCGGCTGAGGACAGAGCAAGCAACATGGCCGACCACCTTGCTAAGCAGTTCGCCCCACACCTCACTGCACCTGAAGCAGTGAACACCACATGTTTGTCTCACATGTTAAAAAGATTGCCGTGCACTTAATCGCCGCAAAGCACCTGGACCAGACTTCCTGCCGCCCATTAGCTAACTAGTAGGGGAGTTAGTGATGGGTAAGGGGGGATGTGGACTCGGTGAGAGCACTTGTTCGCGCTTTTACGCGCGGCGACGACAAGTGTATTGTCCGGGCGGAGTAGAGCGATTGCCCTGTAGGTGTTCGTGGGAGTCAGAGTTAGCACTGTAAAACATCCGGCGAGAGGCGCCCTTGACAACAGCTGCTATGTCCGGTGACAGTGAATGGTGGTGTTCACTGCAACATAGAATATGCGGCCTTTAAGATAGGCGGCAATGAGGGCCACTAATCACTAAACACGAGAGTGTAACTGTGAACTGGCAAAATATGGTTTCGGTTAGCAACGGAAGATACATAATAATGTATCTTCGGTTGCTAACTAAATTGACGTCATCGCTGGTGGTTATTGCCTCAGAACAATTAAATTGACGTCATCGCTGGTGGTTATTGCCTCAGAACAATATTAGTTATTGTTCTGAGGTTATTGCTAATAGTTACTGACTTTACGGTTGCCATTGTTTGACAGGTCTTTACGTTGTTTCTCTTAAGTAAGGTAAGAGTCACTACCCAACTAGCAAAATAATATCATATAAACGTTAAGTTAACGTTTCTTATGCGACTTTAAGTGATTATGTGACGGTCATATAGACATCAAGCTAACGTTTATAAAACGTCAAAAGGGCCCATTTTATAAAACTAAATAGTCATGTAGTAGTCCAGTAAAAGTCGTGAGACCGACTAAAATGTTATATTAAAGGTAGTTATAAGACTTCATTATGATTAAAATGGTTTATTCATATTAAGCTATGACATTTATAAAACATTTTTCCTCCATCCTAACTGTCAGTTTGTATTGTGCTCCAATTGAAATTTTAATATTGTTTTGACATAAAAAGGTAATTATTAAGATTTATTATTAACATGAACAAGTGGATGTGGTATTAAGTATGTTTGGGACTAGTTTCTCATGGGAACTATACTTTGTCGGTAATCTATGTGACGATATGTACTGTTTTCCTTAAGCCCTCTCGATATTCGTGATTTTTCTGATGTATGAGAATACTAATTTCATATAAAATCAATCTTTAGGAGTAGCCATTTTTGTTTTAGTTATATATAGACTGCTATACAACTACTAAATAACAAAATAGTCATGTACACGTTTTGGTGTGACTATTGATAAGCTCCATGTTTTATCGCTAGGGTTCTTGAGGTGAATAAGTGAACCCCGTGGCTGAGTAGATTTATAATACCGAAATCTTGTACAGTATGTACGATATATGTATCTGTTAGGGCAGATTGTTGATACGTAAGAATAATCTTTCAAAATCTTTAAATAACAACTAGCAAGTTTATACATGTGCAACTGCGCAACCATAAAATTGTAAAATTGTTCGCAAGGAAAAATAAATAAGATTTCACGTTCATGGGTAAATATAACGTAATAAAAGAAATCACCACATTTACTAACTTTTAATCCACCAATATAAATGCAAGCTACAAAATTGTAATTTAACACTTACTTTCGAGATCTGGTGTATCTTTATCAAAAAGTGTTTGTACGGAACCTTTAGAACTTTCAGTGACCTTTCTTGACTAACGTTGGAGTTTAATTTATATGACTGCATGTAGGAAAAGAATTATATGAAAGTTTTGTAAACACTGAATTGTTTTAAAATAGTCGGGGTTATCCACATTATATAATTGTTATATTGCCGTTATAAAAATGTTTTCCTTAAAACGATTTTGTCTTTTATATGACTTTTATCCAACCAAAACGTTTATAGGACTAAATTTTTCTTTTAGTTAGGTAAACGTTTTCTATTAGACCATTATATGATCGTCGCATAAGAAAGTTGGTAAAACGTTTAATGGACGTACCAATACGACTAATTCGGTATACGACTATTATGTAAAATCTCCAACTTCTATACGACTAATAAGTAATGGTAAAACGACTATAAAACATTTAAAGGACTGGAAGTCATATGATTACCTTATTATATAACCATTTTGCTAGTTGGGTATTAACCAGCCCAGTTTAAATGTTGGCAAAATGCCTTAGATTGTTATTTAAAGGATATGTGTTGATTGTGAAAAGGAAAGCAACTGGAATCTCTCGTCTGTCCAATCGGAATGCAAATACAAAGTGTCTATTTTGTTGCTAATATAGAAGTTGAATTTTGATTGTCAGTGAGGGTACTTCGTGGATGCATTGGGGTGAAAAGTATTTTATGTGACAATTTTCATCCATTTGATTCAGCTTTTATGTGTTATTTAAAAAAGGGATATTGAACTCGTAATAACTAATGAACAAAGGCCATTACAATATACACTCGCGAGCAACCAAATCGACTCAAGCCCTCATTCTGCTTACAAACTTTGTTTTTACGTAAAGTATACAAGGTATTTATAAAAAAAGACTGTCATTAGAAAGCTCAATATACAAGCTTTCATAAAACACTAATATTGTTTTTTTTTTTAAATCTAACGCATTCATTTTTACATCAATAGCACTATGAGTCGTTTTGCTCATTACGCTATCCGCGACTTGCCCTAACTGCCACCCCTATAAAAGCTCTCGCAACCGGCACACCTTATCAGCCGCTTATCACAAGTTGACATGTACACATCTCCGAGAATTGCAATCATTTTTTCCACGTTACCATGGATACCACACCTGAAGAAGCCGCTCAAGTTGTTGCCTTGTTGGAACAAGGACTTAGCCAGCGAGTAGTCGCTGCCCAGCTTCGCTTGAGCCTGTCTGCTGTGTCCCGGGTCTACAGACGATTTCGAGAGACCGGTGCCTTCAATCGAAGACCAAGAACCAGCCGCCACCGGTGTACTTCTGACAGAGACGACCGTTTCATTGTCTCAACATCGCTGCGCAATCGGCATCTGACGAGTGTTGATGTTCAACAAGAACTCAGGCACGTTCGTGGTGTAGCTGTAAGCGAGTGGATAATAAGAAGACGACTGAGAGCAGCCAATCTCACTCCAAAAAGGGCTGCGACGGAGCCCAAATTGACTGCAGCCCACCGACAAGCGCGTCTTCAGTTTGCTCGAGAGCATGTCAATTGGACCATTGCCCAATGGCAGTCGGTTCTCTTTACTGACGAGTGCAGAATGTGTCTGCATGGCAACGACAGAAGAGGCCGAGTCTACAGGCGTCCGGGCGAACGATTTGCCCAATGCTGTTTCGCTGAAACAGTAGCATATGGCGGTGGTTCCTGTATGATGTGGGCCGGCATCTCTTTAGAGGGAAAGACGGAGCTCGTTTTCGTGCCTGGTGGAGGCCGAGGAGGCGGGCTTACAGCTGATCGGTACATCACCGATATTCTCCTGGAACACGTTGTTCCCTATGAAGGATTTGTCGGCGAGGACTTCGTCTTAATGCACGACAATGCTCGTTGTCATACAGCGCGCATTACCCAGCAGTTTTTGGATGAAGTCCAGATGCGTACAATGGACTGGCCTGCGCTCAGTCCAGACTTGAATCCGATCGAGCATTTATGGGACCAGTTAAAACGAAGAGTACGAGCCAGAAATCAAGCCCCTTCGACGGTGGAAGAGTTGAAGGCAGCATTGTTGGAAGAGTGGGTTAACATACCTCAAGAGGACGTCAAAAAGTTGATCAGATCAATGAAGAATCGACTTCAAGCGGTGATTAGGGCTAGGGGGGGGAATACCCAGTATTGATTTATTAAATTGTTATGTATTTTCTTAATCAATTTGCTTTTATTTCTAAAATACCCAACCACAACATCTCACAAATTCCTGTTTTTCCTGTATTTATGTTTAGATATCATTAATTACAAAGATAATGAACGGATATTGATAATGGTGATATCTTATTAAAGCTGCAGTTTGGAGCTTTCAGATGATATATAGTTTTTAAAAATATCTCCTATAACTTTCTTGAAAACAGAGTCTATACTCAGAGTTAGGGCTTGAGTCGATTTGGTTGCTCGCGAGTGTAGGTGGTTATTTAAAAGACAAGAACGCAAGTTAATTGTCTTGTTTCCATTTTTTATGTAATGACAGTGCAACTGTTTAAAATCCGTTCATTGTAAATTGTTTTTTTTTTATATGTCATTCTACGTTTATACCTACAAGAAAAGTTTTAAATTTTTTATAACTAAGGTACCTGGGTCGAATATGGCCACCTTAAGGTTTGGTATGCTTTTTTAATAATAATAAAGCTAAAACAAGAAAGTTTTAGCACTCATTTCTAAAGAGTGGTTATTTATCTTTACAAAAAAGGCAAAAAAATGTAAAGACTTCAAATGATAAAAAAGTATTTGCAACATTTTTAAAAATATAGAAATTGGCCATATTTCCGACGGGGGAGGTAAATATGCCCATACATGTGGCCATATTTACTGTATGAATTAGTTAGTTTAAAAAACTTCTAAATAAAATGAAATAAAAATAGTTATTATATTTTAATAGAAGATTTATTTAAAAGATATTCTTTGGGCGATATTCACTACAAATAAGGAACTAAGTACCTTTACAAAAATTTAAATTAAAAGATAAAGTCAACAATGAAACTCAACAAGTCTTTCTTAATTTTAAACTTAAAATGCTAAGTATATTATACTTATAGATAATCAACAAAATTATTAAAAATAAAACGTAAACTTTGAGATCCTTGATAGATAAATCACATTGATATGTTAAACTAGAAAAAAGTAGGTAAATCTAATGAAATAAATATTTAGAATTAGTCCTGACTGCACCGAGTGCAAATAAATTTATCAGTGTCTTCTTTTGTTAAACCAACACAGTCTTCATGGACGTATGTTTGACATAAAAAGCATATTCTCATATCTGCTATTCTATCCTCATCGCAAACGTAACAATACCAAGAGTTTTTAGATTTTTTAGTATGTCCTTTGCCTTTTTGATTAACCTTAGAAGTGACTGCTTCAGTCTTGTTCATTTTAGTAGAATATTGTTTCCTTTTTTGAGAAGACGCTCTAGATGGACCTGGCTTATTTTCAATTTTATGTTTACTTGCATTGGATGGTCCTGGCTTATTATTTTTCTCTGTAAACATTGATTTTGTTAGCATCTGTGCCAGACTATTAATAGCTTTTGCTCTAGTTTTAGTTTTTGGACTTGACGTCTTCTCCGGGGTTTTTAAAATTTCACAAAAAGATGAATATGACTCATTAAGTGTAGTGGAGCAGACTTTTGATTCAGTTTTCGAGTCTCTATTATTCTTGTGCTGTTTTAACTTGGATAAAGGAATCTCTTCGCTACTATCGAAATCATCATAAACTCTATCTACTTGAGTTGGGTGCTTTGAATTATTATTAGATTATCATTTACATGAGCAGGAATGACCAGATTTTTGCCAGCAACAGCATCATTGCTTTCAGTGTGATCGTCATTTCAGCGGTTTCCGACCCAATGTAGATTTTGTCTCCTTTTTCTCTAGTAAATAACGCCTCAAAGTACGTCTTGGCACATTATAGTGCTTTGAAGCCGTATATATTTTCATCTTACCGCTTTTGATTGCAGTTAATGCTTGTTTCATTGATGCTTCTGACCAATTACCTCTAATCCCTTTAGATTTATAGCGTGCCATGGTCTAAAACAAAAAAAAAGGTTACTACTTACTTAATATCGGAAATATGGCCACACGGTGGCCATATTTGCAGTCATTCATTTTTTACGTTTTCATATCAGGAATGAAAAACTCATTATTACTTTGGTAATTAAACAAAGAAATATCAAATTACAATCGCCACACAAAATCATAATGTGATTTACAAAGATTCTTAAATTCAAACTAACAAAATACAGGACAATACTTACTTGATGTTTTTATAACCTTAAAACTCGTTTTCATTTAATAAACACTGGGCGACTAGCGGGCGCGCGGGAGGAGTGACAGGTACGCCGTTCGGATACACGCTACACTAGCGACAATTTATGGTCGCGTTCAGGTTATTATAATATTTCGTATTTGAAATAATGGCATGTGGCCATATTTTTCGGCTGGCCATATTCGACCCAGGTACCTTATATAATGTTTCACAAGAAGGAAATAGCACAAGAGCCGAGGCAGAAGATTGCAGAAACCGAACATTTTGTGAGAGAGTGAAGACTTGAGACGATTGAAAGACAATTTCTTACTCGGCATAGTGTGTAGGTACTGTTGTTGTAGCGGCCATTTTGAAAATCTTTTTTAAAGAAAAACATTTTTTTTCACCTAACATTCTCAGATAAGTATTGTTTATCATTCCATTTCTACGTGGAAAATTGCGTTTTATCCGCTAGCGTTGAAAAGCCTTTTAAAATTAAAACCTTTCTATTCAACAACAACAACAACACACGGGTAGGTATGTTCCGAATCGTTATTAAAGTCTTTATAAGTTACATTTTATCCTTATTTAAATTAATATTAAATTACTCTGTCTTGGTTTGTTTAAATTGTTTTAGTTTCTTAAATCATAAAAACAATGAGAATAAATAGATGACATTAAGAATATACTATTTGTTAGGTATAAGAATTTTTCATGTAGGTATAGAAGATAAGTTTAATTACATACTTATCATTTGATTTCGGACCGCGCCCGTAAAAGAACTGTCGAAGTGACATTCACATTGAATAGAAACAAATTTAAGTTTTTTCAGATACGTTCTGAAATCTTGTTAAATCTGAGAGAATTAATATAAAAAATGTCCAGCAGCGACGAAGATACCAATTTACCATTTTATTAAAGTTGTTATTCTTGCACCAAAAAATATTCCTCGCTGTAGTGAGGTGACAAAATGTGTGTTTCGCTCGGCAGCAGTATTTGGCGTCTCTTACCTTTGAAACCCTCGCTACGACTAGGATTTTATTTTGAACCACTCGGTACGATCGTGGTTTGTCTTTCTATAAGTATTACTCAGATTATAAAACAAAAGGCAGATAGACCGCACGGAACAATAATGTGAAGCCACGCTTGTAGACATGTGTGCGTGACAGCACTATAGAAACACGTAGCCTCGGTGTGCGTTACGGTTGCCAGGATAATAACAAAATTACTTAGTTACAGTTACAGAGTTGGTTTTGATTTTTTTTTAACTAACCGACGACCGTTTTCGGTGAAGTAAACATTTTCTTCTTTGAAATGCGTTGAACAGACAACACAAAATTTTGATGGTAGCCAACCGGTATGGGTATGAATAGAAATATTTTGTGGATTTATAGCAGCCATTAGTAAAGTCGTGATGAGTCTTTATTGTTTTTGGCTATATATATATATATATATATATATATATATTTACTTTATGTTGGCGAATCGACGGATGTACATACCTAATTATTATAAGAGACAAAACATTCAGTAGTTTTAGTAATGAAGTCACATAGAAACGGACACACATACATACAAACACACCAACCAACAAGCGAGACAAACAAAACACTATTATCGAAATAAATATTTGTATAAATCGATAATCCTGTTTCCAATACATATTTCCCAACTTAAGGGCAAATGTTTAAAAATAAACTAGCAACACCGGCAGATTTTTGTTAAGGTTTTGTGTTCCAAGAGTTCACTAAAAATAATCACGTAAAATAATATCTAAATAGACAAATAAATCAATATTTACATATGAAAAGATACTCCATCTTCTTTCTTTTGTTTTTGGGATCAATTTTTGCAATGTTTGAAAACACAAGACGGCATTATTCTCAAAAATATGAATATTATCTGTGACGTACTAACGATGCGACGCTTCGTGACGATTACATACTCTTTGTTCGTGACGTACTGACTCGAGATTGTATTCGCTTTTGAATTTGTATTTGCTTTGTTGGCTTCACTTTCGGTGTTCCGCACGGTCTATCTGCCTTTTGTTTTATAATCTGAGAAGTATTATAAATTTTCTATTTTATGCATTTTTCAATGCGATCTTATAAGATACATTATTATAATAGAAAAATACTAGAAAAAATCGACTCGGGTCGCAAGTGAATTCTCAGGCGGGAATCAAACCCGCAACCTTTGGAAATCCGGTCCAATGCTCTCTCAATTGATTGGGGTTGAGTCGATTATTCCTAATATTTTTCTATTATAATAATTTATTTCTATAGTGTAAATTCGGACAAGCAGTTTAGATGCTGCGATATTGAACAATTATTTTTTTCAATAAATATTATTATTAATTATAGTCATTATGTAAAAAACCACTTACTTTTACATGTACCTACACATGTAAAAAGTAACTAGACCATAAGTTTTTATGGTTTTATTACCTATTCATGGGGAGTGTTAAGTAAGTGTAAGTTTTGTATATTTGTCTTTACTGATACTCTTATTGCTAGTTATAAAGGCGAAAGGTGAGGATAGATGTTTGGATTTGCCTCTTTTTTGTGCAAAAAGCACAGGACAGATTTAAATGGAAGGCCGACAGCTATAACTTTACAAATTAACAAAGAGATAACGGATATAAGACGATTTAGCTACCTCGCAGCCGTTACGTTGTCGTCGTGATAGACATCAGAATAACACATAGGTCATATGGGGAAAGCGAGAAAAGTAGGAAAACGAAATGTTTAAAAGGGCAGCAGCGTTTTAAAAGTTAAGGACTTTTACTGCCACCACAAACTCGCCCGTCATTTGGAGATAATGGCAAGTCTCCCATTTTAGGGGCTAATTGTGGACGTCTGTCTGCTGAAATGATAGTTAAAGATAGTGTTGGTATAAGCTGTTTAGATGCCAAATTCGTTCATAGAATGCATTCAATACAAGAGCCGTGTGATCTTTCTGCACATTCTGAATGCAATTACTTCTGCGAGCAGGCACGGAATGTTGAGAAAGGATGAAAAAACTGAAAATGTACTGTAAGCTAGTATAGTTAGGTTGTAAGTATTTGTTACTTTTTCAAAATTTGGTTCACTGCGTTGTTCTCACTATATTATAAAATTCTATACTACAATAGCTATAACTTAACAGATTAAACCTTAGCTTTAATAAAATCAAACCTCTTTGTTGTTGGGGCCTGAATTTAAGAATAGCAAGCTTATTCTTGTTTCTTGTACTTGTTCAATTCTTAGCCAATTGGATGAGGCGTAGGTATGGCCAGCAAAGGGCGCCCTTACATATATGTAATTTTTATTTTTATTCTATCACAGTTACATTCATTTAAAGCAGCTATGACTTGATCAAAAGCCAAAAATGCTAAATTTTGTTTCTACAACTCTTTTAATGAAAATAAGATAATTGTATAATGATTTTCTATATACAGGGCCATTTTATAAACACCATCCAAATTTATATATTATATTCTTTGAAGAAAATAACGAAACAAGATTTTTTTCTTTTAATATCACTCAGTACTAAAATATTAAGTTAAGCCTACACAAAGTTATCCGAGGAAAACTACCGATTGCTGTCACAGTCACGCTACGCACGGTGTTGTAGCAGATGATTACACGACCCCCGCCCCGCCCTCCCGTATTTCATTGATACATTACAATGATTTTCATAAGTTGCAAATATAAACGAAAAAAAATAGGAACGTCAAATTGAAGAAAAGATAAGTTGATTTGTTCTTTGATTATAACAATATTAATCGATAACACTTTTAATAAATAAAAAATGAACATAAAAGTAAGCCAAACCTTATGCACTTACGTCGCATTTTTTAAAATTTAATCAACTTATGTACAATAATTGGTTGGAGTAAAGCAAAGGGTGTTTCTTAACCACAGAATCTAAAAAAACACAGGGATCGCAAAGGCAATCGAAAATCGCAAAAAAAATGCAGTGCCAAAGCCTTAGTACCTACCTACCTAAGTTATTTTTGTCTATTTTTCACGATAGGATAAAGAAATGTAATTAATAGTTCTAAAAATATTTTTGTGAAAAATTTCACAAGTCTTAGCCGCCCTGAACACATTTTGCTTTACTCCAACACAATAATGAATTAAAAATCCAAACAAAATACACTTACATGAAGTTTGAAAACAATCACTTTACCTTAAAGTGTAGGTAATTTCTCTCTAAACAGTCTTGCACGTTTATGAACATTGTCTTTAATTGTATTACTTGTTTTTTCACTTTGTCACTTCGTTAAATGCACGGATTTTTATATTTAAGTTTTCGAGGCTTTGGGCCTTCTTCACATAAACCCGTCGTTCAATTTCGCCCTCGATTTCAATTGCAAGTGTGAAAACATTTCGTTAGGTAGATAATTATGCGACGTAAATGCGTGAACGCAACATTGTACATCGCGGAAAGTCCGCGGCTGACTGATTTCATTGCGCCGATGTCGTTACAACTTGCGCGCGCAGGTCGGTGGGGCGCTTCGGGCGGTCGGTCGTTCAACTGTAAGTACCTATTTTGCCAGTAACCAGCTGTTGTAATAATTCGCTCGGACAAAATTTTTTTTTGCTGAAATTTTACCTCCCAATTTTTTTTCATAAATGAAGTGTTTGAATGATATCTTATGCCTAGAAAAAATTTGGATGGTGTTTATATAATAACCCTGTATACTAATAGATTCCATAGATTCTCTTTTTCTAGAATATTTTCGCATTTCGTATTGCCATTGATTGAGAGTTGTTTTATCGAAAAGCAACATTTATTATTTCTTTATAATATTTTGCATAATACGATGCAGCTTGTGGAGGAAGAGGTAAGTTTGGATGCATATCTTTCAATATTTTTATTCTGCGGGGGGCTTTTAGAAATATTCTTCATCATGGTACTCTAACCGCGTTTGTTCTAATACGCGATGAAGAGCGTGTGCCAAACAGGAAACAAGTTTTAATTGAGGTAAAAAAATTGTTAAATAAATAAAACAATTGAATTCTGGTTATGCAAAAAGAGACAAAAACAGGTGCCTCACTCTAGCGACAGAAACACCCCGCTATTGTTTTCGTTTGTTTCCATAATGCGCGGATATCACGTGACTTTATCTAACATTTCAAAATACATTTTTCGATAAAAGTCAGCTGGACTAGAAAACTCGTTTGGTTCACTTGTAGAGTCGTCTATCGTTTTGGGTCTTCTCCGTATTTTTGGTGTTTTAGGTTCATCCAATTATATCAATTTTTGACATTTTATAACATTTATTTTATGTTAAAATAACTAATGACACAGATTTATATTGCTATTTCAAACATTTTTTTTTTTTTTTGCTAACCCGAGAGAAAATAATTTATCTCTACAGATCTGCGTAGATTTACGGAATCTATATCCGGTCTGGGAGCTGCGTATAGTTCTGCAAATATCCTCATACATAGTCTCCACCTCGTTGTCGGGGTGTTACGCGGTCGGTGCGTACGAAATGTTGCAAATCAACGTTTATTGCACGTACTATACCTATGAACAAAATAGAGATACTACTTTATGCAGTTCTTCTTCTACCTTATGCAATGATTAAAACAAGCACACCGTTCTGATGTCACGAGGGTTGTATATTAGCATATCACCAACATGATACATATAAATATTCATATATTATTCTTATATATTAAAAAATATTGCCGTTCGTTAGTGTCCAAAACGCGAAAAGTAAGCCAATGGATTACAATGAACCTTTGGCAAGTTGTTAAAAAGCCATAGAGCGTTGCGAAGCACGCCGGAGCCGAGCTAGTATGACATAAAAATCAATTGCCATGCGTTAGTCTTACAAAAACTCAAAAATTTGCCGATTGCGAATAATTTTTGGTAAGTAGGTATGTTGTCATACCCTCGGCAAAAATGAACATTACAAAGCACGCCGGTCTACCGAGTTTATTAAGAAATTGCATTATGATTTTAAATATAAAGTGCAGTCATTTGCATACCATATCGGTGTGTAAGGTGGTAAAAGCAGGAACATATTTAAGTAATGCGTGTAATAAAACAATTATCATTGAATAAAATATAATTCTAAACAGTCATTTCATATAAATATAAAAAAGAACTACACAATAATAATTTAAAAATAATCCAAGATTTCACTTACATGTTAATTCATGGTAACCAATTGGTTACTTCATTTATGTATCAGTACATGTCATCGTCATCTAAACTTCACCTGTTTTTGCAGATATATCAGTAAATGGCGTCAATAAGTGTGACAGATTAAAATGTTTCAATAAATATATTACTTGACTGCCTTCAATCAACAAAGTTAATCGAAGTTAAGACTTAACGTTGCATCACGTTTCATACAAACTTTTTGACGTGACAACGTCTTATAAATTGGTTTGCCGGGTGACACTTCAAGAAACTGCGTTACGCTCCGCTCACGTTATGCGCTTACAATGAGAGCGAGTGAGAGGCACGCGTCCCTTCCACTCGGGCATGGTTAGCCCGCCTAAGAGCGAGAGAGACAGACATAAAAAGTGGAAGGGACGCGTGCCTATAAATTAATGTTTTAAATATAATTCTTTGTATAAATAAATGTTTTAAATTGTTACTATTATTTCATCCTTCTTCCTACTATACGAATGAATATTCACATTAAAATTATTTTACCACTCAAAGTCGTTGTCACGTAAAACTTTCGCCCGTATACCGACTTTACAGGCAACCAACCAGTTTTTCATACAAAAATTAGTTCAAAAGTTAATAAAAAACATTTTAGATAAGATGATATGAAGATAAGACTTCAAAATAGGACAATTTTAAGATTTCGATAGTCAACAACAGAAAATTAATTTTATATTGAACATTTCGAACATGTAATCTACTAACTGTTTAGACTCATATAAGTTTCCTAAAAATGAATTTACTTATTTAAGAAAAAAGAAATATAAAATATAGAGCGCGCGAGTTTCTGGTGAAACTCTAAGTCTTAGACAATTTTATTATCTGGCAATATTATTTGGCCATTGTTACATATTAAGAAATATGTTACAGGAAAGAAACAATTCACTTTTTTAGAGATCTTAGTTCTTCTCTTATTATGCAATTTTAAGTGTTATCTAAACACCTATATCATGCGCTAGTTATTTTTATAAAGCATTACCATTTGATACATTAATAAAAAGGGAACTATATCCTAAACAACAGAATACTAATATTTTCTATAAGAAAGATTTTGTACCCACATATTGAATATAATCAATATATTAGACTAAACTATATCTAAACTCACAACATAAAAACAACAACTAATAAAAAAATATTTCAGATAAATCATACAGCTAATTAAAATAACTAGCAACACATATATTTATGATCTTTTTTGTATTTTCAATACAATCTTAAATGATAAATTATTTTATTAGTAAATACAAGAAAAATTCAGGTTGACTTATTATGCTCAGGCAGTCTCGCAAGATTTTAAAATAGCATTGAAAATTGAAAAAGTAAATAAAAAAACGATAACTGAAATGTCTATGTCATCTTAATTGATTGTAATCATTTCTAAAAAAGTGTTTTTCAAATACAAGAGGATATTACTCTCATTAATGAAGCAATGTATAAAATGTACTTGAAATTTTCCACAGATGCTCACGAGGCTCGGTAGCCGAATTGGGAGAGCAGCCGGTTCGCATTCAGCCTGAGAATAGCTTGTGAGCTGTATTGATTTTTTCTCTTAAAATTTATCATGTAACACTACTATTTTACATTTTTACATTACTTTGTTTTTTTAGTTGGTTAAAGTCATCTCTCACTTTTTTGCATTCATGTTGAAGGTCTTCAAATTGATTCTGTAAAGAAAAAGTTATTAGACTATTTCCTATTTTCAATTATGGGATATTTGAAAAAGGAATGCTTTTTTGGGGAAATTTAAAAGTAGTTTTCTACTGATGGTCATTGTTTATAAGCATAATCTTTTTTTGTTTTTATGAAGTACATTGTAAAAGTTTTACTCTTTGCCTACAACATCCTACATTTTAATTTCAACTGTTCTAGTGACCAGATACAGCAATGCAATGAGAAACTTCCCAACCATCATTACATGGGATATTTACCTAATTCATTCAGTTATACACATTTGATCAGTTAGACTAGCCATGATTATAACTGTTGTCCCAGTTACAGACAAAAAAACAATATCACATTAATCATCCAGAATATAGATGACAAAAGACACCACCAAATGTATAATTAATAAGTTACTGTCGTTATATATACCCTGCATAAATATTTCGATTGTAACATATTTTGAGAGTATAATGTGCATTTTTATTCTTAATGATATTTTTAATAAATGTTGCATGCCTGTTGATATAAAAATGTATATACAGTTTTCTGTAATAAAGGAGCCTTTCTTTCTTCCATATAACTAAGGCTAAACATGTACCTAAGATTCAAAGATACCAAAAAATAGCAAAAAAATTGTGTATTCCGAAAAAAATATTTATTTATTTTTTAATACATATATATTATACCACTAAAAAAAATCAAATTCAAAAATATACATTACTTGCGACAAATGTTTTTTTTAGCTGGCAAGCACAATTGTTTTGATTTTGAAGCGTTTTGTAGCTTAAAGTTATTTGAACATTTTTCGATATTCATTCGTAAACATAAAATGTATACAAGTTTATCACAACATACTGCTTTATGAATTCTTCTGTTTTTAATATCAAATCAAGAGCAAAAATTTATATTTCTTGCTATTGCGAATAATTCTAAATGTTTAGTTATTTATCAGCCTTCGGACTTTACTAAAATACCGTGTTCCAGAGCCACAAAAAACTTGTTAAAATCTAACCAACTGTCACAGACAAGTGCCACATTAAAAGTAAAGCTGCACTGATAGTGTTTCGTTCTACACAATTGTGATTTAGTTTATAATTTATTGTGTTTTAATTATCTTTATAAAAATCTAATTTATGGGTATATTATATATGAAATTACTGTTTCTACATTATTATGAATATTTTCTAATAACTTGTACCAAGGTACATTTTTGGTACGAAAACAAAAGGTCTCCTTTATCCGATTATAATTCACCATATAAACTAGAATATATTATGTTAAAAATTATTTTACATTTTGGGTAAAAGTTACTTGCTTGGTAAAAGCATTTGATTATTGCTTAAATATAAAAAAAAATAGAATAACTACCTACTACTTTTATCTAAAATGCAAATGATAAAAAGCTACCTGACATATTGCAGCTTGTTGCTTCATTGCAACACAGCTTTCTATAATGTCCTTGAACCTTTCTTTATCAGCTTCATGGGCAGCATGGGTCTCTGTTAAAAGTTTGTCTATTCGGTTTTTGTATTCAGTAACTTCTGCAATGAAAATTTTATTATTAGAAGCATATAACAAAGCCTTCAGATTTGGTACCCTAAATGACGAGTGAGAGTGAGAATATACATTATTGGTCTTACCATTTAACTGATACTTTAAAGAGGTTAGTTCTGATATACAACGCTTTCCAGATGATTGCACACTTCTTTTTTCTTGCAAATAATTTAAATACAAATATATGGCACTTACAACTAATAACAATGATATAAATATAAATAATAACTTTTCCTTCGAGTTAGGTAGAAGTCTAACAAACATATTGAAACCATTTAATTCCTTTCAACATTTTATATTCCATTTGATACATAGTATTTATTCCTATTATTAATCATTTACACAGATGTCCAGTGTTGTGTTAATCAAAATATTGATAATTTTCTTAGTTTGTACACATTTAAGGACACGCACGCGAAGCAATAATTTGGTTGGTTTGTCCTTTATTAGGTACTATTGCACACAGCAGTTCGTAAAAACGAAGTGATTACTTGCTCAGTGAAAACGATATTAAAAAAACTAAAAATCCGCAGTGCCAGTCAATCCAATAAAATTCATAACAGTTTGAACTTGAACACCAATCAAAAATTAGTAACAGTGTTGCCAGTATGATTTCCCAAAAAGGACGGTTGGCTTTCTGAAAAGGTACGGTTTTTAACTTCAAAGTACGGTTAGGTCGGGATACTTCTGCAAGAATTAGATCATCTAGACACGCGGTAGCGTGTCAAGCCAAGTTCAAGAAACAGAACTGGCGAGCCGCACCGTGTGTAATATTACACGAACCATTTGGAGCCACTTTTGACTCCCTCATAAATCAAAAACTATTTCACATAAACTTATCAAATTTGTCTCATGTATTGAGACTTGCGAAATACATAAGTGTTCTAAATTTCATAAGCTTATCTCAAACGGTTATTTAGATATTAATGTCCAAAAATCCTCATTTTTATCATTGACTGACTGACTGACCTATAGATCAAAACTCTAACCCAGTTCCAGATGACCTAGAGAGTTAAAAATTGGTATGCAGATAGGTAATTAGTTGAATACAAAGGAATAAATAAAAACTGGCAATTTTTAAATAATTAGATTCTATTATGAATGCTTAACATAAATACCTAATTAGTGCCTGTACCTAACTATAGACGTAAGAATCAGTAAGTAATCAAAACTCATGAGACCCACGGCGTTACGAGGATATGTACTTACCTACAAAAAGTAATGATATCCCAATCAAAAACATAAATGTGAAATGAGAGCCAAGTTCAATATTATGATAAATCCTTGGTTGTTGACTTCAACGACAAAATAAGTGAGATCTTAATGGGTGCCAAGTTCAATGGTCAGTCCTGAAATGTATTTATAAGTAACAGTATAACATATCATATCTTCTTATAACATAAGATAATGTATTGTAGCCTAAGGACTGTCTTGGCTAGTTTTTATAAACCTACCAACGAATTATTATGTTCGATCGCTAGTTTCTACCAACAATCCAAATTTTCGGAATTATAAAATAAGAACCGACAAATACTTGTTTAGATTAGAACTTGCGAAGGCTATAATTTATATATGAAAATTAAATTTTTTAACTCATTAGTACACGCCTTACTCCATTTAATAATCGATAATTAATTATTGGATCGAGTAAGGCTTGAATTAATTTAAATACAAACTGAGCTTAGATAATAATTTTTAGCACTGAAACTTTGGATCTAATTAGATCTCAATGATGTTTTTTTTAATCTAATTAGATCCTGTTAGATAATTTTTAATTTTTCTAAATCCACTCAGATCTAAGTAAATTGTAGTAAATTATAGATCTAAGTTTATCTGAATAGATTGAGATTAATTTCAACAAATGTAGATTTTTCTAAAATAAATTCATTTGATTTACAAAGTCTTTTTAGATCTAAAAATATCAAATTACACCTTAATTTTTTTACCGGTATTATAATTCAATTAAACAAATTTATTGTAACTTCGTATCAAGTTTCTGACAGGTACATAGGTACCTTACATAGGTAGGTGTTCTTTACATAGGTAAAGAACAGAATTTTGCACACTTGTTTAAAAACAATAAAATAAAACAATACTTTTTGTTCCTTAAAATATAGATAATAATAACGCTTCATATCTGAACTTCCTCATCACATTATTCCTATGATAAATTATTATCAAAAAAATTTTTAGTTCACTCCATCATTGACGAATTAAATGCCTTTACTCCATTCCGTAACACTGTATTGATTTGTAACCTCATTTCTATAATTGAATGATTAATTGATAAAGGTACGAAAAAGGTACGGTCTACGCTGAGGTACGGCTGTGGTACGGTTGTGTGATGAATAGTACGGAAAACTGTACTAATAGGTACGGTCTGGCAACGCTGATTAGTAATCGGTCGATGTCATCGGTGTGCGTAGAGTTTGACAGATAGAACCTCAGAACAATAACTAAAGCCTTATAAAAAAATAAATAAAAAAAAACAATAACTAAAGCCTTAGAACAATAACTAAAGCCTCAGAAAAATAACTAAAGCTATAGAAGCCGTGCTAAAATAACAACAGAATACGTTAGTTCGTACTATTTTGACTTATACAGTTGTAAATGAGTAAGAAAGATCAAATCTCTTAAAGATCTTAAATCAGAAACAAATCAAATTTATAAACATATATTTACTATTCTTTTTGGGGATTTTAAAACTTTCATCTCTGATGTAAGGCTGCTATCTCCCAAAAAGGCAAAATCATCGTCGTTATAACTGCGGTCACCTGCAACCCACTTATATGTCTTCCTAGTTGTTTCTCTAGCATTTGTACTCATCAAACTCAGATTGAAATTGACATCTGAAGTAGATGAATGAAGTAGATCATCTGAGTCAGTATCTTCAGTCGTTGACCCGTTGTCAGACAAATGAAGTGGATCGTTTCTTACACCCGTGGAGCGTATAAAATCTTCGCCTTCATCAGACAGTTCTTCATCTTCGCTACTCTCTGGAATCACAACAACGTGAACTTGCTTTCGTCTTGGCATATTATAAATAATTTCTTGCAAATCTGTTAAGCGAAAAAGCGTGCGTGTTAGCAAAAATACCATAACCAAACCATAACAAAATACAGACACAACCAAAGCCCAAATAAAAATTATACTATTGTATTAAACAAATTGTAAGAAAACAGCACATACCTACCCGGTATTAGAAGCACTGAGAGTAGGTACTTGTATTTACAATTATTTCTTTTCGGACCTAATTATGTAACTTATTTTGATAGGAATTCAACCTCATGGTGTTTAGCAATCGATCCATTAAGCCATGCGCAACTGATATTCTATGAATACGATAAACAGCACATACCCGGTATTAGAAGCACTGAGAGTAGGTACCTGTATTTACAATTATTTCTTTTCGGACCTAATTATGTAACTTATTTTGATAGGAATCCAACCCCATGGTGTTTAGCAATCGATCCATTAAGCCATGCGCAACTGATGTTCTATGAATACGAAATTTTCATATAAATGCATGTAATGACTTATATGAATTTGCATTAATTATTGTCAATTTGCATACAAGCCCACATATGTCAGTCGCAAAAAAAACACCACTACATATAAACCAGGAATGTACGAATGTCATATTTTGAA
This sequence comes from Calamotropha paludella, assembly GCA_927399485.1. Classification (NCBI taxonomy): domain Eukaryota; kingdom Metazoa; phylum Arthropoda; class Insecta; order Lepidoptera; family Crambidae; genus Calamotropha; species Calamotropha paludella. The sequence continues at coordinate 26,974,447 of OV656803.1, read as the reverse complement.
AGGCGAATGTGCGAATTCGAATGCGAGTGCGACTGTTGAGAAGGGGCAAAAATAGAAATATCAAGGTAGGATTTTAATCATAGATTTTTATTTATTTAAGGTTATACACAATCAAATTAACAACAAACAAATTATTAATCGAATTTCAATAGGGGTAGATTATATTTTAAAAATAATAATTTTACTTATTCGGCTATAATTTTTTTTGCGATAATGGATGTTGAGCTTCCCACTGCTTCTTTTTGATTATAGATTCTTTAATACATAATTTCTTTTTTACCTTTTTCAGTGGCGTGTCGGGAGGAATGATCATTTTAGAAGCCTAGACTTCTGTTTCAGCTCGTATTAATAATTTGAACTCTTCGTCATGAACGGCTTTTAAATGAGTTCTCAGCCCCGAAGTAGTACGCCCAATTCGTAAATATCGTTTTTTACACATATGACTCGATCAATAGGTGTGAAATATCGCCAAACTTCACTTTTCTTCCCCGGCGCCATTATAAAAAATTAAGTTCTAAATAACTATTTATAATAACTTATCCTAGCTTAAAATAAACCGCAACTCGAAACTATGTCAATTCACTTAATCACAATACCTGCTTATAAACTGTTTGATTATATTTTACATATTATGATTTATTATATGTTAGAGTATATTAACTGAGCGATCGACAAGTGACAACTAGAAACAAAGTAGGTAACAAACACGCGATGAAGACCCGCTGAGCTCCGCCAACTCCTACTTGTCTTGACCTGCATACACTCGCATTCGGTAAACATTTGCATTGTCTGATGCGAATGCGAGTGTCGATGCGAATGTTTGAAATGATGCGAATCATTCGCATATGCGAATGCGAACGCGAACATTCGTAAAATCCCTAATATAAACCCATATATGGCCACTTACATTTAGGTAAAAATGACAACAATTAAATATCCTTTTCTAATTTTTTATGGTTCATAAGCATGCCCAAGGAACAACAAACCACACATAAAAAAATATCTGCTGTTTATTGCGAAAAACCATGAAAAAAACCAATTCAAATATAGATCACTTATCTCTTCCTGACCGTTGCGAAGAAAACCTGTTTATCTCTTTTTTACTAGGGTCAGACACCGGTTGTCATTGCTAATGCCAAACTATACTTACGGTCTATGGTTTTTATATTGCCAAATTTAAAAAATCAAAACTATATTCAAATGAGATATTAAAATCTTTGATGCCTGATTGAATGCCTGATATGGCATACAATGCAGTAAGGAGTTAAAGCGAACGACTGTTTCAATCATTGCAACCTGTCATCAGAGCAGTCAATAAAATCCGAAATAACTCTTTAAATGACAGATTATTTAATCGGCTTTGTGTTGCTAATGATGAAGCTTTCAACAGATTGATCTTTCACACAGTAGTGCGTTGACTATCAAAAGGAAATTGTCTGACTAAATTTTTACAACCTGTTTGACTCTGTTATAGAGTACTTGGAAAACAAAGACACAGAATTGCGCGACAACCACATCACATCAAAGAATGATATGGCATACCTGACAGACCCTTATAAATTGTTTAATAATATGAATCTCCTACTTCAAGGCAAGGACTTGAACTTAAAAATTATATAAGTAAAAATACTAAAAAAACAAAAAATGTTGTAGCTGCGAAGCTGCTCTTACACAAAAAGAATATCAGCAGACGTGAGTTTCATAATTTTCCCAATTTATCGGTATCCTGCAACAACGACGACTTGCTTGTTTACTGCCAACATTTGGAAAATCTTCAGTGATTTCATTGAAACATTCCAAGACATTTTGAAATTGGAAATACTGGGTATTAGATCCTTTTTCATATGTCAACATAGCAATATCACCCCAACTGAAAGAAGAACTTATAGAACTGACAACGAGCGAAGAAATACAAAAATGACTGTCAACAATTTTGGCTACAAAAGTCAATACCGTAGTTGTACCCTGGATTGTGGTCGTTTGTGTTTGTGTTTTTGAATATGGGGTGGTATGATTTCAGAGTCTTATAGCCTGAAGTGTAAAAGAGTTTGAAACAAAATCAGTACGATGAGAAGGAATGGCAAGAGTATCTTTACTATTTGAACGAATATACCGGTTATGAGAGGCTCTCAATTATAGAATAAAGGATGGAGAGAATTCGCAAGTCTCGACGCTGTTGAATAGTAAGCCATTTTAATTTGCTTAGATATGAAGAGACATGGTCGTATTTCCGGAGACAGAAGCAAATACAATTATTAAGAAGGCGATCCAATTTTTTAGAAGTTCCTGAGAATGTTAGCATAACACACGTCATCATAATCAAGGATAGGAAATATGGTTCAGTGGACTAGAAGGATTCAGCTGATAAAATAATCTTAGTTCCACTTGAGCTCTTCAGTTCAACGCCCCATTTATATTTAAACCTAATTATAAATAAATACTAAATCTATGTAAAACAATAATAAAAGTATGATAAGATAATGTATTGGTCATTTGTATTCGGTCAATATAAAGACACGACTTAAAAGACAAGCATCCAAGCTATAAATCTCTTCGGATTTGGAACTTATGCTTGGTATCTTTACGTAATCTGTGGTTTTGTACCTACTCTACTGTACTGTTTGGCACTTGGTACGCACTCGAAGTTCGTTTTACATTTTCATATAACTTTTGCTAAATAAATATTTTTGAGAAATTTTAAACAAATAATTAGTCAGTGATAATTTTAATTGTTCATTTAGTATCAAAAAATAATGTTGGTGTGTGATGTCTGATTGATATCCACCGAGGTGCTGTTACTTGCTACAGTACTCATACCTGCGCAGCAATAGAAATAAAATATTCTATATAAAAAACTTCATCAGATCACTTCTGCCTGTTAATGGTAAGAAATCAACTTAGTCTTATCTAATAGCAGGTTTCCTATATTTATATAGCGACTTTTAAAATAAGTATCCGTAATTATAGATGTTTCCAACGTAATTTAGATTGTTAATTTTTAAGAATATTAAATTTATGTGGGTTATTATTGTATTCAGATTTTCGCCGCGTTGTAATATTTTACAATTCAATGATTCCGAGCACCACCTACATTGTTCTGAGATTAGACTTTGACACCAAGCTTGCCTGTGTGCGTGCGCTGTTGCGATCTCGTAAACCTTAATCCTGTTCAGTGCGAGTGTATAAATAAAAACAATTGTGTGCAAAGTTAGTTACTGTTATTTCACAAAATGTAACATATTATATTTCTACATAAAGTATGTCTTCCAAAAAAATTACAAATTTACCTGCATTTTCAGAAAAATAACCTATGTTGTATATTATGAGTTTAAATAAAATTTGAGTAAATTATAAGAATGTTAACCTCCTTTTTCCTGCATTAATGTTGATGTTAGGTACAAAATCATCATTACATTACATATTTTATATTATAATGACTTCTATAAAAAATCTGTTTTTGTTAAAACATAAATTCAAGGAGTTACAATTGTCAGTTTTTGGTACCTTTTGTTCCCTTTGCTTTTTTACTATTAGTTTAAAAATGACTGACCCTTAAATCTAAAATGTTTTTGTAATTATCTAGATTACTTTATAAATATACTACTCATAACAATTTAACTTATGATATTTGAGAAACATGTTCTCTTCTGAATTCGGAGTATATATTTGTATCAAAAAGGAAACTACCCCCAATTCTAAAATTATTACTTTATCTTATACTATGTAAAGCTGTATGTATTATACTTTCACTTTTATTTTTATGGATCTTTAAATAATTATTATTATAAGAAGAATTGGTTTGAATTTTCTAATTATTCTAGAACAACACTTTCCCATCAAGTGACTAGTTGTATATAAGTGGATTTTTTAAAGGATTATTTGTTTGCACTGTTACTACACATAATATATAGTAATAATGGTGAATAATTGATTGGTAATAAGCGTGTAACTAGCTGCTAGGCGAATTTATATAAAGCAAATTTATTTTAATAAAAGCTGTAGTATAGATCTGAATGGTTGATCTTTTTGTATATGGTAGCTAATATTAATTATTATATCACTGTGAAATGCAAAAATGTTTTTTTTTGTATTTGTATCATTTATTTAACAAAGATATATTAACTTGATGTCCTTCAAGAATTAACACAGATTTGTGTCTTGTACTTTTCCTTTTTTCATCTACCTACGTCTAAGGTAGCTTCAAAAAGATTGCAATTTGCCAAAAGGATAACCCTTTAAATACTTTCTTTTAAGTTCTAGATTTTACCAAGCCATGGGTTTGCTGTAAAATTTCATTTATTGTTATTATTTTATCATATACATATATTTCTATATCAGTGACCTAATTTTAATAAGTTAATGAGCCAATATTTAAATTTATTAATATTTATTTAAATTAATGATATTTTTTACATCTTATTTGTTTTAGGTATTAAACCAACATGGCAGAAGCCCACTCAGCAGTTGCTTTTTCATTTGCAATTACCCACGATGGTTGGGATGTTAATTTCGACAGAGAAGTTCTTTATTTGGTGTGGGAGTCTGGTCTTCGTTCTTGGAAGAAGCGTTTAGCAAGATTCAGGGTTTGTCTGGCTTTGATATTCAATTATTAAATAAAAAGAATTTAGGTGGAAATATTTTTTAAACCTTTATTTTTTATGATTTACACACAAAAAATTTAAATTCAGATTTTGTCATTACATATGTCCTATCTTTATTTATTAACCTATAAGTCAAAACTATGTTGTTAGTACAAAACAGTTAGTACTTTTCATAGAAGTAACAGTTTTTTTTTATTCTATATTTCTATCTCATCTAATCCTTATATTTTACGAATTTATTTAGATTTTTATTGTTGCTTATTAAATTCTAAAGGTTAAAAGATATTAAGAGTAAAGTTGATTGACAACAGACAGTAAAAGTTTGAGAAAGCAGCAAAAAAGCAACAACTATTAAAACTGTCTTCAGGATGTTCTATTCATTATTTCACTTTACATTTTTTTTATTATTATGTATAATAAATTGAGGTTATTATCTCAGCTAGTAGTATATAGGGAACAAACCAAATGTTAAGTTACCATTTATGAGAAGAAGACTTTCTGTTAAAACCATGCATAAATACTATTAGATGCTGTTATGTTATCATTGATCAAGATATTGTATTGTAAGATCTGCCCCGTCTGGGATTCAAACCCAGGACCATCAGTGCGAAAGGCAGCATCGCTACTTTTGCACCATATGGTCATTAACACATTCTAACTGTATTATTTTATAATTGTATGTTATTGAAAAATAATTGGTAGCAAACAATAATTGACATTTTACATGTAGTTAGGGTTATTAACTCAGTCATATTTCATCCACAGAATAGCGTTCATAATGGAGTATATCCTGGCCATCTTCAATCACTCTATGTGCTATGGAGTTTACTAGTGGCTGCCCACTTTGGTGGCTTTCACATACCATTTGGACTTGTACAAAAGGCGTTGACTATACTACCTGGGTATATAATATTATGAAAAAACTACTTTAATATTACAATTTTTTTCTGAAAACATAATTTTAAATATTAATTAAAATATTTTTTTAGTAACTCAACAATGTGGGAAATAATAGCTTGCTTGCTAGCAGCCCTAATAATGTGGCTATCTGTTATTTTCCTAATGAGATACACACTCAAACTACTACTGATGTATAAGGTAAGATTAATCAGATATTTTCATAGGTGCAGTTAATTTGCTTATTTTAATTCGCTAAAGTAGATGTATCAATCAGTGTGCGTATTAGTTTTATATAATCCAATAAGTTAGTTATATGATAAAATTAATGTAGAAAATACTAAAGTTTGTACTAAACATGACAATCGCAAAGAAATTAAAGCAATGTGTGTAATAAAGACGAAAGTCTTTAACCAGTGTGTGTTGTCAGTGATGACTTATGGCAGGGAAACGTGGTCGTTCACTATGAGTCTTGTAAGAAGGCTCAAGGTCGCCCAGCGGGCAATGGAGAGAGCTATACTTGGAGTTTCCCTACGCGATCGAATCAGAAATAAGGAGATCCGTAGGAGAACAAAAACCGCCGACATAGCTCAAAGAATTGCGAAGCTGAAATGGCAATGGGCAGGACACATAGCAAGGAGAACCGATGGCCGTTGGGGCGGAAAGGTTCTCGAATGGCGACCGCGTGCCGGACGACGCTCAGTGGGTAGGCCCGCTACGAGGTGGACCGACGACCTGGTTAAGGTCGCGGGAAAACCGAACCGACCGAACGTTGTGGAGATCCTTGGGGGAGGCCTATGTCCAGCAGTGGGCGTCGTACGGCTGATATGATGATGTGTAATAATGATCAAAGAAAAATTCCATTTATCGCACATAATTTAATATTTAGATAAATAATGTAGTGTGTGGGCATTTTATCAGATTCATCGACTTCGGTTTGTTTACTGGTTCCATTAGGCAAAATATACAAAATTACTGAAAATAAAGAAGCTATACTTATTTAACTTTCAAATATAAAATATACCAGATAAAATAAATAAAATATAAATACAAATGTATATAAATGTAATGTAAATAAATAAATATTAGATGATATTACATACACAATTCTGAACCCAAGTAGCAACAAAACATGTGGTAAGGAAATCAGGAACAATGACGAAATTACAACACTTGGATCCGAGACAATATATAAAACACATATTCGTTTTCTAAATTGACACGGCGAGGTATCGAACCCGGTCTTCAGCGTAGCAACATCACGAGAACTGGTCCTTCATCCATCCAATACAGGCGGTATCCGCAACTGGACGATTTTAAGCGCTTATTATGCGTTGAAATCTAATAGGCTAAAACCACTCTAGCTAACCACGGAGGGCTCCAATTATAGGTAGGTTTACTATTTGAAAGGTATGTTATGTACGCATCGCTTGTTTATTTTTAGATATTCTCTTCCGCCTAGTGATTACTAACCAATTTAAGAAAAGAAGCGAACATTTAACCACGTTTATTGTGATAACTTACTACTGAATATTTATTTCCTGAAGTCATAAACATCAAAACTTAAAACTCGTTAAATCCGCCGTAGACAGTTTTCAGTTGCGTTGGCATTGATTTAATAAAAAAATAAATAAGTAACCGTATTCACATATGTAACGGACGTATGGTGAAAGTTGCTTTTTAGTTCGCGAGGTCGCGTCGCCACGTAGAGAGCTCCTCCGTTATAATTTTCCTAGCGTAGTGCGTTAGCATTGCTGTTCCAAGTTTCATTTTTTATGTCAACTTTAAAGTACTGCATAAAGGAAAATGTGTTTTTAATTCTGTTAGAACTTATTCATCTAAACATTTCTACTAGTACCTGCATCGAAGTTGTTAGATCGTTGTCTGTGATAGTTTTAAATCTGATTTATATATTTACAAAATATATTCAATTTTATTTAATGTTTTATATATTTACAAAATATAATCAATTTTATTAAAATAAAATGACGTGCCTCAATATAATTTTGTATTTTAAACACTATCTAGAGGTTTACATAATATAATAATCCTTTGCATCCAAAAAGTCCAATTAAACGCTAAGACCGAAGTGACATTACCGCTGAAGAGAACGGAAGCGAATTCTCTAGAATGCGCGAGAATTGTCTAAAACGTGAGCGACTTATTTAGCTCGTATTTAGTTTTTATGTTACACAACTAGCTTAAAACCCATAGCATATGCAATTTCGTAACAAGTATTCACTTTTATTAAGTTCTGCGATCTGGTCATACTGCATATAATATGGGAACTATGACGCAACAGGCGGATTATTTTGTAAAACTAGAGAAAAATCAATAAAGCAAGAGGTCGGTGTTACTTTAAAACGCAGCTTTTCCAACTAAAGAAAGTATCCCATATAGCGGCTCTACTATAACCGCTCATCGCTCCATTACAACAAAATAGATTTCTCTGTCACAACTTGTTAAGGGCAATATGAAAAAATATCATTTGTGTTGATATAATTGACTATTTATGTTTAGGGATGGATATACGAGTCCAGGGCTCCAGGTTCCAAAATATCGTTGAAAACGAAGTTGTGGTTCAGCGTTGTAAAAGTACTCTCTGGTTGGAATAAACCCAAGCTGTATAGTTTCCAAGGATCATTGCCGAGACTGCCTTTGCCCACTGTGAAGGAAACCATGCAACGGGTAAATTATTAGTAATAAATACTCTTAAATATTAATATTTTTTATGGCATTAGCATGTCCAAGTTTTTTAATTAGCTGTTTACTGGTCAAAAGTTTTTGAATATTGAAGCGGCTAACGTTGACAATAATTTCACAGCTATTTCGCGAGATTTTTATTAAGTTTTTATGTCGATATAAGTACTCGATAATTAAACAAATATGTATAAACGCAGTAGATGCATGGTTTTTTTTTCTAAACTTAGTTTCCCATTACAGCGCACTGTAATGGGACACTAATTTTAATCCTGTGTTTCATTAAGTTATAGCCCTTTATGTTAATTTATTTAACATGCGCAAATAAATGTCATCTTTTAAATGTGACATTTATGCAAATAATTATATTGGTAGAATAATGAACCAGTCAAATATATTACCATGCATAAATATAAATAGATCATTAAATGCAATATCAAAGTAGTATATCTATTTACACTTTATTAGACCATGTATTTAGGTATGTATAGAGTATACTAATTACAATGCTTTTTCTTTGTATCATATTGCTAAGCTCGTGTCTTATTTTTAGTATTTGGTTAGTGTTCGACCTTTGTTGGACGATGTGAATTACAAAAGAGTAGAAAAGCTGGCAAAAGAATTCGAAGAGACAATCGCAGTAAAGTTACAAAGATACCTCGTTCTGAAATCATGGTAAGTTATAACTTTACTTTGTGTTGCTTCAATTCAATATCACTTAAACTTACATTATACTAAATCCAATTGTTCCTCTCTAATTAGGTAGAAACCACCTAATTAGAGAGGACAAAGAAACATAAGCAATATCCGTTTATTACTGTGGTATTGTAGTCAGTACGTTTGTTCTTGATAGTTTTATGAATTCTGTATCTGAATTGTATTTTCAGTAGTGGTGTCTCATCTCTAATTTGACGCTATTTAGGCTAGAAATTAAAATGTAGTAGAAGAATACTATGGGAACCGTTTATCAAGACTTAACGTTTTGTTAATAAAAAAGTGACACGCGTTTATGTTTTATTAATACCTAAATAAATTGACCTGTTCCATTTTTTGTGGAATGAGTATTTGTTTTAAATAATATCGTTCTAGGCAATCCCATAATAAAGTTGTTGATGTTACAGACATCACTACAAAGCGTTGATTTCTTTTGTATTGGAACAGCTAAGACATGCATAATAGAACCTGACACTTGCACATTAAAACCTGGATCTGCTTATGGTCAAAATAGATAGGTTATAGGTAAGAGGTATTCTCGCAAAATCCATTCACTAGTCTGCGTTCTATGAATCGTCCATATGCGTTAATAACAACACTTTTTATGACCTGTTTGCACTGTCTTGTAATGTAAATGTATTTCAAATTAAGTCTTCCAAATAGATAGTTTGCAAAACATACAAAACTTGTATTAAATATTTTAAAAAATAGTTATATAGTTATATACATACATAGTACTGTTGTAAACCATTGCGGGTGTTAGAAGATTGATTGTAAGCAATTGTTTTGTCTACGAAATTAAAGGAATTACTTGCATCATTTTGCGACAATAAACTGTATCATACGCCATCCATAATACGTCATCATTTAAAATTATCATATACAGTTCGTAATATCTATGTAGAAATGTTTAATAGCACATATTTTGTAAGTAAATTATTAGCCACACAGTTTCATCCCTATAGTCAGATAACATGCAGTCAATAGTTTAAGCAAATCATAGTAATCTTTGCAGTTTAACTCTCAAATCTCAATTGATAATAGTCGAGACTCCCTTAATAAATAAAATAATATCTTCATGATGTCAGTGCAAATCATAATTATTGAATAAGTGAAATACCTATTCATTAAATGTCTTTAATTTATAATTAACGATCTCTTATTAATTGAATTTGTAAAACTTTGTACTCATCCCAAAAAAACTAAACATTTAAAATGTTCAACGTTACTAACGTAGAAATTTGTAGGTGGTCTGGAAACTACGTCTCCGATTGGTGGGAGGAATACGTGTACCTGCGCGGGCGTTCCCCACTAATGGTGAACTCCAATTTCTACGGCACCGACGCTATTTTGTTGAGGACCACCTCTAACCAGGCTGCTCGAGCTGCTGTTTTCATATACCTCTGCTTGAGATTTAGAAGGCTCATCGATAGGCAGGAACTGGAACCGGTGAGCATTTTCTAATAGTCCTACACAAAATCATTAGTTCAACTAAACCTCTTAGGCTAGTTTTTTATTATCCTTAACAAAATATTTAATTTTGAATTACGCTATTGCAATCCGTATGGATGGATGGTCGTATGATCATAAATACCAAACCTTGTTTACGTACTCTTAATAAATTAATTTGTGACTATACTTTGTCCAATGTAGGATGATACTTTTGACAGGTGTCACTTCCTTATTGCTACGTACTAAGGTTGCGTTTGTTTCCTTATGTTTGGCTTGACATTGCAATAGCAACTTTATACCCTCTATATAGGTGTCAACTGTCAAAAGTAGCATCCTACATTGGACAAAGTATAGTCTAGTACATGCAAATATTTATTTGCCATGAACACTTATCAAACAACAAATATTATGATGTTAATTATTATAACATAGAGTAAATACCTCTGTATTCTGTATATTACTGACCCTCTGGTCGATGCCGGTGTTGCAAAAGTTGCCACCGTAACTCGCGCAATGATAGCGATGGTGGAGAGATTGTGTACTAATTACAACAACAGTGTTGGTTTTTAAAAACAATAAGAGTAGATGCGCTGTATAATACATGTTACAAAAGTGATGTGTACAAAAATATAAATGAGTAAAATAAACAATCGAAGTACCTGTGTTATTAAAAAAAAAATCTTTTTAATCATTCATAGCTTTCAATGTCAAATACTATACCCAAAATAAAAATAATCTAAACAGTCAAACGCGTATGCTATCTCTGCAACATAAGTGTAACTCACAGAACAGTAAAAAAGAGTAGAAGTCGCATGACGCGGTCTATTCAAAGAAACGTGCGCCCTCTAACTCACACATCTTTTAATTAAAATAACTAAAAACGTTAGAGCATATATCACAAAATGAATCATTTCATATTCTACCCTTTTTGGATATAGTTATGTTGCATAATAAATAACAGCTTACTTCTTTGTTCTAGTACCGCTTTTGGGTACAAGATGGCGTTACAGTTATGCTATTAGCAGCACTGCTTTAAGCATACTGTGCATTGCAACCGGACGCTAGAAGGCGCTTCAAGTTGAACAAATTGCCAGTATCTATTATATATAAGTGTAGTAATCAGGTGCATTATTAATTGTGTAGCGGGCAAGTTAGACATAATGAGGGAAAGCATGCTATCAGTAATTTGTAGGTGTCTCGAAATTTCGAGAAAAAAACACTTAATATTTCAAAAATAAGGTTGATTTAAAGTTTTTTTTTTAATTTCCAAGAACTTAATATAATCAGTTTACAATTGAATCGGTCATTTCAAAAACCTCATAAGTCACAGAAATAGAATTTTTCAGGAATCAATAAAAAAAGTTTTATGCACAAACAAATGAGTTTGTTGGTTGTTTAAGCGAAAAATAGGGTAAGTAAATATAATTTATAAATATATAATTTAGCCAAAACAATCGTAGTAATCAAATTTCTTTTTGCTTATAATAGAAAATCACACTTAAAAATAACTTTATTAACATTTTGCATGTATTAGTTTGTCATCTTTTAATATCTTTAAGGTACATAGTCATATTCTCCACCATTTTCATTTAGATAATCTTCAACATTTGCAGTTGGCCAGCTAAAAATGTTGTTATAAAATGGCATATGCTCTTCCAAAATGCTATGCTGAAATTGATTTAAATCATCTTTTTTTTTTATAGGCACATTTAAATCATAAGCTTTGGTTGATGGAAGTGAAACAGAAGTCGTAATTTTCTTTATTAAAAAGAATATATGTTTGATTAGTTCTCGTCTTAACTGCACAATATTGCATTTTTCTATTTTTTTGCTATATTGTTTCGCGTAGAGTTTACGATCCCAACTGAGTAAGCGGAAGGTCTAAGTGCTCGGAGTTACACATCTTGAGGTTACCGGTAACCGCCCACACTTCTACTCTTTTTTACTGTTCTGTCTTCTAACTAAATCTGATATAAAAAGTAAATGATTCTTTTTTACTTATCAATTGCTATTGTAGATCGGGTAATTAAAAAGTGATAAAACAACGATCTTTTTTAACATTTCCGTCCTACTGGCTCTACCTGAAACGTAGGTATCTGTAGGTGTAAAATCTGTACTAAAGCCAAAATAAATAGAATTACTATATATTATTACTACATATACAGTATCACTTACTTAATTCTAGGTACATACGTGGTTATAGTGAAAAGCTGTTGTAGCTATGTATAAAGATTAATGTTTTTTAGTGAAACTTTTATGTGTATAATATGATCACAATAGGCTTTCTTTTATTTTGCTACTCACGCTCACATAATATATAATTAGAAGCTATTTATACAAGGTGTCTTAAAAAATAGGGTCAAGCTGAAAACCAGAGATAAAGCTTCACTAAGGCTACCTGAATCTCGAAAACTATGAAACGGAAATCGCGGAACATACATGGGTGTTTTTTTAGGTAAATAACAAAATTTGCACAAGCAAATGCAAATTTTGCAACAATTATGGTTAATTTGCGTATCATTGCGCCACATTTTGCCAAATGGTGCACCTCATGCTTACTAAAAAGAATTTTCGATAGTGAAGAATTTTTTCCCAAACTTATTGAAAAATTAAATAAATATAAAGTAAATTTGAAAATTTATGCAATTTAAGCTAAATTTTGACCGAAGGGTAAAAAGTACAAAATTCCTCAGTGATTTCTTAACAATAAGAGGTTATTGATAGTTTAAGCTTTAACTAGTCTGGGATCTTGAACAGACAGCTTATTTTCTATTTAACCACTATCGCAGTGGTTAAATAGAAAAACTTACTTGCATTTTTTAAGAGAAAATTTAAACTGATATTTCGTTTTTAACTTTCATGTTTATTTACATAAAGATTTATTAAAACGGCTACTATATTTAGGCGCAGTTATACAACTGCAACGATGGCACATACGTGCCATCGTCAGGAAACAACTGAAGTTTTTTTCGGTCTACCCTCCGTCGTAGTCATAAAATTCGATACCGATACCACTGTATGCAAACTCACTATTCACACACGACACTCTTAGTATCAGAGCGTGAAACTGCAATTGAGATTCTTGCATACAATGGTAAAATCTGCGGCCCCGCGCTACGCGACGAGGCGCGGTGCAGTGGGTTAACCGCCTAACTGATTGAGTGCAGGATCGTCAGAAGAAATTTCTATTGAAAGGCTTCGAGACGAGAAGATCGATCCGAGTGGGCCCATAAAGTGACCACCAAGTTTCCCTGACTTGACCCCAATTGACTCTTACTATAAAAGAGACTGGGGGAGGCCTATGTCCAGTAGTGGGCGTCGTACGGCTGATATGATGATGATGATGATAAAAGAGACTAAATACGCTATACGCGTCAAATTTAAGTATCATATCATAAAGTTAGTTTTTTCAAGTTTACAGGACAAATAACTGATAAAATTTAGCAGGTTTTAAATAACATTTCCCATGGCTTTTTTTAAAAGGCTGTTAACAATTTGTAAATTTAGAATTTTTTCTTCAGTATGAGGTTCAACATTTTTTTGTTGCGCAATGGTATCCAATTTAACCATTATTCAAACCAAGTAATATTTATATTCAAGAAGCCCTTGTAAATCAAAATTTGTCAAAATAAAGGACAAAAAATATGTAAGTCGAAAACTGGGACTTAAATGGTGATTCGGGTAGCCTTAGTAATAAATACCCTTCCGCTTGACCCTATTTTTGGGACCCCTTACCTGACCTTGTTATTTATATAAAAATTGATGTTATAGAATTAAAAGTCAATACAACTCTTTGTTTATTTGATAGATTATGCTACAGAACGTGGTGCCCTTATGCTCATGGCAATATGAGAGACTCTTTAACACTGTACGCGTGCCTGGAGTTGAAGCAGACAAGATTGTACACTACCACGACTCAAACCATGTGACCGTGTATCACAAAGGGAGGTATTTCAAAGTGATGGTGTACTCCAGGGGCCGCCTCTTGCAACCGTGCGAGTTACAAGTGTGAGTTATGATTCATTACTTTATGTAACGTAATCAGAACGATCAACCCAAATAGGTTCATAAAAATGCAAAAAATGGGTAGCAAAATCTAATACCCTTCCAAATAGTGCAATTCATTTTCCCATTAAAAGTCGTTTCTCAAGCCACCCTATAATATACTTTTCAACATACTGCTCCCTAATATGTGTATTTTCTGAGGCTGTCAATAAGTTTTGACTGATTTTTGTCAGAGCTATTGAGACAGAACCGACTTTTTGAAGGATGTCTACTGTACGCTTTTGTAACTATTTCGATCAGACAACCTAATTAGCACAACGTCTAATTTTGTTTGGCCGACAAATTCAGTTACTTATATTGGACAACGCTAAAAGATTTAAATATATAAAATGAATGAATTGTATTGGTGTATATATAATTTAAAAATACAGAATGATTTTAAATATTCTGCAAAGACCTCTAAATATAGTAGAATATATTACGTGACACTTAGCTCAAAACAATAAGCCTGTGCCATAACAATCTAACGGCATATTACATAACAGTAGTCATTTTTAAGTATCGATAAGTTTGTAGCAGCTACACAACACTGTTGTTGTCAAGACAATTATTTAGTTTTAATCTAGGTGGAGTGTAGGTGGTATTATTAAATAATGTATGTTAACAAACATACCACCAAAATTTGAACCCAAGATCAGAACTTTTGCACCAACCAGCCCTCAAAATCTTTCTTTCATATCACGCGCATTAAACACATTCAGCAAGTCACTCTTTACCGTTGCCGCGCCCACTGATTTTGTATATATTTGTCATAGTTGTATCATCGAAGTTCAATTTTAATCCACGTTGTTGTTAAGACGACGCTTTACAGCTATCACCTTGATTATATATTTTATGTAATACAGCATAAGTTAAACAAGTTTAATTTCAACTAAATACATATACTGTTGGTCTACGAGGAGGGACAAATGGGAATGATTACGACATTGAGGATTTCCTAAATTATTTCCGTTTAAGACATTTTACTGGTATATTTATTGAATCATTATAGGTTCATAAAATTAAGTGACTAGCAATCAGAAAACCGAACACACTACGAGTATATTGCTTAAAATATGCAGCATAATAAATAGTCGTATTTTTGATTGGACTTGGAAGCTTAATATTTGGTATTAATTTCAAATCAGTATTTTCAAGCGGTTTATTTTAAAAAACAAACCCAAAAAATTGCGGGTCAAACGAAAACATAAATGTTCCAACTGTAAACAGTATAATTCGTTACATTACATTACACGTAAAACTGTCTCATTATGTAAAAGGGCCTTGACGGTATAATCGCGAAGCAGACAGTTACCGCGCAAAGGGTATCCGTTGATTGGGTAATTAATGTCCTCTGTCTGTATCCATTCCATTCCAATCCATTATTAATTATAATTGTCGTCCAGTGCATTAAAATGCGAGATTTTATTATTCGTTGGTCGATGTGATTTTTAAATATGAAAAGATTGATTATTTTTTTATTAGTGAGGTAAAATCTTGTAATTTTAATATATTAAAAACACGTGGAGCCGATTTTTTATTTTTGAGACACAAATTATCTTAATATATATAAATTACGTGTTACGTTGTTTGGCCGCGATGGACTCCTAAACTACTTAACCGATTTTGATCAAACTTCGTAACTATCTGTTATTTGATCTAACTTAAAAGATACGATAGGTTTTATTTTAATTTATAACACAGCAACGCGTGGTTGGGTCAGCTAGTATAATATATATTAGAGCTGTATTATAATTAAGTTGATATTAAAGTAAACCGTTAGTTTCATTTATTAAACAAGGCGTGGCTTCATTAATTTTTGTAAATGGTTTAATCTCTATTTTAGTGATCCTTAAAAAGTATCTCGTGGGGTTACGTAAACAAATATTTAGTACGCAGTTTGTACGAGACGATTTCACTGGCGAAACGAGATAAGATAATACATACGTACGCCTGACACTATCATGTCTGGGGAGCTCTAAAAATAACGAGTTCAATGCCAAAGTCCTTTTGGCTTAAGGCCTAAATACGTATATCATCATTCTGCCGTACGCGCCTGCCGTAACCGAGCCCTAATCCCTAGTACTCAGAAGCCGTACAAACGGGGAAGTGATTATTATAAAGTTGTGCATACGCATGTTGAATATAAATCGATTACTTATTATTTTGTTTTTGTCGTACTTTGGTCTGCCACTGTCCTATAATACAACAATAATAAGCTAATAGGTGATAGAATTGTTATTAAGTATTTACCGCCTTTAGGTACTTAAATTACACTTTAAAAAAGTAAATTCAAAATTTTTTGTTAACAATATGTATAAAAATATTATTTGATTAATTCTAACAATAATATGACCGTGCAATAGTAGGTTTATTTATTAATATTGATATCTTGAGGTTGCGTCTGGCTGCTTTAATGCCAATTTCTATGTAGATCAAAGTACCTCTTGATTTATTATGTTTTATCCAAGTTCAATGATAACCAGAAGGAAATTTTGCTAGTAAGATAATTTATTATACCCAAAGCCAAGTAGGTCATGTACAAACATTTAATTTTTGAATTTCGTCGTATCGTGCACAATAACTTAAATGGTATTTCCATTTTATCTGACTTAAAATTAGTGACGCATTTCTTTTAATATTTAACAGATATTGAAAACTATTATCAATTTTCATTATATCAATAACCATTGTGCTTATTGGACGAATGCGTATTATTGATATAAAAACCGTATCTTTATTTTGAAGAAATTCCAAGAAAAACATAGTTGGGATATGGTACATGGACGTAAACATAAGTAAAGCTTTTTTAGAATTTTTGTCTTTCTGTCTGTGCTAAAATCGCAGAACAGATTTTGATGCGGTTTTCACAGTTTGGAAAATTGTTTTCAAATTAAGACTTAAGCCATGTTACAACTCATTCGAGGGGCTAGAACCAGCGATACAGCTTGACCTCTCCGTAGTACTAAACTTTATACAATGAGGAAATTATTTAAAATGGTCATCGCGAGAAAATATTACCTTTTTCACCATTATACTCTCCTTCATATCAATGTCATAGGCACCTCCACGCGGTAAAGGAGGTAACAATAAAACCTTTACATATAAGCGGCACGTGGCATGGAGTGCCAACAACCGTAAATAGAAATGTAATGATATATTACTTTTATCAACCCGGATACGACTACAATTGTAAAAACAAAAATGTGATTACTTGTAAATTATCTATTTTAATTAATCATGAAACTATACTCGATTTAGATAAATCACATGTCTAAAATAATCAAATACATATTACTTTTTACACTTATCAAACTCAGTGTAAGTGCATTTATATTATAATAATTTTATCAATAAAAATATAGCGACTTGAAATTTGGATGAAAATCTGTACTTTTCAAAGATAAACTTAAGTATTGAGGCTTTGAATAAAATATAAACGAAATTATGTATTTCTGAACATGTTACTTAGACCCGGTTAGACGCACTGTACTCGGATTCCAAGTAGTTATTTTTTGACGGAAATTAAATAAAAAACAGGAGGTTGTCCAGGTCTGCTAGTTTATAATATTACATTTATTATCTACCTATGAAATTACTAATATCTATATAATATATTTTATTTTACAAAATCTTTAATAATAATATATTTTACAAAGTGTCTTACTAATTAAATATGTCCCTTCGGTAAATATTTTTGATTTATTAGCCTTTAATAGGCACGTATTGTAAAAGGACATAAAGAGAAAACTTGTGTATTTAAAAAATAACATGTTATCAAACCATCAATTCTCCGAAGATGTTTCTATTCCACTTCAGGTAGCTTTATTCAAAAGGTGTTTGATCTTTTTAACTTTTAATTAAACACGCGAAATGCATATCCTTTTTCTATATTTATTACGACAAAACCTATTATTGTTTTCCTATAGACAAATCCAGCAAATACTCGACGATGATTCGGAACCGGCGATAGGCGAAGAGCGCCTGGGTGCGCTCACAGCGGGAGAAAGATCGCATTGGGCGCATATCCGGCAGACCATATTCAACCGCGGCCACAATCGTACCTCTCTGCACTGCATTGAACGAGCGGCATTCAACGTATGCTTAGGTAATGTTCCAACAAATTACACTTTCACGTTTTTGTATATCGCTTCCATTCATATACTGCTAACCCGTGCCCACCTCGCTGCGCGTCATTCATTTTCAATCAGAATCAAATATAACCTATGTCACCCCAGGATTAATGTAGTTTTCTACTGGTAATAGAATTTTCTAAATCGGTTCAGTAGTTCCAGAGATTACTTCTTACAAAGTAGATATTAAAAACTTTACAAATGAAGGCTTATAAAGCATAAATCATGATTGCTCTATAATAATCTCATGAGATATTCATTTGGTAAATTCAATAAAAAATAAAATTTACTGGACCTACTATTAAGGGGGTTGTATATGTGACTAATCATACCGAAGGTAATCACCATACACCTTCCGTAGGCCATAAAAAGGGGCATTAGTGATTGCCCAATTATGGTTGTTACTGTGATCTCCACAACGTCTTGATTGTACAAAGTAGAGATTTGTACATTTTTGTTAGTAAAGTAATCATATGTAATACAGAATAGCTTTTGTGCAGCAGTAGTGTGATCGTTCCTACTTTTAAGATAAGTTGATAAATATAGGAAAACTATAAGTAAGTGTTTCTACAAGATAACTTAGATCAATATCTGGTCAGTGATAACGACTGTTCATTATAAGGTGGTTCTATGAGACTACTTTACCCTAAATTTGCTAAAAACACTAAGTTATTTCAGATGACGAAGAGTACGGCTTCGACGAGAAGGACCCTTCCAAACTTGATAAGTATGGCCGTATACTATTACACGGAAAAGGCTATGACCGCTGGTTCGACAAATCCTTCAACCTCTGCTTCAGTACTAATGGCTTTGTGAGTGATGATTTAATATTTTACTGGTAAATCTTGAAACACTATTTTATTTGTTACTTTTATTTAAAATATTGTTACAATAATTTAAAATACATATTATCTACGATTTGTATATCTAAGACAAGATATTCTGCATCTGCAGTGAGAACCAGCCAGCATTTTTCTTTCCTTGCTTATTTTTTCACTTATTCAATCTTTATTACACGCAATAGAAGCCTTGTTATTTGATATGAAGAGAGTTATAAATTAGATCATTTTTATAATTTTTGTTATGACGTGACAATTACAAATTATTCTAACAACTTAAGTTAAAAAAATTCAATCTAAAAGCTGTATTCTGCTATTAGGTTTACGATTGTCATTTGCATATTTGGACAGAATCGGTCCCATTAAAATTTTATAAAATCAATGACTTAACTAATATTATATTCTTCTCCAGGTCGGTTTCAATGCTGAACATACATGGTAAGTTAGCATAAAATTTATTTGTTGTATTTAAAGTCGCATACAGCGGATCTTTTTTAATTGTTCTGATGGAATTTTCTAATTGTTCAAAAGCTAACTTCAAAGTTTAAAAAAGTTAGTAAACGATTTAATTCAATATCGTCAGATTGTACTAAGAGCCTAATTCAATTTCAATTCCAGTAACAAAGTAGTAGGAAAAGAAAAGGAATAACACTAAAACTAATACGAGCAATAATGGATTGACTTGAAAATAAGAGAACATTTTTAATAACTTTTAAAAATGGTTTAAAAATGCAAGTGTTATAAATCTTTTAATTATTAGTGTTTCCTCCCCTTTATAATATAATTTGATAAAATAAACCCTAAAACAACAAAGAACAATATAAAATTGTATATTCTTTACACATAGTTACAGTTAGTAATTGGACACAATAATTGAAAAACATAACGTCATCGTTATAAAATAAACACATTTAACGGCAATACATTATTTCTGATTACAAGTTGATGTGTATTCTTGGTTTTTTTATTGTTTTTACTTAGGAGACAACAAATTATGTTGCGCCCTAATGGCCAAGGCAAAAATATTGGGTATGTGTCGCCATCAGCCCATTATTTCCCTCAATACTGGATTTTCCATGACTGACATGAATAAAACACTGTAGGGAAAACAGACCATAACCCAGCACGCGCGCTCAGTACAGATTCGTGGGTGCTAATGACTGCAGGTGCAGCTAGAGAGAGAATAGAGATATAGAATCTTTTTATCGCTTTTACGATGACTGCCCGTTGTTAAAATTTCTTAACTTCCGCATTTATAGTACAGCCGCGATAACCGCTGCATTGAAAGAGTTCCTACAGTAATTTTTGATTACTGGGTTCACACAAAGATATGGGAAATCAATTCAAATCTATTTATAAAAATGTCATGAAAAATATAAATTAGAATAGAACAATTATATGGGTCGTTTTGCTCCTACAGCAACAAACACAGCATTGATATCAAATTTTCACTCTATTAATTCAAATTAGAGCTTGTCAATCTCTTTGATTGATAATTAGCTCAATTGCGAAATGCATGCCAACTTTTAAATTAATTATGTCTACCAACGATAACATCGTTCATTCAAATATTGTTTTGTCTCCGAAGTAACGGCTAATGATAAGTATGATGATAATAATTACTATCAAATAGAGACAACTATGTTTACATTGTGTCGTATGTACTGATAAGAAACTTGTATTTCAGGGCTGACGCGCCTGTGATGGGTCATCTCTGGGAATACGTCATTTGGTCGGAGTTAGAAATTGGGTATGTTTTATATGGCTTTCTCATTAATTAGAAAAGAAAAGTAGATTTGAAAATGGTTTCTATTGTAACTATTTTGTAGTGAGACAATATCAAAGACGACATTTAGTGTGTGCAATCTATCTATATATATATATAAAAATTCCCTGTCACAGTGTTTGTCCGCGATTAACTCCGAAACTACTTTTTCTTAATTTTTATTAATTTTGATTTTTTTTTATCTTGCTGGAATTGTTCTACATCTGAAACTGAAATTTTAATTTTTAAGTACTCTATGAAGCCTTTTTGACACCCCGTTATAACTGGAGCATGGATATTCTTAAAGGGAATTCAGTTCATTACAAAACTTTACCAGTGTTTTAAATACGGTTTCTCCTTTTGTGTCTGTCTCTAAATTTCTAGCAAATAATAGTTCTTGACATCGTTTTTCATCTTTAATAAACCTCACGTAAGACAGTAACTATGCTTCATTAGTTGGTAATCTCTCAACAACTCATCCAACTGAATTGAAAATTAACTACTCCTCAGATGATTGCACAATGACTCTTCAATGTTTTCAGCCAACTCATCAATTCGTCTTAGCACAGAACAATTGCTCAAAGGAATTGTTCGAATTATATCTGCTGCCGGTTTATGGAACACAGTAGTTATAGCTTCTTTTATTACCGGCAAAATTGACGTTTCTCCGATGGTGTGTGGTTTATCTGTTTGAGCAATTAGCAAAGTTTAATTGTATAAAACTCGAAGTCCGTCATCGCCTTGCTTAGCAGCCACCGAAAAAAGTTTCGATACACTTGGCTGAGCATTTCGCTTCTTTTCCAGATCTTGAAAATAGGCTATATTTTTGTCCTTCTTATCTGGATGCATTTTATTCAAATGATCTTGAAGTCCTGAAGGCTTCACCGATTCGTTTGAAAATGTTTTTGAACAAAGAAAGCACAGAGGCAACGATGGATTTGTCGAATTTTTTATGCATCCATATTTAATATGTGCTGCAAACACGCACAAACTGGTTTGTCTCTTTTGACGCTCAATCGTACTGAGCAAGTTAGGGCAAGTATCGATGAATCAGTCAATTGCTACCGGATTGCACCAATAGTTTTATTTAGCAGAAACTTGTTACAACTTGATTGCGTACGGCGTGCGGGCTATCCTACGAAATCTATGTTAAGTATTTTAAGTTTTTATACCATATTGAGTAGTAGCTAGGTTATAATTTTAGTGAAATTTAAAATATAAATGAATAAAAAAAATATATTAATGTACAATTCACCATCGCTCCCCTACACCACGCCAACGCCCCCCATTTATTTCTGGGCCCCTTAACGGGCCCTTCTAAATCTCCAACGCCCACAAAGGGGCGTTATCGCTCACTTTGAGAAAGACTGCTTTAGAGGAATAGATTGGTGTGTAACAGAAAGGGATGGAACGACGGGACTATGACAAAGTCTTGCACAAAAGGAACTAAAGTGTGAGAATTGAGGCCTTTTTAATATAACTAATGCGCTTAGCATTACTTATTTTTTTATAAATAACTAAATAATTTGGTTTTGTTAGAAAAAAATATCGGACTTGCCAGAATTCACAATATGGAAAGGCAATTATGTATTAGCAACTAACCGATATAATATTAGTGCAAGTGATAATTTAGGTTACTGTTTACATCTTACGACTTTTTTTATTTCAGTATTAAGTTTTTATTAGATCAAAACCTGATTATGTCTGCTGTGCAATTCAGATATTACACCAAAATCTTATAACTTGAATTTGAACTGTTGTTATATCTTCCGAAGCTACGACGAGAATGGCAACGCCAAAGGCACAGTGGTAACTCCCCCTCCAGCCCCAATCCGCTTGCAGTGGGAACTCAACAATGACGACATTTTGAGCGCTATCGATGACTCTTACAACGTTGCACAAAAACTACTCAATGATGTTGACCTCAGGATTCTTATGTACACCAAATATGGAAAAGGTTTGTAGCTACTAAACTTTATTATCCAGTTTTATGGCAGGTATTTATTTTGGAACATCAATTTTTAAAAGAACGATACCTATGTGTTACCGTTCTTTTACACACCTAAATAAATGAAGAAGTGTCATTGACACCTTGGCATTACAACAATAAATTTAAGAGATAAAAGAGAAGAAGATTCAAGATTCAAGAAGATTCATGAATCTCATAATACTGGAAATAATTCAGTAGACTACAAAATGAGCAAAAGCGTTTTTAAATTATGGTTTTTTATTGTGATCTCTAAAAATCTGCCAAGCATGGTGATATGACAAAGCCCCCTATTTTTTAAAGAAGCCTTCTGTCTAGTAGTGGGTGTCATGTTTACTGTGACGATAATAATGGAGTGTGCTTAGGATGGGTTTCGGACTCTAAATCCCCTTGATATACGTTATCTTCTGAAACGTAAGCTGATGCTGTCCTGCATGGTTACTTCACTTATTTGACGACCTCCCGTGGTCAAGTGGCTCGCATACCGGTTTTATGGTAACGCCACTCAGAAGTCCCGGTTTCGATCCACGGCCAAGTCATTGTAGGCTAACTTTTCCATATTGGCCCGTGTGTGGGTTATTTCTGAATTCCATTAGTGTCTTTGTTACTTAATTTGGGTTGAGTAGTTGGTATTTGATGTTATCTAATATTTATATTTCTTTTATCTGTAACACTGTATTACTCTTCTATTTTATTTTTATCTATTTATTACACCTGTTTGTTTTTGGTTTTATTAATGCATTTCTCTGTATGCTTCTTTCTGAGGCTACTATTCCAATCCTTCTTGTCCCTTTTTCATTTTGTTCAAATTCACTAAACTGTACCCTTTTGATTTCTACCATTGCTATCAATTGAAGGATTCATGAAGTGCTGCCGCGTGTCCCCCGATGCGTACATCCAGCTCATCCTGCAGTTGTCGTACTACCGCGACGCCGGCCGCTTCTGCCTCACTTACGAAGCCTCTATGACCCGCATGTTCCGCGAGGGACGCACCGAAACTGTTCGGCCCTGCACCATCGAGAGCTCCGCCTGGGTGAAGGCGATGGTCGACCCTACAGCTTCGGTAATTTATACTTACTCTCTTTTAAGTCACGTATTTAGGAAAACGCTGTCTAACCATTTAGAAAGCATACTACCAAAACAATTTTACGTGTTCAGAACTCTGATTCTGACGCACAGTGATACCATGACCAGGCCACTCAGAAAGTTTTTCCAAAAAAGATTTTATGTATTAGGCCTTGGCCGATTATATTTGACAGGATTTACGAAAATTTCTTTAAATGTTCGTTACGGCATAATACATTTGCCATTTGCTTTATTCTTTATTCTATTTTCTATAAAAATCGCCATCAAAGTTTAAATGAATAAATACCCACCAAAACGCTAATAACACCTCTATGCGGGTTACTTGATGTCGTGACGTCACCTGATTGTATACCAAATGCACAGTAACTGTAAATAAGCTGGTGACGCCACTCCAGATTAAGTAAATCCCGTGCGTTTTCAATAACGTGCTTGAACTTGACGTTTGCTCAATTGGTTTAAAAAAATGTTAACTATTGAGCTAACAATAGTTTTATCTTTATTTTCATTTCAGTCAATGTTTAAAAAAAATACAACTCACAGTACTAGCTTTCGAATTTCCATCCTCATGTTTTGAGGGCCAAATTGAATTATCGTGTCTTATTAAATAATGGCTCTTCGTCGGAAACATTTTAGAGCGATGATTTTTTTGTGATTTCAAATGTGCCTTAATACTGGATAAGTCGTTTTACCTGGCCACACTATACTGGTAATTCTATGTACGTGCCAGGTGGAGGAACGCATGAAGCTGTTCGTGAAGGCTAGCCAACGGCACCAGCTAGGGTATCAAGACGCTATGTCCGGGCGCGGCATCGATCGCCACTTGTTCTGCCTCTACGTGGTCTCCAAGTACCTCGAATTGGACTCCCCCTTTCTGCAGGAGGTGTTCAACGAGCCGTGGAGACTCTCCACTAGTCAGACGCCCCACGGTAAACATATAAATCGAGATTATCTTATAATTTTAATAAATAAATAAAATAAATACCAATTTTACATTTAAAAAATAAAATTAGCACGATTACTTGAGGATAACAGCAAGTCAACCGATCATAAACTGTCGAATTTACTCAATTTATATTGACTATATTGTGTTAGGTTATAAGCTGAAAATCGAATGGATAAAATTTACAGTTTTGTAAACGTTGCTGATGACTGACTTTTATCCTTTGATTTAATTAGTAAATGCATCTATTGGGTTCAAATTAAAGCAAAATTTGGTTGATGTTTTGAGCAAGCTAAGTAGTTCAGGCTGCACTACAGAAATTCGCTTACGACCTCGAATGTATTTTTATCCACAAACCTTAGCCCTTAAAAACGTTTGCAGTGACTTGTTTACAAAGTAGATCACATAATATCACATCAACACAATAGAAACATACCATGACGGGTCAAATGACCCATTTTAAACTTAATTAGAACTTAATTTTAAGTTGTTGTATTTTTATGTTTTTTAAATTTAATATATGAACAATTTTGTATCTTTATTGTTTTATTCATGTACCAAATTGCTTAACTGATATATTTTTCGCGAGACAGTAATATATGTAACATTTTAAAGACGGGTCATTTGACCCGCTTTGGTAAGAATAGGAATACATGAAGTATCGGTAGATTTAGTGTTAAATACCAAAGCTACAGCATTGAATAGCCGTCTGTTGTCCATCAGAGCAGAATACCACTATCCCAACACATTTAAAAAAGGTCGTAAAAGAAAACTAATGATACTGCGATCTCCAACCCGTCTGCGAAGCGTACGGATTATGGCAAACCCCAATTTTTCGGGAGAAACTGAATGAAGATTCAGTTTTTTTATGGATATATTTTTAAAAGTTTAACTTACTCTGTTGCAAAAAGGTCAAACGAACCTGATCGATCTAAAGAAGTACCCAAACTGCATCAGCGCTGGCGGCGGCTTTGGACCGGTGGCCGATGACGGCTATGGCGTCTCTTACATCATCGTCGGAGAAGATACGCTTTTCTTCCACGTATCTAGCAAGAAGAGTTGCCCCATAACGGTAAAAAACATTTTATAATCATAATAATAATAATAAAATTTGAATAATTTATATATATATATATATATATATATATATATATATATATATATATATATATATATATATATATATATATATATATATATATATATATATATATATATAATTTTAATATTTAATCCATTATTTTTAACATTTGATAGTGCGATAGAAGTAGCAGTGTAAGAACTGAATACTGATAAAAGCTTTATAATATATAGAAAATACTTTTATAAATAATCAAAATTGAACAACCTGTCCAACCGGTTTAAACCTAAATAAAATTTATTTGATCATTCATGTAGTGAATTATGGTAAATTTGATGCATGTACCACATTACGTTGCTTTTAAATTGCTGAATTGCTGAACAAAATAAATTTGACAAGATTCATGATACTAATTACATATACATTTGAATACCTAATTTATCTCCCTACAGTACAACACTCGTACAATGAGCTTTTAGTACTGGTTAGAGTCAGAACAAAAAGGCTAGTTTTATAATAAGGTGGGTAGCACAAAATGTAAGGGAGGAATAGGATTAGAAGCAAAAGAATTAGAGATTCAAGTTCGATACGAAATTCAGATTAGGCAGATTATTGACATTTATTTCCTAATGACTCTATTGGAAACTCTCTGAATTTCGTTTAAGGTAGGTAGACCTTCTGTCTATCTGTATTCATAATAATCATAATCCCATAATTTCTTTTATAATTAAGTAATGTTCACATTTTTAGCTTGCTACGGATATAGACGTAAGTTTAATAATTAACATTTGTAGTGTGAGAGTTAACATTGTTTAGTTTTATTCATGTATTCATTCCAAAAATATAAGAAAACGCACTGGTAGGTATTAACAGGTAATAATATTAACCTGCAGCTTTA
The DNA here is from genome assembly GCA_927399485.1 of Calamotropha paludella. Classification (NCBI taxonomy): domain Eukaryota; kingdom Metazoa; phylum Arthropoda; class Insecta; order Lepidoptera; family Crambidae; genus Calamotropha; species Calamotropha paludella. The sequence continues at coordinate 26,947,310 of OV656803.1, read as the reverse complement.
TTTTAACAACAGCAACTCATTGGTATCAGTAATAAATTATGGCATTCTCTGTTTCAGAGCTCTTCCAACTTCGTAAAGCAAATAGAACGCTCCCTCAAGGATGTACAGGACCTCTTTGTTGAATACAAGAAACTCAAAAGTTGTCAAAAATAGCAAATAACTAATATAAGTCTTGTATTTTTCCTTGTTTTAGAGTTAGTGTACATTAATCAATTTTGTTGTTGTTGTAATTATAGTTTATAAAAATTCTTACACTGGTTTCGCAGGCTAAGCAAAAACTCAAGTGTACTGTTTTAGACGCACAACACAAATTAATTACTGTGCGTCGTCGGAAATAATGTAAAAACGTAAGTTTTCACTAAGCAATCATATTTGAATCTTTTATAATTCATCATCATATCAGCCGTACGACGCCCACTGCTGGACATAGGCCTCCCCCAAGGATCTCCACAATGATCGGTCCTGTGCTGCCCGCATCCAGCGTTTTCCCGCGACCTTGACCAGATCGTCGGTCCACCTCGTAAATAAGATTAATAGGAATCGTTGCAATCATCACGTTTAAGTACAGTTTATGCTTTTTATGATTGACTTAGTGATTATTACTGAGCAATCATATTTGAAACTCTTATTATTAATTAATAAAACAATAACATTGAGTTTTACCATGTGGTAAAATTAGATTTATAGGAACAGGGGTATTAAAATCATGTTAGAGAAGAATTAACTCTTCTATTATATGTGTATGACTAAGTGATTGCGACTAAGATAACATATTTGAAATTAGTTAAAAATAGCTGTACTGTGTTGTAAAATAAGATTTATAGGAACTGGTGTAATAAAATCATGTTAAAGTACAGTTAACTCCTATATTTATGTATGACTAAGCAATCATATTTGAAAATTGTATAATTATTAAATAACAATTACATCAAGTTTTACCATGTGCTAAACTAAGATTTATAGGAACCGGTGTGATAAAATTATGTTAATGTACGTATTATGATAACGGTTATTGTAAGTAGGTTTTGTGCTATATTAGGTGCAGGCAATCACTTAGTTTAGTCAGATATACTTAAAATCATTCTACACCACCCTATTAAATATATAATAATACCTTAATATCTGAAGGCATTATCATTGTGCGGCACTGTAAATTTTTTTTATGTTGCAAATAAGTTTGTGTTTTGCTATATGAATACTCTTAAAATTTTACTTTAACTACATTTAGTTCAAAATTTTGTCTAAACTATGACTGTTTAACTGACGACTTGACAAGTTACGGCAACTATTTTCTTAACCCGTCCTACTATAGAAATCAATAATAATTCATCGTCGATCAGTGTATAATTTCTTTATAAGTACATTATTTTATTCCAATATATCAAAGTATAATTCTCATTTCTAATTATGTTGTTATATTTTCTCTATTGCTTTTCAATGCATTTTTCTAGCAATTTTAGATAGAACAATTTAAATTTTATAACTTCTATATTTGGTATAAGGGTAACTTTATTTATTTTATAGATCCATAATGAGTAAGTACAGAAACTAGTAAATTATATACAAATATTTATTTTTATAACTAAATAAATGAAATAAATCTATCTTTGCAATTTGTGTTAATTAAGTATTAACTTTAAAGATAGTTTTAGTGATTTTTAATATAACTCTTTAACATTGGTTCCCTGTTGTGCCTTCTTACTCATAGATACGGTGAATTTATAAAATTACGTAAAGTTCATAAACAGACAATTGTGGAAAATATCACGCATTTCTTACCCATTAAGGATCTTTTCTATATAATTTTATAAATATTAATGATAATCCCTTTTGATTTTTTTTGTTAAGCTACATACTATTTATCATCAAGCTAAAGTGTAAATAAATATTATTTTGACATTTAATTGATTTTATTTAAATCAAAGAAGATCTGTTCTGTCGAATTTATTCACTTAGTAAATGACAGTTTACTATATTATATGCATATAAAGACTAAGCACATTTTTTGTGTCATACTAGAGTTGATAAAATAAATGGTGTTTTCTTTACCTCTTCTTACTTTCAACAGGAAACTATCCTATAAAACGCCTGGTAAAACATATTTTTTATATAGTGAAACGCTTCCTATTTTTAATTCAACGTAGCTTAACCAATTCTCAGCGGCTTCAAAAATTGTTGCTATTGTGCCGGGCACTTTTCATACATAACGCCGATCGTCAACAGCAACAAAACATCATAATGAATTTCCACACATCATCAAAAAACAAACATCCGCACTGAATTTTCTGTGACAGTGTAGTGTCACGCTACAGTAATTATAAAACTAACTAAAGCAGTAAATACGTACAAGCTGGAAACGAACGCACTCAAAGACTTACGCCTCAACGGATTCGTTGCTGATGGCACGCCTGTCGTACTATTACCGATTTTAATAATTTTTGTGTGGAATCAAATCAACACATGTAGGTTCAGTTTGTGACACCCTGAATTTTGAAAATCGCAAAAATAATAAAGTTATGAACAAAAAACCTAAGCTCTACTGGGATTTTCCATTGAAACAAAAAGAGCGCGCTTTATGAAAGTTTTCATTCTTATGATTGAATTTTATAATTAGAATTTAAAAAAAAAATGTATTACGCTCCGCTGCAATATATGGTGCTAGGGAAGCTTTATGCTTAGCGACTGCATCGACCTAGTATAATACTAGCCAACACAGCCTCGCGTTGCTGTTTTATATATGAAACCTATCCTATGTCTTAAGCCGAAACAAATCCAGCAAAATGAGAAAAAATCATCAAAATCGGCTGGGTAGTTTCGGAGCTCATCGTATTATAATTATCTCTCAATTGTCCATAATGATTTTCCCATTGAGTCAACATTTGTAATGAAAATCAATAGAATACTTGACAAAACTTACTCAGATATTTCATGATAAGGAATAAATCTACGGACCCAAACAAAAAACCGAAAGGTACACTCACCTGTCGCCACTCAAATTTGTGAGCAAGTGTGCAGTGATAGAATTACTCTGCGGGAATACGAGCAGACGGCCACCACAAAGGTGCTAGAGCATCAAATAGTGAAGTTCTTGACACAGTCACAGTGGTCAAGATCCTTATCACAACACCCAACCAATCATTATATAAAGAGGCTATTACTAGACTCAGTAAAAACAATTACATTACAGCTATACCCAATTTTTTTCCTGTGAGCAACCCAAGGAGAGTAAAGGGTATGTTTTTTTCGATAAAATAAAACATATCATTATATTTTTTGTTATTTAAGCATTTAACTGCTAAATTTATATATCTTAAGAAATTATTACTAGAAAAAGATGGGCGGCCTAGATTGGAAGAAGCCTCGCTTAGATAGCGAGAGGTATGGGTTTGGGGCCCGCCTTCTTTGTATTATTCAAGGAGACTATCTCAAACTCATTTTATAGCCATTTCAAGCACTTTTTTAGCAACACAGTGATTAAGGCATGAAATAATTTGCCAGCAGATGTAGTGTCAGCACAGGCCACTGATCAATTTGAAAACAGATTGTACAAATACCAATAAGAAATTAAACCTTAAACATTGGTGAACGTAACCAACATTTTGAGATAAATTATATGACTATATACTACTAACTTTTCGGTGAGCGTACAAGTCAGACGTATCGCAAATATTTTCAAATGTAGCTAAGAAAGCGTCCATCTACTATAAATGTTATTGCTTAAGCACTACGGCATTATTTCCTATAAGTTTCGGAGTGTGTGTTGTGACTAATTTACCTGAGTGGCAGTGCCGTCTGGAGACATCGACGCGATAACCGCTTCTTCATCACCTCGGGTAAACGAGACGGGATCATTATTTTTTATACCACTTACTCATATTATTACCAAGCAGAAAATATTAATAAGCTAAGGGAAGACGTCTCTGAAATAAAAAATCAAGTTAACGACATCAGCAGTACCACTGAAAATATAATTTTAGACCAAAATAACATGAGAATAACAGAAAACAATTTATAAACTACGAGCGAAAACATTGAGAAAAAGATTAGCCTCCTAGAATCTGATATAAATAACTTTAAAATTTACGATGCCACCGTCAACCCTAACAACTAAATCACCCAGGAACCTGGGAAGAGATAGCCAGCGGCATTAATGAGTGAAATATACGAGCCAAAAATAAAGTGATTGTGGGAATACCCAAACCAGATTCAATGACTGATCAGCACACCTATAATAGCAATGAGGTTACTAAAATAATAGAAATGATATTTGATGAATGTCCTCTACCACTAAAAATAAGTCGCCCTGGGAAATACAAACCTAATCATACACGTCCTATTGAAATAAGTTCAAGCATCAGAAGAAACTGCAAAAGTTATACTGCGCAACAAAAACACCATAAAATTAGAAAATATTCTCCTCTGTATTACCTCCAAAAGTAAGGTCTGGATACCGCAGGGCCCGTACTAAATTCCCTGAAGTTAGCATAAATTACATCAAATTAGTTCAAGTTAATTTATAATATTCCTAGGTCAGGGAGGGCTATATAAGAATCTATTGATCTAAATAAGGCCAATACTATTGCAGAAAGCTAGGGAAAATCGATATTTAACGTTTAAATCGGCGTTGAAGGTGACAAAGAATTCATCTTATTTAATTCTAATTTTAATGCTCTTAGCAACGATTCTATGCTTTTTTTAAGGTTATAAACTGAAGTAGATTGATCAAAAGGGGCTTTTTTAATTAGAGATTTACTAACGAGAAAATAAAGAGAAAATGAAATTTCAAAATACCTTCAGCTACAAAATAAAAATCATGACGTTTTACAAGTTTCTGGAAGATACTCGATAAAACTCCTACAAATCTAAAGAAAAACACTTTTGGCATTGAATAAATAATAAAATTATGTTCAAAAAACCTTTCGGGGCTAAAAATAATGTATATATCTTATGTTCTGTGGTGATCGGTTCTCCAAATGAATATGGAGAGATAATGAATGGTAGCTATTTTCCCTTTTTCTGACCAGCTAATAAGCTGAAATCCGCTGGTGGCACTTTGAGTCTCGTGCAGACAATAATAAAGAGAAGAATTTCTTGATAGTAGCAGGAAAGGACATGGACTAAAAGCGGTACTATATCTTAGTCAGTGACGAGAGTCATATCATTGGAAAGCTTATGTTAAGGGCTATCAGATCCAATGACTTTTAATTTTTAAATATCTCCCGTTTTTTTAAATTAATATTTGAACATTGACACAAAATAAAAGAAAACATCATTAAAGTTCTATTAAATTATTCAGATGTAACTTTTAAAATGTTTATTTATATAATGTTAATTTAATTTAGCTACAGAATTAAATAATAATATGTAATCAATTAAAAACAATAAATTCAAACACGCGACATTTAATTTTTGATGTCATTGACTTAATTGCTCGCCACCCTGAATTATTATATTTAGTCTGTGACATTGTCAATGTGACACTGACATGACATTAGGGATGCTGATCTGATATCGAAGAATCGTTATTTCAGTCCAAAGAAATCGATTTTTAAATTAATATGTAATAATAATCCATGTTTCACCCTAGAAAATAGACATTTGATTTCTTCTGTTCGGTTAAAAACCATAAAATTATTAACACGCCCGGGAGGGCAAGAACACAAGACTTGGCTTGACAAATTCTATGTACTTGAATTTACTCGAGTGACGTTTAATTTTTAACTGCTGGCTGTGCGGTTATGGATTGTATACTTCTTCCATTGTGTCCGTTTAATTACCACCAGTTTCAATTAACCTGAGATGGAAAACAAAATATAGAAAAGAATTTTAGTTTAATGTTTAAAGAAAAACGTAGTTCTGTAACATAATGTTCATACTCGTGTTTGAGAGAATTGATTTAACTTGGGACATAACTTCCGTAAAAAATATTTTTATTTATAAACTAGCGGCCCGTCCCGGCTTCGCACGGGTGGACAAAATTCTTCAAATTTTCTCTAGCATCCAATATAGCCTATGACACTCAGCAATAATGTGCCTTTCTATTGGAGAAAGAATTTTTGAAATTGGTTCAGTAGATCCCGAGTTTACCCCTTTCAATTTAACAAATATACAAACACAAACTTTACTTCTTTATAATATTAGTATAGATAATAAATTATTACTACTTAGAAAAAATCGATTAAGGAAAATATGTTTTTTATGAATTAATCGACTTTCCACAAGAAAAAAATTTTTTTTGCACCTAAGTAATTTAATGAAAAATTACATTCAAATTCTACTGTAGATGTAGAAAACTGCTGCTTCAGTCATGCGCTGGAGGTACAGAAAACTTACAAAAAAAAAATCAACGAGAGAATTAACAAAAACTCAAAAAGTTCTAAGAAGTATTTATTAGGTAAAGTAAGTAGAATCCTTAGTGGTTTATTTCGATTCGGCGGTAACTTATTATCAGAAGTAGACCTTTGATGCCGACATCACGAAATGAAACTTTTTAACATAATTTATGCCGCAAAATAAAAAAAAAACTATTGGATATAAAATAAACGAAATCAATTTTTAGAATCAATTAAAGTTAATTGAAATTGTGATTTAAAATATAATCGATTATTACAATAATCGATAACTTTTTTACACACCTTGAGTGACAGCCGATAGGGGTGGGACAAGTGTTTAATAGTGTTAATTCAATTCGTCTATGTTGCCAGAATAAATAACTTTAATTATTAATAACAACAAAACGGGAGATATTTAAAATGTAATTTTTTACCAGATCGTCTACAGAAATTTTACCTATGTGCTGCCAAAATTTCGAAGCTGATTAATTCTCAGTACCACCTCCCATACAATTTTAGACCGTGTCCTTTGCAATGTTTGCAATTAAAATTCAAAATTAGCCACCGACTCAGTAAAGAATGACAGATCAAACAACAAACAACCACAGAAACAAAGATACAGCTATAGAGTTTTTTCTTTATTTGTGGCTTGCACGATTTGTGCATTTAGTCAAGTAAGTATAATTGCCAGTTTTTGAGTAATTTCCTAGCTTTCAGTAAAGAAGTGGGGTTTTACTGAAACCTTTCTTGAGAAAGCGCGAAAAGACTCCTTTCGCTGTTTTGTTTCACTTGCCAACACTCATGCAAATTCAGAAACACTTAGTGGTTTATAACTCACCATTATTACACACTAATATCAACCACAACACAAAATTTAACAAGAAAACCAAAATCATTAAAGTGAGGCTTCACGCTCCCGCCAAAAAAGGTCCATCTCTAGAGTTATGGACCCGAAGCTCGGAGTGAATTATTGCCAGGTCCCTGCGATCTACTCCCGGACGATCAGTCCCATATTTATTTATTTACCAATTTTAGTGAAACTTACAGCTAGGTAAAAGTGCAGAAGCATAATATAAGTACAGAAGACCACTTACAAGTTTCCACAAGTAGAACTAGCCAATTTATCATTTAAAATAGTGTATGTTAATTAAAGTGCTAAAGGTGTCTATTTAATAAGAGAAATGAAAAAAAAAATATTGCTAAGTAATCACTTGAGCCGACAAGAAGAAGTGTTGAAAAAGTCAATGTCATGTTGCTTCGCTAATGTGTTAAAACACTCGCTTGCATGAATTAAAATGAATTGCGCTTGTAATTTGATTTGACCAATGGGATATGGAGTATTAGGTTTTCTGAGAGACGCCACTGGAACTCCTAAAAGCTCCTGGCAATCAATTAACCCACCTGCAATATTGAGTAAATATATTATGTCAGTGATACGCCTCCGTTCATATAGCGACAGTAAATGAAACTCTCGGCATCGTTTATGGTAGTCCAAGATGTAGGTTTTACTTCTAAACTGAAGATAGCGCAAGAAACGTTTCTTCCAGATTTGTGAGCGGTATTCTAAATGACTACGTACATATGCACAGAACAATATTTTGAATGTTTTAATAGACTTAAAATCATGCGACATGCGCATTATAAAACCGAGGGCTTTAGATGCTTTTGCTACAATTTTATCCATATGATTATCGAACAACAATTTGCTATCAAAAGTTATACCAAGATCTTCAATGGTAGTCACTCTTTCGATTGTAATGTTCAAGAGTTTATAAATGAATATGATGGGATCAGGTTTACGCGAAAATGTACAGACGCAGCATTTGGGCACGTTGAGATGGAAGTTTATTCAAACGGCAATAGTTTTCAAAATTGAACATCTCCTTAAGAAGGTTCTCCGCGTCTTGAATTGATTTAATTGGCTGTAAGATTTTGCATGCCATCTGCATAAAGGATTATTCTAGATGAGATGTCATTGATAAAGATGTTGAAGAGCAGAGGACCCGACAACAAACCCTGTGGAACACCTGAGTTTATTGGCATAGGGGAAGATGTATAGCCGTTAAGTACAACATTCTGACATCTGTCTTGCACGTAACAGGAGAACCATCTATATAAATTTCCTTTAATACCGATGGCCAGAAGTTTACGCAAAAGTATGATATGATCTATGCGATCAAAACTATTACTGTAACCGGTATAGATCACCTCTACCTGAGACGGTTCTGCCGTATATTTGAAAAGGTATTCACTACACAAAATGAGGTTTGATGTTTTCGCTCTTCTCGTCATTAAACCGTGCTGTTCTGGTCTTAGTACTTGCTTAATGGATATGATGAATATGTTGCCTTGTCCTATTGGTTATTTTGCCATTATTCAGATAAAAAATATGTTTTCTAACACGAAAATAGTATGTTTTTTTAGATTACAAGTACGTTGCAAAGGGGTTAGATTATTCAACAGATTATGTTTGCAGAACGCGTTTAGGTGCTAATCTTTTCAAACATAACAAAAAATTGTATGAAATCTAACCAGTCGGCAAGACGTCAATACTACATCAGATAGACCGGCGCGCGTTGATTAATAACAATAAAAATATTTATTACGGAACAGATCCATATCATTTGTTAGTTACAATTATAAACAAAATGTTAGTGTTAGTAAAAATAATACACGAAAAAAGGAACAAACAGAACAGATTCGTATGTTTATTATAAGGCCGCATTCAAAGTGCAGCGGCGCAGTATCAAATCTGGCAGCTATGATAGACAGGATTCTGTTCGAGCTAGCCCTCAGTCTCGAGAGCATAGAGGCGTAGCCAGGGCTGTAGCTAGAGTCTAATTTGAGGTAGGGCAGCATTGGTTACAGGTAGGGCGGAAGTAGTAAATTTATCATAATTGATTTGCCCTCGAAGCACGGGCTCCTAAATCAATCACTATGTATATCACTGACCTCTAGGTCAAACATTGGACAGAATTTCCAAAGGTTGCGCGTTCGATTCCCGCCTGGGAATTCACTTGTAACCCGAGTCGATTTTTTCTATTATTTCTCTATATTATAATAATTTATCGCATAAGATCGCATTGAAAAATGCATGCAATGCATCAGGGATCCCCAAACTATTTTAAACAAGTGACCCCTTTTCCAAAATGACCTCAGACCCCCATGGCCAAATTATCAACTTTTAAGAACAACCCCCTTATTAAAAATGGTCCGCTAACTTAAAACAGCTGCTGCAGAGTGTTATTTTTCATTCTGACTTAGGTCAATAGAAGAAGACATTAGCAATGCTTTAAGTTAGCAGACTATTATGAATAAGCGGGCCTTTCTTTAGGGCCCATCTTTAGTTTTTTTCCTATTGATACAAAATACCTAGGTACTAAGTACCAATTGGAAAACTTTTTACTTGGTTAAGTGAGTAAAGTTGACTTCATTTTAACAATGTTCAAATTTAACAAAATAAAAGACATAGGGGCCATTCATTAATTACGTAAGACTATTTTCACTAGTTTTTGACCCCCTCCCCCCCCCCCTATTATAACAAAAAATAAGAATAGGCCGGCCCCCTCCCCCCCTGTTTAATATTTATTACGTAAGAATCTAAAGGCAAAAATAAATACACGTTTGGTGTGTTTTAATGTTTATTTTTCAAAGTAACAATTTTAAGAAAAATTTATTTGTACTTACAAAGGTATTAATAATTTTATTTTTTTCGGTAAAATAAACTTTGATTTTAATCATTTATCTTTACCTACATAAGATTTTTAGTCCAGGGGCTTAAAACCCACTCGGAAGGTGGGTCTGACACTGGAACATCTCTAATAATAGGTGTAGCTTCTAGTTGGTTTTCAGGATTGTGACGTCGTCAACGTACACCCATTCCACATCAGCTCAGAGGCAAAAATTCTTTGCCTCACCTTGAATACATGGCTAAAGCTTATTCTTTTTCAATATTTAAAATACGGCCATGAAGTTTTTGGGTTCACTATCCATTTGCACAAAAATTTAAACCATAAAATATGTTGGCATATGGTAATTCATACTAATGATATTTACGCATAATATTATTATTCATAACAAAAGCCCAATTGTTTTAATCATAAATACAATCATCATAATCATATTTTAGCATAAAATTCACAACCATTACTTTATAAAGGCATAATGGTTTCAAACCATACTGAATATAATCATAATCATCTTACGCAGAATAAGTAACTCCTAAGATTACAGACACACATTAATAACTTTTTAAATACACTATATAATATAGGACATACTGGTTAAAGTACCTTTTTTATTTTTCAGATTCAAACAACTATTAATAAAATAAAAGTTTATTATAAAATACTATTACGCGTCTATACAATATGCCTAAAAACATTGTGCAAATTATAATTATGCATAAATATATTCATCATCATATCAGCCGTACGACGCCCACTGCTGGACATAGGCCTCCCCCAAGGATCTCCACAACGATCGGTCCTGTGCTGCCCGCATCCAGCGTTTTCCCGCGACCTTAACCAGATCGTCGGTCCACCTCGTAGCGGGCCTACCCACTGAGCGTCGTCCGGCACGCGGTCGCCATTCGAGAACCTTTCCGCCCCAACGGCCATCGGTTCTCCTTGCTATGTGTCCTGCCCATTGCCATTTCAGCTTCGCAATTCTTTGAGCTATGTCGGCGGTTTTTGTTCTCCTACGGATCTCCTCATTTCTGATTCGATCGCGTAGGGAAACACCAAGCATAGCTCTCTCCATTGCCCGCTGGGCGACCTTGAGCCTTCTTACAAGACCCATAGTGAACAACCACGTTTCACTGCCATAAGTCATCACTGGCAACACACACTGGTTAAAGACTTTCGTCTTAAGGCACTGAGGTATTTTGGACGCGAAAATGTATCGCAGCTTCCCGAACGCTGCCGACCCGAGTTGGATTCGACGAGAGATCTCTTTCTCGAAGTTGGACTTACCTAACTGTATTGTATGTCCTAGGTAAACATAATGGTCAACAACTTCGAGTGTAACGTTCCCAGCATTTACTGGAGCGGGTGTAACATGGGCGTTGGACATAATTTTCGTCTTGTCCATGTTCATCTTAAGACCCACTCGTTGGGATGCGTTACTGAGATCTTCGAGCATGGTGCTCAGGTCTTCCAAGGTCTCAGCCATTAGGACCACATCATCGGCAAACCGAAGATGTGTCAGGTACTCGCCGTTGATGTTGATGCCAAGTCTATTCCAGTCCAGAAGCTTAAAAATATCCTCCAACGCAGCAGTGAACAGTTTCGGAGAGATAACGTCTCCCTGTCTCACTCCTCGCTGTAGTTGGATAGGATTAGAGCTCTGGCTCTGTACTCGGACCGACATGGTGGCGTTCTGGTACAGGCACCTTAACACTTCGATATACCTGTAGTCCACTTGGCACCTTTGGAGAGACTGCAACACCGCCCAAGTCTCGATCGAATCAAAGGCCTTCTCATAGTCCACAAACGCCAAGCAAAGTGGCCGATTATACTCTTCGGTCTTCTGTATAACCTGCCGCAGCGTATGAATGTGGTCTATGGTGCTAAAGCCTTTTCGGAAACCGGCTTGTTCGGGAGGTTGAAAGTCGTCAAACCTGCGAGCAAGACGATTCGTAATGACCCTCGAAAACAGCTTGTAGACATGGCTCAGAAGCGAGATGGGTCTGTAGTTCTTCAGTAGGGTTTTATCGCCCTTTTTAAAGAACAAAATCACCTCGCTTCTGCTCCATGCCTTCGGCGTTTTGCCCTGAACGATGACAGAATTGAAGAGCTTCTGGAGGACTTTAAGTACCGGCGTGCCGCCCGCTCTCAGAAGCTCTGTTGTAATTCCGTCATCTCCCGCCGCCTTGTTGTTCTTTAGCTGTTTGAGGGCTATTCTAATCTTGTACAGGCTGACGTCCGGGATATCTTCGGTATAGTGTCGGGTAAGCTTGGCTCTAGGATCTCGAGCTCTGCTTTGGCCTGGTGTGATACTGGAATACAGCTGCCTATAGAAACTCTCAATCTCTCTCAACATTTCAGGAGTCGATGAAATGATACTGCCGTTCTCAGTTTTCAACCTCGTCAGTTGACTTTGCCCAATAGACAGATCTCTAGCGAACACTTTGGAGCCTTTGTTCCGCTCTATGGCCTCTTTAATACGCTCGGTATTAAATTGGCGAAGGTCGCTCGTCAGCGACTTCAAGATCTGTCTATTAAGCTGTCTATAACGTAGGGCATCCGCTGAGTCTTGCAGTCTCATTTCATGTCTCTTATCTATGAGTTCGAGTGTATGTGCGGAGAGTTTCTTCAATTTGGGACGGTGGGTTTTGAAGAATTTTGACCCTACCGTACGGACAGCATCCACAACCAGGTCGTTCAGATCGTCCACATCTATGCTGTTATCAAGGGTCTCGAAGCGGTTCTGGAGCTCGAGCTGAAAGCGCTCGGGGTTTTGAAACTGGGTCGGCACTGGTCGGAGCGTAGATTTTATCAGTCGCGATCTTTCAAGCTTCACGTTGATATTCAATGTGCCTCTTACCAGTCGGTGATCGCTCCCTGTCTTAACAGCGTTGATCACAGAGACGTCATTGAATATTTGCTTCCTCGTTGACATGATAAAATCGATCTCATTTTTGACCTTGCCGTCGGGACTTATCCAGGTCCATTTGCGAGTTGCGGGCTTTCTGAAGAAGGAGTTCATCATATAGAGGTTCTCCCTCTCCATAAAGTCCGCCAGCATCTGGCCTCTGTCGTTCCGTTCCCCAAATCCAAATTGCCCCACTCTCAACTCGTCACCGCATCGCTTCCCCAACTTTGCATTGAAGTCCCCCATCACAACCGTGTAGTGGGATTTGTGACTATGTATGGCCCTAGAAATCTCCTCGTACATAGCCTCCACTTCGTCATCGTCGTGTTTCGAGGTTGGAGCGTATACCTGGATGACCGTCAACGAATACCGTGACGATATTCTGAGTACCAAGTATGCCACTCTGCTGGAAACACTGCCGATGGATAGCACGTTGTTGACGAGGGACTTGTGGACGATCAACCCGACACCACCCACGGACAGTTGGTCGCCCTCCCGGAAGTACAGCAAGTTACCGGAGTTCAAAATTATCGTGTCCTCTCCCTCTCTTCGGACTTCAGACAACCCGATGACGTCCCAGTGTAACTTGCCGATAACTTCTTCCAACTCAGTAATTTTCGCGTCGGTCCTCAATGTGCGCGTGTTATAAGTTGCCAGGTCCAGTCGTCGGTGTTGGTAGCCGCAACCTACCCGGGGATTCTTCGCACCCCCTGCCGCACCGTTACCGTAGCCGCTACCGTAACTAGGAATGGTTTGGCTGCCGGGGACTAGGGGCCGTTTCTTTGTGTGCCTATCCATAAGGGGTTTTGCCATAATCGCCACGCTTGGCAGGCGGGTTGGCGATCGCAGTATGACCCGTACGCATAAAGAGATGCTGCTGCCCATCTCCTTAGGTGAGGTTTCCCTTAGTCGGCTCTTACGACACCCACGGGATGAGAGGGGAGTAGTGCTATTCTAGGCCGGCACTACACGGCACAAAAAATAAATACATTAGTTAGACCTAATTATAATCATGCCACAATTATGAGTATGACAAAGTAATATTATGCAAAAATATATGCCAAACTATTTTAGGAATAAATACATTATGTCAACAAAAAGAAATCCCGGAGATTTTACCAATACCTCGGCACTCGCGCGGTTGCCCGTGAGTTTTCAAAGTATAATTTTTACTTTGCGCATTTTTGTGATCTTACGTAAGAACTATTGAGACTCCCTCCCACCCCCTTGTAAGAAAAAAAAAGATATGGTCGACCCCCCTCCATTAATTAAGTACTTAAGGAATCTCAAGTAGGTAGCAAATTATATTTGAAAAAGTATTAATTCGCAAAGAGTAACTAGGCGATGCAGTCGCTACGCATAAAGCTACGCTAGCACCATATGTTGGAGCGGAGCGTAATACTTAAAAAAAAGAAAAAAAAAATTTTTTTGATGGGATTTTTTCAAATTTCGAAATTCGGGCTCCGTCACAATCTGGTCCTAAACCTGTTGATTCGATTCCACACAAAAAATATTAAAATCGGATAAGAACTCGGGAAGTTATGGCGTAACAGACATTGCGCCATTGAAGCTGATCCATGGGAGCTTCGCTCACTTCATTCGCTCCGCTCCAAAAAAGCATTCAGTGTGATGGATGAACCTGGTAACTATCTACCAATCTAGCTACATCCGGTTCAATATTGGTGAGTTGCAGCCTTAAATCTCCACATTCGTTGATTTTAAACGGTTTCTTTGTTTCGTCAAAATGTTTGTTACCACACTGAAGCTTTTTTCAACTAGGTATGATGATGGAAAAACGATAAGGTGTTTTTCAGCAATGTTCCACAATGTTGGATACCGTGTTTGGAATAAATGGACTCTTGGAATAAATGAGTACTTATATGAATTATTATAGTTCAAGCTCCAACGAATTTCAAAACGCAAATGAACTTTTTAAATAGTAAAATATCAGGAACACGTTTGGACTTGTTCATGAATTCGTTCGTGTTCAATCGCGTAAGCGTCAAATAGAGAGCAAGTCAAAACGCGCCTGAAAGACGTACGCTCGAACTCATTATCTTGCAAAAAACTTGTCCACACAGATTTGCCGAGTTTTTCATCTTGTACGAACTTGAGACTTTACATTACTACAACAATTTTATTTCCTACGAAAATATTAATTATTCTTAGTACACGTAACACAACATAAACAATACAGTACCTACCTATCTTGAAAGTTTTAAATAAGAACTTGTGTTAATTTAATAGGGGTCGATTTTTACCCCCCAAATCCGTCGACCCCCCAAATCAGTTTTCTTTTATGTCGACCCCTAGGAAACCGATATCAACCCCAAGGGGTCGATATCGACCACTTTGAGAATCCCTGATCGACATAGTACTGGACAGTCTGTTTGAGAGAGAGAATAGCGCTTTCAGTAGATAACCCAGCTCTAAAACCGAACTGGGCATCGTGCAGTTGAATCAAGCAGGCTATGCAGCACCCTGGCAATAATGGTTGCCAATGATAAAGGCCTGTAGTTCGTGACATCAGATGCATCACCAGTCTTATTTTTTATTATTGTAGCTACTATGGTCCGTATGAGATTCGCAGGCAGGTGGGAGTGACGAAGGCACAGCGTGTAAAACGTCGTCAAGACCCTAGGGAGTTGTGTCTTGTCACTTATAGTAACTCAGCATTGTGCGTGCATTTCGTTTCTCTCTCATTCAAACGCGTTGTTCCGTTCGTCTTCGCGTCGGTCGAGATGATCGAGTTCCAAATGATAGGTACATTTAACACCAGGCAACTGTTCCGAATCCAAATTCCAAAGAGTATGTAATGTAATCACTACGTTTTATCCGAATCATTTGAATCACATTTACGTTTTGGAATACTGAGACCTGGTGCAGTGGGTCTTAGCAGTGACACCCCAATGGCACAACAGACGGTATCTCGCTGTTTACGGGATGTCACATATGCCCTTAACAGCCCTTCCATGTTAAAAAGTATATAAGGTTTCCCCAAAATATAGCTGAGAGGAACCTTATTAAAAGAGAGTAAGTTGGTATATTATTATTCTTAAACAAATCTAGGTGTATATCATATTTAATTGACATTTATCATGACCAAAATACTTATGTATAGTGCATGCAGTTCACATAAACATCATTATATTTAATTGTAACTAGAATATGCACTGTATATTTTCAGATTTTATGCAAAATAAGGCCTGCCAGGAGTAATTGGCTGCATTGACTGCACACATGTGGCATTGGTCAAACCCAAAGAATACGAGGAGCGTTTCTTTAATAGGAAACATTTCCATTCTTTAAATGTCCAAGTTGTAAGTACTTTTTTTGTGTCAAAGATGATATATGTTTATGTAACAACATTTTAATTATTACACACACAAACTTGTATTATTATGAGATCATGGCAGCCCTGTGATATAGAAATATACTTACATTGACTTTAATTTTATTGTTCAATCTTACAGATATGTGACGCACAGTGCACTATTTTAAATGTTGATGCATCATATGGCGGAGCGACCCATGACTCTTTTATTTGGTCCCACCATGAGATCAACGCTCATCTGGATAGTCTACAACAGGAGACAGTATGTTTATTAGGTATGAATTTAATTTAATTTTTGTGAACGGGATTTCTAGTAATTATTGTGATTGTTTACCAATAATGTACCAATGTTGCAGGGGATTCTGGGTACCCACTTAGGGAGTTCATGATGACCCCAATAGACAATGCTATCGAAGATTCACCGGAAGGCAGATATAATAGTATTCAAAAACATGCTCGCTCCACTATAGAGCGTACATTTGGAATTTTAAAAGGCCGTTGGAGGTGCCTCCTGGCAGCAAGACAGCTGCATTATTCACCCATCACTGCAGTTATTTATCACAGCTTATATTATAAGAAGATTAGATTTTTTCTTGAAACATTAAGTTTGTGAAATATCTGTTATCATATATTTAAAGAGTTGATTTTTGTAGGAAAGATGGTCATTGCCTGCTGTGTTTTACACAATATATGTAATCATGCCGGCTTAGAAGCACCAACTCTAAATGAAGAAGACCTACAATTAGAACGCAGTAGACAGGCTGATAACTTGATCTCTGCTCATCAGGCTCTTCAGCAAGGTCAAAGGGCAAGAAACAGCTTAGTGCAATTACTGGATAGACATAGGTACATTATATGCGATCTCACATTATAAAAAAAATCTCAGAGATTTGTATTCTTGTTAAGGATTGACTAAGTTATTTGTTCTAACCTTTCTTTCTTCCCTTTTCTTACAGGTCACAATAGGTGTTGATTTGGGAGAATAACAAAAATAAATTATATTCATAGTAAAAGCCCCATTTTTATTATTTTCTTTTTACAGATCACCAGTGAAAGACTAGTTTGTATTGCTTTCCGAGTATATAACAATATTACAATTTTTACTTAAACTAACATAAAAATAATAAAATTCTAACATAAATTATCAATTTTAGAAATAAACCTAATAATACAAATAACATTAACAATCAATCAATTACGGCAAAGATTGATTACTATATAATACAAATCTTGCGCGCTCGTCGTAACCACAGATTATATATTAATATTGTCGTAACGTAAACAAAATAACATAGATTAGAATATAACCTTCAAAAGAAAAAGACCAAAGACAACCTTACGATACAGCCACAATTAGGATAAAAGTAGTGTAAAAGCAGTTAGATTTTATGTTATTACTTGATAAAAGGTAAACCTTCGGAAAGAGACACTTTTTAATGGCTATCTTATAAATGTAACAGCTTAAAAACCTATAAATCAATGAACCGATAAAACAAATAATTTACCGATAAACTTATTGGCTCTATGGGTAAATTGACGCAACACTATCGTTATTTGTCATTCGTTCACTAATATTGTCTATGATTCCGTTCGAAACTCATAAATTCGAAATTTATCGGGGGTAGGGTTCTCTCCGAAGTTTCGGTTTACTTTCGGACGGATCCGTATTATCGTTGACGGAGTTAGAGAGTAGACCCCCTGAGACGGATCCTTAAAGAACGACACACGTCAAACATAGAATAGAACAAAGAGTACAGAACAGAGCGAAGTGTGGTTATTGTATGTTTTGAAAGCTATTATTAATTAACCCCATAAAAGTGATATTTTACCTTTAAACATAATTAAAATGATTATCCTTCGGGTTTTTAAATATTGTCTATCAAAATAAAAATTTCAAGGCAAATATTTATAATTATTGTTGTGTTAAATTGATTTGGTGCTAACCTTTCACAGGTTTTATCTCATTTATCCTTTTTATAATGTATGAACCTGTTAGCTAACACCAAAGGCATGTATCATATATTTAGAATCATATTATACAAGCTGTGGGTCGTGTCAACACTAACTTTATTTTCGAGCGTTGTTGTATTTTGGTTTTATGGCTTTTTGACAGCATTCGCCGTTTTTATCTTAGGAATATCAGGTGAGTTATCAATTACTTAATATATTTTATGAGTTATAGTTCAGCTGGCTCTGGCCAATTTTCCTAATTGGCGGGAGAAAAGTGTTTTTATTATGTGTAATTATTATTAAGACCCATAGAGATAAATAAAGTTGGTGTTTGGGTAAAACTATGTCTACAGCTATTATACGAACAACTTTTGACATTTAAAATTTTAAATATATGTACATACCTACTCGTTCACTCTTGACATTGTTTAACCAATTATTTCTTATTACATTGTAACATATAAGAAGGTTCCAAAAAAGCTTGCAGCAAAGTTCCATCACAGCAAAATAGCTGTTGACTAAGTCATATTGAATTGGTATTGAGTCAAAATAGAAAAGAGTCAACCATATTTCTGAAATCTGCCCCCAGCTACATGGATATAAAAATTGTGGGTGGTTCTTGTTACAACATTTTATTAACTTAACCAATACTTTCAGGTATCTTGTACAGCGCCCAAGACTTGTTGCTATACTATCCTAATGACCCACCTGATTCTAGAGTGTTTGTATTACAACCTAGTAATTACAAACTTCCATATGAAAGTATCAAAATTAGTAACAAAGATGGGTTTAAGATACATATGTTTTTAATTAAGCAACCTACAAACAGCAATCATAGGCCTACGTTGATATTCTTCCATGGCAATGCAGGGAATATGGGCCAGAGGTTAGAAATCACTTTATTATTTTTTGAAAAGGTACAAAGTACCTAAGGACATCAAAATATTTAAATTTGTAAATATCTATTCTGAAATTTTTCTAGACTTTCAAATGTATCGGGTTTCTATAACAAGTTGAATATCAACATTCTAATGGTAGAATACCGAGGATATGGACTGTCAGAAGGAGCACCTTCTGAGAGGGGCTTGTATATAGATGCACAATCTGCTTTGGATTACATAATGCAAAGGACTGATATAGACCGCTCCAAGATTATTGTATTTGGGCGTTCTCTAGGTTTGTAATATCATTTTTTTATTGAATTATATCTGTTTTAGAATCTATAATATATAAAATTCATTGATGAGTCCAATAAATCTGTTCTTATTCCTTACAGGTTGTGATTATCTACAAAAATTATAAATTATTATTATATTAATGATAGGTTTCATATACTTATATAATTTAAAAAAATTTCAACATTCAGCCAGTATTATAAAATTACTTTTATGACTCAGGTGGAGCAGTAGCTATTGATTTAGTATCAAGATTAGAATACAGGAACAAAATATGGGCCCTTATAGTTGAAAACACCTTTACAAGTATACCAGATATGGCCCAGATTATACTGAAGTGGAGATGCTTATCATGGCTGCCACAATTTTGCCATAAAAATAAGGTAAATATGTTAAGTCATCTAATCTATAATCTAAGATCACAGTGGTTTGTGTGTTTGTCTGTCCACTATTTTTCCATTGTATTAATAACGTTACTATAGCAACGCGTTAACCGCAAGTAGTTCGTCTACCGGACGCTAGATGGCGCTAACGGAAAAATATTTAATAATAGAAAAAATTAAAGAATTTTGTCCACCCATGCGAAGCAGGGAACGGGCCGCTAGTACTGCTTAATTGTAGAAGAGCATTGAGTGAATTTAATTTCTAATTAGATGTTGCTGCTATAAGCTAGATTTTGTCACATACTGCCTCAGTAAGAGGAGTATCCAGCCATTCCTTAAGTAGGTTGTTGAGATGCTTTGCTTTTTCAGCACTTGAGTTTAAGAAGTCATAATGTCAAAATTGTTTTGGCTGCTTCCTGCCTTATATGAAGGTGGAGCATTACCTCCAGGGCTGCTGTTGATACCGTGCTCATGCTTTCTGTGAAGGCGTAGTAGACCTGGCTTGTCTACTGCGTAGCCTTGTAGTTTACTAACACAGTATGATTGGGCAGTTTTTGGGCACAGCGCCCTAATTTACCATTGGTGTTATTACCGAGTTGTAAAACCATAAGAATATTTTTGGAGCATGATACCGGTGGGGTATGATCTTGTGTTCTAAGTGACTATTCCAGTTAAGTTTGCTGTGCAAGATTATACCTAAATATTTTACCTCCTTGGACAGTAGTAGTGTGGTACCAAACAACCTTGGAAGATGCAAGTTTCCGATGTTGAGTTTTTTTGTAAACATTACCAGCCTTGTCTTATTTGGGTTGACGGGTAGGCGTACTTACCGCACCATTTCTCTGCTAACTTGAGTGCTGTCTGCATAGTATCACAGATTATGCTAGCCTGAAAACCTATAGTAAATATAGTGATGGCATCTTCATAACCTATGGTGTAAATGTATGTGGTGTCATTAACTACCAAGTTCCATAGCAAGGGTGAAAGTACCCCACCTTGTGGGCATCCCCGCACCACGAGCGCTGCGTGGCTGTCCTCCACCCCTTACTATACTTTTCCGAAGTATGTTTCAGATCCGGTCTGTGATTTTTTCTTCCACTCCATGCCTCTCCAGAGCATTATTGATACTGGAGAAATTGGGCCTTCTATGTCAATAAAGTTGCCGAGGCAGATAAATTTGTTTTGAAGATCTTCAATCTTAACAACTAATTAATGAAGAACAGATTTAGTAGATTTCCTTGCACTGTAGGCATGTTGATATAAATGAGACGTCTTTAATCGCCACTTCACGTAGATGCAGGCCTCATAGCCTTTCGAATGTTTTCAAAAGAAAGGTCGTTAAACTTATTGGCCTGAAAGATTTTGGGTTGGTTTAGTTTGTTTTTCCCCTGTTTTAGCATAAATACTACCTTTACCTCCCTCCAAGCGTTCGGTTTATAACTGTATGCCAAGCAGGCTCGTAGTATGTAGGTTAGGTTACTAATGATGTGTGGCTCTCCCCACTGAAAACCGGGCAAAATATTATCTATTCCTTGATAAACTATTTACGGCGCATCTTAGTTCCAGCAGTTTTCTGTGGGCACGCTTGGTGCATCTCGCCAGGTTACTGTTGAAACGGAAGTCAATTTGAAAAGTGGGTTTGTATAAGTACGACATTAGTCTTCCTGGCTCTGCCTCATGGTGCCATCAGCTTTCCTCAGATAGCTTGATGTCCTTAGACTCTGCTTGGCCAATACCTATTTAACCCGATTCCTCCAAGAGGCCGTTTTCTAGTATCTTATTAGTTTTTTGTACTTCTTGTACACTTCGGCACTCAACCTCTCCAGCTCGGGATCCCACCAATGGTGTTACCCATGCTCCCCGAGGCCGGAAGCTTAAGTATTCTAACATGGTAGCTGTAATTTTCTTACTTGTTGCTCGAGCTGTACCACGTAGTCTATCCTTACATTTCTGACGCCTTTGTTCAGCGTGTCCGATAGTAGTCAAGACAGTTTTCTTAGGGTACATTCTTGGGAATGGAATTACAATTGGTATCTATCTATTCCTTATCTCTTCAGCATGGCCCTAGACCATCCATCGTGGCAAGCTACATCGGGTCTCGCGCAGGCCCTCTGACGGGTCGCATGATCTTTTCCTCCCTGGCGCTACCCAGAGGCCACCGTTTAGGTTGAAATTCAGTCTAAAGAGAACGTGTTGTGTTACGGAAATACTACCACCGACCCCGCTCTACTCAATCCTCCAGGATTCCTTCATCCTGCTTTACGGCGCTCAACTGCACAGACTCTAGTGCATGAGGGGCTAGATTCCACCGGTTTGCTCCGGTTCCGGTAAAATTGATGATTTAGGTTACATTCAAAGGGAGGGGAATGGAAAAAGGAGAAAGGGAAGGAGAACGATGTGTACGGAGAGATAGGGGACTGCGTCCATCTGTTTCAGAAGGACCCAGACCAATAACAGGCGGCAACCAAGTAGAACAGACAGACTTGCTTTAAGGGTCTATACGACTTACGCTCTCCCTCAAAATCTTTGCCACCTCACCATCGGGAAAGATAGTGTAGTAGGTAAAGGATTAAGTTGGGTGCCTTAGCGCTATTATTCAACGTAATCTTTCCCCGGTCCCATCATCATATTACTTATAATGTAAATAGAAATAAATAGAACCTTTCGCAATACATAGTTTTAATTGTCATGTAGCATATGTACTAATCTAAAGGCATAACTTTATATATTGCAAATATTTTTTTAACTCTTACCAACAAGCTTTATCAAATTATGCCCTTTAAAAATTTTGACATAAATTTATAATTAATTAAACATTATGATTTACAGTACATGTCCTTAAAAAAGATCAGCGGCATATTGACGCCTACGCTGGTAATATGCGGGTCAAATGACGCTTTGGTGCCTCCAGCTATGGCTCAAGAACTTTATATAAGGTGTGGGGCCATCTGCAAGAAATTACTAGTGCTACCTGGTGGAGGCCACGATGATACTTGGACTTGCAGGGATTACTACAGTTCTATACAGCAATTTCTTATTAACGTCCCACCAATCCCTGAGGATATTATCACTTTTTTTGATGATGTTTCAAAGGATTCCACCAGCAGAAATACTTTAGTACATACTGTGTAAAGTTCACAATACTTCAATGCCCATACATTTTGAACTAGATGTGTATCAATCAATTCCATTCCAATATTCCATTTTATTGATAACTTTGTATGTGTGTTGAGAGTATTGATAACAAATTGTTAATTTTACATGTAAGGGTAAAGAAAGGTTTAGTGGTTGGTAGTTATATTTGTATTTATTTCGCTTTTTTCTTAATAAAATATGTCCATGTGGATGTATTTTATACATTTAATTGAAGTGTTAATTGTTCAAGGTTTATCAAAAGTAGCTCTGGCTACTAGTCTAATCAATGTCCCTATTAAAATTGTTTGATTTAACATAAAGAAGCAAGTGATATATTTGCAACCTATTAATCTGATATAATTTCTTATAATGAATATATTTAACTTCCAATTCAATACTAACAACACTATACCTTTCTTATACTCCTATCTAGATGATACATACTTTTATGCTTTATTCTATTATAGCAAATCATTTATATTCTAATATATTTTAGTACAATTTTCAAAAATGCGATATTAGTGGCGATGATTAGAAATTATTGGTGCAATAAATAATTGCAATTATAGTTATAAATAGGTATGCAATGTTAAGATGTG
The DNA here is from genome assembly GCA_927399485.1 of Calamotropha paludella. NCBI lineage: Eukaryota > Metazoa > Arthropoda > Insecta > Lepidoptera > Crambidae > Calamotropha > Calamotropha paludella. Next base: position 26,923,808 of record OV656803.1, on the reverse strand, counting down.
CTTAACAAAATTAATACGTACATACATACTTTGCAATAAGCAAATATTTTTGTGTATTTATAGTCAAATTATTATGTTATCTTTTACAGGATAATAATTTTGTGTACTGACAGCGATTTCTTGCGTCAGATAATATCTCAACTAGAGATGCAACGGATATTCGGTTGCTATCCGGTATCCGGCCTATCTGGCCATTATTTTACTATCCGGCCGAATACCGGATAGTAGTGCACTATCCGGCCGGATACCGAATAGTGATTCTGTTTGGTATTTACTTTGAAAAATGGTTAGTATTCAAGAAATAATCAATATTATTTATTAGTATTACCTTTTATGTACAATTCAAACTTATGAAACAGCCTCATTTAAAGTAGTTAAGAAATCCTAAGATCAGCATTAGTATCCATTCAACCAATCGTAGGATATCGTATGTTAATTCTTAATCAAATAAAATAAGTGTTACCAAATAAATAAAAAGAGAGTTTAATATTCAAAATTAACTAGCGGCAAATTGTGGTGAATAAAACGAGATTCTCTGCATTTTTGGGTAACAGACGATTCCTCCTATTTTCATAAACAAGTCCTGCCCTCTGAAAAAAGTCTTTCGCTATAAACACTGCTACATGGTGATTACAGATATATTTCGGCAAATTTTATCAATATGGGAATTGATTGGCGTTTGCTGCCCACCATGCTTAAGGGTCAGGGAACCTATAATACGTAACAGGTTGAAACCTGCATGACGCGCCCGCCGCCAAATTAAAATGTAGGTATCGTTTGGCCGGCCGAATATTCGGCGGCCGGATACCGGATATTCGGCCGATGATCAGGCCGAATATCCGGTATTCGGTATCCGGCCAAACAACTATCCGTTGCATCTCTAATCTCAACCTTACTTTCAGTTAGATAACTTGATCTCTTCCATCCAGCAAGATGACTTGATGTTATCTTGCTGGAAAAACTTGACTATAAAAATCAAACTGTTGTTTTTATTCTATGAGACTAGTGCGTTACGTCCGATAGTGAGAATTCATCTGCCAATAATGAATAAATTATATTTTATTCATATTCATGTCATATAAACATATTGGTACCTGTATATAACTATCGAATGATAAAATAGAAACAATCCAAGCGCGCAATTTTAACCCGTAAGTTCCAAATAGTCGAATCGATAACTCTTAGAACCCCAAAGGTTTTTAATTTGCATGTCAAAATTAATAAGATCCGAGATATATAGTCGAAATTATGAGAGGCTACAAATAAAACAATGTGTTAATTAGTTCCATTGCTAGCTATAACAAACTAGCTATTTTGATATTTATATTATAAAAAGTTTCTAATTCGTTTCAATGCGGATGGCATGCTAGGTGTGTCAAAGTTGATCAATATGGCATCGACACAAAAAAGTGCCATACTGAGATTTTCTATAAAAGCGTCAATTTCTTATGTTTTACAATTTGAAATAAGTTAACCATCGTCATTTTTGTGAGAACATTATTATACACAACCAGCCTTATTTATTGCTTTCGTTGTTTTATTTTTTGTTGTTAATTATGATTACTTAATTAAAGCATAAAAAGCTTTTTTAACATTGGTGCAGTCACGCTCCCACAGATTGTCTTTAAGAAAATGGCTGGCTTACAAAGAAGGACATAATTGGGCTGTGCTTGAGACTATAAAAGGAACTAATACTTAGGCCATACATCCATGAAAAAAGTAAAATGCACGAGCTATTCCATCCATCTGTTCGCGATGCTGAATCATGTTTTATTTATCAAAATTACACACGTATGCAAAGTTACGTTAGTAGATTAGAAATTGCAAATTATGTAGGTCTGTCACGTGACAGGAAACGTTAATGTCTGAAGACGTAAATTTTTGTAAGCCGTCATTTGCATCTGTTGGTAAAATACGCTGCCGCACTTTACATTCATAATTAATTAAGTTTGCTTAATTGGAAATATATAATAAAATAGTATAATTGTTTGTTAATACATCTTGGTACATAGCACAGGATACGACGGCGCTACTGGCACTTATGTATTTATAGTTCGCAAATTTCCTCAGTGTATTTATTTTTATACTACAGATTTAGTAAGAGCTTAGCTTTTTTTTATGTTCCTCGATTGTGTTTGTTCACAGTGGTCTAGACGCACTGATACGACCGTCCGGAAGAGTTTAGACTTCTGCGTTGCATATTATTCGTAAACGCATATTTATTTTATAATATTATACCTACGCTCATTATTACACGTATTAAAGAATTCACATATCTTCTTTGTAGTTTTAAAGTTAGTTGGTAATTGAAAACAACTTGTTTTGCACAATAACTCTCGGATTATTATGTTACTTTGTAGTTAGGTGTACTTGTCTTAGACGTGATCATAATACTAAGTTGTATTAAAAAAAAAATCTGGTTCAAACTTGCTTTTAAATATAATGTAACTGATCAATAGGGTCGATACAATCAAAAGCTCATAAATGTAAACACCCATCTTGTTTAATATGCATTGAGTTACGAGTGCGTAGCTTTATTCTTCGGGGTTCAACACATCAATGAAATAATTTATTTGCTGTATACAGACCTAGAAAATGTAAGCACGAACATAATTTACATAAGTTATGATATCAAACATAAATTTTGCATGAAATAAGTTCTTGCGAAACATATTATTAGTCACTGCAAGTAGATTTAACATTTTATTTTTTGTTTAAACCACAACTTGGGGATAACTGGAAGATATTTTAATATTGTTAAAGATTCATGTGCGTTTGTTCGTACATATAATGTTTATCGCAAAGAAATAATTGGAGCATGGGATGTCACAAAAGTCCGCCATTAAGTGATTCCTGAAAATAAATCTAGTGATTAGGTAAAATATCACTAAAATATTAACCAGTCTGATGATGGGCATTTGTTCCAGATTCAATGTTGTTATTATTTAGTACAAGTTCATTTGTCATCTTGTATCCACAGTACAAACTGCTTAGTTTAAGTAATTGGTGTAAAATTTAGTCTAAAATTTAATTTAGCATTGCACTTAATCTATAGTTGCGGAAATTGTTATTCTTAATACCTACTACATATACAAATGCTTGCGAAAGCAAATTATTATTTAACATCTTGAGACGCCTGTTTCATTATTAGTATTAACGGTTTACAAGAAAAACCTAATGGACGAGTTTGGGATTGATGAGCGACCACACTTGCTAGAGTCACAATGATAGCATTTTATGTGTTAAGCGGCCAAGCAACAAATTTTGCGATATGGTGGATGATGCTTTGAAAACTTGGTATTAGCAATTCTTTGAAGAATTTACTTTGATTATACCTATACCTACGATAGAAATAACATGAATATTTAAAGAAATTGTTACAAGAAAAAATATTTGTCAGGTGTGAGGTGGGACTCTAAACCACAGTTCTTGCTATCCGGGCGAAATGAAAACTCGTCTTGGACTGGTAGCCGGGCAACCGAGACAAATTGAATTTTTCCTTGTAATTATTTCTTTAAATATAAAAATCTAGTCGATAAATGTTAAAATAACATAATATAATAACATGAATATCTCAAAAAAATTGTATATCATAAACTACATTTGAGACTATAAGAATAACAGCACTACAATCTCGTAGTATCGTATGTTCTTTAAGTCGTTGTTTGTTTTTAGAATACCTACCTACTTTCTATTTGTGACACGAAATTATAACAACATTAAGAGTGTCGTATATTAGTGCCGATCAAGCTCTGATTATTTTATCTATTCACTAGATTTATATAGTGATTTATGTTTGATCAAATATCGAACAGAACTTTTTTACAGAGAAAATATTCTCAAGAAAGAAGAAAAATATGTATTTTCGCCATTTCCCACAGATGTGTACTTATCACGATTAAAGGATAAGAAGTATTTTTCAACACAAGTAGTAAAATATAAAACTCTATTAAAAGTCTGTTAGGGGCTGTCCATTAATCACGTGAGGCTCGAAAGGGGGGGGAGGGGTCCATAAAAAATCACGAAATATCACAAGGGGGGAGGGGGGGTGTAGTAATATATCACGTGTATTTATTTTTTCAGCAAACTCGCGATACTGAACCGAAAAGCGGCATGACGTGTATTTATTTTTTCTTTCGCCAAACGCGTACAAAACGAAAGCGGCTTACTACTTCTGTAGTTCGATGTTGGCGCCGAAATTGAGATCTGACGACAACTCTATGCCATAAAGCTCAAAGCTGTCGGTAACAGGTACAGATGTACCTCGGAAAGTAGGAGTGAGGTTGAAGGAACTCCTTTTTGCAGTGAAAATACACGCTTGCGTTTTGGAGGCGTTGAAATGGACGAGGTTACTGTCACCCCACTGGGAAACGTGGCTCAACCTCTGATTCGTTCGCTCAACCATGGCCTCTCTCATCAATATCACGTCGTCACCGCTGGCTTTTGAATTAGACAGGTATCTCTCTACGACAGTACTGTCGTCCGCATACCCAACAATTCCAGGTATCAACAGGTCATTGATGTGCAGCAGGAGAAGTGTCGCAGAGAGAACAGACCACTGAGGAACTCCGGCATCAATAGCCACTAAGTCAGAGGAGCAGCCATCGATAACTACTCTGATCGACCGTTCTGTCAGGAAATCGGCTTTCCCATTACAAAAGTCAGCGGGGATACCATACGCAGGAAGTTTGCGCTGCAGACTAGCGTGCCAAACCCTGTCAAAAGCTTCGAGATGTCAAGTGACTCGGCAAGTGCTTAGTCGTGCATCTCGAGGGCCTCGCCCCAGCAGTGCGTCACATAAACTAGAAGATCCCCGAAGTTGAACGTCCACGGCGAAACCCATATTGACCGTCACTGAGGAGATCATTGTTTTCTAGGTACGAGAGCAACTTACTGTTCAGCACTTTTTCCATTACTTTACATAGTATGGAAGTGATGGCGATCGGTCGTAAATACCATGGGTCGGCACGACAACCCTTTTTGGGTACTGGCTGCACATTGGCAAGCTTCCAGGATTTTGGTACGGTTCTTATTTTGAGAGAGAGGTGATACAAGCGTTTTAGCACAGGAGACAACTCGGGTGCACAATACCTCAGTACTCTTGCTGGTATACCATCAGGATCACTGGTCTTATTCACGTCTAGGGGTCGCAATACCGAATCATTTCAGCAAAACCGGTATTTTCGGTATTGGCTCCAGACCAATACCGATAATCCGGTATTTTCGATATTTCCGGGATTAAGTTAGAGTTAGCAAATTTAGTGTAATGAAGTTAGTTTGCGGAGGAATAGTAATTAGGTACTAATCTAAATGAATTTATCATCATCTAAATAAAACAAAATATTCATTGACACAAGGTTTATTATTTGATATGTTGGTAATCAATCAGTTAGTTCTTAGCAATGATTTACTAATACTAAATGCCCGTTCATTCCTTTATTAAAATAACTTCGGTTTACTAGTTTAAAAACTTTAATTAAATGTAATGTTTGACCAGAAAGTGGGATTCCTACAAGGAATCAGTTCTAAAAATGAAATGTTTATCAAACTTAAAAACATCTCACAACAGCCTCAACATAAACAGAAGGAACCAAAAAAATGCACTTCTAATTAATACTCATTAATTAGTTAAATAAAATTAACTCTTAGTATGGTTTACTTATCATCAAATAATAGTCCAATTAAAACAAACCACAACACAAACAAAACACGCAATGACGAATGATGATGACTTTTTTTATGCAAAATGCTCCCTCCGTACACGGGGGAGGGAGGTGGTGAATCCTCCATGGATACTTCGGGCCGGCCCGAGAGTTATGTCAGACTCGTACTGACTAAACACCACCTGGTCATAAGCCTTCGTCTGAGGCGACCACCCCTCTAGAGAGGGGTGGCGCAAGCGCTACTCACCTAGGTGATAGAAAAAATCGACCGGCTCCTAGAAGGGGGGTCAGTCGTGATGATGAAATAAGTCGGCTGGCTCCCAGATGGGGGGCCAGTCGGCAACTGAGAGGACTGGGGTAGACCTGAAAGGTCTGTAGTGACTCTACGTTTGAATGATTCCTGTGCCTCTAAGAGGAGGTTCAGGTCAGCCGACAGTGGTTGGGTTGGTCTGTCAGGACAGATCTAGGTCGCCTGGACAGAGGGTTTATGGATGAGGAAGGAGTGTAGTTGGATGCGCCCCGTATAAGTGGATTGGAATGTCTCTCTGCCGTTTCGAAGAAACGTTCAGAGGCCTTTAAGAAGCATTGTTGTAAAGTAGGGTTCAAAGTCTCTGTGCAAGTCCGCATTGCGGACATACCAGGGAGCATTTGAGGCCCTACATATGAAATTATTTTAGATCACCTGCAATTTCTGGAGGACTGATGCCTTTGCATGTGAGAAAATCTGGGACGCGTAGGTCATCACCGGTCGAATGCAAACCTTATAAAATGTTCGCTTGTTTCAAAGTGACATGCGGCTGTGACACCCCAACATAGGGTTGAGGCGCCCCAAGTAAAACCGCGCTTTTCGAGACACTCTCTTGACGTGAGGAGAGAAAGTCAGTTTTTGATCTAGGGTGACACCTAGAAATTTGACAGAGCGTTGCCAAGGAATGGACTTCCCCTGGAGTCGGGGTGGGTTGTGGCGGGTCGGAACACACGAGCGTTTGGCGTCGAAGCAAACAGCGGATGACTTATCCGGGTTTACATCGATGCGCCACTTGCGGAACCAGTCGCCTAAATTATTGATAGAGGTCTGAAGCCTCGGGAGAATATGACTGCAGAATGGGCTCTTGAGATACAGAGCAGTATCGTCTGCAAATAGGGACAGTTGTACCCCATTTGTTGGGACGGGAATGTCGTTGGTGTATATAACATAAAGCAGGAGAGCCAGGACAGAGCCCTGAGGCACGCCCGCTGTTATGTTTCGCGGAGTTGAGTGAGTACCTTCGTATCTGAAACGGAAGGTACGGTGGTGGAGATATGATGCTACTAGCCAAACCAGTCTCACTGACAGATTAAGTCTGTACAGCTTGAAAGTTAGTGCAGAGCCAGGTCAGGCCTTGTCAAAGGCCTTGGCTACATCAAAGAAGACCGCCACTGTCTTGTATTTCCTAGAGAAATCACTATGACGAAATGTAAACAGTTGAAATATAAAATTTTACACTTGTCGGTCGCAACGCAACTAACTTCAACTCAATCACTTGCACCGTTCGCGCCACGCCATTGGCTCGTTCGCTAATCATTGCGCGGGACAGAGAGCGGGACGTTCGTCTACTCGGCTGTCGCCGGATTCATCGGTCTTGTCGTAAGGTGAACGAACTCGTGAGCGCGTAATTTGAAATAAATGGCGCGTAACTTCTTCTAATTGTATTTGATTTTTAATTATTTTATTAAAACCGAAAATACCGAATATCCCGGTTTTTGTGAAATGAATACCGGTATTAATTAGACCTGAATTTGGCCCGGTATTCCGGTATTTCCGAAATTCGGTATCCCGGTTTGCGACCCCTATTCACGTCCAGACCAAGTAAAACTCTACGGACCCGCTTATTGTGAATTGTGATCTCCGACATTGAAGAACCACATTGAGGTATGTTTGGTGGTTGTCGAGAGCCGGTGTCTAGACGGGAACTGCTTGCAAACAGAGAGGCAAATAAACTTGCTTTTTCAGTTGCAGAATGAGCCAGTGACCCGTCAGGTTTCTGCAAAGGTGGTAACATAGGACGATAGAAATTCACTTCGACTGACTTCGAAAGGGACCAGAACTGTTTACTTCCATTCGGGTAGGATGACAGTTTCGTCCCTATTCGGCTGATGTGGTCGAATCTTGCTTTAAGAATGACCCTTTTGCATGACTTGGCGGCCGAATTATAGGCTCTCTTCTTCGATCGGATTCTCCGTGCGCTGACCTTGCGATCGCGGATATGCACCCAAACCTGGTAAGCAAGCCTCAGCACGAGCACAGGCCGCATTATACCAAGGCCGGGACTTGTAACCGAGCGGGATGTCGGAGAATGGAATAAAATACTCCATTCCCTGCCGAATTCCGTCTGCAATCGCATCAGCGGTGCACGATGGGTCTCTCGAAGAGAAGCAAGTTTGCCGTCAGGGATAAGATGCAAATAAAAAACGCATCTCGTCCCAATTTGCTGTCTCGTAACGCCATACCCGCCTCATGCCCCTGGGGCTATCATGCGGAGGAGAGCAGCTCGATACGGATTTTACCCCACAATGGTCGGACGACCCCAGTGGAGCTAAGACCGATACCGAATGTGTGTGGATCAGTTGTTAGCAGCAAGTCAAGACAATTGAGTGTGTGGCCAGCAATATCTGGAATTCGCGTCGCTTGGTCCACCAGCTGAGTAAGATTTAGCGCTAGATTAAGGGCACGCTTCTCTCCCAGCATGGTCAGTTTTCTGGTAAGTGAACAGTCACTTTTTATGGTGAGCGTTGAAGTCCCCCAGAAAAAGCTCTGCCGCTGGCTATCGCACAGTTGCCAAGTCTGCCGTCTCTGTGAGGTAATCTTTGAGCCGAGTCGTCTCCCGGTCACCGCTGTGCGATCGGCAAACACAGATGTAGAGCTTCTTCTCTACCCCTGTGTCCACCAGAAGCCAAATAACGGAAAACTCGGTCTTTTTAAAGCATTGGAGACGCCTACAGCAAATGTCATTACGGACAAACACACAGACCCCTGCACTCATCTTGAACTTATGCTCAAGCGTGTAACCAGAGTAGTTGACGTACGCCTCATCCGACGGGGTTGCTATCTGAGTGTCCGTTCTTAGGTGCGGCTTCGCGGTCTCCAGATGATGATGGACCGGATCGAGATTTGAGTGCAGTCCTCTGATGTTCACGAAGTGTACTTTTTATGGGAGGAAGTGCAGCCGTTGTTTAACTTTCTTCTTGTGCTTCTGGATTATAGTGATTAATGTTGGGGGTTGGATTTTCAGTCGAGACGCTAATCAGTCGACCTTTAAAGTACTCTTTGGCTAAGCTAACCACAGAATGGAACTCACCTGGAAACTGCGGGGACACCCGAATCCCCCCGAAATGGCCACCGGGTTCTCCCATCCAGTCGCCAACTGGCACGGTGGAGCATTTCGGGATTTTTCACAAGTTGGCGGAGCAGTCTTTCACGCGTGGCTCACGCGCTAGTTGGGCCCCCACTTACTGCGGTCGGCCAATGGCTAAATCGTGATTCGGATCCCGCTACCCTCCAGAATAAGCTGGTACAGTATAGCCAAGATACCAAGACCGGTCTTAATATGCGCAACTGACTTATTACCAACCCCCATTAGCACTGGTACTCCCGCCCTCCAACGGAACGCAGCAGAGCTGCTTGGCGACGGATTTCGGCAGGATGGTGGTCGCAAGTCAGGCGGCCCCTTACGGAGCTTACCGTCGCTGCTGATATCATCAGCCGTCACCACGGGCCGAGTTGGTCCGTGATGCCATTGCCCGGGGTGGACCGCTAGGAGGTAGATCCCACCCACCCCAAAACCTGCAACCTCTCTATCTACCTCTAAACGTTATTATTGTAGTCTTTAATTTTCTATAATGAAATAACATGATACCTGTATTTAAAAAATATTAAAAAAAAAAATTCTTTATAGGTACTAAAAAATACACGTGATATAGTGGGGCGAGGGGGGGGGGGGGTAGTCTGAAACATCACCATGTATCACCAAGGGGGAGGGGGGGTTAAAAAATGCCAAAAAAAACATCACGTGATTAATGGACGGCCCCTTATGATGATAAAAATGCGGAAGCTGTTGAGTTTTGAAATTGCGCCGGTTTATTAATTTCTAGATTTTTACATGTGCCTTCAGCAGCACAGTGACCAACAAAAAAATTGTAATGTTTTCTCAAGTTTTTTTTTAAAGTATAAAAACAAACTTTAATATCAAATAAGAAAATTTAACATTTTCTAACTGAAGACTGTTCTGTGACCGTACCATACGACAAATCTATTACTGCGTGGGCTAGCGAAAAATTGCAGAGACCGACACAACTGTAATTGTAATTTTAAAACATGTAGAGTGGGCGCCAAACTTCTAGTCCGCTCTGAAGTTGCTTCGCGCAGGGGTACAGTCACGCACAAAATTAAGTTGATTTGAAACACAAAACCTCCACCATGACGGAAGAACTAATTTTGCAATAGAATATTATATTAATATTAGTTATTATTACATTGTTATTCTCACATTCTTTGGATATAAGTACGAATAAGCAAAACACAGGTTTTTATTGCAATATAGTTTTATTTTAAAGTTTATAATTGTTTAACACCTGCAACATAGTTTGATAGTGATATTGTTGAGTTGCTTGAACAAGGCATGACTTCACTATCATCGCCACTATCTGATTTATGGTTAGAGTCGGTATCTTCACTCTCATCGTCGCTCTCCGATTCCGATTCGCTATCGGTTACTCTTATTATAATTTCATCGGTTAATGTGTCTATTACGTGATCACTCTTTCTATACTCTTCTTCAATGTTTTTAACTTTGTTGCACAATGCCGTCCACTCTGATTCACCTATGATGTTACATTTGTGCTTGATGTTTATTTTTATGCCTTTGTCCGCTTCTTTTTGCATAAATTTCAAAACATTGTACACAATTTTTCTAGCTTGACGACGTAAAACCGTATTCCGGTTAGGCATGTTCAAAATTTTGTTATTAAAGGAACAACAAAAAAACTATAACGGAACAACTAAAAAAAATTAGACAACGAAAACTTAACAGTATGACTGTACTTCGCTACGAAAAAAAAGCGCGTGTGCTATTCGGAAGAACCCTGAACGCACACTACTGGTGATATAGGGGCGGGGGCGGTGAAATGGAGCGAGCCCTGCCGACGCCGCCTTCTGCCGCTCCCCGCTCATACCTAATTTTTGCTGCTGCGACGTGATTCGCGCTGTGTTCAGAGCGGGCTAGAAGTTTGGCGCTCACTATACATGGCACTAAGCAAATTGCAACTACCAATGATATCGCACACGACATTCACTTTTTTGAGGATACTACCGTTACGAGAAGCTGCAATGAGTAGCCACAGATCGGTTACTTTTTGTCTCTGCGTTATCGTGGTTGCGATACGTACATATAAATGGTTCATGGTAGTCCCCGGCATATAAGTTGAACCTGGTTTTGAAATCACGTGCCATGCGCAGTAGCAAATTTAGGTACATTATACACTACTGCGCATGTCACGTGATTTCAAAAGCAAATTTAACTTGTATGCCGGCCGGGAACTATACGAACCTGCATATCAACCTCCGTCCTGTCAGTCTTCTAATTAAACTTTGCGTTAACTCGATAATCATGGATAAGTCGATGTTATGTTGAATAGCAAAAAATATTTTGGCGACCGCCAGTTGTTTTAATCGCCGTTGCGTATATGGAATTAATATAGCATACCACTATTAGTACTTACACCTGCGAGTTTTTTAGAATATAAAATAACATGTATACTAAGCAATGTTGCTTATAATATAATTTCAAAGCATGATTGTTTTTCAAAATACTAGGATTGTGCCAAAAATAGTGGTCTGTCTGTTGAAGTTATCATTTTCATGGCAAAATTTTGCTAATGTCTTTATTATTGCTTGGTAAAAGACGCTATAATACTATTTTTCCCTATTTTTGTGAAATAAAAACTATTTTTGTACTATATATGCTGTTTAATTTGATACATGAAAGAAAACGCAAATATTGCCTAAAATATTTATTTAAATATACCAAGTTTATTTAACAATCCACCGTATGGTTACTTATGGTTACTTTATATCTGTGAGGGAATAAACTTTGTAAAATATCTCGCAAGAGAGGTAGGTTTTATTTAAGTTTAGTAAGTACTGAAATGTACAGCCAACGAGAACTAGTATCAATATGCAAGTTTCTCATATAAACAGTATTTATACACAATATCGTTATTTAAATACTATGACAGTTATTTGTTTTTGGCGTATATGTACACTGCAAAAATATAGATAACAAACAATATGTAATAAAATTTAAATTCGCGTAAAATGTTTGTTTTGGTACATTTAGTTTTTGCTTAAAACTATCTCGTTGGCCTTACTTTCGAAATATTTGTAAAAAAAGTGAGCTTCCTAGAAAAAGGCGTAAAAATAAAAAGAATTACATAGATAATCAAATATAGGTAATGTGATTACATGGGTAATCAAATATTAGATAGGTCCATGATAGCCTATCTGTTATGCTCTGCTAAATCAATAATAATGTAATCAGTGCGTTGTTACAAAATATACAATCTGAAGCAAGCAACAAGAGAAGCTAGTTAATATGGACAATTGCTATAACATAGTCAACACAAATTGATGATATATTTTGCTATTTAACGTGTTTTTGTAAATAAATAGTGAAACTAACAATAAAATATTAAACTTTGCTGATATACAAAACAAATAAACTTAACTCATATTAATATAACTTTAAAATGAGTTCATTTGACGCATAAGTCACGAAAAATAGAATACCTAGTGTATATTTTAATACTATAGTACTATGTTCAGTAAAAAAGTAAATTACATCGCAATTTATGCTATGTATATCAATGAGAACTAGGATTAACATTTATCAATCTAATCAAAAACATCGTATTCCGCATACTGCTATTTAAAAGCACTTGAAACATACTTCAGATTGTTATTATACTGAGGTTGTAGTTTTTGTTGAATGATTGAGAATGTTGAATCTCAGTACAGTACTGACATTAAATTTTTTTTAAGACTATCCAAATAATCTATTATTATGTTTATTATTATGTTCTGAAAATGCTAACGTCACAGAAGGCAATCATAGTAATGTTATCACAAATATACAGAGGAGTAGTACAATTTATGAATGGTTTTATTATACACGAACGTATTATTTTTATACAGCAATAGTTCTATGTAGCGGCATTAAAATCTAATTACACTTCTGATGAGGGTGTTAACGGGTAGTGTCTTTGTTGCCTTCACAGAAAGTCATAGATGACTGCATGTACAATTTTTTCTACGTGGGGTGCTGTGCAGGTGGCACAGTTGAGCGTATGCGATGGCAATGCGGTGGGGTCGTACCACGGGAGTTCGCGCTAGCGGCGCGCCCCGAACTCGGTGGCGTCGTCGTCGGTGATGTCGCCGTGCCGCCACAGGTTGAGCCGGGAGCTCTTGGCGTGCTCCTGTGCCGCGCGGTACTCCGCCACCAGTGCGCTCAGTCGTGTGTCGCGCACGGACTCCATCAGCGCCAAGCCTTCTTTTATCAAGTTCTACGACAACAGTGCTGTGCATTACTATTACCATGTGTAAATAAACTATCCCTTATACAGAGGGTGGCGCTGTTGGCGTCATAATATGCCAGTATAAGTCAAGGTCTAGACATCTGTTCATATAAAAAAATCATAAATATAAAAAACTTGGTACTTTAAGTCGTCAACGCTAAGCCATTCTAATTATATCTAATTAAGATGGCACCACATAAAAAAAATATTTATAGTATGTTTAAGTATTCGTCATATTATAAAAAATACCTTAAATAAATACTGTGGATCGCTTTATTAAAAAGTAAAAAAGAAATGTTTTTTACCAAGACAAATGTCCCATTGGCTCGAACTAAATTTTGTAGAGCCTACAATTTGTGTACTAAATCTAAAATGTATGAAACTGACTTCATGCTATCACCTGTTCTGTAGACTCTGCATGGTGTAAAAATATTTCTTTTGGGTTAAGTTGAAAACAATGTCTTAATGCCGCATTAGTTTTAGTTGTGAGTGTAGAGATTACTCATCAATACTATAATATTATATAGTACAAACACGATCATGAGGTAAAACTATAGATTATAATTTAATGTCAATTTTAGAAATTAGTTATATAGTTTCTAGAAATAATTTTAAGTTATATAGTGTCGCTTACAGAACCCAAAGTAGTTACTTGTAATTACTTTGTATTTTTTTTTCAAATAAAAATTAGAAACTCAACAACAGTTTGATCCACACCAGTCTTCAATTTGGTGACATAATTTACTTTTGTGTGACGACATTTTAAACTTTAATTAGGCGTAGGCAAATCTTTCTGAGTCAACAAAAAATTACATTATTTTCCACTGTCAAACAGCTATTTGTACACATGTTGTTAAGGTGACAATACCTTTCCTAGGTCCGTGTTGGAAGCGAGATCTAGCAGAGTAACTGCGGGTGGTACACCCCGGGTCTCCACATTGAGTAGTAACTTCTTGTTGAACGTGTCTGCCGAGAAGATGGCCACCGCCTCGGACCGGTCGTCAGGGTCCGACGGGAACTTTACACACAACAATGTGTATTCGCTCGCGTAGCCTGGCTCCGATTCCGTACCGGCGGGTAAAGGAGCTAATCTGGTCGTGCTTACCACCTATCGAGTAATAATAACATTTAAATAAAAATCACCCGTTCATATGTTTACATTGATAGAAAGTAAACCTGTAGCGGCGAATTTGATGGGTGGATACCATCTAACCCGATCTGCCGCTCTGTTAAAGGGATAGTTGGGACTCGTTTAACAGGGTGGATAGCAGAGATCAAGTGTCATCTTTCCCGGTGTTTTTTAGTGTGGCGCATAGCACAGATTGAGTGGCATATGCCTCGTTACATTACCCCGCACATCACACATTCAAAAACACTCTGCAGTAAATGACACTTGATCGGTGCCATCCACTCCATTAAATGATGGGGTTGGCACTACCGGGGGAAATGAAACAATTTTTCCCAACTATCGGTTACCAGAATAGAACGACCTGAGTGGATGGTACCTACCCACTTTAACATACCTGTAATTTTTTGAATAATATTATTTTATAACTAATTTTAAATTTACTATCTTAAGCAAATAAGTTCAATATATACCTACTACTTATGGTTAAAGTAAGCAGACATTGTAAGATAAAAAAAAACTAGAAAAATAGTAGTCAAACTCAATCTCGTACTCTGGAGAGCTCCAGAAACAGAACACTGAAATGTCTTTCCTAGACGGACATCACAACTCAAGTAGACAATGGCTCTGTTTTTGTTTTTTACTGGACAAGAAAATCATAACTTATCATTACTTCTACAATTTTATGAGAGAGATCTACTGCTAGAAGGTATCCTTTCTATGAGGGGTGTTGTCAAAATGTTTATGCTTGAAAGGTCTACAGGAGGTGTATAATAATGATCTCCAACAGCGTGAGTTGCCTTTTACGTTCTAAGTGTTAGGGGCTATATTTACTTAAAGCTCTACTGAAATACAGCTGGCAATGATGTCAAGCTTCATTTAAATCTTTATATTGGCTACACCAATGATGATGAAAAAAGAATAATATTTAAAAACCAATGAACGGGATATAATATAAAGACTTGCCTCACGATTTCCATAATCAATGTAAAAGATATGAGCCTTCTTGTCTTCAGTGACTTTTTCAACTTTAGCTCTGTACCACTGGTCGTCCATAGTGAAACGGGCCGCGCAGATGTTGCCGCGCCGTGGCACATATGAGCCCGGCAGCGGCGCGTTCGCTTTGAATTCCTGATGGATTTTGTCCATCAAGCTTTCAAGCTTTGTCCCCAAGTCGACGTTTTGAGCGTAAAAGTTTCCTTCGGGCGTAATTTCAGTTATAACAACCTTTTCGTATTTAACGATGCGGTCCTGAATAGGTGCATTCCTTTCTTTTTCCGACTCTTTCTCTACTTCAACATAGTCTCTCCAGATTCCGAGTCGTTTCTTAATAGCATTTTCTTCAGCAGTCTTGATAGTGCGGGCGAATTCTGAAGTTTCAGCTGTATGGTGCATTGAAGCAAGGCCATGTTCTACTAAGGAAACTGACAGGTTATCGTTGTCAATCCAGAGCCAGCCAATGAAGTTTCCAGCTTTATCCATTTCTTCAATTGTGACAATTACATCATGTTGCAAACATTTCTCTTTAGTAAATTGCAGAGCTTCTTCGCCGAATGGTTCCGCATTTTGCATACCACCACCTCCTATGGCTGGGCGAGCGCCTCTGGGGCAGTTTACGCCCGCGAGTAAAAATGTAACTAGGACGGACTCTTTAGGTATGTATAGCCGCATACGTGAGCCGCTCGCAACAAACTCCACGGTAGCCTCAGTCTTTTGCGCTCTCTTTAGGAATGGGAAGAACTTCTTGGCCTTAGCTGAATCACCACTTGTGTCCTGAATGCGGTGAGCAGGAATATCTTTTTTGGCGTGAACGCCAATACCTGCTTTTTGAGCTTTAAGTTCGGCTTCTAGTAGCTTGTCGTAGTGCGAACTTCTCTGGTCATTGTCATTCCTGTACCTTACTACTGTTGCAAAGCCTTTACCCACTACTGCTTCAGCAATATTTCTGTAAAAAGCCATGATTGTTGATAAACAAAATACTTTTTATTTATGTTACTACATATACATAGAATGACTTGTTATCTTGGGATCATACACAGTTATGAACTACAAAAGAGCTGAGCAACATAATATTGAGAGGAGGATGTTAATACTTAATAATCTTATATGAAAATAATTATCTTAATCAATTAGAATTTTCTTTGCTTTGTAATAAATGATCATAATAGGCAGTTCACTTACACTCCACTAGCCACAACCGTGCAGCATGTCTTCTCAGGGAAGTTGTCCTTAGCAGGTTGGATATAGTCAACAGTGACACTAATTTTCTTACCAACAAGCTTCTTTCTAAGGAATTCACGGGCTTCAAACATCCATGGAATATCATATAGAGGCTTAAAACCTTTTGGCCTGGGTGACTGTTTACCTTCATCATCAGGGCTGTTCCTAAAATTAATACAATAGTTATACTAATTTTTATATACTTTGAATGAATTTGGATTGTCCGGTCAACCTTATCAATAGTAATAAAAATGTATTTCCATATGATGATATATATTATACATGAAAACTATACTAAAAAAATATCTTATACAAAATAGTAGACTCCTGTTTATCTTTATCTTATAATTATATTAATAATATAAAATAAAATGACATACGTTGTTCTGAACCTAAGTTGAGTAGTTAAACAACGCTGTTATAACAGCACCCAGATCACAGTCAATATAGAAAAGTTCATTTTATACATCAATCAACCCGGCAGGGATCCGCGGGACCTACCTCTAAGTGTCTTTATCATGAAAACCACAGAGGTCAACAATGTATACGTGATTAAATCGATGTTATAATGGATGAAAACTTATTTCGACATGTGCAACATGAATAACAAACAAAACCACAAGTGGAGTAAGCCATTACAACTGTAATAGGTATCTTAGTGAACAGAAATACAAATTAGTCCTCCAAGGTGCCCATATTGACATAAAATCCAAATGTTTCCCAGGGAATTTGTATGGACAAAACGTAGCAAGTTAACTTCCTTTATGATTTCAACGGATGGAAGGACAATTTTAAACCAATCATTAGTATGTGCCAATGTCAAGACTCAAAAAAATCATTTTATATAATACGTTCTTAAAAATTCTTTGGAAAACTTACTTTTCACGTGGTGGGCGAATGCTGGCTAAGAATATCTTTTTCTGTGTGTTATTGGGCATTTTGACAACGAGTGCATCGCCATTCACGACCTCAAGAACGGTGGCAGTGAATTCCTTATCCTTAGCGGCAATTACAGGTGCATTGCTCGTGTAGTTGGTCCATATGCGTAGTTTTGCATCTTTCGCAGCACGCTCTGCTGCTCTTAGTGTAGATGCACCTAAAGTACAGTAGTCATGTAAATTGCACTAATAAAATTGAGTTCAGATGAACTTACTTCTGTTAAAAACAAAATTTGGTGTCATAAATGTGACCACGCACGCGCGCTCTTGAATGCGAGTGCATGTACTGCTACGTAATCATTTTTATAAGTTGTACATAACCAAATGATTTTTAACAACTTAGCAAAAATTTCTTAAAAAATCTATAACACCATTACTATTGTCGAGGAGCAGTAGTTTATTGCAAAGGCGCGGCGTAATATATTTGAAGTGTTTATTTGCCAAACAAGAAGGGACAAATGAAATTTTATATTTAAAGTATTGTTTGTTTGTTTTTGGAGGAGAATAAGAGACTTTTTATAAAACCTATTCAATATTTGTAAATAAAAAAGCTTTCTGATTGAGATGACGTTGTTTAGTTGGAAACTGTAAAGGTAAACCAAGATATCTATTTCTATTTTTCGGTATTCTAATACAAAACTGTCACAATAGTAAAATTAATTTTAAATAAAAATATTTAAAAGAAATAATGCAAATTAATAACCACCTGATTTCATGACAGCGAGAGACCAGTCAACGCATCTTGCAAAGCCTTGCCTAAGGAGAGCCTCAGCAATGTTTCCTTGAGGATGAAGGATTGTTCCAACAAAATTGTTGTTGTTTACTGACTCTAGGATCACTTCAACATCTTTCTGAAGTAGTTTTGATTCAAGGAAGAATCTAGCTTCCTCAGCGTAGGGCTCTGATTCACCATCTTGTTTCACAGCAGGACACTATAATAATAAAAAATCAATTTTAATATAGTAGTAATTAAAGACAGTATTGTTGTATATAAAGTATTCAACGATTCTTACCCTAATCCCTGATAGCATCAATGTGACCTGGCAGAAATCGGGAAGCAGGCACAATCGCACTGTGGAGCCATCACGTACATACTCAATGATAGCTTTCACAGGTTGCCCATTAAACTTGTTCACAAATTGCTTTGGGTTTTCAACACTCCATTTGATGTCTCGAACATGCTCCTGCACACATTAAAAAACATTAAAGATTGGTGATGCTAGACTTTCACAATAAGAACACACAAATTTAAATATATTAATATAGAAAACAATTCTGTAAAATGTAAGTACCTGTAGATCTGAGCCCCAAATGCCTTTACCCTGTGACTTAGCAACATCTTCAATCTCCACTAATTTTTTCAACTGTGGGATGTTCCTTCCACCTTCCCTTACTTTCGCTAATCCTTCAGAAAGAAGACCCTCAGTCACATTCTCATCCTTAGTAGGATCCTTACCAGCCCACACTGAGCCATATTCTCTAGTTGCAGAATTGGGTGGTTTCTCTGCTGTGAAAATGACTTCCTTGCCAACAAGCTTCTTCCTGAGATATTCACGTGCCTCCCATGCATATGGCTCATCTTTTACCTCCACATCACTATGAACAAAAACAGAATGAAATATTAACTATAAAAGATGAAACTGCAGAGAAAAATAATAAAAAAAGTTATTAACCAGTGAGAAGGGGCGCCCTTAAAAGTTACACGAGTAGGCGCACGTGAGCAAAATGCTCACTGTGCTTCGAATGATTTTTTTGGTGGAAAAAAAAAAGGAATAATATTACAACTTTTGTCATAATAAAAAATTATAACTCTTAAATGAACGAAATAAAATCTTTTATTACAATTAAATAACAAAAATGCAAACTTATGAACAATCAAAAATTTTGGCTTCAACTTTTGGCTAATGTTAACAAAATAAACAAAAAAAAAATAACAACATAAGTTAGAAATTTTTATTCTTCCATGATTTTAAGATATGTGTCTCTCATAACATATATGGTACATAAACATCACATGCTCGGTGCAGAGTAGTTAATTGCACAAATTGCATGCTTTTTTGAAACGCCTAGTTTCAGTTTAGGCTCAGTTTCCGCATTAGGTATGGGTACAAATCGCTTTATTATCGACTTTGGGCCGTATCTTCAAGATCTATTGACTCTCTTTCTTCAGAATCAAGCCAAGCACAAATTTGAGAGATATGTTATTCATCCATCTTAGACTTGTTATGCTGAAAATAACAAACAAAATTTTAAAACAATAAATTCACTACGTTAGTTGATATTTATACACAAAAATAAGAATACCAATAAAATAAATTTAATCCATAAAAAAAATACTTACACGAGTAGGCGTGCGGTGAGCAAAATACCGCGCTTCACGATTGTCTGCGCAGGAAATCCTCACTATGCGGATTCACCAGCACTGAGCTACGCGTGAGTCGCGTCAGGAGAGGTGAGGTGAAAAGTTAGAAAGGTACGCTTGTAGTGCAAGAGCATCACTAAAATCGAAATTAACCGCAACAAATTTTTGCATAGGCAAAATACTTATAACGCGCCTTCTCACGGGTTAAAGATGTTGCATATAACAATACTCATAAGGTACAGTCAAAAGTACTGTCATAAATGATGAGGATACTTGATATAATGATGACTGTATTTTAATATTTTAAGTAACAACTTCTTAAATAAAAAAATGCAAATGATCCTAAGGCAGGTTGTGAACGATTTTTGAATTCTGATGTATCTCTATAAGGGCGTTTGCGTTTGAGCTGACTGTAATACACCTTATCCTCATTAAGGTGGGTAAGATATATAAGGCTTGGGTTGGTTGGCTGCTTGACAGAAGACCTGATTCTTCTTACATAATTTTGAAGTCAATTTATTTAAAAAAAGAAGACTAGCGAAAATCGTCCATATATTTTACAGTTCACTATCGGAAATATGAAAATCAAATTATGATAAATTACCATAATGTACTTTTACAAGCGTATGATGTTTTAAAGGCCGGAATAAAAAGATAAGTGACATTCAAATCGCAAATAATTGCTGAATGGGACACTTTCTGTAGTGTAAAAACTAAATATTGGAATTTAAGATTAGTGTTTCAATTATGCAGAAATTATGTTAGAAAGCCATGCATTTTATTTTTTTAACTAATTAGGTTAGCAAATAACGTGATATTATAGCTATTTGATGTTCAGATTCTTTTTGGATCACAAAATGTGATTAGCTGGCATTTTAAACGTTCAAATCTAAGAATTATATTATGATGCTACTGGAGATTTGCCTATTTAGAAATAAAGTTCAGAGTCAATGTCATAGACAATTGAAATTATCACAACAATGACGACTTATGTTGACTTTTGTATGAAACTGATGAATGAAACCGAACTCTCCAAAGAATAGAGTTTTAAAACTTCCTGTAGCCCACTGAGTATATAATCCTGCCTTGATAATTAAATGTTTTTAATTTTGCTATCCAATGTAATATGTCTTCAAGTTGCTTTGAAATGCTTAGACTTATGACTTATCTACATAGATGAATAAGTCGTCAGATGGTCATTCTTAATTTGCAGGTATCTGTTTAAAATTTATTAAAATAACAGGTTCTAAAAACCAACAGTTCAAATCCTGACTGTCTCTATTACTCCCAACTTAAAAAAAGTAAAAAAAATATTTTTTTTGTTAGTCTATTTAGTTCAATTATCACTTGATTCATGAACATGCTCTTTGAATAGAGGTCTGAAAATATCTAGCAGTTTTCCGGTATTATTTAATAATCAAAATTAACATTGGAGCTCTTGCTTGAGTTCTATAGTAATAAAGGTAAGTCGCAAACTATAAGAAATAATAATACACAGTAAAATCATTACATTTTCTGTAATTAACTAATGACATGACTATGCATAGATATGACAAAGAATTGTCACAAAGAAATTAATCTTATTATGTCATAATTAATTGTGTTGTAGCAGGGACATTATTGATGACTGGATTTTTATGTTTAAATTCGCATAATAGCAAACACGTGATAAAATTCGCATGGCAGCAGTTAAGCTATACATTGGGTATTAAACAATGTTACATGACTTGGTAATACAATGTTTTGAACAAATAAATAAATGTTTGATAAATACCGTATATAAAGATTTTAACCTGGAATAAAAAATCTAGATTAACTAAATTAAAATATGTATTTAGAAATAGACATGTATTTACATCCAAACTTGTATATCAGTGTAACATAACATTAAAATTATTAATTCTTTAAGATTAATAATAGGGGTTAAAGTATGAAATTGCCGTTTTATTGCAATAGGTTCTTTGAATTGACATAGAATCTTCATGGTTTGAGGTTTTCGAATGAAACTTTTTTTAAATGGTTTCTATGATGTTCTTTTTTTAAAAAATGTAAAACATTTGAATATCGACTTTCAATTGTTTTTGTTATTCAATTTAGACAAGAAAGATGGATACTGCGAAAATTCGAGTTATTTTTGAATACGAGTTCCGACGCGGAACTAACGCGGCAGAAACAGCCCGCAATATCAATGCTGCGTTTGGAGAGGGGTCTACTAATGAACGCACCGTGCGATTTTGGTTTAAACGCTTTCGTGATGGAAATTTCGACTTAAAGAACGAGCCACGAGGAAGACCGCCCACACAGGTAAATAACGATGAATTAAGAGAGATAGTGGAAGCCGATCCTAGTCAAAGTACCCAGGAATTAGCGGCATGGTTTAACGTTACCTTACCCACAATATTGACTCACTTGCGTCAAATCAATAAAATAAAAAAATACGAAAAATGGGTGCCTCATGATTTGACTGATCTGCAGAAAGAAACGCGTGTTGAAACTTGTGTTGCCTTGTTGAACCGGTACAGAAATGAAGGAATATTGGATCGAATTGTAACATGTGATGAAAAGTGGATTCTTTATGATAACCGGAAAAGAAAAATGCAATGGCTGACCCCAGGTCAAATGCCACAACAGTGTCCTAAAGCAAAACTTACCAATAAAAAGGTAATGGTAACTGTTTGGTGGTCTCAGCATGGTGTTATTCACTATAGTTTTCTCCGATCTGGTCAAGCAATAACGGCAGATGTCTATTGTGCCGAACTCCGAACCATGTTGACAAAACTAGCAGTAAAACAGCCCCGACTCATGAATCGATCTTCACCATTATTGCTCCACGACAACGCGAGACCTCACACAGCACGAGAAACCATTTTGACCCTTCAGGAACTGCAGTTAGAAACCATTCGTCATCCTCCGTATTCACCAGACCTTGCTCCAACGGACTACCATTTTTTTCGTGATTTGGACAATTATCTACGTGACAAGAAGTTTTCTTCCCAGGAGGCAGTACAAAATGCTTTCACACAGTTTGTGCAGTCTAGATCGTCGGAATTCTATCGCAAAGGCATTAATGACCTTCCCATTAGATGGCAGCAATGTATAGATAATAATGGCAACTATTTTGATTAAATAAATTTGTTAAAAATTTAAAAAATAAACAATATAGATTTTCAGTACAAATCGGCAATTTCATACTTTAACCCCTAATATTATTGTGTATTTATTTTATGACTCCTCAAACATGCAATAACATGAAACATCAAATTTAGTTCAATAAGTTGGATGCAACATGCAGGTTGTTTATTGCCATTTTGAGGAATAAATAATGGCGCTTGCACAGAAGGATGGAAACGTTTGTTAGAGTATGAGGGAGAAACATATTATTAGTCTTTGATTTATTTAATGTTAAAATAATGGCACCCAAATTTTCAGGAAAGACGTCTAAATGTGTATGAAGAAAATGTATTTTCAATGATTACAGCACAAAGCCTGTGGGTAACAGCTCCGCGACAATACTTTTTTAGTCACTTGATCTGTAATTTAGAAACTAAAAAATTTAAAGTTTCTTTCATAAAAGATTCCCAAGGTGATTTTTCCAAATCACTCAGCTTTTCTTTAAACATATGGCATATTTTCATCAGCTTAGGAAATTTTTCCTATTAAATAGAAAAAGCCGGCAACCACTTCAGTCAAAGGTGGTAAAAATATCTTGCACGAATGGAGGATGTTTAATATTTTTTGTCCTGAAGCAAGAGATTGTCTTTTGGGCCAGTCTTTCTAAACAATGATTTTTTTCTGTCTCTGCTGTCCCACTTACAAATAAAACAACAGTATTTTGTATACCCTAGTTGTAATTCTAAAATAAGCACAGTCACCTTTAAATCTCCACAAAGTTTCCAGTTATGTTTGTTGTATTGAATTTTTTCCATGGTAAATTATATAAAATTTCATAGTTTCATAAGATGCCTCACCTAATGGTATAGAGGGAAGTTAATTGTCAATACGTAAAAGATCAGTCTCTAAACTTACTTTTGGACCATCAATAAATAAACACCATTCTTCTGCTTTCTATACCCAAGAAAGTCATTAAACTATTGACATTATTATAAAATACCAACTGACAATCCTATGAAAAAAACCCTTGTAGTTCTTCATATTGATTGCTTAAGTAACATATTTTCGTTTTTGGTTGTAATAAATTCCATCCCTTTAATCAATAGCCCAAAAGTTCTGACTGTTGTTTGGACTTTAAGTTACATACTAAATCATTAAGATCCCCTTGAGATGTGACTCATTAGATGAGGAAGCTTCTTGAAAGTCAGAATCTAATGTTGTTAATCTAATCTATTGTTTCTGGCATAGCGGCCAGATCAGAACTTTAAGGTGGTTCTGGTACAGGTAGTTCTTCACTAAGAGGGATCAGTCTTTTAGCTGATTATAGGTCAGGATACTGAATTTCACTTTTTGTTTTAATTGTATTTTACCTTTTGTAACAGTATTGCAAAAATAACAATTAGATGAGTTGTTTATTTGTATAATCCAAATAATAGAATAGATCGAGATATTCTCAACCATCCAGTAAGGAGACCCATACATGTAACACGACAGATGTGATGAATGCAACCTTGTCTTGTTGTCTGATGGCAAAGCCAAAAGACTTTTCATATAAATAAGTTAATAATAGTGCCACCCTGTGTCCTTCCCTGAGTTTTAAAAGTAATGTTGCCACAAATGTAACAAAACTTATCAGGATAATTTTTATACGCTCTAGAGATTATTTCAAAATCACTTAACTTAGAAAACAGAAAAAAACACAATGCTCTTTAAATAAATAAATTCTCTGAATGCGAAAGCAAAACTTTATCAGTTCATATTCAATTTTGTGGGTATTAGCTGTAACACTAACTAATCAATATAAAAATGGTGAAAAAATGAGGGTAGGTAGGTAATGCAAAATTAAGTACCTTTCGTGTTACATTTAGTTGACCAGTGTTTTGATATAATTTTTTTACATCATTATTAAAATATACTTTGTTGCTGATCCTATAAATTTTTGAAAGAAAATAGATAAAAGAGTTTTAGATATCATAAGACAATATTAAAAATCCATACTTAATCAAACATAATAACTTGATAAGCATTTGTTCAGAGAATCAGAAAATGTTCAATGCACTAAAAAATTATTTACTTTTTTAATTTTATTGATCAATAGCAATTTCATGAAATAATGATACAATATGAATACATACAAAATTTCATAAGCAAAATAAATTCGCAGTTGCTAATTGTGGGTAAGATGATATACTTTATTCATTTGCAATTCAGTACAGTAGCCATTTTGCACTACTTTCACTTTTTAAGCAACCGATTGTCTTAATCAAACAATCTTATTTCAATTCGTAGGATACAATATGAACAGAGGCAGTTCATTTGAAATGTTCTTTAGTCAGGATATATATGTATATAGCTGACCCGGCCACGTGTTGCTGTTATAAATTAAAATTAACACTACCCTATGTTCTAAGTCGGAACAAATCCAGCAAAATGAAAAAAATCATCATAATTAGTTAAGTGGTTTTGGAATTCATCATAGTCAAACACTGTGACAGGGAATTTTTATGTAGATATATATATAGATGTATATAATAAAGATTTATTACTTTGCAGTTAAAGAGTGAGGGTATTTTTATACTTATTGGACACTATTAAAATTTCATTGTAGGGAATATTAACTACTACTTACTTATTAACTGTTCTCTGACGAGCAAGCTTAGGCGCGTTAATGCCAGATAGAGCAATTACTTTCTCTGGTGGGGGTCCACCTTGAGGTTGTCTCCTGATCACAACTGTATCTCCAGATAACACCTAACAAACATAAAATTATTATTAACGTGTACCTCGTACTATAGAAATTAGAAATAATATGTGAATGAATAATTGCTTTGACATTCAGCAAACAGTGCAATCTAATAATAAAACCGACAATCTTTGAAACTGATAAAATATGTTACAAACTGTTTACCATACAAAATTATACGCGAATTAATTGAATTAGCAAGGGATAATCGGCTTGGAATTATTATGGTCGGTTCGAAGGATGGTGTGGTGCCAACAGGGCAAATTAGACGAAATCGGCACGAGGTACGATCACCACTGTTTACGAATTAAAATAATATGGGATTGTTGTATTACCTGCTTTACTATTCCGATTTTGTAGGCAGGGGTTGGTGCTGGAGCACTCATTTTAATAATATATAGCTCTGTTAACGTGTTAAACGGATATGAAGTTGAAAATTACTGACGAGTGGACAACAAGACTGGCGAAACGTGGCGGGCCACAAGTGTTTCCACATTTGAAAAACAGCGCTCCACAGATTAAGTGAATCTACTTTCTCTTAATTATTATCACCCCGGTAAGATTTGTTTAGCATTATAAATTACTGGTAATGGAGGTTAAGCATGAATGATTGATCATTATTTATATGATTTTATTAAGTGTAATATCAGAAAAGATCAAATAAAAAAAAATACAAAAATATTTATTGCTATAATTATTACATAATATAGAAGTCACTAAGTCCGATTTACCCTAAGGACATGCTCAAATTGAGTCTAAAAATAAAGACTTAGTATATTAGTTTACAATTTTTATTAGGCAAGTTTGTATATACTGAAATACTTTTTTAGGAGCTTGTTGGTTTGGTAATTGAATGCAGCTTTAGCTGTAGTACAGAAGGAATTTACTTACAAATTTGCCTAACTTTTTTTTATAAACAAAAGGATAACTTATAACAAGCAGCTAATTAACTTAATACTAAAATCTATTTTATATATACAAATCGTTAGAGGGCGCGTCTGCGTTCGTGTTCCGCGCTTCGTACTCGTCGTACCTCTCTCGCATGCTGTCATTCTCTTTTATGCAACCATAAATACGAGTTTTGGAGCGAGTGCGAAATCTCCGTATGTTCGATCCGTCTGAATTGAATATAATAGATTCCGCATCCTGTGATTCGGACAACAAATCCAAATTCATTACGACCACACTCAAGGGTGAGCGCGCGCGTAAATCCGTGAGCCCCCTGCTTTCTGATCCGGATACGACGAAGCCCTCCACTAAGTCAGCAAAAGGCAACAGTGGTATCGCACGACCAATTTCAACGAAGCCCCAACGCAATGCCCTGCTAAGGTAGGCCCTCCTCACATTTTTATCCAGGAGTTTGAGGTAAACTAAGGCCCAAAGGTTATTCGCGGAGGTTTCGAATAACCTTTGGGCGAAATTAAAGGCCAAATCTCTCGCCTTTTTCCACACTCGCACTACTAGCACGGGCTTTAGTCCAGCCCGCCCAGCATACGCGACATGACAAAATTTTGTCGATCAATTTTCTCGTGTTTTAGTCATTTGTCGTCAATCGTCTCTAACATGGTTGCGCTTAAAAGTTGACTTCTTATGTCAAAAGAGTAGTTTTACTTAGCCGCGGATTTTTGTCTACAAACTCGTTAGAGTTTGAAAGACAGCTATGTTAATAGCAATAGCATTTTGTCGACATTTTAACCGATATTTTTGACATATTTCTCGTCCATACGTTAGTATGTAGACATAAGGAGACGACAAGTGTTTTGTGTGCTAGTTCGATTTAAACGATGGTGGTGTCTTATTACAATTATGTACTCAAAGTATATTAAAGGCGAACGACACGTAAATATGTATTGTTTTATATATTTTTTTTATACTTATTTAAATATATTTCTATAAGTATAAATATATATTTACTGTGACATTCGTTATTTCGTTTTTTTCGTGTGGATTTCCATTATTACTGTCAAGTGATTTATTTAATCCTCTTTATTTGGTTTAACCGATTCGTTGCGGATGTAAAAAGCTACTACGCCTCCGAGCCACTTGAGGGCTCGGAGCCACCTGAGAGGCGTACTTGTTTTATACTTACTTATTTTATATCTTACCAAAAAATTCTTTTGAATTTCATGACTTTCGTAGTTTTTTTGTATGTATTAGTATTTTTGCGTACTATATATTTCTTTAACACTTTATAGTACGAATACCCGAAATATAGTACAATATTATATATTATGGTACGGTTGGCAACCCTTGTTGACCGGTCCTTGCAGAAGCTACTAGAGATGGGCGTTATGTTTATTTTTTGAAAACCGTTACGTAACGGTTTTGAAGAGTCCATAACGTTATTAAAAACCGTTTTCAGTTTTTGTTATTACTACCACGGTTGACGAGATGGTTTGGCTACTGCGAAACGAATAAAAACGTAAACACTGTTAGCTACCGTAACGCAAGTTTTTGTTTGAGTTTTACGTCATTATGGTTATGACGATATGCATATATACTTTTACTAGGCTCAAGACTAGTTTGTTAAAACTTAAATGTATGAACTAGTAGTTTTTAATGTAATGTGAATAAATGAGAACTTAAAAACTTTTTTGGCGCGTTTAAAAGTCGTCATATTTACAATAATTTATGGTTCGATTTTTTTTGATAATATTTCTGATAATTTATATTATTAACAAAATTATTTGTTTTATAATTGCTTATATCTCTTTTTTAGGGCATTTACCCTTTCATGGCAGCGCGGTTTTCAGTTTTAGTTGCATTGCATTGGTTATGAGAAAAACGGTTTTATGTTTAACGTTACGTTTCGGTATGAAGCTCAAAACGGTTTTTAGTTACGTTTTGGTATAACGTTCTCATGCCTAAAAGCTACATAAGCATCATAGTCATAGGCTAAACGAACGTGCTTGCTATCTACTGCGCCAATGTACTGTAAATTAACAGTAAAAAATTAAGAGAGAAGTTTATACAATGACAATGTGTCCCGTCACCAATGTCGGAGCCTTTAATGGTGTAAAATATGACATTTTTTTATCGACAAATTGCTCCTCAAATTTGGTTTATCTTTTACGGTTATAAAATGGCAGCCATTTTGTTTTCTTGGTAACCAAGACCTGGGCTCTCATACTAATTCGACCACCACTACTCATGTAAATGCCCTATCAACATTTAAAAGGTGTCATTTGATAGCTAAACATGTAGACAACAGTTAAACAGCCATCATGTTTCAATGGCCATGGAATAAAAAATAGAAAAAATAATTAAAGAAAAACACATTCTTTTTTGTGTATTTTTTAATTATTGACTTTTTGAGAAAAATCTTGTGCTGAATGCTTATTTTTTAGTTTAAAACGATAAAAGAGGATGTTAGCTAAAATAAAATCCTTCACTTTTTTGCTCTCAGTGAGATACTTTAGAAGATATAACAACTTGAATGTGAGCCTTTTCATTGCTTATCTACGGTGGTAGTTTGCAAAAAATAGTGCATAATAAATCACAAAGTTAATTTAATAATATTAAAAAGTGCAATTACAGCCATTGCTCAAAATAATCTCCGCGACGTTGCAGGCATGCTATAGCTCTTATTGAGACATTATTTGTAGATCATCGGATCATATCCGTTTTTTTTTCCCAACTAGCAAAATTTTCTCTTTTCTCCATTAATTCTTCACGAGTATTCGGCACGTTGACATACACTTTTTGCTTCATCGTGCCCCGCAAGAAAAAGTCCAATAGGGTTAAGTCCGGTGAACGGGGTGGCCATGCGATTGTTCCACCACGCCTAATCCATGGAGTATAATTTTCATTTATATAATTACGCACATTTACTGCAAAGTGGGTTGGAGCACTGTCCAGCTGCAGTATCATCGCGACCCTATAATTAAATGGCATGTCCAGGAGTGCGTCCAAAAAATCTATTTGCAGAAACTCCAAAAATCTTGAGCCATTCATTGTGGACGGTAGAATTATTGGTCCAATCAGAATAAAGCTTCTATTCAATATAAAGAGATCACCTTGATGGAAATATTCCAATAAAGGCCTTCCATCTCCAAATTCTTTTTACATAATTTCAGCATTATATGTAATATATTAATTAAGTAGTGAAGCCCTTTCAACTTCTTTATATCATGAATGTGTTTTTCAGTACAGAACTGAACATAATCAGATCTCAAGCTATCTAGAAAATCCCATGCTTAGTAATACAAAGTAGGCATTTTCGGAATCCTTTAAATACAATGCTTTGTATTTTACGGTTGCTGAAAATAGAAAATAAACAGAAAAGTAATCTAAAACCCGAGTCAATCGCGATTGATTGAATTAAATTTAGGCAAGAAAACGTTATACCAAAACAAAAAACCGTTTTGATTTTGAATTTCATACCTAGACGTAAAGTTACCGCAAAACATAAAACCGTTTTTCTCATAACCAACGCAATGCAACCAAAACTGAAAACCGCGCGCCCCGCGACGAGCTACCATGATCAGATTAATGCGCCAAAAGAGTGATAAAAGCAATAGTAAAACAAATAATTTTGTAAAAAACATAAATGACCAGAAATATTATCAAAATAAATTCGAACCAAATATTATTGTAAATTTGAATTTCATTTATTCACATTATATTAAAAATTACGAGTTCATACATTAAGTATTGACAAACTAGTCCTAAGCCTAGTAAAAGCGTAAAGGGATATCGTCATAACCATAATTACGTAAAACCAAAACAAAAACTTGCATTACGTTAGCTAACAGCGTTTGTGTTTTCATTCGTTTTGCAGTATCCAAACCATCTCGACAACCGCGGTAGTGTTAACGAAAACTGAAAATGGTCTTTAATAACGTTATGGAAACTTCAAAACCGTTACTTAACGGTTTTCAAAAATCGCCAAAACGCCCATCTCTAATCACTTTGATTCGATCACGATTCATTCAAGACTAATCAGGTCGTCAGCAGTGTTACCAACTTTTAAAAATATTTGTCCCTAAATCAAATTCAAAAATCCCTTAAATTGCCCTAATTACATGGAAATCCCCCTAAAAATAAAGGACAATGCCGATTTTTGTATGGACTTGTGACCGGAAATGGCCAGAGACGATACAAACAAATATAAGTAGCTAAAGCCTTCTAGATTAAGAATTCGTTGGTTTCAGTTTAATTTTCAGATTTGTAATGGAGAAAAACGAACTTTTCTGAAAACATAACCTAACATTTCAATACCTATTTTATAATACTTGAATTAGTATTTTGCCTATTATTTCGCTCTTATCTCATACTAATCATGTAAAAGAATCGAATAAAACACTATGTGACTATAAACATCTTCTTTTCATGGCTCATGACTGGTTTATAGATTATATTTATGAAGATACCTATCCTAGTTTTTTATCCATTATAAAACTAATAATTATTCATCATGCAATGTAATAACCATTATATTGCATCGGTAAAATGTAAAGATATAGTATGCATGTAAGAAGACTTTCAAGTATGTACCTATGGGAAACCTCCCATAGGTAGATACTTGAAAGTCTTCTTACATGCATACATACAGCTCACGCCCGGCCTGTAGAAGGGGTAGGCAGAGACTGGGGTCTGTTTATCAATGAAAAATCATTCTTGTTTTTACATTTAACTAAATTCATAAAAATGAGATGTGTGCAATACATACCTATGTAGTACACATATCTGATTTTTATAAACTTAGCTTTAAATTGCAAAAGAGGAAATTGCTATTATTCACTGTTTTTAATAAAACATTGCATGTTATTAGTTCTCATATTTTATTCTCTATATATATATAGTACTCTTATGTTGTTTAGTTTCCAATATTCAATTAGGAATAAATGGTTCAACACATTGGATATAATCAAATTAGGCAGTTCTTAAAATAAAACACCTGCAGTAAGTAAAACAACTTTTTCACAGTTTTTAGCGCATAATTTATATTTAATCAAGATGTTTCGACTTCTTTTACAGGAGCCATGATGTTTAAACTTCTTTAGAGGAGCCATGATGACAGGATCATTAAGGCAATGGTTGTGATATATGTTCCACTACATCACAATTTTTAAATCAGTTATATTCATGCTATTTCTCTATTAGTTCTCACAAAGCAAGCATGACAAAGAAAGTTGGCCGGTCTCACCTGTAAAATAATTAGTGTTTTATTTAAAGTTGTGGCAATATTTTGTGTTCTTTTAATAATCACACTATATATATATGAATAATTAAATGTAAATTATACATATGTGAACATTCATAGAAAGGTGTCAATGAACAACTAAATAGGAAACAGGTCAATTACATAGAAAAATGACATAACATAGATTTCTGGTCAGATGCAACATCCACACATGGCAACTGTTTAAGAAACTATGACAATAATATTAGCAGATTAAGTAATAATAATAGTGACAGATATAGGCAGTACTTACAGTTCTGCGATGATGCCAGTATGAAGCAACGGATGTTTGTGGACTGCTTTTCTAATATGTCTTCTAACACAACCAACAGATCTTCCACAACCAAAATAAATACTGGCATGCCCATATTGTCTTTCTCTCGAGTTGGTTGCAATGAATCTTTCAATGAAGTCATGACAGGCACCACAAACCAAATCCGATATCTGTTTACAAAGAATACAAAACATTTTATTTTTGAAGACATACAGAAATATATTTATATCTTAATAGTGTGTGTGTATGCAAGCATCTGTAACTAAACAGTTGATAATTTACCTGAAATGTTAACCATTCGGCCAGAAGAGAATTCATGTTCTTGATGTTATATTGATATGGAATGTTAATACTGATAACACAAGTTGGTTCATTTTCCACATACTTTAAATCTAAACACTCTCTTAGCGAGCTATATTAGCTACAAATAGTTTCAATATTAGTAAAGTAATAGTACAATATTATACAACAACAATAGTATAAAACACTTCAAATGACGCTAACCATACGTAGGGATCCACAAAAAGTATCGATACCTGAGTATAGGTACTCGAAACTTTGGTTACGATACCAAGTAATTTAGTATTCGATACTTTTTAATACGATACTGAGTAAGAATCGATACTTTTCATGGTACTCGATACTTTTTATGTTCTTATTAGTCCAATAATCATTGCTTGTGGTTTCTATGTAAAGTTTAATTATGAAATCTGTTGGTGACATCCCAAATGATATGAAGAAGGCCCCAGAGATGCTCGGAAGGTAAAGGATTGCAATACCAGAATCCTCTACGATAGCAAGTCGGTTCTACAAGTTTCGTGTAGCTACCGAGGCACCTTTTAAATCTAGTTATCCCCGACTGCCGTTTATGCACAGGATGCATGTTAGTGGAAAAAACAGCCTCCCGTCTTAATGTAATGTGAAGAAGTAGCCCACTATCGGGTGAAATATCTCGGGTCGCTAGCATGGCAGTCTCCGGGAAGTTTTGACCAAAGTGATGGCGCTTTTTTAAGTGCGTTTATTGATTTGAGGTTAACTGTCGGTATGTATTCGTTTTATTTGTCTATGGCATAAATTATTATTATTTTTGCATTATTATTGGTAAAACAGTTTAATTTAATGGTTTTTAATACATTACTTATTCTTTATACAGATATATATATATAGTAAATCTATTGTACGCATGTTTCACCCCCACACGGAGCATCATCAGGAGCTGTTGGATCGTGCAATAACGAGCACTAAGTGCACTAAGTGTGTAGTAGTACTCGTTATTGCACGGTCTAAGAGCTCCTGATGATGCTCCGTGTGGTGGCGAAACACGTGTAGAGTAGTTGGTGAAGGTGCCGGTGTCTGCGGTTTCTGCATTTATTTGCGGGCGGGCGGACGGTGCACGCTGCTTGAGTTTTGCGGAACTAAGCTACATATTTTTATTTATAATTTTGAAGTCGGTGCCAAGTAAATGCTACAACAACCCTACTACAATATCAAATTACACACTAGTACACACAATATTTATAACTACTATATATTCACATTAATATATTCACACTAATATATATTCACAATATTATTAAATATATCAAAGCAATTACAAAACAGTAAAAGTATTAGAACAATATATGAATCGGTACCTACTAAATATCAAAGTAACTTTTTAAATATCATGTACCTAAGTACTGGCTTACAAAACTACTAGTAAGATTGATAATATCTATACACAGTTATTGTTTTACTTGACACCGACTTCAAAATTATCAAATAATTATATAATAATTTCTATTTAATTAAATGGAAATACGTATTACTTTGTGCGAAGTAAATTATTTTTTGCTTTTGACGTGATAACGTCTTATAAATTGGTTGCGGCTGGGAGTCACTTATGAAAAAGTGTAACGCTCGGTAACGTTACGATGAGTCACCGAACGAGAGAGAGGCCCGCCGAATGCCTTGCGTCTCTCTCCCACTCAACTATGATCGGTCTGCCGCGCGCATTGTGCAATTTAATTATATTCATATCAATAAATATTCTACCGAGAAAAAGACGTTGTCACGTAAAATCTTCGCCCGTAAAACCGACTTTACAGGCAAAAAAAAAAAAAAAAAAAAACCGACTTTTTAGTTTACTTTTTGAAGTCGGTTTGTTTTGTTATTTATACTGAATATCAAACAAAAAGTATGCGATACCTGAGTAACTCAATACTTTTGATGCAAGTACGATACCAGTATCGATTACCTTTCTTATACTCATGAGTATAGTATCGATACTTTGGTTTCGATGCTCTATCCCTAACCATACGTCACTTTTTTTTAATAAATAATGTTTCGCTCTTAGTGCTTTTGGTCTCAAACGGTGAAATGATAATATATTATTTCCTTATAAAAGGAAAAAGTAACATATTTAGGCTATTAATATATGCATATATTTCACATATATTTATTTAAATGTTTATTTAAGTATGTAAATATATTAATCAAAAATAAAGGACGGCCAAAATGCTGATATCCAAAGCCATGGCGCAGTAAAGCAATATCACAGGGAAGTGCTTACTAAGCACACACAACTTTTTATTGGTTTTTAGATTCGTAATCTGCTTTTAGATAAGTTCTACACGTTAAAAATTGTATTTTTATTTTTAAATTAAATTAGTAATAATTTCATTATTGGCCATTTCCGGTCACAAATCGGCATTGTCCATTTGGGTTTAAAAAAAATTTTTAAATAAATTTTATGATATCATATCTTTGTTAATTTTTTTAATTATAAAATAAATTAAAATCGCAACGTCAAATATTATTCCATTTTCTTCTGACGAATCAGATTTTATAAATCATACATGTTGACTTTGAATAAGACTAATATTTTGGGAGATGGGTTGAATATTGTACAAGATTCACCATTTCGATTTAAAATTTCAACTACTGTACTTGGATTATAAGTACTCTAGATCAGCGGTTCCTAATTTTTTTTCGCCCTGGAACCCTTATTGATCATACTTTTCTAGGCGGTGCTTTTTTTTTTGATGAAAAAGATAAACTTATGGTTTGAATACTTTCATGTTTACCTTGAAAAGAAAGATCAAAAGTTTTTTGTAAAACTTACTTTAATGTGAAGAGTGATATCTTTTTACATTTTTTGTTAAAATAGCATTGAAATCAGGCTTTATGTCAAACAGCTGAATATGAAGATCTGGAGCTGCATCCAGTCGGTTTCTGTATTTGTTTTTTATGTAAGCGTAAGCCGAAAAACCAGTTTCACACCGGTAAGTGGTCACAAACGGTAACAAAACTGTGACCTTCTCGACGATTTCTGGATATTCGTTTTTAAGTCCAATCCATCCAGATTAGTTCTTTCTGAATTGAACTTTTGTTATAAGGAAGAAGCACATTTGATATCTATCAAAGCCTCGTACTCTGTTGCTGTAAGAGTCGACGGTTTCCTGCGAACTAGGAATAGATTTTGTACCCACTCAATGTCCTGCAGGGTTTTTTCAGGAAAATACTCTTCCAGAGATTTTTTGAGGGCCATCAAATGTTCGTAAATGCATTTTTCAATATCTGAGGTTACTTGCAACTCATTTTTTTCCAAAACCTCGTTTAACCCTTAATTGGTCGCGTGGGGTGTCGTGCACCCCAAAGGAAGTTTTCAGGCTCATAATTTAAAAAAAAATGAATTTAGCGCGCTGGTCTTCTAGGTAGCTTCGTAAGGACGAATAACGTACACGATTTAGTTGCAATCGGCACTCAGTAGTGGCCAGTTGGGTGCAGAGAGCGTGTTTGAGGTGTACGACACCCCAGGTGACTGTTTGTGAGGTATAAATTGCGGATAAGTGCATATTTGGTAAAAGTATTTCTGTTTTAAACCATTGTTCAAAAGATGTTATTTTAGTTGAATTATAATACTCTATCAATTTTGAGGTTGTGTTAAACTATTATGTCCAATAAAACCAAGTATTTAGGTAAATACGTATATTGAGCTAAGTAGCACACACGATCTAAATCACAACTGACAATATCAAAGTACCCTCAACTTAACCAACATTATTTTATAACAAGGCTTGGTAAGTTCCTATGATTCATACACAACATAAACCACACCAAATATCAAGAGTCAGCGTACCCACACTACCACGACAGCTGCAAAAACGACTGAAAAGACAATATGAAATTCATGACCAAGAATCGGTTCTGAAGCAAGCCGATCGCAGTCATACAAAAGGTGCCATATATGTCCAAGAACTAAGTGCCATAAAAATGTGTGCAATGACCATATGATTGTAGTCTGCCAAAATTGTACCGAGGAAAACTAAGATTTGTAAAAGGAATTAATCATATTTAAAACAATTGTTAATTATATTAAAGAGAAGTTTAAAAGTTGATTAATATGTAAGTTAAAATATTCTCATAACAAAAGTCTGATTTTGCATGTATTTCGTATTTTATTTTAATTTACTAATAAGGGGTGTTAGGTACCCCACGCGACCACTTATGCAACTTTTTAGGCGCGCCCAATTAAGGGTTAAAAGAGTTAAACATTGGTACTGTTTTTGTTCAACACATTCTATCCAGAAGTCAAGTTTCTTTCTAAGAGAAGAGATTTTGTCGTTTACTGTAAAAGTGTTTGTGTTTCTTCCTTGCAATGACTTACAAATTACATTCAGTTTATCAAATATGTCTCCCAAATACGCCAGTTTCATTAGCCATTGCTCGTCTCGCAATAGTTGAACAAGACCACTCAAAGATGAAGAAAGCGATTCTTTGGAAAAAAATACCATTAGTTCGTTGCTCAATTCAAACAATCATAATAATACTTCTACTTTGGAAAGCCATCTTACTTCCGTATGAAGAAGAAGTGACTGATACTGACTCCCTATATCTTCACACACTTTAAAAAAAAGTCTCGATTGGAGCGGACGTGATTTAACGCAATTCACAATTTTTACGGCTTGATCGAGAACATTCTTTATTTTAATTTATTATTTTACTAGCGACCCGCCCCGGCTTCGCACGGATGTAATGCTCTACTATATTATGCATGTATTATACATATGAACCTTCCTCTTGAATTACTCTATCTATTAAAAAAACCCGCATCAAAATCCGTTGCGTAGTTTTAAAGATTTAACCATACATAGGGATATAGGGACAGAGAAATCGACTTTGTTTTATACTATGTAGTGATTTAAACTTTGTTGCACACAAAAAATTGTACAAATGGCGGACTTAATGTTATTAGGCTTCTTTATTCTTTACCTCGTGTGGCATATTTTTAACGACAAGAGCATGTCGATGTAAAACGCAGTGACTGCTACTGCATTTAGGTGCAACATTCTCAATTCTTGTTACAGTACCTTTCATTTTGCCAGTCAAAGCGGCAGCTCCATCGCTACATACATAGATACATTTGTTGATGAATGAATGAATGTTATGTACATTCATGTAATTATCAATGACTTTAAAAATTTCTTCTCCAGAGGTGTTGGTCTCCAAAGGAGCACAAATAAACAAATCTTCTTCAATAGATCCTCCGAAGGGGTATCTTACGAAAACAACCAGTATTGATAGTCCAGTGGCATCTGTACTTTCGTCAAGTTGCATTGCAAACATTTCACTACTTTTCAATCTACAAATCAATTAATTCTCAATGTGGTCAGATATTTTATGGATTCGATCAGATATGCCGTTATTGAAACTCTGAACTGCTGCAACTTTCTTCGCTGCGTCTTCGCCAAGTACACACTTGACAATTTCTGTCATATAGGGTTTTATTAAAGTCTCTGCAATCGTGTGTGGTTTGCCAGCACGAGCAATCCTGTAACTTAGCAGGAATGTTGCTACTGTGGCATTTTCGTTATCAGTTTTAACATATTCGTGTAAAGCAGCTACACTGGTTTTATGTGCATCTTTGTATCTTTTGAAAAAGTCTAAACTTTTGTCTTTTAATTGCAGATGGTTGGTATTAAGATGTCGTTTTAGCTTCGCAGGTGCCAGAGAGCTATTACATATGATTTTATTGCAGATAACGAATTGACCATCCGGATTCTCAAGCATTCCTACAGAAATAAACCCGAAGGACAAATAGGATTCGTCATATTTTCTCTTTTTTGAAGTAGTTTTGTCCTGAGATTGCACAGCCCTTTTGGTCGTTGACGTGTTTTGTCTATCCTGCTCAGGACAATATCCTTCAGAAATTACGATATCCTGGAATTAAATAAAAAAAAAAACATTAGTATCGTAATATGACGGCAAGCTGTAGTTTGTTGTTGGCTAAAAAGAACAGTCCCTCCCCAAATCTTCCTTTGGCACAGTCTGGCATTTGACCCCTTTTTTGGACGTGATTCGTTTATATCAAAATTAGATGGCATTTGCTGTTAAAAAGGCTAGAGTAGAACACCCAAGCGTCAACGATGTATATTTTGGACATTACAGGCTGTTTTGATCCAGTTATCCATTTTTTAATAAAGGCTGAAATAAAAAATAGCATGAATAAATCGTTTTTATTTGCAATTGGTAACAAATATAAAAAACACTTACCTAAAACGGATATCGTAAGTACAAGATTTTAAGAACAGGAATAACAATATCACTGAAATATCACCTTTGTCAGTTTACGCGAATTAAAAGAGAATGAGAGTCAAGAACATGTACGTTTTCTTTTGTCACAGTCATAGACTCAACTGAGCGTCGCGGCGCGGCGCCGGCAGGCGAGAAGGGTCGCGGGTGGCGGGACGGAGGAGGCAAGCGTGCTCGATCGGGCTCCCGTGCGCGTTGTTCTGTTTGTTAAAAACAAACGTACCTTCATAAATTATAATATATACCTATAAATACGCGCAAGCGATAATTAATTTCACTTATACGTATGATTTAATGTCTTCACATACTTAAAAAGCATTACAAAGATTACGCGTTAAATCCGGACGGAACGTGGAACCCTTGTGATGCTTCTACGGAACCCCAGGGTTCCGCGGAACACCTTTTGGGAAACGCTGCTCTAGATGTCACTAAGTCCGAGGTCGCTAGGTAAAAAATAAATTTGATTAGTTAGTTAAGACTGTCCCAGGGCCAATACTTTACATCTTTATTTTTTTCGATAAATAAAATATTAAAAAATTATGAAGGCTTACAAAACCCCTAAAAATAACCCTAAACATATAACACCCCTAAAAAATCCCATCTCACTTATTTACCCCTAAATTTAGGGGGAAAACCCCTAAGTTGGGAACCCTGGTCGTGAGTCACTAGAAGATTCGATCAATGAGATAGATGTTGAGGGAATCGCTTACGTTGTGTACTCTATCCTATGTGCCGCTACCGAGCCGACCCGACCATTAGCTATTAGCGCTACAGCGCTACACAATGCAATGCAATAGTACGACACGAAAAACGTTGCTTGTGAACTAGCGCTTTCATTGCATTTATTTGTCTCATTCTCGTTTTCGTTCCGAGAGTGAACGGGTTAAGATCAGGTTGATCTCTTTTGGAACGCGTACACAAGTGATTAAAAACAAACAATCAGTTTAGTCAGGCTTTTTCTGAATAATGTATCTCATCTACATTTAAAATTTAGACTTGTAACTTTTGCTGGTTATATTAGGCCAGTCATCTAAGACATGTTGGGATTTAAGTAAGTTCGGTGGGATCTTACCAACCCCCAACCACTGCTGCACCTGGTGGTAGGTTCTTTAAGAATGTTGGGCAGCAGCCTCTTCAGTTGGGGGTAGACGATCAAGGTTGGCTTTGGCATTTGCAGCAGATCGGACAAATATCCCGTAACGCAAGGCGTGGAGAGAATCCTCTTTTCCACCGCCATATAACGCTACAAGACATTTGTTACCGGCAGAGGCTATCTCTTCAGGGGTGGCGTTATTATTAAGAAAAGTCGTAGCTGCATCAAGAAGGTCTGGCTGTTTTGACAAGACGCTCAACAACTTCGTTTTGCCTTGCCCGAAAATTGCAGAGGTTGTGTCGCATCCACTGAAAGCGTGTAGGAACAACTCTATTCCAGGCGGGAGTGAGAGATCTCCTCGAATGAAAGATGTTGCCGTGAACTGCTTGCAACCTATTCCACTTCTGTCACTTTTTTGAAGCAAAACATTCTGTCTGCTGGCGCCCAACCCATTTAGAAGCACCAAAAGGTCAACATCTTCTCCGACGATTATGACGTTCTTTCCCCGTTAGATAGGTATGTTATCCGTGAGTGACATAGGCTATGTATGTACCACGGGTGAAGCCGGGGCGGACTGCTAGTATTGTAAATTCCATTCAACAATGAATAAGAAAAAATAACTATTTCTTGCGAAATTCGATTTCCTTATTATTACTTTTTACCTCTAATATGAGAACTATTGGTCCTAAACAGTTTCTTTTACACTAAAATTAAAGCTAAATAACTGCTCTACAACTAAACTTCTATCGACTTTCCTTGTAGGATGAGTATTTTAGACAGTATTTCGATCTAAAGTCTAGCCAACTACAAATATGAAAAAATTTGGGAAAAATTGCCCATATTCGAAATGTCATATCTTGAGATCTGTTAAACATACAGGGCTGGGGTTACACTCATTTTGTAGCTTATTTTGTCTTATATAAAAGTTTCATAGATGACTTTGCTGCAAAATGCATATTTTAGAAGTTGTAAGCCAAAAACTGAAAAAAGTTCGAAAATTTCGAGGTTTTTCGAGCACCACGAAGTTAGCACAGGTCTTTCGAGGTTGCAA
Organism: Calamotropha paludella; assembly: GCA_927399485.1. NCBI lineage: Eukaryota > Metazoa > Arthropoda > Insecta > Lepidoptera > Crambidae > Calamotropha > Calamotropha paludella. The sequence continues at coordinate 26,882,862 of OV656803.1, read as the reverse complement.
ATCTAGATTTACACTATTGGTATCTATCCTAACAACATCACAAAAAATCAGGACCTTGCAATTTTTTGCGACCTAACGCGATTTTTATGTCTTAGATGACTTTAATATAGCCTAATATAGCTATATATATAGATTAATATAGCCCATATTTTATCCGACTGATATCATTTATCAGACTATTAAAAACCAACCCTAAAACTATTTTTTAATTCTTTCTGTTTTCTATCACAGTATAAGTCTAATAATATGTTGAGGTCAAGTGCTACAGTCACATCAAATTCGGTAAAATGGACTGCCCCGCATTGGATGGATTTTCATATCCCATGCAAGTCATTTAGCAATACATTCAAATAACAGTTACTCACAGAAAACATATAATTTTATTTAAACATTGCAAATAATGGTATGAAAATAATAAAATTAATTTATTTCGGACTGGAAACCGGTTATAATATTAATAATAATATATAAAAATTAAACGTAAAATTATTTTTGGAGCGGAGCGAACGAAGTGAGCGAAGCTCCCATGGATCAGCTTCAATGACGAAATGTCTGTTACGCCATAACTTCCAGAGTTCTCAACCGATTTTAATATTTTTTGTGTGGAATCGAATCAACAGGTTTAGGACCAGATTGTGACGGACTCCGAATTTTGAAATTCGCAAAAAAAATTTTTTTTCTTTTTTAGGTATTACGTTCCGCTCCAATATATGGTGCTAGCGTAGCTTTATGCTTAGCGACTGCATCACCTAGTATAAACATTAATTTAACCTACTTAAAAATAAACGAGTGAAAGTAGGGAAAAATCCAGCAAAACTGACAACATTAATAAAATGGACTCGCCCAAATTGTTTACAATTTGAACAAGTAAAAAAAACTTCATTATTTAAACAAAATGAGATGCATGCGCTACTAACACATGAAATGTGATCCCATCTTGTTTTTCTATTTTTCCAACTGCATTCTAGCAGGTGGGAACCGCACAAGATGGCATTATTAATTAAAAACTGAAAGAATTTTTGAGACGTGCGTCGCACGATGGTCACAGATAGTCTTCCAAATTTTAAACTACTCTCTTTTAGAGTAGTTTATTTGGCTTTAGTATACTTAAGGCGCGTTCGCGGTTTCTGGTTTGTTCTGTATTCTGTGTTGTTCTCTAACGTTTTTAAAAATTCGTTTTGGGATATATTGGCTCTTGAATCTTTTTTGGTTTTGGACTTTTAATTTGGGTCATATCAACGTACTCTGGGCCAAACGGGTACAGTCCCTCCACGCGAAACCCAATTTTCACTGTCTCGGCAGAAAAAATTTCTACGGCTGCCTGCAAGAGTGGAACATAATCTTGTTTTTTAAAGATTTGTCCCAAATGTTACATTTTCCAATTCTTTACAGCTTCTCGTCATAACGACTACAAAAGCCTGAATACTAGCAAATCCATAGGTTGTAAGATATCCGTAGAATTCGGGTTGAGTGCTATGACTTCTATACCATTGTCAGAGCAGAAATTAGACAGGTTAAATGTGACTTGTGTCCATCCAATAAAAATATAATTGGCATTTGAATATTTTGTAAGTCAGCTAAGGATGAAAAACGTTTGTCATGTTTTCGTAGAACGTCCCTGAGAACATCCATCCACTTTCTGAGCCCAGTCATCGGGGAAATTTTCTGTAACTAATGACGGTATTCTTGCGTAGTTATATACAAACAAAGAAGGTGCCAATTCTTCTGCAGCATTTCCTATAATCAGAAATGTTAAATTTTCTCTACCGTCACCAGAAGAAGCATACACGTGTTTATTTTCTTTTCCTGGTCCTGGTTTTGGATTTATAAAAAACGCACTTTCATCTGTGTTAAAAACCCTTTCAGAATGTTTAATTATCACAATTATATCTCTGTCTTTGAGATCATTTTCAACTTCGGAAAACCATTTCTCGATATCTTCTTAGGTAACATCATCTCTAGTTGTACATAAATTTTGAGCTACATGTTCAACAATCGTAGGATGTCGTTTCAGAAATGATATATACCATTACTTGCCAGGTTTGTTATCTTTGAAAGGAGTTTCTTGGTTTTTGTCGACTATTATTCGTTGGATATTATCCATTAAATCCCCTTTCGTTACGGGGATATGTTTATCTAACATTTCCTAATTCCAGATTTATAAAATATTTACTTCTTTCTTACTTAAAATGGTGCTGGGTGCCTTTGAGCTGAGAAAGACTTTTACCCGTAACTTTTTTTAACTTTTGCCGTAATTTTGGTTACAGATATTTTTAAAAAGTTTAGACCTCCCAAGTAGCCGTTTTCAGTATACAAAAACCTAATATAATTAAAAACAGGAATATATACATTTTTAATAAAGTAAAATTGTAATTTCAGTCAATATTATATACTACTAGCTGAGCCGGCCACGCGGTGCTGTGCCGCCTGCAGCATCATCTGCCGGACTGATTTGTGAATCTAAACCATTCTCAGATCCCCTTGAACACACACAAAAAATTTCATTCAAATCGGTCCAGCCGTTTAGGAGGAGTTCAGTGACATACACACTCACAGAAGAATTATATATATAAAGATTAAACAATTGTATTTTTACGCTAAAACTATTTCTACATAAGTAAATTAATGTAAAAAAAATATTTATTATATAGTCCATTATTATTAAATTTAATGATCGGAATGCTTGAAAAAGAAATGTTTCATGCTGTAGAAAAATTTATCCATAAGCCAACTGTGTAAAACGCGTTTGAATAAATTTAATGTCAATTTTGGATGCCCGTTTCAACCGCGCGGCCACCTCATAATATTTGATGAAACTTTGCCAGGAATTAGTGCTAATTTGTTACGTAAAGTAACACCTCTTTTCGTGAATTTGTTACAAAAAAAACTAAGACGCTATGACAAAAAATAGTTGGCCGCTAGAACCGCCACTTGCCGTAGTCATCGTCCGTGATTACACAGAAACTATATAATGCAGATAGACGAATGATGCACCAAAAGAAAAGTCTTAATTTGTTCAATTTGTTACAAAAATAAAAAACGTGAAAACGTAAATAAACAAAAAGTTATGCAATATTTAGTTTTCAGGTTATGAGTAGGTAGGTATGTCACCATAAATATCAAATTATTAGGGGCTAATGTGTATGGATAATTAGTTACTAATTTGTTACAGCGAATAAACGTAAAAAAATACTAGAAAGTGGGTTCAATAATTTGTTAGAGTCGATTTTAGTTGGCCGCTCGGACGGCAATATGCCTAAAATACAATGGCATTTAAATTATTATAATAGAAAAATACTAGAAAAAATCGACTCGGGTCACAAGTGAATCTCAGGCGGGAAACGAACCCGCAACCTTTGGAAATCCGGTCCAATGCTCTCCCAATTGAGCTACCGAGCCTTGCGAACACTCGTCGAAATTTTCTAGTACATTCCTGATTTTACGCTGTAGGCCAGCGTTGTTTCATCAATGAGAGGAACATCCTCTCGTATTCGAAAGAAACATTTTTACAAATGTTTGGTCAATCGATTAAGATGAAACAGCCATGTTAGATTTATATTTTTTTATATATTTTATGCATTTTCAATGCGATCTTATCAGATAAATTATTATAATAGAAAAATACTAGAAAAAAAAATTCCCGCCTGAGATTCACTTGTGACCCGAGTCGATTTTATCTTTAAATATAAAAACAATGGCATTTATTTCGTTATTAAAAGTAGGTTTAAGCTTAGTTAGAGTACTAGTCGACGGGTAACGTTACCTAGTTTAGATAAATATGGCGAATATAACTGCAGCATTCATATTTTAGAAAATATTTGCAAAAAACCGTAATATGAAACCGTATGAGAGTAGGGTGACTATGATTATTGGAATGTTCGATATTCATATCTTATTTTTTTAGGGAGAGTGCTTATATAAATACATTTTAAGTTAAGGCATACTTTATATTACCACTTTTGATATTTGCTTTAAAATATGCTTATAGTATTTCTGTTAATAATGTTAGTGTGAGTGGAGTAAGAAATTAAGCTATTATCTGGGGGCACGGTAGTGCCCCCGCCAAGTCAAGCAAAAAAGCGGCACGGACGTACCATCCTTTTCTCGAAGCAATTCAGGCCATTTACGACCCCCTGTAACTTCGTTGTGGATAAAACTAGAAGACTGAATTTTAAGTAACCATGCAGGCATTGTAAAGACACGGTATATTTCAAATTTCATTCAATTTGAACTAGTAGTTTAAGAATTATAACGGGTCAAATTTCTTAATTTTGTCACTCACTGACTCACCGATCATCAAAATTCTAAGACACTTCTAGCAGACCTAGAAGCTTCAAATTTGGAATATAAATAGTGTTTGGTGTATGAATCAAGGAAAAACTAAAAAACCTACAAAAATAAGAAAAGTTCATAAGTCAGAGAGAGAGGGCTTTAAGAAAATTCGTTGCTGGTAGATACACATACATATATACAATAAGTAGAAGGTACCGAAAAGGAAAAAAGTAGACTGTCTACAAAATACAAAAAGGAATGAGATCCCATCAAAAACAATACTTGTCAAAAAAACCAAGTCTCGCAACTAAGTTGTTCTACGGTAAAAAGTTGTGAGATCCATGTAATACCAAGTCGGTTATTAATTTATTCAGTCCCTACTTAAGCGAATTTCTGTCTTAATACGTCCAGTCCCTAAGACCACGATCGTGGTCCATAACAATTGAAAATCAATTGTGTCTGGAATCTCCGTACTCGAAGCATTTAGTTGTTACGTAATAATTAACAGCATCTTATAGTGACGCAAATCAATATTAAAAATCTTTATTGCTTTATATAAATATATTGACTCGGCCATCGCATGAAAACACGTGTAAATTAAATTATTTAGTGCGATGGCCGAGTCAATATATTTATATAAAACAATAAAGATTTTTAATATTGATTTGCGTCACTATAAGATGCTGTTAATTATTACGTAACAACTAAATGCTTCGAGTACGGAGATTCCAGACACAATTGATTTTCAATTGTTATGGACCACGATCGTGGTCTTAGGGACTGGACGTATTAAGACAGAAATTCGCTTAAGTAGGGACTGAATAAATTAATAACCGACTTGGTATTACATGGATCTCACAACTTTTTACCGTAGAACAACTTAGTTGCGAGACTTGGTTTTTTTGACAAGTATTGTTTTTGATGGGATCTATATATCCTATGTATACAATGTGTCCCGTCACCAGTGTCGGAGCCTTTAATGGTGTGAAATATGGCATTTTTGGCTCTTACGGCCGCCATTTTGTTTTCTTGATAACCAAGACCTGGGCTCTCAAAATAATTCGACCACCACTACCCATGTAAATGTCCTATCAACATTAAAGAGGTGTCATTTGATAGCTCAACATGTAGACAACAGTTACACAGCCATCATGTTTCAATTGTAATGGAATAAAAAATAGAAAAAATGGTATTGAAGGAGAAATATTACGATTAGTTGCATCCAAAGGAATAGAAATCCACACACAATTACAGTGAGCGCGTGGGGGCACGGGCCAGTCGTGGCGCAACGGCATCGGCTTGGATCGCACGGCTACTGCCCCCCCCCCCCCCCCCCCCCCACCTCGCTCGAAACTGCTATCCTCCTGAGATCTATCACAACGAAAAACATAGAAACTTACGTCGAAATACTCACGGTCATAAAAATTGTCATTTAGCCAAGTCTTAGTTAAGCAAATAAGATCGTAATTGGACAATGCTACTTAAGAAAAAAAATTCTTGCGACTTAGTTCGAAGGCCCCTCACATTTTGATAGTAAATATTAAAGTTTCTTACAATCATGAAAATGGTAACAGATGTTTATGTATTTAAAAACTCCAGGGAAAGCACGCAAATGCAAGCTCAATGAATATATACGTATATTTAAGAATGTAATAACAAAAGTGTTTAGTCGAATTATTTTAAATTAAAAATTCTCTATTATTTAGGCACCAATATCTTAACAAGAACATACAATTGGACGTATTTACATGGTAAGGATCCGACCCACAACTTCACTTAAATTGACGTAAGTATATCAAAATGGCCTTAATGTCATATACTTTCACGTCACGAAAACAGCTGTAGCAATAAAGTAATAACTTTATTCAAATCATCATAAAATTGTAAAAATTAAACTTACTGCAGTCAATTTGGATCCCTTTGCAATACACTTTTTGGTGGTGACTTCTATATTAACAAATCATATAAGTGGGCACAAATCATAGCTAAGCACTTTTAGACACTTCTGGATTTACTGATAATTGTCTCAGTAACTTAGTAGTATGAAAATCACGGGAATTAAATACGTACGAGCACACACTTCAAAATCCAGCACAATAATGACAATATTCACAACGTACAATAATCGCTTTTTAAACCCCTTCCGACAAATATTTTTAACAATAATTTGGAAACAAAAGAGATCCTTTTTCGGGAATCGTGCCCATCATAAAACACCTGCGGAATGTCAATTAAACGAAAATCTTATCAGTAAATACTTTAAAGAATTAAGAACAATAGACATCAATATGGCTGCACAACTAACTGCATATTCCTTCAAACAGAGTACATTATTAAAAACATGCCTTTGTACTAATGTATTCATAGTCACCCTACTCTTATACGGTTTCATATTACGGTTTTTTGCAAATATTTTCTAAAATATTAATGCTGCAGTTATATTCGCCATATTTATCTAAACTAGGTAACGTTACCCGTCGACTAGTACTCTAACTAAGCTTAAACCTACTTTTAATAACGAGATAAATGCCATTGTATTTTAGGCATATTGCCGTCCGAGCGGCCAACTAAAATCGACTCTAACAAATTATTGAACCCACTTTCTAGTATTTTTTACGTTTATTCGCTGTAACAAATTAGTAACTAATTATCCATACACATTAGCCCCAAATAATTTGATATTTATGGTGACATACCTACCTACTCATAACCTGAAAACTAAATATTGCATAACTCTTTGTTTATTTACGTTTTCACGTTTTTTATTTTTGTAACAAAACCGTGCCATCCCCACCCTGCGGAACCCCATGGTTATGGAGAGATAGTTTTAACCGTACCTAAACCAATAACTATAGGACCGATTCGGTTCTGGCAATTTAATCAGAGTCCAAAAACGTAGCCAAATCGTTAAAAAATCATAAATTATAACACGGAAGCACATTCACGAAAATTCGAAAGCAACGGAATGACGCACAACGTATCTGTCAAAATCTACATTCAAAATGGCGGTTTGCGTTTCGTTTCACGCAATTGGTAAACATTTTGCTTGAATAATAATAATTGTAAATTAAATAAGGTGGAAACGATGTGCATATCATGGTATTCAGACACCCAGTCAAACTTACGCAGGTCATAAATGCATCTAATCTCTCTAACCGTTTCAGCTTCTTTTACATTTCTTTTACTTTTACGTTACATCCAAATTACAAACATCGGCATAGCCGAGAAAGGGAATTAGAAGGGATTGCGCAAACATATTTTTGTTTTAATAGGAAGGATGTATTGAAGCCGCCTAAGGGATTGAGACAAGAAAACCTGTCGCATACTGATTTCCCCATTCTGCGGTGACGAAAGCTGGAATAGTTTTGAAATAACGAATGTTGCCTAGAACTAAACGAAATTGAGAACATCACTTAATAAGGATGGTTTATTAAAAATTACCATTTATTGTCAGCCATAAAGTTCACGTAGGCCACGAGTCGTTTAACCATAATAAATTTTACCTATACCTATCTTTATAAAGTTTCTGAATTTTTTTAACTATATGGTTTTAAGGTTTCTAAATGGATAGAATTTGGCTTAAACACCATTTAAGAAGCTTCGTTCAAGAACATAGTTTACGCACTGTCCGAATACAATCTATATATAATAAGTGCGAAGGCCGCATTTTTCAAGAGATTTTGTTTGGATATGCATTAGGTGTTAGGTACTCACGTAAATCACTCTGTCGCAAAGAGCACTGCCACTGAAATAAGGCAACATGGTATCATAAACATTATTTATCGAGGTAACATATAATAACTTTATATCTATCAATCGGTTTAACCAAGGAGGTGAATCTAAAAAGTAGGTACCTACTCTATGGTCAAATTGCATACAAGGAAAATTGTCGCCGCAGAGAAGAAAATTAAATACCTATTTGAATATCGAATAAAATAAATGACAAATGACTTTTCTTTTACATGCCGTCCGTCACATTCCGTTTCGACCGTGAAGTATGATATATTATGTAGTCGCTGCTGTTCAAGTATTTTAAAAAATAGTGTTTTAACCATATCAGTTTTAAGTAGAAGAAGTGTTAAAATGGCTAGCCCAGATTTTCGAAAGGATGTCACTATACCAGTTCGTCCCAGAAGCGTGTATACTGCTCATTCTTATAATCAGGTAATTCTATACGTTTTCACATTTGAACAACACTTTGCTGTAGTTTTAATATAGAATAGCCAAATAGGCATTTGCATATACATACCACTTTGCTTACGCCAGTAAACCTTACTTGGGTTCAACTCGGGCAGTGCATTTACCTACACAATAATCTAAATGTGTTGCTACTGTTTTTTATGGGAAAAATTTGAATTACCTACGTCTATCTGATATGGTCAATCATTGTAGTTTCGGATAAAATGTAACGTTTCTTTGTTTTCTTGAAACAAAAACCTTTAAACACATTGTTAATCCCTTGTGGTAAATTAAATGCTTCTGCTGAGAGTCCCCACACCAGATTCCGTTGAACATCAGCGTAGTTCGAATACTGTCCGCTTCAGGCAATGCTGACATCCTATTCGATGGGTTAGGTCTTCGTTATGTTATTGATAGTGATCTCTACCCGTTTTACTTTGACAGTATTAGATAATTTTATTATGTAACTTTGACCGAGCATTGTCGAGAACCAATACAATTGTTAACAATTGATATCAAGTCTGAATGATGCTTAATGATTGAATAATTTGTTTAAGCTTATGTTTATATTGCGTTCCTTATCTAAAACTGTAGGTACTGTATGAAAGGTGTAGGTATCTATCAAAACACAAATTATTAATAACATATTTCATTTCAAAAACATTCTAAGATTTTTAATATATATTTCTTGATCAACTTAAAACCTAATAATACCGAATCATCAGCGTATTACACAATCGAATACAGTTTCATACACAAAACTCAAATTTGCTTCGGTTATAAGAATAACTGTACACCGAAGTCATGTCATATAATAATTCAATATTATTTTATCGATAGAACTGTTTATCGAAACAATAAGTATTTAATAGTACATATTTTAACTTATTATATTTTTATTTAAATCAATAATTATGGAGGAATTTTAATTATTGGTCTCTTTTATCATTTGAAAGTCAAACATTCGAATTCAGTAGTAGATGTACATTTTTATTTATTTTTATTTTTTTTATTTGCGTTGGATAACAAACGATTGTACAATATTGTATATAACAAACAGGCTATAAAATAGAATAAAAAATACTAATTGTACAAACAGCAACATTAACCACAACTTAGAAAGGATAATGTGCAGGCGAAAAAAGCGAGTAACAAAAAATCGAACAATAAGTTTGTTATATAAAAAAAACGAGTATACTGTTATCAGGGTTAACCAAGTATCACAATAATAAATAAAAAATATGAGTTATATATAACGGTATATTGCGACAGCAAGTCGGAGGCTTTGGATTTGAAAGAAGACGCGGAAAGAGAGAAGATATCTATGTCATGGCCACTAAAGTGTTTATTGTAGGTGGCCATAATTCTGGAAAGCGGGGTGCCCGAACCTAGGTTGCTATAGTTGAAACCAGGATCAAACTGTCTGAATATATGCCGTTCGCTTTCCATGCGAGTTTATGAGCTATACTTGATCCCTTTAGTTAGATCAGTACAGTCATATTTGCTGTGCATAATATTGTGTAAACAAAGAACTTAAAAAAGCGTCCTTCTCGACTCCCGTTGTGGTACTGAAAACCTTTGTAGTAGCTAGTTATAAGATAGTTTTGCTCTCTAACATTTGTAACATATTCGCCTAAGGAACTTTCGCTGCACCGATAAGTTATTTTTATATTTATCATAAAATGAGCTCCAAAACACCGTTTTATTCCAGTTGGGACGTAAGTAATGTCTTACAAATATAAAAGTAGGAGTCTAGTCGTTTAAAATGCTGGCATGCGCGCATTATAAAACCATACAACTAGTATGCTCTGGATATAATTACTATGATTTTTTAAATGGAATTCCGAGTCATGAAGGACACTGAGGTCGCGTATAACGCAGACTTTTTCTAGTTGAAGACAGTTAAGCGTGTAATTGAAGTTTATTACGTTTTTCTTTTTGTAGTAGTGATGTATCTACACTTTGCAATACTCAGATACAATTTGTTTCAAATTCACATAAACGGTTAAGGTCATCTTGCAGTTGAAGACTGCCATTAATTGTCCTAATTTGCTTGAAAACTTTTAGATCGTCGGCGTATAGTAAGAAATTATTATGTAAAAAGCATTGGTCGATGTCATTCGAGTCAAGCAAAGGTCCCAGGATCGAGCCCTGAGCTACGCCAGATGTTGCCTTAATGGTGTTGGACATGTGCCCGTTAATCACTATCTTCTGAGTTCGGTTTACAATGTAAGAATGAAACCCCCGTAAAAGGTTTCCCCCGCGTATTTCGTTGAAGCAATTCGTGAACACACCCTGTCAAAAGCCTTGCAGATGTTAGTCTATACTGTATCGATCCGTACACGTTGGTCGATGCTAGTGAATAACAAGTTAGTATACGCTAGAAGGTTTGTTACAGTTCATTGCTGTTTCACGAACGAGCATTGTGTACCAATCTCTCCAAGACCTTTGACATGGTGGACGAGTGAAATGGGACGACAGTTTGTTACGTCTTTTTTAGTTCCGGCTTCGTATATCTATACATAAATAAAATTGGAGTGTCTGTTTTTAATATTGAAATACCCGTTTTTTACTACATGCATATGAATATATATACGGTACATACACCAAATTAACTTTTTTTTTTCAATTTTTATCTGTCTGTCTGTCTGTTTGTTCCGGCTAATCTCTGAAACGGCTAGACCGATTTTGATGGGACTTTTATTGGTAGGTAGCTGATGTAATAAGGAGTAACTTAGGCTACTTTTATTTTAGAAAAATAATGTTGCAATATTCCACGCGGACGAAGTCGCGGGCGGCCGCTAGTAGGCTATATAAGCAGCTTTCCAAACTTCGGGAACAACACCCTCTAAGAGACATTTATTGAACAGCAATGTAAGGGGCACACGGATCGTGCTGGCCACTTTTGTCACTTTTTCCATTGTCTTTGTGTAGTGAATCAACTGCAAAATGGGATGCGGAACTCTGCTCGTTGTTGTCTGCTCGACGTTGTGGGGTCGTCAGATTCTGTATCATTGTGTATCATAGTACGAGGAAAACCTTTTTTATCGTGCCTATGAACAAACGCCCAGAACTGTTTTAAGTCTTAACGCATGCCTTTCTCTACAGATGCAATATATTTATCGAACCACTCCTCACTCTTTTTTTTAAAGCGCTTGCGATATAAAGAAAACTTAATAGTCCACAATGTTTTTTATATTTCATCCATTTAACTCAACTCTTGTTTTTGGCCTTGAATATATGTATTAACGGGTGATATATTTGGTAATCAGTAGATTTATTTAATCTTAGGGGAAAATTTTTGGCAATTTCATTAATGCGTTCATAAAATCTAGACACCGCCTCTTGCGCGGGCAGTTCATCTAGTAACCGATGCCAGTCGATTGCTTCAATATCATGGTTAATAGTGTGGTAATCGGCTTCTTGGAATCGTTACCTAGGTATGTTGGCCGTTATGATAGCGATAAATGGAGGATGGTGCTCATCCACTAACGGAGACTTTGCTGCATCACACACACAAACGAGGAATTTAATATAAATAAATCTAGGGTCCATCCTTTGTTATATTTTATTGAATTATACTGTGAGCATTATAGTTCTGAAAGGAAGTTAATAATGTAGTTGCTTATATCGCTGCTATCCCGAGGCTTAATGTAGGTATAAGGTAAAGAAATTACCTAAATAACCTAATTAAAAAAATATAACGCAAATATGAATGAGAGCAACTAGATAATTCCACAAAAAAATCGAAAATGCTTTAGAAAAATATTAAAACTATAATTCTCATGTCTCGTGATAAGTCTACTAATGTTGAAGTAATTGATTGTAAATCATTTCAATTCGAATCACTTAATTACGTTAACCACCAGCATAGGTAAAACCCTTGCCGAGCGGACTAACTTAAGTTATTAGTTGAGATACCTATCAAAACCAATCCTTTTCATACCCTCTCCCCAAACAGCACAGTTTCATAATTTGGCCTTATTGAGACACATGTGATTGAAATAAATAGTACTATATCTAACCTAAAATCAGACAGTGCACCTGGTTGGGTTAATATACCTTAAGTTATATTACCCCTAATAAGCTTGCTAAAAACGAAATTAGTCTCGCCATCTGCCACTTTGTAATCTTTTGTTTTAGTAAGGGTGTCTTTCCGACTGTTTTAAAACAAGCGATTATAACGCCTGTTAATAAGAGTGGGAAGAGAGGTGATATCAATAACTATCGTCCCATATCTATACTATCTATATTTGCAAAGATCTTGAAAAAGCTTATGAATGTCTTATTGAGACTATATTAAAAACAAGTTTCATATAATATCTAGATCGCAATTTGGGTTTAGTTATGGTAGTTATGTCAACGTAAGACGCAGTAGAAAGTTTAACTTCCAAAATTGTTGAGAAGCTGGATCAAGGTAAAAAATGTGTAACCGCTTCTCTAGACATTAAAAAACATTGATTTCTCTTTTAATCAAAAACATTAATTAAAAAACAGTCTCTGTTTCCATTCTTGTGAATAAACTTGAAGACTACCTCACTGATCGTAAACAGCTAGTTAAAATAAATCAGTACTCAAGTAGTAAGTAGTAAGTTTACGAACGTAAACTATGGTGTGCCACAGGGAAGTGTACTCGGTCCGACATTATTTTTAATATATATTTACGATTTGTGTAATTCAGGCCTTGGCAGTGGTCGAGTGATTTCCTGTGCTGATAACACAGCTATAATTTTTTCTGGTGTTACGTGTAAGGAAGTTCATGACTTAACTGAACAAGGGCTTGCTGTCATAGCTGAATGGCTGAGGAAAATATTCTGACATTGAATGCAACGAAAACCAAAAATTACATCTGTTTTTGTATTAATAACAATACTCAACTAAAAATGTTGCGACTGTGTCTATTGAGGTTTCCACAACAAAATGCTTGGGTGTCATAAAAGACCAACGTCTATCTTGGCATACACATATTTTTAAAATCTCTAAGGCTTCTGATAATTTGTTATATAAAAGTTACGTTGCACTAGCTCAGTGTAATATCTTATTGTATTTCGATATGGGGAGGTGCAACAAAAAGTAAGTTCCTGAAAGCCGAAAGGGCTCAAAGATTAATGCTAAAAGTAATGTTTTTTAAACCATACGGTTTCCTTACTGAACTCCTTTACCGTATTTGTAACGTACTTATAGTACAATAACAAAAACAAAAGGAGACCACACGCAGTGTTTCCTACTCGCGAAATAATTACCATCTTTGCCCGTTGTAAGTTCTTTAAACAGTCCGAACACATCTACAATAAAATATTTATGTTCTTAAGACATTTGACTGTAGAAGGTTTTGACATCATGGTTATTGACGCTTAATTAATAAGGAGACAGAGCAAATCCTACAATAATAACTTAACACATATCTATTAAATATTTTAATAACCAATAATATAAGTTATTGTATAATAGGTCTTATGATATAACAACATCAATTTAATACAAAACATCAAAGTAAAATAAATTACCTCTCACATGCTAACTCGCACACTCCCTCAAAAAGCACACAGTACTGACACTTACTTACACTATGCACGCACACACGCATGCACGCGCACGTACACAAACACACACACACTCTCACTTTCACATACACATGCACAATCACTCTCATAAACACACACACGCACACAACAGTTGCTCATGGTTGTCTTATTTTTTACCATGGTCTTTAGTTTTCACTCAAGGTATTATTAACTTGCCTTTCCTTTTATTAAAGATTTATGTTTGTAAACTACCTATAAGATATAAAAGTATAATTGTATGTATTTCGTTTCACTCACCTAAGCGCTCCATTCAATTACCGCGACTACTTTTCGTAAGTTTTTATAAATACTTACACGATCGTGCGCTTTAATTTGAAGTCTTGATATAAGAGCTTGGCAGACTGCGGGTATCAAAGAAGAAAGAAGTTGTGAGATTTGAAGCATTTCTCCAACGCAGAAATAAATTTGAGGCAAGGTTTTTAGCCTTGCCTCAAGGATACTGCCCACCTTTCTTTAGCAGGTTTGGATTTTCTCCAACCGGTATTTTTGTTGCTGATATACGTTTCAGTAAAAGTTCAAAATCTTAAAAATCCAAAAAACATACTGTTGCGAAATTGTCGACACCCCACATTTTCTTTTTTTATAATTTTCTATCATTACTGTACCGTTTTGCCATTTTCTATATTGGGCGCACCCAAAAATTCTTTCAATTTTTTTACATAATAAAAGAAAAGCTACAGTTTCTATGGCAATGTTGACGACTTCGTTGTTTATCGTCATATTTTTGTTTGACAGGAAGAATCAAACCTGTCCGCTTTCAATGACTACAGCAAGTTCCTGGAGGGTGGTTTGGGCCAGGCGGAGCTGGTAGGCGCCGCGGGGTGGCAGCCTCCTTGGCGCGCTCCTCTTCAACGCAAGGCTCCGTTCTACCCCGGTGATGACATCTATCACGCCGACACGTGGAGAGAGCTTGAGGTTTTTATTAATGTTGTTTATATACTGCAGGTACATTCAGCGGCCGATAAATATGACAAAAAGTGTCTCTGCCAAAATGTTACTCTTCATAAAAAACATATTTAACATTTTCTTCACTATTCTATAGATCAAAACTCTAATAAAACTGTTGTGTTAATTTTTTATTTTCGAATAAGTTGCAGTTGGCACGACTGCAATGGATTAGTTAAGGAACTTATGCGTTTAGAAAGTAAAGCGTTTCGAATATGTGTATTTTTACGGATTTCGGATATGCGGTTTGACCATTTTGTGAAATTGTATATTTTTCGTCTTCAATATTTTATTCTGAACGTTTTACGTACGTGAATATTCTGACTGTAATTTCTTTCTATGAAATAGGTAGGTTTGAAATTAAATTAGATTGTATTGACCAAGAATTACATTTTAGAAAAAAAGAGAAAATTTACAGACCTTTTCAGAAAAGGCAGTGGCTAATAATATTCTATTTTAGGGGATCACAAATCACTAATTTGTGATCCCCTAAAATAGAATATTATTAGAGTTCCAACTAAATCCTCTATTTAAAGATGAGACTTATAAAATGCAATTATGTGGTACTAGCTGACTCGGCCACGTGTGCTATTCAGTCACTATAACTTTATCAGTTATTACATTTTTTTTATGTCCCTGCATTGTAATATCTTCGAAAATTTTCATTTGAGTTACATGCTGTAAGGGCCATATTGATCTATATTAAATGCACAATGTATTTAAGGTACTTAATTAGATAAGGATTAATGCTGTATTGCTTTAAATCGCTTCGTAAATAAAGCATTACTTCTCATAAAAAGTAAAGGATAAAAGATTGTTATTCTGGATTATCCCTAAGAGATAGACATATACTATCGCGGACTTTTTTGTAGACCTTTTTAAGGTGTACAACACTGTAGTACATGATTTTGATCTATCTCTTCGAGTTCAACCAGCGTTTGCAATGTAAGCAAAAAAAATGTGTTATCTACGACATCACATTAGAAACCTCTAAAATTGTTTTTCTGCTATATTATGCATGTATTATACACATAAATCTTTCTCTTGAATCACTCTAGTAGTTTTAAAGATCTAAGCATACATAGAGAACAGACAGCAGAAAGCGACTTTGCTTTATACTATGTAGTGATGGAAAAACTATGACAACCAAAGAACTTGGGGAGATTATAAAAAATGACGATACATATGTTTAAAATTAAAGCATACTTCTTTCATTTTAGGTTACCGACGTGGTTGGAGGTGCAGGCTACAATGCTTCCGTTACTCCACATGGTACAGTCTGTCTCAGGCTGCGAGATAGGGTGAAGTAAGTTTAATAATAGAATTATACGTGTACTTATTACATAATTTGTGTAACACGTAATTTTTTTTAGTAAGAGTATGATTTTCAGTATGTATAAAATAATCAATGCTGCTTATTGAACCCACACCGTCTTTGCATAGAAATAATTTATATTACAATTGTATATTGGTTTTAAGGAAAACGATTGCTTTTAACACAGACTAACAAACTAGCGGTGGAGCCGGAAGAAGTTGACATTGGATACTGCTAATGTATCTGCTTTGTTGGAATAAAAACACAACATATTTTTTATTTATGGTCTTTACTTGATACTTTTTTTTTTATTCAGGGTGGACATGACGATTGACGGTGCTGTACGTGTAACCAATGTCAAGAATAACATAATTCTAGCGTTATCTCGCTCGGGTGCTGCAGCTGCTCTCATTCACCCTAACGGCCGCATTTACCACTACGGATCCAGGGTTGAAATTCAAGCGCGCCATCAGCAAGGAAATAATAAGTAATACGCTATATTGTTTGTAACCAATACGATTGTAACAACGTTTGTCCTAGATACGGGATTTAGTTTAAATAAATTTGGAGAAAGAGACACCGCTCTTTTGGATTTAAAATATTTTTTATTCGTATAATGTACACATTTTTACTTATTAGGACCATTTTCAAAAATGATACAAATAGGTAACCAACAGCTGTACAGATTTTTTTTATTTATCTAAGACTATAATATCTAATACAACTAAGTTCCTTTTAGAATGTGTAAAATAGATAGCATTCGAATGCAATTTCTCCTTAGTTCAATTAAGGATTGTGTGTACCTTGATATGTTAGATATTTTTCAAATCCTCTTATAATAAATATTTCCATCATTCACAATTTCACACCGATTTGCCTAGCCCAAAGTAAGCTTTGTATGACTTGTTATGGATTAGTATCCATAACACAAGCATTATCAAGTAACGGATAGACATACATATAAGAACCCAGGACTTAGGTACAAAAGCTCGTATTCATCACAAAACATCTGCCCCTTCCTGGATTCGAATCCAGGACCGTCGGTACGAAAGGCAACATTGCTACATTTGCACCAAATGGTCATCAAAATGAAACTCCGCTCATTCCGTACTGTCTGTTTAGATATGCGAAAATGTGGTACAAAGGCGTGTCTTTTACTGCGGAGCAGTGTGCTCTAGTATACCTGGTAGACGCCGCTGGCACGCGCACCACCACCGATACCTTCCTAGATATGAGTCAAGATTTTACCCTCAATGTTTTTTACAAGTAAGTATTGCCGTATTGCAAACTTTCATCTCGAGGTTTTCAGACCAGATATATACTGGCTTCTGCAACAGCAGCAGAATGAGATTTTACTGTGAGTTATTCTTAATCGAACATACAAAAAATTTTTGTTTACAAGATATTTCATAGCATTTCAACCATTTATTGTAGCGAGTCCCGCCACGGCCCATCATTTGTGAATGAAGCTCTGTCATTACTTCAGGCGGCCCAGTACTGGCTAACCGACGACGGCATAGACAACTGGATCATAAATAATGTACGAGTTAGCCAGACTGCAGATGGACTGGTCAGGTATGTCAGCTGAATTCCTATCTGTTGCTCCAAGCGCTTCGCAACATCCTCCATAATGCGCACAGCAAAAGAATGGAACTCCCTCCTTGCGTCTGTATTTCCGAGAACTTGTAACCCGTCCATTTTCAAAGCCAGGGTAAATAGGCACCTTCTGGGTTAGCTCGTTCGATTGGGATCGAGCGAACCCATTCTAAATTAAAAAAAATTGACTAGTTTATACCACAGCAAATTTGTTCTCTACACAATCAAGTCATTCCGGAAATTTCGATTTCCACTTCCACAATGCGAAGTGAAAATCGAAATGCTACAAGAGTTCCTATTCAGATCACAGCGTTTTTGATATTGAAATATGTTTAAGATTTTATATTTTTATAGGGGATCGGTTGCTGTATGTTTTATTTCTCCCACGATGTTAGTTCCTGTCATAATATAAGGTAGCTAAAAACAATATAATGAAGGACATAGTTTTTAGAAAAGAGGTAGATAGTTTAAATTAGGGTCTAGGTTTTTTGGTATTAGGATTTCTTTCAGCGGTAGAAAATTTTTCGGTTAAGATGTTGATGAGGAATGTGTATAACATCGTGTGAACATAAAGAAGGTTATGAGTACCTATGCAAATGGTTTTTACCAAATTGATCTACATATTTGGCTTTCAATAGATTTATTGGTTATATCATTTCAAGTCAAATTTAATAAATTTTGTGATGCACTAAATTAAATCTGCAGTCAGTGTAATCCTAAAGCGATCCCGGTAGCTACTTTCCTCGTTCTTGTGACCCCAATGTATTTTGTAATTCATAATTTATTAGAATAATAACGCACAAAATGCCCATGAAACATTTGCCTTTAACATTCGACATTAGGTTTTGTAATCATAGGCCCAAGTGTAAGTTACAAAATATCATAACATTAATATTGTATTAGACTATAACGGTAAGAAAATAAGGTTTGAGTTCAAAAACTTGACAACGTAAAACGTAAAACTCAAATTTGCATATTTGAAAAACTTACATTTAGACCTCAGGCTACCCTGTAGATTAAAATTAATACATTATGAATAAATTAGTGTCCGCTACGCAGGATCCACCGCTGCAGTCATAAGTACCAGCTTCGTACGAGTCCCAGTAATGGGTCTGCGTCGATCACAAGCCCCTTCTTGCACTGCACCGCTTCGCTTGGCCAGACGCAACATTTGTTCGTGAGGTAAGTATTTAGCTTTAAATTCATGGTTAATTTTGCTTGTACTTTGTTACAGCATAATATTGTATTAAAACCGGATCATCTCATCAGGTATCTTCCAGTCACACACAGTTACTATGATGCGTTGACCGTTAACATCAGGGGGGTGGGAGATTAAGGTTAAGGTTAGGTAAAATAGGTATCATGTACACTTAAAACAAAAACCTTTTTATTTCCAGACGCCAATTTGAAAGATTTCACAAGTAACACGTAAAGTCGCTTTCTTTGTCCATATATGCCTTTGTATGCTTAAATCTTTAAAACTACGCCACGGATTTGATGCGATTTTTTAATAGATAGAGTAATTCAAGAGGAAGGTTTATATGTGTAATACATGCATAATATAGTAGAGCATTGCGTCCGTGCCGGGGCGGGTCGCTAGTATGATATAAAAGTGATCCTTTCAAGATCTAAAAGGTTTTAACATTTAGTCACTTTATATTTGACAGACGCGGGGAGCGGCGGATGCATTTCGACGGCAACTCCTTTATAGTGCGCAACGCCGGACACTCTGCGGGTTTTGACGACAAAAACCAGCTGAAGGTTTACTGATCCACGGAGGCCGATACCGATATCTGTCATATAGAACTAGTCAACCAGACAGTACCGTTCTTCTATTCTATTTTCTTATTCATTTTAGATTAGAAACATGTGGACAAGTTGCTCTCTGAAAGTTTCCCAAGTATGTGTAATTCAAACCTCTATCACAGCCAGTGTGTAAAGCTTATCAGAATTTTTCATTGCTTATTTATTTCTAGACGCATTTTTCTGTAGCTGCCAAGCTCCTTTTTGAGTGCCGTGAAGATACTAACCGACTGAGTCATAGTAGGTAATTAAGATTACAGTTTCATAATTAAGTGTGTTAGATCATCAATGTGCATACCTGATATGATTACATACTATAATTATTATTTATTTTATAAGTTTTTATAATCATTGCTTCGCAATAGTCTAATAGAGAGCAGTGTAATGTCATTGGCTGTTTATACTTTTATTTTACACGATAACTTTTTTGTATATACCTACGTATCGTATTATATTCGATGTGCTGTTTGGATAACGATTTAACAGTTCGATACCAAACATTGCACTTAAAAAGGATCTTCAACAAGAGTTGTTAAAACATATTAGTGTTTATAAAGAATTGTTTAATAAAACGCACTGTAACAGCACATTGGGTGAGCTCGTTAGAACAAATAGTATGCTGCATCCTAGTAGTGCTACGTATAATTTTAATAGCGTTGTTGTTAAGATATATTGTTAACCTATTGACGGCAAAACTGACAGTATTGTATAATAATTGTATTTGAATTATTATATTGAATTTGAATTTCAAACAACTTCGTAATAGACTGCTTTGTGATAAAGTATGATTTAATCCCATTGTCATATAAATCACACGATAGGAATCTTTTTACATTTGAAACTAAATACAGATTAACCTTGTTCAATGTCTAAAAAGCACTGTAATCTGTCAATTTTGAGTTTAACCTACCCAATCCTGTACTAAAATGATGGGTACAGCTCAGGTAAGACTATTGGGATAGATACCCAAAGTTTCATTAGTACGAGCAGCTATTATATAGACTATGGAATATCTATTCAGAAAGTATTATTTAACTTGGCCGTTACATCCATATAAGTGCAGTACAATGTCAACCATTTTCTATACTATTTGAAAAGTACTTATTCAGTTTGTAGCAAACTCCTGAAGGAGGTGTGATAATGGCTTGGCAGTGATTTGTAATTTTTAACGGATCTTATTTTTGCTCTTCGACTTGTCCAAATTGTTTCTATTTATAGAAAATTCAAGTAAAAGTTAATGAAATATAAATAAAGCAATTTATAATTCCAAAAACGGCTTTTAATTTCTTACGTAGGTATTTGCGCAAATTAGGCAATCCAGCATCCCAAAAACTGGACTGAGCTTACTACATAAACAGCTAATAAGCATGTCGTAGATTGTGGTACAGTGACTACTAGGTAAGTAAGTGTGTGAATAGTATACTTCGTTGGTGTGACTTGTGCTTGTTTAAGCTTTGTGTGAAATAAGTACATAGTGTATTCTCTGCTGTAGATTCACCACTATACAAAATAGTTAACGAGAGAGAAAATACTTTTAGCTAAGTGTTTATTTTATGTACCTTAGTTCAGTTGACCACTTCCGATAACTGAAATTAAATATTGTTACATGTTCAGTTGACTGGACTAGTGACGTATTTTTTCTAAAGTATCGATAGTTCTCATTTGTTCCATGGGATTTGACGTCATCGGACAAAACTACACTATCATTATTGATTCCACAAAATTACATACTTGCTTTTCACTGAGTCAATTGCCACAAAACAATAGTAATCATAGTTTTCCAAAATCTTAATTGATTATGACAATTTATCTATTTATTATACAATGGTTACACAAGGGAACAGCATTTTATGTAATATAACTAATACTTCCTCGGGGTGCTAATTTCAGATCTGAAGTCAGATTATTTGTAGGTATCAGCATTAGTTTTTGAGATATAACTAAAAGACGTTCTTAAAAAATATTTTTATTAAGAAAACGATTATAAATAACCACTTATATAAAAAAATTAAGATTCTCTTGCTTAACTTGGTTAACGAGGGCTGATTTTAACCTTTAGTTACCGACCCTAATTTTTGGTACATAATTGCCGAGGTGAGGTCACGGTGACACCCACTTTGAAGTGACGTTTTTAATAGAAACAATTTCAAAAGTGTTTTATAATTATTCCTTACCTAAAAAAATTACTTATACAACAATAGAATGAAATAATAAAAACAGCATAAATATGTATATAATATTTTTAATAGCAAAATCACATAAATGGCACGTTTTTAAGAACATATTTTTCAGTCATCAGCATAAACTATGTAACTAATTTAAATATTTAACATAAGTTACTTTTCTTATGAAATCAATTAAAACAAACTCTAATCAACAAGAAATAAAAATATTGTGCTAGATCTAATAATCTAAGTCACAATTCTGGCAGACTTTTAGGGCACATTGAAAACATAAGTATATGTTACACATAATGCACTGAAGGGAGTATTCCTTTTGAGTTTGGATGGACAGATGCTACACAACTTCCTCTTTGATGCGCTCTGAGACTGCTCTGATTCTGTATCATGATCGTTGTGTAGGCGAAATTCAGGATCAACGAACTCATCATCACCATCACTAAAATCTTGTAATTCTTTGTCTAACCAACTTACTAAACTCACTTCCTCGTCCGGGATCATTCAAATTCACTTGTCTTTTTCACTTACGCCCGATTCCTGAAGTAGTTTGTTTCGACATCTAAAAAGAAGTCAAAATAAGCTTATTTCAAAGTAATAACAAAAAATGTCTGATCACAAAATAGTCACACTAACACCGACCTTACGTCACGGTGACACCAGAGATTCAGTTACTGGCACACCTGTAACCATGTCGCGAATCCGCGACACACTTCCGAATAAACAAGACAAAACAAGCAGCTACTGAAAGAAACAGGTATAAATAGCTTTTTTTTGTGGAAATATTCCCATTTCAACGCATGTGGTGTCACGGTGACACCACCTCGGCAATTAAAGGTTAATGCACCAACAATAGTCCGTCATCAAGTGAGCATTCCAGTGACCCTGGTAATGTTCCTCCATACTTCGTCTTGATGAAACCGTTTCCCTTGTCCTTCACTCACATTACCAAGATTTTCAGGGAAACGTTCTTTATGGCTGTGGAGGAAGTGTACTTTGATGCTCTTATACCAAGCGGCTGGAAGTTTGACAAGCTCAATATGCTCTGCATAACTTTCATCCTTTTTGTTTCCCAATAAATTATGTGCAGTCCAAACAAATTCATTCTAGGCATTTTTTTCAATATCAGTCCTATAAATATTAGTTTTTATCCTTTATCAACCTTCTTATGCACTGAGGTTATTTCGATTAAAGGGACCATAACGGTAAGAATAAATTTCTGAGTTAAAATTATTTGTCTCACTTTCATCACTTCTTTCTTCTAAGTCATGATTATTTTGTGTAGATTAAGAAGCTTTGGCGCATTGGCGCATCATCGAAGTACAGGACTGGTCGAGTAATTGATAACAAGTTATGGTTAAACCATTTCGACCAGTTTCTTTTAGTAATCCCATTTATATCAACCACATAAGAATAACAATAATTAGTGTTACTTAAAATAGGTTCTTTTCTTATTTACTCATAATCTCAAATACTCCACACATGTTTAACATACCATATGAGGGATCCATTATTTGTCACGGGTGTTCAAGGGGTATCAAAGTAATTTCAAATTCAAAGTAATCAAAATACACCGGTTTTATGAACTCCCACACACTTATTCTACAATTTTGAATGCATATTCACCACAATTGTTACAAAAATAGTTGGAATCGTTTTTACAGATATTTCTTGACATGGACATTATTAAACAAGAAACTTTTTAAAAACAGCTCGTTTGTTTTGCATTTCAAATGTGACTAGTACAGAAAAACGCCTGACAGCTGTATCTCAAAAAATAGAGCTGCTGAAAAAAATAAGGGTAGATTTGAAATCAGTGACCACAAATTAGTAAACAACAGGCATAAAATTTCTTGCAACAAAAAATGTTTAATTTATTTCCTTGTGTTATATACACTTCCTATGGTCTGTTTAGATAAATATTTTCTCTACAAAATCGTAGCAAGAATCAGGAGTGCTTTGCAGATTATCTAGAGGTTTTTTAAGTTTCAGAGCGTCCTACCATCAGTTCACAAAAATGTAAAAGCCTCTGTCTTACTTTACTTTTTCTGTAAAAATTTAAAGCTGCCAAAAAAGCCTCCGCAATTTCTTATACAATTAGATGATAGTGCTGCCCTTTTTATCCATAGGAAATCTTTATGGATTGCCCGCCGCGAGTTAACGAAAATGTGAGGACTCCCCTCTGGCATTGCGCATGGAACGTAGGCAAGGAATACCCAACTAAAACCCCTGGGACGTACCATCCTGGCTGCCGTGGATCAGTAGGGTCATGGTTAGCACTCGCCACGGCAGGCAGCTCTTAGGGCCACTCCATACGGGGTATTTCGAGACATGCATTAGAAATCCCCCAACATTAAGTGCAATGTCGACTGGACCAGCTCGTACCTAGCCTCGTGAATTCTAGCCTATTCTTTGAAATTAGGGCGCACTGCCTCTAGGGCTTTTATCCCCGCTGATGGGTTCTGGTGGAGCTGATGGAGAGATGGGACGAAGCTGTCCCATCTCTCCATCAGCTCCACCTCCGCCTACTGCCTTATCCTTGCCTTCTCCCGAGAGGAAGCCGCTCTCCCTTTTCTCTCGCCGTCTTGCGCGACTAGTACACCTCCCTGACGATCCATACTTCCAGTTCCCAAAGGCTCTCTATTCGCCTTCCGCCTAATACTCATATTCTTACTCTACAATGCAATGTATATTATTAATTCTTTGCAAACCATCTTAATGAAATTAATATCTTCTCGTCAATCAATCTGAGTTACAAATCTCCCGCACACCGTAGGCCCTAATATGGCCGTTCCTTTCCGGTCCAAACAGTGGCGGATTTACAAATTTTCAAGGTATAGGCTGTGAAGCTTTTGCCGCCCTTGCCTCCACAATTGTCAAATTGTCATGTCCTAGATTATTTTTACAATTCAACAACTTCGTTGGAATTGCACGTAAAATAATTTTTAGGTATATTTTTCTAAAGCTAGTGCGTGTTCAACACATAATACTCGATACATAAGATTAAAATCGGTATAATTATGCACTAAATTCAAATTAAAATCACTAAATTATATACAAACCATGCAGTTCGCAGCCTCCAAAAAATATTAGGACTGGCTGTATGGGTTGACGGTAGGAAAGAAAAATACATTTTCTATAATTTCGCTCTTTACACTCATTCAAAGTGCGGGGAGAGGGCGCATTGGGCGCAAAGACCGATTACCGATTCGCCGCCCCCAACCGATTACACGTTGGGGGCGGCGAACTAGCTGTTTTACTCTAGAATATGGAAGATTGCTAAACGGATTCACGGAACGTACAATGACAAATGATAAGTGAGAAGGGAAAGTCGTCGGCAAAATTTGTTGCAGACTTCTATCTGTAAAACATCAGAAAACAGAATACAGAAAACCGTCATTCAGAAATCTTTTTGATTTCTGGTAGCAAAAAAAAAAAATCGGTAACCAAATTTGCCGCCCCAAAAATCTGCCGCCCTAGGCTCAAGCCTACTCAGCCTGCTGGTAAATCCGCCACTGGGTCCAAATATTAGGGGTTAAAGTATGAAATTGCCGATTTGTACTGAAAATCTATATTGTTTATTTTTTAAATTTTTAACAAATTTATTTAATCAAAATAGTTGCCATTATTATCTATACATTGCTGCCATCTAATGGGAAGGTCATTAATGCCTTTGCGATAGAATTCCGACGATCTAGACTGCACAAACTGTGTGAAAGCATTTTGTACTGCCTCCTGGGAAGAAAACTTCTTGTCACGTAGATAATTGTCCAAATCACGAAAAAAATGGTAGTCCGTTGGAGCAAGGTCTGGTGAATACGGAGGATGACGAATGGTTTCTAACTGCAGTTCCTGAAGGGTCAAAATGGTTTCTCGTGCTGTGTGAGGTCTCGCGTTGTCGTGGAGCAATAATGGTGAAGATCGATTCATGAGTCGGGGCTGTTTTACTGCTAGTTTTGTCAACATGGTTCGGAGTTCGGCACAATAGACATCTGCCGTTATTGCTTGACCAGATCGGAGAAAACTATAGTGAATAACACCATGCTGAGACCACCAAACAGTTACCATTACCTTTTTATTGGTAAGTTTTGCTTTAGGACACTGTTGTGGCATTTGACCTGGGGTCAGCCATTGCATTTTTCTTTTCCGGTTATCATAAAGAATCCACTTTTCATCACATGTTACAATTCGATCCAATATTCCTTCATTTCTGTACCGGTTCAACAAGGCAACACAAGTTTCAACACGCGTTTCTTTCTGCAGATCAGTCAAATCATGAGGCACCCATTTTTCGTATTTTTTTATTTTATTGATTTGACGCAAGTGAGTCAATATTGTGGGTAAGGTAACGTTAAACCATGCCGCTAATTCCTGGGTACTTTGACTAGGATCGGCTTCCACTATCTCTCTTAATTCATCGTTATTTACCTGTGTGGGCGGTCTTCCTCGTGGCTCGTTCTTTAAGTCGAAATTTCCATCACGAAAGCGTTTAAACCAAAATCGCACGGTGCGTTCATTAGTAGACCCCTCTCCAAACGCAGCATTGATATTGCGGGCTGTTTCTGCCGCGTTAGTTCCGCGTCGGAACTCGTATTCAAAAATAACTCGAATTTTCGCAGTATCCATCTTTCTTGTCTAAATTGAATAACAAAAACAATTGAAAGTCGATATTCAAATGTTTTACATTTTTTAAAAAAAGAACATCATAGAAACCATTTAAAAAAAGTTTCATTCGAAAACCTCAAACCATGAAGATTCTATGTCAATTCAAAGAACCTATTGCAATAAAACGGCAATTTCATACTTTAACCCCTATTATTTATCTTTGGATTTATTCCCTATTTTCATAAGAAAAGCTTAATCTGTTCCATGTTTATTTACTAATCTAAGATTAATATCTACTATCTTTCACTAGCTCGGTGACTAGTTGCTACCAACTAGACATTTTTGAGTATTATGTAAATAATTATACATTTGAGTATACATTTTTTTATATATGTACGCGAATTGTTCTTAATTTGACTATTGATGTATGTTATTGTTTACATAATGAGCATAGATCGAAGTAGGTAGAGCTATTTTGTGTACTTGCCATATGTAAGAATAATATGGATATTCCCTGAATTTGCCCGCGGTATTTGCTTTTTAAGTAGAAAAATAATAATAAGCTATTTGCGCCTTAAGGAGTAATGAAAGAATACACTTCCTCTCCGACGGGTAAGGTTAAGACCTTTAAGGATAGTATAATAAATAGATTGAAACTTGATCATGAAACCACATATATTTTTTGTATATAACAATTTCTTATATTTATACAAGAATCAACAATAATTTAACATTTTTATTCTGAAGTTGTACAAGCATATAGTTGCAATACAAATTATTATTTCCTCAAAAAATCAAATATGATCAAACAAAACAAACTATTTGTATATACAACAAAATCCTTGTTACAATGATCAACACGTATAATCAATAATTTACTTATTTAAACAAGAAATGTCATTGGTCTATTTCTTGGTCTGGTTCGTCTTCAGCTGCACAAGAAAACTGAGTATGACCTAAGTAAAAATGTATTACCATTTTTTTTTCTAAATTTTCTAATTTTAGTCTATTTCTTTTTACATCTAACACCCATTTATATGTAGAAAAGAAGGGTTCGTCATCTGTGGATGTTGGTGGAGCAAATTTATATAATACATACATACATATATATAATACATACATACATACATAATTTCGACATTTTTCTATATTTTTTCTTCATATTCTCTGAGGATATTTATGTCAGAATTCCTATCCAAAACTTTTACAATTTTGATTTTTATTCTTTCACACGTTCACTGCCGTAATGTGTATAATATAAGCGACTTCAAGACTTCTTTATTTTATAACCCTGAGATCACACTTTTGAATGGTGGCATATTATATACTACATCTAATCCACTATTTCTAGAAGAGGTTTTCCGTCACAGCATGATTTTTAAAGTTTGCATTTTTTCTAGAAAATACGAAGAGTTAGGTAAACAATTGGAACCGTGTTCTAACCAAGAACTCGGTAAAGTGTTTTAATACAGTCGGTCGCACAGTGTTTTATGGAATAAATAGATTATTTATACCCTAAAAAGGCATGACTTCAATTCCCAGAAGCCTTACTAAAATACTTTATCTACTCTGATACTATAATACAAAGATTCTAAAACTGAAAACAAAATGCTTATGACAAACATTACGTACAGGCCAAAAATAATAAAAAAAAAAGTTTAATTACGATACAGGTCTTGTATGGACACCTGTATCATAATATAACTTTTTAATCATAACGATACACCTATACAACCTCCAGCTGGACCAAGGAGGTTGAACCTCTACTTTAAAAAGGTTTCAATGAACGAGTCCGCGACGACGCAACACGCATTCACAATCGATGTTTGCACCTTGGCGCCAACATTTGACATTTAAAAAATCTTTTCAATATTTAAACAAAGTTTGGTTTTGTTTGCAACATTGTTTTACGTAATATAGTATGAGAGTAGATAAAGTAGTGTATGACACTGTACATAACTTGGTCTTATAACACTCGTGTGATACTATGTATAAATAAACTCGCCTACGGCTCGTTTTTTTAAAACACACTCATGTTATAAGAACCCTTATTATGCAACAGTATCATAAACTACTATTTTGAGAGAAAATTCATAAACTTATCATGACCTTCGACCTATGAAATCTAAAATATCTTTTTACGAAGTGAATATTAAGATTTTTTTTATATATTCGTGTCAATCGGACATAATCAGGCGCATATAAACGCGTTTCTTAAGCTTAAAAAATGCATTGGTTTGGGAGCAGCATTTATTTTGGATTTTGTATTTATTTTTTTCTCCTTAAAACGAAAAAGTAGGTTTTTTTTTTTTTTTTTTTTTTTTTTTTTTTTTTTGCCTGTAAAGTCGGTTTTACGGGCGAAGATTTTACGTGACAACGTCTTTTTCTCGGTAGAATATTTATTGATATGAATATAATTAAATTGCACAATGCGCGCGGCAGACCGATCATAGTTGAGTGGGAGAGAGACGCAAGGCATTCGGCGGGCCTCTCTCTCGTTCGGTGACTCATCGTAACGTTACCGAGCGTTACACTTTTTCATAAGTGACTCCCAGCCGCAACCAATTTATAAGACGTTATCACGTCAAAAGTGGAACCTAGAACGTAGATAGAAATAAGCGTACGAATGTGGTCTATCATACACAAAAAAGGCAAGTTCCACTATTGCTGCGTTAAGAAGATATTCATTTTTAAATTTTTATGCAAGGATTGTCACCGAACTTGACCTCGAACGAAAATTTTCAAAATATTAATTTGTGTATTATTTTTGAACGTTTTTAAAATAATGTAGATTTTAAGAACATGCTGGAGTACCTACCTTCAACATTTTTTTAGGCTCCAAGCTTTATAAGCAAACAAAGGAACGTTTATGGTGATTCCCAGTCAAGGCGGAAGTCACTATGATGAACATCGCTTTTCGTTTTCGGGTCTGGGTATTAACTGTTAATTAGTTGTTTTGTGTGTGTTTCGGAGACCCGATTAGACACAAGTTCATGCCTGCTTACTCTACGTTTTGTTACAATAATAGGTTA
Organism: Calamotropha paludella; assembly: GCA_927399485.1. Taxonomy (NCBI): domain Eukaryota; kingdom Metazoa; phylum Arthropoda; class Insecta; order Lepidoptera; family Crambidae; genus Calamotropha; species Calamotropha paludella. The sequence goes on along the minus strand of OV656803.1, from coordinate 26,853,353 downwards.
ATTGATTTCTGCCCACGACTTTGTACTTTGTTTTTATTTTCAAATTCAAACATATTTATTCGGTAGATTACAACAAAAAATAAACTATGTTGTTTGAAATAATTTAACACACATCCTATACTTTAAACGAGCAATTCTTGCATGTACCTATATAAATATATTGGTATGTAATTGGTTTCTCGGAAACGGGTCTAACGATTGTGATTGGATTTAGAAATTCATTCACATTTAAAATCGATCTAGGTAAGTGTCATCACCTGCCGGCATCTTTTTTATGCGGACCTCTACTTTAACTGAAGATTTTTCGAACGTCGCAAATGAAAGCAACCTGGAATTAATACGAAGATGATTTATTTGTATGAAAGTTCAAGTAGAGGTGCTGCATAAAGAAGGTGCCGGCAGGTGATGACACTTACCTAGATCGATTTTAAATGTGAATGAATTTCTAAATCCAAAATATCATCACAATCGTTGACCCGTTTCTGAGAAACCAATTACATATCAATATATTTATATAGGTACATCCAAGAATTGCTCGTTTAAAGTATAGGATGTGTGTATGTGTGTCAAATTATTTCAAACAACATAATTTATTTTTTCGACTGTTTAGCGTGTAAGGTACAAAATAAAATATGTGGACGAACATACAAAAAGTATTCCTACTACAAGTATACATATAAATAAAATTGGAGTGTCTGTTTGTAATATTGAAATAACCGTTTTTTATATATACGGTACATACACCAAAATAACATGTTTTACAACTTTGGTCCTGTCTGTTTGTTCCGGCCAATCTCTGAAATGGCTGGACCGATCGTGCCGGGACCTTTATTGGCAGGTAGCTGATGTAATAAGGAGTAACTTAGGCTACTTTTATTTTAGAAAAATTCTTTTATTTTAGAAAAATAATATTACTGCCACAGCAACGCGTGGCTGGGTCAGCTAGTGTAAATATATAATATTCATCTATAAGTGTTGTTAATTTATTCAATTGATTGACGGTATTAATTAACAAACAAAAAATGAAACATTTTCATTTAACACGTAGTTGAACTTTAGTACAACCCTAGATCATGAAAGTTGACCTTTATCTTTACTTCTAAAAACGGCAAAAGTGGGACTAGATTTTTATTTGGGCGATGTTGGTACTTGGCTTATAGAACCTTTCTATACTAAATCCAGGTATCCCTTTTGCCGATTTTTGGAGAAAAAAAAATTAAATCAAAATTAAAAAAAAAATTATTTCTCAGAAAGTAGGACATATAAATAAAATAAAATTACGAAATTATGCCTTCAATAATTTCTTATCAAGTGGGAAACATCTCATGGACAGAAACGGAACCATCTTTTGGGGAAAAATTGTTCATTTTTTCATGTGCAAATTTTAAAAACTTTACTGCTTCATATATATTTTTTTAATGAAAATAGTGATCTGGGAATTGAAGTCTTGCCTTTATTGGGGTATAAATAATCGATTTATGCAATAACCTTAAGGTGTAAATTTGTAGTCTCGAATCGTATTTGGCCTTTAAATCACCAAGGTGGCGAATTTTTTTTGGCAAGTCATAAAATTTTTAATTTCAATGAATTCCTATAAATTCACATATACATAATTCTATTGAAATTTGTATGATATTTATATAGTTTAAATTATTGACTAAAAAATTCAGTAATTTTAATTAAACATGAGTAAAAAGTCATTCTGGGATTGGTATTGCGTTCAAACTTTAAATTAAATAGAATTTCAAATTCAAAAGTCATTGCGTCATTGTTATCAAGGGCGGATCCAGGGGGAGGGTCATGGGGGTCATGACCCCCCCCTGGGCTAGGTCCAGGACCTAGGTAGACCACTAATTAAAATTGTTAAACAATGTTTTCATATATTTTTTGTCACTAGTTAGGTAGGTCTTGCTATAAGTAAGTCAAAACCTCAGACTAAGTCTACCAATGGACTCGCAATGTATTAACTAGGGCACATAAATTTGTGTCCAGTCTGCCATTACAAAGCACCGTGTGATCGCGCTAAAATATTAGTCAGTGAGCATTATTTGTGAATACATTTTACAGTTCTATGTTTTCATTGAATTTTTTAATGAATTGTAAAAAAAAAAACATAGTAAGTGTGGAATCTTGGATGCGGTATCCCTAGTTTTTGCCGCTATCATAGAGCACCAACACAAAGGCCATAGCAGGATAAGAACAGGTAAAGTGCCCCCGCGTGAATTATCTCCGTATCTTTTTGACGTGATAACGTCTTATAAATTGGTTGCGGCTGGGAGTCACTTATGAAAAAGTGTAACGCTCGGTAACGTTACGATGAGTCACCGAACGAGAGAGAGGCCCGCCGAATGCCTTGCGTCTCTCTCCCACTCAACTATGATCGGTCTGCCGCGCGCATTGTGCAATTTAATTATATTCATATCAATAAATATTCTACCGAGAAAAAGACGTTGTCACGTAAAATCTTCGCCCGTAAAACCGACTTTACAGGCAAAAAAAAAAAAAAAAAAAACCGACTTTTTTTTCTATAATTGCTACCCACTTCAGGAGTAATTCCTCAAATTTTCAGCCCTAAAAATCAACCCTTTCCAGAAGAGAATTTAAAAAAATGAAAAAAAAATATAACTCTCGACCGGGTAAACCGATTTGATTGAAATTTAATCACGTTTCAGATTTCATCTAGACACTTCACTAGAAATTTTTTTGTAATGGAAAACTAAACATAACCCTTAAAAAATGGTTCTTTGTTTAAAATTTTTTTTCAACAAATTTCGATACCCTCGAATCTGTTTCACCGATCGTGTGCATACAACGCATATTTCGGTTGGCAAATCTGAGTCCGCCATTTAAATAAAAAATATGAAACTATAAAACGTTAATAATTATATTAAAATAAAATTTTACATTTTAATTGTTTTTCATGAGAGAGGCCATGGTTGAGCGAATAAACCAGAGGCTAAACTGCGTTTCCCAGTGGGGCGATAGTAACCTCGTTAATTTCAACGCCTCCAAAACACAAGCGTGTCTTTTTACGGCAAAAAGAAGTTCCTTCCACCTCACTCCTACTTTCCGAGGTACATCTGTACCTGTGACCGACAGCCTTGAGCTTCTTGGCATGGAGTTGTCTTCAGACCTTAACTTCGGCGCCAACATCGAATCCAAAGCTCAAATTGCAGCCAGAATGCTGGGCGTCCTAAATAAGGTCAAGCGATATTTCACGCTTTTAACACTCTATAAAGCTCAAGTCTGATCTTGCATGGAATATTGCTGCCACCTTTGGGATGGCTCAGCAAAATACCAACTTGCTGCACTGGACACGATTCAGTGCAGAGCTGAGAGGCTCATCGGGGACAACAAATTGGTGAAGAGCAAGCTTCACACAGCTCATCGCCGCAAAGTTGCCTGTCTGGCGGTCTTCTACAGACTGTACTTTGGAGAGTGTGCTCAAGAGCTGCATCTGCTCATACCGCCATCTCTTTTATTCCATCGGACATCCAGACGCACTGCAGGCTACCACCCTTTCTTGGTTGATATTCCTACCTGTCGCACCAAGCGCCTTTCAACATCCTTCGTAACGCGCACAGCAAAGGAGTGGAACTCCCTCCCTGCGTCTGTATTTCCGAGAACTTATAACCCGTCTATTTTCAAAGCCAGGGTGAATAGGCACCTTCTGGGTTAGCTCGTTTCATCGTGGATTCTGTCTTGGCCCCCGGGCTTGATTGGGATCAAGAGCAAACCCATCCTAAATAACAAAAACATATGACGTCGGTGAACAAAAAATTTGGCGAAGATATGTTTTGTTCTTAACCATGCCAGAAAGTCACAAAAAAATTTGGGCAACTGTGCAACGCACATAACTTATTTTAAAAAAATAAAAATCTACTTTTATTTTTTTACACATGACGTCGGTGAACAAAAAATCTGGCGAAAATATATTTTGTTCTTAGCCATGTCAGAAAGTCGCAAAAAATTTGGGCAACTGTGCGACGCACATACCTTATTTAAAAAAATAAAAATCTACTTTTTATTTTTTTTACATATGTCGTCGGAGAAAAAAATTTTTTTTTTTAATTATTTATATTGATGAGAAAAAGTTATGGAACATCTTTCTGTAACTGTGCCTCGATTCAAAGTTGTTGAAAAAAAATATTAAACAAAGAACAATTTTTTTTTAGAGTTTATGTTTAGTTTTTCATTTCAACAATTTTTTTTGTGAAGTGTCTAGATGAAATCTGAAACGTGATTAAATTTCAATCAAATCGGTTCACCCATTCGAGAGTTATAAATTTTTTTCATTTTTTTTGATTCCCTTCTGGATAGGGTTGATTTTAGGGGCTGAAAATTTGAGGAATTACTCCTGAAGTGGGTAGCAATTATAGAAAAAAAAATACGGAGATAATTCGCGCGGGGGCACTTTACCTGTTCTTATCCTGCTATGGCCTTTGTGTTGGTGCTCTAAGATAGCGGCAAAAACTAGGGACACCGCATCCAAGATTCCACACTTACTATGTTTTTTTATACAATTCATTAAAAAATTCAATGAAAAACATAGAACTGTAAAATGTATTCACAAATAATGCTCACTGACTAATATTTTAGCGCGATCGCACGGTGCTTTGTAATGGCAGACTGGACACAAATTTATTTGTGCCATAGTTAATACATTGCGAGTCCATTGGTATACTTAGTTTGAGGTTTTGACTTACTTATAGCAAGACCTACCTAACCTCAAACGGAACGACTAAACTTTCTTTAATCAACTATTAAAGTTAATAAAGTACTTAGTTAAAAGCTTTCAAAATCACTTGTGTGAACTTGGCATCCAACTTTGGAAAATTTGTTTTTTTATTTTTTTCGAAAGATTTTTATTAGTAGTGGATAGTATAGTGAAGTTATTTTCGTTAGTAGTAATGCCAAAAAAATAGTAAAAAAATGTCATCCCCCGAAATCAGAAAAATCTATTTTTTCCGGTTGTTTGTCATAGATAAACGTTAGAAGTGGATTGTAGTGCAATTTTATTCGTAAGTAGTAAAATAGAAAAAATAAAAAAATATGTTTCGGAGTTTTTTTCAAAAACGATTTTATGCAGTTGATACTGTTTCAAGGCTTATACAATTACTACTAACGGTAAACATGACAGGGGGAGGTTCGTAGACGTTAGTAGTGAAAGATTTGTTGATAGTAGTAAAAAAAAAATTACTACGAGCACTTTAGTTGAATCAAACTTGTTTTAGAGCAATATTTACTGGATAAAGTCTGTTTGAAGATGAATACGATTACTACAAACGTTAGGATTAGCTAAGAGGAGTTCATAGAGGTTAGTAGTGAAAGAATTTTTGATAGTAGTAAGGAAAAAAAATTAAACGAGCACTTTAGTTGAATCAAACTTATTTTGGAGCGATATTTTCTGAATAAAGTCTGTTTGAAGATGAATACGATTACCACAAACGTTAGAATTGAGTAAGGGGGGTTCGTAGAGGTTAGTAGTAAAAGAATTTTTGATAGTAGTAAAGAAAAAAATTACTAGGAGCACTTTAGTTGAATCGAACTTGTTTTGGAGCAATATTTACTGGATAAAGTCTGTTTGAAGATGAATACGATTACTACAAACGTTAGAATTGACTAAGGCGGGTTCGTAAAGGTTAGTAGTGAAAGAATTTTTGATAGTAGTAAAGAAAAAAATTACTAGGAGCACTTTAGTTGAATCGAACTTGTTTTGGACCGATATTTACTGGATAAAATCTGTTTGAAGATGAATACGATTACTACAAACATTAGAATTGACTAAGAGGGGTTCGTGGAGGTTAGTAGTGGAAGAATTTGACTCAACTAAAGTGGTCCTAGTATTTTTTTAATCTTCAATCAGACTTTATCCATTAAATTTTGCTTCCAAACAAGTTTTACTCAACTAAATTATTTTTAGTAATTTTTTTTCTTTACTACTATCAAAAAATCTTTCACTACTAACGTCTACGAACTAATCGTATAAGCCTTGAAACAGTATTAACGTCATAAAATCGTTTTTAAATATACTCCGAACATTTTTTTTTTCTATTTTACTACTAACGAATAAAATTGCACTACAATCCACTACTAACGTTTATCTATGAGAAACAACCTGAAAAAAGAGAGTTTTCTCATTTCGGGGATGATATTTTTTTTGTATTTTTTTATTTTTTTGGCATTACTACTAACAAAAATAACTTCACTACCACTACTAATCAAAATTTTTCGAAAAAAAAAACAAATAATCCAAAGTCGGGTGCCAAGTTCACACAGGTTTAAAATTCTAATATAAGGAATAGTGTTCTAAAAATTTAGGTAGGTAGGTACAGTACTTACATACATTAATAAAATACCTACTTTTTACTGGTATCAATTATTTCAAAATTTAATTATTACTTCTTGTGACTTGACCACGATTATTTGACCCCCCCCTGGCGCCAAAGCCGGATCCGCCCTTGATTGTTATTAGGTGCGCTAGAATGACCCATTTTGGTAGCACTTATCTATGAACCCTTTGCCTCTTTTCGAATAGTACTTAGATGGGATGAAAAGCCTTTTTTTTACTTGAAGACCAGAATATAAATATTTATATAATACTAGCTGACCCCGCCACGCGATGCTGTGTAATAAGTTAAAATGAAACTTATCCTATGTCGGTCAAATACTATGACAGGTATTTTATATACATAGTCTAGCTGACCCAGCCATGCGTTGATGTGGCTCAATTATTATAGCCCGCGATATTTTTATTGTAAATTAAAATGAAACCTATTCTATGTCCTAGGTCAAAACAAATCCAGCAAAATAAAAAAAAATCATCAAAATCGATTGAGTAGTTTCGGAGCTCATCGCGGTCAATCTTGGAATAATAGTGGAATAAAGTAATATATTGGAATGTAACTGTTAAATTCAAAGATATACGTCTACGATATCTTTATCGTTTATGAAAGATTAACTATTACAGAGTAATTGAGTGTCAAAATGTACAGTATAATCAGTCTATACCTTTTTAACACGCTTTTATTAACTTTATCTCTTTTTTGTTTGTAACAGAATATTCCAACGCGAATTTTACCTTACTTGAAAACGTCAGATTAATTTGAAATTTTGCACAGTTAACTGAAACCGATGATAAATAATTTAAAAAAATCATCGGTGAAATTCAGCTAAAAATTCAAAATACGAACATTTGTTTAATTCTTAATAAGTAAAAATATGTTTCAATATAACAATTAAATAAAACGAGAAAATCAATGTAATTGCTTACAATTACATTGATTTTCTCGTTTTATTTAACACGCTCTTCTTAAAAAGCGTGGGGTACTTTGTACGACATTTTTCTTACATTAATTCTTCTTGACAACAAATGAATAAAAATAAACAACAATCGTGTTGTAATAATATTATTTGATAAAGAAAACTTATAAATGCGTGTGTACAAGAATATATTTGGTAACCAAGTCAATAAACCTTAATGTCTATAGTGACATAGAACATCGTAAGAATTTTGATTAACATGTAGTTTTACATATATGCCAGCCAGTATACAACATACGCCCCCATAATCTAAATTCGCAAAAGCAATAAACAAGGTAGTAGCACATTCGCAATAAAAAGAAACAACATAATAGCGTAGACAAATTAAAATAAAACTAAAACATAAATTACACTACAATACAACAAAACTTAAGTTACAATTGCAGTCGATATCAATTTATGTGATGCCCATGCCATCTAGGCAGGTTTTATGTTTGATGCGCCCTAAAGGCTTGGTCAGTATGTCAGCAGGTAATTTATCCGTCGATAAGAAACGTAACGTTACCGTTCCACCATTGACCTTTTCACGAATAAAGTGAAACTTAACATCAATATGTTTTGTGCGATTGTGGTGGACAGGATTGGCGGCTAACGTAAGTGCACTTTGACTGTCAGAATACAAAACAACTTTGTGAAGCTCACCTGATAGTTCAGCGTATAAACGCCTCAAGAAACAAGCCTCCTTGACAGCGCTGGCAAGGGCCATGTATTCTGCTTCAGCAGATGATAGAGCTACGGTCGGCTGCTTACGTGCTTCCCATGTAACTGGTCCCCCCGCGATACTAAAATAATATCCCGTATATGACCGTCTATCTTCGGTACAATTTGCCCAGTCAGCATCAGAATACCCACGAAGTATCCAATCCGTATTCTTTCTGTAAGTTATACCTAAGTCTTTAGTTGCTATCAAATACTTTAAGCATTGTTTAGCACATTTCCAATGACTTTCATCATACTTGGTGTTAAACTGACTTAAGTAACTCACCGTGAACGCAATATCTGGCCTAGTGCTTACAGCAAGAAACATCAGACATCCTATCAACTCTTGGTAAGGACAGTCGTAAGAGTATTCTTCCTTTGATTTCTCTAATCTTTTGTTGAGCGGCACAGATACACTTTTCACATCACTCATATTAAATCGTTTTGCTATTTTCTCGATGTATGTCTTCTGATAAATTTTTAGGCAATTATTTTCGTATTTTACATTCATACCTAAGCAAAATTCAATTTGTCCTAAATCTTTAATAGAGAAGCATTTTTGTATGTCACTTTTGAAATTGTCAAAGGTGACGTCTTCTTTATATAGACAAATTATGTCATCGACATACACGGCCAACAAAAGAGTTTCATTGTCTGCCTCCGAGGGAGCCTGCGTGAAACCAATAGCTGACAATGTTTGTTTTAATTTAATGTTCCAAGACCTCGGCGCCTGCTTGAGGCCATAAATGGAACGTTTTAATAAACAAACTTTGTCACAATGCAATTCATCAAAGAAGCCTTCTGGTTGTAACATGTAAACTTCCTCATCTAAGTCTCCATTAAGGAAAGCTGTATCGACATCCATATGGCGAATTTTGTAGCCTTCTTGAACAGCGAATGCTAACAGTGTTCGAAGAGAAGAATTACGTACAACAGGCGCATAAGTTTCAAAATAATCTACGCCATACACTTGCGTAAAACCTTTGGCCACTAAGCGCGCCTTATATTTTAAAATATTACCTGAAGCATCTCTTTTTATTTTATATACCCATTTGGATTTGATACACGATTTATTTTTAGGTTTATCAACTAATGTCCATGTACTTTTCTTTGTTAACGCGTTATATTCGTCCCGCATAGCAGAGATCCAATAATGTTTATCCTCACTGTTTATAGCATCATAATAACATTTTGGCTCTTCATCTAAAAAATTAGACACCAAAATATTACAAGAAAAGAAATCAGGAGGCTTACGATCTCTTTTTGGGTAACGATCTATAGCGTTATCTATGTTGTCATGAGATGGTTCAGTTGATGAAACAACATCTTCCTGACTACGTCCGCTGGTGTCTTCTATTAAAGAATTTTCACTGCTATTCTCAGTTACTTCATCACCAGATGAATGCATTAAATTATCACTATTTATTAAAGGAGTACATTGTTCAGACATGAGAGTTTCAGATAAAGCATTTAAATGTTGATTATCAAATGCTTTTAAATCAGTAAAAATATTTTCAAAAAATGTAGCGTCTCTCTCTTTGATTAATTTTCTCGGGTATCGCGTACCCTGAAAAAATAGCTCCTTGGATCGTCAGAATAACCCACAAAAATAAATTCTGCGGCTTTCAAATCTAACTTAGAGCGTTGACATGAAGGGATATGCACAAGAGCCCTACACCCGAATACTTTTAAGTAAGAAATATTAGGTTTCTCACTGTACCATTTTTCATATGGAGTTTCATTGACTAAAGCTCGGTGTGGAGACCTATTTTTGATGTACACTGCAGTTTCCATAGCGTCCTGCCAGTATGCTTTAGAAAGATTGCTTTGAGCTAGCATAGCACGAGCTTTTTCAACAATACACCTTATACCTCGCTCGCTAACTCCATTTTGTTGCGGGCTATAAGGTACTGTTGTCTCGTGTTTAATACCACAATTGCTAAGATAATTGGACATTTGTTTGTTAACGAACTCAGTCCCATTATCTGTACGCAAACATTTCATTTTTGTATCTGATTGTCGTTCAACAAAAGAATGAAATGTCTTAAAAATCTCAAAAACATCAGACTTCAAAGCAAAACAATAAATAAACATCATACGTGTAAAGTCGTCAATAAATAAAATAAAATAATTATTGCCCTTAAAAGATGTAGTAGAAAATGGTCCACAAACGTCAGCGTGAATTAGTTCTAAGGGAGAACTTACACGTTTGTATTTAACTTTCAAAAACGGTTTTCTGGCTTGCTTACCTTCTATACATGGTATACAGGGATCCTTATCTACATCAGCATAAGTCATACCAGTTGCTTGGCCTCTTTTTAGTTTGTCCATCCCGATACGACAGAGGTGACCCAGACGCCTATGCCAAAGTTGATATTCAGTCAACTCAAAGTGCACTTTACGTTCCGTATTGTCAACCACATCTAATGCTGCAAATTTTTGTGCTTTGTTTGGATTTAAGTTCAAACTATACAAACCACCACTATAAGTACCCTGTAAAAAAGAATTGCCAGTAAAAGTTACATCAATGTTATTATAAAAATTACAACCACGCTTATCAAAAATAACTGTGTAGCCTTTGTCAACAGCTTTCTTAACAGAAATTAGGTTACAATGTAAATCTGGTACAAAAACAACATCTTTTATTTTCGTAATGCTTGGAATACCTGTAACAACTATATCACCTGTTCCAACAGCTGGCAATTTGTCTCCATTCGCAATAGTGACAGAACCGGCATCATGACTCAACGGCTTATAGTTTTCAAAAAATTCCAAACAAGGACTCATATGACTAGTTGCTCCAGAATCAATGTACCATCGTTGACATTTCTTATCATTATTTTCGGCAACAAATGCAGTGAGTAACGTGGAATCTTCTTGAGTAACTCTTTCTACTACACTGCCAATATTGGCTTTCTTCTTTCCCTTTTTGTGTGGGCATTGAGGACTCTTATGTCCTGGCTCATGACATTTATAACAAACAATAGGCTTTTTAGTTTTGTTTTTTGATGTCCTCGAACTTAACGCTAAGACGTCATTTTGAGGTACGTCTTTGGCCATTTCGTTCAATAATTTAGATTTTACTAAATCACTTGTTACCTTTACATTGGAGTTTTCAAGTGCCATTATGAGAGGTTCGTATTTAACTGACAGACCTCCTAACAAAATAGCGGCGACAGACTCGTCGTCTATGACTTTACCAATGTCTGCTAAATCTTGTACTGTACACATAATAGCATTTATATACGACTCAATATTTACAAAGTCATTCAGAGCATACCTGTATAAGCGGCGTTCGAGTGATAGCCTGCGGCCCATCCCTTTGTCTTTGTAAGCATTTGCTAGTGCGTCCCAAGCTTGTTTTGCTGATTTTGCTGATCTGACATGAGTAATGGCTGAACCATCTAACGTGAGCGAAATCTTAGACAAGGCCTTCTGATCCTTTCTAGTTCTCACATCTTCAGAGGTAGGATCACCATCAGCGTAGCCTTCAATGGACTTCCACAATTCTTCATGAATAAGCAGCGCTCGAATTTTAAATTTCCAGATGCTGTACCCATCTCGATTAGACAATAATTTAATGCCACTGAATTGATCACTCATTATACTAGAGCTTCGTGCTGATAACGAATGTTGTAATAATATTATTTGATAAAGAAAACTTATAAATGCGTGTGTACAAGAATATATTTGGTAACCAAGTCAATAAACCTTAATGTCTATAGTGACATAGAACATCGTAAGAATTTTGATTAACATGTAGTTTTACATATATGCCAGCCAGTATACAACAAATCGATATCGAGTACTTGTTATATTGAAATTTATTTCTTGCTTTTTAGTTTGGTTTACCATAAAAGCGTATTTTTTTACTTATATTTTTATTGCTCTAAGGGGCCGTAGATGTAAATATGTATATCGAAATAATTTTCTACACGACACTTTGTGAAATTCCAAATTGAGGAATTACAAAAACAAATCTTATATCGTTTCCCCTTGAAGTACGTAGCCTTAAACTGATAGACCTTTAGATACGCTCAAGTTCCATTCAACAGCTTAAATAGTATTTTTAGTTTTTTTTCTAAACTTATTATTCGATTGAGGGATAGAAGTGAAATGTACACACATATTAAGTAGTACTATAATTTTAAAAGGTTCAAATATTAGATGATGGGTTAAAAAATTCATAGTAATCAGAACATATTCGTATAGCCAATTCGTATTGGTAAAAATACGCTATAGATACATATTCATTATATAAACATACATTTGAATACTTGGTCGTACCTAATTATTCGCCCTCAAAATCATACTCAGGTATTCAAATCTGACTTTAATTTTACTACTCAAGATATTTTTCGCATACATATTTATAAATAAGTTGTAATTATAATTTTTCTTGCATATTTTTCAAGTATTTGAATGATCATTCTTAAGAGAGACTAATTCACAAGTTGTTATTTGATCATTTTCTTTTCGATGAAAGACGCTACGAATAGAGTCGATTTTCGCGCCGACTAACCACGTTATTGATCGTAAGCAGTATGCGCCAGTGGCGCCGCGACGCGGTTACCGGCGTCGCCGCCCGCGGTCTTCCTCATGCGCCAGCTGTCAAAACTGTCTGACGTAATCAGCTAGGGCGGCGCACACACGGCAACCGCCAGCCGCTTGCTAAGTACGTCCGCGCGGTACGCTCGCTTCCCACTGCACTCGTTGGCGCGCGGTCCAGTGCACTTCGTTTCTCTGCCGCACGTTTCGCGCGGCAGGTGAGACCATTCGAGACCCGGCGTGCCCCGGCCGTTTCTAGCGCCCATCGCGGTATTGATCGCATCCCATAGTGTCCGCCTGTTTCAATGTTTATAAACAGTCGGCTGCATATATTCGGTTCCACTTGTTTTTGATACTTACGTTTCTGGCGGCGAACGATTTGGACGGTTAATCCTGAATGCACCAGCAACTCTACCACAGGACTTGTATGTATGCATTTGTTTACATCGATTTATTTTACGTCTACGCAGTTCCTTCCTAAAGCACCAAGTTCACGTAGCTACGTTGTGGCAAGCTATAAATAAGATTATATTAGAATGTTTGCATGTAAACATACGCATGTTGTCACTGAGTCTACGTTATTTAAGTTCGTATATTTGCTTTTCAATTGATTTGGATAACGCCGTTAAAACTGTTATTGCAATCTTAACCGTTCTATAGGTATATTTACATATACACACATGAGATAAACGAATAGGTAAGTGATACGCCAGTGCACTGCAGTGCATATCAGTCTCGTCGTTGCGCAACTGAAACTAACCTGTTACCGGCTGCTTGAGAAATTTTAGATAGAATCACAAATAAAAAAGATACCAGAAATGCTTTGTACGGTATATAGTTCGTATCAGTGATGTAAATAATGAACTTGAATGTATAAAATATAACTGTATTTTACCCACGACGCGTTGAAATATAAAAAGAGACAATGTCCTGATCCAAATTTATGTAGGTAGGTACAATTGATATTAGTGATTCTATATTAGACATTCTATAATAAGTAAATCATGGAAATAAAATCTCAAGGTTTCTATTGACATCAAATCACGAGCGGAAATAAGCAATTTCATGGCGGAAAAATGTCACGATTCTTTCTGTTAGAGAGGTAGAGAAAACGTTTGTTTGTTTTGCTGTAGAGTTCACGAGGAATATCGTTTCATATTATATATAGCTTCGCTAACGAGCGAGCGGAAAGGTCAAGGGTTATTTCTATAATAGAAATCTGAAACAGAATGTCATCGTTAGAACGATATGTTAATGTAGGTTATTTAGGAACTTGTACTTAGAACGACCTAGTTTTGACAGTTCCATTAGGTGAGGTCATGTCCCAGACGTTTCTAGGTCTGCGTGGTGGCAGGAAGCATACATTTCTTAGTATGTGTGTATACACCGCTTCCGCCTAAATGGTGGATGTCCTGACTGCTTGCAAATCATGCCGGAAACCAATGAAGTGCAAGTAGGACAAGCAAGAAGTATAAAATGGAACAAACGAGGAGATTAATTGCTCATGAAACAAAGAACGACTAATAAATGGAAACGAAATAGTTTTATTTCTGGATGATATAAAACTTTATGGGATTCTGTACATTAATGACATAGGCTAATGATTGATGTTAATGGAAAAAAAATATCATTTTGTAACTCTACCAAATAAGATTTCAGTGATTAAATTTTTAGCCAACGGGCGATACCTATCGCCTTCTGAATAGAGGAAGAACGTATACCTATAATCGACATCACGGAATCTCATAAAACTCTGATTGTGATTAAAATTTAGAAACGGCACGATTGCGCTGTCTGGTTTACCGATGCAGTGAAGGTATGAAACAGATCAACGTCAAAATTAGAGTGCTCTAGGTACCTACGTATAGTGTGTATAGAATGTAGAAAATACTGACGGAGAATAATAGGAACTTTCTACCCCTTTTGCAGGGTAATTTGTAAGTATATGTAAAGAACTCTTCAGTTAGACCAGTTTAGGAATAGATAAATTAAATATCGTCAGTAGAATCAAATACCACAGTATAAATTAAACTTTTATTATGGATGCAAACATAGTGTGGGAAAAGATAAAAAAAAAATGACTAAAGGTCTTATGTATTCTGTCGGCAATTTTTCGAGTATTAGACTATTTTAGGTACTGCGATTTTTTATTGCGTAATGAGCATCGAATGAAAGGAAATTTCACATTAAATTATGCTATGTCAAACTAAGGAATACCTAGCAACAGATACAATAGATAATGTTAAATGAGGAATACGCATACAAATATGTTATTAAAATAGAGTATTATGTAAACAACTAAGACTTACGTACGAATTCTTATGTTTATCATATAAATATTTGAGATTAGAATCTGCGTCCAATCTTCTAATCTTGACTGATTAGCCGCAATTCGACTACATATTTTAATTGTCCTTATTATTTAACCTTGTGTACCGTTATTCGAACCACATCATTATTTAAAAGACAGGTAACTCCAAAAAGTTTAGAAAATATAGATCTGGCTTATATGTTCTTTATTGTAAATGTTCCAATATTATATTGAGGCATAATAAATGGTGAGAAATTCTTTCGTAATCTGTACTTTTGTTTGAGACTATCAGTTAACAATATAAGGAATAATTAATTATAATTTGACGCCTTAAAATGCTCACGAAATCAAACATTCCATTAAAAAAAATATTACATAAAATTGTATATACCAATGTATATTTTTGGTAAATAAATGTATTTAAAAAAAAACAAAAAATGTTAAAAATAAAAAGTTATTTTGTTATTATATTTAATACAAAAAATAAATACTGTTAACTTAGCTATAAATATAAATTCGAAGTTTGACTTGGAACAGCAAAAATTCCGTTTTATAAAATTATTAACTTGAGTAGCGTTAAACCAATTACTAAATAAATAAACTTTTTGACACTATTTTTGTTCTTCGAAATAATCTTTGTATTATTAGCATAAGTAAGAGCTGTGACAATTTAGACATTGTATTTTGCTCAGTCATCATTACCGCGCAATAATTAGACGCTCTTGAATAGTTGCAGTGGCCTTGTGTGTGATGTGATGTCATGTGATCGGACAACACAAACAGAGGCCGCACAATAATAGTGGAGTCGCGTCATCAGGGCGCGTCAAACATGCGATTGCGGCCACCGGGCGAGTGGGCCCGAATTACATTTTTGAATATAAATTTTCCACACTTATTTGTACGGCTATATTATTTCTTTCCACTTCATTTTTGTCGCTATGTATACTTGCTAGCATTTTTGCATATTGATTCTTTAAATGTGTGCGATGATTCGCAGTGTGTGATGCAAGATGCCGATTATTACGTGGCGAAAGAGGATTAATGTTGCGACAATATTCTTATCACTTCACTGTTTTGCATATCAGTTGTAGATTAGATTTGGATTAGCGATTGTTTATTACTGATTAAAAATACATAAGCATTGTAAAAAAATGATATTTACTAAAGCTAAAAATTCTTAATTTTGATTATCGTGATTTTTACTTTATTAGTTTTATACCAGATTTAGGGCAAAACTTCCGAAAATGTAAATTATTACATTTGTACTTAAAAGCAATCTTTATCACTCAAACATATTATGAAATATTTTTAAACATATGAATTTTAAAAATTAATAAATGCGGGAAAGCTTAGATTTGAGTGCGACTTGTCTTCTCACTAAATCTTTAAATAATTAGTTAATTTCAGAGATGGATAAATATTGACAGTTCCTACTGAACATTGGTAATTATTATCTATATAATTAACAATTCCGATAATGTTTATCACATACTTAGTTATTCGCACCACACCACTTCAATTAAAAACAAAAATGTGAAAGTAATTTTGAGTCGTTAATATTATTGCCTAGATGAAAAAATGGTCAAGTTCAAGTCGGTTATGCACCAAGGGTTCCGTTCAAACCTATTTATGTATTAGATCCTATTACAGTATTATGGATTTGCCCTTTACTTGTGTTACATGGGATTGCTTCTTGCGAAATTTCATGGTTTTAGGTCAACACTAAGTACCTTGCAGGTTTTGATTCATTTGCGACTGTTAAAATAGACAGCACTAACGGCCGTATATTTTTTGATTGCATTGACTTAGACCTTTAACGCGTTCCTTTAGAAGAAGGGCCACGAAGGATCGACTGACAACGAAGGGTACCTTTTTCTTTTGTGATACCCATTCCCTAAAACAGTGCCCCACCCAACATAGACAAATAAATGTCCTGCATTATAATTTTTCTTTTACATTTTTACATTTGTTGTAATTATCTATATGTAGTAAACGCACAAGCTTTGGTTTGAAACGAATAATTAAAAGATTTGTAATAGGTACCATTTGTATGTCATATACATATTTTGCTGCCATGTCTCTCAGGTATAGAGACGTGCCACTTGTTTTTAACGAAATCGGTAATTCAATATAATTGAATTCAATTCATATAATTGAATTCAAAATAATTTAAGTTCGTTCACGTTTTCTATTCGTGTTATTTTAATGTTACTCTGTATACATTTTTGTCAAAGTACATTTTAGGTATATCACAATCTGTAAAATAGCTTAATAATTAGCGATATATATTAAACAAAGTTGATTCTCGATTAGCGGTATCGATTTTACAGAAGCGGAAGTGAGTGTCTTCTCTAATTGTTTTGTTACTCATTACATTTTACTTTTATTTTTGGAGAACTTTTATTAACTTAGCTTTTCTCACGGGCTCTTTTTCCTGCATAAATATACATAGGGCTACACACCTAATTAACAATACTAACTAGTATTTATAGATATTTTATGACAATATACAAGTACCTACAAATAATTATTTATACTTCCATACAATATCTTTTTATCATTTCAGCTATTTAATTAAAATCATAACCAGGTAGGTGCTTATTATATAATGCTGGTACAGAATGGAATGCCTTTATATTTTATTAAAAAAAAAATAACAACTGGTTGCACTCGGTAGTGCCGGCAGAAGTGAAAACATGAACATTACAACCCGGTTGCAATATCTGTGGACCTGATGACGTCACGTCAGCGCTTAGGTACGGTGCACAAAACAAGCATCATGGGGATAGTATTGTAAACAATAATAATTATGAACTATAAATAAAATATATTATACTTTTACTCGTTTATTCTTTTATTATTTTATTTTTTTATTATTTATCAAGAGAACGGGGAGGGAGCTTGACATTCCAGCGAGGTCCACAGATATTGTAACCGAGTTGTAACGTTGTGCATTTTTGATATTTTGGAATGGTTTGGGAATCATTTCGCACTAATTGCTTTTATGATTAGTATAAAAGTACTATCATTTATGTGGTTAAACGAAACAGTAGTAGGCATACATTTTCGCAGCGCGGTAGAAAAAGAGCGCTGGCGGTCTTCTCTCCCTCCGTCTCACGAATTTTCGATCAGGTCACGTGTCCTGACGCGCGTTTAACATTTTTTATCCATCCTAAAAATTGCACAACGCCGCTGAAGAAGTTTTCACTTCAAAAACCGGCTAAGGCCTGCCGCTCGCAGAGGGTTTCATACAAAATTTTAATTAAGTAAATTATAAAAGTACCGAACATTGCTCTAACGAAATAATCAACGGGTTGAGGGATAAACTTAACTTTGCAGTTGACTAACTGTTCTCGACATACATCAACGCGGTTATTTTACGAACTGCAAAAAAAGTATTTTTTGCGATGCAACTACAAATTTACGGTTTTCGGATTTTTCCTTTACTTGTGCTTCATATCATCGCTTCATGCCAAATTTTATGATTCTAGTTCAACGGAAAATACTCTATAAATTTTGATTCTCTCGAGAGTATTGAAATATATATTTTTTTGCAACATATACGGCCGTTTCTTTTTTACGTTTACTTAGAAGTTTGATTTTTTCACAGCCTGCAGGAACTGTAGACCTTAGCATATAGTATTAATTTCAACTCGATACCTCCATGCGATCCCGAGATATGGGATTTTGACAGACGGAAAGACGGACGGACGACCCTAAAAATTAATAATACACACCTAGGTGATCTGATGCTATCCAAGTACACTCATAAATAAAGATGCGTAGGTAGTTATTTATTTGATCTACTTGAAATTTTATTCATATTATTAATGTACCTACGTACAAGGAAACAATAAATATATTCAGAGCATATTCAATATACATCTTTTTCTTTACGATTATAACTTCGATTTTGAGGTTCCTACGCTTGTACTGTATCGACAAATGCTTGATGTGACTGCCTGAATTATTCCAGACAATTAGCATTTTCACATTGCTGTCGGTTCTGGGGCATTCAATATATTAAACCTGAGCAATGTCTTCTGCTCTGATTAAATATCCAGAAAGATTCAGTCTGTTTTTCTGAACTCCTGTAGCAGAAGCACTGCCCCAAGCCTATAAAATGGCAAAACATCAACAATCTAAACCTCATTATTTTTTTAATAACTTATTTTATAAATGAAATATATTTGTCAGTTGCAACTAATTTAAAAACTACTCAAGAACAGAAATACACTTAATTATGGTTATAAAAAAAATGGTTGTCTGTAAAGGCGGTTTACGGTTAATTTTACTTGATAACGTTATATGAACATTAATGAAAAATTGCATATTTTTATGAATTTAATTATATTATTATTACTGAATTTTCATTATTTTATATAATACAAAAACGAGTGAATTTGAAAATTAATTTGTCTATTTTTTTTTTTTTGATAAGTTAACGTTTCTTTGCTCCCGTTAATTCAAATATTTTTTTACTTAAATTAACCATTAATTACAATAACATTAATTATAATTACAATTACAAGTAACACTGTGTTATTAACAATTTATCTACAACTTATATGTATACATGTGTGATGTTTTAGATCCTTCGTAGTTTACTTTTTATACGATCTTTTATATGAGTCATAATATTTTTTTACTTTTAAACACGAATACACTTACTGGTATACTCGCCCGCGCTCCACTCAAAACTCAAAACATTACGATGAAGATGAAGAAATATTTCGTTCTATTCTCCCTTTAAAAACAAAAGGCAAAGTTAGCTAACTAGCACTTGTAGTTTCTGAGATTTCGTGATAAGTGAGTGACCTTTCGCTTTTATATATATAGACTGATTGACAAGCAGGTGTTAATATTTCAATTTAATTTAGCGTCGGTATTGTCCCTTTTAAATAAGTAAGAAAAACAAACTAAATTATAAGAAGTATTAGCTCTTAAAGCTAAATGCGATGCGGAAGTAAGTAGGCATAGTCTCAAAAACGATTACGAGGCAAAGCATTTGATATTCTGAAACCGATGCTGGGCTTGGAAATTATCCATGTTTCAAAATATTTACTACTACTTACTTATAGGTAACTTTCATCACCTTTTTATGTTGGAAAGAAAAACCGCAAGTGCTATTGTCAGACCAAAGCTTATATCGGTACTATAGGCATCAAAAGTACTTAGTGAAAGTGCGTCAACGACAGAAACTGTAGTCTGACATTCATGTGGGCGAGGTGCTCTACACATTAGTTTAAATTACTCATTAAGATTCATCAGCGTTAAATGAAACTTTTGAGAAAAGCGCGTTTAGGAAAAATGATGAGAGTGAATTTTTACAGGATAGCGGCAGGATGAAGTTGGCCGCTAATTGTCTCAAATTTTCGTCAGAGCTGATAGCTACATTCAAGATAGTAATTAAAAAAAATATAAATCTATCTATAACGCGTGTTTTATACAAGTAAACATATAAACTATATTGTTTTTATTCAGATTTTTTTAAAGGTTTTCAAAAAAAGTGCCCCGGAACGCGGTGTCAGCTGCCAAGGCGAGGTATAGGGCGAGTACCTAGATATGCGCCCCGTCCGGCCCGCTTTATATATCAAGACATTTAAAACTTAATCTTAAAAAAAACGAAAGATATGGCAAAGAATGACAAAGCTTAAAAACAAATTTAAATAAAAAAAAAAATGTGGAGTTGATAATTTTCAGTCAATATTTTGATATTTAATCAATTAAATTATATTCGTCAGATTTCAAAGTTTTAATAAAGGTAGAAAACTTAGTAGTTATGTTATCTATACTACTATATAAATCTGTTGGTTCTGTCTGTACATATATTATTTTGGACAAAGGAGACCTTTCTTTTCGGGCCAAAAATGTACCTTGGTACAAGTTATTTGAAAATAAACATAATAATGTACAAACACTTATTTCATATATAATATACCCATAAATTAGATTTTTATAAAGTTAATAAAACACAATAAATTATACACAAAATCACAACTGCGTAGAACGAAACGCTAATATGGCACTTGTGTGTGACTTATTGTTGTCAGTGTGTGACAGTCAGTTAGATTTTAACAAGTTTCTTGCGGCTCTGGGACACGGTATTTTAGTAAAGTCCGTAGGCTGATAAAATAACTAAACGCTTAGAATGATTCGCAATAGCAAGAAATATCTATTTTCGCTCTTGATCCTACTGTATATATTAAAAACAGAAGAATTCATAAAGCAGTGTTGCTGATAAACTTGTATACATTTTATGTTTAAGACTGAATATCGAAAAATGTTTATATAACTTTAAGCTACAAAACGCTTCAAACTCAAAACAATTGTGCTTGCCAGCTAAAAAAAACATTTGTTGCAAGTAATGTATATTTTTGAATGATTTTTTTTAGTGGTACAAATGTATTTAAAAATAAATAAGATTTTTTTTCGGAATATACAATTTTTTAGCTATTTTTTGGTATCTTTGAATCTTAGGTGCATATTTAGCCTTACTTATATGGAAGAAAGAAAGGCTCCTTTATGAAAAATATTCGTTGTATGAAACACTGATACCAATTCTACCATTTTTTTTAATTCTTGTCTGTCAGTTTATCTGTATGCCCTTAATAAGTCAAGAACGGGTTGAACGATTTCGATGAAATTTGGTATATGGTAAGAACATGTGATTGCGCAAATGATAAGCTATATATCATATCGTTAAAAACCTTTTAGTCCTAACTAATATTATAAATATGAAAGTAAGTTCGTTAGTTACACTTGCACGCCCTTACTACTTAATCGATCATCATGAAATTTTGCATATTCTTTGCCAGGGGTACAGAAAAGTACATAAGTTAACGCAAGCGAAGCCGCGGGTAAAAGCTAGTAGTTTTATAAGTTCTGAAGTCTGAGTGTAAGTTCTTAAATGTGCAAACGTTACTATCGCTTTTAACATTTGTATCTATGATAGACCTTAACACAAACAAGTAAGGTCTGGATTTAAAATCTTATCTACAATGTGATAGTAAAGTTTGCATATTTGAAATCTTACACTCTCGGCCAGGTGCTATTTGATAACGGAATAGATAAGTGGTAGATCATAGCGACGTTACCATACGTTATGGTTTCCAAAAATCTTTTTATTTAAGGCGGCTTAGGAGAAACGTTATCCTACTCAAAAGTACTATTTTACATAGTTCAACGTCTTATTTTTTATAGTGTAGTATCTTGATGTGCAGTTGACAGTCCAACTTTGGTCACCATAGTAGAAAAAAACGTAAGGTATTTGTGATACTATCTAACCACTCACTAGCCGCCGCAGGAAAGACCGATTACACAAGTTATTAAAAAAAATGGTAACTTTAGACTTAGACGATAGCAAATAATAGGTATAATTTATTTATTTAGAACTATAATATACAACGTTTTTGTGATACCAATGTTTTTACTCACTTGTTATAGTGTACACTGTTAAACAAACATGCACAATAATACAAAAGAGTTCGTTAGTGCATGACTCGGTGGACATAGATCCACCATTGTAGACCGGGTTAAGCAACTATCACCAAGGTTGATAATTATGTACTGAATGACCAAATTTTCTCTCATTACTTTAAATGTTTCCATAGTTGAAACTATGTACTAATATTGAATTAGTTAACGAAAATTTCTAGACGCAGGTTAACGCGCGTTGTAGATGTATGCACGCACAACTATAAATTATTCAATTCAATTCAATTTTGGGGTATATGGCTGCGTCGCATTACGTGACGATTCTGCCAATGTCCGAGTTAAAAGAGACAAGTTACGTTAGATACTGTACAGTTTATGACGAGAATGAGCGGTTCACCTGACGCTAGCTCTCTTGAGGATCTGTAACAAAGACCAGAGACAGACATCAACACAAAGCCCACCACCATACCTGTCTAGTTTCCAATAGGAGTACAATTAGGGGTTAATGCTAAAGGATAATACGTGGTTACTTTTACAATTTTATATTATTAAGTTTTAGGAATTTACAAAGGATATATATAATGGGACTGCGTACTTGGGTCAGCATATAATTAATGTTAATTGGACGATGCACATTTTTGTTTAGTAGACTATAAAGAGGCGTGTTGATTTTTGGACATTCAAAGAAGATGTGTTCAAGGTTCCCTTCACCCATACCGCACTCGCATATGGAATGGTCTCTAATTCTCATCTTAGACAAGAACACAGGTGTACATACATGACCTAGTCTTAATCGGATAATTGTGGACGTTATTGCTTTTGGGATTTGTTTGTGGAAGAAGAACCAGGGTTTAGTTGGAATAACAGGTTGTAGGCTACCGTAGTGTGAGCCTTTATTACGCAAGGACCTTTGGTATATTCCATTCCACATATTCCACATCTTTGATTTAGCGTTACTTCGTAGGTCTCGCGCAAAGACTGTGTTTTGATATTCGATGCCAGATGTAATGGCATTTTTAGCGCAGTTATCGGCGACTTCATTGCCTTCGATTCCCTTGTGACCTGGTATCCAGGCTAGAACCACTTCTATATCTGAATTAGAGCACTCCAGCAGAGCTTCTCTGATTTTGAGAATGACGCTAAAATTATGTTTGGAATGAAAGGGAGGTTTTGCTATATCCTTCAAGCAACTGAGACAGTCTGAGAAAATTATTGATTTATTTAGCCGGTGGGATTTCACATATAAGATAGCTTCAAGGATAGCTATGGCTTCTCCGGAATTTACTGTTAAGA
The DNA here is from genome assembly GCA_927399485.1 of Calamotropha paludella. Lineage (NCBI taxonomy): Eukaryota > Metazoa > Arthropoda > Insecta > Lepidoptera > Crambidae > Calamotropha > Calamotropha paludella. The sequence continues at coordinate 26,829,742 of OV656803.1, read as the reverse complement.
GGGGGGAGCCTTTAAAGCTTAGAATTATTCTATATTTTGGTAGCCAAATTGCTATACCTACGTTACCGCTCTTCTCTACTTTTGATGCATCTGTATATAAAGCGACCCAGTCAGGCCAGTTTTTACAAAGGTTGCCTTGAAACGTATTGTTAGCATCAATTGAGCTTTTAGAGATTCCAAAATCTAGGAGAATGCGGGGTTGGGACGTTAAAGCCTCAAAAGAGACTTCAAAGAGAGCATTTTTTGACAATTTGGCTACTGCTGATGGGAGTGAGACAAGGTCCTTGTAGCTTTTGACCAGAGGAGGAACATCTTTATTAATCCAATACGCGGAGTTAGAAGTAAGGTTGTTTAATTTTTCAAGTTTACCTAGAAGGGGGTGGTCTTGGTATTGTGAAATATTTATAAGATATCTATCACTCATCATCTGTCGCCTAAGTTGTAGGGGTGGGTCAAGACATTCAGCTTGTAAGGCATTTATAGGGGATGATCGCATAGCGCCTGCAATTATGCGAAGACACTTCGACTGGATCAATGTTAATTTACTTAATGCCGACTTACTACAAGGCTCCAGTATAAAGCTTCCATAATCGAAGTGACTTCGTACAATTGCATTATATAAAAGTTTTTGGCTGATCGGGTGAGATCCCCAATGTACCCCGGAAAGGCACCTGAGAATATTTAAGTTTTTTTCAGCTTTCTGGCAAATGTATTTTAGATGATACACACCGTTCATTTTGGAGTCAAAAATTATACCTAGAAATTTACAATTGTTGACAATTTCGATTTGCTGCCCATTTATCGTTATGTCAAGCGGCGGTATGCTTCTCTTGCGAGAGAAAACCAGAGCTTTGGACTTATCTGGAGAGAGTGATAATCCGTGGTCCGAGAGCCAATTGCTAAGGTAATATAAGGCAGAATTTATTCTAGAGGTTGCTTCCATCAAATCTTTAGAGGGAGCATACAGAGCAATATCATCTGCGTATTGCAGGATGTTGCAGAAGCTGTTAACTGATCTGTCAAGATCGTACGTGTAAAGGTTGTATAAAAGAGGGCTTAAGACAGAGCCTTGAGGGAGACCCTTCCAGACTGTTCTCGGCGGTTGTAGCTTGCCGTTGACGCGTACGGAGATTGACCTAGACATGAGTATACTACATATAATGTTTATCAACCTCACTGGGAGACTCAGATGGTGCAATTTTTGCCTGAGTACAGGAAGTAGGACATTGTCATATGCAGACGTCACATCAAGGAAAACACCCACCACTGAAGCATGTTCAGAGAAAGCGCGACGAATATCTGTAGATAAGATGCTCAGGCTATCTAATGTGCCCATCGCTTTTCTAAATCCAAACTGGAATTTAGATAATATTCCTTTGGACTCAACAATCCATTCAAGTCTGTTTTTTATTAAATGCTCTAAAATTTTACATAAGATAGAAGAAAGCGCTATGGGCCTATATGAAGATGGGTCTTTGGGGTCTTTGCCTGGTTTTAAGATAGGGATTATAATTTGGGTTTTCCAAGAGGTTGGGATTTGACCAAAAATAAATATGTTGTTTAGGATATCGAGCAGAATTATCTTAGCCCTATCAGAGGACTTAATTATAAAAGAATATGGGATCCCATCTATGCCTGGAGCACTATCCCTTAAACCATCCAGGGCACAGTGTAATTCTGTAAAGGAGAACGGTGAGTCCATTGATTCGAGGGTACTTGTTGGGAGATATGAAGGGAATAAGTCCTTGTCAGGAACAAAAGGGGGGGCAAGCTTGTTCTGAAACTCTGGCAGCCAGGAGTCAGCTCCAGTGGGTGAAGAACTATTCGAGTCAGCTGCTCTACGAAACGCGTTAACTTTTTTCCAAACAGTAGAGGCCGGAGTGCGGGGACTAAGAGATTCACAAAAACTACGCCATCCAAAGCTCTTTTTCCTCGCAAGGACACGTTTTGATCTTGCGGTCGCCTTTCTGTACTCGAGGTATTTTGTCATGCTAGATGGGTCTTCCGAGAATTTTAGCTCAGCTTCATTGCGATGTTTAACTTCAGCGGTGCATTCTGCATCCCACCAAGGAGGCGAAGAGACTTTACTACGCGCAGAGTTTTTAATAGGAATTGTTTCATCAGCTGCACTAATTAGGGTAGCTATAAATAGATCATACATTTCTAAATAGTTGCTGTTACAAATGTTGTAAAATCGATCTAGTTTAGAATCGACATTATTTGCAAAAGACTCCCATTCTGCATGATTAGTTTTGTATTTGAGGAGGGGAGGTATTTCAATCTTAGGAGGGGATGGACGATTAATTGTAGTTAGTATTGGAAAATGGTCACTGCCATGAGTAAGGATTAGAGGTTTCCAATTAATACTAGAAATTATTTCTGGGGAAGCCAGAGTGAGGTCAACGCAGCTCTTTTTCTGTCCTGGGGAGACTCTGCGTGTTGGCGAACCGTCATTACATACACAGAGGTTGAGGCTATCTATTACTTCAATCAAAGAGGAGGAGTTTGTGCAACTGGAGATAGAGCCCCATAGAGGGTGGTGGCAATTAAAGTCGCCAAAAATAAGACAACTGCCCCTTATATGTTGCATTAGATTTGATTTTAGTTCATGAATTATACCAGGAGTAGGGTAAGGGATGTAAACCGAAAAGACTGAAATTTCTAATATTTTCACAGCTACCATTTGGTACTCATCGTTATGGGAATGTAGATCTATTTTTGTGTAAGGAATATTCTGTTTTACAAGAAGTGCTGTACCAGCTTTGCCATCGCTTCTGTCAGCTCGGAGACACACATAGCCTGGAACCCTAAAAGAGGAGCCAGGTCTAAGCCAAGTCTCAGAGATGGCAAAAACAAAAGGTTGGAATTTGTTAATAATATATATAAGTTCAGCTTTTTTATGTCTAATGCTCTTGCAATTCCACTGCATGAGATTGAGCATTTTTGTTAAGGTTGATTATGAAAGCTTCCAGTAGGGATAAGACATGGGGCGGTATTGCATCGTTGAACTTTTCCAACATGTTTACCATGGTGGATACCATGAGTTCAATGAGGTTATCGTTGGGAGAGGGGGATTTTGATCGCTGATGAGAGCATGTCAGCCCACAACCATTAGGCATGACGGGAGTGGGGGGGCAGATGATATCATTTGCAACCGAATCATATGTGCGAGGAATAGTAGGATGTGCTGATTTTTGTTTAAGAATAGTTTTCTTATAAGATTTGGTGGGAGTGATAGGGGATTTTATTCTGTTTACATTATGAGAATGTAAGCTAAAATTTGAAGATGGCGACAGTGTACTAGCTTTCTCTACATAGCTTGGGCGAGAGGATGGGAAACGTTGATATGCATCAGAAAAGCTAATGTTTTCCTCTGACATAACCAATTTAATAAGTTTTTGCCGATTGTGTTCTGGGCAGTGCGGATCAGTTGCCTTATGATCTCCTCTACATAGGAGGCAAGAAACTTGAGAGTCTGGGGTTGAGCAAGTGGCACCAGGGTGGTTCTGACAGCAACGGTAACACCTAGGAGTTGACCTACATTGCTCTGTAACATGTCCAAACCTACAGCATTTCCAACATTGAATTGTTGGAAGTTTATATATTTCTACATTTATTGCCATATAGTAACAGTATATCTTTTCAGGTAGTGATTGTCCCTGAAATGTTATAACAACTGTTGTGGTAGGGCTCCAAGTCACCTTACCGTCTTGGTTAGTTTTTCTATTAAGTCGCCTAAGCTTAATGACAGGGCCACAGTTTCTAGAGTAAGTGATACCGTGAAATAGTTCTTCTAAAGTCCAATCAATAGGGATACCACGAACCACACCCATTCTTGAAACATGGAATTTAGGAATCTGACAATCAAAATTTTTGTCAAGGGGGTTGCTATTTACAAAAGCGTTTGCTGACTCTGCGGAGTTAAATTCTATGGAGACTTTATTCCGTCCGACAGTGGTAATTCCGCCATTTATTATACCACATACTTTATTTTTATGTAGAAGTTGGGCCAGTTTCAGGGTGCGCATTGTAAGACCGGAGGATGTGTCAGGTTCTTTGCGAGAGATATGGACAATAAAGGGACCTCTGTCATCGCAGGTGTAGGTAAGAGGAGAGTCTCCTTCGAATTCTGGATTTACAAATGTATTTTGGATGGATTCAGATGGTTTAGTATTTCGTTTAGCTAGAATAGCATCGGAACCGGTTTCCGGTGCAGGGCGTTTAAGACTAGTGGGGTAATCTGTATCCATCTTTTGAGATATTGGCGTAAATAAGGGTTGGGATCCAACCCTTACTAAACCAAACAGAGGCTCTCCTCCCCCCCCTCCATCGGGGGGTTCCTCATCAGACATATTCACTAGTAAGTATCAGTGTAACAACACTTACCTCTGATAAAAACTGTTAGTATTACTACAAGGCACAGATATAACAACACAAATATACAGAAACTCAATGAGAAGCACGAGTAAATTAAAATTTCACGCGAGCACGTGTGTCAGTCAACACCAGAGCAGGCAGCTATCCATGTCACCTATAAATTATCTTATATTCTTTTACGGCTCCTATGACATTTAGCAATAAATTATTATTTTTATACTTCAAATATTTTTTTAAATAACTACATAAACCAAAAAAAATCTCACAGCGCGCAAGCGCAACAGTACCTCATGAATTGAGTGAATTAAACCAGCAAGCACGCGTCAAATGCTGCGTTACATTGCCCAACCGATACAATAATGCAGGAATTTCAAATCCGATCAGTACATGTGATGAAAAGTGGATCCTGTACGATAATTGGATGCACTTGTCGCCATTGTTGTACCCTGGAGAACCAGCCAAATCTTGCTCTAACCGAAAATTAACTTAAAAAAAGTTACTAGTGAGTGTTTGGTGGACTAGTGCCGGTGTCTTTCACTAAAGCTTTCTAAAATTTGTCTAAACAATTACGGCAGATCTGCAAACCATGATGGAAAAGCTAGCTGTTAAACAACCGAGACTGGTTAATCCCTCTAGCCCACTGCTGCTTTAGGATAACGCTAGACCACACACTGCACAACATACGGCCGCTAAACTAGAGGAGCTGCAAATGCAAAGTCTGCGACATCCACCGTACTCTCCGGATCTTGCTCCAACAGAACACTATATTTTCCGGAATTTGGATAACTTCTTACAAGGAAAAATAATCAACTCGATATGGCTGTCCAAACTGCCTTTAGTGAATTGATTGATTCTAGCCCTCATTGTTTCTTTAATAAAGGGATCAATGAACTACCTATTGCAAAGGTACCAAGATAACAATGGTGCATATTTTGATTAATGAAATATATTTTACAAAATATACTGCATATTTCTCCCATAAAAAACGTCAATTTCATATGTAAGGATAAGGTGATAGCCTCTTTCGCGTCCATTTATTGTGCTCCATCGAAAGACAGTGAAGAACACTCACAACGCACCTTACCGTTTGCCATCTAAGGCTTCAAACTTGTTATCGCAATAAAGTTTTAAATTCAGACCTTATTTCATTAGTTTTAAGTTAGTTATCATACAAGCGTTAACCCAGTCTTGATAATAACGTGTTCACATTTATATACTTACACACAGTCCTCACAACTATAAAATTGATCAGGCGTTGAAGTACGTTAACGCGCTTTACATGTGAATTTAGCCTTATTCCAATTCAATGCCATGCCAATGTATACTGTATCGTATATAGTGGGATTAATTCGCACACTCAGTATTATTGAAATTTTTATAGTTATCTGACAACTTTTAGTAAGTTCTTCACTCTGTGAGCACACAAATATGTAATTGTTGCAATGATTGAAGGATATTGTGATGTAAAGTTGTTCATAAAATACATAAAAACGTGCTCAAATATTTACCACAGAAAATATCAGTGAAAAGAGGAAGTTACTTACGAGTAAGGGCGTAACTTGTAGAAATTATTCCCATCTCTTAGAGACACAATACAAAAAGTGACTTAAAATTTTCACAGAATAGTTAAAGAAATTTGTAGTATTGGGAACATAATATTATGACATTAAAAATAAAATGATTTGGTAAAAATCATCGCTCCCAAATTGATCGTCACATATGTAAAATGAAAACATAAAACGTAAAAGTCACAAAAGCAATAGACGCCACGTGTTGTTCGATGTTGTTTCAGCCGTAGCCGTGTGTAGCCGGTCAGTTCCTGTATTCATAAATGCTTATAACTTGTTGGTGACATCGTGTGGGAACGTGATCATACGTATTTAATATCTTTCTGTACCCAGCGGAATGATAGCAGTAATTTAAGGTGTTTGTTGACCTTAATTTTAACTTATGAAATACCAACATACATACACACATGCTTCAGGATTTCCGAACATGTGTAATATAAGAGCGCGAGTTATTGGCTGAATATTTTTGTAATTATTTGTGCAGACCGCTTTAGTTATTTTGTGGACTTTTAAGTAGGTCATGGTAGAAAAAGCTGGTTGATGAATTTGAAAGAATGAGTACAACATCGATTTCTAATCGGCGTTCCAGAAGATTATCCGTTGCCCACACATCGTCAAATGTTGATATAACTACGGAAGCAAAATACAAACACATTTGCTCGTATCGGAAATAAAATATAAATCATCGGGAATCTGTTTAAATAATTATGTTATCGTTATGTTATATACCCAGAACTTTATAGTGAAATAAATGACTCCAAAGCAATATCTTGACCAATCGGCCTTGGATTTTTTTGAACTTAACATAAAGCTAGCTAAAGATAAAACGAGGTAGATTTAGATGCCTGGCTGCTTACAGACCGTTGTTGATAGACACCTACATTCATTATTTTGAACCTTTATACAGCCTGTGAGATAATGATAAACGGTTTTTACCTCGTTGATTCCAACTGTATCTGTTATTATTTTGCGAAATAAATACTACTAGCTTTTGCCTGGCAGTTTTGGCATTTAAGCCAGTTTAGCGTAAACTGTCAGTTTATTTGTATAATTGTACCTTCTTGCTAATAGAGTACTTTTTTATTTTTTTATTGTAATTAGGTAAGCGCTTGACCGCTATCTCGCCTGATGTTAAGCGATGATGCGATCTAGGACGTCTATCCACTCGTGACTTGAAGACCCTTAAATTGTATTTATCAGGAAACACAGACTCAGGCAAAGAGTTCCATTCCTTAGCGGTACGCATTACAAAATTGGAACCAAAACGCTTTATGCCACTCTTTGGTATATCAACCATATAACGGTGGCGCCTATTTGTATGTCTGGTTGCCCGATGAAAAATAGGGACGGCAGAACAAGGCTTTGCAACTCTCTGAAATGTATCCTATAAAAACGGCTAGCCACCTTCCGACTATGTTGAAGGCATTTCAGCTTGCTTTCAGTGGGAAGTCCATATTACGGAAGCTTTATTATGAGGCTTTCATTCCGCACCCCATTTAAAGCCTTTGAGATATCAAGAGAGACGGCAAGCTCATCATGCTGCTCGATGGCTTCGCTTCATATGTACTTGGCCTATGCTAGAAGATCTCCAGTAGACTGCTTTCGGGGAAACCCGTATTGTCGGTAACTAAGGAGGTCATTTTCTTCTAGATACGACAGGAGCCTATGGTTCCATTCCACCGAGAAGGGCCTGTAATTGGCAAGGTCGGCACGACTGCCCCTTTTGGGCACAGGATGCACTTTGGCCAGCTTCCAGGACTAGTCCTAGTCAGGTAGTAGTCCTTTAGTCATAGACAAGCGATATAGGCGTGTTAATACCGGAGCTAACTCAGGAGCGCAAGTCCTAAGAACTATGGCTGGTATACCACCCGGACCACTGGCCTTATTCACGTCCAGATAACGCATCGCCTTTCTAACTTCAGTTTGTCTGATATGAATTTGGAACATATAACTCCCACAACTTGACAAACCGGAAGGTACAGCACTGCCGGGATCTAAACGCGAACTTATTAATATTTTGTTGACGCTGGTAAGGTAATGTACTAGTTATAATAGTGCCGTTCATCAAAATTTACCACTTCACAAATTTTAAATTACAATTTTATTATGTTAATTAATTATATTTTTATTGTTATTAAAAGTTTAAATTTCTCTTAAACTCGTGATCCCAGCATTCTTAGTACCTATAATTCTTTATTAATTAATAGATCCACCTTTTTACTATTATTATTCGATTTCAGGATACAGCAAATATTTAAAACTGTTAATTAGTTTCTGTAATGATCAATCATTTCTACTTACCTAATAATGTTTTAAGAGTGAGAGAGAGACTTTTAATATATATAGCTTATTTTTTGTTGATTTATCAATAATCTAAACGTTCCGTAATAATTATACGTCATTATTAAAATTTCTATCAATTTATTTATTTTTACCCTTTCGCGTGCACTCATTGATATTAAGCACCGGGACCATGCGTAAAAGGGTATACGTAGTTGCAATGACTGAGCACTACGAATGATAATAAGTAAATCATCTGTAATAATAAAGTCACCTTATTAGTAGGACTTAACAATGACCAGATTTAACTTTTGCAATTGTTTTTGTTATTTGCTCCTTATTGTTATTATTATTATATTGCCTTGAAATTATGCGCTATTACCTAATCATTCCTCTGTTTCCTAAACTCTTTTTTATTAATTATTTCTCGTTATTTACGGGCTTTCGAAACTTATGTTCAGATATGTTTAATCACTACCTCTCGATTTTGCGACTACGACCCAGCGTGGTCTAACTATGAACTGTTATTGTGAACATCTGAGCAGCGAACCATTGCAATGGCAATGTTCCAACCCAAGATGTAACGTACATTATGATAGAATTTCATCTATTGATTGATTGAATCAAAACACATGAAAGTGAAATATTAAGTTTTAAATTTTATATAAAATAATAGTACCTACATGGGTTACGGCCTTGGTGGCGGGCTTTCTTCTCCTTCCTACGGTATTTTCAAAGGGATAGTTAAAATAAAGTAACTTTATACAAATAAGTGAAAAGACTCCTATTGTAATATTAAATGAAAATGTTTAAACCATTTCAATTTAAGTAACAGTTTTTAGATTTATTAGAGAACAAATACTATGAAAAAAATAAAATTTGTCTATTATATTTTTAAAGAAACCTGTCACTACTCTTGAATACACTGCTCAAATCTTTGGTTGTGATGTAATTTACAAGCAAAAATGTTATTTCAAATTCACCAAGATTGTTGATCGCATAGTAGTTCCGGCATCTAGACTGTTTTGTCAGAATACCTATTTAACACGCCTAAAAGATGAGTTGAGATCAAGCTGGTAACCTAATGGTACAATTATAGTAATTTCGGCCAACAGCACAAAAGATTGTCCTTAGGGTTCAAAAAGAAACGCCTTTCAAATTTGATGTTACAAGTTCCATTTATTTTGGAAGGATAATTATAACGCCATGGTGCCTTTACCTAACGCGATTCAGATGGATACTTATAACAACAATTGTTGTAAAGGCTGCGTTCAGTTTATTGCTTAAGTATAAAAAATTGGATCATCTTAATTTTCTCCGATTGTAAAATCCATACTTCGCGAAAAACTGATGCGGCGTCAGCCGGAACGAACATGAACACTTTTATGTGCAAACTTTGACTCTGTATGGTTTGGTTACGTAGGACCCGTGGGCCTACGAATATTTATGTAAGATATGTATACGTATATTTATATAATACACCTACGTAGATTCTAGCTCTACATCAAATCCGAGTTAGCAATACTTTCTGAATTCAAGGAATGTTATAATAGACTTTGGATGACATATGAACATCAAGCTGAAGCATTCTTTTTATTATTTACAATACTTACGTATATTCTGCTGTCACTCGATAAGCTCAAATGCCATATACATTTTACATTAACGTCAGTCGGTGAAGTTGGTAGAAGAACTGTTTGATTTAAAGGAAGGGGGAAAGGTAGTTATGAAGAAAATTTAGTATATACATATTTTTAAATGATTATTGTTGTTGATAAATACTAGGCGATGCAGTCGCTAAGCATAAAGCTACGCTAGCACCATATATTGGAACGGAGCGTAATACCTAAAAAAAATCTTTTTTTGTTTCGAAGGGAATATTAGCGAATTTTAAAATTCAGGCTCCGCCACAATCAGTTCTTAAACCTGTTAATTCGATTTCACACAAAAAATATTAAAATTGGTAAAGAACTCGGGAAGGTATGGCGTAACAGACATTGCGCCATAGAAGCTGATCCATGGGAGCTTCGCTCGCTCCGCTCTAATGAAGTGCTCGCACATTTTTGCTAAGCATATTTATTTAAAAAGGAGAGCGTTCTACGTTGATGTATCTAATTAGAACTGATTGCTATCGGCAGGGGCGGACTCTCGGTTCACAGGCAAATGACCTTTCCCTCGAGGAGGAATGCTATTATATTGTCATTCCCACACGACCTGCTTTACCATACAACTTGACGAGAACTTTCTGAAGTCGAGTGGTTCCGTGGAAAATTTTCACTTTTTATTATTACAAGCTTTTATTAAAATTGCAATGTATGTTTGTTCGGTTGAAATCTTGCAACGAAATTTTGAAGTAGATATCTTTAACTGATTGAGCTTAAATTTTGTGTACACTTTAAGTTTGGATGACATATTATATCCAACATGGCGGCACACCCAAGATGGCGGACTAATTATTTTTAATGCATTCCTACAATATGGGTATCAAATGAGAGGGCTTGCTGAGAATAACTCGAAAAATAAAGTGACGCCACTCTAATATGGCGGACTTATAAATCTTGAAACTTAATTTTTTAGCAGAAATCTTGAACCGATTGAGGTGAAATGTTTAGTTTGGAGATTTAGTTTGGATGACAATATATGGTTAGACACAGCTAACCACGTTATTCTAATTCCAATAGGGTGGAACAACCAAGATACCACCCCACGACAATATGGGTATCAAAAGAAAGAACGACCTGAGAATGCAAATGCGAGTTTAAAAAAATAAGATCCTGAACATTAACTCCGTTGTTCCGATCTGTTTTTTGTGTTTTTGGAGTCCTCGATTATGATATTAAGGTCAAATTGTTCAAGTCTTAACATCGGTTGGTTAACTTGAATTGTGTAATTTGCTGAGATAGACGTCAAAAGGATAAACTAATGGTGAACTTAGCATAAAGAAAAAGCCGCTGCTGACAACAAAGATGTATTTTTCCGAATGACAACTTCAAATCAAAACCATGAAGAAGGGTTTTCAAACATACATACGCGCTAAACGCGCTTTATTCGTCACTTTGCGCGTTCGAAGGTGTCGGTGCCCCAAGAAGTAGAGTATGATGTCACCTGGTGCAGTTGACTACACCACAGCGTTTCGCTCTACATGTGTTCCATCTGTGTACACCGCCTTTTAAACATTTGAAACATACTTTATTTTCTCTGACCTAACGCCATCGATCGTCCACAGAAAGCACTCTGAACTCTTTGCAGAGCTGTAAGTTATGAGTACTACCACAATAAGGACATGGTTGAGAACTAGTTTGCTTATTTGTAGTACCATGGTGCATGGATTCACTCCTATAGGGTCAGATTGACAGCGGTTTTAACTTTTTTAATACTTCTACATTTTAATATGTTCTTTTTTGTTTTGGTTTGAAATTGTCATTCGGAAAAAATAATCTTTGTTGTCACCAAGAGGTTTTTATTTGTACTGTGCCGAGGATTGACTAAGTGGCACCAAGGTGTATTATGATGTCGAATGAACAGACTGAGAAACCTGCCCAGCGATAATTAAAGTAAAAAAATATTTAAAAATTAAGAAACCTTTTTTTATTTAAATGCACTGAAAAGAACAAAATAATTTTCGTTTAAAAGTCGTATTTTGCAACCTTTATATATTATAAACCCTTATATATAACCCTTATTATAACCTTTAAGATTTCGACAGATCTAGGTACGAATCAGGTAATAGCGATTTAACAAAACAAAATAAATAGATTCTAAGCAAGCGGCTGTTGTGTGTAGCAAATTCCAAAGAAATTCAGTTCACGGATGTTTAAAACTTACCGTGCCTCATTTTACAAGATGATTGGTGACGATGACTGGCGGAAAGTCCACTGACTTTATCAGTTATAAAAAGTGTTATTTTCGTGGTACGGTACATAATAGTGTTAATGAAAAGTGAAAAAAACACTTGAGGAGACGACAGTTGTCTTTTATTAATTCAAGTAGGCAGTTCATTTCCAAAGACATTATATTTTGTGTAGAACAGACTGTAGTGAACGTAGGTACGTCGCACATTTCAGTTTCTTATGAATGATTACTGTTCTGTTTATATTTATCTATCTGCGGAGGTTATTTTTAGATTATTTTGTTATTGCCCGCCTGTGGAGCCGCACGGATTTTTGACGTGCCAAATTCATGGCGCCCCCGCCAGTACAGGGTCATGGCCGTCACAATAGGCGTTAGACACGAAACAAAAAACATGAATTACTAATATGGTGCTAGAATTACTTGAAACCTAGTTTTTAAGATGTTGGCCGTACATTATTGGATTAGCATAAACTCTCGCTCATAAGTCAGATGTGAATTATGATTAATTAAACGCAAGAAAGAAATTTTTTGATATACATAACATACTATATATAAAGGCTTACGTAAACGGAATCCTAAGAAAGCCGTTTTGTAAATGGAACGTCTAAGCTTACTTTGTATGAAGGTGGAAGGTTAATTACATTTTTTATCTTATTCGTTGCACTGAGACACATTTTTTGTTAACAATTAACCGAAATAATTTCGCGAAATGATCATAACTTGTTATTTTGTTACAGAACTCTTCCGCGAAAGTAATGTGCTGAGGGAGAAGGACACTAAATATTTGGAGACAAAACTCTAGGTATGTCTATGAATGTAGTTATTATAATGAGTAATTTACTCTATGACCTTGCATGGTCAAGAAGTGGAACAATCTTGTCTGAGAGACCAATAGTGCATGTCCGTCACACGTTTTGTTGATTAATGGATGAGATTAAAATTAACAGTATCGTAGTAATTTGTAACTGCTATAGTTAATGAAGACACTTATCGTTTTACCAATACACATGTCAATATGTACCTAAGTTATATCGATATGCTATCAGATGAACACTTTTATTTAACTTAATGGGTTTAATTCAGTTATTTTTGATAGTGGCCACTATATAGTTGAGCATTCGGTCTCTGAAACTACTATCCGTCCCCGACGCAAAGGGCCTCCTTCTGCGTTCTTTTCTATTATTGATCTGTTTTCTGTCTGCCTGTCTCTCTCTTGATCATTCTCTCATCTCAACATATCTTATCGTGATGTTTGATATATGTATAAATAAAGAATAATTTCTTGATAGTACAGCAAAGATAACGATGCAAGATAATATTGGGTAGAAAACCCAAATTCTAGAAACACACAACAGATATGTCGTGTTTAGTAACTAATTCTTAAAATAACGCAGTGGCCCCTTCATCATACATCGCTGCAGAGCATAATATCGACTTTTAAAAGACTACAGGAGGCATGTCACATTTAGTTTAATTTTAAATACCGGCTTGTAATACTACAACTTGAGCTTAAAGTATCTAATTACTACAGACTCACAGGATACATGTTGTGTTTGGTTTAATTCTAAATGCGTAAAAGAAGTCGTGTGCTGCTACATCCAGTAAACCAGCGCATTAGCCAGCTCTTCAAATATTTAAAGCTTTCATGTCCTAAAAAGCTGGTTATGTCATAAATTAATACATGTCGTTCTTGATCCTTAACCGACCAATTGAAACTATCCCAACAGCTTAACTATTTAGTAAATTATTTGAATCAACTTTTTTTAACTAACGAAACAACTTTAACTATACTTAGGCTGGTGTTAGTAAGTAATTAAATATTTTTTTCACAATTCCTTGCAACAACTGTAATGATAATAGTACTGGGAGTTTTATTGTTCTCAAACTTTAGGAATAATAACTGGAGGGGCTATTTCTCTTCTCTTCTTCATTCGTCAAATTTATCTTCCAATGAAAACCACTAATCCAAGTTAAAGTTCTTTTATTTTCGTCAATACAAATAAAAAATCTCTCGCGTATATCGTTGTTTCACTGATCCTCTCTGACCCCGCATACGTCCATAGATAAAAAACCCAGGATACAATAGTAGTGCCCTTACTATGGTATTAAAGTTTATAAATCTAACATTCGACCATCCTGACTGCCTTAAGTTTGTCCTCAAACTTACATTTTAAATCATATCATTCTCTACACTTTTATCTCTTACTATTTTTATCTCTTAAATAGACTGCATCGAAGACTTCACCCCCTAACGAAAACCACCTTCGCCTTCCAGTCACATCTTTATCAGCTCTGCAATTCATTACAAACTCTGTAGTTAACCCCCTTACCGCACAGTCAAGAGTTCATTTGCTACATGACCTCACGCACGATCGTGCCAACCTTCTAAATCTCGATTAATTAAATTGGGACATCTGCAGTTGACCCTTCACCAAGACGACTAAAATCACACCTTCGAGACCCTAGGTCGTGTCAACCTTCTAGATCCCATACTTCAGCAACGAATAACATCTCAATTTCAATTCATATATGATATCTGCAATTAACCCTGCACCAAGAAGACCGAAGACGCAAGTTTCAAGTAACTTCTAGATCATGTCAATTTTCCAGATCCTGATGTATGCATCAGTTACTCAATAATAGCAACAGTAATTTAACTTAGATGTATCTTACAACATATGTACAACAATATAACTAATATAAAAAAATATCTCTAAAAGATCATCCTAGCCAAAATTAACTAAGTTGCATACACAAAGGAACCTCCCATTTACAATAAAGTAACTATAATAAGCAGTTAATATGTAACATGAATGCTGTGCTCAGCATACTCTCAAAATATCATTTACGACATTTTAATAATATTTATTTTTTATTGTAATTAACACAACCAGAATCATGAATAAAAAATAGAGATTATGATTTGACACTTAAGTCAGATTCTTCACCAGACGTATCATCACTATCGTTATTATGCTCAATTGTAATCCACGGTTGAATATGATCTGCTGCCCATAACATGTCTAGAAACATGAGAACCTGGAATACTAGATACCTTATATCTGTCGTTTCCTAATACTTTGTTAATTCTAAATGGCCCGGTAAGGCCAGGTCAAATGGCCAGGTAAGAGTTTTTTACTTTTATAGTCGTTGGATGGAGGATTTTTAATTTTTTTTACTAAATCTCCTTCTGAATAAATTTTAGCATTTTTTCTTAGTTTATTAAATTTTCAATATGTTATTTATATTTCTGTCCTTATTGTCTCAGTTTATCATTTTTTCTAGTTTCTACAATTGTTTTTCCTATATTACCATTACCGCGATTAAGTGGACATTTACAAAATAAAGCCTCTGCTGGAGTTTTACCAATTACTTTGTTAAGTGTATTATTAAGACCTTATTGAATTTTCCCTAACTCTTGGTCCCACTTGTCTTTTAAGCGATCTGTATAAATCCTAAGGCCATCTAGAACGATGCGATATCTCTCAACCTGGCCATTTGCCCCGGAGAGGACACCGCATTCATTACATGCTGTATTTCAATGTCAACACAGAATTTTTTAAATTCCCCTGACACGACCCACGATCTGTAATTATCCGCATAGGGTGTCCAAATGTGTAAAATATTTCCTTAAGTGCTCTAATTGTGGGCTGTGTTCTAGTATCACGTAAAGGTAGAATTGTACAAAATTTTGTAAATCCATCCACGACTAATAAAAGGTATTGGTTACCTCGACTACCTGCAACTAATAAAATGTTTGTTCTAGTTTTTGTAAACATTCTTCAAAAAAAGTCCCAGAAATTTATTGACAGTTCGTTGAAAAATAGCTGGACAATTCACTAATCCAAAGGGAATCCTTTTAAAATGATAAAGTCCATCCGCTGTAATGTACGCCGTGAGGTGTTTCCAACTCTCTTCAATGGGATCTGGTAGTACCCACTAGACATGTCTAGACTTATTAAAAAGGTGTTACCACTAATGAGATCAATCTGGTCATTAATGTGAAGTTACGGATACATATCCTTGATTGATTTTCTGTGTAGCCCTCTAGTCTACATAAAGACGACAACCGCCTGTCCTTTTCGATACTAATATTACCCGACTAGCATATCCTGCCTCTGACTCTTTTATTATATCATTAGTAGTCCTTTAACCATATCCCTTAAAATCTCTTTTTCACTATAACTCATTCTATAAAGGCGGTAAGTCACAGGAATAACGTCTGTTAATTTAATGTCCATTTCACTGAAATCTGTGTATCCCATCGCAGCTAATTAGTTGCAAAGCAATCTCTGTAGTTATTTACTAATGCAGTAACTTGTTCTTTCTCTTCTTTGCTGATCTATTTTAAATGGTGTTTTACTTAAATTTGTTTTAAAACAATTCAATTTATTAGGACTGGTATGAGGTATATTATCGATGCAAGCTTTATAGCCACGGATTAATAAAAATACCTTTATTTACTTTTTTAGATTTTTATTTTACACGTCCCTACATTTATTACCAATATTTTACACTTATTATCTTTAATTTTATAAATTCCTTCTTAAAAGCAATATTCTCTTCCTTCCAAGAAACAATATAGCTTCCTTTTATAATATGTCTGTATTTAAAAGTCCAATGTTAAAAATAGTAGAGTCAGAGGCGACATAAAGTTTGTATTTATCATTTATTAAAATATCAATGTCTATGTTTGTCACTTCACTATTTTTGACACACAATATATTAAGTGTATTATCAGTCTTTGTAATAATAGGTAACTCGGTAAAATTTTGACTGTCTAATAGGGGTGTGTAATTGGTTGTTCTGAATTACATATGCAGTAATTTCAGCATCAATTAAGTCAATACTAAGACGAAATGAGGTTTTTCCTAATAAAGGGTTTAGTCATAATAGCAACACCTCGTATAGATGGTAGTCAATCAGTTATGACAAGTAATCCTAATTGATATGCAACTTCCTGTGAGATAAGCGTGCAGTCACTTCCCAGATCTACAAAACAATTAACATTGTGACGGTTAAGATGTTAAGCAGTCATATCAACAAATAACACTTTTTTTTTCAATATTACTGACTTCCTTTCTTTGAGAGCAATCACCTCTGTTATGACCAAACCGTTTGCATTTATCACTTTAAATAATTGGCCTAGAACATTGTGATATCTTATGTCCTTTGTCGTTACAGTTAAAGCACAATATTATTCGGTTTTTGAAAACTTGTAACATTGATTGTACGGCATTGTGCTGCCTTATGATCTATCTCATTACATCTTTTACAAGTAATATATATTATTGATCTACAAGTATTCTTAGTTAGCACTGTGGTTCGCGAAATGTCTTTACAAACATCTTTTAAATATTTAAATAAATCTTCTGGCTCTGTAAATTGTGTAGAAGATGCACCAGCACGAGTTGTCCTATCATCAATACCATGCAATCAACTACTTTTTTCCCATTATATTTCATGCATTCAATAACATTACCTTGTCAAAATAATATTCAGCTAAACTTTTAATAATATTTGCCATTGTTCCCAACCTCAGAGTAAACTGTTTACTCTGAGTTTCCAACTGTATAATATTGATGTCAATACCTGGTATAATTTCTTTGCATTGCCAACTAATTTGGGAAGTGCAAAATGCATTATTTGCATTTCATCCTATTTATATATTTTAGCACTCATTTTCTTTTGCTATCCATAAAAGAAATAACAACTGGCTTAACAAGAGATTGAAATAATGGTGTCAAATCATTACTAGTCAATAATATTTCATTATTACTTAGCTGACTTATTCCTTGAACCTGTTCCATGTTAGCACCTGAAGATGTCAACAGTTGAGCAGCGATCTCCGCACTTGATGTACTTTGCTCTTTGCTAAAATGTAGTTTCCAATGAAAACCACAAATCCAAGTAAAAGTTCGTTTATTTTCGTCAACACAAAAAAATCTTCTGCGTATATCGTTATTTCACGGCTCCTCTCTTACCCCGCATCCGTCCATAAATTCAAAACCCAGGGTACAATAGTGTTACCCTTACTATGGTATTATAGTTTATAAATCTAATAGGAATATATCATATGTTATAATAAAATATTTTAATGAATTTAGTATTTGACAGAAACAGCGTCACTTGGCGGATATTTTTTTGTTCATTAGAAAACTAAAAACCTACGTCCCCTAAATATTCAAGATGCAAAGTGTTCTATTAAACTATTTAAATTTATCATACCTATATATTTAATGAATGTGCAGACTTACGTATTTTTTTTAATTTAACGAAATTTGTATGATCAATAGTTTCGGATCAATTAGTACTGTTTTCTTTACTAAATTTTGCCGTGTGTATTCCAAAGTAAAAAAAAAAACAACTGTATCAACTTTACAAATATTACTATAAATAAAATATCTTTGGAATTCTATAGAAAATCATGATACTTAATTTTGGCACCAACAATTATAAAAAGTTAATTTGTTTTATACAATAGATTGTATTAGCAATGTAACAACTTTTTTGTGCACCATAAATTTAAATAAACATTGTATAAAAAAGATTTAAAATAAAAGTGCCAAATATCATTATCAGTCTTATCGCTCTAAACTGATTTCTACTAGACGATTTATCTCTATGATATACATCATGTATCAAACAGGTGGTTCGGCTTAACTTACAAAAATAAGACCAAAAATGGGTCTGAAGTCAGCAAAGGAGGATGAATTAGACATTTTTTGATTCTTTCCAATATGGAAGGAAACACCGAGCTGTGCAATGAAAAACTAGGTAATGCTGGACTACAGGAATAATTTCATCAACAATAAAGAATATAATTTTCCGAGTAACATTATCACTACTCGCAACCATATTAATTAATTTTAATGCCTCTCTTCACATCACGATCGGTGAATTATCTTAGAATTAATGGAGTAATTTTGTAATGTTCATCAAACGAGGAAAAAGATTCCTAAGATTATAGATATTGCGAAAGTTGTTTTGTTTATTTACATGAGTTGGTTTGCACATAAATATTTTCTCAGCTTTATGTTTCTTTCCCATTGCATTTTGATTTATTTTAATTTATCTTAAACGAGCAGGTTGTCATAAAGCTTAACTGGAATGTTTTTGAACATGCCCACTTTACGTCGATGGATTCAGTTTTTACTATATCCCCCAAGACACCTTCTTGGCATCTTTCACTTTCATGATTTTCGAGTTCGCCTTTATTTAGGTACCCCTGTTGTTTGAGTGTTTGATCAGAAATAATCTTTATTGCTATTTTGCATCGGGTTTTAAATGTGTAGTTTGTTTTTGTCTAGCTGTTTCTTTGGAACAAAAACTCGCTTTTAACATTCGCCTCTTTTTAGAATTGTATTTGCCTAAACATCTCTGGTTCAGGACATGGAGGCTATATTTTTAATAAGATATAAAATACGTGTGTAAAAAATAACTACGCCTCCGAGCCCTCAGGTAGGATTCGAACCCACGACCTTTCGCAATCCGGGCGAGTGCACTGACAGCTGAGCTACCGAGACGCTATCTGAGGGCTCGGAGGCGTAGTTGTTTTTTACACACGTATTTTATATCTTATAGAAATTTAGCATTGTGAATGCAAAAAATTAAATTAAAAACATATTTTTCATATTATGTCAAGAAGTGTGGATTTATACTGTTCGTCTGCTCTTAAAGTCTATGGGGACCGGTTCATCTAAACTCTAGACCATATAGTATAATATTTAGGGATATTAAGTTGCTTTTGTTAAGCTCATTGTTTATTTATTATAGTGCCTTTAGTGCGGAGGACGATGGGTTAGTTTATATTTTACAGTGTTGATTAAAATGTTGATTTATATTTCCGTCATATTTTTAAATTCCACTTATTATTTTATTTTTAATAACGTAAAGGCGTATTGGTTATTTCTTTCTTCAAATGATCTTGTTGTGATTTAATAGTCTCTGGTGATAATTTTATATTTCTCATTTGTTATTTGTTTTCTGATATCATTGTATAATTTATAAAAGCTTTTAATTTGCATATTGTTATAAGATGAGATATCATGCATATGCATAACGCATCAATATATTCGCATAAATATATTCGCATAAATAACATTTGTATTATTATTTCAATGTACTCACTTTTCATATCTGTAATATCCGATTTAATTTTTCATCAACTAATTTACTTTTGTTACGGATGGTTATTTGTTTTTTTTTCAAAAGAATCTATTCTGGATAATAACCTCTGCGTATGATGATTGGACCTCTTACAGTTGAAAGAACGCTGAACACTCATATTAATTAAGTAGATTGCCTCCCATATATATGTATATATATGTTAAGCATGACGCGTAAGCGAAAACGGAGAGGTACGAGTTCCGTCCTTTTACTATAGACAGCCTTGCTGCTGGCTGCGTAGTGTAAATATGTCGTCTTTTCATTGTATCGTACAGGTGAATAGTTGCATTGTTATTTTTAAATTAAGACAGTATTAATGAGCACAGGTATTAAGTTTATCGGAATAAACTAACACGTCCACTTTGTACTTTCTCATTGGACACACTCAAGATCACCTCTTACTTATTAAGTTAAAAATTACAGATGTTGTCATACAAGCCTCGTGTTGATTGTTTTTTCTTGTTGCCTGCTGAAGAAGGTGCTCTAACTTATTAAAAGTTAATATGTTTTATGCCCCTGTAAATCCGGTTAGCCCCAAATAGAATCGGAAAATCCGAGCTCTCCAACAAAAATCGCGCAGATTCTTCGTTTTGCATCGATTTAGTGAACATACATTTTACTTTTATTAACAAGCTTTTTAATAGTGTTATGTAGATGCATTATTTTAATAAATATTATTAAAATATAAATACACATATAAATTGTATATAAAACAAAATATTTCTTAGAGGTTATTCGCAAGGTCATACCTCTTCAGCCTAAGAAAATCGTACAGAAGACTAAATAAAGGGCGTTATTGTTTTTTTTTGGTTTCGTGGATCAAATTATTTAATTATTAGTTTTCGTGTGCTTCATTTAACGTATACAGGTAAAACTGATAATTTTCTTATTGTTGTACTTACGATTGCTACGATTTATTTCCTGGTGACAAAATTAGGTACATATTCAAAACTCTTCAAAGTATCAAAATGTTTTTAGTTCTTCTTTTTAATTAAACATTACAGTGATATCATCTATGTAGCTATCTATTTTGTATTATATCAATAATAAGTGAGATGATACTGAGTCCTGATTATTTACGAATAATGGATGTTGGACGGAAAGTGATACACCCAATCCCGATAGGTTTAAGGTGTGACCGTGATTTTATGCTGACTTGAGAATTAAAAATTGTGCCTAGATTTTTTTTAAAAAAAGTCTTTCTAACTACTCTGCGATATAATATTAATAATAGTTTCTCATAACAGCATAAAACAACCACAGACAATTTCATTGTAATGCAAATATGACCAACGTCTCTAGTAAGCCATTTAGAGGAAGAATACTAAGTAACTACGTAATGAATTTTGTTATGACGTCAAGCACTCAATTGCACACGCAAAAATGCCAAAAAACCCTAAATAATTAAAAGGTGAAGGCACAATTTGGTCAAGGTAGCTCACACTAAACTGCTTATTTACGTAACAATTTATAAGTTGTTACGATCTTTCTTCCAAGTTTTTTACTTTTATTAAAACTATATGTGCTGCGAGATGTTAAACTATGTGCTTATTTATTATTTATTCTATTCTTTATTGCACATTGTTCTGTAAAGTTCCTGATGCCAAAAGAAAATGATAAAAGGACAGAGATACAGAAAGTAAAATAAGAATCGTTCATCACTTTTCTTTGCCAATGTTTTGACGTCATGATGTGATATATATGTATACTTTGTCGCTCCCTTGATAATAGGTCTTACATACCTAATCTTTAAATTGTATCCGATTATTCGTTTAAATCTATATACCTATCTTGATTCATTTGGTCTTCAATGCGCCTCCATTTTTCTTTTTTATTTCCTTATTTTTTTTTTAACCATTTGGCTGCAGCAGACCGTCTCGAAGATGTTTCACAGCCATTAAATACACTTAGGTTATCCAGACAGAAGAAAGGCATTGTTAGAAGAAACCCCACCATAATAGATATCCTATTCTTTTGTAGATATTCTTGACGATGAACATTTTCTTAGTCATAGTTTTTATAGTTTTTTAGTCTTATTTACCTATTATAGTATACCTAAATCTAAATCATATTTATATTTCTCTAGTGTCGTCGTAAATAATAAATAAAAAAAAACGGGCAAAGTGCGAGTCGCATTCGCGCACGAAGGGTTCCGTCCAAACTTTTAGTTAAGTAAAAAATCACGTTTGTTGTATGGGTAACTATTTATTTTATTTTAATTTTATTATGTTTTATTAAAGTAAAAATACAACTGAGTATTTTGTGCACATTTCAAGTGCCTACCTGTTACCATTATTGATATCGAGCAAAAATATCGCGTTTGTTGTATGGGAGCCACCCTTGAATTATTATTTTATTTTATTTTTAGTTTTTGCTGTTATAGCGGCAACAGAAATACATAATTTGTGAAAATTTCAACTGTTTAGCCTGGTGACAGTCAGACGAACGGACAGACACCGAAGTCTTAGTAATAGGGTCCGGTTTTTTCCCTTTGGGTACGGAATCCTAAAAATGAGTTTGTCATAAGTAGCATAGTTCGGGAGAGAACCTTTCAATGACACTAAATAAAGCGCATAACAGAATAAGCATTTCCCCAAGGCACTACAGGTATTGCTTAGTTGTCTTATTGGTTTAATATATTTCCCCTTTATACAACTGGTAGTGCATAAGGGAAAGCAGTTAAGCCCTAACACTATAAAATTAACAATTTAGTACAGGGTTGCCAGAATTACCATTGTACGTTAATGCTATCGGTACTACTTTTACTAGGAATTTAATATTTTCATTATTATTTGCTAATAATAATTTAATTATTGATTTAAGTGGCATTCTTGATTTCAAAATAAGCATTACGTTATATAGGCCAGAGATCGCTGTAGAAAGATAGATTTAGGGTCAATGACATAAGACATTAGTTAATAAGAACACGCCTCCTTGTTTCTGGAATTTTATAATTATTAGGAATATATTCCAGAATTGAAAGTTATTACATGGTGCTTTACTTTTGTAATTATTAATTTTTAATTAGTTAATTTGTAATTATTACACAATATTACTTTTGTAACTCTTGGAACAATACAATATTTTTTAGTTTCATTTAATGTATTTTCGCGCGAGGAACGTGTTTACCCGTAGTATAAATAGTTAAAAACCTTCACTAGTTTTTACATAGCAAGTAACCAAAGTTTCAAAAAGGTCAGATGAATATAATAGGAACACATAAGGAACAAACCAAAAACATTTTATTTTATTATTCGACACAAATTATAATTTAAAAAGATTTTCAATAGCTTTTTCTATTCAATTGTAATAATTGAAAACCATAAACTTATATCATAATTATTCCTATAAATACCGAAATATCCGGGAAAAAGGCTTGTCCATGTTTTTTATATTATAATGCAAGTATGAAGAATCAATCTACCTACATCCGATCTCTGGTTATAACTCTTTCCCGGTACATACTAACTTTCTTTGACTTAACAGGATTGTCAAAGCAGGAATAAGTATTAACAAAATTCCGCTTTTTGCTTTTGTCTGATTTGGTAAACAATTATTTGATAGTGTCACAGAGGGGTTATGAAGACAAAATGTATGTATGTATCTACGGGCATAAGTAAAGCCTGTAAATCTCTCTAATATAATGTTATGACTTTAGTTTTTTAGGTACTCAGAGCACGATTAAACCAATGAGATCAATCTAGTATAATGGGGTGAACCGGTTAGTAAACTATTTTGAATGATCTACATACTCTTGTCTTGAATGTTTATCAAGAATATCAAGCTGTAATCTAAATACAATACCCGCTTCTATTAATAATGATCTCTCATCGTTTTATAATTGGTTACTAAATTAAGAATTAGTTGACGCGTACTAGCACTATTGGATCGACCGACACATGTATATAATAAAAAATATTTATTACACATTGATTGTAAAAAAAACATATTGGTATATGATTGAATGATTACGATAAAATAAATAAGACCACTGATTTAATTGATATTACCTTTCAGGTCTCTGATAGAGCGCACGAAGTAAAGACTGAACAATCGAAGTATAGATTGTATTTAAAAAAATGGATGACGTGTTGGTGATTGAGATAATACTGGTGAGCGGCAGTAGGGGGCTGTGAGTTGTTGGATGCGGGTTAACTGAGCGGTATGCTGTCGTATATGGTGCCAGTGGAGGAGAAGCCGCCGCCGGTGCCGGGGAAGGGGCGGCTAGCGCTTGAGCTGGTGGGCAGCCCTGGTAGCCCGGAGACGAGCGTGCGCCGAACGCGCACTAACATCTCCAAGGATTCGTCAACAAGTTCTTTCGCGAGTGACCTTACCATCTCCTCCTCCACACCCACAGGAGCCATCGATAAGCCAAAACACAAACTACTGAGCAACGGTACAAAGCACACCAATTTGAAAAGGTAACTTTAGTTTTAGCATAATTATTTCGATTGAGTTAACTTCATTTGATAAAAAAACATGTTTATGATTTTATAATAGTTGCATAACATTGTATTATTTCAATTAATAATTAATCAAGCAGTTAATAGCAATGTGGCACGTTAATTTTTTTATAGTTAAGTTGAGAGTTTAATAAATACTTACTTATCTTGATACCTACAAGGAAAGTAAGAAAGCTTTCATAACAATTTTATCATTTCTAACAAATTAGATTCTTTGTGATTTGATAAAATTGCTATTACACATACTTGCTGTTGATTGAAATGAGAAAACATATGAAAACATTCTGCTTTACTTAGGCGTACCTTTAAATTTATATAAAATCTTGTGACATCAAAAAAGTTATGATTTAAATTTCTATTGTGATACGACTAATAGAATAGTAATTGAAACCCATTCATCACGTCACATCGATAAATAGCTCTATTTGAATTTCTTTTCAATTACAAAGCCTATGATATCGTGGCAGATGGTGTTAAAGTGTACCCTGACGATTAACAATACAGTATGAAGACAGTTATACCTCGTCATCATTGGTATAAGTTAAAGTTATGGAATCGTTTAACTATACCTGTAACTAAAGTTACAACACCAATAGCTCCGGTTATTAACTTAATTAGGGTTTTGTTACAAATTGTTTACCATTTTAATTGAAATCATAAGAAGCATGCAAAGCTTTAATATTGTTTAAAGGTTAAATTACACATAATAGTTATAATATAACACTACTCACAGAAAACTCACAGAATTAATATTTATTAGACACCATTTTAAAAATACCTAATAGAATTTGATTAAGTATTATATTAATTTCACATAAAAATAAATAGGTACCAGATAAAAGTGAAGTCGTGTCGTCATTTTGTCATGATGTAAAAAAATGTAGATCATACTTTTTATTACAATTTTAAGGTCCAAATATATAAAATTATAGCTATAATTGACAGCACATCAAGCTATACAGTTTGACATTTTGGCCATCCTTACAAGTATGTAAGGAGCAGTATGCAAACCATGGAGGTCGTTAAATAACCTTATTTCATTGTAATAGATACTATTTCATTTTTAGAGTACTACTTGATTTGCCGTTGCCCTTACATACTCTTAAATAGAACCACAAGGGAGTTCTTGTTTACAAAGAGACTTTTCGGTTAGTAGTCTAGTTCTGCTTCGGTTTAAAGGTTAAAATTGGCTGAGGAATATTCATATTATTTTAATTACAAAGCTTAGCAGCTTTTTCAATTTGTTCCGAAAATCTGGAAAACATCAGTAACAAAAAATGTATTTTCTTAAGAGAAAAGGGAAACCACATCGTTGTTTTGGGGTAGATTTTTCATGAGGCACACTGTCTACAATTCAATAAAATTCATTTTTATTATGCCTAAGTATCATTATGTGACGTAGGGCCCTCGTAGGAACCTGCTTTTCTAAATAAGTCACAGTCGAGCAACTGACAGAGGTTACAGTATTGTAAGCAAAATATAATAAAAATTACAACATAAAAATATCATACATAGATTATTGAAATTCTTTGACAGCATGATTTCTTTGGTGGCGGCATAGTCGGTTTAATACTTTTTCGTCTGGGTTCCCAAATAGTCCTTGTTATCCCAGGTATCTGGCAATTTCACGGGCACTTTTGATAACCATGAGGTGTAAATTTCCAGTTGACAATCTGGCCTGAAAATAAAATAAACACCAATGTGATTTGAACTCGCGCACCAACTATCCGGCCACTATCGTAGTCGGCGAATGGTCGGCGACTATTCGGCAAAGAACGCCGACTGTCCGGCTTTTTACTTTGTGTGTATTTATTAATAAAATGTATATAGGAGCGAATTACATTAAATAAAAACCGAAAATATAATAATAGTCCTTCTGCTTGGATTTGCGACTGGGAGGAATATTCTGTGGTCGAACATTTTATTGCAGAACCTAACTGAGGTATCAGGGTTGGATGTCGGTATTTAATATGGTGGTTCATACTTGTAGTATATGCCATTTTTCCCTGCTCACCACAAGAAATCATCATTTTTCATAGGTTACACTTAAATTTACAGATCTCATTATCCAATTGTTAAAAAGAAAAATATAAACGAGACTTTATTTTTGTCATTATTAAATTTTAATTGAGCTCTGTCACTTTTAGTCAAAAATATTTTTTTCTACAAAAGCACCGATCTGACCCGTACAAAATCAAAAATCAAGAAACAATGCGAAGTAAACTAAACAACTGTAAATAAAGCGTCACGGAATCCCCCGAAACCGTAATCAGCTTGGCCGACTAGTCGAGGTAACTACTAATCGGGTAGTCGGCTAGTCGGCCAAAGTCATAATCGGCACATCTCTACCTATTATGTTTTAAGTGTCGCCCCAACATTCAATATCCAAAACGTATAAATAAATATTGGTAAGATTTAATATACCTACAAATATTAAATATACCTGAAAATATCCCTTTTTACTATCTTAAAAATAAAATGTCTTAGGTAATAAGTTTTAGTGTTACCTATTTTGAGGGGACCGAGATAGAAGATCTCCCTCCCATTTTTGGCCGTGGGATTTAGCCTTCGATGTCCCACACGTGGCCCTGGGTGGTACTAAAGGAGTAAACCCCTTCAGGCTTCGGACTCGGCGTGTTGCCACCCACTAGTCTAAGACAACACTGATAAACGGTACCAACCGATCGTGTTCCAGTGCTTGACTGTATTCTTTAAATTAAACGGCTACTCGACTGGACGCTTCGTAGCTCTGGGTGACGTTTAAGTGGGTATGTTTTCAAACAAGTGATTAAGTCTTTAATACAATAAAACAGTTTAGTCAGATATGGTTACCTATGCCTACCTACATTAACCCTTTAAAACTATAAACATATTCTTAAATAAAGGTATAGTCGGCTATTTATACACTCGCGAGCAACCAAATCGACTCAAGCCCTCATTCTGCTTACAAACTTTGTTTTTACGTAAAGTATACAAGGTATTTATAAAAAAAGACTGTCATTAGAAAGCTCAATATACAAGCTTTCATAAAACACTAATATTGTTTTTTTTTTTAAATCTAACGCATTCATTTTTACATCAATAGCACTATGAGTCGTTTTGCTCATTACGCTATCCGCGACTTGCGCTAACTGCCACCCCTATAAAAGCTCTCGCAACCGGCACACCTTATCAGTCGCTTATCACAAGTTGACATGTACACATCTCCGAGAATTGCAATCATTTTTTCCACGTTACCATGGATACCACACCTGAAGAAGCCGCTCAAGTTGTTGCCTTGTTGGAACAAGGACTTAGCCAGCGAGTAGTCGCTGCCCAGCTTCGCTTGAGCCAGTCTGCTGTGTCCCGGGTCTACAGACGATTTCGAGAGACCGGTGCCTTCAATCGAAGACCAAGAACCAGCCGCCACCGGTGTACTTCTGACAGAGACGACCGTTTCATTGTCTCAACATCGCTGCGCAATCGGCATCTGACGAGTGTTGATGTTCAACAAGAACTCAGGCACGTTCGTGGTGTAGCTGTAAGCGAGTGGACAATAAGAAGACGACTGAGAGCAGCCAATCTCACTCCAAAAAGGGCTGCGACGGGGCCCAAATTGACTGCAGCCCACCGACAAGCGCGTCTTCAGTTTGCTCGAGAGCATGTCAATTGGACCATTGCCCAATGGCAGTCGGTTCTCTTTACTGACGAGTGCAGAATGTGTCTGCATGGCAACGACAGAAGAGGCCGAGTCTACAGGCGTCCGGGCGAACGATTTGCCCAATGCTGTTTCGCTGAAACAGTAGCATATGGCGGTGGTTCCTGTATGATGTGGGCCGGCATCTCTTTAGAGGGAAAGACGGAGCTCGTTTTCGTGCCTGGTGGAGGCCGAGGAGGCGGGCTTACAGCTGATCGGTACATCACCGATATTCTCCTGGAACACGTTGTTCCCTATGAAGGATTTGTCGGCGAGGACTTCGTCTTAATGCACGACAATGCTCGTTGTCATACAGCGCGCATTACCCAGCAGTTTTTGGATGAAGTCCAGATGCGTACAATGGACTGGCCTGCGCTCAGTTCAGACTTGAATCCGATCGAGCATTTATGGGACCAGTTAAAACGAAGAGTACGAGCCAGAAATCAAGCCCCTTCGACGGTGGAAGAGTTGAAGGCAGCATTGTTGGAAGAGTGGGTTAACATACCTCAAGAGGACGTCAAAAAGTTGATCAGATCAATGAAGAATCGACTTCAAGCGGTGATTAGGGCTAGGGGGGGGAATACCAAGTATTGATTTATTAAATTGTTATGTATTTTCTTAATCAATTTTCTTTTATTTCTAAAATACCCAACCACAACATCTTCTCACAAATTCCTGTTTTTCCTGTATTTATGTTTAGATATCATTGATTACAAAGATAATGAACGGATATTGATAATGGTGATATCTTATTAAAGCTGCAGTTTGGAGCTTTCAGATGATATATAGTTTTTAAAAATATCTCCTATAACTTTCTTGAAAACAGAGTCTATACTCAGAGTTAAGGCTTGAGTCGATTTGGTTGCTCGCGAGTGTAGTATAAATAACAATTTCATCTTAATTTATAAGTGGCATTGTTCTGACTGACTGACCGATAGGCAACGCACAGCCAAAGTCGCTGAACCTAAAGACTTGAAGGGAATTTGGAAGGTGTATTAATAAGAGAGTGATTAGCTCGCTAAGATAGGATTTTGAAATAGCAACCTGTAAGGAAGTGAAATAGAGTTTAAACTATTGTATGAAAATGCGTGATATTCAAAGAAAGAGGCATTAAAAATCGAAATAAGTGCTCTTTGTAAAAAAGCAAATGTACTTAGGCATCAGAGCTTTCAAAAATTCCACCATTAAGGGAAAGAATAAGGGGTTAAAACTTGGTATGATTTTTTAGTTAGAAGTGTGAACCTAAGTATTGAAAAAAAACTCAAAGTAGATATATGTATTTAATTATTTCTGGAAATACTTTTCCTAAGTGTATGGAATAGGACACGAAATTTGTTTTAGTAAATCCGTCAATTTTGAAATAAAAAGCAATAAATTTGATATACAGGCCCCACGTAAGAGATAAATGGACACATGCCCTATCATTTTTAAAAATTGTACCTCTCTATTATAATTGTATTAATTGTGATTAGCATGAAATTAAGTACCTATTAAGGCTTTTATCAAACATAAACATATTTTAACGTTCCTGTGAATACTGTCTTTACCGAATGAAATAGGAATTTATTATTGTTTACTGTGTTTTTAATACAGTACCTATGTTACGGTGAATTACTCCAATCGGTGTTGGCGGTATGTGTAAACTAGCTACATCGAGCACATACCCCAATAGAGTGGTAATATTGGGCTGTCCGCCTCCGCAACTGATTAGTGATATTTCACTTATAAATATTAACGCTCGCTCCCTCTAAAACAGTACATAACCAGTATTGGATCTGTGCGTACGTGTCTGCTTATTCCGATATTTAATTTAAATTAAATAGTTTCATAATGGCGTGCTGTTCTATTCGGTGGTGTGGAAAAACAGCAGGACTTCAAATTATAAAACCGACGGAATAACCTTTTATCGGTAAGTTATAGTTAAAAATTACTTTTTATAAAAAAATGTCACGGCTCAAGTTAAACTGGACAATCAAAGCGAAATGGTTGACGCACGTGTTCAGATGTCTATGCGTCCTGCTTCCACATAACGTAATTTCTCATTACGCCATCTCTTTCTAGTCTACGCTCTCAACACTAGTGTTGCATTCAAAGGATCAAGGGGTGTATCGATAAATAACATTATTGTAGCTTATTACATATTTTATTCAAACATAAAAGTAATTTTGAAATTATAATATTTGCATTAATGATCTAATTGAAAGTGTTGTGCATTATTGATTATGTAAATCTTGATCGATTATACCGATATATTAGGTATCTAGTGTAGTAAAAAAAAAAACGTTTTTTATACTTTTTTGAATAAATCGGTTTGTAACAAAGAAATTGTTTTTTTTGTGTTAGCTTTTTGTAGCAATAAAAAGACATATGATGAGAAACAATCAGTCTAGGGTTTCTCAATTCTCGACCATATTTATTTCTCGGAGCATGAGAATTCTCGACCACTATTTCCCGGGAATTCCCGGGTTGTCGAGAAATACGGAAATTTTTAAAAATATGTGTGATTTAAAAATAAATCTACGCTTTTTTTTGCAATATTCAACAACATTTATCAATCAACAACATTTATTTTTATTTTCATGTGACTTTAACTTAAGTAAGTATATAAAACTTTAATTAAGCGAAATAAACTCTAGCGAGATCTTTTTTCATTATTTCTAGAAACAATTTTAGGACTAAATAGTCTTTTTCTTTGGAAAAAACAAATAAAATATCTTCTAAAAACAATGTCATCATGACACCACAATAAAATTTAGTACCTTACATACTTATGTAACATGAAACGACAGTTTTTCAATTAGGTACAAACAAAGAACAATCAGACTAGCTTTATAATTACGAATAACAATAAGATACAGGTAATTTAGTTTAGTCCAACTTTTCAATATTTGTTATAAATGGAGTTTTTTCGTTACGTAAGTAAACATAACAACGTAATAAATAAATAAATAATCTTAGACTTATTGCAATCGCATTTTAAAGTGGAAACTGCTTCAAAAGCTAGCCCACTATGGCTTGTTATTATATGGAAATAAGCCTTTAAAAATACGAGGGCATTTATATTATCATCTGACAATCGGTTTCGTATTTTCGTCACAAAGTTTCCAGACAAGGAGAAAACCCGTTCATTTTCTGTCTACGTAGGCTTTACTGACATAACAGCTTTATACAAGTTTTCCAGATTTTGGTGTTCTAAAATTTTTGACTTCGGTGTGTTATAAAATTTTTGATGAAATTTCTCGATTTCTCGACCAATGTTTTTTCGTCTCGAGTAAGGCAAAATTTTCTCGAGAATTCTCGGTTCGAGAACACTCGAAGAGAAACTCTAAATCAGTCAGAAGAATTAATACGTAGCTAATTCATTTTAAAAATCAGTAAACCAATGAATGGTTAATTATTATTTCATCTTTACTTTTAATACAACTAAATAAATGTAATTTGGTAATTGGTTTGGTTCTTGTTGAGGTGCAATTCAGCGGTTAATATCTTCTTATTTGATCACTAGCAGCATTTATAGACATTTATTTCCATAAGAGAACACGTTTGTATTATTCACTATTGCTATAATTACTGATGTATTGGCTATCGATATCGATGAACCTTAGATACTTGGACACTACCACATCTCTAGAGTGATAGTTGACCTTAGGATAGCCAATCGCAGCTCAGTTAGAGCAGTGTGAGTGGTAGCGGCGAATAAGCGGAATTGTTTTCAAACAAAATAATTGACATTTCTACTCTATTGGGTTATGTGCTCGATGACTAGCTAAAACTCCAGTGTTGCAATGAAAGTGCAATAAGGTCTTTCTGTGACAAACCAAATACCACGCGGGTGAAACCGCGGGCGGAAGCTAGTTGTACTATATGTAGGTACTGAATGTAGCTTACAAACAAGTGACAACTACTAACCAATTATTCAATTGTTCAGAGAGGGAGCATATAAATAGAAAACTCTAATAAGAGAGACTTGTATTGTGACTTAGTGGTACAGCAAAAGTGCTACAGTACAGAACTAAGTACAACACAATAAAGCCAATATGTACAACAAAATAAGTCCAGAAAACAATAAAAACTAACTTGGATGCAAGCCACCCTATGAATCCCGTTGAGGTAACAGGCACTGGTTTCAAAGATTTGCTCAGGTCTGGCTTGGAAACCTCGCGTAAAAACGCATCGGCCGCTTCGGCACGAACTTTATCAGCCTCTTCTGTGGCTAATCTGGGAACAAAAAGCTTGTTTCTTTTTAAGTCACCTATATAGATAAGAGCGTCAGTGCGCGAGCGCCAAGATTCAGACTTATGAAACAGCTCGTTTGCGTTTTGCGTGGTTTAGTAAATAACACAGGCGCCTGCCTAGCACGACGACGGGCATGAATGTAATAGCGCCCATTCCAAAATAATGTTAAACACGCCCTTAAGCCTAGCATAAACGCCGAACTTGTTTGATAGGCGCACATTTAATTGCTTGCTGATAAGGATCGTAGTGTAGCCTTAAGAGACATAGGAATATTATAAAACTGCATGTGCTATCTTGCGCATGTTCGTCGGGCTAAACGCCGCCGTAGTGTGCGTCCACAGTAAATGCGCTGTTACTAGGGAGTGCGACGACGACGGCGAAAGCGTGCTGTGGTCATAGTGTGGTGCGTGCCGTTTTAGCGCTAGCCGTTGAGATGTCAAAAACCATGGGCGAGGATTAAGTATCAGATAAGTTGAGACCCGTTCATCGCACTTACATTGTTTATTCTATGCAAATATGAATCTTAATCTTTGGTATTTAGATATAAATTGTAACACACGTTATCTGAAAATATATTAACTCTTACGCTGGATTAATATATCTTTTTTACATATTATTCACGAGCATATGTCTCGTCTTAATCTTCGCGCTCGTTGTTGCAACCTCGTTAGGCTCACACTGTGAAGGCACACTATAGGTTATGTCAAAATAAAAAAATATATATTGTATGGTAGGAATATAACGTCGTTTTTTTTATATATTTTAGTTATTAATGCACTTTAACCATCTCATAGGTAGTTCCTTTTGTTTTCTTTTGTTCTCACAAGCTATGTTGTGCGAAGTACAAATGTGGCAACATCGCGCGTGTGCGCATTGGAATCCGATGTCGTTGATGTAATTTTGGCAACGTCACGCATGCAGTGGTTTAAAAAATTGTATAACTAAATAACTTTTTTATTTAATAATTCACGGGATTTTTTCTGTTTTTTTTTTTAATTAATCTCGGGATTTGCGGTATATCCACTTTATTCTTTCGCTGTATGAAATCAGTGTAAAGACATAAATAACTCTACCTCTTTTCGACCTCTGATTATAACACTAGATACGTAGTAGATAGAAATAGTGCATGTTTAAAAAGCATAACACCGCAGTTTGTATATAAAATATCAAACATTATCTGCTAAGTTATGCCAACTTATGTAATTGTATAAGAATCAATATTCAGAAATAGCTCACAGATGTAATTATGTAACTGTCGAAAGAATCGATGTTTACTCGCATACGACGTCACCAGAGTTGCCGCCAATCACAGGACGTTACCATCACAAATATTCTTTTGTTTTAAATATTATTATATTTCATTTCATTTCATACATGTTTTAGTATATATAAAGTAAAATATATTTTTTTAGCTGAAAGGATAATCAGAATTTGTAGTATATGTATTTTCAATGTTGTCAAATAGCCTATTGCGTAAAAGTAAGTAGTTTTGCGCTAATGCAATCGATTGCGATCGCAAAATTAAAAGTTCTACGTGCCTATGTCGATAAGTTGCTGCCTACTACTATTTTGTAAGTGTGCTTTCCGTTTTCTCACGTACCAGTTACAATTTTTTAAGACTGCACCGAGTGTACGATGCAGCTGGTGATTAGGTATCTCTAGTTATGTGTGCGTGCCTATACACACACACACATCTCCACGTGATTCGGCGCGGCCGCCATCCAAAAGTGTCTAACCAAGTTTTTAAAGAAAATTGTAGGTGTAAAGCTTGATTCCGAATCGGTTTAAAGAATATTTGAAAATAGTCCAAAACACGATAAATTAAAATAAACAAATAGGGGTTTCAAATAAATGTTATACTTAGGAAGTTTGTTCAAAGCAATGTTCTTTAAAATAAAAAAACGAACTGAAAAGTGATGAAAGCTTTTTAATTTTTAATTTTCGATACTCGCGTTTGTTAATCATAGGTATTTGTACCAGTTTATACTTATTTATTCTATGATAATAATTTTGGCCAATGAGACCACTCCAGTTGACTAGATTTTGAATGATGTGATAGCCACGACATTAAAAGACATCAATTTTTAAATGTCTTCATTTAATTCCCTATCATTTGTATCCAGTATTGCATTGGTCGCCGGTTCCTAATCTAACCTAATCTGATACTTATTAAATTATTAATTAACTGTGATTATTTTTATTAATTTAAATAAAAAAAATTTGACATATTCTCTAACCGAAAAATAACATTAATTAAGCATATAATAATATAAAGAGAATGATATTATCTGGCTCTCTCACTTTAGTTATGACATCTAGAAATGAAACGAATATCCGGTAACTATCCAGTATCCGGCCTAAATTGAATATCCGGTATGCACGTTATCAGATAAAGAACGAGTATCCAGCCGAATACGGGATCTTGAAAAAATGCGACATTTGCACTTTACGAAGTCTTTTTAAATCCAAATCTATACTTAATAATACAAAACTGAAGAGTTTGTATGCTTGTTTGTTTGGTTCAAAGCGTCAATCTACTACTGATTGGAATTGAACAATTATTTTTGTGTTGGATAGTCCATTTATCTATATATCTATAGGCTAACTAGGTCCATATATCTATAGGTTATATAACATCATGTTACGACAAATAGGAGAGCATCAATGAAAAATGTTGCAAAAAACGGAACATTATTTTTTTTGAGAGCTTCCGTTGCGTGCGATGCGTAAACGATTAAAGTGATGCAAAAATCATGTATGACGGAATTTTTCCCCTTTAAAAGTACTTAATAAAGTCTGCGTATAAATATGTCTTATCTTTAGAGGTTGACTCATTATAACCTTTATTATGAATCAAATTTGTTCGTAAATAATGTATTATTTGCGAAGGGGTTTTTATAAGCATGATATTAATTCTTATCGAAATAAAAACGTTATCAATCACAAGTATTTAATTTTGAACTACATTTCCGTTGACATCATTTAGTTTCAATGAATATCTCATGAGATATCATAGTTTTCTCCGTACTCCGTAACAAAATAATTATCAAGTACTCTTAATACTCTTGAAGTAATGAAATCAATATGAAGCTACTCATTTTAATTTTGCTCAAGTTAACGCGAGTAAACCGCGGGTACAGTTAGTGTCAAATAAAATGACCATTTTCTATACACCACAAAGATAATCGTAGTGCACTAAGGGCAAACTATGATGAATAAATACCAATTTCTCTGCATTAAGAGGTAACGTGCGGTTTCCCTTGTATTCGTATAAAAGTACTTCATATTTCGTCGTCCAATATTTTTTGGTCTATAAGAACACAAATATACTTAAACAAAAAATCAAAAGTTGTTTTCTAAGCTCAAATGATAGTATTTTTCTAAGACAATGAAGCGCTTATTTTGCTCCTGAACGAAAAGGTCCGAATTCACCAGAGTCTGCTCAATCGTTCCTGTACCTCGTTCGCTCGTGCACCAATCAACTATGTTCGGCCGGATATCCGACCATCCAGTAACGAGGTTGGCCAGATATTGAGTATATGGCAAAAAAGGCTATCCGTTTCTTCACCAGTAGCAATACATAATTTCATACATGCGTCGGTCTCGATATGACAGAAAATATTTTTATATGTTATTTTATTTTTTGCATTTACAATGCCATATTTCTATAAGATACAAAATACGCATGTAAAAACAACCATGCCTCCAAGGCCTTCAGTGGGATTCGAATCCACGACCTTTCGCTATATGGGCGAGTGTTCTGACCGCTGAGCTAACGAGACGCTGGCAGAGGCGTCAAAATATACAAATTGTCGCGGGTTCGAACCCCACCTGAATGCTTGGAGAAGTGATGGTTTTTATATACCTTATGTTTTTATTTGTTTTTAATTGTGCCTGCCACGGTGCATAGATATATTTAAAAACTTATATTATACGAGTTACGCATAATTGTTTATACTTACGTCATACGAGTTATCCTTTTTTCTGAAATCTATCGCCATCGCCCCTTTCATATTATAATAAATAACCTATTCCCATTTTCACTAAAACAGCAATTACTTTGAGTAATTTAAGGTAAGAACTAAACATTTTCAATAACCGTAGTGGGCATACACAAAATAGATCGCGGTCGACTAGCTCCGCATCGAAACGTGACCTCACACAGCTTTCGTAGGCGTCTGAATTGTTGTTTTTTTTATGTGTGATTGTTGTTAGTCGCAGATGAGCGCAACAACGATACGGGTTGTGTGCAATTCACACATCGCGGACAGAGTGACCGTATAGCTGGCAATTGTAGCATTGACCGACAAGGCCACTTTTGGAACCCCAAATGTTCTAATTTTATGTTAGAGAGTTGGCAGATAGAATTGACCTTGAAGATCTTTTTCCCTTCCGGAGAGAGGTCAAGGGTAAACATGATGAGATCGAAGGGTCTTTTATCGCGCGCGAAGAGCCAATGGATCGAATGAACGGGAAGTCCTTGGGACTTAAAGTCCTCCAGAATAAGTTCGGTGCTTAGTTGACGGGGGGACCACGGAAGAGGCCCGGAATACTCGCTCCTCGGGGAGAGAGAAGGTATAAAAGCCTATGCCGGCTTGACGAAGAAGGGCCATCAGTTTGCAGTGGTCGAAAACCTTTGCTACCTGGATTTTAATGCCCGTGCTAGTAATGCGAGCGTGGGAAAAGGCGAGAGATTTGGCCTTTAGTTTAGCTGAAAGATCATTCCAGGAGGTAAGCTCCTGGATTAAAATAAGAGGAGGGGTACCTACCTTCGCAGGGTCGCGTTGGGTGGTCTTCGGTGAAATTGGTCGTGGGGTACCTTACCTTGTTGCCTTTCGCGGACTTAGTGGGGGGCTTCGCGATATCCGGATCGGAAGGCAGGGGGCTCGCAGATTGACGCGCCCACTTACCTTTGCGGAAGACCGTAATGAATTCGGACTCGGAGTCCGAACCAACCATCTCAGAAGCGGACCGAGTGGACGGAGGTGACGCGGGTTGCTCAACACGTGGAGTTTAGTTAAGGGACCTGGATTAAAGAAAAGATGCAAAATCACACTCTGATATCAGAGAACGGAACACTTCCGCATGGGCCTGTTCCAACAAGAGCAACTCCTCTACGGTCCCCTAGAGCACATCCATGATTACCGCGGGCAAGCGTCAGTAAGATGCCTACGTCCCTATAATTGTATTCATTGGGGTATATAAAAAATAACTTGTTATACATTAAGTATCTATATTTTCTTTATTATCATACATGATCAACATATCATCTAAAAACGATGCAGAACATAATATATTCGACTCAATCTTGCCAAGCCAATTTACTAGAGTAGTGTCTGTATGCAGCAATAAGTGACATGACAGCTAACGCTGACAATTATTTTAAATTATTGACATGTGTGTTAACAACCATTAAAAGAAATCAAAAATATAAAAACACGAATTCGATAAATAGACTTTTTAATTACTTTTTGTTTTATAGAATAAATACCT
Source organism: Calamotropha paludella (assembly GCA_927399485.1). Lineage (NCBI taxonomy): Eukaryota > Metazoa > Arthropoda > Insecta > Lepidoptera > Crambidae > Calamotropha > Calamotropha paludella. Next base: position 26,791,628 of record OV656803.1, on the reverse strand, counting down.
TAGCTTTATTTTCATTGATATTTTCTACAATTTGGTTGATGAACTAAGTACGTTGTTTATGCACTTTACATGTTGGCAACATTTGTCACATAACTTATGACGATTTATAAACAAGAATACTTTTATTTATCGAAAAATAGTTTATTGCAGTGGCGCCAGTTTAATATATATGTAAAAATCATAACTTTACGTGACAAAATGAAATTACAAAATCATTTACCTGCTTAATAATGTCCACGGTGGGCCCAGAATGAGTACCTATTTCCTTTTCTGGTCAAAATTTCTAACACACCATTTATACACAATTTTCACCAATTAATTCTAAGGAAAATCATAAAACTCTCTTCAACTGTGCTGTTCTATTTCTATTTTATTGAGGTTAGAAATTTGTTGACTTGCTTGTGATGTCACACATCGTTTTTGGCGCGGTTTTGATAATTTAAACTTTAACATTGTTTTTACTAATAATACAGTAGATCTGCCAGAAAGATCAATGGAAAAATGGGTATAATAGCCTTTTTTAGATTTTCAGCTAACTTAAGATAGTATGACTTCATAAAGTATAAACTATTTTGTTTTTGAGTCGGAAAAAATGTAGATACACTCTCTGTGATACTAAATATATTTTTTTAACCAATTATATTAGTATTTATTTAATCAACTGAACACTTAGCTTTAGCTTTTTCCGCTTGACGTCCTCAGTTAGGTGCTGTTGTCATACAGAATCAATAAAATGCCTATATATCTAAATTTCTGCCATTGTAGGGACAGTGTGTTACAAATTTTTTTACAGGTGAGTGTTGAATTAATAGTTTCTTCAAGTGATTACAGACATTCGACATTGATGAAACAAAAGAAAAGATGAAATACAAGTTAAGCTCCATACATTTTTGACAACAACATGAAAATAAGTTCTGTAGTTTGGAGGTAACCGTGAATGAACAGACTGAAAGATAGACAAGTATAAAAAACTTGTGTATGCTATATTACCTTTAGTATTTGAGACTTACATGTATGTACGGACGCACTGATTTATAATATCCACAGATGTTAAAAAAACCGGCCAAGTGCGAGTCGGACTCGCGCACCGAGGGTTCCGTAAAATATTTTTATTATATGATGTAACAAAAAATTTACGGTTTTCGCAATTTTTCCTTTATCTGTGCTATAAGACGTTGCTTCGTACAAACTTTCAAGATTCTGAGTTCACGGGAAGTACCGTGTAAGTTTTGATTCCCTTGCGAGTGTCGACATTTTGCGGAATTTTGCGGCATAAACGGCTGTATCTTTTGATTGCGTTGGCTTAGAAGTTTGAGTTTTTCACAGCTCAAAGGGTAAGACCTGAGTATTTGATATAAATTTCAGCTTGATACGTCCACGTGTTCCTGAGAAAAAGGGTCTTGGCAGACGGACGGACGGACAACAAAGTGGTCCTATAAGGGTTCCGTTTTTACCTTTCGAGGAACGGAACCCTAAAAATGAATAAAATGTGATTGTATAAATGAGTAAACTCATAGAAAGTTTACTAAAAAAAGCAAATCGCTATAAGAATTATAACTATTAAGCCTCTAAATAAAAGGGCCAAAGTGTAGTTTCGTCTCACATGAAGAACTTTTGAATCTCATTGTTACAACCATGCCTGAATGAATTTTAGTAACGTAAAAAACTAAAATCTTGGCAAATAAAATATACTAGGTAAACAGAAGCCACAAAATATCTTGTTCCATTGATATCAAATTTAAGTGTGCACTAATACTTTATGGCAATTTTAGCGGTCAAAGACGTCGTTCGTGAACGACTGCCAATCGTGTTTGACATTGGCTCCGCATGACAAATTTTCATTTGCGTGACGAAAGCGAGTACTTTGATGCACCTAGCTATACTAGCGCTGTTAAATATACGACTACGCCACAAAAATACCTTGGCAAGGAAGTATAGTTGGTAAAATGAAGATATATTTATTTGCCTCAATTTGAGGAATTCCCATGACACCACAATTAATAAATTTTTTATCATAAAAAAATGTTTAAAGTTTTGTCAATTTCATTCTAATATAGACAAAAAACTATTACTAATATAGCTTTAAAAGTGTTTAAGTTTTTATGAATAATATGGTTTCCCATCAGCATTTGAAATTGGAACAGCTCTGAATTTAGAAAAAGTTTGCCTTCGGTGGAAGCCAAAACCGCGTCTTACGGCTAACTAGTCTTGACCCCGTGATCTCTAGGCTGCTGAGGTTATTCCACACCCTGGCAATTTTATTAAAATTATAAATTTCAAGTTGGGTATACAATGTTGTTCATTAGCAGCATAAAGGCAGTGCTTAGGTAGAAACCAAACAAAATAGATATTGTAATAATTATCGTATTGATGTTTTAATAATTTAAATTTACGGAAAATACTTTGTTTTACTCATATTGGTGTACAATTTTGTTTCTTTGTTGTGGTTATACTGTGCTAATGGCTTTATCTCGATCAAGTAGAAGCAAAACGATCGCATCTTTATTGGTTTATAGCTGCCTCTAATAATTGATCAAAGGCAAAGCGTGTTATACACACTCAGCTGTAGATCCGTTTCGATGAACTGGGTTGCGTCGTATCTGGTTTGCAAATATTATGCAATGATACGGTGTGAGTAAATGTTGTCATGTCAAGAGTAATTTTATTTAGTGAAGCCGCAGTAGAGTATTTTATTAACGAACCCCATTCTTTATCATAACAAAAACAAATGCTATAAAGATAATTTTCATTTAGGATATTCGTAAGTTATTTGAAAGTGACTCTCTTATTGTGAGATATTGATAGAAAATTACAGTGGGTACCTATTTATAGAACCAAAAAACTCGAGAACTAAGTAAAGTAACAACACGCTGCCGTGATGGCTTAAGGCCGGTCACATTTAAAACGTGTTTTTGTACGAATTTGAACAGTGCGAGTAGGTGATCTCTGTTACAATTGCATAAGGTAGGTCCAAATGTCATAACTGCTCGAATGTTCCATTGGGCGTTACTATTATTCTTGAATATTAATGATTTTACGTAAGATTTTTTACATTTCTAATGAATGCCACGAATTGGAACTTGTTGCGAATGCTACATTTAATAAATCTAAATAAAAATACTTTTCAAAACAATAAAACTGCTCTCTTCACTTGTCTCTAGTTATTGCTTTGGTTTCTGATTAGTTTATCATTGTTTTAATTTTTTTTAGTTCAAGAATACATCTGTCGCTCAATGATAAGGGTGACAACATCGATCGGTTTAAATGTCGTCGTGACATTTCAGATACGCTTAAAGTTTTATAACAAGAAATGTCCCTCAAGTTATTAGTTTTAATGATTGAAATTGGCTCAGCCCTCAAGGCCTCCACCGGGTGGTATGGTGTCGATAATCGCAGAACGAGAGACAGTTGATAATTGTGTCTTGGTTTAACCTCAAAAGATAAAATCGTATACACAGCCGTTAATTAAAAAAAGGTTATGAATACTTCCAGTGGATATAAGGGATAATAAATGTCATTTCACTTCGTTTCATTCCATTTAATAGGTGTGCACCCCAATCTCTATTAAGAAGTAGTAAAAGCTCACTTTGATACTTATATGTGAACTATTTGTTAATCACTAAATAGTATTCGTTTTATGTCGTTGAATGGGCGTGATATGACCATCGGCCATCGGTTGTAGGTTATAGTTTACTCTATATATATCTTACTAACCTTACTCTATATATACTTAAGTTGATTGACGTGGAAAGCGAAAGTGACTAAGATATTTTAGCTCATACCGCAAATGTAGAAATAGTTTCTTCGAGTTTCCTTACTTTATATAATTTTATGAAATAGCCAATATGTGTGTATTGAGTAAATGATGTTTGTTAGTAAAGAAGGAGGTTTTTTTAAGGATTCTGGTTAGAGGTTTTTTAATGATGAATATAATATGACAAAAGTTTTTCGTGGTATTTACCTTCTTTCCTCAAGTAGCCAACTCCAGCGGTCAAACCATTGTTTTCTACATATTTCCACTTTTTTCCATTGTGCTCTCATCTGAAAGGCCTCTGTGCTAGGGTCGAATTTCGGACTAAACTCCTTCGCCATTTTTTCCAGTTCTGGGTAGAATTTACGTATTATTAGAGTTATTTAAAGATAAAAATTTATTCATCACTACTCGGTTTGTTGCGGTGAAGTGACGTGGCGAGAGTATACACGATGTCGATTCTGCGACGTCGTATATTCTATAGCAGTTCTTTTATTAATTATGAGATATTGTGGGCAAAAGAATGCGCGAACCCATACTACACACCGAAACCAATCAGGCTTGCTACATTCGCGAAAAATTTAAGGAATATTTTGTTAACAATTGAGGTACACACCACCATTTAATAAATAAACGATAGTCGTGTTTATTTTGTACGGCATAATGTCGATCTCAATAGAAATGTATTATTCTTAACGGGTATAAGGCTACTTATTATTAATAAAGAATAGTTGAAAAATAAAGAATAGTTATTTTGATACACATAAGTAATAATATTAAACCAAATTATCTATAATAATAATTATTAAAACCTACTTATCCTCGATATTAAATTTTTCTTTCATTTCCTCCCACAACACTTTAAATACTCGTCTATTATTATGGTCATAGTGTTTACTATTCAATTCAATATGGTGGATTATCTAAAACCTCTGAAATAATATTCTCAAACAACGACATTCTAAGAAAAATAAGTTTAACGTCACTACGACTAATCGAACGCGCGGTCTCCACTTGACTCTAGCTCGACGCTCGTGTTCCATCCCCCGCACCGCTGTCGTCGAGAACAGTTTCATATGAATCGATGTACTTTGATAAAGATGCGCGTGCCGCCGCCCGCGCCGCCCGCTGACGTCAAAGCCGCAGCCTAAAGCTCAACTAATCATCCTTGATAGTGAATCTTTGTGAGGGTAATTTACAAAAAACTAACATATTAAGGTAGCAATCGAGTGCTAGTCCAAAATACTTTTCCAAACAAAGTTTCCATGTCAGATTTATGTCAGTATGTAAACTGTCATCAACTTCAATTGGAATCTGTCTGGCGTGGCAACTAAATCATCATCGTGTATGTATAATATCAACCAAATGACGTTCACTCCTGGAAACAAGCCTCCCCTAAACTGGAACAATCTTGCCATAAGGGATTGTAGATGTAGATAGCACTAAAAGAACAAATGCTACTGCCCATTTCTGGTCTGATCTGGTTTGCAGGAGGTATGTGGTACCTAATAACCTTTCTCCAATATTACGCTTTTTACGTCACAATTATGTATGAATTGTTAATGCTTTTCTACTCTTCAGGACACCATACGACCGAACCCATATCACTGCGGCTTAATTTCATTTTTAAATTATTTTATTGATCAGACAATCTTTAATTCTTTAATTTTATATATTTTAAATGATGTTGATTCTACTTTTATGTAGAAGTAAAAATTTGCTTCAAAAATTATAGCTGTTTTTTAAACATGCATTATTTTACTTACTTACTTAGCAAAATTTTAAACAAATAATAGGAGCAACATATAGAACAGAAATATATAAATAAATAATATCCGCAGTCTGCACATATGAGTTTTGCAAAAACGTTTGTACGGACACTCTACCACGAACTGTGACTTTTGAGTGTGTGTAGTCATAATAATATAGTAACAATAAATTGACAAATTTACGAGTACAATAATTATTTGATTATTAAACTTAATATAGGAAATTTACAAACAAATCGCTTCTCACTCAAAACTTAAATGAATCAACCGTGTAATAAAAGTTTGTATGTATACGAAAGTTATTATAATATATTTTTATAAGGCACTTTTTACACTGCAGTACACCTTACGACACACTAATTTGGATGTCACAAACATCCTTGTTGTTTTTGTATGAACGTTGTTCACATATCCAAAATTATATGTATTTATTAACCAATACAACCTGATTAAGTGATCATGTCACGTTTCGGCAGTGAATAGAACCAAAAAGTTTGAGCCCAGTTGTGCAGTGCGACTGCTTCGAATATGTAATGTTAGAGACGGAAAAATATTTGTTAATTTTGACTTGTTATTGTGATTGTGCAAAAGTATCACGCAGTGAAAAATCTTTGGTATGTATTTTACTATTCTTTTTTTTATCTATATCATATAAACGATTTTTTTTTAAATAATAAGCCTGCCTATATCCTGAAATAAGATGAATTCTTTTAATGAAAAATCTTGAAGTTTAAAAATCTAGCCATTACATTACAATTATAAATTAAATAATGGAAACTGTGATAATCGATTTTTTAAAAATAATCATAAAATTGGAGATTAGAAAATAAAATCTTTTAAGTGTTTTACGTTCATAATTTATTAAGCATTATATTTCATCTTTTATAAATATAAATTGCTTGGTTATTTTTGTTAGCTTGGCTTGAAGCCTAGCCTAGTATTTTTTTAGTATTTTCCTTAAGAAACATCCGGCTTAGCAGGAAGACAAGATGATAATTCTAATATCGTAGAATTATCTTTATTACGCCAGAAATAGATACCTTATAACCGATTCTTTAAATAAATGACATGCAACTTGGAACAAGATAGAGCTAAAACAATCCAAATAATTTAGTTATTGTTAAAACTGAAATAATAGAAAAAAGTTGCATCATTCAGTCTTTTCGCGAGAAGACGACTAAAAATTCACTGTATTTAGTATTTTCGTTACTGAAGGCTTGCGGCTGCTGAAGTCGTCTTCTTATACGGGTCACTGCCCTAACCAGCATGAGGCGCAGTTTTTTAAACATCATATCGCTAAATCAACACCGGCTCACAGAGTACAAAATATCGCTGCACATACCATTTACCTTGTGTTTGAGCTCTCGTAGGTCCCTACGAGCGTAACGAAACGAGCGTAGCGTTTTTACATAGAGGGTAAGCAATATGAATACGGCCTATACATTGAACTTATAAGTTAAATATACACAAATGTCTCAAAGTATAACAATCGTTGAAATAAGTAATTTAAAAGTTCAACTTCCCTCCTTTACCCTCTTTTTATTTCACTCTGTCCTAATTGAAGTCGCACAAACAAGTACAAACATTCTCGCAGTCTCAATTATGCGCGTGTTACCTGCTATGTAAGTTTGCTGGTACTTATATGTTGGGAGCAAGTTTCGTCACAACTAACATTTTGAATGTTTTTGGGCTATAAAAATGTTTCCAGAATAGCTTTACGTGTTGCCGGATTGTAATAAATGTTCGTTCACACCAAACGTGTTACCCGCTTGCTGTGAGTCACCGTGACGCAGTACTACTTTGTTCTTGAAGACTCCCATGATAATACAGACCACAATAAATTTGTTAGAGTTTAAACTGTGCAGTGAAATTACGATTTTAACTTTGTTTGTCAAGGCATTCATATTGCACAAGGTCCTTACTGGAGCAGTCGGCATCGACCATAGAAAACAATTACGAAGTATGCTTTTATCGTGCCACTCTGAGAATAGAATACTAAGCAGGTGCCATTAAAAAGATAGAGTACATGATTAACTTATACCTATAAAGTTGTGTACATACAAACATATTGGTAAAAACTGCCAGTCAATGGTTTAATTTTGATGTATTCAAACTTATTAAATATCTATTATACTATAAAAAAAATGTGTAGATTTAAAATAAAATATTGTTAAATAAGTGAGACAACTTAAAAAAAGGTTATTTCTGTTTTTTTAATTCGCTGACAGTTGTAAACTTAGCCATGTTCTATTTTTATTAAATAATTGTTTATATTAATCCAACTTTCACTAAGATGTAGCTGTTAGGTTAACAATACAAAACAATGAAAAACTTTTTTTTTTATAATGTAAAGGTTGGTCTCGTCAATAAAATTAGCCTGGTTTATTTTCGTACTACAACGGCTCACCAACTTTTCTTAAAATTTCAATAACTTACAGTATACAAAAAAGTGACCTATTTATTTTTTTATTCTATATTTGTAAAATTTTTATGCGATGTTTTTCTTTATTTAAGATGTTTAGTCACTATTATTTACCTTTTTCCTTTGTCTTAGTCAGAGAAAATATATGACTTGACTTACAAACCAACGGTGTAACCGTTGGTTGGTTCCGGTAGGACAGTGAATCCGCCTAGTCGATTTATGGACTATTGTAGTGAATTACCTTCCAGTCTTTCTTCCTTTAGATGATATCACAGACGTGGAGAGTTGGTTGCTTGTTAACGGTTATTACTTTTGACTTTTTTTTTCAAACACTTTTTCGGTTCAAATATGTCTTATCTTTCATTCCATAATTATATACATTAAGTAATAATCTGTTTAATTCCATAACAGCTACTTTGACAAGAAAATGGCAATTCTTGCCAATTTTTTTCTATTTTCAAATTAATACAAAAACAGGGGTTACAAATATTATGTGTAGGTAATTGTTTAATTGATATTAATTTCTATCTATAAATATTAAGTTAAAAATATATTTAAAATCGTCAAATAATATCGACGCAATATCATGAATAATGACGACTTATACAAATAAGAAGCTAAAGCATATATAATTAAATTACCAACGACTCCAAAAACAAAGTTATATAAAAATATACGTAACGCATCAAATTATTTCTACCTGCCAACAGCCACCCTATTCCATTTAAGTTCCATTAAACTTCATTGTGTGTTCAATGTAGGTCAATTGGGCACTATCTAGCAGTTAATAACGGCACGTTATGGCGAAAGAAAGGATAATGGAATAACTTGGAGGTTAAGCGATAGCGAGTCTGAATTTTAAATCTACCTACACAACAATTTGACATAGAGGTATGAAAGTAGATTACTAAAAGAGGATTGGTACGTATACGAGTACATAGAGGATAGCAGTACTGTGTGTTAGATTTGTTCTTTCTAAATACTATGAGTATAGAATATATGGAAAAGTTGGTTTTTATAAACTTTTAAAAGCTGGTACATGAGTAACTAGTTGGGCGACTTATACGAAAATATAGAATCTTCACATAACAACGGAAATCATTTTACAAAATTGCTATTGACGGACTATGATAAATGACAGTTTCCTTTCAACTACAGGGAAAAATAGAACTCGAGTAATCATTCATCTTTATAACATCTATTCCCTCTGACACAAGGACAAATATCTAAGTATATATTATATCAAAATATACTATAATAACAAAGCTAGAATTAAATGAAAATTATTGATTAGAATAATATGTATCACAATAATCACATAAGTCAAGAACGTGTAGAACGATTTCGATGAAATTTCGTATATGGTAAGAGCATGTGATTGTGCAAATGATAAGCTATATATCATATCGTTAAAAACCTTTTAGTGCATACTAATATTATAAATATGAAAGTGAGTTCGTTTGTTACATGACTTTACTACTCAATCGATTATCATGAGATGTTGCGTACACTTTTCCAGGGGTACAGAAAAGTACATAGGGTACCTTTTATTCAGAAAAAAAGGTAGTAGGTAGGATACCTTTTATTCAGAAAAAAAGGTACTGTTCCCTAGGGGTAGAACTAGAATTTTTAATCGGTATCCACACCAGGGGTCGGAAAACGGCGGCCCGTGGACTATCTCGGTGCGGCCCGCAATTAAAGTACGGACGTGTCGGATACAGCACCGCTACTCATATTTGTCGACAACTTAGACGACAACTTTACTGTTTACGAAGAGCTTGTGAAAGTGTGCAGTATGAAAGGTACAACTACGGGAGAAGATTTATTTCACCATTTGGAACAAGCCCTGAATTCATTGCAATTAAGCTAGGAAAAGTTAACAAGTGTCACTACCGATGGAGGCAAGAACATGAGCGGTCAAAACAAAGGTGTTGTTGGGAGAATCATCAGTAAAGTAAAAGAATCTGGACCTACTGTGCCATTGATTTTTCACTGTATTGTCTATCAAGAGGTATTGTGCTCCTGGAAAGATATACCATATAACAATAACATAATAAGTGAATCGAATCCACTTATTATGCATCATTTATATTAGGTAACTACTTGTAACAATTTCTCTGCATCGTTATAAAATTTTCTTTTAACCAGTCTTGTTTGGTTTTTTAGAATGATATTTGATCATGGAATAAATACAGAGCAAATAATTTAATATGTTATACAAAAGCCTACAAAGAAAAAAAAGAACCTATGGGAGTGAGATGATCTAAATTCTAAATAGTTGTTACATAAATAATATCTACTCGCCCTTTGCTGGTTAGGATCGCGGGATTATAGGGCGTTAGTGAATGATTTTTAAAAACAGTAGTGTATAACTGACGGACATAAAGAACGTCGCATTCACATCACGAGATGCTTTGTTGTGTCTAAAGCGAAAGTGCTTACTTTCAGAATTGTTCTCTGAGCTACTTCTAAACTCAACATTTTTGTTTTATGGATACCTCTCCAGGATGTTATGCAGTATACAAACAGTGACTGCCAAAGCGCTAAACAGACATCCTTCAATAGTTTCTTTTTCATGACATGTCTTAAGTTTTTATGGACGTATATTAATTTTCTAACTCTTGGAATTATTACGTATATGCATTATTGCAATATATATACTAGGTCTGCAATGCTGCTGCTGTTTGCAAATACTGAGCGAAGCACTACCTTACCTAACCTCACCTAAATTTCATCAATGTAGTCTCAGCGGTTTGACTGTGATCAGCTTTTGAATTTTTCTTTCGGTGATTATTCCTCCATAGTATGAGCGATTTCTAAACTTTTTTTGCACATTAGTCACGACCGCGATGTGAGTTTTGGCGGCAAATTTCATCAATGTAGTATCAGCGGTTTGGCTGTGATCAGCTTTTAAATTTTTCTTTCGGTGATTATTCCTCCATGGTAAAGTCTATATTTGTTTTACATAGCCTATGTCCGTCAGGTTATAATTATGTATGTTCATGCCAAAATACGTTCGAATCGGTTGAACCGTTAAGTAGCAGGAGGGAGACAAGCGAAATTTGTGAGTTGCCTAAAAGAGAGCTTCGCTCAATAAGTATATAATCTACTTGTGGGCAGATATCCATTTTTATTGACGAGATTTATAATAAGGAGGAGCATTTACTTGTGTTAAAATCCAACGTTATCGTCATCTTCAGGCGCGTGATTCACACGTACCTACCTATCTAACATTTTACTTCTTATTACTAAAGATTTACTAAAGTAAATGATTAACACATTTGTAATAAGGATATGATTGACACAATTGTGATTAGGAACTGATTGAAAATCTTTCCCCAAAATAAAACAGGTCTCATCAGCCCCCATAACATGATAATAAAAATCTATAACCAAATATCAAATCATTGCAAAAATCCTGGAAAAACACGTAATTTATAAAACTAATTTATAAAAGAGTTTGTTATTGTTAAATATTCTTAAAAGTTTAATGAATTTTTGAATCGACAAACATAATGGTTCAATATTTGAAGACAAATGAGAAGCCCAACTTCCGTACAAACTTAGACCCAGGTATTACCGAAAATTTGTCCAAAGACTTACAAAAGCTTTATAGGGCCAAATTTACAATGGCCAAATAAGTGAAATCTTGTTATTACTATCTAAAGGTTATGTTAGTTGTTTCGTATGCATATGTATTTTACTCATACTATTATCAAAGTATAATAGGCGATCAGATACAAGGCAAAAATAAAAAAGGTCAGTATTATGTTTATGGCGAGTGCTCGTGGTGTGAGTAGAGCAACCGAATGTTCTTTTTCCTACGATACAATAACAATAGTTCGTCAACAAGATAAGCACAATATAATAACAAAGTAGCGGTATCCAAAGTCAAGCAACGGTCAGTCCACATCGGTTTGCTAGAGAATAAATAGTACCTAAACGAAAAACATTCAATTGCGCACAAATTCCTACAAAAAGCGACGTATAAATAATAAATAGCCATCTTCAATATAATATTTATTCTGTGGTCTTGCAGAGTAAAGTTATAATAGAGACGCAAGTGTATCCCCTGTCGTAATTGTGGACAATTGAACTATTCAATTAAGTATAATTGTTTTATCTATAGTTACACGGAACACTTAATTCCTTATCGCTGTAGTCAATAAAAGTTAAATAAGATTTAATACCATTATTTATATGTTCTATGTTTTTAAGATATGTTTTATAGTTAATGGTATTTATATATACATAATGCTATAAAAATGGTGGTATACGCCACAAAAATAAATCCGAATATCGATTAATTTCATATCTATTGTACGTTTATAGTACTGTTCTATTGACATGACGTGAAATCGGACCCATTGACAGTATTACGACCGTCTAGAACTGGACCTAGACCTAGATTAATGCGATATAGAAAAGTTCGCTCTTTAAATTGATCTATTAAAACATGAAATTCTAATAGCGATTTTAGAAAACGACTTATTTAGCCGCCTGCGCTCGGAGGATATCCTAAGTAGACCAAGTGATCTTAGAGTTTCCAACTAGCGGGTGTTTATTGACTTGTCTCACATACTTATTTTATAATATTAACGCCGTAAGCAGTGCACGTGATTTATCGTATTAAACGTATATAACTCACAAAGTAGAATTTAGTGAAATGCTGTTAACGCGTCCTTATTTTCAAACGTCCATCCCTATTCTCTCGAATTAGGTTCCCAAAGCATTATTATGAAAATAATTTTCATAAATACTTTGTTAATAATGTAATAAAATCATAACTCAAATACCTCCGCCCCTTATACAATTACAACTAAACGTAACAAGTAACATAATTATTTCCAAAAAACTTTAGTCCTTTTGTTAAATAAATATAAAAGCCACTTGAAAATTAAATATCATCAAATAATAAAGCAACTAGGAAAAAGATACGGTAATGGTCATTCTTAATATATTAGATTGTAGCTATAGACGATCATTTGGTGCAACGGTAGCGATCCTGCCTTTCGCACCGACGCTCCGGTCCTGGGTTCGAATCCCGGAAGGGGCAGATGTTTGTATGATGAATACGAACATTTGTACCTGAGTCATGGTTGTTTATATATATTTCTATGAATATTACATATCTATGTATCATATATGTATGTCTATCCGTTACCCTAGTATCTATAACGCAAACCTAATAGTGCTTATTTTGGGCTAGGTTAATTGATGTGAATGTAAGAAATATTTATTAGAAATTTACACAAATCTAAGTGTTATTAATAGTTTTTTTTAATACTATTTTAATTTCTTTCTTGCTTACCAAATACCTACGTCATCACCATCACTGACCATTGGAGTCAAGTGTATGAGTGTATGAGTCAAGTGTATGTATATAATTAAATTAAGACATCTAATTTTAGAATACTATTGAATATATAGTGACAATCATAAATACGTTCTACTGGATTAAAGGGGCCGTAGCCCGTCGGTTGAGAATCAATCAAAAGCACTTAGCTTAGGTATCCCTACCACGAGAGGCCAACAGGTATGTTAATTATGTGTTAACATACCTGTTTTTTTGTTAAAAAACTTGACAAAGATGAGAATAAAAGAATTAAACCAATGATGACAAAAGTTGCTCTACAATAACATTTGAAATGAAAAATAAATGCTTTCGTTAACAGGTGCCCGCAGCAGAACAGCTATTCCCTTTTTCCTCTTATAATTGGGGAAAACAGACCTAAAAACTTTTTTGAGATTTTTAAAACCTTCTCAACTATAAAGCAAGATTTGAACTATGACTATTTCTGTTTTTGTCTAACTATATATTAAAATACTGTCTTATTCGTCATATTATCAACGTGTGTAAAAGCGGCCATTTTTCGTTTAATTAATAGAGGACCCCCAAAATTTTCATACCAGTATCTATTTTATCTTTTCATTTTAAAATCAACTCATTATTAAAGAAAAATCTTTATTGACCTCCAGTGTGAATGCAGAAGTGCAACTCTAGCGTTATTCGTAGATCTAAGAGTTACGCTGGATTTTCTCTTTTTAAAAATATTTTGTGGCCTGGGAGGAAAAGAAAATACTAGTATTTTTCGTGCATATCATATTCAAACATATTATGCAATTCATATAATTATATGATTTGTAAAATGTAGTATTAAAAACGTTGTATAATGTGGCCAGTTTCATTTCCACAACTGAACAAACGTTTCATTATGGAACAGACACTTGTTTTGAGAGACAGTGATTGTATTGTATCTTTATTTCCGGAAGATTCAATTATAGTCAGTTAACCTTGGGATTATCTTTCTTTTGCCGTCTTTGCACACAGTTTTTATTTAGATCTCGTTACTTGTTCTATACGTCTTATATTGATATTGACTTGAGATAGCTGTCGAGTGGTATCAACGTGGCACATTGCATGACTGAGGGTAGTCAGGTGCCGTGACCAAACCAGATCAGAGGGCTGTGTGTAAGTAAACACACTATCACTTTAGAAATACATTTTTAATGTATGACTTATTTTCATAGCAATAAGGTTTATCATATGAATATTAACTCAGACGGAATGCAACATTTGCACATTTAGAAACTTTTACTCGGGCCTCTGGTCAATTGATAGCTTGAGAAAAAGAGACGAGAGCACTCGAGCTGATCCAAAAAGCTAATGTGGTTAAATTTACATTGAGAATATAACGGCTGTGGTCTTTTTAAAATTGCGCTTATTGAAAAATAATCGATTCTATCAACAATGGACGGTTTTTTATTGAGCTGTCAGCTTCCTGCTACTAATGGATGGGTATTTTAGCAAATTCGATCAAATTAGTATACCTACCTCGAACTAATAGTGCAAAAGACTTAAGAAGACAAAATATATTTATATTATTAAAAGATAATATACTTACATTTTATTTTTTTATGTTTTATCTTGTTTTAGGAGCTCCTATGATAGGTTTACAATTTCTCTTCGCTTTTTTTACAGGAACGTTAAAATCTGTAATTCTTTGGTGCTAATACAGACAGGTAAATAAATATTAAACATCAAACTTGTGTATAAGCCATTGGTGTAAAAGCACAGCAAATACGAAGTAAAATAATAATATTCTAATGTACAGATTATATATTATTATTTTGACATTAAGTTGACATAGTAAGTACCTAGATAAAAATTTTAATAGTTTTGTCTAC
This sequence comes from Calamotropha paludella, assembly GCA_927399485.1. Taxonomy (NCBI): domain Eukaryota; kingdom Metazoa; phylum Arthropoda; class Insecta; order Lepidoptera; family Crambidae; genus Calamotropha; species Calamotropha paludella. Next base: position 26,776,498 of record OV656803.1, on the reverse strand, counting down.
GATTTCAGTGGAACTACTCTTTTTATGTTATTTAGGAAATTAAAAGAAAAAAAAATTCCTAACAACAAAACTTTCTTCATCGTTTTTCATAAAAAGTAAATTATACCTATTACTTATATTAAGTACGTAATAAAGGATCGGCGACTGTGTTAAATAACTTTGCCCTTAATGTCAAACAGCGTAAAGAAAGGCATTAATGGCTCTAATTGTTATTTATTTAAAAAACAAAAGGTTAAGTATCATTACCAAAAATATATAATATTATTATTTCACACATTTTGAGTTTAATAAATTAAAAGCTATTAAAAAACTCTGAAACGTAGATTTAGTATTACAGTTTTATCGAGTTACTAAAGCCCTGGATGACCTGATCTGACCCTGTTGGGAATGCGCTGGTCTTGTTTATGGGTCACCGGGAGGGTTTTCGACACTATTCAGCCCTCCCAGCATTTGCAACGCGACAAAATTTTGTTGACCCGTTTTCTCATGCATTAATCATTTGTCTTCTATCGTCTTTAACATGGTTGCGCTTTAAAGTCGACTTCTTATGTCAAAAGAGTAGTTTTACTAAGCCGTGGTATTTTTGTCTACAAACTCTAACATGGTAACTGAATTTTAGTCGATATTTTAACCAAAGTAAACGACATATGTATTTCTCGACTAAGTTTAGAACGTAGGTAATGACAAGTGGTTTGTGTGCTATTTCGATTAAAGCAATGGCGGTGCCTTATTACAATCATGTAATCAATCATATAAGGTATATTAAGGGCAAACGGATCGTAAATATATTTTTATATTTATATTATATTTAAATAAATATATTTGTATGTATACGTATAGGTATACATTACGATATTTTGGTGCAACGCTAGCGATCCTGCCTTTCGCACCGACGGTCCTGGGTTCGAATCCCAAATCACAAATAGTTAACTTGTACCTTATTACTTCGAATCCTAAAAGAGATGTATTTAAATAAGCTTATATACGTGTGTATTATATACAAGGTGTTACAAAAATACCCGTAAAGCGGAAACGGGGTTAAATGGTCTCTTGTAAAGAGTCAATTTACAATTCGCAGTATGACTTACCGCCAAAATTAATAAAAATATCATTTATGTGCCAACCCTATTTCCATATAATTAAAGAGTAAATAACACAGAATGTTTATATACATTTTACCTAATATCCGAGGAACGACTTAGAGTCATTACCAAAATGTACAGAAGTCGCTTAGATCGATATTATAAGAAAATGGACCCGATGGAAAGTAGGCGTCTTGACACATTGAGAAAGCATTGGTACGAAGGTAGCAGTCGCTGTTTATCGGGAGGGGTCTACCATCAATAAATCGTTGCCGATACAGTTCGCGAGCACGATTTAAGTTGCCATCTTCATGGCCTAAGTATAACATTATATCGTAATATTCAGAGTTGGAAAACATAGCCATTTTCACTTTAACAATAATGTTCATTAAAACACGAAATTATTGTAAGATATCGATTAGGAGATTTGAAATGGACGACAAAACTTAAAATCCGTTAAGCAGATGTACATCTGTTTATTTAATCTATGATAACATCAGTTCTATGCAGTGACAGCTTACAAGGGTTGACAACATTTTTCGCTTTGATATTTTTTTACGTTTTTTACGGGATTTTTAATAAGTTCGCTCTGGATCCCAATCAAGCCCGGAGGCCAAGACAGGATCTACGATGGAACGAGCTAGCCTAGAAGGTGCCTATTCACCTTGGCCTTAAAAACGGATAGGTTATAAGTACTTGGAAATACAGACGCAAATATAAATGATGTTGAGAAGCGCTTGGTGCGACAGGTAGAAATAGCAACCAAGAATGGGTGGTAGCCCGCAGTGCGTCTGAATGTCTGATGGGAAAAATTCGTTATTTCGTTTCGATAAATCTGTTAACTTATGATTTTTTAGTTTGGTTTTTTATTATTTATTTTCAAGTTTAAATAAGTTGATTGATTTTATTTAGTTTGAAGTATTGGTCACAAAACAAACAACATAGACTTAGGACAAACTATCAATCACAGAACTTGTAAGTCGTCAGTCAACGTCAAAATTGATGTAATCCGCATTTCCAAAAAGTAAATAAAGGATAAAACACAGAATACGAATTAAATAAACGATACTGGTGTGGTAATACTAGACAATTAAGTAGTTTATAATCATATATCAAAAGGCAACATCAGTTTGTCTACATGTTAGGGAAAACGAGATATATGTCGAAATCGAAAACTTTTCTTCAATCGTGCTCGAGATAACTCAAGTAGCGCATACTAAGCGGTCAGGACAGTAACATTGCGACGCCATTGAACCGAAGGAACTATATCATTTCATAATAATTGCCTTCTGAACGAACGGGTTACCCTCAGCCTACTAATGTTAGGTAATGCATACGTGGCACGTTATTTGCCAACTAGGCAATAACACATTTTTTTTTACATTTGTAAGATTCACTATATGTACGACTTTAAGTCTTAGAATACGGTTTGCAAAATAAAGATAAGGAAGGAAATATTTGTTATTTACGGACTTCTTACTACTTCCTATTTACGGAAGCTAATGTCAAACGCTTGAAACTACTCAATTTTTAAATTAACTTAACTTTAAGTTCATGTGTGCTGTTTATTAATCGTACTTTTATATTATATTTATTTATTTTATGCTCGTACATTGTAATTGTTAAAAAAAGTATGCCGTGATTAAAAAGCTTACAAACATATGAAACTGTTGACCTTTTATGATCCTTTGTCAGTGGCGCTAGTTTGAATATTTAACTGTCAATTATTTTGTGTAATATTAGTACCAGTGTGGTCGATTCCCATACACTTCGAGTATTGTCCATCGGGTCAGAAAAATATGCCATAAAAGCTTAAAAAAACAGCAATTCAATCGCGATTGATTCTATCACATAAATATGCATTGTTTACGCAATCACATAACATAACATCACGCCTGTACCTTCGAAAGAGGTACAAAAATCATTACTGAAGTCGAATTTTTTGTCAAAACGAATTATTTTTATCCCACATTCGTCACTGTTTTCGAAAGCCCCATACAAAATGTTTGTGAAATCTATTATAATGACAAATGATAACTTTTTAAATTGGACTTGAAAAGAAAGAAATAAGTGACATTTCAAATTCAAGAAACGAACAACCATGACATCATAGTTTGTTTCGAGGACACAGCGCGGAATGGGCTTTTTTACCTGTTGATTTCCTGTCGAGTCGTCTAATTTACAAAATGTTGAATGCAATAGCGAGTAAAACAACTTTCAGCCTCTGCACGGCTGTGTTGCCACAACTTGATCCCGAATCAGTAGATGAAAGAAATTTAATCATTCACGTGATTGAGTCGCAAGTCGATGTAATTACGGATAGTTCTGAATAATCTGGCGTGAGTGGTACCAGCCGGCAAACATCATCCGCTACCGATAGTGACCAAAACAACCAAATTGTATATATTGTTTTGTCCGCAGGGTGTCATTTGGCAGCTCCAAGGGTTCCATGGTGGAGACCCTGATCTACGAGAGCCCACTGCAGGAGGAGCCTGAGAGCAGTCCTCCGCCTAAAGTCCAGGAAACCGCCTTCCCATACACTCCCGTCGAAGACGAGTACGTTGTATTCATTTCATGAGTATGTTGATTTTCATTAGTGGTGCTTAGCGATCGTTGTCACAGCGAAATTTTTAACGGTTCTAACGGTATTTTACAGCTTGAGCCCACAACTAATCGATCTAAAGAAAATACTAAGAGAAGTAGTTTTGTCAGTTACTCGGTATTTTTTTGCCCTACTCGCTTACTGTTGCCAGTCATTATTATTAGGGAAATAATAAAACTATAATTTTAGTAATCTAAATATATAATACTCTTTAGTGGCTGAACCTATAGACTGATACTTTAGTGGGTATGTTAATAAAAAACGGGAAAACGCTCGCATAGAGTGGATTTTTCTAAAACTACTTCGGTAGTAGTACAGGTAAACAGGAGATAACCTGTTGAATAGAAATCTGTTATTTTCAAAAGAAAATTCTACCCTTAACCGGATAAAAAAGGGGTTGAAACTTTGTAAGAAAACTATACATTATTTTATATTTAGAAGCGTAAATATTTATAAAACAAGAGATAAAGTGCTCTGCTTCTTCGCTCTTCTAGAGGAACGGTCGCTTCTAATGAAGGTTTATGACCTTTCTCGGCTACAACCCAACCGCAGATGGTGTTTAGTCAGTACGAGTCTGACGTAACCACACAACTGACAGTGTGAATGAGGATTCTGCTTTCACAGGGTGCCCAAGTGTTCCCGGGCGCAAAAAAAGCGCGCGATACTCTATAGTAAACAACTTTCGCATGAATATGTATTTATTGTCTTATCGAGTATTGTAGAAAGATGTTTTGTTTTAAATTAAAATTTTAAGTTTTAAATTTTTATTTTGTAAAATGTAGGCATATATGCTCTATTCGAAGATACGAACGAACAGATAATTTTATAAAACAGATACTGACCTGCTTTAATAATGTTACGTTAGCTAAATCCCTAGAGACGTTACTATGTCACGGCTTCAACTATATTACTGTGGGACTGTGGCTTTCACATCAAAGATCAGTAGTGGTGTGAACACTGGTTACGTCATTCTGTCATGGCAAAGTCAGTGTTGCCAACGAATTATCTAGCTCTTGTAGCCAAGAATCTCGAAATTTTTGTAAGTATTGTGGTTTCGGCATAATGATGAATGACGCAACTCACGAAATAAAACAACATACTGAGTCCGAGAAAATGTCCGAATTGCGAGAGCAAAAAAGAAAACATATTTTACGGGGAATTCCCGCGAATAGTGTACATTTACTCACGAGATGAAACAGTGTTGCCTACACTATAACGTATGACTCCAAAAACGATAAGAAAATATGTTTAAAAAGTGAAAGAACTTTGAAATCTTCATTCCAGTAATAAAAACTAAATTTTACTAAAATCTTAAATTCCACTAGACAAATACTCTTGCCACTATAAGCAATATTTCACCACTAAAAGGAGAGCCTAAGCCACTAAGATGGCAACTAAGTGGGTTTATTTTATGTGTGATTGCTGTCGGTCGAAGATGACAGGACCCCAAGGCGGCAGTGGCGAACCACCCTAATGGTTTTCTAAACAGCGCTACAGCACTACAGCGCTTTAATCTGAGAAAGAGCCCAAGGTGTCATTCAGGCGCCTCTAAATGCTCGGACATCGGCTATGGTACACCATGTCGAAGAGGAGAGAAGCGCCTAAGTACGGACCTGTTCCTGCTAAAGCGCGAATTATGCAGTCCGGGTATTCATAATCTGGATCTACGAGTGTGTTGTGCATATGGTGAGTAATTAAACTACCTATGTCTGTCCTGTGTGTGAGAAATCGAAGGATCATTTCGCGGTGAGACCGGGTCATCGGGGGCATTAAGGATATCGAAAACAGAATCGTTGAGGGTTAGTGAAGATCTTAGAACGGGATTGATAGTCTCAAAACTAGACAACAACGGGATTCTGGTGGCAGGGGCTTTTTTTAGTAGTATGCATGCATCTTTCATGAATTTCTTTATAGAATCAAATTAAAAGTCGCGATGGAGATTACCATTTGCGAAAGTACCAGGGTCAACCCAGGGCACCTCATAGAAACCGGTAATGAAGGATCTGTAACCAATGGATTTAAGATAATAATCGATAATCGAATATGACTCCCTAAGTATTTGACCGGTTAATTCCAAGGCATGAATTGGTCAAAATGATTAATTTTGTAAAGCTGGCTAGTTATCCGAATATTAGTGCTTTTATCGGGATTTATTGCGATACGATATTTAGGGGACCAATTTCCTAAAGCGATTTCGAATGATTGAAGTTTAGTTATGACATCTTTCTTGTATTTCTTGGATGCATAGGTGTTATCTTAGTGTCACCCGCGAATAAGGCTAACTCTACTGTCGGAGTCCTCAAAATATCGTTTACGTAAAGCTCTAATAAAATGGGGGATAGCAGAAAGTTTTGTTGACGCGGAAACCAAAAGAACGATTCGACAGAACTTTGTCGTACTATATGGCAACGTAAAAAACGAGGATTAAGGTAGATATGGATTTGCGAAATAGATCCCTATAATGTACAGTATCGTTTATTAGGAGGTACACTTGGTAAGTGCACGAGTGTTTGGGGTAGAGCCAAAACTAATTGTCTACCACGAGGTACCTAGTATGAAAAAATATAGTCTGAAACGACTAGCATGAACTCGTTAGTACAGTTTCCCCAGCGACTTGAGAATACTGATAATCTGTGACTAGAGCGTGAAGAATGATCTTTCCCGGGCTTACGAATAGCGACATCCTCCTTCCATTTTGCGGAAAGATACCGTTCCTCAAAGCAGCATTACAAATATCGGCTTACAGGCCGTTAGCCGACATGATCTTGACAACCTTGTTGAAGATGTCATGAGAGCCTTGGGCATAGCGTGAGTAGCTGTGAGATCCCTTTTTGTAATGAACTTACAATTAGTGCTTCTCCTCCTCTTTATATTTAAATTTAGGTGCCACAATATTTACACAATATCTACTTAAGTACTTCTACTTAAAGAGCGTAACACTATTACGTTTATATATTGTTTTTGCCCGATAAGCTTTTATAAATACTGGACGAAGACAAGTGTAGAACTAAGTCAGACTATTAAAAATGATTGATAGAAACCGTATTCGTTTCTGTACCTTTTGGGAAACCAAGCCATGCTCGTCACCACTCTAGGCAAGCTGGCCTCCTAATAACCTATCAAACGTTAAAGCTTATGTGATATCGTCTGTTATCTATATACATATACATTCCTTGTCACAGTGTTTGACCGTGATGAACTATGAAACAATTCAACCGACTGGTTTTTTTTAATTATTCTAGATTTGTTGTGATTGATGGCATTGGATAGGTTTTATTTTAATTTATAACACAGCAAAAAATATCAAAGTCGGTCAAGTCACGTCTAGGGGATGTTCAGTAGGTACATACACACGCACAGAAGAAATACAGAAGATAATAACTCTTCTGTATCTCACGTTAAAATTCCAATTAAAATGTTTATTATATCACTTGCAGCAATTAAGTTTGTTTGGCATGAAAACGGATGAGGCCGGTGTGTACCTATATATTGAACAAGTTAATGAATGAGGCTCTTTGTAGCAACTGTAACTTATTCAACTTCCAACTCGTTTAATAATTAAGAGGATCATGATAAGAAATACCTATAAAAAACATTTAGATATTTTGTCGACAGTATATTACGAAATATAATTGCTAAACTAATTAAAGCTTTAAAACTAACTTTCCGAAGAAAAATGATTAATTTAAAGAAACCTTGCTTCGAAAAATATTATTTTGTGCGAAGCTTTCTCGACGTAATGGAAATCTATATCCGCCAAACAACGGGGATCGGTCTTCGAGTAAACATTCGGAAAATACCGGTACACGGTGTGAAGTGATCTTAATAGATAATTTGTTTAGTGTGCTTATTTCTTAAATTTAACTACTTATTATGTTTAAAAAAAATCACAAAAAACTACTTATTTGTTATATAAGCTTGGTCAATAGAGCCATGAATGACATATTCTGTAGGTAGGTAGATATGATGGCGTGGCAGGTCAACAGAGAGAGCTTTTACAACTATGAATCATCAAACATCGAAACTCCTAACTTAAAAGACTAAGTTAACGTTGAAATAACAAAGAAACCTCATAAATGTTCATCTGACCTAAAAGTCTCACTTATTAATTCAATTAATTCACTTAATAGGACATATCTGTTTTGAGCAGTTGTTTGATATTGTGCTATTTTTAGGGGAATAATAGTTAATTGACTGGGAAAAAAGAGGATATCCAGGAACGAATATTTAACAAAATAAGATTTATCCTTAGCATAACATTTTTTGGTAACCACTTTAACTTTTGGATAGACATAAATTAGAATGGGTTATATAATTGAAAAAAAAGTAATATAGGTATAAATAAAAAAGAAAACTGTATAAGATTTTCCTTAAATTTTCATAAGAAACTTCCTGTTCCTAAATTTATTTCTTTGTCAACGTTTCATCAGCGGCCCTAATTTTGTTTTTCCCTATAGGTAAACATACAATAAGCGTCACTTTTAATGAGCCCCAATAGTGCCTATTCGAAAAACGTACATAACCGCACCAATTTTATTATGGTACGACCTTTAAAAGTTTTTTGTTAACAAATAGAAACATCTGTATCTGTTCCTTTTACGACGTCTCTGCTCTATAAGGTTAATACAATACAATCTATATTGATCAGTATATACCTTCTTTAATAAAAAAATATTTTAATGTTGACATTCAGGTAAAAATCGCTTAATGTTAGGTAATCGAATGGTAGCGTTAACGAATAACATCGTTCGTTTTGTACATCACTAGGCGAGCACGAATAGCGCTATGTTGCGTGCGTGCTTCGCTCCGCTCCGCTCCATTCGCCACGGCCGCGCGCGACTTCCGAGATCGATGTTGTAGAGGGAAACACTGTTGTGAAGCGTCGCATGAACCAAACCCAACGCGTAATTGCGCTTGTTTTAATTTGTTCTGTCCTGTGTGTTAGTTAGTGTTTTATACAAGAAGAATTGCAAAAACGCGGTGTGCAGTGATATGATAATTATAATCAGTGAATATTAGAAAGGTATGTTATTTACAGTAATCACGTCATACTTGTCACGTATTGCAAATTAGGTGTTCACTTATCGAATCTTTCTTGATTTTCTTGACTATGTGTATTTGGAAATCATGTTGTAATTAGAAAAGTATTGTTTGAATTATATAATTCCAAGTACGGATATCCTTAGGGCCTTTTCTTGTGGGAATTCGGTCAACATGACGTCACGAGGAATGATCTATAAACATAAAGTTTCGGATCCATCCAGCAGCGGTCGGGAGCACAAGGTCATTACGCGGCATAATGTAGTAAACAGAAATTGGCAAACGATATAAAAACTCTATTTATAATGTCATTATCAATGATCGGTGGAGGCGCAGCGCGTTGGGGACCGCCCAGGTTGTGTTAGACTGCCATCGGGTTGACTAAGCTGATATATTCACTTACTCTCATTAACCACATATGAATCTCGAATTATCCCATTTGTTTGATTTATAAAACCAAATGTTTGGTGATCTTTCACCTGAATTTTGCTCTGCAAAAATAATTAATATTTCTTAAATTACCACACATTTAAAATAAATCATTGATTAATGAACATTCTGCCTTTATAAAAAAATTATAAAAATTATAAATATAAATATATATTTTGGATAATTTGCAAATATTAGCTACACAAAATTGTCTTGTATTAGTCACAAATTACTAAATTTGTTTTCTAACATTATAAATAATAAAAACTAGCATAACTTTAAGGCTCATGTGATATGTTTGGTATCTGAAGCATCATTAAAGATAAGGCTGATTTAAGCAACTTAAATTAAAGTATCTATTTATTTCAAGCTAATTATTTTATATTCGATAAGCATGAAAGAAGGTTTTCATCCAAGTTCTTAATTACATTTTACTTTATTTAAATCTCATATTAAAATTATGCCCTTAGAATATATTTTATCTGGATAGTACATTTACAATTCATTTAGATGTGTCATTTTATTTCTCTCTATATCATTTTATCACCATTACACCGTTTTCAATAAGTCAAAACCTGGTTTGCGACCCACTACATTATGTCACTATGTCATCCATTTACTACAACCTCGATACCAGCGAGAGTCATAAAACCTAAGCATAGTCTTTCAATTAGGTGATTGTGTAACCATTTGCTGATTAGAATTGAAAGCTATTATTAGCACAATTGAGGTCTATTGATTTAATTACACGAGTTACCTACCTATTTGATCTTCTGCTCGCCGCCCATAGTCACATTCAAATATTGCTGCTGATTCAAAGAATGAGTATCTGAGATAATTGTTATATCTGTTATGTTTCTGAATAATTTAAATTATGATTTAATCCTAATTTATCTTTTACATTTCAATGCTGTTCAGTCCTTAATCCAACCTGAGGAATACAATAAAAGCAAAAATATATACAAAAATGTGGAAATAAATGTGTGAATTGTTTCATTTCAATGTAACAACAATTTAAATGATTTATATATTTTTTCACACAATAAATGATTTTAATTGATTATCTTATTACATGCTGGAAGATGATATTTGTTTGTCTGAAAAATATATTAAATGTATTATAAACTTTTCTTACTAGCCATAAGATTTTAGCAAATATTGGAATCTTGGTTGGTGTCATGTTAGAACAATGAGTTAGGCATATCATTGTGATTATTGAATGTATTTGACAAGATACTAGATATTAATAAAGCTTAACTTTTGCATAGCTTAGGACTAAATTACCAATTATGATTACTTCTGGATAATTGTTCTGTAAGGTGAATTTGGTATATTATGTAACATTGAGGCTATGTCAATTAAGCTTTGCGATATTTTTATATTTTTGCTCAGTGGTTGAATCATCTGCCATTAAAGGAGCATATGTGGTGATGATGTAAGAAGTTTTATTTTTATACCCTTGAACATGGCTCAGGGAATATTAGACAGATATGTAGGTATTGTTCTACTTCCATGTGTAAATCCACTACTACCTACATATCCAATCTTTTTAAATTTATTTATTATATTTTTTTGGTTAGGCACTGCTCAGACTTGCACAGGGACATCTACTTGAATTTATTTGGTAATATTACATAAGACAATCAAGTATTCACAATGCAAACAAGATATTTAGTGCCAGAGTTAAAGAAGGCGTGGGTGTTGAATATAGTCATCCACTAATAAAAGAAGAGCTGTTGTTGAATCACCTTCAGAATTAATGCATGCGCTGCTACCGTGCCTTCGTCTACAAGCGATATATGCATATTGCAAAGGCGAAATCACGATATAAATGTGTTTAGTAGGTTTTGGAATTAATTTATTATTGGCTATAAAACTTTCGTTAGGTATGATACTTAATATACCCACTGGCTAGTGTTTCCAGATTTTTTTGATTTCTGTTTAACATGGGTGTCTAGCTAAAAGGTAGCTAAACCTCACGGCGCCCTATGAGTTGTAAATGCTAGCATAATGTAAAAATAATATCCTTTGGTCTCTCTGAGAATCCTATTTCTATTATTTGCTTTTGAAATAGTACTAGGAAAAACCTAAATTTTAAATATTTTTAAGGTTAATAGCGCATATATCAAAAAAATATTTTGTGGCTTAGCGACGTTTTGCTAACGAACGTCAGTATAGGTGCTTCGACATTGATGATCATTCTGTGCTGAGCTAATAAAAGGCGCTGATTTATTTTACATTTTAGTACTGTATTTTATCTCTTCATTTTATAAAAATTGTCTTATGGTGCACTGTATATTTGTCGGCTGAAACATTTTTTTTAATGTTTCGCGAATGTACCTATTATTTCTGTATAATGTTGCTAGATACCGGACTCAAAGTCTAGTTTACTTATTATCTTAAACATTACGATTACAGTTCGGAAAAAGTTCGAGTATCGTTCTTTCAAGGGGCGCGGCCGCAGTGCGTGTCACCTCCGCCCGCCCAAGACTCGCACGTGCTCTACGCGGCTCTGCTCTCAGCCGCCGCCAACGTCGAGATGACTGATCACGCATACAATAGACAGAACAGGTAAGCCACAATGAATCTGAGGAGTTCATTATCTTCGCTCCAAAACAATTGGCACATGTCAAGAACGTGGATCTGATCTATTTTTTATGGACATGATGTGTTATTTATTTAGATTCTAACACTCTTCACTCCGAAAATTTGCAAGGAAAAGTACAAGATAATCACTGCGTCATATCATGCCATTAAAGTAATCTTTGATGCATCGCCATCGATGTGTTTGTGAGTTACAAATTAACCATGGATTTCAATAGATAAAGGAACAAAGCTGTTATGTAGTTAATATAACCCCCCCCTCTTATTTTTAATTAACAAAAAACAGATCAATTTTGCAAATTCAATATATTATTTGAACCATCTCCATTACAACTTCTTTCTACTTTTTTCAGTCGCAAATTGATAAATAATATCATCAAAGTCAAGTTCTCGAAGCTTGTCTTTTTAGATAAACAGTAGGCTTAAATCACTGACTTTTTCTTGGCCCATAGATGAGCGTAAATAATTTTTGACGCGTTTCAAGGCGCTGAACGATCTTTCGCTTGTACTATTTGTTATTGGCATTCGGAAACGCAGAAAATATTTTTGTGTTATTGAAATCTAAGATACAAAATATTTACCTACTACTCTGTTTGCAAAAGAAGATGATGCTTTTAGAAAAGCAGCTGTTCAGACGAAGATGACGAGACTAACACGAGCGACCGAAATTTAAAAAGTTCAAACTCTTTTAGAGCAATGAAGAATTGAAAATGTCAATGTCAAATATATTATATTTCAAATTGTTTTTAATATTTTTAATTATTTTAACTATTTCAAATAAGTTTTAATTTTTTTTCAAATTTTGGGGCCCCTCTCCAAGCGGGGCTCCAAGCAATTGCTTCCTTTGCTTCCTGGTAAATCCGCCACTGTCTGTCTGCCTAAAATTATATAAAACTGTAAGACTCATCGTTTCTGATTCCTGGGAGTTCATTAGCTATGAATATACTTAATTAGTATACAAGTACAAAGTTAAGTTTGTTTTGCTATCGGTTAAACATTATTTTTATACAAGTCCAACAGCAACTTAATATTTATAATAAATTATACAAGGTTATTTTATAAACACCATCCAAATTTTTTCTAGGCATTAGATATCATTCAAACACTTCATTTATGAAAAAAAATTGGTAGGTAAAATTTCCGCAAAAAAAAATTTTGTCCGAGCGAATTATTACAACAGTTGGTTACTGGCAAAATAGGTACTTACAGTTGAACGACCGACCGCCCGAAGCGCCTCACCGAGCTGCGCGCGCAAGTTGTAACTACATCGGCGCAATGAAATCAGTAGAGCTGTAAAAGTAACGAAAAAAATCGTTACCCGTATGTATTCGTTACTATGACAATTAGTACTCGTTACTATCGTATCGTTACTCGTTACTTCAGTTACCTTATAACATGCTATGTTATGTATATTAGAAAACGTACTGCGTACGCGTACAGTATGACGTCGCGGCGTGGCAACATTAGTGATTTGTAGAAAACAAACTTATACATTGCATACCAAGCTGCATCAGATTTTTTTTTCACTTTTCTGTATTTTGAACTAGACTTTGGTAATTAACAGCTTTTGTTAACCAAGAAACAATTAAATCTCATTTCAGCTCATTTAGACATATCTCTTTTAAGATAAGAACAAAAAAACCGTGAAAATACGCGATAATAAAAAAAAACATATTTCTAATTTGTAAAAAATACTTTCCTACCTTGTTTCTGTTACAATCTCAAACTTTGTATACACACACAATACCTTTAATAAACTGTAAAAAACTTGGACTACGAATTTCCAAATTATACTTTACTTAATAAACAAATATCGTTCTTTGTAACGTACATTTATAAATTCACTGAATAAGCGCACGCATACGTAAAACATACGATCAGCAAAATTTAACTATACGCATTAACGGTACTTGTATAAATTGAAATAGTGTAGGTACTCATAATACGAAACATGCGAGTAACGAAATGCATTCGTGTGTAACGTTTCGTTACTCAGTACTAGATGGCGCACCCGTTACTCAGTAACGAATACATACGGTTTGTTACAGCTCTAGAAATCAGTCAGCCGCGGGCTTTCCGCGATGTACAATGTTGCGTTCACGCATTTACGTCGCATAATTATCTACCTAACGAAATGTGTTCACACTTGCAATTGAAATCGAGGGCGAAATTGAACGACGGGTTTATGTGAAGAAGGCCCAAAGCCTCGAGAACTTAATATAAATATAATCCGTGCATTTAACGAAGTGACAAAGTGAAAAAACAAGTAATACAATAAAAGACAATGTTCATAAACGTGCAAGACTGTTTAGAGAGAAATTACCTACACTTTAAGGTAAAGTGATTGTTTTCAAACTTCATGTAAGTGTATTTTTTTTGGATTTTTAATTAATTATTTTGTTGGAGTAAAGCAAAATGTGTGCAGGGCGGCTAAGACTTGTGAAATTTTTCACAAAAATATAGAACTATTAATTATACATTTCTTTATCCTATCGTGTAAAATAGACAAAAATAACTTAGGTAGGTAGGTACTAAGGTTTTGGCACTGCATTTGTTTTTGCGATTTTCGAATTGCCTTTGCGATCCCTGTGTTTTTTTAGATTCTGTGGTTAATAAACACCCTTTGCTTTACTCCAACCAATTATTCTACATAAGTTGATTAAATTTTAAAAAATGCGACGTAAGTGCCTAAGGTGTGGTTTACTTTTATGTTCATTTTTTATTTATTAAAAGTGTTATCGATTAATATTGTTATAATCAAAGAACAAATCAACTTATCTCTTCTTCAATTTGACGTTCCTATTTTTTTTCGTTTAAATTTGCAACTTATGAAAATCATTGTAATGTATCAATGAAATACGGGAGGGCGGGGCGGGGGTCGTGTAATCATCTGCTACAACACCGTGCGTAGCGTGACTGTGACAGCAATCGGTAGTTTTCCTCGGATAACTTTGTGTAGGCTTAACTTAATATTTTAGTACTGAGTGATATTAAAAGAAAAAAATCTTGTTTCGTTATTTTCTTCAAAGAATATAATATATAAATTTGGATGGTGTTTATAAAATGACCTTGTATATTGATTGCAAAATAATAATTAGTAACTGGCTTAAAAGTAAAGATTATATTCAAATTGAGGCTTTTTTTAATAAAATAACATAGGTTATTGCAAAAATTAATGTAGGTATCATTCCACACATACACATACACACACTCACACACACACACACACACACACGCACATACACACACACATACACACACACACGCACGCACGCACACACAACCAGGCGCACGAACGCATGCAAGCAGACACGCGCACATACCCAAACACAGACATAAAATATACCACACATATTTAGTAGTTCTTTAAAATATGTTTTAAAATATTTAATTATAAACAATGTTTCTAATACTTACCAACCTGAATAAGTGTAAAATGCTCGCTTTTATGGAAGA
Source organism: Calamotropha paludella (assembly GCA_927399485.1). NCBI lineage: Eukaryota > Metazoa > Arthropoda > Insecta > Lepidoptera > Crambidae > Calamotropha > Calamotropha paludella. The sequence goes on along the minus strand of OV656803.1, from coordinate 26,761,285 downwards.
GTGGAGTCTCCTGCCACAGGCCTATGAGCTTTAAAGGGGATTCCAATTCATAGCATTCTTGTTACTTGTTTTTTTGAAAATAAAATATTTTGTATTTTGTAACTTTCAGAATGTGTTACCATGTAAGTCAACAGTTCGATATGTTTTAGATTTTGTTTGAAGATTCGGTTTGAGTAAGAATTTCTAAAGGACGAGGACGAAGATTCGGAAAGTAGTGCTTACCCGTTTGGGAATATAAATAAAACATAACAACAATATTAACGTTTTATTTGTAAATCACATATCTTAGACTAATTATCTGTAGTACGTTGTAACCATTTCTTAAATTTATCTTCTGTTTATTATTTCTTTCATGCCGAAAATTACTATATTTATGTAAACAGATGGTAGACTGATGGTGCCAAGTCTGGATTATAAGGTGGATGGTTAAAAGTCCGGATGGGATGGTTGGAATTAAAATACAGCACGAACTTCACCACTTGCGGCGTTCTCAATTTTTTTCAACATTATTAACACACAAAACAGTCAATACCAGCGAGACGCAACTTTGGACAGCTAATATACAACTGAATGTTTAAGGAGTTGTGCAGCGGTTGCTCAACTCACTAGCGCTCCGTACCGCACAACCGGCTTTTCGGATGGCCCTAGTTAATTATATGTTTTCTCAGAGATCAATTAAGTTTTAGCAAAATACATTGTTTGGTCTAGATGTGATAAGCTACATTTTACAATACTAACTAGTAGCTCTCCACATATTATGTACCCCATGGCGAATTGAATCATCATTGACCTGTATGTAATATGTTGATACGCACATGTCGCTGTCGGCATTCTACGTAATACGACAGATGTGTATCATGCGACTACAATCTGAACAATTTTAGCGTTGAACTCATCAAATTATCGGCAGACTATAAATAGACTAAATTTATAAAAGAAATGTAATTCGACTGCATCTATTAAAACAGCGCGCTTTTTTATACAATTGTTCGGCATGATTAAAATTGTCCTTTATTATAAGTGTGTGCTGTAAATAACGAATGTTTCTGAGTAAGAGTGATTATTTTATTGAAATTTGATCTCTTGAGACCTTCGTACATTACGTTACGACACTAATAAAAAACAAATATCTCTATTAATTGACCATGGAATACCACACGTACCTACAATACAATTGTGAAATGAGCTCACTTCGCCATCGGTATGAACGTGTCTGCTGCATACCTATGATAGGTATGCGCCGCAATACTACCTGAGGCCTGCGTCTAATTTTTGAAACGTTCATACGTTATTTTCGGGTTAGAGTTAATAAAAATAAATAAAAATATTTCTTATATCCACACCAATTAGCCTAGCCCAAAGTAAGCACTATAAGGCTTGTGTTGTGGAAACTAGGGTAACGGATAGACATACATATATATGATACAGAGATATACTTATACAAATATATATAAATACCCATGACTCAGGTACGAATGCTCGTATTCATCACACAAAAATCTGCCCCTTCCGGACCCAGAACCGTCGGTACGAAAGGCAGGATAGCTACCTTTACCCCCACCCGTCGTTAATATTAATCTTTTTAGTATAGACCTAAATGCTACAAAAATAAGTTCTAAAATTAAAATCTTAAATTCAAATACGATAGTAATGTTTGCATATTTGGAAAATTAAATGGAATAAGAAAAACTTTAAATTTCCAAAAACAATTCAAATTGCTTGTTTCGAGTTTATTGACAAATACCATCGTAAGATCAAACCTAGATTCGTTCGGGAAAGGCTACTGTTTGATAAAATCTGAATAATGATAATTTCATTATATAAGTTGTATCCTAAGCTATTCCTCGCAACTGCTCGTGACATATACTTAATGCAAAAATAAAAATTATCATGACAAGACCACAATGAGTGCATGCATACTGTACACGAAACCAAGTAACATTACCAAACAAATATTATAATCCTAACTGTGAGGACATTAATATAGGCCATAAATTATGGTAAATGATTATGTTTTCGTTAAGTTTTTTACTTAGATTACTTTATAAATAGATTTGCTTTAGGTAAGTGGAAGCCTCTTGCATGCGTTAAGAAATTAAATGCAATGACGTCATCGGTCAGACGTTTTATGTTCCTACATAAAAACCGTCTAAACCCACTGATACAATGTGGAACCTTGATTGAATCACTAGGTTGCAACATGGGAGTGCTTTGTGTTGATAGTAGACTATTTTAAGGTTTGGCTTTGCGTAGGTACTTATCTATCATTTATCTGATTTAGATATTACCTCTTCGACATCCCGTCAAAGATTAGTATTTATTTGGTTAATGTTAATAAAGTGCATATGTTATATATTCAATAGCTATCTCCACACAAACAGGTTTAAGTGTTAGACGCAGATACAGGTATACAGAATCGTAACTATTATTACGATTAAAGAACGCCTTTGTTATTTTAAATACTTCTTTTGGTTTTGCGCCATTTCACATATTTTTGCGTGTTCATTATCAAATTACAATATGGAATGGGGTGTTAAAGAAAATAGGATTGCAGTGATCGCCTTGCACAAAGTGGGTATGGAGCCGTTCGTATAACGTACTATCAACGGATACAACAACACTTCCTCTGTCGAAGACCATAAAAGATTGGGGCGGCCACGTGCTTTTAGAACTACAAATCTGCAAATTTGTCGCAGCTCTATTAGGAAGCAAAAAATCTTATCGCGAGAAATGAAAATTCCCGCTAGGACTCTGTCGCTTATTATAAAACAAGACCTGAAACTCGGTGCTTATAGTCGATATGCAAGAAATGCCCTAAATTTAGAAAATCAAAAATACAAGATCAAATCAAAATGCCTTCTGTCACGATACGCATGTGAAATGCACAGAAATATTATCCTCTTTACAGTTGAAGAAATATTCACGATTGAAGAGGATTACAATAAGTAAAATGATAGTGTACGCTCACAGTTCTCAAGAAGCTGCTCAAGTGTTCGGAAAGGTACAACGTGGTCATCATCCTGCGCCAGTAATGGTTTGGTGGGGCGTGACTTATTAGGGCGTCAGAAAGCTACATTTTTATGAAAAAGGAGTGAAAACTTCAGCCAGAATATCAAAAGACAGTCTTGGCACGTGTTGCGAAACCTCTCAGCAATACAATTTTTAAAAATGTACCGTGGACTCTCCAGCAGGACTCTGCACCTGGTCACAAGGCACGAACTATCCAAGCTTAGCTTGAAACCAACGTTCCGGACTTTATAAGAGCTGAAGACTGGCCCTCATTTAGCCCAGACGTCTACTCTTTAGTTTACAAATTATGGTCAGTTTTAGAGGACATGGCCTGCTCTAAGCGACACTGCGACACCGAGTCTCTTAAACAATCTTTGCAGCAAGCAATGGCGAAAATTCCCATGGAAACAGTGCGTAAATGTATAGATTCCTGGCCAGACAGATTAAAGGCCCGTATAAAAGCCAAAAGTGGCCATTCGAATAGAATATTTTTTTTGTTGACACTAATAAATATGTACATATAAGTTTTAGTAATATTACATAACTTCGTAAAAAAAAATACATTTTTGTTTGTCACAGAACTTATGGCTGAACTAGGTACAGTTTTATTTACAGTGTCTGATGGTATGGCTGAACTAGTGTCATTATTCATATTAATTAGATAAAAATCTAAGCATAAAATGAGCGAGTAAAAAAATAATATAATTTAAATTTATATGTCAGTTATAATAAGTGAATACCTTTTAGTTTACCAGTTATAATATTTACGACACCTTATTTTATTACATGTTTCAATAATAATAAATATAAACTAGGTACTTCATGGTGTTATACGGGTTACTCGGAATTTAGTTGTTTGTTTTTTTCATTAGTTGTTCCATGATAAAGTATAGATTAAAAGAGTTGACCAAATTCGATTCTTCTAGAAATACAAAAAATACTTTAAAACAAAAATTACTTTAAAAGACATACAAAACAATTTTCACGCGTCTTTGTAAAAATATAATGATGTGAAGACACTTACTACTGGTGTTTATACGACATGCTGTGAGCTTTTTGGGGGATCGTGTGGGATGTGTCGTGGGATCGATCGCGAGTTGCCGATAAGGCAAGCTTCCACTTTTCTATTCTGAGTTCCTGTGTTTTATCTTTCCCAGCTATAACCTAATAACTTGTATAGAGATTCCATGCGGTTAATACGGGGCAAGACAATATTTGATGGCGCCTACTTTGAGAAGAAAAATGTGTTTTCTTATTTTTATCGATAATATTGTATTTTATTCTATTTTTTAGAAATTCCAAAATAATATTGTAATCTTTGTTGTATACCAATGTAGTATTGCAGTAGCAGTTTATGGGAGCACATACTTAGTAGATTAAACAGTGTTCATTTATCTTGAGTTACTTTGTAGGATTATTAAATTATATTTATAATAATTATTATATTTTTAAGCACACAGAGTTACTCTTGTTTTCCCAAGTCATCATATATTGTATACAGACTTACACTACCCAGAAATTTTCGTGAAAAAAATAGTCGCAAACTGTACTATAACTCTTAACACTTTTGCTTACTAGTTTTAAGTTTAGCAGCTCGAAATCTGTTCTGATCTTCATTGTTCGAGGTCTCGGAACTGCTTTAGTCAAAAGGTCAACCAATTGGTCAGCAAAACTTGTCTTGTACTTCCACCACGAGTCTTTCTTGTACAGTCTCTCGAACAAAGAAGTGTCTCATTCGGATGTGTTATGTTCGCTTGTAAATTCCGGACTATATGCATGACTCCAATGTTCCATAATCTCCGACGTGTATTTTTGACTTACAAAAATGGAATCGTCATTTGACTGTGCTAACTTCAGTACCAGGTAAAAAGATGCTGGTTTGAATGTTATTCACCGTAATACCATTAAGGGTATCCTATAAATCATTAAGGAAATAGTTCGCTTATTTTGCATCTGTAGTTGCAGCATATACAGATATGTAAGAATTTTCTTACGGTTTGAGTGAATAAACAACATTCAGCTGTATTCTACACGAACCATTTCTCCAACATCTCCTCAAAGAATCAAATCAAAATTACTTTATTTCATAGGCCCTTGCGGGCACTTAAAAACGTCAATTTTACATGCATGAAATTTGGCCTATTTTTTTTTTTTTTTTTTTATTATAGAAAATAGGCATGCGCTTGACCACTATCTCGCCTGATGGTAAGCGTCGATGCGATCTAGGATGTGACGCGCCTGCCTAGAAGATACCTATTTACTCGTGACTTGAAGACCCCCAAATTGTATTTGTCAGGAAACACAGACTCAGGCAAAGAGTTCCACTCCTTAGCGGTACGCATCATAAAATTGAAACCAAAACGCTTAGTGCGACTCTTTGGTGTATCCACCATATAACGGTGTCGCCAATTTGTTAGTCTGGTTGTCCGATGAAAAAATGGGGATGGCGGAACAAGGTTGTGCAATTCAGCTGCACACTCTCCGAAATGTATCCTATAAAATACTGATAGGCTTGCAACTTTCCGCCTATGCTCAAGGCTTTTGAGCTTTTTACAGAAAAGATCTTCATTGCCTATGAGCCTCTTGGCCCTCCTCTCGATGGACTCAAGCGTCTGGAGCTGGTATCGGGCGGAACCGTCCCAAAGATAAGAACAATACTCCACACACGATCGAACTTGTGCTTGGTAAAGGGTGAGCAACTGTTCCGGTGTGAAGTATTTTCTCACCTTCGCCAGAATGCCAAGTTTTTTTGAAGCCACTTGAGCCTTGCTCTCAATGAAAGAGCCAAAATTGAGCGTCGGTGACAAAGACATACCGAGAAGCTCAAGATGGTCAGTGATCGGCAAGGATACACCTCGGAAAGTAGGAGTCAAGTTGAAAGGACTCCTTTTAGCGGAGAAAAGACACGCCTGGGTCTTTGACGGATTGAACCCCACTAGATTGGCATCGCCCCATTCAGAGACAGCCTGCAGAGATAGGTTCATACGACTAACCATCGCCTCTCTATGACACTGGATCTGTTCAGCACTGGCTCGTGCATCAGATATATAGGTCTCTTCAACAGTGCTGTCATCTGCGTACCCCAAAATACCGGGCAAAAGCAGGTCATTTATATGCAGCAGAAAAAGAGTTGCAGAGAGAACGGAACCCTGAGGGACGCCGGCATTGATAGCCAAATGGTCAGACGAGCTACCGTCAATGACAACTCGTATTGACCGATCCCTCAGGAAGTCCGATATCCAGACACACAAACCAGTGGGAAGACCATATGACGGAAGCTTGCTAATAAGGCCCTCATGCCACACCCTATCAAAAGCCTTCGAGATATCAAGAGAGACGGCAAGCGCCTCACCATGCCTCTCGATGGCTTCGCTCCATTTGTAAGTGGCGTATGCTAGAAGATCTCCGGCAGACCGGTCCCTGCGAAACCCATATTGCCGGTCACTAAGGAGGTCATTTTCTTCTAGATACGACAGGAGCCTGTGGTTCAGTACACGTTCCATTATCTTGCAGAGAATGGACGTGACCGAGATGGGCCTATAATTGATAGGATCAGCACGACTGCCCTTTTTAGGCACAGGTTGCACGTTGGCCAGCTTCCAGGACTTTGGCACTTGTCCTTTAGCCAAAGATAAACGATATAGGCGTGTCAATACCGGAGCTAACTCAGGAGCGCAAGTCCTTAGTACTATGGCTGGTATACCATCCGGACCACTGGCTTTATTCACGTCCAGTTCCCGCAATGCCTTTCTGACTTCGGTTTGTCTTATACGAATTTCAGACATAAAAGTCCCACAACTTGACAAACCGGAAGGTACAGCATTGCCAGGATCCAAACGCGAACTTTCGGAAAATAATTCGGCAAATAAATCGGCCTTTTCCTTGGCCGTGTGTGCCTATGATCCGTCAGGTTTCAGCAAGGGAGGCACTGAAGTACGGCAGAAGTTGCCCTCGATCGACTTAGCCAGGGACCAAAACGCTTTACTACCCGAGGGGTAAGAGGCAAGCTTCTTCCCAATGCGGCCTATGTGATCGAAGCGAGCTGTCTTTACAACCTTCTTGCAGGACTTGGCGGCTTTATTAAAGGCTTTCTTCTTTTCGCGCGTATTACTAGCTTTGCGGGATCGAGCTTCAACCCAGGCCAAATATGCTTTGTATTTTGATGCCACCGCATCACGACATTTGGCATTATACCACGGGCGAGCTTTGCCGGCCAGTGATATGTCAGAGAAGGGAATAAAATACTCCATACCCTGACGAAGCACATTGGTCACAGCATCCGCGCAAACTGAGGGGTCGCTAGAAGAAAAGCAAACCTGCCGCCAAGGATAAGATGCCAAAAAACAACGCATCTCATCCCAATCTGCTGATTTAAAACGCCAAATCCGCCGGGAGCCTTTTGGGCTTGGGTCGGGCGGAGAATACATCGACATAGATGGACTCCCCCCCGGACAGCTGAGGAGCTCAGTCGTGTTTTTAACAAACCGCTTGCGTTTTAATTAAATAATAAACTAATTTTATCACCCTTAAAACGAACGCGAAATTAGGAACGCATAACGTAAAGTCGGTCAATATTGAGTGACGTTGTGAGATTTAGTGAGAGACGCGTACGGCACGGTCTCCGCCCACTGCAGCCCGTTATCCGTGTGTAAAGACGATCTCGCCGCTGCTACCCGCCACTGCTACCCGCCACTGCTCAATAACCGGAGGAGGTAACTTTATAGACGGTGCGTCTGGTACCTACTGCTTAAAGTCGCTTACATAAGTGACGTTAAGTTTAAAACGCTTTCAACTTTTAATCATTAAACCCTTAAATGCCGCTCAAGCGCACCCCGCCAAAGAAACCGATTAATATGTCAGAGACCGACACCGAAAGTATTACTGGATATGCATCTGACCCGCAAAGGAATATTACGGGGCGTATTAAACGCAAGCGCGAAAATGAATTGCAAAGTTTTATGGATGAAATGCGTGGATTGTTTGATAATTTTGTTTTGGAACAGAGTAATCAGTTTAAAAATTTGGAATCCACACTAAATGATATAAGGATTCAAAATAGCCAAATTAACACCACAATAGAGACATTATCACATAAATATGATGACATCCAAAAGCAATTAACGTGTATGAAACAGGAACGTAAAGACCAGGAAACATATATTAAACTACTTGAACGTAAATTAGAAAATTTTGAAAGGCAGTCCTGTTCAACGAAATTAGAAATAAGAAGTATCCCGAGACAACAAAATGAATCGAAACAGACACTATGTGAACTGGTTAAAACTTTATGCAAACCTTTGAATATACAAGTCCAAAACTCGGAAATAAAGGATATTTTTCGGATCAGCCCCAAATCTGGTGCCAAACAGGACGTGAGCTCAACTATAGTGGTTGACTTCACGTCGGTTATTACAAAAGAAAATATAATAAATAAGTTTAAAAGACTCAGCTTTAAAGTGAAAGTAGACAACATAAACACGGGTTTAATTGGAATAGAGGGCCCCAAAAAACCGATTTATATCTCTGAAAGCCTCACTCCAAAAGGAAAGCGCTTGTTTTTCTTAGCTCGTGACTTTGCAAAAACCTTTGGATATACCTTCTGCTGGACATCATATGGAAAAATATTTTTACGAAAGAGTGAAGGTTCGCCATATATTCTAGTCAACGAAGAAGCCATCCTAACTGAGCTCAAGAAACAAGGGACTCCTGCATGACTGCTATTGGTTATTTCGTATCGTTTTTCATTTTTCTATTTATTTTTTACCACAATGTTAAAATTTCGCATGCTAATAAGTTTTTCTAAATTTAAACGTTATAAGTTAGGTGTTATATTTTGCGATATTTTTACTAATCACATACTTATGATTGTGCTCGCATTAATTATTAATAACCGTAATTTTTTAATAGAAAATAAAAATATTTTTTATACAACTTTACACACTTACACACCCAATATGCTTTCACACTATACACTTTTCAAGCATTGCTTGTTATATAAAACTAAACATTCATTTTATACAATTTACATATTGATTTATTTGTATATTTATTATTTACACGTGGATTTTTGTGGTTCATGCAAATATCGTCGTAGCTATATATTGTTAGGTGATATTATAATGTATTTTTTATTTGCTTGCAAAGTTTATACTTTAGCTCCGGAACATTTAGTCTATTTCAATGGCATCACTGGATAAGATTAGTGAATTACAAAGCGACCTTGATTTGTACAGTGTTGCAGAATCTTTAAAGTGCGATATGGATGATTGTCAGTCTCTTCTACTAGATTCGGGTGAATGCTTAAAATTGTTTCATCAGAATATCAGAAGTATTAAGTGTAATCTGGATGGACTCTTGCCTTTTCTTTGTGGTTGTAACGTAGACTGGGACTGTATTGTGCTAACGGAATGTTGGCTTCCATGTACCCCAAATATACCTACCATGGAGGGTTACAAACAAGTTGCAACCGCTAACAATCGCACACAAAATGAGGGTGTAGTTGTTTTCTTCAAGGATACGTTAAACATAGTTCATCAAGAAGAAATTGTTTTAAATTCTAATTGTTTAAGTATAAAAATAAACTCCAACACCATAATTTTTGCGATATATCGACCCCCAGGTTATAAAAATACAGATAATTTTATTAATTCATTGAATGATACCTTACAAAAATACTCATATATTCAAAACCTTATCGTAACAGGTGATATAAATATAGACATTTCAAAAGATAGTTTAGATAATAGAAAGGCCCCTTATCTTGATATGTTAGCCTTCCATGGAGTGTTGCCTGCCCACACTATTCCAACACATAATAAAACATGTTTGGATCATGTTATGTTAAAGTCGAGGTCATCAGCTCGGTGTCTTGTACTTCAAACCTGTGTCACTGATCATGAAAGTGTGGCACTTTATTTAACAACTAAGCCTGTAATAAAATCGCCTAAAACAAAAAATATTCTGGACAAGATCAGTTTAGGTAATGCTCTGAGAGAGACGGATTTTACCCCTTTGTATTTAATGAGTGATGCTAATGTTGCAACTAACTTCTTTATTGAGACTCTGCACAAACTAATTATTTCTTGTACAAAATCCGCTACAGTCTCGAAATCTAAAAGAATCATCAAACCCTGGATTACACCTGGGCTGTTAAGGTGTTTGCGTAACCGGAATAAGCTCTATAAAAAGTTAAAAAAAGATCCATATAATGAAGTCTTAAGAGTCACCTATAGGCGATATAGAAATTTCTGCTCCATTATCCTAAAAAAAGTGAAATTAGAATATGATAAACAAGAGATACAAAATGCCAAAAATAATAACAAAAAACTTTGGCGCATTATTAAAGACATCACATTTACGAAGAGGAATACAGAGAGTCCATCCGAATTACTTTCTCAAAATGATCCATTGCAATCAATAAATGACGTCAACTTTTTCTTTGCCAATATGGGAAAACAATTGGCTGAAAAAATTCTTTTCAGTTCTAGTTCAAATACCCCAAAGCACTGTAGTAGTAGCCTTAATTCGTTTGTGTTATTACCTACTGATTGTAATGAAGTTGATTCTCTCATCAAAAATCTGAAAATTGACTGTGCTGTGGGATTGGATTTAATCACAGCTGACATCCTTAGGACTTTTAACGTTATTTTAACGCCCCCTATCACACACATTTGTAATTTAGCCATTTCAACTGGAGTTTTTCCCTTATCACTGAAGAGGTCAAGAATAATCCCGATTCATAAGAACGGTGCCAGAGACCGTGTCAATAACTATAGACCAATCTCGATTCTGCCAACTTTGTCTAAAATTCTAGAGCGCATTATCAACAGTCGATTGGTGAAATATCTAGAAGAAAAAAAATTGCTAGCTCAGGCTCAATTTGGTTTTCGTACGGGAAAATCAACAGTTGATGCAGTCCATGAAGTTACTGATTTTATTGTAAACAATTTAGATGATAATAAAAAAACTGTGGCAGTTTTTCTGGATATAGCTAAGGCTTTTGACACGGTCTCTGCAGATATTCTGATTAGCAAACTTGAAAGTCTTGGTGTTCGGGACCTCCAGTTGAAACTTTTCAGGGATTATCTTTCAAATCGTACGCAGTGTGTCCAGATTGACAGGTACATCAGTGAAGAGCTCCCTGTGTGTTACGGAGTGCCACAAGGTAGCATATTAGGACCAACCCTATTTTTGATTTATATCAATGATTTGTGTCAGCAGGTACTTCCTAATGCTAGGGTTGTTACCTTTGCTGATGATACAGCCTTACTTTTTAGTGGGAATACTTGGGATGAAGTTTTTTCATACGCTCAAAATGGGTTCAATCTCGTGGCACAATGGTTGAGAGCTAATGTCCTAAGTCTTAATGTGGAAAAGACTCACTTCGTGACCTTCTCTCTTAGAGACAATTGCTCTTACACCTCTAACTACGGCATTATATCTCACAACTGCAACAGTGACAATGACAAATCGTGCTCATGTCCTAGATTGCAAAGAGCAACGTGTGTTAAGTACCTTGGTGTAATGATTGATGACAGACTCAACTTTCACTTGCATATCGACACGGTCACATCAAGGGTTCGTAAGTTGATGGTCATATTTAAAAACCTTAGGCATATTGCAGATAACAAGTTAATAAGATCCGTTTATTATGCACTCTGTCAGTCTGTACTTTCATATTGTATATTAGTTTGGGGTGGTGCTGCTAAATCAGCTCTCTTAAAACTTGAAAGAGCCCAAAGAGCAATTCTGAAAGTTAGCTTATCCTTGCCATATCGTCATCCAACCTCTGACCTTTATGAAAAGAGTGGGGTCTTGACAGTTCGTCAACTCTTTATTCTACAAACTCTACTTAAACAACATTCTTTAACTAAATATGAACCACATAAATTTAATGTGAGAAGACGTAAAGACATAGTGTGTTATGGGAGAAGGTTTAACACTAGTTTTTCACACCGCTTCTTCTGCTACCAAGGTTCACAATTATACAATAAAGTAAACAGATTGTTGTCAATCTACAAGTTGCCAAAAAACCGCTGTAAGACTCTAATAAAGGGTTGGTTGCAAAAATTAAGCTACAGGTTAACTGAAGACTTACTTTAATCCTTTAAAAGAATATGGTTTTAGAAAATGAATAAAATGAATAAAAAAAAAACCTATTAATTAAACACAAATGCATACACATACACACACACACACACACACAAATGCACAAACACACAAATGCACACACACGTGAACGCGCTCACGCATGCACGCGCGCACACACACACACACTCACACAAACACATGTTTTAAATAAGCACACAAACAAGTTTTAAATTAGCTCAATAAAAATATTGTTATTGTTGTCCAAACTAATCCGTGGGGCGGGGACCTGGTGATTTGTAATACAGGTTATTCCCATATCAAACACCAGCTCCTCACATACCAACATATATAAAGTGTAAATCTGTTATTGATTGTAGCTTCTTTGTGAGGAGAAATAAATAAATGTTATTATTTATTATTATTATTATTATAGATTCCACCACACAATGGTCAGAACTGCCAAGGGGTGGTGTAACCGACACCGAGTAACTGTCGGGATTTGTCGTCAGCAGAAGGTCCAAGCAATTGGCTGTTTGTCCGTCAGAGTCTGGCACTCTAGTGGCTTCCTGGACCAGTTGGGTGAGATCAAGTGTCAAGGCTAGCTTTCGCGCTTCTCGACCAGCGTGGTCGGTTTTCTCGAAAGGGAACAGCCAGTCCTCGTGGTGTGCGTTGAAATCACCAAGAACCACCAGTTGAGCGGACGGGTATCGCTGTAGGGCCATGTCTGCCTTTTCAATAAGTTGGTCGATAAGCCTGGTAGTCTCCGCGTCTCCACTATGCGAACGGTAGACACAAGCATAGATGATTTTCTCTAAACCTGTATCCACCAGAACCCAAATGATAGAAAGGGTGGGGTCTTCAAGATCACGGAGACGCAAATAACAGATGTCATCGCGTGCATACATGCAAACACCCGCATGAGCCCTAAAACAATGTTCAAGGACATAACCCGGGTAAGCCAGGTACGCTGCGTCAGTTGGACGTTTTATTTGCGTCTCCGTGAGAAAGAACAGGTGCGGTTTTCTAGTCTCAAGATGGTGATGGACGGGGTCGAGATTAGAGTGCAAGCCTCTTATATTAGAGACGTGCACTAGGAAGGAGAGGACGTGCGACCGCTGTTTAACCTTTTTCCTGTTGCGTACTTTCATTTTGTCGTGAGGGAAGGTAATGTAACGAAGGACGGAAGTAGAACGAGATGCTGATTGCGAACCAAATGAGAAGAGTCAGGGCCTCACACCTCGGGATAGCCAAACCGGAGACCGCGGGGAAGCCCGAGCCCCCCCAGGGGTGTCCATCGGGTCCTCTCGTCCGGGCGCCAACCGGCACGATGGCGCACCCCCAGGATTTTTCGCGAGATGGCGGGGCAGCCTTTTGTGAGTGGCTAGCTCACTACTCGGGCCCCCAACTATCTGCGGTCGGCCAGCGGAAGAACCGTGCCTCGGATCCCGCTGCTCTCCGAATCTGAATAACCGATGCATTGCCCTGATACATCTCAATAAATCGTCCATTGCAACCAGCACAACTGTACTGACCCGTCCTCCAATATGGCTTCACCAGACTTCAGCACTGGAACACGATCGGTTGGGACCGCTTGGCAGTGCTGTCTTTGTCTGGTGGGTGGTAACACGCCGCGGCCGAAGCCTACCACCTGAAAGGGGTTTACTCCTTTAGCACCACCCAGGGGCCACGTGTGGGACATCGAGGGTTAAATCCCACGGACGCGAGTAAACTTGGACCCCCAAAATAAATAATATATATATATATATAAATATATATATATATATATATATATATATATATATATATATATATATTAATATATATAAATATTAAGCTGGATTATAATTTAATCTTTTGTTATGTTTTTAGCTTTTATCCTTTAAAAACAAGCCTTAAAACATAAGTCTTGAGATAAATTGAAAATAGATGGTATCAAAAACAATGACCGATATTCATCATAATGCATGATTTATATATGTCCTAAATTAACTAACTGAAATATTTCAGTACGGAGAGAGGTTGGGACAATCCATTCCGGCCTGATGGAGATCTGAGTCGGGAGGCGGACGAGATTGTGTCCCTGATCAAGTGTGGTAAGCCCATAACGCCTACGCCTGCATCAGCGCCACAACTGCCAGTCTGCGAGGAAAAGGAAGAACCGGTGCATGCAAATAATGTCACTGTAAGTATAACAGATGTAAAATTAATTTAGTTTTATAGAATTTTTCTATACTAATATTACAAAGAAGTAAAGTTTGTGTTTGTATATTTGTTAAATTGTAAGGGGTAATCTCGGGATCTACTGAACCGATTTTAAAAATTCTTTCACTAATAGAAAGGCACATTATTGCTGAGTGTCATAGGCTATATTGAATGCTAGAAAAAAATTAAAGAATTTTGTCCACCCGTGCGAAGCCGGGACGGGCCGCTAGTATTATATAAAGATAAACTCACGAAGTAGCAGTCTTGGTCCCCTGTTTTTTAAGCATTAGTGACTCTTTAAGTAAACACATCCGCTATATATAAATATATGCATGCATAAACATTAAATAAAATGTTCAGGGGGGTTTTTGATAAGCTTTTCATTATTATTTCCCTTTTACTCGCGCTGACTTAATATATAAATAAGTAATTCCCTGTTGGCATTTTCTAGCACAATCGTACAACTAGAGATCATACTTTACTCAGAAAAGAAATTAATAGGTTCAGTAGATATATTATAACATCGAAATAAATGCAAATGACATTTAGTACCTAATCAATTTTTGATAGATCTAACCTTAATTCTATATAATTGAATCCAACAATAAACGATTTTCCTATGATGAGAGCAACATTTTGTTTTCGTCTCAGACGTAACTGGAATGTAGGGCTTGGTTTATTTGCTTCCACTTGTGGTGCTTTCCTGATTGGCTTGATGCCAGGATACATATATAAGACGTGAGCCTTAACAAGTATCAGGAACTAGTCACGATATAGGTATAGTGGCACATACCGTTAAAATTAGGTTATACAAGGTCATATATATGTATTTAACTGTTAAACTGTTAAATCATAGAAGTCACAATAAAGTTGCACCAGCCTGTAACTCATATGCATATTCTCAAAAGAGTCCTACGTTATTTAAGGGTAAAGCTATTCAAACTTATATAATGTTTGTAAATAGGTGTAAGAATAACTGCACTAGTGTTATAGTGGAGTTGATAGCCACATTGACAGATATTACAATTATAGGGCAGAGTTAATGATTGCCAACTACGTCGTCAGTGAATAACGATTTCTTTTCTCGTTAATATCAAAAGTTATTTATAGTGGTGTTAGATAGATATATGACATTTGTTGATTAATGAAACTTAACTGTAGAAAACAACCATCATTAGTGATAAGGTTAATGACGAGTCGTGTTCTCTTGAATATCATAAATATATTACAATATATACTATATATATACTGAGTATATCCTGAGTTTTATGTAAATGTGTGCTTAGTTTTCATCTCAATTTATTATGAAATTATGATCAGTTTAAGTAAATGCAATTGATAAGGTTGAATCAACTATCAAGGTATATATTTAGTTGTTTTAACGTGATTTTGTTTTCAAACATATTGGGTTATGTTGACCCAGGTTAACCAAAATATGGGGTACTTACGTTATTTTCAACAAAAGTCTCTTTTATCATATTAAAATATTAACTGAATTATAGTAGCGGTAGTCAAGAGTATTAGGTCTTTAGATGATTTAGGAGAGTTGCAATATACAAGATATTTTACTGCTGTGTATAGTAACATATTGGCTTTAGCTTTTACAAGCAGTTTAGTGTCATTGAAGAACTGCAACATGTTATCCTTTACCAAAATCAGTAATTTTCGATTGTCTGAAACTGCTAGAACTCTAGCTTGCCCTTTATACCTATGACCTTTAAACAAGATTTAGAATTATAAGTATACAAACAACCACTGCTTCTACACGGATTTTTCTATATTTTTCCCTTGTTTACATTACTTATACTACATTAAAAGCGAAGTTATTGCATAGGGCAACCTTGAACGACAATCGAAATCATTTTAAATTAGTAGTAGCATAAGCTTTAAAATTATCTGCCATCGACACTTAAATGTTCATTGGGTTCAAAAAGGAAACAGATTAGTGCGAATAGCACAACGCGGTATTAAACGCTTAAATCCCTAGAATCGGAGATTTTTTGCTAGTTTTGTTTGAATATATGACACTCCATCTTCGAAACGTATAACTCAATTAGCATAAATATAAGAGTCAGTAAGCATTTACAGTACAGAAGTTAAAGTGATGAAAAGTCAAGCCAAGTTAAAATATGGAAATAATTTTCTTTAATTACATATTAAATGTATACACTTTTCAAAGATTCTCATTCCATTTATAAAAAAAAACTATACGAAACAATAAGGTATTTAGGTTTTGACTAGAGTAAGACTGGCGGTATAAAAAGATACTAAAACTTTCATTCCCAACATTAACACCTGTTTCCTTATACTTTTTTTTATAAATGAACTGTAAAGTTTTTAGTAATGAGTCAGGAAATCCTAAATATAGAACTTAATTAGCGATCAGTCGTTATGAGTTATAATCGTAATACGGATCATTTTGTATATTACTATTTTATTTTCCTACGATCAGGGATAGCCGAAACGATGGCAAATATTATTTATGTCGTTTTGCTCGGACACAAAGAAATTACAAGGATTTTGAATAATAAAAAAATGTCGATGATTGTTTGCTGCAACAGTAATGCCCTGCCTTTTGCACCGACGGTCCTGGATTGGAGTCCCGGAAGGTGCAGATGTTTGTGTTATTAATACTAGCATTTGAAACTAAATCACGGCTATTTATATATGTTTATATACATATCGAATATCTATGTATCATGTATTTAAATTTATCTGTTGCGGCCCGTTTCGTTTATCCCTAGAATACATATATGAAGCTTTACAGTGAGTGCTTACTTTGGGCTCGGCTAAATGTGTAAATATACTAAATATTATAACATATAAGAGTTGTTAAATAATAATTATGATTAGAGATGATTTGGTGAAACTGAATCTTTGTAATGTATTTTAGTGGATTAGATTGCTAATCATCTGAAATATTTTTTGCAAAAACACTTTTACTTTATTTTGTGACGGCCACACCTATCCTTCTGTTATTCTAGGCCAAAGCACCGCCTTCGCCACAGACGAAAGTGGCAAGTCCCACGCATCAGAGCACGCCAAAAGTAATGAACGGCACCAAGAACGGCGCAGTTGGACCCGGGCCGGTGGAAGTGCAGCGTTCGCCGCCCGCCGAGCCCCAGCAGCCAGAACATGTCACCATCAAGAAGAAGCCCAAGTGCAAATGCTGCGTCATTCAGTAAGAACATACACCGCTCTTCTCACCCACGAGCTAACCATTTTATCATTACAACAAAATGTTCTGTGTTCATTCATCGTACCATCACAAATTTAGCTTGTATGCTATCACTGTTTTATTATCCCCTTAAATATGTTTGTTATTATGAGTTTGACATAATTTTTGAAGTTTCGTCTTCTCTTCTGTTAAGATTGTTTTTATGATAAACTAAGTTTTTATTAAACTTTAGGGTACAAACTGAAAAGTATTTATTTTGTTTAGCTAGTCTGAAGTTTTGAAAATTATATTTCGGACGAAAGTATTTTGGATATCAATGACGAACGCACCAAGGTGCATGTGATGTTTGTATAAAGAAATATCTTGTTTTTCACCTTAAAGAATCTCGGCAAAGTTGCACTGCAACAGATTAAGAGTTTTTGTATAATATTATGAATCGGATTATTTATTCTGACTACCAAATAATTCTGCTGTTCTGCACATTTTTAATCGATGATGCATATAATAATTTAATATATGTTATTTTAAAATTAAACCTGAGGTGAATAATGTTTATTGACATAATTTAAATGTATATTTTTATATCCTTATTTATGACAAGAAGTATTATTACATACCGAAAGTTAAAGAAAATATTGGAAATATCAGATGTTTAAGTCTGTGGAACTACACTTGATCATGTAAAACTGGATTACGAATGTTAGTTCCTTGTAGACACATTACGAAATATTAAGGTTGGCATTTACAGTGTCCAGCTGAACTAGTAAAAATATTTTAACTGAAATATTAGTCTAATCTACGAGTATTACTCACCACAGAGTAGAGTGGCAAGTGTTACTCTTATTAACAAAAGTTGAATGAGAGATTACGTTGTAACTGATTTTAATGTTTAGTTGAACACTGCAAAGCTGCCCACTGATATTTTGTGACTTTCTTAGACTCTTGAATTAGTGTGAGAACGGTATTTTCGAAATTAATTGTATCATGTGTGTTCCTACCTTAACCTTATAAATTTACATTTGTGTTTGCTCATTGTCCGTCTATTATTATAGCAGTAGTTCCACAGAGAGAATATTGTATAACATTATAAACTGTTACTACTGTTGTTAGTCTTTATCTAATATTTCCTCTAGGATTCACGCTTGCGTCCAACATTGCGAAACTGCATTCATAGTTGTGACATAATTGCGCTGAACGCATTTGTTACTAATCAGTTCCATGACTACGAGACCTGGGTATCTTGGTACATGGTGTTACAGTTAGTAATAGCATGTGTATTTACTCTTGCATTTAACAATGTAATGTACGTACATTGCGTATCACATAGTATTGTATCAACAAATGAAAAGAATTTCTGAGAAAACGATTTCGATAGAGTATAATAAAGGAAACGAAAGTCGATATTTTCACTTGAACAAAATAGTGCCCAATTTACAGGGCAAATCTTTTGTAGTACTGATTAGTGACAAAAAAATTGACAAATATTATGACACAGTAAAGAAGTACTGTGCTAATATTTGCTGATGGAAATTATGATATAAGCCATTTTATGTGCATGATTAATCGTAAGAATATTGAAAAAATAAAATAAAATATATTTAATATTAATGGGCTATTTTCCTTGAAAATCCATTTAAAAGATTATAATATATTTCTGGACATTGAAAAAAATTCGTTTTGTGTATAAATATTTGGACCCTTGTCCCGTGTAAAGATTGTAAGGGGATTATGCGTGCGACCCTCGAGGTACTGCATTGATAAGGTAGATAGGAAATTAGGCAGGCGATAGTTAGGGTATCTGACATATAATTTTTTTGGAAAATAAATTATTTTTTATTCTATTGCTTAGATTTTGTATTACTTAGAAGGCGCTATGAAAGAATGCTTCAAGGCATCAATAAGCCTGATGGATAGGGGCAATTTTACTGCTTTCTGGGCACGATTCCAGGAGATAATGCTGATATTTGTAGAATTTATAATGCCTCACAAAATATTTGACGCAAATGTTATACAAAATAGTGATGTAGTTCCAACTAGTATGGCTTGATCTAGATTTATGCGTTTCCATCAGATTGTCGTAGCCAAAGTTGTACGAGTGCTCGTTATTTGGCTTATATTGGTACTATTAGAATACGAAGATTAAACTTGTGTGCACTAAGTCTAGGACTAGTGTACTTAGTACCTGCAAGCGTCCATTCGTTAAGATAGATCACACAACATTATGATAAGCATAATTGAACTTTTCACAGTTGTCATGTTAACTCGAAGGCGCTTTCGTTGAAGCTTTTCCATTACAATCTCATTTTACATTCTTACGTATTTCTAGATCTTACTATAGGTGCTTGTTAATTGTAATCGTTAATTTTTATTATGATTTTATGTCACCAACATAATTGCAGTGCGTTTATTTCTGGCACAAAATTTTGGTCAAATATTGCCATAATGAGGACCATTACGATGTGTCAATTCCAAATTAATCTGGTGCTAATGCAAAAATACTGTACTTTGGTATGTTATCGTAAGAAAAAAAAACATTCAAAATACAATCCCTTCTCTACGTGTCCCTCTCGGATTTCGTAAAACACATTGTTATGGGCCTCATGAACATATATTACTGTATGTATGTAATTATGTAATATATACAATAATTATAATATTTATATAAATACATTTTTAAATAGATGTTAAAGTATGTTCCTTAATAATGTTTTTATTTCTGAGTAAAATACTGACATTAAGGTACTATATTTTAAAGAGTAGCTATAGCTTTTCATGCACAATGTGCTTCGATGTTAAAAAAAAAGGAAAAATTTTCTTATTACCGGTCATAAGCTACAAGAATAAGAAAATATGTTCAATTTCCAATATTTTACAATGTACTAGCTGTATGTGTAATAAAAATTAAAATGACATTATATTTGTATAAAATATTTACTTTCTATTATTGTCAATCAATGAATATGTACAAATCAATTACATTGTAATTATTTATATTAAATCTTTAAAGGCGTTTCAAGGCTTATTATACGTTACCTTAACGTACCTATGTTACCTTTAGTTAGTAAACAGTTGATAGATGGCTCGATCTGCGCGGGACGTCCCGGTTTTTAAGAGCTTAGGGACGCGGCTCGCCATACACTGTAAAAGTTTGGCCAAACAGCGACGCGGCGCGACAGCGACAGGACGCTGGCGCGACGAACTAGTCGAATTCATAGAAGGATACACTGAGACGTTAATTCATGCGTCCGTTGAAATAGTGTCATCGAGTAAAACAATTTGAACGTTAAATATATGCATAGGAATAATGATAATTGTTCTTTTTTTTTAAATATACTTGGAGTGAAAAGGTAAAAGCGCTCTGATAAAAATCACAGAGAATCTATAAAAAAGCAAATAAAAATATTCCTTTTTTATTAATGAATGTACAGATAACATAAAATCAGATGATCTTAATAAGCCTGAAATACGATAATATTAAAATCTTTTTAAAACTTATTCAGCCAGTCCTAAGCCTAGAAAAGTGTTAAACGATTGATTGTATTCTGACTAAAACAGCGTACTTAATTTTTGATCGTCGTTATATATTATATTTGTTTGTTTGCAGTTAAGCTCTAGCGAAATGATCTCAATTTCAATATGCGACTAAGTTTTAAAATTACAACTGAAATAAAGAAATCACTAATCGAAAATGCACAAGAAAACACGCAGCACCCGGCGGTACACGACACAATCTGTAAATATTTATGGTACCTACAGTATGAATATGATTTGTTGGCCTTTTTTAACTATTTTTGAGATCCATTTTTACAGCTGTTACAAGTTTAACACCTGTATACACCTTATAGTGCGGCCAACAAAAGAATGCGATCCTGACAGATCGTGAACAAAGGCGACAACTGAAGTTGAATTAAAGATTAAAAATAAATGTTATATTATCGGATAATTATCTTTAAAATATGTCATTTTGTCAATTATAAATGAATCTTAAAATTATCCGCTAACAAGCACCGCGCTTGTTTTTTTTTCTTTTAGTCGATGTTTTAGTTCCAAATTTAAGTTTATGTTATTGTTTGTGCGCATAAATCGATATCGTAAAAATAATTTCGTTTGTATGAAGCAGATTAAATAACTCTAGTATTTACTAATCACAATAATAAGTCACGACATGAAATTAATAAAATTAATGAATAAAATTACTAATAAATAGCAATAAAAACTGAATTATAACAACAATATTAACATGAACAAAGCAGAAGTTTCAGTTTTTTTTGTCTTTTGCTTAATTATTAAGAAAATCAATTATAATTCATAAATTACTCAGCTTATTACCGAAAAAAAATACGTGGAAGGCTTATGTGTAACGTAATATTGGATCGATAAAAAAATATTTACATCGATATCTAAATTTAATAATGTCCAACAAGTGTATCCCTAGTCAAAGACACCGCCCGCCGGCACGTGTAAGGTCAACTGGGTTCACGACCTTACGGTATTACCTACGCGCGCCGACGCCCGCTCTTTCTCTGAGTTGCCATGTCAGTTACCACAATTTATTAATTTTTAATTATATTTCTTTCGGGGTAATTTTTTTTCGTGTTATCTAAATGAGATTACACAAATAAAATCGGGTCCGTCACAATCTGGTCCTAAACCTGTTGATTCGATTCCACACAAAAAATATTAAAATCGGTTAAGAACTCGGGAAGTTATGGCGTAACAGACATTTCGCCATTGAAGTTGATCCATGGGAGCTTCTCTCGCTCCGCTCCAATAAATTGGCTCTGGGATATGGTAATCGCATTCTCAATTTAATGTAATTGAAGCTAATCCGGGCTCAAATAAAAGATTAGGCAGCCCGCCACAACACTTCTCCCGCTATTCGGCACAAAAAAGATGCCTTGCCTATTAAAAGAAGCTTACGGGAAAGTTACAAAAGATGCCTGGGCGAAGGTCGTCAAAAAAAGAAAAATCTTAGGTGACGGCACCAATAATGGACATTGAACCAGTTATGGACATCTTTCTTCTGTTAACCAGATTATTAAGCAACTGTCAATACATCATAACGAGCAACACTGTATCATTAATAGACCCTTGAACTGTCAAATTGATAACATCGCATCTCAGAGTAAACAGGACTGGAGTAGCCATTAGTCAATATCTCGTACATATTTTTCTGCCATTTTTTGCGGGGGGTGAGGTTACTACTACATTCAATGCCAGCACACAGGAACAAAAACTCTTTGCGTGTTTACAAACGCACACATGCATAATACAACAAACATATTTAAAATACACGCACACGTGCTTAAAATAGTGTGTTAACGTTCTATTCAAACACACGAATGTCATTGTGTGAGAAGTGACATGACATAGCACGAGAATATCGATATCGATAAATCAGTTTCGTTCAATGAATGAATTTATTAACTTTGCGTTAGTATTCCTACAAATACAAATTGAAACTTGATAGTTTATTGCATTTAAAAGATATTTACAACAGGTGTTATTATATATATAGAATTCACTGTGGACCCTTTTGCGTATACCCATAATGGAAAGGAGGAACTCTGAAACATTATTTTTAACAAAGCGATAGTGAATATAGTTATATTTCTCAGATTTTTACTTTGACCGATTGATTATTTGTATTTTTTTGCGAATTGCTTACATCACTTTTTGCAGGTATTTCCTTTTCAACTTATTTTTTAACCTAAAATTAATACATTTAAATGTAATAAACTAAAACTGTTATAATATTACATGTTAATATCTATTTGAAGCATAACTAGTTATATAATAAACTAAGAGGATCATTCAAGAATAACGTTGGCACAGCATGGGCAACTAATCTTCTTCTATTGTTAGATAATTTTTGAAACTGAGACGGCTCAATATGTATGGAACATATAGTACTTGTTCTTGAAGATGCCCAAGATGCCCTATTACCTATTACAAGCATGAATCCATTTTTTTCGTATGCTGTATTCTTTAGGAAAACTGAATATGAAAAATTAGATGTTTCCGGGCATATCAAAGCTTAAAGTATAAATACCAACAATAGGGTATTTGACATAGTTAACAAATAAATAAGTATTGTATTGAACACTATAGAATTTAAGGTCCTAATTAATAATATTTTACTTAAATTACAAATAAGAATGATTAAATATTTTATTTTCGCAAATAAAAATTAGAGTTTTTGAATCTGTGCATCATTTACACGAAACGTCTCAACGACCAATCACAGCACGTGACGTCACGATGTAATAAACAAAATGTCTTTGAAGCCATTTTTTAAAAAATCATGAACGAAAAACTAACCTCTCGCGTATTGTTTACATAAAGACTATTACATCGTGACGTCACGCCATTGATTTGTCACGTGACCTAGCGTTTCAGCGGGAAATACAAAATGTAATTATTAAAACTATCTTTTTGTTATTAAAATGGCTCTAAATATAAGAGAAAGATTTGTCAAGCGTATCTTTAGCGACTTTAGAACATTTTGAAGTACTTTACGAAAATCTGTCAAATACCCTATTAGTATACCGCCTAGGGGCAGAGTATATTTGCCTGAACTACACATACCGATCATTTCTAATTTTAATACTGCAATACTATCTTCCAATAGCTTTCATTTATGTACAAATGACTTTTGGTACCACATACCTTACTCCTAGTATCTTGAAGTATTGCAGTTGGACAAGCCGGTTTTTAAAAGGAGCTATAAATGCTACAATATTAATAAAAAACTTAACTTAAATGTTGACGATGACATTTAGCTATTACCATACTAAAATGTCATCAAAATCCGTCGCGTAGTTTTTGGGTGATGCGTGCTCAAACATACATACAGACAGACAAAATGTTCAAAAATTAGTGATTTCGCTTCCTCTACTCTCATTACTAGCCATTTGGTTTAAGGTGGACTTGACCTGTTTTATTCTATATCTTTACAGTTTTATTCTCGTATGTATAATATCGCAGGTAAATAGTATAATTCCGCACTTTACATACGGCGTCATCAGTTCAAAATCACATACCTTATTCTTATTTGAAATCATCATTAATACCTGGTAATAATTACTGAAACAAACTGTAATTTATCTAAGCTGTGTTTTATTATCGTTAAGAAAAAGAACTAAGGAAAGGGTATGTGTTTTTTAAACTGATGACGCCGAATGTAAACTGCGGAATTATACAATTTCCCTGCGACATACAGATTTAAATTAAAAATACATATTTCCAATTTAAGTATGATACTTGCATTCATTCATTCATTACTCACTCGTAAAATCACAATATCGATGAAGTTGACATCACTATTGTGCAAATTAATATTGTACAAATTAATAAGGGTTGCTGATTACAAAATAAAAACAATTTGTCCTGTGGCTCGAAAAAAAATTTTGGTTTCTCGGAAATGATCGGGTGTGCTGGTTAGACGATGGTACCCTTTTAACCGTGTCTTTTTTATGTAGTCAGGGACAGTGGAAGTATATACAGCATTAGTACTCTTAATGTTTATGAGCGCCGCCCAGCATGAATAAAAGGACAAATAGTTTGATTATTATTTTAATTAATTATTTTATTTATTATTTTATATTTCCATGTTGTGTGGCAAAGAATAGGCTTCAAGCAGCCGCAAAAGTGTAGGTATGTACTTAATACTAAACTAAAAATAAACACGCAACGTACATTGTTAAAACGAAATTATAATTGGTAATTAATTAATACAAAATTACAGTTATTTATTACCAACAAACTTTTTCTAATTTTTGTCTTAATTAATTGAAATGCGATAATGGTCAACCCTAGGTAGTCTCGTGGGGAGTGCAGCCGTGACGTCATCAAACGAACTTTGAGCGCGAAATTTGAAATTGTAGTCTGCTAAAACATGAAATTATGAATTAAATAATAATCAAAACCTAAAAATTATGCTTACAAATGAAAGGTGACACCATCTTTTTGCATACTAGATATTTTCGAATTTTTTTTACAGTAGAAAACAGCACAGGCAGGCATTTTCGTGGGAGCTCTGCACGGTAAGACGTTCTGATTATTGTGGTTTTAAAATGGCGGCTCAACTAGTTTTATATAACGCACAGGATTCCGACGCTTGTGCATTTGGCAGAGGGGTAATGTTAGGCAAAGGCTACTCCAGTCCTGTTTACTCTGAGCATCGCATGAATCGGCCATTTTGTTTTCAAATGGTCGCCGAGTGAAATGTAGCTGTCTGACGTGTTACTACAAAACCCATTTTTACTGCGAAAATCCTTAAGGAGATGAGTAGACATTTTTGCACTTTGTCTTCTTTGTTTGTGATTTAATGAAATGTGTTATTATTTTATCGAAATACAACAAAACAAAAGGGAATTGAGCTTATTCTAATATGTCAAGGCTGTGTAGTTTATTTATCGTACCTTGTTTTCGAGGCTAGTTTTGATATCTCATGAAATTCTTTAATGGACATGTGTCAAAAGTTATTATTTTTCAGTTTGTTTTTATTTTACTTCTTTAAAGCATTTATTTTGTGGTTCTAAATAAATGTATTTATTTTCCAATAATGGAAAAAGTGTCCATGATTGGGCATTGGATGCAGTTCCAAAGGGAGAAAAATTGCGATGCATACGAAAATTTACACTGTCTACTAATGGATGTACTATCGAGGTCTCTCGTGCCTTACCACTTTGTAGAAATATTCGTTTGAACTGATCGCATCGGACACGCCCACACGACCCCTAATTGGCTTCGTATTTTACTACGATTTATACTACGGCCAATCATAAACAACTAGTTTTAAAATCGCCCTTGATGAAGTTTTAAAATCGCAAGTGCTTGCTTGTTTGCGCACGCGCGCCATTGTTGAATGAATGGAGCGGGGCGTGGCCTGAAGCGATAGGCATCGTGCAGTGTGCTAGCGATTTTCGATTTAGGACTGATAAGGCGCCAGAGGCTTCGATAGTACATTAATGGTAATAACATGTCTATATATGGGTGTCCGTAATTGGAATGTCCATGGATGGTTATCCATTACTGCATTTCTGTTGTACATTACTGGTGTTTTTGGTAGTCTGGATTTTTTTTAAGAAGTAGTTACATAGATTTTTTTAAATGTTATAGCTATATCTTAATATTTTTTATATATTTAACTGTCGAAATAACCACTGTCGTAACAATATAAGTCAAAAAGTTGACGCACTTCTGCAGAGAACTTTCGCGTCACTGCCCTGTCACTGACACTCGAGGGTGTTCGATTAAGGTGGCCTTATGGGACTATCGTTAGTTAGATTACACAGCTATAATTTTAGTTCTACAAAACAGCTGTTTAGAGTGGGAGAGCCTTATGGGATAGCGTTAGAGGGAAAGGGATGGCGATATTCTCGAAAGTGTGTCGTTCTTTCAAGGCGTAAAGCCGGAATTACATTATTGTGTCGTGGCGCGTTGTGTTGTGGCGGCGACCGTTTACATTTACGAGGCGTGTTGTGGACTACTCTGGCCGAATCGGTTGGGCCAGAGCAGTCTGCAATCAATGCAGTCAGTTCAAAGATAAAGAAGAAAGAGAAGGTTTTGGGTACATCCAGTAAACAGATTAAGAAACAGTAGAGGAGAATTTCATGTCTCGTTAAAGAATTAGAAAGTGATGAAGAACGAATGCCACGACAGATAGCCTAGCGTACTATTCTCGTGTGTTGTGTCGCGACATATCCCCTCCATCGTTGTGTTTCCGATCTAAATGGCCAGATTGTTAACGCGCCAGGGAGCGTTACAACATACCACACGAGAATAATGTAATTCTACACATACCTACAAAATTAATACTTTAGATACGCGCCAGAAGGCGCCACGAAAGACCCCGACACAATAATGTAATTTCGGCTTTATTCTGGTGTCTGATTGCCTATTTTAATGTGTCATGCACCACTCAATTCCTGATTGGCTTTTTGAGTGCCACGTCACGTCAATAAAAGTTCGTCATTATCCAGTTCTAAAATGATACTAGGTTTAAATAATTTGCTGAATTACGGGACATTAGTCGCGAACATACGTAAATCTGCTGTCGACACAAACGCAAAATATGGCACGTGAGGCAGAAAGCAAGCGAGCGGCAGTTCTAAAATGATACTAGGTTTAAATAATTTGCTGAATTACGGGACATTGGTCGCGAACATACGTAAATCTGCTGTCGACACAAACGCAAAATATGGCAGGTGAGGCAGAAAGCAAGCGAGCGGCAACCTATTGCTATTCAGTTCCAAGCGCCTGAGCGCTAGTTCCAACCTGTTGCTATTCAGTTCCAAGGGCCAAGTTACCTGAAAGAGACATTGGTAACCTATAAGGTAAGTAGGTATACATTTAGAGATACTGGCGAGACTGACTTGAGAGAAAAGGCGACCATTCTACTTTTCATTAAATATAATGCACCAATATTTAAATTTAATTACTAAAATAAATAAGCAGTAATAGTGATTCACTCACTACTTTATTATTAAATAAAGAAATTATAAATATTACCCTTTTTTAACATACCAAACCAACACTTAAGTTTTTTATACAGATCCGCATCCGCGGATGTGAAAAAAAATACATCCGCAACATCCCTAGTGTATTTCGATTCTGCAGCACATTTTTCCGGAATCAATACAGTCTGGCCATTTTCAACTGATCTTAGCAAGCCTTTATTGTTTAATATTAATAAGGTAGGACAGTTAAATAAATAATTCTCATTAAATATTTGAATAGATCTCATTTTTTAGCCTTTATACTAAGTTTAGAGAAGAACTAATTTTATATTATTATAACTTATTATTTACAATCCCAATTCTTGGTGGAGTTAGGTTTACCAGTGGAAATGAATTATTTGGGATATCAATTATTTTGTATTGAATGTTTACGTGAATAACGAATCAGGTTAAATAATAAAGGTGAATATTTTTTATAAATATATATTTAATAATAACATTATCGGTAATTATGTACTTAAACGATGCCACACGAGAGCCTTTACCTATCAAAGAAAAAATGGTAACGTGCAAGTCGCAGGTAGCAGTGCGTTTGTATGCACAATGTTTTGGTATATGGCTTATGACAATAATATCGTATGAAGTCTGAAAGAGAGCAACAATCTATCTGGCCTTTTTATCCTAGATATTGTAAAACAGCATGGCATTTTACGATAGAATTTAAGTAGCACAGCTAATCAAAAACACGACTACCGTGCAGGGAATGCGTCAATCGATTCATATTAAATACGTGGGCGAGCCCACATTATTTCCCAACTTTTTCATTTAACCATAAATATCTGTACAAAATTACATTTCTTGATAACAGAAATTTAAGGTACAAAGAAGATTCATCGATAAAAGTTATTTTATAAGGACAAGGAACCAAGCTTTTTGCTCGTTTGGGAATATCATATCGCACCTTTAATACTATAGGGGCACAATTCGAAAAAGATGATTGTTGGAAAAACACCTTTAAAGACTTTTGAGCCCCTGTATTGTCACAAAATCGGTCATAAGTAAATTAAACTATTGAAAGCAAAATCATAAAACATCATAAGAGCATGTTCACTAAGCATGAAATATTTATCGCATAGTACTAGTTTATTTTACTAATTAACTTATGATCGATTTTGTGACAATACAGGGGCTTAAAAATTTTTAAAGGTGTTTTTCCAACAATCATCTTTTTCGAATTGTGCCCCTATAGTATTAAAGGTGCGATATTATTG
The DNA here is from genome assembly GCA_927399485.1 of Calamotropha paludella. NCBI lineage: Eukaryota > Metazoa > Arthropoda > Insecta > Lepidoptera > Crambidae > Calamotropha > Calamotropha paludella. Next base: position 26,732,072 of record OV656803.1, on the reverse strand, counting down.
TAGAAGAGAAACAGACCTTAAAATAAAATTACTTTGACCTAAGTAAAAACCCACTCTGGCAATGATATGTTTATTATTGTCAAGAAGAGTAACGTTTCATACAAAATTCTTATAAACTATTGAACTTTCATTTAATATAGGAAGGTATCAAAATTGTCTTCAGTCGATAGCCTTAAAACTTGGATGCGCTCTATTAACAATGTCCTGGATTTTTGCATAGCCTAACACAATCGCTGCTTAAAAATGACAACATAGGAGATAAGTTGTTAATATAATTATAAATAGGTCTTTATAATATGGCGAAAATGTATCAAATAAATCAACCAGATACATACTATCTTAAATATTGAGGAGTTTTATACCTACAGCCGTGAACTAAACTAGAAAAAGAATATAAGAAGTGTACAGAGTTACCTATTTAAAATATTAAATCTAAGGAATTTAACTCAAAGCTTATAATTGTACCTATTTCAGATCTATATAGACGTATTCGAAGAAGGTAAATAACGCCAACACCAATCAGGCAATAGTATTTGTATCGATAAATAGGTACTTACCTACTTATTTTTGGTGAATGCCTAGTTATAATTATAAATGGTATGGTATTTAGGTAGTTTTTTCTGAAACAGTTCTAAAAAAATGTTTTTTTGGAGCATAGGGAAGTGTTTGGCGTGTTGCGCCTGCGATTGCAGAGGCTAAGTAATAACAGGTCTGTCATTGGATGGGTGAAAAATCCCAGCCGGTTGTCTCAAGCTGTAATTACTGTCGTTGCCACCCACCGAACCCTACAGGTCGCGGCACGTAACTCTAGCGCTGAACGAAATGTGGAGGGCACAGCTGCGCATGGTACTGTCGCGCACGAAATTCAATTTAGTAGTTTAATTAGTTCCCTAATAATAGCAAAATATTGTTAATTGCATTAGTTTAATATAATTTCAAATAAGTAAGTCTACGGTGAACAAAATGTAGAGGTTAGCTGCTATTTGGGTACTGTACTGTCACGTACGCAAATACTACTTTAATAAATATTAGGAAAGTTAGTTAATTTACAAGTGTGCCAGAGTTCTGTTGTCAAATTAAAATTTATTTATGTTCTCAACAATAGGTATTGTACGTTGGTATGTAATATAAAAATAAAAACATAAAATCAGACAGTTATTGTGCTTTTAAGAGACTGGAGCCTACACTAGGCATTACCTAAATCTGCTGCTTCAAGCGTTTTTCGACTAGCCGGCACGGCGAAAGCACGGCACCAGCGCACAGTGTTTTATAAAAAAAACCCAAGTCACTTATTATACTATTTAATATTTCCCGCCTGAATAACTTCTGCAGTTTGTTTTATTTGGCTTGTTTGTTTTATCTACAGTGATGCTGTCCGAAACGAGTAAAATATTTATAGCCTCGCCAATTTCACTTTGGATTTGTTTCAAAGAATCGACGAAGTCATTAGATTCCCTTTTCAAAAAACAATGCATGTGCCTGTATTTTCAAAACAGTAGCACGGCATATTCACTTTTTAAAATTGTTTAAACTTAATAAAACCGTAAATTAACCAACAAACAAATCAATAAAACAGAATTATCAAAAAACAACAACAAAAACTAAAAATGACAAAAAAGCAATTTAGAACGCGACTGTACACTGGAAGTGCGCGGGGCGTCGTATCAGTACGGAGGACGGAGTACGACTGGAGAGTCAATCTTATTTTTTACTTCTGCGCAATAACGGTCAGCGCTTAAGTTTCGTGCCGAGACTTGTACGAGGGGCGCGGATAGCTGATGGTCATCCTTCCTCACCAGTTTTTGAAATATAGAGAAGGCATGTGTCCTATTATTTTGGACATTTATATGGAATATGAATATGAAAACTGAATCTTAAGTTAGATACATAAGTCTAAAAAGTTAGTAGACAACGTTTTCGACATGTTTGAATGCATTTTTTAACAACAACAGATTTTACATAATATATTAACACAGATTTTAATTCGTTAAAATTATCACTGTAGTAATCAACTCTGTAGTCATCGTCAAAGTGTTTATATGTAATAAGGTATATGATTTTTCTTATATGTAAAATCATATACGTTATGTTATCTGTCAATATGTTATGGCCATATGGATGCAGTGGCGACTTTACGACGGCCATATAGAGGTGACAATAATTTGTCAAAGCGACTTGTCATATTTTATAATCTGACATTTCGCACCTTTAATACTATAGGGGCACAATTCGAAAAAGATGATTGTTGGAAAAACACCTTTAAAGATTTTTAAGCCCCTGTATTGTCACAAAATCGATCATAAGTAAATTAGTAAAATAAACTAGTATGCGATAAATATTTCATGCTTAGTGAACATGCTCTTATGATGTTTTATGATTTTGCTTTCAATAGTTTAATTTATTTATGACCGATTTTGTGACAATATAGGGGCTCAAAAGTCATTCATCATCATCAACAATCCTCTTTTTTGAATTGTGCCCCTATAGTATTAAAGGTGCGATTTAAGTTCCTTCGTCTTCGCGATTTGTGTTTATGACCCTAAACGTAGCCTCTCAATCAATCTATGATTTTTATGTTGTCAGTTATATATATAGCTATGATTCAATATTGGGACATAAGGATAGCTAAGATACCTATATTTAAATAATATAATTTTAAACCATAAAGTCGTAGTTTTGCAGAAAGTAAAAATTGCAATTAATTAGTTTGAATTTACTGAAATGCTGTTGACTCTGGATTCGAGCACAAATATTCAAGCGGTATAAGGTTTTGTGATAAAGGGTTGAAAATAAGCTCCATATTAACTATTTTTTAATTCGTAAGTACTCGACTTTTTGATGCAAAATTTGAACTCCTATAGGTTAAAAACATTACGAGTCACGAGTAGGTAGTACCTAAAAAGCTAAGTAAAGTTAAAATAAAAATGTGCTTCATTTGCAAAGAATTCAGTCAAAACTTATTTTGTTTAAATACAACAAACAACTTACAAATGGGTGAAGTATTTTATATACAGATGCTACCGAATGAGTCAGATCAATATGTATTTTGATAATATTAGATGTTATTTTCCACTTAACAAAGTCAGATTAATCAGTAAAATAGGTGTCAGTTTTAGTATAGTATATATTTTGTAACGGGAAAATTGAAGTTCAGTTATTATTATTATAAAAACAAAATTATGAATATGAGTAATATTATTAAATGAGTATCATGGTGTTTAAAAGTCACTAAACGATTACGTGTAATTGGCCGATTACTGTGATAGGCCGTGCGTTGTTATTGGTTATTTGTCAAAGTAGCCTTTTTGTTATTTTTGTTGTTGTTGGTTTGTTTTTGTTGACCAAGCCCTTTTTATAACATATAAATGTCTTAATTGTTAATGCAAATGTGTCCTTATTCTGATTATATAGAAAATTATGATAGTTTTATCAATAGATAAGATTGCAAATCAAAGAGAGTTTTTGCCAGTTGTGACTTATTTAAATAACTTAGATATCGTTTGAGTCACAGCTATATTTGTTGCCTAGTTATAAAACTAGAGCCACATATTTGCATGTCTGAAATGCTATAAAGTACTCAATAATATCACTCAAATATCCAAAAAGATAATGTACAACTACGTATGATTAATGATTTGTAAAAAACAAATGTTTATGTATTTATAGATACTATTATAAATCCTTAACTTCTAATAAACGGTAACTTCTAAAAAAATATGCTATCTCTAACCTAAATTTAATTGGAATGACACTTATTTATTTCCCAATTGTAATAGTTACTTACTACAAGTCTTCTTAAATGCCCATTAAATATAATATTATACAATATGGGTAACAAAAAAATAATATGGCATTGTTATTCATTTTGTACAAATTCGGTGTAACACTTGTGTTATGCATTAGCTATTTCGGCGGCTTTGTTTAGAATTAGAGAGACGTCCATAGGTGGGAAATTCTGTAGGAGTTTCACATTAGACGCAAAGTCACCGTTGAGTAAATTGTCTCGCACTAACCTGAAAATTTTATATAAGTGTTAGGGAAAACAGCAATTAAAATGGTCAACAAATTTTAAGCTAAGAATTTTGTAATATTAGGTAGTGGGCAAACTACTCACAAAATCATGGCACAGCAGATATAAATGAGGAAGTTGAACCTATGGTCATCGGCAAATAACGAATCCCAGATTCTTTCGACATCAGGAAGTGAGAATTCTTGTGAGAGCAGCAACGTCAACCATCTGCGAACGCATATAAGACTTATTATCTAAACTTATCCCTTATATATAGTATGTTATAATAATATCGAAGAGCTTGAAGGCGAAGTGGATATCGGTTTTTAACCTTTTCCGTTTCGTTTTTAAGAGTTAAGCCATTTTATATTAAGTGCACAGTTTTAGACATAACTAATTAAAAGTAAAATAAGAAATCTAATTAAATAATTTCATCATAATGCGATTTAATCCTTCTACTGATTATGTAAATCCATTCGAAATGCTTCCCCTTCTTGTTGTGTGGTTGATTTCTAGTCCAATGTGCGCATACATAGGTATTGTTACCTGAAGCTGTAGTACTGGGGGCGCAGTTCCTGTATCTCGAGTCTCTCCCAGACGGCGGAGTCGTGCGAGCGCAGGCAGCTGCCCAAACGGCTCATCATGTAGTTGATGCCACTCTCCGTCTCGTCCAGCGTGCGGATAAAGAAGTCTCGGATTTCAGACATCAGATTTGTGAAGCAAAAGAAACAATCTGCTTCCGCATGCTCTGAATTGAAAACAAATATTGTTTTAAATAACTTAACGGTCACTGGATATCCAGTTATATAATAGATTCAGCGTATTTAAAATCCTGTTTATTTTATACATATGGATACGGATACGGATTACTCATTAATAATAATAATTATATTATTTTCTACATTTCCACTAATTAGGCTAGCCCAAAGAAAGCACTATATAAAGGTTTGTGTTATGGTTACTAGGGTATCGGATAGACATACATATATGATACAGAGATATGTTATATTTATAGAAATATATATAAATATCCATGACTCAGGTACAAATGTTCGTATTCATCACACAAACATCTGCCCCTTCCGCCATTCGAATCCAGCACCATCGGTGCGAAAGGCAGGATCGCTACCGTTGCACCAAATGATCATCATAATTAATCTTATTAAATTAATCGTAATAATTACACTTTTTGACATAAAAAAAAATATTTGTGATGCCTTTCAGAAAAGGTAATCCACATCATGCAGGCAGCAGCATTTTTCGTCTTAAACTATCGTTGTGAAGAATGGACACGAGTAAGTAATGTTTTGAATTCGCAAAGTGGCTTTAAATTCCTGGCTAGCTCTAAAAGCAAACACTCTTTTAAGGCAACTTTAGCTAATAATCACTGTTTTATACAGGGAAATTTTGAAAACACCATCCATATACACTCGGCGTTACAAAAATAGCACCTTTTCATAAATCGGTTTTAACCATTAATAGCTCTTAGTATATAAAAGAAATGTAATACAATTTGGTACCTAGTGAAAATACATTTAATTTAACAGTCATTAGATTTAATTAATAAATCAGGGCTCTTGAATATGGGACGGCAGAGTGATTACTGACTTAGCACCCTGCTAATTACGCTACATTGAAAGGCTATAAAAGGGTCCGCTACCTGTCAAATATGGGGCATCAGACTTTGAAGAGAACACATGTCAACAACAACACCTACAAGAAATACTCAGAAATGGATACTACTCTTGAAGAAGCTGCTGAAGAGATAGCGCTACTGCAATTAAGGATGCGGCGCTGTGATGTTGCTTGGCAACTGAATTTAAGCCGTTTCACGGTTTGTCGACTTCGCCAGAGGTTCGAGAAAACAGGCGACGTGGATCTGGGTCACAACGATGTACCTCTGCGAGAGACGATTGCTTCATCGTCTCTTTATAATTGCGAAATCGGTTCGCCGACGCTGTAGAGCTTCGACAGCAGCTCCGCTCAGCTCAAGGGGCAACAGTAAGCGTCTCTAGAAGCGTCGCTATAAGAAGAAGGTTGGGAGAAAAGAAAATCGCAACCCACAGAGCTGCTACTGGTCCGAAATTGACAGCACAAAATCAAAGAGACCGACTACAGTTCGCCCGCAAGCTCATAGACTGGACAATAGAGTAGAGGAGGACTTACATGAAGTTTGAAAACAATCACTTTACTTCAGAGTGTAGACGTTTCCCTCTAAACACAGTCTTGCACGTTTACGAAAATTGTTTTTATTTTATTACTTTCTCTCACTTCGTCAAATGCACGGATAAATTTTATTTTTTTATGTTCTCGACGCTTTGCGGCTTCTTCACGTAAACCCGTCGTTTAAATTCGCCCTCGATTTCAATTGCAAGTGTGAAGCGGTGTGAATACATTTTGTTAGGTATGCGACATAAATGCGGGAGCGCATGTTGTGCGTTGCGGGATGTTCCCGAGTGACTGATTTCATTGCACAATTCCGGGCGCAGCGGGGTGGAGCGCTGTTTCATTCAAAACATTCCGGGCGATGGTTTACCTGTAGGTACCTACATATGACAAGGGACAAGTAATTTTTTTGCGAAAATTTTAACTACCTATGCCTAGAAAAAAAAATGGATGGTGTTTATAAAATGACCATGTATAAATGCTATTAAAAAATATAAAAATTGACGCTGCCGTTGTAGACTCAATGAAACTGTTTTGATAAAAAATACACGTATAAATACCTATCTATATTATACCTTTATATTAGGTCTACTGCCTCTACTAAATTTTAAGGTGATTTGTTTTGTTTTAGTATTGAGTATCTACTGTATATATTTTTGCTTTTAGTTTTAAGTCCTGACATTTATTATAATTATTGTTATAAAGTATGCTCTTGCATAGTTAAACGTGAAATTTACAAAAAGATAGAAAATTATTATTACAAACCCCTGTTCTGTTTGTCAGCGTCATTGGCGAACGTGTGGTATATTGGGCCAATGATTTCGTTCATGCCTTGTACGTAGCCTTGCCCTGGGTTCAGTTTAGCGTATAAGAAGAGCATTCGTTCCACCACCTCCCAGTGCGCTTCACAACCCTCGTTTAGAGGCACGTAGTCACCGCTGGAAACGCTATCTGAACGACGAATTTCGCTGCTCAACTGAAGTAGTTAATTTAAATAAATAAACAAATAATAAAATACTTTTTACCGGACTAATAACGGTTTTATTTGCATGGTCTTGTTTTATTAATATAAACCTAAAATTTCGACACCTCATGTTTCGCGTTTACAGTATTATTTGTATTTAAAAATAATAGTTTTAATAATATTACTATTTATTATTATTATATAAGACAGATATTCAACTCCTTTTCAGAACTCCGTGTTCACCTAACTATAACCTTAATATAATGAAATAAAAATTTACTATTAATCATGACGTGAACAGAGCCGCTTAAAGAGAAGTGAAATGTAAGGATTAAATAAATAAAACAAAATAATACAAAGAGTGTACTTAGTTCAGTGAGTAACCGGGAAAGCGTATTTTACGTCTTAACGCTCTTACGCCAACACGCACGATATTTCATACAAACATTTCAATCAAAATAAAATATTTCAAGTCCAAATATTTAAAATTATATAAAATGTTTAATATGGAAAGTAATCTGTAAAAAAACTTTAACTTTAAAAATAATAATGTTATCCAAAATGTCTTATATTAACTTATTATAGTTATGTTTTATCTTTGTATATAACATTTTACAATAATCGGTTTCCTTACTTTAAGCTTGAATGTTTTTATGAAAAGTAACTCTGCATAATCCTTAAAAAAAAATAAAAGCAACTCACTTTCACTTAGGTAATATAACTTGTACGAACACAAGAGTCTACCAAACAAAGGGATTTCCTCTCAATTGAAATTTAATTCCATCTTTTACATTTATTGAATTTATGAAATTTAACAGTTTTAGCAGGGTGACATATTTATTTATATTATTAAGTATTAGGTTTCAAAAACCCTAACAAAAACTACTCATAACACAAGATAACAGTGCTGTTCCTAAACCTGGAATTCAAGTGATTGTGTAATGACTCAACATTGTGCTGGTTGGTTTGTCCTGGAGTTATTGTCACACATTTATTAAGAGGACGAGAGGCACTCATTTTTACAGTAAAGTAGATTTTAAAATCATTTTTTATGGTAAAAACTTTACATTCGTTAGTACAACTATAGAAAATTGCGTAGACTATACCTTTGCGACACCTAACCCCCTTCTCTCGAGAGTTGCGTACTTCAATGCAGATTGCTCAACACGCTTGTGAAGTCGTTTCATTCCATTGCTATTGACTACCTGCAAATATTGTATTCAAGAACTTGATATGTCAACATGTGAACGTGATATTCGAGACACGTTTACTTTTATAATGGGTGAATGAACTTTGTGGTTATTTCTGTTCAAATTATCTATTAGCTTTGAAGTTTTAAATTTCGTAATGACTTTCATCTTTTCTGTTGATACTTACTAGTTTTTTTCATATCTACTTGTGAACCAGCTTTAATAAGGACAAATAGGTAAATGTTATTGAAAAAGAAAAGAATAGCTAATTGGCAATCATATCTTCTAGTAAAAAAATATTTAATGTTTTAAAGTCTGGCTTTGCAAAGTTTAAGAATTTACATTAGTTAATAAAACATGTCTTAGCAAAATTAGTACAGTGAAAAGTACCAGTAGTGCTCAGTTCGTTTCGAATAGTACTTGTATTCTATGCAATAATGTACAATGTAATTCTAGTAACAGCTTTCGCGATTTTGTATATTATTCAGTGCTGAATTTACACATTTGCCGCCCCAAAGCTATAAATTTTTTGCCGCCCTTAGGCGGTTCACACACTAGAGATGCGTCCCGCCGCGGTGCGCGTAGCGACAGAAAACGCGCCCCTCCGCGCGGAGGCGCAGATCTGCCTAATTTAGCGGTGTAATCTGCTTCCCCGCGCGGAGTAGCAATACAAGTTGACCCTACTTCTTCACGCCCCGCGCAGAATCTGCGCGCGGAGCGCCTACCCGCGCGTTCCCGCGTCGGCAATAGGCGTGTTTTCTATATTAATTGAGACTCTTGCATACAATGATAAAATCTGCGGCCACGCGCTATGCGACGGGGCGCGGTGCAGTGTTAACCGCCTTACTGACCTCTAAAATTAGATGGAATATTCACAATAACGTTAATTCCTTTTTTTAGGGAATAATCTAGTTTCAAGATTATTTATATAACTTTTTGAGTATATTTTTTTTTAAGCTAAGAAAAGCAAAGCTTTGTTGTTACTGCACTAAGGTGTTGTGGGTTAAAGAAGATAGGTATAGCCCGATAGTGCTAATCATGCACCCGTTAACGTCTAAATATCCAACAGTTGGTATTATTTTGCCGCCCTGGGCTTCAGCTTTTTCAGCTTCTATGGTAGGTCCGGCACTGATATTATTGTATTTTTTATACAGTCATTGAAAAATTACAGGTCTCGGTAGCTCGGTAGTAATAAATGGCTCGATTGGAAGAGTACTCGCCCGGATAGCGAGTGTGTGGGTTCGGGTCCAGTCTGACTCCTGAGACTAGTTGAAATATTATTGACTAAATTTCTTTAGATAAAAATCTAGCAGTTAAATGTTTAAATACCAACTACTATAAAAATATCTCGTTAATACGCGATAAACTGAACTACTTTTTACTAAATTTTACAAACATTCGATATCTACAAAAGTACATAAGTCGTCGTATCGTTATTTACATATCGGTTTGAGATGACTATTTTGTAGCCTTTATTTGTAGGAAAACAAATCTTTCGTTTTATTTAAGCAGCTAGAGCAACAATTTTTGGAGTTTTACAGTTACGAACCTTTTCACATGGAAATTCTGTAGCAGATTGAAAGAATGATATTTCCGGACACAGCCTTCTTACATCCTTGTCTATTTGTAGAAGGACTTCATTGTCTTTGAAGTAAGTGCTCCAGGAGCTGTCTGGGCTTATATTTAAAGGGTGGTCTGCATCTCCTCCAGGTGTTACGATGATTTCGTCTATAAATAATAAGATAACCTGCTTATGGGCAACTTCTAAAAATGTCAAACTCGTTTGGGCAAATTTTTCGGTACGCATAAACTCTAGGCAATTCAAATACAATAACCCACACAAACCTTTGATTAACTGCATTTTAATTGACTAAATAATGGACGATAAAACGATTGGTGTATAAAACCTTCAAATCGATTACGGTACACATTGTCATGATGTTAGTGACAATTATTAATCAAATCGTTTTGAAATATATTCATTTCATTCAGTATTATTTTAATATTTGTAATAGGCGAAAACAATAATTGAGCGATACACTACACATTACATGTGAGTAATACACAGTACATTTATCTGAAAATACCACATGTTGCAACGAATATATAAAATAAAGGAAAAAATAGATAAGTAACGTAGCCGGCGGGTACGGTTAAAATTACAACGATTACGACAGTTACAACGTTAATAATAACGACAAAATTGACGATTTTTTATAATTAGCGTATAATGTCATTAACACTGTTAGGGTAAAGTTGCCTCATTGGACCAATTAATAATGAACAGGCGTTAAATTGAAAATTATTATATATATATATATATATATATATATATATATATATATATATATATATATATATATATATATATAAAATCCAGACGCAAAACAGGCGCACAAGACGTCGAGTTGTGGAAATCGCCCGTATAGTAAGTAGATGTAAATAAAATGATGTAGGTAAGTATAATGAATAATCCTAATAAACGTGGATAGGTATCCACATATACTATTTCAGATTTTTCAAAGAAGGGATTTAGTCACAAAATTCCAATGTTTCTTTTTGTTTCGGTTGCCTTATTTGGGCCACCGTTACTTTGAATGGTCTACTCAGTTGCTATAATTGGATAAGTCCAATTATCACACGTAATAAGTGCACTCTGATCTGTAGGTCTAACATATCTGATACAAGATTCTAGTAAAAAATACATAATATAATCACTTTTTTTACAACATTTTACTAATCAAATATTTAATTGTGCCTATCAGAATAAATCAGTCTGTGAATATTAGTAACTCTTAATTCCTTGAAAAAATCTTCTTATCCAACATTCGTTTTAGGGAGTTTTAGGCACGCCTAAAATTCTACTTCCTTTATTTAAGCCAACCTCTCTTCTACTTAAGCTTGTAACGCTAATCTTATACTGGCATCGATCCAGGACTAATTCACCGTTTTGACATGTTAAAAAAATTAAAACTAAAATTTTAAGAGTTGCTATAATTTGATTTATGATTTGAAAAAGCCATGCGTCAGTTCATTGATTGCAATTCTGTATTATCGCACAAAAAAATTAATAACTAAAAAAATAAGATGTTTCTCAACAAAGTAGGTACATACTTAGGTCATCGCCGGTCATCTAGCTCGCGATTCGATGTAACGGAAAGTTTTTAATATAATTACTCGTATTTTAAATTATTATAAAGTGCATGAAAGTGCTGGTCCAATGATAGCAATCTTACCCTATATACAAACATTATCAAAATGAAAAGTCATAATTGGTTTCACTGTACCTTTGTCTATGTTAGTATTTGTCTAGATAGAAGTATTTGTCATTTAGAGGAGTCAGCCATAATTCAAATTTTGACTTTACACTACTGTTTTCTAAATTTCCACTAAAGTTACGAAGCTGATTATTTTAGACATAAAAGAAGCACTAAAGATGATTCAGTGGCAAAAAGAAAAACATTAAAATATGTTCTACTTTTTTTATTTAAAATTTTTAAGTTCTTTGCATCAAACTCTGGACTTACGCTTGACACTATTTTTTGGGACACCTTGTATAGCGCTAGCGTAGCTTTATGCTTAACGACTGCATCGCCTAGTATGCTATACAACACCAATTTAACCTACCCCACCATAGCATGATGCGACGTTACTATAACATAAAGAGGGAAGTAATGATGAATTTACGCTCTCCAGGTGCCCGGATCTAAAAGTGTTACTTTTTAACTAGGTATATTAACATGTTTTGGAATGAAGCATTGAATAAAAAATCAAGTATTATAGACTATAACTTCGTTCCTATTTTACCAGTAGAAATCTGATATTTATGTACTTACGAGATTACTCGTATAGAATAAAGTTGATAAAGGAAACAGTTATTGCAGCATAGATGTAAATTCGATATTATTTTTTATTGGTGAATCATACAATCAAATCTGATTATTCATTAAAAAAAACTGAAAATCAGTTACCAATAAATTGTAAATAAAGTTGTCGTTTTTTTTGTAGTGTAGACTCTCGTGCATCTTTTTGGTGGGGCATATAGTGTAACAAAATTTTCCATACTATTGAACGTAGACCTTTTTCGTCTGGGATACCTGCAGTCGAAAATTATTAGTGCATAAAGAATTTATCTCATATATTTTACCACCCTTATAATATGACACTTACCATTAAATGCTAATCTGCGTAACTGCTCGATATCAATAACATCTCTTGTCAGAATATCCTCAAAAGCTTTTATCCTGGATTATAAAGACAAAATATTTTAAATTTAATTATGGAATCCCAGTTGAATTTTTATATTTCCATGAAATTAGAGGTCATTTTTTGGATTATAGTTTTATGGTGTTTTGTGAGATATTACTATTTATTTTACTCTTTATTACATGGAGAGTATACAATTAGCTTGAATGTACAGAATAGAAAAATATTCATGGAATTAAAATGGGTGGAGGGGGGTAGACTCTTACTTTACTATTAGTGCTAACAAAGCAAAGGTGACAATTGTAAGAGGAGCCAAGTAGTCAAAAGTTAGATTTCCAATACTCAGGGTTAAATGGAGTATTTAAAATAAGGACATAATAGTTAATCTTCTTTAAATGGAGTTGAGAACCATAATAAGAAATTCAATTAACTCAAACTATTAATTCATCTAAAGTGTACTGGTCAAGTTAAATGTAAATTATATAGTTTTTTCTGCACAATAGCTGAATGTGTTTTTTTATTAACTATTGATGCTTTTATAAGATTGAAGCCTTGGCCAAAGTAATTTAACCAATAGCTAATATTTGGCATTTAAGGATGACTATTTGTTATTCCTCAATAAATAAAAAATAGAAATATGGTTATAGTTTCGAAGAACAAAAATAAAAATTCTTCAGCAATCATACATAATGAAGCAGGCTGTATGTGGATTTTTAATCTGAAGTGAATGTCTTAACTTTTAATTGTATAGTAATTTTCTTACAAGATTTATTGCGAGTTGAGCACAGTTGACTCATGTTATTGGCAGAACAGCTATAGAGTCCTGGCAATAATTCTTTTAAGTATATCACAGTATGATGGATGTTAGTGTATATTGATGCATTTATATCCATCATACCGCTCAAACTACACTTTTAATGAGTGTTCATAAAAGATGAATGAAATAAGTACCTTAAAATAAACACTAAAGGAGAATGCCCATTTGTGGTATCGTCTTGGCTTGTCATTGTACTTAAACCACTTGTCTCCTCTATATTGCTATTTTCTAATTACTATTCTACTATTCTATTTATTTAATTAAAATATCTAATTGGCAGTTCACATTCTAGCATATTAAATATAACACATGATTTGAAAGTAATATGTTACGAAACGACGATTTCATCGTTCTATGGTTTTAGCAGCGCTATATTTTCACTAATCTTGTTGTGTCGTACTTTTAACTATTCATACAGTTTTTGTAATGTCAACCCTTATAATTAAATTACTTCAACCACCAATAGTGAGTTTATACAATTTATTATGTTTTAGTTATTTAGTTTTACGGCGCATTTTCCGCACCCAGATGGCGAGTAGCTTTTTCAGGTTACTACAAACTTCCGGTAGTGATTTTAGAGACTGGAGAAAGCTTGCCCGTTGATCAGCCACGCACCTGCACTCCAATAACACGTGATATGGCGTTTCTTCCGCCTACATGCAGCTTCTGCATAGAGGGCTGTCTGTCACACCTATGGTAAATAGATGTTTATTCAGAGAACAGTGACCGGTTATAGTACCTATTACTTTACGGATTGTGTCCCTGTTTAGTCTGGTGAGATTGCGGGCAAGCTTTTTTGAAGCCACCGGAATGGCATTATTTGTTTGCCTGCAGCCTATACTATTGTTCCATTTTGTTTGGTGGTTTTCTTCTGTTTTTTTACGCAGCCATGTTCTAATTTGTGCCATGGGTATAGGCAGTAATGGTTCCGGTCCATACGCCGTTCTATTTGAACCCCTTTTGGCTAGTTCGTCTGCCGCGTCATTACCTAGTGAATTGCTATGACCTTTGATCCATTGCAAAGTTACACTGTTTGTGCTTGCAATGGACTGGATAATGGAATATAATATATCAAGTAGACAATGTATATTATAGCCCAAATTAGACCCTTCGAGTCTAGGCATCAATCATAGTACGGACCCAAATGGTAATGCCGCAGACATGCATGTACCGCAACATGCATGACTTGCTGATATCTAGACAATATTTAGATTTATATGCGCATGCATACATGTTTATAGCTTGCATGATGAAAGATAAAGTGATTCGTCAATCAATTGTCAGCACATTGTTTGCACGTTATTCACATCTATCAATAATATAAACAACCTTGCATGCATAGCAGCACGTAAAGCAAGTCTGTGAGTCTTGTATTACCATCACAGAGATCATAGAGATCACAGATTTACCAAACATTACGATGTCAGATTTTATATGTTATACAACCCGGTTACAATATCTGTGGACCTGATGACGTCACGTCAGCGCTTAGGAACGGTGCACAAAACAAGCATCATGGGGATAGTATTGTAAACAATTATAATTATGAACTATAAATAAAATATATTATACTTTTACTCTTTTACTATTTTTTTTTTATACCTTTTTAAGAGAACGGGGAGGGGGCTTGACATTCCAGCGAGGTCCACAGATATTGTAACCGAGTTGTACATGCGATGTGATTCTTCTATGATCATAGATATATGTTAGTGTATTAGAGATCTCATATAGAAGTAAGTAGTTATACCTGCTATTTTAATATTATGAAAACGAATATATTTAATAATACTGGATTATTAAATATATTCGTTTAAAACTGTAACAGGAACTGTAAAATTGAGACAGTCAATTGAGTGCTGTGACAAAAACCTTAATAATTTAAAATATCATATCTCAAGTGTTATTCAAACTAAAACATTAAATACTCGCATCCAGCTCATATCTAACCATTGTGTTGATTGATAAAACTTTAAATGTAAATAAAAACACAAATGTAGAAGGATAATAATGTCAATTTGATGAGTTTCGTTTTTTTTTCATTTAACCTATGGAAAAACCGTTTTTAAAAATTTAATCTACACTTTGCAACCTAAAAATATGGTACAAAATCATTCAAAGCAATACCAAAGTCCATACTACAAGGGCATTGTCCTTTAAAAAAGTGTTTATTGGATATTGAAATTTAGGAACTATTTATCAAAAACTCCATATTATTACGATTTAATGATCACTAAAACCAATGCTTAGTTACCTAAGTATTGGTTTTAGTGATCTGAACCTCCGTTATGATAATGATTGGTATGAGGATAAAAATATTTTTGTAGAATTCTACGCTTGTAATATCGATGTATCTAAAGTGTGTTAATAATATTTTAGGGCAGTTTTATTAAGACTAAATGCCCAGCGAAAAGGTTTTGTTTGTGATGTGCTGGTGTTTAACAAAATATATTATAACTTTGGATTTCTGTTGTCGCTTTCGGGATTAATGTCATAATTTTTATATTGAATATTAAGAATAGAATATCTGTAGTACATGTCAGCTTCAAAACAACAGAACTTATCGAAAGCTATTAAAACTCCATAAAATGACTTTCAATATTGTTTAAAGTATAACGAATATTGCCAACCAACGAAAATTTTACAAACCTTGCTTTATGCAAACTCATCTTGTGTTGTTCCAGCTCCTTAAAATTGAATGCAGTACACAGTTGATACCAATGGTATGAAAGAAATTATTTCTGACTCAGTGCCAGAACTTTTATCACGATTTCCTTGTTGGATTTGTATGCTGTCTTACAACTTTACACATAGAAACAATAATCTTACAAGAATTAAATGATGAAACTAATTACACTATGAAATAATGTAACAAAAAACTTTATAACTATAATCCATTCATTAAAATTATAATGGTCATTTCGATCACAAAATCAGGTTCACGGTACAGATTGTATTAAAAATCAATTAACTCAACACACCAATACACCGCCCTGTCAGTTGTCAAATAGGATGTAAAAGTAATGTCAATAATGACTAGAAATGGGATTAAATGTTATTTATTTTGTAATGTGTTAAGCGTTAATGTTATTAAAAAATAGCACATTACACAAAGTGTTGACAACATATTATTTGAAAGAGTTGTTATAGATATGATTAAAAGAAGATTCTGTTTTTTAACTTTCCAGAAAAACTTTGCTTATTTTAACCGTAATAAACTTTTATTTAGATAAAACTGGACATTTAGAATTTAGATTTGCTAATATTTCTAACAAAAATTATTTGAAATTCTAAAGATATATGATTATAAAGAAATGATTCTATTTTTTTTAAGCAATAGCTCAGAATATGTGTTTGATGCCTGGTACATAGAAGAGTAGACTACGTGGTGAATATCAATATCTTCTGATGCAACGTCTCGTACAATTACGGTCAAACTTCACTTTAGGTAAGTTTGTTTAACCATCAAGAATACTTGAATATTTAAACTCTTCCTCTTACTAGTAAAGGGACAAAGTATGAAAGTGTTGTTGCAATGGATAAAATATTCCGTGGCTAAGCTTCAAAGCTCCTACTTGCTCTTCAAGCGAAGAAAATGATGATGAAAGTGATAACAACGATTAAGCTAATGCCATAATTTAGTTTAAATGATTCAATAATAGTGATAACCGATGATTTTGTCCTATGATTGATATGAATACAGTGAATGAATTCATGAATGAAATAAAATGATTGGGTATGATTGGCGTATGAACTCGCCGCCCGTGAGTGACTCAAAATTACTGATTTATTGATTTGGGAATGAGTAACCCAATACTATCGACGAAATAACACAAGTGAGGGATGTTAGATCCGGGCATGATTGACATATGAACTCGCCACCCATGAGTGGCTCAAAGCATCGCAGTCGTTAACGGTGTAGTGGCTCACGAATGAATCACACATCGTGCGGCTATAGTGTAAGTGATAATAGTAATAATAATATTATTCATTTACATAAGTTCTGTTATTATTGTTGATGAATAATATCTTGCAAAAAAAGAAAAGTCATGCAGAGAACTATGTAATCAGAAATCTTAATAAATGTACAAATTAAAAGCGTTATAAAGTACAATAATTATGTATCGTAAAGTGATGAACTTCGTGATCTAAAATAGATTTTATAATTAATAGTTATTTACATGACAATTTATACATCGTTATCTACTTTCAAAGTTGCATTCTCAATTATGCATAACTATATAATCATAAAAAATTATACATAAAATATAATTTATTTAATTATGAAAAATATTGAAAAAAGTAAACACACGAATAATAATCAAAAGATAAAAGAATGTAAGATAACTAAACTAGCTATGATTTATGGTATTATCATAGCGTTATTATAGAGTTATGTTATTGTTATAGAGATGAATGAAGGGACTCGTTCTGGAAGAATGGCAGACTGTAACGAAACTTATGAAATTCCATATTTAATATAATACTTTTTCTATTATATGTGCGGTTCTTATTGTTTTGAGGTTCAGTGGAACATTCTATAATCTATGTCGTCGTTAAACGTCAAAGACATGTCGGTTGGCTGTCATTCGTGACATCTTTCTTTGTGATTATCGTGAACGAGCCTCCTTTGATAACGATCAAGCTCAGTAATGGTGTTGAATTATCATATGACTTAATAACTGAATTGATAATAAACCATGTTTTACATTAATTAAATTCTTTGAATTTGACTTCCTTCTAAGATCGGCTTACACACAGGTATTAAGATATATAAATCCGGTATCAACAAGGTCCTAATTCTCGTCTGCGGAAAATTCGTCGAAAACAATTCGTCGAAAACAATTCGTCGAGAACAATTCGCCGAAAACACAATTCGCCGAAAACACAATTCGTCGAAAAACACAATTCGCCGAATCACAATTCGCCGAATCACAATTCGCCGAATCACAATTTGTCAAAAACGGATACTGCATGGCACTTTATGAACTGAGCAAATTTTACGGAGTATTCAATCCCCAAGTATAACCGAATAGATTACTCTCTGTTATACAAAAGCATCGACTACCTTACGCATATATGTTCCTTAATTTTACCCGCTTGAGTTGAAAGACAACGATTTCAGATGTAGGACAAAACTGGGTTTAGGACGTGTGAGGTGTAGGACGCTATACTTGAAAATCTATATGACTATTTCCCGCTGTAAAATCTGTGAAGAATATTTTCTGTTGCGTTCGAAAACAAAACTTTAAAAATTTTCCGCTGTAGTTAGAAATATTTATTAATTTTTCCCTCTATAGTTAGTTATCTTGAAGAATATGTTCCGTTATAGTTTTGAAACGGAGTACCACGCAATAGTCCAAGATCTATCCGCAATAGTTGAAAATCTCTGACTATTCCCCGCTGTAGTTGAACATTTCTATAAATATATTTTCCGTTATAGTCGAAGGTCCCTAAAAATATTGCCCGCTATAGTTCGAAACAGTATTTGTACCGGAATTTCTGCAAATCTTCTATAAATTGCGATTCGACGAATTGTAATTTGGTGAATTTTGATTCGGCGAATTGTGATTCGGTGAATTGTTTTTCGACGAATTGTGTTTTCGGCGAATTGTGTTTTCGGCGAATTGTGTTTTCGGCGAATTGTTCTCGACGAATTGTTTTCGACGAATTGTTTTCGACGAATTGTCCGCAAATCCCTAATTCTAGGTTTTACATGTTCTATTACTCGTACGACCTATGACTCGTATACATCACACAAACATGTGCCCTACCGAGACTCTAAATTCTGGACCGTTTTGCATCATAAGTAGGAGGATCACTTCTGTTCAACTATAAATGGTTGTCAAATATCAATGCAATATAAATAAATAAATATAGGAAATAGTATGGGAAGTTTTCCAGTCACTAGCTCAAGCTTTCTTCGAACTAATGATATCTTGAATCGGATGATGACGAACACAGCGTAGTAGTGTGTAGCAATAGTGTAGGGGTAGATGTGCAAATTCAACCTCATTGTTGCCGTTATTCCATTATCCCTACTGGTGTAGCCCTACTGGTAGTGACTGTTAATCGAGGCCTCAATTATTACAGGAATTATTTCAAAAACTGCCCCTAATATTGATCAATCACAAAAATAGTTTTTAACCAATGTACCTACCTATACAAAAAGTATAGTGTTAAGCTGCCGTTTAATTCGTTTCAGCTGCATTTTATTTCATAAGTAAAATAATCACATCAACCGTGTACACCACTATAGCTAATACAGATAAAGTTCCTTTATTTATAGCATCACTTTTGATAAAGTTTTCCTTCTTTTCATATTGATAAAATGAAATTACAGCGCAAAATATACTTGTAATAATTAAGTTGCCTAGAAGTAGATATTCCACAACTTCATTTGATTTTATACCGAGTCCTGCTTCGACGAGAAGTCCAAAAGTGACAACAACATTTGCTCCATGAATACCAATTAACACAAAATTATCAAAAGAAGTAACGTTCATACACGCCGTACTGTAAAACAATCCAAAGGTCATCAGCACAAGCGACCCCCCACGTAGGCACATTTGCACTATTTTCGTGATCATCATCTTGTTAATCAAGAACTGAGAACATCAAATTTATTGATTTGGTCTAAAATGACATATTTAAAATTTGAATTATATATTATATAAAAAGAAAACGCTGTTTATACGGATTACAAAAGAAGTAAAAATAAACAATATGTGTACAGGTAGATGTACTGTCAAACATAGTCCTATATTGTAATCTTTGGTCCTTTCGAGAGGCAAAGAGAAAAATAAAGTTACTCTATGAGATAGAGTAAATTCCACTGACATTTGAGTTAGTACGATTCTATTTAAACCATTCATATTTACTGGCTTATACCGTAAATAATATTACGTTTCAGTTAAGGGGAGGGTTTATTATTTACTTTAATCTCATTTTGTATGTTTCTCCTTACGACGTGATTATGAAACAATAGTATCAGTTATTCTTTCTGGATTCTTAATAGCAGTGTAATTAACGTTAATTTTAGAAATAGCCGATTTTAGACCATTCACGGGTGTTTTGGAAGTTCATTAAACGCTTAATTTAATGAACTTCCAGTAGATTTTATTTTGTTTGTGCTTTTTTTTTTTGTCAACGACGTATTCTAATGTTTTAATAGATCGTATTATTTAAATTTTTGATTTATACTAAATCCAGTCTGTGGCCTTGTATCCTTAAATGCGACGGTTTCACGTGTGTATGATGGTTTTAACTGGAATATAATTATTCCATGATAGAAATAATCGATTCGTCAACAAGTGCCCGGAAAATGCAACCCTAATTACTCATCTGACATAGGTTCCTTATAAGGCATGTAGGGATGTTTGTGAGGCGACTTTGTAGGTGGTGTCCAAGCAACCTTGATATTATGCCTCCACTTATGCGCGAGGTTTTGTTGGTGTGGTTCATTGATAATTTATTTTCAGATCAAATTCGCTTACATAATGTTTGATCCGATGACTAATCAGCCGCCGCATCTCTCTCTGGAGCGTGCGTTTTCGTTAAGTGATCAATGTAGAGTTCATAGGCCTCATCGGTCATTTCATATGCTCGTCCAAGATGGCTTGGAAGTCTCCATCGGATTTGAGCAGTAAATCCGACAATTTGGGCAAAGAGGCAGTTGTACGGTTTGATGATACCGAATCTTCGTTTTCTGTTGAGTATTAGTTTAATGACATTTTCTTAGTTATCGGTTCATGTAATTCCCATGTGAACCTAGGGAATTTAAAGGTCCGCCCTAGCAGTATCCGCTTGCCCGGGCAATGCTTTCTACCCCAGGATTGGCATCTCACTGGAGAGACACCGATTGAGACCAAGCGCCCCTTGGGCACGCATCCGTAGCGTACGTCTCACGTCTTGGATTTAGTAAGGAAGGTGAAGGAGTTTATGGGATGTCGGACTCTAGGAACTGGTGGAAGGAAGGACTGGTAGAAAGGTCCCGCCGTGTTTAAGTGCCACTTACTAACGGCGTCACCGGAAGTGACACTTGACGGTGGAAGTGTCCTGCTCAACATCGCATACTTGAGCACATATCAGCTTCCGGACAGCAGACGCAGACAGCAGACGGACCCTAAAATGCGGACTATCAATTTAGTTGTATTCATCAAAAGCTTTTTAATATTCAAAAATTTCTTCTTATGTGGGGTAGTATGCCTAATAGATTTTAGTTAATTACCGTTAATTGCATCTAACCCACTGACCCTCTTAACAGTTATTGATATTTTTTTCAAATTGATAAATAAATACTTGTAATAATTAAATTGCTTATATGACGACATTCCTCAACTTCTTTGTTTTCCTATGTAGTCTAATTTTTCGTAACTTCTCGGAGACTAATATCTATGTTAGTGATTTCATGATAAAAATTATGCCTACTGTGAAAATGAATATATATAAAAAATTCCTGTCCAGTGTTTGACCGCAATGACCTCCGAAAGTTCTTAAGTGATTTTCATGACTTTTTTCATTAATTCATAATTGGTGTGAGTGTGGGAAATACTATTTAATAATATTTCCTACTCAAATTACAGTTACGTTTTGTATTTAATTCTTTGTCTCAAAAGTCTTTCTTAATTGACAATATTTCATTATTAAAAGAGACAATCATTTACGAAAACCATTGGAAGATAAGCTCAAACACATTTCTATATTAATCTAGGTAATAAGGTAAAAATATACCTACATCACACTTTTACGTTACTTTTTAGTATATGACAATATTTATTGATCAATTGCACAATGCAATGGAATGTATATTCAAATACAGCTTGTTTTAAAGTTTATTTAAAAACAATTTGGAAAATGCTTTCTTATGTAATCTCAGAGTAAACAGGACTGGAGTAGCCTTTGCCTAACATTACCCCTCTACCAAATGCACAAGCATCGGAATCCTGTGCGTTATATAAAACTAGTTGAGCCGCCATTTTAAAACCACAATAATCAGAACGTCTTACCGTGCAGAGCTCCCACGAAAATGCCTGCCTGTGCTGTTTTCTACTGTAAAAAAAATTCGAAAATATCTAGTATGCAAAAAGATGGTGTCACCTTTCATTTGTAAGCATAATTTTTAGGTTTTGATTATTATTTAATTCATAATTTCATGTTTTAGCAGACTACAATTTCAAATTTCGCGCTCAAAGTTCGTTTGATGACGTCACGGCTGCACTCCCCACGAGACTACCTAGGGTTGACCATTATCGCATTTCAATTAATTAAGACAAAAATTAGAAAAAGTTTGTTGGTAATAAATAACTGTAATTTTGTATTAATTAATTACCAATTATAATTTCGTTTTAACAATGTACGTTGCGTGTTTATTTTTAGTTTACTATTGTTTTTAATACCTGTTTTTAATACCTGATCCAATAGCCCGATCAAATGTTTATGCTTTTATAATTTTTATCTTTACGAGGAATACAAGAACGTGTTTAAATTGTATCAAGATTTATTATAATGGTGCTCATTTTTATCCTACAATACATTGAGTTATTTTTTTACTTTATTGATATAGGTAAGTTAATGTTGAAGTTACAGTTCCAGACCACGCTATTATTTCAAAATATGTATAATTTTAATAATAAGTAATTCGTTTTGGTCGTGGGATACCCGATTCTTTTTTAATGGGTTCACTCTTAATTCCAATCAAGACAGGACAGGATTCACGATGGAACGAGCTAACCAAGAACGTGCCAATTACCTGACTTTAAACAGACGAGTTATAGGTACTCGGAAATGCAGACGCAGGGGAGGAGTTCCACTCCTTTGCTGTGCGCATTATAAAAGTTGATGATTTTTTTGTTTATATTTACATAATATCATGTCATCATAATAGACTTGCGTCAATGCAGTGCTGGGCTAGGCCGAAGATTTCTCGTCCCATCGTGGATTCTATCTTGGCCCCTGGGCTTGATTAGGATCAAGAGCAGACCCATTCTAAACAAAAATAAAGGTTTTTTATTTTGTTTATTCCCACGATTTTAAGTTCTCTTCTTCCATACACTGTCATCCAATCTGCGTAATACTATCATTCCACCAGGTTGCAAGTTGTCATAAATAAAACAATGTTTCTTAATTTATTATTATTAATTTATCTGCGTTTAATGACTTCTATTATTTATACCCTATGCATGTGTCACATAAAATAATTTCAGTTGTTTCTACATGTATAAAGCCGGAATTACATTATTGTGTCGGGGTGTGTCGTGGCGCGTTGTTTTGTGGCGGCGACCGTTTACATTAATGAGGCGTGTTGTGGACTGCTCTGGCGCAATTTTCATTCAGTTTCCCAGTAGTCGTTCGTGTGTTTGGGTCAGTAAAATGATTTCTTCAAGCTCTGACAGTAATTTTGATGTAAGTACATACCTACACTTTTGCGGCTGCTTGAAGCCTATTCTTTGCCACACAACATGGAAATATAAAATAATAAATAAAATAATTAATTAAAATAATAATCAAACTATTTGTCCTTTTATTCATGCTGGGCGGCGCTCATAAACATTAAGAGTACTAATGCTGTATATACTTCCAGTGTCCCTGACTTCATAAAAAAGACACGGTTAAAAGGGTACCATCGTCTAACCAGCACACCCGATCATTTCCGAGAAATCAAAATTTTTTTTCGAGCCACAGGACAAATTGTTTTTATTTTGTAATCAGCAACCCTTATTAATTTGTACAATATTAATTTGCACAATAGCGATGTCAACTTCATCGATATTGTGATTTTACGAGTGAGTAATGAATGAATGAATGCAAGTAACATACTTAAATTGGAAATATGTATTTTTAATTTAAATCTGTATGTCGCAGGGAAATTGTATAATTCCGCAGTTTACATTCGGCGTCATCAGTTTAAAAAACACATACCCTTTTCTTAGTTCTTTTTCTTAACGATAATAAAACACAGCTTAGATAAATTACAGTTTGTTTCAGTAATTATTACCAGGTATTAATGATGATTTCAAATAAGAATAAGGTATGTGATTTTGAACTGATGACGCCGTATGTAAAGTGCGGAATTATACTATTTACCTGCGATATTATACATACGAGAATAAAACTGTAAAGATATAGAATAAAACAGGTCAAGTCCACCTTAAACCAAATGGCTAGTAATGAGAGTAGAGGAAGCGAAATCACTAATTTTTGAACATTTTGTCTGTCTGTATGAATGTTTGAGCACGCATCACCCAAAAACTACGCGACGGATTTTGATGACATTTTAGTATGGTAATAGCTAAATGTCATCGTCAACATTTAAGTTAAGTTTTTTATTAATATTGTAGCATTTATAGCTCCTTTTAAAAACCGGCTTGTCCAACTGCAATACTTCAAGATACTAGGAGTAAGGTATGTGGTACCAAAAGTCATTTGTACATAAATGAAAGCTATTGGAAGATAGTATTGCAGTATTAAAATTAAAAATGATCGGTATGTGTAGTTCAGGCAAATATACTCTGCCCCTAGGCGGTATACTAATTGTTGGTATTTATACTTTAAGCTTTGATATGCCCGGAAACATCTAATTTTTCATATTCAGTTTTCCTAAAGAATACAGCATACGAAAAAAATGGATTCATGCTTGTAATAGGTAATAGGGCATCTTGGGCATCTTCAAGAACAAGTACTATATGTTCCATACATATTGAGCCGTCTCAGTTTCAAAAATTATCTAACAATAGAAGAAGATTAGTTGCCCATGCTGTGCCAACGTTATTCTTGAATGATCCTCTTAGTTTATTATATAACTAGTTATGCTTCAAATAGATATTAACATGTAATATTATAACAGTTTTAGTTTATTACATTTAAATGTATTAATTTTAGGTTAAAAAATAAGTTGAAAAGGAAATACCTGCAAAAAGTGATGTAAGCAAATCGCAAAAAAATACAAATAATCAATCGGTCAAAGTAAAAATCTGAGAAATATAACTATATTCACTATCGCTTTGTTAAAAATAATGTTTCAGAGTTCCTCCTTTCCATTATGGGTATACGCAAAAGGGTCCACAGTGAATTCTATATATATAATAACACCTATTGTAAATATCTTTTAAATGCAATAAACTATCAAGTTTCAATTTGTATTTGTAGGAATACTAACGCAAAGTTAATAAATTCATTCATTGAACGAAACTGATTTATCGATATCGATATTCTCGTGCTATGTCATGTCACTTCTCACACAATGACATTCGTGTGTTTGAATAGAACGTTAACACACTATTTTAAGCACGTGTGCGTGTATTTTAAATATGTTTGTCGTATTATGCATGTGTGCGTTTGTAAACACGCAAAGAGTTTTTGTTCCTGTGTGCTGGCATTGAATGTAGTAGTAACCTCACCCCCCGCAAAAAATGGCAGAAAAATATGTACGAGATATTGACTAATGGCTACTCCAGTCCTGTTTACTCTGAGTATGTAATAGATATTCATGGACAAGCAAAGAAAATTCCCTGTTATAATTCAGACCCACATATTTATTTTCTCTGCTTTACCCATATGTTCCTTATGAAACTTCCATATGTAAGTTGCACGTAACTACTATGGAGTAGGTACGTACTTCTAATAATACATACATGTATATTGTACAGTATGAATAATATAGAGTTGACCAAACATAGTTTATGCATGCACTGTTCACCATGGTTTCGAAATTACTCTGTGTGTATGACATTTTTAACCCATTTTGGCTGTCACACTTAGTATTGACTGCCTACTTCTTGAAGAATTTTCGAAATGTACACGTTTTTAATGTTTTATATAATTTTAATTTCTTGCACCTTTCAGTATGTGTTTTCAAATATTAATGACACAACGAAGAATTATCAAGAATATTGTTCGCACCCCGATTGTTCTTTAGAAAACCAGCACACTCTATGCATAGCTGCTAATAAACAAAGTCCAAGACTTTATGCGTCGGGCATGACGACGTGGATGAGATATCAAATTTTACTATTACATAATCGCCACAGAGACAATATCGCGATGGGTTTGGAGGCTGGACAACCACCGGCTGCTAATATGAGAAAAATGTATTGGGATTATGAACTGGAAGAGATGGCAGAAGTTTGGGCTAGGCAATGTCAGAAACGACATGACGAATGCAGAAATACAATTCGTTTCAATGTGTTACAAAACATGGACGTACGACCTGTAGTGCCGAGGGTTACAGAAGCGCAGTTGCTGGCAGATGCTGTCGGTGCTTGGTATTCAGGCTCGAGAGTGTTACCTCCAGAGCATGTATGGTCTTTTAGACTGAGCAACTGTAGCTCGCCAGGAGGCTGTAACGCGCATTGGTATTCTGCTGCAGCTTGGGCCTCAACTTGGCGTATGGGTTGTTCACAAGCATTATGCACTGTAAAAAAACGATCTTGTATTTTGTATCGTAAGAGACGTACGGTTCTTCAAAATAAAACTACTGAGTCACAAGTGGATAATATTACCAGGACCACCACTAAAGATAACATATTGAGACGTACAAAATATATGACTTTATCAACTTCTCCGCGAATCGAAGACTTCGCTATGACAACGAATGGTCACCCCAATGAATCTCCATTACACCGCGGAATATTGGAGAACGTAAGAAAATATAAATCACGTCGGGAGCCCAAAATAGTTGCCTTTACAATATGTAATTATGGACCAGCTGGTAATATCGATGGGTTTCCAATTTACGGCGCTGGGCCAACATGCTCGAACTGTCCACAAGGTACGCAATGTGGTGATCGTACACACAGAGCCCTGTGCGCAGTTAATGGAGATCCTGACATTTCCCCTTAATATGTATTTTTGTGATTTTAAAAATAATTAATAATGAATTGAAATTTGAATGGTAACAGTCAGCTTCCTTATGCCAAGTCAACCAAAGTGATCAAAAACATCAGCATCTACATTTTAAAGCTAATTACGTAATAAAATAACTACGTCAATTATATATTTCAACAATACGATTTGATTACTAAACAGAATGTGTATATAAATTTAAAAATAGTGGCGATCACAATATTTTTGATTATTTTTATACTACCGGTTTAATGAAATATTGATCGGCCCCCAAATTTTCACGTTATCCAAAAGCTAATAGATTATTCAAAATAATTTTTTTTTTTGCCCTGCTATAGCAGATGCGTGAATTTTAAGTATTTACTAAATAATAAATAATTTATTCAAATTAAGAAATATATAAGTTTAATAAATATTTAGAAACATTTAACTTTTCATTTCATAAATTATGTGATTCGTGTTCCTTTCATTTTTGTGATTGAATTCGTGTCTGTAAATCAGTGTGTGTCGTAAGATAGAGATCGCATTCTGATAGAGCGATGGCATTCTTGTGGAATGATCCAGGACGTCGTCTTCCTATAAATTTAACGTAGGAAACGAGATTTTCCAAACAAATATTCGTAAAAAATATCAATGAATCATTTTTTACCGTTTTTATAAGAAGACCTTCTAAAATCTGATGCCATATAGGC
Source organism: Calamotropha paludella (assembly GCA_927399485.1). Taxonomy (NCBI): domain Eukaryota; kingdom Metazoa; phylum Arthropoda; class Insecta; order Lepidoptera; family Crambidae; genus Calamotropha; species Calamotropha paludella. The sequence goes on along the minus strand of OV656803.1, from coordinate 26,704,189 downwards.
TAGTTCCATAAATTTTAGATTTTACAAGAAAAGATGCCAGTGAGATGGAAATGTTAATAAAAAAAAAAAGTTCTTTATCATCTAAGAACTACCCGATCCATAATAGTAATTTATCATTTTCAACCATAGCATAATAGTAAAAATTCTAAAACATCTGATTTTTGTAATAAATACAATATTACTTATGTACCTTAAATTTTACTTCTATGAAATTGTAAAGAATTTTGTGGGATGTCCATACGGACGTAAGAATAATAGGGATACCCCTATTATGAATTTTCTAAACAAACAATGACTTATCTCACTATGAAGACATATTAGTTAGAAATATTGGTGAACTTACAGCAAATCTTTCGAAAAAGCATACAAAAGAAGCCGATTATCATTATAGCTTATTTCAAAGTTAATATGTTACTTGAGATGTTAATCATCCGACGATGTTGATGCAGCAAACTGTCAGTATCAGCATATCCATAAATCGGGTCAGTGAGTAGCGATCAACTTGAGAGATTTTAAGAGCTTTCCATCATCGTGAGCACTATGTAGGTACTCAATCTATTATATCTCGATGACCCCGATGAATACTGTTTATAAATATGTTACAGTAATTCTAATTGATTTAATATTATTAATAATTATCCATCGTTATTAATAATTACTACATGTTTTGGTAAATGTGTATAAAAAATTTAAATTCATCACTTAGTAGTTATTATTAATAATTCACTCCGCTTATCGGTAAAAATAATAAGTAGTCGAGTAGTGCTTACAAATACATAATTAAAATAAACTTTATGCGAAATTACTTATTCTTTGGTTTTGCTTAAATCAAACAAATACAATAAAAATTACATAATTGTAAATTCTTTATAACATGAAAAACTTTAAAGTCTTTTTTCCATTTCCTTGTTCGATAGGTATTTATTGGTAATGTCTAACACAAAACTTAAACATTGATAACATCTACCATAAAACTGTAATACCTAGTAAGTAAAGAAAATTCAAAAACAACAATTATGGACTCATTACAAAAATTAACACTTTAATCCTAATAACAATCGTTATTATTAATATCTGCAAGAAAGACTTTAGTAGCGCTTAGAATTGCAAGAACTCTAATTTTTCTCAATTTATAGCAGTTGGTGTTGTACTCGCCAGTACAGTTGTAGTGTTGAAAATCTTGTCTTTCCAAATTTGAGTCTTTGCGGGCACATTTCCGCAGATGTAAATTGTATAAAATACCTCGTCAACAGTAGCAAAATTTTCCTTGCAAATGGTAAACTCATTTCCTGAAGACAGTTATTTAAAACGCTATACTTTGTTCTCAGCTTATATAAGTTACTAGTTGACCCGGCCACGCGTTGCTGTGCCGACTGCAGCGTCATCTGCCGGACTGATTTGTGAATCTAAACCATTCTCAGATCCCCTTGAACACACACAAAAAAATTCATTCAAATCGGTCCAGCCGTTTAGGAGGAGTTCAGTGACATACACACTCACAGAAGAATTATATATATAAAGAATTTGCAGTAACTAACGTAATAACACCGATTATGTCTACTTCTGGTATCCGTACCCTAACACTGTCCCCTATTTTAGCAACTGGAAATTTTATGTTGGATCTTTTTATGGTGTTTGATCGCAAAAAAGACGCTAAGGATACGCTGTTTGAGAACTAAACAAAATATTCAATTGGAACTTCAGGCGCCACTAATTGAAATCTTGTTGATTTCCATGAACTATTCTTACTAAGATAATGTTGAGATTTTAAATGATTATGTGATTAAGTAGTTTGGTTTAATATATCGTTGTGGTGTAAGTAAAGTTTTGACGACTTTTCGAAAAAATAATTTTATTGGATGTATCGTGTAAGTTTTCTCCGCTTTACCCTCTAGTAAAACTGATTTTGTAGCAAACCCCTCCGTTTCTAAGATAGTGCGTGGAAAAACTAACTTTATGTTTTATGTAACGCGCAAGGCTGCGATAAATACGATTTATACTGACTCAATCCATGTCTTACAGATAACGACTCCAGACAAGTAGTACCTACTTTATAAAATTATTTTTTCTGCAAGTTTTATGTGATATGGCCCCTAGTTTGCTGTATGCACATACATAAGTAAAAACGGGTATGTTTACCACTCTTATTGGCTTTGAGTAAAGATGTTTGGTGAATATTATTTAAACCACAGGTACAGGATTTGTAAACTCAATTCATATAATAATATTATACAGGTTCTCAATCAGGGTTATACGGGACTCTAACTACCTTGCATGGTATAGCTCGATAAAATGTAGAGAATTTAATAACATGTAAAAAGGTCAACAAAACTTTGTCGTTACAATACATACAACAAATTAAATTTCTTTCGCGAATTATGCTTCGCGCTCGTTTTTTCAAATATTACTTTGTTCGACATTTAAATCAGTATCTCAGGTCTATTAACAACAACCTCTTTAGTTTTTTTAATATAAACATTTCAAATACGATTCATATTTCAAGATATCCTATATATCCACTACCCAAACTCCATAGTCGCTGGTCGTTCTTACCTGTATAAGGGATATGTACAGAGAAACTTTCAGCTTTTCTAAAATAACAAAGGTCTGGCCGTCGTGGGCTCTTGGGCTAATAGACCAGTGTCGATAACTTTGAAAAAGTTAAAAAGTGAATACAATTATAGTAGGATGAAACCCATTGCAAAAGGTAGAGAATATAACAAAAATGAAAGCAAAAATAATTTACGGGCGATCTGAGGTCGGGAAGGGAAAGGGGCTGAGCTTATAAGGGGAAAAAACGGTTTATTTTCGGACTTTCGGAAACGGAAATCGATAATTTCCGGTCCTATGAAAAAAAGTTAAATGGCAAAGTTGTAGGTAATAAAAAGATCAAAAAATTTTGTATTTACACTTCTTCCACATAACCTCAAAATTTATGTGAAAAAAACAAATAACCAAGTTTTAGATTATTTATTTTTATCTTTTGCAATAAAAAATATTTCTGCACGAAATATGGGGAAAACCTTTTTTTATGTCCCAAATACACAGTAAGTTTTTGATATAAAATATTTATTATTTCACCTCATTTTGATTTAATATCTAAAAAACACCCTAATTTTCAATCGAAAACTGTCACGTCTAAATCTGCTTTTTTGAAAAAGTCGACGTGCTTTGTGTTTGTTGAAATCTCTACTTTCTGATGGTATAAAAAATATACATTACTTTGGTAAATGTACTCAGAAAATGCAAATAATGAAAAACTCGTTTTTTTTAATCATTATGTATAATTTTGTGCTATTTATTAAAATTTACACTTTCATTACACGAAAAACATAAGATTTTATGTTACATTGATAAACAAAAAAAATTGATAATCGAAATATACTTCTATAATTAACAACCAAATAAGTTAATAAAGACATCTACAATATTTTGAGAAAGTTGTAGAATCTTCTTTAAATTATATGCATGGATACCCATTTATTGCTATTTTAAAATTACTTATATACCTGAGTGACTTCGAATAATTTTAGCCCGTCATAAGTTGTTTCATAGAGAAATAGGGAAGGGGCTATGAAGGTCTAGGCCTTACTACCAGTTATTACGTAGCAGCTGTAAAAACCGTTGGCCAATATTCGAGATTGACTCGCTCGCTGAGTTACTTGCAGAGAATTGTGACACATTTACTTTAAAAGAAACTTTTGGAATGTACATAGCGAGGTAAATACTACCTGTATTTTAATCTGTACCAATCAGCTACAAAATAAAAATAATAATATTTTCTTTCATAAATAGTATGTTTACCATAACAAAACCTCAAAAAATAAAATCAAATGATGTTTTAGTACAAGATTTCGATTAATTGTAATTGCGTAATGTCGTTTATTTTGCACAAACAAATTGAGTTATACTCATGAAAAAACTGTAAAGGCTCTATTGATTTGATCTTGTCTTTTCAGATTATCAGTATGGATGAATCTGTTTGTATAATCTGCAATAAGGCAGATGATAAGCAAGTGTATGAAATAAAAAATAAGCAGCTTTGAATCGTTTAGTGGGGTTAAGCAAGAAAAGAATCGACAATAAATACAAAAAATTTGAGACTTTAACATCAGTTTTTATTCATCGATCTTGTCAAAGTCAATATAATGATGAGACCGCAATAGCAATCGCAATATTTAAAAAAATATATTCATATGTAACGATATAAGAGATAACATATTACAGTACTTATATTCAAAAACATAACACCCCCTTTAAATCCAATTTTTTATATTTAGAACAACTATTTTCGAAGCCTTTTGGCAATCTTGATGTTTTATGGATTTGTAATTTTTTTGTTCATCAATGTAACATGGAATCTTATGTTTTTCGAATAATGAAAGTGTAAATTTTAATAAATATCTCAAAATTAAAAAAACTAATGATTAAAAAATATCGAGTTTTTTCATTATTTGCATTTTCTGAGTACATTAACCAAAGTAATGTATTTCCTTAAACCATTAGAAAGTAGTGATTTCAACGAACAAAAAGCATATCGACCTTTTCAAAAAAGCAGATATTGAGGCGATAAGCAGACGTGAGAATTTTCGATTGAAAATTAGGGTGATTTTTTGATATTAAGTCAACGTGAGGAGAAAAAATAAATATTTTAAAATTAAAAAAAAATCTGTGTATTTGGGATATAAAAGGAAGGTTTTCACCAAATTTCGTGAAAAAATATTCTTTTTTGGAAAAGATAAAAATAAAAAATCTAAAACGGGGTTATTTGAATTTTTCACATAAATTCTCAGGTTATGTGAAAGAAGTGTAAATACAAAATTTTTTGATCTTTTTTTTACCTACAACTTTGCCATTTAACTTTTTTTCATAGGACTTGTTGTTTTGCCGGAAATCGAGATAATTTGTCTTTTCCCCTTATAACCCCTTCCCCCTCCCGACCTCAGATCGCCCGTAAATTATTTTTCCTTTCATTTTTGTTATATTCTCTACCCTTTCTAATGGGTTTCACCCTACTATAATTTTTTTTGGTCTCTAAAACTATCGATCCTGGTCTACTAGTCCACATACAATATTTGCCTCCACATAAATAAGTTCACGCGTCATGACCATAGTCGAATTTTTGGATTGTTTTTCTATTAAAGAATAAGACTAAATATTTAGTTTTTAGCTGAATAGTATTTTGCACAGTTTTTGGTTGTTTTGTGGGATTTTAGTTGTATAATAGATCTAGTATAACGTCACTTTAAAGCAAACAACAACCACAACCACAACAATTTTGATTTAAGTATTTAATTTTTAACAGTTATGAACGTGCCCGATTAAAATATTGTGAAGGTAGTAGAAAATATATGACGACCATTGCCTTAGTCACCTGTGACCGCGGCTCCTGTATACGAGTCGAAACGTCAGGATTAAATATAAATTATGCGCAAACACCGTAAGAAAGTTGTTTTATTTAATAAGAAATATTTAAAGCCATCACAAAGCGGACTGCAAAAATATAAAACTAAAAAATAATACTAGATTTAAAAATCTAAAAATCCCACGTTACACTCCATAAGTAACATGCGCCCCTACGTTTTGAGTGGCCCCTCGCTTGGCCCCGCCGGGTTATTTTATTCTTTTTTGGTCACTGAAAAACGTGAGATTTTTAGATTTTTAAATCTAGTATTATTATTTTATTCTTTTTAATTATTAACTCAACGAAGTAACCCTGTGTTACGCAACAATCGGATAAGCCCCATACAAAAGTGAAAGTTGCCGAAAGTTGACCTGAAAGTGCACCTAGAAAGTTGAAAGTTATTTAAGCGTGCATTGTCATCGGTTCTGAGCTACCCTAAAAGTTTCAACTCGCTAGGTGGTCGGGAAGTGCCTCAAAATTGAGATACAATATTCCAACCGGACAGACAAGCAAACAGACAAGAAAGTGACCTAAGAAAAACGTGGGAACAAGAATCCAAGTGCTTCGAAATTTTTCTAATCAAAATTCGTCATTTTGTTTTAATTATGACATCTCCTAACCTAGGTACGCTAAAATAATTGGAGCGAAGCTCCCATGGATCAGCTTCAATGGTGCAATGTCTGTTACGCCATAACTTCCCGAGTTCTTAACCGATTTTAATATTTTTTGTGTGGAATCGAATAAACAGGCTTAGCACCAGATGGTGACGGAGCCCGAATTTTGAATTTTGCAAAAATGCCAACAATTTTTTTTTCTTTTTTTAGGTATTACGCTCCGCTCCAATATAGGTGCTAGCGTAGCTTCATGCTTAGCGACTGCATCGCCTAGTATACTAATAGCGGTATATAGTCAATACCAGGGTGTCAATTAAAAACACAGTTTCTTTTTTCAAAAAGATAATATTTCTTTACAATTTTTCTTAGGTCTAAGCAAATGGTAAATCTGTAACACACTCTATTTCACAAGAAAAATGGAAAACGTAAGTCATTCATTCATTCCACATTTATTACCTGTAGGTACTCCAATACATTTTAAATTCTTTATCATTTTTTCCCCCTTTTTATTTTCCCAAAAGATCCTCAAAATTTGAGTTTTCCCCAAAAAAGCGAAAAAATCCCCCAACTGGAGACACTGATTCGTATAAGTACGCTACGTATCATAACCAAAGATTACAATCTTATTGGAGCGAAGCTCCCGTGGATCAGCTTCAATGTCGCAATTTCTGTTACGCCATAACTTCCCGAGTTCTTAACCAATTTTAATATTTTTTGTGTGGAATCGAATCAACAGGTTTAGGACCAGATTGTGACGGACCCAAATTTTGAAATTCACAAAAATAAAAAAGTTATGAACAAAAACCATTGGCTGTATGTGATTTCCCATTGAAAGTTTTCTTTCATATGGGATTTTAAAATTTACTTAACATTATTGAATTTAAAAAATATATATATTGTTTTTGTATGACGCTACGCTCCAATATATGGTGCTAGTGAAGCTTTATGCTTAGCGACTGCACTGCGATAAAAATTCTCTGTCACCGTATTTGACCGCGATGAACTCCGCAACCACCGCGATGAACCGATTTTGATGATGTTTTTCATTCTGTTGGATATGTTCCTACTAAGAACATAGGATAGGTTTTGAATTTAACTAATAACATAACACAGCAACGCGTGACTGGGTCAGCGTGAAATTAAGAGCTGCGTTGTACAAAGTACTTACATATACTCGTACGTTCCATGTCACTACGTATATTTTAAAAGCGATGTTTTTCCTTTTTTGATCAACGTTGAAACTTTTTGGTGGCTTCTTAGATTATGACATAATTATAAAAAAAGAGAAATTCATGCAAAAATCATTGAGATGGCATTATTTGTTGAGTTTACTGTTTAGTTTCTGGTTTATATTATTTGAATAAACATGTTGTCAGCTGCGAAAGTCCGTATACATGGAATGCAAGATGAGAGCTGGGTGATTAAAGATAAAATTAATCAATACAGGGGCCTTATAAAGTTATATGGTAAGGTGGATGAAATAATTTTAATGTCTTAATTTCTAATCACATGTTAATATTAATCTTAGAAGTTGTATGTCTCATTTATTCATAGTCTGATTAAGAACAAAGCCACTTATTAAACAAGAGATTTATATTTGTTCTTATTTGTAATCAAAAGGGCTAGACATCAATTTAATTTTAATATGTAGGCTATTTTGTGACAGTATACAACATAGTGTACCATATAAAATTCAGATAATAATGACATCAGGTACTGCAATATACATCGAACCCTGAGCCTCTATCAAATAAGGTATAAAATGACTACTACGAGAATGCGTGTGCTAACTTCTAATATAACCAAAAATTTACCTGACCAAGCATAGTATATAAGATATGCCAACGTTGAAACTTAACGACCACCTCTTTCTTACACCGTTGAATCTGACACGATAATGCTTCGATCATATATGATCGAAGCGATAATGGTTAAATATATATCAGTTTATATTTACTTCAAACAGTATTACAAGATGGCGATATATTAAAGTACTATGACAATATAGGTTTCCTTATTTGAACTCGTATGTTATGTTAATATTACGAACATTTTATAATTCACTCTTCTTTTAGGCCGGAGCGCCCGCCGCTGCCGAATTCAGTTCGAATACAATCCTACTACTGCGTGCGCTATTGTTTTGGTTTGAGGTACATTCAAGGGTTTTTACGCCCCAATTCGTGATTGCGCAGTTGGTCACCTGCGAGTCACATAACAAAAATGTGTGTTGTAAAAACCTGAGTCCTTTTGTCCTAACTTTGAGGCTCGAGTCAATTTTTACATAATTTGCAACTAAATGTCTTACTTATAAGTCCTTTGGGTTCTTTGGAATCCTTCAAGTCTTTTAACTCAAATCGAGTCTCTTGACATAATTTTGAGTCTCTGTTCCTGAAGTCAAATTCGGTTCTGAGCTTTTAAAAAGGAAACTATAGGTTAATCAAAATTACACGCATAAAAGTCATTAAACTGAGCTAAGGCCTAATACTGCTTTAATTTAAGTACTACTTGCTAAATGAATATACAAACCGCTATAATTATGCACATAAATGATACTGCCTTTTAGTATTGTAAATTTCTTAATTTTCAGATCTCTTTAAAATACTGAGTTTTGTTTTTAAAGAACAAAGTTATCAGTTCTTTTAAGAAAGACCAAGCCCTTTTTAAGGCATTCAGTCTCAACTTTTGTTTGTTATTACTTGGTATTAGGTAATGAAGCTTAACAATTAATTTTAAGCGTTATATTCAAAAGGCGTATTTAAAATCATAGTTTTATATTTACTTCCTATTGTAGTTTGGACTTTCTTTCGTATCATGTCGTAATTGCAAACTTACAAAATGATCTTATTTGTGCTTGATGACTGCTCTATTCCAAATAATAAATGTAAAGTTTCTCGGTGCGTGATAAATATGAAGCTAATTGATATATATAAGTTTGAAACTATATATTATATACGAGTATGTTCCTGAAGTAAAGATTAGATTTTTGACAAAAAGCAGAATGCTATCTAACCTTACTTAAGCGTATTAATTGTATCAAATATAATTTTTTTACACATATTATCATAATATTAACCTCCTCATGGAAATAGAAAAATCTAGAATTTTTAAAAACATTACTTCTACAAAAAGTAGCAGTACGACTTTTTAGTCATAATATAGACGCAACCTTAAATTGTTACCAATCTTTTTTATAATTATCTTTTGTACTAGATAAACTACTGATAGTGGGTCAAGATATAAGACTAAACTTACTGAGAAATCAAAAGCGCAATAGGAAACTCTGTACTTTATAGCTCTACTTGAAACAGTCCTACTTAATAATTTAAAAGAGTAGAGCACGCAATGTAATAAACTTACACAAATAAAATCATACTACAGCAGTGCCTATTTGTTTCAATTCAAATTTTGTTTCAATAAATTATTATTATTATTATTATTACCTATGAATGGCAAGTGCGCAAGTAAAATAACTAAAAGCGCAAATAAGAAATACCAAAAAGATAATACGTACTTTTAAGAAATAATTGCATCATATTTTTAGTCTGACCAACCCAATAATAGTGTTGCCCAAATTCAGTCTTGGTCTTGCAGTCTTGGTCTTGTTCTTGCGTTTTTGCAAGACCAAGACCAAGAACAAGACCGCGTATTTTTAGCAAGACCAAGACCAAGACTGACCGTGCAAGACTTGAGCAAGAACAAGACTAAGCCTGCAAGACTCTTGCGTCTTGCAGCTAGGACTTAGCGCTATTTCACGGAGTAGTTAGGTGTAACAGTTCGGTGTATAGGTACGCTTAGGAATTCTATGAGACGCAAAAAACTGTATCAAAGAATATGAAAAACTGGATCTATGCGCATTACGACTAATACCATAAACATACCTACATAGCGAATAAAAAAATATCCATTAAAATCAAACTGAGTGCATGCATAGTTATGTTTTAACCATCGGCACTTTGATAATGCGGCATCAAAGGTTTTGTACTTACTTCTCAAAGAAATTTGCTGCTTTTCGGAAGCACATGGTTATAATACACGCGCCGGCGGCTTCTTTTGAAATCATATACAACAATCGTTGCCGCCGCGCCGAAATCACAACATTTGACACTATTTGATTGCCGCCACAGGGCGTAGGCGTAGGTATACTCATGCAAAATAATTTCGAATTTTAAGAGTACCTACAGGTGTTCCAAAGAATAAATAAGTTTCAGAGTGCTTATAATGAAAATGAATACATTATACTGATCACGCAAGTAGTATTATGATTAGAATAAAATGGTAAGGATAGGTAGTAGATGTCATAATAATTTATTCTAGTAAGTATATATTATAATATTGATTATATGGTTTTAAACTAATTACTTAGGTACTATTATTGTACATTTAGTCATTATATTTCTTAAGTTTTTACAAGAAAAAATAGCAAAAAAGTGTTCAAATATCACCCGTTTGATAAATATTGTAGCCACTTTTAAATATACTTGAAACGTGTAAAAAAATTCTACATAATTAATAAAATAATATAAAAAGCGTAGGTACTTACCTACTAATAAAATAAAAAGCCTGCGATTTATTATTAGTAAATAATCACGGCAGCCGAGAGTGTGTCTCCACTTTTGAATACATAAATCATAACCAGATCACTAGAGCCACTTCAAAAAAGAAATTTGTAATTCCTAGGGTTCAAAATTATTTTGGTGACAGAACTTTACAGAAGCGTATACCATATCTTCTTAATTCGTTGCCCGAAACTATTAGATGTGAAACGGATAAAAATAAATTTAAAAAAATATTAAAAGATTATCTGATGACTACTATTTAACACAACAATTGTATGTTTTTATTTATTTTTTTGCATTCACAATGCAATATTTCTATAAGATATAAAATACGTGTGTAAAAAACAACCACGCCTCCGAGCCCATCTGAGGGCTCGGAGGCGTGGTTGTTTTTTACACACGTATTTTATATCTTACAACAATTGTATCTTATTATTATCACCGCTAAATTTTCCTTCAGTTTGTTGTAATTCAGTCTAAATCCAATTATTGTGCACTTAACTTTACCTGATACAGTTATAGTTGTATTATATACCTACATAATTATAATTATAAGCTAAGAGACTAAAGATCCCTCAGTCAAACCGACAAGTCGGTTTTGTGGGACTAAATTGTATCTTTGTATTTTTTTTTCTTGTATATGAAATAAATAAATAAAAAAAAATAAATAAAAAAAAAAAAAAGTATTTACAAGCAGTGCCCGCGACTTCGCCCACGAAGAATAGTAACTTTGGAGGTATAGTGACGTTCAGGATTTATTTATTTATTTTAAAACTTCTGTCATCAAACATACAAACAAACTCTTCAGCTTTATAATATTAGTATAGATTAGTATAGATGTACGCCAAAACATTCACTTATATGTAAAGAATAGTGATTGGCACTAATTCTTTACATATATTTTATTCACGCGTCGCGTCTGTACAAGTAGGTAATAATCTGTGTTTGTACGCCGCACGCGGCATCGTTTGATTTGCGGCGGCATCCTTTTAATAGAGCCGGCACGTGGCGAGGCGGCGCGGTAGAAAGCAAGGAAACGTACTATAAACAAAGGAATTATTTTAATTCCAGTCATTTCCAATTGAGCTGTGCTTCGAGTCTAACTTAATAATTGTTTTTACTAATTCTTGTTGTTTTCTAAAAACGTATCACGTGTACAATTTAATATGAGTGACGAAGATTCAAATTATTCTAGTCCGAGTAACGAGAGTTTGAGTCACAGATCTAAAAGACCCAAAAGCAAATTTGAGGAGTTTTTCGAAATAATTCATGCATCCCAAACTGCCTTGTGTAAATTGTGCCAACATAAAAAGACTGAAATAAAAATGAAAAACAGAAACACTTCAGGCTTAAGGAAACATCTAATATCTTTCCACAAAAAGGAATCACAAATATTTCTTCCTGTTAAACCAAAATTAAGTGGAGATATCACAAGCTTTTTAGTAACCGCTGGAAGAAGTGGACAGGTAAGAATATATTTTTTTTATATGAAAACTCCAGGAACTCAAAAAAGTCTTTTTTGAACAAATGACTTTAAACTGACTTCGGAATATTTTATAGATATTGATAAAATAGTAATACATAGGTACATATTTCGCGTCATTTTTAACAATGGTCGAAATTGTCGCTACGGGAATTTTAACTCCGCGTAGCTGTTCATGCGATACTTTCAAAAACGCCATTAACTTACGTAAGTATTTTTGAGTTAGTGGTGTTTTCATCTAGGGGTGCGACATATTAAGTATGTAATTATCGTCTTAAATATTTTTATAAACACCTATATTTTCATTTGTTTTCATAATCGGCCAGTAACAACTAAGTACTTTATTTTGGTAAATTACAGTACAGTGCAACCTTAATATAACAAATGTCAATTTAACGATTTTCTCGATTTAACAACAACAAACCTCCTCCTCCTAAACGCTCAAACCTAGTATGTTTTAAATAATAACACAAGATTTATTGTTTTATTTCAGTCGGAAAACAGCAGTGACAACATCACGACAGCTACAGTTGATTGGGTAGTGAAAAAATATCTTCCCTTCTCATTTTTCGATGACGAAGCTACACAAGTATATTTTCGACGTATTTGCCCTAATATGGAGTTTCCTAAAAGGTCTACACTTAGAAGGAAAGTCAAAGAGCGATTTGAAGAGCTCCAATTTAATCTCAAGGAACGACTTCAACAATTATCATCTAAAATGTCATTTACCATTGATGGGTGGACGTCAATTGCTGGTAGGAGTTACTACGGGGTTACTATGCATTATATAGACAACGAATGGAAGTATCGATCTGTAGTTCTTGATTTTATACCATCACGCGGTCGACATACTGGGGAAGATATTGCAACGATTTTCCATGAATGTTTATTGGAATATGGCATAATTGATAAAATACAAGGTATCACGGTCGACAACGCAACTGCAAATACCAAATTTATGTATGAACTGGGCAAACAGTTGCCACACTTTGATTCAGACAATCAACATTTCCGGTGCTTTGCTCACATTTTAAACCTTGGTGTACAAGATTTATTAGAGACCTTAGCATTACACTGTGAGTCTGACACTAACGCGCAAGATCAGCAGTATGAAGACTATGCAGACGAAACTGAGGAAGATGAAGAATATGCACCAAATATTGCTGACTCGCGTACATCTGTAACAAAGTTACGCAGTATTTCCAGTAAAATAAAAAGAAGTGAGATAGTGAAGAAGAAGTTTCAGTCTGCTTGTGAAGCAGCTGGCGTGCCATCAAATCTAAATGCCATTCTTGACTGTCCAACAAGATGGAATTCCACACATGATATGATTGGATTTGGTTTAAAAGTGAGAGCGGGCATTAACATATTGTGCAGTTCTGTCACCGAATTGAATGATTTTCAAATCACAGCTAGTGAATGGCAGGTACTCGAAAAATTACATAAATTTCTAATAAACTTTAAACTTTTAAGTACAAAACTTGGTGGAGACAAATATGTTACATTACCGCTAGTCATTGTATCATTCAATCTCTTGCTAGATAAAATTGAATCCATGGTAAAACAGTTAGATGAGAAACCTAATCGATCTGAAGTGGATGAAAGGCTCATTCTAGCTTTCCAAGCAGCTCGAGACAAAATGCTTAAACATTATAAGAAGAGCAACTGGATTTATTGTACTTCTTTAATTTTAGACCCAAGGCATAAGGCTCAGACTTTTGACCTGACAATGTGGGGGAAGCAACTTAAAACAGAAAGTCTGCGCAAGTTCAATGAACTTTATGAAGAATATAAAAGTCTACACTCACTGAACAAATCTCTGGAATTGCCAAGAAAAGAAAATAAAGTATGTGATGAAGATGAAGACATTATAGACTTTGATAAACTCTATGAATGTCCCTCGACGTCATCTGGATCTTGTCTTCAAGGCTTAGTGATAGACGAGTTGGAGGAGTACCTGAGAAAACCAAGAACTGCCAGCTCGGAAGACATTTTAGATTGGTGGAGGACGCATGAGACAGAGTATCCGACTTTATCGAAGATGGCCCGTGATTTTCTCTCAATACCTGCAACTTCAGTACCTGCTGAGAGATTATTTTCTAAAGCATCATTAGTAATTAGAAAACATAGAAATAGGTTAAGTGATGAGTCAGCCAGATGGTTACTTTGTCAAATGATGGTTTCTTGGTCAAAAGAATTGATATAAAGTAACATAACCTAATGATAAAGCTGTTGTGTACTGTTATGTTTGATTTGTGTTGTATTTTATTTTTGATTGAAATAAATGATAAATCATAAAACTCTTTTATTAAATTTCATGCAAGTTGAGGGTTCAATCTCTTTCTAGACAGACATTGTTATTTAAAATACAGTCAAGTTATTGTAATTAATTTGTTTTTTTACATGTTTTAGCAAATGTAAGCTTATAAATCATAAATGTTTATTAAGAAACAGTTACTTCCATGGAAAACGACATATAGGTCAGTTGATTTTTCGACTTTCTTATCAAATCTTCAGTTATTTATTAATCTGATTGATCTTTACTATGGCTATGTTAATTCAAGCTCACAATGTTCCAATTCTAATACGTTTTTCTAAGATTTAAAGTAAACTTTAATAAATAGCAATAGACTAATAGGTAATTGCAAGACTTGCAAGACTCTTGCTGCAAGACCAAGACCAAGACCAAGACTGCAAGCGCAAGACCAAGACCAAGACCAAGACCAGGTGTATTGGCGCAAGACCAAGACCAAGACTGGCTAAGTCTCGTCTTGTTCTTGCATTTGGGCAACACTACCCAATAACGCTGTTTATCACAAAAAGATGGTCTCGTCTAGTCAAATACTTTTCTGACAATAATTTACATTACTAAATTATACAGAACGTGATCGAAAAATCCATGAAGGCGATTTGGCAAAACAAAAGAAGCGGTACTCCCGCGACATTCGAACTCTACGCAAGGAGATTTCTAACAAGCGTGGGGAGCTCGGCGTGGCAGTTTACGGAGACAAACAGTTTCTCAGAAATGCTTTCCAAGAACACAGAAGACTACAACTCACCTATATGAATAGCCAGGCTGATGTAAGTATGCCAACATACTCTCTGATTTTTGACCTTCTCTTTTTTAAACTCCAATCCATACACCCTGTAAATTGTAAACATCAGTCCATTATATCAATATCATAGGTTTTTAACTGTTACAAGTAAGATATTAGTATCATAACGAACAACAAACCACAGACCAATTTATTGAAATAGATAACATGTCTGTTTGTTTAGGTTGTCATCAAGTGGCGCGATATCAGAGTTTGTTTTTTTTTATTTCTGTAGCTATAAGTATAAGGTACAAAAACTTATTTCTTTAATCACGCCTACGCTACTGCGTGCCGACACGGCAGTAAGATCTATACTTATCCAAACGATATTATGTAAAGGGCAATTTTTATCAACTTATCAATTTAAATTTATTTGTCACCAAATATTTTTTAAGAATTTAAGATTACATGTTTAAAATACCCGTGGTGAATTAAAAATTAAGTAAAATATTTTTTGTGATGGTATATGCACTTACAGACTTTTTTAATAAAGCTTTTTGATTTTTCAACTTCTCTATTGAAAGAATTTAAATATCTGTTACCGCTAAGGTAGCGTTAGAAGTCGTCAAATTTCATTATAAAATAGATTACCTAGAAATGCCTTTTTATTTTTAAAAGGATAATATTATAGACTACATTATCCACCTGGAAAATCCGTTCTAAATTTTGGTTAAAGATTTTTTTAATAGGATGAACAGTTTAGAAGAATACCATATAGATCCATACTTAAAAACTTTAATTCTCTACAATATTTGTGAAGTGTTATTATTATTATTACAAATATTCTAAAGCAGTCAAGCTTAGAGGTTTATGTAGCGTACAAAGCCATCAGCATGACATTATTAAATTTTGATGAACTATTATCTCAAATAATAAATTAGTACACTAATAATCATTATTGCTTTAGTACTATTAGACTACATTACAAATAAAGCGTATTTTATTCTTTTAAGCTATTATTATGTGTTACTATATGAGTGTTCTAAAATTTATCACCAGTGAAATGAACTATTTTAGTTTCTGTAGCCTATTAATGTTACTAGTACAATACAAAATATATTTATTTATCTGTTTATTTAAGGAACACAAACAGCGTATTGTACAAAAGTTATTTTAAAAACTAACATGCAAAATGTTTAGATCTAGTATAAACACAAAGGACATGTGTCTATGTGTTCTATTATTTCGATGAAGAAATAAGTATGAACTTAGCTTAGTCTTAGTCGTAATTAATATCTATCTATCTATCTATCTATTTATTACAATACACACAGTATCAGCTTTACTCTAGTTTACATTTGCTTACATAAGACTGAAGTTCTGCTTGTTTTTCACAAAATATGTCTCAATTGCTAAAAAGTTGTTGATAACTTGTCAAAATATAAGGATTTTGTACTTTCATAAATCAAACTGTCATAAAGATTCGCTTACATGTGCTTTATTTAATTTAAACGCACCTTTCTTAATAATATTACAAAAACAATGATTAATGTTGACATCGAAACAACTTGCCTCAACGGAGGAAAAACCAGCCCCCTTAGTGGGGCAAGTTGTTCGTTGTCAACTTTCTGAAGAAAAATTTGCCAGAGCCAAAATACACAATTTTTCAATGAATCCGACTATACAATTTGAAACTAGATTATACTTTGTATCTTTTTATATAGGAGTCATGGATGACAAAAGCTTTTTTTACAATTATATTGGGTTCTATTCCTAAATTGGAACGTTGAACCCCGGCCTTTCCTACGTCTGGTACCATTGATATAGATAATTCTTGTATTGGTAAATACTATAAGAAGTCGGGTGCAGTGAAAATTTAATTGTTTGAATATAATATATATGTAGTTTATTTTTTTTGTTAAAATTACTACAAGTAATTTGAATGAAAATAAAATATGAATATTATATCCATTGCATTTTTTATCGAGATGCCTAAAATACGATATGTAACAACAAAATTTTATCTTTAAAATGAATTTTGTAAGAAATAGTTTGTTGAAAAGGTAGTTTAGTAAAAAATTGTACCTATCTTTTTCAATTAGCTATTCCTTTTAAGATAAATTATTATAATAGAAAAATAGAAAAATTCCTTTTATTTCTGAGCAATAAAATTTGTACTCAGATTGGTGGGCAAATCTTATAAAATAACCGACACAATAAAGAGCTTTCATCTTGACACTAATGAGACACTTTAGGAAGCCACGTTGTCGGTACGCTTGTTCCTGCAACGTTAGAATTGAAAATAATTCAGCTGTGCGATAGTCTTATCAAATAAAATCAGTGAAAGTAGATGTCGTAATTTATACAAAAGCTATTATTCTCTCCAATGTCCTCCTAATTTTATCTCATTCCTAGCAAACTTAAATCAGACCTATTTAGTTCTTCTACTTCCGTGCCTATCGAACATTGAATAAAACCACTTTACCGGATTCACGAACAAATAAAGATACCTAGCTTACTTCCGCCAAAAAAATAAGCAAAAGAAACCGCCCGCTCGCCCTCAAATAAAAGCAGATACCGCAAACACCAAAACTGTCACATATCTGCACCTTCCCAACTATTCTACTGTTTAAATGGATATGGACTTGCGACAAGTGAGGCCTGATTCTATCAAATAATTATATATTATTTTATTTTTTCAGAAAGTGCTTGAGTGTATACACCAGGAAAATTTCAATAAACGCAAACAATTGGACAGAATCAGATATACGAAGAAGAAGAAAATGGAAAAGTTCCGCTTAACTCA
This sequence comes from Calamotropha paludella, assembly GCA_927399485.1. NCBI lineage: Eukaryota > Metazoa > Arthropoda > Insecta > Lepidoptera > Crambidae > Calamotropha > Calamotropha paludella. Next base: position 26,686,291 of record OV656803.1, on the reverse strand, counting down.
GGTACTTGACTCCCTGAAATATTTACTTATTGCTGTGCACGCATTAGGCACTCAGCTTGTAGACTACTTGTTTTCAGTTCGCCTTCCTATATATTTTAAATGGAGTATCTATACAGAGCACTGTACGTATTTTGCAGCGTTTCTGCCGTTTTTCAGTGAGTGACCGATTCACACCGTAATTACCAGCGCAATTTTCTGCTAAAATACTATAGAGATACTATATATATATATATATATATATATATATATATATATATATATATATATATATATATATACATCTTCTATTTTTTTTTTATTAATTATTATGTATTCATATTATTGTGTTTGGTGATTGTGAGTTCGACAAATGTCTTGACAACAACTCATTTTTCCTTTTTTGTCATACAAATAAATTTGTATAGATGAATAAATGATATTGTCAAAAATAAAATTAAAACCATCCGCATATTTGTATCACGGATGGTACAAAAGATGTACTTGCGACCCATTTTAATACAAGTAACAACGTACTTTTCGAGCAAGTGTTACCTGCTACACTAAATAAGTATAATTTTCAGAGCTCACTGACACCAAAACTTTGCATTGTAGCATCTATGATTTACAAAGAAGATTGCTCAGTTGAGAAGTGATGGATAGCGAATTAAATTACTGAGTTTTAACATCCAAGGTTTCTAGCCGGAGCGTGGAAGATTGCTTCCAGACGAAACTCATCCCATTAATATAATCTAGAAAGTATCTCTAACTTCCGTTTTACAGTTTAACGAGATCGTATTTTATTAAATTTCATTGCTGAAAATGATAGTTAAACTATACTGTTATTGGTGCTACAAGAGATAATATAGAAATAATATTTTTTTCACACGCTGAACCAAATTTTAAGTGCAATGCGATAGTCAATGCAAGTTATTGGTGCTCTAAGGGATAAAAATAGGAATAATATACTAGCATAGTTACTAGCATTTGATATGTTTAATACGAAAAGATCGTTTCATACACATAAGCAAAAACTTCCAATATATATCGAACCCCTGTAGAATCGATGTTAGAGAGAAGATTTGTGTCAATTTTTTTATATTTTTAACCTCTTCTTTTCACATTTTTCTGGTTAGTGCAAGTGTCCAGGAAAATTCTAGAAAATTTTTTTGATACTTAAAATAGTAGCCAAAAAACTTAACTTTCGAATACTGCATAGACAGACTGTAACAGGAAAATTTCATAGCGTTTTTGGAAAAAAACAACCAGACGCTTAAGTGCGCTAAACCAAACGGCAGTCTTTTTGATTATTTAAATAATAGTACGTGTTTCAACATTTTACATATTCATTTATGTTTCAATTCTTATGACACATAACAATTAGTTACTGAGATATAAAAAAATGTGTGTCAATGCAATAAGAGCATGTACGTCGGATAATGGTGTGATACGTGAGATGTGATTGTGTTAATCATTATTCCTTAAATTTTGTATCTCATAATCTAGTTAGAATCGGCGGAACTTCGTGATCGTCTGCTGTTTGAAGTGGGTGGTAAGCTACCAGCTGAGAAAAAGGAGCAAGCTGTGGCCAACTATGTACAGCGGGCTAATATCAAGAAAAATGCGGCGCTAGCTATAAAGGTCATGTACAAAAAAATACTGGATATACTCAAGAAGGTGGGTATTGTTTTTATATTCTTATTACTTTTTTCTATCTATGATTTCCTGATAAATTTCCGTGTTGTTTTCGATTTGTTCTGCTATTCTAGGTAATAAATTCAAAACGAACGTTTCATTATTTTTTTGCCAACAAGTAACATTTGGCTCGTCCGGAATGCTTTGATTATTTTTTCTCAATGGGTAACAGTAATCTCTACGTGGAGACGTGACTAATTGGGAAGAAAGTGTTAAAATCCATATACCTACTATACTATAAATACTTTAATGGTTTTCTGATCGATTAAATTAAAATATCAACTATTAATTTTAATCGAAATTCCCAATGACGAAAAAGATCGCAAAGATTTTTCCACACACTATACATCGCCTGAGATCACCGTCTATTTATCTTTTTACCTCTTCTTGAGAGTAAGTATAGGAACTTTGGCTGACTTGTTATAAGAAAATAAATAATTTATACAATAAAAACTTTTAAAAAACCACGTTTTACTACGGGTTATAGATGTACTAAAAGGAGAAAATATTTTTAGAAATGGACTAAAAAGATAAAAATAAATTTATGGTAATAATGAAAATTTACGATACAAATATTCTAAAATTTATTGAATATTATGTATTGTTCTGAACATTCATACGCAGAATTTAAAAAATTTCCAAAAAATTAAAACGTGGTGCGTAATTTAGATCAACAGCGTTATTGATATTATATTAATATTTTCATTATCTTTCCCAAATCCCTTCCTAACTAAACCAATGCAATAGTAATGCTGTGGATGGCATTGAATAGTTTTTCAAGTATAATGCGTAGTAAAACGTGGTTTTTTTAAAGTTTTTTTTTATAGAGTATTTATTTAACTCTTTTTAGTTTTAAATTATCTGAATTGTGCCTACTTAGTTCTTCAATATATACATGTAATATATATCAAATATCCAGACACACCACGTGGAGGTTAATTTAATTAAAGCCTAATTAAGTGGTTTTAGGATGTAAAACTGATTAAATATGAAATTGTTAGGTGAAACAAGCCTGTATACAAAATTTCAGCCAAATCGGATAAGAGGAAGAGGTCGAAATAAGGATCTCAAATTTTGACGACAAACCAACAGACAGACAAGTGAAGTTAAGTAAAACGTGGTAATAAAATATTAATACAAAGCGGATTGCAAAGTAAAAAAAGGATGTGTTTCGTTTTTATTTGCAGTGATACATCCCTTGAGTTTTTCAGTGTTGAGGATATTAATCAAAAACTTTGTATCGTTCCTGTATCGTATATAACACTTATATATTAGTAAAAAGTTAGTGCAGGATATAATTCAAAACTTAACCATATATAGGAATAAACATAAATAATGCATCCTGGGTTCCGGGTGGCGCCGCAGTCGTTAAGGAGCTTAAAGGAGAACTTATGTCTTGCAACTTTGTTACGTTAACAACAAGTTGATGAATTTTCTTCCATAGTAAATAAAAGTATTGATGTGAGCCAGTTCTAGTTGTATATTGATATTGTGTAGTTTTCAGTGTTCTAAAGTACCACTTAATTGGCTGGCAAAGATAATAGTGGTATATATATTATTTTATGGCCATATAAATAATGAAGAATTTCAAAATTTTAACATTTTAAGACAAAGCTTTGCATTCACTACTACGACTGGATATTGATAACTTTTCATATTCATTATGAGCAATCAAATCATTATGAGATTTATATGAGCAATCAATGAAATTTCGATATGAGATAAAATATCTAATATCGAAATCAATGAAAGGCTTATAATTTTCAGGCCGTAGTAATTTTAGATCATAAAGTTGTTTAAGCTAAGACTCGGGAACCTTCATAAAACGCAAATACTGTTACTTTGGTGTATAAATTTATAATGTTCAATAACTTAGACTTTAACTTACCTTATATCGATCCTTGGAGAAGGTTAACCAATTCACTGTTGTAATCTAGTTTAAATTAAATTGCTTTTGTATCAGTAACTCAGGGACCTAAAATAGGTTGAAATTTTAAATAAAAAAAGAAACAAATCTTAACTCTGTTATTTTACTACCTAAATTTGCTAGTAGAATAGTACATTTAAAGGGTCGATATCTTGGTCGATAACATAAATTGATAAATTGTATTTTGTATGCTCAACAGAGTTTTATCCTGATGTTAATTTTAAAATTTCCTTAAATACTTTAATCGTATTGAAACAAAAACGTCGTGTATTAAAATGTACTTAAATAAGCTGTTTGCAGTAAAATACTGTAAATAGCTCATTTTAATGTATGTGTGCGTTTTATTTGCAAAATAATTACCTAAAATATTAAAAATGCTGCCGAAAATCACTATTCCACGTGGGCGAAGTCTCGGGCACAGCTAGTTATAAATATATCAATGTGAGATTATTATTTGTTTGCAATAGTAATTTGAGTAGTATGGCTTTATAGCAGATACTGTTGTATTTGAAATATTGGAATGTCGCAGATTGTATGTGAATGTAATTTTGCTTTGTATCTTCTTCATATTTTTAAGAGTTTAAGCAATGTTAAAGTTAGGTCTAGATCGATGAATTTTATCTTCAAACTAACACATTATATATTTTTTACTTAACCTTGAATGTTAGTTGATTGCTGTAGTATTTTGAGTGCTCGATAATTGCGCATAAATATGACAAAAAATATAAGTATTTATCTCCTCTCCTCTCATATCTACGTACTTTCATCAATATATCAAACTAGCTGACCCAGCGAACTTCGTACCGCCTTAGCGTAGCTTTCAATTGAATGACGTTGACATTTGTCAGCGCGGTTATCGATGTGGTGTCACAGATTAGATTTTTGTTTTAAATTGAATGACGTTGACATTCGTTACGTTATATTTTTCAATCTTTCTGAGATATTTTCTTTATATTTTTTTCCGTTAGAACCTTGTACAGAGTATTAGAAAACTACAAAAAAAAAATCAGCCAAATCGGTCAAGCCGTTTTCATGTTATGTCGTGACAACGGAAAACGGGTTTCATTTTTATATATATAGATTAAATTATCTCAATTCAAAATGTCCATATAATAACATAATTATGGTTGGTAATTGTAATTATTTAATTAAAAAGAATTAAAGTTTATAAAAGGACAGAGCGTTTACCTGTGTCATCCGTTAAGCGCGAAATTTGCAAGCTTTATTTTTATTTCATATATAATTTGATAAAAATGTTCCCAAAGTATCTACACTTACAACATGAAAAATATTACATAAATCATCATCATCATCATCATCATATCAGCTGTACGACGCCCACTGCTGGACATAGGCCTCCCCCAAGGATCTCCACAACGATCGGTCCTGTGCTGCCCGCATCCAGCGTTTTCCCGCGACCTTGACCAGATCGTCGGTCTACCTCGTAGCGGGCCTACCCACTGAGCGTCGTCCGGCACGCGGTCGCCATTCGAGAACTTTTCCGCCCCAACGGCCATCAGGTCTCCTTGCTATGTGTCCTGCCCATTGCCACTTCAGCTTCGCAATTCTTTGAGCTATGTCGGCGGTTTTTGTTCTCCTACGGATCTCCTCATTTCTGATTCGATCGCGTAGGGAAACACCAAGCATAGCTCTCTCCATTGCCCGCTGGGCGACCTTGAGCCTTCTTACAAGACCCATAGTGAACGACCACGTTTCACTGCCATAAGTCATCACTGGCAACACACACTGGTTAAAGACTTTCGTCTTAAGGCACTGAGGTATTTTGGACGCGAAAATGTATCGCAGCTTCCCGAACGCTGCCCACCCGAGTTGGATTCGACGAGAGATCTCTTTCTCGAAGTTGGACTTACCTAACTGTATTGTATGTCCTAGGTAAACATAGTGGTCAACAACTTCGAGTGTAACGTTCCCAACATTTACTGGAGCGGGTGTAACATGGGCGTTGGACATAATTTTCGTCTTGTCCATGTTCATCTTAAGACCTACTCGTTGGGATGCGTTACTGAGATCTTCGAGCATGGTGCTCAGGTCTTCCAAGGTCTCAGCCATTAGGACCACATCATCGGCAAACCGAAGATGCGTCAGGTACTCGCCGTTGATGTTGATGCCGAGTCCATTCCAGTCCAGAAGCTTAAAAATATCCTCCAACGCAACAGTGAACAGTTTCGGAGAGATAACGTCTCCCTGTCTCATTCCTCGCTGTAGTTGGATAGGATTACAGCTCTGGCTCTGTACTCGGAACGACATAGTGGCGTTTTGGTACAGGCACCGTAACACTTCGATATACCTGTAGTCCACTTGGCACCTCTGGAGAGACTGCAGCACCGCCCAAGTCTCGATCGAATCAAAGGCCTTCTCATAGTCCACAAACGCCAAGCAAAGTGGCCGATTATACTCTTCAGTCTTCTGTATAACCTGCCGCAGCGTATGAATGTGGTCTATGGTGCTAAAGCCTTTTCGGAAACCGGCTTGTTCGGGAGGTTGGAAGTCGTCAAACCTACGAGCAAGACGATTCGTAATGACCCTCGAAAACAGCTTGTAGACATGGCTCAGAAGCGAGATGGGTCTGTAGTTCTTCAGTAGGGTTTTATCGCCTTTTTTTAAGAACAAAATCACCTCGTTTCTGCTCCATGCCTTCGGCGTTTTGCCTTGGACGATGACAGAATTGGAGAGCTTCTGGAGGACTTTAAGTACCGACGTGCCGCCCGCTCTCAGAAGCTCTGTTGTAATTCCGTCATCTCCCGCCGCCTTGTTGTTCTTTAGCTGTTTGAGGGCCATTCTAATCTCGTACAGGCTGACGTCCGGAATATCTTCGTTATAGTGTCGGGTAAGCTTGGCTCTAGGATCTCGAGCTTTGCTTTGGCCTGGTGTGATACTGGAATACAGCTGCCTATAGAAACTCTCAATCTCTCTCAACATTTCAGGAGTCGATGAAATGATACTGCCCTTCTCAGTTTTCAGCCTCGTCAGTTGACTTTGTCCAAAAGACAGATCTCTAGCGAACACTTTGGAGCCTTTGTTCCGCTCTATGGCCTCTTTAATACGCTCGGTATTAAATTGACGAAGGTCGCTCGTCAGCGACTTCGAGATCTGTCTATTAAGCTGTCTATAACGTAGGGCATCCGCTGAGTCTCGCAGTCTCATTTCATGTCTCTTATCCATGAGTTCGAGTGTATGTGCGGAGAGTTTCTTCAATTTGGGACGGTGGGTTTTGAAGTACTTTGACCCTACCGTACGGACAGCATCCACCACTAGGTCGTTCAGATCGTCCACATCTATGCTGTTATCAAGGGTCTCGAAGCGGTTTTGGAGCTCGAGCTGAAAGCGTTCGGGGTTTTGAATCTGGGTCGGCACTGGTCGGAGCGTAGATTTTATCAGCCGCGATCTTTCAAGCTTTACGTTAATATTCAATGTGCCTCTTACCAGTCGGTGATCGCTCCCTGTCTTAACAGCGTTGATCACAGAGACGTCATTGAATATTTGCTTCCTCGTTGACATGATAAAATCGATCTCATTTTTGACCTTGTGGTCGGGACTTATCCAGGTTCATTTGCGAGTTACGGGCTTTCTGAAGAAGGAGTTCATCATATAGAGGTTCTCCCTCTCCATAAAGTCCGCCAGCATCTGGCCTCTGTCGTTCCGTTCTCCAAATCCAAATTGCCCCACTCTCAACTCGTCACCGCAGCGCTTCCCCAACTTTGCATTGAAGTCCCCCATCACAACCGTGTAGTGGGATTTTTGAGTATGTATGGCCCTAGAAATCTCCTCATACATAGCCTCCACTTCGTCATCGTCGTGTTTCGAGGTTTGAGCGTATACCTGGATGACCGTCAACGAATACCGTGATGATATTCTGAGTACCAAGTATGCCACTCTGCTGGAAACACTACCGATGGATAGCACGTTGTTGACGAGGGACTTGTGGACGATTAACCCGACACAACCCACGGACAGTTGGTCGCCCTCCCGGAAGTACAGCAAGTTACCGGAGTCCAGAATTATCGTGTCCTCTCCCTCTCTTCGGACTTCAGACAACCCGATGACATCCCAGTGTAACTTGCCGATAACTTCTTCCAACTCTGTAATTTTCGCGTCGGTCCTCAATGTGAGCGTGTAATAAGTTGCCAGGTCCAGTCGTCGGTGTTGGTGGCCGCAACCTACCCGGGGATTCTTCGCACCCCCTGCCGCACCGTTACCGTAGCCGCTACCGTAGCTAGGAATGGTTTGGCTGCCGGGGACTAGGGGCCGTTTCTTTGTGTGCCTATCCATAAGGGGTTTTGCCATAATCGCCACGCTTGGCAGGCGGGTTGGCGATCGCAGTATGAGCCGTACGCATAAAGAGATGCTGCTGCCCATCTCCTTAGGTGAGGTTTCCCTTAGTCGGCTCTTACGACACCCACGGGATGAGAGGGGAGTAGTGCTTTTCTAGGCCGGCACTACACGGCAAAAAAAAAAATTATACAACATAAATAATAAGTAAATTATACATTATTATTTTTAGGATTCGTCTTATTTTACCGTCGTTTTGGAGGCGCTAAAACTAGACTGCCGCGCGCAGGGAAAATGTTTGATGGGGGCTACTGAAATGGGCCAACTAGCCATGGAGTATCTGGATGATAGGAAGTTCGAATTTAATAAACTGGAAAAAGAAATCAAGGCGAACATGAAAGAAAGGGAAAGAACTCTCAAATTGGTTCGGCGTGAAGTTGCTTATTTGACAGATTCATTTCCTAATTTGATTCGGAAAGAGGTAAGAAAGAGATTTGATAAATACTTTTACATTTCTTATGCAGAAACATATAAATATTTTGGTGATGGTGATATAACAAGGCAAGATTTCATAGTTTTATTGAACAAAAATGGAGAAAGTTTTATTTTCAATGCATTTTAATTAAACGTACACTGAAAGCAAGCAGCTTGCCTTACTAAATATACAAGAAAACAATAGGCACTGAAATCGGACGGGCTGTAAAAGCTGATTTTGAGGTAGTAAACCACACCAGTGCATAAATTAATTTTGACAACTATGTATAATTAAAGTCTATATCTATTTTGATTTTAACTCATAGCTGATCACGTCACACTGTCTTTTTTACTTATATCTTATATGTACTTCGTTTATTTTAGTTTTATTAATATTTCTTCTTTGGCAGGGACTCAAAGTGAGCCTTGGCCTCTGATGTAGCATTTTTATTACATATAGTTTTATTTTAAACGTTCAAAATGGGATTTTTATCACATTTATTAATCATTGATAAGTAACAAACAACCAAAGTTAGAAAGCATAATTAAATTTAAATATTTTAGAAGCAAAATCCAGATAATAGGATGGTAGTGTCACTATAATTTCTCGGAGGTCTTGATGTAACAAGTCCAACACTAAAACAATATAAAAAAGTTCAGCAACGAAACTTTGTGTTTTTATTTTGTTAAAAGTAATCAGTGTTCATTACTTTTAGAGCTTAGATCTAATATCTTAGTGTGTATAAAATGTGAAACAAAGGGATTTTAGTTAAGTATTAAGAACAGCCACTTTTTCTCATACTTTTTTAGTTTTAAATATTAAGAGTTTTAATGGGAGTTTTTGATAAACTTTTTAATTACAATTGATTGCCTAATTTTATGCCTGTAGGACCTCTATATCGGCAAATATGGCTAAATAAATTTTCCCACCCTCCCTAACTCACTAACAAAAAACATTTAAAGGAAAAATGCTTTGTTATGGTGGATTTATCGATAAAATTGATTATATTGCTTTGCCTTACCGGGTCGGACACCGGTGACCAGACAGACTGTATATCATCCACTTAATGGATCATATTGCCTATTTAGAGAAACAACGAAATACGCGTTTATTTTTCATCGACTTAATACTTAATTCAGTGCTTAACACTTCCAAACTGATAGACTTTCATACAATATTTCAACCCATTTACGTATTTAAATGCTAAAGCACGTGTCTTCTTATTTCCTATCAGGGCGTTCCGTATCGAATTAGATGCTTCTTATTTTAAAAATTGCCGGACTTGCTAAAAATATTCTTCTTCTATTTCACAGACTTAGCACATGCATTGAAAACTCAACATACTTAGATACATAAAACATTTTTATTTAATCCTTTCAATGAATTTTCGATACGTGAAACTTTATATATAAAGTTTCATGTATCTAAGCCAATTTTCGTAACAGTTTTTCTAGTCCGAACGCTGTTCGAACCCGCATCTTCCGGCGATGAAAACTGTAACCCTTTTAGTTGATATTTATTTTTGAAAATAAGAACCGTGTGACTTGTATCCATTAAAAACATTCGAAAGCATTTCGTAGTAGTATACCATTTGGAGTAGATGCACGTAAAAAGTGATGAAAGTAACGATAAAAATGAAAGAGTACTCAGCCATGGTGAGCGAATGTGGGTCCCCGCCTGACTCCTGAGGTCTTTCAATTTTTTTAGTAATTATTTCTTTAGATATAACGAAAAAGACCTATTGACAATAAAGCTAATACGGAAATATGGATTCTTATGCCATTTCGTAACAGATATTTTTATGACAACCAGTTGTGCGAAAAGAATTATTAAAGAATAAAATAATTCTAGCAGAACTCTGTTTGAAATTTGTTTTTGAAAAGTGCCGAAGGGTTCTAGTAATATTGTAGTCTAAAATTAATTAAGTGAAAGTTATTTTAGTGAACCATCAAACTTTTGAACCTTAACTCAAAGTTTTTGTAGTTTTGACGCACATCATTGTTATGATTAACTATTTTCATTAACATTATTTACGCTCATGATTAGGAGGCAACTAATCTTGATGACTTATATGAAGAAGATGATGTCGGAAGTCTTCACTCTGTGCATTGGGAATTGGAGGAGGTCATGAGTATTTGCAAACGCCTTCAGAAATCTACCTTAGTGTCTACTATAGACCAGATATTGCTAAGGTGAGAGAATTTACTAAAGTGAATCAAACTAAAAGGTATTTTTTATATGTTGTTATTTTACTATATTTGTCAATGTTCTATTGTAAAAAAATATACTACAACTACCAAAAATATTTGGAGCTCTTTGAAATGATAAAAAATACAATTCATAAATTTTTTGGCTTAAGTAAGGCACATGATATGAAAATAAAGCAAACATCACATTACGCCCAATAAGTTTCGCGGGAAAATTTAAAGTCATTCCTGATAAATGCTTTTTTTTATCGTCTAAATTACCTACATTGCTTACCGGAAACCATGTTATTTACATGAATGTTGTTTATAGATATCAATTTTTTATTTTTATTAAAATCTTTGTTTACTGGCTTATCACTATTTTAGGGTAGGTAATCTATATTTCCATAAGCAAGATTAGTACGTGTTTTGTGTGTACGTGGTAAAACATTTTTATCACAATTTTCCATGGTATTGTCAGTACAGAAAGACAAAATAGTGTTCAGCAAATCAAGGAAAAAACGCTTTTAGAAGATTTTTTTTTGTATTTTACAAGACATCTAATCAACATTGATCACTTAATATTTTAGATCATAAATTTTGTTTTAAACTTTTTTTGGGAGTCGGTAAGACTAAGGTATCGAATCGTGAGAGTAGCTCAGATACCTTGATACCTACCTATATACCTTGGTATATACCTTGAAGGTTATGGCTTTTTAGCCCTTGTTACGATGTTTATATTAAGCGTATTGAAAGTATACAGCGGATGTTTGTTAGGCATACTATTTTTTAATGTAGAAGGGTTGACGCAGGCATTGCTTATGAAGAGACTTGTCGAGTCTACAACCTTCTTACATTAGCGGAATGTAGACGTGTTGGATATTGGTTTATTGTTCGACACTATTCGTAGCCGTCAGGACTGTCCGGAGCTGGTCGAGCTTATTTCATTTTACACCCATCCAAGGCGTACAAGGCATACGCTTCTGATGCACGTCCTGCACCACTACACTATAGTGTTAGTTTTAGTGTTCGTTGTTATAACAACGCACAGAACTCTGTGTTTACGAGAATGCCCTTCACCTACAATTCAAAGTTTCACGACGTAGATATATTCATTGATTCACTCGTTTGTGAAATTTTACACAAATCAGCCTATTAATGTCTTCACTGCTGGGGCACAGGCCTTCCCTATGCATGGAATAGGGAGATTGGGCCTCAACCCAACAAGCGGGCCCAGTGCGGATTGGTGGTTGCTAACAACTGCAGGTGCAGACGGGACCAACGGCTTAACGTGCCTTCCGAAGCACGGAGAAGCCAATACAATAGTTGAATATGTATCCAATACAGATATCAAAAGTAAAAAGTCATTGGGTCTAAACGTAAGATAAGTTTAAAAACTTAAAGCCTTGAAGTTATATCACAGATTATACTGTATGACTTATAATAAACAAAATTATGTCCTAATAAGGTAGAACTGGGATTGACTGGACTATTGACTATTGACTGGAGCAAAGTTGGCGAGAAAACATTTTATACACTTACGGCATATACATAAGTTTCAAATTTTTGTAAAAAAATATTATGTATAACTTTAAATTATAGCACCTTAGCTAATGCGAAATCTCGTGCGCGTGAGCGCTCTATAGTGAAAATCTTGCAGTCTTGTATTTGATTAATTTACTTTTTATGGCAGTTTTAACATTAAACATGTTTGTTGTGACAGATTGAAAGAGCAAAGATATCAGACGGAGCGATTGATGATGCAGCTGGCTGTTAATAGCGCCAAAAGGAATGCTCTCATCGAGGACCGCAAGCACGCTCTTATGATGCTTGACACGTTGAAAAACGTCGGACAGGAGCGTACTGCTCAGTGAGTTTTTTTATAATGATATTGGCATGCCTGTAGGGCCTTTGAATCACGGTGAGGGTGGAAATTGAAGAGACCTCAAAGATAATTCTTCAAAAGAAAACATTTTTTTTGTGTTTTTCATTTGATTCTGAAAAGTAGATTTTGTAGTGTTCCATAGTTTAATCATTAGTAAGTCTTTTTATTAGTTTTGCCAGTATAATATATAATTAAAAAGATTGGTTATATCTATTTAATTTTAAAGATCTAAAATATATTGGAAATATTTCTTTTATTTTTAACAAAGAAATTGTCATCGACAGCTCAGTGGTAGATAAAATTAAATAATAATCACTTTAAAAAATAAAAGAAACTGTATATTTGACAAATGAGTAAATTTCTTCGTCAAGAATCTCTAAATCCCGTCTCGGCCAGGGTACAAATGTGCAACACGGTCACAAGGTCACGTTCCCCTAGGCGAGGAGGTTTCGAAAATAAACTTGTTGTGATAGTAAATAGGTAGGCGCATGACCACTACCTCGACTGATAGTTCTTCTATTTAATTAAAACTTTATTCAACTTTTATTTCGTAGGCAATAATTTACGCATACCTACTTAATCGAATAGAATAATTAATTTTCTTGCCCCCGCGCTGGGCTTCACAACATAGAGGAGCGTCCCCCGGATGGCAGATAGGGGAGTGGTCGGTAGTACAGCACTCAGCTGTAATACCTAAGTAATCCTAAAGTAGGATATGGTTCTCCAATACTTGTGGGTTTTGCGGTAATTTATGTAAAAAATCAAACGTTACAAAACTAATAATAGGAGAAAAACGATCGGGTTCTAAAACCAACGACTTACAGCATGGATTAAAGGACATACGATTTGCCTCATGGAACGTTGAGCGCCTGTATAGGCGCGATATACCCGGTCACTTAAGAAATCGGCGTAGTTGCGCTGTAAGAAGTACGATGGCCTGGGAGTGACGATTATGTACTAGAAATTGGCCACATCTTTTTTTATAGTGGATCCAATGGTGACAAACACACAAACTAAAGCTTCTTAGTTGATAAAAAAGCGCTTTCATGTGTAGATAGAATATCTTTATTGCGAATTAAAGGTGAATTCTTTAATATCTCACTTGTAAACGTATAAGCTCCGAAAGAACCGGTAGACGACGACACGAAAGACAATTTCTATGAAGACCTGGAATGTGTGTACGATGCGATTCCTAACTATGATGCTAAAATCTTATTGGGAGGCCTAAACGCAAAAGAGGCATTTATACCCACTATCGGAAGGCAGAGCAAGCATGGGCGATCAAGCGACAATAGGATTCGATTAATTAGCTTTGCGTCAACCAAATCCACGGTTATCCGAAGTACAAGTTCTCCCACAAGGACATATACAAAGAAACGTGGAAGTCTCCTGATGCCAAGCAGTAAACCAAATAGATCACGTAATCGTTGCCACCAAGCATAGAAGCATTATAGAAGACATCAAAACATTTAGAGGGGCTGACTGTGACTGCGGTCACTAGTTGCTTGGTATCAAAATCAAAGCAAAAATAAATTTAACTAAGACAAAAGCAGTAGCACGAGAGGGTAGTATTAACGTAGATAATTTTGAAAACATCGAAATCCGACTTGCTTTTACGTTAGAATGAAAAAACAGCTTTGAAATTTTAGCAATATCAGGTAGGAAGGAGCATCGAATACCATCCAAGAAACAGTAAAACAGGTGGAGCTGGAAATATTGGGGAAAAAGCCGCGCAGAAGAAGAAAGAAGTGGTTAACGTCAGAATCTGAAAATTTGCTGGAATACAAAAGAAAGCTTAACCAGTTGGGCTGAGTAGAATAGTGAATGGACTGACCAATATGTGCAATAAAATCTGCTCAGAGAAAACACATGGATGATATGGTACGTAATATGGAAGACCTTAATAGAGCAAACGAAATCTAAACTTTTTTCAAATAAGTGAGAAATGCAAGAAAGCATATCAACCTACGGTGCAACTTTTCGAAGATGATATTGGCAAACTAGTCACAGATCACACTTAAATTAAAGATATATGGCGAGAGTATTTTCGAGATCCCCTAAATTGCTTACCAACCCAACAAATCCTGAATCTCTCTGTGGCCCACAATACTGAAGACACACCACTGCTAAGTTTTGAAGAGGTCAGAGATGCCATACAAAAGCTGGAAGACAACAAGACACCGGGAATTGACAACTTTCCGAGCGAACTATGGAAATAGGGCGGATGTGTAGCTCTATCTACGATCTATGACCTAATGCTCAAAGTCTGGAACACAAAGCAGATACCAAAACAGTAGACCATAGGTAGCGAGAAGTATCGGGGTAAGATCTTGTCCTACGTATTGCTCAAAAGACTTATGCCATACGCTGAGTCCACCGTGGGTGACTACCAATGCGCCTTCAGACACAATCGTAGTACAGTGAACCAAATATTCCTGCTAAAACAACTTACCGAAAAAAAGTGGGAATATGATCAGGACACCCGTTCTCGTTGATTTTGCTAAGGCTTACTACAGTATAGACCGTAGGCCTAGGTAAACTAGTTAGCATGATAGAAGTAGCTACCAATGAAAGCAGGGCGGTGGACCGGGTTGGAGCAGAACTCACCGGCGAATTTGAAGTTCGCACTGGTTTAAGACAGGGGGATGCGCTGTCGGCCATGCTGTACAACTTAGCACTAGAATACGTTATCAGACATGTGCTAAGACTCGGAGGTGGAGTGCAGCTGAACGGCCATCATAGGGTGATAGGATACATGGACGACCTTGCTTTATTAGGGCACAAAGTAGATAATATACAGAGACACCACTTAGTACAAGAAAATGGTATCACCCTAAAACTGGTTATTCAACTGGCTATATTGCTTTCCTTCTATTTTACGATAGATGACACTAGTGAGAACACAAATAACACGATACGTATTGCCATCTAGTGAGACATTAAGAATACGGTTATCGCTTGTTGTTGTTAGATGGCGCTTCGTTATAGCCTACTCACGGACGTTGGTGGATGCGTAATCAATCGAAGTTTCGTATGTCGGTAACAGTACATTAAAATCTCTTTATTCACGGACGCGGGGTTTAACGTTCCAAAAATATGCCGCAAATATAGAAACCGTGAATATGGAATGGTAATTAGTATGGAATCATAGGGGATGCGTTACAAGTTACAAAATAAAACGAATATTTATAAAAATAAAATCAATTTGAGCTGTAGCATTATAAATTTGCCTTTTAAGAGTAAGGCTCCTTTCCATAGATCGAACAGCTTTCATTATCACACAGTTCATTTGCGTATAAACCTTCACTCAGACTTTTTAAATTTAATGTATTCCTTACCAAGCGGACCTATGAGTAGTTCGATCCTCGTCGATGTACTACGAACGTAGAACTACTCTATCACCACGAGGGGTAATATTCTTTTTTTAACTTGCTTTTGTATTGTGACGGTAAGGTTTGTTTTAATTGACATTAGTCCACTTGGTCAAATCTTTCATGAAAGCCGCCTGGGCATGTACCAGAAATCAAATGATGCCGCTACTTTAATAAAAGAATCTCTTTCTATTTACTGTTTTCATCCTCGAATAATGAAATTTTTAGCCGCGAATACAGGAACTGGGATGCAATTTTTTCTCCCTCGGATAAGGAAACCGTGAATGGGGAACTTTTACTGTATTGACGGAACATTGCGAACAATTTTAGGAAACCACTTTCTTAACTATTGTAACTAGTATGTATTTTTTGCTCATGTTTGGTTCAGGTTTACGAACGTGTCGCGTATTATACCTATTTGGAAAATTGTTTTTTTTTGTTGCAAATGAAACAATTTCTAGTTTATCCCTTTGATATCAGGTCAGGGCCAGGTGACGTGATCCTGGAGAAATCGAGGGAAATAATATATTAGAGGCACACCTATCGAGATTTAGGTATTTTAAATAGTAACCGGTGCAGTTGTTACTGAAAACACCCGTGGCCGTAATAGGTATGGTTGCATTTTATTGATGGACAAAACATTTGTCACTATCACATATACGTAACGTACCTACACAGTTATTTAATTCGTCGATAAAATGTCAACCATCTTAAAGGGTTTCTGGATTTCATGATTGGGCCTACTAATTAATTTGCGATTGGTCTAACCACCTAACATAGCACAGTGTTTTAAAAAACTAAAAAAATTTACGCCTTCCGGTTTTTACATAAGTAGATTATTTATATCCTAAAATAGGAAGGAGTTCAATTCCCAAAAGTCTAACTCAAATACTTTTTGAGAAAAAAAATCATGAACTTGTCGTGACCTTTGACCTATGAAATCTAAAATATTTTTTTAGAAAATGAATAGAAAGTGAATAGAATAGTAGTTTATGAAACTGGTACATAATGAGGGGTATTATACACGAGTGTGAGTTTTTTAAAAGCAACACACGAGTGTGTAATACCTAGTTATGTGCAGTTTCATACACTACTTTATCTAATCTCATACATTAAATATATCAAATAAAAAATAGAGATTGATACAGTTTATTTATTGGTTATTGTAAGTGTTAGCATTTTGTATATTACAATGACTTTACTGGTAGTAGATTAAGACTGATTGCTGCCGTAGTCTCTTAAATGTCAATGTTAAGACGGCGTTAAATTTTCTTCACTTTCACTATCAGACATTTTAATAAACAATAATAATTATCCTGCGAAACACAACAATGAAGTGCAAGTAAACGTATAATGGCGCCAAAATTCCCGGTATTACCGCGCATGCGCCAAAGCGCGTGCAGCAACAGATAAAAATGAAATAGTGCTATACGAATAGGCGCAGTATTGTATCAATATCAATGGTCTGTAATCGAAACGTAATGAAAAAAATATTATAACATTATTTTGTTAGAGAAATAGTGTTATAATGAATATAATATAATTATATTGTTAGTGTTATATAATATAATTTCATTTTGATATACTATTTGTAAAGTTCGTCAATATAAACTCGTTTTCAGTTTCATATTTTTAATTTTACGATGTGAGAGTAGATAAAAGACAACAAATAAAAATGTGTCAATCGGACATAATCACACGCATAAAACCCGTTTCTTTAGATTAAAAATGCTTTGGTTTTGGAGCAGCATTTTTTTTTGGATTTCGTATTTATTATTTTTCGCCCTAAAAACGAAAAAGTGGAACCTACAACTTAGATAGAAATACTAATAAAAAAATATATATACATAAATGAGCCACGTCACACTATTGCGGCGATTAGAAGATATTCATTTTTAAATTTTTATGCTAGGGTTGTCACCGAACTTGATCTAGAACGAAAATTTATAAAATAATTATTTGTGTATTATTTTTAAACGAGAACATCGATTTTCGTTTCCGGGTCTGGGTGTCAACTATTAATTGTTTGTTTTGTGTGTGTTTCGGAGACCCAATTAGACACAAGTTCATGCCTGCTTACTTCTTAGTATTTTTTTGTTACTAATAGGTACACACACCTGTTAACTGATTTATGCCCACGACTTTGTACTTTTTTTTTATTTTCTGATCGAATGCAATTTTTTTTTAAAGATGCGATCAACTGATTAGATTGATTTGTATGAGAAATTACTTTTTCGCGGGGTCACAGACCCATGGCACCGTATTGCCTCAGCAGGGGCTTACCCAACCTACTGAGAGCCATAGCCAAAGACTATACCTCACCGGGCCCATTTCAGCCACTGGTGAAATTGTCAAAGCTTTCGCCACTAGTATTTTTTCGAGCGAAGTAGAAAGGCACAATAAGCCTTCTCCAAAAGCGGCAAAGCCACAACCTTATACGCCTAAAGCAACTCTTATTATGATAATAGATTGACAGTTAAGTGACGAAACATGTAAACAAATAAGGGCAGATCTTAATAGGAGAGGATACCCAGCCTATCCACCTCATTACAAGGCAACTGAGTCCTGAAATAAATTCTGGCGTCCAAACAGAAACCATCATTGCCGAAAAATGAATGGAAGAACCACAATGACGGACCTCTTTCACCATGCCCTAGAATCGTCAGACTCGTTTATTTCTATGGCAAATATCAGCCAACGTCGAAAACATTCTAAGCGATTTCCCTTGTCTTCAGATGTTTGCGAGATCTAACAACCAATTGATGCAGATCGATTGCTTTTTTCGAAGCAGAGGAAGATCCTGAAGATGGAGATTTTTTGAACGTCTCAAATGAAAGCAACCTGGAATTATTAAACGAAAATGATTTATTTGTATAAAAGTTAAAGGAGACGTGCTGCACACAGAAGGTGCCGGCAGGTTATGAGATTTACCTAGATCGATTTTAAATGTGAATGAATTTCTAAATCAAAAGTTTCATCACAATCGTTAGACCCGTTTCCGAGAAACCAATTAAATACATATTTATATAGGTACATGCAAGAATTGCTCGTTTAAAGTATAGGATGTGTGTATGTGTGTTAAATTATTTCAATCAACATAGTTTATTTTTTCGACCATTTGGCGTGTAAGGTACAAAATAAAAGATGTGGTCGAACATACATAAAGTATTCCTACATTATCACATCTACATTAAGTAGGTAGTATATGTAAGTATATTGTATTCGTCTATAAGTGTTGTTAATTTATTCAATTGATTGACGGTATCAATTAACAAACTAAAAAAGAAACATTTTCATTTAACACATAGTTGATCTTTGTGACAACCCTAGATCATGAAAGTTGACCTTTATGTAAATTCTATCATAACTTCTTAAAACCGCAAAAGTGGGATTTGATTTTTTATGGGTGATAGAATTTGGCTTTTAGAACCTTTCTATACTAAATCCAGGTTCCACTTTTGCCGATTTTTGGAGAAAAAAAATAAAATCAAAATTTAAAAAAATATATATTACTCAGAAAGTAGGACACTTATAAATAAAATTAAATTGCGAAATTATGCCTTCAATAATTCGTTATCCATTGCCATTATAAGTGGCAAATATCTCATGGACAGAGATGGAACCGTCTTTTGAAGAAATTAAATTGTTAATTTTCTTTATGCGCAAATTTTAAAAACTTTACTACTTCATATAGTTTTTTACTGAAAAAAGTGATTTGGAAATTGAACTCTTGCCTTTATTAGGGTATAAATAATCGATTTATGCAAAAACCTTAAGGTGTAAATTATTTTGTTTCCATAAAACACGCCATCTAGCGTTACAATTGCAAAACACTTCGTAAGCCTCATAGCTGAAAAGTAGTCACATGTAGCCTATACTTTCGTATTCTCAATTGATTATTTATGGTGTTTCTTATCTTCAAATTTAGGAGTCGAATTAAGGTTGATGTGAAGTTGTATATATAAAATATGCTAGTCTTTATTTTAATCTCAATATTTCTACTTAACTCGTCTTATTTCTAAACATGTGAAATGTTATAATTTACAAATGTTAATGGTAGTGACATCTATTGCGGTTTTTTAGAATTAAAAATCTCTTGTATGAAATGGTACCCCATGATTAGGGGAAAGAAAGAACGATTTAACACTGGCAGTGGAAACACTAGAAGGTGAAGCAAAGAAAGTGGGTCTCAGAATAAATCACCAAAAAACCGAATATGTGCATATGCAACGATACAAAAACTTATTTTACAACTTAATTTGTTAATTAATTTTCTTATTTTATCTTCGCTTTTATTTATTGTTATACGTGTATTTTTTAATGTTTTAACAGGTTTTTAGTTGTGTGTATGGTGAGCATGCACTTTGCAACACCTTTAAATGTATTAGAACAGTAGTGTTGCCGATCGATAGTCAAATATCAACAGCAGTATGATTTCCTATTGATAGTTCCTATTCGGATATGACCGTGTGTGAGCTCTTGGGGATAGTGATTTAAAAAGTTATATGTTAAAGGATCTCTTTAATATTAAATAGTCACAACGTGCGGTTACAATAAAATTCACTAAAACTATCAAATGTTTACGTATAAAAATTAGGGGGTAAATCTATACGATTAGCCGATAGATAAAGCACTGAAAATGTAAATTCAGTACTAAGTACATGATGTGCAGTGACCTTGATACAGGTGCCGCTCAATATTATGTAAAAACTAAAACTACTTTTTTCGGAAAAATTAGCCAAACAAGACAGGCAGATAGTAAGATTACAAATAGTATTGCTATGCATGAATTAAAAACTATCGGTATTTGTGTTTAAATGACAATGAATTTTATCCATGCTCTTTTTCCTGGTGTTTACCTGTGGTAAGACAAGCAGATTATTCGCGCTCACTTGACTTTTTGTATGCGCCAACAAAACTGAGACTCTCTGAAATACTTTACGGAATAAAGGTTAAAGTTTTTTGGAGTTTGTGCGAATTTACTTTGCGCTGCAATAAGGAATGGCTGGAGGGATTATACCTACTTTTTAACTAATTTAGGTAATTGTCGTAGTATATAAAAGATAATATTTAATTAAGGAGAAAAAAAGTTTAATTTTAACCTGCATTAATACACATACAGTCACTGTTTTTTCATCCTTATAAATCTTCAAATGCTTAGCTGTAAAATGACGACGATTAATATTAAATACTATGTACTTACTTCTTAAAGAATGTTATATTATTTTTAATTACTAGCTGACCCAGCCAAGCGGTGCTGTGGCTCTGTTATTATAAGTTGTAAAAATTTTATTTACCATAAATTAAAATGAAATCTATCCTATGTCCTAACTCAGATAAAATCCAGCAAAATGAAAAATAATATATCAAAACGATTGAGTAGTTTCGGAGTTCATCGAGGTCAAACACTGTGACAGAAATTTTTATAATCTATAAAATTATGACAGTTAAGTATAATTGACATATCAAACTATTGTCAGCACAAAAGACTCAAAAGTTTGATACTTGGGCAAGGAAGGGCAAGAAAGTACGTCTTCATTGTTATGGAAATATACGGGAGACAAAGTGGTATAACATGACTAATACTGCCCTGCTTGCGCGAATGGTAAAGTTATATGAAAATACTTTATATGCTTTTGGTTTTAATTTTTTTTGGACGCTATAAAAAGGAAAAAATAAAATAAAATGAAACAAAATATTTAATTTCTTATTTTGAAATTCAAGGAAATTATATTAGACGGTTGGTTTTTGCAAAGATTCTCTTCTTTAAAAAAAGAGAATGGCTCGATAATTTGTTGGTTGATTTTTTTTATTTCATATGCTCTATGTTACTGCAGTGTTCCTTATTTAATATCCAAGATGTAATGTTTTGATAGTAAAGATTTCATTATGTCGCCGCCGGAAAAAAGATACCACTCAATATGTCGTTGAAAACGTACTTTCTGAGAAGTGTAAGTAAATACAGTAATATTTACGATGGTGGAATAACAAGTTCGCCGCCTCGTCAAGAAAATAAAATGAAATATGGACAAAAATATTATTATTTTTCGACTTAAAGTCCGTTTAAGTCGAAAGCTTTATGAAGTTCTTCCACCTGTATTTCAAAGATTCCATGCCGCTGCTCTTAATAAAAGATTCTTGTAAGTCATCAAATAATGTGATTAACTGCAATTTTGACCTCTTTATTGGATTTTAATTTTTGACTAACAAGGTATTTTTAAGTTTGTAAATAAGTAAGAGTCCGAAAGTGCCTAATCAGGATAATAACTTGGAAGGGGCAGTAATTGGAAATCATAGTTGTGAATGTTATCTATGGATTCCAATAGACAATTGGAGTAAATCGGGGCATTTCTCTTTGATTTTTTTCACGTAAACGATGTAAAAGAGTTGCAATATGGACGCTGTCACCTTGCCAGCCGAAGAAATTGCTTATATTGTGGTTTTCAATTATGGAGTATAATGATGAACTCATGTTTTACCCATTATCGCAAAAAAGATCTTGCGGATTAGTCTCAGACATGTCTAAACCGCCGTGAAGAATCGTGAACCGTATTCGTTTTTGCTTAAGGAAAAGCAATTTGGGGAACAACCGCGCCTTAGAAAATCCATATTCAATTCTGCATTACGATACCTTGTGTCCGTTCATACGAGATTCCTGGAATGTCAGTAATCTCCCTGATAGCCAATCTTCGGTCTGCCATTATAAGATTATTATCAATGTTACACTTTATCAATGTTATTTTTAAGCCGTACAAGTTGTAGGCCGACCGGAGCGAAGATCTTCCTCGATGTTAAACTCACTATTTAACCATTGTGTACGACGGAGCAAATTGTCCTAATGTTGTTGCTATGTCAGCGTGGATGGTTGGATCACTTTTGGTGTTATTTTCTCAAACAAGTATTAAATGACCGCACTCTACTACATTTTCTAAAAACGCTGCATTTGATTTTACTAACGACGAGTTACGGGAGAATAAACTCCGAAAACTTTTTACAAAAGGTTTATGTATTTTTTACAAAATAACGGTCTCACAAAATTTCAGGAGAAACTTAAGGATATTACCTAAGGAATGTGCTATCTAGGGGTAGGTACTCAATACTCAATTCTTTATTGCACTCCATAATGTTACTTAAATGTTTTGAATCAATTATGGGCCCTGTTGGGCACGGCAGTTTGATAGGAGAGAGGAAGTAAATTCTAAAGCTAATAAATTAAGTTTGATTTTCGTTCGAATTTAATTAAATGATTTAAAATTATATTGTTAAAACTTTTTTATGATTTTTATAATTTTATGTACAGTTTTTATTGATATTAAATTTCCAATAATTTTTAGGTTATTGGAAATTTAATCCCTATATTATATATTTGTTTTAAATAAATAAATAATTAATTTAAATTCTGTAGCTTTGAATTATTTAAGATAAATTTCTATATATTCATTGTTATTGTTAATATTATTATTATAATTTATTTATATCACAGTTATTATTCATATTCGTAAATGTCAATTTTACATTGATTATTCTAATATTATATTATATTTAGCCTATTATTGTATAATCATTATGTTTGTTTGTCATTAAAATATTCATATATACTATAGTAGCTTTTGTCAACAAGAAATGCTTTTAAATTGTTTAAAAAGGTAGAGGTACATGATGGTATGTTCTTTACTAGATCGTTTAAAAACCCAAAAACAGGCTGGCATTGCTTAGTCGGTTAAAACTAGTTTTCACGAACTATACAACTCCGATGTACCGTGGCCGTAGGCGTAAGTCGAGGCCTTGATAATTTAACTAATGAATTGGTGCTTTCAATTTTAATGGTAGACCTGTTGTTTAAACGTCTCTTAGGTAAAGGAAGGAAAAGAAATAAATTGAGGTTGGTGATGAGCTAAAAATAAGCTATCTACTTCTTATTACATTGGAAAAAGGTATTATTGTACCTGTGGTTTAATTATGCTTGGTTTTGTTCATATTACTGAAACAACTTATCCGTATGTATTTTTAACCGACTAAGCAATGCCAGCCTGTTTTTGGGTTTTTAAACGATCTAGTAAAGAACATACCATCATGTACCTCTACCTTTTTAAACAATTTAAAAGCATTTCTTGTTGACAAAAGCTACTATAGTATATATGAATATTTTAATGACAAACAAACATAATGATTATACAATAATAGGCTAAATATAATATAATATAAGAATAATCAATGTAAAATTGACATTTACGAATATGAATAATAACTGTGATATAAATAAATTATTATAATAATATTAACAATAACAATGAATATATAGAAATTTATCTTAAATAATTCAAAGCTACAGAATTAGTTTGTTTGTTTATTATGTTTGTTTGTCATTAAAATATTCATATATACTATAGTAGCTTTTGTCAACAAGAAATGCTTTTAAATTGTTTAAAAAGGTAGAGGTACATGATGGTATGTTCTTTACTAGATCGTTTAAAAACCCAAAAACAGGCTGGCATTGCTTAGTCGGTTAAAACTAGTTTTCACGAACTATACAACTCCGATGTATCGTGGCCGTAGGCGTAAGTCGAGGCCTTGATAATTTAACTAATGAATTGGTGCTTTCAATTTTAATGGTAGACCTGTTGTTTAAACGTCTCTTAGGTAAAGAAAGGAAAAGAAATAAATCGAGGTTGGTGATGAGCTAAAAATAAGCTATCTACTTCTTATTACATTGGAAAAAGGTATTATTGTACCTGTGGTTTAATTATGCTTGGTTTTGTTCATATTACTGAAACAACTTATCCGTATGTATTTATAAAGTCATCATCGTCATGAGAAGGTAACAACAAGTAGTGAGGATAGGTCAATTCCAACAAGCTAAATAAAAATTACAATGACTCTCGAGAGCACATCTTGTTTTTTCATTTGGTTTTATCTTCTCTAAACCATAAATCCCCAAAGATTTTTGATTGAATTTCGATCTGGAGACTTTAAAATCTTTAAAGGGATTACCCTTCCTTCGGCGTGTGAACGCAAACAGGCTTATACCGGTCTTGTAGAATGAGCCGAGCAATAATCAGTTATAAAATGAAATTGGGCACATCCTTTTCGTCTAAATACATTATATTTTGTAGTACATCGACGTAGTTGCTCTCGGTGGTAAGTTTTCACACATCATCATGCTGCTCATCCAGCCTCAAATAGATACCCCAGCAATCTCTTTATTTGATATTATATGACCGCGTGTATAACGCGTTGAATTTTAACGCCAAGGTGGAGTTGTACGTACTGACTTGATTTAAACATCTTTGGGCAATTATTGTACTTACTATGTACTAAATAACATATAGAATACATAAATAAGTATATATACGACGGTAATCTGGGAAAAAGAGCTTGTGTTGCTCACATAAACATAGCTATTACCGGACCTAACCTGAACTTTGTTGCTACGGTAACGGCCATCAAATGTTCTCATTGGTAGAACACATCAAATTTCTATAAATGAACACTCCGTTCGGAAAATGGGTCATACATTAACCACCACTCTAGTACTAGAACAGAGACCAGAACTTTAATGTGCGTTCTGAAAATAGTACGCAAAATATTTATGGGGCCTAGCGAAAGTGGTTGTTCTTCTTCTCAAGTCTAAATAATCTATGGCTATGGAAATATTATTATAATTTAATGAAAAAGATCAATTGACAACAAAATCAAGACAATATTAAAAATATGGTCTAATAAGAATTATTTATCTATTTTTTATAAATATTTGATTCCCTAATCGAGCTTGTTCATTTTAAATATAATAATTTTTGGTCAGCTTTTATTAAGTTCTTATTAAGTCTATGAAGTGTCCCACTTCAGTAATTTATGTATTATGCATAAATACGCATTCAGGTCGTATAGGTTTATCATAATAGGTTTATAAAATAAAAAAAATATGTACTGCAGACCCACCACTTACGATGTTTTAATGCTATAAAAACAACAAAAACGGAAAAGAAACCCTATTTCGTTTGAGCAATTATATTTTGTTGTCCAAAATTAAACCGTAACCGACATTAAACATTATATTGAGGATACGGGAAAAATAAAAAATCTGTTTCTATTGACGAAGACAAGGCGCATAACAAATAAAATGAGCCGATTGAAAATTTTAAATTTTTGCCACTTTTTTTAGCATATCAGAATGATAATTTGGTATTGTAATAATCTGGTATTACGCTTTGGAAAGTCTAATTTCACCGCGAAGGGCCGGTGTTAAAACCTCTATGACTTAATAACCGAACGATGTGATGGAAACATAACATTACGTTAGGTTAAAATAATGAGTAGTTAAGGGCAATTTTATAGATTATCATGAGAATTGAAATGTGGCTTTAGCGATCGATACTTCCGTTTGAAAACGCCATTTTTAAATTATGTATGAAAAGGATATAAAAGTAAATATAGGTGTTCGATATAAGCTTGTGATTAGAACTGCAAAGTTGATATGATTCATGGAATTATAGCGATTTTATAAGCCCACGTAAAAATATATATATTTTTTAATATAACAATCGGCCAAGAGGAGTCATACATATGAACTTAAAAAAACATTCTGATTTATATTAAGTGACACCAAATTTTAGGTTAATATTGCTCTGCTTCGAATACATTTTTATGGAAACTATCTTTAGGTACTTGAATAATGAGTTACATAATATTTCAAGTAAACTAATTAACCCTTTGATGATGTTTTTATTTCAGTTTTCAATTATAAATATTTTTTTAACTTAACAATGAGACGATATTTTCTTTGGCTTGGCTATTCTAACAGATATTGTCACTTACTTCAAATCATAAGTTCATAACATTACGCAGAACCTTATCTATATAATCGAATAAATTAAGTTGGTGAAGCGACCCAAAGTCAGTCTTGGCCTCCGATAACATAGCATTTTTCACAGGAAGAGGTGTATTCCTTTCGAGGTGGCCTAGCTAGCGAAGACTCTGTGTTTTTGTTTCGCTCTCTTTTGGTTTCTTCTTTGAATGTCAGCGACCAGATCAATACAGATCTTGTCACCGACTCGTAAATGCCGAATTTTGTGCGTTACTAAGAAGACTGGACACCAATACACTAAGTAAAGCTACACTACGACCGAGGGCGTTCGTTGTGTTCTGGTGTCTATTTCCTCTTTCTTTGTAGGTATTAGTATTCGTTTGTAGGTGGCATCTCAGGCTTTAATTATTACCCTCGCTACTCGGGTATTTTTGTACCGTTTTATAGGCATATATTTTTCATCTCACATGCTCGGAAAAGTTTGTTTTGTCATTCAATTACTGCGTAGAAAATTGCGTTTTATCCGCTAGCGTGGAAGCAAGAATAAATAATATGTAGTATAATACTATTTGTTAAAAATAAAAATTTTCAATGTATGATGGGTAAGACTTTATAGCGTGAGTAGATTTCGGACCGCACCCGAAAAAGAAACGTTCAAAGTTATCTCCGGTATTCTTAGTCAATTCACATTGAATAGAAACCAATATATATTTTTTTTGATGCGTACTGAAATTTTGTTTAATCCGAATTAATATCAAAACTGTTCAACAGCGACGAAGATACTAATTAAACTTTTCTTTAAGCTGCTTTTCTTGGTCCTAAAATTTTACCTCGCTGTAGCGAGGTAAAAAATTGTGTTTTGCTCGGCAGCATAGTTTTTAGCTTCTCGTACCTTTCAATAGAGGTAACTCGCCGCCAGAATTTGTCTTTTGGTGCTTTATTCTGAGAGGACATTTTTCATACTTCTTAACGACTATGTTACAAAAAAAAAAATCAAATAAAAATGCATAATTTGCAAGATTAAAATAGTTATCGTTAAGTAAAAACAATTAACTCGAAAGCTACGAACATCGCGGAACATACACGGGGTATTTCCGGGTACACCCAGATGTCTAGAATCTAAAAAAAAATTGGATCGCCTGTATATAAATGTAGCAGTTACATAAAAACATAATATTTACATAGCAGGTTCCTCTTTTTGAATGATTTGATACTTGTAAACTTTTTACAGAGATAGGGTCATCTCTGTAAAAAGTTTACAAGTATCAAATTTAAAATCATTTGGAGAAATTGGTCGTGGGTTCGAGTCTCGCGTGACTCTTGATACAGTTAATTATTTTCCTTGTAAACATTTCTTTGAATACAGAGAAAAAATCACTCATGATCTAGATACCAAGATTTATTATCGGTGAACAAATACTTCTATTTTATAGGAAATTAAGTCCAACAGGATTTTTTTTAATTAACTTCCAATGCGTTTCGTGCGTTTATAAATTTAATAAAATATAAACATATAGATAAAATAAGCCTACATTAAATTTCGATAATTAATTATCATTATTTTAAAATACTAATTTTATTTTTTTACAAGCCAGGACTTAGTTTATGTGGAAATGACTCCTATTCTTTGTTAATAATATCGTATGATAAATTAGTATTTTTTTTAAATATAGTAAATTTATCGTCGCCTGAATGCAGCAGCACGAACGCCGCAGTAAAGTTATAAACGATTTTAAACAAGTTAAAAACAGCGCAAACTAAAAGAAATTACCACAACTTTAACAACTTGCGTTCATGATTAAAAAAATAAAAATATATGAATGTGTTTACACGAACGTCTCTGTTAAGCGTATTCTTGTTTTATTTCGCTATCCAACAAAGTTGATGGGTACCTACATATCATTTTGATTATTTTAAAGATATTCAAAAATAAAACGGCATTCTATTTTTACACAGTTTGGGGATATCGCCAAGAAAACAAAAAAAAACTTATTTAAAAAATATTCCTTACAAAATGAGTTCGTTATGCTATGCGACCTGATCTTAGTAATATTTTATAAAATAAATTTACAATAAAATAGATAGATAGATAGATAGATAACGCATTTATTTGATACTACAGCCACATACATAAAAGGAAAAATATCACAATTTACAATTCTTACAACTTATAACTAGAAAATATGTATGTGTGCTGCAGCAGCGCAAAAAGGTCACAGTTCAGCGGTACATTTGCTCAGGAACCCCCGAACAAAACGCTGATTTTCAGCCATGACCACAAGGGAGGGACACGCGGTGACATTAATTAGTTATCTCATTAGATTAAAATGAAAAAAAATAAAATCAAAACTCAAACATGCCATTAAAATAATAAAATTATATGCATCATGAATAACAATAAATGAATAAATTATATTTGTATATTATGCATTGTTGCTATCTTCAATTATCCAAATTAAATTGATCAATATAACATTAAATTTTAACATTAAAAATATCAATAAAATATATATCATTAGAAAAATATTATAATATAATAAATTTGTATGCTCATACTGAAACCATAGGGACACTACAAATCAAGCCCAAAGTACTGGTACCCTTTCAAAATTTTTGATTTTTCAATTAACTTCTAAGTAAATTCTTCAATTTACTTTTAAAAGTAAACTTAGACTGTAACTGCCTAAGTGGCGGTGGTATATTGTTCCAGCACTTTGTGGCATGGTACCGGAAGCTGCCAGTAAAGGCTGCCGTCCTGTGCCTTTGTATCGCAAATAAGGGACGCAAGAGCCTAGGATCGCGTCCAATATACTTACTACCAATGAGATGTTTTAATTTGGAATATAAATATTCAGGACATTTAAACTTGACGATGTCAAACATCAGAGAAGCGAGATGAAGTCTTCTTCGCGATTCCATGTTCAAAGTTGATGACTTATTTAAATAAGGTGTTATATGGGTACGCGGAGGGACATTGTAAATAAATCTACAACAAGCATTCTGAACTCGTTGGATTAATATTTTTGTCTTCGATAAAAGCCGCGGTCCATACACCAGATCGGCATAGTTTAGCCTAGTTAAAACCAAGGATTCGCAGACATTGATTCTAGCTTTCTCACACAACATGTGCCGAATTTTGTACAGAACTTTTAATCTGTAAAAGCAATTTCTCACAAGCGCTTCCACATGACTTTCAAAACGTAAGTGACTGTCCAACACCACACCTAAATTTTTGGCCTCATGAACACGGTTGAGTTTTTTACCCTGAATGTGTACAATCGGTTGTATATCAGTTATTTTATTAATCTGTACTTTTGAACCCAGCACCATGAACTTAGACTTATCATGATTAAGAACAAGCCCATTCCTTCTTGACCAATCCGCTACTTCACCTAAGTCTTCGTTCAGTTTTCGCAGCGCATGTTTCATATAATAGGGTGTGTCTGAAATGTATAACTGTACGTCATCCGCATAAAGGTGATATCTGCTATGTTTGATTACTTTTGTCAAGTCAGCACTGTAAATAATAAATAATAGAGGACCTAGTATAGATCCCTGTGGCACACCACGAGTAATCGGCTTATATTCAGATAAAAGAATAGAGCCATCACGTCTACGGAGTTTAACAGTCTGATAACGACCACACAGATAACTAGTGAACCAGCTTACAGCTTGATTGTCCAACCCGTAATAGACTAGTTTTGACAACAGCATTGAAATATGAATGCAATCAAAAGCGCGGGAAAAATCTAAAAGAGCCATAATAGTACCACAACCAGAATCCTGTTCTACTAAAATATTATCAGTAACATCCAGCAATGCTGTTACAGTGCTGCGACCCTTACGAAAACCTGACCAATATGTTTTTATTTAATTTTTTGCATTCACACAATTAAATAAAAACATAATTATAGCTGGTTCCATCTTAATTGATTGTTTAATAATTGTAAAAATATTACTTTCAATGTTGAAGGTAGTTAGCGTTCAACATTGGTGGAACGATACTAGCTCATAGTAGAAGTTGGAATACGTTTGTAAAATTCGACACGTTTGCCAGCGTCTCGGTAGCTCAGCGGTCAGAGCAGTCGCCCGGATTGCGAAAGGTCGTGGGTTCGAATCCCATCTGAGGGCTCGGAGGCGTGGTTGTTTTTTACTCACGTATTTTATATCTTATAGAAATATTGCATTGTAAATGCAAAAAATTAAATAAAAACATAATTATAGCTGGTTCCATCTTAATTGATTGTTTAATAATTGTAAAAATATTACTTTCAATGTTGAAGGTAGTTAGCGTTCAACATTGGTGGAACGATACTAGCTCATAGTAGAAGTTGGAATACGTTTGTAAAATTCGACACGTTTGCCAGCGTCTCGGTAGCTCAGCGGTCAGAGCAGTCGCCCGGATTGCGAAAGGTCGTGGGTTCGAATCCCATCTGAGGGCTCGGAGGCGTGGTTGTTTTTTACACACGTATTTTATATCTTACCTGACCAATATATTATTTTTTTCAATATATACGATCAATTGGCTGTATACTGCTTTTTCTAATAATTTAGACATAAATGGGAGTTTGCTAATTGGTCTCAGATCTTGAAGCTTAGAAGGCTGATTAATTTTAGGTAATGGGGAAACTACAGCCTTTTTCCATTCACTAGGCACAACTCCAGATTTTAGAGACATATTAATGATGCATGTTATCACTGGTAAAGTCTGGGGTAGCGTTAGCATAATCATGTCTTTACTTATATCATCGTAACCAGTCGCGCCAGATTTTATAGACATGATGAATTTAAATACAGTCGTTTCATCTATTGGCCGAAATTCAAAAGTATCACTACCGAACCTTTCTGACTTGAAAGCTGTTATGTCTTGCACTGAGACTATAGCAGTCTCGGTAATATGTAAAAAATGATCATTTATTGTATTAGGATCGCTAAAACAATCAGGCAGATAGTCACTTTGACTTGGATCAATTAATATTTTTTCTTTAAGGTTCTTCCAAAATTTCTTACTATCATTAACGTTTGAATTTATACTGTAATTAAAGAACGCACGTTTTTCAGATCGAAGACCATCTGCTACTACTTTTTTGAGGTCCATGTAATACTGTTTGTGTATATCTAAGTTTGTCCGTCGTTGTCTCTCATGCGCTTCGTTTCGCAGACGGATCATATCCTTCAGTGTCTCGGTAACCCATGGCAAAGATCGACCACTCTTCATAAATATTGTTTTAAGAGGTGCGTGCCTATTAAAGAGACCCATTAAAAGTAAATTAAACTCACTAACCATAGCGTCAACTGTTGGTTGTCTGCTAACAGACTCCCAATCGATAGAATTTAAATCCACATTAAAAAAGTTAAGATCTATACTCTTCAGAGGTCTATATGTAATATATTTGGGCGGCACCTTATTTTTCTTAAGATCAAACGTAGTATTGACCATTCAATGCCCCAGTGATCCCGTGATATTAGACACCGTAACCTCACGCACAGAACAGTTAGTACACACTATATCAATCAAAGTAGCTGACTGGGATGTAAAATGAGTATTTTCCGTTACGACTTGTTTTAGGCCCATGCATCTCAGAAACAGATCCATTTTCACTTTTTTTCCGTCTAATGTCTCAGACATATTCACATTAAAATCACCGGCTAGCACCATATAATCATAATGGGAAAACTTAATTACAGACTGA
Source organism: Calamotropha paludella (assembly GCA_927399485.1). Classification (NCBI taxonomy): domain Eukaryota; kingdom Metazoa; phylum Arthropoda; class Insecta; order Lepidoptera; family Crambidae; genus Calamotropha; species Calamotropha paludella. Next base: position 26,653,989 of record OV656803.1, on the reverse strand, counting down.
GTCAAGGAGTCTATGAATATGTCTATATCCATCTTCGGGACTAGTCTAGTCATTGGAACAGCCTACAGGCCTGTAGGCTGTTCCAATGACTAGACTAAATCCATTAATTTTGGTACTTAACCAAATCTGTTCAATACAGTCCTCTGGAGCCTTTAGATAACGCACGCGGAGTTCATTTCTCATGTAAAATCCTACACCCCCTCCCCGTCCTCCACAAACATGTAGCGGACGTGGAACATAGCGTAGCCTATAGCCCGGTGGCGCAGGAGCACACCCTTCCTGTCCTGCTCCCAACCAAGTCTCATTGATTGCGACAATATCAGCTTTAAAGCGATCCATGGCAATGAGAAAATTATCATGTCCAGTATTTAGTGAACCTGCATTATACAAACCCAACTTTAAGAATTTCTGATTATTACCCATTTATATTAGACAAGATGAGATAAATAAAGTAGTAATATTCGATATACATAAATAAACATATACAGAAAACTATTTGTACAATGCAGAATATACGTATAAAATAAAATAAGATCATAAGCACTATCATTAAGCAGAGAACTACTAATAGCGTTAGCATTACGTAACTGCAGCACAACATATATGATTCGCAGACAGAAGTTTTCAGTAAAGCTTTGTAACCACACGCATATAAAAAACAAATAATTTGTATTAGCACTATGGAACAGTACATAAGCAAACACCAGCACAATATAAAATACACGCAATCAAATTGTAATATAATTTTACATATTGGGGCAATTGAATTATTACAGTAAAGTGAAGGTATAAAGCGATAGAAAATTTTAAAATGGTAACTCATAACGCAAAGCAGCACTGACATAAAATAAATTAAGCAATCCAAAAAACAATTCAATAACAAAATTAACGAGACATTAGGTTTCAACAAATCAAAATATAATAATTTACATTGTAACACCATTACAAAATACTCTTGTACCAAGCGTCTCATCATAAATAGCATTAGAAGTTTTAATCGTAAGCATAAATGAGTTAAATGCCTATAATATTCGTGAACAACAAAGCTAACATAATTTGTCAGAGCTAAGCTAAGAACTAACAGCATTAGGGCCAAAAACACGAGTGATATCAGCCTCAGAGCGCAAACGGTAGCGAGGAGAACCATCACCCTGCCGATGACGCGCATATACTCTGCCATCCCGCGTCCAAACATACTGCCAATCGAGACGTTTTGCGATCTCGCGGGCCCGCCGAAACAACTGCCTGTTGATACGAGTCAGACGCTCGTTCACGTAGAACCGGTGTGGCGGCGCAGACGTGACAATATCTTCAGTGGTGGCGCCTCGGCGAATACGAGCCGCCCGCAGCAACTGGTCTCGAACCACACGCCGTGTAAATTTCACCACGATGGGGCGCGGTCTCCGTAATTCTGACAGCTCTTCGGAAATTCCGGCAGGCCGGCCCACTCGTGCAGCGCTCACAATATCTTGTGCTCCAAGGTCAACTCCCAGCTTTTGAGCAAGGGTCATTACAATGTGCGACACATTTTCACTCTTTGATTCTGGTATAGCTGACAGCTCTATATCATTGAGTAGCAGCTCTTGATCGCGTTCGTTTATCTCCAATTTTAGCTGCTCCACAGAAGACATTATCGCGCTATCAAGAACTCCATTTACACTCCCGGCATCACAACGACGCTCTAAGGATTCAAAGCGTTCTTCAAGCCTGCTAACATGACAGTCATAATTGCGCTCCAAGTCATCAATTCGTTTATCAAGTTTATTTAAACGATCCTCGCATGCGACCATTCGAGCATTAAAACGTGATATAAACTCGGCGTCAAAAAAATCGCACCTTATAAAAATCTTATTCAAAAATTCCTAAACCTTATATAGAGGATAGTGTTAGGTATCATTAGAAAGGTAACAAAAAGGAGCATCAAACAACAATTAAGTGCAATCTTTTTTTTAATTAAAATTATACAAAAAGCATAAAAATTTGAAAAATAATAAAAAATCTTAATTAAGTCCTAATTAATAATCGATAATTTACAAAAAAAATGTACAAAAAGTGTCTTAAAATTAACTCAAAATCTAGTGTTACCCCCCCTTGCCCTGATGACGGCTTCCATACGGTCCCTCATAGACCTCACCAACTTCAGGAGCTCTTCTTGAGGGATAAGACCCCATTCTTCAATCACCGCGGTTTGGAGTTCCTCTAGAGTCGAAGGAGCCGGATCCCGAGATCGAACCTTACGTTTAAGATGGTCCCAGAGGTGCTCTATCGGATTCAGATCAGGACTTCTCGCTGGCCACTGCATCACAGGAATTTGGGACCTCCGCAGGAAGTCGTTCACGATGGCTGCAGTGTGTGCGCGAGCGTTGTCGTGCATTAATGTGAACCCCTCGCCAAAAGATTCGGCAAAAGGGACCACATGCACATCCAGGATCTCTGTGATATAGCGGCGCGCAGTCAGCGACCCTTGTCCGCGAGCACCTCCGGTCCGGGAGACGCAGACCAGGTCGGTTTTGCCGGCAGCCGACATACCGCCCCAGAACATGCAGGATCCGCCTCCATATTCCACCGTCTCCTGGATGCAGGCTTGAGCGAAACGTTCACCCTGCCTCCGGTATACTCTTCTTCGTCGGTCGTTGCAGAAAAGACACACTCGTGTCTCGTCTGAGAAGAGAACAGCTCCCCACTGCTCAATGGTCCAATCGACGTGGTCGCGAGCAAACTGCAAGCGGGCTCGTCGGTGCGCTGCAGTCAATTTTGGACCTGTAGCAGCTCTGCGGGCTGCTATGTTCTTCTCCTTCAGTCTTCTTCTAACCGTGGATACACTCACGGTGCGTCTGCGAACTGCCTGGAGCTCCTGTTGCAGCTGAACAGCGTTTGAGAAGCGATTTCTCAAAGAGTACGACACAACGAACCGGTCGTCTCTTTCCGAAGTGCAGCGACGTCTACCGGACCCATGTCGCCGGATATAGCCACCGGTCTCTAAAAAGCGCTGGTAGACTCTACGAACCGAAAAACGGCTCAGATTCAGTTGCCGGGCGACATCACACTGCCGCACCCCTGCTTGCAGTAGTGCAACCACTTGAGCGGCCTCATCAGCTGTAGTGTCCATTTTCCAGATGTTCTTTCTTCAGTAAAATCAGTGCGTGTGTCCCCTTCAACGGTTTAATAGCGAATGACCCACATTGAACCCGTGTTGACCTCTTTATACCCACAAAGTTAGCGCAACTCGCGACTCTCCCGAGCAGCAAAATTTCCTTAGAATTTTTGTGACCCTTTATTTGTTGCTTTAGGTTTTATTTGATAATGAAAAATAATGTTTTTTTATTAAGTTAATTAAGTAACCTTTTAAATAAAATTATAATTAATACGACTGCATGTGCATATCCAGAGTTAATGCCATTTGAACGTGATTTTCTTAGAGGTGCGATTTTTTTGACGCCGAGTGTAGTTTCATTAAACTCTTCAATCCTAGTTCTAGTTATAGTAAGTTCCTTTTGAAACTGACGAATTTCCATAATAAAAGTTTTAGGCAACGGGAGTTCCGGAGAAAATGTAGCAGTAATGTAAAAAGTGATCGTTACGCTAGCCAAAAAATGACAAATTTTACCATTTCAGTGCATGTGATAATTAGTTCTCTAGCTTAAGTTATTGTTTCTTCTCTGTTTCTCTTTATTTTTTTCCAACTTAAAATTGGTTTTGATAATAGTTTTTAATTTATTTGACAAAAACAGTCTCTGCTAAGCTAACATTACCGCAGCCGCTTTTATTTAATGGCACTTAAATTGAAATAGTTTTTATATAAATAATTGACTGCATAGAGAAGGTAAGGTTGCAACAAAATTTGTGTAATAAGTAATGAAGAAGTTAAAAATCCTGCCGGGCTAAAGTTTAAAATAATAATATTATTTTTAATTCTGTGAAATTAAATAAATGTTAAAGTGTGAAACGTTATTGTATGTATGATTGACATTCGGTAACACCATATCAATATATTTTAATTCTATTCCAAACTAAAGAAAAAGACTTCATTTTAATTAATTTCATATATTTTTATAGCATATTATATGAAATTCCACTAAAGTTACCAATATTCACCATTTAAAATGCGCGGATTTTTTAAAAATGTGGTGCAGAATTTCTTCTTTACGTATTCGTATATACAATGTGACCCGTCACCAGTGTCGAAGCCTTTAATGGTGTGAAATATGACATTCTTTATCGACAAATTGCCCCTCAAATTTGGTTTTTCTTAAAAAGCCAATAAATAAAAAATACACAAAAAGAATCTATTTGTTTTTCTTAAATTATTTTTTCTATTTTTTATTCCATGACAATTGAAACATGATGAATGCGTAACTGTTGTCTACATGTTTAGCTATCAAATGACACCTTTTTAATGTTTATAAGACATTTACATGAGTAGTGGTGGTCGAAGTAGAATGAGAGCCCACGTCTTGGTTACCAAGAAAAAAAAATGGCGGCCATTTTATAACCGTAAGAGAAAAACAAAATTTGAGGGGCAATTTGTCGATAAAAATGCCATATTTCACACCATTAAAGGCTCCGACACTGGTGACGGGACACATTGTATAAGTAGATCAAACTTGGGATTAACGGATTAATTAACATTTTTTTAAACATCGATATCATACAGTAGTCATAATCTACACTAATATTATAAAGAGGAAAGATTTGTAACATAGGCTATTTTTAATTCTAGAAAAATTTTAAACAAATTTTGTTCACCCATGCGAAGCCGGGCGGGCCGCTAGTATTATATATAATTATTTTGTGATCAACCAGCATGAATTGCCGTGAACTAGGTATGCATGTGTGCACTGGGAAATCAATAGGAATTCGTTAGGCTGATGTTATTTCCCAGGAGAATTTTTGCCTTGCGATATGTTGTTTTATTACAGCCAGTGCGTTGCATTAGAAATTCGACTTAAAGAACGTTATTTTATCGTTGGAGATATGGTTTTACGAGCATACTTTTTTCATTACAATGTAAGATTTGTTTTAATCACTTATCACGACAACAAACCAAAGGGATAAGACAATTTTAATTTGTAAGTACGAAGCTTTACTTGTTATCTTTGTAAAGACAACGACAAAGGAGTTGGCTTCGGAGTCTCAGTTCGAAGTAGATGCTTTGTATCGATCTCATATTTATTCCAAAGACGAAGACATTCTTAAATTATCAAGCCGAGAGATAATTCACTGATATATAAAATGAGGATAGTTGCTTCTGACATAAATTATTGTAGAGGGCACAAATATATTTATAAGTAGAAAATAATAATGAACAACCAATATTAGATAAATAAAATTAAATATTTCTAAAATTCACACTAATTAGCCTAGCACAAAGTAAGCATACAGAGTTTACTTTGGACTTTGACAGGTTTGTGTTATGGATTCTAGGGTAACCGATGGGCATACATATATGATACATAAATATGTAATATTCAAAGAAATATAACAGGGTTATTTTAAAAACACCATCCAAATTTATATATTATATTCATTGAAGAAAATACCGAAATAAGTAATTTATTTAATGTCATCCAGTTCTAAAATATTAAGTTAAAGCTATACAAAGTTATCCAAGGAAAACTACCGATTGTTATCATAATCACGCTACGCACGGTGTTGTGGCAGATGATTACACGACCCACGCCCCGCCCTCTCGTATTTCATTGATATGATTTTCAAATTTGAACGAAAAAAGATTAGGAACGTCAAATTGAAGAAGATATGAGTTGTTATGTTCTTTGATTATAACGTTATAAGTCGATAACACTTTTAATTTAATAAAAATTAACATAAAAGTAAACCATACTTTTATTGCACTATGTCGCATTAAAAAAAAATCAACTTATGTACAATAATTGGTTGGAGTAAAGCAACGGGTGTGTTTTAACCACAGAATCTCAAAGAAACACAGGGATCGCATAAGCAATTCGAAAATCGGTATAACAAAGCAATAAATTCAACGGTACGACATTTCAATATTTGAAAAATATCAAAAATTGAAGCTGGAGAAAAAAATAACACGAGTAAAAAGCATTTATTTTTAACCACTTTATCCAACAGCATTAATAATTCAAGTTTCACACATTTCATATTTTTCATCAAAATTAATGCCAAAGTGCCAAAAACTATTACCAATCATTTTCCGCTAAACTCGAAACCAGAGGAAAAAATAACAAGAGTAAAAAGCTGTTGTTCATTTTACACTATAGAATAAAGAAATGTACGAGTATAATAAAAAGAGTTTTATATTTTTGCAAAAAATTCACGAAACTAAGCCAGGCTACACATATTGTTTTACTCCAACCCAATAATTAATTAAAAATCCAAACAAAATACACTTACATGAAGTTTCAAAAACCATCACTTTACTTCAACGTGTAGGCGATTTCTCTTTAAACAGTATTGCACGTTTATGTCATTTAATTTTACCTTTTTTTTTACTTCATGACTTCGTCAAAGCCAAGGATTATTTTTATTTTTAAGTTCTCGAGCCTGGGACTGGGACTCCTTAACATAACATATTTATTCATAGCTCGTATTCATAATACAAACATCTGCCCCTTCTGGGATTCGAACCCAGAACCGTCGATGCGAAAGGCAGGATCGCTACCGTTGCACCAAACGGTCTTTAAATTCAGTTCTGTTGCGTAACAAAAAAATATATTTTTGTGATTATTAACAAAAAAACATCTTGTCAAAAGTTATTTCTATATATGTTTATATTATTTCTATATATATTATATAGAGTGTATTGTATTTTCATTAATTTAATTCTTTTATGATCCATACGTCTAAGTAGCAAAATATCCAACTGCACTAAACGTCCAAATAGCAATACGTCTAACTCGAAAATCGTGTTTGTAGCAAAACGTCTTACTATTGAAAAATCTATGTAGCAAAATAACGCCTGGTCACTTGGTAATTGAAACGTTTTAATCTATTTCACATAATATAGGTACAATTTTTTTTTTAGATTTAAATAGGCAATTCGGTATAATTTATAATCCTTTTGATAGTATAGGTCATTAATATAAATTATTTAATTGAAGGTTTCATTGTTATCACATTACGTACATAAATACGGAAATTAATTATTCATTTCCTGGGTCCAGAACTAGAGTCACATGCTAAAAATTAATGGGAATCTAAATCTAAGGTTTGTTTTTATTGCAAATCAAAAGAAAAAACGAGTGCTACTGTTAAAACGTTTATAGGTTTAATTTGAAAACGTTATGAAAGTGTGCTAAGCGGAAGTGAATGTGGTGCTTCTGCCACAATCAATAAAGATGAAGATGAGGTAATTCGCCAGTTGAAAGAACATAGCTGCAAAGCTGATTTCGATAAAAATAAAATTAACCAAGTGGTGGATAAATGCAAAACTAGCTTTGAGAAAGTCTCTAAATGGCTTAGTGACAACGCCCTTGCCTTAAATGTAGACAAAACCAAATATGTGAGGTTACAGTTGCTCATAACTACTCCATGCCATATGACAGCGCTAAACAACAATGTGATTGTCCTAAACTCACTAGGTTTAATTGCTAATTAGACCTTTTGCTACATAGATGTTTGAATAGCTAGACGTTTTGCTACAAAGACGATTTGCGAGTTAGACATATTGCTAATTGGAGGGCCGCCGCGCCTATAATAGCTATTAAGATCATAATCTCATTTAATGTCTATGAAACAAAACGCCTAACATCAATATCTAAAAAAAAATCTTCCACCTGATATTATCTAAAGAGCAGGATGCCTAAAATGGGATATGTCTTAAAAATTAAACGCCTAAAACACAATATTTAGCAGTTTAGCAGAATGAATAATAATTTTGATGAGTTTAAATAATGCAAATAATACATTTTACAAACTACACTATTATTGTATATTATTTTCATTTCATAAAGTGTTTCCACTGGGTTAAAAAAATAGTATAAGGCCAAAAAAGACCCAAATATAATGAAATCCTTCACAATTTAAGTATGTAGTCCTCATCCCATAACAATAGTTTTATTCAGAAAAGTTTTATTTAAAGGCCTCAGATAATACTAAACAGTTGCCGCGAAGGCACCGAGGTTCTCACTAATTTGGTTTTTGTCTAGTCAATGGTCTTTTTACTGCTGACGAATTCTCATAAGTTAATAATGTATTCCATTTTTAATCTCAAGAAATTGTATTTCCTTCCAAATAAAAAGGCTTTAATAATAATTATTTCCCCCTGCTAAGTAGGAGGAACAATGTTTTGAATTTTTTGTAAGCAATATGTTGTTTGTCCACTACTGCTATATTATGAACAACGAAGGATTTTTCATTCTCGAGTTCTTCTTATCGCAATGTTTCAAGTTGTTCTTAATATATGAAGGTTTGTGACAGAAATATATGAGTGAGTCATAAGATTTTATGACTGAGAGCTGCAGACTAGAGCAAACGAAATGGTATATTTTTAGTGTCGTTCAATCTTATGATATATTCTAATTCTTTATCATAAACAGAGTTTAGGTTTAAGTCTAAATTTGTGCACTTTTCAACATGCACATCAAGTATATCTTTTATTATAGAAGCATTGTAAGCAATACAGTCCCGGGAAATTTCCGAACCTGTAGAACCCTTTTTTTATCAAATGGAAAAACAAATATAAGCACTAATATTATGCTTAAGATAGCTTCGATTCTTCGATTCGGTATACCTTTTCAGTTTTTCTTTTTTTTTCCAACTTTTTTCTAATTTTGTGCTGTAAGCCAGCGTTGTCTCATCAATGAGAGGAACATCCTCTCGTATTCGAAAGTAACATTTTTACAATATTGGCAATCGATTAAGAACAGTCATTTAGGTCCATATTTTTTTTTAATCAATTGAATAAATCAATGCTATCTAAATCAAATTATTTTAATGGAAAATTACTTCCGCCTGAGAATTAACTTGTAAGCCGAAACGATGTCTAGTATTGCTAATAAAATAATTGACATTTTGCTATGTTTATATTATGCTTTGAAATCTTTTTTAGATGTTAGTTATATTAAAAAAAAAATACTAAACCTTTAATTTAGTTATACTTTTAAACCTTTAATTTAGTTATCACTTTCATTACAATTTTATTTAGGTCAATGGTTTTGCTTACCAAAATAGTTTACATAATCATATCCATGAAATCATTATTTTTATTAGAACCTTATCGTGACCAAAAATGACAATTCTATGAAATTAATTTTAATCTATATGCATTACTTCAATATACTACTTATCGATATCTATTATTTACACGATAATCAGTTGCATTACTAATTGAGTAGCGGGCAAGACATGGTGTGACTATGGTGGAAAGAAAGCATGCTATCAGTAATTTGGAGGTGTTTTAGGAACATCCCGAAAAACAACTAGGTAGATTTAAAGTTATTTTTTTATTGCCAAGAATTCAATAAATTCAATTAAAATTTTAATGAAAATTACAGAAAATATGAATAAGCGATGGCGCGTTATGCCTCCATCGGATAAATTAGTTTGACTATCATTTTTACATCGTAAAACTGAACAATAGGGCATTTTTCTAAAAAAATGTAATATTGTTTCGCGTAGAGTTTGCAATCACGACTGAGATAGCATTGGGGCAGTATCTCAAACACCCAGCCAGTCTTTACCGTGGAGAAGGAGAACAGTATCATCGGCGTAGGTTATAATTTTACATTTTGGTAGAGGTAAACCTACACAGGTCGTTTATAAAAAACAAAAAACAGGGTAGGTCCGAGGGCACTACCTCCACACACCATATTGTACACACCTATCCTGGCTCACGTAATCATCAATCACAACTCTTTGTGTTCGGTCACTAAGAAAACTTCGGAATACATCAAGAAAGTGACCTCTAATTCCAACAGCTTCGAGTTTTTAAGTAAGTTGGCTATGGAAATAGTATCCCTAGCCTTAAGTCAAGACTTTAATATAAGTCGAGCGATCGACGACGACGACAGCGACCGACGACTTTAAGATATATAACCTCAAGAGGTTACAATTTAAATACTTTGCCACTGCGTCAATCAATTCCAATATGCAATCTCCGTAGACTTACCAGAGCTGAAGCCATATTGATAGTATTGCGCATAATGTTAGTATTTGAAAACTATATAAAACCAGTTAATGGCTGTTTTCCTTTTAACAGAATTATATTCTATCCAACCATTTTAATTTTTTTCACTGTTCCATGATTGGTAAAAGTCATCTTTAAAATACGGGATAGAAGTATATTAACTACCTAACAACTAACTAAACAATGAAATTATTAAAATACATTGGGTCTGTATTTTCAAATCCATTTGCTTTATAAAAAAGACAGTTTTAACGTACCGAAACAGGAACGAGTGGATACGTAGCAAATTAATGAATCAAATCTAATCATTCAAATTTACTAATAAATTTACGGTATTCCTTCACATGGTTGGAAAGAGTTATAATAAGTTTTAGTTATATGGACATATTTATAATTACAACCAATCAAAGCTTCAACTTTTTGCTGCACAGTTTTTCCTTTCTAATGACGTCCATATTTTCGAGACCGTAATTTTAACAATGCTCTGTCTTTTTGGGTCTAACATGTTTTTAGTATAAAAGGTGCTTTAGTTTTGTACTTTATTAAAAAATCTTGACATCACTCAACTGGACAACTTAAGGCAGGAAATGATATTGCCCTTTCGTTCTAAGTGCAAAATGCCTGTGGAAAAACTTCCAACCTAACGCAACTGATTCGAGCTTTTAAGTTTTTCCTGTGGTTTATCTCATTTAACTAGCTTAATTTAATTTTTAAAACAAAAATTTAAAATAACAATTTTTGTAGGTATGTAAAAGATAAAAAACAGATGCGCGCCCAAATAGAAGCTGAAGATCGCGAAGAGAACAACCTCAAGAGATCGCTCGATGAGAAAGGAAAGCTTATCATCGAAATGAAGACATCGCTGCAGCAAATCAACGAGTTACTCTCAAGTGTAGGTTAGTTATGATAGTTCATTTGTTATGGACTCTTTTTCCATCATAATAGTAAAATGGTCGCTAAAATGTCACGAGTTACACACCAACCGACATTCTGATAATATGATCTATTGGGTTCACTACTATAATATACTCTGCAATCGTGATTACGATTAATTCTGTATTTAATAATATATTAAATTTACATATCTTTTCATTTTATGTTCAACGTTTTTCGGTTCGAATTTCACAATCAAATAATAATAAAATTTTTATTACAACTATTTAGCCGAGCTCAAAGTAAGGCACTGCAAGGCAAACATCCATAACATTTGTGTTGCGTACTAGGGTAACGTATTCGTTACCCTATTCGTTCTATTGAACGAACGAACGAATAAAAATAACGAACCTATATAAAATATAGATAAATAATATTTATTTATGGAAATAAATAGTATGTGCACTTGTACTCAGCATATACAAATGCTCGAATTCTCCACATAAATGTTTGCCCCTACTGGGACTAGAACTCTTATATAATGAAGTAAGTTCACTTCCGTTCGACCAAGCTGGTCTTCAATATTTTCATATGCCGGTTTGCGTATTTATTGTTGATTTAAGACAAGCAAATTTTAAACCCATATAAAGTTACTTATTCAAGAAGAATCTGTGCATACCGAAGCTTAGCTGATTTAACTATTTTATATAAGATTTTAAACTAACCGGAAAATATAAATTTAGAATGTATAGTCCAAATGTTTTAAATTATATTTTCGACCGTGACACTATTATTTTAAGTTTACCACGAACGCGACGTTGCCCGAAACCTGGGCAGAAATTGCTAAAAATAATTTCTTGTAATTTCGAAACCACATCCAGTTGGGCTTAAAATAAAAGAAACGACAGCGCCATAATTAACGGTACATCAATCAAAGTTAGCGGTTCATTATATAGTAATTAACAATAACGATTTATCTTCGCTAAATTTTGTGTCGTGATTCGGCAAATCTATATGCCTTTTTTGCTTTATAAAATATTTTAAGAATCGTAAGTCAATGTAATTTTTATAATGTCATCGGCAATATTATTATATCGGTATTGGGCTGTCTAAAATATTTTACAAAACAAATCTTCATCTATTTATTTTATAGATGACAATTTATATGTAATCAGTGTTGTTTTTGTCAGAGTCAAGGATTATTCATTTTAAAAAATCGGAATGCTGAATAGCAATGATATAAGTAATTTTTTTATGAAGTGTTAGTGATTTACTAAAAGTACGCGAAAACATCTACGTACATAAGGCTTATTTGTTTAAATAGCTGACATTACGCCGAGTTGTCGTAGAAAAATACGTACACCTATTCCGGCCATAAGTTCTGTTACAAATGAAAGTGCATTTTTTTTAAATAAGAATAAATAAATATTTCTAACATTCACACCAATTAGCCTAGCCCAAAGTAAGCACTGTAAGGCTTGTGTTATGGATACTAGGGTAACGGATAGACATACATATAATATATGATACATAGATATGTAATATCCATATAAATATATATAACCACCCATGACTCAGGTACAAATGCTCGTATTCATCATACAAACATCTGCCCCTTCCGGGATTCGAACCCAGGACCGTTGGTGCGAAAGGCAGGATCGCTACCGTTGCACCAAACGGTCGTCCAAAAAATAATGTAATATTACTAAAACTTATATGTACATATTTATTAAAGTCTAAACAAAAAAAATCTATTCGAAATGGCCACCTTTAGCTTTTATTTAGGCCGTTAATCTGTCTGGCCACGAATCTATGGAATTACGCATTGTCCATGGGTAATTTCGCCACTGCTTGCTCCAGAGATTTTTTTAGAGACTCGATGTCGCCGTGTTGTATAGAGCAGGCCATGTCCTCTAAAACTGACTATGATTTGTAGTCTAAAGGGTTGAGGTGTTGAGGAGATGAGTTTGGGTAGGTCGTGCCTTGTGACCAGGTGCAGAGTCATGCTGGAATGTCCACGGTACATTTTTAAAAAGTGTATTGCTGAGAGGTTTCACAACACGATCCGAGACTATCTCTTGATACACTTTGGCTGAAGTTTTCACTTCTTTATAAGACACGCCCCACCAAATCATCACTGAAGCAGGATGATGACCGCGTTGACAAATTTTTTCATCGGAAAGGGGATATTTCTGTGCCTTTCAACTGCGTATCGGGACAGAAGGCATTTTGATCGATCCACTCTCTTTAATTGTAAAGATTGATTTCGGGTACGTCCTGTATATCGGCTATAAGCACCAAGCTTCAGGTCTTCTTTTATAATACGCGACAAAGTCCTAGCGCGAATCTTCATTTCTCGCAATAAGATTTTTTGCTTCCTAATAGGGTTTCTACGAGTTTGGCTTTAACAGTATTAACAGCCTTTGTAGTTCTAACAGCACGCGAACGCCCAGATCTTTTATGGTCTTCAACAGAGGAAGTGTTGTTGTATCTGTTGATAGTACGATATACGAACATACCAATACCAATACATATACCAAGCTTTTGAAGTGTCTGGAATATGACCGACGGCTCAATACCCACTTTGTGCAAGGCGATCACTGCAATCTTATTTTCTTTAACACCCCGTTCCGTATTGCAATTTGATAATGAACACCAAAATATGTGAAATGGCGCGAAATCGAAAGAAGTTATTAAAATAATAAACGCGTTCCAAATTAAAAAAAAATCTGATAAAAGAAAAGGTTTTATGTAACAGTTTATAGCCAGACTAGTTAGAAGCCTATTAGTTTGAAGAAAATGGCTTTTATTATTCTAAATGTATCTCTATTAAAGGTTTGTAATTATTTATATGATTCATAAAGTGGGTTAATTAGGTAGGTATCTTCCCATTTTAAGTCAAATCAATAGGGTAACTCGAACTATAGAATTGTCCAAGTGAATTGATAAAAGTTTATATTTTTAAGCGACACAAAAACGGAAAATTAGATATTCTATATAAAGTAATCCTAATTATATTATGATAATACTTTATATGTGTGTTTGTTACCATTAATGTTTAGTAAATTTTAAAATTCCATAATGTGAAAACTTTCAAAAAGCGCGCGCTTTTTGTTTCAATGTTGAATCCCATAGAGTATATTTTCCCACGTTTTTCTTAGGTCGCTTTCTTGTCTGCTTGTCTGTCGTCTTGTCTGTCCGGTTGGAATCTTGTATCTCAATTTTGAGGCACTTCCCGACCACCTAGCGAGTTAAAACTTTCAGGGTCGCTCAGAACCCGATGACAATGCACGCTTTAACAACTTTCAACTTTCTAGGTGCACTTTCAGGTCAACTTTCGGCAACTTTCACTTTTGTATGGGGCTTATCTGATTGTTGCGTAACACATGGTTACTTCGTTGAGTTAATAATTGAAAAGAATAAAAGAATAATACTAGATTTAAAAATCTAAAAATCCCACGTTTTTCAGTAACCAAAAAGGAATAAAAAAACCCGGCAGGGCTAAGCGAAGGGCCACTCAAAACGTGGGGGCGCATCTTTACAAATACTCTCAACATATATGTATATCATACATCTGATTACATCTCCATAAGTAACATGCGCCTCCCACGTTTTGAGTGGCCCCTCGCTTGGCCCCGCCGGGTTATTTTATTCATTTATGGTCACTGAAAAACGTGGGATTTTTAGATTTTCAAATCTAGTATTATTTGAAAGTACAAACTTGTCAATATCGCAAGTTATAAGTTTCTATGCTGACATATGTTTCCTTGTAACAGGCTTATTCACGTTTGTATTATTACAGATAAATATTAATTTGGTCGTAAAATTGGACGACCTTTTTTGTTCTTAACATAAAAAATGCTTTTTATACATGTTTATTTATAGGCATAGTGGACAAGTGCATAACTATTTTAAATCCTTCTCTTGGAATAGTGTATATGTTTTATATGCCGTGGCCTCTGGACGGCCATGTCTGCCAGACCACGGTGTGTCAGACTTACATAACAAGTACTGTGTACAAATAAAGATCGGTACAAATAATAATGTCAAAAATAAAGATAATAAATTCCGCACTACCAAAAAATGATTCCATATATCTACATTCCTAGCAGGTAATGCCGAAATTTAGTACACAACACACAGCTTTGCATATTTCAGTATTGATTTTCTCTGCAGGTGCAACGAATGCGCCTCGACCGTACGATCAGGTGCCACCAGCGATTCAGTATGCCTTGGAAGATAGGATACAACCCATACCGCAAGTGGAGGCTGACTGTAAGTTTTTAGAAATTAGTTTTTCTTATTATAACAACAAAGTTAAAAATTCAAGATCTAGCACATTTTTGGTACATACCTACTAAAAATAATAATTTTTATTTATTTTATAACTGTAGGGGTATTTAACAAAATCAAAATGTAAGCAAATATTGATTAAACATTTTATTTTGTCAACCTGAATAGGCATTTTTATTTCAATAGGACAATAGAATTCAAAATAAAAATACCATTAATATCTAGACACTGTTGATAGGTGTATATCATATTCATGACAGGCATAGTGTCAGCATAACAACGAGGCAACCCGCCGAGCGACATTGATCAATTTCATGTCATTTGCTGACCAAACGTTTACGGATATGACCTAAATCGAATTCCAAGCAAAACTAAATAACCGTTGCTATTATTGCAAGAGTAATCCCTATTCACCTAATTTTCAGATTTACTATCGCTTAATAATATTGGGAATTTTGTTTGGAAGATTTAATACTGTAAGTTATTTAATTAAATCACGGAATAAATTGACTATCCAATACTCACAGCACGAAAGAAAACAGTGGTCATGAGGCCAGTTATAATATTGGCTTTTGTAGCATTTTTATTTATTAGCACAACAGTCTTACAGAACCTCTGTAAAAACAACAACGGGTTGCACTACGGGAGTTCCGGCAGAAGTGAAAACATGAACATTGTAGTTGTGCATTTTTGATATTTAGGAATGGTTAGGGAATGCCTTAATTATCTGTATAAAAGTACTATCATTTATGTGGTAAAATACAATATCTATTTATTGAGCAATCAAAGGAGTTAAAAAAACGGCAATAAGTTTAAAATTTTGTTAATTGTAAAAGAATTCTACTAAGAAGGACCAGAAAATTTAACATGCTACGGAAGTGCAGGAAAAGAAATTGTGGAATGTACTGTCATTTGTTTGCTGCATTGTAAATTTCCAGAAATATAGATGGCTTTTTGCAGATTATGAAATTAGTAGTTATTTCACAGCGCACACGCGCCAACACACTCTCTCTCTCTCTCTCTCACACACACACACTTAACATAGACTCGTTAATTTACAAATGAGACCTAGTCCTGAAAAAAATGGTCTTCCTAAGCTAGGGAAGGGCTCCAGATCATACCATGGAAATGTATCCTAAAATGCTATGTACTTATTTGTTGTGATGAATAAAGAGAATATTATTATCATTAGTTCTAAGACTACATCTATGTAATCCTTCGTTTTTTGTCCATGACAGTTGATAAGCTGATCTTGACAGCGAGGCAGAAACTGAACGTGTTAATTCAGGCCGTGTCTAAGATGGAGGTAACGCCAGAGATAAAGGCCAACGCCAAAATCTTCTACCATAACATTCTGGCGAGATCCATGCGCGACAATTATAAAGACGAAGTTGTGGCAGAAGGAGGTGAGTAATTTAGTTTTACATGTGTATAGTGTATGTATGCATTCCTGAAGTTCACACCATCAGTGACCTACACAATTATAAAATAGCTACAACATCATTAGTT
Source organism: Calamotropha paludella (assembly GCA_927399485.1). NCBI lineage: Eukaryota > Metazoa > Arthropoda > Insecta > Lepidoptera > Crambidae > Calamotropha > Calamotropha paludella. Next base: position 26,637,203 of record OV656803.1, on the reverse strand, counting down.
TGCTTTTATTATAAATTGTTAAAAACAGTACAATATAACTAGTCAAAACTATTGGCAACTGCAAAAATTAGTTAAAAGTAGTTTTGACTAAGGCACATGGTGAAAATCAATTTGAACTGCGGAAATATTCGATAGTGGTAAGTGTTGGTTTAATCTTTGTTTCTTCTTTATTTTTAACTAGCGACCCGCCCCGGCTTCGCACGGATGCAATGCTCTACTATATTATGCATGTATTATACATATAAACATTCCTCTTGAATTACTCTATGTATTAAAAAAACCGCATCAAAATCCGTTGCGTGGTTTTAAAGATTTAAGCATACATAGGGATATAGGGACAGATAAAGCGACTTTGTTTTATACTATGTAGTGATATGAGAAAAGTTTAAAATGTACAGAAAATTTTAAATTAAAAAATTATATCAGAACGCCGCAGATACGAGTGCTTGTTTTTTCCCTTCTACTCCGCCTGTTGCTCCCTATATTTATTTAGTATGTGAATGATGGAATATATATATATATATGTAATAGTGATTTATAATTTTTATCTATTAACTTAGCATAGTTACACAATGAGCCATCACTTTGAATATAACAGAAATGTGATTTTACTAATTTTGTTAAAGTCTATATTAAATAACTGAGTTCTTGTGTTCAGTCTGTTGTTGGAATAATAGGAGTCAACATATATATTTTAGCATTAGTAAGTATTACGTACTTTATCGGAAAACAAAGAACTTGTAAAATAAATGCTCCCAACAAAAGCTATTGTGTAAATTCATTAGAGGGCTACGTGAAGATTTCTAAGGTTACCTGGCAAATGATGTCGATACGATATTAGGAGTATTTTCAGTTAATAAGAAAGTAAGTTGCGTGAGCTGTCGGAAGAAAGGCAGCGGGTACCAAGAAAAAAATGATATCTAATACGTACCGCTATTTAATCTTGCTAAATCGATTTTTCCCACAGTGTTCTATATCTATCACGATCGAAAACAAAATAAACAATTTTTTCACTAAAAATAAAACGTACGTCCACCCATGACCACAATTTTTACTTTATATATATAAACCTTTGCATATATAAGTTTAAGGTAAATGTTTTGCTTAAATAAAACGAGCTAGTTCTCGCAAATTTGTTGGGTGGGTTCTTCAAGCAACCTTTTACCATGAGCTGTCGAGCCCGACACGGCAAGTCTCAGATTTTTTTCGACTGCGTGGTCTTAGTTCCCGGACATATGTATATAAAGCGGAGCGTGACTGCGTCGCTGATAGATCTAATTTTGTACAATGATTGAAGCGATTTAGAAGTAATCTTCAGATTTAAGAAGCGACCTCATTGGGATTACCGTTACCATCATTTACGTACGCGAGTGGGATATTCTGCCAGGGATAAAGAGTCAATTTGTAAAAATTCCTGCAAGTTAATTGCAATAGCCACAGCGTGTTACGCGCTTACGTCAAAATAGATCACTAAGATAGGCGGGTCACACATGCGCAACAAATAAACTCATCATCATCACCGAATAAAAGGTTATGCATACATTCAAATAGGTACACTAATTAAAGAGACGAATCATTATGTTCAGAGGCCTAAGTGAAAGTTTTTAAATGTTACTATCGTATTTGAGTTTATATTCGTACGGTACATAGACATCAACTATGACATTATTATAATATGCAAATAAATGTGCATATTTAAAATCTTAACTCATTACGTTAACATAAGATAACAACAACAACAAAAGTTAAAAATTTACACTCAGTCCACACGGGCCCTAAGTTTAGACTATATTTATTTTATTAGCGTTACTTTCGACCAATCAATGTCTAAAGGAAACCATGGTTTTAACTCTATATTCTGTTTTATTTATTTCATTCTTCGATTATATTAGTGATTAGCGCCTTCGATAGCAAAGTAGTAATATTCTTACAGAAAAAGAAAATATAAGTCGAAATATAATTTAATAAGCAAGTTGATCAGCATCAATAAGTATCAACGACTCACCTGTTTAAACCTGGTAACCCAATATTACTCAACAGAAAATGTGGAGCAACTTTGTTTTATTCATTCTTTAGGCTTCATACGTTATTTGCTCCATTTAATTTATTTGGTTAGTAAGTGAGCGAAATCACAAATATTTCTTATTTTATCTATTATTTTATTCAATTATTTTTAAAGTTTTGTTAAACTATTTTATTGCTTAAAATAGAATTCATGGTGATCGGCAAAATTTGCAAGTAAAACGTACAATCACAAAACTAGAAAGAATTTGCAGTAGATGAAATTAAAATACTATAGCATTTTGGAGTATAGTGATCCGCACTATACAATAGGTAATAAATTCAAGAACACGGCATAGTCACAATACTATACAGATACCATTACCGTGACACAGCCATTCTAACTCTTCGTTCTGCAGATTGTACGTATCTAATTCGTTTGTTTGTTGTGTTTGCGCTTTCCCCTCTTTGTCCCTTCCTCCAAAGTCCTGTCGAACATGGTCCAAAAAAAACGTGGGCAAAAACGGTATTAAAAAGGTATGTTTCCAGTACTTGTGTCAGTTCAAGGGATTCATGGAAGGTGTTTACGTAACAACATAAAAAAAAATAAAAAAAGTCTACGAAAATATTTTTACATATGCCATTTACAACTATTACAAGTAAAGAATCATATCGATACCTCTGGGCTGTCGTAAAGGATATATTGGTGAGAATGAGTCTTTTACACTGTTTTAATCAAAATGTAAGCATCTATCGAAATGTGTAATTCGTTTCACAAAATTTCCCTAAAAATATACGTTTGCCACCCCTGATATCTAGCAATGAAAGCATAATTTATTGTGAAAGTACAGATGTGTATGATATTTAATTATATATAGCGTTTAATTATATATTGGGTATACAGAAAATGTTTACAGAAACTATTGGCCGTAAGATATAAATTCCGCATCGTCCTTGATGACCCTAAGATCTTAATAAGAATAAATCATACTTTTGTGGGTGAAGGCCATCGTCGATAAATTGCCCTATATATACCTGTGTAAATAAAAAATAGAAAAGTAATTTTCCTTTACTACCTAATTTAGTTTATACTATGGCCATTCACTGACGGCGAAAAATAACGTAAGCGGATAAAGTACCAGAAACCTCTCTTTAACCAAAAAACAAAACCAAATTAAATTAATGAATGTATCACACTTAATTTATTAACAGCAAAAGTTATAAATATAATTTGTGCTAAATTGCCGTTTCCCATTAAAAAGGCAATTTATTTTTCAAAAATAACATCATCTATATGCGGTACTTCATTATTCTGGCATTGCTGCAATCTAGATGTTTGCAGCAATGCCAGATAAATGAGAGCTTAAAAGAACAATAACTCAGCATGTTTTTAAAATTGTCTGAACACCTGTAGCTATTGTTTTTTTAAATGTCTGTTAATTTTAAATAATTTGAAAGTTATTTTTTATTAAAAACGGTGGATTAAAATGATTTGATATAATTAAACACACATTAGGCTAATAAAGTACATTAGTAAAATTAACATTTCCACTTAAACTTTGCATTATTAGCACTTAATTGAAAAAAAATCGGATTTTGATACTAAAATCGTAAAAGTCCCCTTAAAAATATGATCAGACTTTGGTTAGGACAAATATGGTTCAAAATGTTCTAGATAGTCTATACTAACACCCCCTTTAAGGCTTTGCATCTAGCTTCCAAACACCCTGTATATTTGTTTGAACTAATGGGGTAGGATAGTAATATTAATATTAATAAATAATTTTTTGCCTTTAGGACTCATTGAATTCGAGATGGAAGATCCTAATGTGCCGAGCCATGCTATCGTGAAACTTCGTAGCAAACAATTAGTGGACGCTCAGGTCAGCGAGTTCGACGTTCCAGACTTTCCAGCAAAGAAGTAGATACCTTCACAGGAGACTACCCGCTATAAAGAATTATATATCAACGCTCTCCGTTTGTTTTATTATTGGATAGCCTTTCATTTACCCGTATTTAAAAAAGATAGAAACTTACCTTTCAAAGATTAAAACATTCAAGAATACTTTATAAAATAAAAAATATTATTTAACAGATACTGTTATAGCACTTTAACTCGACTTACTAATCTCGTAGCACAAAGGTAATCAAAGAAATGACACTACTTTTATTTTTTATTATTCAGGCCATAAAAGAAAGAAAGAGGGTCAATAAGGCGGGTCTTCGGCCACTTTCATTATTGATCTAAAAATTTTTTTTTGTCTATTATATGGACTAACAAATCGATTCCACCCCAAACGGAATCACCCCCAACCCCACTCCCAAAGAAGCAGAATAATCATATATGACTTAATACATTTTTTTTTGCGGAGCTACTTAGAGTACAGAGTTTTGAAAGGTTATATTATTTTTGAGCTAAAAAAATATTTTTTTATGTTTTAAGTCATATATGATTATTCTATTTTTTTGGGGGATGGGAGAGGGGAGGGTGTTTGGGGGTGGTTCCGTTTGGTGTGGAATCGATTTGTTAGTCCATATAGTACTGTAGATAAAAATTTTTTTTTGGAATTTTTAGGTCAAAAATTAAAGGGGCCGAAAATCCGCCATATTGACCCTCCTCCTTTAATTGTACGAGGATATCGAAGTTAAGCGTACACTAACCTTGGTACACAAAACCTTGTTGTCTGTTTTTGGTGGCGAGTTACAAATACAGTAGATAAACTGAAGTGACTGACTCCAGTTTTATTTTTCAATGCAAGTAAAACGTTTTTAATAATAATAAAAGCAAAACAGGGCAACTTTTTCGTTATAAAATCGTTATCCTTTGGAATTGCTATCATATTTGTAATGCTCTGTGAAACTAAATTCTTAAATTAATTTTAAATTGCGAGGCGTAATAACTACGCGGTTAAATAAAATAACTACATGTAGTAGGTCGGTGGTCTTATTAGCAGGAGTAAAGAAAATGTTTTTCTCCTGTACCCTTTTGAGATGTAATAGAAAATAAAATATATCTGAAAATATAATTATCAAATAAACATTAATTAAATTTTAAAGTCCATATATAATGACTATACTATAAACACTTTATAATTTGATAAATGACCAAAAGCAATAAAAATAGATAATGGAAGACTTGAGAATTTTTCCCTCCAAGCTATCGAGACTGCCGAGGGAGGATAGGGAAAAACGTTGCCGAACTGAGTGGATATCAAATTCCAGAAATATGTGAGAGCAATTGAGAATCTGATTCAAGCAATAATCGTAGAACCTACCGCCATTAACCTGCATAAAAGACTCACTTTGCCTGGGGGCGTAAATGTTTTTACAATGAAACTACACACATTTAAAACAATTGATGCCTCATCTCTTTAGATATTAAAAAGAAGGGTCTTCTTTAAATTCTTTTCTTTAAATTTATCTACTTATTTATATATTATCTGGTTACATGGAAGGCATGTCAAATAGTAATTTCTTTTAGGGTAGGTACTTAATAATTTATTTGTTTGTATGAGATCTTTCAAAAATGATATCATGCAAATTTGTGGTTCGGAGTTATCTAGGGGGAATTTATAGGACCTTTCAAATTGACGGCTAGGTTAAACGGAGCTCATTACTTGGCCTTTCTACAAAACAACTCGTATGATTTATTGGAGTATGTAAACCTACTAACAAGAAGAAACATGATATTCCAAATTGATGGTGCTCCGAGCCACTATGCAAGAGAGGTATGAGAATACCTTGATCACACATTCCCGAAAAGGTTGCGTGGGCGAGGCGCCCCAATTCCTTGGCCTACACGGTCACAGGATTTGAATTCAATAGACTTTATTTTTCAGGGGATAATACAAAGAGGTGGTTTGATAAGGCTATGTACTTGAAATGAGCCTAAATAAATAATAAAGAAATTTGAAATGCTTTCAGTTGATCAAATCATTTTTAAGGCTTTGTAGACTGTTTTAAACCGGGGGCATATTGAAAAAGTATTGTAGAATAAATTTAGTGATATAATTAGTAGAAATTGTTTCATTTGTTATGAATAATGAACCTCGAAAAAACCTTAATAACTATTACTAAAAATTCCTTGTGGATGACAAATGACTAATAATAAAACTTAGAAATTTCACCTTTGTATTATAATTAGAGCTTAGGGTATCGGGATTATTTTTAATTTTCTGACTTCAAAAAATTCGAATAATCACGAAAAATAGATGGGATATTTTCAACAACCCCAGATTTCAGGAATCCAAAATAATTTTTTGAACATTGCCTTTTGGATCACCTGTATGTTACACGCCCTTTAGAAACACACCCTTCTCCCAAGGCACTACCTATTCACAACCTAACGCGCCCTCACCTAAGAGATTTGTTACACTCCAATTGCCACTTGTACCTGTGTTTGCTACCATGTTTCGCGATGAGTGTCACTTACATCTAAACTTCCTTATATTTTATTATAGGGATCTACTCCTTCCTCCAAAAATGACTGTTCAATGTTTCGTTATTGATTTGTTGATTTTATTAGTTATACACATGGGCTTAGCAAAAGAGCATACTTTTTAATATTTCTCAACTTATGTTACAAAGTTAACATTAGTACAGGTAAAAGTTTAAGCATAAAGTTCATATAAGTTCCATCTGCTTTTATAAATTCCAGACGTAACCCAAAAAGAAATATTATTTTTGTTACTATAATTTTTAAACATCCTTGAGTTCATTATTAAATAAACGAAAAGTGTTATCTTAAAGAATGTTTAGGACCAAAACAAGGAACTGGAAGATTTTTTTTTACTAACATTAGATCTAAATAATACATTGTTTCGATATTGGCCTTCAAGTGATTTTGCGTTTCGCAGAAACATAATGGTACTCGAGGATACTTGGCCGCTGTCTTGATACAGTTTAGATTTATGCAGACTTTTCAACTATTTCTGTTTACCAAAAAAACGCATTCATTTTCTCAATTAATTGGGTACTATATACCTATTTGTACACCGACCTATGTCGACCGCTTATCGATTAATAAAACTTACAGTTTTATAAATTATCCACGTAGTATCTTATAATAATCTATTTATGTCAGTTACGCAAAACAATTGCCTAATTTATTATTATAGAAATAACATGTACTAGTTGTACGTAGATAGTACATATTAGTCTCGTGGAGCTAGGTTGATGGCGCAGCGGTAAGCGCGTGCGACCTATGCTTACGGAGATGATAAAAAAAAATAATGTCTCGAGCTCTTCCGGGCCTCAAACGTTAAGCTGTTGATCCCAGCTGGATCTGTGACCGACAGTACCCACCAATCCGCATTGGGCCCGCATTATGGCCCAATTTTGTTATGCGGTTTGTGCATACGTAGGGAAGGTCTGTGCCCCGGCAGTGGAGACATTAATAGACCGGGAAGAATAACGGTGGCCACTATTCCCACGAATAAGTTTGGTTGTCAGTTTTTATGTATGACAAACTTTTTCATTATTTAATTTGAAGTTGAATCGGCCATACAATAATTAATATTACTTTTCCGTGATTTTAATTGATTGACCTAAAATCTGTCACGTAATATAATAGTTTTGCATAATTTATTATCAGCAAAGTAATTATTTGCATTTGTGCCTGTAACATCGTTACAATAACTGAATACTGAGGGTTCGCATGCTGATTGGGTTTTAAATGCCTCTGGGGCAGGCAGGCCTGCTACCGGGGAGTTAAATATTGTATTGTATTCCTCCTCTAAATTGGAGGCATTTCACCTGTTTTTATCCAGTTTACATATATTCCCCTGTCTACTTTTTGAGGATTTGGAAGTGTAAGTCATTATGTTTAAAAACTCATACAAATTATGAGTTTACAATTACTGTCTCGCCATAGATACACTAATAGATAATAATTTGCAGTAATATTTTAACTCCTTTTAATTTTTAGAAGATTTATATATTTTAATTGATTTATTGATTTCATAAAAATATTTGTTTACTTTAATATTTTATTTAGCCTGGAAGAATGTGCGCCAGCATATATATGGAAATATGAAGGTTTTGGCCCTATCATCAGCCGCCATTTTAATTTTTTTTCAAAATCGCGGTGCACAATAAATGTCATATATTCGGATAGGGGACACTTATAGGTACAAGCATAAAATGTTATATAACATAACATCATAAAGCGTCATGTTTCTGAGATGTCCGTTTCAACTGCGCGGCCACCTCATAATATTTGATGAAACTTTGCCAGGAATTAGTGCTAATTTGTTACTTTACATACTTCTTTTCGTGAATTTGTTACAAAAGAAACTAAGACGGTATGACAAAGAATAGTTGGACGCTAGAACCGCCACTTGCTGTAGTGATCGCCCGTGATTACACAGAAACTATATAATGCAGATAGACGAATGATGCATCAAAAGAAAGGTCTTAATTTGTTCAATTTGTTACAAAAATAAAAAACGTCAAAACGTAAATAAACAAAAAGTTATGCAATATTTAGTTTTTAGGTTATGAGTAGGTAGGTATGGCACCATAAATATCAAATTAATAGAGGCTTTGGTGTATGGACAATTAGTTACTAATTTGTTACAGCGACTAAACATTAAAAAATACTAGAAAGTGGGTTCAATAATTTGTTACAGACGATTTTAGTTGGCCGCTGTATAATAATATTGTGTCGTAACCACACTCCTATTACGCATATTCGTTTAAACAGAGTACAACAAACTAAATATTGCATAACTTTTTGTTAATTTACGTTTTTTATTTTTGTAACAAATTGAACAAATTAAGACCTTTCTTTTGATGCATCTTTCGTCTATCTGCATTATATAGTTTCTGTGTAATCACGGGCGATCACTACGGCAAGTGGCGGTTCTAGCGGCCAACTATTCTTTGTCATACCGTCTTAGTTTTTTTTGTAACAAATTCACGAAAAGAAGTATGTAAAGTAATAAATTAGCACTAATTCCTGGCAAAGTTTCATCAAATATTATGAGGTGGCCGCGCGGTTGAAACGGACATGTTTCTGAGTTATTCGAAGATAAAAATAACAGTTGCTATAACGAATTTATTTAATTATTTTGTAGTTATTTCATGTTGTTTAAGTTTTTACTTTTAAACTGAATCAGGCAAAGAAAGAAAACAAATATTATTATTCTAATAATGATTTTGTCGATTAATAACTTTAGACCTTTTCCCATAGATAGTCACATATTACCTATACTTTTATTTTGGTGAATAACTCCGAAACATGACGCTTTAGGATATCATGTTATATAACAATTTTTGTTTGTTTAAGTGTCCTCCATTTAAATATATAACTTTCGTTGTACACCGCAATTTTGAAAAAAAAATCAAAATGGCGGCCGACTTTAGGGCCACCCTGCATACAAAAATCTTCAAACCCCTTTGTATGTCTGCTAGAAATATCTTCGAATATCATTAGTTGGTGAAAGAGTTTGTCGGTAACAAGATAAAGGACTGACAATAGTTTTTGAACTACATATAATAAATTATTATATGTATTATGGTATTATTATTATTTTAAGGAACGCTCACTCACTCAGATTCACAAGTTATTTACATTTACCTAAATTAGGAAACTAATCAAATGACCAAAATAAATTTGATTCTAATTTAAGGTGTATCTACTGATTCTTGAAATGTAAATAGACACATGTGTTAGTAGTAATTAAGTACAATTGTAAATAATAGTGTTAAAATTATTTAATATTAATAAAAACAGCACTATGAAGTCACTTACACGATATATTAGGATATTTTTTTTTATTTTTCTACCTAATATTAAACTACATATTCTGCTTAAAGAAATAAGTAGAAATTATTAATTAATAAAAAAATTCTGTTCTACATTGAAATTTCTGTATAAAGTCAGCCCGTAGCGATGGTAACAGAAACATAATATGTTTCATTAGTAAAATTTCATAATACTATACGATGTTATCGTTGAAATTTGGTTATAAAATGACATCGAAAGAGGTAGTAACCAGCCGATATGCTCGAGATACAGAATATAAATACATTGTATTATATAGTTACATTTCTGAATTATTTATTTAATACTAGCTTTTACCAGCGGCTTCTGCCGCTTTTTTTCAATAAAAAGTATCCTATGCTACTTCTTATACCTCCAAGAATATATGTACGAAGTTTCATGATGATCGTTTTAGTAGTTTTTGCGTGAAAGCATAACAAACAAACTTACATTCACATTTATAATATTAGTAGGGATTTAAGCAATGACATTTTTTAGAAAAGGGCTTAATTGGTAGTAAATAATTTAATTGCTTTAATTTGGCATATTACCGCCTTTTTCAAATCACTGTACGCTTAATTATAAATAAATTAGCTGATTCAGTTTCTGTAAAATTTACTTTTTTATATTACCGCTTTATTGCCCGGATCCAGCGATTTCTAATACACGTACACAATAGATAAGATTAATAGCCACATGGAAGTGTATACGATTTAGGGTTTCTTCATAGTTATTTAACACTAGAGATTTGGAGCTAAAAATTATGTAGGTATTAGCTTTTCAATAAACCAGCTGGTATTTGAAATTTGTTGAAGTTGTGAAAGAAATTAAATTTGTTGGCATTGAGTTCATAATAATATTATTTGTAAAGGTATGCGATAAATTATCAAATGTTATCTCAGCTCTCGAGATAATTCTTGAGTGATAACGCCGATGGAACTATCAAATTATCTATAACCGCTCAGTCGTGTCGCGTGTTTACTTTTCACTCAAGTGACGTTGGCCATTTGTTCCGTAACTTCTCGAATGTATCATGTTCACAACAAAAAGAATTATGGTGCCGATATTACTACGCTTTCGTCCGTTTGTAATGTACACAGGTGTAACAAACGTATGACATTTTTGTTGCTTCGCTGCGATACGAATGAAATTCGGTCGATTAATCTTTATCGTTACAATACCTGCAATAAACGTTTGATTAATAAAAGTGTAAGGTATATCGTTCAAAACGGATAACAGTTTTTTCCCTATGTCAGTGGTTCATTTTACAACTATTCTGCAATAAAACGTATTAATAAAAGTGAAAGTGCTTTGCCTCGTGTGTCACAAAAATGGATAAACTACGCCAAAAAACTAAAAAGGATCCGTCCGTCAAAAATGTTGTTATGGATAAAAGTAATACTTTCATCACAGATATAAAATCTATGAAAGAACACATTAAAATAAAAGAAATATTGCGAAATGTTAAAATGAATAGCAGTATGCGATTAAAAGCACCAAGAGGAAGCAAGATTATGCCCAATAAAGATTTTAACGAAGATTTTGATGAAAGTTCTAATAATGAAGAACTGCCAGCAAGTGCCACAAACATGGAACTTTTAAATTTGGAGTGCGAAGAAGAAGGCGATAAAGATATGAACGAAGGAGAAAAAGCACAGAATGGTGATGTTGTAGCAGCATCTGAAAAAAGTGATATTGCTGAATCTTTAAGTGACAATGTGCCTGTAATTATTGTTCATGAGCACTCAGAATGCCAGAAAACTCTTCAAGATGATCCCATACAAACAGAAAAAGAAATATCTCCAGAAGAAAATGAGGTCAGGACCAAGTCAAATGAAGACTTAACTTGTGTGGAGTCAGATTACGTTAAAGAAAGAATACAAAGCAAAAATTTACGTGAAAGAAAATTATCATTAGATCAGACAATGCTTAACAGGCGGGAAAGTTTTTCTCAATCCGAATTAGATCTACATTCTATGGGAAAATTGCCATTAGAACGAAAGTCTTCATTTTTTAGAAAAAAACTGGAAAATTTCTTTAAAAATACTACAGAAGTGTTCAAGAGACAATCAATGGGAAATAAATCTGAACTTTTGCGTAGAAGTTCAATGTCCATGTCATTGCAATCTTTAAATGAGGATTCTAATAATAATATTAGCCCCGCTACTAGTGAAAGAGTAAGTAAAATTCACATATTTCGTTCTGCCATACCATATTAAAAGACTTTATTGTACAGAGCGGAAAATATCTGCCCCTGAAATTTACTGATACCATATCAACATTAAAGTAAGCTGACTAAAATGAAGGGAAATAATTCACTTTTAGAATTAGTAACATTGACCAGCTGTAAATGTAAGATACGAATTATCATTGTTTCATTGTACTTATAAACAGATTTAATAAATATAATATCTGTTTTATATATTTGGCGACCGTTTGTTGCAGCGGTAGTGATCGTGCCTTTCGCACCGACGGTCCTGGGTTCAAATCCCGGTAGGGGCAGATGTTTGTATGATGAATACGAACATTTGTACCCGAGCCACGGGTGTTTTTATATATTTCTATGAATATTACATATCTATGTATCATATATATATGTCTGTCCTTTAACCTAGTATCCATAACACAAGCCTTACAGTGCTTACTTTGGGCTAGGCTAATTGGTGCGAATGTAAGAAATATTTATTTATTAAACCTGAATAAAAAAAACCTGGAAATCTAACAATTTGTATTAATGTAAAACTAGGTAACAATATTTGTTCAATTTAAATTAACTCATAACTTGATAATTTATATAATACTAGCTGACCCATACACGCGTTGCTGTGTTATAAATTAAAATGAAACCATAGTCTATATCCTAATTCTGAAAATCAAATCAAAATCGGTTGAGTAGTTTCGAAGTTCATCGCGGTCAAATACTCAGAATTTTTATATATACAGATTCTTTTTATTTCTTACGTAGATCTAATTTTGTCATAAAAATAAAGAGAAATAGTTAATCTGAGATATAAAAAAGTGAAATTGGTAAAAATGTTCAAAACAATAACATGAATATATCTTAATATATGTAAATTACGTGTCACGTTGTTTATCCGCGATGGACTCCTAAACTACTTAACCGATTTTGATCAAATTTCGTATCTAACTATCTGTTATTTGATCTAACTTAAAAAATAGGATAGGTTTTATTTTAATTTATTACACAGCAACGCGTGGTTTGGTCAGCTAGTATATATATATATATAGACGAAAATAAACATGCTCCATCGCCAAGTATTTGGAAAATTTTATAGACTTTTATATTGCATGTTTAGGGCAAGTGCAGTTGTTATCTACAAAATAAATTTGGCTCAACCTAGAACTGTATTAATAAAACTTGTTTACTGGCAACGACTTAAATAACATAATCACCACTAGTTCATTGCGTAAAATGAAACCAGAATGTTGTGATTAGATAACTTCCGTCGAATTTACTTTAGTTTTGCATTAATGATATTTCCATTTTAAGGGTTAATACAACCAGGCTTTATTTTAAACATATTCGTGGCTGCCGTGGCTTATATATATTATTACTATCTATATATTATATTACTAGCTGTCCCAACCACGCGTTGCTGTGTTATAAATTAAAATAAAACCTATCCTATCTTTTAAGTTAGATCAAATAACAGATAGTTACGAAGTTTAATTAAAATCAGTTAAGTAGTTTAGGAGTCCATCGCGGATAAACAACGTGACACGTAATTTATATATATTAAGATTATTACTGTAAAAATACAACTTTACAGAATATCCATATTATATAGCAGTGTTATCATTAAAACATGCAATGGGCAAACGAAAGTTTTAAATTATGTGAGCTTGGTGATCAACGAAGAGAAAAATTCGTCTTCTGTACATATCTATTATTAAAATTTAATGAATGATAGATGATATTTATTTAGTTCTTATTTAGTGCATAAAAATAAAAGTACAATGAAACCGAGTAACTTTAGTATTTGCTAAGAAATTAACCGTTTCGCAGCTTCTACTAAGTAATTTATTTTTAGTTGAACAAAAAATGATATTATAGTTATCTATTTTAACCGACCTCAAATAAGGAGATCGTTCTTAATGCGATTGCAAGTTTTTTTTATATGCAATTTTTTAAGAATAGTCAACAGCATATCAGCCTTTGCATAGCTGCCAAATGTTTCCATTCAACTTTCAGCTTAAAGTTTAACGCACACTTAAATTTAAGTTACTTAAATTATGAATTGTGGAAAAAGAAAGGAGGTACCCGGTTTTGGCCCCAGAGTGCACAAAGAATAACATACCCGAAAATTCTTTAAATTTCCTTTTATATCTGATCAAATTATAAGTCATTCTAGCAAATGTCTAAGAGAGCTTGCATGTTATTCACTATGTCTATAGTGGCTTACTTTGGAAATGTTTTCAAAATTCACTATAAATTAGTAAAATTTCCAATGAGTAAAACGAATACCCATATAACAAAACAGTTAAACCAATTTTGAAGAAATTTGATATTTCAAACTGGCAAAGGCAGGAATTTCTAATTCTTGTATCATCACGAAATTTGCATATAATACTAAGCTGGTGAGCAAGAGGTGTTAACTAGGAAAAAAAAATAGTTTGGGCTCATTAGATTCAGCGTAAAACTACTTATTTAGTTCATCTGACGAAGAAGACCTGATGATGCCTGAAAAATGTCTAGTAGATAAAAGAAAAACAATGAATTGGTTAGCGTATCACTTGAGAAGGGCTGGATCGATTTGGCACTTTTCCATTTTTAGGATACTAACATGAGAAAACTTGCACAAAAATATCAAAATTCGGTAAATGATCGTGTGGTTCTAATTGTAGATAATATATTCTTTAGATTTATTATAATAATATGGAATTGCTAAAATCTTTATGCCATTTTGCTTCGATATCTGCAACAAACTGAAATAACGTTCTGAGAATAGGAGCGATCAAAGTAGTTTCAGTGAGTTGTGCATTTTATTGTTTCAAGAGACAGTAATATACTTATATAATTTTTAATTCAAAGTTATATTTTGAACGACGAGTAGTTAAAGTATATATATATATATATATATATATATATATATATATATATAAATTTTTTGTACAATAACATAACTGTCCTCCTTTCTCCTTCTTCCTCTGATCCTCCTTTGATTAGAGCTAAGATTTGAACCTCTACGAGTACATATGCTGTGCTTTATGAACAAACAAATAATATTAGAATAATCGATTAAGTGAAGGAGTTAGGAAACCAAGGAAATATGGAAAAATAGTGCATAAAGAGAAAAACAAAGATTAATTTGTAAACAATATATTTGACCTTAAAATTAAGTTTCAATATTTTGTGTTCCCTCCGCTAGCCCTAATAACTGCGCGAAGACGATTCTTCTTTGACCTAATCAGCTTCTGAATCGATTCTTGCGGGATACCTTCCCACTCCTCTATCAATGCCGTGTTCAGCTCATTCACACTTAAAGAAGCAGGATTTCTGAACGAACCCCTTTCTTCAGTTCATCCCACACGAGCTCAATGGGATTCAAGTCCGGGTTGAGCGCTGGCCAGTCCAATGTGGCGATACCGACTTCTTCGAAGTTGAATACTTTGTGGCACGTGTAGTTATGTGGCACGGGAAGTGTGACAACAAGCGTTATCGTGCATAAGGAGGAAGTCATCTCCGATATATCCCGTATAGGGAACGACATGTTCCAGCAGAATAGCGGTCTGAAATTAGATCCCTCTGCTCGCCCGCCTCGTCCCCCACCAGACACGAAAATGAGCTCTGTTTTACCGCCCCCCATAAGCACTGCGCAAATCACTCCCCAGGCCGCCTGTAAACCCGACCTCTACGGTCGCTGCTGTGCAAACACATTCTGCACTCGTCGAAGAAAAGCCTCGGGTCCATTGCTCGACTTCCCAATCAAGATGGGTACGAGCAAATTGAAGGCGTGCCTGTCGGTGATCTGCCGTCAGTTACGGGCCTGTGGCAGGCCTTTTTGGAATTAAATTTACTCGCTTGAGTCTTCGTTGAACTGTCCACTCGCTGGCAGCTACCCCACGAACATTTCTGAGTCAAATGTCAATTTCAAAGAGAGGTTGACACTATAAAACGGTCATCCCTCTCCGATATGCACCGTTGCCGTCCAGATCTTGGTCTCGGGTCAAAGGTCAAAGTTACTTTTTCACTTAATTGGGGATAGCTTCTTAAATACTGGCGTGATATGAATGAATATAGTGACAATTTCAATTGATGCCATTTTTATTATTATTAACTAATTATTTAGTACTCAAGAACTCGAAACGAATTTCAAGTAAGTGATTACATACTTTCGCTCGCGACTGTAATAGGTTTGTTATTTTACTACATACATAGATCGTACTTGAGTTATATCTAGTCGACTTCTACTAGTAAGACAGCTTCATTTTATTAGAATTGCGTAGCAACTGGTAGAATTTTTTACTCACGTACCATTTAGTTGGTGAAGAAGCATTTCAAAATGTTAAAACCTATTGTCAAACATTGTCCCCGATATTAAGTATTATTATACATTTTTTCATAAAAGTGCTATCTATATTCCCATTGAAAAAGCTTTCATGATTAACGACATGACAGTAATATTTATGTTTGTAATTTAAGCATTTCACTTTTCAGTTGCAACAAAGTAACTGCAACCTCCAATCGTCGTTGACGTTGGATTGTAGTAACTCAAGCCTCCAAAGTCAAGGAGAGCCTCTGCCACAGACTCAAGGCGATCAACACTGTTTGGCTAGCAGCCAACCTGCTCTTTGCACAAGTGAACCCCTGACGAATTTGTCGTCTGAAAGCATAAACAGTAAGTCATAATTTTATGCTGTTTTTTTTATTTTTAATATACTATACCAATACTTTGTTTTTAAAGAATAATAACATTAAAACTTTAAGAATCGCCGTATATTGATGGAATATATCGCATGGGGTATTTATTCAATATTTTTTTAAGAAAATATTCGTCAAACAGAAACTATCGAAAAGGGAAGAAGTCTTTCTATTAATTAATGTTTATACAAAATCAACGTTCTGTATTATTAATAAGAGTTATTATAATATTTCTTGTTTAGACTTAAAAAAGTTTATTCTTATAATAAAACAATATTTTATCTCACATAGGTATCAGGTGCACATACAACAAAATAAAATTCAATGGCGCTATACTCAAATGGCAGTAAAACATATTGGTGGCCGCAAATTAAAATCATATTTCGATCATAATTTATCTATCTATTGAGCAATTTTTTGCGTTGTTCTTCTGGTTTTATAAATTTCATATGTTGCTTTTTTGCGAGTGTTTCGATAAAATTCGTTCTATAGGTTGGTAGCCATTAAACTCTCTTATAAAATACGCAGCAATTAATTGCAACGAAATCAATGGAGGATAGATCCACGAATACCTGCAAAGGCTCAACGATTGACAGATGTAAAATAATGAAGTATTTCTATTATATTCTTTACCACATCGTTTAAAATTACAACGACTTCAAAAATTAATTGATCCTTGTAACATTCGTTTGAGGAAGAACACAATTCAAATGTTATTCTCACACGACTCGGCTAACTAACTAGTTTAGAAAATTAAAGTGACAAAGTATCTCTATATATTTAAACATTGTACGTTCGATTAATGAAGAACACAATTTTGTTTGTCTCACACGACTCGGCTAGCTTACAACAGGCGCCATGCGCTGCGGCGCGGGAGGGGTGCGCGAGCGCGGTCCGGTACCGGCGCTCTCATTGGCCGTTGTCGTCAGACAGACAACTTGACGAAAGTTAGAAAACTATGGTTGGCAACGTTACGAAAATAATAAGGGTTGCCCGCTACATCCTCCTCCTCCAAGTCATGACGTCGACCCGACGATGATTTGGCAGAACTAAGAACGAGCTTGCTTCCGAGACTTACGAGGTCGACCTCGCAGTTGCCGGGGTAGGACCGGCTGTTCAATATTAGTTACATCATCACAGATAAGACCAGTAAGATCGGAGACATGGAAACGACCTAAATATTGACCCTGGTTATCGTCCAACTCATAGGCCGTAGGGCTAACGACTCTTTTGATGGTATATGGCCCATCCCTCTGAGGCATAAACTTTCGTGTTAAACCTTTGGGCGCATTGCTAAGGGCATGTGTGGTCAACAATACTTGGTCACCAACTTTGAAAACAGGAGACGACCTTCGCGATGAATCAACGTATTCCTTTTTCGTATCTTGTTGCTTCTCAACCCGATCTCTTATGTCCTTTAAGGATTCCACAAACCTAGATAGGTAGGGTGTAACCTGAGGGATGAATGTCTCTTTCTCTAATTTGGCCCGCAGATCATGCTGGATGTCAAACGGCGTTCGCATTTCACGACCATACATCATGTACGCCGGTGTTACACCAGTTGTAGAATACGTAGCTGTATTAAGGGCAAACTGTACCTGGGGTAAGAATTTCGGCCAAGAGCGATGCTCATTTTGTACTAATATGGCTAATTGAACTTTAAGGTCCCGGTTTTTAAAGGGGTATAAGGTTTTGTTTAATACCGAACAAAAACATACACTGCTGCATCATTGCAGACACAAATTGGACTCCATTGTCTGAAATGATCCGTCTGGGAAAACCATACCGAAGAAAATATTCTTCTATCATGACTTTAGCACACACCTCAGCGGTTGCCTCTTTGATAGCGAAGACCTCCACCCATCTGGTGGCAGTATCCTCGATGAGAAATACCCACTTCTCACCAGTCTCTGCTTCAGGTAGTGGACCGAATAGATCAACAGCTAAAACCTCACCCCGTTGATTAAGAATCGGTGTCTGCAAAAGTCCAGTGGGTTTTTGATTCGCAAATTTGTAGCGTTGGCAGGTTACGCAATTTTTCAGATACTCTGTTACATGCTTTCGCATGCCTTTGAAATAGTACCTCTGTCTGATACGGTCTAAAGTACGGTCTACGCCTTGATGACCAGCCGTAGGTGTGTCATGGAATTCTGCAAGTACATCCTTGAGCATTGATACTGGTACTACTAACTGCGGCTCTTCGGAGTCAGATTCTGGAGCGTGACGATAAAGAACACCTTGGTCCATTAGATAGCCGCGTTCTAACCAGCGAGCTGAAGTTGTGGGGTCACTGCTGCTCTCCATGTCTTTGATAACCTTGCTTTCCTCGGGATCCACTATTTGCGCAGATCTGAGTTCAGCAGCACTTTTGCGAGGTAAGTCTATGATGACTGAGCAGACTCCACATGTTTTTTGAGTAGTCTCGTTGCAGAAAGGGCGGCTAAGGGCGTCAGCTACGACATTAGCCTTACCAGGAGTGTACTCATACTTTATATCAAAAGCTTGCAATTTGAGGGCCCAGCGCATTAACCTGCCACTAGGAGATTTTAAGGTCAAAAGCCACCTCAAGGGCTGATGGTCGCTACGCAAAATAACTGGGTGACCCTCTATATATGGGCGATACTTCTCTACTGCCCACACGACGGCAAGTGCTTCCCCTTCGGTAGTCGAATACTTCTGTTCAGCGGGCGTCAATAGCCGACTGGAATATTCGATGGGATGCATATCGTTGTCACTCTCGCCTTGCAAAAGGACAGCACCCAATGCATAATTGCTAGCATCCGTGTGTATTATGAACGGTTTGCTATGATCGGCCTGTACAAGGACTGGTGCTGTAATAAGTCGCTTTTTCAACTCATTAAAGGCTCGACGTTGTTCATCGGCCCAGACCCACGGCTCATTCTTCTTCGTTAGTTTTGTGAGTGGCTGAGCTATTCCAGAAAATCCAGGCACAAACTTCCTGAACCACGAGCAAGTTTGCAAGAAACTTTTAAGATGCTTGAGATTGGCTGGTTCATTCATATGTTGAATGGCCTGCACCTTGGACTCGTCAGGCAAAATACCTTTGGGAGTGATGAGATACCCTAAATACTTTACTTGTTCACAAGCGAAATGGCACTTGTCTCTATTGGCACGCAAGCCAAATAGGCGTAGACGTTCAAATACAGCCTCTAGGCCTTCCAAATGCTTCTGGAAATCTCCATTTGTCAAAATTAGCAAGTCATCTAAATAAATTAATAAGGTGACATCCTTTAGAGCGCTCCCGGAGCGAAAACGGTCCATTAACCTTTGGAAAGTCGCTGGGGCGTTTTTGAGACCGAAGGGCATGCGAATGAAACGGTAAGTACCAACAGGTGAAACAAATGCCGTTTTGTCTCGATCAGCAAGGGCCACGGTCACCTGCCAGTAACCAGAACGAAGGTCGCAGGTACTCATGTACCCTTCTCTTTTAGTGGAGTGAAGGAGGTCCTCTATAACTGGCAAGGGGTAAGTATCACTTTTAGTAATAGCGTTAAGGCGCCGATAGTCAACGCAAAACCGGTACGTACCATCCTTTTTAGGAACGAGGAGAACTGGTGCGGCCCACGCTGATTTGCACTCTTCGATCACACCATCTTTCAGCATCCTTTCGATTTCCGCCTCCATTATAGACCGTTTGGCGGGTGTGATGCGGTACGGCGGCACGGCGATAGGCGTGTGATCGCCTGTATCGATGTGGTGCTCGGCAAAACGAGTGGCCTCTCCTCCTAGTCGAAAGACATCTTTATGGCGCTGGAGAACATGTGTGAGCTGCTGGCGTTGGTCCTGGGTAAGCGACAAGCCTTCATCATCCCTTAGCGTCATCGAGGAAACCGGGATTGATTCATGCTGTGGTATTCGATTTTCTTCATACTCAAGGGGATAAGTCTGCGAGCATCCCGAAAAGCGCCAGATAGAAGCAGCAAAATCAATTACCATACCTGCAGCATTGAGGAAGTCGATACCCAGGAGAGTGTCGTTGTTATCGGCATCAGGAAAAATAAAATTCACTGGTACAGTCTTATCAACAGTTATGGTGACGTCAACACTTGCCACCAGGACCTCACGAGGATGCACGACACCATCAGCAAGCTTCACATTTACCTGTTTGGATCCGAAGGTAAACCCTTTTTCCTTAAATATTTTATAAAGCTTATGACCCGCTACCGAGCATTTAGCGGCGGTATCAATCAAAGCCATGCCACGCAAACCAAGAATCCGAACACTAAGCATTGGCCTTAGCGGCGTAGCACCTGCGGTTGTCGTCTGCAAGACGCCAGACGCAAAGAGGGAAACCGCGGGCAAAGCATCACCGGAAAAAACAGTGCTTGTCGCGGCCGCAACCGCGCCGCGGGATTCGTCGGAAGGAGCAATAAGCTTATTTTCACTATAGCAGTACAACTCACGAGTCGGAACAATAACTGGGGCAATTACCCTATCAGATGGTAAATAAATGCTAGGACCTGTTATGGGTGCATTTACCCTACTAGGCGACAAATCAATGTTAGGACCGATAATGGATGCATTTACCCTACTAGGCGGCAAATTAATGCTAGAATCCATAATAGGTGAATTTACCCTTTTAGATGCCAAATCAATGCTAGGTCCGACAACAGGTGAATTTACCCTACTTGGTACCAAATCAATGCTAAGTTCGATAATAGGTGAATTTACCCTACTTGGTACCAAATCCATGCTAGGTTCGAATATAGGTGATTTTACCCTACTCGGTGAATCTATTATCAATTCCATATCACAAATATCATTTGAATTCACACTATTACTACCATAATGAAAAGAATAACTCTTACAACATTGAAGTTGAGAATGATCACTAAAATTGTTACCAACACAATCTCTATTGAACAGCTGTTGCGACTGTAGGTAATAAGATGATCTACATTGACAATTAGAACACATTATATCATGTTTACATAAATCTTTATGAAAAGAATCTCTGTTCATAGTTTTAATATTTGTATCATGACTTGGAGTGTTATCAGAGGGTGTAGGTATTGAATGAAATTGATCACTTACCAAAATCGGCGAATATTTTTCGATTGAAAGAGATGAGAAAGCTACATTACTATTACATGTAGAACATTGCGACCGCATGACCCCTCTCGCTCCGCAACCATAACAATAGATCGCCTTGGGCGACTTATCACTGTTATCACCACTATTATTATCACTACACTTTTTTAACCTATTACAATCTTCCCGTACGTGTCCGTACTTTTTACAATAAACACATCGTTGTTTCGTCTTCTGGCTTAATCTTAAATAGGCATCGGTGACGACCGCAGCTGGGCGCCGCGACGTTGCCGTCGCGCTCGCGGCCGTAGGCGTCCCGTTGGTATCAGCGGTCGGCGCGGCGGAATGGCGCGGCGGCGCCGAAAGACGAGCCGCGCTGCCGCTGGGGCCGGTCTCGTACGTCGCTGATTTTTGGCGGGCTCTGAGCGGTGGACAGGTCTGCTGCTGAGTACGCGTATCCGATTCTTCTATTTCAATAGAACGGGCGAGGCGTAACATGTTGGAAAAATTGTTGAATTCCTCTCTTCGTAGACGTTTACGAATTCGTGCGTCGAGTAGGCCGTATACCATGTCGACTTGTGCCTTCTCGGATATATCACCGGCAGGAATCTTTGATAACAACGCACGACATTTCGCAACAAACACGTCGGTGTTTTGGTTTCCTTGTTGTTGTTCAAATAATTCTTTGTATATTCGGTGCGGGGGTCGTTTATCGCCGTAGGTATCTATAAGAAGATCGATAGCGAAGTCCCACGACGTGATCTCTTTCTTTATACCTTGGTACCATACCGCTGCATTATGGGTAAGCACCATAGAGAGCCCCCTGAGGGCGTTCTCATCAGAAACGTTAGCGCAGTCTTTATAACTGTATAGCGTCGATGAATGCCTCCACTGACTCGTCGGTGTCACCGCCTAACCTAGGGGTGCAGTGCTTAAAGGTTCCACTGCCGGCGGACGGTGTGGGAGTCGGCACAGAAGTTGGGGATGACGGCTGGCGAACTATTCTCTCCAGCAAGCGTTCAAAAGCGTCAGTTTGAGACTGTTGCATGGCGGCCATCATGGCGGCAACCTGTCCCGAGGAAAAAACTGTCTCTTCGACGCCACTTTCATCGTCGACATCCACGGACCCCGTGGGTGCCGCGTCCTTCTTGCACGTACGTGGCATTTCGATGAACACACGCGAAACGTTCGGTAGATAGGTGCGATTGTCCGGGTTCAGTTCACTTCACCCGCCCCACGTTGGGCGCCACTTGTAACATTCGTTTGAGGAAGAACACAATTCAAATGTTATTCTCACACGGCTCGGCTAACTAACTAGTTTAGAAAATTAAAGTGACAAAGTATCTCTATATATTTAAACATTGTACGTTCGATTAATGAAGAACACAATTTTGTTTGTCTCACACGACTCGGCTAGCTTACAACAGACGCCATGCGCTGCGGCGCGGGAGGGGTGCGCGAGCGCGGTCCGGTACCGGCGCTCTCATTGGCCGTTGTCGTCAGACAGACAACTTGACGAAAGTTAGAAAACTATGGTTGGCAACGTTACGAAAATAATAAGGGTTGCCCGCTACATCCTAAATATTCGATAGTCAGGAAATTTGTTAAGATATTATAATATATAATAGATAGTTAAGCAAACTTACCTGAAGTGAAGTTTGGCCGTAATTGTACGAGGCGTTGCATCCGAAGGAATTTATATTCATCAGGTAATCCACTCTTCTATGTACCAGACATCAAACACATATTTAGAGTTAATAACACTTAAAAAACCGCGCCATTTTGCCTACCGCGCTGTCAGATCTTTCAATGTAATTCATTTTGGAGCCCTTTTCGCAAAAGTTTTTTACAAAGGGGGCAACCGTTAAAAGGGAAGGGAGGGAATATTTTATATATCTCTTCGGATGCAAATCGTCCAATTACGCTTCTCATTTACTAACTTCAATTCAGATAAGTTTGTTTAACCATCAATTATACTTCGACGTTGCATCCTCGAGATTTGTTATCAACAGGTATATGTTTAGAACACAAGTTTTGCGAAATCATACAATTATATTTGATTAATAATTTGATTAAAATAACATATAATTAATAGTGTTACTTCTTAAAATACCTTTCTCACAATCAGTAATCAACTATTATAGATAGCCGCTGCAAATGCGTTAATGTCATCCTCTGTTATAAGTGGCCTTTTATAAAATCGTGCAAACACCAAATAATTTCCTGTCCACCCTGCAGTTTTTTTTATATCGCCTAATGATAGACCCTTCCTATTTGCTGCGGAGGTGAACGCGTGTCTCTCACTATGTGTTTATAACAGAGAGTTACTAATACGGCTATTAAATAACGTTTCTTTAATCCAGGTAGAAGTAGTAGCGTCATGAACTGGTTTCTTATAAGTGAGCAATAGTCATGTTCTAGATTTATTTCTATATATTTTGGTAATTTCTAAGTAAGACAATAAGGTTTTTGCAGGGCAGATCTCCATCTTATTCGGAAAAAAGGGTATAAACGAACGAGGCATAGCTCGCCCTGGAGCTGATGTTTTAATCAGATCATCCACAATAATTTCTATATTCGTATTATTGGTTTTAACATTACTAACTTTGACAAAAGACAACGCCTGTACTCGTTGTGCAGTTGACAATGCGAGCAGAGTTGCTAATTTTTGAGTTATTAACTCCAGGGCAAGTATTAGTATCACATGTTTCCGAATATTTTGGATGGCTGGGTTTGGTTCTATAAACTTCTTTAAAGAATCCAATAACTAAATCACCTTCGCAAAAGTTTATGTCATAAATAAGAGCTAGAGTACATATTCACTGTATTTATACTGTTTCTAAGAGCTGTTCTGTAAAGAATTTTAGCAAAATTGCGATTGGAGCTTTAAAATAATCTATTCTGTTTCTTGCACAAAATATCCACCATCTTTGAAAAGCTGAAATATACTGATTGACAATGACTGCAGAGGGGGTAACAAGGCTAACTCGGCCAGTGTGGTACTATTATTATACCAGTGGCTTCGTCATTTATTATTTTCCTGAGGCATTATAAAATAAGGGAGACGGGAGGAAAGGCATAAAAATAAAATTGGATTCAATTTAACGTGAAAGCATGTATATCAAAGGCATAGTGATCTCGTTTCCAGGAAACAGATCTTTTGCATTTGGCATTAAAGTAAGTTGCGAAGAGATCTATATCGGGTTAGCCGAACAACTGAGTAACGTTTTCGAACGCTAATGGCGATAACTTCCACTCTGTGTCGATAATAAGACGTCTGGATTCTTAATCGGCCTCGACGTTGGATTTTATGTATGATGCGAAGACAAATAAGTTACGTTCCTCACACCATTGCCAAATATGGCAAGTGTCATTTAGGTGTACATATTGCACACTACCCATGCGATTGACTTAGGATATTGCGGTGCTATTATCAATACGAAGAAACATCTCTTTATTCTTCTTTCTACAGAAGCATTTGATACCATTTGCATTAAGATCGCTTTCAACTCTAAATAGTTCATATGCGATTTGCAAATATAATATGACTTCTTATTTATTTATGTAAGTATTGTAAAGCTTCAATGCAGAAGCCAAATTTTGGTAAAATTTGGGAGTCGATATTGTTGACTCTCCGGGAAGTAATGACGGACTCATCTTGATCTAAAGAATGACTGTGTAAAATTGCTAGCCATTTGTAATTGTACATTTCTACGTGTTAATATTATTAAGCATTTGATTATAATAAGTAATCCATGCACATTATTTTACAACGCTATAAATAATATTATATGATTATGTTATGTTTATATAAAAGTGTATTACCATTTTATTTTAAATAACAGTGTCATTTATCGAGCTGCCATACTTCTTTATTGCGTATTCGCTGTTCGTTTAAATTGGATTTTCCTAAACAGCTGAATAGGTGTTGTAGTTTTACATAGAAGTAAGCGTCATGTCAGTTCCCCGGAACTCGACTCATTTGGCGGGCGCGACGAAGCAAAAAAATCTTCGGTCACAATCATGTTGTCCCATTATTAGTACTCTTTATAGGAGTACATACGGAAAAACATTTCAAATTATCTAAATTATCTTTTGTATCGAATTTTAACGAAGCATCAAACACATTATTGACATTCCCGTAACTCCACGTATTAAAAGCTAAATGTTTGTGTCATGAATGGGTCCAAGGGCAAAGGTCGAATCGCTTGCTTCAAAGTTGAGATCCTAACCGATTTTGTGCGGCCGCCATAAAATTTTGAATGCCAAATTATTATTAGTCCCTTATACAGCGTGTATAGTAATATCTAATAATCCCCAACATCGTAGATAGCGTATCATGCATAGGATTCCGGAAAATAATTATAAACGCTGAAAACCATTACAGGGTGTAATTTTTTAATTTTTTGTGTTATAACCCTAGACATAGTTGAACAATTGTTTTTGATAATGAATTTTATTAATGCACAAACACAATACAAACTAAAGTTGTCACAATGCAATTTTTCATAAATAGCAACACGTTTTTTCCAATGGAGTGATGGCTTTATAATTTTTTTCTTGGGATGTATGCATGGTACCATATACACCATATTCGGGATTATACAGGTATTATGTAGGTAGGAAACACCCTGTATATAAACCGTTTTATAAATTCTTGCCGGTTTTCTATTCAACGATAGTAAATATCTACAATTTGAGCTCATATTCAACGAATCCAGCAGTACTGTGATTATTTTCCACTAAATGATCAAATGATAAATACGGTCTTTACTTTCGGTACTTAAAGTTTTTATCACACTCAAACTGTTCCATGTTTCATGAATGCCTGTGCACTTTTATTGACTTGTATAAGCAATTATTCCAATTGACTTCGAAGCCCCGGCCCGGTCGACTTTGCCTGGAATTTCCTATGTTATACATATATACAAGGTTATATATGTATAGCCGACATCCATCGTTAAAATCCTGAAACTACCGTCACCTACCGGGTCCAATTAATAGTCAAAGAATAAATCCATCCAGACAATTCACACACTCACACACCCACAAAGATATATATTTTAAATTAGGTATTTTAAAAAATGTTATAATTTTAGAAATAAAGTCTCAGTCAAAGTGTCTAATTGATCTATATTATTTTTAGATAAACGTAACAAAACCACAACCTACTTTACATTAAGACGCCACACTTAATAAGGAGAAAAACACGTCTTTTTCCTTTTAACACTTTTACACTGTCTTCGAATCTAACTCCGACAATTTACAGAATATGCCTTCAGATTTTCATCTATAATCACAAATCGTATCTGTAATTAGTTAGTTATGGATCACTCCGAATGTAATTCATTTCGGGGTATAACATTGTTTTCACTGCCAGGAAAAGTGTTTGCCATAGTTCTTTTGAACTACATCTCTGCTGCCATTAGGAAAAAGAATATGTTATCCAATATTTTTTTCCAAAATTGAATTTATTATATTGCAGGAATGAGGAAAATCAAGACTGTTGCTGATATTTTTTTATCTTATTTAGTTTCGGATTTACCACAGTGAATAAGGGCTTGTCTCCATTTTCATTTATACTGTAACTAAGATGAAAGGACACATTTTGATGGCAGTGAAAGTCTTTTCAAATACGTCTGTATTTGCTTAGATAAGTTCAATCTTTCAATGAATATCTCCTTTGATCGAGAAGTAAAAAGAGGCATCTATTCATCGAGTTTCGCATGTTACGATTAAAAGACGTAACCGGCTGTTGCGCCTTTCATTCCATTTGATATTTAGGGCTAATGTTGAGCAAAAAGGACCTATATACCACTTGTGGCTTTTCGATTTAATACACGAATTTTTCAATAAAAGTATGTAGTAAAGTGACTCTGGTTTAATACTGAAGTTATATCAAGGAGGTAATTAAAAAAGGGTTCTTAACTACCAATTCGAATAATGTTCATATACTTTCAAAAACATTTTTTCCTTGGGCATTGCAGGGACAACTAACCTTTTATACTGTGTGAAAGGTGTACACATGTCAATATCCCACTCAGTGTGCGAACAAACAAGTGGAGACTTTAGGTTGAAAAATATAACCTAGTTAAATATCAAGACAGTGACCGATAATTATTAAAAAGAAAAATGAGGTCTTTCAGCTCGATGTTTTATTACAGACTAAGTTAATTTAAATTTTAGGGCTACGATTCTTACGAGTATCTCTACAAAGGAAGCAGGTCGGCGGACTCTAAACTGAATATCCAAAACGCTGCGTTAGCGTCGCCCACCTACTTAGCTCTGCGATTCGCCTGCATAACTATATAACCTCTTCACTTGTTTGTTTGTTATCAATGCCGATCACACTAAGAGCGCCAAAATGGCAGGTGTTTAAATTACCCGGTTCGGTTGGATATTTTAAATCATTTATAAAATACATTATATTAATTTTTCGGTGTTGAATGTTTTTTACCATTATATAGAGATGTAAGTAATCAAATTAAAAATATAAAAAAAATCATGCACATTAATCAATAGGGATTAGTAGGTAGTGTAGTATTTGTGCTACGTTGAAAGGGCGCTTGCGGCGTTTCACATCTTTTGCTAAATAGGTTTCATAAACAGGAGTACGACGACTTGAATTATAAGACTTCATTGCGAGGGTGTGGATATGATTCCTGTATATCAGAGAAAAGGATAGCAGAATAGAAAGAAAGAGTTCAATGAATACAAACGTAAATAAGTTAGTTCCTCAGATACAAGAACGTGTTAAAACGCAATCAGCAGAGCAGTCGAGGGGGTAAGCATTCGAAGAACAGCGGAAGGTAGATCACCACGAAAAAATTGGTTACTGCAGATATATAAAAGCGATCGATAGAGCAAATCAGACGGAGCTCTTTCTAATCAATGTTGCAGTACCAAATCTTTTAAAAGCATCATAATCTTTAAAAATATAAAAATTTTTTTTTCGTTTCAAGGTATGACTGAAGCGTATATTCAAGAAACCATGCTGAATTCCCGGGCCATATCTATGAGCTCAGGGCTGGACACGGCTCATGGAAACCAGAGGAGAAAAGCTTTGAAATCTAACCGGTAAGCCTATTTTTTCTTCATTCAAGATACCGAAAAGAGTATCTTTAATATGGGTGGCGATAGTTGGTGTGGAATTATTTTATTCATAATTTCTTCATATAATACGGTTATTCGCTGTGGTTTTCTTTATGGTATAACAAAAGCTCGTAATTTTAAATACAGGTATATTACGGATCAAGTCGTTGATATTAAGAAACAATTTGAGATTGCTTTATTAGCTTAAAGCCAGTTAATAAAGTTTTGTTTCTTAATACACTAAACTTTCTGACCTGCGTCTTTTTAATAGTAGTCAAACTCTTTTTTTTTACTGTTTACGGTGAAAATTTCTGTATTGCCAAAAATAGCGTTTGTGTCTTATTTTTGTCTTTTTACTTTATGTTTTCTTATTTTCACCTTTAATACTGCTATATTGATAGCTATGCTCTCAGGAAAATGCCAAAATTTGAATTATTCCTAACCTGACCCTCATCCTAAACTAACCCGATTTAACGTTCCTATCATAACCCGATTTGCGATATAGGTAGGTTTTCCTTCTTCTCTTTCTTGGAATAAAATGTAATGTAATCGATTCAAATTTAACATTTACAATAAAATTAATAAACAATAAAATAATTTACTTCTTTAAAATAAAAAATATGCTATCAAATATGAAAATGACTATTTTTTTTTCCGCAATGTTTAAGTTCGAATCACATTTGCAGATTCCTCTGACTTTTTTATTAATCTGATTGTCCCATCCTTCAAGGCAATTTGTTGTCCTGTGTCTCTCCGCACTAACACACCAGATGTCATTAAACTTTTCATTTTTAACCATTGCTTAAACATATAAGCAGTGAAAGAGTATAATTTTTCATCAGAATTCATCATAATATCTAGAAAGTAAATCTAACCATCAATAATTAAACTTCGCGTAAATGTTACTATTTTTTAAAATAGGTATATATGCAAAATTTGGGACATATTTAGTAAAATAAATTTATAACAAAAAACATGTTATAAAATTAAAAAAAAAACTTTAGTTCTCTCTATTATATATGCTCTGTTACGTAAGTGAATTACGCATGGTTTTATCTAATGCAACCTGTACAAACTCGTACATATAGTTACAATGATTACATTGCTTAAACCTGATGTAATGAGATTCGAAGTAGCAATACAGTCGTATTCACTGAAAAACACTTTTATATTGTTTTTTTTTAATGATTATACGATGATTCGTTGATACCACATTGCATCTGTGGCACTTTTATCTATATTTTGCTATTTTATTTTGTAGAAATATTAAAAAGAAGTGCGTATATATTCAACAAATTTTATAGTTTTACTGTCTACGTACTGTACACCAATATTATATAAAATAACTTTTGAAAAAATGAATAACATCTTTGCTTACAAAGATACATATACAATTATACTTACCGTTATTGCATATCATTACATATCGCTTCATTATTGAATGTTAAACATGAACTTGTATAATATTATCTCGTCCTTAATGTTTTTTTAGATAAGTAGTGAGGACTCCACTGCTCAACCAAAGCGCTCAAGTCGCTAAAGCGCGACCGGCAAGACTTAGTGTTGATTCCCTACAGCTCAATTATCTAAAGTAGAGCAGTTTAGTTGAGCAGTGGAGGAAAACTGCAAATGTTTCCTGCGGTTCTAGTTGAATAATCAATGCATTAGATAAAATTGTAATTTTTGGCCCGATCAAATGTCACGAATAACATACATATATGTATATCCTTGACTTAATACTTTTATACGAATACGAATTCAAAGGCATAATTACTAAACTTTGCCATTGCTTTATAGCAGTTTATAAATTGATTGCCATTAAAGTTCACTAATAGAATTGGCAGTCGCGTGTTGTCGGAGCTAAAGCAGAAGTTGCTTAGACCCATATGCAACAATCTGTGCAATCAGAGTTCGCGGGAAGACGGAAGTTAGCTGGCTTCCTATTCATGGCTGCGTATAATGAAATGCGGAGCTTGTATCACACCAATAAGTGGAGAATTTAATATCGTTACACTTTCTGTAAAATGTACGTCATACGAGTAACGTTGCTAGCTCAATGTGCCATTAATTGTAACCATAACACAAATAAAAGTTGTTTTCCAAAACAATTTTGAAATAAATGTTGAGGGTCTGTTGATGCAATGGTAATGATCCTGCAACATTATCGGTTTTAGGTTTGAATGCTGGAAAGCAAAAATATTCTTGTCTGATACATAAGCATTGTAATTCGTATTCATTTATTCCTGGGTCATGATCAATATTACTTTTATGTGTTTTTCAAAATTTAGCTGAGCTTGAACTGCTATTTAGTAAAATGTACTTAATAACAGTTCAAGCACAGCTTAATTTGGAAGTATATTATGATAACTGATTGAAATTTGTCAATATTATTAACAGATGTTGAATTTCCCGCGTACTCCCGTCTTCGTGCGCGTCCAAAATTTCGTTACTCACCCCTGTATGAAAAGTTAAAAATTTCAATCGGCTTAGTGTATGTACAGTCCAATAATTGCGACTGTTTCTAAGGCTTAGAATATTTATATAGGCGACTTAAGCTGTTTTTTACTAAGACTAAAGCCTTAGCAGGAGTCAGCTGCGAGTAGACCACTTCCAATTCGCCATGGAAAAAATTTTGAGATCTCATGCTTATATCAATAGCTTTTAAAATCTGTCCCCAAGACTTATTTGTGATCATCATGACGAAAGGGCTACGGACAGTTGTAGACGTCTGGTTTGGGAAAGAAAATTGTGAAGGTTATTGATGTAAACATATCCAGTAAGTAAAGCAGTTATTTTAAGTTGAGTCGGAGTAAGATTTCTACGAAACTTTTATATAACGCTGAGTTTGATTTAGCTTGATTTTATCAGCAGGAAGACAGCTTGTTCACATAAATATATGTATATGTTATTTTTTATATTCGGAATTGTTTACTAATTCATAATATCAGTTTTGTAATACTTTATGTTTTGTGATATACAGAAAAAAGATTTCCGAAGATCCGATTTCAATGAAATGAACAAGATGCTCCCAGCTGAGCCGAATCTATGGGTGAAAACCGCCAGAAAAACCGTACTGTGGTTCTTTTGTGTTAATAGATATTTTTTTTATACTACATGTCAAGAATACGACCAACCAAAGATCACGTTAATTTACTAAGACAAATCCACTTATGGATATAAAATAAGGTTTCAGCTTTATGCTGCAGAGCGATGTACTGTATTTGTAATGCGAATGATCCTATAATAAAAAAATAAGAAAAAACACAACTCCGACATCTTATTGCAAATAAAATGTCATCGGGACAATTCCCTAGCTAGCTCACAATACAAATAATATAACTGTTAGTTCAATTCAATTTGTTCATTCGGCTAGTACTAGATTGGCAGAGCTGCCCAAGCCGTCTGACCGATCGCGCTCGAAATTCAATTCAGTGTTATACCAACATTGCTTAAGGCCACTCGTGTGAATACAAAAATTTAAAATGCATTAAAAATGTCCGCTATGTCCCCCTAGATTACTAGATTTCTAGCGACTCTCTATATCATATGTGATTTTTATGTAGGTATTATATACTTTTATGTCTATCTCTATGTGGCGGCCGATTCTCTGCCTGTCTGCACAATCCCAGGCACATATTCGTACCTATATGTAATAATCAGTACATCTTCCACCACAAATTGTTATATTGGCATGTTTATCCATATACACAAATAATTAATAAATTAGCCAGCGCTTCGTTACAGACCAACATATTCCCGCTTTTTTCCGACTCAATACATTTATTTCATGAGAGCAGTTTACTCTTGGTTTTCTACGATAATCCAATATATGCACACGTTATGATGCCATAGTGACCAAGTACAGACTCTTTGTAGCAAGATTAAGGTAATGCCAGAGGCGACACTTTGGCAGCAAACACGATGGAATTTTCCATTCCTTTTATTGGCACTACTTGATGATACTTAATTTTCCTGTCCGGTCCGGTCCTGTTATTTTCCGGTCCATATGTCTTTACTGTATCATTTCAAAATATAAAAAATGGACTGACAAGTATTTTTTTCTTTTTATCATATTCTGTTTTTTTGAAAAGTAAGAACAAGTGAGGATTTTGGGCAGAATAATTATTGCCTTATTTAATAAATATTGGTTGCGCCAGTATTAAATTGAAATATGCCGCATTATTTATTTGTATGATTTTGTATTTTTTATGGCTCACCTCCATTTATTCCATTTTGCTTTCGCACACACCTTGTCTCGTATAAGGAAGAGCGAAACGACCGCGCCATCTAGTGATGACAGATCATAACGCAATGTAGCCAACATGCGGACAAAAAATAAAAACAATGTCAACTAATGGCCGCTCGCGCGTGTACAACTAGTTCCACAATATTAAATTGAACTAGTTGCCTATACGCAAACCAAAGCCAAATTTATATATATTGCATAATACACAAACATCACTGCTATAAAAAATAATATATTTTACATTTACACAATCTAGCCTAGCCCAAACTTAGCACTGTAAGGCTTGTTTTAGGGGTATAAGGGTATACTCATATATGTACATATGTCTATTTATTTATTAAATATTTATAGACATATATATAAATACCCACGACTCAGGTACAAACGCTCGTGTTCATCACACAAACATCTGCCCCTTCCGGGACTGGAACCCAGGACCATCAGTGTGAAAGGCAGGATCGCTACCGTTGCACGAAACTGTCGTGAAACGTCTATACAACCTAACAAATGGTAAAATTAATACATACAAGACTGGCTGAAGCAGTTAACATACTAAGACACTGAAACTCTTGGAATTTATAACGTAAATGTTAAATAATATTGATTATGAATAATGTCAAAAACTTATTCCATTGCATTATTCTTTAGAAGGACTGGTAGCTCCTGATACAAGTTTTCTATCAAACTTAAAAGGAGTTGCCAAAAATAATAGCGTAATATTTGATTAAGGAATTGATTTTTTTAATATTTTATTTGTGCCTTGGTGTATTACTGTGAATTGTATGTACACTTCATAACAATACAGAAAATTATGTTACACGGAATATAATTTTCAGAGTCACTTGGCTGGCCAGTGAAGGCCTTACAGACTACCTTCGTCGCGTGATTCAAGACGAAAAAAACAAACAGATGCAAGTATGCCACTCCTACCAAGACCTGTCCAGTATACCGGAAAACTACCCCGGCAAAGATAGCAAGGGCAGGAGGCTCTCGTACCAAAGGGCTGTATCGGGAGAAGACCCGATACCTCCTCCTCGGTACCAAGACGCCAGTTTGAGAAAACGTGGAATTCCAGAGAACTCTGAGGTAAGTAATAGTAATAAACATATTCAAGTTCAATATCTCGCCATTAAGGTTTTTCTATTACAAGGAATATGTTTTAAGTATTATTTAAGTCGTAGTTGCTAATGGTCTGCTTTAAGTGCAACGATTTTGTAACAAAATACATATCAGGCCAATCAATTGCAATGTTCTGAGCTTTCAAATGTATAAAGCTAACTGAACGGAACTACTGTTCCGTTGTTAGGAAAATGTTTTCATATAATTTACTTTCTCGCTATTAAAATCGTGTACTTCGACGTAAGTCATTATCATAACAAAATGTAATCTGCTTTGCTACGAAAGATAAAAACGGATTTCCTTAGTGGACAGGTAAAATATTGTAGCTATTACGAAAACATTGTGAAATACAAAGCAATCTATGGTTATTTTTTTTAAATGAGTACTTTTTATTTGAAGAATTGAAAAGGAACAATAACAGTTATTAAATCACAAAATGGCGAATGAGATTTCTCGTTGTGGATGTATTCGTGTTTGTCGTATTGTGTTGTATGATTTACACTTACAGAGATCTGTAAGTGCCTGATACCGGTCACCATAAGATATGGTGACCGGTATAAAGTCAGATTCGTATGTATAGTGGTTTGTGCTTCTACCCTTACGATTGGTGAAAACCAGTAGGTTAACTAGTACATATCATATCTGATTTCTTTCCTCGAATTTGCACATCTTGTAGGTTTGCAGTCTTCATTTGTAAGTTGCAAAGATATAGACATGGATATATTGTATTGTTTAGCTATCGACATCAACGGATATACATTAACGACAGTTAAGCCAAATTGTTCGTTCTAAATAATAGGGGTTAAAGTATGAAATTGCCGTTTTATTGCAATAGGTTCTTTGAATTGACATAGAATCTTCATGGTTTGAGGTTTTCGAATGAAACTTTTTTTAAATGGTTTCTATGATGTTCTTTTTTTAAAAAATGTAAAACATTTGAATATCGACTTTCAATTGTTTTTGTTATTCAATTTAGACAAGAAAGATGGATACTGCGAAAATTCGAGTTATTTTTGAATACGAGTTCCGACGCGGAACTAACGCGGCAGAAACAGCCCGCAATATCAATGCTGCGTTTGGAGAGGGGTCTACTAATGAACGCACCGTGCGATTTTGGTTTAAACGCTTTCGTGATGGAAATTTCGACTTAAAGAACGAGCCACGAGGAAGACCGCCCACACAGGTAAATAACGATGAATTAAGAGAGATAGTGGAAGCCGATCCTAGTCAAAGTACCCAGGAATTAGCGGCATGGTTTAACGTTACCTTACCCACAATATTGACTCACTTGCGTCAAATCAATAAAATAAAAAAATACGAAAAATGGGTGCCTCATGATTTGACTGATCTGCAGAAAGAAACGCGTGTTGAAACTTGTGTTGCCTTGTTGAACCGGTACAGAAATGAAGGAATATTGGATCGAATTGTAACATGTGATGAAAAGTGGATTCTTTATGATAACCGGAAAAGAAAAATGCAATGGCTGACCCCAGGTCAAATGCCACAACAGTGTCCTAAAGCAAAACTTACCAATAAAAAGGTAATGGTAACTGTTTGGTGGTCTCAGCATGGTGTTATTCACTATAGTTTTCTCCGATCTGGTCAAGCAATAACGGCAGATGTCTATTGTGCCGAACTCCGAACCATGTTGACAAAACTAGCAGTAAAACAGCCCCGACTCATGAATCGATCTTCACCATTATTGCTCCACGACAACGCGAGACCTCACACAGCACGAGAAACCATTTTGACCCTTCAGGAACTGCAGTTAGAAACCATTCGTCATCCTCCGTATTCACCAGACCTTGCTCCAACGGACTACCATTTTTTTCGTGATTTGGACAATTATCTACGTGACAAGAAGTTTTCTTCCCAGGAGGCAGTACAAAATGCTTTCACACAGTTTGTGCAGTCTAGATCGTCGGAATTCTATCGCAAAGGCATTAATGACCTTCCCATTAGATGGCAGCAATGTATAGATAATAATGGCAACTATTTTGATTAAATAAATTTGTTAAAAATTTAAAAAATAAACAATATAGATTTTCAGTACAAATCGGCAATTTCATACTTTAACCCCTAATATAATGTGAATTATAACCACATTTTAAATATTATGTGAAAAATGACCCCATCTTCCATTCCTTTATTCGCCCTGATTTAACCCCAAAGCATTTTAACGTGAAAAAAAATCTTTTCGTTTTACATAAAGGGACTATTTATCGAAAACGAAGCCCTGTTTTAGGAGTTTTGATTTATTGGTTAAAATTAATGTTTGGCCGCCAGCTGGTACAACGGTACCGAAACTGCTAAAGCTCAAAATGCTCATTAGAAGTAGTTTATAGACAATTTACCGCTCCTAAAATCAAATTCAATACAATTAATAGGTTTATTAACATAAGCCTAAGCCATTCATCATTTTTTCACCACCATTGTAATCAACTTTACAATTTTCATCAAATTTTTAATATTTTATTACCTCCACGTGTTGTCATTACTGCGTTTGTGGTGGTTTGGCATACTGTACACCAAGTTTCTATAAGATGTTTGAAGTACGTTCTCCCATTACTCTACGAGAGCAATTTTAAGCTTTTGAAGCGTGATCTGGGAAGGTTTTGCTGTTTACGCATCATTCGAGCTCATCCCAAGCATGATTTATCGTGTTGAGTTCCGAGCTGCATAGTGGCTACTCCATACAGTTTTTTGTCACCTCTTGAAGGTCATTCACAATCCAACCAGTATGAAGCCAGGCATTGTCATGGATAAAGACAGCACCGGATGCGTAAAGGATGCAGTAAATTCATAATTCCATTTCCAAAAGTCCCAATTGTTATACATAATTTATTTCGCTGTGCTAGCATTCTTAATTTACAAGTATCTTTATAGACTATTATTAAACATTGCTCTCTCTTACTAGTTTGAAACTTGATCAGTTGTCCGAAATATTTTTCATTATATTTTTTAAATAAGTTTATAAGATTACATTTTTAATAATGTTTGTATAATTGTGGATTTTTAACAATTAAATGTTTCTGAACAGTTTGGATTACTCAACCAAAAAGCAGGAGGTGTATTTTCGCGTTCTTGTTAGAAGTTCGCAAAGATTTCCTTGGTGTTATACCCTTACTAAAACTCAGGAGAATGGGGAATACGAATTTTCATTAATCATTCATCATTAATAAATAAGTTCCAATAATTTCCTACCCCCAATCATCACGATAATACTAATAATTAGCTGTGCCGGCATGCTATCCAAAGGTTTTATTTCACTGATCATATTTTTAATTGAATTTTCTTAAAAAAAAATATTGGTTATAATTTATTTGCGTCTTATCTTAATTATTTTTCTAATATAATAGTTAGTACTTACGTTATTTCTTATAATATCAGCAAGCTAGATAACTTTCTGTTGTTGAATTTGACGAGACCTGGCAGATGCCAATGAAACTCTTTGTTACATTACAAACAGACACATACATTTTATTTAGTTGTATTAATAATACTACTGGCAATTTAGTTCTTATGGAAGAAAAAATTAGGAGGAAATAATGTGACTATTGTTACTACAATAACAAATGTTTATTATTAAATGTTTTAAGTACCATTTGCTTAACCATTACCGTTTAAAATTTTGAGAATTACATGTCAATAATATAGGCATTCAAGGGGTAAATTAAAACAAT
Source organism: Calamotropha paludella (assembly GCA_927399485.1). Lineage (NCBI taxonomy): Eukaryota > Metazoa > Arthropoda > Insecta > Lepidoptera > Crambidae > Calamotropha > Calamotropha paludella. The sequence continues at coordinate 26,599,362 of OV656803.1, read as the reverse complement.
CCATTTTCTTTTTCCTAGTAGACATTGCCATTATCTACCGTAGTTCAGTACGGAACTATATGGCAGCAAACCTGACTCACATACCGATGTGAGGACTCTATCTAGGATACTATATCGAGGATACTGCAAAAAGATCTAAGAGGCGATAGTGAGTATGCGTTTACAGGAACGGTGTGTTAACGTTGCTAAAGTTTGTAAACTAAGATAGTACTGACCAAATTAAAAGCTCTACTTGTTTCTGAGAAAAAAAAGTTGATCCATGCAATAGTACAAATGAAGTGATCTTTTAATAGGGGTTCTTATTTTATGTTTGAAGTAATGGAATACCTTATAATAAAATCGACATTCAATTCAAACATTTATGATTGATAACTAAGTTCAATCACGCCTAATACAAATACCAAAATCAATCAAAGTATTGGTAAAGTATTATTGCCAAAAGGTTAGGTATTCTGGTTATTGTTGTTTTGTTTGCAAACTTACTTCAATAAGAGAGTAGTTCGGCATTTCATTCCGAAGAGTGTGTAGGTATGTTGCAAGATCGCGTGATACACGCACAGATTCCCAAGGAATAGATAGCGTTATTGTATTAGCGGCAATCTCCTGATATAACATCTAATCATAGACCAATAATTCCTATGAAAATACATTTTTTTAAGTCGTCAAATAATTTTCAATAATATTGAAACCACCGAGCTTTCATCTCTAAAAGTAGATTTATATATAATCTCACTAAATGAATAAAAGTCACACGTAGCAGAATATATGCTGATTTAAATCTTATTAAAAGAATCTACTTCCATAGAAAGTAAAGGTTGTGTTATCAACCAATGGCACCATATATTTGAATTTGAAAAAGATGAATAATTACATAAGTAAGAATTATCTTGTAGATTTTTTAAACTATAGATGATATGTCCATAAGGTAATTGTTGAGAGCTGAGAAGTAATTAGGTTACCTAAGTATTCTTAATTTTATCTTAATGAGTAGTTCAGTCTAGTTACAGACTAGATTTTTTGCTTACTAAGATTTGTTTTATTCAAATATGTTTTAGGTGGTGGCACTTATTTTAAATAATGCAAACTAACCAAACGAAAGATTCACACCGGCAAAAGAAAAAGTAGACACTTCTTGCCAAAGAAAAATCATACCAATTCTTTACTTTTGAGCTGTTTCAGACAGTGAAAAATGAAATGGTTGTGGCTTTTATATCGTCAATTATATGTTTATACTTAAACCTGCGTGGTGGCTTAATAAGGTTTAAGGATTTAATGTTCATGTTACGCGAATTTTTATATTTGAATAGATAATCTTTGTAAAAACGTATAATCAAATAATTTACTGTGACTTAATAATTATTGATATTATCCATTTCATCAATTTATCCCTTTTGTATAAGTAATTTATTTTTGACACTTTCGAGTGAATCTGGGCTCGTTACAACTTCGTAGCAACAAAACATCTGTTTTAATTTCGTAAAACTAAGGTTTGTCTTAACAACCTCAGAATCATTGATTTTGAGTGAAGGTGATTAAATAAGAAATAAAATATATTATAAGCACCAGTGATGTGACTTATCTTAGATAAAAGTATCTGAAATACAGATACAAGATACAAAATACGTATTTACATCTTGTATTTGAAATACTTTTCAAATTTTGTATTTTGTATCTTGTATTTAGATACATTTTCCTGGTATCTTAGTATTTTTAAGATACTTTGTTCCCTAAGATACTTTTACTAACATGAACTTCACAGTTTTTCTTTCCGAATGCAACTGAACGCAGCGCGTCATATATTTAGTCGATATTGGACTTTTTGGCGGGAGCGCGAAGCGTCACTTTAATGGTTTTGGTTTTCTTGTTAAATTTTGTGTTGTGTTTGATATTAGTGTGTAATAATGGTATGTTATTAACCACTGAGTGTTTTTGAATATGCATTAGTGTTGGCAAGTGAAACAAAACAGTTGGAAGGTGTCTTTTCGCGCTCTGTCAAGAATGCCACGAAGGAGGTTTCAGTAAAACCCCACTTCTTTACTGAAACCTAGGAAATTAGTCAAGAACATAGAAGAAAGATTATACTTACTTGACACTGGCTAAATGCACAAATTGTGCAAGCCATAAATAAAGGAAATAGCCCATATTATCGGAAACTAAATGACAGATGGCGACATTATCTTTCTACAACTGTCTGTCCTCGGTCTTGGTATCTTGGCTCTGCTGTACCTGGTAACTCATCCTGGAGGGTAGCGAGATTCGAAACACGGTTATAGCCGCTTGGCGACCGTAGTTAGTAAAGACATAACACATGTATGTTACCGATTGCCAGCTTAGCATTTATTCAAATCAACTACAAAAAATTCCATCAAATCAACAAGCTAACAACAAGTGGTCGAGTTTTAGAAAGATTGTTTTTTAATAATTTCCACGCAAAAAAAAGTGCAAAAAATTAAAACATTTTATGTATTTTTATTTAGGAGAACTACAGTTTATGTTTCAATTGGACACGATGTGGATCGTAGTCAGATTTTTATGCTACTTTTGTTGTGTGGTATAAATGAATTAATGTTAAAATTTCTTAACTAGTTCAAAACAATTAAAATTAAAAAATTTAAAGACTATTTATTGAAGCTACTTATTTTTTATAGATCCTTGTTACGTCATTTGCAATTCAGAGTCAGCTTTTATAAAAATTGATTTCAGAGAAAGCTGTCTCGAAAGTATAAAGACAAGTGAGCCCATTAAAGTAATTATTGTTTTTAAAGATAACTACGAGTATTTTAATTTTCATAAAACTAATTAGAAATAACGCAGCAACATAATTGATAGTTACGCCAAGGAATGCTACTTTCATGAATGACGTTAGATTTGATTTATCATCTATTTAGTGTAACGTAATAAGTATATGCTTGAGTTTCAATAGTTAAGTGACAGTGTGTTTATTTTAATTTATAAGAGTTTTATTGGTTTCTTTAAAATTTGAACTAGTCATATAAGAGATCATGAACCTACACACAGTAGAATTTCTTTACTCGATTATTAGCTTAAAGTCTGATACATAGAATGTCATTTGATAGATTGTCAGTTTGTGGTAGGTTGATGTGCTGTTGCTTGTACACAGAGAAGAAACAATGTGTTGAAAAAGTAAGGGTGGGATTTAGCGTCTACTCGAAGTGCTATATTTTAATCACCACGGCAAATTTAATCAATATTCTGTGTTTTGGGTTGCTATGATATAGTTTATTAGTAGTGGGTTCATAAGGCTCGAGGGAATTAGAAAAGTAGAATTGCGATTCACCTAGATGGGGTCGGTATACAACCATCGGACTTGCCGAGTTCATGGTGTTTTTAAATCCTGCTTCCAAATCTTTACCGGGCACTAGGCTGGGTAGGTGGGAGGATAGACCCATAGAACTGGCACGGACACGGACACTGGAACGGCTGCCCCGCCAACTCGCAAAAAATCCCGAAATGCTCCACCATGCCAGTTGGCGACTGGACCGGAGGAGCCGGTGGCCATTTCCGAGGGGTTCGGGCATCCCCGCAGTCTCTAGTATGTTCCCTTTTTTGGTCAACTTAGCCCAAGAAAACTTCCATTGGTCGACTAAGTAGCGTCTCAACTAAAAATCCTACCCCCCAACATTCACCATCATGATAAGAAGGAACGGAAGAATTTTAAACAACGGCTGCACTTCCTCCCATTTAAAGTGCACCTTGCGAACATTAGAGGACTGCACTCAAATGACCATATGGTCCATCACCATCTGGAGACCGAGAAGCCGCACCAATTCTTCTTGACGGACATCCCAAAATCCTGGACGCTTGTCAATGTGCAACGAGCACCCAAAAGTGGTGCCGACCGATCGCCATCACTTCCATACTCTGTAAGAATGCTGAACAAACGTCAATATGGTTTTCGCCGAGGACGCTCAACTGGGGATTTTCTAGTTTATGAGTCGCATTTCTGGGGCGAGGCCCTCGAGATGCACAGCGAAGCACTTCCCGTTTCACTTGACATCTCGAAGGCTTTTGACAGGGTCTGGCACGCAAGTCTGCTGCGCAAGCTTCCTGCGTACGGTATCCGCGCTGACTTTTGCAGTTGGATAGTCGATTTCATGACTGAACGATCGATCAGAGTAGTTGTCGATGGCTGCTCCTCTGACTTAGTGGCTATTGATGCCGGAGTTCCTCAGGGGTCTATTCTTTCTGCGTCGCTTTTCCCGCTACACATCAATGAACTGTTACCAGCAATACCAGGAATTGTTGGGTATGCAGACGACAGTACTGTTGTAGAGAGATACCTGTCTAGCACAAAAGCCAGCGGTGACGACGTGATGTTCATGAGAGAGGCCATGGTTAAGCGAATAAAGCAGAGGCTAAACTATGTTACCCAGTGGGGCGACAGTAACCTCGTTAATTTCAACGCCTCCAAAACACAATCGTGTCTTTTCACGTCAAAAAGGAGTTCCTTCCATCACACCTCTCTTTCCGAGGTACATCTGTACCTGTGACCTACAGCCTCGAACTTCTTGGCATGGAGTTGTCTTCAGACCTCAACTTCGGCGCCAACATCGAATCCAAAGCTCAAATTGCAGCCAAAAAGCTGGGCGTCCTAAATAAGGTCAAGCGATATTTCACGCCGGGACAGCTTTTAACTCTCTATAAAGCTCAAGTCCGATCTTGCATGGAATATTGCATCCAACTTTAGGATGGCTCTGCAAAATACCAACTTGCTGCACTGGACACGATTCAGCGCAGAGCTGAGAGGCTTATCGGTGACAGCAAATTGGTGACGAGCAAGCTTAGGTCATCGCCGCAAAGTTGCCTGTCTGTTGGTCTTCTACAGACTCTACTTTGGAAAGTGTGCTCAATAGCTGCATTTGTTCATACCGCCATTTCTTTTTTTCCATCGGACATCTAGATGCACTGCAGGCTACCACCCTTTCTTTGTTGCTATTCCTACTTGTCGTACCAAGTGCTTTTCAACATCCTTCATAATGCGCACAGCAAAGGAGTGGAACTCCCTCCCTGCGTCTGTATTTCCGAGAACCTATAACCCGTCCATTTTCAAAGCCAGGGTGAATACGCACCCTCTGGGTTAGCTCGTTCCATCGTGCATTCTGTTTTTGCCCCCGGGCTTGATTGGGATCAAAAGCTAACCCACCCTAAATAAAAAAAAATGATAGCTGATATACATTCAGACTATAATCTGAAACTATGAAAAATTGTTAAAACGGTTACAGACAACGGCTCAAATGTGGTTAATGGTTTTGAGGAAAAGTATTTGGAAAGTCTGATTCAGAGGTAGTTGAAAATGAACATGTATCACATGCATTTGGAGATCTTGAAAAAACATCAACTAAAATCGGAGGCGTTAAAAACATTGAAGGTGATACAAAAAAAGTTAAAAATTACTCTTATTATATTTTTCTAGAGGACTCCAATTCCTCTATTGCTAGTGGCGAAAACAGAAGCAGCACCAGCAATTTAGAGACACGCCAATACCTCAACACTAAATATGCAAACTTTAAGAGCTTAAATGCTTATCCTACAATTAAAAAAATATTTCTAAAATATAAAACCTGATTGCCAAGCTCTGCCCCTGTGGAGCGACTCTTCTCCTTTCGGGGCATGATAATGAGGCCTCACCGAAGGAAGATGAGCGACAATATGTTTGGGGAATTATTTTACTCAAATCTCAACTAAAACATAAAAAGTCTCAATTTTAATACCTTCATATTTTGTCTTGTCACATTTATCTGATCCTTGTTATCAACGCGATCTATTCAACAATTGTTTTCTCGAACAAATAAACTTAAATTCAACTAAATGTTGTTTTCTTGCAAAAGTATTTTATCTTTAAAAAGTATTTGAAAGATAGGTATTTTGTATCTAGTATTTCAGATACCTTTTTAGAAAATTATTTGTATCTGGTATCTGAAATACTTTTTTTTAAAGTATCTTGCATCTAGTATTTCAGATACTTTGTGTAGGGTATCTTATACATCACTGATAAGCACCTATAAAGGATTAATAAAAAGCTAATAAATATAGAAAAGAAACGTGTTGGCAATGTCCATCCCAGACATTCCAGTCCAATAGAACTCTTTTCTTTCGTAATAATTTATCCGCCTTGATATAACAAATAAGCACTTATTTAGTACTCAACACTATTTCTGTTATTAACCTGAGCGCTGGCTTTTCTATTTCAATATAGTTCTTCTGATTATCCCAACCTTAACATTTTAGAAAACCAAACCGAATCATTATTTAACATGTAATATATAAGAAGTTTTGTTTAGTTTGTTTCGGATTAAAATAGGATTTACATTAAATTTGGCATAAAAACAGCACAAATTTTGGAAATGGAAATTTTCGTAAGTCTTTGAACGACAGACAACATATAGGCATAACAGTCATCATTTTTTTTCAGATTATGTGGTTACATTATTACGTGTAAGCCTTTTGCCGTAATACTAATAAATATACGGTTAAAGATTTAAGAACAAAATTGTTCATTAATAGCAACCCATTCCACAGAGATTACTAAACAATGAATCTCATGGTCATCTCGTGATTTTGTCACACACCATTAACAGAAATCGAGACTGCGCAAGTATTTTCACATCTCAAGTCAACCTTTATGTATTATTTGTTCAACTGAAACTTCGGCTTAAGTTAAGTTTTATAACTATGTTGTTTGAACTTAGGTCTTAGCGTATTAAGGCTATAATTTGCATAGCTTTCGCGTTAGTAGTGCCCATTTTTATGCATGAACTTATTAAGGAAATGGTGACTAAAACTACTAATACTGACTGACCTCAACAAAGCCTAAATACTTATATTAGCAAAAGTATGTATTGCAACTAAACCTCAACTTATTTGCAACATAAACAAACCGTTCTGCGTACCTGTTATTGACAGTCTTGATGTTGTCTTCAAACCTTAACATCGGCTCCATTATCTAATTCAGGGCTCAGCTAAAAAGCTGGGCATCCTAAATAAGGTGAAGCGATATTTCACGCCGAGGTAGTTTATAACTCTACATAAAGCTCAAGTCCTTAAATCATGTTTAAATATTAAAGACAAGAATATACGTGTCGTTTATGGGGTAAAAATGATTTAAATGTGCGATAGGCGCGGTAATGCAAGAAATAAATACAAAAAAATTGTGTAGGTTGAGTTAATATAGTTAACCTGCTCTATGGTCACTCATTTAGTACACAAAGAAATAAGACAGATAGTTATCACAGCTTTAATTGCTAAAAGAAACAGTTCAAATAGTCTAGCTTGTACTGCGCATATAAGGAATCCGCTAACAGCTGGTTTCCGGATAAATACGCCAAAAAAAATAAGCAGAAGTGAAAACGTTAAGAAACTTTAGAGCTTATTTTGTTCTCCTGCCTTCAGCTGAAAGGATATAAACCTTCGGAGTTTGCTGCCAATACAAAATACATAGATACAACTGCTTTTCATAAAATGCACGAAAACAAAAACATTGGAGGCACAAATGTTACGCCTTTTTGAATGTCACCTACTCGTACCATTGTTAAATATTGCTTTTTTAAAAACTTCAGAAAACCATAACAATATATTACAACTGATAACTACTAAACGTTTTGAGCAATTGGGTCTATTTACTTAGTATTGGCAGCCACATAAGTAGGTACATATCCTTTGAGCTAAACGCCAGGAGAAAAAATTAGCTCTAAAGAGACTACGTGTTTTCAGCCGTTTAACTCCCACGTTTCTAAATTGGAAACCCACATGTGTTATTCTGATGTTGTAACAACCGATAAGATCTTTCAGTGTTTTGCTACAGACCGACAACATCCTTTAAATTGAAACAGCCTTACCTAAAACCAAAAAGAATTATACCAATTACATCAAAATACCAAATACCAGTTATATCAAAATTAAAGCAAAAAAGTAGCATTAATTTTTATCAAACTTTAAAAAAGTTTTTGTTTTTAATTCATGTTTAAATGCGTACGTGAAATATATGTTTATACATATTATTTTAAAATTAATATTAACATTTTAAATTAACTAAATGGCTTATCTAAATCGATCTAGATTGATAAAAGAAAATATTCTACCATTTAAATATTTTCAGCCTTGTTTGGTCAGGTATTGAAAACGATCACCTACGAATACCCATGTGTATTGGTAATGGAAAATTTATGACAAACAACATGTTTGTGCCTAAAAAATGAACAGAGCCCATCAATTTTACCGACATGCCGATTCTTAATTATTATAGTTTTACATATTCAAAAATGCGGATAATTTAAGTAACTTGAGTTATGAGATAAAACTTATATTTATATTTCTTGTATATCACATTACAAACAAAACAAGTGGAGCTTTACAATATGTGACGCCCTGCAAGGGCACAGCAACATTAATTAATGAAGCAAGAATGAAGCTATTATTTTCTAAATTACACCTTTTTACATACATTATAATTTTTAACTAATAAAATATACATATTCTTTGAATCATCAATATCATCATCATTAAATTATATATTGTTTTATCTTCAAAAAATTCGTTTATAACATAATAACATTTAGCAATAACAATTTTTAAGATATAAAGATAAAAATACGTGTGTCAAAAACAACTACGCCTCCGAAGCCTCAGATGGGATTAAATTAAAAACATGATAACAATTTTGTTTATTGAAATGAGTTTGTTTTTCTAGGTTCTTTATGTTATTAGTAATGTGATTATAAATCTTAACTATCAAGGTAAGATAGGTAGGAGAAGGGGACTAGATAATACTAGTTTCATAGTGGTGAAAGGTACCTTTAGTTTGTTTAAGTAACGGTCGTTTCTCTTGTTATTAGCATGGGGATGATAGAATTTTTAATGTTTTATAACAAACTTGCATGCTTCCAGAGTAAAGATAGATGTAAGGGTCAGAATATTATGCTTGACGAAATAAGATCTGCAGGATTCCATTTAATCTCTGTTTATAAGTATTTCACTAATTTCTTTTGAAATACAAATACTCTATCTACGTCGAAGAATAACCCCACAAAATAACACCATATAAGATTATCGAATGTGCGTATGCATAGTATGCTGTAAGGGCGGTATGGAAATCAGTTACACGTTTTAAGTAATGGAAAGATAATATATGAAAGATGACAACTTGTGTACTATTTTTTGTATATGATGTTTCCAATTTAGATGAGTGTTAAAGTAAATTCCCAATAAAGTACCAGAGTTGCACATTGCCAATTCAATGCCATTTTATTTGTATGATATTTTTAAAGCAGAGTTTTGATATGGTTTAAATTGGATTATTTTGTTTTTTTTTTAATATTGAGTAGCAAATTTATGTGATTTCAGCCAGTTTATAATTCTATCAAGATTTGTGTTTAGTTTAGATTTAATTTCTGAGGTGATGGAACAATGGATTAGAAAAGAAATGTCATCAGCAAATAGTACACACACATCATCCAGCATCTTAGGCAGACTATTGATATAAATGAGAAACAGGACACACCCCAAAACGCTACCCTGTAGGATAGAGCCAGTCACACATACTTTATCTGATATAGTTTGAGTTGTTCTACCTGTTTCAAAATCAGTATTTTCTATTTCTACTAGTTAAAAGCAGTTATTTAGGTAACTTAAACCATTTTGAACTAGACCACTAATTCCTGTTTGGTAGAGTTTGTCCAGAAGAGTTGCATAATAAACTCTATTGTACGCTTTACTCATGCCGAGAAGACGCCCAATTGCAATTTTCTTTTTGTTAATATTTTTTTATAAAATCACTTTGGTTTTCGTGCAAAATTTTATACATTTCATAAAAGGAATAAAGTCTTTTGACTATTGCAAATTGAAATATTTTTGATGAAGTTGTGGGCAAAGAACGCTATAGGCCGGAAATTATTTATTTGATATGTATCTCCCTTCTTGTGGGCTGGTTTAATAACAGACGTTTTAAGGGAGTTTGGGAAAATACCCTCAGAAAAGGATTGATTTACCAATGCGGTAAGTGCCTCCACGTTATTAAATCAGCAAATTTCATGAAAAGCAAAAGATATTTTATTTTTAAGTCTTTTATGATTTAATTAACTTCTTTATTATCTAAACATAAGAGTGATCATTTGGTTTCAAGTCAATTTTCATTTTTAAATCCTTGCGTCACATTGTTTACTAATGTGTCTGAATATACTACTTACCAACAATAAAATGTGACGAGATAAGTATATCTAAACTCAACTTTTGATAAATTTTTGTTTTTAATATTGTAGATATTAAAAAAAACTCTTTAATTTGGCGTTCTATCATATACAATCTTTGAGGGTATAAAAATATAAAGATTCAGCATTAATTCATTACTACCATTTACGTAAGGACGCAGCGTACCTTGCTTACCAGGTTACGCATGCGATGACATTATTATTTGCCTCTCCGTGATCTTGAAGATTCCACCCTTTCAAAGATTCTAGAGGACACTGGCCTAGAAATAAATTATCTATGCTTATGTTTACCGTTCCCATAGAGGAGACGCGGAGACCACTAGCCTCACCAACTTGCTTATTGAAATGGCAGACGTTGCTCTACAGCGGTACCCATCCGCTCAACTAGTGGTGTGTAAATAAAACTGGTGGTGTAAATAAAATACTGTTGAGGCATCTTCAGTGTACAGCGATAGCCACTTATCTCTCGTCGCTGAAAGTCCTTGGATCTCAACAGAACCCACAGATGGGTTGAAAACACTACTCATACATCCCGACCCATGCACGCAGGACAATAAGGCTCGCAGAGCTATATCTAGAACTTTTCTTATACAGAGACCTCCATGACGCGTAGGCAAGGTCGCCTGTTCCCAGGCACTGTCATTTAATGAACAATTTTAAAACCTTAAAAAGCGTCACCCTGATGAGGTCATCTAAATTTGACGTTTGATCAGGACACCGCCAAAACTAAGAAACACGGAGGTAGTACGTGAACTTAGGGACGAACAAACAACATCGAATAATAAAGAAAGCCATGTGAGCGATTACCTCAAACAGCCGACAAGACATCTTTCGAAATTTAGTTATTTGCTCTTCTATAAAAAGGGGTATTGCTTCGTCAAGAACAGGAAGTCTTAGCAAAAGAAGAGTAATCTAATCAAGAACCTTTATACACAGGCGCCAAATTTTGAAGTTTTGAAATAATGTTTAATTTTTCATTCGCAGAGAAAAAGCTTTGTATGTATAACTCACATTTTTCAAAATTAATTTTAAACCAATGACCGTTGAGAATGCATCAATTAAAATCTTTAAATCTTCAAAAACTGTTTCAGATTTGCCGCCCAAAGTACCATAGTCCAAATACCAAGTTTAAGCAGATTTTTTAAATAATGATATATTTGAGATGTACTTAATGTCCCGTATGAAGTTTACTTGGATAAATCAATTCTTAATAGTTGTGATAGAATTTTTGAAATGGAATAAGTGGTTTCGTATTTACCTCGTACATTTAAAATTATTAACATTTCTCCCCATAAATTAATAGAAAATACAAGAAAAAAACGACTCGACTGAATTATTATATAAGATAGCACTGAAAAATGCAAAAAATATATAAACATCATTACCTCTCCATTATTTTAATAAATAATTAATAAATTATTACATAAAAAATTCAAAAATCCTCAATATCTTTCGTCGTAATTCCTGTTGTACATAATTTCACCGAAAACACGGTGTCGAGTAATAATTCTTAATAGGGAGCCGCTATATTTTCCATGATAAAGGAAACTTAGTAGGCAGGTGGTACCTATAGGTTTCTGGCTTAGTGCGCAGGTGTTCAACGCCATTCACCCCTATAAAGTTCTCGAGAGCCGGACTCTCTACCTCAGTAAGGGATAGAACTCTGGAGGCTCCGCACGCCTTATTCACCCGAACGTTTACGCCAAATAGTTCGCAGTACTATACTTTTTCATTACAAAACTAATTCATATTCATCAGTAAAATTCAGCACCATATTCAATTTACAAGTTGTTTCACACCAGCTTCTGTGCAGAACACCCCCTCCAAAAACTTTCTTTAACGTTTTCTCGAGTTTGAATATTCTGATTGGTGTGTATTTTTGGAATTTGATTGGGTAAGTTGTTTATTTTCTATGTTCTATTTTGTTTGATATGTATTTTGTTTTTTTTTCTTTTTTTGGCAAACAGTCACGAAAGGGAGTTTATCGTGGCCGTTTGCGATAAAATCACACTTTATATTGATTTAGGCCACGGCTTTATTAACACTACGATTGGCTTTAACGAAGTCAGTTCCTAATGTAAGCTATCCTTTGATGGGTCATGGATATCAATTAGCAACAGCTGATCACTTGTATTCTCTTGTGAAGTTTTTAGTTTTAAGTATTTAGTTTTCGCTTGTTATTTCATTACTGTTTTATTATAGATACTACAAAAGTAATGACGTAATAGATCTTTTTAAATTAAAATAAAGTAGGTAATCTGAAAAGAGTTGATTTACATTATTTTGTTTAACTGCTATTGAGAAAATTCATTCCTCTATTTCACATATTTGTTATTTAAAGAACATAAATTCCAATAGAGTACAGTAGCTACATAAAATATTGAAACCGTTATTGTTTTAAATTTCTGAGTATTAACTTATACATACTTATACATATGTTGATTATCTGCTTGCGTCGATTTTATGGACAGTAAAGAGGGCTGGGCGAACAGAGTATTGCCAATTTATTTATGAATCTTGTATCATATTGCAAAAGATCTAATTTGGCTTGATAAATGTTTGAAGCCGTATTTAATGAAAATAAAAAGACAACGACCAAGTTTTCTAATATATTACCAGGAGGCAAGTTAACTTCCTTTACTAATGAGAGAATTAAGTAAGAAATATTAGTTGTTTGTAATTTAATTATGTATAATGCGTACCTGGATTTATTTTCATAGAAAACAAGCGTTTATTTAAATTTAATGTTATATTGCATTCATGTGGTTTATAAAACGTTATATATATATATAATTAATTTTAAATAAAACCATCAAATATAATAATAAATATAATTATACTCATACATTTTAAAACTATAGATGATAAACTATAGATTAACTACGTTAAGCACAAGTAGAAAACAGAAATCCGTTCATGAAAACCGTTTTACTCAACGGGTGGCATTCTTTAATACGAGTCAAAACACATTAACGGAAGTAAAAATCATACTGTCAGAAACTTGCTTTCTCGGAGGTAAAGAAAGGGTTATTTTCGTAAATGCCGCTTGAGGAGCGTGAAATGTCTAGTCTATGAATAAGAGGGTCTTCAATGAAAACTTCTTTGTCATACTGACTATTTTAATAGTAAAGTAGTAAAGTAATATTATAGTAGTATAGTAATAGTTTAGTAAGTATAGTACAGTTATAATTTTAATAACATTTTGCGTATGATTAATAAAAAAAATCCGACTTTGAACCAATATTATTTATAGTTTCAAAAGTAAACAAAACTCATGCAGTGGATACTAAATAAATCACACAATATGAATATATATCGTATCTATGTATATATTTGAGCATGACAGAATCACAAACCATTGCGAGACAAAACAGAAAAAAAAATTTAACAAAACTTTATGACGTACAAAATTATTTCTCGAATTTGCACTGAAGGTGGCAAGAAGAATACTGAATAGGACAGAACATTTGTTTAATAAGCGCAAGCATTTTGTTCACGAGTCTAAGTTGTTTATACAAGATGTTTAAACTTAGTTTTAGATTTTTGATACTCGTATAGTCCCGAATATGGTAGATAGGATAAAACCACGCATAAAAACCTGAAAATTATTATGGAGCCTGAAAGCCACTATAGCTGAAAAACTGTTTTTCTATTTGCATGGATAACTAGACATAGATAGACTAGATAGACACAGATAGATTGATTTAAAAAAATATAATTAAAAATCCATTCTTTTAATATATACTCATAATCACGCTTTTTCGCGCATGGGTAGGCAGTGATCATTCTTTTCCACATTCCACGATCCAATAAAGAGATCCAATATATATAAATCTCTAGCTTCTTTAACTGTCATCAGACCTTTCATCCGTCCCTTTAATTTATATAATAAACAAATTCACGAGTCATCTTACTACAAATTTGAACATGATTTTGTTATATTGAGAATTAATTGAAGGTATTCGATGATTATCGGGACGTCATGTCGATTTAAATCGATTTCATCCATTTGAAACCATTAACAACATCTTATTTATAAAAGGAATTGTAAACCCATAATGTTTTAACTAAATTCTTATGAAGTAAGTTCGCTCTTCACACATATGAGACATAAGTTTTGCTGACTTCAAAATTATACATGCTTTCAATTGTTATATCATATTTATGTATTTCCTTTCATTGCATTCTTAATTATCTCAAAATGTTCCTTCTTTTATTGGACCTGCCTCTCCATTATCCTTTTTATTTTCTCTTTACCCAAGGATACCTAAAAGAGAATAGCTTGGCAATAAGGTCGCTTTATAGTCTGTTTAACTTTTTATTTCTATGTAATGTTCCTCAAAGCAGTTAAAAGATAATTTTGAAAACGTCTGTTATTCAAAGTTTATTACGGAAGAAAAAGAAAGCTAATAAAACTCAATAATTATATATAAAGCTGGTATCGTCAAAAAAGGTAGTTTTCTGAGTTTTAAATCACTTGATCACATTATAAAATTTATTTAAGAGAAGTTTTTTATGTGTACCTATAAACAATAAGAAAAATCATGACTTATTTGGAATGACGAGGATATTTCCTTCAATATCGTTCAAAATAAGTCAGGGTCGTTTCCTGAATTGTACGTTTGACTTGGCGTACGCTGAAGGTCGCGCTGTCGGCCGCCGCGTCGATTTCAAGCTACCTATTAGATTATATCACACGGCAGGCGATTACAATGAAGAATATCCAACGCTTCCTTTCTCGAAATACCGTTTATAAAAGAACCATACAAACATTAGTATAAGTTCATATTTATTTTTATCACTTGATAGTCAAAATTTATATGAAATATTAAAATACTACCTTAACCTCGTGGCTTCGAATCCGTAGGCTTTTTAGTGTGAATTGACACACACTGGAAGTTATTGAACTTTCCCAATTTATACTGTGTTTACTTGCAGAAGGGACTAAAAAAGTGGTCACTAAACTTTTGTGTTGAAATAGATATATTGGCGAGGTCGACAAAGCTTATATACAAAGCTCAGTTTATCTAATAAGCACGTTTTAGAGAACAGTATTTACCTAAAGCGCCATCTGTAGATATGTTTACGATAATATATAGCATTACATTTTGAACATTCAAAGCGATTTATTGGCTAGATCTATAAAGCGTATATAATCATCATCCCATATCGATAATGACCACTGCTGTTTTGCCATTATTCCCACGCTTGGCAGGCGGGTTGGAGATCCCAGGAAAGGCCATTATTCGTAAAACGCTGCCGCCTTCTTGGTGGCCTACAGGAGGCCTATGTTGATTTTATAATATCATTGATGACTATTTACAGTATTATACTATACTATTCTCAACACCACATGCCATACAAAGTTCAAAAAAGCTTTTTCTGTTTACAGTAAAGTAGATTGTTTATAAAAATTCTGTTGTCCCCACTTTTCCCGCTTACCCATACAGCCTTTTTGTTATTCGTATGCTTTATCTGCGAAGCCATCGTGGATTTGTAGCTGTCCTTTGTTTTCTTCTTTGTTGTTCTGTCAGGTTATAGTTGTTAGTAAACCATCTAATTAAGTAAATGAACTAATATCACTGACAAGTTTTATTAAAACCGGGTCTTTCGTTTCTGCGTCACATGTAACAAACATCCAAATAACCACATGAATTTCGCTTTTATATTATCTGTAAGAAGAAAACAAAATTACAATATTTTATCATACTCCTCAAATAGGCAATTTATACTCACTCTAAAAGTCACATAAATTTTAAATTTTTTAGGTACATGATAATCTGTTATTAGTGTTTTTTTTATTTATAAATTAATAGAATATCAATAATATATCCAAAATATCACTAAGCATATTTATTAAAAATCACATAATTGTTAATATACGCCGACGATGTGGCTAAGCTCCTTAGTCACATGACAGAGCCGCGCGGCGACTCGCAAAAACCAAAAAAATATATTTTTTTTTTTATATTATAATGTACAATGCTATTTTTAAAGACATAAAATTTTCTTAGTGATAAGAAAAGTTATATTGATAATAATTTAAGATTACAATTATTTATTGATTAAATTTGCACTGATAAATAAAAATAGTTTTAAATATAATTTTTCAGCAATATTTTATCATGTTGTGTATTAACCTTTCTTTGTTTTACAAAAAACATCTACAGATAGTATTTTAGTATCCCTTGCTTCCTTTAATGTAGTATGTCGACTTTTGTTGTAAAGTAGGTCACCACGAAAAAACCTTTTTCTTTTAACGAAATGTTATATGTTCCCGTATAGAAATTACACAGAATAATATTTCAGATCTAAAGCACATTAAATCACAGGGTTCCAATGAAAATTGTGACATTAGGGTTAATTTTCCAAAATTTTTTTAAATACGTTAGTTTATTTAAAAGCGAACATTTAAAAATAAAATTTTCAAGTCTGTATTTCCATATCAAAGTTTTTTGCTCTGTTTAGCTTCTTAGAGCTAGAGTTCGTGAAAACCTTTCTTATTCCTAGCCAATATCATAAGAGAAAAAAGTAACCTCTCAGCAATTTCAGCTTTCTAGTTTCAAGGACTTAGAGTGGGCATTGATGAGTGAGTCGGGACATTTGGACAATTTGTAACACTGTATCATGAATTGTGAAATCTCCTGGGCATATTATTTTTTTATGCCAATATGGCGCCTCGGTCGAAAGAGTACAAAGTAAAAATGGAAAACTTTGGTTGTATAATACAATTTGTTTCATCTTTCATCTAACTGTTGCTAGTTTTTAAATAATATCATTTTAAAAATTGCGATTTTACCCATGGTGATCCATGGATTTTGCTCGTGAATATTTGACAAAACCTGACTTTATTGCTACGCTACGGTCACAAAACAAAGCAACTATCAAGCGTATGGATTGTGCAAGATGAGCCTAAACCAACCAAAGTGACTCGCGTGGAAAATGTCGCTAAGAGGATGATTGCTTCTCTTTTTAGTAAACACGTCGCTACTGTTGCTTTGGAGAATCGTCGTTCCATACATAGTGATTGGTATATAACGACTTGTTTGCCAGCATTTATCGACGAACTCCGTAGGCTACATGTGTATATAACAATCTAATATTAACACGACTCTCGTACGTGCCCAATGTGTAGATTGTAACCATTGTTCTAATCAACTGATAAAATTTCAATCACTTGTCTTTAACATCCATATTAAAATATTTACTTTAATTTTTTAATGTTAAGCTATGCAACATACCAAGTAACTTCTTAATCATTTTAATGTAGAATAACTAATTTCGTCGTTTTGACACTGGCGGCTCAGTCTATCACTACTACTTGTTCTTGACAAATCACTATGCTGTGCAATTATTAATATATTTTATATAACTCTAAGAATAACGAATAATGAAAATATTACTTTTAATTAACATTAGCTGCAAACGGTGTTTAAAATACAGTTAAGTATCTTTTATTCTAATACATAAACTCATAGTTGATCTATGGGTCTCTTTTGGCCTTTTCATACAAATACTAAGTTGGTCGTGGTCGACATCCATTTTGCGGGAACCACTTTAGCATACATTTTGCTGAATCATAGCTACTTGTAAGAGTCCAGGACCCTTTTATGAAAGAAAGAAATCGACAACCGCAGAAAGGGATCGAATACAGGGAAATATTAGAATTTGTTACACATGTAATTTTCTCAAGCTATTTGATATTGATAATGGCTACACGATTATTTCTCCTCGAAGCTGCTAAGACAATTCTAACTTATTACATACTGACGGCCTTTACTGATTTTATTTAAGCTTATAAACTTTAGTACTTTTCAAAGTACTTTATTTGTTAATAAATTAAGCCGTGTCGGTATACCTTTCAAAAAAAATTAAAAGCTCTCTCACGTTTGTTTATAGTTGCCGGGGGAGTCAGTTTATTATTATAAGGATAACTCGCACTGATATCTCATAGAAAAACCCCTGACTAGATTTGGCACTCAGATAGCTTTTAACCATTATGGTTATAAACTATTCACCATGGATAGATAAAAACGTGGATAGATAAACTTAGGATACTTTTTATCCCGGAAAATTAAAGAGGTCTTTGGGTAAGTTGCGATGGAGACCATTTGTGACAATTGGAAAACTACGAGTTTGGAACCGAGGGCGGAAGCTAGTTATGAAAAATCCTAAAAAAGATTGAGAGGGGTCATCTTGGCAATTATATTAATAGCTTTTTATAACCCCTTTGTTATATAATAAAAGGTGTGTCGCATTTAGTCGAATGACAATTGATAAGTTTATAAAATATATTATATTTCCATTTGACCTATCATTAGAAAAAGAATACATTTTAATTGACGTAAGGAACATTCCAATACTTTGTAACAAAGCCAAGTATACACAAAACAACACAAAACTTAGCTGTAACTTTAAATTTTTGCATACCATATAAATCACATCAAAGGAAAGTATATCTAAAATAAGCTCCTGTGACGAATTCCTATAAACAACTTTGTGTCTTTAAGGAGGATCAACAATTTCTATGGGCAGATAGATACCCTTTGAGAGCAAGATCTTAGAATAAAGCTTAACCAACATTTTACCGTATGGATCTGACGTTATCGTATGGATCTCAAGCAACTGAAAAACAACAAACAACGTAGAATTTTCTTAAGTAATAACGCTCAAAAAATCTTTACATAATGTAGTAGAAGGACATGAAAGAAAAGTTAAAAACCTATATTATGCAATTGTGAAGAACGTTTCTTGTTGATACTTTTTAAGCTTTTGTATCGGACGGGGATGAAAAGATGCAAATGTTACAGTACAGCTTTCTTTTTACCTTGTTTCAAGTTAGTAAAATCTTTAACAACATCAATGTTAGAATAATATCTAAAAAAACAAAAAAATACATATATAATAATGTTCCATTGTTTCGCCTACTGAAAAATCCTGATATGTAAAGCTATGTAGATATGTAATTATTGATAGACTAAACAAAATAAGTTAATTTGGTTTCTCACCAAAATATATTAGCGTGACCATTTCTACTATTAGGTGCTTTTAGTAAATACCATACATTTCACTTCTTATTTTATTCCAACTCAACTTAAGACATACGAAACTATAATGTAGCTGTTGATATTTAATATAGGCATTATAAATATTTACTTTTAATTAAAAGCGTTCTTATACACCTTATAAATCACGTAGATATTAGGTATTGATTTTTAAACTTTAAAAAACTAAATGATAAAAACATCACTCTGGTTAAGTTTCTCCTCTTCGGTCACCATCCTGTAAACACGGTATGATTAATACTTATAATGTACCAGTACTAGAAGACAAACACTAGTATTTATTTGCTCTGTGGTATTCTATAGTCAACTATATACCAAACACTTTCTTCTTATTAATGTTTTTTTCTCAAAATTGTTTTGTTTTGCCAGTGCAAGTTTTATCATCAAGTTTTAATGATAAAATCAGGATATTAAGCGAAATATCATATCTTGTACAGTCTCTTCAGTCACACACTAATTATATTTTGTATTTAATTTCATTTAATTTATTTATGTATAAGTGTGTGTCTTGTTAACTGTCCTTAAGTAAATAAATAATATCTTGGTAACATTTTCTATCTAATTTATTAATTTCTAATAGAACATCATGATAATAAATCGTTTTGCATTTAAGAGGTTTTGTTATGTAGATCAATTTTCTGTACTGTCTTTGCGGTAGTAAAGGAATAATATGTTCTTATATCTTAAAGGTACAGAATTTCCTACCACGTGAACAAATAAAATATTTTACTTACTCGGACTACTCACCCACAAGTGCAAGTGTAATGTCCTATATGTAAAATCTCACTCGCTCAATCAAATATACCTACCTAATATTGATTCTTTAATTTTTCTTACTGCGAGCAATCTACGTATGTACATAAAATAGATTGCTCGCAGTAAGACGAATTCGCTTCAGTCTTGTGAAATATCGACGTGCCAGAGATATAGCTACGAGATGGACTGTTAACTATTGGCGATATGTGTGCCATAAAAATGACTTTACGACGCCCGAGGGCAATGGTACACTTTAGAAGCATGAGCGTACAGTGACAAAGCGTAATTAATTGTTTCCAAGTCAAGTGAAGACTCGATCAATTATTTTAACATTCAATATGGGGATTGGTTATATCCAAGAATTACCCCTGAAGTCGCAAGCTTGTCATAATAATAGTGAGTTTTGATCACATTTGTTAGTACGAAAGTCTCAAAAGTCAAGACTAAAGTTCGATATCGGGCACACATGTGGCATTCAGACGCTAAATAAACTTTTAAACTAAAAATATTTGAGTAAAAAAACAGCATTACATTTATGATTATTAAAAAAAAAATACCGCATTTTTTACCTAAGTTTTCGATGGAAAACGAAGTACCTTTAATTATTTGGTTTTCGATAGAAAACATCAAAAACTTTAATTTTAAGAGGGATTGGTATTCCTATTTGTAAGTATGAATTGTCTAGATATTAACATTTACTACCCTTTTTCACTAAATTTATAATATAGACTTATTTAAATCATTGTTAGTTAATCGAAGTTAGTGCAAAAGTATAATCGTGACGTGAAGGAGTTATAAAGCTATGAAGATTAATCGCTTTCTCCCGGGTTCAGGAACTACACGTATAATCAAACGAAGTTGGTATTTCATTTACATTTATAAGTCTTTCAGCCAATCTTTACATCAAGTTTTATAAAAACTTATAAATTTCGAATGGAAACACCACCTAAATTATATGTGCAATATACTTAGGGTACTCAGAAAGTCCTAAATGTATGAATTTTTAATGTTACATTTTTTATACTCATTAATTTCTGAAAAAAAATGTCTGATGGTATTTGGCTTATTTATTGTTTATTGTCACAAGTTGAAGTCACTTTACGGTTACCTATCATAAATTCGTCATTAAGTCATACTTTTTAACATGAATTTCAAATCGTCCGAATCATTAATTACTCTTTGTTTTACATAATTTACATTTCACCGAAATTGCTTTTTTTATATTCAGATTACCGTACATTATTCTTTATCGTCAACTTTACGATACGATATTTAGGATTTGTTTTTATCCAATATTATTACGTCACAGTTTCAAATGAACTGTGACGTAAAAATTGTCGTAAAAAAAAGTGTCCCTAGATTCCTTTGCAAGAAAGTGAAACGTCATTTTATTTGGTTTGGCTTCATTTTCTCTCTGAAAATTTACGTCTACTTATTTACAAAAAAGATGCCAGAATATTTAAATATTGGCACAACAATACGTGTGCGTTATGCAATTATGGAATATAATTACATCATCAATATTAAAAGCACCTATTTATCATTTGCTAATTTGATGGTTAAAGATTTAGTTAAAGCGAGGTAATTATCTTCATCTGGATACAATTTTAATTGTTGTATGAAAAGAAGGATAGTTCAAACCCAGTACTTACATTGAATAGTACAGTTATATTTTTTTTAATTTACTTCAATAACCCCTATTTTTATGTTAGCGTCCTAAAACATTATTAATTTTGCACGGCATATACTCAACTGGAGCCAAGCAGATATGGAGCAACGAAAATAGCTAAATCCGTTGAAAACATATAGAAGCTATACCTATGAAACTTTTAAACAGTCAGTAATGCGTGCTCCCGGTTCAGTAATATAATTTGTTAGGTAAATTATTGTTAATTATATTAGTACCAAAGCATACATTTCAATTAAAATTTATCAGATTGTTTATACCTAGTTATACATACTCCGATGTGCTTTACACTCGCACTTCTCGTATAGTCATAAATAACGTACAGATATTGTTTATAATACTAAACATTATTAAAGAAAATAAGAGGTGCCAATTAAATATTATAAAATTAGTTTTGGTACAAAAGGTCTGCATTTCACCTAAATCAAAATATTCCCACCATAGAAGTAAAAAAACATTGAGATTATCTGTTCACATATGTACT
Source organism: Calamotropha paludella (assembly GCA_927399485.1). Classification (NCBI taxonomy): domain Eukaryota; kingdom Metazoa; phylum Arthropoda; class Insecta; order Lepidoptera; family Crambidae; genus Calamotropha; species Calamotropha paludella. The sequence goes on along the minus strand of OV656803.1, from coordinate 26,577,147 downwards.
ATGTATATTTCTAAATTAATTCCTCTAAAGCGTTATTCCCATTTTAATTGCCATTGTGTTGTTATTCAAGTTTTATATATTGTATATTTTTTATACAATAATCTTAAAAAGATTTTACTAACTTCATTCCGTTGATATTTTTCTGTAATTTTTTATATTAATTCTCTATGATTTTTCAATCAATTTAATCCAATCTAATTAAATATTATTTTTTTACTAGTGCGATTGCTTTTATCCCATTTCCAACATTTCGTAATTTAAGTGATATCATGTTAATGTAATGATGTTAAGCTTCATTTTTATTGTAATTTATTTTTAAAATAAATAATCAAAGCGCTACCAAAAACAACTGTTGGGCTAGGGATTTTAAACCAACTGAGGAAATTGATTGTGAAATTTTTCACTCTTTCACAATCTTTTTTGCCGTGTAATGTTCGACTGAGTAGAATAGCACATTTATAGATGTCGTAAAAGGCGACTATTAACAGTGGAGGTAATCATCATACACCGCCCGTACACCATAAAATGAACAGTAGCGTTTTCCGAATTAGTGTTTCTTAGTACGATTTCCAGCCGCCTGCCAAACGTGGAGATTAGAGCATAACCTCCTATTTTGAAAGGAACTGATCGACTTTCGGTTGAGATCTTGATTATTTTTTCACACGTTGTGCGTAAAATTGTTACTGTTGAATGTGATCAAACAGATTTATTATTGAAAAATGAGTTCAATTCATATACAGAGATGAAATGGATTTAATTAACCCTATTAAAATAAGTATCATTTTAGTTTAATTCATATACCAAATGTTATTTATTCTATGAACAAAATTACGTTAGCACATAATCTTTCCCATTCAAATCACCAAATATAAAATAGTGACTGGCTTTTAATGGAACTTTTCTCTTTGATCAAGAGATGTAGAGCTATTTCTAACTCTTCGTAAGATTCGTAAGTATGTGTCTCTGTATTTGTGCAAAATATTTTCTAAATTGAGTTATTAACTTATGCTACCTTAGTGGGTATCTTGTTTAGACTTAAATCTTTTATGTGCAGTGTAATATTATTGACATGGGACTTGTAAAATCTATGGGCTTACGTAATTTAGGGGAGGAGCCGTATTAGCAGTTTTGTCATTTATAATGTCACGCACATTTAAAACTTAAAAGTGGATTAGAGATAAACGTCAGTGTACTATCCACAATTACAAAGATAATGACACCATAACGTGGAAGAAGAACCACGCCATTCATAAAAAATAACAGCTATCATTGACAGTGACACAGTGCAAAATATACATGTTTTATTATTTTGACATCAGTATTTACCATCGGTTTAGACATCCAAAGCTTAAAGCTGTTTTTATTTCTTGGTAATTTTATTTTCTATCAATCAAGGTATCCATTTTAACAGGATTGGTTAGGTAAATTCGAAATCGCATAGCTTTATTAACTTCGTATTGGTTGTTGGGCTAAAATTAAAGAGTTTACAATGTATATGTCATAAAATGAACTTTTATTTTTCAAATTATAATAATTCTTTTTCTGTATATGCCGGTTAAAACTTGTTGATGATTTGCAAAAGAGGTATGTAAATGACCATCGGTTAATGATTTCGTTCTAAATATTACCTGTTTCAAGCAACTATTTGGATCAATAGCTTAGTAGTGTACTGGAATTAAACTATTAAACGTTTAAATATTAAAGTACTTTCATGAAATTTCGCTTTGTTCTCTGATATTAAAATTTATATCTCCAACTATGGAGATTTTCAAAGTAAACATATGTCAGGTAGTAAGATTAGTAATAATTTTTTAGGTTATCAAACGTGGTGATCTCTAGGTAGCAACTACTAAAAATTTATCTATTATAGATATTTTTCAACTACAGATGAAATACAGAAGCATATACAGGTAAAATAAAATTATTTTACTTAAACTCTCAGTGATGGTTAGTGTTTTTTTTATAAATAAGGTTCTCTAAGAAAAATCAGGCTATCAAATTAATTAAATAATAGTACATTGTTCAACGAGAGAAGAAAGTGACCAATTTCCGACGACCAATTTTAAAAACACCCGAAATTGGGAATTGCACTTTCCCTCGAGTGATAGAAAATGAAATGAATATATATATATATATATAACTACGAGAAAAATAAAAGAAAATGCTCGATGAGAATGAAATCATGATAATATTATCGTATTTACATCCACATTTCTCAGGAATTAAGTTCAGTATGACTGCTTGGACGGTATCTTTAAGTTCGTTTCGGCGTCATCATTAATTTTTCATTATCACTATAAAATCTGTTCATTCTAACTTGTCCTATTTTGTAAACAATCTTGGCACAACAACCACATGACATTTTGGACAATTCTTAATAGTGCACTTAAATTGTATAGATGATATTAAATAAAAAAAAAACAATCATTATCGAGCAATACTATTTTTTTAAATTAGAAAAGTATCTAAGCAGTATGAAAATACATTCGGCACATGTAATTTCTTAAAATTTCGAATTGACAACTATTGAGATTTGGGTTGCTTTTATGCATGTGAATGGTTGTATATAACTTTACCCTTCGCGTATTCGTTTGACAAAAAAGACATTCTTTCCTATCAAATGCAGTATATCAGTGCTTTAAAATGGATTATTTGAATTTAATAACGTTATTTTATTATTTTATGATGATGTGGTTTTGATTGGTTTAATCATTTATCGATTATACTTCATTTTAATTCAGATTTTCGAGTTTCTCGAGATCAGTTTCTCGAGTTGTAGTAGAGAAGTAGGGTGTCACACACTAGAACTTATGTTAGATTAATTAACTTTGTTACTATTAACATAATAATTGTTGTGTTGACGGCTGAAATGAGAAATTAATAACGTAGTAACATGAAAAGTAACACCAAAATAAAAACTTTAAGTAAACCATTATTTGTGCTTTATGAGAAGTTTACCTACAAATGTACACGTATTTTATTGTGATCAGTCTTGTTTCAGTAATTGTCTTCTACTACTATAAATACTGACAACACAATTGAAATTCATCATTAACTGCCTCTATTTCATAGCCCCGAAAAAGTTTCCTCGAACTGTGACAACCGTGTGACATTACAGTTATTATGGACGAAAATAACCGGGATTCCACCGCTACATTCTGCAGGTATTTAGTGAAACTTCTCCAAATGATTGATTAGTAAAAGTGTAATACATTAGTTACAGGTTGCCTATGAAGAAATAGCCGAAATTACCTGTAATTAATTTCATTAACATATATATATTTATATGAATTGTAACTATACGTTTTTTACATAAATTGTATGTCACTTGAAAGATAATGATGCGAAGAATCTCAAAAACATTGGTTGCCAGCTCCCAGTCAGCCGCAACCTATGGTGGTAAACAGGTACAATATCATCATTTATTTACTGTAATCTGTTTTTATAAAAATATTATATCAAATTGCTAGTTAATATTTGCTGTACACAATACCCTATGGTTTCCAGTAAAAAAGTGGCCGCAAGCAGTGGTTGCTAGGATTTAAATTAATTATTTTTACTGTAGATGAGTGTGATACTCGTAGTTTAACAGGTCGTTTCGTGCTATAAACAAAGACAGTCATTTATACTTGTAGTATGTTTTCGGAGTGAATAATTTATTCGTATAACATGTATTTGGAGTTAGACGCTAATACTCAATTTTAAAAATGAAGTGTTTGTTGTTTTCACTATTCGTTTTTGAAAATGAAGGGGTCTTTTTGTGTCATCAGTGGGATCTCGAACTACAAGTTTAAAAACAAAATTACAATATACTTTTTTTTTTACGAATCCAAAGTTTATAAGAACATAATCAATATCAGAACACGCGATAGTTCATCATAATTTACCTTGATCGTGTCAACGCAATTATATTCCATCCAATATTACTTACATTCCAATATTTTTATTATAATTTTTTTGTTTTTATTGTATTAACTACTTTTTTAAATATTAATTTTATGAAACAAACACCTAGGAACGCTATATTTTACTTTTATTTATTTAAGTTGTATGTTTTATAGTATAGGATCCCACTGCTCGATCCTTTTTTTTGATACAATTTAAGAAAAAGTAGTTAATACAATAAAAACAAAAATACTACTATACGCGAACATGGAAGAGACAAATGAAAAAACTCCGACTTCTCTTAAGAGCCTGTAGACAACTTTTCAATTAAAAATTAGTCTTTCCTCACGCGATAAAAATTGTCAGTATGCTCTAATATTTATTTTTGATAAATAATAAGTAAAAACATACTAGAACTATATTTTCACGACTTTATTTTCTTGTTTAAAGCACGTAACAATGCGTGCATCTACTCTCTTCCACTTACCTGGAGCGAGAGCCGTTCATAAAAATCATGGCAACCTCTGTTTGCGGCCATTTTCCAACTGGCAACCATGGATTTTCGTAATAAATATAGATAAAACTTGCATCGAATTGTTTTAAAATAAACAGGTGAGTGCAGATAATTAACAGTAATATACCTGTTCACACCTGGCAACCCTAATGCTGTGGCTGACTGAGAGCTGGCAACCATTTTTTTCAATTCGTTGCATAGTTCTCTTTCAAATGAGAGATCCCTGCAGGATCGAACAGTAGGATCTTAGACTATTAGGTACACGTGATATCAATTCAATTATAGTAAGCTATAAATAGTTATCTTATTAATTACTTTTAATGGTTTTGGGTCGCCTAATGGCCTATCGATTCATTACCTGCTTTTCAATAATTATCAGTCCTCCTCCTCCGCTGACGGCCTCCGTGGTCATGTTGCTCACATACCCTTCTTGGTTATCCCACTCCGAGATCTCGGGTTCGCTCTTCATCCGGTTTAATGTAGAAAACGAACTTTTTTATATTGGCATGGGGTTGGGTGTTGTGGCATTGCCGAAGTTTTTGAATTCTAGAATAACACAAGTCCTACTTGGCTTTAGAGCAAAGTTCCTGATGTTGTCTTATTCTTATTCATTATAATAGTTATTTATCAGTTCGTTTCACTATAAGATGTAGGTGTAGGCAATTTGATCCCTGTATCTTTGTAAATAAGTAATAAATATAATTATAATTATTATTATAGTGACGACGGACTGTTATTTTCTACGTATAATGTTTTAAGCTGTATCTTTTTTACAAAGATTTACGAAAAAGTTTAATGTAAATAAATCAGTCGAGAAAAACGTGCATTAGTACAATATATGCGAGTAGTGGCTAAAATAATATTAAGCGCGCGCGGTGCTACGACTGTGAGTGAGCAAGACAGTACGCGAACGTCGATTAAGATTTAAGTGGACTCGATGCGGCGAATCTAGAAAGTTTACGAATTCCTGGTCGTGACTAAGAGGCGGCCTATCTTGAGAACTAAGTTTTTATAGATCTTTAACTGTGTGTTAAAGTTATATAGGTAAATAAATGTCATTCTATAACTACAACACGTAGGCGTAGTAATCAATAGTAATAGTATTGTAAGATGGTTTTCTTCTTTAAACAGATCACCTTACTCATACCGCAATGGAATAGATATTTATGCCATATTCTGGTGAACTATGCATTTTAAAACAAACCTATCCGAGCTCGTCAGATTGGTGTGCAGGAGCCTACCCACTAAAAACTCCACGATGTACCCGCTCTACTTCGTCGCAATCCGATGGGGCCGTTTTGGCAATCACCACCGTGGAGAGCGACGGGTTGGCCCAGCGGCCTCCTCACGATCGGGGGACCCCGTGGTACATTCCGGTATCCCCCCAGGCTGGCGAGGCTGTGCAATGCCGACGGTCGGACTCCCATCCTCCGTCGACTAGCCTCGTCCGGGGCGGGAGGCTACGCTCGCTAACGCGGCGCCGCCGCCATCCCCTTTGCCCGCGTCTACAGTCCACCGACCCGTATTCCGCCCCGCTTGACCCCGGATGAACCGTCACTGCCCGTTCCGCTCTCGCGAGAGAGAGGAGGGGAGCGGCGGACGATGCGGGGGCAAGTGTGCGTTAGCCACCCTTAGGGGGACATTCGCCCTTCCCTTGGGTCGTTATCGGCCGCCTGCGTCGCCTTGACCCGCCTGGTCATCGGCTCACATCTAACTTTCGGCGGCCGGCAATTCCTGCCCCCCATTATGTGCCCAGCAGGCATTTTTGCCGCCAGACACACCGCACACTTTGGGTCTGTGGAGCAGTCCGCTGCTCTGTGGCCCTCCTGGCCGCAGCGGAAGCAGGCGGCAGACCTATCCTCCCCACTCGGGCACATCACTCTTGTGTGCCCGATGCCCATGCATTTAAAGCACCGGAGCGGTAACGGCTCCAGTGCCTTAACTTTCGCCGAGCTCCATCCCACCAAGAAGCGGTTAGCGACGACCAGGGCTTTTGCCGCCGCCACGGGACACCTGATTAGGGCGGAGTTCAGCCCTCCTGGACCTTGTCGGATGGGCCCCACCTTGACCTGATCTAGGGGGCAGCCCCCCTTTTCGGCCACCGCTTGTGCCAGCTCCTCTGCCCCGTCCGACTCGTCCAGCCCAGAGAGCCGCAGGGCCGTGGTCTTGGTGGGTCTGGAGACCACAATGCTGAAGTCGAGCACTTCCCGCAGCTTGTTTGCGAATGCGTCCGCTTTCTCCGCACCCGACGGCCCCGGTATTTCGAACATGCGGGAGCCGTTCATCGCCGTTTTCATTCGAATGCCGTCGACTCCCACATCCGCAAGCTTAAACGCCTGTTTCGCCTTTTTTATGACCTCGACGTAGGTCAGGCCCTCCTGTATCGCCTCCGTGGGGATGGTGATCACAACCGCAGCCGCCTTTGGAGTGGCTAGCTTCGGCTTCCTCCTCTTTTTCTTCAGTTTTGCCGCTTGTTGGGGTCTCACCATCGCTGGCGCCTCACCACCACTGTTCAGGGGAGTCGCTGGGGGGCAGCTATCGGCCACTTCCCTTTTCCTTTTCCCCTTCGCCCCTCTACTATCCAGGGACCCTCCCTATCCATTTCCGCCCCTGGATCAGGCTGTCGCTCCTCGCGTGCCCCTAAGGGAGCGGCAATAGGCTCCCGGGGAGTAAGGCCCTCTCCGTTGTTCGTGGCAGCTGCCACCACCTTCCTTCTATCAGCTGCCCGTGGTCCTCAGCAGTTCAGCCTTCATGGTCTCCAGGAATTCACGGAGGTCCCTGGGCAGCACCCCTGAGCTCTCCCCTCCAACCGTAGGCAGGGTTGGGTTCGTCGGCCCCGCGGTGCAAGTGGCCTCGGCAGCTGCCTGCTGCGCCTCCATTATGGCCTTGAGTTGGTCTTGCAGTGCCGCTATCTCCTCCCTCTGTGTCTTCAGCTCCTCCCGGAGTCGTCTAATTTCCTCCGTGGCATTGAGCGAGGTGAACTCTTGCGCCACCGCCTCGAGTCCGGCGACCGCCTCTATCAGTGACCTTTTGTAGGTCCCCTTGAGGTTACGGGACTCATTCGCAACCTCCTGGATAGCCATAATGTGCTCGAGGGCTCTGTCATGGAGGGACTGCGACGAGAGCCCTGAGACCGGTTTCCGCGACGGCGGGGGTTCTGTGGAAGTCCTTGCCTTTTTGGCGCCAGCACCCTTCCTCTTCTCGGGTTTCAGCTCCTTCCGAACCCTTGCATTCCTCGTCTTTATATGAGGCCCTTCCGATGACGGCCCCGCCACCTCCGCTGGATTGGCTGACGAACCCGGGGCAAGCTCACCCTCCTCGCCCTCCGGCGTCCCATATACGCTCTTGTATAGGTTCTCTGCCTGCTCATACAGCCCCACTGCCTCGAGCTGCCGCTTACTGTAAAGCAGGGCCTTGGCAGTCAGCCTCTCTGCGTTTGGGCCAAGACTGCGGGCTCTACCTCAACCTGCCGTGCTGATCTTCAGCGGGGGCTTCGCGCACGCCGGATCCTCGTCCCCAGAATCTGAGCGATCTACTACCTCGCTTGGACGCTTACGGCTCTGGTCGCATCCCTCCAACGACATTTCCCCCGCGCTGAGCTCGCTTTCTCCTAATCGCGACTCTTCGGCTCCCAGCATAGACAGCGCCTCATCGGCACCCAACTCGTACCGCGCCTCTTCGGCAAACAACTCGTCCTCGTCAAAGGAGAATTCTTCCTCTCCGTCGGACGCAGAGAACGGGCGCCCGTAATCCTCGACACAGTTTTTAGTCGGACTCTGTGTGTTGTCCTTTAACCTCCTTCCTTTTTTCTTCTTTAATTTTTTAGATTCAACATTCATGATGGACCCACGAGAATGGGAGAACTATACGGACCACCAGGGCAGAGATCCCAATACCCTGGCTACCCTACTTACGCCTGGGGGGTCGGGATGTACCCCAGGGCGACCACTAATTGGCTGATGCACTCCCCAGCCACCTTTTCAGGCGCCCCGACACCATGAGTCCCAGTGTCAGGACTTTGAGAGTTTTTTACAGTGGTATCTCTCCACGCGGCCCCCACCGAAGTGGCGGCCCCCGCTCCCGCACCACGTACGAGGCTACGGTTGGGCCGGAACCAGTCCTCGGACCAGAACACGCCCCTTACTTGCTCGCGTAACGAGCTGGGCCCGAAGGCCCCCCTCTCGTAATTTTTTATAGAGGTTTTCTTCCTCGCGGCCCCCATCCCTAAGGATGACAGCCCCCGACCCCGCACCATGTACGGGGCTACGGTATACCCCTGCTCGGCTGCCGTTACCCAGGCTACCGGGGTCAGCCAGCTGAGCCCCCTCCTGCTGGTTTTGGTCCGCGCCGGTCAAGCCGGTGGCCCCCATATCTGGAGGCCATTCCCCAATCCGCCACCCGGGGGACGCGCCCGATGGCAGTTCCAGCATCTGCACACGGATCGTGCAGGTTCCCTGGGATATAAAATAGTAGATTTATTCATTATTAATTAAGGGACAAACACCTTTGGCAAAAGGTAACTTTAATACCTGGTAGATATTGACAGATTTTTTTTCGATATCTATTAACTTCGCATTCATTGTGAAAGTACAAATAAAACTGTCACTTGTCGCGACACAGCCAACCAGTGCATTTGTCGAGGTTGCCAATGTAAAATTGTTAATTTTCTTTGGGAAACATAGAACATCATAAGAGATTGCATGACATTTAAATATTTACGTCAATTTAATACATTACCTAGAAAACTTTCCAGCATTAAAATATACATAATGTTGGACAAACTACTCTGCGCTACGTATATTAGCTCGTATGAATAAAATAATGATACAATGAAACGCATATCGGATTCGGTTTAATAAAAAAAATTAAATTAAAATAAAATATCTTTACCTGCATTAGCAAGTAAAACGTAAGAAATATGTACTGACTTGCTACCAGACTTACAGAATAGGCGCCACCAGAATATGGTTCATATACCAAAGAGCCGCACTAAGCTTATTGGTTCCAATTTTGTGATCCATGCCGCTCAAAAGTGGAACTCCTTGACTAAGTCTGTGTTTCCTGACACATACAATTTAGGAGTTCTCAAGTTTTACTTTAAGTTTTGTTTTAGAGTGAATAAGTGTCTTCTAGACAAGAGCGTCACATCTTAGATCGCATTATCGCTTACCATCAGGCGAGATAGCGGTAAAGCGCTTACCTATTTATATAAAAAAATGTAGCTTAAGTCCACTTTAAAAAAATAACAATTATATTATATTATAAAATTTCAATTCCCAAGTGAGCATTGGTGATGTTCTGAGTTCTACTAGAATTTGCGTTATAAACATGTAACTTATAATATAATTATATGACATAATATTAACCTAGTCGTCGCTTTCGGTGTCAAATTATGTTCCTTGCGATAATACTTACCCAATTAGTACATATGCAACAAAGTCGCCTTATAACAGAGCCTAGTTAAAGTCTAGTTGGTTTCGTTCCAAACTATTTAAAACAACTCTTTGACACAGTTGTTTGTCAGGCTAATGTACGTTTATACAACTGGTTTCACAGTTGGTTTCGAAAAATCTAATATGAAAAAAAAATCATCACATTTTTTGTCGTTTAGCGATAAAAATACGTCAAAAGTATTTAACTCGGTAGCCTACACACGTGTATACCAATTATTACGTATATAATTATAAAATATTAAATATTACTATGAAATTTTTTAGTTTATAACATACTTTCAGCCTCATTATAAATTTACGACGCAAAATAACTCGTCAATATGCGAAGTTAATTGAAAACATAACACAAATTTCCTTTCTCTATTCGTTATAATTGTTACACGAATAAAATATTTAAACTTTATGACACATTATTATAGCTTAAAAAAAGAATGACTGCTTAACTTTACTGACCCGCAAACAGACCCATTTGATATCATGAATAATTTATAACAAATTTGTTTGCTAAGTAATAGATGGCAAAGTAGTTTATTTAATTTGATAGAACATAATTTAATATCTCAGCAAGCACACATATTTCTATTTAATTTTTGAGCAAATTACTTTACCTGAGGGAAACATGGGCATAAGCTGATGTAATGACTGAGAAAGGCGACTTTCAGGTCCTATGTTATAAGTATATAATCCAAGACGAATATGTAGGTGACATAGGTAGCTTAAGATATCCCACGTTCGTTAAAAAGCCCTTTATTCTACTCTTATTGGAGCGGAGGGAGCGAAGCTCCCATGGATCAGCTTCGATAACGAAATATACATATGTGACGCCATAACTAAATGAATTCTTAGCCGATTTTTGTAATGAAGCGAACCAACATGTTTAGGACTAGATAGTAATGGAAGCCCGAATTTTTAAATTCACAAAAATAAAAAAGTTATGACCAAAATATATTGGTTCTAGGGGATTTCACATTGAAACAAAAAGCGCGCGCTTTTTGAAACTTTTCGTCCTTATCAAATTTTAAAATTTACTAAAGATTATTGATTTTTGTGTAATCATAAAATACCTATTTTATGCTAAACTGATATAAAAAATATTAAATATTAAATAGTTGCAAGGTAACGTATGCAATACGAACCATCATTATAAAACGTCATAATAGGCATTGGTAACGTCACTTTTTTGCTGCTGCTTTATTGTTATAACATTTACCGATTAAGTAAATCAGCTTCGCTCCAGTAAATGGTGCTAGCTAGGGCATGGAATACAGAAATGATTTTCATACCGGTATTGATATCGGTATTGAAATTTCAATAATCGGTATACCGAAATTTCGATATCTTTTCGGTATTTCTTAAATACTGTTATTATATAATTACTATTTAAATGATTACAATAACGTTGGTAAGTCTTGTTTCGGGAGAGCGATTAAAACAGTTTTCGACTCTTTATGGCTCCCTAGAAACCACAAAATGAGTTATTAAAATAAAGGGGATTAAAAATACTAAAGAAAATACGGTATGATGGTCTTAGAACTATTTATATTGTTTCATTGGCACAAATATTACAATCTCATAGATAATAAAATCAGTGTTATTCTCTAATAATAATCAGACAACTTGTCAGATCCAAATAATTTATTAATTAATTTAATTTTGTTAGTGTGATTGTGATTGCCGCTTAAGAGCAAAGCGCTTACGTTTGTTTCTGCCCTATTGTGTTCGTACGTGCGCGAGTGCCGACAGCAATTTATTGGTAGAAGTAAAACATGATTAGACGAACAACTGAAAGCAGTATCATTAAATACTACATAAAATACTATCCTATATGCAATGCATGCAGTGTCTCGCGGAGTTATTTTCCAATAATTTAGACTTTTCGCGATTGTCATAGTTATATGAACATGTTATATCATAAAATATTAAAACTCATCTGCAGTATGAACCTCAGCACCTTTATCCACCTTAAACACCTTTACGACCCTTGCGAGAATAGATATTTTTTGATACCGAAAAACGGTATTTTATCCTCAAATACCGATATCAAAATACCGAAAGTTTTTACCGGTATTTCGATATACCGGTATACCGGTATCCATGCCCTAGTGCTAGCGAAACTTTATGCTTGCTGCATAAAGTTTCGACCTAGTATCTAAACTGCTACTGCATCGACCTAGTATCTAAATTATGCATTGTATAGTTTTGAAAATATTGCTTTATTATTAATAATAAACAATTGGATAACTTTTGACTATACCCACACACATCCCATATTCCGGAAACACTTTATCAATGTTCTATTGGGTTTAACTGTAATAGACTTGCCGTTTCATGATATATGTGTTTAACATTCAACAAATAGTTATGAATTCTAGTAAGACTCGCTAACGACACTTTGTGACAAGGGTTAGTTCTGTATGGTAACATAAGTATATTTAAAAATACTCAAAATCATTTGCATATATTTCTGACATCTCAGTTCAACTCTCAACATAACAATCCTACAATGCCAACAATATATCGATCACTGAAAATTGTATCGATGACACCGTATCGTATGCTGTTAAAGAATAAAGCTTAAATGACGGACAGCAATGATTTCTAGTCTATGATCAGTCAGTTATTTTCAAAGCAAATACCTTAGCGGCTGTTGTTTCCACTCTATATTTATTGAAGTTTAACAAGATCAAATCGTGCCCTAAACAACAATAGATCCAGAGATTACTTTCGACAATTATTTTGAGGAAATTAAAATTTTAACTAGTATTTCTTTAATTTTTTACTGGTATGCATTTTAGTATGAAAATATAAGGTAGGTATATTGTAAAACTATTATTAAAACACACAGTTAACCTTCGACATACAAGGTGAAAAAAAATCCTCACCCATAGAACGTGGGTTAAACTTACCTAATAGTAAACACCTACCTACTAGGTCAACGCAGTCACTAAACATGAATCTTCGCTAGAACTATACGAGTATATTGGAGCGGAGCAGAACTTTTAAAAAGGGCGTGGTTTTTATTTAAATGGAAATCAATGTTTTTTGGTCATAACCTTTTTATTTTTGCGAATTTGAAAACTCACGTCACGATCTAGTCTAAGCCTGTTGGTTCGATTCATTACAAAAAGTACGAAAATAAAATCCAATTAAGATAATTATTTAAATATAAAGGCTTAGATAATGTTTTCGGCTTAATAAATTATTAAAGCAATAATTAAAACCCAAAAATATATATAAAAAGTAATTTTAATCAGAAAAAAAATTAAAAAGTATCCACTTTTTGTCGTGTTGAAAAACGTTAAAATAGATGGTTTTATTTAGGTCCCGTTCTCTGGTTCTACTTCATCATCATGGTGCAATGAGGACATCATATGTACACACTTTCGTGGTTTAGGTTTTTAAGACACAATGGTTATGTCTTTTTGAAAACCAAATATTGAAGATTTTATTCAAGTCTAACTTTGAATTGAGGAGGAAGGCACACCTTGTTTGAACTTAGGGTACAGCAGTCAAGTCTTCCATGTCCGTGTCACTACGAGACTCGGATGCGTCGCTGATGTGATCAGAATCGTAGTAACTGCCAAGTAGGAAGTTCTCGTCTTCTGAAGATTACACGTCATTTTCTTCCAGTAAAGCTGCCACAATATCATCAACTCACATCCTGTTTGACATCTTTATTAAATTATATTTTTAACAGAAAATAAACTAAATCAAAATTAGGTTAAAACAATTGAAAAACAAGAATGCATATTACCTTTTTAGCAATGTGGGGTTAAAAATACCCGGGACCCGCTAAACACACGAGCGCTGTCCGCGTAGTACTGAGCCAAGGTCACGAATCGACGAAGCAACGTTTGACGCCCCGCTGGTGGGAGTTTCATTTTCAATTATGGATTATTATACTAAATCGACGTTTTTTCTCGAGCTGGGCTTAAAAATACCCCACCTTGTATGCCGAAGGTTAATAACTTGGTCGATTTAGTCGCTAAGCATAAAGCTTCACTAACACCATATATTGGAGCGGAGTGTAATACTAAAAAAAAAAAAATTAAATTCGATAATTTTTCGTTGTTGATTCGATTCCACACAAAAAATATTAAAATCGATTAAGAACTCGGGAAGTTATGGCGTAACTGACATTGCGTCATTAAAGCTCCATGCGAGTTCCGCTCGTTCCGCTCCAACAAATCACAATGTCAATTGTTTGTAGTTAGTAGGCCATTAATTTTAACTAACTGTTACTATCTCTTTAAAATGTATTTCATAATGACAGAACTTATAAAAAAATATTTACTATTATTATAACTATGTTTAATAATATTTTTATAACGTTTTAATTTGTAAGGTAGGATTTAAACAGCCATGATGTAACTAATAGTTTACGTTCAATATACGTATTGTGAAGTGATCCCTTTGTTTCGCTTAATTTTAAAGAGTTATGCCGAATTAATAGTATGCGTAACAATCATTATGGTAAGAAAAGTATGTCATGATAATTTATGATATATGATTTGTGAATAAGGAGGAAACCTGTTGTGAATGCTCATATTAATTAAAAACCGATTTAAGTTTTCATAAGATTTTTTTTCATTTTCTAGTTAAAATAAATATAGTACAGTTAACCCCACCAACACCCTTTGTTATAACAATTAGTTGGAGGACAACCCTGTGTTAAATCACTACATAGTATTAAACAAAGTCGCTTCCTCTGTCCCTATATCCCTATGTATGCTTAAATCTTTAAAACTACGCAAGGGATTTTGATGCGTTTTTTTAATAGATAGAGTAATTCAAGAGGTAGTTTTATATGTATAATACATGCATAATATAGTAGAGCATTGCATTCGTGCGAAGCCGGGGCGGGTCGCTAGTTAAACAATATATAAGATTCAAACTAACAAGTAGTAATCAGAAACTCTTGTTTGGAATACTTGGAACTGTTCTTAGCTCAACGGAACAAAAATGACAGTTGTCAAGTAATCTTTGTCGTAATATTGTTGCAGGAGCATACTGCCTTCACATGGATATGTTTGCCAACTAGTTTTGTTTTCTGCTAAAACAATAACATAGTAGCTTTCCCTGATAAAACGGTTAAAATACTAGGACTTTCTTCTTCTTAACGAAATCCACCCCGTATAAACAACACGGAGAACTATATTTAAATAACTGCCCTGTAGGCAAAAATAATAAAGTTCTGAACAATCTTTTATCCATTTAAAGTGGGTAAATGAGGCTCTACTATTTGGGGGAGAGTGAAAGCACCTATATCGAGTGTTTTTAAATAATGAATGGATATTTAATGAAAACCTTCGTTTATATTCGGCCGGTGCTGTAATGGGGCGATGAGCCAGATGCCGGCGTCATCAATCAAAATGAATTACACTTACTATGGAACTCGTGAGTTTCACATTCTGATAAATTTTGTATACATAGCTAGTCATAAACATTACCAATCATTGAAAACCAATCAAATGGGAATTACGAATATTGTGATTGTTACTTATTTAAATGGGAAATTGCAATAACATTTTTTATTACCTAATAATAACTTTTCAGTCGCGAGATTGCAAGTTGAATACTGAATATGCAATCGCATCAAGACACGCTATCGTACGAGCGAGACACACGCCATGTCATATACATATAATACCTGTATAAACACAAAAAAATCAACAAGGTATTGCACGCTCAAAATTGTTTTTATTGTCCCTGTAATTTACGTTTTTTCTTCATCTTAACAATATGTATAATGTTTAGTTTTGTTTTCTAATGATATTTGTAAGGTCCTTTCGGCAAAGGTTGCGCAAATTTACTAAGTGATATTAAGATTTCGATTAATGATAGTCATTACTCTGCCTTAACGTAGAGATGGTAGGTATTTAATATAGAGCGTAAATTAATATGTACAATTAAGTTAATTGTAAGTTTACAGCTTCATACATTCCATAGTACTAATTTGTTTCATCAAGATTTATAAATAAATAAAGGCTTCTATCCAATGATATCACTTAACTCTAACCTTTACACGCCTATTGCAACTAGCACGTCCGATAAAAAACAAATCTAGGTTAATACTCGTTGCACCGTAGGAACCTGATTTCAAAGCAGGCAGGAAAGAAAACCATTTATTATTTACCACACATTTCCATTGTACACAATTTTATTTAAAACATTAGTATTTATTATAATAACCTTTCCTGGGTTTATGGCCTATTTCTTACTAGGTACAGGCATGATATATCAAAACATTCACAAACACTTTTTTTATTCTAAGTTTGGTATTAAAATTGAGTAACTATCATTATTAGTACCTACGCTGCTTTTGCTGCTGTTATTTTTTCGATAGAATATAAGCAATGCATTGAACTCATTATTCATATTTCCTTAACCCCGTTTGCAATCTAAACACTTGTATAATAGATCGGCGAGATTTGAACTTGGTCCAATTAATTCAACGTGTACATCGCAAACGATGTGCCATATAATTCAATTTTATTTCCTTTCTATATAGATATATTAAAATGTGTTCAATGTATTGCTAATATTCTAACAAAAAAACGACAAAAAGTAACAGTAGCAATAATGTACGATGTATAAAATCTCATAAGTCTCATCGTTATAGAAATTGCCTATCTAGGTAACTACCTAAGTAGGTTAATTAATTCTGGAAAATATAAATGAGTCTTGATACTAATTATAGTCTAGAAAATATAACTACATATATAGTTATGAATATTAATCTTAGTTTTATATGTAAGAAAGAGCTACCTTTAAAATGCCCAGTAATTATTTATTTATTTTGACAGTATTTTATAATAAAATGCCTTTACGATTAATTGTTAACGGCATATCAAACCTCCTCATTAGATTTCCAACTTTAAATCAAACCTATAAAGACAGTAGTTGCATGCTAATTAAGCTGATAATACTTGTAGAAATCATCCTAATATAGAATAGTTTTAATGCATTAAGAATAAGATATAGAAACATCTGTTGAAAAATTTGCCTCTGGCGGTATTCAAATTCGCGTCTTCTACTTTTTTCTAAACTATATGACGTAAGATGCGGCTTAAAGTTTTATCTCCTTTTACTCAGTTGTTTTTTAAATATAATCAAGTACCTACTTACTTAGACTTCACATTACTTAAAGCTCAGAGAACTGTCCTAGGAAAAATAAATTTCGCAGTAATTTTAAGATTTATTAAAATCATATTAAAATTTTAACAGGAGTTAACTTGATTAAAATATATATTATTGTGATACCATGGAATAGACAACGAGAACTGAGACAGCGATATCTTCTTATAATAACATAACGTTAATAAATGTAGTTTTCAATAAGTTTAGTTTTCAAGCAAAGGCTACGTTTACATAACATTCTATGGTAAAAAAAAAACAAAAATATGTGAGTTAATTATTGTTTTTTCGTTTTTGCGTTTTTCATTATTTTATTTACGTTATTTTAATTTCTAGGTAAAAGATTATTTTATTGTGTGATCAACTAATAAATAAAGAATATCGTAAAATAATATTTGAAAATACTGGTTTCTCTAATACTTTTTCTGTTTCATACAGGTCTGAGCCAAAGGATATTACAGTAAGGTTGCCAAAGTGATTTGGCAACTTAGTTTTTTAAAGAGTGTGTATTAGTAAATCGGGACCATAGTGTCGTTCAGGCGAGGGCGTAGTGAGAGGCGTGATCACAACATGTCTGGATCTCACTCGCCAGTTGGATCCCGCGGGGACTCTGTAAGTCTATACAAGTTCTTGGAAAAAGGTTGGATCCCTCGGGGACTCTAAGGAAATAGATTTATTCTTACAGCCTCTAAATGCCAGTGAGCTACATTGGCCACACTCAGTTTATAGCTTCTTCCAGCTTTAGCATTTTGTGGCTGTCATTAATAGCTCTCGTGCTACTTGACTTAAATCTTTCTGGCCACTTTTTAAGGTTCCGTACTGCAAACGGAAAAAACGGAACCCTTATAGGATCACTTTGTTGTCAGTCTGACTGTCTGTCAAAATAATTTATCTCGAGAATGCGTGGAGTTATCAAGTATAAAATTAAAACCAAATACTCTGGTCTACAGTCCCTTGAAGCTGTGAAAAAATTAAACTTCTGAGTTAACGTAACAAAAAGATACGGATTCAAAATTTATAGGCTATTTTTCGGTTAATTAGAATCGTGAAATTTGGCATAAAGCGATGTGATGTAGCACAAGTAAAGGAAAAATCTGAAAACCATAAATTAGTAGTTGCATTACAAAAAAAAAATCCTATGTCGATGTATGGGGATGTAAGTTTTCCAACGGCAAAGTTAAGTTTGACCCTCAATCCGTTGATCATTTCATCACAGCGATGTTCGGTACTTATATGATCTACTTTACCAAAAGATTGTACGGACCCCTCTGTGGCAGTTGTGGGTTTGCTTCGTATGTGGTGCTCATTCGTCGACAATTTACGTTATACTGAATAACATAGAAAAAGTGATAAAGTTAACGTTCAATATTTTAAAGTAAAAATTATTAAAATCAAAAAACTTTTAATTTCAGCCTCCATTCTATAGGTATACGCATAACACGTAACTCGAGTTCAAAATTATCTTAATAGATAGTAACAATTAGGTAAAAAAAGTTTGAACAATTCACCACAATTTTTCGCATTACGCCACGTGACTCTGACGATCATCAGAAATTTATGCTTCTAGGCGATCAGGCTTTTAGCAGTTATAGTTGTGTGTATTACAATTAAGTCAAATTAATTAATTAGTTGTTATTACAATTAAGCCATTCGATAGGCAAATCCTATACAAAACCAGGCGATAGAGTACAGGTTCAAACTTTCCAAGGTATTACATATATAAAGTCAATTATTTTAACATAATATCAAATTATATTATTGATTTGTTTTCGACAAGAATCGTCAAATCACCGGACGCCACAATCAGCCGCGGCTGACCCGCGGCTTACTCGTTTCTAAGTAAGGTATAAATACACGAAACAGTGATTAATGTTGGCCACAAAACGTGGACGCCCGCCACCTTGAACTTGGGAATATCCGATTAACAAAATCTTTCTGCGTACTTCTGCCTTGGCCTTATGCAATCCTCAGTAACTCCCACAAAATTGGGACAGACTGCTGAGCCATTCTGTAGCACAAAATATACCAATTCAACTCGCTACTTGCTACACCAACTTACTGTGGTAACCACTTAACTTTTGTGATGAACTGTGCTTGTTTTTAATGCGTAACTTCTATTGTTACTATTTATGATACTGTGATTAATAATATGTGCTGTTGGAGTACTCAGATTACTGTCATTTTTCCGGTCTAAAAATATATTTCTTCATTTTTTCCAAGCGAGCATACTTAAATTGCATAAGTTCATTTTTAAAATAATGTCTAAGGTTGAGTTACTTTAACTAATACGAAAATTATTTAAATTACTTTTTTGTTAATTTGTTTTATAAGTGTAAAATTTATCGTTTTACAATTATTTCTAAAAACACAATTTAAATAATACTTTTCACGTTTTAACTAAATTTAAAATAAAATAGAAATGTAGTTTCCCGCTTGTAGCGTTGCGTAATCCTTAGCATCGCCAGTTTACCTGTTAAAACTAAGCTTTTACTGATTGACAGCGTTCAAATTGGCTAGTATAGGAAATCGGGCTAAAATATTTGTCTATTTATTTAGCAAGCTTCGGATTTAGTTTCAATCCTGTAAAAAACGAATGGGGCTATATTTTGAATACTGGAAAAAATTGTTTAACAATGAGTACTTTGAGAATTACGACTTTTAGACTTTATTAACTTATTAACCGCCCGACTTCATATCAGTTGTCGAGCCCCTAGTGCCCGGCACAGTGGATCGAAGAACAAATACCTACAACAAAGAGGGTTGTGTACTTAACTTTTTCAACTTTGATTTTTCTATGATTTAAAAATTTTAAATTATGTATATAATATAATGATATTTGCATTTAAGAGCGTTGTTAACTAACAACTACGTAACGATGTTTTGTGAGCCAATAAAACGAAATGTGTTTAAGAATTTGTATGTTTCATTAATTAATACCAATAACAATCACTTTGCCCACAGTAAAATCAGTCCAGAGGTAATCCTCGACATTTTTATTTCTCAATAGTACAGTAGGTACGCGCAAATCTTCATGAGTCCTCTGAGCATAGGCACAATTACGAAAACGAGAACTCACAACTATTTACATGTGCTGTAAATATAGGTAGGTAATAAGTTCTTATGTGTAATTTTCTATATATGTGGCAGTACTTGCAACAGTTAACAACAAACATAAATCAAAAATATATTTTGAAAAATATCAATAACAGTTGCTCCATACTACAAGACCGTAACGAAGAACTAACTGAACGTAAGATTAGGAGGCTATGATAACAGTACTTTTGATCGATGCCCTTATTAGTAAAAATAAACAATAAAAAATCTTTTAACTTTATAACACACATTTTCTGCGTGGTGTCAGTCCAATCTTTGATTAATCTCTAATCCTAAAAGTTTTACGTCCCAGAGCGGACGCGTGCGCATTTTCAACGCACGGCGGGCTCACGCTATAAGGTTTCAAAGTCCTACCAAGGAAATCTCTACCATATTACATTATTAAAATAAAACGATGAAATAAAAAAATCCTCAGACTCATCGTCTGACATAAATTCTTAATTTTCATCGCCTTCTAGAATTCGTATTAATTCTTCAGCAGTCGTCATGATAAATTACCAAACATATATATATATATATATCGATACAGTAACTTAAATCTAAACGCATAAGCACAACACTGATGGAAAATTCTAGAAGTCGGCACTCGATTATAAAGTACGAAGTGTTCATTTAAAGTCGGATAAATCCGACGGTGGCGCAGGGTGTACTAACATGAGTTTCCAAATATGTAGACTCTAGGGATGGGAACCATCAACTTAGTCAATGGCATTTCACAAATAAATTAGCCAATTTCAAGGGAATTACTATAAGAAGAATTACCGATATTTGTGTGTATTTATTAAATACACACAAATATCGGTAACGAAATGTTCAATTGTCAATTGTTGTAAGTATTTGTTTTTAGGTTAATTAGTCAGTATAAAGGGAAATATTTTAATTTACTTTTATTTCCATAAAGGTAAATCTTGGCATATACTCCATCCCTAATGTCGGATTTTACCGTCACGGTTGTTGTACATCAACACAATTTTCTATAAATTATATTAGTAATTCATATAATTTCGGAAATTATTTTCAAGACTTCTAATTAAGAGACTAAGGCGTATTAAATTGTAGATGGTTACTTAATTAACTATTTACCGAAAATAAACTTGTTTTTTGATAAAATGGAGCGTAATTAAATGAATAACTTAGATAAAATGAGATGGGATATTCGGTTGTAACTATACTACCCTGTCAAATTGGACACGAAAATATTTGTCGGATTAATCTGACGGAAGCGGTTAAAGTGTTAACGGGTCATTAACCAGTAGTTCATAATTGTGGTAATAAGGTGTAATACGTACCAATAATAATAATAATAATATTTCTTACATTCAAACCTATTAGCCTAGTCTAAAATAAGCACTATCAGGCTTGTATTATAGATACTAGTGTAACGGATAGACATATATATATACATATATATTTCATGGATAGTAATATTTATAGAAACATAAATAAATATCCATAACTCAAATACAAATGCTCGTATTTATCACACGAAATCTGCCTCTTCCGGGACTCGAACCCAGAACCGTCGGTGCGGAAGGCAGGATCGCTACCGTTGCACCAAACGGTTTGTGTCTTTGCTTTAATTATTGAAATAGTTTTTAATAATTATATGAAAGTATAAGAGAATAAATAAATGAATATTTTGATTAATAAGTCATTATGCTAAGACAACGATATGGTTCCCTTTATTTTTCGTAATAAACCGGCATCGCAAGTTTTTGTGTCTTGAGCCAAACTGCTGACCTCAACTGTCAACCTACCGTCGAATATAGGCGAGACAAAGCCTATATGTTCGCAACATGTGGGACATTGTAAAGATTACTTTCTTTAGTTATTTTAGAGCATGTTTATATGCTGTAATGTTAAGTTTAGAACCGCTACTAACGTTTAATTATATATTTTAGCCTTAAAATAGCTTTGAGCGTAAGGAAATTGATGACGTGCATTGTCATTTTTTGAAAAATTGAGAATTCATCACAACCAGTAAATTCATCTTTATATATTTTATGATATAAGAATAGAGAATAGATATAGAAGATATAAGAATTATTAAAATAACCTTTTACAAAATACAAATTGCGCAGAGCTACAAGATATTATTCCTTTGTATTTTTTTCTTCTTCTACCTTTTACACTAATGTTTAAAATAACATAAGTTCTTAAATTTAGATTTCATTGAAATGAAAAACGATAGGCGGAATTATGATGTTGAACTAGATTTTTTTTTAAATTACACCAATATCAGTTTTAAAATTTGCTATAAAAATGTAGCATTTTAATTTGCAATAATAAAATAAAAAAAGAACGCTATTAACGTTAACTGAAACGCTACAGTACATAGTTCAGCAGCTGGCAGCACTACCTCAGCGTAGAAGGAGCTGGCGCTCTGCCAAACGATTAGTTATGTAGTCGTATTGCTTAGAACTCATCACGTTAAACACATTCAACATAATCTAGTATACATTCTGTATTTTTATATTTTAAATATATCTATATAATCTGCTTGTTTATAAGAAGACTTAGTACATTAGAGACAATATGTAGTCGTGTAAAAAGTTTTTAGCTCCTGTGGCCATATGATCAGACTTCTTTGTCAAAAAAATGATCGGATAAATTAAACTTATTACCCATCACTTCACTGGTTAATGATCGTTGGAGAAGTTTACCGAACAAAATGAAGTAGCAAATTCTTTTATTCTGATCAGTTCAGATTCTGATAGTCAGTTTGATCTTATTAAAAAGTTTTAGAGCACATATTACGAAGAGACTAAATTAAGAGCTCAATGAAAAAAAGCTCAATTAGGTATATAAAATAAATTAAATTTATATTTCATGCTTACAAATTATTATACTAAAGAAGGTTTTTAAACGCTTATTTTATTTTTTTAAAGAATGATAAGTATTTCCCATTAATTATGTAGTTAACATATATCTATTTCGCAAATTAATTCAAATAAAGGCGAGTTTACAAATATGGTAGATTTTAATTTTACCTAAAATGTATTAATTTTTTATCGGGAAGGATAAAAATAACAACCTAGGTCATATATAAAACGACGATGAACAACATAGTTTGACTCTTTAATCGAGCCAAAAGGAAATGTAACCCCTCACACGATTGGTTGGACAAATCAATTGAATCAATCAGTGGTCACAGAAACAAAATCTTTCGTTTTTAAATAGTTCATAAGTAGGTAATAAGACAAAATTTTGAATTATATTTACTGCAATATATAATACATCACATTGATATCTTTCTACTAAATATAAATAACAAAATTTCAAAACGATTGCTCAAATTTCTGTTCTCGAATGTTTGAACAAGTAAATATTTATTCTTTTGAAAGAATTTCAATAGACTTTGCTTTGTTTGAGAAATGGACCCTCGACACATTCATAGAAAGTAAAAATGCTTCTTTTAAAATTTTACCTTGAAGTTTGCGAAACATTATTCTTTTAGGGCAATTATATCGTTGTATATTGTTAAGAACTGTTTGATATTCTAAGAATACTTCAATAGCAATAACATTTAAATATTAACGATTAAAGAAAAACAATCGGAAGATCAGTTGACGAATAATGTTGCTGAGCAATCTCATACAGAGTGCAATATGTTTGATGATTACCCAAATAACGGTATGGTAATTGCAAAAAAATAGATAATTAAAAAAGATAAAACTATCATCATCGATTTAGCAACCAATCGAGCCGCGGGCTGTGACGAAGAGAGTTTCATTCCACTTATTGACCTTCCTTACTAATGCTCAATGCCATTTGTTATCTTGACTTTCCCTTTAAATTAGCATTAATTTGTATGCGATCTATTAGGAGCTTTTGTATTTATTATTAGAAAAAGAGATACCTTGATAATAGCTGTAGAAAAGGATATCTTTTCAAAGCAAATAATGTTGAAAGGACCCGAAAATTATAGCCAAACATTGAAAGAAACATTCAGAGGTTCATTTTAATGTGGACAACGTGAATTTCACAACTAGAAGCGGTCGGCAGTGAGCTTATAAATAGTAACTTGAATCTTATCTAGATACTGGTATAATTAAAATTGATGTGATCACGACAAACCTTATGCCGCTCGGGGTTCGCTACGGCTTTAGTTCAAACAATTTTTTAATATTCGATATGAATACTTAACGCTAGTATAAGTAATACAAGGGATGTTTTTTTAATAAATATTTAAAAAAAATGAAATCACAGTATTACAATCTAGATAGCAAAGAAATGCCCTTGTTATCAGTACTAACGCTGTTAAACACTAATATGCAAGTAATCTCACAAAATTAAAAAAATAATCTTTTTATTAATTAAAATAATTATACTAGATTTAAAAAATCTAAAAATCCCACGTTTTTCATTGTCCTAAAAAGAATAAAATAACCCTGCGGGGCAAAGCGAGGGGCCACTCAAAATATACTAAGAGGAGATTTTAAAGAGATGAATGACATGCATTGATGCCGATTATTGTAAAGATGCGCCCCCACGTTTTGAGTGGCCCCTCGCTTTGCCCCGCAGGGTTATTTTATTCTTTTTAGGACATTGAAAAACGTGGGATTTTTAGATTTTTTAAATCTAGTATAATTATTTTATTCTTTTTAATTATTAACTCAACGAAGTAACCATGTGTTACGCAACAATCGGATAAGCCCCATAAAAAAGTGAAAGTTGCCGAAAGTGGACCTGAAAGTGCATCTGGAAAGTTGAAAGTTGCTTTAGAGTGCATTGTCATCGGGTTCTGAACTATCCTGAAAGTTTCAGCTTTCTAGCTTATCGGAAAGTGCCTCAAATTTAAGTTGCAAGATTTTGCCCGGACAGACAAACAAATAAGAAAAGTGAGATAAGAAAAACGTGGTAATAAAATAAATGGAATATTTTTAGAAGTGGATGAAACATAGCATGATTAAGTAAGTACATGAAACAGTTATTCTATCTAATTAATGAAATTCTCGTTAATTCTCGTAATAATTTCTTTAACCAGTTTGCAATTTAAAGCTGATTTTTTGTCAACATTTATTTCATAATGTCCAATCAAAATTAATACAAAAGATTATACAAATGAGAAATCAACAGAAATTTTCAACTAGTCGATACGTCAATATCTGATACTGTCTGACTGTTGCAAAGTCAAATACAGTTAATCTTTTTTGTATTTTGGATTACTACTATTAATGAATTATAAACAATATAATAAATTTTCATTCGAACCTTAAATCTTTAAATATCTTCCGAGAATATCGAATTACAACCGTAAACTGCACGGGTAGTTACCACAACATTTTTAAAGTTTTAGAACGACCATAGCTACGCTTAGTTTGACATTCCACCCTAATCCAACCATCGCTTGAGACATATCGTTCCTCTATACAAGTGAATTTGTATTATCTAACAAATTAGACTGTTTTGAACTTCTTTCTACAATTTACTTTAAAATCCCTTCCAGATTCCGTAAACATTCCACTCCCATTCACATATTACCAGCTTTTCCAACTGTCACCAAACTTCACTTATGCTGCGAACGAGTAGGAGTATTTTAATCCATATGAGAAAAAAATTATAAATATATTATTGAGATAGTCCGAACAAAATAAATATCAAAATTGAATTAAAATAATTCAGTTTTTTTTAATCTGTTTTTATAACACCATGAAATAGTAGCCGCCATGTTACTTCGTTATACGGTTGTGTAAACTAAAAAGTGTCAACTGTCCGTCGTATAAAGGCTTAATACTTTTATTATTTTCATAACCAACGTAATTCTGTCACCTGTTGAAATGATATTTTATATAAGTAACGCATACCTATAGGTACTAACATCAAGTGATCTTCACAAAAGTGATTCAATAAAAAAATTGCGTTTGTCAGTAACATCTTAGCACAATAAAATCAAATTGAGACACTTCAAAAATGGGTGTAATACCCTATTCTATAAACTTAATAGTTTTAAAATTTGTTTCAATCTGGTGTAGCCTTAGCGAGGCACCTTTTGTGTAATAACTTATTTTTATAGTAAACTACACTCGAGAGCAATGAATCCGGGTCACTTAAAGAATCCTAAAAATCTCAGAAACTAAAAATGCTAGGTTAATGCAATAAATTGTATTTAATAGACAATGTAATACTCCTTAAATGAAGGTATTAAAACATCTTAGTTATTGTAAAGTTATATCATAAAAAAATCAAATTTGAAAAAGGGCCACTTTCGAAGATGGAACTACGAAATTACAGCATTTGGTTTTGCTTTTGTTTGTAATCTGTCATTTATGTGGGTACATAAACCATGTTGATAGTGCTCTATATTCATTATTCAAGCTGAAATTATGTCGCTTACGCCTGAAGAATGCACCAGAATACTTACAATGCTGGAAACCGGCCGGAGTCAGCGCGATACAGCCAGGACTGTCGGTGTGTCGCTGTCAACAGTACAAAGAGTTCTCCGACGTTACGAAGAAACTGGTTCTAACCTACGCAGACCAGAAACGGGCAGAACCAGGTGTACCACAGCACGAGAAGACCGATACTTGGTGAACACCATGCTTCGAAATCGCTTTCTCACAGGAACTGAACTCACCAATCAGTTTCGACTCCTCGGAGGAAGTAACCCAAGTGCATGGACAGTAAGACGTCGGCTTGCTGAATCTAACTTAAAACCCCTTAGACCTGCAAACGGCCCTAAACTGGAGCATGGGCATCGTATTTCAAGACTAAGATATGCCCAGAGCCACGTAAATTGGAGTATTGAAGATTGGTCAAAAGTTATGTTCTCCGACGAATCAAAATTTATGCTCTACAAGCACGATGGAAGACACAGAGTGTATCGAAGACCAGGGGAAAGATTCAAGCAAGCATGCATCGAAGGAAAAGTGGCCTACGGTGGTGGGTCTGTACTTGTGTGGGCCGGATTTTCTTCTGAAAGTCGCACAGAGCTGGTGATCATAGAAAACGGCTCTTTAACTAGCGTAAGATATGTGGAAGAAATCCTCAATGATCACGTTGGTCCATTTATGGTCAATTTAGGTGAGGATGCTATATTTATGCATGACAATGCCCGACCTCATACAGGTAGGATTGTTAATTAATGACTACCTTCAAGAGATGAACATTACTCGTATGGAGTGGCCAGCGCGCAGCCCGGATATCAACCCGATCGAGCATGCTTGAGACGAGCTAGGCAGATGCGTAAAACAACGAAACCCTCCCCCAATCACGCTTCGTGAGCTCAAAATTGCTCTCACAGAGGAATGGGAGAATATTCCCCAAAATCGTATAAGGAACTTGGTGTACAGCATGCCAAACCGCGTAAACACAGTAATGGAAGCACGAGGAGGCAATACGAAGTATTAAAATTCAAGAAAATCGTAATAAAGTTCAAACATTTCATGTTTCCTATTTTTGTTTTAAGGAGAGATCAGCAGTTTTTTTCTTTATGTAATTTTGTGTTAATAAAATGTATGGTGACTCATATTTTTTTTACTTTCATTTAAGGAGTATTACATTGTCTATTAAATACAATTTATTGCATTAACCTATCATTTTTAGTTTCCGAGATTTTTAACATTCTTTAAGTGACCCGGATTCATTGCTCTCAAGTGTAGTTAATACCCAGAGTATGAGTAAGTTAAGTATCTAAGTAAATATTAACTTTGGTTTCCTCACCGAAAGCCTTATTTTAATCTGTTATATATATATAAGTGAAAACCTATTATTGGCTATTGGTGTATAAATAGTATATAGGCAATGAATACGTAAGTTTTGATATATATTTTTATCTTTTTTAACTAGGCTGTTAATTAAATCAAAAATCAAAATCAAAATCAAAATAACTTTATTTCATAGGCCCTTGCGGGCACTTAAAATCGTCAATTTTACATAGAAGAATCAAGATAATATTCTTTTATAATAAAGATAGCCCGTGCGCTAGCGGCAAGTACATCCG
The DNA here is from genome assembly GCA_927399485.1 of Calamotropha paludella. NCBI lineage: Eukaryota > Metazoa > Arthropoda > Insecta > Lepidoptera > Crambidae > Calamotropha > Calamotropha paludella. Next base: position 26,549,102 of record OV656803.1, on the reverse strand, counting down.
CGGAGTTGATGCCGCGCATGTAATCGCCACGAGCGACCCGATTCCGAACGTAGGGGCTAACATGAGAAGAATCGGGCAAGAAACTCATGTGCCAAAACTCTTATAAAATCGCCAAATGTCTTACAAATTCTGCATATTACAAAACGATTCAGAGAACGAGCAATTCATTTCTTTTAGGTCCACGCTGCCTTATCATTCAAAAAATCTTTAACACTATAATAAGCCTTTTTGCATAACTGAGTTTTAATTAAAAATTTAAATTTATTCATTGACAAGTCATGCATGTTACATGGCAGCGTGTTATACATTCGTATACAGTGACCTGTAAAGGAGTTGCTTATTTTATGGAGCCTATGCCTGGGCATTGCTAGCTTGTCTTTATTTCTTAAATTGTAATTATGATTGTCACTATTTTTTCTGAATTTAATATCTTTACACTTATGCGCATACAGTAGGTTTTCATAAATATATTGTGAATGTACAGTCATAATACCAATTTCTTTAAATTTTTCTCTTAAAGACTCTCGGGAGCCCATCCTATAGATCGCCCGAACAGCCCTCTTCTGCAGCACAAAAATGCAGCCAATATCGGCGGCATTTCCCCACAGTAGTATCCCGTACGACATAATACTGTGGAAGTAGCTAAAATAGACCAAGCGTGCAGTTTTTACGTCTGTTAACTGACGAATCATTTTTACGGCGTATGCTGCAGAACCGAGTCTGCTCGATAGGCATTCAATATGAGGACCCCATTGTAACTTAGAATCTAAAGTTATACCCAGAAATACAGTTTGATTGGCCAGCTCTATTTCCTCATCCCTAACCCGGACTTTGGCTTTAGCTAATTGAACATTTGGCATAGTGAATCTAATGCATTTTGTTTTATTTTCATTTAACAACAAATTATTGGCGCCAAACCAGTGAACGACCTTGGAGAGTGCAATGTTTACTTCGTCAATATTAATTTGTCCACGTTTAACTTTAAATATTAAAGACGTGTCATCTGCAAACAAGACTATCTCATGGTCGCGTCTTACAAGGTGAGGGAGGTCATTAATATATACCAGAAATAGAAATGGACCCAATATTGAGCCCTGCGGCACCCCCATTGTTACAAATGATCCAGGCGACTGCTCTCCATTGATGACCACCTTTTGAATCCTGTCACTTAGGTAAGAAGTGAGAAAATCCAAAGCGGTACCACGGATACCGTAATAGTGTAATTTCCTGATTAACGTCTGATGCTGGACACAGTCAAAAGCCTTTGATAAGTCACAAAAAACACCATAGGCATCCTGCGACTCCTCCCAGGCCTCATAAATGGATTCTAACAATTTTATTCCAGCATCAGTCGTGGACCGTCCGCGGGTAAAACCAAATTGTTTAATGTGTAGTAAGTTATTATTACTAAAATATTTCTGTAATTGCTTAAGCGCGGTTTTTTCAAAAATTTTACTGAATGTTGATAGTACGGATATTGGACGAAAGTTAGAGGGATCTGAAGTACTACCAGATTTAAACAATGGAGTTATTTTGCTAAGTTTCATCAAATCAGGAAACACACCACTATCAATACAGTTGTTGAAAACTAAGGCTAAATGTGTAGCAACTATTTCAATAACATTCTTTACCATATATACAGATATTCCCCAAAGATCGGCAGTTTTTTTAATGTTCAACGATTTAAAAGTGTCTATGATGTCCCGTTTAGTAACATAATTAAATTTAAATACAGTATTACAACAAGGAACATTTTCTTTCAACAAGGATTCTGCAATGGGGGTGGAAGAGCCTAAAGTGCTTGTCAAATCTACTGGAATTCGAGTAAAAAATTTTTCAAATTCATTCGCAACATCTGAGTCCGAGCTAATAAATTTACCATCAATTTTAAGTTTATAATTATTTGCTAAAGCTTTTGTTCGGCCAGTCTCTGCATTAATAATTTTCCAAGTAGATTTGACTTTGTCAGTACTGTTATATATTTGAGAACTAATATATTTAATTTTTGCAGTTTGACAAACCTGCTTAAAAATTTTTGAGTATGACTTGACATAATTTTGAAAAGATTCCGTTCTATTAAACTGTCTTTCTGAGTACAGCTCATACAATTTTTGCCTACTTTTGTGTATTCCTGCAGTGGCCCATTCGCTAAACATTGGATTAACAGTAACGGTGATCTCTTTGGTTTTGAAAATTTTATTAAATTGGTTACAAAATGACTCAAAAAATAAATTATACATATCATTTGGTGGCATATCCGGTGATAAAAAAGGAAGTTTACAACATAATTCAATTTCTATACGTTTCAATCTGTCAGCAGTTACTGGTCGACATATAATTTTACGTTTACTGACTTGTTCTGTGACAATTTTGAAGCAAGCTATTTGCCCGCAATGGTCTGAATCTAAGTTTGCAATAACTTTCTTACTTACAGGTACCAGATTACTATATATATTGTCTAGACAGGTTGCCGTTGTTTTACAGAATCTAGTAGGCTCCATAAATAAGCTGAAAAGATTGTGTGATTTAAATAAATTTAAGATTCTATAAGTTTCACTATTCTTTGTAAGAAGATCAATATTAATATCTCCACACACAATCAAGTATTTTTTTGACCGACTCAATTTGTTCAAGGCTTCATCCATGATTTCCTCGAATCTATCATAAGCTGAGGAACCAGGTTTGTATACACATACCACAATGAGTTGCTCAAGTTCTATACATGATAGTTCTATTATGCATTCTACAGAGAGAGACACAATATCTTTCCGTTCTTTAAATTTTAAACTTTTATTTAAAAGAATCAGTGACCCCCCATGTACTGTGTTGACTCTGCAGAATGAACTACCAACCTGGTGATTATTGAAACTAAACATGAGTTCACATCCCTCAAGCCAATGTTCTGTAATACACAAAATGTCAATTTGTTTTGAATTCATGAATAATTCCATCTCTAATTGTTTGCCCTTTGATAGTCCATTACTATTTTGATGCACCAGGTTAATATTTTTTAATTTATTTAAATTACATTTATTTTGAGGGCATTTCTGAACACAATTTTTTTTATTTGACTCTAATGGTAATGTTATAAGAGGCATGTTAAAATCATTATTTATGTATTTATATTTGCAAGAGGATACCTCTTTTGTCTCTATATCTAATTTAAATAGCTTGGAACGGATTCCAATGTCATAATATTATTATACTGCTCAATAGAGTCAGTTTGTTTAGCCAAGTTCTTGGCTGAAGTTAATAAAAAATATGATAGTGAATTCACTATCTGTCTCTTATAGTACTGAGGCAGGTAATATCTACCATTAGTAAAAGTATATACATTTTTACTAACAATACTGTTAGAGTCAATTACATTAAAATTATTATTATACTGACTGAATAAATTCAGAGTCATATTTAAATTAAATCTATAATTATTTTCCGCATCTGACAAATTTTTTATATAGGGGAATGTAAACATTACAATTTTTTTAAGCTCTAATTGTTTTAATTTTTCAAAGTAAGAGGTTAACTTTTTTTTGTTGACATTACCCCTATTTCCGCTAAATATAATTAATTCATCATTCTTACTAAATGTGTAGTTGAATATTTTGTGCATAATTTCATGTAAACTAGCACAAGGAAAACAATTATTTATAATCAACTGCTCCGGTGAATTTAACTTTAAGCGCAAATTTGAGCCCATATCCTTACCAATATTATCGCTGAACATTATTATATTTTGAGAGGAATTAGGTAACTGTGTCTTTACGTGATTGACTTCGTGCCGAAAAAAATAATACTAACAACGAAATTAATACGATTGAACGCATATAAACTGAAGGGATCCAGCTTTTAAATAATTGATTTCAAGAAGCACCCTTAATCTTTTCCTTGAACACGGAGAGCCAAAACGTCGGGTATAATTAAACTATAGAATTTTAAGCAAAACAACCACTTCATTATTGTTGCTTGAAAAATAAATAATGATTAGTCTCTTCTAATGTGTCCACTATAAACACTTTTGCTGAAAACATCGGTTAGAACGGACCATAACCCATCTAGCGAGTTGGTAGGTCACAGCCCATTTTCTGCTTCAACTATTGCAGATGTGGTTGTGACCAGTTAAAGTGCCTTACGAAGCACAAAGGAGCTAGAGATAATTAATTTTAGTTACACATCCGACGACTGGCCTTATTAAAGAAGTTTAACTTCCGCAATCTTAGCACCATGCGTCATGGTAATATTTTCTTCATACTTGAAATCAGTTTTTATCGAAGACAGTAAATAGTAGTAAACTATCACCATAGTAATTAATTGGCTAAAATGTGACAGTTAAATTCAACTTAAAAATTATAAATTCATATTTCAAAGAAGTCTATACGTGGTGACAAAATGAGGTAAAATATATATACTTTCCCTTTTACACCTCGAGACAATTCACTTGGAACAATCAGACAATTCCGTAAACCATTTCAAACGTGAGTAAACCCGCCATTTGTTGGATTGTAGTGAATATTTGGAAAACAGATATATAACAAAGCGACAAACTGCCGGGAACGTTGTTTGTTGAGGGAGCAGCGCAAAATGTGGGGTTGGGCTAGCTAGCGGAAAGGGTAGATAAGTGCAGTTTGTGTAGTCAGACTAAATTGAATCCAAGTGAATACTGATTTTATTTATTTTTGCATTAGATAAGTTACAATAAAGGATACGACCCGCTCTAATAACCACTCAGCATTATCCAGTCAAAGAGTAAGTACTTAATGCATAATAAAACAAAATACTTTGCACTGCCTAATAGGAAATAGAGTATTAAAAGTATCAGTAATCAGTAAGCAAAGTAACTACGCAACAACCAAGTTGTTTCCGTTCAGTTTGCACCTTCTTCGTACTCCGGGCATTCTTCTTCCAAGACTTTCTAAATATTCACCTTTGCATGAACATGCAGATTGTTATAATCTTGAGTCCATTTTGGCTTAGGTACACTGAAAGAACTGTTTCAATTTCGTTTGTTATATTTTTAAAATCTATGAAGTCAATCTTTGTATTAAATATTTTTTGCCAAGTATAGTAGTATTCTAATTATTTTATTATCATATGTTGAAGTTTGTTGTTTGTAGGAAATATGAAATCAACGCGACGGTTATGAGGGTAACGATTTCTAATGATTTACTAGCTTTAATCCTTGATTTCACCACAGAAAGTCGCAGAAAGTCTTTTAGGCCTATGCCTACACCAGGAAAAGCTTCAGTTTTCTCGAAAAAAATATATGTTTCAATAAGCAAACATACAAACCATCATATTTATAATATTTGTTTATTTATAAGGCCTGCCAACATTTTTTACACAAACTTAACGTAATACATTTTTTACATAAAAGGCACGGTGCAAAATCTTTGATGATTATGACTTGTCATCACATTGTATCACACGAGGCATGTGATTTAGATTTCAAATTGACAATACAAAATAAACAATCCCAAATTATAGAAATAGGTGTTGTCATTTGGATGGTAATATTACAATCGTACATAGGTAGATGTTATTACGACAACGGATTATGATGTAATACTTATGTACTATCGTCTGTTTACATATTCGAACGAAATAACTATTAAATAGGCTGCTGAAAATGGATTGTTTGAGAGAAACATAATATATGTGGGTAGCGTAAGAAAGAAGGTGATAGATAGCAAGCGCGCGCGGGACCGCGCAGATCGTGAACGTAGACCAATGTTTATTGGGCCTCAACGCGGCGAATCTGGAACTTTCGGGACTACTTGGTCTTAGCTCTCGAGCATGTTTAAAATATTGAACAGCGATCCAAGCGATGGGAGCGAATAAAGGAACGATTTAACAAGCAACCTTAGCGAGTTATTGAAGTACTGTGACTGTAATTTACACCCGCGATTGGAATATTCTGTGATGATTTAAAAGTTAATTTTCGATAACTACGGCATGTTTATTGGACTGCTGTAAATTAACGGAGCTACCCGTGAACTGTGCTGAAAAGATTTTGTTATTGAGTGTCAACTACTTAGGTAATGATAATATATGGAAAACAAATATAACATCCAAGTGAGTATAACACTCACTTGGATGTTATCAACATTATCAGTTCGCAGCCAAAAAAATATAATTTAAAGCACACTCTATGAGAGCTTGAACAAGACGGGAGACAGAAGATCAGTGCAATTCTGTTTCTCCTTAGTTGAAAAGAATCATAATTTATTGAAGTTATTTGATTTGACAGCCGCTTAGTACAACTATAGCTTTTATACTTATGCGCCATAGATCTTGGAATCAAATCCCGGTAAAGAATAAATGCGTGTTCTCGTCACACACATATATGCCATTTGTGTGATGGGAACAAACATTTGTTTTTGAGTCATGTTCGTCTATATAGGTTATTTCAAAGAATAGGGTATACCGGAAATCCCGAGATAGACTATCACTACGTACATCAATCATAAAAAATTACTTGATTTTTTTATAAATTACATAAATAATGCACCTTGTATAAATAAAAACAATTAAGGTTAAGTTGGATACCATAACGCTATAAAAAATGATTGAACTATATGATCAAATAGTTTGTCAATAAATATTTAAAAATTCACACTTCTGAAATCCCGCTTTATTCTAAACCATTCTCAGATCCCCTTGAACACACACAAAAAAAATCATTCAAATCGGTCCAGCCGTTTAGGAGGAGTTCAGTGACATACACACTCACAGAAGAATTATATATATAAAGATATATTAGATATTTTAATATCTAGGTAAAGGTACAAATTACAGAAAAAATATGATGCAGGTAACCCACAACATTTCAAATTGTAATATTTTATTTATTTTTATTACTTAAATAAAGAATTAGAATCTCGATTTCTTTTAGTTATTGCTTTTATTTTTTAGTTAGATTTTCAACAACGATTCAAAGAAAATGGCTATTTCCCTACGCCGTTTAACTTTGCGCTCACAGATTATCACAAATGTGCTTTTGAAACTTTTTAATTGGCAAATGTTAAAATACTCTCCATTTTGGCTTATTGCACAATATTTGAATATTTTTAAATGAATCGAAAATAACGAACGTAAATTGTAATACTTTTTTAAACGATATATTAGCTTATATTTCTAATAGAAGTTATATATTAACTCCTGATAAGAAAACATACAAAACAACAACAAACATATAGAGATGATACGTACCTATACATTTCAAAGTTGATAAAAATTCCAGCATTGAGTTGTTGCTCAAATTCGATAATGTTTTTTGTTTGAGACATTGTATGTTTAACAGTTGTTTTTAATAACCTATCTCTAGTGAAACATGACAAGACATCAAAGGTTGCCTAGGAAATGAACCAAAGTATGTCTATCTTTTACTAATATTACTTAATCGTACTCGAAAATATCAAAAATATCCATTAGGAAACAGAAATGTCACATATATAATGAAATATGACATTTTCATAATATCAGTTTTAAACATCAGTTAATACTTATGACGCTTAACTGGAAATAAAGCAATCTGTAATTTACCGGTATTTTAATTACAGAAAGCTGAATCGTTACGTCGGCATTTCAACGTTCAAAAGTAAACAATAACACCCTTTCACGTCGCCTGTTGTTTCAGTTAACGAATTTATATACATATTTACATTTTAATTATAAATGAATTAAAATTGAAATTAATAAAAATGAACTTTATATAAATAGTTCTTTTTAATCTTTCAACACTTTTTTTTCTTTGTTTTTATTTTTATTCACTATGTATTTCTGAATCATAATTAATTCTCTACATGTATGTTTATTAATTCTAGAGAAATAAAGTAAAAGCGCTTTGTACCTTATGTTAGTGCATATGTTACAGTATTTCCGAGTACTTATTACATATAACCCATCCGTTCGACACTTTCTAGCTCTTTTCATTGTAGATTCTGTCTTGGCCCCCGGGCTTGCTTGGGATCAAGGGCGGAACCATTCAAAATAATAAAAAAGAGTAAATAAAAAGAATAAATATTTGCAATATTCTGGAACAGTTGGATCGTAGGTATATCGTAGGGTGTGTGAGCAGGACATAATGATTTTCAACTGTCAGTGTTAATTATTCAGTTGTCATTTAAAACTGAGCGTATAGTTCCAATAACTCAATAACATGAAAACTCATTTATTTATGTAATGATGATTAGCTTCATATGACACTAAAATTTTCAATACCGTTCAAGTTAAAAAATATTTGAACTGGACTATCGAGTACAAGCATCTATGCATTTTTTTTTATGTAGACTAGACAGGCTGTGTTAACGTACGGGTGACACGCTATGGTAACTGTATGAAGAAACAGTACTATAATACCTGGAAGTTGAAAATGGAAATCACGTGCAATCGAAGTCAGAACTCAGTAAAATGCTACAGCTAATTGTCGATAGGAAAGAGTTGACTGCAAATGCATTATCTTATTCCGTGTCGCTTGATAGCTTTTCACATTTAAAAAAGGTAAAGAATTTGATCAACTACCTTTGGCCAACTGTGCTTAAATAAGTTGACGTCAAAAAGTTACATAAATCATAAATCATCTTGTCATTAGCTCAGCAAAGTTATGAAAGCAGTTTCCGAAATATGCATCTTCAGTTAGTTACCGGCATAAATGATTTTTAACAGTTACTCTCATGAGAACGGATCATTTCCATAGTTAAAGGAGCACTTTAGACGTAAAGGTTTAGAAGAGTCGATGAAGGGCTATGTTAGTCGGCAAAATGTCAAAGCAAAGGGCGCTTTAGAATAAGGTCACTGGGGCCGGTGCTCTAACTTGCTCTAAGACGATGCCCTCGTAGATAAGAAAAATATCGATCGTTGTAATTTACTAGTTAATGATAGTCAATTTTTAATCGTTGAGGTGAACGATATTAATATATTATTATTTATAAGTGTGTATGTTGTTATAGTTATCATCGTAAAACTGTGATAGTAAGTAGTCGTGCCTACTCTTTTAAAATATTTCAGTCGCTTAATCCAAGAGTACGAATATAATTTATTGTTGTTTAAAATTTAATGAATATCGCGAAGATTGCATTACGTATAGATTTACTATTTTTTGCGATAGTTTGATTCTTATTTATATTACTGTTGCCACATTAAGCCGATCTTGATGAAAGAAAGCTTATCGGTTATTTGTGATGGATAATTATAACAATTGGTATAACACAGTGGAATTAAAAAATAAATGACTTACTTGCAGAACATCACGAATTCAACGGAGACTTCTACGGTATCAAAGAATACTAGAAACGTTTTACAACATAGACGTAAAATGAATAAATTAATAATTATACGATAAAACCGGAGTCGCTAAATGTTTTCTTTCATTAAATCGGGAAATTATGCTATAGAAATGGCATATTTGTAATCACAACTAACTACTTGAAACATGTCACCCTTCACCGCTTCAAATGAATTTTCCCATGGGAAAAATCCCGCTATGACGTAGGTCAGATTTTTAGGGCATGAAACAGGATCAACGTACCGCCTGAAAAGCAGTTCTAATTGATTTATTTGAAGTTACAGAAAGTTACTGACGTAAATTTGACTCCCAAATGACCACCAAATGACTCCCGAAATTCTACCCGTAAGTTTACCAAAACCGACCTGGCATCCAGGCCCATCCTAACGCACTACCGTACAGTTTACACTACGGTACTGTCATCGGTTGTTTTTAATAAATGATGATAAAGACGAATTAAATAAATCAAAAAAAATGTTAAATGAATTTTCGCATAGTATTTTGTGCCCTGAAATAAAACGTTACTTGAAGCATATATTTTATAATTAAAAAATATATATACGAAGATAGCTTTTAATAATAATTAATGATAAGATCACTAAGTGACCCCAGTTTGAGAGCCTTTTAGAAGGTATGTTCTCTGAGTATCTGTGACAAGGTATCATAAAATTAAACTGTACGAAATTGCTTACGAAAATAAATAACGACAATTGCTTTGAACCGAACAACCAAACAATGTTTTATCATATATTTTCTGTTCTATAAAGGAAAGAAGCCACAGCCGCTATTTTATTTTCGTGTACCTCTAATAATGGAAGCGATGTTGTCGACCTAAAAAGTAAATTACGTACTAAGTAACAATGACGCGTATAGCAAAGTATGAAAACAAGGATAAAACGTATGATGGTATATTATATTACGGTTTTGTGGAATGAGAACCCTATTAGGAGCAGCGTGGCCCGCGACATTAGAACGGCCTTGCATTCCACGCGGTGGAAGCCTTGAAAAAGGGATTTCATTTTTTATTTTTGGACAAAGCGTGATAACAATCTAATCTGCTGTTGTGATATATTTCGTGTACGGTTTACCTATAACATGCATTTTGTGACTGTGTTTGAAACACGAAAGCAAATTAAAGTAAAATATAATTCTTATTCTTTTTATGCTTATTATTTTAAAAAGTATATTATGTAAATAAAAAATTATGAAGTACAATGTAACAATTAAAGTAATCCTCAATTATATACAAATGAAAAACAGATCACGAAATTCTTCAAATCAGGTTCTTTGGTTTTTCTGCCATAAAATGATTAATACCTACAGTGCGTACGTTTTGATGGTACTACCCATTTACTTTATCATTCTTCATGCTCCATTTACTACATAATTTTGAACAAAATTTAAGTGGATTATCTACCTAACCACCGTGAAATCTTAAGTTGTGAATAAATTTAAAGCATATTATCGCCAAGACGCTTAAAATTGCTGAAGATGGCGAAATCGTTCAATTGAAATACAGAGAATTAACTAGAAATAGTCTCGAAGTAAGTACAATCGCTAAGTAAGCATTTAAGATTAAGATTCAAATTGTTTCGTGGGATGATAAAGTAGGGCTAAGTCGATTTTATAACTTGACTATGTGAAGATTAGCCTTAGAATAGTTAATTTTACATTACATTTAAATTGTTGAAACTATTTATTTAGACACTCTCCTTTTTGTGCATTTTCATTTTATGATAATAGCTTTTTATTAACTAAACCTGTTATTGATTTTTATATTTTCGTGATAGATCATTTTCTCTGCATAGTATATGTAGTGACTCGGAAGCCAATAAAACACACACTTTTTGTCGCTCTGGTAGATGTATTGTATGTGCAACACAGGAAGCTTGCGCACTCGCCTACGACCAGTAAGAGACTGACACATCGGTCGGTGCGCTTCGCATACACATATCCCAGTATCCCTTCTTTATTTTAATTAAACAAAAACGTTTTAAAAAAACAATTAATAACATATACCTACATCTATAATAATGCGGATATCTAATTACATATTTTAAATATTATTTCTACAGATTTTCCACACAATTTAACCAGTCTTGGTTCCACTAAATTTATAATATTTATATATCCACATCTTCGCTACCGGGACGTTGGCAGACGTTCCGAAATTCACAAACGTATTCCAACCTCTACTATGAGCTAGTATCGTTTCATCAACGTTGAAAGTTAAATACCTTCAACGTCGTATCTAACAATCGATTTAGATGGAACCAGCTATAAAACTAAGAATAAATTTAATTCATTTCACATTACATATTTGTATTTTGAAATACAACAATATCAGACTAAAAACTTATCGTGAAAAATTAACCCTAAAATATTTATATACACATTCACAAAAAGAATATGTCATCCAAAATCCAATTTGGGGCATGGTACCCAGAACACTGGCACTATTGCCAGCTATAAAAATGTATTTATTTATTAATCCCGCACCCAACACGCCACACCCCTGCAAGATTAAAAGTACGCCAATAAAACATTATTTTAAATCCCATAGAAATATGACACCGGGATTGCAAAACAAACAAACATAAACATTGAAGGAGATAGTTAAGAGATATTAGTAAGCTGCACTGCCGTGGTGAAAAAGTCCCCGATTCAGCATAATGACACCGCATGGCGACACCATGACATTGCCATGATGCCTTTTTTACAAGCGAAGGCTAATGTGTGATTTAGTGACTCGTTCATCTAAACTAGATTTGATTTATTGTTCATATTAAATAAAAACAAAGCAAGGAAAAATATGTAATTTAGATAATGTACTCGTAGTATGATATGGTTAATAGATATGGACAGTACAGATTTATAATAAATACTTGATACCAGATTATATGAATTGAACAAATAATAAACAGATAGGTATAATATCATATCTGGTGCTGCCTGGATCCTGTCTCGGAATTGTCTTTTATAAAATAATTCTAAATAATTCTGCTGTCACGCACCACGATCTTGCTGATATATTCATTACTGTCAGGTTTGTACTCAGGCAAATTGTTCTTTGAAAATAACACGCCTTCGGTTATTATCAGTGGTTTTTATTAGAAACCAAAATTGATACCACATCTAATTTCGTCGATGGTAATTCTTGATCGTTATTCTCGGCCATAGATATTTAAAATCAGATGGGCGTACATGATACCTGACATGTACGTGTTGGTTGAAATCACAAGTTTCGATATGTTTGAGGAAAGTGCAATTGTTATTACAAATCGGTAACACAGAAGTATAATAGGACGCGTGACAGTTTTTAGACGCGTGTTGACAGCTCAGCAGCTACAACAACACTGAGTTTCATTCAGCTGACCGTCACGATTGGCGTCCGTTTAAAAGTAACTTCCGAAATGGCCATCGTGCTCATACACGTCCTCGTGTATTAACCTGCAACCTAATAATATCCAAAAGAATTCGTTCTCTATGGTCCTAACCTTTTTTTTGTCCAGGGGGAAAAGCCTTCGCATACCCCCCTGCCACGGGGAGACAGGGGGGTTATGTGGGGCTTGAACCCACTAAAAGCCCCTGGATGTTCCTCAGCCGTTACTGCGGCGGATTACTGGAAGTAAAATTGCGACCGCGGCCCGTCGCCGGTCGTCCAACGGACCCAAACTTTGACAGAGCCAATAAGCTCACCTCTTCGGTGAAGCGCGCCGGAACATAAAGCGCGCCTTTCCACCACAAGACCCTTGTGTAGGTGACGGAAGCTCCCCGTTTCCGTCAACCGGTTCTTACAGCAGGGACAGGGTTTGGACTATCTGCCTCTTCCCTCCCTTCTACCGCTTCGCCACTGGCTATCTCCATCGCCTCGTTGCCGCACCTGGATAGCTCAGGTGCGATTTCAGACGAGGTGACAGACACCGGCTTTTTGCCACGTTTTGGTACTGGGGGATTACAAGACTTCCCCCCCAAACATGTGGTCCGCCCTAACTTGTGCTGTGGCACATACTACGCAGTGTGACGCTGCAACACAATCCCGGGCTATGTGGCCAAGGTTGCCACATCTGAAACAGTGCACTGCGATCAACGCCAGTACACTTTGCACGTACATGGCCCGTACACCGGACCACCTAAAGCAGCGCATTTGCCTCTGGGGCAAGATTTCTAATCTCGCCGAAACCCATCCCACCAATAACTTTTTTCTTCCACCTAGGTCCGCTTGCGTCCTTAAAAAACGTTCATCGAATCATTTACTATTATCCGACGTGTTGCGGTTATAAATTTCCCCTAACATGGTCTCAATGAGGGCCGCCGCATTTTTCAGGGCCTTGACGCTTGTGCCCTTCAAGTTGCAAGATTATGCTGCAACCTCCATAACAACAGCTACACCGTCCATCTCGCGCTTAAGGATCTCACAGTTCGCCATAACCCTCGGATTTTCTTGTGCCGTTTTAATGCAGCGGCGGTCTTTTGATCGAGCGAGAGCTACTAGCCAGTAGCCACCTCAAAAGTTGCGCCTGCTACTTCAAGCTCCAGGACCCTCTGCAGAGCCGCACAAAGTTCTGCTTGTGCTTTGAAAGCCCAGCGTACCGACCGCTTACATCCGGCCGACCTCTTCCGCGATGCGTGGTGGCCGCACTTACTTTAGGATTCGGTGCAACCACTTCGTCAGATCCAGTTTCGCCCGAAGATTTGGGTTTTCTTAAGCGTTTAAGCCCCGGACTTGGGGGTATCGTCGTATCCATAGCGTCTCTTATCGATTCGCTTGACGAGCTTCTACTTCTTGTCTGAATATGTGCTGTCGGTTTCGATGGTAAGGGTGTCCTTGTCAGACGTCGGACAGGTTGTTTCGCCAAAAGCTGTACTAAACTCAATCAACTTGAACAATTATTTTAGTTTTAAACTTTCTAACCTAGTACGGGCAACCTATTTGAATTACTATATTTTTCAACACTAAGCCGATCAAACTTCTAAATAATGAACGTTTGTAAAGAAAATAACTCAAGTACAGAAAATTTAATTGAGATAACGATATCTCGACAAAAGCGTCATTATCTAAGTATTAACCCGTGTAGTAGCAAACAAAATAAAAAAAAAACAGAAAATTTATGATGTAATTCAAAAGTTTCAATTTATTCACATCATTCACGTCTGTATCGATATTGTTCGGATCGAGGGTAGATTCAATAGAATACAATGAATTTACACTAACATTTTCGCTCAATGAAAACTTGGTAGCCACCACGTTAATTGAAAAGTCTCGATTTAAAAAAAATGCGTTCGACTATAATATCAATTTGCAAATAACCGTCCGATAAAACATGGATCAAAAAGGCAAAAGGATGATCGTTAATCGTTACAGAATCTTATATTTGTTCTGTGTTGCAACCTTGTGTTTGACCTATTGCGGTCATGACAGTAACTTTATTGAAACGATTGCCACTCAATTTTGGCACAAGACTATCTTTATTGTTTAGAGCTATTGTATAGCCATCGACACCTTCTTAGAATGAGATCCAGGTAAATTATAGTTAATTTTTTTCAGTGCTTTTCCCCAACATAGGCAAGAGTAGCTCGTTTCTTTACAGGTATATATACTTGTTATGCTGGCAGCCAGTAAGTAGTTTCAAGTACCCTCTTCAATTTCTCTCAGCGAATGCCGCCAGATGTTGGATCGCCTTTGCAATCAACATTGTCTAAGTTGTAGAGTGAGGATGATGCATAAGTCATTTTCGGACTCTTTTTTGCTTGGCTTTTTACTGACAATCAGCAACAGTATTACATAGCCCTATGTTGTAATAATACTCATTGCGTGGACTTGTGGCGTGGCCCTCTGTTGTTTACTTATTGCGTGGCCTTCAAGTGAATTTTTACTATAACTATAACTCTGTCAATAAAAATTGTGCAAATATACAAATAGATAATTAAGATTTTTTTTTATAAATTCACAGCTCAATTTGTTATTTTAATAATACAGCCAATAACAAATTTTAAATACATTGAAAATTTAAATAGATTTTTAAATAACAGTCAAGGTGTAAGGACGTAAAAATCTTGCACGCAGGTAATGATAACAACAACAATTAAAGAAGCCCAGTACACTGATTTTTATCTTGCTCAAAGCTATTTGAATTAGTTTCAAACTGTCATAATCTAAAGCCATATTTAAAAATAACCTACTAAATATTAAAGGAAAACAAAATTTAATGTTTCAGTAGGTGTCTTTAAACGGGCTGTGATAGACGACACTGTAATGATACTGAATATTATAATTTTCTATTCTATCTTGTTGAAAACGGTTTGGTTGATATTTCTCATAATAACAATGTAACTTAACTACGTAATTGTGGGTTGGTAGGTACCATTAATACATACGTGCACAATATACATTTTTGTAGTTATCATATTTTGTAATCATAGTTTTGCATGTCCTTATTTTCTTTCCATCTGATGCAATGCATGGCCATATGTAATGAAGGAAAATGATACGTATGGATTTGTTTATATGAATATTACAATTTATTACGTATTGACTCAGTTCAATAGTGATTTTGATTTAGTAAAGTATAATGAGCCGATGTTTATATTCTATGTTGATACCAAAAATTTTAAAGCTTATTAGGATCGAAACTTTAACTGCTTTACGTATATTTATTCTTTATTTATTCCTTCCTTCATTTGTTATTTCTTTTGGCTGTAGTGACTCGGAAGTCAATAAATCACATACTTTCTGTCGCTCAGGTAGATGTATAGTATTCGTAATACAGAAAGCTTGAGTCCTCGCTTATGGCCGGTAAGCGACTGACACGTCAATTCGCTTCACATACACTACAGTATAAAACATAGTATAATCTCCGGCATTTAAGTTGAACATGATTTTGAAATCACGTGACATGCGCAGTAGAGAATAATGTACCTAAACTTGCTACTGCGCATGTCACGTGATTTCAACTTAAATGCCGGGAACTATAGCTTCCCACCATCTATCGGGCTCAAAACACTGGAGCTAGTTTCATAATCCTTACATTAGGTACCTCAACAGAATGCCACTACGTACCAAAAATGGTTATGAATGTGATTGAAATTACCAAACACTGTCAATCGCGAAGATGGATTCAAATAAGCAAATTTCTGGAACCTAGTATCTATGTAAAACATAACGTTTCGAAAAGTGCCGTTTAACTGTATGTGTCGTGAAGCGTTGCGAATTAATAGTGAGTTTTCAAACAATATTATCAGACAATGGTATCGGACGATATAAAATTGCGACGGGGGTAGATTGATACATGTACCCAGAACACCCACCCTCAAGAAACTTCAAGTCTTTCGTGACAATGGCGCATATAACTGCACCGAATAAAAAAATCCTGTTTTGATTAATACTATGGCATATTTAAAACCAAATTAATCTCGATCTCGGTTAAGCAATTCCACCCTATGACGGTAGAAATACGCCAGCTCATTTACAATAATGTAGTTTCGAAGTATAATGGCTGCCAATCGCCAGTTTCAAACCGCAACACACGTCTACCATAAACGCAGACTAATAACGACGACCTTGCTCCTAACAAAATTACATTTCCCTATACTAATGATTTAACGTTTATGTTCTTTTATATGGTCTTACATAATACTAAAGAAGTTTTTGTCTTATAATGAATTCGTTACGTCGAAGGATATTCACTTCATTCACCAAGAACTTTAACAAGCGTTAAGCTTCATTGTAAAGCGTAATGTTTCTATCAATCATACATAAAATGAAATTTTAATAGGCTATATATATTATTCTTTGTATATATATATATATGAACTAGCGCATAAAAAACGCAATATTGTAAAGTAAAATATTTAGTATTTTTTTATTGAGTAGAAGTCAATCTGTTTTAAATTTGCCTGTAGTTTTTCCACATTTTTGCTATACATTTATTGCATGTTTTAAACTCTTAGTTAGTAGGTCAGATTGAATAGCACTTGATGGAAATAACCTTAACCTCGCAGGTATTTAGTAATCACTGTTTGAGACTTAATCATGTGTGAGATGGCGTTCATGTTTAATTTATGCCATCATACAAACATTCGCCGTAAAAAGATTCCCGAGCCTGAATAATGTAACGAGCTTGTCGGCAAAGCGGTTGAAGGGTTCGGTCTGAGATTGCGGTGGTTAAAAAACTTTTGCACAGTTCAATTATCGGGTAGATGACAATCAATATATTATCTTAGATCCCTCTGTATATCCAATGATATGTTAAATCGTTGTTCCCGGTCGTATTAACATATTATGAAACTCTGCCTACTTTTGTTTGCAACCAACTTGAATTTTAATCTGCGTTGAAGTTACGGTGTTTGACAGCGATGAACTCCGATTCTGCTCAACCGATTTGATATTTTTTTTCATTTTGCTGGATTTGTTGCGACTTAGGACATGGGATAGGTTTTATTTAAATTTATTACACAGCAACTCGTAGTCGGGTAAGCTAGTATATACAGGAAAAATATGAAAACACCATCCAAATTTATATATTTTATTCATGGAAGAAAATAACGAAACAAGTATTTTTTCTTTTAATAGCACCCAGTACTAAATTATTAAGTTAAAGCTATACAAAGTTGTCAAAAAAAAATTACATTTGTTGTCACAATCACAACGCTACGCACGGTGTTGTAGCAGATGATTACACGACACCCCCCACCTCGCCCTCCCGTATTTTATTGATACATAACAATGATTGTCATAAGTTGCAAATTTTCCCTTCATACTTTTTCGGGCTTAGAACCGTCAAATTGCAGAAGGTATGAGTTGTTTTATCAGCTTAGGTACAAAAATTGGTTGGCGTATAGCAAAGGCTGTGCAAGGCAAACTAAGATTTTTTTTGTCTAACTGAAAAATATGAAACTAATTGTAAGAGAACAATTAGTACTCGCGGTGTGAATACATTTCGTAAGGTAGGTACTAGCGATGACAATGCGGGAGCAGATGTTATGCGTCGGGGGAGGTTCCCGAGTGATTAATTTCATTGCACAGATGTCGCCACAAACTGAGCGCGCACCTGCGTGCGCAGAAAGGTCGTGGCGAGCCGTGGGCGCGAAGTTAAATAAGTCAATAATCTAAGATTTTGCAACTTATAAGAAAATCGACTTAAACGTTTATATCCGTTTTCGGCAAAAAAATACAATATTTTATTTCTCTTCATTATTCTAATGAATTATTCTAATGAAAATAGTAATCTTTACACGACTTCTGTAAGGCTATTGAATTATTGGAATTTATTTTATTTTCTTTTATTAAATAATCAACATTTACTCTTTCAACGTGACATAAACATTTACAGTAAACATTATAATTTTAGTATAAAAAGCATACATTTTTAATTGTGTTTTACAATTCTAACATTTTGTGTTAAATTTTGAAAATGATTTAATGAAAAGGCACATTTGGTACATCTTTATATATGTAATTCTACTGTACGTGTGTATGTAACTGAACGCCCTGGATGGTTTAGATTCACAAATCAGCCCGGCAGATTGCGCTGCAGTCGTCACAGCAACGCGTGGCCAGGTCAGCTAGTATGTCTATAATATTTAATGCACGCTAATTAAATAAATAATGCCATATCTACACATTTGTGAACTTTATCATAATATTAGTCAGATGTGCCCTTTTTCAGTACGACAGTATAAATAGTACCTCAGTTGTGCCCTTTTAGTTTATGGTATCTCTGTTTATCTTGTGGCTGAAATTCTACAAAAAAATGTATACAACTGAATTTTGAAAAGAAAAATTACTTATTCCCTTTTGTCTTTCGACGGCAGAAATGTACCTCAGCATCAACACCCCGCGAACCCCACCCCGATGTTTCATTCAAAACATTTCGGCCGTGTTTGACCTTTCGGGCGAACTTTCTTTTGACCAGTAACCAGCTATTGTAATAATTCGCTCGGATAACATAAATTTGTATGTGCGAAAATTTTACCTATTTTTTTTCAAAAAAGCAATGTTCGAATGATATCATATGCCTAGAAAAAAATTGGATGGTGTTTATAATATTCCAACTTAGGATTGGTATACTTTTTGTTAAATAATCGATACACTTGTCATTAATAAACTCATCTTACTAGATTTTTTTTGCAAAAATTTTCGCCTAATGAAGCGGGCGGATGACGGCTAATATATAAAGGTATATAATATTTTGTTGTCACCGTATTTGACCGCGATGAACTCTGAAACTATTCAACTGATTTTGATAGTTTTTGCATTTTGCTGTATTTATTCCGACTTAGGGCATAGGATAGGTTTAATTTTTATTTATAACAAAGCAATGCGTGGCTGGGTCAACTAATGATTCATAAAAAACACTTTTATTGCATATTAAGAAACAATAATAGAGTCGTAACTACTACTACTAACTTAAGGTGTTAAAAGTCCCCAAATAAAAAATAATAAAAAAATATTTTATTGAAGATACCCAAAGCGTAAGATGTGTTAAACAGTTTTTAAAAAAGCTTTTACTAATAGATAGATATTTTACTTAGATTATTTTCACTATAACAAGAAATTACGTCCACATAGTTGAATCCAAACAAGTTTGGCGCCGCCACTCGATATTAAATAACTTTTCCAGCTCCGATAGCGGAAAGGAATACTACTAAATTGCAAAAAAAGCAAAAATATTACGGCTACCATCGCAGTTCGACGTTAAGTTCGAGTAATAAAAAGGCTTTACGTCATTTGAAATTGCGTCCGATGACAAAGCCGGCTGTAAAATTAAATTAGAAACGCACTTTTCCTTAATATGCCTTCATTCTACCTACCTTGGTTAGAAGAGTAGAAACGGGTGCTTTTTATTAGATTACATAAAATCACGCCATTTTCCCACAGGGGAAAGCAGAGATCACAGATTTCCAATTTCCACTATCCTGACATACATCTCTAGCTACTTCAACTCTCTTCAGGCTTTTCATACTATCTCGTCAATTAAGCGTACTTTTGAGTGTTCGGGACATCCTTTATTTGGTCCCTCAAAGTTCGCCTTGGTCTGCCGTTACCGACTTGTCCATGCACATTTGCCTCATACACTTGTCTTGTTAATCTTCTTTTGTCCATCCTCTTTACGTGTCCAAACCATCTAATCATCCCTTTTTCTTTCTTTGTCACTATATCTTCTTCCACACCACACAGTAACGCGTATACAATGGAAAAAGAGCGGACAGACAAACACACAAAACACTGTGATCTTAGAACTTTATAACCTTAATTTTGGTATATAAACGGTCTTATAAATTAACTTTTCAGGAAAAGAAAACTTAAGCAATATCATGTAATTAAAAACATGAAATTGTCATGAATAAAATAAAAACGCGTGTCGAGCAAAATGTCGTATTTTAAAATACGATCCTCATAAAGCCTATACTGTGCAGTAATAACAGCACTGTGAGTTATTTCCGGGGAGAAGGTATGAAAGAGTGGAAGATACTTTAAATAAACATCTGTTGCGGTGAAACACTCTTCATATTTCAGATTGAAATTTCTTCCAACTGGCCCGCAACAGAAAATTAAAGAAAGGGCAGTCCATGTGTAATTACAGAATATTAATATACAATAAGAGCATATGCGTACTTAAATACACTATGTATATATATATGCACACGCTGATAATGTACACCAATTACTGTTAAGAGGTAATGTATGTTTGTAAGTCTAGATACACGAGCCAATATCCGAAACTACTCGTCCGATTTCAATATCTATGTTAAAATTAATGAAATAAGACTTAAGTTAATTTTTGTATCTATCAAGACAGGGTTTAAACTCTTATCAATATATCGTATAAAAAAAAATTAAATAACCTATCACATATTTTTTCTTGGACAAGCAGTTAAGGTATTTCCATCGTTATTTTCAAAAATAAATAGCATGTTTTGTTAGTTTGCTAATGTGTACCTACACATAAAAAAAAATCCAATTTAATAATTTTATAGATTACCACCTGGTTATCTCCAAAATTATTAAATCTATTACAAAAAATCATTTACTGTTTTTACTATTACTAAAGCGAAATCAATAATATTCTCATACTTAAAAATATATAACATTTATTTTTGGGTCTATATTCTTTACTTAGTCTAAATATTCCTTTACAGAATAGTAAGCTTTATCTAGCAGAAGTTTTTTCAAATTATTATCAAATTTACTTCCCAGGAGGGCTTTCATAATCATTGGATAAGTATATACTCTGTATTGTATAACTTCTGTTTAACCCATTCGAAATTTAGGCGGGCTGCTAATAAATATATCAAAATAAACCGTTTCCGATATTTATAAAAGATTTTCAGATTCTATTATAAAAACACAAATAGTGTTGAAGTTTATATGACCATTTACCCACACGTATGGAAAAACATAAACGACTTACATTTAATACAGATCCATAGTTTGCCGATTAACTGAATTATAACTAACTAAATAATTATTTGACGTCGCTACTGTTCTGCAGTAGCGAACCTGAATTCTGCGCCAAGGGTCCTGGGTTCGAATCCCGGAAGGGGCAGATGTTTGTGTGATGAATACGAGCATTTGTACCCGAGTCATGGATATTTATATATATTTCTATTAATATTACTTTTTTATGTATGATATATGTATGTCTGTCCGTTATCCTAGTTTCCATAACACAAGCTTTATAGTGCTTACTTTGCTAGGTTAATTGGTGTGAATGTAAGAAATATTATTATTATTATTCTATATGATATTTAGTACCCGTCTGCTTAATTTGGGACTAAATAATTTTTGTGAGTTGTTCGGAATTTATGTGATTCTTATCACAGACTTAATGGCTCTTAATTTTAAAATATTACATGATATATTAGTAGGTAGGGTGACGGATCAGTATTTTTATTGGATAATCATTTAAAAAACTTTGATTATTGCTGTTTTTCATGTTATATTAACACTTCAGACTACCTTAAATTTAGTGATGGTTGGTGGTTCTTAGTTTTTGCTTCTAAGCCTTAAAGTGAGGAAAAATTAAGGCAGTGGATGAACCATACAGTCATATTCTGTATTGGGAAATTCGTACACTTAAACCGTCGCTATGCAGGCTAATAATTGAGATTGTTATTCTATTTTATTAATGTAATTTGCAGCTTGTCACAATAATAATTTTATGAAGTTAAGAAGCATAATATTCACTTAAACAAATTAGGGCACATCTCACATCTTTAGATAGAAATTGCTTCCTTTTGACTGGTTTAATAAAAGTGTCGGTAATAAAGAAATCTTAAAAATGTTAGTGAGGTATTACGGGCGTTATTAAAATCCGAGTTCTCATGCAATGGCTCATTTTTCGCCGGCTATATGGATAAAGTACCAATCTTTTAACAAGACTTCGTTGGAAGGGATCATCCTTATCATAAGGGTCTATTCCACGATGTCGTTTTTTTTAAATTGTACTAGACCATACAAGACAGGCAAACTGTATTAATTCATAATTAATTACCTAAAAACGTTTTTTTTTGTAAATAGATCAAAGGAAGAAAAATATTATCCTGATCTCAGTAATACGTATATATTCAAACTATTTTCAAAATAAATAGTACCTTCTCTTAATTGAATACATTATATGAAAATGTTATTTTAAGAATTTTTTCTAGTCGATCGCAAATTAATGCACATGCACCAACGGCATCTCAGTGCTGAAAATTGTATGTGGTGTCGTAGTCCTGCTATCTAAGGGACTTTGCATTTTTTGCCAAAAAGACCATCTAAAATCGCCCATATATTTTACAAAATCGTTTACCATCGAAAATATGTAAAATAATTTACTTATAGTACAAACGCATGATTTTTTAAAGTCCTGAATAAAAAGATAATTTATTTTCAACTCGCAAATAATTGACGGAACCAGACGCTTTCGGTAGCGTAAAAACTAAAGTAAAAGCATTTTATTTATTTTTTTATTTAATAGGTTAAACAAATAAGGTGATATTATAAGTACTAAATATAGAGAAACTTTTATGATCACTGACTGTGATTAGCCCTTTAGCCATTTAAAATTTTCTAATTAAAATCAAAGAATTATAATTGGTTGTTCGGGCGATTCAAAATTAGTGAACTGTATTGCGGTATGAGAAAATTATTGTCGACAACAAATATAAGAGGAAGATGAAAGGGTCACGATACCTTGACCGCCACATGGTGTGGGCTGCCAATATTGTCCCTGGGTTTGCTGTTCCTTATTGTTACGCACACGAAGACACCATCACATATAACTATAGTTTTTTGTACTATAGTTATATGTATTCACTAGCTCAATTTAATATTGCGGAAATTGACTTTTTTCTTTCATCAATCGCCATCAGTCGACTTTTTTCTTTCTTCTTTTTTGTTCGCATGTTGACCACATTGCGGTATGATTTGCCACCGAAAATTGGCGCGGTCGTCTCGCTCTCCCATATGCGAGACAAGGTATGTGCGAAAGGGAAATGGAGTAAATGGAGGTGAAGCTAGTAGTGTCGACCAAACTAATAAAATTACAAAAACATACAAATAAATAACGCGGCACATTTGAATGTAATACTACCGCAACCAATAATTTTACTGGAGATTTGCCTGGATAGACATAAACTCCTTTGCTTTCCCAACAATTATGACTATATTATATTATTATTACTAGATATATTATACTAAACTATTATCAATTATTATACTCCATATTTTAGGTCCGATAAATGAGTCTCAATTGGTTTCAGTATCATTAACGATAAAAATTAAAATGCAACCAAATTCGTCATGTATAGTCCGTCTTTGTTAATGCAAAGTTTTTTATCTTCCTAATCAACTTAATATATCTTCAAATCTCTTTGATATGCTCAGACTTAAAAAATCTATTCATTTACCTGATCATTGTCAATGAGCGGGTATCAATTTACATTTTCTTTTAAATAACAGGTTCTAAAAACCAACCATATATATCCTAAACTCAATATTTTGAAGTTATTTATCATTATATATCTCTGTAACCCCAACTTTAAAAAAGTGAAAGCAATTAACTTTTTTGTCTAGCGGAGTTCTTCAAGTGTAATTATTTTTTTTGATTAACGTGCTCTTTAAATAGAGATCTGTTAAAAAACATAGAAGCTTGCCAGTCTTCTTTACTCCCAATACAAACCTTGCATAAAAAATCTGTTTTCTGGGAATAAAATACGTACGACTACACAAATTAGCACTTGGGCATTTCAATTTATGTTTACTAAGGAGTTAAAAATCTATTGTTTTTAATTTTTATTGCTTATACCAACATTGACCTTAAACTTAGGAAAAAGAAAGCGCCAGAGTTATATGCACTAGGACTATAAATATACATAAGACTTATTCATTCAATGTTAAGGAAAGCGGCTGCCTTGTGCAGTAAAAGTAAGACAGAAAGCAAAATGTCTTAGGCAAAGGCCTATTCAGACCTAACGAAGGCTGGTAATAAGTACAAAGATTTTTTATTGGTAGGTCTGAACATTATGTCCTAACGCTATTAATGGAGTAATGATATATACCGGGGCAATATTAAGTTGTAACACGAATTTTCACCGTACAGGCCTCAAAATTACTAGTTAAGAATGATAGTCCAACAGATTTTTGTTTTGCAGGCCAACTTTGAGCTGTCGAACCAGTTGTCAGAGTTCACGCGAAGTGGGGTGCCGTCACTTAAAGGCTTTTGCGTAGCCAACGTGCCTGATGAAGCATTCGCTTACCTCCTCTGGGCAGAACACGCTGAAAATCTAGAAGAGTTCTACGATTGGAAAAGTGAGTTCTATGATTTACTCTAGCATAAATGTCTAGTTAGTACTAGTATTCAGGCGCTGCGCAGAGGAATATGAAAGCTATTATACTTCAGATGCTTGCTATGCTTGTATAAGCGTGGTTGTATGTAAGCAAAAGCTTACATACAACCACGCATATACGCACGCACCAAGGCGCACAGCAGAAGGTCGTTGCCAGTTGTACCGAATTGCAGAATTAAAACAATAGAATTGGATCAAACTATTGACCGAACGATGATCAGTTCTCTGCGCAACACGGGAAACTAAACGTTAACAACTTCTTTGTCTTCTTTTTAATGCGAAAATGTTGTATTCAAAACTTTGATAGTTATTTATTTTTACTTTCTCAAACATCGAAGTCATATTAATTAATAACTGTATAATAACTGATACATGATAACTGATAATAACTGATTCGCCAATTTAAAACACCGAGATAGTTTGAGAAATTATGGATTTGTTGATGATTTGTTTCAAAAAAAATGTAGTTTACATAATTAGGCTCAACATCTACACAGATTTCTTTCAAAGAAAGATGAGATAACTAATGATTAAGCAATTGCTTACATGTGGTAAGAGCTACGAATAGAGTCTGGGAGTCCATTCCAGAGACGTATAGTTTGGATTGTGAAAGAATTGGACATAAAACCAGAACAGAAGAGAGAAATAAACAGAGCAAGAGAATCAGTAGAGTAAGGTTGGCGCTTATGAGAATGCTTTTCATAACCTTACAGAGTATGGAAGTGATGGTGATCGGTCGGTAATTGGGATGATGACTGAATTTTAATTTTCACGTCTCGTCATAATATATTAAAATACCGTAGAAAAAGATACAATCCCGTGTAATCAGAATTAAAATCGGCTTAGAAATACATTAGATACAAGCATTTCAAGTTGTTCATTTGGAAGCGATTAGATAGAGAGGTCTGACATCAACAGTGACGTCACTGTTTAGTACGGCCATATAAACTCCATGTAAATTTCCGTTTTGCTAGAGAGAGATGGAGCAAAATATTCAATACCTTATATCTTGCTTGTTTTTTTAGTTATTCGAAAACCGATTTTTTCTGTCTGTTTATTATAGAAATGAGCTTCTATTAAAGAAAAAATTTTTTTTGTCGTCTAGCCTATTGTATGGGTCGGTACGACTATCCTTTTTAGGTACTGACTGCACATTGGCAAGCTTGCATAATTTTGGTACCGTTTTTGTCTTGAGAAAGAGAGTACAGGAGACAACTCAGGCGCACAATACCTTAGTACTCTTGTTCGTATGCTATCAGGACCACTGGCCTTATTCACGTCCAGACTATGTAAGACTTTACGGACCTGCTTATTAGAAATTTTGATCTCCGCCATCAAAGAATCACAGCGAGGTATGTTTGGTGTTTGTTGAAAACCGGTGTCAAGAGGGAAACTGCTCGCAAACAGAGAGGCAAATAAACTTGCTTTCTCAGCTGCAAAATAAGCCAGTGACCCGTCCGATTTCAGCAAAGCATAATACGGCAGAAATTCGCTTCGTCTGACTTCGAGAGAGACTAGAACTGTTTATTTCCATTCAGATAGGATGAGAGTTACATCTCTATTCGACTAATGTGGTCAAATGTCGTCTTTAGTAAGACCGTTTTGCATGACTTGGCGGCCGAATTATAGCCTCTCTTCTTCGCTCGGTTTCCCGCGATCGCGGATTTGCACCCAGGTTTGGTAAGCAGACTGTTTTCGGGCCTCAGCACGAGCACAGGCCGCATTATACCAAGGTCGGAACTTTTAATCGAGCTAGACGTCGGATAATGGAATAAAATACTCAATTCCCTGCCGAATTACATCCACGATCGCATCAGCGCGATTGCGGTGCACGAAGGGTCGCTGGAAGAGAAGCAAGTTTGCCGACAGAGATAAGATGCAAAGAAAATACAAATCTCTTCCCAATCTGCTGACTCGTAACGTCATACCCGCCTCATGCACCTAGGGCTATCATACGGAGGAGAGCAGATTGATACTGATTTCACCACTCAATGGTTGGACGATCCCAGTGGAGCTAAGACCGATACTGAACGTTTGTGTGGATCAGTTATCAGCAGTAAGTCAAAACAATTGGGCATATGCCCAGCAATATTTGGAATTTGCGTCACTTGATCCACCATCTGAGTAAGATTTAGTACTAGGGCACGTGGCGCTTCTCTCCCAGTGTGTCCAGTATTTTGGTGTGGGAACAGCTACTCTTTGTAGTGAGTGTTGAAGTCCCCCAGAAAAACAAGCTTCACTGCTGGATATCGCTGAGTTGCCAAGTCTGCCGTCTCTGTGAGGTAATCCAAGAGGCGAGTCGTCTTCTTTGCACCGCTGTGCGAGCGGATGACACAGACGTAGAGCATCTTCTTCCCAGTGTCCACCAGAAGCCAGATAATAGAAAACCCGTATTGGCGATGATTTTGGTAGTGTCGCGAGCCAGGCGGCCCCTTGCGGAGCATACCGCCGTCACTGGGATCATCAGCCATCACCACAGGCCAAGTTAAACCGTGATGCCGTTCCCCGGGATGTTTTGTTTAATAATTGCTTTGATTGTCAATACTCAAACCATATTTTTCAGAAAATGCTAAAATTTACGCCCAGCGAAGTAGACGGGTGATGGCTAGTCAGCATATAAACATAAAGTATCCACACTAAACTGTTGAACTGACACCTTCAGTTTACTTTTTTAACTTTTCACGTTCTAATTTTGATGTCAAGAATTATTTATTTAGGTTTAATACAGAAAAATAATGAATGAAAGCGTGACCATAGCAACCCACCGAATAAAATATGTTCGGGAAAAAGTTTAAAAAGTAATTTGAAAAAAAGGCAAAAGGTCCATAAAATTCAAAAAATAAGTAAGTAGCCCATAGGTTGTGTAGTTTTGACGTGATTGCGTGATAAAGACAAGCATTTTCATCATATGTATATAGATTGTATATCGGTAATAATGGGTAATATGTTGTGTGTAACTGAATAAAGTAGTTGAAATTAAACCAGAGGGTCTAGCATGATCTCTCAGCGAGATGCAAGTTCGATTGTCAAAGTGAGACACCACTATAAGTGGTCTATAGTAGCGTCTCTTTTTAACAGCTAAATTTGAATCGCTATAAGACGTGAGGGTAGGGCCTCGGGTCACTCAGAAAGCTTTGCGATATATTGATTATGTTATGAGGCCCTGGCCGATTACAGTTATTAATAAAATAATTTAAAAGCAAAAGTATCATGGTTCGGATATCTAATTTTCTTCCGCATTTTTGAGAGCTCATTAAATTATAAAGTTTCATTGAAAATGTATTTGCATCTTTAACATGTTCGTGGCCTAAAACCGGTGAGGCGTTTGATAGAATTCAAATAGCATTTATGGATGACGGCCCATAAGCAACGGCCTACTATTGTCATAACGAATTCGAGTGTTATGCTTAAAGTTACATGAAATAAAATAGTGGTCATACCACGGGCGTAGCCAGGTTTTAGTTTCGGGGGGGGTTCAAGAAAATAAAACTACTGAAAGTGCATGCAATAATCTTTATATTATATGAAAAATATGTAATATGTAAAAAAAAGCAACAGAAGGTTCATTTGACTACATATGTCCTACAGAATTAATCTTCTGTTTTTCTTTTTAAATATATCCACTACTTCATTCGCATCAGTTTTTATCCCATAGTGAATATTTATGAGAGCCCAGCCGTTCAGTCTGTTTTCACTCGTTGTATTCCGCAAGTAGTTTTTAAGTCTTCGTAGGCTTGAAAAAGTCCTTTCTGGTGTAGCAGTGGTGGAGGTATGGTAGCCAATATTCGTAAGAACGTGTTAATATTTGGAGATAATTTTTGATCGCACCCACAGCAGATTTTGGAGTAGGGGAGGTGATAGTCATAGCTGCTTTCCACACTTCAAGTTCTGCTTTGACGACAGATGTACTACTATGTCAAGAAAGTACCGGGAAAAGATCAATAATATACAAAATAATTGTTATATATCCAAATTTATTTTATCACCTTCAAAGTATGCTCCTTCAGTAACGATACACTTACGCCAACGAATAATCCAATCATCAAAACATTTTTTGAACGCTGTTTCCGGAATTGAGTTCAGTTCTCGCCGCGAATTCTTCTTTATGTCTTCTACCGATTGAAAACGGGTGCCACGAAGTGGTAATTTGAGTTTAGGAAAAGAAAGAAGTCAGCTGGAGCCATATCTGTTGCATATGGCGGTTGCTCGATGGTATTTGTTGAGTTTTTGGTAAAAAATTCGTTCACAGTGATGGCCTTGTGCGAAGGCGCATTATCGTGGTGCAAAATCCAAGAGTTTTCCTTTCACAAATCTGGCCTTTTTGTGGAATTTGCTGTCTTAAATGCCGCATAACGCTTAAATAATATTCTTAATTTACCATTTGACTTTCCGGCAGGAATTCCGAGTGCACAACACCGCGATTGTCAAAGAAAACAGTCAACATGTCTTTGACTTTTGATCGACTTTGGTGTGGTTTTTTCGGTTTCGGTTTAGTTGGAAGGCGTTACTCCGAAGTTTGTCGACTAGTTTGCATGTCAAACTCGTAAACCCACGTCTCGTCAACAGTAACAATGCGTTTCATGAATGATGGGTTGGAATTGACTCGTTCTAGCATGTCCTCAGCGACACTCATGCGATTGAGTTTTTGGAGAAAATTCAGGTCTTTGGGACTAGCCGAGCGGTAACATGTTTCATAGCCAAATGATTAGTTAAAATGGTACGGATAGACTTGTGAGATACAAAAAGTTCGGCGGCTATCTCTCTTAAAGTTAAATGAAGATTTTCAGTCATTATTTCCTTCACTTTTGCGATGTTAACTTTAGTTGCAGACGTTGATGGCCTACCAGAGCGAGGTAATCTTCCATCACATCTCGATCGCTTTTGAACGCTTTGTACCACTCATAAGCACGTGTTTTTGATAAAGTCGATTCACCGTAAGCCTTCTGTAACATTTTCAGTAACACCGAATACGAAATTCTTTGACAAACTCTTTGTTCGATATTTTTGTCCATTATGAAATTCGCAATACACGCTAGATGTGATATAACTAAAAACAGCACTGTATTTTATATTAATAACAGATGTAACTCAAACTCCGCGCCAAAATGGAAAACAGTTGTGCCAATCTAACAACAACAAAAAAACAAAAATTTGAATTTGGAACCATAAACAAATCATCCATTCCCGATACTTTTTTGACTGAATGTAATTATTTCGGGTAGGACTGCCGAATACATAAAAATTGCGTCTTCTATTATAGAACTGACCGCAAAATTTAAAAGTAACACACCAGATAATGTCCCAGGCCCGCGTCGGACGCCGGAGGCCCGGAGCAGACGCCTGCTGCGGCGTGTGCCTGCGCAAGGTTTAGCGTACGCCCTAAATGACGACGGGCAGCAGCGGGTGGTAAAGGGCTAATCCAAAATACATTACTAGTGTAAAAATTAGTAATAAAATAAGTTATGCCGCTGGTCTCTCCTTATTTTGATATTATTGATGTTGATATCTTAACATTTCGGGGGGGGTTTGAACCCCCAAAACCCTCCCCCTGGCTACGCCCGTGGGTCATACTTCGACTGCTATTACCGGAGAAGATGTGCTAGCAGTGAAAAATTTTATTCAGGAAAACAGTATGTCCGAAAACATTCAGCATTTATTGCAGGTTGGATACAGATCCAAAACTTTTCAGAAAATTCTACAAAGGCATTCACAATCAGTGTGAGAAGCATAGATTTGCCCTGGGTGCCACACTACCTCACTGAAGCTCAGAAGCAGGCTCATATGAAAAATCTCGGCGCGTTTACAACAGGTGCGAATCCTGGATTCATTAATACTTAACAAAGCGAAAGTTTCAAAACGCAACAACGCCTACGAAAGTCAAGCGATCGTGAAGTGCAGGAAAAATTTCGATCGCTAGTTTCTTCACTTTGTCGGGCTATCTGGTATTGATTCCAAGATAAAATCAAAGCAGCATTAATGCCAAACGGTATAACTTTGGAATGTATGTCAGAAGTTTTTACTGCCATAAGCAACAAGAAACCGAACACTGGGTACTGTGTTGTTTTACAATTTTACAGCGGTTTACTGCTTCACCACCACAACATGCCCGCGCACTCTCGAAACGAAGGAATACCTAGAAACAACAAATACGCTAATAGCATTTGAGAAGGCCGTAGAAGTGGTGTTTGCGACGGACTGAAAAAGAAAATATTTGATGAAATCTTAATATATATAAATCTCGTGTCACAATGTTTGTCCTCAATGGACTCCTAAACTACTTATCCGATTTTGATCAAACTTCGTAACTATCTGTTATTTGATCTAACTTAAAAGATAGGATAGGTTTTATTTTAATTTATAACACAGCAACGCGTGGCGGGGCAGCTAGTATAGTTATAAGTTTTGAAAAGCTGAAAAACTACTTATATCCATATAAGTAGTTTTTCAGCTTTTCGAAACTTTCTTAGTGTCCCACGTACATTGCATTGACATGAACAATTAAATTTTTAAGACATTGTTACTCAATTGTTCACGAAGAAAACGAATGATAGTATTCGTATATACATACATATTTTCACACCAGTTGAAGTAAGTGCATTTCAACGCCGTTAATTTATAAATATTAATTGATGACAATGGTAAACGACCACTGGCTGATTGGTTCTCATATACTAGCCTAAATGGCTTAGAGAAAGGAATAAAATTTATTTTGGTTTCGTTGAACAGTATTTGCAGCCCGTAATAATAAATTGAATTGAACTTAGGTACGGAAAAATCTTTGCAAAATTTCCAATGAGAGGCGAGGGCTCTAGAACTTATTATTTTGTTTGTACTGACGATATCTGATTGCGTTGATTTTTAGATTCATGAAAAGCGGGTCAAGAGAACTGGAATGAATGATCGAGGCTTTATCTGTGAGTGCTGTACCTTGGACTACCATAGTCTCAAGATAAATAACCAATTTGGTTATTCGCGGGAATGGTTTTTTCTTTTATTATGATAATTATTGTGAAATAAGGTAAACTAAAATGGTGAAACTAAGAAAAAAGAAAGGAATAATTCAGATTCGTTGTATCGTAAATTACCTTTGGTTTTTACTAAAATATACATTGGATCTTAAAGAGCGAGATATTCTCTAATGGTGGAGTGGCGACTACGAACTGGACGACACACTCACAAAGTCGACTGATAACATGGCGAGGGTTGCCGGATGACTGCTAAATGCTAACAGCCTTTCCTCGCAGCGCTCTAAAGAGGAAGCCTATGTCCAGTAGTGGACTCCTAACGGTTGATGATGATAATTCTCTCTAAAGCTTGAGTTGTGCTTTTAGCTCAAGCAAGACTGAATTGCTTTGATACAATTGGGAACATTAACGGCAACTGATTAATGCATTCCTTATTGTGTCGTTTCAGCTGCCTTAAGCTCTCCATATTTTTATACTTGATTTGACTAATATATTCACAACTTACTTTTCATATAAAATATAATGGGTCGGACCTAAGTTCACAATCATTAATTATGTTTTATGTACGTTTAAAAAAAGAACGAACGGCTGATAGGTATATAAAGCTTTCGTTAGGATAAAAAGATGACACATTGCAGCAAGGCACTTGATTAATGATACCGAAATCTCTTCTCCCAAAGTTATCCTCAAACTTTCAATAAATAAATTTAATGTTTTCGGTATTTACCGTATTGTTGACAAATAAGCCTCAGAAGCAGTAATAATAAATTAATAAGATTTTGCTTAATTAAGCCAGAATACATTTAAACATCATCCTCTTGGAACTGAGTCAATCATTCATATTGTAATGCAGCCTTTGTAAATAGAACGACGTCGGGAAGAGCTTCCGTTAGTTAAGTGAAATTAAGTAATATTGACGGCCCGTTCAGTTGTGTTCCTAATTTTACATAATAACCGACATTGCAAATCTTTTACAAGTTTTGAAATTGAAAATATTACTTACTGATTAAGTAACTAATTAATGATAATACAAGTTTAGTGGAGCATTCCTTTCCAATTATGATAATAGGTGTAATTATGACATAGATTAAATGGTGAACTATGAGTCTATTATATGAGTTTTTCATGATCATTCAAAAGTTTATCTTATATTTTTTAACAACCTTAATATAACCTAGTTGTTGGTTACATCAATCATTATATAGAGTTAAGTTTACCTTATGCAAAAAATTGAAAAGGTTCGCTTTTTAGTTATCATCGCTGGTTTAAAAAATAATGTTTCATTATTACTAAATCATATTTTACTGAATTTAAATGGTATTTTGTGACTGTTTTATTGAATATTTGTTGCATTTTTTTATTGGACATTAATTTTTAAGCTGGATCTAATTACTCGTTACGTAATGTTACATGGCAGGCACGACACTAATAAGTAGTGCCAATTCCGAATGGATCTGTGGAAGCAACAATCTGTTGACGATGAGTTTTCTTCGTAACTCGCTAGCCAAACTCGTCCACAAAGCCTAGCAGTCCCTGAATGTCACTGCAGGCCTCCGTTATTATCATCGGGCTTTTCAAGGTGTTTCGCCCGCTGTTTTGCTACACCTCACCAGAGTGGCAACACTTAGTTTAGTATCTCCCTCCCACCAGGCAAACCCTACTCATAAGACAACCTGCGATGCTGATGTTACGAAGTTGCCCGTTAAAAAATCAATGTCCCGTTAATATTTCAATTACTTGTAGAGATGAGACCCTTGAGTAGATGTCTAGGTAACTTGCTGAGTTTTTGAACCAGTTGAGGCTTGACCGTGGGCATTGCATCTCTAGCCTGCCTACAACTTCTCAGAATTCATTATGACGCCTCAATTAGCGTTCGAGAAGACATGCTGTTATTTGTTCTAAAGGTAGCGGCCTGATCGACCCCAGGCCGAGAGGCAGTCATTGCCTCTCCATCTACTGTATCCTCTAATGAAATTCGGTCCCTTACTTATTACTACATACCTCTTTTTATTTGCAGTGTAAAAATTAATAACATTCTTATGAAAGAACAAAACAACTCATACCAAGTGCAAATTGACGGTCCTAAGCCCGTAAAAATATGAGGGGAAAATTTGCAACTTATGAAAATCATTGTCAATCAATCAATGAAATACTGGTTGTAGAATCATCTGCTACAACACCGTACGTAGCGTGATAGTGACAACAAACGTAGTTTTATTTTAGATAATTTTGTATAGCCTTAAGTTAATACTTTAGTACTGGATGGTTTTAAAAGAAAATATATTTGTTTGGTTACTTTCTTTAAAGAATATAATATAGAAATTTGTTGCTTTTAATTTGAAATTTATATATGAAAAACAAATCTTCTGGTCAAAATAAATATAAATTCACATGGAATACGACTTAATGCTAGGGCGTCCCCTGTAAGCGACAGTCAGATACAGTCACCTGCGAATCGTGCTAAGGCATACCCTCTAAGCGACGACTCTAGATGCAGCGCTTCATCTCTGCGTGTAGCAACTTAGAACATTGGCTCACTGACCGGACGCAGCCAAGAGCTGGAAAAAGTTTTGTTTAAAAAACAAATTAACATATGCTATATACAGAAAATAAAATGGAAAGGGTCCAGGGACATAGGTCGGAATTACCAATTAATTTATGACGGCACCACCGACAATAGACTACCTACCTACCTACTCCGTAGGGATCATCCTAGATGAAAAATTCAAACAGCGACTTATCCAGGAAGACAGGGTAAATGACAGTATAATGGAAATCAAATAAGCATTAGGCAATCAACTAAGTCTGAATATAATATCAGCATACGCTCCACAAATAGACTACGAAAACACGGAGCGTGAAACATTCTACGAGGACCAACAGGACTACTTAAACACACTTCCAGCAACCGGCAACCCCATATAAAGTGGTATGGCTCCGTGAGGGTCCAGAAGAGCAGCCACTAAGCAACCAAATGAGGGAGATCCTGAGATCCACCGATATTACCGAACAATCATCTACTAACGAAATAGGGAATGGAGTCCACGCAGAATGTGTTGAGGCAGCCAAACGGATATTAGGGGTATCACAATGCCAACTTTACATAAACAAAGACCCCAATGGTGGAATGAGAGAGTTAAGGAAAGACTTAAAGAAAAGAAGCGGAAATTTAAAATATGGCAATAAACTTGAATTACAAACCGATAAGGAAATATACAACTTAGCTAATAGAGAAGCGAGGCGATATGTAGCTTAGAGCAAGGCTGTATTGGAGAAACAATTTTACCTAAATATAGAAAATGCACCGACGAATAACCAAATCTTTGCTTTGGCCAAACGCAGAAATAATCAATCTAAAGATATAAAGACCGACAAATATATAAAGGATAATTCGGGAAAATAATTAACAACAGATAAATCCATTAATTCCAAATGGCGTGAATATTACAAGCAGCTGATGAACCAAGAATTTTCGAGAAAGGTCGTTATAGATGCACCGTTGGTATATGGACCTATAAAAGCTATAACACACCAAGAGGTAAAAACCGCACTATCGAAGATGAAAAATGGTAAAGCTACCGGCCCAGATGAAGTACCCATAGAGCTATTGAAGGTGGCATCTGAGGAGGGAATCATCTGGTTAACTTAACTATTCAAACAATTTTTTTTTTTATAGAAAATAGGCATGCGCTTGACCACTATCTCGCCTGATGGTAAGCGTCGATGCGATCTAGGATGTGCCGCGCTTGCCTAGAAGATACCTATTCACTCGTGACTTGAAGACCCCCAAATTGTATTTGTCAGGAAACACAGACTCAGGCAAAGAGTTCCACTTAGTGCGACTCTTTGGTGTATCCACCATATAACGGTGTCGCCAATTTGTTAGTCTGGTTGTCCGATGAAAAACTGGGGACGGTGGAACAAGGTTGTGCAATTCAGCTGCACACTCTCCGAAATGTATGCTATAAAAAACTGATAGGCTTGCTACCTTCCGCCTATGCTCAAGGCTTTTACCTGAATTCTGTAAATAATAATACATAGGTATAGGTATACAAAGGTAATAATACCAGACATGTGGAGATCAAGTACCTTAACATCATTTTAAAAGAATAAAGGCGATGTCGCAATTTGTTGTCACTATAGAGGAATTAAGCTGACTCACACTTACAGGCTGACACAGGTCACACACACTTAAAATCTAGGAAACAGTTTTAACAGCACGCTTTTCGATGATGACTCATGTTACACCGAACCAATGTGGCTTTAATACTGGTGTAGGAACCATGCCATACATTCAGGTAAAATACTCACGGAAAAATACTAATCCCTATAGAAGGTCTATAGAAGGGCAATCTATAGGTCTATGATTACGAACTGTAGATCTCTCTTTAGAGAGACACACCCACTATAGAGAACATAAACATTAAGCCGATACAGCAATTCAAATACTTAGGATCAATCGTGGCACCACTTACGGCAACGTAGATCGATATACAGAAAAGGATTAACACAGCCTGGCTGAAACGGAGAGTTCTATCAGGAGCCCTATGCGATCCTAGGATGCCAATAAAAATAAAAGGAAATATGAACAAAAAGGCAGTCAGACCAGCTCTTCCCTTTGGATCGGAGTGTTGGGTCATGAGGAAAGTAGATGAGAAACGACTTCATGTAATGGAAATGAAAATGCTGAGGTGGTCGGGTGCGGTCACAAAACATGATAGAATTAGAAAAAAATATATCAGAGGCACTTATAAAATAGCAGATATAAGAGACAAACTAGGGAAACCGTTTAAGGTGGTACGGTCACGTGATGTGAAGAGAACCAGACCACATGACAAGACAGATATTTACGGTGGAGAGAGGGGCCAAGGTAGACCACCTGTGACCTGGATGGGGACAATAACAAATGAAATTAAGGTCCTGGGCATTAGAAATTATTACTTATTTGCCATGACAGAATGAAGTGGTGAAAATTTACCAGGAGGGCTCAAATGAAACGGGCTAATAGGCCAGGAGGACTCTAGAAGTGCCTTCCCACCTGAAGCAATGCACATGCCCGCCTTCCAGAAGGAATAAAACAACAAGAGAATGTGCCTTTACCCACATGCTTGCCCATTGCGGATTGGTAGGAGCTGGCGACTGAAGTTGCAGCTGGGATCAACGGCTCAAAGAGCTTTTAGAAACTAGAGGTAAGGAATTTTTGACCGGCTCTTGCCAAAGTTGCTTCACCTCCATAGCCTTAGGCCGCATTAACAGCTGCGATCGAGCGTCACATTAAAAATAAATAGATAGTTTTCCTTAATTTAGACCGCTGCAGACTTCTGGCTGGCATTCTCACTGATGATCCACTTCAGAGAAGAAAAAAACATACATCATATACAAAATCTTAAAACTTTTATATTATAAATTATAACTTTACTACTTTACTTAAAAGTAAGAGCGGAATTTTACGCTTTCTGTAAAATTAAAAAACTTTTGAACGCTTTCCAGACATCACAGAGCCACCACAAATTACAAACTTTCCCCACAGCTTCATTGTTCAAACTACTAACAAGCTTGTTTAATACTAATAATTGACCCGAAGTGCAAAAATTACTCTTGTAAGCTACTCCAATATAATCGTTTGAGCGAGATTTTACTTAAACAATATAATTTGGATAAACCATATTAGTGACTACTACTTGCAAATAAATCAGAGCATTTTTTCAAATGTCACTGTTTAATATACCGATCCTTAATAATCAAATATGTCATTTGTGAAATTCAGCATTACTATTCATGCTCTGTTGAAAGATTTTCCAAGATTGAAGTGGCTTTTGTCGAGATACAAGCTCACTCTGAATAACTTTTGTTAAGAGTTATTTCACACTGTAGGTCTTTTTTATATACTTCGTTACCCTATCCCAGCTTCTTTTATTAAGATGAACTATAGAAGTTTTATGACCATTATTAGAGTTATACGTAATTATGATTAATAATGACCAATATGTCGTATTAAACAAAATTGAGAATCGCTTTTGAGTGAACGCACTGAAAGAACAGTTGTGGAGCAAAACAACGATACTCTCGTAATCGGGGTTAAAATGAGTCTGGAAACAGATTTAGACTTTTAATTTTCAAAATAGTACAATCGAACGGTTTTTTGGAGTTTACTCCATAAAATTTCATGTAAGGCGCCCGATATAAAAAAATCGGACAGCACAGTCGAACCCAAAACCCAACCTGGAAACAATTTTGGTACACTTACTGCCGCATTACTGTACTTCCATGAAAATTTGCAAATTTGCGACCACAATGTTAACCATTTACGGCGTATTTTTCCAGAACATGCTAGTACTGTGTTATAGGCTGTATAAATAAAAGAATGAGTTACGACTTTAATAAACATATCCGCTGGGCCTTATTGTTATACTCTATTAATCTTTATTTTTTAAATTTATAATTAGTTTACTGCTGACACCAAGAAATGGAGCAACAAAATAAATGTAGCTACTGGTCGAACTATAAATCTCAGGTGGCGTAAAAAATGAGGATCGACTCGAGATCGACGAAGCCAGCGTAAACTGATCCAAGGCCAAGTGTTGGTAATATACATAAAAGGTCTAATAAACCCTCGAGAAATCACAATCACATTGATCTGAACTCAAACAATTTTACACAGACTTACATTGTTCAACATCCGTTTTGCACACTCATTGCACAAATTACCCTTAAGGGAGTTTATTTTGTATATCTTCATACCCAATTATTTTTGAAAATTTATTTTGTAATGTAAAACCTAAAATAGGGATCCTAATTTTTCTGTTGAATATGGACGACTGTTTATCAAAATGACAAATCATGATTCACTTAATCATAAGCATAAGTAAAGTGGTACTGAGCATTGATAAAAAAGATAGATATCTTAAAACCATAAATTGTAAATTATCACAATTCCGTTTGAGAATGACAACCGACATATTGAAATAGTTACTTTTTTTGTATATTTTCAAATAACTTACAATATACGCGTATCTGATACGCGTATATTTAATTAAGTTACTTAATTAAATTATGTAATATTGTAAAAGATACTGCAGAGTATTTCGCAAGAAATGTTTTCTCAAAAATATTTTTCATGACCCATTATAAACTTTATCAAAACAAATAATTTACAGCAATGTGACTTCAAAATTAGTTGATCATGGCAGCAGCAGAAAGTTTTATGTGTGACGCAAAGAAGCTGATAAATAATATTTCGTTATAGTTAGTATAAATAATCGTAACTGAAACACCTGTAACGAACCATGGCATATTGCAATTGCATATCCTGATATGATATAGAGTTACTTAATTAAATTATAGGATGATTTTCTTTTATTATATTTAACATGCTGCTGCCGCGATGCACCAAAATTGATTATTCTTCTTCGAACTGAGTTCAAGCAACAACTTTACTGCTCAGTGAAATATTGCTTTTGTTGCAACACATTTGCTTTTTCCACGATTAAGTACGTCTACCTAAAATATTGTACGAAATCTAACCATCCTAAATTATTGCACAGAAAATTCTTTGAAATAGTTATAAAAAGATTATCAAAGAAAATTATTTGTAAATATAGAAACAAACAATAGATACAGTGAATAATAGATTGCGATGATAAAAAAAGTGTGACATATTGTGCAAAATAAATAATGAAGTGTTAGTATATTTGTTATCAATTTTGCTAAAAAATATTACTTTTAATATAATATGATTGTGTAATTCACATGAAAATCGATGAAGCTTTATGATTCCCTCAAGTAAAAATGTTAAAACAGTATAAGGATGTCACGGCGAGCCTCCAATCTCTAAGTATCGTCGAAGTGGGAAGTACTACCTTCAAGAGTCTGTCTAAACTCTTATGTTATAAAAAGTTGTAGACTTTTTTTTTTATTAATACATCGCAGTATCTTAGATAATCGAAAGAGATGACTGAGAACTGTATATATAGTAGTTTTTTAATTTTGCTGAAATTATTATAATTAAACCTTATTTTTATTAGTCAACACCATGCACATTTAGATAAAAATTTAGAGACGGGCAGGGAATGGAATATCAACCAAGTAATGGTGAAAACCTAGACGCCAATGATAAAAATGAAGAAGGCAGTATTAGCTCGTGTAGCTCGAGAGCGTGTGCTCTTTTGGTTATTCTTATTCCCAAAGGATATTTCAAACAAACAGCGACAAGTGGGCAACTGTACGATGATGAGTAGACCTGGAAACTTTATTTTTATCAGTTTATCGTCCACAGTCTCTTGGCTCAGCTTTATGTAGTATTTAATGTTCTCTATGGACTCACATGCTTGTAAGACATGATAGGGTTTTCGATACAAAGTTTAGTTATTACTAATATAATTATTTGGGGCATCCTGTAGTTGTTATTGTTACACGTTGGATTTCCCTGTTTTTGTCAAAACTCCTTAAATACACCACTATTAGAAGCAGATTCTATAACTTTAAGAATTTTACAAGGATAACCGAAGTGTTATCTGCCTGCCATGCGCTACATTCCACGTTCGTAAATAATGTTTGATCAAACATGAATAGGAACGATCAAGGGCCCATTTCGTTACAAAATATCTAGACCCGACTAGAAGTTAATCAATGCTCTAGAGGCACAGGTATTCTAAAAAACGGATAGCGTGGTTTCAAAACTAAAGTTATTTGACTGGGCTATAAATTACGAATTCTCAAAGCTTTCTTGCAAAAGCGAGGGCGCTCCCTCGATTCGTGCTTTATGCCACATCAGATGAGTCATCACCTTAATAACGATGAATTATCACTGTAATCATTGAGGGGCAATTATTCATTTGAAGTTCTATTCACAGCCGAGGTATGCGGCAGACAAATTAGTCTTTCCACTTTGAAACATTTTTCTTTAAGTACCACTAGGATAATTTAAAAAAACACACTTGGATAAAATTTGAGAATTTATAAGTTAAAATCAATATAGTTTCAGTTTTATAAAATACTTGAACATTTCGCTCGATTGCCATCCCATAAACAACAGGTATTGTTCGCACATAAATAATTCGATTCCAGCATATTAATTAATGGTATATGAAAGAATATAGAGATGAGATAGCCCTAGCTAAGGTTCTTGCTTACTCTTTTATGTACAACGCTTTCAGCCGCTGTAAGCTTTTAAAAAATAAAGTTTGAAGCACAATGTTAATGATTAATAAGTTTTTTAGAAAATGTAACTAACACTTCCTTAATCCTCTTTTTTATTCATACTCAAAAATGTCAATAAAAGAGTTAGGATATGGTAATCTCGCTCTCGATCTTACCCAGGAATCATATGACTGTTACAATAATAGTAGTCTGGGACCTCACTTGGATCAGAGTTAACCAAAAAATACTTAGATACGGGATTAGTTATTCTCGAATTCTGTAAATAATATAAATAAATAGCTTTGAAATAAAATAAAATAATTTATTTGACCTCCATACCTCAATAATCCGTTTGCAATTGTTAGTCACTTAAATTTTACATCTTATGTTAGTACTGAACTAAACAAGAGTTGGTGATAAAACACATGTATGCCAATACAGGATAGTCCCCACTCTACGCAATGCTTTTCCGAACTCTGTTACGGCTGCCACGGACCCCACGCAACAAGCTTCCGGCCATTTTGCGCGAAATAGCCGGGAAACTGTCGACTCACACGTCTGCAAATTTTTGATTATTGAATTAGGTTATCCAAATTTATTTATTTATAAGGTTTTATTGTAAACATCAATGTTATACAAACCTAACATTTCTAAACAATTAAGTGACTTGCGCACCCTGGACTCCGTACAAACATGTATATGACCCACCTATTCCAACTGGGCCCTAGGCCCGATCACGTGTCACAGACACAGATGAAAATAGTTTAAGAGATTCCAATCTTCGCAGCAGACTATATTTTACATACTAAAAATTGCTAGTTCGACTCTTAATAAGTTTTATGAATCGATGTAAAGTTTTGGTGAAAATTTTCCATTCTGCAGCCATTCATTAAGCGTATGCCCATTTGGAAGCACCTTTTCTATAAGCCGGTAAAAGTCACCCCATTTCTCGACCATTTGCAATTTCCATTCTTGTCATCCAACAATTGGAAGTTAATAGAGGAGGCACCAATTGTAATGGGTTTTCTAAATCTGGATCCATTTACAGCTGACGGGTTAATGATGTAAATTAAGGATGAACGTTCAATATTAACTTTTATCTAAAGGTGTGCACAGAACAGCCTTTGTGTCTTCTATTATCTCTGATTAGTATTTGTTCCTTTAGTATAATATTATAAAATTATAACAAGTTAAAAGATATGCGACATGAAAAATCTGATATGATTCCTTAAAATGGAGTTAACGGTTTGCAATCAGTAATAAATCAGTCGTACTTGCACTCTGACGTTTTATTGCCTTAAATACTTAGACGAAAAAAAAAAGGATCGATCTACCTGCGCGAGTTCAAATTAAACAAAATTATTAAAACAATGTCTTTTTTGGGCAATTGGCCAGTTCAAAAGCAGAATTACTATGTTTTTGTTGGTGAATAACGTAAAAGAAAATCAGAAAATCAATCGAATCGTTCTTCGGTGCGATGAAGGGTGCAGCCGAAAGTTTTAGCGAATGGGCAGCGCGTCTACGAGGTTTGGCTAGCTACTGTG
Organism: Calamotropha paludella; assembly: GCA_927399485.1. Classification (NCBI taxonomy): domain Eukaryota; kingdom Metazoa; phylum Arthropoda; class Insecta; order Lepidoptera; family Crambidae; genus Calamotropha; species Calamotropha paludella. The sequence goes on along the minus strand of OV656803.1, from coordinate 26,506,338 downwards.
ACTTCGGCACTGCCTTAGAATCGAACCTACGAGGTCGTTTCGTGCTTGGCCTGGATTCTGGTCCGGAGCGCGACAAATTGTTTGAGCAAAATTCATCAACATTGACATTTGTAAAGGCTTTAGAGGTAGCCGAACAAGCAGCGTGTACTAAGGAAGCGAGGCTGTGGTGGTGAAGGAAGAACCAATTTTTCGAGCTGACATGTAAGCTAATTATCAGCGTAGCGCGAGCAGCAGTGTGGCTGGTGCCAGTGCCGCCGGTGAACGAAGATATTCACGATCAACTAAAGCAAATAAGTGTTCGGTGTGCGGATTGAATAATCATTCCGAGTTCACCCGTCGCTTTAAATACTACAAATGTAAAAAATGTGGATATAAAGTACACTTAAAAATGCTGTGCAAAGGTTTTTCTCGTGTGAATATTACCGCTGCTGACGGTGATCACGTGAGCAGCGAGGATAGTGGTGACTGTGAGGAGTGCCAAATGTTTAATTTGAGGTATGTAACGTCTAAGTCAATTGAACTAAATGTAAATAGTGGGGTCTGTGGCAACGGGAGGCAGAGCGGCGCGTAAAACGTGAACTTGCCTCGGAGCGCGTGTTGGTACACTTCGACACTGCAGCGCAGCTGATGCTGTCAGTAGACGCCGGGCCGCACGGATTCAGCTCTGTGCTGGCGCTGAACGACCGATCGCTTACGCTTCTGTCACTTTCTTCTAGTGAAAAAAAAAATAGAGCCAGATTCAAAGGAAGCTACGGCTATAATGTTCGGGGTAAAAACATTACCAATATTTATAAATAAACAGTGAATAGTTTATCTTTAAAACGGAACACTGACCGTTCGATTCCATTTTTAATAATAAGAGTGGCATATCAATGACCTCAGCACTGCGGCTGCAAAGATATGCAATCATTTTGTCCGCCTTTACTTTGTACCACAATATCTGGAGAAAATAACGTAGTGACCGATTATTTGTCGCGCGCGCCTCTGACAGATACAGAGACCGATTCGGGTAAGGAATATGATACCTACTATTCATTAAATTTATTAAGTACAATACAACCAACAGTTCAACAAAAATGTTTAGCTTGCGACCGCAACTTATAAAGTAATCTCATCGTTTATGATGGACAAATGATAATTTTATATATTTTTGTTAATATTGCTACCGATTATACAGATTTATTAATTATTAAGAAAGAAAGAAAGAGTTTATTGACCCTTGCATACATTTTAAACAAGACATAGTATTGAATAATAAAAGTTAAATATCAAAATAATAATAATAAAAACATGGGGACCAACCAGGACCATGTCTCAGCATAATACACTGTAACTAATTACTTTTTAATATTACTTCAATTTGCTTTCGTAAAGCAAAAATCTTTCGTGTTGAAAAGCAATCATAACAAAAACCACAATTTTCCTTAACTTTGTTATGTTAATAGAAACATCCCAGATGCTGTTACAACCTAAGCACAATCCAACTTATGAAATGTATTTCCAATTAATGTACCACTCTGTCTCGAGTACCCGTCACAGCATCCTCCACTTATTTATATTCTTATTGCGTAATCATTTATCCGCGTTCTCTGGAAACGTTACAACTGCTTAACATTTATACTAACGAGGGACTTGACTATTTAATCACAACAAAATATAATCCGAAAAAATTGAGCTCGGAGCAAAATTTCCACGCAAGTTTTCAACTCAAGATCTAACTTGTTACTGTTCTCATTATAAAACACCTTATCTATATATATATATATATAGTAAACATTAAATACTCGACTATTTGACTTTGTAAAAACTACTATATATAAGTGTAGAATGAGATCTGTATTTGTAAACATATAAAGAATAGTAGTAATGTATAAAGAAATATCTTTAAAGCCCTACAAAGATTCTGTTCTTTGGTGATCTGTAAAAAATGCACAAAGTCGTCTGTCTTTTTTTAGAGAATTTCACGTATTTTGAAATGAAATACTCTAAAAAAGAGAATGCAATTTCATGTAACGAAAACATCTCACACTTTTTTTTATAATTATATGTTTACATTTAGAGATTACTTATTTAAAGCGTTGTCTTACGTCCTGCTAAAAAGAAACGTATTTTAGTAAAAACTATCACACACTATATAACGCTTTAGAATATAAAGTTTCTTTCCAAACTTTTTTAATTTGTGTTTTCAGATCTTATTATGTAAAAATAAAGATTGTCTATGTAACGGCAGTATACAAAATTATTAAAAAAGAAAGAGTATTGTGGAATTTCTAATTTGGTATTATCAAGGGTCAGTACCAAATAAGTGTCTGTGTCCTTAGAATATTTCATAATATTCTTGATGTCTATGTACTCATAAACTCAGCCTGGTAAAGTAAACTCAGCCAAGAGGCAATAATTATGATCCTTCTATAACTTACTTAAAAATATAACTAGCATCTTCGGCAGACATATATTCAGTAAAACTGTTAGTAGGCATTAGACGTAACTTATGCATTTGAATGAACATAAGATTTCTCTAATAATAAGAAGTTTGGAATGAGAGTTCTAAAAAGTTAGAGTTTCGCAAGTAACTTGTCTTATCGGTTATATAATATTTCTGTGCTTGCATTTTATTACACAGATTACCGACACGCCATGCTTTAGAGTCACCACAAATAAAGGCTAGTGCGGACAGTCTTACATAGTTTGGTTAAATACATTATAGTTTTCATACCGTCAGTAATAACTTCATTTGTTGGAACAAATTATTTTACTTAGATAAAAAAAATCTTGTTGTCTTGTTTATGACAGCGACATACATAGCTGACATATGTTCGATAAACTCCGAATGACATGTACCGTTTGCTGTTTACTATTTGTCTTTTGTAAATTAAAAAGGATGATTTTCAAAACATGTTGAAGCATAGAAACGTTTAAAACGATTCTTTATTTATAGTATTAGTGCATTTTCCTATATTCCACCTGTGCCGGATTTACCATACAAGCTGAAAAGCTGAAGCTTAGGGCGGCAAAATTAGGGGGCGGCAATATGGGCCCAGAAAATTGGTACAGAAAGTGATAGTGCAGTAAAAACAAAGCTTTGCTTTTCTTAGCTTAGAAATATACCCAAAAAGTTGTAAAAATAATCTTGAAACTAGATTATTCCCTAAAAAAGGAATTATAGAGGTCATTAGGGGCGGCAACAATTTTATAGCTTTGGGGCGGCAAACATTTCATAGCTTTGGGGCGGCAAATATGTAAATTCGGTACTGCTCGCATCCACTATTATGGCCTATCGTCGTCTACCTTTGTCCATGTGCAATTAATATGTTGACTAAATTTTAACTCAATCGTATTAACGACAACGACAGCTCATAAAATACTAACAAACATTCAATCATATACATTTATTTAATGCTAGGAATCTTCAATTAATAATACAATAATAATATTTCTAACGTTCACATCAATTAGCCCAGTCCAAAAAAATCACTGTAAGGCTTGTGTTATAGATATTAGGGTAACGAATAGACATACATATTAATGATACATACATATGTAATATTTACCCCTTCCGGTACTCGAACCCAGGACCATCGGTGCGAAAAGCAGGATCGCTACCGTTGCACCAAACAGTCGTTTGTTTTTAGTATTAATCAGTGTATTTTATTTTTACATTATTTAATGCTAGGAAAATAATATTTCACATTATCTTTGCTTATACTTGTACCCTGGATAATAATACTTAATTTTACCAATTTCATAGACATTCTAATCACACTGCCCTGCACGCAAGCATCGTAGCGATCCACAAAGCACGAAATGGCTATGGTTATACAAGCTACGCTGAATCACGGCATTATTGGCACCTGAGGCATAAAACGTATATACTACGACACCATAACTTTAGGCAATAAACCATAAAACGATTTCTACGAAACTAAAGCAAAGTTAGAAATACAAAATGTAACTCTCAGCCTCGCCCTTCTTTTCAGCAAAATACTTTTTTAAAACTAAAAGGAAAGTTCTTTTTTGTCGCTGAAAACTTTACGGATTTTTGTAACGATATTTAAAGTATTCCTTTTGAAAAATTCCGCTTTTTCTGTCAATCGACGCTCGTCGTGTACCTTCTATCATTTTCAACTACATTTTTAATATTTACTAAACAGCTTGTTATGAAGCTTGCAGTGAAACACTGCTTAACTTCCAATAAAAATTAAACATTTGCTGTGTCTGATTTGCTATTTCTATATTATAGACCTTTATGCATTGGTCATTAAATAACTTCAACTTCGCAGCACTCTTTATAATATCCTTCATTATTCCCTGAGTGACTTCAGATACACAAAACAGCTGAAGAGCGTAATTTAAATAATTTGACCCAAATTAAAGGGAGGTTTCTGAAGTACGACGTTTTATTTCTTCTTATTAACCTTGTTTTGAACATGCTTATGTGACATTAGAATTCTCATTTATAGTAGTATAGAGTTTGAAATTTCTTGAATGATATATGAACGATGTTCCAGTAGATATATAAATTGAAAAGGCAAGCCTGTCACTTTATTGCGTATGTACGTTTATTTCTTTCCTAAACCAGTTATTAATTTTATCGACTACCAATAAGTTGGTCGGGAAGAACAATAAAGACAACAACATAATTCAAATCTTCAATAACATTTTAAATATTTAAGTAAGGTTATAAGGAAAGAGTATTCAACCTGACCTGGTGAAGGTTGCGGGAAGCCGATGACTCCAAATAACTAGCAGTGAGGATTACGTTTAATTCATGTTAATATTTCATTTTTAGAACAAGTACGAGACCTTCGGATTTTACGACCTTTAATTTAAATAGCACGTCCTAATGATTATCTAGTGTCATCGCTAACAAGCGAAGCAAACACTTTAAGGGTGATATACAGTATTACAAATTCACAATCTTATTAATATATATTGTAGGTAAGAATAGTATTTGAGAAAAATATTTTCTTCGAAGAGGTCGTTGTTTATTATTCTTCTTCTCAACATACGTTAAATTATGATAGAACTAAAGTAACAGCTGCAACTCTAATAACTGAAGTGATTAAGATTGCGACAGACTCGAATAAGTAGGTAGCGGCTAACAAAATCTATTATCAAACCAGACAGAGTAATTCGTTCTAGAACATCGTACACGGCAATTTGACCAAAAAAAGGTGCAAAATAAATAATATGCATTTTCCAATTCCAAAATTTCAAAGTAGTAGTTTAAAAATCAACATTTTCTCGGTTATGCGATTAAATTTTTCTAAAGCCATCCCATCGAAACTTCTAAATTTTGAATCTTTTTATGCAATTTAAGCATAATGTTTGTATTAAAATCATTTCTGGGATAGCTTCTATAAGGTTAGACATGTAACAGGTATAGGTAACACAAACTCACCTTTATTTTCAGCGAATAGCTTTTTAGCAACTGTTTCGATGTTGTATATAATAAAAGCATTTACGTAATTAGATATTACACGATGTTTTAGCAATCTAAATTTGTTTTAGCTGAGATTTAATGCTTGCTGCCATTATCGTCTGAGTCCGAGTCCAATTAATTACTGCATAGAGTATTTATAAAGTGACTCAAATCTTTTGATTCGTTCCTAATCGAGATTCTCAAAAACTTTCAAATCCCAAATCCAATAATTTAAATTTCATCTTGATAGGGCGATAACAAGCAATCTTAAATAAAAAATTAGGTACAAAGAAAAATCTTTAACTCAGTTTATGACGTCATCGAAAGGAAATATCTATATGTTAATTTAAAGTGGATATAAATTTAGCTATTGCTTTATTACCTAGTTTATCGCTCTAATAATATGTCGAGCAGTAAAAATAAAATACCAAGTTATGGTCCAAGCTATTAGGAGACAAAGACAAAGACGGCTCATCCATCGTTAAATGTATACATACATTTTTATCTTATAATTTTATAATTGGTTCTTAATCCCTGGTTATTTATCAACACAAAATTCTTACAAAATCTTTGCATCAAATACCCTCACAGAAAACAGACTGTATTTTTTAACCCACGTGGATATGTATTCTACTCATACTGTATACTACTTTGAATTAAAAAATTAATGTTTTTTTTCATTAATTCAACATTTTTTTTGTTTATTGGTATTGTCGGCGTTTACGTTATCAATCGCAGGCGAAATGAAAAAAGAGGAAATAAGAGAAGTGAAGTTCCTTTACTGTAAAAATGGAGCATGCAAGTCATATTTTCTGTGACCTCTCGATGGTTGTATCATACATCATGGTCATCAATCCATGATTTATGATATAATAATAAAAAATCTTAATCACTCAAATAAATGAACTTGTAAAATTCTTACAACCAAATATAAGACAGGTGAATACGCTAATAAATGTGAATGGTGATTTAGTAAAATTATCATTAAATTAGATTAGTAAAATTTTTGGGTATCATATTGGATTCTAGACTACAAGGGATTCCCATATTGATGTCAAATAGACTTACCTACTTACCTAGGTCTACCGCGTGTGCCGTTAAGAAAATAAGGCTCTTTTCTGATGATGAAACAGCAAAAACGATTTGCTTGCTTTCTAAGCTTGAGATTCCATTAAACACGAAATCATTTTTAGATATACGTATTAATTACTATTTAAGGTGCTACACTATTAAATTTAAAAAAATAAGAGCATTAAAAAAAATTATTTATTATTAAAGTAAAAAAATGCGAAGTTTTTGCGACATTGCTTATAAATATAAAAACTTAGTTAAGTTAAAGTAAACTGTTATGGCGCATCTTAAGTTTCTTTATTCATAAAAATCTATAACACATACTTAAAGGGAGAAGAAAAACAGCCAAGAAACTCTGCACGCGAGTTTCTTGCTTCTACGTGATACTAGACTTTACCACCGAGGACTTACGATGCCAAAGTATAGTTGTTAACTTTCAATCAATGTATTATAAATGCTCATATTGAATAAAAAGAGTTTTTATCTTTTATAGGTTTTTAGTAGATACCGGATTATGGCAAAAAATTCAGCAGTTAATTTCAGCGTTCAAACACTATTAGTAAAAAATAAAAGATATAATGTAACTGTTTTTTGGAAATGTCAATTCTAATAAACAGTTATATTTAATATACCTATTAAAGATATAATTAACTTATCCTAACACTTAATATAGAGAAAATATTAATTAATACTATTTTATTAAATAGGGCGGTCTTACCCCTTAAACCAATCTCTTAATCTCTGCAACTTGGACTAGAAGGAAAAGTTAGAAACGGCGATAACCAAAATACCGATACCCAAAATATAACAAAGATGTTATATTTTGGGTAAAAGTTTATGGGTAAAAAAAAAATGGAGCAATTGTACTGTAAACTGTAAATTAGATTATACAAAGAACTGTACTCATAAACTTATATGTTTTATCCACAGAATTAAATACAAACGAAGAAGCCAGACAAGCCGTAATACGTGAGCTGATCACTACCGAAGCTGATTACATAAGGCATCTCATTTCTATAGTAGAGGTAAGTGCAATTAAGATTTCATAAAACCCTGTCTTTTATAACCCAATGACACATATGCAAAGAACGACAATTATCTTTTGTTTGCAAGAAATAATAATGAAAACTTAAGAACAATTTTAATGTCAATTATTCATAAAGCTTATATAAAGTATAAGTACAAAGGTTAAACTATAATCATTTCTTTATAAACTTCAAATATTTTAAAGGCCTATTATAATTTATTCATATGTTAAATAAACATGCCGCCGCGCTCGCACCCTATAATATTGTATATAGTATAATCAATTATTCTACCTACAAAACACTATACGCAACAATAAATAATAATAATAATTATGACTATTAGAAAACGTCTAACTAGTTATGTCAGTCTATTATTGCCAGCATTACAGATGACATAAATGACGCGTAAAAAAACCCTCAGTGCCAATTAATTTAAGTCGACATATAGTTAACTGATATCTTCATATAATTAATAAGTACTTTATTTATACTGTATGTTATAGAACTAAACCTTAAGGACCTTATATAGATCAATCAGTAAAACTGGAACCGCTACCCTCTACCGGCATCAACAATTCCTCAATTTCATTGGAAATTAGCAAAAAGTTGAGGGACATTTAATAATTCGATATACTAGATTTTAAGAGAACGCTTGAACTATTAATAGGTAAACATACAAGCCGATAGTTAGACTTTTGTAGATTTAGTAAAACTCCATAATAACTGACATTTTAACTGTTGTCTTTTGCAAAAAACCATGAATACCGTTATTTAGCTGATTGTTACTTATACAAGCTGTGAAATCTTAGCTACATTCTCCTGAAAGTGCATTTTAATACTCAATAATCAATTCAACACATCATATAAGAAAAAAAATCAATCAAATGCTTCTTCTATCTTGCATTCCTTGACGACCGTTTGGTGCAACGGTAATGAGCCTGCCTTTCGCACTGACGGTCCTGGGTTCAAGTCCCGCAAGGGGCAGATGTTTGTATCATGAATACGAGCATTTGTACCTGAGTCGTGGGTGTTTATACATATTTCTATGAATATAACATATCTATATATTATATATGTATGTCTATATAGAAGTGATATCCTAGAGAGTTTACAGACTTAAGGTGGTGCGTGATAACGAGGTCCACCAAACCCTGACGGAAATGGCAGTGGTACGCCTCAGGGGTTTAAGTGTAGTATACCCTGCCGCCATGCGTAGGCAGGGTGTAGTATACCCTCATATATCCACTTTGGAGTTAGCCAAGTTGAGTTAGTTAGGTGTCCTCATATATCCACTTTGGAGTTAGCTTCTCGGTGACTAATAAAATTGTTTTAGTCAACTTGAAGCAAATCGGGAAAGTTAAAAAGCTTGGAAGCTGGGTACCTTATGAACTGAGTGAATCAAACCAGGAAACACGCGTCGATAATATTGCTCAACGGACACAATAATGAAGAGATTTAAATCTTATCATTACATGTGATGAAAAGTTTATCCTTTTCGATAAACAGAAGCGCTCGTCGCAATGGCTGAAACCTGGAGAACCAGCCAAATCCTGCCCCAAGCAAAAATTGACTCAGAAAAAGTTACTTGTTAATGTTTGGTGTACTAGTGCCCTTGTTGTTCACTACAGCTTTCTTAAATCTGGCCAAACGATTACGGCAGACATCTATTGTCGACAACTGTAAACCATGATGGAAGAACTAGCTGCTAAACAACCGAGTCTAATCAATCGCTCTACGCCACTGCTGCTTCCGGACTACGCTAGACCACACACTGTACTAACTATACTAAAGGAGCTGCAATTGGAATGTCTGCGACATCCACCGTACTCCCCGGAACTTGTTCCAATAGATTACCATTTTTCCGGAATTTGGATAACTTCTTACAAGGAAAAAACTCAACTTGTGTGTGGCAATCAAAACCGCCTTTAGTGAGTTTATTGATTCTCGCCGCCATGGTTTTTTTTTTATAAAGGGTACAAAGGAGTACCTGTGAGATGGCAAAATGCATAGATAACAAAGCTGCCTTTTTTTTATTTATAGGATATATTTAAAAAAAAATCAACAACCATACAAATTTTATATGTAATAGCATAATATATTGAGGAATGAGATGCTATTAGAAATTAGAGGTGGCTACTGGTATTTTCAAAAACTATATATGGATGGCTCGAACTGTGCTCAGGGCTCGGGGGCGGTCTTTTGCGCCACCAATAGTAAATATGGAAAGAGCTTTCTGTCTCAATTATCATGTTGGAGGTTGTAACTATATTAGACACTCCATTATATTAGAACTCAGCTATATAAAAATGTTGTCACTCTAACTGACAGTAAAAGCGCGTAGCAGCTTATCATTTTATATTATGATATAGAAACTGTAATATCACAGAACAGTTTTTACTTTCATATTCGGTATCATTTTAACTTACTAAAGTACCATTTCGTCCAAGATACTTGTGCAAAGATTTCCTGCTCTGTGTTTTCTAACCGTTTTGATACATTATTTAATTTAATTTTAATTTTTAATTTGACATATAAAATAAGGGCTTAAATTATTAAGTCGAAATTTCCACTTTGATTTGAAGATTGCCCATTTCATTTAGGACATCAGAGTGAAGGAAAAATATCAAAAACAATAACGTACCTAGATATAATTAATTATAGAGCTTATATTAGAAAATGTAAAGTAATGTTTCAAATGATCATAACATTTGACGATCTTTGAATATGATTTATTTAAATGTTTTATAATTAAATGTAAATGATTATAATTAAAAGTGCATCAGAGCCATATGTAAAGTTGGCCCTTTTAATTCCTGTAGACCTCTTTTTCGACAACTAAGGCTTTTAACGCTTCCTGCTATGTACATTTTTGAAATATGCCTATTCGTTAAGGAAAATTTTGATCTTTTTACCAAGAAACATGAGGTATCTACTTTTGCAAAAAGATATCCAAATCGTCTGGTTGGTCCCTCACATAAAACAAAATACTTTGCTAGAAACTCCTACAATATGGCAATAAACTTGTACAAGGCTTTACCATTTAGTATCGTAGACCTACCACTAAATAAATTTAAAAATAGATTGTTCGACTTATTGTGTGATTTGTGTATATATAATATCAATGAATTTCTAAATATCGCACATACGGTGCTATAACGTCACTTATGTAATTTTAGACAAAACTGAACTGAGTATGAGAAAATACTCCTACCTCTACTCTACCTCTTTACTTCGCTTGCTTTTACTCTAAAATGAAGTGCAAAGTTGGAGCTTAATTATTTTATTTGTTTAGCCGAGAAAACTATATGTTGTAAGGATGTTCAATTTTTAAATGCTCCCCCTGAAATATTACACCATTTGCATAAGTGACGTTATAGCACCGTATGTGCGATATGAGAAAAAAATGATTTTATTGTGCTCCTAGTATTTTTGTTCTTACTTATTATTATTAATTTTATTTAATTGTGACATTTTAAAAATTATGATTAGTATTTAATTGTGAAAATTTTGTAATTGTTGTGATATTTTTATTAGAATTTAATTATGACACTGATTATTCATCATTATATTACCAGTTTTAACTGCATGCCGAATTATTTGACATTATATAGCTTCCTTTAAATTTTAACATTTGCGTGCCAGTATCTATTGCAACACGTGAAAATTGCATAATTGTAAACAACCTTTGTACCGTGTTTGCTTGCAAATTAGTGAATAAATGATAAATGTTGTATGTATAATATACCCCTTAATAGTCAGACTTTGGCTGATAATAGTCAGACTTTTCAAGAAGCCTTTAATCAAGACAAGCAGTTAAATGAAGTTGAAAGCTTTAATGTTTTAATAGTACCTAATCGAAGCATATTCTAGTTATGTCAGCTTTTCATATGTGTCATCTTATAAGTAGTTTACTTTAAGTAAGTTTATAACTTGCGATTTGTACGATTCGTAAAAATTCAAAATAAGGCCTTTCATGTTGTTTATTTTTACACTGGCAATAATCAAAACTGACGGTAATATTATATAAGGGGTTATAAAAATATTTTTTTTATATCATAAATTTTTGTAAGAAGCACCGTATCGTTAAACAAGGAAAGGGAAAATCTGCATTTAAAACATTCTCAAAACAACAACAAGGAGGACATACGAGTAAGTCTTCGATTAATGTTATTTGGTGGAAGAATTGTTCACACAGAAGTTTATAGGTTGACTTGCACTTGCGTGGTTTTCCTGTTTAATTTGTATTTAAATTAACAAATACCGTCCTTTGTGGTCGCAGATCCGTGTATACAAAATGGCGGAAAGCGCGTTGTTCTAACCCGGTAAAAGGTGTACTAATTTTTTGCTTTGCGAAACCATTTTAACGATCACTTTGAAAAGCCTAGTTTATTTCTTTAGAGATTGTTTTTTTATATACAATGCTATCTTCTTATTAAAAAAAACCGGCCCTTAAGTAAGTGTAGGTACATCCCGCAGCGTTTGAGAGCTCATAAAATAAATATGTTTTCAGTAAACGATGATCAAGAATATAGGATAAGGGAGTATTTGGCTTTCGGGTAAACTTTTTTCAATGAATATTGGAAAAACTTTAAGTAGAGCACGAGAAAAAAAATTATATTAGTCATCAGTTATTTTGCTATTGCTGTTTAAACTTGATATCTGTACGCAGATGATTTATGTTTGTACTCGTATGCCGATGATGATATATTAAATGTAGACTATGCTATATTATATGCTATGCATATTCTAAAAGGCATCCTAAATTACAAAATATGATCTGATTTCGTTTTCATTTCGTCAGTATTTCTTAATACGATTATAATGTTTATTAAAGTGAATCCCAATAAATTTATTTTAGTATACACTTATTACTTTTAATTAATAACTTACGGGAGGTTGCAGCGTATTTCACCTAAACTATATAGATTATCACTTGCTTACAAAAAGGCAAAACAGGCCAAGTCATGGTACCGTAAAAATGCGCACGGAGAGTCGTACGTACCAAATTCACATTGAGTTTCGACACACGGCGATTTGAGCCAGAAAATGAACGTCGGGATTAGAAGACCCGTTATAAACCCACCGCGTATCCCGGATTTAGAGAATATCCAAGACTTGCCCGGGACATTGGATCAGGACCCGGTGCGGCTTCAAAGGCAAGATTAATGAAATATAAAACCCAAAAATTAGTAATTCAAGGGTTTTTCATCAACACTTTGCCTAAAAGCATTGTTAGTGTAAAAATAATGTAGACCGATAAGATTGTGAAATTGTAATTTCGTAATATTTCATATAATCATATTATATTATGTCTTAACATTTTATTGTGACCTACTGAGATATGTCTTCTTAATATATATAACTTACGTGTCACGTTGTTTGTCCGCAATGGACTCCTAAACTATTTAACCGATTTTGATCAAACTTCGTCACCATCTGATATTTGATCTAACTTAAAAGATAGGATAGGTTTTATTTTAATTTAAAACACAGCAACGCGTGGCCGGATCATATAGTATATATATATATATATACATACTAGCTGACTCGGCCACGCGTTGCTGTGTTATCAATTAAAATAAAACCTATCCTATCTTTTAAGTTAGATCAAATAACAGATAGTTACGAAGTTTGATCAAAATCGGTTAAGTAGTTTAGGAGTCCATTGAGGACAAACATTGTGACACGAGATTTATATATATTAAGTTACATATATCCCACGAACAAATTTGCGTCCTCCCTATCCCCCTCTTTACTAATTATCACATAACCATAAGTATCTACCATAAGAGTCCAGCGCGTTGATGCCTGCACATACGGACACAATTTGACAATTTTAGTTTTTTGAGTGAGTTTGACTCATCGCGGTGGACGCAGTATTATATAATAATTAGTCAATACGCGAATGGAACTTTTTGTTCGTGGGATATATATAACGGTGACCTCGCAAAGTCGACGCGCGAAAGTTTTACAAGTTTGGTAAGCATAAACAGTGAAACGTCGCTCCGTGCACAGCATTACAAAATAATTCCGTTTCAAATTGTCTTACAAACTAAAAGAAACTTAACAGTTATTATTAGCTACATATGTTTACGTTTAAAATTTGCTGAATTCTAAAAAACCATTACAACGCCCACAAAACACCTGCCTGTCTTGAGTCTAATTGATTACAAAATAAATTTAAGAAACAATGAAATACGTCGTTACCAAAAAAGAATAAAGAATGTTGTCCTAGTAAATTCCGTGGATCTGAGCCCGCTCCCTGCCCGTATTACTTCAACCATTAAACAGTGAAACCTGATCCTGCCCCAAACCAACGCACCGTATAATGGAATCACACAAGAAAACTCAACTCAACGAAACAATCTATTATTTTCTTCGATCACCTACAATCAGGCTCATAAATAAACATATTTGATTTATTCTTAGAGTGTGTTGTCATATTGACAATGTATTTTTATCTTGACTGTATCCTTGCTAATATCTCAATTTATGATATGCTAATGCGTAATTTTGATAGCATTGTGTAAAATTTTACGATTCCGGATCACTTCATAAAATTTTTGGCCCCTAAAGGACGCGATAAGGATGCGTGAAGAAAAATCTGGATTTAATATAACATACAATATCAGTTATAGATATATAACAATTACGCTCAAGTGTCAAATCGTTATCCTAATTTAGTTTATATGTTTTCTTTTGCGAAAAGCTGTAGTTTCCTAAATAAATAATAAATAAAAAAAAAGTTTTAAAGGCAAATTTATTGTGATTAGGTACAACTTGAGCTACTTTGTTTACTGCTAAAATTATATCCATTACTTAATTTGTATAATTATTACCTCAGGCAGTCATTATAAATATTAATTCCTAATTGGTTCAATTCTTTCTTATTAGTATTTAAAAATAAAAAGCACTTAGTAATTTTACAATGATGAATTAGAAAGAATAACTTTGTTTTAGAAATGCTTTATATTACCTATTTGAATTCTTTAAAATATTATTGAGAAATTTTACCTTTAAAACGGGAGAATAAAAGAAAGTCACACTAATGGACATATCATTTATTAATTAAATCTTTTTAATAACAAAATCTTTACATGAGGAGAAGCCCCCCTTTTCAAATAGTTTGCCGTCCTAGCTCAGTTTAAATTGGGTTTTGGGTAACCCGAGATATTTGATTAATGGTTGCATATTTAAGGAGTAAATATTAAGGTAGTGCTTAACTATAAGATCGCCACCGCTGGTCGACCACCAAGCGGATACGAAGTTATTCCGAGGAAACCAGAACTCCTCGTGGAAAGGAACCGTCTACCAAGGACTTTCTGCAGACGGCACCACCGGCACCACGCCCCAACCAAAAAACTCCTGTTACATGCATAACGCAATACTACACAGAATAACTGAGCGGGGCCTTTCAGGTGAATTGACCTCACAGACCAAAAAGACCAAAAACAATATAAGGCAGGCATACCCCTGCGAGGATACGACCTCCGAAATTTCTATGTAACAACACATTGGTGGAAACAGTTAACCCAGGATAAAAAAATTTAACTTTGTACAGCTACTACATAGGTGACATGTTAAAATATATTTTTTATTACTTAACTAGCTGACTCGGCCAAATCAATCATAGAGATAACATTCGCTTACAATAGGAAATCAAGTCATAATGTTATTCTTAGGCTTAAACTGACAATATGGTAACAAACACACCCACAAAGTATTGTCATAATATAATTAGTATAATCAATATAATGATTTGCTACTACTACAACAATTTATAAAAAACTGTTGCTTAGATCCATTAAAGTTTTGAAACAAAGGTTTAGTAGAGTTGGCAGACGCTAGTTGTACTTCACCCCCACTTTAATTAACGATGTCAGTCATATTACAGAAGTTGGAGAAACTAATTATAACGAAAGCGCAAAGCCCCAAATCATAATCGTTTCCACCTTACTGCACACTTTGTTGAGTTTATATAATATTGAGACATCACAGTCTTAGTGGAAATTGAATATAATCAAATCAATAAGAGAAGGTCTAGTCTGAGTGCTTCATACGGAGACAGAGCATCAAATTCCGTCTTAATTAGCTATAGCATTTATCGATAAAATAAAATTAATATTTTTATTGGTTAAGCTGTATTAAACCACTCAGCCTCTGGATCACTAATGATCTAATTAAAGGACAAATGTGACTTTTATAAAAAAAAACACTTTTGTATGTAGCACCCTTCTGCACAGGCAAGCGCAAGACCAACTTGTACGGTACGACGTTAGATTTTTAATATTCTTCGTGAAAAACATAAACATTATTTGATATTATAAGTAAATTCTCCAGTGAAAGTTATATATCAAAGGAAGTCCTTGTTATCAGTTGAGTGATAGTATTTTTTTTTTACTGAAACGGTAAAGAAATGTCATCAAAAAAAGAAAAGAATGAATGAATTATTGTAAAACAATTTTGCTGTGCCCGATTTACAGTTCTCAGACGGTTCTCAGTTCTCAGAGATGTAGTGAGTGAAATGATGCATTATTGACTCTATAAAACAAGCGGCTTCAGTATATATTTTCATTACTTTGCTTATGAATGGCTCTGGACCAACGGATTAGTAGCCACTGCTACTAAAGAGTGCGAACGTCCAAGATCAAATCACGCCGAAATATAATTTCTGCTTTTTTTACTCCACTTTTCTTACTTTTTTCGTCTCATTTATATTTTTGGGCGAATAAAAATACTTCAAATGTAAATTAAGCGAACACCCCCAAGTTCTACAACAAAAAATCTAGAAAGCGGCAATTCGTCAAAGGACACTAAGACAAAGGAGATTGAGCCGCATGTTACGCAACGGTCAGCGAAAAAAATGCGCCATCTTTTTCTCCAGCGACAAAAGATGATGTCAGGGAAGTAATAATGGATGTGATCAAAACTTAAATGGCAACTTTAGTCAGTCAAATAAGTAGCTCAGTAATCAATTCTATTAAAGGTGAACTAACATCTAATAGGAAGAATATTAAAGAAGTGAAGGAATCCATCCATTTTATGAAAGAAAAATATGAGTTTGCAGAAGAGGTTAGCTGCATTAATGTAGAAAACAAGGAGATGCAAGATACTATAGCACTGCTGAAAGGAAAACTTAACTTTTTAGAACAAAACATACGTGCTAATAATTTAGAAATTCAGTGTGTGCCCGAGAAAAGCAAATCTTATCGCAAATCGCTAAAAAAATTGGATATATATAAGGGAGGGAACATGCTATACACAACTGCATTCGTGTATCGAAAATAGACAAATTTAGCAACCGACTCAGAACTATTTTTGTTTAATTATCGATACCTTTACAGCGTAACCAGTTCTTGGCTAGTGAAATACAATAAAGCTGAACCAAACGACAAGTTAAACACCGCTCACATAGGTCTTACCGGTGACAAATACCTATTAACGTTATAGTACACTTGTCTGTAACGAATAAAACATTTCTTGCTGTAGCTCGACAGTAGGCAAAAGACCATAACTACAAATATGTTTGGGTTAGAAATGGGTGAATTTTTATGAGAAAGACTGACGATTCGGCTTTTAGTTATGTTAAAGAAATGGAATTTTTAAATAAGATGTTTTAATTTATAATGTATTGATTTTGCATGTGTTATTAAATTACTATTATATGATTCAATTATCTAAATTTGTACTAACAGAAAGTTCGTGGACTGAGAAACAAAATTTTAGATTTTTAAAATAATGTATTTATTAGTAACTATGATATTATTATACTTACAGAAACTTGACTAAACGAAAGTTTACTTAATAATGAACTTTTCGATAACAGGTATGTGGTCTACCGAAAGGACAGAGATAGTACAAACAGCAGGAAACTTATTGTAGAGGGGATTATATTAGCAAATATCAAGGAAAATTAAATCGTGTAGGATCATGCAATGTGAAAGTAGTTGTGAGGACCTTTGGGTAAAAGTGGTCGCGCCTGTTAACGAATAAGTTTATCATATAACTTTATGCATAGTTTATTTACTTCCACCTTTGTCTACGAAATTGTTAAATGACTTTTTGTGTCATTGTAATAAGGTCTTAGAATGTATAGAGGGAGCGGTGTGTAAAGTGGGAGACTTCAATTTTGGAAAAAATAAATGGAGTAATAAAGTAAACCATAACAAAAATATAACACCTGTGGAAAATTTACTAAAAGATTTCATGCATCTTAATAACTTATGTCAAATAAATTATAATCTTAATGAAAGCGAAATGATCACTAATGATCATTTGAATTTTTTGTGTTAGCTCAGTTTATTTGTCTGGCTCTGTTGTTATTGATAATTAATCATACCATTTATTTTCGATACTGTTTAGCATGTAATTGTGGAGAAATAAAGAAATTTATCTAATGTTAATTAATAAAACAGAACAGAACTGAAACAGTTGTGCCTATTTGTAACTAGTATAAGCTAACGTATTTTACTAACACCACTATTTTTTTAACATGTGTAATTTTTTATATTGTAAATAGACCTTTAATATCTCTCTTTTCAGGTGTTCATAGCTGCTGCGCACGCTCTCCAGGATAGTGGTAAGCTCCTTGATGTGGATACGGAACGACTATTTTCCAACATCCCCGACGTCCTCAACGCCAGTCTCTGTTTCTGGGAAATTACCATATACCCGATGCTTGTCGACGCTCTTGAAAAACGAGTACCGTAAGTTTTCTTTTCATGAAGTTTATTCCTAAAATAATTCTCGAAAAGTAAATAAGAAGAAACCAGTGACAGAACGATCCTAATTCACACCCGTTTGCAAACTCGTTTAAATTGAGACGTTAGTCTTAGAAACCTTTTCATATTTCAGATTCAATACAGAACTCATGTCTGCTGGTTTTTGTCGCTTTCGTGATCTATTTCAACCATACGAGAAATATGTTAAGGAACAAACCAAAGCTTTAGACTACCTGCGGTCTTTGTCTAACAATACAGATTTTATGACGTACCTAACTTGGTGTCATGGGCATAAATCATGCAACAGGTAATATTAAAAAGTTTTTTGTTACTTGTTGACTATGTGGGTATTTGTTATATTTCAGTGCTTTTTACTGTAGTGCAGTACCTAAATAATTAGTAAAATCAGCATGAACTCTAAATCTAAACAATTTAATATCAAAATTGTGTTTGGTAGACTGCAGCTGTCTGACATCATGGTAAAGCCCATGCAGAGGCTTACCAAATACAGCCTGATACTGCGCCGCATTATAGCACATACCGACACCGAGCCAGAACGCACCAATCTCATTGTAATGGTATGTATTTTGAAGACGAAGGCAAAATGTATTTGCCTCAAAAGTCTTCAGAATTCAATGAATAACTTGTTATGTGTTTTTTAAGCAACTAATCTTTTTATTTAAATTGATATGTCTATGATTTTATTAATATACCAGTGGCTTTACATACGTGAATTCAAATAATATTTTTTGCATCCCAAAATTAAATATAATTATTACTGCTTTTATAAAGAAGTCACTTCTATGTTCCATCACATAAATAGGTTCATGTAGTGTTGAAAGGGACTGTGCGATAAAAATACAAATATGCTACAAAAAGAAACCTTAAATTTGGATCTCAATTTTTATTTTATTAATAATTTATATGTCATAATTATTAATTTCCTTAATATAAAATATCATTATTAATGTAATTATAAGGTTGTATGTCTATTTCTAATAAGCCTTCCTGGATTGATGAATTAATAACCTGTCCGAGCAGTTTTCGCAGTCAGCTCTTATTTGTCATATTTTTACCTACATTTTTAAATCATTCTTCTCATAAGGAACCTTAGGATATTTCGTCATTAGGCGACCACTGAGCGGCTCGCTATTTGCCTCGCTGTACATTTTAGATAGTGTCCATACAGCGCGTACTGTAAGTACGAGTAGTTTACGACGTGCCGGCTCATTCAGTGAGCCGCCGATTAGCACCGTAATTGCTTCACACAGTAAACGCCGCTTAGAGTCCGTCATCGAAGATTCAGCAGTTCACTGTTCGCATTACGAATATGCAACCTAAAGGATTTTTTTTATTTCATTATAGCACAAACTTCGGAATATCAAGTGCTTATTATTCCTATCAAAAGCAGTTTTAAAAAAGGAACAAGAATCTCTTCGCTAAAGCATTTCTTCGCTAAAATCTGAAGTATTCAATTGTTTTTGTACAACTTGCAACGGTATATATGAAAATATGTAATAACAACTCAGCCAAATAGTAGGCACCTAGTAGGTACCTAAGAAAACTGAACTTAAAAAATATTTTTTCTGTATTCGAATTATACCATTAATATTTATTATTTTACAAATTGAAGATGAGTTATATGAGCAAAATATTTTGATTAAGAGACTCAAAATTAATGTGTAATTATTCCGCTTGTCTAGGAGTGATTAAAAATTTTTTATTACAAGATCTATATCAACCAAACCTAAGATTCAAAGAGATAGCATATTTCATTACATTACGCAAAGTGTAAGAGATATTATTTAATGTGTTCAATATGCAAAACAATAAATTCCAATATAGTGCATTAAGTGACAGTTTCAATAATTTCCGAATGCCTTTACGATCCATGCGCTTCGGGATATGGAAATATCGAGACCAATACACGTTGAAGAAATTTCAATATCTCCCGATGTGTTATCGGGAATTTATTTATTTATTCACAACAATTCTACATGATATACTTATTTCTATAACATAATTGTTTTTACAAGAAAAACATAGAACAATATATTTTAATTAAATGAATTTATTATACTGTACTTCAACATCTACTAGAGTCATATATTGGATTTTAAAGCAATAGGATATCGGTCTACAGGTATCATAAACACTTACAGAAATTTACGCCACAACAAGCCCTTTGCTTCGTATTTCAGCATACCGAGAAGCCACGTCTATCTGATCTTGTCCAGAAATAAATTATTTTAAACATTTATGAATGACGCCGAATAATTTAATTAAAACTCGAGTGTTCTAATTCCTACAATATATGCTTCTTTCGCATAGTACGGCGAAAATAGTTTTCCCGTTACTATCTACAAGTTTGGATATGGGAGGCAAACTATTAAAGTACTCATCAAATTAAAAAAAATCTTTTAACAGTATTTGGAAAGGCCAATTATGTTATTTATTTTTATTTTACAATAATAGGGATATTTACGCAAAATTCCAATAGTATAATCCATGAAAATAAAATTTTAAAGCAATTTATTACAGTTTTAAAGAATACATCAATATCTACAAAAAGATTCGCAAGACCATACGATCAAGTCAAGAGTTTTGAGTAAATAGAAATACGCATTACAAAATTTACATAAAATCGACTCCAAAAGAATTGTAATGAGCGGATTATTATGTGTAGTGTCTATCTATAGAAGGATATAATTCCGATAAAATTTCCTTAATATACGTTATTAAAGTGTATTATCAATAATCATCATTCTCCCACGGATTAAAAGCATTACATGGTGAGACGTTTAAACAAAAACTAAAAGTATGGTAGTATGATCATATATTTTAAACCATCCATGAATATTTTGATTTACAGACTGATTCAAGTCACAGTAAATATGTGTACATCATTATATAAAAATAAAACTTTCCTACCATGGCATGCCTAATTAGATAAACTTTTGAAACTTACCTATAGTTTATTTTACAACATATTTTTACAGAAATATTTTCTGATTTCTGAAAAAAACGATGCGTAGAAAGATTTTAAAATACTTTCTGCAAAGAAGTTGCAGAACTCTAAAAGTGCTATAAAGTTATGTGGTAATTAATATACGTTATTATAATATAACACAAATTAATAAAACTTTAAGAAATAGATAGACAGTCAATAGATAAACAAAAATAAGTACGAATCTGAAATAAAACATAATTAAAAAAAACAGTACACCCATACAATTAAAGTACACAAACAAATTGTTTGTTCTTCTGTAGGCCGCGAGCAGGGATCACCCTAACCGGCCATTTTCAGCCTTTTTATACACCCCATAACTTTCGATGAAACGATCCCTTTATCGTTCTCAAAACAAAATGAGAAGTCTACTCTCACATATCATACGTTTTGGACTCTTTGTTTTGGTCTTGGGATCTAGATAATTGTAAAATATTGTATTAAATATTATATTAATTATAGTATACCTTAACTAGCTTTTCTGACTTCCGTTTATAGAACACACAACTCTTTTTGATTCAAAGTTATGTTTGAGTTATTTTTATATATCACTTTAATTTAATTTTTAACATTATTTATTTACTTTCGTTAAAGAAATTTTATGTGCTTATGTAAAAATTGCCTTTTGCCAAATATTGTTTGAACAAGTAATTAATATGCTTCGATTCATTAAGATACGTTCAGTAAGAGCATGATATAACAATTAAGGCGGAAACACATTATTAAAACGCGACGCGACCCGACGAAACGCGATGCGTGTTGAGTTGAATCAAATGTATTGTTTTCTATAGACCAGAATCATACTATGAACACCCGACGCGACGCCATGCGCGGACACGCCACCCGATCCAGACGGGCCAGGTCGGTGTGTTGTCCATGGTGGGGGTAAACACGCCATCCGACGCGGCGCGCGTGGTATGTTTCTAGACAACACCCTACGCCACGCGTCAGTCGTCCGAGAACTGTCAAAGAGCATATACGAATTCCCTATTCTTCAAACTGTGAAACGGAATTTATGCCAAATTAATATTAATTCTTGCATTTATTTAACGAAATGACCGACGAAAAAATAATTAAGTTGGTAAAACAATATCCTGTTCTATGACATTAATTTCGCTATATACAGCAACTATACTGTGAAAAATAATGCATGGGAAGAAATTGCCAATTCAAGACCGTATAAAAACCCGATAGTACATCTTCTATCTATCTTAGTAGGTCTGGATACAGAGTATGATATTCACCACACAGACTTCTGTTTTGATTTATTTCATGTACCCTAGTAACGCCTAGTTATTCTCTTTTTATTGAGTCGTTTAAGTATCATATATGTACAAACAGCAACAACCTTAACTGCCCCTGTCACGTGACTACCAACTTTTTGAAAGAAAGTGAGAATAGATGTATGACGTCTTCATAAATGTCATTTTTATTGTAGATGTGTCTGTAACGTTACAAAGTTTTGAAATGAACCATAATAACTGAAACTAATACTTTGCAATTTACAATTTTTACTTTCTTCACTTTTGTTAATCTGAAATTTAAAAGCAAGACACATTTGAACCTTAAAACCATTCTAATCTTTGCATTTCGAACACCGAGGTTTTTGAACAGAAAAAGACACGCTGTCACAGATATAAAATTCGAGTAGAATTGAATAAATTACCGCATGTCTGAAAAATTATTACTTCATATTTTAAATAACAGAAATGATAAAGTTTTGGGAACGGAGGAAACCATATGCCTGGTGGAATAAGAGCTTAGGACAAAAAACATAATGAGGTCGAGTTTGCCAATGATCCTACTAATTATAATCAGAAAAGATTTTGAGTTAGAGTCCCGGTAAGGACAAATGTTTATGTAATAAAAAATCACAATAATTATGCGCTATTTCGATTTGTTCTTGTTTTATTTGAGTGGTATAATATTAATAATAAATTTTTATAATGCAAGTGTAAGAAATCTTTATTATTATTTGCTTGCTGCATCTATACCTTTCTAAGTCTATGGATGCAGGATAAGTAAAATTAAATTTTATCATTATTTCATCCAAAAGCATGCGACGTTGCCGTTGCTCTTTATTTTGGAAGAGCGGCAACAACTGAAAGCACGTCATCAGGCATGTCAAGACTCTGCGTCAAGCAGTGACAGTTCTCTGGCGCCAAGAGACACACACCACACACACAAAGATATTATGTCATAAAAACTTTAGTTTTTGTTATGAAGTTGTCATGGGAAAAATAATTTCATCTCTTTCTACCTTTCTGTCTGTTGGGTCTTGAAGGGGCAGTTAAGATTGTTGCTGTTTGTACACAAAAATCTTTCATCAAATCTTCTTCAAAGTCTTCATCTGACTGTCGTTATTTATTAAATCCATTGTATATAACCATACACTTCCGCTGCTGTAAGCAAACTGTATTCAAAAAATGCTAGTATGTCGTGGTGTCGCGTGTTGGTAATGTGCACGGTGCATATCGGGTGTCGACATGTTGCGTCGCGTCGCGTTTTAATAATGTGTTCCCGCCTTTATGGGATGTTTGAATATTATAACCACAAAAATAGAATAAGCAAAAATTAAGTATGAAATTTTAATGACATTTTACAGTTGTATTTTTTATTTATTCAATTACATATAAGATCAACAGATACATTACAAATCAACAAAAAAAAATAACAGTAAGCCATTTAATTACAAGCAGTTCTCGCAACTAAACATCAGAATAACACATACATAGGCTATATGGGGACAGTGTAAAAGGTGCACAAGCAGAATGTTTAAAATTACTCTAAAAATTTTTTTTGAGGCAATTTTAGTATTTTAGAGTAATTAAAGCATGTACCTAGGTACACGCTTAGATGTAAAATAAAATTTCGTCACGAAGAAACAATATAATAACTATGGCAATATGAAGAAAACAAGGTAAGGACCTTATAATCATAATACATATTTAAGTCGATCGCCTAATAGCACATGAGTTTCAGCGAGGTACGTCCTTTCTATCGTCAGCTATGATCTATACACAGTGCATAATTACTACAGACTGAGAAGTTATTTAACAAAAAATCATTTAAAAAAGTGTACTAGCCAATTCGACGCATCCACGGAAGGGGCGCCCCCAGCGATAAGCAAATTGGTGTGTTCATAGTCGTTTTTCTTATTAAAACTTACAAAAAAAAATTATGCATGATACCATAGAAAGTCAATACCGTAAAAAAAACACAACTCTGATAAACTTTTTTGCTTAACTCATAAAAAATACACATACATAATACAAAATGCAACTAAAAATGGCGTCAATCTATTACGCATATTTCAACACAAACGCACTAATTTAGCGTAATTTCTATTTAAATATTTATCAGACAAATGTGAACTTTGTTACTATGGAAGAACGCGTGGAAGAAGGAAATAAATTCTGGATTCTAAATCTTCTAACAGTTTTTCGATCACATGAAACTATATGAAAATCAAGTGATTTATTCCTGTGTTCTGACACTCACGGTGAGCCTGCGTATAAAGTACACAGCGACATATAAAAGTGAATTTGGGAAACATAGTGTAAAAAACACTATTTTTCCCAAATTCACCTTCCAATTGGTGGTACATAAAAAGTATTAAAAAATACGAAAAAATAATAAAAAATCCATGTTCTTTGTCAGGAAGCAATGAAATTCGCGTAATATAATCTAATGTTATTTAAAACCCAAATAAATCCCCGCATAAAAGAACTGCGTAGTCATCTTTTATGCTAAGCAGTCAAAGTATGCCAACGAACTTATTTCAAATTACATCTCAAAAATAATTATGGATAAAATTTAGAGTTTCACCGTGAATATAAAAAATATCAAAGGGATTGCATAAACTTCTCCAAAATATGTGCTTTTTGACTCTTTGATTAATTTATTTATGACTAATGTTTTCACTACTGATACTGGCATCTGGATGCGTAATAGTGTTATATTACCACTGGTCAGGAACATAATGCGGGCTCTGCTCGCTAAGTTTAGAATGTGATTTCAGAAAATGCTGCGTTTCTGTCATAAATCTACATTACAAGGATAAATCAATACTCTACTCGGTCTTACATACCTACAATGGTCATTAACTAAACAATTAAGGAACTATGTTTTTAATAATGTATCAG
This sequence comes from Calamotropha paludella, assembly GCA_927399485.1. Lineage (NCBI taxonomy): Eukaryota > Metazoa > Arthropoda > Insecta > Lepidoptera > Crambidae > Calamotropha > Calamotropha paludella. Next base: position 26,480,944 of record OV656803.1, on the reverse strand, counting down.
TATGATAATGTAGCAGAGAACCTTGTAATTGAATTCCGCGTTATGCATTAGCACATGAATAATACTAGGTAGGGCACCTCAATCAATTATACTTACGTTCTAGTAAATAGTGGCACCCAATAAACAATTAATTGAGCTATTTAATATAATTTATTTGTTTTAGGTAAAACAAAAGTAGTTTATAAAATAAAATTTATGTGTTCGCCACATTAGCAAACCAGAACAAGATTAGTAGATGCGTGAGTGCAGTAGTATCTTGAAAATGGTTCTCTGGAGAAAACAAAATAGAGGATTCCACTAATGGTGTTAAAAGGGTTACACAGAAATGGGGACGCCTATTACCACTTGCTTTATATGCGTCTTTCTTTAAGACAATAATTTTCCTTAATACTGGACATGAGAAAAATGTATACAATAAAATTTAAAAAGAACATATGTATTTTGGCAGACTTCTATATTAAATATAAGTTGAAGCTATTACATGAAATGGGTTAATGGGTCATTTTCAACAAAAGTGTATTTTTGCCTAATTTTGGTAGATTTTTTGTGTTTGAAGTTTTAAGTAATTTTAGTTTGATATTTTAGGGGAATCCTAAAATTTAATAATAAGTATCAAGAAATTGTTCAAGCCTTTTAGTTTTTTATTATTTGACGATACCCAAATTAATGAACCACAAAAAATGATAAAAGCCAGCAAAATTAGCAATCCTGGATAATGTGTCAGAGTATGGAATAAAAAACCCTTTATCGTCAAAATACCCTCTAAAAAGTAAGAAATAATATAAATGTACACGTCGACTTTGATAAATCTATTTACTGTTACTTATATTAAACTATACACCGTTACTTATATTAAACTTTAAGGCCAAGTTACATATTAAATTTAGTTTTTAGAGGATATTACTAGAGTAGGGGTTTTCTTATATTTTTAATTTTATTTTTATGGAATGCTAAAGCATTCCAAATAATTTGACCGTTTTCCTTAAAACTTCGTATACGCAACAAATCGCAATCGATCTATTACTTATTTATTGAGATTGTTTCATCCCATTAGCTACTGTTTGATACAACAACTGATGTAAGTCGGTGAGGAGTTGGGTATCCTGCATATGGACTAGACTTGTGGAAGTTGCTCAAATTCCGACATTAACTATAAGGGAGCCGATGATATTCAAACTGCTGACATATTATTATTTTGTATTTAGAATAACTTAATGTGACAATTTTAAAACATGGGTTCTTCTTTTTCATTTTACTTACTGATAAAAATTAACAAATCTACGACAACATAATTGAAGAAAAATTTTAGAATAGATCACTATTCGTGCATCAGCACTTGGAATCACAATTTCCAAATCTAGAATGTCCCAATTATTGTATGATGCATTCGCAGTCGGTTTAATTGCTGTATTTCGAGGTAAGAATTGTGGGTATTTCAAATAAAATGTTTGTATTTTTTTAAATTGTCTTATACTGTTTGTCCTGAAAAAGTTTGTACAAATTTTTTCCTTTGGTAATTTCTTAATTCACTACTTAATTCTTATCTCAAAAAAGCTGAATTTACGAAAACTTGAATCTGGGATTATTAGGCGCTGTGTTAGGAAGCGGTGATTATATGGAAGTTATACTTGTATACTGGTACCATTGATGTGTTAAGCCAATTTTGAAAGTGCATCGTCATCATAGACCCCTTCTGCTGTACGTTTACTGAGGAATCCTTCGCATTATTTCTGGAATATGTTTTTGGGATCATAGGATTCATTAACTATGCACCTGCTGACTCTGAGGCTGTTTCTAAGAGGTAGTTGGCAAAGATCAAAGACAATTATATGAATCTTTTAATGGGCAGAGTTCTACATGTATTACTTGCTTGTTCTATGTCATTTTTAAAAATTATTTTTCTTCTTAATTCGGTTTTTTGTTACAGTCGACGCATACGACTTTTACTTAGAGGCTAGATTTTTCCATGAGCTTTTTATTATAGGATCACTTCGAAATTTCTCCTTCTTATTTCTTCCTTCTTATGAGTGAATTTCCTTAATGACTAATGAAATAAAATACGTAAATGTTATATTGCTTAGAGAGAGTGTATATTTTTCTATATTCTATAAGGGTTATTATAAAGAAATAAATTAATTTGCCTACTAGGCATAAAAACTTTAATTTAGGTGTATTTAGACAATTTTGGTGGACAGCAATATGCCACCAAAACCACCAAAATTGCATCACCAAAATTAGAAGCAAACTAAAAGATAGAAATAAGAAAAAATCTATTAGGGTAACATTCAAAACTCTTTGTGACACATAAAGATATACCAAATCTTCACGCCATAAATATGTTAACGTAATAAATTGTTAAATTATATATATTTAGAACAGAAACACCGAAATTGTAATTATTTTGTCAGAGTATCCGAATTTAGCATACCTACTCATATTTTTTGCAGAATAACGCAACAGGCTAACCTCTTCCTTGTTTAATGTTGAGCAGCCAACTTATTTTTTGCCTTGTAGGTTCGTTATTTACGACACAGGATTGTGTTATATTTTGTTCACCAATAATTCAATTTTGCACAAACAGACCTATTCCCTAATGTGTTGTAACACTAAATGCAAAAGTAAAACTATTACCGAGTAGTTAAATAGATACAGATTACGAATATAGCATTATATTTCACATAAGCTACTAATATGGAGCCATGAAAATTCCCAGTAAGTCATTTTGTAGACAAGCCAATAAACTACGACTCAGGTTTAGTATTATTTTTTTTAACTTTAAGAATGGATTTTATCAGTATTAATGTGTAGAGGTCTAGATAATCACATCTAGCATTTTATGTAACTTTATTTGTGAACTTGATTTTCAATGTTGCCGCGTAAAATTTACCTTTATGAGAATGACTCCATTAGAGTATTAAGTATTATTAATCTGCCAGGGTATATAGATATTACTTGTGAACTTAGTTAAGTACTAAGTTTTAGAGGTGTTAAACAAAGTATTTTAAAATAAATTAATGCAATTCCAATCTAATCTAGTCAGTGCATGATACAAGATTAGAAAAGGAAAGTGCATCTAGAGGTCAGTGTATATATTTACACGAACCACATCGAGCTAATTTGATCCCCTATTATTCTAAAAATTACTCTTAAAGAATTATTTTGGACACCTGCATTCCAAAGTATCAAATTGTAAAACCGAACGTGAATTTTCTTTATATAATATTACCTTACCATAAGACGCTTAGTTTTGTCGTAAGTTAATAAAGAAGAATTGCTACTATTTTATTTAAATTCCAGAATCTGTTCTATCTTTAGTAACGCCCAAAAAAACCAAGACATTCTGGTTTCATCAAAACAAAGAAAATTGTGTTATGGCACCTAAATAACGCCTGAAACGCGTTGCGGTAAACACAGAAATGCTACATAGTTAAATTCATATCGTGCCCTTTATATTCGACCACTACGCGATTTGAGAATGAAGTAAAGCGGTAGAGACGTAATATAATTAAATTCAACTATGATTTACGACGTACAGGGCTCTACTTACAATGGACAAATGGCAAGAACGCAGTTACGAAACTCTAAAAGTTTAGTATTAAAATATATGTAGCCACTCAGAACCAAGAACAAAAGAGTCATCCATAATCACATAAGCACATTTCTTAAAGGCTTATTGATATCATATATTTTCACAGGAATCTTTTGCCAAGAATTACGTCCTGGATCTCAATCGCTCCATTCGACAACGCGAAGAGTTAGAAAAACTGGAAGCTTTAGCAAATTCTATTGAAGTCTACGATATAGTAAGTAGCGACGAGATTATATATAAAGTTTACCTTTAGCAATTGCCAGATTTTTCTTTTTTTATACATTATTTTTACGCCACGAATACCTACTCCTTATACAAATTGTATTACATTCTACGTACAGGGTTCTTAACGCAAACCCATTTATAAAATAAAGAAATACAGACTAACTATTTTCTTGTCGGGTCGTGTATATTGAATTAAGGTGTGTGTGTAAAACTCAATATAATGATACAACTAATTCCAAATGCAAGGTACTTGATCTTTGTTTTAGTAATCTACGATTTTAAATCCCTCGCTCACCCAATTCTTAAATTCAATTCAAAACATTTATTTCAGGCCGTGGAGCCCATACAAAGTTAGTAACAATTATGCTTAGAAACTAATGTTAGTAGACACAATTAGGAGTTATTTTATTTTGTTACACGGGTTGTCACACACCTTAAGTAGAGGGTGAGTCCCATCGGTCAACAAAGACCTTGAGAATAGTGCTTCTGCGTAAGCGACCCATTACTGAAGCGCACCGTTTTTTCATGATAGCGGCAAAGCCATCGGTTCGCGCTTCTGCGAACTTTCCAGACGCACTACACCGCCACGGCAACCCCAAAAAACATCCTCATTAATAAAAGAAGATTATTATGATCCATCTATTCTCATAAATGTCCTTTTGATAAATAAACCATTCAAAGAAGTTTATACCCCACGGTATAACTTTCGTAAAATTGATTATGATTTAATTGATGCCTATTTGTGGAATATCAATTGGTTAGAGATCATTTCTTCTAAGTCGGTCGATAGAGCAGTATCAGCTTTTTACGCCATTTTGGATGCTGCAACAGGATTTTTCCTCTCTCCACATGCTCAATTACAAAGTCACACTATCCCATTCGGTATGATCGTGAGCTAATAAAAATAATCCGTTATAAAACCAAGATCCATAAAAAATGAAAAACAGCTTTGGCCTAACAAAATTTAAGTCCAATAATTGTTATAGTATATAAATAAGTTGGCTGTTGTTATTCTTTTTATATAAAATACTAGGCGATGCAGTCGCTAAGCATAAAGCTACGCTAGCACCACATATTTGAGCGGAGCGTAATACCTAATTTTTTTTTTTTTTGTTTTGATGGGATTTTTTGCGAATTTAAATTCACAATCTGGCCCTCGGGACGTTAAGAACTCGGGACGTTATGGCGTAACAGACATTGCGCCATTGAAGCTGATCCATGGGAGCTTCGCTCGCTTCACTCGCTCTGCTCCAAAAATCATTTCTATACATGTTATTTCTTTACTAAAATTTAATATTTTTTGCAGGATTTAAAAGATGAAGAAATGGAGCGATATTTTCGCATGTTTTGCCAGCTGAACCTTAAAGCTCCGATGGTCAACTGCTTACCTACCCACAGTAGAACTCTGATCCACCAGGGAGACCTCCGTTTCAGAGATAACGTGAAGGAGGCAAGAGAAGTAGCTAGTATAAAGCTGTCGCACTTTAGGGCGGGCTGCTTCGCAAGGCATCGACAGCAGTAACCTCGCAACCATTTAATTGTTAGATTTCTTTTACTGTGCGCTGCTACCTGCCCTAATGTGCTTTAATCTTTATTTTGTATATTTTAACATTGGTCGCTCGCGACAATGGGGATCTCGGATGCATCCGAATTTTTTCTGTTATGTCAAAAGATAGATGCGAAACTCCGTTATAATTAAAATTATAGTAAATAATAACTTCAACTATATTCAATTGACCAACTAACTATTCGCAACTATCATACCGTTAATTTATTGAGTGTTTTGTGCCTTTGCGAATGATATTCTTTATAAACTTTGGCGAATGTCATTTATCAATTGCTGTTCGTCTGGTATTCAGATGTTTGTAACACAACATCGTAATTTTACAGTATGAAGTCCGTGTGTTCCTCCTAACGGATATGTTGCTGATATGCAAGAAACTGTCTAAAAACTCACCTCACCAATACAAACAAATTAGGTAAGATATTTAAGACTTTTATCATCGATTATATTTTCAACATTCTTAAATGTATTCTGAATACCTAGTAGCTATTTACTTTGTATTCAGAATGTATTTATAGATTAAATTTAATTACTGTTAAGTCATTTTTATTAACTAAATTGAAGCCGAGCGTGGACGTAATTACTAACTTTTGGCCGCAGTTATTTATTTTTGACTATAAAAATGCTATAGCACATTATAAATATTCCCGTTAACCCCTCGTGGTAAGCTAAATGCTTGCGATACTAGTGAGTCCGTCGTACTTTAACAAGGATCGAACTCGGTCTGCTCGAGATAAAGTTGACTTCTCAACCGAATGGCTACAGCCGTTTTAGTTACTAGTCAGTTTTGTTTCAAATCCTGGAAACTATGCTCTCAGCCTATTTTTCTATGCGTCCAAAACTTCGTAACGTACACTAAAACCTAAAGCTTACGCGAATTCTGATTGTGTTCTTTTTGATTAATAAATATTCAACCAAGTATAATTTTGTAGGCCCAAATATATGGTGGACAAGATGGTACACTTCCCTAGGTACACCTCGCGCCCAAACAGCAGGGATATAGCGGCACTCTTATTGGTTGTGGTAGATGATGTCGGAACGGCCTACCAAATCTTCGCTCTTTCAGAATCTGCAAAGGACACCAACCCGCACGCTACTCTCAAAGTTAGTCTGATTATGTTATTTCATGATTAACTTTGATGCAGAACTTAGATCTTTTGGTATTTATAACTTTAAATTATAATTAATATGGTGGCAACAAAGATAGAAGTTATGGAAATTTCTTGCTACATCATCAGGTAAATTTCTATCCTTTCTTGACTATATGGGATGAGCTACTCTATAAGGTTTAAGTCATAAGACTTATGATAATTACTAAGGTCAAACTTGCAAATACACTTACAAAAAGTAGAATCAAAAGAACTCAAGACTTTATCAAAATACCTTTTATAAAGCCCATCTAGTCACTTCAAGTTCAAATTATAGTACGTTTAAAAAATTAAGAGGGGCCATATATTTCAAAAATAAAAGGAATGATTAATAAAGAAGGAGACATACACACACAATTTTATAAAGAAATATATTGGTTTATAATAATTATTTTTAAAACCGATTTCCTAACGTCCATTATTAACATTTATCTCTAGTTATGGGATCAAAAACTACGGGAGGCGAAATTGACATATGATCTAGGCGTGTGGTTTGCTAAGAACCCCTCGAGGGATCTTTCGGAGGTAGAGATGGATTCTTCGTCGGACTACGCTGCGAGTGCCGTCAGCGGACCTAGACCGGTAACTACATGTCATAACTTAAGTACCTTTTAGTATGCATATTTCAACCACTTGCACCAATATTCTTAAATCAAAACTTAAACCATCATTTTGTTTTTATCAATTATTAAAAATTAATAAAACATAAGTACATATATGAAGCGTGCACTATTATTTCACGTAATTTTTATTAGCATAACTTAAAACACGGGTAGTAAATGAAACGAACAGTTATATTTCCAACAAATTTGAAAAAAATCACAAAAGTTACATACATGGATTTAAACTGATACGAAACTGGATACTAGAAAATCTGGTCTTAATTGCAGAAAATCGATAAGATATTCTCATTTAATAACTTTATCCTAACAAACAATAAAAAATATTTCTTCGTAACTGGTTGTGTTTTCCCAACCAGTTATGGTAGTGGGCGACTGGCTTTAGATTTAGGGAGCCGCGTACGTCACATTAATCATTTTATCCCCCTACTGCCTGTAATGGGCGTTATTTCACACGGACATTTGCACTAGCAGACCTTAAAATAGTCAAGGGAACTCAAGGAGGCGTTTCTGTTTCCTTTTACCGGTTCTCACACTGCACTAACAACAGCACATCAAACTACCACAAAATTTGCTCTATGGCTACTGGACTCTGCATTCATCTGTTATTTGAAAATTTATTAGTAGTTACCCGTCCTGTTTTCTCAGGAAACGTCCTGCTGCTTGGCGTGCCTGGCGTATCCTAGTTAGTTTTTAGTAGGGTTCTAGGCTTTTACGTTATTCTGTATGGCTTCTGTATACACGAACTAGAAATTTATTTTTTGTAATTCGTTTTACAACATAGAACTCAAAAGTTTAGACATACTTAAGATTTGTTTCGAACAATTTAGTGAGATACGGCTTAATACGTAAAGAAAATCAACCTGGCGCTTTAGGACTTTATAAAGATGTATCTGATCACGTATTTTTATACGGTAGTACAAAAGCTTCAAACAATTTACAATGGTGTTTTTAATTTTATATAGGGTGTGCAGCGGAAAATTTACAAGTTTGAAACTAAATTTAAAATATACAAAGTTTACTTTATTTTTTTATTTATATAAACTAAAGTTAAACAATGCGGATTTTATTTTTTAATAATAATATTGTCCAAGTGATGCCCGTTTCTTTCCGAGCACTCTTGCAGCCGGACTCTTGCATTCGCTATTACGCGAGAACAAAGTGCTGGTGAGATGTCTGCAACTTCTCGGCGGATATTTTCTTGCAGAGCCTGAATCGCTCGAGGACTAATGTTGTACACCTTTGGGTTTAGGTATCCTCATAGAAAATAGTCGGCTGGTGTGAGGTCCGGCGAACGAGATGGCCAGGGTATGTCTCCGTACTTGCTGCTCACTTTGTTCGTAAAAAATACCCTCAGTTTCATCATCGAGACCCTAGCTGTGTGCGGAGTGCCAACTTCTTGCTGAAATAGCATTCTGTTGTTGAATCCGGAAAACAACTGCAATTGTGGTAATAGAAACTCGTTGATCATGTGGAAATACACCAGATCAGTGACTTTTTCTCCCTGGTTAAAAAATAAAGGCCAATTATCCCTCGGGCAGTAATAACACACCACAATGTTGTTTTTGAACAATGTTAACGTTTTTAATAGCTTTTTTTAGAGTTCCCGGGTCTTCAATCCGCATGTTCTGCTTATTAACGTAGCCGTCGATATAGAAATAAGCTTCGACACTATACAAAATGATTCCAAACGTTCGTGCTGTGCGAAAACGTTCCAGCATTGTTGTTGCATAGTTTACTCTCAAAGGATAGTCACTTTCCTCGATACGCGGCACGATTTGAATTTCGTATGGTTATTATTTGATATGATGTTATTTTAATTTCTTTTTCATAATAATGGGCACTGTTGATTTTTAATTCCAGTAGAGGAGATTTGCATAATTTCGTGTCGAACTTGAGCGACATGTTCTGGCGTCGCTGCTGACGTTGATGTCCCGGGAGGAGTCCTGTTGACCACGGTCCCTTTTTGCCTAAACCTTTGCACCCACGACCAGATAATGTGCGTGCTCGGTCCATCATTTTTTCGATGAATATTGAAGTGAGTACAAAAAGCGTGACGCGCACGAACCAGTGATTCGCCGACCTTAAAATATTGTTCGAATGCGGACGAACGGTGTGCCCCGACCGACTGACCCCGAGTTGCTCATGGCGACTATTGAATCCGCAAATCGCACGCTTTGAGTGGTATCCGTCCCGCTAACCTCACTCCGCTAGTGTTTTAAGAATCACAATTTAAACTTGTAAATTTCCCGCTGGACATCCTATACTTAAGTTTTTTTATAAATTTATTCTGTATACGTCGAAATGCATTTATGTGAGTTTTATATTGTGGATTCCATACAACAGACACGTATTAAAACGACAATCTTATGAGCGCATAAAACAATAAACATAATGTATCCGGTTCCTGAAATGTAATACACTGTCTAAGTATAAAACCAAGCATCCGATAAGCCATTGCTGTTACGTTATCAATATGGGATTTGACAAAATCTCGCTATCGAGTGTAATTCCAGGGTCCTCACCTCGGTCACTCTAGGTAGTTTCTCGTTATTTATTGAGAAATTGTATACTATTTTTTCTTCTTCTTTCTGGTAAAAGATTAAATTACATTTTTTATATTTAAAAAAAGTTTATTCATATGCAATAATCATATATTACGTCGGAAGCTAGTTGTAAATCATTAAAATCATCAATATTTTTATGACTTTGTATATCTTTATATCGTAAGCTATTCCAAGAATGGAAACATTAATTTATGTCATTTATAAATACTTTGAACAACAAAGGTCCGAGATAGGAACCCTGAGGCACGCCAGACGGGCTTAGAGATGAAACTAGACATATGCCCTTTAACTGGAATGCCTGACTTCTATTTTTAAGATAAGAATTGAGCCATCTCAAGAGGCTGCCATAGACACCGACTAATTCCAGCTTTTAGATCAAGATTGAATGGGTAATTTTATCGAATGCTTTGGAATAGTCTGTATATGCGGCATCCACCTTATAACCCTTATTCATAGAGTCAAAAACAAAGTAAAAAAACTCGCATAAGTAAGACTCAGTTGATCTTTTGCTTATAAAACCATGCTGGTTGATAATATAGATATGAACGAATGAAGCTGGATAAACTATCGCCAATTATCTTTTCAAACAACTTTGATATTTTAGATAACTCTGTAGTTTGAACGTCATTAATGTCACCTTTTTTAAATTTTAGTAACCCCTATTAAACTTTTTCCATTGGGAAGGGATTATTGTCGGGTCTTCAGACTTTAAATACGAAATAATAAAAGCGGACTGTATAAAATAGATTTACTGGTACTTTTAAATAGTATGATAGATAGTCCGTTCGCGCTGTGTTCCAAAGCCGAAGTGAGGACCGCCCGCGCGGCTATCGGCAGATTCGGCTCCCGTCGGCGGTGACTGTCGGAGATGGCCGAGCGCGTCTCTCACGCACCAACATGCTCCCCGGGTTGAAGTGGCAAACGAAGATGGAGACTTCAATTGAGTGGTAGAGGGCAGATGCAGTTGAAGGCCCGTCGAATTGTTCCACCTTTCGTCTTCAGCTCTGCTACTCGCGTGACGCCATCCACACCAGCATAAGTTTTCATGACTCGCCCCAAACGCCACAGCAGCGGTGGAGCGTTTCGTTCTTTAATTAAAACGAGTGACCCAATCTTCACCTCGCCTGTGGATTTGAACCATTTTGACTTGGTCTGCAGCAGAGAAATGTATTCGTTAGTAAAGCGCTTCCAGAAGTGTTGCGCGATGTATTGCGTCCTCTTCCATCGGTCCAAGCGGGTAATGTTGGTAGTGATCACCTGTGGGTGTGGTACAGTTAAAAGTGATCGTCCAATTAGGAAGTGCGAAGGAGTGAGAGCCGAAAAATCATTTATGTCCGAAGAAAGCGGAGTGAGAGGGCGTGAATTAAGAACGGCCTCTATTTGAGACAAACAAGTGGACATTTCCTCGTAGGTAAAGTGAGTGAGATGCAGTAGTCTCTTCAAATGATACTTACAAGATTTAACAGCCGCTTCGGCCAAAGAGTTAAAATGTGGAGTATAGGCAGGTACAAAACTAAATTCTATGCCCTCCTGCGCTATCTCAGATGCAACATTTGATGAACGCAAGAACTTTCGCAAATCGTTTGTCGCACCTACAAAGTTCGTGCCATTATCGGACGTGATACTTCGAGGCTTACCTCGACGTGCCACGAACCGATTCAAGGCGGCCAGGTAAGACTCTTTGGTGAGGTCCGTAACGAGCTCCAGATGCACGGCTTTAACTGCCGAGCAAACAAAGATGCACAAATAAGATTTTATTAATTTACAACCCCGACCCTTCCGATCGGCTATAAGTATTGGCCCAGCATAATCAACATATGAATGCTGAAAAGGAAATTCGAGATACGTTCTCGAACTAGGTAACTGCCCCATTATAGGCTGCACGTTTTGAGCTTTATGTCTGAAACAAACTTGACAGTTATGAACGATGACTTTAGACAAATTCCTGCCATTAAGTGGCCAATAATTTTGCCGAAGGCTAGCCAAAAGTAACTGAGGACCAGCGTGTAGTAACTTTAAATGTTGCATTTGAAATAAAAGTTTAGTTAAGCTATGATTGCTACAAATTAAAATGGGATGTTTTGTGTTAAAATCGTAAGGGGAATTGTCAAGCCTTCCGCCCACGCGAATGAGATCATTTTGATCTAAAAAGGGTGACAGAGAAATCAGCCTATTTTTACGAGGCAATTTCTTATTATTTTTAAGAATATCATATTCTTCTGGGAACATTTGAAGTTGACCACAACGTAGTATATAATTATGGGAATCTTGAAGTTCCTTTAAAGACAGATTGCCACACAATTTATTAGTTTTAGTTTTTATGTTAAATAAATATCTTCTAAGAAAAGCTACCACTCTTTGTAATTTAGAAAAACTAGAATACTTCTCTATGAGATTTTGCACTACGTTAGTAAGCGAAATGTATTTACTGCCGCTACTAGAATTACAGCTATTAGCGCTAGCATTTTTACTAAAAAGCGACACTACTTCAGACTCATCTCGTTTCACGTTAGGCATTTTAGGCCAATTGTTTTCACTCTTCAATAAAAATGAAGGTCCTGACCACCACAATGAATTATGGCCAATAACATGAGCTTTAAGTCCACGTGAAACAAGATCAGCTGGGTTTTCCTTCGACGGTACATAGCTCCAGGTATGACCACAGGTACTCTCTTGTATTTCATGTACTCTGTTGCGCACAAAGGATTTCAACTGAGCGGTTGGCTGATTAAGCCAACTTATAACGATAGTTGAGTCACACCAGAATCTACATGAATCTATGCGCAAAGTAAGGGACTCTAAAACCTTAGTACACAATCTTGCTCCTAACAAAGCTCCACAAAGCTCAAGCCGCGGCGTCGTTGTTGGCTTGATAGGAGCGACACGGTTTTTGGAAGCTAGCAACTGCACGCGTACGGTTCCCGAATCATCGCAAGAGCGAATATAAAGACAAGCCCCATACGCTCTCTCAGACGCGTCTGTAAAAACATGAATTTCATGAGTTATAGAATGGTCACAAAGCACCCAGCGAGGAATTAATAAAGAGTTTAAGTATAGTAATGTAGTCTCAAAAGCAGACCAAATATCAACAATTTCTTTTGACACAGGTTGATCCCAGTCATACTTATCGATCCATAAGCGCTGCATTAATAATTTTGCCTCAATAACGCACGGACCAACGAGACCAAGAGGATCGAATATTTGACTAATCACAGATAAGATATGACGCTTAGTAATTATTTTGGATGATTTTAAATTGATTGTGTAAGTAAGATGGTCTGTATTACTGATCCAATTTAAACCTAAAGTTTTAGAAGGAGTGTTAACATGACAGTGGTCCGAAAAATTTAAAGTTTGATTTTCACTGCAATTTGTGTCACTTATTTTAGCTAGTATTTCTGGGTTATTAGATCGCCATTTACGCAAATTAAATTTGGCGTTGGCTAAAATGACCTTTACTGAGTTTGCTATTTCTATTGTGTCTGAAACGGTACTTCCGCCCCCCAAATAGTCGTCTACGTAGAAATCACGTGATATAGTTGACTTCACGCGTTCATCTTCAGAATCGTCTGCTAAACTACTTAGACACTTTGTAGCTAGATACGGAGCTGAAGTCGTACCATACGTAACGGTATTCAGTGTATAAGTACAAAGAGGGTCATTAGGATTAAAGCGGAAAATAATTTTTTGAAGTGGTCTTTGTATGGTGTTGAGTTCGACGGCTCGGTACATCTTTTCAATGTCGCCTGATACGACGTACTTATGCTGTCGAAAACGAATTAAAATTGATAAAAGATCATCCTGAACAACTGGTCCGGTCATTTGTATATCATTTAACGACATTCCGGAACTAGTGGGGGCCGATGCATCGAACACTACCCTTAATTTAGTGGTTGAGCTCGATTCTCGAATTACTCCATGGTGAGGAATAAAATAGCCTGTTTGTTCTAAGGGCTCACCGTCTTTCGACATGTGACCTAGTCGTTCATACTCTTGCATGAACTCTAAATATCTTGATTTTAAAAGAGGTTCTCGTTGGAACCGACGTTCTAAAGATAGAAAACGTTTTTTTGCTGTATTATAAGATTGGCCTAGAACACATGGGTCCTTTTTAAGAGGCATTGTAACTACAAAACGACCTTCGTCGTTGTGAAATGTATTTTTTGCAAAATGTTGTTCACAAGCTTTTTCTTCGTTTGATAAAGAATGATGAGCTGGAACGTTATCAAGCTCCCAAAATTGAGTAAGGTTAGGAAATGAATGGGAAAAGTTGCAAAATTGCGAAGAGGTAAGATTAAATGGTTGTGAAATGCTACCGGAAACTAGCCAGCCGAGCTCGGTTTCACACAATCTAGGACGATTCTTACCTAATTCTATGAATTTGGAACCTAGGACATTCCAAAATACTTCGGCTCCTACAAGGATATCGATGACCGACGGAATATTGAAATTCGGATCAGCGAGTTTAAGCCCAGCAGGAATAATATTGATGAACGAAGACGGTAGGACCTTAGTTATCTCAGGCAAAATATGACACTGAATATCCGTTGCGTATGCACAGCATAAAGACTCGATTGTGAGATTGCAAGACTGTGTACTAGTGGATACGTGATTGTTGATACCTGTGACCTTGGCGCTTGTACCGTGTCGCGACAAACCCAGCTTATCACACAAGCTCGAAGTTATAAAGTTTGCCGTACTACCGCTGTCCAGCAGCAGCCGAGCAGTATACTTCTCGCCCGTCGCGCTCACCGCCTGCACCATCGCTGTGGACAGCAAGACATTCGAAGAAGTAGCAAGCTGCACAGAAGTAGCCGATAGTGCTACGTCATTGGAGGTAGAAGGCAATGGATTAACTAAAGATATGGGTTCGGTGGATTCTAAATGCAATAGAGTATTGTGTTTACGCTCACAATACTTACAATGTGTTAATTTACAATACTTAACACCGTGGCCTAAGCGTAGACAGTTTAAACAAACTTTAAGATATTTTGCCTTTTTAATACGATTTTCAATCGTTAATTTACGAAAAGTTTCACATGTATATAGCGAATGATTCTGGGAGCAAAGCGGACAAATTAAATCATGTTTTATTTGAAAATTTATTACTCTTTGTATGTCTATTGAGTTTTGTATTATTATCATTATTAGAACTGTGACTATTATTTAAAGCGACTATAGTATCACATGAATTGTGATTTAATTCTATTGATTCCAATAAGTCCGCCTTCCGACCAATGAATATACAAAATTGTGATAAAGTGGGATCTTCCACTAAATTATTGCGATACTCCTCCCAATGACGACAAGTGTTAGAATCTAATTTTTTAACCATGATAAAAATGAGAAGAGTATCCCAATACCCAGTAGGCTGGTTCAAAGTTGTGAGTGCCCTTACGTTTTTGTTTATTGTATCGACAAGATTACGAAGTAAAATACTAGATTCTTTATTTAATGGCTGAATATCAAAAAGTGATTGAATGTGATTATTAATTAAAAGACGGTTGTTATTAAATCGCTCACACAATAAATCCCATGCAATTTTATAATTATCCCCTTTAAAATCGATATTTTTAATTATTAACGCTGCGGTTCCTCTAAGTGAAGCTCTTAAATAATGAAATTTATTAATGTCATCGATATTACTATTGTCGTGAATTAACGAAATGAAGGTATCTCGAAATTCTAGCCAGCACTGATAACTCCCATCGAAATGCGGTAAATCTATTTTCGGCAAACGAACAAAATTGCTTTTATTTTGTGCAACTGAGTAGTAATTGCCAGCACTCGATACAGAACCTGCGACCTTAGTGGCATCCATTAAGCTGCGCGCAAGTGCGACGAGTGCGAAGTACTGGGACTCGAACTCCTCTCGTTCAGCGAATGCTGCTTCTGGTTGCTCAGCTATCATCTCGATATCGGTCTGTAATGCGTCATAATCGGGATATAAATTTTGAAATTTATTAAAGCGCTCCTCTAAATCTAATTGTTGTAATTGAGACAGGGATGAATTCCCTTTTATTAAGTTGAGGTGGTTGTTAAAAATTGTAAGCTTCGATTTCATTGAACTGCGTTTTTTACATAAAGTTTTAAAATCAGCCATTATAAAATGAATATAAGTTTCAATTTGAAATGACAATGACTGCGAATGAATAACAAAAGGAAATAATGCGGCAAAGGAATGCGCACAAAAAAAGGGTCAACAGCTGTGTGCGACAGCAAACTGGTTATTTAATAGATCCGCACTTGTTTCGATTCACAAGTACGTTGCTTAGCTCAATAGCAAAGTGCATGCACACGTGGCCGGTATTTGAATGTAAAATATACTGCGCTTTGTGCAGAAAGCTAAGCGGAAATGTATAAATGGATCAAATAAATGCAGTAATATAAAATAACTAATGATGAAGTGAAAGTGAAAACACGTGGCGACAATGATTTTCTAATTCGGCAAAAATAAAGAAAAAATGGGAATAGAAAGCGACTAATTGGAACGAACTCACTGTTAATCTGTATATACTCCCAGAAAATAAGGTGACTTCAGCTTCTTCTACGATGATTGCAGATAGTGGTGACGTTTCCACGTTGGCACGGTCGAAGTCCACTGGCAATGCAAATGCGCTACTTGGACACTTTTTATAAAAATTCTTTCTTGAATTTTATTATTCCACGGCGAGATGGACCATTATGTCGGGTCTTCAGACTTTAAATACGAAATAATAAAAGCGGACTGTATAAAATAGATTTACTGGTACTTTTAAATAGTATGATAGATAGTCCGTTCGCGCTGTGTTCCAAAGCCGAAGTGAGGACCGCCCGCGCGGCTATCGGCAGATTCGGCTCCCGTCGGCGGTGACTGTCGGAGATGGCCGAGCGCGTCTCTCACGCACCAACATTATACTTAGCGTAAGTGATTTGGACAATAGTATCCACAAGGGTAGCGCCAAAGATTTTCTGCAATTCTTTAGAAATATAAGGGGCAACCCGTCCGGTCCACTGCCCTTTGAAGTATTTATAGAAGATAGAAACTTCTCAACCAATTCATTGGCCAGGTAAATATTAGATATATAAAAAATATTATTTGAGGCAGTGAAATAAGCCTGGCCTGATGTGGATAGAGCGTCAGGTTTAAAGATTGAAAATAGTTAGTAAATAAATTTGATAACTGACCTAAAATGTCAATTTATTTCAAATATTTTCTTTCGATTTACTTTAAAGTCCGTTATAACATCATAATTGTAATTTCCACAATACACTTTCCATTTTTTATAAATTTTCAATTTCTTTTTAATACATTTTATAAGTTTATTTGAATACCAAATAGGGTAACTTAGGTTCTGATCGCTCATTTTAAAGAGAGCATTTGTATAATGTCGTTCACGTAAAAATTATCTTCGTTTTGTTCTATACTATTAGAGGAGAGGAAGTAAGACCAATCCCAACCATCTAATTTGGAGCAAAGAGTTGCGTAATCGGCTGCATAGAAACAATATATCACACACCTCGTTTCCTCGCTCGGCATGGGGTAGTGGCCATCCTCTGAGACCAACGGCGTGGCTCGACGAACCTTGCACTCGAAACTGGTGAACACAAGATCTAGTAACCGATTGCTCTTATTATAAACATTGTTGAACTGATTAAGTTCTTTTAGGTTAATGTTCTCCTACGTATTTTCGATTTATCTTATTTAGATCATCACAAGAGACGTTAATAAGAATCATGCCATGCCATCCCAACTCAATAATTTCGTCGGGGGGATGGTCCGTAATGAGATCAGTCAGATTCAATAAAAGCGAATTGAGCGTTTCCTTGTTCCGGTCCGTGTGGAAAGTAACAACAAAAACATGTAATCATTTTTAAACCTGTTATCAGAATTATTTTAACGTATTATTACGTTATATCTGCATCGGGCATACGCGCCAAAGGGTGACTCAAACGAACATCAATAGATATTTTTTTAATGACAGCGATTAAGGTTCCACCACCTATTGACTGACTCGCCGCGGCGCAGTCTCTGTCGGTTCGATAAACGTTATATCTAACATCGAATAGCTCTGCGTCAAAAATTCTAGGTAAAAGCCAAGTTTCACTAATACAAATCACGTCGTAATTTGCACTCGTAATGTTACTAGGAAACACATTAGCTTTTGTCCGAAGCCCTCTAACATTTGAACACGGAATGTAGACCTATTGCTTCGATCACTATTATACAACTTCATAATACCCCCAAATAAACTATACTTATTCTTAGCGGAATAAGAGTTAAAAAGAAACGAAATTTAACTAGTCTAGCCACACATAATGTTACATAAAACCTTTTCTTTTTTTCAACTTTTTAATTATTTAACGCGTTCCAAGCGTTTATTATTTTAAAAATTTCTTTCGATTTAGAGTAATTTCACATATTTTTTCGTGTTTATTATCAAATTACAATATGGAATGGAATGTTAATGAAAATAGGAATGCAGATATCGCTTTTGCACAAAGTGGGTATGGCGCCGTCAGTCATATTTCAGACACTGCAAAAGCTTGGTATTAGCCGTATTTTCGAATATCGTACTATAAACAGATACAACAACACTTCCTCTGTCGAAGACCATAAAAGATCGGGGCGTCCGCGTGCTGTTAGAACTAAAAGCGCTGTTAATGCTGTTAAATCTTATAAAAAATAAAGAAATCTTCTAAGAGAAATGAAGATTCCCGCTAGGACTCTGTCGCGTATTATAAAAGAAGACCTGAAGCTCGGTGCTTATAGCCGATATACAGGACATGCCCTAAATCAATCTTTACAATTAAAGAGAGTGGATCAATCAGAATGCCTTCTGTCACGACACGCAGGTGAAAGGCACAGAAATATCCTCATTACCGATTCAAAAATTTTCACGATTGAAGAGCACTACAATAAGTAAAATGGTAAAATGTACGCTCACAGTTCTAAAGATACTGCTCAAGTGGCCGGAAGGGTACAACGTGCGTTGCGTGCTGCGTCAATGATGGTTTAGTGGGGTGTGTCTTATCAAGGCGTCACAAAGCTTTATTTTTGTGGAAAAGGAATGAAAACCTCAGCTAAAGTGTATCAAGAGAAAGTCTTCGATCGTGTTGTGAGACCTCTCAGCAATACCTTTTTTCAAAATGTTTCGCGGCACCTCGATGAAGAGGTGCCTGCGCTAGCAGGTCCCGTACGCACCTTAGGTTCCACTTAGATTTTTTTTAACAGAACTCAATACACTGATATTCAAAAACTACATTTATTTAAACGGGTTGAAGTCGAAATTTCCTTTAAGATTAACATAAAAAATATGAGTCAATAGAACGCACGTCTGTTTCGTACCAAGCTCGAACGAATATTTAATTAGATATAGACATATTCTCTAATAATTCTTAGCATCACCTTAATAATATCCGAATTTAAATATAAATAAAAAATCCTATCATTAAAAATTGTATAAATATAGTAAAAACATTATTCAGTCTCATTGAGCCATTTTGTTGCGACTTACTACTGTTCTTATACTGTGTCCTGTTTTAAAACCGAAATATCCTGGTATTTTTATCTTGTAATCCTAGTTTGTAAAATTTGGGGATTACAAACCTAGAATAATTAGACACTATATGTTTGTTGACACGACTTATAATTTATCCAAAAAAGGCAAAAGCAAAAGGCTGGTATGTCTAGCCACATCCCTGCTAATATTTATGAACCTCTTCAAATAGATCACTTGCGTTGTAACTTAAAAAAAAATATATCGTCTACTTGTTTAAGAAATATTGTATATTCGTTAATGTGAGTAATTTTAGAGCTCAGATGACGTGAACATAGAACGTGAGGCGAGAGAGAGAGTAGCGGCTATGTTGCATCGAAGCATGGGGGCCTCAACCGAATACGACTTCTCCCAGGCTTCCCTAACAACAGACTCGTTCGACGGTGGGTATCGTTCTTATTGAATAAACTGTAAAATAAACACGATAATTGGACAATATTCATTACTTTTTTTTTGAGGGTTGTTTATATTCAACAATTTTTTTGTCAGAAGAAACGCACTTTATTAAACAATAGTTTTACAGACAGTAAATAGCATCATTAGATGTTTGTGAAGTTTTTGATTTATTCTTCATCCGCGTCTCGTAATTTAGAAAGGGTCCCGCAGAAGACAATCATGAGTGTATAATATATAACAACTAATCTAATAACATTTATTACACATAAATACGAGTAACAACATTTTGTAATAATAAATATAATAGAGGTATATTTTCGGGACTTAAAATTTAAAACGTATAATGAAATTTTCATATAGGTATATCGTTTACCATAAAAACCAAATTTCAAATTACTCGTTTATTTGAAATCCAGATATTGTTATTATGTTATTAAATATGTCTAAAATTTAGATGATGTGTTGTGTATAACATTTAAATGAAGTTTTGATGTAAAACTCAACTTCATGACATTATTTAAAACGTTTAACATACATATCTTATTATACTTCTTCTTATTATTCCTTTACGGGCGGTTTATACAATTTGATGATTTAAAACGCCTTTATGGCATCTGTAGGATGTGGGTTGACTAACACCTGCCATCCAAGCTCCACAACGAAGACTTCAAGCTCTCTCCCGTCATAACGACCTTTTCAAGGCTGTCCGACGACCCCAGTTGCTTCGCCCGATGGTCGGCCACTCTGCTTTCCAACTTAACGTGGGTGGAGTTATCGGTTTAATATTGCCGATAACAGCAAGTTCGCCTATAACCAGGCGTAGTTTTGATCTACTAAGCTGTATTATAGCGATCTAGAGACGAGCGTTCACCCGCAGCAGTGAAACTTTCGCTTATGTGCATGTCGCCAAAAAGTTCCAAAATTGATGATGCAATGTTATGAGCATGCAGTTGGCATGCATTCAAATAAACAGCAAGCTTACAGTATGCAAGCAAACATGCATCTTTTGAGTAAACATGTAACATTACAACTTGCAAACAGGCAGCAGACATTGCATTGCATACGCCCCTATCATTAACCTCACTAATGGACACAGCATTTCCTTTGTCATATTTTTTGCGTGGTGTTTCGTTTGTCACAAAAAATTCTTATAGTGCTTCTTCACGGAATACTGAAGTATAATCCAATTTTTTTATTATTACTGCCTTCACCGCTTATCTTATTTCATGTTCATACATCTTACTGCAAAAACACAGAATATTAAAAAAATATCACGCATAAAGGCAAATTTCAGAAACGACGAAATAAGCGAATAGTTTTTTTTTTGAAAAGCTTAAAAAAGACTCGAGACAGCCTGTTAAATATACATTGATAAGTTATATTAAGTGAATTTAAAATCAATAGTTTTATCTAATGATGTTATTTTAATCGATCTGTATATTAAATAAAATAATATTTATTGCAATAAATAATGTTTAATTTATTTTAATTATTCTTATGTTAAATATAATTAAATAAAATGACCATTGTACCATACGTGATGGTTCTGGGTTTAAAGAATATTAAGCTTAATAGTTTGACAACCGTTTGGTTTAACAGTAGCGATCCTGCCTCCGCACTGACGATTCTGGTCTGATCTTAAGGGGCAGATATTTGTGTGATGAATACGAGCATTTGTACCTGATTTTTGGGTATAAAAATATATATTTCAATGAATATTACATATCTATGTGACATATAAGTATGGTGATAGAAATATGAAGAGTAAGAATTATTACGTTAATTCATGATAATATTTATAGAAAATAAATATTATAAATAAATAAATAAATATAGTTTCAAATAATTTATCATAATGGTTGTATTATTATTAAATAATACAATCAACAGGTCATTGTGTAATATGAACGTTCCAGAAATGAAATTATACCAAATGTAGTTATAATTAGAATACATTCGAATTACGAGTACTACGCTATCCAAAACACTACCATCTTATAAGTAATGCTATATTTCTTTATAAGGATTCTTGAGCTCTGTGGGCAAAGGGAATATGATCATGGAGAGTAACACATTTAAACGTGTACCAAATGACTTAACGGATGGTATGCTACGGCTCCGAAAGTCCTGAGTGGTTCTATCTGACAGGTGAAGCTTCTGGAACCAGCGGAGCCCGAACTCCTGGCCTTCACAACTTAAGACACCCCATGCACAGAAACTCCACGGGCGGAAGTTCAAGAAACTCACGGCTATCCAGCTTCCACCAATCTACAAGGTGAAACATAGTTTTTAAATACTCAATCCTAGTTTTCACAGTAACAAACTTACTAAATAAGAAGGTAGGACACACTCAACATTCGGAAGTTTAATTTATTAAATTTATTATCAACCAAATATAATTTATTTCTTCACAGTATAGATGCTTAAGTTCAGGTTTCCTTTTCGATGTCCCCAAGCAAAAAGTCGGTAAAGATCTATTATGGACATTACACTGTTTTGACGAATTCGGAATTTGCAGACTAGAATATATAGTAGTATTTTTCAGATTTTTCATTATTCACTTCAGATTCATCATTTAACTTTTCACGTTCTTATTTTGACGTCTAAGAATTAGTGATTTAGACTAAATACAGAAAAACAATGACTGAAACCGTTACCACAGCAACGCACCGAATAAAATAATTTGTCCAATATGGTAACAAATACACACACTTCAATCATACACACAAAGTATTGTTATAATATAATTAGAATATTACAACATATATTGCAAGGAAAAAAGTTGGCAAAATTATGTCACCAAAATTGCAGTAACGCAGTCTTACAAAAAATATATCATTTTTTGTCGCGTTTACTAGGTAAATCATACATACATACGTATGTATCGTTTTTTACATACGTATTTTATATCTTATAGAAATATGGCATTGTGAATGCAAAAATAAAATTAAAAACATTTTATTAAAAACTTTATAATAACACGTTTTTATCGTGTTTATTTTATTTTACACGCACTTAATTGCACTAAAATGCAAAAATAATTTCACTATCTACCCTCCAGTTTCATCATCAGATGCTCATTGTCAGATGAAATAAATAACTCTTGTTACGACAAAACTTATGCGCCAAATTCGATCAGTTTCCTAGATATCAACCCAGGATTCCATCTCTATCATCAAACTAACGCCGTAGTACCATACCATTATATTGTCACTTGAATCAAAAACACACGTCAAAATTGGTGATGATACAAAAACTAAAAATCAACTAAATTGAGCTTCTTTGATTTTATCACATAGTATTTTCGTTACAGCTCGACCTAATAAGAGCATGTTAAGATAAACAATAATAAGGGTCTTGCAGAACAATTAATTATGTAATAAGGGCATTTTATAATTTAACAAAGGCACGTTAATAAATCATCCTGTTAAAATGAACAAAGGCCAAGAATATATACCTAAAATAATTACAAAATATTTTACTGTTCTAGACATGAATTCGAAATGACATGCTTGACATTTTCTATTTTGTACCACTAAATATCTATATCAATAGGTGCAAACTTTTAGTTCTTAATCTATATTATATTGAGAAAACAATCTTTTGATTTGTTCTTGTAGTTTATTTGCTCAGCGATAATTAAGTAAAATAATTACAAAATACTTATTTTACTTTTTAATTATTCCATGACTAATAATTATTATTCCTAAGTCTTAGATATCAGTGTTTTGAAATTGTAGTGGGGATCTCACTAAGTTATGCTCTAGGGAAAAATCTTAGTAGAGTACATGCTCTACTAAGATTTTAACCGGGCAAACTTTTTATAACAAAATAAGTAACTTACTGACTAATATCATCATGACAATAAATCATATGGCATAGCTGATACTTTCTAGTCTTAATACTGCTTAGATTTTTTTTTAATATAACGCATAGGGTCAATATGGAAGTCATTCCTGATTTTGAGCAAGATTTCTTTCATTTTAATAAGTGTCCTAGAAATAAATATCATAAAGATAATTGGGTCTTCTTTAGGAGCAGATCAAATAAAAGTTTGATTAAATGAACGAGTATAATATAAAAATACGTAACATATTATTCTAAAACACGTTTCAAAATAGAAAGTTTTCCCTTGCACTAGAGAAAAAAGGTTTACAAAAATTGTCACAACATAAAGGATTACTAATTTTAGTGTCAAGATAAACAAGAAGGAGCCTCGTGTATAGACTTTATGCTGAAAGTTTAATAGTTTAAGATTAATATTCTGTTAAAAAACATTTAATAACAGTCATATAATTTTCTTATCGCTACAAAAGAAAATGGATAGTTAATAGATCGGTATAAAAAATTAAGCTAAATGCAATATTTAAATTTTACAGAATAAGCTCCTTCAGATTAGGATGTACATTCAAACATTAAACTAATGAATATTTATAGTACCGTTACTTAATCTTATTGTTGTTTTTTTATACAGCGCTACATCCCACGATGAACCGCAAGCGGGTCCAAGTAAGAACCCCTACAAAGCCGGCACCTCGGTGGAACATTTAATACTACCACAGAATCCTGACGATGGTAATTTTTTTGGTCATGTGCTAGCAGACTTGCTTCACAGCGACAGTTCTATAGCATAGGAGTCCAATAAACGTATTGTGAACGCAAGCGCCGCAATACCGCGACTAGTGGTATCAAGGTACTGTTGATGAAAAAATGCAGCTCTACAAGGAAATTTTAGAGTGGTAATAAATTATAAATATAAGATTTGTAAATTGTCAAAGTAAAGTTAAAATAGTAATTTAACTTACATTGTTGTTTTGAACATAGAAGCTATTGTACTGTCAGGTTGCCATGGTTATTTCAGTTCATGATGCAGCTGTTGGTAATGAAATAGGAAATATACTCTTAAATATTATATCACTAACCCAGAGAATTGATATAAATGAAGTTATACTTACGAATCTGTTTCACCTACTTTATGTAATAAATAGAACTTGTTATCGTTCTGCCCTTTAATTTTTCTCTAACGAAATCGGTTTAAACTAAAAATTGTTTGTAAGCATTTATGTGCACATCATAAACTGACCGCTTCGATTTCAAATATTTATATCAAAAATTTAAATCTTTTATAATCCCAATAACTAATCAGCCTATCAAAATATGTAAAATTTGCATAGCTACCTGATAAGTAATATAATTCTACAGCATTCCGCAATTCTAGAGGTAAAATCGATGTCAATATCTGTGATGCGCCATTATATAAACTCAAAAAAGATATAGTCATAGCATTCATGAAAAAAACAATTTTCTTATATTTTTTTCCATCAGATTTTATTTTATTCCGACAGCCATAATTTTGTATTGTAAATGGGCTGAAGTGATAATAATCCAAGTCAACCCTTTCGATAAGCTAATTTCGAAATACACCTAATTTGGTTTATACATCAAAAGGCCTAAATGTACGATGTGCAAACATTACTATAGCGTTTAAGTAAATATTTGTGTAATAGACCTCAAAGCAAATAAATTCTACATTTAAAATATCAACATTAATTTGAGAATTGACACTCAGCTCTAAGTTATTGTCTTGGTAAATATGCATGTGGTGTCCCGCAGTAGAATAGCACTAACCCTTCGCACATAAGGATGTCGTTAGTCTGCTAATGACACTGAAGGTAAATTATCTTACATTTCCCATAGATTGCAAAAGGGATATTACCGTTTTCCACATTATGGTCTTTAACTGCGATATCCAATCTTGCTTGCGTGGAGATTATGGAAACACCCCCAATTTTATTGGAGGCTTCCGTCGGCAGTGGACCTCTTTTGGCTGAGATGCTGATGAAATATTCTGACTCAATTCACTCTTACTTCAAAACGAATTTTGTTTATTAGATAGATGTATGACCAGTATGATGTGATTCCGTGAAGGAAACGTATAATACTCATACAAAAATCATCGAATGATATCTGGCTTTATATGATATTCGCTATCGGTTTCTTACACCTTGTTCCTATAAATAATAATGTTTTTTTTTGGTCTAGCGGTAACGTCAATAACAGTCAACGTGGTGAGCGAGAGTGAATCAGAAACTGTAGTACCCACGGAGGCCCCACCGACGGTAACATATACTAATTAATTATCTTTACCTCCTTATAATAAAAAAAATGTTCTGCATGGCATAGAAATGCCATACACGAAAGATAACCACTATTCAATTTTGGAATTGATCAAGGTACAATCAGAGAGAAGCTAACTTTTAATTTTTATCATCAGCTTTGCTTGAAATATTTATTTGCCCCTATTTAATTTGATCGGAAATAATACATTTACTTTTTACTTTTAGGAAATTTAAATTTCTTACTTGCATATTGCTTCGAATATGGCCAACCTCACATCTGGAATAAGACAACTCCGTCTTTTGTTTATAGATGCTATTTTTTATATTATACTTTTCTAATATAATAATTTCCTTGATCAATGCTTTATACAAATATTGATAAAAGGGGTTGAAAACCACACGTAAATTCATGCATTTACTTTTAATACAAGAATAATAATAATATAAAATACAGAAGTTACATATGTTTCGCGGATACATCTTTGCAAGTTTACATTTTTTATTGTAATTTACGATACATTTTGGAATAATTCATTCTTATGAATAATATAGGTGCTAAACTGCGAACTAGAATGGGGAACTTTTTGAAATTTCCTTTTTTTAATGAAAGGAGAAAATTGTACCTATTTCATATTTCAGTTTATAGATAAATATATGCTAAAATAGAATCCATAAATGTAGGTTCTATTTGTTATATTATAATTATTTACTGTTTCTCCTCTAAATGACAGTATGTTGTCGTTTTTTTCCTTGTCCTTAACTCATAGTAAACTTAGAATATTTGCTTAAGTCTATATATGTAGTTAGAGTTTATATTCAATAATGTGTATCATATAGTTACAGCAGAGCCCGTCACCGAGCAAATCTCCGATCAAGCCGCCCACTAAACTGATGTCGCGCAGTTCTAGTTCGCACAAGAACACGTTAAGAGTCCAACCCCAGAGCGGTGTGATGGCGCTTGTGCACAGCCTACCAGATTTGACTATAGACCCCTCGCCCCCACGGCCGCCTCAATGGTGCGTTGATATACTAATTATACAAGATTTTTTTTTTATTAAACGAAACTATGCGAAGAGAGCTCAGATTAGTGTATTTTATAATTTTTAGTGAGATTGCGATAGCACTCTAAGAAACGAGTCTGCTCGTTTCAATGGAAACATCTGAGCCTTAGACCAATCCTTACCATAAGCAGCCTACAAAAACTACATCACTTTTTTTCTAATTTATTTCCTAAATGTTACAAAATATCGTATGCCAAACTGCTCAGCAGTTCATCAGTAGTAGTTATCGTATCGTATAAACTTACATTCTACAAACTTAAACCCGGTAAATTGACAAGATTATAGCAACAAAGATAGATCTAAATAGGTATGTATTGTTACAATAATTTACTATAAAAGTATACATTTCTATCTGTACATATGAGATATGTGTACATTTTTAAGTTATAGTAAATCTTTGTATAACAGCATGCATTAAAGAATAATGCATGCTACAAGAACTACAAGGACGTGACTAAATGGTTAAATATATTAATTATGATAACAACTGCAACTTTGCCACTCGACTATTAAAGTTTAATTCTTAGTGAATGGGAAATCAAATTGTCACCAAATGGATGTGTTATTTAAGTAGAACGGCAGCAAACTCTTATAATAAAACTTAAATTTTATTTACAGTCCCAGCCCACAATCAGCTTCAGAGAAACTGTATCAGTCGCATCAAGAGTTATTACACCGAAACAGATTGTCAGCCGCTAAGCATCACCAGTACCTGACTCCAGATCATCGAGGCACCAGCTACCCACCTCCTAGTCCTACCAGGTAAGCTCATGGAATCTAATAGTTACTTTTAAATGAAGTATTTTCCTCTCGATTAATTTGTGTTTAAAATTTCATTTCTCTATACTTATATTATAAATAAGTAAAGTTTGTGTGTTTGTATATTTGTTAAATTGTAAGGGGTAATCTTGGGATCTACTGAACCGATTTTAAAAATTCTTTCACCAATGGAAAGGCACATTATTGCTGAGTGTCATAGGCTATTTTGAATGCTAGAAAAAAATCAAAGAATTTTGTCCACCCGTGCGAAGCCGGGATGGGCCGCTAGTCCTATAATAAACTTATCAACCACCAGCAAACTCATGTCGATTGCTACAAATTAACACTTCATTAATATCGGTTTCCGTCCAGCCGTTCAGCATTGGTCGAATTTCGGCTGAGATGATGACTATAGATCTAGATAGAAATACACTTATTAAAGTTTATTATAAATAATCGCATAGCTGTAATTATAATAACGTTACGTTCTTTTCCAGAGCATCACTGAAACGCGGACTGGCATTCTCCTATTCATTCAAGAACCCACCTCTCTCTAAAATGGGGCATGTAAATAGTCAATCACAGTTGCAGGGAGATGCCGGGCCGTCCACCAGTCAAAAGGTAACTGTAATACGTAGATATTATAGCTAATAAGATTTTCCTAAGCACAAACTAATCTAACCTAACCCGCACAAGGACTTTAGACTGACCTTTATTAACGACTATAACCGTTATCTAAAAGTCTGGTTGGTATCTGGTTAATCTATCATATTACATCTAATAATCTAATACTGACGAGTGATGTTTCGTACAGCACTTATTACCTATTTAAGAGATTTTTATAAGTCTTCTGAGTGTCTTTTCATCAATTTTGGAATATGTTCATAGAAAAAGTATAAATTCTGACGACTCTAACTAGGTTTAAAAAGCGTTTTTCGGAATTGAATAGTGTTTTTTGTGCGAGAGTCCAGAGATATCTAATACTTTGTACTCATGTATAAGTCCTTGTTCAATATGTTATTTCTAAAACTTGTTTGATTGTTCAATTTTCTACTTTCACAGAGCGATAAGAGCACAGGAACTCCGATAGCAGTGCCAAGTACGAGCGCGGATAAAGGGGAAAAGAAATCGAAATATGTCAGCAGCAGGTAGCATTCTACTCACTTTTAACTTCTTTCTAATACATTCTTTAGATAGATATATTAATCAATATGACAGCTTAACCTAGCCTCGGTAATGACTCTTGAGCCACAAAATTTAAGATTAATGAACTTTTACGCAAATTGGCTAAATATGGTATTGTCAGTTCCTTCTTCAGCTCTGGCGGCTGGCACTCCAAAATCGAAGGATGACAAATAAGGGGCTGGAGGATAATGACGTTTACAAGGCAAGGCTTCTTTATCTAAATCGTTAATGTAGATGCCTATAATGTAGCTCTCTAGTCCGAGTGATACTGCCATCCGTCAACATTAATGCTCGATTCTACTTAACAACCGATGAAAATTTAATCCCTAATATAGTATTAAATAACGCCAGTATTAAATAATGGTTGTAACTATTTTTATAGCATTTGGTACGGTACTCGGACTAGATGTTAGTAGTCGACAGCTTCCTTAACTCAGAAGCTTTGTAAATGGCAAGTGGTAAAAGTACTCATGAGTATAGGTAACCAGTCACAATTAGCAAACAGACTGCGATGTTTATCGGCATTCACAGCTTGTAATCAGCTTATACTGAGTATCTATTATTTATTTTGAATTTTCTTGTTTTTGGTCGTAACCTGCTTAGAATAGTGTAAATTAAAATGGCGACTTAACACAGGATATTTTTTAAGTCGAATCAATATTTAGTTTTGGTCCAAACAAGTATGGACTTGTCTTTACGAATTAAATTCGAGGAAATGTTTAATATCTTGGAAAATAAGGCGATGAGACATTTCTAAATAACGAATTTTGTTGTGCCCTCAATTACCTTTGTACTATAAAATAGTAGCTATCATGTTTGTGTGCCCGCAAAACTGAATAAAAAGCAGTCGGTGAATCAACTTGAATCTTTTATATGTCGTTACATTTGTACTTAAGAGTGTTTTAATTACTTTCGTAATAATAATAATTAGATTAATCCACAGCTAAGCGTGGCAGGGCCGGGTATAAAACCGTTGTTAGCACCGTTATCAACAATGAAATGATTTTACAATATACTTTAAGAGATATAAAACGTGTTACTTATTTGTTTCTTATCTCAATAACTTAGAAACGCGGCTCACTTCGGCAATACTTACATAATAACCTTACAGAATATAGTAATCAAAATTTTATTCTGCATTTTTCATTGGCCAGCTGAAAAAGTTATTTTCCAAGTGCACAAATTTCGCACAATCAAAACGAAATAATATGACGTTTTTTAACAAAGCACATTCCTGCGATATTGAGACTAAGAACGGGTGCACATTAGTCATTTTCCTTGCGGGCAATTTTGTCTTTTATTTAATTGGTATGTAAATGTTTGGAAGGTCGCACATTATAGGGGACGACAATTGTTAGACACAATGCCCTCGGGCGCGACGAATTTTGTTTGCGCACTTTCTGCTTCCCACGGGAGCAGTAGACTGTAGACTGGCCGCAAAAAAATCATTCAAATTTTTACTTTATAAAGTTATTATACGTAAATTATAAAGGATTGTGGAGAAATGAGGAATATGGAGGATTCGAAAATAGGAAAAAACTTTTATGGATATTCCCATTGCGATACTGAACCGTATATCTGTTGCTGTCCGCGGGCTGTATTGTATCCAGTGTGCGTAGGTGGTAATATAAATGTCTTGCCTTTTGTCAAAACAAACACGACAGAAAGTCTACAGACTGTCGGGTCAGCTAATGTGCGCCCGCTCTAATACAGCTCAACAGCTATTCTTTATTATTCCAAACTGAAATACGTTTGAGCAAGCCCGAGGATTACTCCTCGATGCGATCTATGTACACCTAGTACACTGCCATGAACGTAGTTTAGTAAACACCAAATGGAGTGGCTATGCCTATCTTTCATTGTTTTTGGAAGAAAAGTGCAGCATCTAAGTCGATCATTCGATTTATTATATTCGCATAGTTTTCGTATTTGTGGAAACATGTATATCCTGAATGAAATATAAAAAGACGGTAACGCTTTAATTCTACAGGCACAAAGGTGGGCGCTCTCTGAGCCCAACTCGCAAGGAAGACAAAGGGTCCGACTGACATCGCCGCCGCGGCAAGTCGCGAGACTGAACTAAGAAGAGAAAACTACACTTACGATGGCTTTATAGATGGTGCTGGTAGTTTTCGAAGAAAGACCGGGATGGGGTTAAATAACTGTTATTGATTTAAATAACAACGCAACGTCCGTTTTTCGGTGTGCATATAACCCTAATTGTGATCCTATATAATTATGTTATAACTGTTTAATATTTAAGGCTAATGTTTGAGACTTGTAGGTACTTACATATAAATTATTTTTGAGAGAAGATGATTAACATTTACTTTTTAATTTTGTGAAAATTAATTATCACTTGGATGGTTGGTAAGTAAGTATTACATCTTTTTTTTAAGTTTAATTGAGATAATCGGGTCGGAATCAACGAAAGAAAGTTGTAAAAATCAAATATATATCTAGGAATCACACAGTAGTCGATTAGACATGAATAGAGATATAAAAAAGATAGGTATTTATTAATGCTTCTATGTTCTTGAAGATTCAAATTTATTAAAAATGATTAATCTATTTGTTATAAATAAATGTTGACATGTTAGAATATTTTATGTAAGCTTACCTTTCATATGTTAGAGGACCTAATCTGACTGATATTCGCTTAGTAATAATACGATAAATTAATTTTGTATATATGTTTTTGAATTTTATATTAATTTTTATTTATAATATTAAAGCAAAACCCAAATGTTATTTATATTTAGATTTATTTTTAAACGTTACGAAGTTTCATAATCATAGTCTATTTAGAATTGGATATATTTAATTATCATTGTAATCAACGAATTTCACAATGACGATATATGTACCTTATATCCATTCACTTATATATTATAAGGATCGACCCAAAGCGCAACGCGCGCGGGTGACAGTTTACACCCACATTATAGCGTTGGCCCTTAAACATAACTCCAGGACTAAAGGCTTGGCGGTTATTTTACGTACTAACCCCGTTCGCAAAGTAAAACATAACCTTATTCAGGCGTCATTTTAGAAGTCTTTTTTTCACAAGCCTGATAATGTAGTATTAGAAACTATCAGAAAATAAATTAGTTGTTTAGCTTCTGTAATTGTTATTTAGTTATTTGACAAAATCGTTATTACTGGGGATAACGTTACCGTTGCCAGTTTTGTTTTTAAAAGATATTTATACTAAATTATATGTGAGCTGCATATTTAGCTGCCTAGACGAGATAAATGTTGCTAGCAAAAAATAAATTAAGCAAAGTTTATAAAATCAATTTCACGAATAATTATAAATTAGATTTAATGTGTTTAAATAAAAACAAAAATAGTCGATGGTTTAGAAGTAATCAATTAGAACTTAGTTAAAATACTCTTTTTAAGAATATATGTATTTTTATAGTTGTAGTATATGCGGTTAGATATTAATGTGACTGAATTCGCCCTCTCCATAATATACAATTTTCCGTAAGAAAATTGTATCGTGTCTTATTAGGGATTAGTTGCTCGTAAACTTCTATAAAATATAAGCCTCTACGCAAGTGCCCCAACACGTATGATTTGGCCATTTTTAATCAGATACGTGCCTAAACTAATCAAGTCAATTGATTAGAACTTCTTCACTATGAAACTTGCCCTATGATGGTTAATATTCCTAACTATTTTGAAGATGCATTTAAAACGGCCATTGATAAGGTAGGTCGATTACCTACTCATCGAACTAATCTCACTGAGCGCTACTTATTCTCTACGTCGTTTTTAAGCCTGTATAAATTACAGGCATATTATTCACTTGCGACAGTATTCAAGTTTAAATATTTAAACGTGAAATTAAATAATTTTTAATTGTTTCAAGTTGACTTTAGTAGGTCTTTCTTAAGGACGCTGTAAACCATTATACCTACTTTGCGAGCAATTACAGAATCTGAACCACTAATTTATCCGATATACTTAAATGGTGACATTCAGTATTTTCTAGCTAGAGTAAAAAGTAAAGTCATTCATTTTTATTCGCATGAGTAAAAACTGTAAATATCGGAGCGCAGCTGACTTATTGCAAGATAATATGGCGATAAAAAAATATAATACGCACATACAAAGTTACCTCGTAGTCCATAGCAACGCACCACTTAAAGTGTTGTCACAGTATACTACCTTTCTGTCTATGCACAGTTTTTGTGTAAATTATTCATGTGAACATGTCCTTACGCTAGTAATGTATAGGTCAGTGCTTACTTATACTATATTATATCCTAATTTTTTTATTATTATTTCCTATCCTATCTTAGCTTTTTCTATTTATATCCCATCAATAAAATTAAAAAGCAGTATGTTCTTGTTGTAATATGAGATATTGGGAGCAATGAATTTATCATCATTAGACAAGTGTGTAATAAACTTAGTATTTATTAATTATGTGGTGTACCTATGAAATTGTCAAATTCTATTAATTATTTATTAATTATCCTTACTTCCATATTTTTATTGTGTGTTATTGAGGTATATAAAGACACATATAGTAAAATTAATTAAAATAAAAAACTGTGTATTTAAGCAGCCACGAAGCATCAATTCTGAAAAACCAAAAGGGATCCATTGATAATATATTGTTCAATATCAATCAATCATCAATTTTTAAATTGACTGAAAGGTCATAAGTATGTAATTTTTATAAAATTTCCTTAAAAATATGGTACTGGATTCTATATTAATTAGGTACCTACGCAAACTGAAGTTATATCTGCCAAACCAAAGTTATACACGTAATAGAAAGTTAATAATTTAATTTTTCAATGCCGTTTCTAACGACAGATTGTGTTCTAAAATGTACCTGCTAAATTGAAAGCAATTAATTATCTATTAATACTGTAAGATAAACCGGCAATTTCATGGGTAAATTACCTCGACTGTACTGTACGGTCGGAAATTATTTCAGTTGAGCCTCTATTACTAATGTCGATTATTGCTAGGTTTATATATTTCTGGTCAAAAAATATAATTACCATAATTATTTAATCACTATAATAAATAATAATAATAAAACATTTATTTCAGACTAGGGTCCATAGTTTGTTAGTAATAATTAATAACTATGTATCAACCGTATAAAAATCCAAAAACGAATTTGGTTAAGACTGTTAAGAAATTTAAGTAAGAAAATTATGTTCATTCATGTTTTAACCTTTTGGATGCTTAGCTAGCAAATTTTAGTAAAGACACTCGCAATTTGACAAAAAGTAGACGACCGTTTGGTTCAACGGTAGCCATCCTGCCTTCCCTGTTCTGGGATTGAATCCCCGAAGGCACAGATGTTTGTATGATGAATACGAGCATTTGTACGTGAGTCATGAGTGTTTATATTTCTATGAATATTACATATCTATGTATGATACATGTATGTCTATTCATTACCCTAGTATCTATAACACAATCCTTACAGTAGTTACTTTGGGCTTGACTAATTGGTGTGAACGTAAGAAATATTTATTTATTTATTATTTTCTAAAATTGTTGATATGCGACAATGTGACTAAATTAAGGTTTTCCGTTAAACATACAAAATATTTAACCTCTACTAGGTCACTTACCCTATTTACAACAGTAATCAAATAATTACTAATATTGCCTATAACAAAACGATTTAAAATAAACAATGAGCGTTTTCACATTAAGTTATCAACGGTCATAAATCGAGTATTCGCCTGCCTGCCAACTCCCGAGAACATACACCTAATTTGTATATACGTAAGTGTTTTAAAGCTACTAAATAAAAGACCTCATCGCATAAACAAGAAATCAGAACATTGAAACTACCCAATACTATGAACTGCTTTCGATATACATTAAAAGCGACTTTCACCAACAGTACTAAATACGATGAGCGATAAACATCGTGCTGTCTATTCAACTTCAAGTAATTGACAGATGTGCAATGTATTATAAAATTTGTTTAAGGCCATCATAATTACTTAGTGATTATTATGGAAGTCTCTCCTAGTACGTAGGTACTTTGATGATAAAGAATAGGTACATTACAGAATGAATAATTTGATTTTTTAAATCAATCTATTATTGCTTCACTTCTTCTAACTAACTTCACTGATGACAGTATGCTTTACTCTGATACAGAAGGTATATAAGCAAATATAGCTAGCGCCACTGACTTCAATTCAGCGAAGTTAATTATAATTCTGTTTTTGTTTTGTAAAGAAAATGTATTTTCACTTCAATCGAACTGGTTTGAAAATTTTTATTGTTTGCGACTGTACCTACCTATATATTTTATAGTAACTATAATAATTACCTACCTAGACAAGAAATACTTTATATAGGTTAAGTATATTTTATTACTCATCTCATACACCTACAGCCAAGATTTAGTTGTCTTTTATTTTGCAGCTCCACTTTCTCGCAGACCTTCTTTATTAAACATTTACATACATCTTCATCTTATACCTAAGATGAAGCTAAGTATTATTTTTAGTTCCCATACAAAAAGTAATAAATGGAAAAAAATACTGCTTACAAAACGAACCTATACCTTATCATTTTAAGAAGTAAAACTCATTTTGTACAATCCACCGATTTGGTCAAATTTCGACACATAATAAACGGCAAATGCACAAATGTTGGAGTTTATTGTAATGAAAATTATTTCAAAAATAATACGCTCAAAATATGCCTTTTGGTAAGCAGCCTTAGGCTACATATGTATAATATTATAAGCTTTTTTTATCAAATAAATAAAATGCTAAAAACGATTGCGGCATTGCATTATATACTTAGGTATAATTTGCTTCATAGCAGTCTATGTGTTTAGTTGTTGATGGATGTTGTGGTACCGTTTTTTTTTTAATTCCATAACACAACTGCTTTACCTAATCAACTTGATTTCAGAACAATCTATGTGATTATTGTCTAATAATATTTATTTCTTTTTTATAAAAAACAGGGTAATACTCACAAATTAATACTTAGGTCTTTAAATAAACTTGTTTAACTTCTTAATATAATTATATTTAGTAGATTACATTTTCGACGCTTATTTTATTATTTGTCTTAAAGACATCGAAGAAATCCTCGCGGAGTGCATTTTAAATTGCACTCGCATTGCATTAATTCGCTTAATATGCGATATATTCTTACGTTTCTGCTTTCTATTTATTATTACAATAGTTTGTAAAAACCGGTACCAAAACTTTTCAAGACTTACAAAATTTCTGAAAATCTTAAGATTAATTCCATAAATCGGTCATTCCAGTACTTAGGTACCTCCCTAAAATTAGTTCTCTATTCAAGAGCCACGGGAGGGGTTTCCTTAAAAAATTCGTGTTGAAGCACATGTTGCAAAATGACTATTTATAAAAATATTTATATATTTAAAATCTGTAGGTACCTACTTCGAAGACACTTGACTTCAGTTCACATTATCGCGAAAAGTCGCTACTGCGAGAGGCTATTGCGATGGCGATGATATCGATAGCCATGTCGTGTTTGCCAATAATAGTATATGTCAAGCTAGACTAAACTTTCATATAAACGGCAAAGAAATGTAAGTAAAATTTATTTCATTTCAAGTAATTTTACAGGTAAGACTAAGTTACGGATATGAAAAAATAATTGCGTGATGATGTAAAGCGTGAGTTATTTTATTATTTGCAAACCGTAAAATGAAATACCGGAACGCATTTGTTTTATATTTTTATTGAATCCTGTTATCCATGGTCATCCTGAATAAATACACAGTCGTTGAATCGTGTATTCGTCTGCAAACTTGATTTTGCTGACTTCTGAATTGGCTGCCCGGGGTATGGACCCTGACTTGCGATGAGTCGAGTAACAAGAAGGATACACTGCTATCAACTTGGTTTTGAACTTAGATTGCTACACTGGACACACGTACCTAAATTAGAATTTACATTTAAACTTGTGTTATAACTTTTAATTCTTTAAATTCTGAAATAATATTCAAAAAGAGGCAAAGTATTATAAATAATAAGAGTGCGGGATCATGGGATCTATATTTCTACACATTTTATTAAACTTACTCCCGTTCTATTATGATGTTTAAGGTAACATGTACCTCAAAGTTATCTAACAGTTATCTGATACAGTTATAGTTGTATTATATACATAATTATAAGCTAAGAGACTAAAGATCCCTCAGTCAAACCGACAAGTCGATTTTGTGGGACTAAATTGTATCTTTTTGTAATTTCTTTGTTTTTGAAATAAATAAAAAAAAAATACTTTAACGGAATACTACGCGATTGAAAAAAAACTGGTTTATCAGTTTGCGCATTTCGGACCAGTATTTTCCTTTAATGTCAATAAAATACTATTAAGCTACGTAAATTATAGAACTTAGTACAAAATGATAATAAATATATAATATGGAAAAGCGCTGCTAAAGTCCTGTTTAAAACGGCACAAATATTTACTTACCTAAAAAATATGATGCCTGCTTATAATATTATATGGAATTCTGTAATATGTAAACTTTTAAATTTATTAAAGGTGATATTTTTGTAAGCTATGAATATATAATGGTAAATTTCTTAGAAGACACCTTATAATGCTTATTATATCTACAGGTAATTGTTACCTACGTACCTAATTAGAGTATGTAATGATTTATTATGATATTGCCTAGATGTTGTGTTTATCAATATTATACAAATATCATAGTGTAACACTAGCTTTAATTATACAAAACATCGTGATCTTTACAAAGTATAACACTGATAATAGACTGCAGAATGAAAAATCTTACAACTTGGGACTTCACTTTATTTCATTATGACTTGAGAGCTTAGCATATTTTTTCGCTAACTGGCCTTTAAAATACAAAGTCAACGTATTACGGCAATTAACGACTGTTTGTGTCAGTAAAATTTTAAATATATATGGCAGAATAGTTAATTATCCTGCTATAAACTCTTAGGGTTGCTTTACGAGTTTCTACATTTCCATAATCATACTAATTCGTACGAGTTTAATCCAACCACTCTCTCTTTTCTGTTGCCCCTTCTCCTTACTAATTACTTGACTGGGTTCCAACCTTTAACAGGTAGGAACTACCTAAGAACTGATATAAATATAAATAAGTATACCAACTGGTATAAATATATAACAACCATGACTCTATCACAATGATGCCAAGTAGGACGACGTTCAACTCCCTATCTCCCTCACATATTCACATATTTTTCAATGTGAATGCCCATGTTTTATAAAGCCATATACAGGTGGGTAACAGTAGAGAATGTGGTCTAATAATATCCCCTTATCATCGGAAATGCCATGTGTCTAAAAACATTTGTAGGAGTGAATATAATAATGTATTCGTTAATTATATTTAATGTTATTTAAGAATTTCACTGCTAGATTTGTTATCCAAAGATTTTTTTACTAGACAGAACCCTAACACCCGATTCTTTTGCTAAGAAATATCGTAAATAGGACTCTGTCATACTAGCTGCTAAATATGATTTATCGGATGAATTATCCTCAGAATTATCATAGCAATACTCGTTTTTGATGAGCATTATTAAAAACAGTACTCTCTAACATGATCCCTATCATTGTTTATGGAACGTACCCATACTACGTGACCTATCAGGGGGAAAGGGGGGTCTTAAAATAACATGTAGTATCCAGGGTTTTTTAAACTTTCTGCTCACAAAAAAATATTTAAAACCATATTTATGAATATGGCTTTAAATCATTTTATCATCGCATATAGTATGGGGGTCTTGGTATATACTAGGAGTGATCACCGAGAGAGAGAGTGGTGTAAAAAATGTAAAAAGTGGGTCACGTAGAATGGGTGGGTACGTTCCCTTATAATTATATCCATTGTGGTAAAATATAACCTGACTTGATCTAACTTATGTTAAATCATGTGAGATTATGGTCACGATCGCTGGACTTATTATGTAGGTAAATATAAAGCTAAAACTTTCAAATACGCATATTTTTTTATAAAAGTGGTATCCCAAATAGACTAAAAGCTGCATTTGTATTTTCTCTAAGAATAAAGTGGTTTATTTAGCCCTTATAAAAGCTCTAGAACAAATACAGAAACTGTTATTTTAGCCGTATTGTGCATCCTTAGTACCTATGTACGAACAAAGCTCGTTCGTACTAAGTATATTTGTTAAGTAGGTATTTCAGCGGCTTTAAAAAGCTTAATACGAAAGTTTAAATGACAAGGCGGTACACATATTATGTATAATAAAGTGATTATTTTAACTCTGGAACAAAGCAGAGCAAACTATAATAGCTGATTATAATTTACTGTTTTTCCTGTAAAAGTATAAATTAAATAAATATCACAAATATTATTTTATAATACTATTTAAATACATCAAATGTAATTAATGCTCTATTTTATGTTAATATAGTGACTATGTTGCAAGCATAAAGTATTTGTTTTAGTTTTAGTTGGTGTCAAATAATAACACTGTAAAATGGCAACCAAACATCTGTCAGAAGTCTGGTGTTTATATTTAGGTAACAATCACGACCTGTCAAATATAAAATCATCACCATAAGAGGTTATATTCCCCATAATATTTTTTTCTCTCAACCATTTTGAGATACATATTTAACAGAGTTTCAACACTTACTTACGAAAACTAGGTACATAATCGTCAGTCTATTTGACATTGTCTTGAAGCACACTGTGGTTTTAGCATCTTTACAGCGTTAAGCCACACAATTACAGCGCATTTTAAACACATACATATATTTTTTTATATTTTCTGCTTTCACAATGCCATATTTCTATAAGATATAAAAAACGCCCACAGTAAAAAATACAGGCGTATTTTGTATCTTACATACATATACATGTAGCAATAGTATCTAGCTCCAACAAGTATCACTATCACTATGTGCAGAAACTGTACAGACTTCTAAAAACCAGTACTTTCTTAGGCCATTGAGTTCATAGAGATCGATATAATATATCAATGTTGAAATTAGTTAACATAATTAGTTAACATATATGTTAATGTTAAAAGTTTACTTCACTCGTGGATGTAACAATATTTCTGCATAGATTTGGACAAAAAATAAAATATAATTTGAAGCAGATATACTTATCATTTTAACGGGAAAAGAACATACAAATTAGCAATACGTGACGATTCTGCCAAATTCCCAGGTTAAAAAAGACAAGATTACATTCGAAAATGATTGATTAATGTGACATAAACTCTCTTGAGAATCTGTAACAAAAAGCATAACAGTCATCAACAGAAAGCCCATCACCATCTCTGTCTCGTTTTTAGTAGGAATCTTCATAAACTAGGCGATGCAGTCGCTAAGCATAAAGCTACGCTAGCACCATATATTGGAGCGGAGCGTAATAATTAAAAAAGTTTTTTTTTGTATCGATAGGAATTTTTGCGATTTTCAAAATTCGGGCTCCGTCACAATCTGGTCCTAAACCTGTTGATTCGATTCCAAAAAAATCTTAAAATCGGTTAAGAACTCGGGAAGTTATGGCGTAACAAGCATTGCGCCATTGAAGCTGCTCCATGGGAACTTCGCTCGCTTCGTTCGCTCCGCTCCAATTACTAGGCGATGCAGTCGCTAAGCATAAAGCTACGCTAGCACCATATATTGGAGCGGTGCGTAATACCTAAAAAAGAAAAAAAAAATTTTTCGATGGGAATTTACGTGAATTTCAAAATTCGCTCACTTTGTTCGCTCCGCTCCAAAAAGATTACCTAATGCTAAATGTTAAAGGGATGATTGTGGCAAAACCTAACTATCACGGATCGTCCAAGTTTTGCCCTGCCAAGCGAGCTAGTTTTTTATTAGGGTTACCTTCGAACGTGTTGTTAACTGAGCTTTTACTGATACCGAAATCCAGAAGAATTTGTTTAGCCCACAGCTTCAAAAGAGATTTTAAAGATAGCATTTTTAGGCAATTCGTCTACTGAAAATAAATGAGGTATAAAGTTCTTGTAGCCTTTAACTGAAGTGAAACATCTTTATTGGTCTAAAAACTGGGTTAGAAATGACATTTTTAAATTTTTCAAGTTTATCTAAAAGAGCTGTAAATTGTAGGTAAGGATCAATATGTTCAACGATTGACAGATACACGACGATCGCATAGCGCTTGAAATTATGCAAAAGGTACAATTGTATCCATCGAAACATATCTTACAATGTTTATATATTTTTCAGGATAAGTGGCAAATGTATTATATGATGCACACCATTCATTTTGTAATAAAAAATGATTCCTAGGAATTTACAGTTGTTGACGATTTCTATTTACCGCCTCTTATATTAAGAGGCGGTAGGGTTCCCGTGTAGGAGAAGACCACAGCTTTAGATTTATCTGGGGAGAGTGATAATCCAAGATCAAAAGGCAATAAGTTCGATTTTTTTCTAGAAACTCCTTACTTCAACTTTTTAGAAAGGGCATTTAGCGTCTTGCAGAATGATGCAGACACTGTTAACTGATACATTAAGGGATAGAACTTAAGACAGAGCCTTGTGTGAGGCTCTTCTAGACTGCAATTGCAGGTTGCATCTCGCCATCGATACTTACGGAAATTGATCTAGAGTAAATACTGATAATAGTTATCAACCTCACTTGAAAACCAAATGTTGCAATTATTGCCAGAGTTGAGAAAGTTGGACATTATCGTATGCAGACGTCACATCAACTAACACACCAACTATTGAAGCATTTCGAAATTGCATTTTTGAAGAGAGCGCGAAATAAATAACATTTATTTTTCAAAACAATCTACTCGTGTTTTTTATTCAGGTCTTTACCTGGTTGTAAAATAAGTATTATAAATTGAGTTTTCCAAAAGCTTGGGGTTTGACCACAAATAAAGATGTTGTTTAGTAGTTACTTAATCCTGTTGTCGTGTGAGGACTTAATTATAAAACAGTATAGGATCCCATTTATGTCTGAAACATTATTCCTCGTACTGCCGCAAAAAAGCTGGGCGTCTTAAATAAGGTCAAGCGATATTTCACGCAGGGACAGCTTTTAACACTCTCCAGTCCGATCTTGCATGGAATATTGCAGCCACCTCTGGGACGGCTCAGCAAAATACCAACTAGCTGTACTGGACACGATTCAGCGCAGAGCTGAAAAACTCATTAGTGACAGCAAATTGGTGAAGAGCAAGCTTCACACCTCATCACCGCCTCACCACCGCAAAGTTGCCTGGTTGTCGATCTTCTACAGACTGTACTTTGGAGAGTGCTCTATTTGACGACCTTCGTGGTCGAGTGGCTCGCATACCGGTTTTCATGGCAACGCTCTGCGAGGTCCGGGGTTCGATCCCAGCCGGGCTAATGTAGAAAACTA
Source organism: Calamotropha paludella (assembly GCA_927399485.1). Lineage (NCBI taxonomy): Eukaryota > Metazoa > Arthropoda > Insecta > Lepidoptera > Crambidae > Calamotropha > Calamotropha paludella. The sequence continues at coordinate 26,438,803 of OV656803.1, read as the reverse complement.
CCTTTTCTGGGTTTTGTTGTACCGTCGTTGTTTATGAATTCCATAACACAAGTGCTTGAGCTACTTACATTGGGTTCAGAACAATGTAAGTGATGTTGTTTAATATTTATTTATTAACTTTATGGGTTTAGGCTTCACGATACGAACGATAAAGCGGAACATCAATGAAAAAGGTTGCCATAACGGGAAAAAATATTCCTTTTGAGAGTTTCCGTTGCGTGCCCTGCGTAAACGGTTTAAAGTTACGCTAAAATCATAAATGACAAAATTCCGGTATCCGGCATCCGTCAAAAAGCTATCCGTTTCATCTCTAACACGTAATGTTGTTTCGTTTTCGTTATTCTCAAAAGTTGACTGGGTGAGAATGCAAGTAGCATATTTTTTATAAAAGTCCGTCTTTTATAAAAAATATAATTATAGTCGATAAAGCTGTTGTAATTAAATGAAATAAATAATTTCCATCATACAGCGGTCTCGATATGGCAAACAATGTTTTTATGTATTTAATTTTGCCTGTCATGGTACATCTAAAAATATAGGTATCTAAAGACTTTTTTTTACCAGTTCCATATAATTGTTTATACTTACGTCATACGAGTTATCTTTTTTTCTGAAATCTGCCGGCATCGCCCCCCCTTTTCCTTTTTTATATCCTTTCGTATTCCCTTTCACTAAAACTAATTTTCGATAATAAAATTAGATGATACTTATACCTGTATTTTAAAAATATTCAAAAATTCTTTGTAGGTACTAAAAAATGGACGGCCCCTTACTGGGTCGATGCATAAAGCTTCGCTAGTACTATATATTGGAGCGGAACGTAATAATAAAAAAATATATCAATAATGTTTAGTAAATTTTATAATTACATAAGAATTCAAACTTTAAAGAACGCGCGCTTTTTTTAATGGGAAATCCCATAAAGCCAATGTTTTTTGGTTATAACTTTTTATTTCGAATTTCAAAATTCGGACCTAAGAATTTTATGACATTTAGATCTAAATGTGATAAAATTTGATTCCACACAAAAAATATTTAAATCTGCTAAGAACTCGGAAAGTTACGCCGGGGAGTACCAGTGAAAAGCACTCAATGTCTATTAACAATCTCAGTCATTTATATTGGCGGTTTTCAGTAGATACAACAAGTACAATTTTTTTCTGTGGTATATAGGTCATTCCGGTTTCCAAAATCATTTCGAAGGATTTACGCACTCTTTCCATGGGAAATTTCGCCACTGCTTGCTCCAGAGATTTTTAAGTTTTGATGTCGTCGTTTTGTTTAGAGCAGGCCATGTCCTATAAAACCGACCATAATTTAAAGTCTAAAGGATTGAGGTCTGAGCTAGACGAGGTACAGTCTTCAGCTCTTTGGTCCGGAACGTTGGCTTCAAGCCTGGCTTGGGTAGTTCGTGCCTCGTGACCAGGTGCAGAGTCCTGCTGGAAAGTCCACGGAACATTTTTAAAAAGTGTATTGCTGAGTGGTTTCACAACACGATCCGAGACAGTCTCTTGATACACATTGACTGAAGTTTTCACTCCTTTTTCACAAAAATGTAGCTTTTTGACGCCCAAAAAAACCACCACTGATGCAGGATGATGACCACGTTATGCCTTTCCGATCACTTGAGCACCTTCTTTAGAACTGTGAGCGTAGATTGTATCATTTTGCTTATTGTAGTGCTATTACAGTAAATATTTTTTCATCGGTAAAGATTTGGTAAAGGTAAAACATCGGAGAAGATATTTCTGTGCCGGTCACCTGCGTATCGTGACAAAAAGCATTTTGATCGATCCCCTCTTTTTTATTGTAAAATTTGATTTAGGCCATGTCCTGTATATCGACGATAAGAACCGAGCTTCAGGTTTTGTTTTATAATACGCGACATAGTCCTAAGACTAGGACCGCTAGCGAGAATGGCAACAAGCTATCGTTTAAAAATATTTTGAAAATACAGGATGCTCATTTTATTATGGAAACAGGGTAACCAGTATTTTTTTTAAACAAAACATCCTGTATATTTTTATATTTTTCGATTGTTAGATTAATTTTAAATAGTTTTGTCTAAGTTATTGTTTTTATAAAACACACCATTTTTGAGTTATAAGCAATCAAATTAAACTTCCATCTTTAAGCCTAATTTATTTTTGATTTTGAAATTAATTTATCTTTTGACTTAAGGTCGTCTAAAATCAGTTGTTGTTCCGAAAACCATCGATGTTGTGCGCGCACTGATATTGAAAAATCGTCGTGACCTATCGTGAGATTGAGACAATCTTAGGCATCAGTGAGACCTGCAGACATTCAATATTCCATGAACATTAGTCAATCAATTTTTCAATCGTTCAAAAAAATGCTCGTTTCGATTGGTCGAAAGAAGTGCTTCGAAACACGTCTATGAAATCTTGACAGGTGACGTATCGTGGATTTACGCGTATGAGCCCGAAAGTGAACAGCAGTCGACTGTATGGCTGTTTCACGATGAGCCAAATCCAAAAATAATTGTTCGCGCACGAAGCATATCCAAGCAAATGGCCGCCTGTTTTTTCAAAAAAACTGGAAATCTCACAACCGTACCACTAGAACATCGCAAAACAGTCAATTCTAAAGCGGTACTCAACCATTTGCCAGTTATCTTCCAAGAAAAGTGGAAAACCAATCACCGAAGACGATCCCTCTTCACCACGACAATGCGAGCTCTCACACATCGGCTCTAACATCTGCATTTTTGAGCACTCTAATCGCCGATGTTACGAGTCATCCGATGTATAGCACTGAATGACTTCTTTTTATTACTGTACATAAAAAATGAAACTGAGAGGTCAACGTTTTTCGACACCTGAAGAGGCGGTTGATGCGTTCAGAATGCATGTTTTGGAGATACCTCAATCAGAGTGGCAAACATGCTTCGACAATTGGTTCAAACGCATGCAGAAGTGTATAGATCTTTATGGGGAATATTTTGAAAAACAATAAAGCGTATTTGGATTATTAATATTTATTTGTGTTCTCTAATCCCGAAATATAAAAGGCAACCCTCGTATTTTTCAAAGATATGCAATACACATAAATACAAAATTTCGACTCACATTTTTTTGCGATTTACGTTACCACATTAATTAAAACGTTTTATAAATAAATTGAAAAATAATTATAAGACTAAAACAATATATAAAAAAAATCTATGGTAAATCCATAGAAGTTTTTCCATATTAAATTTCGCCACTGCTTGCTGCAGATTTTTTAAGAGACTCGATGTCACCGTATCGTTTGGAGCAGGCCATGTCCTCTAAAACTGACCAGAATTTGTAGTCTAAAGGCTTGAGGTCTGGACTAGATGAGGGCCAGTTTTCAGCTCTTATAAAGTGCGGAACGTTACGATTCAAACCAGCCTTATCGTGTATTTAATTAAAAAAAAGAGTAAACTGAATAGTTAAAGAGGAAAAAGTCGTATACCAGCTGACAGACAGCAGATAGATTTTATATCCAATAGGAAAGGGATAATAATGACATCGTTCATAAACAAATTAATTTTTGGTCGCTTGAAATTAATAGTATGAGTATTTTAAATAATTATTTTTTACCAAAAAAATATTAGCGGAATAATTGATAAGAGGAATATAATTATTATTATTATTATCCTCCTGCTGACGATCATACCCCTATCGATAGATTTGAAGAGGCATTTTGTTATTATTTTAATAGCACAAAGAATTATCTATAACAATTACATTCGACCCAAGAGAAATGAAGATAATTATTGTTAATACAAACGTAAATGACCTGCTGACTTTCTAAAATTATAATTATTGTTGAAACTACTAAAATATTTTTGGATATTATTTTACATAATGGAAATTTCGTCTCCACCCGGTCCGCTCCTACTCAGAAAAATATATAAAAAATTAGGGCACTCACATAATTATATGATAATTATAACGACTGACGAAAACTTTGCAAAGGTATTAATTCGGAATTGTTTGGTTGCCTCTCGTATGTAGGACATTTGGGTTGTCCGTGAATACGCCAGTTGATTGTTTTATGTAAAAACAGCAAATACGCGCGCATCTGTGCACAACGTGCGCAGCTGTGCACAGGATCCTTATTAGGATTGCTACCATACTCCATACTGTCTGAATGTGATATATATAATAAGTTAGGTTGCGTACCGCTTTAAAATTTCTTTTATTTAACTATTAAACATATACTACTCTGTCAAGATAGAGTACCGCAAAAAGATCAATAATATACAAAATGTTTGTTATTCATCCAAATTCATTTTATCACCTTCAAAGTATGCTCCTTCAGAAACGATTCACTCACTTACGCCAACGAATAATCCAATCATCAAAACATTTTTTAAACGCTGTTTCCGGAGTTGAGGTCAGTTCTCGCCGCGAATTCTCCTTTATGTCTTCTACCGATTGAACATGCGATCATGCGAGTTGTTTGATGAGTTTTTGGAGAAAATTTAAGTTTTTTTTGGGACAATAGCGGTAACACGTTTCATACCCAAATGATTAGTTAAAACGGATTGACTCGTGAGATACTTTTTTCTTCACTATTTCTTTTCACTCACTATTTCCACACTACACACTCACTATTTCCTTCACTTTTGCGATGTTAACTTCAGTTGCATACGTTGATGGCCTAACAAGGCGAGGCAAATCTTCCATCATATCTCTATCGCTTTTGAACGCTTTGTAACACTCATATGCACGTGTTTTTGATAAAGGTTATTCACCGTAAGCTTTCTGTAACATTTTCAGTGACTCCGAACACGAAATTCTATTGGCGATGCAAAATTTAATACAAACTCTTTGTTCGATATTTTTGTCCATTACGAAATTCGCAATACACTAAATACAGCACTGTATCTCTACTATATAAAAGAAGGACTTTGTGGGTTTGTTACCATATATAGTTGCCATAGTTACCATAAGCCTAAGAATAACAGTTTTTATAATCAATTAACGTTACCATAGCAACGTGTGGCCGGGTTATACCAGCAACGCGTGGCCGGATTATACCAGCAACGCGTGGCCGGGTTAGCTAGTTTAATAAATACCCTGTCTCAATCCAATTTGATGAAAATGTAAACAAAGACGCCATTATTGCGACCATAGACTACTGAGTGATGTGGTAAAAGTAAAACCATTTATGAGTCGATCAATTAATTGATTGCTTCGATTAAATTAATTGAACACTATTATGTTGGAGCTTCGCGTTAGCGTAGTTTGTTTTTTATTCCGAGTGTCTTATAATGGGCATTTGTTCTCAAGCCTCGAGAGATGGTGATGTTCATCGTGATTAAATAGGAATGAAATGCTTAGATTGAACCGAGTAAAAATTACTTATATTTTTTTTTTAATTTTACATAACAAAATCAATCTTTGAAGAAAACGGTATCTAGCTAGATTTTTAAATTAATAAATATATTTAGTATTAAAGTAAGACAAATTTAATATTGACTTCTTAGGTTTTGACGCATATAACTCATTGAAATGAAACACTTATGGATAAATAAACGCATTATTTTCACACAAAGAAACAATTAGTCATCCCGCAACCACGGCACCTGCAAGGGTGTTGTAACTTCGGGAAACTAAATAAACCAAAAAACCTAAAATTAAAGCACGGACTCTGAACTCAACTTTGTTATGTACATAAATAACGCGTTTATTATCCGTATGTGTTTCATTTCAATAGACAAATTGAACTGATTCACATTGTGATTTGGATCATGTTTTTTCTGGAGCAACGACATTTTACTACAATAACTGGACTTTGAGATCAACTTCGATTTATATTTGTTGTACAAGGTATGTAACTGTAATATTATCTTTTATGTACGTAAACTTCATCTCAATTGAAAGTAATTCGACAGCCGCCACTTAAGAGTCCACTGGAGGTATTTTTTCTCTAAAAATTTAGAATATGTGCAACAGAAAAAAAATTATAGCAAAACTAAAAAGCCAATTCCGCATATTCAAAAACATTTTCAAATGTGAACAGATGTTTAAATGATTTATCTTTAATTTAAGCATTGAACACGAATAACCCTGGTCCGTCATCCTCTTCTTCGTTTTGGTCTTCTCCTATGAAAAAACGACCGAGACAGTCGCTTGACACCAAATGAAAAGAAATATTTACAAGTTTGTGGAAAAATCGATGACAATTTATCCATATAAGTCTGACATAATCAAAAAAAACTGCGGAGATAATGGGAACTTCTCAAAGCACCATATCTAAAATATACATTATAACAATAACTATTTCATTAAATAAATAAATAAATATTCCTGACATTCACACCAATTAGCCTTAGCCCAAAGTAAGCACAGTAAGGCTTGTGTTGTGGATACTAGGCTAACGGATAGACATACATTTATCATACACAATATAGAATATTCATAGAAATATATACAAACACCCATGACTCAGGTACAAATGCTCGTATTCATCATACAAACATTTACCTCTTCCGGGATTCGAACCCAGGACCATCGGTGCGAAAGGCAGGATCGCTACCGTTGCACCAAACGGTCGTCACGACGATTACGATAAATATTTAACTACAATACATAATAAACAGCAAAAAACATAAAACATACTATTTATTTGCATGCATTGATATCGAATGGCAGCTTGTCGATATCAATAACTAATTTTAAGACTAAACTGTTCTGATTGTTTGTAATTTTATGGAGTTAAATTAATCAAATAAATTTCAAAGAAAGATCAGGTTAAGTTTACAGTGATTTGATTCGATGGGCTGTTGTTTCAGTTTAACATTACTTACAATAATTTGTCACAGCCACACTAAAATATATATTTCCAAAGGTAAACTAGGTGCATTCCAATGTTTTATGAAAGTGATTCTTTAGTGTAGACTTCAATGATGTCAACGAAATCCGCATGTAGTTGATTAATCATCCGTACCGAATATACAAAAAACGGTCTCATTATGATTATGACAAACTTTATTATTATTTTAAATGAAATACCGGTACTTATCAATTTAAAAAAACCTTTAAATTTTTAGGCCTACCTAGGATTTATAAAAATTGTGAAAACTATATAACTATTGCTTTAACTCTCAATAGAATAATTTTACTTAAGGTTAGATAATTAGCCAGCCCTAACTTACCCGAGACTATATATTTTCAAATATTTGAGATTTTTGTTATTTTTTTAGCAGTAAAGTCAACGAATGATATTTTATCTCCAATAACCTGACAAGAAGCTGAGAATTACGTCCCGACAGCTGTTTGCCAACACTGACCAATCCGTTGTTCGAATCGCCTTCCTATCAGTTATCATCACTCACTGGTATAATTATCACGTATTTATCTTTACCATACATCCATGACTAATTACCTATTTATTACATTACCTATGCGTCTTCGATTTATAATCGATTCAATTGAAGTAATCAATGAATTGAGAGATACTCTTTTATGGTCAATCACTATGCGAACACAGACTAGACATTTTTTTTCATTGGATTAATAACGTCACTTTTCGTCTGAAGTTTTTCATTTAAATTTTAAATATGTTAAACAAACTATGATTTTTGAAACAAACTAGTGAGATGATACACGTTGAAACCTTATCACTTATGAATGTGTTTTTATATCAATGTAGTGGCCGAAAGTGTATTTTAAATGATACTGGTTTATTTACATTTTCATCAAATTGGATTGAGACAGGGTATGAATAAATAGATGCAACTCAAACTCCGCCAAAATGGAAAACAGTTGTGCCAATCTAACAACACAAAAAACAAAATTTGAATTTGGAACCATAAACAAATCATCCATTCACGATACTTTTTTGACTGAATTTATGTTAGATAGATGCATCAAACAATCGAAGGTTACTTATGAAAGGATATATTACATGATTTTTTTTAACTTTTGAATCGAATTTCGTAAAGACCGTAACCACGCAAATATACATTTTTGTATCCGACACGCAACCGAGCAGACACAACAACTCAATGAAATGTTTGACGATTTTCATAATCGGTAACTTTTGCATGGCCAATTATCATAATTAGACATCAAAAACATTTGTGAAATATAGTATATATTTCCAGTATATATTCCAAATGTCCACGTACATAGCGTGGACCCAAGGGAATAGAGTGGGTCTTACGTGTGAAAAGACTGACATTTGAGAAAAGAACTTTACTAACTAAGTGACGGTCAATGGGTAGGAAATGAAAAATTAGTTCGTGGAAGTATCACATGATGACAAAAATGACCTAAATTCGCTTATCGTCTACAATACCATTAGTTCAAGTTATATAAACTCTTGGTCTTTTAAAATAAAATTATATCAAATACACTATATTCCGTACAAATATTCCGTGAAATTACTGAACTTGGGCACTACACAAATAATTGTCACTTTGTCCAGTAGCACTTATAGAAAGTTTACTTCTTCTTAGATAACAACTCGGAAACGGCGAATCCTGAAATATAAAATGTGATAAAATTAAAGTATGTATATATTCCCGAAAGATGATTAATAAGAAAATATTTACCTTCGCAGAGCGCCTTCTATAGATCAACAAAATCACTTTCGCAGAATATTATAAGCAGCTGAGCTTTTTGTTCGATGCAATATCGCTACGAAAAACCACTTATTTTGAAAAATTATGTGTAAAGCACTTTCGCATTATAAGCAGCTGAGCTTCTTGTTTATTGCAGAGTAGCTACCAAAATCACGAGTTTTATAAAACTATGTGTAAACCTAGTTGTTTTTGTATAAGACCTAAAGTCAGGTGCAGACAGCTGTAGGGTTGATGTCGTTGGAAATACGTTGCAAAAAAATCCTTTGAATTGTTATGACTTTTTCCTTGCCTACTGACAGTAATTTTAATTAGATTATTTTTAACGAGGAAAAATAAGGTCATCCAAAAATTACTAAAGATATTAAAAAGAAAATACTTTCAAGCAACAATAGTTAAGAATCAAATGGTCCATGATGAATTGTTTTTTTTTTTTTACAAAATACACATTTTAAATAATGTAAACAATACTTATTAACTAGATTTAACTTGATTTTGCTCTCTGAAGCATGACACTAAAGGACATTATGCAAATATCAGACTTTGTTCGAACCAGTTAGACTAAGGGGATACGATTGATTTTTGTGACCTAGTTAAACTTTACGCGCCTCGATTGTCGCAGAAATGGATCAAAAAGATAGTCTATTGTCTGCATAATATTTTTGTAAGTGTGAAGGGAACAAGGGCATTCAACCGATACCACAATTCCGACAAACTCAGAAACTAATTTCTAATCTAAATTTAAGAAAAGTCAGACTGATTCATACGTATGCAGATTTTAACACAAAATCGGCCATTTCCTGGAGATTAATGATGCCTTTAGGTTCATAAGGACCACTTCCCAAATTTATACTATCACTTCAAAAAAAGGACCACTTCTCAAAAGTACCACATCTCAATTAGTCATTATCACAAAAGATCTACTTTCTAAAATGATTTTATTTAGTAACAACATCTTTACGAACTGTTATTTCTAATTCTTATTTTTTAGAAGCATAAGTGGAAAGGGATTACTTTAATTCCTATATTTTCATAATAGCATCATTTTTTTGTAGGAGTGTTATTTTGCAAAGTAGCGGTTATGAGAAATGGTCCATATGGAAAGTGTACCGTATTGGAAGTGATCCATATAGTGGTCTGGATGGGAGGTGAACTGTATGGGATGTGAACCATATTGAAGGGAATACATTCATACATATGGAATACCTCCAGTGTTTTAGGCTTTCTTTCAATCAAACAATTTTTAAATTTATTGCCGTTTATTAAACTTTGTCATGACGTCATAAAATATAAAGTTGTTTGTGTAAAATTACAGTAATTTAAAATTAAATACAAAAAGCGGTAACCTTATCGATTCCATCATATCGATGAGATCTTAGTCCAATACCTTCTTTATAAAATTATACTAGAGATTTAAAGTCAAATTACTTGAAAAAAAATAATTATTAATTTATGACATATTAAAGTATATTTCATGACTAGATTTGAGTGACTGCATTTCTTAAGTTTTACATTTTAAAATCGATCGACGTCTTATGCAATAACAGTAAAAGAATGTAAGTAATAGTTGTTAATATAACATTATTAAGATAATAATAATAAATAACAACTGTTGATGAAATTCAGCAAGGCGTGCTCTTACCTACATTTATTTAGTTTTTTAGATTTTTCCAAAATAACCCCCTAATTTAACATAAAAAGCATAAATCTATCATTATTATTTTACAAACGTAAAAAACCCAAAGAAAATTCATTTTGATAAGTTGACGCCATTAATATTGAAATAGATCTGAATTGGCTATAAGTCACACAGCCGTATATAATGTAAAACTAGTGATATTTATTTATGATGTCCAGAAACAAGTCTGAAAGAAGAGATTATTATAATCTTCTTTTAGTATAATACAACAATCAACATTAACTATCATGCTTAGATACAATCTCCATAATTTTAAAATATGTCAAAAATATAAAAAAGCGTATAAGTATCTAAGCGGCCAATATATACCATTTTCTAAGTATTGAAGAATAATATTGTAAATATCTAAAAAAGCGACTGTAAAAACCTATTACTTAATCTGTTAAATAGATAAAAACTTGTACTCTAGTAACGCCAACGTCAGCGTGCGGTTTCATTGCCTACTCTTTACTGTCACAACTCCATCCACCATTCCATAAAAAAAAAGTTGAATATCAACTTTCAGTAATGGACAATGGATGGTTGGTGCACACTTTGGGTAGTTTAATTTATAAATAAATAATTAAAATAACCACTATTTAGTATGTGTAGTTATTAGAAAGTCACCTACATTTCTTAGCGCATTGCAAAATACTATACGAATCACAACTTATCGCAAGCCAACGAGTTATATACATGGATGAAGGCTCCCCGATATAGCTATTTCCGACATGTCCGCGTGTATCTCACATTAGAGGTGTTCGAAATCCATTTAAAAAGTTTGCCATACAACAAAAGGAACACTTCGTGTAACAAGATTGAATTTTTTCATTTCTTTATTAAGGCACTTACTCCTACTAGCGTTATTTAAGCAGCAAGCAATAAGATCATATGCGTCTTAATAATAAAAAATCTTTCATTGACACCAACGAACCGAGCTCAAAGTAAGCACTGTCAATCTTGTATTATAGTTACGAGGGTAATCGATAGACATACATTTATGATAAAATATATTCATAGAAATGTACGTAAATACCCGTGACTTAGATGCACATGGTCATATTTGAAGAGTATCTGTTCAAATGGTCCTATTTCCATGATAAACAAATTTTACAGGAAACAAAAACTATTTACATTGTTTAATGGAATATAATAATAATCTTTATTATTCTATTTAACGCAGATTAGGCTAATCGATATACATGTACATTTTACTTTTAGTTTTTTTACTGTATTTCTTTTTTTTTTAATAATTTTCATTTGGAAATAGGACTTTATGATCGGAATTACGATAAATAAGTCTTTTGATCGGAATATTTTAGAAATAAGACCTTTCAATTGGTCACTTTTGGAAATATGTCTTCTTGACTAAAATATATTTCAATTGATAATGGGACCATTTTAATTTATTTGGGAGTTATACATAAATATTTATAATAATAAATACAATTAAAATTATGATTATATAGTTTATGGTCTTCGGCAGGTCAATAACGTATGGCAAGATTTAATTCAGAACTTTCGCCTGGGTGAACCGATTTGGATGTTTTTTTTTTATTTGAAAGCTGGTGCTTCCCGTTTGGTCCCATAGCAATTTGGTCCAGTTCTGACAGTGGCATCCATGAAATACTGAATAAGTCTGAAATTTACATTAAGTATTTGCTCAACAAATGGACAATTAAAAGCTCAATATCACGCCAATCAATTTCAATGATTCTTTTTTATTTATTTATTGGAAATAATGTAATTCAATGGTAGTTTGATAAGACTTTGGTTAGGTTCTGATAATCTGCAATCATGAAAAAGCGATGACCTTTGCTCGGAACGTCAAACTTTAAGATTAGTGTTTTTGGATATACTCGCTTTTTGATCAAAACTTTAACAAATATGGATGGGATTGAGTAATAGTATGGGAAAAAAAAATCATTTCATTTGACAGGGAAATAGGACCTTTTCAACAAACATTCCTCATTTATAATACAAACAACTGACCTTACCGGGACTCAGTCCTTTAAGGGGTATACTAGTCCTATATTCTAGTCTAGAGGCCCGAATTTCGAGCGTTTTTTGGCAATTGATAAAAAAGAAGCATTTGAAATTTTGATCATCCATTTTTTTATCATTTGTTTATTTATATTTCAAGAGTACACATAATTAATTTAAACAAGAAAAAAAAATTCATGGAGTTATGCGTCCTTGAAGTAGAGAGGGGAAAAAAAAGGCCGTGTCCTCGTCGCCATGATTTCTAACTTATAACTGAAAAAAAAAATCTTAAAATATCTTAAAAAATAAAATTCGATTTTTTCACTAATTTTTTAACTTTGTCAATTTTTTTTAAATATTACAAATTTCAAATTTTCATTTTTTTTTGCGTCATGACTGATATTCGTACTGATTAAGAATTCATCATTGTATTATTATTCAGATGACCACAAGGGTTTTTTTTCCCCTCTCTACTTCAAGGACGCTTAACTCCATGAAAATTAATCTTTTTTTAAATTAATTTTGTGTACTCTTGAAATATAAATAAACAAATGATAAAAAAATGAATAATTAAAATTTCAAATGCTTCTTTTTAAGACGTTTAAAATAAGACTAGTCTATTTTTACGCGATTTTCCTCTAAAGTTAAGACTGTAGCTGTTAGTATTAATTAATGTGACTCAGTCAGTGAACTTATAAGACTGGTAGGCTGAAACGACTTAAAAGGACTGCTGTATTTTACAAAGAGCTGGCATACGAGATAAGCGTTTAAATTGCAATGAGATTCTTTTTTATTACATTGAGTAAAATTATGTATATAATGGATAATCAACGATTATCCATAAACGGTTTATAAATTTTAGGTAATTAATATGATTACAAACAAAACAATGAAAAAAAAACAACATAGGTACAGATAACTCTGATGCTTTTATCACTTAATCTGCAACGTTTTTTGCCCCAGGCGATAAGTCGCCAGTCAATTTAAGTCCTTTAAGCTGTTTAAGTAACTGCTGAGCGTATTACGTTAAAAGACTTCGAATTATAGGCTAATCTTATGACTAAAGGTTGGGGACTAAAAGACTGAGTCAGTCGTAGGCATCAAAAATAAGGCGAGTCTTTATTAAAAGCAAAAGACTGAGTCACTTTCATCACTGCTCCCGATTGACTAAATCGGTCGTCATAATAAAAATACAAAATATATCGTCACAATAAATTTTCAAAATATGGCGTCAAAATACAATTACAAATATATGTTATAATCACATACAAAATAAGTACATATATCGGAATATCGCAAGACGTAGGAACGCAAGCACCTACCTTTATTGCGTTGTTATCATCGCAGCAGTGTGTAAAATCACTTGTGTCCAATTACAATATGCACTAAAAACAGATATCCAATAACGCATAGCGATAATATCGGTCCTTACAACGTTCGAATCTGGGGGAGCCTTAATCGCATTCGCATTGCAAAAAAGTAATATACGCAAAGTATTTTGCTCGTATCATATTTAGGCTTACGGCTGTCACAACTCGCTATAAAAATATAATATTAGATAAATTACAAACTTAAGTTACTGTAAAGCACGATTGTTTGGAAGCGTTTAAAAGGCAATAGTAGTAATAATTAATAATAGTAATTAAGAAACCTTAATAAACATAACGGAAATATAAACCTTATTACTTAAACATCAGTCTTTTGATTACTTTAGGAACATCCCCAATCTTAATTAATTATTTATTTTGGTAAGTCAAGCATTAAACTGCAAAAAAATTATATCTAGTTATTCTAGTAGAAAAGTCTTTGAACTTAATGATAATAATCTTAGATACTACACTAGGACTTACAACTATACAACGCTGTAATATTGTACTTTAACACAATGCTCTCTTCTCAAGGAATTCAAAGGATTAAGATATTTCGACTAATCCTATGTGCCTGAACTATGAAATTTGTACATCCAGGCATATAAAGGCTGTGAACTTGCTATGGAACATATAATATTAAAATATAAAACAGGTTAATGTAAATAATGATTGTTTGGAAATGTTTAAAAGGGAATAATAATAATTAATAATAATATATTAATAATAATTAACGATACTGACGCTGACTAGAAGAAACCTATACCTACTAAACATGGCACAATTAACGTAAATATGAATCTTATTACCTACACATCAGTCTTTTGGTTACATTAGGAACACCAGATATGTCTTTTTTATGAATTTGAGCATTTTTTAATACAAAAATCTTAATTCTTTATATTAGATACTACACTAGGACTTACTGTATTTTATTAAAGGATTCAGATCTTTCGACCTATGTATGCCTTAAATATGAAATTGATACATCCAGGCATATAAGTTTTTACGAAAAACGGATGCTAATTAAAAATATTTTAAATGAATAGCTCTCCTTCATTATCATTACCTTAATTAACGAAAGCATACTTTTTATTTTTAAAAACGTTCCGTTTTGGTAGAATTCTTAATAAATGATATCCAGTACGTATTCCCTTAAAATTTTGTTGAGTCAACGCGGACGAAGCCTCGGCTCGAAGCTAGGGCTTTATTATATATCATTTTTTATATTATTGAGTTACCTCATTACAGTTTAATTCGTTTTTAAAATAGAACGGACACTACGATTAGTATAATTAAGTAGTAGGTAAAAATCTGCTTTAAACTTGTGACCAACAATACCCAAACGGCTTATTCGCTTATCGTTTAACAGTAATATATTCAACCTTATATTCTCAATACATTGGCAAACTAGTTGTATAAAATCTTGTATAAAATATCAGAGATAATCAATTATTAACCTAATGATTACAAAATATCACAAGACGGTTCGTACAAATTAAAATAATTATAAATATTATTGTTGTTGTTGTATAAAATGTCGTATAAAATATCACAATTAATCAATTTTGGCTTTGGCTTTTTGGTAAGAAGCTATTAGACGTTGGCACGGACTAAAATTCAAGTTTTGCGCACAACTGCTAAAAGCGGGTTGGTTTATATCATTTAAATTTCGAAAGGAGAGAACTTTGTGTAAAGCACATAAATTAAAGTGTTCAACAATTTTTCTTCGTCTTAAAATTCTATACTTCGCTAAGCAAAAATGGACGGCATAGCAGTCTTTTTCAAATTCAACAAGTAAATTGTAAGAGTACAAATACACTGTTGTAGTCTTAGTTTTCGAGATAATTAAAATCAATTAGATAGTCGTTTATATAAAATTGTTTAGTATGCGCTAGCTACATAAAGTCCACATAACAGTTCGCTCTTGAGTGTAAAGCCTTGGAGGCGCAAGTGGACATACCTCAAGTTGTTATTGAAACAGCGGTTAGTAATTTTGGGTGTTATAGCCAGGCGGCATATATTGACTGTCCACTTGTGATTGAACGGATACTGGTGCTTGTGGTGTCGAAGGAGCGGGACAAGGTGCCACAGGGGAAGCGGGCACTCGTGTTGCAGCCGGCAATGCCGCGATCATTCGCGATCCTAAATATAAATCACAAATATAATACCGAGCAAGTTCATTACATAAGCGCACCCATAACCGTCTAGAATATATTTTATTTGTGCATGGTATAACAAGAGAATAGTCGTCAAGAATCGTATTTGAAAAAGGGAACTGTGTCGTTTCAGCACCAAAGTTTTATGTGATGAAAATAAGCATGTAGTTCCAATCTTCTAATTTCTAATATGGATCCTGTTAAGATTACAGCTTCTTACCTTATGAGTAAAACTTCTTAAATTAGTTCTTTAGTTTCTTTAATTAGTCTTAAAATGCACATGCCTAAATCCATTTAATACAGCTATCACCAATCTACATTTGGGCATCTGCGGTTTGTTTACTTTATTGATGAATTTATATTTTCAACTAAGAGTGCTACCAACTATATCATAAAGAACGGATTAGCCACAAAACATACGTAACTATTTCATACCTATCTTTTTAAACAATAATAATAATAAACATAATTATCTTGGTTACGTGTTTTTTTACACTCCAACAACACCAACTTACCTTCAAACTATTAACATTTTCATGTACAGTGGTCACACTGTATAGTCTATATAACAGATTGCTTACTATTGAAGGTGAATCTGTAGGTATCAACATAAGTCTACATTATTATAGGTTCTTTGTACAACAAGCTAACTTGTTTGTCTTATGTTGGCACTTAAAGGTGGGGCGACGAAATGTGGACTTAATGTCATCCATTATAAGATAGACATAATAAAATTCATTTGTAGTTTCATGATTTACACTAGTCTGGCAGGAGCACAGCATTATCAGTGACTCACCCGTCGCCGCGTAGGGCGGCAGAAAGGAGGCGCGTGGGGGCGGCGGTACTGCGGGCTGGTAGTGCGGATATGCGGGCGGGGGTATAGCCGGCTGGTATACGGGGCACGCGGCAGCCACCGGCGCGGGCGGGGGAACTGCCGGTTGGTACGTCGGGTACGCTGCTGTACTCGACGATAAAGCGCCACCCTCCACTAACCCCGAGGTGCTGGGGAACACTTGCGGCAACCTTTATAAAATTAACCAAACCAATTGATTTAAAGCATTCGCAATATAAGTAAATTACTGCAGAAGCTATGAAAAATTGTAATTTCTGAACGACTATACAGTTAGGTAGCCAAGCTAGGACGAGGTCCGGTAATGATCCGACGCCAGAATTGCATTTATGACAAAGGTGCTTTCCTCAAAAAATGTATAAAATAAGAAATTTAAATAAAGAATTGATATTTATAGTATATCGAAGGTTACATTTGAAGGTTACATTGCTCATGTTTGGAATAGTCACAAAAATATATTTTATAACACCTTTGCTCGTAAAGCGATGTAATTCCACCGGTTTTAAATATGTAAAGCAGGTCATAAAAAACGCGTGTGTTACCAAAGCAAATAGTTAAGTATAGTCCATACAAATTCCATAACAGTATTATTTGCCATTTCGCGCGCTGTTGCTATTCAAATTTCGAACTAATCCCCGCTCGTTAAAATCGCGGGAAAGCAACAGTGTACATTCACAGATTGAGTTTATTTAATAATAATAACATAATTAAAGAATTTGGACGACCGTTTGGTGCAACGGTAGCGATCCTGCCTTTCGCACCGACGGTCCTGGGTTCGAATCCCGGAAGGGGCCGATGTTTGTATGATGAATACGAGCATTTGTACCTAAGTCATGGGTGTTTATATATATTTCTATGAATATTATATATCTATGTATCATATATGTATGTCTATCCTTTAGCCTAGTATCCATAACACAAGCCCTAATGTGCTTACTTTGGGATAGGCTAATTGGTGTGAATATAAGAAATATTTATTTATTTTATAAAAAAAAAAAAACTACAATTACGTATCATTTTAATAATTGTAATTTCACTAACTGTTTCAATAATTAAAAATGAAAAAAATATAAAATGTTTTTTATCTGTTTCCTCGCAAATGTGTTATAAAACGTCGTACGATATACGTGCGTATTGGTTATAACATGCTCGGCTCAATTACGCCCTCGCCTTCGGCTCGGCCTGAAATTCCGCCTCGCATGTTATAACCGTCATAACGCACTAATATCGTAATGGACTATTTATTGATTTACCAGGCGCATTTATTTTAGTTTGAGGTACTTGTTTCTTGGGAGATTACTACAAGTGATACTACAAGAAGATTTTAGTTGAGGCGAATGGTAGCTAATAAATACAAACGGTTTATGGTGAAGAAAGGTTTCATATGTCCAATCCATAATTGAACCTTTTTTAATAAGTTCCATCTTATATGATGAATTACTTTTATGGAAAAATACTAAAAAAAATCGACTCGACTCACAAGCAAATTTACAGGCGAAATTGTGAGCAGAGTAAATTTTTTCTAGTATTGTTCTATTAAAATAGCATTAAAATGCATAAAAATATATAAAAACCTTAAATGTTTCATCTTTTGCACTCTTTTTAAAATAAGCGCAACAATACGTACTGGCAAACTGTAATATAAAGTTACAAATTCAAATGCAAAGATACCTTAGATTCGCTACTACGTAAATCGTACGCTTTTACCTAGAGAGTGCTAGTTTCCAGGCAATAAGTCGTAAAGTTTTCCTGGACACTAGATATAGCCACCAGGAAACGCTGCTTTTGAAAAGTTTACAAACAAACAATGTAAACATTTAATAGCATTTTTGAGTAAAAAATATGTACAAAGTATTATAATCACCGACTATGAAGGGAAACTGGTTCCTGCTGTGGCTTTGTACCACTTTGTCCATTAAGCAACCGGCTAAACCCGTTCGATTTTGTAGACAAACTCGACGGGCTACTCCTTGACATATCAGGACACAAGACAGGGTTCGGCCGTGGGTCTGGCAACGCAAGACGTTCTGGCAACGCAAGACGTTCTGGCAACGCAAGACGGTCTGGCAACGCAAGACGGTCTGTCGGCGAACTCGCTGAAATGTAAAATAATAAAGCCTATTATTGCTTTTTTTACCTTATTTATTTATTTAAGTGTAGAAATAAAACTAGTTTTGGTTTTAAAATATTTTTTCTACTTACAGTTAAGTAAATATCCAAGTAACATATCTCTCATTGACGACAGGTCTAACTGAAAAAAAAAAAGAACTCTGAATTATTAGAAAAAGATTAGAATATTAGATCTGGGGCAGTAAGTGAAGATACCGTACTTATACTTCTTTATTTTACTTTAGTTGTTATATTTTTTTTATCATTTCTTTTGCTTTATTGTAGGAAAAGTCTCCTAAGAAAGAGTGCACTATAGATTTTACAAATTGATTTGAAAACATTTGAGTTTAAAGCAAATCCTAGTTACCTAAGTTAGCTACCTTTATAGCATGAAAACTGGCTACAGTTGATTGTTATTATTACAACTCCATAAGTTTATTACATCAACATTTACCCTTTTACCTTAGCAAATTCAAATCTTTTAATCCTTATAATCAGTAATAAATGGAATCTATAGGCAACAAAATGGGTTTCTATGTATTGCCCATGTTCTTTGTATTCTTATATCGAAAACTGTGGATGAATTATTAAAAGAACAGTCCCCTTAAAAGTTTTTTACTTGTTAATACAATAGATAAGGTGCCTGCCCTTACTGCTTCAATTTCAAAAAGCACCCTCAATAACATATAATATACTTACAGCACCCATCATGTTACTAGGGTTAGATAGTCGCTCCTCAAGTAGCCTGTGCATCATTAATTGCACCTAATAAGCAGAAAAAGTTACATAAATTACCATACATATTAGAGTTCCCGCACACAACCTACTTTTAGAGCGATGTTTAAAACTGATTTTGTGATTGACCAACGCACACGTCTGATTGTCCATTATGCACTGTAAATTCATAACGTGCACCGATCTTAAGACTCACTTACTGTCCCATTTCAGACGCATGCATTAAGTTCTTAACAAAATCTGATGGAAAAAAAACGGTCCAACAGTCGGTCATTTACGAACGATATTTATAGTCGCCATAAAATGTTTACAACGATGAGATAAACTCGGTCTACTTGGTTTAAAGTGGACACCTTAAGCTATTGCTTACTGTAGACTATTGTCCACGGTCACCTCTTTAAGCTTGTAGTATATTATGAATTTATTTAAACTTCTCTCGCTATCGAAAACTATCACTCTATCCCTCTCACTCATAGTTATCGATGTTGAAAATAGCATAAACTTATAATGAGGTTTAACGCTACTGCTAGTGGAAGCAACCACGCCTATATAAATCACTTACCGACAAGCCTAATGGTGGACTTTGGACACCCTGCAAAAAGTAACGGATTAAACATAAAGAAAAATGCTTCTATAAATATTAGGTAAGTAAGTTAATTATTACATACGTCAATGTACTCCTCCACAGGTAATCGAGTTTCCGTAGGCAGAAGCAACCTCACCATTGCTCTCATATTTTCATTCTCCTCTGATTTCCTTTTATATAGTATTTTCTTGTATTCCTTTTGTCTATTTAATGTTTCCACTTCTTCTAAGCATAGGTTAATGCTACAAAGAAACCCTTACAGTTATTGAACAATATTTGATATATATCTATTCTTTAAAAATGTTATTTTACCTACAGAAATACGCGGTCACTGGACGTAGAGATATGCCAAAGAATTGAATAATGTTTAATTTATACCTAAATTATACTAAATTGCAATCTGGTCACGTAATTTAATGTAACTAATAACCCAGCATATCAAGTACCTATCTAGCATCAGTATATAGATGTAAGATTTTTAAATAAATGATATATCTAATACCTTAGGAGAAAAGGGCGTGTATATACATATATTTCTTTGTGTGTATATATATATATATACACGCAATACATTTTAAAAATATATATATTGCGTG
This sequence comes from Calamotropha paludella, assembly GCA_927399485.1. Lineage (NCBI taxonomy): Eukaryota > Metazoa > Arthropoda > Insecta > Lepidoptera > Crambidae > Calamotropha > Calamotropha paludella. The sequence continues at coordinate 26,418,162 of OV656803.1, read as the reverse complement.
AATAACTGGTGATGGCATCAAAACGAAGGGTATGACTATAAATTTTACTTTTCGCACAGCTTAGTAAATACCGTTTTAATTTAATAAAACTTAAGGTTTATAATTTTTGCCCCCATGCAAATTTAAACACGCGTTAAAAATGTTGGCTGCTATTTGAATTAAACAATAAATTCGCTTTCAAATCCCTTTACGCCGACGACGCTTTGCTAGATTACACTCGCATTTTATATGACATCTAGTTCATGAGTAGATTTTATCTGCTTTCATATTTATAAATTATAATATCATGCAAAAGTAGAATAGCTGAAGCTCAAACCTTAATTCCCGCTGTACACATTTTTCACACATACTCTCAGCCACTTGAAGATCATCTGGCTTCCTTAGCTTGCTTGGCCCAGCTGAGAACAAAATCACAACGCCAAGCAAAATACAACATTAGCGTCCATAGCATGTAATGACTGAATCGCTGAGAACTAAATTATATTCAAGTTTTCCATGCCATATTATCAGTTTTAGTGATATCCGCGTACCATTATTATATTTTCTGAATACCAATATTTCCAATGAACACGAAATTTTAGAGCTGGATCTGCGAAATATTTCATGATATCTTTTTCTTTTCTATTTTGATGGCGCATACTGAGACTAAATTATGGCCATCTACATTTTAAAGAACTCTCATTATGTCATCAAAATTAAACGACTAAATAAATATTGCTAAAGCTTTTACACTAACCTATTTGGAAAATGATCGCGTGTTGAGTCCATTTGTTAGGATTAAATTTCTAGTTATTCAATAGAGCTGTATAGACAAGTTATAGAGACAATTGTTATTTACGTAAAGTGTAAGTTTTCAGAGAATATGGCATAAAAAATATTATATATATATATATATATATATATATAACAATAAATATTAATACATTAGACATATTGTGTTGTTTTTACGTATAAAATTGCTAAAAACTGTTAAATTTGTATGGATATAGCTAACTGTGATATACACAATTAACAAATATTATGAAAAAATAGCATTCACAAGAAATTATTTAATCATAATTGCTTAATATAAATATTAAAAAACTGTTACAACGTTGAAAGAAAAAATATTAAGTTTTATTATTTTATCAATCTGTCCCAGTTTATATGAATCCTTAATTTTCTTTGCTCTACATCACGACACCATTGTAAATCATTGGTTAAGTAGTTAACAAGTATATAATACTGTTCAGCAGATTATATCTACTCTCAAATATATAATTAAGAAGATAAAAAGCAAAACCAAATGTTTGTTAATTTTGAACAAGTGGCACAATTAGAGTAGAAAAAAATTGTTTTACAAGTATAAATTAAGTGTGCACATAAAAATTTAATTCTATAGGTACCAACACAAAAATCATTTAATTGTGTGATTTTAAAGTAGTTAGACGATTTTATTTCAGCGTGATTTATATCCATAATGGATAGATGTGAAAATTTTCTTCTCTAAACCATACTTTGGTACATTATTAAGAAGTCAGAAGATAAAGATCGGCGTTTATATATAAACGACACAAGTTTATGACTTTTGTTTTTATGTTATAATAATAGTACAAATTGGAATAGTGGATATGACCTAATAGTGGATATATTTGTTTTATTGCAAATGTAACCGATAAGTGTACTAACGGATTGTTTACTATCATTCATTATATATTTACCTGAAAAAAGCAATTTATAACATCAAAACGATAACTGTGCCAATTTGAGTACAACGGCTTCAGTATAGAAATTTCATTCACTTAAAAATCGACAGCGAAGGACGTTTACATAATAATTTATTATCAAAATCAAAGACAGTAGTTTTGTTAGCGCTGCGCTGTATGCGCGTATACACACATGATGACACTTGTATTTATAGTGAGATAATCCTATTCTTTTTATACATAAAATCATCATCTGGTGATATACTATGCGTAACGATGTCTCAATTCAACAACATAAATAAGGAACGTGTGATTACGTACATCGTTTAGATATATATTAATTTATTTGTATTACTGGTTTTTAACATTTGGCTGCAGCACGAGTTATTTGAATTAAAGTCAATGTCGCAATCCGGTTTCAGAAAAAATATATTAAAGTTAATATGGTAGCTATAATAAACTTTAAAAAGGTACCTATAGGTACATTACTATTTGATTTTTAATTGTATTGAAATTTAATTATAATCTTGGATATTGGAATAGCTTCAGGTAGTGAAATATCTGTTAGGCTTATTCATATCTTCTGGGCAATTCCACGCATAAGTCTACTATAAATGAAAAATATAATTATCTGATTTAGGTAGTAAAATACTTAAGGCTTAAAAGAATTTATACTTTGTCAAAGAAATTGTTTAAGTTTTTTAAATAATTATATTTCTTATTTCTGAAAGGTTTCATTTTGAATTATTTTAGTTTCAATGTTGGTTTCTAACATTATTATTAGTGATTTCGTTTAGGTTGTGTTTATGTTAAAAATAGCATTTTAACGAGTTTATTAATTACAGTTTTGTATGTTTCAAATAATTGTAGAGTTCCTATTTTATGTGATGTGATTTAAATTCTAAGGTTTCATGTAAAAAACACTGACTTTTACACTACACAAAGTGAGTGTAGTGTCGGTCACGTTTTGGCCTATAGTGTCAGACACAATTTATTTTACTAATCAATATTTTTTTAAATAACTTAAAGCTTTTATTTCACCATTGTATAATAGTTTGTTTCATGCACTTTCGATAAAAATGGCGTAACAAATTAAAGTTATTACGCCAGTACAGAGAAAGATTATTGAAGTTTAAAAACACTCTCGAAAACGACTTCCTTTTGCATGTAGTGTCAGTCACGTTTATATTTTACTAAATAAATGATATTTCAAAATATCATTGGTTGCCATTTTTTTCTATAGGATAATTGTTGAAACTGCTACAAAGTCAGGTTTAAATTGAAACTAAAAACATAGTACTTATCGTAATATAAGACAAAACAAAACGCAAATTGTGACAAACGTAGTGTCAGTCACATATGGAATTGCTCTTCTCTTGATCTTCATACGTTAAAAAAGTACTTTTAATTCATAACTATTTAATTATGACTAGCATCGCAAAGTTTTCGAAAATAGTTTTGATTATTGGCAGGGTAAACAGGATTTATCGGTATTTTTGTCAAAAGCGTTTTATTGTGTTAGTAATAATAATAAAAATAATAATATTTCTTACATTCAAACAAATTAGTCTATCCCAAAGTTCAAACATTATTGAAAAAGGTGGAGCACTATGGTGTCTCAAAACTATCATTAGACCTCATACCTCACTTCATATCTCACTTCAAAGGTTCAAAAGTAGAAATTGCAAAGCTTATTCTTGTGTCGCACCAATCACTGTAGGCGTGTAAAGGGGTCGATATTGGGCTCATTTTTAGTTCTTTTTTATACGAACAACCTCCCCCATTAAAAAAAAATCATTAGTGGTGCATAGTTAGTAGCTTTAGACCTAAGTCCATTAAAATAAAATGTGTAAAATTTACTTTACTTAACGTGAAGCATTAAGGAAAATCAATTCGCCAATATATGTGCAAACTTTTTACTAATCAATTCCGCTAAGTTGTAAGGCGTTACTTTAGACTTAAAGCTGCAATGAAATCCTCATATCGATGAATCATGTAGACTAAGTTAAAAAACTGATATTGAAAATATCGGTTCGAAAAGGGAACGACTGTAGAACAAAGGGTATACTTAATTATGATCGACTCTTACTACATAGTTAGAGATTTATTGTTAGTTATTTTATTGACTTATGAGCTGTTATTGTTGAGCTCGGCTGCAAATATTAAGAATATGCTTATTTAAAAAATAAAGTGCGGCGAGCACCATATACAACTTACTACCAAGAGATCTTCGTCGACTTTTTAAGAAACTAAAAAATGAACAGTGTGCTTTAAATATATAAAAGTAATAAAAGTGTGTGGAAATAAATAAATAAAAACACGAAACAAATATAAACTTGCTTGGAGTTCATGGCCTGGTTTCTATTTATTTATTGTTATGTTTTTAATGGTACTGCATAAAGCCCGTGTATTTTAATAGTAATTTTTTATAAACATCTAATTACGTCCAGAATGATCTGAAACATTTTATAACACTTTTGAGGAAAAAAAAACAGTCCTTGGCCAGTGTCTTGGGAATTCTTCGCGGTACAGTATCTATCCAATACACGGTAAGTGCTCATATAAAAAAAATATGTTTGTCTTTTACTACTTTGGGAAAGAAAATTATAAATAACTAGGTGTGCATACTTTGCAATGCTACTTTTTTTACTGACCCTTTTTTGTAATCATTCACAAACTTTCTCTGGCATACGTACAACAACCTGCCAAAGTCTATTCGCAATGCAACGACTAGGTAAGTTTCGAGTTTTTGCGAGAATAACGAACGACAATTGATTTTAATACATAAGAAGAATTCACAAATTTATCGATCGACTCCCCATCACGACCGCGACGAGTATTATTATTAAACAAAATGACATAAGGACCTATCAAAAACTTAGAAATTAAAAATTCGAAATTAATGTCGTTTTTCAGGCGCAAATATTTATTTTGTCTTTGTCAGAACATGACAAATCCAAATCTACATGTTACGTAGACTTTACGAAAAGGTAAACATTATGACACACATTATTGTAGGACTGAACGTAATATGAGATATACTAGATATATTTGGATACAAGACATTTTCAGCTTGAAGGGATTAGTTTAATGCAATGAACGCATATTAAACACTAGCTGTTGCTCGCCAATTCTTTCATAGGGCTTTCGCTTTTATCATACAATAACAGTTTTACTATGCTCGGTTCTCCTCAGCAGCCGTTCGTTACCCCTGAGTTATTTAGCATCACCCCATCGCTAATGCTTTGTTTTCGCTTAGCCTTAATTCAGACTTTTTCTTTTGCTCGGCACCTAAATATAGACTTTTCTTCCTTAACAATTGGCAAAAAAAAATTCATATCAGACTGGTAGTTACAGAGATTACTGCGCATAAATAAAAACAGAGCTCAGAGAATGCAGATTTGACAGTTCGTGGTCAAATGTTCGTGGTTCGCTACAACTTTAAAGACGTGAACACATTACAAAGAAAATATTTTAACTGTACATTGACACTAAAACAAACAAATATGTAACAGATCAAGAGAAAAGGTTATGGCCGTTTTTAGTTTTGGAGATATAAAATGTTTGTAAAAATGTGCAAAAGTATAAACCAAGGGTATGTAAGATAAATGTTCCACTCTTTTTATTACAAGTAGTACAAGTAGGTAGTATAAGCCCATAATGACACAAAAATTTTAAAGAGAAAGCCGTGTGATAGGACAAGTTAGAAAATAATGCTTGCAATCATGTGTGACGTGTTTTGCTTTAGGTGCACAGCATTAGTAAATCGGAATTTGTAGGAACAGATCCATCTTTGATTGATAAAGTTTTTTTTAATTAGCAAAAAAGTCTACCACACTAGTCAAACTAGTTATCTATAACAGCACGTTATCCCGGGATTGGACATCCTGAAATATAAAAGACAATCCTCGTACAAAACTAAGTACAACATAAAAGTAAAAGGTGCGCAGGATCACTAAATTTTACTCTTCATATTTTTTCATACCGGCACCCTATATGAAAAAGAGTAAACTTCAAAAATACTTTCTGTAGCGACGAAATACTTTAAGTTATCCAACCACAAGGCCTCTCTTACGAAAAGCAAAATATCTATTTGAAAAATTAGATAAACCCCTGGGAGTAATTCAATGTCAAGATATTCGTATCCAGTATTAGCAAAGTTGCAGTAGTCTTCAGTGCTTCCCAATCACAAAACGCACGCACAAAAATGCACCTATGAAACAGGCTGCGGCGACATAGTCGATTTAGTAAAAAAAAGTATTCAGAGTAGGAAAATCTATAAAATCATGAAATCTCGTTGTTTGCATAATTATAATAATAATAAATATTTCCTACATTCACACCAATTAGCCTAGCCCAAAGTAAGCACAGTAAGGCTTGTGTTATGGATACTAGGGTAACGGATAGACATACATATATGATACATAGATATGTAATATTCATAGAAATATATATAAACACCCATGACTCAAGTACAAACGCTAGTATTCATCATACAAATATCTGCCCCTACCGGGATTCAAACCCAGGACCATCGGTGCGAAAGGCAGGATCGCTATCGTTGCACCAAACGCACGTCAATTATAGTTTTTTATATTTTAATGTCTGATTATTTTTGTGAACTTTATTATCAAAGTAATAAGCAAAATAAAAAAATATCATGAATATGGGTTAAATAAAATTATATCAATAAAGTACTTTTCTAAAATTTATGGAACAGTCGCTGTTATTATGTTATTGTGATGTAAGTAATGAAAGGATAATAAAAGAATGTGTGTGTATATATATATTTTTTTATATATTTTAAATAAAACCATTAAAGTGGACAATGTCCACTTAGTATAGGCGGTTTGGCTTAGCATGGAGATGTATTTTAAACAGTATAACTATATTAATTTCTAAGTTTATACCACCAAGAAACTACTTATCGTATTTGAAATCTTTTGAATTTGATTATGATAGTGACGTTACAGACAGTAAAACGACGATTTTCCTACATATCACAATAATTCCGAGTCGTAATTTACAAATTACGACTCTGATTTATCTTATTTAAAAACTGGGTAGGTGGAGACAAATTATCCTGGTCCCTTGCTCAACCTTAAACCAAATGTCAAAGTAGTATAAAGGATTGTTTAAAATGCTATTGACAGCTACCACTACGCATCTACACGCAGAGCGACACACAGTATATGAGTGGCAGCGCCATTTAAAGTGAGCTTTTTGTCAACAATCGATAAAACATCTATTACGATAAATTGTTTAATAAGTAGTATTTCTGTGCGCATTCATAAATATTAATTTGTTTTTTAGTTTAAACTAATGAAATAATAGCCATGAGTTGGAAATAGATCGCAAGAACTTTTTAATAAAAAATAATTTACAAACTAGTATGAACTAGATTTTAATAGGATGTAATTGTACAACTATATATGTAATAGCAACACCAGAATTGAAATAGAGACCAGTGACGGCAGGACGTAGGCATATTATTTCCCTCAAGACTAGTATTATGATAAGGGAAATTCGATACAAATATAAGGTCACCAAAATTCGTCTTAAAAAAAACTTTTTTTTTTTCAATGTAATTATAAGAATTTATAGTTACATTGTTTTTTACTGAGCACCTTGTCCACGCCAAGCCAGTTTTGAACAATATCATCTAAAAATGTCCAATTTTGGTGTATTTGTTTTATTTATTTTTACTAACAGAATATTAAAAAATCTAATTATTTTCATTAAAAGCAGTCTTGTTTGTTTCTATATGAATTGTTTTCTAATAGATCAATTTAAAATCTGGATTATTACATCGCAAAAAAAAACTACATTTAACATTTATTTTAGTCATTGATTAGTAGGCATAATAATTAATCCATATTTAGATTGTGATTTGTAATACAAAACTTTGCACATAATAATAATATTCCTTATAATACATTATAAATTTCCTTATAGTTTATTTTATTGTATTTTTTCTTTTTTAGAAAAAAAAATATCACGTAGCTATTTGAAAATTAGAAATCAAAACATTATCAGACGTAAGAACTGGCGGGAACAAATGACTCTAAATCAAAGCGAAGAAAAAGGTGACGTTAAAATAGAGGAAAAAATATGAAAGTTCAGAGACCGAAGAAAAGCACAATGTTGCTTGTTGATTGTAAAAAAATTGTTCCACGACTTTTAGAGAATGTTAAAGGTAAGCAGTTTTTTTTTTTTTAATGACGTAGAAAATATTGTTTATAATATTGTTTAAGTATAAATAACATCGGAAATCTTAACATTAACTTTTTGAACCCTTACTTTAACTTTTTTGTGTATAATGATTACTAGTATAAATAAACTACCACGAATACACGTATTGTATAGTTTGAACTCTTTCGTTTACCTGTATTAAAATCACAATTAGCAAAATATCGCAAAGGTTTGGAAATTTTCAATAAGTCACTGGCATCGACATTAAAAATATGAATTGTTTTGTTTTTTTCCAATTTTAGATGCCTAAAGGCCCTTTTGGCTATGAATCAATTTTGATAAAAAGGAATCTTTGCACAAAACCTTACTACTTTTCATTTCAATATGGCCTACGTGATGAAGTTTGAAATCCAACCGGGTGGTCTCATTTGACCACCGACCGAAAAACAGGAGCCCAGTAGTGATGTGGTGTCATAAAAATATTAGGCAATTGTAACGTACTTTAAGATAACTAAACTCATTTTTCCAATGATAAACAAACTTCACATGATGTTGATGTATTACATACATGATTTAAAAAAACATTTGCAATAATTTTGTTATAAAATATTGACAAGCCCGCGTTTAATTCGTTTTTGAGATCCCGCTTTCTTTTATGTTCTTGTTCCTGTTTAATATGTAAAAGTTGGCGAAAAATTGGACTTGGTGTTTTGCACTTTAGATTGTGGTATTTAAAAACGCCGAAATATGAACAAAGTCGAAATTTATATGAATAGTACGGTATTTCACCTATTGCTCCCGATTGTATCAAATACGGCAAAACTATTTCGAACAAGAATTGAGGAGCTTTAATAGCTAGGGAGTAATTTTATATAAGCAGCAGTAATTTTTATATTATTTCATAGTCCGACAGACGTTGATAATTTTAGAATACCGAATGAAATAATAATTTTAAACAATTTCTGCCAATAATTCATTGCTAAAATATCAAAAGGGAAATTGCGAAAAAAGTTAAAAAAATAAGTATCATAAACAATTTTATCGCGCCTGCTGATATTCTTAATAAATTGTATTTAAAAAAAAATGTATTTAATAATATTATTACATAGTATAATTGATGGTAGATGATAATATAATTTATTATAGTTTTTTTTTACAATTTCAAAATTATTTATAAAAAAAAAATCAGAGCTACATGAGTTTGCCACACATTTTTCTACAGTCAACACAAAATAAGAGGCACGTTTTGACATTTGACTTCATGACGTAACTAGTCTTGTAACCATACGAGTCTGTACTCGATTCTCACGAAAAATTCGATTGTAGTTTGTATGAATATTTAATCGATTTGAATATGTATTGTGTTCCTGACCAGGAAAATGAATAAACCTGCTCCGGAATTTTTCTTGTTATTGCCACATTATTAATACTTTTTAAAACAAGTAAAATTTTACATAATCGTATTTTTTCATGTTATTATCAAAGTCAGAAAATTTTATTCAACATAGACCTATACAGGCACTCAAATAATAAAGAATATAACATTAAACAAAATAAAAAAAGACTTTAAAGTAAAATAAAATTTACAAAATTAAAACATTTAAGCTACTAATACAAAAAAAACTACGACTGAAAAAAAATGGATGAATCTACCTCCTGTTCGGAAATTGGGAGTGCCTTCTTGAGAAGAACAAGCAAGAAACTCGGAAGATCTATTTTTTTATCTCCTCTTTTAAACAACCAATATAACAATAATAACAATAATGTATAAGGTATCAATTAAATAAGGTACAATTTAACTATGTTTGTATGTACATTTTATAGAAATGCCTGTCGGATTCAATAAAACAGTTATGCAAATGATTCATATTTATACAGTTAATAAAATCACAAAGTGCAAGACTTTGAATAGATATTGATGGAACATAATATTACTGTTGCCATTAATAGAATACAATGAGATCTTATTATTTTAGACATTTGAGACTTTTATTTAATCACAATAAGCACGGGTTTACATGGATGTTATTATTATTACTAGAGACCGGATTATATGCATTTGCATATTCGCATATGCATATGCATATTTTAGCCATTATCAGTGGTATATTTTACCTAAGATCTAGTTATGATGCATATTATCGCTACATTTACAATATTTTTCACGCACCCTGCGTTCCGAAATGCGACCAAATTTAATAACAGTCACAAAATATAAGGGCTTAGCTATTGAGTAATAATTGTGACTTTTTACCAAATGAACTCCGCGTTGCCAAAGGCATTGCCGCATAAACTTAAAGAAAAGTTTGAAAACATATTGAAAAATAACTCAGGTTTTCAAAGTTTGTGTCAAATTGATAGTTTCATTAAGGGGACGGCAGAACTTTTGCCAGAAACTATAAGTAACATAGTAGTAAGTATAGTAGATAAAAAGTAGTAGTAAGTAAGCTAACATAGCACCCAAGTTCAAATTCTGCCCAGTTACCTCAGTGGATGTGGAGTGAACCTTTTCCACTTACAAAATATTATAAATGATCGTAGACACAATTTTACCACTAAAAATTTAGAAAAATATTTGATTGCTTATGTTTACAAAAAATTTAATAAATTTGTATGCTGATTTTGAAATAAAAGAAAATTAATACTTAACTTTCTCTTTTTTTTGGGATTACTAAAATTTATCATTTAATTTATTTTCGTGCATATTTCATGCATATAACATGCTTTTCATGTTGCATATAATCTGGTCTCTAATTATTACAGTAAGTCAATAAAATTTTTGAAATGATACAATATAATGAAAGAAAACTTGTCTTTAATTAACATTTTTACTTTACATTTAACATCATCTTCAAATCAAATAGTTTATTAGCATAGGAACCAAGTGTTATACAATAAGATCTTATTATTTAAGACATTTGAAACATTTATTCTACCACAAAAAAACTCTAGATTCAGATACATTTATTCACAAGAAAAGTCAATTAAATTTTTTTCATTTTCATCAGATGATGAACAAAAATTGACACTGGAACTAACGTCACTCGTATTTATAATTAATTCGTTTTCAATAATATTGTCTAATTTAATGTCTCTATCGTAGTCTTCTTTTATATATTTTTTTAGTTTTTTCATCTACTTTTACCCAGTCTTCTTTTGTTACATTAGCACAGGCTTTATTCAGTAATGTCTTAATTTTTTCTGGTGAGAATGGCGGCGTTGTGTTGTGGCCCAGATCAATTCTATTGCCTTGTATTGGCAATGGTAGGGCGGCGTTCTTATAACTCTATGTCCATGCTGATTTGCCAATTCATCAGTTTTGTATTTTATTTTATTTTTTTTATTTTATTTTTTTATTTTAGGATGGGTTTGCTCTTGATCCTAATCAAGCCCGGGGGCCATGACAGAATCCACGATGTAACGAGCTAACCCAGAAGGTGCCTATTCACCCTGGCCTTGAAAATAGACGGGTTATAAGTTCTCGGAAATACAGACGCAGGGAGGGAATTCCACTCCTTTGCTGTGCGCGTTATGAAGGATGTTGAAAAGCGCTTGGTACGACAGGTAGGAATATCAACCAAGAAAGGGTGGTAGCCTGCAGTGCGTCTGGATGTCCGATGGAAAAAAGGAGATGGCGGTATGAGCAGATGCAGCTCTTGAGCACACTCTCCAAAGTACAATCTGTAGAAGACCGCCAGACAGGCAACTTTGCGGCGATGAGCTAAGGTGTGAAGCTTGCTCTTCACCAATTTGTTGTCCCCGATGAGCCTCTCAGCTCTGCACTGAATCGTGTCCAGTGCAGCAAGTTGGTATTTTGCTGAGCCATCCCAAAGGTGGCAGCAATATTCCATGCAAGATCGGACTTGAGCTTTATAGAGTGTTAAAAGCTGTCCTGGCGCGAAATATCGCTTGACCTTATTTAGGACGCCCAGCATTCTGGCTGCAATTTGAGCTTTGGATTCGATGTTGGCGCCGAAGTTAAGGTCTGAAGACAACTCCATGCCAAGAAGCTCGAGGCTGTCGGTCACAGGTACAGATGTACCTCGGAAAGTAGGAGTGAGGTGGAAGGAACTCCTTTTTGCCGTGAAAAGACACGCTTGTGTTTTGGAGGCGTTGAAATTTACGAGGTTACTATCGCCCCACTGGGAAACGTAGTTTAGCCTCTGGTTTATTTGCTCAACCATGGCCTCTCTCATGAACATCACGTCGTCGCCGCTGGCTTTTGCGCTAGACAGGTATCTCTCTACAACAGTACTGTCGTCTGCATACCCAACAATTCCTGGTATTAACAGGTCATTAATGTGCAGCAGGAAAAGCGTCGCAGAAAGAACAGACCCCTGAGGAACTCCGGCATCAATAGGCACTGAGTCAGAGGAGCAGCCATCGACAACAACTCTGATCGATCGTTCAGTCAGGAAGCCGGCTATCCAACTGCAAAAGTCAGCGGGGATACCGTACGCAGGAAGCTTGCGCAGCAGACTTGCGTGCCAGACCCTGTCATAAGCCTTCGAGATGTCAAGTGACACGGCAAGTGCTTCGCCGTGCATCTCGAGGGCCTCGCCCCAGCAATGCGTGACATAGACTAGAAGATCCCCAGTTGAGCGTCCTCGGCGAAAGCCATATTGACGGTCACTGAGGAGATCGTTGTCTTCTAGGTATGAGAGCAACTTGCTGTTCAGCACTCTTTCCATAACCTTACAGAGTATGAAAGTGATGGCGATCGGTCGGTAATTGCATGGGTCGGCACGACTACCCTTTTTGGGTATTGGTTGCACATTGGCAAGCTTCCAGGATTTTGGGACGGTTTTTGTGTTGAGAGAGAGGCGATACAAGCGTGTTAGCACAGGAGACAACTCAGGCGCACAGTACCTCAGCACTCTTGCTGGTATGCCATCAGGACCACTGGCCTTATTCACGTCCAGACTAAGTAAGACTCTACGGACCTGCTTATTGTGTATTGTGATCTCCGACATCGAAGAATCACAGCGAGGTATGATTGGTGGTTGTTGAGAGCCGGTGTCAAGACGGGAATTGCTCGCAAACAGAGAGGCAAATAAACTTGCTTTCTCAGCTGCAGAATGGGCCAGTGACCCGTCAGATTTCAGCAATGGCGGTAACATAGGACGGCAGAAATTCGTTTCGACTGATTTCGAGAGGGACCAGAACTGTTTACTTCCATTTGGATAGGAAGACAGTTTCATCCCTATTCTGCTGATGTGGTCGAATCTCGCCTTTAGTAACACCCTTTTGCATGACTTGGCGGCCGAATTATAGGCTCTCTTCTTCGCTCGAATTCTCCGTGCACGAACTCCGCGATCGCGGATTTGCACCCAGGCTTGGTAAGCAGATTGTTTTCGGGCCTCAGCACGAGCACAGGCCGCATTATACCAAGGTCGGGACTTGTAACCGAGCGGGATGTCGGAGAATGGAATAAAATACTCCATTCCCTGCCGAATTACATCCGCGATCGCATCAGCGGTGCACGAAGGGTCGCTTGAAGAGAAGCAAGTTTGCCGCCAGGGGTAAGAAGCAAAGAAAATACGCATCTCGTCCCAATCTGCTGACTCGTAACGCCATACTCGCCTCATGCCCTTAGGGCTATCATCTGGAGGAGAGCAGATTGATACGGATTTCACCACACAGTGGTCGGACGATCCCAGTGGAGCTGAGACCGATACCGAATGTTTGTGTGGATCAGTTGTCAGCAGTAGGTCAAGACAATTGGGTGTGTGGCCAGCAATATCTGGAATTCGCGTCGCTTGATCCACCAGCTGGGTAAGATTTAGCGCTAGGGCAAATCGTCGCGCTTCTCTCCCAGCATGGTCAGTTTTCTGGTATGGGAACAGCCACTCTTTGTGGTGAGCGTTGAAGTCCCCCAGAAAAACAAGCTCCGCCGCTGGATATCGCTGAGCTGCCAAGTCTGCCGTCTCTGTGAGGTAATGTATGAGCCGAGTCGTCTCCCGGTCACCGCTGTGCGATCGGTAGACACAGATGTAGAGCATCTTCTCTACCCCTGTGTCCACCAGAAGCCAGATAACAGAAAACCCGGATTTTTCAAAGCAACGGAGACGCCTATAGCATATGTCATTGCGGACGAACACACAGACCCCTGCACACATCTTAAACTTATGCTCAAGTGTGTAAGCAGGGTAGTTGAGGTACGCCACGTCCGACGGGGTTGCTATCTGAGTCTCCGTCAAGAAGAATAGGTGCGGCTTCTCGGTCTCCAGATGGTGATGGACCGGATGGAGATTTGAGTGCAGTCCTCTAATGTTCGCAAGGTGCACTTTAAATGGGAGGAAGTGCAGCCGCTGTTTGAGATTCTTCTTATTCTTTTCTTTTTTCATAATGGTGAATGTTGGGGGGTAGGATTTTAGTCGAGACGCTACTTAGTCGACCAAAGGAAGTTTTCTTGGGCTAAGCTGACCAAAAAAGGGAACTCATCTGGAGACTGCGGGGACGCCCGAACCCCCCCGAAATGGCCACCGGGTCCTCCCGTCCAGTCGCCAACTGGCACGGTGGTGCATTTCGGGATTTTTCGCGAGTTGGCGGGGCAGCCTTTCACGCGTAGCTAGCGCGCTAGTTGGGCCCCCTACTAACTGCGGTCGGCCAGCGGCTTAAACCGTGCTTCGGATCCCGCTACCCTCCAGAATGAGTTACCAGGTACAGCATAGCCAAGATACCAAGACCGGTCCTAAGCTGCGCAACTGACTTATTACCAACCCCCATTGGCACTGGTATTCCCGCCCTCCGACGGAACGCAGCAAAGCTGCTTGGCGGCGGACTTCGGCAGGATGGTGGTCGCGAGCCAGGCGGCCCCTTGCGGAGCCTACCACCGCCGTTGGGATCATCAGCCGTCACCAAGGGCCGAGTTGGTCCATGATGCCGTTGCCCGGGGTGGACCGCTAGGAGGTAGATCCCAACCACCCCAATTTTCGAAGGGTTATTTTCTTTTACTAGTTGTATCAATTCAGCTGACCCAAATTTGCTAAAAATTTGGGTCAGCTTCGACTCCTTGTCTGTGTAGCCATGCCACTTAATCAGCCTTTCTGTTTGTTTGAGTCGGTGGCTTATCAATTTGAATTGAATGGTATGGTGCATTATCCATAATAATTATGCAATGTTGGGGGAGGTTTTTCAATAACTTAGTAAACCACTCTGTGAATTTATTTGCGTCTATTACTTCGTGATATTCTTTTGTACTTTTAGATTCAAATGCGAGCAAGGCATTATTTACAAAACCTCCCCGAGCTGATCCGGCATGGCAGATTATTAAGCGTCCACCTTTTCCAAATGGCACTTTCGAGCAAGAAGCCCTGGTATCGTCAGTCCACGCCTGCGACACGGTATGGTTAAAATTCAGCCAAGTCTCATCAATAAATATGACGTTGTCCCAGTTTGTTACTTTATTAATCTCCCTCAAGAACGATATTCGTTGCAAAATTATGTCATAACGTTCCATCATTATTTTTCTTTTGTCGGTTTTCTTGTATTTGAAACCAATTTGCTTCATAACTATTATTAAAGAGGTGGCACTACCAGGATTGCAAATTATCTGGATAATTATTTTCTCTGATAATAATCAGATAATTATCCAACTATAAAATTAAACAACATGTATATATAAATGAGAGATTTTTTCTATTTTTAGACATTACTCTTACCTGAGAGTCTGAGACTAGTTTTGTTAAAAAAAACTATTAATTTTGATATGTGCACGACTTAAATATTGTAATTTTTAACTGCTATTACTAATAAAAAAACTATTAATTTTGATATGTGTACGACTTAATTATTGTAATTTTTAACTGCTATTACTAATTACGCTGTAACCTTTGCCCTATGAAAAACAGACTAACAAAAAATACGACGATTGGTGGGAAAACTAAAACAACTAGGGATTTGTGATTTATTTTTCTACAGAATTTTCATTTATTTCCTTGCTTTTTTTTTAGAAAAGCGCTGTGTAATCTTCGGCGGAACTAGCAATTGTCTGGTTTTCCGCGCTTCGACAATAATGTACTATTATTTTGTTTGGTACAATTACAGTTACTCGTTATTATCAACGATAATTATCAATACGCAATTATCTTGATAATTATCAACGATAATTATCCAGTGCAACCCTGGGCACTACCACTATACAGGCCAGCCTCGCGTTATAATAACACCAACTTCGTTATGGTTGGGTATTCATGTTTTATATAATATGCGTACACGTGGTTACGAATTGCATCTGCGTCAAATGTGTCGATATCTGTTACGGGCTTGCTCTTCTTTCTTTTTTAGGGGAACTTAAAACATTTTCTTCAGTACCAGAAGGTCCATACTTTTGCTTCAAGATGGTTCGAACGGTTTTTTTCCGATGCCAAGTGCTTCTGCGACGCGATCTTGTACTTGCGTTACAGACAATAAAGGTCCACCATTAACTGATTCACGTTCGAAGTATTCAGTTAACTTCACAAATTCGCGTGACTCGCTGTTAATTGTACGTCCTCTTTTTGACATGTTGAAACAAGAGTTCGTACGATATAACAAGAAACACCAAAATCAAGTACAAATCACTGTGTTTATCAATGTCCAAAATAGAAATGCCGAGGTCAACGTGAGTAAGCAGAAACAATCCGAAAAACAAAGCCGAGGTCAACGTGAGTAGTAAGCAGGAACGGTCCGTAAAACAAAGCCGAGACGAGAAGAAGTAACAGTTACAAACGAGCATGCGGTCAAGTTGACAAGATAGCGAATGACAGACTGCGCAGGGTGAGTGTGCGCGTGCGTCAACGCCACTTGGCCAGAGACAAGCCATTCTATTTTTTTTTCTTCTCAGAACAAGGCCTCCAATTAGTTTTGTGAACGGACGGCGTAGTTTATCGCTTTGAAAGCGATAAACTACGATTTTGACGTTCATAAGCATATACTAAGACGCATCTAAATTGAATAAACGATATTGAATCTTGAATTTAGATTTAATATGTGAGTAGGCCTTAAAAAATACTTATTTTGTCCATAATCGATTATGAATAGTCTATGGACATTATAAAAAATCGTTAAGCACATCACTAAGCCGAGTGGGCGGTGCCCGTCCATGAAAAATCCAATTTTTGTGGAACATTTCCATATACAAAACTTTATGGACGTAAACTGTCGAAACGGGCTTTTTATTTTGTGTTGACTTTAGTTCACATAGTTGGAGACTACATTACGTCTTAATATCAACGACTATGAAATCATATATCTAAATTGCCACCTATTATTAAAGAACCTGGTTAAATTAGCGGAAAAAACGACTCTATCCCAAATTTAAGAAAGCCTTTTTAACTTTCCATCCAGAAAAACAGATGAAAGTTCTTATGAAGAAAGCCAGAAAAAACGATAATTGTCAGTTTTCATAGATGAGACGTGGTTGAATGCTAATCATACGGTCACTCGCGGTGGGGCTGATAACACTCAAGCATCGACATCAAAAAGCGCCAATGGGTAAACCGGCCGGATTCATCATTTTTGCGATGGATGGATGAACTGTCAGGCATCGTACGTAATGGTTTTTTAGCATTTAAATAGAAAATTACTTCAGACTACCACGAGGAGATTAATGTATCTACTTTTAACTAATGGTTCGAGACAGTAATGTTTCCTACTATGCTAGAGCCTTTCGTTAATAATAATATGACAGTGCTCCATGTCATTCGGCATAAGTAGATAAGGCGCCTACTCAAATAAGAACAATGAATTGGCGTCAAAGTAAATGCTTAAAGATAAGCTGATAAAATTGTTTTAAACTCTCAAACCTGTAAATTTGCTCTATGAAATCAACGAACTTACTGGGGCATACGGTAATTATACTCCAAGATCTCCCCATACTATTGGAAATATAACGCTATTGACTTGGTTTGGGCTCAAATTAAAAATAAGTTTACAAATCACTACAAAAAACACTTGTAATAAAAATTATTTTGCAAACAGAAATATTTTTATAATAATAAAATACGAAAACGAAATTAATTTTTGGTGGTATTGAAACTGACAATAAATAAATTTATTACAGCTCCGCTGTTTATTAAAAGAAGCAAGCTCTAAAAAGTCACGAAAGGCTGAAGTCATATAAAATACCTAAACGATTAGACAGCATGATTGACAAAATTGTAATGCAAATAGGTGAAGACGATGGTGACGACAGCACCCCAAGCGATTCATAGTCAGATTGTGAATTATATATAAATATATACACACCTTAAAATCATAATATTGTTATCTCAATTAAGCACACACGACACCAAATTAAGTTGCGTATTTTCAGTATAAGCTGAACACGTCCATTAAGTCCAATTAAACTAGTGTTATAGTGTGATATGGGGAATAGCGCGTTGCGTCTCTAGCATATATTGGGAACGGTTTGGTTTGATATTAAGACCAATATCAAATATTTAGAACAAGTCGTGCTATAATCTGACGAGCACATGACGTGAAATGCTTCTGGCGCTTAGAAATAGCGCAACACCAATTACACTGTCACATGAATGTTTGGTTCTAGCAACAGCAGCGAGCGCTTGGCAAACGACTTTCGAACACACTGATTTACAAAATTCATTTGACAGGTAGTTATATTAGGGGTTAAAGTATGAAATTGCCGATTTGTACTGAAAATCTATATTGTTTATTTTTTAAATTTTTAACAAATTTATTTAATCAAAATAGTTGCCATTATTATCTATACATTGCTGCCATCTAATGGGAAGGTCATTAATGCCTTTGCGATAGAATTCCGACGATCTAGACTGCACAAACTGTGTGAAAGCATTTTGTACTGCCTCCTGGGAAGAAAACTTCTTGTCACGTAGATAATTGTCCAAATCACGAAAAAAATGGTAGTCCGTTGGAGCAAGGTCTGGTGAATACGGAGGATGACGAATGGTTTCTAACTGCAGTTCCTGAAGGGTCAAAATGGTTTCTCGTGCTGTGTGAGGTCTCGCGTTGTCGTGGAGCAATAATGGTGAAGATCGATTCATGAGTCGGGGCTGTTTTACTGCTAGTTTTGTCAACATGGTTCGGAGTTCGGCACAATAGACATCTGCCGTTATTGCTTGACCAGATCGGAGAAAACTATAGTGAATAACACCATGCTGAGACCACCAAACAGTTACCATTACCTTTTTATTGGTAAGTTTTGCTTTAGGACACTGTTGTGGCATTTGACCTGGGGTCAGCCATTGCATTTTTCTTTTCCGGTTATCATAAAGAATCCACTTTTCATCACATGTTACAATTCGATCCAATATTCCTTCATTTCTGTACCGGTTCAACAAGGCAACACAAGTTTCAACACGCGTTTCTTTCTGCAGATCAGTCAAATCATGAGGCACCCATTTTTCGTATTTTTTTATTTTATTGATTTGACGCAAGTGAGTCAATATTGTGGGTAAGGTAACGTTAAACCATGCCGCTAATTCCTGGGTACTTTGACTAGGATCGGCTTCCACTATCTCTCTTAATTCATCGTTATTTACCTGTGTGGGCGGTCTTCCTCGTGGCTCGTTCTTTAAGTCGAAATTTCCATCACGAAAGCGTTTAAACCAAAATCGCACGGTGCGTTCATTAGTAGACCCCTCTCCAAACGCAGCATTGATATTGCGGGCTGTTTCTGCCGCGTTAGTTCCGCGTCGGAACTCGTATTCAAAAATAACTCGAATTTTCGCAGTATCCATCTTTCTTGTCTAAATTGAATAACAAAAACAATTGAAAGTCGATATTCAAATGTTTTACATTTTTTAAAAAAAGAACATCATAGAAACCATTTAAAAAAAGTTTCATTCGAAAACCTCAAACCATGAAGATTCTATGTCAATTCAAAGAACCTATTGCAATAAAACGGCAATTTCATACTTTAACCCCTATTACAAGGTTTCTGTATTTCAACATACATACATGTGACTTCAAGTGACGTATCATTATACTAAATCTAGAAATAACTTTTCAAATCTAAGTAGTAGTAAAATTAAAAGTAGATACATTACTAATCCCAAACAGGGATGCCAAATGTAATAAGAAAAATAAGCAAATAGGGTAATGCAAATGTTTAGTATATAGGTATTTTATTTCTGTCGATGTTATGTTACATTATGTTATTGTGCATCTACTTTAATTGACCAGATAATGAACTTATAACTAAGAGCTACACTGTCTATTAGCTACTCATATTTAAAGTTAATTTTACGTTAAAAATTAAGATTCATTCAATTACGACTGCACTGCACTTTCTGTAGCGTTTTTCATTTAGGAAGAGATATTACTGATAATTTGAAAACCAACTGGCTATTGCACCAATCATCATAGGTTGACATGATTATGTTTCAGTCCCATTAGTTTGGAAAATACAAGATGTTTCATGACACGTAAATAAATATATTTATTTATTATTAAAAAAATTGTTTTGTGCCTCCTATTCTAATATTTAGAAGTTTTCTTTTTTAACCTCATATAGGATCTACATTAACTGTCTATTTATTTTAGGCCTATGACCAACAGTGGACGTTGCAAGTCTGTATAATGATTAACATTGGTTTATTTAATTCAGTGCAGCTTTATCTTTATATTGCATCAGTTATTTATTTATCAGATTTCGCTGTTATCACAAATCGCAAAATGGTAACAAATAATATTTTCTAATTGTGCAAAAGCAAGAGTTTGAGCAAGACAAAAGAACTACTGATGTCACTAGCGGAAAAAAATTACTTTTTGTATCAATTTTAATTAAATGATAGATAGCAAAAAAGAAAACAAAGGATTCATCACTAGGTTATAATGTTTTCTAATAATTATTTTCCAACATATACTTTGATCATTCATTGCATATTCGCTCCAGCATGAGTCTTGATATTTTAACATCATTATAATTTTAAATAGTTAGCATTTTATATCGCTAAGCATAAAAACTGAAATTATTAGTTAATGTCAAAATAATAATACTAAAAATTTAAAATGAGAAATGCAATTTCCTTAATATTTTTAAATTACTGTAATATTGATATATGTCTTAATCTATTATTTAATAGTTTTTTCATATATATAACAAACAGGTTGTACTTTTGCTTACCTTCACAAATATCGTGTGCACATCGTCTTTTAAGAGAACCATTAACTATATTTGGAGGAGGTTTACTGGCATCAAACCTGCAATATCAAACAAATTATTAGATACCTGTTTAACCCTTCTGTTCATCTAATACAGATTCCACAAAAAATATGGTTTATTAATTTGCACTATGGACAAGCCCCATTATATATGTTTGCATTTTTCCATTCAATTTTTAATGTCTGTTTATTTAATTATTTGTTACAAAAACATGTGTTATACTACTAAGCATAATTTCTTCCAACATTTACAAAGGGAAATCTGCTAAAATAGAATCCATGTTAGAAGAACTGAAGGCTATTTGCAGAGCAATATTTTTACAAATTAAAAGAAAATATAGTACCCACTTAAATTTTTCCTTTGTATTTAATACACCTCACTTATTGAGAACACATATGTACTTTTTATATCATGCTTACTGCTTTTCTGGTAAATTGATTAAGAATTTGGAGTGAAACAATTAATGAGTAAAGTACAGTGTACACATAGCTTCATTAAATTTTCCATTAATTCGAATAAACCAGCTACAAAACCAATTTTTCATATATTTGTATTCAAATAAATATAAAATAACTGTTGTATTGTACATTAAAAGTTATAAATATTTTGCTTTATCTGTTATGTTGGAAAATATTTTCTTGTTTTTTGAAAACCTTGACGCAGTGCCACAAGCCTTTTCAGATTTTCATGAAATCATACCCCTCGAAATCTACTCACTGCTCCAAATATTGATGGAAGAAAGAGAAGTGGGAATGGAGGAAAGAAATTTCTAATGACATTCAGCAAACAAATCATTTACTAGTTCTTCAGTCTTAGCTCTAGGAGCATAGAGTAAGTCTGGTTCTCGGTTGTCAAGTAGCATGACTTGTTCATTATTTTTATCCCTTGATACCCATATGTAACGCTTCAATTAGACTTTTTTTAGGAGGCAAGGGAGGAGTCATATCTTCACTACATGTCCTTGGTTTTGTTACAGAATTTACAGAAGGGTACTCAATATTATGCTTATTTTCTTTGAAAATCTTCATTCATTAAGTCACACAGACATAGCAATAGTTAAAATGATTTCTAGGTTTGCACCACATATTTGATGCTGCATTTGCAGCATAGATGTGTTGTTTCAAACAATTTCCAAATTTTCCATTTAACCATGACAGGGCAGTAGCATAAAATTGCACACAAAACAATTGCAGAATCTAGGGTTTTTCTTGATGTACAGTACTCCACTATATTGAAAATATGGAGTACATATGATTTTCTTTAGACTAAAGAATGAACTGTCCACACATGTAAAAAAACTGTTTTGGTGAATTTTTACACTGTCAGTTACTAGCCTTTTCAAAATCTCAAATACAAGAAGAAATCATTGCATTAGATTATCTAGCGATTATATTTTTTAATATGAACAATATGAGGGTAGGTTAGTGGAGGTTATTGGGGTGTACTTTAAATAAATAAAAAAGATATCCACTGCTTACATACTATAATTAATTGAAAACTTTCTAAATCAGTTTTTCCGGTACCAGAATCATTTCAGGCAATGTTATTAGATTGGGCATATTCGTTCACTGATATGTATCACTTGCAAAATCTTGAAAAGATTTAATGTGTGTATGAAAAGGTCTAAAAGATATCATTTTGTATTTTGTGTGACAATATATGGTAGTTGTTAATGTTAATAAAAATAACTTACTTGGGTAGGGGTGGAGCTGGTTGACTTAAAGATACTGCTGGTGTGACTTGTGGGGGTGGTGCTAAAATAAAAATAAGCGCAAAACATTAATATTTTGTAAGCCATCAGTGATACTATAGTGTTGCAATATATACCTACCAGTATATAGGGCGGACGCAATAGTAGAGATCGTAGATGGTTCTGTGGGAGGTGGTGGTGGCGGCGGAGGCAAAGGAGGAAGCATCGTTGTCCCAACTGGGAGAGGCGGAGGTCCAGTCACTAGTGGCGGCGGTGGTGGAGGCGGCGGTTGAGTAATGAATAATGGAGGTTGAACGTTTTCCATCTGCACATTGTTTGCAGCGGCTGCCAATGCCGAATTCATAGCCGCGTGTCTTTCTAATAATACTTGAGGCAGTTGACCAGTCGTACGAAAAAGGTTCTCTTCTTCCTTTGAAGTGTGAAGGTAAGTGCAATTGGGCAACATACAACCTGTTCGATTTTGATAATCGTGACAAAAATTTATTATAGATTTCATTTCCTCTATCGTACATTCGTGGCGGTATCTACATTGTCCATGTTTGTTACAAATGCCCCATACAAAGTCTCTGCAAACTTCATTTTGTGTTTCCGACGATGATACATTTCTCAAACGAGGATCTCTTGGTGCTCCAGATTGCACTGTTAGTGAGCGGCCATTTTGTTTACTTGAATTCATTTTTCTGGAACATCAGAACAATTTGTCTTTCACCATTTCCATACGATTAAAACAAATTTTGTAATTATATACAATGGAAATCAAAATCTTTTGTAAAAACCAAAGAGTATATACATGTCTATAATAATCAGTCACTGAATAAAATGTCTACATCACGAAAAATGATATATCATGATGCTGGAGCGCAGTATAGTTTTTATAGTGATGGGACTTGAATCACATTTCTATGATGCGTAGGGACTTCAATAATTTGATAGGTCTATTCGTCAAAATTATAATCGCTTAATGATTCTACTGAAAAAGGATATTAATTTCTTTTTATTTGTGAAAATAGGTAATTAGTTACCATGCATTTTCTATAAAACATAAAATTATGTTTAATTTTTAGACGATTGGACTTTTATTAATAACCTATCTTTTTGTTAATTTGTATTCCTTGACTTCGACAAGGTAAAATACATTCCTACCTATCACCTTCCCCTTCCTATCCTATTCTTTCTACCTTATCCTTTCTATTCCATCCTTCTTAATTTCCTACTTCCATCCTATCCTATCCTACTAATATTATAAACGCAAAAGTTTGTAAGAATGTACGCAAGGATGTACGTCTGTTACTCTTTCACGCAAAAACTACTGAATAGATGTGGCTGAAATTTGGAACATAGGTAGATTATAACTAGGATACTTTAAAATGCGGTATTCCCAACGGAATGGGATTTACTCGGGTGAAACCGCGGGGCACAGCAATTAGGTCTATAAAGTGTTCAAAACCTTATCTTAGTATATTTTTATCTATTCGACGATTTTATTAATTCGAATCGGCGTGTAAATTCGTAGTGATTCGAATGTATTTATCAATTCAAATCATGGTTCGAATATTCGCCTGGTTATTCGATTTGATTCAAATATTCACTTTCAAATCGAGCCACATCACTAGATTTTATGTTCTTTGGTAAGTTTTCCCAGAAGGGCAAGCAAAGAGTACGAAGCCCATGCAGCCTAGCTTACACAAAGCTTATCGGCTCTATCTAATGAAGAAAAATAATAACTTAAATCCACTCACTTTATTTTTTATTCATTAGATAATGATGAAAGCCGATCTATGAATGATAGATGATCAAGAAATGATAAATGAACAGTGAAATTTTCCTTTCCCTAGGTTTCAGTAAGGGTGTGGGGTTTTACTGAAACCTTCCCACGTACGAGGGGCGATCCAAAAATGATGATAATCAGAGGCGTCTTTACCTCAATGCAGGGCCGAGCGCCCTCTAATGAGACACCTTCAAAGATGCTTCGATATGCCGGCGCTCTCAAAGACCCTGCGCTCGTGTTATGGGCGCGCGGTAGCAAAGCAGGGCTACTCCTTTTCCTACTCTAACACAATAACTTTTGTTTCAACGTGAAATCAGCCTTTAAACAGATAATTAAAGATTAAATTGGCGTAATGTCGCATCGAGACCAAAGGCGCGTGCCGGCATCGGCACCTGTTTGTTTTTATTCTTGACAACACGCCGGCAATCATTCCTAACTCGGCTGTATTAGAATGCTATGAGGTTCAAATTAAAATTCCCAGTGACGTGTGGCGGTCATTTTCAAAGGCTTGTGTACGCGTGCCGCAATTTTTGTTTTACCGCTACACCGTAGTTTTGCGAAATAAGCCTTGATGCAATTAGATTAAGTATCATCTTTGAATAAACATGTAAATATCAAGTAAATCGGCTTTTCTTTTGATAAAAAATATAAAGAGTAAGATTTGGTTATTTGCTTGCACAATTATTGCGACATGCCTCGAGGTCGGAGGTCATCAAAAATAGCTAGCGAAATTCATGAAAAAAAAACAAGACATCGAGTGATAGATAGTGATATCGAAGTTAAATACTCGACCTAGGATTTTTCATTTGTTTATCCTACCGCAGTGCGGAACATGAAGGTAAGTTAAAAGTGCTTTAATATGTACCTATTGTATACTTAGGTATTTATTTAGGTCTTACTCATACCTAACCTTTGAACAACGTACTACTTTTTTATTTTATTTATTTACTCCGTTTGATTGCCTAATGTAGGTACCGCGACGTTGATCGATATGTCATATCTATACTTATATTATAAATGCGAAAGTAACTCTGTCTGTCTTTCTGTCTGTCTGTCTATGTATTACGCTTTCACGCCTCAACCGCTGAACCGCGACTCCGTCATGAATTACAAAAAAAAAAGAGAAAAACGGCTAAGAACTCATTTAGGTATGGCGTCACATAAATTTTGTCATTGAAGCTGATCCATGGGAGCCTCCAATTAAATACCTAGGATGTACAATCAATGGATACAGAATGGAGAAATTTAAGAAAAAGCTCTTCATTGCAGCCAACAGATTTGCAGTCGAATCTGGGAGAATATTGAGGAAAAATCATATTAGTTACTGATTCA
Organism: Calamotropha paludella; assembly: GCA_927399485.1. Taxonomy (NCBI): domain Eukaryota; kingdom Metazoa; phylum Arthropoda; class Insecta; order Lepidoptera; family Crambidae; genus Calamotropha; species Calamotropha paludella. The sequence goes on along the minus strand of OV656803.1, from coordinate 26,392,345 downwards.
GCTGACGGGATATCTTATATTTGATTTCACGCAAATTTTTTTTTGAACCGAAGTGCTCACATTACTCAAGAACAGTGGTACAGCATATTTTTTCCGCCATTAATTTAATCAAAACAAAACAGTGAAATCAACTCTGAACAGAGTAAATTGAAGACCTATTCATACAAAACAATTGTTACGTAATACACTCTATTTTAATTTGGAAATTAACACTGAAATAATTTAAATTTGTAAATAGTATTTTTTGTAGCGGAGCGAACGAAGCTCCCATGGATCAGCTTCAATGGCGCAATGTCTGTTACGCCATAACTTCCCGAGTTCCTAACCGATTTTAATATGTTTTTATTTAATTTTTTGCATTCACAATGCAATATTTCTATAAGATATAAAATACGTGTGTAAATCCCACACACGGTGGTTCGAATCCCATCTGAGGGCTCGGAGGCGTGGTTGTTTTTTACACACGTATTTTATATCTTACGATTTTAATATTTTTTGTGTGGAATCGAATCAACAGGTTTAGGACCAGATGGTGACAGAATTTTGAAATTAGCGAAATTCCCATTGAACCAAAAAATCTTCTTTTTTTTAGGTATTACGCTCCGCTCCAATATATGGTGCTAGCGTAGCTTTATGCTTAGCGACTGCATCGCCTAGTATGTTTTAGTTTCGTACGGGTTTTTTAAATATTTCAAGTACGGACTTTGTACGGATGTTGTTGAATATACGGATTTTAGGACTCTACTGCAGGGATGGCGAACCAATGGCACGCGTGCCATTAATGGCACGCAACACAATATTTTGGGCACGTCATTGATAACAAAATTCATTAGGCACTTTGAAAAAATAGTGTGAAGTAGGTTTTATACGACGAGCGACCGCGAGTGATACCTACGCTTTTAACAATATTTTCATCTACCTATGCCTGCGAGTCATTATTTTCAGAGATGCATTACATTAAAGACTCAGTTAGAAACCGTTTGACAGATGACTACAGTTCAGCATGCATTCTGCTAAAAGTAACATCTTACAACCCTAACATATGTTATTTATCATCTTATCTGCAACAACAGAAGTCGCACAAATTTTATTTAAATTACTATGTGATTACATTGCAAAATGTTAGAAAGAGGCTATACACACTCGCGTCTTTAATTGACATATAACTGTCTATGGAATTTAAAATAAAGAAGAAAATTATTCCTTGATTAGAAGTGTCTGTAATATGTCATGAAAATATTAATAAATATATTTTACTCTTTAAACATTCGACCGTTTAATATTTAAAAGGTTATGGGCCCAGTAATGCGAGTAAATAATTATAAAAATGTATAAAAGTAATACGGTTATAGAATGTTTAAATAAAAATAATTATGACACTTGGAAAATACAAGCTCAAGCCGTGCTTATAAAAAACGGATTATGGGACTTCGTTAATAAGACCGAATTAAAGGATGATGCCGAAAAACAAAAGGATTTAATTGCAAGGTCTGAATTATTATTATTAATTACGCCAAATGAAATAAAATTAGTAAAAAAATGTCAAACGTCAAAAGAAGTATGGGACGTATTACAAGCAAATTTTGAAAGTAAGGGTTCTGCTAGAAAGGCAACATTGCTAAAACAAATAATAACTAGTAAATACGATGGAAAAGGCGACATCAAAGATTATTTAGATAACTTCCTAGATATTGTTGACAAACTAAACAATATGAACGTAAAAATAAATGACGAACTATTGACAATAATAATTCTTTATAGTCTTCCATCATCATATGAAAATTTTCGTATAGCAATAGAAACCAGAGATAGCCTACCCACGCCAGAAATATTAAGAATTAAAATAATGGAAGAATATCAATCCAGATTTGCTTGTTCATCACAAAATAATGACATACAAGATAACGAGGCCTATTATACTAATAGAAACAATAACAGATATTATAACAAAAATCAAAACAAATTTAAAAAATGCCAATACTGTAATAAGACCAATCACCAAAGCGAAAAATGTTGGTTCAAAAATAAAGGCAAAAATAATAATAACAAAAATAAACATGAAACAAAAAAGGTCGAAAAATGCTTATCAACAAATATACCAAAGATGAAAAGTAGATGGTGTCTAGACAGTGGCTGCACATCACATATGTGCCATAATAAAAACATAATAAGAAATTTTGAAGCAATTGAAAATCAAACTATTAAATTAGCTTCAGAAGACAAAACAGAGAAAATACTAGGAAAAGGAGACGTTATATTAAGCCACTTAAACTCAAACTTAATACTAAAAGACATCTTGTATATACCAAACCTGACGTCAAATCTTATATCAATATCCAAACTAGTTGAAATAGGATATAAAGCATATTTCAATAATAAATGTGCTATTATAAGAGATGCTTATGGTAAAATAAAATTGATAGCGAAGAAAGAAGATGGTTTATTCTACTTTGATGGTAAAGAAAATGAAATTGCTTTTAAAATAACAAAAATACAAAAACGGCACGAAAACTTAGGTCACATAAATGAACTTGACCTTAAAAGAGCATTAAAAAATGAAACGATAAAAGGACTAAATTTCAACATCAATGATATTTTAGATCCTTGTGAAGTATGTATACAGGGTAAGATGACTCGAATTCCATTCCCTAAAAACGAAGGACATAAATCAAAAGAATTGCTTGAAATAGTACACTCAGACGTTTGTGGACCAATGCCAATTGCAAGCAATGGGGAAAATCGTTATTTCATCACATTTATTGATGATTTCAGCAGATATTGTCGAGTATACTTTATGCAAAATAAAAATGAAGCTTAAACAAAATTCATAGAATATAAACAGGAAGTTGAAAAGTTTACAGAAAGAAAAATAAAAGTTTTACAAACAGATAATGGAACGGAATACAAAAATATTAATTTTGATAGTTATCTAAAAGAAAATGGCATTTCTAGAAGATTATCCGCCCCCTATACTCCACAACAGAATGGAACTGCAGAAAGAAAAAATAGGACTCTTATTGAAAAGGCAAGATGCATGTTGATACAGTCTAAAGCTGATGAAAGGTTTTGGGCAGAAGCAGTATTGAATGCAAATTACACCACAAATAGAGTACCTACCGAGTTCCGCAAATGAAAATAAAACTCCATTTGAAAAGTGGGTTGGATACACGCCATCAGTGAGACATATGCATCCGTTCGGTACAAAAGCATATGTATTAATTAAAACAAAACGAGGAAAGTTTGCACCAAGAGCACTTATTGGATTTCTCCTCGGATATTCAGAAAATTCAAAAGCTTTTCGCATATGGGTTGAAAGATACAAGAAGGTATTTATTACTAGATATGTAAAATTTGTAAATAAAATGTACTTTGAAATACCTAACGCTAGCTATACTGATAGAAAAGAAAATAATGATATATTTAAAACTATAATTACATCAACTCAACAAAATGAAAATGAAGAAAACTTAGATGTAAATGAAAACATAGATTTAAATGTAAATATTAATAATAACGATATAAGCGATAGTGAAACTATAATAAATGAAGAAACAAATGAACTTAATGAAAATACTATTGCTGAATCTATAACAAATGAACTCCATGATGATAATAATAATGGAGAGGTACAAAATATTGGAACAGAAGAAAACCACTCTGATCCGAATGGGAATAGACCAAGAAGAAATACAAAACCACCCATATGGACAAAAGATTATGAAATGAATTTCAATAGCTCTTCACAGGTAGAAGATGAATGGAAAGACGCTATATGTTCTGAAATATCATCACATCTAAAAAACGAAACATGGTCTAGAAACCTTTCGGTCGAAACATAATCGACTCAAAATTAATATTAAAAGAAAAATTAGGATCGGATGGACAAATAGAAAGAAAAAAGGCTAGACTTGTCGCAAGAGGATTTTCTCAAATGCCAGGTTTAGATTACCAAGAAGTTTACGCTCCCGTATCGAGACTAAGTTCAATTAGACTACTTGTTTCAATGGCAGTAAACGAAGGCATGAGAATTGAACAAATAGACATTTGTACAGCATTTTTAAATGGAGATATCGAAGAAGATTATATTTATGAAAACTCCAAAAGACTTAAAAATATATTTAAAATATATTAGTAAAGATAAACAAACATCCTGTAATATAAAAAAGAAGGCATTAGATATGCTAAAAATAATGGAGTCAAATAAAGAAAATAATGTCTGCAAATTAAATAAAGCAATATATGACCTAAAACAATCTGGTAGACAATGGTATATGAAATTAGATGAATATCTCAAACAAATTGAATTCAAACCTACAAACTCTGATCCATGTGTCTACATATACGCGAAAGGCGGAGAAGAAAAGGTCATTGTTAGCATATACGTAGACGACATATTAATAGCATGCAAGTCAAAAGCAAAAATTGATGATATTAAAAAGAAAATATCAGATAAATTTGCCCTAAGAGATCTTGGAGAACTTAAATACTGTTTGGGCATAAATTTTACAAAAGAAGAGAATGGTATAAAAATAAGCCAAGAACAATATATAAATAGCATTCTCGAAAAATACGGCCTAAGCAATTGCAAACATGTATCGACACCCATGGAAATTGGAACAAAGCTAAATAAATCTTTGACATGCCAGAAAGAATTGCCATTCCAAAATTTAATAGGATCCCTAATGTACTTGGCTGTAGCTTCACGTCCAGATATTATGTTCGCGGTAAGCTACATGAGTCAATTTAATAATTGTTACTCTCAAGAACATTTTAATGCTGCCAAGAGAATCTTACGATACTTAAAAGGTACGAAAGATATTGGGATTATTTACCAAAAAGGTGAAGAAAAGCTCGTCGGATATGCCGATGCAGATTGGGCTTCTTGCATAATAGATCGAAGATCTTACACAGGCTACATTTTTACAAATGGAAAGTCACCAATTAGTTGGGAATCAAAGAAGCAAAGGACCGTAGCCTTATCAACAGCTGAAGCTGAATATATAGCTTTAACAGAAGCAGCAAAGGAAGCAATATATTTAAAAAATCTTATAAATGAAATTGGTAATAACCAAGAATGTGTTACAATACACAGCGATAATCAAGCTGCGCAAAACATAATAAAAAACAACTTGGTTAATCAAAAATCGAAACATATAGATTTAAAAGCGCATTACATAAAAGCATTAGTCAAAGAAGGACATATAAACATTACATATATGCCAACAGAGACAATGCCAGCAGACTTTCTGACGAAAGCTGTACCAGGACCAAGACTTCAAAATTTAACTAACATGGTCAATATAAAACGCTTCATGTGAGGCGGAGTGTTAGAAAGAGGCTATACACACTCGCGTCTTTAATTGACATATAACTGTCTATGGAATTTAAAATAAAGAAGAAAATTATTCCTTGATTAGAAGTGTCTGTAATATGTCATGAAAATATTAATAAGTATATTTTACTCTTTAAACATTCGACCGTTTAATATTTAAAACAAAATGTACCTATTTTTTATAGTAAATAAAGAGTTTTGAGTTGATTGCATTTATTATTATTATAGTCCCAATAATCACAATGTAAAAATTATTTGATGGCACGTCTATGACCTAATTAAACTTTTCTTTAGAAAAATGGCACGTTGATACGTAAAGTTTCGCCATCCCTGCTCTACTGTATGGCAACACTACTTGGGTGACTTGTCACTTTAGGTCTTTTCATCAAAATAAATTATCAAAGTACCGCCTCTCAAGTTTAGTGAAGTGCACATCTGTTAATAGAGCGCAGTGATACATACATATTCTTTGTCTATTAACTAAATTGGTTTTGCGATTGTGTGTTAAGTTTCTTTTGACATTGCTGGGTTAAATCTAATTAAAGTTTAAGTTACGATTTTTTGTTTTAAGTATTAACTTAAAGAGGTTATAATAATTCGACATGGCTGAGTAAGTTGTTTTCTATACATAATAACTTTGATTTTCCTAACCTGTGTTATTAAATAATCACCTAACTTGGATGATAGTCTCAAGTACTCCTCATCGTCTGTTTTTGTCAAATTCCACTAATAGACCTAATTAACATTCTCGCACTGTAGTTTGTATCCTGACGCCGGCGCCGATCATTCAGAAATGTATTTATTTAATACGTAGATAATTGAATGAACATAACACAAGTACTAAAAATCTTAAAAACTTTAAGTTAATTGGATATTATAGACTTACATATTTTTCCACTTCTTTAAAGTTCTCATTATTAAGAAATTATATTTGGTGCCTAATAATAAATAAATTTCAGAATGTCGTTTTTTTTACATTGTTATATAATTATTTCTTGTTTTATTGAATAGACTCAATTAATTAATGCCATTCTAATTGTTAAATTTTGTCTTAATTTTTTTGCATTTTTTTACTGTCAAAGCGATACCAAGGTCAATTGAAGGTGAACTTGGTTTCTTTTGTGATATATTCTTATTTTATTCTTAATGTTGTTGTTCATGTATCAGACAAAAAGCAGATATTGCCCTTATTGGATTAGCAGTAATGGGACAAAACCTTATTCTGAATATGGATGACCATGGATTTGTTGTATGTGCTTATAACAGAACAGTGTCAAAGGTAACATATTTAGATTTCTCTGCTGTTATACACATTTCTTTAGCATTTTTTTCATAAAATAAATTTTTTAGGTTGACCAGTTTCTTGCTAATGAAGCAAAAGGAACTAAAATCATTGGAGCTATATCACTTGAAGACATGGTACAGAAGTTAAAAAAACCAAGAAAAGTAATGTTGCTAGTGAAGGGTAAGAGTATTATAGTAACAAAGTTTGTTTAGGATGACAATAAATTATATACATCCATGCATAAAAGTATTTTGAATATAATTTACAAAAAACCTGGAATTTTCCAATTAAATATTGTTGCTTGCTTGAAAATAACATGCACCCAACATTGCAACTGCAATTAATGTTATTTTACATTTAAATCATCTGTTAAATATAAAAGACACACACACACACACATAGTATATATCCAATAATAATACTCAAAAAGTTGGGAACAATATTTTACCATTTTTATAATTTTTCAGTGTCCAGTAAGTGTATAATTTACCTCACTCTAAGTTTAACTTGCAAGATAACTTTCCATGTAGTTGGATTATAATTATTTGATCTATTGATTTTATCAAAATGGTTCTTGCAGCTGGCTCAGCAGTTGATGAATTTGTCAAGAAATTAATACCTCTTCTTGAGAAAGGTGATATCATAATAGACGGTGGTAACTCACAATATCTAGACACTCAAAGATGGTGCAAAGAACTTGAACCTACAGGCATCCATTACATTGGCATGGGAGTAAGTACATGTAGCAGAAATAAAAAATACTGGCTTAATTTGCATAAAAACCATATTGTTACAAAGTAAATTCAAAATTTTTGTATTATTTAATATTTTTAATTCTAAATTTGTAGGTAATTGGTTATATTTTCTAAGTGTGCACAACCAATAATTATATTATTAAGTTCAGTTTTAACAGTATGCAACTGGTACTAAGATATTATTTTCAGGTAAGCGGTGGAGAAGATGGTGCTCGGTATGGGCCTTCTCTCATGCCTGGTGGCCATACTGCAGCTTGGCCACATGTTAAACCAATCTTCCAGGTTTGATTATTTTTACTTTTTGCTTTTAAATTGCTTTTTTCTTATTCCACACTATTAAACTGACATGTTCATTAAAATATATCTCATATGTATGAAAAACATAAAAGGGCTACAAAATACAACTTTAAACATGTTAAATAGAAAAATAAGTAGATGACAATTTATTCCTTAATAATATTTTAGTGAGTGTTTCAGATTACATTACATTATTATCATCAACCTGTTAATATCTACACTGCAGTAGGTCTTTCCTATGGATGTAAAATACCTTATGAAGTGGCAGGATAATGAATTTTTGGGCATTTATCCAATGACCAACCTTTGCGATAGTTGCTTTACTTCTGCAAATGTAGACAGGACGCTCTTATTGATGCGTCAAGGAACTCCTTCAACCAGCATCTAATATTCTTTAATGATTTTAGGCTATTAGTGCCAAAGCTAATAACGAGCCATGCTGTGATTGGGTTGGAGACGGTGGCGCCGGGCATTTCGTAAAAATGGTTCATAATGGTATTGAGTACGGAGACATGCAACTCATTTGTGAAGCCTACCACCTAATGAAGGATGTCCTAGGTAAAGAATTGATACCTTACAGTTATAGTAATAGATAGGTTGAATAGAGGCGTTGAATACACCTCTATTCAACCTAAATAATTTTGCCGTAAGTAAAAAAATCCAGTATAGTTCCATTATCTTTAGTAATGTTTTTTATTTCTCGTTATAAGGAATGGCACAGGATGAGATGGCTGCAGTGTTTGAAGATTGGAATAAAGGGGAATTGGACTCATTTCTTATTGAAATTACTCGTGATATTTTGAAATTTAAAGACACAGATGGTGAGTGTTTCATATGATGATTTTTGTGAGTGAATTTTAGTTTTATTCTCTTTATTAAAACTGGCGACTGAGTGGCTTTTGAGTTGGCTATTGGTATTCCCACTTGTTGATTGGTTACAGAAGTACTATCAACAAGATACTTTAAACAGAAAATTATTATAAAAAAATATAAAAGTTTGCCTTAAATATTACTTTAGAATCAATACTAATTTGGCATTTCAAAAAATAACTTTACAATATTCAAATCAAAATGGCGAGCAATCAATTTGACCATATAAAAGCATCGCTTTATAATAATCATTAAGTGGTATTAAATATATGCATTTGAAATCATAATTATTAAACAGGCAAGTTCCTGCTGCCTAAGATCCGTGACTATGCTGGACAGAAGGGCACGGGCAAGTGGACTGGTATAAGCGCCCTGGAGTATGGAGTGCCTGTTACTCTTATTGGAGAAGCTGTGTTCGCACGATGCCTCTCTGCTCTCAAAGGTAACTTATTTGGTTCCACATTTAAAAAAGTCACAAGTCTTGAATTTATCATTGCATTTTATTTTTATTAAGCTTAAGATGCAATATTTGATTATATGATGTTACTTTTAGTCAACATTCATAAATTGCATACAAAATGGGTAAAGATCATCGTTTATATATGAACGGGTGGTAGGTAAATAATAATTGATTAACAACCGCTTGGTGAAACGGTAGTGATTCTGCCTTTCGCACCAATGAAGCTGGGCTGGAGTACCATAAGGGGCAGATTTTTGTATGATAAATATGAGCATTTTTACAGAAGTCATGGGTTTATATACACATCTATATATATCTTTATATGAATAAAACATATTTATGTATCGTATAAGTATGTCTATTCGTTACCCTAGTATTAATAACACAAGCTTTACCGTGCTTACTTTGGTCTAATCTAATAGGTGTGATTGTTGGAAATATCATTATTAATGATAGGATGATTCAAATGAATTTGTGTTAAGTGCAGTAACATCAATCTTTAAATAGATTGAAATTATCACCTGCTATGAGCCATTTAAAATCAGTTCGCTGCGAGTGCTATGCCGAATGACCTCTTATAATATTACGTTTTACTTTTATTGACCTTTTTAATGTTATTACATTAATATCATACCGGTCTTATGTGATAGATAAGTTCTACATTTTTATAAGAATATTGGGTGATACTCAAAATATTTACCTATAAATAAATTATGACAACATCACATTTATGAATGTTTTATTATAACAACGAAAACTCAAAATAGTGATACAATGGGCGGTCTTATTGAGTCAAAGAGATCTTTGCTTTGAATGGATAGAACTGGAAAAAGCGTAAGAAAGGGAGGTGTAAACGAGAAAATTATAAACTATGTATATATATACACATACATAATAAACAAAAAGTGTAAAGCTAGTAGGATATATCAATTGTACGCAGCTCCATCCGTATGCAAATAATATCCTTTTAATGTTGCATTATTTTAATTCTTTTTCTTTCTCTTTTATTAGAAGAGCGTGTAAAAGCAAGCAAGACTTTGACAGGATCGCCAGAGAAGTTTACTGGTGATAAGAAACAGTTCTTAGAACATTTAAGAAAAGCCCTGTATGCCAGCAAACTTATATCTTACGCGCAAGGATTCATGTTACTACGCGAAGCAGCCAAGGTTAGTACTATAAGCTATAAGGTGAATGTGTTTGCCTTTGAGCCAAAATTCGATTATTTCGCTAAATAAGTATGATTAATATTTTTTACTCTTGGCTTTAATGTTTTCATTTGGACCGCAGGTCCACAGTTGGAACTTAAACTATGGCAGCATCGCGTTGATGTGGCGCGGGGGCTGCATTATACGCAGCGTGTTCCTTGGCAATATCAAGGTAAGCTACGAAGGATGCGAGACTCTCTTCGTATAATACTCAGGTGATGTGTAATTAATTTATTTCGATGATTTCTACATTACCTAATAGTATAAAACAAAGTCTCTTCCAGCTGTCTGTCCCTATGTAAGCTTAGATCTTTTTAAATCACGCAACGGATTTTGATGTGTTTTTTATAGATAGAGTGATTCAAGAGGAAGGTTTATATGTATAATACATGCATAATATAGTAGATAAAACACTAATAATTTTAGAAGTTTCTAATGTGATGTCATAAATAATCACATTTTTGCGCTTACATTGCAAACGCTGGCTGAACCCTATGACATAGATCAAAGTAATGTAGGTACTGAAGTATTGTACAATTTAAAAAGGTCTACAAAAAAGTCCGCGATGGTATATGTCTGACTCTTAGTGATAACCCACAATATCCATTTTTATCCTTTTTTTTTTACGAGAAATAATAGCTTATTTACGAAGCGATTTTAAGCAATACAGTATTAATCCTTATCCAATGAAGTACCTTAAATACATTATGAATTTAATATAAATCAATGCAGCCCTTTACAGCATGTCATTTAAATGATTGCTATATTTAGTATCAGTATTGCATCCGTGCGAAGCCGGGGCGGGTCGGTAGTTACAAATATAATATAAAACTTAAACGAAAAGGCGAGAGAAAAGAGCGCTATACGACCTTGCCGCGACCTCTAACGCGCGATAAAGCGTCACGCGGGACCCGGCCGGGCTCTTATTACGTAACCACGTCTTTCAATGACTTTACCTTCACTGACCTAGCAACAGCTCGAACAGTTCTACTTTAAATTTTATTAGTGTCAAAAGTATTTATTCACATTTAAAAAGTAACATAAATTCTCAACTTACAAACTTTGTAAATAAATATAAACAAACAAGTGAGGCATTAGTTTTACATGTCAGTACATAATAATCAGTACATTATTGAAGCTCCCATGGATCAGCTTCAATGACGAAATGTCTGTTACGCCATAACTTCCTGAGTTCTCAACCGATTTTAATATTTTTTGTGTGGAATCGAATCCACAGGTTTAGGACCAGATTGTACGGATTTCTGAATTTTGAAATTCGCAAAGACTCCCATCGAAACAAAAAAAATTTTTTCTTCTTTTTAGGTATTACGATCTGCTCCAATATATGGTGCTAGCGTAGCTTTATGCTTAGCGACTGCATCGCCTAGTGTTATGATAATACTTTGTATGTTTGTTACCATTTATAGTTACCATAGTTACCATAAGCCTAAGAATAACAGTTTTTATAATCAATTAACGTTACCATAGCAACGTGTGGCCAGGTCAGCTAGTAACAATAAAAATAGTCTATATTATTATTATTACTATTGTGCCTGAACTAGTTGATCCTGTATTTTTGGTGATAAGAGCTAATAAGTAAATAATAGCTTTTCTTAATCTCACAAGATTAATTGTAGCACTTGAATATTATCACTATTAATCTACACTACTTTTCATTCTTATATTTTAAAATACTCAATCGAAAGTTAAATGTATTATACTCACAATTTATTCCAAAATATATTTTCATATAAAGAGCTTCAGTGACATATTTGAAATTGGAAAAGCAATCGGACTTAATACTAGTACCATACTCTACCCATCAACCTGTGGGAAAGACGACACTTGTGTGTCGTTATATAATTAAATAAATTCATATTTAAATAAACGTTACCTTAAATACTTATCAAACTATTATGTACACACAATACCAAACCAATCTTCAAATTGCTTAATTTATATTAAGTTTCGAGAAGAATTGTTAGTAAAAAGCATAGTACTGTACAGTAAAAAGTAAGAAGATAGGACAGTAGAATTATTAAATGATTGAAAATGGATAACTCCTTATGAAAATAACATTGACGTAATTTTGTAAGGTTTAGTATGTAATCTCATTTAGTCTTTGTATTCCGTAGCGGCTCACCTTAGCATACAAAAGAAGAGAAAAGTCTAAATCCAATTAACTGTTTTACTATTAAATATTATTTTTAGTCTACAATTCTTAATGTAAAATAATAAATACTTTTCTTCTTTAGGTCTTTTATTCACTTTTTAATTACACTCATCTTAATGCTTTTTAAGAAAATCTCAAAGAGCATGGCATGTTTATTTCGTTCCTTTTTTAATAGAATTATTTGTTTCCTATGAACAGTCTTAAGTTCGAATCCTTTTTTGTTTAAAAGATGAGCATATTCTAAGCATTTTGTATCCGAGGCATAATTGATGTATACTTATGTATTCTATCTCTTATTTAGTGTCTATGCTATAAACTTTGCTTAGTTAGATAGTAAATAGTTACACATATTATGTAGATTTAATGAGGATATAATATTGTAAAGAATGTATAAATAATTTATATCTATACTACTCTATAAATCTGTGGGTTCTTTTTCTACATTTATTTTTTTGTACAAATTTTATGATAAATATTCTATTTATGTTTCACCAAATACCAAATCTACTATTTTTCCAAAATTTTGTCTGTCTGTCTGTCTATCTGTATGTCCCTCTATAAGTCAAGTACGGGTTAAACGATTTTAATGAATTTTGGTATATGGTACGAACATTTGATTGCGCTAATAATAGGCTTTTATATCATGTCGGTAAAAACCTTACAGTCCTAACTAAAATTATAAATTCGAAAGTGAGTTTGTTTGATACATTTTTACATCTTAACTACTCCACCGATTTTCATAAAATTTTTCATACACTTTGTCAGGGGTATAGAAAAGGTGCCTTTCATCCAGAAAAAAGGGCTGTTCCCGAAAGATAGGAATACAACTTTTAATCATTAATGTAATAGCATCGGCACCACGCTCTAGCCTATCGTCTTCTGGTAGGGCACGAATTCTGTACCAATGTGTTAGTGAAATAATGGTTGTTGTCGTTAGGATGCATTCACAAAGAACCCCCAGCTGTCAAACCTGCTGCTGGACCCGTACTTCAGTGAACGCATGGGCGCGTGCCAGATGTCGCTTCGCCAGGCCGTGGCGCAAGCCGCGCTACAGGGCGTGCCTGTTCCGGCCCTCTCCTCGGCGCTCGCCTTCTACGACGGGTACCGCTCCGAAGTACTGCCCGCTAACCTCTTGCAGGTACGATAATTTAGTCCTGAGCTACAATTATTATAATAATTAATTACCACAAATCCTTATTCAATTAAAACACAAAACCTTTCGAACCACCCGCTGGTTAAGTGGAATATTCAATCAAGGGGTACAAAACCGAACGAAAGGAAGGCGCAAGGAGAGATTTTAGCGGGTATCCGTGGTTCCACACGCTTCAAATTGACGTAGTTAATCTTCGGTGAAGAGGTCTGGACTCTACTTAAACTTTTAAACGCAGCACTTTTAAACGCGTTCTTAGATATCCTTCCATAGCTCTTTCCACTTCTGTCATACAAAAGCGTCGTAATTTAGAGCGAGTAAGGTTGCGACGGCCGGATAGCTCACAGATGCTGTAAGACATTTACATCCTTATCTATCTTCTATAGAATTGATTTTTATATAACAGGAAGTTATGGAACATTGATTTAAGTATCTGCTTGGGGGTCTATAGTATGATTCATGATGACAGAATAAATACGAACTATACCTGTTACCTATTAACAATTTTTTTATATATGAACAACGTAGTATATCAACAATTGTTTTATGGTTTATTAAGTATATTTTCCATGTTAAGTCTTCTTTCTACCTTTATGTTGAAGCCAAATGAAAAAAAACTTTGTATCACGTGTTTTCTGAATTCCAGGCGCAGAGAGATTATTTTGGCGCACATACCTACGAGCTTTTGAGCAAACCTGGTCAATACGTGCACACCAACTGGTCTGGCCACGGCGGGAATGTCTCTGCCTCCACTTACAATAACTAAAAATCTCATCGCTTGTTTATCCTTATATTTCCTTCTTACTTGTAACGCTTACGGGATCTTGCTATTAAATAGGATTCAATTTTGTTAAATACTATGATTAAATTAGTTTATTTCTTTTCCCCAAAGGAAGTTTAACTCTATTTATTCATTAAGATATGTGCTTATATATATATTGAATATTTTAATATAATAAATAACAATTTTTTAAATGTATCTAAAGGGACCAAGGAGTTTAAATCTTTGTTACTTTAAGGTCTTCCGTGGTCTTGCACGACTGAAGTATGTAGATGGTAAGAGAAAACATAATTGTTATAAGTCATTCCTTATATTTTGTTAGTCAACAACATTTGTTATACATATTGAGATGAGATAGCATACATAGTAATTTTAGCATCAAAGATTCGTGATTTTTCTTTTGCATTAATGCCGGTTTCCTTTTTAACTATATTACATTGCGATTTAGCAACTCTCTATGTACGGGCACGGGCATCGGAATCAAATTTGCGTCTTGGTCGTCGTGTTCGAAATTTTATACGTAAAAATAACATCGCTGCTAAAGTTAACATAAGCTCATGTGCTGTCTCTTACAAGTATATTTTGTACAAAGGAAACATTCCTATATTTACAGCTTTTATTCGGATGTTAGGTTGTCTGGTTTTTATAATTATAGTTATTTAATTTTTAAATTATGATAATACCTAGCTGTGAAAATAAAATGGGTGCTTTATATTTTTGGATTATTTTTATGGAATAAAATATTTTATAAAGTAACGTTGTTCTTCATGCATTTATATCCCCCGTATGTAGCAAAATTACCTTCTCTGATAGTCTCAAAAAGTCTAGTCTAAAACAAAAATACGCAACCTATGATCACGGCTCCTGTAAAGGAGTCGAAACGTCAGGATTAAATATAAAATAAAATAAAACATGCGCAAAAATCCGTAAAGAAGTGTTTTATTCTGATGTGTAATGTGCGCGGAAGTGTAAGAATTAAAAATACGCAATTTATAATAAACGTTGAGATGGTGGGATCAATGCTCGTATTAAACAGAATTCACCAGCAATTTCCTGTACTTATATAAGTACATGAACATTACCTCCTTAGCTACATGGTATTGACGACATAAAGCTTATACACTCACCGGCACGGAATCTTGGCCAAGCACAAAACTTACGATTGCGTGAATTTGGTAAATTTTAAATTATTTTTTTGAATGCAGGGATATTCAATAAACGTTAGCTTATTGTTCAATGCGATTTAATAAAGAATTTTGCGACAAATATCGAACAAGCATTTGTTTTTGACAAAAAGACAAGTTTTCACTACAGCAAAATTGTTACTTCTAAATTAATTATAAAAAAGTTTGAGCTTATTTTTTATTGAGTTTTAATTTTAATATCGAGTATTACCTCCTCTTGCTCTGATCACAGCCTGCATTCGATCTGGCATACTCTGAATGAGATTTTTGATCTCCACTTGACTAAGGTCATCCCACGCCTGCAGTGCTGCGATTTTAAGATCTGCAAGAGTTTGTGGAGGGTTCACTGGATCGTATCTTTCTTTTCAGCATGTCCCAGATATGCTCGATCGGATTTAAATCCGGTGACCGAGGCTGATCCTGGCCACTCCAGTTTCTGAATACCGACCTCCTGTAGGTAGTCATTTACACAACGGGCAAAGTGCGGGCGCGCGTTATCGCGCATTAGCAAAAATTCTGCTCGCCCGATAAACTCCGAATAAGGCATAACGTGATCCTGAAGGACCTCCTCAACGTATCGAGCAGCAGTTAAGCGGTTGTCAATAATAACCAACTCCGTACGCGCATCAGAACTTATTCCGCCCCACACCATTATGGAGCCTCCATGAAAACTCAGTCTGTGTTGTGGTTATGGGTAAATACCGTTCTCCTTGTCGTCTCCACACTCGTTCTCGGCCGTCTGGAGCTCGCAATGCTATCCTACACTCATCAGAGAACAAAACCCTTGCCCATTGCTCATGGGTCCAGTTAGCGTGTTCTTTTGCGAATCGCAGTCGAGATACTCGGTGCTGTCTGAGGAGTTCAGGGCCTCGTGCAGGTCTACGGGCTCTTAAGTTTACTTCCTCCATTCGTCTTCTTATTGTACGCTCGCTTACATTTATGCCTCTTGCGATTTGGAGCCGCTGTCTTATCTCAACTGCTGTAAGGTACCGATTCCATGAGATTTCCAACACGATAAATCTGTCATCGCGTGCTGATGTGCAACGTACTCCTCCACTTCCTGGTCTGCGAGTATAGCGGCCAGTCTCCTTGTAACGCCTAAGTGCATATTGCATTGATGAACGCGGAGCATTAAGCACTTCAACAACTTCACGCTGGGTCATCCCTTGGCCGATCAAAACTAAAGCTTGTGCAACTTGTTCTGGTGTTAATGGCATTTTCAATGGGAGTTTCACACTTGACAGTAATCTTACAACCAAGCAACAACAAGAAGGGCTTAACTACAGCAGTTAACTTTAAAAAAATTAGAATCAAAAAACGTGTGCCGAATGCGCAGGAGATCCACTGATAAGTAAATGTTAAAATAAATGTCTAAAAACGCATAAGCATAACGAACTACCCACTTAAATTTAAGAAAACAATGTTTGGAACCTATCCTCATTCAAATTTATCAAAAACAACCGTTCAAAATTTTGTTCTGCAACTATAAGTCTGGCCAAGTTTCCGTGCCGCTCAGTGTATTGACGTGATAACGTCTTATAAATTGGTTGCGGCTGGGAGTCACTTATGAAAAAGTGTAACGCTCGGTAACGTTACGATGAGTCACCGAACGAGAGAGAGGCCCGCCGAATGCCTTGCGTCTCTCTCCCACTCAACTATGATCGGTCTGCCGCGCGCATTGTGCAATTTAATTATATTCATATCAATAAATATTCTACCGAGAAAAAGACGTTGTCACGTAAAATCTTCGCCCGTAAAACCGACTTTACAGGCAAAAAAAAAAAAAAAAAAAAAAAAAAAAAAAAAAAAAAACCGACTTTTATACTAGCTTTTAACCGCGGTTACTTCTAATACCTCCAAGAATATGTGTACGAAGTTTCATGATGATCGATTTAGTATTTTTTGCGTGAAAGCATAACAAACAAACTTACATTAACATTTATAATATTAGTATAGATTATAGGCGAAAGATTATTTTGTATTAGGGACCAGAGATTATAGACCAATGGTTTCTTATCAAGAATAGCTTGTCAATTTCCGGAAGCAGAACTTCTTAATATTCTTTGCTTTATATTGAAACTGAACTTAGCTTTATGTCTCAGAACAATAACTAAAGCTATAGAAGGAGCGCTAAAATAAAAACTGTATAACAGCTCTCGTATTCACTTAAAGTAATCTAACATACATGGGTAAGAGCGAAATAGACAACAATTGTAAGGTTTTATTTTCACGTCATTGTCACAAACTCTCAAAGTACAAATGTCAAATGGTTGTAATTTGGTTGTATATTATACTAGCACATTAAAAGTACGTCTTTGATGAACGTTGTTTCTGAAGTAATACCAAATTCAATGCGGTCGTATTACAGTGGCCGAACAGCTTTGTGAGCGGCTAGCGTGAAATTTTATTATTTTGCAAGGAAGTTCGTGATAAAATAACAGGAAAGTGTGCATAAAGACGCTTCAGATATCTGAGAGTCCGCGTCCAGGATGGCTTGTGTTGTTCCAGACTGCAAGTCTCATACATCACTAAAAGAAAATACGGACGAGGTGTTATCATTTCATCGGTGAGTTTTGTTTCTAAATTCTCATATTTTGACAATATAACAACGGTATATTCAGAAAATTGTAGTAAATTAATATTACAAATAGATTTCTCCATGAGTTTTGGTTTAAATTTTCTTATTTTCATGCCTTTTGTTTTGTATATGATAGTATGATAGTGATGTGTTTTTTGTTATCGATGTCAACATTATTTGGTTTTACTTTTTGCTTTAGTTTTCCCAAAGATGAACCTATTAGAACTGAATGGATACGCTGTATATCAAGGAACAATTGGACACCGAAAGCGCACAGTCACATTTGTTCGAAACATTTTAGAATACAGATATTTCAGTCACATGAAAACATTAAATTTCGGCGGCTGAAAGCAAAATGCTATACCCACATTACATTTACAGAACATGAAATTGCTCCTTTTTTATTCCAAACATTATCTTAGTCTTGATTTGTCATATAATTATTTCGATCCTACCAATAAATATTCAGATTGTTAATTAACATTGTGGCAGCGTGTATCCCAAATAATAATGATAGCTTATTTACAATAATATTTTTGTGTTTCAGAAACCACGATCGCATTCAGAAGGAATTATGAACCACCAAGTAAACGCCCCAAATCTATGACCACAGTTGAAACAAATACTGATTCCGATATATCTGAACTAATATCTAATTTACAGAAAATGGCACCCGTTTTTAATCGGTAGAAGACATAAAGGAGAATTCGCGGCGAGAACTGAAGTCAATTCCGGAAACAGCGTTTAAAAAATGTTATGTTGATTAGATTATTCGTTGGCGTAAGTGTTTCGTTTCTGAAGGAGCATACTTTGTAGTTGATGAAATAAATTTGGATGATCTTTTCCCGATACTTTCTCGACAGAGTGGTATATAAAAATAGGTAAACAATAAGTAAATATGTAAAAAATAATAGTTCGTTAATTTAATTTAAATAATCGATTAATTTTCTTTTTTTTCCTCTTTTTTAATCTATACCTATAAAAAATATAATTTTAAATGCAGTGTTCACCAATGTACTAGAGCTAGAGGTCTAACTTAAAATATAAACATGTAGCCTAATAGGATATGCCTATACAAGGTGCAATTTTTTAACTGTACCTACCTATTTTCTCTAGATACACGCAAATTCTAATAAATAAATTGGTACGGGTCAAAAATTCTACCCATGAATACTGCATTATAAAATGTTCATATTGAAGATTCTACACGTGTTTATTATGACTCGTTATCGTCCGTTCAAGTGTCATTGACATACCAACAGCATAAGAAAAATGTTAAGTATGTTTTTGATTTTATTTTTATCGATAGTAATATCGATGCCATTGCATCACTGACGTAAGGGAAACTAGTGACGACCTTGTAAATTACGAAACAAAATCTGTATACTTATTTCTTTCTTACACATTTGCAACTGTATAAGTAAAAATAGTACGAACTAACGTATTGTGTTGTTATTTTAGCGCGGCTTCTATAGCTTTATTTATTGTTCTGAGGCTTTATGTACTATTATAATTTCTCTATGATTTACTCTTTGGGAGATACATTAAATAGGTACTCTTCAAAAATTCTGACGTATCAACTACAATTATAGATTAATTATATGCTTCTTGGGATTATTAGTAAAATTTCAACTGCCAAAACTTGTTTCAAAACAAAGATTACAATATAATAATGGAAATTTAAGAACAATTATTTGACTTTTCTTCTATATTTTGATTGACGTGCAATGCATACATATAGAAGAATACTGTATTAAAATCGTTTTGGATTAAGCATATGTATAGGTATACATAACTTGAATAGCATCTAAATGTCGTCATGCTTATTTTGTGCTCGAACTGTATTTAATTGTAGCTCATACTTATCTACCTTGCAGTATTATTTAACGTACATCATATATATCTTCCATTGTAGTAATTTTTATATTTTCTGTAAGGAATTTGGTTTTATTTCGTTGCTCATTATAATGCTGCTACTATCATTCCGTTGGCTATGTTTTAATTATTGAATGAATGAAATACTGTGACACTGCGGGTATGTATCATTTTGTAGGGTTTTTGACAAAGAACCACCTTGATAATTGCAGGGATACCAAGTATGAATTCTGATTGGCTAAAATGATATACGGAATAATTTTATCAACAGCCCTATTAGTTATGTGGTTTCCATGTTTGAAGAGAGGACTTTGTTCTCGATCAGAGCCTGTATATGCTCGAGATAGGAAGAATCGCCCTTATCGCATTACACCTACGGGAAATTGTTGTGAAAATAAATGTAATAAATAAATGAATAAATAATAAGTACTTATTAGCTTTATTTTTGTTAGAGTTTAATTGGTGTAACGTGTTATGAAGTTTTTATTATAGTAAATTAGCTTTTTTTTTTGGCGAATTTACATTTTTTGATGGGTCAAACTTGATCGCGTGTGGCCGTGTCCCCATTAGGCGCACAGTGAGCGGCTGACTATCCGCTGAGCTGGCTGAACGGCGTATCGGTGGTCTATGTTGCCGTTAACGCCGTTAAAAATATGATAATGAAAGGAAGTAGTTACAGCAAACATTATAAAAGTTTCATTTAACTCTTTTGGAAGGTCGTTTATGTATATTAGCTAAAGGACACATCCAAGAACACTACGTCGAGGGATGAAGTGCTTCACATCTTGCGCCTGCGACCTAAAAGATTCGATTTCACGCGAATTTTTGTCAACGCTTTCGATTTGGACGTATTATGACCGGTTGCTAGTGAAATGAAGTAAACCACTTATGTGCTACACCACACACAAACTTAAAAACAATCAATACCTAATATTTAAAAGTACAGAACCTGTACATTTTTATATATTTTTTGTTGCATAATCATACCTATTACAGCTAAAGGTGCCGCAAAACTGAAATAACATGTCATGTAACGCTGTCGCATCTGATGAATCCATCCAATGAGTAAGAATTTATAAGTGTACTTAATCAAAACATTCTCACAAAATAAACAAACCGCATCTACGATAACATTAATAAGCGTGAACATAATTATGCTTAAATGATAATTGATCATAATTTTACCTGTATTAAGTTCAAAAGTTTATGTCGATGATAATAATAATTTTAAGACAGATGAGAATATTCATTTTCCATGGTGTCCTACATGGTTGTAATACAAAGAATATTTTGAGTAATAAAATCACGCATGCATACATCACATTGTTTATATTTGCGATATAACTACACGTTTTTATTTCAATCAAAATGAGAAAGAACTTGGCCTTTATTTCACCTGATTTTATGTGATGATAAGGCCAAAAGATTGCAACGCTCTTCACCCTGAGGAACTGGCTTCGGGCAGATAATATGGTGGTAGCTAGCCAGGCGGACTTAAAAACATGCCCTATCATCAACCAAACCTACCACAAATAATCACCCCTCTGAGGATCGAACTCAGTACCTCTGAATGTAAAACCGGTCAGCAAGCCACTACACCAGACTGGTAAATATTTGTATACTTGTAGCCTATACGGTAATTTTTATGTTTAGTTGAGATAAATGCACGAGTGTGCATTGAAAATTTCTTGGCCTTACACGTACTCTTATTTTTATTTTTCTAGTGTCGTAAAGTTCAATTGTTTTTTGGTTGTCATAGTGAACATAGTGTTTCGGGAGCATTAGCGATTTTTAAATTATTGCGAGCTATAATCGCTAAGTCGCGCACGCGCACCCTCTAGCGTCGGGCGTGTCCGTGAAAATGTCGTTCTTAGTAAAGTGCAATAATTGTAATATTGTGATTGATGAATTGCTATCTTATATACAATATAAGATATCGATCGCTGACGAAGAAAGCTTAGTAAGAATATGTGCCTCGGCTTTTTCGGTTGAAGAAATAGAAAAGTCATATAAATTGTTGTTTGACTCTGTATCGCACGAGTTACGAAGAACTATTCGAAAAGGAAAGAGAAAAGAGAATCGTATTCTTCTGGACATCATCAGCTTCTTTAAGGTTACTGATCCTGACGTGATACCGGTGTTTGTGGCCCGAGATTAAGATAAACTGCCACCGATAACATTCGATCACCTGGATGTCTCAAAGTTGTTGAAAGATCTAGTGATTTTACAAGATGAAGTAAAGACAATAAAGTCATCCTACGTTACTACTGATCAACTCGATAAAATCAAGAATGAGTGGCTCAGTGCCAAGCAGAGATCATCGATATCACCTCCATTTTCGGCGGCCAAAATCAATATGAAAAGAGGCGCTTATCGTGATAGTGGCCCGGTTGGATTATCGCTAATGAACGAGTCAATGTTAAGCAGTGATGATTCGCTACAGAGAAAAATTAACATTAATCACTGGGAGGGTAGTATTGACGCGGGTAATGTGCAATTTCAAACGGCCGCTGCTGAGTGTTGCGATAAAACGTGCGGCGGCGATAATATCCGAACAGCTGAGTGCGATGAATCACCGTTATTGCCCGAGCACAATGTACTTGCCGCCGATGGAGCCGCTGTCAAACAGAGGGACCCCAACTAGCAAAATGGTTATATAATACGGTAATCATATGACTTCCAGTCCTTTAAATGTTTTATAGTCGTTTTACCATTACTTATTAGTCGTATAGAAGTTGGAGATTTTACATAATAGTCGTATACCGAATTAGTCGTATTGGTACGTCCATTAAACGTTTTGCCAACTTTCTTATGCGACGATCATATAATGGTCTAATAGAAAACGTTTACCTAACATCAATTTAGTCCTATAAACGTTTTGGTTGGATAAAAGTCATGTAAAAGACAAAATCGTTTTAAGGAAAACATTTATATAACGGCAATATAACAATTATATAATGTGGATAACCCCGACTATTTTAAAACAATTCAGTGTTTACAAAACTTTAATATAACTCTTTTCCGACATTCAGTCATATAAATTAAACTCCAATGTTAGTCAAGAAAGGTCACTGAAAGTTCAAAAGGTTTCGTACAAACACTTTTTGATAAAGATACACCAGATCTCGAAAGTAAGTGTTAAATTACAATTTTGTAGCTTGCATTTATATTGGATTAAAAGTTAGTAAATGTGGTGATTTCTTTTATTACGTTATACTTACCCATGAACGTGAAATCTTATTTATTTTTCCTTGCGAACAATTTTACAATTTTATGGTTGCGCATGTATAAACTTTCTAGTTGTTACTAAAAGTTTTTGAAAGATTATTCTTACGTATCAACAATCTGCCCTAACAGATACATATATCGTACATACTGTACAAGATTTCGGTATTATAAATCTACTCTGCCACGGGGTTCACTTATTCACCTCGAGAACCCTAGCGATAAAACATGGAGCTTATCAATAGTCACACCAAAACGTGTACATGACTATTTTGTTGTTTAGTAGTTGTATAGCAGTCTATATATAACTGAAACAAAAATGGCTACTCTTAAAGATTGATTTTATATGAAATTAATATTGTCATACATCAGAAAAATCACGAATATCGAGAGGGCTTAAGGAAAATAGTACATATCGTCACATACATTACCGACAAAGTATAGTTCCCATGAGAAACTAGTCCCAAACATACTTAATACCACATCAACTTGTTCATGTTAATAATAAATCTTAATAATTACCTTTTTATGTCAATACAATGTTAAAATTTCAATTGGAGCACAATACAAACTGACAGTTAGGATGGAGGAAAAATGTTTTATAACTGTCATAGCTTAATATGAATAAACCATTTTAATCATAATGAAGTCTTATAACTACCTTTAAAAAAACGTTTTAGTCGGTCTCACGACTTTTACTGGACTACTACATGACTATTTAGTTTTATAAAATGGGCCCTTTTGACGTTTTATAAACGTTAGCTTGATGTTTATATGACCGTCACATAATCACTTAAAGTCGCATAAGATACGTTAACTTAACGTTTATATGACATTATTTTGCTAGTTGGGACCTACCGAGTGATTTATGCGCATTTAATAAAGGAACTTATGCGCAGGCCTTAAAGTCAAAAGACGGATGGATGCTTGTGCAAAAGAAAGTACGTAAATCAAAAACCCACCTTGAAGGGAAAACGGGAGTTGTTGTAGTTGGTATTGATGAAAAGTTTAGAGCGGCGGATAGAAAAATACCTATGTTTATTACGAATGTTGACAAAAATACATTAGAGGTGGACATAGTCAACTATATACAAAGGAAAACAGATGAAAAAGTAAATCTTGAAAAAATATCGATAAAACGCCAGTGTGAGTACAATGCATTTAAGTTCTTCGTGTCACAGTGTAAAATGCATTTGTTTTTGGATGAAAAAATATGGCCTAAGGGCATAATTTTTCGGCGTTTCATTAATTTCAAGAAGAAACGTAGTTCTGATTCCGCCTTTAAGGGTGACGGCTTTGAAAACAATTTATAATGGAAGAAAACATTTTTAAATTTGTCACATTCAATTGCAAAAATGTCAAACGATCTATAGAATCCATTCGCGATCTATGTAAAAGCTCAGATATAATAGCTTTACAGGAAACTTGGTTGTTACCGGATGAGCTACCATTTCTCAGTAGTATAAGTGACGAGTTCAGCTGCACTGGCATATCAGCAGTGGACACTACGGCAGGCATACTTCGCGGAAGACCATACGGAGGAGTAGCATTGTTATGGAGGCGTAGTGTTTTTTATGATGTGGTGGTTATTCAATGTAATAACCCTCGTATATGTGCCGTAAAAATAGTTTTAAAAGATAAATCCTTGTTAGTGATGAGTGTTTACATGCCTACGGATTCAGTGGTAAACTTGGCGGAGTTCACGGATGTTCTGAGCTCGGTTAGTGCCATAATAGACAGCTGTAGTGTAGACAGTACATATATTTTGGGGGATTTTAATGCGCACCCGAGAAAGCTTTTCTATAACGAGTTGACAGACTTTTGTTTCGAGCAAGAATGGCGATGTATGGATATTGAGATATTGGGCTTGTCTTCAGAGACATATACCTTTATTAGTGAAGCAAACGGATCGAAGCGTTGGCTAGATCACTGCTTAACTACTAAAGCTGCAGCATACTCTGTACATACGGTCTATGTTTTATATGATATTTTATGGTCGGACCATTTTCCTGTAGTTATGGAATGTAATTTAAATGTCATTATACCTTTTTCTTAAAACATATTTTACGAAAAAGCTCTGTCCTATGGGGCGAACGAAACCAGCAGGAAATAGAAACTTATTTTAACGAATGTCACAATAGATTAAGCTTAATTGATTTTCCGGACGAACTTCGCAATTGTGGTGATTATATGTGTAGTAATCCTAAACATAAAGCTGTTATTGATAAGTTGTATCATGAAATTGTAAATATTATGTGTGAATCGGCAATGATAGGTCGGAAAATAAGTCGCGGGCGAAAAAAAGTAGTAATTGGTTGGAATAAACACGTAGCCGTAACACATAGGGAGGCCAGATTAAAGTATAGTTTGTGGGTATGGCATGGTAAGCCAACATCGAATAGAATTTATAACGAAATGTGTGAAGCCAGACGAAAATTTAAATCAAGATTAAAATGGTGCCAAGACCATGAGCAACAATTAAAATTAGATATACTGGCCTCATATCATTCGAAAAATGACTTTCGCTCGTTTTGGAAGAACACGAACAAGTTGCAATCTAAGCCGGGCCTTCCCGTTTGCGTTAATGGAGAAGGTGAACCTGAAAAAATTGCCGATTTGTTCAGGGATCACTTTTATGTTAAGTCCCCTTTAGGGCCCTCGCAATCTTTGTTGGATGCTGAGTTCGAAGTGGAAAGGAAAATTAAATTTACTGTTAAGGATATAGCTAATATTATAAAATGTATGTCTAGAGGGAAATCTCCTGGTCACGACGGACTCAGTATAGAACATCTTAGGTATGCTGGCCCTCATCTACCTAGAGTCCTATATATGTTGTACAACTTTTGTTTGGGGCATAGTTATACGCCCAGTGATATGATCCATACTATAGTGGTACCAATAGTGAAAAACAAAACGGGGGATATAGCGGATAAAAATAACTATCGGCCTATCTCATTGGCAACTGTTGTAGCAAAAGTATTTGATAGTGTGCTGAATACACAGCTAAATAAATATATAACACACCACGATAACCAGTTTGGGTTTAGACCGGGGCTGTCGACGGAAATGGCTATTCTGTCTGTTAAGCACACTGTCACTTACTATACGGAGCGGAAAACACCAGTCATTGCGTGCTTTCTCGACCTCTCTAAAGCGTTTGACCTGGTTTCATATGATATATTGTGGCAGAAGCTCGAAAAAGCCCAAGTACCTAAAGAACTTTCGAACATCTTTAAATATTGGTACAGAAACCAGGTCAATAACATACGGTGGGACGGGTCTTTCTCTCAACCATACAGGTTGGAGTGCGGGGTAAGGCAGGGAGGATTAAGCTCGCCAACGCTCTTCAACCTGTATGTAAATGACCTCATAGGTGAGCTAAGCAGCGCCAGATCAGGCTGTTATATAGACCGAGTCAGCGTTAATAATATTAGTTACGCGGATGACATGGTGCTGCTTAGTGCATCGGTGTGTGGCTTGAGAAATTTGGTGGCTATATGTGAGAGGTATGCCAAGGCTCATGGACTTGCTTACAATGTAAAAAAGAGCCAAGTCATGGTCTTCGAGGCGAGGAGCAAGCGTACAGTTAGACTGCCTGCAATCATCTTGAACGATTGCGCGCTACTAAGGGTGCATAAGTTTCAATATTTGGGTCATATATTAACTCCCGACCTCAAGGACGACATGGACGTTGAGAGGGAGCGAAGGGCGTTGTCAGTGAGGGCGAACATGTTGGCTCGCAGATTTGCACGTTGCAACAATAATGTAAAAATTACTCTCTTTAGAGCATACTGTACAAATTTTTACACGTGTAGTCTGTGGGCCAAATGTAATCGCGCGGCTCGCAGCGCTCTTCGAGAACAATTTAACAACGCGTTCAGGGTGCTGTTGGGGTTGTCCCGATACTGTAGCGCTTCGGGAATGTTTGCAGAGGCGCGGGTAGACTGCTTCTACGCGACTATGCGGAAACACTGCGCCTCTCTGGTGCGCATGGTGCGGGGCAGCACCAACAGCATCTTGAGAATGATCGCTAGCAGACTAGACTGCCGGTATATGGCTCATGGATGCACAACGTCTGCCGGCGTTGTGCGGAAATGAACTGGATGCGGGCAGATTTTTTTATTTATTTTTTTAGTTTTTATTTTATTTTTTTTCTCATCATTGTCACTGATACTAACATAGGATAAGTAAAATTATAACTAACAAAATGAGTCTTGTTACTTTAATAAATAAATACATTATTATTATTATTTTATTATTATAAGTGCGATTAAGTGTTTAGAAAGAGTTAACGCTAAACGCTAAAAATTCGGTTGCAGAATTTGCCACTTGTAAAGAAAACATCGGCAAATTTTGTGATATTATAATGGCAGATCTCAAGGAGATGGCTGACAAGAAACTGAAAAAAACTATATATCTTATCAAACCGCATACTATAAATACGGTAATAATTATTATTAAAATTGGAAAGTACGGAAATTAAAGCCCCACAAAATGTATTAACATAGTTTAATAAATAAGTCATCACCGTAAATTGTAATTATTTTTAATAAATAAGTCATCATGGTAATTGAATTGGCATGGTAGAAAAAACATTTGTCAGTTCTTAAAAATCTCGAATTGAAATCTACATTTACACTTTGTACCTACCCGATAAGGAAATGGAATTGGTATACTTAATGTGTTACTGTATAATACTTTCTATTTTAGTTAGTATAAGACACTGAGGAAGGCTATCGTTTCTTGTTCTAATTTTAATAATCTTGAAATTATATACGTGTTTAGATTCCGTTTTTAATCGTCGCAACGTATTAGTCGCTCTTTGTGCTTGATAGTCTCGACACTAGAGGAAAACGCACTATTCGTAGCTGATTTGCGTAGTCACACACAATGGCGTCTTTAAGCGGCAGTATTTGTCTCACGAAGATGCAACCATCACTTTGACCTGTGTGACAAAATAGTTATAATTAATTCGTATGCGATAGTATAAGTGTTCGAGTTACATGGTTTGGTAAAAATGAGAACAATGACAATGCGCCAAAGAATTCAGTGTCGAATCTTGGCAGTGACTAATGCACTTGTTTTCCAGTTTTAAACTTCTCAAAAACGAAAACTCCTCGAAAGTGGAGGTATTTTCCATAATTTCCACGCTTGGCGCGTTTGAAATTTTGGAAAACGTCGCTCCCCATTTTATAGTATATTGGAGGTGTATTATTATTGACCACTTTTAAAGATCTAGAACAGACAAAGAGTGGAAATAGTATTATGATGTCATTGTATCAAAACCAGAGTAACCAAACTCACACATGAAAACCTTGTGAATATTTGCGCACATAAAACATTAACATTCGATTTATCAAAAAGAATAATTACGATAATCATATATCATAGCATTTACCAATCTAAATTAAATCTTACTTCATCTACACCAGGGTATAAAATCAATTATGTTTCGCTCGTTGATAGATTTTACAAAATTGCCTTTAATTTGATGCATTCTTCTAGCATCTTTCAACTAAGTACACAGTCACTGAACACTAGGTGGCGTATTCAACGACATATTAAAGAAACTTAAACAATGCCCAATTTTTTAACACAAAATGGGCATAAAATTGTATATAAAAATTAACGGTAAAGAAGTTATGGTGAATACCACAATAAGACTACACAACTAGTTTTCGAATGTAAAAAAAACATGAATAATTAGACATGAGTTCTCAGTTTAATGTTAAGTCTTTTGGAAGTCTGTTTCGAATCAAACATAAGGATAAGTTTGATTCTAAAATAGTATGTTATATGAAAGAATTCGACCTATCAAGGCGGGCTTTTATTTTGATGATCTTTTTTAAGAAACTAGTTTTAAGAGTAGTCTTTCCACATTAGAGCTTGTTAAGATAACTTGAATCCCTGAACTGAGATCGAGTCTTGCGAGCTCTGCCTAATAAGTCCTTAAGTCCTTAGATCAAGACTCGGTTCTTGACCAACACTAGTCTTTGTCCGAACATAATGTTTTAACAAAAAAGCATATTTTGGTCGTTAATAAAAAACTTTACCCAGTATGACACGTCTAATGACGTCTCCACTGCTAAGGTCATACACGGTGAGTCCGCTGCGGTCACCCATCACAAGCATCGTGTGCGTCAGGGGTAGTAAGCGGCTCATGTAATTTAAACCCTGTAACACATAGAAACTGTTATTATCTTTGATAAAAAGCGACCACGACTTTTTAACTACATAAACGTCCTTTTCTAAATCAAATGATGTCCACTTAAGAGAATTTTCTATAACGACTCAGCGCATAATGACGAACTGTCTTACTCACAATGTGTATAGAGTTCAGCATATGTCCCTGAAACCGATCCCAGATGCAGAGCCGCTCGTCCGAGCCGGCAGACACCACGTACGACGCAGTGTGGGCCAGTGACGTCACCGCACCGTCATGCGCCTGCGTACTATAGAGACATGCGCCTGACAACAACAAAGATAAAGTGAGCATTGGTCGTATAGTAGCAGTAAATAGTATACACGGATATATTGAAATGAAAAAACAAAAATAAGCTGTTTTGAATCGCCTAACATTTTTACATACCACTTATTCAAAGCGTCTTTTAACTGACAAGAACCGGCGCTAGACACTCTTCAGCTTAAACGGAAGTAGCGACATTTACTATATTATATGTCGTCACCATATTATTATATTATCCACAACAAACAACATTGTTAGTAGTAGTAGTGTTATTGGTTAATTAAAGTCAGTTAGTATCTGTTTTAAATAAGTTTATTCAAACATTCCAATAATTGGGAAGTTGTGATGTTGTTACTATTAAACAATAGAATAAAATCATATGTAGAACAATAGAATAGAATCATATGCTAACAAAGGGAAATAGAAAATTAGGTCAGCAAAACACACTTACGTGCTTTGATATAGTCAAGATTGTTGCATCAAATATAACTTGCTGGCGCTCTTTGTCGTTCTTTATGGCCAGTGCCAGAGCAGTAGATTTAACTTTTAAATGGCGCGCTTATGATGTCCGGTACTTTTTATATCTTCACTTACAGTAAATGTATAATAATGCTGGAAAGTTATTTCTGATATTCCTGATATTTTGATTTGATTGACATTCATAAAAAAATATGCTCAGCAATAATAAAAAATTTTGACGGGTCTTCTATGCTGTTACTACACACCCCACACTTATGCATATCGTTACGTAGCAGATGCAAAATAGCTTATGGCCTGGCCTCATTGATCTAGTAAGCCGAGTAGCCAGGTCCAAGTATTGTAGAACAAGCTATACCTGTATGTAGGTCCCACACGCATAGCAGTCCGTCCTGGGAACCACTTCCAGCAATGGTGGGTGTGGCGTGGTCAATGAAGCAGCTAGTGACTGGACCGCAGTGGCCATGCAGCGTGAACAAAGCGCTCAAGTCCGTGCTCGAAAATACCTGCATATATACATAATTTATAAATAGAGTAAATAATAAACCAATTAAGAATAAATAACTTATGGCGGTGGATTATATTTAACAACCACAATTCCTTTGTTCATCATCGTATACGCGAGTAAACACTATCGTCCAAATGTTTGGAAGCAGCGAGGTAAAATCCAATAAAACAAAATAAGCTCTCTTCAATTACTTTTATTGATGTAAAATTAAACAAAAAGTAACTTAGACAAAATAGAAAATTAACATATAATGTTAAGGATAATCAACTTTTAGCTTCGTCGAAGTGTCCACCGTTTGCTTTAATGATTTCCGCGCATAATTTAGGCATTCTATTAATTAATTTCTTAACATAATTTTCACCTAACTTATTCCATTCACTTTCTTATAATTGCCAGATATGTTCTGAACTCGTAGGAAAACGATTTTTCACTCTCCTGTTGAGTTCTTCCCAGACAAATTCCATTGGAGAAAGATCAGGTGACTGCGATGGCCATTGCATGATTTTTAAAACCTTCTCATCTATTTTCTTCAAAAAGTTCTGGTACAGTTTAGACGAATGTCATTAGCTTGTTGAAATACGAATTCAAGACCAATAAGATTTGGTACGACTGAGTCCTGAAGAATTTCCAAATAATCTTCATTGTTCAGTTTTCCGATTATCCTCACAATATTTCCGGGTTTATTATTTCCAAAACACACTCCATTACCACCACCATGTTTCACAGTTGGCACTGTACAGTACACGCTTCGGAAACCCTTTCTTCTTTTGAACGGCGCACAAACACACGTCTATTGGATCCGAAAATTTGAAACTTCGATTCATTACTCGAAACAACATTTTCTCATTGATCTGTAGTCCAGTTTTTATGTATCTTTGCCCATTCTAGTCTCCTTTCTTCTGTCGAATTGTTAGTTTTGTTTTCTTAGCAGCAACACATCCTCTAAGACCCACAGACAGAAGTCGTCATTTATTAGATTTTACTGAGATGGGCGTTTCTCGCGTGCTATTCACAGTTGCGGTAATTTGTGGTGCTGCTGAGCGTCGATTCCGTTTAGACAGAACTCTGATGAAATTATCCTCTTGATTAGTTGTGGTTTTGGTCTGCCTGATATTTTTATGTCTGCGTTTGTTCCGGTTTCTTGTTTCTTGAAAAAGTGTAGTAAACACCTTGTCAAGAAATTCCCAGCCTTGCTGCGATTTCACTGTATCCTTCCTCACGGAATGTACAAATAGCACTTCGCTTTTCAAGCGTGATTTGCTTGCGTTTTGAGAAGAAAAATTATGGGAAAACCGTAGTCAACAATTATAGTATACTAATAATATTAATATCACAACTTGCGCGTGTCAATGCTCAAGTGTGACTAAATAGGAACCGAAGAAGTTAAAAACAAAAAATTATACCAAAATAATAGTGTTGCTATACACGTCAAAATACAAAAGAAAGTAACAGCTGGATTAAGTGAGTAAATATCTCGTCATAATTTAGGAACTTGTTAACACTTGTTTAATGACAGCTGATGATCCTTTTGTTGCGTAGACAATAGTAAAAAACCATATAGATAACATTTGTTACAAATTTTTACCGCATATATTAGTTAATGTTTCGTTTTGATCAAAAACAGGTATGCTTCCAAACAATTGGACTAGTGTATGCGCGCGAGCATTAGCGCATTGGTCGGGCTAACAATCAATTCTACGAATTCTATATTAACGACGATTAATAATTTGATTTTTTCTCAATAATAAATATCACTTGGGTATTGACGTTATTGGTAGGTTCTTAGATTTTTTTACTAACAACTTTCTAACAACAGTTTGATCTATATTGTCATTGTAATTAAATACCCTATTTTTATTTTATTTTTGAACATGTAAACTTTTTTTTCAAGTTTCAGTCGAGCATGCAAACCAAAGGGAGGCGGAGTCAACACAAACGCTTTCTTTACCTTGAGTACATGATCCTGTCCACCTGTCAGAATGCGCTCGCCCTCGGAGTGCATTTCGGTGATAGGCTGCTGATGCGGCCGGCATTGCGCTAAACGCACACACACTACTTCTGTACAAACAAATACAACATAGTTCAAGTCCATTTTAGCAGAATTTTATTACCTAGTACTAATTCGAACTGAAAAATCGTTCACGATCTTTAATTCCAAGCCATCAATTTCTTAATTTTATATGCTAGAAAAGCTTTTCGCGAGATTTACATGTACAGATGTAATTTATTACAAATTCGTCAATAAGGAGCCTTTCTAGTGATATGACTCCACTTAAGGTCACATAAGCTTTACTAGCAGCGAAGAGCTTAAGGCGTAAAAAGACAATGGCGTAGTTGACATTACTGCCCTGCATTTTGGTTAGTGTGCAAGCTCAGTAAGTAAAATTTAACTAGCCCGCTATCTTGCATTTAGAGTGAAGTAATTTTATTATTCTTGTCAGGAAATCTTTACATTTCAAACCTATATCATGGAAGCGCAATAAATAACTTGTTAGCGGACTAGTGTTTATTGTGTGTTGGGCCGTCCACCATATTAGATTTAGAATGATGTCCCTTAGCTAACCATTAGAGGGAGAGCCAGTGACCAATTTTAGGTGGTCATTTCAACAGACACGAAATTTTCTACAGTTAATCCCCCATACCTACTAAAAATGAAAAGCCACTTCTGGCAGCCCAGTGTGGCCGGTATAGACTACCCTAAAATTTGAAGGAGGGTAAGAAAAAAGTTTTATTTTAGTTAAAGTATCAGTCATACAATTTTAGGATTACTTTCAACAGTATTTTGTCTTCATGGGATAATTGCCAGAGCATTTACATCTCACCTAATTGTTGCCAGAACGCTATAATTGTTTATAAAATAAAAATCCATTTCTGTCATTTCATCAGTCTTCAAATTTTAACAGAATAAATAAAATAAATAAACAATTAATAATATACAATGCCAGAACGAAATTCCATCACCAACAGTCTGCCAGAGCGAAAAACGTGTGAGTGCAAGTAAGACAGTAATATGGAAACCTGCGGGTTAGAGTGAGAGCGCTTATTGGAGAGTAAAATAAATAGAAGTTGAATATATACAATTTAAGAAAAATATTCTTTTACTAATTAAAAAATACAAAATTTATGTTTGTGAAATTATTAAATTGTTTAATAGTCTACATTCTCGTGTGCACTATCATATTGGTGGCCGTGATCCTCAATGAATACAGAATCATTTGAATCTTCAATTAACTGATTTTGAGGCTCTAATATCCCATCATCTGTGATTACTAATAATATTTTACGACTATATATATATAAAATACACTTACCATCAATATTGGCATCATCTACTTCGATATAAATTTAGCGATAGCATCACTTATTGTAGGTGGTAGCTGATCTCCCTCGAACCAGTGAAACTCGTTCTGACCAAAAAAATTATGAAGGGTCACGAATACCCTCCTAAATTTAGGGGGAAAACCCCTAAGTTGGGAACCTTGGTTGAATCGTATGCAACACCCCAAACCGTTAGAGGATCCCTACTTTTTGTTCATACCTGTGTTAGTTAGGACCTTTGAAATGTAAAGTAAGGAATATAAAAGTACGTCACAGGTACAGGTAAAAGCAATAGACCTTCTACGAATTGTCACTCCTAAAAAAGAATACCTAGAATATAACGCGTTTTAATATTTTCCCACAGTATCCTTGACCTAGAGAATATCTGCGTCAAAGGAACAGAAAAATTTTCTAATGTGATGTTTCAATAAGATTAATAAATGTATTGCATTATGTATCATTTTAAATCTACGTCTAATGAAGTCCACAGATGCCTAATAAGCGTTCTCACTCTAACCTGCAGATTTCCATATTACTGTCTTACTTGCACTCTCACGTTTTTCGCTCTGGCAGTCTGTTGGTGATGGATTTTCGTTCTGGCATTGTATATTATTAATTGTTTATTTATTTTATCTACTCTAATACTATAATACAAAGATTCTAAAACTGAAAACAAAATGCTTATGACAAACATTACGTACAGGCCAAAAATAATAAAAAAAAAGTTTCATTACGATACAGGTCTTGTATGGACACCTGTAACATAATATAACTTTTTTATCATAACGATACACCTATACAACCTCCATATGGACCAAGGAGGTTGAACCTCTACTTTAAAAAGGTTTCAATGAACGAGTCCGTGACGACGCAACACGCATGCGCAATCGATATTTGCACCTTGGCGCCAACATTTGACATTTAAAAATTTGTTGTTATATTCAGCGTTTTATTTGCAATATTGTTTTACGTATTATAGTATGAAAGTAGATAAAGTAGTGTATGACACTATACATAACTTGGTCTTATAACACTCGTGTAATACTATAAAAAAACTCGCCTACGGCTCGTTTTTTTAAAACACACTCGTGTTATAAGAACCCTTATTATGCAACAGTATCATAAACTACTATTATTTATTCTGTTAAAATTTGAAGACTGATGAAATGACAAAAATGGATTTTTATTTTATAAACAATTATAGCGTTCTGGCAACAATTAGGTGAGATGTAAATGCTCTGGCAAAAATCCCATGAAGACAAAATACTGTCGAAAGTAATTTCCTAAAATTGTATGACTGATACTTTAACTAAAATAAAACTTATTTCTTACCCTCCTTCAAATTTTAGTGTAGTCTATACCGGCCACACTGGGCTGCCAGAAGTGGCTTTTCATTTTTAATGGGTATGGAGGATTAACTGTAGAAAATTTCGTGACTGTTGAAATGACCACCTAAAATTGGTCAGTGGCTCTCCCTCTAATGGTTAGCTAAGGGACATCATTCTAAATCTAATATGGTGGACGGCCCAACACACAATAAACACTAGTCCGCTAACAAGTTATTTATTGCGCTTCCATGATATAGGTTTGTACTGTAGGCGACTGTACTACAAAGCCTCATTCAAATACTTCTACAAGGCCGACGAATATTATACCGAAATTTAATGCTGTAGGAAGTGACTCAAGTGCCCTCTACAAAAAAAACTAGTTATGTTTATATTTATATTTTTAAAAATGAGGCGAATCACCTATATTATGTAAGATAATAAGGAAGTAAATAGCATTGCAAAGAAAATTTAGATATACATTGTCCAATTTCTGTGAAGTTTATTGTTTGCGGTTTGGCTCAAGTTACTTGAGTCATGTTACTTCCGGCTGCCTGTTGAATTGTGTAAACGGACCACACAAGCAAAAATGATAAGGCTAAAGCATTCTCCGAACTAATCGAATAAAAATATTCTTTAATTTCGATACCTTGATGAGTTGATGCAGCACTTGTTTTGTATAGTGTAGTCCTTAGACTAGGACAACGAATCCTGCTTTAACTTACAATATGATCTAAATACACGTGTTTGAATGTATCAATCTGACAAAGCCGCAGAAGGCATACAAATTGACTTATTTCCTTTGATTTGTTGTTCTAATGTTCGAATTTTATTACATAAGAATTATTGGCATTTGCAAGGGTTTCTTTTTCGTAAAAATATATTAAGGTTTTATCGCAAGTTATTTGTTCGTAGGTGTTTTTTTAATAAAACAATTTAATATGTATACAACATAACAATAATGATTGTACAAAATACCTTCAGCGTCGGCGAGGTCAGTGTCATAGGGGTAACTCATTCTGCCGGTCATGTTGTCGCCGTGGAGGCTCCGCAGCGAACCAGCAGAGCCCGTGCGTTTATGTGCTGTCGGAAATACCCTTATTACAATCCTCATAAACCTTATAATAACGTCATAATATTCAACAAGTTGTAATAATGATAATGAATATAAGAGTTAAGAGAAATTACGTAATAAGTACCTGAGTCATTGATATATATATATATATATATACCAATGACTCAGGTACAAATGCTCGTATTTATCACACAAACATCTGACCCTTCCGGCATTGGAACCCAGGTCTGTCTGTGCGAAAGATACTATTTAAGCTTACAAGAATCTTTTCTTTGTTGACGTTGATTAGGGATTCCAAGGGATGCAAGCATTCAGCAGTGAGACACGTTTCACAATGCTCATACATGGCA
Organism: Calamotropha paludella; assembly: GCA_927399485.1. Classification (NCBI taxonomy): domain Eukaryota; kingdom Metazoa; phylum Arthropoda; class Insecta; order Lepidoptera; family Crambidae; genus Calamotropha; species Calamotropha paludella. The sequence continues at coordinate 26,355,656 of OV656803.1, read as the reverse complement.
TGATATGTGAAAATGTGTGAAAAAATAGCAGAATCATTCTAAGTCCGCTAAAATTTAGACAAAGGCGCCCCGCAACATATCGTGTGCCTGAAGCCAGGTGGACAAGTGTATCGTGCAACGTAACAAAGTTCGCAGCTTAAATGCAATTATTACAATCTATCATATTTTTATATCAAGCGGACTTAGCAGACGTGATCCTGCCCGATTGCAGCCTCACCTACCGGGTAAATCTCAACGTGAGCCCAGCCATTTAGGAGAAGTTAAAAGACATACACATGTACAGAAGAATTATGATATATAAAGAAGATTGACATAGTCAAGCAGAAACGACAGTTTGTTAAAAATTTGGTAAACATGTCAAAATATACTAAATGGGTAACTTAAAAAACTTCCATTTAAAAATATGTACTATTGTGGCTTATAAATAATGTATCCTACATGCTGAAATACAGGTTATTTATTACCCAGCTCGGCAACAGATGCAATTTTTTTTAATGTGCATTATATTAATTTATTAGCTTTAAGTAACAGAAATATAAAACTTTTATGGTTCAATAATATTATTCTATTATTTGGATTAATTAAACTTTAATTTTTTTGTTCTAACACTTCGGCGCACAATTTAAGTAAAACAACTTTGACTAACTGAATAAATTATTCGAAACGTCAGGATTAAATATAAATTATGCGCAACAAACCGTAAAAAAGTTGTATTATTTAAATAGATTTTAAATATTTTAGCTTTCCGTATGCTAATTGCCATTAGAGTGTAGACAATAGAAATAAACTATGTTACCATAACTAAAAAATGTTTTTAGTTTTATACTGTGATATTACACAATTTACAATGGTAAACGACTAATATTTTATATAGTGCAATTTTGCTAAATTGCACAGATAGTTGTGGCGTTTATTTTTTCCAATCCTTACCACAGCCGAAGGACGTCTACTGCTGGGCGGAAGCCGCCCTCAAAATATAGGAGTGTTCTGCAATAATCTCTACGTTTAGCAGGCAACTAGGATTTTTTTTGTGTCTACGGAAGGTATGAGAAGTGATGAGCTCCTGTATCATAAGACGTCGTTTACGAGACCCTTCAGTGTGAAGGTTAGGTGCCAACCCTACACACAAATTCGACTAGCAGAATTCCGTGGAAGTCTCGAGTCAAAATCGAGGTGATACAGTTTATAATGATTTAATATTGTTATTCGGTGTGGTACCAGTAATGCTAGTGGCTCCTCTCCTTAACTACCCCTGAGTAATGTTAAGTATCTAATCAAGTGTTGCTTCTTTTGAATAAATGTGTCTTTACCAGACGTAATGTTCTTTAGTTTTATACTCTAAAATTCTCTTGTGACTTTGGGTACTACACATACTACACAGTATTACATAATAATAATAAAGCCAGAAGTTAATGGCAGCGCATGTAAAGCGTGGTTTGTACCCATGTGCGCTTATCAATTAGCATGTGCAGTTGTGCACTAATCATTTGAAAGGTCATTTCATAAATAAAATATTCATTCAATTTGATCTTCGATAATAAAAGCTTTTTTTTACTTTATGTATTAAAACCAGTCAGTAGGGAGTCAGAGTCAAAAGAAATGGCTGTTCGTTGCTTTATCTTAATGTGCATGTGTGGCTTATAGCACAGGAACTTCTTATGTCCAGTCACTAACGGCCATTCTCATATTTTATTATCGGTAACAGCCGTTTCAGTCACCAAAATAGTGGTAATTTTTTGAAAAAAGAAAACTTACTTCTGCGGTGCGCGGTACTGAAGCGCCAGTCGACTAGCGCGCCTGAGGCAGAGCTGTGCGCGTCGAGCCGGAGCAGCGTAAGATGGCCGCCCAGAGACGCGGCGCACACGCGACGCGCTCCTGCCAACGCGCGCACGTGCGTCACCCCGTACGCACGCCCGCCGCTCCACCAAATGCACTGCACCACAGATAAATTTAAATTTGTATGTCCCCAAATTCACACGCTTACTTAGATATTTGCCCATCGCTCTGTTCCTTTTTGTTATAGAGGAGGTGAGGTTACTCACCGATGATGTATGGCTCCGTACAGATTTAGTAGTCTTTCTCGCTGTACAGGATTAGGTTTATATGTAATAAAAAGGGATGGAACAAAGAGAAAATTACAAAGGACGCGTGTAAATAGCTGGACACCCTTAAGCGTTTTGAAATGTTATCATATTTTTTTGTAATAGAATTTAAAAGTTTCTCGAGACAATTTATTCTAGTAGTATTCCTTTTGAAACACGTTCAAAAACCTATTTTAACTTATGCTTATAATCTGGATAGCGGTAAGTATTGTGCCTGTGGTTTTGATCAGCTGAGATTTATTGTAGTACTGTATTTATAAAACGTCTGACATGTCAAATAAAATGTCAAATAAACAATGTGACAATAGATAATAAAAATCTAAAAATATTGGTTACATGGATATTTTCTTATTTGTTTAATAATTACAAATAATTACTCAGCTATGTTCGCTTTTCTTATATCTTTAAAAATATATATATCTTTGTAAATTTAAGTAACGAGAAAAAATAACAAATAAAGAACCCAGTATAGAAATGAAATTACTATCTTATATACTGTAAAAAGTCTATGAAAATGTTGACACTCATATGAGACAAACCAATATTCATGCAGTTAATTTTATTAAGTCCAAATAACCTTCTTCAAACCGGATGATCTTTTTTAGGTATATTTGGCATATTACAAAAAGTTTAGATATAATATTACTGAATAACGCAGTATGTAGACATGGACCTGATCGTCTACGAATATGTTTCTTTAATTATCTTTTTTTAGGATTGTACTATATATGGTCAATTTATTGTAATAACAAAAAACGCGAATAAAACTTTTCTTTTCTTACAATGTATAATTTTAATGCTAGTAGACAAAATGATTTTTAAGGTTTTAAAAATTACATAAAACGTAATTAAAGAGAAAAGTAGTTAAAATCATATAATGAATGACTTACCATCAGTTTTCCGGAACTAGCCTCCCAGAACTCGATTCGGCCGTCGGCACAACCCAATATAATCAGGTCGTTACAGAAATCCATGCACCAAACGGGAGATTCAGTGATGGGCGCACCTTTCCAATTTGAATTCGTCACTGCCTCCTGGCTCACTTCACTGACTGTTCGGCTTTTAGCACTACTGTCACTTGCTAACTTACTCTTATTTCTATTTCGCACATTTTTTACTGCACTATCCACTAATAAAATATTATCGTCACAAGTGTCACTTTCTTTAATATTTTTTACACTAGGGTCCTGTTCCTGCGTGTTTAAGTTGCTAGTATCCACGTTTTCTTTTGCTTCGTGACAGTTATATACCTCCTGTGATTCATCGCTGCAATACAAATCCCTAAAAAATTAAATTCGATTTGACAAAACAGTTTCAGTTTCAAAGTGTACCAATTGTATCAATTGGGATAGTTTAAGTTTTTTATAGTATGGTATTGAATTCGAAAAAAGAAACAGTACTAAGTATAACTTAAAAGTTCAAGGCTTATAAAAATCTATACATACTACCGGCCAATAGTTTGGAAGCGTACCTGTTTTTGACAAAACCGAAACATTACCTACAGGTGTCAAAAACTGATATCAAAATTATTTCTGAGTGTGCGTCCGTGTTTCAAGCCCTACAAAAGAAACACTATGACTTCTGCTCTTCTATTGGAATGTCACGACACACTACAACCCATAGCAAGTACGAAATGAGTAACTACGAGTAATATAATAAAGGACAACGTAATTCACTTCGTAACGACGCAGTAGACGATCTGGCCAAACTAGCTCAAATACAATAGTATAAAGCTTCTGCTTACACCTCAAGCCCAATTAAAAATATGGCTGCGTTTTAAAACAGAAGAAACCCACCTTAATTTATGAAAAAACAGTAAAGGCTGTATACAAACAAAGAAGCATGGTATAATAACTGTTCATTATCCTTTAAATAAGTGCCAAATTACCATAGATGTGACAGATACCCATTTATGCAGAGGTTGCATGGAGGTATAAGAAACTCAACAGCATGTGATTTTGCAATGCACGAGCGTGGCAGATGTCTAAAAGGCTGCTAAACTTATGGGGTGGACTGGGTTGGATGGAATAAGAAGAAAACACAAGACACGCACAATGGTCCAATAAAGAGACACTAGCCAGTATGCTTGCATCAACATATGGCTTAAAAACAGGTAGGATCACATTTAGAACATGCTACATTGAGTGTACGATGCATTTCAATTTATAAATTGAAAAGAAATTAATTCGGTTACCTATAATTTTTAGCGAAGTCATATTTAGTAGTTTCTGCAACGGACAAATGCGGCGGCGAGTGGCGATTCGTTGAGCGAAACCTCAGTCCGCTCAAGTGTTCGTTCAGTCTCTTGCGTAGCCTCGGTATGTACTGCGACATATACGAATATGTATATTTATTATGTTTTTATTTAATTTTTTGCATTCACAATGCAATATTTCTATAAGATATAAAATACGTGTGTAAAAAACAACCACGCCTCCGAGCCCTCAGATGGGATGGCCCTCAGGCGTGGTTGTTTTTTACACACGTATTTTATATCTTATAGAAATATTGCATTGTGAATGCAAAAAATTAAATAAAAACATAATTATAGCTGGTTCCATCTTAATTGATTGTTTAATATTTGTAAAAATATTACTTTCTATGTTGAAGGTAGTTAGCGTTCAACATTGGTGGAACGATACTAGCTCATAGTAGAAGTTGGAATACGTTTGTAAAATTCGACACGTTTGCCAGCGTCTCGGTAGCTCAGCGGTCAGAGCAGTCGCCCGGATTGCGAAAGGTCGTGGGTTCGTATCCCATCTGAGGGCTCGGAGGCGTGGTTGTTTTTTACACACGTATTTTATATCTTATGTATATTTATTTTGTTTAGTTACATGAAAGGTTAACAGTTATCCCAATAAAAAAATTATTACAGATTTGTTTTAAAGTGTATAAGTTCTATTAGAAACACGTCATAGTAACGCATTCTGCGGAAAGTTTATACATGATAATAACGAGAAAAATAAAAAAAACATATAGAGGCTACATAGCTAATTATAATATTCTATTCAGGACAACTATGAGGGTCACATTAATGTTTCCGCTAATAATAGTGGTAGCGCAGTTTTGTATCTTAACAATGTTGAAATAACAAGCTACGAGGATAAAAATATCAAAAATTACCTCTTTTTGATGCGAAGAGCCGCTTTTGTGTTGAATTTCTGAAAACAAATGTATTATTAGCATTATATCGTCTAAATCGTACATCGAAATGACTGTCTTAAACACGGAATACTTGGTACTAATCAAAAGTATGTTTAAAAGTTTTACGTTTGATTAGTTAGTTAAAGGTAAAAATTTGGTTTGAAATATATAGTATTATACTCAAAATGATATTTTGGCATCCACAAACTGCTACATAACCAGTTTACCTACCTTCTATTGTATCTGATAGTTCCATCTTTCTTGCATTAGCTTTGCCATAAAGCTCATTTTGTAGTTTGAAAAACCTGTCATCAAAACAAAAATGTTCACAAACACTTTGATTACTCATATAATTTAGTATATCGGCATTCTGTAATGCAAGTAGTGGAGATTACATAACTTATAACTTGTGGTTAACATATAAAAGAAGGATAAAAACTCCTTAAATTAAAAAGGGATCTACTTTTGCGCAATCTCCTTGAAAAGTAAAACAATAAATGCCACATGTAGTATTATTTTGTAACATAACATAAAGGAGCATGTGTTATAACCAGTGGTCGGAGTAGGTATATTGATTTTAGATACTTGCGTCATGATATCATAACATGGACATGCATTTCTTCCGGAATGTACCGGAGTTTCCAAAAATTTGGTAAATAGAGTAATAAAATAAAAAACCATATGTAAGCAAACAAAATTGTTTATTGTGAATACAAATAATCATTATTACAGTTTTATTAAAAACAATTATTTTTAATCCTCATCGGTTACAATTTCTACATTTTGATTTTCTGTCTCTATACAATTAAAATAAATAACTATAATTTTTTCAATATTTTCGATTTTTAAGCTATTTCTTTTAACATCTAAGATCCATTTGTAAGTGGAAAATGATCGTTCAACATCTGTAGATGTCAATGGAGCGAATTTGAAATAAAGTTTCTGATTATTTGCTACGCTTTTTTCAATACTCTCGCTGTATTCTCTAATTGTATCTAAATCTGGATTTCGTTCCATAACTGATTCTATTTTATTTTTTATATTCTCATTATTGCACTCGTTAAGCGTAGCCCTTACTTGATCAAATACTAAAAGTGAATCAGCTAGAGATAAATTTTGTTTTTGTAACTCTTTTAGGGCTAGTAGTATAATAGAGTAATTTTCTTCGATATATTTTAAATCATTTTCTAAATTTTGTTTTTCCAAAATGTTTTTTGCGTTTCGTATGGCTATAGCATCAGAACTGCTCAAGCAGGATAAAACTTCTTTTATTTTATCTAAATGTTGAGCGTAGTAAGATGTTGCCTGTAACCAAGTACCCCATCTGGTAATGACTGGTTGCGGAGGCAACGGTAAGTCAGGATATTTTTCTTTTAAAATGTTTACCCTACTAGGAGCCTTTAAAAATACTTTTTTAACATTTGATATAAGAATATCAATATCGTTGTATTCTGACCTTATCTGCTCACTTACACGATGAAGAGCGTGCGCCAAACATGTCACATGCTTCATTTCAGGTAAGTAATGTTTTAAATTTCGCCCTGCAGATAGCATGTACGCGACACTGTCAGTGCAAAGCATTAAAATATTGTCAACTTTCGCTTCAAAAGTGTTTTGCCATAAATTTTCTAGACATTGCAGTACAAATTGTGTTATTGTTTGTCCATTTACTGCTGTTAGCATTTTACAAGCAATCAAATAAGGCCGGCCTGCACTATTACTAGGATGCAATGGTTTTATTAGGAAATTGACTATGTATCGACCAAAAATGTCTGTTGTCTCATCCAGCGATATCCATAGTTTCTCATTTTTATTAATTTCATAAATCGAATTGATTTTATTCCTATAAAACTTCTCCAAATAAACTTTTCGTAACTGTGATTCGTCAACCACTTTACGATTGGTACAAACGCAACAACAAGTACTGCACATATATTTCTGAAAAAACTCTTTGAACGCTGGATTTTTCATTTGCGACCAAGGAATATTGCATAGAATCAGGAACTTAATGAGGTCGAAGTAAAATTCCTCTTGCGGTCTCTTAAATTTTCCTTGATGTACAGCGCCTTCAATGTGTTTGGTAATGTTGCCTCTATTCACAGCTTTCAAATGACTTTCACACTTTGTACAGTATATAGTGCCACTAGCGTTATCGTAAAGTAGCTCAGGATAGTGCAATAACCACTTTAGCACTGTTTCAGCCTTGACCTTTGCCATATTTATTTATATGTCACCTAAAACAATGATTTAAATTTACAATATATACATACACAACTGTAAAGTCGATAATGAAATTCTGTTTCATATAAAGTGATTTTTTTAACTGAAGCGGTGATAGCCCTGCGGTGTGCGTACCGGACTCTCATGCGCTATGATGATTGCTATAAAGTGATATTTTAACTGTTTCCAAGTTCTAAAACCTTCTTAAATAGTGAAAATAATTAAAACTTACCCGTACAAAAACAACTTCAAATGGGCCCAATCCAAGAGTAATAAATCGATGTCCGTAGTTATAAGCCAAATTCGTCGTTTTAAGTAGATTTCAGAAGACAGTACACAAGCCAGGGTCAAGTCAAGATATTCACAACACATAAAATAAGCGCACTCCACGAACCGAAATAAGTGAGTGAGCCACTTGGTCTGGATGTCGGTGCGAGCATTGTTTTCGAACAAACAGTCAATGAGTCATCCAGGATACTTGATTCTAATTGGTCAGATGCGTTGAGCATAGACATAAGAGGACAAAAGACCCTGTTTGCCGGATGTCGTGTGTTGAAATGAATATTATTATTATATCATTTTATAAATGAGAGCGAGTGAGAGGCACGCGTCCCTTCCACTCGGGCATGGTTAGCCCGCCTAAGAGCGAGAGAGACAGAGCGAGAGAGAGAGTGAGAGAGATAGGCATACACACCGGTTCATGTCTTGCGCTTCTATTTCGCTTAGGCGGTGATATATGAAATTCAGTGCGAGATTCTTTGTATAAATTAATGTTTTAAATATAATTCTTTGTATAAATAAATGTTTTAAATTGTTACTATTATTTCATCCTTCTTCCTACTATACGAATGAATATTCACATTAAAATTATTTTACCACTCAAAGTCGTTGTCACGTAAAACTTTCGCCCGTATATCGACTTTACAGGCAACCAATTTTTTTTACTATTAAATTCTGGCCATCTACGCCACTAGCAGCATAGCGTTGAGAGTATTGATACATTTTTAACTAGTTTCATGTAATAATTTCGATGTTTCGGTATTTTTATCATAATAATCCGGAAACTCGGAGGCGTATCCATATTAACATATACGTTTGATGTCAGTGACCTTAATTCAATATACCTACTCCGACCACTGGTTATAACGTGACTCTGTAACGCTGTTGTAATAAAATATTTAGGAAATGAAGTTTACTTACGCGCCTCGGTCAATATTGGTGAGTATCTCTCCGTTTTGCGAGTCCCAGACTTTTATGTTGCCTTGGAGACAGGAACTGACCACCTTCTCACCGTCAGTCACGAGGCATTCTACTTCTTGAACGTGCCCCGCCACCACCAAAGGAACCGCTTCCATCACCAACTATTTATCGAGGTAATTTATCAATAAAATTGTAATGCACAGTCGAACTGTGCGGCATGAAACCGGAAAAGTAACAATAGCATCACAGAAAATACCGACGAAATAATACCAGGCAGTTGAATAGTAAGTAAAACATTTATTGACAATCATACAAAAAGTACGGAAAAGAAAAAAACAGAGACAACAAACAAATCCGGTAATTGAATGAAAATTCGTCAAGAGGTGGGTTTTATCACCAGAGCAATAAGAGTACAATAATTCTCCATCGTCATTATTATATTAATTCCTCCACTACTGAGTTACAAGCCTTTCCTATGGACGAGAACGCCGTAGTAAGAATGAGCCACTACCCACCACTCAGACCCAACGCGGATTAGTGGTTGTTAATGATTGCAGATGCAGCCGGGACTACACCTGCAGTCGTTTACGTTCCTTTCGAAGCGCGGAAGGTTGGAAGAAGTTCGAGATAATAAGTTTTCGGACACCCATTCGACAACTTTCCAAATATGAAAGTTGCTTAATTCTTTACTCTCAACCCGAATTCGGTTCCACCAAAACTCATTAAAAAGCTTTAATTCCTAAACCTTAAAATATCTTTTTTCACTAACATTTTTTGCAAAAGATTATAATAGTCTTATACCAATAATTTGGCATTCGATGCCATTAACACAAACATAAACTTCAAAGGACACCTGCCATTCTATTTCTAGCGGCTGTCTAGAGAAGTTTTACCGATATACTGGTTGCCGAAAGCAATTTCCGCAAAATTCATGATCTATTTTTCTTTAAAGCATGGATATTTTGAAATAAAATAAAAATTTGATAAGGCATATGTTTTACTCAATACAATCGAATTTAGAACTGCATGATCCATACACCTTTAACTGATGTTGATAATGATAAAACTACTGATCGAATTGATAATTGTATGTTTCTTTATACCAAGGTATAATTATCTAACTAGGGGAACGACTTTAAGCGAACTTACTTAAATTAGATTAAATATTTAGAAATTGTTTACTAAAGCAAATGAATCAAATATACATTTTTTTGTCGAAACTGCTGATGCGGTTAATGTGCGATGTATATCGTACATCCATACATTTCCCGGCAAAAAAACGAACTAAGTTTATTAAGTTGATGATTAACTGTTTTTATGAATGAGTACTTTAATATTTTACATAAGCACTTATTTATAAAATATATAAAAAAGGTATTTAATATCCCTGAATCCTGATGACGGTCTGTTTCTTAGGGTGTGCGGGCCCCTGTTGATATCATTATCTTGTCGATTCTCACGATAATGGTCTCCTTGCGGATTTTGATGTTGATGGGCGTCAAGTGTTCCCAATTCGTGAATCTTACATAAGCCGGTGGTGCTGGTGGTAGCCGTCGCGTAACGCAAATCCATATCAGGTTAGGTTAAAGTTCTAAATATTACGGATCTACGGAACTTTTAGCGTACTAGGTTTTGGTAGCGAAGGATATTTGAGCGCAATACTTTACTGCAGAACAATATATTATGAGGTGATTTAACTGATCAAGATTACTTTGGTTTCTTTCCCAAAATAAATACGTGAAGAATATACGTGCCTGTACAGCCGGTTGTTTGGCAATGATCTTTTTGAACTCATCATCCTCACTCCACGAAGCTCGCCATTCAGCATAATGACGTGAGCACACGCACCTGTGTACAATATCTGGGTTTTTATTTATTTTTAATACCAAATGCTACGTAAATCTTCATGAAAAAATATAGAAATTTAAACAAATGGATGACTATGCGCGTATCAGAGAAACAAAAAGTTGTTGTGTATTTTGAAAACTATATTATATACTCGATGTCAAAAATAACACCCCTTAAAATCTACTTCAAAGTTCATTAAACTTGACTTGGAATGAATGATGAGGGAAATGTCTGATATTTTTTGAAAGGTAACGAAAAGAAGTGTACTAAAAACAAAAATAATTTGATATTTTTTATTGTGACGACACAAAAAAAATACAAGCAATAAAAATTCTTAATGAAATTGGAGACAGGTACCACAAAAAGAATTTTGTATTCTTTTCGGGCGTCTCCGCAGCCTCCAGATGAGTACCCTTTTTTGGTCGGCTTAGCCCAAGAAAACTTTCATGGTCGACTGAGTAGTGTCTCGACTAAAAATCCTACCCCCTCACATACACCATCATGACGAGAAGGATTAGGAAGAATTTAAAGCAACGGCTGCACTTCCTTCCTTTTAAAGTGCACCTTGCGAACATTAGAGGACTGCACTCAAATCTCCATCCGGTCCATCACCATCTGGAGACCGAGAAGCCACACCTATTCATCTTGACGGAGACTCAGATAGCAATCCCATCGGACGAGGCGTACCTCAACTACCCTGTTGAGACATTTGAGCATTTGAGCATGAACGAACACACAGACTGTGTATTCGTCCGCAATGAGATATGCTATAGGCGTCTCCGATGCTATTGAAAATCCGGGCTTTCCGTTATTTGGCTTCTGGTGGACACAGGGGTAGAGAAGATGGTCTACGTCTGTGTCTATCGCACATCGGTAACCAAGAGACGACTCGGCTCGTAGATTACCTCACAGAGATGGCAGACTTGGCAACTCAGCGATATCCAACGGCGTAATTTGTTTTTCTGGGGGCTTCAACGCTCACCATAAAGAGTGGTTGTCCCATACCAGAAAACTGACCATGCTGGGAGAGAAGCGCGACGATTTTCCCTAGCGCTAAATCTTACTCAGCTAGCGTATCAAGCGAAGCGGATTCCAGATATTGCTGGCCACACACCCAAGTGCCTTGACTTACTGCTGACAACTGATCCACACAAACATTCGGTATATGTCTCAGCTCGTCTGGGATCGTCCGCCCACTGTGTAGTGAAATCCATATCAATCTGCTCTCCTCCAGATAGCCCTAGGGGCATGAGGCGGGTATAGCGTTACGAGTCAGGAGAGTAGGGCGAGATGCGTATTTTATTTGCTTCTTATCCCTGGCGGCAAACTTGTTTCTCTTCGAGCGACCCTTCGTGCACCGCTGATGCAATCGCGGATGTAATTCGGCAGGGAATGGAGAGTTTTATTCCATTCTCCGACATCCCGCTCGGTTACAAGTCCTGACATTGGTATAACGTGGCCTGTGCTCGTGCTGAGGCCCAAAAATAGTCTGCTTATCAAGCCTGGTTGCAAATCCGCGATCGCAGGATCCGTGCAGAATCCGAGCGAAGAAGAGAGCCTATAATTCGGCCGCCAAGTCATGCAAAAGCGTCTTACATAAGGCGAGATTCGACCACATCAGCCGAATAGGGACGAAACTGTCTTCCTATCCGAGTGGAAGTAAACAATTCTGGTCCCTCTCGAAGTCAGAAGAAGCGAATTTCTGCCGTCCCGTATTTGGATGGCGCTGTGCCGCTGAGCCAAGTAAGGCCGCCTCGCGATGCGCTTGCGACGACGTCCTTGTCCGCCGCCTTCATGCCCCGTGTTTGCCTGAGCTAGTGTTGCGAACAATATTATTTCTCTTTCTCAAACCTCCTTTATCATCAATTAAGTAAACTTCAAATTGAAAAATTAAATAAACAGTAGGCTGAATAGGCATCTTCTGAGTTAGCTAGCTCTATCGTTGATCCTGTCTTGGTACACGGGCTTGATTGAGATTAAGAGCGAATTCATTCAAAATAACAAAAAGGAAACCTTAAGGGATCACATCGGTGACTGCATGTGAAGACTTTTTATCTCAAAATCGTCTGAGACACGTGCAGCATTACTAATGGCGCGACGGCTCATGAATATAAAGTAGTGAATACGCAGTGACGTTCGACTTCTTAATGCTGTCATTTACCTGTACAGAACTACCATCATATAAGCGATGACAGCTACGCTGATGGTGCACAGGATAGCGAGCAGCAAAATTTCCATGGGAGTCGTGGGGTAGATCGGCAGCTCTGAGCCCTGGGTCCACTGGTGGGATTGGCTTTTGCTTTCGATAAGGTCGAAATCTAGGAGATAATATTAAAATCTTTTATTTGTTTTACAATTTTTAAAAGCTATTTGTTAGAGGAGGGGTGATATTTTCCCAATAATATTTCTTAATTTCTGAGTAAAATGGAAGAGCATTAATACCTACATTGTAGAGATATAGTTTAGACATTGCTATAAATTTTCAAATCACAGCTGAGAGGCATCTCTGAGTTAGAATGCTAACTCAGAGATGCCTAAATCTGGTACTACTAGCTTTTAATTGACGACATTATTTTTTGACTACCTGTTTTTATTGATTCCATTTAAAAATGAAATATAAATTAAAAAAAAACATTTTTTTGTTATGTCATTAATCTTTTCTTAATAATTAGAAGATTAAAAAGCAGATGTTTTTTTCTTCGTCTCAGTCCAAGAAACGTCACTTTGATAACACTGACAAATTGGAACTTTTTTCTGATAGAGACAAAAAATAAGTTGGCCAAAAACTCCTCATTGTTTTTAAATAATAAAAATACAAAAAAAAAATATATTGTAGTCTTAAAAATCAAAAACATGGCCATGGTCCTGTTTTAATTATATGTGAGTGACCATGAAAGTATAAAGCAATATAAATAAAATAAAATTAGAAAATTAAATGTTGTTATATCAAATATGCTTAACGAAACCATTATGTTTTGTGCGGCTGTACTATGCCCTTAACTTACCGGAGATGATGTCGATTGGGTCTAGTGCTGCGGCTAGCGCTTGCCAACGCAAAGGAGGTGGGTCCCTTTCGTCTGGGTGCCGTAAGGTGACCGCCAGCTCAGGGCTCACACGGTGAGAAAGCAGAAGCGGTGGGAGAATCACAGCGAAGCGCCCACCGACGGACTCGTTGTATTGAGACAGTATGTTCGACCAGTGGTATGAAGACAGTCTGGCCATCAAAAACAATAAATTTGACAAGAGTCGAGTCGCCAAAAAGCTATTTTTTTTTTCTAATTATAAATTTATAATATTACCTGGACCAAGGTCTCGAATGCGGCGAATGCTTAAATATGATGGTGTCATTTGCATCAACTGGCGACTTCTCCGTTTCGACTATACTTGGCAACGGAGAAAATACTAGCGGATTATTCTCGCTGGTGTTAAAAGGCATGAACAAAGATTGCTTTAACTCCATTTTTTGCTGGCTTTTAGCATCTGCATCTTTGGTGCTATCACCTTTCTCAGTATTTGCTATAAAGTAATCGACGACACCCGAGTTGTAGACTATCATTGATATCCATACAAGCATCCACAGCATAAATGCTCTTTGGAAGAATCGAGTTCTAGCCCACATATTGACAAGCCTTACCCGTTTGGGTACTCTGTTTTCCTGGTGAACTGGGCTAGCGTTTCTTTTAGCTACAACATCTGTGGGACTATTCTGCGCTAATCCGTTCAATCTCGGGTGTGATTTTGATTTTTTCATAATTTGCGGGGAAAAATTATTGTCTTCAACACAATTATTACTGAACCGCCAATTCAAAGCATTGGCAGGGTTAAAATAATCCTTCAAATGTAACTTATTGTTTTGTTCTTGAAAACATTCCATTCTACGCACGTCTATGCCGAGTATTGTGGCGAAGAACACCATTTGCGTGAAGTAATCGGATATGAGGCTCACAATCATGAAAATTGAGAACTCCTGGATAAAAGGTACAAATGTGAAGAAACTAACAGTAAATATTGTGATTTCGGTAAGTAAGTTCTTGGTAATCGACCAGCCTTCCTTGCTCAATCCCTGAGCTAAACGTATCTTCACGTCGAGTCTCGAATCCGTTGACGTCACGCTCTTGGTGAGGATTAAGACATTCTCAAGGCCCATTATAATGACTAGATAGGGAAAGATTTCTTTGCCTTGAAGACTTAAAGAGAATCCGAAATAAAAGCATATTCCCATGGACATTGATAAACTACCAGCTATTGTCACCACTGCACAGGCTGCAAGACCAAACTTAGATTTTATGAACTCTATTTTTCTTACAGAAAAATAAACATACAAGAATAATCCCACAAATGTAATCAACAAGGGGACGAGTTCTCTATAATTGAATTGGCCAGGATAGTATATCAATGTAACTTCATTGATGCGACTATACGAATCTTGATATAAGGGATACATTTCTTTTAACTTATTACAGAGAGATTGAATGAATCTGAAACAAACGATGATATGGTCAGTAAAGTATTTTATAGTCAATTTATACTAGGATGATCTTTAAGGACTCGCTGGACTACCGGCAAATTAAAATACCTTTGTTCTGGGTGTTGATAGAATATAGTGATTGCATATTGAAGTACTCGTGGTCGAGCTCGGAGCGGATATCGTTTGATGCCTGAATCGCGCAGTTGCATACCAAAAACCATCTCAGCAATGGGTTTGCTTTTCTGAAACATATATATTTTAATGTATTTATTAAACCATCAGATCTTTAAGATAGGTATTTATTAATATTCGTGTAATATTACTGTTCAGGAGCATGCCCTAAGCCATCACATGCATTCGTACGTTATAAAAATGACAAAAACATTAATTACCTGATACTTGAATATGGTGTTTACAATATTAGCATCTAGTGAGAAAGACTGTAAACTTTGCTGCCATAGGTTTGCTGGTGACAATAGCAAGCAGCTATATTCCGGCAGTACTTGTTCCACACTCGCCTCTCCGTTGCGCCGCTTAATGCCTTCGATTTGGTAGCAGTGGTGTAGTAGTGTACTCTTCCTATAAAATTTCCACATCAATACAATACAATATTAAAAATATTGACATTTTGTGTGGACTTAACGATCTTCATCAGAGACATATAATAAGGATCTTACTTTTTCCGCACACATTCATAGTTAGAAATCTGTTTTATTTAATTGTAAAATATAACTATAATTAATTCCGTTATAAATCATATTTTAAACTAACTTGTTAATTATAAGTCGTTATTATGATCTTTTTTGGTATAAGACGCCATATTGGTGCCGACGACAAGGTTGGAAGTAGTGGCAGTGATTGTGATATGTGTTTTTCTTTTAAATT
Organism: Calamotropha paludella; assembly: GCA_927399485.1. NCBI lineage: Eukaryota > Metazoa > Arthropoda > Insecta > Lepidoptera > Crambidae > Calamotropha > Calamotropha paludella. The sequence continues at coordinate 26,339,789 of OV656803.1, read as the reverse complement.
AATAATTACAAAAGGCACTAAATAAACAGCTATTCTTACTACTTCTAGACTTTTATTACACTCCTCACAAAGTAAACTATTTCACACCTGTGCAATGTAATTATGAACTTTTTACATTTTATGGAGTGTCTGGTGTGGCCTGTGCTCATAGTGTTTTAATAAGCAAAAATTTTGCATTGAGTGTTTAATGTAGTTTTACAATAAACTTTATCCAAGAGCTTATTAAAAAAAGGACGCACATTATTTATATATTACACATTTAACAACTTAAAAATGATATATAATTTGCATGAGTCGGGCGAAATATATTTATTTTATCCATATTATGTTAATCCATATTAATATTGAATATAATCATCAATTTTACTTTCGTTTAAGCATAAACTAAGATAAATAACAAAGGAAAGTATGTATTCGTTTTTTATCTGAATATACTGCAGTATCACATTATCTTCCTGGTAAATTACTCATTATGACCAATGATTATAATTAGTTGGTAAGAAATAATCTTATCAAGCGAAAAGACGATATCAAAATTGAGTGGGTATCTACCCAAACATTGTCTACTATTATAAATAATTAGTAACCATAAGTAGCACTTAATATTTTAACACATTGCTGGTAGAAGTAAAAGAGAATTATGTGTGATTGAATACTTATGGAAAAAAACAATGACATCATAGATGCTTGCTATGCAGTTGTTTGTTCATTATATAAACAAAAGTATAGAATTACCTAAAATTGTTATTAAAATCATCAACAAGCTTAGTGATACTTTATTACATCACATATACATTTGTAACAATTCTAATTTGGAAATAGTCCCAACATTATTAATATTATAAAACATAGTGGATTTAAAAGTTTGTTTATCTATATATACATTTTTTTACACTAGCTTAGCACAAAGTAAACTCTGTAATGGTAGGTTGACACGATGCAGATTTTAATTTTGTACAGATATCCCTACTACTAGACTACGAAGTCTGAGTAAAAAGTGTATGCTGACATCTCAATAAAATATTTGCGCAGACTTTTCATTTGCTCAACTTCGGTTTATTGAGATGTACAATTTTTTTCTAAAATTTTTGTGACTAGGGTTGCAGTGAACCTTTGTGCGAGTGTAAGGAACATGGATGAATTTCTAAAATTAATTTAAAAATTAACTTAAAATTAAAATTTAATAAAAGGAAAAGATAAATTGTAAACTTATTAGCAGTAACTTAATAAGAATGTTTCAAAAAATAAAGAAATAAATATTTTCATTGAATAATTGATTGATCAATTAATTATTCTATTCCAAATAATGGACAAACAAAAATACATTTCTTCAACCTTCATGCAGACGTTCAACTTTCCCTTTACTCTGACTTTTTGTCTGTACTGCTATATTGCGTGAACTAACATTTATAATCACGCCTTTTTAGGCAGAAATCAGAGATTTCCATTTTCACAATCCTGACCTATGTCTCTCGCTTCTTCAATTCTCATCAGACCTTTCATTCAAGCTCGTCGGGTAAGGGTACTTTTGACCATGAATTTTTTCAGGAATCTTCTATTTGGTCTCTGAAATTTCGCCTTGGTCTGCCTTTACCAAAGTGCCCATGCACATTTGCCCTATTATTTCTACATGTCCAAACTATCTAAGCATCCCTTTTTCTGTTTATCACAATGTTTCTATGTTTCTACACCACACCACTCTTTTAACACATAATTGCTTTTTTATCCATCAAATTCACTCTGGCTAATTTTCTTAAAGCTCTCATTTTACTGCATTGGTCATACATTTGTGCTTCTTCTGCCAAACCCAAGATTCACTTCCATACATAAAGTTTTTCACTAATTAATTTTAATTTGTCCACATTTATTCATTTTTTAAAGTATGTTATTTAAATGTGAGTTATTTAAAAGAAAACTGTATTCTGTATGCCGGCAGGCCATTTCCAGGAAAACAAAATAATTTTAACGCAAACAATATCTGACTACTAAAAGACGTACAATGCTCTCCTTATAAATAAAACACATGACTAGAGCTATAATAAATCTTAGATAATACATTGAACTTACGTTTCTGGATCTTCATGGTTACGTATTGTCTCAAGCAACCTAAAAACTTCTTGTAGAGGGGCTCGGAATGCATCCCACATTTTAAGATTGTTGTTCCATGGTGACACACCTACAAAAAATCAAATAGTTTCATAAATCATTTGTGAAATAATGCAGTAACCTTCGCCATTGTACATATAAAAGCCATGGTACATATAAAAGCCAGTGTATTTTATATGTACCAAAGTGTTTTACGTTCTCTGGAGATTAAAGATTAATTCAAACTAAGAATTCATTTGTGAACTGGGTTGAGCATGTTCAAACAGGACCCTAACAATAACGATAATAAAGATATGGCATGAAATACTACACCAGCAATTTGTTTCATCACTCTGATTAATAAATAACTACAAAGTAAAAATGTGATATCAATATAAATATAGTAAAAACTTTTATAACTTTTTGAAAATATATAGTTCTACTACTAACGTTAATATAATAAAATTAAATCAAAAAGAATGTTTTATTAACAATCATATCATTTCAGTACTCATGATATAAAGGCATAGATTTAAATTTATTAAAGATCAAATACAAGAAAATATAGGCTATATCATCATAAATTAATGCGACATACACCAGACTATTGTCTCTATGTGTATGTCATGCAAGAAAATATTTAACACAGAAGCACAAAAATTAAAACAAAAATATATTTTCAGTAATTTTGACCCTATTTGATGGATAACTCAATGAACTAGGTTTTACTATTTAAGCTTTGTTAAGGAAACTTGTTCTATGGGTAAAATTATAAATATGCTTTGAGTTTATCCTTACCAATTTTCATAATTATTTGATGAATATATAATAGAGGTTTATCTTTGGCCCAGAGATAAGGAAGTCTTTGAGTTTCGTTCAGCAAAACATTTAGATGTCCAGGTATATCTGTTAAGAAAAAGGACAACATTAATTTCAATTTATAACTTGAGCTGAGTCACTCTAGACATATACAAGCCACGAACCATTGTAATTTTAACACTAATATTTGTTTAACATGCTGTTACTTACAGCATGTTAAACAAATTAGTGTATATTAAAAAATAAAATGACATTGCTAAGACTTTGTATCAATATATTAAACTGTCAAATATAAACAGGGGATTGTATGTCACTAATAATCAATATTATATGTAGGTAATTCAAAAGCTACTTAATACATTACATTTATCATCCTCTTAACAATCTACACTGTTTCAAAGTCGAACAAATCTATGATTTAACATGTGTAAATGAAACGTCAGGATTAAATATAATAAAACAAGAATAAACATGTGAATCTGGTAAAAGTGGTGTTATTTAAATGTGAAATGGGGGCATATGTGTGGGAGTTAATTTAGCTAGCTTGATCAATGGTCTCGCATTTAATACACAAAAATTATGACTAACATAATTGTCAGTACAACAACTGGAATACAAGCAGTTTCAGCGCCGACGGCCAGTCACAGGAGTAACACTCTATAAGGGCTAAGTAGACAATATTTATAATAAGGCATTTATTATACTACAAAAGAGTTACTTCACAATGAGACTTATTTAGAATTTTCATTATAAAATTAAAATGATTACATACAATGATTATATCATGGAGCCAAGGAAAGTAAACATATTGCTGGTCTGCGAGAATAGAGTCAGAATTAAAAACTTTTGATTTTATAGAATAAGGTTTTCAATTTTCTTATTAAATCTTTTATCGCATATCAAAAAATGTTATTGTATTTCTTTCGAGCGAACGGTGCATTTATAACGACATTATCTGCATTGTTTCTATCTCTGTTCACTATAAAATATAAAAGATTTAAAATCGTTTCGCTTATTTAGTGTAATTTGACAGTTTTTTGAGTTGTGTCAATATTCTCATAACTTGTAACCAGGGATGTTATGATATCGAGTATTCTTTGTTATTCTTTAGTAGAGTAATAAAGCAAAGTGACTGTTTATTTCGTGTATCAACAGTTGTTCGTATTTATACAAAAAGGGTGTTAAATATTTATCTTACAGAAAGTAGATTTCATCTTGTTGGAGTTTTATTTGACCAGGATATCAGAACACAAGAGAAAATATAATCATGTTATTATTGAACTTAATTTTTACTATTAATCAACATATATTTCTTACCTTCACTTTGGAAGCAATCCTTCGATGTGCAGTCTGGTTGAGGTGGTTGTTGAAGATTTTCCATATGCCATGGTAAGTTTACAACTGTGGGAATATTTCCTGGGAGAGGTACGTTGAGTAGTGGATAACTGCCGAAAAAATCAAAGTAATAATAGAAAAACACTTCTGTTTCATTAAAATGTAATTATACTCACCAACATAGCAAAACAACAGATAGTGCCAATGTGATAGCTACTATAGGGTAAGATGAACAAAATAGGCCATAAGTATAATAGATTTGCGCAACCCGTTCTGGTAAGGTTGTTCCTGCCATTGCTTTCCAGTATTAGGCACTGTTTACAATTTGAGAAACTACGTATAAAATCAAGAACCATTTGCACAAAATGTACGTCAGTGGAAAGATTTGACACAGTTTTTTCCAGTTTTTATGTTAGCAGCGTTGCATTTATGGTTGATTGCATTTCCAGAAGTAGTAAGTAAGACAATTTGAATATTTTGCATCATGCATGGCATGGACATGCCGCTTAATCACTTCACTCACAAGCAAGCAAATAGTATTACATCAATTCAACCACGCAATTTTGACATGATTTTTGCATTTGACACTTTTTTTTGTTAAGTGTTTCCAAAAGGGCAGACAAAGGGTGCAAATCCTATAAAGACTAGATTCAATCAATTATATTTGGGTATATGGCTGCGCCCCATTACGTGACGATTCTGCCAATGTCCGAGTTAAAAGAGACAAGTTTCGTAAGACACTATACAGTTTATTTATGACGTGAATGAGTGGTTCACGTGACGCTAGCTCTCTTGAGGATCTGTAACAAAAAACACAGACATGAACACAAACCACCATTGTTGTTTACTTTTCAGTAGGGGTATATTTAGGGATTAATGCTAAAGGATTACACAAGGTTACTTTTTTACAATCTTATATTGTTAAGCTTTAGGAATTTGCAAAGGATATATAAAATGGGACTGCGTACTTGAGTCAACATAAAGTTATAATAGAACGATGCACATTTTTGTTTAGTAAACTGCAAGAGGCGTGTTGATTTTTAGACATTCGAAGAAGATGTGTTCAAGGGTCTTTTCACCCTTACTGCACTCCCATATGGAATGGTCTTTAATTCTGATCTTAGACAAGAACACAGGAGTACATACATGGCCTAGTCTTAATCGGATAATTGTGGCCGTTACTCCTTTTGGGATTTGTTTGTGGTGGAAGAACCAGCGTTTAGTTGAAATATCAGGTTGCAGACTACCTATAATACGCAAGGACCTTTGGTATATTCCATTTCAAACATTCCACATCTTTGATATAGTGTTACTTCGTAGGTCTCGCGCAAAGATTGTGTTTTGATATTCGATACCAGACGTAATGGCAGTTATCGGCGACTTCATTGCCTTCGATTCCCTTGTGACCTAGTATCCAGGCTCAAACCACTTCTATGTCTAAATTAGAGCACTCCAGCAGAGCTTCTCTGATTTTGAGAATGACGCTAAAATTGTGTTTGGAATGAAAGGAGGGTTTTGCTATATCCTTCAGGCAATTCAGACAGTCTGAAAAGATTATTGATATATTTAACCGGTGGGACTTCACATATAGGATAGCTTCAAGGATAGCTATGGCTTCTCCGGAAGCTACTGTTAAGAGGGAGGAGCCCTTAAAGCTAAAAAATATTTTATATTTTGGCAACCAAAAGGTTATACCTACGTTTCCGTTCCTCTCTACTTTTGATGCATCTGTATATAAAGCGACCCATTTAGGCCAGTTTTTATCAAGATTGCCTTGGAACATGCTGTTAGCATCTTGAGCTTTTAGTGATTCCAAAAAGAAGATTCCTATTCTAAGAGAATACGGGTTGTGACACACATACTTCGACACACTTCGACTGAATCAATGTTAATTTATTTAATGCTGACTTACTACAAGGCTCGAGTATACAGCTTCCAGAATCGAGACTGCCCGGAAAGGCACCTGAGGATATTTAAGTTTTTTTCGGCAAAAGTATTTTAGATAATACACACCGTTCATTTTGGTGTCAAAAATGATACCTAGAAATTTACAGTTGTTGAAAAATTCGATTTGCTACCCGTTTATAATTATGTCAAGTGGCGGTATGTTTCTCTTGCGGGAGAAGACCAAAGCTTTGGATTTATCAGGAGGGAGTGATAGTCCGTGGTCCGATAGCCAATTGCTAAGTTAATATAAGGCATAATTTATTCTAGAAGAAAGTAAGCAATATGATCTGCTTATTGTATTAGGTTGGGGAATAAGTTCGTTCGGTTCTTTTCAAAGAGGATTATTTCAAGTATTTGTTTGTTGTTGAGCAAAGTGTTTGTATTCATTAGACAGTGCCTTTTCTGCTCTACAGAACTGTGTTATTTGATTTTCGAATATTTTTAGTTTTTCCTATTTTCTAGGCTTCGAAATGGAATACCCAGGTGACAAAAATCAGCATTTTCGACATCTACGTTTCTTCGCTTTTTCATCGGGGTCAAAAAGCAGCTGAAGCCGCTCGTGACATATGCAACGTGTATGGAGAAGGTGTCATAGGTGAGCGCGCAGCACAGAAATGATTTGCGAAGTTCAAAAATGGCGACTTTGATCTCGCAGACATGCCTCGCAGTGCACGACCTGCAGAAGACGATGTCCTCATGCCTTGAGGTGCTCCTGCACCTCAAGGCGATACACGGGGAAATGCTTGAACGGAACGCAACAGTCAACAAGGAGCTCTACGCCGTGTAAATGAGGCTATGCGACTGAAAAGACCTGACCGACAAGGCCAAGTCATCTTGCTCCACGACAACGCCAGACCCCATGTTGCACAAGTCGTCAAAACTGCACTCCAAAAGCTCGAATGGGAGGTTCTTCAGCATCCACCGTACTTTCCGAACCTTGCGCCAACAGACTATCTCCTTTTCCATTCATTGTCGAATCAAATGAGGGGTGTTATCTTCGACGGCGAAGAGGACCTCAAAAACTGGCTCAACAACTTCTTCGACACCAGACCGGACGATTTTTGGCGGAACGGCATCAACAAATTAGTCGAGAGGTGGGAGGAGGTTGTAAACAGTAACGGCGAATACATTATTGATCAATTTATTGTTATAATTATTGCTTTTTGTTGAAAGAAAGCTCTTTGAAAAAACCGAACGAACTTATTCCCCAACCCAATATGTTGCAGAAGCTGTAGACTGATCTGTCAAGATCGTATGTGTAAAGGTTATATAGAAGAGAGCTTAAGACAGAGCCTAGAGGGAGACCTTCCAGACTGTTCTTGGCGGGTGCAGCTTGCCGTTGACACGTACGGATATTGACCTAGACATAAACTATACTGCACTAGACTGCAGATAATGTTTATCGACCTCACTGGGAGACTCAGATGATGCAATTTTTGCCTGAGTACAGGAAGTTGGACATTGTTATATGCAGATGTCATATCAAGGAAAACACCTACAACTGAAACATTTTCAGAGAAAACGCGGCGAATATCTGTAGATAAGATGCTCAGGCTATCTAGTGTGCTCATCGCTTTTTTAAATCCAAACTGGAATTTAGATAATATTCCTTTGGACTCAACAATCCACACAAGTTTGATTTATATTATGTGTTCTAAAATTTTACATAAGGTGGAAGAAAGCGCAATGGGCCTATTTAAAGACGGGTCTCTGGGGTCTTTACCTGGTTTAAAGATCTGGTTTATAATTTTGGGTTTTCCAAGAGCTTGAGGTTTGACCAGAAATGAATATGTTGTTTAGGATAGTGAGCAGAATTATCTGAGCCCTATCAGATGATTTAATTCTAAAATAATATGGGATCCATCTGTATATAAACTATTCAAGGCACAGTGTAATTCTGGAAAAGAGAACGTTGAGTCCATTGATTCAAGGGTACTTAATGGGAGATATGAGGGGAATGAATCTTTGCTAGGAACAAAAGGGGGAACAAGTTTGTTACCGTAAAGAAAAGTGTCTAGAAAGACTGGTACAAACCCTTTAAAAAAGAGCAAATAATACGATTAAAAAATTCAAGGATATTGTATGCTGTGTTTTCGGTGTAAAAAAAAAACTGAATAAGATTATCATCCAATTGAAGATTGTATTCGATGTGGTATTAGATGGTGTCACGAACGACGGTGTTCGGCTATTGCAGGCATCAAAGATTGTATTTCTGATTGCTGCTATTTTTTAATATATTTCCTCTAAATGCGAATTTAAGTATATACAGTTTATTAAATCTTATTATTACGTAATACTTTGAGTTTTCTGTAATTAAATTCACTTTGCCAAAGCTTCATATTCACTTTATTTTATTTTCTTGTTATTGACATTTTCTAACGACCGTATCGATTTGCCAAATATAATACAATCGATACGATATTTATTTCATTGAAATATTGAATTGGCAGTTCACATTCTAACATATTAAGTATTTTTGGTTTCTAATTGTTTTACTTTTACAGTTTAAAGATTATGACATATGTAGAAGCAATTAATAAAAACTGATTTGACATACTTATTTTGTTTCTATCTCTTATACTTTTCCGATAAAGCCTTGAAAATCTTTAGTTTTTTAGTTTGACTGGACTTTGGAACGATCCAATGTAGGGGAAGTCCGGGAGTCAAGATATCCATGAGTTATAAATAGGTATATGTTTTGTTTCTTTCAATCTAAAAACCATCGGTTGAATTTATTAGCGGTCATTCACATCCATCATCTTTTGGCATTCTTTGGGACAAGGCAAACAGCTTGGATGGCGTTTCAACACTTTAATTTCACATAGGTACCTACAGCTCAATTTTTTTTATTCGGCATCGCCCGCCACATGAGTAAAGAAACGGTACAGAGACAAAGCTTCTAAAGAGCTAGCAAAATTTATACCTATTTTGGTAGGGTTGGCACAATTGAATAAATTAAAAATATAAATGTTAATTTTTTTTGCACATTTTTTATTAAAATAGGTTATTTTTTACAAATTACATCTCTAAATATTTTTTTTATTACTTTTGGTTTTTAATAATTTGTTGTGTCTTTTAATCGAATGATAAATTCTAAATCTAATATAAAGTTTTTTCAAATAATCCAATGGGAAAGACTCACATGGCATATGAAATGTACAATCTTGCAAACGTGCTAATATGTCATTACCAATATTAACAATTTGTACATGAAGATCAAAATATTCGCTTTGGGAATGATACCAGAGGGAAGCCCCCTCTCCCTCTTGCGAAATCCTGCGCTCCGATTCAATATATTTCCCAAAAAAGTTATTGTAGGTATCTATTCAGAATTACTTACACAATTTTACCGAAATATCTGGTATAAAATAAATAATAAATAATAAATATTTCTCACATTCACACCAATTAGCCTAGCCCAAAGTAAGCACTGTAAGGCTTGTGTTATGGATACTAGGGTAACGGATAGACATACATATATTATACATAGATATGTAATATTAATAGAAATATATATAAACACCCATGACTCAGGCACAAATGCTCGTATTCATCATACAAACATCTGCCCCTACCGGGATTCGAACCCAGGACCGTCGGTGCGAAAGGCAGGATCGCTACCGTTGCACCAAACGGTCGTCAAACGGTATAATTTTCCGTAAAATATATAATAATGAGTATTGAGTAGTTTTGATTATAGAGTTGTATACCTTTCAATCTACATAACACATTATAAATATAAATTAAGTTTCAAGTACAAACTTACCTAGTAGACTCCTTGGGATAGTTAAAATAAGAAATATTTTTAGTCTTTCTATTATTATTCATGCACACAGTACAATGTACAACCACATTCACAACACTTTTTAAATAATAAAACTAAAATATTACTACGTATTATGTGAGAAACTCGAAAACAAAAACAAAACACGCATAACGTTCGAGTGTCGCGTCACGCCTGCACGCCCTGAGATTGTCCACTGGCTGATCTAGTTTGAAGTGGTTTCGGCTTATACGTGGCAAGCGGCCAGTGGTCACGCACAGACACGCGTTGCACTTGTAGTGATGTACCTATCACAGCGCATTCGTATGTAGCTTTGTCTCTGTTCATTCTTTACTCATGTGTCGCCCGCCGCATATACTTAGTTCCGACCATTAGTTAAATAAATATAAATGGTTTCTAAAGAGACAAATACTTAGCTCACACACATGCAATATTCTCATTGCGAATGAATTGTCCCTCCTTCCACTATCACCCACATATAAACACAGTGGCGGATTTACAAATTTTCAAGGTATAGGCTGTGAAGCTTTTGCCGCCCTTGCCTCCCCAATTGTCAAATTGTCATGTCCTAGATTATTTTTACAATTCAACAACTTCGTTGGAATTGCACGTAAAATAATTTTTAGGTATATTTTTCTAAAGCTAGTGCGTGTTCAACACATAATACTCGATACATAAGATTAAAATCGGTAAAATTATGCACTAAATTCAAATTAAAATCACTAAATTATATACAAACCATGCAGTTCGCAGCCTCCAAAAAATATTAGGACTGGCTGTATGGGTTGACGGTAGGAAAGAAAAATACATTTTCTATAATTTCGCTCTTTACACTCATTCAAAGTGCGGGGAGAGGGCGCATTGGGCGCAAAGACCGATTACCGATTCGCCGCCCCCAACCGATTACACGTTGGGGGCGGCGAACTAGCTGTTTTACTCTAGAATATGGAAGATTGCTAAACGGATTCACGGAACGTACAATGACAAATGATAAGTGAGAAGGGAAAGTCGTCGGCAAAATTTGTTGCAGACTTCTATCTGTAAAACATCAGAAAACAGAATACAGAAAACCGTCATTCAGAAATCTTTTTGATTTCTGAATGACGGTTATGAATGATGTATAAACAAACTCACTCTCACACTCTTACTCATATTCCGCATAATACATGCAAAATACTCACTTCGGTTATACACGTGCGCATATAATATTGACAGTGTTACAGCATAACATTTTACTACTTGGGATACCTGCAATCCTTTTATGTATATTTTAGAGAAATATATATATGTTACGGTAAATGTAAGCAATCGGTAATTATCTATAATCACCGGTAATTATAGATAATCACCAATACATATGGTAAATGTAGTGAATTATCCACATTTACCGGTAATTATATAAAACTTCCGCGCGACCGTGGTAAATGTCGACTTAAGCTTTGGAATTTGTTTGGAATGGAAAGCGAATGGCGCGGGCGGGGCACGGGGAGGGTGATACTTGCAGCCGCGCACGTCGTGACCTGTCATTTGTTAGCGTATAGCGATTGAGAGCGGTTCGTTGAATTTTCGTTGCAGTAGTAAGGCTATTTTGAGTTGTATTGTGAATTTATTTGTGTTCTTTTTTGTATTGATACAAAATGGGAGATATCGAGTCTACTAAAAAACGGTTTTATGAAGAAGTTGAAAAGTTAATTTCCAAAAAAGCACCAAATAATCAACTGTTTTCCAAAGATGCATATTATTCGCTTTTGGCTAATGTAAAGGCGTCCAAGGACAAGAAAACGAACAAGAAACCTGAAGATTATCGAAGATTATTGAGGCATGATACAGTAGAGATTGGAAATGTCCAAAAACTTGTAGTTCCAATAAAAAACGAAAGAGACCCAATAATTTACTATACGTACTTAGAGGAGGTATTTGAGACAATCCATATAAGTCACCTATCCATAGGACATGGGGGCAGAAACCGAATGATGGCAGAACTTAAAAATAAGTACAAAAATATCACCATAGAGCTAATTAATACATATTTAAATCTTTGTGAACCGTGCCAGAAAAAAATGAGTATCTCTAAAAAAGGGCTGGTTGTTAAGCCTATTAAAAGCAACGAATTTAATTCAAGATGCCAAGTTGACCTCATTGACATGCAGTCGCAAGCAGATGGCGATTACAAGTTCATTATGGTATATCAAGACCACCTAACAAAGTTTGTTCAACTTAGAGCTTTAAAAACCAAGACTGCTGAGGAAGTGGCTTACCATTTGCTGGAAGTATTCACAATATTTAGTGCACCGTGTATATTGCACAGCGATAACGGACGAGAATTTGCAAACAAGGTGATTGTGGAGTTGTGTCTTATGTGGGATGAACCAAAGATTGTACATGGAAAACCACGTCATAGCCAATCACAAGGTTCAGTAGAAAGGGCCAACCAAGATATTGAAAATATGTTGGCTACTTGGTTAGAAACAATTAAAACCACAAAATGGTCCGAAGCAATAAAATTTATTCAGTTTATGAAAAATAAAGCTCATCACTCAGGAATAAGTCGTAGCCCCTATGAGGCTATGTTTGTATGTAAAGCAAAAGTGGGCTTGAAAACTTTCTTGCCAGCTCTTGAAACAATGTCAGATATTACGAGCGAAGAAGATCTTGAGGAAATAGTAAAAAATCAAAATGGACAAGCCAGCGAAGATATTGACACTAATTTAAGGGCAGTATAAATAACGACATTCATACCGAGATTACAACACAACAAGCGACTATTGAATCAAGACCTTCGGATAGGGAGGAGTCAATTTCGACTAATCAACTAAAGGAAAATGATGATGGTAATAATGTAGAAAAAGATAAAGATGAAGAGAATATTTATGAACCAAATGAAACTGAAAATAACCCTGAAAGTGACAATGAACAAGTTTTTAACGAAAATACAGCTGTACAGGCAATACATGTATGTTCTCGAAAAATTGAAGAAGCTAGAATCGGTGCTAGGCAGTCGCTGGAAAAGCAGGCTGAAAAAATGATAAAAGCCTCAAATGATAAATTTCCCGCTGTAGAAATAGGCCAATGCGTAAGAATTAAGGTACCAGACGTAGATCGAGCCAAAGCAGATGGCCGAAATATAATAGCCGTTGTAATTTCGATCGAGAATGAAAATCTTTACAAACTCGGTACGAAATACGGGATTTTAAGCCAGTTGTACTTAAGAAATGAATTCGGTGTCTGCAAAGAAAGATTTATCACAATTGAAGAAGTTCCAGAAACTAATATAACTCTGAGAGAATGCGCATGGTTTTCAGCATTGCAATTGTACGTCAGAATGCAATTCAAATCGCTGTAAATGCAAAAAAACACAAGTACTTTGCAATTCCAAATGTCATAAATCTCGGACCTGCAGAAATAAATAAAAGATAAAGAATTTTAAGAGTCTTACTGATATAGTTGCCTGTCAATTTGTTAATTTTGTTTGATTCTATTTTTATAAGTTTATTTTTTTTAACCAAGCAAAAAGTTTGGTTTCTTGATATTTGATTTGTTAATTTAATGAGAATATATTTTATGTTTTGCTTAACCAAACAGAAGCTTTGATCTCTTGATACTTGAGAAGGATTCTTATTGTTTGACTGATGTTGTTTGTAACCAAATTTTATTATATTTAAGACTAGAATTGTTTTTATTTCAATAAACATTTGATTCCAATGTTTGATTTACTACATTTACTAAAGGGGTATGGTAATTTTATATAATTGCCGGTAAATGTGATTAATTTGAAAGTTTTTACTACCTTTACCACGAGCACTGGTTATTATGCATAGTTCCCGGTAATTATACATAATAACCACACTATCCACATTTACCATAACATATATATTTCAATAAGATTCAATTTTGATTGAATAAATAAATCTAAATTGAATCTTTTAAGTATCTTTAGTACGTCTTTGTTTTATTTTTTGTTATCTATCTATATCTACACTTATAATAAAACTGTAGAGGTCGAGTGTCTGTACATAGAAAAAAAGGTTTAAAACCAAATCAGAGGGAGAATACCAAATAAATGTTATTTTAAATTTTTTGTTTCTCTGTTTGTCTGTTTATCTGTTTGAACGGACTAATCTCCGAAATGGCTAGACCGATTTCAATGAAATTTTGCATGGCGATACCTTATATCCCTGGTCAACATCTTAGATACTTTTTATCCCGGAAAAGTAAAGGGTTCCCGTGGGATAGTTAAAAAACCATAGTAACTTGGACATCTTAATACACACAACTTATGTACTTACCTTATGCTGATACTTTATATTACCGCTCGAATTAAGTATAAATCCTATAAAAGTGACGGAATTCAGCGGAAAAAAAATATTGCTATGGATCCCTATTCAATGCATGGCCTGACACACACTTGGCCGGCTGAACATGTACAAACAACACTCTTAACTGCCCCTTCAAGACCCAACAGACAGAAAGGTAGAAAGAGATGAAATTATTTTTCTCATGACAACTTCATAACAAAAACTAAAGTTTTTATGACATAATATCTTTGTGTGTGTGGTGTGTGTCTCTTGGCGCCAGAGAACTGTCACTGCTTGACGCAGAGTTTTGACATGCCTGATGACGTGCTTTCAGTTGTTGCCGCTCTTCCAAAACAAAGAGCAACGGCAACGTCGCATGCTTTTGGATGAAATAATGATAAAATTTAATTTTACTTATCCTGAATCCATAGACTTAGAAAGGTATAGATACAGCATGCAAATAATAATAAAGATTTCTTACACTTGCATTATAAAAATTTATTATTAATATTATATTACTCAAATAAAACATATACTAACTTAACAAGTAAACAAATCGAAATAGCGCATAATTATTGTGATTTTTTATTACACAAACATTTGTACTTACCGGGACTCTTAACTCAAAATCTTTTCTGATTATGTTAGTAGGATCATTGCCAAACTCGACCTCATGTAGTTTGTCCTTAGCTCTTATTCCACCACGCATATGGTTTCCTCCGTTCCCAAATCTTTATCATTTCTGTTATTTAAAATATGAAGTAATAATTTTTCAGACATGCGTAATCTATTCAATTCTACTAGAATTTTATATCTGTGACAGCGTGTCTTTTTCTGTTCAAAAACCTCGTTGATCGAAATGCAAAGATAAGAATGGTTTTAAGGTTCAAATGTGTCTTGCTTTTAAATTTCAGGTTAACAAAAGTGAAGAAAGTAAAAATTGCAATTTTCGTAGTGCAATATGAAATAATATTTTATTAAATATACCTATTCTTTTGCTATAATGTTAGAGCGCAAAGCGCGTAAATAATTTGTTCGCCAGTCTGACTAAAAGTAAAATAAAAAACCAACACTTTTTTGTAGCAATATATAATTATAAACTTTAAAAACCTTACTTCATCGAGCATATACCCCAATAGAGTGGTAATATTGGGCTGTTCTCCTCCGCAACTGATTAGTGATTTTTCACTTATAAATATTAACGCTCGCTCCCACTAAAACAGTACATTCCGAAATTTAATTTCAATTAAATAGTTTCATAATGGCGTGCTGTTCTATTCGGTGGTGTGGAAAAAACAGCAGAACTTCAAATTATAAAACTGACGGAATAACCTTTCATCGGTAAGTAATGGTTAAAAATTACTTTTTATAAAAAAATGTCAGGGCTCAAGTTAAACTCGACATCGAAGTGAAATGGTTCTATGCGTCCTGCTTCCACATAACGCAATTTCCTATTACGCCATCTCTTTCTAGTCTACGCTCTCATCACTAGTGCTGCATTCAAAGGATCAAGGGGTGTATCGATAAATAACATTATTGTAGCTTATTACATATTTTATTCAAACATAAAAGTAATTTTGAAATTATAATATTTGCATTAATGATCTAATTTATAGTGTTGTGCATTATTAATTATGTAAATCTTGATCGATTATACCGATATATTAGGTATCTAGTGTAGTTGAAATAAACGGTTGAACGGTTTTTATACTTTTTTAAATAAATAGGTTTGTAACAAAGAAATTGTTTTTGACGTGACAACGTCTTATAAATTGGTTGCGGCTGGGAGTCACTTATGAAAAAGTGTAACGCTCGGTAACGTTACGATGAGTCACCGAACGAGAGAGAGGCCCGCCGAATGTTTTCTCAATATTTAAAAGTTTATTGATCTTTAATATTATAAGTATATATATGAAATTGTAAACTCTTTATGATATATATAATACAAAAAAATTGTTTATATCGATAAATTTTGATAACCATCCAAGATTGTTCCATTTAAATCATTAATGTATAAATCACTTATAATATAAATATTTAATAGTAGTAGATATATTTCCTATATAACCCAAATTATTCATTTATTAATTTTCGAAATATATTACAGGCATTTATATTTAAACATCCTGTTACATAATGATTTATAGTTTTTTTTATCCTCAACAAAATCACTCAAATAGGAATTAGTTAAGTTTAAGTTTACATGTACAATGTTTTAGTAAACAAAATATATTTCTATAGTTAAAATTTGTGCAATTCTTATTTTCATTCAATTCCTTGTTCCTATTGTGCAATTTAATTATATTCATATCAATAAATATTCTACCGAGAAAAAGACGTTGTCACGTAAAATCTTCGCCCGTAAAACCGACTTTACAGGCAACCATTTTTTTGTGTTAGCTTTTCTTCGCAATAGAAAGACATATGATGAGAAACAATTTATACGAAGCTAATTCATTTTAAAAATCAGTAAACCAGTGAATGATTATTTAATGATTATTTCATCTTTACTTTTCATACAACTAAATAAATGTAATTTGATAATTGGTTTGGTTCTTGTTGAGGTGCAATTCAGCGGTTAATGTCTTCTTATTTGATCACTAGCAGCATATATAGACATTTATTTCCATAAGAGAACGCGTTTGTATTATTCACTATTGCTATAATTACTGATGTATTGGCTATCGATATCGATGAACCTTAAATACTTGGACACTACCACATCTCTAGAGTGTTAGTTGACCTTAGGATAGCCAATCGGAGCGCAGTTAGATCAGTGTGAATAGTGGCGAATTAGCGGATTTTTTTTCAAACAAAATAATTGACATTTCTGCTCTATTGGGGTATGTGCTCGATGCCTTACTTATACAAAAGCACAAAGAAGATAGAATCGCCTTTTGTCTTCAATATTACAATTTTGATTGGACGGATAATATAACTTTTCAGTAAAAATATAGGTATTATTACCACTTTATAACAATATTCAAACATTATTATGTAGAACCAACCGTTTGTGCCTTCTGCCTTCTAAAAATCGCTATCATACGAAGATAACTGGGACCAACAGTAATAAAAAACTGATGTTGTGTAAGTGACAATTTTCGGGCTGGTACGAGGGCGGCACTGAAAATTTTGGGAATCAAGGAAGTAACACAACTTTACTATTTAAAAATGTATTTATTGCTTTTCGAAGTATTCTCCGCGAAATTTGACACATTTTTCCATACGATGGAACCAATCATTGAAGCAACCATTCCATTCGGAAGTTGGGGTCTCCAAAATGGCTGTTTTGTAGGCGTCCACAGCTTCTTCAGGTGATGAAAATCTCTGACCACGCAATTTATTCTTTATTTTAGGGTTCATTCTTTTGTTCTGTGCGCGGTGTGAGAACTCAAACTCGTGACTGATTTTTGTTTCGGGTTCGTACGCGTATATCCAGGATTCGTCACCTGATACGATTTTGTATACAGTATTTGAGGATCCTGTGTGGAATCTTTCGAGAGTTCTGACGCACCAAGTAACGCGAGCCGCTTTTTACTCTTCACAGAGCGAATGCGGTATCCATCGGGAAAAAACTTTTTTACACATAATTGTTCATGCAACATTATTTGTATTAGACATTGGCATGAGCCAATGTCTAAAGTTGCCTGAATTTCGCGGTATGTCCTCAATCAGCTTACGTTTTCTTGGGTGACTGCAGTTATTGGACGACCTTGACGGGGAACATCACTGAGCTTGACACGTCCACGTTAAAATTCAGCAAACCAACGACAAATTGTGGTTTTGTGCCTTCATAACCAAATGCAGAAAGCATCCGATCAACACACTGTTTTTGTGTTAAACTACTTCGAAAGTAGTTTAACACAAAAACATATAAAAGTATAAATCATCGCTCTTGATTTTTCTCGACTTATTTCCATTTTCTCAACGAGTAAACAAGTTTGACAAGACCTTGTGACTAGACCGAGAATCTTTTTTTAAAATAAAGAAATGATATTTGATTTTTGAAACCAAGGAGTTTTCAATTAAAAAGATTTTAATATGACAGGAACAGTGGAAATATTTCATTCCCGATACTTTTAGTGCAGCCCTCGTATGAGATGGTGTAGGCCACCTTCATTTAGCCTACGCCGCACTGTCTGCATTGATATCTGCACCACCTTCTTCGAACCGCTGGATCCACTGGCTTACCTTCTCTACAAATAGAAACAGCTGGTGTCTACAAACGTTATTTCTGTGTACGGAAAAGTGTTTTAGGTGATGTAAAATTTATTTACATGAATACCTAACTGCCGCGAGATCTCCACAACTCCCATACCAGTAGGCCTGAAAGTTACAATTCAGGCCCTCTCAAAGTAAGATAGCGGGGCCGCCATTTTTTTAAAGAAATTAAATTAAATGAAAGGAAAGAACTAAAACAAAAATATAAAACCAATAATTCCAAACGAGCGACCGGAAAAATTTGACAAGGATTGTTCTGACATTACTCTTATTATTGAATTGAAACAATCCAACCTTTTTGATGCGAAACTCATTAGGGTCTTAGAAAAAAGTATTAGTTTCAGTTATTATGGTTCATTTCAAAACTTTGTAACGTTACACACACATCTACAATAAAAATGACATTTATGAAGACGTCATACATCTATTCTCACTTTCTTTCAAAAAGTTGGTAGTCACGTGACAGGGGCAGTTAAGGTTGTTGCTGTTTGTACAGCCCGACATTTATTCGACGATGACCAGCATTGGAATGACGCCCTAGCCGATGCATGCGTCAGTGATAGTCCACACCGCTTGCGTCATTTATTTGCAGTATTACTGGTATTTTGTAGTCTTTCGAGTGCTGAGAAATTGTGGCAAAAATATCAAGAAAGATTAGCGGCAGACTTTTTAGGAACATAAAATATTGACGGAGACCTTAACCACAGATTACGAGATATTGCTTTCAATCAATGCTTAGTAGCTTTACAAGATTTAGTTACATCTATGGGTGGTGATACTCTCCCTCAATATGGTTTGCCAGCGCCGACCATAGAAGGGGAAAGTATTAATTTTTTTTTTTTTTTTTTATTTATTTAAGGTCTATTTACAATATATAAACTTACACATGCTAAAAAATAATGGTCTATCTAAAATACGTTAGCTTATATACTAATTACAAATAGACACAACTTCGTTTTATTAATTACAATAGGTATTTTTTAGTTTTTACTTCTCCAATTAAATGCAATATTAAAAAAAAATAAATGGTATGATTAATAATAACAGCTCACACAAAAAAAAACTGAGCTAACACCAAAAAGTTAAAAGAGATTTACCTCTATTACACCAAGGTAACGTCATCGTGGACTGCTTTAATCCGAATTTTATGAACGGAGTCATGGAATATGTCAATTTGGTCACTGACTCGGTTAATGATTCTGGATAAACGAGGGATGGAGGAATTATCACCCATAACAGTGGTTCTTAATGGGAGACAGAGCGGTGTGATAGGCTTACGCGGTACCTTACGCGGAACTTTAATTTTAAATAGAGATAGCAGTGTTGGACAGTTCATCCTACCCGTAAGCACCTTATGAGTGAATATCAAATCCAAGGTGTCCCGTCTCTTGTCCAGTGATATCATCTCAAAGTATCTGAGCCTATCTCTATATCCTTTAATTTTTTTGGCGATTCCTTGGGAGTACGCAAGGTGCCATAAGAATCTCTTTTGTATTCTTTCAAGGCGAAGAATGTGAGTTGAATAATGTGGCCGCCACACTACACTACCGTACTCCAAAATGCTTCGGACCAATGTGTTGTACAGAAGAATTTTAGTTTCTGCGTTTCTGAACATTTTGACGTTTCTAATAATAAATCCAAGCATCTTAGTTGCCTTTTTGATCACATGATCTAGTTGGGGGATAAAAGTTAGCTTTTGGTCAAAATATACTCCGAGATCCTTGACCAAATCAGAGGTTTGCAATGCAATATTGCCAATGAAATACTGTTTAGTTATAATTTTACTAATCTTTCGTGTAAAATGAACTTGTTGGCATTTTAAGGGATTTAATTGCATTTTATTTTTTGTGCACCAGTCAACTAAACGGTTTAAATCCTCTTGCAACTTCAGAGCATCGTTTTCTGTTCGTATTATCAGTGCTGTTTTTAAATCGTCAGCATAAAGAAATGGAGTTGCGTATTTAAAACAATTTGGTAGGTCATTGATGAAAATATTGAATAATATTGGTCCTAAATGCGAACCTTGAGGTACACCAGAGGGGGCTCTACGGAATGTGGAACTATACCCATTTACGACCACGTAAAACTTCCTATTTGCAAGATAAGATTTTATCCATTTTAACACAGATCCGGTTATACCAATGGACTTCAATTTGCTAATGAGCACTCCATGACAGACTTTGTCGAAGGCCTTACAAAAATCCGTGTAAATGACATCTACCTGTTCCTTAGAATCAATTGCTTGTGATAGGAAATTTTCAAAACACACAAGGTTGGTATTAGTTGACTTCCCCTCCACAAAGCCATGTTGATGATCTGTAAGGAGCTGTTTACAGTGATTACGAATA
Organism: Calamotropha paludella; assembly: GCA_927399485.1. Classification (NCBI taxonomy): domain Eukaryota; kingdom Metazoa; phylum Arthropoda; class Insecta; order Lepidoptera; family Crambidae; genus Calamotropha; species Calamotropha paludella. The sequence continues at coordinate 26,318,955 of OV656803.1, read as the reverse complement.
ATGGGGCAAATCAAGGATTCCAAGATCTTCGCGAATATAGAAAGTAGTGAGATTGGTCGATAGTCTTTGACACAGGCTATGTCTCCACCTTTGTGTATCGGTACCACTTTAGCCATTTTCCACTTATCTGGAAAAGTTCCCGATCTCAAAGAGGCATTATAAATTAAGTAGAGTGGTTCAGCAAGGCTTTCAGCACACTCTTTTATATAAACAACCGGAATTTCATCAGATCCGCAGCTCTTACTAACATCTAGTTTTTTTAATTTCTGTAAAATATCTTTATATGAAATAGTAGTGCTGTGAAGAATGTTGTTGTGTTGCTGTTCTTGTGTTGTGTAGTCTTCGCTAATGTCCGATGGTTCGTAAACAGATGCAAAAAAACCGGCGAACAGTTCGCAGATATCTTTGCCTGTAGAAGCCGAGTTGGTGGAATCGTGCATAGTTTCTGGGTAAGAACTTTTCCCATTTCTTTTTCCCCGCACCAGTGACCAAAACATTTTTGGATTATGTTTTATTGAATCCTCCATTGCATTTTGATAGTGTCTGTGACACAAAGATGCAAGTTTTTCACATCGTGATCTTAATATGTGAAATGATATTTCATCCAATGGATTTCTGTGTTTTTTGTATTTTTTTCTAAAATTGTTTTTCTCGTGGAGTAAGTTGATTAATTTTTGAGTAAACCAAGGCGGGTATTTAGATTTCTTACTGTTTTTAAGCGGTACCAACAGGGCAATAGATTCCCAAAGAACGTCATACAGAGCTTCCACCATCTCATTTACATCCTTCATGTGCTCAAAAATATTAGCCCATGATTTACTTTTAATAAATGTATTTATGCCCTCGTAATCAGCTTTGTAAAAGTTATAGCTAGGGGTGTCGTTTTTATAAGGTAAGTATTTTTTCGATGACGATGAGCCGAAGTATATCTCCAGGGGGGGATGCAGGGGATCAATTTTGGAAAGGATGTCGGTAGCGGTTACAACAATGCAGTTTGGATCATTGGTAAGGAATAGATCGAGAATATTACCGCTTTCGTTAAGATTATAATTCATTTGACATAAGCTATTAAGATGCATGAAATCCCTCAGTAAATACTCCACAGGTGTTATATTTTTGTTAAGATTTACACTATTACTCCATTTAATTAGTCCTAGATTAAAGTCTCCCACTATACACACAGTTCCCTCTATACATTCCAATGCCTTATTGCAACTACACAAAAAGTCATTTAACAATTTTGTAGTCACAGGTGGAGGCAAATATACAATGCAGAAAGTTATATTATAAACTTGTTCGCCAAAAGGCGCGACCACTGACACCCAAAGGTCCTCACAACCACTTTCAGATTGCATGATCCTAAACGAATTAATTTTCTTTGATATTGCTACTATAACCCCCCCTCCAATAGATTTACTGCTGTTTGTTTTATCTCTGTCCCTTCGGTAGACCACGTACCTGTCATCGAAGAGTTCACTATTAAAAAAACTCTCGTTTAGCCAAGTTTCTGTAAGTATTATAATATCGTAGTTACTAATACACAGATTATTGTAAAAATCTACAGTTTTGGTTCTCAGTCCACGAACGTTCTGGTAATACAAATTTAGGCAAGTGAATTCTATAATAGTAAATGTAATAACACATTGATAGAGAATACGCTGCGGAAATAAATTATTATCCAGCCGAACTAGCTGAAACTTTACGAACCGGAGACCACAGTCTTACTATAGAACAGCGCACGGTTTTGAATATGCTATAGGAGAAATTATATTTCTAGATGCACCCGGTGGGACGGGAGAAACCTTTGTCAGTAAAATAATCTTGGTACAATTACGAGCTCAAGCCAAAATAGCTCTTGCTGTGGCGTCGTCTGGAATGCTGCTGTTCCACTTTGTTACCCGGTGGTAAAACTGCTCATACGATATTAAAAATCCTCATAGATTTGGACATAAGTGAACATCCCATATGTGGTATCTCTAGAAGCAGTGATAAAGCGAAGGTTTTACGCGATTGCTGTTTAATTATCTGGGACGAGTACACTATGGCACACCGAAAAGTAGTAGAAGCATTTGATAGAACTTTCAGAGATATCCGTCAAAATGACAACCTATGGGTGGCGTAATGATGCTGTTTTGTGGGGATTTTAGACAAACGTTGCCAGTAGTACCACGGGGAACAAAAACCGACGAGATAAGAGCATGCTTAAAGAGTTCAAGCCTTGGACGACACGTCACAAGGATGCACTTAACAGTGAACATGAGGGCCCGAACAGGAAGCAACACAAAGGCGCAGGAATTTTCTGATTTATTGCTAAAAATTGGCGAAGGAACATATCCGGAAGAAGGGCAAATTGTTTTATTTGAAAATCTCTGCCATACTGTTAATTTAATTGAAGAACTTATCTATTCCGTGTTTGGTGAACAACATCAAATAACAAATCATGAGAACTCATGGCTTTGCAAAACAGCAATTTAGACTCCGCGAAATGACCAAGCCGCAAGAATCAACTTGGATATACTCATCAATGTTGAAGGAGAAATAGTTGAGTAAACTTCTATCAACAGAGTAATGGAGCAAGATGACGCTACCAATTATCCTGTTGAATTTCTTAATTCTCTGAGCGCTCCTGGACTTCCAGCACACAAGATTAATTTAAAAACTAGCGTCTCAATTATTTTGTTGAGAAATGTAATTCCCCTAAAATTATGCAACGGGACAAGACAGAAAGTTACTTCTCTGCAGCGTAATATAATAGAAGCGGAGATTTTGGCGCGATGTGGCATCTGTGAAAGAGTTTTTATACCACGAATTCTACTGATTCCCATTAATTACCCATTCCATTTCAAAAGTGTACAGTTCCCGGTGAGTTTGTGTTTTGCAATTACTATAAACAAAGCCCAAGGGCAGACGCTATTGCCGGTGTGGACTTCAGCGTCGGATGTTTCTCACACGGTCAGCTATGTGGCTTTCTCCCGTGTAAGTCAACCAAACAAACTGTCTGTTTACGTTCCGAACCAAACCATATCGAACGTTATCTATAAAGAGGCATTATAAGGTACTAGCTAGATATGGTACGGTACCCTTCGTGCGCGAGTCCGACTCGCCCTTGGCCGGTTTTATTTTTGCTGATCGTGTCCATCAAACGACCTCTGTGGCACAGTGGACATTTATGGTACCGCAAGTGCCTGTGGCCTGCAAGAAACCGGGTTCAATCACCGGCAGGTTAAGTTGGAAAATAATCTGTGTCCAATTGTTTAATCCAAACTTTGTATTTTGGTTTCATTTATTTTTTGCTGTATAACAGTTAACCGCCTTATAAAATCAAACACACGTGGACGAAGTCGCGGGCAACAGCTAGTATTTCTATAAAGTCATAGTTGTATTGATTTATTGTTAAAGTAACAACTTGGGTTTAGCTATGAATTAAAAAGTATTAAGTAATTAAATAGTCTTTCCTTGCCAATTATTACTGTAATCTCATATAGCTAAGGCTATCTGCGGGTGGGGGCCTAGTTACCTGTAGTTCAGATTCCTCAGGAACTTCTTTCAGGGACTAGTCTCTTCCACAAAGTTGTTTTTTTTAGTCCTAAGCGTTTTATTGTGAAGAGAAATAAATACTTTTATTATTATTATATTGTGCTTACCGTAAATGTGAATGTATTCATTGCGGGCCTTGCTAAACAATGCTTAGCTAGTTAAGACTGCCCAGAGCCTATACTTTAAATCTTTATTTTTCTCGATAAATAAAAGATAAAAAAATATGAAGGTTTAAAAATAATCGGAGCAGATTTGTTCCAATGACTTTTTCATGCTGTCTCCTTTAGCTTCACCGCTATCGGAGCAGCTGACGTTCAGAGCTGTTATGTGTTAGGGGAAAACTATTATAGTTATGATTTTCAGCCGGTATGAAATGAGTTGGTCAACTATAGCGCTACCTCCCGGACTAGAAGGGTCTGCCCCAGACAGGGCTCGTGTAGAACGACTGCGCTGCGGTTGCAAACTATCCTGTATCATATGTATGCTTTGCTTTGGAACTAAACTAACAATTATTTGTGACTATTTGCATTAAATTTAAAGCATATCCAGCCGTAATTAAACTTAGGTATTCATTGTTATCTAATTGAATATTTACCTATATCAAAGCCAAATCAAATTAACACACTGTTTAATATAAGAGTATTCAAACAACCATGGCTCGGGAGCAAATGTTTAAAACTAGTCAAACAAGCATATTTACCCTTACCAGAATTCGAACGAGGAACCATTGGCACATACTCAGCAGCATCACTAACGCTGTACCAACAGGCGTAAGTGAGAATAATCATCTTGATAGCAAAGGTTTTGTATGAGAAATGTGTGTCGTATACGACATAAACGGAAAGGTGCAAAAGATAGGTGTGGTATTTGAATTTTATAGAGAACCGCTAAAATGTTTATATAGCACAAAACTTGGGAGAAGATTACGTCCCGCAGTGGATGTCTTTCTTTCGATTGAACTTCGATTGTTCATCATTTTCTCAAAACCTCGCTCGCAAGAAAAATCATAATGTAATTATTAATAAACGTCAGAAGGCAAGATCAGTGCTCGTTTTAAAAAGATTTTACCAGCGCTTATCTTTACTTAATATTGAAACATTTTATTCTTAGTAGTATGGTATAGTTAATTGCTTAGTCTTGACGTCATTAAATAATAACACTCATGCCGAACTATATTTCGGCATCAAGATAGTGGGATCATGGCTAGAATCCTATTTTCTTTAACACCCCATTCCATACAGTAATCTATACTAATATTATAAAGAAGTAAAGTTTGTGTGTTTGTATATTTGTTAAATTGTAAGGGGTAATCTCGGGATCTACTGAACCGATTTTAAAAATTCTTTCACCAATAGAAAGGCACATTATTGCTGAGTGTCCTAGGCTATATTGAATGCTAGAAAAAATTTAAAGAATTTTGTTCACCCGTGCGAAGCCGGGCGGGCCGCTAGTTTGATAATAAACACGAAAAAATATGTGAAATGGCGCGAAATCGAAAGAAGTTTTTAAATAATAAACGCGTTCCAATTTCAAAATAATTTAAAGTTGAAAAACAGAAAAGGTTTTATGTAACAGTATTTATGGCCAGACTAGTTATAATTAAATTAAGCGATATATCGTTTGATTTGATTGAATGCAATAGTGACGATTAAAACTCTAAGTAGGTATTATTATTAATCGTGTAAAACGGCAGTAATTGCCCCTCATGTTGCTGTGCCCTTGCAGGGTGTCACTTGTACTTATTCTAATTTTCATAATAGGTATCTTGTTAAATTTGTGGCTTGCAATACAATATTTGAATTGAATAGAATTTATTCCTTTTGCTGATGTTAAAATGAACTCATATCGAATAAAAAAATGAAGATATTTTTTAAAGGCAATAAACATTTATGAAACTCTTGAATGGCTCAATTGTTTTAAGTTCGGACAAATTAGTACTTAGTAGACAGGCGACATCTTTGGAACAACACTTAGGGCGATATTAAAATCCAAACAGTCGGATACGCGCGGAGGCTGAGTTGAGCCCGTCTTATCGCGAGTATTTCGCTGCGGAAACACTGTGGCCACTTCTCCCGCAAAAGGGGAACTCCTTAGAGCCACCCTGTATAAAAAAATTGGTATATTATTTTGAATTACAATGACTCCAGAATGCAGCTTTAGCCATTCCCTAGCTGCAGCTTTAGACATTCCCTAGCTGCAGCTTCGTTTTTCGTTGCATTAACCATCGCGTAGCATACTTTAATATACATCGTTGCTACTCGATGCCAAGCATCTAAAAGCTTTGGTAAAATATTGACTTAAATTTTTGGTTAAATTTAGCCATCTTCTCCTGTGTACGTTTTACTCGGATTTACAATATAATATTTACCACACCAATTTTAAAATTTTGCTGTGTGGAGTCCGGCAAACTAGAAAAGCACCAACCCCTATCTCTTAAAAATGTAAAAGGCGACGAATAATAAATAATACTGGAGGAAATTATCATTCACCTTCCGTAGACGATTTCCAACTCAAGCGTGGAGATTACGGAAAAAACCCTATTTACGGGGGAGGCGTCTGTCCAACAGTGAACGTCTTTTAGCTGATATGATGATGATTATTTGTTCTTTGTATAATACGTGTAATTCAATACTTCGTGTTAATCAGCAGGATCGGACAAGTACGACGCGACTATATTGCGTTTGTTTCTCGGCTGGCTTATTCCAGCTACTACATCTTTGCCAGGGAGGCTCCAAACGCCTTCTAGACTTCCAGGAAGACCTTGCCCAGCGAGCCGAGGTGTGTCGCCTGGAAGTAGGTTACTCTTTTGCATCCTATTTGATGTGGGTGGTAATCCGTTCCAAGTCGTATACGGTGATACAATTTCAGCCAAATGATTTAAAAATATGCCCCGCGGTTTCGTTATTTTAAAGTACTCGGACTTGAAAGTTTGTATGAAATGTTGTTTGCGTTAAAGCTCATAATTATAAAATTCAGCCGAGTGATTAATAAATAAAGCTCCGGTATCGTTGATGTCTGAGAAACCAAGCATATAAAATATGTGCATTATGAATTGAAGGGCGTGGAATAGTTTTTATCACAAAATCTAAATAAGTTATCAACTTTCTTTGTAAAAATCTCTTAATTATTAAATGTTTTGTAAATATAATGAGAATAATAACTATAGCATAAGTATGAAAAAATAATTAGACAAGTCCACATTTTGGTCATAGACTTTCTACAGCGATTTTAGGTCTATATTAAAATTAATACTATATTAAATAAAAACAATAACTAACTAATCATAAAATAATATTCAAATTTATCTTAAATTACCCTAAAACTAAAAACCTAAAAAAAAATAATATAATAACTAAAATAATTAAGTAGAAGTCTCCATATATGTCTTGTTCCAGCTACTCAGTTTTTAACAGCGTTAATAACGGTGGAATTAAAACGCGAGAGGCTGCTGAGGACGATTTAATTAAAACCTAACGAAGATCCCTCTCCCCACCCGCTATCGCCACCTTTACCTGACCCGTTATTTCGTTTTTACCTAAACATGTTTTGCTATCTCTGTTTTTTATTTTAATGTGACTTAATTTCGTAATATTTTGCCCCGCAACCACATTTTAAATATCGGTCTCAATTTTTTTTTGTATTATATTTCAATACTCGTTTCAATGTTGAAGGTGCTTAGTTTTGTCCATTCGTTAATTGTGTATTAATGCTGACAGAGAAACTCGATTAGTATTCGCGTAAGGCCTGTGAATGTGGAGGTTTACCTTTCGCATAGATCCGTCATTGCAAGAGTGACAAAAAAACCGCACTAGACTTGCGAGATTGGTTATGGCCCATTATCTCTACCGTATTTCCGTTTACGTGATGGCCTATATATTCGCGGTAAGACGTTAACAGCTGAATAATTATGGGGCATCAATGAGATTATTAAACATTGAAATTACCTATATACTCACGTCCAATCAAAAACATGAACCGCTTCTATGGATACTCAAAGCATATTTTGTTTATTTTTTATTTAGTCCCGACGGCCCTTTAGGAGTCGAAACGTCATTACAAATAAATAAAAAATATCTTTTAAACTGTTTAAGTGCATTTATCATGTAAATACTATTTATTTTTTTTAGTTTTTTTTGGGGTTAGCTCGTTCCATCGTGGATCCTGTCTTGGCTTGATTGGGGTCAAGAGCGAACCTATTCTAAGTAAATAAATAACAATAAATTTATTTTCTGCTTATCCAAAAATGTAAAACAACAATTTTTTTAGAAATTTTTTTTCTGTTTTTGATTTTACCCTCATTTGACTATAAAGTGGATGTAGTTTGTGATAGTAGCAGCTTCCCACCGGGGCGGACAGAACGGGGTGGCGATCACGTGACGCGGCAGCTTGTCACTGATAGCCGGCGCAGACAGCCTGATTTACGGCCTGCGACCTCTGGCCACTAATCTGCACGCAGATTTACAAGGGCTACGCTATCATGTTTAAGTCGCGTTTATTTATAATATTTTTCAATGCTACCTATTAGTGGTATACTTTTCGGGAATGCATTAAACATTTCGGGAATCACCTTGTAAAATACAATGAATACAAATCACTTCAATAGAAGGAAATGTTTTCAGTATGCTCGATGCTCGTAAGTATGCACAGTAACGACTCTCGTTTATTTTTTATTCTCATGTATTTCGTTTATCTGCTAATGAATCGTCAGTCGTTAAGAATTTGTCATAACGTGCTCTATAAAACCTTTATATGATAATTAGGGGATTCAGTTAGAAGAAATCCACAAATAACTTGCAAGGTTGCCAGTAAAGCTTTTTATATTGAAGTTAAAATTGCAGGTGAAAACATAGCTTAATAGAAGCTTCAAGCCAAGCGAGAAATAGAATCAACGCTTTCATTAAGGTAAAAGCGTTCATTTGCAAAATGATAAATATGGCATAAATTATTTCATTTGATATTCAATTCGGTTCTTTCGTCGTTTCATATTGCGAGATACTTCGTCGACACCCTTTTATTTTTTTCCCGACAACGATACTGTTTGCATGAAGGCTCTTCATTTCAAGTTTAAATAAGAGGGTGGATTCGCTTAAAAGACCACTGCAAATCCTAGGCTCAACAAGATAGTACACCTGGGCCATACGCTCACTTTTAATACTGATATACTTTAGGGTCAAAATTAAAAATAAAATGAACGTAACAAATGGGTTGACTAACAAGTGAAGATTGAACACACGCAATTGAATGTAGAAAACACAGCCTTGGTATTAGTATTACTATTATTCATCATTTTTTATATTAATTTAAATAAGGTCAAATCATTGTTTGATGCAACTTAAACAATGTGTTTTTTATTTTATAGCAGGTAGGCAGAATATCTATATACACTACTGGAAAAAATTAAGGGATCAAAAAAATAAAATCAAATAAAGTCAATAAAATTTAAGCACTTTTTGGAACAAAAATGTGGAAAAAGATCGAGAAAATATTTTTTTTTTCACATCTTTAAAAATTATCTGCTTTTCAGAGCAAAATACGTGATACCTCATTTTTTTCTAAAATTCTTTCAAGTGAAACAAAAAAACGGCTGGCTGGATTAATTTGGTTTTTTGTAGGGTTTTTGTGGACATATTCAACTGTAAAACGGCACACTTAACATTAGTAGTTTCCTCAAAAATATCCATCGTTCGTAAATATTATTCACCATTATATTGTTATTTGTAATTGTTTATAATTAAACTCAAAATTAAATATTTGCACATTGGCATGACGATAGAATATGTTGGAAAATAGTTATTAAGATTATTATGTAACCATATTAAAGCAAATAAATATATCTTATCTTATCTTATTATTTATCATTTTAAAAAATATTAAGAATATCATATTTTGTCGACCCGGAAAAAATTAAAAAAACACAATACGATAATAAAATAAATTGTGACTTAAAATTGATAAAAATCCAAATATTAATCGTTGATGTCGATTTTTCAAGTGAGATTATCTAGCCCTAGGTTGGAATTGGGCACGAATAAAGTAGGTATATGGTCCTGTTCAGAATAATAAACTCGACACGCTCACAAAGTAACAATCAATTTGATGTGCGTTAAATAATATTATTTATATAAACGACCGTTTGGTGCAACGGTAGTGATCCTGCCTTTCGCTCCGACGGTCCCGGGTTCAAATCCCGGAAGGGGCAAATGTTTGTGTGATAAATACGAGCATTTGTACCTGAGTCATGTCTGTTTCTATATATTTCTATGAATATTACATATCTATGTATCATATATGTATGTCTATCCGTTAACCTAGTATTCATAACACAAGCCTTACAGTGCTTCCTTTGGGCTAGGCTAATTGGTGTGAATGTAAGAAATATTTATTTATTTATATATTGGCGTACGTGCAATCAACAGCACTTTAACCTATCCAAAAATATTAGGTACGCTTTTTGTAATGGGCTAAAGTCTTCGCGAGTACTTCCACAGTAAAAATTCCAAACAAACCAAAACTGTTCCAACACTATAGGAAGGTATGCCCTATATGATTTTGCAACAAATTCAATTAACTTTTAAGAGATCACTAAGCGCGTTTTTTTTTTATTGTGGTCCTGATATTTCGGCTACTTCTCAAGCGCCATGTCCACAGGAAGACTTCGGTTAATATTCGTCAGCATTGTCATTTTCATTGCAGTAGCACTGTGAAGTAGACTCGTTAGTTCATCCCCTAAAACTTGTTTAATTTCAATTAGTGAACAACGCTAATATGGAAGAACTGAACAAAGTTATTCTTTGACAACGTACGATTAACATCTTTGTATTAGTTGCTCCACCTGATCAATTTTGAAAATACTTATCTCGTAACTTATCAAATAATCTATAAAATTGCGGTGGCTCTTAGTGGTGTTTATGTGGATTGCTAATTGCAAATCAGTTGTGGGTGTGTATCAAGAAAAAACACAAAACAATCTACTGGCGGTACACCAACAATCAACTGTTGCAAGTGACATCTCTTTGAGTGGAGTGCGTCGTGCGACTCTGGACGCTACGTCCAACTTGCGTGCGATTGCCGCTTGCGCGGGTAGGCGACGTCATTAGCGGATACCGGTGCGTAGTTCACCATTGATAAATTAACGTAGAAGCGACACGGCGCAGCTTACGTCAGCGTTACTCTCTCAAAGTAAAAGTGCACTATTATGGCTCCTATACAATTTGTGTGTAGTGGATGTCGTAAAAAATATACGAATAGTGAATATTTAAAATATATGAATTGTTCCTAAATTTATAATCTTGATTGCGCTAACGTATCTGTACAGCGCTTCCGTAACACAATGACTTAAGACTATAAAACCCAGTGGAATGGTTACGAATGCAAGAGTAAGCAGCCAAAATCTACTAATGTTAATACACCCATTAGAACTTTATCTGAGCACGAGCTTCTAAACCTTGATTCGACGACCTTGATAATGTCACTATTCTATAAAACTCATGCAAAGAATATGCCGTCGACGCCTTTTACTTGTGATGAGCGCCAATATCCGTGGACGTATGATGATATCTTTATAACCGAAATTTGCAATCGATTCTTAAAGTCAATTAAAAATGAAATACCGGTAATGTTAACGGCGATTCTACAGCAGGAACTTTCAGCTATTCGTAAGGAACTACAAGAATACCATACATCACTGGACTTTTATAATAATAAGCATGAGGAAATGAAACAGAAACTTAAAACTTAAAAAAACGAAAATATGTCTCTGGTAATAACCGATAACAACTTGGAAACCACCGTGAACGAACTGGCCGAACGCTTAAATAACACTGAACAATACCTGAGAGAAAACAACTTGGTAATCCACGAAATTCTAGAATACGTACCTAAATTCGTTTTACTTTACCGTTTATGAAAATGATTCATTCTATTAATATATCGTAGTTAGCTTATAATCTTTTGTGTCAAATTCTCCTGTTTATTAAAGCGAGCTGTTCTATCCTTAAGTAGGGGATGTCAACAGCGGATAGTTTCTGAAATTTACGACTTGTTATATTATAATTTAGTGTCGCGAAGCTACCGTAAAAGCGGGCTTAAAAGATCAGGGGATCCACGGGGTCGCATCGGCGTGCCCGCTGTTAACTGCTCTCAAAGTCATCGATACACAAAGACACTCTTGGAAACCAAGCAATCTTTATGCAGTTAAACATTATAACTATATTTAGTTATTTGATGATATCAATGGAAATATAAAAGACGGAACATAGAAAGAAGAACCCTCCAATAAGTTTATTTTAGAGTATCATGCAATAACGTACACTTTTGCTTAATTTCTACACGAAGTTAAAAGTTTGGTACAAGTATTTGAAAATATTTATAAATCTGTACAAACACTTAATGAATATATAAATTACCTTTCAAATAGATTTTTGGGAACATAATAAAATGCTTAAAATGATACACTAAATCATAACTGCGTAGAAAGAAACGCTGTCAGTGCGGCGTTGACGGGTCGGACTGACATAAATAAACAGTGACAGTTGTCACGCCGATCGACTTTTTATTGTTAAATTTGTTTATTATTAAGAATCAGAAATAGTATTTTATAAATCGGGTCGTCAATAGTACTCGGCCATAACCTTGACATTTACTTTTATTATTATTTGCTATTTTTCATAGCAACACTCATTTAATTTACTTTTTATGTTTAAGTAATTTCCGTTGATATCCTCATTAATTTTTTTTTGTTGATAATTTTTTATATGATTATGTACATTTATTAAGAGAACATTTATTAAGAGAGTGATATTATTCTAAACTACAATAGATAGCATATATATTTATTAAAAATAGATTGTTATTTTTAGCTACTCTTACAGCGGTTTATTGAATAACTATAGAGATTTTGTAATAAAATCATACAATAGTATGTATATAATATGTTTTTTTGTTTGTATGTAATATGTTTTTATTCAATCACTTTGTTTTCTATATGTAATGGGTCTTAGACAATTCTAATAAAATAAGCCCTTTCAATGAGAATCCAGTAGGTAAGCACAGGTTGTTGGGAATCCAAGAATTATTAACAGCAGCCAAATCACGAGGGTGTCAGTTCAAGTTATAAACAAATAAAATAATAAATATTTCTTACACTCACACCAATAAGCCTAGTCCAAAGTAAGCACTGTAAGGCTTGTGTTATGGATACTAGGGTAATGGATAGACATTCATATATGATACATAGATATGTAATATTCATAGATAGGTAATTTTCATAGATATGTAATATTCATAGAAATATATATAAACACCCATGATTCAGGTACAAATGCTCGTATTCATCATACAAACATCCGCCCCTTCCGGGATTCGAACCCAGGATCGTCGGTGCGAAAGGCAGGATCACTACCGTCGCACCGAAAGATCGCCAAATAAATTGCACCAAAAAAAAAAAAAAATAAGTTAATACAATCATGTCATTAGAATTAGTGAAACGAAAATCCAGACAGAATAGCCGATTTAAAATGAAATAAACACCACGAACAAATAGCGCTCTCGAGAGACAGCAAAATACTGAAACGGAATGTAAAAATAAATAAAAGGCTTTATTTTTGATATGACAGTCAGTCAGATGTTAACAAGTTTTTCACGGCTCTGGAATACGGTATTTTAGTAATGTCCGTAGGCTGATGAAATAACTGAACGCTTAGAATGATTTGCAATAGCAAGAAATGTCTATTTTTGCTTTTGGTCCCTTTGGTATTTTTGTATGAAAACTTAAAATTAGAATCAAAATGTTTATTGCCATTTATTTCAGTAGGTATAGGTAATGCATATCATTGGTGAATTCAACAATATACCCATAATGGGTATGCATTTTGCACGTGCACAATACAATATTACAAGTTATTACTCGTAGGTAATAACGATAAATTATTAGTAGCGAGTAATTATATTTCTTAAGATTATACAAATAATCAGAATAAACACGATTAACAAATAACCACAAAACCAAAAGTCCCTGAATAGCGCCTTTTATTGCGTCATTACTTGTAAATAAAAGTGCTTAAAGCTATTCATGTCTGCTGAAAAATTGCGTTGTCGCCCAGTGGCACGGTGTGGGGCAGATTTATGAAATTTAAAAAGTTCGTAGCCGAGGAAAAAATCTGATTAAATATGTTTTGTTCAAGAGCAAGACATTAAAGCGATGTTAAGGGTGTGATAATGAGGGCGTTGATAAGCGTTTATTAGCCCGGCGGGCCAGCCGCTGCGCGATCTCAATAACGCGAGGACCGCTATCAGGGGGAGTTAAATCATTTTAACGTAGTTTGAGCCGCCGCTCTCTTGAAAAGAAAGCGGTGATACGACGCTTATTTGGATTTTAAATTGCATTTTGAAACTTTTTTGAATGACTTAGAGGATTTATTACAAAATGACCAATCTGCACCTAGATAATATTCTTTCGGCATACATTGAGGGGCTTGATGGCACAGTGGTTAGAGCATTCGGCCAATGATTGTCTAGGTGAAGCGACTTTCGCTCAGATTGGTTATGACCAATCTGAGCGAAAGTGGATGGGTGAACAAAAATATATTATCTCAAGCTCCGTACCTCGGAAGACTTATAAAGTCCTCGGTCCTGACTGTATCGTTAATTGTTTTCTATAACCCACCAATTCGCACTGGGCCTGCATGGTTGATTATAGGTGGGGTTACATTATTATCATTGTTTGTACAGGAAGAGTACGTCAACCTATGCAAAACTGACGTAATTCTTCTTATGAATTTTTGTTTAAGGTCCTGCACATAAAGTTAAATATCAATTGAGAACATTTTTAGTGGAAGGTTGAAATGTAGTTCTCCGTACTGACTGATTACATTAAAATTTGTTTATTACTGACTTTGTAGCATAGAAAAAGGAATCCATGTTTTAAGACATTCTCTACCGGCCAAATTGAGAGAAAAGACAAAAAGGTGTGTTTCCATAAAAAAAAATCAAGATATTTAAAAGAGTTGCTTAAAAGAAATTGACGTAACTATTGTCGTTGAGCTAAAGCAATTGTTTGCACAGTTAAGGCTACAAAACAGAATTTCTGTACTTTGTTTAAAACCATACAATCAAGAGAAGAAGATAAGTTTCGCAACAGTTAAGAAAATAAATATCTATACAATGCAAGCACCGCCTTGTCATGTAATCCGTACAACTACAGTGATATATTACGTGTTACGTCAGTATCAGTATCTGACTTGCCTCCGGGATTTGAGCAGCCGATCTCAGGTGCAGTGTCTGTTAACGCCGTATTATTATAGCTGTGAGATGTGAGTACACTCTATTATCGATGATATTATTGCTATCTATGTTTACGAGATAACAAAATATATCTAGAGTTGTAGCATATTTTATTATTAACTAATTTGCTAAGTAAGCGGTCTATGAACAGCCCAAAATATTTTATGGTAGGTATTGTCTTTCCAATTTATGTAGCAAACCATTTAAAAAAAATAGTATTTCACAATAAATACGCGGGTATAAGTTTTGCCACTTTTAATTATGACATAACACCTAACTATGATAAAAGTAGGTAATGTTTATTTCGTTTGTTGTCTGTTTGTTACTTACGACAAAAGTTTATTCTTCAATTAAAAATGATCCAGAAATGGACATTCATCGCTAAAGAATAAAGCATAAATGAATAACTAGGTGAAATGATTAACGTGATATCAAATATTTGGTGTTAATGCCAAGGGAGCTCAGGTGTATTTCAGCAGAGCTTCCACGAAACTGACGGTAGGCGCTTGATTTATCGCTGTTTATAGTCGATAGCGACGACAACGGTAACTGTTGACCTATTACTATCTACGCCAATAGGGGTATACTACACTAAACGTCTATATGAGTAACATACAAATTAAAAAGAAATAACTTATATGTAACGTAATAAAAACGTGCTCTATTTTTTATAATTTCACATCTAATAGATGAAAAAAATGTTTATAAAGAATATCATAATTCATAATGTCTGTGGTGTTTTATTAACTATCAAGGTCTAATGAGAAGAATATTATAAGAGCAGACTTTTAAGCAAAGTATATTAGCACAAATCAGCTTCAAAGTCAGATTCTGTTTCGAAAAATTTTTGTTATCGTCAGTGAATGGAATTACGATTATCTGCATATTTTTGTTAGAAATACGTTTTCGAACTTACTGTAGGCTAACCTCTAGATATTTAATTACCGATATTGAGATCTACTACTGGTACATTTATGTCAGTGAAACGTAGCTTCTCTAAACATTAAACTTAAGAATCTGTCATCATACATTGGCCATGATCAATAAGTCCTGTAAGTAAACCAAAAATTATAGTCCTTTTGGAATATTGATGAATGTGGTATTATATTTTAAGAATTTCAACTCTACATACCTGTTTTTATAAATTTAAAAACCCTGGCTGTTCGACTACTATTGACAATGGTCAATAGTAGTCGAACAAGTGACTGCACAAATTTAAACAATGACTGCCAAACGAAAGCCAAAGGTGGCCATTTAGAAAAGATTTTTGATTTTAAATGAGACTTATAGTATGTGAATAAGTATGTACATATAAGTTTCAGTAATATTAAATTACTTCTTGAAAAAATATTGCATTTTCAATTATAATGGAACTATGGCCGGGCTAGGTATATGAAATTAAATATATCAGTTACACGTTACACGTCGTTACAGGTTACACGTTGGTACTACCAATATATGTAATTTTAAAAATTACTAGTTGACACATGAAATGTGTATTATTTTTAGAAGATCCTAATGGAAATCTAATGAAATCAATTAATCCTAATACGAACGTCAGGGCACGGAACGTTTCACAATCTGTGGAGCGCGTCGAATTTGGGGACGAGCTATAAAACACGTCGAGCGCAATTAGTGCTCTAAAATTTCAATTTGATTGGTGTAATTGTACCTCTTTACACGAGGAGCGGCGCACAGTTGTTATTAAGCGTTTCTAATTTAATATCATTTGCATGGACGTGACCCGTGCCGCGCTGGCAACGGCATTGGCATAGCGGTGGTCGCGTTGTGGCTTTTAGATTATATTTGAACGTAAATTAGTATTTCTTCTCGTGTTATGTTCTTCTCTTATTATACACAGGTGCATAACAAAGGAGAATGAATTCACTTAAGACTATAAAAAGGGAGTTTATTTAAAAGTAATACCTACTGAAATGCTTATAAACATTTTTAAGCTCTTACACTACAGCATTTATACATTAATTGAAAAGAAAAAATCAATGAAGATGTTTTCTTTTATTCTCCATTTGTTATTTATGGATTTTTCGAAACGAATATAAATGCAAAATATAACTTGAATATTAGCAATAAATTTCTATCGTTGAATAGGGCTCAGTAGAGGATAAAAAATACATTATCAACTTAAAACAACCCTAAAGAACGAACACATGAGGCCCTAACAAATAAGATGTAATTGAAAGAGATTTTTCCGAAATGACTATGCGGCTCTTTAGTGTGTGTTACCAAAATATTATCTGTCAAATTAATTGTTAGAATGAGCGGGTGGGGCGGCTCAGCGCCCGCACCCCTGTCACAGATACAAATCGCGCGGATTTACGCGCTCTCGGCCCCACTGGAATTTATCCAGGGCTCGTATTTACGTATCCTTTTATTTGTTTCGCTCCTATTAGTCCCAATAGAGAATTTTTATGTTTGCATGTCCCGACGCCTGGCGTCGTAAAGCGGCGTCGAGTGAGCGCTTTACAGTAGCGATAACACAATTTTCGCGAGTGATCCCCGTTTATCGGATTAGGGTGCTATAAGTTAACATCTCAGTTACACTGAATATTTTGCATCGTATAGCTTAGCATGACTAATTACGCCTGTTTGTCTCGCTGAATCCAGGTGCGTTGACGTGTTAATCCCTATGTCAACAAGTGTTGTGAATGTAAATCGTAGGTTTTCGGGCATTTGGAGCTTTATCTTTATTCTACAACAGTAAGTTAGCCGACTTCATTTGATACAGAATAAAATACCGTCACCTGACAAACTAATGCTTACCTCAATATTTGTTTTTTTACAATAAGGTAATACAAACAATAAGGTAAGGTACTTGTGCCTAATATGACCCTGTTCCTAAGATGGTCCACTTTCTAAATTTCATACTTACTTTATAAATGCGATTGAGTTTGAATTTTGTGGCCCAAGTTTGGTTAGTACAGTAGACATAACTGCAAGTTCATATCAATATCATAGCTTTTCCGGGTTTTTAACACTCCTGAAAAGGCCCACCAAAATCGTGAAGATTTTTTTTTCAATATGTTGGCATATCTTGTTTCTACAAAAAGATATTATTAGAATAACGGCACAAAAGTGTTTTTTATTGATTTTATTAAAAAAAATGTAGTTAGATTAAATTTTGCTAATCCTAAGATAAGCACAAGCCCACCGTACAATTTGTGACCAAAAAATTATTGTAATAGACTGATTTTATCTATAGTCGGTTTTTTTAGCATTAGAAAGAACAAAATTTGGGTACTTTATTGTACACATATAATGTAACAAGCAAAACGTAACATCGTCAAAAGTTTACACTAAAAATACCGTAAGAAGCAGAAGTTGCAAACTTGTGGAACGAAACGTTGGTCAGTTTGACACGACAAAAATTAAAAAGTACATGCCGATGTTGTAATACGTACCATATTAGGTGATTTTTAAAATGGTCGCTTCGTCTGCATTTATCTGTTTTGACTATTTTCTTTGGTTTATTGTTAAGTTTCTACTGTTTTTGTTAAAGTTTTTTGTTAAAAGTTTTTGTTGTTATTTGTTATTTAATCTGTTCAACAATGGACGAGCCTGAAGCCGGTCCAAGTGGACTCCAGCACAAGGTTAGCCACCACTGCTTCTTTGTTTACATAATTTCTAATGCTTAATAAAAATGGACTATAAGGATCTCAAATGTTAAGTTAGGTTTTGTAAGACACATGTTTTTTTGTTATGATAGCGTTTATAATTAATATTGGGCTCTGATAAGTAACTGCTTCTACACAGGCCCACTTTAAGGGTTTTTAAAAACAACTGTTTTATTCGAGTAGTTTTGTCAAATACGTTATTTTTATTCACAAATAAATGAGTAAAGTTGCGATAAAGTTTGTTTTCTTGATTTTTTTATTTTTATTTAATTATTTCAATATTACAAAAAATGGGCCTTACAAGGCGCGAGTACCTAAGAAGGTGATTAATTTTTTGCATAGTTTTAGATTGTAACAATCTTTTTGATGTCATTGGTCGGAGTCAGGATTTATTTCCATTGCACTAGGGAACGAATTGTCCGTAACCGGGGCACAAACATTTAAATTAATGTAATAAAGAGGCGTGAATCACGCTGCTTTCGCGAATCCCAGGATAAGCGCCCTCATAAATTGAGCGTTGTGCTGCCGGATAATTAGAATGTAGGCATGCTTAAAACTATATTAGGAAAAGGCATGACTCGTCTTTGAAACAAAGGTACATGGAATATTCCCAACAAGTAAGATACAAATGTCTTTTTCTCACCTATGAAATATCTGTAAAACTTTGATAACTATTGTATTATCTTGAAAGGAAAATTGCAAGGCACAGACAACAGTAAGTTTTTCCAATTTATACCTAATAAACATAAAATTGAAAATTTTGAAAAATTTAAAGTTGGACAAATGTTGACTTTTTTGTATAGGTTGCTGTGCTGTTGACTGCAAATTCTAGCTTTTATTTATTTATATGAGTTATATCATCAATCATAAAATCAAAATGTAGGACTAGTATATAATTTAAGATAGTAAAAAAGCAAAAAAATATATTGTTGAATGCTCTTCATAATACATGGCCTAATCTTACTTACTAATGATGGTGGCGGTTTTCAGCCCTATCTGAAGTACGCCTGTAAAAGCTAATGGTCAATAAGCGATCGGAATCGGCAAATTGGAGGTGTCGACATAAATCGAGCTGCCCACCCGGATTAGCGCCTAAGCCCGGTAATAGGGTTAGCCCGGACGACTTAAAACTGTTGCCCCTTTCTAGCTACCAGTAGTAAAATTACAATCATTAAACGTTGGAACTTAAAGAGTTAAAAACGAAACAACGACGATCGCTTTATGAACTTTACAAACTTGTAGATATCACACACCCTCGGAACAAGATTAACATTTAAATACAAATGCATGCATTTTTAAAATTATACCTATTTAGTTTGATTGACACATACAATGTGGCCTGTAGGTGGACAGAGAGGCTTTAATTTCGAAAAAAAAAAAGATTTTGAAATGATGTCTGTATTTCGGACCCATTCCTAATCTTTAACAGACCGAACTGACTAAATCAAAGATAGCGTGTTATTTTCTATACTACTTACCTCAAGAGAGTTTTCACACTATGCAAGAAATTGCAACTAACATAGCTGTTCTTTCTCTCGTTGTTATTATTTATATAAAGATAAGATAAAATGCTTTTTATTCAATATGAGCACTTATAATGCATTTATTGAAAGTCAACTGTGCCATATGTTGTGTTAATATAATCAGATACACATAAGTTATGAAAGATTAATTTCTTGATAAAGAAAACAGAAATGGAAATACCTACGGGCTGTATAATGTAAAGTGTAAACGTTTTATTGCGCTTAAATGATTTAAGTACCCAAGTATTTCAAACGTTATGAGTTTGATTATAGAAAATCCAGGTTATTTTATTAAAATGGTTTTCTGTTCCTATCTATTGGTTGGTTCGGCTAGTATATGTTATAATACAAGTGGCTGTTACTTTAGAATAGCCTAATGAAATTGTTATTACATTGGTCATTAAAAGATGTAATATGTTTCTTATTTTACTTCAAGGACAATCTTTCTTATGTTATCGAAGTTTCAGCTTGTTTTTCCAAATACCTATGTTTTTAGTTGGCACCTAAAACGTGCAAAACATCGTATACTATGAAAGCATAAATAACCGACAAAAATCGCGGATATCGTTGATGGTGTTCAACTTATAGAGCCTGTTTGAACAGTTGTGTCTCTCTATTTTCTGTCTATTAGTTAGTTAGTTTTTAACTTTTGAAGTTTACATTTGAATGCTTTTTTGTTACTGACTACAGTCTGGAAAACATGAAAACTGAAGCATCTCAATTAAGTTAAAAAATTCAAATTATCTTTATTTATATTTTAAATGAGATATTTTTAATATTTGTATTTTTATAGCGAGTAACATATGATATCTTGCACTTGCACAGAAGCCCATAAAACTTAAGAATCGGATAATATAGAGTACTTACTAGATTACCCAATAATTTGATATATAAGTACCAACTTAAAATCACGGATAACACTATTCCATATATCTGTCAAAAGGAAAAACATTCATCATATCGGTCTCATATGTTCGGGGGGGTCAGGCATAGCATTCCAATCACGTTGGCGCGCTTGTTTTACAAACCGATCGACGCGGGAGATGGCGACCTAACATGTGAGCCATTCGATTATAAGGCTTGTTACTATAGTTTAAGGACCATATTTTTTCCTTACCGTCGACCACTAGACATGACAGTGCAATCAGCGGTGACCGAGCGGGATTTGGTTCATACATGAGCGGATTTGCGGGATGAATAAGTTTCGACCCCACAATAACAAAGTCTTAGTGCGCGTCACGCCTTTTAAAGGCGAATGGTCATTTGCAAAATTTTCTCTGCAACTTTAAGTCTGCGAAGGAGGATTCGTAAACACGCTGTCATAATATTATGGTTATACTGCATAATCGTAATAATTTATATGCTTTCACATGGCAGAAAAGGTCTTACATACATTTATGTGCTCAACGTGTTAAGCTAACTTAGAAGTAGCATGCAAATTTATAAGGCTAATTAGAATTTCATACAATATAACATAATACATTTAATTGATATAATAATTAAATAAAAGTTATTTTACTTTAGAAAACGTAGTTTTATTCTCTTAGGAGATTGACTGATCAAAACACACACAGACAATATATATTTTACAGTAGTGTTGTACAAACATGATAGTGTTGTGCTTAAACAGTAGTACATACAAATTTTATTTCAACACTCCCACCAAATTTGAACCTTATTAATAATATTTTGAGATTTTACTATTACAACACTACAAAACAAAACAGTGTAAATCTTAATTTAATTTTAGAACACCAATTTTCTGTCTTAAATACTGAAATCTGTCCCTAGGAAGAGCTTTTGTAAATATGTCAGCATATTGCTCTTTACTACACACATATTTTAAATCTATTTCCTTTTCAACATATTTTTCTTTTATGAAATTGTACTTTACATCTATATGTTTACAGCGTTTATGGTAGTCTACATTTTGTATTAAGCATATAGCACTTTGATTATCTATATTTAAAGAAATAGAGTCCTGTTTAAATTGACCAATATCTAACAACAACCTTTTCAACCAAATACTTTCTTTTGTGGCAGAGCATGCAGCCATAAATTCTGCTTCAGTAGTAGACAAAGCAACACTCTGTTGACATTGTGTTGCCCATGTTATGGCAGCTCCATTCTTTATGAACACATATCCACTCAGGGACCTACGTGTAATTGTATCCTTAGCATAATCTGCATCACTGTACGCCTCAATTATGCCTCTTTTTGAAGATGAATAACATAAACCATAATCTTGGGTTTCTTTTAAATACTTGAAAATTTTCTTGATTACATTCCAATGAGTATGATTGTAACAATTAAGATATCTGCTTACTAGACTAACTGCATACATGATATCAGGTCTGGTCACCACAGCCAGATGCATCAATGACCCGACAGCTTCTCGATATGGTATATTTTTGTCTGCAGCCTCAGGACTTTTCTCTAATGTAGTATGAGGATCGACTGGAATATTGTTACAATTGGCATTTTGCATATTGAACTTACATAACACTTTTTCAATGTATTTGGATTGGTGAATAAATATTCTTTCTTTAGATTTTTCAATTTGCATTCCCACAAAATTGTTTAAATCACACTGTTTTATTTCAAAATTTCTTTTCAATTCAGATAATATTTTATCAAGAGTAATCTTAGAACTTGACATTAAGAGCCCATCATCAACATAAAGTAATAGATATACTATGTTGTTGTTTACATTTCCTTTATAAACACATTTATCTGCATGGCTATTCACCAAGCCATATTTCTTTAATAAACTGTCAAATTTCTGATTCCAGCACCTAGGTGCTTGTTTTAACCCATAAAGTGAACGGTTAAGCTTACATACCAGATTCGGAGGGACGTCCACACCTTCAGGGGGCTTCATGTAAATATCCTCTTGAACATCACCATTTAGAAATGCAGTTTTGACATCAAACTGCAGTATTTCAAGATTTTGTTGAGCAGCCTCTGAAAGCAAGACTCGGACCGAATCATACCTCACTGTTGGAGAATAAATTTCTGTGTAATCAATTCCTTTTCTTTGTGAGCAACCTTTTGCACATAGTCTTGATTTAAAGATTTGTCCAGATTTGTCATCTTTTATTTTGAAGACCCATTTACAATCAATCAGTCTTGCACCTTCGGGTTTTTTTACTAAATTCCATGTCTTATTTTCTTCGTGTGCTTTTAACTCTTCTTTAATTGATTGTTTCCATCGTTCACCATTTAACTTGTCTGATATAGCTTCAGCATATGTTTCTGGTAAATCATATGATTCTATAATGCCATTTTCACATACGTATGTGTTTGCTTCCATTTTGTTCATTTTTGCCTTGGACCTAGTTGTAACATTCCGTGTAATTTCTGTTAGATCTATTGGTTTTTCTGGCACATAAACAGAACCTTCATCAGAATAAAAACTTTCATCATTTGTTATGTCATCAGTTTGTTCTGAATCAGTTAAAGTTGAGTCACTTGTTATGTTACTATCTGTTGTTATTAACTGTTCTGGAACTGTCTCAGATAATGGCATCATAGCAAAATTCCTTTTAACTGAGCTTTCAATAAATGTTACATCTCTACTTATTAGAATTTTTCTTGTCTTCGGATCTAATAAGCGATAACCCTTCGTTCCATCACTATAACCAACAAAAATCATTTTAGTTGATTTTGCATCCCATTTCTTAGCTTTAACTTTTGGAACATGTACCATTGCTTCACAACCAAAAATTTTCATGTGAGAGATATCTGGCTTTTTGCCACTCCACTTCTCTTCAGGTGTTAAAAATGCTAGGCTTCTAGTTGGGCATCGATTAGTTATGTAACATGCTGTTAATACTGCTTCTGCCCAATACTGTTTTTGTAAGTTAGCATTCAGTAACATGCATCTTGATCGGTCCAAAAGTGTTCGGTTCATCCGCTCAGCCAACCCATTTTGCTGAGGGGTGTAGGGGGTCGATGTCTGATGTTTAATGCCTGACTTCTTAAGGAAAGCTTGAAATTCTTTACTCAAATATTCTGTGCCATTATCTGTGCGGAGAGTTTTTAATGTTACATTTGATTCATTCTCCACTAAGGCTTTAAATTCTTGAAATTTTTCAAACATATCAGATTTCTTTTTCAAAATATACACAAATACTCTTCTGGTAAAGTCATCTACAAATGTAACAAAGTAACGAGCTCCTCCAACAGAAGGTACCTCCATTGGCCCACAGATGTCAGAGTGTACAAGTTCTAGTTTATTTTGTGCTCGGTTACCTTCAACTGGAAAAGGAATCCGTGTCTGTTTCCCCTCACAACATGTAATGCAGATAACTTTCTCTTTGTTTTCTAGTTTCACTCCTGTACTTTCTGCAAGTTTGTTAAGGTTTTCAAAATTCAAATGTGCCATTCTTTGATGCCAAAGATAGAAATCATTCTCTTCAGTATAAGACTTGTATGCTTGTACACTATGTGTTTTCAGCTGGTACATATTGTTTATCATTTTGGCATCTGCTACCTTTTCATTTTGTTTGTTGAATATGAAACAACCTTGTCTATGAAATTTCACTTGGCATCCACTGTTTATAATTTGACTCACTGACAAAAGATTTGTGGCCAATTCAGGAACATATAGTACATTTTTCACCATTATTGAATTTATCTTGCCATTTTCATCAACAACATTTAGGTTCACTTTTCCACAACTTTTCACAGCAAGCTTCTTATCATCAGCCACCTTTATTGTTGAAATCGGAGGTGGAATTTCATCATAGAGCCAGTCACGGTGCATTGTCAGATGCATTGATGCTCCTGAGTCAATATACCAGCCATCATTATTATGTGTAGTTGCGGAGAAAACAGCTACATACCCAGTGTTTTCCTTTGACTTCTTATTTCGACAGTATTTGCTTACATGGCCATATCTATTACATGTAAAGCACCTCGGACCCTTAGACTTGTGTTCTTTATCAGAAGCTTGTTTGGCAGACTGCGATGGTTGTCTTTTATACTTGTTAACATACAAGGCAGTAGACTCAGAGTTCCTTATATCTTGAAGGAGCTTAGTCTTCACAAAATCGGATGTGATTGCCACACCGGAGCTTTCAAGAGCCATTATCATTGGTTGGTACACTTCTGGCAAACCCGCTAGCAGTAAGGTACCTAGCCACTCGTCATTAACACTAAATCCAATGTTTCTTAATTTATGAGCTGTCGAAATAATCTTATTGACATAATCTTCTATGTTTGCGCAAGATTCGAGCGTAGTGGTTATCAGATCTCTTAATAAACCAACACGACGTGTCAATCCTTTGTCATCGAAGGCTTTTTCAAGATTTTCCCACACTTCCTTAGCTGTTTTAGCTTGTTGAACGTGAACATAAATGATGGGATCTATTAACAATATAATTTTCGATTTAGCTTTCGTATTCTTTTTGACACAGGTATCTTTAGATGTTACACAGTCCCACAATTCTTCGTGTTCGAGGTAAGTTTGTACAGCAAACTTCCATGTGGTGTAATTTTCTCTCCCGGTCAATTTTTCTATTAGTGCCATCGTATTTGTAGACATCTTTATTGTTGATGAAGAGAAACTTTCTTGTAACCAGTCACGACAACGTGGTGTTTGAGGTTAAGTACGGAGAATACGGAACTACTTTTCTTCGGAAGTGCAAAATATTCGATAACTTTCTTCACTTTATACTTTATTACGCGAATTAGGTGGTCTGGGCCCATAACCTGATATAATAATTAAATAAAAGTTATTTTACTTTAGAAAACGTAGTTTTATTCTCTTAGGAGATTGACTGATCAAAACACACACAGACAAGACAATATATATTTTACAGTAGTGTTGTACAAACATGATAGTGTTGTGCTTAAACAGTAGTACATACAAATTTTATTTCAACATTAATGATTAAAATCCTACTTCATATTATAACTAATTGTATTCGAAACAATAATACAAAATACAGAAAAAAAGTCATATTAACTTTGTCAAAAAATTCAGTAATGCCATATTTTTTTTTCATTTAGCCATTTGTACAATCCTTTCTTAAATATTTTTTTAACGTCAAAGTTAAAAATGAGTATACACATAGCCTAACAACTGATATTATATTTCGCTGAGTTTAGCGTAACCTCAAAACAAGCTTGTTAGGGTTTAAAATAATGATTTATGTTTATAAACAAAAAAACATATTTCATAGGTGTACAATGATGGCAGTGGTAGCAAACCTAGTTCTTTAAATATCGGTTGGCAGGTTACATCGGGGGCGACACCAGTAATAGCCGGAATGCATTTTTAGTGCGACTCTTTGCTATATCTACCATATAATGGTGTCGCCTATTTGTAAGTCTGGTTGTCCGATGAAAAAATGGGGATGGTGGAACAAGGTTGTGCAATTCTGCTGCACATTCTCCGAAATGAATCATATAAAATACGATTTTTTCTGTAGAAGTCCGGAAGATGAATGTTAAATTAGAGAAATATCAAAACAACTCAAAACAAACACTTTTTCTGCATTATCTCCTCAAAAAAATTCATAAAACAATGCGCTTTTATTCGTATATTGACGGTGCACTACTATAAACAATTAATATTTCTCCGAAGGCTTTTTTCCCGACACCCTTAAAGCTTCCACTGTAAAACTTAGTCATATAAAGGGAACCAGCGACATAAGCGTTTGTCCTATAGCTCTATTAACAACTGCAATGGTGTTCGAAGTGATTTAGTTTATTTTTATGGAATTTTGTGCGTTCTGATGTAATATACACCAGAACGCACAAAAAGTTCTATTTGCATTAAATCTTAAATTATTGCTTTTAGATGCTGAACACCGTCCGTTGTGCAAGGTTTTTTTTTAATTACGAGATGAATTAAAACATCGTTTTTTTGAATATTCAAATGAGTGGCTAAGAGAAAATGAACCTTCATTTCGCTGTGCCTTAGATTACTTGCTTTTGCTTCATTTTTTGAATTTTACTTAGGTAAGCGATGTTGAATGACTTATAGTACGAGTCTATAAGGTAGTCTCATACCAATAATGTAAATGTTCTAAACATATCAATAGAGTAGACAACTAATAAAATAATAATAATTACTGTATTCACCTATAAAAACGTGTCTTTTAGTTTAGTCTGGTTTGTGTGTTTATATTTCAACGTGCAAAGATATGTTGTTGGTGAATCATAAAAATTAATAATAAACAAGTTAATGTTTTCGTTAAGAATCAAGTTATTTGGTTAACACGCTTGAAAACGTAACGTTAATGAAAAAAATACGATTGCTTGTATATTATATAAATCTTTCTATTATTATTTTCAATTTAAAAAATATTTAGCATTATATTGGAGAGTGTGAAGACACACTATCGTGTATTGATTTGAAAAAAAGAAAGAAAGAAAGTTCCGAAAAGAAACGATTATTTGACAGAAGGTTAATCTATTTGAATTGAATTATACATTAAACATATTATATTCATAATATAATGTATTAAGTATAAAAGAATTTTAACCCTCTTTACTGCCATTTTATTTATATGCTGTCTCACAAATAATTACAATTGAATATACTTTAATATATAAATAAGTAAAAGGAAGCTTTGAGAATATGAACACGCTCGCCTTCCTTAAAAGAAAAAATAGATAAAAAGTGTTCCATAAATAACTATTTCCAGGAATTTTGTTTGTTGGGTTGTAGTTGATTGTTTTCAAGCACAATTATGTAATATTATAAAAAACAAAAACCGAGTGAAAAGAAATCGACAAAAAATGTGATAAAATTAAAAAATTATATGCAATTTCACATTTTTTACATCAATTTACTTACGAATAACAATTTTTATGAGGGTTACGTACCCAAAAGGTAAATCCGTACCCTATTAATAAGACTCTGTTGTCCGTCCATACGTCTGTCCGTCTGTCACCAGGCTGTATCTCATGAACTGTGATAGTTAGACAGTTGTAATTTTCACAGATGATGTATTTCTGTTGCCGCTAAAGCAACAAATACTAAAACAGAATAAAATAAATATTTAAGGGAGCTACCATACAATAAACGTGATTTCTATCCTCGTTTTTGCTAAAACAGGTAGACGCTTGAAATATTCACAGAATATTGTGTTATATTATTCACTTTAACAATAAATAATTAGATTAAAATAAAATTAACATTTAAGAGGGGTGTTTCCATACAACAAAAGTGATTTTTTATAATTTTAATTTACTTAACTAAAAGTTTGTACTGAACCCTTCGTAAGCGAGGCCGACTAGCATTTGACCGGCTTTTTTTAACTCAATCATATATTCTTACCAACAATGCGTCTGCCGCACTTCACATAACACAAAACACGTAAGTATGAAATAAATATCATAGTATTAATTTGTATTTTACCTTAAATTAGTAAAATATTTTTCAGTTCAGTTCATTATTAGTTTATTAGAACAATAATTTACAATTATTGTTAGTTTTTGAAGTCGTTTGAAAAGCGCACGGTCTTATACCAATAAGTGTAAAATAACGTTCTTTTTATTTATGAAAAAGATAGATTGTCGTAATATTCTCAGGTGTGTTAGTTTTTCAGAACCTGTATGAATATAGTTTTAGCTTGTTTTTATTCCCAAATAAAATCTAGCTCATAAAGTTTGTTTTAGACAAGCCGTGATATTTCTCACCTAGTGGGATTAAAAGACGCTATATGATTATAGCTAATAATTATAGAAAATGCTTATCAAGTATATATTAAATAGCTTTTTTTGCAATTTACCATGTTATATTTTTCGGATATTCTATGGAAATGGTTTTAACTCGACAAACTTATGTTTTTTTAACAAGGTCTTATCATAAAAAATAGTGCTTAATCCCGAAATTGGTTCCAAATGAAACTTATTTCCTATCTTCTATTCATCATTCAGTCGTCTCTCTTTTAGTATCTTTTTTTTCAAATCTAAGTTGTTGCGGTAAGCTTTTCTCGTAACTGCTACATATTGAAAAGTGTAAAAACTTTACGTGCTCTCGGTGAACGGAATTAAAGTGGTTGGTGAACCGCAACTGCGAGCTGAACAGGCATTTAGATTGTTTGTTTGTGGAAAGCAGAGGGGAAGGGGGTAGGAGGCAGGGTCGCGGCGATGGATTAATGTCGACGATCTAATATTCTGACAGGTGCGGTTGAATTTGCCGTGCTCTACGACTGACCAGATTTGTGGAGAAGGCGTTTCAGCAATTTTGCTAACATTTTCATTGTAATAAGAAGTTTTCTATTACACGAAATTATATTAAAACACGGCAATCATTTGTAATATAATTATAACAAATTACTTTGGTATGGAAATTAATCCCAAAAGATATTATTTAAAACAGTTACTTGATAAGCATACATTTCAATGTTGAATTAAGTAGTTTAAATATAATATGTGATAAAGTTTTATCCCTCACTCTACGGATTTATACAAATAAAACTTTCTAAGTAAATAACTGCAATGTTTAAATTGGATTATACTAAAAGTGCTACAATACTCGTATTTAGATTTTGTTAAAAGCTATGACAATGGGCTTTAACTTGAAATCACAGTCTTCATCAAATATTTTACAGACTAAGCAATATTTAATGAAGATGGTCAACACACCTGAAAGAGTATTAATAAAAAACTATAAGCGTTGTTAAGGCATAATAAATTAGCGATTTACAATATAGCTCATAAAGGTAATTGTAAGTAATTTTAAATACCTTTAAAGTAATTTTTAAAAACAGTTATAAGATAAAAACAAAGCGTTTTGTTTTGATTCTTTCTCAAAATAAAAAAAAATCTACACTTTTTTTATATATTTCTTTGCCCGAAACTTTCACTGAATACTTGATTTCGGAAATATTTTCAGTAGCCAATATTCTTACATCTAGTAAAATAGTCAATGGCACGTTGAATGTTAATATTTTATTAAAGTTGAACATATTAATTATCATTAAGAATATATATTAGGGGAGGGACAAACTTCAACAAATTAAACAAAACTACTAAGATAGCAACTACAGTTCGCTGTAATGTAGATTCATATCAATACAAAAATAAAAAGAGTTTTTAAAACTTAAAATTTTAGTATCCAAAAACGAAATATATAAATAAATCTTTGCTTTGGCCACAACTATAGTCCGTTTTTTTCAGCATTAGAAAGAACAAAATTTGGGTACTTTATTATACACATATAATGTAACAAGCAAAACGTAACATCGTGAAAAGTTTACACTAAAAAATACCTTAAGAAGCAGAAGTTGCAAACTTGTGGAACGAAATGTTGGTCAGTTTGACACGACAAAATTAAAAAGTACATGCCGATGTTGTAATACGTACCATATTAGGTGATTTTTAAAATGGTCGCTTAACATGGCCGCCATTTGCAACAATAGCGGCAAATGTCAACGTCTGCATTTATCTGTTTTGACTATTTTATTTGGTTTATTGTTAAGTTTGTATTGTTTTTGTTAAAAAAAATTGTCAAAAGTTTTTGTTGTTATTTGTTATTTAATCTGTTCAACAATGGACGAGCCTGAAGCCGGTCCAAGTGGACTCCAGAGGGCCTACCATCATCTTTTAGCGCGATTCAAGTTCGATTGTCAAAGTGAGACACCGCTATACGCGGTCTATAGTGGCGTCTCTTTTTAACAGCTAAACTTGAATCGCTATAAGACGTGATGGTAGGGCCTCAGCACAAGGTTAGCCACCACTGCTTCTTTGTTTACATAATTTCTAATGCTAAAAAAATGGTCTATAGGAAATTATTATATTTTTGTTATTTAACCATTTAACTGCTCGATTATTACTAAAAATAATTCTTCTTGTCTCAAGTGTCAGGCGAGCTCGAGCCCACACCCTCTCGCAATCTGGGCGAGTACTCCCCCAATTGAGCTATCGAGACCGTTAAGATCCGTCGAATTTAATAACAAAAAATGTAATAATTATTTGCTCTTTATTTTATATCGATCGTTGGGCTCTTGTAAAAGTTTTGCACTCGATGTTGTAAGTAGCCAGTACTTAGAACATGAATAAGGGCCGGTGTCAGCATAAGAAATACTTAGAAAAATTCGAAGTGAAAAGGACTGCGATGTGAGTGAGTACACTTCAATCTCCCGCACTGTGGAATGTCGGTTAGAGTCCTGCTTGACACCTGAGATGAGTCATTTTTTCTATTGATATTTTTTTATACAAATATTTTATTTGAAACGCAATAGGGTATAGAATATGATGAAGGTCGCTTTAAACCTATATGTATTAAAATCAAATTATAGGAGATATTTGGCGATATGCCACATACATCTCTTTTGAGCAACAAAAAAATTGTGGATGTTCGTGGCATTTTCCCATAGCGGTACTTTTATTTGTAGGGGAGAGGGGGGCAGCTTTGAACAATTTTCATACTTTGTTCCATAACTTCTGAACTTATTTAATTTACTTAGATTTTTCGTCCTAAATAGCGGTCATGATTATCAGGCAACAAAATAATTATGTCCTCCTTAATCATTCAAAAAGGAGTAAAAAGATATTTAAAGTTTTGTACAGGCTTGTAAATGTTCAAAGCTGCCCCGTAATTGGGGCAGCCTTGAACACACCTGGGGCAGTTTTGAATCAGTATTTTTAAATGAAAGAAACTATATTTTTCTACATGTATTTGGTAAATAATAAATGAACCAAACTTTTTTATTGAAAGGTATCATTTGGAATGAAATTAAAAACGCAGAATATTTTAAATATTAAATCACTTACAAAAGCTTACAATGTGCGATATAAGAATCAACTTAGTACTAATAAAATTTATCAAACAAAACATTGCATAGTTTCCTATCAAAATAATAATATTTTAATATAAATCTACTTAAGCGATACACTAATTTAATATCACTTTAAAAAGGAGATCTGTAATTACTGGCTTATAAAAACCACTTAAAAAAAAAGAAAAATATTAATTACCAAAAATGCGTAAAGCTATTAGCCTAAATTATACATATTGAAATTAAATTTAAATTTCAGCATTGCTGCAGTGCGTGATGTACCAGCAGCCTCATCCGGTGGTGGCAGTATGGCCAAAATATCAGATATGCTGACATAAGAATTGTCTAGTTTTTCAGGAAAGAAAAATTTATACAATCCTGCTTTCTTTTTCAGGAATGTAATAAGAAAACCACTACCGTCTTTTTCAAAAATTAGTTTTCTTTCGACATTTTTTTCTGATGAAAGTTCAGCTAAAACAAAAGTTTCAACAGTTATAGCATTGTAGTCAATTTCTTTTCCATTGTGGTCTATTTGGTTATCATCACCATCATCATCATTATAGTCTTCTTCAATATTCCATTCTGTTGCCTCGTCTTCTGATTCTAAATATATTTCTGTATCTGTCTCTGATTCTGAGGAAAAGTTTAATGCAAGCTTAGCTCTTTCCAATTTTGAAGATTTTTGCTTAGGACGCTGAGAAACACTTTGTTTTTTTGAAGCAACGCGTTTAGTACCCTCCGCTTGTTTTTATGTTTATTGGCCTTTTCAAGACGCGCTTGGCGTTCAAGGTAAGCCTTCTGCACTTCTTCTTTTTTTGGTGTATCTGTCAATATGCGCGATCTACCCTTCTTCCTACCTTTGCTTGTTAATTTGTGAGGCGCAGCTTTAGGAAAGGGTCTTACATTTTCAGGTGTTATGAGGGTTTGGTTAGTCGGGCTATTTTGATAAGGAAGATTATTATTGGTGATTTTAGAAGAAACAGTACCTGATGTAGAATTTCCATGGGCAGAATCGGTTACAACTGAAGGTGGTGGAACAACTGGAGAGTTAAGTGAATTCACTGTTGCTGTTACTGATACAGGCGCAACCGGTATCAGAGCTTCTATAGATGATGCAGTTGGTATTACCGACACTAATGCAGGGGACAGATCTGTTGTTTTCAACTTATCCAAAGAAGGTTTAGTTGGAGAACCGCAGGAAGCAACTAGTAAATCCTGGACCGGAGAAGGCGAGATAAATGGATCAACAGGTAAATCTTGGGGCTGTATGGTATCGTTATGAACATTTTGTTCTTGGTCACAATCTTCACAATCTGTCAGGTCTTCATCAACCACAGGCACCGGTAAGTTTTCAATTGAGGTAAGAACTTGAGGGAGTATAATTGAAGTTTCAGAAGAATTATGGCAAGTAATATCACGTTCAGTTGCTTCTCTAGTAAATGACGGGGATAAAGGGCGATCGGTTACCTCGGCACATTCGAAGTCGTCGTCGGTGAAAGCATTTCTGGAAAATGGAACTATACCCGGCCGTTCGAAACCCGAAATAATGTTCCGTGCCGTGTGTGATGCATTATATGCCGGTGTCACTATACTTGCCAAATCGTGAATGGATATAGTTTTTCCTGGTCTAGTCACGAGCCAATCATTTTGAGCCACAGCTAGTTTTTGTTTGAAAGGGCCATTGACTGCTATGTCCAAGGGCTGCATGCGATGCGTGCAATGAGGAGGGAAAGTCACCACGATTATTCCATTTTCACGACAATAGTTTATAGCATCCAAAGTGCAATGGCTTTCGTGATTGTCCATCAACAGCAGTATTGGATCATCTTTAGAACAGCGCACTAATTTCTTGATATGTTGAAGAACCTTTACGAACAGCGGCCCTGTCATCCAGCCACTTGTGGGACTGTTCGCAAAACCAATGCATCCAGGTGGTCCCCCTCTAACCATATTCTCATGATACCGAGCTCGAGGAAATATAAAAACGGGAGGAAGAAAGTTGCCTATCGCATTTCCTATGCCACACATGGTTATTAATTGCCCACGCTCTGCAGACACACTTTGGCCAACTTGTTTGGTTCCAGTTTGTGCTATGACATTAGGTGCTTGAACTACCGTCATCATATTGGTTTCATCCAGGTTATAGACACGGTCAGGTGTAAAATTATACTTTTTCAAAACCTTTTCATAATTATCATAGAATTGGTTAACGTTATGTCTGTTGAAGCTGGTAGAACGCGACAAACTTGTATTTTCGGGTTTACGAAGGGAAAGTTCCTTATGTCGCTTCATGAAGCCTTTAAGCCATTCAATGCCAGCTTGTCTATTTTTATTCCACAAAGGAGGGCATTTATTTAGTGCTGTAGCATACTCATATGCTAGTACCTGAGCTTGTTTGTATGTCAGACCGTAATGCATTTTAGAACTTTTTATCAGATAAGCCTTTAGTAGTTATTCTTCATCGTAAATACTTGCGCAACTGTATATTTTGTCGAATAATCTGCGCTTTTAGGTATCATTTCTTCTTTATACTTTTTTATTCTGTAATGTAAAGGATTAGGTTTGACATTGTAAACATCAGCAGCCTGTCTTAATTTTATATGCCCTCTTATTACTTGAATGATAGCATTCTCAATATCCTCTTCATTTACTTCACGTTCTCTTTTTTTTTATAATTTCTAACCATACTAACCTAGAACAAATAAAAAAGGCAATAACTAAACTAATTTAATATTAATATTATACTACTATTATACTAATATTATTGGGGCAGATTTGACCGAATTTCAAATCTGCCCCAACTACTTTGTTCAAACCTGCCCCAAGGAGGTCTTTCCAAGAATAACGTAAATTTAATAGCGGAGCCTACTTCTATGTTGTATTTTTTTATTAAATCTTCATTGAAACTATATGTACTATCAAAGAGAAAAAAAACACTTACCGCTTTCTTAAATTACGTCCAGGAAAACCTTAAAAGTAAAATTAAAAATGTATACAACAGACCGGTGAAAACAAACAAATGCTTTTACTGGTTACTCATATGTCAAATATTTGAAATGACAAGTGACAGCTATGCGCATCAGTGCTGCCGATACAAATTACGATTTTTACCAATATAGCCTAAAACAGTGATTTTTAAACTCATTTGTTCTAAGCTGCCCCTCTCCCCTAACCCTTTTTAATTTGTATAAAGCTAAACAGAAACTGTTAATTTTATCACAAACTATCTGTGTGTTCCTTCCTGTCAAGTTTGGAATAAATTTTTTTCGTTGTCAGAATTCATTATGTTATCACCGTTTATGCTCTAAAAGTAACTTAAAACACTAGAAAAAATCAACACCGCTCTCAAGATTTTTGCAGCCTCGAACTCGAGCTTGGTAGCTACAATTAGAAGAGCAGTGTACTTGAAAGCCGAATCGATTTTCTCTAGTTATTTTCTATTTAAATGTCTCTTTTTAACAATTATTATAATTCAGATATTACATTGTTGGGGTAATTTTTTCGTTGTTTTTTTCAAGCCATTCTATTATTAGTTTTCAAGTTAATTTAATGTCATTTCTATCCTGCTGCTGTTTTATTTGAAGTAACTAAATACGAGCCATCATAATTTTATGTTGTATGGTCTCATGAAAGATTAAGAAAAGTATACCAGATATCAAAATTAGGGCAAGTTTTTAATTTGTGGTTGAAATGAGTTATATATGTAATGCCCTGTAATTCCATCTGGCGTGAAGCTGAGACTTGTATTTATTCAATGGAAGTAGTAGTTTTTATTCGTTCTTTTCGGGACAGAATACTGACAGTTCTTGAAAATTGGTTTCTTAATCTAATGTTTGTTCGAACAAATACTACCTGCTTTGAGATATTGTGTCAAGTACATCTAGTAAATACTAGATGTACTTGACACAATATCTCAAAGCAGGTAGTATTTGTTAAAACATGCAATATTACATATAAAGTATTAGAAGACACTGTGTCGAATCACACCGTGACAATAATTTCCTTATTCCACGTCACCGATAAATAACGTATTCGCGAGGTATGCCAGCTGGCGCTAATCGGGCTCCCGCAAGCTCGCATTAGTGAGACGCGGGAACTAAAATTTTGCGCGCCAACTCCGCGAACACCATTAAGTCAAACTGGTCGTTTTACAGATGTTATCGCGATATTAGCAACGGCCCCCGTCCTAACTTTCGTCAACTTCTTCGTAGATGTGGATACGTGACAGGGCTGTTGCGTTATGAGTTATTCATACTATAGGATAGATACCGTGACGACGGGACTCATTGGAAGTTCCATAGTTCACATCTTCTTTTCTTGCTAAGATTTGCTGTAATACAATTCGTTAGAAAAAACTCGTATAAATTTTCTGTTTTTAATTCCAGGGTAGGGCGGAGTGAAATTGGCATGAAACAATTGCACCTTCAACCAATCAAAATCCAATTAAACATTGAAATGATTAAATGTTATGAATGTGTCTCGTTTTCACAGTAAAACAAATCTCACTTTCCGTTCAGATGCCACCCAACATTAGGATTAATGGAGCAACTGAAGCGGTCACAGTTCGACGTCGAAACCCTTCCTATTTTAAACTAATCGGAGGTATCACGACGAATTAATTGCAGCGTGACGCGGCTGGCTTCGAACCGCGCGGATGATAAACGGCTGCCATTTTCATAATTTCGTTGCATGACATTCAAACCAAGAAAAGGGACGTTTGCTGCTTGTGCTATGAAATAAAACTATTATTGCCGCATTGTGCTTACTCAAGAATAATCTAAATTCTTGTTAATAATACTTGGCAATAAAATTAAGAAGGCAATTGAGGAAATTGAATAACGTAAAATTTATTTCTTTGTTTATTTCAATATTCAAATGTATATACTAGATATGCGATGATGCTGTAGACTGTAGTACTGAAGCTGATTTGTAAGCAAGTAATGACTCCACATGTTTTAATGTTAATAACAGCTCATTATTTATAGTTGTAGTATATGTAATGCGAAACGAAAATAAATTAGTACTATTAAAACGGGATTTTAACCATGATTTTTATTTTTAGAGTTTAGTTTCAATAATACTATACAATAAAATAACATTTATCTATTACAAAACTATTATTTTTTCCATCCCAACATATAAAAATTGAGTAGTGAGTTTTTTTTCTATAGCTAGTGTGCATTTTCTCTCTGGGAACTTATAATATTTCGCCTGTTGTGGTAAGTTGCGAGGAAAAAGTATGAATTAGGAGGTGAGGGTGGATTCTGTTTTCAATTCCAGGCATGAGCCGCTCGTCTACATCTCACTTATTTACGAGAATCACACTCGCCACGAGTCCCGGCCTGATGAGAGAATAGTTGCGGTTTAGGCTTGTATTTATAGCAGTGAATACTACAGCATCACCGTTGTAAAATAAATGATAACCCAAATGCAAAGAATTTATAAATTATTTTTTTATATTAATTTAGAGTTTAAATATTTTCTTATATTTTTAGCTTAATTCTATTTAATTTAATGGATTTTTAATTTGATTGATTTCATTTGAAATTTTATTCTCAATGTGTTATTATCTTTTTTATGTGATGTGTGAATAATACTAATTTATTTGACTAAAGTAATAATTATATATCTAATATTGCTAATTGTTGTGTTTACGGGTTTAAAACCTAAGTTTAATATTGCACATATGTTATAGTTAATACAATGTTAGTGTTGTTTAAAGAAATAAATAAAAAGAACAAAATAATTGCACTCTATCTTTAAATGAATTAAAGAAAGGAGGCTTATTGTTTTGTCAGAAAACTTAGACCTTTTAAGTATTTTTGACATTAACAAACATTGGTTTCTATTAATTTGTTCAAGTACAATAAGAAATTATAAGTCGAGCCAATTCATTCCAAGTATTTGCGCTAACTAGGTTATTGAGGTAAAACATAAACTTTTAAGAAATGAGGAATTATAAGTTTCTAATTTAATCGTGTAATTCGCAAAAACATAAGAAATAGTCATTATTCTTTCATCACTTCACGGATCACGCACTATTTTTAAAATGTAAATTTAAACGATTTTCCTTATTCTACTTTATTGAATTTCCCTGGGTAAAACTTACACTCTTCCGCAGCTACGGGTGAAACCACATTTCGTAGCATTGCGCGTAGCGCGTAGCACCAGCTGCGTGCAAATTGCTACAACCGATAATGGCTTTTTCAATTTAGGAGGATTTAAAAGCTAAGCTTTACAAAAAAGATGAATAAGTATATTTTCTTACTGTTTTGAAAGAGAACAAAACTTTTACGAAACTTAAATCATCGATGTATCTGATAATATTCATAGTTTGATAGTATATCAAACAACAATTTCCTTTAGTTTGGTTTTTATTGGTCTTTAACATGCAGTTGTTGTATTTTATAGTTTTCATGAATTTCTTTTCTGTCTGAACATTTAACAACCTGGTAAATTAACATGGGAATGACGATAAAACAAATATCAGCACTTTTTCGTAGTAATTCATAACAAAACAAACGGTGCAGGTAAGCCGTACCCGCATCCGGGCGTAATCCGCGAGCGACATAACACAGATTGTATTACGGCAATAAGTCGCCGAGGCCCCGATAAACGGGACTTAATCCCGTCGGATTTTTTCACACGTCCCCCGCGCTGCGCCTTCGGGAAAACTAATAAAGAAACCATCTCGCAACCAGCTGAAGCTTGAAATGTATTTTTTATATAATTTACCGCGGATTGATTGTGGGGCACATCTGATACGGAGCTTGCGTTTGTATTAAAAGAGGCGAATTATACGAATGTTCTGTAATATAATGTATAATTCGTCTTTTTAAGTTTCTACAGGTATTATTTTTGAAGCAGGCTTTATATTCATCAGACATCCATCTATCCATCCATTTTAATATAATAACCAATATAATTTTTTGTGATAACATATTTTAGTCACAATGAAGATTGATTTTAGTGCTTTAATCTTTATTTTTGAAAGAGTATTTACAATGATAATAAAAATTTTATGTATATTCCTGTTAAGCTCTCGTGGCTTAACTTATAGCTTAACTTAATTATTTATAATCAACATCATCGATTTTTATATTAGGCAGCTGTATTGTGGGCTCTAAAAAATGAATTTGTAAAATAATTTTCAAATAATGATGATTGTTGGTTTATCTGTCATAAAGTAGCGAGTTGGTTGCTCTGCAAGCGTGGTTCGGACGCGATGCTGACGTGATGACACGGCGGGCGGCGCGCGGTCATGCACTAATTACGCCGTCACGTGTTACCCGGCGCAAAACACGTCGTCACCCGTCCGGCCACTGACTGCCTAGTGAGGCGCATCAGTCGATCCTTGTTATTCATCATACCTATGGAATGTAAAATAAAAATTACACCCAAAATAATGTTCTAACGGGGATAAATTTTAATGTCAAAGTTATTCAGCAATCCGCACCGGTGTGTACTGCGTCATAGTCTTTTATCCCTAAAGTGTTTTTTAATACATACGGAAAGCCGGTACACCCAGCAGTAACAGGCCAATGATGGTAGTAAAACTTAACGTGCCATCCGAAGCTCAGAGA
Organism: Calamotropha paludella; assembly: GCA_927399485.1. Lineage (NCBI taxonomy): Eukaryota > Metazoa > Arthropoda > Insecta > Lepidoptera > Crambidae > Calamotropha > Calamotropha paludella. The sequence goes on along the minus strand of OV656803.1, from coordinate 26,279,659 downwards.
AACTGAATATGTCTATACAGCAACAGACGGCTGGGTCTAAAGCCTTTAAAACTTGGCGTTCAAAAAGAACCAAAAAGATCACTGTCCTCACCAATAAGCTGTTGGAAGAAATACGAAACTTGATCTGCAGTCCTCTGAAGATGCTGTATCACAGTCAGTCCATATCTCAGTATCGACATTGAAACAGACAGATCTCCAAGTCCCTGACTCTTAACCTACTCCAATTTAATACAAACCTTATTTAAGAGGTGATTTAGCGTAACAAGGGCTCAAAGGTATTCAAAAGGGATCAGTCTATTGGCCGGAGTCAACTGACCAAAAGGTCGAGGACGGCAGAGTGTTGGAAGTGGTCGACAAGTACTACGGACAAGTATACATGAGTTTACGCATACCTGTCAATAATCTAGCCGAAGACTCAAGAGCTAGATTGATCCGACACTATACCGAAGAAATCCCGGACGTCAGTATGTACGAGATTAGAATGCCTCTCAAACAGCTGAAAAACAATAAGGTGATGATGGAATCACGGCTAAGCTTCTGAAAGAAGGCGGAACGTCATAACTAAAAGTTACAGAAACTATTCTATTCCGTCATATTCGAGAGACGCCTACGGCATGGCACAAAAGTGTGGTGGTACACTTTTTCAAAAAAGGCGATAAAACTTAGTTGAACATTAAAGACCCGTCTCACTCTGAGCCATGGCTCAGATTCGTAATGACTTACGAATCGTCTCGCTCACAGGTTTGACGACTTCCAGCCTCCCGAACAAGCTGGTTTCTTGGTGAAGCTGATTTCAGTACCATTGCCCATATATATGTACATACGCTGCGGCAGAGTATACAGAAGGCTGAGGAGTATAATCATCCACTTTGCCTGGCGTTTGTGGACTATGACGAAGCCTTTGATTCGATCGCGCCTTGTGCTGCGCGGGCTGTGCTGCAGTCTCTTCAAAGATGCCATATTGACTATCGGTATATAGAAGTGCTTGTACGAAAATGCCACTATGTCGATCCGCCTCCAGGATTAAAACACAAAACCTATCCATAAACACGAGGGGTGAGATAGGGAGACGTACTATCTCCGTAACCCTTCACCACTGCTCTAGAAGATGATTTCAAGCTTTTGGACTGGAGTGGACTTGGTATTGATATCAACGGCGAGTACATCACCCACCTTCGATACTAAGAAGATGTCGATACTTTTGGTTTCAATGTCGTGTCCCTACTTTTATTCCTCCCATATTTTATGTTTGAAGTTATCTTTAACGATACGGAGAGAGTGGTGCGTTACGCGCAGAATTTGTGCAGGTTGGAGGAATAGATAATATAACACTTAGTACAAACACTTAATGGAGTAACTGCTACCAAGAACAAGTAGTTAAACAAAAAGATAATATTTTATAAGGGCCTCTTTAATTTGAAAACTAATTATTAAGAAACGACAACACTATTGCAGTGGTCGAGGGCGAGCGGGATGCGGCCGCAGTGTAAACGGCGACTGCTGCAAAAACCGTCGGCAAAACGCGGCGACCGCTGCACTAGCCGACCGCAAACGCATCCGCCATCGCGTCGCGTTAACTATGTTACGTTGTTTCTGTGGCGGAACAGCCGGTGGCGGGCAACGTTTGTCTGCCCAATTCCTGGCTTATTACCATACGTTGTCCTTCCGTACATAAACACATCGTGTTGAGTTGAACAAAACCAAAGGCTATTCACTAACAAATATTTGATAAATATAATATTAATTTATTGGTTTACTAAGTCTGGAAATAGTTAAAATTACTCATCGTTTGCTCATCTATCTAGTACAATATTATTTCTTTCTGCTTACTAACTAGTTAATTTTTGTTATACAGCATACTTACGAATGCACTGCAAAGATAAATTGTGTTACAGCTTATTAACTTCTAAAATACGTTATTGAAAGTAAACAGCTATCTATACAGGCTTCGTAAATTCTCCGGGGGACCTTGTACCAAGAGAAGAGTTGTTTCATTATAGTACATTGTATTACGCTACGAACATTTTTTTGTGTATGTGAAGTATTCATACTTATAATAAAAATAAAAGCACTTCGTGTCTGTAAATAGCTTAAATAAATAGTTTGGGAACTGGGAATAAGCTATGAAAGAAATTTCTATAATTTTTAGGATTTCTGTCAGTTTGTTTGCCAGTGTGTTTGAAATCGCATCAAACCTAAACAACTCTAAGTTTAGTCTTTTTTTAAATTAAATTCTTTAAGTAAAGTCAAAACAAAGTAACTTTTACTTGTATATTTCGGTTTTGTGGTGCCAGGAAGAATATTTCATATTAATGATAACAATTAATTAAATGTTTCATAAATAATTTCAAGAGTTTTAATTTGGATATTTTTTTTAACAGTTACAATTCGAAACTTTCAAAGTCGTCTTTTTAGTAGTTAGTATTCTTTGATACATCCTGTTTTTGTATCATACGAACGATATATTTTACAGTTCTTAAAGTTTAACCTTTATGAAATAAAAATTTGTTGAATTTGCTAGGTTCCAAAAAAAATCTCTGTTTGCAATCATAATATTAAAAGATTATTAACATAAAATAAAAATATTTCTCTTTAATAATCTAGTTGGAATAAAATTAAGTAAATCAATCAAAAGTATATTTTAGAGCGTACACGGTCAATTTACTGCATTGGTTTTAGCTCAAAATTAATTAAATCATTGAATATTTTACCCCAAAAATTGATTCTTGGATTAATCGACCCCAGATCACCTTTAATATGTTAGTTTCAGTTAGCATAGTGTTAGACGAACAGTCGATAGTAACAATTAAGAAACTCTTCGCACTACAAAATCACCAGACCTATGTGACACATTGTTATTTTCCGACATCCACTTAAGCGATGTCGGATGCACAGCTAGTTTACATTATTTTTTTACTATGTGGATCCCACAATATGATTTAAGTGGAGCATTGTTTTCGAAAGCTTGAAATAGAAAGATTCTATTTTGTCTAGTGGTACACAGCATTAATTAATCTAGTAAGATCGTGTTCTATTATAATAATAAAAGAATTCACATAATTCGGTATATGGTATTATCCTTAGGATTATTACTATATCACGGCTTCCATTATCTTACTGCGACATAAAGATACAGTAATTATAATTGCTTAAGACGGTTGTCCAGGCTATCTATATCTACCTTTACATCACACATCTCGTCATTCTTACGCTCCTTTTTCATATTTTATTTTTTCGCAGATCCCGTATTGCATTTTAATTATAACTTATGCATTATAGTTTATGCAACGCCAATATAAAAAAAGGAATCAAAGATAGCGAGAGTGTCATACTTCTTTTTTCTTATTTAATATTTTTGTTACTAACATATTATTTTATGCATTTTAACCAAACCAACGTTGTAATTCTCTCATCTCAGGAGAGCAGAGAAAGGTTGCTTTGATACTTACTTCAAATTTCATTTCACTGGCGTGAAAAGGGCGCCTCAAAGCGTTTTTCCTCCGGCAGATGCAACCCTGCCGGTTTTTATTCAATGGCTCTCCAGTTGACGTAATTATAGTAAACATCTGTTTTTTAGCAGCTCTCAACTCAACTTATGAGAGTTATGTAATCGTTTGAGATTATGTTAAAGATGAATAAGTTTTTCGTGTTTTTGTGTGTAAAAGAGCGGGGAACTGATGTTAACGTGTTCTTAATGTTCAGTTTACAATGAAGCAAATAAATTTAATATTATCAATTCAATTACTTATTGCACTCCATAATGTTACTTATAAATAATCATAAAAATATAATAAACCAATTGTGGACCGTTTTGGGCACGGCGGAGTTTGATAGGAGAGAGGAAGCAAATTCTAGTGTTATTGAGATTGATTTACATTTCTATTCATTTCAGTCAATTAAAAATATATTGTTATTAATTATTTATGATTTTCATTATATTATGTACCGTTATTATTCATTTGAAATCTATATATATTTATAGATTATTGGTATAAAATCTAGGTCTTAGATTTTTTATAATTGTTGTCATTAAAGATACTTTTTGAAATTTCGTGGCTCTGTATTATTTAAGTTAAATTTCTGTATTGTCATTCTTATTGCACTATTATTGTTTATATTCGCAAATGTCAATTTTATATTGATTATTCTAATATTATATTATATTTAGCATATTGTTATATAATGATTACTTATAATAATTTTGTTTTTTTGTTATTAAAATATTCATATATACCTACTACAATAGATTTTGTCAATAAGACATGTTTTTAAATTGTTCAAAATCGTATTGTATTTAATTTCATTTTAATGACTTTTGATAATTTATTGTATATCTTAATAGACATAATCAAAGTGCCTGAGGAGTGCATTGTGAATCGGGAAATTGGAAGGTTTAATTTGTTTTTATGCTGTAATATTTTTTTGGTATGAATGTTACTTCGCAGTGTGTAAAATTCGGGATATTTACGTACAAAATAACATATTTTAAAAATGTATAAGCAGGTTAAAGTAATTATATTGAGTCTCTGAAAATGGAGTTTACAAGTGCCAGTCTGATCGATATTGATCATAATCCTAACCAACTTTTTCTGCATGGTAAAGAAAGTAGTTGCGTCGGTACTACTTCCAAAATTTATTATTATTATCCATTTATTTATTAAATTAGGTGCTATCGTAATTTGATATTATTATGTAAGTTTTTTTTATTTGAACAATTATTAAATTGATTTACTTATGATGCAAACGTAGTTAAGAAAACTAAAGATACGTATTGATAAATAAACAAGTAATGAAAGCAACATTGGATATAAATCAAATTAACCATACACATCAACGTATTAGTCGAGTAACAAACATTTATTTACGTCTGTCTAAATTAATTTGCAACAATCTCGCATCGTCGAAATTGATTCAATTATGTCACGTTTGTAGCACAGTCGTCGAGGCGAAAAGACAGGGAAAAACGGAAAAATGTCGGATCCGGATCGCGTCGATGGTAAGTGGATGAGTTCTCGCATGGTTTCGCGTCAAAGGGCAGCCAGCGGAGCGCGCGCCCGCCCAAAACAATCTGACCCACACGCCCTTAATAAAAGCGTTTAAACTTTATTGCGTTGCGATGGAACGCACCAGTGGGTACGACGATTACCGTTAGCGGGTTCGATTTTACATACACATCAGACTGCAAACTATGGCTTACCTATGTAGAACGATTATTTAAGAGTTAGTATAAAGCTACATGTACATGTACACAAAACAAGCAAAATTAAGACTAAGAATGTCTTAAACTAAATTAAATTACATGGTTTGCAAAAGTTGTATCACCTTTTCTTCTTTGCCAACTTCTTGCAAAAATGTGACTATAAATAATATTGGTTTGAAGACATTAGAGTGAAATTTGTTATACACCAGGCGTTTGACGTCGTTACGAACTAAATGAATCGTTATCGTCGTTATTTATGCGGAGATAAAGTTCTTCATTTTATTAGATATCTTCAGAAGATAATACTTAAAATATCCGCAACGAGCAGCAGCTAGTTAACTGGAGGCTGTAAAGTAAATCCTTTCTAAATTGCGCGGCGTTTCGCGATCACACGTCGGCCCCATATGTCGTTTGTCTATATTTTAAAAGAACGCGAGTGAACACATAAAACAGATACGAGAGTCAGGACTTAGTATCCATTTGCCGAAATTGGCCTCGTTCAAGATAACAACAAGTTTTCGCACCCTCACAAATAAATGTGCAATTCATACGTGTGTAAAGTTTGCCAGCACCAGAGGACTAGTAACCTTATGCATTGAAGTTAAAAGCGTGTTTTGCGTGAAGTTGTTAACATTCAGCATATGTCATTGTAGATGCGAGGTGTTATCAGATGTTGTCGGACAACGTGTGGTGATCCAGAGTTGTTTCTTGTTAGAGAGATGCGAAGGTGTAGAGTTATGTTATTTGTAAAATGTTTAGTGTAAATTAAAGTCATGTCGGAATAAATCATTTATGTAAAATAATGGTTCCTTGCTGCTTGTGTGCACTTTGTGACACCGACTTATACAACAAACCAAACAACAAATCAGGATTAACAAGTAAATCTCTAGTAGATATAATTTCGCGTTTACTATCAATGTAAGTACCTATTTGGCCATAAGATTTTTATCAAGAATATATATATAAGTGTATGTAACTATTGTTTCTTTTGGCGTTGATTGAACATGTTATATTTGATAAATATGTAAATATCTAGCTGCCTGTTTAAGCAATATTACAGTTTTCCAATAAAGAATAAGCGTTTATTAAGGCATACATGCTAATACGATCAAGGGAAAAGGCTTCTTGCTATAACGAGTTTATGCTAAATAATATCAACCCTTACCCTTAAAACATAGTGTTTATTTGTTATGTTTTAATAAACTACATTTTATTACCTCATTCTAAATAACGGATATAATCGTACGGTTACGATGTCTACAAATATCCATAGGAAGACACAGTTTGCATGTAATTGCACTCTTGAATGAACAAAGAAAACTATCCCTTACCCCTGTGCATTCTTCATAGCCGTTGTTTAGGACCAAATACACGAATTTCTAACTTTCATCTCCAAAACGTCTAATAAAATAGGAAAAGCTTCGCTTAGAAGCGACAGAGAAAACTCTCCAAACATTCTGATATGTCTGATAATTCAATAAAAGGCTAACGGCATAAAGAATAGTATATCGCAATAAACGAGTTAACGGGATGTCTCGAATGTATTGTAACCCTCGCCCCCGCCATAACTGTCATCTTGTCAAACTACAGTACGCGCCAAATCCCCACATTTCCATACAACCATATTTTACGGATCACGGGAGAAAATAAATAACACCGATATAAATACGATCATTTTCCGAAACTCTAAGTCTGGTGGAATTTACATATCAGTTGTTGACAGAAAAATCCCTAACAAAAGATAAGGCTGGATAGGAGTAGAAATATCAATTTTATTGGAAATATGTAGTATACTAACACATTTTACAGAACCGTACTTGTTCGTTTTTTTTATAACAAGAATGTTGTGTTGGTAGTATGGGCCATAGGCCCAAAGTAAAGACAATTGTATAGACAAATTTTAAAACGATTGGGGCATTTAATGTCTTTTCTATTCATCATATCTTGATACAAACGGTTTCCCTTTTTGGCATCTAAGGTTTTAACCGCTTTAATATTTAAATCAGTTTGCCTAGCTAGGTCCTATACGCAGCCTTAACATAAATATGTAACGAGGTATTATTATGCGCCCATCATATAATAACAAAATAATTAGTAATTTGTCTTGAAATACAAAAAGCACTGGAAAAAATTCAACATGTCTCTATTGGATCCACGGTTTACTACGTACGTTACTTCACCTTTACCGGCTTATTTTCAGCATGTTAAGCAACTGATTGCGATCTCGTCCTTTTCAATAGAGAATGTTCATTTTCGGAATGATACTCTTTTATGACATTGTGTATAGATTTCACTATCGAGTAAATTGTAAAATTCAAAATTTCAAATTGTCCAACGTCATACACTTACGCGCCCCCTCTTGGCGGGCGGAAGCAATACAACTTCCTTTTTATTTATTTTTATTGGTTTATCAACAATTGTTACTGTAAATAATTTAAAACATACAAATATGAAGGAACTAAGTGTACAATCAATAATAGGTAGCCACCACCACATGCAATTGAAACGAACAAAAAATATCTTATAATACAAATATATAAAAAAAAACAAATAATCCACAAAAATAGAATATAAATAAATTAATAAAAACTGAATTAATGTCCGTGGATCTTCGCAGCAGTTCAACAGTCTACACAGTCTTGGAACTGGAGAGTAGGAGCCGTCTACCGTTGAGCGCATTGGTGGCACCAACGGAGCTACTTAATATCTTGGCATTCTAGCAGGGACTCTTAAATGAAATTTCTGCAGTAATGGACGACAGTCTAATTTACCATTAATTTACCAATCTTAATATATATAAATCTCGTGTCACAATGTTTGTCCTCAATGGACTCCTAAACTACTTAACCAATTTTGATCAAACTTCGTAACTATCTGTTATTTGATCCAACTTAAAAGATAGGATAGATTTGATTTTAATTTATAACACAGCAACGCGTGGCCGGGGCGGCTAGTATTTATATAAAAACATTAAATAATTAATAATGCGTCGTTTTTCCAAAGAGCTGTACTTAAAGTATTTCAGTTTAGACAGAGATGAGAATCTTCTTCTACGCTTACCTATTGAGTATGTTAAATGCCATAAATACCGTTTCTGCAGTCTCTCCAATCTCTAACAGTGACTTGCGTAGTGCGGCCTCCATACGACGCACAGTGGTCCGGATTTTCAAAAAGGTGGACCTAGGATCGAAAATGCATATTTAACTTAACAAAAAATTGTTTCGTATAGGAAATTTAACGCTGATTAATACTTATTACTTCAACTTTTCAAAAAAATTGCTCCTTCATGTCAAAAAAAAAAAATTGAAAATAAAAATGTATGGGAGAAAATCTATTTTTTTTTTCTCCGTTCAGTATCAAAGTATAGCAAGCAAACCTTATATTCTGGTAAGTACCTATTGTTCTTAATACGACGACATATAAATTGCGTGAGTATCCCTGCGGCCTTGACGCCTACGACGATTCAAAGTTTAAAATTTCAATTGGTTTTTTTTTAATTATTATCGAGTTTTTCAATTATGCTGAATTTAAAATATAATTTCTAAATTATATAAGAATTAAAACATACGCAATCCAGCATTTGTTTCATTTTATTTTAATAAAAAATAGTAATAAAAGTCTTCAACAACAGTCACGTGCTAATTCGTTTTGAAAAAACTTTTGATGGAGATTATGCTCTTGGTCTTTATACATCATTGAACCTGTCAAAATGGAAATACTTGTGTTTAAGGAAAGCGCTGTTAGATTGTGAAGTTCCAGTGTTACCATCGTATCACAAACTCCTTGAAGCTAAAAATAGATGCTATCCTCATGATTTAGAAATTACTGAGAGAGGAGCCAGAGTGAAGTTTCAAGCCCTATTGGATCTGACAGTCCAGAAGATTCTTCAAATTACTGGTACCCAGATTGATTCGTCAACTGAAGGATTGAAGTTAATTAGTAAATGGGGTTTTGATGGTGCTTCTTCACAAAGTACCTACAAGCAAAGGAGTGAAGATGTAGACTTCAGTGATTCATCGGTTTTCATGTCAAGTCTTGTCCCTCTTAAATTAGTTTCTAATAATAGCACCATATGGGAAAACCCAACACCTTCTTCAACACATTATTGCAGGCCCATTAAGTTCGAGTTTTGTAAAGAGACAGCAGAATACATCAAGCAAGAAGAAGCTGCATTGAAGGAAGAAATAAAAAACATCGATTCTACAAAATGGGCAGGGCTAGAGATTAGTCACAAGCTTCATATGACAATGATCGACGGAAAAGTGGCCACTATTATAACGGATACTTCGTCTGCATCTGCCTGCAATATTTGCCTTGCTAAGCCAACTGAGATGAACAAGCTGTCAGAAGTATTTACAAGAGCTGTTCGAGAAGATGTTTATAAATATGGACTTTCTACTCTTCATATGTGGATTCGTTGTATGGAGTGTATTCTACACATATCTTACAACATGGACTTTGAGATGTGGACTGCACGAGGTGCTAACAAGCAACAAAAAGCTGCGAAGAAACATTTGACACAAGAAGAATTCAAACAGCAAATGGGAATACTTGTGGATTTTGTGAAGCAAGGCTTTGGAACCAAAAACGACGGAAACACAGCCAGAAGGTTTTTTAGAGATTATGAGAAATCTGCCGAAATAACCAATGTTGACAAAGACCTGCTAAAGCATTTTGCGGTTATTCTTCAAACGATTTCATCAGGATGTGCCATAGATATTGAAAAATTTAGGACTTATTGCAGAGAAACAGCTGAGATCTTTGTTCATCTATACCCATGGTTTTATATGCCCGCAAGTGTGCACAAGCTACTCATACACGGTGCAGACATTTGTCATCACTTTGGCCTCCTACCAATTGGCATTCTTTCCGAAGAAGCTGGAGAAGCAAGAAATAAAGAATTTCGAAGAGTTCGTGAGTCTCACACAATAAAATTTAACAGGATAAAGACCAACGAGGACTTGCTTCATAATTTTTTAATTAGTTCAGACCCATATTTATCCCATATTCGACCAAAATACAGCAACTCAAAGCAATTCGATTTTTTTCCAGATGTTAAAGAGCTTTTGTTGTTGCCTGAGGTAGTAACAGAAGAAACCGAAAATATGGATCTACAGGAGTTGCAGTCTGAACATGATCCATTAATGTAAACGTGACAGATTTAGTGATGTTGTAATTGTAAGAATTGAGTTTGTTAGTAGTAGTAGTTAACTTGTGGTCCTTTTCAGGACTACTTAAAATAGTCAAAGGGTCGTAATATTCAGCCGTATCCGGTTAGACTGGACTGGACTGGAAGACAAGAAGACGCTCGGATGATGATGATGACTTAAAATAGTCATTTTCAAGACTTTAGAAAAAGCCCTTTTCAGGGCTAAATCTATTTCTAATTGTTTCTTTCAAGATAAGTCACACTAGTAGTATAACCACCAATATCAACCATGATTTATCAATAGGAAATATCAACAGATGAAAGAATAATCAACAGAAGATTATTTAAAACAAAAATAAGCAAAAATGCTTATTTTATCATAACGCCACGCTTTATATTCCCCGAAGGCAAAGGTGTATACTACACTATAGTACACTGTAATTTCGCCAGTTATATTTAAGTCCCAAGTAATAGGGGGCGAGCCTAATAAAAGGATGGGGCACGCGGGGGGCTTGTTTTATTAAAAAATATATTTTGGATTAATTTTAATAGAAAAACTCGTTAATAATAATAAGATAATTCAACATAAAAATTTTAAACTTTATAGCATCGTAGGCACCAAGGCCGCAGGGATACGCACGCAATTTATATGTCGTCGTATTAAGGACAATAAGTACTTACCAGAAGATACGGTTTGCTTGCTATACTTTGATACTGAACGGAGAAAAAAAATAAAATAGATTTTCTCCCATACATTTTTATTTTCAATATTTTTTTTTGACGTGAAGGAGCAGTTTTTTTGAAAAGTTGTAGAAATAAGTATTAATCAGCGTTAAATTTCCTATACGAAACAATTTTTTGTTAAGTTAAATAAGCATTTTCGATCCTATGTCCACCTTTTTGAAAATCCGGACCACTGTGCGACGCTACAATATCCTAGGATGCTTAGAAAAAAAGCATTTTTCCTAAAAAAGAAGTCTTTTTGTATGTGGATTACAAAATGTTTACTATTTCTAATAACAAATCCCAGCATTTTGGGCGCTTTTTTGGTTATTTTTTCAATATGCTCCTCGTAAGTTTTTGGTCAAATGTTTCACCAAGGTCTTCAATTGAACTTACCGTTTTGATCTTAGTAAACCTCGAGTGAAAATTATGTTGCTTTCTAGAGAACCTGACATGAAAACATTTTTCGACATTTTTGTTCATTTCATTCTTATCACATCAACTCACGAGACTATCTAAATCTATTTAGTTCTTACACCTCCGCACACATTACACATTTGAACAAAACACCCTTTTACGGATTTTGTGCATATTTTATTTTATATTTAATCCTGACGTTTCGACTCCTTTACAGGAGCCGTGATCACAGAATGAATGTGTAAGGATCAGTCATCCTGTGTTCAAATATCTAAATCTTCTTGGAATTGAGATTGTATGCAAAGGGAACGCACGGTTTAATTTAAATCGTTCTATGCTCCATTGTTTAATTAAGCCCTCAAAGTCGTCGGCGCTAGTGATGAGCAAAGCAAGACCAAGACCAAGACTTGAACAGTCTTGCTCTTGGTATTGGTCTTGCTGAAATACGTCTGGTCATGGTCTTGCGTATTAAGTCTTGATCCTACTCATTTTATTAATTAACAAAATTCATGATTACATAAAGATATTAAAAATATATAAAAAAATCAATTTCCATTGATTTTTTTTCCAACTTAAGACATAGGGCCGGGCGCTCTGTCTGACTAGCTCCTCACCTAACTAATTGCAATTCTCATTGTGATTAGTTGTTAGTGCGTAACGACTTTTAGTTACTACTCTTGTTGTGAACGCGGGATCTTTTGTTAGTATCAAAATAAAAGGCTCCTAACCTCGCTCACGATTTGCGTTCGTTGATACCTAACGGCGACAATAAAGCCGCCTGAGCGCTCCCGGTTCGCTCTCTAGGGTCTTTAAGGCCTTAGGAAAACTGTAGTCCTTTTCCCAAAGCACATGGGCCTAGCCAAAGGGGAAAGGAGCGTGGATATCCATTTCGAGATACCTATTCAATCATCGCGACATCTACACACCCCTGCTACCTGTCTAGGTTTTGCACACACACATCCTAGGTACACATCATTTGGTGAATTTTACTGTAGGTCCCTCTTCTGTTCACACCTTCTTATCATCCGCGGCAGGGAGGTAGGCATCTGACGCTTACGCACGGTCATCATGGCTGTGCGCAAGGGGGCCGTAAAGGGCTGCTCTGGTTGGAGCAGCATGCGGGAATATTCCGTTCTCTGATGTCAGAGTATTATTTTTCATCTTTTCTTTCGTCCAGGTCGCTTAACTCCACTACACGTGTTGAGCAACCCGAGTCCGAATTCATTAAAGTCACCCGTAAGGGTAAGCGCGCGTGTAAATCCGCGAGCCCTCTGCCTTCCAATCCGGTAACCGCTAAGCCCCCACTAAGTCCGCTAAAGACATCAGTGGTACTCCACGACCAATTTCGCCAAAGACCACCCAACGCGATCCTGTAAAGGCAGGCACTTCTTCTCCCATTTTTATCCAGCGCCCTACATCCTGGAATGAGCTTTCAGCCAAACTAAAGGCCTTTCTTCGTCAAGCCGGCCTAGGCTTTTATTCCTTCTCTCTCCCCGAGGAGCGAGTATTCCGTGCCTTCATCCGCGGCCCCCCAATTCAACTGAGTACCGAACTTAGTCTGGAAGACCTTAAGTCCCAATGACTTCTTGTTCATTTGGTCCACGGGCTCTTCGCGCGTGGTAAGAGAGCCTTTGATCTCTACATGGATACCCTTGCATTCTCCCCGGAAGGGAAAAAGATCTTCAAGAATAAATCTATCTGCTAACTCTCTGACATTAAGTTAGAACCCCTCCGCAAAAGTGGCGTTGTCGGTCAATGACACAATTGCCAGCTTTAAGGGCAATATGCTCGTAACTGCTTTGCCCGTCCGCGTCCGCGTGAAAAGTACACAAGATCACGCGACTAAAGACTGCCTTTGCCCCAAAGTTCTGATTCCAGGCAACCCTACTAGGTGTATCCTGTGTGGAGGGGAACGCACCACGAACTATCTCGGGTGCCCTAAAGCTCACCACAGAGCCACAGCGAGTAGGTCGAGCCCACACCCAAACCCTCTTTCGCGTCCATTGTCCCCTTCGCCCTGCAGCGCCTCTCCCGCCCCCAGCTCCCAACGCATGGCGCCTGATCGCCAAACTCTCTTGAGACCGATGAGCTGGTTGCCAAGTTTCGGTATCGGTAAATTTCTCAATAATCGCTGTAATCTTTTCTCAGCACCGCGAGCTCATTTCGTCCATTCGCGCCCTTATCTTAAAATTATAATGACGTCTTTTCAAAAAAAAAAAACGCGACCCCTTTCCATTGCATTCTTCGATGTAGAAGGTTTTAATGATCAGCGCACTCAGATAGCTAAATTTCGCGTCGATCACGCCATCGACATTTTGCTTGTACAAGAACCATTCTTAACCCCTTCCGTACGAGACCCACGTATCGCTAACTTTAATATCCGTGATGATATAGTCGGCAAAGGTGGTGGTACTCTTATCTATTACCCCCCTGCGCCTACTTCTATGGAGGCTTCTGTATGTCGGTTGGCCATGACCGGTCACCCCCCGATCACTATAGCCTCAATTTTCTCTCACTCTCTCCTAACAAACGGCTTCTCCGTTCCGATCTAAAGGCACTGTTTGCTATAGGAGACGCTGTCATTTTAGCCGGTGACTTCAATAGAAAATATGTCCAGTGGAGCTGAAATCCTAACAACCCTAATGGAAGCTTGATGTCCAACCTTTCTGAATCTATGTTATTCACCCACTACCCCAGAATAGTTGGCCACTCTCCTAACACTTGAGATTTCGTGCTGCTTCGGAACGTGTCCCTTAGACTGTGTCGGAGTTTTCCATGAACTCAATTCCGATCACCGCCGAGTTATCTTGGAACTCAGTGTTCCCTCAGACCCTATTCCTATGACTAGAATAGTAACGGACTGGAAGAAGTTCGGAAACTCAAGTCTACTAACAATCGGGCACTCGACTCTATCCCCGACTTCATAAACTCGCCTCTCGATACTACAAATGCGATCTATGCTCTCAGTACCCATCCCTCCTCCGCCATAAGCGGGGCGTTCCTGCAGATTCCAGAGATGGCCGATCATCGCTTGAAACTACCGGCTGACGCTAGGGAACTGTTGAGAGTACAGAACGTCACGACCCGCGCCCACGACTCCTACCTCACTGGGGACAACAGTGTCCGACTGTGTGCCCCACAGCGGGCTGTCAAGACCCGTATGAAGGAGCTGCGGGAGTCACAGTGGGACTGTCTTCTTAGTGATATTTCGCCCTCTCATGTTTCCTACTGGAAACTTGCCAGATCATTCAAGTCCGGATTGCATCCCCACATCCCTCTTAAGCAAACCCGACGAATCCCTTGCTTTGACGATGACGAAAAGGCCGAATGCCTGGCCGACAGCCTAGAAGCCCAGTGCTCGTTCAGCACATTTTCCACCTCTCCCGATCATGTTCAAATAGTCGATGATGAAGTCAAAAGACTTGCCGCGATTCCACCCACCACTACCCTCGAACCTCGAAATAATTTACACATTTTGTTAATTAAAAATACAATGATTTTATTACTGTTCAGTTTTATTTTGCATGCCTAGACATGTAGGAAAAAGGGTCTAATCCACTTTATATTGTGTATATGTTATGGGCCAAGTAATAATATGTATATACAACAAGCAATAAATTGTCTATGATTTGAATTATAAAATTACAGAATAAGTTTAAGAATCATTAATATTTTTTGAAGAAATAATACTTAGAATAGATGGATAACTGTTGATTTTTTTATTACTTTTTAAACGTCGAATTTAATAGTTCGAATCAGTTCCTAAAATAACATTGGAAAACATAAAATTCTAACAGAATTGTTTTAAAAATAAAGGAAATATTTAGATATTAGTACAAAATTCACTTATAAAATACAACAGGTTTAAGATTTTTTTTGTTTGCACTGTAGAATACTTCCTTTTTATTTTTGATTAGTTCCAAAAATAATAAAAAATTAAGCCTGCATAGTTTAGTAATATTAAGTGCAAAGAGAAGAGAAAGGAAGCTTTATTTTTTTTGTGCTATAGATTACTTCTTTTTTTGTTTTCGTATAGTCTTTACTACTACTTATATAAATGTGTATGCAATATCTGCATAGAAAAAATTTGTCCAAAACACAAATTTTATGATAAATATTCGTTTTATGACTCGCGGAAATCAATTCTACAATTGTTTTAATTTATGTCAGTCTGTATGTCGTTCAATAAATAAAAAACGGGTTGGCCGATTTCTATGAAATTTGGTATATGGTAAGAACTTATGACGCAAATAATAGGAAATATATAATATACATACCATTTTACCACATACACCACAAATTTGCAGGTTCTGTCTGTACATAAATTGTTTTTGGGCAAATTTTATGATAAATATGATAAATATATTTTATGATAAATACTCACTGATATTAATTCTACAATTTTTTAATTTTTTTCTGTTTGTCAATCTGCATGTCCTTCTATAACTCAAGAACAGGTTGACCGATTTCAATAAAATTTGGTATATGGCAAGAACACGTGATTGCGTAAATTATAGGCTGTATATAATATCGCTAAAAATCTTATAGTCCTAATTATTATAATATATATAAAAGTGAGTTTGTTTGTTACACTTTCACGCCTTAACTACTAAATCAATCATAAAATTTTGCATACACATCGCTAGGGATACAGAAAAGTACATAGAGTATCTTTTATCCAGAAAAAAACTACTTTTGCAGAGGGATAGAAATATAACTTTCGATCGGTAGTCTACTTTAACGCGAGCGCAGCCGCGGGTAAAAGCTCGTTATTAATAACTAGCGGCCCTTCCCGGCTTCGCACGGGTGGACAAAATCCTTTAAATATAGCCTATGTTACTCAGCGTGAAAGTAGCTTTCCAATGGTGAAAAAATTTTTAAAATCGGCTTAGTATTTATTGAGTTTATTTCGAACATACAAAAATACAAATCTTTCCTTCTTATAATATTAGTGTAGATAACAATGAGATCCCAACACTTTTGCATGCGTCTTGTCTTGCTTGCATCAAGCGCGCGTGGATTTCCTTAGCAGAGTTATTTTAGAAATGTACTAATTATACTCTTCAAAGATCTTATACTTACAATCATCAACAAATATATTTCGAAAAAGATTATTACAGGATTTTATGTTGATAAAAAACTATGGCCCATAACTCATTAATAGGTACCAACTCCTAACATCTTACACACGTGATAACTTTTAAACGAAATATCCGATTGAGATGAAACAAAAAGTATTTTACTTCTACATAAATACTCTTGATAACATAATGTTTAATTTTGATAAAGATTAATATTACGATACATATTTAACGTAGTTTTTTTTCTTCAGACGATTTAATAATTATTTTGAACACAAAATCGGCTATTGTGATTAAACCATGATAGCTAGATGTTCTCGCGGACTTTTTTGTAGGTCTTAATAGGATCTACAAACCCGTAGTACATCATTTTGTTCTATTGTCAATAGTTTTTGCAGTGCACGCAAAAATAGGTTTTCGATTTTACACCTTGTGTTACAAAATATCAATTTTATTACGGATCCCTAATTTTGAAAAAAAATAGTCTATAACCTTCCTCGTTAAATGAATTACCCAACACTGAAAGAATCATTCAAATCGGACCAGTAGTTCCAGAGATTAGCGCGTTCAAATAAACAAACAAACAAACTCTGCAGTTGTATAATATTAGTATAGATTTCCTTTGTATTATATTGATAGATGTTATATTTCGCAACGGTTTCCATGACGCTTTAAGCGCACACAATTTCCTGTAGCCGCTTCGTTTACACCAGCAGCCTTTAGCTGATGTTGGCCTATTACACTGTTTTTGCCGCAGCCAACTAAACAGGGCTTGCTCGCAGGTCTGTTATGTTTATGTTAAGGGGGTATTCTAGTGTAGAAATAAAAAAAACGATTTTTCTTTTTCCATATTTTCAAAGTTTAACTATTTAAGAATACGCTTGTAAAATGATTTTCCCTAATTCAAATTATTTTTAGAGACATAGGTATTTTGCTGACGCGGCATCCAAACTGGCTCGGTCGGAACTAAGCGAACAAAAGACTTAATAAGACTGTAATGTCTGGTTTGACAGATTTCTCAAGTTCTACTGGACCGATTTACTTGAATTTTTTTGAGTCTTCTTTATACACTTGTCTTTGTCCGTGACTATGCGCACTGTCAAATTTCAATGTTTACTATTTTTTAAAAATTCGTAAAAATAAAGTCTTATAAAAATGTTTTTTTTTCCAGGCAGCTGCCATTTTGTCAAAAATTATTTTTAATTTTTTCGTAGTTCCAGACATTGCGACATTACTTTAGATTAATAAAATTCTTTTTTTTTCTGATAGCCAGGAGCGTTGAAATCGTGGGTATGATCACGTGCCATTATTTTGAGACCCCCCACTTCATTAGCTGCTCATTTTTAAAATTTCTAACTTTTTTATTTTTTAAATAAATAACCCATAAAAAATGGATACTAAAAATATTGATTGTCTTTTTTCTACAGCTCTGCCGAAATCTCCTAAAATTCACTCCTCTACACTAGAATACCCCCTTAAAACTTATTTATATTTTCCCTCGACGAAAAGTTCTAATGTCCAATTTAAAGATACAAAGGTAAACTGAATTTCATGCGGACAAAGTCGCGGCCGTCAGTTCTTTTTTTTTGCTTTTTCCCTTGTTTCTGTTTTCCGCTCCGAGTCCTTAATGTGATGTAGCCAAAAATCTTAGTTTTCTGTGCGAGATCCGTAAACACTAGGTAGCGAAATGAAGAGTTTATTCTATCTCGGCTCTTTATTTTTAAAATTGGAAAATGAATCAGATAACTAATGTGCAATCTAATATATCTGCACCTTCTCTGTCAAATTGTCTTATTTGAAACAAGTGTAGATGTTTAATTCTGATAAAGGTAGATTAAATAGCATATCATTATAATAAATATGATTACTATCCCACAATCTTCCGTTAATATTTTTGATACATTATTTGTTTATACCAATCAATAACAATGTATGTTATTTACTGAGAGAGATTAGGTACCTGCTTCAAAATTTACCATTTTGTTTGTGATACGATACTTAAAAGTAATATTTATATCAATTTATTCTTCACACTCATGAAAAATATTTAATTATTTTCAGAATTTACACGTCTGTGGTAAGAGACGATAGCTAAGGAATTATTTTTATATATCCTATAATCCAGGTTGTAATTTTGTAATAATAAGTGATCTAAAATTAAGGCACACATCGCTTCAAAACAAAATTTGAAAGTACATTTAACAGCGAGAATAGCATCGAGACAAATCCAATATTACTTGATTCCAGATTCAGTTAAAAGTTATTCGAATTTCTCGCTGAAGTTTGCTTAACCAGCTCCTGTAATGGCGATGGGGCGGGTTCAGTATATTTTCCACAGGGCGGAGTCACAGAAAAATCACCGCCTTTCGTAGGCCACGCCTACCACCGCTTTACCCAGCCGCCACTTCTATTTATTTTACTTTCATTAGACTTACATGTGTGTACCTTTAGCGTTTGACTGCCCTTCCCGCTGTATAGGTACTATAGCAGGATATCCAGAACTACATAGATTTAGACAATTATAGGTAGAACTCGAATAAATTTATTAAATATTAATTCCTCATAACTCTTGGTGAGGTACCTAGATCTGATTTTTTAATATGTCCGAGCATAAGCTCTTTTTGTTTTTTGTTTGTAACGACATAGTATAATGTTTTTTTTTACCAGTATCGAATCTGCCAGAATGCGTATCGGCAAACTAACATTTTATGGATGCACTATGTAATATCTTATGCTCTAAGGTAAAATTTGAAATTTGGTGAAGGTAGGTACTCGATATCATCATATTATTAAAATATTTGCCTTACACCCGAAAGTGCCAATTCACCCAATATATTTTCCTCAAACAAGAAACCTTTAAGCTAACAGAACAGCTGGTAAATACTAAGACTAAAGGGGTTAATTTGAATTAAGGTTTAGGCTGAAGCAAAAATAAAAGAAAATAAATTGGCACCGGCAAACTTTTATATAAAGATTAGCAAAAAGAAATATTAAGAAATTACGTTAAACCAAAAAAAAAAACAATTGATTGTATGCCCGGAACCCTATAAAACTGGTTATTATTGCATGTATGCACTTTAGATCGTTATTACAGGGTGAAGTGATTGTTGTAAAGCGTAACTGCTTGATATTAAACTTGCGGTCGGAGTTCCACCGACGCAGTCATATTCCCCGCTTCGGTGATCAAAGCCGGCGTTCGTAGGGGGGCGCACACACTTTAATATTAGTCCAGTTTTTTTCTAAAGCACACACTATGGCACAGATAAAATTGGATGAGCAAATATACTCACAAGTAGTATTGTTGGTAAGCGATACGTCATGATTCCTGTAGTTTGGTTGGTCTTGAATTTGTTATTGAACTACGCCTAAATAACGATTTGAAGTTCAATTTCAGTCAGCGCACCAAAATCAAAGGCACACAAGAAATATTGGGTACCATACTCAATATGGAATGCTTTGCGTATCGGTGGTTTCAATAAAAAAGTTTTGTATTGAGATCATAAAGCTAAATAAAACACGTCATAAAAAAACAATCGTGTCAAATTAAGTTATTATTTTGTAGCATAGATATTTGTAATCGACTTTACGTTAATTAATACAATATAACAATTAACTAAACTTACGAGTTACTGTCAGTCATGTAAATATATGCAATTTATAGCTATTGCTATAATTTTTATAGCTATACTTATACCTACATCTTGTTGTTTTACAATAGGTAAGTAGTGAACAAAAAGATAAAAAATTAATATTAAAAAGCCGAACTTGCACTCATCCGCACCGAAATAGACAAATACATATGAAATTACTTTTATCCGGAAATTACAACCAATTATGTACAAATATTGTATCAATGGCTCATACTTAAATGAAGTTGATACTGTAAGAGACCTGGGAGTCCTCATGGATCAAAAGTTAACTTTTACCCACCACATCGATTCAATTATCAAAAAAGCGTCAAAATCCTTAGGCTTTATAATAAGAAATACTAAAGCATTCCGGAGGGTTGAAACTAAGGTTTTTCTATTTAATTCGTTGGTGCGTAGTATACTCGAGTACTGTTGTGTTGTGTGGCGTCCACATTATGCGGTTCACAGTCTTCGGGTGGAACGTATCCAAAAACGGTTCCTTTATCATATCGCATACTCAGCGGGGGTTGCCAAGAGGGTCAAGGGATACTTAACACGTCTCAACCACTTTAAAATTACATCTCTTGAAAGCAGAAGAAAGGTATTAGATTTATTATTTTTATTCAAGGTTTTAGGTGGCTATATCAATTGTCCTGATCTTCTATCGAAATTTAAACTCAGAGTTCCCACTAGATATCCCAGAAGTTCTATTAATATCCTATCTCCACCATTCCGTAGAACCGTGTTAGGGTCCAATTCCCCTGTTCCAAGACTCTGTAACCTCCACAACGAATATAAAAATGATATAGATATATTTGGGTCCACCATATGCAAGCTCAAATATCAGCTTCACCAACTAAATATTGTTTAGTTACTTATAATTCCAACCTAGCTTTTAATGTATGTTTAATGCATGTAGTGTTTACCGCCTAACTATTGTACACTTAGCTCTAAGTTATACACAAATTTATATTCATAGTGTAACAATTACTGGTAAACCAAATAAATAAAAAAATAAATATTTTTAAAGAATCGATACACTTTGTATATTATTTGGACCGAGTCAGTTATATTATCATAATTACGTTAGGCTATCACACAAATATGTAGGTACCTATTTTACCATTGTACCGTTGCGCTGGTGTTAAATAATAAATATTAATAATCTAAATAAATTAGGGATAGCTCATCAGTTAATCAATTCTAATAAGCAGAACTTAAACTGCTGATACCAAATAACGGATATAACACATAAATAATTATAAACCACCATGACTTGGAAACTTTATACTTATTACATAAACATTAGCCACTAGCTGGATTTAAATCCAGGAGTCTTCGGCGCATATTCAGGGTCACTATCGTTACGCCAGTGTTTAGACTTTAATGATCTACAAATATTTTTATATGTAACTTGCAATCTATCCGGCAAGTTTGTTACTCTAGTTACTAATTGATGTAGGATTCGTTAATAGTTTAAACAAGCTAAAAAATAAATAGTTATGTAAGCACTATTTATTCATATCACACAAACAGATTAAAGGTTATTTATTTGTGAGCTGGCTGGCCCGAAGTCTGCCAGTATTACATTACATCATATTATCACGCAATGTCTGTATTGACACATTTCTCATCAATCAGTAGGTATGTTTTCATAAGACCAAATGCAAAAAATATTTACTAATAACTGATTATCTATTATGATGTTATTTAGACAATTTACTTATTCAACGGTAGACTTTGGGCTAGTAGATATTGCGATTATTGGAGAAATTCTTACGTTGTAATGCGCTTTTCTACTGTTTTTTTCTTGACATTATTATAATTCAATACTTATAAAATGCTACGGTCTTACGAATGTACAATTCAACGTCTGTATACTGTTTTTGAAATTGAAGCTACACGCACGTCATTAATAATGTATCAGTATATAAATTCAGTAATAAGAACGTTCTTACAACAAATAATTCAGAGTTAAAAGGTTAATGCAAAAATGTCAGCAGCAATCAGCAGTTAACGTTAAAATGTTATACATAAGTTCTTACAGTCGTGAAAAATAAAGAACACAAACTACTGCCACTTCCTTTTTTGGGGTAATTTGACTTCATCGTGGTCATCAAATGGGCTGGTGATTATGATGTCACAGATGCAGCGTATGTAGCACAGAGGTGCACGCGTCAACGCAGCTAGTCGAGGCGTGGGGTCCGGCCCCACGAAACTCAGGTACCGCGCTGTAGCTGCGACACATCCTGCCACTAGATGCAGCGTGCGTAGTTTTGCGCGATCTGAAAATAACTCGCTTACTAAGCTATAAAGTTGTAATATTTTCAAAGTATCTGATGATTATTCAGCAAATACGTGTGAGTAATATTGTGAAGACCATACATTATTACGATACGATATTAGCGGAAATAATTGTAAAAACATTTTTATACGTTAAGGAAAACCAATTTTCTTTTCGATTAATCAACACAATCACGTTTAGCTAGAATAATGCATTTCAATGCTTGTTAGCTTGCATGAGTAGCAAATAAGCAGGTAAAGGTTAGATAGATCTTCTCGTAGATAGTTCACAGCAACACCAACGTCCATAACCGCAGACTTTAATTGCATAAAAGTGTGGAAATGACACCCTTACGTAACATAATTTAACATGTTCATGGCAACACTGAATATCTATTTAAAAGAACTCACTGAATCCAGCGCTGGACGGGGACAGGTTGGCAGCAAATCGAACCCGGTTATCTAGACGGTCACGGCGGTACTCGGAGATATTGACAAACAACGCGACGCTTTCTAGCATGTCCTGCGAAAACCCCGCATCAACGGCCAGTGCTTCGCCCATTTCCACACTTGTCCATAACGGGATACGGAATCCTGACACAGAATAAACACTGCATTGATAATTCCATCACACTGAAATTTATCAAATGTAGGCATTCAATGAGCGAAGCTTAGCGGGAAGTTAACAATGGAACCATATTTCTTATTGATATGAAGATCTTACTTTTGAATGTAAAAATGTTTAAATTATTTCATGTATGTGTCCTTGTAGCGTTGGCGTTCGTCTGTGCTACACATGCGTTCGTAGAACGTGTCATTAAAAGGTTTACTTGAACAAATGCAATCACAATTTTCATTTCTTATTCTTTATTCACAAAAAGTAAAGTCATCAAGCCCAATAAAGGTTATTATTATTTGGCGATTATATATACGTAGTTTTAAAGTTAAACGTCCCATTCGCAATGCTCTTATGTAACCTTTGTTGTAATCTGGGCATAATGTTTTTTCAATTTAAATGTTAGTTTTTGATAATTTTACACTTATATAGGCATACATGCTGTATGATAAATTATATTCAACTAGTCTTTCAAACTTACCTAAAACACTGAACACATGGAATTCTGATTGATTTATTTCCGCTATGGAGAAAAATATACCATTGCAGATGAGGTTTGCTCGCACTACTTTCGCGCTTATGAGATACTGGCCACAATTCATCTTTGATGCGAGTTGGATGCACGACACCATCGTCAGAGGCAATCGGAATGTCAGCGACCACTTGAAGGCCTCCCACTCCTGACTACCTGGTTTGGTAAAAATCTAAATGAGTCACAGAAGTAGAAATAAACAACTCCTGAAATCATAAAAAAATGCGTCAATAAGATGATAGGTTGAACCGTTTTGTTTAAATGTTTCAGAGAATATCTAGAACTGAATAGGAATCGATTTAGATAGACTCGCCTTTACTGACCAATGCAGCGTTTCCGTTCAAGTAGCCGCTTCGGCGAATTATTTGTGAATTTGTTTCGTTCAGACTCGCGTCATAAAATAATATCGAAGACAAACGTACATTGCGAGACCTAGTTAGTGATATAGTGAGCTCTTTTTTTAAACAATAAATATAAAATTCAAGTCGGTGCCCCCTGACCGAATTTCCGTTCGTCAATACCGCTCGGAAGAGCTCTAACCAGCTCGGAAATTGAAAGTTAGTTTGAGAAAATAACTCAATAAAAGAGAAAATAAAATAAACAATTTTACTAGTATGAATATAGTAGTTAGCATGTCGATACCTCAGGGCTCAATTGCTGTAAATAAATTCAATTTTTTTTAAGTATTTTAGTTTGTTTTACAGAACGTTTATTTTAGTATTGTTCCACTACATACTTTTATTAGTCTAAAGCTATTTAATTTAATCAAATTATTTTTTACCATCACAACGTAGAGCGAGAAATAATAACTTCGTAGTGGATAGAATCATGCGTGCGGCGCTGCTGTGAGACTTATTGATAATGTAATTTAGACACTATATTACTAATGAAGATCTAATTAATGTGATAGTTTCTGTTTATTGTTGTGCCGATCTATTTCTGCAAGTACTTGCAACATGGTTGTAAAATATATCAAGTTTTAAATTATTAAGTTTTATGAGCGTCCTTTTTTCTAAATAAGTGTTATATTGGGGTTAGTGAGCATTTAGGAAAATTACCCTTGCATATTTCCTTATAAAATTTTGACGTGACAACGTCTTATAAATTGGTTTGCCGGGTGACACTTCAAGAAACTGCGTTACGCTCCGCTCACGCTATGCGCTTACAATGAGAGCGAGTGAGAGGCACGCGTCCCTTCCACTCGGGCATGGTTAGCCCGCCTAAGAGCGAGAGAGACAGACATAAAAAGTGGAAGGGACGCGTGCCTATAAATTAATGTTATAAATATAATTCTTTGTATAAATAAATGTTTTAAATTGTTACTATTATTTCATCCTTCTTCCTACTATACGAATGAATATTCACATTAAAATTATTTTTTGAACATGTTATAAGATTCTGATTTTTATTTTACTAAACATAACTATTAAATTATGTATTAGACTTTTTAGTGTTTTTTTGAGAAAGCAGGATAAAACTAACTTTTTAATTAAAATATTTTTGGAGTTTAGACTTTCAGCATAGAATAAAATGGAAGGTGTTGGTTTTGAATTGTGAGATAATAAACAGCGTTTCTTTTCTCTGATAAAGATAAGAAAAACCAATGAAAAGTTCTTAATTAATTCCTAGAATATTACTGAAAAGAATATCAACGGAAGAGTTATTGTTATTCAGGATATATTATGACCTAAAAACTAATGAGCGAAAATGTATTTATTTTATTATTTGCATTCACAATGCCATATTTAGGTAGGTATATATTTTAGTTACACCTGTAGAAAACAACCATATCTCACTGCTAAAGAACTACTTACTTTGAAAGGTCAATTAAGGTCTTTATATATATATTTATATTTATATATATATATATATATATATATATATATATATATATATATATATATAAAGAAGAAGCCACATATAAGCGATTTTAGATACATCAAACTTCAGAGTCAACTAAATATTCGTACGTTATAAATGGCCGCGGTTAAGTATGAGGAATTAATAAATTAATGTGGAAACGGAACCATGCCTAAGAACCTGGGTTGTTTCCTCTATCGCGCTTGTTTCGCCTCTCTCTCAAGACATAAACCATACAAAATGCTGGTGTTATATATTTTATACAGTGAATTAGGAACACAATTTACTGGTTTTGAATTTAGTGAGTTTCTGAAACAATGGTGTTTTATTCATAAAAATACAAGTCCTTAACGCCATCAAAGTAATGGTTTAGCAGGAAGGCTGTAAAGAGATTACTAAAAAAACAATTGATGAAAAGAAAGATATTTATTTGGGCTTACTGTCTTATAGAAATACTCCTGTTTCTAATCAAGGGAAATCACCATCTGAATTATTATTCAACAGAGAAATTTTGCCTTAATACTATAATAAACTTATAATGAAAAGTAAACTGTACAAAAAGAAGCTAGTTGAAAGACAAATTAAGCAGGAAAATTATTATAATTAATTTACTAGGAAATTACCTAACATTGATAATGACAAAATTGTGAAAATAAAGAAGGAACATAGTTCAGGTCTGCATAAAAGTGGAATTGTATTAGAAAAAGGTCAGGTTCCTAGATCTTATATTATATAGACTGAGGAAGGTGGAATGATTCAAAGGAATAAGAAAAGCTTAATTCAAAATGGAAAATTTTATGATAGAAGGAACGATTATACAGACATACATACAATGTGTCCGGTCACCAGTGTCGGAGACTTTAATGGTGTGAAATATGGCATTTTTTATCGACAAATTGCCCCTCAAATTTGCCCAAGTACATTTTGTACTTGGGCAATGATTTGATAAAAGTGGCACAATTGAAAAGAAAAAAAGAGTGTAATAAGATAATATGTTTTTTGTAATAAATATTCAAAGTCAATGAGTATCCCTCGATAATAGTTATACAATTTTCCTGAAGCTTCTGCTTATATCTCTATGAATGTTTTCTTTATAGTTTGTCTGGAACGAAAAATCTATTTTATTACGTACTTTAAAATATATATATATATATATATATATATATATATATATATATATATATATATATATATATGTTTCCCCATATGACATTGTTTTCTAGACGTTGCGATTATGTTCGGGGAATATAAATTTGTAATGATATTTAAGGGCACCTACTGTCTATAACCGCACCGCTGTTGGTGTGGTATTGCAAGCCAGTTTCCATCATTTAAGGATGATTAATCAACTGATGTTGGATTATGTCCCCTGCCCTTCAGAGCCTATTAAGGTAATCAGATTTTACCAGACTGCAAAGTGGCGTAGATCCGCATCTGTATCGCGAGGTATCGCTCCACCAACCGGCATGCTAATCCTGGTATACCGTTGGCCCCCACACCGAGGATCGAGCATATCGTCCATATGGCTGCTCGTCCTTCTGTCTCAAGTAATTTAATAGACCAAGCCTCTTCATTTTCAGCTGTGATATAAAAATTATAAAAGCTGAAGGTCCAAACATACGGACAACACTACGATCATTTAACACAAACTCATTTTTTCACTTAATATTGAAATATATGTTAGAAAAAAATTTAAAATTTAATTAAAATTTAACAGTCTTACTTTTAAATACTGTTGACTGTACCTATACTGTTTAATAAAAATGGAAACTTGGCAGTTGGTATAGTTTACTTTTAATAAATAGTTGTAATATCAACATTTTTTAGAGACAAATGCTTTGCTACAGTTATTGCAATAATTACTAATGTTTGCTTAGCTTTTAATGTTGATGTTGACAGCATTCTGTTATTAGCCAATCTATAATGCTAAGCACAAATATACTACTTGAATGGATCTTTTTAAGCTACATTTCTTCCTCATAGTGTTTGATATTATTAAGAATATTAAAAACATCAAACTCTGTAATTAATCAACATCAGATGGAATTTTGTAACTTTTTCTCGCATCTTAAATAGAAGTCGTATACCAAAGTAGTAGGTATGTAAATATTTAAAAAGGTGTAGGTAGGAGTTGGAAATCGGACAATGATCTAATCTTCGTGAAGATAGTAACAGTAAGATTCAAAATTAAAATCCACATATACTAATGTAACTACATATGTCAACCCAGCAAATTATGTATTATCAAAACATGGACTTAGGTACTTTATAAATAAGGTGGACTATGATCATTTTAAATACAAAATCAAATCTGTAAGTGCATTTTATATATTGCAATAATAAATTGGTGGTAAACCTTTACCTTCTTTTTCACAATCTTCTAATAGTCTAGATATCCAGTCTGGTATTAGATACAATGTAGGGACCAATGCAGGCTTAGTATTATAATCAAAAGATTCTAATATATTAACCATACTTAGGAAACAAAGGTTAAAGGAGATAAGCCTATTTACTATATTTACATCTACCTACACCATTCTGTTCACTTACGGTTAAAATACAAACAACTCACTTAACTTTTTAATTTTTGACAACAAACCATAAACAAGTCTATCAAGTTGTAATTTTACTAATATCTACAAAAAGGTCTGTTAAATCAGTACCAAAAAGGTTTCATGTTTCTTTCGCCGGTAAGTAAAATAACTTCGCGGCGTGGCGAAACATTAAACGAATTTACTATGTTACGGTTCGTATTTATGTAGTTTCGTGAAATAAGTTTTTTAACGTGTTGATAAACAAAGATCATGTTGAAATTTTAAAAATAACGTAAATATAATATTTTCTGTAGTATAGTTTAACCTGACAGCCAAACGTCAGGTGAGACAAGTTTCCCTCAGAACAATTAAAGGATAGCAACCTCAGAACCTCCACCTCCTCCACCTCAGAAGCTATTAGTTATTGCTCTGAGATAGCAACCACGCTAAAATAGCAGTGAAGAGCATATATTCATCCTTGATTTCCTAACGACAAATTTAGTGTGTTCGAAAAGGATGTATAATGTTTGTTTTTTTTTATTTGTACAGATTGTTTCTGTTCTAGTGACGTAATGTAGGCATTTTTCTATTGAATTTCAATTTCCGAGCCGAGCACTTTCAATCACTTCAATGCAATAAATGGAAATCGTAAAAAATAGACTCTCCATATAATGAAAAATCGTTTTGTTTACAATTTTATTTTTTTATATTGATATACTATATAGACATGTTGACATGGGTACGTTTTAGCTTGTTAGGGTTGATTACCCTGTATAATTCTAAATTCAGTCAGTCATTGAAGTTATACTTCTTTAGGCCCGTTATGAAAAAAATATGAGAGTGAAATTTTAAGATGCTCGCGCATTACTGCGACACAGAATTATCATGTTGAAGTTGGCAGCAAAAGCGTCATAGTATACACCATCAGGATGAAGTTGGCCGCTAATTATGAATATGTGTGTATGATAACAATAATTAACAATCTTTATATATATAATTCTTCTGTGAGTGTGTATGTCACTGAACTGCTCCTAAACGGCTGGACCGATTTGAATGATTTTTTTTGTGTGTGTTCAAGGGGATCTGAGAATTGTTTAGATTCACAAATCAGTCCGGCAGATGACGCTGCAGTCGGCACAGCAACGCGTGGCCGGTTCAGCTAGTAATTTATATAAAATTATAATAACAATTTTATATTATATAATAGCAATATAACAATTTTATTAAAAAATGCTTTTTATTTTATAAACATTATTAATTGCGTTTATTGATTTGAGGTTAACTGTCGGTATGTATTCTTTTTATTTGTTTATAATATTATTATTTTTACAGTACTATTGGTTAAACAGTTTATTTTATGGTTTATGATATATATTTCTTGATTCTGTATACAGATATATAAAAATTTGTTAATCTTTTGATGTTTCTTACTGATCAATTTACCGTAGATAACTTAGTTTGAAGTTTTAATGTATGTAAAGAAAATCGCTATTATATATTTATATCAAAAAGGTATTAGATATCTATGATTTAATAATCATATTGTTAGACTTGGTTTTTAATCAGGTTAACTGTCTCCTGTTGATTCCTACAATTAATATTACTATTCAAGAAGCTAATACATAATTGCTTCATTATTTTATTATTATTTTCACAAAGAAAATAAGGGACCAAATTTTAATTATAAAGCGATTATAGCGGCTTTGGCGCGCCGCAAATAATCCGCAAAATGTTAACAAGTTATAAAAAATTATAAATTAACGTCGTCTGGGTAGACGAGGGTCGGTGGGGCAGCCAACAATGGCCTCCACTGGGGTCTCCAATAAAAACTTGACAAATGGCGTTTCATAATCGTGCTGCATTCCAGGGCTCGTCAACGCGAGTTTCTCGTCCCCCTTATGTCGAAAATAATTTTTCTCCTGGAATTACATTGCGTGATACAGCACTACATACATATACTCTACGTGTAAATTCTTGATAATACCAATATAAACATTGTATGTACTACTATACTATTTTTCTCAAAAGCGTATTTTGCGATAATTTGGGGATTTCAAACTGACTTTGTTAGAACAGAAAGAGTAACAATGATTGTTACTATTGTAATGACTAGCACCTATTTATCAACATACGTACTGTCCTACTAAATAGGGACTTTAAAAATTTGCTGAAAACATAATGACTATGTTGACGAAGCCAATGATTTCTTTAATATCATTTTTGAAACGTAAAATAACAAGATAATTACCATGTAATGTATTCCTGTGAATTATAAAGCATTTTTCTTGATTAAGACTTGGTTATTCAGATTGGTTGAAGTTAAAGTTTGAATATTTACAAAATATCATAAAGTAAGTGTATGTGCATACTCATTGCTGTAAGGGAATCATACAGTGGCCATGGTATAGACAACTGCATATTATCAATATTTTACCAAATGTTAAAATTTTTATTTGTTATTAAGTTTAATCTGTTGGACTTTAAATAAGTTATAAATACATTAATGCAACACATCTACCTACTAAAATACAAATATAATACAATACAATACAAATATATATATGGAACTAATATGTAATAATATAGTGCATATTAGTTATGTAACTATGACTAATAGGCATATCGTATACGCCAGAAGCTGATAAAAGGAAAAAAGTGTTTATTCGAGCAAAAAAGTATACATCACCTCACACTTGACTGTTGCTTTGACCTTAAACATGTTGCATCTAAATGATTTAAAACATTTCTATAATTTACCCTAAGGATATGGGCTATGATTTTTAATACATTTGAGAGCAATGAATCCGGGTCACTTAAAGAATCCTAAAAATCTCGGAAACTAAAAATGCTAGGTTAATGCAATAAATTGTATTCAATAGACAATGTAATACTCCTTAAATGAAGGTATTAAAACTTCTTAGTTATTGTAAAGTTATATCATAAAAAAATCAAATTTGAAAAAGGGCCACTATCGAAGATGGAACTACGAAATTACAGCATTTGGTTTTGCTTTTGTTTGTAATCTGTCATTTATGTGGGTACATAAACCATGTTGATAGTGCTCTATATTCATTATTCAAGCTGAAATTATGTCGCTTACGCCTGAAGAATGCACCAGAATACTTACAATGCTGGAAACTGGCCGGAGTCAGCGCGATACAGCCAGGACTGTCGGTGTGTCGCTGTCAACAGTACAAAGAGCTCCGACGTTACGAAGAAACTGGTTCTAACCTACGCAGACCAGAAACGGGCAGAACCAGGTGTACCACAGCACGAGAAGACCGATACTTGGTGAACACCATGCCTCGAAATCGCTTTCTCACAGGAACTGAACTCACGAATCAGTTTCGACGCCTCGGAGGAAGTAACCCAAGTGCATGGACAGTAAGACGTCGGCTTGCTGTATCTAACTTAAAACCCCTTAGACCTGCAAACGGCCCTAAACTGGAGCGTGGGCATCGTATTTCAAGACTAAGATATGCCCAGAGCCACGTAAATTGTCAAAAGTTATGTTCTCCGACGAATCAAAATTTATGCTCTACAAGCACGATGGAAGACACAGAGTGTATCGAAGACCAGGGGAAAGATTCAAGCAAGCATGCATCGAAGAAAAAGTAGCCTACGGTGGTGGGTCTGTACTTGTGTGGGCCGAAATTTCTTCTGAAAGTCGCACAGAGCTGGTGATCATAGAAAACGGCTCTTTAACTAGCGTAAGATATGTGGAAGAAATCCTCAATGATCACGTTGGTCCATTTATGGTCAATTTAGGTGAGGATGCTATATTTATGCATGACAATGCCCGACCTCATACAGGTAGGATTGTGAATGACTACCTTCAAGAGATGAACATTACTCGTATGGAGTGGCCAGCGCGCAGCCCGGATATCAACCCGATCGAGCATGCTTGGGACGAGCTAGGCAGATGCGTAAAACAACGAAACCCTCCCCCAATCACGCTTCGTGAGCTCAAAATTGCTCTCACAGAGGAATGGGAGAATATTCCCCAAAATCGTATAAGGATGGTGGTGTACAGCATGCCAAACCGCGTAAACGCAGTAATGGAAGCACGAGGAGGCAATACGAAGTATTAAAATTCAAGAAAATCGTAATAAAGTTCAAACATTTCATGTTTCCTATTTTTGTTTTAAGGAGAGATCAGCAGTTTTTTTCTTTATGTAATTTTGTGTTAATAAAATGTATGGTGACTCATATTTTTTTTGCTTTCATTTAAGAAGTATTACATTGTCTATTAAATACAATTTATTGCATTAACCTATCATTTTTAGTTTCCGAGATTTTTAACATTCTTTAAGTGACCCGGATTCATTGCTCTCGAGTGTATTTATTTAGTTTTAAATAAATAAATCAATAAAACCGTGAAGTGTCGGGCAGAGTAGAATAGCACCATGCGATGTCAAAAACCTCCCATTTTTTGGGGAGACGGTGGACGTCTGTCAACTGAGACAATAAAAGATAGATTTGTTAGCAAAAATCAGATGCTTTCTTTTATCACACTGATACAACTAAATGCCGAGACTAAACAAAAAAGCTTTGATTTTTGGGTGATTTTATTGTATTTTTATATAACTTATTTCAAAACAATTTCAGTATTGTAGAATATTAATCCACAGACAGCAAATATTATGTTTCTGTTGTGTAGCACCACAATATATAATTACAGTAGCTGGAATAATTATATTACTTATGCATTTGTGTAATGAAAATCAGAAACCACGGCTGTACCACGACACGCAAACACGAGTGAATTTAGAAAAATAATTGAGTCGGCCTATTATCCAATCTCGTAGACAATCGGAAACTCGTAGTGGCAATATCATGAAGCAAGTAGTCTAATGAGTAGGCAATCACTACGCCACAGATATCGTCAATTTATAACAATAATATAAAAAAAATATTTTCTTGTGAAATTTAAGTATAATCCTTTTGAATTCTATCAAAATGCAAATGAATTACATCGCAATATATTATAAATCCGTAATCTAGCAGTTATAACAAAAAGAAATAACGATGCTAATAAACCAAAGTTTTATGGTATTCGGTACCGAGCCAGTATTTCTCATGTGATTGCGAAGCTTCGACTGCCCATAAGGACGTTTACAGTTTATTCTCATATAAAAATGTCACGGGGTCATAAACTATGAGTAGATATTATTACAGAGTAGTAAGGAATGCGTATTAAGGGCTTGTAGTTCGCCAAAATATTGAGCTTGTCACGGCCCTCCCCTCGCCACAAACACGATGTTATTAAAAATAATTTCTCATTTTTATTGCCTCAAGGTGTAGTAGCTTAGAGCCATTATAAATGACTTTACCTTTGTTAGGACAATACCTCTAATGTTTTACTATGATGATAATTAAGATAAGTTTTTACAAGATATTTTATTTACCTAAATAGATTTTTATAACATAGGCAATCGAGTTATACTCTGATACACTAAATAATCCTGAAGCTTTCGACATATTTAATAGCAGTTATTAATACTTAATATGAAACAGATTACACTTTTGCAGCAGCTAATAAATTATAACAGTTTGTGGAATGCAAATAGGTGCAACGAGAAAAAGGATGAAAGTTGAATAAAAGTAACGATTTTACGAGCTATGTATACATACGGTCTATGTTCAATTCAAGTATTTATAACATTATGGTATAGAACATTGGATAAATCTGTGTTTTCTCATTGCGAGGGGCGTGTCGAGAAGGCGCCCGCCCAACGCGCCGCGACACGGCAGTCATTGCTGACCCGCCACGGCAGGCGCGCGTACTATCCTTGTAAGTGGTAACTTACTTCGCGAGTGAAACCGTTTAGAGACATTGGTAAGTCTAAAATAACCAATTAAACTAGGTCGATGCAGTCGCTAAGCATAAAGATTCACGAGCACCTTATATTGGAGTGGAGCGTAATACTAAAAAAATGAAGGAAATCAATAATGTTTAGTAAATTTTAAATTTCCATAAGAATGAAAACTTTAAAAAAGCGGGCGGGAAATACCATAGAGTAAATGTTTTTTGGTCATAACTTTTTAATTTTTGTGAATATCAAAATTCGGACAATCAATCTGGTATTAAATGTGTTGATTCGATTTCAGACAAATATTATTCGTCACTGAAGCTATAGGAGCTCCGCTCCAATAAAAAATCATCTTTTAATCGATATTTGCGCATACTTTATATTAAATCCTGACGTTTCGACTCCTTTGCAGACGGCAACTCCTTAATATAAGGAATAATTGTAATTGTTACTATTTTTTGTATATTATTTATTAAACAAATATAACAGCCAGTTTTAAGGTAATTTTATTAATACAGATACTAAAAAATTAATTATTATTTAATCGCTATACAATTTTTTGTGTACTTTTGTAACTATTCTTATCACCGATGGTTTTTTGTATTTTAAATAATAAAATCTTGTTATAAAAGTCACAGAAAATTTGCACACAAAAACTCAGATTGTTTAATATTCCCAGATTTTTTATTTCTGAACTATTTTACACGTTGCTAGAGCTGAAATGATTGTATGTACATGCTTTTTGGTACCAAAACAAGTTATTTGATTATGTGCATTATAACTAAAATACTGATTTCTACAAAA
The DNA here is from genome assembly GCA_927399485.1 of Calamotropha paludella. Classification (NCBI taxonomy): domain Eukaryota; kingdom Metazoa; phylum Arthropoda; class Insecta; order Lepidoptera; family Crambidae; genus Calamotropha; species Calamotropha paludella. The sequence goes on along the minus strand of OV656803.1, from coordinate 26,245,018 downwards.
GATTTTTTTAATAAGTAAGAAAGGCATTGAATCTCGAAAAGAAATATTAACATTAGATTGTTTTCAGAGAGAAATACTTTTTATTAAAACGTAAAACCTGTGTTATTGTTAATATAGGAGCTGCTAAACGCTGTCTATATGATGGCTGCAATATATAATAAAGTTATCAAACTAGTGTTTATAATTTTAAAGTAAAAATTGAAAAAAATCTTGTTAAAATAATTCTTATTAAATATTTTTAGATATATTTTACACTGAAAATACTATATAAACGTATTTAGACAAGATCAACGAACACAATAAATGGCTCCATCTATGGTGAATTTGTAATTTGGCATTTTGTTAATTTGATTGTGATTTTGCCTACACTCATTACAAGAGTAAAGGTATCTCACTAAAATGTTAAAAAGTCGTGTCCAATTTCAGTTCTTAAGTGACAATACAAACATAATCACAGGTGACCTAAAAATAAGCAATGGATTTATCGTACTCTTTAGAAAAAATTGTAAGGGGGCTGTTTATCATCATAGGCCTATTAATTTTCCACTTCTAGGGCGCGGGTATTCACTACGGGGACCCAGTGCGGATTAATGGGTGAAGAGGCTACTTAACCTTGATTGATACTTTACTCTGAACTTGTTTGTTTGAATCAATTGCAGTTACAAAATATAGTACTCATTTACGGGAAGCAAACTTTTTGTGCAGATCAAGGCAACTATAAGGATTTCAAAAAATCTTTATAATCTTTAAATTATTCAATCTTTAAAATCTATAAAGAAAATATCTATAAAGAATATTTAAAGGAATATTTAAGACTTCCTCGACCACTGTACCCGGTGCGTAGTCAGAGGTATACCTAAAAAGTAAAACCAATAGGATATAATCCCCTCTCGCCGGGTTCTTTGAGTCTATTGCGACAATTACCGTGTTGAACCTCCAGCAACTACTAATCTGAGTGGTGTCATTACTCTGCTTACCGAAAACCAATTAATAGCATACAATAACATTAAACCAGTATTTTTTATTGTTCTATTGATTTTAATGTTGGAATCTAGAAATGCAAAAAAAATAAAAAGAAAATTTTTAGTTATCAATTTTAAATCTCAACTGGGACAAAAGGAAAATTAGTAACTAAATATTAAAATAAAACGATCCTTCTTAACGGTGTAACACCGGTTAACTAGAAAAATCGAGGAATAATTCCTTGAAAAAAAAAACAAATCTGCTCAGTCTCAAGCGGAATTCGATCTTAATCCGAGCGAGTATTCTTCCAATTGAGCTATTAAGTATTTCTTAATATGTAGTCAGCACCATCTCTTCAAGTTCTAGTAGATACTACCAACAATATCGAATGTAATACTTTCACAAGTATCGAACAATTGATTTAAAAAAAAACAGCCATGTAATAAACTGTATTTTTAAGGTTTCAACTGCTAGATTTTAAATGCTATTTTTTATAAAGACAGAGTTTAGAAATATTGTGAAGGAGTTGATGAATCGGTTATATACATAAATATATAAATTAATTATAAAAAATTAAAAATCGAATATAAACTAATGTAATATATATTAACTTCTTTGAATTCCAATAATTATACATCAAACAATAACAAAATTTAAGCAAGGATAACTTGGAAAACGTTTGTGTTTCCTTACATTTCTTACAATTAGAAGTAAATATAAAAAAAATCTAAATGATAAACATAAATGTGGCATTTTAGAATCAATTTATAGCATTAGTGAAATCTCTTTACTTATAACTTGCTGTTAAACCCGATTTAACCTAAAGCCTTATTAAATAAAAACAAGTATTTAGCGATGTCTTGTATAATTATCGTTGACAGTTAATAAGGCTCAGTATTAAAAATATATTCCTCTTTGCTTGGCAAAAGATGGCTAAAAACAAACAGCTCTGAATACTAAATAAAAACGTTAGATATCTTCTTAATAATTAATATAAACATTTACGCTGATAAGAAACTAATGCAAAAAAATGCAAAAAATATTTATTCGAAATTCTATAATTTTTTTCCGAGCTCTAAAAATAAATATAACTGATTTTAGTTAACGGAGGTTAGAAAGAAAACCTTTTTATTTTTTATTTCTTTATCGTTTATATCTCATGTCATTGCGGCATAAACATTATAAAAACACAATGTTATTTGCATATTAACAAGACCTACAAGTACACAAGCATTAAATGAAACGACTAAATGGACGCATAATATTAAATTTGGTTTAGGTTTATATGTTTGTAATTTTAACCAGAAACATTGCAGGCGTTTCGGTGGTCAAGATAATGTAAAAATATTGTGCGTTACTTTCCACATAGTGGTGCTATCACTGATTTTGTGATCATGCATTTTGCACAGGAACAACATTCATATGAAGAGTGAAACGGCTTTCCGCAAGCAATTATAATGACAAATAAATTACCCAATCAGTTAGCTTAAATAATAAAATACCCAAATAACAAATTTACGAAAAATGTTTGTTCTTAATTTCGGAGTCCACTCGTTAACCGGAGCTTATGAGAATGGAAATAGACTTTTTTAAGTAATTGTAAAGGTCAAATCGCTCAATAAACCATTGTGCAAGTTAGAATGGAAGTAATACTACCTCCAAGAAATAATGAAATGTCTAATGCATTTATGTAAACCTAAGATTGGACGTCGAAAAACTGACAAATGATCGATTAGATTCAGAAAAATAAAATAAAAATAGATTTAAAGTAACTACCTATTAGGCTGATTTTAAGTCCTTTATATTTTTTATGCATCAAAGAATGGGTTTCATATCCTAAGAGTTTATCAAACTATAATAATTTTAATATGATATAATATATGTAGAACTAAAAAGACATTTTTTATAGAATAATAAAGTAGTTATTGTACTTATTAAATTTACTTTTATTATTTTCAGCTTTCACAAACATTAACATCCAATGGAACACCCAAACTAAATCGAATATTAAATGGTAATTACCATAAAAGAAAATCTCGTACGTATAAACTGCACAGCGAATTCTTTTTCTATTTTTGTTGTATGTTGCCAGTATTTTTAACTTAGCATTTATACCAATATCCGTTTTAAATGCTATTAGTGTGACAAATTTAGAACTAGAATTTGTTATTTCCATTTGGTATCCTACTTTTAAATTCAGATCCTAATCACATTTAAAACGGATTGTTTGATTTAAATACTTTCTTACAAAATTTTCAGAAGTAAATCTATTGTTCTGACCTAAGTAAATATAGTTGCAGTGTGACTCTTCGTGCACTAAGTCTTCTTTTGATGATTTCGTCGAGAAATTATAAATATACATTTCCATTATACTTATAGAAGAAAAAGAAAGATTCGTGTTTTCGTAAAAAAAATACATTACATGGTACTAGTGTTACCCAAAATCAGTCGTGCAAGACGCAAGAGTCTCGCAGGCTTAGTTTTGTTCTTGCTCAAATCTTGCACGGTCAGTTTTGGTCTTGCTAAAATTGTGCGGTCTTGGTCATGCAAAAATGCAAGAATAAGACCAAGACTGCAACCTTTACCAAAATTTGAACTAGAACAAAACTAAGCCTGCGAGACACTTGCGTGGTACCGGCACCTTCTGTGTTAGCTTGTTTTATCATAGTTCTGTCTCCGCCCCCGGGCTTGATTGGGATCAAGAGCGAACCCATTCGAAATAATTAAAAAAAAATCATACAAGGGCGGTCATAAATAGTTAAAGTCCTGTTACTATCAATACATTGTATTATTTTAGTGACTTATAGTTGTAAAAGTGTTTTAGGAACATTAAAATGAAAGAAGTACATGTATTTACGGAATAAAAAACGTTAACTTCAGTAAAAAACAAATATAAACAATAACATACTTTTACCTAAATTTATCATGAACAAACACTTAAAAATTGGAATGTAAAACATATATTTTAAATAAAATAAGAGTCAAAACATTGATAACATTATTTAATTATAATAAAATAATAGAAATAAATAAATAAAAATTAATTAAATACAAAAAAAACAAAACAACTAACAAAATACAAATAAATTATTCTTATTCTAACAATATTAAACATGTAACAATTCTATTACACTTTGTGACAGAGTATTTTTCTTTTTAGGGGGAAGTTTCCGAAGACTTGTAATATAAGGATCTGAATGTAATAATAGTCGTTGTATTAAATCTTGATTGGTAACTTCACGTGACATTTTTCGAGTGTGACTTCGTCTATAAATTTTGATATACTTATTTGTCGCTTCAGCAGCTTCTTCGGAAAGTTCTCCTATAGATAACAATGCATAACTTATAATATCTGATCCATGTACGAGCACCTTGTGGACAGAAGCAGGAAGACTATACCATGGATATTCTTCGACCAGGCTGTATGCTGTTTGTAATGCATAGTCTTTAAACTTGCATTCATTAATTTTATGTCCAGTAGATAACGTTTGTAATATTACACAACAACGATCTATGAGATCCTTATTCAAACCTGTAATTTCAGCAGATACAGCTGATTCCAAAAAAAACTTCCTGGCCGTGTTTCCGTCGTTAGACGTCCCGCTTCCACCACTACGCGGCTTGTCAACTATTAAACCTAATCGTTCCCTAAACTGGGACTGTACATATTGTTTTTTATTTGATAACAATTGTTTATCACTATCTAGCCTAACTTGCCATTTTTTTATGTCTAATCTATATGAAAGATGAATAAAATATTCGAAGAAACGTATCCAAGAATGTAGTGGTGATAATCCAAATTGGTATCTACTCTCTATTACAGGTTTTTGTAAACATTCGTCTATTTTATTCATCTCTTTAGGGGTAGCATTACATATATAACATCTACTTGTAGATGTTTCACTTAAAGCACTACAAATTTTACCATCTACCATTGAAAGCTGCAACTTATGAGAAACGACCAATTCACGATTGTCGATCTGAATAAAAGTAGGTTGCAAACTTTCAATTTTATCCTTAAAATAAGCTTCCTCTTGCAAAGACACTGCTGTGCTTTCTTTCAAAAATTGAAATCGAATAGGACGGCAGTACCTAGTGGAAGAGGGTCGAGGATTTTTCCATAAAATTTTACAATTATCTTCAGCTAATTTTACAATAATTTGAAGGGGTACATAAGATGTTACAAACAAACTACTATCTTCTAAAGTTGAATCTGAAAAAAATTGTTTGTTTTCACTATGTCCAGTGCTGCCATCGAATCCTCATTTCCCAAGTAAAGAGATATTAGACAAACAATCATCAGGAATCTGATCTAAGACCTCTTTTTGAGATTCAAGGATTTGAGAAGCTGTGTGATCAAAAAGACTTTGTAATTCAACTTCAGCTGAAGACTCGGAAACAGTTATATTAGAAGGGTAACATCTCTGTTTCGCTTTAGTAATTTGTTGGTAACATGGTAATACATTAGGAGAAATCTTACTATTAACAAAGTTTTTAATTAATAAATACTGATGTTTTGTCAACTGAGCATCAGTCACAAGTGACAAGACATCATCAGTGCTAACTCTAGATATACACGAATCGAATGAACAGTCTGAAACATCAAGCAATGCACTCACAGTAGAATCATCAGACTTTGACAAATCAGCTACTCTCCGACGTTTAGTCCTTTTACTACATTGCATAAAAGGTTTTCGAGGACGACCACGTGAATGACACGGCGACGTTTCAGACGGAGTACATTGCTTATTGTTTTTCACAAGTTGAATTTTTTCAATAACATTAAACCAATCGGAATTCTTATATAAAAGCTTGGTTTTATCCCTATTACATTTTTTCAAGAATCGAGCAATAGCTTTACATAAATTATTAACAATTTTCTCTAAATAATGAATATCAATGTTCTCAGCATCGTTCAGAGTAGTCAACAAACTTTGTAGGACTTGACGACACTTTTCCGAGTCATTATCGGTATTGACAGTTAGCCATATTTCAAGAATATGCATTCTTGAAAACGAGCATATATATAAATTACCTAAAACAAAAAAAAACGGTTAAAATTCAGTCACAAAACCTACACAAAGCACTAAGACTAAATAAACTAATTTCGTAGCAAATGCTACGAGATAATCTGGCAACCGTAGCACCCTTGTCATCGCCAAAAGGGCAGATAAGGGCAGCCAAGTTTTAATTTTCCTAAGATAAGAAAGTCTAAAGATTATGGTGCAATATACCTCCATAGTCGGAGCGAGTGGGAACATATTTAAAAGTTTATTCAAACTTTGAATATTAAAATATAATACTCCAAGAAAAGTCGCCTCGTACAATGACATACTAAAGAAAATATATACTAAGATACAATTAAAATCAAAATATTAATTATTACATACCCTGTTCTTGGATATCCATTTCAGAAAAAACACACACAGCACTCACAGGTCCCGCAATGACAACAAATGACGTCACGCTTTTTAATGACTCACTGATAACAGTATTTACGATTGGCGATGCGCTCTCTTTGAATGCACAATAGATAACGAAGGCGCACTCTAATTACTGACCTATTTATAGTTTCAGAAGGTACCGCAACTATCCAATGTAACGACAAGGAATAAAATGTAAAACTAGAAAGCAGGTTTTTAAGATTTATGACCTATGGATGTCCCACAGTGCATTGTCAGTATTTTAACTCGCTTTAATTAAATTCATTTGTATGTTTGTGTTTGTTTGTAACGGAATCTTCTGACGCGATTTTTACCCACTATAATCTGGAACTTTGCAATCTGAATGACCAATGTCAATTTAATAATAAAAAAATGAAAAAATATAATTTTAAATTTCATCGAAGAAAAAAAAGGTGTACATGTACACAAACATGTGTACTCTCATTTTTTTCAAGTCTATTCTTTAATTAAACTTGAAAGAAATTTCAGTGTAAAACACTGTGCCTTCGTACAAGTTCTTTGCTTTGCTGACTTTTTTAAAGTTCATGGCTATAAAAAACCCATAAATAAATAATTGAAACATGAATAGACTGTGACTGGTTGAGATTGTGTGTAGACTGATCCTTGTTAAAATACAGGACAATACATTTCTAAACAAAAATTTAAAATTTATGGCAAGTCATAGTATCAAAGTAGTACCCGAAAAGTATTATCAAAAAGATTTAATTGCATACCATTTCGGATATATTGGCAATGATTCTTATCGTAACGCTTATTGAAAAAGGGGCGGGCGGCATTCCTGCTCAGCATAAATCAGCCACGTTCTTCGATTCCTCTTTTTTATTGCCCGATTGGCCTATTATAGGCAATGAATCAGGGGTCATGAGAGAGAGCCCAATAGTGATTTCCTAATTGTTGTTTTTAAACTTATAATAGGCCTGAAAAATAAATTTCAGAGTTTATGTGTTGGTTTTATGTAGGTTTATTTTGGACAACCGTTGGAAAAAGAGTTGCATTATTTAACCACAACCTGTACTACATATTACCCATAATTCTATTATATTCTCTTTCTATTCTAATTCTTCATGCATGATTAAATTTATTACTTAGTCAGGATGGAAAAATGCGAATGAAATTTTCCTCTAAAACTACGTAATCTCAGAGAACAATTTCAAGTGTCCAGCACAAATAGTAGATTTAAATAGAGGCGGCACGTGCACCGCGTGTGGTATGTCATATCATAACGCTTAAGTCTGTGTATTTATCGGCCGTATTCCGGGAGCACTATTCTTTTCCCGGTGTTTACACTTAGCTGCCGATAGAGCTCGCTCGAAAAGCTCCACCTGTTTGAATTCTACTATAAAGCCAATCCTACAACAAGAAACTAGAGAAAATAAACAATCCCATTTAAGTTTCATTTATTTTTCTAAAATGGATTCGCTTTTTGTGGGAAGTTCTGGTTGCTTTTTTGTTGATTATTCACATTTACGATGTGTAGGTAATTAATATTAAAATGTTGTAACTTTAGTCTTTGTTGTTTGTTCAGTTTGTTTCTCAGTAAACTGATTTTTCGAAGACGAAAATATGCACAAGTGAATTGGATCAATGTGTAATAGGTATGTCTAGTATCTCCTGAGATCATTTGGTTGTAAATTCTACGCTTAAAATATTTACTAGTAACTTGAATGATCATGGAAAATACAAAAACTGAATAAATTAAAACAGCAGTAATTTTTAAATGCGTTTGGTTTGATAAATAGTTCTTGTGGTTGTGTAGTTTTGATAGTTCAATCCTGTTTATGTAATTATGTCTGGTTGACGATAACGATTATGTCTATTAAATTATTTACTGTTGTAGAAAATAATAAGCCAAAAATTTAATTTCAAGTGGTCTTCGATACAGCGTCTTATGGCAAACCAAAATAAACCACCTAACCGCCAGTAACCATTACCGTTCCATATTTAAATAGTTAACACTTTTCTCGTTTTTAACAAGAATAATAACATAATGTTGAGTTTAAGATTTAAATGTGAAGTTATAACTACAGGCTTATTTGAAGAGCAAAATAGATACTTAGGTATAGATACTTTTCTAAAAAATATATTCATTTAATATATTTTTTAGAAAAGTATAAACAATAGCGATCGTGACTGATATTATAATAGGCTACGGAATATAAATGTGAGTCGGCACTATAGTGAACAAGTAACATACGCATCGTATATGAAAAAAATATTTACTTATTTAATAATCTTTAATACGGATTAGATAATTACTACCGTTCCAAACGAAACGGTGTATGCAGCTCGTATTGGAAACACTTTAGGACGACTTCAAACGGGACTCAAATCGGATCAAACTGCAATGTGGCCTGTTTGAGAGAGCGCGACTTCACAAAGGAGTCCCCTTGTTTACTTCCCGATTGATAGCTTGGCCCATTATGCTGTGTACTCACTAATTGGCATCAGCAATGGATAAGGTGATGAACACGTCAGTGTGCAGTTTGCTAATGGCAGTACACGCTGATTGGAATCTTCGTTAATAGCCTTATCTGTGGCGTGCAGTATTACGTAACTGTATTGTTTACTAATTGGTCCTTTGTATCCAGTTTCTGAGATTTGCAGATGCACTACTGATTAAATGTCTCATTGACTATACTGTGATTCCTCTTCATCTTAAGGAGCAATAATTAAGTACAGCTTGTTTAGTTTGCATACTTACTAATGAATAAAGGGTGTCTCAGTAATAGTGCACTTTTTCATTTTAAAATAAAAACACGTATTTTTGAGAGAGTTGTGATATTTTTTATTGGGAGTAAAGAAGATATGTCCCGCTTAAGTATGGAATAAAATATCCGGCAATTGATCCCCACGGCTCTTATAACAGGCCATTACTCTTTTCATGAAATTTTCCATTAATTTTTCACATAGATGTGTCTGTACCTTACCGATTTTGAGCTCAGGAATTGTTTCCGGTTTACTCGCATAAACCCTAGATTTCGCAAAACCCCAAAGAAAAAATCACACGGCGGTTAATCGCATGATCTTGGTGGCCAGTTGAGATCAGAATTTCGTGGGATAGTTTGTTCTGAAAATGTTTGCTGCAATAAATCGATTGTTTCATACGCGGTTTGGCAGGTGGCGCCGTCTTGCTAGAACCACATTTCGTCCAGATCCATGTCGTCCAGTTGTGCCCACAAGATCTCGGTTATCATGTTTCTGTAATGAATGCCGTTCACAATCACTGCAATTTCGACCTCATCTTTAAAAAAGAAAGGCCCAATCACGCTGTCTGACCAAAATCCGCACCAGACAGTTGTTCGTTGTGGGTGCATTTTATACTTTACTTTGCTTCATTACCCACTGAACGAATTGTCGACGTTTTCAATGGTCTGCTGGTTTAAGCTTCTGAGTAAGCTGAGTCTTGTAGGCATGAAGATGGAGGTCTTTTGTCAAAATTCGCAGCATAGTGCTTCGTGAAATTTGAAGTTGTTGAGTACGATGCCGAATAGATGTTTTCGGATTTTCGGCGACACTTTCGTTTACAGCAGCAATGTTTTCAAGAGACCGACCGGTACGTTGACGCAAATGAGTCTTAGTGTCTATAATCGACCCAGTTTCTTCAAATTTTTTGACTACTCTTCGAATGGTTGACACATAAGGTGCACTTTCTCGACTGAAAATTTCGCGAAGTTTGCGAGCGGTTTTAACGTAACATTCCCCATTTTTTAATAAGTTTTCACAATTATAATGCGTTGTTCTTTCGTAAAAGGCGCTTTTTTTAATTATCGGAATAAGCAAAGATGATAGCTGCCAAATTTTAGTGTTGCCACTTGCACGATAAAGAAATTGCACTAAAATTAAAAAGTGCACTCTTCCTGAGACAGTTCATGACTGGTTACAATTGCATACCTATTTTAGTCTTACAAAATTTATCAACTCTCGGGTTGAACTTACGATCATAGGTTTCACAGTCAAGATTACTAACCACTGAGCCGACTTGCCGTTAACCAACCCGAAATTGTGTAAATGACCGGAGTAAAACAAGTCAATCTGACGAAACTGAACTGGACGAAATTATTGTCTAGCAATTATAATATAATCATAATAAGGTTCATATTAATTACAACTGTCGCTTTTTCACTTTATCAACATTGTTTGTAACTACAAGTCGAAATAAATTAAAATTCATTAGAGAAAATAAATATTTAAAGTATAAAAAAAATATCAACATCTTAAAAATATTGCTTTGTATTATTCTACAGTGATCATGTGGTATTTATCACGAACAATCAGATTGATTGGCTAAAATAAAGAATAGGGTAGGTACTTATGTAACGATAATGACAATTTTAAACGAAGATTAAATTTCAGTATTTTTCGTAGTACTTATCTACTCTAATTAACCTATATAACTGGAGGACCCGGCAAACGTTACACTCTCACCATTTTCACCTCCTTGGGGATATTATTAGCATAAATGATGAAATAACTGTAACCTATCCGATAATTGTTGATCTAAACCCTACTTAGTTCTACGCTTCTCACTTCAAAATTGCCTCCAGTTTTCATACAAAACTTTAACCCCTTTAACACTGGGGGTGTTATTAAGTGTTAAGGGTAGACTTTTCTGATACGCTGATATCCATATATTTTTCATTATACCGGGAGTATGTGTTAAATTTTATTGAAAATAACAGTTTTTTAAACAATAATTTATCACGCAGAATCATTTATATAAACATACCTACCGAATGTCAAGTCATAGTTGAGCGGTTTAGGCCACACGAGTAAAGAAACGGTACAGAGACAAAGCTTCTAAAGAGCTAGCAAAATATATACCTATTTGATAGGGTTGGCACAATTGAATAAATTAAAAATATAAATGTTCATATTTTTCAAATTTTTTATTAAAATAGGTTATTTTTTTACAAATTACATACTCTAAATATTTTTTTCGTATGTGGCTTTGTCTCTGTTCATTCTTTACTCATGTGGTTTAGGCTGTGCGTTGTCTGTCAGTCAGTCACACAGAAAAAACCATATTAAACAAAAATACTGTGTGTAGCTATACACTTTCACAGCCATTAAAAAAATGGGCTCAGGAAATTCCTTCTTTTCTACATGTTATTATATTTTTTTTAATCTGATTGTACAAAACAGCTTTAATATTTTGACGACGGTCGAATAGTAAGTAAAAAAGTTTTAAAAATGTCATATATATATAATAAAGTCAGTAATATTGTCAACCCTTACTCATTTCGCTAGTGCACCGGCGTCTGTTACCGGTGAGAAGCAATAGGCGACTGAAAAAATAGTAACTGATAAATTTTTAACAGTTTTTGCAATAAATCTGATGAGAACTCGGCCGTCTATTATTACTATCTTTATACCCGCCTTCTTCTTACTCTCGGCTATTGCTCACAAAATAAACACGTTAATTCTCGTGTGATTTTATTTGGTTTTAGTGGTTGTAATTCAAATGTGTGTTTGTTTGTTCACTGCCAAATGGAACTATCGCTTACGTGGAATCGTTTGGTTTGCCTAAACATTTTTAAAGACATTCTGTTTAAGAACTTTTCAAGTACAAACGAATTTTGACGTGAACATTTCTTTAGGCACCTTGGGCACTTTTAAAAATAGGAAAAACCATTGAACTCGCGACACTGTTACCGACACCGCTTTGACATATAAAAAGAAAACATAAATACTATAATCCAAAAAGCGCCCAGGTACGTATCTGTACCTCGTCAAGCGTGAATAGAAAAAAGACCAAGTCTTCGCACTCTGGACCTACGGATGCGGTGTATAGACGCTAAGCTGTGGAGGTCTGAGACAGGGGTTGATAGTTGCACGCCGTGACAACAAGGAGGTTCGGGTGGTGAGGTGGCTTCCTAGAAGAATAGCATGGATGCATCTTTCATGAACTTGACTATAGAATCAAGTTTGAAGTCGCGGTGGAGATCTACATTACGAATGTACCAGGGGCAACTCGAGGCCCCGCGAAGAAATCGGTTTTGGAGGGTCTGTAAGTGACTGGTATAAGAGGCGGGAGCTTGTGCAAAGCACACGCTTGCGTACGTTAAGATAGGGCGGATACACGTATTGTAAATTGTCAACATAAGTCTAAGTGCCTAATATTACCGTCCTTTTTCTTAAATTATTTTATTAACCTTTCAATTAATAACTCGATGTGAAACCAATAAGTTTTCCTTGATTTTGATTGTTTTACCTGGAAAACTGGGGTTTTAACCATCATAAGCTTTTGTAATCATGTTGATTAAACTCAATACACGGTTTCCACAGTTTGTATTTCAATTTATTTTGACCTTTATTTGTTACTAGCTGATCCGGCCACGCGTTGCTGTGTTATGAATTTAAAAAAAAAACTATCCTATCTCTTCAGTTGGACCAAATTACACATAAATACCAACTTTCATCAATATCGGTTGAGTTGGTGAAGAGTCACTGGGAACATACATTGTGACACTGGATTTTTATATATTAAGATTAAGATATTAAGATGGAGCTTGCTCTCGGACCTCCCGCCTTTTTATACCCTACCGCCGCGACCCGTGTCGAGCGCGGCAACCGTTACACAAAAATAATCTTTATAGCATGATTCAGTTTTTAGATTTAGGTTCTTTTTTTATTGAATAGGTAATAATGTTAACTTTTTCAAATTAGGGATGAGTGAGAGTATTATAAACGTAAGAGTAAACAAATATAATCAGAATGCTCCGAACTGATAAGCTATCAGGAGTAACACGTGTGAGTCAACCATAAAAGATGGACATATGCTGTTGCGGGATATTTTTTAGACAATTTTATGTAGAATATATCCGTCATACATGATTTCTATGTAACTTTAACCATAAAGGCTGCACACGCGACGGAAGCTTAAAAAATGGAGTAACTTCTCCCGTTTTCCCAAAATTTCCCTTCACTACTCTGTTCCTATTAATTGTAGCGTGATGAAAGTATACTACAACCTGCCCAGGAGTATGAAAAATAATATTACCAAGTTTCGTTAAAATCCGTCGAGTAGTTTTTGTTTCTATAAGGAACATACAGACAGATAGACAGACAGACAAAAATTTTACTGATTGCATTTTTGGCATCAGTATCGATCACTAATCACCCCCTGATAGTTATTTTGAAAATATATTTCTTGTACAGAATTGACCTCTCTACAGATTTATTATAAGTATAGATAGATTAAGATGATCGAGATAAAACTTGCTGGTGTCTTAAGTTTTCATAACGTAATTTAGTCAGTCTCGTTGCATTAAGTTTTATACTAAGAATCCTTTGTTAACCTTGTAATATCTACATCACAGATTTACCAGGCGCTATGGAGGGTTTCCTTCATCACATGGCGCCGCAGTTCCTGCACCCTGCTTTACAGAGCTTTGGGTGTGGCGCGTTCCGACCGATAGGAGGAGCATTTCATCCTCTATACCCGGGCAAAGCTTTTGCAAGGCATTTGGGTGAACAGTACGCTCTAGGACAGAGCGTTGGACAGGCTCTGAGGGTAAGTTTTATTGATTATAACATTAATAATAAAAAAAGATTATTACTGGAAATGTTTCAAGTGACTCTTAATTGTTGCGACATTGATAAAATCAGTTTATCGATTTATCCCGTTTAGATATATCGCTTTTTGGATTTCATTTTCTTATTGCGCAAAATAACTCTATAAACATATATGAATTACATCTCAGTATTTCTACTAACGACATTTATAACAAAGGTGCATTCTCGCTTGTAATCAAATTATGTATTAGTATTAGTAGCTTATGTATTAGTAATGTCAGTTCCAAAACCCAACTCAATGTAAAATCTTAAAACTTAACTCAACTCAACGCAATCGAGGGTCACTGAACACAACTTCATTGTTATGCCTATGGTTATGTCATTGAAATATTTACGAACCACTTGAATGAAGGACGTCCATTGCTGGACAAAAACCTTCTCATAAGAGGGTTTTGCCATAATTTTTCACGCTTGGCAAGAGGGTTAGAGACCGCACCAAAATTTAGTGAATTACGAAAGATGTACGAGGATTACTCTGGTATCATTAGTTGCCTTTTAAAACACCCTTAAGTGTGAAGGGTTGGTGATATTCTTATTAATCAGAAACCACACGGCGTAAAAACATTATTATTTACTATTAAACATCTAACGAGAATCAATAGATCGATTATTTCATAATTATACTTAGTTGCCAAGGCCATGAATTGGCCAATTTTGACAGCCGTAAGAAAAATCCCTCTCTTGCTTGCTTCATTTAGTACAATTTTGTGTGTTAGTTTTTTATTTAGTCTTAATTAGAGATAGTAATTTCTAAGTGCACAAAACTGGTTATGTGATTGATCCTTCAAAAAAATAAGCTTATTCAGCGTAAGATGAGTATGACTCTGCTCTGCGTCTATATGCGTGTCCTTACTTACTTTCTCGACTAAAGTTAAAATATTACGACAACGTTTTACGAATTTTATACTAGGAACCAATCTGAAAGAAAACTCTAAATACTGCCATAGCATAGGAGTATAAACAATTATAATTACTCTCTTAAAGTCTCCACTTTTGCCCATAGCAAAATTTGAAACAATATGGCGGTATATCATCGTCACAGACGGTCCGTGATGATAACAGCACCCCGCCATTGTACCGCCACGGGTACGGTGCCCGGGACGACACAAGCTCTCCCGGCTCCGCCGCATCCGCCTCTCCGCGTCCCTGCAAAGACGATGAAAATCCGCCGCCTGCCACGTGCACTGATTCACATGATTTCTTTTCCGGTAAGCAGCACTCGCCATGATCAAAACATATCAATCGTAAATCTGTTATTTTTGACAGCCAATTTCGGAAACTGAGATAGGTCCTGAGTGTAATAAAAAAAATAACATAGCTTTTCAATGGCCTTCACATATCAAGTAGTAACAACTGTTTTATTAAAAACATCAATCTGTGACTAAAGTTTATTTAATGAACCTATACTTACTATCGCTTGTGGACGTTTTTTATTCCAATTCAGCCTCAAAGTACCTAAGTAGTAGTAATTAACCTAGGTAATATATAATTGCTATATTCTGTATTATTTACAGTTTGTCAGATTGTAAAAAATAGGCTAAGTTTATCTGTTGTTATTTCACTAAATAAGTAAAACATATTATATATGTATACGAGGGCGGGTCAAAAAGTTCGCGGAATGAGGGGCATGGAGGGGGAAAGGTGACTTTTTACTACCTGCACTAGTTGTGACACTCATTAAGAGTAAAAATACTAAGTTTAAAAAGAAATAGCTCATAATTACCTGAGCTACACATCAATCAACAGGTCAATCCGAAAGAAAATTTGCAACATGGAGAAAATTGAGTTTCACAGAAAATTAGTGCTGTTCAAAGCCCTATAGCCCAGATTTAGCCCCAAGTGTTTATTATTTGTTCTCAAAAATGAAAAAAGGAGCTTCGAAGGAAGAAATTTTCCAGCGACGAAAGACTGAAGACCGCAATTTCGGCCTATTTTGACGACAAAGAGAAATCACTTTTTTTCGTAGGTATTAATAAATTAATTGATAGGTCCAATAAGTGTATTAGAGTTAAGGGGGAATACAATGAGAAGGAAATATAATTTTGTGTTTTATTTCTTACTTTTTACCCTTCATTCCGCGAACTTTTTGACCCACCCTCGTATATACATCGGGATTCATAACATGGATGTTAAAAAATGGTGTTGGGTTATTTTCAATAAATATTTTCTTGTGTATTTCATGATTATTCACATATTGTGTACATGATGTTTGTACGAGCAAGCGCGTACATCGTCCCATCAGCACTTTTTAGTTGACCTCAATTCATATTTATTAGCAATTTATTGTACAAAAATCAGTTCGCAACCATCAACTCATCAAGTCACGCGTACTCATATCATTAATCAATTATTAGCTAATTTTAGTTTATTAATCAAATATATAAACATATCAGTTTCAATTATAGTTATCATTTAATAGTTCTACCCCGAACATTGGTCCTTCGAGCCTACCGGGAAGGCGGGATCAGGATACGCGTGTGTACTTTTAGTGTAAACGTGTCCGTGTTTCCGCTTACCGAGACTTTTAAACTTTAATATATCACAATAACTTAGTGTATTCACTAAGTACCGAAAATCGCTGTGTTTAATCAAGTTACACAGTGAATTTATCGCTGTGCTATCAAGACGTACAGCGGTTGTGCAGCAAGGATACAACAACGCAGCCCTAGTCTTTGTTGAGACCAATCTTCAACTGGTGGGGGCAGCATATCAAGTAAGATCAGTCCTTTTATATCAAGTTAACTATGACGTCTGTAAGTGACATTATTGCTAATCAAAACCAAATAGCAGGAGCGATCGAGAATTTATACACAAATTTTAAAAAGGATAGTTCCAGCAGGAAAACTCCAGATTACATAAAGCGTAAGCTAGATATTCTCGATAGCTATTGGTCTGAATTCGATAAAAATTATAAAAAACTTATAATTAGTGAAGCGGATGCGTCAACAAGAGATTTCATCGATCAGGAGTTGGAGAAGGTGAAAGAGAGGTATGGTAACATTAGGGCCCATATCCAAAATTATCAGCCGTTTGCAGAGGAGAGGTCAAGGACGCCTATCTTAAAACCGCCTACTCTTTTGCCTCAATCAAGCGAGGCAATGAAGGTGGATGGTGACAGTTCAACACCAACACAGCGGTCATCAAGAATGTGCGTAAGTAAGACTGAAGAAATGTTAAGAAAGCAACAAAGTAATTTAAGGGCTTTTCATAGAACGGTTCAAGGCATTGATTTAGAATCAATCTCTGAAAAATGGGAGTTTGAAGATCTGCTTCGTACAATTCAATCGCGGTGGAGTGCAATCGACTCCTTACACTGGGATCTGGACAGCGAGTTGGATGGCTCTAATCAAGAATATGAGCAAACATTTTCGGCGTATGAGGAAAAGTATGCTGCAATAAAAAAGGCCAAAAACAAGAAGATGTGGTCAGTGGCGCACATGGAAAACTCTACTCCTAAAATGGAAATTCCGACTTTCACCGGTAACTATAATTACTGGGTGTCATTTAAAGATCTTTTTACGGAAACAATACACCGTAACCCGTCGATGTCGAATGCTCAAAAGATGCAATATTTGAGATCAAAAGTTAGAGGAGAAGCAGAAAAATTAATACAGCATCTACACGTGAGCTCCGATAATTATAATGTTTGTTGGGATATATTGAACCAACGCTATAACAACATAAGATTGATTTTTACGTCGCAAATGCATACTTTAATGAACCTTCCTTCATTGCAACAGCAATCACTCCCTGCCTTAAAGCGAATGCATGACACGACAAAGGAATGTATTAATGCGATAAAAAATTTAGGGGTTGACGTCCTTACATGGGACCCTATCTTAGTATATCTTTTAACACAAAAATTAGATACAGAATCTTATACGGATTATATGGAGTCTGTGAAAAATCCGAGAGAATTGCCCGTGTTGAATGAGCTGTTACAATTTTTAGAATTAAAATTTACAACTCTAGAAGCATCTCGAAGAAAACAAGATCATTCTATACAAAAAAATCAAATAGCAGCGAAAAGTAACAATAATCAGAAACCTAATTACTACAAAAATGCATTTTCATCAAGTAGCAAAATAATTACGAAATCGTCGCCGTCGACTAGCAGCAAGAAAGTCGTTTCAGCGAAATGTTCGTTGTGCAATAATAATGAACATGGAATTTATTTTTGTAAGAACTTTTTAGACATGTCGCCTTACAACCGACTTAAGACAGTTACCAGGTTGAGTTTGTGTCCTAATTGTCTTTACAATCACCATGGTCAAGAATGCAAATCTGAAAGGTACTGTCGTGAATGCCAGCAAGATCACAATAGTCTGTTGCATGAGGCGTTGACGTCATCTGCCCGCCCAACAACAAGCAGCGTATCGTCAGCGCGCGGGGCGAGTGATTGCACAAGCGCAAACGACACAAAACAAGTGCAAAGTAGCACACACGTGTCCCTTCAGAGTGACACAGTTGAAGTTCTTTTGCCTACCGCTATGATACAGGTCCAAGCAGCGGATGGTTCTTATTATGATATGCGCGCCCTCTTAGATCAAGGTTCCCAAACATCTCTAATAACCGAGAGCGCAGCGCAGCTTTTAAGATTACCTCGAAAAAAATGTATTGGAATTATTTCCGGGATCGGCGATAAAGAAAGTAACGGAAGAGGAATGATTAATGTTAAATGTAGGTCAATGATTAACGATTTTTCTTTTGAGACCGACGCTTTAATCATGAGGCAACTTATCAAGAATTTGCCAAGTCAATCATTTAACTGTCCTGATTGGTCATACCTCGATCAAATCAAGTTAGCTGATCCTAAATTCTATACTAGCCGCCCCGTAGATCTATTATTAGGAGCCGACGTATTTTCTACGATTTTAATGGATGGTATCTGTAGATCAAACTCAAGTTTACCTATTGCCCAGCAAACTCAACTAGGGTGGATTTTAAGTGGGAACGCTAGAACTTTTCAATGTAATGTAGTCCTTCATAATCAAGACATGGAGGAGATACAGAAATTTTGGCAAATAGAAGATATTTTCGAGGAATCCGATTTATCAATTGAAGACCAACATTGTATAAAGTTCTACAAATCTACCACAATAAGGAGAGAAGATGGTCGCTATGAGGTTAGACTTCCACTAAAACCCGACTATCAAGAAAAATTAGGTCACTCGAAGTCAAAGGCCATAGCACAATTTAATAAATTAGAACAGAAATTTACACGAAAAGCTGATTTCGCAAATGATTATAAGTTATTCATTAATGAGTACCTATCGCTCGGTCACATGACACCGGCCGACTCTCGTTGCGAGTTAAAGTGTTATTTACCTCACCATGGCGTTATGCGGGCAGAGCCCAGTACTACGAAGCTTCGCGTTGTTTTTAATGCTTCCGAAAAAACTTCGACAGGGTTCAGCTTAAATGATATCATGTATCGGGGCCCGAATTTGCAACAAGATTTACAAAGTCTCCTTATCAAGTGGAGACAATATCGTTATGCATTTACGGCGGATTTGGAAAAGATGTTTCGATACATTAAGCTTAATCAACATGATCAAAATTTACAGGTTATAGTATGGAGAGATGATCCGAGGTCACAACTAAAGGAATACAATCTTGCCACGGTGACATATGGTACGAAAGCGGCGCCATTTCTCGCCATGATGACGCTTAAACAATTGGCCAATGACGAGAAGGGAAATTATCAAAATAGTTCCGCACCCTTTGTCCTTGAGAATTCCTTTTACATGGATGACCTAATTCACGGCTGCTCTTCGTTAGAATCAGCAACAAAACTACAACAAGATCTGATACAACTCTTAAAATCAGGAGGATTCAACTTGCGAAAGTGGAAGTCAAATTCGCCAGAATTATTAAAAGGCGTTGATATAGAGCAAAAACATCAAGAAAGTTTTCAGTTCGAACAAGCTGAAACCACTAAAGCGTTGGGATTAAGTTGGTGTCCGCAAGACGACTATTTCACCTTCCAACCAAATACAACAAGTAACTTAAATAAAAAGCTTACCAAGCGTACTCTTTCATCCGAATTATCTAAATTGTTTGATCCATTAGGATGGCTCGCCCCATTTACAATCAAGCTGAAATTGCTTTTTCAAGACGTATGGAAAGCAAATATTTCATGGGATGAAACCGTACCAAAACACATTTTTGACGAGTGGCAGAGTTTAAAAAGCCATATTCAAGTCATTGGTGAAATCAAGATACCACGATGGCTACAATACCAAGAAAATGATTTAATTGAGCTACATGGGTTTTGTGATGCAAGCACAAAGGCCTACGCCGCCGTAGTTTATATAAGAATTCGAAGAGAGAATAATACAAAAATTACATTAGTAGCTGCAAAAACAAAGGTGGTTCCTCTTAATAAAAACACATCCTTACCTCGGCTCGAATTATGTGGTGCAGTACTACTAGCAAAATTAATAACAAAAATAAAAACGTGCCTCGAAAATCATGACGTCACAGTATACGGCTGGGTCGACTCTATGGCCGTATTAGGCTGGCTCAAAGGTGATTCAAGTCGATGGAAGGCCTTCGTAGCTAATCGAGTGAAACAAGTCACAGATTCGATGCCATCAGAATGCTGGAGATACGTTAAATCTAAAGAAAACCCGGCAGATTGCTCTAGCAGAGGCCTCACGGCCCCGCAACTCAGAGATCACACGTTGTGGTGGCAGGGTCCTCCGTGGCTTCTGGATCACAAACCTGAAAAAGAAATGGATACATCTTATACAACTAATGAAGAAATAAAAATAATAAAGCAAGTTAATATTATTCAACTATCAAGTAGTTACGAAATTATTGAGCGAATTTTAACTATTACAAGTTCTTTAACTACAGCAATTAGAATTCTAGCAAAAATAATAAGGCTGTGTAATAAGAAACCTCAATCAACTTACCTTACGCTACAGGAACTAAAGTACGCTCAAATTAAAATTATTAAAAACATACAAGAGCAACACTTTTCTGACGAAATAAATAGATTACGTAACGGAAGCTGTGTAAGTACCACCAGTAAATTATGTAATTTAAATCCAATATTAGATGAAAATGGTTTACTACGCGTCGGTGGCAGACTCCGGCACGCAAACCTCGATGCGGAAATGAAACAACCAGTCATCGTTCCTAAGTCTAGGTTGGCCGAACTCATCATTGATCAAGCACATAAAGTTACATGTCACGGCGGTGCACGCTTGACTACTGCTTTTATCAGAAAAAAGTATTGGATTTTGAGAGGTATCAACGCTACAAAACAACGACTTCGGTTATGCGTCATATGCAAGAAAAATAATCCAGGTAAACAACAACAAATCATGGGTGACTTACCTGCCGCCAGAACGAACCCATCACGCCCATTTTATCACTGTGGTGTGGATTATACGGGTCATGTGAACATTAAAGCCAACAAGGGCCGTGGTATCAAGACCACGAAAGGCTACGTGGCTGTATTTGTGTGTATGGCTACAAAAGCTGTACACCTAGAGCTAGTTTCAGACCTTAGCACATCTGCTTTTCTTGCAGCGTTGCGTCGGATGTCGGCCCGGAGAGGAGTTCCGGGGCACATGTATAGTGACCAAGGCACAAATTTTATAGGAGCCCGCAATCTATTACAACAAGAACTAGAGCAGCTCAAACATATGAACGATCAAGCGTTTTTGACAGAGATAACAAGCATGGGATTAGAATGGCACTTCAATGCGCCCTCTTGGCCGTCAGCAGGTGGCTTATGGGAGGCCGCAGTTAAAAGCCTAAAATACCACGTAAAGAGAGTTAATGGTGAGCAGCATCTTACATTTGAAGAGTTTACAACCATACTCAGTCAACTCGAAGGATGTCTGAACTCTCGCCCCCTCTGCCCACTAACAGAAGATCCCGACGATCTTAACTTCTTGACTCCCGCTCACTTTCTTGCCAGCGGTCCCGTACTAACGCTTTATGATACCGAAATGGACCTACGAACAAGATGGTACCTTACACAAAAAATCTTTAGCGACGTATGGAGGCGTTGGCGTGACGAATATTTGACCCAGCTTTCATCAAGAAGTAAATGGAGACAGCGCCGGGAAAATATCAAGTTGGACGATGTTGTAGTCATCAAGGACGACAACCTGCCACCGGGTAAATGGAGTCTGGGCCGTGTGGTAGAACTGCACCCCGGGAGCGACGGTTACGTTAGAGTCGTAACTCTAAAAACGAAAAACGGGTTAATGAAACGACCTGTAATAAAATTATCTATCCTACCTGTTTACGAAAACAAGGAGGTCCCTGAAAAAGAAAACGATAAATAACCCATAAAATCGCAACAATAGTCAACTACCAAAATATTTACAAAGGAAAAATGTAACTTACCAACCTTAGCTGTATTTATTTTTATTTACGATTTCGTTAATACAATGTTCTTATCAAACTACAATTCTACCTAACAATAACCGCATATATTTCGATCACATTACAAATATGAACCTGACACGCGACGAGTGGCGCCTAATTGTCTATTACGACACGCAGCCTTATCAAGACGGCAAGCAGCAATCCCATTGTGACAGTATCAAGTTACGTCGCCGTCAACCTCAAACAAGATTCATATATAAAACTAAACGGAGAGGACTTAAAGTTGTGTATCCTAAAAAACACAATTACCACCTAAAGCCATTTCAAGAGGCCCATTTACATACTCAATAATTATCATAATATTCGTGAAGTTCTGCCATACACAAATATATGTAAAAAAAAAATAATAATAACAAAGCCTTGTACCAACAGATGGATTGAATTAAATAAGCCAAATAATTAGTTTTACTTTGTTGCCAACAATGCCAACTAAAACAGATATGCGACGATCAAGTTACATCGCTACAATTGAGTCACGCTAGATTTTTTTTGTTATTCAAGCTTCGTTATGAAGTCAGATGTATCATTATTAGAGTTTTCTGAGTTAACTTACATATTCAACGTTTCGTTACCAATACCTCTACAAAAAAAAAAACTTAGCAGAAATCGACGACGTATCATATATCAAGATAAGATTCAAAGGAAGAACAACCCTTAGTAGAGCGAATTTCATATCGTGACGTCCACCATTACACGGCGACAAAGGTACAGTTCGCCATAGTAGGCGATATCACGGCAACGCTGGTGTGGAGAAGCTGCAGGGAGTTGGTGGGCAGGCGGAGTCCCCCGCAGCCCGCGCGGCCCGCACCGCCTGCGCTGGCATGGCCGGCTTCACCGGAGAACAGTGTAGTGAGAGTGAGATACAGTGAGATAAGTGAATATAATCAAAATCGTGCGCGAGTGTCTGAAATATAAAGGTACGCCGTCTACCGTACCGAGTGCATTTAAACAAGTGTTAGTGAAAGATGTAGGGTCGCCCCCTATTGTGCATCGACCAGTGTTCAACTGCGGACGATAAACTGATATCTTAGTTTTGTAATGATTTATGCCCATCACCTTGTTAATTCATCGGGGAGATTAACAATTATCATCTTAGCCGTAGTAAAAATTATATCACCTTGTTATCATGATTATCATTTCGCTTACATTTAACGACCACTCCTCATTTTCCCGCCCGGGAATATGTACGAGCAAGCGCGTACATCGTCCCATCAGCACTTTTTAGTTGACCTCAATTCATATTTATTAGCAATTTATTGTACAAAAATCAGTTCGCAACCATCAACTCATCAAGTCACGCGTACTCATATCATTAATCAATTATTAGCTAATTTTAGTTTATTAATCAAATATATAAACATATCAGTTTCAATTATAGTTATCATTTAATAGTTCTATCCCGAACAATGTTCCTTAACCTAATAGTCTTTGGATAAGAAATAGGTATTGAAAGTATTCCTGAGAATATGGTTCAAAATGATTTCTATAGTCTTGGCCTACGGGCATTGCTTCCCTTTGGAGTTGAATTACTAGATTGCGTCGATGTAGGTACCAACTTTATTTCACTAAATCAAAATTTTATATTATGGTGTTAATAGCGGACGGCGAACGAAAGTCATCGTGCGGAGTGTGCGGCGCGCGCCTGGGACCAGGAGTGGCCCAGGCTCATTTTCTACAGGAGCTGCAACACCTGTATAGCCTCAGCGCACTACCTCGGGATGCCAGCGTGCCTCCGGCCCATTCCCTCCACCATCAAGATGAGGACGCCCGTTGGGAAGTATGCTATCTATTTAATACTATCAACTTCAATAACTGTGTTATTTCGTGATACACTTTATTTTAAAAAATTTCAATGCACTGATTTCTTTTTAACCCCTGTTGCCAAAAAAGGGGGAAGGGATTTTATAAGGTTAATCACTGTGTGTACTTGTCTATCTGTGGCACCAGTAGCCTGTAGTATCTTGAGCGGTCAAACTGATTTGGATGCGGTTTGTATTTATGTGAAAGCAGGTTCTCTCGCGGTGGTTTTTAAACTTGTTTTTTCTAAATCGGTACAGCCGTTTTTGCTGTTTTGCTTAGGGATTTTTTTAATTTTATGAAATTATAATTTGTGTAAATTGTTTTGAGATACCTATTTTTAAGTAGCCTTATTCAGTAAATGTTGCTATGAATGCTGCAAAGACAAATGCTTGAAACAAATTCGGTCTAGTGCGTATTTGGTCACGTGCAGAGTAGGGTTCCGTAGTTGTCCGACAAAAATGTAGACTTAGAAAGCTTAGTATTTGACACATACTATTATAGAGTTTTACAGTGCGATTTTCATTATTCTATGACATTATAGTCGTACCATTTATCATTTGCGTTCCAGTCAGTGCAACACGAAATCATGTATAAGTTTTTGTATCGGGTTTGCTTCCTAATAAATTGTTATCTTATATTTCTTATGTTTTTACTATATTTTTATAAATTGGTTGACTATTACTAGTTAATTTATAAAGTCTACTTAGCTATGCTAGCTACTTTTAAATTTCCTTTGAATGAATATTAAGTCGTGAATATATTCACAATTCAAAAACCCGTTTAGCTGGCAGGGTGGGTGTTTTTTGTCTAATAAATACTAACACATTAAAGTTTAATATTTTACAAAAAAATCCTGACTATTCGAACAGTTTGCCCATACTCACGGTCTATCCCACGATAGGCCACACCAAGGGATGAAAAAAAAAGCATCCCAAATTTATTGTAAGTATAGAGTTAACAAGTTGTGAAAAGATGACAGACAGTTGGACGGATGGACGAACGGACGGACGGATTCCTTGATGACTTTAGGATACTTTTAGGATACCGTATCTTTTTCAGGGCGTCACGGTTCACCCCGTTGCTCCGTCCCTCACGGAGCATAGGCGAGGTCCGCCCACGAGCGCGGACCCACACTGGTCCGGGTCGCGGCCGAGTTCGGCAAGGGACCACGCGACTCGCACCACTGTGTATTGGGACGCCGCAGTTTTTAGTGGGTGAGCCTCCAAGCCTTTACCGGGCAATCGGCCGGGTAGGGGCATGGAGGAGAGTCCCACATATCCATCGTGTTCTCCCGACACGATGGAATGCCTTATGCCATTTTCTGCGAAAACAAAAAAAAAAAGGATACCGTATCTTTAAAAAATGCTAGTTTACTGTTATTTACATCATTGAGTAATAGGCAAACATACCTTTTTAGACATACCAACGAATCCGTGCCAACCGCCAACGGCGCCTTAAGCTCCGCACTCGCAAACGACACCACACGGTGGAGAGTATGCTGGGCTATGACATGGACGAGGAGCGTCGTGAAGAGAGGCCCCGCGAGTCTCGCTCCTACGATGCTGAGGATGAGCCTGTGGACGTGGAAGGCGATTCACTTGGGTGGCCGGAGGGACCAATTAATATTGATGGTGGGTTTAACAAACATTTCTTTTTTGGAAAGGTGGACAAATGTACCATCAAAACCGCTCTTGCGATACTTCGATCTAGCCAGTGTAGGTGCAGTTTCGCAAAGACACCAATGCTATCAATAAACATTGACTGCAGGTGCAGCAAAGTTGCTTACTTTTGAAGTGTCTTCTTTCAACCCTTTGAATTATAATTCGACCCTTTGAATGTGAAGAGAGACTTAGTCGGATGTCTCGTCAGACCTATAAGTTTATAGAAACTATCATACTATCATACATAGCTACCATCATAGGATGGTAGCTACAATAATATCCTTGTCTCGAGAATGAGCAAAATATAATATTATTTTATGGAGGCTGGAAGTCGTCAAACCTGCAAGCGAAACGATTCATAATGGCTCTCGAAAACAGCTTGTAGACATAGGTCAAAAGTGAGATGATTCTATATTTTTCAATAAGGTTTTATCCCTTTTTTAGAAGAGTACCACCACACTTCTGTGCCATGCCGTAATCGTTTGCCCTCGAGTAAGAAAATATCTTTTGAAGAACCTTAAGTACCGGCGTTCCGCCTGCGTTCAGAAACTAGGCCGTGATTCCATCATAACCCGATGCCATATTGTTTTTAGTTGTTTAGAAGTCATTCTAATCTCGTACAGACTGAAGTCCGGGATATCTTCGGTATAGTGTCGATATAGCTCTTGGGTCGTTGGCTAGAGAGGTATGCGTACTCTCGTGTATAATTCCATAGAACTTTTTGACCACTTCCAGCAATTTAGGCTTTGACGAAAGTAAGAGACTTGGGAGGTCTGTCTGTGGAGATGCCGGTACAGAGCAGCATTCCAGAGGACTGCAGAATCAGGTTTCGACTTTCTTCTTTCCATAAGCTTGTTGGAAAGGTCAGAGATCTTTTTGGTACCTTTTCAACGACGACGAAGGCTTAAGAATCAGCCGTTTGGATAATTTCCACGAACCTGTCATTGTAGTCGTCCACATTTTCGCAGTCTCTCAGGCTTTCGAAATGACTTTGTCGTCGGAGTATTCCGCGGACGGTGCGTACACCTGTATAACCTTCAGCGAATATAGGTATATAGGTGATATATAGTAAAGTATAGAATATAAGCTACGCTATTTTTGTCGACACACTATAGATTGGGACCACGTTGTTGACAAGGGACTTGTGGACGATAAACCCGACACCACCCTGGGATAGCAGGTCGCCCTTTTAGAAATGAAACAGGTTCCCGTATTTTTCATGGAGAATCATAGTGTCCAACCCCTCTATTATTTTACACAAAAGTGAAATTGCAACCTTTAGGACGAGATAAATAAGAAATTGTTTCACTAATAGATAGATAAAAGTAACAAAAATAGTGGACATAACAAGGTTGTTGGACAATAAAGTAAAAATCTTTTAATTACTTAATTACTTTTTACTTTATTGTCCATTGGACAACCAATATTGTCCAACAGGTCCAATTGTCCAAGTGATTGATTGTCCGGTACACATTTAATGAGTTTTGAGCTTTTTTGTTAAAGAGACTGCCTTTAATTTACCTTCTGGAATCTGTTCTGTAAAACCAAGATCAAAAGCCTTTATTTATATAACTTATAATTGAAGTCAATTTACTTACATTTTACTGCGGTGGTTTATTGGACACACAATAAAGCAACCCATTGTCACGCCGGGATCTCCGACGACTGAAGCCGCGAATATCGCGAAAACAAAATGGTGATTTATAGAGTTTGGCACTACGGTCTATTAGCTTGTTGTTGGTGAACTTGTAGTGCTTTTCTATGTTAGTAATTGTAAACTTTTCTTCTTTCATATCTAAATGTGAGTTCTTTCTGACCTACGGGTCAGAAATAACATCAACTGAACTACCTAAACCTGCTTAAAAGGATTAACGTAACTTTTAAGCGGGTGTAGGTAGTAAAGATTTAAATTTGGCTTTAATTTTTAATTTAAAGATATTTTTTATTTACTCTCTATTTTAGATAAAGATACACGAAGCGACAGCGATAAGATGCACTTTAGCTACGCGGAGGACTTGGAGATATCGAGCACGAACGACGCAATGCATTCGCCGGAGCGCGTCAGGTAATAACTTAATAGGTAATTGTCGCGTAGGCTATGCAAACTATTCGGTACGTAATACAATCTATACGAGTCGACAAGGTTAAGCAACATTCACAAGGCCCGTATATCAGATGGGATACTAAAAACATTGTATTTCATTAATACAAATCTCGAGCTCCTACGTTCCTTCAGAAGGCACGTTTAGTCCCGCCGGCATCTGCAGTTGTTAGCACGCATAAATGCGCCAGTAGGTGGTTTACTTAAGGCCTTCTCCTCCTAGAGTTTTTTCATCTACATAAACAACATACTCCGCAACCTCAATAATAACAGGCATGATTGTCATGAGGTCTAAAACTGATCTAATATAATTGCAACTGTACAGGATCGAGACTCCAAAGCCGCTATCGTTGGAATGCCCAGCGAAGTCGTCGGAAAGTGCGGAGCGACCGGCTGAAGTGTCCACTTCTGAATGGCCCGCGGGCGCACCTCCCGAGTGGGCCGCTTTGCCTGAAGCCTATGTGCACCGACACAAGCTCGATGGCGAAAATCTGCCGTCCTCCACCGATTCCCGCAACTAGACGAACGACAGACGCAAATAAAATAAACGAGGACTTTGTAAAAACACTTGTCAAGGCTTTCTAGTTTGGAATCTAACTGAATTCTCGTCTGATCCCCTTCGCTTCATTATCACCACTTCCAAAAGTGGAAGATAATCGCTATAACAAGTCTCCCGTACACCCTGGACGGACGTAAAAAAATCACTTACTTGCTTACCCCCACACAGTTGGATAACGCGAATTTATGTTTGTAAGCACCTTTGAATTTGATGATCTTAAATCCAGTCTAGTTAAGTCAGAGACCTCTTTCCGGCTGTCAGTCTGTGTATCTGTCTTTGCCATATATAAAACTAATATGTGCTACACATTAGTTCTATAGTGCTAAATAAACCTAAAACAACAAAGAACACCCAAAAACATATAATAAATAACTTAAAAAGAAAAGTAGACCCTAGCATATTTTACCCGCAACAACTAAAACAGCTTTAGTACAAATTATACTAAATACCTAATATATGATGCTGAATATACAGGTTGACTACAATACAGATAGCATTACATTTAATTGACCTATGTTGATAAGGATGGGAAACTACATATTTTATTTTCGTCAGATTATGTCTGATTATATCCAGTTTTCGAATTTAGTCTAAGTCAAGTTTTTGTAAGAAGTTTAGCTGAGTAAGGGTACGTCGTTAAATTTGTATTATCATCAACTGGTCATTCTCAAAATTCAATTGATTTCATAACTCGTTATGATCGGTTGCATTATGCAATGCATTAACATTTTCATAGTTACGAAAATTATTAGGAAAAAGACTAATGAAAAATAAATTTCTTTGTTGGTGCACATATATATACACTTTAGTAATGAAGCAGCTGTTGTACTGTACTAGCGTATGTACTGCCCAGTGGTAGCGCCATATATCGTGTCGAATTGTGAATCTAAATCATACATGAACCCTAAAATATGCATAAAACCAAAAGGCTAGGTGTCATCTTGCGAAAACGATAGCCGGGTAATTTTGTTATTGACTAAAACAATTATGACGAGTTCCTTCATAGATGTATAATATAAAAAGTCTGGTCGTAATAGTCTATTTAATCATCAAATTTAATAGTCTAAGTATGATGTTTAGATAAGTTAATTTATCAGACAACTTGCCTTTTCTATAATCTGATACTAACCCGTTAATTTGCATACGTTAACATACGTTAAATTTACAACTTTAATTAAGATGTGTAATTTTTTCAAACACTAAACTTTGTTAAGTTTATAAAAAGTTAAATAATAAAAACTTAGAATAGAATTACATACAAATACAACAATTTCTTTTAACATTGACGGAACATAGGCTATCATGGTGTTTTTTATAAGTAGTCCCTTGATATTGTTACTTGCATCATTGATGGTGCTGATAAATGATGCAGATGACATTAAATGTGAGGGGTTAGTGTTACATATATAAAAGATAGATACTTTGGACAGTTACGAAGGACTGACAGTCACAAAATTAGCCACAGGTGAATCTACGTAGGTTGCGAATATGCTGAAATCGTGTCTTTGTTGTATTTTAAGTCCAGTACATTTTTAATTTCCCGCTAGTAAAAGTAGTTTGGTTGTTAATCCGGTTACCCGAAGAAGTGAACTTTACAGTAAGAGGCGGCAGGAGTTCAGTCGGTAGAGAGCACCGAACCATTGAAACTCTTTAGCAGCAGTAGCATTTTAAAAATTGGAATAAGAAAAAGGATATATATTATATCTTTAAGGCAAATGCTTAGTAGTCATAATAGACCAACATTTTGTAGATTTTACTCTTGTTATAGCAAATAAACCTATCACTGAGCCACTGAGAACCAGCAAAGAGTAGTGGTTTCACTGGCCTGAAAGACCCAGGGCAGTTCCGCACGCGTGGGGAACGTAGTGGGCTCATGAATCAAAATTCAAATGCATATAACAATTTTAGTTGGAATTTCATTACCAGTTTACAGTTACAGAGCAATTCCGATAAAATCATCCTGTTCAATGATTTATGCTTCTTCTTTAAGACAATGACTTTTTCCCCAAATAGTTTATTCTTCTCAACTTGGGAATTTGCAAGAATTCTGACGCTACTCTTAATATTTTTAAAGTTTACTGCTACATATAACAACAGTTTTCGACTCTCGAGTTTACACCTGAACTACTGCTACCAGAGGATATTTCCATATCATTTATCATCAGGCTATTCATAACAATCTTTCATTCTATATATAAATGCAGTTTTGGCTAGTACACTTCTCCTCTGCCACTCAGCCCCCACAACTAATATTTTAGTGGAACGAGGCTATCTCGGTTGCCTAGATAGTGCTGTGCTGTCGCATTACAGACTGTTTAATTGACAATTTTCAAAAAATAAGCTCTTACAGCGCTTACTATGTTGCATAATTCCATTAAGTCTTACAATGAATGACTAAAGGCTCTTACGGTGAATGCAAGCACTTTTATTGCATTATTTTAATTACTACTTTTCCATTTTGCGATTTGCATCATTGATGGTGCTTGCTGCTCAATGGTACAGATGACACCAACGAAACAAACTTTGACAGTTAGTGTATCTTCTGCGTGAAGGTAAACGTACTTCTTTTTTTAAAGTTAAGTCATAGTTTGAGATTTTTTGTTTTCGATATTATTAACCCTCTGCTCCTGAGATGGAATTTAGGGTAAATAAATTTTATATAAGTTGTAATCATTTAATATTATGTATAAATGTTAGTGAAATTAGTTATGTTGCTTGTGTAATATTTCGCCTTTTATTGTTGATGTTTAGTGTAAATAAATCCTGTGCAATTTTATTCAACGTTATAGGTATAAATGTCAATAGTTATATACATTTTAGTGTACACTGGAAAAAAATTGTCTCTTGTGATGCAATTGTTAGAAAATATAAATAATAAAAAACGGTAGTAAGATTTAGAAACGAAGGGTTGTTCTCTTTGTTTTGTGTATCGTGATTACATCGGACAAAAGGTATTTTTTCTTATTTTGTTCTATAAGAGCACGTCCCGCGGGCCGCCAGACGTTACTTGTTTTCTCATAAGTAAAATATACACGATAAAATAGTTAAAGTATTTACTTAAGTGTAAGGCATACCTGCTACCTTAGGCCAAAGGCCAATAACCAGTTACCTGGTGCCCAAGTTAGGTGAAATAAGTACACACTTTTCTTAAATTCTCGTGGCTGAGTTTTATGTATCTTTCAGAGAATATTGTAAGAAATTTATAATTTACACTGTCAGACACTTTCATTAGACATTAAAGCCCTTATAGCTAGGGAGCTGGTAGCAATTTAGCTATATATTTCCATTGTTGTTGATACCAACACGTTATGCAGTCTGGACCTATGGTAATTTGAAAAAATAAGTGGCAAGCTCAGGTAGCTCTGATTTTTTTATAATTTCAAAATTGTAAAAAAGAACTGTCAAAAATTATATTATCGTTTCTGCATTAATTATATTCATTAAATACATACTGTAGATAGTGAAATTAAAGGGGGCACAAGACAGGATGGTGGGACTTTTTTATAAAGGTATATCCAGGTATACCTCAGGACAGTTAAAATATTTTACTATAGTAAAATACTTCTTCCTTCGAAAAACAGTTTCAATTTTTTCTGCTTTTTTCATTTTTATACTTCTCCCAATAGAAACGCAGAATCGATGTTATAATTTTTTATTGATTTTTTTTAATATTTTTTGGAACAATACAGATTATTAATGCAACATCATCAAAGTAGCGTGGCAGAAGTAATTTTTTTATCTCATAACATAATTGCAATAATTATTCCAACCTGTTTGCCGATACAGTAATTTATTTGGTGTTATATGTATTGGTTTTGGGGTATCTGTTGGTGAATCCGGTGCGAGACTAAGTAAAATTAAATAAATTGGCTTACCTGCATTGTTAACTTTAACTTCAACTCTGTTACCGCTCAATACTCATTGTAGCTAATACCAAAATTATATTTTTGCTCGGATCAACATCTTTTTTATTTCTTGGGAGCTTATCGTCACCAAAAAGCGCAAACATACTTCGTGTGGTAAAAAATAAAGCGTCTGGCAAAAGCTACCGCTAGCATGTAGTATTGATTAGAAATTTCTAACAATATCCTCACAAAGATACATAAAAATCACCCATGACAATTTAAGAAAAGTATGTAGTTTTTTTGCTTACTTTTAGCACACTAACACTATCCCGTATATTTTACTTATGAGAAAATAAGTACCATCTGGCGGTCCTGGGATTTTGGACTATTTAGAACTTGTTATACATTTATTTTAGACTAAGAACATTTTATTTATGATTAATAACACTACAGAAACATTGTCAGAACCTTAAAAGTTCTCGAAACATATGAACTAAACTCAGTTGAATTATATGTAGTTTTATGGTATAGGAAAAAAACCAGTCGTTTTGTCCGATGACATCATACTCCACTTAAACATATGGGATCTATCAAAATGGAAAGTACAGAAGGGACAATTTTATGACAGGGTCTATAAGTAATCCTAGTTGCTGACCATTACGTTGGTGAACTGTTTTGGTAAATCATTTTCTAGTAGTTTTGAGGATCACTGTCATTTAAAAGAAATAAACATCAAAGCAATTTACAAATAAAGTTTATTTTTGAACCTTGTTAAGAATTCGCTCTCAAAGGCAGCAAGGGCGCCTCTGGGGCCTAAGGCAATATGGCGTTTTCCAAAATGTAAAGAGGTATTCTTGACTTTGTCTTTTATAAACATTTTTGTAATCTTGAGTAACAACAACGCTGCTTGTTCAAGTGCTGATGTAAATGGATACGAACCACCAAGGAAAAGTGAGACATGACATGTTAGATGAAAGATAATTTAATTTTTGATCACAAAGAAAACAGCAGAATTTAAAAGGTTTCTTTCGTTTACAGAATTATATCTTCATTCCTTTTCCAAACGTTTATTTAATATCACGGTACGAATAGGATAATAATACGAATAGGATGGTACGAAAAGACGAACAATTAATGTATAAGTCGGAAGATAGAAACGACATTTAAATTTGAATACCAATTGAAATATATAAATATGTGTAATAAGTTGAAAAATAGACACTTAAGAATATAAATTTATCTTAATGACTCAGCGAAAAAAAGTTTATACAACCATAATTTTTTAGACGTAACAATCAAGTAAAACTGATTCTAAGATTTTTGGGTTATAATTGGTGGAACTTTCACAGACAAATACAATGACTTCAATATAGCTAATATTAATAACTTACTGGAAAGTACTACGTTTCCTTATTAAGCTAATACAAAAAATTAGAAGTTGTGTTTATTTGCGAGGACAGGGTGTTCAGATCTGAAATATTTTGTCAAATATTTTTCAAACTAAGTATCCAAGGGAAAGTTCGCATTAGTACCGATAGCATCTAAAACTATTCGTGAGCCGAGCGAGTGATCACCTTGTATATTATACAAATAGACTACATAACTACGTAAAGTTAACAAGTGTCTACAAAATATAATTTTAATTATGAGATTTTTATGACATAAAAAAGGCGATGGAAAACTCCATATAGTAAATAAATTCTCTCAAATGAAATAAAATATCTTTATAAAGTTTATAATTGTTTGACCAACTCACGCTGCTGGAACAGCGCTTAAATTCGATGGCATGGAATAGATTCGATAGAATAAATAAGAATAATCTGAAGCAGACGTTATTTTCCAACAAACATTTTAGTGCCTTGTATTAACGATGACACGATTTAGTGGACACGGTAATGAAAATCTATCGGTAGCTTTGAACCAAATCACCATTAATGATGGAACTGGATTAAATATAAACATACTACAAATATTTAACAGTTTTTACAATTTATGTGCATTTCTTTACGTTATATTGAACTTTTTAGGATTATTACTGGTATAGGCAGTTTCACTAGACATGACACCAACAAAAGTATTAAGTAGGTACTTCTTATTATAAATAAATAAATAAAAAATAATTTACAAAATCTCGTTAACTCTTGTCTTATGAACAGCAGTCAATAAATTATTCATCAGTGTCAGCTTTAATAAAACGATCTATACCCTCTGTTACAGTTCCACCGAGGTGTCTAAATAATCTTTCGAAATATCGCTGAAAGTATACTGAAAGCGATTCACACTCTAGAGCTTGGGATAAATACTAACGATACAATCAAATCGTACTCTTGGTGAAATAATTCTAGTTTTGATTCTATAGTCTAAAATAGGGTATTTGACTCCACTGAATTATATTGCGAAATGTTGTCAACGTATAAAATTTAACTTTGTATTATTATTAAAATTTTCTTTATCTATAAAAAGCTTTTATTTTTTTCTTATTGTGCAAATTTCTATTTATAGGAAAGATATACGATTCAAGTATGTACATGTAGGATATACAATAATATGTACTATTGACAGTGAGGTAACTTGGTTATAAAGGTATAGAATATTTTATATTGCATTGATATTTACAACAGTCTGCTCTCCATGACATATTTTTATATTTCCTCGAGAAAGCGCTATATCAAAACCAAAATTATTTCTGAAGATAAATCAAATACCCTATAATATAATTCATTTGCGCTTGTATCCAGTAGAACGCATTGTGAGTGTGAATCATCGTTCAGTGGGTTATTGTGGAGGATCGCCAAGATTCAGTTTGAAAGTGGAGTGGCGGTAAGCATCATCTGCCGTAGAGGCTGATGCGCGGAGCGTCACCTGGTCTCCTTCTGATCGATATTCCTGCACTACCTATAAAAAAGATAGATACATGAAATAAAGATAAGCTCCAAATACATGCTCGAAAAGAGATTTAGTAGTCTATAATATATAGTTCTACTTTGAAAGCATGTTATTATGAAAGGTTTTATTTATTTAGGGTTATTTGATGATACGTCGTGACT
Organism: Calamotropha paludella; assembly: GCA_927399485.1. Lineage (NCBI taxonomy): Eukaryota > Metazoa > Arthropoda > Insecta > Lepidoptera > Crambidae > Calamotropha > Calamotropha paludella. The sequence goes on along the minus strand of OV656803.1, from coordinate 26,209,590 downwards.
TTTCTTATGTGACATTTACGTTTGGCTGTGTAATAGTTTATTGGTAGGAAACGGGCAAAATATAGGCTCGATCCGCTCGAGCTGTACCTAGATATATCAAGGAATCCAGAAAAGATATTGTAATTTTACAAACTTCCATATATGTAAGATGACAACACAAGTTTGCAACTAACAGATGTGAATATTAGTGGACAATAAACACAGGTATAGCCTACAATAGTGATTTGTTGAACAACAAACACTAAACAAATTAGATACCCTGCGTATATAATCTTCCCTCGCGGCAAGCTCTTTGGATAATTCATCTCGTCGTCGTTCTAGTTCCGGCTCAAAATCCTGTCCGTCCTTAATGCGCTGGTCAAGTTGCTCGTATTCGCGGTACAGGCCTGCGTACTCCGCTAGACTCTGCTTTGCGTCCTGGCCGCCGCCATGACCCTTGGACGTCGCACCATCCGCATCTTCACGATTCATCGCTAAACTGCTTAAAAGAACAGTGCTATTTTGATAATAATGTCTCAGATTTAGGAGATAACCTATCAGTGCTGATTTTTCTTTTATTTCGATTAACGATTGCGTTGTATGCGTATGGATGCAACGCAAAGGTCTGTTTGTAAGTTTGTCTAACTGTAGGTTGGTACCTACATGAATAGAAGTACTTAATCGTTTGGTGATAAAGGAGTGAGGCAGCATTAACAGCACCCGACCCATAATCGTAATGGCACATGTATGGACTCACTTGTACATAGATGTGTAAAAGTAGTGCGGGCGGCTGATGGCGCGCAGAAATCGGGGCACCATACCATCACCCTCGCGGTACAGCGTGAGCAGGCGATTGTAGGACATGTAACGGTAAGACGGCAGACGTAGTAGCCGCCGCCCCAGACGAATGACGTTTATTTCTTGCGTATCCAACGAAGGTGCCTTACATAAAACAAAGCTTTAATTTGTATCTATTGTATTTATGTGTATAAACTGATATTCAGAAAATAGCTATTACACTTTTATGTTATAGCTGATATTCACGCTAAAAACTGGAATGTTGAATTAATTTTTTATAAGCGCAGGACAGTTTGCACGAATTAATGACTATGAATCATTGCTGATGTATTAAAAATACTTTAGGATAGGGATATGAACTAAATGTGAAAATGCTGACTAATACTTAAAGATTAAAAAAAAAATTAACAATGTCATACATTCAATTAACAGAAAAATATAATTTTCAGCGTGGATAATAAATCAGTAGCTCCACAAAAATAATGCCCTATCTAACTGTAGACACACACACATCCTTACTTGTGAAATATTGATTTGTTATTGACCTAATATTAAAACATAAAATAAAAAATATATGTCATTACACAGAGAAGCCCTGTGTAATAGGTAGTTGTTTTTGTAGTGTTGGTTTTGTCGTAGCACCCTATTTAAAGCAGGTGATATGGTTCATGTAAAGATATTTACCATAACCGCACTCCTCGTACCATATGTGGGTATATGACCTAATCCTGTAAAAAAAATCTAATTAGAATAATTGCATTGCAATTGCAAATTTTATTTACATTATAAGTCGAAATATGTAACTGGATAATGGAATATAGGTATTTTTTTCCTATGATTTTTCTGTAGGTAATTGTAAGGTTGAAAATGGTCATAAATCTGCTGTAGGGAAAACCATTTTTTCAAACATTTATTTTTAGAACATTATTCACAAATTGGTAAAAGGTGCCTTATAATTTTATATGCCGTTTGTTCTTTTCCACCGTTACTGTATTATAAAAAATATAGTACAAAATTCTGTCGTACCCATGTGATGCGCAATCGTCAGAGGTATTCCAGATAACGGTTGTTGAACTTTTAATCCATTTAAAACCTATGGAAAATAAAGCACATCTGAAAAAGGTAAAAGCATAGGTAACACATTTATAGAAATCAACTCATTTTTTACGTCCCCGTAACGCAACACATTCTAATAACTACGCCCAAGCTTCTCGATGTTCGAAGTACATGATAAGGTCACTACTAGAAAGACACATTATTTTTAACTAGATTACCCAATTCTCAGTGTGTACTAGAAAAATTAAAGCGAACAAGTAAAATTGTTGCGTAATGTACCGCCATGAACAAGAAACATAATCACGGAGAACTATGTCATAACATATATACATTTATTGAAAAAGCTTTCTCGACCAAAGGTACAAATGGGTAAAACACGGTCTTAATTTTATATTTTTTATATATTTTATGCATTTTCAATGCGATCTTAAAAGAATCTTATAAGACCCGAGTCGATCTTTTCTAGTATTTTTCTATTATAATAATTTATCTTATAAGATCACATTGAAAATGCATAAAATATATAAAAAAATTATAAAACTAAATGGCTGTTTCATATTAATCGATTGCTCAAACATTTGTAAAAATGTTTCTTTCGAATACGAGAGGATGTTCCTCTCATTGATGAAACAACGCTGGCCTACAGCGCAAAATAATAAAGGTACTAGAAAATTTCGACGAGTGTTCACAAGGCTCGGTAGCTCAATTGGGAGAGCATTGGACCGGATTTCCAAAGGTCTAGTATTTTTCTATTATAATAAGCGGTCTTAATTCATAGTAGCATTAAAGTAGTTCAGTAGAATTATCTACCAGTCATCCTTTTAGAAAAACGATAGAAACATGGTACACAGCAAATAATAGATCAATACATGTTATTCAATTAATACGCAAACATATCTCACATTACAATATATAACATTATTAACAGAAAATACCATACTAGGTACATATATTTATGTTAGATACATTACAATAAATTAAATGATGATTCATTTTTCAAGTTACGAACCTACTGCAAGAACTTTATTTTAGAACGTAAATTTACTAGGATAGTTACGAGTAAAGTCAGGGGGGCTTGCAGTTTGAAGAGTGAAAGAATAGGACATAAAACTAGAACAGAGAGGGCAGTAGAATAAGAAAGAGAATGTCCAAGTGAAGTTAGCGTTCATGGGAATTACACAAATACTAAAATTTGAATTTGTAGAAATTCTGGGAAGTGGGGAGTTTCAAATATATAGTCTTTGTTTGCAATTTAGAAGTTTCTTTTATATCACTATAATATAGATTTATACATAGATTTAGATGCATAAAATTTTCTCATTAAAAATTATATCGATATGTCCATCTAACAGTACTAGAGGTACTGTATACCTAGTAACTATTATTGTGAGAATTGTAGAATTAGGATCGCTCATGTAAACACACATGACAACCATATTGAGAGTAATCGGTCATAAAAATTTTATGATTTGTGCCTCTACATATACATAACATATAAGTTACAGGTATATAGGCGTTCCTAATTCTACAATACTTTCGTTGAAACCAACGAAGACCAACGGTTACCGGCCGTTGTGATATACCTAAAATATCAGTTTGAAAGACTAATATTATCTAGCCTGTTGAATGTTGACGCCAATGTTGTGCGAGGGCGCAGTGCTCTTGCTGACCACGAAGGGTATGTTGGAAGTGTTTCCATTGTCATAGTAGTAGCGCATGCCAGCTTGCTTCATTTGGGAGGCCACGGTAGGCAACTCGTAACGACGGCTTCGGTACTTGACACGCCTTGGGTGCCGGTTAAATTCCTTCCCAACACGGAACAAAATTAGTAAAAATAATTATTTAGATAATTTTGTTTAACCGGATGAAATCTCCAGAAATTTAAAGTCATCGCATCTTGTGTCAACTAAAAAAAATTGTTTGTATTTAACCTAAACATATTCACAAAAGTGATGTGAAATACAGTAAATCCTATTTAACTGGGATCTCAAGGGACCTAGAATTATGTATCACTTATAGAAGTTATTTATAAATGTAAACATGACACTTGAGGGCCCCACTCTTCCTACACTCATGGAAATAAGACTGTTTGTTAACAAGTATTTCATAAAATAACTTGTTTATGCCTGATAAATTGTCTCAATTATGGGTCATTCTACTTTTTAATGCAGGTTTTTGTGTCCCCCGGTAAAGAAAATCTGAAATTTTTACAGAACACCATGCCGGTAATTCCAGCAAAAACAACAAAAAAAACAAAAACACACAAACTAATGAAGAAGAGCAAGCGACGACGCGTGGGCAAAAAATAGTAAAAAGGGACTGAACTAAAGTCCACTGAGAAAACGTAGATCTAAAATAATACCTAAATGAAGCTGAGCGAAAATACCAAAGAATAAGAAGAAGTGAAGAAGAAGCCAAAGAAAAGAAACACAATAAAAAGAATTGGATAAGTATAAAATTTTGGGGAATGCATTAGGTATGATAATTATGATAATATTGTTGAAGAAGTTCTTGCACCAAAAAGATTAGAGGAAAACACGAATACTACGAATTTCCTTATCCTCCAGAAGTAGAACAATTATTGCAATTATTATTTTTTAAGTAACCAAGCCTAACCTTACTTGCAATATTGTTATTAATAATAGTTAAATTATTATCTTAAACCATAGTTGGCACTAAGACTCTGATTAGCAGTTTAATTAAAAAGAGAATGTTCTATTGAATCATTTTTTTTACTGTTGAACAACTGTGTTACCGTTGTCTCCCAATGTCTTCGTAGAGATTTTTCGACTTCAGTTGTACAATTGGTTTAAATATTATATTACAGGTATATCAGATGCGAGATAATTTATATTTTTATGAGTGTTAAATACTTTGCTATGATATTTATTACGCGTATTCATGTTTTGTCAAATAATGTAGGATGATAATGATAATTTCTAATTAAAGTTATAAGAAATAAAGATTAACGTTCTTAAAATACGTTTTATTATTTTTTTGTCGTAATGAGTCGATAAAACTTTCAATTAAAATATATTGATTGGAAACAAAGTAGTATGATTTTTCTCCACCTTAGTCGACAAAACCTTTATTTTCGGAAAAAATATACAAACAAAATTCGCTGCTGGCGAGTTTGCTGGCTGCTGCTGGTTTTGGGTATAATAACGCATACATACAATAAAATAACTTCTTTATCGTTGGCAAAAAAAAGTAGAATGAGCCTTATACGGGTTTGAGTTAAAAAAAATACGAAATCTTAACCCAGTAAACAAGGTCTCAAAATTCCCAGTAACAGAGGTATTTCAATGCAAAACTGTCGGGATCTCATTGTAATTATCAATAACAGAGGTTTCTCACATATCCAAGGCCCAGTTAAACAGGATTTTACTGTATTTTTATAAGGCTTCATTTTATTTGAAATGAGCCTGCAATTTACTAAAACTATGATATTAATCCTTTGACAGCTCTTCTATTTATTGGACTAGTCATGTACAATCAACAGCACATCTAAAACTACCAAATTTCTGCATGCGATTATCAACTTTAGGTCCAACTCATTTAATTTTAGGTGGTATGTTTACGTGCTGTTGTCCGAATATCATCAAAACGGTATTACGTGATTCTCAAGAGAATATCGAGTATTAGAAACAAAAATGCTTTCAGTAATTTGTAGGTCTTTTAGAATCTTCAAGAAAAACAAAACTGCACATTGAAATCTACACTTGTAACATTTACAAGTAATTGTAACATGTACTTAATATAATGAATTTACAATTTTAATGAAAATAGCAGAAAACATGAATAAACGATGGTACGTTATGCCTAATTTGTCCTTCAACTATCATTTTTACTACACAAAACTGCACAAAATGTCAATTTTCTATTTTTTGCTATATTGTTACGCACATTTAGGCATACTATAGTTTACCTGGATATTGCTCACTTGCGACTTCTACTCTTTTTTACTGTTCTGTGGTCGCCAGCAAACTGCTTCACAAATAATGAATTAGCTAGCCAATCACGTAGAGAAATTCTTCTTTTATTATGTTGATGTTCATAGACTATTATATAGTCAATGTAAATAAAGATAAGTAATACTCCATAAGATTTCGAACTATATCTAATGTTTTTGGACAACAGCACGTCGACCAAACACGAACTTTCTAAACGATTGAGATTGAGATAGAATTTTTAATTGAAAATCAAATGGAGAAGACAGTTTCGTATAGGTTGCTCTCCTATCGACCGTATTTTCATTACGTGTTAAATCGCCACTATTCAACATCGATTTTAAAAACGCTAATTATGATTTACGGTGTTGGATTTAAAGCTGAAAATCGAATGGGAAATGACGGTTATACACACGTGCTATGGACTGTACCTAAACTTATTATTTTGTTTCAGCGATTCGCGATTAATTCGTGATTTAATCTAGTATGTACAAACAAGTATAACTGGAATACTGCATGAATTTGCGTAAGTTTGTTTGAAATCATATACATAAGTAACTGCGCTCATAGATACAAAAAACTTATGGAATAAAAATGTTAAATGATAAAAAGATCTTGGATTTGATGGATTTTAAATTCTTTGTTGGGACACTGGAATTGCAGAAAGTGAAGGCTAGATTCAAATCCATGAATCTAATATTATTATTTAGGAAGATCTTTAGTTCCTAAATTTAGTGCTAGTGAAACTACTAGTGTTACATTATATTTCAAGAACTTCCCTTACTGACCTTCTTAGTTTCTGTAGGAGTCGAATCTCGTAGCGGGCCGGTTGTTTGTTCTTCCGATTTATTTGGATAGTCCTCTCGTGCTGAATTAAAAGGGAGATAACTTAGTTACTTATATATCGATTTTAAGTTTTTGTTATATTTCGGCGTATAATAGATCGCTTCTACTTATGAGTCATCACAAAAAATACAATCATACCAGCGATTTAGCCAACTAACACATAATACCAATGACAGAGACACCATGAAAAGATGAAGTAGAAGCAACATCCTTATTTTCTTAATTTACGCCAAGTGAATGTTTTAATTCAATGCTTCTATTCTACTTCAATACGCAATCGTAATTCGCCATTATGTAGATATTTTAGCAGCGACATATTAAACAAACTAAGCATTTTATTATACAAAAATATCAGCTACCGAATTAAAAAAAGTATTACCGTCGTGTAATTATAGAAAAAGTACCTTAATAGCACATACCTATATTTGGATTCTTGATCGACCTCTTGCTAGCAGACGTATTTTGATGTCCAAACGGCGGACTGGGCCTATTCGATGTCTTACTGAATAGCTCTACAACCGGTCGGTTTTCTATCTGGGCTGCCGATACTGAACAATTAGCAAACATAGGATGGATGACCTTGTTTTTCGCCATTAGAATATAATAAAAAAATGGTGCTTTGACAATGGAAGCGGGATAGTGGCCACCTATGGGAAGAATGCTGGCAAATAACTTTTTATTCAAGCAGAACGAATTATTTTCCTTTATAAACAGAGAGACCTGGCGTTTTCCATCTGCGCAACCAAAGATAAATCCGTTTTGATCTTTCCTACTTTTGAACTAATTGGTTTAGTGTGTGTCCGGTATATTAATGACATAATACAAAGTTCTAGTTGGATCCTCATTTTACGAAATAGAATTGAATACAATCCGGTCATAGCCAGAAAGGCCGCTTATCCCTTGTGACCACCTTTATAATTGCTAGTTAAAATTCTTATTAATTGCATGCGTATATTAAAATTAAAGTTTGCCCATGAATGGAAGCCTCGTGAGACGAATCATTAAATACCTGCTAACATAATCCTTACCAATGTTCTGCTGCTGCTTATTATTATTTATCAGACGTCGTCTGTTAGGGACGGGATTAGCCTGACACATTTTTTTATCCTCTTCTGTTTCTCGATTTTTCCAGGCAGCTAAAACCAATTGTTGTTGTAACAGATTACATATTATAATTAAGAAATAATACACTATTAAAAGGAGCAAAAACGGATAGTATAGTATTTTTTTAACAAGGTTGTTGCTTTGAAGTAAAGGTAATAACTAACCATAGTGGATATGTTGGCTGCAGTACAATTAATGCAGATATACGATTAATCTGGCAAAGCACGTTAGAACATATTGGTTTAAGCTGCAATCCATAATAACCACGACTCCGGAGAAGACAGAAGTAGTATTCTGATTAAGATCAACGTTAGCTTGTATGTTATGACTTCGATATTAGGTACAGATAAAAGGTGATTATAACAGCAAATAAAGATGGAAAAAAAGAAGCCTGATATCCCTATGTGATACAAGGCAATTTTTTTCTGATCTTACATTCTTTATTAGTGACATCCCTTGAAGCATTTCTCCGACATCCAGTTGTTGTTGTCTTCGCCTGTTGTCTTATGTCGACCAGCCTCTTATTTGCCGCAGTTCTGTATCACCAAAAAATAATACTAGATTTAAAAATCTAAAAATCCCACGTTTTGCAGTGACCAAAAAAGAATAAAATAACCCGGCGGGGCCAAGCGAGGGGCCACTCAAAACGTGGGGGCGCATGTTACTTATGGAGATATAATGAGATGTATGATATGCATAGATGTTGAGAGTATTTGTAAAGATGTGCCCCCACGTTTTGAGTGGCCCCTCGCTTGGCCCCGCCGGGTTATTTTATTCTTTTTTGGTCACTGAAAAACGTGGGATTTTTAGATTTTTAAATCTAGTATTATTATTTTATTCTTTTTAATTATTAACTCAACGAAGTAACCATGTGTTACGCAACAATCGGATAAGCCCCATATAAAAGTGAAAGTTGCCGAAAGTTGACCTGAAAGTGCACCTAGAAAGTTGAAAGTTGTTTAAGCGTGCATTGTCATCGGGTTCTGAGCTACCCTGAAAGATTCAACTCACTAGGTGGTCGGGAAGTGCCTCAAAATTGAGATACAAGATTCCAACCGGACTGACAAGACGACAGACAAGCAAACAGACAAAAAAGCGACCTAAGAAAAACGTGAGAAAATATTAAATAATTGAAATTAATAGTGCTTCACTTAAACCAACCTTTTATTATAGTTCAAGCTGAGTAGTATATTTTCACCATTGAAATAAAATTTTAAACTAACTCTATAGACCCAATATCTTAGAATATTCTTATCTTCTATGAGGCCTGACGGGACTATGTCTTTTCTTATAAAAAGACCTTTTCGATTTGGATCTCAGGCAAAAATATTTTCCGAAAAATTTCTCATTTCTATTACTAACTAGGCTATTAGACAAAACTTCTAAGAAATTGGAAAGTCATTTCTTTTGTTAAGTTTTGTGCCAAAAAAATACTTTTTCCGTGAAAATCCCCACTATCTCTATATCTACAGCTCTATCAGTACAACTATCAGGAATTATATTATCATTCATGAGTGTGAAATATTTGTTCTAATAGTGACATAAATCCAGAAAAATATAATAGTATCGTTCTTCGTCCGAGACCGTTGTTGTGAGCAGACGTGACGACCGTGTATTGTTTGAATTTCATTAACGTCCGTATCCAATAGTGATTTCTACGCAGTTAAAATTAGCTACGAATATTTTGTAAAGCAGTCAGCGACGGCCGTAACTGGGCGGACTTGCGTAAAAAATATTTTATTTTTTACTCTTTCCAACATGCGGCTGTTGCTACGACGGCGCTACGACGAATTGCACCAGTCTACGATACCATACGGTCATAGCCTATTTGAATAATTGATGAAATGCCGCTTAAAATAACTCCTCCACCAACACGTAACAACTTAACACATTGTTTGCGGGTGCCGAGTTAACTCGTCATATCGCTTTTTATACCAATGCGTGGGAAACGAGTTAACTCGTTTTGTTTCGCTAAGCGGTGGGGCGCGGAAAACTTGTAATCAAGGGCGCCAAACGGGTGTGGGACTACGCATTTTCTACTGTCAGCGGTACCCTATGCGTCTACCTGTCGATACAATTAATTTGGGACCGGAGCGATTTGGCGAGAAAATGCCCGTTTACAAAGTGTTAAAAGTAGGCGCGACCCTTCGCTTGCGCACTCTGATCCAAATCGAGTATTTCTGTTGAAGCAGAATCTTCTTTGTCAAAGATTACTCAATGCACATCCAAGAGAAAGAGATAATACTATTTAGAACAAAGCGAAGTTGATGAATTCAAAATTGGCATTATGAAAATATTCAAAGGAATTAAGAGTTCAATAAATGAGCTAAGGGAACACAATACCAAACTTCAAGAATCGGTGGACTTGGCTGCTGCAAAATATCAGAAAATCAATCTAAAGCTAATTCTAATTGAATTGCTAATTGAAGACAAGAAGTATTAACTCAATTAGAAGGGAAAGAAGAACAGCTGGAAAAACAAGGACGTTCGACAAGTTTGAAAATAAGAAATATTCCAAAACTAAAACTTGTAACCAATAAAGACCTTGTAAACATAATACTCAGGATTGGAGAAGTGATTAAAAACCCAATACAATAAATTGCAAAAAGCCTGTCTTTGTTGAATTCTGTAAAGAAATTCAACAACTAAAACAAGGAAAAACGCTTAACTCTCAACAGTTATTCATCGAGGGTCCACAAACCCCCATATTCATATTGGAAAATCTCACACTAAGGGCCAAGAGGCTGTTCTTCTTAGCAAGAGAATGGGCGTCACAACATAAATGCAATTACTGCTGGACCTCATAGGGCAAGATATTTATTCGCAAGGAAGACTAAGCTCCATTAACTTGTATTGAATCAGAATCTAATCTCAGTGTCTTCAAAATTCAAGAATGACTAGATAGTGTAAATCACTTAATAATATTTATTGTAAAAGAAACTAGTTTCGCTCAGATACTATTCAAATACATAAAATGTATACTTAACATTGTTTTTTAAACAATTTTAGCAGAAATTGTTTAAAATGATTATTTTTACTTAGTTCACTAATATTATCAACCTCTCTCAGTCGATGAAATCATATAAAATTACTGCCACCAGCTCCCTAGCTATAAATTGCAAGACTTTTATATCTTTAGATTTATTAACTGGAAAAAATCAATTTGTCTCAGGAGTCAGTGGGAATCGAAACCACGGCCTCTTACAATTATGGGTACTTGCCTCCTGAAACAAGATGATTATTTCTAGTAAAAATACTTCAGATATTAATAAACTTTTTAATAGGTAACTTCAAAAATTTTACTTTGACGGATTAGGCAGACGTAGGTAATATAGAAATAATCGTGGAGAATGGGCCAATCACCGGGCCCTAGTGGTGAATCCAAAACGGTCCCACAAAGTCAACCGATGAAGTGGATTACAGCGGGGGTTTTTAGTGGGTATCCCCGTCAGACTTACTCACGGATGAGTCCCACATAACCCCACCGTGGGGTATGCTTAAAGCATTTCCCCCCGTCAACAAAAAGGTAATATAGAAATAGCCAATGTGTTGTACATGCCTATCTAAGGCATGTATTAAGCTAATATTTAAAATTACACAATTCTATATCCTCTTACGAATCGTTACGTCGTTGTAAGAATGTATCCTGGGCGATGCGGCTGTCAGGCAGTTCATCATCCTCGCCGCAGGCCACCCCTGGAGGCTCGTTAATCTGAACGTACGCTTCCTCGCAAGTCGTCATTGCTGCAGAAGAACTTTTCGTATAATTTTTCGCAGAACAACCATCAAAAAATTAAGTCAAATAATAAAAAAATAATATTTAGCTAATAATAATAATCGTTGCTATATCTTGCTAGCTCTTTTATGTGTAAATATTGATATCATACTAGGTAACTACAAAAGCAGCATAAAGTCGAATAACTAATCTCGTAATAGAAGGTAAACAATTGTGTAGCCATCACAGAAAAAAATGTAATGTACCTATAAGAAAAAAATTAACACAAGTTTTTTCTTAGATTTCTCAAAACATCTCAGTTTAATAAAACGGTACCTTGTTATATTAGGGGTTAAAGTATGAAATTGCCGATTTGTACTGAAAATCTATATTGTTTATTTTTTAAATTTTTAACAAATTTATTTAATCAAAATAGTTGCCATTATTATCTATACATTGCTGCCATCTAATGGGAAGGTCATTTAATGCCTTTGCGATAGAATTCCGACGATCTAGACTGCACAAACTGTGTGAAAGCATTTTGTACTGCCTCCTGGGAAGAAAACTTCTTGTCACGTAGATAATTGTCCAAATCACGAAAAAAATGGTAGTCCGTTGGAGCAAGGTCTGGTGAATACGGAGGATGACGAATGGTTTCTAACTGCAGTTCCTGAAGGGTCAAAATGGTTTCTCGTGCTGTGTGAGGTCTCGCGTTGTCGTGGAGCAATAATGGTGAAGATCGATTCATGAGTCGGGGCTGTTTTACTGCTAGTTTTGTCAACATGGTTCGGAGTTCGGCACAATAGACATCTGCCGTTATTGCTTGACCAGATCGGAGAAAACTATAGTGAATAACACCATGCTGAGACCACCAAACAGTTACCATTACCTTTTTATTGGTAAGTTTTGCTTTAGGACACTGTTGTGGCATTTGACCTGGGGTCAGCCATTGCATTTTTCTTTTCCGGTTATCATAAAGAATCCACTTTTCATCACATGTTACAATTCGATCCAATATTCCTTCATTTCTGTACCGGTTCAACAAGGCAACACAAGTTTCAACACGCGTTTCTTTCTGCAGATCAGTCAAATCATGAGGCACCCATTTTTCGTATTTTTTTATTTTATTGATTTGACGCAAGTGAGTCAATATTGTGGGTAAGGTAACGTTAAACCATGCCGCTAATTCCTGGGTACTTTGACTAGGATCGGCTTCCACTATCTCTCTTAATTCATCGTTATTTACCTGTGTGGGCGGTCTTCCTCGTGGCTCGTTCTTTAAGTCGAAATTTCCATCACGAAAGCGTTTAAACCAAAATCGCACGGTGCGTTCATTAGTAGACCCCTCTCCAAACGCAGCATTGATATTGCGGGCTGTTTCTGCCGCGTTAGTTCCGCGTCGGAACTCGTATTCAAAAATAACTCGAATTTTCGCAGTATCCATCTTTCTTGTCTAAATTGAATAACAAAAACAATTGAAAGTCGATATTCAAATGTTTTACATTTTTTAAAAAAAGAACATCATAGAAACCATTTAAAAAAAGTTTCATTCGAAAACCTCAAACCATGAAGATTCTATGTCAATTCAAAGAACCTATTGCAATAAAACGGCAATTTCATACTTTAACCCCTATTATTAATAACGAGCCTCAATATGAAAATTTCTTTTAACTATTTCTTCGAAATTCCCTAGAACTGTCCGGAAAATCTAATGCAAATTACACCTGAACATTTGACGACCGTTTGGTGCAACGGTAGTGATCCTGCCTTTCGCACCAACGGTTCTGGGTTCGAATCCCGAAAGGGGCAGATGTTTGTATGATGAATACGAACAATTGTACCTGAGTTATGGATGTTTGTATATATTTCTATGAATATTACTTATTTATGTGGGTCTATCCGTTACCCTAGTATCCATAAACAAGCCTTAAAAGTGATAACTTTGGGCTGGGTTAATTGGTGTGAATGTAGCAAATATTTATGTTTTTATTACAAATATTCTTTTTATAAAATCAAAACATCTGTGTAACGAATTTTTTATCATTTTAGAATATAAAAACAAAGTATTATTTATATCTTTTTTAAATGAATTTTGTCAATAATCTTTATATATTGTATCCTAATAAAAATTTATAATTAGTTCCACAATAATTCATGTCTCCACAAGCTCAAACTGGGTAAATTTTCCACAATACAATGTTGTTTGATGCTATGTAAACACTGCTGTTAATAATATTTTAAGTTGCAAGGGCTGTAAAACGATAGAGGTGACGTATTTTATTAAAATGTGTTTTCATTTATTATTGAAAATTGTAAGGTACAGGGTAGGTAGATGAGTACCTATGTAATGTTGGGTTTAATAAATAACATTTCCTATCTTATCCAAATAAATCGTCGATCAAACTAACTATACCTATATCTATATTGCAACTATCCATTGCAATAAATTACTTGGTATAACACATTTTCTGATTCTCTTCTGTTTTGTTATATCGAAGTTGCACTGTATCTTGAATCACAAGTTTTTCGAAAAAAACAGTAATTTATATAAGTAGTAGGTATATGATAAAAGTTTCATTGTAGGTTTTTTAAGATACTGTGTATTTATACAACCAATTTTTACAATTAAATAAATAAAATTAAAAAAAATAATAAAATTTGTTAAATGAAAAAGCAAATGTGCATTTAGTTTAGTTAGTAGGGCGACAGTGACTTGGAATGCAGTTCTTGTGATATAGAATAATTAATGATTTAATGGAAATAATCGACATTTATTTCTTGGTAAATGAAGTGTCTAAAGAACTTAAGCTACCTACATTAATTTCGGTTAGAGGAAAATTTTGTGACGCAACTTTCAAGTGTTTTACAAGTGTTTTCAAAGACTTTTACAATCAACGTTAAGGCGTTATTGTATGTTTTGCTTAGCGACAAAAATAACATAACATATGTGAAAACGTTTGACTTATTAAAGTCGCAATATCATGAACGACGTTTTTCGAGATATATTAATTACAACCATAACGTGGTTGATATTACCAAGCTATGTAAAGACATTGGAAAAACATGTTTGGGTAAAATGGCTGGAATTGCACATAATTGTAATACGCACATATAGTAAAAAAATTAAAAAGATTTTGTGTAAAGTGATGACAAGGGATGTTTGTAAAATTGTGAGGGTTGTTGCAAACAACACCATACGAATAATATATGTCAATCATGAAATAGAAAAATTAATAAAAATCTAAATACAAAAAACAAACTTACGAAGTAAGTGCTTATATAATCATTTTTTCTATATCATCCTCTTTCAAATGTGTGATAACGGTGGGAGCAAGGTTATAGGGCGCATTTTTGTCATATGTGTTTCAGTGGGATTTAAAATATTACCTGTGGTATTACACGTGGGCTCACGGGACTTACCAGATTAAAAACTATCAAGTTGTCTATGGCTGAAAATTCCATAACCCAGGACCTAGATGGGTAAAGCTCTGTGAGTGGAGCCACGGTTCAAAGAGGGAGAGTTACTGGTGTTTTATCACAAAGTTGGCAATAGTCTTAACTGTTTAGAAGTAAAACACTTACCATCACCATCAGCGCGAGTTCGACGCAAGCGTTGCGATCGCGGAGATGATTGCCGTTCCAAAATAGCATCTTGCTTGTACTGCTGATATTAAATATTACTTTCACAATAGTTTTACATGGTTAATTAGTTATCCTATTAGGATGGCATGACATTATTTTTTCAATGGCGTAAATGTACTAACCTCCTAATAAATAATAAGATTAATAATAAATTCACGAAATAATGCAGGAAATCAAACGCAAACAACATCATCTTACCATTTAGATAGGTCTTTCATGAATTGCTAATATTTAACTATTCCAATCTCCTATTTGTATGGTTTCATTTAAAAATATAATAATATCTAATTTACTCAAATTTATCACCTGATATATTTTATCGGTATTTCCCGTGTCGCGAAAAAAATAACCCTAGACATTACTTGCTCTTAAAATCATAAACTACTAACAAAACGATACACTGATAAGTAAAAATAAGTAGTCACATAAACGACGATATTTCATTAACCATCAAATATTAAAAACGGTAAGATTCACAAAACAAAAAGTATATATAAAACGGTTTTATTTAATGAGTAAGTTCCAAGAAATGGGTCAAAGCTTGCGGAGACCTGGAAATGGAAGACCAAGATACTGTTCAAGGTTTGAGCTGATAATTGGCCCGTGAGGATTTAAGTTTATTTCTGCAAGATGTCTTCTTACTGTTCACTTACAGATAGATTCTCTTCGGGGCAGCACAAGATAACTCGATCTTATCTTTTGATGATCTAACAAAATCAAAAATAATGCTTTCGAAACAGATTTTTGACGACTCGAAAAGAACATTTGCTGACACGAAGGGAACTTATCAGCGAGTGTAAAGTCAGAAGACGCCTTGCGGAAGTAGGTAAACCTAACTTTTCACAAACTTACTTGTTAGCTGTTGCTGAAAACTGGAACATCAACACTGAGTTACAGGATTAAGACATGCTTGCTATCATATCCAATGTGGTGAAGATAATTTAATGGAACAGAGTAATGTTTTCTAAAAAGTTCAGGTTTATGCTGTGCAGTAACGATGAAAGGCAAAAAGTGTATAGAAAACTCGGATAATTTTACATTGCAAGTTTGTGAAGTTAGTTAGTCCTAATATCAAGTTTGAGAAGCTTAAATCCGCCCCAACTCATGCTTGGTAGAATATGCTAAGAATGGTAGACTATTCCTTAGAATTGTCTGAGAAGTTTGGTTTTCAGTATGCTGAACTGCATTTAAGCTGTATTAAGGGCCTATCGATGGAATACCGGATACTAAATACTTGAAAACAAATTTATACCTTGTGTATTGTCGATAACATGAGAAGATTTGTACGAAATAATAGCCTTTTCTATGTTTCCTATTATTTAAATTTAATTACATACTTTGTTAATTTATGGTCTTTGTTACCAAATGCTGATTTCTAATGCGTGATTAAATACACTTCAAAATATATTTTTTTTAATTATTGCAAAATGTATATAAAAATTTCGTCATCTATTTAGGTGACTAGTTATTTTTGCTCATCGGGGAGTTTGGTTGGGCGGAAGTGGTGCGCGGTCGATTTATATCGGCGGGCGCACGGTGTTTCGTTCCAAGCGTGCAAAGTGGTGAGGTGGCGGCAACACTCGTCACCGTTAAACTCCCGCGTGATCCGGTCCGAGGACAAGAATTCGGAAGATATGGAAGGAAGTGAACATGTGCGTAACTTTAGAAATAAATACGAAAGGCATACTGATTAAAGCGATGGGCATTTTTTTAAATTATGCCTAGGTACGTTTATACTTATAATTACTGTCTATCAGACCAATATTACCGTTATATATGTTGTTGCACTTACATCCGACATATTTACAACATTATTATCTAGGCGGATTAAAAAGTGCTCAATATTTATGACAAGACAAATTAAAATCTTACGTTTTTAGGTTCCTGTTGCGGGCGGAACATGTGGTTGTAGCCGCGCACTTGTCCTATCATGCGGTGTTGCTCGAGCGTGGCTGGGTCAATATACCCACGGACAGGATTTGGCGGCACGTCCAGCCTGCGCAGGCGCGCCGCTTGCTGAGACACTTCTGTAATCAACAGGGCTGCCGCGGTTTTGCTAAGCTAATTCACACTACCAAAGTGGTAGCTTAAATTGTAAATAACGAGTCAGAACATGTTTTAGATGGTTTTTAGGTGTTTTTGATGTCTGTGACTCTTCTTATATCAGTAGTAGCTGTCGTGCCGTTGCCGTGCTGTAATTTTACAGAACTTTCTTTACGTATGTCCGTAATCAGCTTCCCGCAAATAATAATATACCAAGTATTTGGTGACTGTGATTTAATTTTCCTAATGAATGCAATAGAACTCAAAATTATTGTAACGTACGTTACACCTGTACAGGTCGAATGGGTAAGTAAACCTACCTTCAGATAATTAGGTAGCAATTATTTAAATCCTTTTTCATCATTAAAATGTTAGCCTTTTCTTATTACTATATGTTTTGTTTAACTCAAAAAAGCATGTCATACGCAATTTGGTTCCTCATTGAAACTAATATAAAAACTATACTTACTCTTTTTAGGTTGAGTTCGCACGCTTATAAAGGGCATATTTTCGTCAAGTGGGGGCGTATCAACTACACGTGTAGTGCTGTATGAAACAATATTTAAAATAAATTAAATTTCTGTGAAACGGAAACTGACAGGTTCACTAAAACAATATACCTAGTTACTTATAAACCTTTTAGTGGATTTTACTTAAAAATTGCATGGCCACATTAATCCTAGAAGGTACATCCTTAAACTGTTATTCTGAGCCAGAGTGTAAGTTTTGAAATTTGTTATAATCAGAACTATCGCGATTATTTTAATATTTAAATAAAACATTTTTAGTAAATGTTCAAACAGAAAGTTCAAAAAGAACATCTACTATCAGGAAATTAATTAAAGAGACGACGATAGACGACGAATCTTCTGCAAATTATTTTTCCCGCGCTAGATACGTCTACATTTTTAAATAAGGTCACCATTTGCTCGAAAACGTTGTTTGCATTTGGTATGTTACTTTGTCAAACTGTTATGGGTCTTTTCGTCCAAAATAAATCACTTTCTTTTAAAAAAAAATATACCTACATAAAGCAATACAAAAGTTACATGTCAATCCAGATCATTCGAAGAAACACCTACATAACTATATTAATTTTTATTTCAATTAGATATATCAAATGTCTCAAAGTTTTAAGTGAATGAACGAAACTATATTAAATACTAGCTGTCAAGGCCGCACGTTGCCGTGGATCAGTTATTGTATCACAGGCATGAAGTAAAAAACGGTTATTTCAATATTACAAATAGACACTCCAATTTTATTTATATGTGTAGATGTACAGATAAAATAAAAATAGCCTAAATTACTCCTTATTACATCAGCTACCTGCCAACAAAAGTCCCGTCAAAATCGGTCCAGCCATTTCAGAGATTAGCCGGAACAAACAGACAGACAGACAGACAAAAATTGTAAAAAATAATATTTTGGTGTATGTACCGTATATATATTCATATGCATGTAGTAAAAAACGGTTATTTCAATATTACAAACAGACACTCCAATTTTATTTATATGTATAGATGTTTTTAATTTAATTTTTTGCATTCACAATGCAATATTTCTATAAGATATAAAATATGTATGTAAATGTATGTCCCATCTGAGGGCTCGGAGGCGTAGTTGTTTTTTACATACATATTTTATATCTTATATGTATAGATGTATAGATTTCCAATGTAGAATTCATCAGGCTTTTTTTAAGTTTAGGAATTATAAACGAAGCAGTAATCATTTATAGTTGATTAATTTTTAACCCTTCTCATTCAATTATACACCAAATGCACGTCGAGGGAACTTATTATCATTTGGATATTTTTAGAATTATCGAAAATAAGGGATAAAAACGCCGTGTAGATAAGCTTTACGCGCACAACATATCAAACGAGCCCACCGCGGTTTCCGAGTTGGTTTTATTTAAAAACAGTTTCTTAAGCTAATAGGTACCTCCGCTTTTTTAGTTTTCTTTTTCTTTTCAAAACTTTTACTAAATCGATTTTTTCTTGCAAATCATCGCAGCGTGCTTCTGCGTTGGCGAACTGATCGTCGACTTCGGGTATAGATGCTGGAATTTTAAAAATTGTAGTTTAATATATATTTGAAACAAGTAAAGATAGGTACAGGCATAGAATAAAGAAAAATATTTTTAACAATGTCTTAAACACATGTATCCGCTAGCCCGTCATGGTAAGTACTAAATGTTTGTGTTACGAGTGTCACGTCTGTAGTATATCGGCAAGTATAACTCCTTCCCTTTGTGTTAAAGCTGGCATCTCAATTAATGGATTATGGCCGCCTTACAAGAAAAAAAATCTAGGTTCCAATTCATTAAGATGTATAAACTTACCTCGTAAATCCAATTTCCTTTCGGATCGCGTTCCTTCCAACAACACTCCAGCAAGACTGCTGGAGCTTCGATGACGCTTATCTGAAAATAATTTCTTGTTCACATAAACTTATAGCAATGCTTGACTTAAAAAAATATTATGTAAAGGAGTCAAGCGTCCGTGTAGAAAAATTATTTTTACTCTATTTTATAAGAAAGCACTTGCCCAGGGAACATGACCAAAAACTGCCCAATATACAAACATATTAATCAATATTATAATTATCAAATTATTTGCTACTTCTTAGAGGTACTTAGAAAATACTTAGAAGATTACCGTCAAAAGGTAATAGAGATTGAACTTATGTACTTACACTTAGGCTGTTCTTATTGGTAAAATAATTTTATACTTAATTATGGTAAATATTAATCAACTTTATTTATTATTTTATTCCCTCTCATAAAAAGAACCCAGTGTCATCTATCTTACAGTGTACATGGGATCAAATCAACGTATGACATCCTATGAGTAGTGATCAATCAAGTACTTACCTTTAGATAATTTCAAACCGTCGCCCATATCAACTTTCAATTTTTGTGCCACACAACTTTACGAGTCGTGATGATTTTTAGAATAAACTGATAACTAACTAATAAATATAAAAAGGTGATATTAGCAAGAACACTAAAAAATCATTACGTCAAAGTTGTCAAAATAATGCCAGTCTAAACAAAACAAGATAGCAACGAAGCCATTTACTTCATAATCTATGAGCTATAGTTATTGCTTTTTAAATTGTCTAAGATGTTTTCTCCGTGGAGGCGACACTATTCAAATTATAATATTTTTTCCAATAGACGGAACAGAAAAAGAGAGTTAATATTACATGTGAGCTGTACCCAACTTTAAGTAGGTACCTTAGGGTTATATTTATTCATTTATAATAATTAGTTTTTACAACAGAAATGTGCACTTGGTAATAACACTAATAAAAGAAGGATGAATTTATTATTTTTGTCAGTAGGTACACATAATATTACTTTCTATTAGTTTAATATTTATTTTAAAAGATAGGGAAAAAATTGATCTGTTAGTCCTGCCTTAGTCATAAAATAAAGACGTTTTACTAATAAAATTCCCTGACAGTTTGACGGCGATGAACTACGAAACTACTCAACCGATTTTATTAGATTTATTTCAACTTAGGACATAAAGCTGCGAGTTGTCGATTAGTTGAACTGACGTCCATCCAAAATTTGATCGTGAGTGTCGAATCATTACTCCAGAGTTTTAACTGACGACGCGCCACGTACTTCCGAGACTACCATAAGGCCCCTCGTCTTAACTATAACTTTTTGTAGTGATGCTCTCGCGCGTTTCGTAAATGAGCGACAGCATCGCTACTAACGCGCGTTAGTCGCATTTGCAACGCGCTACAGAAGTAATGTCAACGCGCTACTAACGCGTCTAACGCGTTTGTGCTACAGCATCGCGACTGTATCGATGCAAACGCGCGCGTGTCAACTCTGGTTTTACAATGGAAAGTCACAAAACGTCGAATATGACATTCTATAACAACTTCTGAATTTATGCTCATACTTTTTTAGTATTTTAAACGTTGTTACATAATGTTCACCAAGTAATCTCTCCTTATTAAATAGGTACATCCAATATTGACGCTGCTTTCGCTGCCCACGCTTCGGCTGTCCACGCTTCGGCTGCTTACGTAAAAGCAGCTCCAAAGACGAGACTAGTGTTGCCTCAACCTCCATCTTGCAACTGTAGCGATCGCAGGTAATTTTGTGCCATTACTGAATAGAGTTTGCATCGCGACAGAAGCGCGACGGTATCGCGTTTGCATTACGACTGAATCATGTTTACGTGGGCGAGGGCACACAGCTAGCGACCGCATTACGACTGTATAGATACGAACGCGCGACGGAATCGCTACTGCATCACTACAAAAAGTCGCCGTGGGTCGGCGAGGGGCCTAAATCCAAATCGACGCGTCGCGCCAAACTGATCGTGAGTGTATGAAGTGTCAGTTCGCTCGCAGCGCCCGCGGTGAATGAGCGTATTGTAGTATATACTATTAACTCCGATGCTAAGAAATGAAGAGTGGCAGTAATTCTCTCATGTGGGCAAATAGGTTCTCTCATATTAGTATCCTGTTTAGCAATATATGGAGCTACCTGTTCTAAAAGCTTCAAATATGTCAAATTATGTATTATAATAGAAAATACTAGAAAAAAACGATTCGGCTCACAAGTGAATTCTCATGAGGGAATCGAGCCCGCAACCTTTGGAAGTCCGGTTCATTGCTCTCCCAATTAAGTTACCGGGCCTTTTGAACACCCGTCGAAATTTTCTAGTAGGTACCTACTTACCTTTCCGGTTTCACGCTGTACGCCAGCGTTCTCATCAATGAAAAGAACATCCTCACGTATTCGAAAGAAACATTTTTACAAATATTTAGACAATCGAATAAGATGAAACAGCCTTTTAATTTTTAACTTTTATATAGTTTTTCAATGCTATCTTATAATCAATGCTATTTTATATCTTACCTAGGTAGGTAACACTGGCACTGAAAATATTTAGAAAATGAAAAACGGCTTAATGTAGAAAGTTGCCAATACTTTTATTGTTTTTCGAAGTAATCTCCGTTCCTCTCTACATATCGTCGCATTCGATGGAACCACTGAGAAAAGCAGTGGGCCCATTCTTCCTTAGGGGTCTCTTCTATGGCGTTTTCGTACTCTTTCACCGCATCTTCAGGGCTCGTAAAGCGAATACCTTGAATTTTATGTTTAGTTCTTGGGAATAAATAAAAGTCGCAGGACGCCAGGTTAGGACTGTATGACGGATGACTCATTATCTCGACACCTGCCATAGCCAAATATTCAACAGTCCGTTTAGCGGAGTGCGCTGAAGCATTGTCGTGGTGAAGGGGGATCCTGCTTCGAGGGCACTGCTGTCTATTTTTTTCCAAGACAACAGGCAAACAGCGATTGACATACCAGTCTGCAGTAACTGTCCTTCCATCTTCTAGCACAACTATCGCGAAATGCCCTTTCCGATCAAAGAATGAGGCAATCATCTTTTTTCCTTGACTTCTTCCTTTCTTTACCTTAGTTGGCCGATCCTCGAAAGGAAACACCCATTGAGCTGATTGTCTTTTGGTTTCGGGTTCGTAGCAATATAAGTAGATGTCAAATACAGCATTTGAGTCACTGCCGATGAACTTATCAAACATATGGCGACACCAGTCCATGCGAAGCTGTTTCTGGTCGTCGGTTAAAGTATGGGGAATCCATCTGGTACAAAGCTTCCTGACGCCTAAATGTTCATGTAGTATTTTTTGAACTTGACTCATACCATATATTGTTTTAAACTTTCATGGTCACTAACATTATAGTAATATAAGTTATTTGCGGGATTGCTACCATGTACCTTGTTATTGAGTTTCCGATATTTCGGCACTGTTGCAAGTGCCATGATCACGGAGCGATCAAGCAAGTGCCATGATCACGGAACGGTCGCTCCGTGATCATGGCACTTGCAACAGTGCCGAAATATCGGAAACTCAATAACAAGGTACATGGTAGCAATCCCGCAAATAACTTATATTGACTCATACCAATCCTAGGCTTGCCCGTATCTGCTGATAGTCACTCTCTTATCATCCTTTACCATGCGTCACACAGCACTGATGTTATCTTCAGTAGTCGCTGTTAAAGGACGTCCCTCACGCGGATCATTGAGATTGCTACGTCCACTCTTAAGCTCGTTAAACCAATTGTAAATAGTGGCACGAGATGGGGCTTCCTAAATAAATGCTAATCGCAGCCTATCATTGCTTTTTTGTTGAGTGAGTCCACAACGAGTCATAATAAATCATTGACCGAAAATTTTCTCGCCTTAGGTTCATTTTCACGTGTAACAAGAGTTTTAGATTTCCCGCGATGCACAAAAACAAATGACAAATGAACGCAATATTATAAATTAGGTTACCAAAGAGTTCAAAAATTAAAATTCAAAAAAGTTTTCATTAGCAATGTTTTTAACTGGCCAGTTCTAAACATTTTCAGTGTTACCCACGTATATATTTTTTCTTGTATAGAAAAATACTAGAAATAATCGATTCGGCTCACAAGTGAATTCTCAGGCGGGAATCGAACCCGCGTTAGATTAGAAAGTTACTAGAAAATTTCGACGAGTGTTCACAAGGCTCGGTAGCTCAATTAGGAGAGCATCGTACCGGAGTTCCGAAGGTTGCGGGTTCAATTCCCGCCTGAGAATTCACTTGTGAGCCGAGTCGATTTTTTCTAGTATTTTTCTATACAAGAAAAAATATATACGTGGGTAACACTGAAAATGTTTAGAACTGGCCAGTTAAAAACATTGCTAATGAAAACTTTTTTGAATTTTAATTTTAGAACTCTTTTTCTATTAAAATAATTTATCTTATAAGTAGCATTGAGAAATGCAAATAAAATATTTAAATTGTTAAATTAAATGGCTGTTTCATCTCAATTGTCCAAACATTTTTTCTTTCGAATACGAGAGGATGTTCCTCTCATTGATGAGACAACGCTGGTTTACAGCGAAAAAGTAGAAAGGTAACTAAGTAACTAAGAAAAATATTGATTTAGATACTTAATTTTTTTTCATTTTATTGTCATTAATGAACCATCGCATCGCAATAAATAATTTTACCTGGCTTTATCTTTGTAGGTACTAGTTGCTGTCGAAATTTCAGAAGTTCACGTATTTATCTTATTAACTTTGTTTCGTTTTAAACAATGCTTTTGTATCTTATCTCTAACTAATCATGTGCAACTGTCGTTCATCGTTATACAGATCACTAGGGCAGTTCCATAAGGCCTTATATTCAAACGGCTTTGTACTACCATTTTTTTTAGAAAGGTACATAATACTACTTTAGTAAAAAAAAAATAAGACTAGTACTAACAGTTTCATTGTTAAGGGTGTTCTGGATAAATTCGCAATCAGGAAAAAATGCGTTCGGAAGTCACTCGTAAACTATTTGATATCGCTGAACATACATGGGGGTTAAATCAATAGATATTGGTGTTCTCTATCACCTGGCGCCCGCTTGTTGCTTTTTTTTCTGGGACACCCTATACATGAAATAGATAATCAATATTGGTAGGGTGGCAATTAATTTATCAATAGTTAAAATTTATACTACAGGTATTAAATAGTTATCCCGATTCGTTGCTACATAGGTACAATTACCAGAAACGAAGGCTACGAGCTTGATTAACGTGAAAAATTAAGATAGTTTTATTCTGGGTAGATTTCCCTTAAACTTAATTTGAAGGAGTTATCATCGATTTAAAAATGACACGTCTCCAGTGGCTAGCGCCACACGCAAAAGAAAGTGATGGCACACCAGACGTGCCATCCGCAACGAATCGGTTAAAATTATATTAACCGAAAAAAATAGGTGTCGCAATTACTATCAATCAGCTAAATAATGTCAACTCGTCGAGTACCAGTGCTAGTAGAAAATACTTAACAAAAGGCTATGTCATCATAGTTCATTTCCTGTAGTCCTTTCCTTATTTTTGATTTGCATTCTTTGCGAGTCATTGGGAATATTGATAAAACTATATTTATTGTTGTATAAATGACCAACAGGAAAACAAAAGATTTTTTGTGAAAAATTGGTGTTAATACGGATTATGTAAGTATAGGTAATAGGAGTGCCCCTCCTTCCCAGATTCGAAAACAAGCCAAGATTATAATTCATTTCCAAATGCTTACGAATAGCAGTGCTTAAGACGAATAGCTACCGGACAGTCGACACTTAACATTTCTGATACATTTTATTTGTTGGGAATTGGTAATCGACTAGTAATGATAGTACGGATTTTTAGGACTGCTCACTGTGCTCACTCCAATTTATTGAGATTTCAAAGCTACCACCCCAAGTGGTAATACAACAAGTAAACTGAAATTGGGTGATTATTATAAATAGACCATTTTTAATATTATTGAGTCAGCAACGTCACGGAGTTTTTTTTGGGGCGGAGCGAGAGAAGCGAGTGAAGCTCCCATGGATCAGCTTCAATGGCGCAATGTCAGTTACGCCATAACTTCCCGAGTTCTTAACCGATTTTAATATTTTTTGCGTGGAATAGAATCAACAGGACCAGATTGTGACGGAGCCCAAATTTCGAAATTTCCAAAAATGTCCACCGAAACAAATTTTTTTTTCTTTTTTAGGTATTACGCTCTGCTGCCAGCGTAGCTTAATGCGTAGCCATTGAATCGCCTAGTAAATTATAAATATTTGTGGTATTCTTACTATAGTAGCTTCCGTCTCAAAATGATAAGTTGTTGATTTATTCAAATACATTTAGCATTTATTTTAGACTACAGGCCCGTGTCAAAAATTGATGGGTCATTTGAATCACCCAGGAGACCTATTTAGAAAGCTAGAAGGACATTAAAGAATAAGCACTATGCCGTCAAACTACAAAAGTAAGTAACCTTTTCTAGAGGGTTGATTGCAGAAAATTGACCTAATGTCTCGAATGGAGAACAGTTTTGTTTTTTATTTAATTGGGTTTAATTTTAGTTTTGTATTTAGATAAATAAATAAATAAAATATCAAAATTAAGTGTAGTGTTTTCTTGGTTGACTATGACCCCTTCCATACTGCAGTGTGTCGTCGGTCGCGTGCCACGCTGCAGTGTAAAAGAAAACGAGGGCACAGGCTGAGCCGCGGGACCCCGGCGCATAATAGACTTAAGACGGCACTGCTGCCGTAAAAAAAATGTTTTGAAAAAAAATTATGGAGAAAAGCAAAAGATGCAATTTTTCAAATTATTGAAAAGTTTCAATAAACACAGTTTAATGAAATATAGCAATTTTCTACATATCCTCGTTGTTTCAAATATTATTCAGGTAAATAAGTAAAGAAAAAATGATGCCGTACATTTTTTTTAATGCGGGCCATATTTTTTGCCTCATGAAAATAAAAATTAACCAATAGCAGGGAACAGTCATTCAGCATTAACCAAAAAACTATGTTCTCAAAAAATTACGAGTATATGACTCATGGTTAGGCGCGTGTACTAAATTCTCAAATATTTTTATGATTCTGATTTTTACTTTAAATCTGCTGTTATTGCGGCTATTGCTTAACATTTGACAATCCAAATGAAAAATGTGGACACTGTATCTTTCACTAATTCCATTGACTGTGAAGATACGTAATAGAAAGAAATGTGATGAAACTGTTTAAAACAGTTTTATCACTATTTTTTTCTTATTAAAACAGTTTTATACTATTTTTTACTTCCCGATATTTTTACCTTTTAATACGACTTACATTGTAAGGTTATGGTCAAGGTCATTTTGTGAAAATAGTCTTACATTTTTGTTTAGAAAGTATTTATTATAAGGGATATTTAATACGCAATGTAATAGAATAGATAACCATTTCTTTGCTAATTTAATTGAATCCAATATATTGAATGCAGTCAAAAAATCTCAAGTTCGATGACAAGTATGTATAGTATACATAGAGCTCATCTAAGTTGAAATATCGCGCCCTATTGCTGTACAAACAGCAACAACCTTAACTGCCCCTGTCACGTGACTACCAACTTTTTGAAAGAAAGTGAGAATAGATGTATGACGTCTTCATAAATGTCATTTTTATTGTAGATGTGTATGTAACGTTACAAAGTTTTGAAATGAACCATAATAACTGAAACTAATACTTTTTTCTAAGACCCTAATGAGTTTCGCATCAAAAAGGTGGGATTGTTTCAATTCAATAATAAGAGTAATGTCAGAACAATCATTGTCAATTTTTTCCGGTCGCTCGTTCGGAATTATTGGTTTTATCTTTTTGTTTTAGTTCTTTCCTTTCTTTTAATTTAATTTCTTTAAAAAAATACCGGCCCGACTATTTTACTTTGAGAGGGTCAGAATTGTAACTTTAAGACTAACTGGTATGGGAGTTGTGGAGATCCCGCGGCAGTTAGGTATTCATGTAAATAAATTTTACATCACCTAAAACACTTTCCGTACACAGAAATAACGTTTGTAGACACCAGCTGTTTCTATTTGTAGAGAAGGTCGGTAAGCCAGTGGATCCAGCGGTTCGAAGAAGGTAGTGAGGAGGCTCTTCGAGACCGTCCTCGCGGGGCAAGAGCCCGGGTGACTACGGAGGCGGAGGATGCAACCATTATAGCCACCCACTCTCAAGATCCCTTCCACCGCACTCGCGATTCAGCGGTTCAGTACCGTGTATGTTTGACACGGTCAAAATGTGATGTATTTTAAATTTTAGTATGAAATACAACGAATTCAGCACTAAAGTATTATTTTATCTTTAATTGCAGATATCAATGCAGACAGTGCGGCGTAGGCTAAATGAAGGTGGCCTACACCATCACATACGAGGGCTGCATTAAAAATATCGGAAATCGAATATTTCCACTGTTCCTGTCATATTAAAATCTTTTTAATTGAAAACTCCTTGGTTTCAAAAAACGAATACCACTTATTTATTTAAAAAAAAGATTCTCGGTCTAGTCACAAGGTCTTGTCAAACTTGTTTACTTTTTGAGAAAATGGAAATAACTCGAGAAAAATCAAGAGCGATGATTTATTATGACTTTCGAAGTAGTTTAACACAAAAACAGTGTGTTGATCGGATGCTTTCTGCATTTGGTTATGAAGGCACAAAACCACAATTTGTCGTTGGTTTGCTGAATTTTAACGTGGACGTGTCAAGCTCAGTGATGTTCCCCGTCAAGGTCGTCCAATAACTGCAGTCACCCAAGAAAACGTAAGCTGATTGAGGACATACCGCGAAATTCAGGCAACTTTAGACATTGGCTCATGCCAATGTCTAATACAAATAATGTTGTATGAACAATTATGTGTAAAAAAGTTTTTTCCCGATGGATACCGCATTCGCTCTGTGAAGAGTAAAAAGCGGCTCGCGTTACTTGGTGCGTCAGAACTCTCGAAAGATTCCACGGAGGATCCTCAAATGCTGTATACAAAATCGTATCAGGTGACGAATTCTGGATATACGCGTACGAACCCGAAACAAAAAACCAGTCACGAGTTTGGGTGTTCGAAAATGAGTTAAAGCCAACAAAAATTGTTCGTTTACGGAGTGCTGCAAAAAAAATGGTGACCACGTTTGTCTCCAAAACCGGCCTGTTGTGACAAAAATGTTGTGACTATTCCTCTTGAGGGACAAAGAACGGTTAATGCAGAATGGTATGCTAGCATTTGTTTGCCACAGGTCTTTTCTGAACTCCGTAAAGAGAACTGCAACCGCCGCATCATCCTCCACAATGCGATTTCTCACACTGCGCACAGAACAAAAAAGTTTTTGGAGCAAGAAAACATGGAATTATTAGACCATCTGCCGTACAGCCCCGACCTAAGCCCTAATGATTACTATACTTACCCTAAAATAAAGAATAAATTGCGTGGTCAGAGATTTTCATCACCTGAAGAAGCTGTGGACGCCTACAAAACGGCCATTTTGGAGACCCCAACTTCCGAATGGAATGGTTGCTTCAATGATTGGTTCCATCGTATGGAAAAATGTGTCAAATTTCGCGGAGAATACTTCGAAAAGCAATAAATACATTTTTAAATAGTAAAGTTGTGTCACTTCCTTGATTCCCAAAATTTTCAGTGCCGCCCTCGTACCAGCCCGAAAATTGTCACTTACACAACATCAGTTTTTTATTACTGTTGGTCCCAGTTATCTTCATATGATAGCGATTGTTAAAAGGCAGAAGGCACAAACAGTTGGTTCTTCATAATAATGTTTGAACATTGTTATAAAGTGGTAATAATATATTTTTACTGAAAAGCGTATTGGTTTTTAAAATTACCAGGACTACGATATTATCCGTCCAATCAAAATTATAATATTGAAGACAAAAGGCGATTCTATCTTCTTTGTGCTTTTGTATAAGTAAGGTTTTTAAAGTTTATAATTATATATTGCTACAAAAAAGTGTTGGTTTTTTATTTTACTTTTAGTCAGACTGGCGAACAAATTATTTACGCGCTTTGCGCTCTAACATTATAGCAAAAGAATAGGTATATTTAATAAAATATTATTTCATATTGCACTACAAGAATTGCAATTTTTACTTTCTTCACTTTTGTTAACCTGAATTTAAAAGCAAGACACATTTGAACCTTAAAACCATTCTAATCTTTGCATTTCGATCAACGAGGTTTTTGAACAGAAAAAGACACGCTGTCACAGATATAAAATTCGAGTAGAATTGAATAGATTACGCATGTCTGAAAAATTATAAGGTAAGGACACATCTTTGTGTAATAAAAAATCACAATAATTATGCGCTATTTCGATTTGTTTATTTGTTAAGTTAGTATATGTTTTATTTGAGTAATATAATATTAGGGGTTAAAGTATGAAATTGCCGATTTGTACTGAAAATCTATATTGTTTATTTTTTAAATTTTTAACAAATTTATTTAATCAAAATAGTTGCCATTATTATCTATACATTGCTGCCATCTAATGGGAAGGTCATTAATGCCTTTGCGATAGAATTCCGACGATCTAGACTGCACAAACTGTGTGAAAGCATTTTGTACTGCCTCCTGGGAAGAAAACTTCTTGTCACGTAGATAATTGTCCAAATCACGAAAAAAATGGTAGTCCGTTGGAGCAAGGTCTGGTGAATACGGAGGATGACGAATGGTTTCTAACTGCAGTTCCTGAAGGGTCAAAATGGTTTCTCGTGCTGTGTGAGGTCTCGCGTTGTCGTGGAGCAATAATGGTGAAGATCGATTCATGAGTCGGGGCTGTTTTACTGCTAGTTTTGTCAACATGGTTCGGAGTTCGGCACAATAGACATCTGCCGTTATTGCTTGACCAGATCGGAGAAAACTATAGTGAATAACACCATGCTGAGACCACCAAACAGTTACCATTACCTTTTTATTGGTAAGTTTTGCTTTAGGACACTGTTGTGGCATTTGACCTGGGGTCAGCCATTGCATTTTTCTTTTCCGGTTATCATAAAGAATCCACTTTTCATCACATGTTACAATTCGATCCAATATTCCTTCATTTCTGTACCGGTTCAACAAGGCAACACAAGTTTCAACACGCGTTTCTTTCTGCAGATCAGTCAAATCATGAGGCACCCATTTTTCGTATTTTTTTATTTTATTGATTTGACGCAAGTGAGTCAATATTGTGGGTAAGGTAACGTTAAACCATGCCGCTAATTCCTGGGTACTTTGACTAGGATCGGCTTCCACTATCTCTCTTAATTCATCGTTATTTACCTGTGTGGGCGGTCTTCCTCGTGGCTCGTTCTTTAAGTCGAAATTTCCATCACGAAAGCGTTTAAACCAAAATCGCACGGTGCGTTCATTAGTAGACCCCTCTCCAAACGCAGCATTGATATTGCGGGCTGTTTCTGCCGCGTTAGTTCCGCGTCGGAACTCGTATTCAAAAATAACTCGAATTTTCGCAGTATCCATCTTTCTTGTCTAAATTGAATAACAAAAACAATTGAAAGTCGATATTCAAATGTTTTACATTTTTTAAAAAAAGAACATCATAGAAACCATTTAAAAAAAGTTTCATTCGAAAACCTCAAACCATGAAGATTCTATGTCAATTCAAAGAACCTATTGCAATAAAACGGCAATTTCATACTTTAACCCCTATTATTAATAATATTTTTTTATAATGCGTGTAAGAAATCTTTATTATTATTTGCTTGCTGCATCTATACCTTTCTAAGTCTATGGATGCAGGATAAGTAAAATTAAATTTTATCATTATATCATCCAAAAGCATGCGACGTTGCCGTTGCTGTTT
Source organism: Calamotropha paludella (assembly GCA_927399485.1). Classification (NCBI taxonomy): domain Eukaryota; kingdom Metazoa; phylum Arthropoda; class Insecta; order Lepidoptera; family Crambidae; genus Calamotropha; species Calamotropha paludella. Next base: position 26,178,243 of record OV656803.1, on the reverse strand, counting down.
GTTTTGGAAGAGCGGCAACAACTGAAAGCACGTCATCAGGCATGTCAAAACTCTGCGTCAAGCAGTGACAGTTCTCTGGCGCTAAGAGACACACATCACACACACAAAGATATTATGTCATAAAAACTTTAGTTTTGTAATGAAGTTGTCATGAGAAAAATAATTTCATCTCTTTCTACCTTTCTGTCTGTTGGGTCTTGAAGGGGCAGTTAAGAGTGTTGCTGTTTGTACATATTTGTTTATTTAGATATGTAAGTGCAAATATTCATAACAACAATTCATTTGTATGGTAGAGTTGACTTTTTCACCTATTCGTGCGCAAGTATCAACGTACGTGCCGCGCAGATATAGTATTAAAGTATGCTATTTTAGGAACAGATACAACTTTCATTGCAGTAGTAGTAGGTAACAATGGACAGTATTTTTTCCTAATTTAGGTTCGGATAGAATAGTTAGGATCAAACTTAGGTACATTTGACAATTAAAAAACGTTATTATTACTGGTCACTTCTTACATTTATTGATGTAATATACACCTAAAACTACTTACTGACACAAGGAAAATATAATAAATCCAATAATAACATACATTTTTGAAACATTTGTCTCATACGGGAGTTCCAGAGTACAAATAAATAATACTTAACCAGAGCAACTATTCAAATTCGTATGATAAATGCCGAGATACAAGAATCTGGTTTTTCGTTGAAATATACAAATAATTATCGGTCATTTCAAAAACCTCTGAAGTCACATTTTTTTCCAACACACTTTTTTGCTGAAAATGGTTCCTTAAAAGGAGATGCGTAAACACCACGTAAGTCGATACATTCCTTCCTCTTGTAATAATACCATGTGAAAGACGTTCATTGCATAAACAACATAAGTCTGACTTAAGTTTTTGCACTACTACTGCAAAATAAAAATAATACTTTGACTGACTCTAAAAGATTTGAATAAGTTTATCAGTATTTTCCCATACGTGGTCATTCGTTTTTACCAAATGACCGTGACTTTTTTCGAAAGCATGATCGTATCTACGTCCCTGGATTAAAACATTGATTTGGTTTCGAATTCCAGCTCAACATTTACAGTCATGAGCTAAAGACTGAAGATATTTTGGAATTTAAGAAATGGTGGCCAAATTTGTACAAAAAAAATACATATTTGACAACTGAATCTTAGGGAAAAAGTCTCAAAGGACCAGATTCACACCGTCTACATACATGAATTTCCAGTATGATTCAGATCGAAAAAAATAACCATCATAGCCAAGGAATATAGTGATAGATTGAATTAATATTTTCTAATTAATAAAAAAAATTACAACTTCTGTTTCTCTTTCATCTGCTAAAGCCTATGATTTAAAAATATATGATTAAAATTAAAATTAGGAAAAGCATTCTGGAAGAGCATATGCCATTTTATAACAACATTTTTAGCGGGCCAACTGCAAATGGTGAAGATAACCCAGATGAGAATGTTGGAGAATATGACAAATGAATACATGTAAAAATTTAATAAGATTATTTTTAAGTGTAATTTTCAAAAATATACAATAAAAAAATGATAACTACGATTGTTTTGGTTAAATTATATACCACTAACTGTATTTCTCGCTAAAAAAAACAGTTCTTGTTTTCTTTTTTCATTATTTCTATTAATAAACAGGGTGTTCATATATTAAATTCAGCATAAAAAAGTCCTCCGAAACTTTGTGTATGAAACAGTTTTTATTGATTTCTGAAAAATTCTAATTGAGTGAAATATGAGGTTTTTGAAAAGACCGATTCAATTTACTATAGAGCTGAAATTTCTAAGTATGATTCATACAGGGTTTTTATAAAAAGTCCTTAGCCAAATGTTATCTCACCATGTTTATTTTTTCTTTTCTCTGTATAAAAGGAAGAAGTACAAAAGTAAGTATAATTATATACACTATAAAAGTTATTCTGACTACTTGCAGGGCTTCATATCTATTGCACCCATGTCTTTGATATTGTGTTTACGTACACGAGACACCATCTGCATATCTAGATGTTGCGGTGCTCATTATGCTTTTCAAAACAACACTCGTAATAAGCATTACATTATTGCAGTCATTAGCCCAAGTTCCGATTGTTTATTCATGAAAATTATGCAATGGCGCTACATGTATTTTGTTTGGCCGCTTATAATAAGTGACATAAAAGTTTCGTTCTGAAAACGCATACAATAACTTTAGAATATTATGAGGTATATTGGTGCAACCATTATTGCTTTCGTTTATATGAGTGGAATACATGTGAAGCATTAAACTTCTAATTACATTTATACATATCGAATAATTCCAAATAAAATACCACAAAGTAAAGATCATAGTCTAGAACTTGGCCAATTGAAAATTTCATTAGCATGGTAAGTCTAATGGGTACGTAACTGCATACAAAAATCAAGTTGCCAAGTACAAAATTAATAAGCAATAGAACCGTATGACCTTCATCAGAATCATCGGATAGCAACGGTGATATTGAACTCATTGTATCTTCGCACATAATTGTTCCCCCTAATTTATATAAAGTTCATAAAATGCAAAGAATTCACTTGGAATGAATATCTTTCAGTTGCATGTCATGATAATCATATAATGTCGTGGGGGTTAAAATTTCGTTATTTAAAATCTAGAAATCTATGTTACATGAGCAAATTGCATGATGAATAGTGGTGTCCAGCTAAAGCATTAAACACAATAAGATGAACGTGATACATTGAAAAATTTTCTAGTTCTTCATTTTGGAGGATAGGAACGCCTTAAAGATAACAGTCAATTTTCTTTTAATTAGTTTCTGCAACCATAGAATTTAGCAGCCAGTGCTACCAAATAGTTCGTCAAATGGATGTACATATTGACGTAAGTTTGCTGTGCTGGCTTGTTAGCCAGTGTATCAGCAAACTTTATCCTTAAAAAGTCAAAAATGTCATATGATACTCACGATCACAGATTGTGATAATAGTTAACACTAACTAGTATACCACAGCTGATAGGGAAGTTTGTGTGTGTCGAAACACATTGATGTGCCAATAGCCCCTTCAAAGGAAGATAAATGCTGTAATGTCACACCATCTTTTAAATGTTGATTTGATGCTTTCACGGGTTTATATAAAAAGTGTTCCATTCACTGACTAGCCCAGTCTCATTAAAATTACTCCGAAATAGTTCAATCTTATATTATATAGTGTAACTCATTCTACAATGTACTTTGTATTAAGCACAATAATATTCTCCCTCTATACTATCCATATATGATTACCATGCATATTTTATAGAAAAATAATATCATTATATGTTAATTTCAATTAGTAATTGGTGTTCTGATACTTCCCTTTATATCAACTCTATTACTAAATTAGGTCAATTTAATAAAAATAAAAGAACACATGGAAATTATAAGTAACACACAAAAGTGGACGTCACATGAGACAGGCGTTACGATTACTCATATAATTAGATTATTAATTATTATAAGTTCAATGTTAGTTATCAAGTAATAATTACAAAAATGCATAGCTCACACTGTGCATAGCAAGTATTGTGCATAAATTGTTTCACAATTGTTCAGCAACCATTGTAGGCAAATTCATAGTCCAATTTGATTAGTTCCCATTGGTACAGTAATACAATCAATAATGTCAACTTTGGCGCCTTACACCAACTTAAATAAATTGCATAGTTATGTATAAACATTACCAAATGCTGAAATATAAATAATAAAGACAAACGACAGTACAAAATTGTCCTTTAAATATCAGTATTAGTAAATGGAAAACTGCAAGGCCTAAATATATTAATTCATTTCAAGCTTTAAAACGCAGTTTGTAACAGCTGTAATATTCATTATTTTTATTTATGGCCCATAATGTTCAGTAATTTTAAATTTATAAAAATAAGTTGAATATTACATTGTTAGGTATTGATCGCCGAGCTAGCGGCGGGCAGCGCGCTCGACTGGCCGCTGTTATACGATGGCATACATTACAAGAGAACACATTTCCTTTTCTTGACAGGTTCTGGAGGTTCCAACGCAGCCAGTATTGCCTCGTCGAAAACGTTTTTCAACCCTTTCTGTAACAAGTAATATGTTCATTTGTTTACATATTTTCTGTATTATATAAAAGTTAATGTATAATCTGTCTACCTCATTCAAAAACATATTACATTTCGAAATTCAAATGTAAGCTTATTTAATAATTATTGTACTATTGCAAATTCCATGTTCCAAACTTGGGATACGAGGGTGCTCCGATAAGTACTTAGCCAACAAAATAAAAACTAAAATTTTGGAAAAGTGATTATTTATTATTCAATAGTCTCCTTTTAGTTCGATACACTTGACCCAGCGATGCTCCAACTACTATAACCCGTCGTTCCGTTCTTTAACTTGAAAAAGTTTGGTTTGTCAATCAATTTCTGCGTGGAAAATTGCGTTTTATCCGCTTGCGGGGAAAAGTGTTTTGAAATTGGAACCATTCTTTTCAAAGAAAGTTTCGTGTAAGTTTTCGTAAAAATCTAATAAAGGCAAGGCAGGTTAAATACTGAAGAATTTGCCTGATTTTGAAAATAGGATAACTTCTTAGCGCACTCAGAGAATTCGAAGTAAAATATTTATTTTTACCTGTGTAAGTGCTGAACACTCAACATATTTGACAGCCTTGAGTTCCTTTGCAAGCTTCTCACCCTGCTCAAGAGAGACAGGCTTTTGCTTGATTTTTGCTAACTTTTCCATTGTTGTTGAATCATCTCGCAAGTCTATTTGTGTTCCTACTAAAAGGAATGGAGTTTTTTGCTGATGGTGAGTTATTTCTGGTACCCACTGAAAACATATTGCTTATAAAATAATTTAAAAACATCAAAATAGTGTTTTGCTATAAAACATTTATAAAGCTTTATAATAAATACCTTTTCCTTAACATTTTCAAAAGAACTGGGGCTAACCACACTGAAACATACAAGGAAAACATCTGTTTGCGGATAGCTGAGTGGCCTCAGTCTATCATAATCTTCCTGTCCTGAAAGCAATTGAAAAATATAAGTATAATACTATGGAAACAAATACAGAAACCATATTACTGAGGAAGAGTATAACCAAGTCTATACATTACCTGCAGTATCAAAGAGACCCAAAGTGTATGGTTCTCCTCCAATCATAACTGTCACAGCATAATTGTCAAACACCGTGGGCACATATTCAGATGGGAACTTGTTTGTTGTGTAGCTTATAAGCAAACAGGTTTTACCTACTGCTCCATCACCCACAACTACACATTTGATAGTTTGCATTTTGCTATAATTCTAGGATTCACAAAATATATTCTATCAATTTTAAATTTGTAGATGGTTCTGTGATAATCGGTCTCTAATCATAGCAATCCCAATCAAAAGAACCTGAAACAAACACAGCACAACTCTGTAATGAAACATTTTTAATTTTATGTGATCTGAATAAAATAAGCCATACAATTTATATTATTTGGACAATTAAAATAATGAAAGTTTTGTTAATAACAATCAACGTTTATGCCTAGTACACCTTGTCGTGTACTAGGCATAAATTGAAATGAATATTGGAAAAAGTAAATTATTCAAATTTAAAGGGGCAAAAGGAAAAGATTACAAGAGAATATAGTTATCCATTACACATTTCAGTTGTAAATTAAGTTAATTTTGCATCAATTAAATAAAATGAAGGTCTTATAATCGAAACACAATTTGTATAAAGTCATATCCACATATAAAATAAGAACAGAATGATATAAAGAAATTATTTAATTAATATTTGCTAATAAAGTTTATTGTTGCTATCAGTTTAATAAAAGAAATTAACAACCTTTCATAAAAGACTCTTTAACATAAAATATGGTCAATAACAGGAAACTACCAATGTTTTTTTAAAATTATGAATAAAAATTAATTCATAATCATTTTATTAACTCGCTAAAGAAACACATTACTTTCAGCTAGATGCATTGTTTTATTTCATGGAATACTAATCTACCTAGTTATCTAACTTCGATTTTTATATATATTGACCTTAAAAGAGTGTCATCGTAGAACAAAGAATAGTATTATCAATAATTTCTTAATTCAAACTAATCATTAATAACTGGTCTATTCTATTGTGAATTTCAGCCATTTTGAGCATATTAAAAATTACAATTCTGCCAGGCTCAGAAAAGCTGGCAGATCAGTTAGAAATCAAGGCCTACATGACAGATTTAAAAAATAACTGTATCAAACAATGAGAAAGTTTTTCATCTTACTGGGTAGCTACCTACCCCACCAAAGTAAAGTCAATTTTATAGCATTGTGACACCTGCCTTTACTTTTTATTAAACTAATATTTTAAACAATAAACATTTTAACATACCTAAATTTTATCAACTAAATAAATTTTTATTTCATTACATTTAATGCATAAACTATCATCAGTAACAGGTAGGACTACTATAGTACCATTGATTTCTGTTAAATAAAAGTTACCCAGTAACTAAAGTACATCTACCTCTTACCAATGTTATCAGGTATGATTGATACTCAGTACTGAAATAATTTACTATTTTTTTGGTTAACCTGTTAACCGGGGAGTTCCCTTTCTAATTATGCAACATGTAATGGGCGCATACTCTTTCACTAAGACATGTCAATATGTCACGCCTGGAGAATCTCATTGTATATTAGTATTTTTTTTATTTATACTTAAAATAAATTAAAAACTATGAAATATATATTTTATTGTTCATTAGTATTTATGAAATACAATGTAAAAACAAAATTTCAAATAAATGCAAAAAAAACCCAGCAATAAATGAAAACATTAAATTTAAAAATTACTAAATTCACAAACAAGTATAATTAATATATGCTCATTCATAATTTAGATTTTTATAGCCATTGTATGTATTTGTAAGGATTTAATTAAACAAATAAATAAAAAAGGTAGGTCACTGTATGTACATACTCATCACTGGTCATACAAAACACACCTATCTCTCGCAATAACAAAATGATACAGATTCCATCCACATATTAAATTCATGTCAAGACACATATGAATGACATATTATCATAGTTGTTCGAAAATATACCTCCTGCGGCATCCCAGACCTGACCGATACTGTTTACGCCAGATGTTTTTGCACGTACCTCTCCGTTAACAGGTTAATAAACATTGCTAGTTTTTATACAGAAAGGTCAAGGTACCAACACACAATAGGCCTGTTGTTGGAAATTTGTTAATGAATTTGCTTTAGGGGAAACCTGCTTGTGTCCTCCTTATAAACTCACAATCAATGTCAAATCGCTTAAAGCATAACAATATGTGCAAACACATAATAAATGGTAAACTGCTACAGTACCCTGAAATTTTATCACCAAATGATCAAATTAGAAGAAATTTGAAAGCAGATATGTAGAATTTCTTTGTAAGTCACATTTTTCTAGTAGAAACTAATATTTAGCTATGCCATCCAAGTCAAACTGGCTTTGAGATACTATTAGGGTAATTTCTAATTGGTAGATAAGAACCTTCCTGGGAAGAAGGCAACATTGCATTCTTAATAACCTAATTGATATTTGACAAATACAATTAGTATTCAAAGTTTCTACTTCAAAACAGAAGAACAATAAGTTATCTCGTCTCCAAATCTAAAATCATTTCATCTTTCATATTTTGTCAAATTAAACATGCATAAAATCAAACTTCAAATTATTCAAATATTTAAATCGAAAATAATACAGTTACTAAGTAAAATACCAACACTTCATATAATTATTGAATATATCTATTATACTTAATGAATAAAGAAATTATGTACCATTTATCTAGGTACATACATTATACAATTACAGAAAATAAAACAGTTTATACTATAAATTTAGGAGCCTCTTCTATAAATTCTTGAGTACAATACTACTAGCACTAATGGTAGCACAATCATGCAGTTTATCTTAAACAAACTCATGCAGTAAAGATTAAGAGATTTAAATAAGTTTTTGGAAATGGTAGTTTAAAGATGGGGATGTACATATTATTCATGAGTCCGTCATTTCATATTTATTCGCAGTGCGAACGCGCAGCATATAAGTGTGTTATTAAAACAATACATTTCACATTAACTTCTGAACAAAATATTGTGTAAAGAGAAACGACGAAATAACAACGTCGAAAGATTCACAAACCACATTGACGATAGTGTAATGGCAGTACGTTGGCGATCCATACCTCCATAGTAGCAAATGTCTGACATTCCGCTTTGCACTGCCGCGTTATCCCGTAATGAGTGTATCAAGTCTTTGCACACCAATTACAAAAAAGCGATAGTCTCAGGAAGTTTATCACGTAAAACTTGAAGGCCCGTCTTCAAAATTGATAACTATTTTTACATAATCACGTCACAATGAAACGACGTCCATTTTGTTTCAAGTATCTTAAGATATGAAAAGAAACACCAATTCCTGTTCTAATAATAAAAAAACGAAGATTTAATATTTCACTTACCTTGGCAAATTACTAGGATACCAAATATACACCTAACTTCAAATACTTGTAAAAACAGTTGAAAATTATAATAATCGCGTAGCGGGTTGGGTCATTGACGGTGACGCCATTGATTGACTCAATAGTGAAGCGGAGCTGTTATTTAAAAAAAGTATTCAATTGAATCTCAGATTGCAAAATCGTTTATTGAACATTCTTCAAAAATTAAGAAATTAGAAAAATATGATGTATATTATAAATACTTTAATTAAACTTGTGTGATAGAAAAACCCTTTTCATGAAGGTAAAATCCCTACTAATATTATAAATGCGAAAGTAACTCTGCTGTCTGTCTGTCTGTCTGCTACGCTTTCCTGCTTAAACCTCTCAACCGATTTTGATAAAATTTGGCACAGACAATCTTTAGTCCCTGAGAAAGAACATAGGCTACCTTTTATTGCGAAAAAAAGGGATGAAGACGTTGAAATAGGGGTTGAAAGTTTGTATGGGATTTCTTAATTTTAAAAGATAAAACCATGAAACTTTATATTTAAGCACTTGATAAGATATAATTAAACATTTGTTCCAGCGTTTTTGAAATTTTGACCAGTGAGGGGATGCAATAGGGGTTGAAAGTTTGTGTGAAGTTCGTCATTTTGAAGATAAAAACATTACATTTTGTATTTAGGCACTTAATAAAAAACAAAAATCGTTTGTTCTAGCTTTTTTTAAATTTTTACCACTGTGGGGGTAAAATTCTACAAACGGAATTCCCGAAATTCGAACGGAACGGAACGGATCAAACACTTAAAGTAGCAGGTGTCCATTTAGAGAAAAACTGTTTTTCATTGAAAAACATGGCCAACTGGCACTGAACGTGGCATGCTCGCGAGTGTCGAGTCCAAACAATCTCCACATTTTAACAAATAATAACAAAACAGCAAACGTTGTGTACAAAAATGTTTTAAATTAGGTCATTTTAATATTTTTGTACACAACGTGACGCTGGCCCCTATAAAGTGTCTCTTGAACATAAGGGACCAATAAATTTTCCTAGGTACTTTCTGCCACTTAATGGAATACATAGGTACCTTATAACTACTGTAAACAGATATTTTTTAATTTTTTTAAACATACCTACTCTCTTTTAATCAAATGCTATACCCAAATCTATACCGTTCTTTTAATGTAATCATTAATATTCAAATTAATTTACTGTAACTGTGTAAATATTTGTTTCACGGCTAATTTGCTGAGCCGTTTGTTACAAAATTGGTTATGGATAGTCTGAAATCTGAAAAAGAACATAAGTTACTTTTTATCAAAACACCACGCGGGCGAAGCCGGGGGCGGAAGCTAGTAGAAAATAAATAATAAAAAACCTTTGTGTGTACTTAGGTACGCACGTAAGAAGTTATACTTTCTATAGCGTAACTAAACAAAGATAACTAAAAATTTCCTTCTGTTTGTTTGTATAAAGAAAGATAAATTTATAAATTATACTAGCTTCCGCCCGCGGCTTCGCTCGCGTGGTGTTTTGATAAAAAGTAACTTATGTTCTTTTTCAGATTTCAGACTATCCATATCCAATTTTGTAACAAACAGCTCAGCAAATTAGCCGTGAAACAAATATTTACACAGTTACAGTAAATTAATTTGAATATTAATGATTATATTAAAAGAACGGTATAGATTTGGGACAGACAGACAGAGTTACTTTCGCATTTATAATATTAGTAGGGATAGTGATCAGTAAGAAGCATCAAAAGATTAATAGGTTTTCTATATATCTGTATACATTATCAAGTAACATATCAAGAACCATTAAAATAAACTGTTTAGTCAATAATAATGAAAAATAATAATAATTTATATTATAAACAAATAAAAAGAATACATACCGACAGTAAACCTCAAATCAATAAACACACTTAAATAAAATTGTTATTATATAATATAACATTGTTATTATAATATCATATAAATTATTGTTAATCACCTTATATAATTTAAAATAAATAAATAAATATTTCTTACATTTACACCAAATAGCCTAGCCCAAAGTAAGCACTTTTAAGGCTTGTGTTATGGATACCAGGGTAACGGATAGACATACATATATGATACATAGATATGTAATATTCATAGAAATATATAAAAATACCCATGACTCAGGTACAAATGCTCGTATTCATCATACAAACATCTGCCCCTACCAGGATTCGAACCCAGGACCATCGGTGCGAAAGGCAGGATTACTACCGTTGCACAAAACGGTCGTCATTCAATCACACACACATTCATAAATATTTGAGGAACTACCATGAATTTAGCTATCGTTCTCACGGAAACTAGAGCCAATTAGCGGCCAACTTCAACCTGTTACTTTTGTGTTACAGTGATGCGAGCGTATCTTAAAATTTCACTATCATTTTTTTTCATAACGCGCCTAAAGAAGTATAACTTCAAAAATAATAACAAATTAACTAACAAATCAATGATAAATAAATATTTGCTACATTCACACCAATCAATCTAGCCCAAAGTAAGCACTTTAAGGCTTGTGTTATAGATACTAGAGGACACGGGTAGACATACTTATATCATACATAAATAAGTAATATTCATAGAAATATATACAAACATCTATGACTCAGGCACAAATGTTAGTATTCATCATACAAAGAGCTCCCCCTTCCAGAATTCGAACCCAGGACCGTCGGTGCGAAAGGCAGGATCGCTACCGTTGCACCAAACGGTCTTCGAACGTCATATAAATAGATTTTGGAAAAAATAAATAAAAAGACTTATTTCTTGCATAGATTACATTACATTAAACAAAATTCGTTTGAACTAAAAGTAATTAATGCAGTTTAATTTCACTATATTAATTATGTACATTCTTGGTCCCAGTATTGCAGTGAACAGCAGCATAGAACAGCATATCACAATATCACTTAATTTTCTAATGTCCTTGTACTTGTCCCTAGCTAATAAATATTTGTTATTCTTTTATTTTCAACAATTGTACAGGTATTATCCCCATTAAATAATGTTTTTACAGCAAATATATACAACAGCATATTTTCAAAATCAAGCACTGTCACTAAATTTCAAATGAACACATTATTGGCTTCCACTCATCAGCAAACAAGACCAATTTAGAAAATTTGACGGGTTAGAGAAATTAGACCTACTACTCACATCACAAACTCAACGGTAAACAACATAGTAAAAAAAACCGTTGTGTGTACTTATGTACGCACGTAAGAATTTATACTTCTTTATCGTTTCTAAACAAAGGTAACTAATATTTTAATTTTATATAAATATATATTGTTAACTACCATATATAATTTAAAATCACACACACACACACACACATTCATAATTAGCAGCCAACTTCATCCCGCTGGTTTATTACACTTCGCAAAATTATCTTGTTGAAGTTCGCCGCTTATTATGAATGTGTGTGTGTGATTTTAAATTATATATGGTAGTTAAAAATAATTTATATAAAATTATAATAACAATTTTATATTATATGACAATATAACAATTTTATTTAAAAGAGGTTTTATTTTATAAACTTTCTTAAGTGCATTTATTGATTTGAAGTTAACTGTCGGTATGTATTCTTTTTATTTGTTTATAATATAAATTATTATTATTTTTACATTACTATTGGTTAAACAGTTTATTTAAATGGTTTTTGATATATTACTTGATTCTGTATACAGATATATAGAAAATCTGTTAATCTTTTGATGCTTCTTACTGATGAAAGAATACGAGAACACGGGAGGAAATTTCTAGTTATCATTAGTTGTTTAGTAACGATAAAGAAGTATAACTTCTCACGTGCGTGCATAAGCACACACAACGGTTTTTTATTACGCTTTTTACAAAGGACTTCACTGCACCAGGATAGGATCCTCTTCGGTAATCATATCTATTTAAGATGACTTTTTCAAATTTGTCCCTTTTTAAATATACTGAGCTGTAAAGGTTTTATTATTTAAAATTTCTCTACCTATTTTTATTTCTCACACTTACACACATTACACATTTAAATAAAACACAAGCTCACATTAGCTTACTTGTACAAGATTGTATTGTTATTACTAGGAAGAGACTAGAGACAATATGCCAAGCTAAGTTAATATTCAGAGTTACTGAAACACTGCCTAACATCGGGCAATCTCTCATGGAATGATGAATTATACCTACAAGTGGATGATGTAGCAATGGGCTTTCTTGTATCACCTATATTTACTTACATTTTCATGGTGTATTTTGAGAAAAGGGTCCTAGCAACGGCACTGGTGTGTCCACGCTTGAAAAAAAGGTACATAGATGACAGATTTGCAATACTACCAAGAGATATGTATTCTGTCGGTTTAAGTCACCTAAATTCCATACATGCCAGCATTCAATTTATCGTAGCAGCCGGTGGCGCAATGGAAGTTAAAGAAAAATAAAAAGGACATTTATAGTATATTATTATACTTATTTTTTCATAGTATAGTACACTAAATATGTCCTCACCTCATGGCGGACATCACTCCCTCCCATGTAGCCTACTACCGAGTGGCCAGAGCCCTCCGTAGTGACACCTCCAACTTCACAACCCCTCTCCTCCGTCCCGATGGCTCCACAGCCTTCGACGACGAGGAGAAGGCGGAGTGTTTTGCTGACAGCATTGCTTCACAATGCTCAGTCAGCACTCAGACTTGCGACCCATCCCACCTTCAGTCGATTGAGAAGGAGCTCAGCGAGCTGAACTCCAAACCTCTAGACTCTGATCCCATCACAGTGTCCCCTGATGAAGTCCATTCCTTCATCAAGGGCCTCAAGACCAAAAAGGCCCCTGGCGCCGACGGCGTCTCCAACATGGCCCTTAAGCACCTACCATCTCAAGTGCTGGTCTTACTGTCCCTTTTATTCAACGCCTGCTTCGATCTCTGCTACTTTCCAGCAGCCTGGAAAGAAGCAATCGTAATAGGCATCCCCAAGCCGGGGAAACCCTTAAACCTCCCTGCGAGCCACCGCCCCATCAGCCTCCTCAAGGCAATGGGGAAACTCTTTGAAAGGTGTATGCTCGCCCGCCTAAAAGACCATCTCTTTACCAATGACCTTATCATACCCCATCAGTTTGGCTTTCGAACCAAACACTCATGCCCCCAACAGGTTCACCGCATAGTCGAGTACATCTCGAGCGGCTTTTTCCCTAGGAAATATAAGACCGTGGCGGTTTTCTTTGATGTAGCCAAGGCCTTCGATAAGGTCTGGCACGCTGGACTAACTGTCAAGCTGTACAGACTTAATCTGTCAGTGAGACTGGTCCGGCTAGTAGCATCATTTCTCCAGCATCGTACCTTCCGTTTCAGATACGAAGGTACTCTCTCAACTCCGCGTTACATAACAGCGGGCGTGCCTCAGGGCTCTGTCCTGGCTCCTCTGCTGTATGTTATATACACCAATGACATTCCCGTCCCAACAAACGGGGTACAACTGTCCCTGTTTGCAGACGATACTGCTCTGTATCTCAAGGGCTCATCATGTAGGAATATCCTCCCGAGGCTTCAGACCTCCATCAACTCCTTAGGCGACTGGTTCCGCGAGTGGCGTATCGATGTAAACCCGGATAAGTAATCCGCTGTTTGCTTCGACGCAAAACGCACGCGTGTACCGGCCCGCCACAACCCACCCCGACTCCAAGGGAAGTCCATTCCATGGCAACGCACTGCCAAATTTCTAGGCGTCACCCTTGACCAAAAACTGACATTCTCTCCTCACGTCAAGAGAGTGTCTCGTAACGCGCGGTTTTACTTGGGGCGTCTCAACCCTATGTTGGGGCGTCACAGCCGCATGTCACATCGAAACAAGCGAACACTTTATAAGGTTTGCATACGACCGGTGATGACCTACGCGTCCCCGATCTTCTCACATGCAAAGGCATCAGTCCTTAATAAATTGCAGGTGATTCAAAACCTTTTCATACGTAGGGCCTCAAATTCTCCCTGGTATGTCCGCAACGCGGACTTGCACAGGGACTTTGAACTCCCTACTCTCCAACAATACTTCATAAAGGCCTCTGAACGTTTCTTCGAAACAGCAGAGAGCCACTCTAATCCACTTATCCGGGGCGCATCCAACTACACTCCTTCCTCATCCATGAACCCTCTGACTAGGTGACCTAGGTCTGTCCTGACAGACCAACCCAATCAATTGTCAGCTGACCTGAACCTCCTCTTAGAGGCACAGGAATCAGCCAAACGTAGAGCCAATACAGACCCATCAGGTCTACCCCAGTCCTCTCAGATGCCGACTGGCCCCCCTTCTGGGAGCCAGCCGACTTAACTTCATTCACGACTGACCCCCCTTCTGGGAGTCAATCGTTTTTTCTATGCGCTCTCTCACCTAGGTGAGTAGCGCTTGCGCCACCCCTCTCTAGAGGGGTGGTCGCCTCAGATGACGGCTTATGACCTTCTCCGGGTGCAAGCCAATCCCAGGTGGTGTTTAGTCAGTACGAGTCTGACATAACTATCGGGCCGGCCCGAAGTATCCATAGAGGGTGAATCCTCTATGGATCCTCCCTCCCCCGTGTCCGGAGGGTGCATTTTGCATAAAAAAAAAAAAAAAAAAAACATAAATTCAAATATGTACCTATATAAAAAAAATTAAACCATAAAAAGTGGCCAGGTGTTCTCATTATATGATAAAAACAAACCATGTAGATTTAACACCCCCCTGTAATGGGAACAACTTGAATATATATCTATGGCTTATTTTACAACAAGACAATGTACAAAAGTTTAACCTAACCGTAAACCTACAGACTCCGAACTTTTTACATGTTTTAATTTAATAAAAATGTCGGCAACCATGTCTTGTGTTGGTATGTATTTGAGGTTAGTGTGATAATGTACAAGTGAGTCTCTGATGAAGTGGTGCTTAATGTCATTGTCTTTAATTCTTGCGTGAAACATGTTATTGTGCACCAGTTTGATAGAGCTTTGGTTGTTAGTGTGCAAGGTTATGGGATAAGAGATAGCGAAAACTTCGTTGATTAGGGTTTTTAAATAAATAGCCTCTTTGCAAGCCTCAGCTAAAGCCAAATACTCGGCTTCTGTTGTTGATTGTTGAAACCACGACATTGCGCTGCTTCCGTATTTTCCAAGATATCCTTGATCTTCATTCATTGAATCTTATTTTTTCATAGTAAACATTTTCATTCTAACATAAATTCAAATATAAACAATAAACCATAAAAGTGGCCAGATGTTCTCATTATATGAAAAGAAGAAACCATGTAGGTTTAACACAATTTACTATGGAATCGGATACAGATAATTATTTGCTAACTTATATTGGTTTTAGTAATAAATATACTACTTCTTTCTGCTCTGCAACAATAAAATTACAACGAAAATTGAATTAGTACGCAATTGAACATTTCAATTTATCAATGTAGGTACTACAGCGATGGTAAGTGTCAAAGACCTTTGTTTGGTTTGCCATTATACTTTTTCCAATGCAGGATGATACTTTTGACAGTTGACACCTAAATACAGAGTATAAAGTTGCTATTACAATGTCAAGCCAAACATAAGGAAACAAACGCAACCTTAGTACGTAGCAGTAAGGAAGTGACATCTGTCAAAAGTATCACCTATATTGAACATAGTATAACCATCATAGACAACAAAGTAAAGAGTAGACAAAAACATATTCCAGCAGCAAAATGAGTACCTGTTAAAGTTATGAAAGTTAAAAACAAAAGAAATCATTATTCATTTTATTTTATTGTCAATATCTGCCATTGTTTCTGTATCCACATTTGGTGAAGGCGTATCTCATTTTAATTATTCAGCCTGCCTATCAATTTGGTACTGTAGTTGAGTAACCTAAAAATGCCGTTACTGGGTGATATTTTTCCAAATTTCTCAGCAAATACTACAGAAGGTGAAATTAACTTTCACGATTGGCTTGAAACATCGTAAGAGTTTTTTTTCTTTTTTCTTGTAGAAGTATTGCTGCGCGTATTTCTAGGGATCATTTTGTGTTACAGGTGGGGGATTCTCTTTTCTCATCCATCTGATTTTACACCTGTTTGCACTACAGAGCTGGCGAGGGTCCTAAATCTATTGCCCGAATTCGCCAAACGTAATGTTAAAGTTATAGGGTTATCATGTGACACTGTGTCATCACATAAGGAGTGGTGTAAAGACATCAAAAGTTATGCAGGTAAGTCATTATCTGTCATTAGTGTGTGCTTACTCAGGTCATTACTAAAGTGCTATTAGGCAAAACAATCAGCAAATACTGATTAATACTAAATTTGTTATTATAATAAAACCATTGCAACGGATTATTTCAACACCTTAGGAGCTTGTTCACAGGATGATAAAGGTAAAGATTTAAAATGTAGATGTGCAATTAAGCTGGTTATTAATAATTTATCCGGTAGGTTTATTTAAATGTGACGTGTGTAAAAATGTGTAAGAACTAAATATGTCACCATAATATTAAATTTTATCATTACTTTGATTTCACTTGGTTGAATCTGTGTCATATCAGTATCAAACTTCTTTAATTCTTTCAATATTGGCGATATTTACTGTTACACATATGATAAAAAATTTGTCACCAACAAAACAGCAATTAATGATCACAATCTAGGTATGAGCACTAAGTTCAGGAAGCAAGTGTTGTCAAACATCACTTGTCCTGATATTAAATTAATAATCTTTAAATTTATAACCACTTGTCATTCCGCTACAGTCCCAATGCTGTGCAAATTGTAAAAAAAATGTCAGACTCTTAGATAAAAAATGCCATTTTTGTGTCAAAGCTAGGACCAAACAAAATAACTACCATAAAGCTGACTAAAAAAGAATTGATTTCACCACAAAATATTTGGATCTCCGTAACTCAAAAATTTATCGTAATTAAAAAAAAAAAACAGCAGGTGAAGCAGAAATTTGAATATGGTAGCAATTGCTACCAGGGACAGATGAGGGGTGTTGGCTATAGGTACTATGGACTGACAAGTGGATAATCTAAAGACAATTCAAGCTCAACAGAATATGATAGCAGAAAAATTTGAATAGGTAATATATTATTGGAAAGTATGAGACTGGTTTTTGAGCAGGTGTATTGCTTTTTATTATGAAGTTTATAGCATTTTTTAAATGAAATAAACTCTTGAGTATAAGCTAATACAAAATTAGTGATTATATAAAATCCTTAGTTGATTTAATGACCATGTTTCAATCTGTTTGATAATCTTTTGCACAATGATAGTAATGTATGAAACTTGTTAATTTTTCTTATACTTTTAAACTATTACAATATAATAAACTGGGCTCATATTTAAATGTTAAAAAAAACTGCCTTTGTAGTGGCTATAGCGTCTTTCAATATAAGACTTATTTAGCCAAGGCATAGTTGTAGACTTTCAATACAGGCATTGCAAATATTCATGTACAGGGCATTCATTAATTTTTATTATATTGTTTAGGACTTAATGAAGATGAGAAATTCCCATACCCAATAATTGAAGACGAAGATCGTAAAATAGCAACCTTGTTGGGTATGGTGGATAAGGATGAACTGGACACCAGTGGCATGCCCTTGACTGCACGTGCAGTCTTTATCATTGACTCAAACAAAAAATTTAGACTGTCATTTCTTTATCCTGCTACAACTGGCAGAAACTTTGAGTAAGTTAAGTATGGAGATGCTGAAATTATAAAATCAACAGTACTAATAAACTAGTTATGTTAATGTTTCAAAGAGTAACATCATGTTAAAACTTATCTCCTGTAAAATCAGTAGACCTGACCACACTGTCATAGTTCACTTGTACATGTTTGTTGTGTATTTTGTAGACTGGACAAGTGATTTTAATAACCCAATGACCGTTAACAGATAGGTGCTATAGATTATACATAATTCTTCTAAATAATGAGAAGTGACAAAAGTAACTGAATGTAAGTAGGACTATTTTGTTGAAAGTTAAAAGGAATGACTGTTGCCTTACTCTCATGCATGTTTGGTACCTTTACAACACAGTGTCTATACTCTTTTGATTTGATTTAATATTTTGCTATTAGTCTCATATATTATTTATTTATTTCTAGTGAAATACTTCGTGTGATTGACTCTCTGCAGTTGACAGATAAAGCTAAGGTTGCTACTCCGGTTGATTGGAAGGTGGGTGGCATTAACTTATACACATTATCACACATACATATATGTTCAGGAACGTGTATATTTAAATCAAACCATGATCATCAAAATTGAAATGTAAAATGAAAATTGCTTGAATATCGAGATATTTTTGTGAGCAGTGAAAGTATCAGTATTAAAAAACTGAAGTTTTATATTTTATAAAAAGCAGAAAAGCAGAGCCAAGATACATATTTATAACAATTTATTTGATATTATTTTTGCATTCACAATGCCATATTTCTATATGATATAAAAATCGCATGAAAAAGAACTACCACGCCTCCAAACCCTCACGTGGGATTCTAACACACCACCTTTCGCTATCCGGGTGAATACGCTGACCATTGCGCTTCCGAGACGCTGACAGTCGCGTCGGAATTTACAAACTTATTCCAACTTCTACTATGAGCTCTGGTATGTTGCCACTAATGTTGAAGGTTAACTACTGTCAACATAGAAAGTAATATTTTTACAAATATTATACATTCGATAAGATATAATAATGTATTTTATTTTTGCTTTTACAATACCACATGTCTATGAAATACTCATAATTTTTTTTTTTTCAAAAAATTTGTAACAACACTTCATTAAATTAACGTAACCAAAATAAAGAAGGAAGGTAATCTTAGTTTTTTTTTAATACATAAGAACATTATGATATCAATTTTAGATAATTTTATTGCCCTCACGGTTAACAAAATGCCTAATAGGGCTATGATAATCTACAAATAAAACATTTTATTGGCCTATGCATATAATTATTTATTCTTGCCGCACGAATTTATATTATAACCATAGAGTTGTATCGAATGTTAATTATAATAGGTACAATAAAGCGAAATGGAAATGGTTTTAACCGGTAAACCAAATTAATTGCGAGCATTTAATATATTAGTTGATGTTTTTGCGATTAATATATGGACGCTGATAAGCAATGGTGTATGCGCAATTATCCATATACATTAATTTTCCCATACTTATTTGTTTTAAGTATCTTTAAACTGTTTTGCATAATGTTAAATATGTGACCAATAATCAGAATACGTCGATAACTACGCATTTGTGAGTTGATACATTATTCCTTATCAGCGTCCTTATAATCTCATTCCAAAAGTCTTTCGTAGTACCTACTCTGTACCATTTGATGTACCAAACAAACAGAACTGAGCACTCACAGCGAGATATTAACAACCGATGCCTTTATCTCTACAAATAGGATGACTACATTATTACGACTTAATAAAGTAATTATAAATATTAGTCATCACATATTATATTGTTCTGAACCCAAGTCAAGTAGCTAAAGCACTCGTGTTATATTCAGCAACAACGACGGTATTTCAACGCTCAGACCAGTGTCAAATTGTTAGTAAAGATGTTTTCTACGTTGACCACCCAGTCGGGGATCAAACTCGGGATCTCAGAAAGGTGTTACCAAGAAAACCTGTATGGAAACCACTCAACCAACAAGGTCGTCCAGAGAGACCTCCCCCACCAATCCATAAAGATTTACCCTGGGTTAAAAAAAGGTGCTTCGCAACATTCGGTGCGGGAGCAAATGTTTCGATACGTCTGCAATAGTTTTATATACACTCTACGACAGAAACATTTAGAAAAATTACGCAACGTTACTTAACATTTCTTATTACCTGCTTCTAGAAATGGAAATAACACTAGCGAATACAAAAGTCGCGCGTATTGAGCTTAACTAGTCTAGTCCAACAGTTCAAAACACTGGTGTGGGAACATCTGAATATTTCTATATATTTTTATTTCGGTTGGTGAAATAATTTTCCTATCATCGTTACTTCTTTTTTGCCGTTTGGTAATTAGGGAAAAGGTTCATGTATAGGTATGGAATTTTTCTGTTCGACTTCAATTGGATGAAAATGGTATCTCGAAGTTTCAAACACATTTTTCAAGTTAACTATTTTACGTATGTTTCACTATCAATAAAACATATAGTTTGTAACAACATCTTTTTATAACAATCTATACCATAGTCTCCTATGCTGACTACCTAAATATTAACTTTTTTATAGAGAATCATGACAGAAGATCCTATTAAATGCTAAATGGTTTAAATACTATTGTCGCTGGTTGGCTACTAACTCCTAAAACTTGAATAAAACCAAGTTTTTCGTTTTCACAAAACGTAACACCAAGTTCCATGTTTCCTACAAATCTATATCTTAATACTCACACTTATAAAATACGATACAAGTTGTGTTTGTCTTTCCATCCAACTTATGGTAGTATATATTAAAAACCTGAGATACGTTGCTGATCCAAATATCTATTATGTTCACGAATTATAAATCATGTCCTTTTGCACAACTACTTGGAAGAGCTCCAAAAATTAAATAAATTACTTAGACAATTAGTGTTATGGAACACTAATTACGTGTGACTAACACGAACCCGATGTGATTTCCACTAGTAACGGTAATCAGAAATAAAGAAAAGGCAGACACCAAGGTGATTCCAAGTGCTTATTTTTCCATGTGGTTACTGTTATATATTTTATTTAGTATAGTATTTTGCTAAGAAGACTTGCTAACTAGGCAATCTGGATACAAAGCAGTGTGCTCGTCCAGCCTGGCTAGTCAGTCGTGTCAGAGTCACCATCAACATAACTTTTGCGAAAAACTAAATAAATATTCTTTTCACCTCACACGCTCGGAAAAATTTGGTTTGTCATTCAATTTCTGCGTGAAAAATTGGGTTTCATCTGCTAGTGTGGAAAAAAGTTGTAAAATTAGAACCTTTCTATCAAAGAAAAACATCATGGTACGTTCCGAATCGTCATTATTATTCATATTATTATTTTAGTTCATGAAATAATGAAATCAACAAGAATCAATATTATTAAGAATTTAATATTTTATAATAGGAATTTTATATGTATGGTGGATGAGATTTCATAACATATGATTGGATTTCGGACTGCACCCGAAAAATATTGTCAAAGTGATTATGGTATTCTTAGTCAAATCACATTTAATAGAAACCAATAAAAAAAACGGGTTGCACTCCGGCAGAAGTGAAAACATGAACATTAACGTTGTGCATTTTTGATATTTTGGAATAATTAGGGAATAATTTCGCACGAATTACTTGAATTATCAGTATAAAAGTACTATCATTTAAGTGCTAATGGAAACAGCAGGAGCAGGCATACATTTTCGCCGCGCGGTAGAAAGAGAGGGGAATATTACTTGCTCTCCTACGCCGCGGCGGCGGTCTACTCGCCCTCCGTCTTATGAATTTTCGATCAGGTCACGTGTCCTGACGGGAGTTTAACATTTTTTACCCATCCCAAAAAGTGCACAATGCCGCTTTAGAAGTTTTCACTTCAAAAATATTTAAAATTACGAATTGTAGCAATTTTACTTTTAATTTTTAAATCAAATAAACCAATTTACCATTTTATCTAAGCTGTTTTTCTTGCATCTAAATATAATTTTCCTGGCTGTAGTGAGGTGAAAAATTGTATGTTTCGCTCGGCAGCAAAGTGTTTAGCGTCTCGTACCTTTGAAACCCTCGCTACGCTTAGGATTCAATAGAAGTATCTCTCGCGCCAAATCTCAACTTTGCAGCCTTGCGTAACAAATAACTATTTTTTTAACTGGAATCTTGAGATACCGTATAACGGTACTAAACAAAAAAATTGTTTTATTGTTTTAGTTAGTGTGTGTGTTGCGTGCGTTTAAAATGTATTATCATATATTATAATTAAAATATATGTTTAAATTCATTAAATGTCATTATTAAATATATTTCTTTTATAAAAACTATTTATTCAGGTTTGGTTTGTGCAGTTTTGTCTTACGCTAGCAAAATAACATGTTTAGTTAATAAGTATGTTTTATCCAAGTTACAATTTTTATTAACCGATGATATTTTCCATAATGTGAAATAATTTTTATATGTTCTTGTGGGAAATTCCCACGATCTTAATAGGTACTAGCGGCCCGTCCCGGCTTCGCAAGGGTGGACAAAATTCTTTAAATTTTTTCTATTATTAAATATTTTTCGTTAGCGCCATACGAACTACTTGCGGTTAACTATGGCAACGTTATTGATATAATCGAAAAAGAGCGGGGAAAAGAGCGGACAGACAAACACACAAACCACTGTGATCTTAGATTATAGATTCAGGATAATAAAAATAGTTGCTTGTTTTTGACGGTAACGCCCTTATACGTTTTGTACATTACGCGTTTTGATGTTTATTTTGAAATTGTATATTGTGTCTTGAACATTTTATGGTTTGAACATTTTATGTATTTAACATTCTGCGTGTTAAGCATCCGACATCTGAACCGTTATATTTTTTTCTTTATTTTCAGAAAGGAGATGACTGCATGGTTTTGCCGACCATACCAGAAGACCAGCTTAACCAAGTTTTTCCTCAAGGAGTAACTATAATACCAGTGCCTTCTGGAAAGAACTATCTCAGAAAGACCTCCTGTCCAAATGTGTAGCCTGAAAGTGGCTATAAACATTCCCGAATATTGTTGTTTTCTCATTATACCTTTGAATATTGTTATTAATTTCAATATGTATTATGCTGGAATAAAAGTTATGTTCTGATTTATCTGCAATTTTTTGTTATATCTTATCTCAGCTGAAATTCGTCCACTGCTGGACGGGATCTAGCAGAACAGTCTACCAAAATAGAAGGGGAAGGTGCTATAAATTATCTTTACGCTTGGCAGCTCCCTGTAAAAGACCATATTCGAATAACGCACTTTATTTTGTGATCTATGGTAAGAGTATCTACCACACGACCTTGAAACTTGATACAGTTTAATTGAGGAAAATGCGGGCAACCATATGTCAACTTAGCACAAATTGTCTTTTTTAATTAAAATGGTTCGACATTTTCGTTCAGATTGATGTGCTGTTCACGGTACAAGTACAGAAGAATTTAAGTAGCAACTAATCAGCTTCGATATATCCCACTATCACCATTGTCTTGATCCATGGAGATCGATTACAGTGGGACCATAATCTATTCAAACACTTCCCACTGAATACTGTTTTAATCGACTGTTTTAAACTTACTGTTTTAATATGGTCCCACTATCGCTATTAGTAATTTAACATAACAACGAATGACTAGTTATTATTACCATAAGAATAAACAATAACGGCGGCGGCACTCCTATAAAGTGCAGCTCCCTCATTCATTTTCAAAGTAGTGTTCTGTTATGTCCTATGATAACTGTGAAGTGATGTATGACGTGTTAACCTTATGACTCAAAATAGTTAATATAATCTATTTAGAGTTATGTATTTATATCTGACTGTAATTATGATTAATAAACGTTGATATTTATTTGTCAGTCCAATAAAATTAGCGGATTTAATTAAGGATTTCACAATTATAAATAGAGGGAAGGGACATTCTTGAACACTAAACATTCAATTAAAAATAAAAACTCCATTTGGAGATGTAACAAATGGAAGAGGAGGAGGAAGAGGAAGAGATGGTTTATTTTACTGTTCTGTATTTAATTCATAAGACTCCAAATCTATTCTAAGAAGGAAGGATTATGCAAACTATTATATCCCCGATGTTATTATAGAGGTTACCATGAGTACGAGCAGTAAACAAGCTGCGAAAGCAAATTCAGTGGAATCATCTTTGGAAAATGACACAATTAACATGCTGAAGCCTTTACCAAATTTAAACAGTAATAGAGAAGAGATCAAGGTTTACCTATCTAAAATTTGTGAAAAAAATGTTATAGATATAGAAGCTCGTTTAACTTTTCAAGAAAACAAACTTGCTGTAGATAAATATAAAGGACATAGAATTATAATTTTTGTTAAAAATTGTGCAATGGAACAATTAATTATGGCAAAACATTTGTTGATAGATGGAAAACTTTTCAAAATCGCATTTTCAACTGGTAAATCTGCAAAACTGGGGATAGTGGGAAATCTCCATCAATAGATCCCCAATGGCGATAGTGGGATGTAACGATTCGCTTTAAGTTGTTTACTTTTGTGTGTTTATGTTTTACACTCAGCGTGTGTTTCTGTTTCAAATGTTGATAAGAAGTTGGTATATTTTGACGACTGTTTTAATCGAATGGAAGTGACCTTAGGTAGAAGCCAAACGTCTCGATTCCTTTACAGGAGCCGTGATCTCAGAACGGCTTAGGCAATAGTCGTCATATATTTTCTACCAGCTTCACAATATTTTAATCGGGCACGTATCTAACTCTTAAAATAATTAAATATAAATTATGCGCAAAAAACTCTTAATAAATTGTTTTATTTACATGTTTAATGTGCGCGAAAGTATAAGAACTAAAGATTGTTTATGTTAGTAAGCTGTATAAGCTTCTGGTACCCAAGATCAAAAAGCGCCTTAGTATTTCACCAGTTATAGCATATTTTTCGTACTAGCTACAGCGTATACGACTCAGCGCGACCATGCTTCCCTCTACAAAGTTTGATAATAATTAAGGTATGAGGCAAAATTTGTGACATGCAACGCCTTACAACTACAAACTTACAAACGTAGCTTGACGTATTGCTCTCAAGTTTTGTATGTACGCACAGCACATGTGTGTTGAACTTTACTAAGTTCAAATTAAAGTAATATTCTTACGTTTTGCTTTAACATTCAATCAAGGCATTTCATTTTAGGTGGGATACATATAAAAAAAAATAAAAAGAATAATTAAATTTCTAATTTTTAAAAGAGAGTAGGTATATATCTTTTTTAAAAATCAGACTTCTTACTTATGGTATTTTTAATTATTCTTTTTTAAACACAATTTTCGCTTGTAATGCAATTAAACTGTTTCGTTTCTATTGTAATGGACTGGATAGTAGATCTTGGTAGTAATACGTAGCAGTAATCTACAAAGGCGGTACTGAGATTTCCCGCTATTACTGTTTCAAATTATATATTTTTTCGGACTTCCGTTATAGGTTTTTTGCGACCCATATTGCTAATAATTATAAGGGATAATAAAATAGGTAGAACATGCTTTTCTATTTTTAGAACCACTGACATTCAATTTTATTGAATGTCAGTGTCAGTCAACCATACGACCTATCCTCAATAATAAATTTCTTTTCTTTAGGTCATAATTAATGATGATGAGAGTTGATTTATAAATTATAGATGATCAATGGATGATGAATGAATAGTAAAATAATCCCTACCCTAGGTTTCAGTAAAGGTGTGGGGTTTTACTGAAATTACCTCGTGGACTTCTCGAGAGAGCGCGAAAAGACACCTTTCAATGTTTTGTTTCACTTGCCAACATTCATGCATATTCAGAAACGCTCAGTGGTTAATAATCCACCATTATTACTCACTAATATCAATCATAACACAAATGTGAACAAGAAAACCAAATCCATTAAAGTGACGCTTCGCGCTCCCTTTAATGGACAATTATAATTGTCATTGGCTATGTCCAATGACAATTATAATTGGTGAATTTTATTTTTCTGTGTAGCTATCTAAAGTAGGCTTAATGCAAGGTATATACTAGCTATAGTGCAACATTAATCATCCAGGATACCTACATATTTTAGAAAATTGAGTATTCCTTTAATAGTACAAAAGTAACGTCATTTAAATAAAATATTATATTTTATAAATTGTTCACTGCTGCTTCCTAGGGACGAATGGAATCGATAGGAAAAACTTGTTCTTCACCATGTACGATCTCTCAATCATTGAGGCTTGTAACTTGTACATCAACAACTGTAGAGTTTGTTAATATTACTTTTACACTACTTATAAGTATCGTCAATTAACGTTATTTTCATTGAGTTAACCTACGCATGTTATTGTTATTTTAGATGTATAGATATTAATAACATTAACAATTAACCAAACCTCTCCCCTCGACTACTCTTTCAATAGAGCGAACAAAAAATATAATAATTAGCAATTAGCGTTATAAAGATCGATGCTGTTTCTTTTACTTAGAGCATTGCTGCTTATATTGTAAGCAGGGATTATAGCGGTATTCGAATAGGGTTCTGAACACTGTTTTTCATTTCTGTTTTAAAAGTTAAACAGAAAGAAACTGTAACACATTGAATCTGTTTTAGAAAATTCCGGTTCATAAGTGTTAATATCTGTTACAGTCAATAAGGTTCACATTGGCATAACTATGCGACAGCTCACTAATGATTTGGGTACTTTGAAATGCCTATGTTGGTGTACTGTGTATACACATAGATAGTTAAACGTAAAACAGTTTCTAACAGATTGGTAACAGAAAACATTATATCTGTTATACTTTTATAAGTGTTTGACGCAAAACACCCAAATAAGTGATACAGGAATAATTCTGTAACAGATTCAATGTGTAACCCTTATGAAAATTTATTCTTAAAAAGGTGTTTTTGAATCCCTGATTGTAAGCACACCTAAAGCATCGCAAAAATAAAAGAAAATAGTCTATTAAGTAATGTTAAGTATTAAAATAATATCAAGCAAGCAAAAAATATTAAATAGGCAATGAAACACCGATTTTGGCGAAAACATTATTCTATCCATTCGCTAACTACCGGTTTTATTAGAATGATGAATTAGATGAATAACTTACGTTGTATAAACAAAAACAAATGATTACGTTCGATATCATTACGCCACGAGAAAATGTTGAACCTCATGCTTAAAAGCAGATTATATTTCTATAAGTTATATTTCACTATGTTTCTGAGAGTTTTTGGCTACCGCACAGTGGCACGTATCGGTCGTTGGCTCAATATTTCACTGTAATAAATAAAAAACCCGAAGTTTCATAATAATATCATCTTTTATTTATTCGTACCAATGACCATTTCCCAAAAGCGGTGGCCTCTACTCTCTAGTAGAGGCAAATTGCTGGTTCTCTAACCAGCAATTTGTTTTAAGGCTAAGCGTAGCGTTGCGTGTAAATGTTGGGACAAAGTACTAATAATTGACTAAGTAATTGATTATTAAAGAAAAAAATTACAATATCAATCCCATTCCGCCCAAAATTCCGTCTTCAGCAACGTCCGCCTCTCAATAGGCTCATCTCAGTGAATCCAGATCGGATGGTAATCTGTCCGCCATTGAGAACAGCCATCGTATACCAGATTTTTGTACAATCAGCCACGATTGTGGTCATCCTAAAGGAGGCAGTAATGTTGCTGCGAAAAATGGGTGAGTTTCTGATCATCGTAACGAAATTCGGGATTGAGGCCAAACAATAAGTGACTGACCTGTTAGATTACGCCCCTAGAAAAAATAATTAGAGGCCCTTAAAAATCGACTGCTCGCTATATATGAAAACTGGCGAACCGACAAGAGGCATGGAGTTGGTCCACCGAAAGCCGTTGCATAACTCCTTCGCTGTATGCGTGACTAGCCAGAGAAAAATCTCAGACGACACACACACCGACATAATTTTGTGGCAAAACCACCTACAATTTTTGGTGCAAGAGGTACTTGCTGTTACCGAGATGTCAGTTGTGGACAATCTTGCAACTGAGGCCGACAAGATCATGCAGACCACGACCCAGCCTTAAATTGCTGATCTACCTTACCTCGGCAAAAGTAAAGATTTGGCCGTAATCACAAAATTAAGTGTCCGAATAATATGGAAAGACTACGTAGGAGATTTCGGGCTCGAAGGTGGCTCTCTCACCAGCGTCAACGGTGACAAAAACAAGTTTATTAATATGAAGTCATTATCATCATTATTATGACACTAACTGGGAGTTATTATTCTCGTGATCTTTAGTTAAATTATTGTTTTTTTTTGTAAAAAATTTTAACGGTATACTGCCAATCGAATTAACTTTCCACACAAGATGTTCAATTAGCATTTTTCTGAATACAAAGAAATACGCAATTTTCTTTTTTTTTACTACTTTTGCAAAGAACTTTGTCAAATTAAACAAAACTATTACAAAAAAAAATTACACTTGGACACGACAACCTAGGTATGTTGTGTTAGTTAGTTAATTGCTTCGATTTTTATGTTAACATTCCTCAAATAATTTTAAATATATATTTTTCAGTTAACAGCGATATTAACGGAAAAATATATATTTAAAATTATTTGAGGAGATTCTCAGAAATAATGAAAAGTCAGAAGAGTTTTATTTTTATATTTAAATGGGCAATCGAGCATTTATGTAACTATTGACAACTTTTTTTTTTTTTTTTTTTTTTATTTTAGGATGGGTTTGCTCTTGATCCTAATCAAGCCCGGGGGCCATGACAGAATCCACGATGGAACGAGCTAACCCAGAAGGTGCCTATTCACCCTGGCCTTGAAAATAGACGGGTTATAAGTTCTCGGAAATACAGACGCAGGGAGGGAATTCCACTCCTTTTGAATACTTAAAAGTAAGACAAAACTGATCTTTTGATTGATAAAATTTTCATGCTGATGTTAATTTAATCCTTTGAAGATTTTGTCATTATGGGAATCAATATGTTTTATTCGACGACCCGATGAAAATCCCGACGGTCTAGAATAGATTTTAAAGAGGAGTCTCACGGAACATAATACATGACATGGTACTGTAAGCTTGATAGTAGGTCCATATTATATATAAAATACAAATCTAGGCTTTGTAGAAGCTTACAAAACTATAATGTCTGGCGTTAATTAAAAGTTTCAAAAATTTGTGCCATATTGATTGACGTATCAAAGAATAGCTAAAGAAAAGAGGGGCCATTGAAAAAGTTGCAACAGTTTGTTACGATTGTGACTTTATAGCTTGTCTTTTTCGCCGGCTTTGCTTTTTGCAACATTCGACTTTATATTGATAGATTGTAGATCATGGCTTATGGTTTTCAATAAGTATTTTCAATTTAGTTGATTTTTTACTTTTTTAAATGTCTGTTTCGGAATCTGCATTTAAAGAAACAAAGTTTTTTCTGCAAGGAATCCTATACAGGGGGTTTAATTAATATTTTTTTGATTTTTTAGTTCGATTTAGATTAATTAATTAACATTCTGAATTGAACGTATGATTTTACTTACCTATAACATAATAACAAAAAATGCAGACTAACGTAATTTTATTTCCAATATTTTTTGAAAAATAAAAATATTTTATTCTTATATTGATTGTTTAAAGGTATGGTATTTGGACGTTGTACGAAAAATAAAGTTTGTTATATATAGGAGCTGGAGCAAATTACGGCCGACTGGCAGGCGGCCCGTGGGTTCCAGTGAAAGCCCTCACTTTCATCAGAGTGGGGCCTCGCCACTGCCACAGCGAAGTGAACGTCGCCGCGAGCTAACACCGCCACAATCGATCGGCTGCTGCAACAGTTCACCTCAGAACGTGTCTCGCGCGTCTCGTGCGATTCGTGATGTCCAAATTGTGGTTGGTTGTGTTACTCGCGGCGGGCGCGGCGGCGGCGGGCGGCCGCCTGCCCCGCACCTCCCCGCCCGTGACTCCCGCTTCCGCGTCCTCGCCCTCCACCCGTCTACCCCAAAGGAACCTTACCCTTTCAGCCAGGTCCTCCGTCAGAAACAGGTAAACGAAACTTTTGCATAACACTTTCCATCATACATTGATTTCGAATGTCAACTAAAGTGTGTTTTATAACTCAGTGACAAAATGAAATTTATACTCTGTCGTTGGATTTGCTACTTATCGATTTTTTATGTAAATATTTACGAAATCATATTTGACATTAATATCTAAGTAATTATAAGTATCACAACTATTGGAAGCTGCAAGAATTATATAAAGGACACCTTTACACACTACAGAATTTTGGTTAAATTTTGAACGTATATATTGGTTTTAGAGTTTATTAAAGTTGAAAGCTCAACCAGATTTTTGCGCTCGATCTTGTCAAGTACGACTACTGCACGATACTGCTTTCATTGAAAGGGATCATTGGTGCAATGATCCAGTTCTGTGCAACGTAATATCTTGACGAATTTTGCCAATTAATATGTTTTGATGGTTTTATAACATACCTTTTGTTTGTTGTAATGTCAAATGTGATTATGAAACAAAACGTGATATTGTTGATAGGTCAATGAAAACAAACCCACCCATCTATTTATTCACATACTAACGTATCGTTGTTTGAGTAAACGGTTGTAGTTAGATGTAAGTAGCAGCGAAATAATTTTGCTCTGTTGCAACGTTTCGTAGGTACTGTAAGGAGGTAACATTAATAGTCTACCTATTATGGATATGTTTACCAGCGATTTATTAGTTCTCCTGCAAGAACAATCTTACATTTACTTAATCTAACGATAACCTTAAACAATTTAGAGCAACTACCTAAAACCCTTGATATGGAGATGTGTAGTACTTAGGTTCTGTGTGTACTGTCTGTTAAGTACTTGAGCATGATGAAGATCACCAAAACATGGATTAGTCCTAAGACTAGTGATATAAAATTGTCGGAACAGCTAGAGTTTTTTAATTTACGACACCGTTATACCAATTTAATATAATCTAAAAATTATTGGCACAAATTTGACTAACGTTAATTTTTTTAATATTTGTTATCGCTTTTGATATTACTTACTCTATGGATATTTTGTCCGTCTCGTAATATAAGACTGAGTGCACCCGCTAAAACTTTTTTATTACCAA
Source organism: Calamotropha paludella (assembly GCA_927399485.1). Taxonomy (NCBI): domain Eukaryota; kingdom Metazoa; phylum Arthropoda; class Insecta; order Lepidoptera; family Crambidae; genus Calamotropha; species Calamotropha paludella. The sequence goes on along the minus strand of OV656803.1, from coordinate 26,146,891 downwards.
TTATGTAGTCTCAAACTGAGCACATCTTGTGCTATGGATACTAAATGGCGGATATAAGACATAAATAAGTACGTAACAACCATGACTCGGGAACAAAATTCTTTTGCACATCGCACAATATCATTACGGGATCGGAACCCAGGACCATTGGTGGACCAGGCAGGATCGTTGCATCAACAGGTCGTCAAACATTTGCGTCAAAAGCTAAACCTCTTTAAAACTGTCTTCTTTATTATAAAAGTAAGTGTTGTAATAATTAAACTCCTAATTGAATTTTACGTAATAAATTTATAAATTTAAAATTGAATGCCGGCCTCGCAGACTTATTCTTGTCAAAGGTGATCTAGATTTTTATAGACTTATTAATAAGGCATCGGAGCAGTTTTCTCATGCATAACTTTTTTAAAACGCAAGATGAAGTCTTGCATGTATGAAGTTTATAATGATGTCTTGTCCCAAACCTACTAAAATAAGATGTGAAGTATTTTTAGTACTATGCTCATTTTATTACATTTTAGCGTTACATTGCTTTTACCATACCACTCCATACCATAATAACCATTTAGATAAAGAACACACGTTTAAGTCAAATGTATGTCAAATTACCTGACTTAACCATTCCCTGTTCCATAAAACAATCGGAATTAACGCAAAGGCAACCCCGCGCGTGCCTGCGAATCACGTCTTGTGCTCGTATGGCTGAGATGCTACTACATAATACATATGCACTATCTCCGCTCGAGACTTGGATATCGCGTAATACATCACACATAAATAAACAAAACCAAAGATGATAGATACTAAAATAACTATTTTATCGTCCGAAACAAAAATATTTTTATATTTTCTTAAGTACTTAATTAGACAGGTATGATTTACCTACATGTAAGACTAAGTGCTATTTTATTTTACACGTTTGTACATACAATTACCTAACATTTTAATTAATATGAAAACATTTTTTTATTTTTTTTACAGTGTCACATTACAATATTAAATTAATTGTAACCATAAAAAAGCTACCTCGCAAGCAGTGGAGAGATAAAATAAAAAAAAAAACAGAAATGCAGAAGCAGTGTTTTTAGGACTGATTAATAACGCTGAAAAAGAAGCAAGGTTGAGTTAATCGAATTGGGGGAAGACAACTAGGTTTTCAAACTCATTTGAGGATTTAACATTCTACTTCTTGTAAGTCTTTACAAATTTTTGAGGTTGCAAGATCGGTTAAGAAAATTTTAAATTATATTAAACAAGCCAAAGAGGTTTATTCTCGTAGTACGAGGAATGGCACCAGATTAGTGTCTGCTTTATATCCTAAAAGTATTAAGTTCCAGAACAATCGTTGAATGAGTATGGCAATTTTAAATAAATTACCTCAACCCGTAATATGTTCTCAATGGTTTTAAAATTAATTGTAAATATAAGATCTAGTGTATTTCCTCATTTTGTGCGTTAAGAAAAATCTATCAAGAAGTTACATACGAGTAAAAGGTTTATTACTCACCATATTTTGATTAATTTTTCTATTTCCTTGTCATAAAGTAAAAAATAAATGGATTACGCTTTTAAACAAATTTCAAGTTTTCTAGAAAGCAACAACTTTTCTTATTGTATAAATATTGAGACGCAGCTCTTAGTATTTTGTTTAGCATTTCGAAATATCAATGTCTTAGCGTCTTAAAAATAAAAATATTTCTAACATGCTTTGAAAGCATTAGGAAATATTGCTCTTATTATAGAGCTATTATAATCATCGTAGTACTTGTCGGATCGGTGTCTAGTTCTGTCGAATTTAAATACCTCAGGGCATCCGGTTAGCAGGGTAAGGCTGTTGCAACAAATCGAAGTTATAAATAATAATTATGCAGTGTTACCGACGCGATAAGCGATAATAACCTGCAATCTTGTGCTTTGAGGGCTGATATGCTTTGTAATTTTAAAAGTTAAAAAAGCGAAAATATGACTGAATTTAAGTCAAAATTTATCTCACAATATTTCTAGGTACGGTATATAAAATAATATATAAATCGGAATCGACAAAAGACTCATTAAGCGGTAATCAGAACTTGTTGTTTCTAACGCCTAAAATTAATATTCCAATATGTTAAAAGTGATACTCCATCATTACCGTAGATTTTCCTAAATTAACTGTTAAAAAATTATAGACCTTTACGTTAACAAAATGCCTCGTTCTACTACTACTAAAAGAAACCGGATATTACACATATGAGATTTTGTCTACTAAAAGTACACACGTATTGTTAGTGTTCACATAATGCGTACTATAAGTTCCACAGTTTCACTTTCTTTTCTTTTTGTTTAGTTTTCAATGTCTACTTAGTAAGGTCGTGCTAGTGAACTTTTCTGGTTAAGTAATCTTGTGAGGTAGAGCATATTTTTCTTATTAGTTATTATTATATTTGCCTATCTCTGTTACACAAGTTACCCACCAAAACAAAAAAAATGTTTTATTAATGTTTCTGTTTATTTTCGATACCGATTTCGACAGGCCTTTCATGGACAGACGACAAGGTTTTCTGATCCTAAAGGCGAAAAATCATCGGTAGTTTAGCTACAATGTTAAAGTTTTGCTCTCTAATGTTAGTTGGAAAATCAATCTCCAGGTTACCTATAATAATCAAGGTCGCTTATTGGTTTAATTGGGTCGTAATTCATTTAATTTTTAAGTTTGAACGTTATGAAGATTCTATTGTCACAGGTAATTCTTACATCTTTTTAAAAGTTTATTTAAGTTTAAAATAAAAAAGCATTGTGTGTATACTTAGGTACAAGTTATACTTCTAAAATGTAACTAAGAATAACTAAAAATTTCTTCCCATATGCCAGTACTCTTTATTTGTAAAAAATATATAAAATTATAAAAAAGAGATTTAATTAAGTCGATAACGGTTTCACTAAAAGAGTATAATTGACCTAAAAAAGCTTTAAAAAAGAAATAGAAAATTAATTATTTATAGTGATCGGTAAGACAGCATCAAAAGATTGATTTTCTATACCTATATCAATATACAGAACCAAGTCATATATCAATAATCATTAAAATAATCTATTTATCCAATAATAATGTAAATATATTAATAATTTAAAAATATTAGTTAAACTCAAATCACTAAACGCACTTAAAAAAGTTTATAAAATGATAACCACCTTTATCACGATAAATAGTATAAATTGTTGTTAAATGCCATACCTATATAATTTAAAATCACACACACACACACACGTTTACTTAAGTGTGAATATAATTTATATCTATGTAAAGAAGTTTTATAGAAAGATTCAAAAATATGTGAGTAACAACTACCTTGATAATGAATTAATTAATTTATGAAACTTAAATAATGAATACCTTTTGATAAATTCCATTTGTGTGACAACATTGAAAATTTGATCTAACCATAACCAGCAATAAATTGTATTTGAGAATGTTTAAAATAAAATGACTTTCGTTTCATTGAAGGTTCATGTGAAGTGAATTCATTATACAATGATTTAAAATATTAATTCTGTTTTTGGCCGGACATAACTCACATGACATAAACATGACGTGCACTATACTTTGATGAACTGAATCCTGTCATAGAAAAAATATTATTATGTATGACATTCAAAAAGAGCATGATCTCTTTCTCAATTTGACCATAGAGTTTAATTATAAATAAATACTATATAGTTATCTGTGTGAATGTGTGTGTGGTACATTCAGTAGTGTGTATAATGTATATTTTAATTGTTTAAAAATATTAGCTTTCTACACATAAGCCGTCTCTATTCTACTTCAACTGTTTAATTGCACACTTCCCCGTCCCCGAAAGAACATCGGCGAAAATTGCTGTCGAAATTTTTTAGCGCCCATAAATCACATAGTTGCTTATAGCAATAAAATAATTTAATATGATTTTTCAGATGGTTTTCAAAAGTTATTAGAATTCTGACAAGATAGAATACTTTATTGAGCATTGTAATAACTAAAATCTAACGTCGGGGCTGCGAGCCGTGCTAAGTTTACGGAACGTTTTCACTTTTAACATTAAAAATATATCAAATTAAAACCTTTTTATTGTTACAACCAACGAATCATCAATCTGGATGGTGAATAAATACTCCGGCTAATCTTAATAACTTAGCAATAGCAAACATCACTTTGATATCAGTAACACAATGGTACCTAACAACATCCTACTGCTGTTTCCATGTAATGTGAAAACTGCCAAACACAGTAGTCCTACTTATATTCTAGCCTTAGGCAACAATTTGTTACTTAGATTCAGTGAACAATCAAATGCAAAAGTCAACCACCAGTGTGTCAATATGCAATTAATGCAAAGAAGAGAACTAGAAAAGTAATGTTTCGATTTTCAACGTAGATAGTACATACCTTTGACTAGTGACTAGTAAGCCAAGATTATTAAGTAATAATCCGGGCTTACTAGTCAATTAGGTACCTAACGAAATCCTAAATGGTTTTTAATCTAAATATACACTGGTTGGTAATAGCTTAAATTATAATTAATTACTAAGAAACTCTTTACTACTACGTTATCAGAACTACTCCGGTTCACATAACCTATGAAAGTTCAAAATTAAATAACTTTTAAAAAAGGGATACTGAGATGGTTTGGACTGTGTAGAGAGGATGGGCAAAAGAAGATTTACAAGACAGATACTGGAGTCAAATGTGCATGGGCAAGACGGTAACGACAGACAAAGGCGAACTTTCTAGGACCAAATAGAGGATGTCCTGAAAAAGACCTGGTCAAAAGAACCTGTCAGTGACGAGCTTGTATGAAAAAGCTTATGAGAGTTGAAAAAGCTAAAGACGTATGTCGGGATCGTAGTAAGTGGAAATCTGTGATCTCTGCTTACCCCTGTGATTTTATGATGATGATTTTTGCATTCAGTGATACTAGGCGATGCAGTTGCTAAGCTTCGCTAGTACCATATATTGGAGCGGAGCGTAATAAAAAAAAAAAATAATGTTAAATAAATTTTAAAATTCCACAATAATGAAAACTTTTAAAAAGCGCGCATTTTTTTCAGTGGCAAATCCCATAGAGCCAAAGTTTTTTTCATAACTTTTTTATTTTTGTGAATTTCAAAATTCGGGTTCCGTCACAATCTGGTCCTAAACCTGTTAATTCGATTCCACACAAAAAATATTAAAATCGGTTAAGAACTCTGGAAGTTATGGCCTAACAGACATTGCGCCATTGAAGCTGTTCCATGGGAGCTCCAATTATAGATGAGTAACAATTAGGTGCTCAATATTCTCTTACAGAAGCAAAGATTTTCTCAATCTTACATTCTTCGATTATCATGGCAGGAAAAAAACGGAAGCTATTCAAAAAAAGGAAGAGGCTTGCCTAAATTTCTACGCTTAGCAAACGAGTTGACCCATTTTGTGGTCTACCGATGGTGTACGGTGACTACCTCTAGTATCTTTAGTCGTCTTTTACGATACCCTTGAACGTGAAGTGTTGGTTTTATTCTACTCTGTCGGGTCCCGTACGATATATTTCTTATATATTATATACGAATAAATTTTCATGTCACCTTATATTGAAAATCCTGTATTTAGAGTTTATCAAAAATACATACTAAAAGTTCAAATAAATTAAAAATTGCACCACGCCATTATAAACAAATGCTTTTGAGATTTGTCAAAATGTTAGTCTGGCAATATCAATTGTATCATGGCCACATTCACTTCCTGTACAATTTTGTTCCTTTATATACTTTAATAGTGTTAACATTATTTTCTTGCAAATATTCATTTCTCAGTAGCTCGATGAGATTTTCAATAAAATCGTACAATTATTAAGGAAGACTTAGGTAATGTGCGACGGGGAACTGTTTGGGCAGCATTTATCTTATTAGCAGAAAGCATGTGCAGAATATTTTTACTAATGTCCTCGACTAAAATAAATAAGAAACATTCGAGAAAATAGGATAACATCTATTAAAATTTGCAGAAATATGCCATACAGTGTTTTCGATGACAGTTTCTTCAAGTCTTGCACATGGGCCTAAATATGTTACATGTTATTTGAGTAAAATACAGTGTTTCATAAGACAGACCTTTCAGTATCAGCAAATATAATTAGTAAAATAATAATTACCGTGAAATAATAAATAATTTGTTTTCACTATTGGTTTCAAAATGTAAACAATAAAATTTAATTCCTGTAATAGACATCGTTTATGTAAAATACTGTCGAAACATAGTACGCAAACTGGATTTGAATGTTTGATAGTGTATTTCATATCTTGGCATTTTACTGCTCTCAACAATACGGTAAAATTATATGAAATTAACATAAACGCAATACAACTGCCCTGTACAAGGTATCTTGTGGTAATCTCACTTTATAATTAAGAAGTTAATATCTAAACCTAATTGTCCTAATAGCCTATACGACCAATTTATTGCATGATGAAATTTCCAATGCGATCTGAAATAATCGGTTCTGTCGTCTTTTAAAAACTGACAGAGATATTTTAAAAGCTATAATAAAGATTGGCGTCTAGCTATATAAGCACAATTTTGACACTAAACACAGGATATGCTATTAGTATGTCTGGTGAAATTGTAATAATTAGCACGCTCGATATGTTCCTAAAAGCCGACGTATAATTTGAAGCAATGAATTTAATCGTTGAATATATCTAATCTTTTTATATCTCCGGGCGGCTTTTGTACTGCCTTACAGGTGGATGATATAGACGCGGTGTACATTCGAATCGAGATCAAGGTTAGGTAGTGGTATTGTTGCTACTCTGGCGCTAATTAACTGCGCTAATATCGACGGCCCGCATGAGTTCACTTGTGGCTTGCCGTAAGCTCCCGCCCCGTACTCACGATCTATTATCACGATGACGAGCTAACAATGTGAAGATCTCCGATCGCAGCGTTCATTAAAAATAATGGTTAGATAGCATATTTGGTGCAAAATGCGCGTATGAAACGCGATAGAAATGTGGATTTCGAAGGGACAACTGATTGGCCAAGGACGCACGCTGTCGCTGATCGAGGCTAATGTGTGGCTCATGCATGAACTTAACAGCCGATTTAAAAAGATTTAACTTTCGATTTCAGTGCATAGCCTGTTGAATAGTATTCATCTCCGACACACACGTCGGCGGGCTTGAGTCGCAGTGTCTCGCTCGTATAAATGTCAATGTCACTTTACACTGATTCAGGAAGAAGTGTGGGGCGTATTATGATGTCGCTGGCTTTGGTTACCGTATGTATCTATAACAAGGGCATCGGCCGGCTGCGACAAGGATATTATTTAGACAATAGCGTACGAAGATAATGTAGTCATTTCAAAGTCAGTCAGTTTCTTCTTTACGATTATAAATCGATTGACTTGATAATAGTCAACTCAGAAGTCTTTGGTTACAAAGTCGCGTCACGAGTAACTCAAAAATTTATTTATTAATATATGAAACTTATGCATACCGGCGAAAAATAAGGGATTTAAATAAAAGTACTACTAGAAATTTAGGAAATCGGAAATAGTGGAAATAATCATGCAAACAATAATTAGTAAAATGTTTTTGTGACACCATTAAAGGCGAGTCAGTAAATTTTCAAAACTTCTTTTTTATATTTATATCTGATGCCCGCGACTTGTCCGCATGAAAATCATTTTTATTAGACACTTTTGATTAACAATTCGAAAAATTAGCTTAGCTATGCAGTTAATTCTAATGCGACACATAAGACTTACTTTATATGCGACATTAGGACGTTTCCTTCTAGGGCAAATAGAATTAGATAGTAAGCTGTACAGACCCGCTAGCAGGCCACTTTAATATTTAATTAACGAGACCTATACTGACTCTAAAATAATACTTAAAAAATTCGACGGGTCTTTAAAGGTTTCGGTATCTCAATTGGAATCGCCCGTAAAGCGAGTTGATGTGGGTTCTAAACCTGCCTGATAGCTGAGACTAGTAGGTACTTAATTTAAGAGTATGGCCTTCAGTATCAAGGTGAATATTGATTTACCAATGATGTAGTTCATCATGATTTATCGACTCTTTTAACAAATAACCCTTGTTAGAATTTTCACTATTATGAATATTATAAGTACAATTTTGTGCAAATAAATGCTGATTAAGTGTTTGACAAACTTATTCAAATATTTTCACTTTTGTCTATAGTAGATAAATTTCCAAAAATCCCTTTAAGTGCTCACTTTCGTAATTACAATTACTAGACACTGTACGACTGTACTCTAACCGATCAGTCAGCCAACCAATCTGATTCGTTCTTCTTTTATATATTTTGATGTTATTTTGATCGTATCATTAAAATTAATAAGACAAAAATTAATATTACTCAACTATCCGAATGGGGCGATGCCAATCTAGTAAGGTTCAATCCGTCAAAGACCCAGGCGTGTCTTTTCTCCGCTAAAAGGAGTCCTTTCAACTTGACTCCTACTTTCCGAGGTGTATCCGTGCCGATCACTGACCATCTTGAGCTTCTCGGTATGTCTTTGTCACCAACTCTCAATTTTGGCTCTTTCATTGAGAGCAAGGCTCAAGTGGCTTCAAAAAAACTTGGCATTCTGGCGAAGGTGAGAAAATACTTCACACCGGAACAGTTGCTCAACCTTTACCAAGCACAAGTTCGATCGTGTATGGAGTATTGTTCTCATCTTTGGGACGGTTCCGCCCGATACCAGCTCCAGACGCTTGAGTCCATCGAGAGGAGGGCCAAGAGGCTCATCGGCAATCTTTTCTGTAAAAAGCTCAAAAGCCTTGAGCATAGACGGAAGGTAGCAAGCCTGTCCGTATTTTATAGGATACATTTCGAAGAGTGTGCTGCTGAATTGCACAACCTTGTTCCGCCGTCCCCAATTTTTCATCGGACAACCAGACTTATAAATTGGCGACACCGTTATATGGTGGATATACCAAAGAGTCGCACTAAGCGTTTTGGTTTCAATTTTATGATACGTACCGCTAAGGAGTGGAACTCTTTGCCTGAGTCTGTGTTTCCTGACAAATACAATTTAGGGGTCTTCAAGTCACGAGTGAATAGGTATCTTCTAGGCAAGCGCGTCACATCCTACATCGCATCGACGCTTACCATCAGGCGAGATAGTGGTCAAGCGCATGCCTATTTTCTATATAAAAAAAAACTATTACAAGTTTGCAATTTTTCTTCAAAATTGAACATAATACTGCTAAAACCAAATTTTTCACTGCAAGGTATTGAATTAAAAGATACATTAAAACTAAACATAAAGGGTTTTGGCTCGGTATTCGCGCAGATTGCCTGTTGGAAGTACCAGTTTCAATTGTGATCCAGTAATTCCAATAATTTGACCGTATTAAATATAAAAATACTGCAACATATTAAATATAGCTGGAATACAGTTATTTAAATACAATTGGTGTGGAGTAATGACATATTTTGTAGCAAATGTTTTTAAACCAAAAATAATATAGTAAGTACCTACTGGTGGTACACAGCTTTTTAAAGAAACTAAGAACGTATCAATTAGCCCGAAACATAAATTTAATACAACGTTATTTTTGTTAAGTTGAATAAATGAATTTATTTTCAAAAATAGCTCGTTTGAAATAGTTACTTTACGTCATTAAATTAGCAGTAATAATAAAATTTTGCATTTTATAAAAACGTATTTGATCGTACATTACTTTGAATGAAACATTTTTTTCGATAAAGAGCATCTCTGCCAAGGTATGTGACTTGCCACACAGGTCAGAAGGTTACAAACCTCGGGCTTCTTGCATCAATGCAATACTACGTTTTCTGTGATATAATCTGTGACACTGATGTCAGAGCGTCAGAGGTATTCGATGGCGTAATTATTAAGAAACTAAGCAAGCATTGACATTGATAAAGTTGTGAGAAAAATAAATTTCAAAATAAGTTAGTTTACTGTCAGTAGTAGCACTCTCGAACTGACAGGTAATAATAAAATATCTGCATCTATGCCCAAGGTCCTATAAAAAAGAGTTACCTTAATGTTCTAAAACTATAAGCATCACAAAAAAGGTGTAATTGTTTTAGAAAACCTGTGACGGATTTTATCTATTTAGATAAAAAAGACGGTACAAATTAATTATAAGAACTTTAACTGACCGACACCTAAGGCACCTATCAGTACAGTGATAAAATTCATATCTTAAAATATTATTCATTTTATCTGAAACACGGAACTGTCTTTTAAAAGCATCTGTGATTTTCTTTCTATATACGTAAGTTAACAGCTTCTGTTATATAATCACAAAAATGTATTTATAGAAATATCGATTGTAATATAGATTAGTCGACTGAAACTTCCCAGTGGGTGGGACATTACCAGACAAGTAAAACAGGCCACCATCACTGAGCCCTGTCATAAGAGTTTAGAAATCATTGCATAAAATTGGCGGACGTTTAGTAAGCGTGGGTATGGTTGATTTACTATGGCTAATCAACGGTTCGTATTAATGACATTACGTAGGTATACTTATTTATCTATATAATCACAAACTTGAGAAAAAAATACTTATTTAAATGTGTTCGGTCACCTGTTATATATACTTTTATCCTTGTTTTAACGACTTGATACAGTAAAATAAATAAAAATACCCTTATGGGGTATTTTTATTTATACAATTTAGGGGTCTTCGAGTCAAGAGTAGGCGCGTCTAATCCTAGATTGCATCGTCGCTTACCATCAGGCGAGATAGCGGTCAAGCGCTTTTCTATTCACGATTAAGAAAAGTCAAATTGAAAATATGTCTCCACTTTTAAAGTTAAGGTAATGCAACGTACGTCTTTATTGATAAATGTTTTAAGCATATTTATGAATATCTTTTAAGCTATTAATCTTAAAAAGACCCTTACGCATTAAAAACAAGAATACTAAACTAGTATTTTTAGATATTATTTTTTTTTATTATTTTATATGAAAATAGTATCCTCAATTTGAAATTGAATAAAAATGTTACAAATATTACTGTCAAAAACATTTCGTGAATTACATTTTTAGCGCATTGAAAATTACAAGTACGCATTGAAAGTTGCGCTAAAATACTTACCGAACGAAATCTTATATAAAAAATTATATAAAACTAGAATAGTCGCCAAGGTCGTCTTGCATCGGCAATTAACATTACTTTTAATGGTCATCAGTCGCAAACTGGGTCATTTGTGTCTCTAACTTATCCGGTTTTTGGGTGCGGCGCCCTATAAACAATGCGATCTCGATGATAAGCGCCCAATAAGCTTTTATAACACCAGAATGCTACGCGATTTCAAATACATATTTGTTTTAAGACAACCTTCGCTATAAGTAGGTACAAATAAACTAAACAAACGTATGTTTATCACGGTACCTTGTATAATTTTGTGAAACTCTTTAGATGCGCAATCCATCATCAAGGTTATGTAATTATGTGTCTTAAAACTGAGACCTTATTTGTCAATCTAATTTCTGTTAATGTAAACAGCTTTATTTTAAAGTATGTCCTTAGGATTCATACCCATACTTTTTGAAGTTGAATATAGTGATTAAGTTAGATTTCAATAGAAAAAATGTTATTTTAGTGGAAACTGCAAACAACCTTTTAATACTTGTATGCTTAAAATCTGAACCAAGTTGTGGCCAGTGCATTCCATAAGATTACACAGATATCGAGGTGTTTGTGGACTTTTTAATAACACAGGCAACGTATCACCGCAGGCGGCATTAGTAAATTTAAATAAGATAAACACTACTGTAAACTTCATAGAAATAAAAAAAAAACACGCTTTGTAGAAAATTACACAATCATTTCAACAGTGTTTGATTTCTTACAAAATAGCACTACAGCTCGTTGAAGTCTTTTGTTAGAACCGTTCAATTATATTACAGATTATATTGAACAGTAATAACAAAACACTTAATTCAGATGGTTTTTGACTTGGATGATACAATCCCGAACTAGTGATCACATAAATAAAAGTACTTACTTGAAATCGATTTTTATGCTAAAATTTAAATTATTACTTGAAAATGAAAAAACAAATATTCATATTTCTCCTAGTAACAATATGACCTCACAAAAATATCAATTTATATTAATTATTACTATTAAGTGTAATTCAATTCTATTAACTCTTTTTCTTAGTATAATAAGATGGGACGGAAAGAATTTATTTATTGGTATTTACTACACAACTTAGACATTCATTTAATTAAAGAAAGCGCTTTCTTTGTCTAAATCTGTTCTTTATTTTTAAGTCCCTAAATATATTCTATATCGATTCTAAAAATGGTTCCCGATACTATAATAAAAATAATTTAATTCTAATCAGTTTCAAATACGGTCAACAGGTTTTTTTTATGTGTTTTACGTAAACATATCCGGTTTTAGTAAAAATCACATGAATACATTATTTAGTGGGATTACTTAAATTTAAAAAGTAGGTAGTACTCAATAACGTAAGACAAGAAACACCGATCATATATTTCTGTATTAGATCTTATTTCATTGCCATTTTTATGTGAGAAATTTGGCAGATGTTATACTTTTATAAAGTTATATATTTATTCTATAATTAAAGTTTAATTATGTTATGTAAATTAACAAATGGGATAGAAATTAAAATCTACAATTAAAATTATACATTATGTGACCGCAACTAATTAAATCGTGGCTGCGTCGTTACCGGGCTTCTGGTGTAGTTCTTCTTTCAGAAGATAAATGGCCACACAATCCTTTGCTAGGCTGTACATTAATTTTCAGTCAATATTGTAAAGATAATTATTATTGTACAAGTACTACCTTATTCCAATGAGTTAGCTCCTCTCACTGAGGGAGTAAGAAGTACCAGATAATTCATATTACAATTTATTACATTTTTGCTGGTACACCAAACGAAGAAAACCATACCCGAATGCGTAGATAAGATTTAGACATTCCCCAAAACATATTTTGAGGAAAACTTACGGACAAACTAACAAATGCGTCGAGAATTCTGTTTTAGGCATAACAACTTTTTCACAGTTCTGCGCATTAAACACAATATCACAATATATTATTAATATTTTTCGTTCGTTACAACATCCTGTTAACCGAATTAATTAGCTTTTATTTTTTAATAGCAATTTGTAACATTTTTATCCAATGGAATTAAAAACGAAAATCTGGGATAAAGATTTCCTTCCTTTTTATCACAAGTTTTTTCCTTATTTACTTTCACCTGTCCCGGTGTTTGTAATGAAATCTCGCAAGTTATTTTTGACCTACTTCCTAGCTTTCGATTGAGCTATAATTTTGCAAACATATGTATATCGTGTGACAATGCAATACTATGATGACATCGAGTTGATCTGATGCTGGAGCTGGAAGATGGCCATCGTACTCTGCAATAAAACGACACAACCCCATCGAGGTTGGGATCGTTTGATTCGAAATGACGAGTACTTTGATCCTATATGGTAACCTGAGTCTGATACTTTAGCTGGAAGGTGACCATTGGAACTCTGCAATAAAATAAAAAAACCTCATCGAGTTTGGGCTTTTTAACTTTTTATTTAATTTTAATAACAAATAATTATAAAACCAAGTTTCTTTAAATTTTTTTTAAATTATATCTTGTTTCGAATGGACTAAAGAAGTAACACAACGCGCCAGTACGTTATAGACATTTAATTTGGCCAAATAAAACCACTGTTTTACGCGTCGTACGTTATTCAAAATTAAAGATTACAATTTTTTAAATAAAATCTTACCAATAAATGAATCTAGCTTTGCCATAATTTGTCATCAATAAGATATATCACATATCTTCTCAGATGGTTTAATTGATAGCAAAATGACTTATCATTCCTAACGATAGCATGGTATTAATCAATAGTGTCATTGGCACCTTAAATGGGTCCGTTGGAGAAAACTATAACATAAAGCTTTATTACGTTATACAAATTTACTTCCTTTCGCTGGAGTACATACTTTTTGATGTTTATTGTTGTATAATTTTACTTTTACTTTACTATTTATGTTTTATATAATGTTTCATTTAGTTTTGATGTCAGTATAATTTTGAATAAATAAGTACTGACATATGTATCGAAGCCAGCGCAGTTAAAAGGGCGATTTTACTTTAAGATGTTTACTTTAATATTTTAAAAGATCGTAGTTTATTATAGCTCGAATTTTCACTACGGCGGTAAAATCACAAAAAGGATTTTCAAATGAAAACTTTTGACTTTCCGATTGCAAATAGTCGTGACGAAACATTAGTGTTCTGACAGGTCTTATACCTAGGTAGTCGCAGGTGAATGAGTATGCTTCTCTTTGGAATTCGAAAAGCTAAATTACTATTATCGTATTATAATTCCGTAGTTTATTTATATAATTAATCAATATTGAATATAATTTAATTGGTAACACAATCTCGATGATCACTAAATCTAACCAACAAAATGTATTTCATAATAATCAAGGGTTACATTAGCCAGAGAAAACAATTGCATTGTTAATAAAAACAATTATATTATTAACAGGATTCAAAATAACAATTATAGCTGCAACCACAATAATAATAACTTGTTCAATTTAATTTACAATGAAGTCAGTTGAGAGAATATATGGAACTTTAATGTCGCAATTTTACTTAGTAAACAATTAAAAAAATGAGCTGTCTGTAGATGAATGTTACACTGAGGTTTGAAGGGAAGCATTTACTTCGATATAGGTATGTTTATGTGAATATAGTAGATAATAATAAGTCTTAGTAGAGACTCGGAATATTGTATCCTTTATTCGTATTCTCTTTATAATAGTCATTTGGGAACATCATTTTATTATAATTTATTAATATATAGTATTTTTAAAATCACTTTTGAAACAAAAAATAATGTATAAGGGTAACTAGTGTAAGGTAACTAGATATCGTGATAAATTTGTAGAGCACCCTAGGAATTAAATTGGTTGACTCTACTGTGTAAGCTATAGGTTAGTACATAGGTTTTATGTATTTTATATCTATCTAAACTGTGCGATCGAGACCAGTAGATCTTCGGTAGTTTACCATATTTTTTTAATTTACTTTTGTCAAAGTTAACCTTGATAAGCTTCACACTTCAATTGCAGAGCAAACGAGAGATCATTCTTGTAACATTATTGTTTGAACAAATATTATTAATACACACTACAATAAACGCCTGAGTGTTTCAAAAAGCTCGAGGGGATTGCGTTTCAATACGGGCGACCTTCACTGGTCAGATTATCTAAACTTTTACATTCGGCAACAAGAACCCAACATCTGATTGAATAGAGCCTTTAAAACGAATTAACTTGCCTTCGTGTGACCGCTTGAGTAATGTGCCAAATTGTAAGGCCACACCGCATCTACCGGACAATATTTGCAAAATCCGGAACTGATATTTGTATTGAGGGATACGAGTTTGAATGACTATTCAAATTAGGTGGAAAATTATTTTTATTAATGTTAATGCAAAAAAGAACTCTAGTTGATGACGCGAAGCGAATGTTATATTTTGTGCCTTTTTAAGTTCTTAAAAGGATCAATGTGCCTACTTATGTGTTGTTTGATGCTATCACAGAGTAAGGGAATGATTACGTGATAATACTATGATTATCATTTTTACTATTACTTATTGACTTGTAAATCCTAATTAATTAACTTTGTAAATTTACTTTTCAACGTTGTTGCTGCAGTGATCTTTTGGCATATCCATAACTAAATAACTAACTAAATAAAATACAAAATAAAACAATTTTGATTTATCAAAATTTTAACCGTTAGCAACGCGCCCAATTAGAATATTGTGAACGTAGTAGAAATATATGAAGACCATTGCCTTAGTCAACCTGTGCTCATGGCTCCTGTAAAGGAGTCAATAGGTCAGGATTAAATATAAATTATGCAAAAAAATGTGGAATAAAAATTAAATATCCATAACTGTTTAGCTAAAAAGTGGTACGAATCTTAACTGAATATTGACACTTATTTATTTAATAGCACCAGAATAAGATTATCAATGCCTGCACCTCTGAAAGAAATACTTATTATTATTAAAATTAATGTTTTGCAAAGGTTTGTCTGAATCGGAAAATAACTTTCGCGCACCCGCACTTGACTACGGAACTCTAAAAATTAAACTAATTGCGTTGAATATAATTCAGTAATGCGACTAAAAAATTATATAATTCGTAGAAAGTAAAGTTATTATTCCAAAAAAGCCATACCTAGGAAAAACAAAGTTTGCTTAACGAACATGTAATACGTTGTGTAGAAGATAAATATTAAATTTACATAAATCAAAACAACTTTCATATTTTGGTAGCTTAAGAAAGTTTATTTTGGATAAAGTTTAGACTTTTGGGTAAACTATTCTGTATACATCTTGTGTCACAGCCCTGACCCAGTCATCCCGAGGTTGAATTCTTTTCAAACCTTTTTACAAAGAGTTCTACAAATACAGCATACCCACGCCCTGTCAAGATCATTTTTTATGAAAGTGTGTCTCAATTTAGTCGGTAATATCGATTTCAGTTGAACGAATGGAATGATATTCTCGTAATATTTTTTTCAATGAAATGGTCATAGTTATGAAAACATATTTATATCTTTTGTGGTGAACAGCAGACTTCTGTGGAACATGAGATACTCTTAGATGTCCATTAACAACATTGGCCTAATTTTGAATGTTCATGAGAACATACCCGATCTAACTCGACATACATTGTTAAATTTTGGACCATAAATCTGTTTGCTAACTATATAAGGTTTATGCTTACATTAAAATTATAAAATACATATATAATAGGAGTATTTTTAGGAACATGCGGATGCGGATTTCTGTTTTCCAATCAGTCATTCCGCCCGTGATTGAATCTGTACAATGATGCGGAGCGTTAGTAGCGATGCTACTTTTTCAGGAACTCAGAATCTCGAATAACTCGTGATTGTAAGTGCATTAAGTAAATATAGCATGCTGGTAGAATCCGCAAGTATACATGCTTCCACGGCACATTGAGAATACTCGACAGGTAAACTTTCTTTGACGCTGGTCAGCTGACCCACTTTAAAAATTTAAAACAGATCAGCTTTTGAAAAATAGACATGTTATCTAATATTACTTACAATGATTGTACACGACCGACATGGTAATAGAGTGCTCTTACAATAAAACCTAACGAATGCGTTGGGTTTTGTTCTCATGGTTCTCAACATGGTTCTTAGTGTATCTTCTTGATTAAAATATGGTAGCTGTATAGATATGCTTCTAAAATAAAAAAATAAATTGCTTTTAATATTAAAGTATATTAATTACTAGCTGACCCAGCCACGCGTTGCTGTGGCACAGTAATTTTATTTTTCTAAAATAAAAGTAGCCTAAGTTACTCCTTATTACATCAGCTATCTGGCAATAGAAGTCCTGTCAAAATCGGTCGAGCCATTTCAGAGATTAGCCGGAAAAACAGACAGACAGACAGACAAAAATTGTAAAAAATGTTATTTTGGTGTGTGTACCACATATTATATTCATGTGCGTGTAGCAAAAAAAGGGAATTTCAATATTACAAACAGACACGCTAATTTTATTTATATGCATAGATAAAGAAAGTGTTATCCATCATAATTCTAAATTAATTAATTTATTTAAATCGATTAAGTATTAAACACGTATCTATACATATAAATAAAGTTAAAGTGTCTGTTTGTAATATTGAAATAGGTAACCGTTTTTTGCTACATGCATATGAATATACGTTAGGTACGTTAGGTCTGTCTGTCTGTCTGCTTGTTCCGGTTAATCTTTGAAATGGCTGGACGCATTTTGACGGTACTTTTTTGGCAGGTAGCTGATGTAATAAGAAGTAACTTAGGCTACTTTTATTATATAAAAAACTTTTTCACGCGGACGAAGTCGCGGGCTGCCGCTAGTATTTAATAAGAACTAAACGATAGATAGAATGTTTTTTTTAGAAAGTTCAATATCTCAAAGGTTTCATCAAATCTGCTTAATAACATTATTGAAGCTTACAAAGTTAAGGGGAAGTCAAGAAAGCAATTTTTATTTGGCAAATTGAACCAAAGGAAAAGGCGGCGCAGAAACAAATCACAGCTAATATTTCTTATGTATTATAATAATTTTGTTTTACAGAAATTCATAATTCCTTTTCAAGCTTAATCCATCCATCAATCTTCTATACTTTTTAAAGTATGAATCTATTTCTATTATGAATTTATAATATATTATGTTAGTGCAAAGACGTGTATTAGCCACAAGAACTGTGGTGCAATAATCTTGCCACTTCTCTGTATCTCATCCAGAGTCTACATTGTTATTTTAGTTATTAGCGGAAGTTACATTTTTTTGTATCGATAAAATTGCATTTGACAATTAAATAATGCAGTTGCATTGTTGCCACCACCCGCAATCCCTCATTCCCTGTGTGTTGGACCTTTATTTCAAAAACCTAGTAAGGCGCATCTCTCATGAAAACGTAACCAGTCTCACAGACTAATTAGGTTCTGTAATGATTGCAGTCAATTGCTACGTTCTCAAGCATTCACACTTACTTGGTCTCTTTCCTTTGGTTATGTTTGATGTTTATTTTAGAGCTTTTTACTCTATTGTTTTTGCTTTTTATAGAGACTTACTATGTTAGCTAAAAGGATTTTTTCTCGAAATGACGCTTACTGTGTTTTGCCATGAGACAGCCTCGTTATTGGATACATCATCGAGGTAACCAAACGTAATGTTTATATAGGTAGACATAAATAAGGGTGTAAGTGGAATGTAGGAAAGGGGTTATTATATGAATTCAGTTCTAATTCAAATATTCAAGAATGACCAACAACATTATTACTAGTAATAAAAATGTCGCTAAGGCTTATTTAATAAAACCGATTCAAAACTAATATACCTTTACTGGTTTGCCGGTAGGTATAAATTAGCACACAGATTACTTGTCAGCTTTTATGCGGGCATTTGTCCTTCGTGAGGTTACAGTCAAGCCATTTGTTCGAACAACATTCACAATGTTCATAATAACATTAGGTCTAATAATGTACTAACCATATCCGTTATAACCTATACTTATAACTGTGCTGTTTACCAAACCTTGAAATAATATAACAGCACCATAAACTTTCTGTATACCTGTTTTATTCAAAAAGTTTTTCGTTATGATAGTCGACTTTACAAAATGATATGACAGACTTAAAATAAACTTAGAGTTTTAATTATATTTAGTTATTACACTTCCGCCAGTATCGCAGTATAAATAAAACTACATTATCCAGATTTACGACGCTTTTATTTTTGTTTTTATATTTAACATTGACGTTTCTACTGCTTTACTTCCACTGATCACAGGATGACTAAGATTGGGCACAGACAAACGACACCTGATCGACGACGTCGTCGATCCTTCGCCCTTGTGTCAGCGACTGGCAAATAGTCCAAGCGACCATACGTATTTTGATATAATAGTTTTATACTTTCTGAGCATTTCTATTAGTTAGAACATACAAGTTCATGTTTCTGCCAAAACTGCATTAATATAAAAAAATGTACACAATACATTTATTCTGTTATGTATACACTCACCTTATCGTGTTTTTATTAAAGAAATTATATATATATATATATATATGTATTACTGCTCAACCGATTTCGATGAAAACTTCCTTATTATCTGTTGTTTGATCTAACTTAAAAGATAGAATAGTTTTATCTTAATTATTGACTTCAGTATTTGTTATTACAAATCAAATGTTTATTATACGGCATTAGCGTGTTTTTATGGATCAGTTCGGTAAATTATTAATATTTGACTCTGTAGCTTAGTTTATAACGAGTCTGCTGGTTAGTGCCATATTTATCACTTTCAAGTTTTTAGAGAACGTTTAATTCTCAATCCCATGGAATTTAAAATCGCGTTTAGAATTGAATGAGTTTTACGAAAAATATAGAGTACGAAAACAAAAAATACAGTTTCTAAAAGGAAAAGTAATTTCCCACGAGGGCGGGTATAATTTTTTTTAAAACACGATCCATTCAACTACCGAATTCTTCGTGCGGCAGGTTAATTGTTTATTGCCGGTAATTGAGGTATAACAGCTATTGTTCCCGACGATCGGACAGCGCGGGCAGCCAATGTTCCACCGACGCGACCTCGACCATAGATAGATCACAATATGATTGTTGAAAACTTACATTATAAACCACCTAAATACTGCGTAGAAGGTTACCGATTGTATGGCTATATGAAGATTTTTCTAGCGTACGCTATTGTTATACCTATCCATTATATATCGGAGATCGCAATGCACGTTACTATTTTGTTTATCCAATTAAAGATAAATACTTGCAGATACAATTAAAAACGGAAAGGCTAATTAATGACACCTATTTTCAGTTCAAGAGCATTATGTTTTCGAATGAGATCATGTGAACTATGTGTCCCCAGGTCTCTTAATGGCCATGAATGAGCGGAACGATGGTAATTATTTTTATAGTTAAAATCTCATTTATTCTAAAGTGCGATTTCCTGTGTCTTTGTTCGGGTTGTATTCGGAACTTATATAACTTTAATTAATTTATAGTTACTCTGTGCCCTTGTGGGAAAGATCACTTGATAAGCGGACAGTTTTTATAATCATACTTTAAGGTAGGGTGTAGTGATTTTATTTGAAAAAAAAGCTCAATCAGGTATGTGGGTAACAAAGAATTATTATCCACAAAAATTATAACGTAACATAATAAATATTATTGCAAAAATTTGTTTAATGTACGTTGTGGTTTTGTAAAATTTTTGACAGCCAGTTACCATATTATTGTATTTTGTAGAGAAGTGTGTGTTTTGAATGAAAGTTTAATCACTGCTGTAATATATCATATTACTAAAAAGCGCGATGGATTAAGGTGGCTAATCAACGATCCATGTGGAAATTTGGAATTTGTATAGGAATCCTATGCCAGGAAACTCTGACTATATACAAGGTTATTTTATAAACACCATCCAAATTTTTTCTAGGCATTAGATATCATTCAAACACTTCATTTATGAAAAAAAATTGGTAGGTAAAATTTCCGCAAAAAAAAATTTTGTCCGAGCGAATTATTACAACAGTTGGTTACTGGCAAAATAGGTACTTACAGTTGAACGACCGACCGCCCGAAGCGCCTCACCGAGCTGCGCGCGCAAGTTGTAACTACATCGGCGCAATGAAATCAGTCAGCCGCGGGCTTTCCGCGATGTACAATGTTGCGTTCACGCATTTACGTCGCATAATTATCTACCTAACGAAATGTGTTCACACTTGCAATTGAAATCGAGGGCGAAATTGAACGACGGGTTTATGTGAAGAAGGCCCAAAGCCTCGAGAACTTAATATAAATATAATCCGTGCATTTAACGAAGTGACAAAGTGAAAAAACAAGTAATACAATAAAAGACAATGTTCATAAACGTGCAAGACTGTTTAGAGAGAAATTACCTACACTTTAAGGTAAAGTGATTGTTTTCAAACTTCATGTAAGTGTATTTTTTTTGGATTTTTAATTAATTATTTTGTTGGAGTAAAGCAAAATGTGTGCAGGGCGGCTAAGACTTGTGAAATTTTTCACAAAAATATAGAACTATTAATTATACATTTCTTTATCCTATCGTGTAAAATAGACAAAAATAACTTAGGTAGGTAGGTACTAAGGTTTTGGCACTGCATTTGTTTTTGCGATTTTCGAATTGCCTTTGCGATCCCTGTGTTTTTTTAGATTCTGTGGTTAATAAACACCCTTTGCTTTACTCCAACCAATTATTCTACATAAGTTGATTAAATTTAAAAAAATGCGACGTAAGTGCCTAAGGTGTGGTTTACTTTTATGTTCATTTTTTATTTATTAAAAGTGTTATCGATTAATATTGTTATAATCAAAGAACAAATCAACTTATCTCTTCTTCAATTTGACGTTCCTTTTTTTTTTCGTTTAAATTTGCAACTTATGAAAATCATTGTAATGTATCAATGAAATACGGGAGGGCGGGGCGGGGGTCGTGTAATCATCTGCTACAACACCGTGCGTAGCGTGACTGTGACAGCAATCGGATAACTTTGTGTAGGCTTAACTTAATATTTTAGTACTGAGTGATATTAAAAGAAAAAAATCTTGTTTCGTTATTTTCTTCAAAGAATATAATATATAAATTTGGATGGTGTTTATAAAATGACCTTGTATAGTTTGTACGACCTTGAGATACATGATATTGCTAAACTTAGACACGGACATAGTTTATAAAGTAAGCAAATTGTGTTTTTGTTTTATTTCCCTCTAATAATAATTAGTCGTGGTGCAATAAATTATTTCGCATTTTCAGATTACGTTTATTAACTGAAATCTAATTATATTTATTATATACATAAAAAATCCCTGTTACAGTGTTTGACCGCGATGAACTCCAAAACTATTCAACCGATTTTCATGATTTTTTTTTTCATTTTGCTGGATCTGAATGAGAAAATAGAATAGGTATTTTTTTAAATTTATAACACAGCAACGCGTGGTTGGGTGTGCTAGTGACTTATCTAAATCTCACTATTCTCCACTATGCTTTTCGTCATATCAGTCGAAACAAGTCCAATGGAAGCCTCCCCTGACAGTAGGAGATTCAGCCATAATCGGAGATCGCAGTGAAAGATCATAATTTGGAAAACGCCTGCCTTAGGCTTAATTGATCTTAGCTAAATCACCTAGGGTACTTTTTTACCTAGGATATTTTTAGTGATTTAAGTATACTGTTTAGTTATTTTTTGTCTACGGGAGGTGTATGGTACCTCCAGTATCTCTAGTCGCCTTTTATGGCACCATAAATTAAAAAAGATTTAGTGCAATTCTAGTCTATAATTTAATGTATTATTTAATAAGTAAACCACAGTCCATTCCAATTCTAAACTTCATTTTATTCATTAATCTCTTTACAAACTCTCTCGAGTTACGTACAAATTGTTTATTAAAGGTCTGTTACACCTTACATTTACATTTAGTAAAGGGTTTATTTTGGTATGAAACTTGGTGTTTCAGAAAGGTATAGGTAATTATGTTGTTAAGGTTTATTCAATATCGTTATTTTTTAATATATAAAAAACCAATGTGAAAGATAGTATTATTATTGCTGGATCAATTGCTATAACACTTGAAAATGTAAACGACTCCTTAACTCTATCCTTGAAAATGACAAAAGGTCACAGATATTTAGTCATTGTCATGTCATTCAAACAAAATTATCACGAAACTGTAATTGGGTCGTTCTTCTTTTTTACCGACAATGGTCTGTCCTTCGTCTTATTATGGCATCTTGTTGGAGAATTGATATTTAAGGTTTTTTAATTCGGTTCGAATAAACGTCCATATTTTTCTTATCTAATAATATTATGTAATTTTTCATTTTCTCCAACCAACATATTTTTTCGTTTGTTTTCCGTTGAATACTGTGACAGAGTGGTAAGCCGAAATGTGGTCTCCACAGAAAAAGGCCACTCTGTCACATATTTTTTTTTTAAAACCAACATTAAAGAAGAATTAATATTTGCCGCAAAGGAAACTTTAATTAATCCTAATGACAACACAGATGCAATTTCTTCTAAATTCCACACAGAAACCACAATTATGGATAGTTCAAAAACCAAAAAAATAGAAAAACGTCGTTTCATTGTCGGTAAAAAAGAAGAACGACCCAATTGCATTTGAGGCATTGCGCCAGCCGGTTCGCGTAATAATTGAAGACTAATCGACCATACGTGAGGAGTACGATAGCGTAGAACATTTAGTTAACAATCTGAAAAGAAAGCAAGGTTATAAAATGTCAATAGTAAAAAATGGGATGTGACTGTATTGTAACATGAAAGCATAATATGCCAAGCACTCCAAGGGAACAAATAACTATTGCCTTGGACTTGTTTATTTCGTAACTATTTTATTGATATGATACAATTTTTACGAATACTTATATTTGTTTGTTTTCATTTTTTTGACTCCTTTTAAGGAGCCGTGTTCGTGTTAAGTGATGATTAAAGTTATTACCCTACTATATCCTTAAAATTGTTTCCTTTCAATGAGTGAACAATGCGAAAATATAAAAGTAAGTATTTAGATATTTTAATATTAAAGGTGGGTCTTAATAAACATAAATACGATATAAATAACGACAACACTGTAAATTCCCCAACTGTAGCCCCTTTCAGGGATCCTTTCGGGTGGCAGTTTATTTGAGTCCCGGTTGTATTATTTGTCAGTCGCATCTTTGCATCTGCAGAGCTCAAGTTGTGGCCAATGGGGGTTATGGTTTGAACTGTGTCAAGTGCGCGTGCACTTTTCCGATACATCATGCACACAACAACATCATTCGACGAGCTTTGATCACGCCAATATTCCTTGCACTAGTGATGTCAGGCATTGGTTCCCTAGGGAAGAGGAGAACGCGGTGGTTTATGAAGGAAGGACTTGAGTTGCACATATGAGTTTTCCCATTTATGGCAACCTATGGTAACTATAAGCCGGATAAGATGGTTTATTTAAAAACATAAAAAAATATTTATCTTTCTCTTACATACGATTGCGTGTATTTTATAGTGATACCAAATATTAGTTTTAATTTATTAGGTTTAAACTGCTTAAAAACTTCCAACGATTTAGTAATCGTTATTAAAATTTGGGAATTCGCGTTCAATGTGTCATATCATTGACTTAACTTAAAAATCTGTAGGTACCTACTGATTTTAACTGTACATAATCGTAACTTGAAAAAAGATGACAAAATCATTAAATGCCTTTGAATGGAAGCCTTTATTCCGATATCTAATCCGTTTATCGACACACATTGAGTTTTTATGTGCCTTTGAAATGGTGCTATTTAAGAATACATTAATTTTAATGTAATGACTCCAACTAACGAGTATTTTATAAATCAATTTACGAGTAATATTTTATCTACATTACTCTCTCACGGTTAAAAATCGTAAAAATAACTACAACCATATCGCTGAACAACCTAAGTTAAATACCTACTTCGTACAACTTGTATCTGGCTCATTGTGCAATAGGTAATTTACTGATTAGGAATAGGCATTTAAAACCAACTTGCATTGCCGTTAAACCTGTTCATGTAAATTCTGACGTGGTGTATTAATTGGTGCTAATCTAATTATTATAAATAAAATTGCATATCTTTTAAAAATCGACCATAGACTTTCATTATTTATTATTTTATACCCTTCACGACATACTTAATAAGAACAATTGTAAAATACCAAGGAATGTTAACTCAATAAATTTACACAATATGCTCGAAGCAAAAATCAAAAATAAATCTCATCTTGCCAACAGGGGCAAGGCAAGAACACAAAAGCGATATTTCTAACAAACTTAATTTAATCGGTAGTTTGACTTGCAATGTTCTTTTTAAGGTTTGGCAGACCTGTGTGTAGTTAGAGTCTCAAAAACAGGGGGGGGCATCAGAATGGCTGGTTCACGTTGCGACATGCACGTTTCACGAAAAGTGTGACTTTATCGTATTTACAAAAAGATTTCTCAAACACCTTCGCTTAAACCAACACTAAATGGCCTATTTGGGTTGCTGAACGAAACCGATTCTGCCTTTGTTATGTAATACACTACCTTGTTTCAGATTATCCGAAACTCGAGTAGGCCAGTTGGCCATCCGTTACTTTAAAATATATACTTGTAAACTGCTTTTCTACTTGATTCCCGAGTTAAATATTGGCACTTTACCCGCAAGAATGTTAGGATTATTCAGTTTAGAAAAAAAGCACATTATAATACGACAATTGACGGTAATAGGTCAAAAGGTCCAGGTTGTACACGTAAAGGTCTCGGCGTATGTGACGTGTTTTTTCTCGTACCGGAAGGAACGGATCGATTTCTTGACATCGTTGCATGCAAAAATATAGCAACAAAATATACGTACCTAGAAACAAGGACGAGACGGGACTGCACGAGATGAAAAATTGTTGACGGTGAATATTGCCCCGTCCTGCACACCCCGTGCCCCACCCCGTCCAAAATCCTTCTCTCTTTTTTGCCATGTAGGATGTAAGTAATCGCTTTCCTTTTTTTTGTTATAGCATATTCTTCATATGGTAATCATTGCTAATTCTTCAGTAGAAAAATTAAACATATTGGGCTAAAATTTTGTCCAAAACTAGCACGTCTAGTACGTAGCTCCAACGTATGTTTTAAAACCACGTTCATGTTATGAATGATGTACGACACATCTCCGTTCCGTCCGAGGAATTACGTGTGAATATAGCGATTACCCAAATCCCAATGCGGCATTGCTTTAGTACATATATTATTATCACCTCGCTTAATAAAAAATCTATTTAGACTGTGGATTATCTATCGATCTATAATTTGCGGATCAAAATATCTGTGCAACATGGATAACTGTGTATTCTTAAATGCGTCTTAGTTTATGTAGGTAACACTAGAGTCTGATATTAAAATAGACAATTTTCTTATTTTATTGTAGAATTATTAGAAATTAAGATACTTTTCATAA
This sequence comes from Calamotropha paludella, assembly GCA_927399485.1. Lineage (NCBI taxonomy): Eukaryota > Metazoa > Arthropoda > Insecta > Lepidoptera > Crambidae > Calamotropha > Calamotropha paludella. The sequence goes on along the minus strand of OV656803.1, from coordinate 26,120,296 downwards.
AATCTTGGCTATGTTTTAAACGTATTACATTAAATTACTTTCTATGGTTCGTTAAGACACCTACCGACTACTACCATAGGTACCACTGTGTACTCTTTTTAATCATTATAAAATTAGCAATAACAATGTGCGGATAGAAACACGTGTATATATACATATATGTACAAATTTATCCACGTCATGGCAATTAACTGGTTCAATGTAACCATTTTATAATTGCCGTGAAGGTTGTGCGGTGCGGAACCTTATGCTAGCTATTCCGAACTTACGACCTTTTAAGTCTGTCGGTCAGATCGTCAACACTAATGTGACGCAACCACTTTTCCTCGTTGCAATCAAAACCACTACTCTCGAATATGACATCTATCTACGACAGAATAAGAACGACATCATGCTTTTAGTATATGCGTATGCTTACTTAACGGTATATCATGTTACGTGTACCAAGAAATTATTGTTCAGGTCGAAAACTGGAATAACATAGTACACGGCGATGAGGGCTTGTTATAAACAGCTGCCAGTTTTTGTACTATGTTATTTCTTTTCAAAAGTAGGTATGCATGTAAGTATCGGGCTAATCATGCCGTTGTGTAATCCCATTTTGCGATTTGCTTTTAACATCGATTGATTGTAAACTAAGCTTATTATTACCTATAATTATTAAAGGTTTCACGTTTATATTTTTTGATATTTTCTTCTTAATTTGCTTATTGACATAAAAGTTTAACATTAAAACTAAAAAAGATTATTAAACTCAAACATCATTATGACAATATATATTTTTAGCAACGAATATTTTGGAACAAGATTTACAAAAAAAATAAAGAAAACAATTGAAAATTATTAAGAAGCTGCTAGTCAGTATCTCATAAACTGAATTAATAAAAATTAGTCGCTAAATGTGTTTGTTAGCGCAAAACTCGAAAACGGTTTAAACTATACGATTTATTTTTAGATATTCGTCGAATTCCGAGAAAAGTTCTTATGAAGAAACAATTTGCTAGGAAAAACGATAAATTACAAAATTCATTTTTTTATCTAATACAGATATCTCTGATTGCTGCCAAATCAAACATTCCATTATCAATCTAACATTGGCGCTAAACACATCAATCAAAAACAAACTGTGACTGTTCGAGGATAAAGGATACATGAATATTATAAGGTTATGATAAGTTTCTCTAAGTAACGCTATATATATAACAAGACATTGAACAGCATGAGTTACAAACTAAACGTAGTAATATCAGAAATAATTAAGTAATAAATATGAAACGAATGCTAAAATAATTCATCGTCCTAGCCGAAAGATCTCCACTGCTGGACGGAGAAAATATGGGGTCAAGAGACCATAATTCGGAAAACGCTGCTCTTTGCTGTTAACTAACAAACAACACACAGTCTAAGGTCTAAACTGATCAACTAGTGATTTAAAGTTTGGAGGACGTATTTATAAGGGGTTTAAAACTTGCTAAGAAAGGATGTTTGAAAACTCTACCCCTAACATGGGTGAACAATAATATGAAAATCTACTATCCTCTAAGTAAGAAGCACTAAGCTCTTGGTAAAAAATATAACGGCGTTTTGAAATTTACCATACACCTACCAATCTCTACTTCGGTGAAATATAGAATAAAACGTTATTTTTATTTAGTACGATTTTTAAAGTCCTAAAGTTTTTAAAGTTACATAGGCATCTGGAGAGAAATAAATGAATACTTGTTCAACGTTTCAGAAAAATCGTACCATAAAGGGTGTTTTTGTTTATTATTTTCTGGTATAGAAAGCTTTGAGCCTACGCAAGGCGCGTGGTGACCCGCGATTGTCTTCCAACGGTTTGCAGCGATCAAGTGCCATCTTCATGTCTTTCAAGTTAGCAAGAGGTTGGGAAAATGTATAAAAATTCAACTTTGTCAACGTAAGATACATGAAAACCCATACTCATTAGGATGCTTAAAAAGGATCGACTGCCTTGGTGGCTCAGAAGTGTACGTAAGTTTTCAACCTATCAGAATAATAGAAATTGAAAAGCCTACTTGAATAACTCTAATGAATCAAGGATTTTAATTGTACCTAACTCACAACAGGAAACGTATGATATTTCTTATAATTTGCGAATATTGTCACAACTTTTTATAAATAGAGATAAAACTCCTTACTTGACCTTTATCCAATAAAAAATTACCTAGTTTAGAAGTAATGAAATATCTATATCTATAAACTTTATATCAAGGTGACTGTGATCAAGCTAATGAGAGACCAAAATAATATTAACTCCACTACTATCTGCTGCTATAAAAGTAAATCAAAGTTAGTTTACTGTTTTTATTATCTACAGTTTTATTGCTGACATAAAAATGAATATGAAGCCTTGTGGTATTATGATGTTTATTCTAAGAACGCACGCATTATTGATTTGATATTGATTGCCACATATATAGTGATCTTAAGCTTTGGTAGTTTTAAAGACCAGTATCCGTGAATAGATATATCCGTGAATAGATAGTCCGATCTTCGCATTATACCTAAACACAATTAGCATTGATAAATAATAACCATATACGTGTAAGTTCTTGATCATCAATTTTTGTTTAGACTAGCGGAACTAACAGTCCTCGCTCTATCTAAATATACTTTAAACAATTATTTTTTTTAAGTAGCAAGTTTTTTTAGAGTAAAAAAAGAAACAAATTTTATTTCTGTTCAAGATGATGGTGATTGATACAGTTGCAATAAAAACATTTAAAAAATTTAGTTTAAGTTGTTACTGAACGTCAGGCGTAAACCAACCCATGCTAGTAAAAAAATATATACCTTCTTTTTGTAAGCTTAACGTAAAGATTATTGAATTTATGATGCCGTCATGATGTTAACTGGGGCATGAACAGTGGCGACTGTTTACGTAAAGCGTCATCGACTATTATCGACTCAGGTACAAGTACGTGCTCGACTGGTGCGCAACTACACATCATCGAAGCGGACGAAACGAAAAGTTTGGCAATTCCACTACCTATTGTCATTGTTAACTTGAAACGAGACACAGGCATGCAGAAATATAACATAAAACGAGATATTCATTTAATCACAACATAATTATTAAAAGTATAATAGCAGATATCAACTTAACCTTACCACCCGTATTGAAACCAATTTCAAAAAAGCTTATTCATTCAAAGACGGGGAAGCTAGGGTGATTAATTTCAATACAGTCTTAATATAAAACGCATAACTTTGTTTGCGTATTTATCGGACTGAGCAATTTAGAATAAAATTCAAAATAACACGTGATATATAGTTGGTTGCAGAAGAAAGCATTTTTTTAGTTCTGTGGTTTCACCTGTTTCACTTTCATATGTATTGTCATAAATTATCTTCCCGAGTCCTGGAATGCTGTGATATTTATTCTTAACTAGCTGACCCGGTAACGCGTTGCTATGGTAACGTTAATTGATACAATGGAAAAAGAGTGAGAAAAAGAGCGGACAGACAACAACAAATTTGTGTTCTTAGATTACAGACTAGCTGACTCGGTAACGCGTTGCTATGGTAACGCGTATACAATGGAAAAAGAGCGGGGAAAAGAGCGGACAGACAAACACATAAACAACAAATTTGTGTTCTTAGATTATAGATTAGAAGGTATTTACGACATTAAAGTTGTCAATTTTAAAATCGCCAGAAATTTTAAAATTTCTTTGTTCTATCCATATATATCCTATTAGGTCTCAAGGGTGAAGCCTAGATTTAAAAGTAATGTTGACTACAAATTATTTAACTATATTTTATTATAAGATTTCTCTTATTACTTGAAACGCTACAGAGTGGGTAATCTCCAGTCACGACATTGTCTTTTCTTAAGAACTGAGAGCACGCCCGATGCAAATAGCGTATCACGATCTTTCTGATTTTCTTGATGAGGTACTACATACACTAGAATGTTGCGAACGATATTTGGCAGTGTTAAGTGCATTAAGAATGCAGTAATGGATATGTGCTACTATACATTACATACGCAATAAATAATGCCTACATTTAAAATAATCAAAACTTACAGTATCTAGGGCTACGGTCCTTACTCGTAGGTTTACCCCCAAAAGCATCTGAGTCCACACCAAAATATTGAGCCAATAATATTTTACTAATTTATTACCTATATTTTAGTAACAATTAATAGTATGGGTTACAAGTTTATAATAAAAAGAGTGACAAAAATCGATAGGTTGCTCGATAAAAGTCCCCTTATAAAGCGAGATTAAACCCAGACCAAAATCTTCACCCCTTTGAAAAAGGAATCACGGTCTCAAGATATTTTCGATTGTAGAAATTGTGAGTTTATAAGATCGACTGCAGTTGTGATAGTTCATATATCGCATCGTGCCGAACGAAGCGAACATTAGCATGAAGTATGAAGGAGCATAAAGGCTGTCAAAAACAAAGATACGCAAAAGTTATCCATCGCTAAACATTTAATCAAATCGAGGTCGAATCAACGGATCGAGTTTTATGTGAGAATCGTGATCAGTTACGAGTAAATAGTGAGTTTACAGATAATGGTAATGCAATGATATCGAATGTAATAAAAACTTGCGAAGGAGAGTAGACATCTGCCCATAACAACAACCCAACATAATTTCCGTGTCTATGACGCATGTTATTGTGCCGTAGATAATAGTGAAACCTTAAAAATAAAAATAAATTGTAAAATCCCGTTTAAATTAATACAAATGAACCAAAAATATAATAAAATCTCAAGATGTCCATTACTTTGGAATTTTTGCCGAAACTTTATCATAAACTTGAAAAGCACGTTACTAAAGCTTAATTATTTAATTTTACTAAAACTTTACTATTTCAACACTACGAATCTCCATACCATTTGCTAATTACTGTCTATATATCACATGTAATTAGAGTCTATTTTAGTAAGTTATTTGTATTCAAGTAAATGTGTAGGATTCTAGAACATGTGCTTGGGAAGTTTTCAATGACGTACAATACAATTAATCAACATCGCAAATGGTATTTATTTATACGTATACATTAATGTTTGTTTTTGAAGTTTGGCCGTTTACATAACAGAGTAGTCAACATTACTTAACATAACTTAATGGTAATCAAAATTTTTAAAAACTTTTATTATAATTAACTTACATTTGATCCACCTTAACTTAATGTTTTTTTTTAAGTTAGGTTATATTTTAAATTTATTTTTTTCTCAAATTTATTTATTTAATGTGTAACCTTCATAGATGAAGTTTATCAAGGATGACGGTTTATTCAATTTTATATGACTTTTTCAGATAAACTATGTTCGCGTCTGTAATTTCACATTAGTTTTTGTAATACAATTCAAATTATCTTAAAATATTTTATCTCATTAGTATATGTTGTTTTCTCTATATTTTTTTAAAATACAGGAATGCTGTTTTAAATCACCAATTAACCATTCCAGATAGTCTATACGTGAAATAAATCTAGTGCGATCCGCTGGTAAAAAAAAAAACTCACGTCTTTGTATTAATAGGGTCTGTCCAATCCCACCTGAGTAAAAATACCTTTAGGGTTTTATTTTCACATGTTTTATGCTAAAAACAAATATATAATACAATAATACCAGTAGTTTGAAGTATTGCCAGTTTTCTTGGTAATCTCTTAAATTTCGGACATCTCAATACCTAAACCGATAAAAAAGCAAAAAAACCACCATCCAGTTCGAAAAACACGCATTACAACTATAAGGCGGTTAACACACTGCACCGCGCCCCGTCGCGTAGCGCGTGGCCGCAGATTTTATTATTGTATGCAAGAATCTCAATTAATATAGAAAACACGCCTATGACAACACACTGCCGACGCGAGAACGCGCGGGAAGGCGCCCCGCGCGCAGATTCTGCGCGGGAGCGCGGGGCGTGGAGAAGTAGGGTCAACTTGTATTGAAAATCTGCGCGGAGAAGCAGATTTCACCGCTAAGTTAGGCAGATCTGCGCCTCGGCGCGGGGGCGCGTTTTCTGTCGCTACGCGCACCGCGGCGGGACGCATCTCTAGTGTGTGAACCGCCTTATACGTAATAAAAATTACAGTGTATAGTTATTATAAAGTTTTATAGTTGGTAATATAACAGAAGGTATTTAAAAAACACTAAAAACACATTAATTAATTATAAACAGTAGTATATGTATTTATGTTATTTTTGTATTTACTATTCCATATTATATAAGATTTAAAATCTTATATAAACTATCATAATTTAAGATTTGTAAAAAGTATTTTTTAACGTCAATTGTGTCACGAAATTTTCTTCAAATCTTAGTTACACCTTATTTTATTTACTAGCTTATTTTAGTTACTGATAATAGAAAACCATGATTATCAAACAATCTCCGAATCATAATCTCACATAGTGCTTCTGTTTTAAATAATAATGCTGTTGTAAGCAAACCGTAACAAAACGGGTAGTTTATTGTTGTAATACTGTATAAAGTCAGTTAGGAACAGAATTGCAGATCGGTTCTTTACAAATATCGTGAGGAAACTGAAAGAGAAGTGAAACTGAAGTTTGGATAGCTAATTTGGTTACACAGAGAACATGGTTGAGTAACCAAAGCATTTCACATACTTTAACTCCAACGTTTTTTCACGCGAGAATCTATAATTAAAAGAAACAAATAAAAAATTCCATCCGCTTATTTCCAAAAATATTTTATTAACTTTTGAGTTCTCATATACCTGAAATAAAATTGAGGTTAAAACAACAAAATTTATAGGCACATATTCGATCTACAATTGGTATTTTGTAATTTCTTTTTGTGTTAATAGCAATAGGCTTTTAGTACCTTAGTGTAGATACTAGTTATAACATATAACATGACCGCATTCTTGTCACGAGCCAGGTATTTGATCAACTTTTTTCGATCACTCAAGTTACGCCTATTTCGTTGTATATAAATGTCTCAACCGCCGTCCGACCAGGAAATAACTTTAATAAGGTCACTTGTTTTAGACTAGTACTAGCGAATTGCAGCCAACAAAACGCAGAAATAAAAAAGGAATATTGATTTTTACGTTTTCTTGTAAACCATAATACTTTCTCAATTAAAGGTATCTATTGTTGCCACAACAAATCTGATTTACAATAAGCTTTAGTCAACAATTGATCAAACACTGTAAAAGAAAATTGCATGCATTGTTTGCTAAGTGTAAGTATTTAATTTCAGTATCAAACACAATTCAAATATTGTCTAGTTATTTCAAACGAGCATTTCTTGTATATAAAAATTCACATGTCTCGGAAATTACTCTGATTTGCATGAAATTTAGCATTTAGATAAGGCTTGACGTTTTAGGTTTCCGTTAAAAAACGTAACTTTACCCACAATAAAATGTTTGTTCAGAGATAGGCCATTAAACAGAAATATTGTAGTAATAAACGAGCGAAGCTCGGTCACCCAGGTACTTTCTACTGTCGGAGTTTGAAACATTTTCCTCTAATTTTGTTGGCGCAATAGTTTTAGTGTTCTCAATTATAAGAAAACCAAGTTGAATTTTAACTTGGTAATGATAAGATATAAATTAAAGTAATAATGTTTCTTACTTACCCCTGAGTCTGATCATATAAAATTGTGTAAACTTAAATACTTAAAATTAACAAAGAAACCACTCGAGAAAAATAGACGGTGACGGACGTAACGACGAAAATAAGTGTTTCTGGTTTGTGTAGGTTCATTTCATTCACCGGCGCCCATTCAGATCAAGCGCACTACGATTGGTTTAAACAAAATGCGCTTTTCAAACATTGTCTACCGAGAAACTACAAGAAATACCATCATACTTGTTCTATAGCCAAATTATTTTTACTTTTGGTCCTTACGTAAGCAACATTTGTTGAAAATGTTAATTCAAAATACTAGGAAAAGTAGTCAATTTCTGATAACATATAGCTTCACGAATATTTACGCAGATTTTCAATTAATGTTGATCACTAAAATCATTAAAAACTTACTTTATTGCGATGTAAATACCTTTTGCATTGTATTGCAGTGTAGGTATTAATTAAAATTTTATGTTTGCTGGACAGAAAATAGTATATCTATAACATAATGTTTTTTACTATCGACGGTTAATTATTTATCAACGGGTAATAATTTTATAAATCGATTATTGAGGGTATCAATAGTAGGTACCGTAACAATAAAAAGATTGAAACTGATTATTTATTATATTAGATATTATTTTACAGACAGTCAAATAATACCTTGTTTGAGTACCACAATAATATATGAATGGTATGAATTCAATTTCCACGGATTTATTAAATTTAATATGTCGTCATTAACTAAGAATCGATTTCTTAGTATCACTCATATTAAATTGTTTTCATCACAATATTTTCCAAATTAATTTGCATCTAGTTAGTGACTAGTACTTGGCGATTTTTACCCGTCGAGATCAGTTTGTTGTAAAATTCAAATAAAAAAGAAAAGATATCAAGACAATGTATATCGAGAGGCATGGTGAGGCGCTTGCCGTCTCTCTTGATATCTCGAAGGCTTTTGATAGGGTGTGGCATGAGGGCCGTATTAGCAAGCTTCCGTCATATCCGTCACTGGTTTGTGTGTCTGGATATCGGACTTCCTGAGAGATCGGTCAATACGAGTTGTCATTGACGGTAGCTCGTCGGACCATTTGGCTATCAATTCCGGTGTCCCTCAGGGTTCCGTTCTCTCTGCAACACTTTTTCTGCTGCATATAAATGACCTGCTTTTGTCCGGTATTTTGGGGTACGCAGATGACAGTACTGTTGTAGAGACCTATATTTCTGATGCACGAGCCAGTGCCGAACAGATCCAGCGTCATAGAGAGGCGATGGTTAGCCGCATGAACCTATCTCTGCAGGCTGTCTCCGAATGGGGCGATGCCAATCTAGTAAGGTTCAATCCGTCAAAGACCCAGGCGTGTCCTTTCTCCGCTAAAAGGAGTCCTTTCAACTTGACTCCTTATTTCCGTATCCGTGCCGATCACTGACCATCTTGAGCTTCTCGGTATGTCTTTGTCACCAACTCTCAATTTTGGCTCTTTCATTGAGAGCAAGGCTCAAGTGGCTTCAAAAAAACTTGGCATTCTGGCGAAGGTGAGAAAATACTTTACACCGGAACAGTTGCTCACACTTTACCAAGCACAAGTTCGATCGTGTATGGAGTATTGTTCTCATCTTTGAGACGGTTCCACCCGATACCAGCTCCAGACGCTTGAGTCCATTGAGAGGAGGGCCAAGAGGCTCATCGGCAATGAAGATCTTTTCTGTAAAAAGCTCAAAAGCCTTGAGCATAGACGGAAGGTAGCGAGCCTATCCGTATTTTATAGGATTCATTTCGGAGAGTGTGCAGCTGAATTGCACAACCTTGTTCCGCCGTCCCCATTTTTTCATCGGACAACCAGACTTACAGACTGGCGACACCGTTATATGGTGGATATACCAAAGAGTCGCACTAAGCGTTTTGGTTTCAATTTTATGATACGTACCGCTAAGGAGTGGAACTCTTTGCCTGTGTCTGTGTTTCCCGACAAATACAATTTAGGGGTCTTCAAATCACGAGTGAATAGGTATATTCTAGGCAGGCGCGTCACATCCTAGATCGCATCGACGCTTACCATCAGGCGAGATAGTGGTCAAGCGCATGCCTATTTCCTATAAAAAAAATGTGTAAAGAAATTATTAAGATAAATGAGATCACATTTTTTATAATAAATCTTTTTATAAAGCCTTGATAGGTGTGGAAATAAACCAAAACAGCTATGAATAAATAATTACACTTGGTTATAGCTAACTTTATAAAGATAGTCACTTTAATATGTTTACATCAGTATGTTGAGTTGACGGACGACAAGTAGGTATGATAATCATCATTAATTTCAACAACGTGCAAATAAATCTTACAACTTTGCAATGTTACTATATAAAGAAATTTCGTTACACCTTACCGGCAGAGCTTTTTTTCGTTCGTCTTCAGTTAATTTCAAATAGTTATTGACTCGATGTTATAGGTAGTAATACCTAAAAAATAAAGAGACGGTGATGGAGTCAGCTTAGAAAATACTTGGTAAAATTCGGTGTCGCACCCGTTTGCCTCGTAAGGTACGATTCAGACGGACCGGCCCGCATCGACTCGGCCCGGAATGGATGCGGACGCATCCTGCGACAGCCGACAGCGCCCGCGGCATGCGTAAACATGGAGCCGCTCTTATCTGAACGGCGCCGACAGGAGCCGAGTGCTCTGACCGCTGAGCTACCGAGACGCTGACAGACGCGTCGAAATTTACAAAGGTATTTTAACTTCTACTAAGAGCTAAGTTCCACCAATGTTGAACGTTAACTTCCTTCAACATCGAGAATAATATTTTTACAAATATTAAAATTTCGATTAAGATGGACCCTGGCATAATAATATCAATAATCATATTTATTTTTTGCATTCACAATGCCCTATTTCTATAAGATATAAAATACGCTTATATGCTTTTCATACCACCATAAAATAATTTAAGTACAGATTAAAACATATAGGTATAAGTTTTACTTTTTATCAGTTTTAGATAAACAAACTTTATTATAACAGTTGACATATACCTACTATGTATTTAAATTAAGTAAGTTTTAAGTTTTGATTTAATAATATCCCAGGAACAGTAAATTAACTTTTCTAAATATTGTATATGTAACAATTTAAAATATCACAATTATATCGAACTAAAGTTATAAATATGTATTCATTTATGATATTATCCAAGAATATTTATTCCACTACTTTTGAATTCAGCGTGCTTATTTCAGTTGAGGTCTTAGTGATATAAATCTATAAAATCTTTGAGGCACTAAATCACAGAACAGAAGATTCACTGCTTAAAGTATTTTTTTTTAATAATACAATGATTAAAATATTGTGTTTAATATCAGTAAAAAATTAAATAAATAAAAAAAAGTAAAAGGTAGCTTTAACTAGGATAAGAAATCTTATACTATTCATTTGTCTTATGTCTAAAAATGAAAAAGAATTTTATTGACAACAGTATTCTAATTTTTATGTATACTTAAAACTTTAATCAGGTTTCAATATGTTGATCAAAAGTGCATCGTTGTAAATGTATGCAGTTGCAGTCGTTCGTCAACTGACCTACCTAATTATGAACTAAAACACTAGCAACATTTATACATATACATGTGGTGCAGGAATTAATGAAATAAAAACAATTATTGGTGATTCAAAAAATATAATCTTAAATCAGTAATAATGTGAGAAACAGGGACCACAGTTCACACACAAAGTTATATCGGTTAACTGAACGATTGATTCAAATGAAATTAGATAAAACTTTTGTCGCATCTGCATATTCCACAACTTACCGCAAATCTTTTGTTTTTTGTATCAATTAGGAAACTTGGAAATATGTATATATCTATTGTTAACACAGCGTTTATCTTTTGTTTATTGCACAAGACGGGAAAAGGTTAATCTTCGTCTGTTATTATCACAGCTACTCCCAGCATCTTAATTGAAGCTTGATTAAAGAGCACCTGCTGTTCGAGTCCCGCCATTGAGATAAGTTCAATTGTTTTTGTAATAATTTCTTTACGTATAAAAATCTAGCAGTTGAATTCTTAAATAACATTAAAAATATTTCAAATAGGTTAAACGCTCGGATTGTGTCTTATTAAGATAACTAGTGGTTATTAAAAAAATATGTAAAATACTGTTAACTATAACACGGTTTGTAATGCAACATAAGTAAACGTGTGTTAATAAATAGTTTAAATATAACTGTAATAATTAAGTCACACATAAGTGAGAATTGAATTTCGAGATTTAATAGATGTAAATTTTGATTGTGATCATACAAGTAGAAACAACTAAGTCATTACTGTCAATAACTTTTCTCGGAACACCTATCTACATTTAATATTGAGAGACTGTAAAACTGCAACACTTTCAAAAACTGAAACTCTGACTCTGACACACATGCAGGAATATATATTACACATATACAAAGTACAAACAATCATATAATATGCTTATACATATGCATTTGCTATTAAAATGCGACATATTATTGAGCGAAACTCTCTTTCACGCAACTCACTTTCGCTTGTGTCCCTCCTGCTACTTAACGGTTCAACCGATTCGAACGAATTTTGGCATGAACATGACTATATATAACCTGACGGACATAGGCTATGTAAAATAGACTTTACCATGGCGGAATAATCACCGAAAGAAAAATTCAAAAGCTCATCACAGCCAAACCGCTGACACTACATTGATGAAATTTGGCGCCAAAACTCACATCGTGGTCGTGACTAATGTGCAAAAAAAGGTTTTGAAATCGGACATACCATGGAGGAATAATCACCGAAAGAAAAATTCAAAATCTGATCACAGCCAAACCCCTGAGACTACATTGATGAAATTTGGTGCCAAAACTCACAAACGAAGGTAAGGTAGTGCTTCGCTCAGTATTTGCAAACAGAAGCATGCATTGCAGACCTAGTTAGTTTGTTAGCAATTTATCTGATGTCAAGATTCGAGCGAAGTTTCGAAACAGTTACTGTCTGTACATACGAATGTGCTCCAAATTAATTTCAATAGATATTGTGCACTTATGACGAACTTACTAATTAACGCACACGTGTTCCTATAACTTTTATGACAATTAACTGGCTACTTTCCAAGGCATCACTTAGATGTAAAGTCGATCATTCTGTACCGTTTGCATTTTTACAAGGACATATAGTTGTCATATAGGTAGTTAGGGAATTTCTTGGGAGATTATTTCTTCCATCTTTCTGTATATAAATATTCTGTACTGTCAATGAACTCCTAGTTAACAGCTGGATCTCTTTTGATGAGGTTTTTTGTGTGTGTGTGGTTTCACAATTGGACTAAGTAGGTGGTACTGCGCAATCGTAGTACTGCCCTACCTTCTCAAAGGCGCGTCAACGTGCCGGGTCCGCCGCATTAATATTAAAAGAGTATTTTTTGTGTTTTAGTTATCAGTAAAGATATATCATTTTCATTATATTTAGTTACTAACTGTCCGTGACATTTTGTATAATAAATGTTTTCGCCTCTTGGATGATTTGCTAATTCGTTTTGCCAATCAAGACATTGTCTCCTTGTAGAGGTTGACATTTAGACGCTTTGCAATTTTTTTTTTTTGATAGATTTTCTACGCTACGGATTTCTAAACGGTCCTTGAAATGAACGTAAGAGAAAACAAAACTCACGCTATTTTATATATTGTGGTGCTTATCGTAACATTTTAAAACCACCCATCTAATGTAGACTGCATCAAAAAGCAACGTAGCATTTCAAAGTAATTTTCATGGTATTGCCTTGTATTGCTGATTCACTGTCAACCACCCTACATCAAATTCGTTAACTTATAATAAAAAAATATTTGTATTAATCAACGGTCAATAAAAAATAATTGATCGATATCTATCATTAGTTGCGTATTGTATTTATAAATACATTTCTTTACAAGTAGCATTTTTTAAATAAAAGTTTAAGAGATAAATTTCCTAAAATTTGGTATTTTTCACCGCCATTTGAAGCTAATAAACTTGCGTAAAGCCGAAATGGCTGTTATAATTAGTGCCTATCACTACGGACTAAACACTATGCTATGACTAAAAACATGAAGTCAATACTAAAACCCAAAAACGTGACACTTTTTGTTGTTTTGCTTGAGATCGTTACGTAAGAAAAAACAAACAAGACCTCAGAGTGACTATGGAAACGTTTGTACTTATTTCAGTATATATATTTCTCATATTTATTTAATATTAAATACAATATAAAAATTAAAAAGTGTAATAAAATCGGACATTAAAGGGGGTGATATACTTACGAGCAAGTACCCGTACGGCTCCACTTTATTGCCCATGTCGTACTAAGTACGCGTACTTTAAAACCGCTAAGTAAGGTCGTCGGCGATCCAGTAGATTTGAAATTTTGGACGTTGCCCGCCTTTGTCCGTACGTCTGCCATCATTGGCCAGTCGCGAGCCACCGTTTTGTTTCAACAGTACGCGTTGGTATGCAACTGTCAATTTTACAATTATTTGTCAATTTTGCGTAATTTTTGTTTAGTTTAAAAAAATATTAATTAAATAAAAAGTATATATTTCCTGACTTATTCTCATTAACTAAGGTGATACCGTGTGAACTAGCTCTACATGTACCGACGACGTTGAGCCGAGTTAGTTCGCGTACGTCTATCACAGGCTTAACACTTTTGTAACCGACACATTATATTTTATGTTAATCAAAAAACTAAAAATTACTGTCAAAGTCATGTTATTATTTATAAAGTAATTTCAAATCCTCTAATTTCTGCGAAAATATATTTACATTAAAATTTGTTAACTGTATTTCGACCACAATCGCACATAACTTTGTTAGTAGAATCGATTGTCGAGACTTATTAGTCGATAAATAACAAATTTTTTGTACTTCGGTTTCAAAATTATTATTTTTTATCAAAGAAATTATATCTATAGAATCTAAAAATCTAAACTATAAGAACTTAAATCAACTTAAAGTCAAGAGAAAGTTTTTGATAACATTAAATGAGTACTTAGTTAACGATGAGCAAATAAACAATATTTTAACTACACATCTATTTGTGTAGCTTCCGTTTACATATAGAGGATAGAAAAAAGTATGTAGATTATTCGGTCTTAAATCAAATTTTTGATATTTAACACCGAATGTAAGACCAAGTATGTTATGAAGATTATATAAGGTTTGTCATATAACGCTTAATGTGTCGTTACGTAAGCACCATCAGACCGACAGGTTTGTGGCTAATTTGCCGGTGTTTATGGACTAGTAGGTCATTATGCCTTTAGGTTTAAAGAATTTATTTCTCATAAGAACATACAAAAAGTTCACTTAAAATGAAATTTAAAACTAATAAATGTAATTAGTCTGCACAGCGAAGCTATTTCATAAAATAGCATTGTTTGATATCATCAAGCACAATATAAACACGCAAAACTCACGACATAAAAAAAGCGGTCAATTTTTATTCTGCTACTCTTTTTATTCGTTCACGTCAGTCCGGATTGTAGTAGTAAGTACAAACAAAGCAGAGAGGTACATTCGATCGATCGACAGCTTGCAGTTGGAAAGCCGTGGAATCGATAGTACCATTTAAATAAACAATTTTATTAACTATAAATTATATTTTTGTACCGTAAAATTTTATTGAAATGCAATCAATTGGTTCTTTAATATTAGTGTTGTTCACATGATTATTTTGACTAATTTTTAACTGTAATTTTCCTCCCTAACTAACTTCCCTCTCCAATAAGTCCAAAAATAAGGGATATTTTTCTTTCCTGTAGTTGTGAATTAAATCTTTCCAAAAAGTCGTTAATATTAGTGTCAGGAGGTTCATAAATAGCGCCAATATTTAAAGAAAGTTTGTCATTTTTAGCCATAAATAATGATTCCCCTCTTCTATTAAGTTTTCCGTCACTTCAAATTTAATCAAGTTGTGAGTGTAGTTTTTTTTTATACGTTTTCTATGATGGATTTGATCCGAGTAAAATTAATATTATCAGTTTATTTTTGATTTGTTTCGTAGCAGCTGTCTAGGTATTTCTACGTTATCATTCAGTACATAAATTTAGAAAACGTTAATTACCGGGGTTCTATTTGCCCAATCTTATACATTTGTTTGGTTTAGAACCGTTCTCACATAATAATTGAATGGTATTTGCCACTATTTCTCCATCATATGCTATATGCATCATATATTTTTATATATTTTTTCTGGAATACCAAATATTAAAATATTTTTCTTTCGCTCGTTGCGGTCTTTAAGTTCAGAGATGAAGCTTTCGTGAGTTTTAATTAGCGATTTCGGCGAATTCTGTTCGGTATTTTGCTTGTCTCGTAGATGAGAGATGTTCTTTTTGAGAAAAATATTTTCTCTTTTGTTTTAGTATATTCAGTTTTGATTTCCTGTATTTCTCTACTGAGTTATTCACTTTCTGTGTTTAATTTTTTGTTACGGATTTAATAGTTTTTATTTCTTCCTCTATACGTATGTTTATTAGGTGTTCGTTTTTTGTCTTACCAAATTCTTGGGAAAAAACTCATAATTCCTGCACGGAATTCCAATAGATCTTGTTTAAAATCGTGTATATGACTGTGGTCCTTTCGCTTTTGGAGTAAATGTTCGTGCACTCGTCCTCGTCATAACATGTGAACAGATTATGTGTCGACCCGCTGGCATTCCCACTTCCGCTTAAGAATGTGATATTAGGTGGTGTTCTTTGCGTTGAAATCATTGTGTGGATTGCGCAAGATGTACTTGTGACAACTATCTCACAATACATGCAATTTGCATGGTCAGCTTTATTTTTTTTCGTGTTAGGTACCAACTTCACTTGCACTTATTCGGAGAGTTATTTAAAAATGATTTTGCAAATCGTGCACACGCCTTATCGCTACACGCGCTTACGCGACACTTACCTAATATATAATAGCCTGTAAGTGTATCGATTGACTGGATGGCTAATAATATCAAATGATAGGTGCAAATACTTATTGAGTTTTCCTTATTATTATCGTGCAATGCGTAAATATAGATTGTTGAAGTCTGCCCCATTTTATTTTTACAAGCTTCCGTCATATGGATATCGGACTTCCTGAGAGATCGGTCAATACGAGTTGTCATTGACGGTAGCTCATCGGACCATTTGGCTATCAATGCCGGCGTCCCTCAGGGTTCCGTACTCTCTGCAACAGGTATTTTGGGGTACGCAGTGATAGCAATGTTGTAGAGAACTAAAAGTCTGATGCACAAGCCAGTGTTGAACAGATCCAGCGTCAGAGAGAGGTGATGGTCAACCGCATGAACCTATCTCTGCAGGCTGTCTCCGAATGGGGCGACGCCAATTTAGTAAGGTTCAATCCGACAAAGGCCCAGGCGTGTCTTTTCTCCGCTAAAAGGAGTCCTTTCAACTTGACTCCTACTTTCCGAGGTGTATCCGTGCCGATCTCTGAACATCTTGAGCTTCTCGGTATGTCTTTGTTACCAACTCTCAATTTTGGCTCTTTTATTGAGAGCAAGGCTTAAATAGATTAAAAAAAATTGGCATTCTGGCGAAGGTGAGAAAATACTTCACACAGGAACAGTTGCTCATCCTTTACCAAGAGCAAGTTCGATCGTGTATGGAGTATTGTTCTCATCTTTGGGATGATTCCGCCCGATACCAGCTTCAGACGCTTGAGTCCATTGAGAGGGGGGCCAAGAGGCTCATAGACAATGACTTTCTTTTTTATAAAAAACTCAAAAGCCTTGAGCATAGACGGAAGGTAGCAAGCCTATCCGTATTTTATAGGATTCATCTCGGAGAGTGTGCAGCAGAATTGCACAACCTTGTTCTGCCGTCCCCTTTTTTTCATCGGACAACCAGACTTACAAATAGCCAACATCATTATGTGATAGATATACCAAAGAGTCGCACAAAGCGTTTTAGATCCAATTTTGTGATACGAACCGCTAAGGAGTGGAACTCTTTGCCTGATTCTGTGTTTCCTGACAAATACAATTTTCCCTAAATCTTCAAGTCACGAATGAAAAGGTATCTTCTAGGCAAGCGTGTCACATCCTACGTCGCTTACCATGAGGCGAGATAGTGGTCAAGCGCATGCCTTTTTTCTATAAAAAAATGTATGTATTCGGGAAGATGACGTACTTTGTACAGTCTTTTAATTTTTGCATTTAATTGGTTGAAATACTTCATATGCCAACTCTCAGAGCAGGCAGTCAAGGCAGCATTGCATGTTTATAACAGAACACTCTATTGTCCCATGATTGACAACTTCGCTGTACCAACTCTCTTTTTCTTTATACTCCTCTCTTCCATTACGGTTATGTCCGTTTCTTTCACACTTCAAGATACAAGTCTCTGAAATGATCTTCCAGACTCTATTCGCACATCTTCCAGTAAGTACATGTTCAAATAGAATAATAGACGCTTTTTTTACGGAAGATTGGTAAGTACACTGAGACTTAATGATATTGTAACGTAAGTAATATTTACGTAAAGATGTATGTATGAAAGTTTGCATATATTTGTGTATGTGAATTACGTTAGTGAAATTGTGATAAGTACCGTATTTAAGAACATAACTTTTTAAAATTTAAGTACTAGGGAATGCTACTAGCATACCTACAAAATTAATTAATTTGGATTAGTCAGTATTTAAAGAAAGTTATTTTATTACCAACTTATGTACCAACTTATGTATTTACACCTAGGTATTTTTCTACTTTTGTTTTTCTCGACATCGATATCGAGTATCGCTCGTGGCGAAAACTTGGACTTCGTAGTGAAGGACAAAAATGGGGTAGGAGGGAAGATGTGAAAAATAATTGGAAGATTTGTTAATATTAATTTAATCAAACCCATTTACATTACCAAAATACAATAACATGTGCACGGAGGCAGTAATTAAAAACTAGATTGATATCTGTACACACAACATCACTTACAATTATTACGCAATCAATATGCCTCAAAAAATATGACAAGAAAAAGAATTATTTAACTTATTGATACGTTGTGGTTTCTTACATACAAAATATAATGGGAAGCATACCAACATAGGTTAGCGAGTGTTACACAAGTATTTTTCTAACAGTGCTGCGAAATATGATGAGATTCAGTAAGAAAATGTCAAGGTCACTATCGGCCTGCGATAACTCATTATACGTGCGGTACATATGCACTACAGAGTTAGTGTGAAGTATTGTATTTATATACATACTTCTGCTGGGAATTCTAATATTAAAGCTGAGAAGTGATATCAAAACAATGATATCGAATAGAGAATGAACTATATTATACTACCATCACCCTCTTAATGATTTCACTGTTGGGACATATTGGGACCTTCTCTATAAATTAAAACACTGTTGGGAAAATGGGCCGTGGATAATGGAGACATGGGGGCCCAGTGCGGATTTATGGGTGCTAACGACTGCAGGTGCAACCAGAATCAACGGCTTGTCTTTAGGAGGAGTTTAATTTTTTTTACAGGTAAATTTCTTTAAATCACCCAGATTTTCTGTAATTTGTATTCTAGTGAAATTTCTCTCGATGCAGATGTAATGGATTCCCACTATTGTTTTTACGTATACTTTCGCTCGGTGGTCATTGCCACCAGTATATAAGACGATAGAGCAGATAATTACTCTCTCGTTAAATCATATAAGTTATAACAGAAATCTCCGTTGAAATCCAAGTTATATACCTAACCTATAACCTTTCGTAAAAAATATCCTTAAATCGATTTTAGATGTTGGGCTTTTGTAAGATACAAGAGACAAAATCGGTTTATTGTCGATTTATGCTAAAAATATTTGGAAACATTGATTAATTCTTTGCTAACGATACGTTTGGCCATATCTCTGAGTTGTAAAGTTCATAACGATTTTCTATAATTACAACGAATAATTAAAAATCTGCTGATGGGTAGCCATCTCTCAATCAATCCTGTTCAATTTAAATTATGTTTATATGCAATAAACTTAACGTGTTAACGGCGATATAAAATATATGAGATGTTAGAGCTGAATAGCGAGTAAAATACATAATATAGTAATTGTGCTGATTACGTTAAATTATATCATTTTCCATATTACGGCGTCACTATTGAAAGAGGCAATGCTTTCGTCACAACGTTGCAAAGAGAGGCACCACATAGTCCACACTTGAAAAAAACATTGGTACGAGTACTTACGCAACAGTTTTTTGAATATTTACATATGCCAATGTCACACCTTATACTTTGAATATTAATTTGCGTGAGCGGATTTATTTTCATATATTGTTTGTTGCGGTTATTTATCATAGAGTTTACTTTAGCTCGGTTCGTTGATATAATACTTAGCGTCCGGTGCAATGAACCACTTGATATTCGATTTACGCAATATTTAATTCGTAGTATTGGTCAACTAATACTTTGTACTCTGTACTATAGATCCGTGGTATAAAAATTCGTGTTGCCTAATGTTGTCAAAATAAACTCTATTTACTACCTGAAGTTATTGTTAATAAGCTTTGTTTCAGCGTATTTATAATATAAATTATAGCTGTCATGCAGTATAGAGATGTTGTTTTTAGCTGACTGTGCAAAGGTGCATTCAAACTTTACTGACAAACAAGTCGACGACTACGAGATTTGAAACAATGCTGGTCCCTTTAATGTTATTTAACTGAACAAAGTTACAACAACAGAATGTACTAGCTATTGCGTAATATTTAGGTATTCTACGGTACTGCTATTGACAATCGGCAATAATATAACGGTCTGCCGGGATTTTCAATTAGAGGTCTCCTAAATAACATTTGCACCGGGCTTTGCGTTTCAATAGTTTAAATTTTATGTGTGATTGTTTGTACTTTCTTGTATTTCCAGATAAACTTTCATATATATATATATATATATATATATATATATTACGGCTAAAGGTAGGCGTGAACATAAACTTAAGATTAGCCGGCTTAACCTAGGTTTATCTTCATTAACACCTGTTAATGTTAGTTTCTTCTATCTTTAGCCGGCATAACTAAAGCCGGCATAACTAATATAACCTAACCTAACCAAACCTTTTTTTTTTTTTTTTTGTTTTCGCAGTAAATTCGTTACGCATTCGCTCGTGCCGGGAGAGCACGAGACGATATGTGGGACTCTCCTCCATGCCCCTACCCGGTCTAGTGCCCGGTAAAGGCTTGGAGGCCTACCCACTAAAACCCTGCGGCGTCCCGCAACACAGTGGTGGGGGTCGCGTGGCCCCTTACGGCTTCTTCCGCGACCCGAACCAGTGTGGGTCCGCGCTCGTGGGCGGACCTCGCCTATGCTCCGTGAGGGACGGAGCAACGGGGTGAACCGTGACGCCCTGAACACCCCGCACGCCTGAGGGCCAAGTGCAATGCAGCTGCCGGTCTCCCGCTCCGGCAACCGCTGGCCCTCTTTTGGTGGGGAGAAGAACTGGCGCACCACTCGACCGACCCTAGTGGCGGCCGAGGTGTGCATTCAATTCCCCTCTCCACCTCAATCGGGACGTGCGTCCTCGGAAGTCCTCCGGGAACAATAGTTCCCGGGGGGCTTCCGCGGCCGCCGTCCCGCCGAGCACCCCTCTCGACCCCCCCACGCGGCCTCAAAGAAAAGCTCCGATGCCACCTGGGGGTGCCGAGAGGGGGCTCTACCCTCGGGAGATGGTACCGAGGGTCCTCCTCAAGCGCTCCGCGTGCGACATCCGCTCGCGCCCGCGCTTCCGGCATCTTCACGCCCCTCCCGCGAGGGAGGGGTGGAAGAGGCTCTCTCCCCCCCGAGCGTTTTTACGGGGGGGGTTGGGCACCCGACGGGCTGGGTGCCCCTTCCTCCATGGGGTCCACCGGTGGTGGAGGGGACCTCCCCTTCACCACCGGTGGGTCGCACCTGCGACTGCCCATCACATGGTCGGCCGGTCGCCCGAAGGCGGCGCACACCGAGCATGCTGGCTCCCTCTTATAGGAGGCGGCCATGTGACCAGGCGCCCCGCACCTGAAACATAGGCCACTCCTGTCCGTCGCCTCAGGGCACTTGGGTTTCGTGTGCCCGAGGGATAGACACTTGAAGCATCGCAGAGGGAGGGCGGTTAACACCTTCACCTCTGCCGTGCTCCAGCCAACGCGGAGTCTTCCGTCTGCGCTGATCGCTTTGGCGGCTGCGATTGGTAAGTTCGCGATCAACCATCCGAGACCGTCGGATCCAGGTCTCATCCCCTTCGTTTTTATTGCCGATCTTTGGCATCCTGCCTTCGTCAGTATGGCCACGACCACGTCCGCCTCTTCGACCGAGTCATCCAGGCCGGAGATCCGCAGGTTTGCGGTCCTCTCCGGCCTGGTTACCACTGCCACGTCCCCGACAGCTTTGCGCAGCTGTTCTGCCAGTCGATCTGCTTGTGCGCCGCTCCCATCCAACACCTCAATGATGCGCGCACCCGTCTGGGTTTCCCTTGTCCTGACTTCAGCTGTGATGCCTATGTCAGGAAGGGAAACTGCTGTTCTGGCCCGTCTTAGCATGTGGGAGTATGTCTCACCACACGCTAGCGCCTCCGGCTTCAGTGTCAGCGTTACTGCTGCCGACTTCGGTGGGCTTAGATCGACCCTCCGTTTGGACCTCTTCTTTGTAGCCGCCACCTTTGGTTCCGCGTTCTGAGTAGCCTCTGTCGCCACGCGCTTTACCTCCTTCCTTCGTCGTTTGCGGCCAACCGCCTCTGACCAAAGTTCTCCCTGTTTAGGCAGTGGAGATTCCACCACCACCTCCTTGTGAGCTGGTCCCGTCACTCTGGCCTCCGACACCGGTTGCCCAGTTACTGGCTTCGGTTGGGAAGCGGTCCGCCTCCCCCACGCCGCCAGTCGTTCTTCCACCACCTGCTTCACAGCCTGGAGCAGCTTGCCGTCATTTGCCGCGAGCCGCTCATCCACAGCCTTGGTTACTGCGTGCATTATGCCGTCTTTGCTCAGCGGTGAACCTAACCAAACCTAACATGATATCGAACTTTAGCTGTTTCTCGAAGATAAACCTAGGTTTAGCCGGCTAATCTTAAGTTTATTTTCACACCTACCTTTAGCCGTAACATATACATATATGACATACTAATCTTATATTTACACTTTTGCCAGAATTATATTGCACGAGTAAGCAACAATATTTTCGTCGTAATCAACGAGGGCTTACGCAAACTATCATCACATTTTGTTTTCGTAACCAATAAAAATATATGATTACCTATCAGTTTTGGAAGGACCCCCATCATAACACAAGTGAAGTGAGCAAATGTACTATAAACCATTAACGACGACGACTGACGATTGTTTGGTGCAACGGTAGCGATCCTGCCTTTCGAACCGACGGTCCTGGGTTCGAATCCCGGAAGGGGCAAATGTTTGTATGATGAATACGAGTATTTGTACCTGAGTCATGGATGTTTGTATATATTTCTATGAATATTACTTATTTATGTATGATATATGTATGTCTATCCGTTACCCTAGTATCCATAACACAAGCCTTAAAAGTGCTTACTTTGGGCTAGGTTAATTGGTGTAAATGTTGGAAATATTTATTTATTTATTTATTTATTTAACAGCATAGATGGCCCTTGGTATCGTAACCTACGGCATTTGTTTTCGCAGGGAGTATGTTATACCTACCTTGAAATCAAACATACTGAAATCGAATCCAATAACAGACACATTTTAAAACGTTAGACACAAATGTGATATTTATTAATTAAAAATGCCCATATTAAATATTTAGTTAGAATAATACTACAATAACAGTCCTGTATAAATACTGATGACTTAACTTTATTACAATAACAACTGTAATTCGACCGATTAAGGTACGGGGCAGCATAATAATATGAAACCATTGCATATTTCCTTCGACCGATCATTATCAGGACGGTTTGCCTCACAAACCTATTGCGAAAGTACGCTCCGATCTACTGCCGGCGTGGCACGGCAGTCGAACGCAGCATCAAACTTAGCAGAAATATCTACTGCACAGCGGTTGAGAACTAAAAGGCTTTAAGGATATTTTAGAAAGTTTTATTAACTTACACTTACTGTAATTAAAAGAAGCCAAGTCTAGCTTAGGTAACTGTCGTAACTACAATTTAAAATGAAACGAAACCGAAAGAAATATATTGAAATAAAAAATCGACAGGTGTATTAGCGCTAGAGGCTCCAGAATCTCTTGACAGGTTCTTGACAGGCGTCGTATCGGCACTGGGAATGTAGCCGGTACACAATTGAAGCACGGCAACACGACAGAAGGTTCTTATAAACTAAAACGAGTGAAGGGGAACCAGATAAATTATCTTATGTTTATTATGTACAGACAACAACACCTCAAGCTGTCACAAATAGTAAAAAGTTCTCAATTGATATTAAATCCTATGTGTTCGTCTTATAGCTAAATATTGCATGGAGAAATTTGATTGCTTGACGTGCCGCACTAATCTGAATAAAGCTTTAATTCTTCAAGTCAACTAACCGTAATCATAGAAAATAAAATATGTGTCTTCCTTAAGTGTTCAAAGTATGCTTAGTTTTGGCTATTTGTACATGACAGAGGGTTTAAAAAGAACTAAAAAGGCAACTTTCATAATAATTTAAAAACCTGGCCAGTTAGCAAACTATCACGCTAGTACCTTTGTAACCTAAAGTTACCTTTAGAAATCTCACAAAATCTCAATAGAGAAGACAATGTTAATTGTTATTATAATAACGGTAATTATGTTTTAAGTCGGTTACAATATTTTGCTACAAAACAAAGAGCATATTTCAACGTTCACAATTTGAATGAATCTCATTATATTTATTACCGTTTACTATGTTTTTAGTTGAGTAATTCCGTAGTTGCTTACCAACATCTTGTAAGAAGAGGAGATCTAAAAAGGCCGGTTATCTCCTAACAGATGATAGTTGCTGAGGCCGACGAAATATTTTTTTGAAAGAAATCCTTTGAAACAATGTTTCTGGGTGATCGGTACAAAACGTCTATTCAGGACAATAATCCTTTGGACGTAATTTTTAAAAGAGATGAAAGTCACAAGGAATAATATGAAACATGATTTCAACTCTTATGCAATAAGTAATAATAATCTGTGCTAATTATATGCACAGTAAATTTATAAATGGATCGGTGTACGAATTTATAGATCTCAAATCTATTCCACTCCCAATGTGAAAAAGCGTGGTAGAAATGAAACCTTCAAAAATAATACATACACGTATACAAAATACCACGGTTGTGTATTGCTTGTGCTTTTAACTGTCTCTTTTTCGTTTCAAAGAGACACTGTATAATGCTTTCTATCTCATTTACTCCTACGTTAAATCTTATAAATTTATGTGTCCGTCTCTTATTACTATCGCTTTTTCGTTTCATCGACTTTCAAATAACGACTTGCAAATAACAAAGAAGTTTTCACTTCATAAATCAGGTTACGTTTTGTAAAACATAAAGATGGTGTATTTATTTATAGTAATTATCCTCTGCTAGCAGCAACCACGACCCGTATGAAAGAACTAGGAAGAAACGGTGCTAAGTAATATGTGTCTAGGCCCATACAACACCGATTTATATTTATTTTCTATATGCACTCGTAAATCTTTATAAAGCGGAAGGTTATCAAATAACATAACTATTGCCGTTTGCTTTCTATTACATGTATTTAATTTGAATATAATTTGAATTTTTATGGCGCTGTTACGAACATTCAAACACGAATAAAACATAGCCATTAGTTTTGGTTAGTAAAAAACCGCTTATTTCCTATTGCGACAAGACGTTCCCAGGTTTAAAAAGCACTGCCAACATATGACGGAAATAAAATTTATTTCACAAGTAAACACTTAGATGTTAACAATTTCGGTCTAAAATAGTTCCTTTTCTAAAAAACTGTGCCGTAGAATGTAAGACGCTAAATTATGCCCATTAAAAATTCTTGTATCATCGCGAAACTTGACAAGTATATATATGGGTGGACTTTTTAGTTTTCAGTTTGCAGTCTCACGCAAAAATACTCATTATATATTTATTTTTCTACGTATATTGGGTTTATTTGTTTGTAAACTCAATGGCAGTTAGTGGATCCCTTGAGACGTTTCAGTTTAGCAAAAACGACAAGAGCTCAGGATTTCTCACAACTGTTTCATGTTTGAGGCAGATTCGTAAGATTTTACACAGATTCGTTATAATGAGAGGTTCATCACTATACAACAACATCAAAAAACAATCTAGGCAATGAAAAAATGGTGAATCAGCACCAAAGAAAAGGAATACAATTTTGTTGGCTGGCACGGTAATGGCGTAATGGTGTCATCATGGTGGACTATTTTGCACAAGGCAAAACCATAAACTCAGTAATATTACAACCTTACACATCATTTTAAAGACCTTAAAAACACTTTGCATAGAAGCTTTGATATGAAGGTGAAAGAAATTCATAGAATTATATAGAGACGAGCTTTTATCCGCAGCTTCGCTAGCGTTAATGTAGACTACCGATTTAAAGTTATATGTCTATCCCTAACTAGATACCTTTTACTAAATTTCACCGAAATCGGTCAACCCGTTCTTAATTTATAGAAGCACATACAGATAGACAGACCAACGGACAAAATTTAAAAAAAATATAGAATTGGTGTCAATGAAAGGAATATTTATCATAAACATAGTCAAGTTACGAGCATGATTTTCAGTTTTTAAACTGAATGACAATGAAGGTGTATTTTTTTCACTTCATATGAATGGTGGTAATAATAATATTTCTTAGAGACTACAGTTAGCCTTGGTATTAAAAAGTAAAGTAAGCACTATAAGGCTCATGTATGGACACTATATACGGCTATGTACATTACTCATTTATCTGTGTTCATTGTATTGTATTGTACGCTCAGGTACAAATGCTTGTATTCATCCAGAAGTGCTACCGTTGCACCAAAAGGTTGTGAAATAAACGTCATTTATGGCTTTTTAAGTTAATTTTGTTAATGCAATTCGAACCGTTCTTCCATTTTATTTGGAGGAGTAAAAGCATATCTTTATATATATAATTCTTCTGTGAGTGTGTATGTCACTGAACTCCTCCTAAACGGCTGGACCGATTTGAATGAATTTTTTTGTGTGTGTTCAAGGGGATCTGAGAATGGTTTATATTCACAAATCAGCCCGGCAGATGGCGCTGCAGACGGTTTCTAGGTTATTTATCTATACTGCAAAAATAAGAGGCAGGACAACGTCTGTCGGGTCCACTAGTTACTATATAGAAAAAGTATTTTTAAGGTACAAACCTCAAAACGAAAATAATTAGAATAAGTTATTATTTGTCGTTTTTTTCCAAGCTGTTTATTAAACCTACAATCGTTGAACGTTTCATTGATGAACCCAAAACGTTTAGGCAATTCTATAGGTTAAAGTTCAGTAATTATGAGAAAACGCTAATCGTCGTTTGGTTGTTTTACAAAATGGAGTTGTTTTGTAAAATAGCGAGCGGTTATGTCAAACATATATGCAATCTATCTACGTAATAGATAACCTACCCCAACATAACATAACCTATGTCAAATTGGAATAATATTCTTTACTAATGACTCAATTATTTTCTTATAAATTCATCAAAAGTGATCATTCTAAACATACATGTAAACAAACTTCCAAAATCTGCTATAAGTTTTTCGAATATGCATCCAAATATTTAAATTTCACTTCACACGAGGGATGACCTGAAGCATAATTTAAGATCAAGAAATCGAGAGCAAAACGCAACCCCAAAGCATCTGTATTATTATATACATAATTAAATATTAACAACTAAAAAGAAAAGATATAATTAAAAATTAACTCGAATATTGCTCAACAAACTATAGGAATAATATGTAAGAAAAGATGTTGATGACCCCCATCACGTGTCCGTGACATTTTGTGGTAGCTAAGTGTGCTGTTGTGTTGTTCGTGCTTTAATCTAATGAATTAAAAAAGCTGAAGTACTACTACGACAGAGAATCGAAATTTTTAGCTGTCATTTTTTTTATTCTTTTATCAATTATCTTCCACTGTTTAGGCGGAACCGAATGTAAATATTTTTCGATTTGGCGCAGTAACACTTTTTGGTACTTTGTAAAATTGGCAAAGTGGGGATGGTGAAAATTAGAACTATTGAACGTTCGTTTGGTGGTAAATACTCTCGCGAAAAAAACACGAAGACTTGTAAGCCTTCGTGTTTTTATACGAAAACTCTATTATACGAGATTTTGTCGGATCCCATGAATCAGCTTCAAAACAAATAGCACGTGCTTTTTGAAAGTTTTCATTCTTATGGATTTTTTAAATTTACTAAACATTATTGTTCTTTTTATAGTATTACGCTCCGCTCCGATAAAAGGTGCTAGCAAAGCTTTATGCTTAGCGACTGCATCGACCTAGTAAATGTACCATTAATTGACTGCATAATAAAAACTAGCTGCCATGTCTACTTCTCTATTCTCTATCGTCTGAACATCAAGTATGTAATTTAACGATATTGAATATCATTAGAATTAATTTATAATGCCATAAGCAATTCAGCAAAGCAACTACCATCTAAACTTTAACGTTTATGCTATTGTATCCAAAGATCCATGTCATCAAATAATATGCTTTTACTCATTTTTAATGCTGCTCTGGAGACTCATTTTCTTTAATTACCCCGGAACTGGATATGTCATATCTTATTGTTAAAAAACTTTATACAACCTGAACAATGCGCAAAATCTGTAAAAAAGTTGTTTTATTTATACATTTGTTTTAATTTTATTGTTTCCTTGAAAAAACAGTATTTTTACAAAAATATGTAGATTTAATTAACATTTTTATTAACATATTAGCCTAATCATTTCCACCACTAGTTGATGCAATTATATACTTATGTTGAGTGCTATCACTCAGTCGGACTCTATTATCCAAAACATCTATCTACTAAATTAATATTAACTTAAACACATTTGGTTTACATATACAGGGTGGAAATAAAATGGGCCCTGGAAGGGAAGCACATTAAATCTTTAAAATAGCTCAATTTACTGAAAGGAAACATTATTACTATTAAAAAGAAATATAACTGCACTGAGACTGTAGAAAAGCTAAGAGTTGAAGTAGACAATGTAATTAATAGCATACACCACAACACTTTGCAGAAGTCCACACAAATTGAACTTCAACGAAGACTAAAGTTAAGTTTTTCATATTAGTTTAGTGTCTTTAAAGTGTAAAGGTAAAATAAAAGTTAGTTATTCCAAAGACCTTAAATCTATGTGAAAATTTATCTTTAACATCGACTACATCGATTAGTAAAGGGTTAATTTTTTTTGTTGGTTCGACTCCCGGTTCAGGTAAGCTTTTCGAGAAAATCTGTGTGTGCTAGCTGCACTCAACTCATACTCCCCGTCATAAGTTTTTCTCCTTCCTTGTAAATGTAATGATATGGCATTTTGCAGCATCTAACTTATAAAAATATATTGTTATCAATATTCAGATAGACGGTTGAAATTACTTTGTAATTTTTTACAGTCATTAAAGGATTTTACCACCGTAAATAAATAATTTAAAATTTTGACAACATCATCATCAATGAAGCTATTGAACAGTAAAGGGCCTAGACGGACGCCCTGGGGATTCCCGGATGAAATTGGAATAGAATCTGAACCATTGAAAAAAACAGTTTGCAATCGATTTCTATAACAGGAAATAACCCCCTACTGTAGGTTACTGTGCTCCTAGTTTTGAAATTGACAACAACAGCGTGTATGTTGCTTTGGAATAATCTACATACATGGCGTCTATCCAAAGCCGTGACTTGAGAAATGAATGGAACAGGAGAAAACAAAATAGTTTGAGTAAAATAAATAAAAGTGTTACTTATCATATGATTTATTAGAAAACCATTACAGAAATTTTAACACCTTTTTACCTACATAATTAAATTTAGTTTTTAAGCTTTCGTTACAGCCATCAAATAAATTACCTCCTCGGTGTTGATATCAGTTCTGCGGTGTTTTGACATTAGCAGCAAATCGTTTAGAATTTTCTGGCCTGTGGTGTTTCTTAAATAAATTTTTAGGCGTTTTGGAAGAATTACAATTTTTATATTTTTATTTTATACTAGTGGACCCGACAGACGTTGTCCTGCCTGTTATTTTTGCAGTATAGATAAATAATCTAGATACCGTCTGCAGCGCCATCTGCCGGGCTGATTTGTGAATCTAAACCATTCTCAGATCCCCTTGAACACACACAAAAAAAATCATTCAAATCGGTCCAGCCTTTTATTAGGAGTTCAGTGACATACACACTCACAGAAGAATTATATATATAAAGATTACATTTCTGAAATGCAGTTCGAGTACATCCTCGAAGTTTCATTGCTTGTCTTTACAAGCTTACTCGTTTATTTCGGGGGGTTCAAACCCTCTTGATACCCCCCTTGCTACGGCCTTGCGTCAATCTAATACTCTTTCTCCATAGAGTCACGAACTGAATTAAGAAATTCACAGAGTCAGTAGATCGTTAAACTACAAAATCATGTTGGTGAATTTATAGTCATGTACTTTCAGGATGGACATAGTAAAGAGAGGCGTTTATAATTTTCTCAAACATTATAGGCAGGCAGTAAAATACTACGATAATCACGTATTGTATTTTAGTCACCACTTTTAGGGCTTATTTGAGTTCCAAGGAATTGAAAGCATAATGTAACCGTAACTTATCGCTGTATTATTAAATACAGAATGTAATAAAACTTTAATCAAAAGAAATAATCGGTAATGAACTCTAACATTGCGCGACAAAGTACAGGAAAATACATAAGAAAATTAGCTGATGATCCATAGCGTATCATCGACTAGAGATAAGTGACAGTTCTCCTAATAATGTAGAGCTTTCACGTTTCATATTTTTAAAATATTTAATCGATTTATTTTATTTGTCTGTATAAATAATCAAAATAGTTACGACCAAACTAAATATGTCATTTTATTTAATTTTTAAGTTTTCGACAGTGCAATTTTTCTTTAACTAATTTTACTTTATAAATGTCATGACATGATATTTTTCTGCAGTCTTTTTCATTACCACAACAAAAAAATTAATTAATCACAAAATCATAAAATAAATCATAAAAGGAATTTATTCAAAATTATTCAATCTGAATTATTTGTGACTGTTTTGTTAACATGGCTTCACTAATTAATAGTCAAATGATGTAAACAAGTGACAAATATAAAAATATATCTATTGCCCATGGAAGCTTTCAATCAACTTTCTATATAGATATTATTGTAATTTGCATTTCATTGATAGCCGTTGTCACTTTACACAACTCAGTCATTTCCCTTTTAGTGGTGAAGAAATTGGATATTGGGCAGAAAGTTTTTTTTATGACAAAGTTAATAAAATAAACGAATTTTAATTCTGTTGTGTGGTAAGAGAAGCGACGGCTCCTTTGTAAGATAAAACATCTTTAGGTATACATATAATTATCACAATTCAATATGACCTTATAAGATGTAATGAAATCATAATAAACAAAACGAAGCTAAGCTAATAACTTGTCTTATCGTGCATCAGGTACAAATTTATTTCAGTCAAGTTCCAGGCTTGCGGTTGTTGAATAATCAAACATACGTCTCTATTAGCGTAAAATTTCAGTTTCTACAATTCGTCCTTGCAAAATATACGTAATTTATTTAGTGTGTTGGTACCCTTGCAGTGCCTTACCATTCACATATACATAAAATCAATATTGTTTTTTAATTTTGACAGTCTCTTTAACGCCTGCGAAAACTTGCAAATTTTTAATAATATGGGTACTATAATCTTAATGAAGGTTATTAACATACTATAGGTGCTAATGAAGGCGCTCTTAAAATTAGCACAAGTATACTAAGTTCCTCGTGTCATTTGAACTACTTTTTTTAAAGTTTTGCATGTTTGTTAAAAATTACCTTCTTTTTGCAGGTACCTATTCATGAATATAACGAATAAGTTCAATTCGTCGTTTTAAAGGTGTGTATGTAGATTAAGTAATGTCAATTTTAATCATTGCCTTATTTTACAAAGAACTTAATTAAGGTAGTTTTGTTTGCTCTTTAGTTTTTCAAGTTTACAGAAACCGACGTAAGCCATACTTCCTCCAAGGAAGTTCACTGGTTTACATCACAGTTCACTAGTTAATAATCTAAAAAAGACCTAAATATGTAAAGTTCTCTGTACCAAATAGTATACAGATGAATACACCAATGAATTGCAGAGTAGTAGCATTCGTAGAATCCATAATTTATTGCGTATCACGTAAGTCTCGAGACTAAATCGGATCTCCAAATTAAGCTTTGTTAAGTACTCTTCATTCCACCGCATAGACCTTTAAGAAAATAAGGTTTAAAGGTTTTGACTTATTTTTGAGATAATAAGATTGCGTACAAAAAGATTTATAAACCAGCCAGTAGTTTTTGAGTTTTAGAACTTTATACAAAACTAGCGGTCCCGGCCACGCGTTGCTGTGCCGACTGCAGCGCCATCTGCCGGGCTGATTTCTGAATCTAAACCATCCAGGCTGCCACCCAATACAAAAAAATTAATTCAAATCGGTCCAGCCGTTTAGGAGGAGTTCAGTGACATACATACGTACAGTAGAATTATATATATAAAGATATCCCTAGACGGTGTTGATGTGTACATATATTTAAAAAATATCGACAAATTGACTGGACTGATTATTAAAATTCTAGTTTATTCCATTAATTCCACGTTGGCGTTGGTTAAAGCTGTTAAGTCAGCCTAATTCAATAGTTGAAGTAATAATTATCATTTTACCACACATAATTGTGAGTAATAAGAGTACACCATAAGATACAGCTGTCGTCCAGCTACTGAAAATTTAATTATATTTTTTTTAATGCCAAAGGCTAACGTGCTTTTAAAATTGTAACGAGGCAGTCTGCCCCTCAATTCTAATCTCGCTATTTTTAGTACATGGCTCATTCAATCTCGCTACGAGTAAATAATCATGAATATGTAAGCAGTCGTATTAGCCGCATTTTGATGTCAATCATCATACTTATATCCCCTTTAAGTACAGCAGGTATTATTTTGTTTACTTCGACTTAAAAGTAGAGATATGTTTGTTAATAATTTATACAACCAATTAAGATCAATTTCACAGCTATAGTATGTCCGTGATATCTTTGACAAGTATGTTTGGCTCCGAGGTGTTTCGCTTTGCTTTCAACAGGTCTTTGCGTGGAGTATAACTGTCCATCGAAACTCTCGATCTCCCACGTGATTTCACGCTTTGATATATGCTAATATGGTCAGTTTTCATCCTCGTCAATTGGGTTTGACCAATAAACAGATCTCTCGCAACCTTGGCAGTCGTTTAAATTGACCCTTAACCGACGAGCTTTTATGAAAAGGCTGATGAGAGTTGAAGCAGCGAGAGATGTATGTCAGGATCGAGGTGAGTGGAAATCTGTGATCTCTGCCTACCCCCTGCGGGAAAAAGACGTGATTTTTCTATATGTATGTATTAAATTGGCTAAGGTTTCTCCTCAAAAAATGTTTTTTTTTTATTAAGCCTAACATATAAATAACATCTCTTAAGTTCTGCAGCCTTTTTTTTTAAATCTGTTAAGAGTGTGGACTTTAAAAGTTTTGTTCTGTTGGGGGCGGCGGATTATACAAATAAGACAATAAAAAGTTGTTCTATACTATGTGTATCCACCACCATGTGTTAAGGTCATTCATCTGTATACTTGTTAGGGATTTCGAAACGGTTTTAGAGTTTTAGATTTGAAAATTATATAAATAAGCACGAAAGATTGCCTACTAAAATTTCTTGTGATAGTATAATAAACTAAGTATAATAAAGGTTACCATTTTGGTTTTAAAACATTTTGTAGTAAAAACGTTATATGTCTATACTCACAATTTATACGTGAATTTATACATAAGTGAGCCGGATCAGGTTGGGTTGCAACACAAAAACAAAACACAAACAGCTGAAACAGTGTGAGACAAATGTTCATTATAGCAGGTTTTTTTGCATCGCGACTTATCCGGAACCGACTCGCCCTTTAGACTGCCTAATTTCAATCTTAAGTCTTTCGGCCTTGGTATGACAATCTAGTATCCTTTTTATTTTTTAGGCTTTTGCTTAATAGCGTTTTATTAAAGGATCGCAACTATAACTTAATAGGAATTTCGAAAGTACGACTTTATCTAAAGAGTCATTTTGTGATATTTGAAATTCAGCTACCTATAGGTAGGTATTTATGTTTAAAATCCCTTCAATCTCGACCCGTTTACGTCCTGCATTCATATTTAGTCCAAACTAGTTTTGAAACATTGATTCCTAGTTTGTACATGTCTCACAACGTGGTTTATGACGAAATTGGCAGATAATGCATATAAGATAAGCCGCTTGGTCAACACTGTAATTATAATTAATAAGTACCTACACGGTTTGGTAAAATATTTCCTGTTATAAGATATTAAATGTTTAACAGAAATGTGTTGAACAGAAACTTAGTCTAAGTGTGGAAATATTATCAAGGGTTCGAACATTGACTATGAGATCGTAACGGCATCCAATTAGATACCATTTACGAAGATTTTCATTAGGCAGCTCATTTAAATATAATAGTGAACTTTTACTCACCATAACAATATGAATATCATTAATTCGAGCTGAACAAAACACATCACATAATGAACCAAGTTTAAATAACTTTCAATTTCTTTACAACAATGAGCTTTTATATTTTGTGTAGCTTTCATATAATTTATCATCGTCGGTATGCGTACGGATGCAAAGCCAGCATAATCGCTTGCAAAGGCATTTAATTAAATGTTATTTTCATTGTGGAAATCAGAGTCAGAATTATCTTCTTATTAGTAAATATAACACATATCATATAGTTTAAATTCGCTTGTTAAAAATCAAGTAAATGAACCGGTTTTAAAAAGTGGTTTCTTATTAAATAGGACGTTGAACTTCATGTCCCCATAGTATTATGTAATTCGTATCTCCACATCATAAAATCTACTTGTATGTTGTCTACAAGATGATCATTTAAACATTCAAAAGAGCACACAATTAATTTCATGTTCATTTTTCCTTTTCGCTATTTTGATTCAACTGTTTTATACATGTTAATTCTTTTTAAGTTATCTCTGTTTATTATTAGTCTCTGTTCTCATTGGTAGTTTGTTTATATGCTTGAAGAGTACAAACTTTACTATAAACCGTTTTGTAATTTATATTATAGATAAGTACAATTAGTTTTTGGAAGTTATTCTATAAAGGGGCTTAGCTTTATATAGAGATCAAGTAATGCTGAAAGGAAACTTTGATTTCATTAGAATTTACTATATTCAAATTTAAACTTTCACTCTCAAATGAAGATGGCGTAAGGCCAAGGCGTTTTGATTATAGCTACAAGCTTTTTTGGAAATTACCTTCTATTTTGAGAGCTTCTCAATATATGAGATAGCTTCTGACGTCTGTCCCTCATATAGTTTGTCAAAACTAAAACAAGCGAGGAGAACAGCCGATGATGCAAGCCAGTTTGAGAAATCCTGGAAAATATGAACCACGACGTCAAACACCTTCCGAAGTATCAACAGTCCTCAACTATAAGTCGAATGCAACGATTTCATGATTCCTCTCGCTATAGTTATCTACGCTCGGATAATATTTACTCTTTGGTGCTCCTTTTTTAGCATACAACTTAATTCATACCCT
Source organism: Calamotropha paludella (assembly GCA_927399485.1). Taxonomy (NCBI): domain Eukaryota; kingdom Metazoa; phylum Arthropoda; class Insecta; order Lepidoptera; family Crambidae; genus Calamotropha; species Calamotropha paludella. The sequence goes on along the minus strand of OV656803.1, from coordinate 26,084,885 downwards.
TAGTTATCAGTCCAATCCAAAATGGCCGTGCTTTGGAACTTTTCTTTGCTTCTTTTGGTTTCGTATATAATCACATTTGTTTATATTCATATTTTTATATATTTAAATTTGTGTTATATTTAATATGTACATATACATTAATATTTTTCTATAAAAGTATATCCTACATATTTAGTAAGAATTAGTATCAACAGTTATCTATCACTAGTGGTATTACAATTATCGTCACCGTGTTTTTTATATTCACATACAAACTGACTGTTAGTGAATTATTAAAAGAAATGTAGTTGACCAATTGTAGTTGGTCGTCAATTATTTTGAAATAACTAAATAAAATACACAAGTAAGGCTTTAAAATGTATACAGTTCGATCAGTGATCACATATTCGTCATTCACCACTTCACCATGTTTTTGTCAACCCCATTAATTAGTCTATAATTGGTCAGCATTAAGGTAAGCGTTACAAATAGTTTCAAGTTACATAACTTAACGCACGAATTATTTATAGTATTCACTCATTACAAAATACGCTAAAGCCCATATAAAACCACTGCAAGTGGTGCACATCGCGAAGGCTGTATTGGGAAATCACTAATTAGCATTATTTAATCTGGTATCTTACAACTTCAAACCTTAATTACTGCATATAATTTCTCAAAACAAAAAATAAACAGAAATCCCGCAATGGCCATTTAATCTGATGTAAAAAGTTGTATCTGTTTATATCGAAAACACCATTTTGATATGTGAAAATCAATTATTCTTACACCTTATGATATTTTTTCTTGTGTCCATAAGCGCAAATGGGTATTCGACCTAAACGCATATTTTAATTTAGAATCCCTCATAGAGAATGTTAGCCGTGCGAAGCGTGCATAACTCTAATTGCCGGGAGTTAGGTAGGTAGTCGGTTGACTTTTTCTTATTGGAGTTATGTTAGAAATGGTATAGTTACGCTGCTAAGTAGTAATTGAACAAAGCTGTTGCGTTAGCCGTGCGTTGTTCAGGTGGTTTGGCGCGATAATAGTCGTGGCAACGAGTTGATAATGATCGATTTATTATTTAAATCTGAGTTGGATTTCGAAATATACATACTGACTATTACTATTGTCTTCGCCAGCGATGCAATCTCTCTTTGGAACTGTCGCGTTTGCTGTTCTTTTATTAAGGCAATGACAAATGGTTTTAAAGGAGAGTTTAATTGATCCATTTTATTTATTAATTCTTCCTTTATTAACTTCGATGTCACTTCAGTTAAAATAACCTGGGGCGAAGAAACATTTATAGGTAAGTATATAAATAAACATTGAAGTATACCTTTCATAACGAATTTTCATATTTACATAATTGATAATCAATTTTACTTTATAAACAACTGTACTTATTTAAAAAATCATTATTTTATATTACTCAATATATGTAGATTTATCGACTATCGTTGTCCCTTTAGAATTCTCTACCATATGCATGTATCTATTGTATAGGAATTGATACGACACAAAAAACGATTATCCTGTTTTTATGTCGTTGTTCTTAGTTATCACGAAGCTACCTCTTATATTTATTTTGCTATTACTATGACTATTACACTTAGTCTTATGGTAAATACTTACACATAAATATAATATAATTTAATCAATTGTTCTTCATAAAACGCATTTATTTACATGTATCACCTTAGCTTACTATGTAATTTATAACAGGCACCTTTTACCCATGTTTTTATTTGTGTATAAAATCCATTACTCGATATTTTAAAACGCTGAAAGATAAAAAATTATATCAACAATATGAACAATTGTACAATATTATCTTGATATAAAATACTATCATACTTAACATCACAAAGCGAAGCGCTTTAGTATTTACTGTATACTTAAATACATAATTTTGCTATATCTAGATGTATATAGATACGTACATTAGTAAACCCACCGTATGCTTACCGTGTCCTTAGAACGATGAGAACGTGTGTAGTTCGATAAGTTTACCTACCCTACTATCAGTATCCATTAGATAGGGTTGCTAGTGGACTTGAAATGCAAATTTATGAAATAATTTAAACTTTTGTCACATCAAACAAATTACTATTAAAAATTATAGATTGACGAGTCTAACTAGACGAGTTTGAATAAGTAGTATTCTAAGAAGTCATACAATACCAGTTAGTACAATCACAAAAACAAAAAGTTTTATAAACCCATGTGGGTCAGTTGACAACCCTAATAGCGGAGAGTCGAAGACCTTGTCACAGTGCATTTGATAAACGACCCACAAGCACCGGTCTCGACCTCCGAGTCCGCACCAGTTCCGTTCAAAGGCTCCACCCAGATCACTTCTACTGATCATGTTACCTTACAAAATGGCGCCATAGACATTCGATTTTCATATACTTACATGAACAAAAACGGCAGGCTAGTGTGGTACTCAATAATCTTTAAGCAAAGTTCGGACTGCTCATTGAAATATGTCTGAAGCGGAATGCAGTCAAATACAGTGATAATACAATCTAATTTGCTAAATAAGTAATCCAAATTGTGCTTGTCTAAATACAAAATTACGTACTGGAGCGAAATCAAAATCATAAGACGCGATGGATCATCGATGCAGTCGCCGTCGATGGATTCGTCGGTTGCCAATGTTATAAGTAGTACCTCCCGCGGCGCAAGCATATATTATCCCCCTTATAGTCACTAGATTATCATACCAAATCTCTCCAATAAGTATGTCAAACGGACCACAACAATGCAACTTATCGCCTGAAGCCACATCTTAATTGACAGTCTCTCATACCAATTTGGGTAATAATGCTTATCAAAATAAAAAACAAATGATTATTGCATCTTTCTATTATATTATTACATCGGACAATATGCATTACGAATTTTTTTTCTTCTTAAATAAAATGAGTTTACAATGAATCTTTTATTAGAAAACCTAATGCTATGGTATACATGGCAAAAGTAAAACAATGCAATAGGTAAATAATACACTTATTAATTTACAAGCTTTATTAAATTTAAAATAATTATTTTCTTTAGAATTTTTGATTGAAGAACAGTTATGGTTTATAAATCCTTATTTTAAACTACCTCTTTGTATTAATAGATAACCTTAGACAGTTATCTTTAAAAGGAAAATAAAAAGTTGGAACAAATGAACTAGTTCTCGCATCATTAGAAGTGATGAAAGGGTGTCTACGCACGAATACAATACGGTTCTCATCAGAATAATAATACAGTGTAGAATGCACTAAGTATATGGAAACAGATTGAAACGGTAGTCCATACTGTTTCAAAACCTGAGTGCAAAGACAAAAACCTTACTACTTCCTGTGATCGTTTACTCCAATAACAAAAATCATAATTTATAAAAATCTTTTGATGTCAATCTTTATCTATCTTAATAATATAAAGAGGACAAATTTGATTATTTGTAACTACTAGACCGATTTGAAAAATTCTTTCACATTAAGAATTCTACATCATCCGTGATGAACATAGGCGATAGAATATTTAAAAAAAAGTTAGCGATTCGTATGAAAACTTTGATAGGCTTCGAAACTATAGTCCCTTATGGACTTCGAGAAAAAAAATAAAATTACGGACGAATATGAGAGCTCCTTTTTATGAAATCTGTATGATTCCCCACAACAGATAGTGATTTCCCACAACAACTACTAAAACTTGAGGAAGGAATTTTTCCAACTCAAAATGTAAGCAAAAATTGTGACATTCTTCTGGATGAGTTTCTGGGTCAAATACTTCATAATTAAGATATTTTAATAGACATAGTAACATCGAGAAAATCCACGAAATGGACTTTGATTGGTTGTGTTCTAGGGCAATGCATAGAAATGATAATGTCAACGAAAAAAACGATCTGATTATTCAAAAAGTCTCTAAATATCAAACACTGTGACTATTATAGAAGACGCAGTCCATTATCCACAGGAATTTTAAAATTCACTGAACTCTTCTGAACTGCCACCATTCGAATTGACGTTAAAAATCGGAATTCCAATTATGCTTTTGAGAAATTTAATCCCCCGAGCATATGCAATGTGAAGAGCCTGCATATTAAGGAATTGAAGGACAATTTAACCGTAGCGACCATTATCACCAGCCCAGCAGCGATGATACCGAGGATACTGATTATCCCAACTGATCTGCCAATTCCATTTAAACGGCCTCAAATATCCTCAATTTTAAGATACAAGTCAACCATAAACAAGTCCTAAGGCCAAACCTTCGAATTAGTAGTGATCGATCTACGAAAAGAATGTTATCGCGGGTCGGAGCTAGTGAAAAACAATTTATGTTTATGCCACAAAAATAAAACTACATCAAATATCGTATAGGGTAACTCTGAGTCAATAAATTAAATGGCGCATGTTTTGTAGATATGATCTTTTTACAAATATTAGAAACAAAAATAAATTATTCAAATATTAAAAAAAAAACAAAAAATTATAACATAATATTCATTAAAGTGACAATATCCAAACGTTCTTTATGGTGTACTTTTTTGTAACCCCCGACCGACGCAAAAAGAAGCGTGCGTGTGTGTGTTAAAATTTATGATTTTTGAAATTGTTGTTAAATATCCGTGGGTAGCCGGGGCGGGCGGCTAGTTTGTTTATAAATCAGTAACTATTTTTAGAACATCCAAGATAAAACTTTCATAATTTTTGAAGAGAAAACATATGGTTCAAATGATTTTATCATAAAAATCTATTCAAACATTTTTATAATATCATAAAATCAACTCACTAGTTCACTACTACTTACTTCTTCGCATCTTTATAAATTGGCATATCCCCAAAGGATAATAGAGATACCTAAGCAACCACATAATCGCACGCACCATCTACTTACTGACATTGTCCCAATACGAGAACAAAACTATTGACCATTAAACCACAACGCCAACGCCGCCGTCAATTCATTCACAATGAAGGTCCTACATTCGAGATACGATTGTGTATGGAATCACTAAGTTTTGACACACCGCTATCAGTTGTCTCTCATCTGGCCTGATAAAATGAGGTCTATTTAATTCCAAATGAACAAAGTCGCAATTTCATCACCCCGCAAATGTGAGCACACGTCGTCGTGATTCAATAGGTATAACATCATAATATACGATACTATTATTTACGAAACGATTGTATCATAGGAGGCTGAGTATAGGCGTAGTTCAGGCTGACATGGTAGCAATAACTGCCACAGCAGTAGTATTGCAAAGTATCTTTCATAAGTATATAGTAAGTAATAATATAGGACGACCGCTTGGTGCAACGGTAGCGATACTGCTTTTCGCACCAACAATCCTGGGTTCGAATCCCGAAATGGGCAGATGTTTGTGTGATGAATACGAGCATTTGTACCTGAGTCACGGGTATATATTTTACTATAAACATTACACATATATGTATCATATGTTTGTCTATCCTTTAACCTAATATCCATAACACAAGCCTTCCTTAGTCGTAATTTGGGCTAGGCTAATTGGTATGTGTTATTATTATTATTATTATATGCAGGTAGTTACCGAAATACATGTTGACCGATGTATCTTTCTGATAGCTATTTTCAAGGCCCCTTTGGTGTGCTGAAATGGGACATTTCCGTAAGACTCACTTTGGATAATTATATACAAACGAAGCTCAGGTCGTCAAAAAATTTACCAACAACGATTTTAACATTTGTTTATATATAGCAAAATAGGTAATGTTTATCTCTTTATTTATCAACTCTTGCTTTTCTAGTGCTATAGTAAACACAGAAATTTCCAATGAGTGTTTCAAAAATAATGTAAATCATTATTGTCAATACAATACAATAATACTTTATTGATTACACCACAAAAACATAAGGAAACACAAACACAGATAATTGCTTAAAACTAACGTGTAACAATGGGCGGCCTTATCGCTAAAACCGATCTCTACCAGACAACCTTAGGATGGAGAGGATTATAAGGCAATTAGAGCTACGGCGGTGTTACTAAAAGAATAATCAAGGAGATATACTAATAATGAAAACAATAACAAGCGTCAAAGCTCAAATTAAATATAAATAAACGTGCATAATAATATATACATACTATAGATATAAATGTTAATAGATATACATTGTATAATATGTTACCGGAAATGTATGACATCATGGAATTGTATACAAATCCTAGGCAATGTGTACAATTCCGATATTATTTAGGAAATGTATAAAATATTAAAATGTGTACATTTCCTCGGAATTGTATATAATTCCAATACCGTATTAGGAAAAATATAAAATAAATACTTTCTGTAATAAAACACGTTGTTAAAATGAGAATAATAATTTTTATTATAGCACTCATTGAGACAATCGGGTAACAGTCATACCTTAACTTATAATATGTTCATATTATCTAACTAATTAATGCTTCAAAAATCAACTATCTTTTAACTTTTAACGTATCACAAAATCAACTTATATTATTCTTAGAACCTAACCTAACCTACAGCAATACCCTCCCCTCGTCTTGCTGTCCCCGCGTACCCATCAATATCTCAAATGTTTTACATTTCAGATTGTTATTTAGGAAATATATCGATTTCCTAGGAAATGTGTATAATATAATTTATTTCACACATTTCCGTGCGATTTTAGGAATTACATACATTTCCCAGGAATTGTATACAATGACGGATTACATACATTTCCGTTAACATATACATAAACAACATACATATCTATAAACGTAAATGTGTAGTTGATAGAGAGCAGTCACTCAGCTATTATGAGAAATAGTGACTCTTAATAAAATTTGTAAAAATAGAAACAGACTATGCTCGTCTTATGGAAACTGGGAAAGAATACCAAAGACAAAGAGCCTGGACCGCGAAGTAACGGCTATAAAAGGTGTACCGAAGCAGGAATTTTGAGCGCCAAACTTTATAATGACCTCAGTGATAGTGTGTTTAAACTATGATTAGAAAATTAAAACATTCTTTAAGAAAGCGCGGGTACAAAAGATTGAACAAAACATTGTAAGGAAGAGTTAGAATGTGAGTATTCCGGCGATTGCGAAAAAGAAGCCAATTGAGCTGAGAGCGAAATCGAAAATATGATCATATTTGGGTTGGCAAAATATGAAACGAATACAAAAGTTTTGAAGTCGCTCAAGTTTATTCAGCTGATCCTCTGTGAGACTAAGATAGCAGGCGGCGGCATAATCGAGAATAGGTAGTAAGAGAGAGCAATTTTGATGGTACTAGATAAGAAGTTACGGAGCCTTTTCATCAATCCAGCCGAAGCACATAATTTGCGACTGACAGCTTGCAACTGCGGTCCCCAACTCAAGCGGTTGTCAAAGATTAACCCTAAATTTTTCACCGATACGCTGTATGGGATATCAGTGCCAGTAACATTAATGCAGGGGATTATCAGTTCACTTTTGTTATCACTGTACAGGAACCTATTATAATAGAATTTGTCTTCGAGGTGTTCACCTCGAGGCAAAGGACTTGCGTTGCGCCACTCTACAACTCGACGTAAGTCTTTATTAGTCGCCAGCACCGCAACAACTACACTCGCGAGCAACCAAATCGACTCAAGCCCTCATTCTCCTTACAAACTTTGTTTTTACGTAAAGTATACAAGGTATTTATAAAAAAAGACTGTCATTAGAAAGCTCAATATACAAGCTTTCATAAAACACTAATATTCTTTTTTTTTTTAAATCTAACGCATTCATTTTTACATCAATAGCACTATGAGTCGTTTTGCTCATTACGCTATCCGCGACTTGCGCTAACTGCCACCCCTATAAAAGCTCTCGCAACCGGCACACCTTATCAGTCGCTTATCACAAGTTGACATGTACACATCTCCGAGAATTGCAATCATTTTTTCCACGTTACCATGGATACCACACCTGAAGAAGCCGCTCAAGTTGTTGCCTTGTTGGAACAAGGACTTAGCCAGCGAGTAGTCGCTGCCCAGCTTCGCTTGAGCCAGTCTGCTGTGTCCCGGGTCTACAGACGATTTCGAGAGACCGGTGCCTTCAATCGAAGACCAAGAACCAGCCGCCACCGGTGTACTTCTGACAGAGACGACCGTTTCATTGTCTCAACATCGCTGCGCAATCGGCATCTGACGAGTGTTGATGTTCAACAAGAACTCAGGCACGTTCGTGGTGTAGCTGTAAGCGAGTGGACAATAAGAAGACGACTGAGAGCAGCCAATCTCACTCCAAAAAGGGCTGCGACGGGGCCCAAATTGACTGCAGCCCACCGACAAGCGCGTCTTCAGTTTGCTCGAGAGCATGTCAATTGGACCATTGCCCAATGGCAGTCGGTTCTCTTTACTGACGAGTGCAGAATGTGTCTGCATGGCAACGACAGAAGAGGCCGAGTCTACAGGCGTCCGGGCGAACGATTTGCCCAATGCTGTTTCGCTGAAACAGTAGCATATGGCGGTGGTTCCTGTATGATGTGGGCCGGCATCTCTTTAGAGGGAAAGACGGAGCTCGTTTTCGTGCCTGGTGGAGGCCGAGGAGGCGGGCTTACAGCTGATCGGTACATCACCGATATTCTCCTGGAACACGTTGTTCCCTATGAAGGATTTGTCGGCGAGGACTTCGTCTTAATGCACGACAATGCTCGTTGTCATACAGCGCGCATTACCCAGCAGTTTTTGGATGAAGTCCAGATGCGTACAATGGACTGGCCTGCGCTCAGTCCAGACTTGAATCCGATCGAGCATTTATGGGACCAGTTAAAACGAAGAGTACGAGCCAGAAATCAAGCCCCTTCGACGGTGGAAGAGTTGAAGGCAGCATTGTTGGAAGAGTGGGTTAACATACCTCAAGAGGACGTCAAAAAGTTGATCAGATCAATGAAGAATCGACTTCAAGCGGTGATTAGGGCTAGGGGGGGGAATACCAAGTATTGATTTATTAAATTGTTATGTATTTTCTTAATCAATTTTCTTTTATTTCTAAAATACCCAACCACAACATCTTCTCACAAATTCCTGTTTTTCCTGTATTTATGTTTAGATATCATTAATTACAAAGATAATGAACGGATATTGATAATGGTGATATCTTATTAAAGCTGCAGTTTGGAGCTTTCAGATGATATATAGTTTTTAAAAATATCTCCTATAACTTTCTTGAAAACAGAGTCTATACTCAGAGTTAGGGCTTGAGTCGATTTGGTTGCTCGCGAGTGTAGTTGAGCGAGAGGAGCTTGATAATAGATTTGAAGGTCGTCTGCATAAAGGTTGTAGGAAGAAGAAAGATTATTAGAGATAGAGTTTATAAAGATAGCAAAAACAAGAGGAGAAAGGACACCACCCTGCACAAGCAGTCATATTACTCCATATCGAAAAAGTATCCTCAAGACGAACCCGCTGCTTGCGTCCGTACAGATAACTGTGAAACCACTCAAGCGCTGATGAAGAGATGTTAAGTGAGCTTAAGTTTAAATATAAGAGAAATTAATTCAGTTTTTTATGATTTTTATTCCGATTATCCAAGCTGTTTTTAAACCATTGCGTTCTTTATCTTAATATTTATAAATTACGTGTCACGTTGTTTGTCCGCGATGGACTCCTTAATTACTAAACCAATTTTGATCAAACTTCGTAACTATCTGTTATTTGATCTAACTTAAAAGAAAGGATAGATTTGATTTTAATTTATAATACAGCAACGCGTGGCCGGGCAGCTAGTAAATTATAAAAATAAAGGTTCTACAGGTCTTGACTCGACACTGACACACTTTTTTTATTTAAAACACTGTAGGTAATTGTGATTGTCTATGAGCAACACCCGTGACATATGAGTACCATTATAAAAGGACATACCTACCTAGTACAGAATAGGTTTAACAAATATTTTTTTTCAGTTATTCAATATAAATTTTACTTTCGCATACACATTTTTTCACACAATTGTCAAAAAATGTTGTACTTAAGAACCTAAATAATTTGCTTCTTCCTTGACTTTCTATATAGGTTGTATTTATTACTATAATTCACAGTTTTATACACTACCTTCATCGACTGATGTATTGAATTGGTTTACAACCTTACACGCCTACGCCTATTACAGAGATTATATAGTCATACAATGAAACTGTAAATTTATGAATATAAAACATCCAACTGCGAGTCTGATGTACGGAGATTGCCGTACACAGAATGACGAAAACCATTTTGCCATTACGTACAAACTTCTAGGTATGTAAATAGTTCGTTTATCACGGAAATCGAGTCTCTTTTCTTGCCTTTTCCGATAATGACTTAAGTATTTCCCGATAAACGCTCCCTTACTAATGACTATATTAATGTTGAAGGACCAACACAGTTTTGTCATTGGAAATCTGTTGTTTACATAAATCGACATAGAAAACGATCAGTTTACCAACTGCAGATAAGCAGATCGCAAAAAAATTATGATGTAACAATAAATTTATCGCTTTTTGCCAAGTTTCAATATAAGTATTTACGACATAAACAGCGATGCCTTTAGATTGCGATGACTTAGAAGTTTCCATCTCCAAGGATATTAATATCAATACATATTAATACCTATTGATTAAAATAGTCTCGATATATTACTAAAAATAGCAATCAGGGAATCCTGATTGTCTTGACATGTCGAGACAATAACAACTGTACAAAAGTTACTTGTATTTTTTGAATACGCACCCCCCAAAACCAGAAATCTACTTTAAAATACTACTTTTTTAAAGAATTGGAATAATTTTGAACAAAACATAATTTTTCCCTTTTTTCTCGAATTGTTACTGTTTCAAGACATAGGGAAAAGAAATACATTAGTAGAACAAGAAAGAATCCTTATAGTTTATCTCACGGGCGTAGCTAGATTTTAGTTTCGGGGGGGGTTCAAGAAAATAAAACTACTGAAAATGCATGCAACCTTTATATTATATGAAAAATATGTAAAAAAAAAGAAACAGAAGGTTTATTTGATTACATATGTACTACAGAAATAATCTTCTGTTTTTCTTTTTAAATATATCCACTACTTCATTCGCATCAATTTCTATCCCACAGTGAATATTCATGAGAGCCAAGACGTTCAGTCTGTTTTCACTCGTTGTGTTCCGCAAGTAGTTTTTAAGTCTTCGTAGGCTTGAAAAAATCCTTCCTGGCGTAGCAGTGGAAACTGGTATGGACCATACCGTACCGTATGGCAGCTAATATTTGTAACAACGTGTTAATATTTGACACTTCAAGATCTGCTTTGACGACAGATGTACTACTCTGTCAAGAAAGTACCGGGAAAGGTTCAATAATATACAAAATATTTGTTATTCATCCAAATTTATTTTATAACCTTCAAAGTATGCTCCCTCAGTAACGATACACTTACGCCAACGAATAATCCAATCATCAAAACATTTTTTAAACGCTGTTTCCGGAATTCAGTTCAGTTCTCGCCGCGAATTCTCCTTTGTCTTCTACCGATTGAAAACGGGTGCCACGAAGTGGTAATTTGAGATTAGAAAAAGAAAGAAGTCAGCTGGAGCCATATCTGGTGAATATGATGGTCGCTGGATGGTATTTGTTAAGTGTTTGGTCAAAAATTCGTTCTCAATGATGGCCTAGTGCGAAGGCGCATTATCGTGGTGATAAAATCCAAGAATTTTCTTTTCACAAATCTGGCCTTTTTCGTGGAATTTGCATTCTTAAATGCCGCATAACGCTTAAATAATATTCTTTTTTTACCGTTTGATCTTCTGGCAAGAATTCCGAGTGCACAACACCGCGATAGTCAAAGAAAACAATCAACATGTGTTTGACTTTTGATCGACTTTGGCGTGGTTTTTTCGATTTCGGTTCAGTTGGAAGACGCCACTATAAAGTTTGTTGACTAGTTTGCATGTCAAACTCGTAAACCCACGTCTCATCACCAGTAACAATGAGTTTCATGAATGTTGGGTTGGAATTGACTCGTTCTAGCATGTCCTCAGCGACTCTCATGCGATTGAGTTTTTGGAGAAAATTCAGGTCTTGGGGAAATTTTCCACCAGCATAAATAATCGGAAAGAAGTGAGTTGCAATTTCATTGTGTACTAAAGAATTATGACATATGTGAAATTGGCATTTGCAAATCGTTTAACGGATACCACGGAAATTGCAGACAATTTCGCGTAATGGTCTTCCAGGGTTTTATATAGCTGCTTGTATTGACTTAAGTCGCATTGCTTAAATTATCATTCTTATTGTTCACTTACCTTTATGGAATGATTTATGACTAATTTTAACCTAATATAGTTCGGTAATCAATAACTTCTCAACTATAAACAATTCGTCTATATTATTTCATTAAAGATATCTCGAATACGTGCTTATAAATACCTACTATTTATTTTTAAAATATCCATCAAATATACACTTTGTAAAATCCACCTGTTAAAAACAAAGTAACATTCATTAATTTTACTTTGTTTAAGAAGCCGAGCGGTAACATGTTTCATACCCAAATGATTATTTAAAATGGTACGCATCGACTCGTGAGTTACAAAAAGTTCGGCGGCTATCTCTCTTAAAGTTAAATGATTATTTTCAGTCACTATTTCCTTCACTTTTGCGATGTTAACTTCAGTTGACGTCAGCAGACGTTGACAGCAAGGCAAATCTTCCATCACATCTCGACCGCTTTTGAACACTTTGTCCCACTCATAAGCACGTGTTTTTGATAAAGTTGATTCACCGTAAGCTTTCTGTAACATTTTCAGTGACTCCGAATTCCATTGGTGATGCAAAATTTCAGACAAACTCTTTGTTCGATATTTTTGTCCATTATGAAATTCGCAATATATACTCATCATCATCATATCAGCCGAATGACGCCCACTGCTGGACATGGGCCTCCCCCAAGGATCTCCACAACGAGCGGTCCTGTGCTGCCCGCATCCAGCGTTTTCCCGCGAACTTAACCAGATCGTCGGTCCACCTCGTAGCGGGCCTACCCACTGAGCGACGTCCGCCACGCGGTCGCCATTCGAGAACCTTTCCGCCCCAACGGCCATCAGTTCTCCTTGCTATGTCCTGTCCATTCACGCTTCGATATTCCACGACATCAATATATACTAGATATGATATAACTAAAAACAGCACTGTATTTTATATTACGAGTAATAACAGATGCAACTCAAAGTCCGCGCCAAAATGGAAAACAGTTGTGCCATTCTAACAATAACAAAAAAACAAAAATTTGAATTCGGAACCATAAACAAATCATCAATTCCCGATACTTTTTTGACTGAATGTAATTCTTTCGGGTAGCACTGCCGAAAACATAATAATTGCGTCTTCAATTACAGAACTGACCGCAAAATTTAAAGGTAACACACCAGATAATGTCCCAGGCCCACGTCGGACGCCGGAGCAATGCCTACGGCGTGTACCCGCGCAAGGTTTAGCGTACGCCCTAAATTACGACGGGCGGCGGCGGGTGGTAGAGAGCGAATCCAAAATACACTTAGTGTAATAATAAGTAATAAAATAAGTTATGCAGCTGGCCTCTCCTCATTTTGATATTATTGATGTTGATATCTTAACATTTCGGGGGGGGGGGGTTTGAACCCCCAAAACCCTCCCCCTGGCTACGCCCGTGGTTTATCTTCAACAAATGTTTTATAGTTTACTTTAATAGTCGACTAATTCTATATATTGTTTTGAGTTAAACTATCGTTTCTAATCATAATAGTTTTATATTACCTTACAACATGCGCATTGGTGTTCGCGATGGGTTATTGTAAAGTTGGATTTTATAACGCCCCATTTTTAGCCCAGAACTTACTCAATAAGCTCATAGTACCATAAGACTCAATATCAGGACAAACAACTACTGATTATTACATTCTATCTCTATCTGCCGACACGCAATTAAACTCTTTTAAGAAATTGTTGTTCGCAGTACGCATACCTAAAATAATTACACATTATGGTTACTGAAAGAAGATTGCATCTAAAATAATTAACAAAATTTAAAAAACAATGTAGCAGTCAGCACCGATAGTAGGTATACATATATTTAAGCGTTAGTTCATTCGGTTGTACCTATATGTTGCCTCATCTCCTAATGTCCCAGCGAAGGCTTCACCTACAAGTCACGAAGCTACACAACATAGCTTGTGTGACGAGCTCAATTTCTCGCAATATGTCGGCCGATCTTAAGTCTTAACTAGTTGAACGACGCCAGACGCCTCCCCGTTTTATCATCAAAATTATATTTTGTTTTACAAGCTAGTTATGCACCTAATCAAGCAATCATTGATTCTTGACATTGTTTCTGCTAAATTATGTCTTATTTTTATAAATCTATATAACAATATATCTATATAATAGACAATGTTTAGTTTCATTAGTGTCGTTAAATATAAAAAAATAAATTAGAAAGTATGTTTTTTTATTGTTCTCATACCTTGGCTCTCTTAACTGTCCATTTCCGAGGAAAATTAACTATGTTAAATTGTGTTATGGCTGTTTCTTAAACATTGGCTATTGTATTTATGTACACGTTTCTATTTATCAATAACCGGTATCCAATTTCATTCGCATGTTTACGAGCGACAAAATTTTTAACACTTAAAGTGGCGGTGAATACATTGTCCTCGAAAAATAGTCTTCTATTGATTCTAATAGGCATTTGCCTATTAGAGTTATATTTCTGTACTTACAAGCATAACATATCCCTTATCTACAACAGATTCCGTATTTTAAGGTATAAATATATTCATTCCTCATTTCATTAACTTGTTCATAAAAAATCTATTAAATATCTACCTTATTTGATGTTGTGCCATCGTAGTCACAAATAATGACCACAAGCTTCGGTAGATACTTTCAAAGGGCAATTTAAAAGTCACAGAGACCATCAAGTTTCTGTAGACTAAAGAAGATCATAATGATCAGTAACAATCAATCAATATCCTGAGTTTTTATAGCTCCATAATTTTTTGGCATTATGCTTCTTTACGCGATAAGGTTACGAGCCGGACATGGCTGGGCCTAATGAAGATGACATTTACTAATGTACCTTGTATCGAAAATGATTAGTTTAGATGTTTTTATAACATTATTAAATAGGATAACTCAAACCAATATCTAGTTATCGTCATTTTCTGGTCGTGTTAATTAGTACAAATAAACAGTATTTCATAGGATTTAGTATTTAAACTATTGTGTATTGTATTATTATGCATATCGTAATAAGTAAGTCGCTATTGAAAAATAATAAAACACCTCTTAAAGAATATCCGATGTTTTTTACAATTCTAATTTTGAAGTTTATAATTTTCAAGGGCCCATGTGACCCTAGAGAGCTGTAGTAATTAAAGGTACGTTACTAATGTAAAAATTCAAAAATTATATCGTAAGAGAGATATCGTAAAAAGAGGTTTACTATAATTGCTCGATTTACTCGAATTTTTTTTAATTACCTAACTTATTTTACCCGCCGATTTACAGTCATTTTTATTTTATTTTAGGTATCTATAGCGAATTAAACAAATCTTATAAACCATCAGCACTTTGTGAATTACATTTCCGTACATACATGTTCATTAGGTAAGTGAAATTGGGGTGTGATGTGACATGCAGCTCAAAAGCGCAATCCGATACAGACAACACTCCGCTCCTTTCGAAACAGTAATCAGTAAGGGTTTTTAAAGCAACTTGAATTAGCAAGCGTTTTTTAAGGATTTTCGCTTCTGTCTGACCCTATCGGTAACTTAAGTCGGTGCCTTCATAATACCAAAAACTTTAACAACGTGGCGCTTCTTAAAGCTCAAAAGCGGGTATTGTGCAAAGTCGTGTCACTTTCAACAACTAACGTGGTTAAGAAAATAACAAACAAACGGACTACGTAACTAAGATCGCACAGCGACTTTCGTTATATTCGTCTGCAACGTATTGTAGTAAAGACGGCCAAAAAAAACTCGGTGCCCTAAAACTGATTTATAGCAATACCCGGGTCGTTAATATCAGCTCACACCGTTTCACTTTGTCTTAAGACCGATTCATTATCCCAAGCGCACAGGCGGTATTGAGCAGTAAAACATGATGGTCATTTACCACTATGTTTTTTAGATTAAGTAGGTAGTGTTTATTAAATAACATACTGCTCATTCTTAACGGGCACTTGGCCCTTGGCTGGATGATTCTTTGAATTTAACTTACTTCATTTATAATTTCTCAATTATAAAGTTTATGTTTATTTTTTTAATTCATGTCAGATAAAAAAGAGCTAATAATATTCAGACTTGATAAGCTCATTGGCGTAGGTATATTCTGGTCACGTTTGGTAATAAGCCCCGCTTTGTTACTTTGTATCACAAGAACTAACGAGATAACAGTTTCCTATTTCAGCTCCCCAAGGTCGCCGACATTATGAAATTGTCGTGTTTGATGTAAAAATAATAGAACACGTACCGAGCTGCCGCTACGGTCGACGGATCGACGTGTCTTTTGATGTTACAAAACTATTAAAATATTTGCAACAACGACTCTTGTCATTCTACTTTACTCAGTATTAAACATTGCCATTTTTATTATATTTAGTACATAAGGTACCAAAGGCTCTGAACAATTTCGCTTTATTTTGTTATGTCAGATACGAGTACCTAATTACGGAGTTGATAAAGAACAAACAGATCATTATTTTTTTCCTTCTTTATAATAATAAGAAATGGATTTTATACCCAGAATTGGCCACAGATACCACAGTGTAGTTTTTGGAAAAAGAACATTGAGATACAAATGTTCTTTTTCCAAAAACTACAATCATAAGAGAACTTTATGTTTTTTTATGAAAAATAATATCTTGGACACTAAACAGTTTAAAATTAGTAATTAAAATAAGTTCAACACTTAGACAATTAGGACAGCGAATGGAAAGAAAACAGCAACAAACTGGTACGTAGACTGGATGCCATCAAGTGGTGTCAACCAGCCACCATTTATGACTTGTGGCGTAGAATATAGAAATAATAGATAGAACTTACCCACAGGTTACTACAAAAATCTATCAGAAGACACTGTCTCAGTAACCAAAGTTACAAGTTCACCATCATTAACATTTGAAATATGTTATTTTAAAATCAAACTAAGGGCAGTTCGAATTATACCTAAATGCGAAATGAGTTCTGTCAATCTTGTATGTATAACATGTTTTAAGGAATAAAGATGATTGTCCTATTAAAAAATAAATAAACAAGAAAAAAAAAAGGTTGTAAAGAAATACATGTTTTTAGGTTTTAGTTTAAGTTTGTTAAATTGAAGATATCTGTCGGCTTCACATATACTGTCGTCTCAGGTCAGTAAGCGAACGACCATTTATTCTTGAGCTGTCACCTGTTCGTTTGTACTGCTGTTTGTATGCCAAGTTATAGTGGACAATGGGTCGCGGTGATACTGCGCTGCCGCAATACAGTTGTTATAACTAGTGCGGAGGGTAGTTGTCACAGCACACCTGTTACATACCACCACTAACCACTTGAAATTGTGATTTTTGTTTTTTAATTATGTAACAGTACCTTTATATTTTTGTCAAAATAAAGTTATTATTACTAAGTTATTAAAAATAAAGTTATTATTATTATTTTGGTCCAGACTTCAATACCTAAGGATATACAGTAAGAACCAATAATGTGTGCACCATACAACTACGGTATATCATGTCATTTCATTACTTCCTTACCTTTGTTTTTGCTTACTGTCAATCTAATGTGACATAGTTCTACATTGTATACCTATACTATTGGTTCTGCCTGTACAAATCTGTATTCCTTGAAGGTGACGAAAATAATTTAATTAAATTTATCATTATACTTAATTTTATAGTAAATACAATAGATTAATAATAAAGTAATTATAACATACAATACATAACAAATACACATACAAATTAATGATTTACTGCCTTCATAACTACTTAGTAAAAACAATGATTGGGTCAATAAACTCAAATAGTATTGTTTGCAATATATCAGTCGAACAGGTGGCCAGAGGCGTATCTGAATTATCGCGCATTTGTGTCTGCCAAACTTTGAGTCACATGTAATTAATGTTGTCTTATGCAATCGCCTTTCTCCGGTGGGCGCGCCGTCAATCAACCTTCCGATCCTATAACATTTATCAGACTTAGCACACTTAAGATCGGTTATCTGAAATGAAATCGTAACACGACGTGTTAAAGATGTTTTTCACCACGACCCAAAGCATGTTCGGTCTATCCAACATGACTTCGCCAATGCAAAGTACAGAGGTGCAATTTTTTATTAGCATAATAAATATTATGTCAACGCAACTACGCTACATATGGATAAAGAAATGATTCATATAAAACTTGTTTTATGTATGTTAACTCTCACATGTTAGACACCAGTGTATCATTATTGCTTTATTTTGAACGAACTTCGATTAAATTTTTAATAACTTTGAATATTATATGTATTAACTTAACTGACCGGTCAGAAACAATAAGGTTTGTTAATAAGGGGAAACAGCATATTTAGCTATATAATATACAAAAAAAATTAAATCTAAAATGGCTGGACGATAATTTAATATAGTGCTTGACTCTGTTTTGTAATAACAATTCGAGCTTAAAAGTCGGTATGTCAAAACTTTAGGCAGTTACAAAATATTCTCGTAACAATGTGAAGTCAGTAGTTAATAGTTGCGAGGTTTAACATTTACCATAAGTGTAAAGAAATATTAACCATTACTGGAGCAAAAGTGCGTGCGGGGTGACCTTGGAAAGTTCATGTTGCTGCACACTTGGGTTAATTGTAACTATTTTTATCGTACCGACCGTAATACGTCAACTTTTTAAATTTAAAATTACCTGACTTTGTTTTAAACTATACGAAAATTATTTCAATTTAATTTGGCCAATTAAGCCAGTTGCCTGTAATTATACACCTAACATTTATCAGCTAGAAAGCTGAGACATCAATGAAGTACTTACAACTACTTATTTGAGAAAAACAATTTACAATGAGCTTATCTGACAAGCATATCTTATCTTGAGAGATCTACCTTTGAAATTGTTACATGATCGATTAAGTATTGCTCTAAGAGAGTGTTTATCACGTAAATTGTGGTGTACCCGTCTGGCACGAGGGTCACATCTATCAAGACTTTATATTATATAAATGATTTTGCCACCTGGTGTCCGGCAGAGAAAATAACATCAACACTTTACACAAGGAAAGGGCCTCATTGTGGGATTTTACTGTGATTCTCACCATGCTGCCAAGTATGGAGATTTATCAGCCTCTATTTTTGAGAGAGGCCTACGTAAGTCAGTGGTCTATGATGATTTCGCCGCAAACATTATCATCTTCATGTTTGTTTGAAATCTATTCGAGTATGAACAAAAAGTAAGTAAAAGTATTATGCATTCAAAATGTATTTTACCTTACATTTAACCTAATTATTTTAGGCCATTATATCTTTATGGTAACAAACTTGTGTGAAAAGCACGTTACAGAAAATTATAATCCGCAAAAAAAGTTAAAGTAAACTGTAATGCCCAAATGTAGTGCCAGAAAGGAACACCCATTACCACCGTAGAAGGCAGCCCTGAAAAGAACCAGTTGGTGGTTCGCACTATTAGCTGCCTCTTTATCTTGCATTGCATACATGTGTCTCGCGGCCGCATTAGTCAACTGGACCGAATTCATAATCAGCTACATACATTTGTGTCTATTTATTCACTCCTAATATGATGTAAGTAGCAGTCAGATCGATTGATAAAACATAACCGGCACGCGGCACTCTGAACATTTCTTTAAAATATGTTTTGCAAACTGATATAGTAAGACAATCTGTTACATTTTATGCGAATAAAAATCTAAATTAAGTGAAAAAACAAATAACGCGACGAGTCGGTGAGAAAGCATCAATAATAATAAATACACAACAATATTTAAAAAAAAGAAATATTGTTTGTTAACTTAAAAATTGTTATAAACAAATTCTAACTAACATTTTTTTTTTCTAGAGTTAAAAAATAATAAAAACAGCAATATTTATCAAAATACAAATTTGATTTTGAACTGTTTTCATTTGATTTCACTGAAATTATTGTGAAAATAAAACATTTATTAACCTTTGGAGAAATGCTGATCAAGTTTTTAAAGAGAAAATCATTCCTTAACTAATTATTGAAACAATCATAATAGGAAAAAACGATTATAAACAATAAAAATAATATTTAAGAAATTAAAAAAAGCCAAGTCAACAAATTGGCTATTTTTTATATTAAACTTGTCTATTTGTTTAAAAACAATTTTTTAACAAATGATGTAAAAAAATCCAGCTTTACATTACTTACAGCGGAAACAGCAACAATATTAACATTTGTTTAAAAAGAAATTTAATAACATTTCTTGGACTCATTATTTTTTGTTAACTTTAAAAAAATATTATAAACAAAATAATTAACTTTCATAAACTTTGATCACGTGAGTACCTATATATATATATAGATACGAGCGACCCAAAAATTATTTAAACTTTCATGTAGTCATTTATGAAAACGGAAATTGGAAAAATTTGCTAATTAACAATTGCATAACTTTATGAAATATTAATTTGAATAAAAATTAAATAACATTTCTACATATCTGGATGATGCCATAATTTATTCAAATTTTTATATTCATATTTGTCACTATGAAAAAAATATTTTATGTAGTACGCTGTCTTTAGCAGCAGTGAACCTATGCCGTAATGGCTGCGCCGAGCCCTATTTTCAGCGTTAATTTAAAATATTTAATAAAAGAGGTAGAGTTCAGGGAGTCGGAGCTTTTTGTTCGCTCCCTCCTCTTTAAGGATCTTTTTTCAAAATATCATCAATATTTTTTGTGAGTTATTAACAAAAAAAAATAAATGCCTTTTTTATCTTATTTTGTTATTAAAAATTCCATTTTTTGTACGTGCAGTAAAATCTTCACAACTCACTTTTCTAATTCCTAAGAGGTAATTCCGAATCCAATCAGCTATTGCTCATATTTTAATAGTTTTTTGTCTATTTTTCACGCTTTTCAACATGTTAACCGGACTATTGAAAGCTAGTATAAAATATCGTGTGTATTAACGCTTTTAAGTTTTAAATGTTTAATGTGAAAATTGTTGTAATCTGCTTAGAAGATTTATCATTTATGAACAAAGGAGTCTCTAGCCCATGTAGCGCCCGTGTACAATCGTTACCCTAGCGAGCGCCCTCTAGTTAGCGCAAGGTCAAAATGGAATGGGTACAAATTACAGCACATTACCACAAACTGACAAATTTCTCCAAATAATAATAAACTGCCAGCGGAACTTTGAACCATAAATTCCGTTTTTAAAATGATTTAAAAACGGAATTAATGCGTACAGCAAAAAGTGGTACTCCCTCCCTGCGTCTGTATTTCCGAGTACTTATAACCCGTCCGATTTTCAAGCCAGGGTGAAAAGGCACCTTCTGGGTTAGCTCGTTCCATCGTGGATCTTGTCTTGGCCCCGGGCTTGATTGGGATCGCGAGCAAATCCATTTAAAAAAAAACTATCATACTACAAAGATATTCTTTATTATTTATCTTACTAATTATAGCAGGACACACACAAACAGTATTTTTTTAAATAGACAAAAAGTGTAAGGAGGAAAAAAATTACTTACGGGATGGTTATGTACCCAGAATGGACTACCACACTCACGAGTCGATGCAGCTTCACTTTAATGTCTGCCGCAATTGCGCTTTAGTATGACGTTACGCGATGAACCTCCAACCTATCGCTATCTCTTTTCTTTGCGAAGCTACTTGGATCGGAACAACCTACCCCCGGCACTCTGAACCCGGCCTCCCCTACAACGCGCACCCTGCACAGCCTCTGTCTGGAATCGACTTGCAATGTGAAACTGGACTTTTCCCATCGTTTTCATTTATTGGAAATTAACACCTGTTCGCCGTTTAATTTATTGAGCATGACATGAACAATTTTAAATTTAGAATTATTCAAATGTTTTAACATTACATGATTACTGATTGTTCGATCATTACTGCAATCAGAAGCTGGACCAGATTTTACAACATGGACCAGCTTAGCTTGTCTTCTGTCACCATGTTGGAAAAGTATCTAAATGCAATGGGAGAGTCTTAGTAGAGTCAAACTGTTTAAGGGCACGGCAAATCTCAATCTCATTTATCGACCATATGATCGATATCCTCAACTGTGTTCTTTAAGTAAGACAACGTTTAATTGAATACACAGCGTGATATTGTCTAGAAAACAGTTTGCCTCTTTATAAACAGATGGCAAAGAAGAAACGAATCTATTCGTTTCATCTCTTGTTGGATGTGATTGTGGGATACTTATGTAAAGCAAAGAAAGCAATTATCGCCGTTCGTGTAAGCGAATAATCGTGAAAACTCGTCTCAGGTATGCAGAAGAATGTACACAATTATAATTGTTAACGTAACTGTGGCAGTGGGTAATACAAGCCGGTTCATGCTTTCGTTTAACTTGCCGGCAAACGCTTGCTGTCTTTATCCGTCATGCGCGACTTTCATGCCTGGCTGGCTGATTTTACGCACCGATGGCGATACAATCAGAAATATTTGATCTATTCGATGTAGGTGATCGCAGAGTCATTTTCTTCTTATTGTTGACACAGACGGTCTCGTAGCGAGAAAGTTAACTACCTTAATATGTCCCTCACAAATGGTACTGACCACTTTCTACAATTGATTAATATGCCGGATAAAATGTCTATTTCGCAAGTAAGGCACTATTTATGGCTATTGCTTGTTTGATATGGAATTAAGATTTTACCGGCTGTTATTGTTTAAGGTATTCTTATTGAAATAATCCAGTAACAATTAAAATAGTTACGAGTCGTTAGGTGATGATATGAAATTAACAAACAATAGTGGTGTAAATACCTTTGGAAATGAATGCGGTTTTCAATCCGTCATTGTTGAAAAATTCCATCGTACTTAAGTGTGACGACCATATATTCTTCTGGGGCTTACACAACTGGTGCATAACACTCTAGATGTTTTTTTTCACTTGTCAAATATTGACCTACATTTGTTATTGAATATGTTAATGTATCTGTTTTATGAGGTTCTATGCGGCAGGGCCGCATCGCATGAGATTCACCCAATAGGTACCTATAGTACGCGATAAAAGATAGACTGCTCTCGAAATCAGCAAGCAACTTAGGAAACTCTAAGCTAAGCTAAGCGTAAGGACTTAGGCAATAACTACCAAAAATTGGCTCACGAAAAAGATAACGATTTAAATCATAATGTTAAAATCACACATCATAATTATGTTGCTCACCGACTTTGTGATTAGATTATTTTATTGCAACTGAATACAACGACTATGTATTGTTTTTAATCAGTTTAAATTTCATAATTGTACCTATATAAGACCATTTGCATAATTCCATTTATGGCCAGTTGAATATCATTTTATCATTGAGATTGCCATTTCATAACTAAGTCATAATACTTTTGGTGCTTTTAATCATAGCTTCTTTTGATAAAAAAGATGTATTTCGCCTAATAAGAATAACATATTCTAAACGATAGCTTTATTGTTCGAATATTGGTATGTTAATGTCATTTAACTGTACTACAAATTTTCAGCTATACCTTTTTTTTCAGTAATTTGAATATTGAATATTGTCGTACCTAATTCATAAGTGATATCTAGACTGATGCCCCTTTTATAGTATAAATGATCGTCTATCTTATTCACTTTGCTCACATGATCTTTTGCCTACTTTTAAAGTCTGGCAGTCATTACTGTGACATTATGTTGATGAAGTAACTGGTTCTATAGTAAATATTGAACCTATTGCGGCCACGCATAAACCGGACATTAGATTTAATGCGGTACCGAAGTAATAAATCATTAACAAGTATGATAACTTTTATAAGACTTAAATATTAGAAACCTAGCGATAGCCAAGTATAGAACTTATAGAAGTGAATTAAACATGGTACGTATGGCATCGTAAGTTTTTGTTTAACATTTCATATCGAGATTATAAAATAATATTCATTGTACTATTTCATTATAAAGCTATCAATTTGAATAAAAACTTTGCAGGGAGATTGGGCCTTAGAGAACGACGCGGTCCCATTGCGGATTGGTGAGTCGTAACGACTGCAACCGCTTAATGTGCTGGCCTAGCCCTTGCGACGTATGCTCATCCCCGCAGTCATAGGCCGAACGCGCTTTAAATTTTTGTTAGTCTAGTAGATAATTAACAGATTTTTGTTATGTATATAATATAGAAATACATAGATGTACTTCACGCAATACTAGAGTAAAATATTTTAAAGCCAACATAGTGACAACTCCAGCTTGCTGAAGTTTATATTAAAATTTAATAATATCAGCTAGAACCACTGGGAAGATCAAGATACCTACTCTGTGATACTAAGTACTTTGTATGAGCTATATTGTAACAACAAGACACCGATTGTCGTTAAGTTAAAAGGATAAATGAGCATAAAATATATTATTTATTCAGTATACTATACGAGAACAAGTCATATATATATATAGTATCACGGATTAAATAAAGTTAATTAAATAAAGTATTATTATAGTACTATACCTATAAGGCTAAATTAACCTGCTTAATTTAGAATATGAGTTAGCAGAAGTATTAGTTGCCAAATACTGGCCAGAGAAAGGCGCATGAGTGCTCTTTGGTAGCTCTGTTCCACTGTTATAGTATCTTACATAATACTTCTTCTACTAATCTTAGATAATACAAAACACGTGAAAAATCTACACGAAAGTATGTGGTGTATACTACCAAGGATTTTACTATGTCGATATAGCTCGTTTGGCGGCAACCGTACTATTTATATTATCACAAGGTCCCGGTCTTAATCGAGAGCCGGATTGTTTGACACTTGTCATTCCCATACAAATTCCTTTACCTGTACTAGTATTTTTTGCCTTCTAAATACTTGCGACGGTCTATTGTTAAATACCGATAATTATCACTGAGGCCTGTTCTTTTTTGCAATCATAATATCAATTTATATTACGTTTCCAATTAAAGAGTGTGACTAGATAACAAAGTATTAAAAATATATTGCCGTTTACGATTCAAGTTAATAAAAATGCCGTTAAATTAACAGCAATTGAAAGTTAGCATAGATGGAATGCTAGTTTATTACATTTATAGTTTGTGCTCTGCAAATTGATCATAAAATGATTAATTAATTTAAAGTTTCAATTAGTTAGACATGAAAGTGAATTGAGCACGAAAATAGTTTTTGATTGCGAGGTATTTATAAACTAGGAAATATATTACGAAGTGATATGTAATTATTTTTAATACACTAATAGGTAGAAAGGTATCTGAGTCATAATTTAATAATGCAGTAAATAGTCATTGTGTCTAATTTACTGCAGTACGATGCGCGAAGTAGCTTTTTATCTAAATTATAAAAAATTAGCATTTACCCAAAGAGAGAAGAAGAAAATGATTAATTTCTATTGTAAGTAAGCTAAATTTCAATTTAAAATAAGTTTACAACATTAAACCGGTAGTTATAACTACAAGGTACTAAATAAAACATTACTTAACTTATAATTTAGTTAACATTTAATAACATATAATATTTGTTAAAGTAATTTTATACGTTACTAAGAAGTACCTTATTACTTTTTTTCTTTAACCCATATCTTTTATAGAAATTGACTTACTGGCAAGAAAGTATGTAGTTTAATATTATTTCACACCTTCCAATACAAGAACGACAAGGGTCGATTTTAAAAATAGTAACAATAGTAGAAAAGAATTGTGAAAACTTTTCTCAGTAGTAAAACAAGCTTTTCACGGAACAAAAAAAATTGCTCGTTCGTTATATTCACAAACATAAATGCTAGCAGTCTCAATATATAAAGTTTGATATATAATATCCGGAACTTTTAGATATGAATTTATTATTTAAAATAAAAAATTTCACAATTCACACATAAATAGTAAAGTTTTTATCTTTAATAGCCACTTTAAAACTGTTTTGAAGCATCCTATGCATCATATTCATTTTTTCACACATTATTTTGTTTTATATTTTCTGAGGTTTCACTTATGCTCAAACAGTATTGTTTGCACTGCTGACTGTGTTTTTTATTATCCAATTGTCTTAAGTCCGTCTTGTCTGTGTTATATATTGCTCAGGACAACTAATTTTGATATCTACATTACATTGTTATTAATCGCATAACTCCTACAAAGAAAAGCGCAATTGCTTCGCAATCTTATTATTATTAAACATGTGTTTTAATATAACATCATTTTATACATCAACATCGTTTTTCCCTTTCCATTTACGCTTGTAAACATCACCCATACGTTACTGATACATTGTGATGGCAGTCCGTATAGCTTCAGGAAAGTTGAAATTTATTACAGTGTATTTTTCTATTTACTCTTAATGGAACAGCTTATTTTGTGTAAAGGACCTATGCACATATGACAGTAATTTTCTTCTTTGTATAATAAATACGCCGAAGGAGATTATAATAGGGTTGTTTTTAATTTAAGAATGGCACTAGAGTTAGGTACTTGCTAATTCTTAAGTAGCAAAGCCTAAAAGTAAATTTAATCGTGAAAACTTGAGAGTTTTTGTTATATTGATGAATTTTTAATATTTCATTTCACTTGACTCTTCCAAATAACTTAAACTTTATGACTTAAGTGATCCGAGTGAGGTGGCAAATATCTATAAATAGCGTGCCATAGAGTAAATTCGCTCGCAGCGCATTACTTAACCGCGGCTTAATATATCTCCCAGATACTAGAACACTGGACATTCCCATGGATTGTATCTAGGCAAACTAATTATGTGTCTAACGCCGACCTTTGCAATGACAAATAATTGTAGCAAACTGCTAAAGAATTACGAAACGGCAAATAGTTTTTTATTGAACATATAATAAAATAAGTTTATCATGTCAATGTATGCTGATATCGTTAAGTGTTGTTTAGCTTCTCGAGATATTACCAGACCTAATTTATTCTTTCATGTTCGTCAACCGATTATGTGCCCTAAAACGCAGCAAGTGTATCGTCATAACCCTCACATACCTTGGTGGTAATCGGTGGGGGCTAACAGCTGCTAATCCAGCTAGGTTAGCAGCTGTTTTGGTCGCCAATAGGGTCACTGGCCTTTACAAAAGTTACTTAATCTCCCTAATCTTAGACCAAAGGCATTAAACACTGCACCAGCAAGCTCCTCTTTGTTATCTACGTTCGGTAATTGCTCTTATTAAGGTTATTATTATATCATTATTCAATATTTCCGCGTTTTACATATTATAGAAGTCCATAATATAGCCAGCCGCTCGTACGTGACCATTGTGCGCGGCACGTACGTGACACATACTTATTTAAAGTTTCTATTTCTCACATTGCGTAACTTTACAATATGTCAATTTCACTGGGCCATACACTTACGAACTAGTAGATCACTACCATTCTTGCGTCGGTCAATTTATCATTGCATTTAACGGTACTGTTCTATATTATGAAACGCATAGATGAGGTAAAATGGGGATTCTAATCCTTATTGATAAGAAGCTGGAATGGCAAGTCAATTACAATGCCCGACATTTATATGCAATGTTAAGTAACCTACAAACTACTAATTAATGTTCACAACTAATTACGATACCATGACTCATCATTGCTTTCTTTTGTTTCAGAGAACAATACATATTCAACGTGTTCGAAGTGATAGTAAGTACTTTGGAAACAAAACTACAACGAATAGAAAATCTGGACAAGGCAGTAGAACATTTGATGAGGAGAGTGGAAGCCCTCGACTCCAGAGTAAATGATAACATACATAAAACTGATGCCATCATATCAAAACTTGGTAACCTTGATTTAAAACTATTTAGTCACATTGGCCAAGATCAAGACGAAAACTACACTGAAAAATCCCCTACTCGAATACAGGATACTAATCCTAACTTACTTGATCTGAAACTGGAATCCCTCGATCAAAAAGTATCTGATATAGATTCCAAATTAGTAGGCCTCAAAAATCAAATAGACAACAATTTTTTACCCGTAGACGACATAAACGCTGAGGCGAGTGAAAAGAAACCTATTAACCTTAATGTTATAGAAATCGCGAAAGGATTAAATTCTGAGATAGTTAACGAGATTACGAAAGAAGTCGACCAACTGAGAACGTCGATGTCGACAGTTGACCGTAAATTACAATTTCACATTAATCTTGTTTCCGAAAATCTAGGCAAAGTACTTTATATGATGGCGGACGTTCACGCTGCGATCGTCGAACCCGAATCTGCATCGATTAATGTCAACAGTCTGTTCAAAAATCGTACCACGACGAGTACGCAATCACCCGTAGCAAAAGCCAGCAAGATAGATACGCTCGTAAATAAAATCATTCCTATGATGAGCGTCTCAGAAAAAATGGATGAAGTGTGGGACGTCGTTGTTGGAACGAAGAGCTCCGTTGATGATTTAGTGCCTAAATCGGACGAGTTGCTCACACAAACTCAAAGACAGGAACGTGCAATCGGCCAGATCCACAATGACTTACGGGTTAAGACGAATTTAATTATCGAAAATTTGGATATGGTTGAGAAGAGACTGAAGAAGCAAGAAGACGATGTAGCTACACTCGCACAGCGACCAGTCCCTGCTGAGCTTCTTTTAGACCCCACGATTGACCGACTGGTGGAATACGCCCCGAACCGATACCGAGTAGATGAACCGTCGACGGACCCCAGCACAAGCACCGTCGCTGCGACCACAACGCCGCCCTCTTCCACACTAACTAACAGGTGACATCTATCTTTACCTATCCTGCATTTGCGAATTATTCCCTTGCGACGCGTGTATTGCCTGTAGCGAATGTTATTTTTAAGATAAGATTGAACTAGAAATGTTAGGTGTACCCGGTGACTAATGGTTGTGTCGCACGCAGTCCGAGCGGGTCCAGCCCGAGCGCGACAGTAACAGTGACGCCGGCAAACGCCTCCTCCACACGTCCAGCCAGCCGCAAAGGCGGCATCATCTTCCCCAGCGTCAAGAACAAACCCATCATCGGCAACAATACATTCGCGTCGGAGATCGTAGCCAACTATAAAGATGTGAAAGTGAGTTAAAATACATAAAGAGTATAAATGTCTTAATACTTTTAAGCATATTTCGTTGACTTTTTAATCAATCAATAGTATCTACAATTATACTAGCTAATGCGAATCTCATATCTTAGAAAACATATATTGATTTTCTCGTATGATATATAAATATAATTTGTAGCGTATTTATCATCCGTCCATGCTTAATCTTTTTAGTTTTCGGTTTCGACAAGTTTTCAATCGATGTTACAAGTAACTGTGAATGTAGAATACATTCAGTCACCCACCTAGTTCCTAATATAATGAAGATTTAATATTTAAGTCAAAAATATTTAAGCAAAACACAAAAGTAAACTTAAGATTATACCTACCTAAAGTCTGCTGTACATAGGTAAAAGAAATATTTCGTCCCCCACATTCAATAATTTAATTATATCTATATCTTAATCATAAATCTGGATCTTATTATTATTAATAATAATTATTATTTTATCACAAGATTAATTTATAGTTAAATATAAGAGAATAAAGATACATCTAACACCTTATTAACGTTATACGAAATATCTAACACCTTATTTACCTTATTAAAGTGTATGTGTCGTATATTACACAGTCATATATTAACATCACACACAACGGCCCGAGCCACTACTGGTGCAACTATTTATTGGCAATCCACTTGACGATGGTTACTCATCGCCATAGTTCAGAAAACGGTGAACATTATTCAGTACCTTTTTTAATAATATATATATATATTTTATAGAAAGCAAGTAAGCTGCATTTCGTATCAGTAAATTATCCAAAAATTATGGAGAGTATTTATGTGATATTTTTACATGTTGCACTCAATATCATCATTGCCAATCACTCTAATCTTTCGGGTCAATATCCAGTGATGAGTCTTCGATACTTAAAAATTGTATTAAAATACAAAATTAGTTAAAAACTAAAATTTACATCATTGTTTTTAATTATTACGTTTGTTGTTTCTGAACCAGTCGCATAAGAATAAAAAATAGCAAACTTAATTATAATATTTAAGGTCCAAGCACGTTAAGAGAAAAAGTACAAAAAGTAATTACAAGCTCTTTAGTTCATAATCTCAATATCATAATATGTCCACTGAAATGCAAAACGCAATTTTCTTTAAAATGATAAATAATCCCGTAAGAGCAGGATATTTCGCACTACGGTATTACAATTCCATAAAGGGCATTAGAAATATAACAGTTACGTTTAATATTTCAATACGTAACTTGAAGAAGAAGATATCTACGATTTTCGATTAGTTGTGTCATTAAAATATATCAAAACTGAGGAAAGAGGTGCGGTTATTGCGAGAGTTAGTACCCGATCTGGTACAAATGTCTTCAATCGATCGATTACGCCACAACCAGTTTGAATTGCAACCCATTTACAGCGGCGAAAGCTCCTCGTATGCCCATTCATTTCCAGGGATGCCACTCAATTATCTTTAAAAATGACAAGAGCTCCTTCTTTCCAAGGAAAGTTGCGTGGAGACTATTACGTAAATCTAGTTCAATACATTACAACCGCGCACTTTCCGCGAACGCAAGAGCACTGACAAAAACCGGCTGTTCCCACAAATTGACAATTACGGTTACGACGTGTTTATTGTTTCAATATACGAGAACCAGTGGTTAAGTCAAGAGATGATGCAACTGATTATCGCACGCCTATCCTACAAGTGACGCTAAATTTCAATACATTTCAATACAGTTTTTAAGAATTAACACTCACTACAGAAATTATATACTTTACACTTAATGTATTTATATTTTCTTCTTTATCTGTTCATATTTGCATTCGTTTTCATAAACTAGTACGATGTAACAAAACTTTCCTTTGCTTTTTCATAATAACTTAACAGTAGATATAGCGTACCCTCCCAAAAATTCATTTATTCAAAACTTCTACAACCAAAACAGCGTTGAATCGTGATGGGAAATATTCCTATTATATAAAGAATTTTTTTTATTGGTGTACGTGACTTTCCATTATTTCTAAGCAGTTATTCAACAAAAAAGTGGCAAAAGCTTACATTACTTACCACAGAACGTTTACCTCTCTTGATGAATAGCTCATTTTAAAATTATACTTTGCCACAGGGGGTAAAGTAAGGTAGTGATTTCCATCTTTAGATGGATGGATGGATTTCTAAGATATATATAGATAATATGATAGGAAGTTAACCACAATAATTTTAGATTATTTAAGCTGAGAAGCTTTCTACACCAATGTCTATCATATCTGAACTACCTATGTCTACGACCATTAACTATAAATAGCGTTAAAGATTTGAACAAAAAGGAAAATTATCATCCTGTAGTAAATGTAGCGAGACACTATTACGCAATATTATGTTGTCCGTTTTCAGTTTGACATTTCCAGTATGTTAAAACAATTTATGTTAATTTATGCC
The DNA here is from genome assembly GCA_927399485.1 of Calamotropha paludella. Lineage (NCBI taxonomy): Eukaryota > Metazoa > Arthropoda > Insecta > Lepidoptera > Crambidae > Calamotropha > Calamotropha paludella. The sequence continues at coordinate 26,053,249 of OV656803.1, read as the reverse complement.
TATTTTTATATATTTACACTAAGTAAGTCTAATCGTAGTACCTATGTATGTGTCGCAGCGGTTTCTTTCTTTAACATACTTACAACTTGGTTGCGGAAATAAGTATAATTCTTAAATGAGTGTGCACAGCAGATATTGTGTAAAGCGCGGCGAAAGTCAAATGCCGAAATTCTGTGATCTTTGTAAGTAGTGACAACGTAATCAATTCATTAAACTGCTACCGCATTATTTATAGGGCTGTTACTTCCCAGCGTATCCATCAAACAAAAACGTATGTCTACGTATCTCTTGAAACACAGCAATTTAAAGACGCATGGATATATTTTGCAAATATCATTCAGCTTGTGCGATTGTTTCTTCATACACTAACCACTGGTCTTTCCTGTGATTTATCATTTATGTGTAATTTATAATTTTTCATTAATATATATTCAGTTTATACTGAGTTTTGTATTTGTTTGGGAAATGCATATTTAGTGTCAAAATTGTTATTTATTTTAAAACTACTTTCCTGTTCCGCGGGTATGCATGTCGTGTGTCTATCTGGTCCACAAGCGATAAAATACTTTCCGTATAGGGATAAATGAGCAGATAAAAAAAATCGTATGACAGAAAGGATAATCAAGTGTCTTGATCACTTATTTATCAGTGATGACACACTAGAGAGATTATTTACAACGGAGTACCTTTGCAGGGCTACTCATGTGTGGACCTCCTGAACGCGGGTATGAGGGAGTCTGGCGTGTACTACCTCCAGATCAGGGGTACTACGTACTGGTTCCTTAAGGTCTTCTGTGAACAAAACGTTGCCGATGGTGGGTGGACTGTAAGTATCTTTTTATCATTAGTAAAGAACACAGATTCAATAACAATCAACGATTAACCTATTATGAAAAAACTGCGTTAGTGATAAAGTTTGTATTGCTATAGAAGAAATGCTGCATATTATCATTAAGATGCAAGCAAAGTAGATTTCAAACTGTGTATAGTTTAACAATTTGCAGCAGTTTTATAACATTTAGAAGGTAATCCTAGTAATAATCAATATTTACGATATTGGCAAATATCAAAAATAAAATAAATAAATCACAATTTTATGAGTGATGTGACCTTGACTCTTGAAACAAAAATATATAATAAAAATAATTAAATTATTTTATTATATTATAAACCATTTTTATCGATAGTCCATTCAGGGACATGCATAACAGCCCTACAACATCGTAACTACAAAAGCAAACGGAACCAACGTTACTTAATTTTTGGGCAAAGGAAAATTCCTCTTCCTCCTCGAGCAATAGTATAAAAAATTGGCTTACGGTTAGAGACAGTGTTAATACATTTTTCAAAAAAATAAGAATAAAACGACCGTTTGGTGCAACGGTTAGAGTTTCCCTTTTCCACCGACGGTCCTGGCTTCGAGTCCCAGAAGGGGCAGATGTTTGTGTGATGAATACAAGCATTTGTACATATCTGTCTATCCGTTAGCCTAGTATCCATAACGCAATCCTTACAGTGCTTACTTTGGGCTAGGCTAACTGGTGTGATTGTAACAAATATTATTATTATATTATTAATAACCCTTTAACATAAAGTTTGGATCTGCGAATAGTATAATGAGCTGCTTAGTGATAGAGAGTAGAGATGGTTACTCTGAAAATCAGAATCCATTTATCTAGGAATCAGAAATGCTTAAGCTGATGCAACAACCGAAAGAAAACTAGGTTTTCATTTAAATAATATTTTCATTCAATTCATCTTAAGTCTTTATACATAAGATCTGTCATGTTTTGCTTAAAATAGTGTGCAAAATAATAGGTGATCCATCGGCGTGACGACTATGGTATTCCCGCCGAGAATTTCAACCGAGACTGGAGTGACTACAAGAACGGCTTTGGAGACCCGAGTAAAGAATTTTGGCTCGGCAACGAGAACATATACATGCTTACCAATAACGACGATTACATGTTGCGAGTCGAATTGGAAGACTTCGATGGGAACAAGCGGTAAGTTTTTAAACCTACAACAAATGCAATACTCAAAAATCAACTTGTTTTCAGCTATAATGACATTGAAAAATGTTCCCCTTTTCGGTTAATTCTATTTCAGGAAAGACATTACAACTAAGGCTAATTTTGCAGTTCTGGCTGCAGGAATAGAGAGACCACTGAAAATAGTATTTCACCATTATTGTTGTCGACAATTAAGACCTGATTGAGCAACGCAATCTAAAAGTCAGATTTAATAGGGCAAATGATAAATGACAAGGTTATGTATTTGTTAATCGTATGAGAGCATCATCTTGCAGATTTTATTAGGCGGTTTTTAGTTTTTTAATAAAATTATATAACAATCGATATATGTTTGTTACTGCACATCTAAGGAACATATGTATGATTCTTTGATGTGCAGATATGTAGCTAAACCCATAATAAGAATATAATTAGCTAATAATTATTTTCTTGAAAAATTGATTTGATTTGATTTGATTTGATTTAAAAATTATTAATCGTCTCGTAAATCTTTAGTGCCCTTGCGTCAACCAATATACCATTTATTAATTTGATTGCCTAAGATAAAAAATAAGAGTTGCTTCAAGGTTATTTAATTCACAATATTATGAAGTATTTGATTGCTGTCAAATTTTCTCGATTAATCTTAAATGTTAAACTTTATATGAAGAAAAATTTGTATGCGTAAATGTGTTCTTGACTAGACAGTTCGCCTTTTTAAATAATAAAATAACAAAAAAAAAATACAAATAGTGCCCCAAAAAGTGCTCCATAACTTAAAATACTTTTCAATTGGTCATTTAGTCGACGGAATTTTGAACCATCATATAACTACTCTTTGATTCATTTCAAAAAAAGATGTTTTTTTCAATTATTTTGTTTACTAGGTATCTAAAATAAAACAAAGTTCTCTAGTTAAAACAAAAGTCCCCGTTTGAACACATCACAGCAGCCCACACTTGAGATGCCTTTAAAGACTTCTTACTACTTTTCACGGAAAAAAGGAGTTTTTTCCACCTCACTCCTACTTTCCGAGGTATATCTGTACCTGTGACCGACAGCCTCGAGCTTCTTGGCATGAAGTTGTCATCAGACCTCAACCTATGCGCCAACATCGAGTCAAAGGCTCAAACTGCAGCTAAAAAGCTGGGCATCCTAAATAAGGTCAAGCATGCATATACAGGACAGCTTTTAACTCTCTATAAAGCTTAAGTCCGATCTTGCATGGAATATTGCAGCCACTTCTGGGACAGCTCAGCAAAATGCTAACTTTCTGCACTGGACACGATTCAGCGCAGAGCTAATTGGTGAAGAGCAAGCTTCACACCTTAGCTCATCGCCGCAAAGTTGCCTGTCTGTCGATCTTCTACAGACTGTACTTTGGAGAGAGGCCAATATTCAGCACTCATTGAACAAAATCTCTGGACCGTGTTCTATTTCACGATTCACTATTAAAAGATAATTAAACATTTTTGACATATTATCAATGGATTTAACAATAAGTTCATATCAAACATATCATTCTCCAAGAAAGGCCAAACACCATAGACAGTGGCAAAACTACGTTTAGGCGTAATATTTAATTATAGCAAGAAATAAAAAACGCCATAGAAAAATGAAATTTCATCAAAACATACACTTAGCAAAAATTAAGACAATTTTGTTGGGAACTGCTAATCCATCTATCTTGCAGCCTTCATACTGAACCCTTAGATAATTGTTCCAGCTTGTTGTTTCTAAAGATGAATACCTTCGTCTATAAAGAGAACCGTTAAAGCTACAGGCGTGGAATCGTATACCGGAGCACTGATCGCCGAGAGCACGTTTTGTTGAATATTTTTATTTTGTGAAACAATATTCCTGATATATTTGACTTGATATAAAAACGAACTAAGTCTCAATATAAATACGAATCTAATGGCACTTCACTCTTTACAATCGGTCAAGCCGTGCTATAGGAGGACATAACAGAACGTAAATAATACATGCATAACCGCGAAAAACATTACCCTCCTTCTGGGTCATTCGAGTTTCTTGCCTTGCGTTTCTATTGAATTACGATGACATTTTATCCCGACCATAAAAGTATGTTCATAATTTTAAAAGATATTTAAACTGACATTCACGGCGTTTTTATTTAAATACAGAATATTTTAACAATTATAATTCTAACATAAATTTTAGAAAGATGATGTGTTTATCGAGAATCTTAAAGGTTGCACCAAGCTTATAGGATTCTCACTCATATTAATATTCTGTTGGGTCAACAATAATTACTTACATCGTCGTCCAATCAATTTAATACAAATTATATAGAAAATGTCTATAACGAATACATACTAACTGATTTATTATCAATAAAATAAAATTTCACTAATATTATATTAAAATAAACTTGTAACGTTAATACGTTGTGTAAATATATGTATATACAAGCTAACCCAGCCACGCGTTGCTGTGGCACATAATTTGTACAATTTTTTTTAATATAAATTGAAATGAAACATATCCTTTGTTATAAGAGGAAATAAATCCAGCAAATTGAAAATATCATTATATTAGTTTCGATAGTTTCAGAGTTCGTCGCGGTCAAACCCTGGCAAGGATTTTTATATAATATAGATACTAGCTGACCCGGCCACACGTCGCTGTCGCTCAGTTATTATAATTTTCATTAAAAAAATATTTTGGCCATAGCCATATAATTCATAAATTAAAATGAAACCTACCATATGTCCTAAGTTGTAAAGAATCCAGCAAAATGAAAAAAACGTCAAAATCGGTTAAGTAATTTCGGAGTTCATTGAACTCATCGTGGAATTTCATATATATAGATTTTAGGGTAAATCAGTAGTGGTTCACTAAAGAGGCGATCAATGCTGGTTTTAGCACTACCAACGTCCCGGGCGAGATTTCTACGAAATCCCCTAACTGCAATTCAATCCTATACTATACGTAAAATGGCAGGATATAATAAAATACTCATTTATTACAAAATAATTATTAACTAAAAGGAAAACTATTTAATAAAAGACATTTAACCGATCACTTGGGATTATACACTTTAATTAAGTCAGTGGTACACGTTGGGAAGAATAAGCATAACAATTAGTGTCATGCTTGATAGTTTAATTACTTTGGCTAATGATACACAGAAAACTGACGTTCAAATTTCTCATGAGCCTACCGTTCTACCTGAACAGTTAAAACCTTTCAGCTTTATAGCGTCCCTTTATGTCCGGCGCCCGGAACGTTGCCCCACCGTGCCCTACCCCAACGCCGCTACTGGAGACAGAAAATACAGGTTGCCACAGCTTTGCATAAGTCACCACTAGCAAAAAAGTACTTTCGGATCTAATTGTTTTTAAAGCAGCTCTTTAAACTGAATATACCTATATCTTTGCAGCTTTCATTAGCTTTTTAATTTGAAATAAAACTTATTTAATAATCAGATAATTTATTCTGTTCCATATTCCATACTGAAATATTCAAACTACATCGCGAACAAAAGTGTGGAATCACTTACTTGGAATTAATTCCTCGCAAGCTTGAGTACTAAATCACTAGTTACGAATAATAAAAATGGCACCATTTTAAAGGTTAAACTGCTTTAACGGCTAACTTAAAATTGATGCCAAATTTGATCACACCAGTATTTAAGGAGCTATCTCGGGTTAAGTGCAGGAGTTAAGTAAACAAGGAAATATGGAAAAATAATGAACAAAGAAAACAACAAAAATTAACTTAAAATAAAATTATTTGGTCTTAAAATTAAGTTTCAATATTTTGTGTTCCCTTCCCTTGTCCTAATAACTGCTAAAAAACGATTCTTCGTTGACCTAATCAGATTTTGAATCGATTCTTGCGGGATACCTTCCCACTCCTCTACCAAAGCCGATTTCAGCTCATGCACGCTTGATTTCTGGAGCAGGATTTCAGGAACGAACCCACCTCTTCAGTTCATCCCACACATGCTCAATGGGATTCAAGTCCAGGCTGAGCGCTGATCAGTCCAATGTGGCGATACCGACTACTTCGAGGTATTCAGTTGTGGCACGGGAAGTGTGACAACGAGCGTTATCGGGCATAAGGAGGAATTCGTCACCGATATATCCCGTATAGTGAACGACATATTTCAGCGGAATATCGTAAATGTAGCGGTCTGAAGTTAGACCGAATCCTCGAAACAAGGCACAATGCTAGGCACGAAAATAAGCTTCATTTTTACCGTCGAAAGAAATACCGGCCCACATCATACAAGAACCGCCACCATAAGCCACTGTCTCGGTGAAACAACATTGCTCAAATCGCTCCCTAGGCCGCCTGTAGAACCGACCTCTTCGATCGCTGCCATGCAAATTAAATTAAATTTAATTATTTATTATTATTTACTAATTTAATTATTTAGTACTCAAGATCGCGCGGAACCAATTTCAAGTAAGTGATTAAGTTAATAAAGTATCAAGTATTCTGCTGCTTTGCAAATAATATAAATTTATAAGTAATTTGGTAGTTGGGTCGTTCTTCTTTTTTATCGACAGTGAAACGACGTTTTTCTGATTTTTTGGTTTTTGAACTATCCATAATTATGGTTTCTGTGTGGAATTTAAAAGAAATTGCATCTGTGTTGTCATTAGGACTAAGCAAAATTTCCTTTGCGACAAATATTATTTCTTTTTTAATATTGGTTTTTAAAAAACATATGTGACAGAGTGGCCTTTTTCTGTGGAGACCACATTTCGGTTTACCACTCTGTCAAGGCATTCTACGGAAAACAAACGAAAAAATATGTTGGTTGGAGAAAATGAAAAATTACATAATATTAATAGACAAGAAAAATATGGACGTTTATTCGAACCGAATTAAAAAACCGTAAATATCAATACTCCAACGAGATGCCATAATAAGATGAAGGACAGACCATTGTCGGTGAAAAAGTAGAACGACCCAGTTATATAAAAATATATTTGGGTCGTTCTACTTTTTTACCGACAATGGTCTGTCCTTCGTCTTATTATGGCAGCTCGTTGGAGTATTGATATTTACGGTTTTTTAATTCGGTTCGAATAAACGTCCATATTTTTCTTATCTTTTAATATTATGTAATTTTTCATTTTCTCCAACCAACATATTTTTTCGTTTGTTTTCCGTAGAATGTCGTAACAGAGTGGTAAACCGAAATGTGGTCTCCACAGAAAACGGCCACCCTGTCACATATTTAAAAAAAAACCAACATTAAAAAAGAATTAATATTTGCCGCAAAGGAAACTTTGATTAATCCTAATGACAACACAGATGCAGTTTCTTTTGAATTCCACACGGAAACCACAATTATGGATAGTTCAAAAACCAAAAAAACAGAAAAACGTCGTTTCACTGTCGGTAAAAAAGAAGAACGACTCATTTACATTCTGTTTACACTGCTTTAATTTATGTAAGCAGCTGAATAATTTTTCACTAATTAATCAATTATTTTGTCGTTTTGAGTTTACAGATAAGTTAAAATACCTAAGAAGCAGATATTTGAATTGATGGAACTAATGAATTGATCAAGATTTCGAATCTTGATAATATTATTCGAATTCAGTGTGAATTTTTGCTTTTTTAGAGAAGCTGGCATCCTTTTAACATTTGCATTTAGACTATTTCAAAGAAGTTTTAATGATTAATTTTACAATTTTCTTCCATCTAAAAATTTTAAATCAACATAATACAAGTTTAACTGGAGTTTGTTAGTTATAGAGACCCGTAAAAGTTGAGTTTTGGGTTGTTTTGATATATATAAAAAGGTTGTGATAAGAAATAACTTTGAAACTGCAGCACGTTCTTGTCTATAAAAACGCAGCGCATCACGCGACGTAATTGTTACATTTAAAATCAGTTCTAAATATCGATTAAAACGATTAACTCGGCGTATGAGCCATTGCGTATTAGCAGCTTACGTATGAGCCAGAAAATGCTAAGCAACCGACACGTACAGTTGCTATAGGGGTCTTCCGCCTGCAGCTCATAAAGGAACTACGCGTGCGCGATATATGCAAGTAGTCAGCCTATAAATGTTCCCACTATTGGGTAACAGAAGGGTAACGCCACAGATATGACGCTACCATCGGGCCCCATGTGGTTTCGTGGATTATGACTCCTTGAAACTGTTATTTTATTAAATATTTGTTGTTTTCATTATTTTTTAATTTCTTCTTCCTCATTCTTAGAGTTTAAAAAATCGAAAAGGTGGATAAACTGTAAATAGTCCAGCGCTTAGGTACCCCATCTGGCCCAGTAAGCCTTATGTTTTAAGCTCATCCAGAATAGAATCCTATATGAGGTCAATACTTTCAATAGTATGCTTCTACAGCTAAATAAGGTTTAAAATATCTTGCAAAACAGAAAAAACCTCGGGATAATAAATTTGAATAAAATCTCTCGGCAAAATTAACTTATACAGTCAGACCTGGCTGGTAGAATTCGGAATTCTCATTCACCATTAGTATTGTCCCCATTGCAACCCTTCGCCAGACACCCATAATTTAATGAATTGTAATTGTACTTACTTGTTTTTAGACTGAATTTCGTATATGTTACTTGAATAACTAGATGGTTTTTTTTTTAGTAGCCAGACAGTTTCGACAATTCTAAAATCTTGCTAAACTTAAAGAAGCGCTGTAAATGCGAGCGCTTAGACAGTAAGGGTATCGGATACGTGATAACTATTTGGATTGATGGGATAATTATATATTAAAATATTGATAAAATATTTAAAAAAACAAATAATGTTTGGAATTTCATGAACTTAGTTGTTTAATACAATTGTATCTTAATATTATATTATTTTATTTAAGAAAATATAGAATTAAGTAAATCACGGATGTAAATTCTGCCGTCCGTTAGCTAAAACGTCGCTAAGCCACAAAATCATTATTTGAGATATGAGAGAAAAATGTGGCTAATATTTAAAATTTATGTTTTTGCTACAATTTTTTCTTTTTTCTTTACTTGTGCAGGCATTTGTAACTTTAAATGAGTCTAAGACTGAGCCTTCTTTTAGATAATGGATGGTAGAGTTGGCAGCCCTTGAAATATTTGGAAATGGCAAACTGATTTTTTTCCTGCTGTCATCACACCTAATCGAATATATAATACTGTAGGAGCACAAGCATTCCCTATTGTTTAAAACATCTTTAGGAGAATAGATTATAACCCACAACACAGGCGCAGTGCCAATCAGTGCAAATGCAGACAGGATCAACAGCCTAACGTGCTTTCCACGGCACGGAGGTAGTAGTAGTAAAGAACAACGGTAGGTCTCCATACTAAAAAATATATGGGATCAAATTGAAGAGTATATGCCTAAAGATTTGTCATTACTTACAGAGTCTATTAGTGAGAGTTTTCCATTTGAGATAGCCGAAAAAAAGTTATCGATGTTTGCATTATTAGGTTATAAATGAATGGCGAACATTACAATGATCATAACATTCATAACGCTTACGTTCGATTGAAATTACATTAAACGAAAACTGATACGTGACCAGTGACCATAAAAGCATTTACGAATAAACGTGGAAAACTCAAATTAATTATTTAAACCGCATTGTATCTTAATTGCCGCCACGAGAAAAATAGCTGCTTACGATATTTCCAAAAGCGTTCATTAGTTACGTTTCGTTTACAAAAACAGAGAATTAAAAGTAAAAAAAAATAAAACATAATGTTGATAAACACACTAAATATATTATATTTATTTTCTTTATTATCATCTTGCACAATTATCTCATCAAGAAAATCTGCCGGTGCTGAAATTTACCTCTGATGTCTAGCTCATCCTATCCTAGATACCAAACTATGGTCACAATGTGGGGCAGCAGTCTACAGTCCGCCGACCAACTAAACAAGTTTAGCAACATTCAACTAAGCCGGTTATATTTTTAAATAATTTTTAATTAATAAGTCAACATAATATTGTTCCCGTAATAAATGACGGGAATTTATTTTCCCTCTTTTTAAGGTCTTACTACGACTACCTCCTCAAAAACCATAATTATTTTCATTAATCGCTTCACCCCCTTCAACCTCGTTTCTTTATTCGCCTTGGAAACGGACATGAAAATGGCGATTCTATCTTCAAAAACCCTTGTTCTGAGTTTTAATAATATTACTGGCAAAACGGAGTCATTATTCACTTCTTGCGAAGAATCACATTTTTAAGACCGCTGCACACTGATGTGCATTTGGGACATGAATTCGTATATGAAATTACGAGTAATTTGAGTAACCTGAGAATCGGCCCCTGGTTAATTAAAGATAAAAGAACCATGCATGTTAATAACTATATTAAAAACAAAACTAACCCTGAATAGAATCTATACAAACGATCAATTGTATAGATCACTCGTTTAATTAATATCGATATAAATCTACTACATTCATACTGATTAAACTCACATCACTATTTTATAGTAAAGAAAGGTTGGTAACCTGCAGAGCGTCTGAATAATCTGATGGAAAAAGGGAAATGGCGATATGATCATATGCGGTTCCTGAGCACAATTTCCAAAGTACATTCTGTAGACGACCGACAGGCAGGCAACTTTGCGGCGGTAAACTAAGGTGTGAAGCTTGCTCTTCACCAATTTGCTGTCACTAATGAGCTCAGCTCTGCGCTGAATCATAAGCCATAATAAATGTTACATCAAAGTTTTAGAACTTTTCAACATTATTTATATGGTATATTATTTATTTTTCGACATAAATAAATAATGTTATAATAATGAAATTACCCGATAATCTAAATAATATATCTAAATTCATCTTGAATGTATATTCCCGCAGGCAGGCAAGCAAGTCTGCAATTTTGACAAATATTTATGACTGTCGAAACTATCCGGCCAGTAAGAAAACATCTTCTTATTAAATCCAGTATTTTTGCTATAACGTTGGAACAATTAAAATTTCTTAAAGTTTATCGGTGCCTGGCGAAGGGTTTTCGCGATATGGGCACTGGTTAATGAGTTTTCTAATATTATCACGAAGAAATTATAAAAAAGATTACGCTTTACCTTGACAATTTTGTGTAGCTATTTTGTACACCTTTACTACATATTATCGGCCAAAGGCAACACGAGCCAAACTTCGTATTAACCAATCGTCTTTACCTATGTTAGGGATAGGGAAATTTTCAGCTTTAATACTATGAGGAAAATCGGGCTTTCACGAGCAACTTCGTCTCTATTGAAATTAGGATGTTTCCTGATTTCAATAGCCTCACATGGCATCCTAGGAACAAATCTTTGTTCCCTAGCCAGAATTTGATATCTTAGTCACCCTGTGATTACGACTCCTGTAAAAAAGTTAAAACGTCAGGATTAAATATAAAATAAAATATGGGCAAAATCCATAAAAAGTGTTTTATTCAAATGTGTAATGTGCGCGGAAGTGTATGAACTAAATATGTTCCCTATAGGTAAGTTTATTTGCGAGTCCATTCTTACAGTACTTGGATGTAAAACCATTTACTTAGTGGTTTTTATTCCTTTACGCTCACGGATTATGCCCCACCTATATTCAGCGTGTTTCTTTTAAGGTGTCAAGACGGTGCTGGATGATATCTGAGTATCATACCTATCAAATTAAACCCCATGCATGTTCCGCGATTTTTTGTAGTTTTGGAGTTATAATTATTACATTATTTTTTATGATTTAACAACTGAAAGGCTTTAAAAAGTTATAAATTTTTTTAAGTAAGCTTTTCATATTCTATTTTTTAATAAAATGCCTATTGCTTTTAGTTTAATGAGTAAAATAATCTCCTTCCTAACTTTGATACAAAATACAAAAAAAAATGTTCAATAGTAAAGGGATTAGATTTAAGAAGGACAGAATGAAATCTTCAATATTTAAAAAAAGATCTCCCTTAGCTTCTGACTAACTTTAAAAACTGCGCGACATAATATTACAAAAAAAGATGTACTTTATGGGGCACTATTTGCTGAAAACGATCTCTGAAAGTATTGAATCAGAAATCTCGTAATTTTCATATTTTCTAATTTGTTATAATTTTCGCATATTTTTTGTCAGTCTTATGATTTATTATCTATTTCATTTTAAGTTGAGGTCAGGTAATGAAAAATAGTAGGTAATTTTTTCACCGCTATCCTTTTAAAAAAAGAAATTTTAATTCATAAAGGGTACATAAATAAGACTCAGATTGCGATCATATTTTTTTGTTTACTTTTTTTTTTTTATTTATTTGGCTTACAAAACTGGGTACAATCAAATAACATATTAAAGCTAACTTACATTGTATCGTTTTACAAAGATTTACCCTGCTAGATGTAAGCACAGCATGCATAAAAAAAACAATATAAACTACCATAAAGCAAATAATACTTTAATAATAATAACAAAAATCTTACTTCTACATATATAAATTTCCTAATAACAACTTACTTATGTCATGTTATATAAAATCAGAGAGAGCCATATTAATACGACGCTTGGAGGTGACGAGAGAACCAATGAAAATATCAAATACCGAACGCATTGAATTGTAAGTCGTGTCTTGCAGGATGGAATTGCAAAAGTTTTTCGATTTTGTACACGGCTGGCACTACGTGGTACTGCAAATCGCAAGCGTTCTAAGATATCCGGGGCATCAATGTGACAATTAACGACTTTAAAGAGAAAAAGTATATCGGAAGCTTTTCTACGGGTGTACAATGGAGTCAAACCAAAATTAGAGAGTCGTGTTTCATAGGACTGCAGTTTACGACACATGTTGTCGGAGTAGCTAATATGGTACAAGAAGCGTTTTTACAACAAGTGTTCAAAATGCTGGCCACCAACTGATATTCACATTTGCTATAATTTTTTCTTAAATTAACAAAGGTGTTCTTATATGTCTTTGGGCTTTTGTCAACTTTGTCTTCAGTTATTGAATATTTTCGTTTTTTGTACGGTACACCATATCTTTGTAAAAACCCCATACGAAATAATCCATGGAGGGTCGGGTGATCTAGGCGGCCAATTATATGCCGCGACTTATCCATTTCCCGGGGTATTGTTGATTTAATTCTTCTCGAATGGCTCTTGCAAAATGGCATGGGGCTCCGTCCATCTGATAAAACATCTACGTTCGCAATAAAAGATTATAGGCAAATGTTGTTGGACGAAATTTAAATACTTCTATTCATTTACATTATCTTATTACTCTATTTAGTATTCCCGCCCAGAGATTGAATCCTGAATCTTATGTGCATATAAATGATAATTATGCAGGTTTAAAATGCCATTTAATAATGCATAGTCTTCGATGATAACTGGTAATCTCGTGGCATGATAACATTCACACACAACCTCTATTTCAAGTTCAATCCAAAGTTCAGTTAACGCGCATAAGCATCGTGCCAAAGTAACGAAATTCTTAATGGGTAAGCAAACAAAGTCCACCCACCCACCACAAAATAAAATAATAAATAATAATAAAATCTATGTTTTTCCTATAAACTGAGCCCGAATTAAAGTTAAATGGACAGTTACTCGTAAGTATGAAAAAATATGCAAAGATAATAAATTATAAAATAAAAAAGTTACAAGATCTCCGATTCATCACTTTCAGAGATCGATTTCCGTGAAAAATGCCCCATAAGTACACCCTTTTTACATTATTATTAAAATTTAAGCTGTCGCGTAGTTTTTAAAGTTAGTCCGAAGTTAATGAAGATCTTTATTCAATTTATTTTAAAATTGAAAATTCCATTATGTCCTGCTTGTTCTCAATTTTTTTTCTCTCTTGTATTAAAGTAAGGAAGGAGATTATTTAACTCATAAAACCACAATCAATAGACATTGTATTAAAAAAAATAAAAAAAAAAACAAATAAAAAAATATCGTCAATGAATCAGAAAAATTTATAAAAAATAATTACAACTCCAATACTCAAAAAAATCGCGGGACATACATGAAGTCAAATCGATAAGTATGGTACCCAGCTATTTCCTAAAAACTCATACTATTAATAATAAACACTCTGTCTTTATTAATTATTAAACTATTGGTATATACCTATTAAATGAACATTAATTATTATATAAGATCAATCAACATTTATTAAAGTTTATTCATAAACAAAACCATATCTTTTCGTAATACCCTTAGCTCCTGAGGTAAATACCAGTGCTGTGTTAGTTGCAGACAATATGGGGTATTTTATGGGGGTTTATCCATTATTTGCAAAATAGGATCATCTGCAGATGGTTTTGCAAATACTTTGAAATGCTGAAGCTACTTAACAGAAATTGATTCAGTTATCCAGCCTGAATCAGAAACACAAACTACCATGTTACTTTTACTGTCCTTCATAAGCAGTGCATATATTCACTTTCTTTTAAAAATGAAAAATGGGGGAATGTATGAATGTGCCTCCAGCGTTAAAACAAATTAAAACAATATATTTTGAATTTAATTTTTTGCATTCACAATGCAATATTCCTATAAGATATAAAATACGTGTGTAAAAAACAACTACGCCTCCGAGCGCTCAGATTATAATTTATTATTTATTAAAGAAAAAAAAAAGAATTAAACCAATTTATAACTGTGTCATGGAACCACGTTCTGCGCTAGTACATTTGCCTTCTTGTTTTAATCCTTTTGGTGCGAGAATCTTGCAGTTTCTTTGTACAGTACTAGTACATTGTAGACTGAAATTGACTTAAATTGCTATTTTATCATGAGTGTTCAAAAAATATGTGTTTCTTCCGGATTAAATGCTGTCATTCTATTTATTAAGGAAGCTTCTGGTCTTCGAAGTGATATACTGGGGTGTCTAGCCATAAAATTATAATACCATACCATACCTGTGATTTTGGTATTTTCATTTTTATATTATGATTATGACCTGTGGCAAAATCAAATTCAATTTTTCTTAGGGTAGGAATTGATATCCCAAAAAAATCTTTGCAAGATTTTAAAACGAATTCGACCAGTTCACTCTGTTGACATACATTAAAAACTGACTTTTTACCTTTGTTTGACACGGTACTAACACAGACTTTTTCACTTGATCAACAAGGATCGCTCTGAGAATGCCACACTTCTCTTCCGCCTTACGAAAATTAGTCTTTTTCTCTTTAATTTCATGTACAGCTCTTTGTAAATATTCAATCGTGTAAGCTTGTTCTTTTTTCCTAATATATTTTCGAGGCATTTAGAATAATGAAATATTGTATAATTTTATGATAAATAACATAACCCGGGTTAATTGCGGACGTCCGTATTTACCGCAGGTACTTTGTCTGTAATTACTCCAAAGAGTCAAAAAAGATACAATGACAAAATTTTTAGGTTAACAGAATTTGTCAAGGCAAACGGTTGTGCTATTTGCTCGTCATTAACAACGCAATCGACAGAAAATTTGACTTTATACTGATACTTATATTTGCTACATAACACTCAAAATAGTAAATACCACTTAGAACCTACAACGAGCAAGTGGGCGCGGGCCCACGCGGGGGACAGGGATCGAGTAGATATAAGGTACAGGCGCCAATTAAGGCCCATATAATTTCAAAACCTCATAAAATCTTGCAGATAAGTAAAGTAAAGAAAAAACATAATGGATGTTGTAATACATTTATCTGAGAAACAAGATATCTAAAAAAGTAGTACAGCTTTTGGCATTTTAACACAAATGTAAACACTTTTTAGAAACTTAGTATTGGGCTATCTTGGGACGCTGGTCGCTGAAGATGACCCAAAAATATTAATGAAAATATATTATTTCATTTTATGTCAAATTATAAAAAATTTACCATAAAATATCAAAATAAAAACACACCTTCTTATAACGTTATTCATAAAAGGTAAAAAAACAACCAAAAATTAAAATGTGGGCTATCTTGAATCTATCAAAATAAAAATCAACTATAAAATAAAAACAAACTACTAAATAAAATTATATTTATCTTTGAGATCAACTTTGAAAGTAACTTATCAAGAATAAAAATATATTAGTTCTTTTTTCTAAAATATTTTTTTAATGTCATTCATAGGTGGGCTATCTAAGGAATACTGAAAATTAACTTTGGGATCAATCAAAATGTACTAAATAAGTTAAAAAAATTAGACGCTACTGTTTTTAATTGCACTTTGGACATATGGATTGCTCCTCATCGTCTTTGGTTAAACCCACACAGACTTCATGATATCATTTTTGGCATTGACGCATGTCATCAAGTCTATCCACCTTGCATCCATGACAATACTGACTTTATCTCGTAGGCAAACTCACCACTTTATAGTCGTTTAAACGCAAATGATAAAAATCCTCTTAAAATGAGGCCTCTTCACCCTCAATGGTGGCGTCGAACTCCGTGGCCGCTCGCGTTCCGCTAAAGTGCAGCGTAGCGGGCACGCACTCTCGGCGGCCAACCTCCACCGGCCCTGGACAGACGCGGCGCAAATGACCTGTACGCTTGCACTTACTACACCCATAGTCACGAAACAGGGGCGTAGCTACCGCAGTATCAGCCGTATCAATGATACGGGGCCCCCTGACTACAGAGGCCCCTAACGTGTGTAAACATAAATTAGTGAAATGTTATCCCCAATGTCACTTAACCTCGTGATTCCCGGGGAAAACATATAAAAAAACTGTCATACGTGCCTATAGAGTTTTCACTTCAGAAATGACAAAAGTCAAAAAAGCAATCTCTTTTTTCCCGGGTCCCGGCAAATCCAAGTGTGTTATTCTTGTAAATACTTTTTACACGCTAAGCCTCTTCAATGTTTAATGCCGTACACAAATTATAGATTTTTCATACACTATGAAACGTGTAAAGAGCCTGTATAGTTTTAAGTGTGTATGTATAGTTTGTTTATGGACATTTTACATTGAACACACTTTATGCGTCTTATTTAACACGTTTGTGAAATCTTGGGATTTACAGTGAGGGGTCCCAAAAGTTGGCAACATCCTACATCGGTTATTGCGGGATTTCCCCGTTTAAGTCAAACCACGGAGAGCAATATTTACGCGTTTTATTTAATTTCGGTTCAAACGTTATTTCATTGTTATACAATACAATCTTGTTCTTCTGATTATTAATTGGTTAAGTAGTTTGATTTGTGAAAAGAATGAGTGAAAGGGAAAGAGAATATTCCAGTGGATCTATGAAAAGAAAAAGTAAACAGAAAAGTGAGGAGGTTAAAAAAAATCCCAGACTTGTCACTACTGTCTATAGAGGCAGCAATTTAAAAAAAATATATAATATATATATAATATATATAGATGATTTAATAAGTCAATTTTGTAAAAAAGGCAAGAAAAGTTTACAGTTAATTTGAATTGCTTGGTTAGCTCAATTTCTAGGGGGAAGCCTAACCCAACCTATAATCGATATATATTGATTTTTATTTAATGCAAGCATTTTTGTGTCTATTGTGAGAAAACTTTACGCTTCATTCGGTCCCCCGACTAATTTTGATACAGGGGGGCCCTGTCCAAGGCACGCTACGCCACTGTCACGATACCGACACTTCTCATAGTCATGCGTTGTGGCAATTATAATTGTGAGGACTACTCCCAGCACTCCTCCCTACGCTTCTCCGCTCTACTCTACTCTGCCGCGAGATATTAAAAGGTATCCGCGCGATCCGCGCATGCCCCGGTATGATGATTTTCGTCCTATCCAGCGAACCTGTCCCTCTATTAAATGTAGTTTAGCGACACCACCGGTTCTAACCGCACCCGTAGCCTCCACCACCGCTGCTTCCAAAGATCTATCAATCTTCACTGCCCCCGAAAAACTCAGTGTGTCCTCCTCTACAAACAAACTTTGCCGGATGACGTCACTCCTCAACCCACACACGAACAGACCTATTAAATTTTCATTTAAGCTATATCTCCTAGCTTACAATACCGCGTCATCTTTTTCAGTTCCGCCACGTAGCTGGTAACACTTTCGTCTGCTACCTGTCTCCTCTGCCTAAGCTGAAATCTTTCCGCTAAAGCCGAAGGCGCTGGTTGTTGGTTCTTCAGCAGCTGTACCCACTCCTTATATGTTACCTCTGCTGGCCTTCTAGGACTGCATAAGTTATCAAGCAGCTCATAATATTGCATTCTCATGCACGGAATATATTCTTTTTATTTTTAGGTTCTCGAGGCCTCGGGCCTCCTTCTCATAAACGTTTAAATTCGCCCCACAAAAAAATCACAAGGCGTGAGGACTAGTGATCTACCGAACTTACACCGAAGTGACTTTCTGCGTCATTCATAGTTTTTAGGATTTCGCTTTCGATTTCGTCTTCCTTTTACCACCTCCTCGAGCGTGTGATGGCGTCGTAAATTGTCCGTAGTCAAGTAAGTGTTGATTCGCAGCCAAAAACGTTTGACGAGTCGGTGTTCTAGCATTTACGAAACCACCATTTCGAAGACAAGGAATTGTTTCCGCTTCGTACAGTGTCTGGGCGCTGTTTAAGCTTTCTCCACTTAAAATATAGCACGGTATCATCTAGCTAAACTCGCGGTGTGATTACATTTCGTTAGGTACGTACTTATGCGACGTAAATGTGGGAGCGCAAGTTATTCGTCGCGCGAGGTTACTGATGTTACTGATTTCATTGCGCAACTGCACATGCAGGGTCCCGCCCCGTAAACCCTACCCCTCTGATTGATTAAAAAATATTTGACCTGTGTATTGAACCAGTATCCAGCTGTTGTCAATACGCTCGAATAATTTTTTTTGCGAAGAGCTTACCTATTTAAAAGAAAATGAAGTGTATGAATGATATCTAATGCCTAGAAAAAAGTTGGTTGGTATTTATAAAATAATCTTGTCTTGTCAAAAAAGATGCAAATGGGGTGATGTTCTGTTGATACCAAACAATTGTTATTACATGAGCGCAAGTTCCTTCAGACCTTTTACCCAAGATGCAACTGCATTTTTACCCGCAGATTCTATCCTCCCAGTTCCCACTCAATGGGATGTTGCAACTCAGATATGTTCCTCATAGTAAGACCTTGGTTGTTTTATCTGATAAATATCCAAGCTGAACATAATAAAGTCGGAAATTACCATTACGGGGGAACATATTACGCATGACAATACAATATATCATAGTATTATATTGTAAACTTTGAAACAAGGTGAAAAAGTGAGCTTGAACTGGTTGACATAAGAATCGTTAGATATGGGCGAAATATATAATTTTAATAATACTTTATCAATACTTTGTTTTTGTTTAATTTTATGTTTAGAAGCAGAAGTCCACTTATTCTTGTAGTATCATTGAAAAGACAATTTCATAATACACTCGAGAGCAATGAATCCGGGTCACTTAAAGAATGGTAAAAATCTCGGAAACTAAAAATGATAGGTTAATGCAATAAATTGTATTTAATAGACAATGTAATACTCCTTAAATGAAAGTAAAAAAAATATGAGTCACCATACATTTTATTAACACAAAATTACATAAAGAAAAAAACTGCTGATCTCTCCTTAAAACAAAAATAGGAAACATGAAATGTTTAAACTTTATTACGATTTTCTTGAATTTTAATACTTCGTATTGCCTCCTCGTGCTTCCATTACTGCGTTTACGCGGTTTGGCATGCTGTACACCAAGTTCCTTATACGATTTTGGGGAATATTCTCCCATTCCTCTGTGAGAGCAATTTTGAGCTCACGAAGCGTGATTGGGGGAGGGTTTCGTTGTTTTACGCATCTGCCTAGCTCGTCCCAAGCATGCTCGATCGGGTTGATATCCGGGCTGCGCGCTGGCCACTCCATACGAGTAATGTTCATCTCTTGAAGGTAGTCATTCACAATCCTACCTGTATGAGGTCGGGCATTGTCATGCATAAATATAGCATCCTCACCTAAATTGACCATAAATGGACCAACGTGATCATTGAGGGTTTCTTCCACATATCTTACGCTAGTTAAAGAGCCGTTTTCTATGATCACCAGCTCTGTGCGACTTTCGGAAGAAATTCCGGCCTACACAAGTACAGACCCACCACCGTAGGCTACTTTTTCTTCGATGCATGCTTGCTTGAATCTTTCCCCTGGTCTTCGATACACTCTGTGTCTTCCATCGTGCTTGTAGAGCATAAATTTTGATTCGTCGGAGAACATAACTTTTGGCCAATCTTCAATACTCCAATTTACGTGGCTCTGGGCATATCTTAGTCTTGCAATACGATGCCCACGCTCCAGTTTAGGGCCGTTTGCAGGTCTAAGGGGTTTTAAGTTAGATTCAGCAAGCCGACGTCTTACTGTCCATGCAAGTGCATGGACAGTAAGACGAGGGTTACTTCCTCCGAGGCGTCGAAACTGATTGGTGAGTTCAGTTCCTGTGAGAAAGCGATTTCGAAGCATGGTGTTCACCAAGTATCGGTCTTCTCGTGCTGTGGTACACCTGGTTCTGCCCGTTCCTGGTCTGCGTAGGTTAGAACCAGTTTCTTCGTAACGTCGGAGAACTCTTTGTGCTGTTGACAGCGACACTCCGACAGTCCTGGCTGTATCGCGCTGACTCCGGCCGGTTTCCAGCATTGTAAGTATTCTGGTGCATTCTTCAGGCGTAAGCGACATAATTTCAGCTTGAATAATGAATATAGAGCACTATCAACATGGTTTATGTTCCCACATAAATGACAGATTACAAACAAAAGCAAAACCAAATGCTGTAATTTCGTAGTTCCATCTTCGAAAGTGGCCCTTTTTCAAATTTGATTTTTTTATGATATAACTTTACAATAACTAAGAAGTTTTAATACCTTCATTTAAGGAGTATTACATTGTCTATTAAATACAATTTATTGCATTAACCTAGCATTTTTAGTTTCCGAGATTTTTAGGATTCTTTATGTGACCCGGATTCATTGCTCTCGAGTGTATCACTATAACTAGAGCTTACATAATATCTGACCAAACATTTTCAACCATTCGTCTGTCCCCAGCCTAAGGGTCACTAGCACTAAATAGCTGTTCGTGATGCGTTGTACATGTAAAAAGTACCAGCGGCCTTTCTTAACACTTAAGGATCCTTCTTTGTTTGTAAAAGCATGTACTCGTATTACCTACTTAAATAATTGTAAGATATCAATATTTTGAGGCTTCGTGTATCGATTGTATAGTAAAAATTTTATGCTTTTACAGATATGCGCAGTATTCGCACTTCAAAATCTACTCCGAAGCGGAATACTACAAGTTGGAAATTGATGGTTACGAGGGCAACGCCGGGGACTCCTTGAACGACCCCTGGTACGGCTCAAATAATAGCCCCTTCTCGACATATAACAGGTAAACTTATCATTGTATTTATATAATATTTTTCACACCAGTTAACGGTTGAAGACATTTAATATTCCCAGTTCTTACTATGGCATTATGAATGGAGCATACAGAGAGGATAACTCATAACGAGCGTGCGATGAGTTCTAGTAAGTACTTATTAACAACGACTGTTTCGTGCGATCAGGAATCAACTAACAGTTGAACGAGCTCTCAGCTCAGCTACTCTTCCTTCCTTCTTATTATAATTTCTCTTGTTACTTTTGGTTCGATTGCGAAGTTAAAACATTAAAAATAGCGAACATTAGAAGTAGATGTAAGATGTGGTAAAGTGATGCTACCTAGAACGACAACTTCATGCTTCCGTAACTTATTTATATTGTATATTTATAAAAAAGAACCTAATATACTTTAAAGTAATTTTTGGGAGATACTTCACTAAAATAACGCTAGATGGGCATTAGTTCTTAAATACAATAAGTGGGCACTTGCCACATGGCAAATCTTCGGCCAACCTACCAACAACCGTTTTGTTTGTGCTCTATTTATTATAATGGGAGTAAAGTTAAATTGGAGTACGTATCTGGGCTTTCTTTTTAAACTTACAGAAAATTGTTGATTGCATATTCACTATTAAATTTCATCAATCAATATATCGTCTAAAATCCTAACGTCGACGAAATCCGTGAACATGTCTACCCACTCCAAAGTACCCGACTACTGATATTACATGGATGGACGCAACTTCCTATTACGCATATGCAACAAACAATATTAAATAATGAAATCTTTACCTCCTTGGTCTCTATTTATATGTAGATATAGTAAGTTCTTCACTTTAAGCTGGCTCTTCTCATGGCGGTGGATACACAAATGTTTGCCTAATTTATCAAACGTCACCCACATTTTCCAATTCGGCATAATTTGCCAAACTTAACAAATGCCAAATGTTGCTTCCAACTTGAGTCAGTTTTCCGTCGCACATCAAAGACGGCCAACTAGCCAAATGTCTCTGTCACGTATCTACACATGGTCCTAAACGGTAGTTGCGTACGCACTGCCGACCTGTGCAAACGTATCCTACTATCGTGAAAAAATGCAGTAGAGCAATGGTTTCATAATTTCAAATTTCGTGAGCTTTATTGAATGCAAAGTTTTATTTGGATACCGCAAGACAAATTCTACAATGTTTGCCTCGCGTCTCAGTGGCACAATTGAAATAGAAAAGAAGAGTTTATTAGAGGATATTTTTTTGTAATAAATATTAGAAGTCACTAGGTGTCATTTGACAAAATTTATAAAATTCTCCTGAAGCTTCTGGTAATTTCACTTAATTATAGTTTTAAAATATTTCTATTTTATTACATACTTTATAAATAAAAACCGTATGTTTGTACTTATTTACTCACGTAAGAAGTAATACTTCTTTCGCGTAACTAATAAAAAAAACTTAAAAATTTCCTCCCGCCAGTAATCTTTTTTTACGAAATGAACGAAAATTTATAAATTATAAAGTGTTCAGTAAGAAAACATAAAAAGATTAATTGCTTTTCTATATATCTGTATACAGAATGAATACATCAAAAACCAATAAAATAAACTATTTATCCAATAATAATGTAAAAATAATAATAATTTATATTGTAAACAAATAAAAAGAATATATACCGACAGTAAACCTCAAATCAATACCCGCACTTTAAAAATATTATAAAATAAAAACCACTTTTATCACGATGATTATTATATAACATTATTGTTAACCACTATACATAATTTAAAATCACACACACAATCATTCATAAATATTTGAGTAACTACCTTGAATATAGTTATCAGTTCTTACGAAAACCACAGTGTATGTAATCAATCACTACGTTATACGAAAACTTGAAACAATTAGCGGCCAACTTCATTCAATTATTCCATGCCGCTGTAAGGTTTCAGTTTGCGGGAGCATAGTCAAAATTCACTCTCATCATTTTTCCCAAACGCACCAAAACAGTATAACTTCAATAATAATATTTCTTACATTTACACAAATTAGTTTAGTCCAAAATAAGCACTGTAAGGCTTACTATGGATACTGAGATAACGGATAGATATACTTAAATGATACAAAAATATTTGTAAGAATAAATATAAATACCCATGATTCAAGTACAAATGCTCGTATTCATTACACAATCCCCTTCCCTTGGGACTCGAATCTGGAACCGTCGGTGCGAAAGGCAGAACCTCTACCGTTACGCCAAACGGTCGCAAAAATAATAACCGTGAAAAATTATTGTGCTATTATTAAAAACGCATGATGCTTTCCTTGCAATGTAATCCTGTATATCAATTTAATTGTAATTATTTTATTTTTATTCTATTCTAATAAATAGCAAGGACGCTGGTCCTTCTGCCTCTCATGATCTTTTGATTACTTTGTGTTGAATAAGTAATTAGTGGTAGCACGTATTCAAATATGTCACGCCACCGTTGGCAATAAATCATTTATGAATAACCAAACATTTGCAATTACATTTGTCTAGTTTGGCATTGGTTACCATGTATAGTCGTGTAGTTTGAGGTGTTGCCTATGTCCTATGTGTCAAAGCTTTGCCAATTAAGGCAAATACGCCAATGCAAATGCCTACCGTCATGTGAAGTGCCACCTTTGCCATGATTACATACGCGTTCTAAGTAATAGGTACCTACCATACATTATTTTGTGTTTTTATATATTACATTGTCGAAAGTCACGTAAGTAAATTATTTGCACGACGTTATAATACACTAGCAAACCCGGCGAACTCCGTTTCGCCACCAGATGGCTTCGTTTTATGTAACATTTCGTTTGGTGATTAAAAGAAGAAGAATTTTTTTTTTGTTTTATATTTGAAAAGGAAAAAATTTATTTTATTTCACAACAGTAATGAATTCATTTCGATTACAAAAATGAAGTGTTATTTAGTTGAACTTCTCTAAGAAAATGAAAGTGAAAAGCAAAGTCGCGGTAGTTTCAAATTACGCAATATCATAATAACTGTACCAACTTTGAGTTGCAAGTTATGTGGTGGAAATCCTGGTAACTCCAGAGAGTTCAAAAACTCCGTTGGATAATTTACTACATCATCGGTATTTGTTATGGAATCAACGGATTTTTATGTCACCAAATCGCCAGCAATTTTTGATCGAATGGTGAAATTCAGTGCGTGTAAATCATTATTCTTTACGGCAAGAATTGCTCGTTGACTTAACCAAGCATAATTCTGATAATTCTCACTAATGTTTGGGAAAACATTTTCAATAAGAGCTAATTGATAGTCTACAAATCGGCAAAAGTCATTGGTAAGAGTAATTAATCCAGATGTCGCATCAACTGGGACTTTTCCATTTCCAAAAGCTAACAAATGTTTGGAAAATTGTGCAGCACTTTGATCTTTTTGAACTTGAACTCTCATATTAGTGGTTAGCGATAGTGTTTTTACGTTATTCCATAAAGGTGATGCCTTCAGGCAAGCATTCAATTCATCTGCAGGCGTTCCAGGGGAATTACTGGCAACGTCTGCCTGAAATCGCCTGCCAACAATATAATCAAGCCGCCAAAGATGTTGTTATTTCGCTAGATCCAGTGTGAAGTTAAGTGCTTCAAGTGATTTCTTATGTGCCATTATATTGCATTGCATCAACAATTTTCCCATTGCACTGGATCGGGAAATATTGCATGTTGGAGTATCAATTGTGTTTAAATTGAGTGGCAACTTAAGCGCAGAATGTGCAGTACGACCGCCATCTAGAAGAGTCGCCGCAATTCCAGATGATGCTAACGCCAAAGCTATGTCACATCTTGATCGAATAGTGGCCAAAATCAATGAAATGACAAATGTTTTCCCTGTTCCTCCAGGTGCGTCCAGTAAGAATAGACCACCAGTATTATTGTCCACCGCTTGCATTAATGTTTCGTATACTTGTTTTTGCTGTTCATTCAGCAACGGCACATTATTTCGAACGAATTCCTGCAATGTATCAACATTGTATTGCAGCTCTCGATTTAATTCTTGGTTGAATGCATCGTGCATCGATCGATTTGGCGCAATCATTCCTACTTCAATCAGTAGCTTGTTTGCAATAGTCAAGCATTGATCCTCAATCAGAATCAATCCTTCATTGATGTCAGGATTATTCGTTTGAATGCGCAAGCGATGCAAGATATCTTGACATATGTCGTCTTTGTATTTGTTCAATAACTGAATTGGTTGTGAGGGAAAACATGTGGTGATGATAATTGCGAACAGCGTTCGTATTTGGTACGCATTTGATGAAACAACTGAATCCGCAAGTGTGAAATCCCAATGAGAATCGTTCTCCAGCAAACCCAATAGTTGACATGCTTCTCGATATGTTTGGCATTTTTTTTTTTTGCAAAAATTCATTCATGCAGTTTTCAAATGCGCAAATGATTTTGGTCCACGTACATTTACCAACAGCAGTCGCAAATAAAAACATTCATCATTTCTAGGATGAACAGTATACATGCGACCAAGTGCATCAGTGGAAAACACCTGCGGCCAATCTAGAACTGGGGTTCCTTGTTTGCGACGTTGGAATTTCTTTGTTGATTGATTCCAAGTGTAATACTTAGGCATTTCAAAGTACATCAGCGTCGCTGCGGATGGATCCGCTTCACACATTGCAAAGAAGCTAGTCAATGTTGTCGATGGTGGTCTCTCAGCTCGTTGTGCCGCATTAGCCTCAGTGAAGTAAACTCTTTGGCCATTTTCCAAATGCACTGCTAAATGTACAACTGTGGGATATCTTTCATGAATTTGAAATGACAATAATCGCCACAGTGCTTCATTAGTACTGACGTATCTGCCCATTTGGAAGTTGCTGATTTCGTCATTCGCATTTTCCGATGCAATACCAATCACAGCCATGTCGCTGCCTTTTGTGACGTACTTGCACAAATATTTGATTGATTTGGCCGAATGACATCTCTCAACGTTTGCATGTGTTTCGAAAATTCGTGATAGCAGCGGGCAATATGGTACAATAAATTCATTTCCGATCTCAATCTCTTGATTTTGAACTTAAACTTTGATAGTTCGACCATTATCTTCTTTTGAACGCCGACGATAAACTGGATATCCATCGTTCCCTGTGACTGTTTCAGCAACTTACGGTCGCGGATATCGTTTTGTGCACTTTCCATCAGCCATGCAAGGCGATAATGGATTTAATGCACCGCACGGTCCATGCACCATCTGTGTCGTCACAATGTCGTGTAGATGGGGATCAGTGACTGGATCAGGAATTTCAGCAGATATGATGTCATTCACTTCATTTGAATGTAATTTGTTCAGCAACCAAATTTGGATATGAGCATGCGGTAGTTCACGCTTCTGCCATTCCGGTTTGTCACATGAAATTAACTGAACAGAGAACAATGAGTAGCTGGCAAACAATGTATGCGCACGGCGCCATCTACTTAAAATATTGGTTTGTAGTACATGCTATATATCAGAGATGGCGCTGTATGTGAAAAAAAATTTTGCTATAAACCTCACGGAGCCCGAGACCTTTCCAACGAATGCAAAACCGTGGAAATCGGTTCGTGCGTTCTGGAGTTATAGCGTCAGGAAGGAAAACCCGACTTATTTTTATATAGTAGATTAATAAAATAATTTCCATTTACTGTAATATATACACCAACTTCACATAAGTATTCACAACTATAATTATGATCTTAAAGTTTAAACTGATAGCTCTATTAGCCTAAAAAAACATAAACACATCATCCTCACTTAGCTATGGAAAGTCTTCTCACTATGGGGGGTTAGCGCTTATATTTGTAAATTTTGATAAATGTTTTTAGGTTTATGGATCTTCTCATTTGTAACGTTAATTATATCTTAAACAAGCCAAGGTCAAATGCTACGCTGTAAAAAGTATTTACTTTTATGAACGGCACCTATTTTAAAGTAAACAAATGTGTGGGGTGGTATAGACTGAATTCTTTGTAACTAATCTGTATACTTCAGCCATTCGGCTCGAAAAATGGCCATGGCATCTGTATATTTTCGCAGGATATCTAGTGAAACAATGTTTTTAGCTTTTTATGTACTACTCGGGAACGAAACTTGTTATTTCGTATTTTAATAAAAGTTAAAAGTATATTTTTAATGAAAATATGTAAAAATACCAATTTCACGCTCGATTTTAAACTAAGCTAACGTACGTAGGTAAGCTACTATAAATTAGCATTTGCATAGTATTACCAATAATTTTACATCATTTTTATAACAGTTTTACATTGAACGTATAATCTTGCATAATAGAAAATTTGAAAGTTAATATTCCAAACTATTAATTACATCTAACAGATACTGGCGACTGTTAACCTAAGGTTATCATTTGAATTTTCTTTTATTCTATTTAGTTTTAGTTCAGCACCGCATTTATAAATATTTAAGATATTTATCAGTTGCATTACGTGTTATAAAACATTGCATAACAATTATAATTTTTTATTAATATCTGTTAATACCATAGTAAGTGTAAACTGTATTTTTTTTCTTTTCAGTTTTGTGTGTATGATTTCCAATTGCTCGATCTGAAATGTCAAGTAGCAGTTAGTATGTCATATTATGCAACATTTGTTGCCTCGATTTTAGCGCCATCTGTGGATTTTTTCGGAACTAAACTTTTTCCAATTGAAATTAAATTTTATAAATATTCTCTGAAATTGTGATTAAATCATGTCGGAAAGAATATAATCATGTAATGTCATCGAGTTCTGAGCTATGTTCAGAGCTCTAGCTAGTCGGGAAATGGGTGAAAATTGAGTTTCAAGATTTGTACGTTACAGACAGACAAACAGACACCAAGAAAAGTAGAGAAAAACGAGGGAAGAGTCCCAAATCTGTAAAAGTATGAAGAAAATTCATTGATTAATTATTTTATCTAGCCTTTAACAAATTTTAAAAAGGTTATTACGGTGAATTGGTGGAAATATAAGCACATAATTTTGTTTTAATTTAATTAAATGTGTTTATCTAGCGTGTTTAAAACAACTACTATTGTCGAGAGTCCGCTTTCGATTTCATAATTTATAATTTTCCTTACAAGTTGTAAATATATGCTATAACACATACATTAATGAAGTAATTTTTATTAAAGGGACAATGACAGATCCTCGCTAAATTGTGCATCAATGCTGAAAGGGGGATGGTGGTGGAAATCGTGTGGCCGCGGCCTCAACGGTCTCTACCTTCATGATCCACAGGATCTAACGGCGAGACAAGGTGAGATAAATAGGTTTATTTTGTAACAGCAGCGCCAAAGGAAAATGTGATAAGTGTATTTGCAGTTTAAGTGTACAATTATTTGGTACACCGTTTTCAGGTTTTGAATAGCTTTTTACATTTTTTGTAGCTGTCTTCCAAGCGGTCCTAACACTTTCTATGAGGGCTGATATTAACCTCACTAAAGCGAATTGATCCCACAACGCCTACTATACAAGTTATAGTCACCCGACATCATGGAGGTGGATCAGACATATCTGCCGGTTGGGCTTGTACAATAGGTGAACGAATGATCACTTCTGCAAGCCAGTTAATATCTTAGTGTGCTTGCATGGATTCAATTCCAGATGAGTTGTGGTATATAACTAGCGTAAAACTATTCTCAAGTCTGAATGGTTATTGTGTACAATTTCTAAGATACAAATGCTTTAGCTACATAGGCCAATCTCTAAAATTCAATGCAAGAGACTAGCACAAAATCACAAAGGTTATCTTGACCTTAGAGAGATCTTGACCTTGGTAGAGATCTCTTTATCCTCCACACATTAAGCACTTTAGGTCTCTGAACCATTGGAGTAAGTTTAACTGTATAGCCCTGAGATCAAAGTATTGGACGTTGTCTAATAGGTGTACAATATATAAAAATATTTATTTAAACTATGGCACATACCTAGGGCATGGAATACCGAAATGATTTTCATACCGGTATTGATACCGGTATTGAAATTTCAATAGCCGGTGTACCGAAATTTCCATATTTTTTCGGTATTTTTTAAATACCTACTGCTATTATATAATTACTTTTTAAATGATTACAATAACTTTGATAAGTCTTGTTCCGGGAGAGCGATTAAAACAGTTTTCGACGCTTTATGGCTCCCTAAAAACCACAAAATGAGTTATCTAAATAAAGGGGATTAAAAATACCAAAGAAAATATGGTATGATGGTCTTAGAACTATTTATATTGTTTCACTGGCATAAATATAACAATCTCATAGATAATAAAATCAGGTTATTCTCTAATAATATTCAGGCATATTCACAAATAATCAGACAACTTATCAGATTAAATTAATTGGTTAATTAATTTAATTTTGTTGGTGTGATTGTGATTGCCGCTTAAGAGAAAAGCGCTTACGTTTGTTTCTGCCGTATTGTGTTCGTACGTGCGCGAGTGCCGACAGCAATTTATTGGTAGAAGTAAAACATTATTAGACGAACAACTAAAAGCAGTCATTAAATACTACCTAAATACTTGTTACATGCAGTTATGCATGCAGTGTCTTGCGTAGTGATTTTCTAATAATCGAGACTTTTCGCGATTGTCATAATTATCATAAAATATGAAAACTCATCTGCTGTATGAACCACAGTATAAACCAAAACCACTTTTATCCATCTTAACCACCTTTAACCAACCACCCTTGCAAAAATAGATATTTTTTGATACCGAAAAAACGGTATTTTATGTTTTTATTTAATTTTTTTGCATTCACAATGCAATATTTCTATAAGATATAAAATACGTGTGTAAAAAAACAACCACGCCTCCGAGCCCTCAGATGGGATTCGAACCCACGACCTTTCGCAATCCGGGCGACTGCTCTGACCGCTGAGCTACCGAGACGCTGGCAAACGTGTCGAATTTTACAAACGTATTCCAATTCTACTATGAGCTAGTATCGTTCCACCAATGTTGAACGCTAACTACCTTCAACATTGAAAGTAATATTTTTACAAATATTAAACAATCAATTAAGATGGAACCAGCTATAATTATGTTTTTATTTAATTTTTTTGCATTCACAATGCAATATTTCTATAAGATATAAAATACGTGTGTAAAAAACAAAAAAAAAAAAAACCGTTCGATCGTGGGTTCGAATCCCATCTGAGGGCTCGGAGGCGTGGTTGTTTTTTACACACGTATTTTATATCTTACGGTATTTTATGCTCAAATACCGGTATCAAAATACCGAAAAAAGGTATCCATGCCCTACACATACATGATGGGTTGAAATCCATTATAAAATATTTAAATTAAAATAAAATTATATCTTATATTAGGACCTTGAGAGTTGTATTTTTGAGAAACTAATGAAACAAGCGCCCTCTAGAGCATTCTGGAATGCTATCGGGATTTAATGTCTCGGTTATGCGCATGTATACATGCTATCGGGATTTAACGTATCGGTTATGCGCATGTATACATGCTATCGGGATTTAACGAATCGGTTATGCGCATGTATACATGCTATCGGGATTTAACGAATCGGTTATGCGCATGAATACATGCTATCGGGATTTAACGAATCGGTTATGCGCATGTATACATGCTATCGGGATTCAACGTATCGGTTGTGCGCATGTATACATGCCCTCGGGACTTGAGGGAATATCAATGAGGTTTGGTCACAACTAAAAAAGCCTGCAAATAAAAGTAAATGGATAAATAAATAAACATCATATTAGTCATTGTGAGTTACTCACATGGTAAATGAGATTCTATGATTTGATAACAGACTTCAATATTTTCTCTATCTAATACATTAAAAGTTGATAAAATCAGTGTGAAACTTACTTACTCATAGTGTGTCCAGAAACCTATAAATGTAAGCATTTGCTGATCTAATTCTTCAACTAAGTGTCTGCGCAAAGAAGCACTAGCAGCAGTGAACAGTAGATACAGCGCCTGCGCCGAGACGATCTTGGCACAGGTTCTCATACTTGATCGTAAGCTGGCGTAGTAGACATTATGCAAAACTACGAGCATAGTTTATTTAAATTACTAAGAATAGGTTTTTTTAGTATTTTTTTAAATTTTAAAATACCATGCGTACGATTTATTTCTATCGAAACACAAATAACCAAGGAAAAAGAAACTTGAAATTTGCTACAGAATACTATGAGTCCAATTCTCTCTCACAAAACACAAATAACTAAGAAACTTTTAAGCTTAAGCTCGACTCGATAACGGCCATTGACCATTTGACAGCGTTTAGCTAGAGGTCAGTGCAACTTTATTCACATTCATTCATCGATGTTCTATTGTATTTTTTTTTTCTGCCCCATCTATATAAATAGTCTATCTATATACAACTTAAATATTTTACTCGTGAGCAGTATTCTATGTGTGATTATTGTATGTTCGTGATTAAACTACAAATAGGTATTTCCTCTTTTTCTCCTCACATAAAAATGTGTACTCAGAAATAACACCAGGTGTCACATACAAATTTGTAACTTTAGAAAACAGTTATTTAAAACTTGGAGTATATCAATGACTTCATAAGTTAAGGTGGTGTTTTAAGACAAAATTTAATAATAAAGTGGTATCGTTATTTTTATTTGAAAACTAAGTTGAAACAATACAATAGTGGATTATGTGTAAATGAAACATATTTTGAAGATGAAATAAAGAATGGAATATTTCAAAAAGTATCAATAATATTGTTATAAAGATTAAGTTCAGCGTACTCATTTATCGAATCTTATTCCGGTGTTTTAGATAGGTGATTACATTTTTAGCACATTAACTCTAAAGACAAGGTGAACGCAGACGTCAATGCTAAATAGTAAATCAATAAGGCACTTATTAAAATTGTGTTTATTCCCCGGGTTTGAAAAATAGTTTCAACAATATAGTTCAAATTAAAAAATATATATATTTATTAATTTAATTTTGTTAAGGCACAAAAGTTTTTGAGATAAGATCATTTTTGGGCAAAATCCTTTAAATTTTTTTAGAGGATTGTAACTTAAAACACTTTAACCCCTTAGGTGCACGACGCATTTATTCTTGTTTCTTTCCTTTCTTATCCCGTAAAGGAGTACTTAGACTAAACTAAGGTAATAGTAGTAATGCGTGTGCTATCTTTC
Organism: Calamotropha paludella; assembly: GCA_927399485.1. Classification (NCBI taxonomy): domain Eukaryota; kingdom Metazoa; phylum Arthropoda; class Insecta; order Lepidoptera; family Crambidae; genus Calamotropha; species Calamotropha paludella. The sequence continues at coordinate 26,020,769 of OV656803.1, read as the reverse complement.
AACATGTTAATCGGGCTCGTTCCTAACTGCACGTCCCTTACAAATTTATTTGAATAAAAAATTTGTAAAAGAATCGGTACATCATGACTTTAATCATAAAATGCAATAAACGCATCGTTAATCAGATTAAAGTGGTTTTATTCTAACGTGCAAAAGGCGCGAAAATACCTAATAAGAACTTGGAGAGCAACCTAGTCACAGCAGAAATGAATATCAAAATTATTTTAAAACTGAAGTTTTATCAGCTACTTGGTTTTAAAAAGCTAACACCTGTGAAGATGATAGGGCCGTTTAAATGGTATCATACTTATATATCCTTGCAGATAGACAGCAGAATAACGCTATGGGGAAAAGTGGAACATTTAGTAACTGTGTTTGATCATAAAAATGTATCGCCTTTAACATCTTATAAAGCTTACGCTAGCTTTTGATATTAAATCGAGCCTCAGGCAAATGCTCATGGAAATTATTCCCTTCATAAGTGGTATAAAATTATCCCAGCCAGATAATGTCAAATTTCGTTATATCAATGTATGAGGCATAAGCAGTCCGTTTCTGTAATAGTTAAATATTTTTGTTATTTCTTGTGCCGAATTTTATAATTATTTGGCAAATACCTCAGTCCGTAATCGCAGCTAGAAGTTTTGTTTTTAATGGTTATATTGAAATAAATGTTAGCTGAATTCATAAATTAGGTATTGTCTAGATAAGGTAGGTAAATATTACATCTGAATTTGAATTTGTATCTATCGTTACGATTTACGAAGATATTCAAAATCCTGCTGGGCTTACGTGTTTGTGGAGGTCTGAAACGATTAAATGATTTGTTACAATTGTTGTTTTTTTAAATTACCTCCTTTTTTGGGAAAAAACAGATACAAGAGTAATCCTGGATTTAGAAGTTGATTAAGATAAGTATCACTTGATAGGCCTTAACAATTAAAACGATCTAAATGCTAATAATGCTACACAAATAATACTCTTCAGCTTTTAACTTCCTACATATATATGAAGTTTCGTTACTACCTATCCTTCTATTGTAATCACAACAAATTATCATTAAACTTATTCAGTTCGGGCCACAATGTACAGCGGCGTTTTAACAATTTCGGTCACTTTAGAGTTTATTGTGGATTTATGACTTCAGTTGTATTTAAATCTGACACCTGTACAACTACAGAGTAATACACTTAATTATCAAAAGTCGAGAGACATCACGAAGTTCATGACCGTACCAAGTTAAGATGTTTATATAAAAGGGGCCGCAGAGTTAACTATGCTATATGCAATTTAATGAAATTTATAATATTATAGTCTAAGTTCGATCCAGACGAAAGATAAAAACGAAGATGTGAGCACTGAATGTTTTCAAAGTGAAAAATCAACTTTTGTATGGACTTGCATTAAAGTGATATTTGTGTCCAGGGATCGTGTGGTTCCGCTGGAGGGGCTGGGACTACACCTTGAAACGGGCATCGATGATGATCAAGCCGAAAGGACTGCAGCCGAACACGTGAGGCTCCACCTCTCACCATGCCACAGACACCACCTACCAGCCTCTGTTCGCTCATCACTTGGATTCATTTTACTCGCCACTTTCTAGAAGTAATAAAGTGGGCTAAAAGTAGTTTACCATTTTAACCTTACAATAGAAAAGTTCTTAAAAGTTTTATTTCGAAATATGTATCTGTAGGTACATAAATAAATAAATCTAGGCGATGGTGAATACGTACATATTCACGAACTTTGAATTGTGCAAAGAGCCCGTGCCCTGCTTTCATAAAGCAAGAGTTACTGTTGCAGTTGTAAATGTGCGACACCGCTCGTTATGGTGACAACTCATAGTAGTATGTTAGTAAACAATTTTAGCCCTCAACTTATTTTATTACTTTTTGTCTTTACGTAAAACTGTTCATGAATGTTTTGAAATCGAAACACCATATGTTTAGTTAGCCTACAAGCTTTTAATTATTATTTTATGAGTTAACGGTTAATGTTATCGACTATTATTATTCGTACTATTCTTTGAATCCATGTAATGACTCCGAACATAGAAGGCAGCTCAAGATACGTATCTATCTCTGTAAATATTACCCCTCATTCATATCGCGGATTCACCACCACATCGTTTCGACACTGTAACTGGAACGCATTGTAAATAAAATAATAATGTCATCTAATTATTACGTCAAAGTGCCACATCACTTCCCAAATTCATTAATTTATTACTCATTTATCTCGATTAATATGAAAAAGACCTACTAATTAGGTTTATAAACTAGCATTAAGTTTAAATTTTGTTTAAGATGTAAATAATTATTTTTACATAGTGAACGCAAACAAAATGACAATATCTCATTGAGTTTTATTTACTTCATTTTATTATTATTTATTCATGTCACATGCTATGGTATTCATACCTGAAAGTGAAATAAATGTTTAAATTTATTTAATTTTTAAATTAAAAATGAATAAATTTAAAAAACTTTTGTATGTATAATATAGACACTGAATAAAATCTATACATCAACAGCCACCGTGTATGTACTCGTTATGTTTAACAGCAAGCATCAAAATTGATTCTAATGAAAATAATATATATTGGAGAATCTTTCAAATGTACTTTCCTATTAAGTTTAATAACTACCAGCTACATAAAATGTACCTGATAAGAACTTAGATGGCAGATATCAATGTTGTGCTGAATATGTAAGTCTTGTCGCTAGGTTTGAAATACTCAACTAAAATGCAAATATTTAGAAATTTCAGCTTTTTTGGCTATTAGCTATTTTTATGTTCGCACTAAACTAACCCTGCCAGAACTTATTGTAAAATATATGTAAATCATATTGTGACTCAATATTCAAAAGCATTCTCTACCCCAAAATTTTAGTTATGATAATACAAAATATGAATGTTTTTGAATGTTGACTTTTTAGACACTAAAACCAGATATTATCGAGTTATATAATAGAATTAGAAAATAAATATACTTTTAAATGGAATTGTTTTATTCAACTTTTTACTGTTTCAAACACCTGAGACAAACATTAATTAGGTAATACTAATTAACTTAAAATTGCTGATGAAAACCCTACTGAAACATTTACTAGTAATCAATGTTTATATTACAATATTGGCGCTGAAAAAACATTGAAGACAGGTATTATATAATCCATCAATAAAAAGTATTCCACATTTATTATTATAGCTACTAACATTTATATTAAGACATTTGTATTGATTCGGTAGCTCAAATGAATATCAATAAGTGATTTAAAAAAATTATACTAATTACCAAAAATAGACAGTAAAGTTTTATTGGTCATATTTATGGCAATGGTTATAATATTTTTGTAAAAAAGCAATTATGTACATACATTATTGATTTATTACAAATCACAAGTTTTGCAGTTATTTAATGTTATAATTTATATCTTTTCAAGTTAGACTTAGCCATGCGTCTAATAAATGCATACTTCTCAGGAATATACTTGATTCGAATTATTTTATTGCTTATTAGCTGTGGTAAGCATTATTAAAAAATCTCAATATATATCTAACTCTACCCTTAACAGATTTCTATTAATATGTATATTCAAGCACAGCAGTATTTCCGCTCTTTTCTTTAAAATATATTAGTCAGTTGAAAAGTAGATACTTTAACATAATATGCCGTAAGAAATTTCGGAAGAATAGGCATCAACCACTCCCGGACGAAAGGTTGGTTCTTTATTGCAGTAAACAGTAAAAATTACAGATGCTATCCACTAAATTAAAGAGCTTATTGTGATGAACGAAAAGTAGTTGATTCGTTTCTGACTGATGTATGAATTAGTGAAAAGCTAAATAAAAATCACAAAGTAATGATATTGCAGAACAATATTCTACGACATTAAGGAACATAAAATAATAGCATTAATTGCGAACTATGGTTGACGATTTTGGGTTTAAAACCATCAACCAAAGCACAAAATTTTAATCGAAAATCAATTTTAGTGATACTAACATCATTTAATTTTTATTTATGTAGACTTACCCCTCAGCTAATAAGCTACATATGACTAATCAAAACAAGTTTATTCTTTTATCTTTACAGATATCTACGTACATACCAGGCTTGCTACCTAGCAAGCAAGCAGTTAGTACTTGCTAAACGAGTTATATGAATGTGTTTAGTAGGTTTTAAAAAATATTAGGTTACAGCGTCGGAATCAACACAATATTATAAAAGTACGAGTAGAATTTACACAATTACCTACTTATCTGCAAATTCTTTCTGAAGTTATTAAAAACCTATGTCTATTAATATAACGTATTCACGTATTTTAAATATGGTTGCAGCTTATTCGAACTCATCCTCTTTGATAGTGTCTTGAGGATCTACATCCAATATTTCGTCTCTATCAAACACATCATCTTCCAGTACCACTTCAGAGGCAACAACATCGTCCACCATAATTTCTTGCAACTCCAGTGACTCGTCCTCAATGACCGGGGGCTGAATGAGGGCGCTGCTTTGCTGCATTTCCAGCATATCTTTTTCCAATGTTTCTTGTAGCGCAGTTAAATCTTGTTCCAGTGAATCCTGAGGATCTCTGTTGGGCTGTGCCTCCTGGGGTTCTCTGTATATAGCATCTAGGTCCGCTAAAGTGTAAGGCATGTCTTCGGAGTCCTCCAACAAGCGCGAGGGGCTGGAGTGGGAGGCGGCTCGCGGGGCTGGCGCGCTCACCTCCCGCGCGCCGCCCCGAACTTCGTGTTATACTTTCATTTTCTTAGATCCTCTCTTGGACGCGCGTTCTTTAGCCTTCTCGTACAACGGCATCAGTTTCTTTTCCTCCGCAAGTATCCGAAGCAAGACTACAATAAACGGGAGATAATTATGACGGCGTCGAGCCATTTCCTGTTGATACCGAGCCATTTTGACATCCTCGTATTCTATTAGCATCCGCAGCCTTGGTATTTCGCTTTCGATTTCGTCTGTGTCCATACCAAGCAACTGAGAATCACTTAAAAGGTCCTCAAGTTGGCGTTCGTAGACCATCTTTCTGTCAGATACTATCGCCATTAGATTAAAATGAATCTCTCCCTCAGTATAACTGTAAGAAAAAAAAAATGACATTGCATTCAACACAATATTGAGGTTTTATCATAAAATTGACAAAGTAAAAATATGATAACTTACACATTGATTCTTTTCATAATTATAGGTCTAACCACGTCGAGCCAATCCTGTTCAGGAGCTATCGGTCCATGATCAATAGGACCTTCTCTAAGCCCATCTAATTCATAGAGACGGCCGTCTATCGGCATGTAACCGACGAAGTGGTATGCATCGTCCTCCTAAAATCAGAGCGAAATTCACATTGACACAAATGAATAAATTACTATACATAAGTAGTAAAAAAGCATCTCACTTTTGTACCAGTCTTAGGATCAAACTCGAACAGAGCTTGATTAGTCATAGAGTTGTGTGCGCTGCGTATTGTCTGTGAGTTACTGAGTGTCAGTCCCCGCATTTTCGGATCAAAAGACATGCTGAACTCCTTAAGTTTCGTTAATTCTTGGCCCAGCTCCACATCAGGATGGTTACAATTTAACAAAATACTGACAACGGCTTGTGTTGCGCATGCATTATTTATCACCTAAAATTTAATATAACATCATATAAGTAGCTAGTAATAATCATATGAAAATAAAGGAAAGACATTTAATATTACCTGTTTAGCAAAATATATTTTATCAAGGCGATTATCTGTTACCACAGGTCCTGAAGGATCTTCGTGTTGAATGAATTTGAAGAGGAATATAAGACCATGAACAGGTCTGTAAAAAAAACAAGCATTTTTTGACTGGTAGCAATATTTTTAATACTTATTCAAAAAAATATTAATTTACATTAGGAAGCCCAGATTAGGACATAGTGAATTTATAACAAGTGTAAGGTAAATCATTTCATCGAAGTAAAGTTGGTTGCTTGAAAATCGTAATCAAAAAGCAAAAGACGGGTAGAGTGAGTACCTGTGACGAGCGCACAGAGGACTCCGTAGGTACACATTTAGAGGGATATAGTTCGTACAATAAGAAAATCGTATCGAAAATATTACCGCATTTTTAAAGTGTGTATTAAGCATTTACAGACACCTGTAAACAACTTAAGAGTAAGTACATCATCTCTATTAGGGTTCTTTTTCCTTTTTATCAGCGGAGGAAACCTAACAATCAAGTTATTTTTTTTTTAATCTTGAAAGCAATAGACAATTTAAAGGCTTTTTAGATGACTGAGTTTTTATTTCATTCATATTAAAATATCTCTTCAAGCTAACTGTTTGGTCTGGTATCCTTGGACGTTTAGTACCTACAATGAAAGATCTGGAGTCCGTTTAATTTTACGCAATTTGAGAGTCTACTAAACAAAAGCATCCGTCTTATGTCGAGTTAAGCTCTTAAGTTTGCTCTTAAGTTTCCCGAGTATTACCTAACCTTACCATTATACTTGTTGAACTCTTTAACAGCTTTCGTCGAATAAATCCGAAAAATGTTTTCGTGTCCATTTCGCAAGGGTCATATATTTACGACCGAATACCCGAATATTTATATCAAAGATATATTTCTTTTCGGTTAATAGTTGATTAAGAAACCATTTACAATTTAACTCTATTTAGTCTCTTAATTAGAAGTCTATCAAATAATGTCCGAAGTTAGATGAATTACTAATATAATTTTTAGAAAATTGTGTTGATGTTCTACGCCCGTGACAATCCGACCGCAAAATCCGACAGTAGGGATGAGGCATATGCCAAGATTTACCGATATGGAAATAAACATAAATTAAAATACTTCTCTTTATACTGACTAACCAACTTGTAAACAAATACAACAATTGTCTATTAAACATTTAGTTCAAATACTTTTTATATTTCATTTAAAATCTTTGAAATTAATCTACTTGTGAAATGTCAACGACTGAATTTATGGTTCCCACCCAACTCTAGTCTACTTGAGCAGTACGCCTAGGCAGTGTTTAATAGAACCAAAAAAATTTACACCTTAAGGTTTTTGCCTAAATCGTTTATTTATACCCTAATAAAGGCAAGACTTCCATTTCCAGATCACTATTTTCAGTAGAAAAATAAATATGAAGTAGTAAAGTTTTTAAAATTTGCGCATGAAAAATGAACAATTTAATTTCCTCAAAAGACGGGTCCATCTCTGTCCATGAGATATTTACACTTGATAGGGAATTATTGAAGGCATAATTTCGCAATTTTATTTTATTTATAAGTAACTTCACTTTCTGAGAAATATACAATTTTTAAAATTTTGTTTTTCTTTTCTCCAAAAATCGGAAAAAGTGGAACTTGGATTTGGTATAGAAAGGTTCTATAAGCCAAGTTCTATCACCCATAAAAAATCAAGTCCCACTTTTGCGGTTTTTAGAAGTTATGATAGAATTTATATAAAGGTCAACTTTCATGATCTAAGGTTGACACAAAGATCAACTATGTATTAAATGAAAAGGTTTCATTTTTGTTTGTTAATTAATACCGTCAATCATTTGAATAAATTAATAACACTTATAGACTAATACAATATACTTACATATACTACCTACCCAATGTAGATGTGATAATGTAGAAATACTTTATGTATGCTCGACCACATATTTAATTTTGTACCTTACAGGCTAAACGGTCGAAAAATAAACTATGTTGTTTGAAATAATTTAACACACATCCTATACTTTACAGTTTGGATATTTAAAAGTAGAAAAGTATCCTACATATTTATTATACAAATAGTTTGACTAAAATAAATTTTGAAGGAATTCAGGATCAAATTGCTTTTTCGGTATTTAATAAAAAACGAATAGTTTTACCGATCGCCAAAAAAATGAAACTTCAATAACCTAATAACATTATTAATTTATAAGATTTATGCCTAAATTTATAGGTCTGTCACCGAAATCAGATTATCAAGCTATATCAAAGCGTTTACCCATATATTACTGTAAATCACTGAAAAATAATATCAAAAAATGTACTGAATAAAAATAAAAAGAACTATCACCCGAGTCAAGATTCTAATTTATATCAAAACGCTTATTTGTTATGTAAAAGAGTTATTTTTGCAATAATAATAAATTAATGGTTTAATTTAAATTTCACTTCCTCTCAGTGTGATTAGCAGCCTACAAGATTGATGGCGCTTCGCCGGTCGCCGCCGGAGCGTGCTCACTTACCTAACCTCTTATTATTAATATATTACCAAGATGCAAGCTGATAGCAGCTGCTTTTTTGTCACTTTCAGCTTAATATTAAAAGGAAAAATAGAAACAATTACGAATTATATTTATTTAATAACAGATTGGCTACTTAGAATAAAATTATAAAATTATTTCTGCCTGCGAATCACTTTTTTTAAGAATAGACAGAGACTATATTCAAGGAATAGAAAATATGTAATGACTACACTTTTATGATTTAAACTTGCGGGACATTTTGTGATGGATATAAAGACAAAAATATTAGTCGATAATAGTTATAAAAATATATCTCTTTGTTTTTCTTTGACTTTGATGACAGAAAATTTTGCAAGCATAAGAAAACTTGACTACCCCTTGTAAAATATAGATTTCAAACTTATTACTTACATATGAAATATAATTAAAAATGTTTCTCTCTCAGCTGAGCTACTCAGGAAATCCTAAATTTTACAAAATATTACTAAACTTCTGTATTTATCCTGAAATTTAAGTCAGACCTAAACAAAAATATTAATTTACCTTAGATTTTCAAAAATTCCATCATCTATTGTCCATAATTCTTCAACCTGGACACCTTTAGCACCTGTGATATGAAATTTATTCAAAATCAGATCAAAACATTTATTCAAGTCAATTCATAATTAAGTCAGATTAGGTAAAAATATTTTCCACTTTGAGAAATGGTTATATTAAAATAGACAATGCCAGGATACCATTAACCATGCCTATCTGGATAAACAGAAAATCTCAATGCTTTATTGGACAAGAGGCAAATTGGTTGGCAACATCTATATAATTACTTACCAAACTTTTTGATAAGTTGGGTGAATACTCCGGGATCACTCTCTATCAAACACCAATCTCCCGCGGTGTCCATATTATTGTAATCTAGAACATAATTTCATATATGTATAATTAAATTTATATATTAAGCCTTATTTTAAAGTCTTGAACCCATAACCTCTTTGTATCCAAAGGGTTGCTCTTCCAGTTCAGCTAAACCTTGAGGGACTTTCTATCTTCAAGTTTTTCTTAGGTTATTATTGCCAGTTGTGAATCTTATGTTACATTAAAACTAAGAAGTGAAAATGCAATTCCAATTACTGCAATTGCTACTAAGCTTTGTAGCTGGGCGAGCAAAAAAGCTTAACATAGATATCGTTCAACAGTGCCAAAACACTGCCTTAAGAAATATATCAGGCACACACTCATTTACAACAACAAAAATACATCAGTATCTAAAGATACACACTGTTAAAGAGCAAATCAGCAACAATAGCAAGATTTAACAATGTTAAACTAACACACAAATGTACTGGCTAAGGAGCTCCTTCAGGAAATATGTAATACCTCAAAAGATGGCCAACCATAGGACCTAGATCACAGAACTATGTTTTATCGACTGAGTGTGACAAATTATTAAAAAAAAAATGCCTTAGTTCACATAATGTACATATTGTCGGTCAGAGATCTTACTGGAACATCTCCAAAAATTGAGTTTTCGACTTAACCATGCCATTCGATCGCTCGTCAAACGTATTTTGCAAGTCACTATCGGAATATCTCAAATTTGCTCCCTATAAAAAACTAAACGACATAAACCGCTACAGCACCAAAGAACATTTTTAATTCATTATTTGATTATTTAGAAATATTCAAGTGCATCACTGACATCAAACAATCCATCAAGTACATTTCGAATTGTTCCAGTAATGCACTGAAACAAATGAGTTGAATTCAATGTTATTCCATTTATTTCACTAAGACGTGTAGTTGTTGTCCCGTCTAAAACACGTTGTTTTACTACACCATATTTAACATTGTATCAAAAGCTGCCTATTGCTACCTATGGAATGAGTCATTTGGGGGAAAAGGTTGCGATGAAGTTGGGACGTGTATTTACAAATTTCTGAAAGACCACTGTGTTGGAAAAATGTTTTTTTTTTACACTGAAAATTGTTCTGCACAGAATAAAAATAAATACCTGCTAAGCCTCTACCACTATGCTATCAAAGTTTTGGGTGTTGTGTCAATAACACACAAATACTTAGTTGTTGGACACACCCAAAACAAAGGTGACAATGTGCATAGCACTATTGAACGGGAAAAAAACACGAATACTGAAAAATGGATCCATTTTTGTGCCAACACAATGGAAATCAGTAATATAATGTGCAAAAAAAAAGTGGGACTCCATATGAGGTACACGAATTGGACTTCAGTGACATTCTCAATTTGAAGGACTTAGTCACGCAGTTTGGCAAAAATTTCACAGTTAATACATGGTACTAATCATTAGTACCATGTTTTTAGTTTCAATTTAAACCTGGCTTTGTAGTAGTTTCAACAATTAACCTATAGAGAAAAAATGGTAACCAATGATATTTTAAAATAATATTTAGTAAAATATAAATGTGACTGACAATAACTAAAGGAAGTCATTTTCGATAGTGTTTTTAACTTCAATAATCTTCCTCTGTTCTGGTGTAATAACTTTAATTTGTGTTTCTATTGAAATCACATGAAAGAAACTATTATAAAATGGTGAAACAGAAGCTGTAAGTTGTTAACAAAAATATTTATTAGTAAAAAAAAATGGAATTGCCCAGCAACCAATAATAGGAGACATCAGTAAGTTACCATAAACATCCCAATTAACCAGTTTTACTTATGTTGAGACTTGTACTAAACACAATGTAGTTAATCATGCTAATTCTGCCAATGTGGTGGTTATTTTTTTATTTATTGTATAGTCGTTCTCTGCAATATAAAGCAGTTCTCCAAAAATACTTTAAAACAAACACAAAAGTGAATCAGAGGCCACAAAGGAGTACAGTTGTTTCTTAAACCTCACCTAGATAATGAGAGGTTTTGCATGAGGAAGAAGTGGATTGAGTCCTGTCTGACATACCATTATTTGAATTAGAGAGTTAAAATTTCTTTCAAATACAAGACTCATAATATAAATGAACATTTGCGAATATTAATGCTTTAATAACCAGTTACCAAGGAGTTCGGATATATATTATGGGAAATAAAATTACATTTACTTTGTTCCACAAAGCAGAAAAATACTATTGTAGTATTAAAAATAAGAGTGATTACCTATATAATACTATACTATCTCTTCTCATCATAAGTATTGCACATCTATAATAAACAAGGGTAATCTAAGGCAAAAACAATTTGTGGGCGTTTCCTAATTAATAACGCCGTGGTCGAAGCACATACATGGTAATGCTTTCCACGCATACAAAATTGGAGTGTAAGAGTCATCAGTCCATAAGAGAAACATATTCCGTGTAATTAATGGCGATTGATATTTTACATGATCCTGCAGATCTGAACCTTAGACTGCAAAGAGTAAACATAACTACCTGCTTCGCCTCATAATCATTTTCATGTTCACGTGGGCAAATAAATATATATGGTGTATTTTAATGTCTTTGATTAGCTTGGAAGCAATAAAAGAAAGTGGCGAAGAGATAAAAAGGAGACCATACTGTTAAAATAATTTACACCTTACCCGTTCTGTGATAGTAGAAACAATTTGTTTAAATATAGAAAATAAGCATTTGGTTTTAATATTAATAAAACACGCACAAACAGAGTATTGTATCAGAGAATTCTTAAGAACTCGCAAGTCATTTTAAATCCGCCGACGACAATATCACCACAGAGTACGTTGTTTGTATGTAGGGAAGCGAAGCGTAGCATCACCATAACGTTCAGTGCTGCCAATGGCCGGTACTCAAAAGAAACACGAAACAGATTAAAAACTAACATTTTTACGAAAAAATTAACATTATCTCGTTTTATGTAGAAAACGACTCTAACACTGTAGTGTTAACCTTATCACAATATGGCTCTTTATCAAACAAAAAATAAACACCTTTTTTCCCATTTGATTTTAAGAATATTATGCAATTATAGTGCGGCCAACGAAAGAATGCGATCCTGACGGCTGTCTGTTGGTCATGACTAGTGATGTGAAAAAATTAACACTAATATTTACTTTTAACTAACCAATAAAAAGTAATCTAAATTTCATTACCTACTTATTTGTCTAGATTCTAATTTCCGAATGTAACTAAATTAATAAAAAAAATGCGATAATAATATTAAGAAATATTTACTAAAAAATATAACAACATCTAGACAACGAGTTGCGACTGCTAAAGAAACAAATTCAATTAGATTCTGGTTTACTTGAGGAGGAGCTGTATTCATCATCATCTTAATCTTCATCTAACTGTATTATAATAAAATCAATAATGGTATCAATTCTGATGTCTCGTTCTAAATTTTCGAAAATAATATTTTTAGTTTTTTTCGATAACCTTCGCCCAGCCAACTTTTGTTACTTTCCCACAGGCTGCTTTTAACAGGCTCAGCCACTTTTTTGTCCTTTGTTGTGGAGAAGTATCAATATTCTTCTAATGCCAACCTTTTATTTGAGTCCAGATGAACTTACCTCAATTGCATTATACTGGCAATGATAGGGAGGGATTCTCAGAATGCGATGACCATATTCCATAGCCAATTCATCAATTTAATAATACACTTTTGCCGGCTTGGTGTTTTTAACTAATTTGATTAATACAAGTATGCAAATTTAGCATTTGCATACTTGTATCAACACCATTTGTTTGTAGCCAAGCAACCAATTCTTCTTTTCTATTGGCTTGAGTGGGTGCTTTCTGTACTTGCACCAAATGATATGGGGCTTTATCCATAAATATTACAGAAGGTTCTGGCAGGCCGGGCAATAGCACATTCTGGAACCACTCTTTAAATGTGTTGACATTAATTTCTTCATGGTATTTCTTCGTTTTTTATTCAAATGCCAATAAGCCGTTCTTTACGAAACCGTATTTTGCAGAACCGGCGTGGCGTATTATAAGCCGGGCCCCTTTACTCATTGGTACTTTCGACGTAGGCGCCTGTGTATCATCTGTTCAAGAACGGGAAACCATATGATTGGCGTTTAGCCGTGTCTTGTCAATGAATACGACGTTATCCCGGTTATCGGCTTTATTCGCTTCCCTCAAAAATTTTAACTCGTTTTAAACTTAGTTATAACGTTCTAAGAGAACTTTTATTTTGTCAGTTTTTATACTGAAAACCAATATCTTTTGAAAATATTTGAAAAATTAGTATCACCTCCGTTGAACAAATCAGCTGCTTACAAAAATGCCAAAAGCTTGATCCTGTTAATGTATTCATTCTTCGAATAATAACCATAGATATGATTACTTATTGCATTGGCGTCAAAGGTATCAATATCTGTCACAGGTTTTGTTCTGCCTTTCTTCTTCGGTGTTAGTAAAATATTTTCTTCCATGCCAGTTGCGCCGAAATTTTCTTTACTAATGGTTCTTTTTTTTCGTTTTCTAATTCCAAATGCTTCAGAAACGCCATATTGTATCAAGGGTCTACCATTCTGCATTTCACGCTCAAAGTTATCTTGAAGCTTGACGATTAGCTCATGGTTTTATTTTTCAATGTTTGTCCACGTTTCGGCATTATTATGCACCAAACAACACAATCAAAGTCTAATTTAGTCAGTTTTATAAGCAGAAACAGTCAAATAAAAGAAAGCCGGATCACAAGAGAAGACAGAACGAAAAACACGGTCTATGCGCACGAAACCAGCCTAGCGACACTTCATATAAAAAACACATTGTATGGAATTATGAGCGTACTTTGTACCAACATTGAAAATTACTACCATTATACGTCACGTCATGTTGGCCAGCATGTGTCGCATGAATGACGCCATTAAACATTTCGCGGTTACGTTCAATTATTTGGTGCATTTTATTGAATTTAATAAAAAACTGCTTATACAAACATTATGGGTGGCAAATCTTTGCGAAAGTGTGAAATTTGTGGTGTCCGGAGAGTGAGAAAGTTGAGTAAAGACATATTTTTGGCTAGATTTCAGCTTGAACCAAACAGGTAATTTTATTGAATGTTTCCTAGTTGTTTAAGTAAATTTCGGTAAAAACAGTGTAAATTATAGTGGTATTAGCAGTAAAAATTATGAGCCCAAGTGATATAAAGCAGAAATAGTATTATGATATATTCATATAAACATAATATAGTGCTTTCTCAAGTTATCGATTATTTTATTTTAGATGTCGAATATGGGTTAAATATACAGGCAATGAGGACTTGGTCTACATACCCATAAAAAAATTGAATGAAAACAAGTACATCTGCGGTGATCACTTTCCTCGTAATATGTTCAACAAAAAGGGAAATAGATTAAAAAGAAATGCCTATCCTACATTACAGCTAAGTACACCACTTTCGGGCGAAATTCTGGCAAATTTCCCTATTTGTCGGCAAGAAAAGGAAAAAGGTAATTAAATTATTGTTTATAAGTATAGTTTTCATTTTTCTGTAACTGAAATTAAATTATTTACTACACGTGCCAAAACAACTAGGCGCATGACAGGCAGTAATAAAAAAATGTATAAAAAGTAAAATAAATACCTACAAAAATGCATGCATGTACTAAGTATGTACTTATATTGTGTTCTTCATTTTGTAGTTTCCTCCCTAGTTCCAATGATGTCTAGCTATCATGCGTATTGGTTTCATAGTACTTTGTTTTATTTTTGTTCGAAATGTTTCACTTGATTGCAATTCTACATAAAAAAAAACCTGATTGTACAACTGAACTTGGAAATAATACACAGGCTATTGAACAAGAACATACTTATAAAAAAAGGAAAATAGGTCATTATTTTTACTTTATTCTTTTTATAACTGATATTAAATTATTTACTCTGTTTTATCTTTCTTTCAGATATTTCACGTGATTGCAATCCTTCTACCTCAAAAAAACCTGATTGTGTAACTCAACCTGGAAATAATCCACAGGTTATTGAACAAGAATATACTTTTAAAAAACAGAAAATAGGTAATTATTTTTCCCGAGAGGCAGTACAAAACGCCTTTGAAGAATCTTTTGCCTCCCGTCCAGCTGATTTCTTCAAGAAGGGCATCAATAAGCTACCAATGCGTTGGCAAACATTAATTGCATGGGTGATTACTTTGATTTATAGATAAAAAATATACGCTTCATTTATTTGATGAAAAACGCCAATTTCATAGGTAACGACCAAACATTAATTATAGTTACTTTCTGTTTCAGTTGTCAACTGACTTTTGCCACGAGCTGGACAATTATTATGGACCTGAGTTTCATCAACATTGTTGTAAAGAATTGATTTATTGGAATTTACACACAACTTTTCAATGCATATGGCGGGTGCAGATCACGAGCTATCAAACTACTCTTCCCATGTTCAATTATGTATTCGTCTTTCAACTTTTTAATAAAATTACTGTATTTTCAATAAAACTTGTACTTATTTTCCTGGTAAAATTTAAAAAATACAGCAATGACCCAACTATGTACTACTTATTGTTTATCGATATCGATTATGTAGTGGTACATCTCTATTGCCTTGACATTGACACTTTAATGTTGGTACCTCTGACTGTCATTCTCAAGTTGGTAGAAACTACGCGCATAATTCAGTTTAGTAGCTAATAGGGAAGTGCCGCCTCTTAAAACGTAGTGATTCCTTGCTCAGTGCACGAAACAACAACAGAAGACTGTTTCAATGTCACTAATGATGGCCCAACAAACCATTTGGAGCTGCCTACCATAAATAGACAAAACTAACTTTTTTCAAATAAATATAAAATAGTCACTCGTATTACGTTACTTACCTTTGCACTATTGGTTTGGGCGTTGTTTTACAATGTTATTAACTTTAATACTACATTTTTGTACTGATGTGCCAAAAATAACAAGTAAAAGTAATGATATTTAACGTTATAGTATAGCGTTTTCCTTACGAATAATCATATATTGGAGCGGAGCGTAATACCTAAAAAGAGAAAATTTTTTTCGTTGAGATTTTTTGCGAATTTCAAAATTCGGAAACAATCTCAACGAAATCCGGCACAATCTGGTCCAAAACCTGTTGATTCGATTCCACACAAAAATATTAAAATCGGTTAAGAACTCGAGAAGTTATGGCGTAACAGACATTGCGCCATTGAAGCTGATCCATGGGAGCTTCTCTTCGCTCCGCTCCAACTAGGCGATGCAGTCGCTAAGCATAAAGCTACGCTGGCACCATATATTGGATCGGAGCCTAATACCTAAAAAAAGAAAAAAAAATTTTTTGTTTTGATGGGAATTTTTGCGAATTTCAAAATTCGGACTCCGTCACAATCTGGTCCTAAATGTTTTGATGCGATTCCACACAAAAAATATTAAAATCGGTTAAGAACTCGGGAAGTTATGACGTAACAGACATTGCGTCATTGAAGCTGATCCATGGGAGCCAATAAGGAGTATTTAATACACAAGAATGATACTAAAATGTATTTTTAATATAAAAATGTTATATGTAGTATATTTTTTATACATTATTGTGCATAATATATTTACATACTTAGATTAGTACCTATTCTCGTTTTGTGACGTGACCTAATTAACTACTTTATTTTTCCTGACCTTTCCTTAAGAAGGGGAGGGTAAACAGGACTTTTACGGGGAGTCGTAGTACGTGCACCCACTACTCATACCTGGTAGTGCCATGAGCAGCCACCGTGATCTGCCAGACAGTCTTCACTCATTGGCTCGCATCTATTACGATTAAGCCTGCGCCTCAGCCGAGACACCCACTTCTCACCCGAGATCTCACCCCTGCGAACCAAGTCACCGTCTAGAGTCTCCATCGACGGTGGAGAGCCAAAAGCCGTCATCGCCTAAACCGCTGACCGGGCCGAGCGCCTTCGCCGCCCACCCGCAGCTAACACCATTACTGCCTAGTCTCGCCAACCAACTCAGGTAGCAGGGCCATCTGGCCTTTCCTCGAAACGCCGCGTGCCCGCGCCTTAACCGTTGCTCCACCCACCATTGCTCCTGCTAGGCCAGTGGTTGGTGTCCAACTACCTCCTAGCCCGAGGTCTGCTTACCCCCGCGACCCGAGATGTCGCCTTCCTTCAAGCAGCTCCATCGAAGGTGAAGATGAAAAGCGACCTTGTTTAAAGCCGTCGCCGTCCAAGTCATCAGCCTTGTTTATAGTCGTCGCCGCCCAAGTCGTCGGTCGGGGCTAGCACTGCCACCGCCCGCACGCTACCAACCCTTTCGCAGCCATGATTAACCACCGGCGTACCGCGGCGGTGGCTCAACGGGGCGGATAAGCTCAGGTCGTAGGGACTGTAAGGCCTTCCTCTAGCTGCCGGATCTCGGCTACGTGCGAAACATCTTATGGCCACGATGCAGAAGCGCTCGCTGCCGCCCCTTAATTAGGAGAATGACAGCCTATCAAAGTGGCCATCCGTAGCCTCTCTGCCGACACTGCTCCTGAAGTCATCGGAGAAGCCCTAGGTGAGCTAGTTTTCCACGCACATTTCATCCGAAACATACAGGCAAAGTGCGGCCGTCCCGGATGGCGTAGTGGTCGAGGCATGGCGCCGCAAGTTTTGGCACTCATCGCTCAATTGCTTCCGGTTAACACGGAGCGTGTACTGCACCACCCGAACCGGCCCCACCATCGCATGCAAACATGCGCCCGTCACCCTTCACTTACCAAACTCACCCATTCCCTCACTACCAAGATAACTTCTCCCAAAATCAACCCTTCCAACCTCCATACTCCTGTCCAGGTCCAATATCATTTCCACCAATTTCGCCCTCTGTGACTGTGACAGAGATAATGCAGCTGTTGGTCTCGGTCATCGAGGCAGTCGTCTCAGCACCGGATCCACAGAGGACGCTTATTGAAGCAATGGAGCTGCTTAAGGCATTATCATTCATCATGCAATGTTGAGGGAAATTTAAAACAGATACTTGTTGACTTTGTTGTAATCGACGAAATAATGATATCATAACACCACTATTATTGTAATAACAGAATTATTTTGTTTTGTAGACTATGTATGGTGACGACGTATTATATTGTAAATGTCGTTAGTTCTGTTAAAGCTGACGAGTTTCTTGCGCCCATTCTTCTTGTCAGTCAAAAGACGTCCTGAATGGGTGGTAGGTAAAAATGTTGGATGATTCAAAATGTTATCTTCATGTTACATGACTCAAAATGTAGAACACTTTTAGGACAAAATTAAAAAATATTTAAATATTTCCCGCCAACACACAAAACGAAAGTTTCGTTCATCGTATTGGCACTGCATTTTAAACCCTTGTCTATTTTCTTTCTCTTTCTCAGTTTCTTTATTGGTGGTTATTAGGGTGTGATAATGGTATATTATTCATTATTACTATTTATATTATGCCAACTTAGTTGGCATAAGGTTTTTGCTATAGAATGGTCGACACAGTGCAACACAGTGTCGACTTTTTTTTCTAAATGGAAAACGCTCATTAACTATTATATGTTCTTAAACATGCATGAGAGTTTGCAGGTAAAAATGAAGTAATGAGTCTTTTTTCACGAGATTTCCACGAAGATTTCACGAATTACCTAGCCGTAATTGAAGCCAGGGAAAAGTGGTTACTCGTCATCAATAAGTAAATTATTAAAGAATAGGCTGTATGTGCTTACTACCCTTTGCCTTCGTGTTTGGAAAACAAAAAAAAAATAGTCAAAAGCAGTTTGCGTAATTGCTATAAGATTTTTTCGGTGTAATTATTTTACTCTTTGTCTAATATTCCTGAAGTTGTTATCTATGAGTACTATTGTTCTGTATCTAAGATAGTTAAATAAATTAATATAACATCTCCTTAATCCTGTGTCCTTCACATTCTAAACAAAGTGCTTACATTCTCTTCGCCATATACTATTAGGTAGGTAAGGTAAGTGTGTCTTTGATTTATTCTAACCAGTGCCGTATCTTCCGAAGGGCTAGACGGTATTGTGCACCAGGGCTCCAAGCTCGGGGAGCCCTCGGGATCTCACTAGCAAAACTCATATTGAACTAGCTAAAAATTCTCCTATCTTTAGAATGTAAATAAAATTAATTGTAACACGACTTAGTAGTACTGTCGATCAGAGAGTTAAAGTTTAAAATTCTTTAAAATTTAGCATATTAGTATATTATGATAATATAACTAATGATCTCGTAAATTTTGAACATCTGCAAAGAACCCGTAAAGAGATTTAAACTTTGATTTTTTTTGCATTTAACATGCTATCAGAAATAAGTGTTTATTTTATTTCTAAAAAGAATCTTTTAGATTTCATTCAATCAATTTAGAAAATGAGAGTAAATAACATATAAAACATTATAGCCACAGAATTACTGCTTCTGAGTATTTGGTGGTTATTAATGCCCTTTGATCCATAATCTTACCTAATTGTCCTAACCATCTACAAAATAAAATTTTTGGTAAGGCAAAAGGAAAAAAAGTTATTTATTAACCAGTAAATAAAAAGTTCGTGTTTGTAGTTGTTTTACATCTATTTATATAAAATTTAAAACATAATTCATGCAAATGAATAAATAAATCCGTACATGATGTGAAGAACTTGAGAAGTCGGAAATGGCAATTTTACAGGGCAGCGATTTTAAAGTTTGACATTCTCTCCGAAATCCGTTTTCATCTTATAGCTTGATTTATGGATAATTTTATGTGATCTTTCAAATTAATTGATGTATTCTCGTAAAATCTGCTTATTTTGTAAGGTAGTACACTTATCACTGGAGGGAGACTCTGTACCAGGGTCGTCTGCTTAGGTACCTCCGTCTTACCTATTTCTGCCGCAAAGCAGCAGTGCTTGCATTGCTGTGTTCCGGTTTGAAGGGTAAGATATGGCAGTGAAATTACTGGGTACAATGACTTTACATCTTATGTCACAAGTTGGCAACGTACACTGTGGTTCTTGTGGGGGTTGCAGTTTTGCTGCAACTCACAGGAGCCACATGTATTATAGGTGACTGCTACCACTTACCATCAGGTGGGCAGTTTGCTTGTATGCCAACTTTCTGCAATAAAAAAAAAAAATCAACATACTACCCAGGGAATTATCAAACTTATTCCCCATACATTAGTGCCCAAACCAGTAAAACATGTTCGTAATGAAATTTTTATCATTCGGGAATGAAAGCGCACTCTTTGTACTACCTTATTAGAAAAGAAATTGGTAGATTAAAACAATTTCTGTAAACTCTTACAGAAATGCCACAAACAAGATGCAATTTGATTAGCTCCACAAGCTACAATGGTCTCGCCCCACATACAACATTTGGCTTTGTTGTTTGATAAGTCATGTATAGTTAAATTAAAACTCCAAAGTTGCTGTTTGTGATACAAAATAGAAGTTTCTATATAAGGTGTTGGCAAGCACTGTGGAGGGTCGAATGCAAAAGCTATAACAGAAGAGTCTCTCTATACTATAGATTGACATAAATACAGTATAGAGTCTATACTGTATTTATGTCAACACGCTTTTCAAAATAAGCTTTTTCTGACTGAGCTTGGTGCTCAGCTAGTTCTGCAATTAATTTTACCTTATTATTCTCATCTGTAACCTTAATTTTAGCTTGGAAGACATCACAAGTGTTAGACGTGTCTTAAGAGGGTTGCTTAAACAATAGTTTTTCATCACGAAAGCATCTTCATCAGGAGATAGATATTTCTTACCAGTTCTTTTCCTACAATAGAGTCTTTACTAGGAAAACTAAGAATATGATCTTTTACAAATGTCAAGTATTCAATGCTCTTTTTATTGATAAGAGGATTCTTACCTCTCTGATTAGTGTCTATAATTCCAGTTGTGGACTCTTGTTTCTTTTGTATAATCACATTAACAAATCCTACAATTTCATCCAGTACTTTACTTGATAGGTCGAAATAAACTCATTTGCAAAAAAAACGGGCACCTAAGCAATGAACCATTTTAAATGTTAATATTGCTTTGTTTGATAATTATAAGTAGTTTTATCCTCACAATTTGGTAAATTAATAAGAATATAATCGTTTTCATCAGTATTTCATAAAATTTTGATACAATTTATGGGAAATAATGCTAAACCTCACTAGTAGTGTATGTTCGCTAGTAGTGCATATGCTCATGAAGTAAAAATAAAAAAGTTTTTTTTGTTTGTTTTTCTTTAATAAAGTAAAAGCAGATAAATGTTTAGTATCGAGTGTGACCCCCTCTAGCTAAAATCACAGCTTGAATTCGTCTGGGCATGCTAGCGAGTATATCCCGGATACTTGCTTGCGGAATACGTTCCCCCTCCGCAGTAATCACATTCTTCAGCTCTCTGATGGTCTGCGGAGCCGGTTGTACTGATCTCACACGCCGTTTCAGAACGTCCCAGACATGCTCTATGGGATTGAGGTCGGGACTTCGAGCTGGCCAATCCAAACGACGAATGCCGACCTCTTGCACATACGCTTTAACATCGCGAGATCGGTGGGCGCGAGCATTGTTGTTCATAAAAATCGAGTCTTCACCTAGAGCGGCCAATGCGGGTTGTGCATGAGGAATTAGAACTTCCGTTATGTATCGATGCCCAGTCAGTGAGCCGTTTTCAATGAAGACTAACTCTGTACGATCCATTGAATTTATTCCTGCCCAAAACATAACAGAGCCCCCACCATAAGGTGTGATTTCTTCGAAATATGCCTCTGCAAAGCGTTCTCCTTGTCTTCTTAGCACTCGCCGACGTCGATCTTCACCGAACAGAGATATCCTGGCTTCATCAGAGAACAAAACCCTATTCCAATCTTCTTGAGTCCATAATTCACATTTTCTAGCGAACCTAAGCCTGCGAACTCGGTGCTCACGGAGTAATTTTGGGCCGTGGGCCGGACGGTGACTGCGTATATTGGCAGCGAGAAGCCTCTTCCTGACCGTCCATAGACTAATATGCACATTTCTTACTTCTTGGAGGTTGTTCTTAAGATCCACATTCGAAGATTTGCGATTTCTCAATGCGCGACTTACAAGAAAACGATCATCCTGTGGTTGGGTACATGGTTTTCTTCCAGATCCAGGCCTTCTCTCGACGGAACCAGTCTCCTGATATCGCTGCCAGGTCCTTTGGACCGTCGAGCGACTAACATTTAGCCTCCTAGCCACGAAGCATTGGCTGAAACCCTCTTCAAGCAGCGCGATAATTTTGGTAGCTTTTACCACTTTATCTACCATTTTTGATACAGCCAAACAGCAATAAATAAAGCTTTGACAGTCAAGGATATGAAATTAATCGATGAAAATTGAATAAAAGTTATAAAAGTCGATGTTAACTTCTGGAACTTCGCGCCAAAAATGTAGGATAAAAAGGGGTTTTCTGTAAAAATGAGCATCAAATGAAAATTTGAATTTAGAACGTACTTTTTTAAATACCACGGCATTTTTAAAACCGGCCAGTAACGTGTACAAACGATTGAAACCTTTTTTGTATTGTATCTTTTTAAAGATGAATGAAAATCAAAACCGCCCGTTTTTTTTGCAAGTGAGTGTATATGTTTCAAGAAATATAAATTTAGGACATAAGTCTTTTGGTTTAATTTTGTTCAGACTTTACTGACGACTTATAAATTATTATAATTATTTACCCTGATCAGGAATAGGTATCTGTTAGCAATAACTTAATATCTAATTATGTCAACTTATGATTTACTGTGTTCACCAAGTTGAAAAAGTATGAATTGACATATCAAGTTACGTTCGTTTTATCGCTAGTTGAATATAAGTAGATAAAACGATATATTCTTGTGTTAACGTAGTAGTGTGTTTTGATATATTGTTTTGTCAATTCACATATGCTAGGTCGGTTTTTGAGTATGAGTTGATATAATGATATTATGGCCTTATATATTTTTTTGTGACTCAACGCGTAGATATCTCGTTTCATTAAATAAAATAACCAAAATATGGATATATATATAATGGATATACATATACTGTCACAGACAATATCTTATAAGTAACATAGATATCGAATTGTCAATTTTTCCCTACAAAACTAGTAAAAGTACAAAACTAGCAAAACGGCGAAGTTAAGGCCACGCCGTCTTCACGCCAGGTACGGAAATATTATACATAGTGGCTAAACTGTACAATAAGGGTCCACGAGTTAGAGTTTGGCAATTTTTTGACAAACAGTATGCAAAGTTTTATTTTGAGGAACCTTGTAGTTTTTTGGAAATAAAATTAAAAGATTGCTGTTTTTCATAATAATTGACAGGTTTGATACATGTTGACTAAAGAAGATAAAGGTCAAGAACATTTACTTCTAAATGGACACTATCGTGTTGTAATTATGAATTATCCATGATTCTATATACTTGTGATGTAAAATGCTAGATTAACTTTACCAAAAAAAATCAAAACATATAAAATAGATTATACACTTCCGTGCACATTAAAATAAAACAGCTCTTTTATGGATTTTGTGCAAAAATAAAAGGCAAAAAAATAAGCAAATTAAAACAATTTGATTTATATAGAAAAAATTTAAGAGTTAGCAACGTGCCCAATTAAAATATTGTGAAGGTAGTACAAAATATATGAAGGAGTTGAATCATCAGGATTAAATATTAAATAAATTATACGCAAATCTTTACAAATCGCCAAAAAAAGCAAATAATGTTTTTGTTGATTTATAACCTCAAATTTCAATCTTAAATAACTACCAAAGTGTGCCTGTCCTATGGGGAGTGGGTTAGGAGTGATGTGTGGTACGTCGTCGTGGACCATTATTGTACAGTTTTACCCCAGAGCATTTGGTTACCTAGCCATGCCTCTGATTCTAAATTGACCATTCACACTTAAATGTCCTTTTATTTTGGAGCAATTGTTATTTGGACCAATCGTGAATTAGACCCAATGCGTATTGGACCAATCGTGAATTAGACCCAATGCGTATTGGACCAATTGTGAAGTGGACTAATCTCGAATTGGAGTAATCAAACATTTTTCATTTTCACTTTTGGACTACTTGTGAATTGGAGCAAGCACACCTAAACTGTTTCTGATTTCCATTACACAAGTACATTAGCGACTTAAATTGGATTCAGAACAATGTAAGTGATACTGTCTAATAATTATTTTTCAGCAGCAAGATGTGGGGACTTTCGTTAGCTCTATTAGGCTACTTGAATCTTAGCCCAGTACTATACCTGGCAAGCTGCGTTGGAACTACAGAGCCTGCATTAAAATTGCTTATATCAATATTAGCAGCTTATCCCTTGGCTGTGGTGTATCATAAATATGTGAGACAAAAAACTGAGTTGCGGAACTTGTATTTTGTTATTAGTGGATTTGATATGGCATATTACAACTTTGGATTATCTATGGTTCATAATCTCATTCCAGCTGTAATGATTTATTTGTCTACGAAGTTTCTAGGGCCCGGAAAATACAATGTAATACTAACTTTGGTATTTAATATGGCTTACTTGCTCACTGGGTACATTGTAACGGAATCGGAAGACTATGACATAACATGGACTATGCCACATTGTGTATTAACTTTAAAACTGATTGCATTGTCCTTTGACCTTTGGGATGGAGAGAAAATTTTAAAAGGAAGTGAACAGTTATCAGAAACGAACAAAAAAACAGCATTGGTAGAAGCTCCATCATTCTTGGAACTGATTGGATTCATATACTTTCCATCGTGCTTTTTGGTCGGACCGATTTTTTCCTTCCGCCGCTACTCGGATTATTTGAATGATAAGTTTCCCCTAGATGAAGGACAGATATACAACAACATTGCAATGAGGAGATTTTTGCAGGGTATCGCCTATTTAGTGGCCTTTCAAATAGGAGGTAAGTTTTTCACATTAGCAGATTTGTAAAAATTTAAGTATAATATATATACTTCGTAATAACTTAAAATATTACATTTTGTAATAGGTTGATGTGACACAAGCAGCACTTGTATTCTAGTTTATGTACATAAATAAACTCGTACGCATGCCATATACTTTCCATAACAGAAGGACAAACCCAACATGATGATTATTTATTTCAGATGTTTAACTTATTACGAGTATTTTAGATTTTTTACTAGTAGTTGTTTTACTTTGATGTTGTTAATGCCTGAAGTGAATTGTGCTAGTTTGTTCTTCTGATACAGAAGGGATTTTGCACGCATGTTTATTGACAATGAAAAATGCTTTTCAATGAAAAATGCTTTTTGATGAAAAATCTTTTCAATGAAAAGGACAATCATATGGTACTCTCCAAAGATGATTACAGCTAGTGTATTCAATCACCTTCACAGCTATAGGCAATAGGCATGCAAATCATATTTAAATTATTGTAACTATTATAAAAGAATATCAGAGTTAATTGTTTTTTAGTTTATGTATATGAAAATTAGAATTACATGTCAAAAAATAAAAATTACAATTTACATGTCAAGTATAAAATAAAGTTAATTGGGTAAATACCTAAAAGGATTAAATCATAAAGAAAAATAAATGTCACAAATGAAATAAGTAATTAAGAACTAGTCCAAGTAATTTCATTTCACTTAAAGTTATAACAAGTTTTTATAATCCATGAATTCCTGGACCAATTAGAATAATTAATCCATTAGCCACCTATGCAGCTCCAAATTAAATCTATTAAAAGGTAAGGCTAATAACTTATGGAATCCTATTATATATTGATATTCCTAGTAATAACATTATGTGCTTTTTTGGCACTCTATCGAAGACCAGCCTATTACCGTTCCATGTATTTTTGGGAAACATGTCTTTTGCAGTTATAAATTTGCTTTGGTTAGATTTCACACTCTTTGCAATTTCAAAAATATAATGATAGGGTAGTGGCAGAATTTTCAAATATTTATAAAATGGCTTACATGATATATCCGGTGCAATACTACAAATTGCTCTGATACATTTTCTTGTGCCACAAACACTCTATGTATGTCGGTACTGTGTCCCCAAATAAGTATAGTTTTTTCTAAATAGTGGCTAATGGTAGTTACTCTAACTTTCGAAGCGAGTCACAATAATCTTTTAGGTCACAGTGGCTACAGTTCCATTTGAGCTACATATCCCCAAAAGTTACATAAGTTTACTCGTTCCCAGAGAAAGAAACAAATGTATTTGAAGTTTTTCATTAATTTATCTATTGTAAGGTTGATATTGTATAAAAACAATGCTTTGATTTCTTCAGTGTCGGTGTTCAACATGAAATTTATGCTCTCCGAGGAATTTCTGGAAACGTCGATCTTTTACCGTCATATATACTGCGGGCTTTGGGCGCACTTCGCACTGTACAAATATATTTCATGCTGGCTGCTTACTGAAGGTACTCTTTTATAAAATAATTGTATATACAACTAACTTTATGTTAATGTTAATAAAGGAAACAAACAGCTACTTTAACATAAAATTAAAAGTAACAGTGGCAATGCATTAGCCAACACAGTTTCCGTAATAGTTTTAGTAGATATGCAACAGTAGTATCTTATCAATTAGCACATAATTAAATTACATTTTTGGATCCTGGTTTCTAAGAATTTATTAATGGAATAATTAATAATGACACTACAAAATTCGCTGCAACAACAACTTCCGATTGAAAAGGACAACATAAAATAACATCGTCTATAGTTCAAGTTTGTTGAAAATTATTTATTTTTCACTTTCCATTAGTGTTTCAGTCGTTTATATTTTCCACTCCCCTTTTATGCAGTTCAGTGGCACTCGTAGCATATTACTCATCCAAACTAAAACTTGTTTCATAATAATATTTACTAAACATTGATTTGGTAATTTAATGTAACATATTGTATCGGAGCATTAGCATCACGACTCTATTGTATACAAATTATTAACAAGTGACCTATTTTACTATTCATATGCTATCTTTATTGTTATTATCGTATTGCTACTATATAATGAATCGTTTTTACATGTTCAGTCACTGACTTTAATTTTAAATAGGTTTGAGGTCAAATGTGCCTTGACAATTTTGCCTCGTAGTCCTAGGCAAAGCAGCGCTCGCGTACTTCTAATGAGTTGTAACTAATGATGAAAGAGACTCAGTCTTTTAAGGCTTTTAATAAAGACTCGTCTTATTTTTGACGCTTCACGACTGACTCAGTCTTTTAGTCTCCAAATTTTAGTCATAATAAAGACTAGCCTTATTAGTCGAAGTATTTTAACGTAAAACGCTCAGCAGTTACTTAAACAGCTTAAAGGACTTAAAAGTCTGGCGACTTATTGCCTGAGGAGTCACCTGATCTCAAAAAAATAACGTTTCAGATAAAGTGATACGATCATCAGAGCGTCAATGTGCCGTGGGTGACTTTTCTGTAGCTATATTGTTTTTTTTTTCATTTCATCGTGATTTTCTGATATTGTTTTGTTTATAATCATAATACCTAAAATAGAAGGAAATTGTAGTAAGATACATTTATTTATATTTATAAACCGTTAATGGACAATCGTTGATTACCCATTATATACATAGTTTCACTCAATATACAAAAAGAATTTTATTGCAACCTAAACGCTTTACTCGAACGCCAGATCTTTTGTTAAATACTGCAGTCCTTTAAGTCGTTTTAGTCTACTTGTCTTATAAGTTCACTGACTGAGTCATATTAATTAAGACTAACAGCTACAGTCTTAGCTTTTGTGTGAAAAGAGGAAGTTATTTTAAACGACTAAAAGGACTGAGTCTCTTTCATCACTAATTGTAACAGATAGCTGTAATTTTCGCTCTTCACAAAAAGTTTGTGTATATTGTTCACGTGTGCTTACGCTACTGCTATATTTCTTACGTTAACGTTACATAAGTCAATATAAAATTATGTTGCTCGATTTTTGTAATAGTATGCAATTTTTTAGTTTGTTAAATTCGAAACAACTTGGTAGTACTTTGTTTTCGAAAATGGTAAAACATTTGCTTATACATTTCAAATTGCGGTCGTGCTGTGCGTCTTTCTAAATTAAATGAAGATATGTGTATAACACTTAAAGAGGTTATATGTAAATACTGTCCTATATTCTCAATAATCCTTATATTATAATAATAATACTTTGTGTGCTTGTTACCATAGTTACCATAAGCCTAAGAATAACAGTTTTTATAATCAATTAACGTTACCATAGCAACGCGTGGCCGGGTCAGCTAGTAAAATATAAAGTCATAACATGACCTCTTAAAATTCATTGCTATGAACCGATTTTATATATTCGTTATTCACCTAGGCGTTTATTTTCAGCAT
Source organism: Calamotropha paludella (assembly GCA_927399485.1). Lineage (NCBI taxonomy): Eukaryota > Metazoa > Arthropoda > Insecta > Lepidoptera > Crambidae > Calamotropha > Calamotropha paludella. The sequence goes on along the minus strand of OV656803.1, from coordinate 25,992,298 downwards.
CATGTATTCGTTTCGGGTTATCATACAACGGTGATGGGAAGGACAAACAAGGCAAGGCGGTGTCGCGCTGGGACGGCTGCAGCAATATTAAGCTACTCCGTTTCGAATTCGCCACCAAGTTCCAGCACTACATCGATAGCTTTAACTGCAACACCAATCACTTCGCCGCCGAGTACATCTACAAACGACTCAAGTTCCTCGGTAACAGAAACCTTAGCCAAGGTTTCACACTACTCTTCCTTGCTCTCTGGCACGGAGTTCGCTCCGGCTATTACATGACATTCTTCAACGAATTCATGATCATGTTTTTGGAAAGAGAATTAGAATCAATCATTAGTAAGACGCATGCATATCAAAAGCTTTGGTCTACGCCTGCAAAATACCCCATGTACATTTTACTTAAGTTGTACACGTTAGTTTTTATGGGATGGAGCTTGGTTCCCTTTGATGTCAAGGTATTTTCTAAGTGGTGGACGGTTTACTCGGCCCTGTACTTCTCTGGGTTTATTTTGTTCCTTCCCTGGGCATTTTTTTATAAGCCATTAATGTTAAATTTAGTACGAAAAGTAAAGACCGTATAATGTTGATAAGATTGGTTGTAGGGTATGCCCTGCTTAATTCGCAGGTTCGAATCCACTTGTAACAGGTATGATTATTTGAGTGAAATTTAATTAGAGTTAACTTTTATGCGATAAACAGAGCTTGCTTAGATTTACCATTTTAGGTATTTAAACAAATAATTTGTCACCAATTAATTAAAAGAACAGCCATTATTAAATGTTGATTATGGATCATTAACATTACCATCTAAAGTCTGTTCATTCTAACTTGTCCTATTTTGTAAACAATCTTGGCACAATTTTTTAACAAAATCACCCATTTAAAAATAAAATAATAACAAAGTCAATGATCTATTACAATAAATCGTTATTATAGACTGAAATCTATTGAATCTATACTCTGATTTTTAATTAGATGGACTAAAGTGACAGCCGCCGAGCCACTATATTTTTTTTAATGTTGCCAACTGAAGAACATAGTATTGTGACGCGAGTAATTTTATCGATTGAATTGAATTATCGTGTAATCGACATGATTGTTTATAGGTATAATAAAATGTTTTTGTCGTATTTTTCCTTGTGCTCTTATTTTTAATACATATTTATTAGGGTTTCGATGTATTGTTTCTATTTAAAAATGTCGTAAAGTAGTGATGAATTTACTTTATTTATTTTTATTTATTTCCTCGCAAATATGTTATAAAACGTCGTATGTCATAGAATAAAAAACAACAAATAGGAACAACAACACTCAAAAACAACGTAACAAAGAAAAATATAACAAAATCTTATAGTCCGAAAATATTTGAAGCCACGTGATGGTTTTAGGATTTGCAGGAAAACCACTTTATCATAAAAAGATATTTAAGCTGGGGTGGGGATCACTGCATCATTCGATTAATTTTCAATTACAAGTATTTTGGTACATACATATTTTAACAGACAAAACTGATAAAAACAATATTAAGTTAATTTAAACCAATTCAGTTTCTGTAAATATTTTTTCTAAAATGAATAGTCGAAAGAGAACTGGGTTTTATTTATGTGTCCTAATTAAGTAGTTTTTTATAAAAATAACACAGTTCGAGTGTTTTGCATTTAACAATGTGCGAATTTGAACAAATAATTGAATTTCAATTGGATAAGGGGACAACGCTATTTTTTATTTTCCATTATGTGGTATCATTACTAATGTCACTTTAGTCCATCTAATTAAAAATCAGTGTATAGTTGTCAGTTGATTTTTAATGCTGCATTTTCAATACAAAGGAGTGCCAAAATTGTTTACCAAATAGGACGACTTAGGGTGAACAGACTTAACGAACATGTAAACGAGAGCTTGTTGCAAGCAAGGTTGACTTAGTTCATAGCTGGTCAACGTCAGTGAAAAAATATAAATTGCAATTAATGAAAATGTTTATAGTAAAAAAGAAACACACACACAATGTATATTAAAGTGTTTAAAAAGCTAAAAACTGAGGCTTTTAAGAGAAATACTTTTTGTATGATTTTTTATGTTAATGTTCATATTATGCGCGCGTGGCAAGTAGTTGTCTTGTTCGCGAGTGTATTTTTCTCTTTTGATTACGATGAGAGAGAGTTATAAAGTCGATATCATAGCGACGTTGCTTAGAGGCAATTAGTCTAATTGTATGCTTTAAGTGATTACCAGCTTTATTGATTGCAAGTACAAAAAGATGCCCGTCTTCAAGTTTATACCTTCGCCGTTTATAATCATGCTGATGGCCCATACTTAAAACAAAAACTCATAATAATAATGATTGTGTTCTAAAAAGCACACTACAAAAAAATAACATTTAGCTTATTCTTAACATATATAACACTTTTGCAAAGAATTCACACCCACATCAATCCCATAAATTATTAGCGTTAACTAAAGTTAAGTTTGAATCTCTGGTTTTGAAAAGGTAAATTTATTATCAGAATCAGATCTTATAATAATCGAGCACAGTAAATACTGCTAACAGCTACACGAAATAATTTAATGATGAGTCCACTTAAAGTTTTGAACTAAAAAATTAATATCATTGTAAAATATGAAGTAGGTATTTATTTGTATTAATTGATTTTTTATTATATAAACTCATATAATATACAAACACCTTGCATTGCATTGCATTTAAATTGAATTTAATAAAAGTAATTAGAAACTAGTATCTGTGCTTTGGAAATATAACGAATGACGAGTCCAAATGAAGTGACGACGATTCAAATATTTCTAACTCGTTAAAGCTAGTTTACATTTAATAGTTATTTTACTGGAACGAATAAAAATTTAATAAGAAGAGGATGTAAGATGCGAATATGAAAGAAAGTTGAAAGATAGATTTGCAGGACTTAAGGACGTTTGTGAAATGGTGGAAGTATGGAAGTCATTCAAGGAAGGGATAGTAAAGAAAGCTATCGAAGTATGTGGACAGTCGATAAGAAGGAAAGAAAGCAAAACAAAGAATGGGTGTGTGGATAAAGCATAGAAAAGAAGAAAGCATGGTTGGATTTCATAGATATGGGAGCGAATCTAAAAATGCAAAAGTATGAAGACGTAAAGGAGGCAAGAAAGAAGTATAAAAAGCTGAAAGGGAAGATTAAAGGAATCGTGGAAAGGGTGAAAGCGAGGGAGAGTGAAGACTTTCATAGTAGGTTCTCTGTTAACTTCCAGACTTACATTAAGTTGTTCTGGAAGTCAGTGGACATCCGCACGAGGTAAATCTTTGAAACACGAATGTATGACCCAATGGAAATGAGAGCTTTAAGAAGTATAGCTAGAGTGACTGATAATAGAATGGTATGATGTGGTAGAAGATTTAGTGCTAAAGATCGAAAAACAGATGCTTAGATTTTTTGGGCATGTACAGAGATGTACGAAAGAAGATTGACAAGACATGACCCGAACTTTTTGACACCAAATAGGAGGGGTTCTGATAAAAGGCCAGGTAAAAAGAACCCTTAACCGCCGAGCTTTTATGAAAGGTCTGATGAGAGTTGAAGAAGCGAGAGATGTATGTCAGGATCGTAGAATGTGGAATTCTGTGATCTCTGCCTACGCCTTGAATAAGGCGTAATTATATGTATATTTAATTGAACCATCAAATTTTTCTTCTTATGAACTCAACTAAACTTTAAAATATTTAGTTCTTACACTTTCGCGCACATTACATACTTTAATAAAACAACTTCTTTACGGATTTTGCGCATAATAGGGCCGTCCCAATTTCTGATCTGCTATTAGTCTCAGTAGTATACAATGTAATCGTTAGTGAGAATTTAATAACTAAATAAAATATAAAATAATTTGATTTATATAAACGTTTTATCATTTAGGAAAGTTCCCGATTAAAATATGTAAAGATAGTAGACGACCAAAGGAGTCGAAACGTCCGGATTAAATATAAAATAATTTATGCGCAAAATCCGTAAAATGTTTTTTTATTTAATTATAATATTTAATAATTTAGTTTTTTTTACTTTAAAGAGTCAAATATTATATTCACATACATTAAGAAAGTTACTTAATATGTTAGCTACGAAATAAAAATACTATCAATGGGAGTAAGTACTATTACTTTTTATTGTTAATTTAATTCACTATTTGTAGTAAAGTTTATGTATGCTCCCTGCTATAACCAGTGTATCGCTTCAAATCAATTTAACTTTAGATTCAAGATTCGAACTTCTTTTTTGCGGTAGGGCGCATGTAATATTGAACTGTGGGGTTTGTATATTAGTTATTCTTATAATAAATAATGTTAAGATAACATGCTAGACTCTTTAGTAGATAAAGCTAATGTATATATTAAAAGTGGGCTAAATGCAGATAAGTGAACACATTTGTTATCAATGTCTGACCGCTACTACAAAATATAAATTAATTTGCGGCGGCTATATGTTGCATCAATCAAGATGGTGCTATTAACGTGATAATAATTGTCTGACACATTAAAATTTCTTTAATTAATTAAACCAAAGTTATCCTAGGTAAAATTTCTTTGAGTGATATAGAAATATTCGTCGGTTTTCAGGTTTGTGTAACGTTATGTAAATAGTGTTATTGCATATTTTGAATGAGAGGCTTCATTTTCTTGTTTTATACTGCAAACGCGCTTGATGAAAATTTATACTATCAATGAAATGAAAAAGCAATTTCTTAAATATTTTTTTGTCCATCCCATCAAGCAGCAAAGTTTGCAATATAATAACATCCGAAGTGGTTACCAAACATTGTCGAACAAAATTAATATTCATCTTTTTTCTAGTGATTACTTTAAGAGTAGTACTTAATTAAAAAAATCGGAATAGTTTTACGCATTCACAAAGGTAAAAGTTGAACTTGAGGTTAATAATTCAAGTGTCATCAACTACAAAGAATAAACGGATTCATCGAATGAGGGCTATTTATTTATTCCCCTGGTACTATTAACGTAATAAGGTTAAATCTACACCTGTTTGTGAAAATGCTCTTATTCGAGCAATCTATAGTCTCCGGCAAATAAGTTGAACATGATTTTGAAATCACGTGACATGCGCAGTAGCAAGTTTAGGTTCATTATTCACTACTGCGCATGTCACGTGATTTCAAAATCATGTTCAACTTATTTGCCGGGGACAATAGCTTATACATATATAAAATATATACCTATAAATACACCTATATTACAACAGGTACATACACACAAATTATGATATTCATGAAGGAAATAGTTATTTAATTACATCTGAAAATTTATCTCACTACTTACTTACTTTTGTATTGTACTCTTTCAATGTACCTGCGACATCTATAATAATCACACTGATTCAAAATTACTAAAAATGTTATCATCGGGCGTTTTCCAACTTATGACAATTTTTCTAAAATGTGGTAAAACATTGACAAAATATTTTTGATAGTAAAAAGTTAGATGAATACTAAACTCTTAAGAGTAAATTTAGTTTGATGCAAGTTGGTACGGTTGGTCTCCTAAGAAAAATAGGCAGTGTCCTTTGCACACTTATCAGAGACCGGTAACAATACAATTGTAGTGTGTGTACGAATATATCTAACACACACATCTCTTCCCATATATAAACTGAATGCAGTACACCAATAAACGAGTTATTAATCGCAGTCAGACGTGTTATCATTTACACCCCGAACCGGCCACATTGCATGGCGACCCTGCCAGTGCTGCCTATCGGCGGCGCTGCGCAGACGGTTATTTTATGAAAAAAATGTTAAAAATATTTAAATAATTTTTTGGATTAAAGTGATGTGGGTGAAATATATAAAAGTTTAGTACTTTACATAAATATGAACTATAATATAATGTTAACCTAAATATCAATTGATAATACTTAAATAAATTCTTCAAATCCCGAGATGGAAAAATGATTTTATGAACAATTAACATAAACTCTAAATTAATAAATGTGAAACAATTATTCGTTGCCGCGTACTGTGTTGCTGCTGTGATGCTGATAAGGTTGGAGATGAAAAGCAGGGTGCCGGGAGACGATGGTGTCGGATGTGGACCAGCCGGCAGATGATGGTGTCAAAGGAGGTCGAAGCAGCAGGGAGCTGAAGAGTTAACCAACAGAAAGTGGCCAACCAGAGGACTTCGGACAAGATTTAAAATTTTTAAACATTATGTGGAACATTGAATTTTTTTTTCCCGCTCTCTTTAGGAGACTAATTTTGGAATTTTAATTTACTTGTGGATAGAGTTTCATTTAAAAATTTTGTTTTTTGGAAATTGATTATTACTTATATATTTTTATACGGTTTTACTTTAAAATTTTTGAAGAATTTATTTTGTATTGATTAAGATTTTATTAAGAATTTACTCTTTTTTTAAACATGTTTAGGCGTAATTAATATTTCAATAAGGAAAGATGATTTATAAAAGTTGATAACGTTTTACGGCTTGTTTTTATTGATTTATGTAACTTAGTTTCTCATTTATATATAGGTACGATTGATTGCACAGATTATTTCCTCGTCCATGACAGATTTTTAAATTGTGTTGGTATTTATTTTTGTTTTTATTTTATTTTACAGTAAGTTTTCCAGAGATCGATCCTTGATAAAGGTAACTCTTATTTTGAATTTATAAAGTTGTGATTATTTTAAATTGATTTTATAATTTTATTATAATACCCAATGGTTATTTTTTCTCGTGATTCTAAAGATTAATTTTGTCGGTATAAGTAAAAGAAAGTAATTTGCGAATTCCCTATTCTTAAATACATTTTTATAAATAATTATTTTATCGATGTCATTTAATTAGCTTCATGTAAGGTACAAAGTTTGGATTTCGTAATTGATATATACATAGCATTCAATGTAAACGACATCGAAATTGCTGACATAGCAACACGTGTGATATCGTAGCAACGAACTAAATAGGTATCATTTTTGGTAAAGACAAAAGAATTTAAATACCGTTTGAGTGATTTTTTTTTGTCGTAAATTATTTAATGTATAGTATAAATAAAATTTTCATATAAATTTCATAAGGTTACAAACGGCATGGATAGGTATATATTTTTTTATTTTGCAGAACACTATTGACAACAAAATTTAGGTAGAATTTTGAAAAAAGTAATTATATAATCATCTTTTATCTCTAAATTAATATTTGATATGTACTTATTGCTATTCATTATTACTACATAATATTATATTGGGCTATGTAATTCAATACTATTTTTCATTATGACGTATTATTTATATTAAACTATTTTTCAATGGATTTGGAAAACATTATTCAACTTGTTTGACTGGTTAAAAATTTTTGAAAACCAATTTTAATTTTAAACGTAACCGTTTAGATAAATTAGCTAAAAGACTATCTTTTGTCTTCATTTTAGTGGCTATACGAAATTCGAAAATTCATTTTAGTTTCTGTTTTAGGAATTAATGATCGAAAATCGTGATAAGGTAGCTATTTTGGTACTAAGGAAATATATTTCATTTTAATTAATAATGTTCTTATTCTATTTTCTTTTCATTTTGTCCTGAATTTGTAATTTTGTTAACTTGTTCGAGTTTAAATTTTTAATATCTACGCAATTCAATTTAATAAGTATCGGTACTTAGTGATTTAAAATGTGACAAAATTTCTAATTAGAAGTGATGCAATCATATTGTTTTGATAAACTTAACGAACAAGGCATTGGAATGTAATGTGTTGTATTTCGATATCGGTAGATTACAAAGAGGTAGCGCAGCTGCATTTATGCAAGTTGATATTTAGGTGAAGCAGTAACATTAAACTTGTCACAAAATATCACACGAGTTCGCTGGTTAAGCTGTAATATAAAACATTGTTTTAATAGGAAAAGATAATGAGTAATAATTTGGTGTGAAGAAAACTTTAAGGAACTTACTTATTAATTTCGGATGTGGAAGTTTATGTTGAGGTATGATTGAGATATTTATGTTTGTGGAAATTATACTTAATTGTGGTTTGAAAGGGAAAAGTTGAAGGTAAATTTTGAAAGATTAGTCAATGATTAGAAATAAATCGAAGGAATAGGTAGGTTAATGTACTCGTAGCTGTATTAAAAAATCTTTTTGTAGCTTTTAGTTTGCAATTAGGTACAGCATGGTTCAGGTAGAGGTAATGTGATGCGTTTTTTTATGTAGGATTTGAAATGATGATAAAGATTTATTTATAGAAGTTAGGGAATATACGGTCTATAAAGTTTCACATGCGATTGGACTGATCACCCAAGAGCGATGAATCTTTTATTTACGTTATATTCAATTTAGGATTGTTAGGTTATTTGATAGGTTTTGGAATGAAATGGTTAAGATAAAAGCTCGATTATACGGTACACATTAAAGGAGAGGTACTATAGGGATCAGGTCCTTCAGTTGCATCAAGGTGTGAACGAGATTCCCCTTTGAATCCTGATTGGAGACCAAATTAGTATGTGTCTTAATTCATGACCCTATTAATAATGGTACATACGTGGGGTGTCAGATCCTTCCATTCGATCATGGTGCGAACGAGATTTCCTCTGTGAGATAAGTTGGAGTCTAGAGACTTAAAACTGGCCCCATCAATGATTAGGCTGTGCGCACAGCCCAAATGGCACAGCCCAAATGGAAGTTGTCCATTTTTATATTATGTATTATGATAAAGTCGACTATAAATAAATATGATAAAATATGTACCAAATAATGATGAGTTAAATAAAAATGAAAGTACGCCGGCGCCGGGCGAATTATGATTATGTGAGTAGGTACCTAGTAGGTGATGTGAAATGTGTATTGTGTACCGATAGTGTAATTATGAAAATGAAGTTTATAACGAGCAAGAGTAGGATTTAAAGTGAAGAAAATATATAGGAATATTGTTATTGACACAGGATAATTTAGATGAGAATATTGAGAGATAGGAATATTACAAAATAGGAGGTTATGTGATAAACAAGAAAGGTTTGAGGATATTTATATTAGGAAGAGGATGAATGATTATAATTTGTTGAAATGGTTTGAAGGAAGGAAAGAAAGAAAGGGAAAAATTAAAGTGAGGAATGATTACATAATGAAAGTTTCATTTAAGTATGTTAGCGAAAATAAACTTGATGTCAAAGTTTTATTTGTCACAGAAGAATAAACAAGTAAATAAATGTAGTGTTTTTTAAAGTTCAACATTTTATTTAGTTACTTTTTTTTCTCAACTATTGAATAAAATAAAAGATGTTTTTTTTTTTTGAAGGGAAAATATAAAGTTTTCATTTTTATTACGAAATAATATGAGTTTGTGCAATCTTCTTATACCAGTATAAATCAGAAATTACATTTATAATGTACTAGAGTAATATAATACTATTATTGTAATGTATTTTTTTTATTTGAAATTTAATGTATATTTTATAATATGAAAGTTTAAAAATGTTAGGTTTGTCAGCAACAGAGGCATTAGTAAAATAATTTAATAATTTTAAGTTTATTTTTATTATCAAGAATTATGTATAAGGTAGTATATGTGATTTGTAACAATATTAAATAATTAAAATTATTACGTAAAATTATTTGAAGTGAAATTAAATTTTGGGTTTTCTATTAAGTATAATACAATTAAGATTTTCCTAAGATGTCGTTTCCATCAAATGAATTTATATATTATGTGTAATAAGTAGGTAATACATACATGTTTTGTTTCACAATAATTCGGTATTCAAAATATTATAATGTTCATGTTTCATTGTATTTTAAAGTAAATAATTTGGTTTTTATCGTAATATCTGTAATGAGTCTACCTAATAATTTAAATATGAATTTATATATTCCAAATATTTTAAATAAGTAAATTTTGTGTTGAAAAATAACATTTGTTGATTGTTTAATCTTCGAGTTTAGGACGAAAATGTAGTATACTTATTTAACTACTTACTTCTATCAGAAATTTTAGGTAAAATAACTTACATACTAGTTTAAAAAAAAAAATCTTTAACAATTTTTTTTTAATCTTTTTTAGGGGGGAGGTGTAGTGTGTGTACGAATATATCTAACACACACATCTCTTCCCATATATAAACTGAATGCAGTACACCAATAAACGAGTTATTAATCGCAGTCAGACGTGTTATCATTTACACCCCGAACCGGCCACAATAAAAAAAAATTAATGGAAGAAAATACAAATAAATATTTAAAATATGAAAAATTAAAAATATAAGTATTATAAATGACATGAATTATGAAAAAATCACTCTTCTATAGTGGATCGATGTAAAAAATGAAAAATAAATAATAATTTAAGAAAAAACTATAATTAATTTAATTTAATAAAAATAGTTTAATAAAACACGCTATTATGGTAAACTAAACTAAAAAGTGAAAAATTGATCTCAATTTAACAAGTAATTAACGAAAAAATTAATGTCATTATAAGAAAAGTGTAGGATGCTCCGTACGACATTCTTCTTATCAACGCAAAGAAGACGTGTGATAGGAAAACAGAGTCGGTTCTTTAAGACGTGTGTGTTAAAGAACCGACTCAGTTTTCCTAAGCATAAAGGTGATCTGAATGATTCGGAGCAGATGCCCGGTACAAAATGTATCTATTGTAATTCGATCATTACGACCGACGCGACGACGAACGGAACTACGCGAGTGAATGAGAGAGAAGCGAAATACGCGCACTGCGCTCATTTAATTTAAGAGACTTGTCTGAAATACTATTTCTTAATTAATATGTAGATTTGAGGGTGTAAATGCTATTTCTTAATTAATATGTTGATATTGAGGGTTAAAGTAATACGCCAACTGATATTGTTTGATAAATAATACTAGCTGCCAGTTCTAAGCTACATGAAAACGATTTTTTTTATCTCTATATTACAAATTATAGTTTTGTAACGATGTTGATACATAAACAAATCTCAACTAAAATCACGAATGATACAAATTTCGGCGTGAAAACAACCCTATGATATTTCATTTTTGATGAAACGATGATCCAAATGAAACATACCACTGATGCGGAACTTTGTACTGTTCCAGATGCAAATATTTCAATCTGATTATGGGTACATTATTGTCATGACTAACGCAAAGTACATATTTCAAAGCATAGAATCTCCAGGGGCAGCTGCCCTCCCCTGCCCTGATTTACTTGTTGGCTTGTTGATAACTCAAGAACTAGTGACCCGATTAGGCTGAGACTTGGTATGTAACTAGTCTGGCCTTAAATATTGTTACATTAAACCTTTTCTTTTTTCAACTTTTTAGCTAATTTGAATTAGGAAAGCGTTTATTATTTCAAAAAACTTCTTTCGATTTTGCGCCATTTCACACATTCTTCAAATATGAAGAAAAGCTTCCTATTCTTCTTCTAAGCAGGTGCGTCTCATGCACATCAGGCGAGATAACGGTCAAGCGTTTTCCTATTCACGACTAAAAAAATAACTCTTAACCTATTTTATATCTCGTATATCTTTTAATACTCATTTATATAGTGTTTTAAATAGACCGCTGTTAAATAAATAAATACACAAACTTACGGCAAATTCTTAAGGACTCATGTTAAATTTATTAGAATGGAATGAATTACATAATATTAGACGTAAAACATTTATTTCACATGAGAGGCGTAGTTGTTTTTTACACGCTGTAACCGGAACGCATCGCAGTGCCGGTTAGATTTAGATGAATCGAAACGCTTCGTTAGCTAGTGGCGCCTTCGCGTCAACAGATAGTTTTGGAAGTCGATGGAACGAAACTTTAACCTTTAAGGATGAAAAAGAGTGAATATGAGAATTAAAGTGACTTTAAAATGACTATTGTGTTGGCAATTATCAATATATGTTGTAGTATACACTAATAAGAACCCTTAACTGGCCGTGCTACAACGCGTATTTTATATCTTAATATAGGTACTATTTATGTAGGTAGTCATAATCAATTGTTGTTACACCCGACAGCATCTTTATATGTGTATATAGAAATCAACAAAGTAAAGAGTATCTATTTTAAAGTTTCGAATCACTGTAATTTTTTTCCTTTATTTTATTATTATCCTTTATTATTATCCTTTAAAGTTCGTTTTTCTCAATTACAAATCTGAAAATTAAACTGGAACCTACGGATTCATAATCTAGAAGGCTTCAGCTGCTTATATTTGTTTGTATCGTCTGTGTATATTTTCGGTCACAAGTCCATACAAAAGTCTATATTGTATAACATATTTTACAAAACCTCAATGAATACGCTTTTATTTGTTACTTCACTGTACTAAACAGCAAAAAATATTAAACAAGTTAGTTCTCTCTATTTATCTCGTCGGAGCCTTGCTGTAAGCTTAGTTTCTAATTTTGTTAATTACATAAAAGATCTTGATCACGAACGGCCCACCGTCTACGGTGCTCATAGTCCAAGTCTAAGCCTTAGTTAAATATTCTGGAAAAAATCTTTACTAATAAAAATGATTTTAAAAATTTTAGTTTAAAATTATTATTTTGGAAAACATGTCTAGCAATTTTTCACGTACAATGGCCCAATCAGGAGGCTAAGTGCGGAAAATGCCCCGTAAAACTAACTAACTATGTCTAGCAATAAATTAAGTATTAAAAGTGCTTAATGGTTGACCCTCAATACGAAGCAATGTTATGCCGTAGATAGGTATAGGTATAAATAATAATTATAAAATTATTAATTAGTTCTAGGTATGGGAAACAGCTACACAATGGGCCTGCATGAAAAAGATTCCATACTAAAGAGAAGATAAAAATCATGGAATTTTGAATCAAACTCTAACATTGTGTTTATGAAGCCCCTGAACGGGGCGTGAGAATAACCAGGTGTAACCTATCCCCGCCCACTTCGCATATTGATCGAGTGAGAGCCGCCCAAGCCTTTGCTAGAACAGATAATGCACTACACTGCAAACTCGGGAAAATTTTTATAGTTATAGAAATCAATTTAACTTAACAAGACATTAAATTTGATTTGATTGGAGTCTTGAGTAAAATAGTGATGGCAAAACATATAATGTCTTCTCACATTCACATTCTCTCCATAACTTTTAGGTAAATAAAATTATTAATTCACCTTTGAATACCACTAATGTTTCAGTCGTTTTTAGACATCGAACGTTGAACAGATCGAGACTTCAGTTTTTCGTAGCCTTTTTAATGCTTTATTGAGCGAAGCTCTCTTTAGTTGAGCGAAGCTCTCTTTAGTTGAGCGAAGCTCTCTTTAGGCAACTCACAAATTTCGCTTGTCTCCCTCCTGCTACTTAACGGTTCAACTGATTCGAACGAATTTTATCATGAACATACATGATAATAACCTGACGGACATAGGCTATGTAAAAAAAAATAGTCTTCACTATGGAGGAATAATCACCGAAAGAAAAATTCAAAAGCTGATCACAGCCAAACCGCTGAGACTACATTGATGAAATTTGGCGCCAAAATTCACATCGTGGACGTGACTAATGTGCAAAAAAAAAGTTTTGAAATCGGACATACCATGGAGGAATAATCGCCGAAAGAAAAATTCAACAGCTGATCACAGCCAAACCCCTGAGACTACATGGATGAAATTTAGGTAAGGTTAGGTAAGGTAGTGCTTCACTCAGTATTTGCAAACAGCAGCAGCATTGCAGACCTAGTATTAATGATTTTTTTTTGGTATTCTTACACAATTTAGTTCTTAGCAAGTTACAGCTATCATAACATAAAATTTCGTTTAAAACACTAACGGCAAATTTCAACTCTTTTCCCATTGCAGAAATTACAAGTACTACTCAAAAAGTATAACAAAATTTGCAGCTGGAATTGAAATCCTTAAACTTTAGTGACTTTCATTGCTATTTCTATAGATAGAATCTCTATAGATTCTGTTTCACGATGTACATAGCGTTGACGCTGGAGAACACACTGGATTCATTATTAGTCATTAGGAGACGTAAGACTTTCAAGCCATGACGTAGCTTGTATTGTAAATGCTCATAATGAGTAATAATCATTTCATCTTTTTTCTTATCTATTATTTTGTTAAATTCACCAGCCTACTTCAAATGAAAAATTTCATAATCTTTCAGTTTTAACATTAGAACGAAGGCACAACGGCTTTTTGCGACTTATTCCGGATCTTTTTTACACAAAATTCGAGAATATTATGTAGTCATAACGTTTCAAAATATGTATTAGCGATCTAAAAGAGTATGCCCAATGCATCGATCTATGTATTTATATTTAACTCCATAGTTAAATATAAATACATAGATCGATGCATTGGGCATACTCTTTTCAATGACAAGATATATTTATATCAGTATAGATACTGCTAACAACATTAAAACTCCACCCTTTGGGAAATTCTACAGCTGGTAAATGCAAGCGCCCACGTTGCGATACGATTTTAAAACACAGCTCCGTTACTCGGCTATTTGCTTTGGTAAGAGAAAAATCTATATATTTTAACAATATTTGTTGTTATCTTACGAACAGTTAAAACATTACTGATGCTGACTTATATATGCTTCTTTTCTTCCATATAAGTCTATATGAAAGAAAAAAAAATATCATAAAGAGGAAAGATTTGATTGTTTGTTTGCATTGAATAGGCTCTAAAACTACTGGACCGATTTGAAAAATTCTTTCACATTTAGAATTCCACATTATCCCTAGTGAACATAGGCTATAGAATATTTTCAAAACAGGGATCCGTATCGAAACTTCGATTGTTTGTTTGTTTTGAATAGGCTCCGAAACTAATGAACCAATTTGAAAAATTCTTTCACATATAGAATTCTACATTATCCTCAATGAATACAGGTGATTGAATATTTTCAAAAGATCGGCATGAAAACTTCGATAATGTCACCCAATGTGTGAAAAAAAATACCAAAGAAAAATTTTATATCACGTACGCTGCGGAAATTATTGATATAAGAACAAATTGATGTACTATAGTTTTATAGAGGACATCAATATCTACAAAAAAGTTCGCGATATCATACCTTTATATCATATATGTCACAATAACTCCTTTTTATGTTAATACGTGCAATAGTAACGTCTGTACAAAAAAAGAAAGGCCACATTTTACGTAACTGGTTAATAATCCTTATCCAAATAAATCACTTCACATTTAAGGCTATATCAATACCTATAAATTGTTTTTTGAAAGATACTATTCCCAAGTTCCATACTATTCAAAAGTTATTATGAGTGTTATAATGATCAAAACCACCAGTTACGTTAACTGTAACTTACCTAAAATTTTGATTTTTTCAGTCTTTGTTAATTCAGCAACCGTCCGTCGTGATATCTGTCTCGAAGTTCGCATTCCCCGGCAGGCCGTGCCAATGTCAAAAAAAAAGTGCCGCGCGGCTCACTCGCGCGAGTATTGGCGTCTGGAATTGCTGCAACTCTCTTAAAGGATGGAAAACTGGTCATTTTACTTTTAGAACTACCCGTAAATTTTGAGTAACAGTTAAAAGTTCTTTCCGCAAAAATGGGCCTCTTGGTAAATTACTACAAGACGCATCACTTATTATGTGGGATGAATGCGCTATGAGTCATAGATCACATATATAGGGCGTGGATCTTAAAAGATCTTAGAAACTCCTCTGCTCCCATGGGCGGGATAACTTTTGTATTTGATGGAGATTTCCGTCAGACTCTTCCCGTCATTAACAGAGGTACGTAAGCAGATATCATCAAAGCATACTTGAAATCGTCTCCCATATGGACGTCAATGAAAAATTTAAAATTACGGACAATTATGAGAGCTCATCTTCATGAAAACACAGATTTTTGAATTCAATTCCCACAACAACTACTAAAACTTGGGAAGGAATTGTTCCCACTCTAAATTAAAGTCGAAATTGTGACATCTTTCTGAATGAGTCTCTAGGCCAAATACTCCATTTAGAAATTTAAATAGATGCAGTATACTCTGACATCGAGAAATTCCACGAAAAGGATTTTGATTTGTTGTGTTCTAGGGCAATAGTGTCACCTAGGATTGATAATGTCAACGAAATAAACAATCTGATTATTCAAACAGTCCCCAGACAAATAAAAAATACAAATCAATTGACACCGTGACTAATATCGAATACAGTTCATTATCCACAGGAATTTGAAATTTACTAAACACTTCTGTACAGCCACCATATCAATTGACGTTAAAATCGGAATTCCAATAATGCTTTTGAGAAATTTAAGCCCTCCGAGCATATTCAATAGGACGAGGCTGCTTATCAAGGAATTGAAGGACAACCATTCTCACCGGCCCAATAATGCCGAGGATACCTATGGTCTCGACAAATCTGCCAATCCCATTTAAGCGGCTTCAATTTCCGTTAAAAACATCTTTCGCGTTAACTATTTATAAGTCCCAACACCAAACTTTCGAATTATTAGATCGACCTACGAAAATAATGTTTTACTCATGGAGTAACCTATCGCGGGTCGGAAACTCCTAGGAAAAAATTTATTTGCTGGCACAAAATAAAACAACATAAAATATCTTACACTGACCCAAAAAAATAAATGTTATGTTTTGTAGACATGATATTTTCACAAACATTAGAAACAAAAATAAATTAATCAAATATTGAATAATAACAAAATAAATCATTACAATAACAATATTCAAACTTTTTTATTATATACTCTTTTTTAGTAATCCCGTGCGTGTGTTAAAATTTTTAATTTTTGAAATTTTTGTTAAATGTGCGTGCCGTCCCGTGCAAAGCCGGGGCGGGCAGCTAGTATCAAATAAAGTAATATTAAAGTTAAAGTTAACTTTCAGTTACAGTCTTTCAGTTGTCGTTCGGTTACAGTTCTTATTTTACGTTGTTACTGAAGTTTAAAAAATGGTATACCACTATAAATTTTGTCTTTCAGTATATTTTATATTTGCTCAAATATCTTCTTTAGTATTATGAATAAGTAAGGTATAAACATTTCCTATAATTCTCACGACTAAACGAAAAAAAATGGTTTTGGTCGGTATCTACCTAGATTATGTGTATCTAAAAAACCGGCCAAGTTTTAGTTAAGTAAGTAGTAGTAAGTATACTCTTCTAAACATTTCCTATAATTCTCACGACTAAACGAAAAAAAAATGGTTTTGGTCGGTATCTACCTTGATTATGTGTACTACTGTGTCTACCTTGGTTAAGTAAGTAGTAGTAAGTATACTCCTATACTTACTACTACTACTACTAGTATACTCTTATACTTAAATAAATCTTGGCCGGTTATTTAGATACACATAATCAAGGTAGATACCGACCAAAACCATTTTTTTTTCGTTTAGTCGTGAGAATTATAGGAAATGTTTATACCTTACTTATTCATAATACTTAGTGTTGCCCAAATTCAGTCTTGGTCTTGCAGTCTTGGTCTTGTTCTTGCGTTTTTGCAAGACCAAGACCAAGAACAAGACCGCGTATTTTTAGCAAGACCAAGACCAAGACTGACCGTGCAAGACTTGAGCAAGAACAAGACTAAGCCTGCAAGACTCTTGCGTCTTGCAGCTAGGACTTAGCGCTATTTCACGGAGTAGTTAGGTGTAACAGTTCGGTGTATAGGTACGCTTAGGAATTCTATGAGACGCAAAAAACTGTATCAAAGAATATGAAAAACTGGATCTATGCGCATTACGACTAATACCATAAACATACCTACATAGCGAATAAAAAAATATCCATTAAAATCAAACTGAGTGCATGCATAGTTATGTTTTAACCATCGGCACTTTGATAATGCGGCATCAAAGGTTTTGTACTTACTTCTCAAAGAAATTTGCTGCTTTTCGGAAGCACATGGTTATAATACACGCGCCGGCGGCTTCTTTTGAAATCATATACAACAATCGTTGCCGCCGCGCCGAAATCACAACATTTGACACTATTTGATTGCCGCCACAGGGCGTAGGCGTAGGTATACTCATGCAAAATAATTTCGAATTTTAAGAGTACCTACAGGTGTTCCAAAGAATAAATAAGTTTCAGAGTGCTTATAATGAAAATGAATACATTATACTGATCACGCAAGTAGTATTATGATTAGAATAAAATGGTAAGGATAGGTAGTAGATGTCATAATAATTTATTCTAGTAAGTATATATTATAATATTGATTATATGGTTTTAAACTAATTACTTAGGTACTATTATTGTACATTTAGTCATTATATTTCTTAAGTTTTTACAAGAAAAAATAGCAAAAAAGTGTTCAAATATCACCCGTTTGATAAATATTGTAGCCACTTTTAAATATACTTGAAACGTGTAAAAAAATTCTACATAATTAATAAAATAATATAAAAAGCGTAGGTACTTACCTACTAATAAAATAAAAAGCCTGCGATTTATTATTAGTAAATAATCACGGCAGCCGAGAGTGTGTCTCCACTTTTGAATACATAAATCATAACCAGATCACTAGAGCCACTTCAAAAAAGAAATTTGTAATTCCTAGGGTTCAAAATTATTTTGGTGACAGAACTTTACAGAAGCGTATACCATATCTTCTTAATTCGTTGCCCGAAACTATTAGATGTGAAACGGATAAAAATAAATTTAAAAAAATATTAAAAGATTATCTGATGACTACTATTTAACACAACAATTGTATGTTTTTATTTATTTTTTTGCATTCACAATGCAATATTTCTATAAGATATAAAATACGTGTGTAAAAAACAACCACGCCTCCGAGCCCATCTGAGGGCTCGGAGGCGTGGTTGTTTTTTACACACGTATTTTATATCTTACAACAATTGTATCTTATTATTATCACCGCTAAATTTTCCTTCAGTTTGTTGTAATTCAGTCTAAATCCAATTATTGTGCACTTAACTTTACCTGATACAGTTATAGTTGTATTATATACCTACATAATTATAATTATAAGCTAAGAGACTAAAGATCCCTCAGTCAAACCGACAAGTCGGTTTTGTGGGACTAAATTGTATCTTTGTATTTTTTTTTCTTGTATATGAAATAAATAAATAAAAAAAAATAAATAAAAAAAAAAAAAAGTATTTACAAGCAGTGCCCGCGACTTCGCCCACGAAGAATAGTAACTTTGGAGGTATAGTGACGTTCAGGATTTATTTATTTATTTTAAAACTTCTGTCATCAAACATACAAACAAACTCTTCAGCTTTATAATATTAGTATAGATTAGTATAGATGTACGCCAAAACATTCACTTATATGTAAAGAATAGTGATTGGCACTAATTCTTTACATATATTTTATTCACGCGTCGCGTCTGTACAAGTAGGTAATAATCTGTGTTTGTACGCCGCACGCGGCATCGTTTGATTTGCGGCGGCATCCTTTTAATAGAGCCGGCACGTGGCGAGGCGGCGCGGTAGAAAGCAAGGAAACGTACTATAAACAAAGGAATTATTTTAATTCCAGTCATTTCCAATTGAGCTGTGCTTCGAGTCTAACTTAATAATTGTTTTTACTAATTCTTGTTGTTTTCTAAAAACGTATCACGTGTACAATTTAATATGAGTGACGAAGATTCAAATTATTCTAGTCCGAGTAACGAGAGTTTGAGTCACAGATCTAAAAGACCCAAAAGCAAATTTGAGGAGTTTTTCGAAATAATTCATGCATCCCAAACTGCCTTGTGTAAATTGTGCCAACATAAAAAGACTGAAATAAAAATGAAAAACAGAAACACTTCAGGCTTAAGGAAACATCTAATATCTTTCCACAAAAAGGAATCACAAATATTTCTTCCTGTTAAACCAAAATTAAGTGGAGATATCACAAGCTTTTTAGTAACCGCTGGAAGAAGTGGACAGGTAAGAATATATTTTTTTTATATGAAAACTCCAGGAACTCAAAAAAGTCTTTTTTGAACAAATGACTTTAAACTGACTTCGGAATATTTTATAGATATTGATAAAATAGTAATACATAGGTACATATTTCGCGTCATTTTTAACAATGGTCGAAATTGTCGCTACGGGAATTTTAACTCCGCGTAGCTGTTCATGCGATACTTTCAAAAACGCCATTAACTTACGTAAGTATTTTTGAGTTAGTGGTGTTTTCATCTAGGGGTGCGACATATTAAGTATGTAATTATCGTCTTAAATATTTTTATAAACACCTATATTTTCATTTGTTTTCATAATCGGCCAGTAACAACTAAGTACTTTATTTTGGTAAATTACAGTACAGTGCAACCTTAATATAACAAATGTCAATTTAACGATTTTCTCGATTTAACAACAACAAACCTCCTCCTCCTAAACGCTCAAACCTAGTATGTTTTAAATAATAACACAAGATTTATTGTTTTATTTCAGTCGGAAAACAGCAGTGACAACATCACGACAGCTACAGTTGATTGGGTAGTGAAAAAATATCTTCCCTTCTCATTTTTCGATGACGAAGCTACACAAGTATATTTTCGACGTATTTGCCCTAATATGGAGTTTCCTAAAAGGTCTACACTTAGAAGGAAAGTCAAAGAGCGATTTGAAGAGCTCCAATTTAATCTCAAGGAACGACTTCAACAATTATCATCTAAAATGTCATTTACCATTGATGGGTGGACGTCAATTGCTGGTAGGAGTTACTACGGGGTTACTATGCATTATATAGACAACGAATGGAAGTATCGATCTGTAGTTCTTGATTTTATACCATCACGCGGTCGACATACTGGGGAAGATATTGCAACGATTTTCCATGAATGTTTATTGGAATATGGCATAATTGATAAAATACAAGGTATCACGGTCGACAACGCAACTGCAAATACCAAATTTATGTATGAACTGGGCAAACAGTTGCCACACTTTGATTCAGACAATCAACATTTCCGGTGCTTTGCTCACATTTTAAACCTTGGTGTACAAGATTTATTAGAGACCTTAGCATTACACTGTGAGTCTGACACTAACGCGCAAGATCAGCAGTATGAAGACTATGCAGACGAAACTGAGGAAGATGAAGAATATGCACCAAATATTGCTGACTCGCGTACATCTGTAACAAAGTTACGCAGTATTTCCAGTAAAATAAAAAGAAGTGAGATAGTGAAGAAGAAGTTTCAGTCTGCTTGTGAAGCAGCTGGCGTGCCATCAAATCTAAATGCCATTCTTGACTGTCCAACAAGATGGAATTCCACACATGATATGATTGGATTTGGTTTAAAAGTGAGAGCGGGCATTAACATATTGTGCAGTTCTGTCACCGAATTGAATGATTTTCAAATCACAGCTAGTGAATGGCAGGTACTCGAAAAATTACATAAATTTCTAATAAACTTTAAACTTTTAAGTACAAAACTTGGTGGAGACAAATATGTTACATTACCGCTAGTCATTGTATCATTCAATCTCTTGCTAGATAAAATTGAATCCATGGTAAAACAGTTAGATGAGAAACCTAATCGATCTGAAGTGGATGAAAGGCTCATTCTAGCTTTCCAAGCAGCTCGAGACAAAATGCTTAAACATTATAAGAAGAGCAACTGGATTTATTGTACTTCTTTAATTTTAGACCCAAGGCATAAGGCTCAGACTTTTGACCTGACAATGTGGGGGAAGCAACTTAAAACAGAAAGTCTGCGCAAGTTCAATGAACTTTATGAAGAATATAAAAGTCTACACTCACTGAACAAATCTCTGGAATTGCCAAGAAAAGAAAATAAAGTATGTGATGAAGATGAAGACATTATAGACTTTGATAAACTCTATGAATGTCCCTCGACGTCATCTGGATCTTGTCTTCAAGGCTTAGTGATAGACGAGTTGGAGGAGTACCTGAGAAAACCAAGAACTGCCAGCTCGGAAGACATTTTAGATTGGTGGAGGACGCATGAGACAGAGTATCCGACTTTATCGAAGATGGCCCGTGATTTTCTCTCAATACCTGCAACTTCAGTACCTGCTGAGAGATTATTTTCTAAAGCATCATTAGTAATTAGAAAACATAGAAATAGGTTAAGTGATGAGTCAGCCAGATGGTTACTTTGTATTAATTCTTGGTCAAAAGAATTGATATAAAGTAACATAACCTAATGATAAAGCTGTTGTGTACTGTTATGTTTGATTTGTGTTGTATTTTATTTTTGATTGAAATAAATGATAAATCATAAAACTCTTTTATTAAATTTCATGCAAGTTGAGGGTTCAATCTCTTTCTAGACAGACATTGTTATTTAAAATACAGTCAAGTTATTGTAATTAATTTGTTTTTTTACATGTTTTAGCAAATGTAAGCTTATAAATCATAAATGTTTATTAAGAAACAGTTACTTCCATGGAAAACGACATATAGGTCAGTTGATTTTTCGACTTTCTTATCAAATCTTCAGTTATTTATTAATCTGATTGATCTTTACTATGGCTATGTTAATTCAAGCTATGTTCCAATTCTAATACGTTTTTCTAAGATTTAAAGTAAACTTTAATAAATAGCAATAGACTAATAGGTAATTGCAAGACTTGCAAGACTCTTGCTGCAAGACCAAGACCAAGACCAAGACTGCAAGCGCAAGACCAAGACCAAGACCAAGACCAGGTGTATTGGCGCAAGACCAAGACCAAGACTGGCTAAGTCTCGTCTTGTTCTTGCATTTGGGCAACACTAATAATACTAAAGAAGATATTTGAGCAAATATAAAATATACTGAAAGACAAAATTTATAGTGGTATACCATTTTTTAAACTTCAGTAACAACGTAAAATAAGAACTCTTGTACTCTTGTTGTGGTACTCTTACCGAAAATTGCTCTCACGAATTGAACAACGGATTGAGGGACAAACTTAACTTTGCCGTTGGAAAACTGTTGTCACCATACATCGACATAGGTCGCGGTTAATTTACCAACTGCAAATTACTTTGTAATCGCAAAGGATTTTTTTTGTGATGCAACTACAAATTTATGGTTTTTGGATTTTTCCTTTACTTGTGTGCATCGCTTCATGCCAAATTTCAGGATTCTAGGTTAATGGGAAATACCCTATAAAGTTTGATTCCCTTGAGATTCGAAATACACGTTTATTGTATGTGAGCCCCCCTAAAATATTAATTTCATTTTAATTGATTTTTTAAAATTAAAAGTGAAGAGCCCCCTTAAATATTTATTTTATTCTATGTTTTAGTATTTGTTGTTATAGCGACAATGGCCATCTGTAAAAATTTCAACTGATTAACTATCACGGTTCATGAGATAGAGCCTGGTGACATACGGACAGACAGACGGACGGATGGATAGCGGAGTCTTAGTCATAGTGGGGTGCCATTTTACCCTTTGGGTACGGAACCCTAAAAATGAGACAATATAATCATTAATTGTTTATTTAAAATTATGTTGAGTAACAACGTTAAGGTAATGAATTTGTTACAATGACTAGATGAACAAGTAAGTACCCTACTAATTATTATCACACTAGTTGCAATTGCACTGTTCTTCGTTAGATGACAATATCGTGATACTGAGTCTGTAAAAGTATACTATCATACTATGGATTACTAAAACTATATACCTACAACTGTTCAGGACTTAAGACGATCGATCCCTAGCCACAAAACAAAAGTTGATTAAAATGTCTAATCGACTTGAAATAGAAGCTTTGGTCTTAATTGCTCCAATATTTTTATTAATAAGCAAGTTAAGGATTTTCTATAAAATTGACAAAATTTCGTTGTTTTGCGGTTTTCAGTGGATAGTAAGTAGGTACTTCAAGCATGCATTCCATTGCAATAACTCTTAGTATTGAAAAATAAAAATGAATTAAAAGAAATGAAAATTGTTGAATGTTATTCTTCCCAAGAACAAACAAAAATCTTACCAATCAATGTAGCAATCTGTTCTTACATGTGTACTTAATTGACTAGAATATAATTAGAAATAGTAAGTACATAACTATATAAACTACTAAACGAGATCAATAAATAATTTACTACTTAAGCCTAATAAAGGTGGCAATAATTTTATCTCAGTTCCTCCTTCTCCATTATGTTATTGGTATTGTTAAATAGCCTGGGGTCTTCTGGGACCCAGATTTTCGCGTGCAGGGTGCTGCCAGGGGGTCTATCACCACGTCGGGACCATGACAAGGAGTGTGCCTGGAAGTTGTTTCCTGTAACAAGGATGGAGCGTTTTTACTTCATACTTACACATCTGTCATAAGACATTTTTTACTGCATTACTCAGCATTAATTTGTTATTGATCAACATAACATTGCTTCGTTTTGGGATATTAGTGATGCTGATATTTCAAACCCTATATTCAATAAATTTGCCCAAAAGAGTCTTGGCTATAAATTATTATGTCAAAATAGGGCTCCAATGTGTTAAGAACCTGCAATAAATGTATCGATTTGTCTATGACTGAAATACCCTAGGTACAGACAAGACAGAGGCGTGTTGGATTTTTATGGCACTCGGGACTCAGGAACAGACCATGTAGATTGACAGAATGGCTACCTAAAATCTACGAACCAACTGCTACAGAGACAAGTAAAGATAAGGAGACAATATGTTAGTATTGTAACGCCGCCGACCTCGAGATAGAGCGCACCAGAGATAGATGGAGCGCTGATTGAAGCACTAAGTCGCTCGTATAGTTTTTTAAATTTCACATTTTCAATTGGTTGGCTGTATATTAATATATATATATATATATATATATATATATATATATATATATATATATATATATATATATATATATATATTGTCCTCCTTTCGGCCATTGTTGATCAGGCTGAATTTCGTTATAATTGTTGATCCACCTTTGAACGCTCATTACTTCGGGAATATTGAATATATCGTGTTAATTTTACTTTACATTGATACTCCTCCTTGCGACGCTGTGCTTAGAGATGCCACAAAGTCTCTAGCTCGTCACCGATTGGCACGGCCGTAATTGATCCTGTAACCGCCGTTTCTTTTACGTTCAATAATACTTTGTTGATCAATATATACATTGCTCTATCAAAATTTGCCGCGAAAATTTACATTTCGAAACCACGTCGCGGCGAAGCGGCAACAACGCAACAATGAAACAGGAGCAGTGTTAAAGTGAGAAAGAAAATGTGCCCGCACCACGCAGGATGATGCACTCATGAGCTTCTTACTTTTAAAATGGATGACATACAGGTGGGTACTTTCTCATTTAATTTATTTTTTACCAATAAATAAAATATGATAAATATGATTAATGCGTCGTAGACTTTACGCTCAAAATGTCGTCGTGCAAAAAATCGGACACGTGTAAAACGACCGTTTCCATGACAACGGACCCTCGCCATCTGCACTGCCCCTCCCGGGAACTCCACGTTTTGAAGTAGTCGTCACTTGTTTGCATTAAAACAAACCTAACGTGTAGGTATTCATTTTCTCCTTTAGATTCGTACGTAATACATTTTAAACAGGGGGGAGTTGGGGGGAGGAGTTCGGCCTATTCTTATAAAGCGGAACAGAGTGCAAAAACTAGCAAAAATAGTTTTACCTAATAAATGAAGTTCTTCGAGCACATATGTATTTCAAAATGACAGGGAAACCGTGTTTGACCGTTGTATAATCCCCGGCATTTAAGTTGAACATGATTTTGAAATCACGTGACATGCGCAGTAGCAAGTTTAGGTACATTTTTCACTACTGCGCATGTCACGAGATTTCAAAATCATGTTCAACTTAAATGCCGGGAACTATACCACTCGAGAGAATTAGGTACCTACTAGTATAACAGAATATAAACTGTAATTGTTTTTGTTAGATATATTTACCTACGTTGACGATGCATGGAACGGTAATAGTATTGGAAGTATTATGTATCGGTTTAACATTACAGTATGTATTCATTAGAGGTTGTGTCATACGGTTATTAGCATTTGTTAATTTTAACACTTATTTATTACTGGTAGTTGAAGTATGACATGCTCTCGTCAAACATCTCTTGGGTAGTGGCGTGTGGTGAGGTTCGTTACTTTCCCTAAGATATGGTTGAGCGAAGCGATGGTTGTATTATATCTTTACTGAAAATATTACAACTATATGTTGCTTTGTTTTTAAATGTCGTATCAATGTTTGTCACCGTATGTCATATCAATGTTTTAAGTAAGTATAAGTACTTATTCATAACAGATATTTTTGACTTTGCTGTAATTAACGAGGCACTGAAACCGAAACACTGCTATTATGGTGATAATAGAATAATATTTTTTTTGTGGATTATGTATGATGACGACGTACAATATTGTAAATGTCGTTACTGTTGTTAAAGCTGACGAGTTTCTGCGCCCGTTATTCTTGTCAGTTAAAAGATGTCCGCAATGGGTGGTAGGGAAAAATGTTGAACGATTAAAAACCAGTTATTTAAAGTGCACTTAAATATTTATATATTTTTTAATGTTTAATACCTACTTTTAAAAAAATCGTAATATGATGAACGTTTGTTTCCCAACGTTGCAAAGCTATATTTTCATTATTTAATACACAGCGTTTTATAGACATAACATACAGATTTAGCAGAAGCATAATAAAATGAATAAAACATATTTAAATAAATAAATGAAATCCCTGCACAAACAAAAAACCTTCAAATATAACTAATAGGTACCATGTATCTATTAAATGACAAAGGGTATTGATCGTTAATTTGATATAAGCACATAGATAAAAATAGGTAGATAATAATTTAATCGAAACATCCGGCGTTGGGGGAAAGTCTTATGAAATTATGAAGGTCACAGTTATTCTTTTGATAGCATACTTTCATTAGCCAGCAAATAGGTACTCCTCTTGAGCGTCACGCATCTGTTGCAATTACGCCTTAGCCGTCCCCCGACGCGACAAAATAAATAGTTCATTTGAATCATAACATTATCTTAAACTTATATTAAACTTAGTATATATTAATTATAAGAGGTTTTTGTTAGTGTCGTAGGTGATTAAACTTTATATAGGTAGGTACTTCTAGTAGACACGCTACATCTATTATTAATTACTTTCATAGTTGTTTCTAATAAGTAATTTTCTCAATAAAATGCACTTAATAACCGAGACAAAAAATTAACTAAGTAGTTTTAGTATTATTTTAAAAGGGCGCCACGCGCACAGTTGATTAAAAAAGTTAAAACAATGAGGCGCGTTGTTTCGTGCGCAGCGTGCGCTTTTCTATTTTCACAATTTAAAATAAGTACCTATGTACGTTAAATTAAAAGCTTATAAGATTTACGGCCAGCTACTATTTCCTACTCAATAGCTCCCTAAATGACAGACGTTACGAAACAGTTACGGAGGTACCTATAATTTTGATTGCATAGTTCAATGACCTTTTAACATAGTAACGTAAATAAACAAAAAAAATAAGTCATACGCATGTAAAAATCGACCATGCCTCCGAGCTCATAGGTAGGATTCGAACCCACGACCTTTGGCGTACTTGTAACGCTTTTGTGGATGGATATGCATTTCAATTAAGCGGTTCAGTAAGAAGGTGCCTAGGTAAATCTATACCTATACTATATATAAATCTGTTGCTTCTCTCTGTAAATTAATTTTTTGGACAAATTTTATGATAAATTTGGTATAAGCTCATAAATAACATGTAATTGCTTAAAGGATATATCATATCGATTAAAAACCTTTTACTCTTAACTAATGTTAAAAATACGAAAGTGGATTTGTTTGTTACACTTTCACGCCTTAACTACGCAAACTATAATTTGCATAGTTTGCCGGGAGTATTAAAAAATTACAAAGATTTACAAAATTCGACTCATCCATAGAACAGAGTTCGATGTGATCATGTGATCATGACTAGTTTTTTAGCTAAATGAGACCTTATCTCATTTAGCTAAAAAAACTAGTTATTGCGTCATGATCACATCAAACTCTGTTCTATGGATAAGTCGATTTTTTTATTTCATTTAATGAGATAAGGTCTCATTTAGCTAAAAAACTAGTCATGATCACATGATCACATCGAACTCTGTTCTATGGATAAGTCGAATTACTTTTGTCCAGAAAAAAAGTTCTGTTCCCGAGGGATATAAATATAGAATTAATATTAATTTTTAAATATAGAATATGTATAGAAAAATCGGTAGTCTACATTAACGCGAGCGAAGCCACGGGTAAAAGCTAGTAGTCAAAACGGCAATAATATTTTCAAATTACAAACTAAGAACCTTACATTTAATTATTTACCTACATAGGTATGTTACGTTATGGGTTTCTGTGTGTCAAAATATCTGACAGACCAAAGGCGTCTTGTGTGATAGATAAGACAAAAGTTTCCTTATTTTGTCGACCTGATGTAAGAGGATCTACTACGGAGATCCTTCACCAGAACTGGAGTCTCTGGACTCGTAAGTATCTTCTGGGTTTATGTAATAAATGTTAATTATTTGATTTAGCCGAGGGTGCAGAAGTATCTAAGCATTTTCATATTTATTTATTTTCTTGTGCATGAGTTATTAAGATATTGTACAAAGGTTATTAAACTTACCGATACTATTGAATTACTATGTGTTAAACTGGGTAATTTGCTCTATATCGTCTTGTAGGTAGGTAGGTAGTGTGGTGGGGCTTTCGGGCAAACTGCCTCGGGCTTACGTGGCGAAAGCCCAAAACGGCCCCACGGGCCCAATGGCAGGTTGAGGGCACTAGATTGGATGGGGGAGAGCCCCACATAACTACGCCGCTCGCCCGGTGGCACAGTAGGCATTTTTTCCTATTACTAATAAAAAGGTAGGCCTCATAGGCTTTTAAATTCCTAGAATTCTAAAGTGTGGAAGTTGCAAGAGAGCAAGCTAAGATAGCGCGTTGCGGTTCTTTGACCTGTGATCAGCTGGGCACGTAGTGTACTTTTAGATTACCTAGTATGTACTTTTTTAGTTAACAAGTCCGGTATAAGGGAGAATTAATTTTATAAATGGACATGTAACTCATTAATTATAATTACCAAAAAAACACTTATTGTAATAAAATCAATAAAATAAAAAAATAATAAATTTATTTGTATTAACAACTTGTTTTATACATATAAGAAGTTTTATGATCTGCTTTCATAGTAGGTCGCCCTGTGTTATAATTATAAGAGGCAGGATCCTCAGTGTTTTTTATTATTAAGTTGTATTTTAGAACAGACGTGCATGATGCGCACGCAATAATAGTGTATGTATGCGTGTGTGCGTGACGGTATATGTACATATAGCTAAAAATCTGGAACGGTAATAGCTGGTATTACTGTCTAGGAGCAGAAGTTTATTGTAAAGGCGCGGCGCAATATACCTATTTGAAGTGATTTTTTGCAAAACTTAAATAGACCAATGAAATTTTATATTTGACAAATCTATTGCATGACTTTGGAAGAGACTAAGAGACTTTTTTATTATGAAACCTGCCTATTCAATTTTTGGAAAACAAATAGTTTTCTGGCGGAGAGTTGAAGTTAAAGTTGAACATGATTTTGGAATCACGTGACATGCGCAGTAGTGAATAATGTACCAAAACTTGCTACTGCGCATGTCACGTGATTTCAAAATCATGTTCAACTTAAATTCCGGGGATTATAGCCAACTTTCCATACCTATAACCTGAATTAAAGTATTGAGGAACTAGACACTAAACACGAAACATTTGCTTAATGTTGATGACAAGTTGGATACACTACCGATACCAGATATTTAGCAACATCATCGAATGACAAGATAAAAGTTAAAAAGCCTAAACTTGAGCCACCTTCCAACTCCAGCATCAGACCCTTTTCCATATAGGATCAAAGTACTCATCAATACGAATCAAACAAGCCCAAACTCGATTGGGTTGTGTCGTTTTATTGCGGAGTTCCTATGGCCACCTCCCAGCTCAATCTGATCAGCTCCATGTCATCATAATATAGTATTGTCACGCGATATATAAGCGTGGAAAACGGGAAATGGGTCAAATTTAACTTGCAAGATTTCACTACAGACACCGGAACAGGGATAATTAAATAAAAATTTGTAAATAATTAAGAAATTAATAAACGAACAGACCTCGGAAGTTTCTCTTATTCTCAAGTCAAGGGGAATATTTTGACCTTATACAAATCAAAGGAACACCTCGATCGAACCGTCCCCCGCGGCGCATAGCGCCGCGGCGGCGCGCAGCCCAATAAATTATATTTCTCATAAAACTAAATCTACAGTGAAATCAGTGCAAAAATCGTGAATTAGGCGAGGAGACCATCGTAGAACAAAACAGCTGGATCAAGGATACGGAGGTACCTCCAAGAAGACGACCGGCAGATTCCAAGGTGAGTGCCTCTGAGTTCAAATCCAAAATTAAGTAAGAAACGGGTAAAGATAAATCATAAACTAAATTCTCATACATAAAGTCTGGTTACGTTGTTTCGTTACAGAGGTCCGTTGACACCTTCCGGGTACCTACGTATGTAAATCTAAGTTTTAAATTCATATACCTACTTGTGAGCTAAACTATCACGTGGTTAAAGTTTCGTTCTCAATTATAGGTAAAGCAAAAAACAAAGATTAGGTACCCAGAGCCGGTTGGGTGAGCGGGAGCCGGTCGTTCATTATATACCTACTATCTTGTACCTATTTAATACAACAAGACTTAATAAAATTAACACACCCGTAAATAGTAGGTATTTTCTCAATCAGGTACCTACTCTTACTTATCTATTAGATATCAGTAATTTTATCATCATGTAATTTTCGTCATCGGATTTCAAAATTTGCCGTTAAAATTTTCATTTCCAAACCACGTCGCGGTGAAGCGGCAACAACGTAACGAAACGAAAGAACGAAAGGGGAGTATGTGTTAAAGCAAGAAAGATAATGTTGGCGCCCGCCCGCCCGAGGATGATGCAATGCAACGTAAACTCGCTGGCTCGCTCAGTCGGATGGTGATTTCTTTTGCGTGAAAACGTTAAAATGGACGACATGCAGGTAGGTGATTTCTTTGTCAATTTATTTAAAGCCAATAAATAAAATATGAATAACTTGTTTAATGCGTAACTTAACGTTCAAATGTGTCTCACTTTTAATTTTTAAACAAATTTTATTGACTTTATGTCATTAGTGTAAAGTGAAAACTTTTCAGTTTGAAAAAGTGAAATTTAGATTCTTTATATTTGATAGTTAAGAAAACCTTATGTTGCCTTATTATAAGAAGATCTGGGGCAAAATTCTACTTTGAAAAAGCGCTGGCAACCGCGCGAGAGCCTATTTGCGCTCGGATGCGTATAGGTAAACGTTTTATAAAAATAATTTTATTTTTTGTTTGATCTACTATGGAAGCATGAATTTTTCATAATTCATTTCATTTATTGTAACTTTTTAATTTTCGTATTACTTCTAAATTTCTGCGATATATATTTTTTATTTTTATTGTTGTACCTATTGTCACCGGCCTTTAATAAGAGTGCAAGATTTCAAAATTATCTGACGTTTTGAAGTCGATAAAAACCGCGTTAGAAGATTTCGTTACAAACAAATATACAAACTTACAAACATACAGGTGAAGTTAATAAAACCGTGTTAAAAATCGCTGAATGACGACCAACTGTAAAAGCTAAGAAAATATACCTTATTCAATTGACAGAAGTTTAAATTCTCTTTACGTCTATAGATGATTGCAATCGACGAATTACTTTAAATAAATAAATAAAATAATAAATATTTCTTACCTTCACACCAATTAGCCTAGCCCAAAGTAAGCACTGTAGGACTTGTGTTATGGATACTAGGGTTATGGATAGACCCTATATTTGATACATAGATATGTAAAATTCATAGAAATATATACATATAAATACCCAAGACTTAGGTACATATGCTCGTATTCATTTTACAAACATCTGCCCCTTCCGGTATTCGAACCCAAGACCGTCCGTGCGAAAGGCAGGATCGCTATCGTTGCACCAAACGGTTGTTTTGAAATAAAATTACGTTTATTAAAAATGACTGATATTGAATAGATAAGTAAGAGTAGGTACCTGATTGAGAAAATACCTACTACCTACGGGTGTGTAATTTTATTAAATCTTGTTGTATTAAATAGGTACAAGTTTGTAGGTATACAATGAACGATCGGCTCCCACCCACCTACCTAACCGGCTCTGGGTGCCTAAACGTTGTTTTTTACTTTACCTATAATTGAGATCGAAACTATAACGACGTGGTAGTTTAGCTCACAAGTAGGTATATGAATTTAAAACTTAGATTTACGTACTTAGGTGCCTATATATCTACATAGAAATATGAAAGAAGTAGGTAGGTAAGTACCTAGTAAACACGCGGCGCAGGCGGCTTTTTTAAAAACAATTATCAATTGCTTTCATGGTTGTTTCTTATAAACAATTATGTCACCAAAAAACACTTCAATGAACTAAGAATTTTCGTGTCGTTATGTAACTGAGTAGGTATTTAAGTTTCGTGCGCTTTTTATTTCCACACTTTAAAATAAGTACCTACATTAAATTAATAGCCTATAAGATTAATTTACCCCAACGACTCCCTAAACGATATTGGAACAGATGCGTATCTATCTATCATTTTGATTTCATAGTTCAATGACATTGTAACATAGTGATGTAAATAAACAAAGAAAAGTAAAGCGACAGAAAGTCGTCTTGTGTGGTAAATAAATGTTTCCTTACTTTGTTGACGTTATGTGAGGGTCTTCAACGGAGATACTAATAATAATATTTCTTACATTGACACCAATTAGCCTAGCCTAAAGTAAGCATTATAAGACTTCCACTTCCGTGACTCAAACCCAGGATTTAATGTTTATTTCTTTTCTTATGTATGAGTTACGAATATATTGTACTAGGGTCATTTAACTAAACTATACTATTGAATTAATAGGTGCGTAATTAACTCTATCGTCGTCTTGATAGTTAGGTACTTTTGGAAATCAAAACGATGTATCTTAAAGGCTTTTGATTTAAAGAATCTAGTATTTTAAAGTGTGGAAGGTGCGAAAGAGCAAGCTGCGATTGGCGCGTTGTAGTTCTCTATCCCACGATCAGCTGTGCGCGTAGTAGGCACTTAGAATACCCAGTTTGTCCTTTTTTTAGTTAATAAGTGCGGTCATTTAGAAGGAAAACAGATAAAACATAATCTAGAAATTGTTGTATTATCCTAAGCATAAAATCGTATAAGTACATAGAGAAATAAGTATAGTGGGTCCTTAGACGTTCATGTCCCTGGTTGAGAAGAACACTATTATTAATGCTTAGTCGATAATGTTTCTGTTTTTATCTTTATTTGGTCGGTGTATTTAGGTATTGTAATGTAAAGTTTTATATAAAGATTTTTTTTATTGTATAGCACCTTAACATAGATGTAGACAAATCTATTTGCCCTTAGGATGTATTAAGCATGCTGTGTACGCGCGTGACTGTGCAATTAGTCTAAGTACCTTTAGTTTTAAAATTTGTTGTTTAATTGTTACAGTCGTTGGTGTCCCTAATTAAATAAATAAAAAAAACTAAACTGAAAAAGTGCCGTAACATAATCTCAATTGGGATTGTCTAAAAGTAAGTAGGCACTTATTGTAAATGGTTTTTTTGCAGGTGGAAAACGATAGTCCAAAATTCCTAAATAATGAAATGAAATCTGGAAAAAGGCGAATAGGAGTATGCCGCACGTTAATTTCGAATCAAACACTCGATTCGGAAACTGAAAACCAAGATTTTCCCCCCAGTGAAAGCTCGGAATTTGACCCGGATTCAGCTGATCGATTTAGTGATGACTCTATGAACCTTGTTTTTCTATCAGATGTAATATTCTCATTTTAATACTAACAACCATTTAAATGTCCTGCAAAATCAATTAAATATAATGTTTTTTGTAGGTAAGAAGTCATCCAGATAACAAAAGCTTTTGGAAAAATTCTCTTTCGGAAGAACAGAGTTCTTCACATAACACTTTTCCATTGGCAACATCATTGCCCAAGACAAAGGAAAATAATAATCGGATTCTTTGTGAAGATGATACATTACCAATGACAATCATCAAAGACATGTATGAGGTAAAAAACGAATTATTTCCTAATATGACTTATAAAAAATGAAACATGAGTATACGCATCCAGCTATTGGCTGTACTTACCCATTTACCGTGTGCATGTGGATCGTCGTTATGTTTGCCATAATTACATAAAGCTCATATTTTGGAGTTTCAGTTGATAATCGATTACTAATTTTAACCACTTGTCAGTCCACTACCGCGCGCCCCATCCCTCTCAATAGTACCAATGCTGCGCGAATTGTGTGAAAAAAAAAATGTAGGCCTCTTAGATAATAATCAAGCTAGGACTAAACAAAAAATACTACCGTAAAGTTGATTAAATAAAGAATCCATCGCAGAATTTATATATGGTATCAATTGCTACGAGGGACTGACAAGTGGTTATGCACCATCGTGTGCTTGGATAGGTGGCAGGATAGTGGCGTAACACAGTTATTTGCAATAGATCCTTCTGATGGCTGTACTTAGCTGTTTACCGCATGCATATGGACTGACGTAGCACTTGCTATTTAATGGGCCCTTAATTGCAGATCTTCTATAATTAAAAAAAATACCCTGTGCCTTTTGCTTGAGGTTCAAATTCTCAGTTTAAAAGGTGACGTTACGTTTTTGCTAACTATATACACTTACCTACTTTACTTATTTTTTTCTTAAGTATGTTTCTATATTTTACGTTAAAAATTTATTAAGATGCAACCGGTAACAGTCAGTTAAACCTAGTTATTTCAGTACTTAGATTTTTCAGCTAGTACATATTATTATATTTTTCACCATTATGCCCAGTAATAACCCTTTTATGACTAGAACGGGTCAAAATGATATAGCTCTATCTAAATATATGGCTTAATCAGATTGATGCTTGTAAAAATAAGACATAAAAGTAGGTTTGGGTGCAAATGGAAGTTGCCGTAGTGCCACGACGTTTTGTAGCATATGAATGTACAGTAATTTTGTTTTTTAATAGGCCAAGGACAATTCGGAAGAGCCAGACTCAGATTCAGAAAATAACCTGCTCGAACAACCACAGGCAAACAACCAAAAGGGACTGAGGGGCACACACACTGAGGGACAGTCAAAAGAAACCGGTAAAGAAATCCATGACAATGATTTGGTAGAACAAACAAAATCACGTGAAGCAACCGACGTTATAGATATAATTTTTCAAGACAGACGACAAAGAAATGATAGACAATTCTTAACAGAAAACGAGGAAAATGAGACAATGTCAGAAAACGATCAAGTTGGAAAAAAGATTCAAGAAAACATTTTTTCGAAAGCAGTTGAAGGAATAGAAAATGTGAAAATTGCTATTGAAGAAGAATATGCTTGCGAAGACAAACCGTGTGAAAGAAGACAGGAAGAAAACACGAAGGCAGCGCAATTCTCAATTCCATGAACTACAAAAAAAATTTAAAGCTAATAGGATAGAGAGAAATGTTAAGGGACGGTTTCAAGTTGAGCAGCACAAAAGCAAGATAAATAAAAACGAACGGAAAATGCGTTCTACAGTGCTGAAAGTAAATATGTCGAAGAGAAACAAATGATAATAATAAAAGATCGATAAGTAATTTCAAAACCATGCAAATCATCAACTAATGAAGAAATCTATCGAAGTATTGTGGAACCAGAGAAATATAAACCAATAAAAAAACGAAAAAGAGGTATTGAAAAAAGCTCCTGTGCTATCTAGAAGGACCTGGATGCAGTTAAATACCCAAGTCAACAATATTTATAAAAAAAATAAACTGTTAAAAGGTACACTAAAAACTACGCTAAAGACTTAACCATGTAAAAAAATCATTACTAAACAGATTTAAAAAAATCTTAATAAAGTAAACTTACAAGTAATTCACTTCTAGTAAACGTCGACATGTAAATGTAATACTACCTAGTACCTACCTACCTAGATCAACTGCTAACCTAGCATGTGCACAACGATAAAAAAAAAATTGTTTCGCTTTGCGACGCGCATCATGCTATAGCGCTCACATAATATTTATAGTTTTTTAATGAACGCCTTACGTTCTTCAGTTGTATTTGTTTCTAGTTTCTTGCTTGTAAATGAATCATGTTTATATAGCCAATATAGAACTAAATAAATGTATTTTATTTAACTATTTGTTTTTATTCTATTCTCCAATTTTTTTTTACTTGTTTTAATTCTAGGCAAATATTAAAAAATAATTAAATTTTTGGTCTCTTATCTATTATATCATTATATGCATTGTCACCGTTTTGATCACATGTATTGATGACTATACTTTATTGTTACCACAAAGATCTTTTTTTGAAGTTTTCCTTAGGTGAAGCAAAGTAGCAACAGCGCACAGTAGAAAATTACCAATCATGGAGCAGGTGGTCTCTCATTGGTCCGTTTAAATCAGATCAACAATTGATGGTGTGGAATTGTATAAAAATGCTTCGAATAGTTCATAATTTTGCCACCAGAGGGATGGCAATTGTTGATCCATATTGGAGTTACATTTGTATGTAAAGTTATGCATTAGATCAACTAAAGCTGTCCGGATCTACAATTGCTAACGGATCAACAATTAACTGATGCTACAACCCGTTTGATCAACATTTGCCGAGAAGAGATATCTATATATATATATATATATATATATATATATATATATATGTATATATATATTATAAACCATTAATGTACCAACAAAATATTGTTAATAACCTCAAATACCGAAATTACTTACTTCACGAATTACTTAGGATTTCCATAATACTTGCGACCACACAGAGATAATTTTTTGTCAGTGTTATGTATCTGTGGACGGCCGTTTAAGTTTATAGTGAAAATCCCTTCAGACGAACTGGCTAATTTGGATCCTTCGTTAAAAGAAGTCCGATAAAAGCCTATAGGTACATTTGATGTTATTT
The DNA here is from genome assembly GCA_927399485.1 of Calamotropha paludella. NCBI lineage: Eukaryota > Metazoa > Arthropoda > Insecta > Lepidoptera > Crambidae > Calamotropha > Calamotropha paludella. The sequence goes on along the minus strand of OV656803.1, from coordinate 25,955,325 downwards.
GATCGGACTAAATCAGTGTGTAATAATAAATAAACAGTATTGCATTGAACTTACGCATTCAAGAATGAGTATGGGCAACTACTAGGAACAAAGAAAAATCGTTGGCCCTGGAGGCAATCGAGTACGTTTCTTTTAAATTAAGGTAAGTTTTCCGAAATAATATCAACATTTAAGGAAATCTGATTGTACAACTTGGTAATACGTGCAACGGGAGAATTGGACCCATGTTCTGTTCTGCGGAATAGTGGATGGAAAGGAGGCTTTGGGTGACGTGGATTTTTCACAAATTAATTGTAATTATTGTATTTTTTGTATTAGAACAGGGTAATGGTAACACTTTTTTTAATTCGGCCGAAATAGTAATCAACGGTAGTATAGATAGTAAATATAAGTAGGTCACAGGTCTAACTATAAGATACAACTGTTATGTAAATTTTGCCTTTAGGTTAAGATAAATCTGTCAATACGTTTATATCGGAGAACCTTGTATTTTTTTTTATAATTTTAATGGGTTTGTTCTTGACCCCAAACTAGGCCGACCTGTAATTAGCCTTAGATAGGCTTTGCAATTAAGAACTTGTAAAATACTTTAAATAAAAAAAAATATACTTATAATAAAATTATTTTATACCAAGATCTTAGGCACCTTCAAAATAAACAATTCAAGAAACCCTAAGCAACACCTACTAACATTTAGGCTCGACAATGTGTTTAGTTAAATTTTCAATTATTATTTACATAATGTATTATAATTTAAAATAAAAATGTGTGTATGTCAGCTCCCATACACCACGGGAGTTTACTCCTTAAGAACGATTGTTTTTGAATAAGCACAGAAAATAATATAACACAATTTCAAAATAAAAGTGAAAGGTGCGCACGATAGGTTGCGCACAAAAAACGTAACACTTTCATTCGATCACTCTTCATATTTTTGGAGTTGACTCCTTAAGAAACGATTTGTATTTAAGGCGCCCGGTAAAATATAGGTATGAAGAGTAAAATGTCACCTACTTAACATATTGGAGGACATAAAGGGTATGGTCAGTATGGTCAGTACTTTTGTAAGTTGATTTGTGTCACAATGATTTTTAACCAAAAAAAAACGACTAAAATATATTCAGCCTTTCAGTTTTTTTAATACTATTCCTTTTAGGAATATTATTCTCAAATTAGTAACCGGACATGCGTTCAACTACTATTAACTCGGTCGATGCAGTCGCTAAGCATAAAGCCTCTGTAGCACCATGTATTGGAGCGAAGCGTTATACTATTGGGTTGGCAACTAACTAATTGCGAATTTTTTTTAGAAAATAAAAGACATTTTTTTTATGGAATGAAATAACTTTATTCTGTAATGTATTGCCCATTTTGAGCAATGACCTTTTGCCATCTTTCAGGCAGCATCATAATTCCACGTTCATATAACTTCTGGATTTTATCAGCAAAAAACTGAACCAAGTACGATTTGACATCATCATCATTATTTAAATTTTTACCATTCAAGGAGTTTTGCAAAGATCGAAATAAAAAGTAATCAGATGGTGCAAGGTCAGGACTATATGGTGAATGCGGCAAAACATCCCAACCAAGCTCCAATAATTTTTGCCGAGTGACCAAAGATGTGTGTGACCCTGCATTGTCATGATGGAATACAACACCTTTTCGATTTGCCAATTCGGGTCGCTTCTCTTCAACTGCATTGTTCAATTTTGTTAATTATTCAATGTAGACATCTGAATTGATCGTTCGGTTGGGTGGTAAAAGTTCAAAGTAGACAATTCCTTTGTAATCCCACCAAACTGATAACATAACTTTCTTTTGATGTATATCAGCTTTTGACGTTGTTTGAGCTGGTGTCGCCTGGCTTGTTCCACGATCTTTTCCGATTGACATTGTTGTAAACAACCCATTTCTCATCACCAGTTATCAATCGTTTTAAAAATGGATCATTTTCATTACGTTTCTTTAAGAAATCGCAGATGTAAATGCGTTGTGTTAAATGATTTTCTTTCAGTTCATTAGGAACCCATATTTTTCATATAAAGCAAAGTTGTTTTAAGCGCTTTTCAATGCATGTATGAAATACATGTAGTTTCTCTGCATTCTCACGTGTTGTACCTACTGTGACCATCCGAATCGATTATTGCTTTGATTTAGTCGTCATCAACTTCAACTGGACGACCAGAGCGTTTTTCATCTTTGAGTGAAAAACCACCAGATCGAAATTTGGCAAACCAATTTTGACACTGCCGTTCTTTTAAAGCTTCGTCACCATAAACAGCACATAACTTTTTGTGAGCTTGCGATGCGTTTTTTCTTTTCCGGAAATAAAAAAACAAAATAGGACGAAAATGTTCTTTTGATTTTCCATTTTTCAACAGACGCCAAACTAAAACTACACAACCGATCAAAAAAACTTTTTTACTGATTGACATTTGAAGTACCAACAATCAAATAACAAAATGTGTTTGACATTTCGATTACGTCAGCAAACCTAGAAATTTAACTAAAGCCATATCTATGAGTGAAATCCGCAATTACTTAGTTGCCAACCTGTTATTATCAATGATAAATCATTAAGCAGTAAATGTTATAACAATTAAGCAGTTAAATAGTGTTATAATTTTTATATATTTTATGCATTTTCAATGCGATCTTATAAGATAAATTATTATAATAGAAAAATACTAGAAAAAATCGACTCGGGTCACAAGTGAATTCTCAGGCGGGAACCGAACCCGCAACCCGCCTGAGAATTCACTTGTGACCCGAGTCGATTTTTTCTAGTATTTTTCTATTATAATAATTTATCAGTTAAGTAGTGGTCAAAATTCCCGTACATGAAAATAATTCAAAGGAAAAAGTGACGTGACCTGTGCCTGTTTTGACGTTTTTGTAATGTTGGTTCTGACTGCATACGTTACCTTATAACTATTTTTTTTAATCAATTAGCTTAAAATAATAGTTTTATGATTGAATAAAAGCGAAATAAAATTCAATAACGTTTAGTAAATTTTAAAATTCCATAAGAATGAAATCTTTTATTCTTGTGAATTTCAAAATTTGGTCACGTTTTAGTCCTAAACCTGTTGGTTCGATTCATTACAAAAAACACGAAAATCGGCTAAGAACTCATAGAGTTATGGCGTCTCATACATTTCGTCATTGAAACTGATCCATGGGAGCTTCGCTCGTTCTTTCGTCATCAATGTAAGGGCCCAACCAAGGTGCAAAAGTACATCAAGTATATCAATTTAGAATTAATTATTATTTGTGTTCATAGTTTTTAATTATTTTTCAGTACTGTCCCACTCTTTATATTAATAATAAAATAGATATTTAGTATTGTACTAAAAATAAGTATTAACCAATAATAACACGATGAAATGATATCCGACTTGATTATGTATCACTGATTGATACGTAATCTCCAAAAAAACTCCAAAAATGAAATTTTACCAAAGTTTGATACGTTGAATTCATTAAGATAGCTTTATCAAAAAAAAACCATTTTCAACGAACACTAAAATATTGAGTTCATTACATTTATACATACTTTTTGGGAAATCTCCTTTCAATAGCAATAATTCTATAATAATAAAAGTATCGAAATAACTTGGATATATAGTACCGGTAGGTACTGGACATGTACTTAGTCACGAGAAACCCTAGACTTTTGATACAGATAGTAGGGAGCATGCCCTCATCAAAGCCCTTTTTCTCAGGAACGTGTTTAGGTAACAAGTTGTAGTTAATATAATATACTGAGGTTTGTAAAACCAATCAAAAGATACGGCCTTTTATACTCCTCTTATGTCGCATATTTTGACACTTGCAAAGGAAACGAACCCAAAGAAAGGATGGAACAGAAGAAAGAACGGAAACTAATTTCGTAGTTACATCACAAAAAACCATACATATCAAATATGGAACCCTCGGTGCGCCAGTTGGACTGGCTGGCTCCAGTTGGCTGATTTACTTAATAAGTTCCAAAACATTAAAAATAAACTCTTAATTCTTCTTAACGCAAAAACCCGCCAAAAGAATTTTCCTTATTTTTAGATTGTAGTTGTCATTTCTTTATGTCAGCCATTATTCATTAACAGGCACGAGAATTCTTGCTGCGAAAATTCTCGAACAGAATCTCTAACACATGAACCCATCAAAAAATGTCATTTGCTTAATTGCTATTGAACTCTATATATTAGATCCAAAGCTGAGAATCGAATAGACATTTGTCAGTTTTGAGTGACTAGATGTGCTGTTGACTGTAGGTACAAAAACCGTAGGAGACATTTTGGTAGATAGCAAATTTAATTCTTTATCGAGAGAATAAATCACCTAAGACCATAGGACATACTTGCTTTATGCGAATTATTATAATAAAGATCAAGCAACATACGTGACAGGTGACGTTAGACTCTATTATGAGTTAATATACTATAATTATATTGCATCATTATTTAGTCCATTAAAAGGCTTTGAAATTACTAATCTGTGACATCGGGTTCACTCACTATTAACGACCCCAAATCGGTTCTTGCCTAAAGTTTATTTATCTGCAATTATTAGTGAGTAGCGTGCATTGTGGGTTATCTAAGTAAATGATTCGCGAATGCAGTATAATAGCGGGGTGTTATTTTGGGGGCACGCGGTCCGGGGTTTATGCACGTGCACGACGTTACAGTCGCCACGACCCCTCGTGGTGGTACATTAGGGTTGACCTGTCCCTTATTATAATATTATGATTTCCTTTTTCACTTGTTTTATGATATTTTAAAAGAAAAATTAAAGAATTCGAAGTTAGCTCTACAATAAATAAAAAAGACGTGCATCACATATCTTTATTTGAAAATATTTAGATTTATCCTAGATCTAATCAGATTATAAATTGACTGGAAGAGTTTAATTAAACATTTCCCAAGTGTAAATCATACCATCAACGAGAAGATCCAGTCATGTAACACTTGAAATGTCAATTTCAATATCTAAGAGCCTATCGTAATCTTCGTTCAGGCAATTATCACCTACGTCCATTAAAATACCCAGCTGAAATTTAATTTACGGGGGATTAATTTAGATAAATTATATAATTTAATTTTTCACGTAAATCTCTTGGCATTCAATCTTACCATACTATTTTATTTCATACTCTTATACTACAGGCTGTACGACTCTGGAATACATTACCACCTTATTTCAAAAAAGCATATTTAAGTTTTTAGTATTATGATCCAGTATTGTTTGACAATTTATGTAGGTATTTAAATGTATGTTTATGTAGTATATGGTTTTTATTTTCTATTTATCTTTTTTAATGCACCACCAGAACGTTATCTGTTTACAACTGTTGACTGGTGAGGAATGCCTATTGGGATTAAGCCCGCCATATGTGCCAGTTTATTTAAATAAAGTTTCAAATAAGTAAAATTAACCATAACATGGTAACTATGTCGTATTAACAACTTTGCTTTGTTTGAGAATCCGTTTCAAATAAGTATCACTCTCTAAGTTTTATCTTGGTAGCATCATGCAAGTAGCAGTATCATAAAAATAATGACGATAAAAAATAATAGTTATATACGTAGTAACTCATAAATAGGTAGGTGCCCACCGTCACTCTCGCCGCCAAGTTTCTGTGGATTAATAACAGTTTAGTGAATGTCGCTATGGACATAATGAGCACATCCGGCCATTAGCCCATTTGTTACAATACCACTCGCCCTCCACCCATGAATCTTGTATTAGGTGTAACACAATATGGCGGATTAATAACAGGCCCTATCATCCGGTTACGAAGCAGTTATATGACATTAACAGAAACGCGCAGATTTAACTTTAAAAGACTCTCCGTTGTTAACTTAGCGATCTTGTTACCTGCTGCTAAAGTCTAACCTTTAAGTAGAGAAAAACTCCCCGTCACAGTTTTTGATTGCAGAGAACTCCGAACATCAACGATTTTGATATTTTTTTTCAATTTGCTGGAATTGTTTTGACTTAGGATAATGGATAGGTTTAACACAGCAACGCGAGGCCAAGTCAGCTAGTTTTTTATAATTTTTAATTCCGTTTCAATTTATTTTGTACTAGCGGTCACCCGCCTGCATCACTGGGCGTAAATTTATGTAAAATTTTCTGAAAAAATGGATTAATTAATGACAATCAAATCAATTATTAACATATACCAATGAAAAGAAATAATTATTAGCCCATCGAAGCGGGCGGGTGACGGCTAGTCAGCATATAAACAAAGTCTCTACATTTAACTGTTGGACTGACAATTTCAGTTTTCTAGTTATGATCTTAAACAGAAAAGTCATTATTTGACTTAATTAACTGAAACCATTACCATAACAACCCGCTGAATAAAATAGTCCGGGAAAAGTTTATAGAAGTAAATCGCAAAAAGGCAAAGGGACCATACAACTTAAAAAATAAGTTGCCCAAAACCATCTACAGCCATCATCGCCCTACATCTATCTCGTCTCCCGCGTTGATTGGTCTGATCTCATACCGATAGGTTCAGTAGTTTTGACATGATGCATGACAAAGAAAAGCATTTTCATTGTATCAATATAGATTACTGCACAATTGCTATAAAGACACATAAGTAATAAAATTAAAATTATGTTATCAACTATTTAAGTTATAAATATTATGTATTTATCACTAAAATTCACATCAGAATCAGAAAATTATAAATAATAAAGTATAAAAAACTAATGTTGCAGATTCAGAAGTATTAACAATTACTGCTGTCCGCGATAGTTTTTCCCAGCATACTTTGACAGAGCCCCTAACTCCTCCTCAATGCGGAGAACTTGATTGTATTTTCCTATTCGTTCGCAACGTACGGGTGCTCCACACTTTAGTTGTCCGGCTGACAATCCTACCACCAAGTCAGCTAAGAATAAATCTTCAGTATCACCCCATCGATCCACCACTACAACCCCAAAACCATTGGCTTTCATCAATTTATATGCCTCAATCACTTCAGTTACAGTTCCACTTTGGTTGAGCCTTAGACCAAGAGTATTACCAGCTTTCTTTTCAACAGCCAATCCAACCCTCCTTAAATTAGTCTGCGTTAAGTCATTACCAAATAATTGGCCACTAGTACGGCCTGCCAAGTTCGACCATGCTGCCCAATCATCGCAATCAAACCCATCTTGAACAGAACAAACCGGAAATTCTTTCATGTTGTCAAGGTACACCTCTGCCAGTTTGTCCGACGACATATAATCTTGGGGGTTGGAATTAGGGTTTTTAAATTCTAAATCATATGCACCATCTTTGTAAAAGTCAGATGCAGCAGCATTTATAGCTATTTCCGCCTTATTAGCAAAACCGCATCGCTTAATAACATCCGTAAGAAATAGTAGTGCATCTCGGTGGCTTTCTAACGGTATAGCGAAACCGCCACTGTCACTGACATATGTAGCTTCTGCGGGATATTTGCTAGCGATAACCTCCTTTACGTAATGATAAATTTCAGTTCCAATTCGTAGCGCCTCGGAGAATGAGGAAGCACCAGTAGGCATAATGCAATACTCCTGAAATGGCAAGCCATTGGAAGATAAGATACCACCCATCAGTATGGTGAAATGCGGAACTGGTAATATGATTGTCGTAACTTCAGCCATGTCCGAAATGTGCCTATATAATGGCACGCCTTTCTTTGCTGCACCCGCCTTCGCTATAACGAGGGAAACGCACATGATAGCATTAGCGCCCAGCCTAGATTTGTTGTCTGTTCCATCTAGGGAGATTAAGAATTGATCAATTTCTTTCTGCATGGTTACCTCCAGATTTTGTTTTATGAGTTCAGGGGCAATAATAGTGTTGATATTTTTGACAGCATTTAATACCCCCATGCCACGATACTCAGCAGGGTTATTGTCACGAAGCTGCACGTCTTCGGCGATTTTTTTACTATCAGTAGAAGGCACTCCAATTCTGAATAAACCCAGTTCTGTTACCATATCGACCTCAACCGTAGGGATACCATTTGCGTCAAATATTTGTCGAGCAAGAAGAATTTTGATAGGCATTATTTTATATTATTGTAATTAGTTGCTAGTATCACACAAAAAAAAACAAAAATACCACCAAAACTAAACTATTGTTCAACAATAAAGATGGAATTTTTATAAAAATGTCAATCAGACAAAACAGTCAGGTTTTGACAGTAAGTATTTCTCTCATTAATACGTTTGAATTTAAAGCTAAACTAAAAAAGTTTTTATAGTTTGTAAATTATTTAAAGCTAAGTCTTGTACAACATTTTATTCTTAATGAAACAACATTTAATATTAGAACAGATAAAAATAAGAAAAATATTTATTTTTTTCCTCCCGAATGTGTTGGAAAACGTCGTATTAATTGGTGTTATGCACAAAATTGGTTACTAATATGATATTGTACTATAATAAAGCAATTTTATTTCGAACATACTAAATGTGAAATATTGTTATAACGAAAAACTAAACATTGAGGCTGGAGAGCTTGCACGTGCGTTTAATCCTTATGTAAATCCTACATTACATTTCGATAAGGTGTTTTTTATTAATTGAAAAAGAGATTAGGAGGCGCGCTTTCGAATACGGTAGGGCTTTTTATCGCCCCGCCATTGTTGTGATAATGGTGTTGTTACAGCGATAGGGAAATAATTAACTCCACACGTGTTGTTGTTATGTGCATCGACAGGAACTTGAACTAATATATACCTATCTATTATTAAAGTACTTGTCTCCAATTCATTAATGAGCCCTAGTTTTATATAGTTTAGTAACATGCTACTGCCTGAATATAAACAATGTCATAAGGATTGTCAAATGCAAGTAAATCCTAACAATTGTTTAGACTGTTGCTTTTATTGTTTTAGTAAGACGTGCGTTTCTTTTAGGACTGCTTTTATTCTTTACGGCCTGAACATTTTTTTTATACATTTATTTGTAGTTGTATGTTTATAATCAAAAAGCATATTGGTTTTTTGTCAGAGGCAATTTTAATCATTTGTTCCAATTACCCATGAACCTAAAAAATAATTTCTAGGAAGATGCATGTTCGAATAATTATATTTTTTTTATTGATGGTCACTTGATTTTAAATGTTCTTCAGTTAGTATGGTTTCCTATCTTTTTCCTTTCTTATAGATTTAGATGAAAACTTTCATTAAACTAAAGTAATCGACATTGCTCGAAGGATCGCTCAGATGAAGTGTCAGTGGGCGGGACAAAAGGGAGAACTACAGCCTTAGGGGCAGAAAAGTGATCGCAAACAGTATGACGTACAGTAGGTAGACTCTCTATAAGGTGGATCTTCGATCTGGTCAAATTTGATACGGGCAACGTAGAACAGGTCGTTACGGGGATAGTTGGTACTTATGCCAGTAGTGGACATCGTAAGAAGAATTTGATTATAAAGACGCAAGTAGTTGACAGCATGGAAATAAATATGATTTTAATTTAAATCTAATTAATAGGTACCTACATTTTTTAATACAACATAAAATTAGCCTCACCTCAGAAGTTTTCTCCTCCTACAGCTTCTATATTACGGCCCAACTATTTACATTAAGTGACAAAAGTGCAAAGCGTGATCAGCATAATTGATTTCTAATATAGTCCGCCTCTGAGCTTTTGAGGGGTGATGTTTCAATTTGCTCCGGAGTGATTCGCAAACACGAATTACTTACTCAGCCCCATATTTACACTTTTAGCGCTCTTATACACTCAAGTGTTCTCTATGCAATTTATTAATGTGAATATGTTTGATGATCTGCAGCTACTTTGCCTCTGAAATTCGAGAAAATTTAATTTCCCAGGATAAATAAAAATATGCTTATTGTATTAAAATAAATGAAGTTCTTTTAACCCGAAAGATGGGCAATGTGTTTATCAGTCTATGTATGTAGGTATGTTTGATTTTATGTGGTATTTAACAATCAGCTTGACTTAAATTTTCATAAAATATAATAAGATCTGTAATTAAGTTCTTGTTAATCGCATAATAGTCCTTATTAACGTGAATATAAATTATTTCAATATTATTCTTTGAATAAAATGACAATTCAAGAATGTTACTGCTAGTTTTTTGAAGTTTTTTTAACGACCTTTACCTAAAGAGTGTCTAATAAGTAATCTATGTGAGATATACCTAATATAACTAATTGAGGTATAAACAAATAATAAATCAACTCCTTCGACGTAATGACAAGATTTCGAAATTTAGCGTTATATAATTCTAAACAAAAAAATAAATAAAATAATTCAAAAATCCCGACTGTGTAAGAATGAACTTTAGGTAAAAATAAACTAAAAAGAAAAAATCAAAGAAGTTATTCAATACTAGGTACTTAACAAATTTCTAGAGTATTGGACTTGTTTATCTTTCGGGTTTATTTAGGTACTTACTTCAAGTTAATTTTTGGGCAGTCGAACTTTTTGATCTTTTTGATATAATTTTTTAAATTTTCTTTTTTTGATTTCTGTAACTCATACTACAACTACGTCAACTGGGACAATTCAACAATAAGGATTTATCGGCATAATACATTTAGCATTATTATGTTATAAAAAATGTATTCATTAATTCTTAATTAATATTCTATCTAATAAATATTCATTAATTCTCGTGATTAACTCACGAGTGAACGTGAGTGAGTCCGAAACATACTTGGGCAGTTTTTTACGTTACTTAGCAGTTTGATTTTCCACAGTTTTAAGAAACTGTAGACCCGAGTATATGGCTTTTATTTCAACTCGATACTTCCACTCGTTCCCGAGTGTCTTGATAGACAGACGGACGGAGGGACAGACAGCAAAGTGATCCTATAAGGGTTCAAATTTTTTTGCGTTTGAGGTATGGAATCCTAAAAATAGCGAGGTGAATTAGGTATCATTACAGAGTCAATTAACTTAAAACACCTATGGAACACTCTGTCATTAAACAAGACAGATTGTCATATGGACTTTGCTACATAGTATTAGTATAGACATTGATTCTGACATTACAGATTCGAATGAAACAATATGACTCAATGTCTGAATGTAGAGCTTTTTTGATTGATTTATTAAGTTTAGACTAATGATATAATCATAACGAGATATAATGATAAGAGGTACATATAAAAAATTGGTATTTTATCACTATTATATATTTTTACCTGAATAAACGCTACTTTACCCGAAGACATATTTTCGAAATAGACTGACAATTCCATAATTTACAGTGCCAACATGCAAATAAACAAATTGTTCGGATTTTAATTTACATATGTACGCATCTAAATCTGTTGATTTCATTACTTTATAGTTACATCCATAACCATTTGCAGATACATAATCATTATTGTTAAGAATCTTAATTGTTAAGTTTTTATGTCGAAAAAATGCCATAGGTGCATTGCCAAGTCATCAGGACGCTCTCGTTGGGACAGGTATACCTGCCCACACATATGTATATAAAGCAGTACAGATTAGTTTCATAGCGTATATTTCCGTATTATTATCTATGCGTGAAAGGTGTAGTCGTATCACGACGTAGTATAAAACAAAGTCGCTTTCTCTGTCCCTATATCCATAAATCTTTAAAACTACGCAACGGATTTTGATGCGGTTTTTTTTTATTGATAGAGTAAGTCAAGAGGAAGGTTTATATGTATAATACATGCATAATATAGTAGAGTATTGCATCTGTGCGAAGCCGGGGCGGGTCGCTAGTTTATTATAATACAGTACAGTTATAGATTTCAAAATTGTATTTCTGTTTTTCGGCCCTATGTTAAAATTAGGACGAAATTACAATGACAAACAAAACACGATTCGAACGAATGAACGTAACCAGTTTTGACTAAAATCAACAATGATCATTAATGATGAAACACGTGGTTTGGAGGTACTTAATTATATCTAAATAGTTTCGGTCGCATCACACTGAAGCATTTCGCCCCGTGGGAACGGCACCTGGACCAGTCAGGAGATGCGCGATAATGTGACGTGTCACGCGAGCAATATTGCATAGGGAGCGAATTAAAAAGTTGAGTTGAGTTTTTCACACGACCTCATTGAAGTATTTGAGTAAGTATTATCAGTTTAATTTATGAATTTGAGTATTTACCTACCTAATAGGTAGGTAACTTAACCTCGACATCAAGAGCTTACTTACTGTAGAAATTGTAACTCAACACTTTAGTGTTATGTTATAGTGGCTGAGAAAAGCATTAAATCATGCTTTTCTCAGCTTATTCATGTCAGCATTGAAATAAAGATCGAAATGTTTTATTACGCAGTGAAATTGGTACCCATAAAATGAGCCATTAAAGAACTGACAGAGGCCTTAATGCGAGTTTAAGCGTTAATGGAGTTTAGTATGAGCGCGCCTAGCGGTAACCAACAGAAACTACGAATATTCATAGAAATCTCTTACACGCTCCATAACCAATATTGAATGCGTGAATGCACTAAGGTCTCAGGACAGCGCACTAAAGACTCAAGCTTTTCACAAGGGCCGGTCCCTTGTGAAAACTGGCAAGTTTCCACAATCGTAGACCGAACGCAATTAACACGGCGCAATAAGGCACTTGAAAATATTTGTTTCTATTAATATTTTTAATAAGTTAATTTTTTAACGCGTATAAATATGGATTTTAGTTAATTTTATATATTCTTAAATTAAGCTGTAAGAAGACAATACTCAATTATGGAACATGACCCCATGAACATTGATCAAAATTGTCGATTCTAAATGACCCCACAACTACGTTGGGGTCCGCATCGATTAGCGAAAGGTGCGCAAACACTTGATAGGGTCGCGACCGCGGCCTGGCACCGAGCGCATCACCGCATGCACCACTGCACGTCCGAGTCACAGAATTAATACAGTATTCGAAAAAAAATATATAAACTCTTGTTACTTAGATTTTCCTGTTGTTTCCTTGTTAAATGCTCTACTTGAAAATAATTGGAATAGAAAGAAATTTTAAGAGTAAAATACTAATTAGTTAAGTAAAAATTATAAATTTAGTTCTTACATTTCCGCGCTTAACTCACATAAAAACGTTAGCAATTTTTTAGTTAACGTTATTATAACGTTAATGAAACGATATCATCGAATTATAAAATAAATTATTAACAAAATCCATAAAAAAGTTGTTTTATTTAAATGTGTAATGTGCGCAGAATTGTAAGAATTAAATATGTTAACATTTTTTAAGTATTTGTAACTACTTTAATGTAAACTACTCAGTCTACCACCAGTTCGGAATTTGGGAGGCCTTTTCGAGAAGAACTAGCGAAATAATCTAGGACGGAGGAGGAGGAAGGATATTAATCAATTTGATCTGTCTTATAAAATTTTTAGGTATCTACGTACTCTTATATTTTAACTAAATTTATTTAGTGAATACATGTAGAAACACGCTCCGTTCGAGATATATATATATTTTTTAAAGATATTTAAAATGAAAGAATATATATTTAAAATTAATAAAATATCATTTTACCATGGTTATGCACCATTATAACCTGATTCTTGTCAGAACCATTCGAACAAAGTCGGTACTGTGAACGATACTAACACATTTTAGTAAAAGCATTGTCTTACAATTTATAGTGTTACAAAAGGGCATTGCTAGGCATTAGAACGTTCTAAATGAGGATTCCTTATCAAACACAATTTTGTCATGTCATCAATAAACGTTTTTTATTTGCTTTTGATAATGCTAAAACCAACGGCACAACGCATGTGCACCCACCAAAGAGGTTTCTTGTATTTACCACTAGACAATTGCAAGAATTAAAAACGTATTATAGTAATAATTTAGTAATTAAATAACAGATCATTATTCTATGCTAAAACCAACGGCACAACGCGTGTGCACCCACCAAAGAGGTTTCTTGTGGGTACTACTAGACATTTGCAAGAATTAAAAACGTATAATAGTAATAATTTAGAAATTAAATAACAGATAATTATTCTATTTAAAAATTGATGCCTCTTACCTCTTACTATGACTTTCTTTTGTTCCTCCTTATTTTGCATATTATTCATGCCAGTAAGCATCGAATCAGGTGCTCCTCTGTCAGTCCGTACCTGTCAAAAGATTAAGTGTTCGTTATCAGTATATATAAAAGGCTTTTGTTCTTGAGGTACTGACTGACAAACAGCGCTCAGCATAAACCGCTGAACCTAAAGACTTGAAATATGTAATCTGCGCTAACGAAAGAGTAAAAACGTTCGCTAAGGATTTTGTAAAATTCAACTCCTAATGGAATATAGGATCAACTGTTGTATGGAAATCTCTCATTTTCTAAGTAAGAGGTACGGAATTCGAAATACGTGCTCACTTTTACTTTACTTAGTAAAAAAGAAATATATATGGGACTCTGCGTTTTCGAAAATTCCATTTATAACCCCTGACCTAAAAAAGGGTTGTTATTACTTTGAGCGCTATATGTGTGTGTGTCTGTCTGTGTAACTGTCTGTCTGTTTTTTTTTAATTAAAAGCAGGTTTTCTACCGGTAGTTCTCAACTTGTTTTATCAAATTTGGTTCAGCTATTTCAAGGTGATCAGTTCTTTTGTTAACTGCGGTATATATCTTAGACACATAATGGGTATAAATTGACTGATATTTCCCACTTATACATGACTACAAAACCATGTACGGTTCATATGTATATTAATGAACATAAGTTAACACAATACGTAGTAAAACGCTATCATAGAGAAATGATCAAATATACGACTGTTATCAGAAATTAACAGAGTACTTATTTTCTATTTGACTCCTACTACATACCTATGACAACGATAATTCTAATATAAAGTTATAATTAATAATTAATCGAAAGTAAACATGAAGTAAAAAAAAACACAAAAAGGTAAAAGATAAAATAATTAATCAGTTACTATGTTATGCATACAAAGAGATCAACAATAAACACATGAATTCACACAGAAACCTTAATTCATGAAAACTATATATTCGCTCAACAACTGACATACATATTAACACACAATATTAGTACAGTTACGGCTTAACGATAGGTATGGTATTAACCTTATAATAAAAGAAAATAACTGTAGTCATCATAACTTCCTGGGACGATTTGTCCCAACTTTCTTTGTAATTAAGTTAAAACACCCCAAAAGCAAAAAGAAAAGCAAGCAAAAAAGACTTAAATTATACCCGTTTTTTCCCTTAAAGGGGTGAAAAGAGGAATAATATATGGAATAAACTATTGTATGGAAATCTATTAAGGAAATTGTGACTTTCGATAAAAAATAGTGTACATGTTTTTCTTTAAAAGTTAGCCCTAATTGTTTAAAATAGTGCAATAAAATACTACAAAAATTAAAGGTACTTTTTTAAAGTACGAAGCGTGAAGTTCAATAAGGCTTATAACCATGACGGTTTTAAAAAAGGGTTAAGTAATTTTTTTATTCTACTACTTTTTTTAAATTAAGAAACATGAAATACAAATAGGTAGTGGACTTTTATTATGAGTATGCGACCACTGTTTGATCCCAGCTCAGGTAGTGTTAATGGGCATTTTCTATGAATTTTTCATCTTGAAACGCCGCTTACAAGCAAAGTTATTAATAGTAATACTATATATTTACTTTCAAATTCCACGTGTACGAAGTTAAGTGCATAAGCTAGTTAGTTATACATAGATATGCGAAAACACCTCAAGGTTTATATATAGGGCAAACCTCGGCTAATCGGTGATATGAAGTAATTCTGAATTACTCAATATCTTTACGGATTGTAATAATTTCTAGTACGTGGCGGCACTGTCATTCAACATGCTAACATCCAGCAAGTATCCGCACGTATTCGTCAAAATTAAGAAAAATAAACTTTTGTGATATCAACAGGTGTAGCGTCTAATGTGTAGTTGATCGGTGCAAGGTGTTAAAAACTTTAATTTAAACAAAACAAATTAAAATATGGCAAAAACTAAAGAAAAATCCATTAGGTTAAGAGTTTTTAAACACATCAATTTTGTTAGAATTATAAAAGTAACAATTTTCAATTTTTTATCATTAGTTTCAGCGGTTGATTTCTTATCTTTTTCCGATGTTGTGTATTGTTTTATATCACAATGTAATCAAGTGGACTTCTTAATTTACAATGCAAATTATGTTTAAACTATGTCCAACAGGTCCACACTCATGGAGAGTCTTCTTAACCAATTTTGGTAACTGATAATCCACAAGATCCTGAAGAACCACAAGAGGGAGCCTCTATAGCACACGAAATCCCGAAGATAGCCACAACGAAGAAAACACTACCAAAATGAAAACAAACCAAGCAATAAGTCACTAAGGGCAAAGTTAATGGACGTCTGCAAGACCTGGTATTATATTAAGTGCCAAACTATCCTAGTTCCAGCATTTTTCTGTGTTCTGAATGTCATCTGTCTGATAAGTTTGTCTAATAAATAATCAAATTTGGATTCTTAAGTTATTCATGTGATTAAAAAGTTCTTAAAGTAATGAATAAGTAACCCAAAGATGTTTACACCAATACAGATGTTATACTTTTAATTAATAGATAAATAGTTACTATTATTTAATAATGATTATTAAATTGGCTTTTATTTATAGTTTTAAATTATATCACAGCTTAACCTGACTATATCATAGAATAACCAAGCACCACATATTACCTGAATATCACTTAATTGCCAACTTTTCATGTGTCAGTAAAAATGTTTATTAAATTTATTTGGTACATCATAAATATATTTATAAGTTCAGAAATGGTAGTCAGATTCATGAACTTTTACTAAGTAATACTTCAAAAATAATTGAAAAGGTAGGTAATATTATATTGTCAGAAAGCCTAACTATCACCGATTAATCAAGGTTTGCCCTATCTCTTTTGAGTTTCATTAATGAAAGATTTGACTACCGCGATGCTATAAAGACTAACTTCATTAACTTCTACGAGCTACGTAGATGTTTGACGAAAAGTCTTAATATTACTACGGGCACCGATCAGTTATATTACACACACACGGCACTTATCGCCGCGTCTTGACAGTAGACTCTACTACTCTACAGTAGACTCTACACTCTAGACGCAGCAATTTGGGCCGTTTTAAGTTTGGAGCATAAGTTTTTGTAACTTCAATATATATATTCTTACTAGCTGCCTCAGCCACGCGTTGCTGTGTTATAAATTAAAATGATATCTATCCTATCTTTCAAGTTGGATCAAACCGTACACGGTGTACAAATTTGATTAAAATCGGTTGAGTTGGTGAAGAGTTCACTGGGAACACACATTGTGACACTGGCTTTTTATATATTAAGATTCTGGTCTTACCAGCTCTCCCAAAAAACTGATATATCCAATAGCTAGTTTTAGCGTGTCCACTTTAGACAGCCGTTTCTCGTAAGGTAGCGTTGGGATGTGCGCTCGTAAACCTTCAAATGCGTCGTTAATAGACTGCATGCGACGCCGTTCTCGGAGATTTGCTGCTTGCCGCTGCTGAATTTGCTGCTGAGGACATCGAGATCGTCTTTTGTGTAGACGCCGGCAGTCCGATCTTTAACAAACCCTTTTTTATTTACCTAGATAATAATGTAAATAGATCAGGTGCAATTAAATATCCTGTATGAATAATACGTAAATCTATACTCAGTACCATTAATTTGGAATACATATAATGATGATCATAATGAGCTGAGCATATGGATGCATCGATTTTTATTTATGAAAAACGACCTTGTATTAATAATTATGTTTATACTTAACATAACATATTTTATCATAAATTGACGAACCGAAATTTTGACTAACCGAGTACATATTAAGTGAAACTGTTATTAAAGTGCTCAGTGGTACATTATACAAAAGCATTCGAAATTTTACAAGTCGTTGTAAAATGGTATTACACTTTTATTTATGACACTTTACGTTTTGGGACATAATTGTATACTTATAGGTATTACCTATCTATATTTATTTTATTTCTAGATTAGAGTTGACATTCTTCCTTTGTGGGTAGGTACTTAATTTTGGAAATGCTATAACAATGCAATAACGCTATTTGTTTTAGATTTTACGATATTATAGTCATATTTAACTCCCGTTAAAAAAAATACGTAGACTGTTACCATTAAGTACCCAAAAAGTAGTAAGTATTTTTTTTACCACTTTCCATAAATTATTTAAATAAATCAAAAGCGACTATTACCTAACTTAATTATACCAGTTATTATTATCTCTATACCTATCTGAGTAGGTATCACATCAATGTTTAACATAAAAATGGAATTGTTAATTAGTCATAAAATTATCACCTTATATAATTTGTTATAATTTGGCTTTAAATAACTTCGCATCTGCGTATGTAATGAAATAAAACTTAAGTACATGCTGTTGACTTAGTCTTCCTATGTGATAAAAACTTATATAAGTAACTGTGATAAATATCTGTAAATGGCATATATGATTTTAATACTCGCAGAGCAATTTCCATTTTGTATAGCTTTAGTATCACGTTTTTAATAATTAATCAAATTATCTATATATCATTATCATGATGTGGATTTTTGTAATAAATTAAATTTTAATGATTATAACTAACCTTTTTCTGGGCGTAGAATGATTCTCCTGATCGCTGGCGTATAAACTGCCATCAGACATCGAAGAGTCATCATAAAGGAACATATCGGAGCTGTTAGCTGAGGACGGCGAGCCATCTACATTCACGGGGACAACGCCAGCAGCCTCCAGAGCTGGACACCTCATCGGCCCGTTACCACCCTCCATGTCAAACATTGTTTTGGGGCACCGAGCACGCTTTACAGAATTATTCTTCCATATCACACACTTTTTCAACGAGCTGATAGCTCTACGTGTGGTAAGTGTAACGTGGACTGAGTGAACATAAAACTGAGTGAATCTAGAGGGAGAGCAAAGCCCGACAACTAATGCTACGCCCCGCCCTGCAACGTACTCCGCCCACAACTGACACCGCCCAATCAAAGATGACCCCTGTTTTATTGTAAAGAAGCCTTTTTGCGACACATGTTACGATATATCGAGAACGCAATATATCTCTAGAACTCCACGCCTAAGCGTTTTCCATTTAATAAAATATAATCTTTGCGGATATTTCAAATAATGGGCTCCTTCTACAGGAATATTCGCTACCACTTAGGTTCAATCAGTTCGTAACAAAAATTTGGTAACAAAGATTTATTCTTTAAAAACAAATTAAATATAAATAATTTTTTTTTGAAGTCAAGCGGTAATCGGCTATGTTTCATCAACCACAGGGCTAATATAAACATAATAAAGCTTATATTTACACTTACAGACTAAAGTTGTTAAAATAACATAACGATAGATTTTAGATGTGTCGTTAGTCGTTATTTTGTGATTTTACTTGTGTTATGAGTTGTAAACATTCTTTTTGACTATACAGTTAGTTACGCCGTACATTTTTAATATAGGCAACCTGCTATTTTAACTTACAATATCGCGATTTGACAATCTCAATGTTCTCGAAATCGGTGCACTATAATAATCGTTTTAAGTGATTCAGTCGGAGCATTTTATGTCTGCTGTATAATGAAGGGTGAAGGGTGAGGTGAAAGGAGTATTTATGTACTTAAGTAAGAATTTAATAATTTAATTTAATGTAAGCATCCACTAATTAGATGATCGGCCACTGGGTGTAATATAATTATGTACCTATTAGTTATTCATAAATCAAACTTTTTTTATCAAAATGTTTCAGTGCAACATTTAAAAACATGCTTATTTGAGTGGTAACATAATAGAACAAATTGTTGGCGAAAAGGTACTGATTCTTGATTTTACAAGTTTATAAAAAAAATACTTTTTTTTATCTTACTTATGAATTTTGTATGTAAAGCTGCTATTTTTTGTAACATCCATTCTCTTAATAAAAATCAAGAGTCCTAATTAAGATAATCAGAGGTTGTTAGTTCAATTTTTTTTTAATGTTGCATTTTAGAAAAAATATTTCCAAAAAAATGTATGGGTTGACATTTAACTTGATTTATAAGTACAAAGTTTTTCTACCGGTATTTATGAATAGCACCACATACATATGACTGCCCAGGACTGCCTGGCTGACTTTTTCTTATATTTCTTAAAGAGTATTTTAAGTAAGTAGACCGGACCGGAGCAGAACGGGATACTTAAGAAAAAAAAGCATATAAAAAATTGAACTCTTTATTTAAAATTAGTTAACTCCGAAAGCAACATTTGTTATTAAACTTAAGCGGATATAATGGAAAATGATACGGGGCAAAAATAGGACATATTTTATTTAATCTGACAGAGTTCACAAATATGAGCATCATTGTCAACTCCAGCTCAAAAATTATGGGACCAACCGTGGCATACACTTCAGATTAGTCATCCTTCTCTTGACTGCGAGTATAAGCACCCACAGTAGATTCAGGCGCAATCGTCCACATCTTCATATTTTGATGAATCTATTTTTATCTCGTATTTTTGGGTTTCTTAGTTTTCGTTTTATTATGTTTGTTACATTTTTTCTTTGTTTTAGTTTCAGTCTTCTCACAGTCTCCTTTTTCAGTATGTTCAATTTTTTTGAAATTTAATTTTCTAAAACTATTTTATAGCGACCCATGCTTTTTTTTCCGAAATCAGTAGGTATATGAATCTGAAAGAATATTATGAACGCTAACAGGCATATTATAACCAAGTATAATTTTATAAACAAGGCTGTTCTTTCTCAGCAACACAGAGGAAAATTAGAAACATCAACACGTTCTCCATTTATTGTTGCAATACCTATAAGATGAAACCTTTACATTAAAGCTTCATTGATGTCTGTATGCAGTTGTTATTGTTTTGTTTTTCTGCTCGTATTGCCATCATTTGTGTTTCACGCGCCCTGTTTAACTATATCAATCTACCAATTGCAAATATTTCGGAACGATTCTTGAATTTCCCTTTCACGAAACCCCTTTAGGTATGTCTTTTTTTTGTAGTCCTGTTTGTATGTTTGAAGTCTAGGCCAGTGCCGGCTATGGTAAATCACCATAGAAGCTAAAAAAGCTGAAGCTAAGGGCGGCAAAATTAGGGGGCGGCAAAATTGGTCCAGAAAATTGGTACAGAAAAAAGTAAGACGTGGCGGGGCAGAAATTCTTTATCCCTTAGCGGGCTATACCTATCTTCCTTAGCCCGCCACACCTTATAAGTAGTGCAGTAAAAACAAAGCTTTGCTTTTCTTAGCTTAAAAATATACCCAAAAAGTTATAAAAATAAACTTGAAATTAGATTATTCCCTAAAAAAGGAATTAATGTCATTGTGAACAGTGCATCTAATTTTAGAGGTCAGTAGGGGCGGCAAAAATTTTATAGCTTTGGGGCGGCAAATGTGTACACCCAGCACTGGTCTAGGCTGTCAGTTGTTTATTAATATTTAACATCGTAATCGTGCCTTCTTAATAATAAATATAAGTTCAATATATTAACACATACGTCTTCAAAGTAAACCATTTATACATTTGATCCATGCATCTAGATAATATGAAGGTGCGTATTTGTTCATTGCTTAATTTATTGGTCTTCTTGAAATCACGTTTACATTGTTCATTTCTGAGAGTTTTGCTATACAGAACCAAGTGAAATATCAGTAATATATGAAGTTATTTTGCCATCTATATCATTGTCAAGAGCTCGTAACTCATTGATTCTTCCGTCACTTTTGTGGCTATATAACTTTAATTTGGTTTTCAACTAACTACTTTTCTTCCTCATTAGTTTTCTGAATGTGAAGCAAAAGGCCGACAGTAAAATGTAGATGGCAGTTGATCGTTTCCCCAGTTAATAAAATCATCTGAAATGTGCCTTATTGTAACCAAATTAATCCTTAGGACACTAAAGTTATCAAAATCAGCCTTATACTTATAATTAATTTGTCCTGAAGCCCCATAGTTTGCATATAAGTTTTACATTGGGCTTTGTTCTCAGTTCTAAATTGTTTGTACTCAAAATCAAAACACAGTTAAATCGAGCAAGTTTCCTTCTCCTATTCATTCATCCTATGTATATTTACTACTTTGTCTATCATGTCTAGGTAATAAAAATTATATTACCTTTACGTTCGACTTCATCAGCATTTATTACTGCTATACCATTTTCCCTAAATATTGAAAGTACTGTATTTTTATTAGTTGCAAATCCTCCAGTCAATCCCACAATACAAATTTCAAGAGCGAAATCATTAAAAAAGTAGTCTGTGACTTATAAGTGTATTAATCTGTGAGTCGAGTCAACTGTCCAGGGTTCCCAATTTAGGGGTTTTCCCCTAAATGTAGGAGGTAAAAAAGTGAGATGGGATTTTTTTTAGAGGATTTATATGTTTAGGGATATTTTTAAGGGTTTTTGTGATTCAAATTTTTTTTATATTTTATTTATCGAGAAAAATAAAGATGTAAAGTATACGCCCTGGACAGTTCTATCTAGCCAATCAAATTTATTTTTTACCTAGCGACCTCGGACTTAGCGACATATAGTGTACTTATAATCCAACTACAGTAGTTGGAATTTTGAATCGAAATGGTGAATCTTGTACAATATTCAACCCATCTCCTAAAATGTTAGACTTATTCAATGTCAACATATATGACTTTATAAAATCTGATTCGTCAGAAGATAATGAAATAATATTTGACATAATAAATTTAATAAAAGCATGATATTTTACAATTTATTTTTAATGGGACTTCCAAGTTATTAGGCCAATTTTAGGGGTTTTTGAATTTAGTTTTAGGGATGAATATTTTTAAGAGTTAGTAACACTGCAACTGTCAAAGTCAAACACGAACCGCGGAGTTGAGTTGGGGTTGTGTTTGATTTTAATTTCGTCTTTCTACAAACTTCTTCACTACGTAGTTGAAATCTCTTATATTTGTTTCTCCTTATTTTTTTATATCTAATATATCTCTTTTTAAATCATCGAAATGTTTATTGTGGGACTAACTGGTGGATTAGCAACTGGTAAAAGTACAGTGCTTTCAATATTTAGAGAAAATGGTATAGCAGTAATAGATGCCGATGAAGTCGCCCGTAAAGGTAATATAATAATTATTACCTAGATATGATAGATCAAGTAGTTGATGGGGACATAAGACCTGCTTGGCCTAAAATCTCTTAAAATTAAACTGATCCCGTTTCAAAGTGTAGAGGGATTAATCATGGTAGTCTATTTCATTTGTAGATAAATCAACCAACATTGACGATATTATTTATTTCGGATAATGATCTTATTAGATAAACATAGCTGAATTATCTGTATGGTAAATTAAAATGATTAGTCTAACCAAAACTTTCAAAATTTATTTAAAAATATATTGAAAGGTAATTTCATTTATGTTAATGTATGTAACAGATCTCACACCTACCACAAAATGTCAAGGTGCCCTTATTTATATTGAACTCTATGTAATGAAGTTTTAACTTAAAAATAACTGTACATTATTCAAATTTTATCAATCATTCTATCAATTATACTTGTAAAAGTGACCTAGTTCAGAGTTTGCTATGGCCTCATATAGCCAATAAAAAATAATGTCAATATTATTTTTTTAGTATTGGAGCCAGGTACTAAGGCTTGGAAAGAGCTAAGATACTTTTTTGGGGATGAGGTGCTAGGGCCTGATGGAAAAGTAAACAGACTTAGATTAGGAGAAATAGTTTTTGATGATATAGAAAAGAGGAAAAAGCTCAATGGTATAACACATCCAAGAATTCAAAGTGCAATGATGAAGATGGCCGTATCATATTTCTTTTCTGGACACACATACATTGTTATGGAGGTGCCCTTACTCTTTGAAACTGGTAAAATGTTAACTTTCATGCATAAAATCATCACAGTAGTATGGTAAGTAAGCATTTTGGGTTGTTAATTTATGTTTAAGCATTTCAATAAATATGTTCTATGTTATGTACTTCAGTGCTTTGCTACAGGTACACTAAATTCATGTAGCATTTTTCAGTTAAACACATCTATTATCCAATATGATCTACCCATTAATATTACAATTTAGATAAATTAAAAAAATTACTACTTAGTTCCACTGGAATCATTATTCTTTATTTGTCACTCAAATTCATCATCAGTTGTCATCAGTATAAGGACATAAAGTTATGATAAATACTAAAGTATTGTCGTTGCCTTTTTGTGCACTACAAAAAAAGTTAGAAATTAAGAAATAAAATTACATATTATTATTAATATTGTTGGTGAGAAAAATTAAAAAACTACAGGATTTTACAACATTCTAAAATGAAAATTCAATCAAATTAACGTAGTCACTTTGTTTTCGTGGGTCTATTTAGGTCAATGTAAGTGCTTCCACATCAATACAATTAGCTTAGATGCAATTGTAGGTTCAATTTACACCATGATGGCATTGCCTGGCACCCTTTTCAAGGCAAATTTCAATCTTTTTTGGCAAGTAAATAAATAATAAAAGATTAACATATACATGCTGCTATATTACATCAAATCTTTATTTTGATTTTAATAAAATAAAGATGCCACATTACATTAATTTCATAAGATAAAAGATGACCCTTTCAAACAAGTGACTATTCTTACCATGTATTTTTATAATTAATTCCTTGTTAATAGATATTAATTATGTTTGGTAACAACAAGTGTGTTTTTGACATATCTAGTGAACAACATTGTTCTTGTCATTTCAGTGAAGATTATCAACAGCTTGAAAGGTTATGCAAAAGGAATGATTTCTCTGAAACAGTTGCCAAGAAAAGAATAAATTGTCAGATGCCTTTGGAACACAAAGTTGCGAAGTCTCATTTTGTAATAGATAACTCTGGAGACTTTGCTAGTACCAGACACCAGACAGAAAGTATAATAAGAACTTTAAAACGATCAAAGTTTACTTGGTGAGTTTTATGTTTGATAACTCAACCTACTGGTACACATGGAATTATTTCATTAAATAATAATCATTTTGTAAATACTTGAAACCTGTGCAAGCACTTATTAAAAATTGTACAGATATTGCTAATGAATAAAATACTGTTAAAAAATTATTTTGTAACAACTTAATTTCCATACAGAAAATCGAAATAGATTTTCTGGCAAATGATTAATTTAAAGAGCTGCAAAGGCTTAATAAAACTATTATCCATTATAACTTTATATTTAAGAATGATTGTTGTTTCAGGTACTTTCGGGCAATATTTTTTATAACATTTTTATCAGTAGTATTTGGTGCTGCTCATGTGGTTAGTAATATGATTTATAGTAGAAGTTAAGTATACAAAAGTGTTTATTATGGGGTCATTATTAATGAGTGTCAGCTAGAAATTTACATTGTTATATATTATAAATTGGTTTCCAGTATGAATATTTTTACTTAGTAAGCAATTATTAACAACATATATAAGTTACAATATTGAATGGATCACCCAAAAAGGTCATGTTTAATGCTAAGAGAAGAATAGTACCTTATAGGATGTATTTAAAAAAAAACTGTACAGTTAAATAAAAACTATAGTACTATTATTATAAAGGCGAAACTATGGATGTTTGTTTGTTTAATTCCTATTCCAGTTAAATCTGCTAAAGTTTGTTGTAGCCTGAAAATCATGCTTAGAGTTGCTTTTACTCAGGATGCATTTAAATGTGAATCCTGTTACTAGATGTTCAATAAATACTATTTTAAATGCAAAACAGCAATAAATTTTACCAAGCCGTCTTCACCTAATATCAGTAACTTTTAAATATTTGTCTTTGTTTCCTTTGCACAAATGTATTTAATGAGTGGTATAGCTTTCTTCCTGCATTCCATAACACCACAAACTTGCACTCTAGGAGTTGATGTGGAAGCAAGCTGCAAATTTTCTATAAAATAAGTGCCATATACCATCATACTGCTTTGTAGAAACTCTCAAAAAAGAGCTTAAAGACCACCTTCAATGCATAATGAACTACTTCGTTGCTCAACCTAACGGGACATTTTAAGATGTTTAGTAACAAAATCATTGCTTTCATCAACCATTTTAATTCAAAAAATAATAATTACCGATTTATGTAGTATTAGAATGAAACACTTTTTTACGGATTTTTGCGCATATTTTATTTTATATTTAATCCTGACGTTTCGACTCCTTTACAGGAGCCGTGATCACAGGATGACTAAGATTAAGCAGTATGTTTATTTTCTAAAACCAATTATGTATAGACTTACCGAATTTATGTTCTCGTTGCCGTTTAGAGCCTTGATAATTTGTAATTGAAATTCATTCTTATTTATTTATTTTAACAACACCACATCCGTAGTAACTACCATATAACTGAATGAAATGACGATCGGTTTGGTCTAGCGGGAGCCACCCTATTTTTTTGTTTTCGTAGGCAATGTTTTGCGCATTCGCTCGTGCTGGGAGCGCACGAGACGGTATATGGGACTCTCCTCCATGCCCCCACCCGGCCTAGTGCCCGATGTAGGCTTGGAGGCTTATCCATTTAACCGATTCGTTGCTAATGAGACACCTGTCGTGCCATCACTTTTCTTTGCGTGTGGCGTTAGCCACTGAAACCGTGTCATTTTTAAATCGATGATAACTCCTACAAATCAAGTTTTAGGGAAATCAACCCAGAATAAAACTATCTTCATTTTTCACGTAAATCAAGCTCGTAGCCTTCGCTTCTGTAATTGTATGTAGCAATGAATCGGTTAATGTGTGTAATGACTTCATTCGATACCACGGCCGCCATCCCGCTCAGAATGCTGTCCATTACCAACACTAGATATTTGTCTTTGTCACTGTCAGGCGCGGATCCGGATGACTCGCGATTCGAAAACAATTAAATCTCGACTAATTTTTAAATAAAAAAAATATAATATAAAAATTAATGATTCGGTCATTCATTACTATACTACCTCTTTAACAGTTATTAACTCATTACTCTGATGAGTAATAAAAAAATATGTCTTTTTAAATAATGAGAGTTACAGCCTTGGTTAAAACTTTAAGTACCTATTCAATTACAGGTCGGATGAAGTCGCGGATAGAAACTAGTATATTATGGGGAAATCAGATTTTTTTTTCTGTTATTACTAAATATTCATGTAAACCCGGAATACTGCTATTGTGTTGATTTGATTTTATAAGAATTATTTTCCAAGATATTTTCCGATAGATAATCTGCATTGATCTCAATGAACTTCTTGACATTCCTGTACGCTATACTATTACAGTTTAATTGCTATATAATGCTGTGACTTTCTATTACATCTTGTTTTCCTACTTTGGTATAACGATGTATAACTTTAAGTAAGGACGGTACGAGGGTCAATCAGGGTGAATAATGGATGTTTTTGTTTTTAATTTCCGACACCAAAAAGAGGAGTTGGTATGATAAGTTTGACCGCTATGAGTGTGTGTATGTGTAAGTGTAGACAGTGGTACCTTACCTCTTAAACTGGTGAATCCATTTAGATACAGTTTTTTGTTTAAAAGTAGATTTTCTAGAGGTAATTCTTAGATCTTCTTGTTTCATCAAAATCGATCCAGGCGTTTTAGCGTTGGTGTTATTTTTAATTTTTAAATGAATGGTGTTAATCGATGTGTTGTGGATTGCTCCAAGTATCTATATGGTAATAAGTTTCTACGCCCTCTGAGTGAGATATTATACAGCGTGGTTTTATAAACACCATCCAATTATTTTCTAGGCATAAGAAATCATATAAACACTTCGTTATTTTCGCAAAAAAATATTTTGTCCGTGCGAATTATTACAACAGCTGGTTACTGGTAAAATATACCTACTGTTCAACAACCTCCCGAAATCCCGAAATGTCTTGAATGAAACAGCGCCCCACCGAGATGCGCGCGCATGGTGCGCGCGGAATTGCGCAATGAAATCAGTCACCCGGGGATCTCCGGCGCGCCGCGGCGGCGCATAACCTTGCGTTCACGCATTTACCTGATGAAACGTGTTCACACTTGCAATTGAAATCGAGGGCGAAATTAAAAAGTGGGTTTATGATATTAACAGATGGGTTTAGTGAAGGAGGCCCAAAGCCTCGAGAATTTAAAAATAAAATTTTCACAAAAATATAAAACTCTATTTATTTATCCATTTATTTATCCTATCGTGTAAAATGGACAAAAATACCAGCTTATACTGTTTTTATTTTTTCCTCCGGTTAAGGGATTAGCGGCAAAAGAGTGGTAATAAGGGGTTTTTCAACAGGGACGCTACAAAAGTACAGCGACAGGGACAGCAGACGACGCCATATTTCTTGCTGCTCTTTTGACATTTCTCTTCAGTAAGGTTTGCCATTTCATGATGGAAAGATATACGAGCCAACAACGAGTCGAAATTATTAAAATTTACTACCGAAATTCGGAGTCAGTGGCCTCAACGTTAAGAGCGCTACGTCAAATTTATGGTCGTCATAATCGTCCTAGCAGATCAACAATTGAACGTCTAGTGGAAAAATTTGAATCCACAGGCACAGTACAAAATGTTCCCGTGCCAGTGAGACAAAGAAGTGCCCGTAGTGTCGAGAATATTGCTGCCGCTTGAGGCTTCAGTTGAAGAAAGCCCAAATCTGTCTCTCACACGTCGTTTTCAAGCGTTGGGCATCTCTGTGACGTCGTTGTGGCGAATTTTGCGAAAAGATCTTGGCCTACATCCTTACAAGATCAAATTGACACAAGAACTGAAGCCACTTGACCACCAGAAGCGTCGTATGTTTGTGAATTGGGCTGAGCAACAACTTGAATTCGCCTCGATATTAAGAATAACGCCTAGAACAAAATAAATCGGATTTTCGAAAATCATCTTCAGCGATGATGCTCATTTCTGGCTGAAT
This sequence comes from Calamotropha paludella, assembly GCA_927399485.1. NCBI lineage: Eukaryota > Metazoa > Arthropoda > Insecta > Lepidoptera > Crambidae > Calamotropha > Calamotropha paludella. Next base: position 25,926,434 of record OV656803.1, on the reverse strand, counting down.
GGCTTCGTCAATAAACATAATATGCGTTATTGGTCAGGCAGCAATACACACGTACTCCATGAGTCATCATTGCATCCCGAAAAAATTACGGTTTGGAGCGGTTTATGGGCCGGCGGCGTCATTGGGCCATACTTCTTCCGTGATGATCATGACCGGCACGTTACTGTGAATGGGAATCGCTACCGTTCAATGATAACCGAATATTTTTGGCCCCAATTGGATGATATGGACTTGGAGGATATGTGGTTCCAACAGGACGGCGCCACAAGCCACACAGCGAATGTCACAATCAATTTATTGAAAACCAAGTTTGGAGAACGTGTTATCTCACGAAATGGTCCAGTTGATTGGCCGCCTCGGTCGTGCGATTTGACGCCGTTAAACTATTTCCTGTGGGGCTACGTCAAGTCTATGGTCTATGCCAACAAGCCAGCGACGATTGATGAACTTCGTACGAATATCGAACGTGAAATTGCAGCAGTATCGGCCAATTTATGCTTGAAAACCATCGAAAATTGGGTTCAGCCTCTGGACTTCTGCAAGCGTGCCCGTGGTGGCCATGCAAAAGAAATCGAGTTCCATACATAATGGCATCAAACGTGCTTTTACAGGAATAAAAAATTTCATTGATATCCAAAACCGTTTTTGTTTTCATTAAAAAAACTTTCGTAGCGCTCTTATTGAAAAACCCTTTAGCTTTTGGCACATAGAATAATTTTGATGAAAAATGTGAAATGTGTAAAGCTTGAATTTATTAATGCTGTAGCATAAAAAAGTAAAAGTAAACACTTTTGTAGAGTAGTTAAAAACATCCTTTGCTTTACTCCAACCAATTATTGTACATAAATTGGTATTTTTCTCAAATGCGTCTCAGTGTAAAAAGTATGGTTTACTTTTTTTTTTTTATGATTTATTAAAAGTGTTATCGATTAATAACGTTCTAATCAAGGAAAAAACAAACTCATACCTTCCTCAATTTGACGTTCCTAATCTTTTTTCGTTCAAAATTGCAACTTATGAAAATCATTGTTATGTATCAATGAAATAGCGGTCGTGTAATCATCTGCTACAACACCGTGCGTAGCGTGATTGTGACAACAATCGGTAGTTTTCTTTGGATAACTTTGTATAGCCTTAACTTAATATTTTGTTACTGGGTGATATTAAAATAAAAAATACTTGTTTCGTTATTTTCATCTAAGAATATTATATATAAATTTGGATGGTATTTATAAAGTGACCTGGTATATCATAGTAGGTTAATTAATTTTACAGTAGGCACCATAAGACGCGATGAAAACATTGCTTTTAGAGCCTCGTGTTGTTATAACCTTATAGCTAGTACTGTTAAGGAATGTGTACTGTTATATGTAAATAAGGAAGCCCTATTATATTATTATTATATAAATGGGGAAGTCTTTACGATAAATCATTCTTTTGAACTTAGCTTTATTTTTTTATTGGAAGACGATTCGTTTAAATTTACAAAAATGTTTTAGTGTCATTTTTAGTTATTTTTCGAGCCCACCATGCAGTTACAGCTTTAGGATCAATTATGTTATTGACGTTACTCCTTATCAGCCTAACCGTTGTGGGCTCCGGGTGGTCTTCGCCTATTACCGTCGATAGTACAAATGAGCTATTGATGATTTGCGACGAGTCATTGGGGTGCTCTGTTATCTCGAACTGTTCCTTTATAGGATCATAGCCGTAGGAACCGAATATGGCTCTGAAACAAAGTTCTCTATCATACACCTAAAAAATCGACACCGATTATGATTTTGTAGATTTGGAAAAATTGAAATAAGTTAGTAAGTTATGATCTTTTTATCTTGTTACGTAGAGTGCCAAAGTAGGTAGCTACGTACAGCCACGAAGTCTATACGCCTGGATTTACTTTGTATAAAACTGTGCTGCATTACCTCAGGATCAATAGAATATGACAAAATGACTTATAATACTTTAATGACTATGATAATGAATCTACTAAAAGTACTAAAAGTAAGTAGGCAGAGAACTTATAGAACCAGATGCCGAAATGCGGAGATTTCTTGGTAAGCATGGTGTTAGTAGTCTAATGAGCTTCCACTGCAGCAAGAACGCACGCATTTGCAGTTTAAAGTTACCCAAGAATAGAATATTCTTGGGTAACTTTAAAATGCAAATAAATTCACATCTTTAACTTACGGTTTGTAATCTTCTCCAACAATAAACCTACGGAATTTGTCATCTTCTCCAGCGACATAACGGTAACTGAAAAAATGAAATAAAAATAAAAATTTGCCGATAGTATAAGGTTAGTTTAGATGTTTTTTTAACAATCGTTGAATGATAAGGTAGGCAGGTACAATCTTCGCACTCTTGTCGTCGATTAAGAGATGGGTCAATAATTGCGCAGTTGCACACTCAACAAAGACTTCATTCATAGCTGGACCCACGATACCTTATTATGCAAATTCGTAGGCCTTTCTACCTAACATGTTTTTACTGAATAGAAACTTTTTTGAACCTCTGTTCCAATCGAAGTTGCACCTTGCAGAGTCCTAATAGATTCTATATTGTTAGGTTTGTCTTTTTGTAATATATCTCCGTCCTGTTGTCTGATCAAAATCACTATTTGAAGTTGAAATACAGAAGAACCTGTATTTTACTAAAGAGAGGCGAATGGGCGCCGCCTCTCCTGGCGAGCTCATTTGGCACTGCGAGTTGTTTATCATACTTATTTTCTTTTCAACATCGCAAGGTATCAAAATAGGTAGATCATATACAACAATTTTGACTAAAAATTAATTTCTATTCCCAACACTCATTGAAATCTGTTAAGCTGTTTCGTAGTCTATTCGAGACAAACATTCAGACTGTCTAAAACTATTATCGAAGTCCCATCAAATAGGCATTTTATTAATTATTCATATAAAAAAAAAATTGACGTTTATATTGAAATTACATAGACACGTAAATCGAACACAACAATAATAACATTTAGGCAAGTAAGTAGCTTATATACCTACTGAATAAATGATATTAAAACACAAAATAAACTATGCGTCAAAATAAACATATTGAATAACAGTGTTACAGAAGTAATTTAATAAAAGCTATCAAAAATGTAAGTATTTCATATAAAGTTTAATCGTAAATTTTATGACCAAATCAAATAACTGTTAGATCTGGTCGATAAATCAGTTTGTTATAAAATAAATTCAAGCAACCAAAGTCACTCTATTTCCGATTGTGCTTTGACAATGATGTTTTAAGATTTACATAATTTACATCCTGTAAATATTGTATGCACTAATTGACAATATTTAATTTTTCTTACATTCTGTTTTTATAGGATCATTAGTCGTCAGCCACTCGTTTCCCTGCCAGTAAATTTAAAAAAATCGGAAAAAGGGGTTGATTTACGACAATCAAATTTTAGGTACCTACAGATTCAGAAGCCTTTCAGGTATCCGGAGTAGCCCTACTACCCCCGGAGGAAAATTTGTAGATATGCGCTTGGAACTGAATAACAACAGGTTGCCGCGCGTTTGCTTTCTGCCGCGCGCGATTTTTATTCACGTGCGCGACGAATGTTCCGACAATTTGGTAAATTATTTAAACCTCGTTATCATTTAGGAGCTGGAAACCCTTTATCGACGTGACATAGCACTCAATTAGCTGATCAGGAATTGAGTAGTGCATGACATATTAAAATAGCCAATCAGAAATAAGAATAACGCCTAGAAATATCGACACACTTTCGAGGATATCCACATCCCTTTCCCTCTAACGCAGAAGGTTCTACCACTCTTAACAGCTGTTTATAGACAATGAATTCGCGAAACTAGTAAAACGAAAGTTATAGCTGTCATCTTATATAAGGCCGTCTCAATCGAACACTCGAGTGTCAGTGCTGGGGCAGTGTCACGAAAGTTCGCTGCAGAGGTGTTCCTGTACCTATTGTATTCACCCAGTATAATTTAGTTCAATTTTCTAGAATTAACAGAACAATAGACAGCTATTTTCGAGCCACACCGGCGGCGGCACCTACTAAAAAATACTTAGAAAGAAGAATGTGAAGCTGGACCCAATCCCAATGAATCACATGTGCTAAATACAGATTTTTGGTCGTCTTTTCTGAAACCATCTGGTAAAGAAGAACGGCACTAAAATAAACAATGGAAACAGAAATATAAAAGTGGAGGTACATTTTGTAAACTATGCCAAATTTTTATGAACAATACGCCAAAAATTTTGCAGAAGACACGTGGGGTATTCATAACAGTTACATTCAAATCATTCAAAAAGGCTTTAAGAAAGGACGTAAAATTACAGAAGCATGAGCATTCATCAGCTCATACTATAAGTGTAGAAATGGATAATCTCAAAAGGCAGGCCATGGACAAAGTAATTATTACCACCACAAAATTACACTTGCAAAAAAAAATCAGCTCGAAATAAGGAAATTTAAATCGGATGAAAATGCAACAGAAACATTTATAGGGATGAAGATGTATTGTGAAAGCGTAATTAATGAAATAGAAGACAGATTCAATGCCTAATCACTCATCATAATATGACATTTTAAAGTAGTTTTGAGACATTACAATCATTAATATTTTGTTAGGAAACAGCAGTAAGAAAGTTTTGTGACAAATTTCCTACGCTTAATGCGGAAAATGTGATAGCAGACCGTAAATCTTTTAAATTAATTAATAAATCTAAAGAAAAATCATTTATATTTTACATCAAGTCCATGCTATAAAACGGAATTTACAAGGAGACAGGTGAAAATCCAATCACAAAAATCTTAGTAGCAGACTTAGGGTACTGCGAGTTACAAAAGCTTTGTGAAATCCTTCTTGTTATTCCCGTAACTACTGCCTCCGTTGAAAGATCGTTTAGTGCGAAGAATAAAATACTGAATAAGGCAAGAAACAGAATGCTATCTGTAACTTTGATGCATTAGGTATATGATGATTAGCATCGAAGGACCAGAGACTCCAAAAGAAGAATTTCAGGAACAAGTTGTTAATTTATATGCAAGACAAAACCCACGAAGAATAAGATTTTTCTAAAGAAAAATCTTACTTTGACAATTTTGGCTCAGCTTAGTTGTATCTTTCCGTTATTGTGTAGAATGATATCATCTTTCCTTCATTAAAATTTTAAGTCAAAGAATTAGTTATTTAGGTTAAATACTATTACGAGCTGCGGGTTTTGGATAATCAAATGAACCAATAAATATATTCCGAGATTTAATTAGTTAATAATTTAGACGCAGTATAAAACCTTCCAAATAAAGTTCCAAAACGTGTTCGCTATTTAACTCTGACTGTCCAATAAGTCGCTGAAGTTGTCAGAAATTATCTCTTCTAAACCGGCGCCAAATATTCGCCAAATATACGCAACACGACAAAATTTTGTCGACCCGTTTTCTCGTGTTTTAGTCATTTGTCGTCAGTCGTCTCTAACATAACTACAGCACTACTACGCCAAACGTAACTACTTATAGCAAATACTTCAATAGTTTGTTTTTTAGTTTTTAATCAATAAAATTGTATAACATTAAGGATTTTGTTTCTTGTGTATATTATATATATTTTATGTTTTACTGATAATTAAAATTAAAATTAAATCGTCAAATAACTATGAAAAGTGCGGTACCCTCGGTGCGCGAGTACGACTCGCACTAGGCAATTTGAAGAAATATTTAATACGAGGTACGTAGTTATTCTAAACTCTAAGCAATAAAATAAATCGAATTATTTCGCGGTTCTAGACAACAATATTATCATTAAAGCTTTTTATATTTAAATTGTCATATTTTTTTAATTTTAAATCAAAATTTATGTTCAGTGAACATAACTCATAAGTAGATGGTTCCCTATATTCTGTAAATAATGCAGTTCTGTATTTTACTGTTATATCTTATTTAAATATAAGTTTCAATATAAGTATCAATATTTATTGCACATGTTAGAAATGTTTAACATTTCTAACATGTGCAATAAATATTGAGAATTTGTCATCCTTTTATATAATAAAATATTGTAATTGATTTATTTTATTTTTTCGTAATTAAATTTGGACTATTCAATCTTCTTAATGAGTGTATTATTTCAAATATATTATAATTATATATTTGAATAAAATATGAAATCGTTTTCTTTATTTTGCCTTTTAATTTTCTTTATGATAATAAATTGTGTCAAAAAGTATAAGAATGAAATATATATTTGATTTCGACATTAAAGACAACACTACTTAACGATATAGTTTTGGCGACAGTTGACGTCACTAAATCTGCGACAACAGCGCCCTCCCTATGATTTCGACACATACCGGAATTATTTATTTATACTACCTTGCAGCCTGATTAGCTGATTCCTATCTGTCCTTTGACAAAACGACAAAATAATGGGTATATGATTACGGAATCTTGAAAAATAAATATGTTGTCAATTGTATATAAGAAAAGGTTGGCTTGGCAGTGATACTGCTGCCATGGACACGGAATGGCCTCACCGTGCGATGCGCTTACTTCGTCGTATATCACGCCTAACGAAATTTAACTAAACTATAGCAAAATAAAATAAAATTGGTGAAAAAAATCAATGAAGGAAGGCCAATTTTTATAATGTTCATTATTGTACCTACTTAACAACCATACATAGCTTTAATCGCATAAACGAGAGAAAGATTAGTTAATTTTTACTCAATATAGGTACATCAAACAACCCTTCCGTAGCTAACAAGACCTAAGACCTTGGATGGCCGACACCGCTTTACCGGAATACCGGAAAACGGATACATAGACACCCACAGATAGCGGTCAACTTATAACACCCCTCTTTTAGCGTCGAGTTTTAAATAAACTAGGCTTGCGCAAATCGTTAACAGTTTTCCATGGCTACGTTATGGTGACGTCACGTTTTTGTTGCCACTTTTGAAATATATCTATCTGATCGTTGTGGAGATCCTTGGGGGAGGCCTATGTCCAGCAGTGGGCGTCGTACGGCTGATATGATGATGGTAAAAAAAACAGTTGAGAAGCTTAGAAAGAAGCGGCTACATATTATGTTTTTAATTTTATTTTTTGCAGTTAAAATGCCATATTTCTATAAGATATAAAATACGCATGTAAAAAGCATCTCGGTAGCTCAGCGGTCAGAGCACTAGCCCGGATAGCAAAAGGTCGTGGGTTCGAATCCTACCAGGGGGCTCGGAGGCTTGGTCGTTTTTTTACATGCGTATTTTATATATGTTACATATTATGTTACTAACGATAGAAGGAAAACTATTAATGACATTATCGCTATCCATTGTATTATGAGAATGAATGAACCATCGATTATATGATATTCGATATTTCAACAACATCAGACAAGATGACTTGGAAATCACATGATAAGCCTCTATCTGGAATAATTCACAGGATAGATAATTGGTATATTATCTTAAATCATGATTTTATAATTTTAAAATGCAGTAAACAATAATTACTTTATAGAAAACACCGGTTTCGTCATTGCTTTACATTTTAATTGAATAAATAATATATTTTATTCAGTAGGTATATTTAATACGGCAATAAATGCAATCCTTTACATTGCCTTGCACTTTCTTTGGTGTTGAAACTGATGATTTTTGTTTTATTAGTATTTGTCGGTATGATTACTGTCCCAACTTTATTGAAATGCTTTATTTCTATTACATATTAAATGTGAAATACAAAGTCATTTTAAGCTGCTGATTATTCGACTTCATCCTCAAACAAGGCACAATAGATAAAAGACATAATATATGCTTTCAACCCATGTACGATATTTTTGCCTTTCTAACCATAAAGTATTACAGGTCCAAGTTGATCGTGTTATTGATTAAAATTCTATTTATGCCTGATTGTGTGAAAAAAATTGCAACAGTCTTTAAAACATTGAAAGTAAGCCATACCCAGACCCCTCTTTCCCACTGGACACTGGGCAAATGCCCAGGGCCCCGCGATCGAAACGGGACCCTAGTTCCTGCGAAATCACTAAACCAATATCGACATTTATTACTGAAACACTTATTTAATTAGAGTAAATCGAACCTCAATTAGCTTTGCTTAAAGCTACACTACTCTCGCCCAATATACCTAAGGCTATCGAAATTAAAGATTATCTATTTATCTATTGACTATCAATAAAAAAATCTGAAATCTTGTTTACCTCCTTTCATTGTCTATTCTAGTAATAAAAAAGTCGTGGGGGCCCCATTATTCTTATACGCGCAGGGCCTCCAATAGGTTAAAGACGACCCTGGCCATACCGCTGCTTTAAGAGAGGTGTTCAGAGGGTAAGCAGCATTTTCTCGTTAAATAAGACTTTAGATTATACGGCCCCATTGACAGGAATCATTAAATAAGATTGACATTTTTATTCTTAGTTTATTTCTTACCCTAATACATATTTTTATAATTCAAATCCCGAACAAAAGTTTGAGAAATATTCTTCTTATTGATGACGTATGCTTGGCAACATTTCATCCCCATTTTTTTTGGCAACATTTCATCCGCAATTTTTTTTGGCAACATTTCATAGGTATTTCTGGATTTCCACAAGCCTGTCTTAAAGTGGGCATTGACGATCAGTTTTTTGCGTCAGTCTAGACGTAAAACTGTGGCGTCACTCCAAATGGTTTTAGTCCAACTCAATTTCCGTATTAACTGGCGTCACTCCGGCTCTTCTGAAGAAGAAACTTTAATTCTTACTACGGCTACTGTTTGTTGCCTTACACTCACCTATACAAAAACTAAGAAAGAAAGGCCTAAAAAAGGGATTAATAGCCTCATGTCAACCTTAGGTTGCGGGTTCGATTTCACTTGTAACCCGTCGATTTTTTCTAGTAATTATCTATTATAATAATTTGACTTATTTGAAGCTTTTAGAACAGGTAACTCCATATATTGCTAAACAGGCTACTAAGAGAGACTACTAGAGAACCTATTTGCCCTCATGAGAGATTGACTACCACTCTTCATTTCTTAGCAACAGAGTTAATAGTATATACAACAACACACTCAATCACCGCAGGCGCTGCGAGTGAACTGACGCCATTGGATTTATGATCACACATTCACGATCAGTTTCAGATCTGATGCGAAAAACTTTACCAGCCCGCCTAGCAGACGCAACACGACAAAAATTATAGTCGATCCGTTTTCTCATGTTTTAGTCATTTGTCGTCAGTCGTCTCTAACATGGCTGCGTTTGGAGGTCGATTTCTTATGTGAAAAGATTAGTTTTACTTAGCCGCGGATTTTTGTCTTCAAACTCTAACATGGCAACTGCGTTTTGTCGACATTTTAACCGATACTGTCGACGTATTTCTCGTCTTTGTGTCAGTACCTAGAGAAGAGACGACAAGTGGTTTGTGTGCTATTTCGACTGGAGCGATGGCGGTGTTTTATTACAATTATGTACTCAAAGTATATTAAGGGTAAGGGCTAACGAAACGTAAATATATATATTATATTATACAGTGTGTCTGGTCATGGACTAGCGATATTCTAAAGTCTGTCAGCTATGTGGCAGCCATTTTGTTCTTTTTCTTGAAATATTCTCTACTTGGACACAAAAAAAATCATATCTCCCAAAGTGTAGGCGTTAATGATATAAATGTAGCAAAACTCTAGTCTATCGTATGAAAATTTAAACAGGGAGTTGTTACGTTCATAATTAGAAAAAATAATTGAATTTCATGTAAAATATTAAAAAAAAATGAAACTAAACTAATTATTGTAAATTACTGCAAAAGTAACCCCGATAACTCATTTATTTTTTCCACTAGATTGATAGGGTTTGATCTAAGCTACAATACAATATTTAATTTACAGCTGCATGTCTACTACTTTAAAAGTTATTGTTGTTTGAACAAGAAAATTATTAAAACACAACATTCTTACTAACTTTTATTTATTCAATGATTTTACATTACACTAACAGTTTAATCAAAATCAATAAAAGTCTCACAATAATTCTTCAAAGTGGCCACCTCCAGTTTGTAGGCAAGCTAAAGCTCTCTGTAGCACCTGGCGTGATGAGCGCCTAATCATGTCAAAATCGGCTCTTATTTCTTTGCCGACTGACATTATATTCTCTGTTGTTGGGAACATTAGCGTACACCTTTTGCTTCATGTGACCCCATAAAAAATAATCTAAAGGGGTCAAATCGGGTGAGCGAGGTGGCCAAGCTACCACACCGCTGCGACCGATCCATGGGGAATGATGGGTATTTAAATATTCTCTCACTGCTCGAGAACAGTGGGCGGGTGCACCATCAAGCTGGACCAACATATGTTGCTGGTATGACAGAGGTAGCTCCATGAGACTATCTGCAAATTGTGTTTGCAGGAACTCCAGGAATCTAGCCCCATTTAATGTTGGAGGCAACTCCAAGGACCCTATCAAACGATCGTTGATTATGCCTGCCCACACATTAACTGAAAATTTATGTTGAAATGAAGTTTGGCGCACCGTGTTTGGGTTCTCGGAGCACCAGAGATGATCATTTCGGTGATCTGTAATGCCAGCGCTCGTGAATTTAGCCTCATCAGTCCACAGTATCTTCTGCAGAAAATGACGGTTGTGTCTTGCACTTCGATTAAGCCACGAACAGAATACAGATCTAGCTGCATAATCTGCTTCGATTATGTCTTGGACCCGTCGAAAATGAAAGGGATGTAATCCTTCTCGTTTTAAAATTTTCCATATACTGTACCTAGATAGCTGCAGTTGCACAGCAAGGCACCTGACACTTAGTCTGGGATCATTGGCTATTAGCCTAAGTACTTCTTCTTCATGTGATATCAAACGAGCGCGTTCAATAACAGGTCTCTGTATGCCTCTTTCCGCTAACCTTGAATGCACGTCGATAAATGTTTGGCGAGTCGGTGTAGGCCTGTTAGGGTATCTTCGTCGATATTCTTGTACAGCAAGATTGACACTCACATTGCAATAACCGTATACGAAATGTATGTCGGCAATATGTTGCGATGAATACTGTCGATTTGCCATATTTGTATCACAGTGTTCAAAATTAACAGTAATACACAGCACGTAAATAGCACGGAGAGTATGTGAAAGTAGCGATCACAACGCAGGGCGAGGAACAACTAAACTTAACTAATCATATTCAGGTAAAGGATCTGTATCTTCCATCTCGCTTACTCACGGTAGTAGCGAGCAGTATTTATGGCCTGCTCTCACATGGAATGCAGTGAGCGCCAGATATTACTTTACAAGGGCCTTTTGTGCTTGCGCATAGGGTATGTTCATACAACAATAACTTTTGAAATAGTAGACATACAGCTGTAAATTAAATGTTGTATTGTAGCTTAGATCAAACCAAAATATTTATACGATAGACTAGAGTTTTGCGCTTCGAATAAGCCTATTTTTATACCATGAACGCCTACACTTTGAAAGATATGATTTTTTTGTGTCCAAGTAGAGAATATTTCTAGAAAAAAAACAAAATGGCTGCCAAATAGCTGATAAGTAGTTTGGACCTAACTATGTAGTGTATTTGTGTATTAGAATAGTTGTTCTAACAGACTTTAGAATATCGCTAGTCCATGACCAGACACACTGTATTATACTATATTTATAAATATAGGAATATATTTATACTCAAAGTATATTAAGGGCGAACGAAAGATATCGGTGTTGCTATGTTAGATAATAAAGTTTGTCTACTTGTTAAGGACGAGATATTATGTTTATGTCGATATCGACAAACTTCTCTTCAATCGTGCGCGAGATAGCACGAGTAGCGCATGCTTGGCGGGCAGGAACTACATTAAAGTCTGTGGAAGCGTGAAACGCAGCGCAGTATGAGAACGTGCCACAACCTCTGACATTTTTATGGACGCTCAATTACTTTTGGTTATACAGAAACGTTGTAATTTAAAGCAATTCAGGTTACGATGGCAGAATGGCTCGCAGATAACACTTTTTGCACTGTACTGATCTGTACGCATTTTGCTTTTTATGTATCAGAAAGAAACCTAATGGCTCAAAAATAACTTTACATTTTATCCCGTAAGTAGCCATCGCTTCCCACTTGTTGTTTACCCATAAACAATATGTTGAATGATAAAGCAAGTAATAAATTCAAAAAATGGGACTTGATATTCACGCACGCAAATCTACAGACTGAAGCCCAAGTCATTTTATATAGCTGAGTTATTATAGATAGTTTCTTTCTTACTCAAAGCGCTACACATAAAGCTCAACATAAGTGCGACAGTTTTAGTTAGATTGATATGATAATCCTTTAAATAACAAAAGAAATTATTATTGAAGACTAAGCTGTATTGGTGTTTTACCTTTTCCTTTGTTATAAGGCAATACCTAACAAAAAAGTAAATTAAAAACAAACAAGCGAACGAATCTGTCTCTGTCACTCGTTGGTTTATTTTCGTCATTTGATTTGTGGATTGTATTCAGGCTATGCTTTTGACTTACAAAATTATTTGTACCCTTGAACCTCTTTTATTGAAGGTTTTTTTTAAGTTTTATCTTAGTATATTAAACGCGTTAATATTCCAAACGGAGCAGTAACCAAATGTTTTGTTAAATTTTTAAGTATTGTTCCATTTTACATTTTACGTTTCTGGGACAAAGTCAATAATGCGTAGATAGTGAGCTTCGCAAAATAATAAGACGTAGAAAATAACAAATGGTATTATTCTAAGACACCAATCATGACACAGTTTGGAAGACGTGGTGTTACGTACAGTGCATTGAACAACGAATTAACTCCACCTTTGGCGGGATTAGCTGAGAATATAAATGCTGCCCCAACTATGATTACTCTAGATCACGAACACGAAGATGCTACAATCGGAAACTTTGTAATCCACAAAGTACCAAAAAACAAAGGTATGATTTTTATACTTATGCCTTTTTCTTTTTTCTGTTAGGCATACAAGTGTCTATTATGTCCTTCCTATAGTATACGATACAAAATTCTACATGGATTAGATTGATATTTATTTCCCCTCTTATGCATGTTTTACATTGAACAGTTTATTTTTACTTAACTTTTTCCCATATTTGTAGTTTAAAAGATTGACTTAAGTGATAATTGCTGCTTAATGACAAGCAGCATTTTTGTCATTAATTTACCATTCAACTGAATTTATATATCTGTTTCAGGGGGATGGACGCATATAGAAGATTTAGATTCGTTTTTTACAAGAATGTATAGATACTACATACGAGGAGGTTTTTATCCAATGATAATGTCTGATCTGTTTTCTTTATTACAATTTATATTTATTGTGTGGTTTTCTACATTTCTGGTACATTGTGTAAATTATCCAAGATTGTTTAGGAATGATGACTATGCAAATAGAACAAAAAAGCTCACTTTGGATGAAGTTATATTCTCCACAGAACAATGTGTTGAACGGATATCATGGAAATGGTAAGATTGATTGATGGATTCATATAAATATTGCATCTGCAAATGCTTTATGCTAATTGTAATTTCTGGTATTTATGCCATAAGTGCACATTCTAGATTTAAACATTTTGTAAGTTTGCAAAGTACCATGTTAGAGAGACACTTGTTTTTTTATTAGCTTTTATTGTAATGTTAGAGCTGTTTTTAACCTGTAAACTATGACATACGAATTTTATCAAACAAAGACTGATAACGAAAAAATCTGTTATTTTACAAAGTAGTTAGTACAATTTATAATTTTTATGTTTTGCATTTATAATGCTATGCCATACAATGAGAATAAGTTATTCTCCCTATAACTTGTGAGCCAAGCGGATGATTTTAGTATTTTTCTATTTAAAATCTTCATATGAAAATGAAACTAACTTTATTCAAATGCACTTAAAATAAGTTGTTTTGAATTGTCCAACATTTTTACACACCACCCATTCCGAATGTCTTTTACCTTACAAGAAAGAAAAAAAAAGTTGGGCGCAAGAAACTCTTCAGATTTAACAGAAGTAATGACATTTACAATATTATAACATCATAAAGAAAACAACATTATTCTATTATCACAATAATAATAGTGTTATGGTTTCATTACATTGTTGATTACAACAAAGTCAAGAAGTGTCTGTTTTAAGTGAGTATCCTTAAACATAGCAATAAAATACAGGGAATAAACAACAAATTTAAGAAAACAACAAAGATATATGTTTAGGATGTCAATAATACTGAAGGTTAAAGCAGACTCATCTCCCAAGGCAGCACTTATTCATGAACATGATGCGCGATGCAGCCATCGCTTCACTCATGTCTTAGGGAACGTAATAAACCACACCACATGCCACATGAATTGGTGGTAGTACCTCAATTCCATGGGTTTCATTCCTTTGTCAATTTATTCAAAAAAAACGTTGGTTGTGTGTAAACTCTTATACAAATATCTTTAAATTATTTTTTTTATTTTGGTGTTAACTATTAAACTATTATCATCCTACAATCATTATTTAAAAGAAAACCGTTTAAATTTTGTACCATTTTATGTAAACACCAGATAATATATTAAGTAATTTACATACTTTAACAAATTTTTGTATACTTCCTCAATGCTACTACATAATCCCATGGATCTGTAGACAAAAATATTTTCATAAGTGCATATTCTTATTAAGTTTTATTCCTTTGAAAATGGAATGGAAAATAAAAGACGTAACATTTGATAATGGCGCAGAATAATTTTCGTAATAATTAAACAACACAGCTACTATTGTTTTCAAATCAATTTTCTAAATAAAATTATATATTTGACTTTTAGCATTATTTTTGGTCAAACTAGATAGGTACACTTGCCTTTTTCTTGTAAAGCTTTATTGTCAATTGTTTTTTTAGGTGGAGTTTGGTGACACTCTGTGCCCTTATTTGGTTCATGAAGTTAGTTATATCAGTATATCATCTATACTATGCATATGATACAAAATTATTTTATAATAATGCACTAAAAATAAGAGAGGTAACTTTGCTATAATATCAATATTAACTTTTCTCTATAAAATATTATAAATTAAAAAAAATGTTTTGTTATTTTACATTTAGAGTGACTTAGCTTGGGTCAACTGGTCAACTATCCAAGACAGAGTGAGAGAAGCTCAACCAGAGCATCATATGTGCGTCCATAAACAAGAAATCAACGAATTAGACATATACCATAGAATACTCAGGTAATTGTTAATGATAAGCCCACTAAATGTTCTACCGATTATGCACTAGTTCTGCCACAATATTCATCATATGTTATTTGCGTCATCATAAAATATAAATAGATTCTGTTCCATAAAAAAAAAATCACTGCTTTGCATGGCATTGCGGTTATGTATCTAATGAAATCCTGTTCAAGTTTTCAAGCCATTTAATTTAAATTAGGGGCCGTCCATTAATCACGTGATGTTTTTTTTGGAATTTTTAACCCCCCCTCCCCCTTGGTGATACATGGTGAGGTTTCAGACTACCCCCCCCCCCCACACACTATATCACGTGTATTTTTTAGTACCTACAAAGAATCTTATTTTTTTTTAATATTTTTAAAATACAGGTATAATTTTCATCTAATTTCATTATAGAAAATTAAAGACTACAATAATAACGCGGTAGATAGAGAGGTTGCAGGTTTTGGGGTGGGTGGGATCTAACTCCTAGCGGTCCACGGCAACGGCATCACGGACCAACTCGGCCCATGGTGACGGCTGATGATCCCAGCAGCGGTGGTAGGCTCCGTAAGGGGCCGCCTGGCTTGCGACAACCATCCTGCCGAAATCCGTCGCCAAGCAGCTCTGCTGCGTTCCGTTGGAGGCCGGGAGTACCAGTGCCAATGGGGTTTGGTAATAAGCCAGTTGCGCAACTTAAGACCGGTCTTGGTATCTTGGTAATGCTGTACCAGGTAACTCATTCTGAAGGGTAGCGGAATCCGAATCACGGTTTAGCCATTGGCCGACCGCAGTTAGTAGGAGGCCCAACTAGCGCGTGAGCCACGCGTGAAAGGCTGCCCCGCCAACTTGCGAAAAATTCCGAAATGCTCCACCGTGCCAGTTGGCGACTGGATGGGAGGACCCGGTGGCCATTTCGGGGGGATTCAGGCGTCCCCGCAGTCTCCAGGTGAGTTCCATTCTGTGGTTAGCTTAGCCTAAGAGTACTTTAATGGTCGACTGATTAGCGTCTCGACTGAAAATCCAACCCCCCAAGATTAACCACTATGATCCAGAAGCACAAGAAAGTTAAACAACGGCTGCACTTCCTCCAATAAAAAGTGCACTTCGCGAACATCAGAGGACTGCACTCAAATCTCGATCCGGTCCATCATCATCTGGAGACCGAGAACCCGCACCTACTCTCCTTAACGGACACTCAGATAGCAACCCCGTCGGATGAAGCGTACCTCAACTACCCTGGTTAACTGCTTGAGCATAAGTTCAAAATGAGTGCAGGGGTCTGTGTGTTCGTCCGTAATGACATTTGCTGTAGGCGTCTCCGATGCTTTAAAAAGTCCGAGTTTTCCGTTATTTGGCTTCTGGTGGACACAGGGGTAGAGAAGAAGCTCTACATCTGTGTTTGCCGATCGCACAGCGGTGACCGGGAGACGACTCGGCTCAAAGATAACCTCACAGAGACGGCAGACTTGGCAACAGCTGGTGGACCAAGCGACGCGAATTCCAGATATTGCTGGCCACACACCCAATTGTCTTGACTTACTGCTGACAACTGATCCACACACATTCGGTATCGGTCTTAGCTCCACTGGGGTCGTCCGACCATTGTGGAGTGAAATCCGTATCGATCTGCTCTCCTCCGCATGATAGCCCCAGGGGCTTGAGGCGGGTATGGCGTTACGAGTCAGCAAATTGGAACGAGATGCGTATTTTCTTTGCATCTTATCCCTGGTGGCAAACTTGCTTCTCTTCTAGCAACCCATCGTGTACCGCTGATGCGATTGCAGATGTAATTCGGCAGGGAATGGAGTATTTTATTCCATTCTCCGACATCCTGCTCGGTTACAAGTCCCGGCCTTGCTATAATGCGTCCTGTGCTCGTGCTGAGGCCCGAAAACAGTCTGCTTACCAGGCTTGGGTGCATATCCGCGATCGCAAGGTCCGCGCACGGAGAATCCGATCGAAGAAGAGAGCCTATAAATCGGCCGCCAAGTCATGCAAAAGGGTCATTCTAAAAGCACGATTCGACCAAATCAGCCGAATAGGGACGATACTGTCATCCTACCCGAATGGAAGTAAACAGTTCTGGTCCCTTTCGAAGTCAGTCGAAGTGAATTTCTGCTGTCCTATGTTATTCAAATTCAAATTATTTATTTGCTGAAACCTGACGGGTCACTGGCTCATTCTGCAACTGAAAAAGCATGTTTATTTGCCTCTCTGTTTGCAAGCAGTTCCCGTCTAGACACCGGCTCTCAACAATCACCAAACATACCTCGATGTGATTCTGCAATATCGGAGATCACAATTCTCAATAAACAGGTCCGTAGAGTCTTACTTTGTCTGGACGTGAATGAGGTCAGTGGTCCTGATGGTATACCAGCAAGAGTACTGAGGTATTGTGCACCCGAGTTGTCTCCTGTGCTAACACGCTTGTATCGCCTGTCTCTCAAAATAAGAACCGTACCAAAATCCTGGAAGCTTGCCAATGTGCAGCCAATACCCAAAATGGGTTGTCGTGCCGACCCATGCAATTACCGGCCGACCACCATCACTTCCATACTATGTAAAGTAATGGAAAAAGTGCTGAACAGTAAGTTGCTCTCGTACCTAGAAAACAATGATCTTCTCGGTGACGGTCAACATGGGTTTCGCCGTGGACGTTCAACTGGGGATCTTCTAGTTTATGTGACGCACTGCTGGGGCGAGGCCCTCGAGATGCACGACGAAGCACTTGCCGAGTCACTTGATATCTCGAAGGCTTTTGACAGGGTTTGACACGCTAGTCTGCTGCGCAAACTTCCTACGTATGGTATCCCCGCTGACTTTTGTAATTGGATAGCCGATTTCCTGACAGAACGGTCGATCAGAGTAGTTATCGATGGCTGCTCCTCTGACTTAGTAGCTATTGATGCCGGAGTTCCTCAGTGGTCTGTTCTCTCTGCGACACTTCTCCTGCTGCACATCAATGACCTGTTGATACCTAGAATTGTTGGGTATGCAGTATGCAGACGACAGTACTGTCGTAGAAAGATAGCTGTTTAATTCAAAAGCCAGCGGTGACGACGTGATATTGATGAGAGAGGCCATGGTTGAGCGAACGAATCAGAGGTTGAGCCACGTTTCCCAGTGGGGTGACAGTAACCTCGTCCATTTCAACGCCTCCAAAACGCAAGCGTGTATTTTCACTGCAAAAAGGAGTTCCTTCAACCTCACTCCTACTTTCCGAGGTACATCTGTACCTTATACCGACAGCCTTGAGCTTTATGGCATAGAGTTGTCGTCAGATCTCAACTTCGGCGCCAACATCGAACTACAGAAGTAGTAAGCCGCTTTCGTTTTTTACGCGTTTGGCGAAAAAATAAATACACGTCACGCCGCTTTTCGGTTCAGTATCGCGCGTTTGGTGAAAAAATAAATACACGTGATATATTACTACACCCCCCCTCCCCCCTTGTGATATTTCGTGATTTTTTATGGACCCCTCCCCCCCCTTTCGAGCCTCACGTGATTAATGGACACAGTGGCGGATTTACCAGCAGGCTGAGTAGGCTTGAGCCTAGGGCGGCAGATTTTTGGGGCGGCAAATTTGGTTACCGATTTTTTTTTTTTTTGCTACCAGAAATCAAAAAGATTTCTGAATGACGGTTTTCTGTATTCTGTTTTCTGATGTTTTACAGATAGAAGTCTGCAACAAATTTTGCCGACGACTTTCCCTTCTCACTTATCATTTGTCATTGTCACGTTCCGTGAATCCGTTTAGCAATCTTCCATATTCTAGAGTAAAACAGCTAGTTCGCCGCCCCCAACGTGTAATCGGTTGGGGGCGGCGAATCGGTAATCGGTCTTTGCGCCCAATGCGCCCTCTCCCCGCACTTTGAATGAGTGTAAAGAGCGAAATTATAGAAAATGTATTTTTCTTTCCTACCGTCAACCCATACAGCCAGTCCTAATATTTTTTGGAGGCTGCGAACTGCATGGTTTGTATATAATTTAGTGATTTTAATTTGAATTTAGTGCATAATTTTACCGATTTTAATCTTATGTATCGAGTATTATGTGTTGTACACGCACTAGCTTTAGAAAAATATACCTAAAAATTATTTTACGTGCAATTCCAACGAAGTTGTTGAATTGTAAAAATAATCTAGGACATGTCAATTTGACAATTGTGGAGGCAAGGGCGGCAAAAGCTTCACAGCCTATACCTTGAAAATTTGTAAATCCGCCACTGAATGGACAGCTCCTTAAGTAGAGTTAAATTCCAAATAGTGCTAAATGAAGACTCGAGCTTATTGTCTTCAGATAAATATCGTTCGAGATATAAATGAGATATAAATCGCTAATACCATTTTTCTGACGAAACAATTTTGAAAATAAAATAAAATAAGTTATGATAAACAAAAAAGGCAGCTGGCATTTTCCGAGAATAAAAGTTTAGCCTTAATTTTCATATTCAGACCTCTTATATTATTTCTTTCAGTAAATAGGCTCTCAGAAATTGTTATGATTAGGGACGGGAAACGGTCCCTACCAGCCTAGATCTACTGGTCACTATGGGTTACAAAAACTGGCAACATTTGGATGTGAGCCTGCCCTAATCTTTGCCAGAATTTGGAATCTATCAATGCCAATTTGCACTGAATGAATCTGCATTCCTGAATGTCCATTATTAAGGCAGTGGTCGAATTTACGCTGATTACTATTTATAAAAATGTAGGCTGATTATTCAGCGTTATCACCTCGGCCGAAATACGTCTACTGCTGGGCGGAAGCTTCCCGTAAAAACTTTTCTACAGATCTTATAAAAACCCAAAAATGGGATGGTTTTGCTGTAATCTCCACGCTTGGCAGGCGGGTTGGTAATAAAAGACTATAACACGAAAAAATGTGCTGCCAATTTTGTGGTCTACTGAGGTGTCTCCCACCGTACATCTCATTGGACCATTGATTACCCACAGTATCATTAAATGCCTTTTTCGACACTCTTAAATGTCAACAGTCTTATAACCCAAAAGAAAATCACTCTATTTTTGATTTCATACGACACATCTCTTAAACAATCTTTAATTCGTTTAATTTATGTGCTTGTGACAGAACGATCATGATGTGACTATACATAATTACGTTCTACATTATTATAAGTTGAATAATAATTTAGGATTTTGAATTGAAAGCATTTTATGTAGAAATATGACTTTACAGGTTTAATAATTATATGGTGGCAATGGTAAACAAAAACCTTCTACCGTTACAAATCCACATACCCTGTATAGGACATTTTCACTATTTATCAAGAGGATTAAAATGGAATTTGGAGTTTTTATTATTCTGTAAGTATTGCATAAAATAAATATATTATGTATATTAAAAAAAAGTTTAAAAGATATCATTTGAAGGGATTGGGCTTTTCTACGTCCTTCTAGCAAAAGGTCCACGACTCAGTAACCGCATAGTTATTGGGGCTTTTCCCCCTTGACGATTGATCACTAATATCTTCATTCTTTTTCATAATGTGCTTGCCTCTTTTACCCCTAATAAAGTAAATCACAGCAATTTTAACTCACGTGATACTCAACATTAAAAAAAAATAACAACAAAATATAAAAATATGTTTTCCTTAATAATTTAACATTTAACTAAAGGATAATTAAATACTACTTAACATAGAGGCTACCATATTTAAAAATGCCACTGTAATTAGCACAAAGACGGGGGTGTGCGTATGAGGTACTAACTACCGCAGTAATGTTGTTTTTTTTAAATAACAATTAGTATAGAGATCCCTCTCTCCTTTGTACAATGTACAACACAATACAATGTAAGTAAAATTTCATAGAAAATAACAAATCTATTTCGCAAACAATAGGTATACATCAAATAAAAAAAATTTAAACTTAGTATTAATCGGATAATTGAAGAGTATTTTCATTGAGGGCGCTTTCAATTTAGACGTTTCGTGTCGGAACCGAAGCGGTGCGTTTGTCGTATTGCGCACGGATCGACACGAAATGTCTAAATTGAAAGCGCCCTAAGATTTCTTTCTCACTGGCTCCTACAAAACAAAATGATGACAAAGGTTCGTTTGAAATGTGTACTAAATCCCAAATGTATAACCCTACATTATACTAATTTTTAATTACAATAATTAAATCACAACCATTTATGATATTACAATAAAACGTTTTCGATTTACAGTTAGTCCGTCTAGTCCATGGGAAAACTGCTGGCAACTCCGGGAGGTGTACAAAGATCACGCGAATCGAATGACACTGGCACGACAACTTGAAAAACAGATAATTCTACTAGCTTTTATAAATTTGCTGTTGGCGCCACTCATTCAAGCATGGCAGATACTTTACTTCTTTTTCAATTATGCCGAAGTAAGTATTTGTCTGCTTACACTTGCTATATATTATAAATATTAACTCATTTCTATAAGAGTGATATAAGAGTTTTACTTTTCGGTGGCAGAAGTTAAAAGACATTTTGTTATGTTATTTTCCAGTTAATAAAGCGTTCGCCGGGTTCGTTAGGGTTGCGTACGTGGTCGCTGTACGCGCGTATCACTTTACGGCACTTCAACGAATTGGAGCACGAGTTGCGTGATCGGCTCAACCGCGCCCACAAGCCCGCGACCAAGTATCTTGCCAGTTTTACTTCACCTGTGACCACAGTAATCGCCAAGTGAGCAAACTGTTGTAAATCTAAGGTCTATTAAATATTCGCGTTCTGTGATCATAAACTTTGATCCGTATGAAGAACATTAAAGAGGATAATAAAACTTCATTGCTTAATGTAATCTGTTGTTTATTTTGTTTAGAAACGTAGTGTTTCTATCGGCGAGTGTGTTGGGTGTGCTGGTGGTGCTGTCCGTATATGACGAAGATGTGCTCACCGTGGAACACGTGCTCACAATCATCACTATCCTGGGCTGCGTGCTCGCGGGAGCAAGGTAACAAAGTGTTAGTTAAGCATCGGTCATGTCTGAACTTTTTCTAAATTGAAATATTAGTTGATCTTTAACATTTATTCATCATCTTGGCCGAAAAACGTTCACAACTGCAAGCTTTTCCCAATACATTTAATACTTCCATCATATTTTATTCGTTTTTTATATGGTCGTAGTGGTTATGGTTATTTTAGTCGTGGTTGTTTTTTACAGGCATATTTTATATCTTACAGAAATATGGCATAGTGAATGCACAAATTAAAATAAATACAAGATGGATATCTATGTTGGCTGTTGTTATGTATGATATTGCAGTTACGTAGGTGTATAACTTTGCTTCTGCCGTTTTTTTCCGAAATTCGAGGCCTTATTGTAAAAAACTGGTGATACATTCATGATTTTAAGTATTGTCCATCGCTGGCCAATACTTTCTCCCATCTTTCGGGCAGCGTGAATCCTGCGTTGAAAAAACTTGAAGCGATCCACGAATTGATCCAATTTTTTACTTCTGCATAAGACCGGAAGTGCTGGTCAGCTAGGCCGTGTGCTATCGAAACAAGTGATAGTCCAAGGGAGCAGCGTCTGGAGAATATGGCGGGTGGGGTAGGACTTCCCATTTCAACGTTTCCAAGTATGTCGTGACCACTTTCGCAACATGGGGTCGAGCATTGTCATGCTGTAAAATCACTTTATCAAGTCTCTCGTTGTATTGCGGCCGTTTGTCTTTCAATGCTCGGCTCAAACGTATTAATTGCGTTCGATTACGATCGCCTGTGATTGTTTCAGTCGGTTTTACTACAGAGCATGACCTTGGAACCGTGAATATTCGGTTTGGTCGTCGACGTGGTAGCATGGCCGGGATATCCCCATGATTTTCTGCGTTTGGGATTATCGTAATGAACCCATTTTTCGTCCCCATTCACAATGCGATGCAGAAATCCCTTCCGTCTTTGCCTTGCAAGCAGCTGACAAGCAAACAAACGCCATTCAGCATCTCTCGGCTTCAACTCGTACGGCACCCCTATTTCCTTGTTTCTGAATCATTCCCATGACTTTCAGGCGTTTTGAAATGGCTTGTTGCGTCACCCCCAATGATCCTGCCAATTCTTGGTGCGTCTTGATCAAGTAACGCCTCCGATTCTGCATCTTCGAAAATCTTCTCTCTTCCACTGCCATGCCGGTCTTCGACGTCAAAATCACCATTCTTGACGCCTTAAAACG
Organism: Calamotropha paludella; assembly: GCA_927399485.1. Lineage (NCBI taxonomy): Eukaryota > Metazoa > Arthropoda > Insecta > Lepidoptera > Crambidae > Calamotropha > Calamotropha paludella. The sequence goes on along the minus strand of OV656803.1, from coordinate 25,903,079 downwards.
ACTCTAGGCACGTTTTTTCACTAATAGCGGCCTCACCACACGTATTTGAGAGCATTCGATGAGCCTCAGCCGCAGATTTATTCATATTAAAGCAGAAAATTAAAACCCCCGCAAATGACAAGAATTTGGCTCGTAAGCTGACATTTTTAATCGAGAATAACTTTATGATGCAGACACAAATCGACTTATATTTCGATGGTGTTATGTTTACAAATGCCTAAGCTTATTGTATGACATCTACGATCTTTTTATTTCGACTACCACTTACCGCTACAGCCAACTATTGCAAAACGGCGGAAGCAAAGTTGTACACCTAATATTAGGGAGCCGCTAGAATTCATTTTTTTGCATATCGCTCCTATTCTCAAATTAATACATAATTTAATTGCTCAGTACACGAAGTTGTGATTCTAACTATAATCGCAACAGAAGAAGTGGGCAAAAGCTTTTCATTTTCGAACATTTAATATTTAAGTTTGATGCCGAATTGTCTAACGTATCGAAATGCTTTGAAGTGTAGCTTTGTTGGCTTTTTGGTTAAAGGGCCTTGATAGGGGAGGAGGAGCGACTAGGGGGTGGGTGCACTGGGCCCGCTCGGGGGGAGGAACTTTTCGTGCAAGTGTTGGGTCACGTGCACTATCTACCCGCCGCCTGGAGAGGCCGCGCTCACACCAAAGACGTAGCGGCCCACTTCCAACAGCTATTTCAGTTTCGTGCGGTAAGTCTAACACACTTTGTGGGGATCAATTATTACTTGCAGACACCAATTATTTTCTTTAGATTCTCTTTCAAAATTTAAGGCAATAAATACAATGGAGAAAATAAAAAATATTGGTATAATACAAAAAAATATATACACGGTGTTTTAATATCAGTATAAATAACAATATTCATTCAGATACCATTTTCATTAAATGAGTAATTAATTTCGTCATGTCTATCTTTTATTATTTCCGGGTTTTAAATAAATAACATAGTTATAATTCAGTTAATAATACTTTTTTATATCTTGAGATATCATGTAGAAAAATGTGGCCAGATTCAAATATGAGAGACATAAATAAGAAACTTTTTTTTAACAACAATGTCATTTTGTATTTAATTCTTTTGTTAATTTTCATATATAACAGTTCCGTAATACCTACCGGTAAATACGCTACCGTTTCTTTAAGAATGACTAAATTTTTTGCGGAAGCAATGTCTTCTTCGTACAGGAATAACTTGTGTTTTGGTGACAGTTTTAGATGTGTGCGGTAGAAACTTTAAATATTATAACTTTGGAGAAAAGTTCTGAGAGAGGTGAATATTGTTATTTCGTAGCCTTTATTAATCAGCCTTTCCTTTAAAGATCTTTTAATTTTAATCAAAATACAATAACATCTCTCTTAATACGAGTGTAAGGTCACACCACTTTTATTAACACAGAGCTGGTTTTAGGTGTACATTTTGTTCGAACTCCTGAGTCCACTGTTGTGTCCGCTGGTACTGTTCTCGATGCGGTCACGGGCGCTAGACATTGTCGATTTCTACCGAAACTTCACTGTCAAGGTGCACGGCATCGGCGACGTTTGCTCCTTCGCAAAGGTGCGTATGACTTCTAGCTATCTTTTATCGACTTAGAGATAATTACCACATTAATGTTTAGTGTTTATGGTTAAAATTAAAAAAAAAGACTTAAAACGTAGAAAAAGTGCAGTTATATCGGTGATCTAACAATTTCTAATAATGAGAATGAGAAAATATGAAGAGAAGTTTATAATCATGAACATACGATTTTTCAATATAACAACTAAAATTTACATTACCAAATTATTATTAAACCATTTTATACATTACCAGATGATTGTTGTGTGTTAAGCAATATTGCTCTGAAATAATCACATATCATCTTAATCTAACAATGTAAAAACAAATCTTTGTATTCAGACACTGGCTTGTACTATTAAGCTTCATAAGAAATGCAGTGCTCAAAAAATTACATTGCATCTTTGCTCTTAATATGCTTCGCCAAGGTTGACTTCCTCGAATGCTCGACCGTACATAGTTATAATATTACCTAATGTTACAGTTATTTGTTGTAGCTGGATATTCCTCGTCACGGTCACCCTGACTGGCAAGGTCTCAGAAAATACGGAGAAAAACCTAAAAGTAAGTAATTATTTACTTCATTTACTAGGTTGCATCATATGCAACCTCTATCAAATGTAAAACTAAAACAATACATTTTTAAACAACAATACAACAAACAATAATGGACAGGCTCATAAAGTAATATTAAAAAAGTTATTCTATTATTATGGTAACATAGGTCAAAACTATTTCATTGAACCAAAGATAAACTTTATTTTCCAGACTTTCTGTTTTGGTATAGAATTAATTATATTTTTAAAATATGTTTAATCCTATTCTATGACGTCCTATTAGATTTTTACATTTATTTACTCAACAAAAAAATATACAATATTTTTCAAGTGTGTAATTTTATTAACTAGAGTATTTGTGGAGCCGTAGTGATCAATGATCACGAATAATTAAATATGTATTTTTTAAAGAGTCAGGAATAGATATATAATACTTAGATTTTTTGTAAATCAATTGAATGTAAATTTATTTATTTATTTAATGTGTTCAAACTGCTTAGTGCCAAGATAGAAACTCAGACAAGAAAACATTTGTAACATAAATTTTACCCCTATTACGAATGCGCACAACATATAATTAGCGTTTTACTACTTCTTCGGTTATTAAGTCTAAAATTAAGAAAGTAAAGACATCAAATTAATAATGAACATAACATTATTAAACAATGTTTTTTTTTGTGCGAGAGCTCCCACATTATCTTTGATTATATTCATAAATGTCTTGGGGTTCTGGTGATATATATTCAGCTCTTTACTTAGTACTCGTAAATTATATAATTTGCAAGAGCGTATGTTTTTAGCAGGAGGCTCAATAAATATTGTTATCAACTCGATCTACTAGTGACTTATACTGAAACATTGCTCAAAATACCAGCATCTATCTTTCAGTTAACAACTTTGTACAGCACTAAAATATCGCTGATTTGACGTCTCGAGTAGTGATTCCAAATTAAATCTATAAAATGATGTTGATTTCAAAATGATAATAGGATCATGTCACTACATAGTATAAAATAAAGTCGCTTCATGATGTCTATTCCTATGTATGTTTAGATCTTTAAAACTACGCAACGGATTTTGATGCGGTTTTTTTGATAGCTAGAGTCATTCAAGAGGAAGGTTTATATTTATAATACATGCACAATATAGGAGAGAAACACTGATAATTTTATAGGTTTCTAATGTGACGTCGTAAGTAAACACTTTTTTGCACTTACATTGCAAACGCTGGCTGAACCCTAAGAGATAGATAAAAAAATGTCTACAGTATTGTACACCTTGAAAAGGTCTACAAAAGAGTGCTATTGTATATGTCTCACTCTTAGGGATCACTCACAATAACCATTTCTTCTGTAGTGTATTTAGTATCAGGTGGGTATATTTTTTTTTAAGAATTTACTTGCTAGATTTTTATATAATAATAATATTTACATTAGACAATATCACATACATTGTTCTGAACCCAAGTTAAGTAGCTAAAGCACTCGTGTCATGGAATTCAGGAACAAAGACGGTACTACAACACCAAGCCCCGAGCAAATGTAAAAAAAAGTTGGTTTTTTACATTGACCCATCCGGAACTTCAGAGTGGCTTTACCATGAAACTGTAGTGTAGTTCCTATGTACGTATTGCTAAGATCTGACGATATATAAATGAGCGTTTGCCGTTGTTCCTACTATATTTATTTGTACATTATACTTGAGCTGGCGTATGCTTCTAAAACCAGCAACCAGCAAGTAAAACCAGCGTGATATAACAACAACGGTAGCATTCTAAAATTAATATTGTTTCTTTCAGGTGCCAATACTCAGTACAACCAAGGCGAAGGCGGTAAGACGGAGCTGTCGTTGGTGGCGTTCTCCTGTCGACACCCGGGCTGGCAGCCAGATGAGCCCGCACAGCGACACTTTCTACGCTCCCTCAGACAAAGCATGAACCACGCTCTTCCAGTCCACAATCCCCTGGTACGCACTTCTCCTTTTCGTTACGTAACATTATTAAACGATAATGATACTATTTGACGCATATAGGACATATTGCGTTATGTCCTTTTCTTTGGACAAAATGTATATGAACATTTGAAGGTATTCAATTACACTATAGAAAAAACTTAGTAGTCTTGATTTTAAGGCTTACGGCATCCGGCCGTTCAAATTCAATTTTAAGCGAATATTGAGCAAACTTTTTCGTTTATTAATAGCTTTTTAGGATTTCGAAATATTTTTACAAGTTCCTCTGTTAAGATTTTACATTGTAAATGCGAAATAAATTACATTAAAATAAATCTGTGAATACTTTTATCTTTTCAGAACAAAACCATGTTAGGTTCTTATATACAACAGAGTATATTCGGTGCTAACACGCCCCTCCCCGCCGTGCTATCGTTTTATCAGCAGCAGAGACAACCATACAAATTGCCTGTGAGTATAAGCTTGTGATGTAGATTGTTGTTTTAATCCTTGTTACCCTATAATTCATACAATTGACAACATTTAAATAAATAAAAATGAAGAGTTTTGTGTGTATCTACCATAGAGGTGACATGAAGATATCAGATGGAGTTTTAATCCCCCTTCGTTTTTTTATGGAGGTGAAATTCTACACGGCGGCGGTAAGGCGGCACATCACGTCGTCACATGACCTTGTGGGCTCTGAGTTGCAAGCGCTACTTGATTTTTATCCCCAGTAATTTTAATCATCGTCATCAACTTTTTAATACTAAAGATAATGCCCACTGCTGGAGCACATACATTTGCTATGGATAAAATAGGACCCGATGTAAACTAACATCTGATGATGCAACCGAGACTAACGGTGCCTTCCGAAGTACGGAGGAGCCTTTCTATGACCGACGTTATCAAAAGTTCCTCAACCTTCGCAATAAAGCATTATAAGAAATTTCAAATGTGCTGTTATATATATACACGACTGCGCTATCGAGCTTCTCGTGAGTTTTAGAATTAACTTTCTTTTAAGAAGTTGTTTCATGTTCCGATGTTTGTGATAGGAAATGGACGAAACGAGCGACGAGGAAGAGTCTCCGGGTCCCGCGGCGCCCCACTCGGGTGGTCGGTCCGCGTGTTATGGGCTAGCGGGCGTCGGTTCGTCGTTAGGCGCGAGCGCGCTCGGCTTGGACCCGCCCGTCGCTGCTCCGCCCTGCGACGACACGCGCGACATGTCCGTCAGCACACTGCACCTGTACGACCTACACTTGTCGCAGGTTAGTACACTGCCAGATAGATTGAGTTGGTTGGCCATAACCTGACGCATCTAAGTGTCACATCTGTAACCCCTACCCTTGTAATGTATTTATACAAACTGTTACCGATATGCATTTCGTTTTAAAATACAGATTCGTGGAAATGGTCCAAACGGCTGAATCTGAAGCCTTCAAAACTTGTCGTTCAATAACAACAACATAATAGAAAGGCGAATCTTGATACTGCAGTTCTCTGAAGATGCTGTTCAGTATCAGCATCTCAACAGACAGATCAGAACAATAAGGTACCGGGTGATGATGGGATCACGACTTAGCTTCCGACAGCAGGCGGAACGCCGGTACCAAAGGCTCTTTAGAAGCTATTCGATTCCGTTATACTCGAGGGAGAAATTCCTACGGCATGGTGCATGAGTGTGGTTGTACTTTTCTTCAAAAATGGTGATAAAACCTTGTTGAAGATTTTTAGACCCATCTCATTTCTGAGCTATGTGTACAAGTCGTTTTCGAGAATCATTACGAATTGTTTCGCTCGCAGGTTTGACGACTTCCAGCCTCACGAACAAGCTGGTTTCCGAAATGGTTTCAGTAGCATAGACCACATACATACACTGCGGCAGGATTATACCGAAGACTGAGGAATATAATCAGCCACTTTGCGATTTTGTTTGTGATTGCGTTTGTTTTTGCGAGTTTGTGGACTATAAGAAAGCCTTCGGTTCTATCGAAACCTGGACTGTGCTGCAGTCTCTGCAGTCTTTAACGGTGCCAAATTGACTATTGATATATCTAAGTGCTCAAGGGCTTGTACGAAAATGCCACCATGTCGGTCCGCCTCCACGATCAGAACTCGAAACCTATCCAGTTGCAGTGAGGGGTGAGACAGGGAGATGTCATGTCTCCGAAACTGTTTACCGCCGCTCTAGAAGATGTTTGAAGCTACTGGACTGGAGCGGACTCGTCATAAATATCGACTGCGAGTACATCATCCACCTTCTATTCGCTGATGATATCGTAGTCATGGCTGACCCCTGGGAAGACCTAGGCACTCGGTACTCAATTGTCTAAGTAGAGCCTCTCAACAAGTGGGTCTCAAATTGAACTTGGACAAAACCAAAATTATGTCAAGTGTCCGTGTTGTCTGAAGGTTGGAGTCTACACTCAAAGTTGTTGATTATTATGTGTACCTGGGACAAATAGTCCAATTGGGTAAGTCAATCGACGAATATTACTCGGCAGGGCAGCGTTCGGGAAACGCGGCTGGGTAGCGTTCGGGAAACTCGGCTGGGCAGCGTTCGGGAAACTTCGCGACATCTTCTCGTATAAATACCGTAATGTCTCAAGACTAAAGTCTTTGACCAATGTGTGTCTCCAGTGGTGACGTACGGAACAGAGACGTGGTACCTTACAATGGTTCTCATAAGAATGCTCAAGGTCACCCAAAGGGCAATGGAGCGTTTTATGCTCGGAATTTCCCTACGTAATCGAATCAGAAATGAGGAGATCCGTAGCAGACCCAAAGTACCCGACATAGCCCGCAGAATTGCTAAACTTTAGTGCCAAGGAGCGGGGAACATAGCTCGTAGAACTGATAGCCGTTGAGGCAGAAAAGTTTCCGAGTGGCGACCAGGGACTGAAAGATAAAGTATTATCAGGCCTCCCACTTGGTGAATCGGTGATCGATAGACGATTGAAGGTCGCGGGAAGCACCTGGCTGCAGGCAGCGCAGGACCGGTCATTGTGGGAGGTCTTTGTCCAGCATTAAAAGACACAAACTCCGATTTGCGCCTGACAATAACAAGCTCATTTTAAAAGGAAAAGTACAGTAGAAAGTGGTAAAAGAGACTTTGGTATGGTATGGCGATTTATATTGTGTATTGCATATCTTTGTGAAATATATATTTGTCTATCCGTTTCTCTTGTACCGTTAACACAAGCCTTACAGTGTTTACTTTGGACTAGGTTTCTTGATGTGAACGTAAGAAATATTATTATTATTGTATTCTCAATGCTTGAGAATTTCAACAAGTAATAATTTTCAGGCGGGTACGAATGTGTCAGCGTGTTGTACTAACAACTGCAGCGAGCGGCGACACGAAGACAGCCGGTGGGCGAGTGGCGAGGACACGCCCCTCCTCCATCGCCCATAACACTGGTCGCGCCTGGACAACCGCCCCGTGTGGGTGTAGGTGAAAAACTGACACCGCGTTTACATACAAGTGCAGCTCTCAACAAGAATTACATATACTCTGATTGCAGTCATCAGATAATTTCTAGTTTTTTTTTCCATAGGACGTAATTCATGGATACATTCTTCTTTTTCATCGTACCGATGTAATAGTTATGCGGCCACGATAAGAGCAGACAGATTTTGAACGGTAACCTAGCCAATACACTGCTGGGGGTCAGAATACTTCAATATAAATGTATAGCCACAATCAGTGTCACTATATTTTGTTATTTACATGAGTTTCATAAAGACTAAACCAGCCGTTGCCTTGCTGCTTATTTACTTAACGAGACAAATATTCTATATCTCTTATCTGGTTTCAAGAATTCTAGAATTTTTCACCAGTTATTGTCAAGATATCAGGTAACCACTTGACAATAGCTGGCGTTAAGCTAACCATAAAACTATTCTTTCTGCTTGTGCTAAATTAATGACAAGAGTGTTAGGTTAGGATTCTAATTTCTGGCAGTTCTTTCTTCGTTATTTTTGCTTAAGTAGACAGCTTAACTTGTCTGTAAATACGGGGTATGGGGTAAAAGTAATTACACGGGCTATTTTCTCCCACTGTTGGTTCTATTCAATTCATTGTTTTCAATATCGTAAATGTGTGAAGTTATACTTAATCCTATTTTATTTTCTAAACCGTTGCGACTATTCGACTACAGAATAATTAAATGGAAACAGAGTCACGTTTTCGTTTGCATTCAAATGATACCTGCTGAGTATTTATATTGAATTTTTATATAATATATGAATTATTTATAGAATTAGTATTTTTTTTGTGTAGCAAGCTTAGTTACATAATAATGTTGTTTGCATTAAATTTAGGAAATTATTTACTGACGCCTAAGTGGGTGACTATTACTATGAGGCTGCGAAATATTTCGCTATGTGAGTACCTACTTTACTGCTCGTAAGTTTTACTGCCCGTGTAAATTGTACTTTTTGTAAGGGATCTTCTAAATGTAGTAGTACGTGTTCAAATAACCTTCAGTAAAATAACATGTGAACCACGCACTACTATATGTTAGAGTTCACTTTAAGGTTTTCACCTATAGGATCAATATATGAAACTGCTATATAGGTACCCGGAAAAAATAAAGTAATGGGTTTTGATTTGATTTTTTACACCATTTGCAGATATTACGAACATTATTTTGACATATACGATATATATTATATTTTGCATCGGTTTCAAATTTAACTGCAGCAATTACACTTAACTGCAGTATTAATTCTATCGTCCAACGTTTTATATTATCTATACAAAAATAAAACGAAACAGTACCTAGATAGTGCCAAATAGTGTGCAAAAAAGACTCTACTGACAAATAAATATCAAATCGATGTAAAATTTTCATTATACGCCAAATTGAATATTATTATGCTGAATAAAGTCGCACTTTAATTTTTCCGGGTATTTGAAAAATTTCGTTCATTGAGTTACATTTTTGAAACAAAAAATAATTAATGCGTACCGATATGTTTTTTTATATCAATGGGTATAGAATACGTGTAAAATTTATTTGGCTATAAATACATTAATAAATATTCTCTTCATATATTATTGCTTGAGCAGCTAGAAAGTACTGACAGTATATGCTCAGACTAAAAATGATTGCATAAGCATACACTAACTATGGTTAGGTATACTATGCTACTGTTAGATTGATTAAAGTTTGCTACTAACTATGGTTGTAAGGCTCCTTGTTTTTAGGCAGTTCTTTAAATAACACGTGATATTGAATTGATCTATTTTATTAAGGTTATAAAGGTTACAATCGCTTAAACATCTGTTACTCGGTTTACTGAAAAGAATAAGAGCATACGTATTATTTTTATACTAAAGTTTATCATGTTCTTTCCGTATATATTGTGTCTGTGACATGAAAGAAATAAAAGGTCAACGCAAGCTAATATTTACTGCGTAAAAAAACTTATGACAGATATAGCTAAAGCTTTTTAAACGGAATGTTTATATTCAATATAAAAAAAAACATTGACTTGGAAGCTTCGTTCCGCCCTGTGAACACTTACTTCGTTGATTTAGGACTGTGATATAAAAAATATCTTAAAAATATACTTAACAAACCAAGAAAACTTCGTTGTACATATTCTATTTCATGCGGTGATATATTATGTTTTATAATTTTTGCATATGGGATACCAAAATAGGCAATACCGAAATAAAAGGTACAGTGTAGTTACAAGTTTTTGACAGTAATGGATTCAGGTTTTTAAGTTTTTTATAAAGTTGTGCTTACGTAAATCGAGATTAAATAGTGAGTGAAGTATGGTATGATAACCTCGTTAAAGATTCAGAGTCGGTGGTGCCTTTACAGTTTCCTCAGTATTTTATCGGTGTTGATAATACTAATTATTGGTCGTTTGGTAATAAAAGTGGTTTAATGGTCTTATACAGCGGCTAAAAATGATGTGAAATGATCGCGTACACTTATGAGGTAAATTTAGCAATAATCGAATTGACATAGTGTATAAGAAATATTAAATTAATTATGGAACTACATATATTATTTTTTTTACAAAAAAAATTACAAAGCCGCATGAGATAGAATGTGACCGGAGAAAACAGGAGTGCTTTGTGATAAGATATGGCTACACCTATTTGTTACGTCGAATCTGCTGCCCAAATTCACTGACAGATATTTTGGCAAGAAAAGAAGTATTATTTGTTATAAAAATTGGTTGCCAGAATTATTACGTTCAGGAGATATGTAATATAGTTTTAATTTTAATTGTAAGTAGATAAGATTATTGGTGGATTGTGTTGTCAGTGAATAGGGCGCTTTAATGCTAGCGTGCTTGCGCTATTTCCCTATCTAGGTGGCGTACGTTTTTGCAACCAATAAACGTATAGTATGGTATCTCCAAATGTTGATGTATAAAACCAAAATAGGATTGCAGCTGTCAGGGATACTACTATATCCAGAGGTTAACCAGTATTTATAACAAATAACAGGTGAAACGCGTTCCTTGGTAACCAAAGGACTATTGGTTGTTTTAACCTCTTAAAACGCTACAGAAAAAGCGGTTGCAATAAATTATAGTTGGTATCATCGCGTCCGCTCCTCCGCTAAACCATATCTATATTTTCGTCTGTTAGCGCTAAGGTACGCCAAGTGTGATTATAACTCCTGCACTCTATTATTTTTTGTTCATACTATTGCCGTGAACACTTTTACAATAAAATCGGGTAAAGATTAAAAGCGCACATATTTTTACAACGTTTTAGATGTTTGTAAGTAAGTGGCATCGTTTATTTATTTCCCTTTGCCATGAATGTTATCTGCATAGATCACAATAGCTCCGATGAAACATATATAGTTATGCAAATATATTTCTCAAGGACGTTCACTAATTACTGTGATGTTACTTTAATTCATAGCGTAAAGCCAGTTTTATTATGACCCTGAAAGAAGATATATCCCAAAAATATAAGATAAAACGTACGTGACGAGGACCCATGAACTAGTCTTCCAAAATTCCAAAAAGCCTTACTACACTACTTATGGAAGTTATTAAAAGGAAACATGTTCACACTATTGATAGTAATCTTATTTCCTCCCAATGAGCAATATATTTATATAAAATAGCTGTAATAGAATGTAATAAGGCGTTTTTAACATATAAGCATTATCATCCGCCCACAGTGAAAAAAACAGATATAACAACAACCATTTTTGGTTCTATTTAATAATGAAGGATATGGAAAAGTATTTGATAGGCTTTTTAGAAGAAAATTATTTTTCCAATAAATGTATTTCTGTGTTCACATATTTGTATAAAAATTATACAGTGGACGCATAATACATAATGACTTTTGAATCTATTTGCACTAATAACATTTGTTTAAAATGACGTGATTGACATAGCACGACTTATGAATTGAATTTGATAAAACTCAAATTGATATATTAATCATAATTAAAACCTTATATACAGAAGTTTGAAATACTATTTGTGATTATATTTTCCGTGATTATTTTTTTATGATCTCTCGATATCTTATGTAATGTAAGTTATATTATTAAAAAGCTGTACTCTTGATTAGGAAAGAGAAATAATGAGTTTGGGTGTTGAATAAATTAATTACAGCGCATTAAAATTATCCTCCCCATGGTAAAAATGTTAAATTGAGGTCACATTGTCTTGGTTATTATCATAAAAGTGCCTAAGTTGAAATTTGTAAGGAATTGTAGTAGAAATGATTTTTTATATTTTTAAAGAGATCCAGTTAATTATGCGACCCTTGACAATAATCAAGTATATGAACCTGTCAATATGCCTTGTCCGCTTTACTTAATGCGTTCATCCCCTTAATTCCACTGCGAGATTCATTGTAATATGTTTATTTTAAATAAATTGCTATTTATCAATTTAATAAAAATATCAATTTTTGCTTTCAGTAATTCTGAAACAATTTTGCATATTTTTTTATTGTAGAGTTCAGTCATTAGACATTCTAGCGAAAGCATTGACTAGATTTGACTGAGAAACTGCTCTCTCACTCTCTCACATTTGAAATCGCTTAGTATGCAGTAGATAGAAAACGTTTTTAAGTAATTATTATATAAAACATACCCATCGTTTAATACTCACTTTTGATTGTTATATTTTCTTTGATACCTATGAGTTTTAAAATTTTTGTCGCTGTCCATAAGAAGTAATTAAATATATACAATTACTATTTCCCTTATATATAGCTGTGCCCAGCAATTTGAATGGCGTGTTTCCCGTTCCTATATTAAATGATATACATTTATATATAGCAATTTGAAGAAAGCGAATTTTCTTATTATCACTCTTACTAAAACTATTGTTATTTTAATCTTGCCTTGAATAGTTTTTACTTGTATTTTTTAGTCAAAAGCTTCAAATTCAGTAGGTCTCGATATAAAATGGCATTAGCTAAGATAGCTACTAAGCGTTTTTTTATTTGTACATACTAACGTTCTTTAAAAATTTATGATTTGTTTTTTCTTTCTGGCGAATTGTAAATATGACCACTTTAAAAAATAGAAACCGTTGATGCACCAAAGACGATATTTTTAGCTGTCCATATTTATATATTATTCATCAATAGTAATTTTTAAGCTTGCCTATATATAGGCTGGTATCCAATCCTCTCAGTATTGCCTTTCGCAACAGGATGCCACTATATGATTAAAGGTTAGGAAATCAAACGATTTGACGTTCATTTGTCACTATAAATGGTGGTGTTGTGGAACTTTGACCTTTTTTTGCACTAAGTCTTCGTGTTTTTGTTGAAAGCTTTGGAACGTAGAATAACTAATGTGTAATTTCTTTCTAAAATTATCTGAAATTCCATTTGAGCAAATATGATTAAATTTGGCCTGATTAATGGCTCGCTCGCACAATTGTTAAGCTGAACCTAGCATGTGAATATCCTATGTCATGTAGAAAATATGTCCTTAAAGCAGGATTATAAAGATAAAACATAATTCATATATGGAAGCGAGACCTTTAGGTTTGTGTTAAGAGTAGGGATGTTGCGGATGTCATTTTTTTCACATCCGCGGATGCGGATGCGGATTTTAGGATGCTCACATCCGCGGAAGCGGATGCGTATGCGGAACTGTACAAAATTTAAGTGTTGTTTTGGTAGGGTAAAAAGCAGTAATATTTATCCTTTCTTTATCTATACATATAAATAAAATTAGAGTCTCGATTTGTAATATTGAAATAACCGTTTTTTACAACATGCATATGAATATATATATGGTACATACACCAAAATAACATGTTTTACAATTTTTGTCTGTCTGTTTGTTCGGGCTTAACTCTAAAATAGCTGGACCGGTTTTGACGGGACTTTTATTGGCAGGTAGCTGATGTAATAAGAAAGTAAGTTAGGCTACTTTTATAAAAAAAAAATAGAAAAATAAAGTAATATTGCCATGTCCAAGTACTGTCCAGTACCGTCCGCAACTCACGCACATGCCACCACTGTGCCGTCACGTCGGGCGCCTCCCACCACTTCTCTCACCAATGAAACAATATCACAAAGGCTGCCTATTGCGCGGGTTCAGAACGCGCGAGCGGGCTATTGCTGATTTTTAATAAAAACAAATTATAATAACTGAGCCACGGCAACGTGTGTCCGGGTCAGCTAGTTTAATAATAAAGTAATGAGTGAATTACTATTATTGATTAATTGTTTTAGTAATGAAATTAAAATATTGGAGCATTATATTTAATGAAAAGTAGAATGGCCGCCTTTTCGGACTCCAGTCTGTTTCGCAAGGGTTCGTGTATTAAACCTGCGCTACTAAATAACTCTTCACTTGGAACACTGGCTGGTGGCGCTGATAAGAATTTGCGTGCTTTTTTAGGTAACAGTTTGAACTCACTTTAATTAACACTCCAACATTTAAGCGGACTCTTTTTTTTTTTTTTTTATTACGAAAAGTAAGTAACTCCTTCTTGTGTCAGGGCTGACAATTTCTGGTGTTTCCTGACTCTCCTCAACATCACTTTATGAATCGAGCATCATGGTAAGATTACTAATTAAACAGGACTGACGTCCTGTAACCTGAGGTCTCTAGTCGTTCCGTTCTGTTTCCATGAAATCTGTCATTCTCATTTTCTTCGCTCTTTCGGTACCTAGAGATATTGTTCGAAGAGCCACGATGTCTTTCGTGTTTCTGTTAATCTTCAATATACTTAGGTAACACGGAAAATGTTTAGAAAAATAAAAACGGCTTAATGAAGGAAGTTGCCAATACTTTTATTGTTTTTCGAAGTAATTGCCATTCCTTTCTACACATCGTCGCATTCGAGGGAACCACTGAGAAAAGCAGTGGCTTAGGGGTCTCTTCTTTAGCATTTTCGTACGCTTTCACCGCATCTTCAGGGCTCGTAAAGCGAATACCTCGAATTTTATCTTTAGTGCTTGGGAATAAATAAAATTCGCAGGGCGCCAGGTCAGGACTGTATGGTGGATGACTCATCATCTCGACACCTGCCATAGTCTAATATTCAGCAGTCCGTTCTGCGGAGTGCGCTGAAGCATTGTCGTGGTGAAGGAGGATCCTGCTTCGAGGGCGCTGCTGTCGAATTTTTTCTAAAACAACAGGCAAACAGCGATTGACATACCAGTCTGCAGTAACTGTCCTTCCATCTTCTAACACAACTGTCGCGAAATGACCCTTCCGACCAAAGAATGAGGCAATCATCTTTTTTCCTTGACTTTTATCTTTCGTTACCGTAGTTGGCCGATCCTCGAAAGGAAACACCCACTGAGCTGATTGTCTTTTGGTTTTGGGTTCATAGCAATATATCCAGCTTTCATCACCGATGTCAAATACAGCATTTGAGTCACCGCCGTTGAACTTATCTAACATTTGCCGACACCAGTCCATGCGAAGGTGTTTCCGGTCGTAGGTTAAAGTATGGGGAATCCATATGGTACAAAGCTTCTTGACGCCTAAATGTTCGTGTAATATTTTTTGAACTTGACTCATACCAATGCCTAGGCTTGCCCGTATCTGCTGATAGGTCACTCTCTTATCATCCTCTATCATGCGTCGCACAGTACTGATGTTATCTTCAGTAGTCGCTGTTAAAGGACGTCCTTCACGCGGATCATCATTGAGATTGATACGTCCACGCTTAAACTCGTTAAACCAATTGTAAATAGTGGCACGAGATGGGGCTTCATTAAAAAATGCTATTCGCAGCCTATCATAGCTTTGTTATTGAGTTAGCCCATAACGAAAGTCATAATAAATTATTGAACGAAAGTTTTCTCGCGTTAGGTTAATTTTCACTTGTAACAAGAGTGTTAGATTTGCCGCCAATTCACAAAAACAAATGACAAATGAATGCAATACACTACATTAGATTACCAACAGTGTTAAAATTGAAATTCGAAAAAGTTTTCATTAGCAATGTTTCTAACTGGTCAGTTCTAAACATTTTCAGTGGTATCCACGTATCATCGACGTCGACACGTGCCACTCGCCGGCCCCTCCTCTTTCTTTCTTGTCGCATCCGCATCCGCATCAGCTCCGCATCGATTTATGCGGATGCGGATGCAGTTGCGGATGTCTAAATCGATGCGGAAGTTCCGCATATGCGGATGCGGATGCGAATATTCGCAACATCCCTGGTTAAGAGTTTTAATTTACACCTTATTAACATAGTTCTAAGGTCTACACTACAAATACCAACGTCATAATAACGTTTGCACAATTCTAAACTTTTGCTTTGGTGATTACCTAGACATGAATATTATTTATACCAGTAATAAAAAAAGAACCCCTGTCTTCAAATTTATGCTAAAAATATTATCGCAACGTATAATGAGATAAAAATTATGCTGTAGTCGTTACCTATCTACTTTTATCATATCCTAACGTTTACAATGCAGATGTGTGTAATGCGTGTGTGATATGTGTAAATACTTAATAAAACAATTTCGTATAATATGTTCGAAGTAATTTTCTTTCAAATTACAATCTTTTCTTTATAATAATCATCGTAATGTAAAAAATATATTACTCCATAAAGTAATGTAAATTTTTAAGCAAGTACAAGATATAAAACTCTATTTGAAGTTGGGAAACGGAAAACTCTTAAGTTGAGGATATTTGACAATTGTAGGTAGGTTGAGCTACTCTTACCTAAATCAAAATTAATTACACGTAACATAGATTTGATTTTAAAGTGTCTAGTGTCAGTCCTCTAATACAATAAAAATTTACCTACTTACAGGGTGTCGAATATTGATAATTAGTACTTATGTAATTTGTAGAATGGGTATCTTTTAGTTAATGTGATCACAAACTAAGGAGAGCGTGTAGTAATATCTGAAAATAAGATGTCTTTTATATCATGGCAGCAAAGTTATTCTCTTAATTTATCGGCCTTAATTAAAACAATGGCTGAGCATGTGAATCGTAACTAGTTTTTGAATGAATGAACATTTATACATCTTGCCTAAACTCCATTGTTAGTCCATCATTCTCTATCGTCTATTACCGTTACCTGTTTTGCTGTTAGTGAATCCATAAATGGATGTAGGAACGCGCTCTGGTTATGCTTGAAAAATAGTATCTGGTTATACGAATGGAGATTAAGGCTCAGAGTCGCTCGCACAACATTTAAGCATGATGAACATTGTAGTATAGATATAAGTTCATATTATATAAGTTCATCTTCATATATATAACCATTGAATGTGTATCTCAAGGGGCAGAATGAATGTGTGCGTTAATCTAGTCGGTTGTCTTATTACTAACGACCCCACATCTCTACATGGCGACCCTGCCTGGATCTCAGAACTACAAATCAAGACAAAGCAAATAATTTCCAGAGTAAAAGAAGTTTTATCGCGTCCTTGGACAGTTGCTCCAGCATCACATCGCTAGCTCCCGCATTTTGCGCGATAACCACCTCCTTACTTGCCTTGGAATATTGTTTTCCCATTTTGAAATAATAATTGTCGCGAGCACACTTGTATTTACACCAGCACAATTTGTATGGAAGTCATTCTCAATTTTGTTTGAATATTCGCGATAGTTTACACTAACCGCACCATATACGGAGTCGCGCGCGCTCCCAATCTCCGATGGCCAATGCCGGATTTACCTCAGACGGGGCCCCAAGCAACAACTGATTTTTGAGGCCCTCGTTTTAATATACCCCCCACCCCCCCTCATCTTTTTAAATAACAAAAAACAGATCAATTTTGCAAAATCAATATATTATTTGAACCATCTCCATTACGACTTCTTTCTACTTTTTTCAGTCGCAAATTGATTAATAATATCATCAAAGTCAAGTTCTCGGAGCTTGTCTTTTTCGATAAACAGTAGGCTTAAATCACTGACTTTTTCTTAGCCCATCGAAGAATTGAAAAAATCTATGTCATTTTTATTTTATTTCAAAAAATTTTAATATTTTTAATTATTTTTACATTTTCAAATAAGTTTTAAAAATTTTTCAAATTTTGGGGCCCCTCCTAGCGGGGCCCCAAGCAATTGCTTCCTTTGCTTCCTGGTAAATCCGCCACTGCCGATGGCAGGGTCGCCATGTAGAGATATGGGGTCGTTAGGAATAAGACAGCCGACTAGGTTAACGTACACATTTATTCTGCCCCTTGGGATACACATATATGAAGATGAACTTATATAATATGAACTTATATCTGTACTACAACATCTAAGCTTAAATAAAAACGGACGATAATCCAAAAAGGTTACGGCTGCTTGTGGAGGCATACTCGCTAGGGACGTTCCATTATATATGCAGTTCGAAATTGTTACTGCGGACAATCTGATGTGTTATGTTGAAATTGAACTACCTATTTAATGTCAAATAAACACGCTTGATAAGAGAATCCTAGTGATCTGTTAAAATCTATTAAAATACATTAATTAAATATTTTTATCTACTCTAATACTATAATACAAAGATTCTAAAACTGAAAACAAATGCTTATGACAAACATTACGTACAGGCCAAAAATAATAAAAAAAAAGTTTCATTACGATACAGGTCTTGTATGGACACCTGTAACATAATATAACTTTTTTATCATTGCGATACACCTATACAACCTCCATCTGGACCAAGGAGGTTGAACCTCTACTTTAAAAAGGTTTCAATGAACGAGTCCGTGACGACGCAACACGCATGCGCAATCGATATTTGCACCTTGGCGCCAACATTTGACATTTAAAAATTTGTTGTTATATTCAGCGTTTTATTTGCAATATTGTTTTACGTATTATAGTATGAAAGTAGATAAAGTAGTGTATGACACTATACATAACTTGGTCTTATAACTCTCGTGTGATACTATAAAAAAACTCGCCTACGGCTCGTTTTTTTAAAACACACTCGTGTTATAAGAACCCTTATTATGCAACAGTATCATAAACTACTATTAAAACTTATTGACGATTGATTTTTTAAGCACGTTGATGCTAATTATCCTATGCCTGGTGATATTTGGCATCTACTAAAGCTCTTTTGAAGTCATTGCGATTTTATATAAGCTGGATAATATTTTCAATATCTTGGTGTTTCTTTTTATTACCTTAACATTGATTAATACAATTTTTCCTAATTATTGACATGACCTTTAATACCAATGTAGTTATTAAACCGATACATTGCCACCGTTTAGACGTTACTATCACGTTTGAATTAATATTTCTACGATAGGACTTAAGACTATGAAAATAACGTGATAGTAGCGTTTGCATATTTGACAATTTACACGCAGCCCACTGCAAAAAAAATTACTTTCGTGACGAGTGTCGGAATATCATACTATTTAAATTTTGAATTTGTTTATTGACAGAGAAATAAAACGCCTAAGTATTTTCTATTTTCTTACGAGGTTTTATGATCTTATCAATAACTCATTTTGATAATTCTCACAGAATAGATCTACAGATAGCGTTACTGAATTCTACTTCTATGTACCATTCGCGGAACATACTAATCGTAAGGAGTTTATGGTATGACAAAATGTAAACTACTGCATCGTTTCAAAACATAATTTAAATATGGGAAATAAATATTGCACATAAATAATTATTTTCATTACATATTTTTATTTTTTTTATTATGTGACTCATAATTTTGTATTAAGCTAAAATATAATAATTTTATATAAAAATTTGTTTGACTAATTGTCTTGTGCCTATCTACATATATTACTTAAATTTAATGATGTGGTTTATATCCATTAGATTTAATTCCAAGCAATATATACTGTAATAATTAAGTATGATTAGTAAATTGTTTATGGAAACTAGTCCATTGTTGTGTTGGCAGTAATTATCCACGGGCTTTCCATTCTATGTGCTTCAATCAGCCAGTTACATTTTGATGTGTTGTATCAAAAAATCAATTCATGCGCCTTCATCTTTATTCGGCTATAGAATTATTCAGCATAAGTCAAAACGAATAATTTCTTGAAGAAGTAAATCGAGAATATTGTGATTACTACAAATACCTCTAGCTTAATCACGGAATTAATGTTGGCAAACAAATTGTTATTGGAGAGTTATCACAACTCTTTGCTTTAGAAAATCTCTATCTTCTATTAATCATTGAATTAAGTGTGAAAATAATTGTGGCCATATAATATAGCCAAACGTTGTATAAGCATCGATCGTTGCACAAACAATCGATTTACTTTGTTATTACAACAAATGAATAAAAATACAATTCATAACTAGTTGTAACGATGATAACAATTTTATTACCATATTGTACCTGACAAAAGTGATTTCGCATTCCGCCTGTCATTGGTAACTATTTGTTTGTTAACATTCATTCCGAAAATTCGCAGGGCATGCAGGAGCAGTTATAGTTTTATTTTGTGGCTTTCTTTTTCACAAATTATTAATATGCCTATAGCGATACTTAGACTTCTCGTCAAAATTCATCTAGGTACATCTAAGTTAGTCCCAAAATTATAATGTGTTCACTTATAGTGTCATCATGTATAGGCACACATTTTAAGAAATATAGTTATAATTGATTTATATATATTTTATGGAATTTAGCGCGTGGCAAATGAGTATTTTTTTATATAAAAAGTTGTTTAAGAGTACGTTGTCACTTCCTTGGAGGCCGTGTCTTAGTAAAACTTTTAACTGATACTACAATTTCAGCGTGCCATTTTCTTCGGTAGTAAAGAAGTGAGAGTCAGCATATTAATAAGAGATGCGTTTATTACGCAAGAGCTTAGAAGGGGAATATTTCGATGGGCGAGTTTTGCGGCTAATTGACGTCGTGCTAACCATCACATACTTCATATAACATATTACTTTATTTTATGTTTTCTCTCAGTTCGTGAGTAATTCATTTGCCACATGTTATTTTCTATCACGTCTCATTCAAAATAATTTTATACCAAAATGATAGTTATAAATGATTAAAATATACTATTTTCATAATTTTTAAACGAACATTATTTTCCATATTTCATTATATCACTGAAAGTCAATCCGCTAGACTTAATGTTTTGTTATATTTTAACCAAATTTGTAAATATTTAGTTCAATTTATTAATATAAGTAAGTCGGATGTAAGTGTATTGTGATATCATTTGTCTGCACATGCTGTATTAAGTTTAGATAATTATTTTCTAAAAATTTAAAATTTTTTGAATATGAATGATCGTTTGTGAGATATGAGTACCATTATGACTTTGCTATATTCGTGATGAGTAAGTAAATAAAGAATGAAAACTGTATTTTTTCTTATTATCTCTCTTTAATTATAATCGTTATAATCTTGACTATTTTGCTTACTAACATACCATGTGCTTATCCAGTTTCTGTCTTTAGTCATCCACTCTGCATACGGTCACTATGCAATGTTACCTTCTTCGAATTTAGCCTGAGTGTACCTAGTGGACGCCTCTTATGAAGACCCGATTTTAAGTCGCCCATTTTTATTGTTAGCTAGCTGACCCACAAGTTGTTGTATTTTAAATGAAACCTATTCTATGTCCTAAAAGCAAAATGAATATCAAAATCGGTTGAGTAGTTTCGGAGTTCGGATATATGTATATAGATTTCAATAGTAATGCGTGCTTAAATTTTACACTGTTCTAACGTGTAAAAATCTTAATAAACATGTTTATTCGAAAATATATTCCTAAATGAAGATTTGTAATTAATAAATAATTTAAAAAAATAAATTGGATGAGACATATTTCTACAATGTGAAGATGAAGTCAACACATTTGTTAGATAAATAAAATTTTGGCTTGGAGGTCCTCAGAGTGTTCCTATCAAGAGAAATGAGTCTGTAATACTCTATATTCTCTATTGTCATACTCAGACGACCGTTTGGTGTAACGGTAGCGATCCTGCCTTTCGCACCGACGGTCCTGGGTTCGAATCCCGGAAGGGGCAGATGTTTGTATGATGAATACTACTTTCTATGAATATTACTTATTTATGTACTAGGGTAACGGATAGACATATGTACATATATGTCTATCCGTTACCCTAGTATCCATTACACAAGCCTTAAAGTGCTTACTTTGGCTAGGTTAATTGGTGTGAATGTAGGAAATATTAAAAAATATTAATATTATATTCCAACGAAGCATATCAAACCGAGCACAAGTTGAGGATCGCTAGAAGGAAAACAAATCTACCGTCAAAATAGTACACAAAAATCCCTGGGAGCCTTAAGGGCTTGGGTCAGGCGAGGAATGCCCAGACATAATTATACAACACAATGACCAGAACTATAAAACTGACACGAAATAAATATGTCTGGGTCTGTTTTTAACATTGGTTAAAGCTTTGCTTACTCTAAGAGTGGCTGCCAACGTCCTCTATGCTATATTCACGAATGGGAAGAGCCAGTTCTCGCGGTTGGCATTAAAGTCTTCCACGAGCACTAGTTTATCTCCGTAGGGTGGCGTCTGCCTTTTCACTGAGGAAGTTAATAAGCATGGTCTTCTCTTAATCTCCGCTGTGCGAACGGTAGACCACCAGAATCCAAATGTTGAAAACACCTGCGTGTGCCCGTGCTTTAACGATGTTCATAAATGAAGCCTGGGTACGTAAGATATTATGTTGTGTCAGTTGGACATTTCATCTGCGTCTCCGTTAGAACAGGTACGGTTTTTCTCGAGGATTGATGGACAGGGTTGAGACTTCATAGACTTAAGAGTTAGAGAAACCTTTAATATAAGAGACGTACACTAAGAGTGTGAGGGCGTGCGAGCACTGGGTAAGTGAAACGTAATAGAATAATCACATTAGAAGCCGCGGGGATGTCCAAATCCCCTAACGGTGTTCATCGGGTTGTATCTTTTGGGCGCCAAAAGGCAAGTTTTCCCAAGATGCCGGAGAAGCTTTTCGAGAGTGGCTGGCTAGCTCATTTCTTGGGCCTCCCAACTTTCTGTTATCGGCCAACGGTCATACCGTGCCTTGGATCCCGCTGTTCTTAAATTGTGATAAAATTTATTTAAAAGTTAAATGATTTTATTAATATTGGGCAGGCATTTATAATATATTTAAATAAATAAAAGATAAAATCAGATTAATTTATGTGTATTATTTAATTATAAAAATCTGACACCACGAGGGTTCACAATCACCATTTAAATAAGACACAATTAAATAAACTAAATACTGAAAAAAATGGCCCCCTCATACGCGAATTGTAGAGCACCTGCTACAAGGGTGCGATTCCCGCCTGACACGGCCAATTTTATTACAAAACAAAATATATTAGTTACGACACAGGAGACTTCCTTGAACACATTAATTGCTGTTGATTTACACTTTAGCGATATAATCGACAAAAGAAACAAATCAGATAGTCATAGCATATCTAATAAAATGTTCTCAATTAGTCAGATTTACCTTAACCAACATTTTTAAGTTTTTGAGGTCACTACATAAGTAGTAGTAGCAGGTATGTACGGAAAAAATAGGTAACACCTTTGATCATAAAATATTTTCTCTATAAGCGTGATTTCTATTAATAAACTGTTTCTTTTTTATATTAGTTGTTGTTGCTGGGACATCTTGGCGCTAAAAATCTGTTTTAGCATTGAATTATAGTCTATGCATGTCCTTCATTTAATTATCTAACGCAATATAAATGAGATAACAGGTTTCTATAAAATTAACAAAGAACTACATAGTACAGGTTGCTTCAAAACCCATTAAATGTGGCGTAAAATTAAGCAAGTTTATAGAAGGACTCCAATCGGCGTCAGCTGCACCTCGAATAGATATCATGACACGTCTATCTGCGTTTTCCACACTGACTTATAATATTGTAAATGCTGTTAATTACTTTTTGATTATACAGTGCAACCTCGATATAACAAAATAAAATGTAATTAGAAAATATTTGTTATACCAAGTAATTTGTTGCAATAAGGTTTGTAATTAAGAGGTTAGGTTAGACTACGATTCGTTTTGACAAGGTAAGAAAACTCGTTTATTAACCTCAACATTGCTTACGTACCTACCTACTAATCTGCTTACTTATATGTCTCACTGTTAAGGAACACCTTTTTCTTTCTCAGCCATTACTGCTTTAACACTAACAGCAGTGTCAATAGATAATCTAGCATAAAATTTTACGTGTATAAATTTGTGGAGACATAAATTATTGTGAAATTGATTTAAATGTTTGAGAGGATACGCTATTTAAAGATTATAAGTTGACCAAATTGTTAGATGGAGGTAATAAATATTTTCTATTTATATTCCGCAATTATTGAGAATACGCACAAAAAAGAAGTTTAGTAGGTGACAAAAATACTCATAAAGGTTTATTTTGCATTTCTAGGGGATTTTGAAAATTATTAGTAAATTGGGGAAAAAATATCAAGGTTTCACTGCATAGGTAAATTTTTTATAATGTTTTCTTACTTTATAAATACAGTTTTTAGAGCAAGTAATTTGAAAAAGAAAAACGAGCAAAGCTTTACGGTAGTAATAAACATTTTTAGGTTATTAAAATATAAAAAAATAAACTGGAATTTAACAATATTGCTCGTGTCTGCGGCTTGGTCTCCTAATGCGTACCTACCCATAGTGTTCATCTTGACTCCGCTAACTATCTGTTCTAAATCAGTGTTGAGAATAGTTTAAAGATATTATATTTGTTGTAAAGTATCAGTTTTTTGGTTCATCGTTAAAAGTTACGTGGTTTCAATGGTGACAACGACATGATGCGCACTCACTTGGACGCGGCCACCTTAAATCTCAAAAGTAGGTAAAATTATTAGCGATTATCTTATTATACTGTAATATTGGGTGTAATAAATAAGTAAACCATATTAGCTTTGCAATAGAAAAGTGTCCATCTTAAGATAGCGGAAATCCCCGCGAAAAACCAAATGTCAAGAACTATCAAACAGTTCGTTCAGAAACTTAACTAATATTACATCCCCTTTCTCAAGATCTTCACTAGTTTTTATTTAATAATCAACATAATCTTTTAACCAACCTGGTTTCCTTCTTAATCTACTAGGACGACTAAAATTAACATTATTTTCATTACTCTGAGTCTCAGTATTATCATTATTACAATAGTTATTGGAAATATTTTCATCATTTTGATTATCAATATGCACCTCTCGTTCTCTCTCAGTGGCTTTACAATTATCATTATTCAAACACAAATTAGCAAATCTATCATTACCTATAATCAGGGCCGTAGCTAGGGAGGGGCATTGTGGGGCAATGCCCTACCTTGAAATCACAATGCCCTACCTTAAAAATACCAAAAACTAAGATAAATTAATATAATTAAATTTTTTGTCCATAGTTTGAGATAAAAAAAATTGTAGCGATAGGTATCTAATCTTTTCCGAACATACCACAGTTTGTGACATTAATTTCATAATATAATAATTCTTTGTTCTGTGTATTGATGGCATTTGAAGCGCCATCACATGAAGCGATGGGTCTATTTAATTATAATATCCATGATACAGAGGGGATTCCCCGTATCAGATTGTAATATGGACTATATTGCAATCTATGGTACGCAGAATCCCCTTTTTAACTTAAATAAATATAAACTAGAGATTGATTATGATTGTAGTTTAGTTAAGTGAAGTGTACGTTAAAGAGTGTTTCAGTCAAAAATCGATACAATTGTTATTTATATTGCTATAAATTGAAGATTCGTTGATTTCGCGATGGATATACGGGCTTTCTTTCGAAAAAAACGAATAGTTGAAGAGCAAATTGATCACGATGAACCTCAGTGCTCTAAACAGGTGGAAGAACAAAATACAATCGCTACTCCTAGTTCCGGTTGTAGTAACAGGTTGGTCAAAACATATTGGTAATGTTAGCTATGGTATCTATTCCTACTGATATGGCACAAATCGAAGAACCAGTAAAACAAGTTGTTTTAGACATATATCCAAAAGAACATAACAGGGCCTTTGTTTCCGATTGGTGCAAGTGATAGAAATGGTTGCAGTATTCTGTCGAGAAAGATGTTGCTTTTTGCTATCCATGCCAGAGGCCATGCCATGCCACAGGATTTAGAAACTGGAAAAATGCCACTGATTCTAAAACTGTTTTTTTTAGAACATGAAAAATCAATTTCTCATATTCAAGCTATGTCGATGTGGCAGGAGAAAATATAAAGAATATCTACGTCTAGCAGTGTTGAAATATTAATAAATAAAAAAAATAGAAAAATATAGGTATTACGTGAAGTCTGTTATTGAAGTAATACAATTTCTAATTGTCAACGAATTAGCTTTGCGTGAAAATTATATTTTGGAAGAAGAAAAAGAACAAGGATTATTTCAGAATTTATTTGAATACACATGTATGAAAGATCCAAATCTGAACGAGGTTCTCACTCATATACCACAAAACGCAATATATCGTTCTCCTGAAATTCAAAATCAAATAATTCAAGCAATGGTTCCAGCAGTATGAAGTTCCAATGCCAAAGATATTAATGAATCTGACGTGAAATGGTTTACTCTAATGGAAGATGGGACTAGAGATAAAAATAACTGCGAAAATATTGCATTAGCAAAACGTTACGTATCCTTGATGCAGCCACTTACACGGAATTAACGTTAAATACCCTTACGGAAAATAACATTGACATCATATCATAGCTAAGCATACAACCCTCTTGTATGCTTCATTGGCGCAAGTGTAATGTAGAAAATAAATTGGGCCGAAAAATTCCTTACGTCCACTGCTACAACCATCGCTTGCACTTAAAAGTCATCAGGACTATCTCAGAAATGACTTTCATTCGTTTATTTTTTGATCAATGCATCATTCATGTTACATGAATTCTTTCATCATGGCAAAATAGCCGCCTTATGTAGTGGAAAAAGGATAGGCCGACTCCTCGAACAACGCTGATCTGGACATTTGGCAGTTACAAAAGTTGTATGCGATAATTATTCATCGATTTTGCAGACTAAAAGAAGAAGAAGAAACAGATGTAGCACTACAGTGTGCGAATCTACGTTTTCAACTTTAACTGTAATCAATAGGCCTCAAAGGCTATCAATGGGTCACGAAAGAATGGCTGGTATGATATTTCTGGTCTGAAAAAAAAGAATAAAATCAATTGATCAGAACGAAGTTCTTCGCATTTTTAATAACATGGCGAATCGTAGAATTCAGCTGTTTGAAATATTTTTTATTATTATGTTAATTATTATAATAATAAGTTTACTTATTAACTCACTCTCACTCTGACGTGGAACTCACATTTAAATCTGGAAGTTCAGCCGTCTTCTTCGCTTGTCATTGAGGATTTAATAGTTCTTAGATCCATGCTCATGTTCTGTCACAGAAAGGTGACAGAACATGTGGTCAGTAATGTACATAGTGATTGATTTAGGAACCCGTGCTTCGAGGGCAGATCAAGTATGATAAATTTAGTACTTCCGCCCTACCTCTAACCAATGCTGCCCTACCTCAAATTCGACTCTAGCTACGGCCCTGCCTATAATCAATCTTTTTATTATTTTTTGTATCTCCCATTTTCTTATTATTTGGATCGCTTCTTCTAATGTAAGGGAAGATTTCATCTGCAATTTTTCAGATAAGTTTTTGTCCAATATTCCTGCTACTAATTTGTCCCTTATGATCTCTTCCTTAGTGATAGTTTCAAAACTACAGTTCTCAGATACTTTATAAATATTTTTTATAAAGTCATCTGCTGACTCTCCACATACCTGAGTACTTTTATTGAATTTTGTTCTGAGGAATATAATATTCTTACGAGGGTTAAAATATTCATTAAACTTTTGCACTAAATATTCATATTTTTCACTTTTTCCAATCTGATTAAATATTTCTAAGCTTTCTTCGCCCATACAATATAAGAGTAAACTACATTTCTCTTTGTCCGTTCTTGTGCCGCTTAAAAGCAGATATTGTTCAAACCTCTGTAACCACCGAGGCCAGGAATTAATATCCCTAAAATCAAATTCTTTAGGCGGATTTATTACCATATTCTGATGCATTGCCAAATGTGCTATTGGTAACGACATTGGTCTTGATTCTTTAGAGCCTTCTCCCGATTGATTCATTATAATAAACAATTACACCACCAAAACGAAAAATGTTTAAAACCGCTGCCACCATGTAATATTGGGTGTAATAAATAAGTAAACCATATTAGCTTTGCAATTGAAAAGTGTCCATCTTGAGATAGCGGAAATCCCCGCGAAAAGCCAAATGTCAAGAACTATCAAACAGTTCGTTCAGAAACTTAACTAACATTACATATACCAGCAGGTTTCGCCTTAAATCGTTGACGACATTAGTTTGTTTTCATAATTTAAGGTGTATATAAACATCATATTGTCATTAGATGACATTAACAACATAGGTATATTACACACCTTTTCAATAGCTGGCTTTATACCATTTCTCAAATAAGTATGATATAATTACATTATACTCATATTTTGAACCAAATAGCTGGTATGTTGCGGTAAACGCCTGATGGCGTTTTTCGCATCTGAATAGGAACTGGTCATATTTTCTAGTTTTCTGCTTTTATAATCAGTTAGCGGTTCTCCATTTGGTTGAAAAAAGAAATTCAAATTAGTTTTGTATCATTGGTAAATATAAAATTTTGGTGTATACAATTTCGCTGGTAAGTATAGAAAGAACTTTTGTAAGACAGCAATGTTTACCGATGATACCCTTTTAGTTTTTAGAACTCAATGTGTTCTGATGATATAATCGATATCTGAAGATATAACGTAGTACACTGGTTTACTAGTAATAATCTAAAGCTTAACTCGAGTAAAACCACATGTGTAAAGTTCTCTCTACCAAATACACCAAACTTACCAAAAACAGGTGAATACGCCAATTAACGTGAACGGCAAAGCAGTTGAATTCGTGGAATCCACAAAATTTTTGGGTATCCAAACTCGAAACTCCAAACAAACGCGAAACTACAGTGGTATCCCTCAATCAACAGGGTGATTTTTGTCAAAAAAGTTTTGTTCCGCCGCGTATGCTATTAACAAAATAAGGCTTATATCTTATGAAACAGCAAGAATGGTTTACATAAGGTACATTGGTTTGTTAGGTTTAATTTCTCAAAAATTGCAATAAGTTTTGTGTACATGCCCTTATTTTTGAATGGAGAGAAAAATATATATCACAGATAGGTATTTTTCTTAGTTATTGTAAATGTACTGGATAAGTAAAAGAAATAAATAAAAAAGAACAAATATACTAATTACGACTCATTTCATATTATCCATCCTTTTTTACAGTTAAAATATTTGACAAGTTTTATTTGCTAACAACTTCAGCTAAAAAACTTATAAACTTATTCTAAAAACGTTAGAAATTAACCTATATAGAAATATTTTCATAATATGAAAACTTATAAAAAAAATCTAAAGGGTGTTACAATTTTCACTGTCATATTAAATATTTGAGTCGATATAGAGAGATATTAAATAATTTAGGATAACAGCTACTTAAACGTGTAAATAATTTCAAAGGCCTGTTACAGCTTTGGAAAGAAAAGTATTTATTCTTACGATTTTTAACTTTTACGACAAAATGCATAATGACGTTAATTGTTAACAGTTTTTTTTATAAATTCATGTTCATAGTTCATACATAAAAAAAAAACCAATGGAAATTTGCCACAGCAAATGGGTTAAGACTACCGAATACACTTTTTTTAATTAATTGATATATTAAAAAATATAATTTATATGGCTTTTTTATTTCGGTAGAATTGATGCTAATCTTCCAAATAACAAAAACACTTTATATGCAGGCGTCT
The DNA here is from genome assembly GCA_927399485.1 of Calamotropha paludella. NCBI lineage: Eukaryota > Metazoa > Arthropoda > Insecta > Lepidoptera > Crambidae > Calamotropha > Calamotropha paludella. The sequence goes on along the minus strand of OV656803.1, from coordinate 25,873,677 downwards.
TATGACAATTTTTTGATTATCAGACGGCATGTGGTCCGAAGCGGTTGTGAATAATGCAAACTAATTCGTCATGTTGATGAAAAAATGTTTGGAGTTATTCAACAATTATCGGGTGCACTATGTTGATCGACTTGTCTTGCTGAATCGCCCATAAAATAAATTTGTAAAAATTTGTAGTCATTATTCGGCGTTGGCAATAAGGAACCTGCTAGATGATATATTTGACCCTGAATCTTAAAAGTTGGCATAAAATTTTCTTGAATAACTTTTGTTGCACCAAATGACTTCTTTTGAAAACCATTATTGTATTACTGGATATGAGTCAAAAAATGTTTAGAATTTGGCCCATTTTCGGAAACCAACGAATGTAGTGTGGCTCTGGTGGCGGTACCAATAGCGTCAACTTGTCTTGACCGCTTGCGCAACACAATCCAAGAGCTTCATTTTTAAACTTAAATGCCTTGCAATATTGGCGCACAATGTTCATTTGTCCAATATCAACGATTTGCTGTGAATTATAATCGATTTCCACGTTATAACTCAATATTTCTATGTTATTGATTTCGATTCCATCGATTTCGTTCAACTTAATTCCGCGCTATGCGTTGCTCGTCAGTTTGATTTCCTCTTGTAGGTATATATTTGACTCGCAAATTCCTAGCAAAAACGAAAATTCAACTGTAAAATAAAGAAAACTATTGTATTATTTATAACCAAGTATATCACTTGTTATGATAGTAACGTGTATGTTAGTCTATACAAACTTACCAAAACTCCATATTTAATTGAACTTTTAATATTAGGCTCTGAACTAACCGTGATAGTTTGGGATGTCGATAAATAAATCTCAAGGGCAGTCGCTAAGTGTTTGTGGCATCAATCTTGAAATCCATGTTTTTCAAATGGCCAGTTATAAGTCGCATGTTCCCGTGTCGGAATACCAACAAAACTATTTATATATTCCCAAGAAAAAAAATAAGAAGGTTGTAGGTATATCATGAAGCATTAGAATATTTTATTTTAATATTTCTGAAGTGAAAACTTCTTTAGCGGCATTGTGCACATTTTGGGATGGGTAAAAAATGTTAAACTCGCGTCAGGACACGTGACCTGATCAAAAATTCAAGGAAGAAGAGTAGACCTCCGGCGCGGCGTAGGAGAGTCTTTCTACCGCGCGGCGAAAATGTATGCCTACTCTTGCTGTTTCGTTTAAGCGGCGCAGGGCGCTTGCGCGAGTGTAAGTGTGTGTTTGTTGTCATGTTTGTGTACGATAGCGCAATAAATGAATATTGTATTTTACCACATAAATGATAGTACTTTTATACTGATAATTAAAGCAATTCGTACGAAATTACTCCTTAACCATTCCAAAATATCATAAATACACAACGTTAATGTTGTTTTCACTTCTGCCGGCACTCCCGGATTGCAACCAGTTTTTTTTTTAGTAATTCGAATTCAATATTCATAATTAAGATAGAACAAGGTCTGTTGGGTCCGCTAGTTAGAAATAATTTTATATGGTGTTTAAGTATTCTTAAATTTTCTTATTTAATTGCGCAATTTTCTTATTTTTTTCTTTCATAAGAACCTTCTTCTGACAATAACAAACACAACAAAAAAAGAATTAACTATATCGGTGAAGCCGTTTACACGTGATGGCGTGACCAAGGGAAATAGGGATTAATTAATATATATATTGCAATTTCAAGCAAACATTGTTCCACAAACCGTATTACAGATTCCTCATATTCTACAAAATAAGCAGAATAAGGTGCTTTAAGGCACAAAAAAACAGTTTAAGTGTATCGATAAAATAAGTGTATTTATTACTTAGAAACCATGAGCAAAAAAGGGTCTTTTTTTGAACTTTCAAATGATGTAACTGTTAAGTATTGCTCATCTTGTCTTTGTTTTATTTTGTTTCTATTGATATTTATACCAAATAGTTGTCACTTAATGTTATAAACTGTGATTTTTATAAGTAATCTAGTTAATCTGTGAAAGAACACTCTGCCCGGGCTAATCTGAGAAGATATAATATAGAGGGATCGTCTTTGGTTTTTCTTCTTCTGCGTTGTAACGGCGTTATCCAGAGAGTGGAATATATGTTAATTAATTTAAAAGTTCAGAAGTGGTAATAACTCTAAGCCTATTGATTTGATTGAATATCATCATAAAGGAAAGGTGATTGTGGTAACAATTTGAAGGTAAAACAAGCTGAAAACTGCTGTAAGTTCACTTCCCTAATCACAATCCTTCCCTTCCACCAATCATGAATACTAGATCTTTGACACCTAGTGGTTCACCACCGTCACCTCAAAGCAGATCCCCTGTTGATAGATTTTCAGAACGACGTCATAGGGTTAGATCTTCTAAACCTAAGCACAGTAGAATAAATTCACGCAGTAGTAGCTGCAGCCGGTCATCTTCGCAACGGCGACATAAGCGTAGTCAGCATCGTTCGCACACAAGGTCACGAGTAAAAAAAAATAATAATTTTCGTTCCAACAGAAGTAGTTCCTTTAACAGCGATTCAAGCACCTTGTCGCGTAAGCACTCCAAACGTAGGAGAATCACTTCCCCTTTACGTCACAGTAAACATTCTCATGCTTCATCAAGTGAATCTCATCGCAGAGCCAATCATAGTTATCGTCGTTCACGTGAGATTAGTTCAGTTGCAGAGAAAACACTTTTAGAAAAATTAGTTAATGTTTTAAGTGAACGCAGTAGTGCCGGGAATTCTGGGACTGGCTTGCAAGGTGCTCATAGTGTCATACCTGAGTTTGATCCGCAAGCAAAATTACAGACAATGAAAGACTGGATAGCGAAAATAAATGAATCAGCTCACATTTACGGATGGTCAGACAGACAAATTATATTTTATGCTTTGCCGAAGCTTAAAGGGTTAGCGAAAAGATGGTATGATGGGCTGACAAGTGTGAAATATACGTGGAAAGAATGGCAAAACAAATTAATTAACGCTTTTCCTTGCGAACACAATTATGGCGAGCTGCTTTCAGAAATGCTAGCTAGAAAAACAAGACGCAGTGAGACACTTGAGGAATATTATTATGATAAAATAATGCTGATCAACCGTTGTGAGCTTAAAGGTAAACAAGCGGTCGATTGTTTAACTCACGGCATCTTCGATTCAAACGTTAGGATGAATGTTCAGGGGGCTAATATTAATGAACCCGAAGATGTCTTGAAATATTTCAGGAATATTTCTAGTAAAGTAGCCGATTTCCCCAAAAAGACTTTTCCGATCAGCAGAGATCAGGGTGAACAAACCAAGAAGACTACTGATCTCAGTAGTAGAAAAGTTGTTTCTATAACTTGTTTCAACTGTGGCGATCCAGGTCACATTGTTACAAAGTGTCCAAAAGAAGTTCTGAGGTGTCCAAAGTGTCGATTATTTGGTCACAATGAGAAAGATTGTAAGAGACGCGTTGAAGCAGGAACGACTCATCGACGAGGTGGTTCATTTTTACCAGCGGGCGACAACAAGATTTTAACTATTACATGTAGCGGGAAAGGTAATCAAAAATATTATAAACCGATTACCGTGTGTGGACAGCCTATGTCGTCGTTTGTTGATTTAGGCAGTCAATGTACATTATTAAGAGAAGATTACGCATTACAACTAAAATTGCCAGTAGATAAGACTAATTTACCAACATTGAAAGGCTTTGCTAATGGTTTCGTCGTACCACGGGGTAAAGTCACTATCGAAATAGCATTAGATAGTGTTAAAGAGAAAATAGACGCTTATCTTGTTGAAGCTAATATGTTACCCGCGGATATTCTTATTGGACAATCACTAACTGAATTACCGCTCATCCATGCTTTTAAAACAGAAAATGCTTTGATATTTTATAAAGATCAACTCTTTTGCAAAAATAAGCTTATGGTGACCAATTTAGAAGATACAATGATTGCAGGAGTAACTGTGTTGAAAATATTAGTAGCCTCCTCTTTCACAGGTTCTATATATATTTCAACTGATACCTGTATGAAAGAAAAGAAAGAGTACATGATTCTACCAGGAGTTTATTCTGTTGAGAAAGGAAAAGGTACAATTATAATAATGGGACTAAGTCTAAATCCATTTAAAATGTTACGGGGCACTCTGTTGGCTCGTGCAATTATAATATCAGAAGAGCAATTACCTAAAGTTACTTTTACAAACAACCTAAATGTCTGTGTTAATTCGATAGTGACTGAAGACTCTCCTAATAGCATTATCACCATCGATCAACTGAATGTTGATCATGATTTACAACAAGATACAAGAACTCGTTTGTGTGATTTACTAAACACTCGACGTGACTGTTTTGCATTTTCACTGGCCGAATTAGGAAAAACCTCCGATACTGAAATGCACATACGAGTTAGGGACAATGAACCGATAGCCTATAGACCATACAGACTCTCTTTGACGGAACGTGAAAAAGTGAATGCTATCGTAAGTAATATGCTGGCAAATGGAATTATTCGTGAGTCTCACTCTGAATACGCTAGTCCTATACTTCTAGTTGCAAAAAAGAACGGCGATGCCAGACTATGCGTGGATTATAGGGCCTTGAACAGGAAGACTGTTAAAGATAAGTATCCCATGCCTTTGATCGATGATCAAATTGATAGCCTTTCTGGTCAAGTGTTCTTTACCTCTCTTGACCTTACTTCCGGCTACCATCAGATTCCAGTTTCGGAAGAATCTAAGCACCTAACAGCATTTGTTACGCCCGATGGGCATTACGAATATAACCGTATGCCCTTCGGACTGACAAATGCGCCAGCTGTCTTCCAAAGGTTAGTTCTAAATCTGTTAAAAAAGCAAAACATACCGGGAGTACTAGCATATATGGATGACATCATCATAGCGTCAAAAACAATAGAGGAGGGAATGGAAAAACTACTTTCGGTACTAAACTTATTAAGAGATGCTAGCCTTACCTTAAACTTAGCAAAGTGCAATTTTTTTAAAAGAAGCATAGAATATCTTGGTTTTGAAATATCCAACGAGGGCGTCAAGCCGGGCCAGAAAAAGATTGCCGCAGTGGTGGCCTTTAAAACTCCGCAAAATGTACATGAAGTAAGACAATTCATAGGTCTCTGTAGTTTTTTTAGGAGATTTGTTCCTAATTTCGCTTCAATTGCTAGGCCATTAACGATTTTGACCAAAGCAAATGTGAAATGGATGTGGGGTGAGGAGCAAATCAGGACTTTTACCAATTTAAAAGACATACTGACCACACGTCCGGTCTTAGCTATATACAATCCCAAATATGAGACAGAACTGCACACGGATGCAAGCTCGATAGGTTTAGCTGGTATCTTGCTACAACGCCCAGATGAGAAATCCCCTCTGCGCCCTGTAGCCTATTTTAGTAGACAGACGACAGCCGACGAACAGCACTTCCATTCTTACGAACTTGAAACACTTGCTGTCGTAGCCTCCCTAAATAGGTTCAGAGTATATTTAATCGGTGTTGCGTTCAAAGTGGTTACGGATTGTAATGCACTCCGTACGACACTGACTAAAAGAGACTTGATACCCAGGATAGCCCGTTGGTGGCTTTTGGTTCAAGAATTTACGTTTACCATTGAGTATAGGCCAGGATCGCAATTAGCACATGCTGATGCGTTGAGCCGCAACTCTATCCCGAAAGACAGTACGCCTGATGCTAATATCGATAATAGTATAATGCAAGTACAAGAAGTACACTGGCTGCAATCTGTTCAAATGAGTGACCCTAGACTCTGTCATATTAAAGCTGTCCTCGACACAAAAAGTCAGGAAGCGAAAGATATTAGGGAAAACTACGAACTCAAGGATGGTAAGATATACAGGAAAGTTGAAGGCAATTTAAGGTGGGCAGTTCCCCGCGAAGCAAGGTGGAAAATTTGTCAACAGTGCCATGACGAGGCTGGGCATTTTTCCTACATGAAAACCCTCGAAAAGATTCGACATGATTATTGGTTTCCGAGAATGGCACAATTTGTGAAGAAATATGTAAGAGCATGCATTCCATGCGCGCACGCTAAACAACCAGGAGGTAAAAGGCAAGGCTACTTGCATCCGATACCTAAACCCAATACCCCTTTTCAGTGCTTACACGTAGATCATCTAGGGCCTTTTATAAAGAGCAAACGAGGAAACTCCTATATACTGGGTATTGTTGATAGCTTTTCGAAATTTATCATTTTGCGAGTTGTCAAAAATACTAAAAGTAGCACTTCAATTACAGTTCTTAGAGACGTTTTTGGCTTATTTGGCATCCCACAACACTTAATATCAGACAGGGGAACTAGTTTCACGTCCAAAGAATTCAAGGTATATATTAACTCAATAGGAACTAAACATACGCTAAACGCTGTAGCCACACCACGTGCAAATGGTCAAATTGAGCGCTTTAATCGCTCTATTTTGTCGTCTCTAATAGCACTCTGCCATGGTGATGATGATAAAGACTGGGATCTGCAGGTCACAAAGGTGCAATGGAGCCTTAATAATACTGTCGACCAAAGCACGGGAAAAACACCGAGTGAGATAATATTCGGTAAAAATACTGTTAACTCAGTCGAGGGTCACCTTTACGAAATAGACCAAAGAGCAGAAACGTCATCCGAAAATTTAGCTCAAATTCGGGAGGAAGCTAGTCAAAGGCTATTGACGCAACAACAGAAAATGAAACAACGGTATGATAAAAAAAAGATGTAAGGCCAAGATATACAGAATCGGCGATTTAGTTATGGCACTTAAAAGTTCCAGAACTCCCGGTGAAAGCAACAAATTAGCACCGGCTTATAGCGGGCCCTTTAAAGTGACGGCTGTCTTTGATCACGATCGTTATGAAATTAGTAGCGTAGAAGGGTATTCCAAAAAAAAGTATAAAAATGTATTCTCTGTTGATAAACTAAAACCCTGGGTGAGATTCACAGAATCGGAATCCGAAAGTGACTATGGAAACAGTGAATAATAGTTTAACACAATTAGAAGTTTAATTGATCCAAATATAAAATGTTATTACCCCGCGAAATTAAATTAATTAGTCATACGAGAGCAAACGAATCAAATGTACAAACTACTTGCGAATCCAATCATACTAGAGACTAGTTGCATTACCTCTCCTACACTTCCTTTCCTCATCCTAAAGTGAACTCTTCGTGATGATTATATGCGGCGGATGTTTGAAGATCAGCATGCCGTCACAAGAGCGAATCGCTACGATATAAGTGAATTTCAACATGAATTCTGGAGTGAGGTCGTAGCACAAAGTGTGCAAGCGGCGCCCAGACCAACATATTATTATTACTGGAGTGAGGTCGTAGCACAAAGTGTGCAAGCGGCGCCCAGACCAACATATTATTATTACTGGAGTGAGGTCGTAGCACAAAGTGTGCAAGCGGCGCCCAGGCAACATTTTATTATTACTGGAGTGAGGTCGTAGCACAAAGTGTGCAAGCGGCGCCCAGGCAATTACTATTATTACTGGAGTGAGGTCGAAGCACAAAGTGTGCAAGCGGCGCCCAGGAGTTACTGAGATTGTAAGGTAAGAGCGTTACCAGCGTACAATTTTTGTTTAGCGATTACTGTAAATTGTTTACAAAAACTGTTTTTCTAATCATCACGATCAAAGTGAAGCTAAAAAAAACCATAGTGACTGCTGAGTGAAATTGTGAATTGTTGAAAAACGAAGATTTTCGTATTATAGTAATATTCATATGATAAGTGTATTATTGTTATCATTTCTAATAAACATATTTTAACAATGGGGATTCAATGACATGTTTTTGTATGTACAAAAATCGAATGAGGACATTCATAAATATGTAGGATGGCCGAGTTCGACAAAATAGTGAAGACCTGTTTAATGACTGGTTAGATAATAATGACGATTTTGACGAATGAAAAAAAAAAAAGAAAAAAAACCTATTATTCATTTTAATATTTTTTATTTTCATATATCAAAAATGGTCTTAAGCTCCGTGATCATCTAAATTATCCTAACGCATCCGGGACGGATTTGCGCTCAGGATGGCCGACTGTTAAGTATTGCTCATCTTGTCTTTGTTTTATTTTGTTTCTATTGATATTTATACCAAATAGTTGTCACTTAATGTTATAAACTGTGATTTTTATAAGTAATCTAGTTAATCTGTGAAAGAACACTCTGCCCGGGCTAATCTGAGAAGATATAATATAGAGTAGCAATGCGCAGAATGTGTCACTGAATTGAAAAGATATGAACATATCTTTTGACCGTAGTGAAGTATATCACTCTTTTAGTTCAGTAGTTCATTTAGTCCAATGGTTCAGTTTATATTTCATCGTTGGTTTTAGTTCGTTAGTTCATCGAACAGTACAGTGTTTTCGATTGCTGGGAACTGTGAATGAAATTTCGTCTTGGCTGCAAAATATCTTTGTACATATTGTTATTATTACTAGCTTTTATTTAGTTTCACCTGTCCGATGTTTGTCATCAAATGTTGCAAATTAAATTTGTTCCACTTCCCGATTGAGCTTAAATTTTGCATACATGTGTAAATCGCGTGACATGGTGCCGGGTGACCAGCACCCGGCACCATGTCCTCATAATATTGCATTGGGTTGGTACAACACCAAAGTTTTGTAAACACTATTTATATACAAAATTACTGTTTATATATATTTACATAAGTAATTATCTCCATAAACTATTCTTAAAACAAAACAAAATCAAAACGCACAGCAAACAAATAATACAATTTTGTCGCGAACAGTTTGTTTACGTTATTAATTTAGTAGGTACTTTTGCCAATGAAAGAAATCAGTGTCAAAATGGCGTTAACAAATATACCAAAATGTCTATTAATGCCTTGTCTTAAAGCTCAATTCCTTAATGCTTTCAATCTAAGTACGAGAAAGTCCGAGTAAAATAGATATCTCTCTCTGTTGCTCACTCGCTTCGGCGGTGGCGTTAGGTACTTACGTCGTTGTCGCCCGCCTCGCACCGTTCGGTTCGACTCAGTTCGTTGTGTTTGCGGTGGACTAAATGAACTACAGATATGTTTGTATTGGGACTGGACTAGTGAAGTAAGAACTAAACGCAACTGAAGTACTTCAATTGAAGGATTCATTCGCGAACGACACACGACTAATATAGAGGGATCGTCTTTGGTTTTTCTTCTTCTGCGTTGTAACGGCGTTATCCAGAGAGTGGAATATATGTTAATTAATTTAAAATAACCTTGTGTTAGTTAAAAGAAATTATGATTTCTTCATAGCCGCTGTTCATGGATGTTTTCGAATAGGAAAATATTTTACTTAAATAGTGAAAAAAAAACTTTCTTTTTCCAGAATCGTATTGCAATGGCAGCAGTATTTCGGTTTTAAAGCTTTCACTGTTGTAATATTATAGATCTTTTGGTTGCTATCATCACTTAAAAAAGGTGAGTACCTAATTTTGTTAATTTCTATACACCTCCATCTGAGCGAATGTTATTGATTTGAATTACTTTATCGGTAGGTAAGGTTATTCATATATAGTAATAAAAATGACTAAATCGTGTTTTAATTTACTTCGGATGGGTAAAGTCGCAATAGTCTTGATGATGATTTAATAGTCTCTAATTTAATAGTGTGTTTGTCTTGGGTTCGAGTTTTTTAAGGGGCAGGTGTTTGAGTAAAGAATACGAGCGTTTCTACGATAGTCATGAATATTATTAAATATTTTTTTGTATATTTTACATATCTATGTATCATACTGTATGTCTATCCGTTATCCTAGTATCCATCACACAAGTCTTACAGTGCTTACGTTCGTTCTGGCTAGAGAGTGTGAATGAAAGAAAACAGCTTTGTCCTGAGGAATTGACTGATAGACTAACAAAGCACCGCCAAAACTTCTAAACTAAGAGTCTTGAAATTAGGAGGATTTGCTTATAAAGAGGTGGAAACTCTCGCTAAGCAAGGATTGTGGAAAACGATATCTAAGGCCATATACTATTGTCGTGCCATATTCACGTTTTTAGAAAGTTCTTACCTATCTTAATGATGGGTAAATAAAACTAACTGTCTTGGTGGCCTTTGTTATCTAAGTATGAGATCGCTGAACGTGTCAGGCAGTGTTATTTGGTTTTTCTGTCAGGAAAAATCCAGTAGCAGCACATAAACTAAAAACTACTATATGTAGTCGTGACCAACTTATTACGGTTAACATTTTCATCTGAGTAAAAATTCTTTAAGTCTGTGTTACGATTATGTCCGTGGAGTTTTAGCAAAAGAAAAATTCAGCCTGTATTAAGCAAAAAAAAAAAGAAATTAACATTGTCAATAATAGACCTTTATTTTCTTCAAAGTCAACAATAACTAATTAAGGACACAAAGAATCATAACAGGAATCGTATTTAAAAAAAGTAGTTCTCTTTGTTAATTCCATAAACATTTGGGTAATTCGTGCTTACCATTTGGCATTGGCAGAGTATGGATGCTTTTAATTCCGACATTTATCAACGGAAATGTTATTCCAAAACCCTTGAAACTTGTCTTGGAGATGATATATCGTTCCGGAACGTGAAGTTGCATCTATATTCTTTACTTCAAACTACATGTGCTGTTTGAGGTAAAATCAGCTCTATTTGCGGGCCAGTACGGAAGTGCCTTTGATACACAGACTTCTAAATAGCTTAATGATACTTGTTTCAGCGTGTACTTATTTCCCACCAGTATAACGGAACAGATCAGTAGAATAACAGACAGGTAGACGTCATAATATACAAAAAATTACTAAGATTTGAAAGAGATAATCTTAAATGAAACTAGAATGAACATAAAATATCTGTTTTCGCGAGATTAGCCCCTGTAACTAGAAAGACGCGAATTAAACAGGAGGTACCATACAGTTTGTAACCAAATAAAAGAATACGAGTTTATATTTATATGTGTGGTTGAAGCGCCTCTAAAGCTTAAAGAAATCTTTTAGAATTCTTATAATATATACCTACACACGACATCCCTACTAATATTATAAATGTGAATGCTTTCACGCAAAAACTACTAAACCGATCATCATGAAACTTCGTACATATATTCTTGGAGGTATTAGAAGTAACATAGGATACTTTTTATTGCAAAAAATTGGCTTAAATGTGGGTGAAGCCGCGGGTAAAAGCTAGTAGGTAATGACCATTGCATTGGACTCGTGAGATATCTTTAATCGGGTCAAAGTGGAATGATCAATTGTCACACGTTCTTACCTACATTTTTCAAAACATTTGTGGAAAAAAGCAAAAATAGACCAATCAACCAAAAATAAATAAAAATATACCAAGGAATTCGTAGAAAGAGTAGCCTTCTTGTACCAGCACATACTACAACTCTGACGTGTAGGGTAGGGTGGTAAAATATTGCGCAGTTTGCAATTTGCAATAAAATAAAAAACTTGATCCCATCTAAAATCAATCAATTGTTTATTTAACATTGTCAATATAGCCATCAATTTATTATACAAATAGTAATAACAAACAGAATCTTTTGAATAATTAAACCAAAATCACAAATCTGAAATTGTGCAATTTTGTACATCCTAGGGTGTCAGGGTTCCACAGCACAACACCAGTGCACTTGAAAAGTTCTACTGCAAGGCCAGTTGTTGCAGCATAATGAAAAGCAGGTGTGAAAATTGAAGCCATCTGATATACAGTTCTACCTGGGTGATAACGCAACCATTTTTCACACTCGCTGGAATAAAACTGCTACAAAACTCTGTGGAAGCCTCTATCAAGAGGCTGCAACTTGTGGCTGTTAACATTGCGATATTAATGCCATCTTTAAGAAAATGTCCAAACTACTTCCTGCGAGGTCGAAATATGAAAGATACTGCCGCAAAAAATAATAGCCAATTACTAAAATTACTTAGATTTTTGGTACAGTAATACAATGCATTCATTTTATCAAAAAAAATAATTGTAAGTGAATAAAAGTCTTGTACTTATGCATGTCTTTTATTTTACACTCATATACGGTTTTTTGGGAGCACATATCAGTTGCGGCCCCTAACAAAACACAACTGAAGTTCTGCCGTCAATAGCATAGTTACAGTAAGTACGCTCTCGACGATTTCGAGAAAAACGTGCTAAAAGTTTTGGTACGAAAATATATAGGTGCTAAGGTCCTCTTTCATTTAAAGCTACAGTCACCATAATCCGATTACAAACAAAGGATTTATGGAAGATTTTCCTACCAAAACTTTTAGCCCATTTTTCTTGAAACCGTCGAGAGCGTACTTACTGTAACTATGCTATTGACGCCAGAGTTGGCTACGAAGTTTATTTCGTTCGTTCGCTGAAAAAGGCTATTTATACTAATTATACAGTTTTCGACTAACTAATACACATTAAATACCTTCAAACTAGGTTAGTTTGTACTGATAATGCTAAATACCGTATATATGTAGGTATTACACGAATAACTGAATCAGCAGATTATGGTAATGCTTATCTCATACGCTTCAATTATAGCTACACAAAAGTATCACAGATAAAATTGCAGATTCTAGTATCTCACTGTGGGAACAATTCGATTCATCACAAGTTACAATTATTGATTATAAGCGTTAACGCGTTGAAATCTTTCGTTGCGTAAAGACATTTCTCTAAGCGCTTTGTTTGCAAATACTAATATAATAAGGTAAGATCTGGCATTTACCCCATAAGCTCATTTTAAAATTTATGACGACTATTTTAACAAAAATCTTATGTAGATTTTTGTTTAATCAAAAAAAAAAAAATTAGTAACATATAATTGTTTAATATGGTATAGATATTTCATAAACTTCTAGTATTTGTGTCATTGCCTATCAAGATGTTGCAGACAATTACATTTCAGTATTTCATGATGATTTAAATGACAGTATTTATTTATTTTTACTAATAATTTTGCAATGTGGAGACCGAGAGAGCACAATTGAAAACGAGTGTTGCTCTAGACGTACGATTTATTACTGGTTCATAATTAGTATCTTACAATAAAAAGGGCAGGTGACTCGTACACTACAATATATTCCATAATAATATAGTATAAAGTAAAATATTTAAATTAGGATTCATATTTTTTAAAGTTGTCTTCAGCTTTTGAAAAAGGCAGATGCTCATCCTTTGGTGTCATCCAGATATAGTGAATGGGAGGCTGGTTTAGCGTCGTGAACATGTCGAGTGCGGCGGGCGGGCGACACGGGTGGGCGGGCGGCACGCGCGGCTATAAGTAACAGGCGCGTGCGCCGCGGCGAGGTTAGTCGCCGACCGGCTGCGCGCGTACGGCGTTCTACTCTCCGGTGTGTCCCCACCACCCGCGCCTTTCTACCGTCACTGGCGATCTCCGCTTGCGCAACGGTTCAAAACCGAAAGGTCGTCACTATTGGCATTTAGACGCTCTCTGACATTAGCGTTGCATTTAAATGTGCGATGCAGCTTCCTCGTTGAGCTTCACTGTCGCAACTGAAGTTTGAAAGGCGCGCGTGGTGACGTGATCTCTGTTGCAGCAGCCGAGGACCCGCCAGGCGCCATACTTCGTCCGCCCGCTCCGCCGCCGCCATGGCCGCCAGGATAGCGATGTGAGTAACGCAATACTGTTCTTATTGCATTGTGAATTGTTTTAATAGCCAAGGTAGAAAACATACATTCTACACAACACTATAATTAAAGTTGCAAGTTCTACAGCGATAAACGAAAAATATCAATTTACAAAATTTTAACAACTTTGAAAGTTTTAAGTTTAGTTTTACTAAAAAATCATAATTATAGTTGTCTTTCCGTTTATTATAATTTAACACGATGACTTTCTAATAACTACGATAATTGTGCGTTGCGACTGAACTCGGCGAAAACCTGTCAGCGCATTATCACTTTCATTGAATGTTTGCATGGGTGTTAAAAGTCAAATACTGCTAACGTAACTGTGACGGGATAGAAGACTTCGATAACACAAAAATCCGATCTGATTTCTTGTGTGCAAATCAGGTTTTCATTGCTCAACATCAGCCGACTGACATCACGAATGGGGGCGAGTATTTCTCAATGAAGGCTACGAAATGTTGTTTTAAAATATGCATGACTACACTTGCGTGCACATTGTCCCGGGCGCGCGCGCCCCACACCCTATAACCACTTCCCGTGTTTGTCGCAACGATCTCTCCGACACGACATAAACACCCACATCTTCTCGCACCTGTTTTCACGATGAAAATGCAATTTTAATGTTGCTAGAACACCGCAAATCTGCGGTGTCACTGCATAATTAACAGGCACGCTTTCTGTGTAGCTTAGATAGATCTGTACGTAAGCATTCAATACAGAGAAATGGAAATGTTCGTCTTCATAATGCCTGTGATCAATTAATTGTATGTTTTATGCGTGGAAATATGCAAAAAACATCTACCCATTTTTCCACTGCCTTCGTCAAATATAAGGGTGTTCAAGCCGCATCACGTTTTATTAAAAAAATAGTATCCAAATATTTTAAAATAAGTGACATATTCTTAGAAAACTTTAAATACTTAATCATTTAATCAATCATTTTGGATAACATTATTATATTTGGAACTTAACATTTTTTAAGATTTTCATAGCAACAGATTTGTGCCTAAAAAGTTACTAGATGTTTTCTAGTAACTTTTTTGGCCTTATGTATCTTTCTTATGTCTATACATATACAATTACATGAAAATCACTTCCTTATTTTAAAGTATTTGACTTGAAAATTGTATGAAATGTTGTGGGCATTAACGCTCTTAAGTAATGTGAAATGTGATAAATTAATAACTTATTTCGTGATTTGATAACAGCTTATGAAGTAATAGATAATATTAAAAGGAGTAAATTTTAAGTTGCAGTTGTTGTTTCTATTAATAATTCTTCTATATTTTAATTTATATTACCATTAATATCATATCATATATGTTACCATCTGTTATACGTGAACTCCGAAAAAGTAAAAAGCTCTAGAGAATGTCGCGCGCATCCGTGTAAACAGCCAACAACTACAGATAAAAATGCTCTAACAACTGCTATTGTTAAAGCTCTCTCCAAATTGCGCCACGACGTGCTAAGTGGACGCACGAAACCACATATATTACAACACAATAGCATATAATAATTCCCTCCATTTTGAGTTCTGTATCCTTTAATCATAGGACCTATTGTCGCATGTCGATATGCGATAGTAACACCTTTCGAATATTCGCCTAATTATTATTTGAACTTTGATTGTTTAGACTCTAATGGCACTTGTTATATAAGGCATAAATGCAGTCTTAGCTTTGACTTGACATTTAGTTTTCTTCGCTTTCCGTTAGTTTTGTCTTCATTATCGGTCAGCTGGTAAAATTCACGAGAGAGATACAATTAATATTTCCAACACAAATTTCAAAATGTTTTTTTTTTATGAAAAAAAAATGATTCAGGGAAATTAGTTAAACGCTTATAAAATAGCTTGATAGTAATGAATTATAATGATTGCCATCAACCAGTTTTAATTATTGCAAAAACCATTGTTCATTGTCTTAATTATTATTATTACGCAATGTCTAATATCACATAATACCTATTTAACGATGTTAATTTGTTATACTATTAATTGGGTGTGCGCAAATAATAGTTATTGTTCTTTTTGGGAATTCTTGTTTAGGTACTGTTTCCTTTACACGGCACAAACCAGCACAGCTTTAATAAATTGTTACCTAGCGATAGATGCTTCCTAATAGATTATCTAATTCGTATATTGCATGGCTCAGGCTATGTCACTTTATTTATTGAAATAAATGTACTACTTATTAGTAGTCGGAATTCGAAACGCAACGTATTCTAGAATTCATTTTACAATGTACATTTCTCCATGATACAGATTTACGAAATGTGTGCGAAAAAGAAAGTGTCGAATTTACTATGCGTCTAAACAAATAGTCAATGCATTACAATGATATTGAAATTGCGCTTTTTGGCCGTTCGCAGTAATAGCACGCTTCCTTACGGTGCTATAATAATTGCGCAGTAGAATACAATTACTTAAGCAATTCATGTTTTGCAAATTACAGTGAAACTTAATAGTAATATTGAATAATACGTATCACGGCGGAGATTAAATATTTGAAGTTCTTCTAATACCAAACTTTATGAACAGGAGAACTCGTTGATTAATTTGATGTGATTTTTTAATATGTATGATAGCTACAATAAATTATAATTTGGTGTTAATGACAACCATGTTTATAATATTTTACATCACAGAGATGTCGTAAAACTGATTTGACTAAACGTAATATTTTCGGCATCAAGTACGAAATACAGTTCACCCTGACTTCTGAATGTAGACATTTAAAAAATATTATGGCTAGCAATTTCGAAATGCGCTATATTACTAGGTCATTGGTTTTCCTGGGCAAAAAATAATTTCCCTTGCATATTGTTTTCTTGCTAGGTCTTCATTTCAGAGGAAACACAAATGAATACAAAATCTGACAGAAATATTGGGTTTCAATCATTTACTTATATTTAACCTAAAAATAATCAGAATTTTTTAAACTATTAACTATAACTATATTTTTATTAATTATGATTATTTTTATTGTTTTTACATTTTGTAGTTTATAGGTCCGTAGAAGAGTTTTCAATTAAATTACAATGGCATGAAAACTATGTTGTAACACTATTTGGAAAACAATTTTTGTCTTCAAATATTTAATATATATTTTTCATACCTATTAAAGAAAACGTTTCGTTTTACACTTATTGTAACTACCTATCTCTCGCTGAAGTAAACCTCCTTGAGAACGAGGTGTTTGTATTTGCTCTAGTTTCAGTGAAATAACTTATTTATGCTCTATTTACTCCATATCATAAATAAAAACATATAATCAGGTGTTTGTATC
This sequence comes from Calamotropha paludella, assembly GCA_927399485.1. NCBI lineage: Eukaryota > Metazoa > Arthropoda > Insecta > Lepidoptera > Crambidae > Calamotropha > Calamotropha paludella. The sequence continues at coordinate 25,856,767 of OV656803.1, read as the reverse complement.
ATATGATTTTATAATATTACTTATTATGTGATAGTACCTGAGCGACAGAGCTTAGCTCGTTTGTTTGCTAAGATATTTTTGTGAAATGACGGTAAATAACATTTTTTTTCTAGCAACGGAATCTAAATAGATCTAAAGTAAAAAGTTTACAATTGCGCTTTTACAAGAAATACAGCTATATTTGATAAACTTATAAGGCAAAACCTTATCTAAATACAATTTTTTATTTAAATAGTTTGAGTCATTTCCGAGATACGCAAAATAAATTTAAAAGGAATTGATGGTTAATAATAATAGATTAGAATAAATCTTAAGATTTTTCGATTGCAAAACTAGTATTTTAAAAATTTCTGTTTTGACTCGATACTTAAAAATCGTTACAATAAGCAACTATTAAAACGTATGTCACTAAAGCCGATTTTTCACGGTTTCTTTATTGTAAAATATTAACTCGTGTTGTATACTTAAACAATAGTAATAAGAAGAATGAAAACTTAAGACTTAAGCTGAAGTAAGATCGAGTTACCTCTAATAGGTTCTGGTTGTTGTTAGCTAAAACAGCGTAATGACCTTATTTGTTTCCACTTATCATAAACTTGACCATTACGAGTACCTAAATAGGCAAATGCCTCTGTACACGTTTTTATTTAGATATTTCTTTTGGAAAACAATTGATTGGGATATCTTTCAATGCTTAATTTTAAAACATTAAGCAGGAATTGTACATCAGTTATTGACAGTCGTTTAAACCGTTTAGCGGTTGTCGGGCCCAGCGCCAGGATGTCCGGAGCTAGTTTCCCCGGATCTAAAGCCGGCGTTGCGTTCGTCCGGTGACTTCTGGCTCCATCCGGTCGCTTCTCTAGGGCTGCATTTTTAGAAAGAAAATTAATGTGTCTTTTATACATCGTCGTTAACCTTTTAACCCGTGGATATTACATAACAGAGTGCGTCATCTCTTTTCATCATATTAATTTATGATGTTCCGGAACAGTATAGGTTGTCGACCGAATATACTAACTTAAAGTTGTTCAAACAAAAGCAATGAGTTGTTGGGCGGAACATCTGTATAAGGCTTTATCCTGACTGACTGACAGACAGCCTAAACCGCTGAATCTGGAGACTTCAGATTTGGAGTGTGTGTTTATAAAAGCGTGAAAACGTAAGAAAGGATGTTTTTAATTCAAATCCCTAAGGGATAAGCTGTTGTATGAAAATCTATGTTTTTTTTAAGTGGTGTGAACTTTGAGATTAGTGTTCTTTTGGATAGAACACTAATTTTTCGTTGTCGGACGTTTTCGAAAAATTCTATTTTAAAGGGGCGAAAAAAGGATTAAAATTTTTAATGAAATTTAAAGTTAGAATAGTGACTTTAAGTATTGCGGTTTTTGTAAAAAATAAACTTACATACACTTCGTATTTTCCCTAAATAATGCCTCTAATAACATTCTTCAATGAATAAATGTGAGATAAAGTTAACTTATGGATGTTAATACATAGTAAATATTTACAAAAAAATATTTATTAATTGCTTTATAAGAATAACAATAACAAATATTTTTAGATCTTTCTTTATTGTGCCTGTCTGCCTGTGTGTGCCCGTGCGCAAGCAATACTTACAATATTGGATGCAGTTTACGCAATTGTAGGTATTTCTGGAGGTCTCACTTACAATGTGGTGGACTATTCATCCACGAGACGAGTTATTAATAATATGAGTAAATATCTACTTCCAAATTCCAACGTGTACGAAGTCACGAGCGAAAGCTAGTCAAATATATTAATTTATCTTTTTTTAAATTCCCTTTATTTTGTTTGATTTGATATTTTAAACGTCTGTTTGGTAGCGTCGTATTGTGAGGTATTTGTTTTTGATTGTTCCTCTGAGAACGCGATTTGCAGTAATTTGTCCGGTTCCACCGACTCAAGTCAGAGTTAAGACTTTAGATAAAACTTTTACTGAATCATACTGATGTCGAATTGCACGTTTAGTCATACCATGTGTCATACAAAAGGTGCACTTTTTGACCGGAAGTCGTCATAGCCCAAGCCGGATGTTCGGTTGGGCTACTCCCAAATCACTTTGTATTACCATTAGGATCATTATGTCAGATCTACTGCCTGCCTCTGCTTACTGGTAAAGAGAAAAGTCGTTTTAATGTCTTAATTGAATATATCATTCCTTAATTCTACGTTCTGATTCTAAATACAAGGTTTCTAGATATGTGCTTAAAGTTTGCAATCATCATCATAATTTCATTACATTAACTTATCGAATTTATATGAAAATGTTAATTTGTTGCTAATAGAATGTTTAAAATTATTAGATGATATTTAAATACCACACCAACCTTCGTTTTGGTGTTGAGTCATTGGTTGACACAGATAACGAAACAAGATTTTTAAGTGAGCTTAGAGGAATTAGAATGACCTTTGGCACGGATGGCATCCAAATCGATTAAACTGTGTTTTCAATATTTCTTTATTTTAATATCATTGGGTGATTTAAATTTCAAGTCTATAATGGTATTCGCTTTAGAGGTATGGAAAGAATGCTAAATGATAACCTCATTAAAGTCTCAAGGCCATAGCTCCTTGTTCCTCCATTCACTATATCCCCGTTTCAGTAGGTTCTCGACAAGGACTTGGAACGCAAGGTGTTTGCATTTCGTTCTCAGCCCTCGTGACGTCAAAACGCGTCGAACAACCTTCACTTTCGCTTTTATGTGTGAAGCTCTAAGCTGTCCCAACACTAGCGATGCGGCGCGGCCTTGCTCACCAAAGTTTGTCGTACTTTACATATACTATAAATAGAAAGTTAACTTAGAATAAAGAAAGATTATCAATATTCAAAGCAAACACCATTTGCTTACGAGTGTAATAGTTATTTAAATAGTTGTATAGTAATGGTTTTCTATTAAACTACCATGGGTAACATATTACATATTGGCTAATAATTCCGTATTTCGTTGCGTATTTGTGACTAATAATTCCGTATTTCGTTGCATCGATAGAGAATAACATTTATTTTAAAAAGTTGCTAGGTACAGATATAGTGTAATTAAATGTACAAAGTACTATTTTAAAGATAATCAACCGAATCTAAACCCTTTAGCCAAAATCCTGTTGATATTAAATATTACAAAAAATAACGTAGAGTAAGAAAAAAATTATTAAAATTGATGGGTAACAAGCATACATAAAAACAAATTGCAGATAAAATATAAAATATTCGCCAGAGGAGTTTGAGAATAACAGTTTTGATGGTCTGGCAAATCTGCCATTATATAATGAGTTTTATAGTTTTGTTGTGACGACAAAAAATATACATTGAAAACAAAACTGTTACTGGTGACTTGACGCACGAGTTCAACTTAAGTTTCGACTATAAAACGTTAAGTTTTATATAAGTATGTGGTTGTTAAAACTAAGACTGCTTTGAACTTGGAATCCTTGAAGTAGTAGTGATGTATGAAACAGATACCTAAAAACCAAGTATGTTACGTTTAAGTATGGGAACTGATATAGGCCTATGTGCATTGCGCATTATATACATTAAGTGTGTAATTTGTTTTCGCTGTCAGATATTTGATAGTATCGAGCGAATGTCGTGAGCAGCCGTCATCTGCAGATGGCTCGGCTACTTTCACGAGCCTTCATCTCCCATCATGATGGTGGTATTGAACTTTACGCAACGCCAGGGTGTATTAGAACGTGGTCTTATCTAATTTGTTGCATTTCCGATCGTGTTATAAATCCAAGTAGGAATGCTGGCGTGAACCTTCTTGCTTGATTGGTTGAAGTTAGGAAGCATTTATACAAATGCAGCAAGAAAATTACACGGCGTACATTAACGAATATATGGACTTAAATTTTGTAGTAAAGCATACCTTAGTCAAAGTCAATTAATACCCAGTTCAATCTGGTTAAAATATTTTTTATTTGTACTAAGTTAATAAAAAACAGATTGTTTCTTTTGGTATGTTCTTGACACAATCAATAACTTTTTTTTAAATATAAGACAATCCAGTTTTCTATTCATTTGACACCCAATGCTAAACTTGAACGATTTAGGAGGTCGTCGTCATCCATTTTCTATTAAACAAGACACAAACGTATCGTAAGTAATTTATATAGAGAATGCGAGTAAAAAGTGTAAACCTCGTCATAGTGTATTATCGTAAACACGCGAAACGTGAAAGTGAAAAAATGTAGGAAAAGTCACTCAAGTGGACGTCATGATATGAAAATTGTTAGCTACATAATACATTATAATAATACTATAGTATTAATTCATAAATTTATTCTATAAAAAGTTTACTGAAATATAATGTTGTTTTTATTACTTTTACTAAGTTTTAATCGGGAGGAATTATATGAGGTAATCTTGCAAATATAATCTTACAAATATAATCAAAAAGTTTGCTTCGTCTCTTAAACAAATGATAATGCAAATAAAAACAACTAACAAATAAACCCAAGTTAAAAATATCTCGCTAGTAGCTGAGGATTATCAGACCTAAAGTAATGCTAAAACGCTATCTTAAAAATTAGTTCCTAGTTAGTAACATATTGAGTTCCCTGGGTTGGGTTTCCGATTTCATACATAAATCAAAGAGATTTTTTTTTTAATTTATGAAGAGGGACGTTTACTAAGAAAAGGAAAATAGTGGGAATAGGTTTCGAACAAAAAATACGACAAAAGTTGTGAAACCAACAATCACGAGTTATTCGTGTGTGAATGTAAAAATTATTATTATTATTATTATTATTATTATTATTCGATTCGATCATATACAACATTTGTCGGCACACGGTCTTAACATATTATTGACATGAGTTATTCAGCTTTGAACGCCGAAAACAATGGCGTTTTAACATCACATCTCATAACTCATATCATAACAGCTCATCCACAGCTGTAGATATTGTTATGAACAGTAGATGTTACTAATTGAAATTTATTCCTATCTTTTATTGAATAACGTGAAAAAATATTCATTCCTCTGGTTCATCTTCTTTAGGTTGTGCACTCATAGTTACTTTGTTTACTTTGACGTCACCGTTTACTTTGACAGTAATTACTTAGTAAATCTTAATTCCCATGACCTTGGCGTTGCACCACGACCTCCACGATTAAAATTCGCTAGTCCTGATCGAGTTCGTTAGCACTTTCTACGGGGCCAGGGCCGTAGCTAGGGAGGGGCATTGTGGGGCAATGCCCTACCTTGAAATCACAATGCCCTACCTTAAAAATACCAAAAACTAAGATAAATTAATATAATTAAATTGTTTGTCCATAGTTTGAGATAAAAAAAATTGTAGCGATAGGTATCTAATCTTTTCCGAACATACCACAGTTTGTGACATTAATTTCATAATATAATAATTCTTTGTTCTGTGTATTGATGGCATTTGAAGCGCCATCACATGAAGCGATGGGTCTATTTAATTATAATATCCATGATACAGAGGGGATTCCCCGTATCAGATTGTAATATGGACTATATTGCAATCTATGGTACGCAGAATCCCCTTTTTAACTTAAATAAATATAAACTAGAGATTGATTATGATTGTAGTTTAGTTAAGTGAAGTGTACGTTAAAGAGTGTTTCAGTCAAAAATCGATACAATTGTTATTTATATTGCTATAAATTGAAGATTCGTTGATTTCGCGATGGATATACGGGCTTTATTTCGAAAAAAACGAATAGTTGAAGAGCAAATTGATCACGATGAACCTCAGTGCTCTAAACAGGTGGAAGAACAAAATACAATCGCTACTCCTAGTTCCGGTTGTAGTAACAGGTTGGTCAAAACATATTGGTAATGTTAGCTATGGTATCTATTCCTACTGATATGGCACAAATCGAAGAACCAGTAAAACAAGTTGTTTTAGACATATATCCAAAAGAACATAACAGGGCCTTTGTTTCCGATTGGTGCAAGTGATAGAAATGGTTGCAGTATTCTGTCGAGAAAGATGTTGCTTTTTGCTATCCATGCCAGAGGCCATGCCATGCCACAGGATTTAGAAACTGGAAAAATGCCACTGATTCTAAAACTGTTTTTTTTAGAACATGAAAAATCAATTTCTCATATTCAAGCTATGTCGATGTGGCAGGAGAAAATATAAAGAATATCTACGTCTAGCAGTGTTGAAATATTAATAAATAAAAAAAATAGAAAAATATAGGTATTACGTGAAGTCTGTTATTGAAGTAATACAATTTCTAATTGTCAACGAATTAGCTTTGCGTGAAAATTATATTTTGGAAGAAGAAAAAGAACAAGGATTATTTCAGAATTTATTTGAATACACATGTATGAAAGATCCAAATCTGAACGAGGTTCTCACTCATATACCACAAAACGCAATATATCGTTCTCCTGAAATTCAAAATCAAATAATTCAAGCAATGGTTCCAGCAGTATGAAGTTCCAATGCCAAAGATATTAATGAATCTGACGTGAAATGGTTTACTCTAATGGAAGATGGGACTAGAGATAAAAATAACTGCGAAAATATTGCATTAGCAAAACGTTACGTATCCTTGATGCAGCCACTTACACGGAATTAACGTTAAATACCCTTACGGAAAATAACATTGACATCATATCATAGCTAAGCATACAACCCTCTTGTATGCTTCATTGGCGCAAGTGTAATGTAGAAAATAAATTGGGCCGAAAAATTCCTTACGTCCACTGCTACAACCATCGCTTGCACTTAAAAGTCATCAGGACTATCTCAGAAATGACTTTCATTCGTTTATTTTTTGATCAATGCATCATTCATGTTACATGAATTCTTTCATCATGGCAAAATAGCCGCCTTATGTAGTGGAAAAAGGATAGGCCGACTCCTCGAACAACGCTGATCTGGACATTTGGCAGTTACAAAAGTTGTATGCGATAATTATTCATCGATTTTGCAGACTAAAAGAAGAAGAAGAAACAGATGTAGCACTACAGTGTGCGAATCTACGTTTTCAACTTTAACTGTAATCAATAGGCCTCAAAGGCTATCAATGGGTCACGAAAGAATGGCTGGTATGATATTTCTGGTCTGAAAAAAAAGAATAAAATCAATTGATCAGAACGAAGTTCTTCGCATTTTTAATAACATGGCGAATCGTAGAATTCAGCTGTTTGAAATATTTTTTATTATTATGTTAATTATTATAATAATAAGTTTACTTATTAACTCACTCTCACTCTGACGTGGAACTCACATTTAAATCTGGAAGTTCAGCCGTCTTCTTCGCTTGTCATTGAGGATTTAATAGTTCTTAGATCCATGCTCATGTTCTGTCACAGAAAGGTGACAGAACATGTGGTCAGTAATGTACATAGTGATTGATTTAGGAACCCGTGCTTCGAGGGCAGATCAAGTATGATAAATTTAGTACTTCCGCCCTACCTCTAACCAATGCTGCCCTACCTCAAATTCGACTCTAGCTACGGCCCTGTACGGGGCTCGTGTCAAGGGCGGCGGGTGGCGCGCCAGGTCACGACCCATCGTTGCGCCCGCGCTGCCCACTGCTCCCACCACACTTGCGCAACCTCCTAGTTGTTATGAACTGTAAATAGCCTTCTTAACAGTCACATGCTAAAACATAATGAACTAAATTTATCAAATCAAGGCGTTGTTGTTTTCGTTATATCAACATTCAATGTATTCCTAATAAATATATTGAATAATGATTCCTTATGCCTTTGTTAAAAACTTCATACGTCATAAATGAATGTATGTAAAGAGGCTTTAATAAGATCCTTTAAGTGCTAGAAAGTAATTCAATGATTATAAATGAAAAATCACTTTAGTTTTACTATAATCCCAGATTATTTTATTAAATAATTGGATCATGTACATGCCCGTAGTAAAAATCTTTTGAAATATATAATGTATAGCCACAATACTCCAACACCCTTAACCTGTAGTGTCGAAACGCAATAGTTTCAGTTCGGTCAACCTTGTAGCGGAAAATAACAGGAACACTTTTCTCATCGATAGAATGTTGTAAACTGCGGAATGCGGCCGCGACCTGGCACTTGCATATTACTAGATTTGCACATCGACTCTTTTCAGTGCACCACACATAACCGCTCATACGAGGTAGGCAGTTTTTGCACTTTCCGATAGTCGGGGCGTGCTGTGTGCATTAAACTGGAAATCTTTTTGTGCACTCACAACCTGAGAGAGTATTTTATTTCGTGACTGTTAAAGTAGTTAACAACTTTTCCGTGAATTTAATGTACTATGAAATTCATTAAATAGTCTAAAATAAATATAGTTATATAGTCTTAGATAAGTACTTGCTTGATTAAGACTGATAGATAAATTTTTTTTTCAAAAAATATGTACAAGTTAATAATTACTTTAATAAAGAATTTTAGATTGGTTTTTGCGGCTAGTTATCATTTTTAATCCAATTACGATTTTATCCGTTGTGATCAGCCAATATTGTTTTTTTTGGCTCGCTCAAAAGCAGGGACATTCAGTTGGTCTTTTCGATGATACTTTCGTTTTGTATGTCCTACTAATTTTATTTTTACAGTTTTGTTACTGTGATATGATTTATACTGCTAGTTTGACAAATTAATTACATACACAGATAAGTCTTTGTTAATAGTGATCAATCAATATCTTATTCAGTTACATAGAACATGACTGTACTTATCAAAGCTTATTACAAATATTTTGTAATGCATGCATCTGAAGTGTGTCGTATGTATTGACAGAGTTATATGTTATTTGCGCAAACTTATGCATTATATCATTGAGTTTCATCATGGTATGCATCTCCAGCTGAGCATTTAGACATGTCATAACAATGTGACATTGAATTAACTGTTGCATCAATGACATTAACCAAATGGGTCCGGGTTCGTAGTCCGGGCAACACGTCATCGCGTGTCTTAATTTAAAGTATAAGTTAAACATACAAAGCGCGTATTCGCGTTTTGTAAGCTTTAACTTTCGGCTTTGACCAGTTTCACTTTCCTGCCGACGACCTTTCGAAGAATGCGTTGCGAAATAACGGATGAATAAAACATAGTGTTTGCTGCACTTCTTCACCGAAAACATAAATCCACACCTGTGCCGGTTGATGTTAGACACAATCATGGACTTTCTAGCAGAATCTAGTTGTGGCATCTTAGGGAATTTGACCTTTGTCGATTGCGTTGGCTGTTGCGAAACAAGTTATAATGCGGTGGCTCCGAAGGATTATTATGACTAACAATAACAACTCATCAATAGAAGTTGTTTATTACTATTTATTATTTTGCCTTTGAATAAAAAATAATTATAATTTTTGATATTTAAGCTTTTAACTATTACATATTTATGTGTAAATATAAACTCGGCGTCAAAAAAATCGCACCTTATAAAAATCTTATTCAAAAATTCCTAAACCTTATATAGAGGATAGTGTTAGGTATCATTAGAAAGGTAACAAAAAGGAGCATCAAACAACAATTAAGTGCAATCTTTTTTTTAATTAAAATTATACAAAAAGCATAAAAATTTGAAAAATAATAAAAAATCTTAATTAAGTCCTAATTAATAATCGATAATTTACAAAAAAAATGTACAAAAAGTGTCTTAAAATTAACTCAAAATCTAGTGTTACCCCCCCTTGCCCTGATGACGGCTTCCATACGGTCCCTCATAGACCTCACCAACTTCAGGAGCTCTTCTTGAGGGATAAGACCCCATTCTTCAATCACCGCGGTTTGGAGTTCCTCTAGAGTCGAAGGAGCCGGATCCCGAGATCGAACCTTACGTTTAAGATGGTCCCAGAGGTGCTCTATCGGATTCAGATCAGGACTTCTCACTGGCCACTGCATCACAGGAATTTGGGACCTCCGCAGGAAGTCGTTCACGATGGCTGCAGTGTGTGCGCGAGCGTTGTCGTGCATTAATGTGAACCCCTCGCCAAAAGATTCGGCAAAAGGGACCACATGCACATCCAGGATCTCTGTGATATAGCGGCGCGCAGTCAGCGACCCTTGTCCGCGAGCACCTCCGGTCCGGGAGACGCAGACCAGGTCGGTTTTGCCGGCAGCCGACATACCGCCCCAGAACATGCAGGATCCGCCTCCATATTCCACCGTCTCCTGGATGCAGGCTTGAGCGAAACGTTCACCCTGCCTCCGGTATACTCTTCTTCGTCGGTCGTTGCAGAAAAGACACACTCGTGTCTCGTCTGAGAAGAGAACAGCTCCCCACTGCTCAATGGTCCAATCGACGTGGTCGCGAGCAAACTGCAAGCGGGCTCGTCGGTGCGCTGCAGTCAATTTTGGACCTGTAGCAGCTCTGCGGGCTGCTATGTTCTTCTCCTTCAGTCTTCTTCTAACCGTGGATACACTCACGGTGCGTCTGCGAACTGCCTGGAGCTCCTGTTGCAGCTGAACAGCGTTTGAGAAGCGATTTCTCAAAGAGTACGACACAACGAACCGGTCGTCTCTTTCCGAAGTGCAGCGACGTCTACCGGACCCATGTCGCCGGATATAGCCACCGGTCTCTAAAAAGCGCTGGTAGACTCTACGAACCGAAAAACGGCTCAGATTCAGTTGCCGGGCGACATCACACTGCCGCACCCCTGCTTGCAGTAGTGCAACCACTTGAGCGGCCTCATCAGCTGTAGTGTCCATTTTCCAGATGTTCTTTCTTCAGTAAAATCAGTGCGTGTGTCCCCTTCAACGGTTTAATAGCGAATGACCCACATTGAACCCGTGTTGACCTCTTTATACCCACAAAGTTAGCGCAACTCGCGACTCTCCCGAGCAGCAAAATTTCCTTAGAATTTTTGTGACCCTTTATTTGTTGCTTTAGGTTTTATTTGATAATGAAAAATAATGTTTTTTTATTAAGTTAATTAAGTAACCTTTTAAATAAAATTATAATTAATACGACTGCATGTGCATATCCAGAGTTAATGCCATTTGAACGTGATTTTCTTAGAGGTGCGATTTTTTTGACGCCGAGTGTATTATTAGAAAAACATCATTTCGTCCCCGTCGGGCGAGTACCTACTCTTCAAGTTAATATACCGAGACCTCGACGGACCCGTAAATTTTTTCCATGTGTTTTTAAATTGTATCTTGTATTCTTGTCTTTTCTTGATTGATCACTACATACAATATCGAATTTAAATCTTTCTAGTGATAATTTCTCTTGATAAAAAATAGTTGTTTAATATTCGACTCCAACCAACTCAACATTGTAAAATACTTTGAGAGGATAAAAAACGTAGTAAGAAGAGCATTGTTATTATTGACGAATATTATTTTGTTTTTTAATTTATTAAGTGGAAGCTTTTGTCAGACTATCAATAGCTATTTTCTAAACCATTCTACGTCTATTTCTACTTTTCCTAAAAAGGGACTATAATGATCGAAAAACATTAAATTTTATTTATAGGCCTCTATACAGCACGGCACTGCGCCTAGTTGTGCTTTTTGACCTTGGCTCTTTCTATGTCCGTGATCTATGTTACGAAATCGAGACGCTCGTTGTTTATTGTACCATCAAGCATTTGTATATCATTATAATAATGGTTTAAATGTCGAATGAGGCAATTATACGTCTTTTGCCCACGGTACACATTTTTAAGCAATCAATTAGTGTCTGAATTAAAGATTTCACTGTAATTGTTCATTACTATTTAATAGTAAGTGACGGAATACAAAAGGAATTTGAAGAAGGTACAATGTCGAAGTTGCTTTACGAGGGAGTGTTTGCAGCTGCGTGTTTCCTGTTTGCGAAACTTGTTTTATATTCGTTGGTCATATGTTGAGGTAAAAGTTGATTTTCAGCTCGGGAATCGTAAGAATTTATTTTGGGTAGCAAAGTGACAGACCTTGATCCGCCAGTCGGATATCGCCCCCTTGCCTACGGTCACTCGAGAAGTAGTAATCCAAGTCAACCATTTCTTGACTCACGCCGTATTTGGAGTAATGAAAACTAAATTTAGAAATAGCCAAAATACAGCAAGGCCAAGGCAAGTAAATTTTTTGTTTGTCAGTAACCGAAATTGTGAATAGAAAAAAGTAATATTCTTATTACAACTTTGTTTTGTAACAAATATAGTACTCTATTCATTGAATTTGTAGTTTCATTGGAAACCTAAGATCGTGAATTTCTAACGTCGTCATTATTAGGAGATTTATAATATTTTTTTGTTAAATCAGGATTAATTCATAAGTAATATGTAATCATTTTTTTCTAAAATTTGTTATTTTTTATTTTAAGCCGATGTTAATTTAAATTAGTAAATTTGTATTTATCATTTGTTTTGTATTCGACAATACCATAACGCGTATTTGTAGCGGTACGCTTATGTGACTAAAATCTATTAAGTGAATTCAAAGTGCAGTGTGAGTATGTATCTATGTCATTTAGCATTCAAGTGGCAGTTTGTCAGTGTCTCAGTCCCTATGCGACGTGTTTTCGACGCCATAATTTAGAAAAAACATTAGTATTCTTTAACAGTCTGAATTCTGGCCGGTGCCTATACAAGTAACTACGGTTACTTGTTTTTATGTTTATTTTTCAACTTTTATAGCTCCTGGGTTATGCATGGTTGTTTATGTGCCTACTTATATATTATATATACTTGAGTTAATATGTACATTACAGGGCCTGTTTTACATATTCAGCCAAGGACAATTTAACTTAAAATTTTCCAAGCAATATTTTTTAACAGTCAAAATATTACACAATGATACTATTGAATAAATAATTGAACTTACTATGGTGGTTATGGTTGATATGCTTACCCAAGCACTTGACAGATGGAATTAAATAGGTTTTCTAACTCTTTGTTTCTAAAAAATCAAAATGCTTAACTATAACTTACTAATGCTTCCTACAGTGAGCATTCTAAGCGGGTTTTATTACTATGGTTCAGTTATTTATATAGCTGAGTTCAGAATCTTCTAAGGCGATTTTTACCCACTTAAAAACGTTAGATTACTTTGAAATTTTGCACACTTATAAGACACCGATGATAATAAAAAAAAAAATTCTTCGGAGAAATTTTGAAAAATATTTCTAAATACTGATAACTGAAAAATTATAATAAATGAGATGAATTATAAAAAATCACGATTTTATAGTAGATCGAACTAATAAATGAAATAAAAATTAAAGTTAAATGAATAAAAATCAACCTTTTATTGTAAACGTAAACGGAACTAATATGTAAAAAATAAATTTTATTATAACAATGAAGTTATTATAGAAAAAATTAATGTCATTCTAAGAAAAGCGTGGGTGCTATGTACGACATTCTTCTTTTTACTCTGTATTTCGTATAATAAAGGTTTCTTGGTAATATATGAATAAATAAAAAAACAGAACAATCGATACCACTGCCCATACAATTTTCCTAAAACATACGATTGAAATTTTTTAATTCACTTAAAATTATTAGAATATAGTAGTATTAGATAAGTAGTGGTTATTTAGATTTAAAGTTTTAGAGGAAGAATCTAGTAATGACAGCGATTAAAAGTTGCCTTATTCACATTAGACATCTCGTTGATGTCTTTATACCTGAGTAATATTACAACTATATTTCGACAAATTTTCATTCAATGAACATATTATTTGTTATTAGGAATAATAACTTTAATTATCTTGATTTGAAACCAAACATATCACAATAAAAAGGTACTCCCTTTTTTTAGGTAAAGTGTTAATGAACTATGTAAACGTTGTCTAACTACGGATAAGCCATTTTATTGGAACATATACATACCTTCGCTTCACGAATGATGTGTTAATTGTTACGTGATCATGATCTTAATCAGGCTCGGTTGATGAACCCTAGTACCGTTTTCATACATTACAAAGCATCAACTATCGTGTTATCCATATTAGTGTCGCCACATTTATTTATTTATGATAATAAATTTTGTGCGCTTAATGCTATGTAGTTTGACACAAACGATCAAGCTATGTCCTAAAACATACATACACATAAATGTATGAGAGAATGTATGTACTTTAGATTAATGACACTTTTCAACGCGTAAGTCTGTGTTTGATTTTTGTAATTTATTATTAGTTTTATACTTCTCCGTTAAAAACGATATCTGCTCATTTGGGCCAAATTTTGTTGTTGTAAAGCATTGTATATAAAAAATTATTAACCTAATTGAAACTTTATGGTTTTAATAAGTCTCTTGTTTAGAACTGTAGCATTCTTGCATAGTGATCGGTCCTCGTCCAGCCAGCATACCTACACGTAGGACTCTATACAAAGTGTTCGATCTATTTAATAACTTTTAACCGTGACTCATGTTATTTTCCCTTTCATTTGCTTGGCGAGTAAAAGAGAGGATAAGAGTCGATTTCTGTGCTCAACACGTTCACTGGTGACCTCGCAGATACATGACAGAGACCTTGCGTGGACTTTGGTGGCACATTCTCACTTGCAAGCCACGTGGCACATTTAGGAAATGCCATAAATGTGCCATTTCCGTAAGTATCGATTACCTTTACTCGGTTGCTTGATGTTTAAAGACAATATACCTAATCATCAACAAGCATACAAAACTGGTCGTGTTTCAACGTAGTTCGATAGAACAAAAGGAGCCTAAATGTGTGTTAGTGTCATCTGCCTATATAATCTGGAATACAGTATTTGACAGAGCCGGTCTCTTCATATGTAATTAAATAATCAACTTCTTCTGTCTACCTCTTATAGTCTATTCTATTTAGAAAAACATTTAGTCTATGTTCGCTATTCAAATCCACTATCATTAACATTCAAATAGGTACTTTCAAACTTTTCGCAACCATAAATTTTCGCCATGAACTTTAATGTTACTTCAGAGCGTGATAGCTGTACGCATAGTGCGTAGCCGGAATCCGGTAAACATCGAACCAACTTGCGACACCTATACAGTTTTGGTGAACATTTCTAAATATTCTAGTTGGCGTAATCGTAAATGCTATTATTTTTTTCAAACTACTTTTAACAAGAAAGTGGAACACATGCTTTGAATTTAATTGGGTAGGTACTTAGGTAATTTAAAAATCTGCTTATTGTTTTCATACTGTGTTTATATCGAACCATTTATATTCCAACAAAAATGAATAAATAATGTTTTGTTATTGTTATCAATATTATACTATTGAACTAGAATTTATCAAATATCGTTAATTCTATGTCAATACGAAAAATTCTTTTAGAGGTATTCAAGTACATTACTCAATAATGTTTACGCGAACGAGTTGATTGCGTAAACTTGACGTCCGGATAGAGAAATTATTATCATCAAGCAGATCCGGGTTTCTCTACCTCGCTGATAGTAACTGAATATTTTATTGACAGCGCCGAACAACTATGTGTCTCTTGTTCACTTAAGAGTATGTTAAACAAATAATATTATATTATAATGTATGAATTATTAAGCCCTCTTTTTAATTTAGTTGTAAATCCACTGGTTATTTAATGTGTCAGTTACCATTTTTTCGTGTTACTCCAAGCAAATCCCTTCAACATGTCTTTGTTTGCTGTGTATTTGGCCCTTAGTTCACCAGCGTTTCACGATTCCGTATGACTCGTG
This sequence comes from Calamotropha paludella, assembly GCA_927399485.1. NCBI lineage: Eukaryota > Metazoa > Arthropoda > Insecta > Lepidoptera > Crambidae > Calamotropha > Calamotropha paludella. The sequence continues at coordinate 25,841,180 of OV656803.1, read as the reverse complement.
TATCTATCCAGTTTATTATTTCTACGAGTGGCAAGAAAAACAAGCTAGTTACATGCAAACTGTTTCAACTTTTGCCTGCAACTTGATAGGCCATCGATGTGTTTTTATGACATTTTAATACTTGTTGTCCTTGTCAAAAGATGTTACTTAATTGGATTGAAATAATTATAGGTGGTTTATAAGCATCTGATAAATAATACAGAGACCGGTACTAAATGGCACTAGTCTTCCAGGAAGTAACATCTGATAGCAGTCGTTTTGCAATGCATTTAAGAGTATTTAATATTTTGAAAACAGTGCAGATTTTGAAATTTTGTTAATACATGCAGGGTAATTGATGGAATCACGAAATCTTTTCTAACTGTTAGATTCGGTCGTTATTCTAAATTTATACTAGGAATATATTATTTTTATCCAAGTTTAAGCTGGTGTTATCGACAACAATACGCGTTTTATTTCACTGGTGACACTAGGGTCTGTAACGTAGTCGATTAGCGACTCTTATTTAATTGTGATTAGGGTATATTTTGTCCAGAAAGCCAGAAAGTATTAAGATTTTTATCGTATCTTCGCGTATGTTCTATAAGAAATAAAAGCATTTTATGCTGAGTTTTGATTTGTTTTTTTTTTATACGAGGTTACCCACCGCATATTTAGATAATTTTATTTTCTTGGCCTTCATAGAGCTAATAAACCGAAACTAATTAATGATTTTAGTATTGGGTTCTGTTGTTGATTACCTTTTGGTTACTTGATGTAACTGTTTCTCTAGTTAGATAACGAAAGTACGAGTAACTGAGTACTTACAAATTTTCTCTTTTGGAATAAAATTGTATGACATTATACTGGTAGTACATAATACTTTTTAATTCCAGGCTGGATTACGATGCTCTGTTTTCTAACTTCGGCTGTTTCAAAGCTCCATTTAAAAGTTGCAATGTCAACATTGGCCTTTCTTATTTAAAAAAAAATGAAAATTTTGCTTATACAACACTTTGTTTAAGTAAAAGAAAATTAGTCCTCTTTAATTTCATCCCCGTTGAAGGATGTTTTACATGATTTTTTAATAAAGTAATAAATAAGTTTATTTCAGATCCGGTAATGTTTTATAAAGTAGATTTTTTTAATAATATTTTTTTTGATATGTACTCTCCAATTCTAGTATCTCTTCTATTATATGTATCTTTAAATCTTTTCAAAAAGATTTTGAGAAATTTTGCCTTCTTTTTTATCTGACTATACAGGTTACAGTTTTATTGGTTACAGTTTCTTACCGTATAGTAGAATTAATTATATAGAATAGGTGTACATGAATATTCCCCAAAATAGTGCAGGTAAGTTATTGTAACGAAAATAGCAGAACAGCTGTTATTGTCTTAGGTATGTGATATTGTCAAAAGAATATTTTCATATAATCGGAGTTGGCGTCAGATAAAATGAGGCACTGTGGGAACTTCGTAGTCTTTGACCTACTACGGCGAGGTGTGAGTACGATTATTGCAAACAACAATTGGAAAAAACATACGAAGCGACCACTTACCAGATTTCCAATAAACCTGTTTTCCTCCGGTTTCATATTCTTGTCCCATAACCTGTTTTTAAGTAACCATTTTACTACAATTAACTACTAATGCTTATATTTTGTAGCTCGTTAAGTACTCATTTGTAAAGTAATTTTTTTAATCAACATTAAAATTTTAATTTGTTAACGTAATAAACGTGTTGTACTAGTTTTCTATACTTAACCTAAATAATAGACATTTAAATTAACATGAAACAGGTGTACTGCTAGGCACTTAATCCATTTAGTGAAAATCATATAACGATAATAGAGGATAAAAAAACGAAAGGAAATGCAAAACTATTTTAATAACCAATTCAAATCGCCAATAGTGAAACTATAATTAGGTAAACGAAAGACAATGGAGAAACATAATTAAATCAAGAAATAACTCAAGCCAAAATTTAATTGATTATTTTCTTAAATTTGTATAAAATTGTTTAGGCATCGGTAACTCAAACTGCATGAAAATTCATAACTTAATCATATAATTCATTGCAGTAACAGTACTATTAGGGTTTGATTCACTTATTATTTATACATTACATATAAATTATTATATAGAGTAGCTAAATTAGTGAAAATACAAAATTTTTGGGTACTTGTTACATTAGATCCACTACTACAATGGGACTCTCAAGTCAATTCAGTTTTGCGGCCTATTCTGTTAAATAATAAGGCTTTTTAACTGATATTGAAACGACAATGTTTTATAGTGGGATGACCCTTAGGGTAATTGCTAATTTTGAAAACAATTTTGTACTCCAAGAAAGTGCTTCGGCTTAGAGATTCTCTAAGAGATTTGTTTGATTAAAGAATCTACGTGAAAAAAAACGAAATGATATTTTTAGGAATAATCGTGTAATACATCGTGTAACATAAGCTTAGTTATTGTAAATTTTTAGGCAAATTTACTACATGTATTAGAATGACATGTTCTCCTTAAACATCTACGAGGTATTAGCGAATCGATGGCCGGTTCAAGTATCATACTCGTGAATGGGCGCTGCCTTGGGAGTACTCGTACTGCCTTGGGCTTGCTTTAAACTACTAGTATTTTCGATAGTTATCTTGATAGAGTTGTTACGTTTTTTGTTATTTAAAAAAAAATGTCTTTTTACCCTCAGTTTGTTACGGCAATGTTTGAGTATAGATATATAAAACCGATACCGTTGATTTTGTTGTAATCAACGATGATCATGTTAATGATATGTAATGTAATGTAATAGAAGCGTAACTTAGCTGTTATTGTGATAATAGAATAATACCTATATTTTTTATGTTGTATGGTGACGTTATACGTATGGTGGTGTTATATTGTAAATACCTTTACTTTTGTTGAATTGACGAGTTTCTTGCACACGTTCATTTTGTCAGTTAAAAGACACAGTGAGAGTGTGGTATGTATAAAATTTCGAATGATTTGAAAGAATTTATTTTTATTGCATTTGAAGAAAATTATTTTTATTGCCTTGCGCAAATCTCATAAAATTAAGATTTTGACATTTGTTTACGTTATAATTTAACATGTCTTATGTGAAATCTGTCGTTGTTCTTTGAATAAAGTTTATCTATAGAATTATATTTTTTTTCATTACGATTTTTTGAGGCTCTTAATTGGATCGAGTTGATAGACAAAATATTTTTATTTTACATAGAACAATACCATGTAATATATAAGATTATTGTACAAAAGCCTCAAGCCATTTATGAGTATTCATAAAGAAGAAAAGTAGTCATTATATTCATTCAATGTAATCATTGGTAAAAACTCTTTTTTATCAATAGGTAAATCAGTAATTTCATGGTCATTCTCAACGGACAACAATGACATAACAACAATGCGGCGGGTTGCACTTTACTGCTATCGAATAGTACCGAATGGTATGGAACCGAATAATTTAATGTGTGACTCAATTAAGAAATGTATTGAGTTTAACCTTGTTAAGTCGATTGGCTAAAACAAGAGAAGTAAGCATATTTCAGATAGTGCGAACTTTTATTTTATTTTTTTGATCCGTCTATCGCGTACATGTTGTAAGTCGAGACAATCTTATTTGAAATTAAAATAATTTATAACATTTATAAATATCGGTATGAATATGTTAGTTTTTGTCAGTAATGATAACTTATGTACTTATAATAATGTCTTCATTGTAGGCACGGTGTCTTTCTCTTAATAAATTTAACCTTAAGCGTATGTAAGTATGCGCCCAAATATAAAAATATAATCTGCCATCATTTCTTCATTTTTTAACGCGAACAGAAACTTTACGTGGTAAGAACTCAGAGTAGTCCTGTTTACTCTGAGGGTAAGAAGGAGAATACTGTCCCTAAGAGTTATAAACAAAAAGTTATTTTGTATTAAGATGACACAAGATATTTAGTGTGAGGTTATGTGTAACTTTATGCCAAACCAGTATAAAATAGTATTGTAAAAATAACCCCGCCTAACTTACACATAATTGACTTACCCTTATATAACTCAAAAAACGAAAATTAATATTACTCTGAGGGTAAGAAGGAGAATACTGTCCCTAAGAGTTATAAACAAAAAGTTATTTTGTATTAAGATGACACAAGATATTTAGTGTGAGGTTATGTGTAACTTTATGCCAAACCAGTATAAAATAGTATTGTAAAAATAACCCCGCCTAACTTACACATAATTGACTTACCCTTATATAACTCAAAAAACGAAAATTAATAAAACGTAAAAAAAACTTAATATTTTCCAAGCTTCCTTGTTTATATTACAAGTAAAACCCGCTTGGTTCAGAGCTTTTATTTCATCACATAAATCGATGCACTATTGCATTATAACATTGTGCATCTTACACTAAAATACTTTTTTTTTACATTTACTAAATAAATGTTATATTCATTTTATTTTTTAGATTTCTAACCTATAAAATCATGTAAATATTATTTTATTGTACCTATTATTGTTCCTTCTTCTTTTAATTTAAATAAAGTTTAAAACTACTGTAGCAAATCTAAATCTAAGATACGGAGGTCCGTATCTATTGGGTGACTTTATGACTGTTCTTGAGCTATAATTTGGTGTAAGCAAAAGCTGTTTTTCAAGTGTATATCAGACAAAATTTTAGGAAATCTAACATGGACCTTTGCCTTGTTTAACTAATATTCAAATTATAACATATTTGTCGGTGTTAAAAAAATACTTGATGAAATTTTTTAACTCAACAAATTTTGTTTTTCGCGATGCATCTTCAGAGTTACTTGTAACCATGTGGTCACGTTAAACCAGGTTGTCGAACCCCGGCGTGATTCAGTCACGACCACGAAACCGCGTGCCTTCTCTTGCTTTCTCAAAATGAGATAACCTGTGATATCCTACGATGAATAACAAACAACTAAGGGATATTTAATGTATACTAGATAGTTGTTTCTTTACTTTTTTAATATAAATATATCGAATTGACAATATTAGATCCAGGAAAAAATGCTCTTCAAAAAAATTGAAAGTGTCATAAATTGCTGCTTAATGCCTACCATCGCACCACGGCACACGCTAACGCTTGATGAACTCAACTAACAACCTATTAGAGATATTATAAACGATTTCCTTTATTGACTAGTGAAGTTATGTTAGAACATAGTGTAATAAACTTCCGTTTTATTACTAAGAAAGAGTTATAAAAGGTATTTAAAAGTTTCATATTCACACATGAGACCAAAAAATTGCAATTCAATAACTTTATAATACTAACATGGAAGGGAAAGAACAGATACAAATTGGCAATAGATGTTATTTAATTGTTTTATAGCAGACAGTTGATTGCAATAATTTTGCGTAACTAACATTATTATTTTTAAACACGCCATGCAAAATTAAAATGTGTCACGTTGAAGTTTTTGCACCATAATAACAGTTTAGGTGCCAGGCTTACATCATAATTAAAGAACGAAGAGCTAAACATTTTTTTAGAGTACTACTACAACAACTATTGATGAATAAGACAATTTTTGTATAAAAATAAAAGAAAAAAATATTTCTAATTTAGAGCACACGAAAAAACATTACATTGAGAAAAAAGAAAGAGCGAAGTATTAGTATACTCTAAAGACAACGAGGCTACCTGATGTCAGCCATGTCATGTTAAAAGTAATGAATATCATAAGCAAGGATATACTAAATACGAGGTTATAAAAAAACGGGGTTATATCAGCTGTTTATAAAAAAAATCCCACATATAGAATCACAATAAAGACAAATAGCACGGGCCTGAACTCCATTGGAGCTTTGCCATTTATTACAGAGCACCTATAGTCACCATATCCAGCTCCATCATTATACCTTGGATACCCTCTAGGACCAGAATATTTGTCAAAACGAATTATATAAAGCCAAACTCAATGGGGTTAGGTCGATTTATTACAGAACTCCTATGGCCTCCTATTAACCTTTCGGCTCTATCGTCGGATCAGCGCCATGTTAAAATACTTAATATTGCATTGTCATTTAATTTACATACGCATGCAAAGTTTTTGTTCAATCGTAAATCGGCAAGTGGGTCAAATTACCAAAATTTGATTACAGACAATAACAGGTAAAACTAAAAAAAAAGATTGCAAATACAGTATCAGTCATCGCCATCAATATATTGTTTCAAGTCGATATCCCTATGGTTTTGCGATGAATGAATGAAAAATTTCATATACTTCGCTTTAATTGATACTAAATTGTTTATGTAAAATAAAGGGTTTATATATTACTACCTGGCCATTAAATAAATAATCTTCCTGATCACACTAGGTATTGCTGTAGCTATAGAAATTTATAAAACTAAACAGTTTTATACCGCAGCTTTGTCAAGCCTAGCTGCCACTCACATAGCCTTGTTCCAGCACCGACCTTAGGCTAGCGAAATTGAACCGGTCATAGACTAGTTGCTTTACCAAGGAAATATATAGTAGGTCTGGCAATTTCAATGTCTGTTTTCTTAGCTATTTTGTACCGTAGATTACTTTATTATGATTATCATAAGGAAGTAATATAAGGCGTAGAATAAAAAGTCGGATAGACTTATCATGAAGAATATAATAATGACTTTAGCAGTACTTTAATAGTGCTACTCACTATAAATGCCACAAAATAATTCTGTTAATCTAATTATTACTTATCTTCGTACTGATTTTAAAATTAAAATTAACCGCTAACCCTAGTTGTAAAGATGCTTGTTCGTGCTTTACTATTTAGCGCAAAGCGCAGTCTCTAAATTAAAACTATTGTCGTATTAAAAGCATGCAAGTTTTTTGAAAAAAAATCTAAACCAGAAAACACAAAATAGTAAAAAAAGCAAGAAGTAACTTATTCGCAACAATGAAAAAACTATAATTTTAGATATTTTGGTAATACAAAAAAAACTGGTTATTATAAATTCCGCTCGTTGGCTACGAATGGTTTAGTTAAGACATTTTTCAAATAGTTTTTTAACAAAAGTTATAATAAGCTCTTTAAAACAGGGCGTAATCAGATGGTAGTTGGTGTAGATAACGTGCCGGCCGAGAGAGCGTTCCAAACGAAAGTGATCGCTGTCATATGTTGCCTCATCGATCCGTACTTGTGGAATCAACACTCGTAATACATCCACGCTCCGATTTTCGCTGACTATTTCTCACGACCACATTGCAACTATTGCAGTCGACAATGCTTGTTTTGTAGTCGTTTAGTGCGTTTTCACACAACTTCTTTGCGCTCCATCGTGTAACTGTGTCAAATATATTGATAGGACATGTAAATGCAACCAGTGTTATGAAACAAATTACAAAAACAGTGCTTAAAGCGCAAGTATATACCTATTAAACATTCATCGTTATTAAATCATACTCCTCAACATAAGGTCTTTGAAATGTAAATGATATGGATATCTACACTGTTGAAAATGCAGTGACGAAATGCAAACAATAGATGAGTCAGTGTTGCTTATTTCTTGTTTAGATCTCAAAGTTAGTAGGCGCGCGCTAGCTCTATGTTCCTACTGACTCATCATAAAGCATCGACTCTCTATTTTCGTAATCATAACCTGTATCTACGCTCAGATCTTGAAACTTGTTTTCTTTGTTGCAGATGTTTATTAATCTGTGCATTCTACCAGATAAATGCCGACGTAGATATCATCACAGAACCGAGACAAGGACAAGAATATGTACTAGTTAGCACGGGGCAACAAACTTCTCTACGAAGTTTCGAAACATCCCATAAAATACCAGAAAAACATCCACATCATCGTATTTTAAAACCAGATGAAAGTGTTGAAAAGGTAACAAAGAAAATATACAACAGCAAACCCCGACAACCAACGGAAGGAATTGTTTCTATTGAAGAAGACAAAAAAGCCGTGTTCAAAAAAGGACATAAGCCAAAATCAGAATCCATTGAAATTGATTTACCGGTTTCTAAGATAGAAGATATAAAAATTAAAGAAAACATCAAGGATGTTGAGACAAACCCCAAAATGGCAGTTGCCCTTGAAGCTATATCTGAATCCGGGAAACTGGTTAGTTCGTTAGGCACGACCACACAAAAACCTGTCTTGACTACTGCTCCACCTGCCCCAGCGAAAGGTTTTGACTATATTCCTATTAATTTTGACACTATTGATGATATTAATAGCGGGCTCTTATCATCTAATGTGCAACTGGAAACTGCAGGAACAGAACAAAAGCAACATTCGCGAATACAAATAAAGAAAGGTCCGAATGGCCAGGATTACGAATATGAGTATATTTACTATTATTATGATGAAGAGGAAGGAGGTAAAAAAGAAGGAAAGGAAAAAACTTCCTCCACAGCCGTACCGTCAGTGCACAATTCTCACGATGGACCTCAAAAAATTGAAACCGAAAACCATATTCCCAAGGAAAAAACTAGAAACCGTTACAGCACTATTGATAGATCAGCCACTACAACGATAGGTACACCTGAGATTCAGAATGAAATTCTTCCTACCACCACTACTAGTAGAGGTCGCTCAAGAGGTCGCAATTTTACCCCAGCTCCAGTTGAGGAAGAAACTGAGGAATATAGGTATACTTTGTTAGTTCTTAAGATATTATATAATTATTTTTATAACAATTCACTTCAGTACTTCTCACTTCACTACTTTCTTTAACATAGATTGCCGTCTAGTACACGCTTCCCTCCTCGTGGGCGCCATCTTGCCGCTGCTGCTACTACCACTGCCATACCTGAAGCTTCATCTGAGACTGTAAGACAGCGAGGTCGAGCTCAAGTCGATAACGTTGCAGATGAATCTAGCGGCCAGACAAGAAGTCGAACCCGAGCGCACATTAGGTAACTTTTTTGTTTATTGATATGATTATTTTTATAACACCGAACAGTTTTTTAGAAATTTAATAAAAATATGTACTTTTCAGGCGTCCCAGTTCGGAATTAGTGGACTTAGATAGTTTCAAGACTCATTCTGGAGATATCCCTTCACAATATAAAGAACAACCAACTAGGTACTCCACAGAGTCTAAAACAACTACAGATGCCTCAGTAGGCGAAGTATTGCCAGCTGCCAAAGAGTCTAATGCCAAAGAATCATCACGAGAAGGACATAGTCTTCCAGTGGGAGTAAAATATCAAGAAATATTAGATGACTCGAAGTTACCTGCAGACTATAAGATAACTACTACTTACGAACAAGACACAACTGAGTACACGACAATGACTGCTATGGAAAAGGTGGCATTGGATCTATATGCTTATCTGGCTGGTGAAAACCTGAACAATGAAATAAACCCGACGAGCGATATGAACTTCGACGGTACGACGACGGAAATGGACGGGTGGACAACGGAATCGATGAGTACAACGGAGGAAGCAACAACACCGACGACCGCAGTGCCTATAACCACCACAACCACTACGACAACTACGACTACCACCACTACTACTACGCCTGCCCCGACAACCACCACCGCCGCACCATCTACGCGCCCCTCAAGGTTCAAGGGACGACCTGGGGCGAGGTCTCGTGTCGCCACATCTTCAGTCGCTACAGAAGCCCCCCAGGAAACCTCTACAAGAGTAAGAGGTAAGAGAATCGATACGATAAATTTGGTTAAGTTGAAAAGAGTATAATTTTATGTTTGGAAAAATGTAGATAATATAAGAATATTATTATTTTTAAAACACTATTTTGTTGTTAAGAATATTGATGTGTAGCGTGCTGATGATCGACAAACTACATTTTGCTTAATCTTCATTTATGAAGCAATAGTATCTTACCGGATTTTTGCTTTATAAAGTACGAATTTAACGTTAGTACCGATAAGTGTCTAATGACTGTGAGCGAAATATATGGAGAATGTAAGTAAAATGCAACGAGTGTTTAAAACATAGTTAAACGACAAATAAATGGTATTTTTTTGCATTGCGAAACAACCTATCTATTAATCATGCAAAGCGATTGTTAATGATGAAAATGTACTTGCTACTTGCGAAAATGACTTTTTAGTTTTGTTGTAAACTTAAAATTTAACGCCGATAACAGCAAACTAAAACGTAGATATATTTATGTGTTTTATTAATTCACTGAAAGTAAAATAAAAATATGTTTCTTTTTAAATATTTTCGGATATAATTTACAACCGATAAGTGCAATATTACACATAGACTGAAAAAAAAAATAGTAATGCATTTGACAGTTGGTCACTGACTCTACATAGAGTTCGTATGTGTTGGGTCGTGAGTGTTGAATTTTAATGTACCAAAATGATTTCACACTATGAACCGTGTTCATGAACATGCAAGAGTTTTGACAATTAAAACAAACCTGGAGAAGATTCCTTTTTCATTCTTCTTAACACTTCGCGGAGGTTTCGGTAAATCCTTACACCTTTAATAAAATATTCACTGGTCGTCCAAATAGCTGTCGTTATAATACGCACGGCATATCAATGTCGGTTTTTTGAAGTTATCTGAACACGTGTGGTGCCAAAACGGGGCGGTAAGAAGTGTTTCGTAATCTTACCGGTTAATCTCAATCAAGATACTCTTTTAATACAATGTGATATTGGTGCAGTTTTAATAATTGATATATGGTTAAAGCGATGATCTCTGAAGTTTGAAAAAAGATTTTTCGTAAACTGTCACTTTAAAGACGACGTTTGGCTTTATTTAGCACATTATTCATTTTAAGAGCCATTTTTTTTAAACTAAAGCTTAGAAAAGCAACGTCTGACGAAGTTTATTTAACTTTTCAATCTTATTTTTTAGTAAGCTAGGATATTACTAACATTTCCAAGCGTTTTGTCTCAGATCTAACGTAATTAAACCAAGCATCTGACCAATAAAAAATGTTTTCTCTATTTTACTAAATGAATGCTTCTGCTAACGTGAATTTATAAGACTTTATTGAACATTTAGAGACAAAAAAATTGTCATTACTACAATTAAACTCACCTCTGATAACGTAACACCACTGCTCGAACCCAGAGCACATAAGAGTGACCGAAAGAATGCCCTTAGAATTGAATACTATTTTATTAAATTTTGAACAGTATAAAACAATTTGGCACTGTGTCAAACCCTCGTTTCTCCTACGTGAACATTAGTAAATAACCAGTATCAGCCTTGCCAAATCATATTGCGATTGAAATTATTGTTTATCGATTAACAGGTCGCTTCAGCAAACCAAACGGGCGCAAGACTACGGTTGCTGCAGTAGAAGTTACACCAGAGTCCGTCGCGGCAGAAAAACCAGTCCATTCATCCAAGGTTGGTAACCAACTCTACTCTTAACTACACAAAATATAATTACCAATGCGTGTAGTAATATAAAGGTAATACGGGGTAATTAGAAGCCAAATGCAAGTTTGATAAAAATATATATATGGCCCGGTTTGATAAAAGTATAGATACAAGTTTTTTTTATACGAGACATAAATTAAGGTCTCATAAACGATTTGCTTCAGCGAGCGATGTTATTTGCAATGCGAATGCTTTTGTGTTAGGTAACATACGGTCTCATTCATCTACTACAATATGTGTTTTAGAAAGTCTACCTCGCTTTGCGCCTTTTTTGTCAGATTTTTTGTTGATAAAGTTTAGTGATGCTTCTAAGTGTATGAACAGAGGTAAGTTAACGATATAACTAAATTAAGTTATATTTGTTCATTCTGTAAAAGTTATACAAACAACTAAGTGTCTAAGACTATTAACAGATATATTATAAATTTTATATAAATTGAGAATGAAAGTTTATACTTTATGATATGCTATTATAGCACAGACGACAAGATTCTTGCATAACATTTTGTTTTGAAAGTATGGATAAGAGAGAATGAGTACTCTATCTGACTTAAGAAACAAAAGTTTTATAAACTTAAATAGAAAACTCCGAAAATGAAGAACGAGCTCATAAAAAATAAAAATCTTTACTGACACAAGAAATCTCTCTCATTGTAAAACCAGAAGGTATACTTATTATTGGGCTGATACTTGTTTCAACATAACTAATAAAAATAGAAATGTGCAGAACACGTAACCGATTATTCGAAAATATAAAATTCTAACACCATTTAAGAATATTTGTCATATTACGGTAAGCTAATCGTGTTTATTTTTGATTATTTAGGTGATTTAATAAATGAAACTATCTGTACATTAAACTTTAGAGTGTGTTCGTTATAAACTCAAGTTTCCCTAGATTAAAAGATCAACTTCGTGTTAGACTGGCTTGCAAGCCGGTTTCAAGCGTAGCCATTTATGAGCCAATCCAAAACAAGGTTTTCGATATTGTCTCGAGTCTAGGATGTAGTATGAATCTAACCGTTGATTTTGTACGCAGCCGACATTCGGGCGTCGCGGTCTATATGCTGCGCGCACTCGGCCGAGCTCCACCACCGCCGCGCCTGCGCAGGAAGACAGCAACGCTGCGCCCAGCGAAACGCCTGCACTTAGGTAACCTCTCCAGGTTTTCGAGCATCAAAGTTTTTGTATGAAACTTTCACACAAAATGTTAACCCATCCTTACCCATCGTTGCGTAAGCGCAACATTTCAAATTAGATTTCTTTGTATTAAATATAAAAAAAAATTAATGAATGTAGCCAGTTCCGAAAAGAAGAGTTTATATATGGATTCCAATTTTTTTTCATTCCATTTTTTTCATAAAATTCATAGTAATTTGTTTTTCAAAAACTGCCAAATGAGTCATCTTCAGATTGACATAATCATCCAATCATAAAAATTATTCATTATAATAATTCTAAACTTTTTACTATGTACAAATTTATTAATGATATAGACGTCTTTGTTGAATAAAACTATTTACACATGTTTTTTATTTTAGCCTTCCAGGAATCTTTGCGTATACGCAACGTTGGGAGAGTTAATGGTTCGTTTTTATTGTTACACAGCTTGCCATTGATGTTAGAAATTTGTTGGAAACAATGGGTTGTCGATTTTTAAAATGAACAAGCTTTATTTTTTTGTTACTTAGTCTGTTGTAGAACGTCCAGCTAATCGTGTCACACAGTAATTCTTAAAATACGAGACGTGAATTTACACAAATCATGTGTTTTTGTGAAGAAATGGTAAAATAAAATTTAACGTTATGTATTGGCAACGAGTATTATCATCATAAGAATTTCTGCTGATAGATGCTCTGTTGACAATCTTACAGACGAAGAAGATCTAGATGATTATGATAATGCTCTGCCCACTGATATTACTGGAATGTATGAAATCTACACCGATTTACACACAGAGCCTGAAAATGCACAAGGTGGGCCCGGTCCTTCAACATTGAAAAAGGCAAGACTGTCGAAGAAGTCACTAAAAATGATTTTTGGTCTTGGAGAAAATATGGATCTATTGTCCGTCATTCAAGACCCGTGCTAACATCGTATATTTTTGATAATTTCTTTTCTTTACATAAATTTTGCATTTTGCCACTGGTACTGTAAAAGAAAATAGTACAATGAATAAAACTTTAATAAATACGAAAAGTTTATTGCTTTGACAAAAAATATGAAGTTCTGTTGGTACGATGGAATGTAATCCGTGGTGAATATGGCTACTAAAAGCGCCAAAGTAGAACCGTTAGTTACAGCAAAACGTTACGATAAAAAAATAAAAAAGATGGTGAATGTGCAACAGCCCCAAGTTATAGCAGATTATAATAAAAAGGGTGGAGTAGATCTCCATGATTTTGCAACTTGGTCACCCTCTGGACGCGCGGGAGGGAGGTGGTGAATCCTGCATGGATACTGCGGCCCGGCCTCGAAGTAATGTCAGACTCGTACTAACTAAACACCACCTGAGGTTGACTTGTACCCGGGAAAGGTCAGAAGCCTTCATCTGAGGCGACCGCCCCTCTAGAGAGGGGCGACGGCGAATAGCCAATTATAGGATTCGAGTAAGAGGGAAAAAGTGGTGTGGCCACAGTTCATCGATTTGATGAACGCCTTCCACTATTTGCTTTGATAATATTGGTCATATCATGGAAGAACACGAAAGTACCTAAACGTCGAACATGTAGGCAGTGTAGATGTACAACAATTTATATGTGTAAAAAATGTCAAGTACATTTTGATGCTGATTGTTTTAAAACATTCCACTCACGCTAATAATCTATGCTTGAAGTAAGTAGCAAGTACGTAATTTCGAAGCCCAGCAATCCCAACGTTGCGTAGACGCAAAATTTTGCCTAATATAAACTAAATATTCAATATTTTTTCTGACTGTAATTTTCTCTTGTTAAATGTATTTACGATCGTTATTAACAATAAAAACAAATAATATGCAATTATTTCTACCCTTGGGCATTAATGGGTTAAGATTTTATTGTATTTAGTTTGCAGTATCATTAGAAAAGCGTTCATTTCTAGCTCTATTTAGTATACTATTCGTCTATCAAGAACACACATAACAACAACAGCATATTTATAGAGCTTCATGTCGCAGTGGTGAACATAATCAGCCAGCGATTGCGGTGGTTATGCATTTCTTGCAAGGGTGGGACATCGATCGGTGACTATAAACACATTATTTTGAGCTCCCTCGTGCTTCATTCGGAAGGCATTGATCCTAGCTGCATTTGCAATCATTAATACACACCAATCCGAACCGGGTATGGGTGATGGGCCATGGCCCCTTCTCAGTATGGTATTTTTCAGCCATACCCCACCAGTGTGAACTATAATAAGTTGATGATGGCGAATCATAACAGTGACCCCAATTTCCAGGCCACGACTTCGTCCAGCGCTAAGGAGAACTACCACAACTAGCACGGCTGCGCCCGCTGCGGATGAATCTTCTTCCAGCGCCGCATCGGAAGAGTCAGTGGAAACTACGCCTGCGCCTTCCAGGACCATTGGGTATGTTTAGAAAAAAAAATTCGATATTTCTTTAAGATCTCAAAGTTGAAGTACTTCCTACTAATAATAAAAACTTTGTAATTAAAAACTCACACTACAAAAACCTAGTGATTGAGATCATTCTAATAAGTCACGCCATTCTGTAAGTTGCTGAGGAGTGAGTTTCCTGCATATTAATTGATTCTGTAGTATATGATCAAGGTAAAAATGTCATAGAAATAGCACCAGACCGGGATAGCTGGTGACATCCCTTCCCCAACAACGGGAAAGAAATGATCTTCAAACGCCTGAAAAGAACTTTATAAATTATATCTGCGAACCATGTCATCATTTCAGCTTTTAACCAAAAATACTGCATCGAGATTGGTCCATCCGTTTAGGAACTACGATGCCACATACAGAAAGAGACACAATACACAGTACACACGTTAAACTCCTAACGCCTTCTGTTTTTGCATCGGGGTGCAAAAATCCCAATACCTAGTCGAGAACGTAGGTAGAGAATTCATAAAACATATAATTGGCAATTTCTTTTAGAAAATATTAAAGTTAGTTAATTATCGAGTTAGTTATTCTGTCCATTGTATATGGTATACTCTCATAAATATATTCTCAAAAAAATATTCACTTTTTGTCTATTATCAAAAGTAAGAACAATTGGTTGTTATTTCCTTGCAAAAATTAAATTTCATCAATCTAAAATGTTATTTTACTATAATATATAAAGTCTTTATAGTTTGGAGCTCTAATTAAAATAATCAGCACTATGTTACATTCCTAGCTTTGTAAAAGTAAGTCTTAAATGAATACCTGGTACATGCGTTGTTTTTGAATTAAAGACTGCACGAACAACTTTTTGATCGATATTTTTGCCGAATTTTATCGCCGAGTTTGTGTTTGACTCGACGCTCACGTCCCTTTGTCCTTCATCTACTGTAAATGCAGGACGTGCATTTCCCTTGAGAGTGATCGATGAAGATTCAGACGTGTAAGTTGAGTCCTTCAGATATCGGATCGGTTAAAAAGTCGGCGGAAAATCAATCAAAAATTCAGTGTTCAGGATCAATAAATCAAATCAAATTTAAAAGGTTTAGGAGTTCTCCTCTATATAAAACTAATCGGTTAGTACAACATAATAAATTACATCTGAGTTTAATAATGGCATCCTCCGAACCTTCCACTCATAAGAATTAAAGAGTGTGAGAGAAGTAATTATCACTCGTGTTCGCCGCGTGGTAACATGATATCCCATTGTCAGCCGTGCCAGACCTGGACTGAGGCCTGCGTCGCTCCGCCCAGGTGCCCGGCTTAATCTAAGAGCTGGTCCACGCCCGCGCCCTGGTGCCCCTGTCCCCGCTGAAGCTGCGTCCGAGGCCCCTGTGGAAACATCTGCCCCTGAAGTACCATCTACTGATGCGGAAGCCGAGGTAAGGGTTGATATTCAGGCATAACATAATCTGTATCGTACATATAACCTAGCGGCTAGTTGGTTTGTAAATCGCTTTGTTAATTCGAAGGCCTTATAGTGCTTTTATAAAAAAATCTAAATTTGTATATATACGACATATTTCTTTCAAATTTTTATTACTAAAGACTACAGCTAGCGGTAGTCAAATAAACTTATTAGTCACCAACAATCTGTGTTTAAATTGACAAACAACACAAAATGACTTTGGCGTATGTTCCGTTTCCAGCCGTCATCGCCAACTCCGGTGCCGGAAACAAATCCTCGTTTGCGGCTGCGGAACAGGATCCAAGTGTCTCCGGCTCCAAAGCCGAAAGTCGCTGTAACACCACCCACCCGCCGTCCTAACCCGTTGCTTAAGAGGAAATTGCCCTCCACTGAGGTTATTGGATCATTGTTATTGTAGAATAAAAAAATGCAAAATATTAAATCGTTACCATTTAGCTCAGGCAAAGTGTTTGTTATGATAAAGCTTGTAGTCATACTTGTATTTTGAAAAATAATCTTTCAATAACTAAGCGATACGATTTCCACTTTCGCTTATCACTGCTTGAGGGTATACTAATTGCATTTAAAATACGAGTTATGATTTCAGGCTACAACCGAAGCTCCGAAAAAAGTGACGGAAACGACTGAAGAGAGCACCAGCGCCGAGAAAAATGAGACGGAAACAGAGGAAGCAGCGATTGAGACGACACCGGCTCCGCCACTCCGAGGTTTGGACGCGTTATTCGCGAGGCGGCGCGCAGCAGGCATTGGTGCACGACCTGCCCGCCCCGCCCGTGGCGCGCGCTACCCTAAGCAATCCTCCTGAATAACAATGACTCGACTACATACGCAATAGCGAAGCACGTTCTCTCTTAACACCACTCGCTAAATCCAGCTTGGATACTAAAGTGTTCCTTGAAGAAGAACAACAAAAAAGTGTAACTTATTAGATTTCTAATCATAAAAAAATTAAGAATATAGTATTTGAAGATTCTGACTATAATTCCAACATCAAACATGTAACATTTGTATAGGTAGTAATTTGCAAGATATTATTTATTAACAACTTAAGTTAACTTTATTTCATTTATCATATAAAATTGTAAACAGAAACAGTCAAGAAGTTTCGGAACAAGTTATACAACATGCATAATCACAAATAACTTGTTAGAAACTTAGGCTCCACCTTGATACGTATCACTGATGAACTACATATTATAGCGTTATCTTCTTGCAAGGCGAGCTCTTGGCGGTACTGCGAATAAAGAAGATCGCGTAATCTTGCCAAAAATAACGAAAATTCTTTCAAAAGTGTGAGCTCCGGGCGTAATAGTAGTCGGCGAGCGGTGTTGAGGGTTATTAACTTGGGAACGACATTTTAGTTGTTCTAATTAATCGAATTAAGGCTGCTTTACAGCCTTAATTCTTCAGCTGAACTCTAAATGAAAATAATAGGCAGTACCAAGCATTTTTGTGGGGAAATAATGTGTGTTCGCTGTGTATGGTCCATAGTCACCATTTTAGTCAATTTACTCACCCAAATTGTCTAGACATAGAGTTTTGTATTATAACTACTTATTTGCTATAATTTCGAGATTTTCATTAGTTTTTATTTTCTGTTAATGTCAGTAATCGCAATAGGTAGAGCTGTTATTAATACTTCCTACAAGCTGTCAGATTAGATATAGTATCACATTTACTATTTTTGTGAGAAAGCTGCACCACTTGCTTTTGTGAGCAAGTTAATATTAAAAGTAAAGTACAATGTATAAAATTGTCTCATGTGCTGAATTCAGTTGTAGAACAATAACCAATTTTGAGATGAAAGGTCAATTTTGACCTTAAAATATTTAGTTTCGATATTTTTAAGATCTCAGAATCTGGGATAGATGTTGAAAGGTAATTAACGCGAAACAGCTCTTCCTGTTCCGATATATGTTTATTGTTTAAGAATACTCCTTAGGTTTCTAATTTACATCATTATTGTATTGTACGTGTTGTTGTTTTTAGTATTCATTGCATACTCCATAACTTACTTCTGATTTAATGTACATATTAGTAATAAATAATTACTTTCGGAGGTTCGCCGACATGAATACGTTTTAAACTTTTATCAAATAATAATATTGAATTTCAATCTGCTCTTAAGTTTGAAGAGCCTTCAATCGTCAAAAAATAACTTTTCTTTATTATTTATTTTTACGATGTACAAGGAATAATTTAACGTACATACCTAAATTTGATTTTGTAAATGTTATCAAAATATGGAGACATCAGAATTTACATCATCCATTAGTCTTGCTCATTTTATCTTGTATAACACAACAAAATCTTGAGTTTTGGCTCTTTTTTACTGTGTGTATTTAACTTAATATTTTATTAATTAAAAATGTACACTTATTTTCTCTATTTAATCTGTTAAGAGAAACTTAAGGGCTAAGTGAAGAAGTCGTTTCATAAATTTCCATCAGAAGCAACGATGGGATTCTCAGCCGAAGCACTGATCGCTAGTGCCATCGTGATATGTGTTGTATCTTTTGTAAGTGTGATAATAAATGTAATATTAAGATATATGTTGTTTTTCTTATTAGGAATAAGCTAAGAACTATACTTTCAGTAGAAGAAGGCGTAGGTGATTCAACACGGTAGAGTTTTATTCGAACATTGACATCGAGTTCATTTTCAAATGCGCAAGAAAATAACTATCTGTAAAATTTAAATAGCTGTACGAGATAGATATTGTTTAGCCAGAATCATGTTGGTGTTTTGAAGTTCTTACCTATTCACATCAAAACACTATCAGTTCTGCTCTAAAACTTTAACAAAGTCGTTGTAACGACGATAGAGCTACTACTCTATGATGGTATTCGAAATAAGTCAATATAGATCGATCCAGATTAACTGTGCCAGGCAAGTTAAGAAAATGTTTATTAGTTTCTTCGGTAGATTGAAGATAAGCAGGAGGTTAATTTTGTTGCTTAAGAGGGAGTACATTAAGCTTGAGGTTCTTCCATAAAGTTGCTGGATTTTTTATTATTATTATTATTATTATTTATTAATCAAAAACAATGCAAGTTGACAGATCTCTCCAACACACATGCAAGTCACAAAAAAAAATAATCAAAGGAATGACTTAATTAATATTAATATAAACAGTAACAATATGGTCAATTAATGGGTTGAAAAGCATTAGTCACAAAAAAAAATTAAATGTGAACTAGAAATAAATAATTAACAAATAAAAAAAACTAAAGAATATCAAAATCATGTCAAAATATAATAAATTGAAATGTAAAAGCCTTAAATGTTACAATAAACCAGCAAGAAACTGGTAAACCTTTGTACAAATAAGTGGTAACGTATCAGCGACAGGTCAATTTCATCGCATCGAGTGAGCATGTCGCCGATCAGAGTCAGGGCGCGCACTGTGGGCGCATGAGCGGCGTATCGCGTGCGCGTGACCGGTCTCCTCAGCAAGCGAGGGCGACGACGTGGTTCCACCATCATTCCCCGGCCATCTCGAGGCACGCGTGTCGGAACTAGAAGGCCGAACCCACCAACTATTGCCGAACTGTCAACCTTTCCGTGCAACACCCGAATATAGTGCATTATTAGGAGCTTTATCCTCCTGAAATGCAATGTCTCAAAACCTACCATTCCAAAAACGAATAGAGAGGGGTATAGGAAAGGATGAAAGCTTATAAAACTTATAAAAGCATAAATATTTATATACTTATTGATATGATTGTCAAAGTATATAATCTTTGTCAATCGCAAAATTAACAAGCCTTTTAAATTCTTAAAAATATCATGATGCTCCAGTTTTAACGTCTTCAAATATCTCTTATAGGCTTAATTTTTCAACCAGCACATAAATAACGTCTGTTATCCAAGGAGGAGACCTATGTTTGATTACTATAAATAAAATTAAAAAGGTGCGTCAATATCGAAATAGTGACTGATTAAATCTGCGAAGAAAATTACCATATTATTGACATTCTCATAGGTGACAATACGTTTTAGAGGAAGTCTCTGTAAATCGCTAATCAGTTGCGTACTATCTATACTTCTGCGAGGCGCTACTATATAGCTAGCTATAGGAGGAGCTACTTTTTCATATTTAAATCACAACTAACCAGAGCATGCTTTGTGAACTTATTTCCTATTACACAGTCGTCACAGCTTGAACTCGAGCATCAGTACAAATAATGTCAATAAGAGTTTCACTGTAATTCTTTTATATTTAAAACAATAATAGATTTATTAATTTTGTGGGTTCAATTTAAAAAAAAACGATGTCGAAATCACCTAGAAATATCAGGTTACCGTAGTTAAAAGAGTTAACTGAATCAGTCAAAGCACCAAGCCAGGGTGGCCTATAGGCTGTGCCGACTATTGTTTTTACGAAGTTTATAATTAAACATTTATTCTACTTGTACAGCCACAGGATAGTTTTAAGTACGGACATATATCTCTTTTTTTATATAGAATGCAACTCGACCTCCTCATCCACGGCACACGTTTGTCGTTAACCACGTCTTATTAATTGCTAAAATATCTATATCGTGCTCCATAATCAATATAATCAGCTCATCGTTATGGTTTCCCAGCGAACCCGGGTTAAAATGACCAACTAAGAAAAACTTTTTAGGAAGCATTTTTAGTAATAGTAATCACGAATACGAGGTATATTCTTGGTAAATAGAGTGGACTTACATTATCATTTGCACTGTAAACACAATATAGAAGACTCAAGATTAACATATAATTTTTTACCAGCAGACATTTTAAAAAGTTATGCAGATCTAGAGATTTGAAGATAAGCAATACATCTTTAAAAGCAATATATGACCACATCCTGCGAATAAAATCTTAAATAAATTTAGTATAAGTAACATTGCATTATTCAAAAAAATCATGAAATTGGGAGAATATAGAATATACTATCAAGTAATCGTGCTTCACAGATGTGATTTTTATAAACAATGTTTATCAAACGTTCTTTGTATAGCTTAAACAGTACGTAATTAGCTTCATAAATGGAGTAAGCTATGCAAATTATTATTTACACAATTAATTTTAAATTACTTTCAAATATGTTATACTGAACTTCGTATAATAATACGCTACAGATTGACATCTATTAAAATTCACTTAATCCATCACAAAACAATGTTTTATTTACTGGTTCAATGACCCGGCTTATGTACTGACCCTCGCACATATAAAATTTTGTTAATCTTTCGATCAAAGCAAAATGCAAAACTGTAAACGTGCCTACGGCTTTAATAGTACAACTAACACAAAATATTCACAACACAACTTCAGAAAACCATATATTGTCAACACGTTTATTGCGACACATTTATATTAAGGGAATATAGGAATCCCGTAAATTCGGGATTCCGCACCATTTTTGCTGGACTAAAAAAAGTTAGAAAAATGTGTAAAAACGCGCTTAATATTGTGTTTTCTGGCCCGCCCTATCGAGTGCGATGATAATCGTGGTTAATATTTAAAAGCTGCAGACAATTACTTCAAATCGATTTCACATACAGTCGTTGATATTAAACGATGAAGTTCTTCTTCCGGAAATATTTATAAGTAGGTAAATTATTGTTTAAAAAAATGATGAATTATCCAATTTAGCTTTTTAAATTAGTATTTCCTTTAGATAAAATTGTGAGTTGTTTGCTATCATGATCATAACATTTAAATTAAATACGAGAAAGAAATATATATATATATATATAGGTATGGTTTAATTTGTAGCGTCACTGACTTCATAATGATTTGGTTGTTATAAAGATGTTATGGAAATGTTTATTGCGTAATAATGGTTATTTTATTACTCACAATTAAAATATAGAGATAACACATGTTACGACACAAGTGTCACCGTAACTGGTTTTTTGGCACTAAAATGCAATTACGAAGTAATCGTAATGTTCGCAGTTTAAAGTAATCAGAATCAACGACGGAGGGAAATTTAATACCTTTACCTTTAGCTATCGGTGAGATTTGTATGCTGAAGATTTCTTAGGGAGCTAGTCTTAATTTGAGCGTGTATCCATACGCATCTACCACGACCACAACACAGCACGGCGACAATTATAATTGCGTTGTTGTTGTCCTTGACATCCACGCAGTTGATTGAAAAACTAAACGTGTTTAATTCTGTATAACTTGCGCCCGCCCACCATGCAACAGAAACCCAGCTATTACCTGTCTAATTTTTGTCATTGCGATGTGGTTTAGTGTTTATTCATGTGAATGAATAATTTAAATTGAAATCCATAGGTATATCCCATCTTCCTGACATTTGATGTTATGTTTATTCGTTGTGAGCTCGTTACAAATAGATCGTTTCAACATGTCATCGTAGTAACAATCGTAGCAACAAGTCTGACTACAGTAATGCGGTACGAACACTGTTATTTTGGATAAGTAGTCCAGCAGAGTATAATTGTTTTATTAAAAGCGTTAATCGTTACTATTTAGGTACACCAGATTTGTAAGTAAGAAACTGTCTTCTCGACCAGTGTAGGGTATAAAGTCGATCAGAGTAGAACAGCACTAACCTTTAATGCTTAAAACTGTAAAAGGCGACTAATGACACTGTGGGCAATCATCATACAACTCTCTCTCTTAGACCATAACATAGGCTGCAGCGTTTTATCGTTTTTTGGGATCTCCAACCCTATCTGCCAAGATTATGGTAAACTCTCTTATTTTATCGGTTAACGGATTTTAGGTTATCGACTGTTGGGTTCTTCCCCTTATTAACAAAAATGTAAAAAAAAAACTTGAATAACTTTGATCAACAAATGTATTGTTGTTGAGGGTATGGTCGATCGAAGGCTAACTATACTAGTTTTATTCAACGTTTCACATTTAATTTTCTTATATTAACTTTCAATGAAAACCACGTAGATCAAAATAACGGACGTGAATTTTTTTTATGTAGTCTTTTATTAATAACTTACTTATTTGAAATCATATTGAAATAATGTGGAAGGTTAAAAACAAAAACAGCCACAAAAATTTAAATTTAATATTTAAACATTACTTAAGTATAATTTACAAATAGAAAAATATAAAACCCTCTCTTATTATTTGAAAGATACAACAGCAAGTAAATGGCTACTATTTATAAGACACAGAAAAATAGAATATTTTAGTGTAGATAAATGGTAGCATCTTAAAATTACGTATTAATGTTAATAATATAATCCAATATACTTTGTAATGTATTAAATGCATACAATTTTAATTACAGGTTAATTAGTGTTAGTATTACATTATACGTTTTCCTACAATGATTCAGACTGGAACATAAAGTATTTACTGCAATCATAAATAAGTACCAGAATGGTGTCAAGATTAAAAAAAATTGAATAACTTATAGATAATGCTGATAAGTTGGCTCAGAATATTAAGAGTACCTATCTTGAGTTAATACACAAGAGTACAGAAGATTGAAATAGAAACTAGAGATTTAAATATTTAGATACTTAAGTAAATTAGTATCAGCACGGAATGATAAGACATACATCGCATATAGCTTAATGTGATGGTTGTCAAGTATATTCTCATAAATTATTAAATATAACATAAAATTCTGTTTTGTATAAAATATATTTATAAGATACCTATAGAATTGACTTATAAAGTCAGTCTTAAAAATTACTTAAGCATGTTTGTTTAGATCAAGCAGAGTCACTTCGCTATTAATTAATATATATTATCTATACGTCCAATTTAATATTTACGCTAGTATACTAATAATCTTAACAGTTGCCTTGCTTACTGCATGCGTCTTTACATAGGAAAATATAGGGGTGGGAGAAAGGGATTTATAAGAACAGAGAGCACTTAGAAGTTCCCTCGTCTAGAGTAACCTCTACCGCTTCTGGCTGGTGCAGGAGCGTCGAACTGCTCCTCCGCCTCAGATTCTTGGATTGCCCTGGTGGCCGCTGTAATAAAAAAACGTTTAATGTTATTACTTATTTATCATAAAACTATTGAAGGTTCTAATGTTCAATGCCCATCAAGCTGATGTTGGCTCCAAGCCTGCGTATGTGAATTCACAAATACTGGAGAACTTTCGATAACAAGAATTTTTAATTTCATAGAGTTTATCCATATAGACACCTTTAAATTAAGTTTCAAAAATATTTTAGTCTGCTTTCTAGACTGACGCCCCTCTACCCCTGTCTTGTCCCAAGTCAAGCTATTTTCGTTCGTTTTGGGTCTCTTAATCTTATTCATGTAGGTAGCACGACCTTTGTTTATTAAATAATAATGATATATTTCACATTCACCTAACACAAAGGAAGCACTGTAAGGCTTGTGTTATGAATACTAACGGTAACGGATATACCTAGTCCGGCCATAAGTTCTGTTACAAATGAAATTGCATTTTTATATGAAGTAATGTAATATACCTAAACTTATATGTACATATTTATTAGTCTCAGAAAAAATAAAAAACATACTCTATTCGAAATGGTCACCTTTTGCTTTTCTACAGGCCTTTAATCTGTCTGGCCACGAATCTGTGGATCTAGGCACTGTTTTCATGGGAAAAGAGGAGGGTTGCTAAGGCTGGTTTTTGACCTATTTTTATTTTTACAAAAAAAAAAAAAAATTGCCAGTAAGTATAGATCATAAGCAGTCGATTTGACCATAAACAGAACCCACCACTTACCCTATAGTCTATTTTTTACTTTTTCAGACTTTTCCTATAAATCTACTTCTGCGCAAGGGGTATTTTAGGGATTTTGGCAAGAAGCCAAGTCCATGGACAACAAAAAGTGCAATAATGCCCATATTAGGCAACCTCAGGTATGTATTTTCGACTTCTTCAGATTTTTTCCTACATTATTTCCTATAAACCGACGAATAATAGACAGAAAAAAAATTCACAACAATTTTTTTTTGTGAAAAATAAAATAGGCCAAAAACCAGCCTTCGCTACCCTCCTTCTTTCGCCACTTCTTGCTCCAGAGATTTTTAAGAGACTCGATGGCGCCGTCTCCTTTAGAGCAGGCCATATCCTCTAAAATGACCATAACTAGTAGTCTAAAGGGTTAAAGTCAGGGCTACATGAGGGCCTGTTTTCAGCTCTTATGAAGTCCGGAAAAAAGGTTTCATGCCAGGCATGGGTAGGTAGTTGCCTAGTGCGGACGACCAGGTGCCGAGTCCTGTTAGAATATCCACGGATCCACGAATATATTTTTAAAAAGTGTATTGCTGAGAGGTCTCACAACACGATCCAAGACTGTCTCTTGATACACTTTCGCTGGAGTTTTCACTCCTTTTTCATAAAAATGTAGCTTTGTGACGCCTTAATAAGGCAGACCCCACCAACCCCTGACGCAGGATGATGACCGCATTATACCTTTTCGACCACTTGAGCAGTTTCTTTAGAACTGTGAGCGTACACACTTCAATTGAGAGAGAGAGAATTTTTTCATCGGTAAAGAGGATGTTTCTGTGCCTCTCACCTGAGTATCGTGACAGAAGGCATTTTGATCGATCCACTCTCTTTTATTGTAAAGATTGATTTAGGGCATGTCCTGTACATTGACGGTAAGCACCAAGCTTCAGGTCTAATTTTATAATACGCGACAGAATTCTAGTGGGAATCTTTATTTCTCGCAATAGGATATTTTGCTTACTAACGGGGTTTCGGCGAATTCTGACTTTAACAGCATTAACAGGCTTTGTAACACGCGGCTGCCCCGATCTTTTATGGTCTTCGACAGCGGAAGTGTTTTATCTGTTGATAGGCTGATACCAAGCTTTTGATGTATTTGGAATATGACTGACGGTTCCATACCCACTTTGTGCAAGGCGATCACTGCAATCCTATTTTCTTTAACCTTCTATTTGTAATTTGATTATAAACACGAAAAAATACGTGAAATGGGGCGAAATCGGAAGAAGTATTTCAAATAATAAACGCGTTCCAAATTTAAAATAATTAAAAGTTGAAAAAAATTAAAGGTTTTATGTAACAGTATTTATGGCCAGACTAGTTATATATGTTATGTTATATGTCATTCCGGGTAACGAATAGACATACTTAGTATAGGTATAAGGTATAGATATGTAATATCCATGGAAATATAAGTATATAAATACCCATGACTCAGATACAAATGCGCGTATTCATCACATAAACCTCTGCCCCTTGCGAGAACCGAAACCAGCACCCTTGGTTCGAAAGGCAGGATCGCTACCATTGTTTCAAACGGTTATATTTATAAATAAGTTAGACAATACTTTTCTTGAATAAATGAAGTACTTAAATTGTGGATAACTATTATTGATCCCAGTATTTGTAACAATATTATAGTGAATAGATAATTGTTATCCTAAATAGGAGCAAAATAAAAAAAAAAGTAGATATAATACAATTGACACTTACGCCTACCAAAGCGCCCTCTGCTAGGCTTAGCGGGCGCAGGAGATTCTTCATTGTTGGTCTCACGCGCCGGCGGCGGGTTATTGAAACGCTTCTTGCCTATAATACAATACACATTTTATATATAAAGAGTAACAATAATATAATGTACAAGATCTCGTAAGTCAGTGAAATAATTGATTATAACTCCGTTCTTTAAAATATTAACGTAGGAGTAAAGGGCGCGTTGCTGTGAGTACTCCAAGGTAAAGAAGAAATTACCTATAGCACTAGAGTTATCAGTCGAAAAGGCGGGTGTATAGTTGCAAAAAGATGGTATACTATACTGACATAGTACATTTTGTAAAGCAAAACGCATCTCCTTGTACAGTCAGCAGTATGCTAACCAACCCAAACGCTCTCCCATCTTTAAATTAAACATGTTTATTTTCTTGTAAATTAAAGTGCAATTTCATCAGTGAACATTTGCCTGAAGTTCTACAGTTTGTATTCATATCGACAAATGTGAAATACCTAATGTTAGGAATTTTAACCTAAGCTGCCATTTTTACGTGAAGAAACCACTATATTTACGTTAAAATATTTGTAAAAGTTCAACGATTTACCCACATAAAATATTAAACCTTGACGACAAAGAAAATACTAAATAAAATGTACGTTATTCGCAATACGAAAACTGTGAGCTACTAAGTCGTCAACGTTTACATTTCATATTTTAAACATATATTTATATTTTAAACATTAGAAAACAAAATAGAAAATTCATATTACGAAAGAGAGAACCTAATGTACCGAGAGTCAAACAGGTAAGTTCATGCGTCACTCAAATCTACGTAGCCCAAGAGAGCTAAGAGGTTATATACCCGAATCTGGAAATTAGAAATTATAGTGTTCGCAAAGACACTTTAATTGCAAATAAAGTGCCTGGCATAATTATCGGCTTGCTTAAAATCATTAGACTTAACTTCTACTCGACTATCGACTGCAACTGTTTGTGACAGATTTCAATTAGGTCATCAAAAAGCACAAAATTAATGTACTACTTAAACATTGCTTTTGTTTTAATTTTTTTCAGTTGGGAGAGACACTGAATGCAACTGTAAATATATCTTATTCATCACCTTTGATAGTAAATTGTATATAATTGCGTCTATCTTGTATTTTATACTGATTTTCTGTGAAGTTATTTAATGTACATAGCGTGCAATAATTTTGCCAACTATTTTGTGAACGTATCGTACAACACTCAATACGACTTTACTAAACTTGTTTTGCAGTCCGTATATAGATCAAAGTTAAAGAAACCTTCGTCACGCTCTAGCTGTGAAATTTCACTGAGCTGTCAAATCACTGAGTACATTAGTTACATTAAGAAACATTGATATTTTTCACAATTTAATCCCAATGTTTATCTATTTAAATAAGTTTTTGTTTACATAATATTACACAATGTTAATATAAAATCCTTTGATCCATTTTTTTGTTATATTTTAACAAAAGTCGCATTGGAATTTTGAGAAAAAATTCAAATACTTATTATTCGAACTATCAATTTTTGTCCGTTGTAGTGCCATTTGTTCCGTCAATTTGCTCTGTTCGTACCTTTGCGATACCTTGCGAACGATTATACATATTAAAAGCTTACATGCATGTTTATGTTATAATTTCACAACAATAAAACTTCTCCATTTGTTACCAATTTGCATTTTTACTGTGTGCACATAATTACAATAATAATTTATCATCACAAATGGACGCGTGATTCAAAATCTGAATTCTTTTTAATATATCCTCTTTATCTATTGGTGCTAGAGTCATCGATAGGTTAATTTAATGAAGTTAGAAGTTTAGAAGAACAGTCTCTAAAGTATATAAAACCTGTTTTAATCATATCGTTAAAAATCAATATAAATACTAGAAATAATAAGCCACTTATTAGTGATACTTACTGTAACTACCCTTAGCCTCTGTTGCCGGCGACTCGGGTGCTTGCGCAGCGGGTGAGTGGCTGTGCAGTTTGGCTGTACAAAAGGTTAATAAACTTTAAATAAATAAATATTTCTGCATCTGCAGTAATGAAATACACAACTGCTAGAGAAGCAGCACATATAAATATTATTTAATATTTTGGAAATCATTTCCATAGAGAGAATAATAGGTGTATTTGTAAAATAATAAGACACGAGCATTTATTCAACTATACCATTCTAAAAAATGGATGGAATGACATAAAAAATATTTTAGTCTCCAATCCTATAGGCGGGTTCTGTGTAAGCACGTAACGTGTGTAAGTAAATAAATAGCAAGAAAGTAAGTAATATTTTGCTTACTATGTTGTAATTTACCTACTAATTAGGTACCTATTATTTGCTTATTACAATTGACTACGTCACTTATTCCATAAAAGCTGTAAAGTTTTAAGACGCGACCTCTTTGCATCAATTTTAATTTTTTATTTGTTATTAATTCAAGTATAAGAATATATCTTTGTTTCGGCGCGAAACGAGCACTTGTGTTTTTTTCATATATATTATTGTTCATATTTCATAATAATACGATTTATTTCGAATTACTCATAATAGGTTTCTTGCATGTAATTTAAAAAAAACTAATTTTTTTTTTCAAATATGTAAATATATAATAAACTGAAGACATTCGCTAAAATCGATAATTTCTATTATTTTGTAAGAAATAAATATTTTTTTCGGTTAAAAATTATGCATAACGGATAATAAATTTCAAAACAAACTGAGCACTTTCCAATTGGTTGTGACGTCACATGACATGAAGCCATGCGTTTGCCGGCAACATATATCATTACAATGTATGTAGAACGTGGCGAGTTTTGTCATGTGACGTCATTCAAAGCGCGTGAAAATGGCGGCGGAAGGATTTTTATTTCAATAAATTGTGAACATTGGATCACTGAGTTATAGGCTTAAAACAAACGCTATACTAACATTGTTCAGCAGCTTGCGCTCGTCTTCTCTTTAATGTCTCAAGCAAGTCAGTGTTGCTTCTAAAAGGTCTCACTCCGCCAGCAACAAGTTTTTTACCCTCCGTTGATGAGGGTGGAGCTTCCGTAGACGGTTCCTGTTGCTCTTCAGCAGCGTAGTCAGCGTCATCTTCATATTCTACCTCCTCCTAAATAAAAGTTAATTTATTAGTCGTATAACAATATTAGATTGAATAATTTTACTTTGGAAATGCAATTATTTTTTACCCGACCAAGGCAGAGCCAAGGGAGGGTACTGAAGTTATTTTGTATATCATGTGTATTTGAAGCAATTCGAAACACAGATTTTAGATATAGTAATAGAAAAAAGGGTTGAAATATTGTATGAAAAGTTTATCAGTTTTAGTAATAAGCATAAAATTAAGTTTTAAGGCTTTCGAGAAAAAACAGACGTATATACTCGTTTGCCTTAATAGTCAGTATTTATGTGTCAATGTTCTTAAGTGGATGAAATTGGAACACATTTTTTGCACAACCTGTATTTATGCATATCATATCAATAATAGTGTAAACTGGCTAAAACTCCAGTGTTACCTCGAGAAACACGATAAAATCTTTCTGTGACAAACACTATGCAGCAGGTGAAACAGCGGGTGGAAGCTAGTTTATTTCTAAGACTTTTCTTTTTCTACTTTCAACGTTAAAAGCTTACGATTATAATGTTAGATCTCGATAGATATGTATAGGCGTACCTCGAAATAAATTATCGTAGTTTGTAAAAAGGTCTCAAGGAAAGGTTTTAACATAACAAAAATATAAAAAAAGAAGTCCAAACGAGTTTTCCTGATCACTTAAAAGTGATTTATGAGAACCGGTCTTCAAATAAATACAGGTATTGCACTTGAGAACTTTGGCGCATTAGTGTCTATTTTTAACTCTCAAATAATAACCACATTTACTTGAAGATTGAAATTTGCAAATATTTCTCCATACTAATAAGTTCTAAATTTAAATGCAGACACAATGTGATATTTGCCTTTGCATATTTAAAAATGTACAGTATGGCCTCTGATGAAGGAAAGGTTCCACAAAGGTCATCAGCGAAGGTGACCCGAACATCGGGGGCGATCATCCAGCCCACTCACCTTGAACCGGATTCGTCACTATCTGAGCATGTCATTTGCGAAACTGAAACGATTAACATAGCTGCATACGTAACTTCAACAACACTTACGGAAGTTTGTGCAATCGCATTATTTTGCTCGAAGTGATATGTGAACTTTTTCATTACTACTTTTATATTCAAATATAACCTAATTTCTATATTCTAATTTCTATTTTCTATTATAATTTCTATTTTCTAATTACTCTATAAATGCAATATATGGATACATAATTAATCTTTTTGTAATAATTTCAAGGAAATTTTTAATTTTTCTGCAGAATAACATGTTCACATATGAATTGCTTACGATTCATAATAACAATGCAGTTTATTGTATGTATTTTGGTCTTACCACTGCAATTCTTATATAATAATGTGGTCTATTCTATGTTGATGAATTAATTAATTATCGTTATAATTTACAATAGAAAGCACTGATTGTAAGTAAACATAAAAAAGAGTAATAATTAATTATGAGTAAAGGGTTTTCCGGACACCCAATTTTCCTGCCAACGACATTATCGGAAAGGATAAAAAGTCACTGAAATAAAATGAATTTTGGAATGATAATAGTAAAATCCTTAAAGAATCCTCATTTTTGTTTCCATTGTATCCGATATACACGGCGTTAGTCACAATGACGTAATACACATTCCCAGTACCGCAGGATTTTGTGACTAGAGAGCCCTAACGAAATCTGAGCCCATTTTATTTAAGAAAATACTGGTTCTGAAGACTCTAGTACTGAAATGTTGTCTGTATATCGGAGATGTTTTTTCATTTTTCTCTAAAATGATATTTCTTCCTGTTTATCATTAAATTTGTTCATTACATTCGTCAAACGCAAAATCATATTGATTAAATTCATCACATTTGGTTGGGGAAAAAGTTTCTTCGCGTTTTTGATATGAAAACTCAAGACAAATGTTTTTCAAAGTTAATCTGTTTCGCGGAAGTAAGCTACATATTTTTATTTTATTAATTTACATTTAATTATAGTATATATGTGCCATCTTGTAGGTACAGACATGATCCCGTTGCTGTAGAAATTTTGGGACTTCTGATCAAAACAACAACAAGTAGTTTTGGCAGTCCTCTCTTGATGTAAACCGGACACAGCCTAGAGAACTCTGAAGAGACCGAAAAAAGTGGATATCTGAAGGTGCAAGGTCAGGGCTATATGGCGGATGCATTAACACATGCGGAGTTTGGCTGGCAAACTCTCTTTATTTTTGCTGAGTGGCTAAAGATGTATGTGGTCTGGCGTTATCGTGATGAAAGATCACACCCTTTCTATTAACCAATTCCGGCCGCTTTCTCTCAACTTCTTGCTTTAATCTCATCAGTTGTTGGCAGTAGAGATCCGAATCGATGGTTATGCCCGGCGGGAGAAGCTCATAATGAACAATGCCCTTCCAATCCTGCATAGACACAGCATTACCTTACTGCGAGTTAGCCCAGGTTTTAACACAGCCTGACCCACCTTTGACTACGACCTTTTTCGCACTTTCTCGTTATACGTGATTAGTTATCAATCTCTTCAAAAGCGGCACCCAAAGCTTTTTTGTGTATCAAGCTTTTTTCAAATAGGTCAAAATTGTTTTGTGGTCAATTCCCAGTTCTTCAGCTATGTCGTAACTGCTGATATGCCGAACTTGCTCCATTTTTTCAAAAATAGCGTCCATTTTATCCGTAACAGGGCGACCAGAGTGAGATGCATCTTTGACACCAAAATTCCCGGATTCGAAACGCTTAAACCAACTTTGTGCTACTGTTACTGACACTGCATTAGGTCCATAAACGTCACAATTTTTTTTCACGGCTTAGGCTGCATTTTTCCTTTTTGTTATAAAATTTTGAAAGGTTACCTTTTTAATCAGTTTAATGTCGTGAAAACCAGAAGGATACAAATAGGACAGCCAAATATATTTTATTACAAGTTTATACATACTATATGCGAAAAGACTTTTACCCCGACCTAATATTTAAACACCTCTTGGGTGTGTGAAGCAGGTCATTACGTGCTCTAAGATATGGTCATGTCCATCATGTCAGCAAGGACATGATCAGGGAGATGCGGTCCATCTAGAAAACCACTACAGTGGCTCGTTACTCTCGGCTTGAGACCCATCTAAGGATTTCGCCACCCCAAAATCAACTGACGCTGTGGCGGTTATTTTGAGACCGACAGCAATCACGCGTTATAAAGACTATCGACGATTTATTACAGACCCAACTCTATGCAGGTATCGCAACCTACATTAACGCTATCGTATCCGCGTTTCATTATTTGGTAAAACAGTGGTTGCACAGGAGAGCAATCAGGGGTAAAGTTGAATAGATAATATAAGGGCGTAGTTAGGAACAGAATTGTGACAGAAAGTAAGGGGTAGAATTGATTTGGGTGGAATCGGATACATTGCTACTGTATTTATCCGTGTATGGAATTATACCTACCCACCAGCATTGAAATTTAAATGAAATCTCCTTTAAAAATCAAATTATTTACATTATAAGTCAGACAAAATTTAGCTCAAGTTTGAAAAACACGATTGATTCCGTGGTCGAATACACTAATAAATTAACAATAGTAATATCAGTAATCAGGCAAGCTTTTATATGTCAGTTGCTCTTACCTGCGGTGCAGCAGTGGTCGTGGTAGTAGTCGTCTTTCCTTTGACTAAGCCTCGTTTCAGGAGCCCCCTGGACACTGGCGACCGCGCTTCAACTTCATCTTGCGCCCGTGCCGCTATCTCCAACACTACCAACGCTAGCAATGCAATACTGAAATAAAATATCGTTATTTTTAAATTCACGCATTCGAAACAGGGCAACTTTGCGTTATAACACAACTATATTCATGAAAGTTGTTTAGTAAGTGATATTAAAAACCATATCTTATATTCTTCATAAAATAGTTGATAGAAGTATGGAGTTTTAAGTTTTAAGTTTAGATAAAATTAATTAGCTAAGTAAAAGAATGAAGTGTGTCCTCTGTGCATAGGTACATCGAAAAAACGAAATAGAATAAATGAGAAGCCTTTTATTTTTTATAAAAATGTGTTCATTAAAACGATTTTTAAAATAGCACATTTATTATTGAATAACTTATATAGGTACCTATACTTATTATGTTTATCAGAGCGAATTTTAAAAGTAGTTTGTCCTTGCAGTTTAATATATACAAACGTGCATCTACTAAGTACATAGCAATATCTATCTACCAATCAACCGAAAGCTATAGTAATGAATATTTATTACGTGTCATTGTAAAACATCACATTAAACCTCATCTGGCTGGTAGTTGAGCTTCTTTGATCGTGATAAAAATTTTCTTCTGTGGCATTGAATCACGGATGCACTAACATAAAATATTCTTTTATGTTAGCGCATCCGTGACTCAATGCCATAAAGTATTCCTCTCACTATTTACAGATTAATCAGAAGTTACATCAGAAGAGGTTAGAATTTTTGCGCTAACATCAAAAGGTCAATCTAATGCACGAGTTTAGCGATGCACAACTATAACGCGTATAATTTTCGTAGGATTTTTGTGAATTCATAGTTCAAAGTCGATAAATGTATAAAGACATGGCATCTGAGGTATGACTAGTGTCGAAGTTGATGCGGTATGAATGCCACCATGAGCAGAAATTCACAGCAACGGCGGCGGAGGCGCGAAGTAAAGGTCAGCCCGTCACTCCACTACGAGATTGTTGAATAACTGGCCCCGCAGGGTCAGATCAGGTGGATGTTGAGTGATTCCATATCCGCTTCCGACCGCCCCGTGTCTCAGCTTCCATTCGCTTTCTCTATTTTATGTAATTCCTATGATCGCACGCGTATAGTAACAAAAACACATATCATGCGTGATCACGTTTTGGCAGTAACAATGGCATAGAAATACCAATTAATGTAAGCAACGCGATATTTTAACAATTTATTATTGTGAAACGTGCTTGATTTCCAATGAGTTAAAATGGCAAAATCTCTCCTTGTGCCTTAGAGTAGAAGAGAAACTTATTATATATATATTGCGTTTCCAGTCACGTTGTTAAAATGCACTTTCTATATTTGTGACATTTACTATGTCAACGCGTGGGTGACCAGAATGCGTAATTGTAACCTCAAATACGTCAGGGTCAGTCGGACAAAAACCAGAAGTGGTAAAAAGTGGGTTGGCCTTGCCCTGCAATGCGGCACCACCGTTGCAGGAAGTATTGAAACCCATTTCTAAGCATGTTCTCAAAATTTCGTTGTGTCATGTTTCTCGTCACATCACTCTCACAGAACAATGTTGCCTGAGTTTGAATTACGTGTACATAGATTTTGACGATAAAACTTATCGGGTCAATTGTAACATCCGTAATGGATAAATACATAGTTTCTAGCGATGCCGATATTCTCACGATCGATGAATGCATTGTAACCTCATAAAAAATAAGAGTAGTGATTCTAGTTCTGCAATGCGGCACCACCGTTGCAGTAAGTATTGAAACCCATTTCTAAGTATGTTCTTAAAATTTCGTTGTGATATGTTTCTCACCACATCACTCTCACAGAACAATGTTGCCTGTGCTTGAATTACGTGAGCATAGATTTTGACGATAAAACTTATCGGGTCAATTGTAACATCCGTAATGGATAAATACATAGTGTATAGCGATGCCGATATTCGCACGATTGTTGAATGCATTGTAACCTCATAAAAAATAAGAGTAGTGACTCTAGTTCGATATTTATGTAACCTGCCAACCAAGCCTAGTTTAATTTATATAACTACCATGTGCATATGCAAGAAATGGAGACGGAGAAATTAAATTTTGTATATTTTAAGTAAAACAATATTTAATAAGCAACATTAAGAGAATATTATATTCTAAGTAACCTTTTAAAACCCTATAGTCTTAAAAAATGTCGAATGAGAAACGTCAACTACAGATACCGGTGAGAAATCATAACACTTGTTGCCACCAACAAAACACGATGAACAAACAATATAGTGCTAAACAATTCATTAATACTATATGAATTTGGTTAATATGTAGTTTTAATATATGGTGGTATATATGGTCGTTACCAATTGATTTGCGTCATTACATGACACCGTGAAACGGTTCACTTAAGAGTGCTGAAAATTAATAGACGGCAGAAACTGTGAGCATCAAAAGCTTGCTAGTACCGCTTCTTGTAACTAAATGTCAATCGCCTAGTTAAGCAACAATGCATTACAAAATGTCTGTATGTCAGTTGGAGGTAATGCCAACGTGTTGGGTAAGTGATGGGTACTTGAAACGCATCTTCATGCACTCTCATCTTTATCTTTGCGTTATCTTTATCATTGTATTTAACCCAATTATTAACTGCCGATGTTATTTCTAAATACAACTTAGAGATTTGGATGAAAAGGGTGTTCGCAATTCTAATCCTATGTTATTTTAACTAGTCTTATTAAAGCGAAAATAATTTGATTTGTTATGCTTTCACGCCTTAATTTCTCAACTGATCATCATAAAATGTTGCATTGGTATACGTTTCCTGAAGTACAGAAAAGGACATAGGTTGTCTTCAAAATATATGTTATTTCCGAGGAATAAAGAATAATTTTACGTGGACTAATCTGAGTTTAAATGAAGTCAATGGATACAAATATGTTTTGATTGAAAGAGGACGAAAATTAAAAAGGGGGTTGATCATATGAACGTGAAAAAAATATTAATTGAATTTCAAATTTACATTATACACAGAAATTTGTTGATTTATTATTTCATTTGATAACATAATTATGGTTATTGGAATGAATTTATATAGTTAAGTAAATATAGAAGTAGAACAGTTTTACTAGCTTTAGATATCAATACTAAGGATAATGGTGAGCGAAATTATAAAGTATATAGGCTAGTAGGATAAAGATCAATATACAGAAACTCATTTCTGTTCAGTATTTTTTAATAATGTGAATGTTCCAATATATTTTCCTATGACACTCAGTCTTTTATGACACTAAGTTTAAGATTGTCTTAATCAATAATAACAAGAAATTGCTCAAGAGAATTACAAATTTAAAAAATGCACAAATGCATTAGATAATACAATATTTTCGAACTGAGGCGTATAAAATTACAATGATTTGGGATTTCTTGTAATAACAAATAAAAACCAACATAATAACAAACTTATAGTTGCGATTGCGACACACAAAGGAGCGTCAAATGCAATAGCTATATAACGTTACTACAGTACCTACATGTTACTGCGAAACACGTTATAACAACACGCGTTACTACGACGGAATTTGCGGCGGTACAACGAGGCGTATAAGGGTTGTCATGCGTTTAGAGTAAGCAAAATTTTGCCACAAATTGTAATAGCGTTCCATAAACCAGCACGTACATAAACTTGTGCAGACTGCTTACTGTGGTAAACACTTGAGACGCAGTGACATGTGGTATCACTGCAGACTGCATACTGCATGTTGACACGCGTCACGGTTACGTGCTCTCACTATTGCAATTGTGTGATTCACAATTTTGTTAAACAAAAATTAAAAAATGATTTTTTATCCAAAGCTGGGTCACGATAATCTGATCTGATCTAAATACATTTTTCAGAATTAGCATGAACTTAAAAAGTATCAAAAAACATTATTTTCATGTTATGAATAACAATATCATTATATTGTTTTTTATAATTTAGTGTTTATTATTTGTAATCCTACTGATGTTTATTTTAACTGTAACATAAAGTGTTTTATAGATATAATATGTGTCTTTAAGGATATATACATCTTCATTCACATTTAAGCATCATTATAAGTATTATATATATATATATATAACATTTTTTCTTATACCGTTATTAAATATTCTAATATGCATACATCCTTATTTTTTTTGTGGTTTCATTTCTGTTCATTTAATTTTCATGTCAAATTTTTATTTAGCATCTATACAAAATTGGTCACATTTCTGTTAATGTATATTTTTGGGATAACCTACATAAGTTGAATTCAAGTTTGTACTGTTAAGGTTGACGACTGATTTGTTTATTAAATTACTTATGACACGTCCAAAAATATTATGGGTGATTTTGGGGGCAACCTGTAATTATCTTTATCAAAGACTTACTACTAATTATGTTAAATGAAATTGTTACGCTGTTGGTTTTACAAAATAAATAATGGAATGGAAACTAAGTAAACAGCTTTAAAACCTTGGCAGACTTTAATTACCCCATATAATAACTATTTAAAATTAATTTTCTACAAAAGCTTTTCTATTTTAAAACAAAAAAAAGCGTTATGTCGGATACTGGCGCATATTTTATATTTAATCCTGACTTTCGACTCCTACACATGAGCCGCGATCATGGGATGACTGAGGTAATTAATGGTCGTCATAGATGTCATAGGTACATTAACAATATTTAAATCTTTCACGTTTCTAACTGTTAAATTTATACAAATCAAAATTTTTATTAATTATAAAAATCTAGCAGTTAATTACTGAAATAACACAAAATATATTAATTACAAATTAACTTTTCAATTGCCAATTCTCAAAAGTCTGTTCTGGAGAGTTTGTATGTAAAATGTATTAATTTATTAAAAGATAAATACTTAAGTTGAAAATAAAAATTCCCAAATAATTACGGGACGGATAAACTACAATTTTCACATAGTGTACGTCTAACTAAATTCAGTGACTGGTTTCTTAGATATTTGTATGGTACTGCAGCTAAATAATAATCCAATTATTACAAGCTTACTCCTAGCATGCAAGTATTTGGACGCATTATATACCTATTTGCTTATTAATAATAATTATCAAAAGTTAAGAATTCATTAAACAGTTAATCGAATTAATTATGATATATACAAGAAAAAGATTCTGGAAATAATTTAAGAATTAAAAGTGATATTCATTTACAGAAATTTTATGCTTCTACCTTCCAAATACTTAATTGTCGAGTTCCCCAATTACAATTCAACGCTTCGTTTAATTTTAAAATGCGCATTAATTGAATAAGACACTGATTGATTGATGTGTCAGTATTTAGTAACTATTATATACATTTAATAAAACCCATTTGCAACTATTGCAATACATAGACAAGTTTAAAGGGCGTTGGTGTAGCACCTATTACTGTGAGAGTTACATAACTTGCCAACTTGATATAGCTGGGACTTAGCACTAAGTTTAGGCTTAGTGGAAGAATAACCATACACTTTTCTTATATGACGATATTCTTGCTTAACCTTAGGTCGGGGTCTAACTTTCGACTTTAGACCAACTTACCGGTTTCAAGTTGCGCACGGTTAATTTGAAAATTAATTGGTTTGCTACACCAGTTCGAGCCTTAGTCTCATTGATCTAATGAGATTTATAAGACTACAATTATAAAACGCAAAATGACTTTAGTGAGGCCGAATTATCACAGCAGATTTGTTCGTCAGTGATAAAATTGATCTTGACTTGTATTTATTAACGGCCACAATAAAACTGATTACATTTATTAAAAATATGTGGGTAGTTATTGCTAACATTTCTTAATAATATTATACATTAATCGCATAAAAAAAGCGTTAAAAACCGAATATTTAAAAACTAGTTTGTAATGAATTGTAGGTAGATTTTTAATTTTTGTAAGGAGAAATTCAATGTCATCTTATATGACACAGAATCTTTTCATTCGATAGCGACCGCACCAATTATTAATAAATATAGGTATTATTGTCTTTTTTTTAATACCTCAAAATGTGTAATGTAATGTACTACAAAATATATAGAAATACACGTTTCTCCTAAAAAATACT
The DNA here is from genome assembly GCA_927399485.1 of Calamotropha paludella. NCBI lineage: Eukaryota > Metazoa > Arthropoda > Insecta > Lepidoptera > Crambidae > Calamotropha > Calamotropha paludella. Next base: position 25,801,441 of record OV656803.1, on the reverse strand, counting down.
TGAATATTCATAATGTAAATGAATTGTCTTATTGTAATAAAATGTAGTACAACCAACGGCATCGACAAAACTATTTATTTCGTAACACGGTCCCCACCAAGTATTAGAATGAAGCAATTTGAAATTGTCAGTCCTGTAAACTAAATCGCCTTGCGAGGTTATTAATTCCGACAAGTAATTAGAACTACCGTCGATAATAATATATAAAAAGCATTTGAAAATTAACGAGGTCGCAGTGCGTTCGCGCAGCTTAAGGTTTATTGAGGGAGCAATATAATATTTTTACTTACATTGGAAGAATCTTCATTGTGGCGTTGGGTAGCCGGTGTTGATGCCTTTCTCCGAGATACTTTCCGAAGCAGGTCCACAGCGCACAGCGGTCGCACTTGATCTGGCAAGTCTAACTGCCACCTCGGCTAAGCTTGCCACACTCAGTTGCAGCGACGCCTGTTTCCCCTACACAGAGCTTACTAGTGACGGAGGTGAGTACTAACAGCGCAAGACGTAACAATACTTTTGCACTTTTATGAAATAAAGTAACAGAAAGGTCTTTTTCGGCAGAACCACTTTCTTTATACACACATTTCATTAAGAGGGCTGATAAAAAGTAAAAAGTTTATTTAGCCTAAGGACTCTTAAAAATCTAGTAATTTTAAATTATAATTTTTTTTTCGTGAAATGCTTAACGAGTGAAATACCTAAATTTCAGTTGTTAGATGCCAATGTTTGCTAATCATAATTTTAAGATTTTATTTGAAACACTTTTTTTACGAAATGATGAATCAGTTAAACATTTTCTGATAAAGATTCAGATAATTGTCTACCAATCTATTTCGATTCAGATTAGCTACAGTGATGAATTGAAACCTAAATATTATTTAAATGTGATATTATATATGCTTTTTAATGTTTATCTATGATATTTATAATTTGTCAAAAAAGGGCTTGCTTAAATGTAATTGCAAAAGTATTGTGGTAAGCCATTTCTATAACAAACATTAAGCGACAGTGAAGTTGATGTTTAATGTGTCTGTGTAAAAAATGAATGTTTAACTAAATCACAACTATAGGGAATAAAAATGAAATGAAAAAATTAGACGTTGAGTATTGCTTGTATAGTTAACTACTACATATAACTGAATTATAATTTAGTTATTTAGGTGTTCATATTCTGTAAAAAAAATCAATTTAGTATGTACTTGTGAAATTTATCAAAATTACATATTATTAACAGTAGTGTATTAAAATTTTTTTTTTCTAAATTATTGTATCGATAGTACTTAAATAAGTACTGTACTCAAGTCACCACTATAACCATGTTTGGTATGCCGCACGCGCCACATGCCTAACATAGTCTGCATAGTCTTTGGTCAATTGTCGATGAATTGGAGTAAATCCTGTTGATTTCGCTACGGTAATCGTGATTAAAATAATGTCCGCTTTTAATAAAGCGTACATGCCATGATCACAAAAAAGTTTGTTACTGATAGGTATAAACAAAGAGTTACTATCATCAAACACGTTTTATCAAATGTAAAAATATTTATTTACACAGTATATATTTGACATTGGAAATAAGGTATAAAATCATGTTAAATATGTTAAACAATAATGAAGTCAAGAAAAGAAAATGAATATTTTGTGGTAGGTTTATGTGCAGCATTGGGCATAAATAAATATTCAGAATCACAGGCTGAAAATGTATAAGTACTCACATTACAAACTAAGGCGCATTAAGGTGAACTTCGATTTTAAGTAACACATTTTTTAATCAATACTTCCTTGCATTTGAATGACGATAATTTCATTAAAGCTACACTGTCAATACGGTTTATTAAAAGGAGTCGAAACGTCAGGATTGAATGAAAATTTGAAATAAAACGCGTTTTTGGGATCCCTAAAAAGTATACAATTGCAATTAATTTGGAGGTAAAAAAATTATTTAGCTTCCATCTGCGTTTCATCCGCTTATTATACGGTTTGTTACAATAAGTCTTTATAGCACTTCCCCAGGGAACACTTGTCAAGTTGAACTAGTAACCAGGTTATGAACTATGTGTGCCATAAATCCAAATTTGTTGATAGAATTTGCGTGATAAGTAACAAACTTAGAATAATTAAAGTACTTATATTGAAAGTCAGAAAGACTGTCTTAGTTATATGACATGTAACGTACATACAACATGTTACTTAATTTGATTTGGTGAAGATGATCTAATCAAAACGACTTAACGTTATACATAAAGCGTAAGTAACAAAAACTCGGTTCTAGGTGATTGTTGTACATTCATCTCTTATATTTTTATTTAAGATCGGAGCAAAGTAGGTAGGCAAAATTTTTCTAACATTTTATCAATTTATACTAGCTGACCGATTCAAATTCGGTAGGCATAGTTATTTGGTAGCCTGGTCGGATCTTAATGTAACACTAACAAGGAATAAAAATTTCGAAAAGTGAAGAGCGCTAATAATGTTATTACCTCCCAAAATTTCTAGGGCAAAATATATACCATTGCTTTTGAAATAGAGGGTACAAATTTAAAATTGTGTTCATTCGATATTTAAAAAACATGGTTAAGATATATCAAATAATTGTTATTTATTTATTGAAAATTTCCACAAAAATATAGGTTATTTCGTCTACCTTAAATTTAAAAACCATAATATAAGATTTTAAGATTTAGGACTATTACAATACAGCCTAGCTATGTTATAGGAAGGTGAGGTATTAACAAATGTAAATAACAAAATTTGCAAATGAAATTATTTAAGATGCTTTTTACCTGCATTTTCATTGATTGAATTTACGACTAAGATCATAAATTAAGTTTAATATTATTCTGATTTTTATTGTTTTACATTGAGAATTTTTAAATATCTTTGAAAAGATTAAACATCCACAAGGTCTTATTTATATTTATTTTGATACTGATTATGATGAGTCGTTAAAGGATTGCACTTCGTTATTCTAATTTATTGTATATTTTAAAACAGTATATTATCAATAGGTGCATTATTTAGAAATTATATGGAACCTACATTTATATTATACCTATGTAGGTCGGTGCCACATCATTTCGAAAGGTGTTGAAATATCAAAATCATCTTGTTTTACTATGCAGATTCATTTGACATGACAAAGTTAAACTGTAACTAGCTCACCTTCATATCGACATCCAGTCGTTTCTACCCGTTACGGAAGAAAAGTAGAAAGGTCAGGATATAGACCTATGAGGGACAACGGAACTGAATGTTTTTAACAGTAACTTTACTTCATTACTAATGTTCTTTAAAGGATTGTTTGCAAATATTGTAGCAGGGTACGAAAAATTAAAACACAATTATTATAACCATGTTACCAATTTTATGAATATTAATTTTCTTAAGATAAGAATCACCTAGTTATAAGACAACTAATTCTTTAATGTTTTTCATGATATTATAATTGTGTTTATCCTTCATGGTCCCCGTCGGGTATTAAAACTCAATAAGAAGGAAATTTTTATATAATGATTTATGCTATAAATAAGTATATTTCATATGTATTCTCTATTGATATTTATTAGACTATATAGTTTTTGCACAGTAAAGGTAGTTAGATACATATATTAAAAATTTTATGAAGTTGTCATTATAAAATGTTTATATTTAGTATTGCTTAATTTATACTATCATTAAATTGAAGATTTTATTTCATATGAATAATTACTAGCTAGTGTCCTTGATGAATGTAGATATTTTGATTCGGGACTTAGGTATTACTAGTTTGATTTGTCTCGCAAAATTTATAAGAGGTTGTTCTCGGTGCGTTTTATAAATAAATAAATATTTTTTTTTTTCAATATTTCACATGTTTCTTTCAAATTTCATGTATGTACATAAATAGGACGGTATGTAAGTTTTTCTGTTTGAAAGATCATTGCTTTAGTTTTTAAAACGTCAATTTCAAGGTTAAGGTTTATCATCCAGCGTATATAAGTAAATTTATTTATTACTAGCTGTTGCCCGCGACTTCGTCCGCGCGTATCTGATTTTATCACACGGTTCACTCTTATACAGCAAAAAGAAATAAAAAGAAAATGTGAACAATTGGACATTTTTTTACACACTTATTTTATACCTCATACAAATATTGCATCGTGAATGCAAAAAAATAATAAAAATATAATTGGACACAGATTATTTTCCCACTTAACCTGGCTGGTGATTGCACCCGGATCCCTGCAGGCCAAAGGCACTTGCAGTACTATAAATGACCACAGTGCCACAGAGGTCGTTTGATGGACACGATCAGCAAAAATGAAACCGGCCAAGTGCGAGTCGGACTGGCACAGGAACGGTTACGTACCATATCTAGCTAGTACCTCATAATGCCTTTTTATAGACAACATTCGATGTGGTTTGGTTCAGATACGTCCCTTCGCCAATTTAAGCAATAAATCAGAAAATTCCTGCGCATTTGTGTTGCCTCCTATTCGCACCCTTATGTTCACTGTTAAGTTCATCCTTGTGACGTGTCGCCAAAGGCTTGAGCTCTTTAAGTATGCTCTTATCTCGGCGGTTTTTGTTCCCTGTGGTACTACTGGCAATGTTTGTCTAATATCCCCACAAAACAGCATCATTATGCCACCCACAGGTTGGTCATTTTGACAGATATCTCTGAGAGTTCCATCAACTTCTTCTAATGTTTTTCGGTGTGCCATAGTGCCCTCGTCCCAGATAATTAAACAGCAATCACGTAAAACCTTCGCTTTATCACTGCTTCTAGAGATACCACATACAGAATATTGACTAAAGTCCAAATCTATGAGCAGTTTTACCGCTGTGTAACAAAGTGGCTGCTATTCCAGACGACGCTACAGCAAGAGCTATTTTGGCTTGAGCTCGTAATTGTGGTAAGATTATTTTAGTGAGAAAGGTTTTTCCCGTACCACCGGGTTCATCTAGAAATATAATTTCTCCTATAGCATTGTCAATACTGTGACATACACGGTCAAATACAGTGCGCTGTTCTACAGTAAGACTGTGGACTCCGGTTCGTAAAGTTTCAGCTAGTTCAGCTCGATCATAATTTATTTCCGCAGCGTATTCTCTATTAAAATCGGTCCAGCCATTTCAGAGATTAGCCGGAACGGATTTGAGTTTTGAGTTTATTTTGTTTAGGAAAAATATCAATAAGGAGCTTAAGATGTTATATATGGAATATTTGCATCGGATGCTTACTGATAAAATAACAGTTTTTACTGGATTTTTTCCGAAAAGTATTGTTTATTCGTGCAAACTATTTCTAAAATTTTCTTAGTTTACACATAATCAAAATTTTCCATCGTTATCTTGGTATGTAAAGCAAAAGAAAGAGTTAAAAAAGTTACAATTAATTAAAACATCAATTTTACAAACGAAAGTAAGTATACTAAACTTTCTTAAATAGCCAAAATAATCTGTTTAGGCGGTAGGCTCCTATTAGAGAAGAATTAGGAATAAACTTGAATTATTTTAAAATCAGACTGTCTGTATTTATAATGCTCTCATAATAATGTGGGGATGTAGATCTGCTTGAGGTCCAGCGGCGTAGCAGGGGGGGAGTCGGCCGCCCGGGGCGGAAGTCAATTTTACCGCCCTCTTATTTAGGTATTTCAATTTAATGTATACTATACATTTCATATATTAATTCTAGAGAACTTTTCGGCAAGAGTAGTCATCATTATTTTCCATTATACAGGTTGGATTTTAAATAAAAAACTTTATCTAAGTTTTACAATCACATTTATTAATAAGTATAAAAATTATTTTGCTTCAACCACTTAGATACATTTATTGAGCGAAGCTCTCTTTTAGGCATCTCACAAATTTCGCTTGTCTCCCTCCTGCTACTTAACGGTTCAACCGATTCGAACGAATTTTGGTATGGACATACATGATTATAACCTTAGGGACATAGGCTATTTAAAAAAAATATAGATTTTACCATGGAGGAATAATCACCGAAAGAAAAATTCAAAATCTGATCACAACCAAACCGCTGATGCTACATTGATGAAATTTGGCGCCAAAAGTCACATTGTGGTCGTGACTAATGTGCAAAAAAAGTTTTGAAATCGAACATACCATGGAGGAATAATCATCGAAAGAAAAATTCAAAAGCTAATCACAGCCAAACTGCTGAGACTACATTGATGAAAGGGGTTTGAAGGTTATTGCCCTAACATCAGCCGCCATTTTGTTTTTTTTTCAAAATGGCGGTGCACAATAAATGTCATATATTTGGATAGGGGACACTTATACAAGCATAAAATGTTATGTAACATAACATCATAAAGCATCACGTTTCTGAGTTATTCAAAGATAAAAATTACAGTTGTTATAACGAATTTACTTATTTATTTTGTAGTTATTTCATGTTGTTTAAGTTTTTACTTTTAATCTGAATCAGACAAAGAAAGAAAACAAATATTTTAATACTAATAATAGATTTTGGTCCTTAATAACTTTTTAATACAATTTAGTATGGCAATCAGATATAAATGTGTTTAATTATAATGATTTGTTGTATTACCTATACCTTTATTTTGGTGAATAACTCCGAAACGTGACGCTTTAGGATATCATGTTATATAACATTTTTTGTTTGTATAAGTGTCCTCCATTTAAATATATAACTTTCGTTGTGCATCGTGATTTTGAAAAAAAAATAAAAATGGCGGACGACGTTTAGGGCCACCCTCCATACAAAAATCTTCAAACCCCTTTAGGTGAGGTTAGGTAAGGTAGTGCTGCGTTCAGTATTTGCAAACAAAACAGCAGCAGCATTGCAGACCTTTTTTTTTTTTTTTTTTTATTAAACTTAGGAAAATGCGTTACGCATACTGCGCCGCCGGGCGAGCGGCGCAGTTATGTGGGACTTTCCTCCATTCCTTCATCCGGCTTAGTGCCCGATGGAGGATTGGAGGCCTACCCACTAAAAACCTAAGTATGCACCCCCGCACTGTCGTTGGTCCCATGGGGTCGTTGGTGACTTTCACCACGGGGTGCCTGACAGACTGGCCCGAAGGCCCCACCACTATGGAGGATACCCGGGTGCATGTGGGCATCCTCCCAGACGGGCAAGACCGTGCAATGCAGGCTCAGGACCGCCCATCCTTCGCCAGCTGGTCTTGCTAGGAGGAAGGAAGGCATCGCTACCTCCGTCCCCCTTCTCCGCCTGCGGCAGTGAGAGTCCCTAAGTTTCCCCCGCGGGACTCTCGCAACCACAGCTTCCGCCATCTCCCAGCACCTTCCTCAGCTAAGGAGGGGTGGAGACGGCCTGCTCCTGACTTCAGGAGTTGGGTATCCCAGCTTTTGGTCACCCCCGTCCGCCCTAGGCTCGTTCAAGGAAGGGAAATCCTCCCTCAAACCGGGATGCGCGCCGCAAACTGGCGCCGTCTCCTGCCCATGCGCCTCCTTCGGATGTGTGCAGCGTGTGCATCATCCTCTCTCTCTCTCTCTTTGGCCTCCTTCTGCGAAATGACATCTTCGCAGAAAGAGACCGTTGCCTTCCACGACCTCTCGGTTGCCACTATGGCCTTAGCCACGGCGGCCAGCGAGAGGTCACCTCCAATCGCCGCTGCCAGAGTGCCGCGCTGCGAGGACCATGCCGGACACACCTCCAGGGTGTGCTGTGCGGTGTCCTCCGCAGCGCCGCACTCGTGGCACGACGGAGTCGGCTCCCTCCGAATCCGATACAGGTACTTTCCGAAGCACCCGTGCCCGGAAAGTACCTGCATTAGACGGAAGGTCACCGTTCCATGGCGCCTTTCCCTCCATTCATTAAGGATAGGGCGGATGGCGTCTACCGTCCTGGCTCCCGCCGATGGAGAGTCGAGCAGCTGCTTCCATCGCTCCATCAGCATTTCCTCAGCCCTTCGCCGGGCGCGGAGGTCTCCGTCAGGGGAGGAAGACTCCCCAGTCGCGTCCTCCAGTTCCCTCGCCTGCTTCCTCTCCATGTACACCTCCCTCAAGACCTGGGCTTCTATTTCCCATGGGGGTGTACCAGCTACAACGCAGGCCGCCGCCCAGGAGATTGTGCGGTAGCCCCTTGTCACTCTTGTGGCTATTGTTCGCTGGGCTCTTCGAAGATTGCTCCGGTTTTCCCTATCGAGCGCCTCTGCCCATATCGGCGCCCCGTAAAGGGCCATGCTGCGAATAACCCCGGCGTACAGCTTGCGACAGCTGACGTCGGGGCCTCCGACGTTAGGAAGCAGTCGACCGAGCGCCGCAGCGGCGCTGATTAACTTGGGGGCTAGTTGCCGGAAATGTTCGTTGAATTTCCAACGTCCGTCCAGTACCAGCCCCAAGTATTTCATGTGGCGTTTCAGGGGAATATCAACCCCATCCACGCGCACATTAGCACCTGCTGGTGGTCCCCGCCTCGGGCCATGAATCAGGATCGCCTCCGTCTTCTCCACGGCTACCTCAAGGCCAAGCGTTCTCATGCGGGCGATGACAAGTGCAACCGCGATCCTAGCAAGCGCCCTTGCCCGCTCATACGTGGGTGCCCTAGCCGTGACCAGGGTATCATCGGCGTAGCATATGATGGCCATACGTGGGATGAGGCCCCCCCGTAGCACCCAATCGAATCCTAGATTCCACAGAAGTGGTCCAAGGACCGACCCCTGTGGAACCCCACAAACCATGCCCCTGCTCATCATTCGCCCGTCTGGGGCGATATAGAGAATTTCCCTCTCATTGAGGTAATTCTCTACAATCCTCGCCAGATATGGAGGCACATTGTGATGGTAGAGAGCCTCCTTTATGACACTATAGGGGAGAGTGTTGAACGCATTTCGGATGTCAAGGGAAATAGCGACAACTCTGTCTCCCCTACTTATAGCCCTCTCCGATAGGTCCTTTAGGGCTCCGATGGCATCCAGAGTTGATCTTCGTCTCCTAAACCCAAATTGGTTCACCGAAAGATTCGGCCCTTCCGTGTCCAAATGCTTAACGATCCGCTGTGCTATAATTCTTTCCAGAGCCTTGCCTAGCTCGTCCAGCAAGACTATTGGACGGAAGGCGCTCGGGGAATCAGCGGGCCGTCCCCCTTTCTTGAGGAGACAGAGTCGGCCTCTCTTCCAGAGCCTGGGGAATTCACCTTTCTCCAAGCACGAGCTGTAAAGGGCTCGGAGGTGTTCCCCAAGATGTTCTAGGGCAATGGGCAGCACTTTGCCGTGGATGCCATCCGGGCCCGGGGCCTTATTCTTGGTCTTGAGTCGGTCCACCACTGACTTCATTTCCGCCTCTGACACCGGGGCAAACCCGGAAGCCGTATCCGATCGCGTCATCCTCGAAGCCATTGATCTTTCCGGCACAGGGGCCACCGCAGGGAACAGGCCAGAGATGACTCGTTCCAACAGGACTGGGTCCATGGTTTCTGTCATGGGCGCTTGGCATCGCAACTTGCTTCTCATCATCTTATAAGGGCGCCCCCATGGGTCCCTGTTCAGGTCCGCTAGGTATTGGTCCCAGGCTAGGGACTTAGCGCGACAGATAGCCACCTGCAGACATTTCTTCGCAGCTTTATAGGTTTCCAAGAGTCGCTCTTCTTCCACCAAATCGATGACGCTTCTCCGTCTGCACCTCTGCAAAGAGCGTCTGGCCCTTAAGCAGGCAGCTCGGAGGGTCCCCAGATAGCAGCATTGCAGACCTAGTATTAGATACATTTATTTAGTTAGTTTAGTGAATTTTAAAATACCACAATAATGAAAACTTTCAAAAAGCGCACGCTTTTTGTTTTAATTGGAAATCCCACAGAGCCAATGTTTTTTGGTCATAACTTTTTTATTTTTGTGAATTTCATAATCTGGTCCTAAACCTGTTGATTCGATTCCACACAAAAAATGTTAAAATCGGTTAAGAACTCGGGAAGTAATGGCGTAACAGACATTGCGCCATTGAAGCTGATCCATGGGAGCTTTGCTCGCTCCAATAACAGGTATTTTAGTAATTTTTAATAATTGTTTTTTGTCACAATTCTTAAAACTTCTAAGTTGTAAATAATTATGTGAATAGAAAAGAAAGCTAGGTAGCGAGGCTAGATTTAAATTTGTCCATTGTTTCTATTGTACTGCTCTAAGTAGGAGGTTAGCCCCGCCAAGTTATAGTTGCCATTATACTATGACAAGTGTTAACCTATATTTGAATGCTTGGCACAGTGCTACAGTTAATACTTCAACAGTCTGTTTTTAGTTCTGATTTAATAAAATTGTATAACATATATATAATAGGGGTTAAAGTATGAAATTGCCGTTTTATTGCAATAGGTTCTTTGAATTGACATAGAATCTTCATGGTTTGAGGTTTTCGAATGAAACTTTTTTTAAATGGTTTCTATGATGTTCTTTTTTTAAAAAATGTAAAACATTTGAATATCGACTTTCAATTGTTTTTGTTATTCAATTTAGACAAGAAAGATGGATACTGCGAAAATTCGAGTTATTTTTGAATACGAGTTCCGACGCGGAACTAACGCGGCAGAAACAGCCCGCAATATCAATGCTGCGTTTGGAGAGGGGTCTACTAATGAACGCACCGTGCGATTTTGGTTTAAACGCTTTCGTGATGGAAATTTCGACTTAAAGAACGAGCCACGAGGAAGACCGCCCACACAGGTAAATAACGATGAATTAAGAGAGATAGTGGAAGCCGATCCTAGTCAAAGTACCCAGGAATTAGCGGCATGGTTTAACGTTACCTTACCCACAATATTGACTCACTTGCGTCAAATCAATAAAATAAAAAAATACGAAAAATGGGTGCCTCATGATTTGACTGATCTGCAGAAAGAAACGCGTGTTGAAACTTGTGTTGCCTTGTTGAACCGGTACAGAAATGAAGGAATATTGGATCGAATTGTAACATGTGATGAAAAGTGGATTCTTTATGATAACCGGAAAAGAAAAATGCAATGGCTGACCCCAGGTCAAATGCCACAACAGTGTCCTAAAGCAAAACTTACCAATAAAAAGGTAATGGTAACTGTTTGGTGGTCTCAGCATGGTGTTATTCACTATAGTTTTCTCCGATCTGGTCAAGCAATAACGGCAGATGTCTATTGTGCCGAACTCCGAACCATGTTGACAAAACTAGCAGTAAAACAGCCCCGACTCATGAATCGATCTTCACCATTATTGCTCCACGACAACGCGAGACCTCACACAGCACGAGAAACCATTTTGACCCTTCAGGAACTGCAGTTAGAAACCATTCGTCATCCTCCGTATTCACCAGACCTTGCTCCAACGGACTACCATTTTTTTCGTGATTTGGACAATTATCTACGTGACAAGAAGTTTTCTTCCCAGGAGGCAGTACAAAATGCTTTCACACAGTTTGTGCAGTCTAGATCGTCGGAATTCTATCGCAAAGGCATTAATGACCTTCCCATTAGATGGCAGCAATGTATAGATAATAATGGCAACTATTTTGATTAAATAAATTTGTTAAAAATTTAAAAAATAAACAATATAGATTTTCAGTACAAATCGGCAATTTCATACTTTAACCCCTAATATATATATATATATATATATATATATATATATATATATATATATATATATATATATATATATTTCATAGAAATATATTATGCTTTACTGTTAGTTGAAATTAAAATGAAATCGTCAAATAACTATGGAAAGTACGAAACCCTCGGTGCGCGAGTATGATCACTTGGCTGCATTTTTTTAATAATCAATTTAAAGGAATAGTTAATATGACGTACGTAGTTATTGTAATGTCTAAGCAATAAAATATATCGAATTATTTCGCGGTTCTAATATTTAATATTATCATTAAATCAGTTTATTTTTAAATAGTCATTTTAAATTTTTTTTTAATCATAATTCATGTTGTAAACATTAATTACAACTAGCTGATTCCCTGTAATCTGTAAAGCAGTGTTATATCTTATTTGAATATAACATTGAATACTTCTAACGTGTACAATAAATATTGGTAATTAGTCTTCCTTTTATTTAATAAAGTATTGTAATTGATTCCTATGGTAATTAATTTGTTTGTTATTAAATTTGGACTGTTCAATCTTATTAATGATAAATATCTGATGATTAATAAAATATGAAATCGTTTTCTTTATTTTCCTTATTGGACGGAGCGAGCGAAGCTCCCATGGATCAACTTTAATGGCGCATTGTCTGTTACGCCATAACTTCCCGAGTTCTTAACCGATTTTAATATTTTTTGTGTGGGAACGAATCAACAGGTTTAGGACCAGATTGTGTCGGAGCCCGAACTTGAAATTCGCAAAAATTCACATCGAAACAAAAAAATTTTTTTTTTATTTTTTAAGTATTACACTCCGCTTCAATATATGGTGCTAGCGTAGCTTTATGCTTAGCGACTGCATCGCCTAGTAATAATAAATTTTGTCTAAAAGTATAAAAATGAAATAAATTTTCCTTATCGACATTAAAGACAACACTACTTAACGATATAGTTTTGTTGACAGTTGACGTCACTAAATCTGCGACAACAGCGCCCTCCCTATGATTTCGTCATACACCGCAACTATTTATAATTACCTCGCAGTCTCACTGGCTGATTCCTGTATTTAGACATATCGCTGGTTTGCGAGGATAGCGACGGAACTAAAAACTTTTGATTTTATAGAATAAGGTTTCAAATTTCTTATTAAATCTTTTATCGCATACCAAAAAATGTAATTATATCTCTTTCGAGAGAACGGTGGATTTATAATGACGATATCTGCGTTGTGTCTCTATTCACTATAAAATATCAAATATTTAAGATCGTTTGGCATATTAAGTTTAATTTGGCAGTTTTTTGAGTTGCGTCGATATTCTCGCAAATCTAAAGAGGGGCGGCGCAATAGTGGTACAAGAATGGCAATTGCTATTTGAATGAAAATCGTGGCAAATCGAGGTGGTCAACAAACTTAATATAGAGAGGGCCATTAATCAATCAATTAATTTATTCATTCGAGAAATCAAGTCTCATAATTTGTTAGTAACAAGGAAACTTAAAAGCTATGCTAGTCTTTATATGGTGTTTTACTTTCAATTATCAAATTAATAAAATCAAATCTCCAAAGAAATATATAAAAATCAAATTATCCAATAATTAAAATAAAATCATTAAAAAATTACTGAATTCAAATTAAAAATAAAACAATTAAAATCAAATTACTAAATTTAAGATATTAAAATCAAATCATAGTCAAACTAAATATTAAAAATGTTAGTAAGTACCTAAATCTATGTTAGTAGGCTTTCGGATTAATTAATGAAATTTCGACGTAAACGATCATGATACATGGTCCTGGCTACTTAAATTTTCTGTATTAGAGTTATTTTCTTTAATAATGTTCAATATTTAGTAGTTTTATCAGCTTAGTGTTCTACATTATAATAATTCAAATAGGTTGCCCGTACTAGATTAGAAAGTTAAAATCAAAATCGTTGTTTAAATTGATTGAGTTTAGTACAGTTTTGGTAAAAAAAAAAATCTAGATAGTTTTGGAGGCTTCATTATTTTCAAGATTTGACATGACCATAGAAAACGGATTCTCCTGGATATTATTAGGTTGGAGGTTAGTATAATCCTCGTGTATACGAGGACGTGTACAAACATGATGACCGTTCCGGAAGTTAAGTCTATTCGGACGCCAGCGCCACCTATCGGCGCTCGATAGATCTTATGACGTGACGGTCAGCTGGATGGAGCTCGAGTGTTGTAGCAGCGGCTAAACTGTCAACACTAGAAACTTTTGTGTTACCGATTTGTGATAGCATTTGCACTTTTCTCAAACATATCGAAACTTGTGATTTCAACCAACGCGTACACGTGAGGTATCATGTACGCCCACCACCACCACCCATGATTTTAAATAACTATGGCCGAAAATAACAGTCAAGAATTACCATCGACGAAATTAGATGTGGTATCAATTTTGGCTTCTAATGAAATCGCTGATAATAACCGTTGGCGTGTTATTTTCGAACAACAATTTGCCTGAATACAGTCTTAACAAGACAAAAGATCGTGATTCGCGACAGCAGATTTATTTAGAATTATTTTATAAAAGACAGTTTCGAGACAATCCTGGCACCACCAGATATGATATTATACCTACCTATCTCTTTATTATTTATTTAATTCAGATTATATAATCTACTATCAAATATTTATTATAAATCTGTATTGTCCATATCTATTAACGATATCATACGACATTATCGAAATTACCTGATTGCCTGATTGTTTATGCAATCATATCTATTTAGGATGAGCGCGTCACTCAATCACACATTAGCCATCAGCTGAAAAACAGCATCATGGTAATGTCGTCGTCAACCATGCCGTTTCATTGTACTGAGTGCTGAGCAGCAGACTGTTTCACCACTGCAGTACAGCTTACTAATATCTCTTAACTATCTTCTTCATTATGTTATGTGTTTGTTTTGTATTCGCAGTGTCATATTTCTATGGGATATAAAATAATATTTTATAGGCGTACTTTGAATCTTGTGGGGGTGTGGCGTTGTAGGTGCGGAATGAATAAATAAATACGTTATTATAGTTGGTTCCATCGATTGTTAGATCTATGTAAAAATATTACTTTTGATGTTGAAGGTATTTAACGTTCAATATTGATGGAACGATACTAACTCATTGTAGAAGTTGAATTACGTCTGTGAATTTCGACACGTCTGCCACCATTTCGGTAGCAAAGATGTGGTTGTTTTCATAGACGTATTTTACCTAAATGTTATGTTTTTTATTGTTGTTACTGACTTTTGTTAAGATATGCATTGCTGTATGTCAAATAAATTATTACTATTAAATTCTATGAGGATAACAAAGCAATGAAGGAGGAAGTTTCAGAGATCTGCAAATGAAGAAAAAGGGGAATGAGTATGAGGATCCTTAAAGGAAAGCGACATAAAGAAACTAAGATTTAGGGAAAAAGTATTGGTGACAAATGTAACTAGGTGCAATACATGCTGCTTTTTGCAAATACTGAGCGAAGCAATTAGATTTTTGAAGGGTGATTATTCCTCTATGGTATGTCCGATTTCAAAACTTTTTTTTCACATTAGTCACGACCACGATGTGAGTTTTGACGCCAAATTTCATCAGTGTAGTCTCAGCGATTTGGCTGTGATCAAATTTTGAATTTTTCTTTCGGTGATTATTCCTTCATGGTAAAGTCTATATTTTTTTTACTTAGCCTATGTCCGTCAAGTTATAATTATGTATGTTCATGCCAAAATTCGTTCGAATCGGTTGAACCGTTAAGTAGCAGGAGACAAGCGAAATTTGTGAGTTGCCTAAAAGAGAGCTGCGCTCAATCAAGGAAAATAAGTTGACCTCCAATTTTAAGTTCTTTGCATAGAGGAGTATCGGAACCAAATACAGTAACGGAACTGGGTGGTGATCGAAATGATGAAACTGAAAAAGAATATCGATGAAATGTAGTTCACTTAAAATAAAGTTAACGATTCATGGACTGTGGTTAAACAAAATATTAGTAATGATGATGTAGGAATAAATATGAACTAGCCTAATTCCTTGTTGATTGATTCGTTAATTAATTGTCTACTGTTATCAAGTAAACTTAAACGATTTTTATACATATTACAAGTTTAGTAAAATCAAGACTGGTAAAATATTGTGGGAAATCTGTAAAATGTGATTACTTATCTGCTATATTATTGTTGTATATGTTATTAATTGTAATTTTGAAATGTTTTTGTTCCATTTAAATAAAGAAGGGATTTATAGTTTATGCGGAGCGCATCGACACGTCAATCACTTCCCGGCCGTAGGTACAGAACACTATTACCCTTAGGCGAGTGCGCAAGCTTCTTGTGTTACGCACACCATATAGCTACATGAGCGTCAATCACTGTGTGTTTTAGTGGCTTCCGAGTCACTACAGTAACTATTACTGTGGACGTTATTCGATATTTAATATATTTTTTCTCAAAATCACGTTAAGCTTTGCAAATATATAAAATAAAGAAATATTGGTTAGACCTTTTAAATTTTTCTGTGTTCCCTTAATCATCACATGTATTTTAAAGAAGAATTATTTCTTTATCTCGTGTTGTGTCGCCGCCATAGAAGATGGACAAGTTGCTTGGTTTTGTAGTTCTTCTTATAAATTGATTCTTTTCAAGTGTTATTTTATATTCGGAATCATGTACGATTTTTACTCACATTATACTTCATTAATTATAATGATTTTACTACTGTGCTCATTGGCAGTACTAATTACATTCATTTTATTGTAGTAATTTATGTTAGTTAGTGCTTTAAAATTAATAAGCGTGGTCTTTTTTGACTGTTTGACGTAGATTAAAAAGAGCATGCGGATTGCGCTGCAATGCCACTTGGTGATGATTTTGTCTGCCTTAGGCAGCGCTGCCAAACACAGCCATGTATCCTAGCCAAATATATAATAATGCGTCCACGCCAGAAACGATTGACTCAGGACATAACTAGATTCATTACCACATCACTAAAAGAGGCTGGTTCATATGGCAGCCCTGGGTTTAGCAACAACAATAATACCGTCGTGTGTTAGTATTATCGATTGAATTGAATATCGCTTGTCTGTAAGTGCCCTAAAATATTTAGGTGATAGAAAAGTAATCAAATTAAAAACATTGCGTTGTCACTGATTTCAGCATTTCTTTAAATATTTGAATAGACTTTTTGGCGGGAGCACGAAGCGTCAATTTAATAGTTTTGGTTTTCTTGTTAAATTTTGTGTTATGGTTGATATTAGTGTGTGATAATGGTGGGTTATTAACCACTGAATGTTTCTGAATATGCATGAGTGTAGGCAAGTGAAACAAAACAATGGAAGGTGACTTTTCGGGCTCTCTCAAGAAGGCCACGAGGAGGTTTCAGTAAAATCCCACTTCTTTACTAAAACCTAGGAAATTACTCAAGAACTGGTAATTATAATTACTTGACACTGGCTAAATGCATAAATTGTGCAAGCCACAAATAAAGAATATAAATATTTGAGTCTTTAAAAAAACAATCTTTTTTATTCACAACCTCTCTACTCGGAGGATTACTGTTCTGTGGTTTAGTTAGTTGGTCTGCTGTTTGTTACTTATAGTAACGGCAATGTTTAGAAGGAATTAAGTTTATAAAACAATTGATTGGTTATCATATAATTACAGTAATTTGAAAAATTATAACAAACCGTTACGATACCTACAGTTATTTGTAATACATGACATACCTATATGAAATACGAAATGCTAGGATTTAATACTTTTATTTTATTATTTGGTATAGCGTTGTGTACAGAAACAGTGAAATATACAGCTATTATTTATAGACACGGCGATAGAACGCCTGTGGACACATATCCAACAGATCCATGGCGTAATGAATCTTTGTGGCCTGTAAAATTTGGTGAGCTAACTAACATCGGCAAGAGACAGCACTATGCTTTGGGACAATGGCTTCGTAAACGATATTCTGTAAGCTTTGTTATATACATTTTCTTACCAATCCTTAAAACAAAATAAACATGTGACAGGTCTGAAATTCTCACCATTTAAAATATATACTTCAGCCAAAGTTCACCAACCTATTGTAAAATTTACTTATTTCCATTGATATTAACCTCAAATACCAACATTTTAGAAAAAAATTGAGAAATGAAAATCTTTCTAAGATGTAAAAGGCATCAAAGTTGTGTAAGATAATAATGAGATGTAATATTATGCTTTCTTGCAGCATTTATTGAGTGACCGGTTTGATCCAACTGAAATATATGTGCGCTCTACTGATGTAGATCGCACTCTTATGTCAGCTCAAGCTAATCTTGCAGGTAATAATGTGTCAGAAATGGACAATAATAATTGCCCAAAGATGATATGCTATTTGCAATATTTATATGTAGACTACTATCATCAGTGCCAGTTTTAACACTACCAATGCCCTAGATGAGATTTCTATGGCACCCTCTAAGTGCACTAATAAATACTCATTTATTACAACCTAACTTATTAAAAGATATTTTATCAAATCACTTGGGATTATTCACTATAATAAAGTTCAATGATACACATTGGGAATCACAAGCACATTGTTAAAGCTGCATTAAATTATTGCTATCATGACGAATTAATTACTTTGGCTTATTGAACACAGAAAACTGAAGTTAAAGTTTCTTATGAACCTACTATTGTAGCTGAACAGTTAAAAGATTTCAGCTTTAAAGTGTCCCTTTATGTCTGGCGCCCTGGGTGGTCGCCCACTGTGCCCCATCCTAAGGCCGCTACTGACTACTAATGATAAATAATAAAACTGGATGTAAATTGTATTGTCTAGGGTAGCCATACTTAGTTTGACATAGCTATTTCTGTACTAAGCCTCATGACTGGGCCATTTGGCCACTTACTAATGGCCAATAGTTCATGTCATCATTATTTGATCTACATAGAGGGTGCCAGTCAGTTCCAAAGTATGACTAAAAAAATTAGGGATATTTAATTTCACATTGATTGTTTGATTTATACCTCAATTAAGATTAAATATTCCTATATAAACAATCACATCTCCGAGCCCTCAGGAAAGATCCAACGGGCATGGGATACGGTTGCTTTTTATAAGCGTATTTAGTGTTATAAAAATATGGCATTGTGAATGCAAAAATAACAGTAAATACATTATACCTTTATTTATAATATTTCTGTCCTCAAAAATTTTATTTTAATAATTTCATAATTGCTTCAGGTTTGTACCCACCAGTAGGTAACTCAATATGGAATGAACATTTACTCTGGCAACCCATCCCTATTCACACAATACCTGAGCAAGATGATGAGCTACTTGCTATGAAGAGGCCTTGCCCAGCCTATGAAATTGAAAAAGAAAGATATGTTCACTCTAAAGCATATAAAGATAGGCTTAGCAAATATCAAAGTCTTATGGAGTAAGTATCAATTTAATAAAAATAAGACTCAATAGAAGAAACTGCACAAGTTTTTTTCATGCAATACATATAAACACATCAATACCGTCTAGGGATATTCTGATTTTCTTAATTAACTCAAATTTGTTTTATATATAACATGTATTATATTTTTGTCAAGCCTACATATCAGACTATATTTTAGGCTATAAAAAAATTTAATTTTTTGTGTTAAATTTTTTTTTAATGAAATAAAGACAAAAAGTGAAATAATGGCCAAACTAATGGCGGGTGGTATTTAAAAAAAAAAATAGGAGTTATCAAATTTTTGCAGTTATTCGAAAATTATTAAAAATGAATTAAAAAAATATTGAAATTAGTAGTTGTTAATGACGGTCCTGCAACTTTTTTTCATGCTTTGAATGAGGTTATCAATGTCTTGTTGCGGGATATTGCCCCAGGTCCTGCTCAGAGGTAAACAAAGTTGCTCTTTGGTCACAATGGCCAGAGAAAAGTTGTTCAAAGCCCTTCTTTGGAGCACGTCTCACGCGTGCTCTATGGGATGGGATGGGAGTAGTCTATGGGGATAAATTATGGGTACTAGCACCTCATTACGGTATTTTCAGCAGTCAGGGTGTTTCTGATCCAAAAGAGGTCTGTTCTTCGACGAGTACGAAGCGGTCTGCGAGCATAGAGGTAAGCTTCGTGCAGTCTTCTCCTCATAGTTTGGTCACTCACAAGCAACTCGCGCTTTACTGGAGCCTTTGAACCAACTGCATGGTTTCAACGTTTGTTTGTCGTCTTGCGGCCCCTTGCACAAAATCGGCGCTGTAGTTGGGTAGTTATGCGTTTCCCGCCTGAATAAATTCGAAATTAACCAATATTTATAATAAAAACTTTAATTTGGTACAAAAAATACAAATAACTAATACAGGTGAATTGAAATCTTCAGACTTTACTACAAATTATGACGCGCAAATCTTTTATGTTTAAATTTTTTGAAATTCTAATTTGGAATCATTCAATAAGGTCTACAAAATAAGTTTTCATTAAAAGATTTATAAACCAGACTGTATTTTTTGAGTTTTAGAATTTTATACAAAATATCCCTATACAGTGTTGATGTGTGACTTCAAGAACCATAGTTATAGAGTGACTAAGAAGTTGATTGTTTTTCTTAAGTTGTTATTTATTAGACTCATTAGTAGTTTTCCTTAGCTTTTAGCTTAAGAATACATTTATTTTTATGTCATTCCTTTAATTAAAGTGGAAAACACAAAATTGTGTAATTGGTACATCAAACTTAAAAGTTAATTTTACCTTCAACATCAAAAGTAATATTTTTACAAATGTCTGACAATTGAACCAACGCAACCAGCTATAATAATACATTTATTTTATTTCTATAAAAAGAAGAATACAGCTGGTTCCATCTTAATGGATTGTTAGATATTTTTAAAAATATTACTCTCAATGTTGAAGGTTCAACATTGATGTAGTAATACTAGGTCATAGTAGTAGTAATTTGTAAATTTCGACGCGTCTGCTAGTGTCTCGGTGGTTTAGCCACTCGCCCAGATAGCGAAAGGTCGTGGGATGAATCCTACCAGAGGACTCGAAAATGTGGTTGTTTTTTATAGTCATATTTTAAATCTTATAGAAATATAACATTGTGAATGAAAAAAATACATTAATAAATATAGCTTTTATTTTTCAGTTACTTAACAGCTTATTCTGGCTTAAAAGTGAAAAGCTACCAAGAGATAAATGATATTTACAGCATATTATTTATAGAACAACTGTACAATTTTACACTCCCAGCTTGGACACACTCTGTGTTTCCTGATAAGATGGCTGAACCAGCAGGATACAGGTACTACTTTTAGTTGGTTGTTACATATGTTGTGCAATTTTTTTATATATATTTCCTAGATATCTTATGTTTTTGCGTGTTTGGAGATTCAAGGGTCTACATGCATTGTCCATATAAAAGGTGGAGACAATTTACTTGCCAGGATTTTGTGAAGTGATAGGGTCAAGGGTAAAGAAAATGTTCAATAAGGATTTTTTTTGTAAGAATAAAACATATTTTCGTTTTTTCTAACCATGACTTTATAACTTTCACCTGTCATTTTAACTATAAATAATCAAACTATTTTCAATAAAAAGTAAGCATAATCGCCCACAACTGATCCGCACGTTACAACGAACCGCATTGCGGCGAGTGCAGCGCGCTCTCATTTTATAGCAACACAAGATTAAAAGTTAAATTATGAATTGCTGATAGTAAGAACTGATTACCTAGGTACCCAATACTGTGGAAATTTGATAACTCTAACCTCTATTATGTAATGACCTCTATAAATTTATACAATTTCGTGTTACTTCCTGCCTCTCGGAGCCGAAAACCTCTTTGTCTGAAAACACAAACCTTCTTTAACTTTAACAAATAATTTGGGCATCACACCTCAGTAAATTAAACTAATTTTTAGACGATCTTTGTAACTTCAATCATCTATCAATGAATAATTTTTAATAAATGTGCAAACAAATAACAAATGTGAATGCTCACACGTGTATAGTAAATGGCTTTAAATGTTAAAAAAATGGCTAATTAAAACAATGCAATGCAGCAACACAGAGAATGATATTTTCTATTCTTTTTTTAATATTGGAAACAAAATTTAAGTAGAAAGTGTGAATTGTTTGAAACAAAAAAAAAAACAACTTTATGAGTAGAATTATATTAAATTTAATAAATGTACCTACCTCTAAACCTATAAAATCCCATTTAACCTATGTTGTCTAACCTTATAATTTCTAAACAAAGCTCATAAACAAACCTATGTAAGTAAAGATATAAAGTAATAAAAACTCCTTAACCTAAACCCTTAATAAGTAAAAACCTTTTCCTTGATCTTTATCTTATCGAGGTTCTACTGTAGTTCGATTGTAGGCAAGCTCAATGATACTTGGATAATATCTTCACAAAAATAAGCAAAGAAATAAACCATCAAAACTCTAAGCACTACATTCAATAACACTGGCCGGGAAATTAAAGAGGTAGTTACACTGCAATTTATTATACTGTATTGTAAACACGAGTTCGGTGAATCCGGTGTAGGTAGGTAGGTAGGTATATTTTACTTAATAAGTGTGTCACTACAAAATTTTTATAATCAAGTTTTTGTAAAAGAATGCAGGATTTTTGATTTTTTTGATTTATTATTGCGCTAGTATCAGTTATTTTTCGTATTCCGTAATGTAGTCTCCTCCTTTTCTTGGTTTGTGTGTTGTATATGAGCTCAAACTATGACTATTTCCCATAGTCTAATTTGACTCCTACTTCATAAAAGAAAATTTTAGTTATCACTGATTGCTAAATGATATCGCTCTGATTCACACTGAATTAAATTATTTGCTGCACTCGCTGTGACGGAGTTGAGTAGTGTATGCAAATTGTGACACATTTCCGATATCACAATAAGATAATAATGTTTAACATACAACCTAAATAAGCATATTGATACTTCTAGAAAGTCAATTGTTAAATTTTTTGGTTAACTTCTTAACATATACCCATGATAAAATTAGTAATTAAATTTGCGCGTATAGGCAAAAATGTTACTAAATGTTACAAGGTATATATAGTTGAAGAAAATTAATCTTCTTACAGCTTCACCGACGGCACCGGAACGCTACCAATGGCGCGACTAAAAGTCGGCCCCTTAATGAAACAAATAGTCATTAACATGTTCAGCGTAATGTCAAAAAGGAAGCGCAAGAAAATCAAGATGTCTATGTATAGTGGACATGACTTTACTGTAGGCTGTGTACTTAATGCCCTAGGAATGTACGACGGGGTGTGCCCGGTTTATACTTCTACCATTATCATGGATCTCATTTATGGTAAAATTTGTTCTTTCTCCTTAGCTTTGTCGTAATCATTATATATCATAAAGGGAAAACGCCTCTTTCGGACGTAGACACTCTTAGGTCATAGTCACTAGATAGATATGTGGAAAGTTTATTTGCTACAATTTTTAATTCAAACTTATACACTTAAAATTACTTTAAATTAAAACCTACAATTCATTCCATTAGAAGTGCATAGTCCTAAAAGTCAAATTATGTAATAAGAATCCAATAATAACAATTAAAATCCATGCATTATAGAATGAACGTATTCTTCATCCGCCAACAATGTTAAAATATTCTCAAATTTTCAGTTGTCAATAACACAATGAAAATAAAATACGTTATTATTATTATTCGTTTCGTTAATGTATCGGAGTCTATTAGGGCATGTTTGTGAGTTTAATATTAAGTGATTAAATTAATCCCTTCATAATCATTTGACCTATCACATACAAAGTTTAATCCCATGCAACCATCATCTGAGCCGAAATACATCTACTGTAGGAAGGACTCCCCCAAGCGAATCTCCACGCTTAAAGAGGGTTCAAAATCGCAGTGAAATGCCTTAATTCGGAAAAGACTGCTGCCCTCTTTGTGTTTTACGGGATGGGTATAGTGATCAGCTCCAGTAACTTTAGTCGCCTTTTACGATAACCTTCAGTATGAATAGTCTGCCGGATACCACACGGCCTATCCCATTACCCATATAATGACTTATTTAAATGATCGACTTATTACTCAAACCTGGTATCACATACGAAGTAGGTCAGCCAACAGATAAGTGCAGTAACAATTTTATAAATTATGTTGGAATAAGGGTGATAGTTTGTTTAGCTAAATCAATCATAGTCAGAGTAAGGCAATCTGATTGATCTACACTACAGTAATAACTGATAAAAAGACAATCGTGAGGAGTAATTATCACGTCGAGCTATGAAACATATACTCAAACCTGAGAAGTACAAAAGAATCCTTGATCTTGGATTTAAGCAATAACTAATAGCATGAAATAATTTTAACGATTCAACATACTTATTTATTAAGTATCTAAATAAATAATTACTTCTTTTTCAGACAATTCAACAATGTCGCATTATATACAAATCTCATATCGCAACTCCACAGAAATAATAGAGCCATATGTACTTACCATTCCCCATTGCGGAAAAAAATGTCCTATTTCTAGATTCATAAAATTATATGAAAATCTCCTTTCTGTGGACTGGGAGCATGAATGCAACAAACGGGTAAGGCGTGTTATTCACAACAAATGATAGTTTAAAATCAATAGCGCATCAATCTGCCGAAAATATACAAATAAATGAATAAATGAATCTAACTAAATAGTTTTTACATAGATATTAAAACATCGTGTGGTAGATTCATGACTGTTGTATAAAATTGTAAAATGTAGTATACTAGCTGTACACATCTACATATCTTTACATACGTATACATATCATAGGCATTTGTTATCAACATTGTGACTATCACATCTGTTTTCTTTCCAGAATAACTATTCTGACGAATCATCATTGTTTGACACCAATGCATAAGAATAAGTAATTGCTTTATTTAATTGGACATCTAACCCAATTTACGTATTTTTAAAAGGATATAGTGAAACTTGAATTTATAAAATTATAACAGTTTTGGTTGATATAACATTTTTTTGATCAGATAAAAACCAAGCGATTTTTAATAGTTACATTGCAAATACCACATCGTTGACATAGCGATGAATTATAACCTCATGTAATTTTATAGATCATTTTTTAATATAACTTTTCTATTACAAATAAACGCTTTACCTGGGACTGGGTACCGCTGACATCGCCGTAATAATAAATTATTAATTTTTGGGAATGGTAATAATGCTTTGTACCTACTCATAGCAGAGCTTTACAGAGGGGGGATGATCAATCGCCCCTAAGGTTTCCTGCTTCAAAAATAATTTAAAAACTAGCTATAAACTTTTTCACGTAGCATGGGCACGGTAAAGTTAAACAGTAATCCATTTCAACAATACTCAATTTTGATTTTTTTTATTAATCAAAATTTATGGTAAACATACATTTTGAATCATTATTTCCTATGTTAATTCTCGAAAATAATTCGATATCTATTGAACTGTAACATTAGGTCGTATAAATTGTAATAGTTGTGTAATAGATCTTTTTGAACATAAGGTGTGATATCTTCAAAATGTGCCTCTGCAAAGCGTCAGTTTATCTTCGTGGCTTTCGCCGATGCGTCGAAGAACGATACCCTATCCCAGTGTTGGAATTCAATTTCAAGCGAAGCTTAATTTTACACACAGTAATTAAGAGCCACGAGCTGATCAATGGCTTTGTATATGCAAGAAACCTTCCCTGGACCGTCCATATAGTCCTATAGTACGATAAAAAACTCACTTATAAGTCTGGATTGAATTTAAAAAAAATGCATCGTTTACTCGGTAAAAGTGTTTTTATTCAAATACAACACTAGTAGTTTTTACCAGTGGTCTACAGTGATTACAGATTGATGCCTACAAAACGAAGTCGTCATGTGTGTACATTTGAAACAGTCTGAAATTACAGTTACATTTGAACAATACGTACGGCACAGAATAAAGAGGTCATGTCATAAACAGCACATAATTAAGCAGTGAAGTTTTGACGCCTCTTTTCATAAAAATTAGTTGAGATTTTACTTTTGAACCAAGCGGACGAGATCAAACCTACAGAAAACATACATCACTACACAAAACTACTCCTGCATATGAAATATTAAGGCTAACACGAGGGTAGATAATGGAAATTCTGATTAACAAATCTTATTTATTTTTCTGGTTGAGATAAATGTCAATAATAATTCTGCCTGAAAATCCTCAACTTTTTCCAAAAATTATTAGTAATACAATACAAACTAAAATTACGGGTCTCTTTTTTACTTAAAAACGGGGTGGGACAAATTAAAGTTTTGTCGACAACATACTCACCGCTTTAGCGCACATAACTAATATGAAAACGCAAAAGTTGCAATAAATGTAACTTTTCAACCCAACTAAATAAAATCCACATTTATTAGATATTGTTTTATGTTTGATACAAATAATTCTAAAAAGTTGATCCATCGCCAACATATGCACTTTAAAATAATTACTTTCTATCAAGATTCTACAAGCTATTAGACTAAACCATTCAGTTATCTACAAAGCGCATGTGTAAACTGTTATAACACAATATTTTCTAGTTCATGAAATCAATCCGTTGTATCTAAAGTACTATTTGAAAAATAATTTAAAACACCAATTTTCACTTTTAAATTGTAAAGTAATTATTAGTGATATAAAACTAGTATTTACTACTTTTTGTTTCGTAGCTATTAAAGAACGTTATTTTGCTTCGCTTCCAGTAGTGAACCGCTAATATCACGTGGCACCAGCCTGTTTTACTGCAGAGGAACTGCTCTAGTTCACCAGACTAAGAAATTATAATTTTATCGCAGATTTATTGTATTCTAGCCGTAGAATTTGACTCCCAACTTGTTCGTTACCTATTAAGCGGTTCATTATTGTGACTGAAAGCCATTCAGCAGTTAATTAGTAATTTTAAGCTACATTTGTTCATTGTACATAATGTGACTGGAGAAAGCGATGCAAGCAGAATACTTCTATTTAGAATTTGTTATAAATACAGGGAGCGGCAAAATGATCTGACGGTTTTCACTGCCGCGCTGTCGACCGAGCGAGTGGTGGGGGGTGGTGGGGGTAGGGGCGTTCCAGAGACTACGTGCGGACATTGTTAGTAGCCATGGAGCGGTGGACGGCTGAGCATCGTGCGTTCGTTGTGGAAGCATTTTTTAAAAGTGGCGAATCCTGTGTTTCTGTTCAGCGGCAGTTTCGGAGACATTTCAATGTGAGGCCTAGAGGCAAAGTCCCGACTAGAAACACCATTTTGCTTTGGGTGGGTAACTTCAGAGCTACCGGTTCAGCTTTGATGGAAAGGAAAAGTGATGGAAAGGAAAGGAATGTTAGGAAAAGTGTTTGAAAATTTCAGCGCAAGATTGGAAGAATGCATGGCCCAAGATGGTTATCATTTGAAAGACGTCGTCTTCAAATCTTAAATGGATCAAATCAACATTTTTGTTGTTATTTTTATAAATGTTCATAAATACCAATCTGTAATATGCAATAAAACATTTTGTATCACTTAAAACGGTTGAGTTATTTACATTTTAAAACCGTCAGATCTTTTTGCCGCTCCCTGTATTACATAAAAACCCTACATTGCAATAAACCTAAGTTTAGTAACTGAAGCACTTGTGTAATGGAAATCAGAAACAATGACGGTACCACAGAGCTCAGACTCGATCCAATAATGAAAGTTCGATTTATGCATTGACGAATCGACGATCAAATACAGGACTCACAGAACCACAGAACAGTAAAAAAAGTAGAAGTTGCATGACGCGATTTTTCAAGGAAACCTGCGTAACCTTTATCACATATCTTTTAATCACAATAAGATTTCTAATGGTTAAAAAACTGAAAACGTAAGAGCATGGCGTTATAGTTATGCTATTAGCAGCAATGCTTAAGCATACTCTACCAGCAGCCACACGCCAGAAGGCGATTCAAGTTAAACAAATTACAAGGGTTGCAATATAATTATGAATATTATCGATATAGTTTTAAGTTAATGACAATAACATAGGAAATAATAAAAGATAAAATATTCTTATACAATATGAGCATTTACAATGTGCGTATTAAACGTCAGAGATACTCCAAAGATTTATAAGTAAGCGGAAGGTCTAATTGCGCGGAGTAACTCATACTTAAGGTTACGCGGGTACCGCCTACTTGTGACTTCTACTCTTTTTTACTATTCTGTGACAGGACAACTCAAACACCGCGTTCGTCATTTAGCGGTTCGCTTGACGAGCGAGAACGAGAGCGACTTGTTATGTAGAGAATATACTAATAAGTATTTTTATTTTCTTTTTTCAGTTTCCCCCATTGCTAGGTATATCATTTTTCGTCGGTCTGGGCTTGTTTGTGATGATATATGTGGCCCATAAAACACATTTTGCAAGAGTTTCCAGAAATGGGTGAGTTTTTAAATAATTGCTGCAAGTAAGACGCGTAAACGCTCGTTGGTAGCAGTTCGAACAGACTGTATATTTATGACAGCTCTTACCTTTAAATCTAATGCACATAGTTCTTACACTTCCGCGCCTATCGCACATTTAAATAACAATTACCGTATTAACGACGCGTTTATTCTTGTTTTTTCTTTATTATTTTAATCTTGACGTTTCTACTCCTTTAAGGTGCCAGAAAGTAGCACATGTATGACGGCCATTACCTTAGTTATCCCGTGATCACCGCAACTGTAAAGAAGTCGAAAAAAATCAATAAAAAAACATAACGTACATAAAAAAACACGAATAAACGAGCTGTGAATTCAGTAAAAGGGGTTGGTATTATGTCTCGGGACGTATACTAGGCGTGCGACCCGCAACCACATCAATCTATTCTTATTTATTCATATTACTGGACGTTTAACATAGTTTTTTTCCAACTATGAAAGATATCAATAGTTATTATGATATGTTACATAATAAAATCGCATTTTTAAATTATATGAACTCGCAGTTATAAGACTTGCATTTGTTTCAGATTTGAATTCACCTACACTAGCATACAGTCGGTCCCAATCACTCCTATCAAAACCACTGGGACCGTTTCGGAATCGATTGTTCTAAATGGTTTAGCCTAAACCTGATAAATGACATTTTTAGATCTAATTTTTTATCTATTATAGTGCTTGTTCAGTTTGACTCACGGCCGTGGCGGTGGGTGCGGTCAAAAAAATAAGGCAAATTATCACGTAGAAAGTGCGCGTTGAAACGCAAGTGTACAGTAAAGACGGAGTTTGGCAACGCGGCTCCGGTGTTAATGATGCAGCGAAACTGTTGCCGTGATAAAGCTTAATACTGATTCTCTATTCGCCAAATCCATCCACCTGCCACCGTGACATATCGTGCCGTACGTGAACAAGTACTTCATTAAAGTATTTTTATGTAAGGAAGTTGTAGAATATTTGTTTACTTGTGATGCAAATATAGAAAAAATACTATCGACTGAAGGAAAGAGCATTAATAATTATTGATGTTTTTTCCTTATTAAACAAAAGGGTGCTAAACTTTTTAATCTTTATTTGATTTTAATATGTATGAAATAAAGTAGTCTTAACAAGTAGGTATATTTACAATCCTATGCAAAAACTAGTCGATTCAAGAAGGAAGGATGATTCGGAAAGGAAGTTAACAATAAACTATTTAAAAGTAAACAATTATCTGACCGAAATATCCCTCAAACTTAACGACACTTGGATGCCGGAATATTACTTGGTTTTACAGGTATCTTTAGACATTACAGTGGTTTTCATAATATATTGTTACAGTCATAGTGATTAAATAGCTATTATATATAATGACTGGTCATTATATATAATAACAAAGTTGTTTAGACAATGTAATAAATTAATCACTTTATCTGGATATTATACATAATATAGGAGAATAGTTAGCCAAAGTAATAAATACTGTTCAAATGACTTGTTACCCCTCCTGCTCACTTAGACGAAACTTTTCGAATAATCATATTAGTATTGGACACGGTGGTAGAGTCAGAATGATGAAAGAGTTAAAATTAAGATATAAAAATGTACCCGCTATATTCGTCACAGAGTATTTGAATCTGTTTGAATCTTATCAGAAAAAAAAATGCCAAAAAAAGGTCTTGTTGTAAAACCGATTATCAGCAACGAGCATAATTCAAGGTGCCAAGCTGATCTGATAGATATGCAGTCACAAGCTGATTGTGATTCATGTATCAAAATCACCTCACATAATTCGTGCAGCTACGGTCTTTAAAAATCAAGCTAGCAGAAGAGGTAGCGTATCATTTACTAGACATTTTTGCTACATTCGTGTGCCTATTATTTTACAAAGCGATAATGGTAGAGAATTCGCTAACAAAGTGGAAATAAAATCTGTGCTATGTGGCCAGAATTATAAATAGTAACTCTAACACTCTCAATCACAAGAGTTTGTTAAAAGGGCTAACTAAGACGTAGAAAAGATGCTTTGTACTTGGCTGGAATCTAACAAGACAATGGAATGGTCTGAAGGATTACGTAGCAATGTCGCTTAGCTTAAGTCGGATTAAATAGTCTTCCTACTACAACGCAACCCGTTAGTTGAAGTGTCAACAGAAAAAGAGCTAGAATCTATATTATATGAAGACGAAGACCAGTTGTGATGAGGAAAGGGAAACCGAGCCAAATATTACCGACACTAATTCATGAAGGCGAAGAAATAGTAAACCATACTACAATTTTAAACATTGATTCGCAAAATGAAATTCCAGATAACCTGACAACGAGACCGAAAACCGTTAAATATAACGCAAAGTTATGAAGAATTAGAAACAGTAATTGCTCTCGATAAAAAGAAAGAAGATATTGGAGATATCCGAAGATAAGTTGGACAATAGCTCTATCTTCGATAAAATATCCTGCTGCTAATGTAGTGGTAAAAACTCCTGATGAAGACGGCGCCAAAGCCGATGATAGAAACATTATGGCTGTTATAATTTCTCAGGAGACAGAGGAAATGTATAAGTTAGGCATTGAGCATGTGATTCTAAATTAACTTCACGCTAGGAATCAGTTCACAGTCTGCAAAGAAACGTTTATTACATTTGATATCCTTCCCCAACATGAAGTAACCATCAGAGAATGTGCAAAAAAAGTCACATTTTGGTGGCCAAGGTTATCAGCATTGCAACTGTACTGGAGAATACGTTTCTAATAGGTCTAAATGTAAACAGTCAAGCCTCATGTGCAACTCAAAATGTAACAAGAACCTTACTTGTAAGAATAAATATTAATTACGACTCAATTGTTTTTGAATATTATTATTGTAGTTAATTCATGTCGGTTGAATTTAAATATTTTATTATTGTTATCTTTAAAGAGTGATACCAAAAACTTGTACCTTTTTTTGTTTAATGGCTAGCGAGCTTTAAATTTACTTTATAAATTAAAGTTAAATTACTTTATATGACAATGTTAATTAACGTAGAAATATATATGACTATTTTATTATAATTCGTATGATAAACATTATTATTATTTAAATAACAGTATAATATTGCTACACATAAAGTTAGGTATGCTTAAGGGGGGCGCTGGATGGTGGCCTCCCCGCGGCGCGTCCTGGAAACGAACTGGTGCACGGTAACGCAGTGCCCAGTCTCGGCCAACACCATCCAACAGTGAAGGATACCTGTTCGAAGGCGAAATACTGTGAATGCGACGATTTGCGTTACGTCAGAGACGGAAATCCTGTAGTGAGGTATTTGGGGTCTGAATATAGACGTCTCTGTAGGTGGTTGTCAGTTCTGTTTGTAAGTGAGTAGTCCCGGAAGGCAAACGCACACTTTTCTCTCAGTTTTGAGAGAACCGTGCGCGGAATTTTCTTTTCTTGGAACTGCTCCCGCCCTTATAAGGGCGTACACAGCAGGGGGGAAGTGTTGTGTGGTTTAATCCTTACTTTCTGTCCACCTGGACGACGTTTTGTCCTACTAGTGTTCAGAAGGTGGGGCTGTTGTCGGCACCGGTAATCGGGAGCGAATCTCGCTAAGGGGAGTCGCTTTTAGAAGGTGCTGTTTAAGGTGTTGGAAGTTTGGCTGGTTGTAAACCGGAAACACTCTTCAGTCATTGGCAAGTTTAAAACGGATTTCGGGTATCTGGGGTATCCAGACGGTAACCTCGAGATAACCCAAGATGTACGGAGAAGACATAGGATACTCGGCCAGCGGGTCAAGCAGGCCAGTGTCCATGGACTCGGTGAGAGCCGAGTCAAGAAGTAGGAGTATCAGTGCTCTCAGAAGCGCTCACAGGAGGTGGCGTTTGATTCCTCGGATTCTGAGGACATTGATGTGGAGTGCTCAGATCCGAAGGGTCAAGGGAGGTTGCAGATGGCAAAAAGGGGTAGACCACAAACAACGGGACAGCAGATGGGCCTGAGTCGGGCCAAGGCGCTGCTGAAGAAGAAAAATGAAAATTTCTACTTGGAGGAAATGGAGACGAGTAGGCCAAGTCCGGTGGAGCATTACAAAAAGAAAGCGGCTCCGACACCTCTCGAGGAACTAGCTAATGTAAGTGGAAGACAGTCGCCAGAAGTAAACACAGCGAACGAAATGTATGGCCAAGTGCAGGAGTACATCCTTGAGATGTTTAAGGCGATGAAAGAAAATCGCAACTTGAAGTGCTCAGTCAGCAGGCGATCAAAACATCATCGGCGGGCATCCAAAGGGTGATGGAAAAGTGGCGGAACCTCACGGCCACGGAGGAGACGACGAAGTTGCAGAGGCAGAATGATATTCTGAGCAACAAGGTCACTCAGCTCACGGCTCAGGTAAAATCCCTGAGCCAATATGTGAATGAGCTGACAGCACAGAGGGCCTCGCCGCAGAAGAGTGCTCCGCAGCCGGAAGACGGCCCAGGGACGAGCTCAGTGGCGAGCCCAGGATGGTGCCCGCGGGACCCCGGTGAGTTCCTAGAGGCGATAAGGAGAGAGGTGATAAGCTCTGTCAGGACCATGGTCGACGCCCGCCTGGAAGGGCTCGAGCGAGACGGAAGAATTCCACCGGCGCCAAGGCATCGCCCCCCACTGGCGGCCGATAAAAAGAGAGAAGAGGCGCAATCACAGACGCAAAAGAAGAAGAAGCGGGCGGAACCACACTCTGCCCCCAGAGCGGGAGTTCAACAGGCAGTGAGTGGCCAAGCCACTATGGAGATTCAGGAGACAAGCACGGGGGGTGAGCTGCCCTGGAACGTGGTGGCAAAAAAAGCCAAAAACAAAAAATCTCAAGCGGCGGCAGCGGGCAAGCAATCCGAAGGTCAGACGGTGGCAACCCCTTGGAAATCACAGGCTCGGCCACAGCAGAAGAAAAGGACAAGGGGCCCTAAACTATCACCCCCTAAGACGGCGGCAGTTGTTCTGACTATCCCTGAGCAGGCAGCAGAGGCCGGCGCAACCTATGCCCAGGCGATAGCCAAAGCAAAAAAAGAGGTGAGGCTGGCGGAACTCGGCATTGAGGGGGTCACCATCAAGACCACCCAAGCGGGGAAAAGGATGATCGAGGTCTCCGGGACCGACAACGTCCAAAAGGCTAACGAGTTAGCTGGGAAGTTGCGGGTGGTCCTAGAGGGGATTGCCACGGTGTCCAGACCGACGCTGTGTGTGGATTTGCGGGTAAACGGTCTAGATGACTCCGTGGTGACAGAAGACCTACAAGAGGCTCTGGCAGAGAAAGGAGGCTGTCCGGTGGACCAAATAAGGGTTGGTACTCTCCGGATGGCACCGGATGGTCTAAAGTGGGCACTTGTAAAATGCCCAGTAGCGGCGGCAAAAGTGCTTAGCGAGACGGGCAAAGTAATGGTGGGCTGGAGTGCGGCACATATCCGGGCACTGGATGTCCTACCAAAAAGGTGCTATCGTTGCATGGCGACGGGACACCTTAGTGCGTTATGCCCTGACAAGGTAGACCGTTCGGCCGCATGTTTCAGATGCGGGCAGAACGGTCACAAAGCGGCGGACTGTGCCGCCGATATTCAGTGTGCGGTTTGCTCGGCGGCAAAACGTAAGGCGGATCACGTGATGGGGAGCAAAGCTTGCAACCCACCGGTGGTAAAGGGCAAGCAAGTCTCCAAAACCACAATGCCCCAAAGGAGGGCGGCATCGGATGAAGAGGAGCTAGTTTACGTTTCCACATAATGCCAGGACAACATCACGTAAACTTTCTCCAGGCGAATATAAATCACTCCGCTAGGTCACAGGATATCCTGATGCAGCACTTGGCGGAGTGGAAGATTCAAGTGGCGGTGGTTTCTGAGCCATATTGCGTCCCACAAAGGCACAACTGGGTCAGTGCCGTTGACGATATGGTGGCCATAGTAGTTCCGTCCACGGCTACTGGTGCCCTACCCCTAACGATCTTAGAAAGGGGACCGGGCTATGTAGCGGTAGGTTGGGGGGATAAGGTGCTCCTTGGGACCTATTTTTCACCAAATCGAAGGGTGTCAGAACTGGAGCGTTGGCTGAATCTCCTCAATGGAGTGGTACGGCGCATGGCCCCAAGACAAGTGCTGGTGGCAGGAGATTTTAATGCCAAGAATGTGGCTTGGGGCTCTGTTTCTAATGACCCGAAAGGAGAAGCCGTAGGGGAATGGGCCTCGGCATTAGGACTGTTGGTGCTCAACAGGGGCACGGCCTTTACCTGTGTGAGAGGGAGGGGAGGGTCTAGGGTTGACCTCACCTTCGCCACCCCAGCCCTCGCAACGCTAGTGAAAGGTTGGAGGGTACTATCGAAGGAGGAATCCCTGTCGGACCACCCCTACATCAGGTTCGAGGTCCGGCAGGGGAGGATGGCAGGGGGGGGGTCGTCCACGAGCTGTTGGAATGCAAAAGTGGTTCCCCAGATGGGCGTTAACCAAGCTGGACAAAAGTCTGGCGGAGGAGGCGGCTCTTGTTGAGGCTTGGAACAGGCAGGACCTGAACGAAGCGGAGCGGCCCATTAATGAAAGGGTAGAGGAGATGAAGGCGTCACTCACAGCAATATCAGATGCGTCGATGCCGCGGGTAGTGGAGGTGGTCAATAAGACCAAGGTATATTGGTGGAACGCGGAATTGGGGATCCTGAGGGCCAATTGTCTCAGAGCAAGACGCGCCCTACAGAGATATAGGCGGCGTAGAACACAGGAACCAGGAGAGGAACAGCGGCTGTCCGTTCTACACAAGGATATGAAGAAGGAGCTAAGTGTGGCCATCCGTAAGGCCAAAGATCATGCCTGGCAGGAGTTTCTGTCGGAGCTAGACAGGGACCCATGGGGTAGGCCATACAGGATGATCAGAAGTAGGCTCCGGAATCAAGCGCCGGCCATGAACCAGATGGACCCGCAGTTGCTGAGTGGAATCGTCGAGGGACTGTTTCCAGCGGAATCCCCAGCAACGCGCATTCTGATGGCTCCACCTCCTGAATTTCCAGTAGGAGGCGATACCGGGTTCATCCCGGTAACAGAGGGAGAAATGACATCAGCCATGGACCGTCTTCGGGCTAAGAAGAAAGCCCCAGGCCCTGATGGCATTCATGGGAAGTTGATCTCCATCGCCCACCAACATCTCGGGGAAACTCTTCAGGACCTGTACAGCTCCTGCCTGGAGAGGGGAGAGTTTCCGAAATCATGGAAATCGGGGAAGCTCTGCCTTCTGAGGAAGGAGGGGAGACCAGCAGACTCTCCATCTGCATATCGGCCGGTAGTGCTGCTCGACGAGCTCGGCAAGGTACTGGAAAGGATAATTGCCGACCGCGTCGTGCAGCACATGGAGGTGAAGGGCCCGAATCTCTCGAACAATCAATTCGGGTTCAGGAGGCAGCGCTCTACTGTGGACGCAGTGATGGCATTAAGGGCGGAAATCGATAAGGCGGAGGCCAAAGGGGAAGGGGTGGCAGCAGTCTCCCTTGATATTAAAAATGCCTTCAACACCCTCTCTTATGAAGTCATAAGGAGGGCGTTAAGGTATCACCAACTACCACAATATCTGGTGAAAATAATTGAAAATTACCTGGCGGATAGGGAGGTTCTTTTTATCGCTTCGGACGGACGGATAGCGGCGAAGAAGATGTCCTGCGGAGTTCCACAGGGGTCAGTGCTGGGACCGCTCCTGTGGAACATGGGCTTTGATTGTTTGCTGCGGGGGGAGCTCTTGCCACGGATGGGGCTTATCTGTTATGCAGATGATACACTTATCACCGCTCGAGGCACGAGTTTCGCAGAGGCGAGGAGATTGGCGGAGGTAGGAACAGACCTGGTGATTGAACGCATCAGGGCAATGGGTTTGGAGGTGGCCGTGGACAAAACGGACGCTATATTTTTCCACGGCCCAAGAAGAGCGCCCCCTGTTGGGTCTACGATGGAGGTGGACGGTGTGCGGCTTCAGTTCAAGCCCCACATTAGGTACCTGGGGTTAACACTGGACTGCCGGTGGAACTTCCAGCGGCATTTTAAAGAGTTGGCCCCAAAATTGTTGAGCGCTGCAGGGGCAATAGGTAGATTGTTACCGAATTTGGGTGGACCTGACTCCAGCTGCCGTAAATTGTACGCTGGCGTCATAAGGAGCATGGCTCTTTATGGGGCCCCTGTCTGGGCGGACAGACTGAACGCCAAGAACAGGAGGAACCTCAGGAGGCCTCAACGAGCGGTAGCAACCCGAGTAATAAGGGGGTACCGCACAACATCCTGGGCTGCGGCCTGTGTTTTAGCGGGTACCCCCCCTTGGGAATTAGAGGCCCAGATCCTCAAGGAGGTCTACATGCAGAGAAGGGTAGCGAGAGACAGGGGGGAAACACCGACCCCCGAGGAGCTAGCGAATGTGAGGCGTCAAGCGGAGGAGACACTGATGGGGCGTTGGGAGGCGTCCACACAGAACCCATCGGTGGGGGTGAGGACGCTCGAGGCGGTACGGCCAGTACTGCGGGAGTGGATTAGGAAGAGGAAAGGATCGGTTACTTATCGGCTGGCGCAGGTGTTTACCGGGCATGGGTGCTTCGGTAAATACCTGCACCGGATACGGAGGGAGCCGACCCCGTCGTGCCACGAGTGCGGCGCTGCGGAGGACACCGCACAGCACACACTGGAGGTGTGCCCGGCATGGTCCTCGCAGCGCGGCACTCTGGTGGCGGCGATAGGGAGTGACCTCTCGCTGGCCGCAGTGGCTAAGGCCATGGTGGCAACCGAGAGGTCGTGGGAGGCAGCGGTCTCCTACTGCGAAGATGTCATTTCGCAGAAGGAGACCGCTGAGAGAGGGCGAGAAAGCGACGCCAACGCGGTGCTCATCCGCAGGAGGCGACCAGGCAGGAGATGGCGCCAGTTCGCGGCGCGTATCTCAATTTGAGGAAGGAACCCCTCGTAAGAGCCTGGAGCAGACGGGGGTGGCCCGATGTAGGGAAACCCAGCTCCTGATACAGGAGAACGCCGTCTCCACCCCTCCTCAAATGAGGAAGGTGCTGGGAGATGGCAGACCGGTAGGGTTCATAGTCCTCAACGAAGGGAGGACCCCTAACGGACGAGACGAAGGGCGCTGCAGCGTAGGTGGGTAGACCCGTTGTTCAGCGCCATTCGGAGGGTGTCGGTTGATGCCTAATTTGTGCCTAGGCATCGCCCGACGGTGAAGGGGCCCGTAGCGGGCTGGCTGTCCAGCCAAAGTGGTGCTTCCAACAAAGGGACCCACAAGGCTGCAGGACAGTATGGAGGCACAACGACGAGTTTTAGTGGGTATACCTTCGATCACCCACTGGGCTTCGTCATTGTCATTGTCGGGTGGGTGACCGAAGGAGAGCCCCACATAACTCCGTTGTCTACCCAAACAACGGAGTATGCATAAGGCGCATTTCTCGTCGAAAAAAAAGAAAAAAAAAAAAAAAAAAAAAAAAAAGGTATGCTTAAGGCAAATTGAAACCTGTACCTACTTGTTTTATTACTTTATCCAAGTATTCAAAGATATTTTATAAAATTGCTAGTTAATGTGATTAATTCTGAGTCAATTGGATAGACATTATAAATAATGGCTGGATAGTATGTATAATATCCGGATTTAATACTTTGGCTGTAACATATATATATCTAGAAGATTCAACTCATGTAGCAACGTCTCTTAGCCACTATTTCTCTGTACTTCCAATAAAATGATTAATTAGCATTTTGACGGATTTTTTATTTCTTTCCCTTAAATGTAAAACGTTTGAAATACCATAGTTTCATTGGAAACAATTGCAATCTAGATATTTAATAATATTCTTCACCCTAATTATGCACACATAGTATTGATTTTTTTTATTCTTACACCATCATGTGCCAGCGTGCGATTCTCTCGCTACGTATGACTGACACGTGCATGTGCCTTTGTCTCTGCACTCTCTCTTTAATCAATCGGTTCAATAAAATAAATTTACTTCTCAAAAGGAAATGAAAAAAGGGAAAGGCGTAATTCTGTATGAGTTTATACGACGTTGATACGGGGCGCAGGAGTTGAAATACTTTTAGTTGTAGGTTTACGGGGAAAATTATACGGAATGGATTTGTGAATGTGACATTTTTTTTTATTTGATAAAATCATTGACGCACTTGTGTAGAAACATCAAATATGAGCAATTTTCATCGTTAAAAATGAAACTGATCCAGACGTTGGTGGTTAGTCGAAACCTGGGGGTTGTCAGCTTATTATAAATATCTGCTCCCAAAAAAAAAAAAAAAACTGCTGTTAAAATTACGCTGAAATATCTTTATACTGTAAGATCGGTTCCAGGCGAACGAAGCATACTTACTCCAGTTGACTATATTAAATAGTCGTGTAATACAAGTCTTGTAGTGAATTGAAAAGATTTAAAATATCTTTGAATGAAACCGAGCTTCTTCGATACTCTTTTACGACAGAGTTTATATGTACTGTAAATTTTATTTATTATCAACTACAACGCCCTGGCCTCGGATGTTTTTCAGTTTAATTAAAGTCTCTTATTGATATGATAAAAGGAAGTAATAGGTTTTAGTCGTTTAGTGTACTGAAGAAGAAACACTTGCCATACTGTTGGATCTAAACCAATCCTCTATGTCAGAGGTTCCCAAATTTATTTTTCTCATAGACCACTTTCAAAAGTTGTCCGGTGGACCCCCTGCAACTACATTTCTAGTATATTTCCAAAACTCAACAAAAAATGTGAAGATTGGATTAACTATGAAAATTTGCCTTACGGCTGAGTTCCTACAACGAATTAACAGTTTTCGAGAAACGGTTGATTGTTCATTTATAATTACATTGATTGTGCTGTGAGTGGATGTGAAAAAAGTAAATTTGGCCAATCAAAAAAGACATTTCATCCAACTTTACTCTTTTGACACCTACTTACAGCACAAGAAACCAATCGATTCTCACTTATTTTATTTAGAATACTCCCCATTCGGATTGGTAATAATAAAAATAGTATATTTTCTTGTGTTGCAGTTACTGAAATATGTAAATACTAGCTGACCCAGCGAACTTCGTACCGCCTTAGCGTAGCTTTCAATTGAATGACGTTGACATTTGTCAGCGCGGTTATCGATGTGGTGTCACAGATTACCACAGATTTTTGTTTTAAATTGAATGACGTTGACATTCGTTACGTTATATTTTTCAATCTTTCTGAGAGATTTTCTTTATATTTTTTTCCGTAAGAACCTTGTACAGAGTATTAGAAAACTACAAAAAAAAAATCAGCCAAATCGGTCAAGCCGTTTTCATGTTATGTCGTGACAACGGAAAACGGGTTTCATTTTTATATATATAGATTACACTTAATTACTATTGTTATCATATTAAATTTTAAGATTATTAACATAACGTTTACAATGACAATTACAAAATAGTCATAATTTTAATGGTATGTGTTTCATGGATTATCATCAATATTTGGCTTCAATTTGGTTAGGAATAACCGTAAAAGATTTGTTACGACACCAAAACTTTTTTGGACAATATATATAAACGCTATCAAAAGCTTTCTCGCAAATCCCCATAGTCCAGGATATGGGTATACCTGCCAGCAGCCAAAATGTTTAATACCCCTCTTTAAATTTCACCTTCACCTCCTCATTAGTGCTAAGCTCGAGTAGCTTCTCTTGTAATATCACTTTCGTTTTATCAAATGTATTTATGATCCATGGTGAACCATCCAAATCTGATTTTGAAGTCATCATGCAGGCCAATTGAACGTTGAACGTATGTCGGAATACCTTCATCAAAGCATTCTACTTGTGACAAATTTGACAAATTGGGAATTTTTGTAATTGGAAAATTTGGAAAATCGTCAATTCAATCTAGTTCAATTTATTTCAAGAAACAAGTCTCATAATGGTTAGTATATATTCTCTTCTCAAATTTCAATTTCACACTTTGTATTTATTAAATTGATGCTGTCCCTTTGTAATTGTAAGTTAATTTCATTAAATTTTCTGAACAAATCTGTCAGATACGCGATCAGGTTTTTTTTAAACTGGATGTTTACTTTCTAGAAACTCTTAAACTGTTTCAAAAGAGCAATAGTAGGATGCCTTAATAATTTTTATCGCGCCATTGTACAAATGAACGCGTATTCAATGCATTGCTCCTTATTTTGTAAACTGTTAATCACAAATTGTATGAAGCGATTAGTGCAATCTATCACTCAATTTTTTCACTACTTTGCGTTGTTGGTGTATGACACAGTGAATTGCAGTTACCTCTAGTAAAATACGTAAAGGATGGCTACAACGATATCGCCCGACCATGGCAGAAGCTCCATCTGTTGCCGTCAAAATAAATCTTGTGAATAGAATCGATTTTTCCTTAAAAAAATCAGAACGTCAAATATTGATTTATCATTAGTATATTTTTATTTTATCTTTTTGCCAAATAACCTGTAAAAATGTGCCAAACTCTCAGGTGTTCTTAAGTGTCCGTCTCCAAAGTTTTTGCAAAAAGTAGCTGTTCATGATCTCGTCCGTAACAAATGGAAAATTATGTCAACAATAATACTTGAATGCCAGGTAAAGTTGACTCGTCCAGTTGAATAGAAAGACGGGTTGATTGCAGAAAATTACACAAGAAACTTTCAATATCAGAGCTCATTTCTTCAATACGTCTTTTTTCAGTGTTGTTACTCTGAGGAATTCTTTTGAGTATGTCAAACGGAGATTTGTGCAGAGCAATTTTTAAAACCTTTTCAACGGCGGGTAAAATTAACTATTCTCCAATAGTTTTTACCAGATTTAGAATTATGTAGGGAATTATGCAGAGTAAATGCGTAAGCGCAAGGTTATGCGTCGCAGGAGGTCCCTGGGTGGGTGATTTCATTGCGCAACTCCGCGCGCACCATGCGCGCGCAGTGGAGTGGGGCGCTGTTGCAAGCAAAACATTTCGGACGATTGTTGACCTGTATATATTTGGTATATTTGACACAGTAACCAGCTGTTGTCATAATTCGCTCCGATAAAATGTTTTTTTGCGAAAATACTTACCTATTTTTTTTCCAAAATGAAGTGTTTGAATAATAAGTGGGGTGGTTGGGATCTACCTCCTAGCGGTCCACCCCGGGCAACGGCATCACGGACTAACTCGGCCCATGATGACGGCTGAAGATCCCAACAGCGGTGGTAGGCTCCGTAAGGGGCCGCCTGGCTCGCGACCACCATCCTGCCGAAATCCGTCGCCAAGCAGCTCTGCTGCGTTCCGTCGGAGGGCGGGAGTTCCAGTGCCAATGAGGGTTGGTTATAAGTCAGTTGCGCAGCTTAG
Source organism: Calamotropha paludella (assembly GCA_927399485.1). NCBI lineage: Eukaryota > Metazoa > Arthropoda > Insecta > Lepidoptera > Crambidae > Calamotropha > Calamotropha paludella. Next base: position 25,760,133 of record OV656803.1, on the reverse strand, counting down.
GACCGGTCTTGGTATCTTGGCAATGCTGTACCAGGTAACTCATTCTGGAGGGTAGCGGGATCCGAAGCACGGTTTTAGCCATTGGCCGACCGCAGTTAGTAGGGGGCCCAACTAGCGCGCCAGCCACGCGTGAAAGGCTGCCCCGCCAACTCGCGAAAAATCCCGAATTGCTCCACTGTGCCAGTTGGCGACTGGATGGGAGGACCCGGTGGCCATTTCGGGGGGGTTCGGGCGTCCCCGCAGTCTCCAGGTGAGTTCCCCTCTGTGGTTAACTTAGCCTAAGAGTACTTTAATGGTCGACTGAGTAGCGTCTCGACTGAAAATCCAACCCTCCAACATTCACCAATATGATCAAAAATCACAAGAAGAAAGTTAAACAACGGCTGCACATCCTCCCATTAAAAGTGCACCTCGCAAACATCAGAGGACTGCACTCAAATCTCGATCCGGTCCATCACCATCTGGAGACTGAGAAGCCGCACCTACTCTTCTTGACGGAGACTCAGATAGCAACCCCGTCGGATGAGGCGTACCTCAACTACCCTGGTTACACGCTTGAGCATAAATTCAAGATGTGTGCAGGGGTCTGTGTGTTCGTCCGCAATGACATTTGCTGTAGGCGTCTCCGATGCTTTGAAAAAACCGGGTTTTCCGTTATTTGGCTTCTGGTGGACACAGGGGTAGAGAAGAAGCTCTACATCTGTGTTTACCGATCGCACAGCGGTGACCGGGAGACGACTCGGCTCATAGATTACCTCACAGAGACGGCAGACTTGGCATCTCAGCGATATCCAGCGGCGGAGCTTGTTTTTCTGGGGGACTTCAACGCTCACCATAAAGAGTGGCTGTTCCCATACCAGAAAACTGACCATGCTGGGAGAGAAGCGCGACGATTTGCCCTAGCGCTAAATCTTACTCAGCTGGTGGACCAAGCGACGCGAATTCCAGATATTGCTGGTCACACACCCAATTGTCTTGACTTACTGCTGACAACTGATCCACACAAACATTCGGTATCGGTCTCAGCTCCACTGGGAACGTCCGACCATTGTGTGGTGAAATCCGTATCGATCTGCTCTCCTCCGGATGATAGCCCCAGGGGCATGCGGCGGGTATGGCGCTACGAGTCAGCAAATTGGGACGAGATGCGTATTTTCTTTGCATCGTATCCCTGGCGGCAAACTTGCTTCTCTTCTAACGACCCTTCGTGCGCCGCTGATGCGATTGCAGACGTAATTCGGCAGGGAATGGAGTATTTTATTCCATTCTCCGACATTCCGCTCGGTTACAAATCCCGGCCTTGGTATAATGCGGCCTGTGCTCGTGCTGAGGCCCGAAAACAGTCTGCTTACCAGGCTTGGGTGCATATCCGCGATCGCAAGGTCCGCGCACGGAGAATCCGAGCGAAGAAGAGAGCCTATAATTCGGCCGCCAAGTCATGCAAAAGGGTCATTCTCAAGGCGAGATTCGACCACATCAGCCGAATAGGGACGAAACTGTCATCCTACCCGAATGGAAGTAAACAGTTCTGGTCCCTTTCGAAGTCAGTCGAAGCGAATTTCTGCCGTCCTATGATACCACCTTTACTAAAATCTGACGGGTCACTGGCTCATTCTGCAACTGAAAAAGCAAGCTTATTTGCCTCTCTGTTTGCAAGCAGTTCCCGTCTAGACACCGGCTCTCAACAACCACCAAACATACCCCGCTGTGATTCTTCAATGTCGGAGATCACAATACACAATAAGCAGGTCCGTAGAGTCTTACTTAGTCTGGACGTGAATAAGGCCAGTGGTCCTGATGGTATACCAGCAAGAGTACTGAGGTATTGTGCACCCGAGTTGTCTCCTGTGCTAACACGCCTGTATCGCCTCTCTCTCAAAACAGAAACAGTACCAAAATCCTGGAAGCTTGCCAATGTGCAGCCAGTACCCAAAAAGGGTAGTCGTGCCGACCCATGCAATTACCGACCGATCGCCATCACTTCCATACTATGTAAAGTTATGGAAAAAGTGCTGAACAGTAAGTTGCTCTCGTACCTAGAAGACAATGATCTCCTCAGTGACGGTCAATATGGCTTTCGCCGTGGACGTTCAACTGGGGATCTTCTAGTTTATGTGACGCACTACTGGGGCGAGGCCCTCGAGATGCACGGTGAAGCACTTGCCGTGTCACTTGACATCTCGCAGGCTTTTGACAGGGTTTGGCACGCTAGTCTGCTGCGCAAGCTTCCTGCGTATGGTATCCCCGCTGACTTTTGTAATTGGATAGCCGATTTCCTGACAGAACGGTCGATCAGAGTAGTTATCGATGGCTGCTCCTCTGACTCAGTGGCTATTGATGCCGGAGTTCCTCAGGGGTCTGTTCTCTCTGCGACACTTTTCCTGCTGCACATCAATGACCTGTTGATACCAGGAATTGTTGGGTATGCAGACGACAGTACTGTCGTAGAGAGATACCTGTCTAATTCGAAAGCCAGCGGTGACGACGTGATATTGATGAGAGAGGCCATGGTTGAGCGAACGAATCAGAGGTTGAGCCACGTTTCCCAGTGGGGTGAAAGTAACCTCGTCCATTTCAACGCCTCCAAAACGCAAGCGTGTATTTTCACTGCAAAGAGGAGTTCTTTCAACCTCACTCCTACTTTCCGGGGTACATCTTTACCTATGACCGACAGCCTAGAGCTTCTTGGCATGGAGTTGTCGTCAGATCTCAACTTCGGCGCCAACATCGAGTCCAAGGCTCAGACTGCAGCTAAAAAGCTGGGCGTCCTAAATAAGGTCAAGCGATATTTCACGCCGGGACAGCTTTCTTCTCTCTATAAAGCTCAAGTCCGATCTTGCATGGAATATTGCAGCCACCTCTGGGATGGCTCAGCAAAATACCAACTTGCTGCACTGGACACGATTCAGCGCAGAGCTGAGAGGCTCTTAAGTGACAACAAATTGGCGAAGAGCAAGTTTCACACCTTAGCTCACCGCCGCAAAGTTGCCTGTCTGTCGATCTTCTACAGATTGTATTTTGGAGAGTGTGCTCAAGAGCTACATATGCTCATACCGCCATCTCCTTTCTTCCATCGGACATCCAGACGCACTGCGGGCTACCACCCTTTCTTGGTCGCTATTCCTGCCTGTCGCACCAAGCGCTTCTCGAATTCTTTTATAATGCGCACAGCAAGGGAGTGGAACTCTCTCCCTGCGTCTGTATTTCCGAGTACATATAACCCGTCTGTTTTCAGGGCCAGGGTGAATAGGCACCTTCTGGGTTAGCTCGTTCCATCGTGGATTCTGTCTTTGCCCCCGGGCTTGATTGGGATCAAGAGCGAACCCATTCTAAATAAAAAAAAAAAAAAAAAAGTTATGCCTAGAAATAAATTGGGTGTTGTTTATAAAATAACGCTGTATATATATTTTAACAGAATAGGATTAATTAATTATTACAATTAAATAAACAAAGTACCAGCGGCAAACTGATTCTAATTATTAAAAGCAATAAATAGCTAAGATCCACAATAGAATTTTATGAAATCGGCAGAACCGATTTTAATGTACCTAACGTAAAACTTTTTTTCATGAATTATATTTTGATATATTTCTGTAAATTCAGTAGAAAATACTTTTAAATAATATTTAATATCAATATTCAGCGATTTTAATTATTTATTTATAACTTTAATGCACGTTACGAGTATGTAACGACACTTACAATTTATGAAAATATATTCAACTTTTAGTGAACCACCACACATTCGGGTAATAAAATAATTACTAATAAAGTGGGGATAAGAAGTTCAACCTTTCTCGACTTTCTGTTCCTTTATGGAATTGTCTAATAATGGCTCTTTTCAGTATTTAAGATTTAATACGTACCTACTACATGCAAATATTACAAATATACTTATTATAATATAAATATATCTCCTATGGCCTGTTTACTTATATGTATAACAAATAATATAAAAGTGTGTATAGCAAATAGGTAGGTAAGTACTTGCTTTTTTCCAACACTGGCAAACACGAACATTGATCTGCTTTTCTTTTCGAATTGCCGGAAACAAATGAGTAACGTTCATCCTTGGCGTTCGTATTTATATTGGTGAAGAATCAGACAAGTTCATGCAAGATTGCAAGCACACACATCACAAGTCGTATTTCGTCTCTTTGCACGTCTGAACAAGCGTTGCGGACGGCGGTGGTGGAAGCGGGGCGCTCTTTGCTAGTTTTGTTGTACTGAATAGGGAATATGCAAGATTTTAATCGCTGAGTTTCTTTAAATATTATCTGCCTACATTGATAGGTGAACTCAAGCGAACATTTTAGTTCTTAAACATCAAAACCAGATAACTTTTCGTGGACCCACAGCTTACGATTTTTTTTCGTGAACCCCCATTTTTTTACCCCAACGTAGACCTCCGTCGAGTCTCGCGTGGACTCTAGGGTGACACCTGGACCACTTGGTAATCAATGCTCCATATCAACTAGATTGCGTACTAGCCCACATCTTAGTTAAAATCCACATTCTTGTATATGTATGTTGCGAAAAGAGCATAATTGCGATGCTTAATGTAAGACATTACGTCGTTGTTCAAAAATAGAAATGACCCATTGTAGTCACTTACGCATGATTCGTTTATTTCATGCTTTGTACATTCAACATTTTAGGAACAGAATGTACAATTATTTAAATGACTTCTGTGGTCATTTGTCTTGCGTCTAAATTCTCATGGTGACGCTACTCTCGAGGTCTCTGGTTAGACCCCGGGTGGCACAATGTAAAATATGCACTTTCTATATTGGCTCGATAACAAAGTGCTTTAGCGAATTAACTTGGATAAGGACAATGATCTAATTTTGTAAGAAAATAATTTAATTAATTATTTACGTTGTCGTGCATAACCTCCGCAACCTAAGACGAACACTCTAATCAGTGCGTTATTGAGTTCTTCAGATGACTTCAATATTTCTAATTCAAAATAACTAAAAAACGTTCTACGTTTCCTTTTATATAGATATATTTGCTACTACGAACTAAAAATTCAACAAGAACGAATAGTAAAGATATTAGAGGATGTAATCCGAATGTTAAAAATAACTAGTCTGGCCATATACTGTTATATAAAACCTTTTCTTTTTTTCAACTTTTAAATTATTTTGAATTCGTAATGCGTTTATTATTTTAAAATCTTTTTCAATATCGCGCCATTTCCCATATTTTTTCGTGTTCATTAGCAAATTACAATATGGAACGGGGTGTTAAAGAAAATAGGATTGCAGTAATCGCCTTGAACGAAGTGGGTATGGAGCCGTCGGTCATATTCCAGACACTTTAAAAGCTTGATATTAGCCGTATGTTCGTATACCGTATTAACATCAAATTCAACAACACTTCCTCTGTCGAAGACCATAAAAGATTGGGGCGGCCGCGTGCTGTTAAAACTACAAAGGCTGTTAATACTGTTAAAGCCAGAATTCGTTGAAACCCCATTAGGAAGCAAAAAATCTTATCGCGAGAAATGAATATTCCCGATAGAACTCTGTCGCGTATTATGAAACGACCTGAAGCTTGGTGCTAATCGTCGATGTACAGGACATGCCCTAGATCAATCTTTATAAGTAAAGCGAGTGGATCGATCAAAACGTCTTCTGTACGTCCGATACGCAGGTGAAAGGGACTGAAATATCCTCATTATCGATGAAAAAATTTTCACCATTGAAAAGCACTACAATAAGCAAAATGATAAAGTGTACGCTCAAAGTTCTAAAGAAGCTGTTCAAGTGTTCGGAAAGGTACAATGTGGTCATCATCCTGCGTCAGTGATGGTTTGGTAGGGCGTGGCAAGGCGTCACAAAACTACATTTTTGTGAAAAAAGAGTGAAAACTTCAGCCAAAGTGTATCAAGAGGCTTTTTAACGTGGACAGTTGGACTCGCCACCTGGTCGGTCGGACGGTCACAAGGCACGACCATACTACCCAAGCCTGGCTTAAAATCAACGTTCCGGACATTATTAGAGGTGAAGACTGGCCCTCATCTAGCCCAGACCTCAACCCTTTAGACTAGAAATTATAATCAGTTGAATAACACGGCTACCTCGAATCTCTTAAAAAATCTCTGGAGCAAGCAGTAGCAAAATTTTCTATGGAAACAGTACGTAAATCCATAGATTCGTGGCCAGACAGATTTAAGGCCTGAATAAAAGCCAAAGTTAGCCATTTCGAATAGAATATTTTTTATTATTTGCCGAAACTTTAATAAATATGTACATATAAGTTTTGGTAATATTACATTACTTTATAAAAAATGCATTTTCATTTGTAACAGAACTTATGGCCGGACTAGGTACCTAAGTCTATTTCAAGCTATTAAAAATATTTCCTTCTAATTTAATTATAATAAAGTAACGTACCTAAATATATAGGAAAGTATAAACAAATACTTTGGGTTTGAAAAATTTAGTCCCAATTATATTTAAAATGAGTTCATTGGTTCTGGAAGATAGGAGCCAATAGTTCTGCCCTGTTTGCTGAGAAAAACATGCTTGTGCCCCTGACCAGGTATGCCACAACTGACTGGTTTCGCTTTGTACCTGCCGACGCCAGGCCACACGATAACTCGTTGATAGCCAGGAGGCTTATCGTACGAGCTGTTGAAACCTTGTTTATTTTCTTTAAACACTTTTGGTTTATCTATATTCACATTCGCCGGCCCTGGTTCATCTGCACGCTTGACACACATTGCAATGTCTACTAAAGCAGCTCGACCTCTATAGGGATGTCTCCTGTTTGTCTTATTCATCGTTCCAAAGTGACTATGCTTGTACTTCTCTAATGAACCCTTCAACGCTATAGGCCACGTGGCAGCAGAGGTTTTTAATGATGTGTTAAAGTGGTTTTTAATCGTTGACCCATCCCTTTTACCTGTAAAAAGGTCGTAAGGCCCTCGAAGAGATACTATTTTCTTAGATTTTTGTTCAATGCTTTCCTTATCTACTATCTTGTATCGATTTGGAGCCAGTGACCAGTTAGGAGCTGTATCTTTAAATCGACAAGGTTCTTCTCGTTCGAATGATGGCCTAGGCGAAAGGGGTCCGTAAGGCGCCTTGAAAGGAACAGCTTTATAGTACGTTCCTGGCCCAGGAATCATATTTTTAGAGGGTCTGAATCTAGGAGTTCTTCCGAAACTTAAATTTTTACAAGCTGGTTCGTAAGATAGCGGCTCCCTCAATTCTGTCCACGCAGGGCCAAGTATAGATTGCTGCCATCGACGCTGGGCAAGAATAGCTTGGTTTCTATATCCTAAATTTTTCGCCCATTCTTCTAGTTCTTTTTTATATCTCCAGGGATTTAGCGCATCACCTTTATTTTTATTTACTTCAAATATCTTATGTAGTGGTTGCGGATGATAAAGGCATGGATCGCAGGCCTTGGGACGAATAGAGTAAAGTCCACTAGGATCTAATCCAGGATGACCTGTTATCTTCCCGAATCTTACTAAACTGGATCCGAAAACTGCTTTTGCCTGTTTTTTATTTCTCATTGTTTACAAAATTAAAGAAATGTTTGAAAATGGGTTCAAAACAATAACATCTAACTTATCGTTGACGTTTTTCTGAAAAATAGGAAAACACTCTTAATTTATTTTACTTTTACTATGTTTAGAATAAAACGTAGTGATTACATACTCTCTGGTTAAGAATGTTAAGTTGTCAACCAAAAAAATATAATATGATCATAGAGTACTACTGCATATCCGGTAAAATGTAATACTGGTTCCATGGGTTGGTTAACATTTTTTTTGATAAACAAAAATGGTACCATGGTTCTAATAAGTACTACGAACACTGACGTTTATTGTATTATTAGATGTCACTGCTTAGGTAGGTACATACATTTAGCGACTAGAAAAAATAATCCTATTCTATTTTTTAGAAGAAATAATGAGAAGAAGTAGGGAGAGTTGGATAATACCGAGCCCCTAAGGACTTGGGTCCATAGTTAGGAAAATATTTGATATTAAAAGAAACAAAATGCAGTAATTAGTAGGACATTTATTCAGGTACATATACCGTATAACAAAAAAATCGAAAATTAAAAAGGGAAGTAATTATTTTAAAATTTCAAAAAACGTTAAAAGCGTGGTATTGTCAAACCGGTCTGATAATATCGTGCGTAGGTTTGATAAAATCGTGCCCACATTAATTGCACACAGGGTAATGGGGGGTCATAATTTTCTCCCAATTTAAATCGATCTCTAATTTTTGATTTAGGGATACTGAAGTTTCTAGCAGCTGTCTTTATTTTACTTCCGTTTCGTATAGCAGTGCAGCCTTCATATTTTCTGGATCCCATGACTTCATCTTTTTCTTTGACACAGATTCATCCATCTAAATCGAATATAAAACAATGACACGGACAGACAAACCGACGCACAGACAGACACAACATACATAACTTTTTTGTCGGGGGTAAAATCAAGTTAATGTAAATAATACATTATTTTCATAGTTTACAATTTCGCGCCCTCGTCTGATAATATCGCATCCCGGGCGCGAAATTGTCAAACTTACCCATTAAAATTTTAACCTTCAAATAATATAGAAAAGTTTATAGTTTGTAAAAACGTATTTTAACATTAATTCTACAGTATACTAGCATTAAAAATGAATGGTATTAAAGTATTATAATACTACAGTATCGCTTACCTCTTATCGAAAGTATGTACGAGATTTTATAAGGAGTGACGAAAAAAACTTCTACAAAATGTGCTGTCTCCGTCGTCGCGCGGAATGTAGTGGCGACGCGCGGGGAAGGGTGTAGGCATGTCGAGCTTCGATGTTTACGCACTGTATCGCAGAACCAGTGGATGGTTTTTGAAATATGCTGATGCGCGGAATTATCAACCGCGCGGTAATATCCAACTCTCCCCTAATATTGTTTTAGTACAAAAATAATACTAAAAAATCGACTATCGAGTTATTTTCAATCGCCTAAGAATAACATTGTAGATATCTAATATTAATGAGACAAACCTCACTTGGTGCTTAGTTCTTACTCTGAATGACATTTACTTATTACCAAATTAGAAATCGTGTATCGTACATTTGCATTAATGTTCTTAAGCACAGTACCATCAGATTAATTACTGCACATAATAATAAATTACTTTTAAATGCTCATTTAAAATTTATTGTTGTCTCAGACGTTGTCTCGCCCGATCGCAGCGCGCCGGGTACAATTGCTTAACCCTTCAGGAGTTTACAAGGACACGCAAAAAGTTATAAAAATAGGTCCAGTCATCCAACCAACCGTCCAGTAACAGACCTGTAGGAGGGCTATTATTTTTAATAATTTTAAAATTCAAATATTTTTGACACTGAGCGTCTCATCTCTCGCTGAAGCCATCTGGATACATATGTATGATATAATATAAACATCTATAGCCATAGCCACCTTATGTAAAGAAAATTTAAATAAAATTTAATTTGTCTTAAATCTACTGTGCATTGTCTTGTAAATAGGTAGTAGGTATATTTTCTGTGATGCCCTTCTAACGCCCCGTGCTGTAATTGAATTTAAATTTAATGATTTTTAGTCAAAGGGTTGTAGTTATTACATGACATCTAATGGAGTACGTACTTGGGAAATAAAGAAACTTTAAATTAGCAACATTTATTTATTTTCGTTATTCCAACCGATCGAAGCGGCGGCCGACGTCCCCTGTATTGTAGAAAATTCATTGCACATTCCACAAGATGGCGCTCCTAAACAAACCACCACGTCGAAGTTAATATTTTTGGTACACTCTGTTTGAATCATTGATGGTATTTTATGAACACAATATAAACATTCATTTAAATAATTTTTAATATATTAGGAAATCATTTTAATTGTTATGATATTAAGCATATCTCACGCCTTCTATCATATAGGGAATAGTAGGTACCTACTAGTGTTGTCAGATGTTCCGATTTGCGCAGGTCGTCCCGATTTTCAGGGGTCTGGGGACGGGTCCCGATTCGTACCTGATCGGGACGTTAAATGTCTCGATAAATCAAAAGCAGGAAAAAAGAAAAGTTTTTTTTTTCATTTAAACCATTTTCTCCTCAGGATGACTCATATACTAAAACGTCAATGGTTAACATTATTGAAAATCTAAATATTGATACTTTTTTCGCCATGGATCAACTTTATGAAGAAGTTTGTAAAGTCAAAGAATTAGTAAAGGCAGCAGTGCAAAACAAAGACTAAACGCCGCTACGAACATGGCACAACATTTTAAAAGACAATCAAGACTTAGTAAATCTTCAAAAAATATTATTATGGCTTTAATTCCAGTATAAAACGCAGCAACAGGAAGGGTATTTTCCCAGGCTAACTTAATTTGGTCTGAGAGGCGAAACCAATTGACACTCGAGCATGTGAAAGCAGAAATTCAAATTAAAACCAACTTTAATATGACTTGCAATGAATTTCATAACTATTTTTTAAAAAACAAAGCCATTCTGACCACAACACAGGTCAAACGGTAAAATTTCATGTAGGTAAAAAGACAATAACTGATAATAAAATAGAACAATATGAAACAAAAATTAACCGAACAGTAAATGACATAATATTATGGTTAGAATCTAATAATCTTAAAGTAAATTTAGAAAAGACAAATTTCATGACATTTTATAATAGGAAAAAACTTGTAATGACATTAATATTAAATGTAAAGACGTAACGATAAGTGAATGTAATGTAGCCAATTTCCTAGGCATTACTATTGATAATCAGTGCTCTTGGAAATTTCATGTGGATAAAGTCTTTAAAAAAATCAATAGATTTGCCTATGCACTCTGGCGATTTACAAAAATAAGCAACATTAAGACAGCTCTTCAAGCTTATCATGGATATGTAGCATCAAACCTAAGGTACGGGATTATTATCTGGGGAAATTCAACCGAGTTCAAGAGACTATTTATCTCGCAGAAACAGTGCGTACGTGGACTAGCTGATATTGACTCGATGACTTCATGTAGACCCTACTTTAAAAAATTTCGGCTTATGACGGTATACTGTTTATATATACTTGAATGTTGCATATTCGTAAAAAAACACCCAGAACTCTTCACTAAATGGTCTCAACATTGTAATTTTAACACACAGAATACAGAACGACTACTTGGCCCTAAAATTAAAACAGCCTTATATTCAAATAACTGCTTTCCAATGATAATTAGGATATTTAATAAATTACCAAATGAATTCAGGCAAAATCCGCTTGAAATTTTTAAACGGAAACTAATGACATGGCTTATGGACCAATGCTATTAGGGTGAGTGGGGGAAGATCGAACGGTTTTTTGATGAGATGAGCAGTGTTGTGTTTGACGTCTTGTAGAACAGTACATATTAACTTAAGCCAAAATTATATCTATAGTGAATAAAGTACAAAGACCATATTTTAATGTCATATCGATAAATCCCTGTTTTATTTATTCGAAAGCAAAAAAAATTAATTACAATGTTTTTATCGAAAGAAAAAAACAGGGGGGAAGATGAAATGGTGGTGGGGAAAGATCGAACTAGTTTCTAAAATCGTTTATATTAATGTTAGACGATATTGACGGTCAGTAGGCTACTATTTTAATTGTCCTGACACTTCAGAGCTGTCTATAATATCAAAATACCTTCAAATAACAGAGATAACACAAATTATTTGATTTTTAAATTTCAATCTTGCCCCGCCGGGGAAAGATTGAACTAGAGGTTCTCAAACTTTTCACTATACAGAAAATTAAAGATATCAATCATATAAAATCTTTTATTGTTAATGCCAAGATAATTTTAAACACAATTACGTTCATGTACCTTTTACCATTTTCATCAACAAAATATTTAGCACAAAACGCAAAAAAATTAAATATTTCAAAATTAAACAGCTAACCAATGAATAAGATCTTAGAAAAATACCATAACTAAAAACATAGAAAAACTTCTAAAAAATATTATTTATCTTCAATTAATACATATAAAAAAATGTGTGTTTGTTTGTTATATTAAAAATCCGATTTTTTAATAAAACACTTTTATAATTAATCCTGACGTTTCGACTCCTTTACGAGAGCACACGACAAAAAGTGATTTATTCAAATGTGTAGTGTGCGCGGTAGTGTAAGAACTAAATTATGAAAACCGATATATACTAAATGCGTATGGATGTATACACGGTACATGGACCAACATAATATTTTTTACAATTAATGTCTATTTGTTCCGGCTACATGTCGGAAACAGCTCGGCCAATTTTGACGGGACTTTAATTGGTAGATAGCTGATGCGGTAAGAAATTACTTAGGCCTCTTTTATTTTAGAAATATTATTTACTTTAAAAAAATAACTGTTTTGCACAGGCCAAGTCACAGGCACAGCTAGTACAATATATAAACAATAAATAACTAATCTTAAATTTGGCATATTTAGGAACTTTATATTCTGTAATCTTTAAGTCAAAATCAAATCATTAATACAGCAAATTGGCCATTAATAGCACTTTATGGCAAAAATACCGTTACCAAGTCTTTATTCTATCTAATACTTACTACACTTAAAAACTCAACGATGACGTGGATTTTCCAGAATGCTTCATTCTTCTGCACTATGATGTAGACGTGTACATAAATCAAGTTATTGAGTATGATTTAACTACTATTGACTTGACTGCACTCGTGGCGTTCGCTACGCATCGATTCCCGGGTCGGGTGTTGTGCTTTTTCTGAATTTTCTAAATTCTATTAGCACAACCCCGGATTTGGAAGTCCCGAGTGATGTCAATGGGCGGCCACCTGTTACATTGGGACCTAAAAATTTGTTCGGCCGTGGTGGATGCGATTGCACATCTGGAGTACACGGGGGTGAAGATAAAAAACAATATTAACTACTACATCTATGTGCGTAAAAATCAACACAAAAACAGAAGTGAAAATATAAGATACCCTAAACAATTGTTAAAACTAAACGTAAACATTTTTTAAAATCAACAAAACAAAAAACAAAAATAAATAACAAGAAACAACTTATTAAATGTTGAATTTTTTTAAATCGACCTCAAACCTTATTTGGCCGCGACGAGAAATTTCCGGTTGTGGAAGAATACAAACTATATCTTCCGTGTTTTTTAGGACACTTGTATCTTCTACAACTGGATAGGTGAAAGATATAATTGTATCCGACCTTGTCTCTTTGACTTTTCGTACAAATTTAATTACAGGCATGTGGTTTTCATAAGACAAAATCGTTCCAACGAAATGTTTGACGTTCTTTTTTGTTGTAGTAAATTTTACTACAACCTAATCATCTTTCTTTAACTCACTAGATTTATCGTCAAAAAATGTTATTTCACCTAGCCGCAATAGTGTATTTGGCCAGGGATTTATATTTTCCTGATCTTCATCTTGTTCTTTTAAGCATTTGTCAATAAATTCTTCCATATTTTTATACTCAGAATCATCAGATTCAAGAATTTTAACTTCTATCTCACTTTCGGAGCTTTCAGTCTCGCTATACAATACCCGTTTCCTTTTTCTCTGTATATTTTTAGATGTTTTCTTTTCCTGTTGGTCTTCTTTTTTTATGTAATATTTTTTAATATAATTTTCTTCTTTAATTTTACTACTTTTTTAATATTTCCCAGTTTTCCTTTTGCGACTTGACTTTTTTTCAGAGTTTTCTTCTTTGGAATTTCTATCTTTGTCTCAAGTATATTTTGTGTTATTTTTCACTTAAGGTTTTTTTCATAGTCTCTGTGATTACTTCCGCTCCTAACGCTATACGCCTTCTTTTGATCTTCGAGTCGAAGCGAGGGGTTTGTTTGACTGTTTCGAGAAGTAGTTCTTCAAAACTGACTAACTCATTAGAAATTATATTAATTTTTGAATTTTGTCTCTGCAAATTACTTGCGGATGTTGATACATTTTCAATTTTAACATTATCTGATGTCAAACAGTTAGGTAATTCTTCTTTGTGGTACGCTATGAATTTTCGTGCGTATTCGTGATTCTTTGACACATCCGCCAACAGATGAACACTTTCGAACTCTATAGCTAAAGGATTATTTTCATAATATAATAGCATGTCATGTTTCATCAGCACATTGATAGCATTAATGCAAAGTTCTTTTAAAGATACTGGGCTTAACGTTGATAAAATATTTAACTGCGTATCTTGGTGTGAAAACTGTGAATCTACATGTGGTGGAAGGGAATATTGTGTATCATTTACTGACGGATATTGAGACTGTCGATGTGAAGAGTGGGGATTGTTTTTTTGCGCCTCTTCCCAACGCTTGTATGCTCTAGGGTCGTATTTATCAATTGGGACCACCTTAGAGTTAAAAGTGTATATTCCTGCTTTTTTAAAGCCGTTCACTTCATTTCACTTCATTTCACTTCATTTCACTTCATTTCACTTCACTTCACTTCATTTCACTTCATTCCACTTCACTTCACTTCACTTCACTTCACGTCACGTCACTTCACTTCACTCCACATCATTACACTTCACTCCACTTCATTTCACTTCACTCCCCTTCATTTCACTTCACTCCACTTCATTTCACTTCACTCCACTTCATTTCACTTCACTCCACTTCATTTCACTTCACTCCACTCCACTCCACTTCACTTCATTTCACTTCATTTCACTTCATTTCACTTCATTTCATTTCATTTAATTTCATTTCTGACGGCAAAGTTCAATTAAAAATATAAAAATCAAAACGCAATAAATTAAACCCTGATTTAAAAACCTTGTTTTTTGTTTACTATCCCGATCTGCAACCCTAAATCCCGATTTTTTTTACCTAATGTACCGATTTAAAACAAATCCGACCTGGCAACACTAGTACCTACTATAGTAACATTATTTTTATCGTTTACCTGACAAGAAAACGATTTTCTCTTTTGTAGCGTAAAATATCATATATAAATAGATACGTCAGTGCAAAGTTTGTGACGGGGTGCAGCCGGAGAAATAAAAGCTCGTTTAGGTCACTTGTTTTATATTTAAGGAATTAAGGCACAACTGAAACAATTATTTAAAAAAAATGGTAAATTACACTGAATACAAAAACAATTTCACATTTATCAATAAAAACATATTATAAAAGGTAGGGCTACTTACAATAGTGCCTTAGGAAACTTATAGACTTATAAACAGGAACTGGTGGTACAGAATATATACAGGGCCATTTTATAAACACCATCCAAATTTATATATTATATTCTTTGAAGAAAGTAACGAAACAAGATTTTTTTCTTTTAATATCACTCAGTACTTAAATATTAAGTTAAGCCTACACAAAGTTATCCGAGGAAAACTACCGATTGCTGTCACAGTCACGCTACGCACGGTGTTGTAGCAGATGATAACACGACCCCCGCCCCGCCCTCCCGTATTTCATTGATACATTACAATGATTTTCATAAGTTGTAAATTTAAACGAAATAAAATAGGAACGTCAAATTGAAAAAGAGAAGTTTTTTTGTTCTTTGATTATAACAATATTAATCGATAACACTTTTAATAAATAAAAAATGAACATAAAAGTAAGCCACACCTTATGCACTTACGTCGCATTTTTTAAAATTTAATCAACTTATGTACAATAATTGGTTGGAGTAAAGCAAAGGTTGTTTCTTAACCACAGAATCTAAAAAAACACAGGGATCGCAAAGGCAATTCGAAAATCGCAAAAAAAATGCAGTGCCAAAACCTTAGTACCTACCTACCTAAGTTATTTTTGTCTATTTTTCACGATAGGATAAAGAAATGTATAATTAATAGTTCTAAAAATATTTTTGTGAAAAATTTCACAAGTCTTAGCCGCCCTGAACACATTTTGCTTTACTCCAACAAAATAATTAATTAAAAATCCAAACAAAATACACTTACATGAAGTTTGAAAACAATCACTTGAAGCCAGGCGTATACGTAGGCTCGATACGACAGCACACAAAGCTGAAATTATTTCAATCTTTTATTTATGCCAAAGAAAGGCAAATTAGTTTATCATACTTTTTTATATAAAAACGGGATCCAAGCGTCTATCGCTGAGTAAACACAGTGCGACAAAATACCTACTTTCTTATAGTAGGTAAATAATCCTATAGAACTGGCAGCCGCTGTCAGAAGTTCTAGAAACTGAGCTCTACCCTTGTTTTAAGTGCAAATCCCAGAAATCCAAGTAAAATCATTTCCATTTGAAGTTTTTCAACCATTTGCATTTCTAGTACGAATATGTTTCCAACAATTACTAATTTGTTGACATTTTTACAATTCACCTAAAATAAATTCCGTACTATTTTACTGAAGTATTTGAGTAAATGAAGATAATAATTTTAATTTTCAGCTTTGCCTGCGTGGCCGCGATTTACTATCGATAAAGTACCTATGTACAAAGATATATATATATATATATACAAGGTCATTTTATAAACACCATCCAAATTTATATATTATATTCTTTGAAGAAAGTAACGAAACAAGATTTTTTTCTTTTAATATCACTCAGTACTAAAATATTAAGTTAAGCCTACACAAAGTTATCCGAGGAAAACTACCGATTGCTGTCACAGTCACGCTACGCACGGTGTTGTAGCAGATGATAACACGACCCCCGCCCCGCCCTCCCGTATTTCATTGATACATTACAATGATTTTCATAAGTTGTAAATTTAAACGAAATAAAATAGGAACGTCAAATTGAAAAAGAGAAGTTTTTTTGTTCTTTGATTATAACAATATTAATCGATAACACTTTTAATAAATAAAAAATGAACATAAAAGTAAGCCACACCTTATGCACTTACGTCGCATTTTTTAAAATTTAATCAACTTATGTACAATAATTGGTTGGAGTAAAGCAAAGGGTGTTTCTTAACCACAGAATCTAAAAAAACACAGGGATCGCAAAGGCAATTCGAAAATCGCAAAAAAAATGCAGTGCCAAAACCTTAGTACCTACCTACCTAAGTTATTTTTGTCTATTTTACACGATAGGATAAAGAAATGTATAATTAATAGTTCTATATTTTTGTGAAAAATTTCACAAGTCTTAGCCGCCCTGCACACATTTTGCTTTACTCCAACAAAATAATTAATTAAAAATCCAAACAAAATACACTTACATGAAGTTTGAAAACAATCACTACCTTAAAGTGTAGGTAATTTCTCTCTAAACAGTCTTGCACGTTTATGAACATTGTCTTTAATTGTATTACTTGTTTTTTCACTTTGTCACTTCGTTAAATGCACGGATTATATTCATATTTAAGTTTTCGAGGTTTTGGGCCTTCTTCACATAAAGCCCGTCGTTCAATTTCGCCCTCGATTTCAATTGCAAGTGTGAAAACATTTCGTTAGGTAGATAATTATGCGACGTAAATGCGTGAACGCAACATTGTACATAGCGGAAAGTCCGCGGGTGACTGATTTCATTGCGCCGATGTCGTTACAACTTGCGCGCGCAGCTCGGTGGGGCGCTGCGGGCGGTCGGTCGTTCAACTGTAAGTACCTATTTTGCCAGTAACCAGCTGTTGTAATAATTCGCTCGGACAAAATTTTTTTTTTCGGAAATTTTACCTCCCAATTTTTTTTCATAAATGAAGTGTTTGAATGATATCTTATGCCTAGAAAAAATTTGGATGGTGTTTATATAATAACCCTGTATATACAGGAAAACTTGTGAATTATGCTTATGAGCTTATTATACTTGTGAGCTTATTATAACTGCTCAGCAATATAAATATTTTTAAATAATTTGATATTCACTTCACTTTACTTCACTTCACTTCACTTTACTTCACTTCACTTTACTTTACTTCACTCCACTTCACTTCACTTCACTTCACTTCACTCCACTTCACTCCACTTCACTTCACTTCACTTCACTTCACTCCACTTCACTCCACTCCACTTCACTCTACTCCACTTCATTTCACTTCACTTCACTTCACGCCACTTCATTTCACTTCACTTCACTTCACGTCACTTCACTTCACTCCACTTCATTTCACTTCACTCCACTTCATTTCACTTCACTCCCCTTCATTTCACGTCACTCCCCTTCATTTCACTTCACTCCACTTCATTTCACTTCACTCCACTTCATTTCACTTCACTCCACTTCATTTCACTTCACTCCACTTCATTTCATTTCATTTCATTTAATTTCATTTCTGACGGCAAAGTTCAATTAAAAATATAAAAATCAAAACGCAATAAATTTAACCCTGATTTGAAAACACCTTGTTTTTTGTTTACTATCCCGATCTGCAACCCTAAATCCCGATTTTTTTGACCTAATGTACCGATTTAAAACAAATCCGACCTGGCAACACTAGTACCTACTATAGTAACATTATTTTTATCGTTTACCTGACAAGAAAACGATTTTCTCTTTTGTAGCGTAAAATATCATATATAAATAGATACGTCAGTACAAAGTTTGTGACGGGGTGCAGCCGGAGAAATAAAAGCTCGTTTAGGTCACTTGTTTTATATTTAAGGAATTAAGGCACAACTGAAACAATTATATAAAAAAAAGGTAAATTACTCTGAATACAAAAACAATTTCACATTTATCACTAAAAACATATTATAAAAGGTAGGGCTACTTACAATAGTGCCTTAGGAAACTTATAGACTTATAAACAGTAAACAGGAACTGGTGGTACAGTATATATATATACAGGAAAACTTGTGAATTATGCTTATGAGCTTATTATACTTGTGAGCTTATTATAACTGCTCAGCAATATAAATATATTTAAATAATTTGATATCGGTGAGTCAACCACTCTACGCGCTGACTCTGGTAAGAATAAACTTCGAACAAAACAAATAAAAAGAGACAGACTGTAAATTTAAAATAGGAAAAAGAGACAGACAGTAAATTTAAAACAGGAAACGAAGAGAAAAGAAAATATGAAAAATGGCCAGAGAAGAGCGCAATGAAAGCAACGAGTCGCCAATATAGCTATGGCGCCTCGTTACAATACCCGCTCCCCCCTGGAAGAAAAAATCCTGGGTATAAAAAGGATTTTTTATAAAACTATGTAAAAATGTGACCATTTTATATAAAAAAAACATATCTTTAATAAAAATGGATGAGATGAGAATTGTGAAATGAGAAAATAAGGAGACCAGCTTCCTTACATGCATCACTTTCCTTACATGCATCACTTTCATACTTCCAGAACATACATCAGTCAACGGTCATGGTTGATTTAATAAGACAACCAGACTCCACGCGGTAGAGTATCCAAAATTAATTGAACACTCAACTGGCTCCCTAAATTAGTGAAGGCTTATTTAACCAGTCACAACCCGCTGGGTGAAAAAATAAAACAGTGTAGGCTTGCTTAACCAGTCACAACCCGCTGGATGAAAAATAAAAATTAGTGTAGGCTTGTTTAACCAGACACAACCCGCTGGATGAAAAATTAAAATTAGTGTAGGCTTTTTCAACCAGTCACAACCCGCTGGATGAAAAATAAAAATTAGTGTAGGCTTATTTAACCAGTCACAACCCGCTGGAAGAAAAAATTCCCTCAAGATGTATAATGAGGCTTTAACAATAGACTAAGAGGTTCTATTCTCGGTTGAGAAATTAAATATGCCTTCTATGAAGACTGAAAAATTAATGCCCTCTATGAAGACTGTAAGACTGTATAATTAAGTATGTCTTCTATGAACATAGTTAATGTATAGTAATTATTATGTGTTGTAATAGAATGAGTGAATGAATGAGTTGTAAATAGTAGTATGTATAAAAGTAATATATAAAAAAAAACCTTTTGGAAAAGTAATAACGATAGAGAAATATAGTTGGGAGAAAAAGTAATAACGTAATAAAAGTAATATATAGTATAAACGTAAATAAAACTAATAATAAAGTAATAAAGAAAAAGTAAGTAATAAAAGTATTTTTTTAGGTCTAAGGAGTTTTGAGTAAATTTTGTGCCAGGAGTTCGTAGTTATGTTATTGTTGGACAGAAGAGGTTTAAAATTTGACTGACAGGCTGTCACGGATGAAAATTTTGTTTGAAGTTTTGCAAAAGTCATTTATGTTATGTAGTAATCTCTAATCTATTTAAACGTATTGATAAATTAATCATGAAGAAACCATAAGCAGAATGTTTTTGATTTTATCAAGATCACGTTCAATGGAGTAAGGACTGGAAAGAATAGAACAATCTGAGTCTATTATTGGATTTAGTAATTCTCGTAATTTATAATTTTTATATATTTTATGCATTTTCAATGCGATCTTATAAGATAAATTATTATAATAGAAAAATACTAGAAAAAAATCGACTCTCCCCTGAAAAATCTTCCCGCCTGAGATTCACTTGTGACCCGAGTCGATTTTTTCTAGTATTTTTCTATTATAATAATTCTCGTAATTCCTCAGCGGTTGCGACAGATGGAAATTCAATTGAGCGGAGAAAAGTTCATAAGCAAGCTCAGGTTTATTTATAAGTGATGGATTCATAGTGTTATTAAAAATAAATGATTGTGTTTCAAAGCGAGGTGTTTTTCTAGCTATTTAAAAACTACTTAAAAACAGTTATGATTTAAAATAAATTTAATAATACTAGTGCTAGGTAGGTATTGTGTTCAAGCTTAGACTGGTAGGAACCTCTGGATAGTCGGCACGGATTGCCCCCAGGAAAGTGCCTAGCCAAATCTAAGACTTGTATGTGGGATACACTGGAGGTACTCCCTCTCAGCACTGCCCGTAAGTATTAATTGCACTGATCTGAGTGATATATTGACGCTCAGAATCAGCAACAATTTTGTGTCGGTTTCTTTCAAAACCGCGTATAGTTTTACTGTCTGATGGGTGTAGTAAATGTGGGGTAAGTGTACTGTAAGTGTAGTGTGTAGTTGCGTGTTTGTTATGTCACTACTATAAATTATAATAGTCTAAGTGAAAGGATGATATGTGATGAGTTGAAAGGAGAGTGAAACTAAAGTTGTTTAATTTTTTCCTAACTAATCTATTACACAAAGACTGGTTAAGTAAGACTAAGATAAATTTAATAAAACTAGTGTTAGGTAGGTGTAATGTTCAAGTTTAGACTGGTAGGAACCTCTGGATAGTCGGCACGGATTGCCCCCAGGAAAGTGCCTAGCCAAATCTAAGACTTGTATGTGGGATACACTGGAGGTACTCCCTCTCAGCACTGCCCGTAAGTGTTAATTGCACTGATCTGAGTGATATATTGACGCTCAGAATCAGCAACAATTTTGTGTCGGTTTCTTTCGAAACCGCGTATAGTTTCTTGTCTGTAAAATGTAGTAAATGTTGGGTAAAGTGTCTTGTAAGTGTTTTGTGTAGTGATGTAGTTGTATTGTCAACTACTATAAATTAAATAAAATGAGGATTGGGATGAGATGAGATGAGATGATTAAGTTAATAATATGGCCGTGTTAATAACAGTGGGGGGCGACTAAGCCTTTTAGAATTTGGAAAAAATTAAAAAAATCACACACAACATACAACGATCTTCAAAAATTTTAAATTAAATTAATAAATTGGTACTGGTTGACTGGTTGGTGACTGGTTCTTATACACGTTGAGGCGCCAGTGTGACGGGGTGCAGCCGGAGAAATAAAAGCTCGTTTAGGTCACTTGTTTTATATTTAAGGAATTAAGGCACAACTGAAACAATTATATAAAAAAAAGGTAAATTACACTGAATACAAAAACAATTTCACATTTATAACTAAAAACATATTATAAAAGGTAGGGCTACTTACAATAGTGCCTTAGGAAACTTATAGACTTATAAACAGGAACTGGTGGTACAGAATATATATATATATATATATATACAGGAAAACTTGTGAATTATACTTATGAGCTTATTATACTTGTGAGCTTATTATAACTGCTCAGCAATATAAATATATTTAAATAATTTGATATCGGTGAGTCAACCACTCTACGCGCTGACTCTGGTAAGAATAAACTTCGAACAAAACAAATAAAAAGAGACAGACAGTAAATTTAAAATAGGTGTTACAAACTCATTTTGCACTAAGCATAGATAGATTTTGATACCTACCATAAGCTACGTGACAGTTCTGTTTGTCAACATATATTTTCCTTGTCATTGTCTAATGAATAAAACGCATTACATTTTATTTAACAAAAATGTTTAATTATATCATTGGCGACGAGAATTAAAAGGCGAAATGAACAGTGAACAATTTGACAAATTCCTGCAACTGCAGGTAGTTCAACAAAAACAAATATCGGACATCTTACAATTGTTACTAACACGACAAAGCAAAGCGGCTGACACGACTTCCACACCGAACACGACAGACGGCACGGAGTCATCTAGTTCTACCAACAAAAACACCATTTACAACAGTTTTAAAGGTGACAAATTCAATCCTAGTGATACGACGATCGAGAACTTTATAGACTATTTCGAAACAAAATGCGGACTTTGGGAAGAAGACGCGCGAAGAATTCAGAAAGACTTACTGTTCGCCTGCCTCACGCCTGAAATTTTTCACGACATAAAAGTTGCCCTAACACCGCATTTTGAAACCAGCACGTACGAAGACATCCGAGCAAAGCTTCTCGACTTGTACAGAGTCAAGCGCACACGATACAGAGCACTTACCGATTTTTGGAACTGCATACGCTCTGATAATGAATCCATGGAACACTACGCTAACAAACTTAAAGAAATAAGTAAAGATTGCGGCTATAACGACAACCTGTTGGAGCGGCAGCTACGTGACCGATTTGCCACCGGCCTCAACCATCAACAGTTACAGATCGACCTGAAACAAAAATGGCCCGACTTACAAGAACTTCAAGACGGGAAACTGAAAGAAGTCACGTTTGCTCAGATATTCAGCGTTGCACAGTCGCGAGAACGCGCGGAAGGCGATGAAGATACATACGTCAAAGTCAACAAAATAAAAAGAAACACAAGTTTTCGTCAGAATTCATCTCCACGCAGACTACGGACACATCAATGTCTCCGATGCGGTCAACCTGAAAGACATCCACTAAATCAATGCGCAGCCAAAACACATACATGTAAAGAATGCAATATTCAGGGTCATTTCGAAGACTGCTGCATCAAGTCAGGCAAGGCATACCTACCTAATCGAAGTTATAACGGACCAAAGACTTTGACAAAAAGAAACAAGTTACACAAGTTGAAACATAACGGCAGCTGCAACGACTCTTTCCAAACATCCGACTCAGACGACAACGAAGAAGACACAGACACCGTCTGTCAAATTAACTGCACAAAGAGCAAAGACAGCAAAAGAATCGATGTTTTAATTAATGACGTTCAATGCACGTTAGACTGGGACCCCGGCTCAGTTTATTCAATTATCAGCACCAAGTTCTGGAAACGTATCGGGGCACCCCCTCTTACAAAGGCCCCAGGCTTACGCGCTTACGGTAACATTAAGCTAAAACCAAAGGGCCTTACAGACGTAACAGTACAAATGCAAGGGGACGAAAAAATATTACCTGTCGTCGTTATGAAGTCAGCCGACCCAATGTTGTTCGGCTTGCAGTGGAGTGAGATTTTCAACATGGATTTCCCCAAACCAGTCTACTCTATTAAAAACACTCATTGCGAACCTAACAACCTGAAACAGATTTTGGACAAACACACTGCCCTTTTCGACGGCAAACTGGGAAAAGTCAAAAATTACTAAGTAAACATACACGTCAAACCTCAAGCTGAGCCGAAACACATCCCAGCAAGATCAATCAAGTTTTCGATGAAGAAAAACATAGAACTTGAACTGAAACGTCTAGTTGAAGAAGGCATAATTACTGAAGTAGACCCGAACGTCACACCGGTTCAATGGGCAACACCAACAGTCAACGTAGTCAAACCCAACGGTCAGATCAGAATATGTGGTGACTTCCGCAGCACACTCAATTCCGTACTGGTTACACACGCACATCCAATTCCATTATTTGACCAGTTACGCCAGAACCTCGCAAATGGAGAGAAATTTTCTAAAATTGACCTGAAAGACGCTTACCTTCAGTTTGAAATAAGTCCGGAATCAAAACAATATCTTACGATATCGACGCACAAAGGTTACTACACATACAATCGAATGCCATTTGGGATTTCAACAGCTCCGTCAATATTTCAACATTACCTTGACAGACTTCTAGAAGGGATACCAAACGTGGCAGTCTATTTCGATGACATTGCCACTACAGGGAAAGATGACAAATGCCACCTCGAAACATTACGTATCGTTTTCGAAAAACTGGAACAAGCCGGGTTAAAAGTAAACTTGAAGAAATGTACCTTCTTACAACCTGAAGTCGAATACCTTGGACACACGATTGATAAAAATGGAGTACGTCCCACAAAGTCGAAGATTGATGCAATTGCCAAAGCTTCCCCTCCAACCAACGCCAAGGAGCTACGGTCATTCCTAGGGTTAGTCAACTTTTATGAGCGCTTTATACCACATTTACACAGTGTCTGTGCTGACCTCCACACACTAACAGGAAAGCGATTGAAATGGCGATGGACGGACAGGGAAATTAAGGCTTTTGAACAAGCAAAGTCCTTGATTGTACGCTCTAAACCTCTTGTAGCATTCGATGACAACCGTCCGCTGTTCCTAGCCTGTGATGCATCAGAAAAAGGCGTTGGAGCAGTACTTTTCCACAAGAGGAACAACATTGAACAACCAATCGCCTTTGCATCAAGAAAACTTCGACCTGCAGAATCTAAATACTCTGTCATAGACCGCGAATCCCTTGCAATTTTTTTTGGAGTCAGAAAATTCGACCAATACCTGCGTGGTATCAAATTCACTCTAGTTACTGATCATAAGCCTCTCATACACATCCTGGGGGTTCAACGCAATTTACCAAAACTCGTCAATAACCGTTTAGTGAGATGGGCTTTGATAATAGGAAGTTATGATTATGACATCGTATATACAAAAGGTGGTAACAACCTGATTGCTGACTACTTATCAAGAATGCCAAATCCAGAAGAGCAACCTTCCAAAGCTGAACTCGCAGTTCACAAAATTGTATCACGCCTACAGTCAGATAGACTAGCCGATCTTGCACTGACAGAGGAAATTTTAAGAGAGAAAACAAAAAATGATTCCACACTCAGACTCGTATCCCAGTTTATAAAAACAGGCTGGCGTGAACAGCAGTACTCAAGCCATATAAAACCATACGCTCGCAAACGTGGTGAACTTTCGCTAGAAAACAAGATTGTAATGTGGCAAGGTCGAATTATTATACCCGACACTCTAAGGAACACGACCTTAAAGTACCTGCACTGTGGACACCCAGGCATCTCAGCAATGAGAGCGCTGGCACGTTTTTACGTATGGTGGCCAACCATGGAGGAAGATATTGACACACACGTGAAAACATGCCGTAAGTGCCAGGAGAACCGACCTAATAACCCGGAAATGCCTATCTTCTCTTGGTCCATGCCAGACAAACCCTGGGAGAGAATCCACGTGGATTTCGCTGGACCTTTCGAGGGTTTATATTGGTTAGTCCTGGCAGACGCCTTTTCTAAATGGATTGAAGTGAAACCGATGAGCAAAATTACGACAGCAAAATTGTGTGATGAACTGGACACAATTTTTACTACCTTTGGACTGCCAGAGTTTTTAGTTTCCGATAATGGCCCACAGTTTACTTCCCAGGAGTTCCAGAGCTACTGCAAAGACAAGGGAATCAAACATATTAAATCGTCACCCTACCATCCACGAACAAATGGCCTAGCAGAACGTCTCGTAAGGACTTTCAAAACGCGGATGTCCTCAAGCACAGAAAGCCTGAAAAAACGGCTAGAACATTTCCTTTTTGCGTATCGTATTACACCCCACAGTACTACTGGCAAGGCTCCGGGCCAGCTGATGTTTGGGCGTCATATAGCTTGCGTCTTTGACAATGCACGACCCAACGCCAAAAGGGCATTACAATACAGGCAAATACAAGCGAACCTAACCTCAGATAGCCTGACGCCGAATTATACAACCGGTGATGCTGTGTATGTGCGAGCCAGGGATCAATCACGATGGGAACCCGCCACAGTATCGCGACGAACACATCGATATTCGTATGTCGTTAACACTCCGACGGGTGCGGAAAGGAGATATCATGCAGACCATATACGACCCCGACTAGCTGATATCGACGAAGGTTCCTCTGGACAGACGCCTCCTGCTAATCATATTCCAGTTGCATCATCGATTCCAGTTCTAGAGGCTACACAAACACCGATAGTTCCTCAAGATTTAGAAGTTGTCCCAGAGGCTGCTGCATCACGATCACCGCAAAACGCACCCAACATACGAGCCACACCTGTGGCGCCGCGTCGCAGCAAGCGTACCATCAGACCACCCCGCCGCCTAACCTGTTGAGTCCCAGATACATCAAACGATGTCGCGAAAAAAGTTGTCCTTACGGCCCAGATACATCAAACGATGTCGTGCGATGTCGGGGCATTTCTACCTTATTTTAAGTGCGTTAAACTCTTTTTTACCTTAGCAAACTTAGTGTTTATGGATTCGTAATGACATTTGCTACAAAACAAAGAAGAAATCAGAGCAGCCATAATGAAAAAATAAATTTTTACATCATTCTGAAGTTGGTACTGTGCCGTGACGTTGTCGCAGAGTTGTTTACTTGGAGACAGTGACTTATTTTTAAAGTATTTTTATAACCGGTACATATGTATTTTATAGTATTATCTTGTAGTAAATATATTTCAGATACTAGGAAATTAAAAATAAAACAATAATATCGTTTAATTTATGGCTCAGGCAGCATTTATTGAAAAAGTATAGTCCCTTTTCGTCCTCGTTTGTTTCTGTCCTTACAAATATTATTACAAAAACACAAAAGCTTATGATTTATACACCATTGTAAAGCTTGTTTCACTAGCTTCTCAAAAATATATACTTTGATTGTTCTAAGTGTAAGAATTTCTTGACAAGGCTATAAAAACACTTAAGTGGGCGGGGCGTCTCAAGTGAGTACTTCCAGCTGGGCCGAGGTACATAAAAAATTTGGAAGTACTTGGGTTTCGACAGGCTAATTGAGGAAATGGAAAACTAAGTCTTATAAGGGTGGACGAATGTTACAAACTCATTTTGCACTAAGCATAGATAGATTTTGATACCTACCATAAGCTACGTGACAGTTCTGTTTGTCAACATATATTTTCCTTGTCATTGTCTAATGAATAAAACGCATTACATTTTATTTAACAAAAATGTTTAATTATATCAATAGGAAACAGAGACAGACAGTTAATTTAAAACAGGAAACGAAGAGAAAAGAAAATATGAAAAAATGGCCAGAGAAGAGCGCAATGAAAGCAACGAGTCGCCAATATAGCTATGGCGCCTCGTTACAAGTTTATGTGTTTTAATAACTCAGAGTAAACAGGACTGGAGTAGCCATTAGTCAATTTCTCATACATATTTTTCTGCCATTTTTTGCGGGGGGTGAGGTTACTACTACATTCAATGCCAGCACACAGCAACAAAAACTCTTTGCGTGTTTACAAACGCACACATGCATAATACTAAAAACATATTTAAAATACACGCACACGTGCTTAAAATAGTGTGTTAACGTTCTATTCAAACACACGAATGTCATTGTGTGAGAAGTGACATGACATAGCACGAGAATATCGATATCGATAAATCAGTTTGTGTGTCAGTGAATTTATTAACTTTGCGTTAGTATTCCTACATTATGTATTAAAAATTAAATTAAATTAATGATGATATTACACGCTACAACAGTCAGTTTCGAAGGCTAAGCATTTAAGAGATATTTACAATAGGTGTTATTATATATATAGAATTTACTGTGGACCCTTTCGCGTATAACCATAATGGAAAAGAGGAACTCTGAAACATTATTTTTAACAAAGCGATAGTGAATATAGTTATAATTCTCAGATTTTTACTTTGACCGATTGATTATTTGTATTTTTTTGCGATTTGCTTACATCACTTTTTGCAGGTATTTCCTTTTCAACTTATTCTTTAACCTAAAATTAATACATTTAAATGTAATAAACTAAAACTGTTAATATTTATTTGAAACATAACTAGTTATATAATAAACTAAGAGGATCATTCAAGAATAACGTTGGCACAGCATGGGCAACTAATCTTCTTCTATTGTTAGATAATTTTTGAAACTAAGACGGCTCAAAATGTATGGAAAATATAGTATTTGTTCTTGAAGATGCCCAAGATGCCCTATTACGTATTACAAGCATGAATCCATTTTTTTCGTATGCTGTATTCTTTAGGAAAACTGGATATGAAAAATTAGATGTTTCCGGGCATGTCAAAGCTTAAAGTATAAATACCAACAATTAGTATACCGCCTAGGGGCAGAGTATATTTGCCTGAACTACACATACCGATCATTTCTAATTTTAATACTGCAATACTATCTTCCAATAGCTTTCATTTATGTACAAATGACTTTTGGCACCACATACCTTACTCCTAGTATCTTGAAGTATTGCAGTTGGACAAGCCGGTTTTTAAAAAGAGCTATAAATGCTACAATATTAATAAAAAAACTTAACTTAAATGTTGACGATGACATTTAGCTATTACCATACTAAAATGTCATCAAAATCCGTCGAGTAGTTTTTGCGTGATGCGTGCTCAAACATACATACAGACAGACAAAATGTTCAAAAATTAGTGATTTCGCTTCCTCTACTCTCATTACTAGCCATTTGGTTTAAGGTGGACTTGACCTGTTTTATTCTATATCTTTACAGTTTTATTCTCGTATGTATAATATCGCAGGTAAATAGTATAATTCCGCACTTTACATACGGCGTCATCAGTTCAAAATCACATATCTTATTCTTATTTGAAATCATCATTAATACCTGGTAATAATTAGTACTGAAACAAACTGTAATTTATCTAAGCTGTTTTTTATTATCGTTAAGAAAAAGCATTCATTCACTCATTCATTACTCACTCGTAAAATCACAATATCGATGAAGTTGACATCACTATTGTGCAAATTAATATTGTACAAATTAATAAGGGTTGCTGATTACAAAATAAAAACAATTTGTCCTGTGGCTCGAAAAAAAATTTTGGTTTCTCGGAAATGATCGGGTGTGCTGGTTAGGCGATGGTACCCTTTTAACCGTGCTTTTTTATGAAGTCAGGGACACTGTAGGTATATACAGCATTAGTACTCTTAATGTTTATGAGCGCCGCCCAGCATGAATAAAAGGGCAAATAGTTTGATTATTATTTTAATTAATTATTTTATTTATTATTTTATATTTCCATGTTGTGTAGCAAAGAATAGGCTTCAAGCAGCCGCAAAATTGTAGGTATGTACCTAATACTGAACTAAAAATAAACACGCAACGTACATTGTTAAAACGAAATTATAATTGGTAATTAATTAATACAAAATTACAGTTATTTATTACCAACAAACTATTTCTAATTTTTGTCTTAATTAATTGAAATGCGATAATGGTCAACCCTAGGTAGTCTCGTGGGGAGTGCAGCCATGACGTCATCAAACGAACTTTGAGCGCGAAATTTGAAATTGTAGTCTGCTAAAACATGAAATTATGAATTAAATAATAATCAAAACCTAAAAATTATGCTTACAAATGAAAGGTGACGCCATCTTTTTGCATACCAGACATTTTCGAATTTTTTTTACAGTAGAAAACAGCACAGGCAGGCATTTTCGTGGGAGCTCTGCACGGTAAGACGTTCTGATTATTGTGGTTTTAAAATGGCGGCTCCACTAGTTTTATATAACGCACAGGATTCCGATGCTTGTGCATTTGGCAGAGGGGTAATGTTAGGCAAAGGCTACTCCAGTCCTGTTTACTCTGAGGTTTTAATAACGATATTCTGACACATCGCTTGATGTGCTAAGATTATTACAGACTGGCAATATTACTCCGTAGATACTGAACTCTATTAGCAAAATTTGAATTTTAAAGTCTTATGAGCAATTTGTTTTCCACGAATTTGCACTGGGGCCGCACAAGGCCATATGTTCCATAATTTATGAATTTAGAGAGTAGATATGTTTTACCAGTAGCAAGGGTAAATAAAAAACAACACGTGTATACAACGCCGTTTATTTCTTATGGATGATGAAAAACATCATAACATATAATTTAACACCAGCCAAAAAATATAGTTAACAAACATAATGGTAGCATAATTGCAATTTCTAAAATAATCTACGACTAAAAAGAAATTTGTGCCATTGTTTGTCCTGCTATATTTAAAACTAAAAGGTAAGTCAACCATATCGCCAAAACCCTTAAATCTTAACTTTTTGTTAGATAATACGATTCTAATTGGATGTTGATTGCGTAAGGTAATTCATTATAATGTAATTTCTTGGTACTGTTCTTTTTGGTTTCAATTTATTGTATAATGAAAAATTTTGTTTATAAATAATATTGTAGTTATCTCAGAAAATGAAATGCATGTTACATATATGATTCACAAGGAAGAATCTCTGAAAAAAAATCAACAGAAAGTGAGAGAAAACCTCTTTTGTGGTAAAATTTATCGATTCATGAGCTTAACAGAACAGTTTTCCAGTTGTACATCCGTATTCCTTATTTATTTTAAAGCACTGTATATTAGTAGTTTCTTTTCCAATAGAGAATCTGTCTAACACCTAATTTAGGTACCTACGTGATGGAAATTATAATTAGCGTACCGTTGAATGCGTAGTGAATCTTCCATACATTTAAATGATTATTATCTTATGGATACTTCTAATGAATGCTAATACACACCGGCGCAATGTGATGGAACATGCATACTATTATTTTCATGATAATATTAAGTTCGTATGGTCATATACACGACATAATACTATATGTGACTGTTTTACTAACACCGCAAATAATAAAGCTGGCATTAACATAGTAAAGATAATATATGTCGTTTTAAAATTATTGCCTATTGACGATAAATAACTATATAACAGTCACTGTTACAAAATAACTTTTCAGAGGGGACATTACATGAGGTGTGAAGGGTTTTAGTATAGAATATTTACTTGGCGGTTTTTGCATTCAATACAATTAAAGCCTTGGACGAATACAATTTATTTAGGAAACAAATAATGTGTAATTGAGCCGGTGTGTTTAGTATGCTATCTAGATTCTTAAGCGATAACTATATTTTAAATGACCGTAGTGGACCCTTATGTATATTATCGTTATAATGGTAGTTGCTACTAATGAGAGCATAATGAAAGACTAGAACCCAATATTTACTCTTTTTACTTGTCGACATCAGATACATTTGTAGTAAAACTACCAAATACAAAGTCACTTTATCGTCAAATAAGATCTCCATGTGAATATTGTTAGTGCAGTTGAGGTTTGTCTTGCTATTGTATGAAAAAAGCCTTTGTTGAGATACTTTTACGTATTAGAATTACTACTTTATATAACTGCTATATCAAAGGAGGAAGTTGAACTTTTTTGTTCAGCATTATATTCACAAAAACTTGCGTGTCGACTTTCAATACTAATTCTTGTTATTCAAACATAAATATTTTATTACAATGATATCCAAAAGTTTATACTGTATCTAGGTATGTCTAAAATGATGAAACAACACACAGACTTTAATGCCTGATTTTAACATTTCAATGTATCCTTGATTGAACAGAGTGTTTTGTGATCAATAAATTCTAGATTTATCTATTTGAACGTTTCCGATATTTTTATTTCAGATTTATTTGTTATTATTGCTTTATATTTTATATTTAAATAGATTGAAAGAGAATTGCTTATTATTTACCACTAGGACGGACATCACTATTGTGATTTTTGTAATTTTATATAACTTTATGGATACAAAATATTTTGTGAAATTCAAAATTATAAAAAATGCAACAAATAACTGTATGTTACTACGAATGCAAATAATAAATATGTTAGTATTCATAACTTAGTTATGATCATAGGAGAGATCAAACAATTTTTCATAATTATGTAACAGTACGAATTATCTTCGTAGCGCCTAATGTTACATAACTCTAAGTAGTAAGTACTAAGAATAATTTATTATATATCCATGCAATGTATTTTTACTATTTATTTACTTAACCTGTAGGTATTTTGGTACACAATAATTGCTTATTAGGAAGGAATAGTGAATTAAAAATTGACATACTACATTAAAAGGGTAATTTTTATATAAGTACCTATTGTTATTAGAGAGTTAAGTTAGTACTACAAAATATATAGATTTATAAAAGCATAGTCAAGGATATGATGTGTGTGAATAATGATTATTGAGTTGGCAAACTTGATTATTCATATTAAAGATATAAACAATCATATAATAAGTTCGGAGAGTAATTTTTTGTATGGTCTGGAAGTGAAGACTAGATACAGTGTCGGCTATAAGGCCTTATACACACTGCAAGTACTTGCTCAGCAAATCTAGATTTTGGTTGGTTCGTTCCATAAAGATGGCTGCACCAAAGCCCGAATATGGTCGATGGATTCTCTCCCCATTTCGAAGTTTATAGTTGCTTTATAGTTTTTTTTTGTTTTTTATATAACATTTTAAAGTATTTGCATAAAATAACCCAATAAAAGTGACATCAAACTATGTATTCTTTATTGAAAATTTAATCAAAGTATATTTCTTGTTATTCTTAAGCTTTATGGTACATCTTGATGTTTTACTCAAGCTTCGTCGAAGGAACTACCAGTGTGCACAAAGTCTAACCAAAAGATGCTGTAATTATCACATCGTATTTTCGAAATATTGTTGAATAATCTTGATTTTTAACCATAATAACCACACTTTCTTTCTAGCCAAAACTATCCTCTATTTACAGCCAATATTTCGTTCATCATGTTAGATCGCGACGATTATTTATTATTCTCCAACTGTTTTTACATTTACCTGAATTTTTGGGTGTCCTAAAATGTCTGTGGGTCTGAACCGTAATTCTGTACATACGTTTGATTTGGTAAAACTGATGAACGTATTTTTCCTATATTTTATTTAATGGTGTCGTAAGTCTTTCATCCGGGTCAAATCAGCCTCGGGTAGTTAAAGATTAAAAACAAGATTTAAAGACATGCTGTTAGAGATAATTCTTTTTACGTATGAGCTAAAACAGATCTACTTAACAATATCAAACCGTGCGATAATTGCATGATGAAAAATCGTGCTTGAAACAAAATATGAGAAAACCTTAAAATTAAATAGGGAAGTTCGATGTTACATTATGTTAAAACCGTCGCGATCTCGTCGATTTATATATAATTGAAGTGTTTTTTAGTGTAAGGCAAACTTAGTAATAATATTTTCACGTTAACTTTCTTTACTATGTCCACTTTAAGAAAAAAGTTATCCTTAGTGTGTTTCTATGCGTTTTATAAATTTTTAGACCTTACACCTAATGGTACCTACAAAACTATTACTGTTTTAATTAGCTTTAGTCCGGATTTCTACAAATTTTTACCTTAACATGGCCATAGTAAAGCTCTAGCATATAATCCTTCGGCTAAACTATCACTTTCACATTCTACTCGATGCATCCCATTTAGTAATCATCCACCATTCTTCTACTGCTATTGGTTTATTAACATTGTAAATCACTCTATCTGACTAGATTTCCTACGATCTATCTCTATCTTAATGAATATGCCATGCCCAACAGTAGGAGTGCGTTAATATTAAAATATGAGTACGATACAAAACCTAATAGGTAACTAACAAAAGGGAATAGAAAACCTATATTATGTCATAAAAGCTTTTTTAGTTACGAAAATTAATAGAGATTCTTTAATAGTTTTCTATGTTTCGATTAAGCATGTTGTCATCGGATTACAATTTAGGCGAATAATATTTTGATTACTTCACAATAACTGTCATGCCCTATTTAACGAAATTCATACAATACCAATTACGTTTTGATATCTCGTAGAGTTATCTACGACACAATCTGCTTCCTAATAATTCATCTAAAACTAGTGCATTCTCGATTCATACGTTGTCGCAGATAACTCTTCTTACAATTTTTAATCAAGTAAAATGACTTACACGACCAAGTATTTTATAGTAAAACACTTAAGTTACTAAGCTTTAGTCAACTAATTATCAACTAATCAAATAATAGTAGGTAGCTACAGACATAATATATTGGGAACACAAATATTCATTACGATTTTAACAATTCGTTGTAGATCTTGGATAATTTCACATCTTAAAATTTTGACATTAAATTTCTTTCAGATCAGTTTTCAGCAGGTTAATTAATATAAATCAAGAAAATTCTATCGATTTGTTTTTAAATACCTTCCAAAATCTGTCGACCGTAATAATAAGTAAGTTACATAATATTATAATTGGTGTCCAATCCAATACAACACTTGTGTGAAAAGTCTTTGCAACAGTTGTGAATGAATACTTACTTTAGTACATTTTATATTTGCTATTGTATTATTATAGAAATGTTAACCAAATGAAACATCAAACGATGTTTAATTCAGTCTTAATAAGAAAACTTAAAGTCTTATTGTTTGTTAATAGTTTTATCACCATAAAAATTTAAATTATATTTTGTTCATATTCATTGCCATTCTTTTACGACTGAATGACAATATTTTGGTTACATTTCTAAATGTTAATCTTATTAATTCTAAGCGATAATTTAATTATATAACGAAACAATTTAAATATCACTTCGTTGCAGTCTACTTATATTAGCCGAGTTGGTTAATATTACATTACTCTTCAAATGCTTTAAATCCATAACTAAACCTAATAAATTAATATTGCTTTAGTATTGCTTTCCTTACGTTATCTGTAATTCTCTAAATGCTATTATCATATTAATAATCTATCCATAATAAATCTAAAGTATTTATTGCTAATTTGGACATTTAAAATTTTATCACTGTTTTTGCAATATCTTATCTATGTATAACTTGTGGATTCGCTTGATCGTGACCCATAGTTAATAATCGTTTGGACTTCACGCAAACGGACGCCTTTTAATGCCAACTTAGGTTCCATGACTAGATTATAAATAATGTGCATATCAACATGGGTATACGTAATGTTCAATAAGGAAGTGTCCAGTTAGTTTCGACTGAAATTCATGATTTTTAAAGTAGTCATTTGAGGGTTGGTGCTGACCTAGATTTGGCTAATTTATAAAATATCAAAGAGATAATTTACTTTTGTAGAGAAGGAGTACCGCGGAAGTTTTTAAAAATTATTCTGAACAACAAAAAAACTGTAACTTATTTTTTTAATTGTTTACTTTTTATTATTATTTTTTGGTTAGAATTTAAAACGCGCAAGCAAATACAGTTTCATAAAAATGACATATTACTGTTTCACATATGAGAATCGAAGCCTGAGTACGAATCCTAGCTGAGAAGAAATTTTTCATCACATTTTTTGCTATATTCATCTTTTAGTTTATATAATTTTCCATCTAGGTCAAGCACTATTGAGATATTATATCTTTTCTTCTATTTTTGTGTCCGTGTTGTAACATTACGATGCCTGTGCTTTCGATGGAAAGATCTGGAGTTCCAGAATATAATTCACGTCTAGGAATAGTCTTAAAACTATCTACGTAATTGTTTCTTCACTATGTATAAATATGCAGTTATAAAGTTATTTATAATGTCTACATCTACAAAAATTGTAAAGAAGGGAAATTTGGTACACAGGGATAATATATACAATTTAAATGTATATGTTTTTGTATATAAGTTTTTGTTATTAGTAGTTATATAATAATAATAACCATAATTAGAACACTACAATAACGTTAATATAATAAATATTTGAATAAAATATCTCGATTTAGATTTTTTAAAAGCCGCTATTTGAGTATTTCCTACGAAAAAGACGGGAAAACTTACAAGAAATACGCGAAGGGTACTAGATCTACTTAGCGAAGTTTGAAAGTGTAAAATATAATAGACATAAAAAAAGATAGAAACGGAATAGGAAACGCATAAAACTATGCTATCAATAAATATAATTTTATGAAACAAATATAGTCGCAATATTACTATTCGATGTATGTTTCGTTTCAAAATTTTAATAAGTACTCCAAAGCACCAAAAAGGTCTAACAACTACAAAATTTTAAACAAATGTAAACTACACAAACCTACATTAATATTGCTTATAATTTACAATATTGCTTTAAACGCGCAACCATTGCTCGGTAAGCTTACGTAGTACAAATTATAATGAAGGGATCGATTAGATCTATACAGGTTAGTTTAAAACTGGCACTAAGTCTACTAATAGGAATATTTGGATTAAGAAATATAATCACTAGGGATTTAAGTGCCTCTGGGTGGTCTCAATGAAACATTGCAACTATTACTTTCACAATATTAATAAATCATTTTGGAACTTATCTAAAATATTGAGTAACATTTAAGATAACAATAATTGATTTATCTACTCGTCATCGGCAGTCACCTTTAAGAGGTACTGAAATCATAAAAAACCACCATTTCCAAAATTAGATAACAACTTATATTACTTACATGTCCCATTCAAAAGTTGATTGATAAGGATGAATTCAATAAGGTGTGTATTTTGTAAATCACAAAGAAACTTTGTTGGCTAGGCAAGAAATTTTACTTACAAATTCAACATGTTAATTTCTTTTGTGACTTTTATACAAAACAGACTTCTGGTCTCTGCTTTTTATAGGGTAGATAGATATGTTTGAACCATTAAGTGATAAACTTGCCCTTTAATTGAATGGATATAATATATGGATTTCTTTTGTGTTACCAAAAACACGACATCAAAATGGAATCAATAAATTGAAATCTTTGAAACAATCATTGATAATTGACAAGGGTTAAAAGAAATTCTCTGAATATGAATTGACTTGCGAGGCACTCAATATTATGTAGCTATTCTACAGGGATAACAGTGTCAGCTCAACTGAGATACTTAGTGAAATTACTCTCAATACGATAATTTCATTGCTTTGTATTTTTTACAAAATTATAACTGTGTCGGGCTCCCTTCTAAGTTTCCAGCTCTCTGATTAAAACCTTTGGATTAATAAAATAATTCTACTTCGAAACACAATTGAGTCTTTCCTAATATATTTGTTTAAATTTTCGATTATAATTTAATCATAAAATAATGTAAAAATTTCATCGCAAAAAAATGAAATATTGAATTCCATTTCTCAGGCAAGCCGCCACTGCCACAGGTGAGCCTAAGCTACGGATTGATAATGGAATTTAGTCGGTCCAGCAGTGGTGTGCGACTCATTATTCTACATTATTATTGCTTTTCGAATACCCATTTCTTCCCGAGCACCTCGTGCTCGCCTCATAACATACGTTAGTCTAGCTTAGCCTAAATTAATTTATTGCCAGTTACGTTTGACTCGTCACCTCACGCGCACGGATGTTCGCCGTAGCGCTTACATGCCTCTTCGCCTACGTATCAGAAAACATCGGCTATAATGAAAATTACCAGGTTTACCCGTAAGGTATTCCATAAAAAATATTTATTTATATAATAAAATAAGGCACAAAAAAACTCCAAGCATAAATCTTGGAAAAACTAATACGATATCATTGAAAAATTAAGAGCTTTAATTTTAAAGAAAAATAACGTGAAATTTTAAGTTTACTGCATATGTGATAAATTGGTTATTTTTACAGGTTAAACGTTCAAATTTAAATAAATATCTATTGGTATTTAAAACTTTAAAATTTTTGCTTATCTGGTCATTGATAACTTTTAATAATGCAGTGCAGTTCTGGGTGCATTAAATTATTGATTCATGGTTCTTGAAACAATTATCTGACTGTTTTAATAGTACCTATTTAATTGTCTTATAAACCGATTCTAAACTGATATTATAAAGACACGCCATCGCCGCTTGGGTAGAGCTGAGTGATATTATCTAAACTAGTATTTCCTATGGTATCAGTGACAATAATGCGATATAAGAACTATCTTTAAAATTAGCTTCTTGCGACTAGCTAACCTTCTTCGTCTAGGGTCAAAGGCCTCGATGGTATTTTTCATTAATTATGTACAATAAGCAACGCTTTTTTAATTCAACTTGAAATATGTACAATAACATTTATTTTATTGTAAGATTATTTAGCAGATTGTTATAGAAAGGGTATGTTAAGTGAATTAGACAATCGCATTACGTTACCGATAGTTTTGGGTGGCTAACAATGTGGTGAAGTATCACACCTCGCTACCTAAGGCACTGTCGCAAGGCGGCGATGGCAGGGCGGACACGACGGGCGAGGCGGGCGCGTTGCGGCGCTGTGGCGGTTGAGGCAGCGCTTGACTGCGCGCGCGCGTCTAGCGGAGCTTCGGACGGAAAGTTATGGCAAGTACCTCACCGGAAGACGGCTGCTGCCGCCCGACGACGGGCTCACCGCACGGCTCTCGCATCTCGACGCTTTTCTTACTCCGAAATATACTCTCTAACCTACATTGCGGTTGTAAAAATCTCCTACAAAAGATATTAGTTTCATTCATATTTCAATACTTCTATATATATATATAAGGGTATATTTTATCGATGAGTATATACACAATAATGCTTATCGTAACGGGACGTCTGTCGCTACGGCCTAATGCCGTGACGGACGCGGCGCTACGGGGTCGTACATGATTCGTTGTTTGCGAAACGTTGCTCGAATGCGGCGCGACGCGGCCGACGGAACCGGCGGCCCCGTCGGTCGATCGCGCTTCCTTAATTTTGTATATTTATATTTATCATGCTAACAAGCTAAATTCATTATAATACTTTAAGTTTACGTGTAAAACCATTCAAAGGTGGTTACGGTCCCTAGTTGCAGCTACAGCCTGCGAATTAGCCGGCTGCCGAGTCCGGTGCGGGTGTCGCGTCATCGTCACGAACGCACGCTGACTCCTGGTGCTTGTTGAGGTAGCTCTTGAGCGCGAATGTTTTATGACAGCGAGAGCACTCATAATTCTTGTCGGCAGAGTGTGTCTGCATGTGTGCGCGCAAGTTAGAACGGTCTGCAAACGCTTTCCCGCAATGTGCGCACCCATAGGGCTTTTCGCCAGTGTGGGATCGTAGGTGGCCTTGAAGCAGCCACGGTCGCGAGAACAGCTTGCCGCACACGCCACACACGTGTGACAACTGGTGAGTGAGGACATGCATTGCGAGTGCAGGCATCGAGACGTAAGCTTTACCGCATTCTCCGCAGCGCTTTGCCGCCTGCGAGTCTAAGCTGCGGTGCGTCTGCTTATGGCGTGAGAGATTTGATGAGGTCGCATAGCGCTTGCCGCACTCGCTGCAGGTATATTTGGATTTTGGTTCGGGTTGTTGTGCACTTTCGACGGGTGCATTGGCGAAGTTACGACGTTTGGAACGACCATCGCTAACAAAGAAGGCGTCATAGGTGTACGCGACGGTTTCACGGGGTCGCTCTGTTGGCTCAGGCGCGGGAGGCTCAGGTGGTGGTTCAGGGGGTGCGGGCTCCGCTCGTGGGGGGCTGGTCAAGTAGACAGCGTGTTGACTGAGGTCGAGGATGGCATGGGCTGCGTTTAAGTCCTCTTCAGCGCGGTGAAGATGTGCTGCACGCTCACCTAGACAGTATGGTCGGTAGATGTCCTTCTTCTTCGGGGGCAGAGATAGTACAGCGCCTGTGCTAGTGTAGCACATAGAGATCGACTTGCCGCTCGCCGGTGGCGGAGGGGGAGAAACAGGCGAAGACTGGAGCTGCACGTGCAGGAAAGGCGAATCGGTCGAATCAGAGGAGAGGTGCAGAAGGGCGTAAGATAGAGGCTGCGGCGCCGGCTGCGGGGCGGGGGCGGTAACGGGGCCCGGCGCTGCGGCCGCCGTGCTCACCTCGCTTGGGAGCTGAGCGGTGAACTGCGTGGAAGGCTGCTCCTCCGAGTAACCTGTATAATATGCAAAACATTAGAATACATTTTTGTTACGGAGAACATGTAGTAAATATATAGGATTAGTTTATTTAAGATAAAGTGCCCATAATTTCTCCACATGCGAATACCTGTTAATAGCTTAGTCTATACAAAGTTTTGAATCAATTAGTTTTATAAGACATGCTGTTGGTATTCGGATTAAAATAAAATAAATAAAAATAAATAATAAAACATTTATTTCCTACAGGTCCGTGCTTCAGAAGGAACTTTAAGGGGATTTTCCTTAATTTCTAAACTGTTTACGTTTAGAAATTAAGGAAAATCCCGGATTAATCCAGGAGAGCCAGTATGGTGGGTCATTATCAGGATAGATACGATCAAGCGGGTAGATAAACAGGCGAAGAGTAAGACTTAGGAAAAAAAAGAGTAGCATGTTCTTCATTTTTTTTTTACAGGTAGTATTAGTAGTAGTACAGTCTCAATAAGAAAAGCAATATTTAGGGCAACATCTGCGCAAAACGACTACTGCCTAAAAATACTTTTTAATGAATAAGTGGCGCGTTGATATCACATAAGTTTGATTAACCTGTTGCTTGTATCAATGAAAATTCGAAGCAAGTACGAAAATAATTCGAATTTTGTTGTAAACCAAAAAAAGTGTGTTGGTGTTTGTAACTCGAGCGTTTCGTGGTTTTTGTGGTGTAGTCATGTTATTGTCATAGGTATTAAAGGATGAAGTATCATGAGAGTTGCTGAGAGTAGTGATGACTCGAGGGTAAAATATCATTTTACAAAAAGTTGGTATAGAAGAAGAATTATATTAAAGCTTTTTATTGTTTTTTTTTAAACAAAAGCAAAACAATCATCTTTAGTTTCTGTTTAGTGATTTACTAGTAGAGGATAGGTAACCTGTAGCCTAGCTCATGCAACATGCAAGAACCATCGTCATATCTCACCCGTAATAATTACATTCCGAGTGAAACGGTACGAAGTCGTTTACACTCCTGTGTTCATCACTGTCAATTAGTTAAGGAACAACCTGTGGAGTGTGAACTTGTCGCGTTTATTACTACCATAAGATCCTAAATAAGATATAAGCATTGATATGTTTCCGCAACTTATGTATGCAATTTATATGTTATCTGATAAACATTTTAATAGAAAAATACTAGAAAATGTTGACTCGGATCACAAGTTATCCTCAGGAAGGAATCTGTTATCTATATATTCCATAAACCACAAATCACGAATATATTAAGTGACGGTTGTAATGGATATATAAGGTTTTATATGTAATTTTAATCACTTCCCGGAGCTGAACTCAAAGTTATAAAAATACATTTGTTACAATGATGATTTGGAAGGAAATCATTGTTCAGTCAGATTTTTTAACTAAATGAATGGAATTCGATAAAACAATTGCTCTTACTGCTTTATTTTAAAGTAGGACTAGATAGCAGCTTTTTAAATGGTCAAGATCATCATCAATATAAGAACCGGCATCGGTACAAAATATATTAAAAAAGGAGTTGGTATATTTTTCTTTTAAATATCTTTTTGATTTTTTTTATGTTTTGAGTAGATGAAAATTGACTGTACAGGTACATTGGCTGTATTTAACTAAATATGTAAGGTTTTATTAACACAATTCAAAAGAAATATTTTAAATAACGGAACCGAAAGTCATTATGTATAATCGTTCCTTTTGTTTATAGGCATCTGATAATCCGGCTCAAGTAACAACTGTAAAATTGTAGAAATATTTGTACAATCGAGTTTATATAGCGAGTTTATTGCCGCAAACTAAGCCCGGTGTAATAACTGGGAATGCAATAGAAAAAACACCTCGGTAATCCTGTGGAGCCCAGCTTACTTCAGCGCCGTCGTCGGCTAAACGAAACCACCCACTGTTATTAACTCTTGAGCGATCCCGTTTCAGAACAACTGAGCTGAGTACCAATCCTGTTTGAGAGGACAACCTCTTAATGGATTCTACGTTATAACTGCACGCCGACTGCGCAATGCGCTTGCAATATGTCAATCATTAGAACCGCACGCACGCAGTCATGAAGCAGCCTGTCGCTATAAATGGCTTATTCATCTCACACATCACGTCGCATCTGGGCACCAAATTTACAGCTGTTCTTTTAGCTGATCCTGCACTTCTTTGTTTGAACACCTGTTTATTGCTGTGTCGTTTTGACTCAGTAGGTCATTGTATTGAAGGTGCCTGTTTTAAGTATCTCTCACGCGTTTGTTTAAAGAATCAATTAAATTTACTTAAATCATTTTTGTGGGTCATTCAATTCAATGTCAACTCAATGTCAACTAACTGATAAGCTAAGCTTTCTTAATTCTTGTAATATGGGCGTTTGTCCCCCTCTCTTTTTTAATAGAGCATTGCAATGCATTTATACATGTAAAGTTAGATTATTGTTTCAAATTTAGATTTTTCTACATAACAAATTTTGTATCGTAAGAAGCCATCTGTACATATAACAAACATACAATTTGACTGATTTACTGTCGGGATTCGATAGCGCTTTTCGATATATTCGCGAAAGTCCGTAAGGATATAAAACAGAATGAAAAGTACCGTAAGAGATTTTCGTGTCGAAAAAATAAAATAAAAAAATAAAAGCTATTAACCCGTTTGCGAGCAGGGTGAGAGCAGCCAATACTGTGAATAAGGGTTGATAAATACAGATGCGCCATCAGATCTATTTTTTTTCGTTTTGCTTTTATGCAACGAGCTTAAGCTTCTATCTTCACAAAAAGTAAAACATGCGAGAAATGTGATTGAATACGTAGTATTAAATTTTCTTAGTTAATTGTGAAAACAAGTGGGTAATTAGAGTTATAAGAATTTATAAAAACTAAAAAAAAATATAAACATTTTAATCGACTTTATAAAAGAGAAGGTTGACAGGGGCCAAGTTAGGTGCCTACCCACATAGAAAAAATAATATAAGAATATTTAGATGGGTAAGACTTCAAACGCCGATTTTGTTAGTTTAACGTTAAGCATAATATTTGTACCTACTTAATAAATGGTTGGATGTAGATAAAATGAACGTGGCGAAATAAAGGAAAAGAAGTTCCGACGCACGACTGGGGTTTACTCCTCAAGAACGATTGTTTTTGAACAGAAAAAAAATAAAAAAAGTTCATAATAAAAAAGAAAGATGCGCACGATAGGTTGTGCACAAAAACGTAACAATGTCATTCAATCACTAAATTTTACTCTTCATATTTTTTCATACCGCGCGCCTTATATGAAAATCAATTCTTAGAGCATATATATATTATACATTTGATGATACATTTTAAAACTGTTTTTGAGCCAATATGTGCCTCTCTTTCGTACCTTGGTAAACTTGACGAGAGAGACATACTGCCGCAGCGACAACTGTCTCTAGTGCGCGCCTGCATTGTAGTCGCTAAGTATAAAGCTACGCTGGCACCATATATTGGAGCAGAGCGTAATACTTAAAAAAATATTTTATTTTTTGTTTTGATAGGAATTTTTGCGAATTTCAAAATTCGGGCTCCGTCACAGTCTGGTCCTAAACGTGTTAATTCGATTCCACACAAAAAATATTACAACCTGTTAAGAACTCGGGAAATTATGGCGTAACAGACATTGCGCCATTGAAGCTGATCCATGCATCGCTCGCTCCGCTCAAAAAGCTTTAAAAATTTGTTTGTCTATAGGTATGTAGGTATATGCTAATCTTCGCAACTACTACAAGGATTTTCTGGCGGTTTTTACAGACAGCTTGGAGCAACATTGAGGTTTTGTTGTGTATTGTATCGCCCTGTCATGTAAAAGGAAAATTAAAAATAGTTAAGTTACAAAGCAATCAAGTCAATAATATAAAAATATAATTGTTTTGTTGTTTTGTATATTCAAATTTGTAATAAAATATAAATATCAACTTTAATAAATATATAACATAATAAAATTATTTTATTTCTAATATAAGGCTAGTTAATAGGCATGATTGACCATCGAGACGCATGGGCCTGTTATTCGTGTATATTCAATTTCTAGAACACGTTAACAAGATTGTTCCAAATGTTTACTCTGGTACAATTGCAATTTATATACTCGTATATCTACCTAAAATACGAATTTCCTGACCAAGATCGCTTTTTGACTATTAATAACATACTATAGACGGAGATATTGAAGATATATTTATTTGATTTGTTTTTTAAAACGTTGTTATTTTAAGGTAAAATAACTAATACATATTTGGAATTTGAGAATTGGTTATTAGGATACGGATTTACTAAACAATCTTTGTAGATTGGTTAAGTTTTTCTTAGGATTTATTTAGCATACTTATGTATGAAAGCGGTGTACCAACACTAAAAAATACGATTTCACTTGGATTTACTATGTATAATTCTTCTAAAAGACTAATATCTCCACCCAAATTGTGCAAGAGAATTA
The DNA here is from genome assembly GCA_927399485.1 of Calamotropha paludella. NCBI lineage: Eukaryota > Metazoa > Arthropoda > Insecta > Lepidoptera > Crambidae > Calamotropha > Calamotropha paludella. The sequence continues at coordinate 25,715,662 of OV656803.1, read as the reverse complement.
GATCCAAAGTGGCTAAGTTTACAAAGAAACATTAACAAAGTTAAAATTCTTAATGAATGTTATATAGGGGAAATAGTGTTCATGCTGAGGATACTACTATTCTTCAACAATTTACCATCCAGCCTGTTTTAAAGTTTCATGATTACTAACATTCAAAGCAACAGAAATGCATTCCCCTGCTTGCAGATGAATGGATACACAGAAAAGCTTCTACCTAAACTCACAACAAGGCGTCAGATCCAGTGGCTTGCGGTGGATAAACACCCATTTTCATCTTGTTTTATATTTTTATATATATTTTTTGCGTTTTTCAACGCGATCTTATAAGTTAAATTATTATAATAGAATAATACTAGAAAAAATCGACTCAGGTCACAAAATGTTTTTTTCGAATACGAGAGGATGTTCCTCTCATTCCGCTCGTTCCGCTGGCCTACAGCGTAAAATCAGAAAGGTACTAAAAAATTTCGACGAGTGTTCACAAGGCTCGGTAGCTCAATTGGGAGGCCCATTTTCATGTCAGATTACAACCAATAAAAAAAAACTCGAGGTATCGCAATGTCTACGGTCACCGAAATACAGTTTTACTAGATAAACTGAGCGTTTAAAAATCGACTGCAGTTGTGGTAGGTCATATATTGGTCAAACAAAGCTATGAATAATATGATGAACGAAGGAACATTTAAAAACGGCCAAAGCAACGATATGCACAAGTCGGCCACCGCTAAATATTCAACAAAAACTGGATAAATTTTCATAACCCTCAGATTATCACAATAGAACTCCAATTACCTAATGATACCTAAATTTATTTTGAAACAAATGTAACTCGTTTGCCTCACCTATTAAGGACTGTGTCAAAGTTCAAAGCCGCGTGAACTATGACACCACCAAGAGAGAGTTTTCGATTCGATATAAAGTGCTATTGCAATTGTAGCCTGCGGGAACTCGCATTGAAATCGAATAAACGACTTGTTGGCTTCGCATAGACTATATTGTATTAGTTTGATTTGATTTCCCTATAGCATTCGATTGATAAAACCGTATGGCTCTGATTCTAAGCTTGTTTTTTTTTTAATTTAGGATGGGTTAGCTCTTGATCCCAATAAAGCTCAGGGGCCAAGACAGAATCCACGATAGAAGGAACTAACCCAGAAGGTGCCTATACACCCTGGTTTTGAAAATGGACGGGTTATAAGTTCTCGGAAATACACACGCAGGGAGGGAGTTCTACTCCTTTGCTATGCGCAATTATTACAGGTAGGAATAGCAACCAAGAAAGGGTGGTAGCCTGCAGTGCGTCTAGATGTCCGATGGAAAAAAGGAGAAAAAGCACACTCTCCAAAGTACAGTCTGTGAAAGACCGCCATCTCGCCCGATGGTAAGCAATGATGCTTAGCCATTTTGTCCATATATTGTCAGATGTACTGGTTTGTTATTTATATCCGTTTAAGCATTTTAAGACTTGTTCTTAAAACCTGATTAGTAAAAAGGTTTAAATGTTGAAGCAATAAATAAGCAATTATGTGCTTATGCAAGGCTTAGGTTCGGGTGATGATTGACGCGTTTTTTGCAACGAAACAAATACTATATAGTGCTAAATCTAAACATTCACTGAAATCATTATATTAAGCATAAAACGTAGGTATATAAGCTTCAATAGCATAGACAATAAAGTCGCGCGGAAATGGAAGCTAGAATCCGTTATCAAAGGTGTGATGTTATCGTTGTTGTACGAGTAGGTATAACTAAAATCTAATGAAGGTGATGGTGTAACAAGCGCCTTATTTTATTTACACATGCGGTTGTATTTGGTAATTTGCAGTCTATTTTGATAGTATGTTCAAACATACACGTTTAAACGATTGGATCTAAACTCTTTTAGGTACTGACTACTCTAATGTATAATAATTTTAAATGTTCAATGTCACAGTCCAGTGTCGACACATTAAAATCAGTCATAAATAGGTCTTTATAAAGTGGAAATTATAACTCAATGTATAATATACCCAAAAGCAGCATCTGGCTGATTTTGTGGACAGAATGAAATTAAAAATTACATCAAATAAGTGTTTAAAAGTTTCAATATTATATGGCCTATCTACAAAACGACATACATAAACTGTCCGGTGCATTAGTAGTCAAGGCGAGGTATAGGGCGACCGCCCGTACGTACGCCCCGTTCGTTTTCTTTATTAAGAGCCCAAAAGCGGTGGAACGATGTAAATATCCAGATTTCAAAACGGTTTTGAAGCGAAGCTTCTCTACGGACGTTCGGGCATATAGGCGTTCGCCGCGCGGTCTCTCTGTCCGTGCTCGTCCGTTTACCGTTACACGAGATCGTCAGATTTAGTACCGTTACACGATATATAGGAGCCAGCTGCCTCCCCACCTCAGTGTGTGTGGCGTTCTGTCTCGCTTTCACTCTTGTCAGTTTGCGTGGCTGACGTAGCTTTCTATCTCTTTTTCTACACTTTGCATCCTAGCCTGTCGCTTTTGAATATTGCGATCAACTGTTTCATTTATCTCTTCTGTTGATTATAAATAAACCGTGTAAACCGTATTTTAACGCTTAGTTCCTACGCTTTATCGTAGGATTGCTTCTTTTTAGATTGTAAATAGGTAAGCGCTTGACCGCTAGCTCGCCTGATGGTAAGCAATGATGCGATCTAGGATGTGACGCGCTTGCCTTCAATTGTGACTTGAAGACCCCTAAATTGCATTTGTCAGGAAACATAGACTCAGGCACATGGGGCACTGTTATTTTTTTTCTAGATACGTAAAACATGCATGCTCTTTCATATTATAAAATATATATAGAGAGGGAGAGAGCCAGCTCAAAAAAATGCTCTGAATTTACTAAAGTTGATCATTTGACAATTGGACCAGACAAGCGAACTGTAGAACAGGCATCACATATGTATATGCCAACAAACGTATTATGATTGCTCTGCTATTTAAATGATTAAATAAAGCTGAACATTGTTGTACACATTATAAAATTGCATATAAATAACAGTTAATGTCAGTCAGTCACTTAGATGTGAGTACGGAGTTGGTAAGTCAGCCCCGATGTATGTATAATAAATATATAAGTTGAAACTGCCAGAAATACCGTTCTGTAGAGTGTGTACGGAGAGAAAGAAAAAGTATGAAAAAGAAATGTCCACACTGGTTTTCTGCTCAATTAATTCATAGTATAGATCTATAGTTTTTATTGCTTTAGAAAAGAGAAATACCGGTAAGCTCAATGAATGAGTAACGTTTAGAACTCTTTGAATTTTAACCATAAAACATGTCCAGCTGTATTAGCATTAACGATCACAGAAGTAAATACGTATCGATTTATCTAAAATTATATTTGATAGGCAGGTATTAGAAAATTGTCTAATTAATTAATCGGTTGAAGTTCATTTATCGATTGAAGAGAGTTTTATATACAGTGGTTCCAGTCACGATAATTTATATCTTAAATCTTTAAATTATTTTTATTGCACCAATTTCCCATATATGTATATTAAGTAAGTATCTGCCTAAGGTGAAACCTGAAAATAGTTTAAAGTAGAAATACTTAAGTACAATCTGATGAAAATAAATTAAAATAATTTATTGTCGTCATATTGTACTTGTATATGTATATTCCTCTGTTGCATCTTGTTGTATTTGTGTTACAAAAAAAGAATATGTCACAAACAAGAGCCCTGTAAGTAATTGCTTACAAAACTAAACGCTTAATATTATTTTTATATTTATTTACAATATCAATATCATTCAATAATATTTTATTTCATTGACATATTTAACGACGATAATTTGTTTTATTATAATTATAATGTGCCTCCGAATTTGACTCGGATTAAAAAAAAATATACAAATACTACCTACACTGACAGGTTTTAGAATTAGAAAAGAGAATGATGTAGGAATTTGTTAATATTTTTTAACTGTTTTTCGAGGTAGTCTCCGCTCCTCTCTAAGCATGCGATGTATAATTGTGAGTGAGTATTTAGGTATTTCTTCTATACCTTTATTAATGCAGTCATTCATCTCTTATTCAGGATCTCCGGAGTTTACTTTGAGTCTGTCCTTTTATTTTTGAAAATACCAGTGCTAAACTACAATATGCTTTACAAGAAGCCAGCATTTCCAGTTGACGTTATACTAATTCACACATTCCTCTCTGCTTGATTTCAGTGATACAGGTTGTTTGACTTCTGAACCATGAATTTTTTACTAGCAAAGGTTCAGCTACAAATAAAAACAAAACAAATGAAATGTCCAAAATTCTTAATTATTAAGAACAAAAAAGGATGTGTGCGGATTTTATATGCATCGTTATTTAAATTTGTGTAGAGAAAAGCTCCGTTTTCAAGGAAAAATAAATCTAACGGCAGTACTTTTTATTTAAATTTTGCGAGGTACAACTTCGGTCAACGAACGGTCTGGTAATGAAAGATTCCCCTAAACACGTTGTGGTCGTAAGATCGTGGGTCCCGCATTAGTGGTCAGTAAGAAGTTTGCGTGCTATAAGGGGAAATCAATAATTCCCAAGTTCAAGATCGTTTGAGGCAACAGGCCATGAAAAAAGTGAACGACTGATGGCAGTTACGGTCGATATGAAATATGTCAATGATAAATTTTAACATACACTCTGGTCGGGATGCACAAGGGTTAGTTTTTTAAACCGAGTCAAATATTAAGGCAGAGTCAGTTTTTTAGCTAGTAACTGATTACGCTATTCTGGTTTCTGTACCAGCTTCATGTACCCAGCGAAATTAATATACCATCGGTTAGTGTGCAGTGATGACATGTTTGTTCGTAGCTGTTCCGAGTATTACCGTGACAAATACAAACACGCTGGAACTGACTGCTCGATTTATTGTATGAAACATAAAAGGTTTGGAGATCGCATTAAAATACCGTTACTCGGAAAACGCTGCTGCTGATTTTGTGAGGACCTCCAGTAACATTAGTTGCCGTAAAGAATAATTTTAATTGCGGCGCTTGGTTTTTTTATAATCTTATTTTATATTTGTTTACCAATTTCTTTGGTTTTTCAGACCGTATTTATTTTTATTTACAACATTCACATACCACCCACATACTAAGATTATTATTTCAGTATTTTAAAAGAAGTGCCTAAAAGTGGGATTTCATGGTTCTTTTTCAAATATTTGATAATTAATAGTGTGGTCAAAATGACCGACCGTTTGGTGCAATGGTAGCGATCCTGCCATAATGCTCTATATATTACTATACGTGTTATAAAATACCACCTCATCCGTATTTTCTTTCCGTGATATATAAGACTTGCAGTCTGGAACATCACAAGCCATCCTGGACGCGAACTCCAAAATGTCTAATTCATATTCCTGTTGTTTTATCACCAAATTCCTTGTAAAATAATATAATTTCACGCTAGCCGCTCACAAAGCTGTTCGGCCACTGTAATACGACCGCATTGAATTTGGTCTTACTTCAGAAACAACGTTCATCAAAGACGTACTTTTAATTTGGTAGTATTAAATTACAACCAAATTACAACCATTTGACATTTGTACTTTGAGAGTTTGTGACAATGACGTGAAAATAAAACCTTACAATTGTTGTCTATTTCGCTCTTACCCTTGTATGTTAGATTACTTTAAGTGAATATGAGAGCTGTTTTATAGTTTTTATTTTAGCGCGCCTTCTATACAAGGCCGTAGCTAGGGGGGGGCATTGTGGGGCAATGCCCTACCTTGAAATCACAATGCCCTACCTCAAAAATACCAAAAACTAAGATAAATTAGTATAATTAAAATGTTTTATAATTTTTATATATTTTATGCATTTTTCAATGCAATCTTATAAGATAAATTATCATAATAGAAAAATACTATACTACTGGAAAAAATCAAGGGATCAAAAAAAAAATCAAAATTTTTGGGCAATTTTCAACGGGCCGTAACTTCGAGAGAAATGGTCGTACAGGAAATAAAAAAAAAAGTAAATTGTAGCGCCAAGTGTGTAGTTTTTGGATTAGAACTTTAAAATTTTGTACGCTCCGCGGTTTTTAGTAATCTTAGAAAAACCAGCAACTAAAAATTTTTCAAATTTTTTTAGTTTTATTTTTTGTCTACGGGCGTGGAAAAATTTTTTTTGCTTTACCGCTATAAAGATCGGATACTTTGTTCATTTAGCATTTATTTAGTTTTTTATACACCTTGATACATCCACTTCTCGCCGAGATATCGGTCTTCAAATGGAAAAGGATCCTTTTGTCTTTCATTATCGATATCTCAGCAACCAATGATCGCACAGAAAGTTAAAGGTGGGTTTCAAGAACTTGAATAAATTCTCTTTAACGACTAGCCATTGCTTTTACCAAATTTTTTTTTTCTTTTTATCACATGAATTTGAAAATGCAACAAAATAAGGGATGTTGATGGTTTTTTGGAAAATCAAGCGCTGGATCGAAAATAATGAAGAAACCGCTAATGTTAAGTGTGCCTTTTCAGTTCAATATGTCCACAAAAACCCTACAAAGAACTAAATTAATCTAGCCAGCCGTTTTTCTGTTTCACTTGATCGAATTTTTGAAACAATTAAATGATAACGTGTTTTAATCTGAAAAGCTTATAATTTTTAAAAATAAAAAAAATATGTATTTCCGCGCTTTTTCCAAATTTTTGTTTCAGAAACTATCGCCCAATCATTTTTAACGCGTTTCCGCCGCTGTATTCCTTGATTCTACTGATTTCCTTTTAATTAAATTAAAAAAAAGTTAATACCCCCAATCGAATTTCAATCTTTTTCATACGCTTTTCCTAGCATATCCTTAAAAGTAATCCTTAACAGTTTTTTCAAAATTAATCCCTTTGCGCTAAAAGATATTTTTTTAAATTTTTTGATTAAAGTTGAAAATTTCTTACTTTTTCTATTTTCAATCATGGTTAGACGATATTTATCGGAGGTAGAAGTTGCTCGGTTCGTGACTCTTATTGACGAAGGTTACAGTCAACATACAGTTGCCGTCCGGATGGGTGTAAGTCAATCCGTCGTATCTCTAGCTTCTGACGACCGTTTGGTGCAACGGTAGTGATCCTGCCTTTCGCACCGACGGTCCCGGGTTCAAATCCCGGAAGGGGCAAATGCTTTTATGATGAATACGAGCATTTGTACCTTAGTCATGGGTGTTTTTATTATATATTTCTATGAATATTACATATCTATGTATTATATAGGTATGTATGTCTATCCGTTAACCTAGTATCCATAACACAAGCCTTACAGTGCTTACTTTGGGCTAGGCTAATTGGTGTGAATGTAAGAAATATTTCTTTATTATTTATATTAAGCCAGATACCAAGAGACGAACCACTACCGCGATGATCGGGCAATTATGAGAGAAGTTCGACGACAACCTTTCGTCAATAAAATTTAAGCATTTACTGGAACAAAAATCTGGAAAAAGCCCGGAAAAACATTTTCTTTTCTCATTTTTTAAAATTAAGAGCTTTTCAAAGCAAAAAACGTGATCCTTTAATTTTTTCATAAATTCGATCAAGTGAAACAAAAAAACGGCTGGCTGGATTATTTTTTGGTTCTTTGGAGGGTTTTTGTGGACACACTTAAAATTAGTGGTTTCTAATATTTTCGATCCAGCATTTGATTTTCCAAAAAAATCACCAACAGCCCTTATTTTATTGCATTTTCAAATTCATGTGACAAAACTAAAACAATATTTTTTTCAGAAAAGCAATGGCTATTCGTTAAAGAGAATTCATTCAAGTTCTTGAAACCCACTTTTATCTTTCTGCGCGATCCTTGGTTGCTGGTTTTTCTAAGATTACTAAAAACCGCGGAGGATACAAAATTTTAAAGTTCTCATCCAAAAACTACACACTTGGAGCTACAATTTACTTTTTTTTGATTTCCTGTACGACCATTTCTCTCGAAGTTACGACCTGTTGGAAATTGCCCAAAAATTTGGATTTTTTTTTTGATTCTTTAATTTTTTCCAGTAGTGTAGAAAAAATCGACTCGGGTCACAAGTGAATTCTCCAGCGGGAATCGAACCCGCAACCTTTGGAAATCAGGTCCAATGCTTGACCTAGAGGTCAGTGATATTCATAGTGTTTGATTTAGGAGCCCGTGCTACGAGGGCAGATCAATTATGATAAAACTACTTCCGCCCTACCTGTAACCAATGCTGCCCTACCTCAAATTAGACTCTAGCTACAGCCCTGCTTCTATAGCTTTGTTCTGAGATGATAACTTCATTTCTATGCACTAACAGCTTACTAGGGCTGACAATATTTTTCGCTTTGATAATTTAAATTTTGCGGGGTTTTTTGTATCATTATTTATATATATATATACAAATTAATACAAATACAATACATATAGCTACTTATATAAATATAAGAGCCAACAAATAGAAAAAATACACAAATGATTCGATTATTGTAATAAATTCAGAAAGCGCTCCTTCAGTTTAAATGATAAAACGGATGAACATTCTTGTATCATTTTAAGGAGTTTGTTCCAGAGCTGCGCACTTAGAATGAGTACTGTAAAAAGTAGTGTTAAACAAAGCGTATATCCAAGATTTGTAATCTCTCAAGTTTATTAAGCTGTTTTTTAGTCACATCCAAATAGCTGACATCCGCATAGTCTAGAAGAGGGAGAAGTAGTAATTGCGCCAGCATTATTTTGGTCTTGAAAGGAAGAAAGTATTGAATGAATGAGGGAGTGTAACGAATAATGCATACGCTTGCTCACATCGACAATGTGTAATGCTGTCAATAATTAATTCCAGATTTATTTCTGAAGAAAATTAATGAATGTTTATTATTAATTACACTGTGGTGGCTGCCAGAATAGAAAAGCGTCAACCCTGCACACTTAAGAGTAACATAAAAGGTACAACAAACACTTCCCGGTACATCACAAAATGAGCAGCAGCGGTTTTGGTCTTTCACTGTGATCTCCAACTCCGAAGGGTTTCGTCCAGCAGTTGATTTTTTTCGTCTGAGATGATGAAAGTAACGATAATGAATAAATTGTATTAATTATTTGTGATTTTTATATTTTTGCATTTTCAAGGCTATCTTATATAGTTAATTTTAATATAAAAATACTGGTGTTAATCTTAATTTATAATTAAATCTGCAATGATACTGGTTTGAAACTTAAATTACCTAGCATCAAGCCTTTCAGGTCTATCTATATTGTGCCAAGCCAAGACCGTAAATCAGTAAGGTAGGCTAGTATAGCCCTTTTTGTAACGAGTGGAATCTTGCCTTATCAGCTCAATCGGCGCGTGAAACAGACATAAATCCAGGACTCCTAACAAGCGCTTGCTGGAAGGACTACCTGCTATAAACACACCGATGTACCGTCAGATTTGTTGAGGTCACAACAACAACCGTGGACGAACGTGGAAAACGACCGAACAGCCCAAAAGACCTCGTCGGGGGACACTCGTGGTACAAAACGGGCAAGCCCTCAGACTGACAAGGTTTTGCAATCCCAACGATCGGATTTACCCCTCCTTCGCTGGCTGTTGGTATGGCTACTTTTCAAGGTGGTCCTTGTTGTGCTTTGAAAAGTTGGCCTCGTGTATAGAGGACTTTAGAAACTCACCAGGACAAAAAAATAAAATAAAATAACCTATATTAAAATTATATCAATATCGGTTATATAAAACTTATAATCTAAACAATAGACCTTTTACACAGCTTTCAATAAATAACCGAAGATGTTGAACTATTTCTATAGGTACTTTATATAACACATTATATCTGGCTCATTTATCACTACGATCTTCTTTAAAAATAATAAGGAATTGTACCCATGTTTTAATATGATCACTTGAAATTGAAAGTTAATAAAATATTAATATTATACAGCCAATTACAGAATGCTCCTTTTCCCGGAAAGTTGCAATATAGTTCAGGGATAGTTCATAAGTATACGCGTTCGGAACTGCAAGTTTCACGTCGTTCCCGATTTAAAGATGTTTGCTCACTACTCTGTCCTCTTTGTGGAGATTGCGGTAACAAAAGTGGCAAGTTTTGTTCAGTACAGAAATAAAGCAAGCTCAACATTCACGCCTTTGATGTGGAACAAATGAAAACTGTAGTATTATAAAGAGTTGATAAATATCAAACGACAGTTAGTCCATGATAAATGAAAACGCGAGAGCACAACGTTTCCATTTCCAGGTGCTGATTACGATATTTATTAAACATTAATGTATATGACACTGACAATGGTACCAAATTCAATAAAACCGGCTTTGACATACATATTTGATTTTGCACTAAACCAATGTACTTACAGTCCATCAAATCTAAGAAGTACCGTTTGACAGTTCTGACAAATAGAATAATAGGGATGGGTTTAAAAAAATCGATTACTATGATATCTGAATTTTAAGAGATCGATTACTATAATATCCGAATTTTAAGATATTATTTCTCTGTACTCTTTTCCTATATTTTTTAAATAAGTTATTGTAAAAGGTTGTTTATTGGTAAATTTAGGTTTTACTAGTAATATGAGGATATAATACCGAAAAAATCTTAAGGTTCTAAAGGTCGAAGTCGAAGCATTTAAATAAAAGTAATGTTTAGGATATTTTTTTATTCACTACTAATACTGGAATCATTGTCGTCCTCGTCATCATAGTCATTTAAATTAATGACTAGTTGATTATCCATGAAATCATCGAATTTTACGTCTCTGTCGAAGTCGTCCATTATTATTTTCTTTGTTTTTTCTACTACTTTTGACCAATCTTCTTGTGTAACTTGCGCACATGCTTCCTTTAATAAGCCTTCCATTTTCTTGACACTGAAGGGTGGTTTTGTGTTGTGTCTTGCTGCATAACCTGTAAAACAATTATATAATTTTTAGGTGGGAGACTTAGACTATTTTTTAAATTATAAAAGCTGGAGGCACTCGTGTTATGTGGCTACAAAATGTGTTAAGCTAATCTTGCAATATTTTGTTTGGTAATGTACAATTTTACACAACTGCGAAGAAGAAGGGTAATGTTTTATAGTATTACTGTACTTAACGGAAAATCTCAATTCACAATATAATATTTCAGCTTATTAAGAACAAGTTCTTGTTTAATATAATCAACTACTAAAAAATATTATTATATTATAAAGTATTACCTTTAACTTGGGCCCAAATCAGTTCAATGGCATTATATTGGCAATGATACGGAGGAAGTCGTATGACTTTGTGCCCGTGTTCTTCGGCTAATTGGTCAATAGCATAAGTCGGTCTTGGTGGTTTATGCAATTTCACTAAATGTAACAATTCAGCTTTTAATAGTGACATGTCGGCTTCCACTCCTTTTCTTTGCAGCCATGCCACCAAATCTGCTTTCTTATTGGCTGATGTTGGTGCTTTATCAATTTGCACAGAGTGGTATGGGGCATTATCCATTATAATTGTGCTGTTAGGAGGGATATTCGTTAGTAAATTTAAGAACCACTCTTGGAACCTTTCCGCGTCCATTTCTTCATGATACTCTTTTGTGCTTTTAGATTGGAAAGCTAATAATGAATTTTCCACGAAACCTGCAGACGCTGATCCAGCATGGCATATAATGAGGCGTCCTTCTCTTTTCCTTTTTTTCGGCGTGTGAAGTACGTTACTGTCACTCCCCGAAGGCCCATATTTTTCACTTAATATTTTGCCGACGGTGCGGCTACCAATACCGAGAGCTTCACCGACGCGATCCCGAACTTGTGTAACTGGCAGTAGAGCTCCACCATTTTGACATTCACGCTCAAAATACTCGTGTAATTTCACCACCAATTCACGAGCCTGGCTGTTCAAAGTACGTCCTCTTTTCGACATGATTAATAAACACTTGCTTAGTTCAGAGTCCAGAAAAGTAATAGCCAAGTCACAAATTGTAAAAAACAAACGAGAAAGTAGGTACGCGCACAGTCAGCTTCCAAGATGGCGAGAGACTGCTGACGCGGGCGAGGGGGACCGCGTGCGCTTGTGGTCGGCAGTGTTGTCTGATAAAAAAAATCTTTTTTCTGGAGCTATTTCGCCTATATAGATTTATTTGAAAATAATTAAATTAATTTATTTTAGGGTACCTATGTATTAAATGCATTATGCGAACGAGCAGTAACGTGAAATTATACAAAAATTAAATTGCGCTCTACCCCTAAACATTACGTCGAAAATTCGCTTTCTGGCCGTGGTCTGACATTGGCCATAAGCGCTTCTAGCGCTTATAACATCGTAATCTGAGTAGATTATGGAACGAGGCATCAAATTTGACCATTTTGTCATCTGTCATGTATTTTTACAAAGTCGTTAATTGATAATTTGAAAGTAATAAATTCGATTTTCCGAATAATGTACACGATTTTTTCGTACACAATTGATTCCGAAGAGTCGCAACACTAGGAGCAGTGCCCTAACTATGTGACTTTGCAATGAGGTCAAGAATAGAACTATTAGAACTTATTTATTGTGTAAATATTATTTATTTTGCTTTGTTTGAAAGTTTTCAATTACATTTAGATATTAAGAATTGTACATTTTTAGATCCAATAATAAAACCTTTATAAATCCATGGTTTTACGAAAAAGGTTATCGAATTTGAATAAGTTACGCTTAAACAAAGTTATATCTGTTTGAAAAACATGAAACGTCAAACGGTACTTCTTAGATTTGATGGACTGTAGTTGACTTTGAAATAAAATAATGGTTGGACATATTGGAATTTGATAGGAACGTCAGTGACGTCATCACATAATTGGGTCATAGGGGTGGCAGGTCCACCACGCAGTGACTACTGAATATTAAAATTAATCGTAACAAAAACATTTTTTCTATTTTTACATAATTATTTTTTTTAAGTTATTATCATTCAGCAGTCTCATTTAGATTTTGAAATAAATCAGTCTCATTTGACATAAATTTCAAGAACTTGGTATCATGGTTACACATTAACTTTATTTATATGAAATTTTAAGATAAACGTTAGAATTGTTATGAAGTCAAAATAGCAACATTTGATTATATTTTTAATAAACCCCATATTTCCAATTTTAAATAGTAACAATAAGAACCTACACCATGTCCTGTCCTAATAAATCATTAGCTGTTAAAATACTTTTTTTGTACATATACTTGTAAATGAAACGTGTATTTACTCAAATAATTAGGTTTTGTAAATTGGGAATATTTATAACAGTTCATATAACAGTAATTAATCAATAACAAAAAATCCGATAATTTGAAATTTATAGTAGAAGAGAGGTAGTGCAAATTCAGTCACATTAGTAAGAATGTTTAATTTACAATTTCAGTTTTTTCTCTGCATTCTTTTGCTGCATCTTTTTATTATTCCTTTTCTTGGATTTAATAGACCCGATTTTTTACGCTATTGTTCATTTTCACTTAAATAAGCAATTTAAAATAGAATTAAATCACAGAGCAACAACAATCTCAATCATTTAAAAAAAAAATACTAACGGGCTAACACGTGATTTGATTGGTCAGTTTGGATATATATGATTATGTTAAAAATGTATTAAGGGACTTAACAGATATTTAGACAAAACGGATTTTTTGTCTATTGATTTCATGTAAAATAAGTGGATATATTTAAAATTACAAAGTTTTAAAATAATCGGCTTTTTTAAATTTGGCGCCAATGTCAAAAAGTGTTTTTTTGTCTATGGTAGACATATGGGTATTTGATATTTATCAAATCTGGTCGAGTAAGTATATTTACTCAAACGACGTTTCAAATATTGTGAAACATTCTCTTTATTCATATAAGAGTTGGCAGTCTTAACATTTTCCTGCCCATTCATTAAGCATTATTAACGGACACCGAAAACGCGTTTATGTCAATGTTCTTCACCTATACCTATTTTATAAATAAAATTGAGTACATAGAAACTTACCGGATTAAAATATTCGTGAGAAGTACTTCACAATTTTATTTACATAGCATCGCTACGATGATGTTTGACCGCAATCGATTTCAATTAGATATTATGTTTTAAAAAATTAAAAAAGTATACGTCGTCTTCAGTGTGACGACTTAAAACAAAATATTATTTTCAACAAGCTTTTGACAGACTTAGGTGCAACTTAGTAGGTAAGAAAAGAGTAATAGAAAAAGGAATCAGGAATTCTATCAATGGTCAATTATTCGATCGATTTGATTAAATGAGTTTGATGTAGCATTGTATGGAAAATATTGATTATCCTACCATTATAATTTCAGAAGAAATACCCAAAAAATTGAGGTTTTTTTCACTTATTTAATACACTTGACAGGCGGGTTGGAGATATCACTAAATACAATAAATAAAAAAATAAACGTTGCTGCTAATTTTGTGGTCTATATAAGGTGTAAGACAAATAATTTCGGTGTAGCCCTTAAGTGGTAAGGTGTTGGTGCTATTCTACCCTGCCGGACTTTTGTGTCTTACCTTAGCCGATATTAGACTTTAAGGCGAGAGCGTGTAGAAACACTTTAGTAGTTTAGGTTTACTCGTTAAGTTTAATGGTATGATGGATATTGAGTAATACTAGTGGTTGATTTTAAAATTATGTGTTCGTGAACATGCACGGAGTGTTGGCAAATGAAAGAAAATACTGAAAGTGTCCTTTCACGCTGACTCACAAGGTCTAGGGAGGTTTCAGTAAATACTCACACCTTTACTGAAACCTAGGGAAAGTGGATATTTAATTATTTATTCATCATCCAGTAATCATTTATTATCAGCTTTTCGTTAACAGTAAACTTAAAAAAAGCTGATATCTTTCTTAAGGATTTGCCTAATCAATGGAATAATAATCATCTAAATATCCTTCGAGGCACAGTTCCACATTATATCTAGGCAATGCATAATACGAGTTCAAACTTAAATAAATGAAAATAACTTTTTACAAATGCTCTTAAAATAAATTATTTTGAATACTCCCAGATTTTTATCTACCACCCATTCAGGGCGTCTTTTAACTGACATGGAGAACGGACGCAAGGAACTCGTCAGCTTGAACATAAATAACGACATTTACAATGTTTTTATTTAATTTTTTGCATTCACAATGCAATATTTCTATAAGATATAAAATACGTGTGTAAAAAACAACCACGCCTCCGAGCCCTCAGATGGGATTCGAACCCACGACCTTTCGCAATCCGGGCGACTGCTCTGACCGCTGAGCTACCGAGACGCTGGCAAACGTGTCGAATTTTACAAACGTATTCCAACTTCTACTATGAGCTAGTATCGTTCCACCAATGTTGAACGCTAACTACCTTCAACATTGAAAGTAATATTTTTACAAATATTAAACAATCAATTAAGATGGAACCAGCTATAATTATGTTTTTATTTAATTTTTTGCATTCACAATGCAATATTTCTATAAGATATAAAATACGTGTGTAAAAAACAACCACGCCTCCGAGCCCTCAGATGGGATTCGAACCCACGACCTTTCGCAATCCGGGCGACTGCTCTGACCGCTGAGCTACCGAGACGCTGGCAAACGTGTCGAATTTTACAAACGTATTCCAACTTCTACTATGAGCTAGTATCGTTCCACCAATGTTGAACGCTAACTACCTTCAACATTGAAAGTAATATTTTTACAAATATTAAACAATCAATTAAGATGGAACCAGCTATAATTATGTTTTTATTTAATTTTTTGCATTCACAATGCAATATTTCTATAAGATATAAAATACGTTACAATATTATGACATTTACAATATTATACGTCGTCACCATATAATTATCCACAAAAAAAAATATTCTGTTATCAAAATAATGTTAGTAATATGGTTTCATTACATGGTTGACTACAACAAAGTCAACAAGTATCTGTTTTAAGTAAGTATCCTTAAACATCTACCAAGGCAGCACCCGTTCAAGTGCATGACGGATGATGAAGCCATCGCTTCGTTCAACCATATCTTAAGGAACTTAACGACCCGCACCACATACCACCACCCAATTTGTTTTAGGAGACCATGTCATACTCCAACTACCAGTAATAAATTAGTGTCAAAATTAACAAATGCTAATAGCTGTATGACACAACTTCTAATAAATAGTCTTATGTTGAAACGATACATATTACTTCTAAAATTATTACTGCTTTATTTATACTTTGCCTTAGCTTGGCTCATATTATAAACGGTGATAGTGTGTTGATATTTTATTATCATACCTTTCGCGACACCTGCGTGGCTTGCATTGCCTCAGTGCTATGACGACGACGACATAGGTTCCATGCAATAGTGACGATTACGACAATTCCCGTTGTTATTAAAAAGTAGGAGCACAATAATTATTCGATGTGCCGTCGTCAATAAAATTAATACACCACTATTACCCGTATTTTACGGGCAATTTTTTCATATTATTAGGCGTAGTTTCTTACAAAAACTGGTATTCTTTCATCATAAATGTATTAAATTGCAGTTTAACATTTTTGAATAACAATATATATAAAATACTTTTACTGCACACTATAATGTTTAGTAGAGGTGGTACAAATTAAAAAATTTTAAACGATCATTATAGTGTCGGTCGGATATTCAATCAGGTGATACAAGAGAGAAAGCGCCTTTAAAGATATTCTTATTATATCACGATGAATACGGAGATTTAGGTTAAATTATTATTATCTGGTACTTAATTTATCATCATGATATATATTCGTGTTGTCATAATAACATTTTTTTATTAAAAAAATATCTTTCTGTACGCGTCACGTATTTTTATTAAATAGTGATTATATCAGGTAATTATACATTTTAACAGAATAATGGATCGAACCTGACAAGCTAAGATTCTAGTATATTTTTTGTTAATTGAGCATTTAACTGCTGCATTTTTATGTCTTAAGAATGTATTACAAGAAAATATCCATCTTGTCTCAGGTGCTAAGTTTCAGACGGAAAGTTGGAAATATCAATTTATAATTACGTCATACCGAATATTGTTATAGTATGTTTTCTCGTCTTGTGTGAAATTCACTATACCTGCGCACAAATTTCAAAAATTTCCAAAATATATAAAATCGGCCAATTTTCGTGAAAATATAGATTCTAACTATAGGCCTCAGCGATATTAGCTATGATACGGATTAACTTCTTCTGCATAGTAAACAGTGCTGCCACGTCCCACTGTTATATTTCAATACCACCTCGTAGCGAAGCCAAGCATATGCGTAAGGGTAATAGGTATATAACTACCGCTGTTCCATGTTGGTGATA
Organism: Calamotropha paludella; assembly: GCA_927399485.1. Taxonomy (NCBI): domain Eukaryota; kingdom Metazoa; phylum Arthropoda; class Insecta; order Lepidoptera; family Crambidae; genus Calamotropha; species Calamotropha paludella. The sequence goes on along the minus strand of OV656803.1, from coordinate 25,698,378 downwards.
TTTTTTATTTCATATAGAGCTTAAGAAAAGCTTGACAGTTTGAATTTTTCTTTTTGTACATAGGATTTTTAGTTAATGTGTCTATCTATAACCATGCCAAGTTAAGTGAATTCTTCCACATATTCTAATATTTTACTACAATATATTTTATTGATATTAGTTATGGAAAAAAATATAGTTGTAACCAGTTTAACTAGGTCTTTTAGTTGTTTTTCATGCTAGTGTTATTAGTACACAAAGTAAGCACAGATATCTCGTCGGCCGTTGCCGGTTCCTGAAATATTAGTGGGTGGATGTAATGTATCTAGAATTAATTTGTGTTTTACCCTGTCATATACATATCTAAGTGACGTATAAAAATCTATATACGTATAATTATCTATTGCAAAGAGGTGTTTGATATATTTACATACAGTTAAAATTGAGGGAAGTTTTTCCGAAATTAACTGATACTTGACACAAAGTTGTTCTACACGGTTACACTTCACTTTTTAAAAAATGTCTAATGTTATGGGTGCAATAGCGATATAAATATCGATGGTATAGCGACCCCCATAAAATAATGGAATGAGGCATGAATATGATAGATTACATTCCGGATCAGCATATAAAATATCTTTCAACCCGGAAAACGCACATTTCCGTTGGGAATAAACTTTGCTCGTAATCCTAATTCTACTGGAGGACTTTGTGGGGCAAAAGTGTTAAACAAGCTTTGTATACGTTTTGAATTAAATTTTCAACGTAGTCATAAAATAAAATCTCAAATTTGAAAATTTTATTTCAATATATATATATATATATATATATATATATATATATATATAAAAAGTTTTACTTATAAAGCCGAGTGAAGTGATAAAAATTACTTGATTTCTTTATTGCTTTAGGATAGCTAATTGTTTCCCAACACTGAAACAACAAACAAACATTTAAAAGATCAAATATGTTTAAAATAATTCCCAGCTCACTACGAAACTCCTAAAACTAATATTTCTTTATATTTACAAATCTAGATTTACAAATTAGACTAACGCTATTGGGAAAGTTTGAACAAAAAATTCTTTCTTTAAACGATTACGTAACTGCCGTTGCTATAATAAAGGCTGATTCGTCGTTCAGTCGACTCTAAAGTACACACCATTGATTGTAGTTCTCAGAAGCTCAAATACTGTAGATAGACATATTTTGTTCATTCATGACATAATTGTTTCAAGTAGAAGTAATATTAGTTCGTTGTAGTTATTGTCAAATGTATTTCCAATAAGCTTTAACTGTATTTATGTTCAGCGATTTGTTAATCTAGTTAAAAATTAGTTTCAACTTTTAGATCGCTTTAAAATGTTTTCTGAAAAATTTTCAAAAAATACTTGAAGCATGACAGGTCTGTCTTAAGCTTCTAAGATTCTTTATTTTTGAAACAAAGTAAAAAATATGATTTTATATAGAATTTTAGTATAATAAAGAAAATGCAGTAACTTAGTAATTCAGATTTTAAGGGCTTCTCTTTTATTTTTTGTAACTATCTCAAATTCTTTAAATCTTGTTATTACGAAAAAAACCTATTTATCAATTTATTGACAAACATGCCTAGAACCAACTATAGAAAGTATACAAATTGAACGATATCAAATGTTGTAGCTACTGACAAAATTAAAACCAATAAAAAACAAGTTATCCAGACAAATCGGCACTTTTATCGGTGACGACGTTAATATATTCAACCAGTTTGCATTCTTAACCAGAGAGCTCGTTTCGCGGGAACCGTCCTTGGATCCCGCGGGAAGAAACTAAGGAATGAAATATAATGTAACTTCGAGGTAGAAACTTCGAAGACAAATTGGAGAGCACTCAGTTTTTGGTAAATCGTATTGAGTGTTCTATGAGTGTTTGTTTTAATTTCAGATATTCTCTAATTGATCTTGCCCGGACATGATTCTTGGCAAAAAAATATTTTACAATATTTTTTATACATTTCAGACAAATTTCCATAACTTTAAAACTTGTATCGAGTTTTAATAATCTGTATATATATAAACTTTATCCTGAGTGACTCACCGATTTACATATAAAGCACAGTCTGTTCCGCTGAATGAAGAGAATTGAAATTTGGATAATGGGATTTATAAAAGCCTAATTTCCTAAGAAAGGAATTTGGAAAATCTTACCCCTAAGGGCTGATATGAAGGAAACTGTTATATAAAATAAATCATTTTTAAAGTAAGACAAATAAAATTCTGAATAAGTGTTGAGGGTGAAAAAAAAGTGTGAACATCCTCAAAGGGTTGAAAAAGAGGTCGATAACATAAAAGAGAGATATAATCAAATAGAAAAAATATATTACCCAAATTAATAGTAATTATTGTATAGTTGGACGAAGGAAAGTGGGTTGCGGTACCCATGTTACTAACATTATTTATTGAAAAATACTTGTTTTATAAAAAGCATGGACTTCTTTCGCAATATTTATAAAGCATTATCTACACAGTATATGTTTGACAGTATATGGTTTCTAAATTTAAAAGTTTTAACGGTTCAAATTTCTGTATATATTAGTTTAATTAGCTCATACACCGAGGATGGTGTTCTTCAAACAAAATTCATCTTCCTACACAGGAGAAAAGCTTTGAAAAGAGAAAAAGATTTACTTTTGTAATTTAAAATTGTTAATTATATTAAAGGTTCTCACCCGGTGACTATATCTAAGATGACCATTTACAATTTAATAACCATGTTTTGTTTTGATCGAATATGTCCAGATAATTATATATAAAATATAATTATCTGGACATATAAAGATATGTTATATAGCCTCAATCTAAAGAACTAATGTTCTATGCTAATGCTATTGTACTAGCGGCCCGCCCCGGCTTCTCACGGGTGCAATGCTCTTCTATATTATGCATGTGTTATACATATAAACTTCCTTTCGAATCATTCTATCTATTAACAAAAACCGCATCAAAATCCGTTGCGTAGTTTTAAAAATCTAAGCATACATAGGGCCAGACAGCAGGAAGCGACTTTGTTTTATACTATGTAGTGATAAAATCATACATAACACGATGAAAACTTCGAATCCCTAACTGTGTCTTAAACATCAAACGACATTTATTCATTCAATGAAAATCGGTACTAAAGCGAATAAGTATCTATTTCTGTTTTTAAGATCATAAAAATGTATCTTAATTAAAGTAATTTTAAATATTCTTATTTTTCACTGGTTAATACTAACATATGTGAGTCATAAATGAACTTTTTACAAAAAAAATTAGCTTAATTTGAGGTTACACAGCTGCTTGAATGTGATGATGTGTTAATGTGTTAATTTATTTAGTTTTCAAGCTCTTTAAAACACTTGCTTTTGATACCAAGGCAAAGCAAATTTTATCTGTTTTGGTATCTTTATGTGTGGTTCTAGTGGACCGTGTATGTTACTCGGTGGTGATGCATCTATTTTCGAAAATTTATATGATGCTGCCCAGTCTATCTGACTTTCTCATCATATGTATTTCAAAGAAAGCAAGTACAGCATGGGTTTAAACTAGTTCTATCTTTAATTTACGTTTTGTAATTAGGAGGCTATGGTTTTATTCGTAACTGGTTTAGGAGCGCGGTTTTTTGACATAGGGTAAATACACGCGTATATTTTTAGTCTTAGATTTTCCCTATTTTTGCTGCCTACTTCCTAAACTCATGTCACTTGACTCTTGTGTTGATGGCGATTCATAATTTTAGTATAGTCAATAATTATGAGCTGTCACCTGTGCGTATGTACTACTGTGCATTACCAAGTTGTAGTGTAGCAGTTATAAAGTTTTTAAAACTAGTTCGAGTGGTAGGTTTGTCACAGTACACCTGTTACATACCTACCACCACTAACCTCTTCAATTTTATGTTTTTTTTTTGTATTAGCTATATAAATATTATAAAACTTAGTATATTAATAATATATTAAGTTTTATAATCTTTCATTAAATCATACAGAGTTTGCGAGATCTAAATGAAGAAGCTTTTGAAATAATCAAACGTTCTGTGAGGTAACAATAGGTTTTTATCGGCACTCCAAGTTTGAGCGTGTTTTTGTGTGCGGTTCTTAACAGTATACCTACCGCTTGCATAAGTGTTAAATAAATACTTAGTGTTTTTTTATGGATTATATCAGAAATAGCCAAACATGCTCTATAACTATCAGACAATACAAAATATCCAAGCGTATAACCGTGTAATTTTGTGTTACATAGATTTATAATGTTTAAGCTAAATTTGTTAACTGAATAAATTGAGTTGTTAGAAAGTTAAATGTTGGAAGGTAGTGTCACAGTACGCCTGTTCAATTACCACCACTAACCTCTTCAATTTTATTATTTTTCTTTGTATTAGCTATATACAGGTATATATATATATATATATATATTAAGTTTTATAATCTTTCATTAAATAATACAGAGTTTGCGAGATCTAAATGAAGAAGCTTTTGAAACAATCAAACGTTCTGTGAGGTAACAATACGTTATTATAATAACGTTATTTTTGTGTGCAGTTCTTAACAGCATACCGCTTGCATAAGTGTTAAATAAATACTTAGTGTTTTTTTATGGATTATATCAGAAATAACCAACAATGCTCTATAACTATCAGACAATACAAAATATCGAAGCGTATAACCGTGCAATTTTGTGTTACATAGATTTATAATGTTTAAGCTAAATTTGTTAACTGAATAAATTGAGTTGTTAGAAAGTTAAATGTTGGAAGGTAGTAACACATTTATGACGACTATTACCTTAGTTATCCTGTGATCACAACTTCTGTAAAGGAATTTAAATGTCAGGATAAAAAATCGGTAAAATGGTTTAAGTAAAATATGCGACAGGCACGAAATTTAATTACGTACGTATAGATATACATTATTATTTATATAAACCTACGTCATAAGCACATACAATTGAGGTCGAAAACTACGTACAAATGTCCCCACCTCATTAAAAGTTAGGTACCTAACTAAGTAAGTTAGTTAGTGGGTAAGTTAGGTCCTATTTGTGCTCTGTCTGCAGAATCTAGGCATTAACGTTAAATTAGTTATATTAACTGAGCAAATAAAATATTGCTTTTGCCTCCCTTGTCGAACAAATATCATCAGTAATATAGGTAATTTTTGTCAAACTGACTACATGACTTACATGAATATGACTATATGAATTTTATTATAAATTTGTACGATATACTAAAGGTAAACCACTAAGTACCAGATCACTCAACACGTTCCTTTAGTTAGAAAGGAAGTAGTTAAGCCAATATACCTAATTACTAAATAGCACAACTCCCTGTGATATTGATTCGTGGTGACTTTCCGAAATATCCAATCAATCATGATTACAGCCTATGCCATCGTAATACAGTTTATTTTAGAAAGAATCGTTCAAGACCTTTTTGGCAGTTTGATAACTTTTATGGGGAATGAGGTCACTACGTGTTACATCGCCTATGAAAAATTGTACGTACCTATAATATAAAGAAATTAAGAACGTAGTTTTTAAAACTCAATATTAAAATTGCACGGGTTAAATTAGAATATACTGGACTGCCAGTCCACTATGTTTACACGGATTTTACCATGCCAAATCTTTTAGTATGACAAAAAATATATCTTTCACCCAAGACATCAAAATTAGTTTAGTTTAGTCATCGAATATTAATATTTTTTCGAGTATGAATGTTACTTAATAGTAGCCTTTAATATTATAAAATAAGAGGTAAAAACAAGACTAGAAATGTTAGAATTTTTCACCCCGAAATGTTTTTTTATCACAATCGTTTCGTTGCCATACACGTCGCTGATTCATTGTTCACGTCACTCAAATGTCATTCGAATTCAAGCAAAAAAGAAAAGAGGGAAGTTGTTATTCAGGGAAAAAAATAGCATTTGTTCAAATATATCATGTTATTGAATTTTATTTTACTTACCTACATTTTAAGCGGAACTTAATAAAGGAGTGGATATAATATTTTCTCTTAAAAATAATCACCTCAGCTTTCAAATGCAAAGGATTTTTTCAAACGTATAATAAGGAATGACGTTGTGAAATGAAGATTTAATATTGAACTTTTGTATTAGATAATTATTATGGATCTGATCTGCAGACCTACTGTTTTGCCAGATCCTTCGCAACAATTCATCTTGCGATATAAATATTATTTAGCAGCATGTGTATTAAAAATTCAAAACGGCGCTTCAATTAACACGGGCAATCACAATAAACTGTCTTTGCAGGGACAACGGGAAAGTAAATGGAATAATGGCGAACCCACCCTCATTTAAGGCGCTGCTACAAAACAAACGTAACGAAATCAACGCTTAGTGTGCCAACTGTGCCCCGCGCCACGCGGGCACAATAGCAAAAACAACCTCACTGGGGGATGAGCCGAGGGGCACGCCGCATTGCACCAGTTGAATTTCACCCACCTCACCCAGGGGGTCACCCCCGCCCCCTTTCCGGTTGCTCTCTCGGGCGGCTGGTACTTGTTGACGTTCACCGAGTCAGCCAGCGTTGCCTATCAGTAAATCTCCAGAATTTGGGCTCTACGTCTGTGAAACCCCTTAATATTTGAATTTTTTAATGGCTTTAACAAATCTCTTATTTTAACCCGCCTCCTTTCTCCGTCATTGAGATGTTTATCAGAGTGAGTGAGATCTTAGGCGTAAGTTTGTGAATTACTATTTGCTCTCTAAGTTTAGTTCAATTCAAATTTTTTGTAATAATGTCATTTTAATATAAAGACATAACAACTTTCCTTAAGCATGATAATGAAAATAAAAATAACTCATCAAAATAAAATTGTTGATACTTGATTCAGCTAATAATGTTTATTTACGATAACTTTTATCGCAGATATAATTGAAAAAGTAATTGTATAAATTAATTAATGTATAAATACATAAACTTTACTTCATAAATAAATTCCCCTTTCAAAATAAATATGGCAACATCACTCCGGATCGGTTTCGGGTCGTGTGTTACGACATTTTTGTCGAACAGTCATAATTGAACTGAAACAAGAAACTCTCCAATTTGTATACGACGCGTTTGACGAGTTATATCGTTTCGTTACACGCGCCCCGAGATGTATTGCTCAATTTCGTTAACGTCGAAGACTTTGCCGGATAAAACTAAAGCACTCGAAGAACGTTGGGTTTGATTAATAAGATTAAGAATAATTTTATTTTGCTCGATACATGGTTACAAAGATGTCTTTATCATAATCATTTACCAATTTTTATTAAAAAATTGGAATATTTAATACATAACAAATTTTATATCTTGATTTTGCATAATATTTACATTTGGAAGATTATAGTAAAAATTAAATAACGTTAATAAAATCGAGATTTCCAGTCAACTAACTGGGTTAAATAAAAAAAAAAAGTACAAAATATTTATACTTTACACTTTCTTAATTTAGTGCAATCAGAAGATGAATACTTTCGTTGTGTTACAATAAAATTTTAGTAAGTTTTATTACCAATTTTGACAATATTTTCAAATTGCTACCGAGTTTGATGTATAACACGTGCAATGCCACCGACCCGCTAGGCGATTCACTGACATAGATCCTGCAAGAAGATATGAATAATCATCAGCAAGTCCATTTGTAAATATCATAATAGATTCTAGTGCAAGCCACTTAGGTTTTGAAATCTGACAGTAGTGCCTTCTCATGTTCTTCACAGTTCATGATATTCGTGAATTCATGAGATTTCACCCATCCAAGAGCATGAAACGCGCATACAGCACACGGCCGCTGCACGTGCGCCAGTCATAAGCATGTCGGTGAACCCTTAAGATTTTCCTGTACCACAAAGTTTCCAAAGCGTCTAAAGAAGTTTACACTTCAAAAAATAACATCAAATTCGGTTGAGTTCATCGCGATCAAAAACTGTGACAGGAAACTTTTATATACAAGGTCTTACAAAATACCCGTAAAGCGGTATCCCTTATAAAGAGTCAATTTACAATATTTGAAAACCGTAGTATCGCAGTATGACTGACCGATGAATTGATGAAACAAGATTTTTATTCATTTATGTGCCAACCCTATTTTCATAAAATTAAAGAGTAAATAACACATAATGTTTATGCACATTTTTACCTAATATCCGCGGGACGACATAGAGTCAATAACAAAATCTACAGAAGCCGCTCAGATCGATATTTTCTTACAGGTTCCGCTGACGAGGTCTTAAATTTACATACGTTATTTTTGTTGCACTACAGTCACCTAAAGGTGCACAGGTCTTATCATAAGGGTTTTCATACATAATTGAATCAAGGTCACTATAGTTAATTCAATGTTCGTTTCTTCATCGTTTAAATTATTAATTTTAGGTTCTTCTTCAAAATGTGAAATGTTAGTTTTGTGACTACAATTATTTTAATTTTTTTTTGGTCCTTAACATTCAATTTAACATAATTCTTCTAAAAATACAGCATCTCGATTTGTTGTTATCATTCATCATGATAATTTGTTTACTTTTCTTATCAATAAACCGATATCCTTTTATGTAGTTACTATATCCAATAAATGTCAACTCACGTGACTAAGGATCAATTTCTGACGTTTCTCCTTTGGAATATGTACCATTGCTTGGCATCAAATTATTTCCAAATGCCTCAGGGCAGGCATGCACCCAGTCCCTCGTTCCTCAGGAGTGACTGGTGGCAGCGAGCGAATTGTTGATCGATTAGTGATATATGCAGCGGTTGCTATAGCTTCTGTCCAAAACTACCTAGCCTAGCGCCGGCAAAGTCAGGTCCGGTTAGCCAAAAACGAATGAACCTATAATGGGTGATCACGAATCCCACCTAAGGAGAATTTCTATACATACAAAATGTATGCATTAATTTTCTGTTATTACATCAACATCAATAAATGTATAACCTAACATGATTGTGGGATCTCTACTCAAAACTTTGTTAATTAATTTCTTTTGTATATGAAAATAAAATTTGCATTGCTTAAGTCATAGTCGTTATTAAGATCGTTTAAATTTGCTCATTACTTTCAAACACCTGTTCCGTACTTGAAATAATTATCCCCTATAAGCATATTGACAATTAAATAAAAAGTGACCCCTCTTTAAGCTTTTTATCCACGAATTTAAGCTCTTTGTGACCAATAAAGTTAAATAAGTCGGCCTATGTCCAACTTTATTGGTATTGCGCCAACGGACGTTTGTTACAGACATATTAGTAGCTAGCACGGCCTTGAGATGTGATTAAATAACACGGCATATACGGAAACCAAATGGTTTTTTGTTTTAATATTTGAAAATGTAAGGTACTTAATAACTTTATAAAACTAGTCACAAGATTAAATGGAGTCCGTAAAATGCTCTCATCTATCCTCAAATAAAGCCGGGGCGAAACAAAATTTCATTTTACAGAAAAAGCGGACAAGTGCAACTCGGACTCGGGTGCCTTTGTACATGAGTGTGTTGTAAGTGGATAGTTCATTCATCGTGGTATTTTTACCAATATCTTTGTATCAAAGATATTGGTGTGTAATTTTCATGTGTATTTTACTATATGTTCAAAATCTTTTATTTACTAGCTGGCTAAATGGCTTTATTTCAGGCGTGAGGGAGTACGTATTTATTAGATTGATGAGTTAATGTTACTTGTGTGTATTAACTTTAATAGCACCGATAATTGCTTCAATGAAAAGATAAATAAGATTAAAAGATAAAGTCAACTTTGGATGACTTTACAACTTTGAAATAAACATTCTCTCATCCATTCATGAATGCCATGCTCTATTTTGTTACTGCGAATATAAGTTTGTTATAAATAACGTTTTGTCGTGTTTATCTCTCGCCAATTTTCACGTTTTACCTACCTCATGAATTTTGTTTTTTTTTTCTTGAATAGGTGTCGAAAATGTTTATGTAGAACTCCTTCGTGCTTCAGAAGGCACGAAAAGTCGTTGATTCCAGCTGTTAGCAATCACTAATACGCGCTAGGCTCGCATTGTTTGTTATGGTCCCATTCCAGTTTAGTGTTAAGCTTCATAGAAAATGCGTGTGTTCAAGCAGTGGAGAAATTAATAGGGTGATCATGATTATAGTCTTAATATTATTTGGATTATGAAAATTTATCAGAATAATATGCTGAAATCCATCTAAATATTAGTTGAGTGTGATTAGTTTTATCAGATTTATTACCACGATAACATCTTACATACTATCATTAAATTCAGATGTTGATCCATTATTCATTGATTCGTAAGGAACTGAATTTCAAATTACTTATTTAACGTTTCAGACCCAATAAAATTGTATTCAAAGACATTCAGTTAACGTTAAGTAGGTACAGAATGATGTACAGCTTTATCATATACACAATTTTAAAAGTTCCCGTTTATACGTTTTATTTGGGTCGTAAAAGAGGAGAAACGTGATTTTATCAAGTATCGTAGGTGGAAAAGGATGGCTTATACGGTAAGGTGTATACAAGCCTCCACGTTCTTTGCAAGCTTTACAAAGACAAAGCGATCGTAACAAAATACTCAAAATCCTTTTTTTACTCCCCCAAGAATGAATGGAGGGTGAAAGTAATGTGTTATGTAAGAGGCATATTTGTTCGTAATAAGTTTAAGTTTATTACTTTCAGTAAAATTTAAATAAATATACAATAGATGATTGTGTAACTTTTACTGGTATAAATTATAAATAAGTATTTCAAATATAAAGGGTCTACGTTTATTAAAATAATGTTGTCCATAGAAATCATATGATACTTATTTATGATATTTGCTCAAATTATAATAAGGGAAATAAATTGAAATTGAAATAATATTAATAGAGCATTTTTTTCAAATAAATAATTAAAAAGATATACTTAGTTGTAGCTTAAAATCATGTATTGATTATAAATTACAGCTGCAGCTATTCAAATTTGGTTTTGATATTTAATCTCGTATTGATAGTAGTTATAAGATTTTGAGACGACAAAATTATTAACCAGGTAATAAAATAAATGATCGGCTAATTGTCACAGTTATAAAAGCAAATGCTTCAATTTGGAAAGAATTAGGTACTTAGGTACTTTTCTTTATCAAGAGGGAATTCATGACAAGTTGACGTGCTGCCTGCCGAGTTAGTTATTCTGATCACAAAATGTATTTTGTTTATGCATCACAAGAAAATTATTTGTCTTTGATATTAAATTGACGCGACTTCGATCAACAGTAGTCTTCGTACAAGATATGGGCTAGTCATCCTAGAATACTTCGTATTAAATGCATTTTGTTGTAGTTTTATTAAAATGTAGTCGATTAACTAGCTGCTTTTTAGATTCACTTTTCCGATAATAAATAATTTAAAGAGCACAATGAATTTTTCTGGCATAACTGTATCACATATTCATATAAAATGAATGTTAATAAGTATGTATATAAAATGACTCCAACGCCATTTTGTTTTGAAGATCAAGCTGAGTGCACTCTACTTATACCGGTGGATAGGGTGGGAACTATACGAAATGAAAACTCGTTACAAAACACGAGTTAACTCGTGAAATATGCTAATGTTCACCGAGCGGGCCCGTTATTTCATTGAACTCTTTTTAGATCTTTCCGTTCCACCCTGCAGATGCCACAAGTGGCGTAATGTAAGTCCTAAACAGCCCCGGTACGTTCAAACGATATATAATTTATTCAAAGGTCGGGTTCATGTTTGCTACATTTAACATTATGTTTCGGTTCTCCGGAATGGGGCGGCAATTTTAAACGCCTCTTCTAATGCCAAAGCTGATATAAAGTCTCTGTAATAGAATGCATTGTTTTATATGTATACTAGCTGACCCAGCCACGCGTTGCTGTGTTATAAATTAAAATAAAACCTATCCTATCTTTTAAGTTAGATCAAATAACAGATAGTTACGAAGTTTGATCAAAATCGGTTAAGTAGTTTAGGAGTCCATCGCGGAGAAACAACGTGACACGTAATTTATATATATTAAGATAATGATGTGTAATAATCCGTAAAAATCAACGATAAAGCTCAGATATCCTTTCTTTATTGGAATAATAATCGTTCTTAAAATCATTAATTATCATAAATGTGATTGGTAATCTTAACTTCTTAGACCATTAAGGCGGCCTTAAACCGTCGGTTAAGATGTCAGCTTTTATCCATACTACTGGTACTACTACGGATGTGAATCCACACGTTACACAACATTTAACTTACCACGTGGGGTTATTAGGGAATATTGACAATGCATTCCACGCATTATTATTTTCTCTTTTAAATAAAAATAATTAATAAATGAAAATACCGACTCTCTACCTCGTGATTTGACTAGTCTACATGGAATAACACCAAATCATTATGCAATATTTTTAAGGTTTAGCTGATTTAAATTCCTTATTAAGTATTTGAATGAATTGCATTAGTTTTCTTATTTATTTATATGTGACTACATAAATGAAAATATTGAGTTAAGGCAAGTATGTACACTAAATTGTATATTTTCTGTTCAGTTAAAATATAATTTATAGGTGTACACTCACTTATAGTTTATCTGTTTAGATATATAATAATATTTATAGTTGTATTTTGGAAAACACTAAAGTATAGCTTATTTTGGTGTACTTTCCCAGTTACATACGTTAGGTTCTCAGCTTTAATTATTTAGCACTTCATACGTACTGAAGACTGTGACCATAATGAGAATAATTATAACTATTAAAGCTCGTATAAAAACTTTCTAATAAAACTTTATAGGTATGAACATACGATTGCGTTGCGGCGTACGGTAATTTTTTTTTGTAATAGCAAAATACAACACGACTTGGTAAGGATCAAATTAGTTGTTACCAGTCTAACCAATTTAGAATTCGATTATTTTAAATTGAGAATTTCATTTATATTATCTTAAAATAACTAAAATAAATCACTGTTAAATAAATAGAGTGAATACAATATCGACGGCTAGTTGGTGTAATAGTAGCGACCCTATTTATCCTACCACTCTAGTTCGAATCCTGGTGTGGGCGTTTATTAGTACAATGAACTGATTATTGCATAATGATAACGAGTTTTTGTTGTTCATATATTTACTTATATTTAATAGCTTTATATCCTTTATTTAGTAAGAATATTAAGTACAAATTATGCTTATTTACATTTAAAAAATTGGTGTCAGTTGTCTAAAGTATATAATTTTATATATTATAAAAACCATTGTTTTATATCAACTAGACAACATATTAATTATTATGACAGAATTATTACAAGCTTCTTATAATATATATAAACAGTTTTTAGATTGAAAAATCTTAAAAATACTAAAAAAAAAGTAAATTAAGACGAAAAATCGTTAGTTGATATATGAAAGAAGTAAGAGTGGCCACTACAGAACTCGGTTGGAGGTGACTATCAACGCTAAAGTTTTCAGAGTAATAATTGATCGGGGGAGCACGTAGAACCTGTTCAATTTATAGGACAGCAACGCTTCAAGTGCCACTAGCGCATGCAAAGTTTGACAATTGACTAAATCAGTGTGGAAATAAACTATAACCGTAACGATTGTTATATTATTATGTGGGTAGAATGAGAGTTCTAGACTGTGAGGGCACGTACATGAAAATTTCTGTTTTATAATTTTTGATAACACTGACACAGTTGTCTAAAAAATTACTATTGTCCCAATTTCATTAGATAACTAACCAGAGGAGTAGATATTATAGATGAGGTTTTGATATCGGGTCTTTTCAAATACATTATTTTTATTACATACTTCTTATCTAGATATTATATAACATACTGAGTAGAACTGATGTATTATGACATGAAAATTTTAAAATAATTACATGGAAACATCACTATTGCAGTACATGAAGTTCACGAATCAAACAATCTACAATGTAATAGGAAACCTTTTTCCATTAAACAGTAATTTATTTCTTTGATCTTCCAAAAAAGCTATGGTTTTTACATTCTGTGGTATTTCATAATAGCTCTGTATATAATCATTGATTGAGATTGAGAAGATTTGTTAACAGTGTTTAGAATAATACTATGTTCCTACACGATCTATCCCTTTTAATAAATTACAAAATATGCCATTGTTTAAGTACTATTTTATGTTTTCCCGTCGATTATACTGAGCCTTTACGACTACTAGGTTACTGTTTTACTTTGACTTATTCAGTGACATCCTACAGTTGTTAATTGTAATAATTGCAACATATTGATTTGTGAAGAGTAAGCTTTCGTTCAAAATAAAATGGACGTTATGTACGAGGAAAGTAAAGTGCGATCGTGTGTCTCATCCTTCTCCGTGGACTTCTATGTCTTCCCACATAGAAGTCGCCAAAAGTTTACTTTTTGATGCGATAAGCACGGCGAGGCGCAAAATTATAGGAAGAAAGAGCGGAAAGCCGTAGAAAGATTTCTATGACATCATAACGGTGCTTAAAGACACTGATCCCAAACTAGCGCAGATTTTTGTAGCTCGCGAATTTTTAAAACTACCCCCGGTCACCTATGATCATATTAATGAGACTAGACTTTTAAAGAATTTATTAATATTGAATAATAATATTCAAGCAATTAAGGAAAAGTATGTTCTCAGTTTTATGATTTATGATTTCAGTTTTATGATTTCAAAAGAGATTATTTAATACCAAGAATTTCCACGTATATAAATTGCAAATTGCAAATTGCAATTGCAATAAAGCAGTTTTTAAATTCGCTTTTTCGATGCTTCTTCGATTCTATCGATACCTCGTCTATTTCGATTTAAAATAATGAATGAAGCCTTTTATTATTATAATTCTTTTTATCAAATACTGGTAATTTAAAATAACGTTCGTAAATGTAATTCTAATAACTGACTTATATTAACCTATGTGTAAAAAATGGATAGCAAAAAAAACCAACACTATTGTGTAAGCCCTTTATGAAACCCCACCTGTTTGAAAGTGTAAACTAAAAATGCATATTTTACATGCTGCAGTTGAAATCCAATCAACTTTCCAAGGCTTCAAGTAAACCTTTCAATTACAACATTAGGAGCACCGCGGCACTCACTTGTTTCTGTAACACAGAAAACCTTAGTACCTACAACGTGAAAAAATGGTAATTTATCTAAACGGCCGATTCTATTAGAGGTGGCTTTGCGGTTGTATATTGTTGTTAAAAAGGCATAAAAGAAAGCATAGAAGACAAGTAAGCGCGTGCGCTTTTTAATTATTATATTCTTTTTCAGTTTTTTTGAGTGCCATAGTGGTGCACAGTTTTTTTTCTATCAATTATGTTTGCCGCTGCTTCAATGCTGGTAACGCTACCGACGCCCCCCTATTGCTATTCGGTCTGTCTTTTAGGAGCAATCAGAATAGGGAAAAAGGGCCATAACATATCACGCCAGGACAATGGGGAAACCTTATTACCATTTTAATATCGCTTATCTTTAATGATTACTCAATTAAGTTGAGTTAGTTGTAGTAATGTGAAAAGCGAAGTTTACAAAGAAATATTTCTGTCTTAATTAGTGGGTGTTAACGCAAATGTAACGCTACAAAGCTTCTCAAATGACTTTCAAAGCATTAAAGTCGATACGATTAAAACGTTTTCGTTCGTCGGTTTTATAACGCACCCCTCTGACGAGTTAACAAGTTCAGGCAGCTTAGTGTGTGTTTCAAATTTCATTACTATGGAAAAGAAACTAAACCTAGTAGTAACTATACCTACTATAAATTCTGTTACAAATGAAAAACATATTTTTATTAAGTATGTTTTTTCATTTGTAACAGAAAAATATAACTAAAACCTATGTGTACATATTTATAAAAGTCTCACCCAAAAATTGAAAAATATTCTATTCGAAATTATCACATTTGGCTATTATACAGGCCTGGCCACGAATCTATGGATTTACGGACTATTTCCATGGGAAATTTCGCCATGGGATTTTTTAAGAGACTCGATGTAGCCGTGTCGTGGTCATGGCCAACTAACCATAGTTTGTAGTGAGGTCTGGGCTAGACGAGGGCTAGTATTTAGCTCTTATAAAGTCCGGCAATGTAAGTTTCAAGTTCGTGACTTGTGACCAGGTGTAGAGTCCTGCTGGAAAGTCCACGGTACATTTAAAAAAGTGTATTGCTGAGAGGTATCAAAACGCGATCGAAGGCTGTCGCTTGGTTCACTTTCGCTGAAGTTTTCCCAGCTGAAGCTGAAGACACGTCCCACCAAACCATTAATGACGAAGGATGATGACCACGTTGTACTTTTCTGACCACTTCTTTAGAAATGTGAGCCTATACTTTATCATTTTGCTTATTGTAGTGCTCTTCAGGGCATTTTAAAAGATCCACTCTCTTTAACTGAAAAGATTGATTTAGGGCATGTCCTGTATATCGACGATATGCACTGAGCTTTAGGTCTTGTTTTATAATACGTGACAGAGTACTAGCGCGAATCTTTATTTCTCGCAATAAGATTGTATGCTTCATAATAGGGTTTCGACGAATTCTGGTTTTAACAGTATTAATAGCCTTTGTAGTTTTAGCCGTCCCGATCTTTTATGGTCTTCGACAGAAGAAGTGTTGTTGTATCTGTTGATAGTACGATTTACGAAACGGCTAATACCAAGCTTTTGAAGTGTCTGCAACATGACCGACGGCTCCATTCCCACTTTGTGCAAGGCGATCACTGTAATCCGATTTTCTTTAACACCCCATTCCATATTGTAATTTGATAATTAAATGAACAAGAAAAATTATGTGAAATGGCACGAAATCGACAGAAGTTTTTAAAATAATAGACGAGCTAAAATTCAAAATATTTAAAAATTTGATAAAATGAAAAGGGTTTTTTTCGAACAGTATGTATGGCCAGACTGCGATTGATTTTAATGTGGCACATATAAATAAAACGGGCGTATCTGTTTGTAATATTGAAATAACAGTTCTTTACTACACCAAAATAACATTTTTAACAATTTTTGTCTGTCTGTCTGTCTGTTTGTTTCGGTTAATATCTGAAATGGCTGGACTGATTTTGACGGGACTTTTTTTGGCAGGTAGCTGATGTAATAAGGAGTAACTTAGACTTAATTTAACTTACTTCTTTTATTTCAGAAAAAATATTTTATTTTAGAAAAATAAAGTAATGTTGCAATGTCCAAGTACAGTCCAGTACCACGCGCAGCTCACGCGCAAATTATAATAACTGAGCCACGGCAACGCGTAACCGGGTCAGCTAGTTTAAATATAAAAACGTAACAAATTACAAAGTGAATTAAAAATCATTACCTATATAATAAATTTATTCATATGTCTTGTAGTCAATAGAAATTCAATTAGAAAAATCGTTTTATTTTCAAGAAGTAAACTTTCAAAACGTTGAACAGCACCTTTTAGTGAGATGGGTAACTTAAAATTGTAACTAGCGGGCAGCGAGTTGATAATTATCTTTAAATAATCATATTTTTTTACAGTGTCGTACGAATTTAGTAATATAACACCTAAGGTGCCACCAATAAACCTATACTTATTTGTAAAAACTTTAAGAGCTTTTGGAGATTAGCCTGTAAAACACTTGTGTTCTGTTATTTTTTATCTCACAGACTTTAATTCAATCAAAGTAGATGATTGAGGATAAAGCAAAACCAATTTGTTTTAGTTCTACGGACCGAAACACATAGACACTTCGTTGTTACGGTAACGTAAAAGAAACAATATTTGTAAGGAAAACTGCAAAACGTGCTATCTTTAACTGATTTTAATAATGGAATAGATTTTATTAAAATCTGAATTGTTTTTATTGTATATAATCTATGATTAACCAGTGATAAGGATCCAGTAAGAGGATATGAGACAGAAAGTTCATGAAAAATATAAAAATTGAGTTTTTTTATTACACTTTTATACATTAAATTCATTTATTTATAGATTTCCAGTAGAGTAACAGCGTACTGATATATTTTTTCACATAAAAAAACGATTGGCTAATAATATGTCTTCACGTTTGAATAACATACTTAAAAATAAATTGTGGGCAAATTATAAAATAAATACTTTATAAAAAAAAACTTTTAAGAAACCACGTTTTACTACGGGTTATAGATGTACTAAAAAGGAGAAAATATTTTTTTACAAATGGACTAAAAAGATAAAAATAAATTTTTGGTAATAATGAAAATTTACGATACAAATATTCTAAAATTTGTTGAATATTATGTATTGTTCTGAACAATCATACGCAGAATTTGAAAATATTCCAAAAAATTAAAACATGGTGCGTAATTTAGATCAACAGCGTTATTGATATTATATTAATATTTTCATTATCTTTCCTAAATCCCTTCCTAACTAAACCAATGCAATAGTAATGCTGTGGATGGCATTGAATAGTTTTTCAAGTATAATGCGCACCACGTTTTAATTTTTTGGAATATTTTCAAATCATGCGTATGAATGTTCAGAACAATACATAATATTCAACAAATTTTAGAATATTTGTATCGTAAATTTTCATTATTACCAAAAATTTATTTTTATCTTTTTAGTCCATTTGTAAAAAAATATTTTCTCCTTTTTAGTACATCTATAACCCGTAGTAAAACGTGGTTTCTTAAAAGTTTTTTTTTTATAAAGTATTTCTTTAACTCTTTTTAGTTTTAAATTATCTGAATTGTGCCTACTTAGTTCTTCAATATATACATGTAATATATATCAAATATCCAGACATACCACGTGGAGGTTAATTTAATTAAAGCCTAATTAATTGGTTTTAGGATGTAAAACTGATTAAATATGAAATTGTTAGGTGAAACAAGCCTGTATACAAAATTTCAGCCAAATTGGATAAGAGGAAGAGGTCGAAATAAGGGTCTCAAATTTTGACAACAAACCAACAGACAAACCAACAGACAGACAAGTGAAGTTAAGTAAAACGTGGTAATAAAATAAGTTTAACTTATCTTAAACACTTGCATTTTTGTTTGTCTTCCTAAGGACGTCATTTTTTTCTGTCATAGTGACAAAGTTCTGTCTTTATACTTTTTTTTTTTTTTTTCAGATTATCATGTTTTTATACTTTCATTTGCACAAATTGTCCACGGCATCTGTGACATAGTTTACATTGCTCAATTTTTAAAAAAGGAAGGACTAAAATCCGTTTGAGATTCATATTATATAGTAGCTACCTGTATTATATTAAGTATATATTGTATTGTTATATGTCTATGTATATATATAGATATCAAGAGAGACGGCAAGTTCCTCACCATGTTGCTCGATGGCTTCGCTCCATATGTAAGTGGCATATGGTAGAAGATTTCCAGTAGACCGTTTTCGGCGAAACCCATATTTTCAGTCACTAAGGAGGTCATTTACTTCTAGATACGACAGGAACCTATGGTTCAGTACACGTTCCATTATTTTAAAGAGAATGGATGTGACCGAGGTGGGCCTGTAATTGGCAGGGTCTGTACGAGAACCCATTTTAGGCACAGGTTGCACGTTTCCCAGCTTTCAGGACTTAGGTACTTGTCCTTTAACCACAAGATACAGTCGCGTCAATACCGGACCTAATTGTGGAGCGCAAGTCCTAAGGACTCTCCCGACCACCGATTTTATTCATGGCTGATATTGCCTTTATCGTATAGCGCGAAGCATTTAAGACAAAAAATATAAACCCGTCCTCAACCGTGCCCATATAAACAAACTCTTAAACAAAAGCTATATACTGAAGCTATATAACATATCTTCGTCAAACGTCGTCAAATCAAAATATGTGCACATAGTACAGCAGTACCTAATTTTTGAGAAATTGTAAGTTAGGTCAGCGTTACTAAGTTAAACAATCGGCTAGGCCTTAATAAGTACATAATAAATTTAGGTTAGACAAGGAAAGTACGAAAAATGCTTTTTTGTTGTTGTTCTGAGGGAAGCACAGTTTCATAGTATAGGTATACCATGAAACTGTGCTCCCACTGTATGGTTTTTCGAAACAAGACATCTATTGCCAGTTCAGGTTCTCCATTGCGGTACGGTGTTTCCCTATCGATTATTGTTCTTTTATCCTGTTTTGTAAATTAGCCCACTTTCCTTTTCTTTTTACTATCACCACAGCTGTATTAAGATCTTGAATGCATATTAGTATCTGTTTCGCTCAAATGCGCTTATTTTATCCGTTGGAATCAGACTAAGGGTTGCCAGCCTTAGCCCAGCGTCTTTTTTTAATGCATTTTATGGTGTAAATTTTGACTGTCTAAAAATTGTGCTGTTTATGGCCGTATGCTTACAGTCATTTAAAACGAACTCCTGAATTTTTATATTTAGTTTATACACTTCCGCGCCTCTCGCACATTTAAATAAAACTACTTTTATCGGATTACGTCGTCATATATTATGCATACATGTCGACCATTACCTTACTACCTTCCGGGCTAAGGTAGTCAACGTAGTAATGTTGAGGCCCGTTTGGTGCAACGGTGGTCCTTCCGCTGGTCCTGAGTCCAAGTCTCGGAAGACGCAAATGTTTGTGTAGTTAATACGAGCATTTGTACCTGAGTCATGGGTTTTTTATAAACGGATAAACATACATATATTTTATATGTATGTTTATCCGTTTCCCTAGTCTTTATAACACAAGCCATACAGTGCTTACCTTGGGCTAGGTAAATTAGTGTGATTGTGAGAAATATTCTAAAAAAAAACGTCTCTGAATACTACCTTTATATTTTTTTTATTTATTTTGTTCTGGATATTTGAGTGATTTTATCACCAGTTCGATTATAAATCAATTGAAAATAAATTTGTTAATTGTTGTAGTAATGTTGAATAGTTTTTTTTGTATGAAGATTTTACCGGTAAAATTGCTGACAATTAAATGAAATAGAACGGATGCGTCCAAAATAGATCTTTAAACTAATTAGTTAGCAGCCGAATTAGGATTTTTTTACCACTCATTAGCAGGAGCGTGGAAGATCAACGGGCACAGCTGCTCCAATCCCCAACATTTCTTCAGGAGACATACAGCAGCCTGAAAAGACTACAAACCTCCTGAGATGAATTGAGATAGCTGGAGTAGGAAGAAACCCAACAACCAAGATACGCACAATGGCATAATCAAGGGGCTAAGTGGGGAGAAAGCCCTGCTAAACAAACCAACTACTAACACTTATTATTTAACTTATTGCCCTCTATATATCATTTTTACCATGAACCAATGCTTGAATGAAATGAAAATAACATAGTACTCTCTTTAAGTAACACTGCTTATTATCCCCACCCATTTGCGATCACGACTGTCTAATAAATAGTGGGCAACTTGCTGTTAAAACTTGAGCTGACTAAGTTGACAACTATTGAGACAGAGACTCGCCGAAGCAATTAGGTTGCTTTATAGTATAATTTAAAGTTGTAGGTAACGGTTAGCTTAACTAAGAACTTGGTAATTAACGAATAATGAAAAATATAACAAGCAAAGTGAGGCTTTTTAGTACTGGATTTAGTTCACGTCCATAATGTTTAATTTAACTATTAATTGATAAAGTTTACTAATAGGCATAATTGGTGTATGCCTTTCGAACTAGGCCTTGGATTAGAATACTGATTACTATAGACTTTCAAAAGATAATCAGCTAATCGATCCGTCGAGGTTGCGCTTCTTTGATTGGTCGAAACACATCTTAGTAGCAGGTTTGGTAATGTCAAAAAGGTTAATTTACATGATTGTTAATTTTATGATGTCAAATCGTTATGAAATTTTGTGTGTTTCTATTAGGCAAGTAAACAAAAAAAAAGAGAATAACTATGTACATAAAACGTAACAAAGTATAAAAGCATTAATTCTGTCGAATTATAGTATCGTTGAATATCAACTAATTATAATATTTCTTTTTGTTCACGATAATCAGCCTACTCCAAAGTTAGCACTGTGGATTGAAAAATAGGGTAAGGAATAGACAAACCTATACGATATATAAATAAGTAATATTTATAGAAATATATATACGTAGCCATGAATTAGGTGCAAGTGCTCGTATTTATTACAGATACATGTGCCTCTGGAACTTGAAATTCTGAACTTTCTAATTATTAACAATCTAATATATCTTAATTTTAACAATATGAGTATATTATTATTCCTAAAATAATAACTAGTTTTTATTATTAATACAGCAGGAGAAACAGACTTACAATTACAATTATAGTCCATATAGTTCCTGTGTTTTCATGTCTGTTTGTTATTCGTAATATTATTTCATTTCAAAAAGTAGACGTTAATTTATAGAAATATATTTTTATTCCACCCTCTTATTTCACCGAGGTTACAGAAAAAGCTTTCTAATGAGTCACCGAGGGAGAAAGTTTTCAACTTTATCAATTATAGCAACAGTGCCACAGTAAATGTTGAGGGCTGAACCAACCACACTTGTTCCTTTACTTTGAACACTATTGTAGGACTGTGGCCACTTCTGCTGTCGTGTTCAAAGTAATCGTGGTGTAGTACAATAATTCTTATAATATGGTCTTTTCTTTTGCCAATTGAACATATTATATGCTAACATGTCGTTATATACTGGCAGTGTCTTTATTTTATCAACATTGTATGCAAAAGGTTTGAATCATTTGGTTTACTAAATTGATAAGAAATTCAATTACAAAAGACGTAAAATTGCAGATAACTTTAATATATAATAATTAATTTGTACTATTTAAACCAAGCTTCACTGCGCTATTAAGTTATAACTTCGATAACAATTTAAAATTTTTGCTAAATCAAATGAAAACAGTTTTCAACAAATTAATAAAATGTACGCATATAAAATTGAGCTAAATATATGTTTCATCTTGTGTTTTCATTTAAATGCATTTCATAATCACCATGTCATAATCACCCCAACAAGTCGAATGTGTAACATATGTTGCCCCTGCCAAAGTTATTGAATTCTCCTAAGAAGCATTGCAGTGTATACGTACTTACAAGAAAACGAACTGATACTACTACTATACTAAACAGAGCTAGATAGCACGGTAGCCGCCCAAGCAGTCACCGAGAACTTATTACTTAAAGTCTGGAAGTAAATCAATACACATCGACGACGACCTTTTGGTGCAACATTAGCGATCCTGCTTTTCGCACCGACGATCACGGGTTCGTGTCCTGGTAGGAGAAGATATTTGTGTGATAAATATGAGCATTTCTAATTAAGTCATGGGTATTTATAAAATATATTTCATGATATATGAAATTACATATCTGTGTAATAATAACTTTACTATTATTTATAATTACGACCATCTATATCAAGATTTTATGCTCAAACAAAATCGGGTAATTACTTAATGAAAATATTTTTTTTGGTTTACTATGAAGTACTGTGCATAACTTAAACTCCAGTGCTTCCAAAGTCCTCGTCTATGGCTCGAACTTTAATGAGATATCGTCTATGGCTCGAACTTTAATGAGATATCGGCGGTCCGAGTTCGAACCTCAACGATGTACATCTTACGGACTTGAAATCACTCTTAACACGTGAATTTAGCTAAGCATGCATCACAAAGGCTTTATGGGAATATTAATAATATGTTTGACATTGTAAATATAATATAGATTTTTTTCGTATTCCTTTTACTGTTATGCAAATTTTTCATGATTTTTTTTAAGTTAAAACCTAGGAAGAAATACGTATAGGTGACTCGTTACTATTGAATAAAAAGAGGCTAAAAGAAATGAGTTTACCTGTTGCTAACTTTCTAATTAATAGTGTCCGAAGTCCAAGAATCGCCCCACTCCGAACAAATAAAGTTCGTGAAAAGAAAGGCAAGAAGTTGGTTAAAAAGTTCTCGGGGTTTGTTCAGTTCAGCGACTAATGCTACTGCCAATCGCAACCAGTTGCTGTAGAAACATTTTTCTATGTGGTTCCCTTTCACAGTCAAACAATAGTCAAATAAAGTTACTTTAACCGGATCCACAACGACGCTTCGGCTCTTTCAAATGATTATAGCAATAAAAAATAGAAATAAACGCGTAGTGGCTCCGAAGGTTTTATTAAAATGTGCGCTAAGCGCGGAAGTGGAACAAATATTAAAAGATCAGTTAAAAGGTGGTGGTCGCGAAAGGTAACAGACTATACCACATTGCCACATGATAATTTAATAACACCATCTTGAACCCGCCTAACTAGCTTCAATGAGATTATAGCAAAACCCCCTTCTTTGAGATGATGATGAAACGTGATTTTGAATTTAAGTAAAAGAGTAAGAGCCTGAACTCACCCAACATATTTTTAGCATCATTGCAATGTAAAATATTTATAAGATTCTTTTAGGCAAAATTTAATTTGGTCGCCGTTATTTCTATTCTTCGATTAAATGTACAATTGATCGCGATTCCGTATTTGTCTTACGAAAGCAATTTTACTGGTGATTTCAATCTTATTCACATGTCACATTCAAGTGAAATAGAAAGCAAACATTCCCACGCCGCGTATTGATCAGATGTTCTCATCAGCCAAGCTTCGATTACATAAAAGCCTTTTTCTTAGTAACTGACACTCTGAGGCTGCATTAGGATCTCCTCGTCAATAGCATTGGGAATATGCGAACTCTGCAGCGAAAATACAAAGAGAACACGATAATATTTGAATGGGAGTTAGTATAGGAATAGTAATATTTGTATTTGTGCGGGTCTGTACGTGTGTGTGTTAAATCCTTCGCTATTTAAGTGCGACTGTGTGAGTATTTACAAAGCATCGAGATTAATAGTTTAATTTTTAAAGTAAACTGGCTGACGTCCGATACTGTATTAAAGATTAAAATGAAACCTATCTCCTGTTCTAAATCAGACAAATAAAGCAAAATGAAAAACAATCATCTTAATCGGTTGAGCAGTTTCGGAGTTCATAGCGGTCAAACACTGTGACAGTGAATTTTTATATATATAAGATAGAACTTGCTTACCAGTAAAGTATATTTACAGTAAAAAAAAGTAAAACAAAATCGTTTGAATAAAAAATACCTGATGAAAAAAAGCGGTTGTCTGTAAAGTCTATGAATTAGGTGCGTGGCTTTTTAAATAGATTAATCTTATTGTCTGTTTCTATGCTAAAATTTTTATTTAAACATACGAATCATTTATCATACATAACAAACAACTGTAAAAAATGATATTCAGTCTCTTATGATATGATTTTACCTTTACAATACACTTGTTCGCATATAAATACAAAATTCGAAACGTACAACGAAAATAAATGTAGACCCAGTGTTCATCCCAGTTGTATCCTAATTTGTTCGAATGGGTAGGATGGGTGGAAAATCAATAGAACATAAGATGACCCCACTCAGTCCGGCGAAACTATACGTATAGATTATGATATCTACTGTCGCTCACAGTTCACGCAGTTTTTGTTGCGGCGGCGACATACAAAGGATGAAAATAGTCAGTGTGAAGTAGGTTAGAGGCAATATGAGATATGAAATTTTGCTCATAATAAAAATAAGAAAGAAGAGCATTTTACTGTAAGTGCCCACATATCTTATAAGATATTAATGAAGAAAGCAATATTTATTGCCAACAATGAGAGAAGTGTTCAACTTTAATTTTTTGCTAATATATTTACACATCACTCACAAATATTGCTGGATATTATGACCACGTAAAAAAACATGTAGCATAAAAGCAAACTCGCATTGATAAACTTTTTAATCTTTTAACGAATGAAAATCGTTTTAAGCCAATCTTTCACATTGCTTCGTAAGCGTTTTGCCAGAAAAAACAAGTATAACGCAAAAATAACCGCACAAGGTATTTCTGCACGTAGTGGAATTGAATGAAGTTTTGGACTAAAAATATTATTGCCCGATTTACATTTTTGAGGCGCATCTAAAAACTTCGACAAGTAATTAATAAAAGATAAAAGTGACTTTTATTGAGAAATTGAATTATGGTAAGGTTTTTTACTCTTTGTATATTGGACCGGCAGTCTGTTTTGATTTTAAAAGCACAGGAATAATATTATCGAAAACTAGCCTTACTGTGAGCTTAACATAACAAAAGGAACTATCACGATATTGTAGTTTAAAAATAGCAAATAATATTTAATTTATAAATTAGTCACCTAATAAACTTTTTATATTTTCTAATACTTTGTGCGCAAAATGTTTGTTGCCATTTCATTTTTAACGACAAACTACGCTGCTTATTACAAATCATTGACATTTGACCAGATATGGTAGAAAGTTCTAAGGAATTTCATGACATGACGTTACGAAGTCTATGAAGTTTTTTCGTCACAGCCACCCTATTCCATTCACATATGGACCGTATAGTTATCCGTGAGATAACTATTCTATACCTTAAGAGCTACATGGTACTCGTAGTGTTGTCGTAGTCTTGTAGTGCTACATGTAGCTACAAAAATACTCGTAGCAACCAAGTTCGGATTTTACACTTGATAACTATACAAGATATAAAGTGGATCTTTTGAACAATTAAGGTATTAAAGAGAACAAAATTTAATTAGAACGCGATATACAGATAACACAATTGCTTATCAAATATTTCAAATCGTGATATTAAATTCGATTTTTAATAATTAATTACTACGGCACGGTAGTCTGCGTATATAAATATTAACTTTTATTTATTGGTACATTAAAAATGCAAGCTATACATGAGTAATTATAAAACTTAATAGAGGGTTTCTATATAAGTGTAATCAATAATAGTAAAGATTAATATGCAGAATAATGGGCAGCACAATAAACGTGACATGCTACTGGTCCTGGTCAGAGTGGACATTGTGACAACAAATGGAGTTTTTTAATTAAATACAATGGGTTTATTGCACTACATTGTTTATCGTATTGTTATTTTACTATGCCAAAAATTTGTTAAAAGTAAATAAATAGGCTGAAAAAAAGAAAAAAGAAATGTAAGCCCAATTAATAACTTTGTAAAAAGCACTATCCCTTTAATTACATTTTGAATCCCTTCTGTGTTGATTTCTATATTCTTTGTTTATACAATAGATGATATTTCCTTCATGTAACTTTGAATAGTCTCCAGCATCGGTTTCCTTAAAATAATAAAGGACCAAAGTGTTTCGTGTTCTTTCGCTACTGATATTATGTAACACCTCTGCATAATAGATGCCTGCTGCTCGGGCTAGCAGTTTTATATCTGCATCAAATCTGGGGTTTTAACAGGTCGCTCAGTAGACTTTAGACTATTTTTAAGGTTTTGAGCTAAAGATCGGTGGGTATTATGGAAACATGAATACTAAATGAATATTATGTATAATATTATATATAATATGGATTTCCTATGACATCTGAGAAACTAAGTTTATTCTTGATCCGTTTGTAGTATTATAAGATTTTAAAATCACCTCTTACTGCTATGAGGGGGGATATTATGGAATGCAATAAGGGTTTGTTTTAGAAATAACCATCTTAAATATTGAAAAGATAACATTTTAATTCAACAATATTTAGGTTCTAATAAGAGAAACTTTAATAACAATACAGATTTGTAAAACTAACCATTCATTCTTGAAGTTTAGGAATAAGGGCTATAAATATGACAACCGAAATGGCAAATCCCTATTAAGCTAATGTTAGAACCAGAATATAGGTTTTGCCAGAAAATCTTCTCGCTCACAATATAGAAAGGCATTTTATTTGAAACGACTTGTTTGAATTATCCAAAAATACGCGTGCTAGCGTATACAATGCTTACAGTGAAACTAGCACTCACTAATAATTTATTGCGTTTATTGTTATTACATTATTTTAAAATGTGGAAAACAAAAGCCGAATCCTTTCTATTTTGTTGTTTTGTGTAGACATTGCACCTTGACACGTATTTTTTTGCCAGCCGAAGTAATCGCATTTAACTGTGGCTATCGATCTCTTTGTGCCCTTTGGGAGAGCTGCAAAAAGGACCAAACGCCGGCTGGTTGGTGAAATTGACGAAGTTTTCTCTTTTCAACTTGTTTCACGGCATGCATTGCCTCGCTTTTGGATCAAGTGGTGAAACTGGATTTTTCTTTTTTTTTGTTGCAGTTAAAATAGAGAACCAATTATTTTATAAACTGAAGCATTTTATAATTATTTTCGTGTCTGCTGCAAAATCCTTTTATATTTTGTTTGAAATAAAAACTAATAAAATAAGTTATTTGGCTGGTAAGATTTATTTTTCCAGCGATTCAAGAAAATATAAATTACCGTAGATTTGCCTAAAGCTCTATAAGTTCGATAAATTTAAGCATATCACTTGGACCGTAAATTGTAATAAGACTAACGGAGACAAAATTTAAAGAGATTATACGGATAGTAGCTTTACCTGCATTTATTGGGCAAAAATAACATATCTTTGAGTGAAAATTAAGTCAGTAGTCTATAGATATTGTAAGTTTCTATGAGATGAACCAAATGACCAACTTCGACCCCTCAGATGGAATTCGAGCCCACGACCTTTCGCTATCCGGGCGAGTGTTTTGACTGCTGAGCTACCGAAACGCTGGCAAACCAGTCGAATTTACAAATGTATTTCAACTTTTACTATGAGCTAATATCGTTGACCTTTCATCGTTCAAATAACAATGCAAATTAAAAATCTTTTTGGTAACTTGTGAATATGTAAATTATGGTTATCTTATTGAGATGCCAACTACTTTTAATATACCCATATTTTATTGAATTAAATAATTGCTAAATTATAAATACAGAATGGCGATATGGCCATCACAAACCGTTTCATCTTAGGAGAAAATAATTTATCGGCAACAAAGAAAATTTAAACGTTTGCGAAAACACTAAAGTGGGAAAATATATAACACTAGTGGTACTAACTGAATCAGTATAAGATAAAAGAGTTCACCACCAACTTGTCCGTTAAATAATTAATAAAATAATAAATTGATAAACCAATAACAGCTGAAAAACAATAATCTTAAAGAAATAATTAAAAGTTACGATGCCAAATATAAGCAACATTACTCTGCCTCATAGGTTAGGTCAACCTGTATAATCTACGAGACATATCCTTTCCTTTAGTATCGTATTGCATAATCACATAGCACTGTCTCCTAGCTATAAACTAAGAATGTCTTTGGACGTATCAATGTGTGTGTGTGTGTGTTTGATTTGTACTAAGTATAATTTTAAGTTTAAGTTACATGATTTAATTACTTTTAAATTGTTAGAAATAATTAGATTTATAGATTAGTTGTTAAATATAATATTTTATATGAGTTTAAGATATATTTTGAGATTCTTCTTAGATATATTTTAGAGTCAAATAAAAAGTTGTGCAGTTGGGCAGATGTAGCCAATCTCGTACTTTTATTTAATTTTTTTTTTTTTGTAAATTGTATATTTCTTTACTCTCCACCTTGTTGTACAAATGCGGTCCCAAAAGCATGAGAATCTTTAAGAGAAAGTAGTTTTTTGTATATTTATTTTACATATTTTCTTTACCAGTGCCTAAAATGGATCTACCATAAGATAATTTAGAGTGCTGCTTCAATACGGTTTTAAGGATAAAACCGTCTCACTCAAAGCTAAAACAAAGCCAATACAGCTGTGCTACAAAATTAATAAGATTTTTTAATGTCAAAGATGCTTTTATCTCGATCTGAAGAAATATCGAGTATTGGCTCTATTAAAAGCTGTAAAAGTCTTAAACAGATTATCTTAATTTAAAACTAATACATCTGTTAGATTCATAATTTGCCAATGGCTCAAAACCCATATTGACTGTCGGCTCTCGAACTTGACACAAATAGAAGTAAATCTGTAATGGCCACTTGTACACCCAAATGAACCGAGTAACTTCCCCGACCATAAAGTATTAACAACTATGATATCACATTAAGATTTTATCGCCTTGTACACATTTATGGAGATAACCATTTTTAATCGATGTGTTGTTTACTCTTGTGTATGATGTCTTTGCCGAATATGATTTATTATTTATTATTTGGTTCTAAATAATAAACCTGGTATCGGTGAGTGCGGTAGTGATATGAATTCATCTAAAACGTAACATAAACTCTCTAAAATAAGTTCCTTTGAATTATACAATATTTATCTAAATCTTGGTCCAATCAGAATGGTGATACTGTAAACCCCAAATAAAGCAGGTTAGCGTTTTAGTACTGTTACGATAAATATTGCTTACGTTCAGTATGGTAACAACTTACTATACAGTTGACGTGATGTGACGTGTTTTGTACCTCATGTTAATCTAGTGATTTAGGTGTGATTAATGAGCCTGGCCTTACATAATATGTATACCATGCGAACCACTTGACACGCTTACGAATGTGACAATGAGTCAAACAGCTATAAAACATAATAACATGTAAATACATTTCTCTTAAAATTATACAGCACCGAGATGTTACATGGTTGCATAATTTTAGCTCCGTTTCCCAGCGAAAGGTTTTGTCCCATTTTCTCTTTGCGTTATCTTTTTATTTCTTTCATGTTGCTTCAATCGCTTTCTGTCATAGACGTATAATGATATTAAGTTCGTTCGCTTATTTAACCTCCTTTGTTTTATTTTCATCATGTAGCGGAATGAGCAGAACAATTAGATTAGTATTAATATATATTTTTTAGTGTGACATTCATTGAAATGTATAATTCATTCACTGTCGAGATATTTTGGTTTAAATAAGCTGTTGGAATATTAAATGTTAACACCTAATTAATTATTCTGTTGATAATAGTTAAACATAAAACATGTATACCTCTATAAAAATGTACATAATTACGGATAAAAATAAAAAGAAAGCTGTCGAAAAACTTCGTATCGAAAATGAAGCTTTTGAAAAAAAGCTTGGCTGTCGAGGTTCTTTCCAGCCCAATCAGGATTATTTAATTTTTTTTCGCTCACTTCATGTAATCAAAGAAAGCCATAAATTGTAAGTAAAGAATATCTACTTTTTAGGAAGTTTGTTATAATAAAATGCGTTATTACGGTTAAGATTCCGAGTGAAATAAAAAAATGATATTTTAGTTTTTATTTGTTTTAATTAAATAATGCAAGTTAGTTTAAGTACCCATTCTTTTCGAACATTTTATCAAGACTAAGAAAATGCTGGCGCTATGTAGTGTAGTGTTGATTAAATTCAGTTACGGTACCAGGCTTGGTAAGCCGAAATGTTTTCAAGTTCCACCTAAGACGATTTGGCTTTGGTAAGTATAAAATATAATCAAAAATGATAATATTTAGAAATTAAACACTTGTGGACTTGTCGTCTGCCTGCTTGTGACGTAGTTGGCTAACAATATTACTTGCACACTTAAACAAGACAAGAAGAGTGGACAGAATCGTTTAAATTCATCAGGGCTCATATGAGCTTTACTAGCCTAATTTGTTAGAGCGCTAGAGGTATTTGTTAAAAAAGCGAACATCTCTGAAGGGAATTATGTTAGTTCTTAAAAGATATTTATTTTATACTACATAAATTGATTATTTAAGAAAGTCTTGCCTAAAGTCTTGGCAAGGTGCGGTTATGTTCTAAATCATGGATAAAAACTTAGTCATGATTCGCAATGGTGGTTTTGTTCTCATTCTTTGATCTTAAATTTTGAACGCTGAGCACGATGTTGTTAGCACACCCATAGCTCAGTTGTAGCTGAAGTTAACTCTACTGAATATTCTTCGTTTATTTGTTTATTAATTTCCATGATACAAATCCATCATGATAGAGTTATCCCAAAATATTTGTAGAATTCTTGAGATATACATTTATATATGTTCGACTTTCAGTCTCGAATATCAGAAACGCTGAAGGCTCGTATATTGCTGGCATCTATCCATTTAACCCTGAGGCCAATCTGCCAATCTATGCGGATGAAATCCAGTTATATCTCATTTGTCTTTTGAGCCACCCATCCATCGAAAGCTTACATATTTCAAGCATGCATATGCATGTTGAAAACATGAATAAAAAAACGGTAATTTAAAAACCCGACTGCGTTTCTGTGTAATTTGGAAATGAAAAAACCCTTAAACAAGAATAAACATTGTAGCAGTCGGGACCCATTCTAGAAAGTCAGCCGTCTAGTCAGTAGATTGAAATAATCTGCAATGTGATATAGGTATTTCTATTATGGGTCCCGACTGCTACAATGTTTTTTCTAGTTTTAAGGCTTTTTCATTTCAAAATTTCAAAGAATCGCAGTCGGGTTTTTTAATTTTTTTAAATTACCGTTTTTATATTCATATTTTCAACATGCATAATGGTTAAAATATGTAAGCTTTTGATGGATGGGTGGCTCAAAAGACAAATTACTTATATCACTGGATTGATTTCAACCGCAGTTTGATTTAGTTTTATTATTGAATGACCTTTTTTTAGTTTTATTATTAAATTAGTCGAGCCGTTCAGACTGCAGAGCGTGCTGAACATTTGAATTTGGCGCCAAATATCCTCTATTTTGTTTTTTTTTATATATTCAGTGTCACTCTCACAGTAAATACGAATCTAGCGACACCTCTCAAGCTTAAATACATCGAGCCGTTCAGGCCGCAGAGCGTGCCAAACAATTATACGAAAAACATGACCCTCCTCCTTGCGCAGTCGGGTAAATAGAAGAGCTTTTGGTACTAAAATGTTGCAACTTGTTAATATCCACCCTTTTTACAATATGTCATTATAAAATAAGAAAGATATGAACTTTATAATGTACTTTAAAACTATCGCAATATATCATCTCTCAAATTACTAAGGGCCATACCAAAAAACTGTTTACAGTTTTTCATAATTATTAAGCATTATATCTCACTGGATAGAATCCCAAAATAAGTTTCACTGATGGAGAAAACATTGGTAAATTATATCACAAGCTTTTTCTTTGTTTATTTATAAAAAGAGAGACCAATATTACATTAACTAATATATACAAATATTAATTATTTCAAAAAATTGTTTAGTATATGAGTACTATACAGGTAAAAGGAATACCAATCTTTTATGGGCATGATATTTTTGATATGTTGTCTGGAAAAGCTTACAAATAATTGTAAATATTCTCTGTGCCGCTCCAAAATTTTAAGCGTTGTGAAACAACGCGTTCGTTCCTTAGTTTTTCATGAAGTCCTAAGAAATCATATTAAGTGGCCGTCGAAAAGAAGTTCAATATATCATAACTCGGAAAGACACTTCAAGGCAAGAAAAAAGGATGGATAGACTTACAGTTTGAGGCTTCCATTAGTTTATGATCCATTAGATACACATAAAGTTATTATATTAGAGATACGTCATAAGACATTCGTTGTATTTTAATATTGATTACGTTTTACTTTAGTCGACAAAGTCAATTATCTATGTATGTTCCAGTTATTTGAGTAGGAAAATTTTTGTTACATTACAAATACGATTGATTATTGTACTTATTCATTTTCATTTGCAAACGTATCTTCCAAATCGCAATATCTACTAATGATAAACCAGACCTTATATCCATATAATAAAAATAATATTTTATCTTACATACTTTGTTTTTCGATCTAATCATTTTATTTTTTTCTATTATAATAATATGGTAGATCTGCGTTAACTTGTGGACTTTACTCCTGGTGCCATCTAAGTTGAGTTTTGAACGTACCAGAGTGTTTTTCAAAAATGATGGCTCATGTAATTGACATTAAAAAATGGTGTGTTAAATTCAAAACAAAGTTGAAATGTAAAAAATCAGATATTTGAAAAAGAAAGTCAATAGGCAGTTAGAAACATCGTCAAGCTCAAATGCATCAAGCGGAAAAGCTTGTTGTAAAAGGATTATGCAATAATACAAAACACGTAGGCGAGTATGTGTTGAATCATGTATGTACATGCAGATGCGAGTACTATTGCTCTATTATGATTTGATATGTTATGATAGCAAGGAATGATTTTTGGAATCTGACTTTATTTTTTATTTTTATATCGTCATAATTTTAACAGAAATAAGTGTTAATACGACAGGAGTAATAATAATAATTTACTTTTGGAAAGTTAAATGGTTTAACGTAGTCCATCCCTTATGTTTATTTGAATATGACAAAATTAGCAGAGTTCTGGTAAAAAATAAAACTCGCATGCGCATAGAATAATGAAATCGAATTCGCATGTAACTAAGCATTCGCTAAGGCTGATGAAATTTATTCCAATACTTATGAACTAATAGAGACATGTGTAGATTTGTTGTTTAAATAAATATTGTAGTTGATGCTTTTGAGGTTTCTGCGAGTATGCGGTGAGATTTTGACAAGGTTGTTGGGGTTATAAGGAGTGAAGGTCGTAGAACACTCACCGTTGTAGAGGAGCGTAGGCTCTGGATCGCGGGGCTGCGGGCCCGGTGCGGTGGCGGCGGGCGCGGGACTGCGGCCGCGCCCCTCGCCGACCACGTCGATCTCTTCGTCGGAGTCGTCGGCCAGCTCCGCCGTCGGGGCCGCCTTCCATTTCTTGGCCATGAGGCAGCGCGGCATGGCGGCGCCCGCATCAGCCCCGGCGCGGCATGAAAGACAGACGAACAGAGAAAGAAGAGTAGAAAGAGCGCCCCGGACGAGCGGCAGCCGAATCGCACGCGGTCTCTTGCGGTTGTGAGTGGCAAGAGGGTCGCTCGCTGTATATATGGGGTGTAGGGTGCGCGCGCTGCCGCTTCGATCGATGGGGTGGGCGCTCCACGCTCCAAAGTTTGCTCGACAACTTAGAGCAATACTTGGGATGCCCACCTCACACGATCAACCAGTGGGAAACAACCCCACATGTCCGCATACCTATACAGCGTGGAAATTGGGTGCGCTCGGAACAAATGAGTTGTCTTGCGACTAAAATTGTCTGTTATTTGTAACTTGTTTCTAAATGGCCTGCTTTGTTAAAAACTTTAAATGTATTCTAATTTATTTAAAACAGATTTCTAAGTAAAGAATTGACCTTCTCAATATTCATGATGCAAAACGAAGAGATGCAGTTAAGCTTTATCTATTGCATTTTTTCTCCAGAGATGTCGAGAAGTTGAAAGCTAAGACATGGATTTCATTACCCTAAATAAATTTCGAACGGATTTTTCTTTGGAGTTATATTCAATGTTCTTTGTTTTTATTTTTTAAGAAAATTGTGTTCTATTTCTGAAAAGTTTTTCAGTACGGCAGATTCAATAAGAGAAATAATAGATCTAAATAAAAAACGAAAAGAAATAAAACAATCATTGTACGTACTACAACTTTATTTCTTTAAAATGCCGCTAATTTACATTGTCGTTATATGCAGTACTTAGTTATTGCTGTGTTAATTTCTCACAATTTCTTAATCTAAGTGCAACTATGTGTATATGCAGAATGTTCTTTTTAAAATTTACTTAATTAAAACTCGTTGTATAAGATTTACAATCATACGATTCATATCAGGTATAAAGTAGAATAACAATAGGAGTGATTTGAATTTCAAGCCGAACTTAATGTTAAAAAATGTCTTTATAAGTTTTAAGATTTTCTTGTATGCGTGAAAACTTTTATGTTGATATTTTATAATATTACGTTAGTTCGTTCCATCGTGGGTCTGTCTTGGCCCCCGGGCTTGATTGGGATCAAGAGCGAACCTATTCCAATTTAAAAATAAAAAGTTCAATTTTAAGATTATTAAATATTTCAGACTTACAGCTTACTAATTCTAGCTTTGCAAATTAAACTAGACGTTTCTCTGATAACCAGTCAGTTTTTGGTCTAAACATAAATTAAAAATATTACATTGCAAAAGGTTTTCTCTAGAAACCTAGAAAAAAACAGAAATCAATTAAAGAAATATTTCGTATTACATGACATTATTTGTTCAAATAAATAAATAGCGCACTTGTAGTGTTAGAAATATCGATATTCATTAAGATCATTAAAACAATACAAATAATTATTTCTTATTCTCCTCATTGATCATAGAATTTTATTAAAGAAGCTAAATAAAATACAGTAATTTAAAGCTATCTATG
This sequence comes from Calamotropha paludella, assembly GCA_927399485.1. NCBI lineage: Eukaryota > Metazoa > Arthropoda > Insecta > Lepidoptera > Crambidae > Calamotropha > Calamotropha paludella. The sequence goes on along the minus strand of OV656803.1, from coordinate 25,662,372 downwards.
CACAGAGCAACAAACTATGCTGACCCAAATTTGGTAACTAGTATCGTCTACTTACTTACTTTCCAAATCGAAGTTATATTCACTGGCATCGTTAGTTTCAGGACAACCCTCTCGCAGGTCAGAAAAAATGGTCGACCACGTGGGATTTCAGCAATTTCTCTGATATACAGTTTAAAAGTGAATCGGAAAGGAAAGTGAAAGTAATAGGAAATAGCAAAACGTGAACTTCGAATTAAGTGAAAAGTTCAACCATATTTAAAGTGAAACTGAAAGTTTGTGACCATTGTTTACGAATTGCGTAAACGTTTTTTCCGTGTAATACTGGTTAACTTTGCCATCGTATCAAAATGGAACCTGAATATTTTTGGTAAATGTAGTGACCGATCCTTAAACAGAGAAGTTTAAAAAAAATGCGGTATTGCCGATGTTAACAACTATCATTTAAAGACAACAGCTCTGTGTATCAAAGGATTAAAAAAAAAATAATTGAAGCTTGGCATTATTTGAATTACTTAGAATCTTTGTAATTTTTAACAAGTCTCATTATATAAATATTTGTACATTGAATAAATGCACAAAACAATTTACTTATTCATCATTATATGGATTAAATTCCCATGCCGTTTTGTTTTTCACGATGTCCATTTTTATTGGTTATTTTCAGAAACTACTACACGTTTGTGATTATCTTTTATTGATGGATAAACTGAAATATTGTTTTATTTATGTACAGTAATCTTACACAACTTTTTAGTACATCAATTACAACAACATTACAAAACTTTTTAACCCTCACGGGCCTAGTTCTATAAAGATATTTCAGCATATACCCGTTTGTCGTAAACTCTTTTGTTTTAAACTATATTGAAAGAGAACTCGTTAAATTAGCCCATATTACTACCAATATTGACGTGCTGAGGATCTTTCACAGCAAATAATTGGAGTTGTGCTATTCAATACCACCACGTAAGATTACCTTAAATTTCGTGCTGTACATTTTCATAAGAAAATGTACCTAATTTATTGTAAGAAAGAGATTAAAATATGCTACTCAATAAGTTGGTGATCCTTATAATAAAAATTAGTTGGAGTTGTTGGAAGTATGCACAGAACAGTAAAAAATCACATGACGCGATCTTTTCAAGGAAACCTGTGAAACCTTACTCACACATATTTAAATCACGATAATATTCCGATTAGTTAGAAAAACTGAAAACGTTGGAGCATATATCACAAAATGAATTAGATCACATTCTACCTTCATCATATTCTAGTTATTGCATATAATTATGGTCCATAATAAATAACAGCTTACTTCTTTGTTCTAGTACCACTTTTGGGTACAAGATGGCGTTACAGTATAGGAGCACTGCTTTGAGCATACTGTACACTGCAACCACACGCTAAAAGGCGCTTTGAGTTGAACAACTTAACAGGGTTGCAAACAATATTAATATTGATATTATCAATACAGTGTAAAGTTTAATTGAAAATAACGAAGGCAATAAGATAAGATAAAGATAAAATGATTTTTATTCAATATGGCCATTTACAATGCGTGTATAGAAAATCAATACTACACCATGGCTTCTCTTTTATACATATGGATCTTTACAAATGCTGTAATAAATATGCTATATTGGTTGCAATGTATATCTCTTCAATATACTAATTGATATCTATTATTTACACGTAATCGGGTGCATTACTAATTGAGTAGCGGGCAAGTTATATAAGACGGAAAGCATGCTCTCAGTCATTTGTAGGCGTCTTAGAACCTTCTAGAAAAACGAAACTGCACATTGAAATCTACACTTCTCAAAAATAAGGTCGATTTATTTTATTTTTTCATTTCCAAGCAATCAGTATAATCAATTTACAATTTCAATGAAAATAACAGAAACCTCCTATGGATAAATAAGTCTTTAGATTATAATTTTACACCCCAAAACTGCACAAAATGGCATTTTTCAATTTTTTTGCTATATGTTAGCCATAGAGTTAACGATTCAGACTGAGTAAGCAGAAAGTCTAAGTACGCGGAGTTACGCAAACTCGAGGTTACGCAGGTATCGCCTTTTTGTGACTTTTAGTCTTTTTACTGTTCTGTGGAAGTATGAGTCATGGAACCTAATATGGTATTTCATTATTTCTAATATGTTAATATATAAGTAGAAGTTCAGTTATTGAGTAATACCAACCTCTCCGTAAGTTAACATGGATTCCACAAAATTATATTTTAGTCGTATTTTGATCTAATGATAATGTTATTAATCGTTAAGTATTTCTAAGATGCAAATAAGATTACTTTGTTAGACAACGCCGCGATTCATTTGACGAAGATTTATAATACGGTTTGTAATCATTTAATAAAAAGATCTAGTAAAATACTTTAGATTCAATTCGGCACATCGGTATGGTTGCAGCTTCTTTTATCTCTGTGTAGTTACTTATTTTTGTAATTATACTATTAGACACTAATTATGTGCGTCGAATCTTCATATCACTCACACCAAAATATTAGGTGCTTATGAAATGGCCAATCTTACATTGTGTTAATGACATTTATTTCTTATTATCCAGGCACTATTATTTAGTAATTGCTTAAAATATGTTTTTTCAAAAATATTTACACAAATTGAAGTTATGCGCTAGTATTTAGTAGTACCTAAGGAACAAAAATATATATATCATTGGGTAATAGGATAGTCGGTAGTTATGTATGAATCACCACTTCTCAGTTTTTATCAGAAAATGTTTAGAAATATTATAACCATCAGTAAGAGAAAGGTCCAAACTCAATATCTTCATATTATAAAGACGAAATGTTAAATTGGCGGAGAATAATAAGCGATTGAACTGCACTGAACTTTGGGATGGTCGCAACAAAGCCCTTGTTGCTTTTTGATTATTAAAAATTATTGTTTAAAAAACAGACTTTGCTAGTAAACTAAACTAAAAAGTAAAAAATAAATTTAAATATAACAATTAAGTAATTAATGAGAACATTAAAATCAGACCATTGGGCTATCATTGCCGGCATCCCTTAGGGTTCCGTACTCCCTGCATTTCTTTTTCTGTTTCATATGAATGACCTATTTATGCCCGTTATTTTGGGGTAAAGGTTAAGAGCTATATTTCTGATGCACGTGCCAGTGCTGAACAGATCCATCGTCATAGGGAAGCGATGGTCAGCCGCATGAACCTATCTCTGCAGGCAGTTTCCGAATGGAGCGATGCTAACCTGGTAAGTTCCAATCCAACAAAGACCCAGGCGTGTCTTTCCTCCGCTAAAAGGAGTCCTTTCGATTTGACTTCTACTTTCCGAGATGTATCCTGCGGAACACTTTCATTGAGAAAAAAGCTCAAGAATCCTTAAAAAAACTTGGTATTCTGGCGAAGGTGAGATGGTACTTCTCGCCGGAATAGTTGCTCAATATGTGCCAAGTGCAAGTTCGATCGCGTATGGAGTACTGTTCTCATCTCTGAGACGGTTTCGCCCAATATCAACTCCAGACGCTTGAGTCTATTGAGACGAAGGCCAAGAAGCTCATCGGCAATGACGATCTTTTTAATAATAAGCTGTAAAGCCTTGAACATAGACGGAAAATAGCTAGCCTATCCGTTTTTTTATAGCACACATTTCGGAGAGTGTGCTGCAGAATTGCACAGCTTTATTCCACCGTCCCCATTTTTTCCTCAGAAAACCAGATTTATAAATAGGCGCCAGCGTTATATGGTTGATATGACCAAAGAGTCGTACTGAGCATTATGATTTCAATTTAATAATCCATACCGCTAAAGAGTGGAACTCTTTGCATGAGTCTGTGTTTCCTGATAAATACAATTTAGAGGTCTTCAAGTCACGAATGAATATGTCTTCTAGGCAGGCGCGTCACATCCTAGATCGCATCGCTTACCATCAGGCGAGATAGCGGTCAAGCGCATTCACAATGAAAAAATCCAAAAAATGGTGAAAATCAACAATGATTGAAGATCGATCGAAAATCGATGACGTCATCAACTCTTTTGCTGAAGATACTCAAAAGTTAGTTTAAAATTTACGAAAGAAAGTATAAATACATATTTAAATTTTTTATTTTATTTGACCACCTATAAAGACGGCTCTCTTGCGGGTGTTTCCCCTAAACACTACATACGGATCTGACCTAAAAAAATGTGTTATATTCATAAAAGAATTAAAAAGAATTGAACTACGTATTTCCTGCATCTACCTCGGCAATGAAAGATAAGTAAATCATAACAAGCATTTTCATATTGGTAACTATTTATGAACATAAACATTTGTTTTCCGATGATAACCAAATTAGGTGAAAACACTTTTGGCAATCTCTCGCGTAAATCTGGGAATTATCGTCCATGTCTGAGATTACTAGACTTACGAGTAATTTACAGTCGGGTGTCGGTTTAAAGATTTGTACGTGAGATGCGGGTTTGAGATTGGGTCCTACGCTTTGAATATCGCATTCTAAACGAGGGTTACCAAATCGTATGTCATACCTAAAAGTAATCAATGGCATGGGAATATTTTCTCTCCTTAATGAATTGAAGAGTTATAATCAATATTATAACGATAATTAATGTAACAAATTATCTGAATACACCCATACTATCCTAATGTCCTTACTTTATCTCACGTCTAGTCTAATGAATTATTAAATAGGCAACATCAATATTTGGTAATATTTTAAATGTATACTGGCAATCTTGATTCTAAGTACGATAGAGTGGGTGGTATATAAAAAAGGCCTATGCCTCATTTGACTGGCATTTATTTTCATGTTTTCTAGAGTAAGACGGACTTATGTCCAAAATGTTTGCGGAAGCTAAAAATAATTTCGTTATCTAAAATTTGATATTTAATTTAAAATCTTCATAAAATACTACTTCAGTGCAGAATCATCATCGTCATAGCTTCAGAAGTGAGACAAGAAATAAAGCGCGACCATGAAAATTGGAGATGCTGATGAAGCAATAAACCATTTCTGCCTAACTCCAATCTACAAGGAATTGAAACGATCTCTGATGCGTATAGGAAAAAAGAGCGCCAACAGTCGACGAAGCTTCAGGTTGGTGAGAACTCCAAGATGAACTGAGTCCTTTCCTGTTATGCTAAGTGTTAAATAAAAGGATACTGAGTTTGGGGAGTAATAGGACATATACTATTTTGATAAATTCGACTTACTTAATCGTTGGAAGGTTTTCGGAAAATAAGCTGCAGATATGCAAAAACATAGAGTAGATGATAGAGGGGTATGTGTTGATGTTCAAGCATCAATTTTTGGTAATCCAGGGCAAATCCAAACATTAAAAGGAATAAACCGGCTGCCGGTTAATCTAACAAATCACTAAACTACCAAAAATAATCGATGTTACCAATAGTAAACCAACAAAAGCGATTAACTTTTACGACATAACGTGTTTAATTGTAAGGAAAAGGGCTAGCCCCGCTCCAAGTGTCATGAACCTGTTTTTGAGTGTTCATATTGCCATTCAAGTTGAATTACATTTCGAATCGTTTATTTAACACATTGAATGACTTTCATTTCTGCTAAAGATGCACGTTGATGCATAGTTTGTAAAATTACATTTAAAGGCATGCCAGTTCAAGAAATAATCCAAACCAATATTATAAATGCGAAAATAAATTTATTTAAAATAAATTCACGCTTGAACCACGGAATAAATTTTGATGAATTTTACTATTTAGCCAATAAAAACTTCTTGGAGATCCAGGAAAAAATACCCTATGTTATTTTCCAAGGTCCAATCAATTTTCTATACTAAGGTAATCAAAGAGTTAGCTGTAAGTTAACCAGGGTTTGATTTTGGTTAATTGTAACTATTTTGGTTTAGTTTAGTTTGGTTCGGTTTAATTTTGGTATTTATATTCCCAGAAAACAATTGTCAGTTTTAGAAAATAAAATTGTTACCGGAAAGTATTTTCCAGTAATTAATGGAAATGGGAAATAAAAGTCAACTGGAAATTAATTTGCAAGTTCTGCTTGTTATAAATATTTTATGCCATATTTGTATATTTTTACCATACCTACGTCTATTTGGCGCTTTAAATGATAAATTTCCCATATACAAGAATCGTATAGCTTAACAGATCAAATATAAAGTGAATTCATTTGTTTTGTTTCTGTATGTATTACTAATATGAACATGTGAGCTTTATAGATTTGTTCTATAACTTTGATATTGTTTCAAATTTGGGTATAGCTCATTTATTAGCAGAACTATTCCCAAATGTAAAGTGAGTTTGACGTGTAGAATAGAAGTGTTCATAACAAACTATTTTAGGTTTAAACTAATATAATGCTTGTAGTGTAGATCAGATAGATACTTTTCGTTTCGTTTCGTTCGTTGAACTTAATTGACTTATTATATTCAATTATATTATATTTATATATGCAAGGATTTTCTCTCAGCAAGTCTACCTATTGAAATGACGAAAAATTCAATCACATATTAACTGTTGGCTACCGAAACTTGTCGATATTTATTGTTGATCCATAAAATTATATAAGACAGATTATTTTCAAAATTACTTCGTTCTAAAAGAAGTACAACTTGCAGCGACAGCCTTACATTAAAACGTCAAATTATTTCAGTCAGTAATAATCCTCATTGAATGATCTCTATGTTGTAAATTTAAAACATTTGAGTAGCCGATATTTGATATATTTTTGCTTATAAGCAATTTACTTCTATATTTTTACATCAAAAGAATTAGTAACTAATAAAAAATCTTTAGATATTATTACCGCGTTCGATTGATTGGACTGTTTTTATCACATAATCTTTCGCCTTGTGAGAGATTTCATAACCTTGCTTCCAAGAAATCAACTTTACTAAATCAATATATCAGTATATTATAATTGTATTATGATATTTTAACTCTTTTTAAGACATATCTACTAAAAAATTATTAAAATAAAAATCTAACATATTCCCAAGACTTATAAAGTATCGCGGTAGTGCGAGTTCCGTTGAAATGAAAATTAGCTCTTAGCTGAATAATAGTATCCTATACTCGCTTAAAATATATTTACATTTAATTTAATTTTCGTTTTTAATTTTTACTTCATTATCATATTATTTGTACGGTATTAGATTAAATACACTAGTTTAAGGGATAATCCGCAGTAATAATATACTTTCTACTACAACTGTTTACCGTAGTTTAAGTAATTACGTAATATTGATGCCTACAGTCTTTGATGTTTTAATTTTTCATTTCATTAAAGACATAATTTTACTACAAATATTTCGTAATTAAATTTAAACATTGATTTAAAACTTTTATCCTTACAAGATCGTTACAATATATTATTTGCTATGTTAAGGTTTCTTTGTACATCTAATAAAAGCTTTTAAATTTATTTAGTATAATTACTTAATGCTACTCTGCCCAAGTTTACTGCTCTATATTGCTCTTTTGTATATACTAATTATATAAAAGGGTATATATAAAAAATCAAGTGCAGCTATTTTAAAAATAGAAAATTTCCTTCTTATATGACAATGAAGCGTGGTATATAAACATTAAATTAGATCCAACAGAGCAAGCAACGACTATGAGAGTGCCCTCATTAAACGAGCTTGCCAACGGGCTTACCCCCACCGGATATGAACAGACTGTGCTCCCAAACGTTGCTTACTACTACACGGTAGAAGACACGGAATCCTCAGTTTTACTTCTCTTCTAACAGTTTTAGAAACACTCTTTGTTTTAAGTCAAATGCAACGATGAAACGATTTATTAACGCCGTTATTTTTTTTTTTTTGAAAATACTCTTGCTACTACTACGAACCAACCCCTGATTGCAAAAAAATCTTTTGTACTTTTATTGCTACATTCGACAGGATGAATTATAACAATAAATTTTCTCTAACATCATCTTAAATAAGGTCAGACCTTGAACCGGAGAACATTTACAAAATCAATTTAACACGTCGCTTTTATTCAAGGTTCTTTAGATCTTTTTCTACGAGATTTTTTTTACGAGAAAACGTGAAAACTCAAACTAAAGATAAATGAATGACTTTAATCTGAATTCCCCAATAAAATTTTAAATATTCAATACCACACCGTTATAAAAAAAATATTCTAAAACAGTCCTAAATATCAGCTTTTATTTCATTAATAAAGATGTTCGTCCCGTGCATATGAAACATAGTCCTGCGCCTTGGTTGACTCCGGCGATAAGAAAGGCTATGGCCAAACGTGATAAGGCTAAAGGACAGCACAAATCTTCTAAAACTATGGCCACACTATCTGTTTATAAAAATCTGCCCAAAATCTGCAACCGGATGTGTAGGAATGCCAAACGCAAATACATTCACTCTAAAATCGAGAGCATTGGTCATAAGCAAGTTAGGAGCTTCTTACGGACTGTGGAAGTAAGTAAAAGCATAAAAGCTTGCCATAGTTCCATAGATCTTAACGCGCTAAACCAACACCTCTCCTCTCCTCCGGGAAATCTACTTCACTAGCTTTTTGTCAAGGCTTGATACACCTGATTGCCCTGTTTTTAATCTCAAAACGGTCACTAAAGCTGATGTTCTAAAATGCATCTAATCAATATCTTCTAAAGCCACTGGCCGTGATGGACTCAGTCTTGACATGATTCTTCCTATTTTGGATGCTTGCTCGACAACTTAGAGCAATACTTGGGATGCCCACCTCACACGATCAACCAGTGGGAAACAACCCCACATGTCCGCATACCTATACAGCGTGGAAATTGGGTGCGCTCGGAACAAATGAGTTGTCTTGCGACTAAAATTGTCTGTTATTTGTAACTTGTTTCTAAATGGCCTGCTTTGTTAAAAACTTTAAATGTATTCTAATTTATTTAAAACAGATTTCTAAGTAAAGAATTGACCTTCTCAATATTCATGATGCAAAACGAAGAGATGCAGTTAAGCTTTATCTATTGCATTTTTTCTCCAGAGATGTCGAGAAGTTGAAAGCTAAGACATGGATTTCATTACCCTAAATAAATTTCGAACGGATTTTTCTTTGGAGTTATATTCAATGTTCTTTGTTTTTATTTTTTAAGAAAATTGTGTTCTATTTCTGAAAAGTTTTTCAGTACGGCAGATTCAATAAGAGAAATAATAGATCTAAATAAAAAACGAAAAGAAATAAAACAATCATTGTACGTACTACAACTTTATTTCTTTAAAATGCCGCTAATTTACATTGTCGTTATATGCAGTACTTAGTTATTGCTGTGTTAATTTCTCACAATTTCTTAATCTAAGTGCAACTATGTGTATATGCAGAATGTTCTTTTTAAAATTTACTTAATTAAAACTCGTTGTATAAGATTTACAATCATACGATTCATATCAGGTATAAAGTAGAATAACAATAGGAGTGATTTAAATTTCAAGCCGAACTTAATGTTAAAAAATGTCTTTATAAGTTTTAAGATTTTCTTGTATGCGTGAAAACTTTTATGTTGATATTTTATAATATTACGTTAGTTCGTTCCATCGTGGGTCTGTCTTGGCCCCCGGGCTTGATTGGGATCAAGAGCGAACCTATTCCAATTTAAAAATAAAAAGTTCAATTTTAAGATTATTAAATATTTCAGACTTACAGCTTACTAATTCTAGCTTTGCAAATTAAACTAGACGTTTCTCTGATAACCAGTCAGTTTTTGGTCTAAACATAAATTAAAAATATTACATTGCAAAAGGTTTTCTCTAGAAACCTAGAAAAAAACAGAAATCAATTAAAGAAATATTTCGTATTACATGACATTATTTGTTCAAATAAATAAATAGCGCACTTGTAGTGTTAGAAATATCGATATTCATTAAGATCATTAAAACAATACAAATAATTATTTCTTATTCTCCTCATTGATCATAGAATTTTATTAAAGAAGCTAAATAAAATACAGTAATTTAAAGCTATCTATGCACAGAGCAACAAACTATGCTGACCCAAATTTGGTAACTAGTATCGTCTACTTACTTACTTTCCAAATCGAAGTTATATTCACTGGCATCGTTAGTTTCAGGACAACCCTCTCGCAGGTCAGAAAAAATGGTCGACCACGTGGGATTTCAGCAATTTCTCTGATATACAGTTTAAAAGTGAATCGGAAAGGAAAGTGAAAGTAATAGGAAATAGCAAAACGTGAACTTCGAATTAAGTGAAAAGTTCAACCATATTTAAAGTGAAACTGAAAGTTTGTGACCATTGTTTACGAATTGCGTAAACGTTTTTTCCGTGTAATACTGGTTAACTTTGCCATCGTATCAAAATGGAACCTGAATATTTTTGGTAAATGTAGTGACCGATCCTTAAACAGAGAAGTTTAAAAAAAATGCGGTATTGCCGATGTTAACAACTATCATTTAAAGACAACAGCTCTGTGTATCAAAGGATTAAAAAAAAAATAATTGAAGCTTGGCATTATTTGAATTACTTAGAATCTTTGTAATTTTTAACAAGTCTCATTATATAAATATTTGTACATTGAATAAATGCACAAAACAATTTACTTATTCATCATTATATGGATTAAATTCCCATGCCGTTTTGTTTTTCACGATGTCCATTTTTATTGGTTATTTTCAGAAACTACTACACGTTTGTGATTATCTTTTATTGATGGATAAACTGAAATATTGTTTTATTTATGTACAGTAATCTTACACAACTTTTTAGTACATCAATTACAACAACATTACAAAACTTTTTAACCCTCACGGGCCTAGTTCTATAAAGATATTTCAGCATATACCCGTTTGTCGTAAACTCTTTTGTTTTAAACTATATTGAAAGAGAACTCGTTAAATTAGCCCATATTACTACCAATATTGACGTGCTGAGGATCTTTCACAGCAAATAATTGGAGTTGTGCTATTCAATACCACCACGTAAGATTACCTTAAATTTCGTGCTGTACATTTTCATAAGAAAATGTACCTAATTTATTGTAAGAAAGAGATTAAAATATGCTACTCAATAAGTTGGTGATCCTTATAATAAAAATTAGTTGGAGTTGTTGGAAGTATGCACAGAACAGTAAAAAATCACATGACGCGATCTTTTCAAGGAAACCTGTGAAACCTTACTCACACATATTTAAATCACGATAATATTCCGATTAGTTAGAAAAACTGAAAACGTTGGAGCATATATCACAAAATGAATTAGATCACATTCTACCTTCATCATATTCTAGTTATTGCATATAATTATGGTCCATAATAAATAACAGCTTACTTCTTTGTTCTAGTACCACTTTTGGGTACAAGATGGCGTTACAGTATAGGAGCACTGCTTTGAGCATACTGTACACTGCAACCACACGCTAAAAGGCGCTTTGAGTTGAACAACTTAACAGGGTTGCAAACAATATTAATATTGATATTATCAATACAGTGTAAAGTTTAATTGAAAATAACGAAGGCAATAAGATAAGATAAAGATAAAATGATTTTTATTCAATATGGCCATTTACAATGCGTGTATAGAAAATCAATACTACACCATGGCTTCTCTTTTATACATATGGATCTTTACAAATGCTGTAATAAATATGCTATATTGGTTGCAATGTATATCTCTTCAATATACTAATTGATATCTATTATTTACACGTAATCGGGTGCATTACTAATTGAGTAGCGGGCAAGTTATATAAGACGGAAAGCATGCTCTCAGTCATTTGTAGGCGTCTTAGAACCTTCTAGAAAAACGAAACTGCACATTGAAATCTACACTTCTCAAAAATAAGGTCGATTTATTTTATTTTTTCATTTCCAAGCAATCAGTATAATCAATTTACAATTTCAATGAAAATAACAGAAACCTCCTATGGATAAATAAGTCTTTAGATTATAATTTTACACCCCAAAACTGCACAAAATGGCATTTTTCAATTTTTTTGCTATATGTTAGCCATAGAGTTAACGATTCAGACTGAGTAAGCAGAAAGTCTAAGTACGCGGAGTTACGCAAACTCGAGGTTACGCAGGTATCGCCTTTTTGTGACTTTTAGTCTTTTTACTGTTCTGTGGAAGTATGAGTCATGGAACCTAATATGGTATTTCATTATTTCTAATATGTTAATATATAAGTAGAAGTTCAGTTATTGAGTAATACCAACCTCTCCGTAAGTTAACATGGATTCCACAAAATTATATTTTAGTCGTATTTTGATCTAATGATAATGTTATTAATCGTTAAGTATTTCTAAGATGCAAATAAGATTACTTTGTTAGACAACGCCGCGATTCATTTGACGAAGATTTATAATACGGTTTGTAATCATTTAATAAAAAGATCTAGTAAAATACTTTAGATTCAATTCGGCACATCGGTATGGTTGCAGCTTCTTTTATCTCTGTGTAGTTACTTATTTTTGTAATTATACTATTAGACACTAATTATGTGCGTCGAATCTTCATATCACTCACACCAAAATATTAGGTGCTTATGAAATGGCCAATCTTACATTGTGTTAATGACATTTATTTCTTATTATCCAGGCACTATTATTTAGTAATTGCTTAAAATATGTTTTTTCAAAAATATTTACACAAATTGAAGTTATGCGCTAGTATTTAGTAGTACCTAAGGAACAAAAATATATATATCATTGGGTAATAGGATAGTCGGTAGTTATGTATGAATCACCACTTCTCAGTTTTTATCAGAAAATGTTTAGAAATATTATAACCATCAGTAAGAGAAAGGTCCAAACTCAATATCTTCATATTATAAAGACGAAATGTTAAATTGGCGGAGAATAATAAGCGATTGAACTGCACTGAACTTTGGGATGGTCGCAACAAAGCCCTTGTTGCTTTTTGATTATTAAAAATTATTGTTTAAAAAACAGACTTTGCTAGTAAACTAAACTAAAAAGTAAAAAATAAATTTAAATATAACAATTAAGTAATTAATGAGAACATTAAAATCAGACCATTGGGCTATCATTGCCGGCATCCCTTAGGGTTCCGTACTCCCTGCATTTCTTTTTCTGTTTCATATGAATGACCTATTTATGCCCGTTATTTTGGGGTAAAGGTTAAGAGCTATATTTCTGATGCACGTGCCAGTGCTGAACAGATCCATCGTCATAGGGAAGCGATGGTCAGCCGCATGAACCTATCTCTGCAGGCAGTTTCCGAATGGAGCGATGCTAACCTGGTAAGTTCCAATCCAACAAAGACCCAGGCGTGTCTTTCCTCCGCTAAAAGGAGTCCTTTCGATTTGACTTCTACTTTCCGAGATGTATCCTGCGGAACACTTTCATTGAGAAAAAAGCTCAAGAATCCTTAAAAAAACTTGGTATTCTGGCGAAGGTGAGATGGTACTTCTCGCCGGAATAGTTGCTCAATATGTGCCAAGTGCAAGTTCGATCGCGTATGGAGTACTGTTCTCATCTCTGAGACGGTTTCGCCCAATATCAACTCCAGACGCTTGAGTCTATTGAGACGAAGGCCAAGAAGCTCATCGGCAATGACGATCTTTTTAATAATAAGCTGTAAAGCCTTGAACATAGACGGAAAATAGCTAGCCTATCCGTTTTTTTATAGCACACATTTCGGAGAGTGTGCTGCAGAATTGCACAGCTTTATTCCACCGTCCCCATTTTTTCCTCAGAAAACCAGATTTATAAATAGGCGCCAGCGTTATATGGTTGATATGACCAAAGAGTCGTACTGAGCATTATGATTTCAATTTAATAATCCATACCGCTAAAGAGTGGAACTCTTTGCATGAGTCTGTGTTTCCTGATAAATACAATTTAGAGGTCTTCAAGTCACGAATGAATATGTCTTCTAGGCAGGCGCGTCACATCCTAGATCGCATCGCTTACCATCAGGCGAGATAGCGGTCAAGCGCATTCACAATGAAAAAATCCAAAAAATGGTGAAAATCAACAATGATTGAAGATCGATCGAAAATCGATGACGTCATCAACTCTTTTGCTGAAGATACTCAAAAGTTAGTTTAAAATTTACGAAAGAAAGTAAAAATACATATTTAAATTTTTTATTTTATTTGACCACCTATAAAGACGGCTCTCTTGCGGGTGTTTCCCCTAAACACTACATACGGATCTGACCTAAAAAAATGTGTTATATTCATAAAAGAATTAAAAAGAATTGAACTACGTATTTCCTGCATCTACCTCGGCAATGAAAGATAAGTAAATCATAACAAGCATTTTCATATTGGTAACTATTTATGAACATAAACATTTGTTTTCCGATGATAACCAAATTAGGTGAAAACACTTTTGGCAATCTCTCGCGTAAATCTGGGAATTATCGTCCATGTCTGAGATTACTAGACTTACGAGTAATTTACAGTCGGGTGTCGGTTTAAAGATTTGTACGTGAGATGCGGGTTTGAGATTGGGTCCTACGCTTTGAATATCGCATTCTAAACGAGGGTTACCAAATCGTATGTCATACCTAAAAGTAATCAATGGCATGGGAATATTTTCTCTCCTTAATGAATTGAAGAGTTATAATCAATATTATAACGATAATTAATGTAACAAATTATCTGAATACACCCATACTATCCTAATGTCCTTACTTTATCTCACGTCTAGTCTAATGAATTATTAAATAGGCAACATCAATATTTGGTAATATTTTAAATGTATACTGGCAATCTTGATTCTAAGTACGATAGAGTGGGTGGTATATAAAAAAGGCCTATGCCTCATTTGACTGGCATTTATTTTCATGTTTTCTAGAGTAAGACGGACTTATGTCCAAAATGTTTGCGGAAGCTAAAAATAATTTCGTTATCTAAAATTTGATATTTAATTTAAAATCTTCATAAAATACTACTTCAGTGCAGAATCATCATCGTCATAGCTTCAGAAGTGAGACAAGAAATAAAGCGCGACCATGAAAATTGGAGATGCTGATGAAGCAATAAACCATTTCTGCCTAACTCCAATCTACAAGGAATTGAAACGATCTCTGATGCGTATAGGAAAAAAGAGCGCCAACAGTCGACGAAGCTTCAGGTTGGTGAGAACTCCAAGATGAACTGAGTCCTTTCCTGTTATGCTAAGTGTTAAATAAAAGGATACTGAGTTTGGGGAGTAATAGGACATATACTATTTTGATAAATTCGACTTACTTAATCGTTGGAAGGTTTTCGGAAAATAAGCTGCAGATATGCAAAAACATAGAGTAGATGATAGAGGGGTATGTGTTGATGTTCAAGCATCAATTTTTGGTAATCCAGGGCAAATCCAAACATTAAAAGGAATAAACCGGCTGCCGGTTAATCTAACAAATCACTAAACTACCAAAAATAATCGATGTTACCAATAGTAAACCAACAAAAGCGATTAACTTTTACGACATAACGTGTTTAATTGTAAGGAAAAGGGCTAGCCCCGCTCCAAGTGTCATGAACCTGTTTTTGAGTGTTCATATTGCCATTCAAGTTGAATTACATTTCGAATCGTTTATTTAACACATTGAATGACTTTCATTTCTGCTAAAGATGCACGTTGATGCATAGTTTGTAAAATTACATTTAAAGGCATGCCAGTTCAAGAAATAATCCAAACCAATATTATAAATGCGAAAATAAATTTATTTAAAATAAATTCACGCTTGAACCACGGAATAAATTTTGATGAATTTTACTATTTAGCCAATAAAAACTTCTTGGAGATCCAGGAAAAAATACCCTATGTTATTTTCCAAGGTCCAATCAATTTTCTATACTAAGGTAATCAAAGAGTTAGCTGTAAGTTAACCAGGGTTTGATTTTGGTTAATTGTAACTATTTTGGTTTAGTTTAGTTTGGTTCGGTTTAATTTTGGTATTTATATTCCCAGAAAACAATTGTCAGTTTTAGAAAATAAAATTGTTACCGGAAAGTATTTTCCAGTAATTAATGGAAATGGGAAATAAAAGTCAACTGGAAATTAATTTGCAAGTTCTGCTTGTTATAAATATTTTATGCCATATTTGTATATTTTTACCATACCTACGTCTATTTGGCGCTTTAAATGATAAATTTCCCATATACAAGAATCGTATAGCTTAACAGATCAAATATAAAGTGAATTCATTTGTTTTGTTTCTGTATGTATTACTAATATGAACATGTGAGCTTTATAGATTTGTTCTATAACTTTGATATTGTTTCAAATTTGGGTATAGCTCATTTATTAGCAGAACTATTCCCAAATGTAAAGTGAGTTTGACGTGTAGAATAGAAGTGTTCATAACAAACTATTTTAGGTTTAAACTAATATAATGCTTGTAGTGTAGATCAGATAGATACTTTTCGTTTCGTTTCGTTCGTTGAACTTAATTGACTTATTATATTCAATTATATTATATTTATATATGCAAGGATTTTCTCTCAGCAAGTCTACCTATTGAAATGACGAAAAATTCAATCACGGGTTACTGAGAAATAACTGAATATATCCGTATTTAAAAATCATTCAAAGATACACTCGCCACGGGCAGTAGTACGTGCATATAATCACTTCTTGACAAAGGAACTGCAATTTAATAAAATTTAAAAAATAATGAATTTGATACGATATTGAATTTTAATTAAAGTTAAAGTTAAATTTACATTTTTAAGTTCATTATTTTAACTATGCTGGCAGTTTGAGTTGCATGTTTACTCATTTTCTTTTACTGTTTACGTGTGATTTAAATATGTTAAATCTGACAGTTCGGTATTTAATTTAAAAATATATTGTTACAAAACGCATACATTGTATATTGCTTATGGTAAAATAGCCCCTGTATCATTGAGAGCGTACTAGGGTGATGCCATGTAACCTAAAGTAAATTTATATTGGAATAGTGATAATTCAACTGGTAATTTTCACGATTTCTCTTTTTTATTAGTATTCTGACACTATTAAGAAACATCACTATGTAAATCTAAAAGATATGCCTCTGAACAAAATCAAGCGGCTCCCACACTATATTGAGCATCGAACTAATTTTCGAATGTTTGCGAGTAGCTCTACGCCGCCTTCTACATTTTCACTGCGTCATACATAACCTTGCTAGTATAGCCACAGTTTTTATCGTGGTTCGACTGTATGATTTGAAGTATGCAAATTTTGTGTTTAAAAAGAATTCTCATCGCTGTTTGTAGTGCGCGATCGAATGCAACTTCGGACTACGCTTCAATTTTTAACTAAGTCTAATTTTGGTTTCACTTTAAGATGATTATCTCATAATAATAGTCCAGTATTTATATTTTAATTCTTAGTATATTGAACAACGCAGCAATCAAATCACCTCAGTGTTGTTCCTTTTGTAAATATATTTTTTCGCAAAGATATGTCGAATCAATAAAAAAATGGATTTCTTGTTGTACTTAATAACCTTTACTCTGAAATATGATATAATAATTATTTATTTATTGCAAAACTATGATTACAAATTGGCCAAACTGTGGATAAACAATTGTATTAAATTTTAATGAATTGGTTGAGAGTAGCCTGTTGATTGGTCCGATGTTCGCAATCACTTTGATTGTGTCGCAATCAGCCGTTTTGTTTCCACTGATGGATATTTCATTTATCGGTTATTTCGGGTAAAATTTTATATTGTCCGGTTTTATAGAAAATCTCATTAATGTTGCGTCCATAGTTAATAAATTATTAATTTGAAATATTTTTTTCTTGACAAGACTCGAGAACAAACTTAGCCATTTTTTAAAGAGAATTGAGCCATAATTATAATTTGAAGACAATGAGAAGGAATATATGTAGGCAGGTAACGGATTTTGTGAGTTATTGTATTGTAAAATAAATTTATTATTTCGAAAACTAAATTATAGTAAACTCCATCAGTCTGGCGTTACTCGGTAAACGTATTACCTTCTTCTAATACAGTTACAAATAGTAATAGAAACTGTAGAATTAATAATAGTGTTTGAAGACATATGGACATATTCAAACGCCATTATAATTTTAAAGTTTATGCATTTATAATAAGGAACATGTGTGTGTCAGAAAAAAGTAGTTAGTACTAAATGATGTGATATTTTGTCCTTAACTCCAAATCATCAATATCAATCAATAGCTCTTAAGGTTTATCTTTGCTTTGCATATTCGACCTGAAGAGGGTTCCAAATTGAAGTTAGTGACTGTACATCTACAGTACACTTACTATGTATTTTTCCATAAGTCACTTGATTCCAGAGCACTCTGTAATAATTGAGATAGCCATTACGAAAGAAACGTTTGAATTTAAAAAGTGAAACTATTGGCGACGAATCGCGCAACAGCTAATCAACAATCGATAATAATCAATCTTAACAGATCCAAGATATCCTTTTTATTAGATTTTCACTTTGAAGGTGATTTTGTGTTTTTTTTACAGAATTGTTCTGATTGAGTTTGCAACATAATGTCTGTCGGTATCATATAATAATATTAATAACTAATAAACACTGATTTGTAAGTAGTTTAAGACAGCTAATTTCTAAAAATAATCTCAAAAAAAAATGTCGAATTTTCATATTGTATTTTCACAAAAACTATTACTTTAAGTTAAAAAAATAAATAGCTTTTTCCTCTTTCAGGTGTATTATTATTTTTAGAGATAGATTAAGAATGTTTTCTTTATTTGTCATTTTAAGTATATTCAACTTATATTTCCCTTTCACAGTGAGAAAGAAGTTACTCTATTTCAAAATAACCAATGGTTTTCATAAGATCGCTGATTCTTATACTCCTAAAAGTCGCACTCATCTCCCCTCCTCTACGCGACTTGACAGAATAATTTAGGGTGCCTTTGCCTGTTGCATGCGGGGCAGAATTACTTGCATTGAAATTGAAATATGAATCTCAGTTATTTCACCGTTTTGCGGCATTATTGTCAAATAATTAGGATTGTTACATTCCTCGTCCAAATGATTCAGTTTTAAGGTACATTTTGACCACTTTCTATCATAATTGGAATGTCAGAGTGAATATTTAAAGACCTGTCTATGTAATTATTTTCATGAACAAAAAACACACTATGACATATCTCTACAAGACGTCCATTATAAGTTTTGACATATCAGACCTTAAGTTTGATGTCAGTGATAATTGTGGAAGACTTCACTCGTTAAATTAAGTACACAAATCCGATTATACAATAACAACTATTAAATTATGAAATTTAAAATATACCTACTCTCTTTCATCAGTCTCATTCAACAGTTTCTAACGAAAATAAACGAACCACCATTCTACATTGCAGAAAAAAGCGGTCACTGAACGATCGAGAGTAATTTTCATTTTACAAATGCCTTATTATTTATTATACTACATTGGAAATTTACTAAAATGAATGAATTGACAAATTTTCGCTATGCTGATTACAAGTGAATATATTAATATCTAATTTATGCTAAGCTATGCTCACGCTAGCTTCGAAAGTATAAATGGACTAATTACTTTAATCTAGTCTAATTCACACTACAAAGGTGCTATCACATGATATGACTAAGTTTACTGGTGTAGTTTTCGCCGAATCACGGCAAATTATAATAAGCAACTTTTAATAACTATTTTGCGAAATATTGTTAGATGAACTTTATAAAACTGAACGATTTATTTTTGAATAACTCGAGCCTTTTTTGTATGCATGGAGCGCTCGCCGTCTCTTTCTCACAATACAGGGAATAAAAAAGATGACAAGCATATTCCGCATGCTGGACACGAATGTCTCAAAAATAAGGGCCCAAATTTACATTGATGCGAAACTCGTGCGAAACACGACGGTTCATTACATCGAATGTCGAATTTTGCTTATACTTTTGATTCAGTGATTATAATAAAATAAACACCTGATTTGTAAAGAAGTATGTTTCATAAATAAATGCATTCTTTTAAATTTGCTATGATAGCTAGGGAGCTGGTGGCAGTAATTCTTATATGATTTCATCGTCTGAGAGAGGTTGATAATGATAATATTAGAGTACTAAGTAAAATAATAATTTTAAACAATTTCTGCCAGTTATTAATTGCTTCAATATCAATTAGGACCTTGCACAAAATGTTAATAAAAATAACTGTCTTAAACGATAGTATCGCTTCTGTCGATAGTCTTACTAAATTGTATTTAATATAATAAAACTTCTAATAACAGAAGTTTTTCCTGCTATGTTATTAATTAGAGTATTTTTTTTTAAATTATGATACTTATAAAAAAAAGATTACTCCATCGGCAGGCAGATTAGCATCATCATCATCATCATATCAGCCGTACGACGCCCACTGCTGGACATAGGCCTCCCCCAAGGATCTCTACAACGATTAGCATAATTATTGAAATTATGTCATAAGAGATTAAAAAAACCTTCTGCCACCTTTTTCTTATATTTACTAATAATTTACAGTTTTTTTTAAAGTCGATGGTATTATATAGCACTAATTATTGTTTTAAACATTTAATAATTATTTTTATAAAAACTCCCAGCATTCTGACTTCTGTCAGCTTTAATTTTACTATCTATAAAATGTTTTTAGTGGATATAGTTGATGACAGAAACGATAATATGATTTTTTTTTTACAATTTTGTAATTATTCATAAACAAAATCAGAGCTCCCTGAGCTCGCCACTTAATTTTCACACTCCCTAGCTATGAATTAAGATTTTATTAGTAAAAACAATAAGAAAAAAAAATTGACCAGTTGTAAAAATATTATATTTGCCAAATGATATATTCTGATGAACTATTTTGCTGCTTTTGTAAATTGGTTCCTTCCAATAGTATTTCTCACATTTGTTATTCGAACCGGCATCTACGGAAGGTATCTGTTGGGGCATTGAAACTTAAACACTGGATGTTCTAAAAAAATAGGGTCAAGAGGAAGTTTTAAAGATTGGCGATGACTTTGTCTGCAAAATTCATAACCATAAATTAATATAATTAAATTTGATTAGGTTTGATACTATTGCAGTACAAAAAAAAGCTTATGTTTAACAAAAAAATTAAATTTAGAAAATACACGAGGATGATCAAAAAAATCACGAAAGAATTTTAAATGTCACAGAAGAGATTAATTTATCCTCGCCTAATAAGTGGTTCTAAGTGTGTAATATAATTTTTAAAAGGTATATGGAATTTGTTTCGTGATTTTTTTAAATTACTCTACTAAATTTTATAATATTTAATTTTGTACTTAGCATGAGGTTCAGTTTTGTGGCGCAACGGTATCTGAATTAACCATAATCGTTTTTGTTTATACAAGGTATGTTATTGAATCAATAGAAAAAAAATCAAGTACTTATTTTAATAATCGATGTCTCTATAGCCCATAATCGCCTGCAAATCAGGTTTTATTTTAAAAAAAATATTTTATAAAATATATAAATCCAAAACTACGACAATACGTTTAACATAAGGTGGTGATTCGGGTATTTCTAGTGATTTCCACTTGACCCTATTTTTGGGGCACCTTCTATGTTATAGCACCTTATTAAACATTAATATAACCAAGAAAAAGCGTTATTGTAAATACTAAGTACTTTAGCAACTGAATGCGTAGGTATTGCAAAATAAATAATTTGTGAATTTTAGGCCTTATAAATAGTAAATTTACTTACATTTATTGAGCAACTTAATAGAAATATTATAATTTCAATAGTCGGGGACATTAAACGTTTGAAATAACAAAATTTCAATAATTTTGTAAACATTAGAATAGCATAACGTGAGTAAATATCTGAGAGAAAATGATTCGTTGAATTATCGTACTAATGTATTCGTATTATTGCTCGTATTAGTATTAAGATTCCGCCAAACCTTCGCGACTGTAGTGACTGTAATGCTGAAGTGTGCGGTTGGTTTAACTATATCGTATGTGGAGCGCTGTCAAATGCGCGATTTTAAAATAGTATTAGGAAACGTACTTATTGCAGCGCATTGTGAACAGGAACGAGTGATATCATAATACAATGCATCCGCGTGTGTCTGTATAATACTGCGCACAAGAACGACTGTGAAACGAGACTTGATTTTCAGCCAAAGACTAGCGGAAAATACGTTCTCATTAAATGGTCTGTCTCCCGCAAGTTGCATTGTGTCGCTAACTGGTCACCCAGATTAAGAGGAACTAGCCGCAGGTTTTGAGGAAATACTTTAAAAAGACGTCATAACACAATAACTCGTAAAACCAGGTAATATTATGATCTTAAATAATTTCATTACTTAAGTTTCTACTAATCAATCGTTTCTTATATTAAAGAGCAAACAACCGGCCAAATGTTATTGGAGCACTGGAAAGTCATCGACTACACAAACTCACAAATTTCTTTTTATAATATTCTACGATTTCTACTTTCAGTATTCTATAGGCTTTAGATCTCATTCGTTTTTAACCCTAATAGATCCCACATTACCTATATGAGATCATCTGGTATTAAAAAAGTATTTGCGTAAATACTAGGTAAAATTTAAAAAAAGTGTAAAATTGTCACCACATTACATGTATGAATTAAAATCATAATCTTCAAAAGCCAAATCAACTGATTATTTGCACTGTTTTTCTCATTTTCAAAATTCACTCTGTATAACAATAAGATTTTAAGATGAAGTATTCCACGATAAACCATTTTAATACCACAAACAACAAATAAAGAGGGGTATCTTTTTAAGCATTAAAAATACATTATAACGGTTAACGTGCAGTTAGCACATTATAGTTTATGTACAGCACATCAACCTATTCAGAATTATTCCCACAATGATATTGCAACTTATAAGCGAACATATAGAGTACACTTTAAATTAAGAATTATTGACATTGTTTAGTAGGATGATGTGCTGTTGTAGGTACGTACTTAAGTTTTCACTTCACAATGTCTAATATCTTTAAAAATGTTCCCTATATTATCCTAATATTTTGCAGTCCTATGCCAGTCTAATTATATTATATGCTTACACAATTCTCCTTTTGCGGTAATCCTTATTGTAATACAGGTACTTTCATTTTATTTCCGCTGGCATACCTTAAAAACACTGAGTGAGTTTTGTAAAGCAATAGATAGCATAGACAATATACATAATGTAGTTCCAAATGTCAATTAAGTTAGCTTAAAAACCTTTTACAATTACCTTAGATTTTGGTTCAAGTAATTTTTTTCAAGAAGAATTTAACCCTACACGGAATCTTACCTGATTATTATTAGGCTGAGTGTATATTATTAAATATGAAAACGTTAATTAGGAGTTGAGTTAAAATATAATTTATTTATATAAATTAATATTTTACACCTTACATTTGGAACATTAAGGTCTGTATTACCAATATTAACTTAAACACAAGTAATGAAAACGTTTGCACATTTAAAAGTTAAAGGTACTCATGCCTCTTAGCTTCAAACAGACATTACGAGTATGTTCACTATATTTATGTTAGTTTCTCGGAAATAATGTTAATAAGAAATTATAATTGAAATTAAAGTTAGCTTAAACAGTTTATATTTAACTTAAGCCTACTTCAATGTTCATCAAATGAAATCTTAACTAGTAAACAATACATCTAAAATATAACTGTGGACATATATTTTTAATGTAAAATATCACACTAAATGAGATCAAAAATATTAAAATAAGAATGATATAATAGATATATTGCAACAGAATACACATTAACTTATTCTTTTTACGAAATTGTACATAAAAATATTAGTGTCTAGACCAACAACTTTTATTTAAGTTGACACATGATTATTTTTTAAAACATCTGAACAACTTAGAACAAAATGCCCAGCCAACGCCTGGGGATGGTGTGGAAAAGAAGTAAGAAGAGGGTTCACTACTCGAATGTGGCAATGCCCATAATGTAGGGTGTTTTTAACATAGTACTAAAATTAATAATACAGAGATTTTTTGGATAGTTTAGGTGCTCTGTTTCATTGATATAACTGATACGATGAAATTTGGAAGGCAGTCCGGCAGTTACGCCGTTATATGCTAGGTTGTACTTTCATCATCTACAGGTACCCATACCGGTACAGACGATGCGACGCCTTGCGTTATATTTTAATGACAACACTGCACTGACGACGCGACCAGTCAGTAGACACTTTAAATGAAATATGAGAGAGAAACCTGTGGTTTATGTTTATATAATATATGAGACGTTTGGTGAGTCGATATAAACTGCTTTTTACAAATGGTAAACTCTGAAAACTAAATCGCAGTAATATTCGATGGTCGGCGTTCTTAATTACCTTTCTTACGGTTTCTGAGTTAACTTCTATTATTTAATAAAAATACGATCATCGAACTATTCATATATCAATTATCAATTGGAGTTCCGTTCTTTCAGTCTGCGCAACGTGAGGCAAGCTCTTGCGTAATATCAGGTATAATGTGAGGTAAAAGGTGAACAGTTAAGGATACGACTTATAAAGATACCATTTTATACGTAATCCCATAAGTAACAAAGCATTAATAGGTCAAAGTGAAATCGCTGATATAAAATTACCGGAGTTAGCGCACAATGCGCCGCCGGAGTTCTGGCGCTGACTAGTAAGCCCTGTTATTTTGAACTCAATTCAAATGGTTACGCAGATGTTAGCTGGTTTTGGGGCACATTCTGGCAGCGGCGTGACAGTGAGATATGAGTGCGGCATACCCGCACAGCAAAAACCGTCGTCTCTGCCACCAGATTAAAATGTAAAAACTTAATATTTACCAAATTGGTAAAATATTACGTTTTATGTAACAAGTACGACATGTGTCAGCACACATTAGTGATATTTCGCTAGTTCTATTTCTTATAAAACCAATATTGACAAAAAGTGCTTTTGTGCATAAGTGTTATCATTTTATGAAATCAAGTTATGGATAGCAATCAATATTTTCTTTACTGGTAGGAACAATATTTCAAAATGTCCCTAGATCTTTAAAAGTATTGGAAATTTACGGGTTGAAAAACACTAACGAAACATCAATCCAACGCATAAAACTGTAAACAAATGCAATTTTGCAAAATTCACATCATCAATTATCGCTAGATTTCAATATATACCAGTATATGTCAAATACCAGTCACCTGTTTTACTGTAATACTGAGCTTTATTAGTGCAATACTAAAAAGAGGCCCCTGGAATTTACATTATTAAAGAACCTACTTCGAAATAACGCATGTGTTCAATCTTTGGTTGAATACAGGCTTAATTTCAAAGTCTATCAATTATTGCCAAGAGTGGATTAATGAAGACTCGCCAATTTACGTGAATACATTAATCATTTTGGACCATATATGAGAAATGGCTATATGCGATGCTCATTAACAAAGTACTGTAGTGTATCCGAGCACGAACTTGTGAAAATTACCCCACGGGTTATTTTTATTTATTCTATAAAAATCCTACAAAACTCTACAAATTACAATGCTAATAAAACCTTATTTGCACTTATATAGATGAGTGGATATTTTATCTTATGCAGGTATATAAAAAAGGAAAATCTTTCACCTTATTTGAAATAAGGTTTATTGAATGAGTTCATGCTTGGACTCACGTTACAGATATCTGCGTTGCAAGAGCAGGTCCTTTTCTCAGAAAGACTACGCGAACCGAGGGCCTGCGGGCAGCGCGGGGATGGCTGAGCCCGAGCAACAATTTGGTCCTCTCGGGCCGCCGCCTTACTACGCCAATCTAGAGAGGTGAGAGGCAGAATGTCATACGGGTTTAATTTTTATGTTACTACTGAGATGCAATAAAGGAATGTCTTGAGTGAAAGCCCATTGCGCCTCCCACCGCTCCCAATTAGTGTTATCTTCTACTCTTACTCTACGCGTCGCACGCTACTCGTGCTACTATCACTGTCACTCTACACTCGTTACTTTATTGCTCTCTTTGTACCACAGCTCGACGGTTTCAATAAGTCTCTACGTATCACCGTAACTACTATCTAATATCGTCACACACCGCACGTGCGACGCTAACTTATTTAACTATACTAAGTAAACCATTAAGCTACGCTTCAACATTGCAGGCTCTTGCCATAAATTGACTCGATTACTTCCGTCAATGCCGGACTAATAATTGAAAAAATACGATTTAACATTCATTTTTATGATAATTCATCCTTTTAGAATTATGGAAAGAGCCATAACTATATAATTAGGTACATTATTATTGCTTATTATTTCCAACGCCGTCGATACCGCGCGAGATTTTATGCTATAAAAAGTTCTCGTCAAATACAAAGGTGTAAAGAAGTTCATAGAGAAATCTTTCGTTGCAATTGTTTCAGGAGCGCATTACTCGTCGTCAGAGCGCACGCACGCCGATTCTTGGTGCTTGTTTAAGTAGCTCTTGAGCGCAAATGTCTTCCGACAGCGCGGGCATTCGTACTTTTTGTCTGAGGAGTGTGTCTGTAAGTGAGCGCGCAGATTGGACCGGTCTGCGAAGGCCTTACCACATGCCGCACAGTTGTACGGTTTCTCGCCGGTGTGGGATCGAAGATGACCACGCAACAGCCAAGGCCGCGAGAATTGCTTGCCACATACGCCACAAACGTGGCCCATCCGGTGAGTCAGTACGTGCATCGCAAGAGCTGGCATTGAAACATATGCTTTCCCACATTCTCCGCAGCGCTTGGCTGCCTGCGAGTCTAAACTTCGATGCGTCTGCTTGTGGCGTGACAAATTAGATGAAGTCGCATACCGCTTACCGCATTCATTACAATCATACTTGGCCTTCTTCTCTTTTAGTTGTGGCAATGCTTCCGACTCGGATTCTTCTATGACGAGTTCCGACTCCTGATCCAGTTCGATTTCCTGCGGCGACTCGAGTTCTTCATATTCAGGAGGTTTACACTCTGCTTGCTTGTAATCGGTTTGTGGGTGGTATTGTTCAGGAGGTAGCTGATACGCGACGTAGTTGACCTGTGGCTCGACGGTGTACTCGACTGGTTGCAACGGAGTGACAGTTTGGACTGCGTGAAAGACGGGTTCCGGTGGTTCCTCTGCAAGGATGTATATGTTAGTGGGCTGGATGGTGTAGGTGTAAAGAGGGACGATAGAAGCAGGTTCAGGAGGATGTAGGACGGTGACAACAGCAGGGGGGAGAGGAGGCAGGCTATGCGCAAGGGAAAGGAGTTCGTGCGCCGCCTCGGTGTCGGCCGCCGACCGCTCAGAAAGCGGTTTGTTACGTAGTTCGGCGTAATCGGCGCTCCGTGGTTCTGCGGACAAATATAATATATTTAATACAATTATGATAGAACGGAACCATCCTGAACGAATCAGTTAAAGCGATAATGAATTGATATTTGGAAGTTCTTTTAATACGGTTCCTAAGAAGGGAAAAATGAACCTAGGTCTATTATAATGTAATGTTAACCTTATGATTTAAGCTTAAATTCCAATCTTAAAGAATTTAAATGCAGAAATAGAGCAGCCTAGATATAAAAAAAATTACGCTTTGTTGAATAATATAATTTTATATATATTATTAAATATAATATTAAAAAACATTACCTTGCCCCTTAACAAATTTTATATTTCAGGAGACATATCAAAATAAATGTTCGGCTGTATCCGTTCAAAGCGCACGTGGATATTTCTAAACGCAAAATCGTTTTATTGTTTGAACGGTAAAAACACAGGTTTTGTTCTCAGAATAGTATATACAAATTAATGAAGAAGACAATTTTCATCCTAAAACAATATTTTAAGAAGTGTGTGTATATCATTCACAAAACATAAATAGAAAGGTAAAAAAAAACACAACGATCGCGGACTTCGTGTCTTAATAGAACATCAGAACCTATCTTATTTTCTAAATTTCTAAATCTTATATAAAAGTGAGGACTATGGACTTAACTAAAAAGAAATAAAGGTTTAAGGAACTCACTGTTTTTTTGTCGAATTAAAACTGATGGAAATATATATACAACGTATAAAGTCGATTGCTGTATATCAGTGACATATCTTGAATACCGTGTTATGTGCCTAGAATATGAGCTGGAATTGCCTTTATATACATTTTCATGACAAGTTGATTCGTTTGTTAGTGTTATTATATGTTTAGTTATGGAAATAAATCAGGGGTCACCAATTTAAAAAAACAATAAAAAAACATTCTTGTTTCAGACCATTGCGTTACTAATTATAGCTTAGGCTAGGCTGTATTAGTTAAGGCTTCGAATGCTCGCAAAGCTCGATTGCAGGGCTTGATTCTTAAATTATATAAATTTGATTTCTTGAACACTAGTTCAAACAGGTGTTGACCCGTTTTGAGTTTGAATCGGTTTCCTATTTGGGGGATCATTTTGATACTATGCGTTCCCAGGTCCAGTTGTTAGGGTTTCACAGTGTTTTCAATTTCGATCCACGGGAGAGGGTTTTTTTATCCGTTTTAGCGCTATGGATGATGATGCTAATGGTCTAAGGACGAACCACATCTTATTTATTTACTTAGGTTGTACGGTAATAGCTTTGTTTTGTTTACTGTTTATTTAACAAATTATTATGTTTTGGTATGACGGAGTGTTGTTTTATTTTAATTATTTGTTTTATTTTATTAAGTTCATTTGTTCGATTGGATGTTGTTTTTGTTGTGCCATAGTTAATGCGTTCCTCCATTTGTAGCATTGCAAAAGTTGTGCATGCTCAGCAATATGGATTCGTATGTGGTTGAGATTTATTCTATCTAAAGTTATGACACTACACCATACATTGGGTGTGGCACGAAAGATCGCTTTATATATGTTTGCGTTTTGGTTCCTTTTGGCTAAGCAGGCATGAAGTTCGATACTGATTCTTTTAGTGAAATTTGGATGGTTTCATTTTGATTAATGATATATTCTTTGACCTGTTCATATGGTATATCCTTGGGAATGCATTTAAGGGTGAACATAGGTGCCATTTCGACTTTAACTGCTTTGTAAGTTTTTAAGCTTTTTAAGGTTTCAGTGCACTGTGCGTTGGTTTGGAACTAAACTTTTACTTTGTTAGTATTTATAGCATGGATCCTGGTTAGTACATAGGAGACGTTTTTAAATGTGCAGCGGTGATTGCGCTCGCGCCACAGTGCGACACGATGGAGACGCAAACAGCAGATGCCTGCGACTGGATCGAATACGCATATACTTATCAGGCACAAACAGATGAGATAACTGCTCAACACATTTGGGTGAGTCCACATTGCCACGCACTACAGTTGACAACTCCATTTCTTGCTTTGCTAACTTCTAGCAAATTCATCCCCAGCATTCCCAACAAGATCTTTGTTGAGTACATTGACATCGAAGTAAAGTCTTCTGAACCTTTTCCAACATAAGTTTGTTTTTGGCCTCGTGTGGATTCCAAATGCAGGCACTCGATTCGAAAGAACTTGGCACGAGACTGGTAAAGAGGATTTTGATGACGTTAGGATTCTGGAAATCTCATGAGTTACGTAACACAAACCCCAAACGATTGAAACAGCTACGAGTGAGAGCGAAAATGTATTCGTTAAAAGATAAAAAAGGATCAAATGGCACACCCAGTCTTTCTTATTATCTGTGCGATCAATGGTGTCATTGCTCAACCTATACTTGGATTCAACGAGTTTATGTTTGCTACTATAGGTACATAGCACTTAGTACTGTTAAACTCCAAACCATTATCGTTACTCCATCTAAAGAGGCCATCAACATTCTTTTGTATTAGAACACAATCCGCTTCGTCACTGACCTCTTCATACAATTTTAGGTCATCAGCATAGAGGAGGCAATGTACATATTTGAGAACATCGGCTATGTCATTTACCATCAGTGGGCAGAGCAAAGGCTCAAGTATTGATCCCTGCGTCACGCCAGAGAGTGTTGGATAGGGTTCCGACACATAACAGCAAACTGTTGCCGACCGCAAAATAGTCAGAAAACAGTTTAATGAGCCTGGAGGAAAAACCAATAGTATCGCGCTATGATAATAAAATTCTAAAGTTGATTCTGTCGAAGGTCCCTGCGAAAATCAAAGTACAATACATGCACTTGCTTGTTTGAATCTGAAATAAATTCCATCAATGTTAATAAGTTTGAATTTACCTAAATACGTGCTGTTGATTACAAATATATGATTAGACTTGCTTGAGAATAGAATCGTACATGAGAACCTCAAAAATTTTCGCAGCTGCTGAAAGAATGGCAATCGGTCGATGCTCTTCAACAAGCGACTTGTTACGACCTTTTGGAATAGACGTTACTCTGGTCACCTCACGCAGGCTGAGGTTAATCAAGTGGCAAAGGGGAACATTTTTGGGACATCTGCCAGTACACAATTCGCTTCATCAATGACCTCTGCATAAAATTTTAGTTTATGAGCATAGAGGAGGCAATGTACATATTTGAGAACATCGGTTATGTCATTTACCATCAGTAGGCAGAGCAAAGGCTCAAGTATTGATCCCTGCGTCACGTCAAATCAGGTCCCGGAGACCAACTAGTTTTTAATGGCGGACTCCACATCTGCAACCTAGAAGTCCTCAACAGTATTATGCGTATACGTTGTAAGAGATTTTGGTGCTGATTCCAAAGTCAAGTCACCTTGGACGTAGATGCACGTAAAATGACTAGCAAAGGCATTTGCTGCATCAGCCACAGAGCATTGAGCACCCAGTTAAATAACAATTGGTTCAAAACCGCCAGAGGATATCACACTATTAACGTGGCCATAAAAATTTAGAGAATTGTTGTGCAGACTACCTTCCAAAACATGTGACAATGTGAGATTCATAAGCCAGTGAGATTTTTATCTTAAGGAAAGCCCGAAGATTAGAAAATATATTGTAACTCGCCTGACAATTAAATCGTTTCCAAGCTTTTTTTCGTCCGAATATCCTTGATGATATCCGCCGTAAACCAAACAGAATCGTCTTGCTTGATTTAGACCTTTGTTTTTCTGGGACATGTTGGTCGAAGACACTATAAATGGGCTGGTAAAACGATTCCAAGGCAAAGTGTAAATTTTGAGATTGTGGCACACAGTTCCAATCTAAACTGTTAATAGAACGACGGAGAGTAATTTGATCGGTCTTGTTGAAGTTCCTGTCCCTTGTGATATGAATTAGTTACTGGGTGGAATGGACCCGGCAATATCAAGTGGAAGGTGGTATAAATCTGGATACACGAGACCTCCACATTCAAAATTAGATACAGATACAGCTTAACGCACTCCTGTGTTAATACAATATCGAGTTTACTACCGTCAGAATTAACGATTTAATTTCTGTCTAATAAGTTACAAAAGATTAAAAAATAACAATAATTATTATTCTTATTAGTTAAAAAAAATAAAAAATAACAATAATAATTATGAACATTTAACGATAACGATATGACTATTCATACTAATATCACCTATGATAATGACTCGTCCCTTCTTTAGAATATAAATAATACTTTCCATCTTAGTAAACCAGCCCAGAATAACATTATTACCACAATTCGGGTATGCATACCACACAAAAGAGCACAATAAGAGACTGAACCTAAACAGATGCACAGAGATTTTCGCCAGATGAGGTTTCAAAATCCTTTAAGCGACGCATCGTAAAATCGGGCCAAGCAATCAACGTAACGCCTCCTCCCCAAGAACCACGTTCCAGTTCCAGTCATTGTTCACTACCTCCGCATCGTTAACAGATGATCTAGAAACGATTCAGTGACAGCCACTATGTCCTGCTCAAATAATAACATGTTTGTCTTCAGGGTACGGAGTTTTGTTTTCAAGCCTCGCATATTTTGATACATTATGTTGATATTTGAAGATGGGCTGACAATGTATTGGGGATTGGGCATATTACAGTGAAGCAATCCCTCACTCTTCGCAGCATCCAGCGTGCCTAGTAAGTTGACAGCGTCACTATGGTCCACCCTCACTGCGTTACCCCTGACGAAAGGAACGTCTCCAAGGCTTGAAACAAGCTTTGTCTGGCCATTTATCTGGAGCTAATATGCAGTCAGAGACAGATGATAAAACACATATTTTTAATCGATGCCTACGGTCTACGTGCCCTGAGACTATTGACCCTGCAATCTACATCTCCGTTGATGTTTGAAACGTTCGGTAGTACTCAGTAGAGTGAAAACTACGCTGTTTTTCAGAGACTTGAAGTTCGGTACTACCTGGTGCAGCTGTACCGCGCAGCAACCCAACGGGAACCCGAACATGACGAGGACCACCTTTAACATCATATTGTGATTCCTGACTCGCAGACGCTTCACCAGTCGAAACACTCGGTGTACTCTTATTGCGACGTGAACGTTTACTCACTTTTTTCATACTTTCATTGCGCATGTTACCGATGTTCTCAATCGCCGACGATGGTGTAAGTCCACGCTCGTGCTCATAGTCATCGATATTAGAAATACTCCGATACAGAGCAGGCGGCCCAGTAATGGTAGCTTTATCATCTGGAACTGCGGGTACGGTAGGCTCCATGAAACATACCAACCTTTTTTCCTATTCAGCGATCTTACCAGCTAAACAGTTCAGCGACTCTGCCACTACTTGACAAAACCGTTGCCAATGTTTCAGATATAGACTTATTAATCAAGTCGAGCAAGTGCTCAGAGAGAATGAGATGTAACTCTTCAAGGATGATAAACCTAATTCGTAATTCGTATTCACTCCGTCCATTCGACGTATTCATAAATTGCGACAGTCCCGCTTCGCATTGCGTGATAAAATTGTCGGGACTGACCTAATGCAAATAAAAATCTATTACTATTATATTCCTAGAAAGAAGCACTACCTCAAAGGACAGCTGTTGCAGAATGAAACGTGTAGAAGAGGTATGCCTCGCAGCAATCGATGATGTTGCATAGGAGATGCAACATCGACTGCTCGTTAGAAACACAAAGGCCATAAGCCTCTTTTACAAAAAAAAAGTCTTTAACTATGACGTGCGTCAGAGGTGAGCTTAGAGCCAGACCATCTGCGGTTATAAACCAACCATTGATCTGGGAATCTGACATATCTAAAGTGGCCCGCATTTCCTAGTCATGGATTGGACAAAGTAGTCCCTTGCAGGCGCCCGTGTCGCTGTGGCTAAAATCGGACATAACCGATAGTTATAAGTAATTTCTACCATTTTCTATCTTACTGTATTATAGATATATTAAAGCGTTCAATATATCTGAAATTGGTTTTCACACTTCAATATTGTGTAATAATAAAAATCATGTATCGTCTTATACATGCAGTGGTAGGCACGTATAACTAAGGCAGCACTACCTCTAGTTGTAGATGTATGTGTTTATTGTCATATATTTTGTGTAAGCTTTGTCAGTTGTCATTAAATAAATGAAAAAAAAAAACATATTAACTGTTGGCTACCGAAACTTGTCGATATTTATTGTTGATTCATAAAATTATATAAGACAGATTATTTTCAAAATTACTTCGTTCTAAAAGAAGTACAACTTGCAGCGACAGCCTTACATTAAAACGTCAAATTATTTCAGTCAGTAATAATCCTCATTGAATGATCTCTATGTTGTAAATTTAAAACATTTGAGTAGCCGATATTTGATATATTTTTGCTTATAAGCAATTTACTTCTATATTTTTACATCAAAAGAATTAGTAACTAATAAAAAATCTTTAGATATTATTACCGCGTTCGATTGATTGGACTGTTTTTATCACATAATCTTTCGCCTTGTGAGAGATTTCATAACCTTGCTTCCAAGAAATCAACTTTACTAAATCAATATATCAGTATATTATAATTGTATTATGATATTTTAACTCTTTTTAAGACATATCTACTAAAAAATTATTAAAATAAAAATCTAACATATTCCCAAGACTTATAAAGTATCGCGGTAGTGCGAGTTCCGTTGAAATGAAAATTAGCTCTTAGCTGAATAATAGTATCCTATACTCGCTTAAAATATATTTACATTTAATTTAATTTTCGTTTTTAATTTTTACTTCATTATCATATTATTTGTACGGTATTAGATTAAATACACTAGTTTAAGGGATAATCCGCAGTAATAATATACTTTCTACTACAACTGTTTACCGTAGTTTAAGTAATTACGTAATATTGATGCCTACAGTCTTTGATGTTTTAATTTTTCATTTCATTTAAGACATAATTTTACTACAAATATTTCGTAATTAAATTTAAACATTGATTTAAAACTTTTATCCTTACAAGATCGTTACAATATATTATTTGCTATGTTAAGGTTTCTTTGTACATCTAATAAAAGCTTTTAAATTTATTTAGTATAATTACTTAATGCTACTCTGCCCAAGTTTACTGCTCTATATTGCTCTTTTGTATATACTAATTATATAAAAGGGTATATATAAAAAATCAAGTGCAGCTATTTTAAAAATAGAAAATTTCCTTCTTATATGACAATGAAGCGTGGTATATAAACATTAAATTAGATCCAACAGAGCAAGCAACGACTATGAGAGTGCCCTCATTAAACGAGCTTGCCAACGGGCTTACCCCCACCGGATATGAACAGACTGTGCTCCCAAACGTTGCTTACTACTACACGGTAGAAGACACGGAATCCTCAGTTTTACTTCTCTTCTAACAGTTTTAGAAACACTCTTTGTTTTAAGTCAAATGCAACGATGAAACGATTTATTAACGCCGTTATTTATTTTTTTTTGAAAATACTCTTGCTACTACTACGAACCAACCCCTGATTGCAAAAAAATCTTTTGTACTTTTATTGCTACATTCGACAGGATGAATTATAACAATAAATTTTCTCTAACATCATCTTAAATAAGGTCAGACCTTGAACCGGAGAACATTTACAAAATCAATTTAACACGTCGCTTTTATTCAAGGTTCTTTAGATCTTTTTCTACGAGATTTTTTTTACGAGAAAACGTGAAAACTCAAACTAAAGATAAATGAATGACTTTAATCTGAATTCCCCAATAAAATTTTAAATATTCAATACCACACCGTTATAAAAAAAATATTCTAAAACAGTCCTAAATATCAGCTTTTATTTCATTAATAAAGATGTTCGTCCCGTGCATATGAAACATAGTCCTGCGCCTTGGTTGACTCCGGCGATAAGAAAGGCTATGGCCAAACGTGATAAGGCTAAAGGACAGCACAAATCTTCTAAAACTATGGCCACACTATCTGTTTATAAAAATCTGCCCAAAATCTGCAACCGGATGTGTAGGAATGCCAAACGCAAATACATTCACTCTAAAATCGAGAGCATTGGTCATAAGCAAGTTAGGAGCTTCTTACGGACTGTGGAAGTAAGTAAAAGCATAAAAGCTTGCCATAGTTCCATAGATCTTAACGCGCTAAACCAACACCTCTCCTCTCCTCCGGGAAATCTACTTCACTAGCTTTTTGTCAAGGCTTGATACACCTGATTGCCCTGTTTTTAATCTCAAAACGGTCACTAAAGCTGATGTTCTAAAATGCATCTAATCAATATCTTCTAAAGCCACTGGCCGTGATGGACTCAGTCTTGACATGATTCTTCCTATTTTGGATGATATTGTGCGTGTGATCACTCACATTTTTAATTATTCACTGGCTCACCATGTCTTTCCTGTTGCGTGGAAGAATGCTAATGTTATTCCCCTTCTCAAAACCTCCAACCTAAACTCCTCACAATTCCGTCCTATATCCATTCTCCCAGTATTATCTAAAGTACTAGAATCTCTCGTGCATCAACAACTTTATGTCTTCATAGTTTCCAATACATTTTTGTGTCCCTATCAATCCGGTTTCCGTCCATCTCACAGTACTGTTGGCGTACTGCTTAACGTTACAGAAGATATTCGCTGTGTGATGGATACCACCAACCCAACAGTTATTGTATTATTGGATTTTAGCAGTGCGTGTAATTGTGTTGACTTTGACCCTTCTCGGCACCCTTCGCTCTATAAATGATTCTGCTTCACGTCAACAGCGTGTATGAAGTCAAGATAGTTCCTCCGATTGGTCTCGTTTGGCGGCTGGTGTGCCGCAAGGTGGTGTTCTCTCTCTTCTACTCTTTTCTATATTTATTAACCAAATCACCAGTTTTACATCTTTTTCTTTTCACCTTTACGCTGATGATCTACTAATCTATAGACACTTTAGCATTTCAGAAGTAGCAGATACGATTCAAATTCTAAATCGTGATCTCAGGAGCGTGCAAGAATGGGCCAAATCATTTGGCCTTATTGTAAACCCCAAAAAATCTCAGGCTATTGTGGTTGGCAGCAGTAGATTATCGAGTAGGTTCGTTTGGAACTTGGTGCCACCAATCATCTATGAAGGCGTCCCTATAGAATTTAATGAAAAAGTGAGAGATTGATTATTGACCGTAATATAACTTTGTTATCACACACTGCCGATGTGAGCAAACGTATGCATTATTCGTTCTACTGCTCTCAAGATAAAAACAATGATGGCGCAAACATTACTTCTAACTCTTCTCGACTATTACTCTACTCTCTACTATTAAACAGCTTAATAAACTCGAGAGATTACAAAACTTGGCCATACGCTTTATTTATGGATTACGAAAATTTGACCACTTAAATGGCTACCTATTCGCTAGCGTCGTGACGTGCACATCCTTGTCACCGTGTTCAATATTCTTAATAACTCTAATACCTACGCCTATCTTCGTTCTCGCTTCTGGTATCTTCCCCCACCTCTACGTTTCTAGAAGCAACATTAACTTTTTGCGGAACTCCTTCTCAGTGCTAGCTGCGCTGTTCTGGAACAAGCTTCCTTGACTTTCTTGTATCACAAGTATGTTCAGCCATTTTATCATTTAAATTAAAACTGAAGGAGCAATTTCTGAATTCATTAAAATAATCGAATCATGTGCTATTTGTATATGTTGTCTTTTATTTTTATTTAAGTAGCTATATGTATATATTATATGTAGATATATGTGTAGATATTTATGTTTATTTCTGTATCTCATTTATTATTCAAACATTCTCTCTCTCTCTCAAGAGGTTTCTTTTTGAGATAAATCCACCCTTGCAAACTATTTTACCTATCATTTTATATTATTATTTATTATTTATGTGCAATAAAGAATATAATAATATTCATAAGAAATGATTAATTAGGTCTATTGCTGCAGTTTCTATTTTATGCAAATTTAATGAGCCATGGCGATGTTTGTGGATCAAAATTGTCATAGCTTACTTAATTTTAGCTTCAAAATGGTAATCTTTACTATGAAGTACAAATAAATCAAATTGTTTATATTGCTTAATTCCAAAAGCCTCGGTTTATGAATGGTGAAGCATTGAAAACTATTTTAATATGCAACAGTGTAAAACAAACAGGCATTAAGTATTCACCAGACACGGAAGCATGGTTGGTGTCACTTAAATCAACGGTTGATTGCCTCTTATCAAACATTTATGTGATTGCAGGCTTTCGCTGCGAGGCCAATAGCAAGCCTTATTTGATCGCCTTCTACATGACCTTTGTTAATTCTTTATCACATTGATTTCTTGACTATGGGTCTTTAATATTTAATGATCTTATACTTAACATTTTTTAAGAACTTTTGTTGACATAACTTCTTGTTAATAATTTGTAATATTGAAATTATTAGTTTGTATAAATAAAACACCCTTTCTCCTAAATCAAAATGATACCACAATTAAGAATCTAAGATTTAGTACCTAATCAATCTGTTCTATTCCGAACACGTTATCACCCGCATTTTCAGTCGGGTACCAGACCGCCGCGCCGTCAGCCAAGCCGATCCAATTCGTACTCAAATAAATCAGTTCAGTCTTCAGTTAAGTTTTTTCACTCATAAAAAATGTCATTCAAATGTTTTATGGTAGCCAACCGCATACTACTAATAATAGCTAATGCTGCTTAAGTTTTGGCCATCTGAAATGTCTTCTAAAAAATCCCCTGACAATGTATTGACATATTGCTATTGACGGTTATCCTCTGATTCTTAAATTTTATTTTCATCACTTTTAGTAGACACTCATTATGATATTGGCCTTCTATAAATTAAAAGTTCAATAAATTATTTGCTATAAGATTCCTCATTTACGTAACTATTATTTACTTAAACCACAACAGTTTATGTTTTCAGAATTAGAAAACGTCGTAAGAGGTAAGAGTATTTTTTTACCATAAAACGCTTTGCAATCCAGAGAGCTGTAATAAGTTTTCAAAAGGCTGGCAACAATCAATATGCAGTGTAACGGCCCCTTATGCCGACACATGGTCTTTAAAGTATCGTTACAGCCTTCTTTGATTTGATAGTACTTAGTTACCGGTGAGTGCCGAGTGCTCCGCCGGACTGTAACAGGGCGGCGCCACGCTGGCTTCGGTGGGGCTGCAGGGCGGCGGGCCCTCATGCCGCTGGGTGCCCTTCTTCACCATGTAGCAGCGCGGCATGGCGGCCAACGCTGCAATCAACAAAAACTACATATACTACCAAATTATTGCAATCTATATAGTATGAGGCACGCTTACAGTTGAACGCAAATATGCAGCAAGGATATGCTTAAGAATTAAATTAAAAAATATAATTATTATTTAAATTATTTAATAAGTAACAGTCATATAATAATATAAATTTATAATTTTTGAAGTGTAGATAATAGTTAGCCTTATTTCAAATAAGTTTCATTAAGTAACATAACGTAAATGCGATTCAATTCGTATTATAATTGTCACCAAAAAAGCCGACTTCAATAATGGTCTTTGAACCTCTTTCTAAGGTAAAGATGGTACAGGAGTGATGTTATTTTATGTGAGTGCGTAAACAACGCATATTTATGCGATACAAGCAATCGCGGTTGGTTTTCTGTAATTTTTTGAAGAGTTGCTTTGTCTGTCTCCGAAACTTATTATCGGATCCAAATTAAATTTAAATGGGACTATTTCGTATAACCCCTTTTTCAAACAAAAAAAGGATTTTGCAAATTTATCTATATATGACGGAGTTAAGCCCGAACATACAAAAAATAAACATCCAAAATAACCTCCTCCTTTATGAAGTCAGTTAATAATTAAGTACTTTTTAATTTATTTAAATAATTAATATTTTCTAATAATTTAGAAACGCTACTATTAAAACTATAGAAGTTTCAAACAAACTTTGCCACCCCGTTTTCCCCCTTAGGGGTTGAATTTCACAAAACCCGTCTTAGTGAGTACCTACGTCTTAAAAGGAACACCCATGCAAAATATAAAACTCTTAGCACTTGTAGTTTCCGACATTTCGTGATGAAGGAGTAACCTTTTTCTTTAATAAATATACCTACATAGATATCGGTACACACATTATTCCACATTTTCGTGCCATTTGAATTGAATACCATTTCTTTCCTTAAACCACTACTTACAAAACACCAACTATGCCAGCAATGCTTATTAAAAATGAATCTTTACGACTTGTTATTTAAAAACCAAAAATTATACTGTTACGTCGGGAAACATATGTAATAAAAGCCAAGAGAAATTCGACAAGTGCCTTTTTGTCGTCCTTTAGCTAGGTGTTGGTATCCTTTAGGTAGTGTATCGTTTCTTAATTTAATGAAACTTAAACATACAATGCACGGGTGTAATAAATATTTCAAGACCAGTTTAACAACAATACTTTTAATATATCTTTATACACATATAAAATTTCCCTGTCACAGTATTTTCCGCGTTGAACTCCGAAACTACTCAACCGATTTGGATGTTTTTTTTTTGTTTGATTTGTTCCAACTTAGAACATAGGTTAGGTTTAATTTCAATTAAGAATAAAAAATATTGTTGTTATTGCACTTATCGACAATTCTTATTTCTTCCTGAACTTCAAATCCGATTTGTTCAACATTCAAATATCAGAAACCTCGACTTCGTGTAAATTACTAAATCCTAGTTCCCCGAATATAAAGCCTGTCAAATCGATGCCGTTCAATTTGAATAGAGTTTGGGCAAAACCATCAGTTCTCATGTAGGCGCATGCCAGTATGCACCGGTTATGTGTCAAATCGACAGATTGGGAATAGACAAATGGCTTATCATGTCAGACTACGATAGAAGCCAATAACTCTAGATACTGTCACGAGTAAGCAAGCAATTTAGATTAAGGTTACTAGCATTTGAGTAACTTTAACTCTAGAAGCTTATTGTTGAGCATTTCGATTATTATTAGATTATTTATTTGATTCTACCTTCCCTTCTATTTTTAAAGTTTCTTCTAACTCTCAAAATATATGTATCATAGTAGGATACGGCATATGATTAACAGGATAATAGGACATATACTCGTACTAAATAATGGATTTATTTTTTATCTATTTTATACTTTCTGTTTAGTTTGGAATGAATTAATTGGCATGAGTGGTCACAAAATTATTATCATTATTAGAACAGCAGATCAGAAGTGACACACTTGTTAAATATAAGATTTAT
Organism: Calamotropha paludella; assembly: GCA_927399485.1. Lineage (NCBI taxonomy): Eukaryota > Metazoa > Arthropoda > Insecta > Lepidoptera > Crambidae > Calamotropha > Calamotropha paludella. The sequence goes on along the minus strand of OV656803.1, from coordinate 25,621,943 downwards.
CAATTTTCACTGCTATAATTACACAGTCAGCGCAGAACATAAAAATAGTACGTTCTACAAGAGTATCTACCTAGCCTTTGTTACCTGTAACACAATATTTATGACATCATCCCTTTTCAATTGGATATAATAAATTGCCAAGTTATGAATTAAATTTATATCATTGTCAATATAGACTAATAATTACCACTATATTATTAAAATTATATTGTAACGATGAAAACATTCGGTAAAAGTGAAGCAGTTTCATTGAAATAGGTGTTATTGTGATATAAAAATAATTTACATACATCATTTAGTTAACTATATCTGCCATCAAACTGGGCCCAAAATGCAAAGTGTCTTAATTGGGAAGTACAAGAAGACTTCATACCAACGACGCAGCCGATCTGCTTTTGGAAACCTGACCGGAAACTTTATGTTAAGACAGACATATGACCACTGATCGGAGTAGGTAGAGCTACTTAGGTTCATTGGCCGCAAACATTGATCTTAATATGGATATTCCGCGTGATTCCAACTGATACTGAGGGATTTTAATTAATATAATTATTTTTATTAATAAATATAAAAAGTTGGTTTATGGCAACACGTTGCCAAACTTTTTTGTCAATCGCGCGACGGTGCCGCTTTGTTGAAACACGTGATATTGGCGTATTATGGAAACAAACGAAAACAATAGCGGGGTGTTTTCTGCACCAATAGAATTCAATTGTTTATTTAACAATTTTTACCTCAATTAAAACATGTTACCTGTTTGGCACACACTCTTCATCATTCACGCTCATATCCGAACAAATACGGTTAGAGTACCATGATGTAGATATGTTAATATTAAATGTGAAAAAAATATTTTTAAAAGTCCCTTGCAGAATAAAAATATTGAAAGATATGTATCCAAACTTACAACACCTCCTTCCTCCACAACCAGTGATAACTAGATGGGGCATTTGACTTGAATCTGCATCGTATTATGCAAAATATTGTAGAGAAATAATAAATGTTGCTTCTTGATTAAACAGCTCTGAATTAATGGCAATACGAAATGCGTATTTCCAGTAGAAAAAGAGAATCTATGGAATCAATTAGTATATATAGGAATATCCATATTATTCTAACATATGGCAAGTACTCAAAATAGCTATAACTACTCCGATTTATGCATATGACATTGCTGGGATTTCTTTTAATAAGTCAAATTACGTCTTAGACTACATAGTCTTCCAAATGTTTGTGCTGATGCCTTGTTTGTGACCAAGATTCGAATTTTAAACTCTGTATCATGCACATACATGTTAAACATACAGCTTAAGCTTAAAACTTTGAAAGTACATGTCATAAATACGATTGAGTTACCAAAATTAGTGAAACAACAAATTAAAAAATCTACAATACTGTTGCTGATTTAGTATATGCTCAGATTTTTGCACCAATTGCAAAAACATCCAAAAACAAATCGTTAACAACAAACAAGTGAAATATATACACCTATTAAAAACTATTTCACTGAATAATGTTTAATCACTAATTATGTATGATTGTTACACTGACCACAATTTATGACTATTTTCAAAATTATCTTGAAGAGTGAGTAGTATACTTTCTTCCTTTGGCACTGTTATATTTATACTAAAAACTACAAGAAGTGTTTTAAAAAAATCAAGTGGATAATATTCACCAATTTAATGATAAGTAACAGCATAGCTGAAGTTTATTAGAGGAAAAAGCTATCCGCGGTACCACAAAAATAACGTTTTATAAATAGACACTTTTGACACTATCCCTAACGGAACCCAATATTGGATCGTTAACAAATTTTGCTATTATTTTTAATATTTTAGCATAAAAGAGTGTCACATGATTGGTTTTATAAAAATATATAGAGTATTGAAATTGTTTTAACTATCTATTAACGTAGATAACGATGCCCTGATATAAGAGCTATAATAATATTTTATCAGACAGGAATGAATGGGACTATTTATTTCAACAGTATCACTAAATGTTGTTCTTGGATCAAAACTTGAACGTGAAACCATAGAATAATCCAAGAAACAGTACCTAAAAGGAAGTAAAACGCTAAAATAACGGCTTTATGAACTTGTTTGTAGCGACACTAACCTAGACTTAAGCAAACTTATCGGACCTGAGAAATTATCCATGGCTCACTGTCACCAGTTGTTGTTATACCGATGACACGTCTGCACACAACACGATGTTGAATTCTATATAATTTCTAGGTTCCGCATCTTGATTGATTTGATTGTTTTCTAATTTGTACTCTGTGTGTATTGTATTTAAATCCAAATAATTATATGAGAGATACTATTATTCTATTTTATTATATTTATTAATTAATATTCGTCGCTTTTTTTTTATTTTCAAATTTTCAATAATTCATAACGTTGCTTCAAAACCACTAACTGTGAGAAGCTTCATAGATCATATTTTTTATATATTTTATGCACTTTCAATGCGATCTTATAAGATAAATTATTATAATAGAAAAATACTAGAAAAAATCGACTCGGGTCACAAGTGAATCTCAGGCGGGATTCACTTGTGACCCGAGTCGATTTTTTCTAGTATTTTTCTATTATAATAATTTATCTTATAAGATCGCATTGAAAGTGCATAAAATATATAAAAAATATAAATCTAACATGGCTGTTTCATCTTAATCGATTGACCAAACATTTGTAAAAATGTTTCTTTCGAATACGAGAGGATGTTCCTCTCATTGATGAAACAACGCTGGCCTATAGCGTAAAATCAGGAATGTACTAGAAAATTTCGACGAGTGTTCGCAAGGCTCGGTAGCTCAATTGGGAGAGCATTGGACCGGATTTCCAAAGGTTGCGGGTTCGTTTCCCGCCTGAGATTCACTTGTGACCCGAGTCGATTTTTTCTAGTATTTTTCTATTATAATAATTTACTTCATAGATCACTTAAAACTTTAAGAAACGAAAAGCTCACTACATCACTTGGTCTCGCCGTGGGTGTCTTTATTTGAGACATTATTTTATTAATTATGGGACCTCTAGCAGGCGAAAAGCTCCAACCTTAATCTGTTATGAAATTAGGATGTTTTCTGAACTTAATAGCCTCGCGTAGCATCTAGGAACAAATCTCTGTTCTCTAGCAAGTATATGTGGTTTATCAAATCTAATTTAATGGTTGGCCGACAGACACTTCAGACTTATTATCGCGCCTATGTATACATCGCTACATGTTCTTTAACGCGCGTCCCTATCTCTTTGTTTGCCCGATATAGAGACGACAATCACATTAAATTTTGATACCTGCTTCTTTATTTAAAGATGTGATATTTGATGTCTGTGTTTAAATGTGCGATAGCCGCGAAAATCTAAATCTAAATGTATTTTTATAAAGTTTGAAAATAGGTCAAATCCGAAGATACCAAATCAGGAGAATACGCTAGATGGGACGGAAATCGCAAATACAATCACGAATTTGAACCATGTATTCAACAGACGTACGAACGCGAGTATAATCGTTCTTTTTTATTTCTTCATATTACCGAAATACAAACGCAATAATATTCCGAGTTTATTATTTTCCCTTTTGTAAAATAGTCTATTGCGATGACAGCCCTAACAACCCAAAAAAACTGATGTCATTACTTTGCCAGGCGATCATGTTTTCCCTATTTTCTTATCGTACTCATTCGTATGGAGTACGAATAATATTTTGATATATAAAACGACGACTGCCTGACTACCTAATGCCTATTCTTAACCTTAAGCGAATGTATACTTAGCAAAATTTGTCGCTTTTATGAATAAAACCTAAAACTTAATGTAATAACAGCCGAGCAACAAGTGCGGACAAATTGATAATTTATATTTGTGCTCTGGAAAATTCGGAAAGCAGAAATCAAGTTAGCGAGTGGACTGTATCAAGCGTATCACACCTAGGAAACTACCAGAGCGAGTCTAATTATTCATAAACATTTTATACATTTCAAGCTTAAAGCGTAAAAGACATCGAGTGCTAATCGCAAAAAAAAAGTACTGTTTTTGTAAAGTTGTTGAAAAAACATTTTCAATGAGGGCAACGTGTCCCTTTCATTTTTTATACGGACACATAATATGACACATCATTTTTAGTGGTTAAAATATTGTCATTAGCATTATTGAAAAGTGGGGAAAAAGAAAGGTTTAAGCTATAGTATACTATCACTCACGAAATAAAAAAGCCATCAAAAAAGGTTGTTCCAACTCTATTGCATCAACCTGGTCTTGGGTTCGAAATCAGATCTGGCGCGGAATTTTCATCGAATCATCATTCGCCGGAAACACGTTTCTGATAGTTTGACTTAGAACAAAATAGACTAGATCAAGGTTTTATTTATTTGGTTAGGTTAGAACAAAATTGTTGTTCTAGGTCGTGGAACCTTGTCGTGTGCCTAGTTCACGGCTTGTATTACCTCGTACGTGCGATAGGAACGCTGATGAACTCGGGCCGAGGCAACCTGCCCGCCTAGCATACGCAACACGACAAAATTTTGTCTACCCATTTTCTCGTGTTTTAGTCATTTGTCGTCAGTCGTCTCTAACATGGCTGCGCTTAGAAGTCGATTTCTTATGTTAAACGTGTTTTTTTACTTAGCCGCGGATTTTTGTCTTCAAACTCTAACATGGCAATTTATACACATATATATTAGGTATATATATATATATATATATATATAGCTATATATATAACTATATTTATAATTATAGGAATATATTTATGCACATTTTAATATATTGCCAAAGGTATATTTCTATAAGTATAAATGTATTCCTATAATTATAAATATATAATTTTATATAAATACTTATATATGCATAAATAAAATATATAAATATAATACATATGTGTACGTTTCGTTCACCCTTAATACACTTTGAGTACAAAATTGTAATAAAATATAATATAGATATAGGTAACGTCGAGCCAGCGCAATCGCAATTGCGCATCTACGGCACCAGTGGCTACCCAGTATCGTTAATAAGTTTGTCGACTTATTGATCATCTACCTATAAAAATTAATTTGAATCTAATAAAAAAAAAACTGTAACAACATTTTATATAACAATCAATATAACAATGTAGTAACATTTATCAATCTACTTGTAAAACTCGTTGCATTTTTTACAAATCTTTAGTATATTGTGTCGACTAAATGTACTCGTTTTTTCTTTTTAAAATTTTAGATTATAAAATGAATAAACTTATATTAAAAGAATAAACAGCAAAAACTTTCGGCGATTTCAAAAAAAGAAACAAACAAAATTGATGTAATCCACATTTCCAAAAAGTAAATAAAAGGGTTAAAACACGCAAAACAAATTAATGGAACGATATCGGTGTTGCTATGTTAGATAATAAAATAGTTAATAATCATATTTCAAGAGGCAACATCCATTTGTCTTCAACGAGATATTATGTCGATGTCGACAAACTTCTCTTCAACCGTGCGCGAGATAGCTCGAGTAGCGCATGCTAGGCGGGCTGGGCGCCTTTTTACCAAACGTCTATGAAGATTTATTATAGAGAAGGCTTATAATCTGACCTCATTCAAACCATTAAGCCACAGGGAGTAAGCGAGAAGGAAGCGAAAGTCTTTTTATAGACAGCCGTTCAAAAAATTGGCAAAGCACTTCATCAAAAATAGTGGACAGAAAATAAATAAAAAACACTCATCATATTTTTAATGGAATAATAACACAGCAATTTCTCTCTGATAAAAGTAACTATTTAACCTTATTAAGGAGTAAAGTTGAATGTACAACGAATAAACTTCAAACAGACGTAAAAAGAACATATTTTACAACAAACAAACACCATTGTTACGTCCCAAGCACGCTTCAGTTAGTAAATATCTTTATATATTTAGACTATTTCTAGGTAGAAATCTGGTCTTTGGGTAGAAATAGAACTAGGTAGAAATAGGTATTTGACCTTACAATTAACCCATTGCGTATTGAAAACAATTTACCATTTGAATGCTAAATAAAAAAAATTAAAACATTTGTTTTTTCTTACCGATTGTTTGTAAGTATTACATTTAATATTGCAGATACTAGTACCTAGAATAAGACAATTTGGCGCTGAATTCAGCTGATATTCAGCTGCTCATAGCTCTATTGGAAGAGTACTCGCCCGGAGACTTAAATAATTTCTATAGACAAAAATGTAGCAGTTAAATGCTTAAATAAAATAAACAAGCATCATCAAGTATTAAAATATCAAGGAAATGTTATCTTGTAGATAGGATGTTAAAACAAGTCAATGCTACGAAATCCGTAGCAGCAATTGTTACGAAAGTGTGCCGTTGAAGCTTTCCCGTAGCTTCTTTATGTGGTATGAGCAAGCTACAGAGCAAAACCCATAAATCAAAGTTGCTATCACCGGGACATAGGAGAGTGGGGCAAAGAGGTAATCGCTAATTTGGCTAAGCAGTCGGAGTTTGCAGAACATGAGCCTTTGCTGTCTATTCTATCATGTACAAGGTAGTGTTCTAATTCTATAACCTAATTCCAAAATGAACTATGAGTGGTCGTTATTTTTTGTGAAAGTTCTAAAATATAGTTTAGAAACCTCAACGAAATGCAAATGCAAAATGTCAAAGGGGAGTATGATTCGTTTACGAGGGTTTTATACAAACTTGTATGTGAATAGAACAACTATTTCAAAAGTTATATAATATTAGATTGCGCTGTAGCGCGTAGAAACACGCTATCGTATTGTTTTTGCGGGAGTACGGCAAGGGCAAGTTTAGTTTTGCAATGTAAGGATAGCGAGACAATATGGTAACAAACACACACACAAAGTATTGTCATAGTAAGATTAGGATTGACCGTAATGTTACTGTAAAGGTGTATATACTCGTATAATGTACAAGTGTATGTCACTGAACTCCTCCTAAACGGCTAGACAGATTTTGATGATTTTTTTGTGTGTTTGAGTAGATGATTTGATTGAGTTTTTATTTATAATTGGAACCAGTAGGGGACTCGGCAAGACAACTTCTGCCAGTCCACGAGTTTTATATAAATTTCAACATGACACCTCCACGTTTCTGGCGTATTACTTTATTTACCTTATTTTCATATGTGATTGCTGGAACACTTATTTTTGTATTATTCTTATTTCTTACTATTTATGACATATCATCACAGGTGCTATGTCAATAGCTGTAGACTATTTGTGCTTTATATATATAAAGCACAGGGTTCGTTTAATTAAATAGGTATATAGTTTGTAATTTGAATTATAAAGGGTTAACTTAAAATAAGAATTTAAAAACAAACCAAATGTTAGTTTTTCATTTTCAGTTCTCCTCTAGTCGTTCTTTACCGCGCGGATTGAACAAGAGGCAATAAAAATCTAGAAAAGCGTCCAGATGGTGTTCTATTAGGTATCCCTTCCTTTAGCCTTTCCTTTTTCCTTTCACATACTACTCAAATGAAAACGTAGGCAAAGTATTTTTTTTACTAATACAGGAATTAAATACATTAAAGTATGTGTTTAATGAAATTATATTTATTTAAATCAATTAAGGAACAGCTTGTTCTAACAAAAACTTCTAAACGAAATTCTGAATCTGATCAGTCACCAAGAGTATGCGTATTAGAATTCGAAAAAGCTAGTGGCATCATAAGTGCGTCTATCCTTATTAGTAAAACATAATGGAAATGTCTTTGAGTTATTACAAAAAATATTGCCGTGTATGGTGTATAGTTGCGTGAATAATGTAGGAGTCACTTTAAATGTACCATCTAATATCCAATAAGTGGATTTACTTAAAACAGTCATTAAATTCAATGTAGACATTATTAAGACTCGTTTACCTTAAAAAATATATCACTGGGTTCGATCACCAAATCTTTTGTTCTACTTTCTGTGACGGTAAATTGTTTGCTTTAAAGCCGAAGTCGATGGTAAGCTTACCTACCACCACATGGCACAGGTGAAGGAACATTTGCTTTACTAGTTTGTATTATATTATATTAACCTTCCTCTCGGACTCAGTTGCATTTTTCATATTTTCTATAAAGTCACTTACAGCTTTCCTGCTAGGATCCGGACCGTTAGTGTGATTGTCACCGCTTTTAATATAGTATATTACTATATTACTTTTAATATAGTACTGCAATGCAATACTTTATTTTATCTCGACGTACTTCGCAATACCGGTAATATTTATCTCCCCTTTTTGCACTGTTTGCAAAAGTAAAAATCATCCTAGCATAATTTCTAACGCCCTTTTGTGGAAGTAACACTTTCACACTCGTTATTAGACTCACTCATGGCTTTCACGTAAACAGACTCATTTAGTTAATTTATCTACTTTAACAATACAAACTATTACCTACGCTTCAATGCGTAAAGGGAATGGCCACAAACAAATGAATGAACAGTGATGTTTATGTCGTATGAGCAAACAGCAAGGAAATAACTAAAACGAACTACCCACTTAACAAAATATAATCATAAGCTAATTCGTACTGTATGCACCACTCAAATTGTTTTGTAAATCGTATGACATGTAATATCTTGGGAAGAGTAAGTTGTGTCATTTGAACATTTGATTAAATAATGTTTGGTTAAATGAAACCAAACGGTTATTTGTTTAAAATTAATATACCAAAAAAAGAGATGTGCTAACTAAAATTTCGCAATAAGTTGTTTTGACAAATGTTTTTTGTCAAATAAAAATTTGCATAAAATCGTTTGCGATGTTATATTTTGGGAAACGTTTTTTGACCAAACAAAAGTAATCCATTCTAGTGGCATTCGAGAAGCGGGTAGGGTCCCGCATTGTATAAAGGCAAAGGAACCATAAAAAGGACAATTAGTTTCCTTTTTGAAAAAACGTAGCGATGAGTTTTGTTAAACTTATTAACATTGATCTAAACAGGTTAATTATCGACTGATCAGTGCCTAATTTGAAAACGTTAGTTATCCCTCTGTTTTATAAACAGGTTTAAAACTTGGTAGGAGTATACCTAGAACAAAAAAATATATCGCGATTTTTGAAAATTTGCCCTTGATCGGTAAAAATACAATACTGGCTTAATTTTTACATCAAAGATGGCGCTATAATAATTTTCTAGTATTTATGAAATAAACTTTTTTCATTCCAAGTGCGAAATAAAAAGATTTCCTTTGAGAGCATAGCCGGAGTAGTTAGTGTAGTTATACAACAGCTAGTCTATTAATTTTCCCTTAATGTCCATCGTGAGTTAAACAAACACTTGTGTTATAAGTAATACCAATTCTTAATACATTACTTTACAGATTTAATTTTTTTCACTGAATCAGAGCATGTTTATATGTATAATATCTTAAATATTTACCGCAACACCAGTTCCTTTTACAAGGTAGGACGTTGTCCATCTTTATTTTTATCTCGTCGCTTAATTAAAACGTCCGAGACTTTGGAAGATAGGTCTTTTGAAGAAGCAAAATTTTCATAGCTTTAATATTAAAATAAAAATTATATTCGTATCTTTAAAAATTTTATACTGAAAAGCTGCAACGCTGAGGGCTAGAAATTAGCTCAATGATTAAGTAGGTAACTAATGATATTATTACATTATAAGCAGCTCAGTATAACAGGATGATCTATTTACTCAAAATGGTTTTAAAATTGTAGCCCAAATATCTACATATTTATAATTTGCAATGGAAACACAACGTAAAATTCATGGGTTTATGTGAAACATTAACTTATGACTCAGTGACATGATATGAGGTTGTATGACCAATTCTTATTTTTCCATGATGTTACTTTTTATTAGCTAAAAAAAACATACATTTAAATTAAACATAATATAACCAATATTAAATTTAGCAGTGATACCAGGTCTTGCAGAAACAGAAAAGCATACAATTAGCACAAAATAGGGGAATACCGTCCATAAATTCGACATAACATTTGTCGGACAAAGTTTTTGCCTATACTTTATTTCAGTTTTCAGTTGATATTATTATATATTAATTATAATAATAGTTACACGAAACAAATCACATGAAAGTAAAAGAAATTGGGGAAAACTCTAGTAAGGACACCCGCTTACCCATGCGGTAAAATCTAATTACTCATAGAAAAAAAGTTTTTTTTTTACTTTATAATTAATTAAATCAATTATGTGAATATAAATATTGTACATAAAATACAAATAAAATCACACGTTACATATAAATGAATTTCAAAATTTTATTATTGATACATATTTCTAAAGTCCAAATTAAACCTTGCCGCTCCAGAGGTCACTCAAAGTATCATAGTTGCATTTACACAAAGTTTTCACTAACAGAGGTGAACTTTAAGACGGTCCATTACATAATACCGTCAAATTAATAACAAAGCTATCCATTTACTTAGATATCAAGTGCGATCTTGAGAGCAACGGATCAGGGCCACACAAGATATCTGAAAATCCCTGATACTATAAATGCTGGCTTAATGAAAAGAAATAAAAGAAATCAATAAACTATCATGCAATAAATCTTAAGAAAACAGTACAAATGTAAAACATTATAGTACAAGAGTATTTCTCTGAAATAGATAAGGAAAACAGAACAAAAGATTTGAAAAAATATTTATGGATTAAAATGCTGTCGTTGCTTTTGTATTCTAAATATTTAAGAATAATTTTCATGAAAACGTATAACATTCGAATATATTTAAAGAATTGTTAAAAGTATGAAAAATATTATATTCTTTAATTTATGACTTGCATTAAAATCAATCGTCATTTTAAGTCAAACTGTTATTTTTTGTAGTACAGAAGTACTTTACTAAGCACGTTACTAAAAAGAAATATTAATTTAATTATTTATTTGCATTACCTATAAAAATATTCAGATATATCGATATCTGAATATTCATTTTGACTATACCAAAGCACCGAGCTGTAGAACCTTAAAACATCTATCCTACAAAATATAAATTTTAAAACTTGTATCAGTAGGGCCCGTCACCTGGAAACTTTACTACATTATTGATAAAAATTGCTTGATTTGATAAAAAAATGATAAAAGTTGTTTTTTATAACAATACTGTAAAATCACTGGCATTGCCGTAGTAAGAAAGCTAAATTGAATATTTTTCAAGATTTATTTTAATAGAATAAAGTGTGAATGCTAGAGACAATTCACAATTGACATTACTTGAACAATCTCAATTTATAACATAATAGCTCGTATTAGTATACTCAACAATTAATCAAGAATATTGTACTGAATATCAAAATTTTCCACATTCAATTTAACGTGCTTAGTTAAAATGGTCCTATATTGATGGCCGGTTTATGCAACGGTAGCTATTCTACCTTCTGCACCAAAAGTCCCGGGTCCGAATTCTGGTAGACGCATATGTTTATGTGACGAGCAGTCATGACACGAGGTATACTTTTTTATGTATTTTACAATACAAATACAGTATTTAGTATCCACTGATTACTAACTTATTGCTATACTATTGGGTGTATCGTTATGAGGACTAGGAACTGACTGCGAGCTTCCTGTCCTTTTGTTATGCAGTCCTGGTTACGTCGTACACCAACTATTTGACACTGGTCATCATTTTCCAAAAAATACACGCAGAAAGTAATTTTAAAATAGATGCGGACGGGCTGTTATAACTAATTTTGCCTCGGTTTATACCAAAAGTGAGAAGTTCAAATGAATTACTGCTTCAAGCGCAAACTGCTATTACGAAAGTCGCTGTACAGATTATATGTAGAAATGCACGTTAACTGCAAAACAAAGCTTGTTTGATAGTTCCTATTGATGTCAGCTGCACTAGAATTGTATTCAAATTGCGAATCACAGTCTGCGGTGAATTAAAGGCGTGCAGTATATGACGAAACTTTGTATAAAAACTATAGTAAAGATTATGTACCGTATTTGGCAGACGTAGCATTATCATAAAATGTATACATTTACACATAATGATTTGCCTCTAATAGTATGCCCAACAAAGAAACATAGTGTGATTTTTTTTTTAATATACAATAGTTACTATCGTGTTTCAGTTAGTATTTTAAACTGGAAACGTTTTTGCTGAATATTAAGATCTATCATAAAACTTTTGACAAAAACGCGAAACTTGCACAGAGGCGGAAAAGAAGAATTCCTTTCCTATATAATGATTTGACGCAAATAGAATTTATTTATCATATCATCAGTTTCATAATGTACTTCCAACAAGTTAATTTTGTTTGATGCAAGTATAAATAGAGGCGTAGGAACAAACGATTACTCAATGCTAATTTTATTGGTAGTACGAGTATATTTAGTTCAGTGCTCGTTTCAAAGGCCGAAGCAACGTGACATATGCAAACATAAATTCCTTTACGAGTTGCTTCAAACTTTGAACGAATTCTTAAGTTTGAATAAAATACTATTTTACGGATTTTTGCATTTTTGATTTTTGAATTCTCAAGTTTAAAGCTTGTCAAAGATCCGTGTACCTATACTAGTTACACATTTTTAGCTTACAATATGTAAGATGGCCCTGGATTTGTGTCAAGTTAAAAAATTCAAAAATAAAGGTCAATACAACTCGCCCCTCATATTTTCAAATAAAAACAAAAAATGGAACTCGATATTAACAATTTCAGTTTTTCAAAGTGCCATTCAAAAACTGAAATTGTGTCGAGACGATCCAGTAAATTTGTTTTAAAATTATTTTAGGACATAGAATAAAACATTAACTTTTATTAGTAGACTGCAACAGAACTTATACTTTCCGTAAATTGCCAATTACTTTAGACGGACACATACCTTCAAAAGTTCAGCTTTTCAAAGCAGTTGTATCAACAGAGCTTCCTCAGAAACTATATGGCCATTTTATGTTTAACGAGTATCAGGAATTGAGTTATACATTAAAACAAGCTATAAAATGAACAAGGCGTTTAATATGCACTATGACGTAACATTTTTACTGTTAAAAAACAAAGGATAAATAATAGACGAAAACTTATAAGTTTTTACTCTGGTCTGGTTTCTTTTAAATACAGCGTGATGTAAATATCTAACTTTTAGGGTATAGTCTTAACATCAAACCATACCATTGTTTGTGAACCACAGAATTCTTAAGGTAAAGTAATAAATAGTGTATAATTTGGACCTAAGTGTTCTATATATTTTACATTATTTTATTCTCTCGTTAACAGACAAATTTTTATTTACAGCTCATAACTTGCAATGCAGAGCTGACATCGGATTTTCAAAGGGAGATAATGGATTTCGCTATAGGAACTTAATGTTGTGGTCATTTTTATTATGAAATGATATCCAAGGTCAATTACAGTTAAAATTTTAAAGTGGTTTGTAAAACATTAGACAGATGATATTAATTTTCTAATCCTTATTTTTTTTAATTCATTTAAAATATTACAATTAGTGTGACCGGTTATATTTGTTTTTATTATTTTAAATATTTTTCTAAAAATATTGTCAGCCAGTATAATTTTCTGTCATAAAAGTAAAATAGGTCAATAAAAGTGTCATTTGAACAAATTGACATTTTGCCTAACGGTCACAAAATTAACAAAAACAAGACCAAAATTAAAATTAATGTGTCAATGAATTTGAACTATTGCAATACTACAATTTTAGTCATTTCATATTAGCAGTGAGTTGAAATATGTTAAAAACTGTTTTACATATTTTTTTTCTTACGTCTCATGAGTGTCCGCTAACGCTTGTCCTGGTCACTGGATTTTAATTGAGGATATATCTCACTCATTGTCTTTGAACCAGTTACAAATATATTTAATAATTCAACGCGCATATTTCTTTTATTTCTATTAAATATTTTAGTTTCATTTAACTTGATAGGTTAGTAGAATTTATATTTTTATTTTTTACCTTATTAATGTTGTTGGTGTAGGAGTCGCAATATCGATTTATTGATTTTTGTTAAATAATATAATTTACTACAAATATTCAAGTAAAAGTGTATCAATTGGCTAGTAATAGGTTCGAAAAAAATAGCCCTTTCTTTTATGACTCATTATACAGACGTGCGTTCGTATGTTTTAGTACAGATAGGAATAGTATTGTTGACTGTTTTAATTATCTAATAACCTTTTTTCTAATTACCTATCCTCTATAAAAGATAGTACTACTTAATTATGTTTGCTAGGCCACCTGCATTATTTCCCGTCATTTAATACAAAATCTCCAACAATAAAACTATGGTCGCCTAATCATCACTAGGAAAAACGGCTGTAGGAATTTCTACACTATTGCAACTAGCCCAATGGCTAGTTCATTTAGTGCACGTTTGCGTTTTGTAACACGTAATTTGTATTAGTGATTATGATTGCATGACGATTCTATAGTGAAAATATATACGACCATTTATTCTTTTTATTTTTATTTAATCATTTAACTGATTTAACTATTATATGTTAATAAAGTATTACTAAAAAAGGCAAAAGTGTGAAGATTTAAATCATTTTTTGTACACATCTCAAAATAAGCCAAGCCTAAAAAATATTATCCTCCACGCAAAACACGGACATGAAAATTGACAACTGTTAAATACTTTATCGCGTTAAGTACCTCTACTGCAGGTTCGCTTGTTGGTATTTATATACGCAGTAAGTTTCCTTTGTATTGCATTAGTGTCATACATCGTGTAATGGTTAAAATTTGTACTTTTCACTGATCCAGCATTCTTTCTTTATTCACATTTGCAGCAATAATAAAACAAGGTTAAAATTATATTTTTAATATTATTTGTACGTTTGTAAACTACCTATCGTTCAATACTACTTTTTGGAAAAAGGGAATAATAGTATAAAATCGTACTAATAATATGTGACAATGTCACATCACGCTCAATGCGTTGCACAATGTCATTACCCTAACAAATACTATGGATTAAATTATAATCTGCATTGATAGCAACGTCAAAATGGTATCTGTTTCCCGCTCATGAAATATCGTGCTGCCAAATTGCCAAATATATGTCATGCATTGGCTATACATGAATTTCACTCACCCTAACCTAACCTTAATGATTTATGGTTATGGTCATTTCAAAAATATAAAGCACCTTACCTTTAATCTTTACGTATCTTTAAATGTTTTGAGAAAGTCATTACAATACGTAACTGTATTGAGGTTTTCCGTATTGAAATAACTTTCTCAAAACATTTCAAAGATAAAAGGCAAGGTGTTCCGTAGTTTTGAAATAAGTTTGCAAATGCGTTTATTAAAGCTATATAACATAAGAAGCCCAGTAACCCTTATATGGTATGTAACAACTTTTCTCCTACAATTACAAATTACACGTTTTGAGAAAATTTCACGAATATAACGCAATAACTTCAACATTAAGTCTTTAACATAATCATCCATTCGGTAATGTAAAGTATATACCCCACTAACGGCCCGTCCCGGCTTCGCACGGGTGGACAAAATTCTTTAATTTTTTTCTAGCATTCGATATAGCCACTCAGCAATAATGTGCCTTTCTATTGGTGAAAGAATTTTTAAAATCGGTTCAGTAGATCCCGAGATTACCCCTTACAATTTAACAAATATACAAACACACAAACTTTACTTCTTTATAATATTAGTATAGATTAAAATGAAACATAAAAATGTGTATAAATGTTATTACGACATTTATGTTTTTAGGGTTCCGTACCTCAAAAGGACAAAACGGAACCCTTATAGGATCACTTTGTTGTCCGTCAGTCCGTCTGTCAAGACCGTTTTTCTCAGGAACGCGTGGAGGTATCAAACTAAAATTTATATCCAATACAAAGGCCTACTGTCCTTTGGAGCTGTAAAAAAATCAAACTCCTAACACAAAGCAATCAAAAGATACAGACGTTTATGCCGCAAATTTCCGCAAATTTTCGAAACTCGCACGGGAATCAAAACCTACAGGGTACATCTCGTAGACTTAGAACCTTGAAATTTGGTATGAAGTAACGTCTTATAGTACAGATAAAGGAAAAATTGCAAAAACCGTAAATTTTTAGTTACATCATATAATAAAAAATATTTTTGGAAATTTTAAAGTTACTACCTCTTTTCTCATGAACGCGTAGAGTAAATACTCAGGTCTATAATACCTTTGAGCTGTAACAAAATCAAAATTTTATGTCAACGCAATAGCAATTTAAGCCGCATATTTTCGAACTCGCAACTACTCGCGAGGGAATCAAAACCTAATCCAGTCGATCTACTCGTAGAATCTTGAAATTTGGCATGAAGCAATGTTTAACAGCACATATAAAGGAAAAATTCCGAAAACCTTAATATTTTGTTATATCTTCATTTTGCAATAAAAATACCATAATTATGACTCGATTGTCGTGATGGGTGAACTTTTACTTATAAACCTACAGGTTTGTACAGAACCCTCGGTGCGCGAGTCCGACTCGCACTTGGCCGGTTTTTTTTATACAATTAACGTTTGAAAAACTGAATATCTTTTGTAGTAATACCTTAAAAATGTGGTCTAGATTCAAAATTACTTAAACCGATTGAATTTACATCTCAAAATCTCTGTTATCTGCTTACCAGTAGTTATGTGCACAATAGGGTGTAAAAATAGATCTTAAATTTCATCAGAATCAAATATTATCATATTAGCTGATTTCCGCGACCTTATCCGCCTGATATTTTTTATTAATTCTTTATATGGACTACAAACAAGTTTACAATATATAATTTAAATAAGATGTAACATATATTAATTGCTTATTGCAGAACCTAACATTGCTGGTCATAAATTATTAATGTTATGTTAGGGAGCTCGTAATTGCATATAGCAAATACATAAAATTTGGTAACTATGTTATATGACTAAAGGATTTGTGAACTATAAAACAGTGATTTTTTATAGATCACAGATCCCTTAGAGTGTCCATTAAGATTTTTCTATAGTTACGAGCATTAGAAGCAAACATATCTAATTGGTTGAAAAGCTTATTATGAGATTTAGTCATTCTATTAATAGGATAACGAAGACCAGCATTAGTTCAACATTGTCCAGAATGTGGACGCGTTAATCGTGTGTGATTTCTTACCCGTGTTCTATATCTAATTCGCTGATCAGTTCAATACAATTATATTTATTGTAATAATAAATCATACAACTGTATTTCTTCTCTTATAAAGCTTAGGTAAGCAATTCTACATATGGTAGTTTTTTCTTCGTACATTTAAAATGCATAGGTACAACATAAAATTTCTTCTGCACTTATTTAAATTTACTAATATATCTCTGATAAACTGGGTTCCAATTATACGGTTCTGATATATTCGCTTTCATTACGCACCGTTGTTTGAAACATGAAAAAATCAGTCAACGCAGTGTGTATTTACACTTCAAATTTCAGCACTTAATAAGAGAAACCATTTAATTGCGCCTGGTTTTCTTGCGACATAAATAATAGAATAATTCTTTTGGAGCAGTGAGGGCAATTATGTTTATGTAACGGAAGTTGCGCACGCAGTATGCAACGTAAAAGCGACACCATGAAGTTACCTGTTAAAGTGAATAGGCTTACTTCAGGATATCTCATTTAAAAATTTAATTAAAAAAAGTATAACTTCTGCCACGCGTGCATAAGTACACGCACGCTTGTTTACTATATAAGTGTCTTTCGTGCTAAGAAAAAATTGCTAATACTACTGAACCGAAAACAGGCCACAGTCAGTCAGCCCTGGGAAAAACAGACCCAAACTTAAAATTTCAATTGTTTTCTATAGGGTCTGCCCTTAATACTTACTTCAAAGCGGCTACGGGACAATGTGTTGCATTGGGATGGATTTTAGGAATTTAGGAGTCTTCAAGTCACGAGTGAATATGTAGATACCTTATAGGCAAGCGCCTCCTATCCTAGATCACATCGTTGCTTACCATTAGGCGAGAAAAATATCAATAAAAGGGTCAAATCAAAAGAATACCTACAGTAGAACATTAAGATTAACTATTGTATTTACCTGCGATGTAAGAAAAAATAATTCATGTTCATTAGGTAAATAATAAAAAAGAAATGTTTTTGTATACATAGTTACTTACAATTCGTTTTATTTAGAACCTCCAAAACATAGGAAACCATATGACGCTGATCAATTGTGTAAATAAAAGTTCTCATGTGTTTAAGTTAAAGAAATTGCTCATAGCAAAATGTTATTACAGCGTAACGGGGTTTATGCATGATAAAGATTTAATGATACAATAACTTTTTTTAAACACTATTCCATATTGTTTCTAAAAAAATCAGTTGTATAATGTTAAGCTATCATTTGCAGTATAAAATAATATATGATTATAAGTAGACATAAATGTAATTTCTAATACTATTTATTTTAATTTAATTTAATTTAAATTCAATTATAATTTTATTTTAATCTTCTTTAATTTGAATTAAATGTAACTTTAATTTTATAATTCTAATGATGTCATGCCCTTGCAGGGTGTCACACAGACACTATTTTCATGTACCACCTTTTGAAACTAAGTTGACATGCAATAAACTATTAGACTTTGAATTTAATTTTCTAGAATGCGCTAATCCAATCATCTTGAGATTAGAAATTTAGTGGCTTAATGACACACACAACGTAGCACACAACTTAAGTATTTTTATCCGACTATTTACTATTAACTTCCTCCGTAGTGCCTAAACTATAAATCCGAGTTTGGTGAATAAGGTAATTACCGATTTAATTTCGTTCTTTTTTTGCTTGCGTTTTCGTAAATTATATTCATCTATTAATGTATAGTAGAGTATAATTAAAAAAGCTTAAGTACGACAAGATTACATAAATATCTTATCTACAACACACACACTCATACACTTCCCTCTCATCCTTACATTTTCTTACAAACTTTCACCTTTGCTACTAAGCTTAAATATACTTTACTTACTAAGCTGTATCTCGCAGCGTCGCTGGTACATGCGGATAAAAAGGGGGTTTACTTTATCCTTTACCGTAAACTAAGCAATTGTTTTATCAAGGATGTTATGGTCTATAATATTTAATTAATAAATATGTGTTACTCACGCTATTTTATCAATCGTCTTTTTGCTGCGGCATCACTAGGTAAAACGGATAAAATTAAAATAAAAAAGAATTAGAATTAGTTATTAATAAGTTTAGACTTAATATAAAACCTCAGTTTTCCTATGTTTGTGTCTGGTAATTTGAAAATCCAGTCGATCGACTAGCTTGAATTCAATACACAACGTTGCACTTTTATACCAAAGAGTGGTTTATATGAACATTTTTTATCCCGAGATTCCCACGGTAACAACTACTTTCCTAATATTTATATTTGAGTCCCTGCGAAGAGTAGCCGAGTTTAGGTGAACACAATAAAAATACATTTTACGTAGTTTGTTACAACGTAATCATTCAACGAGTTGAGTGCCCTGGGCCTGGGCACAACTGCAAAACAATAAAAAATAAATACTTATATCAAATGAACTGAAAACGCATTCTTCATCATATTTTTCATCATTCAAAATCATCATCATTACTTGGTAGCTGAGCTTGCCGGCTGTCGGGGAAATAAAAGAGTATTGATAAGTTGTAAGTGCGCACCGAATCAATTTAAGTTTCTTAATTCCGCTATATTTTAGACTAGTTTTACACTGCGACTTCGTATGCGTGGAACTATAATAAATACGTATTATTATCGATACATTCGGATTGTATAAAATCGAAATATTGTTCTCTTCAGTGGTTAAAAACAGCTTGATGTTAAGCATTGAAGAATCCAATATAATAACGCTAGATGATCCAGAAATCGAACCCATAAACTCAGGGTCAGCGATCGCCTATAGACTACTACTTCGCCGAGGTAGTAGGTGTTTTTAAAGCATCACAATAAGTATTGAATTTCATGTGTCTAACTTTAAAAACGTTGAATATTTCGCACAAACTACTAACCCATTTTCATGCCTTATTTTAGTTTTTTTTAGTAAATAAAAAAATACTTTTTTTCTGGGTACGTTACCTTAACTGTAACAGTAACCACAACCGTAACCAAGCATATCAACAGTTTAAAAAAATCAGACTTAAAAATTTTACCCTTATTTCACCTCTAAGACGCAACATTTCCAATAACTATAAAGTACGCGTATATTTGTCTTAAATTAATAGTTTTAATACTAAATTGTCACTTTAAATCCGGTGGAATTTCCTTACGATATGTGAACCCATTGTTCACCCATTCAAGGGTTTCTACCTACAGCTTTCTAAACCACGGAAACACTTGTCCACTTATTTCTTACCAGGTACATTGGTATGGAATTTCATTCTTCTTTAAAATTTTAATACATTAATTTGCTATTTACAATGTTGTTCTTATTACTTGTAACATTATACAATTAGTACAGTAATTTTAGTAAGTGATTATAAATGGTTTTGTAAATCGTGTAACTTCATTCCTAACAGTTCAAAATCTCCTTTCAAAACATTGACGACAACTAGAAGATATCAACTTACAAACTTGTTAATTTATTGGTTGGTGAACAGAGAGGAATAGAAGTCGAAGTTGTTCGTTTGGTATTCAGTACACATTAGAATTTCCATTCTCACCAAACCAACAATGTCATTAATAATTAACACAGTATCTATTTGTAGCTTGGTATCAGAGGTTAAGGATTTCGTCGTTCGTCTTTGCAAATCTGTTGACTACAATTTTGTTTTTTCGTTCTATTTGCCATAACAAGTGTCATAAAATTATTTTTATTGATCATAAGCAATTAAATGACATAATTTTATTTACATAAATTTTCATAATTGAAATAATTTTTTTATAAAAAAATTATTACACATAGTAATGTTTTACCATAAATACTACTTCACGTTCAGATTTTTAAACTACGTTAAATTTTGGGTATATACTGGATGGCCTAAATTAATCTTCTAAAATAAGGCGGGGGGAAAGGAAATATAGGCACTGGCGCTTCGCTTGCCACTGCTGTGCCACGCTTGCTTCGCTCGCTCTTTTTCCTAACCAAAAACTGTTTCACTAATTGGGACTTTTTCGTTGCATACACTTTATCTCATTACTTTTAGATAATAAAATACTTTATAACTTATGTATATTATGTAAACTGAAGGTTATGTGAAATATTTATGAATACAAATAATTATAAACACTTGCTATTATAGCACTTTCATTAAATAAAAAAAATGACAGTTATGGATAATAAATTGTTATGTTTTATTGTTATTACCGAAAATCATTGTGTTTAATGATATTATTAAGGAGAACACAACAATATCTATGGTCACCGTATAGTATCAAACAAAGCATTTCCAATGCCACTGGGTTGAACTTAACAGTTGACTGCGCAAAATACATATTCGTAATCATAGTGTACAAATTGGACTGCTTTTAATAATATTTGTAAAATTAAGGCTGCTTTATTTAAATGGTTTAAAGATATACATATGAAATTACCGGTTTTTATGAAAATTATGTAAAAAATTTGGTATTTCTTACCTACTTTTAAAAAAATCACATTATAAATGATGTGAAAACCGTGGAATTAACAAATCGACGAACGAAAACTTACGAAATTTCCGATCTGTACGGATATTATGTAAAGAATTTATTTTTATATTTTTCTTAACCCATTATCGTGTATTTGCCGAAATATGGTTATAAGTAGCTATGGTTTCATGGTTTACATCTGGGCACGAGATGCAAAAGGAAATAAGGAAAAAAAAAGTATGTTGTTAAAAAGTTATAAAGCATAAAAAGCCATTAATTCCAGGAAACTCGATGTCGCTGACACTATCTTTCGACGTCAATCAATAATAATTAAGTTCAAAAAGCTGGATTTGGTTTGTGAAAATCCCTAAACATATGGTCTGGATTCCAAATTATTAGCACATACTGATGTCACTTATGCCTAGTAGGAGTGATGCACATAATAGTGTCTAAGGAAATTCTACATATTTATAGGTATAAGGACCAATATATGTCACAGTGAATAAGGGCTTTAATGTAAACAGAGAAAGAAAAAATATTTTTCTTGTCAAAACACAAACAAAACAACATACAAGATAAAAAAACTTAAAAAAAAAACAGAAATAATCTGAAACACGTTATGAACTTTTAAGGTCTTTCCGGTTATTGTTAGTTTATATTCGTTTACAGCCGAAACAATTCGCACACGCTCAAAGTACAGAAAAAATCGCAGAGGCAGCTAACGCTTAACAAAAGTCGTATAAAGTCGGAAGCTTGGGAGTATATACGTACAACTTTTTTGGGTGTTCGAAGGGAGAACTGGAGAACAACAGGTAGACGCAGGGTGCGGAGTCGACAGTTTCGCGACACCTGTTACACGAGGGTGCGAGCGTCCAGCCGATGCGACGGTGCACTGAAAACTAGCTCTTCTATGCACACATGCGTTGGTACGGACCCGGCGCACTTGCCTCAGTTGCTCTCGATGACTGCCGCCAAGCCCGGCAACAGGCGTTGGACAAGCTTATGCGAATTTTCATAAGTTCTCCCAATAATTCTTAGTTATGGGAAGAAAGCTTTTGTTTATAAAATTAACCTAGTCTAGCCATTATGTATATCACAAATTAAATATCGTAATTTTTGTAAAGTTAATAAGTTAGACTAGCCTCTTCTCGTTTATTGCGGTTGCTAAATTTTAAAACTATTCTATATATTTATTAAACCCTTAGGAAAAAGTGTCTGTTAACATCGTAAAATTTGCAAACTACTGCAGGTAATAACAAAATAATAGAACACCAAAAGGTTTTTGTTTCTCTTTGCAGGTAAACGTAAATCTCTGAAAACACTAGATTAAGGTAATTTGATTTTTCTTCTTTAGTAACATCATTAAATGCATTATGTTTAGAGACAGAGAAACGTACTCGAAAAATTTCTTAGTAACTTTCATTAACACTATCTACTTTTCAGACATTTCATTTTGTTGAAAATAAATTAAGGTTTGGTATAAAAATATTGTATATCAATATTTAAGCCAAACGATCTCCTCTGACAAAAAATACCCAAATACGACCATTTATATCAAAAATTTTACCTCAAGAGTAAACAAAAAAATAATTCATTCCTTAAGCCCAGAATATCAAAATCTGGAAAAGGTAAAGTCTCATAGGTCAAGCATATGAAAAAATCGTTATTTTGGAAATATAACACTCACTACTTTTAAAATTAAGAACTAACATTTAAAGTAGGCAAATCGATTGTGACGTTCACCAATATTTAGGATAGATTTTATGAACCGTTTAATTTCGACTTTCAAATCTTCGTTAATTCATATGACGGTTCATTCATAGTTTATGAACTTAAGTGAAATTAACAAACTGATCCAAAATGCTATATAGATTTTATTATAGTAATAAATAATAGGGGGCAATTTTAAATATACTCGGATAAAATAGAACAAACATATTTTATACGAGGTTTTCTAAGACTTTTAAAGGCTCAGTAGCAGCTTACCTAACCTTCGCTACATTCGTAGCAACGTAGCTCATCTAACATTGCTACGACTGTAGCTAAGTCGCTGTAGCCATATAGCATCAAATTGCAACAACGGCATCGATAATTTCATGATGCTACAAAACAAGCTTGATAAATTGTATAATATCTAATATAAGCATTTAACACTATTGTAAGCTAAATATTCAAAAGTCTGACCTGACACTGGACAGTTAAAACCGCTAAACGAATGGGATTTAAAATTTGCAGAGGGTTCATTGTTTATTCTTAGGTAAAAACTTTAGTTGAGTACGGCTTAAAAAAAATTGAAAAGAGTACTTTTGATGGAGTGAAAAAGTTGTTCATATGAATGATATGAATTGAAAGTCCATCAGTTATGAAATGAAAAGCATTTAGTAGTAAGGCATTTCATAAAAAACAAATATACATGTATTAAATAATTTTAGTAGAGAGTATCAGACTCGTTAGGTGGAGTCTAGTTTTTTTTGATAAAAAAATATAACAATAAGCTAACGTTCGAGCAGAACGACTTCTGCCGGGTCGACTAGTGTAAAATAACGTGCACTCATATCTGTTTAGGTATATGTATGTTTGTAAATTTTGTTAATAATCAGAAGCAGTAAATCCTTGTATATATGCATTTAGCAAATCCAAATATCTCATCATTGTATCCTTGTTATAAATTTATTACATATAAAAACTCATTTAGTATCAGATTGGTTAAATTTAACATGCCCGTTAATTTGTGCAAATTGTAGTTATCTTTATAAGTATTCATGATTTTGAAGTTGAGTGGCTTGCATAAAGGTTTTCTTATCGAATCCACTCAATGATCACAGATTTGATCTTAGGCGAGTCAATGTACAATACAAAGTTTTCCATATTGGCTTAAATCTGGGATTGTGGCACCATCATTATAAACGATTTCTATAACACAAGCTACTTGAGTTCAGAACAATTCACGTGATATTGTCTAATATTTATTTCTTCATCATTGTTAAATTCCATATTTCAAATATTTATAACTTTATATATATTATGTCACTGTTCCGTTTTGAATTAAATAAATTATCGTTGTAAATTAATGTATTTATTGTGTTATCTAAACATGGTCAAAATAAACGAATAAAACCCTTAAATAAAATTTGTTTCTTACTAAACAAGGCAAAAGATGCTTTTAAGTAATTAGCATTCACAATAATGAAGCTAAATGGTACAGTCGTTAACGAGCGCGACTTCGATTGTAGAGATTAAACAATTTTCGGAAGACGTTTGTGATTCTACGTTATACTTCGAAAGCCATATTAAATTCGATTGCATTTGCGTCGCAGCCACTAATCCGCATCAGGTTTGCCAGGTGGGTTATTGCTTGTTCTACCTACAATATCTCCATCCATGAGGTAGGCTAGTAAAGGGAATTATCAAAGATAATTTAAAATCCGGCCTCTTCTCCCATTATCAAAAGCATTTATATATTAAAATAGAATTATTTAATAAAAATAACATCATTAAAAATATATAAGTCGATTGATTGTGTAGTTAATTAAAATTAATAATAAGCACACAATCATAAGAAGCTAATAAATTCATTTTTGAATGTAGTTGAAATCATAAATGCAAGCCCTGCTAGAACAACACTAAGCTATTGTGAAAACTCCCGATAAAACGATTAACGTATTCTGTCTATTGCACAAATAGATTTAATATGTGTTATCATCGTGCAACGTGTAAACCATACAATGATTTTGTGCTGTTTCGACTCGCCCGGGCGCCGAGTCATTTATTGGTCGCCAGCAAATTTCTCAATTATAGGTAATAAATTAATAAAGAGGTATAAATACACACACACACGTACAATATTATTAGAAACATAGCTTTAAATGTTGTTTATTGTTGAAAGATTATTGTTTATCATAGTATAAACATTCTGCAATTAGCTAATATTTTAATTAAACTTTAATATATTGTATTGGCATACGAAAGCTATATATTTATAAATAAAATAAACGTTCAGTAAAATGTTCAGTTTTTGATACCTTTTTATATCTCTTGACAAAGACTTATGAATTATCCAAGATATCATAACAAAAATAATGCAATACATTGAAAAATAATAATAATTTAAACGCCAAATCAAAGTAAAATTGATCTAGGTACAATACCTTACTGAAGTTATCTGTATTTTCGGATTACTGCCAAAACTAAATTGTTCGTGAATATGATCCACAGACCACAAAAAGAAGACACACAAAATTTACAAAATAATGAAATAAAGTCAAAATACCTGATAGATACCTGTATTAGGAAGCTGTAACTTCCTAATACAGGTATCTTATATACTTACAAGGAATGTTACCACAAAATTATTGTAAACAAATGGTTTGTAATTGAAATGAAACATTTTTGATTTTCATTTTCAAAAAAACAATGTGAAACATTAAAACACTTGACCGTCACTGGAAGCTTTATAATGAGAGAGCGTATCCGTTTCCGTCTATTTCCTACCATTTTAGTCCCTCCTTTGACTTTGGATTTCCGACTCAGTGGCGACACCTGGCGGTTGGCGCCATTAGTTTTCCTTAAAAACGATGGCGGCATTTGTTCTCATTGGCGTTCAGTTTTCCGTCGAAGCAACATCGTGCAAATAGCAACTAAACAGTAGTTGTTGCAAGTTTCTTCACTTTAGAAACACAGTGACTTTTCCGCGCAAAGTGAGTGGTTTAAAGTTTAACGAGTAATAACTGTAAGTATTAAATCTACCTACCATATTTTACAAACGTAATCAATAAAACAATTTTAACGGTTTTTCCGTTCGGATTACGTAGTTCAAGATATAAAGTCCCTAGTTTTAATTACGTAATTTTTAAATATAGTTTATTTCAATGAAATGTTAAACATAGATTTTCCCAGGAAAAATCACAAATGAATGTGGGTAGTTTTAAAAAACTTTAAATTTAAAATAATATTTTCTGTAGTCATGGAGGGAATTGACATGGATCCGGCTCCTCACCTCCAGCCACAACTGGAAGCTGTGGCCGGCCCGAGCAAGGGTGCTCGCAAGCGGTACCGCAGCAGCAGCAGTGGCAGCAGCTGCAGCTCCAACACCTGTTCATCTAGTACGTCATCCTCTAACCACAAACGAGGTAAACGTCATCATCGTAGTCGAAAAAGTAAGCGCACTCATTATTCTCAACGTGATATAGATAAACTATTTAAAGAGATGAAAGAAATTCGTAACCATATGGCATCTTCCAAAAATATGGAAATGATTCGTGATGATGTATCTATTTGCTCTGAGGTTAGTCGAAATTTATATGAACAATACAGTAACGTTGTTGACGATCAATGTCCTCCCGAAGGTGAATGTCCTCCCGAAGATTTTCCTCCAGGCACAGATTTTACATTCGATATAGAGACCAAGCTTAAGGAACCATCTGTTCCAAAAACACCGGATAATTTCTTAAAAATTCTTCTGGATGTACAAAGATTAGGTAATAGCTCATGGTCAGAAGTTAGGTACGCTGATACCCAAAAATTATATGCTCATACACCAGGTTTCATAGACCTGGAAACAAACGAAGAGGTGAAAATGTATGACACCTTACGCCACTTAGCATATTCTGATAAAGCCTATGCTGCTATAACATACTGTATATTAAAACAAAAGGAGGCATTGCAGGAAAGTATCCGCAATCTTCTTCAATTTGCAAGGAATAATGAGGTGAATTTTGAGACTTTGTGTGGGAAAATTGAGGAATTGTTTCAAAGGGGAGAATTCCATAAAGTTTCCTCTGACTTACTGCAATTAGTCTGCGGCCATCGTGCCGAATGCATTGAAATGCGCCGGGAATCTATTACTAGCCAGGTTCGTGACCCCTTAGTCAAAGCATCATTAAACAGGATTCCGCCTTCATCCACCTGCCTTTTTGACTCCGACCCATTCACGTCAGCATTAGAAAAGGCTGGTGGGGTTCGCAAAGCATTCTGGCCCCTAAAAGTTGAACGTTTGACACAAACAAAGAGTAACATTCAATCAAACCACCGCCCCTCGCGGGGGCTTGGTACCAGAAAACCTACAGCTCCATCGCGTGGAGCTCATAATAATTTTTCAAGTTGTGCATACCCCTTACACATGCGATACTATACAACACCCTCGCGGGGTGGATACACTCATCCCTTTCATCCCTCAAGAGCATCGGCAGCTCGATATAGTAACGAAGACAATAAGAGAGGAGGATTTCACAACCGAAGCTCGCGGCCCGATCGTGGATTCAACAAGGGACGCTCTAATGCTCCAAAAGTTACCAAAGACAATACGAGAAGATATAGGCAATGACTCGAAACAGTTTATAGCAGGTCAGTTAGAACACCACATATTGGAATGGAAAGAGATGGGTGCTCCAAAAATACTGTTAAAAATAATTCAGGGGTATCGAATACCATTTTACAAAAGACCCCCGCTTGTTTATCCAAATGTAACCAAAGGGCCCTTTCAGACTCCAGTTTCAGAAGAAATGACTACAATAATTCAAAAAATGAAAACTCAAGGGATTCTAAAAATTGCACATCCATCACCCAGCTTCATCTCTCCTCTATTTCTAGTACCAAAACCCAATGGGCCTCCGCGGCCCATTTTCAACCTCAAAGCTTTAAACGAATATGTGGTGATCGAACCCTTTCAATTAATAAACATGTTTCGAATTCCCGACTTCCTTCAGGCTCGGGATTGGTTGTGCAAAATAGACCTATCACAGGCTTACTTTCATCTCAAAATAGCCAACGCTCACAGGCGATTCCTACGCCTCATATACGACCAAGAATTGCTAGAAATGACATGCCTCCCCTTCGGACTCTGCACAGCCCCGAAGATTTTTTCCACGTTAACAAACTGGGTAGCACAAACGTTGAGAGAATGGTGGAATATACGAATCATTGTGTACCTCGACGACTATCTAATAGCACACCAGGACAGTCGCATGCTTCGCGAGCATGTCAATCGTACCATACACACACTTCAGTACCTGGGATGGCAAATAAATTTCAAGAAATGTATTCTTGTACCCCAAAAAGACATAACATATTTAGGAATACTTTGGAAACCTTGGAACAACCAGAAATGTCTACCAACCGACAAGATAACAGCCATTGTAAAAAAGTTATTTCTGATATTAGAACAAAAAGTAGTAAGAGTAAAAGAATTACAACAAGTAGTAGGACTTCTCAATTTTGCCAGTTTTGTTGTTCCAAGGGGCCGTCTAAATTACAGGCAATTGTTAAGATTCCTCAACTCCTTACCAAAGCAATCATCGAGGTTGTACCCTCTACCACAAGGGGCTATAAACGAATTGATCTGGTGGACTCAGAATTGCCACTTAGCAACACTGCTTCACTACCCTCCCCCAACACATTTCTTAGTGACAGACGCGTCCGATCTAGCATGGGGAGCACAGATGGACAACGTGGAACTCTCGGGAGTTTGGTCTCCAGACGAGCAGTTACTCCATGGCAATCAAAAAGAGATGCTGGCCATATTATATTCGATCCAGAGTCAAATACGCTTACTGGATCACAGCTCCATTTTGATTCAATGCGACAACAAAACAGCTGTAGCACATCTTCGAAAAGAAGGGGGCACGAAGTCACTGTCCCTAATGGAAATAACTTATCAAATACTGAGCTTGCTGGACCAGCACCAGATACATTTTCAAATACATTACCTACCAGGCCGGTTCAATCGGCATGCAGACCACTTGTCGAGACAACGACGACCACCGGAATGGCACCTGCTACCGACATGTGTACAGAAAATCTTCGCGAGGTTGGGAACTCCGATGATAGACTTGTTTGCGTCGGAAACTGCTCATGTCGTCAGCAACTATGTGTCTCGAGATCTAAGAGATTCGCAAGCCCTATAGCACGATGCGTTCAGCAACCCATGGGAATATCAGTTAGCATGGATATTCCCACCGCCATTTTTGATGCCCAAAGTACTAAGCCACTTGAATCAGTCGACCGGAGTATTCCTTATTGTGGCGCCGAGATGGGAGAAAGTGTTTTGGCGCGCCGATCTCAGAGCCCGAGCTCTAGCAGCACCATTCACAATAAAGAACCTGAAAAAGAACCTAGTCGACACGTCTACGGGCCAACCACCTCCAGAAGTGGAGAACTTAATTCTGGAGGTGTGGAAATGTGGGGGTGGTCTGAGGCGGTAGGAACATGGAATACAGAACAACTTGCTTTACTTAGAAATTCGTGGCGAAATTCAACCTTAAAGACTTATGAGGTAGCCTGGAAACGCTGGTGTGCATGGTCGAGTTCTAAAAACATTGATACAATAAACCCTTCAGGTTCCCAATTAGCTCAATTTTTATCAGACTTGCATTTGGTGAAAAAATTATCATATAATACTATATTGCTACATAAATCTGTGGTTGCTACATTATGCAACTCTGAAATGTCAGGTCAGTTGAGTTCACACGTCCTCGTAAAGCATATTTTAAAATCAATTGCTCTTAAACATCCGAAAGTAACAAAACCTCCCTTTTGGGATGTTAATAAACTCACTAATTTCTTATCTAAATATAAAATGGATGTTAACAATTTATTTCAAGTTTCCCGACATACCGCAATTTTATTAATTCTATGTTCGGGAAGACGCATACATGACTTGACGTTACTCAGAACAGACCCAAATCATTGTGTTAGAACTGACAAATATACAATTTTTTGGCCTCAATTTGGTTCAAAAACTGATAGCAGTACTTATAGGCAGTCTGGTTGGAAACTTCACGTGAACACAAGTAATCATAACTTAAATCCCATTTACTGGATAGAAAGAACTATAACCTTGTTAGATGATAGACGTAAAGCTAGTAATACATTTAATCTATTTGTTACAATTCGAGGAGATGCTAAGCCTGCATCACGCACAGTTATAGCAGGATGGGTTAAAACTATTTTTACAGAAGCAGGTATTAAAGCTAGTCCAGGAAGTGTAAGGTCAGCTGTAGCTTCTAAAAGCTGGCTTGAGAATCACTCTATCGACGATATATTAGCACGTGGGAACTGGCAATCAGTAAATACCTTTAGAAAATTTTATCAGCGCGAAATCATAACAAACGTTAATTCAGAAAATGTGACCCAATTATTTAATGCTATCACTTAAAATAATGATATGAATAAAAATATAAGAATATTATGATTAGAAAATGACTTTATAATGAGTTTGATTTAAGAAAGTTATGGTAGTTATAGAATGATTTGTCATGATTTAATCAATGTATAGTACTCGCCACATTAATCAATCCTGTCACATAGTTGTAGTAGAATTTATGATAAGAATATTTAAAGGAAATTAATACCTTGCTCAGTGTCGCTTACCCAATTATTCCAACCTATTATCTGGTATTTGGTATTATACTATTTATTACTTATGTTAAGAAATTATAATAATAATGAAGTTGAATTAAGATATTGATCAATGTAGAAAAAGTGGTGTTCAATCAGAATATTTTTGTTATAAAAAATGGTATATGGTTCTTTGGAATAAATGGTCGTTCAATAAAGTGCTGTTTAATTAATTAAACTTATACCTACTGTTAATGATTGGAAACATGAAATAAATAAAATATCTTTGTATTGAAAATTGATCTTTTTACTTTACTTTTATATTTACTTGTGTAACTAATGCTGTAATCACATTGGCGTTAACAATATACATTTATTCATACATTCATAAACGTACATTTATATCAGTGACGTCACCAGGCGATAACAAACAGGTCTCATTATAAAGCTTCCAGTGACGGTCAAGTGTTTTAATAGCAGCGTTTTACCTGAAATAAAACGCATATTAAAATACTTACCTCACTGGAAGCTTTCGTTTCATTCCTGCCTGGTGAATACGAGCCAATGAGAACAAATGCCGCCATCGTTTTTAAGGAAAACTAATGGCGCCAACCGCCAGGTGTCGCCACTGAGTCGGAAATCCAAAGTCAAAGGAGGGACTAAAATGGTAGGAAATAGACGGAAACGGATACGCTCTCTCATTATAAAGCTTCCAGTGAGGTAAGTATTTTAATATGCGTTTTATTTCAGGTAAAACGCTGCTATTATCATCACACGGTCAAAACATTTAAAAGTTATTATTTTCTTTGCCTTTTTTTTCCAGGAGTGTTTCAAAATGACGCATCCCCTATGCGCTAAAACGTTGTGCTGGTCCACCATAAACCGATTGGATTATACCCAAAGACGTCTTTGTCGTAGCAGCTCTCCTACGCCTTTATTAGCATGATCTACGTCTTTATTAGCATGTTTGGTGTTTCCTTAGAGAAAATATGAGTAATGAGTAGCTTTTAATTGATTTTTTGTAATCAATATAAAATTAAATTACACATTATGAACACTTATTAAGTCTATATGATATTCATTAAAAATACCTATCCGCGACGTAATACAGAACTAGCAAAGGTAAAGATGGTATTGTTGAACAGTCCCATCAAGGCTGGGAATGGCTTCAGACATCTAATTAATTTAGGTTCCCAACCAGAATTGACAATATTTAATTTTGCCAACACTGACACTTATTATTGACTCTTTTAAAAATATAATAAAATAAATCATGCCAAATTTTCTCAATATGGTTGCGTGTATTTTTGTTTATTTGTTAATTTTTAGAAACAGTGCTATTTATTTTTCTTCTTGTCAGCGAAAATCATTTTGACCTAATAACGACAATTGACTATTTCTGGCAGAACCAAACATAAGAAGTCATGCTTAATGCGATAAAAACAAAAAAATACGTGACGTTTATAATACATTTTTAAATTTATCATAATGGAGTTACATCAATGAAATGTCAATTGCACAAAAAAAAATAGCAAAAACAAAATTTAATGGTCTACCTATGAACAACCTGGCTGCTTAGTCTAGGTATAACAGAAAAAAGTTGAAGGCCGAATACAGGCACTAGTGTTTTATTTAAAAGGCAAATACTACTTTTATATTCCCAATTCATTAGTATACTTATCATATTTCTTGGCACCGAAATTTCAAAAGTTAACCTAGTAATTCTAGCTCTCTGCACTTTCTAAGTAAATAATTTTTAATTGTCTGTTGTCTAAAATTCCGGGTTTCACAAGTCTGATAAGTTAGAAACTACACTACAGCATAATTTTGCCCTTTGGCCATCTATCACAGATAAGTTCCCTAATAGGTTACCATTGAAATTAATGAGGAATAAATTATCTTTGTACGATACTGGATCCGTTTTATCCAATTTATCTTTTTTTACGAAACCCCGATTCCGTACAAGGAATGGATTTTTATGGTCTCGGAAAGAATTCCGAAGGAGTAATTGGAAATCTACAATACCTGGACCACTAATAAACACGTGCAAATAGAACAAAATTGTAAATGGAGAAATAAAATTTTTAAGCAACGGTTAACTGTTACTTTGCCATGCCTTAATTCTTTGAATAAATTTCGCAAAAAAAAATGTGCGAATCATTACGTGATTTTCACTGTTTTTTATTTTTATTTTTGAGGTTCCGATATTAAAAACTCCGGTCATGGTAAAATGCCCATTATGATTAATACTAAAGTAAGGGACCGTAAAAGTTTAATGAAATATATTGAACGAAACTGGTTTCACGCAAAAATCATTCGTTCCTCGTGGATAACTGATTACGGAACTACACTTAGGCCAGCCAAAGGGTAATTTTTAAATGTAAAGCCTAATGTCTACTTTTTATCTACATACATAGTAACCTGTCGTTCATAATTCTATAAGGAACCATACACCTAACGTATTCTGAGCAGAAGCTTAATTACAAGATTTCTCGGCATTCTTGCTCCGGTATAATTAATACCAGCACAATGCAACCTGAACTGTTATTATATAGTTAATTATATGGTGTGATTAAACTTTATATTAACAATATTATTGTTTTATATTTTGCTTTAGCTATTATGTACTGAATAATCTTTAATTGTAGCAAGGCGAAAATAAATTAAAAACGATTAATGCATTATAAGACGCTCGATTCCAATATATGATAACAGAATAAATACTTAGATAAAGTTAAGCTGTCGTAGTACGTTTAAACAACAAACAGCTGCATACGGCTGCAAAACGAGGCTTGTGTAGTATTATTTTGCCCATATCTCAAGGCATCTCGATACTTAAACATAATGTTCGATATAGGTTTTCTTTTGGGTGCTAACTCGTCATACTTCAGCTTAACCCTTTACAACATTCACTGGACAATTTATTACATTTTTTTGAAGTTCCTTATATAACTTTTATTTCATTATAATGTTGTAGTAATATCTGTCCGACATAAGACACCATATAATAATTCATTGTTTTATGCAGAGTTACGTTGAGAATATACAGTACAACACAAAGTTATACCGATTCAAGTTGTAAAACGATACCAGAATTTCATTCGCGATCACGATCAAACATTTCCTGTAAACATGAAATGGAAGAGAAACTCTGATTAAACTACACTAACAAACCCTATAATCCGCTTAGTGTTGCTAGCTTCCAATCATTATTAATGCAGCAGACGAAACGTATTGTTTATAGAAAACACTATACTAGATGCCTTCAGCTTTTTGAAATATGACTTTGAGCGCAATATATAAGCTGCTTGCCTTTTCTATTTACGGAACACTTCAGAAAATTATTGTGACTTTCACAAAATTTTCAAACTAATTATGACTTTCTTAAAAGGCCGAAAATTTAAGTTAAGTAAATCTATACATACAATAAAATAGTAGAAACCGTATGTTAAATAAATTAAATAAATCAATCAAAAACTGTGTATAGGTGATAAAAAAATGTTTGTATATCTGTCAGAGATTTACGTGTATAAACTCTCTAATCTTCATTACAACTTAAGTAAGAAAGTAATTTTATTAGTACTGAACGGTATTTTTGTGGTTTTTACAGATTTATTTAGCTGAACTCGGTGCAACATTTAGATTTTGTTACATTTAAATCGCAACACAATGAAAAAGTTTATACAATTCATAGAAATGCTACCATTTTAGTTGTAAAACCTCCTTAACATCAGCCATGCTATTGACTAAGGAATATAAATAAATTAAGAACATTGTGATTTTACTAGTTCTTATTTTAGGTTCAAGAAATCATTATTAAAGTATTTTTTTATCATTTAGGCATTATAATTAGGCATTTTATATCTAAATACAAAAATATTGTCTTTTTCGAAATATTTTTATCCAGTAAGTAGGTAATCAGAAATACTTGGGTTTAATTTCTAGTGTTAAAGTCTGGATGAGTAGGACTCCAAAAATTTTTTTTATTTAGGATGGATTAACTCTTGATCCCAATCAAGCCCAGGGGCCAAGACAGAATCCACGATGGAACGAGCTAACTCAGAAGGTGCTTATTCACCCTGGCTTTGAAAATGGACGGGTTATAAGTTCTCGGAATTACAGACGCAGGGAGGGAGTTCCATTCCTTTGCTGTGCGCATGTATCTAGGTATCTATTGATAGTCAACTGACCAATTTGGTGGTCAGTTTACTATCAATAGATACCCACACAACTGTTGCACAACAATAAACTAATCACGATACGTCTGCTGTGTGCCTTTGAACAGTTTCGTGAATGTCTTCAATTTCCATGAATTATCGACTATTGATATGTACCTATACTGTTTAGAAACTCTATCATAACTATGTTTGTATTTGACCAACTTGATGGTAATCCCAATCGAAAAAAAATTGTAAATCGGTTCTAAATTGATGGATATATCGCGTAACATACATACAAAATAATTCAATTGATTTTAGAAGACGGTTAAAAAATTCATAGGAGTCAGGCGGGAGTTGAACCCACAATCTCTCGATAACCGGGCGAGTGTTCTTCCAAATATACTGTTAATTCAATAAAAGATCTACCTCATAAGAAGCCAAAAAATATTATGATAATATACAATTTTAAACACAAAATTATCAACGCACACGCGGACTGTAATGAAACTCTTAGCTATTCAGTACATCGTCAATTCAATTGAAAATGTAATGAATAAGTTTAGAATCAGCTAGAAAAAAAGGTCAAAAGGATAAAAACCGCGTACTCTCATTATACCCAAGGCCCTCCAGACTCCTGCGTTATCGTTTTATTTATTTATCTAAAGTACCTTATGTAAAGCGACGCACTTTTTATTGACTCAAATTTGTAGGGTCGGCCATTAACATATTTAAATTGATTTATAAAAATAAGCAGAAATATAATTATATTTTTGTTGTGAGAATATTAAAGTAACTGCAATTTTTATATCTGAAGATTTTTTTACTAAAGTCCGATTTTTATAAGCAGCAGTAAAATTTCGAACTTTATTTGTCATTGCGAAAAAAAAATGTAAAACATCGTTTTTACACAGGGATATGCGAAATTGACCAATTTTGATTTAACCGTAACAAAACAAATCTGATTTTGTATTGATCGGTTAAAATATATGTTATAGTTTAATTTTTATAGTTCAAAACTTGATAATACAACTTAACTCAATTATATAAAAAAACTTGCAAAAAATAAAGTAAATACCTAGTTTTGTGTAGGTATTTGTTTTAAATTTTTACTTTTAATATTATTTTAAATTAATTAAAATTATCATTATGTTAACTATAAAACATTATTCTACTAAACAACAGAATAAGGTTATTTAACAAAAATATTTGTGATTAAAATTTATTTATAAATTCAAATCTATCACTGATTTGATGAGCAAAACAGTTTTTCAGCGTTCTATTAATGTATATAATATTATTATTAATATACTTACCTCTAGACCCTACTAATTTGAGTCAATAAAAATCAAAAGAACGGGAATGGCTTTTTGAACTGGATAGTAATCGATTCTTAAGTCACGTCACTATTTAAATTCGTTAGAAACGATGACAAATAATTCGCCTTTTACTGCAACTAATTAAAAGTCCGTGTTAAGAAAAAAAAATTGTTTTCAGGTATTTAGTTCTTACACTAAAGTGACATTCCTATAAAATTAAAAATACGCCTATAAAAAACAACCACTACTCCGAGCCTTCAGGTGGGATTGTGCTCTGACCGCTGAACTACCGAGAAGCTGGCAGACGCATCAAAATGTACAAACCTATTTCAATATCGAGGTGAAATACTCCCAATTTCATCACTTGTGTGTTTCTTAATCTCATTAGCATGATGTCACGTAGTATTCTAGCAACAAATCATTGTTATCTAGCCAAGATTTGTAGCTTATCAAATCTAATGTTGCGGTTGGGCTCTTCAAAAGCTTGCTTCTAATGTACGAACATTTGAAACTTACACACTGTCAACCCACACTTAGTAATGAAATACACAAACTTAAAGGTTATGAGAATTAGTGTACCAGAGAGTTGAAATTAGAGGCTTCTGAATTCGGGATAGAACTTTAAATAACTTGATGACATTAGTCGGTTAAAATAATTAAGAGTCTTCTTGAGAGATTTACTTGACAAAGTCGGGTACTTTATTTTGAAATCTTGAAATTCATTGTGCTAGTTTTATTTTTGATCGTCGAACACGAGGAATGTTAATAATTATGGCAGTGAATTTTGAATATTATCGTTATTAAAGTTTGACGAAAATTTTGTTTGTGATGTTTTATTTATAATTTTTTACGTTGTCGTACGCAGTACTTGTCGAAAATCGAGTTACAGTTCCATTTTCATTACGTGAGCAGAAGTTATTAAAGATGATGTGAAATCACTGGTAAGGTCACGGATTGTGTAGTTAAAAATGTTCAAGAAAATGATTGTAAAAAAATTACGATGATTGAAGAAGGAATAGATTTCAGTACGGTACAGTGTTTGTTCTGAAGAGAAGCTACCATAAAATAATGACCAGAAATTTCATTAGCCACCAACACTGAATTAAATATGTAACATATATTCATTTTATTAACCGGTTCACTTTAAAAAGTTTAAGCAATGTATTATTACATCATCCTTAATTTTATCCTATACAATAAACTAAGTGAAAATTACGTGACCTCTACGAATAACGAGATAAATTATTTTTGAGGCTCCAATATTTTGACTGACAATCGAATACATTGACCAACTGCATGGGGTTCAGATCTGGATGGTATGTTATTCTGTGTGTTATTGATAAGAGTTTGCAGTTGAGGTTTTTTTAATAGATTCGGGAAATTCAACGTTGTGGCGCCGCAACCAATTCTGCATTTCACTTTTGAGGCTTGCAATGGTCGGTTTCTTCTCAACTTGAACGCTTTGGTAAGATGCGTTGTCCATGATAACTGCAGAGTACGGCAGCAACTTATCTTTTAGGTTTTCATCCACCCACTTATAAAAAATAAACCCGTTCATGTCTCCATGGTTGTCGCCGGCCTTAACATCTGGTTTAAATATAGATATAGTCTCCGGAAAATAAGTTAAACATGATTTTGAAATCACGTGACATGCGCAGTAGCAAGTTTAGGTACATTATTCACTACTGCGCATGTCACGTGATTTCAAAATCATGTTCAACTTATTTGCTGGGGACAATAATGCACCTTAAACCAAGCCATTTCGATACCAAGCGTGAAGAATTACCACACGTCTTTCTGTCCCGATGTCAGTGTGAATTCCAAGTTCTGACACTGATTGCCAACATTTGCTCACATTGTGACTGGTATTAATAAATGTCTCATCTAGGGAACATATATTATGGTTTTCGCTTCTGTAATATTAAGTTGTTCTATGAGAAGATGTCTTTTCTATCTACATTTTTTGAAACGGTAACCGATTGTGATTTTAAGTTTTCTCAGATATTCTCGTCCACAGTTCAACATGCCATCCTGTCTCAATCTTGAGATTAATTTACGAATACTTGGCACTGCTTTTTCGAACTCATAAAACTGATGAATATTTCTTCTGATGACTCCCAAATCAAAATCGTTAATAACATGTTTTGCTTTATAACTTTTGGGTTTTTTGGTGAACTAAATTTCAATCGGCCTAAATTAGTTGATGAATTTCCTACAGTTTTTTCACAGTATCCCGTAGCCTCCGCAATGACGTAGGCGACATTTGCATCACTTTCACATTCAAAACTTTCTACGTCTGCTTTTTTTTTAATATTCGCCCACTTTGAATGGCGAATATTAAAAAAAAGAATATTAAAAAAAAAAAGAAGAAAATATCGAAATATCGAAAAATGAAATATTTCGATATTTTACCTTATGTGCATCTGACACAGTGATTCCATAACAAATAAGGCTAGTTACCGCCGTGAGCGATGACGGCAGAATGACAAAATGGAGCAACTGTTTCGCCCCCCCGTCTCGCCGCTCGCATACCTAAGGCGCGGTATAGCGGTTCGGTTGCGGTCACACTATAGTGATATAGTTAGCTCTTTTTGCTAATAATAAAAGTAAGATGGAGGTCGGTCTCCCTACCCGAGTTTCTTTCGCCAGTTTGTCTCGGAAGGGCCTCCCAATTTTCGAACTGGTGGTAATAGACTCAGTAGTGTACAGTAATAGTAGTGACAATTTTATAACTAAATAAAGTTCTAAATAAATCAATGTTGAAGTATAAAAAAAAAAATTCAGTGCCCAATTAAAATACTGTAAAGATAATTTAAGATGAAGTAGTGGTAATAAACAATATGTTTAAATATGTTTAAAATTCCAAAATTAAAATTTAGTCAAATCAAAAATATATGATACTCAATAGGCAATCATTATGGAACAGTGCTTTAGCTAATATGACTAAATTACCTCGTGACATAATTTTGGTCATCACTTTCTCAAGGAAAGAAAAATCTCTTTCTTACTGAAGAGATACCACAGATTTTTTTAAAGCATAGCAGAGATTATCAAATGTTATTTTACTTTTGTGAAAAAAATCTAATATAGTGTTTGCGTTTTGCGTAGAATAAAAAACCAACCCAAAAGTCTTACAACCAATATAATTATTTAATTTTCACCATTATTCCCATACCAAATTAAGCATTATAGCAATAATTTGATCCAATGACGGTAGTATTTCGTATGGAAAATCAAAATACTAATTTAACTGTTAAAATTATTCTGAAGAAAAATTTTAAGTCCAGCTGTGTGCATATACATATCAACTGACAACTATTTAAAAACTAGTAGTAGGGATAGACGCGCTGCCCTTTTTCATACTGAGGACTTGTGCTGTTTTTAGACCTATTAAGTCTTAACCGCTTATCCTATGTCATATAGGAAAAGAAAAGGATTTAACAAATTTTCATTAGTAACTCTGTTTCAATTCATTAATTTATTAGTTTTATCAAATAAATTACGAGTGTATCAATGTTGTAGCAGCAAGCAGGTATCTATTAACTTAAGAATATAATGTAAAGATAAAATATTTGTACGTCTAACTACGGTTTGCTTTAAATGGTCAATATATTCTTGTCGTTATTTAGTCACAAGAAGTGAATTCATATTATAGTAGATAGACATAATATGTGGATATAAACTTTTTACACCAGGTTTTAAAACGTTTCGCAAGAGGGATCAAATTCGGATCGATCGGGGCCTGGGCGTTTTGTTCGTATATGTTATAGAGAATAGGTAGAACCTACTTGGGATTTGTGTCGGACCCTTTCCACAGCGAGTTGAATATAGTGAGATTCTAGACATATAAGTAAGTACACCTAGATACACTACGAGAATTGCAAAGATAGGTGCGAGCTAAAAGTCTAATTGTATAAAATCGATCCTGTGTTCTTTTAAAGAATAGAAAAGGTTTATCTTGCATACCACCCCCTAAGGTAAAGTATATCGGCCCCGTGAGGCAAACTACAGATATAACTGATCAGATATAACCCTGATGTTATCCATGAGCTGAGATGCTATAGAATAGCATATGTCATGGAATTATGGTATAATAATTTAATAGTATAATATGCCCTCAACCATTAATTCAAGACAAGCGGCTCACCCTGTATATGCATCATCACCAAAGGTTTTGGTGCAAATGCTAGTAGGGGCATTTCATAAACATAAACATTTATTAAGTCATATGGTTTAGGACCTATCTATAAAGTATGTATTAGTAGTATGTATCCTTAGTTTTTTTGATGACTCAGCACTTTGGATTACATACTGTACTTATATCAATAATAAATAAGTATCTATTGACTAACTAATGCATTTTAAATATTAAATTTAAATGTGTATTTGTCAATTATTGACAATAATCAATAAAAAATATGTAATTTCTTTACAATAATATTAAATATTTCACATTACATCTTAATTCCTTATCTTTTAACCTCTTACAGCTTACTAGGTCATAACGCTAACCAAGTTATTTTTTATCTCAAATTTCTTTGACTCTGTTTTTAACAAAGGTGGTGTAGTCACAGAGAAGCAGTAAAAATGTTGAAATCTCATTAGACAGAATCTTAATTCAACTCGGTAACCAAACTGCACGCTCTGTCGTGATTATGTTATTTTTTATAATGTTAAAAAATATCGCTTTGCATGATTGTACTTTCTGCATACTTTTCTTACAGCAGCTTCATATCGGTAACAACAGGGCACACTGGAGTGAAGCCACGCACATGATGAAAACACGCGCAAAAACAAGGTCACTAGCGGCAACCGCGCAGTTTGAAATTCGTGAAAACTTTTTAAGTTTTTGAAGTTATGTTGAAATTCGCATAGCCTGACAGTAGGAAGGTGCGATGAGGTACTTACCTGAGATTCACGGCACTTCCATGAGTTAACAGGTGGCCCTTGCAACAAGTCGCGCGGCCGCGCCACAGGTCGCGGCGTGCGTGCGTCGCTCGCGACGGTTCGGCTGCG
This sequence comes from Calamotropha paludella, assembly GCA_927399485.1. Taxonomy (NCBI): domain Eukaryota; kingdom Metazoa; phylum Arthropoda; class Insecta; order Lepidoptera; family Crambidae; genus Calamotropha; species Calamotropha paludella. The sequence goes on along the minus strand of OV656803.1, from coordinate 25,580,607 downwards.
ACACGCGGGCGGCGCGCGCGGGACGCAAGCGCGGCTCGCCCCCGTACCCCCCATCGATTTTCGATGTATCTACGCTGCCTAAGTCGCGGTGTTTACTAATGCAGAGAACTGCCGGCCCCTGGTTCCCCTTCATAACACTTTTCCCTAATTTGGAGGAGTCCCGGCGTGACGACAGGAACGCGCCGCGCCGCCGCCGTTCGTCAAACGCCGATAACAGCGCGCACCCAATCAGATACTTTTCACGTATCGCCACCGTAAATATTGCTGAATAGGACCACTTTAGAAAACACGTAGAGTAATTGACAGGAATGTACGAGCCACTCTCACATTTTATAAGCTCTATTCTTAGTACTACTCAGCCAATTATCCATATCACAAGATATTTAAGCTTTAGGTGTATTTAGTACCAGCTGGCGCTTCTACACGACGTCTGTATGAATTCTATACGAAGAGTCACTCTTGTTTGGCCAATCAAAAAAATAATCAGCTTAGTTGAAAATTGCGATTAATTCTAAAAGGGCCATAATTTTTTTTTAATTATTTGGAATTTGAAATGCGTTTATTATTTAAAAAACTTCATTCGGTTTCACGCCATTTCACATATTTTTTCGTCTTCATTTTCAAATTACAATATGGAACTGGGTGTTAAAGAAAATAAGATTGCATTACTTCATAAAAAAATTGGACTGAAGAATTTATGGCCGGATTAAGTATACACTTCAATATTTTTTCCTGCTGGGGCTAGTACTGTGACTCACGTACAGCGGACAGCAGGCCTGTGAGAATCAGTGGTATAAAACTGCTCCTGACCTGCTCCAGTGATGTTTTTACATAGATTTTATTAAAGTTGCGCCCTGCATGATCGAGCCATCAAAGCTATTTTTTGAAATGTTCTTATTAGCTTTTAGGAATTTAAGTCGACATCATATGATGAGACTCTATGGCCTACCATGTTTAGGAGAATTTTAAATAGCATTATGTCCAGCATTTTTATGAGCAATTTAGCCATACGCTAGAAATAAAACAATAAAATCAAAACAATAACACCTATATTAGTTCTCATAACAATTTGGACTTTATTATTTTGTAACTATAATAATTACTAAAATAAGAATTTATATATTTTTGTGACCACACGGATAGATATAATGGTTAATTTTGAATTACTGCAAGTAAACATTTAGTTCGACTCTTCTAGTAAAATTTGGCTATTTATAAACATTTAACTCAAGTTTTTAACAAGCGAGCGGTGCATTTAAAAGTATATTATATATATGAATGACGATAACTTTTTTCATTGTCATACAATTTCAATTAAACTACTCTTCTTTATCTCCACCTTCATGATGTTCAATTTACAGACACACGGGTTTCTCTACCTTATTTGAAGTTGATTAAAATATACCTACGTACCTCTAGATTGCAATATACTTAAAAAATATCTATGACTTGCACTTTTGACAAAAAGAACACGAATCGTTGAAATCGTTCGCATAAACTTATAACTTTATACGAATTTAAGATATTACTACTGTACCGAATTATACCAATATACTTAATATCATCATTAATTTAAGCATGAGAAACACCCATTGAGTTTCCCACTAGTTCAAAATTAAAACAAGTACAAAATATTTAGTTCTTACACTTCCGCGCACATTACACATTTGAATAAAACGGATTTTGCGCATAATTTATTTTATATTTAATCCCGACGTTTTGACTCCTTTACAGGAGCCGTGATCACCTTCACAATATTTTAATCGGGTACTTTCGTAATTGTTAAATTTTTTATATAAATCAAACAGTCTTATTTTTACATTTTATGTAGTTATTAAATCTATAATCTAAGATAACAGTGGTTTGTGTGTTTGTCTGTCCGCTCTTTTTCCATTGTATCAATAACGTTACCATAGCAACTCGTTAACCGCAAGTAGTTCGTCTACCGAACGCTAGATGGCGAAAAATATATATAATAATAGAAAAAATTTAAAGAATTTTGTCCACCCGTGCGAAGCTGGAACGGGCCGCTAGTTCTCACTACGATAACATTGTATACCACTGAGTCTACTACCAGTTCGGAAATTGGGAGGCCCTTCCGAAAAGAACTGGCGAAAGAAACTCAGGCAGGGAGACTACATCATTAGGTCTTGCAATGTGTGTTTTTGGAGGTATTAATTTATTAATTATTGGATCCCAAGCAGGTGGAACGCACCAACCTTCGGCTCTATTGGGATGTTTTCTGATTTCAATAGCCTGGCGTAGCATCCTAGGAACACATCTTTGTTCTTTGTTTGAGACCACGACAACGTGCTCTCGCACCCGTGTCCTGGACACCACATCGGTCAGTCTTGGGTCACCCTCTGCACCGTCTTAATCTGACAATGTGTGACTTCCTTCCGGAATAACTAAAATAAAAAACCAACTGAAAGAAATACAGTTTTCATCGCCGCACGCCGGAAGATACGCTAATAGCCTCCGAGAAGGCCGAAGGCGTAAGTTTCTCCAGGCGACAGACTGTAAAACAGGTTTCGAAAATTGGTTCAGACGCATGAAACTTTGTATAAAGGGTAATTAATGGAGACTTCTAAGAAAAGATTTCATAAATATATTTTATCCGTATAAGTTGCTTTTACAGTTTCTCAAAACTCAGAGTATCACACGTATATTCCTGATATTGGATGGATGGAAAAATTCTATTATTATTATTTTATAACATTTATAAGATTCTGCCCATGCGTTCGTCGCGTTGAATATGGATTTATAAAGCTGTTTTTACATTATAAACGAACATATTTATTTTATTTATTTAGATTTATCAAGAAATTACAAAAAAGCAAGTAAATAAAGATTTCCACGCAATAACGCTTAGATAGCTAAGCGTTATTGCGTCTCATACTGTAAACTTACGGATATGAAGCAAACATTTAACATTTGATATCACTGCAATGCGGAATTTCGGTGTGTTACTGGATATAATGAAGGCGATCGGCTGCAGACTGTATCATAAGTAATTAATTATTACATAGAATATACATTCTGCAGAAAATTATAGAAGCCCCAATGCAATTGAAATAAATCACTGCATTTCTTACGGATTTAACTTTGTCGTTTTTGCATCTGCATGGTGTTTGAAGGACCTTGTATTTATGCAAACGGTGTTTTGATTTTATAGTAGGTAAACCTTCTGTGAATTAATCTCGACACAAAATTGCGGTATTAAATTATTACTCTTAATTTCACTTAATAAGATAAGTTTCGTGTAGTATTTTTAGTGTATCAACAGCACATGTTCATCTGTGAAGATTGTATTATTCTTATTGAAATGTTTTTATGTTGATGAATTGAATATATGCGTATATCGCTGTTTTTTACACTTTCCCCATTTTTCACGAGACTACTTGCAGAAGAAATTAATTTAAGAAACCCAACTCGAAGTAGCATATGAAGGGCGCTATTAATTTCTGCGATCTTTATAGAGAGTTAATGAGTTAAGTTATAGCTAGTGGCCTTCCATGCAATTATTTCTGTAAAGTTTCATCCAAATCCGTTCTGTTGATTTCGCGTGATTCGGCTCACTCGTCGTCAGTAAAATGAAAATAAACATACCAAATTATATCACTCTCCTCAAATAAGTAAATTACTTATGCCCCCGAACCAACAGAAAAAGAAAATCACAAGTTGTAAAATAGTAATACTTATTTAAACAAACCGGTAAATAATGTTGTTATTTACCATCTGTTAGTTTACCAACTGCAAAAAGTTTATAATTGCTTTCATTGCGAGCAAGGCTCAAGTAGCTTCAAAAAAGTTGACATTCTGACGAAGGTGAGAAGATACGTCACGCCGAAACAGTTGCTCATCCTTTAGCAAGCACAAGTTCGATCGTGTATGGAGTGTCATTCTCATCTGATCCTTACCACCCAGACATGGTACCCTTAACATCCAGACACGATCAATTGCAATTTACATTAAATTAGCGGCCAACTTCATCCTGCTGGTTTATTCCATGACGCTTTTGCGGCCAACGTCAACATGATAATTTTGTGTCACGTCTTAAAATTATCCTCTCATCATTTTTTCATAACGCGCCTAAAGAAGTATGACTTCAAAATTTAAAATGTTTGTCAGTACCTATAAAAGATGGTATGGTGGTTTATTAGAAAAATGTTGAAAATATTATAATCTACTCTAACAAAATAATGTTATAATAAAAATTTTTTTCATTACGTTTCGATTACAGACCATTGATACAATACTGCGCCAATTCGTATAGCACTATTTCATTTTTTATCTGTGCCTCCGCGCGCTTTGGCGCATGCGCGCCATAATACGTTTCCTTGCAATTCGTTGTTGTGTTTTGCTGGATAATTATTATTGTTTATTAAAATGTCTGATAGTAAAAGTGAAGAAAATTTAACGCCGCCTGACATTTTAGAAACTGCGGCAGCAGTCAGTCTTAATCCACTACCAATAGTCAAGAAAATTATACGATAAATGTTATCAAGACTTTTTAGCGTAGAAAATGAATAAAAATGCTACTTCGTTCTCAGAGAATGTTTTATTGGCATATTTTCAAGAATTATCTGAAAATTTTAAATGTTCGTCTCTGTGGTCTAAGTATTCAATGCTAAAGAGTACTTTAATTGTAATATACAAAATGCTAACACTTACAATAACCAATAAATAAACTGTATCAATCTCTATCTTTGATTTGATATATTCAATGTATGAGATTAGATAAAGTAGTGTATGAAACTGTACATAACTAGGTATCACACACTCGTGTGTGATACCTAGTTATGTACAGTTTCATGTGTGTACAATTGTGTACAAATGTGTGTACAACTGTACATAACTACACACTGTACAGTACAGTACAGTGTGTAGTTATGTACAGTTTCATATGTGTACAGTTTCATGTGCTTTGAAAAAACTCGCATCGCTCGTTTTTTAAACTCACACTCGTGTATAATACCCCTCATTATGTAGGTACCAGTTTCATAAACTACTATAACGTCATTAAAATTTAAAGTAAAATAACAAAAATTGATTTATATGAAAACACGATGCACACAGAAAAACTACCAATTCTGATTTAAAGCTGAAAACCATTCCTCGGGCAGGTAAAATTTTGTCAGAAATTTGGAATTCAATTATTAGATATAGATAATAAACCAGTAGTAGCAGAATATTTCCTCCAGACAATGAAGACGTTGGACAAATGACAGACGTATTAGATGATCAACATTGGTATAAAAGACATGTGCAAGAGTCCCAATATTTTTACAAATTAAAAATGCACTAATAAGGAATGCCGTGCTGATATAAGGAGCGATATTTGTAAAATCTTCTTCCATATTTCAGTTCAGTTCAGATGTGATTCGTGTGCTCTCTTTATTTTACCTCTTACGACAACCCGACTTGTGACTGTTTTGTGATTGATTGCTCTACGAACGACTTGGCTATTGAACTGGTTTCCATGTGTGCTTATCCGAAGACTTGGCAAGTTTGCATGTATTAAGGACTACGGCTCGAAGACAAGATCAAGACTTTACCAATGAAGAATATGCTGATATTTTGTTTACATCTGGCGTTGCTAGTGGCAATGTTTCAGCTGCCCAGCGCGAATATCAATTACGATACTCCAATCGTTGCTTGCCCGATGTTGGCTTATTCTGTCGAGTTTATCGACGAGCACGTGAGACTGGAAGCTTTCAGAGACGACGATGTATGTTATCTTTATTATAATTCTCATTTTGTACCTTCAAAATCAGGTAAATCCAGTGTCATACTGTTTATTAATATTTTTTTTTACCAGGTGACGCGGGCAGACCACGGGAGCGCCATGTCGATGACTCCACGATTCCACCACTTCTACAAGAATGGTCGGTAAAGCCCTTGGGATGTCTTAATTTAAGGTATGGCAGGTTATTCATGAATCTGGAAAGCATCCCTACCACTACACTCCAGTCCAAGTACTCGAGGATAGAGATACTGTGAGAAGAGTACAATTCTGAAGATTTCTTCTGAATTGTGACATCAGAAACCCAAGTTATGTGAACAATATTTGACGGACAGATGAGTCTAAGTTTGACAGAGATGGCATAACCAACTACCACAATGCACACAATTGGGAAGCAAAGGTGGTTAGCAACCCGAAACTAAAGCGGCCTAAGGGACCCCAAAGATGGATATCGGTAAATGCGTGGATGGGAATTAACCATCTGATTGGACCTCATTTCTTGCCCGATAATTTGAAAGGGGAATATTACGAAGACTTTTCAAGAAATACTTATAGAATTTATTAGAAGACCAACCATTAGCAACTTACCGGAAAATGACATTACAACACGACAGATATCCTGCACACACATACAAGCGCCAAATTAGAAATTGGTTCGATGAACAACTGGATCGGCATAGGAGGATCCATACCATGGCCAGCAAGAAGCCCAGATTACGTATGGGAGCATATGAAATCTTTAGTATACCACGAAAACCAGCCCGTTGCAAATGTGAAAGAGTTGAAAAGAAAAATAATTGTAGCAACTAAACAAATAAAATTAAACATAAGCCCAAGAGTTATCAAATCAGACTTAAGGAAAAGGATGAGGATTTGTGTCAGAAACCAAAGTAGACATTTTGAAAATGAGTTATGATACAAAAAGAAATATTTTCATTTTCACTTGACTATCTTGATATTTTGGTAAAAGTGACCTTACTTTTTATTTTCTACCTGCTCCATTGTTTGCCTAATATCTTAGGCATTAGACCAACTGCGTCAAAGTTGTATACCTCATTTAAAATCTTAAGATATGTAAATTTTATTTTTTATTTTTGAGTTAAAGGTGCAAATTTGTTTGTAAAACTAGTATTTTTTTCTATGTTTCTTGAATTTAGGAGATATGTAATGAGACCTTTAATAAGACAATAGAGAAAAAGAATCCGTATCTTTTGAGTTTTATCTATGTGTCTTTAGTTTTTATGTTACCACCTATGAGTTTCCCAAAAAAAGCAATTTTTTGACGTTATACCTACTTGTTTAGGTGCTTTATGAAAGAATGATGAGAGTGAAATTTTAAGATTCGCGCGCATCACTGTGACACAAAACTATCATGTTGAAGTTGTGACACAAAATTATCATGTTGAAGTTGGCCGCAAAAGCGACATCGAATAACCAGCAGGATAAAGTTGGCCGCTAATTATGAATGTGTCTTTGTGATTTTAAATTATATATGATAGTTAACAATAATCTATATAAAATTGTGATATTAGTTATCTTTGTAGTAACGATAAAGAAGTATAACTTCTTACGTGCGTACATAAGTACACACAACGATGGCAGATGAGTGTCCATATAAAAATAAAATGTTTCAAATGACCTCTACTATAACCCCTTACAAGATTATGTTCTAATTCCAAGTCACCCTGTATATTACATTAGTATCACACAAGCTTTACAGTACTTACCTTGGGCCAGACTATGGTGTGAATGTAAGAAATATTATTTTTATTTTAGTTAGTTCGCGCGCTCATTAGTGATCATTAGTCAACTCGCGGCCACGGCTGAGGTAACCATTGTGTTTATCCCAATGGAAATTCTATATACATGGTGTTTGGTACTAAATGTATATTTCCGAATATTGCACAATGTAAATATATGGCAAACAAACCCGAAAATTATTGTGAAGCCTGAAAAATTTGAGATTTATATAATACCTGCAGGTATTACATAAAATGTGTAGATTTGATCGGCCGCGTGTTGGCGGCGTAGATATGAGGAATCTCACTGAGATGTAACCTTCCTTCCGCCACGGTTCTGTGGGTCCTTTACGGCAGTCACCACCTTAAGATACTGGGATATGATATCTTTAAGATATCAGTTTTAAACGAAGGTGCAATTGAAAGTCTAAATTATCATCGTGTCTACCGCCGTATGTATCGTCCAGTGTAATGCAGTGTCATCTAATGTTTATGAGCATGGAACAGTTTTAATCCCTTCTAAGAATTTTATTTATATATATTTCTATTTTAATATTAACATTTTTATGATAAGTACAAACATACTGCAGCATCTAAATGTTTATATATAGGTGTTAGTTATACCTATACACTATGGTAGATAAAGTACCATACATTAAACCCCGGAAAATACTACAAAGCCTAAAAACCACCACTAGGCATTTTTTTTATATGGACAACGGTGAAATGACTACCCGAGACGTAGATGGACTAATGTTTTTTATATTCTATTCCATTAATAGTCAATTACAATACATTATGTAGATCTACGATCACCACTGTGCAGTTTGCATGAAAAGAAACACAATGGTTCTAGTAAAAAAATACATTCAGTTATTTCAACATTTTTCAGTTATTACAAAAATTTCACATTATAGGGTTTCTACATTACGACGAAACTAATGCGTAGGTTGGGTCAAACCAAAAAATTAAAGCCTTTATTCTGTTTACACAAAATTTATTCGTAATTTTCAACACCAAAGCTGATTATAACACATGTTGTTATATATTCAAAAGACCACACAACCAAATAGGTCATAAAACCAATAGGGCAGGTATACAAGTAATAATTAAGTAGAACATATAACATTCATGACTATTGAGTTTCACAGTGGAAAGTAAGGCCACCACTTCATTGCGATACACGTCATGACTAGACATGTACATATATATAATTTTGGCTTTACATTCTTATAAAGATGAGATAAACTGCCAAGTTACAATAATTCCTTGCAAACTCAATACGACTGCTATAAAATATAGCATCTGTGACTACATCGAATCAGCCTCCAGAGCTTATCGAGATATTTCGACGCACGCGTTATCGATATGGTTCAAATTGAAATAGTTCCCTGTAAATACAGCGTACATTACAATAATTCCTGACAAAGCTCCTCGCTTTCGAGCAATAGCGTATTTACGAAGCGCAACTGCCGACTCTAACTAGAAAATGGCGTCTCATTTCATTGGCACCCAGGACCGCATAACCTGCTGCGCAAAAATGGCGTATTTGATATCAAAAGAGAGCAGAGATTCGAGTTGCATTACCAGGTTGAAGTTTAAGGGAAGATTTTGGAAGTCGAGGAAATTTTTGGAAAATACATTTTGTGACAGTCAAACTTGGGAGACTTGACAGACTACCACGTCGTTAATTTGTTTCTCAACCAAGCGGGTAGACACCATGTACTCTACATAATACGCATTTTTTGGATCGTAACTGGTTTCATACGATAATGTATGACGATAATGAAATAGAGTAGTTGAATTTCAACTTACGTGTTTGGAGGCTTTAAATTATACGCCTATTTTTAACACAAATGTTACAAATAAAGGTTTCTAGGCGCTTCTGAAGGTTCTTTTTTATTCCTCTGTTTTGAGAACTAATGCGGCTGCGGCCTTTACTATGTCCCCACCGGCCTTTTCTAATTCTAAACTACAGACTTCTAGGCCGATATCGCGTTCAACGGAGAGTCGAACTCGAACTACCTTTATAGCCTGATGAACGTTCCAGTTGCTCAACTCTAACGCTTCGAGGCATTCTTCTGGAGTTACCTGCTAAGCAAAAAAGATATGTGGTGACTTAAAATTCAGATTTTCAATGTTATAGGTACTTTTATTAGCTTACAACATTTTTTTCCTTACCCACTACAACAGCAAACCAACAGTCTATCTATACCTAGCAGGTGGTCAGGTGAAATAAAAGTATAGAATGTTAATTTTATGAAACATCATAAATTTGTCATCAAAATCAACTAAAATATAAGGGAATATGATGTGAATTATTGAAAATTTGTAACTTTAAATCAATAGGTGAAATATTAAAATTAAAACTTGTATGGAAGGATACGGCAAAGAAAAAATTCAAAATTTTCATTCTTTCAGGTTTTTCGCTCCACCAAATTTGTATTTGGTTTAATACCTAGTTATTCGGCAATATAATTTGAAAAATCATATTGAAAAAATTGATTAACTAAATTACATTAATTAAAACTTGTGTTTAACTTTGTCTTGGCAAATAAACGAATTATTATTATTATTATTACATATTGGACGACCTTTTGGTACAACGGTAACGATCCTGCCTTTCGCGCCGACGGTCCTGGGTTCGAATACAAGCCTTACAGTGTTTACTTTAGGGCTAGGCTAATTGCTGTGAATGTAAGTAATATTTATTTATTTATATACTAACCTGTTTGAGCACTTTGCTCATGATGCGAACCTCATCTGACTCGACACCGCGTTGCCGGCCGCATGGTTTCTGGTCCGCGAACTCGAGCAAATCCTCCACGGATACGTGATCTGTGCAATCTAAGAAAATACTCAATATGTATAATAAACAAAAGTTTCTATAAAATCTTGTTTAGATTGAGAAATGCGAAGCTCCCATGCATCAGCTTCAATGATGAAACTTATGTGACGACATAATTATGAATTCTTAGCCGATTTTCGTATTTTTGTAATGAATCGAACCAACAGGTATGGGATTTCTCGTTTAAACAAAAAGCGCGCTTTATAAAAGTTTTCATTCTTATGGAATTTTAAAAATTACTTAACACTATTGAATTTTATTTCGCTTATATTTAATAAAAAAAACCTTTTTTATGCTAAAAATATATTAAATAGTTGGAAGGTAACATATGGAGTCTGAACCAACATTATAAAAACGTCAAAATAGGTACAGACATTTATTTTAACCGCACCACATTTACTGGTTAATAAATCATTATCATTGATAATAGTATACCGCTGCGCTCCAATATATGGAGCTAGCGACGCTTTATGCTTAGCGACTGGATCGATTTTGTTACTTTAGACTATTTTTATTAGTTTTTTTTCTGCAGAAAAGTTTTTCCCAAATTATTGTCTAGTGTTTTGCTATATCGATAAGCAATGCGATTCTAAAGCTATTGTGGGCAATCCCCGGAGCAATAGCAAGTATTTTAAAAGACGTTGAAAAAGGAACTTTCTTTAATGATTTTGTTCCAATTTATTCGTTAATTTAAAATCATGCGGTACTACCACTTAACAAATAGAAAAATACTTTGCGTTATCAATTCAGCAAAGTAATACTATGCACTGTGCATGGTATTACTTTGCTGAATACCATGCTTTAAATCAAGAATAAAGCGCAGTGATCGAAATTCGAAAGGATAAAACTCACCGCGCACTAATGTTTCTTCCTCCGGCTCTACAATATCTCGTGCTGTTGTACCACTTTTGTTAGTATTCAAATAGCAGTTAAAAGGATTCGCTGAATTACTGCTCGAAAGATTAGTAAAAGGATTTGTATCTATTTTAGGCGGTCCAGCACCATCGAATACATCAACACCGTTTTTCTCAACTTCAATTCTAGTTACTCTTTGATTATCTTTCGGTTTGGGACAAGTGACTGCATTTTGATATATAATAGGTTGAGGGTTTGGCTTATAGTCTGGCTTTTGAATGCTGTCAGGAAGCTTGAGCGGGTACTTTCTGATATGTCTCGGCTTGTCAACTAATTTAGGTTTACTTGCTCGAGGTGGCAATGGAAGCTCGTTCTTGAGCTGCAACATTAAATGAAACAAGTTAAAACAGCTTTTAGAACAAAACAGTAAATATAAATCAACCTGTCATTACAAAAAAAGTAATTACCTCAACTGTGAAGCCTTGAAGCCCATCTGCCTCTCCAACAGCGTTCCTGAATATATAGAAACACAATCAAATCATTAGTATTAGTATCAAAATGTGGGATCTCAGTTATGCTTAAACGTAATACTATCTATATAATCCATAGGTTAGAATAAACTTTATATTCTCTTAGTTTTACTTTATCCATGGCTTAAGCTAAATTAAGTATCGTGTTTTAAAGTAACGTACCGTGTGTATAACCACGATAATGTTCTTTTTTTTTTATCTGAGTGCCAAGTTTCATAAATTCATGAATGATAAAAGTGATTTTTTACTTTAACTGACATTCAAAAATCAATTATTGAAGAAATAAAAATAAGTATATTGTTTTCTTAATTATTCTCTAAAAAACAAATCGAGTCTCACCGAGTGTTTACTAAATCTCATAAGCAATAGTATTAAAATATCATGATGTTAGAACAATCTAAAACAGTTAACATCAACTCAGCTTGTACCAAAAATGGCCCTCTCTTTTTGAGGAGGCCATATTTTTGTCATATGGTGTGGATTAATTTACCATAAGTAGTAGAACGCTGCTGCTCGTTTTGCGCTCTACAGGCGTATGGTGATTGACTCCACTATTATTAGTCTCCTTTTATCTCCTTTTGTGAGGAGAAATAGATTTTATACAATATTATTATTACTTTACGGCACCATTAAGATTAAAGCGTAGTACTCTGACGGCTACATGACTACAAGGCTACCACTATAACATAATGATAATAATAATTTACTTGTGATAAAATCTTTTCAATTCAAATAATTTGTTTTTCATTTTTTTTTGCATTCACAATGTAATATTTCTATAAGATATAAAATACGTATGTAAAAAACAACTACGCATCCCTCTTGAGGGCTCGGAGGCGTAGTTATTTTTTACACACGTATTTTATATCAAATAATTTGATTTAATTCTTACTAGCATATCGCCGCGAATACGTCCTCGTGAAATTAAGGGTTATTACGTACCCCTGTTTGACAAATCTCAAAACATCAGTCACTTAGCTTCCAATTTCGATTGATTGATGCGAAACATAAAGTAAGTTTAAAAAAATCTTTACACAACATTAACAACATTTTTCCTGCTGAAGCTAATATGACAGAAATAATCTATGCGGAGGCAACGTACAGCTAAAACCTTAGATAAACATCTATAATAATTTTTGGGTACTGCACCTAAGACTTTATTTACTTATATAATTACAGGCCACATGGTACATATTAAAACAACAACACAATATTCAAGCTAATAAACGTTTCTGATATGCACCAAAATAACGGCGTACACAACACTTGAATTAAATTAATTACGTAAGAGTAAAAAAAACTTGCAAAAGAATAGATTGACAAGTCCTAAAGTACCCATCAGTCCAAAGTTAGGGCCTGATAAATACTCCAAGATCAATGACTTGAATTTTCGAAAGCTGTTACAAAATACATCCAAATCATGAGAAGCATTACTCATACTATAATACTTTGTGGAAATTCGTGCCATAGGAGACTGAAGACCAAGATTGGTGCGAGCAAACGTAGCAAACACGGGAGCAACTGTACTCACATTTGCTCCCGTGTTTGCTACACCGTGAACTTTTACCAGTGTTCTATATTTATCGTGTAAATACAATGATCTTAAACAAATATACAACAACATATTGCGTCACCTCGCATTAGACTTATTTAAGGTTGAAAAATAAGCAGCTTAGGAAATCGTTGGGGTTCAATGGTGTTCGAGATATTAACACAGCCTGAATGAAATCTCTATTTTCATGCCCAAGTTTCAAAATGCAAATATTATTTCTTTTGCCTCAATACAACAAGTAACCAAACCAAAGTAAATCAAATATCTTCTTAGTCGGTACACTCTTGCCAGAGTGGTCGTGGTCATCATTACGAATCACGATGAGTGGTGATTTTAGTTATACGACGCCATTCATCACGGAGTGCAGCCTTTCGGGTGCATTCATAAACCGAGCACTTAGTTGCGGCCTTGATCTGGTCTGTTCATATCATAGGTGATCTACCACGTGGTTTGGTGCCATCAACTTTTCCTTGCACCACGTGACGTTCTATGGAGTCATTACCGTGACGAGAAACATGGCCAAAGAAGGTCGTCGAATGTCGAAATACGTGACTGAAATGTGGTTGATAGGCGCTGTCTGATGCCGAGTTCTTTTAATATGGACTCATTTGTACGAAACTCTGTCCACGACACTCCTAGCATTCGTCTCCAGCACCACATCTCCAAACTTTCTTCTTCTCGGTTTCACGACGCATAGAGAAAAATGGGGAATATAAGGCAATAAACGAGCCTGATTTTCGTGGTCTTGGTAATGTTCCTATTGCCCCAATTGCCCCCTTTCCCATTTTGCCCATAGCAGATCTAGCGATCGCCATGCGCCGCTTGGCTTGGCCTATGCATCCGCTTTCGTTTGATATCAATGCCCCAAGGTAAATGTATGATTGGACAACCTCGCAATTCTCTATTTGTGTGATCTCTGGTAAGTTGTTCAAATATACCCTTATTTATTAACATTCCAAGTAATCAATGGGTAGTCAAATAGAGTATTGAGTCCAAAAATTCGCACTTTAGTAGTTGCATGTTACATGAACTAGCCACTGAAATAAGCTTTCAAAAACTTGGTGTAGGCATGTTTTGGAATTGAACACCACTAAACAGCGCCATATTATAGCGTTATTATACTATATTTTTAACAATTCAAAAAAATTTTCTTGCCTCAAGGGTAGGTTTCTAGAATAGTAAGTATTATTTTTATTTTACACTAGCTGACCCAGCCACGCGTTGCTGTAGCACAGTAAAAAAATAATTTGCTCTATTTTTTTTTAAAGTCAAATAAGATTTGTTTCTAAAATAAAAGTAGCCTAAGTTACTCCTTATTACATCAGCTACCTTCCAATAAAAGTCCCGTCAAAATCGGTCCAGCCATTTCAAAGATTAGCCGGAACAAACAGACAGACAGACAGATAAAAATTGTAAAAAATGTTATTTTGGTGTAGGTACCGTATATATATTCATATGTATGTAGTAAAAAACGGTTATTTCAATGTTACAAACAGACACTCCAATTTTATTTATATGTATAGATTATAGGTAAATCGAAAAGATTGATGCCTCCTAGGGGCGCTAATACATGCACTTAACTTTAGCAGGCGGGTGACGATTTTTATTTAAATAAATTTATTCAACGTCATATAGGACTTCAATGAAACAAATCGTAATTTAAATTGTAGCTGAACCTAATCTATTCGTGGAACCGCCAGAAAATCTTTTTAGTATAATTCTTCCAAATTAAAAAAAATAATGTTTCTAAAGAAATTGTCAATAATTAACCATAATTAATGCTTTTTGTATGTTTTCAACCTTTAAATTGTGACTTATCTTATTTAAAATTCATACATTCTTACGTTCATTCGTTTTGTTTACAACCATTGTTACCATAATTTAGCTTGACCAACATAATTAAGCGATTACATTCAGACAGACAGACAGGACAAAACTAATCTTTTTTGTGTTTTCACATATTTTTTATTGTTTTTTATTGTTTTCTACTGCTGTGTTATTGTATTTAATAACTAACATTAACAAAATTTGGTAGTTATTATAACATTTGTAAAAATATTGAAAGGAAATAAAGAGAAAAAATGTGTAGTAACAGAAGTACAAGTTTTAAAGTTTCGATTCTGGGAAACCAAAAAGCAACCCATATAAATGCAATTTTCAGTATCAATCTCTTTACAATAAGTAAAAATAATTAATAATGGTCTGGATTCCAAATTCTTTACTAAAACTATCTTACAGGATTTATGCGCATATAGGTGTGTAGGAAAAATCGATAAAATTATTAAACGTGTTAGATTATTTTAAACATCTGTAAACTACTTTTTCTAAAATACGCATGCAATAAATAAAAAAGTAACATTTCTTGTCGAGTGGGGTCCCACATTTACACTTGTAAAGGCGACTTATAATAACGGAGTCCCGTAGACCACAAAATGGGTGGCTGCGTTTTCAAATTATTGTATTTTTACTGTGATCTCTAATCCCCATGACAAGCGTGGAGACTATGGTAAATCCCTTCTTTTTTAGGAGGCAGCAATAAACACCTTACGGCTGAGATGATGAAAATTACGAGGGGTGTTTGCAGCATATACGTAGGCCGAGGTATTTTAGATAAATTTGAATAACAAAAACGATAAAATTAGACGTACAAAAACGAACAGGAAAATACATTTACTATTTTCACCGAACTTCACATAATGAAATTAGATGCGAATTAAAAATAATTCGATGGGGTCTATTAAACTATAGAGAATATTATTTTATGTTGTGTGCTTTTCAATCGCAGGTTGTTGCAGCTACTTTTATAGTGTCGTTATTAATTATTACATTAATAAATTCTTAGAAACCAGTATCCAAATATGTTAAGTTATTTAATACTAGTTGATGACGTACTACTATTGCGCGTTTGCTAAAACTATTACGAAAACTGTGTAGGCTAATGCATTTGACAATTTGACAGTGAACTGTTACTTGTAATTTTATCATGAAGTAGCTGTTTGTTTCCTTTGATAATAAATATAAAAAAATTACTTGCTAGCTATTAAGCTAAAAGTGACACATTGGGAAAATTCGACTTATTATAATTACCTGCTAGAATACCCTTTTTGCAAAGAATGGAAATTCTTGCATGAGTTCCCGCGAGGTGCCGGCTTTGGCATAGTGCCGGGCTTGTACATTCCCGTGCCGTCATTGCGGATTTGGGTTATAATGAGGGCTGATGTTGGAGTGGGCTGCTCGATGAGGCTCGTGTATGCAAGCTTGCACTCTTCGGTGATTGTTGCCTAGAACACGATATTAGATCTTAACGTAAAAGCATTATTAAATAATTGGTCTGGTTGACAAAGGATTAATGTCTTTTTTCGCGTTAGCTCAGTAATGCATGCGTTATATCTAATTAGAAGAAAAAGTGACAAAGGTAATTTACTTGAATATCCGGCACACTGTGGGCTTCTTCGCTGAAATTCCGTCGTTCTCTTCCTGCAATTAAATAACTAATTAATAACGAGAACTAAGTTAAATTCTAGTAAAATAAATTCATATATTTAGATCTTGTCTAGTAAAAAAATCTAATAACCTTGATTATGTGATGTTTTCTGATAAACGAAAATCAAGCATTTATGTTTTATGTAAGAGCATTATATCATGTAAGCAAATAAATAATGATAAAGTTATTTTCACTTGTAAGCGTAATTTACTATAGAAAGTTAATTAAGGAACAGATAATACGGATATTGACACTATACACCGTCAATTTTGAGTTGTGAATAGCTAAAGAGTCATAGCCTTTTGAGGTTTCATATAAACCTGAATACAATTATGACTTAAGTAACATTAAATAACGTTTATAAAGGCCAAAAGATTTTAAGGGATATGGATACCATATGAAATACCAACTTAATATATATCCTTTTTCGAAAGGATATAGAGTAACTCCTATCTTTTTCCGGATTCATCTTACGCATGTCTACAAAAAGTAGTGCCTTACTATTCATATAAGGTTATTTCCATTTATTTGCTGAATGTTTAACTATCTCATGTTTAATCATCATGAGCTTATTGTTTTACTATGCTGGGAAACATGCCCTTAGGGATGAAAATACCAAAGGAAAAAGGAGTAATTTCTTACCTAACTATGGAATTGGTTAGAAATACATAAATGTCTGGCAAAATGTGAGTTGTTATATTGACCACGGTAAATAGTCTACAGTGGTAACTTTAAGAGCTACTTGAAACATTTACTTTGTGAAACTTGCTACAATAGTCAGTCGAAGCACACATCTTTGAACAAAACCAAGATTCATAAGTCGGGAAATTTAGTAATGGGTAAATTAAGTGCACACCTCCAATTTCCTTCTCTGGTTCGAGTGGGACGGCACGGTGCGATGACATCTGGGGGAACTTAAAATGAAACTTGGAGCGGTCGTTGGGTGAATTCGGTCCTTTGGTTTCACTATCCAAATCCATCGACCTGTTGATAATATTTTTTTTTCGTAATATTTAAAATGAAAAATATAGATATAAGGTATTTTTAGTTTTTAAGCGATCTTGCATGTATAATTTAATTATTTAGCCAAGATATTAAAATATATCAAGATATCATAATCATTTTATAAGTTACAGCACTAACCTTGTAGTCAGTTCGTTGGCCATAGCGCATGCTATTTCTAGAGTTTTCTCGTCGTGGGCTGACATAGGTTTCATTGTACCGGTTTGCAAAGATTTCTTTCTCTCACTTTTGCTTAATGTATGAGATCTGAAATGTTAGAAAATATTCTATAAATATCACCGTCAAGCTTCGATAGTTGGAATGGTTAACAACTATACAATATTTTAGATTTTTTTTTGCATTTTTAATGCTTTCTTATAAGATAAATTATTTTAATAGAAAAATACTAGAAAAAATCGATTTGGCTCACAAGTGAATTCTCAGGCAGGAATCGAACCCGCAACCTTTGGAAGTCCGGTCCAATGTTCTCCCGATTTAGCTACCGAGCATTGTGAACAACTTATTTTAGAAAAAAATATCTTATAAGTTAGCATTGAAAAATGCAAAAAAATTTAATGGCTGTTTCTTAATCGAATGTCCAAACATTTGTAAAAATGTTCCGTTAGAAAACGAGAGGATGTTCCTCTCATTGATGAGGCCTACAGCGTAAAATAAGAAAGGTATTAGAAAATTTGACGGACTTCCAAAGGGGGTTCGATTCCCGCCTGAGAATTCACTTGTGAGCCGAGTCGATATTTTCTAGTATTTTTCTATCAACATAATTTAACTATAAAATATACAATACTGGCTACTTCACAAGTCAATATATCCACTTTACCATATAACGTTACAGTGGATTTTTAACAAATGTCCAAAATTATGTATCGTGAGATTGAAATTAATTTAATTTGATAAAAATCTATCTTAACAAATAGCACTTAAATCATCGTGGTTAAGTAGAAAAACCATGTTAATTTAGAGTCAATGACCAGGTGACCATGTACGCTGAATGTAAACACACTGAAATATTTATTTAATATTAAATAAGTTAACTTTTTGTTTCACTTCTTTGCAGTGCAAGTGCAGTCACTTGTTTCGCTTCATTGACCAGTGAACATAGAACCATCAGTGATTCTCTATTCACTGATATCAGCAGTATAGTCCTATTAGTGACATAATTGTTGGTTAGGTCAGAACGATAGCACTGCCTGCCGCAATATATTTTTTTTAATTTGTCATTGTTTTTCTTACTCATACCACCTGTTACAATAAGTCTGTGAGATATTAAGTTCTTAAATATGTCATTTTAGTTATAAAATGTTCTATAAGTAGAAACATTGACCTAATAATGTAATGATATATTGATCTAATAAAATAAACGAAGACCGTTTTGGTAGAAAATGTGTTATCCCTTTGGTATGTATAATATATGTGTTTTACATATTTTTTTCCATTTGTAATCAGTTAGAAAATGTATTTTTTTTTTAGGAGAGAAACATATTATCGTTATTCTAAAATATCGTTATGTCCTATTATCTTACATCTACGTATTCTAAATTGCTTTAAATTTAAATAAACTACATGATTAATTACCTTGCTGACTCCGTGTCGTTATATTTACTCGTGGCACCCTGAAAATAACGTAAACCATTAATTATTTTAATAAACAATCATGATCTTACTACGACGTACTTCCTTGCATACGAAATTTACCACTATTTACTAACGTTAATCAAGACACTAGATTGAAATGAAGTAAACTAGCATTTTAAATCTAATAAAACTTAACTTAAAATTTCAATGAAACAGATTAATTATACAGCTATGTACAATGGGTACGAATACCATCAAAAAAACAGAAAATTAACTTAAGAAATTTTACAAAGCCTGAATTCGTAAAAAACTTTTATGAAACTTGTACTAGTTACAAAATACAAAGATTCTCTCATATCCACTGTACTACTGATTAAATGAATCATATTAACTATGTTTTGAATTTCTCTAGAAAATGTGCAAAGGAGGAGGGTAGCTAAGACTGGTTTTTGGCCTATTTTATTTTTCACAAAAAAAAGAAAATTTTTTTGCTAGTAAGTATAGATCATAAACAGTCGATTTGACCATAAATGGAACCTCAACCTCCCCCCTCCCCCTTATTCACCCTATAGTCTATTTTTCGATGGTCCAATATTAAACTTTATGGTGTCTATGGACTTGGCTTTTTGCCCAGATCCCAAAAATAACCCTTGCGCAGAAATCTGTCTATTATTGGTCGATTTATAGGAAATAGTCTGAACAAGTCGAAAAATCTGCATTACTTGAGGTTGTCTAATATGAGCACGCGATAGTGCAATATTGCACTTTATGGTGTCCACGGACTTGGATTCTTGCCCAGATCCCAAAAATACCCCTTGTGCAAAAATCTGTCTATTATTTGTCGATTTATAGGAAAAAGTAAAAAAATAGACTATAGGGTGAATAAGGGGCGAGGGGGGGAGGTTGAGGTTCCGTTTACGGTCAAATCGACTGCTTACGATCTATACTTAATGGATTTTTTTTTAATTAAATAGGCCAAAAACCAGCCTTAGCTACCCTCCTCCTTTACTTTTTGATTGAAACATCCTAAAATTTTAAGTACATTACTTCTACAACACTTGGTCATGACATACACAAAAAAATAATTTTCAATTGGACAAGTTTCTGACATTGAACTCTTTTGTATTCTTATTCAAATCTTTATATTATTTACAAGGTACTTGTTGAGTTATACGCACAGCAAGCGTAGCGAGACCGGCGGGTCCTGACGCGACTAATTAAAGTGTTTAGTTACATAGACATTAATGACTTTTTAGTAGAAATAACAAAGTCATCGTGAACGAGAAACTCTTGCTTAATTATGCTACACCTACTTGAGTTGACACGTATGCAATGTAAAACAGACTTGCGATCGGTGCCACCCAACTGACATACCAAGATTAATCAGTTTTTTAAGACGTTACAATAATACACAACTCTAACAAAAATTACCACTTTAAAAGTTACCTCTGGCAAATGGATTTCTACACAAAAGAAAATAATAGATAAGGGTAGGGAGTCACCAAAAACATTATTGTTCATGTTTACGTGTGCAATGTCCATAACCTTACTAAATTATATACTGATCTTTAGTGTGAAAATACTGAGAGTCAAACCACAATTTTATAAAATATCGTGATTGTCAAACAATGGACAAACGGAAATATAGCTGTTTAAAAACGAAAGCCAAAAAGTACCAATTTAAATAACCTTAATATATCTTATCTATAATCTAGAATTGCATTAAAAGTCTGATAAATTGTATGTAATTATAAAAAGAACCAATAATCACTATTTCATAAATAATTCAAACTTAATAACATATAATGCTTCATATAAAGAGGTGGCGTGGCATTCAGCCGTTTTATTTACTTTGTATTTGTTTTATCTACCGCAATGAGTTCAACATCAACAACTTTATAATGACTAATTTTAATACCACACTACATGACCATTTCGAACTTATTATCTTACCAAGACGAATCCACGTATATGACCTGAATAAATTAAAACATTTGCAATTACTTGTATGTTTTAAAGACATCGGATTTAAATACTATAGGTAAATTAAATATAAGAGGCATCGAAGCGCCACGATGGTAAGTCTTCGTTAAAATCCTGAAAACAGAGTGGTTAAATAGATTTCATTCGTATGTCTGCTTACAACTTTTTGTAGGTAAGCAGATCTAACATACAAAAAATTACCTAGATAACTTACACTTTCATCACGTTTTCTGCCATCCATGCTGCGAAACAATGACTCCATCTCTTCTAACAAGCTTTGACTAAAATCTCCATAGGTTTTCTAAAATCAAAAGCGTACAGTCAGGTCTTTGTGGATTATGATTTCATTTTAATTTAAAATTATTAATATAATTTTAAATGAATTTTACAAAACAGACATTCCCTAGATACTACGGAATGTCGACCGGTTGGGCCGAAGGGGAGTGAACTTCGGATCCAAACGGTCTCGGGTATGAACCGTGAAGCGAACCTCGGAAGGCCTAAATGTTCTTGTGATGGATATGAGCATTTGTGCAGTCAACAACTTAAAATTAACTGTCAACTATATGCTTTGAAGATTCAACTGTAAGTCTTAAAACAAAGAATTCAATATCAATCAAGAAAATTTTTCAGTCTATATAGATAACTATTATAAATTAGAATACATTTTTATTATATGTTTATTTCTAATAAATTATTGTTGAACTTAAATTGTTTAAGACTGTAAATCAGACATCTTAATTAAATATAATTAAAAGAAATTGTAGTATAATTTTATGCAGTTATTTTTTATTCGTAATACTTTTATTTTATATCCTTTTTACTTACAGGAATATTGGGACTCTCCGGTGGGACTATGTTTTCTAATCTCGCATTTTCGGTGGCAATACTCTCCTAAATAAAAATAAATAAATTTACACAGTCACTAAAGTAACTTATAATTAGTTGCACGTGAAAGGTTAGTTATAGTGAAGGAAAACTTAAATTCATTTTTATAAATAAAGTGAATGTAGTCGCACCGCAATGACCAGCCGTCGATAACTGATAATGCATGCATTTATCGGAAACAGGAAGGTGATTCATGGATGACTGCAGACTACAGCTGGCTAAAATGGGTACTTAAAGGCTTGTACTCTGTTTTGGAATTGTATGGCATGATAATACCTCCATTAAAGCGCTTGTCAATTACCGCAAGAGAGCCACACATAGACGACACATGTGCATTGCAAGGCATGTAGTTTGTGCCTGAATGTGATCTGTTTTTGTGCCTAAGACAAACTTTCATTCAATAAAAACCGCAAAGATTAAATAAACGGAAATATAAACAAAAATCATGTGATCATCAGAAAACAAAATAAAAGCACTCAATTGTACAATTGTATGAAAATCATCTACTTTCTAAGCCGTGGCATATTTGGTCAAGGTAATGAATGATAATTTCTCGAGAATTGATAAAAAATCTGTAATGAAGTCGGATTTGAGGCTGTGCATTCATTTGAGTGCAGATTATTTCTTATTTATTCGTTGAATTGGTAATAAAGAAAGCATCTAACTTAAATATTACATAGCTGTAACTCACGCTCCCGTTAATATGATAAAAATCTGGAAAGACCCAAAAAAAGCTTTTTAACAGACATTAAATTTTCTTTTCAACATTTATCAATATATATTAAATGTATTTGTTATTTAGAAAACAAATAACGTCGAGGACTGGGTCGTCGACATCCTATATACGTTAATTTATAACATGGTTCGCTTCAAGTATAAGTTACCCATGAATGGTTTAAATGTCAGTGTTCAGTTAACCTGTCAGTTAAAACTGTAGTCCTCATAACTTAAAGTAAACAATCAATATTATTTGATTTGTCATTCAAAATTTATTTTATAACTTGAAACCAATCTGTAACCAGTAAGATGTAACTTGAATACTTTTACTTAGAAACATTAAATTTAAGGGGTATCAATGCCCAATGTATATGTCGCAGTCAACTGGTTAAAATAGCCGTTCAATCAAACAGCTAGCCCTTTGACTGAACAACGCCATTCAATCACGCGGCTAGACGACGCTTAGCCAACTGGTTAAATTGCAAATGAACTAAGGTGACCATTAGTTTAGTATGTAATTTAAGAGAGTCGGAAATCTTTTTTTAATTTCTTGGGAGATTATTCTTGGATTAAGTTTAAGAGGTGACCAAAAGTTAACCTAACCTAAATTTTATAAATAGTTTAAATTTTGATTCACTCGTCTCGCTCGTAAGTGCCCCCATAATTACTGTCTCCTTAATAAAACTAGTAACGTATATTTACTACTTTCTTTCCGAAAAATATCTTGAAACAATCACAAACACCGGCTAGTTGACGCCATATAGAAAACAAAATGCACCTAGCGCCGCGATGGTGAGCGCTGAACTAATTCAATTAGACGGCGGCTTTTGAATCAGCTGTAGTGTTAAACGTTTTGAGCGACTCAAATATTCATTTAAAAAGCTAGACGTGTAGTTGAATGGCGTTGTTCAGTCAAAGGGCTAGCTGTTTGATTGAACGGCTATTTTAACCAGTTGGCTGCGGCATATACATAACTCATTATTCCATAATATATCAATATCTCAAACATTAAAGAAAAAGCACGTTTGTCTTTTCTTTGGGAATGAAGTTCTATAAAGACAAAAGTAGAATATCAAAGTACAAAAGTTAACCCTTTCCGCGACAGCAAAAAAAAAATCCAGTGTTGAGAAACCTTTCTAAATAGCCATATTCAATTAGGGTGAGGATTCAAAAGATCCTCGTTACTTACCGTATCTGTGTCCGATATTTCGTGATACTCATGCACTTCATCGACGCTTGCCGTGCCGTTTTCTGTTTTATTTGAACGACCCAAAGTCGCAGATTTTACCTGTCCCATAAATTATTATAATTAAAGCTCAACATGTAAGAACCTAGCGTTGAAGAATTTACCTATGTAACGACTGTTACACTGTTACGACTAAAGGTTGTGACGTATTGTGCAAAACGTTTGTTTATAAAATTCAACAAAAAAAGGAAACGCGAAATTGAATTGTTCTAGATTAGAAAAACGGGCGTAGGTATAAAATAATAGGATTGAGTATGGATGAATGAGCACGAGCGAGCGCGCGCGATCCCGCGCATGCTAGTGAGCTAGATGGCTCGCGAACTTTGTTTGAGATTTATGTTGACTTGACGAAATGAATTTGGAACGTTAGCTACTGCGAATGACTTAAAACCTTAATCTCCGAAAGCAATCAAATTAATACGTTTATTATTTACGACTAAAGACGAGTTTATATGATTTTGGACTTTGTTTTTTTTAAGTCAGAATATAAATATTGGATTCAGATCTGCATGTCCAAGGACTTTGAAGAACTTATTTATTTCGCACAAGGATTATATTTTGTGTACTACCTATATACAGGTGTTTGATAATACTAGTATAATCCCCAATATGACAAAAAGGATACTATGCATATAACCCCGAGAAGTTGTTATAAACCACCTTTTTTATTGAAAATTGGCAAAGTGACACTAGACGTAAGTCGACTATTGTTTTTGATAATCCAATGATCTCGGTCTTGGGTTGTCAGTTTTTCATAAAAAGGAACACGTTTTGGTCGTGTGATGATTTCCAGTCTTTAATACTCATGGTATAATATAAATGGGATATCAACGTTTCATCCCTAAAAGGGCTACCCGTTTTACAAAGGGGTGAAAACTTTGTTTGGAAACTCTATTAAGGCCGTTGATAAAAATATTAACACGTATATCATAATTTCTGAAAATACGTAATAAGAAATGATTATAGTAATTGTTTTCAAATTGATCATCATTAAATCCGTATCAGGATGCGAAAGATAGACAGCCGCCGTAGCTAAATGATCTAAGTATGATATTCGCGACCCTAAAGTTTGCTAGGTCAGGCAGTGTTTCCTAGGTCAGGTCCCTCGTTTCCTAGGTCAGGCAGTGTTATTGAAATTTTCTGCCCCTTTAGTCTGGTGCATGTTTCATCTTGATACAGATTTAGTTGTTAACTCATAAAATAATTAATATTGAGTTATTAACAAGATATATACTGAGATTGCGGAAATGGTTTCCAAAAATTTAACATTAATTGTCCGTTTCGTAGTGTACAAACCACTTGCTGAATTGAATTTACTGTATCAATTGAGCTATAGTAATTACCCGTTTTCCATGAAAATAGGTACAGTACCTTTTACGCTTCTAGCCAAGCTCTAGTACTCTGGTTATGGGTAAATGATAAATAGATAAATGTACGCCTTAGTAAAAACGGCGTATATCGCGATACTCGATATCGTCTGTGTAAAATATTAATATGGATTTTTTCAAGAGCGCCCCTAGCGATAACTATCAGGACCTATGAATCTTCATAAAAATTTATAAAGCACGCAATAGCGAACATCAACTTTAATTTTTACTGCCTGGCTGCAGAGAGGGGGAACGAATAGATTTTTACAAAACAAAACAAAGCAAATATTGTTTTGTAACTAACCAAAGTAGGCCTTCCTCTTATTGAAGATAGATTATTGGTCAGACCATACAAAAGAAGACGTCTACTAATGCTGTTATGGCATGAAAAAAACTATTCGTCCCCCCTCTCTGCAGCGAGGGTATGTCGCGATATTCTAAGAAATGATCTCAATTTTAAATACACACATAACATTCCCTCACATTATCTCTGTGTACACGAAATATACTGTAGAGATTCTTTAACTACGGATTATGGTTTTGTATTTGTACATAACTTTTTGCATGGGAAATGTAATTCGTAATAATTACAAATTCAATCCCAGTAAGAAAAATTCATAACATTATACTTCTATTACATTTTTTAGAAATATCAACTAATCTCTTAATTATAATTTACCTTATTCAAAATGCTTTTACTTGTTGTAGGTTCATACAGAGTGTGACTTGGCCTTTTCAAACTTTTTGATTTCATTTCAGGACCTAAAACAAAAAAAAGATGATATACTCATATGTCTTCCATTACAAAAACAGGTGATGAGGCTACCTAGCAATCCTCTCGCTCCAAGCGATAACACTTCTATTAGACAGGGTAAACCAAATTAAATCTCTGTAAAAAAACTAGAACAACAGAAAACGTCCTAGTCCTTTTTTTATCCATACCTCTATAGAGGGTGTCGGATTGAAGTACATAGTTAGTAACTTGGTCAATTGATGACTGCCTTATGTCTGACTATTATTTTAAACACTTAAGAAACTAGGACTGGACCTAGTAATCGGATGGGCGAATGTAAGCTTAAAATATCGAGCTCCTTCCTGTTTCAATTGTCCCGTTGATCCTGGCTGAATCTGTTATCTTTAGCATCTACCGATCCTCATTGATCAAGTAATAGATAACTTCTCATTTTCCCAACAGAAGCATCATCCATAGAAATAAAGGAAGCAGTGGGTGTTACGTAGGGGGCCCCCGTCCTTTCTTTGCTATGCTTATTTTTGATGACATGGAGGTGGGGGGTAGAGATGGTGATTACGTCAGCAGTAGTAACAGCGTTGCCAGACGTACGAGAAATTTCATACCGGTACAAACATTTACAGTCTCTGTACGAGATACGAGAATAATAAAAATACAATCGTACACTTTTGTACGAGATTTTGTTGATATTTACTGACGGAGTACAATGCAATTGATGACTATCGTGTCATCAATTGCATTGTGCTCCGTATCTGTTAGTGCAAAATATGCTGGGTCAGGTGAAGATCTTCCTGATTTTCCAGACATTAAATAGTATTAAAAACATGTGGGTGAAAGCCAATACTTGCTTCAATTTGTAAAATGTAGAATTAGAATGCTGTCGTCCAAGAAGTGGCCTACTTAGATTACTACACAACAGATTTCTTCCACCACCAGCAAAAGTAAAACAAACAGTTGATAACCTGGTTTTGGATGATGGAGGGCAATCTCAATCTTACAGCCAATTTAGCTCTACGCTTAAATTCTTTACCCAAAGATTTCCTGCAAATGCCCTACGATTATTTTTTTTCAACGGTAAAAAAGCATTATACTCGTAAGATATTAAGTTGAAGAAGATCCATAAAGTAAACACGCACTGATATGAAAGTAAGAGTGGCTGCTCGTCATACTAATGAACTGATATGCTTTATTCAAAATTTAGAGCACCAAGATGTAGAATGGCTCGATGAGAACGACGTAGACATTCCAAAATCGGATGAAAGTTAGCAGACACACATCAAATGTCATCGAAAACTTAGCATCATGGATTCGGGTGTCATGAACTGAAGACTGTTAATTGGAATTAATATGTATACCAAAAATAATATTACTTAATAACATTAAATATTTGTATTTTACTCTATGTAGAATACCGTGTCAAAGTTTATTTCAATGAATATTATGTGCGGTAAAATCCTCTATGCTAAGGCTATTTTGTTATTTATAGATTTATAACTGCTGCTCGTGAATCATTAAAAAACAGAATATACTAAAAGAAAAATGCATATACCAATGTTTACGCAAGCATGGTAGGGGGTTAAAAGCTTTGCTTATTTTTGCTGGCAGGGGGGGGGGGGGGGGGTTAAAAAATTATAATCCTAATAATCACCAATAAAGCGAAGCAATTTAAGTTGTAGTAGTTTGAATTATGTACTTACAGGGCAGCTCGACTTCGTCACAAACATTTCTATCCTCGCGCGGCGACAGCAGCGGGTAAGGTGGAGTGCATGTAGCTGCAGTAAAATGCGACGGCGAATTCGGGTTAATCAGCGGCATTTGTTCCAGGTCTTCTGATGGCCTGTACGGTGCCACGATCTGTCGGGGAGGCTGTGGAGAACATTTATTTTGGGTTACTGAGGCGTAACGTACTTTACGCACTATTACAGATCAGTTGAAATGGTCATTTATTGCTGAGTGCTGACAATAACTTTGTTTGTACCAGTTTTTGTTATGGGTATTTTAATAAGAGATTTAGCCGATTTTTGGCTTATTATGCAGATTTAGCAAATGCACAATGGTTTTTTACATACCTTAGCGGCTAATAAATAAGCAGAGAGTTATGACGCAGTTAGCAGTACGTTCTGGAAAGCCGTGGAAGCCGATGAAGACAAAATAAAGGCATTGATAGATGCAAATCGGCAAATAACGACTCGTAAGAATGCTTAGAACCCTATTGGTTTAATTTCAATACTTGACGTATGGGTTTCAAATGATCTTACAAAACGAAATTTGCTTCGTCGCATTAACAACTATGATTTGCTTCTCAAACGTCAAGAAAATGACCCAGTTCAACGAATATTTCTACAAAGTGGTAAGGCCAAGGGTAATCGAGAGACCTCGATAGTACCGGCCAAAGCTCCAAAACTTGAGAGACACCGTCGTTTAGATTGGTTAAACTTTGCATCAACATCATCTTCAGATACAAATCAATGGGTGTAGATACTTTTTGTTGATGAGAGTAGAGTGCTCTTAAACCAGATCGATAAAAGGTAGAGAATATTTAGACGCAATGGAGAACGATGCATTCAAATATTTTTGAAATACGAAGGCATATGGGGGCGGCTCAGTTATGGTGCGAGGAGGGATAACTTTCGGAGCTCGTATGAAGTTAGTGATGTTTGATGGAGGGAATATGACTGCTGTTAAGTAGGTACATAAGGGATATTTTAGAAGAACGAGTTGTACCTATAGCCCCTAATCAATAATGACATCTTATTGATGATAATTTATTGGAAGATTACACAAAGCTCATAATTTTTGATACCCAAGATGTTGAAATAAAAAACATTAGCATAAGAAATATACTTGCCATTAGTTTGAGTCCGTTAAGCGTGAACATTTGAGAATGATGATTATTAATTAGATTATCCCTTTTCTTGTAGTTAAATTAAAACCATGCGAACTAAATAATTAAAATTATAAATAGTTTTTCATCAAACAAAAATTGTTTATAGAAATTTAATTTATTTCTAAACATTGGATCTTAAATAAAAATTTAGTTAAGAAACAAAATATGCTAACTTTACGTTTATATAAATATTATTACTATTTCAAAATAAACTGGTGAGCCATAAATGATTGCACTTTAAAGCAGAAATAGAAATAAAACTGCATATATTATATTATTTTACTGACAATTTAATTAAACAAATTAATTAAACATATATTGATTAATAAAATGATATTGTCAATATGTGTCCCCTCTCGTCGTTGGCAATCCTGCAAACGGCTACGCAAACTTTGGTAAACTAGCTGACAAATGCTGCAAGGGATCGCTATCTCCTTGTGGATGTTTTCTTTTGAATTGGGATATCAACATTTGTTTATTAAGGTACACTTGATTTTACAGGTATTCCCACAAGATAAAATGGCAAGATGTTAGGATCACAACAGATCTAATGTCAACATACACATTATCCCTATATCAAGACAACAATAAAAATACCTATAGATTGTTTTCTTACAAGGCTTAAACAGACTCACTACAAATGTCATGTGAAAATGAATAACATCATATGTCCTTTAATAGTAATCCTATATCAGAAATTAACGCATTGCACATCTACAGACTAGTATTATCATTTCATTTTGCAATCATCACTTTTTTAATTTAAAAAGCTAACGACAGGTTACATTACGGATATGTAACTATTTTAGAAGTAGCTATAGAATCAATTTTTTTATATTAATTGTCCGCGAAAAGGGTGAACAAACAGCAATACTCACGCATCCCGCGGGGTCCGGGAAGGGTACATCTCCGAAGTACGCGGGGTCTGGGAAGGGTATATCTCCGAAGTACGCGCCGTCTAATCCGACATGTCCTGTGTGTTTGACGTCACCCTGCGGGCTGGATATCATGCTGCGCTGTATGACCCGCTTCCCAGTGTATGTGTGCCGTTTCACGTCAGAGCGAAGTATAGATGAGCGAAGCGAACGAGCAGAGCTGCGTACCGAGTTCGGTGACAGAGTTGGCCCGAGTCTCTGGTGGATGAGGAAGCTTAGCCAAACCGATGGTATTATTTACAATGACCCACCGAAGGTAATGGATCCCAGTGAGGTCGAGTGGTTTGAGAAATATGCAGACAGAAGTAGTAAATTCAAAACGATGAAAACAGAATTGGTCGGTGTTTAGTAAAGTAGTCAGCATTAGAGCCGATGCAGTCAATAAAAAGAGGCTTGTCATCTAGTATGATTTTTTTTTCTAATTACAAAACTACATTTACGAAACACCGAATGAAAATAAGAGACAAATACAATAGTAATCTCATACACCATATGAATGACAAAGCAACACAAAACCTCCCGTCCATAGTATCACTTACGTCGTGTTTTGTGTACAGTTTTGTCTGGCTCGGGTCGAAAATGCCACATGCGCCGCCGGGCAACACCCCGTACCACATACATGTCTTTGTCATCTCCCTGGAATAAGCATTACACATTGTTGATATCCAAACTATTGACACATGCGGAGGAAAGTTTAACTTCTACTTCGTTGACGTAGACCAGACTAGTAAAGGTAGGTACTGAAAGAAATAGAGTAATCTTGTATACGATTAGAAACAACAGGTTTTAAAATTTGAAAATGATTAAATGAAGTACATCGTCTTAACGATAATCAACGAAAGGAATCATCGTTTCATTAGGTATATCGTTAAACTCTTTTCCCTAGACACTTTTGATGTACTTTCGGTATGTCACAGTAACTGTTGTGAATTTTTGAGAATAAAAATGTTTTTTAGTTGTTACACTTCCGCGCACATTACACATTTAAATAAAACTTTTTTACGGATTTTGTGCATAATTTATTTTATATTTAATCCTGACGTTTCAGGATCACCTTCACAATATTGTAATCGGGCACGTTCCCAATTGTTGAAATTTTATATAAATCAAATTGTTTTATTCTACATTTTATTTAGTTATTAAATTCTCACTACGATTAGTTTGTATACTACTGAAGAACTGGCGAAATAAACTCGGACAGGGGGACCGATCACCATCTTACTGTTATTATTTGCAAAAAGAGCTAACTACATCATCAGATCTAGAAATGTCTTTGGAGGTATTAATTTTTTGATTATTGGATCCCAAGCAGGTGGAACGCTCCGAGCGTCGTCTCTATTGAAATTAGGATGTATCCTGATTTCTATAGCCTCGCGTAGCATCCGAGGAATAAATCTTTGTTCTCTAGCGAGAATTTGAGGTTTATCGAATCGAATGTAGTGGTTTGGAGTCCAAACTTTGGACCCTCAAAAGCATGCTCAAACACTGCAGATCTATTATCGCTCCTATGCTTTATGGTGGCTACGTATTTTTTAATTCGCGTTCCTATACTTCTCTTTGTTTGCCCGATGTATGCGAGACAACAGTCACAATCAATTTTGTAGACGCCTGCGCCCTGTACACTTGACAGATCGTAACAAATGTTTAATCTTCCAGGCTGCTTTCAAGTAAGTATTAATGGAAACCCGTTTTAGAATGTTCCAAATCCTGTCAGTGCCTCCCTTCATGTAGGTAGGGAAGGACAGCAGGTTGACGTTCTACTGTGGCTGGTTTGGTGCGGCCTCTGTGCTGTAGCCTTGGTACTCGTAACTTGGTATCTTGTAGTAGGTACTCGCTTGACATACTGAAGCTCAGCAGTCAGATGTTGCAGGTCACAGATGCCGCGACCGGGGACCGACCTGGAGGTCGGGGTTTCTTTCGCCAGTTCTTCCCGGAAGGGCCTCCCAATTTCCGAACTGGTAGTAGACTCAGTAGTATACAAAGTAATCGTAGTGAGAATTTAATAACTAAATAAAATGTAAAATAAAACAATATGTTTTATTTAAAATTTTAACAATTAGGAACGTGCCCGATACAATATTATGAAGGTAGCAGGCAATATATGACGACCATTACCTTAGTCATCCTGTGATCACGGCTCCTGTAAAGGAGTCAAAACATCAGGATTAAATATAAAATAAATTATGCGCAAAATCCGTAAAAAGTTCCAATAAAAATGTTGCCATGCATGCAATGAAGATACCAAGGATTTGTAGCAGATAAAAGGATGCAGTTTCGATAATGACTACCCTATAGCTTCGACAGTCGCTTTAAACCAAGTTCAACTCAGGACATCAAACATTTTTCTATGTAAGAAGCAAACCGGTAGCACAAATATACCGTTTGGTGCAGCAATAGATCCTGCCTCTCGCACCGACGGTCCTGGGTTCCAGTCCCTGGAAAGGCCAGATGTTTATGTGATGAATACGAGCATTTTTACCTGAATCGTAAGTATTCATGTATATTTCTATAAATGTTAAATATCTATATATCTTAAATGTATGTCTTTTCGTTACCCTAGTACTGTAGTACCCTAATATCCTAATAGTGCTTACTTTGGGCTAGGCTAATCGGTGTGAATGGCAGAAATATTATTATTAATACTGAATGCATCCTTTTTGTTTTCCACATCTGTAATTCCACAGATCTATTAAAGTTTCATATTGTATAATGTATCCCACTAGCTATATAAATAAAATAAAAAATGTGTCATTTAAAAAAAAATCCATATAGTCAGACAACAGAGTTATCTTATGATACTTTCGTGTTATCGTATTGCGAACAAAATCATGAACAGTGGCGAATTTGTTAGATCTTCATTAAAATTAAATACATATATTTTTACTGTTTTTTTATTATCACTCATTACTATTATTTTTTTCCGTGTACCTAAATGATACTTGGTGCACTCACTCAATTCAACCAACGTGTAATATGTTTCAAGATAATTATCGACTTAAGTTACTTTCTGTAATTATAGTTGACAGATATTTTAGAAGCCTGAATATTGTTATGATACTGAAGAACTCATAATCAATAGATCAGCTAACTCACTCTTTCCCTAATACTGTAATGATATCTCCGGATTTATATTCCACAAAATTACTTCGCCTGCCATCTTCTGGTTTCTGGTAATTTGATATAAATTGAACCTGTATAAAAAGAACAGTAATCATAAATACAAATGAAAATTCAAAGAACATTTATACATGTTTACAAGCTGGATAGTCAAATACATATGTAGTATAAAATAGTTTGTTATTGCAAGAGAAAATAGAAATATATACCTGTTCAGGTTGGAATTCCCTCAATTTAGCACCTAATTCCCTAAATTTCGGTCGATCATTTGGATTATGCGACCAACAGTCTAGCATAGTGGTATAATATGCTTCTGGACAACACTCAGGTCTTTCCAGTCTCTAAAATAATAAAATACTTTAACACTCGCCAATCAATATTAATATTATTTATAATTTAAACATAAAGATTGGGGTTAAAATAACTAATATTAAATTAACTGATATTACTGACCTGGAAATTAGGCGCATCTATCGCCTCTAGTATCTGCTGGCCAGAGAAGGCAGCCCAAGGCTGAAATCCGTAGGTAAACATCTCCCACAAACAAACTCCGAATGCCCATACATCACTCGCTGATGTAAAACGAAGGTACAGTATGCATTCTGGAGCACACCTGTTTTAAGTACAACATAACAGTTAAAGTTATGTACTTTATTTATCTATATAGATAAAAATGACAAACATAATATTGACAACAAAATATTGTTAAACTTTTGACATTGAAGTTAATGAACAGATTATGAAAGATCATGAAAGGAGAAAGAAAAGGAAATAAAAAAAAATTATTGGACGAGAAATTAAATCCGATTTGATTGATCAAGCAACTGTGAATTGAGCCCTTCTGACGCTTCTGAACTGAAGGAGAAAAAGAAATACAATAAAACTCGGGAACTTTGAAGATTAAAAGCTCAAATAGCGTTGAAAAAGTTTATTTATTTCTGATAACCAAACTGACAACTACTATCATCGTTGTTTACCAAGGCGATAGTGAAGTGACATAGTGTTTATAGAACTTTACTCACCACGCTACAGGTAATTTGAGATTCACATTGTAATTCGTTTGATAGTAGTCTTTACCAACGCCTAAGGCACGTGAGAGACCAAAATCTGATATTTTAACCCTATCCTTGCTAAATACTAAGATATTTCTTGCCGCTAAATCCCTGAAAAGATAAAACATTATTTGTTTGAAGAAGCATTATTGCCGTTTAATTGTTATAATCAAATAAATCATGCATTTAACGTTGTGATGACTGTATTAGCTTGGACGTAGTGTATGACTTGAATTTTAATATAACGTTGTATGTTATAAGTGGCTTGAGTAGGATACTTTTGTATAGCTTAATGAACCTAAGCTATATCTACATACCTATGAATCAGTCTTTTATTTTCAAGGTAAGTCATGCCATCACAAATCTGTTCAGCAAATTCACATAAATTTGGAACAGGAAAATTGGGTCGCAGTGCAACCTCACGCAGGCATTCCAGTAGCGAACGAAGTGGTGCTAGTTCTGTCACCTGAAGGAAAATTACTTAACTTTGTCACTGGATCCAACCTATCTGAATAAAGTTCCAGTTCGCGCTAGTCTGACATTGATTAAATGGCCTTCAATTGCGTGATTATATAAGCGATATATTTACTATTTATAAGTAAAAGTACCATCGTTTTAATTTCGATATTCTACATTTTTTCAGAACAAAATGGATCATTTTCATGTTCTATTATCATTTCATTATCATTTTTTATAATTCTTGCCTGATGAATGAAGCCTAAATCCGGACGAATCGTTTCATCGACTTTAAATAGCACTAATGGATAAAGGACCTTCTAAAGCATTTACAATTTAAATAACGAATACAAGCGCAGACTTTTAACTTTGGGGAATGAAGAAAGGAGTGGTCACTCTTCGACGGCTGTCAGCAAAGAAAACGAAAATTTAATTCAAGAAAACAGGCGAATTATATACTAAGAGATTTAGCTTAGATTGCAGATTCGATCTGAAAGCAAACACAACTCTTCACCACTAATTTATCATTAGCCAGTCGAAAGTTTTCTTGTTTCATAATGAACCAATGCCTACCAACGTGGAACATCGAGAAGATCAATTCGCAAATTTCTTCACATGACAGGGGGTCTGGTATTGATTCCTTTACAAAATCAAAACAGCATAAAGACCGAAAGGTGAATTGTAATGGGCAATAAACGACCTAATACCAGGTTCCGCGAGCTACTGTTGCATTATGACAACGTGGCCGCCCACTCAGCGATAAAAACGAGGGACTTCCTTAACATCACCAAGGTTTTGGGCCTCCTTACAGTCTGGAACTACGGCCATGTGAGTTCTTTTTATTCCTTAAATAAAAAAATACTAGATTTAAAAATCTAAAAATCCCACGTTTTTAAGTGACCAAAAAAGAATAAAATAACCCGGCGGGGCCAACCGAGGGGCCACTCAAAACGTGGGGCGCATCTTTACAAATACTCACAACATCTATGCATATCATACATCTCATTACATCTCCATAAGTAACATGCGCCCCCACGTTTTGAGTGGCCCCTCGGTTGGCCCCGCCGGGTTATTTTATTCTTTTTTGGTCACTGAAAAACGTGGGATTTTTAGATTTTTAAACCTAGTATTATTATTTTATTCTTTTTAATTATTAACTCAACGAAGTAACCATGTGTTACGCAACAATCGGATAAGCCCCATACAAAAGTGAAAGTTGCCGAAAGTTGACCTGAAAGTGCAACTAGAAAGTTGAAAGTTGTTTAAGCGTGCATTGTCATCGGGTTCTGAGCTACCCTGAAAGTTTCAACTCGCTAGGTGGCCGGGAAGTGCCTCAAAATTGAGATACAAGATTCCAACCGGACAGACAAGACGACAGACAAGCAAACAGACAAGAAAGCGACCTAAGAAAAACGTGGGAAAATCAACTTAAAGGAATACGACAACTGTATTCCTCTAAGTCGCTTTTTTTGTTTTCGCCAGAAAATGCGGTAACAACGTTCAAGAAGACCGTAAAAGAATAATGGTACTAGTGTTTGCGGCAGACTGGAAAGTGTTTCGAAAATTGGTTTAAGCGCCAGGAAACTTATATAGAGGCTGGTAGAGGGTTTTTAGAAGAAGATTTAATAAAAATATTTTATCCCTACAAGTTGGTTTTTTCAGTTTCTCAAAACTTTCTGAGTATCACACGTATATTGTCACACAAATATGAAGTATCCATAGTAAGAAAACAACCTATAAGGAAATTCATGGCCTATTAAATAATAGCAAAAATATTTCAAATAATAAAATAAACTTGTCATATTTATTTACTACATATTCTTTAGTAGGGTAAAATACGGTTACAGTTATTAATTACTTATTAAAAATACACGAACTTTAATGAATCCGTTATGTTGACAAAATATGCAACAAACATGATTCAATCAATTTAACTCACCAGCATCAATGAATCCAAGTGTAATACTACGCCGTATAATCGAACAATATTTGGATGCTCTATGCTATGCATAACCGCTGCTTCTTTGAGGAACTCCGTTGAATTTGATGTCATCCGCTCGTGACCCAGACATTTTATAGCTACTTGCAGCTGCTCAAAAATAATCGATATTTCATTAAAAAGCAAAATTCTGTTGATCACGGAACACATAAATTTCAAGTTGATTGTAATTATTTAAAAATAAAACTAATCTGACATTAATTCTTACTCTTTGACTTCCTGTAGACCATGTTCCTTGCTGAACCACTCCAAATTGACCCATGCCCAATTCCTTATTTATGGTTATATCTTCGATAGATATTATGTGTTTTGTAGGAACTTTGAC
Source organism: Calamotropha paludella (assembly GCA_927399485.1). Lineage (NCBI taxonomy): Eukaryota > Metazoa > Arthropoda > Insecta > Lepidoptera > Crambidae > Calamotropha > Calamotropha paludella. The sequence continues at coordinate 25,543,535 of OV656803.1, read as the reverse complement.
ATTATTTTCTAAAAATGGTTGAAAATCCAATTGTATAGAAGAGTGGGCATGAGAATTCTAAAAAATACAAATATTTAATTACATCATAGTGATTATTTGTAATTACACTAAAAAAACATTAAATATTAACTTAGTTCTATATAAGAAAACTATTTTAAAGCAAAAAAGCAAGCTGTCTGCATCTATAATACTAGGTGTGATTGATTTCCACCCGATATAAAATGGGTACTTACTGGGTCATTCCTTTTGTTAGAAGTTAAAAGCTTTTTTATTTTAGAGATATAAGGATTTGGAAAGTATTTTGAATATATTTTTTTATATCGCCTCTGTTCTGGTTTAGAAAGTCCAATCTGAGCCAAGTCTTCAGTCACGACAAATTTAAGTTGTGACAATTTTGTCACTTTTAGTATATCCCTGAAATAAAAATTTATCAAAGTAGGCGTGAAGTTTTTAGAAAAAAATATGAATCACTAAGATAGTAAAATGACCTAAAACTAATAGAGTAAGGTATAGTCTACTTAGTGCTAATTAGAGCAGGTAATCCTAGAAAAAAAATTAAGTTGAATTTAGTAAAACTACTTTTTAATTAATAATTCTTAAATACTCCATTATACACATGGAGCAAAACTGAACCAATGTTTTGAAAAGGATCAATAAATTATATTTTCGTTTCTTTTGATTCTGTATGGACGTATTTACTTTACTACGCACAAAAAGAAACGACAAGTACAGGTTCACAATTTATATAACTCAATTTGGCACCAGAATTTAATACGACAACACAGTTATTGTTTTTCTACAATTAAAAAAACCAATAATACGCAAAATCACACTGCAACTGATCGCACTGAAAGTATAAAGAATACATATATACATGTTTAGTATAAATACACATTCAAGTGTTTTTTTATTTTAATGAAGCCATTTTCAAGTCCACTACGCTATAAATTAACCGATTCGTTGTTGATGGCACGTCTGGCGGGCCATCACTTTCTTTTGCATGTGGCGCTAGCCATTGAAGCCGCGTCATTTGTATGAGCACACTCTCGAAAATATAGTCTGAAGAAGACCAACAGACAGACAACTTTGCGGCGGTGAGCTAAGTTATGAAGCTTGCTCTTCACCAATTTGCTGTCACCAATGAGCCTTTCAGCTCTGCGCTGAATCGTGTCCAGATTAGCAAGTTAATATTTTTCAGTCATTGTATTATTAAATACATGGCTACTGGAGAACTTTTATCGACGTCTCATAATCAAACAATATGTACAATTATATAATAATTAAATGTATAAGTTCGAAATAAATAAAATGTATTCATACGTATTTCAATCTAAATACAAACTAGTAATAAATGATAACAACAATACTTTACTGAAAAACATATGCAATAGTTGCTTAGTCTAGTATTATTAAAATTAAATAATCTGATAACATCCGAATCTGAAATATGATTTCCTGCTGTATTAGATTATAGACACTCCCTCTATCACATTCTACAGATTTATTTATTTACAGATTTATTTGCCATGACATACATTTAAAGGGTGCAAAATACATTATTGTTGATCAATTTAGATTTTATTGCAAGCCACTCATACCAGCACAATTTACTTTGTTTGCTATGAAAACACTTTCGGAGTTAAACAAAACCTCTTTTATTAGAAGACCATCCTGTGTTAATAAACTACAAGTTCTTCAACGCCAAACCAGCTATGCACTGTACCAACAGTAGCCCTGGAGGTGATGTTGAACCACTCAGCGCTCTACTTTTATTTATATGAATGCCTTATGGCAGGAACCAGCCAAAACAGTGCTGAGACTGCAACTTCTTAAACTTGTAAGTATTGAAAAAGCAAAGCATCTCAATGGCTGACTAAAGGAATTGCTGGACACTTTGTTTACTGGGGCATTTTGTCACAAAGTCGAGCCGACCTTCATCTTCGGTAATAAGTACAGAGTACATCTCATAGAGAACACAACCCATAAGTTAATACACAAGGCCCTCACTATATATAGTGGCCGATCCAAAACTAATTCAGGGACTAGAGCAGGTGTATTCTCTGAGAACCGAAGCATACACATTGCGTGCCCCCTGAGTCTATATAACACCGTATTCCAAGCAGTGTGCATAGGCATCATCTTGGCAGAAAGAGCGATAGCGTACGGGAGGTAAAGGGTTGAAATGTAAGGATCCTCTCTGACAGCAAATCAGTTCTACAAGCTCTGCAAGGTTAACGTGTCACATCGACTATCCTTCTCGGATATCATCAGTTACTGAACACGGTAGGCACACAGAACAAAGTAACCATCCAATGTATTAAAGGTCACAATGGGTGACAAGGCAATGATACAGCCGACGAACAGGCATGAAAGAAGTCTAACAGTTGTGAGTTGGTTTAATCAGAAAATTCATGAACACACCAAAGAACTTCATCAGCACTATTGGAACTCTCTGGAGACATGTTAGGCAAACCAAACTAATACTGCCGCAGGAAGAAACTCGTCTCTCCTGATTTATATTACAGTTAAGTAAATTGGAACTGCGCTTGGTCTCAGGCGCCGTTACTGATCATGGCAACTTTAACAAACATCTTTTTTAACATAGGTGTTACTGACAGCCCTCTATGCAGAGGATGCACAGAAGCTGAATAAACAGCCACCCATGTCCTGCTGGAATGCTGGGGAGTGGCACTTGGCAAACATTTTGGCTCATGGGCAGCCTCTGAAAAGTCGTTACCAAAGTGAAGGCACTTAGATTATTCCTGGCATAGCTGGGAATGCTGGATTGAAACAAGTCAAGGAGCCGCCAGATGCTAACAACACATTGAGTTGTGGAAATCGCATGTATAGTAGAAGTAGATACTATGAGCACGGTCTGGTGTTCATGGGCTCTTGTTTTAATAATACATATTACTCAATGAGAAAAATTTGTTTCGCTAAGGATTAGACTTCTTGACCACTCAATTCGGGGCTAATGAGATAATGATTCAAAACCAAACAATAATTTTTTATTGAAACAGAATTTCATTCAGAGACAATCTATTGTTTTGTACTATCATACATTCCCTATTTTTAATGCAGCTATTAATTCAATTTATACTCTTGATTACATTTCACCTTTTACATGGTTTCAAAAATAGTTCATGTTTTGAGACAACTATTAGCCCTGTATATTTTTTGTTAATAATTTATTACATATAAGTTATTATACTGGATTTACCAGGAAATTTTAAACCAAATAACAACACGTTTTAAAAAAAAAATTACATTATAGTTCTATAGTAAATGCTCCTTATCCTTGCAATTTTTTTGAAATAAAATAAATAAAAATGTATAAAGAGAGCAAACATTATATAGAAAAAAAATTACCATTCAAATAAGTTATGTGATTAAACACATACAATTTACAAAATATAAGTTTAGAAATTGCCAAATGGGTAATTCAGCACTGCTAAACACAATAATACAATTATTAAAACATAATTTAAATTCATTTAAAATGTTTAACAGCGGGTTCTGCTAAGAAACCCAAAAAATTCGCAAAAGCTATCAAATAGTAGAAAATGTATAGGTGGATGTGGTTCAGTGGGCAGAAGCATATCAGAATTTATCCCAAATATAACTTATTACCTATCTGAAATAATACTTCGCTATACTGATCAATATTAAACTCGGAATTTATAATATAAAAAAACCATTATGTTATTAACATAATGGTTTTTTTATATTAAAACTCCACACACAGCGTTGAGAAAACATCAATAAAATCATAGTTTAAACAAGCAAACGTTATTTTTGCACTTTATCTTAAAGAGAATTTACCTGAATAGTTCATAATACTGTTGTAATTCTGCTTCTTCGAGGAATTCATTTAAATTTTCTTTGTCGACGACTATACTTTCTGTAAAAAAAATGACATCACAGTTTTGATTGGAAATAAGTGTTAAAGAGAAAGAAGTAGGTAACAATTACCCATATCAAAGAAGAATGATTTGATATAAATATAAATCGATAATAAACAAGTTCGTAGCTTTGAAAACTATACAAAATGACACCATAGTTAAGTACTGCACACCAAAACAAGCACAAGTAAACAGATTATCTACCACTTTAAATAAGTAAGTTAAACCAAAAACGAGAAGGCAAACGGTATAATGCCAATACAGCCCTCAGATTACTTACAGTATTCGGTGTCTCCAGCTAGTTTACGTAAAATATCTCTAAATCAGAATTATAGTAAATTTGTGAATACTCTATTCCCAATATACCTTACCAATATAATTACCCCGTTTTATAATGTAAAAAATAAAGCAACAAGAAAATATCTCACAACCTTCAAAATTACCATTTTATTTTAATTAATTTTCGTATTTCTTAGTTTAATGATGTAATGTAATGCTTTTTGTATAAATAAAATAATTCAATAACTGTATTATTATTTAAAATTTAAACTTAAAGTCTAAAACAAAGAGTTCAATATCAGTTAAGAAAATTATACAGATTGCCTTTGGTTCACGTGCTGTTATTACGAACAACAGCACGTCGACAACGCGGTACACCACACTGCTTGTTTATAAAAGCATGCTTATTATATTACTTTCCTGTTTTATAAAATATTATATTTTCTCTGTTAATATCTTCTCAAAGTATTACCAAATAGATAGCTTTCCCCGGATTTTTTCCCGTGTTTACATTCCACATATTATATAGACAAGTTAGTTTTTGGTTAAGTATTCATCAGAATGTGTAGGTGGCTAGTATCATATATTGTACTAGCGAGCGGAGAGTAATATTAAAAAAAATAAAAAAAAACAATAATATTTAGTACATTTTAAAATTCCATAAAAATGGAAATCCCTTAGAGCCAATGATTTTTGGACATAACTTTTATTTTTGTGAATTTCAAAACTCCGTCACAAACTGGTCCTAGATGTGTTAATTCGATTCCACACAAAAAATATTAAAATTGGTTAAAAACACGGGAAGTTATAGCAAAAAATTATTATAGCTGGTTCCATCTAAATGGATTCTTAGATGTTTGTAAAAATATTACTTTCAATGTTGAAGGTATTTAACTTTCAACATTGATTGAACGATGCTAGCTCATAGAAGTTTAAATACTTTTTTGAATTTCGACACGTCTGCCAGAGTCTCGGTAGCGAAGATGTGGTTATTTTCATAGACGTATTTTAAACCTTATCTTATTTATTGTTTTTGATTTTTGTTAAGATATGCATTGATGTATTTCATATAAACCATTACTATTATATTTCTATATGGAAAACAAAACAATGTAGGAAGAAGTGAGTGATCTGCAAATTAAGTAAAAAGGAATGAGCATGGAAATCTTAAAAGGAAGCGACAGATATATACTAAGAGTTAGGGAAAAGTGTTGGTGAAAAATGTAATCATAAGTGGACCTCCAATTTTAACCTCGCTGCTTGGAGGAGTATCGGAACGGAGTACAGTAACGGAAAGGAGTGGTGGTCGGAATGATGTCTCTGCAAAAGATTATCGTTGAAATGCAGTTCACTTAAAATAAATTTAACGATTCATGGTCTGTGGTTAATTATAATAATAGTAATGATGATTTATGTACGAGTGTAATTCTCTATTGACTGATTCATTAATTAATTGTGTTTCTGTTAAGTATGATTATACGGTTTTGATACATATTTCATGAAATCAAAACTGGTTAAATTTTGTGTCAAACCTGTAGATATAATATTGAAAATAGTTATCCCCTATATGATAGATGTAGACCTTTTTGTTCAATTAAAATAAAGAAGAGATGTAATATATGCAAAGTGCATCGACGTGTCGATGTCGCTTACCGGCCGTATGCAAGTACGTAAGCTTCCTGTGTTGCGCAAAATACCAAATCTATTACCAGATCTCCCAGAGCGACAGACAATGTGTGTTTTATTGGCTTCCGAGTCACTACAGACTAGGGTCGCCATAAGTACGGGGACTTCGACCGGGACTTTCAAAGAAAAACATAAAATAACTTATATATCTTATAGTTACACCAAATATTTAAAAAATATATAACGAAATCAACATTCATTGAAGTAATCAATATCTATTTAACATTTTTCTATTCCAGTTAACATTTTTTAAAACAACCTAAGATGTAGTAATAACAAATCTACAAAGATATAACATTTTTATTGCAATATTTTTTTTATCTTCTCTATTTAAAAACCATTTGCAGCATATAATCGTTTTATTTTGAAAACTAAGATAAAAAAAACAATGCCAATTAAAAATCAGAAATCAGCAAGTTCTCTCGTTTCCACTTTTCTGTGCCCATTCTTATTTCTCTGATGTGCCATCTTCTCGGAGCAACTCTTTTCGGGTTTTTCGTAATTATAAAAGTCAATGCATGAAACTATATAATTGTGCTTTCCACTGACTCCATGGCGAGTTGGCTTCTTTCTTTCGCCCACCGCGAGGAGATCAAAAATATACCCGCTCCATACGAGCAATGTGATCTGGAATCAAGAAAAGATATTGGCATAATTTAACCCCTTGAATCCCAGCTTAGTGTTAAATGCGTTATTTATTTATTTATTCTATCGGGGAAAAAATATCATTCAATCAATAAGAACCATAACGGAAGCCGTAATAGGGATTAAATCAGACTGCGCGCTATGGAGAATTATATCATGCTCGTGGATTTTAGGTATCGTTGTCGCGCGCATGATATAATGCTCTCGGGTTTTAAGGGGTTAACAAAATCAAAGTATTACTTCAAACCGTGTCAATTTGGTTTTGGACCGGGACACCGGGATATGTCCCGGCGTACCGGGACGTATGGCAACCCTGCTACAGACACAAATTGTAATACACATTTTGAAAAATGCCTATTAAATAAAATAAAGTATGTTACACATATGAAACTTTGTCACCGTCGAACTCCTTTCTGCAAAATTTATATGACAAGAATATTTTTTACAATCACACCAATTAGCCCAAAGTAAGTAAATAGTTAAAAGGGGAACGGATAGACATATATATATGATACATAGATATGTAATATTCATAGAAATATATATAAACATCCACGACTCAGGTACAAATGCTCGTATTCATCAAATTAATTGAAAAAACTAATATTTGATTTAACACAATAATTACTGTTAAATCAAATATTAGTTTTTTTTCAAACTATAATCCAAGGACCCGTATAACAGTTCGAATCCCGGAAGGAGCAAATGTTAATATAATGAATACGAGCATTTGTACCTGAGTCGTGGAATTTGTACCTAATTTCCTGTAATATCTCTAAATATATACTTTGTCCAATGTCGGATAATACTTTTGAAGGTTGCGTTTGTTTCCTTATATTTGGCTTGACATTGCAATAGTAACTTTAAACCCTCTGTATAGGTGTCAACTGTCAAAAGTATCATCCTACATTGGGCAAAGTATAGTTTCAAGTTTGTTAAAGTGAATTATCGCTTTTACAAACTTGAAACTAGATTTAGAGATATTACACGAAATTAAAAATTAGAAATGAAGCGTGCTTTCTGCACCGAGGTCTGTATCGAACTGCCCCGGAGTAAATAATACAAGTATAGGATGACGAGCCAGACACATGGTCAGCACATCGTTGGCATATCCCCATACAAATCTCATGTATAACAGAACCTAGGACCGTCGATGCGAAGGGTGGATCGCTACCGTTGCACCAAACGGTCGTCAAATAATACCTAAAAAAGAAATTTTTTTTTTACTTTGATAAGAATTTTAAAATTCAGGCTCCGTCACAATCTGGTCCTAAACCTGTTGAGTCGATTCCACACAAAAAATATTAAAATCGGTTAAGAACTCAGGAAGTTATGGCGTAACAGACATTGCGCCATTGAAGCTGATCCATGGGAGCTTCGCTCCAATAAAATGTCAGCTTTTTTTTATTAGACGGTAGGTGGGCTTTATTTAGTAACATGCTGTGATTCAAAGTCGCTATATCAAAACTGTGTTTAGGTAAGCGACGTTACAAAACAGCGGCAGACAGTGCGAGTGCTGGCAACTTATCAACTTTGATCTACATTTTTTATTACTGTTATTAATTTGTACTGTATGGGCATATGAACGAATATTTGCGTAAATATACCTTAAGTTAGTCTTTTAGAGTAATTGGATGTCACTTAATTTGAATTATATCTAAAGCAATAGTGGCAGTATTAACTTTTTACAAAAAATATACTACTATCAATTTAGTTTTTTTGAACTAGCAACACATAAGTTCTGCAAATATGGCGCAGCATTGTACAAAATGCAGAGGCAGATAATTTGAAGGACTTGTCAACTTTGGTTTTAAATGAAATAAAAAAGACATGCACTTAGGATAATACTATTAAATACACTGTAGTGAGTTAGCTGACTTTTGAAAGTGAAATGTGAAATTTACGCAATGTAGGTATCTTTATTAATGTCAGAATAATCTTATTTGAATTATCTGTAATTTTTCTCGCAGTCGCTTATTCGATTATTTTCATCGTGTGTAGGTGTTAGTGTTCTCTTGTTTCTATTTTCTACTTAAAATATAATTTTATTTACATTTAGTGACAGTTTTGTCAAGACAGATTTAGGTATATTATAGTAAATTTGTGATTAATAACAATAAGTTTATATATAATGTAGCCAATAACTTATATTTGTGCATGTTAGATGTAATTTTGTCTTAATTGTTTAGTTATGAAAACAAAACTTAATTATGTTAGAGACACTAAGACTGTGTATGTGAACTGTTAATTATAAAGATTGAAGATTGTGGAAGCCACTTTCCAGCAGTATTTAACATGGTAAGTACTTAGAATTTATTCTGGTTTCTATTTTTGACGCTTTGTTGAGGATATTGAAAAATGATTAACTATTTAACTCATACTAATGAAAGTGTAATGTAACTAGGCTAGAATAAAATCAAATTTTATAGATTTTTATAAATTCAAATTAACTTAGTTATTGGTAAAATAATAATTATGTTAATTTAAAAGGCTTCCATGGTTTTGGAGTTAAATCTAGCAAGTTTTTATAAACAGTAAATATTACCGTGAATTTCCTAGTTCTATAATTTATGAATGACAATTACTTGTTTGTATCAGAAAATACAGTAGGAATACATTAAAATGGGACATTAATTTCCCTTGCACTAAAGATGCATAATTAATTATCAATTGTGAGAAAAACAGGTTTCAATGGAAAAAAAAACTATGCTCAACAAGCTACTAAGTAGTATTATTACAATTGTTTGTAAGTTTCTCACAAGGAAAGCCAGACTTGTGATGTCCATATTTATTATATCCTTTTCATTGATTTTCATGAATAATAATTAAAGAGGCTACTATATTTCTAATAAGTTAAATATTCATTATTCAGTGAAGCAACATAACACAAAATATTTCATAATATTTTTTTTTATTTATTATGAATTCATCGTCTTATATCTTCACATTACTTACAGCTTAGAAATTAAGCAGTAGTTTAGCAATAGTAGGTTTCCACATAACCTGAAGTTTCTCACAGGAATAAAAATAAGTGAAGTTCAACATATTTATTAAATGAACAAATCACTTAAAAGCATAGTTTTCTTCGAGGATTATAGATAATGGAAGGCTCAAGTTCAGTTACCGCCTAGGCAAAATATTTTGCTGGGTTTATTTTGTTTTTAATTCTTATTCAGTGATGAACCTATATACTTTACTCTTACTCACTGGATATTAACTCAAAAGCACTTATATTTCTCTCACACACAGCTTTATCTGTATGTCCTATAAGATTTACATATTCAACTGAATGATAGGATTAACCCAGTCTACTCTGTTTTCTTAGGACACTACACAATAGTACTGCATACAGAATGGTTGTTTTGCTGCACTACCATACTATTATTTATTCAGTACTAAATTTTTTTCGTTTGTGGGTCTTTCGAACATGTTGGAATGTTTCAGAAGCGACATGTACATAGCAATATATTCTCTCTCTCTCTCTCTCAAACACACACATGCGAGCATACACACGCGCTTGCTCACACGCGCGCACACATACTCGCGCACACATACGCGCGCACACATACGCGCGCACACACACGCTCGCACACACAGACACGCGCGTGCTTACACGCATTCGCGCACACACACACACGCGCGCGCGCACACCCACACACACACACACACACACACACACATGACACATCACACAAGCTTACATTAGCGAATGCACAAACACAAGAACGCTCGCACGCGCACACTGTCATTACTTAAGTGTAAGGATGAGTTGCTTCACAGTTATATAATTATGGTTACTTACACGACATTATTTCATTCTGTTTTGATAGCAATACTCTTAAAACCTTTTATAGTGCCACAAGTTATTGCTGTTTTACATACATCTAATACATAATAATTTTCATAATCAGTTCTTTGAAATTAGTGTGATAAGGAACTAAAATGATGTCTATACTCTCGCTGCCGTGTGGTGTCTGGCAGAGTAAAATTTTATTAACATGGGACAGCTAACAACGTAACAATGGCAGCAGCGTTTTCCAAATTATTGTCATTTACTGCGATTATTATTCCGCCAGCCGAGCGCGGAGACCCCTCCATTTTTGAGGCAGGCTTCCCTCAAAAAAGGCAAAATAGGTACCTATATAGAGTTATTGTCAACTCCTCGCTTGCAAGCGAGGCTCTAGTGTGAACTACAATTTGTTAAAAAATTATACTATAAATTTTGTAATAATATTTTTTCTACATTTAAATTAATTTTTCAAAACGGAATAGCAACTGCGTTTTGCCGTTTTTATAGAAGTCAGCTATGGATATTCTCAGTTTTTTTATTATAGGTTTTTAAGTATCTTTATCCTGAAGTCGCATTCCTTCTCTTTTAACGTCTTTTAATGCCATCAAATCCAAATTTTTGGAAACTTACGTTTAATTTTTACTGTAATAGTTTTTACCGTCATTACCGAAACCACCAACCAACCAACTGGAATATTTCTGTGCTTTCGATTATTGTTTAGAACGTTTTTCAACTCTTGCGTGTAGATATTGAATTTATGGTTGGAGTACGATTTGGTAACCAGGAGACGGACGAAAGACACTCGGTCGACGACGTCGTTGCCGACTGCCGTCGACAACGGTCTAGGATGTCGTCGATGGTCCGCGCTTGTTTCAGTGACTGGTAAATAGTCTAAGCTCCCGACATATTTTGCTATTATAGTTTTATACTTTCTGAGTATTTCTATTCATTTGAACATAGAATTTGAAGAAGAATTATCTTTTAACACCTGAAAATCGCTTAGTGGGATGCAAATCATATTGTTCTACAATGCAACATAGTCATGTCATATTTTATCCGCGTTTAAAATCAACGAAGATATATTTTTTTACTAGGTACTTCGGAATGTTGATTGCAATATTTCATGAATTAACGAGTATTTTAAAAGAAGTAGTTAGGCAGATTAGTATTGCTATGAATTTAAAGTAAACCAACAACATATCTCCAAAAGTGCCTCCACGACGATCTTCATGGTAATAACATGTACATTTACAAACAATGGAATTTCTACGTTGTCGAACCTGCTTAATCATAATTATTATCACTATAATTACATTTCAAAAAATTATACGCATAAGAATTATGACATTTTCCGATGGCATCAAAATTATGTATACATTTTTATCAATCCCTGTCCCCAGACCAGTAATGAGATATAAGTGTACATGTTTCACATTATACAAGTCACCATACTTATTACCAAAATTTTTATTCACAACAAGTTCCATTAAAATTTAAACAATCGCTATTAAGATTTATTTTTCAATATTTCTGTTAAAGAATGCACTTGAATACATATATTTGTATTATTATGTATACACCGACTTATTCGTATTTTTATTATAGGAACTAACTATTCATCTGGCAGACTGGGTATATTTTGTGTATTTTATCTATGTTCCCCTCAAAATCAGGTTTTGTTGATTTTATTTTGCGTTGTGTCACAGTAAAAAAGATGGAAAAGTTACTCTGTTCTAGTGTTATAAATAATTGAAACAACTTTGTTATGAACTTCGTCTTATTAATAGATCTCTTCAAGTTTTGTTTTATGTTCAGAGTCATGTACGACTTTTGATCACATTGACACCTAAACATTACTTTTAATGATTTTTTTACTGTACTCTTTACATTTGCAATACTAAATACACTCGTATTTATATTGTAGTCAATTATTTCGATGCGATGTAATGGTACCAGTCGACGACGTCGATCTTAGGCGACGGCGCTTTTGTCGGCTATGTAGTCGATCGGGTGTCGTTTGTCTGTTAGCGCCCTGACCATTCAAAGGAACTTATATTTCTGAACTCTCATTGTAGGCAGTATTAGAATCTTTATTTGTGATAAATATTGTTTATGTTACAATAATTGTATTCATCAATGTTTTTAGTACCACTATATGTCCAATTAAGGTAAGGTTACAAATTGTTTTTTTTTGTTTTTTTACCGTGAATAGGTAAGCGCTTGACCGCTATCTCGCCTGACTATAAGCGACGGTGCGGTCTAGGATGCGACGCGCCTGCCTAAAAGATAACTATTCACTCGTGACTTGCAGACCCCTAAATTGTATTTATAATGAAACACAGACTCTGGCAAAGATGAAACTTATATCATTTTTATAACAAAGTTCAAGATTAAAATGAAATAAATAGTCATTAAAAATTCAATAATTAATAGATATCCATAAATGATATAAATAAGAGTCAATAATAAAATGTCAAAATTATATTGTATGTTTGTTATATATATTTGCAATATTCGAAAATATGCATGTGTAAATTATTTTAAAAATAATTGTCATTTAGAAGTTCATATTAAGAAGCTTTGTCAACGAGAATGGGAATGGGGAGCTTTTAAACATGTTAGGAATTTTACTCAAAATTCTGGAGCTTTTTCAAAGAAGATAATACAACTCATGTGTCTAGTTGTTAATTTCGATGAACATATCATACTTCAGTGATAGTAATCATAGATAACTAACTTGCTATATAGATTTTTATTAAATAAGGCTTTTGGTGTTATTGATTGGCGATGAACTGTGATCCATTTAAATTCTCTACCGATGTGCTATATTTGCTCTTATAGACGCTTCTCATAGCTAAGCTTGAATGTCATATGGCCTGGCATTTAAAGTATATTGTTTAAAGGATGCATTTAATTATTTCTCCAAAAAAAATGTCTACACCTTAATGACTCGCGAAATAGTATAAATAAAAAAGTATATAAATAAAATAAGAAAATTAGACAGTTTAGAGTGGGTGATGTGCTGTTAATTAAACCAACAGCAAAAGTAATATTTACAGAGGTTCAGTAGTTCGTAGGAATTTGCTATGAATGTAAGTTACAAAAAAAGATGTAAACGTTAGGTTGATAAAAGATTTAAACAGTTTTAAAATCTTATAGCATCTGCGTGTAAAAACAAGTTGGGTATATTTATAATATATTTGTAAGTCAGACCTTGTAATCTCTAAGGAAGGACAGTTATAACATAGAAAAAAATAAGATTTGGAAGTTTGATAAGGACTTTCTGTGGAAAAGTGAAGACCGAGTGACTAATATTCAGTAGCAACAAAATAATCATTTTGACTTGTTTATAGCAATAAATGACTGAGTGACATTTCATATAGTCTCTAGAACTTTTTATCGAATAAAGGATATTTTCACTAGCTAACTCGCACCCGTAGATTTTTAGTTTTTGACATCTTCCCCATATTTAGAAGGCGAGTTATGGGCGCGGTCGACAATGTTCATAAAGGGTGACCATGAACGTCAAAACGCACTGGACACGATTCGGTGCATTAGTGTGCACAAACTTCACACAGATCACCACCGCAAAGTTGCCTGTCCTTCTTCTAAAGAATATACTTTGGAAAGTGTGCTCAGGAGGTGTTTTTGCTTATACAACCATATTTCTTCTTCCATCGGACATCCAGATGCACTGCGGGCTACCATTCTTTCTTGGTTGCTTTTCCTAACTGTCGCACCAAGCGCTTCTCAAAAACTTTTATAATGCCCACAGTAAAGGAGTGGCACTCCCTCCCTTCGTCTGTATTTCCGAGTCATTACCCGTCCGTTTTCAAAGCCTGGGTGAATAGGCACCTTCTGGGTTAGCTCGCTTCATTGTAGATCCTGTCTTTACCCCCGGGCTTGATTGAGATCAAGAGCGAACCCATTAAAATAGCAGTAATTTTATGCATAAAATAATCAGCTTCGTAAATTAAAGTTATTCAAATTCATTTTTTATTCATCAATTTCATATGAAAATTTTGGTATAAAGTAAAACAATTACGTTCAGTAAATGTGATTTTAATTTATATTCTTAAGATTTGACTTCATGTTTCTTAAATGGCCTCGGCAATGCGCTACCAAATAAAAATACTTCATTTGGTAAAAATCGGCCTTCGAAGACGGCTAGGTGTAAATATTCTTAAACATACAAAAAAAAAACATATATATTATCGTTCCTAAAGTTAATTCGAGAACTCTAAGAATTCCAGAAACATAATCGTTACTCGAAAATTATGAAAAGTCGCAAAACATAGATAGGGTGTAATAAACTATACCTTGTCTCAAACCAATTTAATAAAAATGTAAACAAACCAGTTTCATTGAAAATACTCATACTTTCGGCCACTAAATGGATATAAAAACACATTCATAAGTAATAAGAAGGTTTCAACATGTATCTCACTAGTTTCTTTCAAAGATCATAGTTTGTTTAACATATTTAAAATTAATTTGAAAAACTTAAGACGAAAAGTGACATTATTAATCCAATGAAAAAAATTGTCTAATCTGTGTTCGCATAGTGTTTGACCGTACAAGAGGTTCTCTCAATTCATTGATTACTTCAATTGAATCGATTATGAATCGAAGACGCATAGGTAATGTAATGAATAGGTAATTAGTCATGGATATATGGTAAAGATAAATACGTGATAATTATATCTGTGAGTGATGATAACTGATAATAAGGCGATCCGAACAACGAATTCGTCAGTGTTGGCAAACAGCTGTCGGGACGTAATTCTTAGCTTCTTGTCATGTTATTGGAGATAAAATATCATTTGTTGGCTTTACTGCTACAAATATGACAAAAATCTCAAATATTTCAAAATATATAGTCTCGGGTAAGTTAGGGCTGCCTAACTATGTTACCTTAGTTAAAATTATTTTAGTGAGAGTTAAAGCAATAGTTATATAGTTTCACAATTTTTATAAATCCTAGGTAGGCCTAAAAATTTACCGGTTTTTTTTAAATTGATAATTACCGGTATTTCATTTAAAATAATAATAACGTTAGTCATAATCATAAGTAGTGTGACCGTTTTTTGTATATTCGGTACGGATGATTAATCAACTACCTGCGGATTTCTTTGACATCATTGAAGTCGTAAACTAAAGAATCACTTTCATAAAACGTTGGAATGCACCTAGTATACCTTTGGAAATATATATTTTAGTGTGACTGTGACAAATTATTGTCAGTAATGCAATCCTTCCTCACAATTACAATAATTATATGTTAAACTGAAACAACAGCCAATCGAATCAAACCACTGTAAACTTAACCTGACCTTCGTTTGAAATTTATTTGATAAATTTAACTCCATAAAATTACAAACAATCAGAACAGTTTAGTCTTAAAATTAGTTATCAATATCGATATCGACAAGCTGCCATTCGATATCAATGCATGCAAATAAATAGTATGTTTTATGTGTTTTACTGTTATTATGTACCTATTGTAGTTAAATGTTTATCGTAATTACAATACTTATTGTTATAATGTATATTTTAGATATGGTGCTTTGAGAAGTTCCCATTATCTCCGCAGTTTTTTTTTATTACATCAGACTTATATAGATAAGTTGTCGTCGATTTTTCAACAAACTTGTAAATATTCAGTGTTATGGTCTTTTCATTTGCTGTCAACCGACTAGGTCTCGGTCGTTTTTTCATAGGCGAAGACAAAAACGAAGAAGATGATGACGGACCAGGGTTATCCGTGTTCAATGCTTAAAATAAAGATAAATCATTTAAACATCTGTTCTCATTTGAATTATTTTTGAATATGCGGAATTGGCTTTTTAGTTTTGCTATAATTTTCTTTCTTTTACACATATTCTACATTTTGTAAGGGAAAAAATACCTCCAGTAAACCCTTAAGTGGCGGCCATCGAATTACTTTCAAATGAGATGAAGTTTACGTAGGTACATAAAAGATAATATTACAGTTACATACCTTGTACAACAAATATAAATCGGAGTTGATCTCAAAGTCCAGTTATCGTAGCAAAATGTCGTTGCTCCAGAAAAAACACGATCCAAGTCACAATGTAAATCAGTTAAAGGAGCCTTTCTTTCTTCCATATAAGTTAGGCTAAATAGGTACCTAAGATTCAAAGATACCAAAAATAGCTAAAAAATTGTATATTCCGAAAAAATACTTATTTATTTTTAAATACATTTGTACCACAAAAAAAAATCATTCAAAAATATATATTACTTGCAAAAATTGTTTTTTTAGCTGGCAAGCACAATTGTTTTGAGTTTGAAGCGTTTTGTAGCTTAAAGTTATATAAACATTTTTCGATATTCAGTCTTAAACATAAAATGTATACAAGTTTATCAGCAACACTGCTTTATGAATTCTTCTGTTTTTAATATATACAGTAGGATCAAGAGCGAAAATAGATATTTCTTGCTATTGCGAATCATTCTAAGCGTTTAGTTATTTTATCAGCCTACGGACTTTACTAAAATACCGTGTTCCAGAGCCGCGAGAAACTTGTTAAAATCTAACCGACTGTCACACACAAGTGCCATATTAGCGTTTCGTTCTTCGCAGTTGTGATTTTGTGTATAATTAATTGTGTTTTATTAACTTTATAAAAATCTGATTTATGGGTATATTATATATGAAATAAGTGTTTGTACATTATTATGAATATTTTCAAATAACTTGTACCAAGGTACATTTTTGGCCCGAAAAGAAAGGTCTCCTTTGTCTATTGAAATGAAACACTTACAGATAAGTGTATAAGATATAATAAGTGTTTCATTTCAATGAGTTTTACGCGTCAAAACCTAAGAAGTCAATTTTAAATTTGTCTTACTTTAATACTAAATATATTTATTTATTTTAAAATCTAGCTAGATACCGTTTTTCTTCAAAGATTGATTTCTTATGTGAAATTTAAAAAAATATAAGTCAATTTTATTCGGTTCAATCTAAGCATTTCATTTTTCTATAATCACGAAGAACAGCACCATCTTTCGAGACTTGATAACAAATGCCCATTATCCGACACTCGGAATAAAAACAAACTACGGTAACGCGAAGCTCCAACATAATTGTGTTCAATTAATCTAATCGAAGCAATCAATTAATTAATCGAATCATAAATGGTTTTACTTTTACCACATCACTCAGTAGTCTATGGTCGCAAAAATGGCGACTTTGTTTACATTTTTATTAAATTGGTTTGAGACAGGGTATAGTATATAATATATAATAAACTAGTAAGATTTATGAAGTAATGTACTTCATTATTGTAGTATTAGTAGTAGGTATTTATGTTTTATGACACCCTTTACATTATTCTATTCCTAAGTAACGTGTGGAGAGGGTTGGTACTACAAGTTCTTTACCCGAGACCAAATAGCACGCTATATACAATGTGTCCACCACCAGTGTCGGAGCCTTTAATGATGTGAATCATGGCATTTTTTATCGACAAATTGCCCCTCAAATGTTGTTTTTCTCTTTTTTTTGTTTTGTTTTCTTGGTAACCAAGACCTGGGCTCTTATACTAATTCCACCACTACTCATGTAAACGTCCTATCAACATTAAAAAGGTGTCATTTGTTAGCTAAACATGTAGACAACAGTTACACAGCCATCATGTTTAAATTGTCATGTAATAAAAAAATATAAAACAATTAGTAAAGAAAAACAAATATATTCATTTTTGTGTATTTTTAAATTATTGGCTTTTTGAGAAAAACTTAATTTAAGGGGCAATTTGTCGATAAAAAATGCCATATTTGACACCATTAAAGACTCGGACACTGGTGACGGGACACATTGTATAATATACATTACAAACAATCTGATTAGCGCGTTTTAGAAAACTATTCACCTAATAGCGTCATCTGTTGACATGCTTAAATAGTAAAAAGTTTTAAAATACCCCATTTTCATTTTATATACTGTCTTATTTTGATGTATATCTGTAAGGACTGCGAGACCATACAATAAATGGCTGTCTGCCGATAGTTTTTCAATTAAGTAAATAATTAAGTATTACTATAAAAACTCAGTAAATCGGCCCTGAGTAGAAAGAAGAAAGATCACTAAAAAATTAATATACAAAATTATATCACTCCCTCTCTCTAGTTACTTTTATATTTACACGAAAGTCGATATTTTGATGTTTATTTTTTTTGTATTTGTCCAAAATATCACTAAACATATTTAATTTGAAGCACATAATTCTGTACGTCCTGTGAAAACTGATACATCACAAAATTGTTAACTTCTACTGTAGTAGAGTAGTTTTTGTGTTTAATAAAAATTGTTAGCCTAATGTTTTATATTGTTTATTTTTGTATTGTTTATAAAATATTAAGTTCCTACTTACAATCGTTCTATAGAACAAAAGATGTTTAAAATAAAACTATTTATTGTATCAAAGCACACCAAATGAGTTATCGTGTATAATGATTCTTAATTAGTTGTATCATATATATACACTTAATGTGAAGCAATGGTGAAAGGTGATATTGTTTTGTTGTCAGGTAAATTAACTAAACATGTATCAGATGTACTTTATTAGAAGGTTATAATTATATGTGCATAATGATATTACTTGACATACATCTTTATACACATTTTTTTAATATATGACTTGATTATTGTAGACGATACATGTCAACATGTATTTATTTTCACAAAACTATTTTTCAAAATAGGTTAATCTGCCTTAGATTTATCATACGATCTCGGCAGGTAAGCGATGTATCAAAATGTTAATTAGACAGAAAAAGTTGCATGAAAAATATCAAATTCGATATAAGTCGACTTGTATCACTTTTCATAGGACACACAGAATTGTTCTATTTAATATACCTAAGTCACGCCCGCCACGCGATTGCTCTTCAGTCAACTAAAACAATAGCGCATTTTTATTTCTTTAAAGTTAACGATCGCAGTAGATAAGCTATATAGTACACGTAAAAACAATGTTATGTAAAAGGAATTATTATAAACAATTTCTTTATAAATGTATATTAAATTATATTAACCAACAAGTGACAGATCCTATGACCATTGCTACGACATTTAATGATAATTTTTTAATTAAACCAAGTGGTACAGCTAAGGACAATAGAACTCACTACACAATAACCAATAAAATACCTAATAGTATATTTTTGAAACCAGTAGATGCAAATTATGTAAGAAAGATCATAATGTCACTTAAAAACTCACAGACAGAAGGTTATGACTCATTATGTACAAAAGTAATAAAATTATGTAAAGACGAACTAGCTGAAGTCCTAGCATTCTTAATTAATTTGTCCCTACAAACAGGGCAATTTCCAGATAAATTGAAAATTTCTTTAGTTAAGCCTCTTCACAAAAAAGGAGACAAAGATGACATAAATAACTATAGACAAATAGCATTGTTGTCCATATTATCGAAGGTTTTTGAAAAAGTGATGCATGGTGTAATAACTGATTTTATAAGCAAGTTCAATATAATTAAGCAAAACCAGTATGGGTTTCAAAAAAGTAAATCTACGACTCATGCAGCATTTGATTTGGTTAATATAGTTATGCAAAGTGTTAACAATAAGAACTATACCACTGCGATATTGCTTGATATGTCAAAAGCTTTTGATCACGTTTTTCATAATTTATTGCTTGACAAGCTTGATCATTATGGTATAAGAGGACCTGCTTTAAGCTGGCTAAAATCGTTTCTAACAAATAGAACTCAATGTGTTGAAATATCACAATTAGATTCAGATAACACTATACGGACATATTCATCTAATTTTAAAAGTATAAAATCTGGAGTTCCTCAAGGGAGTGTTCTTGGACCCTTGTTATTCGTTTTATATATAAATGATTTACCAGATATAGTAAAACATAAAACAATTCTCTTCGCAGATGATATTTCAATTTTAGTTTCTACTGACAGTAAACTTTCGTATGAACAACATAAAATTGATATAACAAATACAATGACCAAAATAATCGAATGGCTAAATGTAAATCATCTTCAAATTAATTTAACAAAGACAAATTTCATAAATTTCAATAATTTTACAAATCATACCGTTGACATTAACTTTAATGGACAAATTATGCATGCTGTTTTAAATGTGACATTCTTAGGCTTAATAAATGACTCAAAATTTTGTTGGAAAGCGCATATATATAAAGTTTATTGTAAAGTAAATGGGTTTGCCTTTGCTCTTTATAAACTAACAAAGGTTGCCAGTGTTAAGGCCGCTCTCATGGCATATTATGCGTACGTAGAATCCGTCTTAAGATATGGATTAGTGGTTTGGGGGAACGGCACCGATATTGCGAAATTATTTGTGGCTCAGAAGAGATAGCACCAGATATGTCTTGTGTGGCATACTTCAGATCACTCCGTATTTTAACACTCTCCTGTTTATATATATTGGAGGTTGCGTTGTTTGTCAAACAAAACAGTGATAAGTTTATAAAGACAGGTGATATATCTCAAAGAAATAGGCGAAATCCCCACAGACTTGTACTACAATTAGTCCCTAAAACGCAGAGAGTTTTAAATAACAGCTACGCAATGTGTATAGTCATTTATAATAAAATACCAAATCGCTTTAAGGACCTCCCTATCAATCGGTTCAGGTCTTTGTTATGTAATTGGCTGTTAGAAAATGCGTTTTACTCAATTGATGAGTTCTTAAGACATAAAGATATTTAAGGTGTTGATGCATTAATTTGTACTATTATGATCAGATGTCGAGAATTGTTATTTAATTATTTTTGTTATACATATTAATATAAAGACATATTTAAAAAAAAGAATTGTAGTAGTTAGAATTATATAAATTGTAATGCGTAGAAATATTTGCATGCTATTTCTGATATGGCTAAATAGGTTATAAGCTCTGAATTATAATTAATATCCATGTATTACCCTATTTAAAGCAAATAAATAATTTGAATTTGAATTTGAATTTATTGATAAGATATTAAGTTTACGTTACAAACTTTCATAATTCTTGTAGTAATTTTATCCTCTTATTCTTTTATATTCTTCATCTTTTTGGTCGATTTTGCAAAAATGTAAATACGTGTTTTTTTTATGTAGTAAAGAAAAGTCTAAGTTTTTAAACCTGTAGTTTGGAGGTTACTTTATTTCCATACCAAAGTTGTTATATCTGTTTTTGTGAACAAATTTTAAGTTTAATTTTAAGTTTACCTTTCATAAACATTACGTCATTATAATATCACTTAATATAATAAAAGGTAATATTACCTCTACGGTTTATAATTGCAACCATTGCAAATCTACTAATGTTTTGATTATTATGTCTGAAGTGTGTTAGTTTACATATTTTCCTATTATAAATTAGTAAAAAAATATAACCCATTATATTTAGCACAAAGACTTAACTGCGAACTAATGAGTTGGTTTATGGTTTGAATTTCAACGTAATATAATAATTTGAACAGACCAAACTCTGTTTGAACTAACACTATCACATTTAGTAAATGTTTCATCAGTGTCCATTTTTAGTTGAATTTTTATGTAAGGAATCTTCATAATTTCTTTGCATCGGATTTTCTTTTTCGCTAATTCTTAATTCTTTTCCTAAAATAAAAGTAACCTAAGCTCCTTCTAATAAGCCAGTCCCGTCCCTTGTTATCTTGTTTTCAGCAGTATTGATTGTTTAAATACACCCGTCCAAAAGTTTGGAAGCATACCTGTTTTTGGCCAAAACGAAACAATACCTACTATTGGCGGTAAAAATTTGTAATAAATGTTATCTTTATGGCGTTTTTACTATTATTTACACAAAACAAAAGAATCGTCGGGTCTCATTTCATTACACATGTATTAACAGGTTCCTAAATAATGACGAGACATATAATTTATGACTTAATCCTGCGGTTGCTATCTTTTGTGCTGTAACATGTTGCTATCGGTAGTATTTATTGTTTTTAACCATTTTGGGTCCAATTTAGTCACACTTGAGCGTTGACATTCGAAAGTTGTGATATTAACATTATTAGTATACGAAAATTGTTGACTATGGCTTTTCCCATAATTTTTCTTCTGGAAATAGCAAAACGAAAGGAAATCATGGTTGAACAGCGAAGTGCTCTTTGTGTTTGTGTTCTAGTCGTGCGGAAGGATACAGTTAACGTCAAATCGAAGCTCAGCTCAGAATTTCCTTTAAAGGTGTACACTACACTTTTGCTAGATAATACGAAACTGGAACAAACGCAGACAGAAAAAGATCAGGCAGGCCTAAGACTACAACAAATCAAGAGGATAACTTCATCAGAGTTCTGCC
Source organism: Calamotropha paludella (assembly GCA_927399485.1). NCBI lineage: Eukaryota > Metazoa > Arthropoda > Insecta > Lepidoptera > Crambidae > Calamotropha > Calamotropha paludella. Next base: position 25,520,891 of record OV656803.1, on the reverse strand, counting down.
TAAACGGAATTGACGCTTAACAGCACCTTTAGCGTAACACGCGAGAAACGCCCATCTCAGGAACAACTGTTAAACGACTACTTCAGTCTGTGGGAAGACAAGAAAAGTAGACTAGAATGGGCAAAAACATATAAAAACTGGACTACAAATCAATGGGATAATGTTTTTTGAGTGATGATCGAAGTTTCAGATTTTCGGATCTAATAGACATGTGCGCCGTTTAAAAGAAGAAAGGGTTTCCGAAGCGTGTACAGTGCCAACTGAGAAACATGGTGGTGGTAATGTGATGGTTTAGCGGTGTTTCGGAAATAATAAACCTGGAATTCTTGTGAGGATAACCGTAAAACTGAACAAAGAAGGTTATTTGAAAATTCTTGAGGAATCAGTAGTACCCTGTGGGCGAAATCTTATTGGTCCTCAATTCTCATTTCAACAAACCCCAAACATTCGTCTAAACTGTGCCAGAACTTTTTGAAGAAAAAAAAAGATGAAACGTTTTGAAAATCATGCAATGGCCATCGTAGTCACCTGATCATTCTCCCATAGAACTTGTCTGGGATGAACTTGACAGGAGGGTGAAAAATCGTTCTCCTACGAGTTCAGAACATATATGGCAATTATTAAAAAGTAAATGGAACAAGTAAGGCGAACATTATTTTAAGAAATTAATAATTAACTGGAATGCCTCAAACATGCGCGGAAACTATCAAAGCAAAGGTGGACACTTCGACGAAGCTAAAATTTGATTATCTTTCACATTATGTGTTAATTTTCTGTTTTGCCTAATTTTGTTTAATTTTTAATTGTGTACCAATAAAAGTAATTTAAGAGGGCTTAATTTTGTTTTATTTGATTTAACCTCGCTGCTTCCAAACTTTTGGACGGTAGTGTATGTATTGTAACAGTTGAAAAGGTGATTTGATTTTGGTTTTCTAGTTCTTATTTTAGCTCCGAAATATTTTAATTGAGTGCACTACTAGTCTGATAAATCGCGCTATCGTTTACTAACGGGCGTTAGTAGGGACTCGAGTTCATAAAATTTTGTTCATTCCACGTTTTAATTAATCTTTATTAATAAAAATTACGTGTCACAGTGTTTGACCGCAATGAACTTCTTAGAAAAAATTGACCGATTTTAGGGTTTTTTTTCATATTGCTGCATTTGTTCCAACTTAGAAAAGGTTTAATTTTATTCATAACAAAAAAAAAATAATAACTAAACTATAGCGACGCTTAGCTGGGTCAGTTACTTGTCTTATAAAGAAGATTGCCCAAAAATGATCTCACCTCAAAAGATTTTGTGCCTTAACAAAATGAAATTTATAAAAATATTATTTTTTATTTTTCAAAAGCGAGGAATAGAAACAGTTTTATAAGTAAAAAATTAATTGACTATTAAGCATCGACGTCTGTCTTCACCTTGTTAACGTTGTAAAGAGTTAACTTGCTAAGAATATTGCCAGGTATTATCTAGAGCTCCGGAATAAGATTCGATTATTGAGTATACTAAACTGTTTTATTCTTTATAGCCATGTAATCGATACTTTTTGCAATATTCCGTTCTTTATTGCATCTACAAAGGTTTCAAAATATGTCACATTTACACAAAAAGTTACAAATTAGTATGACACCTGGTTTTATTTTTATACATTTTTCTATGTGAGGACAAGAGAGGAAATATTTGTGGTTCAATTACAATAGCATATACAATAATTGCACATACAATATTGCTCATTCGTAAAATATTGAAGCACTATATCGATAGACTATCACTGAGTCAGAAACAAAAAAATCAAAAGAACATCGATGAATGAATGTAAATAAAGTTACACTGGCAACATCAAATATTGCCTAAACGGAAATGACATTTAGCTGAACACTGTCAAATTGTTAATGGCGGTTAATATTCGTTTTGTATTTGATACGTTTACTGGCTTTCTATCTAATTCCCAGATGAGCTTAATAGTTCCTTAGTTATTTGTGTTTTGCGGGAGAGAATTGGACTTCTAGTATTCTGTGACAATTTCCAAGTTGGACATTCTTGTTCCTTGGTTACTTGTGTTGTGAAAGTGACAATGGGACTCGTCATATTTTAGTTTCTTGCTAATATAAATAAACGAGTCGTAGTTTTGCATAATGTCTATGCGTAATGCACATTAGCTATTCCTAGCTAATGTGCACTATGCATATACATTTGTTTCACCAGCTCCCGCTGGCTGGTGACAGTAATTTTTATATGATTTCATCGTCTGAGAGAGGTTGATAATATTAGAGTACTAAGTAAAATAATAATTTTAAACAATTTTTGCCAGTCATTAATTGCTGCAATATCAAATAGGACCTTGCAAAAAATGTTAAAAAAATAAAAGTCTTAAACGATATTATCGCTTCTGTCGATAGTCTTACTAAATTATATTTATTATAGTAAAAATATTAATTGTGTTATAGAGTTTTTTTTGTCTAATTATTATGATATGTAAAAAAAATAATTACTTCATCGGCAGGCACATTAGAATTTTATTGAAATTATGTTATAAGAGATAATAAAAATACTTCTGCCACTATGATGATGTTGGATTAATAATCTATATTGTTGTAAAAAAATGGCAATAAATAATTAGTGGTTTTATTTTCTATTTAAATAGGTACCTAGGTACACGATGTCGGATGACTTACTCATAAGTAAGTTTTTTGTCATATAGTTGTTTTGACAAGATTTCCAAAGACGAAAAACTGTCGCGTTTTTGTTTGTGATAATTTATTAAACCAATAACTACTTTTTTAAATGACAAAAACATCCATTTATTGTACTTACTGTAGGTATACAGAACTACACTCACAAATATAAATGTGTACTAATACTCTTTTTTACATTTAGTATACTAAAAAAAAACCCTCATATTGCCGTAGAAATTTAATATTTAAATAATACCCGGGTAAGGAAACAAAATCTAATTACTGACTATAATTAAGAGGTTTTTAACTACTATATTCGATTACAATGGCTAGGGCACAAAAATATTTACTGTGCGATCTTTTGCTCTTTGAAAAAATGATCATTCTCATCCCCAAGTTGAACATCGATGTCGCTATAAAATAATGAAAGCATCTGCTGTTACTGCACGTTTAAACGTCGGAAAGACTAATAGGAAATAAAATTAATGTTTCTAACTAATGACAAAAGCTTAACATGTTAAAATCTCTTTCCACTATTTTTATAGAAATAACTTTCTATTGTTCTTTAAGTAAAACTGAATTTTAACTAAACTGCTGCCCTGTAGATATATGTTTTACCTTATTCGAGTTGTTCAAGGAGAGTTTCCAGTGCTGAGGTAAAAACATCACCTTAACTTTGACCTTTACTGAGCTAACATTGTTCCAGCCTTCTCAAATAACCCGCGCGACCTAGGTTAGCTCAGAACCTTCATAGTAAAGTGCCAATCCTCAATGGTTATGTTAAATTTTCCTTTGGATCAAGCAGAGAAAACTAAAATTCGTTATTTTTATTATACATAAAATACGCCTGTTAAAAAAACAACCACGCCTCCGAGCCTTCAGGTGGGATTGGAGCTCACGATCTTTCGCTATCCGGGCGAGGGCTCTGACTGCTGAGCTACCGAGACGGTGGCAGACGCGTCGAAATACAAATGTATTTCAACTTGTACTATTAGCTAGTATTTTATATCTTACAGTAATATGATATTGTGACTGCAAAAAATAAAATAAAATCTTATTGTTATAAAAAAGTTATTTACTTAACTTTGACTGGTGTTTTATGGTACTAGATCAATTTTAATTTCAGTTATCTCTTTCGATTTTCTAAAGCATACATTGTGCTCTGCTTAGTTGACGGTAGAAATGTTCTGGATCCCGCATTAGTATCAAGTTTATAAACTATAGTTGCCTTGGCCCTGAAGTTTGGGAGTGGCGGATAAAATAGCCTCTATGAAAAAAATCTATTTAGGTTTAATTATCCCAACCTACAGGCACCTAAAGAGCAAAGTAATAATGTTTATTTAAAAACGGCCCAAAATTTTGCGATTTAAAATTTTAATTAATTATTAGTAAGAACGAAATTTGTTGGAAATACCCAAATGTACTATAAATAACGAAATAACTAAAAAAAATGGTGACAGTATACTATTGTCATATACATTTTTCACTACCGCGCAGGAACACGAGACATGGTGTGGTTTTGACGAGTGACTAGATGGTGAACAATATGTTTCCTTAACAAAACAGAAATACCAGATAAAAGTCTTTATTACATTTGAAAAAAAATAAAAAATAAAAGCCGCATCCAAATCGATTCAGCTGTTTTAAGACACGGTACCACAGATAGACACATAAGCAGCGGTGAAACTTATAACACCCCTCTATTAGCGTCAGGGGTTAAAATGATTGAAATACATGGAGATATTCTCAATTCAATTGCCAGTTCTTTATTGTATTCCTTAACAGATAGGATGGAAAAGCATTATACTATTGTTATTATTATATAGGCTAGGCCCTGTCGGGCATAGCAATAAATTATTGCCTTATATAAGATACTATTAAATTTTCCGCACGATTAGTAATAATAATACTTCTTACATTCACACCTTAGCGAGTTCGCCAGTTGTGGTGTAATCAACTCCGATGTCGTGAATTCAATTCTAGTTGAGTTATTGTATATTAAAGCTATTCTCAAGTCTAACTGGTTATTGTTTGCAATTTCTTAGATACAAATGCTTTAGCTACATAGGCCAATCTCTATGAATTCAATGCAGATAGGTAGAAAAATCTTTATTCTCCGCACACCACTACCATTAACGAACCACGTCTCTGAACCATTGGAGTAAGTTTAACTGTATAGCCTGAGATCAAAGTATAAGACATTGTCTAATAGTTGTACAATAAATAAACATATTTATGTAAGCTATGACACATACTTGATGGGGTGGAGTCCGTCTCAAAATTATATCTATCAGGACAGTTCAGAGGAACTCTGTGTGATCTACGTCTCTATAGATATGCCACACCCATAACACACAGTGCCATGTCCAAATTCCGGAGCTTTATTAGTCCGATCAGACATTTTTCAAATAATATAAATCATTCACGACAAATGACATCATTAGAGGTCAATTAAAAAAATAAGAAAACAAGGATTTAGTTAGTATTTCTAAGGTTGTGATGTATTTTATATTTCTCCTTGACAAAACATAATACATCATAATAATAACAATTTCGTTTTTAATGCCAATGAGGTTTGGTCATAACTAAAAAAGCCTTCTTATAAAAGTAAATGGATAAATAAATAATAATCATATTTGTCATTGTTAGTAATTTTAGTGAATGAGATTCTATGATTTGATAACAGACTTCAATATATTCTCTATCTAATATATATAGAATTAAAAAAATCAGTGTGAAATTAACTTCCTCATAGTGTGTCCAGAATCTTGAAAGAGTAAGCATTTGTTGATCTAATTCTTCAACCAAGTGTCTGCTTAAAGCAGGTGCTAGCAGCAATGAACAGTAGATACAGTAGAGACGGTCCTGGCACAGGTTCTCCTACTTGATCATGTGCTGGCGTAGTAAACATTATGCAATACTACGACTCCAGTTTATTTAAATTTCTAAGAAACTGAAATATCACGAGTCTCTCTCTTTCACAACACTAATGACCAAGGAAAAAGAAAGTTCAACTTGAAAATTATCTGAGAATAACGAGTCCAATTCTGTCTCACATAACACAAATAACTAAGAAACTTTTAAGCTTATGCTTGCATAATAATGCACGGGATTTGATATTGCTACATTTTCTATAACGGCATCGCGATGCACTTTAGTTGATTAGTTTGTTAATGTGAAGAAAAGAAAACTTAAATATTAAAAACTAATGACTAAGTCACATTCCATCAGCGTTAAGTTGTTGACAATTCCAAATTTATTTTACTATCGAATTATAGACTTAAATAATCAACAGCGAACAAAGAGTCCTAAGCGTTCTCCTGCATATTTTCTACGAGACCGCGGATTAATAAACTTTTTTTTCTAATTAGTTTTTAACAAGAAAATAACTCAACTTTTATCAGGAAACAGCATTTTTTTTAAATTGTGTCTAACCCGTTGAATTCTTTCAAGTATTGTTAAGCAGAACACCGAGCAGCTTCTTTTCATTTTCTAAATAACTAGGTACGCCTACAACATCGAGTCTCATACTTTTACAGTTATTAGTTTCAACAATTACAAAACGCTTATAGTAATAGACTAAGGGCTGGTAACGATTTGTTGTGAAAACATATTTCATTAAAAACACTAATGATTACTAATTTTAATCAAAAATATTCATGAAGGCATAATTGTAAATTAACTAGCGACCCGCCCCGGCTTCGCATGGATGCAATGCTCTACTATATAATGCATGTATTATACATATAAACCTTCCTCTTGATTTACTCTTGATCTATTAAAAAAAACCGCACCAAAATCCGTTGCGCAGTTTTAAAGATTTAAGCATACATAGGGATATAGGGACAGAGAAAGCGACTTTGTTTTATACTATGTAGTTATAATGTTTCTAAAGAAAATGTGATTCCAATACTCTTATTGGATTTTTTTAGATTCGTAATCCAATGGAGTCATTGGAATTACATGCATATGGGATTACGAGAACGAGATAATTCCGAGTATCACATTACTGTAAAATATATTTCTATGACATTGATTTTCTGTAACTCAATATTGAGATTGAACAAACGTTAGTATTCATTACCGTATTATTCATTACCGTATTATTCATAAAAAAACCTAAAGGTCTAATAAACATTTTTTAGTTATAAAGTGTTTTGTCTTTTGTTTCAAGCTCAAATCGTAATAAGAATAAAATTTTATTTTATTTTTTATCAAAATATGGTGAATCTTCAAAATAAAACGGTATGGGTGTCGTAATTTTTCTGGTTCAGTATAAATACAATTTCGGCTTTTAAACTACGAGAATGTTTATTAGTTATGTATGAATTACAGTAATCATATAATCTTTGTAATAAGTAAGGAATATTTTCCTTTTACTGCATAAAACCCTGTTACTAACATTTCGCGGAATCACCAACAACAACGTAAGTTGAGTCGTTCACGCATGTTAAATGAGGCATTATTCCCAGATAAGGTAGCTTTGTGTACAATTATGCTCTTAAATAATGACAAACAGAACAAAGGAATGAGTTATGATAATATAGGTGAGTTTTTATGAATATTAAAAGCGCGAGAGTAGCAAAAATGCAAACACCCATTCGTACTCGCAAGCTTTTGCTTTTATACTGATATTAGGAAGAGTGGTAGTAGTAATAATATACAAGTTTATACAGCTCTATATTTGTAATTATTTTTACATGTTCACGAAAATCGATATTATTAATTTATAGGGTGTCCCAGAAGCCGACGTCAAGCCGCAAGCGGGCGATAGACTAACTCATATAAGTTATCAGAAAAATATAAAAAAATCTAAGTCATATATTTGAAGAATTCTAGCATTTAAAAAAATCGATAAAATTTATGCTGTGTGACGGTTTTTTCACTCTTGTTGCTACAAATCTTGACTTTTCTAAACATGTTCTTTTATTTTGTCATCCTGAATAATGCTTCTGTATACTCTAATCTAAAATTTAAAGCCAGGTGCTCCAGATTAGAATAAATAAATATTCAAAATTAATATTTCGCATGGGTTTAACTAACTGTACTGAAAAAAATGTACTATGCAAGTTTGGCAAGCAACTGCAAAAGTTGGCACATTTAATAAGGATTCCAAAGTGGTATGATACTTACTTGCTAGACAATTTCACAAAACACAAAAGTGTTAATTTTATCGATTTTTTTAAATGCTACATTTTTTTCAATATATACTTATATTTATTTATATATTTTTCTTATAACCTATATGAGTAAGTCTATCGCCCGCTTTCGGCTTGACGTCGGCTCTGGGACGCCATGTATATATATATATTATTTTTGTGGCTCAACCATATCAACAATATATACAAAATATCACTAAGTATATTTATTTAAACAATCACATAATTGTGAAATCACTACGACTACGCGACAGTGCTGCGGCCCGCCAAAACCAAAGCGTATTTTAATTGCGGCCCGCTTAAACCTAAGCGTTTTTTAATTTGTTTTTGAACAGCAAACCGAGTACAGCATCTAAACTACCTACCCAATCCCCCACGACAGGTCAAAAATAAATTTAAATATAACTTACTACATACTTTATAATTTTGTGTGTTAACATTAACACATAGATACACTAGCTGACCCAGTCACGCCTCGTTGTCGCTCAGTTATTTATTATAATTTGTTATAAAAAAATATTATAAATTAAAACGAAACCTATCACTGTGACAGATAATTTTTAAATATATACTAACCCAGCCATGCGTTGCTGTGAATTAGTAGGTATAATAAATAAAATTAAGTTTTTACTCATTATTTTGATACAATTAAATAAAAATTTGCTAATAAAGCTGAAAATAGTGAAGGCGATTTGAAACTGTATGGGATTGAGAATAAAACGTAATCAAAACTTGAAAGTAATAGGCAAAGTATTTTAAAGTAACCTTCAGAGCCATCTATTAATAATTTATCGAACTAACCGATATATACATACTACCGTCGTATAATAAACATTTAATTTGCAATAACAAATATTGAGGTCAATAATTACGATAAAACTATCCTATATTATGAAGGTTATTAATGTTCTAATAATTAAGATAAAACTATCTAAGATAATGAATAAATATTGATTTTGGACATATGTACCAGATAATTTCCAACTAGTGTTCTGTTTTTAAAATATAGGTATTTATTTTAATGTTGAAGATCAACTTTTTGGCGAGAGCGCGAAGCGTCACTTTAATGGTTTAGGTTTTCTTGTTAAATTTTGTGTTGTGGTTGATATTGGTGTGTAATAATGGTTGGTTATTTTATTAACCACTGAATGTTTCTTAATTTGTATGGGTGTTGGCAAGTGAAACAAAACAGTGCAGTGTCTTTTCGCGCTCTCACAAAAAGGCGTAGTAAAGAAGTGGAGTTTTACTGAAACCTCCTCGTTCAGTGAAACTCCACTTCTTTACTGAAACCTAGGAAATAACTCAAGAATTGGCAATTATACTTACTTGTCATTATGAGACAATCTGATGGCAATCCAAATTTGGTTTTAGTTTCACAGTTGTGTCAAATGATGAAATGATGATATTTTGGCATGAACATTGAACATGACGGACATAGGCTATGTAAAAAAATTTAGACTTTACCATGGAGGAATAATCACCGAAAGAAAAATTCTAAAGCTGATTGCAGCCAAACCGCTGACTAATGTGCAAAAAAAGTTTTGGAATCGGACATACCATCGAGGAAAAATCACCCTTCAAAAATCTAATTCAAAACCATTGGTATTAGCTCTGAGTGAGGTTTATCTTCCGGCACAAAGGGGTCATCACATAGAGTCACAAAGAGGTCATCATTGGAGAGCACTAGGTCCAAAAACCTGACATTATCATTGCATATTTGACTAAATTGAGATAAATTACATTGGGTCAATGTATCATAGAAATCTATTTGATTGTCACTGATGGAGCCATTAGGGATAAGACGTTGCCTTGAATGTGGCAATAAGTATTAAAAAAAATCAAATCACCCATCACAATAAAATTATCATCCAGACAAGAGTTAACAATGTCAAATAACTTATTTCAAAAAATATTTCATTGTAATGTTATTACCAGTGGTCGGAGTAGGTATATTGAATTAAGGTCACTGACATCAAACGTATATGTTAATATGGATACGCCTCCGAGTTTCCGGATTATTATGATAAAAATACCGAAACATCGAAATTATTACATGAAACTAGTTAAAAATGTATCAATACTCTCAACGCTATGCTGCTAGTGGCGTAGATGGCCAGAATTTAATAGTAAAAAAAATTGGTTGCCTGTAAAGTCGATATACGGGCGAAAGTTTTACGTGACAACGACTTTGAGTGGTAAAATAATTTTAATGTGAATATTCATTCGTATAGTAGGAAGAAGGATGAAATAATAGTAACAATTTAAAACATTTATTTATACAAAGAATTATATTTAAAACATTAATTTATACAAAGAATCTCGCACTGAATTTCATATATCACCGCCTAAGCGAAATAGAAGCGCAAGACATGAACCGGTGTGTATGCCTATCTCTCTCACTCTCTCTCTCGCTCTGTCTCTCTCGCTCTTAGGCGGGCTAACCATGCCCGAGTGGAAGGGACGCGTGCCTCTCACTCGCTCTCATTTATAAAATGATATAATAATAATATTCATTTCAACACACGACATCCGGCAAACAGGGTCTTTTGTCCTCTTATGTCTATGCTCAACGCATCTGACCAATTAGAATCAAGTATCCTGGATGACTCATTGACTGTTTGTTCGAAAACAATGCTCGCACCGACATCCAGACCAAGTGGCTCACTCACTTATTTCGGTTCGTGGAGTGCGCTTATTTTATGTGTTGTGAATATCTTGACTTGACCCTGGCTTGTGTACTGTCTTCTGAAATCTACTTAAAACGACGAATTTGGCTTATAACTACGGACATCGATTTATTACTCTTGGATTGGGCCCATTTGAAGTTGTTTTTGTACGGGTAAGTTTTAATTATTTTCACTATTTAAGAAGGTTTTAGAACTTGGAAACAGTTAAAATATCACTTTATAGCAATCATCATAGCGCATGAGAGTCCGGTACGCACACCGCAGGGCTATCACCGCTTCAGTTAAAAAAATCACTTTATATGAAACAGAATTTCATTATCGACTTTACAGTTGTGTATGTATATATTGTAAATTTAAATCATTGTTTTAGGTGACATATAAATAAATATGGCAAAGGTCAAGGCTGAAACAGTGCTAAAGTGGTTATTGCACTATCCTGAGCTACTTTACGATAACGCTAGTGGCACTATATACTGTACAAAGTGTGAAAGTCATTTGAAAGCTGTGAATAGAGGCAACATTACCAAACACATTGAAGGCGCTGTACATCAAGGAAAATTTAAGAGACCGCAAGAGGAATTTTACTTCGACCTCATTAAGTTCCTGATTCTATGCAATATTCCTTGGTCGCAAATGAAAAATCCAGCGTTCAAAGAGTTTTTTCAGAAATATATGTGCAGTACTTGTTGTTGCGTTTGTACCAATCGTAAAGTGGTTGACGAATCACAGTTACGAAAAGTTTATTTGGAGAAGTTTTATAGGAATAAAATCAATTCGATTTATGAAATTAATAAAAATGAGAAACTATGGATATCGCTGGATGAGACAACAGACATTTTTGGTCGATACATAGTCAATTTCCTAATAAAACCATTGCATCCTAGTAATAGTGCAGGCCGGCCTTATTTGATTGCTTGTAAAATGCTAACAGCAGTAAATGGACAAACAATAACACAATTTGTACTGCAATGTCTAGAAAATTTATGGCAAAACACTTTTGAAGCGAAAGTTGACAATATTTTAATGCTTTGCACTGACAGTGTCGCGTACATGCTATCTGCAGGGCGAAATTTAAAACATTACTTACCTGAAATGAAGCATGTGACATGTTTGGCGCACGCTCTTCATCGTGTAAGTGAGCAGATAAGGTCAGAATACAACGATATTGATATTCTTATATCAAATGTTAAAAAAGTATTTTTAAAGGCTCCTAGTAGGGTAAACATTTTAAAAGAAAAATATCCTGACTTACCGTTGCCTCCGCAACCAGTCATTACCAGATGGGGTACTTGGTTACAGGCAACATCTTACTACGCTCAACATTTAGATAAAATAAAAGAAGTTTTATCCTGCTTGAGCAGTTCTGATGCTATAGCCATACGAAACGCAAAAAACATTTTGGAAAAACAAAATTTAGAAAATGATTTAAAATATATCGAAGAAAATTACTCTATTATACTACTAGCCCTAAAAGAGTTACAAAAACAAAATTTATCTCTAGCTGATTCACTTTTAGTATTTGATCAAGTAAGGGCTACGCTTAACGAGTGCAATAATGAGAATATAAAAAATAAAATAGAATCAGTTATGGAACGAAATCCAGATTTAGATACAATTAGAGAATACAGCGAGAGTATTGAAAAAAGCGTAGCAAATAATCAGAAACTTTATTTCAAATTCGCTCCATTGACATCTACAGATGTTGAACGATCATTTTCCACTTACAAATGGATCTTAGATGTTAAAAGAAATAGCTTAAAAATCGAAAATATTGAAAAAATTATAGTTATTTATTTTAATTGTATAGAGACAGAAAATCAAAATGTAGAAATTGTAACCGATGAGGATTAAAAATAATTGTTTTTAATAAAACTGTAATAATGATTATTTGTATTCACAATAAACAATTTTGTTTGCTTACATATGGTTTTTTATTTTATTACTCTATTTACCAAATTTTTGGAAACTCCGGTACATTCCGGAAGAAATGCATGTCCATGTTATGATATCATGACGCAAGTATCTAAAATCAATATACCTACTCCGACCACTGGTTATTACTAAAAATCTTACTAAATTATGATGAACAGAAGTAGATTTCCGGCCATATAATTTGTTCAAATTCTTTCTGCTTTGTTTTATTTATCAATGCAGAAACCCGCCAAATCTCCATTTTTTATAGATACGTTATATATCTATAAAAAAATTGAGTTTTTGGCTTAATGTTTTGAAGTTACTTTTCTCTTACATAAGTGATACCCATAAAAGTGTGTAGGAAATAATCGACAATTTAATTTGTAACGACATAATGAGTTTAATTAATCAGAACTATTCCTGTTTTATTTTGGAACGTTTTATGTAAAATGATAATACAGGTAATCTACTTTTTCAGCATACATCGTAAATTCGGAGTAAGGGGGCATATTATCTTAAGATAATTACTAGCTGCTGTTTGCTTAGATGCGCTTAATAATCTTGCCTTAAATGTTATCGTTTTCACGAAGAAATTCGGTCAATATCGGGATAAGTGCTCTCTAATAAATGCGTAATAGCTCCCATAAATTCACATGGCAGGTTGTAATTTCAGTGTACGTCCCACTTATCAGTTTAGGCGCCGTAACCTGGGGCAACCGCTATCATCTAATGTGGTTTAATCCTTGGGCGATAGCGCAAATATAATACAATTCAGTTTCCCACATTTGGTTTGATAAATCTTTTTTACGTGAAATCTTCTTATCCCAGCCAAAAAGCGTACCCTGTTTGACGGGAGCTACCCACCAAAAAAGGGATGTTCGCTAAAATCGCATCGGTTTGAGATCACAGTAAAAGACTATATTGAAAAACGCTGCTGCCCATTTTGTGGTCCGAGTGATTACCACTAGCATCGCCAGGATGTCGCCTTTAACGACACTTGTGAGTGTGAATGGTTGGTGCTATTTTACTTTGCCGGACACCATTCGGCAAATCTATTACTTCAATTAAGAAATTGATAGATGCGTTTTCGTGCTTTTTAGTTTTCTATTATTTTTAACATATGCATTTGCAGATAGCAAATGAACTTGCATTTTTTTAGTTGCTATTGAATCGTTCAGTTTGAATTATTCTAAAACAATTGTTTATAGAATTACAATACCTAACCCATAAAATGTAAATTCGTAAGGTCATAGTTTAAATAAAATTACTATATCTTGTAAATTTGATCGTAGTAGTAATATTACCCCTTGGGTAGTTACAACCTTCTTATGAATGTGATCCTAGAAAACCCCCTATACACGACCTACGAGTACGTAATCTGTGTTTATAACTCCTCTTTTTTTCCTCTGCTTGTGTGTCTGTGTGGCTGTCCCAAGGGTCTGGACACTTAAGTTTTGACACATTTGGACACATTGGGAGTTGTTGAAAACTGCATCTAATAGCACTATTGTTAATAGACATGAATAAACAAAAAAAACTATTGCCATCATCACAATTGACTGAGAGAATAAACTGTTTGGCGGAAAATATGAAAGAATAATATCATAATGAGTGAACGACGCATGTTTAAATACGCGTTATGATTGAACATAGTAACACAAACAATGGTAAGGCGATAGTCGCAGTCCATTCAAAGGAACGTTCCAAGTTTTTACTACGTTAATGAATCTGGATAAAGAACCATAAGCAAATTAGAGCTGTTTAGTGCATAATGAAGAATAAGGAGATATAAAAAACCGCTATAGTTTAATTTTAACATTGAAATAACACAAATTTTAATAATAAAATCGAAACTGCTCAAGTGGTCTTGAGGAAGTGGTATTGTCCCCCTTGCGACAATCAATATGTGGACTTCATGGCATGAGCTAGTTCTCTCAATCAATTTCCAATTTTTAATAAGAAATTTACATAATTTCTACTAGAATATAGTTTTTATCACGTAAATAAATTAAATGAATATTGTTTTAAAAACAAAATTGACAATAAGTAAGTAACTTTTTATTTTGTTGATATAAGTATTTGTATTTGTTTTCATTGCTTATATTGCGGTTATATTTTGTTATTATCATTAAGATAATAATTTATCTCTTGGCTTGTCGCACACGTGACACATTTATCCACCATGTTTAAGGTAGAATGCATAGTGAAATCAAAAAATAACCTTATACCACAATTATGGTATTTTAGCACTGTATTCTTACAAATTAATGATTTGACTTGAATTTCTACAAAAAAAATCATGTTTTATCAAAATCAACTACGACAGCAGCGCATTAAGATATATTAAGATTAAGATATGCTATGATTTTGAACTTAGCTTTTTGGCGGAAGCGGGAAGCGTCACTTTGGTGGTTTTGTTTCTCTTGTTAAAATTTGTGTTGTTGTGGATATTGGTGCGTTATAATGGTGGATTATTAACCACTTAGTGTTTCTGAACATACAAAAGTGTTGGCAAGTGTAACAAAGCAGCGGAAGTTGTCTTTTACTGCTCTGTCAAAAAGTAGACGGAGAGGTTTTAGTAAAACCCCTCACATTTACTGAAACCTAGGAAAAATGTATTTTACTGTTCATTCATCGCTATTAAATTAAGAAATTACTCAAGAACTGGCAATTATACTTACTTGACACTGGCTAAATGCACAAATCGTGCAAGCCATAAATAAAGAAAGAAGATTTTGAACTTATATTATGACGTTGTAATAAAGATAATTTTATTTTGAGAATGTACACCGTGATCAGTGTCGACTTTACCTTAACTTTTCATTTGTAATTATTTCCATAGATCTGTGTAAGTAAAGTTGTGGCTAGCATCACATAAAAATAACCTTATTTATTGTCGGAAATATATTCGTCCTATTTTCAATGAATAAGCGTTATTGTTCTACGGAAATTATAGTAAATACGAGCATGAATAGACTTTACAATTCAGTATGCTATTAAAATGCAATTTCCGCATGAATGTCTTCGATTTATTAGGACTCAATACAATAAACATGAGAGATAGTGTTGTTTACATCTAGAGATCTAATAATAGAAGCACGCACATACACGCGTCTCAGTAAGATATGTGAAAGATTTAAATGAAGTGTAGCTATTGTTGAGGAATACGCATTTGTTGTCATGTTTCTTTTCACTTCCAGTCATCTCAAAAATGGAACGATGGAGTAGTTCTCGTATCTCATTAAACATTTCTCCTCGCTCGACCCAGCTTGATGGTTTTAGAAAGGCTTTCATGTTGCATCTCTACGGTACAACATTAAATTATAGTATGTTTGTTGTTCCACATTTTAACTTATATAATAATTTGTAATCTAACAATCTGCAACAGGGTTTTTCCGAAATTTAAGTTATGACAATGTTGGCTAAAGGCCGCACTGCCTATTGTCACTGCCAAGCTATTATTATATACCTTCTTATTGTGACCTTTGCACCTACTCTGTAAAATAAGCAAACTGTGAGCATATTCAGTGAGCTTCATTCATAAAAAATCGCTACATAATTTCTTATTGCCACTTACGTGACAGGAAAATGAATCCATTTAATGAAGTATATTTAGATTGAAAACTGTAGACATTTTATTATGTCATTTTTTTTGCATATCAACTCTTCTTTGATATCTTTACAACCTTCACTGTTCTTATGGAAAGTTTAATCATCGAAAAATTTTCTTATTCTGAAACTAATACAGTTTTTAAATGTTAAAAAGTTCAGAAGTATTATAGTTTCACCAATGAGCAATTATTCCTCAGGCAGGCCTTTGCGTGTCTATGGCACGTTTGACCTTTAGTGTAATTTCCGTGACAAAAATATAAACCCCGTTAGGTTCGGGCGAAATAGCGTAGTGCAATATAACATACCTCACGTAAAGGAATCGTAAAGATTCGACTGCATTTGACATTAAAATATAGTTATTCCTTTCCCCAATTTATTTCTTTACTTATTAAGACATCTATGCAGTACTCGTGTGTTAAATATAGACTCATAAAAGTGCTTATTGTTCCTATAATCAAATATTCGAAGGATCGAATCCAGAAGCCTATTAGCTCGTGTCCAATATTACACGTGCGTTTTAATTGATTGCACAATATCTGTAGAAGTGACGCGTCGTAATAATTATTTTAAGGCTTGAGCGAATACCAAAATAAACGTTAGTGTGTGATGTCATGAAATAGGCGTTACGTATGCTGCACACGCTGTTAGGTATGACATCAGTTTAGACCGCCACGATCATCTGCTCTCTTGTTGAATTATTATCTATCACTGTTCCCACAGACAGTGAATCAGAGTTTTTTTGGAGTTCAAAGACATCGTTTTAACAAATGGATTTTGTCACAGTCCACTAAATGAATATATTTTTCTAATGATTGACGTGATAAATCGATGAACGCCGGTTGCACGCACGAAAAAGCGTGACTTATTGTCACGTTCCGCCTGAGCCGAGCGCGGATAAGCGATAGTGAGGCACGATCGGCCTAAGCTTTCGGCTCGTGACGCATCTATCTCTCTTCCACTTCATCAGCAGTTGCGTCCGAGTAGAAGAGAGACAGCGGCAACACACAACCTACACGTGAACTGAAAGTGAAATAAATTAACTCCTTCTTTGTATTATACAAAATAATAATAATTCAATGAAAATAATACAATTTAATTCATAAAATTATGCAATTTTTATCAATGTTTTCTTATGATATTATTACGTAAAATTTTTGTCCGTAAACCGACTTTACAGAGAACCAATTTTTTATCCGGTCATTCAGTTTGGCAAACAAACAGTAGATTCTGTGCTAAACTAATTGTTAATTATACTCTTACATATCGTCGCTCCTATTGTAGGTGGACCTTTTGTTAATCCGGGTGTACTTTTCTTATCAGTTGTCAAAATATTAATTGATTATCAGAAACAAACGGACAGCATTTAATGTCTATGTATATTATATTAGGACAAAAGATTGATTTACTTCCTAATGAAAACTAGTTCATCGTTTCCGTTTGACTTTGATCATCTTCTCAAGCTGCTTCCATCATACATAACCGTCGCCATCGATGACTTGTGCTGCACGTCTACTCTGGAAACGGGCCAGCCATCGGAACGAGCTACTGTGACTCGGTCGTGACGCCGCATATTTTTAACGTAACAAACATCGTAGACACTCACGACTGCCAAATGTAAAGTTCACTAACATAGATTTGGCATGAGTCTCTATTTACGCTATGTGTCTATGCTAGCGAATAATCAAAGAATACATTAGCGCAGCGCAATTTTGAGTATTTCAATACTAATTCGGATGAAGTGTTTCCATAACTTGCAAAAATACTATTACAACTAAGTATTCCCTTACTAAAAGATTTTTTTTGGGAATTCCATGCTATGTCAAACCATTATAGTTTAATATGTCTCCATAATTTACCTAAATTTTCGTTTTATGAAAAAGCTGATATTAGTTGGTCGCTGGTGTTTTTAACTCTGTATGTGAGTAATAGTTAACTCTTTAACAAATACGACTTGCAATAGACAACACCTATTGCAAAGTTGTCTCAAAGAATTCTTATATGAATAGTGGTCTTGCAAATTAAGTTACTTTGTATTTACGTTATTTAAGGTGAAACTTAATTATTTTTTATTGTGTATTTCCTAATTACAAACATAATAGTACGCTTCATACTAAAAAGTCGGACAGAATAAGAAAATATATTATCAATGGTTAAAAATTAATTTATTGTATCTCCAAATATTCTCAATTAATATAAATATATTTCCTTATAGGAATAAATCAATTTAAAAATTATACACTGTTTCTTCGTAGTGATTTTGGAAACATGTTTTTATACTCTTCATCAGCTTGATGAAAATTGTTGACCGCGTAACTAATTTTCAATTTTGGGGACAGAAAAATTATAAGGTAGGTACCAGATTGGAATTGTTTGCGAGATGGTACAAAAGTGATACGTTTTTCACATTCAAAAATTCTTTTATCGGTCTGGCCGTATGTTACTTGGCAAAATCATGGCGCAAAATGATACAGTGTGTACTTTTATTTTAAGGAGTTCGTCAAAAGCTTCCGGCAAGCTAATGGTCATGCCCCAATCACAATTTACGGTTTGTCGATTCTGCAAAGCAGCAGTACCCACGTGTACAGTTTAATTAAAAAAAGGAGCAGTCATTCGTTTGGAGGCATAACGCATGCGCGCTACTTTGGTTTATTTCGGCTAATATGGAAAGACCCGCAAGCTCGATTACTGCTCTGTTTCAGGATCGTAGCAATTAATCCATATTTCGTCACTTGTGACTGTCCCATATCAAATTTGACGACCATCTTTTGAATATAGTAAGCATGTCATGGCACTAAGTGACGCAGTCTGTGTTTTAAGTCTCAGTCAAATTGTGTGGGATTCACAGCAAGCACAGCTATTTCATAGTTAAATGCTTGTGAAGGGTTAGTTGTATTTGACACATACCTAGATCTACCGCCGAATCTTATGGTACGTTATATACCTGTTTCGTTTATACAGCGCACAGCATAAATTATTTTGTTTTTCACAGCTGTGTTTACATCGGTGTTTTGACATTTAGCGAAATATTGATAATGTTTTTGAATCCCCTAAACAAATCCTTTAAAATTTACATACACAGATTGTTCGGAATAAAAAATGAAGGCATCTCGTGATCTTTTTTGCGTGACACTGTATCGAGATAAATGTGGAATGTTAATAGCGCATAACAGCATACTGCAGTTAAATCAGATAACTGCAATTTTCAGATAATTGAGCGACTTGAATCATTTTTCCCAAACAGTCCGTCTACAACGTGTTACAAAAACCCGTAAAAAATTATCAAAGCGAAAAATAATGTCAACCCTTGTAAGCTGTCACTGCATAGAACTGAAGTTATCATAGATTTTATTTAACAGAGTGTACTCTAAAACGGATTTGAAGTTTTTCATTAAAAAAAGATTGCAAACTAAATAAGAGCAATTAATGTCTTCGAAAAACGAAAAGTTGAAAAAAAAAGGGTTTTGTTATCAATTTCAAATCTAATCAATATCTTACAATTACATCGTTTTTTAACCATAATTATTTCTAAAGTGAAAAAATGGCCATGTTTTTTAACTCTGAATATACCGATATAATGTAAAAATGTACATAAGCATTCTGTTATATACTCTTTAATTGTAGGGAAATAGGGTTGGCACATAAATTAAAAAAAATTTGGCGGTAAGTCATACTGCAATACTACGGTTTTCAAATATTGTAAATTTACTCTTTATAAGGGACCATTTAATCCCGTTTAAGGTTTATGGGTATTTTTGTTACATCTTTTTATTGTTGGTTCTTATTGTCACAGTTAAATCCTTGTTTTGTCACTACATAGTATAAAACAAAGTCGCTTTCTCTGTTCCAATATCCATATGTATGCTTAAATCTTTAAAACTACGCAACGGATTTTGATGCGGTTTTTTTAATAGATAGAGTAATTCAAGAGGAAGATTTATATGCATAATACATACATAATATAGTAGAGCATTGCATCCGTGCTAAGCCGGGACGGGTCGCTAGTTTGTTAATAAAGCAATTCTCCAATTATTTTAAGGTAATATGTAAAAGCGGCAGGTTATATAGTATTATCTAAAGGTGGCAGGTAGTATTATGGTATAGTCGTGCGATTCGCTTCATTTAAAGTTTTTAATGAATACATTTCAAATTTTTCAGAAACAAATCAAATAAGTAGGAGTAAGGAAAGTCGCTTAGTTATTTTATTCCTTAATATTTTTCAGCATTAAAAAAACCAGCTAAAACTTAACCTATCTTTAATCAAGATATTCTCTGCGGAGGTATAGTATTAATATGCTAAAAAATCTCATTATCATGGGTCATACAATCAAACGGCGCCGGCGTTTATATTCATCCGTTATTAATCAATATCAGATATAATCGCCGTTTTGCTTCAATGGTTTGCAAATATCGGGATCTCATTGATCTAACAAGTCTTTGTTGAAAGTCAGTTTCTCTCATGTGTTCCCTTATTAAATACATAAATGTCTCAAAGTAAACATCAACACAATTCAAAGCCACTGCTCGTGGTGGCCAAATGAATTATATTGATATATATATATTATTGTATATCATTATATAGTTTATATTGTAGAATAAAAGCACAACTTGATTGTTATACATGTGGTCTTTATTTGTAATGTCAATGAAATCCATCATCCAGTTGCAAAGTATAATACTACCAAAATAACAAAAGGTCAAAGCGGAACACGAGAGTCCAAATAACGAGAGATAGCTACTATTATATATAAAACTATTATATTTGTTCTATATTTAGCTTTTGTATTATTAACATAGTTTTGATGCAAAAAGCTGTTAAAGAATCTAAGCTAAGAAAGATCTATTAAATACTGAAATAGTTTAAACGAGTTACGAAAGATGGCGTTACCTTTAACTTGTACACGGAAAGAAAAGTCTCGTATAGGTAACCAGAATCATGTAATTAACACAATGCATTCTTGTTATATATGTGACGACAAAACACTTTGTGCACACAAACAAACAGTTCTAGTAAAATCTGATTTGTAACTTTAAAGTTTCGTATTGTAATTATTACGATGCGGAAATGTTCGCCTTACAAAATGACATTTTAGGTTGACTGAATAGTATGGTATTCATGACTATATATTATAATTATTAGTACTGTTTATACCGTAGTGATAACAAGATTTTTAGTGAGCCTAAATGTTTTATTCTGTTTATTCAACTAAATATATTGTTCACGGAACAATAATGATTTGTAATGATTACAATAAATTTTGTAACGGGGACTAGATGTATTGTGTAGGTAGGGGAAGATATCGCCCAAATCACAATCGCCCAAAATTTTGATATTTTTTGCTGGCTACAGTTCAAACCGAACCTTACCAAGTTATTTTAAGTCATTATATTAACATATTATAGACATAAACGTAATTGGTAGGGTTAGGTTAAAACTGATCTGCAAAAAAATATCAAAATTTTGTGCGAGTGTGATTTGTGCGATATCGACCCGTTGGCGAGTAGTGTGTACCTTTAGTCACTTAGACAATTAGTTAAGGTTGCATTTACACAACAGCCTCCATCACTTATTGAAATATTTCCTTAATAATAAAAATATTCCTTATTAATGATAATGCCCAGTCCACAACCAAGTCAATGGGCTTCTACGGAAGATTACTTGAAAAGTTTGGAATTTATAATCTTTGAAACACAGTATGATGTGAAATATATGAATATAGAATACCAGCAAATATTTTTATATTATAGGTTATAAATCAAAAACAGATGATAGAGGCACCGTCAATGATGGCTAAATGGGAAGTAACTATTTATTACAATTCTAAACTCATTTTTATCAAACAATTATATAAGTGACCAACTGTACAAAAAAAATAATAGAAGACATAATCCAAATTAACGTTTATTGAGAATAAGTATCTAAAGAGAATAATAAAATTTTTAATCGAAAATGTAAATATAACATAAAAGATAAATCATATTTGCAAACATCTTCCAATAGATTGTGCATGATATCTACACCAACATTATCTATGATAGAAAAACCGTCGATATCATGCCAAATTGCATTCTTCTATGATACCTGTGAACAAATAATAATATCTGTATTACTAAGTACTTAGTCGTACTATGAGCAAATAAATAATAGACATAATCACATACATTGCTCTGAACCATAGTTAAGTAGCTAAAGCAATTATGTTATGAAATTCAGAAACAATGAACACCTAGACCCGAGCCCGCCCGTATTCGAGCCACTTGACCACCAAAGTCGTATTTAAATGAAAAAATTAATAATAGTCAATATTTTGCCAACCAGTGTCTCCAGCCTACTCTAAGAGAGGGATTAGACTTAAATATATAGATATGTTAAACAAAATACAACAATCACATAATATTTAAAATTGCAAAGATTAAATAATAACCAGGACAATATAAGCACCTCTTATTAAAAAAAAAACAAATAACATTAAGCTAAATAGGTTAAAATCTAAGTCAATATCTAAATACTGCAAATAAAGCTAGTGAAATCTGTAAATTAATAATAAAATACATATAGCATATACCTGTATGCCGCTGGTTGAAATACGTGCTGATGTTCTCTTTCTTAAAAATATATTTTTCATCCCACCACCTCGGAAAGTGTAATTTTGCGCTTCGAAATCTGGCTGGAAAATTCTATTTTATTCGCTTGAGCGGCAAAGTAGATTTGAATTTAGAACATCACATATAATGAGTACTCAATATAATTGTAAATTCAAAACGTCATTAAACCTATTTAATGTAACCTCTATGGTGCCAAATTTATGATAAGAACTTTTTAAATTGTGAAAAAATTTAAATTTGGAACCTTCTTGGTTTCTTTGTTTTATTTGCGTGCTTCGCGCCATTCTAGTTTTTCACGTTTTATTGCTTAATATAATTAACATAACCTAAAAACTGTACAAAAAAATCAACTAAAATGAGTGACATTAGCGACGATGAAGTTTATCTAACGCCAACTGAGTTAACTGAAACAGTTAATAATGCGCAAATGAGCCTTCTCCCTCAGCAATCACGAGAGAAGTATTTGAAACAGTACGATATATTTAACATGTGGCGACTAGCTAAAGGAGCAAAAACTTTCTCCGAAAACGTTTTGCTGGCATATTTTATAGAATTATCTGAGACCAAGAAAGCAAGCACGCTATGGAGTACGTATTCAATGCTAAAATTAACAATTAAGATGAAGAAAGACGTTCATATCGACACCTATCATAAATTAGTGGCATTTTTAAAAAGAGCCTCATCTGGTTATAAGCCAAAAAAATCGAAGGTTTTCACAGCATCTGAAATTGCAAAGTTTATTAATAAAGCACCTGATTCCGTATATTTAGCGGCAAAAGTAAGTCAATACGTGTAATTTTTTGTTGTTGATAAAATTGTACATAGTACTTACAATATTTTTAATTTGATTAATTTATTTACGATTATAAATACTTCTTTTGTTACAGGTTGTTCTTATTATTGGTATAACCGGAGCATGTCGAACAAATGAACTTACACTACTTAATGTCAATAACGTATCAAAATATTCTCATAATTCTGATGAATTGCTATTAATTAATGTACTAAATACCAAGACAAAAAAAGACCGCAACTTCGTTATTCGCAAGGAATATGTAAACATTGTTCAGAAATATCAAGCTTTACGTCCTTCTAACACCCCAATTGAACGATTTTTTCTACAATATCGCAACGGAAAGTGTATCCGACAACCTATGGGTCAGAATAAAATTGGCAGTATTCCACGAGAAATAGCAACTTTTCTCGGACTTTTAGAACCCCCGTTATACACCGGTCACTGTTTTAGAAGAACCTCAGCCACACTTTTGGCCGAATCAGGGGCTGATCTTCTATCGCTTAAGCGCCATGGAGGCTGGAAGTCTAATTCGGTTGTAGATGTATGTATCCCATAGAGGATTCAATCCAAAGTAAATCAAAAATTTGTAATAGTATCGTGGAGGCCATAACGCTGAAAGAACCTCTGTCAGATTCTTGGTCTCGCCCTTCTACATCTAAAATGAGCCCCCATAAGATTGGAAACAATAGCCCTCTCTCGCCAACATTTACGCCAATAGAATCCAATGAATCGGCACAACTATTTAAAATTACTGATAGTTTACCACAAAACAGCGCACAATTCACAAACACCAACATAACATTACCTAACAAAAATATTAAACTTAACATAAGTAACTGTAGCAACGTTACATTTAATATTTCCTAATTATTTTCTACTTCTTATTATTTTCTTCAATTTATAGATTATCTTAATGTGTTTTAATTGAAATAAAAATATTTTGTCATTATAAATTGTTTTCTTTTTCATTTTGTCATTTCCTCGCTGAGGTGGGATGAAAAGTTACGTATTGCACTCGAGTGGAAAGATTTTTCACCTTGTGCTCGTTTGTTTCCCTCGCTGACGCTCAGGATTCTAATTTAGAATCACTCGCTGCGCTCGTGATTCAACTTTAGAATCCTTCGCTTGCTCGGTCATCCAAATCGAGCACGCGGTTAAAAAGGAACTTTCCACTCTTGTATAATAAATAACTATTATTTGACAAGTGATGTTGGAAAGAATTAAACTTGGTATGGTTTTTGTTTCTGGGTCATCACCAAGTAATTCCTTGATAATTATGTTGCATAGCTTTCTTCTTGAGTAACTACTTAGCAAACCTTCTTCACGGTGCAAATTGAGTATAGTCCTCCTCAAGCAACTTCTAAAAAAATGTAGATACTTATGTAATCATGATGATTTACTTTAAAAAATATATGAGGAATTTATAATAAAATTTTATAATAGGAAAAGTACAGAAAACATATGATCATCAGAAAATTCTATCATTGCTGGAATAACCTGTCTAAGAAGTTATAGATCCATAATTCAATTTCACTTCTTATTCATTTATACAAATCACTACTAAAACATTATCAGTGCTAGATATTACCTTAGAGCTTCTTGTGCCTTAAACTTAAAAAACAAGTATACATACATTGACATATATGATGTTATAAATTTTACATCAGTGTATGTATATAAAATGATAGTTAATGGTACCTAAGTATAATAAAAACTGTTTCTACATACCAACTCCTTATGGCTGTGTTGGTTATCATCTTTGGGTGTCAATATACAGGAAGTGTTATTTAGATCCAGTGTATTCTCAAGTTTGCTAGAAGATGTACTAGGTGATGATATATATAATATCGCCGAATCATTTTGTTTTTTAGTCTCCAAATTAAATAACTCCATATCAGTTATATCAGTAAATGGATCACGATGGTTTTCAGATAATACAGTCGACTCTCGTTAATTCAAACCTGCGATAATTCGAACCTCTCTATAATTCAAAGTTATCACGAGTTCCCTACAGACTCTCTTTATATTTCGAACTAAATCAATACATTTTTATGCACTTGGTAATTCAAACGAAAAAATCATTGCTATATAACAAAACGACTCGTTAATTCGAATTCATAGGCGTCCAACACTCGACAATTCAAAGTTGCAGAGAGAAAGAGGCGGAAAGATTGTAAGTACATTTTGCGACAAGTTCAAACTTGTATCAACGTACACGAGCCTTTGATTTTGTTATGATGAGTTTGACTATTTGATACACACTTCTTACGAATGGGTTTGTTTTATCATTCAGTTACTGTTACTCTTTCGTTGGTATACAAATTAACAGTCTGAGCAGAAGCAATGTGCTTTGAAGCAAACCAATATAACAGAGTTCTTTCGAAAGATTAATTAATTCACATTATGAATACATGTATGTACACGAATGTACCTCTAAACTTTTGACATTGTTATAGAATAGCAGTTAATAAATAATACTTGATCAACACTTAAGAATTCGAAGTTTTATTCATTTTTTCTCACAAATTTCGAACCATTTGATATTTCAAACACTCGATAATTCGTAATATTTTAAGAGTCCCTCGGGTTTCGAATTAACGAGAGTCGACTGTATATCAACATTTTCAACAGATTCATCTATTGTCTCCAAAGTCTGTAACAAACACAACAATACAGCGAGTATTCAAAAAGCAGATTGCAAATTTAACATTTCGCCACACGGGACATCTAATACTAATTTAATAATGTAGGTATAATGTAGACAGTTAGCTTCGACAAGGTCCACCCACCTGCTGATTTTCTTTTTGAGTAATAGAATTGTAATTTTCTAAATTCTTCGTAAATATTGCCCTGTCTCCAATGAGTGGGAACAATTCCTTGATCATGTGTTGATCACCAAAACTAAGGCAGTCTGAAGATATTTTGTTTTCTGAAAAGATATACAACCGTTTTAATATTTGCCGTTGAAAACGTTGATCTATAAACTAATTTGACTGAATTAGTACAGATATAGGTAGTACCTATATCTTGTTAAAACTCTAGGCTTAATTTAGCTGTTGTGTTCCATAAACTTAGATAGGTACAATTTAGGCAACATTTTGTTTCAAGACGTTAATAAATCAGTACCTACAGTCCATCTAATCTAAGAAGTACCGTTTGACGTTTCATGTTTTTCAAACAGATATAACTTTGTTTAAGCGTAACTTATTCAAATTCGATAACCTTTTTCGTAAAACCATGGATTTATAAAGGTTTTATTATTGGATCTAAAAATGTACAATTCTTAATATCTAAATGTAATTGAAAACTTTCAAACAAAGCAAAATAAATAATATTTACACAATAAATAAGTTCTAATAGTTCTATTCTTGACCTCATTCAAAAAATAATTTTGAAGTAGCGCTGCCACACACTTTATATGTTTCATGTTATATTCGGAAAAATAGACAAGCTTCAGAAATAGAGACAGTGACTATGCTGTCTCATAATTACAAGCCTTTTTTAATCAACTTCAAATAATTAGGTATGAATTAACTTACTTTCAAAAACACCAATATACTGTTGTAGATTCCACGCTAACAATATAAATATTGTAAATTACGTACCTACGTCTTCGTCCATGTTGAATAGAAATCCATACACCTAGCACGGAAACAGAACACATTTCTTTTATTTATTTTATTATTCATAAGTTTACAAACGAGATGTTACGCTGCGCCTGAGGTGAAAAAAAATGGCGATTAGGCCGCGACACGCGGGAAACGAGAGTACGCCCCTCTCCTCATTCCCCTTCGTCGTCCTATACAACTAAATGAAGCGTTCGTAACACAATTCGCCTTGTAATTAAAACTAAATGATTGTAAACATTATTAAACTTTCGTATTAAGCACAATTGCATAGTTAACAATATTATAAATTTGTAATGAATACAAAATTTTGTTTTACTAGAATCAGAAAGTATCCATTACTGATCGTTTTATAAATGATACAATTTTTTTTTTATTCACCACGATTTTCTTGTAGGAAGAACAATAAATTTTACAACAATACGTTCTTGTTGTATTGTAGAATTTTTGTTTTTTCAGTGTACGAATGAAGATTTATGTGAAGTTATATTCAGGTGTTGTATGGTTATAAATCTCCAGTCATTATACGAAACTTGTACTATACGTACAATGCTGTTGGATGATAATGAACGGTTTTTAATCAAATATTCGACCTATGCTTTATGGTCTCAAATAGGTAGATACATGTTTTTATTGGTTTCTCTAAATTAAACTTATGCATGCATGAATGGACCCACAACGTATGCATGAAACCAAGTGATATCTATTGTTGGAAGCACATAACATCAGACCTAATGCATGTATCGTAAGGTATCAGTGATTCAAAAAGAGATTTCATACAAATAAAGATTTGTCTTTATACAAAAACGTCATCATAATAATGAGAAGATTACAAGTTTCAGTTTTTGGTACGTATATGTAACATTATGAAAAAGGAGTTCAAGTGTATATTGGGTTTGTTTGTAGAACGATTGCGATTTCTCATTCATGTGTTCTACATAGATCAAAGAGCTCGCCAGTAATCGTTAGAGTTTGTTGACTCTATGAAAATTATAGATGTTTTCATAGCTGCAACAGTGGTGAAGTTCAAGGATTGTTATTTAACATGGTTAAAAAGGCTGGTGCTATCTAAAGCAGAGTATCGTTGCCATTACATGTCAATTCAATAAAACGAATAGAATTGACATTATATTTTACAGTTAAAACATTGTAAAAAAAAAAACCATGTTGCGGTCAAATATGTAAGAAAATACCCTCAACACAAAAGTAAACAAGGTAATTTAATGAATAGGTGGTGTTACACCTTAACAGAACAATTTGGAGTTTTACAATGGGCGCTACTATCGCGTAAAATTATCAGAGATTAACAGGGAACATATGAGACTGCACGGTGTAAATGAAAGGTACAAGTACATACCAACATATAGCTAAAGTAGTTATTAAATAATATATACTTATAAGTATAAACATGTGTCGACAGTTGGAAATAACAATTTCTTATATTTTAGATTATTTTAACTCTTTAAAAACCGTTTATTATGGCTAACAGGAGCCAATTTCAATGCTGGCAGGAAAAAGAATAGTAAAGGTCACGCGGTATTTCACTCCGGGACAGCTTTTAATTTTATAAAGCTCAAGTCCGATCTTGCATGGAATATTGCCTCTGACTATTACCTCTGGGACGGCTCAGTAAGATACTTTCTGCATTGGACACGGTTCGGCGCATTAATAACAGCAAATTGGTAAAGAGCAAGCTTCACAGTTTAGCACACCGGCGCAAAGTTGCGTGTCTGTCGGTCTTCTAAAGAATATACCTTGGAGAGTGTGCTCAGGAGGTGCATGTGCTCATACAACCATCTTCCTTCTTCCATCGAGCATCCAGATACACTGCGGGCTACCACCCTTTCTTAGTTGCTTTTCCTAATTGTCGCACCAAGCGCTTCTAAAAACTTTTATAATGCGCACAGCAAAGGGGTGGAACTGCCTCCCTGCGTCTGTATTCCGAGTACATAATATTACCCGTTCGTTTTCAAAGCCAGAGTGAATAAGCTCCTTCTAGGTTAACTCGCTTCATGGTAGATCCTGTGTTTAACCCCGGGCTCAATTAAGATCAATAGCAAACCTATTGTAAAAGAAGTAGTTTTATGCATAAAATAATTCATTTTTCATTCATCAATTTCATTTGAAAATTTTGGTATAAAGTAAAACCTTTACGTTCAGTAAATGCGATTCTTAACATTTGACTTCACGGTTCTTAAAAGGCTTCGAGAATGCGCTACCTAATATAAATACTTCATTTGGTAAAAATGGGCCTTCGAAGACGGCAAGATATAAAGATTCTTAAAATTAGCCATCTAATTATAAAAAATATATTTAGGTTATCGTTTTTTAAGGTTAATTCGAAAACTCTCAGAATTCCAGAAACAAAATCATCACTCGACAATTATATAAGTCGGGAAACATAGAAAAGATGTAATAAAAGATTTATGAAGTAAAGTTCATTATTGTAGTAGTAGGTATTTATGTTTTATGACACCCATTACATTATTCTATTCCTAAGTAACGTGTGGAGAGGGTTAGTACTACTCTGTTCTATACTATACTATACCCAACACCAAACAGCACTGTATATATAGACGCTGTTAAGCATTCGTGTGTTAACCCACACCGAGCTAGTTTTGAGTAATCAGCTGTTAAATTTTTTTGAGAACAATCTTCTTTTTCCGCTTATGTTAAGCAAAAAAATGTTGTTATGCGGTATCATTTTTTTTGTTGAAATGAATAGATTAATAAAATAAATTTATATATTATAATAAATTAATTTTTAAATAAAAAGAGCTTAAAAATGGTTGATGCTTAAATTGCTAAAGGGTTTATTATATTTAGCATTCATGTGTTATGTGCCTTAACACATTAATGCAAAATTCTGATTTGTTGTTTTAAAATGAATAAGTGTACTCATTTTTAAGAAAATGTAATAAAATAAACTTCTAGCATATTAAAATTTTAATGTACTTATTTATTTAAAGTTTTATTGCTATAATATGCTTTGATTTACATTATAAGTACTGCTTAAAATGAGAAATCCAATAAGTAAACACTTATATTATTTCAATTATTTCAAAATGTTAAAGAAATATTTAACTTATTTTTTATTATTATTTCAATTATATTAAATAAAATCAATATAATTATACTTTTTTTGTATACATCAGATGGTACAAATCTATTATAATTAGTAACTGTAAGTCTTATTCTCTTGCGCTATTGCTTACTTTTATAACTTAAAACTTCTCCTAAGAACATTACGTTCTACTTAAATAATAAAAAAAAAACAAAATAATACTTTTCCATTTCTTTTCTTCATTATAAAGGTATAATAACGGTATAATGAAGCCCGTGTGCAGTTGCTGGAACTGCCATCGGGCGCGTCCCCCGGGTGGCGGATTGGGGGGCCTCCAGATATGGGGGCCACCGGCTTAGCCGGCGCGGACCAAAACCAGCAGGGTTGAGCTCGGCTGGCGTCCTGGGTATCCCGGGTAGCGGTAGCCGTGCTACGGGAGTTTTAGGCAATGCCAGTCCTGGTGTCGCCGAAGGAGCTCGTAACCCTGTACGTAGTGCAGGGCCGAGGGCCGCCATCTTCGGGTGGGGGCCGCGGGGAAGACAACCCCTCTAAAAAATCACCCATGGGGGGCCTTCGGGCCAACAAGGGGGAGCTCGGCTGGCGTCCTGGGTATCCCGGGTAGCGGTAGCCGAGCCAGGGGAGTCCTAGGCGATGCCAGTTCCGCCTGGTATCGTCGAAGGAGCTCGTAACCCTGTACGTAGTGCAGGGCCGAGGGCCGCCACCTTCTGGTGGGAGCCGCGGGGAAGACAACCCCTTTAAAAAATCACCCGTAGGGGCCTTTGAGTCCTGCTTGCACTAGCGAGCAAGTCGGAGCGGTGTCTGGTCTAAAGACCAGCTCTGGCCAACCCGCAGCCCTGTACGTGGTGCAGGGAGTGGGGGCCGCCACTTCGGTGGGGGCTGCGTGGAGATAACCACTATAAAAAATCCTCGAAGGCGCGGCACTGGTGTAACGCGGTGTCGGGCGCCCGTGCGCGGGTGGTTGGTGGAGTGCATCAACCCGTTAGCGACCCCCCTCGGGTACCTCCCGCCCCCCGAGGTGTAGTAGGGTTGCCCAGGTATCGCGGGATCTCTGCCTGGGTGGACCATTTGATCTCCCGCTCTCGTGGGTCCAGAATGATGTCAAAAAATAAAAACAAAAACATGAATAAAAAAGGAGGGAGAAAGGACGAAGCACTGTGTCCGGGCAAAAACAGCTGCGAAATGGAGACGGAAACGATGGAGGAATCCAGAAGGGATTTGGCGCAAGGATCGCCGGCAACCGCCGAGCAATCCCGAGACCGCAAGCGCCAAAAGTTGGAACCTAAGGAGGAGCATCAGCCATTCGCAAAACCAGCTGTGAAGGCGCTGACGTTAAAGTTCCCGGTTGCGTGCAGACCGGAGAGTGACGGAGATGAGTGCGAGACGGATGACGACTCGTCGGCTGCGAATATCCGCCAGATCAACGAAGAGCAGGTGGATGAGTTGAAACGTTACCGTGCGAAAGCACGTGAAACTTACGAGCGACTAAAGACCGAACTCGAGGCCGCTGGACTATCCGGGGACTCGAGAAGAAAAATCGCAGAGATAGGCCGAGAACAAGTGTCCTTGCTGAGCGACTTTAGGGCATTTACCGCCAGAGTCCTCGAGGACGATCCCGAGTATTTTGAACTCGAAGAGGAGAATAGGCGCCTAAGAGAGGCAGTCCGTAAACTTCGAAAGGAGATGGCCGGCTTGAAGACGGAGATGGCGAACGTGAAAGCCGAAATCAGGCCACGAGAAGAGCTGCCAACAAAAGAGGACTTGCGACCAGGTAATGGAGGAGAAGTTTAAGACGATGGCGGAACGCTTTGCCGTACCCTCCAAACCCTCGCACCAGGGGACGGTCACGGAAAAAGGGGCGGTCCCAGGCCCCAGCTCCGGTAGAAGAGTGGTGAATGCACTGCCCCCCCCAGGAGAATCCCTGAGAGGTGGCAGGGAGCAGAAAGAAGAAACGCACTAACAGAGAGCGTGCTGCTGAGAAGGCGGTCAAGGCTGTGGAGCCGAACTCGGCAGAAAGCCGGAACGGCAAGAGGAAGAAGAGGCGAGGGAGGCTCATCCCACCACGAACGATTGCCGTGACAATAACAATCCGGCCGGAAGCTGAGGAGTGCGGTGAGACATATGCCCACATTATAAAGAGGGCCAGGACGGTGGTGTCCCTCTCCGAGGTTGGGATTGAATCCGGAGTGACGGTGACGACCACAGCGACGGGGGCGCGCATCATTAAGGTGCCGGAGACAGATGGTGCAAAGGCGGACGCACTCGCCGAAATCTTGAGGAGCCGACTAGGAGATGTCGTGATGATTGGCAGGCCTGAGAGGACAGTGGATGTGCGGGTCTCAGGCCTGGACGACTCGGTCGACTCGGTCGATTTACAAGAGGTGATCGAGGCGGTGTCGGCCAAGACGAGCTGTGCCAGAGGCGCAATTAAGGCGCAACCAATTGGGCGCTCCCCAAGCGGAATTGGGCATACCCTTATGAGGCTGCCGATTGTAGCAGCGAAGGCCTTAGAGGATGGTGGAGGGAAGCTCCGCGTGGGATGGAGCACTGCAGAGATTAGGGTCCTTGGACCCCGGCCCCTGCGGTGCTACAGATGTATGGGGGCCGGGAACACGAGACCCAAGTGCCCGGCAGCGGAGGACAGGAGCGGCTTGTGCTTCAGGTGTGGAGCACCAGGTCACACAGCCGCCACCTGTAATCGGGAGCCAGCGTGCTCGGTGTGCGCCGCCTTCGGGCGGCCGGCCGACCACGCCATGGGGAGTCGCAGATGCGACCCACCGGTGGTGAAAGGGAGGCGCCCTCCACCATTGGTGGACCCCATGGAGGTAGGGGCACCCACCCCATCGGGTGCCCAACCCCCCCCGTAAAAACGCTCGGGGGGGAGAGAGCCTCTTCCACCCTTCCCTCGCGGGAGGGGCGTGAAGACGCCGGAAGCGCGGGCGCGGGCGAGTGGTGCGGCAGTTCTTCTCCCCACCAAAAGGGGGCCAGCGGGTGTCGGAGCGGGAGACCGGCAGCTGCATTGCACTTGGCCCTCAGGCGTGCGGGGTGTTCAGGGCGTCACGGCTCACCCCGTTGCTCCGTCCCTCACAGAGCATAGGCGAGGTCCGCCCACGAGCGCGGACCCACACTGGTTCGGGTCGCGGAAGAAGCCGTAAGGGGCCACGCGACCCCCACCACTGTGTTGCGGGACGCCGCAGGGTTTTAGTGGGTAGGCCTCCAAGCCTTTACCGGGCGCTAGGCCGGGTAGGGGCATGGAGGAGAGTCCCACATATCGTCTCGTGCTCTCCCGGCACGAGCGAATGCGTAACGCATTTACTGCGAAAACAAAACAAAAAAAAAAGGTATAATGAAGAAAAGAAATGGAGAAATTCTAAATATTTAATAGGTTAAATTTTAAATTTTTAATACGTTCATATAATTCTTATTTGTCGTGTGGGAGTTGAACCCATAACCTCCGACATTGGCGTCCACCAACTAAAAGCAAATGTAAAAATGTACACGTTTAAAATTATAACCCTCCTTTTTATCTTTGCCGTACCTGGATAAAATGGTTTTAAATGAAAGTATCCAAGCACTTACGAATTGAAATTGCCTACTATAAAAAAAAACACTTAGAAATTAACAGGTTTTCAGGTGAGATTAGCCGAAACTGTTTTTCGTTGAATTTAGAGCTGAAATGATCAAAACTTTTCTTTCCACTACATCATTTCGTCATTATAATAAGAATTTAATGAATTTCTTAACACATCTAATTAGATTTATGTCAAAAATTAATAAAAAGCTTGTGTTGGTGTGGTCAACAAGTCCGCGCAATCCTTACCGCCCTCAGCTACCCGCGCTCGAACAATTTTGGATTTATGTTTAAAACCACAATCCGACATAGGTATTCTCATGTTAACTGCAGTATAACACATTATTGCTTTTTGTTGTGGTCTCATTAGATTTTGGCGTTAATAATGTAAGGCACTTATGACATAAACGCTAAATACAAATCTTAATTTAGAAAATAAGCAATAACGATTTTTGGACTCTAGAATATTCTGCGATTTTTTTTCAATAAAATGGATTTCACTATCGTAAACCTTATGATCTAAAGAATAAAACTGCATTCATAACTCAAAACCCGATTTTCTGTGGGTTAACACACGAATGCTTAACAGCGTCCATATAATACATTACAATAAAATTCATTAGCGCATTTTAGAAAACTATTTACCTAACAGTGCCATCTGTTGACATGCTTTAATAGTAAAACGTTTTAATATACCCCATTTTTCTTTTATATACTATGCGTTATTCTGATGTGTATATGTAAGGACTGCGTACAATAAATGGCTGTCTGTCAATCGTTTTTCAATTAAGTAAATAATTAAGTTTTACTATAAAACTCAGTAAATCGGCCCTGAGTAAGAAAAAAAAATCACTAAAAAATTATTATACAAAATTATATCACTTCCTCTCTCTAGTTACTTTTATATGTACACGAAAGTCGATATTTTTATGTTTACTTTTTGTGTATTTGTCCAAAATATCACTAAACATATTTAATATGAAGCACGTAATTGTTATATTTAATATACCTAAGTCACGACCACCACGCGATCGCCCTGCAGTCCACTAAAACCAAAGCGTATTTTAATTTGTTTAAAAATAACGATCGCAGTACTTAAGCTATATAGTACATGTAAAAACAATGTTATGTAATAGGGATTTTTTTTAAATAATTTCTTTATAAATGTATATTGATAAGATATTAATATTACCTTACAAACCGTCATAATTCTTGTAGAAATTTTATCCTCTTATACTTTTATATTCTTCTTCGTTTTGGTCGATTTTGCAAACATACCTATATATAGATACGTGTTACTTTTTTGTAGTAAAAAGTAAAAATCTTAGTTTTCAAACATGTAGTTTGGAGAATAATGTATTTCATTCCAAAGTTGTTTTATCTGTTTATGTGAACAAATTTTGATAATCTTATGAGTAGTATAAGGGGTAAACATCACGTCATTATAACTTTATACAACTACTATACAATAAAAAGTAATATTACCTCTATACGGTTTGTAATTGCAACCATTGTAAATATACTAATGTTTTGATTATTATTACCGCTTTTCTCATTCATCCCCTAATATTTAATCGTCAGATTGATATCTATCGGTTATCAGAGAACAAAGTAAGTAAACACTCTTAATATCTGACGCCCTCGGGAATTTCCATGTGACTGTTTTTTTTACATTTAGAAAATTGTACTCGCTCTTTCCCCCACTAAAAAACTAAAATGCAAAACTTAAAATAAACTTTTTTCGTTTTAGAATCCGATCTTCACAATCCAATAGATCCCCAAGACGCTCTACTAACTGCAAATTTAGCATTCCGGGCTCCCCTACTATAAAATAACAAGCACACCTATTGATAAAACATTCAGAACCTGCAACGTTGCCCCATCAAAGTAAACCTTTAAATGTTTACTTTTGGCTAGGCTAATTGGTGTGAATGTTAGCAATATATTTAATATTTGTTAATTCATAGCGTATCTTTGATTTTCCTTCAAAGTAAGATAAAGGGCTTTAAAAATATTTAATTTTAATTCAAGTTCCATATCTTGAATGTTTTTTTTTAATATTACGATTAACGTTTACTAATTCTAAACCCTCTGATAATTGAGTTTTAACTTAAATGTCTACAAGTTTATATATATGTATCTATAGTATGGATGCCTTAATTTTCCATTTTTCGTTTGTATTGAATTGTGTACTTAAAACTAAAAGGCATTGATTGTGGTCTTAATTATATGCTATTGTAATTTTGCCGTTCTTGCTCTATAGGTAATTATTTAAAAGTGCATTAAGCCCCGATTACTTTAAATTGCATGCATAAAATCAAATGCAAAGCTTAAAATAGTGGAAGGTGGTTTTCAAATTGTAAACAATTTCCAGTAACCAGTTTAAGTTTAGTTTTAATATGTATATGAAATAGTTCTACAAAGTGTTCATTTTCTACAATACATACAAGTGCTCCTTTTTGGCAAGCTATTACACATGTAGTTTCTTTCCTGGAGTCTTGGAGGCCTAAAGTTTATCTAAGGGCCTTTGATAATGAGAGAAGCTAAGATTAATTTAGGAACATTACTCTTGGTTACAATATGATAATAATAACTCGGGCGAAAAAAAACTGTTATTATTTCTAGTTTCATTATATTATGGTAGGAGTTCCAAAGTTATAGAAGCAATAGTGTAAAAGTAGATCTGAATACTTTTGATCTAGAAAACTATCAATATGAATATATTTGGTATAAAAATATGACACGATTGTCCAACCTATATTATTAGCATGTTATTCATTAAGCCTCTTGATTTGTAGCTATTATGTCAGTTGTTCCGTGCCTGTGGTGCTGTGTTTGGATTGGCTCCAACTGTGTTCTATATATTTCGATCTGATTAGTATAACGAATAAACATAAGTTAGAAAAGTTATTTTTAGATACATCTTGGATGTTTTGGGTACAACTTTGCCTTTTTAAGTTTTAAATTGATGGAAATACCATAATATTATAACAAGTTGGTACTTGTTCACATTCACAACACAAATAAGAGAACAAATAATAATTACTATAATTTCTGATTAAAATTATATAGTACGCAAATGCAAAATGTTAAATTTATAAAGACAATATTCACATAAAATACATAATGTATAACGTGTATAATGTATGTTTGGGTTTAAAGTTAAAGTCTTTAGAAACTTTTTTAGACTGTTACCATCAATATTAGGTACTTACTGAATCGGCCACAACTTAAATACATGCATAGTATGATAAATATAAAAAGCTTTCTAAACTATACGGAAAAAAATATTACTATCTTTTCTCTACCAATGTTATGATGAAATTCTTAACAGTTGTTGTGTTATGCGTCAGTAAAGTCAGGATATTTTTCTTTATTCCTATGATAACGGATTAAGCATTAAGGGGCGAGTCTTAAGCATAAAGTCTTTAAAAAGTATACATCCGTGGTTTTCCGTTCTCTAATATTATTATTAAATAATCTATATATTCCTGGAAACAGATATGTCACAAACTTTTTTTTTGTGTTTGAGCTATCCAATGTTAGCCCTATCTATTTATTTGAAGATTATATGGTTCTCAGTTAGTCCTTGTGGGTAAAGAATGGTTAAAATCAACCAAACATATTCAAAGAAAAAAGTCGTTGTAGTGTTTGCTCCAAAAATCGCTTTTGAAGTCGATTCAAAGATAAATATGACAGTCATACTATGAGATTCATCTAAATATGACACTTAAAATGTAGGATACAAAGACAATATCAAAAGGAGACATTCTGGCGATACAGATTGTTCGGGTATGTTCATTCGAACTACATGCCCGCGAAGGGAGTCGTCTATTTACCTAATTCGAAAGAAAGTTCCATTAGAACAGGAGATTGGGTTGTCTTACTCTCTGCTATTAAATAAAGGTAGCAAGTTTTATTATAGATGTGTACATTGTTAGTTATTTAAGTATCTACATATAAACTTGTTTTTTAACGTTTTCTTGCTCTTTTGCATAGTAAAATGCAAATGATAATAATCAGCTCACAAAATATTGAAAAACTAAAATTATTGCTTTACATTAGCATTATTTTGAGTTATTTGGCAGTAACTTGCTCTAATGTGAAATTCAAGCCACACATTAAAATAAAATGCATATTTTACAACGCTATAACAATTATAAATATTCTTGACTGGACAAGGGGGGTTAACCAGCTATATCATTAGGCCATATACAGAAAGAAAGCTGGAAATTTATAAGCGCTTACCGGCGCTTGTCAGCGCTGGTCCGTTCTACACAAAGGAAGCAGGTTGAAGCAGACCAAGCAAAATGTCGGACTCATCGGACGATGATTTGGTTTTGTTGACCAGCGCTGACCAGCGCGTGTTGCAACTTGTCGGAACTTGTCGGCACCGTTCAGTGCTTATCGGCGCGCGTGCATATATTTTCCTGCGCGGGTTACCAGCGCTGTCAAGCGGCGGTAAGCGCTTATAAGTTTCCTGCTTTCTTTCTGTATACGGCCTTAGACTTTAAAGCAGATACATCAGTTCAATCAAAATATATGCTTACCTAGGTAGTAGTTAGGTTATAAGTGTGCGCTAATTGAAATATCTTTTAATAATTTAAAATACGTATACATCCAAACAAAAACATTGCTTAAAAAACTTGTTATTTCTCATAGTTGTTTGACAACCACTGCCGTTTTTTAAAAAGGCAAAGACCACATTCTTTTCATCCGATCTTCACTAGCGAGGGGGATGAACGAATTCAGTCTAGAGAAACCCTACAATTATTTTTATATCTATTAGTATTATTTCTATCTGACTATTAGTACCTAAAACTTTGTATTTAGTCGTGTAGAAAGTCCGGATGCTCAAAAAGAAAAGCTTTTTTTTTAAATTCACATACAACAACAACAGTACAAAACAAGATGACGTCGTGGACAATATGGCTAACATTAAAAAATATAGTTTACTTATTAAAATATTTAGCTAGTACGTTCTTTCCACAGTGCCCATCTTACCTCAACGCGTTTTATAAAATTTAACATGATTCTGATAAACAAAAAAAATTACATGTACAGAATTCCACCCTTAGGGGGTTAAATATAGGTATAAACTCTTAATGAAAACACCATATTTGGAATTCTCTTTAAAGACCGTGAAACTAAGTTATATGGCTTTTAAATTAAACGTTTATAAAATGTTACATATAGAATGAAGTGGTGGAATCGTATGAGAAGCTTACCAGTTTAAACTATAAGCACTATAAACTGCCATCTGGTTTCGCGGACTTGAGGTTTCAGAAATGAAATATTAGACTTGCTTTTCCGTGTAATATGCTTTTGTTTCACAGGCAACTTATATTATTTAACGAGAACACACATAAAACTGGATATTTATGCCATCGCTATTCTAATTAAGTTGCTTCAAATCTTATAAAATAGGATGTAAACAGCTCAACTAGCGAACCATTTGTTCTTTGCAGCGCCATCTTGTGACAAAGTGTTGTCATGATGTGCCGTGAAGTACAAAGATGAGTTTATAGATGTCAGTAGCAGTAGTTGTCGAAATACATTTCTTCTGAGTAATAAACTCATATATTATTTATAATACATAAATATAAATACCTAATTTGAATTATGTTTCTAAAATAGTATTGTGTAGAGGTGAGAAGGTGAGAGAAGAAGAACAAGCTAAGATTTTAAAAATAATATAAGTTATCTCATGATATTCCAATTAAACTAGAGTCTATCGTGAATATTATTTTTACTTTCATTGTTTTACTTCATCCTCAGGTATGGAAAAGGGATAGTTAGGTAGTGGGAACAGAATATGGCCTTTGTAATGATTATTAAAGCAGGTTAAGTCCAAAATGTATTACTATTAAGTGTAATCAAACATCACATGTGAAATTGTGAAGTTGGTGGGCTTTTGGAAGTCATAGTGAACTAATAACGATTGCAGATAATCACGTTTGCTCAATTCTCCTCGTTTGGATTGCTAACAATTTTTGCTAGGTAGGTAGATTGCGAAATCCACATGTGAAGTCCAGGTTGGTAAGCTTTTAAAAGTTATGGTTTTTTAATTGGTTGACAAAATAATTATTGCAGTCAGTAATGTTCGTCAAGTTATCCTCCCTTAGATTGGTTACAATTTTTACTACATATGTTGTATAATCTGATCACCGAAACAAGTTTAAAAAATCAACGTTAATTAATTTATTGTACTTATTATAATAAGTATATTGCCTTCATAAAAAGTGGACGGTTTTTTATTATTATATTTTTTTATTATATAGTTTTTATTGTCGTTTGTTTTGTCTTGCTGTGTTTATTTGCTGATGCGGGTCGCATCCTAAAATTTTATGATTTAGTTTGTATTAAATATTATGATTTGAGAGCTACACTCGGCGTACACATTCAAGTGGAGTCATATTGTCAAAGTATCTAAAGTTAAAAAGAAATCTATTCCAACCTTTGATTTTATCTATTTGTAAAATAATCGAGGGTGGCCTGGTGACACGCTATGGCTTTAACATTCGGAACTTTGGTAAAACTGAACTTTTTTTGAACAACTATCGAAAAGTTGCTAAGTTACAACAAAACGTATATTAAAAAGTAATCGTATTAGTGACTAAAAAAATATATATAGCTCTCTTTGTTCCAACCGAAGTTCCAACTATGAAATCTAAACCGTATGTATTACTTCTGCGTTCGTGTTCTTTTAACAAGCTCAGATATGTCATTAACGATTCTTAGAGTTAAATTTCCGTTTTAAAAGTACAGGGTTTTTTATGTTTTAATTATGTTTCATCACACAGTTGCTTGTAAAGTTATGGAGTTGCAGCGTAATCACGAGTTGAAATGTTAGAGGTTATATTTTCCTTTGATATACAGGTCTTCATACATTTCTCAATTTTACAAAATATCGAGTTATCGTATTTTACAAAACGAGTACATATTTTATTCAGGCTGGCAGCGTTCACAAATATGTGCATCGTTGACATCTTCGTCGACTCCATAACAAGAATTATGGGCCCAACCGTGGCACACATCACAGATTACCCATCCTTCTGTTGACTGCGAGTATAAGTAGATGGAGACGCAATCGTCACCATCTTCTTTTTGAAATTAGGCACATTATAAGTGTTTGAAGGTTTAAGAAATCCCATTTTCTCAGATATAACCGCGTTGACTCTTCTCATATCATCCTCTTCACATTATGTGCGATTTGTTTTTCGTTTATAATTGCGGATCATCTTGACTGAAAAAGAAAGATAAAAAGGTACATTTTTTACATTACAGATACATTTTTTGGTAAAGACGGGGCAAGATGGGATAGATCCCGTTATGCCCCCGATCGTTTTACCCCAACTAACATATTTTCAAATAAGGTTAGTCATTAAGTCAGTCAGGAACCGGTACACAACACTCATAATTAAAATTCAATATTACAGGAATGGTTTTTAGTAAAAAAATAGTGGTATAAACTGTCTACCCACCTCATAGAGCACTTCGTTATTTGTCACAAAATTTCTTAACACAATTAACAAATTCAATTTTTTATTTGGTAAATAAGCAAAACACGCAGCGACAAATTAGTCTCCGCTGAATGACGTGAGTCGACTGAAGTTAGTTTGAATTGCATGTTTGCCGGCACTGTTGCCTGTACGAGCCACACACAACAACTTTATTTTTTTACAGAATTGTTTTATTCTTCGATGTTCACAGATCCTTTCTATAACTCCATAATTGTCACCTATCTATAATTTTGAGTCTAACAATCATATGGCTTATCGAACATTGCCCACAAAAAAAAAAAATTTTAGAAAACATCTTTGCACTTAAGGAATCATCTGACAGTTAAGGATTACAAAATAACCTCATTTTTACTAAACCTCCATTATCTCAGCTCTCAGATTGTCTAAACTACAATTTTCAGAGAGGGATTTATAATAAGGTTAAACCTCTTAATTCACACCGATTTCGTCTTTTTATATGCAGGGCCTAAGATTGTATAAAATCGTTTCAGTCTCCTTTGAACATAAAATTTTTAAAAGATTTATCCAAAGATTTCTTTTAATGCCTTTTCAAGTGAAATTCGGCTTAATTTTGCATAGTGAACAACATGTTTCAGAATTGCTTAGATTCCGTTGGCGGAAACCATTAAAATATATGTTTTATTCATTGACTTATATATTACTATTTTCCAAAAAAAGTTAGCTACTTTCTTCAGAAGAACGTAGAAGGAATAATTCATTCAACGTTAAAAATATTCGAAATTGTCGACATATTTTAAAATTTCTCTAAACGAAACAAGGTCTGAGCGCTTTCGTAAGAGTTGAATACAGAAATTCTTTTTTTTAAATCGATTGGGTAAAAATAGCCTGTTAATTAACTGTTAATATTCGCTAGTAGTACTTATAGCAGTCGTCAGGGAGAAATGTCAATACGTCAAATCCAAGATATTTTCACGATTAAACAAATGATTAATCAGACTGAAGTGATTGTATAATCATAGTAGTTAGATATGTATGCTAAGTGTGTAGGTAGCTGAAAGTCATTATGGCCGAAAGCATCAAATTAAAGTGAAAAATCTTCCATTCACGTCAATTAGCCTAGCCTAAGTAAGCCTTATAAGGTTTGTGTTAATGATAAGAGTAACCGATAGACACATATTTGATACTCAGATATGTAATAAATATAGAAATATAGATAAATACCTACCCTTGACTCGGGTACAAATACTTCATCAAAGACTTCATCACACAACATCTGTCCTTTCGGGGATCCGAACCCAGGACCGTTGGTGCGAAAGGCAAAATCGCTACCGTTGCTCCAAACGGTCGTCGAAATTATTAATTTATTGAGTAGGGTACTATATTGGAAATTGGAATTATATTCTTGAATTACCAACTATAACTAAAGCTAAATGATTGTTTCCTGAAAATTTTCTTTCCGTGTAATAATAATTCCATCAAAAACATAAATGTAAATTGAGAGCCAATATTATGATATATGCCTTGGTTGTTGACTTGATTTGGTTGAAAACGACAAAAGAAGTGAGATCTAAATGGGTGCCAAGTTCAATGGTCAGTCCTGGAATTTATTTATAACAACATAAAATATCAAAATATTATGAGGGTCAAAAGTGGCTCCAAATTGTTCGTGTAATATTACACACGCTGCTGCTCGCCAGTTCTGTTCTGGAATTTGGCTTGACACGCTACCGCATGTGAATAAAAAATCTATAAGAAACGCAAATAAAGAAAAAATATCTAGGAGTAATTTAAAAAAAAAAAATTTGAATCGTATATAGGTGTATATCACAGTATCAGAATCAGAATTGATGTCAATTTATATTCATTGCGCTTTTCCAATTTAACTTATAAATTTTTCTGCTTAACTTGTTGATAAAATATATCAAATATGGATAAAAAAGTCCCGCGTAGTTTTTTCGGATACTTTGCAGAAATTAGGGATTGAGCTTAATATTCTGAAACAAACAATCTAAAGTCTTTGCCTTTACTTCTCAGGATTTTCTGTTTGTGGAAAAATCCGTGTAAACACTACTTAAAATTGAATTTTTAATAACTCTGCGAACAAGTACAGAATTAAAGCTTTTGTTTTAAAGTTAGTGAAAGTAAGCTTACTTCGATGCTGTTATCTGAAGTTATGTCTGTTTTTCTTTCATAGTTCTAATACTACGAAATCATCAAACCAGTATTATTAAATCAGTCTTTCCATATCATGCTGTCGAAAGGCGCTAATATAGTATCACGTAGGAAAACTGACAAGGGAATTTCAGTCATTGTTCAAAGCTATTGCAGCCACTTCGACCAAAGCTTTTACAATATTTGAGCTTGGAGAGCTGCTCTTAAGTGCTCCGGACCTAAAGTTATATTCTTTATATCTCAGTTTAAGGATCGCTACCGCTGATCAGTGTATTAACCTTAAAAATATACTAAAAGTTTAAAATCCTAGTACTTGTTGGTATTCTAAAGTAATAACCCATGATTTATGACATAATGATCTAAGTGTCATATTTTTGATAATTTGTTTAACGAATTATTGTAGCTTAATATTTGATCCATTTTTATATTATTTTCTGTATGTTTATATCTTTTAACCTCTTATATTCTTAAGACTATTTATATATATATATATATATATATATATATATATATATATATATATATATATATATATATATATATATATATATAAATATATATATATATATATATCTTTGTACATAGGTACTTTATCGATAGTAAATCGCGGCCACGCAGGCAAAGCTGAAAATTAAAATTATTATCTTCATTTACTCAAATACTTCAGTAAAATAGTACGGAATTTATTTTAGGTGAATTGTAAAAATGTCAACAAATTAGTAATTGTTGGAAACATATTCGTACTAGAAATGCAAATGGTTGAAAAACTTCAAATGGAAATGATTTTACTTGGATTTCTGGGATTTGCACTTAAAACAAGTGTAGAGCTCAGTTTCTAGAACTTCTGACAGCGGCTGCCAGTTCTATAGGATTATTTACCTACTATAAGAAAGTAGGTATTTTGTCGCACTGTGTTTACTCAGCGATAGACGCTTGGATCCCGTTTTTATATAAAAAAGTATGATAAACTAATTTGCCTTTCTTTGGCATAAATAAAAGATTGAAATAATTTCAGCTTTGTGTGCTGTCGTATCGAGCCTACGTATACGCCTGGCGTTAACATTAGGGCCGTTGTAATCTGGGTTCAGAACAAAATTTTGTAAACATTCATGTCGTTGAAAGTTTTTAACTTTTGGACGGATCTTTCATCCTTTTTCTCTACAACTTTGTCTCAACATGTCCTGCAGCGAAGTAAGCGTCCAAATTCCGCTTTACGAACTAAAGTATTATTAAACTACAATATGTATTTTACTACGACATATCGTTACTCACTTTTAAATAACTGAATTTTGTTGGTATGAATGAAATATCAAATTACTAAATCTAAGTGATTTGATATTCCAACTAAGTAAGTAGGTGATAGCTGTTCAGGAAGAAAATGTACGCCGATTTGTTGGAAAAAATAAGTTCCTTAATCTCTCAGGTCTCGTAA
The DNA here is from genome assembly GCA_927399485.1 of Calamotropha paludella. Classification (NCBI taxonomy): domain Eukaryota; kingdom Metazoa; phylum Arthropoda; class Insecta; order Lepidoptera; family Crambidae; genus Calamotropha; species Calamotropha paludella. Next base: position 25,476,077 of record OV656803.1, on the reverse strand, counting down.
AGTAATCATTGCATTAAAATAGGAGTTGATGCTTATTATTTATTTTCTCAGTACTCTCACGTATAGTCATAGCTATTTATCCTTGTTGTATAAATCAAATCTTATAGATTTTAATAATATAAGAAAAATATAAATCAAATTTATCGTAGACACATACTTGTACATGTGGATCAGCAAAATTTCCTTTACATTGAAGTTTATAGTAATCAATGTCATGTCGATTTATCAAACATCAAAAGGAAAAGCTTAATTATATTTAGACTTACTGCGAACTACAAGTACATTAACATTGCTGGGTGAGTATTTAGACTTATACATCTGTACCTGTGACCTCAGACCTCAACTTCGGCGCCAACATCGAGTCCAAGGCTCAAACTGCAGCTAAAAAGCTGGGCGTCCTAAATAAGGTCACGCGATATTTCACGTCGATCCGATCTTGCATGGAATATTGCAGCCACTCTGGGATGGCTCAGCAAAATACCAACTTGCTGCACTGGACACGATTTAGCGCATTGCTGAGAGTCTGATTAGTGACAACAAATTGGTGAAGTGCAAGCTTCACACATTTGCTCACCGCCGCAAAGTTGCCTGTCTATCGGTCTTCTACAGATTGTATTTTGGAGAGTGTGCTCAGGAGCTACATAATTATGCTATACCACCATCACCTTTCTTCCATCGAACATCCAGACGCACTGCGAGCTACCACCCTTTCTTGGTTGTTATTCCTACCTGTCGCACCAAGCGCTTCTCAACTTCTTTTATAATGCGCACAGAAGAGGAGTGGAACTCCCTCCCTGCGTCTGTATTTCCGAGTACTTATAACCCGTCTATTTTTAAAGCGAGGGTGAATAGGCACCTTTTGGGTAAGCTCTATCGTGGATTTTGTCTTTGCCCCCGGGCTTGATTGGAATCAAGAGCAAACCCATTCTAAAAAAAGTAATCCTCGGTAGCTCAGTAGTTTGGATGGTGTAGTCCGATTTTCGTTTGAGGCAGTAGTCGTTCTTTTACAGTTCAAATGTTTATTTAATATTAAACAACATCACGTACATTTATATTGCTTTGAAGTTACCCAAGTTATATAGCTAAAGCATCTGAAATTCAGAAACAATGGCGGTCCCACAACACACAGAGCCCAGCAAATATAGAAAAGTTTATTTGCTACATTGCACGGTGGTCCCGGCCCTAAGAAGGGCCCCAATACTAATTACTTTTTTAACTAAGAAATTATTGTTTTGAGGTTCAAAAGCAAATAACAAGTAAGCAAAGAATTTTTTGAAAAGCAAGGTAAGCAAAGAAAGATATTCCCAAAACAACTTTCATTATACTAAAAAATAAGTAGGTAAAAATAAAATTGGTTTTAGTTCTGAGCATAGCTTCATTGGCATATTAATAATAAAATTTACCAGATAATACTTAGTTTATACTTTAAACATAGTATTTTATATAAAACAAGGGTTATTTAACATAATAGGAAAATATTATAGTTAACAGTAATTACATTTTAGAAAAAAAGAAATCAAGTAATTAACAAATCTAACACTTCTTTTGCTTATACTTACTTCTTCTTACAAGGTAACTTTGTAATACTAGAAATAAGTGAGTCTGAATTAAGAAGTCTGTTCAAAAGATCCATGTTAGTCACATCTCGCGAATGTATCCTAGTCTCATCGCCTCTAAATAATTTAACTAATTTATTAAAAGATTCGGCGGCTTCTTTAGACAATTCATTGATAGACAATAACAATTATCAATAACCTCTGATCCGTGCATTTAAATCTTATGTATGAATTTTAAAGAACTGTCGTCTGATTGAATTATTAAGTATTTATAGCGAAATCGTCTATCTGGGATAAAAGTTTGCTTCTCTTGCTGCCCTCTCCAAACTCCTTCCTGTACTGCGTCCTGCTTGTAGATGGCACGTACTCGCTTCTTTCGTCGTAGTTTTCACGCAGTCCTCTGTTAGAGCTCCAAAGTATATATAACAATCACTTTCTGAGAACAATAACTCTTTGAGAACAATAGAAATTTCGGCGAAAGGATAACACTTATGAGCACTAATGAAGTGTTACCACTTCGGGTGCACAAAATTTAATGTTCCACGTATGTTATTGCAATTTATTTTATACCTGGGGTGGAGGGTTTATTTGTCTATGCTCAAGCGATAAATGACGTCATAATTTGAGCATCGACATTTCAGCCCTATGACCTATGGCGGAGCTGCTATGCATTGGCCCAGCTGAGGATGGAACTCGGGACTTCGGAGTGGCTTTACCGTAAAAACCGGTATACGAGCCACTCGACCGCAAAGGTCGTAGAATTTATTATACTACAATACGCTGCAGCAGGCTGATCCATCAATAGGTCGTAACTGGTACATCCTTTATCTTGAATATACTTGGCGCTTTTTAATTCGTATTAACCTGATTATTTCATGATAGTTATAATTATGTTATTTCATTTTTTTAAAAACATTGTGTAAAATATTCACGTGGACACTTTTGTCGTCTTATGTCTCAAATTGTCTATAACATTCTTAATGTTTTACCTCCTTTCTAATGTTTTACCAGTAACCGAGTGTTACAAAATCCTTGATAGACGCCAATGCGACGCCAATTTTTGATAGACAATTTTCAAATCAATTTTTAAATTTTGTATAACTTCGAGAAACATATCTCATAATCTGTTAGTATCAAAGTGTAATTCTCTTTATAGTTTTATTTACAACTTGTGAAACGACAATTTCACTAAATAGCTTTACCTAATCTGGGTGGACTGTTGCTATTGCGGTTATCAAGTCAGAAGCCGAGACGACAAACTAGCGACCAAACGAAGCGCTCGGTCGCCTCATGAATAAGAAAGAGACTAAACAGCCAGTCTACTTTTTTCTCGAGAATATTATGAAAGCCCGCTACGATCGTACGAAGTGATGTCTTACTTGCTCTCCAATCATATCCACGCTAAAATATGCTTTCAAATTCATACACAGGTTTTTCAAGGATGGCAAAAGTTTTAGATTACCAACTAATGGACATTTTTGTTCTCCCGGTCGAGAGCTAATTTGGACGTGACACCTAACACTATTCAATTATATTATCAAATGACTAGCGAAGTATCATGTTCTTCATATGAATAATAAAGCCACATAAATCTCTGAAGGGTATTAGACAATACAGCCTGACGTGAAAGGATTTTCTAAGTTTGGTAAGGTTCGGGACTGTGATCTATTCTATTTAATCTTATGTATATTTTACATATTTATGCTCTTTTATCTTTGTACTGTTTACATTGATAATTTTGATTATATTTTATGATTTTTGTATATTTTTTTAATTTTTCTATACTATATAAGTAAATTACTTTAATAGAGAAATAGTAGAAAAAAAATCGAATCAAATCTTAATCCACGTTCGCGATCTGTCTGGCTCTCTCGTTTGTGGTACAGCGCACACTTCCTTTTTTTTCTCTATGTGCTACTGGCTTATAAATACGGCATATCCAAGTCCTACGGAAGTGTCAATAATTCATTCATTGCAGCAACGATTTATTAACATACTATACGCGATGTGTCATAGTCCTTCATTGTAACAATATGATATGAAGTCCTTGTAGGCACGTAGGCATGCAGTAGGTTCGCGCGTCATCTGAACTCCTCACCAAAATTGATCATTACAGGTTCTAAGAGCTGTTTTTACAGGATTTTTATATCAAGGACAATTCTTTATTTTTTTGAGGTGTTTCAGACAAGATGTGAATTGCATTTTTAACTGGTTCATATCAAAGTTTTTCTTTGTGAATATTGTATGGTTCATGGCATATTTAGTAAGAAAAAGTAATATTAAGTATAATTTTATGGAATAAATTTATAACAAGAAAACAACAAACTGAAATAAGCAGGTTACACTTAAAACTGGCAAAGAACGCAAACATTTATCGTCATTTAGGACTGTACGTTACGGAGTACCGCAGGGTAGTATTTTAGGGCTACTGCTATTTCTCATATATATATTAACGACCTTTTTGCAGACGATAGTACTGCAATTTTTACAATCATACAAAAATAATAGCAATTGTCAAAGTAGCATAAATGATTCATTGGCATCTTTAACAGACTGGTTGGAATTTAATAACTTGAAAATTAATATTGATAAAACATACATAATGACATTTCAAAATAAAAATAGTAAATTTGACCCTCGGAATATATATTATGACAACTGCCAAATAAAACAGATCCAATGCACTAAATTCCTGGAAAAAATATATAGAACACATATGCCTTAAACTAAGTAGGCTTTCGTATGCTCTTTACTTGCTACAAAAAGTAGCAAACAAACAAGCGCTCCTAAGTGCTAACGTGGGCTCCGCCATTCAGATATGGTATCCAATTTTGGGAAAACTCCACAGATAAGGAGCTAGCATTTAAGGCACAAAAAGTGCATACGTTTTTTGTCAGTGAAAATAAACCGCATTTTATAGACCTTCAGCTACTAACACTCCCTTCGCTATATATCAACAAGTTAGTTTTATTTGTGAAAAAAAAAACATTAGCAACTACAAACTTCTAAAGAGAAAGAGGCATCAACATAGATTACAGTCAGTGTGATAGACACAACATTAGTGTTTATAATAAGACTGTTTTCTCAATGGGGGTTAAAGTATATAATAAATTACAGCAATCTATAAAAGAAATTGAGGCTACTCACATTTTTAAGGCACAACTAAATAAATTACTAGTTGACAAAGCATATTACTCGATTGACGAATATATCAGCGAGAAAGTGTAATGTAATCAATCTATAAAATTTTGTCATTTCATTTTCCATGGCAAGTATAATTTACTTTATAAACTGACATCTATGACTATTTTTAGATGAATTAATTGCTTTTAATGTTTTTTTAATTGTATAAATTGAAACAATTTATTTTTCTATAATATAATCCTCTTTATGTTCTAAATTTGCATACCCGTGAGGGTTAGATATGGTGTTAATTTTATGTAAGTCATCTGCATTTTTTATACCCTTATTCTATTCAATTAAATATTTTGATTTGATTTGAAGCAGATCGGAGTTTTCATAAGTACCATAACACCTTGTCGAAAAACCTATCACAATTGTCATGTCTCTAGAAAAAAACAACACCATTTCTACCTTCTTTATGAAGATTGAGGGAGTAGTAAGAGTTAGATTTACTAGAACACTGGTACAATATGGTTAATTGACATTACAATCCTACGGAAGTATGGGGTGTGTCCGGCTTTATATACATATTTAATTATTGATCAGCCATATAAATACTCATTTTACGCGTATTTACATAACTTGGACTGCACTCAGCAACATCTACTCTATTTTTCATGAAATAACTGTTAAACTATTCATAACTAGGTCAAGCTATCCGAATTATTCGGATATCCATTGAATTTACTATCCGAATATCAGTGATATTATTATTCGAATAAAATGATTAATAGGGATAATAATTTTTTCTGCTTATATTATGATCTATTAATAAATATATTTTACTTTTGATAAAAATTATTCCTATTACAAGTTGGTAGTTTTCACTACTTGTGATATGGCAAGGCAACACTAAACAGACACTAGTAGGTATATTAAATCATCCAATGACTGATTATAAAATAATATAAAAAAATCGGTTGTCTGTAAAGTCGGTTCACTAACGATAGTTGAACGTGACAACGTCATAAGAAAATACTGATGGAATGGTTTCATTTTTCAAAAGAAAATTTTAATTTTATTCGTTTGATAGATGTTTTGTATGGATATAGAGATGGAGGTAATGGAAATCACAATTGAATTGATCAAGTTACATTTATTTGTACGCATAAATACAATTATGTAAATAACAATTGAATTGGTCAAGTTACATTTATTTGTACGCATAAATACAAAATTTCATTGATTTTTACTCATCGTGAAATAGTTCTGTTAACTTATTGTTATAGTTTTGTCAATTATAGCATAACCTACAATCGCTGCACTAGCGGACCCATGCTATTTATTTTATCTCCCTTCTTCCATTGGCCATCCAGAGGCACTGCTGGCTACCAAAAAAGGGTGTTTCTTGGTTGCTATTTCTATCTCAACATTTATTCTCTACATCTTTTATAATGCGGAAGACAAAAGAGTGGCTAAGAGTCCCTACGTCTGTATTATCAAATACTTATATCACTTCCGTTTTTAAAGCCAGAGCGAATAGGTAGCCTTGGCCCCCTTGCTTGATTGGGATCAAAAGCGAACCCATTAAAAAAAAGTTGTAGGTCTAATAGTGATATTCGTATTGACACTTCCCTACGTTAACATTTACTTTAATAGAAAAGCGAGCACACGGTGCAGTTTTGAAGCAGAAAATTGTCGGTGTATAGAATGGAATGGAAAGGAAAGGTATTTTATAATAATTGGATTCGATTTTTATTTACTATGTTCTAATAAAAAAAATATTTAACGCTTTTATAATTTTTTCCTTTTCATCACTGTACGAAATATCAATATTATCTCTATTTATTCGAATAGTCGTTAGGGTTTATCCGAAGTATTCGAATAGTCGTTAGGGTTTATCCGAAGTATTCGAATAGTAAAATTAGACGGATAATGGCATGCCCTATCCATAATTGTAAGAAGTCATACCGTCTGTGGTGTATCAGATTTGATCTTCACTACACTACACTATCTTCTAACTGCACGGTTATAAATACGCCAGACTGAATGACTGATAGACCAGACATCGCACTATATAATGCCAAGCTTCATTGCAAGTGGCGATATATAGTCATTTAGTTTAAAATTAAATTTGTACATCCAAATACAAATATCATAATAGTAATTAATTAAAGTATGATTTCCATTACAATATTTCTTGTTCTTTAGGTATTGTAAATCCTTCAAAAAACAAAATAAGTATGATAAACCGTTGAGAATTGTTGTCGAATGTTATTGTTTCAGTTACTAAAACAGGTGAATGTTACTATTGTTTGTGTGAATATAACTTGTGTATATTAAATATACTAGAACAACTAGATCATGACAACATTAAGGCTGGGGACAAACGAACGATACTAGGATGCATGTATTTTTTCAGAGAAATTTTCTTGCAAGAAATTTTTACTTTCTAAAAAAATCACTTCCCCTACCTTATTTCTTCAATTAAGTGAAATTCTAAAAAACATGATTGAACATATTTTTTTGCAAAATTTTTAATTAACAATCAAATTTTATTTTATAATAATAATGGTATTGGACATTGCCCTATTTACGTAAATAACAAAAAATACACTCCGATCTGTCTGCTACAAAATATCTTACTATAAATATATCTTTTCTATGTGTCTGAGTGAGTCCTTTGATAGTTTTTATTCAGAATAGGACTGTGTAGGTGCTGAGATGAGGCGGGACAATGCGCGCTTGATCGATTGTATTAAAAACCTAGTCAAGTAATTTAAATGTAATAAAGTATTTCAAACAGGTACCTACTTACTAGAGTTCTAAAAAAGTGACCTAAGACAAGTTATTTTTTTCTTTAGATATAAAAATCTAGCAGTTGAATGCTTAAGAACCTAAAATTATAATTAAAATGTCTGTTTCTTTGATATCGATTGATCGATAATTGTATAAAGTTCTATAAGCATTTCAGTCGATGTTGTAGATAGTAGCTGTTAACTGTATTGTAAATAAAAAAGAAAACAAACATTCACTCCCTACTGATCATATTAAATGAGAATAGCGAATTAGGATACACGTTTTCTAATCATAATTTGGTAGCTATAAAATTGGGTATATTAACAAAAAAATATATTATGTATCTTTATTTACCAAAAACAAAACGTTAATCTGCCAGATCCATTTGCATTAACAAAATGGTTATTTATTTATACGTATAATCACATAAATAAGCCGAGTACAATCTCATTGCTTCCAACCCCTTGGTTGTGTGTGTGGAAGTGTCTAAAACTATGAGAAATTAGGTTTAATATCAACAAATTTTAACTATAAATACATCTTACCATTGTATATTTCATTAAGTGACAAATAGAATTTTAATGCTCTAATAAATAGAGTAGGTGGAGCCTATGGTTCTAAAAATTCAAAGGCTTTGCCAGTTTCATTTCATAGCTTTTTAAATCTTTATTTTTAATCTTTCTGTTACTTAACCTCGTTAACCTCGTAAGATTAAAAAAAATAGTAATTGTATCAATGTTTCTAGTTTCAATTGCCAAATTGTTGTCAGCATAACAATTTGTTTTTTAGCCCTGTCGTTTTATCTTGTTGTAATCTAAGTATTTTCGTGTAACATTGTAAGTAAAAAAGCGACATAATGTGTAACATTGTAAGTAAAAAAGGGAAACGAACCCGCAACCTTTGGAAATCCCGCCTGAGAATTCACTTGTGACCCGAGTCGATTTTTTCTAGTATTTTTCTATTATAATAATTTATCTTATAAGATCGCATTGAAAATGCATAAAATATATAAAAATTATAAGACCTTATATGTGTCAGTCGATTGTCCTCTTAATTGAGCGAAGCTCTCTTTTAGGCAACTCACAAATTTCGCTTGTCTCCCTCCTGCAACTTACGGTTCAACCGATTCGAACGAATTTTGGCATGAACATACATAATTATAACCTGACGGACATAGGCTATGTAAAAAAACTATAGACTTTACCATGGAGGAATGTATGTATGTACCGAAAGAAAAATTCAAAAGCTGATCACAGCCAAATTGCTGAGACTACACTAATGAAATTTGGCGCCAAAACTCACATTGTGGTCGTGACTAATGTGCAAAAAAAAGTTTTGAAATCGGACATACCATAGAGGAATAATCACCCATCAAAAATCTAATTGCTTCGCTCAGTATTTGCAAACAGCAGCATGTATTGCAGACCTAGTATATATCTAGCTCTGTTGATGTTTGCGCCAGTTTACTTCCACAATGGGATTTTTTTTGTGCTGAAAGTTTTGTTAATTAGTTGTCGGATTTAAGTTCATTATTCACTAGTTTCCATTAATGACCAGTTAAAACGGTTAAGATTTTCCGTGGATTGGGAAATCTTGCACTGAGGGATTTCCAATTCGAATAACATCGAGAAATCACTTATCTATAAAAAAAGTCTAATAAAGATATTATGTTTTTACTGTATGGAAATTGTGACTGTATACGGAATTGTGTGTACTTATTACATGCCACCTTTATCAACATCAAAGATAAAATCTTAATCGTTGTCGTAAGGTTCAATCATTTTACGAATTCGAGTCTAGACTTTAATTGACAGCAATAATAAAGATTCGATTTACTATATTTTTTTAAATAAACTCTATTCTTGTAAAACAATCAGAATTTCAGTCTCCTGTGTCTTATATAACTAAAAATATTTTTTTACATATTAGGGGTTAAAGTATGAAATTGCCGATTTGTACTGAAAATCTATATTGTTTATTTTTTAAATTTTTAACAAATTTATTTAATCAAAATAGTTGCCATTATTATCTATACATTGCTGCCATCTAATGGGAAGGTCATTAATGCCTTTGCGATAGAATTCCGACGATCTAGACTGCACAAACTGTGTGAAAGCATTTTGTACTGCCTCCTGGGAAGAAAACTTCTTGTCACGTAGATAATTGTCCAAATCACGAAAAAAATGGTAGTCCGTTGGAGCAAGGTCTGGTGAATACGGAGGATGACGAATGGTTTCTAACTGCAGTTCCTGAAGGGTCAAAATGGTTTCTCGTGCTGTGTGAGGTCTCGCGTTGTCGTGGAGCAATAATGGTGAAGATCGATTCATGAGTCGGGGCTGTTTTACTGCTAGTTTTGTCAACATGGTTCGGAGTTCGGCACAATAGACATCTGCCGTTATTGCTTGACCAGATCGGAGAAAACTATAGTGAATAACACCATGCTGAGACCACCAAACAGTTACCATTACCTTTTTATTGGTAAGTTTTGCTTTAGGACACTGTTGTGGCATTTGACCTGGGGTCAGCCATTGCATTTTTCTTTTCCGGTTATCATAAAGAATCCACTTTTCATCACATGTTACAATTCGATCCAATATTCCTTCATTTCTGTACCGGTTCAACAAGGCAACACAAGTTTCAACACGCGTTTCTTTCTGCAGATCAGTCAAATCATGAGGCACCCATTTTTCGTATTTTTTTATTTTATTGATTTGACGCAAGTGAGTCAATATTGTGGGTAAGGTAACGTTAAACCATGCCGCTAATTCCTGGGTACTTTGACTAGGATCGGCTTCCACTATCTCTCTTAATTCATCGTTATTTACCTGTGTGGGCGGTCTTCCTCGTGGCTCGTTCTTTAAGTCGAAATTTCCATCACGAAAGCGTTTAAACCAAAATCGCACGGTGCGTTCATTAGTAGACCCCTCTCCAAACGCAGCATTGATATTGCGGGCTGTTTCTGCCGCGTTAGTTCCGCGTCGGAACTCGTATTCAAAAATAACTCGAATTTTCGCAGTATCCATCTTTCTTGTCTAAATTGAATAACAAAAACAATTGAAAGTCGATATTCAAATGTTTTACATTTTTTAAAAAAAGAACATCATAGAAACCATTTAAAAAAAGTTTCATTCGAAAACCTCAAACCATGAAGATTCTATGTCAATTCAAAGAACCTATTGCAATAAAACGGCAATTTCATACTTTAACCCCTATTATTTCTAAATATCTCTTATTCAAGATATATTTAGAAATCAATAACCATACATCTCTCCTAGACCGCAAAATGGGCGCAACAAATATTGGTCTTTGGTCTCCAATCCTCTTTCAAAGCGTGGAGTTTGCGACAAACTCTCCTCCTCTCCGTTTTTGGAAAAACTTCGATTCGGTAGTCTTGGACGTCTGTGGACGTCGGTGTACAGATTTACTATAAAAAAGTAAGTTACGATACACACTCTTTTATTAAGGTTTGCTATATAGGTCGAGTTCGCAAACAAAATATAGTTCCAAAATATGCTTACTCCATCTCGGGTCCTGTTGGACATAACTCGATTTGGGACAATTTTGGAATGCTATTTGAGGACACACAATGCAAATATATTTTAAGTTTAACTAATATTGGTAACAATAAATTAATTATGATGTACCTTTAACATATCATAATGCAACCTGAGATAAATTTATTTCTCATTGAGGTAAGGTAGTCCATATAAATGCTTGTCTAATAGGTATACATGTAGGGACATACATTACATAAATAATATATTAGGTTTTTTTTTTAACTTAACAAGTTTTATTAATTTAGTGCGAGAGTGTGCGAATTCAAATTATATTGGTTTAATTCCATTTATAAAACTTCTCTTCAACACCCCCAGAAGTGATACGCATTCAGACTCAAAAGGAGTTACGACTTATTCACATAATCGTTTTATAAAATAGGTTATAGTTTTCGAAGGTGACATTAAATTTTGAAACTTGAATTTTTTGTATTCTTAAAGTTTAGTAATAATAAGTGAATGATTAAAGACATATAAAAGGTTAAATATTTATGATAGTCATTCTTAATCCTTAAATATCTATTCCTATATAGTTTAAATATTATATTTTATTATTATATCCTCCTGAGACCCAAGACTAAAATATATAATCCACAACTATGATTGCTACTTTTAATAGCTAGGTACTACATATTATTAATAAAACACAAGAGAAAAAAAATTTTCCCCCTCCCCTTTTGGCATAAGGGATGGTATCACAGGTGATACCTTGGGACTGCATTACTTTAAAACAAGGTTATTGTTCATATTATTTTTATTTCCAATTAACATCTAGAAATGGCACATTTATTACTCTTTATGTAAAAAAAAGCTACTGGGAAGTGTGATATTCAAAAAAACAGTTTCTATTCACATTAAAACAAAGAAAAATATTACATTCAGAACATTTTACAAACGTCAAGTTTCTACATCCTTTATTTCGACATTTCGATCTGTTGTTTTGAGCTCCCTTAGCACAAGTTGGCAGATGCTTTGCTTCTTTCGTCCTTTTTGCAACGTGAGGTATTGGCTCAATGAGTCTGTGTTTCCTAGTTGAAGTAGAAGGTCTTTCACACAGTATGGGAACAGGACTATCACGGATGCTTGGACTGAAACAAGGGCTTTGCTGTGGGGAATTGCGTGTCACGCGTGTAAATTGTGGGTTCAAAATTTGAGGCTGTGATTGTCTAGGACATGTGTAAATTAATTTTTTTGCCAAATCCATCTTGAAATCCAATTATTGGTCTATATCTTTCCTCTGGCGCCCTGATTCTGTAGCATCATCTCGATATTGCACCCAACTTGCTGCTGCAGCAAAGTCAAAAAAGTAAAATATTGTTCTAATAGTCCACTTACCAGTTCTTCCTCTCATGGGGTATTTGCCAATTATACGATCGAGCAAGTCAATGCCTCCCATATACTTGTTATAATTTTTTATAGCTACAGGTTGTGGGACTTCGATATAGCTCGCATTCTGCTTGCTCCAGCGACGACATGTTCCTAATGGCTGGACAGCCGCATCAGTTGAAGCAACATAGATTGGCTTACTATCTAACCATTTTATGACAGCTATCTTGTTATCACCCCTTACAACACAATCAAAACTGCCTCTTCCTGCTTTTTGTAAGGCCGTATCTGTCTTGAACATTGCCCGCTTATCTTTTTTCTTTGAGTTTGGACGCTGGTACTCTGGCACTCTATTTTTCATTAATGTCCCAGTAGCCTTTATTCCCCTATCTATTAAGTTATCAAGAAGTGGAATAGATGTGAAGTATCGGTCAATAAAAATGGAACAACCCGTAGGCAATGTATCTACTAGTTTTAAAACGAAACGCCCGCCAAGATCAAGGTTTTCTGGTGATGGATACAGTGCTGATTCAATTGTTGTGCCCTTCCCTTGGTATAAATATAAATCAAGCGGAATACCATTAGGATTGGCCATTAGAAAGACTTTTATGCCTTCCGGGTTTGGTTTGCCCTTAACAACTTGTTTTTGTTTGCACTTTCCAGTGAAAGGAATAATCTGCTCGTCAATAGCGACGCAATTATTTCTTTTATTTTTACGACAACCCTTTTCTACCGCAGAAACAATAGGACGTACCTTCCAAAACTTGTCATTTTGTCTGGCGTTTTCAGTAATTAGTTCATCATTTGTAACCTTTAAATTTGATCGAAGCTGAAAATACCGATTACGAGTCATTGTGTCTGCTATGTAGAAGACTTTTGTTTCCAACGCCCAGTACATTCTAATGCGTGGAAGACCAAGCACACGCATTGCCATTGAACATCCAAAGAACTGTCTAAGCTCAACAGGCGTCGTATTCAGACATTTTCCCGTCCTTGCTACGCTGCAAACATTTGTGCATTCGGCCATAATTTTAAATAAACGGTCATCAATATAATTACCAAAGTACTCTAAACAACTCTTAACATTTACGCTAGGATCGAATGAGACGTCCAGATCGTCTTCATGAGGAGTAAAATGGAAGTTTTCGCTGTGTTTCCACCGTGAAAGTATGTTTCGAGACGATTGGGGCTGTACGTGAAAAGATGAGAGAGGTTCATTGTCCGATTCATTCCAATCTTTTTCATTAGCAAGTGGAATTTCCTCAAAAACTTCTTCCTCTCGGCATGCTAGAAGGTCACTTTCGCCATCACTATCTTCTTCTTCCATATCTGAGACATCATAATTGAGCTCTTCTATGATATGTCTTTCAGACAGCTTACCTGTAAAAGAAACCAAATAATAGACAAAAATGCCCAAGGTATCACGTATGATACTCGTAGAAAAACTTAACATTTAGAAATAATTATTAAACTTTTCTATGAAATTTTTGTATTAAAACTAAAATTACGATGTATTATATAAGATTAAATCATAAAAACCCTAAGATAATAACAGAAAATAATATTTACCTTTACGCGACTTCGACATGGTGGTTAAAGCAAAATTGTCAAACTTGCACTGGTCAAGAATGATTCAAATTTTGACAAGTAACTACTGTACGGTGAATGAAAAAACGAAAGAAAGCGCGTGTTAACAGTTGAACGATGAATTATGCAAGGATTCCGATAGATGGCGTGGGAAAAAAATGTTAAGTAAAGTTATCACTGGTGATACCGGGGGTCTCAGGAGGATATAAGACAGAAAGTTGAACTGTGTTCGATCACCTTTAATAATTAAATTCTGTCCCGAATTTTCGTCATTTGTTATTATAAGTTAAATGGTTTTATTAAACCATTAGACCAGTTTAACTTTTAAAATCCAAAAGGGCAAAAGATTCCAACTGTAGGTAGTGTTGAAATCACGAACAGGTGTCTGTTCCGCACATGTACATCTGGACAAAGACGCATTGTGCGAACTTGAATAGGCGAATGGTCCTTAGTTTCACAAGTTATCGATTTTAGAGACAGAACAACTGGTGGAGCGAAATCTTTCGCAGAAAATAATTCATTGTTGCGGCAATTGAAGCTACAAAATTGGATGTGGATCACTCAAATACTAGATAGGAAACGTTGGTAAATGGGTGCATGTAACTGATCAATATACGAGGTCGATGCAGTCGCTAAGCATAAAGCTTCGCTAGCACCATATTGGAGCAGAGCGTAATACGTAAATTTTAAAATACCATAAGAATGAAAACTTTAAAAAAGCTCGCGCTTTTTGTTTCAACGGGAAATATCATAGAGCCAATATTTTTTGGTCATAAATTTTCTTTTTTTGCGAATTTCAAAATTCATGCTCCGTCATATTCTAGTCCTAAACCTGTTGGTTCGATCCATTACATAGAATACGGTCATCGAAGCTGATCCATAGTTGCTTCGCTCGCTCTGCTCCAAAAAATATTGTTGGCTTTCTTTGATTATTACTGTAAAACGATTTGAGTAACGAGTTATTGATTTGTCAGATTCATTTTGTATTTTGTGATTTCATGTATATTAATTGTATTGTCACTGGGCATCGTTAAAATAAGCCTAAGATTGACTCTTAGTGCGTGAATTATATAACGTCATAAAGTTAATTAAAAGGTCAGTGTTCTACTTAAGTATATACCTGCCCTCTTTATAACTTGCGAGTTAGGCTGGGGACAGCCGAACGACACTCTGTCTTTGACGTCGTCGACCGTCCGTGCTTGTGCCAATGACTGGCAAATAGTCCCAGCGACCAGACGTATTTTTCTATTATAGTAGTTAACTTTCTGAGTATTTTTATTAATTTGGACATTGCATTATAAAAAGAATTATGCTTTTATATCTAAATAATTATTACTTGCCCCTGTTACATTTAGCCGTCCGATCTATACTAAGTGTTATAAATAATTCAAACAACTATGTTCTGGACTTCGTCTTATCAATTGATTTTTTTCAAGTGTTGTTTTATAGTCAGAATCATGTAAGATCTTTACATTCGTATTTGTAATGTAGTCATATATTTCGTCAGTCAGTTTCTTAAATTAAATACGTGCGGTCTCTTTGACTATTTGTGGTCGACTAAAAAGAGCATGCGCGGTTCCGTCGGCTGTTTCGTCAATCGAGTGTCGTTCGTCTGTTACCGCCCTAAAGATTACGGAACTTATTGAAATAATTATCTATACATTAAATTACATTTTAATGAGGTATTAATTTTGAAACCTTTTGTTCCTAGATTCTCATGAATCGATTATATCATTTGTGACGCTAAAGTCACAAATGATTATTGTTAAGGGAACAGAATTCAAATTTAATAAAAACATGGAGACTATGCAGACAAATTCAAAACGCAATGCCAATATTCAATCCCAATGTTAACCTAAAAAACGTCGAATTTGGAATTCCTCAAGAGTTCTTGAAAGTGCCTCTAGCGCCACACAGGTATTAAATTGCGCGGAAATTGAGGGAAGATATTTTGGCGTCCCCATCAGAACAACGGCGAACAGAACAGTAATAAAGAGTTAAAATTCGCATGACGCGATCTTTTCAAGTAAATCCTGAGTAACCTTACTCACATATCTTTAAATCGCGATGATATTCCGATTGGTTGGTAAAAAAACGTAAGGGAATATATCACAAAATGAATTATATCATATTCTACCCTTTTTGCATATATTTATGGTCCATAATAAATAACAGTTTACTTTTTTGTTCTAGTACCGTTTTTTGTTTGAGTACAAGATGGCGTTACAATTATGCTATTAGTAGCACTGCTTTAAGCATTCTATATACATTGCAACCACACACTAGAAGGCGTTTTAAGTTGAACAAATTAACAAGGTTGCAAACAATATTAATATTGATATTATCGATATAGTTTTAAGTTTAATTGAAAATAACTAAGGTCATAATGTAAGATAAAGATAAAATGATTTTTATTCAATATGGCCATTTACACTGCGTGTACTGAACGTCAAAGCTTCACCATGGCTTTTCTTTTTTATATGGATCTTTACAAAAGCTCCTAATTTTGCTAATTTTATATCATGCTTCGAAAGCTGTCTTCGTACACAACACAAAAACGCGCCTTCTAAACCTTTAATATATGTATCGTTTTCATTACAATTTTACTGTCAATATGGTTTTGGTTTACAAAACAGTTTTCAAAATCATATCCATTATATCACCTTTTTTTCAATTTACAACCTTATTTGTGTGCAATAACAATTGTAATAAATAACTTTTACAAAATTAAGCAAAAATATATTTAAATTAAAATGACACTTCCATGAAATTAGTTGCAACCAATATGCTATATTGGTTGCAACTAACTAATATTATTACACGTAATCAGGTGCATTACTAATTGAGTAGCGGGCAAGTTATTTAAATTTGTAGGTGTTTTAAATTGCATATTACACTTTACCATCTCGAAAATAAAGAGTTTCGCGTAGAGTTTACGATTCCGAAGCGGGAGGTCTAAGTACGCGGAGTTACGCATACTTGAGGTTATGCGGGTACCGCCCACTTGCGACTTCTACTCTTTTTTACTGGTCTGTGTTGTAAAACGGTACTCTTGAAGCGTTTTTGACAGCGCAATATTGAAATTAAATTGTGTTTGTATTGTGCCTTAGAACAATAAGTCAAGTGCAACTTTGAAGATATTTTGTTAAATTTGATCTATTTTAAAAGAATTAGTTTATAATATTGCTCATTTAGAACTGCAAACTCAATTCTAGCTGAAGAGCAAAGGTTAGATATGAGACAAAGGCGCTATCTACGTCGTATTGCTCGATATACTGACAAAGGCATAGAGATAAGCGACGATGAATTTAGGGCAAATTATCGTCTAACTAAGACTCTTTGTCAAAATCATATGCCACGAACTGGAGCCAAACGAACGAACTCCGACACACCTTGTTAGACAAATATAAGCAGTACGTGGTGGGTAAAACTAGCTATAAAAAAAACAAATATTTTTTCATAGTATTGCCAATATAAATATACAAAACTTATTTAAATAATTGAATTTTATACTTTTATTAACAAATTCATAATTAACTTATATTTTTTTCAGACGGGTAGCTATTTAATAAAGAATAATAACGTATATTTCAGTATTTATTTTTGAGTTATTAAAACATGCGTGATATTACTTTATAAAATTTTATTTACAAACACAACAATCAGTCTAACATATGGCAATTACAACTTATTATAAAAAGTTAATCACTCTTGATCCAAATGTACTGAAATACGCCAGATCGTCCCTGCAACTTCAGCGGTAGTTTGAGACTGAAGCTGTGGTGTCTGCATTTTTAGTGTGACTTGTCTGGATAAAATTTCTTTGAAACATCGAACTTGTTGTTCACACGTTTTTGAGAGCCAAGACGTGTTCGCCGCGATGCTGAAAATTTAATCAGATCAGCTTTGCCTGAGAATTTAATTATCACAAAAAGATTATTAAACGCTCGTAGCGAAGCGGGTGATCGGCGGGTACGCTCTGCCTTCAATGACTACGGCTATCCTCTAAACATCAATATAAATATGTAGTAAATACGGTAAAATATATTACGCGATAGTTGTTTATATAATAGACGATCAATATTGACTAGTTTGGTACATAAGAAATTCAGATGAGAATATTTTCTTGTTTTAGTTTGATCGATCAAAATACTTACAGCGATACCTCATATGTCGAATAAGTAGTTTTGAAGATATGTGTGAATAGATGAATATACTGACTGCATATTGCATATAAAAGTATAGGTATCGGCGTAAATATGATATTTTAAATTATATTTAAGTTTTATCGATAGTGTATACTGATGTATTACTCGAATATCGAACGAAACTAAATAATAAAATTTGTTAATAATCTTTTTGCAAGTCTGGGGGATTGAAATACAAGTTTGTATCTATATCCGTTGCCTTTATCACATATACGAGTTTAAAAAGTGTAACTACAGTTATTGTGTCAAGAGGAAGGAAAGCAAGTGATACTGAAAACGTGTGGAATAAAGGCGACGGAGATCGAGTGTGACGTATTTAGCTCAGATTTGTTGAACGGGTGTAGTCGGCCTACTTGCGTATTGTATGAAAATTGTGAGAAGGAAAGATAATAACTTAGTATTACAATAAAAGTATTGCTTGGATGGTTTCGTGTAGTATTCAGGTTCATGGGCTGTAGTTCGAATTATCACGTCGATGCTAAATATAGTATATATTATGAAAGGCATCTAATGGAAAAGGTATTATAGTATAATTTGAATACTTATAAGCAATACAACACTTACAAAAATATTTTTGTAGATATATTATCATTTGATTAGCTTGAAATTTTAAAGGGGAGATTGTCAAAAGCTATAGAAGACCAAAAAATAAGCCAATGTAATTTTACGATGGCCGGTAATCTTGGCTATGCGGCAATGGCTTAAAAAATTCAGACAGTATATTTGTGAGTATGTGTGAAAATTTCGTAACAAAATGGAATACATATCTTTATTAAACTTATATACGGGGTCATAGTAAAATAACAATAGTTTAATTTTGATATAAAATGAAAATAAATACAATAACATTTTACTACTTTAGTGCATCTTATAATTGAAGTCTGTCATTGCGTACTGAGTTTTTGAGTAGAAATTGTAACTATTTGTCGGTTTTCGAATAAACCACAACGATTTTTCTTCCATCAACTTAAAAGATCTAACGAAACATTTAAGTTTCCATTTTAGCATTATATATATATAATTAAAAACTCAGCTTGCAGCCGTTAATTAAAACCGATCCGATCGACCGATCGATTGGATCACACAGGCTAGAGAAATATCATATTCATCTAACTGAGCCATAGCTACTAAATATTACATAAATAGACCAATGAAATACTTTAATTTTTTGCGAATAAGTATAGAAGTAAGACAAAATACGTTAGCTTAGTAAATCGGCTATTAAAACGAAATCTTTGTTACTTCCGAGTTCTCTTGATTTTTCCTATTGTAATTTATGTGGTAAATTTATTGCTAGAACAAAACACGAGCAAAAGGCCTTGTAAAAAAGCCATAAACGAAACCTTCGTGAAATGAATATGTGCTTAATTAAAATCATGCAACATAACATAAGAATTTTAGTTATGAAGCCGTATTACTTAGTACTAGTAAGTACTTTGTAATACATTGCATGACATTATGCAATTATGTATTAGAATTTGTATTAAAAAAACAAAGGTGCAAGGTAACACCTTCCATTTGCTCTTTAGAAATTGGCAAATTAGCTTCTTACCCAATAATCTCCCTTACATTTGGAATTGATACAATTTTTGTTGCTTATTTTTTTGTGATATTCATAGTGATTACTGTTGAAATGCCTGGAATAGGATCTAGCACTAGCCGTGTATAAGGATAGTGTCTAGTACATTTAATTCCCTACATAATATTAATTAAATTTCTTGTGAAAAGCGCTTCTGTACGTGAGTGATCGTATAAGTACCTCATTATGAGACATAATTTCCATCTAGCTTGATATCCAATTCATTTAGATTTCTATATAATTAGTACACATAGTGTAGGGTTAGCGTACATCATATATATTGGTTACAGTAAAGTATACCAAGGTTCAGCATACAGCTCCATTCTGTGGTTCGCCTTGTGGTCTTGGCGAGCAATGAGAGCAAATGCTGCATTGGACACCATAGAAACTTTTGGAACTAGAGTCAAACTCGATTTTGGGCCCTATAAGACCCAAGTCATCGCCTTTAATAAAAAGGCAATAGGTGCACAAATTGTTTTGTCGGGCGCAACACTCTGACGAGATCAAGCTTCTCGGCTTTATCATCAACAAAGTTCTGGTTTGATGTACATGTACGGTGTATTATAGAGAAACCGACCAGGTTGTTCCACAGCCTGTGTTTGCTTACCAGGCCAATGTGGGGAGACACTTTTTTTTGAATGTGTAATGGGTTAAAAATGCCTCTTATGAACCCTCCTCCTTTTACTCTTTATATATTTTTATTTAATTATTATTAAAGGAAACAAACAGCTACTTTAACATAATTTACAAGTAACAGTGACAATGCTTTAGCTAACACAGTTTCCGAAATAGTTTTAGCAGACAGTAGTACCTTAACAATTGTAATTAAATAGGTTAACATTTTTGGAGACTTTATCAATGAAATAAATAATAACGACACTTCAAAATCTACTGCAACAAAAACTTCCGATTGAAATGCACACAACACAAAATAATATTCTCTAATAGTTCAATAGATCCCATCAAAATCTTAATCTTTTTCTTAAAAGATGTGGAATTTTCAAAAAATATGTCAACATCCTTAAATTTACTATTATGTTTTCTGCATGCGCGAACCAGAAATCTATTTTTAGCGTAATTCGTTTTACAACATAGAACTAGAAAAAGTTTAGGATTACGAATTTTTTTTTGAACAATTTAGTGAGATAGATACGGCTTAATAAGTAAGGAGAATCAACCTGGTGATTTAGGACTTTATAAAGGAATATCTGATCACGTATTGTTTTACGGTAGTCCAAAGGCTTCAAACAGTTTACGATGGTGTTCTTCAATGTATAATTTAGTCTTTTTATAAATTTATTCTGTATACGTTGAAGTGTTTTATACTGTGGATTCCATACTACAGATGCGTATTCAAGCGACGTACTTACGAGCGCATTAAAAAGTAAAAATAATGTATCCGGTTCCTAAAATGTAGTGCAGTGTCTAAGTATAAAACCTAGCATCCGATAAGCCTTTGCTGTTACGTTATCAATATGGGATTGGAACAACATCATTTGTACTGGGCATTTTATATGAAAATCAATTCTTAAGGACTAAACTACACAACATTTGTTATTATTATATTTTTTAATAAATTACTCAAAGCAGTAGGTCTTTAAAATCAATTGCCTAAATTATTAAATAAAAATAAAATAAATATTTCTGACATTCACATCAATTAGCCTAGCCCAAAGTAAGCACTGTAAGGCTTGTGTTTATGTATACTAGGGTAACGTATAGACATACATATGATACATAGATATGTAATTTCCCATGACTCAGGTACAAATGCTCGTATTCATCATACAAATATCTGCCCCTTCCGGGATTCGAACCCAGGTCCTTCGGTGCGAAAGGCAGGATCGCTACCGTTGCACCAAACGGTCGTAAATTATTCAATAGTAAATGATTTAATAGTTAACTTAAAGTTCACACTAGTGCGAATATCTAAACCATGCAGTCAAATTACATAAAAATACGGGTCTTTAGTCAACTGATCCCACTCCAAATTAATCCCGCGGGCTGAGTTGACTTAACATTAAATTTATTATTTTTGCTTCACATTTTAATCGGTTTGACATGAACCCAATCCAAATGAATACAATCATTTTATGATAAAAAAATCTTGGTTATTATTTAGGAATGTAAAAATAAAAAATCATCATTGTTTTATTAAAATTAGCTTAATACTATGTGTAGGTAGTTAAAAATCACAGTTGTTTGATTAATTAATACTCAAAACACAAATTAAAACTAAATTATATGAAAATCACTTTTGGTTCATGTTAACGTAAATAAAGATAACGACCAAAAATCACAGTGATATAATAGTTGTTAAATAATGCAAAATCAATAAATAAAACTAAAGAATCTATAAATTACTCTTTTGATTAATATTTCCTTAGAGCTAGTCAAAATCACAACTGTTTGATTAAAAGTCACGTATAACGAAATTAATCCAAATAATCTAAACATAAGTAAAACTTAAAATTGCAGTTATTAACAGTTCCTTTTAACATTGTTAATACTAAAAACTAATCAACAAGGTACATGTTTATGTATTTGTTTTTTTAAATCTTCCATCAAATCACTTTACAAATATAAATAAAATGAAATGTAAATATATAAAAAAATCAAGATCTAAGTTTTTCTAAACAATTCCCAATCGTGATTGGTACGATTTATTGCATAGTCTATTTTTTTTCATTTCGATTCTTTCTGGCAACATCTTTAAAATTCTGTGGCCGGTGGGATTTTTTCAAAAATTAATAAATATCTTTTACTTGAGGCCTCTAAAAGTTGTGCAATGTTTGGTCTATTTTTATATGTTTTTTATGTGCGTTCTACGATTACATTATTTGTTTTATGGATTCCAGATTCCAGTGGGAAAACCGAAGCAGGCCAGTAACATAAAAGTATGTATAGGAATATTTTTATTTATATTTTGAACGTACTTATCATATTAATATTTATATGTCTACAAAAAATAAGATTTACAAATTAATATCTTTAACATCCGTACCCCAAAGGGCAGTGCATGACTAAAATACAAAACAAATAGAAAGATGCGTACAATCCTTCCTATTTTGATAAGATTTTTGTCTGTGATTGGCTGAATGCAGGTACTGTACTCGCAGAATCCGATGAGTTGATTTTCAACTGCACTTTAAAGTTATTTATTTCGTAAATCTAATGTCAAATACTTTTTTAGTGATTATACAAATCATAAAATATATCCCTGGGATCAGTGCCCGATTCAAAACATTCAATAGGTTAACTGATCCCGCGAGTAAAGTTCAAGCGGCCTCAGTTGACTACAGACATTTTAGAACATAGAGAAAAAGGCTGCTATTTTTCTAATGTGATAAATGATGCTGATCAAAGCTTTTGTTGTTACCTGTTATCATTTTTTGCTGTAGGTATTACACTAAATAGGTAATATTTAGCTCGGATGAAATAATATTTCTCATATTCGATATATCCTAATCTACACGTGGCCTAAATGGTTTTATATGACCCCGCGAGTTGTGATAGATTTTTAAGTTATTATCACGGTACTCTTAGGACTGTCAAGCATTCAAACCATAAATAAAATAATTGTGTTACCCAATTCTATAAAAGTTAACAGCTCTTGGCGGAACCAATGAGTGATGTGTTGTTACAGTATCACGCATAGTCTAGATAAGAGATAATAGTTTTATTTACGACTCAATATAAGTAAGTACTCTCATTTTAACTCCGACTCATTTTAACTCCGTCAAAAATTCTCTGAAATAAACTAAAAAAAGGATAGATATAGCAAAAGAAAACGACCTTATTTGATTTTAAATACTACATTCTATTTCATTTTACAGGTTTCATGCTTTGTACTTTATATAACTTTTCAAATACACCACCATATTCTTTTCATTTTTCTTTGAACATTCGACATTCCGTTTGACAAGTGGATGACGAGGGCGCAAAACTGGACCCAGTGGAAGAATTTGTGGGTGGCTTATGTCCGAAAATGGACCAAAAGAGCCTTATGATAATGGTGATGACAGGGTAAAATAAAAAAAGGTCTGCCACAAGAACTATAAGAACGTGTAAAATCCATTAATTAAAGAAAATGCTTTGCTTTAGGACAATACATATACCTACAAGATTTAAAACCTCGTATTCACCAATATAACCCACTGAATACGTTTACTTTGCTTATTATCGTTATTTTCCTTTTTGTTATTATTTTCATAATGCGACTTCAACTTTCACTCTTATCGTCAACAGTAAGTAGGTAGTTTGAGAAACAAACTCGGGTTGGAAGCTTGGGAGGGAGCAGTGCACTATGGGACGTTTCGCCTATTTTCTGGCCAAAAGTGGCAAAAATCAAAGTCGAAATTCGTAATGTTTAACGACTGGAAAGGTTTCTATAAACATTAGTGAGACCTAGGGAAAAATTTAAGACCATTTGTTCCACGCAAAGTATTTTTTCTGTCGCATTTTGTGTTCGAAAGTGTGTAAAAATGTACCTTGAAATCACGAAAGATTATTGCTTTTTTATCTTTTTTTCCTCCTCCAATGTTGAAGGCGTACAAACCACTGCTTGAAATACTTGTTTAGCGTAAGTTAATGCTTGAAAATAATAAGAATAAATTAAGCTTTGGCGATTCTGGGGGAGAAAACTTTAAACTTAAATTACAAAAAAGTAATGATTTTATCAGTTTCTAATATTTAAAAGAATAGAACTTCCGAATAACAAACAATAACAAGGCGATCTTTGGCTTGAATATTAGGTGGAACTCGACTCTTCCTAAAACCGTTTCGTAAATTACCCGATAGAACCCTATCCGGGAGATATAATATTTTAAAGTAAAAGCAATCGACTATGTGTTTCTTAACAAGTTCGTGATTAAGCTAAGCGATATCACAGTGGGTCGTTATATAAGGGTTTTTGAGGTTGCTGATTTTGAATATGACATTAAAAAGTGAGATAAGAAAAACGTGGTAAAATTAGAAATACAAAATGGCGGATCTAATATGGCGCCCAAAAATATGAAAAACTGCTTTTTTTGCATAAAAATGAAATGTAAGCTATTTCCAAAGGGTTGTTGAGTTCGTTAAATTCTAATTCGAAATCAAAGTAAATGTATATAGAAAGTATATAGAAGAAATGCAATAGTTATGATATAAATATGTGTATTTCGTGCCATGTGGGTATGTCATCCATTCTTAACCTTTAAAATCTCCGGTAAAGGGCTTTACAGCCTACTCGTGATGATTCCTAAATGGAGAGTAAGGAAGAGCCCCTGTGCTGTAAATAAACCCTTACCCGATGAAATTTAGGATGAAAATATTGAATAAGTCATTATTAATTAATAAGTTTTAACAGTCATTTTCAATTTCAAGTCTTTATAGACAATTTTTTTATTTTGTAGGGCGCCATATTGGGTCCGTCATTTTGTATTTCTAATTTTTAAAGTCGTATTCAAAATCAGCGACCTCGAAAACCCCTTAGAAACCCTCCAGGTTTCATTTTTATGCGAAACAAGCAATTTTTAATATCTTCGGACGCCATATTGGATCTGCCATTTTGTATTTCTAATTTTTAATGTCATATTCAAAATCAGCGACCCCAAAAACCCCAATATATAGACATTTAACTCAAGAAAACGAATCTTTGATATTTTGGCCAGAAAATAGGCGAAACGTCCCATAGTGCAGTGGCTCTTCCCTATCCGCCTCGATACGTGCACGAAAATTTGTACAACGTTTATTTAAAACGTATATAACATTTTCCGCAATGGTATCGAACAACGATATTTAATTAATTAGCGTAGTCAAAATTTTAAGACTTGTTTCTTGCATTACAGCGCCCTTCCACGGCTTATATTTAGAGGAAGTTTATATTTCTATCGCTTTGCCTGATGTGACTGTACCGATTCGGTCAGGAAACTTTCCTGATGTGAATCGGAAACTTTTGCCAGTTCGATATGAAAAGAAGTCTTATAAACTCTTGAATTAATTTCCGAAGAGTAATTGGTGATAGAAAACAAAACAAATGGAATTAATTAGTCTTAAATTAACCAACAGATTTATTTATTTATTTCAGATTATTCGTAACGTTAATGTTTGTTTTATAGCAATTATATGAAAAAGTTGTAGTGTATTTCATTTAGGAGATGATTCTATATATGGAAGAGTAATTTGCTATCTGAGCACAGAGAGGAGTGGTATTTCCATAATAAAGCGTTCCGTATAAAATTTAAATGGTGAATTTACCATTCACCATTCAAGGTCAATTATTAAATAGAAACTCCGAAAAACGATTGGAAATAATTGGTATAAAATATAAGCCGTACAGTACGCGATTTAGACACACTATTTAACTTCAAATAATATAATTTTCCCAAAGGTATTACCACGCTATTGAATTATATGTCAGTTAACTAGCAAAAACAAACACGACTATTTTATTAAATCAAATAGACATTTTTACTTATGGTAATGAAATTGTGTTCATGTTAAAAAGTATATCTGAAACAAGGTGAAAATGGAGTAATACCCGGAGAGGATAAAAATCTATTTAAATTATGTAAATTTTACATTTTACTTACTTTTGAATCAATGAAATAAATGTTAATTCATATTATTTTTGATTGTGTTGGTTGTAAAGGTGTCGGAATCAAGTTTCACGGTTTATTTTCGTTATTTCAATAAATAATTTCATAATGATTTGCCTGAACAAATTAAAATATGCAGGACAGTAAGGAATAATTTATAGCACCTATGTCATGCAAATAGCGCGAATATGTACTTCAAACTCGAATCCATTTACTGATTTTAAGTGCGTAATGATCTCCATGATTTTAAAAACCTAGTTTGACGTTTACAAACGTTAATAATAAAAAACTATTCATATTTATAAAAAAAAAGTCATAGACTTTATGTATTGCCGACAATGTGACAAAAAGAAATAAGACACAAATGCACACAGAAGGTATTCAGAATAACTAAGCAGGCTAATAAATTTTTTTTTTAAAATTTAAATGGTTTGTTAAATGCATAAAAGATTTTTTTAAAATTAAATGGTTTGTTAATGATTGCTTAAATTTATTCTTACTTTCTAAAATAGGTACGTAAACTGCACACACAAAAAAACACACAGTATTCAGAATAACTAAGCAGGCTTAAATTGCACAATTAAAAAAAAAATTAAATGGTTTGTCGAGGATTGCTAAAATTTATCTTTACTTTCTAAAATAGATTCATCAACTTATGATCTTATTGTACAATCTATTACAGACAAACGCAACATACACTTAAATAATGCAATAAAAAGAAAAATAATTAAACTATATGTTTTATTTTATTTTATGTGTCTAGGTTCAGGTTTATAACCAGTAGTCTGACGTAGGAATACTATATATCCAGGTGAGAACTGTGCAAGTTGAACAAAGACGTGAAATTGGAGAATTTTGACTGAAGTTCGTTTTATGTGGCTTTGGCGCAAAAAGTTTTCCAACATTTTGGCGAGGATAGCCGAAAGGGAATTTGAAATTCACTAGGCTCAATAGTTGAGGAAAATCTATCTTGTTAGTCAGTAACTTTAAGAAAAATGACTGATCTAAGGTCTCGACGATTTTCTAAACTGCTTCGCCTAAAATGTTTTCAGTCTATCCTAATAGGATTAAATTGTTATACTTCTCCACAAAATCCATTTCTGTATCCTCTCAACTTTCAACACATGAGTAGCATAGTAAGGTCGCCAGATTATACTGATCTGAATCATAGATCCATATTATATTATTCTGATCTGAATATTTTAGATGGGTTTCTGACTTTCTTTTAATTTGCCCAATACAAAACCAAGCGACCTAGATGTTTTTTATATCAATTTGATCGATATGGAAAATAAAGGTGAGTATCTTCTCTAACATAAGGCGCAAATCTTTTATAGTATCAACTTCTTTTAGAAGAAGGTTATATATATTTTTTGTAATTTATGGCCTTTCCAAACGAGTAAAGTTATAGTAAATATATTGATTGGGATTAAGAGACATTCGATTTGCGTTGCTCCATTTAACAAGCTGATTTCTATCTTGTTGCAAATCACGTTGCAAATCATGTTGAGCGTCAGTCAGCGATTCGAAAACTTTTAGCATTTTTAAGTCGTCGGCATACATAAAAGGATTGGTATTCTGAATAAAATCAGGTCTCTAGTTAGCAAAAATGTTAAACAATATTGTGCCAAGGGGAGATCTCTGCGGAACTACAGAGGTTATAGGAAATATTGAAGATTCAAAACCATTCACTACCACATAGAAAGATCTTCCCTTGAGTTAAGAACGAATGCATCCTAAAAGACGACCCGTGATCCCGTGGTTATAAAACATTGTGATTAAAACATTGTGAGGAACGCTATCAAAGGCCAATATTTGAATTCTTTTATTTGTTTATTTGATTCTTCAACAATGAGTACACTATAATAACATATATAGAAGATATATCAATTAGGTAGTAAACTCTCTGTGCCACATTATTTATAGAAGAGCACCACATACACTATTATTATACGTTATCAATTAACTGTAATTACTTATAACTAAGCATTTTCCTCACCCTTAACGACGTACTCGTTTAAACGCTATTGCTATAAAGTTAATATAGTTTAATGACTTATGGACTATTGATGGACTTATGGGCTCAGCTGCCACTATTGAAGATATATTTCAGGCTACAAAAAACAAAAGAATCTCATTATGGTGTAGATGTTTGACTTTTTATAACAAATATCCATACTGCTGACGGAAGTACCATTCGAAAAGTTTAAAAAAGTTGTTAAAATCGCACTCACATATAAAAGCTATTAATATATCCGTGAGTATTTAAAAGACAAGTATGCGTGGAGTTAACTTATATATGCATTATAAATGCTCTTTTTGAATAAAAGACCAAGAAACGTGTTTGGGGTTTAAAATTTTAACATAATAAAAAAATAAATAAAACGGCTTGGAAAAATAAGTTGAAATAAGCTTATTCCTTAGCTTTTCTACGATCGAACCATGTGTCAATTCAAACCACTATGCAGCACTATGCCACAAACAGTAACTATAATGGCAAAAAAATGCTTTTTCCTGCAACGCGTTTGTCGCTTCGGGTTCGTCGTGATTTTCTGCTTACACCCATGTAGCTTTTGTCGCAAGAATTCATTGCGAAAAACAATTTATTCCTCGGAGATAAAAAGTGTGTAGATTTCATCACTATGTCAGCTAAGGAGTAATCGCCTTAACTGAATGACGCGTGATTATTATTTTGACAAATGTTATTATTGTATTTTCTTCCGGGGTTGGTTAACTGTATGTAGCGTTAGCTGGAATATATTTTACCATAGACTAAATAGCAAAAGACCACAATTAGTGAAACGCTTTTAATTTACATGACATCATTTAGTATAATTCTAAATATTTTTCTTATATAAAAGGCGAATGTTCCTATTAAATCCTAATGTTATAAACGAGTGCAAGTGGTATTACCTACTCATAATTAATTAAGAATTGTATTAAATATGTATGGGTTTATTGTCTGCAAATCAATATGTTATTGTTCTACTTTTTACTGGTGATGCCGTCTAGTAACGCTTATATTGACAAAGGGACGAATAAAAGTACATACCTACACATGATTTGCATATCCAATTATGTCAGGAAAATTAAACGTTTGATGATTTATTCAACAATTCTCTGAATGGAGGCTATTAATGAATAATAAGTAAGATAAGTTGACGCTAAATAGGTGATAGTTTTGATGTTATATAGATAACATGTTATATTATATAGACAAAGTGAGTTGCGACGGTTTATTTTTTTAGTACTATTCAAATATTTAATTTGTTTTATATGGCTTAATAAGTGTAGGTAAGTAATACTTATAATAGGGGTTAAAGTATGAAATTGCCGTTTTATTGCAATAGGTTCTTTGAATTGACATAGAATCTTCATGGTTTGAGGTTTTCGAATGAAACTTTTTTTAAATGGTTTCTATGATGTTCTTTTTTTAAAAAATGTAAAACATTTGAATATCGACTTTCAATTGTTTTTGTTATTCAATTTAGACAAGAAAGATGGATACTGCGAAAATTCGAGTTATTTTTGAATACGAGTTCCGACGCGGAACTAACGCGGCAGAAACAGCCCGCAATATCAATGCTGCGTTTGGAGAGGGGTCTACTAATGAACGCACCGTGCGATTTTGGTTTAAACGCTTTCGTGATGGAAATTTCGACTTAAAGAACGAGCCACGAGGAAGACCGCCCACACAGGTAAATAACGATGAATTAAGAGAGATAGTGGAAGCCGATCCTAGTCAAAGTACCCAGGAATTAGCGGCATGGTTTAACGTTACCTTACCCACAATATTGACTCACTTGCGTCAAATCAATAAAATAAAAAAATACGAAAAATGGGTGCCTCATGATTTGACTGATCTGCAGAAAGAAACGCGTGTTGAAACTTGTGTTGCCTTGTTGAACCGGTACAGAAATGAAGGAATATTGGATCGAATTGTAACATGTGATGAAAAGTGGATTCTTTATGATAACCGGAAAAGAAAAATGCAATGGCTGACCCCAGGTCAAATGCCACAACAGTGTCCTAAAGCAAAACTTACCAATAAAAAGGTAATGGTAACTGTTTGGTGGTCTCAGCATGGTGTTATTCACTATAGTTTTCTCCGATCTGGTCAAGCAATAACGGCAGATGTCTATTGTGCCGAACTCCGAACCATGTTGACAAAACTAGCAGTAAAACAGCCCCGACTCATGAATCGATCTTCACCATTATTGCTCCACGACAACGCGAGACCTCACACAGCACGAGAAACCATTTTGACCCTTCAGGAACTGCAGTTAGAAACCATTCGTCATCCTCCGTATTCACCAGACCTTGCTCCAACGGACTACCATTTTTTTCGTGATTTGGACAATTATCTACGTGACAAGAAGTTTTCTTCCCAGGAGGCAGTACAAAATGCTTTCACACAGTTTGTGCAGTCTAGATCGTCGGAATTCTATCGCAAAGGCATTAATGACCTTCCCATTAGATGGCAGCAATGTATAGATAATAATGGCAACTATTTTGATTAAATAAATTTGTTAAAAATTTAAAAAATAAACAATATAGATTTTCAGTACAAATCGGCAATTTCATACTTTAACCCCTAATATTAAAATCGAAATAAAAAAGAGCATAAGCACTGCACGATTATACTCTTATAATAAGGTTTCTTAATAAGATACTCTCTCTTTCTCTTCAAGTGTTTAATCTAGGACTCATAAAGACCGCTTACGACTCCAATTTTAGATGCTATAAAGAAGTAGAATTCGATATGATTCAGATGAGCCTTAAAAAAATTCTTAACAAAAAATAGGACGGATAGTTTTCTACCTCTAGCCATTATTGCGCCGAGGTTTCAAATATCAATAGAATACCAAGTTAAGGTCCTTGTCGATGGTTTACATCAAAAGTATAACATATGTGTAATCACCTAATTTGTAGCTAAAATTGGAAGATAGAATTTTGAATGATTTCTGTAAGTCATAGCTAGGTACTTTTATTGATATGTTCTACATAATTTTATCCAGTGGTTATTATTATTTGTATTCATGTCAACTTATCATCCAACAATTCAATAGACTTTGTTTACGCCTATTCACCTTCCATTGATTTGAAGGCCTGACTTTTGTGTATTCAGAATGTCTCATTTACGTTGCCATTTGAGTCAAATTGTTCTTGAAGTGCCGGAAATTTGCTATCAAAACAAAAGCATGCATTTATTTCATTTTATGTTTTATTTCACTCCGCTTAACTGATATTTCAATTATTATAATAACAGTTAATAAAGAAATAAAAATGGAAGCGTTACAAAAACATTATATCAAATTCATCAATGTTATATCAAATATAAAACCATCTCTCATAGGTTACAGTGTAGACTTTGTTGCTAGAAATATGAAATTGTATTCAGCTCGTTAATTTAAAACGTCTTTATTATAAACAGCGTTAAAACGGTGAATCCGAAATTAATTTACTAAGGAGTTCAGTGCTACATTTTGCCTGGTAAGGATTTAACAAATCTTATTATTACATTTTGATGACTTCGTACCGAAAAAAAGTAAAACCTAATGTAAACATTCTAATGGATAATATTTGAAAATGATATAAGTATGCCTAATATATTAGTAACTTTTTTTTTTCGAGATCTTAGAAATAATCCTAGTTAATTTGTCATTGGACTCATTCACATTTAATATACATGCATCGATCTTTAACTCCCTAGAATCAATAAAAATAAAAGGACTTTCAGCATTTTATATATATTTTTTTAATTGATCGCTATACGCCGTTGATGATATCGTTAAGGGGATACAGTTGCATGTCTTTAAGCAGGGTTAACAGAAGGTAACACGAAAGTGTATGAGAAAGAAATATATAATATTTTACACCACCACATTTGCGAAAAATTTGTGATATTTCTTTAACATTTTTTGGGATAAAAACGTAAAAGCTATATTTATAATAAACTATCATTCAAGTAAGCAGTATACACCGGAAATAATGATGTTTACTTTGTAGTAAAAAAAAATAGTTTACTTTGTAGTAAACATCATTATTTCCGGTGTCTATTGCTAGATGGCAGGCTCCAACAATAATGGAGGACTTGCCATAATCTACACGCTTGCCATTCGGGTTGGAGACAAAAGTAAAAGAAAATATTTCGGAAAAATCTGCTGCCCAATTTGTTGTCTCTATAACTCTAGTATCCTGTTAAGTCGCCTTTTAATGCGCCCATAAGTGCGGTGTACCCATAAGGGTTGGTGTAATTTTACTTTGCCGGACAACATGGAAAATACAGAAATACAGAGTCAATTTTAACAATAGGACAGGGATATTCTTTGCACTAGTTTATATAAAATATGAAAAAAATATAAATTTTTTGAAACTTTAAACTCTTGATAGGCTCAAAAACTTTATAAAGAGTCATCAAAGGTGCATAACAAATTGCAAAAAAAAACCGAACTGCGTAAGAAAAACATTTTTTGGAACCTCTGATGTCTTCAATACTTTACGCCATTTTGTTATAAGCGGTTGATCTTGATTCTATATATATCATAATGACTTCATATTGTGATATATAAAGAAAGTAGCATGAATTAAAATCTGCGGGATTTAATTATCACCAATTACTACTACATTTTGAATTAGAGACAGCGTCAGCGAATACATTTTAAGAACCAGGCAAGTACAAAATAACTAAAGAAAAGTGATAAAAGCATAAATTGAGATGTAATATGCTGTAATTCAATATTTAGTCTTCCGCAAAATGCGAAACCTGAAGAGATATTAATTTGATTATATGTTCGACTGCTCTATTACAACGCTGTCCAATTATCAAGATGTTGTATTCAATAAACTCGAGTGACTAAAATTGATTTAAAATGTCTTAAGTTAACTAGATGAAAACCGGTCATTTTATTCCGACTCTAATTTCAACTGTGTCTGATTAAATTTAAGATTTTTAATTATGTTTACTACTGGAACTGTAGTTTCGACTTCATCTTTAGCAGATCTTGCATTTGTGAATTATTTATGAATTATATGCTTATTCGCACGGTTACGCAGGCGTGAATTTTTATTTTCTTACACTTTTCGTTGTAAATAAAATTATCTAAAACTTTGTCCAGTAACTTTTAGTCGTAGAACCATAAATAAAAAAGTTATAAGAGAAAATTCATAAAAATTTGAGAAAAAAAAATCATCAATTTATTCTAATCATTTAGTTACGGTGTTACAGCGCCGCGAAACGAATACTATTCTTCAGTATTTATTACTATACAAGCATAAAAAAATCATCTTTGAATTATATATTTAGAAAATATCAAATACTATATATTATATTTGACGGCTACTCAGACGAAGCCCATGTCGCAGGAACAAAGTCTTGGGAGCGCTTGCGCCGCACGAAAAAACACCAGTCGATAGAAGTAAAATTCGACAAGACAGTGTTCTTGTCGAATTTTACTTCTGTCGACGTTATCATAGGAGAACAAAGCTCATTTTATTATACTGCTTAAAACTTCATTCTCGCAGATGGGTTTCTGTGTCGACCAAACAGCATCGGATGCAGACACCCTCATCGTTCTCTCTGCTCTTGCTACATCTCAATTATTTGACTCAGTTACTGTTGTAGCTGAAGAGTTTGAACTACTTATCTTGCTCACAGCGCTTGGTAGAAAACAATGAAATGTATTTTTTCTAAACTATCAAAAGGACGAACAGCATAACATATAATAATATCCGTCAGGTTTTATGTACGGAGATGTCATTGCTGATAACTTGCTGTTTTTCCGTGCTTTTTCAGGATGTTACACAACTTCAGATGCTTACTATATGGGTAAACTTAAACTTCTGAAAACCCTGTAGAAACATCCAGAGTAAGCAATTAATAAGCAAGAATTTAAAAATGTTTAAAATGAAAATTGTTCCTTCCATCTATAAAAATTCTCTGATATTATTTTTTTGTAAAATGATTAGATAAAAGTTATATCGATAAATAGAATTTTTTTCTCAATTTTTTATGGCCTATCGTTTAAAAAAAATTATTTATGGTTCTACGACTAAATGTTACTGGACAAAAATTTTACAAAAAATGTTAAATATTTTTTGTGAGAACCGCTTTTTCCAAGAAGGCGGCCGTGGGATAAGGGTTGCAACCCCACAAACTTGGATTTAACTTTACACTAACCCCCGTCATATCTAAAAAATAAAATTGCGTCCTCTGACAAACGCAACCCCAAATGTAACTTTTCAATGGACTATTAAGGTTTTACTACTTTACAATACTACAACTTGATATTTAGCCCAATATTAAATATTAGTCGATGTATATTCGGAATTGGAAGTGTGTAATAACTACTGATATAGTTTTGTCATTGCAGTAGTACAAACTTCTGAATGTTATGAAGGCGTTAACTAACATGACATTTGGAGAATTATTGATTTCACCAAAGGTGAAAAGCATCTAAACATCCTGGAAAGGAAAAAAGTAACCCTTCTATCACTTCGTTATCCTTGTGTCAGTCTGTCAAGATAACGCTAGGAACCAATCTAACTTAAGTCGACGGTCAGTTGACGAAAAAACACCACACTACACATAACACAAATAGTGACATAAGAGAGCGCGTGAGTCATACTCGGGCTTTTCCGTTTTAAAGCTTCCGCTGTTATAAGGATCCTTTTAGTTTCGCCATTTCCGAACGTCTGTCGCTTAGCTTAGAGACTTAGTTCATCATCATCACATCACCGTTACGACACCTTCTGGTTGACATAGGTCTCTTCCCAAAGACCTCTCCCAGAATATAGGTCGATACCGTAACTTTACCTAGATCGTTGGTCCACCTTATGGGCGTATTCACACAACGTCCGTCGTCCGGTCCGCGTTGGCCGGAGCCAACGTCAGAGCGTTTTCGCTACAACAACGGCCATCGATCGGTTCTTCTTGCTATGTGTCCCGTCCACTGCAACTTCAACTGAGCAAGCTTTCGAGCAATGTCGGTTGTGTTATTTATCCTGCGTACCTACTCATTTCTGATAATCTCACGCAGGGAAACGCCAAGAATCGGTCTCTTCATTGTGCGCTGTGGTAACCTTAGAGTTTATGATACTATTTATTCTTGAAAGCTGTCAAGTTTCAGTGGTATACATAATAATCACGCTGAGAAAGTTTGTTTGTTAAGTTAGCGTGATGTTGTCCGTACGTTCTTAAAAATATTAAATTCTTCAAATGATAGTCAACATGCATTAAATAATTTCAGCCGTTTATGGTAGTTTGATGAACGGCTAAGTTCATCAAACTACCAAACATTCAGTTCAAAATTTACTCGTTTATTTAGGTAAATGTTATATTACCACATATTGAATTCCTTTAAGACACCATTTTAAGGGTATTTTACAAGTAATATATTTTTTTTGGTCGAATTCGAAGCTCTTCAATCATATACTGAAACGATTCAAATAGTTCGTGAAGCAATATACAAGGGCGCTTCCGTTAGTTAATCGCCATTGTTGAAAAATACCTTTAACAGTTCCGGTTAGCACGGAAATTTCGTCAATGCTGAGCAAAACTCTGTGTAAATGTTTTCGGTTGTTATTATTTTGTATTAAAATCGCGACAGGCGCAGTGAACGTGGATGAGGAAAGTAAAAAAAATCTTTTACTTTCCTTGACCACGTTCATTGCGCCTTGTGTTTACTTAATGTTTATTTGACACGCATCTACGGTTCTTATTGGTAAGGATTTATAAATGTGTTTTGGGCTTAAAACATCTGGCCACTTACTATTATTCTAAGAAATTAAAAGTAACTTAGATGTTTTTTTTTTCATTCTGACCCCATTCATCTGGTGACCGGTATTTGGTTGAATTCCTGTACAGTAAACACAATAATTATGAAATTATTTTAACTTTATTTTCGTTTGCTATTTTGCAGTTAAGCGCATTGCGAGTTTAAGATCTGGGTATACAAAAATGGCTATATTTATTTCATAGATTTATTTACCTTGATGTAAATAGTAATTATACAGTGAAAATAAAGAATTAATTAGGTAATTAAAAAATTATTAAAACGATCTGGTGCCTGAAAAAAACCTGGGTACATTTTCTTACTATGCCGCGGGTATTGGATGTAACAAACTCTTTCATAGCTGGTTTTTTTACCTTTGTTCGGTATGTGTTTAAACGCAATCTTACTTATTTAGACAATACTTTCCAAGGTGCTATCTGTAGTATTAAAAGTAAATATTATTCTATGCTTGTTTGTATATCAATTAGCAAGTTTCTTGAAAGGTCGTGTCGGAGGTGCTAATGCACATCAACATCCCTTGCCGTGTTGTTGCTTCATAATATTCCTTCACTTTTATTCTTTTCTTTATAAACTGTATTCGATGGAAAGATTCAATATTCGATATTTTTCCCAGTTTATTGTTTATTTCTATATCGCCTAATTAGGGCAATGTGATAGCTGAGAATAAAAGCGGTTAGGGTTATGATATTTTACCGCTCTCGTAGCGGGTTTTACAACAAGGCGACAGTAGACAATTGGTTGAGATGTCAGCTTTAAGCGGACCAGTTTCGATCGTCACCGGCGTTCCAGACGTAGAGCCACTTATAATACAAGCGCTTACCAAACTCACAACCAGGATAACAGAAATATTAATAATGTGTTTGACGAATTATTAATATTCTTTAAAAAAGGATAGAGTATTTTAAGGGCCTTAATAAACCTTTATTAACGCCTAATAAGCTTAATATATGTTTTAATTTGTGAATCTTAAGCCTAAAGAAAGTATGGAATCAATATGCAAAGTAGGTTGGTTAAGCAGCGTGGAGGTCGCGGCGTGCGTGTCGATGATCGATGCTATTGCGTGCGTCTTGAGCGCGTGGTAAGGTCGCGAGCGGGTTGGGGCTACATTGCGGCCTAGCAAGCTCATAGAGCGCGTGACGTGGCTTTGCTTTGTTCCTCGCTCCCGCCGCTGGCACCTCTAAACTCCGCCTCGGACGGTTTCGCGCCGCCGCGCCTAACTCACAGCGCGCATGCTCCACGGCATCCTCCTGCGTCCCCAATACACTACGTCACGTTTAAAATGATACGCTTTGCGAAGTAGCGGACATTCGACTAGTCGTCACAGTTGGTATATTTGCCGATGCTATCGGTGTGGTAGTTGTGTCGGCACAGACGGTACTTTAGACAGTGCCGTTAGTCCGGCCCTAGTTGGTCGAGCACTCGAAAGGGAGCGCGCGGCAGTCGGTATCGATCTGAGCGCTTCGTGTGCCCGCTCGAGCACAACGTTCTCTCGGGATATTCGTCCAGCGTTCGCCGTCGGCGCCGGCCTTGCTGCCCTGTTTACGCGCCGTGTATACCTATTTCATCCGCGCGATGTCCAGCAAGGCTGATTGTTAACGCGACCTACGCATCTGCCAGTACATCTGAGAGGCAATATCGGCTCGTTGCCGCTTTATTTGATCGATCTCGTGCAGCGAAAACTTAGGTAAGTCCGCATTTCATAAACTCTCTTAATTTAATATATAATTTATGTATATATATATTCAATTAACACGTGTCCGAAGCGGAGCCAGCGAATGTAATAATGATTATTTTTATTTATTACTATCTTCAGCTTGTTATAGACTTGTCGGTTTTAAAGATACCTATATAGTTTTGTTTTGAATGAGTCTCTTTTTCGCTTTAGTATGTGTTGTTAAAATATGTGTTCAAATATTTCTATTGAGTCTTAGCTAGCCATCTGGTTTATATTTCTAAAGTTAGATTGTAAAATCGTAAACCACGGGGAAACGTCGATATAGGTGTTTGCGGAGCATACGGTCCATCGCGATCCCATTTTGGCGTAAGAATATGGAATGAAGTTTATTGGCATACTGAGAAAATTTATATTTGTTTAATAATTTACTAAAGTCGCTAATGTGGTGAAGCATTCATGGAAATGGAAGCCTTCCGTTGCACGTGATTTATTTCTTTTTCACACTGCGCATGTCTTGAGGTTTCTTTTCTGTGGCATAAACCTACTTAGCTGAATATCGGAATTATATAGTAACTGTTGATCTTTTTAGTTCTGGAAAGACAAAAATCGGAATTCCTATCTTAAAACCTTTTAGTAATTCGTCGTTCAAATTTCCCAACGTTGCTTTTGTAATTAAATTGTGCGCATAGATCTGCTTATTTATTCATAAAATATTGTGGTTAAAGGAAAAGTATTGTTGTTTTGTTTTAGTTCGATGAGACGATACTAATTTCATAACTTAATCGTTACATTTCTAAATGACTTTTTTTACAACAGTTTCGTTTGTAATCCTTTCCTAAAGTCAGCTCATCTTATTGAAATACAAAATTTGTTTTAAAATATATCACTTAAGGGTCTTACTATTGGGAATCGAGTTTGATATACTGATCCTTTAATCGTGCAATGACATTAAGTGGTTTAATATTCAGATGACGTCCTTAGTGACCATTAAACTTTTTGATTAACAAGCTGCTTCGTTTATTTCCATTTTGGTGACGATATTCCGTGTTTGAAGAGGTCGTGGATGAGGTGACATATTTTACATTTCCTCGCGATCATTAATTGTGGATGTAGAATAATGTTCAGCATTCATTCATTCTTCGTTTTACAATGGCTGTTATATTTATACCGGACAATTCAACTTTTTTTAACTGGTCATTAAAGAAATCTACCTCGTCGTGGTAACTAAAATAAATTGATCAGGAATTGGACTAGTAGCACGCCTCCATATTTTACATTAAAAGCAGGGCTTTCCTTATCTTGAATCTGTTGCGTGCACGACTATCTCAATTTTGACTTTCCAACCTATACGCACATGGTGCTTATTATTGTTGTAATGCTAATCTTTGCGGCGCTAGAGAACATTGTTCCATTACAAACCTAGTACTATCAAAACGAAAGAAGCTAATATAATAATATGATAATACAACATTCGAAGGCTTAAGGTTATTACGAAATTCATACAGATATTCATATAAAATAATACTTTTAAGCTCATAATTATAAAGAACTTTACGATTTCTGTAAAGAATAACCACTAATTAGTTTTGGTTTTATTGCTCTTCTGTTGAGTATTATACATCTGCATAACATAATAACTATAATATGTTATAATTCAGCATTTGAGTGAAACGATTTATAGGCGATAGCTTATTCTGCTAGTTCTACCAACCATTTAGATTTTGATTAACTTTCGCAGAACTTATTTAAGTGACGGTATATTTTAAATTTTAAATATTTTATTTGATAACACTGTAAGGCATATGTAATTTTTTTGTTATAATTTTATTCTTTGGGTGCCGTACTTCAAAGAAAAAAATAAATCCATATAGGACCACCTCGTTATCCGTCTTTGTATGTCAGGAACCTACTTCTGAAAAATGGGTTGCGGAGTGTTCTTAAAAATTTAGGTTCTAATTAATGCAGTAAAGAGTACGACTATTAATCCCGTATATTTGATGTTAAAATAGTGTGGTAAATAGTTAATTCCATTACACTTTATATCATTTAATAATTTCATGATTTTAAGAAACTATTAATGAACCAAATGCTTCGTGTTCTATGATTTCTAATAAATAATACTTGTAACAAAGACAAGTCTAATAAAAGACTTTCTATAAAAGTCGTCCTCTTGTTTTGCCCCATTAGGTGTGTGTTAGGTATGTGCCCCAGTAGGTTTTCCAAATTACCAAATATCGTATATATTAAAAAAACAGCCTTAATATAAATTTGCACTTTAGTTATTCCAAGAATTATAGACGTCAATACAAATGTTGGCTCTGCTTTGTATTCCATTATCTTTTTATTTAAATAAGTATCAAAATTTTCCAAAATATATAAATTGTTTATATTGCCTTCAGAGCAAATTTTTTTTTTATTATAAATTCATTAATTTGGTTCCCCCTTTATAATTTTGCTACCTCATTTCTTTTACCGTTGAACGATTTCTTAAAGTCTAAAATTGGTTTCATTCTTCTGGAGATAGTCTAAACATGAATTTATAACATTCTTAGTTTAAATTTTAAGTTACTAGATTTTTCGGCGCTATTGAATCGGTAGTTCGAATCCGCTCTTTTTTTTTTGAATAAGAAACGGTTGAAACTTGTATTTTATCTTTACTTATATTATAAAGATATAATGTTTGAAATTTGGATGTAGGAGAGTATGTCCCAAACTACTCAACAGATTTCAAACGAAGTACCTTTCAGGGTGAAAGCGGACTGAAGAATAAAATATTAATCTCAAAAAAGGGATCCCGATCCCGAAATACAGTATCTCACGGGCTATAGACATTTCTGTGGAAAAGTGCTGATATAATGATGTTTTGATATAATTTTAGTGTGGTAATTATTTGTCAAATTAATCATTTAAGGTACAATAGCTTGTATTACCTAGGTTATTTTTAGAAATCAAAAATTTTCATTTATTTGTTGTCCAGTGATAGGATGCCGCTACATTTCACATTTGGTCTGCTTAATTTTCCTGCTAGGCTCCTTTGAACAGAAAAAAATGGTAAGTTGTCACTCCACCGACAAGTAGTATGAACACAATGACTTCCCTAGTTATTACTAATGCTAGAGTCGCGGACATCTGTGCTGCACGAGAAACTGAAGTCCCAATAGCTAACGAATTACGAAATAACGTTTGTTTTTTCTTACAATATTTTGGGTATTGTCTATTTCCAGAAACAATGCAATACATATTGTTTACCTGTCATCGCAATTTTAATACTTAATTTTATGCTTCTCAGTTTAACAATGTCTCTACAAAAAAGACTGTTCACACAATATTTCAACACTGCTTTTCACACATTTAATACTACAATTTTCTGAGACGCTAAACTACGCGTACGTTTATTTCTTACCAGGAGTATAGATATCAAATTTCATATTCTTTACTTAATATTTACTCAAAGATTTTCTTATTTTTCAACCACTTAGAGATAATATTTTTGAGAAAGGACGAAATATTAAATCTGCACTCTTCGTTATTCACGCTGCTGTCTTTAAAATGGTGAAATTGTCATACAATATTTAACTCCTGTAACTCTTTATGTGTTGATTTCTTAAAACGTTGATATCCATCCTTACACCAGTTCAAACGCTAATAAGGTGCAGGATTTCGCTCACTTCACTCTTTTGCAAACACAGTCTTCAAATTTTAAGTTATATACATGAAATCATTGCAGCACTTAGGTTGCGCGTTTCTGTCAGTCAGTCAATCACAGGACAAAGATAATCAAGATATATTTAGATTCAAAAGTCAAAAGTCAAAACCAGAAAACCACAAACATTGAAACAACTATTTGAGTGACATAATGGCCAATAAATTACTCAGTCAAATAAAGTTTAAGAGTGAATAAACTCAAGACAGCTCTAAACTTTATTTCGATACAACGAAAGAAGTAAAAGAGTGTATGATTGATGGGATTTCCTATAGCGTGTCAATACCAACATTTTGTAGAAAATAATACCGAATGTTAAACTTGACTTTCTTTATCACTTCACTAAGTATTTTTTCTTATAATGTGAATTTATGTTATTATATAATTTCAGTGTTAGTAATTATAATCTCTTGAAAATTACATAGCTACTTCTTGTTTGTGTTTGCCGTACTTCAATCCTATTGCTTTTATCATAAAAAGGAATGAAATATGCGTCTCATAAAAAAGGGGAATTCGGTAGCGCAGCGTAGAGATTGAAGGTAAAGCACCTTTCAAAAAACGGGTGTCAAAAAACTTATCACTTTCCATAATCCATGCCTTTGTCATGAGTACATTGATAGGCTAATGTTGATGAATTTAATTAATAAGAAAGTGTATAACAGTACGTTTTTTTGTGTCATTTCTTTAATGTGTTTGTTTGTAGACTATATTATACCAAATAGCACTACCACTTATTATTTATTTACTTTTCGGCAATGCATCAGCTTAACAATATTGTATAATTACAAGCCATATAATTAATAAAATATTCACACAAGTAAAATTGATATAGCTATTTCTAAAGTGAGCTAAATAAAATAATTTAATGAATATAAAAACAATGGTACAATTGTGATAGACCCTATTAATAGAGTAGCTAAGATGTGCAGTAAAAAGACTAAATTATATAATTTAATGGATTTATTTGGGAATAAAAACCTGCTCTTTAAATTTTAACATATAATTCTAATATTCAAAAACAATATTTCACCAAGTAAATTAGTTTAACCTCAACTAAGTAAGACTTACAATTATCACCAGAATATTTTTAAATAAAGAGTTAGAAGGGTACACCTTGACGTTGTACTCAGGGCGACGTTCACACAACGAATGACGCTCGGCTCGGTCGGTAACAGCGCCATTTTTATATTCGCAAGGCAGACATAAACAACAAGATGGCGGCCATACGAGTGTCATTATTTAACAACTTTTAATGGATTAATCTAAATTTAAATCTTCAAAAATAAATTAAAACCGACCAGCTATTTAATAATTTTAAACAATAAAACGTTAACAATCATGAATTCAAGAGTAGTTGCTAACAGATTCGGCCATCCAGGATTAAGTATGTCCTCACACTTATTATATAGTTAGTGTGACCATATTTCCCTTTTATATTCCCAAAACTAAAAATTAGTTACATTCTAAAGTATAGTCTGATAAATAGGCTTTATAAAAATATAATGCATTTATATATAATAATAAAATAAAAAAAATATAATAAATGTCTTTGCAATCGGTTGTTCTTTTTAATGGTGCAGACAAAAACGACCTGTCACCGTTAAATACCTAGTTAACGGGCCTGGATCCGGCTTAACTGCTATTTTTAAAACACGATTCTATACCTCTACTACAGAAAATCCCTGCTGATGTATTGCAAATGTTGTATGTTGTTAATGTTGTATTGTTTGTTTTTTAAGTATATATTTATATGTCATTTATGTAACAATGTTAAGTTATCGACAATGGTCAGATTCATTTGGGCAAGTTTTCTTTTTAATATTAATAATATTTCTTACATGCACAGCAACGGGCCTAGCCCAAAGTAAGCATTGCACGACTTGTGTTATGTATACTGGGGTAACGGATAGCCATACATATATATGTAATATCAGATAGATAGATATATAAATACCCATAACTCATATACACAAACTTTTACCGCTTCGGGGACTCGAAAACAGGACCGTCGTCAGAACGAGAGACAAGATCGCTTTATGATGACTAAATTAAAACCTTTAAAATATTATCAGTAAAATTATATTTTAAATGGTATGTTTTGGTAAAGACTTGGACCTTCGACTACCTTCCATCTTCTGATTTTAGTCATAATTTTGAAAGCAATTCATGACAAATCTTGGTTCTTGCCGTTAATCACACTCAAATGATAAACCCAAGAAGAAAAATACAAAGAGAATTTCTATGAATGTTTGTTACTGTTTGTTGTTAGAGAACCAGCAATAATATTTAACTGAAAAAGGTAATTGTATAAAATTCGAGGCCTATTTACCGTTATGAAACTACGTAGGCCGAACTATGTGACATAATAATAATAATAATAACAATATACGATACACAA
This sequence comes from Calamotropha paludella, assembly GCA_927399485.1. Lineage (NCBI taxonomy): Eukaryota > Metazoa > Arthropoda > Insecta > Lepidoptera > Crambidae > Calamotropha > Calamotropha paludella. The sequence goes on along the minus strand of OV656803.1, from coordinate 25,432,194 downwards.
TATGTAAGTAGGTACTAAGTCTTATATATTTATTAAGATTTAGCTCATCTTCGATGTAAGTGTAATAATGTAAGCATTTACGTATATACATATAGAGAGACAAATATATTTTCACTTTGTTTCATGAAGACTGACATGACATGAAGACTCGTCAAGTAAAAGGCCATAGTTTAAACACGCTATAACGCTTCAGCAGTTCTGTAAAAGTTCTTCTTTCATTACTATTAAATGCTCTTAATTCCAACTAAAATAAGACGTAATCACAGTTACAGATTCCACAAGTAGACATAGGTCCAATAGGTATAAAATTATTTTTGTGCTAGACTTGAACTTGACTTGAAATTTCAACTATAAAAGAGGGGTAAACATTTTAAATTACGTTCTATGTTATTATAACCCGAAATAATAGTGGATGATGTGGTGTATTTCGGAATATTTACCAATTTGCTACGCAATTATCTCACATAGCACGATCAAGGTAGTTGTATTACGGTAAATAGGCCTATATTTTTACAATTAGCAATTCTAATTTTTCTTTCCGAACATTTATGTACCCTTCTTTTGCTACGAAAATTCTTCTACATTATTCAAAAATTTACTTGTTATTTCTCATTACTAAACGCTCGTTGGACGAACCTCCGCAACCTAATAGGACTAACGCTTTAGGCAAGCGCCAGACTTAGCTCCCGCAAACACAATTATCTCGTGATACCGTACCACAACTTGAGTAGCAGTTTCAACTACACTCTCAAGATATATTGTGTTGAAGAATTAGATATTTTGACGGTTTAGCTTATGGGCGCCGCGCCCAACTGACCTGAATAGAACGGTTGTTTAAAATGATGCTCCTCGGTCTACATCATGAAGTCATATTTTCCATATAAATTTCTCAACCGTATAATAATTGAGTTTACCAGGTACAAATACAACCAGGATTTCCATTGATAATTATTCTTTGTAACTGTGTAACTAGTGTTCCTAGTTCCCTAGTGTAACTAAGTGGATCAGGGATATAAGTATCTCTAATTTGACATGGTTTTCTATTCCTTTTGAAATCGATGCAGGTTTGTAATATGTTCTACTGATGTATAGCATTTACGTCATGTAGCGTGCATTTATGTCATTGGATATGCTACTTATTAGTGCATGCGACATGACTCTGTTTGTTTTTCTGATATCCAACAATCCCCCTATTTTTAACTATAGTTAACAGAAGAAAATGTGCATAATAATTTCGCTGGATAGCCTACATACCAGAAAAAAATCCACTGTGCGTTGTTCAGTCAGACAGGCAAACTAACAAGATATACTACTAGACGTCACATTGGAAGAATATTTTATTGTGCAAAATTTCTCTATATAATGTAAAGCCTTAAAAGTAGGAGAGATTTTAGGGAACTTAACCCAAAGACGATTAATTTTGTAATTGGTAAAATTGTATGTTATAAATATTTTTTTTGTTATTGTAGCATTAATTATATCTACAGCAATTTCACAAAAAATAATAACTTCTCTTAGGTCACAGACAAGACTCCAACCCGTAGCCTTTCGCTAACCGTACGATTGCTCTTCCAATTCAGCTCCCAGATCTAGCATGTGATAAATTAAAACATGGGACTAGAAAGAAATGTTTACTATATCACTGCTTTTTAGAATTTCAATGCCTAGGAGGGATATTTAACACACGTTTCATATGCTCATATGCTCGCAGTTAAAAATGCCTTAGGATAACTCGTGTTGTAAAAGTGACTGAGTTGTAGTCGTTTGCATTATTACTGTAATAGGTTATTTTAATGTATAAAAGAGTTAGTTCAACAGGCGGTGTTAGCTATAAAGTTATTAACCCTTTCCGTGCCAGCTACGAAAATACTATTTAAACACTTAACATGTATTTTTATTCCTAATGCCAAACTCTAAACTCGTAGTCGGCACCATGTTACAAAATGGTACTACGAGTATTCTCGTAGCTGGCATGGAAAGGGTTAACATGAAGAAATTAAAAAAAAACTAGAGTCATAATCATAATTTTCTCGCGAATGAAGATGCGGATGAGAGCTAGTAGGTGTACTAAGGTATCTAGTAGTATACCTACTAATAGTATTAGTAGGCATACATTGTTGATCATCATTAAATAAATAAATTACGAAATGAGTAACAATGATGTGTTTATTCATCATACATTTAATTATAGCAATTTGGCATGTACATAATAGGAATGTTTATTCAATGCTAAGTATGTCTTAATTCATAAGAAACCATTATTTATCAACATTGAATTTCATTTTATTTTCACCATCAACCATTCCACGATGTTTACTATCCACATTTTGCGATTGAACTAATAATAATAATTACCCTATTAAAATGATTAAAACTTGCTTTGGTTACCAGAGTAATGGTCCATCGAATTCATATTTCATGTTAAACTGTTATTTTATCAATAAAACTGTTTACCGAAACATGAATGAATTTAACGGTACCTACACTTTTAATATTTGATCAAACAGCACAACACACATTGATTGCAGTAAGATATGTTTACAAATAGGTTATTTGTATTCAATCCTGACTTTTTGACTCGTTTACAGGAGCCGTGATCACAGGATGTCTGAGGTAAACCTGTGATCATCAATAAAAACACGGATTTTATTCGTTAAATAACAACCTTTAAAAAGTACACCCAACGCAGTTTAATTCCGCTACCACATAAAGCAGTAATAAAGTTAAATATGTTTAGCTCTACACTCATAACTTGTAACTTTTTGTACATACCTTTACATACATCCTATTTTTCTAGAAAACGTTTTAAGTTTGTTACTTACTAAGAAATACTCTTGAAATAAATGAGAAATAACATCTCTATAATAAATAAGAGGTCTGTCTGTCGTTATACTCTTGTTCTAGTTCATGGATTTTTTTAGTGCATTTTTACAAAAAAGCTACGAACTTCTAACAAGTCATATTAGAAAATCGGTTAAGCTAAGCTTATTACAACTGACGTACCAGAACAAAACTACAAACAAGCGAACACGATGTGTAACAGACATATTGGTTCTAATTTCACGTAGGTGTAAGGGATCTTGAAAGCATTTGATGCCAGATTTGAGAGAATGAAAATTAGTAAGACGATAATTTGTTACGATGGGTACGGTAGGTTACTGAGCATAGTAACAAAAAAAATCATTTTCATTTTTTACTATACATATTATTAGCGAACAGAAGAGGAGATTACGAATCAATATTAAACAATAACTGAATATGAACAAAATTAAATAACTATCAATCTTCAAAGGCAGGTGGACTACTCAAACGGGTAGGCTTCCGCTTAGCAGGACGATCCGATGTCGAAGAAAAAAAGGGGCTCGAACTAAGCGCGCTCTCACTTATATCAGGGCCACTCCCCCGCCACTGGTTCTCCTAGGTTCTCGCAACTGTTTTCCGCTAACATGGCTTCTCCTGACTGGAGAGCGTCCTTGCTCTACTGTACTTTGTTGGTTGGACGGTTGGGGATCGTCCGCTGTGCTGGGGTTGCTCGAGACCGACTCCGACAGCAAACGCATATCAGCGCTTTTGGTAGCTCGCTCAGCGGTGGACTCCACAGCATCAACGTGACAGTCTGTTTCCGAGGACAGGAAACAAAAGATCAGAAGGTATCCTGTCGAGTGTCCTAAGCTTGCTTGTGTAGTTTCATATGTATGAAGCTGATTTTAACGTGTTTCGTATAGTCAACTATAGGCACAAAGTTCGCATAGTTCACAGGCAGGGACACATTAATACAATGAATCATAGGCACTACGTTAGCATAGTTCGCACACAGTGTCAACAAACACAACGAACCATAGCTAACGGCTTTGAGATAAGGTACAATTTATAACCTGTTGTCCAGAATGACTCCTAAGTATTTGACCTGTACTTTCCAAGGGATAAATTGGTCAAAAAGATAGATTTTGGGGAGAGAACTAGGGTTACCGAGCAATGAGGATAGCAGCGCCTTTTTCGGGATTGATAGCTAGATTGTAGTCTAGCTATGACATCTTAGATGTGTCTGTCGGAAGTGTAGAGGGTGGTGACCTGGGGATATTATTAACGTAAAGCGCAAATAAAATGGGGGATAGCACCGAACCTTGAGGGACTCTTGCATAGATTGGGTGGGGGGAGGAGAGGGTTCCGTGGACGCGGAAACGAAAGGAACGATTCGACAAATAGTCTCATAAGATGTGCATGAGTCTGTCTGGCACTCCCAGTCGGTGTAACATATAAATTAAACCGTTGTGCCAAACATTGTCGAACGCCTTAAAACATCAAAAAAGAGGTCTCCGGTGGGGATAGATTTAAGTAAAAGGTCCCTATAATGTAGGAGGTGCTTAGTTAGGCGGTGCACGTGGTGGATAAACGAGTGTTTTGGGCGGAACCCAAACCGTTCGTCTAACATGAGGTGATTTGAAAAAATATAGTCTTTGAGACGACTGGCAAAGGATGCGTTCATAAAGTTTCCCCAGCGACTTGAAGAGACTGATGGGACGGTAACTAGCTGTCCTTGCCGGGACTATTCAAATTATGTAAGTTATTAATGGCATGTTATATTATTTAAAAAGTAGTTGATTTTTTCTGGGAAAAAAAGGATTTTATAGTCGTAATACATATAGACATAGGTTTTATATATCTCTTTCAATGTAATTTTTAAATATCGATATTTAAAAAAAGAACACATTCCGCAAATCAAACAACACAACCTTTGATAAATGTGAGTTAATTTTAATTTGCTTAAGTTTTATCTATACTAATCTTGACTATTGCGAAATATAATCAAAGGAAGTGTATACTACGCATTGAAATTGCTTTATTTGGTCACAATAATGTTTACAATAAGCTTTTTCGATAATAATTTTATGTAACAAACGTTTATATATTTTTAGGATATCGCTTGTTTATATGAACTCAATGAAGAAAATACATTTACTTTGTAGTGTGACGATTTCACGCCGTTCATAATAGCGTGAAAGTGCGGCGAGATTCCGCAGGCCTCGTTGACACGCTTTGTGGCGGTTATACTAACTACACAAATGCTCAAATGCAAGTTTCCTTATGATCATTGTTTATATTTTTATGTTTTAAATAAAAGTGCAATATAACGAATAATATTTAGAATAAATCAATAATTCATTGATCCATGGATCTCTAAACGCTTATTTCTCAAAGATGATCAGAGTAAAGGAAAATCCACACCCGTACCCGTTATAAGCGCGTGACTTAGGAAACAAGCCTACCCACTTTCGACAAGTACCTTAAGTACCTACCTATTTCATTAAAAATGTATTTGTAAGTTTCGATGGTATCAGCTAGACTCTAAAGAAACTGTACGTGCAACCTATGTAAATTTTATAAAACTGAAAACACTCAACTGTATCAATGATACGTGTAGATTATATTACAAGCAATGCTTCATTGGTTGCCTCAAGGCCCTGTGACACTATTATTCACTAGCTCAAATTTCATTAAAAATGAATTTACTTAAGTTATGTAATTAAAAATTTAGATTATCTATTTTAACTAGCTGACCCAGCCACGTGTTGCTGTGTTACAAATTGAAATAAAACCCATTCTATCTTTTAAGTTAGATCAAATAACAGATAGTTACGAAGTTTGATCAAAATCGGTTAATTAGTTTAGGAGTCCATCTCGGACAAACAACGTGACACGTAATTTATATATATTAAGTTATAAGACTATCAGTACTATAAAAATCCTTGACAATTGAGTAAACGGGGTTTGATAAAAATATATTGACGTGCTTTTTTATGTTAAATAAAAAAAAATGCTTATTGCGAAGAGTATAAAGGTTAAAGTACGACGTTGTTATTAGCTATTTAAAATCTTGCAGGTTATACTCACAATGCGAACTAATGAACGCCAGTCAGATCAGCTAATATTGAAGGTCATTTAACATTCCAGGTCCGCGTTTAACGAAGATATCCATATTACTTGCTAAATAGCTCAGATCCTGACTAGTACTGATGATTACGAGATCCAGATGTAGAATTTCTGTAACAAATAATGAATAGGCCTATCTCTGAAAACGGGTACAATTTGATGTCACTATATTTCACTATATAAGATAAATATAGTCATGTCCCTATAGAGTTAAATGCACTAAAAATATTTTTTTGGCGTAATGGGAAATGCAAACAATAGCGATGCTGGAAGTGATTAAAACTTTTAGTGGATTATAAATGTTAATGAGACTTAATGCTTAGGCAAGTTTTTCATATATTTGTGTTAATTTTGTTAAATTTTTGAAGTAAAATCCTTAACAATTTTGTTAAATTTTTGTTCATGAATTTCAATAAATTATTTTATATTTCTACTCAATTTCCATAGAGCTAAAGTTATAACAGTATTTTTATACTACATTAACAAATACAATAAATGTAAATTGATTATGTCCTTATAAACATTGCCTTAAAAAAAAAAATTAGGATTGGAGCAAGTCATGGGATATTAAGCTGGCTCGCAGATTACTAAAAAAATTCCGCCGGCTATGGATTCACTGAGAGGTAACTTGCAAATTATTCGAAATATATTTTGGGCTTATTAATTGACTCAGAAACAAAGTTTTCACTGTTTGGTAGCGCGTGCAGTAGTACTAAAGCATGTGAGACTATACATAGTTGTAAATTATGTTTATATTACACAAACACCTTTATTTACGTCGTCAATTTAAACAACATTAAATGCTTATTGACTTTTAAAGCCAAATTTAAAGGTAGTATTACCAAGTACTGGTGAATTGAGCGACACATTGCAAGTGATCTACGTGTCTAGCATTTTATGACCATTTGCTTCAACGTCGTCTTACAAAAACAAGGACAGTTTAACCTTCTTATGTCCTGACTGCAAATTGCAACTCGACTACTAACCTTATTTAAAATTAATGAATTGAAATTCAGGTCACACATTTCAACCACTTTTTCTTTAATAGCATCTACTAATATAAGCTGGTAGAATACACAATTTTTTACTCCCGTAGTATTTAAAATATTAATGAATTTTATTTTTATTACTTTTTGCATTCACAATGCCATATTTCTATAAGATATAAAAATACACCTGTAAATGCAAAAAATAAAAAATAAAATACATTATTATAGTTGGTTCCATTTAATCGAAAGTTTAATATTTGTAAAAATATTACTCGCGATGTTGAAGGTAGTTAACGTTCAACATTGGTGGAACGATACTAGCTCATAGGAGAAGTTAACATATTATGTTTGTAATTATTTCGACGCGTTTGCCAGCATCTCGGTGGCTCAACGGTCAGAGCACTCGCCCGGATAGCGAAAGGTCGAGGGTTCGAATCCCACTTGAGGGTGGTTGTTTTTTACAGGCGTATTTTATATGTTATTAAAATATTAAGAATAATTTATAGCTAATTATGTTTTTCCCCTCCATACTTACATTGTATGCAAATCTTGTCAATAGAGTCAGTAATTGAATAAATAAAGAAATTAATTCGTCCTAAAACTCTAAAAGATTACCATTGATTCTTCCATATATAAATTGAAAAAAAAAAACAAAATTCAGGGCGATTCTATTATTTTGCAACTAGGGTAAAATTATTTTGTGTTTTATTATCCTTTTGTTTGGGGCTTGTCACTTCAACTATATACAATAAACGATTTATTGGCACGAACTGGTGGTCTGTTGCTCTCGTCAACTCCGGCATTGAAAACAGACTTACCTTCACGATTTATCGTAAAACTATTTCGGTTCTCCGACACTCCGCTGTTGAATGCAAATAAATCATCTAGTTATTTTTTACAGCGCGATTGGAAACATCTTAAAAAAATCCGTCACGTTATCGGGTTTTGTGACGTAGCTGGGTGGGTAGCAATTGTGCAATTGTATCTCATGTAATATCATTCAAGTCGTCGTAATACACCTACATGTATTTATTTCTGACTAGTGGGGTCCATACTTACATAATCTATAATCTAAGATCACAAATTTGTTGTTTGTCTGTCCGCTCTTTTACCATTGTATATGCGTTACCATAGCAACGCGTTAACCGCAAATAGTCCGTCTACCGGACGCAAGAGGGCGCTTACGGAAATATATTTAATATTAGAATTTTTTTAAAGAATTTAGTCCACCCATGCGAAGCCGGGACGGGCCGCTAGTATATACTCTAAGAACACAAATTTTTTATTTGTGTGTTTGTCTGTCCGCTCTTTTTCCCGCTCTTTTTCCATTGTATCAATAACGTTACCAAAGCAACGCGTTGCCGGGTCAGCTAGTAAAATATAAATTTCTAGGATGCGAGTGAACACGTGAAAACATCAAACAAACCTCAGTCGTACACCTACTGTCTAACGAACTCTAAAACAAACGAAATGAAGGTGAGAATAAATAACATATCTAAAAAGATTCCTAAATTATCCTCCCGATATAACTAAAATAAGTTAAGTATATTATGGGTATTTTTAATAGAGAATATCTACTTATTTCTAATAGCTGTAAAGTTATTGACCAACCAATATAATGGGATATTGAGCTATGTTCTCGTATTTGTCATTGTCTACCTGTTCTTTATCAAGACTAGAGCAAAATTGTTTAAAAGAAAGGTTAGCCAATGAATTAAAACACAGTCAAAATTAGAACTTTTTGGTAATACCATTGGTTCCCGAAAGTTTTAAATGGACAACACAATGTAATTGCCTGACGTGTTTATCCATATTTGCATTGCTTTTTAAAAGAAAGTACTCGATAGAATATTAATAACGGAGTTATGTGCTGTCTTCGGAGGTGCCAAAACAATTTCCCCAACTGCTGTCATGATTCCGGCCGAATGAGTAGCTGAAAAGCTCTCTCTGTCTTCGGAGGTGCCAAAAAATAGTTCCCCAACTGCTGACATGATTCCGGCCGAATGAGTAGCTGAAAAGCTCTCTCGCTCTTTCTCTCTCTCTCTCTGGGTGTGTGTGTGTGTCAATAGAGGTTACTTCTTTTTTCTTTCTTTACGTGTTTTGCACAAGATTCGACTGTACGGCGAAGTAAGTACGAGTTTATGCAGTTGATACTCATTATCGAGTGCGTTATAGAATTTTATGAGAGTTCAGTTTCTATTGGCGTCATACAAAAGTCATGGCAATATTTTAAGCAGACGATGACTGCTATCAATGGCTAAACTCTTACAATGTTGTCTCTATACCAAGGTGTGTTAAAATGCAAGCATATTACGGGTATAAATACAGAGCAAAAGAGATAATGAAACACAATAATCTTATTATTTTTACAGATGCCCATAATCTGCTTTTAAATATTATTTATTTGTTATTATAACTTTACACATTGGATAACTTTATCCAAAATATTTGCGGAATTATGTTCGCCGGTTATAGGCATAAACCATTATCTATTTCTCGTACATTTATCATTGTCAAGTTTTATCAATAGCGTTATCTTTACCATAACATAAAATGAAAGTGTCGGTCTGTGATTTTAAAGTAAATGCCATATTATTAGGTAAGTGTAAACGGATATTTTGTATATAACACAACTCTGCCCTCCTTATTCCAAACGCAGTACTTGCAGAATGATGATTTGAGATAAAAGCGATAAACATATTTCTTGATGTCTAATCAAGAAATCTCTGTTATATAACTTTTAAAATAGTAAAGAAATCGAGTTTTCTATTGCCATATTTTTTTCTATACTCTATTGCCTTATTTGGATAATGTGCTCAGTACTGCATTTTCATCAACTTTCTGAGCTTGCGGTCATTACATAAGTACTTGTGTTTATTACTGCAAAATCACCTAGCACGTGCTCAATACTGCGTTTGTAGTTACCAATCATTTTCTATTTTCATGCCTGGTGCTAGTTAAAATGTAGGTAAATTTAACTTCTGTCAAATATTTAAGCGAAGACGACATAAAATAGAATTTAGGTAGGTATTGGAAAAAAAATACAAGGTGTCTCAAAAGTAAGTTCACATTTGCTTATTTTATTACGCGAAAGCAACTATTCTGAGGGGCGCGGGGGGTATGTCAGTCGGTAGTCTGGCTCTTGGGAATTTAGTCGCTATGGAGCGTTTCTCTGGTGCGGACCGTGCGTTGTGCGTACGTGAGTTTTACAAAAACGGTAATTCGGCGACTGTAGCGCGTAGTAAATTCTGCAGTATTCGACATATTCGTCACTTAAATGATGCGCCTAGCACTCGACTCATTGCAAAATGGGTTAAGAAGTTTGAAGAGACTGGGTCAACTCTGGAGAAACCAAAATCTGGGCGGCCAAGAACATCAAGAACAGCCGAAAACGTGGACAGTGTTACTCAGTCTATTCGAGATGATCCAAACCTCTCGATTCGGAAGCGTGCTGTTGCTTTAAATGTGCACAGATCTTCATTATGCCGCATTTTACACAAAGATTTAAAGCTGCACCCGTACAAAATTCAGTTAGTGCAAGAACTGAAGCCTCAAGATGCTGGTCAGAGGCTTGCCTTTGTAAATCAGATGATTGAGCGCTTTCCAACGTTCACCAACATCTTGTTTTCCGATGAAGCCCATTTTCACCTGAATGGGCATGTAAACAAGCAAAATTGTCGTTACTGGAGTGCAACCAACCCAAAACAAAAACATCAGAAACCGCTACATTCACCCAAAGTCACCGTATGGGCAGCGATGTCGGCGCGAGGAATTATCGGCCCTTACTTTTTTGAAGATGCAAGGGGACGCACACTCACAGTGAATTCAGAGCGTTATGTGGAGATGTTAGACGAGTTTTTCGTACCCCAACTGCAAAACTTTCCTGGTTACAACCAAAGAACATGGTTCCAGCAGGATGGGGCAACTTCACACACGTCCAACAGATCTCTGCCTCGAGTTCGAGAAATTTTTCCGAACAAATTAATCTCCAGGCGAGGTGACATAAATTGGCCTCCACGGAGTCCCGATTTAACGCCTATGGATTTTTTCCTGTGGGGTTATGTCAAATCAAAAGTGTACGCTAATAAACCGACTTCCCTGGCAAAATTAAAAGAAAATATTCGTCATGAAATGGCAGCCATCACGGAGACTACCTGCCGAGCTGTCATAGGCAATTTTAGTGCCCGACTAAATGAATGCCGAGAGCGCAACGGTTTACATTTGGACGATGTTATTTTTAAAAAATAAATTCCCAAACAGTGTACTTCAATATAAAATAAAAATTTTTTCAATAAAGCTAAGACTTTTCTTTAAAAAAAAGATTTAAATGTGAACTTTCTTTTGAGACACCTTGTATATACTAAGCTTATTATAACAATATTTTTTTTATTAGTATTTATAATCAATCTACAACTCGTTTCTAAAACATTTTTATTATAGTCTTTAATTATACCTTTATTCATCAAGTTTGGGTTCAGCGTCGCAAGAGTAGGTTTTTGTAATTTCGTGCACCTGTGCTAGGCAATCACAGGTCCATCTCGGTCACATCCATTCTCTATAAGATAATGGAACGTGTACTGAACAATAGACTGCTGTCGTATCTAGAAGAAAATGACTTCTTTAGCGACCGACAATATTGGTTTCGCGGAAAACGGAAAACCAATGCGACTTGCTAACAGTAAAAGCGCGAATAATGCTATATTCAAAATAAAAACGATCATGAACCATTTCTCTACAGTAAATAAAAAATGTGAATCTAAACAAAGCGATTACTTCACAGGTAACATAGGATTATTATGTGTTGTTAGATTTCTAGTTTAAAAGAGTAATTTGCGTTAAACTAAAACGAATCATGCTTAAAAATTTCGAAATCGATTAAAAAATAATGTAAATGGATTGGAAATCCCTCTATAAAGAATTTCTAACTTAAATCTCTTTAGCAATAATAATTTAGTGTAAGTTTGTATACATTTTGTTAGAATAACCAGGGCACAATATTTCTGAAGAAAAATGCGTCTACTGCATAACTTTCAGTAAGTTCATAAACTTTCGATATGGGTAATTCGTCTTTCTTGCATCCAAAAAGTTTGGCTCATTATCAAATTTCGTATTACAATTGTTTGATAGTAATTTTTTTTCATTACTTTATTGAAATTTTATGACAGTACTCGTAAAATAGTAATTTTAGCCATAAGTGGGACAGAAAATTAGTACATCAAAGAATTTTAAAATAATCGTGTTGTGAAACGAAGCTCTCAATTTCCATGCTCCACCCAGGGGTGTGTCTATCGTGAAACAAGTCGTTTGATAGATTTGCATTTTATCGGCCCATCGACAGCCCCCATCTTATCGGCCTTTCCGACTAGTAAGTTCATCTTCATTAAATTAACCTTGCTAGGCTTAACCAACGTAAGGCTTCATTAAATTCTCTTATGAATTCCTAAAATACCTAATAATAACTTTACACACGGGTAAATCCTTCTGTGTCTGTGTCGCCAGTCAATCGTATTAAATTCTGTTTTGTAGTTTTCTACTGTGACTGTATGGGCTTGAAACACTATTTAGACCTTTAGAAACGTTTATTCGATAACATGCCATTTAATAAGCAGCATGGAATGTAATTGCTGAAATATAAGGCAGCAATAACATTGCGTATTTTAATGGGATACCCTTTAGCTGCAACAGAACTGCAATAAGTATCGATTTTAGACTGAAGGAAAATATTTTTGGATTTATTATACGTATGGACGTATTATGTACATACGTTCACACTAAGTTTCCAATTTCACTCTTATTAGATGACTCACTTACTCGCACGCTCATAGTTTTGGTTTTTAACACTACCCATTTTATTGTTTCTACTTGGAGAATGAGATAAACCATTTGTCACGGAGTTATAGTTTATTATCTTTTCATAAACACAAGCAATACATTAATGGTTTTTGGAACCATCGTTTGTCTACATGACAAAGAACCATTTGGTAGAAAACAGTATTTATATAACACCCCTATCTGTTACGATGTTTACTATAGTACATAATTTTAAACAACCTGCTTTCCCCTATAAAGCTTAAGTATTATTCTGTTTTCTATCTGCGAGGACCTATAATGGTTATCCGTCAGTCTGTTTTTGTTATTCTCTTAAGTTATAGTTGTTGACCTTCCATTTAACGAAAAAAATAAATTTATGTAAAGCCGTTCTGTAGTTTAAGCTCACGTTTTAGTAATATTTTAGCAATTTGTCTATTAACCTTAAGATATCAATATAGGTCGTTGCGGACTTATAGAACTTTTTGGATCCTATAACTTTAATATTTATTAAAATATTTACCGTTGAGATAGCGTTCGGAAAAAAAACCACGCTCTTCTTCTTTTCGTTTACTTTTGTTGTAAATTAGTTAACCAAAAAAGCTCATTTTACTCTAATATTAGCCAAATTGTACCTAGCCTATGCCCAACTAGAAAGCTTAATATAATTGTATTGGTTATAAAAATGACCTTTTCCCCGATTATTATATAACTGTAAATAATATTAGTGTATGTAATGCAGTGTGTCGAACGTCTGAAATGGCAAATATATATATGTAAGAATTCAAAACCTATACAGTTGTTTATTATACTAACGTGTATCTTTATTTTTAATTTCAACGTAGGTAGGAACACATACGGTTGTGAAGCGCGTATAGAGAATGCTAAATATTCCATATTTCGGATGCCTGTTACGGATGGAACCATTTCGCTTGGTAGCTATCGGAACATGTGAGCCACCTGTCGCATCCGACTTATTTGTAGCCAGAAATTGAAACTGTGCACTATGGTTATTCTTGTTTAGTTTCGGTACTTTTTATGTTTTTTTACGTAATACCTTAAGAAAACAATTTACAATATTATTAAATATAGTCTTTGAAGCTCATCCTCCTTGAATAATTGTAGAGTACCTAATGTAAAATATACTCATTTGCTTTTTAAATTAAAATCCAGCATAAACTCATTTACGAACCAACACACCTCTTAAATTTATGATAATTTTTAACTTAATATATGCGTGAGCGTGCGAGCTTCGCTCGTTACAGATGTAAAGAGCCCTTGCTGAATTCATTATTTTGTACTAGGCTTTTTTATTTTGTAACCCATTATTTTTTCTACATATCTACAAATAACATTATACCTCTTTTTAAACGGGTGTGCAGGTAAGAACCGCGGACATAATATTTAACTAAAGTACTTTGCTTTGACACGACACAAATAGCATAGTGTGATGCCTTCTTATAAGTTCCCAACAATACGACTGAAAAAATCTTCTTTCATTGTTTTGCTATTAATACAATAGGTCTATTATAATACAGTTATTAATTGTTTGATATTTTTTTGGTTATTTAGTATCTTTTTCTGAGATTGTAATCGGAAGTAAACTGTCCAACTGTCTTATCATTACTAATTCAGAAAACGAAGAAAAGTAAATTTATTTATACAAATAATAAATGCGGGTTCAATCAATCACTGCCTGTTTCAGAACGTCTGGGTTAGTGGAGATCTTAAGTAATACCTTAATTTGATAATTTGCATTAATAATGCTGAATTAAACAGGAAGTATCGAAAGTAGACTGCCACACTGAGTACCTAATTAGATCCTGGAGCCAATATTTTAACAAAAGAAGTATCTGATCGGAATGTACTTGAATGAAATTAGAAATATTTATTTTTTTATTTGTTTTGTTCTCATGTTTGATAGTACCTACGACGACTCGGATCGTTAGTCCAAGAAACTATTTTCACTAATAATATTTCTTTTATTTAAACCAATAATATTATTTCCACTATGTTATTCTATTTTAAACAGCTCACATAGAGTAATCGATCTTAATTTGTCCTAGCGTCTGCGAATACAACTCCAAACAAAAAAATAGGCCACAACCCGTCATATTCATTGACAAGGTCACATCAGCCAGAAAGCAATTTTAGGGAAGTGGTAAGGTGATAAATAAAAATCGACGATTTTTGTGCAATTCTTAATTATTACATACATACGCTCACGATTGTTATGCTTTTGGGGTACACGCAAAACCTTGCAATATAGTTTATCATTATTTTTAAAAATATAGCGTAGCTACATATTACAATGTTATGTACAAAGTTTAAAATAAATTTAGTGGCAATTATTTTGGAATTCGAAAATTATACAACCACATAAAAATAAAATAAAAATTATAAAACATTCCTTATCTACTGACTTACTCTCTTCGGCTGCTGACGAATCTGCACCGATATGGATAATTAAGGATTGTTCTCTTATTTTCCAGTCTGATAATATTAATTGTTTAATCCTTTCTATTGCAGTTGCCTAATTTTGAGCGGTGATGTGGTTACATTCATAATTAAGCGATCCCAGCATCTTATTTGCTGTAAATGGCGAACTTGTCTTAGTTTTTGCTGCGATACCCATTCACATTTTCCCGTGGTACGGCTGTAGTCTTAAAACTGTGTGCCCATATTCTGCTGCAAGTTTGTCCACAACGTATCTTAGTGGTTGTTGGTTTTGTTTTAATATACGGACCAACTCACATTTTAACATATTTAACATAATGTCGGACTTTTTGTAGGTTTGAGTAGGCATTTTATTAATTATCCGAGTGTTATATGATGCGTTACCACAATAATCATTGATGGTTCATTGATTGACCACAATAAACCATGTTCCAAACACTTCTAAATCAATCTCCTCGTGGTTATATTTGTTTTGTTTTTCGATTTAAAGGATAACAACGCTCGTGCGATAAATCCATTCATAGTTCCCGGGCCACAAATAATCACTCTTTCTCCTTTTCCTATAGGCACTTTCGAGGTTGACGCTGCAGTGTCATCGGTTCAGCCCCTTGATACAGTGTGTTAGGCATTAGGCCACGTTTCATCTGTAAATACTACGTTTCCCCAGTCCCCAATTCGCTTAGCTTCCCTCAATAATTTACATTGCGCTCCATCAATACTTTTGTTTTGTCAATTTTTTAATGCGAATCCTATTTACTTCAATACTTTCTTCAGCGAAGACTTGCCCACGGAACAAGACACAGTTGCGAAGCGAAATGGTTAACTTCCTCAATGTAGGAAATTATTTTTTTCAAATAAATGTCATAATTCGTCGTATTGCGACAGCATCAAATTCGTACACATTATTTATTACGAAAGGTCTCCTTTTTTTTTGGTGTCGCGGGCATATTTCTTTCGGAACCGCTTTTTCCATAGACTTCTTTAGTTATATTTGTCATGGAACCAACGATGATACCTAGTGCTTTCGCAACACGCTCACGCACACTTTCCACTGGTAAAAGGCGTTCACCATTTTGATATTCCCTTGCATAATAATCACGCAGGCATACCGACAACTCCCTTGATTATACTTTCAACACTATTCCCTTCGGCAAGTTTAGTTCAGTTCTATACAATCAATTTTTAGGACGAAAGAATACCGTGTTTTCTGTTTAATGTATACAAAATCAAAAAGATTCAGCTAACAGAAAAGTAGTGTTTAACACACGTCTCGAGTGTTTAATACACAAAATGGCGGCGGTGGCCAATGTCCTGGCATCACATCAGTGTGGCCAGGACATGGACTTGCTACCATAAACAAGATGACTGTATTTATTCTAATATATAAAAGCTAATTAAATTTAATAAAAAACGGCGAGTAACGAATTAAAGATGATACAATACAATACAATACAATACAAAACACTTTATTGATAACACCACATTGAAATAATAAGATAACAAGAGAAAACTTAAAATAGTGTTACAATGGGCGGTCTTATCGCTCAGAGCGATCTCTTCCAGACAACCTTTTATTAATCATTTGTCTACATTCAAGAAAAAAATAGGTATTTTTATTTTTTATCGATATTTTAATATTTTCTTTTAATCACTAGTTCCATTTGTCTAGAATATAATAACATAGTGGAAAGAGTTATAGCCTGGATGAATATTAGGATACAGATACGGATAGACATACAAATATGTTACATAGATATTAAATAAATATATGTCCATATATCATATATATCTTGACTCAATTACAAATTCTCGTAATCATCACACAAACTTGAATATAAATAAATTTAATAAATACATATCAGCCACAGTTACTCATCATACCGTAGTAGTTGAGTTTTGAGTCTATAAGACTTGTATTTTTGGTAAAATTAGCGAGTTAGCGAGCCTAGGACTGGCGCAACTCGGGAGGTTGCTTTTGATGACAGTTTTATTCAATGACAAACAAGTTTCAGACCCGTCTACTGGTAAACACAAACAAAGTGACAAGTAAGTATTAAGGCATACAGTAAAAATCTTAAAAAATGAAAATAAACATACATGAATTTGGCACCTACTGTAAATAGTATCTTAATTTTATTAACCTTCAATGTTAGGGGGAAACCTTCCAGGGTTTTTCGCATAAAAACCAGTAAAAATGTTAATTTAATATTGTATCGCCATCTTTTCAGAGAACTCACGGTATCTTTTAACATGTCTTCTCGTTCCACTAGATCCGTAAAAATATTCTATATTATTCCAGGTGGACTATCGAAATCGAGGACAGTTTCCGACTGACTTTTTTAGAATGGCAAAGATATTGGTTTGTTTGATTATTTGATTGACTTTATTCTTCAGTCGGCAACTGGTTGGTTTAGGTATAAAAATATCAAGCTATCTTGATAAAATTATTGATTTCTAGAATTTATCGTAATACTTTCTTTTTTGTTAAGATTCATTACAAGCCATGATTAAAGCTACTTATGTTCAAATCAGGGATTGGAAGTTAAAAAAATCTAAGCAAGTTATGTTATTGTTTTTAGTTAATTTAAGTTAATAAAATAAACACTCGGTGTGTTTATTCTATTGTTCTAATCTATGTAGGTAAGACGCGATAAATTATTTTGTTGTTATTAAACTCTTGACGCTTCTAAAAATAAATAGCTTTGCATGAGATTTCGTCTCGTAAACTCGTCTAATTTGTTCCTAGATAACTATTATTGCCCTTTGCCTAATTTTTATTTATTTATAATTTTTCATCTCTTTATAATAAAAAAAAAAATCAATGTAAAAAAAAACTTTTAAAAAAAGCTTTTATTTCAATGCGCTAAAAAGAATAAAATAAACTTTTAATCTGGAACCTTTATTCACAATTTATACAAGCCATAAGATACCTACATAAAATATTAACTTTTTACTCTAAGCAACTGATGTGACATAAAAGCTTGTCGCGAGATCTATCTAGTAAGCATTCTAGCTATCGTAATTCGCGACAAGCTTTTATGTCACATCAGTTGCTTAGAGTAAAAAGTTAATATTTTATGTAGGTATCTTATGGCTTGTATAAATTGTGAATAAAGGTTCCAGATTAAAAGTTTATTTTATTCTTTTTAGCGCATTGAAATAAAAGCTTTTTTTAAAAGTTTTTTTTTACATTGATTTTTAAAAGTTTTTTTTTACATTGATTTTTTCTTTTTAGCGCATTGAAATAAAAGCTTTTTTTAAAAGTTTTTTTTTACTT
The DNA here is from genome assembly GCA_927399485.1 of Calamotropha paludella. Taxonomy (NCBI): domain Eukaryota; kingdom Metazoa; phylum Arthropoda; class Insecta; order Lepidoptera; family Crambidae; genus Calamotropha; species Calamotropha paludella. Next base: position 25,413,732 of record OV656803.1, on the reverse strand, counting down.
TGATTTTATTTTTTACTTTTTAGTCATGACCGGATAGGTTTCTCAGTCTGTTCATCTCATCCAAAGCCTCATTGTTACAAGGTCGTTTGCCGGTAAGCTTTGAACAGTCTAACTCTTCGATTAGGAGACCTTCTAATGATTTTACCCTACTCAATGCTACGTACGCTTGACCAGCAGCGAAGAGCTTCGAGCCTAAGTACACAACGGCATGGTCGACAGTACTACCCTGCATTTTGTGCACTGTGCAAGCCCAACATAATATGATTGGTAGGATTCTCCGTTCTGCAGTGCCGTGACCATATTTACTCTCGAAAGTAACCGTTGTTCGGGTTGCGTCAAATGTTTTATTACTTCAGGCACTTCACCAGGATCTAAATTATTCCAATATGCTTTAGCTGGACTTGAAGTTTTGTTGCTAGTTAGGTGCTTTTTGCATCGATGACATAGCAATATGGTCCCTTTTCTTGCCAATTCAGCAGGTAAGTACGTGGTACTGTTAACATTTATATTGTGATTTGTGACTTGATTTGGATAGCACCTTTTAGTACAAATTTCACACACTTTGTCACTAAATATATTTATGGTCTTGTTAAAAGTTTCGATTTGCATTCTTTCTTCTGTTCGTGTTTGAGAGTTGTGTTCTCTCATAGCGCTCAAGCGAACCTCTCGCTGTTCAGCTGATTCGGTTTTTCGAATTTCAGTTACGTGGTGATGAATTTTCACGATTCGTGCGTCATGTTCTTCCTGTGACTCTTCTGCTCTTAACTTTTGCATGCGATGTTTGGCCTTATCAAGTTTCAACTGCCGTTGAGTATGTGTCTCGTTACTATCCTGTTCACGTCGTTTGGCGAGTCGAACGCGTTTTGCGTCATCAGTTTCAATAGCAAGATTTTCTTGTCGTTTTAATTTCTTTTTTTCTAACCTTCTTTTTCTTTGTGTTGCTGTTTCTATATTTACCATTTGGTTCCCACGAGTACCGAAGAAAAAAATTGTCGACCCTCCCAGAGCTTCGTTTAGAAGGGTAAGAGCTAATATACAACAGGGTTCGCCCCGGTTCCCTGAGGCGGTACGTTCACGACACCATATTACACCCCGATGCCACTCAGTCCTCGGCACGGCCTCACCTTAACTTGGGTGTTTGAAGGAATGCGCCACTTATTTCAGCTTGAAGCTTACTTGTGCCTGACGAAACACCGTTCCGGGTTTGATTTTGGAGTTGTCCTTCTCCTAGACAGGTTGCAAACCAATGCTGATGACGCCCATCTCGCCAAATCACACAAGTCAAGGTTAATTAGGTACACTCGGATGCCACTCAGTCCTTGGCACGGCTTCACCTTGACTTGGGTGTTTGGAGGAATACGCCACTTATTTCAGCTTGAAGCTTACTTGTGCCTGACGAAACACCGTCCCGGGTTTGATTTTGGAGTTGTCCTTCTCCTAGACAGGTTGCAAACCAATGCTGATGACGCCCATCCCGCCAAATCACACAAGTCAAGGTTAAAAAAAATTAACAGCAAAACTAAACTGCAATTTTTTACTTGTACCGCCATTTTTTTATTTTCCGCCATGTTGGGTTTGAAGTACCTAACATCTTTAAATTTTTCGTGTTATACTCAACGAGCTCTTTCATTTGATACCCATATTGTAGAGGTGAATCAAAAATACCTATTCCGCCATCTTATATTTTCCGCCATGTTGGATTTAGAATGACGTCACACAGCTTAAAATGCATTATCATCCGAACTAAACATATCTACAAAATTTCAGCCCAATTGGTTGAAGATATATGCTTCGAAAATGATTTTTGAACTTCATAAGTCCACCATATTGGATTTATAGCAAAGTCACATTTTTTTCGAGTTCTACTCAGCGTGCCCTTTCATTTGATACCCATATTGTAGGGATCCATTATAAATTATTGGTCCGCCATTTTGCGAACGCCGCCATGTTGGATTTAGAACGACGTCACACAGTGAATCATGCATTGTCATCCGAACTGCACGTGTACACGAAATTTCAGCTCAATCGGTTGAAAATATCTGCTTCAAAATTAAGTTGCAAGATTCCACCCGAACAAACATACAGAGCAAGTTAAATAATAATAATAAAAGCTTTTAAAATACATATTATTCAAATACCTATGTCTAAATATTTATGTCGGACTTGTGCGCCGCTCTACGACTCCGAGTCACCGTAAACAGATTTTTCTATTTCAGTTTTATATGAAAATCTCAACTTTACCTTGACAATAACAGAAGCAGACCTTTTTTAAAGTTTTTTGTTTGTCCATTTAAATTTTATTTATTTTTAATCGTAAAATATAAACCGTCATTATAGAAAGACATAATAGAAAACAGTATTTCGAATGTAATTATCATGGAAATTTATGTATTAAACCCTCGTAAAAGCGACATTCATCATTGGCTATATCGGTTCGAATTTGAAGGGGCAAAAGTGGCAATCGGACCAAGTTTATCTTTATAGGTGTTTTGTCCGTGACATTTCCGCGCCCTAAGCCCTGTCGCTGTCGATGTCGCATCAAAGCGTCCTTCGTCTGGTAATACCATAGTATTCAGCTAATGAATAGCAATTTATCTCTTTCCAACTACCTTGATCATAATATGTCAGTAGAGAAATATATATGAAGAAATACGACGAGGAGTCCTTCACGGAACTTAGTGATGATTTGGCTTTATAGTAAGCTCGACGACTTTCTTTGTGTTCCAATGTTCAAAGGTTTACTATTTTTTGTAACCGAATAGCTTTTGTATAATTTACTACAGCTAATTTAATACATAATTTAAATTTTCTTTTTCTGAAAATATGTCAGTAAGTAACAAATTGCTATTTTAGTACACATGTTTGCCATCTGACTTAAGGGCAATTTTAGTTTATATAGGGAATAGGAAATGGTATATATAGAGAAGCCTAAAAATTCACATAGATTTTTACTACGTCGCATAAAATGTGTCAGTTAGAGCCTTTGAAGATTAGCAGCTCTTAACTTTATAGACTATTTATTACACACATAACACGTTTTATGAACAGTGTTGGTACATTACCCAAATCATGTATCGAAATAATAATAATAATATTTCTTACATTCACACCAATTATCCTAGCCCAAAGTAAGCACTATAAGGCTTCTGTTAGGGATACTAGGGTAACGGATAGACATACATATACCAAACATAGATAAATAATATTTATATAAATATGTATAAATACCCATGATTCAGGCACAAATGCTTGTATTAATCATAGAAACATCTGCCCCTTCCGGGATTCGAACCCAGGACCATCGTTGCGAAAGGCAGGATCGCTACCGTTGCACCAAACGCTCGTCAAATGATCAAATAATATTACTTGCAGAGTAAATTAAACTCTTATCACTTAATTCTTGTGATGGGCGAGGTCGACAAAGATTATATAAAATGTTCAAATAATATTGTTAGCGTGTTTGAGTATACAGTATTATAATAACCATGTTTACATGTTTATGATAATACACCGCAATCAGATGACATGAATAAACTATTATAAGATACTATCTAGTTTTTAAACATCCTGTTTCCCCCATATAGCTTAAGTAAGTTTTATGTCTATCAGCGAGGACCTATGAAAAGAAGTCCGTAGTTATCGTAGTGGTCTTCCATGTAACCAAATAAATAAATTAATATAACTGAAAAGTTTCATCCAAATCAGTTTCCTAGTTTTTGCGGGTAAGAGTCCTCACAAGCTTCCGCCTTTATATATTAGTAGGAAAAGGTATATAAGTACAGGTATACATACGGTACTGATATTATAAGGAGGTAATGTTTGTAAGTGTGGTCCGAAGTAAGTCCCAGAACAATTCATTCGATTTAATAAATTCATTCATCCCTATTTAGAAATGATTTTCAGGGTGTTAAATGTATGTATTTCGTATATGTTATTTCGTTTCAAAAAAGTTTTTCGTAGAGAACTATTTTATATCTAAAGTCACCAAAAAAAATAGCGAGCTATGAGTTTTTTTTGAATAAAACAATTAAGTACTATTTCTTTTGTTTCAGAAGACAAAATGGGCTGTTTCGTCAGTAAAGACAAACTCACGAAGGAGGATATGGACTTCCTTAAAACTCACACGTCATACGATGAAACCACCATCAAAGAGTGGTATAAGGGGTTTAAGGTAGGCACGGCCGGCAGAACTGCCATGATAAATTGTAGTCATTTATATGTCTCTCCTAAAATATTACAATTCAGGACTTCGCCCGAAATTAACGTTGTTCAATTTGTCTATTGGATTCCCTGAAGTTAACGATTTTGCTTAAAACGTAGCGTTTCATTTATGTTTATATTTCATGCTAGACATAAAGTGTGATGTCTGTATGGTTGATGAAGTATTGAATGTAGCTTTTTCTTTCAGCAAGACTGTCCTAACGGACGACTCACGCCAGCAAAATTCGTCGACATGTATAAGATGTTTTTCCCCTCTGGCAATGCGGTTGAATTCTGTGATCACGTTTTTCGCACTTTCGACATGGATAAAAATGGATACATAGATTTTAAGGTACCTCATGTTACTTTTTGTATTTTAACTACTACTTGTTATGATTGCAAATGCGAATAAGCTGGCAAATTTCAAAACTCGTTCATTACTCAAAGCGCGGCGAAATCATTTTTAAGAATATTATAATTTTGCATTTCTAGCGAGTTGTTATATAATATTTAATTATTTGTTAGTATTATATAATGTAAATTAAGTAAGAACAAGTGATTTCCTTGTTCTTTTCTTCAAAAGTCTTACCGTATCGAGGTGATGTGTTTGTTATAGGAATTTCTGCAGGCCATTCACGTGACATCGAGTGGTACACCCGAGGAGAAACTCAAATGGGCTTTCCGCATGTATGACGTGGACGGCAATGGAGTCATAGACATCCAGGAGATGACAAAAATTGTTCAGGTGAGTACATGAAAAATGCACTGTGAGACTAAAATGTATGGACCCTTTTTGTATTTCTATGGAACGAAATACAAAAAGGGTTTGATATCAGCAACCACGGCGAATACCCGAGCGTGCACGACCTTCGGTTTTTTATATCAAGGCCCTAAATGTCGTAGTCACTAAGAGAAAAATTTCTCACAACACGTATCACCAGAGGTGTCGAGTGAATGTCGGCTCATCGCACATAGCATCTGTAGGTATCTGGCAAGATCTATCTTGAAGGAAATTGTTTGAATATAAATATCAATATTTAAGTAAAACACTACCACTAATATTTTAGACCGTTTCAGAATTTTTGTCAGTTTGTTTTTTCTGAACATCAAAACGTTTCAGCAGATCTCAATAAGAAACATAAATATTTAAATATAAATTTTAAGTTATCAATTATTTAAATATATTACCTACAGAAAAATTGTATAACCGATTACTGCCGTTTAGCAGGTGGGAGGGTATCATTACTAACGTTGAAGCTAATTGATATGCATTGTTTGGAAAAAATCATAATAATGCACTCGCTACTCACGCCTTATGTCTTACTATATTAACTTCAACCACGTTAGGTTGACCGCGCAGGTTGGTGAAGTTCGTTATCTGGTTATTTATTCATTAATTCCCTAAAAAAAGCTTTAATATTAACGTTTTACTTGTTTTGCTGTTCTTAAATTTGAGTACCAATTAATTATGATGCCGACGGCTATCCAAATCTGAAATCTAGATTGAATACTTTGAATCGGATAATATTTAAAACATGACGTCATCGTACCAAATAAACGATTTTGAAGGCATTGAGGTTTGATAAGTTGCAAGGATAAGTTATTGCGATACCTTGTGTTATTGCTTCAAGAAAATCATGATTTAACAATTTATGTTTATTGACTAAAGTTCATCGTTTTTAACCATTATTATGTCATATTATTGGAATTGTTCTTACATTACACAAGCAAGACCCATATACCTATTTCGTTCTTACTGCATGAACTGTTTTGTAACGTATAGTTTAGGTCGTATTTATAAGTGCTATTATTTGAAAGAATCGATTAATTTTCTCATATAACTTTAATTGTCTTTTCTCGGATTAGCTGCCAAACATCGACAACGTTGGCTTCCAATGTTTCAGTGCAGATAGCAGAGATTTTCTGTACAAATAATTATAATCTTCGTTTGAGCAGTCAGCTTTTTCAATTTTAGGATAATAAAATTACGTAACAGTGGTGTATAACGTACCTGTTACATTGACTTTGATCTTCTTTATACTCTTTAGATTTACTCTAAGATATAAATCAAATTATCCAAATTATAACCCAAACATACATATAAATATACATTGCAAAAATTGTAAATTATAATAACTAAGCTACAGCAACGCGTGGCCGGGTCAACCAGTACCTATATCTATCCCTACTAATATTATAAATGTGAATGTAAGTTTGTTTGTTATGTTTTCACGCAAAAACTACTAAACCGATCATCATGAAACTTCGTACATATATTCTTGTAGGTATTAGAAGTAACATAAATTAATGTTATCGAAAAAAGAAAATTAAAAATAAAAATGCCGGCGACGCCGCGGTTAAAAGCTTGTATTTATATAAAAATTCCATGTCACAGTCTTTGACCGCGATGGACTCCGAAACTCCGTCAAAACACATTCTCATTCTATGCGATGTCACTTGGGGCCGAAAGTCGATATTTTTATGGCGAGGCATGTCCATTGTTATCTGGCTGCAGGAACGGGTGTAAAAACCTGACTGCAATAGATTTAGTCTATCGTGTGCAGACGTTTCACTATTCATAATATTTAAAAAAATCAAATATTCCATAAGACCGTTTGGCATAGATGACGGACAGTTTACGTAAGTTTTTGAATTGGATAAGGGAGTACATTTACATGATACTTTATTGATAATATTTTCACATAACTCTTAATGAAGGTAAAAAAAGTTATATGCTTTGGAATTTAAAAAACATTAAAGTGTTTTGTATTCTTAGTTTAACGTTTACTAGGCGTTTACTGCAATTCACTTAACGGTGTTACTGTAGCAATGTATTAACACAATTTAGAAATAATAAATACTCCTTCGCAAATAACTATATAATTGAAACAAAAGGTTAGGTCGTGCTATATTGACATGTCGGAGTGAGCATTTTTATTGATTTCTTTTGCAGGCGATCTACGACATGCTTGGCGCGTGCTCAAGTAATAGGCCGGCTGATTCCGCTGAGGAGCGTGCTAAGAATATCTTCGCCAAAATGGATGAAAACAACGACGGCCAGCTCACGCAGGACGAGTTTCTCAAGGGTTGCCTCCAAGACGAGGAGTTGTCCAAAATGCTCGCGCCTTAAACGCGTCCATTGCCCTGTCGCATGGCCCGGTCCTCCCCATCCCGTCAATGTTACCCTCCCGACACCCCGGCGACTTGCCAGCACAATTCCAACCTTCGCGACACACTTAGTTCTGACGCCGTACGTCGTTCATTCTCTCCTTACAGCGATATTTATGAGTTGAAGGTTAAAAGCGCGAAACATTAGGACCAGTTGCGCTTCTTAAATATAAACCTCAAGATTACTACATTCCGAACAACGACGGGTTTTTATTAAGGCGGTGGAATCAAATTCGAAATTTTTATATGTTGAAATATTAAGTCTCACGTAGTAATCAGATTTTAATAGCCTACCCTATTCGCGGACTTTCTAGTGATGAAGTCGCGTTACTGTCGTGTCCACATGGTACGGTAGGTCACACGCTAAGCCACAATAAATGCTAATGTGAGTTCTTATGCTTCCGTGCTGTGCACTAACTAGGCTATGCATGTGGCCGGCTTGAGCCGGCGTGTGATACGTACGTAATGATTCGTACCTTGTTTACCTAATGCGACTCGTTCCCGTGAAGTGCAGCCCACGTATCTATATATGTAAAACATATTGTGTCAAATATAAGTTATCTGTAGTGCTGCAAACAATTTGCTACGATAATTTAGACGAATGCGAACGTTGTAATTTTACACAAGATCTTTTCCCGTCCAAATGACATTTTCTGGTTGATAGCGCATTTCTGAATTTGTTACTATCTTTCTATCCCCCAATTTCGCATAAATATAAGAGCGATACCGCCGTTTTAAATATATTTTATGGCATACTTTACAATTTATCCGTGTGCCAATTCCAATTCAGGTTAAGGCATACCTTTTTGTGTTTTGAGATATAAACCGTTCATACTTACTAATATACAAATTTGTATCAATAATGTTTGGGTTCTTATGTGAGATTGAATTATTGAATACCCAGACAGATTAGTATGATTGGGAAAATCTGATTGAAAGTAAAACCCCAGTAAAAGCGACAAAAAGTTTGTTTCTTTGCTGGCTCTAAACGTACTATTTTTTTTAAAGTAAACACTATACGAATTATTTGATTTCAGCTGTATGTTTGATCAACAGTTTGAGTAAGTAAGATTGCTTTGTTTAGATTTGACTACAAGGACAAAAAATATGTTCGTTCTCTAAAGCCAACATAGTGAGCTGCACTTCAAAAAAGGGACACTTTGTAAAATATAAATTAGGTTCATAAACTTCGTGTTAGTACCGATGTCTCCATGAAGTGTCCATTCCTGTTCCGGCGATGTGCCTGCATGGACGATAAATTGTATGTGTTGTGAAGTTTCTGTCGTTGTCGGATTGTCCATTTCGCTTATCGTGTAAGAACAATTATTATGTCCGAACCATTCACCTTAGACGATCAAAGTATTATCCTTGATATTACTATCTATATCTTATTATGAGTACCATCCCGTGGATGAATGCATTACTGCACATTATAAACTAATGTCAATCTTAAATATTTTGAATTAAGGTAACTATTAGTGTAGCGAAATGTCTACAGTTGTAGACGATCAGATTGGTAATGCGTTAAGCGACGACCAACGAACAATGTTTCTACCCCATACATTGCAAAAAGAAAACATGGCTCCGTTTTACTATTTGAAGAACCGTGAACTAGGTTAAAACTCATTAGGAACGGCATGTAACGATAACGTGTATCGGTGTTCTCGTATCTTTGTAAGGCATCTGCAACTTTTTCAATAACGGTTCTAAACCGATGTCTTTGTGAGCTATTTCATCCTTAACGATTGAGTTTTCTCTTTGTACAATTTAGAGCTTAAAATAAATATTTGAATTTCCAATCCTAGTGATAAACGAAATCATCTTTTCTACAACTATGCTGAAGTTATGATAACTTACTTAGGTGTTCACATCATTTCCCAATACTGTGCCTTCTAATTCTCTGTAAATAGTTTTCTGAACTTTGTTCTGTTAGGTTTGGGCTTTTGCAAATTAATTAAGTTTACTAACTTTCCTACATTCATTCATGAAATTATACCAAAATTCACTAGTCATCTGTATGTAGGTATAACAAATATACGTTATGCCCTAGTCATATAAATTTAGTTCGTGTCTTAGCCTTAATATTTCAATTATATTATATTAATTATGAAGCAGCAACGCAAATATAGGGGTCGCGAAAATGTAACGTAATATTCGTTTTTACGTTTTAGGTTCTCTTCAGAGTGCACAAAATTTCTTCGTTTAGTTGAAAATCATTTATGTCATATTTCAGAAACCTAGTTAATTAATTGATGGATTTTTTGAATCGGAAGCGCGAGTTATAAATACTTCCCTTATGGTTGAAATTTAGATACAGCGTAACCTTTTATTTTGTCGTTTATATAGCCTTCAGCACAATAAGACATAGCTTTCGTAAATATTTAGATAAGAAATCAGGGCAACAATAATTTTTATATCGATACCTTACTTTCTCACCTTTCTCCATTGGAATAAAATGAGTTTTACTTATAATTATTGAATTTATTTGCATGCTTGGTCCTATGTTTTATCTTATTCTATTGCTGGGAACATGCCTGAAGGGAGTGGAAACATCAATATTAATAAAATACATATAAGAGTATGCAGAATGAAGAAGAAATTAGGTTACTCGTTTTTTGTTATTATTTTTACATTATATTTTGCCATTTTTAATTTAGGTTTTATATACATTTTGTTATATTTCATAAAACTTATTTTAAATGTAAAAAATAAGACATTTTCTTTTTATATCTTCGCCGTTTAACAGATGTTATGCACAATACCCCTTCCATTAGTATCTGTTAATTTCAGTACTGTATTGTGTTTTTGATTGTTAACAAAATAATCTTCCTGTATATTAATTTGGAAACATGTTGCTTATGTAATAAATTAAAAGGACAAAAATTTCAACTGTATATGCAGTTAGAATATCTCCACTATAAATATGGACAGTATTTTTCTTATAAGTACTTAGAAAACGTACATGCCCCTAGACAAATGGTAATCTTTCTATTTGTTTTAATGGTAACAATAACTTTCGAGTTAAAAAATAAGCATTATGGAATTGAATTATACGTTTCAAGCTATGCCAATTGATTAATTTTTTGGAATTTACAAACTTGCGACATGTAATGTGGGCGTTTACTTATTATTTATATACTTTAAAGTTATTGTTTAAACGAATAGAAACTTTGTCATTTGTTTGCTGTTTCAGGGGGGGATCTTAAATAGATTTTCAAACCTCTTGTACGAAAAAAATCTAAAACAACAGGTTTATAATAGAACCTGCACCTTGTATTTCTTGGCCTGTTCCTTAATTTTCTATAGCTGTAAGCTATAACATCGTAAAAATAGCTTTAATTATTGTGCACTGAAAACTAATGATTATTTTATTATTGATTTTGTACATTCCACATGATGAAAATATTATTGAATAGTTTCTAAATTAAGTATTTTTGTAACATATTGTACAATGTCATGTTGCTTCTAATAATCGGCATTCATCTAACAGTTTGACACTGAAGTATCAGTATTATTATATAAATTAAACTCGTAGTATTGATAAGTACTTTGCTTAGGTACTTTTATGAGTTTTGATAACATTTTATGCTGCGTAAATTTTTAAAATTGTTATACGAGTGAAGCAGTGTTTTTTTAATCTTGATCAAATTTTAGAGTGTGATGTCATATGAACATTACTTACACTATAAAGTAAAAATGCAACAATTTTTTCATGCGAGTGATCAGAATAATATTATTATAGAAAATGATTGAAAATGACTGATTTTTTTAAAACTAGGAAAGCGGGATCAATGATACTCATATTGGACCTGAAGGTAGTTTTCTTAGACAGGGTGTTGTATAACATATCACAAAAAATCATTCGAATGTTAATCATAATGGTCTAAACGTATTGGCGCTATTGAATTTCGTTAATTATGAGTTTATTTATAGCAGTAGGAAACACAGGAGCGTGCTATGTATCTAATTGTGCTGAGTTTACATCTGTTAAGAATCTTGCCATCTTGCTAACGCGATCCTAAAGCAATATTTTTGAGTATGACACTGCTTTAGATTAATGAACATGGGTTAAAGGTGTGAAAAAAAAATCAAATAATTTTAGTAACTTTTTTCTCGCTATTGAAATAATTCTTAAAGAGAGAGATAAAATCTTACTTATGGAATAATTAACAATTAGAACCAAAGAGGCTTTAATTTTTTTGAGACTGAATACTAAGAACATCTTGAGTAAGAGCGGTGAAGTATTAATAATATAGGTCAGTTTTGATTTTTACTATTAAAGACATGAGTCTAACCAATGTGTTGATTCGTAAAATTCCGCTCTATGAGTCGCTATCAGTACTTTCTCGTGTTTTATTTCCTTTCTGATAAGACAACTTTCTATCTTTCAGTGAGACATTACACAATTACCACTATCACAATTAATAAATAAGCAAATGATGAACATTAAGAGAACCTTTATGTTTGGAAGTCCAAGGGTTTTAACTACACTACGACCTGTTTGCAGTTGTCATTAGATTGAGATTTGGTCGCAATAATTCCGGTGCGTTTAGATCTTTGATTAACAGACAATGCGCGCATTAACTCCCATTTATTGAAAGCAGACAAAGTCAGAAACAAAATTTACACGAATTGATATAATCACTCGAATGTACATATCTCATGTATTGAGAAGTAAATTTTAAAATTTTCCGTCAGTTATTTTTGTTTTTGTTACTTTAATACGCGACCCTGGCCTATGTGTCAGTTGCTCTTATACTAAAAGAGGCTACACAGTAGTCTTTATTATTAAATATTTCGAAGCTGTATGTATAACATATTCTAATAAAGAAAGGAATCTGAGATGGCGGCACAAATCATGCGCTCTATCATTACCACTCTTGCTCTCTCATAATCACATCCGTTTTTATACACTACGTGTGCAAAATTATATTCAGCAAAAACTAGAAGGTACTGTGTTGAACGTAACCTTAATTCAATCATTATATTATTTGTCATTTCTTTATTGGAGATTTTCTCCTATGTTAGTGATTCTTAAGTTTTAGTATTATTCGAGTATTTGGCTGATTGTACCGAGCGTATTTCTCAATGCGACTACAAGACGCCCATTGGGATTCCTTTCTATAGTGGAACAGCTTATACTTCATACTAATTTTGTAAACTTCTATCTCGATCTTGTTTCAAGCTCTTTCGATGCTAGGAACTTATTACGCACATATGCAGCACGAATCTATATCAATTTAGGGATACTTCTATCTTAATAATCGCAATTACGTAGTGATTTATAATAAATTGTGAAAATGTTGCCATGTTTTGTAATGTTTTAAGATAATGTAACAGAAAAGTGCCATGTTTATTTCTTTATTGACAATATAAAATGTCTTTAAAACTGATTACATTTCCTTAAACAAACCATTTTCTTATCTGAACTTGATAAAAGACTATGTTGTGTTAATGCTAAATATTTGAATCAAATACAGAATAATTTATTTAATTTCTATTGTCAATGTTAATGAAGTTTGCCTATTACTCTGTCAATACTTTATTTTTTTTGTTTGAATATAAAGGTAAAATATATTTTGGAAGTGATTACGAAACATTAATTTGTTATACATAAGCCTAATAGTATATTCATAGAAAAATTATTGACAGAGTAGTAGTATTTTAGAATAGATGTGTATACTGTAATCGGTGTTAAGGTTTACTTTGGCTACAATTGTAACACGGTCGAAATAGTTGCGTGGATTTCTCTAAAAAATATATTGACTATGGAAGTAATTATTCTGAATGCTTCTAACACAAAATTTTCTGCTAAATATTGTTAGTTATTACAACAAACTCACGGAATAATGTAAACTTGATTATTGATTCTATCTGATAAACTGGGCGTACCCAGCTTTGGATCGTGGTGTGGAGGGGTTGGAATCATAGTGTAACTGTAACTTTATCGCCTACAGGAAAATAAAATCTGCCCCTCCCCCTAACTTTCATGAGCCCCGTAAACGCGATCCAATGCCATATTACGATTGCAGGCAAAGTGAAGATCAATTTAGCAATCTTCTATTATTCTTCGTAACACAAATTCTTGATAATGGCATGCATTGCAAGTTTTAAATTTTGTTCTGGTAACACGAAGTTAGCATTTATGAAGATTGAAAGATTGATTTTTAAATGACAAATGTAAATTATACTTACTTGGAAATCAGTTGGCAATTTCGCAATTCAATATACAATTACAATTACAAATATACAATTCATATTTTTTGTGTTAGTTTGTAGCTGTAATAGCAATAAATGCATACTAATTGTAATACATAGTAAACAAGCACAATTCATTTTTACACCGTGTAATATTTATTTCTATAGGACATGATAGTGTATTAGATAATATTTTAAGATGTGACTTTAGCAACAATAAACGCACTAAGTGACCATAGAATGTTCGAAAAAACTAGCTGATCCCTCAAAATTGAAAGCTTTCATAATAATTTCCTAATATCCATCACCTTATTCATAAACGCTCGAAAGTCTTTGGTAAAGTCGAAATATTGTTTCTTGCTCTATTTGTTCTGAATTTATGCGCATAAGGCAAGTATGGATGTCAGAATTTTATAGCACTCGAAGTTTCGAAGAAACATATTTATACCGAGATTTTACAATAAAATCATGAAGGCTATTAATGTTATTGATCGTTTTGCTTTAACTACTTCACCAATTCGGGATGTTTGAAATAGGCTTAAGATTAGACAGACCTTATCAACAAACTCATTTTATGTAATTTATTCCTGATTTGTTAACTTTAAAATGATAGGTCACTTGGTTTTCAGACAACCTACTTTTATGACCTGAGCGTTTATGTTTAAGGATGTAAGCTATCGTTTTGCTAGCGTGAATGAATTCAACAATTGCTACATGGTTAATAGAAAGTTTTAAGTGTTAGATTAACCCTTTTTAATATCGATTAAAGGGCCGTGTCTGCCGTATATTACTTTCACTAGTCAATAATGTATGATGCGTTCAAATTTATATAAGATGATAAGGATAGTGCTCATCGTTATTTTTGGTCTGAAGGCTATGTGCAATTTAGAAATGCATTTATCGAATACTGTCTTGACAAAACTGTGTTTAAACGTGTTTAAACGATCTCTAAGTCTGAATAAAGACTTAAAGTTTCAATCGTGCATGGTATATTCGTTAATTAAAAAATACGCAGCGATTTAGCATCGCTTGCATTTCGATCCGGTGTTATTACTAATATAGGTATATTTCATAGGCACTTTTTAGATAGATTAACCACAATGTCCCCATCCTGTCTGTTGTATGTCTAAGAGTAACATATTTTTAATGATTCACATTTTGCCTATTCATGTATAATATACAAATTGGAAAAAAACAGCTCGTAATTTATCTTGTTTTTTGGAAAAACTATTTCCTTTATTTTATTTTTATTATGATGATTGTTTTTATATTCACTTTCTACTTAGGCGCATTGTTAACTGGCGTTAATAATGTTTGGAAAATGGAAAAGGTATCTAGTTCCAATTTTTCAATAAAATAACTGTGTAAGAATCATAACATGTTAAATATGTGTCTAATTAGTATTGTATCTATAATCCGTCTGTCTGTTTGTTATGTTTTAGGGCACAAGAATTGACTAACTAATATAGAACTGGTTGTGCAAATATCAAAACGTCCTCTATCACATTATAAAAAAGTAACAAAAATGGGTAAACAAAATAGCAAACTAAAACCTGAGGTGTTAGAAGATCTGAAGCAGAACACAGAATTTTCAGGTAAGTTATTTTCTCTATTTTATTGCTATTTTTTTAATTACAATTGTTTCATTTAAAAATACTGCAATATAAAAATTTAACACAATATTTCGCTTTTGCGTTGAAATATTTGTGACCTACCGCAATCCGCTTTAAGTGTTGCTGTGGCATTAAAATTAGAGCAACATTTCCAATTCTCGTTATATTCAAGGATGCGTATGGCCATTACAATGCAGAAAAGAGCCTTTTTAAAGTAAGCACAGCAAGTCGGATAATAACTGGGCTGTTTTTAAGGCATACAAAATTCGATGCAATCATATGGTGAGAGAGATTCTTTCATGACAACTTTCTTCAGTCTTTGCCGGGTGACCCATAGATTTTTATTTAAATCACTTGGCTTAGTTAAGCTCCTTTCTCAGCTAAATCAGTACTTTCCTGTGCAGCGTTCCTTTCTTGTGCAGCCAAACAATTAATTTCAGTTTTACTCTGATAGTAAACTAAGACAGAATAGTAAAATGATTATGGTTTTAAAAACTAAGGGAGTTGAGAGTAAATCATCAGTCGATAAAACTTGTCGACTGATGATTATTAATATTTCTCTAACTACTGGTAACGATTAATAACATTAAGTGGACCCACCCCAGCTAGAAGGAAATTTCCTTCTTCCTTACTGTCTCTTCTTAAAATAAATAATCATACTTCGCTCAGCCATTTTAGGCCAATTTCCATTTCAAAATCTCTAATCCGTTGTTCACAATCAATTATCACATTTATTTTCTAAAACAATGTCGTAGGTCAGTGTGGTTGTGTAACAACCGTTTTATTATAAGTTACTGAGGACATACGTGAGGGCATAGAGAAGTCACGATCAACACCATTTGTTCTCATTGCTTTCTTCAACGCCTTCAATGCTGTTGATTATGTCAGTCTCCTTACTATCCTCGCTGACTTATGAATTTGTCATCTGGAACTGGGATGGTTTACATCACGCATTGCGTGCAGCCCGCATGCTGTTCGTGCTAATGACAGTGTATCTGATTGGTGTGATTTGACTGCTGCATCTCACAAGGCGGCATACTTTTTCATTTATTATCTTCATTATTTATAATCTGGGTCGCCCATAATCTTCTGAGCTCTCATCACTTGACCTGTATGCAGATGATTCAATTTTTTTTACTCCGACCAAGTTTAACAAGCTAGACAAAGCGTTAAGTACAATAAATAATAATCCGCAGCGAATATCCGACTTGTCTGGTAAGTTTGGCCTATGAATTGAAAGTGATAGGTGGTTCGCATGCCTTGTCACGGCTCGACGTTGTTCCGTAATCTCCCCTATCTTAAAAATACAGAGTTATAAAATATTAAACAAATAAATTTAAATAAGTTTTATCTACATTCTTAAGCGCCTACAAATTTGGTCAAGGCTTATGGTAAATAAACGTGTATATTAGTGTCTAACATATTAGGAGTTATTATTTTGCGTATAATTGTAATGACTATAAAAATGCTTTAGTCTGCGTTTATAAAATCACGCTTTAGAATGATATGCTGAAACACAATTATGGTTAAAACATGTACTTGCTATTTATGCCTAAATAATATTATCCGTAAATATCATTAATATATAAAATTTATATAAAATAAAAATTATGTTATGGCTTAAACTTTTATGCAAATGGTGAAATATATTTATATTACAGTCATTGCAGTTCAATCAAATATATTTATTAATTAACAAAAATTCCAATAAGGATTTCTATTTTTTTTTATCCTTGGATTATTGTTATATACATTACTAAATCGGGAATTTAAATTACAGATGCAGAAATACAAGAATGGTACAAAGGTTTTCTTAAAGATTGCCCTAGCGGGCATTTATCTGTAGAAGAATTCAAGAAGATATACGGAAACTTTTTTCCTTACGGAGACGCTAGTAAGGTATAAACCCCGATTTCAACAGTACCGTCTTAATTATTATTAGACTATTTCGATTGGAAAAAAATGTTACGCGAATTTTTTTCTGAGTCCGAATATCTCTTTACGTCCCTTTTTTTTAACCCCATGATCTTTTTCAAGTTGGCCCGGATTTTTCGATCAATTGATCTAACAATACTTTTTACCATCACCTATTTGTGATAGGCTTTGAGGTTTGTTATTTCTGTTAATGTACCGATATTTCCTGTCGTTTTCATTCGTGAGAATACCTTACTGATAGATCAATAAAATTGGCCTGGATGGATGTGTAAATTGACCTGAAGATCCTTAACTATAGTTTACCTTAGGACAGGGTCCTTGATTCTACATTATGTTTAATTTATATCAATAATTTTGTGTCACAGAGCTTAAATGTACTTTCAGAACATAAGTTTGGCAGATGATAGAACTTTAATTTGGCTCATTATACTGCAGAAAGTTGTTTTCGGATGCTATGTAAAGACTCATTAAACATATTACCAGCTTACTAAAACCCAATTGCCGTCCTTTTTGGCCATTATAACCTTGCAACCTTATGTTAATTTTCCCTTGAGGCACACACGTGTAACCATACTTATGTAGATTATCTTGGATAATTATATTAAAATTAATACCAAATAGTAGTAGTAATAGTTTTATAGCTTATAAGGAATACCAATATCGATTTTATTAGTAGATTGTCATATATGGAAAAATACGAATATAATAAAACATAAACACATCCACCAACACAGCGGAGACTAAATGCAAATCAATGAATTACCTCATCGTGATTATTGTACGAGTATATTACCACAAAAATTGTATTACTCTAAAGAATATTAGCTTTTCATTGTAGCTTGTTCTAATATATGTATATTAGGTCCTTCCATATGAAATGTCGTTTTGCCGTACTGGCACACTTTGATCTGAAACATCTCCTCTTTAATTAAGAATTCCAGCTGGTTTTATGGTTTCATACCTGGTTTTATTATATCGTAATATTCCCTGTAAGTTATACCTAGCACTCCCTGTCTATTATATAAAGTCGTTATCTTATTTACCATATCTACTAACGTAATAAGGTCTATCATAGTGTTATGTATAGTTTTAGATCATATAAATGCTAAAAAGTTTTCTAAATTGCTTAGTTCATGAGAAAGATTATCTATGTTATCTCCTAAGATAATTAATAAGTGCTAAGTGTGTGTATCTAACGAAGCTAGATTCATACCTCACATCACTTTCTAATATGGAATTTATTATACTTTCAAGGTTACCTTGGTTTTCAACAATTTTTACTATTACTGCAGAATTATGTGATACCCATTGCTTATTGATATTCATCCGATTGTTAATTTTATTATTTTCACGCGAAAATATCTAGAGTATCTACACTTATCTTCAACTTATATAGCTCTATTCCAAATCGCAATGAAATATTATTTTGTGTGCCGTAAGAGTGCCTATCAATGATTCATCGAACATGTTCTCTTTATACAAAGTGTCCCAGAAGCCGATATCAAGCCGAAAGCGGGTGATAGACTAACTCATATAAGTTATCAGAAAAATATGAAAACACCTAGCATATAAAAAATTCGATAAAATTAACGCGAGCGTAGTAATATATCTTTCTTGCTGCTTGAGTTAGAGATTTAACATCAAAAATCGACTTGGGTTGGTCCTCAAGCTATATATGAGAAATGTTTGATTTGTTGTCTTTATAGAGTCTGTTATGCGTCCTCACATGGTAACAGCTGAATTGTGATTAATGTCCGAATCAGCACTATGGTGTGAGTTTTTTGATGGCGTTCTTTCTAGAGGCATAATTTACTTCAAGGTACCAGGCGAGCAATAGTTCACAAAAGTTAAACGTCATACTGTAGTGCGATGGCAGCGAAGCATTCCGCAGAATTCCGATTGATTCGTGCATGGTCATCGATTAAGTGGCGTTAACTGTACTTAACAAGCAAAATAATTTAGAATGTATAGAAAACTGTTAAACATAAAAGTATTTCTGTTTATTTTTTATTAATCTATTTTTTTCATAAACCCACAGCGTTGCAATACGTTTAAACTTACATAAAATCCTAAGTATTAGTAGAGCCAAATAGTAGTTTTCCGTTACATTACCATAATTAAAATAACTAGCTAATAAAGGAGTATAGCAGTAATGAATTATAAAAATAATAGTTCATTTACAAATGTAAATAAATAAAATGTAAGTAAAGTGGCTATCATAAATATGATAGCCGCTTCTCAATTTTCCTCACAAAAAAGTTAAACAAGGAAGATTACTTCTACATCATACATATTTTTTGCAGTTTTAGTATATGAGTACCTAATTATTTAATTGAATAAAACTGAAAACCACATTAGTATGATAAATACTTAAATGATTTTCATCCGGTATATGTATAGCTCTGGTTGTTTCTCAAGAGGTTATATACTTTTATATCAACTCTTACTTATTCGAGAAACTATTGAATTATTGGTTTAATAAATGTGGTTTTACATTTTTAATATATTTTATGCATTTTCAATGCGATCTTATAAGATAAATTATTATAATAGAAAAATACCAGAAAAAATCGACTCGGGTCACAAGTGAATTCTCAGACGGGAATCGAACCCGCAACCTTTGGAAATCCGGTCCAATGCTCTCCCAATTGAGCTACCGAGCCTTGTGAACACTCGTCGAAATTTTCTAGTACCTTCCTGATTTTACGCTGTATGCCAGCGTTGTTTCATCAATGAGAGGAACATCCTCTCGTATTCGAAAGAAACATTTTTACCAATGTTTGGTCAATCGATTAGGATGAAACAGCCATTTTAGTTTTACAATTTTTATATATTTTATGCATTTTCAATGCGATCTTATAAGATAAATTATTATAATTAGAAAATACTTGTAAAATCCACTCGGGTCACAAGTGAATTCCCAGGCGGGAATCGAACCCGCAACCTTTGGAAATCCGGTCCGGTGAAAATGTGAAATTATGACCCGAGTGGATTTTTTCGGTATTTTTCTATTATAATAATTTAATAAATGTGTTTTGGCAGTTTGCAGAGCATGTATTCCGAACATTCGACGCGAACGGCGACGGGACGATAGACTTTCGAGAGTTCTTGTGTGCGTTGAGCGTTACGTCACGCGGAAAGCTAGAGCAAAAACTTAAATGGGCCTTCTCCATGTACGATCTCGATGGTAACGGGTATATCTCCCGGCAGGAGATGCTTGAAATTGTCACTGTAAGTATAAATTGAGAAATACTTGCACATTATCTTTTAATTTTGGTGTGAGATAATAGTTTAAACAAAACTTGCCATATTCAGTATAAAAATCATCAACGAGAAATCACAATGAAATTAAAAGTATCAATTTTTTGTATTAAAATGCTCATGACACCAAAAAAGACCACTTATAGACAAGTATTTATACTATTCGTCACGTTATTTACAAATGGTCAAAATAGGTCTCTCACAGTCAACTAATATCTTGAAACGTCTTTGATTAAATCTCATATATCCTAAGGGTATTATTATTATTATTATATTATATAACCGATTGAATGATCATTATTAGGTCCACCATTCACGAGTTAATTCATCATGCATTCATCTTCTTGCTTAATTCTATAAGACGACAAATTATCACGACGTATAGTCGTGGCCAGGGGCGCCGACTCCGTGGGTGCTCGGGTGCTCCAGCACCCACGAGAGGTAAATAGTGGGTGCCGAGCACCCACGATTATGAATATCTAAAATCATTCTCTTTCTCATCTTTTAACTAAATCTAAATAATATAGGTAGCGAAATAATATACGTAAAACACGCCGTCCGCGTCGCGGCACTACACCCGCCCCCGTCTTTGCCCCCGCTCGCACTGCTCGCATCACACCACACACCAGTGTTGGCAGACGTACAATAATTATTGTACATGTACCATAATCTCATGCATTCTTCAATTCTCAATCCTAAGATGAAAATATAATAATTTTGGATGATAGAAATTTTCTGTATAAAATACTTATAATTGAGATCTAAGTAGCAGTAGCACATCGCAGATCTATGTAGATCTCTGTAGAGCTAAATTATTTGCTCTCAGGTTAGCAAAAAAAAAAATTGTTTGAAATAATAATATTAATCTGTGTCATTAGTTATTTTAACATAAAATAAAAAAATTAAAATGATCAAAATTGATGTAATTGGATGAGCCTAAAACACCAAAAATACGGAGAAGACCTAAAAAGATAGACGACTCTACAAGTGAACCACACGAGTTTTCTAGTCCAGTTTTATCGAAAAATGTATTTTGAAGTGTTAGATAAAGTTATAGGCTGTATTGAACAGCGCTTTACTAAAGATACTATGGCATACTTGAGCAACATGGAACTATTTCTTACTCAGCAAAATAATGATACAAACAGCAATTATGTGAAAAACTTCTACGGAGATGATTTTGATATGGATCGTTTGATTCTTCATCGAAACATGCTTTTAAATATTGCGCAAACAAAAAATTTACAAACTAAATCGTGTAGAGGATGTTGTTTCTACTACTCATTGCGAATCTACCAAAGATATGATATCGGAAGTTATTAAAAATAATTTTAACTATTCCAGTATCGACATGCATAGCTGAAAGGTCATTTTCAGCATTACGAATAATAAAGACTTACTTGAGGACTACTATGACTCAGCAAAGACTTAATAATTACACGGTAGAGCATGTAAAGAGAAAAATAGCGGATGATTTGGAACTTGAAAACATTGCCGACATATTTACAAATAGAGCAGTAGTTCGTCAAAATACATTCGCATTGAATAAAAAATAATGTTTAAGATAAATTAGATATTTATTAACAGGTGCACATGTCAAACTGCTGTGTAATTGAAATTATCTTTTCGAAATATCTTGTATTTTCTTATGTCTATTAAAGAAAAAAAATACATATAAGTAGCTAGATATGTCATTAAAAAAGCTGGAGCACCCACGTGAATTTTAAAAACTCGGCGCCCGTGGTCGTGGCATTTATGTATAATTAGGTTAGTTTTTAGTCACATTATTTAGGTCGTTGAACCTTATTATCAATTATTTAAAAATATCAATTACTAAGGGTACATTTTGTTACCTACTCTTAGTGATTGATAACTCTCAAATCTCAATGTACTGAATAAGTCTGTTGGTTTGTTTACATTAGTTGTTAGTTGAACGGGTTTAGTAAGCTAGAATACAAAAATATATTGAACAAGGTCTTTTAATTTTAATTGAATGGTTTATGTTATTATTATGAGTTATGCTGATGATATTTAATTTCTGGCACAGAGCTATTGTTTAGTTCAGTTAGACTTCCGCTCGCCTCCATGGTGTTAAAAGATTACTCACGTACAGCTCGTTCCTTGTGGAATTTGATGTAAATATATGGGTACAATTCTCTAAAGTCAAATAGTGAAGTTTCATTTAAACCCCATAATCTAACATTCTTTTCTCGTTTCAAAATAAATTGACTTATATTGAAAAAAAATAATAGAGAACATGAGAAACACGAAGGGTTTATAATCTTAATCTAATTTGAATGCTTGAAATTCGCATAGTACCAAAATCATTTACTATACTCATGGTGGTACTTTTGACGTTCCAGGCAATCTATAAAATGGTGGGGTCCGTTATGAAGATGCCAGAAGATGAGTCAACACCGGAGAAGCGAACTGACAAAATATTTCGGCAGATGGACAGGAACAAAGATGGGAAGCTCTCCCTCGAAGAGTTCATAGAGGGCGCTAAAAGCGACCCTTCGATTGTCCGGCTGCTCCAGTGTGATCCTCAATCGCAGTGATACCTCAAATACTAAACCTCGCTTTTGTGAGACATTACATACCACACACACATAAATTGTAATATATCACCCTTATTGCCATGTTTGTAAGAGCTAGTGCAGCGGCGTTTGAAATCTCCAGTCTTTGTCCTGTTGCTTGGTTATCGATCGGAAAAGTCGACGAGCCTGCAATAACTCGAACTAATAAATCCGCAATATATAGTAACTTAAGGTACAACATTTCGAACTAAAGTTTATATGAAGTTAGAATGTTGAATGATGGAACCGAGCCACGGCCAATCATCAGGATATAGTCACGTGAATTCAATAAATATCTATTAATACCTTAAAAAATTTCCACAATTGTTAGCTAAGTTTAAAATGTTTGTCCAGAGCGGATTAAAATTTTACTTAAGCTGGAAGTAATACATTATTTAAAAGCCATGTTTACATAACACTTGCTATCTTTTAAATTCAATTACACATCACATGGCTGTAATATGGGATTTTTGAAATCACTTATTCTTATAGGTCTGATTAGATTTAAATGAATTCAAGATAATCTCGTACTGCAATCATCCTATATTTGAAACTATTGTGGTGTTCTTCTATTATACTAATTGTAATTTATAGCACTATCCGTGGAAGTATACCGTAGATAAATTATACTATTACTAATATCAAAATATAAGCTGCAATGAATTGTGGAGTCAACGCTTTAAACGTGCAGTCTTTAACTGTTAACGCTTTGAACTAGTTAAATGTAGTTTCAAAAAGCAGCTCTTGAACATCGTTGTAGCGTGACAATAACGTTACTATGTAGTGCATTCGCGTTCTATATAGATGGCGCTATTAAGCAGTATCTTGGCGTTGAAGTGACTCCACGCTCATTTCCTTTTGGAACTTCACGACAGATGGCAGTAAAATAATGGTTATTTAGCTATCTTTCCGCTGCTAGCTTGAATATTTTGAAATAGTATTGAATGAATAAGTAATTATTAATAACATTAATAATTTTGGTTTAAACATTATGTTATTTATTAATTAACACAACGTCTGTGTATTGATAGGTACCAAATATTATAATATCAATTCGTGTTAAGCTAGCATTGAAAAGAAAGCGCAATACATTGCACAACAAGAAGACATAACGCAACAAATGACAGAGATGTAATTGATAATATAGGAACAATTACTTTTATTATTTTAAAATATTTATGCCGATGTATTCATGTAGGTATTATAGTTAAGGTTTAGTTTTTAATTAACAATGGTAAAATACCGAAACTGATGATAGTCCCGAAGTCAGCCTAAGTATTATTATTGTTCATTTGTTTTGTTGTTAATAATGATTTTGAGTTTTATTTTTCTTATTTGATCCTATGTGATATGTATCATTTGGCAAGTGGGAAATTTATCATAGTTTGTGTGTTTTTAGCCTACAACGACGTGATGCTATATTATCGTCACTACCATCATCTGAGTATTGATATAAATTGTTTAATTAGTGTCATTACATTACTATTTGAAAATTTTAACGATAACTATGTCAAGTCAATAGTTTTACTGAATTATGATTTGTGTGGGTACTCTTGCGTCTTTTTATTATTTTATTTTTTTGCAAGTGGACCGATGTGACAGCTGACAGACAACGCGTCTATTGTTTTAGAAATAGGCTTTACCAAATAACAATATAAATTCTAAAATTATTATTCTATATTAAAAAAATTGTAACTGCATATAGCAGTCAACTGATTTCATAGATATTAACGTATTCTATTCCATTTGAATTACATATTTGTAATTATGGGATTATATTTGGTCTTATGTCTTTACAGTTTATCTAAATTATTTTGTAAGGGAAATATCTAAAATCGTGCAAATGGCACGTTTGTTTGTGTTTGTACAAATAATGCTGTTTTTTAACGTAAATGGAGCGTAAATTTCTACAACGAATAAAATGTATCGATATGTTAATGGTTACCATATCGATACTCGTGTAACTGATCCATAGTTTCTAACGTTTTAGAAGTTTATGCCGAATAATAATATATGTGTTTTTGGATCTTTTTCTATAGATGGACATAGACACGCACTTTTCGTAATTAAATCTTAACCTAAGTATATTTATGTATCATTAGCGCTAATGCTATTGTATATTTTACTAACGATATCTTTGCGGATTGAAATATTTGTATTTACTGTGCTTTTTTTTTGACTAACACGAATACTTTGACGCACGCTTAAATTTTGTTAGTCTTTTAATTTACGACATATTTTGATGTATTTTGAATGAATTCTCATTTTTTTTTATTTTCTAGGTATTATATAATTGCGTCATTAATTTATTGTCATTTTTATTTCGCTTCTCTATTAGCTAGCTAGTTCGCCTTATAGAATATCTATTCGAATTGAATGCACAATATTTTATTTTCCGCACAATTCCTTTTTCATGTGTTAAATGTTCGCTTGGGTATTTAATTATTAACATTTTTAATAGTTGTTGTGGAATTGATTGGGTATTGGTATCTTCCGAGTTAAAAGATTCATTACGTCATGAGTATTGTATGTATACTTATATGTATTTAAATTGCTTTGTTGTACTCTTGTCTTTCTGAGTACTACATGTATTATGAGGTTATCCAAACATATAAGTATATAGCACGAATAAGATTCGCATGAATCAGGGCTAGATTTGGATCTGAGGCACTTACTGCATAGAAATGCTATTTCCGTAACTTATTTGTTTTATTACAATAAAGTGAGAATACTCGTAGGCTCCAATCTTTGCCTAAAGGTATATACTACGAGGAAACTTTTTTCGCAACAGACGTGTCTTTCCCGCAGAGTTACGTGAAAATGGACTGATTGGTGTTCAGTGCTGAAATAGCTCGTGGCTATTAAGTTTGTATATTCTAAATCAGTGGGACGCAGTGCAGCAGATTCACTGAAAAACTGCCGCGGCGAATCTTTGCAATAATACATTTCTAAATCTCGATGTTGAAAATAATATGAAAGAGAACAATATTTTTAATATTTTAAATTTATATACAGATTGTAAGGTGTTCGTCAGATTTTACGAATATTTGTCGTTTATTCGTTAGAGTGTAATTATCTGTCCTTTGCGTACTTTCACAAAGTGTTTTGTGTTTGATGTAAGAATTCATTGACAATTAAATATTGAAATTCCAATTATAGTTTAGATTATATATTTAAATGAAAAATAGTTAAAGATCTTTTATGATATGAGTTATTATATTGAATCTTATTGTAAAAATTAAACATTACACACGAAAGTACGTATCTAAGTAACTATTTTAATTACATTTTATAACTGATTGCAACTGTTAATCTATACTCGATTATGTGTCTTAGTAATGATTAATATATACCATTTACTGCTTTTTTAGATTTATCAGTTTGCTAACCTTGGTGGTCAGGTGATATGCTCAGTAGAGTAAGCAGCCGTACGGTCCAATTCTAAGGAACTAAATGACACATGACAAATAAATGACACATGAACTATGTTTGTAGGACATATTTCTTTATCGCAAGCAATACTTTATCTATCTATTATTAAAGACTTTCATTAAGTAATACATTACATCGAGTCTTCCTATTTAAATGCAAAAAAGTATAAGTACCGAAAAATATTTGCACTTTCATGGTCCAGTCAAATTTTGTCGTCAATTCAATTTGGCTTGTAGTCACGTGGTAGTTTCACAGTCGTGAAAAAATGTATTGTATGCTTCGCTGCAACCATCTCTGGCTGCAATGACCGCCATCTTGCGCTGCACTGAGCGGCAACGTCGCGCGCTTTACCTATGCTTCCACATTAAAAAGATACAGCAAGCTTTCTCTCGGTTCGGTTTGTATTATGACGAATCGCTTATCAGTATAATCTCTGTTAGAAGTTCGTATGTATGAATAGTTTAATGAAAACAATACCGTTTTCGACAAAAAACGTTTAAGGTCGAACAAGTAATGAAATCTCCATAGAATTAATGACTTATTGATTTGACTTGCAACGATTAAGGACCTTTGTGAATTATCATTTTATAGATTTTAAGACAGTTATTGTCTATTATTGATTACAGGCGCTCTGTCGTCCTTAGTTGATACAGGGTTAATACGGCTACGATTGAAGATGTTTACAGGAAATAATGAAGGTTACTTTGTCATTGTGAATCTGTATGGTCGTATAAATACGAAAGTTCCCGATGAATACAAACCGGCACATCACCTGACCTAAGCGTAGATAGGTAGTTACCTAATATTTAGATAGGGTCAGTTCAATTCGCTGTATCCCAATTTTGTAGATAAATCTGGTTTAATTGACATAGGAAATTGAGTTTTTTTACAGTCTTCCAGTATTTTAAGCAGTAGACGACTAAAATATTGGCCTTTACGATTAAAACAATAATCCATAAATAGATTTTGAAACTACACCTAGATGAGTTAGATGCACCGTATTAGTTTATTGCTAGCATTACATGGGTGCTAATATTTACATAACATAATGAAATTAGATTGCTTCTGGCGTTTAAACTGACTACTCATATTACGGCGGTAAAGATTAAGTATTTCTACGTATAATGATACTATGTATTAACATACTTGACAGTTTTCTTCATAACACATAAATGAATACGTTTGCGCTATTACCACTTATGCTTACGCTTCCATGGGGGTTATCGCACTAATATTTATAGCTTCATAAACTTACACGTATATTTAAACATAATGTAAGAAGAGTATATAACAACTATTGTTCTGTGACTGACAATTTCATTCTATAAATATGGTAGAGTATAACTCCCTTGTTTATATTCTTACTATATTTATTAACATTCACTGATTAAAATCTATGGTGCATAAAATGTCCTGTGAGATTAAGCAAGGATTGTTAAATAAAATACCCCTAACATTTTCATTTTGTAAGAATCAATGACTAATACATTGCTTAGTATTTGATTATTTAATAGGTACATAAAAGTATCTTAGAGTATGTTATTATTATGCAGGGTGCTATTGACTCGAGATGATGGCCTCTGGCATCTGTTTGATAGTGCTGCTCCGAAGACTAAAACGAAAATATATTTTCTAATTTATAAATTGAAATCATAAATTGTGTATTTGCCTGTACTGTAAATACATACGCGCTTAATAGGCTTTTTATAAAATAGGTTTTAATATTTTAGATAGAGAATCTAATACATTTTGCTGTAGTCATCCATACTCTCGTATCTTATTCTTAATCTGGTTGCCATTCATAGGTAATTTATAATAAATTATTGTTTTTTTTATTTTGAGCAAACATTTTTGTATCTATTATATTAACATTGTTTTTTTCTAATGTCGAATGACGCACTGAGATGAAAGAGAAGAGCAAACGGGTCCCTACTTGTACAATAATTGTATGATTTGAACGTTTAAAGAGTTTTTTATGAGGAACCACCTTTTAGTTTTATTACTTTACTATATTGTTTCAGCAAAGAAAAAGTTAATATACTCGCTAAAAATGTGGCAACATTAACTGCAAAAGCTTTTAAATAGAAAAGTCTAGTAAAGTTTGTCAAATGTGATATCCTTTTCGTTTTTATCGTCGGAGTAAGCTGCCCTGAGTTTGTCAGACGGCCAAGTTTCTACCAAACTTCACATAACCTAGTTAATAATAAAGCATGCGTTAGTATTATGAATGAGTTTTAAAGTCCTGTTAACATCCCGTTGTTGTACTAGATATGATTGCCTATGTTTAAATTTTAATAGCCATTTCGTTTTAAACCTAACCTGATATTTCTAATGTCCTATGTTTCAGAAATTTTTAAGTTAAATAGTACATATCGCTGATGTAAGTTGTGTGTTAAATTAGGTTCTACTACTTGTTCTTCTAGCAATACATATTCCTGAAATATGGTGCCTTACGTTAACGATACTTCAGCAACATTCTCAAAATATTGTGGACAATAGACATTGTTAGAAGTAAAGTGTCAGTACTCCAGTGGTGGAGTCCACTGTGACTATTTGTTTGATGATGGATCGATCTGCGCGTTAGTCATTGTTAGGTATGTAAAGAATAAGAATTGGCTTTAATAACGGACATTTATTGAAATAGTGTTAGTCTCAAAACGAAGTGGCTAACGACGCGCGCATCTTGTTCGACGGCTGGAAGTGAGCATAACATTATGATATATCATTGAAGCTAGTTCTTTAGTTTTAACCTTTAGTAGAAATTAACAATTTAAGACGTAATATTAATATTGAGTACCAAATTGGATTAGAATATCATTTCTAGTTCCTCTGTTGGGGGCTGTATTTGTCACCGTAGTTATTAAAGATCTGATTCAGTCTTCAAAGGTTCGCAGTACAAACTAGAGTTAAATGTAACCTATTTAAGAGCCCAGTCCTTTTATTTTGACTTTGATGAAGTGATATTGCTTCACTTGAGCTTGGGAACAAAAAGCAGTATTAGCGAAAATTAATATTTTCTGTTAATGTTTAGGTAACTTCAATGCCGTCAATCACATTGAAGTAATAAATCACGGTGTCTCATTATAATCGAAAGAAAAACCTGCCATATTCTGCAAAACGTTTAACCTAATGTTTTGATCTACTTATGTTAATATTGTAATATATCAGCTTCATAACAGTTAGAAATACGTGTAAGTATACATATTTTAAAGTAGGTATGCCTTAATACGTACCTAGATACTTATACCAGAATGATCCCTACATTGAGATTAAACATGAGCAGAGTGACAGGAGAAATAGGTACAACATAATCAGACGAAAAATAGGGTCCTGGTTCAGATTTAGCAGGTTAGTGTGCATAGGTCAGCAGTGTTGCGGATAAAATCAAATCTCAGTAACTGCCGAGCAAGAAGACTGTTAATTACGAAAGTGCTAACAATTTTGAAAGGAATTTGTAGTACTAGCGGAAAACACTCGACTTACTTGGAGTCAAGGGTACCCAATATGGAATTTTATTTATTCAATATCTTACTTCTTAATCTACGGTATTGGTCTTACTCAATAAAATATTAAGTACCTACTTACCTTAATGCGAGAATGAGTGATCTGAAAATTCTGACTAGGCACACAGACATCGTGTGGTAATCAATCACCAAAGCCGGTTAATCGCCCGTTAGACAAGTTAAAATCGGTGTATTCGATTCACCGAACTACGATAAAATCGAATCGATTTTAAGGACCAAAAGAGGTAACACCTAAGTTATAATATCGGGTTATACTCCGACATTTGATTCAGAAGTGTGTATCTATTACACTTATGTTACATATCAGAACCTACATCCCGGTGTTGGCCACACGTGTTGCGTTCTTGTTACACATCACTTTGCTTATTGATCATTCGACATTCTGAATAGCACCCTGTTCTTTGTAAATTGTACCACGTTTATCTAAATTAGGTACACTGGCTTTGAGATTGTTATTTCGGTCTTAAAAATGTTTGGCTCGAACCCTAATTGTGGTTAGATAAAAAAAGTCCGATCAAAGAAAATAATTATATCTACTAAAAGGATTGTTAACGACAGAAATATTGTAAATGTGCTTTGTGCATATAAAGAAACTCGTAAACTAGTAGTAAACAATATTTACTTAGTTCACCAGTTGCGATCCTTGAGGATCCTTACGTGGCTAAAGTAGCGGAATCGACATAAGTATTATTTCGATATTTATAGCTCCAGACTTCTCGATACTTACTCGTATCGAGAAGTTTGAAGTTTTTACTTCTGATCGCACATTTTTATCTAGCCCTGAAACAATCTAAATTACATTTTTGTGTCAAGAATTTATCGTTCGGTGTAGTCAATTTGTGATTCCTAACATAATTTTCTTTAAAATTGACCTTCTAGTTCTGATACTCCGTTTTAGACTAAAATGATTATATCTATTTATTAAAATCTTTCTTCTCTCTAATGGTGTTTTATTAACATCCTTATTTCATTAATTATAATTATTCAATGTATAGTACGATTCTATTATTAATTATACTTACTTAATTCACAATAGCATTTACTTAATTCAAATAAGAAAGCTTATCTTTAGGCACTAAGGATGTAAAAAGTAGTTTAATGAAAAAGTAACACTGAGCCAAAATTCCTTCTGTTTCGTCGGTAAGTCCTTGTCGCCTGCTCGCATTTGTTTCGTAAGTATAAACGTTTGTTGTGCAACATGCAGCATTTAAGTATAACATTGCTGTAAACGATAATGCAGCGTCAACTGGCACTCTTTGTACTAATTTACCAGGATATACGGATCACCGTGGGGAGTATACTTTAGAGATCATCCCGTTAAATGAAACATGGCGTCAAAATTAGCTCTTATTTGCCGCACCTGACTGTGCGGCTGGTTTTGCGGCGCATCTCGATTTGATAACATAACAAGTCCATCCCTTTTTTTGGCACTAAGTTATAAAATTATAAAGGGTTTTGAAAAATGAAGACTAAAATTAAATGTAAATTAATTGAAAGTAAAGTTGTTTATTATTATTATATAAAGCGGCGATCCTGCCTTTCGCTCCGATCGCTTCTGGGTTGGAGTCCCGGAAGGGGCAAATGTTTGTATGATGAATACTATTTCTATAAATATTACATATCTATGTATGTATGTTTATATGTTACTCAGTATCTATAATACAAGCCTTATATTGCTTACTTTGGGCTAGGCTAATTGGTGTGGATGTAAGAAATAATATCATAATTTATATATAAAAGAAAAATAGGTACCAAAACGTTGACAAAGGTAATAAACAGTTAGAGACAGTGGTGTCGATAGTTAACCAAAAAACGTGGCGAAAAAAACTTTGGCTACTAAATTAACCTAAGGTTTTTGTCAAGTCAAACTATAAATATATTATAAATAGGTACTTTAGAAGTACAAACTAAAGCTAGTTTATCATCAATTTTTATTTTTAAGGGGTGGGGCAGAAGCAAATGAGCTAAGTAGTAGAATATTACATTTTTTTATTTACTGACTGATACGTTTCATTTACTGGACTACGTGTAGTTGAAATAAGGTGTACCTTATTTCAATAATAACCTTCGCAAGTTCTGGCTAAATTTATCTTGTTTGTTTTCTTTATTTGTACTCCCAGAACAGTTTCTATGCACACTCATCATACAAAGGCCGACAAGACGGTTCATTGATGGCCTTAACAAAGAACAATGGCGAAATATTCTTTGAGATATTTTTGAGCGTCTTGAAATATTCTTTCTACAGAACGAAATGAAATAATTTTCTACATTTTTACATCAAAAGCTTATAACAAGTAAGAGCCAGAATAAAAAACACTGCTTTTTGGGGCATATCATTGATTGTTAAATGAAACATCGAAATTCCGTTAGGTACCTACCATTATCTTTCGTGTTGCCATTTTATTATAATTGTTCGAGTTATGTAAAAATCGGTTTCAAGATATCCTGATAAGTTCATTAAATTGTTTACTAATATAATATATCTATACTATACTTTGTGTTATTTAAAAATAAATCATGTACGTACGTATTAAGAAATATGTAGTGTTTTCTTCTTTTATTGCAACATTGTTAAAGCAACACTGCTATTTTTTTTCTCCCGTGAAACAGGTGCAACATACTCACCTACTTAATGAGTATATTGTTATTCTACTTATTATTTCAGTAGCTACCAACAGGCAGAAATAAGATGGCATACACTCGATTTTAAGCGACCTATTAGTAACGATAGCATTGCTAATAATGTGGTTAAATATGTTGATATTCTAACAGACTTTGATTGAATTTAAAACAAAAAGGTTACCATAATTGTCTGGATATATTGATTACGGCGATAAAATCGAATTTAATCGATAGTAGGCAACACTTCAGCAGCGACTTTAACGATAGGTACCTATTAATTTCAACAACATTGCATACCTAATTACCTACATATATAACAGATTATAATAGATACATTTTCAAACACGTTGGTCTTGATAATAACTATTTGTTTATTAATCAGAGTGAATGTTATCGATTGATATAATCGATTTTGTGACAACACTAACGTAACTTAATCTTAAGAACTTTACTCTTAAAAATAAAATTCTAAGACACGCAGTTTTAGGAATTAATGGTTGATCATTTTAGTATTTTTTAATCTAAAGACGCATCAATTTTAGGTGAAAGAAAATGATGTATGGGAGTTCGCCATTGTTCTTTGTCATTCTTGTTAAGTATTAAACGACCTTTCGATGGTGCATGTTGTGCGGGGTTGTGCAATTGATAAGTAATAAAAGTAAGCGCTTGTCTTATGATGGGAAGAACAGCTGCGTGTCTTCAACTAGCGCAACTAAATACTTTTCCTTCAGTTCACTCTATGTCACATTTTCTTGCTTTTACGTGTCATACCACTGTTTAGCTTCACCAAGAAAACCACCTAAAATTTTAGTAATTCATTCTTTTTCAAAATATCTTTATAAGGCTTTTAGGTGGGGGTGAAATGTAAGCAGTGAATGCGCTAGTAAATTTCTCTCAGCTGCTCGCTGCTCCAGTGATATAATTAAAGAATCTAGGTCGAGAATCATCAATGATCTCTTCCAAAACTCGCTAGGAGTGTGTGCCGGAGGATGAGTACTATATGTCTGCTTATTTGTAATCCCTAGCATTGTAAATCTATATTAAGATCGTCAGTGATTAACTCTGCTTCGGCTACTAAACTTACGCTTTGAACTTCGGTATTTACGCGTTGTATTTTTTAAGGTACCAGTTATATTTTTAATAACTATGGTTTGTAAACTAAAGCAAGTCTATACTATTCGACTGCTGAGCATTTGCAGCAGTGCGGTACATTTTGCTATTAGCCAAATGAATACTTAACTTTGTAATCATATGCACACTTAATAATTTTGCCTAAATATTCTTAGCTTCGGGTCAGAGTGCAAGGTGGGGCAGATGCCCCAGCTTTCCCAACTGTGGGTACGCTCATGACTCTTTATCATGCACTGGATGGCACAGCAAATCTGTTTATAACATGAATGTGCATAAGTGTGTATGAATGTTTAGTTTCCGCCTAGGTTCTACAGGGGAAGAGTTAAGAAACGTATACTTGGATTAACAATATTGATATTAAGCAATAAAACGAGGTAAATCAAAAGGTTTATACACGTGCCTATGTCATAATCAACTAATGTGCCAAATTTTAGAAAATATATTTTATTTACATTCTATAGGTGGGAGAATTTTTAGCTATTTCAGTACGAGTTTTTCTGGCCAGGGTCCGAGGGCCTCCTGCGCTTGCGGGCCCTAGTACACAGCAGCGTCTGGTCCTTCGGTAGCTACGCCACTGGTTGTAAGCCATTTAGATTTTAATATTTAAATAAACTAAAATTTGAAGACTGCTCCTGTAACTTCCTATTATCTTAGCTCGGGCCTTAATTATCAACTCTTAATCTTTTACGTGGCCAGTTTATCAATATTTGTCCTACAATAAGAGTTTTGTGGTCCACTGTAAAAAGTGATGGTGTATTAGTGGCCACGCCAAGTTAGCTCTCACTCTGACGTGTCTACCTTTTCACAAACACGGTTATAAATAAAAGCGATTATAATTAATATGGATATCTGATTATACCAGCACTTTCGTCTTAAATCGTTGACATGAGTTAATATTTTTTTTCTTGGTGAGGTATTATTTAGTAACATACATCAGGGGTCGGCAACCGGCGGCCCATTGACGAATGGTGGTGAGTGGTGGTTTTTAAAGAATTTTGGACATATTTTTTATCGAGTTTAATGGAAAATCGTTATGCTTGATTTGTCTAAAGAGTATTTCTGTAGTGAAGGAATATAACCTGAAGCGACATTACGACACTGAGCACAAAGCTAAATTTGACTGTTTTGAAGGAGAAATACGAAAAAGGAAAATTTCCACATTGAAATCGTCATTACAAAATCAACAAACTGAATTAAGGTTGTGGCAGACAACAGCGAATCGAATGTTCGTGCCAGCTACAGGGTAGCAGA
The DNA here is from genome assembly GCA_927399485.1 of Calamotropha paludella. Classification (NCBI taxonomy): domain Eukaryota; kingdom Metazoa; phylum Arthropoda; class Insecta; order Lepidoptera; family Crambidae; genus Calamotropha; species Calamotropha paludella. The sequence goes on along the minus strand of OV656803.1, from coordinate 25,378,821 downwards.
GATTTAAGTAAAAATTGGACGTCCGTTTACCGATAGTGTATTATATAAGTTCTTAGCTTTCGTAGAAGAAATATGCCCAGAGCAGAAAAAAATGTTTAAAAGTCTTAGTCTCTCTGCTATAACTTGCACCCGACGTACCGAAGACTTGGGTGCTAATTTGTGTTAACAACTCAGGGATTAGGCGCAGTCTTTTGACTGCTTCTCTTTAACAATGGTTATTACGGATACAGTTCAGCTAGTCATATTTGTACGCGGCATTGATGACAACTTTTTAAGAAGATCTTGTGAAAGTGTGCAGTTTGAAAGGTACAACTACGGGAGAAGATTTATTTCACCATTTGGAACAAGCCCTGGATTCATTGCAATTAAGCTGGGAAAAGTTAACAAGTGTCACTACCGATGGAGGCATGAACATGAGCGGTCAAAACAAGGGTGTTGTTGGGAGAATCATCAGCAGCAATCCATTAAAGGGCATGACTGTCTGTCGTTGCTTTTTATTAAGTTATAGCTTCTGGTATTTTATGTAATAACTAAATAAATGACAAATGAACTGTTGAATTTCATCAAACTCTGTTCTGTACATGATTGTTGCGTGAAGGAATCGTCAAAGACTGTTGCGCTAATAATGTAAGTAAGAACGGTATCGGTTAAAAAGTCAAAGTAGGTACAAAATTAGGTAAGTATATCTTGGTCCTCAAGTAAATATTTTTATTAAAAGGTCACTTAAAACCATTAAATTTTTTTATTTTTCGACTGTGTTCTACATATATTTTTATTGTTATTACCTCTTTATTTATTATATTTGTATGTCTATCCGTTACCCTAGTACTATCTAAAACAAGTCTTACATTACCTACTAAGGACTCGTCTGATTGGTACGAATGTGGGAAATAACATTTTTTTTTTAATCAAAATCGATGTTTTTAGTTTGGTGTCTAAAATAATATGAACAAGGAATAAAACTTTTAAGAAATTACATAAATGTTAAATTCATCTTCCTCCTTCCTCGTCAAAGAAATTCTATCGTAAAATTTAAAGAACTTGTCCAAATAATATTTTGTAAAATACAATTTTTATCCACTCACTTAGTTTCTTTGGTGAACAAATTTATATTATTAATAATTTAGGATTACAAATTATAAAACGTTAATGTAGTCTTGTCGTAATCATTAGTTTAACAGTACTTATTTAGGCAGACATTAAGCAAGAAAGACGCACCTTGACAACATTATTTAAGGTAATGGAAAAATTAAGTTAGAAGTTTTGATTGAAAAATTTGAAAAAAATGTGGGTACAATATTTTATTGACACTACACTTTTTTTCATAAAAATCTGTTCAAATTGTAACCAATTTAATATATTCAATTTCTTTAGGTACTCATGAAGACATATGTTCTTCCTAGGAAGAAGTAGTTCCTCTACTTTAAAACCGTGAAACTGTAAGAGTATTATTTTGAAATTCAAAAGTGCATTTAAGCTTTATTTGATAATAAGCTTAATCTAATTATTTATCTTTATCATAAACTAGCTGTCCCGGCCACGCGTTGCTATGGTAACGTTAATTGATTATAAAAGCTGTCATTCTTAGACTTATGGTAACTATATATGGTAACAAAACCACAGACACAAAGTATTGTCACAATATAATGTAACGATAAATTAAGAAAATATAAAGTGTTCGTGCTACGTAGCATTGTACATCGTACATCTCAGATAGAGAGAAATAATAGTAGGGTGTGGTATAAGAAGGTTAAAATGATGGCTTGGAGTCATCCGCAGTGGAAAGGTACAGTCAACAGTACATAAACCTATACAAAACTGAAAATTCTCTATTACATTTTCAGCTTTGAGCCTAACACTTACACTTTAATGTCAATTGTGTAATCTTACACTTTGTGGTAGAGTGAGGTGCCGATGCCGTTACTCGGTTATCGATTCGAGCTTTGATCTGAAAGAAAATAATAGATTATTTTGAACATCTGTTCAAAATAATTTTTTATTTTTCTTTTGGTATTCTCGTCCTCTCCGTCTTCTTTTTCGATTTTTCCTTCTATTATATTTTTGATAAGGTAGTCGTGTCGTATAAGGTGACCAGCTGTTCTACTTGCTTCATCTATTCTCAATGTTGCCAATTATACGTTTTTTTTACTCTCTCCAACAGTAATTTTTAATATCCAAGTTATTCTTTTCATTCTTCTCTAGTACCAAGTCTCATGTCTGTAAATATATCGCTCATGTTTCAAATAATCATATATTGAATGATGGTGATACTGTAAGACTTAGTGAGTCGATTTTAAATAAAATGCATAATAACTTTAGTATATATGATTACGGCTAATGTAAATAACCTTACCTATAGCTAGCATTCATGTCAAGGAAATTAAAAGTAAACATGTGGCCTCAACGACCCAGACTCACACAACGACAACATTTTTATAGAAACAAAATCGGCTGGATATAGAAAGTATTTCAAAATTTCGTGCAAAGGAATCTATCAAATGTCTATAAGATGATGAAATGTGGTCAGTTCTTCCTTCTTACTCGTTATAAATATTGGGACACCGGTGTTCGATAATGTTTCCTTTCCTTGCAATGTTCCTATTTACAAACTTTGAATTGAACATCGATGAGTGTCAGATAAGAAGAATACTGCGTTTCTTGTTCGTGTACAAAGTTGGAATGCAGCTTTAAACTGCAGACTCAGTCTTGGTTTAACTTTGAAAACTTAATTAACTTGAATTTGAATAACTGAAAAAACGATTGAAAATAAGAGTGTTCCGCTCTCGTATCTACGACTTTAATTTAAAGTTCGAGGGTTGTTTCGATTTCAAAATTAATTATTATTTCATGTTACAGCGGTTTTTCAAACAAATATAAAAATTATATTAATGTTTAACTAATTCAATAACTTAATCCGCATTAAATTTGTATTTTACTTGACATTCTCTTAACTCATTGTACCTATATACTTGTGGCGAGACTAACTACGAGAATGGTATCAATTTTTTTTTCTTGCAAAAACACTTGCAAATCTTGCAATCCATATGCACGCCGTTTCCTTTTACAGCTGCTCTTCGGTACACCTGATTTACTAAGTACTGACTATTGGACAAAGTCGTACCTATGATTTACGTTCGTGCTGTGATTAACTATTTTTCAAATATTTGTATACGATTTTCCTAAATTCATTTGAAACATTTGCACTAAAATTTACAGAATACTGAACAACAGTCAAGCTACTATTTTGTAAAACCGAAATAGTTTTTTAGTTTGGTTTTTTCAGAATGGTTTATTAACATAAGCAATGTGTATGGGCACTAAATTATTTTGTAATATTTTATAAAGTTGTTTACTTAACCAAGGATTGGTAAAAAGATCCTATTTGCCTAGCACTTGACTTCATGCATTTAATGATTTTTAACGCTGAAACGGGAGACGGTCTATAAAAGGGGCAAAATGTAGGTATCGACCTCACGTTTTTAATTTTCTACATTATGAAAATCAGAACCAGTTATCGGGAGTACGTATATCCAGAATTGATATTGACATTCAACAACAAAATTTCAAATATCATCAATTTATATTAATCTCTATGCGTTGGATTTCAAAGTAAAAATCGATTGAGAAAACCTGTCATTTTGGAAAGATTAATTAGCCATTAACTTTAATATTTTTCAAATTTTTGTAACACTTTACTTCATTTCACAATTAAAAATAGTTTTACAATATGTTGATAATTGACAAATGATTATATTTACTACGAATCATTAATGTAAATTGATAATAAGTAGTAAAGAAACCATACTGTTAACACTGACAGCCCGTTCATCAAAGAAGACAACAGTAATAGCCCACTTTATTAAGTCTATTTGCATCCAATCAACTATTCGCTATGAAATCACACGGCAAATTGATTTAAGCTATGCACGAACGTACCTGTATTAGGTGGGCACCTACGAAATTGCGTATTTAAATAAGTAGATATATATAGATACACATATGAGAGAGTTTATAGAGGTTGGCAGCAGAGTTAGTTCGCTTGGTACTATGCGTGAGGTGGGCAGGGGTGGACAAAGGGGGGAACAGGGGGCCTCCCACTAAACCCCTAAACGCCTAAAGGGGGTCGTCCAGAGAAAGTAAAACATCCTGGTATGAGGGAGGCTAGCATTGTCAAGTCAATGTATAAGTATACCTTTAAACTATATATCGGGCCCTATACTATACGTTGTGGAGTGCTTATTTACATATGTATATAAGTTTATCTATTATGTAGACATAGGAAGTGGAGTAGAGCAGGTTGGTGAGAGGGACGCTGAAATTTGCTTACGCACGTTCGGAAGCACAAACGGACATGTTGATATTGATTCTGGCCCTGGCTCGACTAATAACCAATTTTAATGTTTACTTCGTTGATGTCTTTTTTATAACGTAGGAATGAAGTGTAACGACATCGTAGTGTTATGACACCGTCGTGTGATGACAATTTTTTGTTTGATTTGCGGTTAAGACTTATGTAAGGTATTTATGAGGAAGTGTGCATATCTTTCGTATTTTTAATATACATCCTAAATTCAAGATTAATATAGTTATAAATATTGAAAAAAAGTAAATTGAATATTAAAATTTTAAAGCATTGCTTAGAAGAAGTTTTTTTGAATAAACATTTTCTTTTGAAAATTGCAAAAGATATTCAGATCAAATACGCTCCTAAGTGAATGAGTTTAGTTATACCACAAAACTGTAACCTTACCAGTGTTTATGGTCTGTTTTGAGTACGTAAGCCTTAATGCTTACAATGCAATGCTTTTCAACTTCCTTACATTAAAAAAATATTTTTGTCCATGATGCTTGACTTTCAGAAAAGATGTATAACTTGCAAAATCAAAGAAACTAAGAATACCTAATAGTGATCTGTAACCGGCATAATTTCTGTTGACATCAGAGGTTCCATAGTTAATGTATTCCTCTGGGTATTTAGATTTAATTATCAAGGTTAAATAGCGTCCCTCGGATCGTACAGTGTATGAATTAAGCAGTAAGCGTACTGCTCGGCGCACTCAGTATAACTCCTCCGCTACTACTCAACTTACATAACGCAGCTTTAATACTATAGGGGCACAATTCGAAAAACATGATTGTTGGAAAAACGCCTATAATTTTGAGCCCTGTAGTTTCGCAAAATCGGTCATAAATAAATTAAACTATTAATAGCAAGTAACTAGTGCTGGGATAAATTTAATGTGCAGTGCAGCTGAATTGCACAACCTTGTTCCGCCATCCCCATTTTTTCATCGGACAACCAGACTAACAAATTGGCGACACCGTTATATGGTGGATACACCAAAGAGTCGCACTAAGCGTTTTGGTTTCAATTTTATGATGCGTACCGCTAAGGAGTGGAACTCTTTGCCTGAGTCTGTGTTTCCTGACAAATACAATTTGGGGGTCTTCAAGTCACGAGTAAATAGGTATCTTCTGGGCAGGCGCGTCACATCCTAGATCGCATCGACGCTTACCATCAGGCGAGAGAGTGGTCAAGCGCATGCCTATTTTCTATAAAAAAAAAAAAAAAAAAAAATGTGCGATAAATATTTCATGCTTAATGAACATACTCTTATGATGTTTTATGATTTTGCTATTAATAGTTTAATTTATTTATGACCGTTTTTGTGTAACTATAGTGCTCAAAATTCTTTAAAGGCGTTTTTCCAACAATCATGTTTTTCGAATTGTGCCCCTATAGTACAAAAGCTGCGATAAGCCTATTAAAGTGGAAAAGTGATACGAAATTCTCTTTAAAAAAATGCGTGTAATTAATTAAAAAATACGCAAGCGGGAATCGTAGGTACCTACGCCTGCCGCTGTCTGGGCTGATGCGTAGACCACACTTTTGTATCATTGGTAAGACAACGAAATTGGTGAATGTTTCATACTTATTCGTATTTTACTGTGTCATCAAATCGTTAGTGGTTGGAATTATATATACATATACATTTTCAATATGTAAACATTCACTTAAGAATGAAGAATTTTAATGATTATGGGTTTTTCACTAATTTCTTGCTAGAAAGCGTATTTTTTTTATTGCTTAAAATATAAGTCAAAGGGCTATAAAGTATGCTAGTGGTACTGTTGTACCTACCACCTATGCAGAGTCACATGGATCGTTTTTAATTCAATTATATGATCCTTTATAATCATCAAGAGAGCTAAATATGAAATCTTGGAAAAGCACGCTTTTCGGATTAGGTGCCGTATTTAATTTTATTTCTTGCATGCCCAATGCCATAATTCAATAAGATATAAAACTGAGGGCTTATTGAATTAGGTGTGAATGAACGTGAAGTGAGTGAATGTGTGTGTGTGTGAAAGTTGTTTATGGCAATAATAAACCAATTTTTACTTGATTAGTATTGGCTAAGAAACGTAAGCTTACCGGTGATCGCAAACTGTAAGTAAAGAGACATCATTCTGTTAATGTTAACAGAATGGTGTCTCTTTTCTTTGCCTTTGGTTTATGTTTGGGTACATGTTACTCTATTACTCGTTGTTATATATCATAAAAAGAGACACCATTCTGGTAACGTTAACTCCTTGTAATAGATAAACTTGTACCCAGACATAAATCAAAGGCTAAATAGTATCCGTACTACTAACTAAATCTTCAATATTTAAATTAAAAGAAAAAAAATAACGAATAAGAATTAAACAATACCAAAATCCCCTGGACCAAATAAATTTTGAAACATTTCGTAGAGAAACCGAAAAAGAAATTAAGGAATGTTTTTATAAATATACTGCGTCAGTTGAATCATATACAAAAAAAAATACCAAACCTTTTGGGACACCCTGAAAAATATCTATTCGGGTGGTGCTGGATGATCAGGTGGGTTCCGATGGGGTTGGTGTATGTAATTTATTCAATAGTTTATCAGTCTACAGTGATGGCAGTGATGGCTCTTCGATTGACAGTGTACATGAGGAGTCGTAGTGAAATGCTCTCTGTTCCCTATTTATTCTAGATGAGAGATGTTAAGGTTGTTACAAAAAAATATATATATTCACAAGGGAAGTGCTCCGGATTATATACTTCCTTCATTTGTTGTTAGATGTGCCGTATCATTATCACTTCCACTTAATTTCATTTTAAACGAGTCTCTTAGGACTGGCATTTTTCCGAAACAGTGGAAGCGAGCGAGAATAGTTTCTTTATACAAAAAAGGAGGTCGAGACTAAATACAAAATTATCGGCCGGTGTCAATCCGGTCAGTATTGTCGAAGGTCTTTGAAAGATTGTTGTATCCTATTCTTTTTTCTTGGTTTTGTTTTGCCTTGGTTAGAATATGCTTCTGATATATACTTCGAAAAATCTGGTGTTCCACAGGGGTTCATATTGTATCCTCTTTTATTAAATCTATATATTAACGACATACCCAAGTGCTTCGTAAATTCCAGATGCCTAATGATTTCTAATGACATGAAGTTTTGCAAAGAAATTAATAGTTTGGACGACGTTCCAGCTTTACTGGAAGATATAAACAAGCTGTCCGAATAGTGGTTCCAAAATCGTATGAAATTAAACACAGAAAATGGTTCCATATAAAGTTCACCACTAAACGTAACCTAGTCCAATCTAAATAAATCATTGATTGATATATACTTGAGGAACTTAAGTCAATCCGTGATTTAGGAGTTACATTTGATTTGTAGCTTTGTTTCCACCAGTACATTGATGAAATATGCCGATCAGCAAGGAAAATGTTAGGATTCGACATTAGGCAGACGAAAACTTTTAAAAGACTGAGCACAAAAAAAATGTAATTTGTTACTCTGGTCCGAAGTAGGTTAGAATATTGTTTTGTAGTTTGGAATTTGTATTATTATCAGATCTATAAAGATCGAATAGAGAGCGTTTAGAGGTGCTTCACATTGTAACACTCACGATATAATTATTATCAAAGGCAACCATATGCTACAATGACAGTTACCTAAATATTGATGGCGCATGCTATGGCTATTTTTTAAAAGAGTTGCATGTACCTAATTACTGTAATTGTTTTTTTGTTAAGCATAAGAACATGTTAACTCTGTTGATGATCCATTTAAATAAATAAATATTGGTGTAGCGATAACCTACTATAGATAGAAGATATTACTAAAAACAACGTAAAAGTGGGACGAATGATTATTTGGCAAAATAATATTAATTAGAGAAAATTATAGCGCATAGCGATTTCGTGTCTAAAGCTCACTCCGAAGCTATTCTGTAAAAATTATAATCTCAGTAGATCTAATAAGCTCCAGTCCCATGTGTGTTGAGTTTGGAAAACTGCATTTATCCATTTGCTTCCAAAAAACTTGTCAAAAGGTTGTAAAGAAACGTTTGGTGTAACATCAATTCATAAGAAAAAAAAGGTTTAATTGTTTATGAAATGTACTTTTGTGTTAATTATATTACATTTTAATACGTTATGTATACAATTGTATCCAAAACATACATATGAAACAATTCAGCATAAATAAATCTATAACTGCCTTAATTAAGAAGTTCTATAAATAAGTACTATTACATATTAATTTAAATTCTTTAAAATATAAATATGATCGTGATATTTCTTTAACTAATTTAGATAAAACAAAACAATACTATACATATAAATAAAATTGGAGTGTCTGTTTGTAATATTGAAATAACCCCTTTTTACTACATGCATATGAATATATATACGGTACATACACCAAAATAACATGTTTTACATTTTTTGTCTGTCTAGCTGTCTGTTTGTTCCGGCTAATCTCTGAAATGGCTGGACCGATTTTGACGGGACTTTTATTGGAAGGAAGCTGATGTAATAAGGAGTAACTTAGGCAACTTTTATTTTAGAAAAAATCTTTTATTTTAGAAAAATAACATTACTGCCACAGCAACGCGTGGCTGTGTCAGCTAGTTGTATATAAATTATATAGGTAGATTATATAGGCAATAGTGTGTAGCATTGTAAACGATCTCCTAAAGACCCGAAGGGAAATCACTTGCTTGTATACAATTGCCCCTTTTTATCCGGTGCTCTCTTTCTAAAACTCGACCAATAGTGTTAAAATTCTAATCTGAGAGTAACATTAGCAAAACATCGTGTGAATCGTAATAGAAAGGGTGTTTGGCGAAAAATGTTACATTTTATTTTTATTACGCCATGAATTAACTTCTTGTAATCGTTTAGTCATTATTGTCCAATTTCTTTTCTGTCGCGTTTCTTCATAAAACCTACAATCTATTTTACCTTTATTACGAATAGTTCTTAGAGTTATAAAAACAGTAAAATCGAGTCATTCGTAATGTATTTAAAATTTAAGAAATTAATTTATTTTCGATTTCCTGATGTATAAATTCATTTTGCGGAAAAAAAAGTAATTTCTTTCAGTTTTTGACAATTAAGATTAGCTGCCCAACCTTTTCTTCATAACCAATAATTTGTTCTTTAGCATTTATATTATTATCTTTTCGTTCTTATCGATAGCTATTCTAAGTTAGTTACAGATTTAAAAGTTGGGGTGATCTTCGTAAGAACTAACTACGACTACACAAACTTGTGTTTCGCATCTCGCTGGGCTATTCTGAAATACTGCCTTAATAAGAATGAGATTAGTTACAGAATTGGCAATACGGGACATGGATTTACTTTCGAAAATTATTATTAAGTATGTTTAAAAATATTTTAGTTTTTTAAGTTTTATGGTACTATCAATGCCGCGATGAACAAAGATTATAGCAATTCTGCCTACTGCAACGAGGGTTATATCGCCACTATGTTTGTGTGATGAGTATTAATCATTTGTGATGATTATTAAATTATTATTAATGTATTAAACCTCTAATTGAGTTTTCCACAACATTGTTAGTATATTATATGATTTTGAACAGACTTAGATATTCTGTCATTACATAGTATCATTTAGTTCTTACTATATTTCTATGTTTTAAATCGACAACCCTTCTTTGACATTCTAATTTCACCAAATTTTTCTTTACAATCATCGAATAACGATCACACGAATAGAATTTCTCATATATACGCTTTTAACGTTCATTACATGCAATTTATTGTTAAAAAATGTAGGTTAGTTCTTTTTCTTTTCTTGTATAGATATTAAATAAGTCCTAAGATTTAATAATGTTTAAATAGGCGGGATAACATTAGCCACAGTCGCATAGATTTATTTGATGCCAAAGCATTTACTGAGGGAGCTTGATAAGTTGAGTAACAGCATATAAAAACTTATTTTCATTGACCTGATCTGGGGGTTCTGTTACGTTAGTCTCACGATTTATAACCTCTATGTCATTACTTTCATAGTATCAAGTATCAAGTATTTTCATTTTTACCTATCTATCGTAAGTCATTAAGTATTTAGTTCAAATATTCCATTTTTCTTTTTGTTTCTCTTAAGGTAAAGAAAATCGCTTGGCTCACGATTAATATTGACATGTATAATTAAAAGACATTTAGGACTATAATTAAAGTATTAAGAAGTAAACGAAGTAAATAAACGTATAAAATTTGGATTAAGGTAGGTCAATGAATAGCAAAATAGCAACCAATTGTTAATTGTACAATGGCAACGCGGTACCTACTTGCTGGTTGTTTTGTTGGAAATATGAAGTATGGGGACCGCTCATTGAGTGAATTTGAAATTTTATTTCCAAATTAGTGCCACTCGCAATAACTATTACGACGTGCTAAGTTAAAAAAACTTTTTCAAACATCGTTTCGAAAGAAAAACATATATGGCATAAGTATTAGAAATTTTTCACGATAGCAAAAGGTAGTTTAATAATATAAAACTTAAATTTGTTAAACGCCGCACATTTTTAGGGTGTAAGTTACGCCGCCACATGTAGAATATTTTAGGGTGTAAGTTGGTTTCAAGTTTTTATGATAAAAATAATTCTCGAAATTGTCGTTCCTTTGTAACCTTAAATAGAGTGCAAAAACTCAACACAATTCAAAATAAAGAATATTCCAACATAAACCACTGATTAATTACAGTTAAAAGACGAAGCACCTTACTAATTGATAAAAGCAACCACAAACAATGAAAATAATACTAATTGTTATTAGCAGTAGCCACTGCTCTCGCGTCACTGTCAAAAATCATTTGTTATACCAAAATAAACTATCGCATGCTCTTCCCAAGCGTTTGGCACTTGCTTTGATTGTATCAGTTGCCGCTTGGGGCACTGTCGTTGCATAATCGCAAAATTGTCGTCTCTTTATATGAATTTATGCTTTAAAAGCAATAGTTGTACAATTATCGCGTTTGCGACTGTAGACTGCAGTTACTAAGATTGCCAGTTGTCCATCCCCTGTCATTGGAAATGGCAAACGACTGCACTAATAAAAAAAAAAACGCGCGTGGTGAGTTTTGGTCATTATCCCTTCAGTGTTTCCGTCCATAAGACGGACTTGTGCCTCAGAGATTGAGGTCATTAATAGGATAATGACGATGATTGCCATCTTTACCAAGATTCACCATTACCAAGATTATAACCATCTTTTTATTTCAGTAAATGTGTATTCCTAGGTTAGCCAGTAACAGTTGCACATCCTGAGATCTTTCTACGAATTATATAATATCAAAGCTCATTATCTCAGTTAGGAAAGCACTTGACTATATTGCGTAGAATCCAAGGGTCCCAGTCTAACCCAAGCAGCGACTTTTTTTATTAGGCTTCGCTCAAAACAAAAAGTTCCGTCTTTGCTTGTATGTTTGTATTGTAATTGTCCCGGCATAACGTTTGACATCTCTTTACCTTTAAGCTGAACGACTACCGCCAACTTAACTTCAGGGAACTAAACTAAGCAAACCTAGGAATATGACGTCCATCCATCGAAAAATGCGGTAGTGACGGTCAGTTTGTGCTGGAATTTCGAATTAATTGGACGTGATTTAGGACGAGAAGTGCTATGATATGTGTTCAGAGGAGGATACCATTCGTCATATGAAAAGAAGATTGATTATTGGGTATTTCATGAAAAAAAAACGCTTTTTGCTATTTATGTTCACTGCCTGCGCGCGATCACTCACTGTACAAACCCATTTAAATTTAAACAACACTAGGCAAAGATGCCAGAGGAGTGAGGTAAAGGGTTCAGAAGCACTTAGTTTAGCTCACGTAGTTTCGGATAGGCCTGCACAACTAAGTTATTTCAAGTTAGTTGTACTATTTAAAGTAGCTTAGCTGGCATAGTTTGCGGTGGACGCACATGTATGAAAAACTGACTCGACTATGTGAGCCCAGCTATTACTTAACAGTTTAGTTGGCGGTGGATGATCGGTTTTAGTCTTTTAGGGAACACTAACTTATAGCTTAAAAAATCTAGAATATATCTGAATAAAAATGTTGTACAAGTTGATAGAAAACATTGGAATTAAAAAAGAAACTAGTGGAACAAGGGAAGGACAACGCTGTCGGCTTTTTCATTAGCCGACTGAATAAGATGACAAGTCAGGTGTCTTTATTTAGGTAAGTAAAGTAAGTTACAAAATTTTCAGATTTTGAATTTTGATATTCGATTTTAGTACTGTCGTAAAAATATTTTAGGAATTCTGTTTTTAGTTGTAAATCTGAAGTTTACTTCCCTGGACGTAGGTTGATTGCCTACCATCTATACTCAGAAGTGAAAATCCTACGTCTGCCTATCACATTATGGTGCGGTCTTCTAGCACAGAAATGTTTTTTTAGTAATAGCAATAATTTAAAACTCAGGAAACATTGTTCCGCAAATAACCTAATAAGTTTGGGGCATTCGAAGAGAGAAGCTAAGTGGGTTTGCCACAATTCACTGTTGTTACGTTACTATACTACTATAATTTGAGTTACCAATAGGTCCGCGGACTTCATAGAAGGACTTACACATATAGTACTTACTCAACAAAACTCCATCAACGTCTAGGGTTGTCAGACAAGTTAGCAAAGAGCATACTTTTTTATCCTACTTTATTTTTATTATAGAAAAAATATTATATTGTATATAATAATAATAATATTATATATATTGTGAAATATTGTATCTGTTAATAAGTTAGAAATTATATATATAAATATATATACCTAAATATGTAATGTGTCTTTCAACAGAAGAAAAATATCAGTATTGGTAAAGGCTAGTTCAGCACTGCATTTATTGTTTTATTTACATGATGAATTTACAATAACGTAGTCTTATATAAAAGATTAAAATTCTAGGAATCGGTTACATATGAGATACTTGATAGAAAAATCTGCTAATAGTAAAATACAGTAAATACATCTTTGAAAATTTCATTTGTTTACTTTTTAACGCAGTTCACGGCAATAAAGTGAAAACCTTTCGACTGTACTGAAGTTGCACATCCATAGACATATTATAAATAAGTTAACTGTAATGAGTGGGACACTCCCTAACATGAAGTTTTAAAGGTTTTTTTGAGTAGGTGCTTTAGTACGTATGGACTTTTTGAGTAGGAACTGTCGCGGTATGTGCTAGCAAAAGATGTCATAGCACAGAATGTTTGTCTTGTATATGCCATATTTATAAAAACACTGCCAACTTTACGTTTTGAGGACCAGTTGGTGCTGCCTTAGCTATCCGGCCTGCACGCTATAAGTCCTATATAGGTTCGAATCTTGGTAGTGGCATATGTTTGTGTTATGATCATAAGCAGCTATTCCCAAGCCAAGGTTGTATGTGTACGATCTACGAAACGACCTACATTTAATATGTTTAAAGTCATCATTTTCAACATAATTCTGTCAGTCTACATTCAACTCGCGACTCATCGCGTTACATTCATTACGCAATAAAAGTTATTTTAAGTTATTTCAAACTTTATCATTCATCACCTTTGGTGTGTGACCAATCATACAGTATGTTTTTCAGTAAATATAGTATATGCGCTCTGCTTAGTTTGGGTCTAAAATTTGATGTACTTAACTATTAATGTATAAAATGTATGGTACGTTTTAATTATATACCCACAGTTTATACTATAAGTTTAGTAGTAGTATTATTTTAAGTGAAGGGGTAAATGTTACACATTATAAGATACGCTACGTATATCATGGCGTTCAGAATAAAAGGATATATAAGGCTGAAATATAAGGCTTAGTTTAAGCCATAACGTGTAACAAGCATAAGGTACAAGTAAAAGTTAAGCAAGTTTAGTGTAATGAATGTGAAAAGATAACAAAATTTAATTAAGTTTCATCGAGATGTTGATACGGGTGAGCGGGGCCGGTCGCCGCATGTAAATGTAACAGCGGAACAGCGGAGCTGGGTGGAATGGAAAATATATATCAAGCGAAAAGTCCACTACACACCCCAGGGGGCAGGACGTGCGTTCGATTCAAACGAGCCGAGCCACCCCAAGTGCCTTCCTTATCGTTCGGGTGCCGATGCTTGCTGTGACGTCATGCTGCACGGCGGCAAAATGCTTCGTGGCATGCCGCGCTGTGGCATAATATTCAAGTCTTTATGTTGAATGACAGCAATTATGTATTAGTTTTATCTTCTAATTGCCTTAATTAATGTTATAGTAATATTTACAACATCATTAGTGATATCCTGCCCTTCAGTAACTTCAGGGTTCAATAATGTATCCAAATATATTTATTCATTTTTAACTTAATGGTTTTTTCGATGTGAAAAGTCAACATCGAGACACCTAATTTAATTTAACAACATTTGTGAACACTTAAATTTACAATTTCCAGTTGGCGATCGTTAGTAATATTTCAAGATGTATGAAACTACGTTCGTCTAGGCTCCCAGCTATTGAAGCGTCTTTTAGATGTAATTTCAGATTTCCTCGTAGCCCGTAGAAAGTCTTTCCGAAAATAAATATGCTTAAACCCGACCCCGTGCCTCTGAGAGAGGAAAAAATATTTAAAATTAAGAAAATATTTGTTTTTCAGTTATGTAAACATCTCTAATTACGACCTGTTCAAATTATTATTTTTTTCTCTGCAGCGTGCGGAGCGGCGCCCTAATTAACATCTATTACAGGTATTTTGAGAACAGAGGAGTATCATTGGGTAAGGGCGTTGAGTACACTCAATTAAACGAGATCCGCCCTCTCGCTTCAGCAGCCCGCTCCGCTGGCCGTTTCTTACACAGTTTTAATGTCCATCTTTTTGAAATTTATTGGGAACATGAAATAGGTGACGGTGAATTTTACTCGTTGAATTTTGGAAATATTTATTAACATATATCAACATCGGTATACACATAGTATGTATATTATGAAAAGTTTCATCATTCAGTAAATTAAGATTAAATAAATACGGCACTCGTAAACTATGTAGGTATAGGAAACAAAATTATATGACAGTTCCCACAACGAATGCATGGCTGCTTAATAAATACCTCAGTCACAAAACACGGTGGTGTATATAACGCGTGAAATTAAAAGTATTTTTAATAACAATATTTTATGATAATCGCTAACATAAATTATAAGATGTGTGAAAAAGGTCTAAGAAAATCTTAGTTTCTTAAAATAAAACATTGTATTGAACAAAGCAACAAAGGAAATTTGTTAACAATTTTGTCTTTATTGAGACTGTTTCGCTCTTCTAAGTCTTCAAAACCAAAATATCATTGACATGAACTACACTCGCGAGCAACCAAATCGACTCAAGCCCTAACTCTGAGTATAGACTCTGTTTTCAAGAAAGTTATAGGAGATATTTTTAAAAACTATATATCATCTGAAAGCTCCAAACTGCAGCTTTAATAAGATATCACCATTATCAATATCCGTTCATTATCTTTGTAATTAATGATATCTAAACATAAATACAGGAAAAACAGGAATTTGTGAGAAGATGTTGTGGTTGGGTATTTTAGAAATAAAAGAAAATTGATTAAGAAAATACATAACAATTTAATAAATCAATACTTGGTATTCCCCCCCCTAGCCCTAATCACCGCTTGAAGTCGATTCTTCATTGATCTGATCAACTTTTTGACGTCCTCTTGAGGTATGTTAACCCACTCTTCCAACAATGCTGCCTTCAACTCTTCCACCGTCGAAGGGGCTTGATTTCTGGCTCGTACTATTCGTTTTAACTGGTCCCATAAATGCTCGATCGGATTCAAGTCTGGACTGAGCGCAGGCCAGTCCATTGTACGCATCTGGACTTCATCCAAAAACTGCTGGGTAATGCGCGCTGTATGACAACGAGCATTGTCGTGCATTAAGACGAAGTCCTCGCCGACAAATCCTTCATAGGGAACAACGTGTTCCAGGAGAATATCGGTGATGTACCGATCAGCTGTAAGCCCGCCTCCTCGGCCTCCACCAGACACGAAAACGAGCTCCGTCTTTCCCTCTAAAGAGATGCCGGCCCACATCATACAGGAACCACCGCCATATGCTACTGTTTCAGCGAAACAGCATTGGGCAAATCGTTCGCCCGGACGCCTGTAGACTCGGCCTCTTCTGTCGTTGCCATGCAGACACATTCTGCACTCGTCAGTAAAGAGAACCGACTGCCATTGGGCAATGGTCCAATTGACATGCTCTCGAGCAAACTGAAGACGCGCTTGTCGGTGGGCTGCAGTCAATTTGGGCCCCGTCGCAGCCCTTTTTGGAGTGAGATTGGCTGCTCTCAGTCGTCTTCTTATTGTCCACTCGCTTACAGCTACACCACGAACGTGCCTGAGTTCTTGTTGAACATCAACACTCGTCAGATGCCGATTGCGCAGCGATGTTGAGACAATGAAACGGTCGTCTCTGTCAGAAGTACACCGGTGGCGGCTGGTTCTTGGTCTTCGATTGAAGGCACCGGTCTCTCGAAATCGTCTGTAGACCCGGGACACAGCAGACTGGCTCAAGCGAAGCTGGGCAGCGACTACTCGCTGGCTAAGTCCTTGTTCCAACAAGGCAACAACTTGAGCGGCTTCTTCAGGTGTGGTATCCACGGTAACGTGGAAAAAATGATTGCAATTCTCGGAGATGTGTACATGTCAACTTGTGATAAGCGACTGATAAGGTGTGCCGGTTGCGAGAGCTTTTATAGGGGTGGCAGTTAGCGCAAGTCGCGGATAGCGTAATGAGCAAAACGACTCATAGTGCTATTGATGTAAAAATGAATGCGTTAGATTTAAAAAAAAAAAACAATATTAGTGTTTTATGAAAGCTTGTATATTGAGCTTTCTAATGACAGTCTTTTTTTATAAATACCTTGTATACTTTACGTAAAAACAAAGTTTGTAAGCAGAATGAGGGCTTGAGTCGATTTGGTTGCTCGCGAGTGTAGATAATATTTTCCCGACAATGTTATTATGGAAAAACTTTTGCAAAGACAATACCTTTAATTTATTATGCTATTTAAAAGTATGTAATGCGGACATTATTCATCTATTTATATTTAACTCCATGTGTTAATCTTCAGTTTGAACATAACCCTAAAATAAAATTTTAATAATATACATAAAGTATAAAAATATTTTTTAAATTGTAAGCTACCGAAGTTCTTAATCAAAATGAACTTTATTTATAATAGGCTCTCTAATTATAGGCATAAAGTTTACTTGTCATCATAATACTGTATGGTATAATTTGCTATAGCTTACTGGCTGGTAATGGGTAACAAATAACTAACCTAACCTAACTTGCAATGTATGTCAAATTCTGCCTTTTAATTCATATGCTAAATTACTTCATAACAATTAAACTTATGCGTTACGAAAGGTTCCCGTAAAAATATTCTATTTCACACGTCTCACAATATTACAGACACCACCTCGTTAAGCTATGTTTTATAAATAGTATGTGATAACGAGAGAGTTTACTTATTGAAAACAGAAGGTATTCTTGAGTGTTTGTGCACGAGCCTTGAATTTTCTAATCAAAACTTTTGATAAACATTTTAAAATACAAGTATGTGTAAACCGGACCGGTCTCACGCTGGGCCGGCCGGCGCTGTGAGTCCGGCGGGCGCCGCTGCCCCGTGGTCACCCGTTCGGAACGGCCCCTTCAGGGTGGTAGCCTCCCTTTAAAAGCCAGCGGCGAGCTTCAAGAGAAAGTGCCGCGTGTGTACACTCACATGCGTAGATCCTTGGGAGCTCGGATTATGTGGAGGCAACTCCCCGTATGCGAAAGTGCGTACACACAAAGCCTTCCCACATACATTTGCATAGTGACATTGTACGGTAATAATGTATGTGACCACTCGGCTCGGCCTGCGGCGACATCTTTCAATAGATCGCCTCGCTCACTCCCCCGGGCGCCAGCCGCCCGTTTCTCCGCACCCGCTTTCTAATTAAAATACGTACTACGTATAAAGACTTTAAATTACTCAGCTGCACGTTTTTACATCCGGAAAAGTAGACCATGCAATGTTTTTGAACAAACGTTTTTATTAGTTTTTAAAACCACATACAAAAGTTATCAATTGTCAAAACTTTTCTAAGAATAAGTTAATGAACATTGAAACATGGTTTAGTTTGTAATATGTGTAAGTATATGAGAATTTGATTTACATACGCGACTAGGCACAGAGGATTTCTTGAAGTTTCGTCGATATAATGGGGAGAGAGGGGGCGGCCGACTGGTGGTGTGTGTGCCGTCTCGGACATGCACGCTACGCAGATTTCTCTAACGATTTTCCCGGAGTGTGAAATGTAAAATAAGGGGTTAGACGAGCTCAGCCCGCCCCGCCCCGCTCCCCGCCAAATTGATGACCAGCCGCCCTCTGGGAGATCTGTTCAAATTTAACACATATCGTATTTAAAAGTAGAACGTTTCGGAACCTTAAACCCTCCCTCATTAATATTCCCTTGAAAATTGTTTCAAATTTTTTCACAGTCCGTTCATACTTTATTGTTTCTAACATCGCATCTTCATCATATTCAATAAATTTAGGAACCTTCTTCATATCTGATACTTTACGATAGTGGTGTAATATACATGACTATTTTAGATCGTATGTAACTAGTAAGTAACTCATTTTCCTTATTTCCTTGGCCAACAGTTGTAAAAAAACTTTCATCTGATTCAAATGGCGGTCTGGCTATAGTGATTAGTTAGAATTAGAATCTCATTAGGGTTAATTATTTTGGTGATGATTAAATATACATCGTCCAAGAAGTAAGTAAAAGTTATGCTGTATTTACTTATATTCTTTTGTATAAGCTGGGCGCATAAGAAAAAATACTATGACGTACAGATGACGTCACATTCCACGCAGACGCGTGGTTTTAATATGATACAGCCGAAAATTTAGTTTTTAATTTAGTGTGTATGTTTCCCGGAATAATAATGGTGGCATGTACTTACTATTATTTGACATTCACAGTTGTCAGTTACGTTACAGAAAATCATAACTTTTAACATAAAGATTTCTTTTTATCATTCAACAGCCGTGTGGAGTCCGGCCGAGTTGAATAGCATTTACTTTACACACGTAACGGTGTCTGAAATGCGATTAACGATGCCGGAGGTCACCACTATACAGCTGCCGCAGACCACAAAAAAGGCAGCAGCGACAATCGCATTATGGTCTTTTGCTACGATCTCCGACTCGCCAAGAGTGGCGATTGTGGTGAAACTTTTAACTTAGGCGGAGGCTTCCGTCTAGCAGTGGACGTCTTTCGGCTTTGATGATCGTTCAACATTATACCATCGCCAACCGCCGCTCATATGTCAAAAGCTTACCCACTTGGTTGGGGTTGTTTTAAAACTATTGACGTGACAAATTACTTATAAATTTGATCGTTAGGTTCACAACTATTAATTATTCTGTTTTATGTGGATATGTTGTGATACTGTTACTAATTTTTAAAGTTTTTATAGCATTTTAAAATTTTCCCTGATACAAATGCGAACGCAGCCACAAAGCAACAATAGTCGTATGAAAAACTTTTTGTATCAAATAATCAAATCCAGCAATCTTATTTTTCTATACACAAAGAATAAAAAAATATGTTGATTGAATCTGCGATCCCAAAATTTCGCAGTCAGAGTGACTGACCGTTACACCAACCAAAAACTGTCTAATTATACATGAAACGCATTCAAATATTCTGAATGAAAGGATTTGAAGTTTCTTCCCGACCAATATGATTGATTAACTTATTCTTTCGTTTGCCACAAAAAGTCATTCGTACGTTCATTCTTACATAGTCCATTTTAATCAAAACTGTTCAAGATGCAATCTTTTCCTGTGGTGTAATTTTTTACTTTATTGATAAATTTATTCCGTCAGTAACTAATGCCTTCTACTAGTTTTATCTATGCGAGCTATTATTTCATTTAGTATAGAGGTCGTTGGAAATTGTCATTTACGGAAATAACATCAACTTTCGAACACATTTGATTGTAATATTCCTTTTTTTAAATAAAAACGATACTAGGTAATCTAATACCAAAATGGAACTCATACAGACACGGTTCTGTACCTATTTTCTTGAAAATGACTACCTATTTTTCATATCAATGTAAATGTTTCCCTCTTGAATGTTTTACTATTTGTTGGTGTTCCACTAACGTTCAAATACCCGTACTAACTTGAGAGATAAACGATGGTTTTAATACAAAACGAACATTTAAAATGCTCAAGAACATTATAAATATAAATAGTTATACATAGGTAATTTCGCGAGTGAGTCCTACGTCGGGAGATCTAGTATCGCGAATAAGCCGCAAGAAACTTAGGTGCTCACCAGAAATCCTGAGTCATTTGTTTAAATATCACAGATACTAAATTTTCTCAATGTTATATAAACAATGAAATCGTACAGTAGTGGGTCGACCGATTTTCTAGTGCTAAATTTCTAACTTAATAAATGTTCATTATCACAGTCACTTAATCTGGTTGATTTCTCTGTAATGAGTTTTTCAGCCGAGTGTCAAAACATATTTAAGGTTTTGATGTGTGATAAAAGACTTCGTTATTAAGTGTCATATTTTTCCTGAGTGATTTTGATATTTTTACATGTAATTTACACACTACTGAGTAGCTTACATTACAGTGAGTTTTCAGTTTTTAAATTATAGTGTGAAGATAACAATATTGACTATAGTAAACTAAAAGAATGTCAACGCAAAATTAAGACTGGCTGTCAAAATGTTTTGTTCTATATTGCTTATTCTTAGAATACCTTGATGATAAAAACAAAAAACGTAAGAAATTGTATAAAAATACCACTTACTAATATTTAAAAAAACGTGAATCCGATTTCTAAAGAAAATTTGTTATAGCGGAAGAGCTTTTTATAGACAGGTCATATACTCGTCGATTTCGTATTCTTTTTATGTATATTAGTAGAAACAATTACTATTACAGTGTTAGTTGCCCTATTAAAACCAAATAAAGTAGGGCGGGTCGGCAGCGCCATCTCACCACCTCTGTGGACCCACGAATACCCTGGAGGTCTTGCAATCATTTACAAATGGAACTCTGTGAATAGCGATTTGAGCCGTGA
The DNA here is from genome assembly GCA_927399485.1 of Calamotropha paludella. Taxonomy (NCBI): domain Eukaryota; kingdom Metazoa; phylum Arthropoda; class Insecta; order Lepidoptera; family Crambidae; genus Calamotropha; species Calamotropha paludella. The sequence goes on along the minus strand of OV656803.1, from coordinate 25,357,348 downwards.
GTATTTTGAGAGATTTTGCACCGTATGGCATTTGGTAATAAGATATAGCAAATAAGCAGACTACCGACATATTTATAGTATTCCTAAATATCTGAAATGTAACGAAAACACTTTATTCACAAACTGTAAACATAAAATACATATAAAAACATTAAGAAATCTCGTCTGTCATAAAGCCGAAATCTATTATTACAAGTAATAGGTACTATTACTGGAACCTGCGACTTTTAATATGACCACTTTTAGAAAGAATCGATGTTAAAAAAGATTTTTGCTATAAATAATTTTATGTACGGACAAGAATTAACAATTTTGCAACAATTTATGTCAATTCACACTGTATTCTCTACGAAGACTTTAAAATAAAACACTTTTTTACGGATTTTTGCGCATGTTTTATTTTATTTTATATTTAATCCTGACGTTTCGACTCCTTTACAGGAGCCGTGATCACAGGATGACTAAGATGATGGTTGTGACAACCGTTTTAACCGTAAAAAAGTGTTTTATTCTGATGTGTAATGTGCGCGGAAGTGTAAGAACTAAATACGAAGACTTTAAGTTGAAATCGATTAAAAAAATGTCGTTTCGACTCCTTTGTAGGAGTCGTGATCACGGGATGACGAAGGTAAGGATCTGTTCACGGCTACTGTATAGAAAGTCGAAACGTCAGGATTAAAGATAAAAACCGTAATGATACCATCGTATATCCATAGATTTAAATTTATATGTACTTTAATATGCCGTTGACTGGACACCGAAAAAAAGCAAATAATTATTTTTATATGGATTCAAATAATCAATCATTGACTCGAATCATAAACTGCTTTGATCTACTCTATATTTTGACTATATCTCTTACATTATTTTGTTCTATTGAATATATTTTATTTTAACACTAAGTTTTTTGTAAATACTGATAACATATTGGTATAGAATTTATAATCTTGCCATGTCTTAGTTATTTCTTAGATTTTTTACATTGTCGTGGTCATTAAATTTGTCATAGTTGTGATAAGTTGTCACATTAAATTGACACTGGTGCTATGCATTTGTTAATTTTTTAGGAATATAAAAGTTTAACGTTCTAGTAATCACTAATTCTATATGTCTAAAGTCTATCCATCGACAGATGACTCTTGACTTGACCGACAGGTTAAGAGTTCTCAATTTATATCAGTCAAAAAGTCAATCACTATATCAGTCGATTTTTAACTGCAGACTTTTAATAAGTGCTTCGAAAATGCGTTTTAAATATCACCGCTAATATCAACTAACTCTCTCTTAGCGTGAATAAGACGCATTTCAACATTGCTTGCTGCTCAAATGCTATCAGACATTTGAGCAAATAACAACGTAATCATTCCGGACAAAATCGAAGTACACGACAACATAACAGATGTAGTTTTTTTGCATTCGTTTTTTATGCTTATCTATACATATATTTTCATATCTATACAATAGTATCACTATATCTATACAATAATAAATACAAAGCGACCAATTAAAAGATACTAATAAGATTTTTAACTACTCAAAAATCAGCAGCTGATTTAAAATAAGGAATAATGACGCCACAATTCAATCAAGCTATTCAAAATGTATCATTAGTTTGAAAAAAAAAAATAGGTGTGAACTAGTTGACTACATGTACTATGATTAGTAATTGTATGAACCACTTATAATTTGCTTCTATCAACAAAAATCATGCTTTCTAGACTGTACTCAAATTTAATTTCCCATGTAAGTGATTCCTGTTTCTCATTATGGTTTATATTATTTATAACTCCAGACACTGTTTGTTTTTAATTAAAATAAAAATGTTCCTGCAACGCTTAACGTTATATCAGGCTCTATGAGAACCGGTTCAAAGCACCCCCAGATAACTGTAAATCGTTTTTTTACCCCGCTGCATTCCTATGCACCCCTATCCTATCCTTCGATACTTGATTGTGATTCTGTATTTTCTGATTCACATTTTGTTGATGCGTCCAGTTTTAAGGGAGAAAGATAGTCATTAAAGTTGTTTTATATATTAAAAAACCGTCACAAAAATATTATTTATCCTTGTCTGATTTATTGATGTCTCGATATCTTTATAAGAATTATAAATTTTTATTTCAATTATTCGAAAACGGTATATTCTTTTTCAAAACTTGTTAATTCATAAACTTACCTTTCGTATCATTTATTTACCAGGGGGCTGAAAATAATTGTCAAATATACAAACGTTATTATCGAGTAGAATTAGTTATTTTTCATTGTATTGAGATCTATCATACAAATATAAACTTAAACGCGAAAGTAAAGAATTAATTAAAAAAAATACCTTACAAAGACCTTCTTACTCTGAAGTTTCTGTAAGTCTTACTAAAAGACCTTACAGAAACTTCAGATTATTTATTTTTTTCGATAGATGTTTTTTTATTAATAGTAGTCATTTATAGATGTAGTTTTTAAAAATCCAAGTAATTCTTTTCCTGTTATAACTTAACTAGTATTTCATAAGTAAAAGTTGTAGATTAATTTTGGTAAATTTAGGCATTTAGGGGGCGAGTGGAATTATGGCTTAGAATTGTGCATGGTTTTTTAAATAGCAGCGGGAAGCAGGGGAGATGGGAATGCAGACCTACCACAAGGGGGCGCGGGGGGCGAGGTGAAAGTAATTGTTTAAGTCGTAATAATGTAAGCATAGATTAGGTTAGAACAATGACCAAAAAGCCACCAATCCTGCTTGCCAGCATGCTTTGTGCCTAGGAATAAGTTTACGAATTTTAACTATTTATTAATTATAATATAGGTATGTCAATCAAATAGTTGGAATTAGCAATATATTCCTGAAAACTAAATCGTCTAGCGTTAATATCTTCGGCCAAACCTTGCCTGGTATCTCAAACATAGAATCTATTTGATAATAATTACATTCCTAAATCGGAATTGGAAAAACAGACCAATTGTTTTTTAAGTAAAATTAGGAAATCAAAGAAAAAGTGATTTTGGAAAATTAAAATTCTTACATATATTTTTAAACGAATTTATATTTTAAAAAGATATAATTTAGTCCAGGTTTACATCCAAGCTGCAACAACATATACTTGTATTCTATTCTTTTTCTAGTAAAAGTTTCTTTAGATTTATAAATCTACCAATTAATTGGTTAAATAATTATAAGTACATATTTTTACGCATATAAAACTTTAGATAAATATATTACTTTTTTTCTCAAGCCCCTGACCTTAGGGACTTGCTAAGTATAAAAGTATTAAAAATCATAGGACTCAAGGTCATTTATCTCAACGACAGTGGTTTGTAGCATGGTATGTTTTATTTATTTAAAGTACAAAAAATCAAAAACTACACCAACATCCAACACGTTTAAATACTGTGAAAGACGTGGACAGATTTCTTATATAACCGAAATTAAATGTCCAAACCTTTAATATACCAGAACACATTCAATATGCATGCCTCATTTGTTGAATGATTAAAATTAAAGTTCAAAAGCTATGTTTTAAAAATTTGTAAAAACTTCAACAGATTTTTAGTGGTCTTTAGAAATTGCAAACTGTGTGACGCAGGCTCATCTTTGTTTCCTCCGCTCTGTGTGGGTGTTAGGATTTTTTTTCAACAAACTTAAACGTTAACCTTGTGGTATGTTTCCGAGAACTCACCAATGCGTCTGCGCGTGTGTGAGTTCGTCTTGAATTTTACACCTGTTGAGTGTAAGGGAGTGTGCGAGCTTTTCTCCAGTGAGGGTGGATGCGATGTTGCTAGATGCATTTTTTTGGTGCATTGGTGTAAATTTGACAACGTCGCGCGATTCAGACTCTTCGCTAGGTGCATTTGACGCAGCTCGTTTTTTTTATGGCTGACATGTGTTTTTTATACAGCAACCGGTTATGTTTTAAAGGAAATTATCAAGGAAATAGCTGTTTTTGTTTGTTATTGTTCAGAAGACTAATCAGTTTTAAAACAAAATATTATTTTTTGTTATTGTTAGTCTTGAGAAATACATTTTTAGATTAAAAATGGACGTCAACTATACATATCTATGTAATTTTCTAAATATATTTTTAACACATACCTATTTATAAAAAAAACTAACGAACTATTTGAAAATAAATTGAAATCATTTATTGAATAGGTATATACGATTTTATTAAACACTAGCTGATACCCGATGCGTTGCTGTGGTCGAAGACAATAATCTTGTAACTGTTGTTTTCTTTCATTTTAAATAATTATCTCTATTTTATTATCCACAATAAATGCATTAATTTAATTAGTAAGATCGAAGAAAAGTATTAATAATATATTTTTTTTATATTTAAAACTTGATTTTTTACTAATAAATCAAGTGCTAAAACATTGTATTTCTTATATAAATGCTATTAATTCCAATTGGCATGTGACGTTTATTTACGTTTTGACGTTTATTTTTTATCGAGTATCAATCGCTGATGACTATCAAATAATGTTGTATAAGAAAAAGCAATTGTATTTATCATTATCATAGCAAGTTCACAAATTGATGTTAAATGGACAAATGCCATGAAGCCATGAAGGGTGCATTAAACGTATATATATCAATAGATTACTTTAGATTAAATAAGATATTTTGCTCACGTCCACTTGGCTTTAAGATTGTTAAAAATAAAAAATTATAAGATTTTAATAAATTCTATTCATATAACCTTCAAACAAGTGTTAGCGATTAGTTGGCAACATTTTTTGCAATCGGACTAAAGACAAAGAAACGCGTAAAATACCAATACACAAACATTATATTCAATAAAATATGAATAAAAATCTACTAAATAAAATTTATTTTCATTCTATTGGTTACAAGCATTATTGCAGTGGCTCTCATAGATTGTTTTCAGACTCTGAATTAAAGTCGAATTCCTCACTACATATACATTCAAAAACACTATAAAAACCCAGACAGTTAGCGTGACTTAGATATAGGTCATATGGACAAAAACCAGTATTTATAATTATGTTAACAAAGAGTGTCGGTCGCTAGGGGTCATTGCAGACGATGTGCAGTCCGTATAGGTTGCAAGCAGCATAAGCTGTTATTAGTAATCGCTAAATAATAGCAGGTTTGTAAAATAATCTACTAAAGACAGTGTCCATAGAAGCTCTCAATGTGACCTGCGTTTATAATACAGTTAACTAAGTGTCAGTACGTATTGCTATTCAAACATTAAAAAATACAACAAACCAATGCTCCTTGGAGTGGTATACTTAAATATCAGGAATATTGCGACTTACTGAATACAAATAAGTAGATATTTTCATTAAAGAAACAAAACTGGCTTTACAGCAAAAATATGGAATAATTTAGAGGAACTATTTTCTTCATCATTATTGGTCTATAAATGTCCCCACTGCTGGGGCATGGATCTTCGTATAAATACACCGCAAGGAGAAGCACAGCACATCCACTTATATAAAATGTTAAATTAAACTTTTAAATTTCAGCTTCAAGGGCAACAAATAGAGTTCAATATCATTTTAGAATTTAATGAATTGAAATGAGTTGTTCTCAGAGCGTAGTTTTGAAATACGATGGAGCGCGAGATATTTTTTTTTTTACCATCAGATGACCGGCCCTTGGCATAGTAGCCTAACTCGCAAACTATAGCGCCACCGTGGAATTCTCTACTTTCTGTTTACCATGTTCAATTTAATGATGGTTTTTTTCAGATTTTTATAAAATGACACAGAATATGACCATTTAAAAGTTTTAAGATTTTTGATAGGCAAAATGCCTTTCAGTAACAAGTTAATTTTACTTGTTCCTGAACACATGAATTATATTGTTTTAAAACTTCCATTAACACAAGTTTTCAGTTTTTGTTCTAAAGGAGCGAGATTAAGGTCTGGTCTAGTCTATAGAGAATACTATTGAGAATTAAAAACGCGTTCTATTATTGCGAATATATATTAAATACTAATATTTGTTATTTTACTCGAACTCATTCATTATTATTGGTTACAAATCCCTACTAGTATTATAAATGTGAATGTAAGTTTGTTTGTTATGCTTTCACGCAAAAACTACTAAACCGATCATCATGAAACTTCGTACATATATTCTTGGAGGTCGTAGAAGTAACATAGGATACTTTTTATTGAAAAAAAAATTAGAAAAAAATGCGGTCGAAGCCGCGGGTAAAAGCTAGTACGATATAAATATATCAATAAAGTAAAAACTGCGAAGTTTTACACGACAAAAAATGTTTTGCTGAGGTGATGTCGCTGACGAACGAAACTTTGTTGGCAGGAGCTCAGTTCATATTTAAAGAATTTAGTATAATTATAGAGAATAATACAATGTTTACCCACAGTCCTAAAAATATATAAGTCGTAAATTTAAAAATAAAGTAAATGCTTAACTGTGTAAAAGTTAACTATGTCTGTGATTAGTTCTAAAAATCTAACAACGACGTCATACATAATTGGTTGTTTAGTGGTTTATGAAATACTTAATTAAATTAATCGTGGACGTGGGATTTAACCTATCTACAAGCGAATGGAATATACTGCAACAAAAACTTAAAAATGTTTTACCAAGAAACCTCTACGCCCAAAGTGCGAAGAATCCGATATTAATATATATCTATCTGAAATCTTGGTGTAGTGATTATAAAGTTCAGCAATTTGCGCAAAGACCGGTCACTACAACCATCAGTTCCTTGATGCTTCGGAAGTTATTTAATCCGTTCCTCCCGGCTGTGTATGTAATTTTAAGACCTACCAATCCGCACTGATCCACGCGTGGTATGTTTATGTGTATGTTTATTATGCCATAGCCCATTATAACATTGGGCACATGAAAAGGGCGCTGATGAATTTTTAATTTCTGACGGCAGAAATAAAAAAAAAATACAAAACTCAAAATGGCAATGTAAATACTTACAAAATTAAAAAAAAAATAACACAATTGAAATATCAATTGTTCATGTATCTCTAAACGTATTAAATTGTATTTAGTTTCTCTTAGTTTAAACTTTTTGGATATAAAAGGCTTTAGCCTTTTATCAAGTCTAGCCATTTTTCTTGAAAGACCATATTATCTTCTGGGATCTTTTTTATACCGTCTTCTTTTATATAATCTATCTGACTACTGTCTGTTTTTATTGTTTATTTTTAAAATCTATTTGATATAAATAAATAAGATTTATTAGCTTAGAAATATCGAATTCCAAGTTCCATTCCAATTAAAAGTACACTTGCTTGACAAGAATCGTTTATTGTTAAAATTCATAAATACCTTACTGTTAAAGTGAAAAATAAGTTAACATAACCTTTAAAACTGAATTTTGCAAAATTAATACCATGCACCTTAAGGAGCTATTGTTATTTCGATGCTGAGTCTACTTAATTTTGGTCAGAAGATAAAAGTCGAAAAGTATTAGTAATAATTGAACCGCATCCAAAATTAAAAATATCACGTGCCACCTTTTTCAATGACTATGATGAGCATTTGTTTTAACTTTAGTAAATATTTTTCAATCATATAGTTTTGAAATAAAATTATTTAGGACTATTCCTCATTGTTGCGTTAACAAAAGACGCTAACACCATGTTGTTTTGTGTCTTATCACTTTCTTTCATCGGCGTTTCTTTAATCGTGGTACAAAAGACAGGGTTTAATTTAGGTGAACTGAACACGTGTTAATTTAGGTGCAGGGTTGAAAACTAAAATGTATGAAATATCAAAAAGTATCATACCTATGTACGAATACGTCATAATAAACTGCAGATTATCTATATGGCTATTATGGATGAAGATACGATAAAAAAGCATGAAAAAGTAGATTTTCACTTTTCTGAATTAAACCCAGTGCCTGTATACCGAAATTTATTATTCATATTTATTATACGAATAATTGTCTTTTTGTAATTAACTTATATATAGCTACTTTTCACGTAGAATGTCTTTAAGTTGTCTTTAAGTTGTCGGTTTGCGACAGGGTCCTCGGCCTTTACCCAAACGAAGTGTACTTTTAGAATAATGTAGGAACTTGTTTTTTTGGATAACACTATCAGGGCAACGGCAACTGCTCTGCAAAGTCTTACCTACCTTTTATTAGTTTTTGAGGTTATTATAGTGTTTTTGGGGTTGAAATCCCCAAGGGAACAGTAAGTTAAATTAAGAATCTTACACAGATATGAAAATTGTCGATGAGTAGTACAATCAGATCTGTTTTGATATTTCATACTTTCGATAATAGTGTCTTCATTATGTTCTATTAAAGCCCTTTAAACTAGTTTCCTAAATAGACAGCAGTTTCATTAGAAATAGTTTTTTTAAGTACAAGATATACCTACCTGTTGCAGCTTTTGTAATCACATGGGAGTTAGTTTTAATGCTCTGCATATCAAGTTTAACCTTTAGCTTTTAAAATCATTCTGTTAGAGACTTAACCGTATCAACTGAACTGTGTTTTTATAATCTCTAAGAGAGGCTTTCTTTGAACCGTAGGTCAAGAAAATGCGGTGGTTACCAACCGCATCTGCCGCTGAATCATCCGTTGCAGGCAAGCTAAAATTGGTATTTTCTAGTTATTTCATTGGGATGGCCTAAAATATCACCTAGTTTTTATTAAATAATGTATTTTCATAGAGTAAATAATTATTGACAGATAAAACCTCTACTACAGTTAATTTTTTTTCTTTACTGCTTTTGATTCAGTTCACAGATAACATTTCTTCGTGAACAGAAACATAAGCAGTAAAGATAAAAAATGATTTAAATAAAGATACCTGCAGTATTTCTCTTGTGTATGTATCTACAATAAGAGTAATCATGTAGGTACAACTCTTATATTTCAACTATCTAATATGAATTATTGGGATACGAACTTCTTAAAGCATGGTAAAACTAGCCAACATTGACTGTGCCCATAGCAAAAAAATACTTTCTTCTACAACGTAAGGTAATATAAGTTAAGCTTATTACATGTTCCGTATTTCAGAAGGAAAAAAGAAAACCTAAATGGATTTTATTGTTACCCTTCAGTCTGTTTGAATGTGGGTCAAACAGTTTATTCTCAGACACGTGCATAGGTACCAACATGAAGTTTTAGGCATAGGCATAAAAATTTGATTCTATGTCAGCGCAACCAAAAACAACGATCGTTAACGCCTTATATTTTGGCAATCACAAGTTCTCTTGACCTCGAATAATGAAATTTGGCAAGGAACAAGTTTTTATGGGATAAGTAATAGATTCTCAGTCGATGTATCCCAGAGACAAAGTAAGATTATATTAAGCTGCAACTGTTATTTGCAGTTAGAGAATAGAATTTGATAAATTGATGTATTACATAATAATAATACTTACCGTTCATTCCAATTAGCCGAGCCCAAACTAAGCACTGTGAGGCTCGTGCAGTAAATACAAGATAAAGGATACAAATATTTATATGATACTAAAATGATATTCATAAAAATATATTAGTACTGAATATCCATGACTCGGGTATCTGGGCTCGTATTTATCACATAAATATTCTACCGGGTCTCGAACCCGGAACTGACTTGCTCTATCTGTCGTCGTCGTATGTAATATATTAATGGATAAAATCCCCACTATATTGCAGGTGGAAATTCGGTGCTCCCCGTTGCAACAAAATTCAATGGTATCAATGCAAAGAATAATTTCTGGAGTAAAATCAATTTGTAAGCTCTAATAACTTTTTAAAAATTTACTACGATTTAAACTTATTTCTCGATTCATTAGGTGTTCGCCGTTATTAAATGGAGCTTTCAAATTTTAATTGGATTAGATATCTAAATTGTTTTATATAAATTTTAGAAATGTAATGCAGTCATGACATATTGTCATAATGGTTTGTGATAAATAAATAGAAGATATCTGTCGGCTTCACATATACAGTCGTCTCAAGTTAGTAAGCGTACGACCATTATTTCTTGAGCTGTCACCTGTTCGTTTGTACTGCTGTTTGTATGCCAAGTTATAGTGGTAAATGGGTCGCGGTGATACTGCGCTGCCGCAATACAGTTGTTATAACTAGTGCGGAGGGTAGTTGTCACAGTACACCTGTTATATACAACCACTAACCACTTGAAATTGTGATACAAATTTTTGTCTTTAATTATGTTACAGTACCTTTATATTTTACGTCAGAAATAAAGTTATTATTATTATAAGAGTACACTATTTTATTTGAGTCCTTACTTTTTTGAATATGATTAAAATTATTATAGTTGTTCTACTTCTCGAAAGACGTTTTGAAGGAATAGCAAATAAAAAAAGGTTTCATATCAATCTAATTGTAGTTCACTTATAATATATAATATTATAATAATAAGTATAAAGTAAAAAATAAAGCATAAATTTTAAGGGAGTGCGTATACTAGCTCTTATTAAGTCGCAGCAATTCAAGTTATTAATATGGGAATTTAGTAGTGTGAGTTGTACTAACATCTTTGTCTCAAACTGTTGGTAAATTTATTTTTTCGTTCTTCTAAGAAATGGATATCCCTTCATTAAATGTCTAACTTTAATAGTTAACGCATGCAGTTTCATTATTTAAACAGCAATATACGCATTATTAATTTGTTAAGATTGTATCCTTCAAATCTTTCCGATTCTTTTTGTGTTAGGAATGGGCATAGTATTTATAAATTTATTTATTCAGTCCCTTAGCAGAGTTAATCTACTTTATGCCATTGTAATAGATACTATTTGACTCAAAGAGAATGTCGCTCGATGTGCTGTCACAATTTCAACAATTTTATTGACTTAAACTTTTTCTACTAAGTGCAAACTTATTAAACAAAGCCTGAATCAAATGATTCCTCAAAACAATTTGCTGTTCGATGCAGAATATGTACATGGAACATGCATTGGAGATCTTAACCTCCGACCCTCCTTCAATACACTGAATACGCAATACTCGCCTTTATAGATAAGAGAAAAGGTAACATTTTTGGACAAATATTTTAGTAGGCGCAACTTATTGTAGTGATTGTAATTAATTATCCACAAGTAAGTTAATAATGTAGCATAGCTTTTTTATTGATACTCATTAATTTGAACTATAAAAAACAACTCTAAGAGCTTTAAAAATATTTTACCATGTGGTATTATTCATAGTCCAAACATTAAAAACAACTTTTTTGTTTGACTTAAGATCTTTACAAATAAGTACCACGTGCCTAGGTACAGACATACTTATACTTAATGCAAAGTTTTTCGAAGTCTTAGGAACAAATACCTTAACTTAATATTATTACCTAACAATACTATTTAGATATAAAATGTATGAACGGAACATAAAAATGTAATAAAAAATGGGTATTTTATGATACACACTCTGATTTGCAATCCTGAAACCATGTGTTTTTGTATCATATATCTTAAAAAATATTATAATAGTAAACAGTCTTTCTAACAATAGAGTAGTCTTTCAAATTATACCAATATTATTCTATTATTGTATCAAAAACCCAATGCAATTTAATATTCGATAAAAAATATATTAAAGAAAAATGACCGAGCTTCATTTCTTTTCATATTCTCACTTTTTCACTTGGATGGTAATTGTATATTTATTTATTTAATCATACCATTAATCAGGTTTATATATTATTAACCAGTTATTTAAATGTATTTGATATACTCTGTCGTGTTATAAGAAACAGAAGTAACGAGATTACTTAATTTATCGGAGTAAATCAATAAAATACCAAATATCGTGAAGCGAAACGTCGAAAACGGAATAGTTGAAATGCTAAACGTAAACAGGCGAGCGGGAGGTCCAGTGTAAAATCGTAAGGGAGGTGTGGAAGCTATAGGAAGCGATCGGAGAGGTCCGAGAAAATCGATGCTGACTCCCCTCATAGTTTGCATGGCCGCAGTCCAGCTATGCAAGAATTGGTACGAATTTGTTGTATTAGTAAAGTTCGAAGTTGTAAAACCTCATCGCTCTGAACGCAGATTTTGTAATTTCAAAATTAGAATGACCGTATTTCAAGCGGGCTTAGGAACTGGCCGCTGAGAAGTGTGTTTAAAAAAAATGAACACCCCTTCCACCCCGCGCCGGCCGGCCGATGCAAAATTTCGTGCCCTGCGCACCACTCGTCCATCCCCTTATTACATGTTTAAAACCCAGTTTTTCCTCGAAGTCAAATTCTGTAAAACTTATGAACCTATAGCCGTTTAATTATCTATAGATCGAAAAATTAGTTTTCTTACTTATTATAGTACGACATTGAGTTATGATAGCTTTTGATTTATATTCTAAAAATAGTTTATCATTAGAAAAGAATAATTATTAAATTACTATGTATAAGTTTTGGTATTAAATACTACCAATATTCATTGTGTTTATGTACAGGTATATATTACATTAGCTTATTAATTAATCAACATCGTCCGGTGAATAACATAAACCGTCGAAGATAATAAAAGATATATGTAACGCATATATATTTACAAACACTGTTTATAAATAGATTAATAACATACAAACGTGCAGTTGTAATAGATATGTAATATCCGTGTCAAAATAATTTTCGGATGTGTCCATAGCAAGGTAGTATGGACGGTCCAGCAACGGTAAAATAAGACGAGGTTTAAAATTTATAGAAATTCGTCGCAGGGCTCTGTCCGCCCGCATCGTAAGGGTGGGTGCTATCGCCGTCCCACTCGGACGCAGCATCACCGGACATTTCGACCGGGCATTTCAATTTTGAGAAAGAGTAGGACCAGCCCCGTCCCCCTCGCCTCACCCGCACCCCGCTTCTCCCGTCCCACTCGCACCAAGGACGCTCAAAAGGACGAAGGAGCGATAACTTCATCACCGCGCGCCGCTCTCACTCGCACGCACGCCTCGGTGGGGGACTACGTTGCGAATTGTTATTGAAGTCATGCCCCCGAAGGCGACTTCGGGAAGGCTGTCAGTTGCTTGTAAACGGTCGCAGCGTCCGTACCCGGTTGACCCGCGTCGTGTCCGCGCCATACCTGCCATTTCAGTACAAACTACGGTGCGCCGCCGGGCTTAAATTAACTATAAGTGCCAAGTTATCACGCCACAAACCTCTCTGTGATTTTAGTTCATAAAGACATTGATATTTAAGACTTTGCTCTGTGACAATAAGTTTTCGTGAACTGCGGATAATGAAACTTTTGGAACTAAGTAACTCGTAGTGCCGCTCGTTGTGAACTATAGAGTGTTACCGCTGGCGTGGAACGTGTGGGCGCGAGGAGCGCGGAGTGTTTACTGCGCGCACGTGGCCGCGCCGCCGCCCGCCCGCCCGCGGAAATGCCGCGAAAAACTTTCTCCGAAAACATCACCCTAGAGTAACTCAGAGTCAAACACGCCAGCCGCACGATGATTTCAACCTGTAGCGCCTGAAACGAAGCGCGGACTACATGTACGTCGATACGAACAGTGCAGTTTTTTTATTATTTTTTTTTCGTTGGAGGAGACGGGGCTCTCCGTTGGATTGATGATTTAAATGGCTAACAGCAGCGCTGTGTCGTCGACCTTACCATCGAGGGATTACCACTGTAAGGTTTGCGATCTGTACTTGGACACTGTAGACTCGTTAGAAGTGCATTTACAATATCATAAAGAGAATTTGTATGTTAAATGGGGTACTCCAAACTCGCAAAATGACAGTGAAAATAATAACGGGGCGAAAGTGAAGAACGAAACGACAGTGTCGGCTCCGGCTGACTCAAGCGACAGTATGATCACTAAGCCCAGTCCAGAATTCCAACAACGGGCCACACCAGAGACATCGGCTCAGTTTCCCCATCCTGCAACACCCCAGAGCTACCACAGCGCTCCGTCACCATATCAGAATCCAGATCAAACCAATTTCTCACCTGGAGCACAATTTGGTAACAATTATTCACATTCAGGCTTTCCACAAAATCAACATACAGAGCAAATAAATTGGGAACAATCACAATATAATCAAGAATATCATAAGTCTACACGGTTTCATCCATACAATATGCAAGATCGTGTGTCGCAAGTATCGTCATCAAGTCCTTTGTATGGACAACCGCTAAATCAGCCGACGCCGTCTCCTTCACCCAATCAGTGCGACAAGTGTGGCTTTGTTTGCGATTCTGCTGTACAACTCAACGAACACTGCAACTCCGCCCATGCCGGGTCCAGCTCAGCTTCGGGCTCAGCACCAATGCCATTTCAACAGTTCCCGGGTAAACAATACAACAATGCAGGTTACCCTAGTGATAATGTAAAGGTCAAGGAAGAACATGAGGAATCATCCGACATTTTAGACTTGGACTCCCAAAAGGTTGTGTACCAGGGCAATGAAGGTGAGCAACCTAACACTTCTTATGAAGAAACTGCACCAACTGGCCGTGAAGTCAATACGAGAACAGTACCGATGATGCCTTGGGAAACCCAAAAACTTTACAGTAATCCTCAACTTAATGGAGATGTGTCACTTTTTAAAGATCAGAAAATGTTTGCCGATCAGAAACCTCCATATTCAACCGAAGCAAAAATGTTTCATCCAGATCAAAAATTTGCTTATGCTCAAGAAAAGTTTCACCCTGGTCATCACGAACAAAAACCATTTATGCATGTAGAACAGAAAATTTATCCAGGAGTGCAAATGACGCCTTTGACTGAATTCGCGGGAATGGCTCCAACTAATCCCGACATGAAGCCTCCATATCGTCCATACGATTCGCCAGCAGCGCCTCAAATAACAAGTACACAGCCTGCCAACCCTACTTCATCAACCTTGCCTTCTATTGGGGGTAAGGGAGCAAATTGGAAATCGAATGAAGCGAGGAGACCTAAAACTTATAACTGCACTGCTTGTAATAAATGGTTTACTAGTTCCGGTCATTTAAAGAGGCATTACAATACCACATTACACAAAAACGCGGTGAGATCATCGGGCCAACCAGATCCAGCGACTATGCCGATCTCCAGTCATCACCACCCAAGTCGCGATTCACTACAGGGTCGCGCGCAACAACAATCTGCGGACTCCAACACCCAAAGTCCCGTGCCGCCTGAGGATGGGCGCAGCGTCGATGATGCGTCACTACACTCGCCGTATTCGTCGCAAAACTTCGACCGCTCGCACCGTGTGGCCACCATGCAGTCCAAGTCGCCATATACGCATCTTCAACAGGGTAACTTAGATAATAATTTCAGTAATAATCCTTTAGCTAATCACCCTTTACAGCACCAAGTCGGATCGCATCCGCTCAATATAGGTAGTCAACCGCCCGGTATAGGGAATCCGAACGATAGTAGTCAACAAGGCAATAAAGGTGTCGGTATATCCACTACTGGGAATCCCCCAAACGGGGAAGCAGGTCCCTCTGTTTCTCAAAATCATCATATGAGGGGCCTGCTATCAGTCTCAACCAGCAATATTTCAACTCCAGCTCTAACTCAGAATACACCGGCTCTTACAGCCCACACGCTGCCCCCGTTCAGTCATTTGGGTGTCAACCCGTACAGCCCGAGGTCTACGGATCCTTTGGGGCCTTCGGTTCCGGACCCCACGCACACCCCATTATATTTGGGTCAGAATTTTCAGCAGACTATAGCACCGAGTTACCCAAACGGGATGGCCCCCCACGTTATGGATATGGCTATCAACAATCTGCCTATAGCCAGTCCGGCTACTTTTGGTGAAGCGACACCGGAAGAAGTTGAAGTTATGGAACATGAAACGTGTAACGAGCCTGCGGGTGGACGCCTTCCGAGCTTCACTCAGCTCCAAACGCAGAGCTTTAGCGTTTATGTTTCAAACTATATATCGCAGCCTAACGTGGGGGGTCAAATTCTCGCTGATGAGTCAACCGCAGGATACATTATTGTTGATCCCGTACATTCTCCTTTTCAATATAGTAATCTAGAAATCGGTGGGCAGAATATGGATTACGAATATAGTTTATCACCGCGAGGTACCCCTAAGGACAACGTTATTAATTACAGTCCGGAGCAGGTTAAAGTTTATCCTAACGGTTACGCAGTAGGCGTAGGCGTTAAAACGATTAAACGCGAAGATGACGTTTTTAATAATTACTCAGGTCAGGTTCAAATATTGAAAATTGAGGATATAATGGATTACGCAAATAAAGAGAATTACGGGAGCCAGATGAAGTCCCCAGCTAGTCCGGAAAGCGCAAAAGTAGAAAATGAAAGTCGTGGCTCGCCGGCTGTCACTTCGACGGTGAGCACACCGCTCGCAGAGCGCAATCAGGTTAAGTCTAAGCCTACTCCTGTTACTGTGCACAAGTGTTACGAGTGCGATAAAGTCTTCAATAAGGCATGCTATCTAACGCAACATAATAAGACCTTCCACTCGGGTGCCAAACCTTTCAAATGTGACCGGTGCGGAAAACGGTTCTCGGACGACGTTTCATATGAGGGACACTATTTAAAGCATACCGATAATAAGCCGTTTAAATGTAATGAGTGCCCTAAATCTTTTAACCATAAACCTGACCTGCGCAGGCACATGTGTCTTCACTCGGGCTGTAAGCCGTTTGCGTGTGATCACTGTGGGAAAGGGTTCATTAGAAAAGATCACATGGTCAAACACTTCGATACACATATTAAGAAAAATTTACGTTCTTCTTCTTCGTCGGTGACGTCCACTACGACCAACTCGCCGCAAGGCACGCTGCAAGTTGTTCTTAATTAAATATTGAGTTCGTCCCATACATATAGGCATACGATTTTTGTAGAAGACACTACAACAAGATTTTATTTTATCAAATTAATTTTTACCTTATTCTTGAGAATTTTATAATATCGGTGTTTTAAGTTTAGGTTCATTTTATACGTTACGATAAACGCGTACAATTTATTATGCGTACGTTGAGTACTTATACTTCAGCATCAGCGCCGATTGTCGATTAGATCATCATCCTTTATAGGACCCGCGCGTTTTACATAATTTGCGACGAGGTTAAAAGACTTTTTTTTTACAGTAAATTCAACGTTGCGTTAAAACGACAGAATCTAAACTTGATTATCAATTCTTGCATTTGTGGCAGCAGCTATAGGTTGCAATGAAATTTTGATTTCGTATTAGTTTACATAATGTGCGTCGGCGGTATTCAGTTCACCAGCTAGTTTTTTGTTGTTCATTCAACCTAACCTTGCGCGAGCACAAGGTGACTTCACATGCCTGGCCGTCTGGGCGCTAAACGTATAATTACATGATGTTGTAGTTATATTTTGATATATCTTTTAGATCAAGTCATATCAATTTTACATATGAGAAGAGTATTAGGTAAAGACCGATTATATTTTATAATTTCAGGTCGAGTATGATTATCGTTCCAACATATCTTATTTTTACATAATCTATGGACCATAGATTGTTTAGTCTAAAATAAATTTTTCTGATTACAATTATTGTTAAAGTTAAATACACTATTTTGTATTTCCAAAACTACTTAAGTAGATTAATTTCTGTAAATATTGAGAGGGACTCGAGTGCCAGCCATTTACTTTAAGTAGAAATTGCGGAGTAGGAAATAAATATGATTTGAGAACGTTTTACCGGTAAAAGTTCGGTGTACAAAATATTTTTTGTTTGAGAGTTATGATGTTTCGATGCCAAAATTAATGATAGTGTCGCCAAGAGTACAATATGATCAGGTTTGATCAAGTTATAAGTGTAACGACCTAGTTGTAAGTAGTCGTGTTCGGATAGGGCGATCGAGGCGGCTATACGCGGCTGCGCGGCTTCTGGGTGACATAAGCTCCTAAAGCAGCAATATGTCACTGTTATTGTTTTAAGAGCTTATGATCCGTAGCCCGCTAGCGACGTCCGGAGGATGCTAGGTAGGCACTTAGCAGTTTTGTTCTAGATATTAAAGTTCTTATATTGATTATATCTTGTATTGACAATTTCCCGGTGCTTCCTATTATTATTTTGTCTGTTGTCATAATTTGTTTTGATGTAAGCTAGTTGACTTTCTTTGTTTGACTTATCAGAATGTTTTCGTGGAAATTAAATACTTATTTATGTCCATTTTAAGTTACCAATGTTATTGAACGAATTTAGTTTATACATTCCTGTTTCGTTAGTGGTAGGAAAGTAGTCTTCCTGAACGTTGCCAAATTAATTCCGCCAACTATCTGTTGCGAATCGATTTAATTTTAATGATTTATTAGCCTAATGATAATGAAATTCTCTAGCAATAATTTAAAATAATAATGTAAATGTTTTTTGTATAGTATTAAATAGATTGTCACGACTATTGATTTATGTATTGATAAACAAATTATATGAGGAGCGTAAATTCTTTGTACATATTATGCGAGGATAGACGAATTTGCAGTTTGATGGGACATATCAAGGCCGCGTTGCGCATGCGTCGCAAAATATTCCTCTCGTTATTATTTATTATTCGTACTCAAATCGGTCGGGGCTCCTGACTTACACATGTATATATCACGACAGTCGTATATATACAATATGGCGATGTGAATATTTTGTGTCGCTTACACATCCATATCATTGGTCGATTGCAAATTGGCTCCGATTATTGGTTTACATTTGAAATGTGCAATATGAACATTGTATCGACTTAATTTTGATAATGTTTGTATTTGATTGTTGATTATATTGCAGAAGTATTTTTATACAAATAGAATAACACAATGTTGATCTACCTCATCAGTGACTATGCATGTAATCATGTTTTAGTATACCTACAATAAATGTTTGGTAAATGAAGCAATATAATAACTATACTGTCATACTTTATAAAATATGTATGGACCGAAATGGCCTACCTCTTAGATACGATGAACTATTCATATTGTTTTAATATAGTATGGTACATAAACATTATTATATACATTATATTATCTAAATACATCTGGTGTCACGAGTGACCAAGATGCCATTTTTATCGGCATCTGGTGCAGCCTCATGCACTTGCACTTTCCGTACAAATTTATTGGATATTATTATATACAGAATACAGATATTATATACCTATTGTTGAGAATGTTTTTGTATAACAAGTTCTTCATAGCAATAATGTACCAGTGACACAATGTTTGTAACTTAACTACCTCAAGTAACGACGTTTAGGATTATATCATAGTGTTGTGAGGAGCGGCTCGACGCGGCGGGCTTTAGTTCTAGCTGGTTCCATGAACAAAATACCTCAATCTTGCCTTCCAGAGTGATTCGTATTGTTTACTATAGACGTGCCCTCGCGTAGCCCGCGGCGTCGCATCCGCATTTATTATATTATACATAACAGTAAATATATTAAACAGGCATATTCTGTATCTCCTCTGTTTAAAGCACACAATAGTAGTATCATTTAGATATTAACTTATGTAAATATAAAATAACGATGAATTTGTTATTTATCATATTCTATTATCGTATTCATCGATAGACTTATTTTGAAATAAGTTTAACGTAGCGATTTCAAGTTTATAACAATAGACAGTAAGTAAATGTAAGATTTTTGTGATGATTATATTTGTGTATAATGTATTAATTTAACTATTAGTTACCAGATGATTTCTGTTACATTGAGTTGAGTAAAATTGGACGAGTTAAATACTATGAAATGTTGTTTTTTTATATTGTTCCCTTATTCAGTCGCATTGATACATGTAGTGGAAGGAAGTGCATGCGTTTAATTCATTTTTTTATGAAATTTGTTTACTATAAGCGTAGCGCAAAATTTAAACCACTAACGTTAGGTAGTGTTCTTCACTGTACACTTCTAAAACTAGCATTAATTAATTGATTCAAATTAGCATTGAGAATTAAAGCGCTTTGGAAGTGTCCATGGAGAGCACTGTCTTAACTAAATTAGATAAGTTTCGGTCATAGATTATTCTAGTTTAAGGCAACAGATCTGTCTCACCGCTACAGCGCGGCGAAAGTACCTATGTATGCTATGCGTTGAGATTTGTTCATTAACCAATACCTAAAGAATTGTTGAATTTTTTACTATCAACTAACAGTTTCGGATCTCATTAATCACACTATTCTGTAGTTTTTAGAATACTTATATATATGTATCCGTTATACGGTAGGTATATGAACAAATCACATATAACAACCAGTGCGAATTTCTTGAATTATTTTTAAGCCAAGCGACTTGAATTACATGTTTGTCAAGATTTCTTCCCATTGTTTCACCATTGAAGGGAACAGAAATTTTGCCAAATATTTGTGCCAATGTGGTCTCAACCTTGTGGCCAACTTCGGGAATATTAGAAACGTTTATATTATGTACTCTGAGTCCCCTGTTGGTGACTACATGTAGCGGTAGTGCTGGTTTCAGATCTGTGAGTTAATATAAATTTAATGTGACAAAATTGTTGTTTTATTTCTACCCATCATTGCATTTTGCGAATTTTATTCTGCTGTCAACGATTGTAAGGCATATTCTTGTCTTTTCACACAGTAAAGATATCTCCAGCAGAGGGAACTGGTAAAGACGTCGTCGCTGCCAGTACAAAATCTACATATTGAAATCCGAATACCTATAAATGAAGTCATTACAATATTACCACATATGAATTCACTCACCTGTATATATAAATATATATATATATATATATAGATATATATTATTTTGTTGATTTTTCTTTTCCTGATTTGTTACGACTAAGGTCAAGAACGCGTGACCGGGACAGCTAGTTTTTTTATATATTTGAAATCAGTGAATTAACTCACATCTATATTTCTTATAAAAATTAGTTACAGCACAATTACAAGCTTCATGCAGTTTTGTAATGTTATTCATCTTTTATAATACATAAAATGACGATAGAATAGACAAGTAACTTATGTAACAATAAAGTTAGGGTTTTCTGCTCGAAGATTTTCCTTTCAAAAATTTATTAAGTCCTTATTTCTAATGAAATCAATGAAAATTCATTGAATTCATTAAACACGAGACAATAATATCCGATTCATAGTTTAGTGAAACTTAATTTTCACGTACCTATATTAGTGGAAAGCAATGACTTTGAAAGCTATGGGTGGAAATTAAATATTGTTTATAGAGAA
Organism: Calamotropha paludella; assembly: GCA_927399485.1. Taxonomy (NCBI): domain Eukaryota; kingdom Metazoa; phylum Arthropoda; class Insecta; order Lepidoptera; family Crambidae; genus Calamotropha; species Calamotropha paludella. Next base: position 25,336,288 of record OV656803.1, on the reverse strand, counting down.
CTCATTAACTTTCTGACCTTTTTTAATAGCATTATAAATGTAGAATTATATTTAAACCAGACAATATTTTAATTTTAACTCATTTTTATTAACAAGCTTTGTTACTTTACAAGTTCTTAAATTTTTAAATGACTAAAAGCTGCGTGTAGTGACTTCATCGGATGAGTTTATTTATAGTATAAATACATTCAGCTCATAAATCGAGGCTAGCTTTATGTCAGAAATAAAATTAAAAATAGGTAGATATTCATCGAGATTCGAGAAGAACAGCAGTGCTTCCAGCATCAACCGATTTTGAAGTAAGTATATAAGTGACGTAAGTTTAACAAACTAATCGATTAGATAAGATAATACTTGAAGAGCATAATTGTCCTGTTGTTATTGAGGGTAGGCAACTAAACATAAAATATTTATCTACCCTCGTATATATATATCTAGTAACGTAATATCACAAGTTACAGCCTGAGCCATTAAATAATGGCAACTTGACTTTAAAGAAAAGTTAGAAATTTTTTTTAACTTTCAGTTGGGTGCAGTTTAAGTTAAAAAAAATGCGCCATAAAAACCGTTGGAACTACTGTTCATATGTCAAAATTAATGCGAGTAAAACGGATGGATCTATAATAATAATAATAAATATTTCCTACATTCACACCAATTAACCTAGCTCAAAGTAAGCATTAAAGTGCTAGGCTTGTGTTATGGATACTAGGGTAACGGATAGACATACATATATCATACATAAATAAGTAATATTCATAGAAATATATACAAACATCCATGACTCAGGTACAAATGCTCGTATTCATCAAACAAACATCTGCCCCTTCCGGGATTCGAACCCAGGACCGTCGATGCGAAAGGCAGGAGCGCTACCATTGCACCAAACGGTTGTCAAGCGTTTGGTGCAATGGTAGCGTTAGGTACAATCTATAATTGTAATAAACACATAGTATATGTTATATTGAATTCTATTTATCTGTATTCTAGTGAACACAAGTCCTGAATTTGAAATCTATATGTAAATACATGCTTATGATATAGAGCAAGTATGTAAAAAGAAAAAAATGAATAACAGTTGCGTTCGAATGAAGGTATACTATCTCGCCAGTACAGCGTTGTTCTTATACAAAAGATTTCAACGCCAATCGTTGGTAAAGCTACATATGCACACACCTCAGTGTTTCTGTGGCAATTGTGTGAGTCCGTTTAGTTTTGTTTGCTTTTTATTTTATCTATCACAAATCAAAAACTAGTAATTATAATAATTTTATTGTCATGAAAATGATTATTTTTTATCTTCGTAGTTAAAGTGTCAAATAAACCTTTTCAACATATTCAACGCGATATCATAATTAAGACTATGACCGACTGCTTCAAAACAAAAGTGTTAAATAAAATCGATATTTTTATTACGTGACTATTGCATAAATAAAAATAAAGTTACAACACATGTCGATACTTTCTCTTAAATCACAATTTAAGTCCTGACTAAATTTTGTCAAGGCTTATCTTATAGGCATTTGATATTGATAAGCAACTTGGGCGAACAGAGGCAAAGAATTATAGTGTCACAATTTGAAAACGTACATAATACCTACAGAAATTTTCAATGGTTATTTTTTCTATCACTTATTGAAAACAGAAACATTACAATATTATGCAATATAGTTTTAAAAATATAATCTAACTAAAATGTTTAAAAATCTAATTAATATACAAAGGGCTTAAAAACATGATACCATAACTAATAAATATTTTTGAATGTATCTCCTTATATACTATCGAAATTAGGATCAATTAAACGCGATTCGTAATCATTATGCTTCGGTCGTTAGTGAAGTTTTGTGTAAAATATATACAACATGTTCGCAGTCTAACTAAACTCACGTGTTACGCGAATACGCTTCTCTCGGTACAAAGTCTAAGTATGGATCTTAATCTTTGTTCGCTTACTTACTCTATTAGAATGTGGATCGCTCTGGCCGCTCTTAAGCAGATCGGCCCCGCTCGAAAGCGAGCGCTGCGCACGATGACCTACACCGGTTTCGCTTTCTTACGAAGGTCAACAGTGAATCACGGCGAGTCCGGGGCGCTTCGAATCATCAATATTTTAAAGTTACTATCAATATTTAGTCATAGGAAACATACTATTCTAACATTTGTTTTAAAGTAAGTTTTACTTATATAGTATGTTACCGAGTGTAGCTTAAATACTTTAATTTTTGTGGTAGTTATGTTTGTTTTTTGCCAACTAAAGAGGTCTATTAAAATTATTATTAGACACTATTACAAAAGAAGTTAATCTATCGTCAAAAGCTTAGTTCTAAATACATTTCTGTATTGGGAAAAGGAAATATAACTTCAAACACTGGATATTACTGAGATCATCGAAGTTTTGATTTTCTGAGTAAACGTGCCTTTTCGGCTAATAGTGCGCAAGGGGAACCTTTCGCAACGTATAATTTCGATTGTCATAAATCGAAATTATAACTCAGCAGACATAAGTTGATATACATTAAAAGTTAGGTTAAATATATTTTGTCCATTACCAACCTTAGAATTATGCCTTTCAAAATTATGACAAATTAACAATATAAGTAAGCAAAAAATAAATAAAGTCTATAGTTTCGGAGACAGCGGATTTTTCCAATACAGATTTTTAGTCTCTGCTAAGATGTCACTTTTACACAGTATGCCATTAGTTAATCTATACATATTGCAAGTCCAAATGGTAGATATTTTGTTTTCCTACGGTTAACATAAGGCACGGCTCTTTCTGTATTAGAAAAGTTGCAAAGTTCCGCAATTGTTAACCTTAATTACGGCTCCTTTAAGTGAAGTTCTTTTGAATCGTTTATTTTTACCTAGGTACAATACTTTCAGGACGTCTTATAGCTGACAAAAAGAACGGGCTCAAGAAACCAAGTAACAACACTTACAATGCTTGACATAATATCAGAATTATGTTTTGTTTAACCAACAAAGTTTGAAAACATTTCAAAGTTCACCTTTGACGTGTGTATGTCACAGCAATATTTGAGTATTGGTATACTCAAAATACTCAAATACTCAATTTGCTGTGACATACACACGTCAAAGGTGAACAGTAAGTTAAAAACTCGGCCAAGTGCAAGTCTATGCAAGTGGAACTTTTAGTTAAGTAATTTTTAAGTGTACCGAACATAGCTCTAACAAAATGATCAACAGATAGTGGACAAACTTAACTTTGTCTATGAAAAACTGTTGTTCCTGACATGCCATTGACATAGGTCGCGGTTAGTTTATCAACTAGAAGTAACTTTGTCATCTCAAAAAAAAAATTCTGATGCAACTACAAATTTACTGTTTTAAATTTCTTGCTTTACTTGTGTTGCATGACATCGCTTCATGCCAAATTTCATAATTCCAGGTCAAATATCCTATAAATTTTGATTCCCTTGAATGTATGGAAATATACATTTTTTGCGGCATAGAAGGCCATAATAATTGTTTACGTTAACTTAGAAATTTTATTTTTTCTCAGGTTTAAGGGGCTGTAGACCTTAGTATATTGGTCATAAATTTAAGTTGCGCTTTCCCGAGATAAAGGGTCTTGACAGGCAGACGGACGGATGGACAAACTTATAGGAATAAGGGTTCCATTTGAAGTACGTAACCCAAAAAGTGGCATATTAAGTTTATAGTTTGATCTTAAAAAATAAAATAATAATTATCTATTAATATTTTACTAATCACAAGTTAAAATTTCTTAACAATTTTTTTAACTATTTGAAAGTATTTCAATAAAGTACGTCCCACGATAGCTGGTAAGGTATATGAGGACAAATTCTTCTATTTATCCTATATGGGCATCTTTAAAACTTTAATCATAGACAAAATCAATCGTCTTCGGTTTTCGGAAACTCCAATCCGATGAATCTTAAGTGAATCTAACCACATCAAAGACCTACGCATCGTAATTTATGTTATCAAGACCTCTGCCGTGAAGTAGTGTGAGGCCGGAAATTAACTGAATTCCATACAGATTATAGCCACGAGGCCTATAGCGAGCTCTGTTTTGTTATGGAAGCCAGAAGTAGTTGTTATTGTTTTAGCTGGGCAACGTCAAATATGTAAACCTTATTCAATACGAACTTTATAAGGTAACTCATCAGAGGTCTTAATGTTAGTTCATAAATGTGCATACCATAGAGTTGGAGTTAAAATTAGTATGATAGACTTTAACAAAACGAAATTAAGGTTTGGGTTTTAAATAGTAACGTTTGCGTTTTCAAAAACTTACAATCAGCCCTCCGAAAATAAAAATAAATAAATTATACACAATTAATCGGAAACAAAAAGGAGTTCATGACTACGCAGACTCGAGAAAAAGTTAATTTTCTACATTGATCAGACCGGGAATGAACCCTTCTCATGTTACTCCTTTTTATTTCCTCAAAAGTGTTATATCTGCATTGTGATTTTTTATTAGAAGTATTCTTAATACTAAAGTCTGAGTAATGATGAAATATGTTAAAAGATAAAATGTTATTTATTCAATGAGAACATTCACAACAGTGCATCAATTAAAAGTCAAGATGAATAATATATTATATTTCCAGAAAATATGATATTTCCCCGTTTTACTGAGCTTACCATGGATGACGTTATAAAAAACATAAAGCAAATTTATATTTTTTGAAAAGTGAAAGTGGAATTATCAGTTTAAAGTTTACAGTTGCCATATATACTTGTATTAATTATACAATCAACAGCATAATTAACTAATACATACAAAACCGTTAAATTTCTCCATTAAATTTTCACCTTAAAATTATTCTAATACAATGGAGTTCAATATCAATTGAGACGGTTTTTGGTAAATTGACACATCTGTATATTCTTAGTGATCAGATAACTTTTTAATAAATCTTGCAAAACTTTGAGAATAGGTGTAATACAATTTCAACTAAAAGCGTATCAATAATTTTATTATCATTATTACTGATATCTTAGTATTTAATAATAATATACATACACTATTATTAAACTTTATAAAAAATCAAGCCATCAACTATCGACGACTTTTTAACAACGTCATTTTACAAACCAACGAGCTAATTGGTGTAACATTTTATCAAGCAAAGATCCGAGTCCAGGCGTTGCACAGTCAACCTGCAAGTCAAACACTTCAAGAAAATGTATTAGGTACGCAAAATAGAAAGAAATGTTACAAATAAAGACCAATTTGCCGTGAGCATCGTCGAGCACGCCTTCGAGCATTTGCAAACGTTACATTTGACAACCGCCCCGTGGTTGATTGACTCGCATACCGGTTTTCGTCGTCACTCCGAGGTCCGGATTGGAACCCCGGCCGGGTCAATGTAGAAAACGAACTTTTCTGTATTGGCTCGGGTTTCGGTGTTGTGTACACAAAACACAAACCGTTCAGTCGTTGTTTCACTAGTGCTTTAGATATTTAACTTGGGTATAAAAAAAGTCGGTTTTTTTTTTTTTTTTTTTTTTTTTTTTTTTTTTTTTTTTTTTTTTTTTTTTTTTGCCTGTAAAGTCGGTTTTACGGGCGAAGATTTTACGTGACAACGTCTTTTTCTCGGTAGAATATTTATTGATATGAATATAATTAAATTGCACAATGCGCGCGGCAGTCCGATCATAGTTGAGTGGGAGAGAGACGCAAGGCATTCGGCGGGCCTCTCTCTCGTTCGGTGACTCATCGTAACGTTACCGAGCGTTACACTTTTTCATAAGTGACTCCCAGCCGCAACCAATTTATAAGACGTTATCACGTCAACAGTGTATGTGATGTTCTCTTATATTAATTAATTATTACATACTAGCTGTCCCGGCTACGCATTGCTGTGGCTCATCTGCACTAATATTATAAAGAGTAAAGATTTGTATGTTTGCAATGAATAAACACAAAAACTACTAAGCCGATTTCAAAAATTCTTATACCATTCGAAAGCTACATTCACGCTGAGTAACATAGGCTTTATTTAATGCTAGAAAGAATTTAAAGAATTCTGTCCACTCGTGCGAAGCCGAAGGTAGTTTATTATAACTTGCAATAAAAGATCTGATTACAAATTAAATTAAAACCTATCCTATGTCCTTGAAACCTATTCTATGGCACAAGTTTAGTAGTTTTGGGGGTTTCATCGCCGTACAACACTGTGATAGGGATTTTATATACTTATATATTAGCTGACCTGGCCACGTGATGCTGTGGCTCAGTTATCATAATTTGCAATAAAAATATGAAACCTATTCAATATTCTTAGTCGGAACAAATGTAATAATATGATTAAACTCATCAAAAACGGTCGAGTAGTTTCGGAGTTCATCGCGGTTAAACACTGTGACAGAGAACTTATATTTATAAGAATAGCTGTCCTGCCCACGCGTTGCTGTGGCTCAGTTATTATAATTGTATTTTTTTAATACAATTAAAAATGAAACCCATTCCATGTCCTAAGTTGGAATAATACCAGCAAAATGAAAAAAAATCATCGAAATCGATTGAGTAGTTTCGGAGTTCATCGCGGTTAAACACAATGACAGGGAATTTTTATATATACACTAGCTGAACTGGCCATGCGTTGCTGTGTTATAAATGAAACCTATCCTATGTCCTAGGTTGGAACAAACCCATCAAAATGAACGAAAATGGTCAAAATCGGTGGAGTAGTTTCGGAGTTATTTTCGGTCAAACACAGTGACAGGATTTTTTTTATATCTTTTATTATATCTACCTAAGATAGATTTATTATTACATAGAAATGCTAGTCTTTTGTACTTTTGCATGTATTTTACCATACGTAAGAATCTTGCAGTACATGTAAAAGTTTGGAAATGCTAAAGCTACTAAGGCTAAGTCTACACTCACCTTAACAAATATTTTTTCGCATAATTCTGAAACAAATGCAACCAAGTTGACAGGCAATTCATCTTGGCAATTCAAATAATTTAAACGTCACCTAAGGACTTTTAAAATAACTTTAAAAAATCTTGCGGCGATTTCGATTTTGGCGAGATTGCATGCAATCGAAGCGGGGTGTTAATGACCCGTTGATCTTGAGTCGAGGTCATCGCCGCGACTGACGCGATTATTTAGCAATTACAACTTAGATAATCAACGCATTGGCCGATGTTTGCTGGTGTGCCTACACCATTATCGTTCTTTTAAGAAACTTGCATATAATCCATCTTTTTACACATACTCTTAGTCTTACGCCTATCTGCAAGACGTTTCCACCGGAAAACATCACGGCATTGCATACTCGCACTTATATCGGGCGATATATTTGCATATGCTTTTCCTTATCTTAGTTTATGAAATGAGAATTTCGTTCTTTGTGGTGAATTTGAATCGAGGATGCTCAAACTCATATTATGATTTTTGTTGTTTATAAGAATATAATAATTTTGTCTTTTGCGGATGGCTGGACCAACTTGATTGTGTAAAAATAAAACATTAAATGCGCATTATATTACTAGTTACAACATTTGGATGATTTTTGTATATCCTGCAAAACTGCAGAGTAGAAGTTGTTATGGGTTTCATATCACGTTTTTAATTCTGCATACGAGTAAAGAAATAAATAATATCTAATATTAACCATTACGTGGAATATGCGTGGAATGTTTTAAAGCGTTGTAATTTTTAAGATTACGCTCTCTGAAGCTATGTTAAGTAAAATGCCTAATATCGAAATTATTCTTTTCATAACAAATATATTTCTTATTAAATAAATTTGAACATGAAAATGTCTTTATAATTAACAATAAAAATCTATGACTACAGTATTTCGGTAGTGAAAAGCTAAGAGCAATCTAAAATCTAAAACGCAAGTATCCATTTAACTAACTACTACAGCACGTGAACCTACCACAATGTGTTATTATGTCTCAATTGATATTGAACCCAGGTAGGGTTGGACTGTGGGTTAATACGAGATGAAGAATATATTTATTTTTTTTATTTTTTGCATTCACAATACCATATTTCTATATGATTTAAAAATTAAATTAGCTACTATAATAGGTCGAAATCGATTGACGAATATATCAATGTCAAAGTATGATGTAATTAATCAGTAAAATTCTGTACATCTCACTTCCTATGGCATGTATAATTTACCTTATAAACTGACATCTATAATTATTTTTATTTAAATAAAATCAAATATAATATTATAAATTCTTATGATATACAATAATAATAAATTAAAAACTAATAAAGAAATAATTAAGTTAAAACTACTATGTCTAAACTTAAAAACTAAAAACCTTAAAAAATATAATATAATATCTAAAATATATTACTAAAAGGAGTCCCTTTAGGCAAGGTTCCAAAGATACTGGTAGCATTCCCCCTTTGAATAGCTAAACTAATTCTTTGTCCGAGGTAGCTGCCAGCTCTTCGGTCTCCTGTGATGTCGACTAACCTTTTTGATATTTCTTTATAAAGCCTTATTGCGCTCGGACCCCACGGACCAAGGGTCTCGACACCAAATGGGACAAAATCATATTCGGAGCCTAGACCCCTGTATTTGCATGCTTTAGCTTTTTCAGCCGCTTCACATGCTGCACCAGCTCTGTTGTTGGTTCCATGTAGATGGGAAGGGGCCAGTGTGTCTGAACAGGTTGCATCCCATACCAGCACCCGGCCCATCTTCCATGGAATCAAACTCATACCATCCGGTCTCTTGCCATCGTCTCTTGCAATTCCAGTTGGCTCAAGTAGACTTGGCACGTTGACGGTGGCAAGGGACCGGCGTATGATATCGTTAAGTGCGGCATGTCTCGAGAAGCGGCCTGCACTTTTTTGGCATGACAGTCCGTGATGTCCTAGCTTATCGACATCACTGCCACAGGGACATTTATGAGGAGCGCAGACAGGAACCCCAAGCCGTAGACAGGTTGCGATTCGGAGCGTGTCAGGCTCAAGAAATGTTCCTGTATTTGACGAAGGGTACGCGTGAAGCCAGTAACCGGCCTCATGCGCACCCACGGCCAAAAGCCTAGCACGCGCCGAACTTGTACTACAGCTTAAAAGATTGTCAAAAGTAAATTTACAGTTTATGTCATCCCAGCTCCTCTGTGAATTTGGAGAATCTGGAAAATTTTGACCTGGGCATACAATTGAGAAAGCGTTTCTAGCTTCTTCCAAGCCAGCAATCTCAAAGTTTGAAGGCAATGCCCTTAAAATTTTACTTATGAGATTTGCTGAACTATGGACAGAAGATAGAAAGGCTGGTAAAGCGACACTGGAAATTTTGCGAATCCCTAAACCACCATAACGGATGGGCAGGGATGCTTGGGTCCAAGATTGCTCGTTCAGCTGCATATTAAGAATCGATTCTAAGCTAATTTTGATTAAATCGTCTACTTGTGTCAAAAGATCTGGGTGATTCCAAAAGGAGCAGCAGCGGAGCACATACGTAGATTTTGGGACGAAAAGACAGAATTTTAAGATGCAAAGTGCATAATGTGGGCTAATTTCGAGGAGACGGTAAGCAGAATTTTGAAATTGAGTAATTGAATTATTAAAATATTCAGAAATAGATTCCTCAAAAATTGGAGAACCTAAAAGGTAAAGGGAATTACTGTTAACTATTTTAATATTTGGAGCTAAAATATCAAATTTTTGTTTTACATCGTTTAAATTTAAGTCGCAGTTATTTATAAAAAGTTCGCATTTGCTAAAATTAAGCTCCAAACCAATGGCTTCAAATTTATTTTTGATTAAAGAAAGGTCCGAAAACACAGTATCCACATCACCTCCTAGGGTTCCGTCGTCCAAATACCAAACGTTGAATTTAGAATTTAAATTTTTGATTATCGGATTTATAGCCAAACTAAAAATTGCAGGCCCAAGGGGATCACCCTGTTGACAACCTACTTCTGAGGATAGCTCATTAAAACGATATAACAATTTTGTTGGGTCAGCGTAACTAAGAAGAAGATAATTGTATATTTCCGGTATGTGTTGTTTTATTTCCGACAGCAGGGTATCCCTATTTACCGAATTGAATGCATTTTTGACATCAATTTTGAGCAAAACGTCAGGCTGTCCGTAAGTTAGGAAAGAGCGTAGGGCATGAACGGCTGCCTCACACCCTCCTTTTACACCGAAGCCTAACTGTACGGGTTCAAATTCGGAATTTAATTTTGGTAAAATAAATCGAACAGCAATTTTGGAGGCCAGACGTCGTAGTGTAGATCCAACAGCAATTGGTCTCACCCCTCCGTCCTTTATGGTGAGGGCAATGAGGTTCGCGCCGAAAAGAATGGGGACAATTTCTGGATTTACATTACCGGAATACAAAAAGTTGATTAATTTAGTGATCGAAATAACAAGTTGCTCGCCTGCATCACCCACAGAATGCGATGTTAAGTCTTTCAAATGTTGGGGTGAGATTCCATCCAAACCTGCAGCCGGACCTGGTTTAAAAGATAAAATGGCAACCATAACATCTTTGTTTTGAATTTGAAGGCATGCTTGCCCTGCTGTTGGTGGGTCGAGAAAAAATGGGTTAACTGGAGCTGGAGGATGTTTTGTCCGTAAGGCCTGAAGGGTGTCAGGGGTATCTGGTGATAGCACGTCGTTGGAGAACAAAAGGCGAGCGGCACCTTTGAGATCTCCGTCACAGATTTTGTTTTCGATGAGTTTGTTGCGATTACAAGGTGCATCATGTTTGATTAAAGGTGCGGGAGAAGGCGAGGAGCTTACAGCACAGTTATTCTTAATCTTTTGTGTCAATGATAAATTCGGTTCAACAGTTTTTGATATATGTAGTGTACTGTATGAAAATAAAAATAGGTTCTGCCAGTCTTGAGTACAATTACTTGTGTAACATTTCCGGATTAATTGAGACAAATGTTTAGCAACGGTTATTCGAGCTCCTCGAGGGATTCTTTTCACTATGGGAATACTATTTTTCAAATGGCTAAGATATGTGTGGAAAGGAGTTGGAACTTGAGCTGCATAAGTAGGCGCACTCGGAATAATGGGATGGATGTCTAAAGGTGAACTGTTTTGGCTAATACATTTCCTGTGAGTTTTTGTAGTGTGTATGTTGAGGCCTTTCAAAGATTTGAACGATTTGTTGCACTGTGTACATGTATGGGTCGCGTTCGACGTGCCATCACAAGATTGGGTCACGGACTGCATCCACAACAGTTAAAAACATTCACAAAAAATAATAACTTAAAACAAATTTAAAAACACAATAATATAACTTAAAATCAACACTGAAAACATAAAAAAGTCAAAGTCCAAATATGACGGCTGCTAGTTTGGTAACAAGACGCATGCGTCGTTATGAAGGTGCGTCACATGATGAACTTGCAATTGGACGCTGCAGAGGAAGAGACCTAGCGACGCGAGTCGTCGCTAGCACAACCGATGGCGGCCTTAGCAACCGCGTCTTGAATTGTCACTTTCTATCTTTAATTCATAGTTGAAGAAGAATTTCGTCACTCTTTTATGTTATATTTGCTGCAATTTTTTAGCGGAAAATGATAATGCTTGCAAATTGCACTGTTTTTTACCAATTTGTAATGTTTTTATAGTTCATAATGGACAATATTCAATTTAAAAATTTAAAAAGTACAGAGCCGATGTTTACTATGTGACGTAAATTGTATATAAATATTAATAATAATTAATTTATATTATATTGGTTATTTTTATAAATTAAATAAATACATTATTATAGCTGGTTCCATCTCAATCGAATGTTTGATATTTGTAAAAATATTACTATCGATGTTGAAGGTAGTTACGATAACATTGATGAAAAGATATTAGCCCATAGTAGAAGTTGAAATACGTTTGTAAATTTCGATTTTGACGCGTTTGCCAGAGTCTTGGGAGCCCAGGCAGCGGTGAGAGCACTCGCCCAGATAGCAAAAGGTCGTATGTTAGAATCCTACTTCAGGGCTCGGAGACGTGGTATAGCCGAAGAAATCTTTAATAGTAAAAATTAATCTAACATGCCTTTGATTGATCGAGTATTTTGAAAATTACTTTTTGTCGCATTTCTCTTATTTTGAAACTTAATCAAAACTGATGTACGCACGTACAATATATTCATCTTCTACTTAAGTTATTTTTGTTGGTAGGTTAGTACTCCAGTAAGTAACTGAGCTATCTATGATAATAGCATAACATGACTTCATAGTTGTTTCTGTTATCTCACCTAGTAAATACTTAGAACCCAGTTCTTACATTTCATCAGCATACTAAATTAATTTTCATCCGAATTCTATATTTAGATGCGATTTTTTTCTACACTTTGTAAAAGTATAAATAAGTAAATGGACAGTGAAATTTTTTTTATATATAATGGTGTATCTATGTTAACGGATAGGCATACATAAATATATAATATCTTTAAATACCCGTAACTTTGCTATAAATGCATAATTTATTCACAAATACCTTCTACCCTTACCAGGATTCGAATAGGGGATCGTTCGGTTTCCGAAATGTTTAATTTCGTTTGATTATGTTGGTCATCAAATAAAAACTACTCTGAATGCAGCAAATAGTTGATAAGTACTTCCAAACCTTTAGAGTTTAGGGACATAATGCGTTGCCATTATCATCTAACTATTCATCACAGTCACAGATAATATTGAGATCAGAGGTCTGAGTGTAATATGTAGTTTTTAAATGTGGTAATGTTACAATCGCGTTTGAGTTAATATAAGAGTATATGACCTTGATACTACGAAAATAAGTTCTAAATTTGAAATCTTAACTTGGACGAATTTTTAAAGTTCTGATTATTTTGTTATAGTTCAAACAACAGTCGGTACGAAGTGGTGAACAAGAATTCTATACTATAAACGCCTTCATATCATTAGAATTTTACAAAAAAGGCACATTTTCATTGTTGAAAAATTACCTACATAATATTTGACTACCCACTGGTAGAATTTAGCACTTGTACAGTCACACAAATATATTTGTGTATCTATTCTTCCTAACTGGAACTTATATTTTTAATGACTGATTTCGATGCTAGCGCCAATCCCACTGTACAAATTAGTTTGTGGTGTTCCATTATCCTTTTATGTTTTTAAAGGTTAACAATCCCGGCATAACTCAATGCAAATGTATCGCGACTTTAATGAAACCATCAGGTTTTTGTGCTTATTGATATTCTGATACGAATTAAGTGTTGTTTTAACTGTTTGGTATTTATGAATTTTTCTTGATTTAGTTTCGTTTTTTAATTTACCTGAAATAAAGTGCCGTATTTATCTGTTAAATAAGAAATATTGAAATTAATATATTACAGCATTAAATGTTTACTAAATCCATAAACTCACCAAGAGTATTTTGTATGCCTTAGATTTTGTAGGTACTATATAATTAACATTAAATAAAAGTAGCAATTTGGAAAGTTATTTTAACCAAAGTAAATATTAAATGGTTTATTATTTAGATATATAATAATAAATACATAAGATTAGTTTGCTATAAAGTAATAAATAGTAATAAAATAGTAGCAATAACATTATTACGTTTTTTACTTTGGAACATCGCCCATAGGTGAGAAACAAACCATACTTCTTGCGTAATCCCGATGGCAGTCTATATTTTTGTTCACCAGTTGTATTTTGCGGTTTCTCTATGGTTAAAGTATTCCATCAGAATAAGTGGAATTTGATTCATTAAATGCTAGATGCAGCAGTCGTTTTTCTTTAGTGAAGAAAATCAAACATCGTAATAAATCAAATAAATAAAAAGTTAAATCTGGATCTTGTTTGTTATAGATATTAGTATTTACTATTTTTCTTCAAAAAGGATTAAGTATGTAGGATAAGATCATGGTAACGTTTGTCTATTATTATCCTATTTCTCTTACAACGAGTTGTACTGGATATTTCTTCCCTTTGAGTTATATTTACAAGATCACAGCGCTTATAAGATACTATTTATTTTGTAAAAGTTTCCTTATTACGAATAGGTAATATCAAATTTGTCCTTGCTGATGACCAGATAACCCCAGCCGGGTGGTCAAGTAATATGTAAATAAAAATGATTTGATTTTCAACAAAAAAAAGTGAGCGCTGGTGACTGGCCTTGCAATTTGAAGGAGGTTGCAAGGAGATAAGTTCTTTGACCGATATAGTTTGAAGAATCTCTCGTACTGCCACCATGAATTAAATGAATTTTGAGCCAAATATCGATTTTTATTTAAATTATCTCTAGAGATTTCCAAAGGTGCGCCGGTGCATTACCAGGATGACAAAAAATCTTTTCTAGAACGTTTTATGTGAGCAAATAAACACGAGATTTATGAACAATATTTAAAAAAAGGTTGTTAATAAATGTTAATTATTATTCTTCTTACAGCAAATAGGAAAATGGCTTTTAGTTATAGTGTGTGTAGTTTATATTTTAGATATAAACTATACATACTATAAAAGTATAAACAAAACCTTTTTTTAGTTGTATGGCCTGCCTTATAGGAAATGAAGTACCTACAGTCAGTGAGATACCCATATAGTGAACAATTATTTATATGAAGAAGATAATGAATTACGGATAAAAACCGATTTAGGCGATCATGTCATCCTGCCATTGTTTATCTTTGCTAACAAGAAGAAATTGAAAAACTGAATGAAAAATTGTACCACCTACTAGATATTTGGTTATAGACTTAAATTTGAAGTTTTTGTTTATAATTTTTATTGTTTTATTATAATTGTTATGACAACCTATTAATATCGATAAAATGCCGAGACTTAGTAATATAATTTACTAATTTGAAATATTATTTACTGTCAAATCACACACTGATTAATTACTTTTATTTTAGTCGATATCTTTCATTGATGTCGTAAGAAAATTATCCATTTGTGAAACATTACGTAGTTTCATCTATGGCCTTTGACACTGATACTCGACTAAAACTAATAACGTTAATAATAAATTTTATTTTTACATTCATAACTCGTATTATATAGCTGGTTCCATCTCAAGCGATTGTTAGATATATGTAAAAATATTACTTTGGATGTTGAAGGTAGTTCTTATAGTTCAACATTGATAGAACGATACTAGCTCATAGTAGAAATACGTTTGAAAATTTAGACGCGTCTGTCACCATCTCTGTAGCACAGAGTTCAGATTACAAGCCCAGATAGCGAAAGGTCGAAGGTTCGAATCCATCCTGAGGGCTCAGAGATGCGTTTTTTTATAAGCGTATTTTTAAATCCTATAGAAATATGGCACTGTGAATAAATAAAATAAATACATGAAATTCAATAAGTTGGAAATATGTCAACGGCTGATTAGTGCAATGTTAGCTCGTCAACGTATGCGCCAAAGAGAATTAGTAAGTCCCTTTATGGGCATATGTCTTTTTTAAAGTAAGTTTTATATTTGGTAAAGGACAGGTTCTTTTTAGTTTGGAAATAAATGATAGGTATTATATATTTAAGAAATATTGTGCTAGTATAAAAACGTCAGTCTTATTTTGCAGTAAAATAGTCGAAGTCATAATACAATTATGGTACATATGTCTGGGGCGATGGCAAAACTTTTAGTAATTTGCCATAAAAATCGATTTCAAATTTATCGAATAATTTATTATATCAACAGTTGACTTTTTAACTCGCAATTGGCCGTATGTCTTGACCTGTCAGGGAGAAATTTTCATAATATTTCTTACATTCTCACCAATTAGACTAGCCCAAAGTAAGCTCTATAAGGCTTGCGGTATGGGTACCAGGGTACAGGATTGATATACATATATGATACATAACTAATATTTCTAGAAATATGACTCAGCTACAAATGCTCGTATTCATCACACAAACCTCTGCCCGTTCCGGGATTTGAACGCAGGACCGTCGGTGCGAAAGGCAGGATTGCTGCCGTTGCACAAAACGGGCATCGATAAAGGGCCAATATTTTATTACGTTATCTTCTTTGTTTCATTCGCGTCTATTATTTCGCCTTAATTTTGAGCACATATTTTCTAATGCTTACAATATACTCATGCACCAATAAGAAGCTGATGACATGTCATGTAACAATCAAGTATAAGTAATTATTAAAATAATCCATTTTAATAAAAAAATTTATTCATTCTATACCTAAATATCAAAACTGTTTATTTTGTTTGGAAGATTGGATATTAGGAAAAAAGAGGGTAGATCGTGTCCGTATCATAGTTATATTTCCAGTTAGACAATTATGAATCTCTTTCATATAACTTTATTAAGATATTTATATAGCTTTTACCCTAGAGATATAACTATCATGGCATCAATCATCTTAATACGACACATTAATTTAATGAGCATATCAATGTCCCCGCCGTTGAGGTGATGGACTCCCCATGAATGTAAAACTCAGGTGCAGTGCGGATTATTGCGTGATAGCGACTAGTCACTATCCGCATTTCCAAAAATGCAGCCAAACCCAATGAGTTAATATGCCTTTCGAATATAAAAATAATTTTTGATCACCCATCTGACGGCTAGCGTTTGGTAAAATTTCTTTACCTCCGCAATCATTGCAGAGCCCGCGAACAATTGAGTCGTCGAGACAAATACACTAATTATATTCAGTCGTCTTTGTATTTGCGAAAGACAAAGAAACCTATATACGAGCATATCTGACTACAATTAATACGACTGTCCTTGAATCTCAGACGACCTTAGGGCATCGCCAGATATGCATAAAGGATCAAACTCTAAATTGGGGCTCTGGCGAACCGGTTGGTCGAGTTCTCGATCATGACGTCACGCCGCTGCCACGCCAGTACTTCCGAACGTATAGAAAACGACAGTTTAGAATTAACTGTTGTTGACCAGGGTCTGATGCGCCAAGGCTGTCTGTGCATAGTTTCGCAATGTCTGCACTGTTGGATAGAAAATGATGACAAATTCCTATACATAAAGATATCAGTTACTTTGATGCGATAAATGATCAAAAACTACCCATTCAACTGTCGTGATGTGTGTGGCAATCACAGTACTATTTTCGTCACATTATAATTATTAATTAACCACTAAAATAAAGCAGGTTTTATAGTTCGTATACTATGATTGCAATACATAATTAAATAACAATAGAAAACCAGTCCTATCTCGGAAACAAACTTGCCTTATCAAAGAAAAAGATGCACCATTGAACATTTTAGCACTAAAACCTTATAAGCTTAGTTGTCATAATCGTTGAGTCAAATCTTAGCCTTTTTTGGTGTTTGGGCAGCCTCTCGCATTTATTTGCTATCATGTTAACAGTAAATTTCGTTGATGTGAGAAGAGTACTATAGCTGCATATAATCGATTTCTAGTGCACGTATATTAATTTCGAGTGAATTTTAATTGACTTAAGAAATTTTTAACAACTTGACATGATATCATGATATCGGTTATATGTTTAATCTAATTTTACCACGTTTTTCTTATCTCACTTTTCTTATTTGTTTGTCTGTCCGGGCAAAATCTTGCAACTTAAATTTGAGGCACTTTCCGATAAGCTAGAAAGCTGAAACTTTCAGGATAGTTCAGAACCCGATGACAATGCACTCTAAAGCAACTTTCAACTTTCCAGATGCACTTTCAGGTCCACTTTCGGCAACTTTCACTTTTGTATGGGGCTTATCCGATTGTTGCGTAACACATGGTTACTTCGTTGAGTTAATAATAAAAAAGAATAAAATAATTATACTAGATTTAAAAAATCTAAAAATCCCACGTTTTTCAATGTCCTAAAAAGAATAAAATAACCCTGCGGGGCAAAGCGAGGGGCCACTCAAAACGTGGGGGCGCATCTTTACAATAATCGGCATCAATGCATGTCATTCATCTCTTTAAAATCTCCTCTTAGTAATATGCGCCCCCACGCTTTGAGTGGCCCCTCGCTTTGCCCCGCAGGGTTATTTTATTCTTTTTAGGACATTGAAAAATGTGGGATTTTTAGATTTTTTAAATCTAGTATAATTCGAATACCTATATTATCTTAAGGAACTCAAAAATATATTTTCTTTACACTTAGATTGAGACGGATAACTATTATCCTTATATTGACGTATAAAAATATATATTAGAGGGAAAGAAGATTGTTCCAATTAGGATTTTACAAATTCCTTAATTAAATTTTAATGTTTTAAAATTATATAATGATAGGACATAAGTACAAGAATTCTATACTATAAACGCCTTCATATCATCAGATGTTTACAGAAAAGGCATATTTTAGTTGTTGAAAAAGTACCAACATAATATTTGACTAACCTGCTGCTAGAATTTAGCAGTTGTACAGTCACATAACTTTATTTGTGTATCTATTCTTTCTAACTGGAACTAATATTTATAATGACTGATCTCCGATGCTAGAGCCAATCTCACTGGTACAAATTAGTTTGTGGTGTTACATTATCCTTTTATGTTTTTAAAGGTTAACAATCAAATGTATCGCAACTTTAATGAATTATATATATTATTCTAATTATTATTCTTATTTATTCTCCTATTTATTCTAATATAAAATTAATTTCGTTTATCCCGAACAAGTACAATTAAAGTTATGTCACTTGTAGGCATGTATTGACTTCCGCAGACAGCGGATGGCATCATAGAGTAAAAACTAAAAACGATCATGTGATATGAAGTTGGGTGACCATTCGAAATGTCCATACTTATTCTGTTTAAACGCAAGAGTCCTCAGATCCACAAGCACTACTTATTAATATCGCTAATAACAATGCCAATTCTAGAAAGATCTAGTTTAGCAAAAAATACTTAACTATTACGTACATTTAAAATTACGGATAATGCATGATTATTGTCTAAAAAGTTTTACTTTTCCTAATTTTCCTTACGAAACAGTTTTATTGGTAATTTGTCTAGACACCTATAGCAAAAGGAATAAAAGTAAAAAACTGTGAACTTAAAAACTTACAAAGTAACAAAGCCTCAATTCCATGAAACTAAAATGAAGTCATATACCTAAATGAATTTTTTAATATGCAATTTAAAAAACAGGACTTTGTTATTTTTATATACTTTAAAATATGGTCTATACTCGAAAAAAGATATTCACAAACTGAAGATATTGGATCAAAAACTTTATTTTGCTTTTTGAGTTTTGTGTCCGGCATCTTTACTGCCTTTACTGCCATCTGCCAAGTGTGAAGATTAAGGCAAAATCGCCATTTTTGGGGACGGCTTCTGTGCAGTGGTGGATGTCTTTTGGCTAAGATTATTATGATGAGGATGATACTTCGAGGCTCTAACATATAAGTAACAATAATCGTCCATGGTAAAAGATACTCCAATACAGATGGTCCAGGATTCAAAAAATAAATATTGATTAATAAATCTTTAAAATTTTTGATGGTGCTGAATAAAATAGTATGAGAAGCGATTTTTGTTTTACTTAGTAAGCCTTAGGTTAATGTACCTACACAGAAGTTGATGAACTTTTGATGATTTTATTTATTCCATATGTTATAATGATGATTACAAAATATTAAGCTAGATGAACTATTTTCGTACCTAAGCCATACCAACCACAAAATACAGATATACTTAAAAATATTCTTAAAAAACGTTTTAGCAAATAATTAATTAATAAGTATAAACGCTTAAATGCGACGCTGAGATATCTCCAAAACCAAATGTACATAAAGATGGCGTTTAAGAATACGTTCCTGGTACCGGCAAGTTATATAGTTTTCATAACTATTGTTAGTGGCATCATTTGTGACAACGCAAAAGTACATAACATAAGTTTAAAAAATTCAGCTCGTTATGTATATCCATTTTTTATAAAACGTGTGGTTACGATCTTAAGACCTTCAGATCAAAACACAATTCGCGGTAATATGAAACTAGTATATCCATATGACTTAAAATTCTAAGGAATTAGCTTTTTTAATTATTTGTGTGTGATGTCAGAGTTACAATAGATAATAATTCCCTTAAAAATAGACGGGAAGCAGAGCATTTTTTCTTTGAGTTACATTAGGTTCTAATTCAGCAAATATTTCTCAGTTACTTCGTAGGTGTCATGTTTTTCAATTTGACTCCAGTCTGGCAAATAGGTAACGGTTAACATATCAAGCTGGCCTAAATGACAAGTTTTAAGAATCAGTTGTAGACGACTAGTAGTAAGAAATACTATTAAAAAATAAAAGTGAAGCATCTATCGTAAAGCCTAGTCATCGGCTGGGTTTTAATTTTTTTTTTAAATCAAACTCCCTTGTTCTTCAGAAGGTACATCAAGGTGTTGGACCTGGTAGTATCTGCAGTCGCTGAGACCGACTAATCCCGCATTGGGCTCACATAATGACTCATGTCCCGTTATCGAGTCTGCCCTAGTAGATTACTATTAATGTAGCTACTGCTGCCTATGCTCATAAAGACGATGATGAATTTACGTTACCTCTGCCAGAATCAAATTGCATTAGAAAATAATATCTTGGTATGATTTCTAACACTACACAAAGACTCAAAATTTACCAAAAATATAAAACAATTTAAGTAATATTTAACTATTCAAAGTTTTATTACCTTTAATAAATATCTAAAACAAAGGTTGTGGTGCGCCAAGTAGTACAAAATATGTTAAAGCTAATACCTATATGAAAACATATGAGCTCTATGGGGGCACAGCAAAATAGTCATTTATGAATATGTAATTACTTCTTGTTCCTTAGTTGGGTACTAGCTATTATTTTAACACTATTAACGAAAGAACAATTATCTTAAATGTTCTGCACCAAACAAGACGCGTGGTCACACACATCACAATATTCCTGTTTGAAATAAAAAAACCACGGTTACTCATAGGTCATTGGTGCGAGGTTTTTATTTTGCTTATTAAAATAAATATATGGTTTCATTTGAACCCGCGTTTTTAAAGTTTAAGCGTTATTCAGCCAAATCAGTATCCAATAGCTACATGCAAAAATGTGTACGTAGGCGGTTGTGTGACAATTTATAGGTTTTTTGGATTTGTTCGATAGACAGTAGTTAGCGAGATCAGCCTATTAATAGGTCGTTTGGGTAACTTTCGTAAGAGTCAGTGCGGTTCCGTTTTTTGAGGCACGTTCAACTAATGGTCCCGAATATATCTGCATTCGTTAGAAATCGTTAATCTGCACTTGGGCTTCATGGTATTTGACGGCTCATCATCAAGTTAGGTCTATGGTAATGGGCTGATGGCTGCCCCTTCTGAGATCTATGTATCGCTTTTAAGGAACTTTTGTCATGGTGACCTGGAAGATCAGTTATAACTCGTCTAAAAGTTAGCGTAATTCTTTCAACCTTCAAGTTTGTAGGAAATCCATAAACTTCTTAGCCTTGAGATATCTCTGTTTGTGTAACTGAAACAGATAATTTTGGTTCTTTATTCGAATTACCCATACATTTAGTTTTCTATCACTACTATCTACATTATGTGAGAAACACGACTGAATGATAATTTTCAAGGAATTTGTCTTTTGAATGGTTTAAAATCGTTTGGAATAAAATGGAGTTCTTATGTTTGTTGCAAATAATTTTATTTGTGTAAATAAATGGAAGTAAAAAACCATGACTTGGCTTAAAACTTATAGACTCACGACATGAACTATAACTGTACAAGCTATGCTGTAAATCCATGACAGCAAAAATAAGGAACTAACGGTAAGGTAAACTCTGCCTTGAAAGCTTACTGACTAAATATGTAATTGAAAGTATTAATATTTCATGTAATACTTTATACTTTATACATTAATACTTTCGTTAATCTTATCTTAAAACAAAGTTAATAATCGGAATTTTAAATTAAAGTTATTCATTAAGATTTTTAAGGCACTTTCAAATATATCTTTCCTTTAGAAAGTCGTTGATATCAGAAGTGTCTATATGAGGTACAACTTTAAGCGAAACAAACCATAAGAGGGCAGTGCGCTCGCTCCTTTAAGGTGACATCTTTAAATATTTCTTTAATTAAGGATTAACATACAGTACTACAATAGGCCATAGATCATTACGGGTGCATGAATGAATTTTTATTTATTTATACGTGATCTGAACGGTTTGCTTTGCACTCTATTGACCCCTGAATAATTGAGAAAAACAAGCGTCATCCACCGGCATTCGTAAGATTATGTTGAATGTTTTTAATAACATTAATGATATTTGAAGGTGATAGATCAAA
Source organism: Calamotropha paludella (assembly GCA_927399485.1). Lineage (NCBI taxonomy): Eukaryota > Metazoa > Arthropoda > Insecta > Lepidoptera > Crambidae > Calamotropha > Calamotropha paludella. Next base: position 25,314,099 of record OV656803.1, on the reverse strand, counting down.
CACACCGCACTGGCTGTGTGGTCTTTGTAAAATGCAGTCCGCTCAAATAAAATTCTTATGGATTATTATAAGTTATTACAATGTAAATGAATAGGTATTTAAAATGCATATTGATTATAATACAATTTAAGTAGTAGTAGAATAGTAGAAGTATGTGCATTAATTTTAAAATAATAAAAAATATGTCTGTTAAATATACCAGTAACTGGAGTGTCACATAGTATTATGCATATTTTGAACTATTCACTAGTCACCTTATCATTTCTTCATTCCATAATACGTAAAAGTATATGTCATTGGCTGCTGTGCGTGGAAGGTAACTTACTGTTTCTTCATTTGGCCAGTAATCTCAGTTTATTTATGCGGATTTTAGGCGTGATACTTAGAATCGGCAGTCCAGGCAATTGGTTTTATTTCCAAAAGAACTCTTAGAATTTATCGAGGTTTTGGTATTTTTTACTTATTTGAGTAACTGAAAATTGCCTCTTCTACAGAGCGTGTTTAATTTCACGTTAATTTTTGGACTCCTACAGCAATAGGACTGCTGTTGATGCTGTTGACTTATAATTCATCTATCTATATTAACCATCTGAAGTTGCTATCTCTCTTTTGTCATCTAGGTAATTAAGAAGTTTATTATGAATATTTTTTGTTTATTTAAAAAATTATGACAGTATTGCAATTTGGCTACAATTGTTGATGCTTTGTTTGATTCACTGTTAGCAATCGACAAAATTATAGGGAAGATGTCGTTTGTCCAAGAATATTAATATGTAAGTGATGTTACTCAATTGTGTCTGCATTTTTCAGCATAATTAATTCTCAATGACGTGGTGGTATTTGTTTAGCTTCAGTTTAGTTAGTACATGTGAAATTGGTAATTAGGAACCCGTTTCCGTAATGTTTTCGCTCAATAATGATTAACATACTTTTTGCGCAATCGGGCGAAGCGTTGCAGGAACGTTGTTCAAAAATTATCTTAGTGAGATGGTGGAAAACGTTGTCCTTCACACGTACTGTTCAATAAAGCGACCGATAATGCTTAGTTTTTACATAAACAGGAACTAAACCGTTAAATTACTTGCGATAAGATTAAAATTTGCTTTAGTAGAGCTTATCATACAATGTATTATAATGATGATATATCAATTATCGATATTAAAATTTCTAAAGTTAGTTCTCAGTTTTTTGCTGTTGGATAATCTTATTGGAGCTCCCATGGATCAGCTTCAATGGCGCAATGTCTGTTACGCCATAACTTCCCGAGTTCTTAACCGATTTTAATATTTTTGTGTGGAATCGAATCAACAGGTTTAGGCCCAGATTGAAAATTTCCATCGAAACCATTTTTTTTTCCTTTTTTTAGCTATTACGCTCCGCTCCAATATATGGTGCTAGCGTAGCTTTATGCTTAGCGACTGCATCGCCTTGTAACTTTGAATCTAAATAAGAAAAACTCACATACTAGGTATTAACTGTCAAACTGATATACTGACTCTCTTCTAACTGGATACTTGAAGATCCTAAAATATATCAGCGAAAAGAATACAGTTGATGTAATGTAACATACATGATAGTAGATCCTTTTTTCTTGAATTTATACATTACGTTGCTTCATTCCTTTTATTATTAATAATAACTGTAAAGATACTTCGGGTTAAGGTTTTTAAGTGGATAAATAGATAGGTGGAAATTTCAAGATGAATACGAAAATATTCTAACTCTGATTGCTTTCGTAAATTTGGACAAAATCTATAAACAGTAAGTGGATTATAACTTTGAAGGTTCCATATGTAATCATATTGCGAAAAGAACTTTTTAAATACTTTTATATTCGTGATACATACAGCTTTAGGGTCACAGAAAATGTTTGGGTGTAGATAAATGTTTGATTGTTATTCTTAAAAATGAGAGGTTTGGTCAAATTAATTATATTAAAGTAAAAAACTGAAGGTAAGAAGTAAACGAAATAGATTTTGAAGGTCCATACCCTTGCTCTCCTTTAATACATATTTAAAACCTTAGATTGATCATAAAAGTGATTATTTTTCTCTATTGCTTCGGGATGATAAAAATCTTTTGAATTTATTATATATGTCAAATTATAATAATATTATTAACTAATGGTAACATCAATACTGGAAATAATATGTGTAATAATTATGATAGTTATGATACACTTATAAATAATAAAACTAAGACAATTAAGTTATTTGTTAAATTGTATATCTCTTTCCAATGAACTGAAAATGGGAATATTAAACACAAAAAGAGTTCTTGTCATACTACCTACATTTAATTGACATAAGTACAATAAAAACAATAATACAAAATGGCTCAAACGTAGTAAATCGAAGGCCTTTCATATAAGGAGAACCCTTGTTTGTTACCTGCACAAAGGGAAAATATACCCATATTGTGCATTAAACAGTTACCTTTGTCAATTTTGATTTAAATGCTAATTTACACTTATTAGACACTCGATAATTTCTTTATATCTTGTTTTATTCTGACTAATCTGGGGATAGCCGGGGGTATAACCCTAGTTAGCACTTCACAAGTTGGTGCTCGTGTATTAATACATCTGTTTTACTAGATTTCTAAGCACTTCAATATTAATAACTTAACCCTTTTAAATCCAAGTCTTTTTTTAAAGTGGCAGAGAGGCAAGGTACGCGACACCTAAAAGTAAAAATGAAATGGATCATAACTATATCAAAATCTATAGAATTATTATATAAATGATCAAAAAACAAACACTGACAGGTTTCAGGAGACTATATGCTTTGAAATATTTTAAAAAACAATAAAGTCGTGTAGTGTACGGCAGGGGAAATAGCACCAATCCTTCAAACTTAACACTTGGCATGCCTGGTGGTTAAATGTTACACGCTATGCCTGGTGGGCCTGTCAGACCCGAATTTTCAACTTGTTTTTTTTTCGATATATTTTATTATGTAGGATGTTTTAAGGTTTTAACAATAATCCATTTATGCCCAAAGAGTAAACAAGAGATAATAATAAAAATCATATTACAAATTAACAAACTTTATATATTTTCTCCAAATTAAACGAAACTCACATTTGTAACAAAATTTAGATGGAAATTATATTATATCTTATTTATGTCAAAACTAAAAAAATCTTAAACAGACTTGATGAAATGTAAGCTACTTTTTTAGATTTATACTTAATAATAAAATAATTATTCTTCATCACCTGCATTATCACTTTGTAGGGATTTGGTTTGGAAGGACTTTGCGCATTGTAAAATTAAATGGTCAAGACGAATGTGACCACTACACGTTTCACAAATGTATAGTTATGTTAGTTTTGCGATCTTTTTTTCGCTGAACAAACGTGGCATCTACGCTTTATTCCAGGAGTAGATATTTTTAATGGTGGGCTATCTTAATCAATAATACTAACTACTATTCTTTTGCGAAGATCTGCAGAAGGGCGAATATTATTTTTTCTTGACTGCAAATGTGGTTCAGCAAGCGCAAGAGCCTTACTTTTTCTAAAACTTCGTCGATTACTTTAACTTCTGGACAGTAAAGCATTTGGATAATTTTAGCATTTATTACAGCAGTGTTGAACATCCAAAAATACTATCAGCAGCCATTACCTTAAGTTTCACAATACATCATAAGATCGTATGAGCTTATTGGCATTGTCTACGCCACTCTTAGTACGATAAAAGCTTATAATCTCAGGCTTCGGCTTTGTGCCAGTAGCCAGGTCAATTTCCATCTGGTGGTGGTCCAATATCCTCTTATACATGTTGAACATGAAAAGTGTAAAAATTATTAGTATTTAACGCACAAATATGAATTACCATACGTAAAAGAAGAAATAAACACTTACGTAATAAAGTCACACCGTATGCCTGGTGGAGTCTGTGGGACCCACGCGCGCTTTATGCACATCTTTCTACTTCACTAGGTCGCTGCGGCCTGAGGAAGCGAGCGGAGCACGTTCCATGTTTAGTCAGCTGTTGAGTACGGTGAAGTGCGCAATTTAAATTTGAATGAACTATAACAGATCATGTGTGGGTCTGACAGACCCTACTAGGCATGCCAATGGTAAAAGGTGTCGTCAAAAGTGATAACCGATATTAGAGGCACTCAAAATACACCTCCCATAGACCACAAAATAGATACCAACGATCATCAGCGTGTGGTCTTGCCAAGCATGGATATTTTAGCAAATACCCCCTATATTTGGGAAAGGCACCCGACCATCGACGGACCTCTCCTGGTTAAATTTAACAAGTAATAAACAATAAAGCCTGAAACATAGTTTTTTTTTTATTTCAATAGAATTGGTTGATGGTCGCCCCACCCAAACGCGATATTGCGTGGCTCTTGCATCGTTATTGCTGCCAAGCAAAACGGACACCTTTAAAAGTGTATTTTAATTAGTTATCCCAATTGAGTAAAATACCGTAGTGATTTCAATCGCTGTATCAATACAACTATAGCGGTTGCAGTTGCAGTCTGCAAGTAAAATATACATTTTTAGTCAGTACAAAAAATCAATAAAATCTTTTTCTTTTGTTTATAGAACTTTTTGCGCGATTTATGAACCTGTTGCCATTTCCAAAAGCTTCAGGTGGACTCTCAGCACAGTAAGAAATTTATTTAAATACTACGTTTGTCGTCACGCCACTTCCCATCATTACAAAAAACACTCATTCTATATATTTTGAGGTAACAGGAAGTTAAGCTATTCTTTGTAGTATATTAGACAATTTTAATTAAATGTTTTAATTAATTTGCACTGGCCACTAAAAGTGTTTTACAGTTCAACTGCAAATTTTCTTTGCTATAGTTTTCAAGTCTTTTCATCTGAAACAAAAGCGATTTTCTGAAATTATACTTCTTTTGGGAAAAATTATGAGAGCGATTTTTTACAATGCTCGCGCACACCGACACCTAAAAGCGACAGGATAAAGTTGGTCGCTTACTGTCTCAAGTTTTCGCGAGAACTGAAAGTGTTTTATATCAGTGGAGATATAAATTATATTCATAAGTAAATAAAAATAACGTGAATGTGTGTGTGTGAGTGTGTGCACGTGCGATTTTGAATTATATATAGTGGTTAAAACTGCCACCATTTATAATTCAAAATCACACGGGAGGAAAATTTTAGTTATTTTAGTTTAGTTACACAAAAGAAGTATAACTTTTTATGGTTGTACATAAGTAGACACACATGGTTTTTTATAGCGAAACAGAAAACGTTCTGCTTTAGATACCAAGAAAGATGTAAACTTTTTTCTATACTTATTTTTTATTTGACAGTAAAAGTATGATGGAATAAAGAACAAGTATAATATGGATTTTAAACAGTATAGTTAGCAACCCTTGTTGCAGGTGCTATGAGGTCAGATCGTATTAAAACGCTATAAAACGGCAGTCCTTTGACCCAGGTCAAGCTTGAGTGCAAGTTTTTAAATATAAAAAGCTTACTTGACGTTTCAGTTGATATCTACATACCAGTTCATATCAATTTAAGTGGAAGAGTTACTAAACCCTTAGATTATCTCGCTGTCCATAAAAAAAGTAAACTTTATTATTCCCAGCATAAATTTAACATGAAAAGTAGACTGGTTCTATCAATAGAATTCTGAGATGTGTTAAAAACTAAATACTTCTAATAAATGTATCAAATTATCCTTCTTCACAGCTCATAGGCCTATAAGTTTTTGTAAACAACTCGTTGTAACTGTACACAACTCAATCATGCATCTGTTTAACGACTTGAATATTTTCATAATCACACATGAGTTCTAGAAAGTCGAACTTGCGTCAATCGACGTCTGCATCAGTAGTCGTAGACAACACTGACCACGTGCTCTTTGAATGAGTATGTAAATTATTCGCTGCTAAAATATTTTAATTACCAATAAAGCTATCACGTATGTAAACTGGAATGAGAGCCTGCCCTTTTCACTTTAAACAACCTTGCTACATTCGCGCCCGGCTTTTGTACCGGGCCGAGTCAACCTGTACCAACCACTAGGAAAGTACCAGCAGGTATTAATACCCGGCTTTGTGCATGAATTATTGTTGCTGATGTTCCTTTAGCTTATTAAGTTCAGCTTTACTTTTTAGATCAACGACCCCGTAACTAGATTGTGTTAATTTCATGTTGGATCATTAGCGAAAGTATAAAATGTTACAAAATCATTATTTACTTTGCTTATTGCATAGACAGGAAGTTTAAGTACTATCTATGAAAAGGAAATCTTCAGTCTTAAGTTAGCACAACAATTTAGTTTAAAAAAAGTCGAATCGTCAGAGATAGCAACCTCTAAATCAATGTTCTACCAACTGATAGCCAGTACGTCGTGGTCGGTCGTCACAGGTCTTCAAAATAATGTCTCAGTAATATCGTCTCCAACTTCTGACGATATTTCAGGAGATTGATGGAATTTCAATAACATTTGTAATAAATGTCATATACGATAATATTTTAAACAATCGAAATAGTTGCAACAGAAATAACTTTTAGTACAAGTACATTAAATCCGTAAATCACTTATCCCGAAACTGTCTTAAAGAATGAAAAAATAGCAGTCTGTAGTAAAAATTACCATTTGTTTTAAGTTAAATCTTTTTTCAAATGTAGATAACGTAACTTTAAGTCCCTTATTGTAATCGTAAATTACTATAACCTTGAAGTTAATCCATAAAAAAGACCACCCCGTGGCATTAATGGTAATAATAGTTTAACAAAATGTAGAGAGAGACAAAAAAGTCAACGTGCTAGCGCGCGCACAACAATACACAACTTCTGGATGGGTGGTCGACGATTTCATTTTGCTAGTCGCAGTTTTTCCCTACATTATTTTTTTAATCGATCATGGGTGAAGTTCGAAACAAAAAGTTTGCAACATTAATTTGCAGTAATTTAGTACAATACGCAGTTTTCAAAAATATATTAATTATTAGGTAAAAGTATACAGGGAAATCCAATTATGACAAGTTTTTACGAATGATTTTTTTACACGAATCGATTTAGTGTAGTCCGCACTATCAGCTAGTAAAAGCAATTTTGTCCCAAATCCCTCAGTGTCGAGATACTGTGTGGAAAAGTCATTTTTGAGCATTGAGCTATTATTACAAGTAAGCAGTATTACTTGTAATAATAGCTCAATGTTTTTGAGTCTTATTAGGCGCGCAAAGTTGCAATAAAAACCATTTATACTGGTCTATAGATTTGGAACCCAGGAATTATAGACAACAATGTTAAAAATGTTTATTATGTAAATTTAATCTTAAATAAAAGTAGTTGGACTTTATATTTATAAGAAGATGAAAAAAAAAACAGAAAAAAAGAGATAAAAACCTGGAATATTCACAAAATGAAAGGAATGTAGTAGTTATTAGTCAATCGGCGCGTTTTTCAATCGTGGAGTGATAGACAATCGTGAATTATCTCAAATACTCATTTTATAAACGTCAACCGCAAATCGCGCTATATTAAATTTCTCCATTTGAAATACATCATAAAGTCCAATAATTACAGGTCAACATCAATTGAGTTAAATCAACCGTTTACGATATTTTGATCTTTACCAAAAAGTTATTCCTGAAGATATCAACCACTTTTAGGTCGAAAAGATGATGACAAAAATAAGGTAAGATCCGTTATTTTTTCTGATTTGTATTTTCGCTACTTAGAATTTATTTTACTATCCAACTTTTTTATTAATCAATTAAGGTACCTACTCTCATTCTTAATTATTAAAATCTTTCTAGGCAGTGATCCTGCCGTTCGCACCGACGGTCCTGGGTTCAAATCCCGGAACGGGCAGATGTCTGTGTGATGAATACGAGCACTTGTAACTGAATCATAGGTATTTATATATATTGCTATTAATATGAGATATCTATGTATTATATATGTATGTCTATCCGTTACCCTAGTAGCCATAATACAAGCCCTATGGTGCTTAGTTTTGGCTAGGCTAATTGGAGTGAATGTAAGAAATATTATTATATTATATTTTTATTTTTGAGCTAATGATAACCATTAAAATAATAATATGAATCGTCTCACCCGCAAAATGTACACAGCTGAACAGAAGCTAGCTCCTAAATTGAAGGGATTTTGCCATCATCTCCAGCTTGCCAGGCGGGTCGAAGATCGCAGCAAAATACCATAATTCGGAAAATGCTACTGCCCATTTTGTGGATTATTTTGTGGTCTAGCGGAGATGTGTAATGCTTCACCCAACAAACTTGCAAAATAATTGGTCACATTTTACGGCATTCTTAAGTGTGAAGGGATGGCATTGTTAATACTACCATATTACTTGTTACCTGGTTGGTTGCAATATTGTAGATAATAATGATTTTCACTTATGACAAAAAAATAATTACAGTTGAAGGCTATTTTACTGACAAAACTAAATATTTATAGACTTATTGATATTATAGTCATTATTCTCCAAAATAATAAATTTAGGTCCACCATAATCTTATTATTGGTTGCATAAAGACCTTTAAAAAAGCTTTTTTGAGGTTTGAAGTTAAGATAGCGCGAAAAACGTCACTTTATTTGTATAACGACGTATTAGGGGTTAAAGTATGAAATTGCCGATTTGTACTGAAAATCTATATTGTTTATTTTTTAAATTTTTAACAAATTTATTTAATCAAAATAGTTGCCATTATTATCTATACATTGCTGCCATCTAATGGGAAGGTCATTAATGCCTTTGCGATAGAATTCCGACGATCTAGACTGCACAAACTGTGTGAAAGCATTTTGTACTGCCTCCTGGGAAGAAAACTTCTTGTCACGTAGATAATTGTCCAAATCACGAAAAAAATGGTAGTCCGTTGGAGCAAGGTCTGGTGAATACGGAGGATGACGAATGGTTTCTAACTGCAGTTCCTGAAGGGTCAAAATGGTTTCTCGTGCTGTGTGAGGTCTCGCGTTGTCGTGGAGCAATAATGGTGAAGATCGATTCATGAGTCGGGGCTGTTTTACTGCTAGTTTTGTCAACATGGTTCGGAGTTCGGCACAATAGACATCTGCCGTTATTGCTTGACCAGATCGGAGAAAACTATAGTGAATAACACCATGCTGAGACCACCAAACAGTTACCATTACCTTTTTATTGGTAAGTTTTGCTTTAGGACACTGTTGTGGCATTTGACCTGGGGTCAGCCATTGCATTTTTCTTTTCCGGTTATCATAAAGAATCCACTTTTCATCACATGTTACAATTCGATCCAATATTCCTTCATTTCTGTACCGGTTCAACAAGGCAACACAAGTTTCAACACGCGTTTCTTTCTGCAGATCAGTCAAATCATGAGGCACCCATTTTTCGTATTTTTTTATTTTATTGATTTGACGCAAGTGAGTCAATATTGTGGGTAAGGTAACGTTAAACCATGCCGCTAATTCCTGGGTACTTTGACTAGGATCGGCTTCCACTATCTCTCTTAATTCATCGTTATTTACCTGTGTGGGCGGTCTTCCTCGTGGCTCGTTCTTTAAGTCGAAATTTCCATCACGAAAGCGTTTAAACCAAAATCGCACGGTGCGTTCATTAGTAGACCCCTCTCCAAACGCAGCATTGATATTGCGGGCTGTTTCTGCCGCGTTAGTTCCGCGTCGGAACTCGTATTCAAAAATAACTCGAATTTTCGCAGTATCCATCTTTCTTGTCTAAATTGAATAACAAAAACAATTGAAAGTCGATATTCAAATGTTTTACATTTTTTAAAAAAAGAACATCATAGAAACCATTTAAAAAAAGTTTCATTCGAAAACCTCAAACCATGAAGATTCTATGTCAATTCAAAGAACCTATTGCAATAAAACGGCAATTTCATACTTTAACCCCTATTATTAACAATGAAAACAGTGACATTTATATGTTTTATTTTTAACTAAATACCGTTATACACTGTACACAAATCATACGCAATAGCTTATGTTTTATTTTCATGCTCACATTTTGATAGTTATCTTCTGTTCCTTTCGTGTGAAGCTGATTGAACTTCCTAAATTACAGTTTCAAAAGTCTGAACATTAATTTCCATATAATATAAATTTAACAAAAAAATAGTGTGTGAGACTATAAAACTAATAGAACATCAAAAAAATTATAAACAAATGTACACATCTTTGCAACTCATGAACAGATATTCTGACGTTACATCTGTAAAATTATTTAGATGTTAGCGATCTATCTAGCATCCCTAACACAAGCCTTACAGTGCTTACTTTGGGCTAGGCTAATTGGTGTGAATGTAAAAAATATTTATTTATTTATTTAACTCATGTCTATCTATTGTTAGCTTAATCAAGATTAAGCCCAACTTGGAGCAATGTAGTTTTAAATTGTTTCTTTGATATCGGATAACGGAAGCTAATGATCAATTTTTTTGCGGTTTTAACAGATATCCTCAGCTCGACATAGAGCTTTAGGTTTTCTTTTATTAAAACCGGACATCAAAACAAAAGCCAATGAAAGGATTTACTGGCGGTTTTGCACTTAAGCTCAACTTAGAGCAACGTTTAGCTTTTGTTTCATTCATATGGAATGACGGAAGCTACCAAACAGATTTTAAGCGGTTTTTACAGATAGCTTACTTGAATTAAAGCTTTAAGTTTTCTTTTATTAAAACCGGATGACAAAAGTCAATGAAAAGATTTTAGGTGGTTTTCACAAATAGGTAAGCTCAGCTTGGAGCTACCGAATAGATTTTTGTAGTTTTTAAAGCTCAAACTAAAGCCTTACATTTTCTTTTTTTGTAATCGGATGATAAAAGCCAATGTAAGAGTTTTCTGGTAGATTTCTCATTTAGGCATTGTGTCGTTAAAATGAAATGATAGGTAATTCGTTTTCCACCAATTAAAACATAAGTGAAACACATAGCAAAAATCTCACTAGAAGAGTTGAAATTAAGTCTCATGAATTTTTAAATAATTTAGTTACAAAGTAATAAAAACCATGATTTAATTAGAAAAACAATAAGGAGATTAAGAATTTGTTTGCATTGTTTTACTTTATTAAATAGCTACTGAAAAAGTCGTCATTATTTTTAAAATTACCTCCTAAATATGGCACTCCATGAAGACTCATTATGTGACGCCCGTTCAATTATGTTAAATTCCTAGAAAGCACCATAACAGGAACGTTTTGAAAGTTTATTTAAATAAATTAAGAATAATTGTTTTGCTTTGACCCATAAATATGTCTTATTGACTCAAAAAGCAGCTGGTGTCGTACTAAGTTCTAAACGGTTTTTCCATGACCAACTGAATGTGGCCTACTCGCTGGTCCAGCCCCAAATCGTTTCTGTCTAATATAGATCGACTTCCAAAAAGCTTGGAGTGTTCAATAGATCGAAGCAGTAATTTAGATCCAACCGTCGGATTTTACTTTATAAGGCGAAAGTACGTATTAACTCATGTGGAGTACTGTTCTCATGTGGACCGGAACTTCTCGATACCAACTCTTCTAATGTACTTGACTCCATCCCACGCTGGACAACGAAACTAATGAACGGTTTCTATAAACAGATTAAGCTATATTTAGATTTTGTGATTTTGAAGTCGGATGACAAAAGCCACTTAAAGGATTTTGTGGTAGTTTTCACGAATAGATTTTTTCAAATTGGAGCTATATTCATGATAACAGATCATGAATATAAAAGTTTAACTGATTTAGCTTGATTTTATTGAAATCGGAGGATAGTGAAAAAGTTGTCGTAATTTATAGATAATTACACGCTAATATCCGAAACTACTAAACGGATTTTCTGACAGTTTTAAAACATAGATTAAGTTTAACTTGGAGCAACACTTGACTCCGTCCGATGCCAGACTGTTCGTCTTGTTGCTGACCGACAGCCGGAGTGGATATTCTAGCCGCTGGAGATACGTTGGTTTTCTGTGCATGTGAACTTAATTCGTAAGATGGTAAGTTATTTTCGTCACTTTTACAACTGGTGCCGTAATCACGTGTCTATCAATGCACATCCAGCCACAAAAGCAGGGCATACCCCCACATATTTAATATCTGTACAGTAAAAACCAACAAACCTGTAGGTTGTAAAACATGCTACCCAAAGAGGCGCTACAACATGAGGTTAATAAAAAGCGAGTATACAAGTTTATTGATAGGCGATGCATATTAAGCTTTCCGAATGCTGAAAATGTCTATGAACACTTCCTCTCGTGTGGCTTTTTTGCTCGCTTTCCCTTATGAACATAAAAATATAAAGATATAATTGTGTATATAAAAAGGTAGAATCAATCATACCTCTAAGCTAAGCCGACAAAATTTTTCGATTAGTCAAACAGGTTGCGTAATAGTGCTAGTGTTTCATGTTTTGATTTATTACTTTTTGAAGAAAAGATACAATATATTTAATAAACTCTTATACAAAATATTTTTAAACATAAAATATAAAAGATATAAAGTAAATTAGGTAATTACATATATGCATATTTATATATATTTTATTATTAAGGAAATAATTGTAACGATTTGTTTGATAGTTTACTATTTTACAGTCAAGTCTAGTTTATCCTCCTGTATTTTAAATTGCAGTTACAGTGGACTATGAAGTCGTAGATGCGTGCGACACTTAAGTTATTTATTAGTTAAAAATAGATACGATTGATATATAATGATTTTTAAATCAATTGAGTTTACGTGGAATTTGATATTTAGGATAGTCATAATTGGCCTACAAAATTTCATACTTATAAATATTAACTTCAACTGGTATTATTCTTTGTACTATTTCTAAATAAATAAAATATAGATTTTGAAAAATACTTTCTTCGCAATATTTTGTTGTGGCAAATTAGTTAAACGGTATTTATGCCAATTAGGCTTTACAATCGAGTTCTTATTTTTATACACAAAAACTAAAAAAAGTTATTGTAAGATAATTAAATGAATTCACCCGCATCTACTGCATACAACAAAATGCTTACGGCATTAAATAAAACTATTTCTATTTGAAGCGACTTTAAAAAAAGGATCCATATTTAATTTCATGTCTATGTACATATATGCATAAGAGACAATTTAGTCAATAAATCTATCGATTTGATATGAAACATATCTTAAACGACTTGTCTGGCATGAAATTGTCACATAAAAAACAAGAAGAATTCGAGCTTTGCCTTTGTACGTACCCGTACGTGCACACACCGTAAGGGTGCGTTTGATGACAACGGCAAACATTTTGCAATATTTTACTACAACTATCGCTTTTATAGCTATTTTAACTATTATTAGAATATAAAATTATATTAACAAATTTAAATAGTATACAAGATGAAAAAAGAACAATAACAGAAAACATATTACTATGGTTTAGTAAGTTAACTAAGATAAATCACATGCTTTTAATATAATAATAATATTATTTTTTATTTTATTTATAATCTTAATAAATTTTTATCGTTGTATTTTGAACTAAAATAACTACTTTAGAAATTCCGTTCATAATTTTGATAAGAGACGACACGTTAAACGGTAAGTTTGAAATTCGTTAATCAAGTCGTCAACTTTGATGTCAAAAGAGTACAAGTTTAAGTCAATAAACTATGCTTAAAATATGGCTAGTTTAGAAAGGCTATAAAAATAATAGAACCGACGTACTGCCAGACTGACTTAGCGCATATAGCTCAGAAATTCTGGAACTAACTTCATTGCAGGTCTAGTGCATGCCAGACTATTCTCTAGGCATTAACGGTAGGAAAGTTTATTGATCCGATGGGAGTGTTATCGGCAGTTTATGTACCAACAAAATCGATTTTTTTCTCTGTAATAATTATCAAATAGATAGGGATAGAAAAATATATTATTATAAGAACAATTATTATATAACTCAATATTTTCAACATATACAAGTCATAACATCATAAAGGTGTTGCAAAAGCGTCTTACGCAAGATTGGTACCCGCGTCTTCTAAGAAACCTAGTCAGACGCCCGGTATAAAATAACACCGAAGCAATATTTTTCCTTATTAAGTTTGACCGAATGTTTTTAAATGATATGACTGATTAAACATTTTCGAACTTTTGCTTTAGTTAAACACCTATTTAACTTAATGGAGAAATTATTAAGTTTTGATTAAATTTGTCTATATTATTACTTGTATTACCTTTTAAAAAGAAGATGATGTAACTGATATAAATTAATCAATATTTCTGTTTAACTGTAATAAATTAAGTTTAATAAGTATGGGTAAAACTATTATTAAAAGCTGCCCAGTCATTTTCATTTTTTTTCCTAATCGATTGCCCAAACATTTGTAAAAATGTTTCTTTCGAATACGAGAGGGTGTTCCTCTCATTGATGAGACAACGCTGGCCTACAGCGTAAAATTTGAAAAGGTACTGGAAAAAATTTCGACGAGTGTTCACAAGGCTCAATTGGACCGGACTTCCAAAGGTTGCGGTTTCGATTCCCGCCTGAGAATTCACTTGTGTGCAGAGTCGATTTATTTCTATATTTTTCTTTTAAAATAATTTAGAATATAGAATGTTGCCGTGAATTAAAAATCTTCAGTCAAATTGAGAATGAGCTAAAGATTTTATTAAAGGTTTTTTTAAACAAAGAAGCCAAAATGTTTATTGGATTTATTCCTGCTTAAAATTGTGATTTTGTGATTAAATTGGATAAGTTAACCTAAAATCTTTTATTTATTAGTAAATAATTCTTAATTAATTAATATTATCTGGTTTTAGATACTTTTAGCGGTTTGACAAGTACCTACCCTTAATTCTGGAAACATAGCTAAACGTGAAAATTAAATAAAAAATTTTCGAAAGTATTTGTTGATTATCGCGAAAATTATTTCCAGAAAAGGTGTTGATTTCTTAGCGTGGCGTTGCTGTGGACACGGTTCATGGCAGAGGTTGCGATTATTCCATTTGCCGTAGTCGTGGAACGGTTGACTCGTGCTACGGTGGGCGCCAGTTGGTATATTTGCCACTTAAAGCTGGTGTGTTTAACGCGAAAAGTTCGCTGATATCCTGAAATAAGTTTCGAGTATAGACTGAAATCGGTAAGATATAATAAATACAATAAATAGCTAAATATTAAATTATAGTATTAGTGCAATACTGATACTTATTTTATAAATTTATAGTAACTTCATATCTAAAAGTTTCCTGTTTTTTACATGTTTTGCTTATCGACACTTGAACAATTTTCTCTATTTAATAGCATTTGAACGATTTTATTTTAAATTCGTGCTTTCTGTTATTTTCGATTTAGTATTACTACACTAAATTATTATATACCATTAAACGAATTCTAGGAAAAATAAAAAACTATTTACTTTAATGATGCCGTTAATTATTTACAATAATTAAGAAAACAGTTCAAGACTGTTATAGTTTTCGTGCCATTTTGAATTCTGGCCTTGCGATTCAAGCTTTGCGATGAGTTGTGCGTATAGTATTTTTTTAATGAAACAATATTGATTAAATATTAACATAAATTTATAAAATTAACTTTCCTGGACATTGTAAGATTATTTTATATATTTCAAAGTTAATGATAGTTAAATTATCTACTCTATTAGTTAGTCACATATATTTTTAATAAAAAAAAACAAAGTTTTTCCCTTTTTTTTCATTCATCTATGTTATTAGTCAATGATAATACGATTATTTGTAAATATCTAATTTGGCTATTATAGCTGATTTTATCTGTTTTTTTTTTCATCTAATAGGAAAGTTTATGGCCCAGCAATAAGGACATATTTAGGATGATTCGATGACAACACAGAGACGGGGAGATTTCTTGATTAAATTATTGTTCTGCCTGTCTAGTTTTATACACGAGCAATAAAATTACTACACATTAAACTTGAATAGACTACGATTCGACTGAATTACAGTGTTGAAAATATTGAACAGTAACAGATTGAACATTAGCGACAAAATTTATTTCATAATCGATTTTTAATGCCTGCAGTGCAAACACGCGTATCCGTGGCGGCTCGCTTTGTTGTTCATAGAGACACCGACAAAGGTGCCGATTGGGGCTTTTTGGAAACCATTGTAGTGTAACTATAGTACTTTTTAGCTAGTATTGTAAAAGCGATTTGTAAATCGCGTGCAATCTATAAAACGAAAAAACTATATAAGCGTTGTAGTTTTTCTAAACTTTTTAAGTGCATTTTTCGTAATGCAAATTGCAGTGTCATTTTAAATGAAAGTTAATTACTGGTTTTAATGTCCTATGTATAACCATTTAAATTGCAAAAGACTACTTTAGCTTTCCTTTCTAGATGATAATATCCAAGTCTTATGTTAAATGAGAAAAAATCTCAAGAGATAAATATGTAGATATGTTTTGAAAGGAGGACATAACTACAGTGATATAAATTGGAAGCAGTTACTCAAAATAACTGGCACTGCATATTCATTAAAATACATATTTATTAATCTATTCTTCTTTTCATATTTTATTTCAAAATTTATATAACTGACATTTTTTATTGGCGCGTGAACAAATCACGTCAAGATACGATCTTTTAAAGGTACACTACTTGAAACATATTCGTATAATAAACAATAGCGTAAAAACCAAATTTTCGTAGTACTCTCGATCTACTTTATTATGATTTATTAGTTTAGGGATAAAAGTATTGATAATAATTATTCTAGTTGTATAGGTTATTAAAAAATTGTTATTAATAATCTCAATTGATTTATTACATTCAATTCTTTGGTAATGAACTCTTAATATGTCTATGTAACTCGAACACTATGCTTAACTTTTATACACATCTTATGATGTTACAACTTAACTTATTAAACCTTGGTATGATTATATTAGGCTTCGAATCACAGAAAAACCTATTGTTAGGTAGCCATAGATATAAAAACCACTTGAGTTCATTTAGACTCTACAAATCAAATGGAGTAGGTATACTTAAAGCTTTTGATGACTTTCACAAGGGGTGCGTCACGAATGTGCTTGTCCTTGCTATTAAAACTACGTGACATGGATACGCTATAGGTATATATAGGAAATTTTAATGAAAAGTGCATAACTATATGTTGTGTGAGCTTTTCATTGCCTTGCACATAACATTATTGTGTCAACAAACTCAGTAGGTATTGATGTGAAATGTAAAATTAGTCAAAAATACCAAGGGGTGAATGAATCTTTTTGTCACTTTCGTCCAACTGTAAAAAGCATAATTCTATATTGTTATAGTAAAACATTAAATTACACCGTCCTGTTAGTAAAAAGCATGATAGTGTAGGGTTCTTCTTTCGAATTAAATGCATCTACTATTTTCTTTTTGTTATTCTTTGTGTAGGAGAAGATAAAATCTAAAAATTATAAATAAAAGAAAAGATTTAAAAAATTAAAAAGCAAAGTTTTGTTTTATTTTGAGTACTAAATTGAAGCACTGATTTGTTAAAAATAAGTCTACTTTGGAACCGTCTTGATAAACAGCACTTTTTCACGCCATGACGCAATAGCCAACCGACCGATGTTCCCTTCTTCGCTAATTTTTGTCATATTAACTTCCTATGTAAATTGTTCATTCTTCGTCCGTTTGAATTCGGTAGCTATTCAAGCGAACGTTTCAAAAGAAGTTATTCAATACGTACTCGTACTTCCTAGTTCCAACAATAGTGGCAATGATATGAAGTAAAGAGTTAATTTTGTTACCTCCATAGCAACTAGATCGGTGTGAATTTCTTATCAATATCAAAGTATATTTTTTAATTTCACAAACCGTTATTTATCTAACTTTGGTTTTAAGAGTAAGAAAAGGTTGGTCAAGAAAAACATAAATAATAATAATAATATTTCTTACATTCTTCTTCATTCTTATCATCATGGATTTATTAATTTTATTTAGTCAAAAAGTTTGAACAAAAACGTTTTTATTGAACGAGTAAAGCTAATTACTTATTTATGCTCATACCACATTAACGCACATACATTATTTTAACCTAATGATTCCTTCAACATTATAAAGGAAACTTTGTTTTTTTTGTCAAAACTTTTTTTGACAAAATCATTATATAGTACAGTCACCGTAGTATCCATAACACAAGCCTTACAGTGCTTACTTTGGGCTATGTTTTAACCAAACATTTCTTCAACACTATTGCTGAACAGAAATTCAACAATATTTTGATATTTTGGCGAAAATACTTGAAGTTTTCTAAAATTTAAATGTTTTATTTTACTTGATGAAAATAGAGTTTTGCCAGACATAAAAGTGTTAAATCTTGGTTGTCTAACCACTAATGAACATGCAAGTTTTAACAAAAAAATATCTAAAAGACTCAACAAAGAAATATTTTTAGTCATGTATTTTGTGTCTTATTATATTAATTTGTTAGTTTAAACTCAAAATGACAAAGGTGTCTCTAGTTAAGACGTAAATCCAAAATTGCATAATTACCCTTAAGTCAGATACATTGTATATTATAAAGAAAATAAATTTATGATAATGTTATTAGTAAAACTGTTACATGAGTAGGTATAGTGTTTTCGAGTACTATTTTACTTTTTATACACTTATTTCAAAAAATTATAATGAAACTGACAGATAGAAGTGACATTTAACCAAGGTATTTAAAATACACATTCATACACTCTTTTAAATACACATGAATTATAATTACATATAACATACACATGAATTATAATTATAACATATTCTGAAATAAAGCATCTCAACATAGTCTTAAGCATGTTAGAGCTCAATACACCACCCGTATGGTATTTCTAGCTTGACAATAATTTATTATTTCAGTTCGTATAAAATGAGCCAACAACGTGCAATTCGGAACCTTTCTATAGAAACATCTATCCTATTCAATGTTCTCTATTAGATTGTCTAGCCGACAATTTTAGAGGAAGATAGATATATTTTTATGTGAGACAGATAGAATGGTTCCCACAACGATTACCTTCACCTGAGAGTTGCAGGGTTGTAGATGAATATATTTTATCGAGTCGATAGCATTGATGAGAAAATAATTTTGAATGTAATTATATTAAGAAAAAACGCACAAGAGCTTCGTTTGTCATATTTTAGGATCCTTTTACACCTTTTACTTATATAAACATGATCCGGTTTTTCTTTTAGAAACTTGTTAAAATTTGCATGGGGTCATCAACATATACTTAAAAATACCACAATTATGTGTCCTACGTTTTAAATTTTGATAAAGAAACACGTGAATTTCATTGATCTATTTCTATGTCAAGGGAATCCGCTTCCCTTGATTTGGCCATCTTGAATGCCACCTCAATGATTTGTATATAAATAATAAAACAGAATTTTTATCTCTATTTTGTCGATACTTATAAAGGACAACGCTATTAAAAATGCACCTTGAAGTAAGGGAAATGGTTTTTTTTAATCACGTCAGTCTTCACAATATATCATCCCTTTATTTACTCAATGCGTTGCTACATATTCGCGCAACGAGCTTTGTCTGTTATAGATTTCAGGGCAAAGGGGTCTTGACTATTGAAGAATTAAGCGGTTCTTATGCAATGTCACAGGCGGTATTTGTATATCGTTATGGGAATTTAGAAGTGTTCGTAACAGGGTTCACAATTTAGCAGTTACTATGATGACACTTGGTGAATTTAATATAGATATGTTTCGGGACGATATTTCGTATGAGGTTAGTTGCTCATACATCTCTTGATTTTCTTTTATATATTTATAGATTTCGCACTATAAAAATCCGAAAAATAACGTAAAATTTTAAAGTTTTTTAAACGGAGAATAATACTCAAACAATTTAAGATTGCTCTAAATTGATAAACACTTAACTAAGTACAGTATCAAATCTGTATCTTGTCAAACTGAACATATTGACGGCTTTTTACTTTATACCTGAGCGTATTACCTTCGGGTTTCTATTGATACCAGGGGGTCAGTGCATTGTGATGGTAATAAGACTGCGGTAGGATGCGGTAGTGCGATCTTTTTGACCCTCTTTGTGTTACTGACCCTGTGACAGGTTGCATTGGTCAACTTGCTCGACCGGTTTTTATTTGATCTGCAAGTGTTCTTGTTTTGATTTTTTTGTTATGCGTTGTATGCTGAGGAATGCAAGTGCCAGTATAATTCTCAATGCGTTAGCCAGATTCATATTTATCCAATGTATCTTTTTATTGGATGTATGCATTTACATTGCCACGGTGGTGCTCTACTTTGTTGAATGCATTAATTGATAGATTTAATAATTGGTTAACTTCTTTGATTACATTTTTAGCAAAAGTATCAAATAAAATAATTATAAAATATATAAAACATTCAACAATTATTTTTAGGAAACAATGGTATCGAAATTTATTTGCGCCTTTCTTTTAACCCAAAGTATTTCACAATAATTTGTTAAGCTCTATTATTGTCTTAATTTTCATTCCAAAATAGAAGAGTTACTGGTATTTTCCAAAGTAACATCTTTAAGTACATTATAATGGAGTGAGATTTATTATTAAAAGTCAATGATATTTTCAGCAGAAGTAATTACTTTAATATTCATTTAATATTTTAACGTTACTCATTTTTTAACGTACTTATAGTAGGTACATATTAGTTTGATCGGACGTTGAGTCGCTGGTTTCGAGTAGCATTACATTAAATCTTTATGACGTGAAAGCAGAAGATGTAGAGAATTAATTACTAATTCTTGTTTATACATATTGTATATATATGTATATATGTAAAAGTTATAAGAAAACTAATTAGATGCCCTTTTAAATAAGAACCCTCGTAATCGTGTGCAATCTAACAATAATATATTCATGTATCAGAACAAAAGTATGAGGACTGTATTATTTCTATGAAAATTATTTTAATTAAAAATAATATAAATACACAGTTCTGACAACAACCGATCTGCGTAATGACATTATATCACGTTTGCAGGTTTCTATTCATCAGATTTCATAGAAACCATCGTAGGAGTAGTGCATCGTGCATTTGGCGCCTAGCAAGATACACAGTTTTTTTAACAACAATTATTAAACTTACATTCCTTTACATTCGATAATATATAAAAATGAACCTTACCACTAAAGCAGAAAGATGCAAATCACATGGAACTATAAACGTCAAGGACGAAATCTAAGTTAATCGCTTTCGCTTGAAATGTCACACAACCTTCAGCGGTATTAGTCAGGAAATAAGGTGTTATTTATTTTGAAGGGCTTCGTCCTTGTACCAGGATAATAATAATGCATTTTTTGTTAGCCAAGCAAGACACGATGCACCGATATACTTGTGTGCGTCACGTAGCAGATGTGCCTATTATTATGCCTGTGTGCGCGTAGATATAGTGCGCTATCCCAACTTTGATACTTGTTTCTAAAGAAAGTCGATATCTTTTGTAATAAAGCAATATTAACTAACTTTACATAAAGAATTACTCAATCACTTCTGATATTTTTATGTCGTTTTTATAATAGCAAACCGTTGAAAAAGTTTCTCGTTCAATCAAAACTCAATAGAAAAGATGTAAAAATGTTGGCGGCTTTGATAATGTTATATACCATCGCGTGACATTTTGACATTTGACTGGAAGAAAAAGTGAGGCGGTGTGTAATACTACGTCAGTTCAGACTTACTAATTATGTAAAACAAAATAATCGATCTGAGTCGACACGAAGTTATTTAAATATTTCTTATGGTTCAGCTCGGAAGTTAATTTTGGAAAAAATAAAACTGTTGCTAGGTATACTCATAAACTCTATTTAAGGAGTGTCATTCACAACGTCATAATTTTTTCATAGGACAAGTTGTGAATTGTAAGAATAAGAAAATATTTTAAAGTAAAATTACTTTTTAAAATAAAATTTTCAGTAGTGTAATTATTTTTTTACTCTTTTTAAAGAACGCATAAGTTGTATGTGATTTTTTACCAAAAGATAAATAATTTACCAAAATAATATAGTCGTTTGACATTTATATATTTAAATGGATCAACGTTGATAGTTCGACGTTAAAACATAGAAAAACTTTTTTTTTGCATCTTTGCCAAGCTGTTCCCAAGAACATGTGGACCGCTACGTTGGTAGATCAAATACACTATCCTGCCGCCATTGTAGTTCCTTTATCAATACTGAACCAAAAAAATCGTCCTATAGCGTCATCCCTTTCTAATCCGGGGGTATCCAAAATATGCAAGAGCGAGACAATTGAGTGTAGATAACTAAACGTAATTGCTTCCAAAATGAATAGATGTTAAACAATGATCAGAAAGAACGAAAAAGACTCTTTGCGAAGACTATACAACAATGACCATTTTTGTCTTAGTGATGCGCTTCGCACGCTGTACAAAAGTGTCCTGTTTTATTATTTGATTTTTTTATGACGGTATCATAAATGATTTTAGCAATTTGAGCTTATTACCCTGAAAATTCGTATAGAGATTGCAAACGTTCTTAGAAAATATGGGTAGTTTACAGCAATCCATAAGCGAGGTTTTTGTTGGTATCGTAATTTTAAATTTAAAGCTCTGAAATGTGCCATCTATCAAATACAATTTAATAAAGTTACCTGAACTTGAGCCCAATATTATTAGAAGTAGGAAAATTTTTATTCCTATTTATCAATAAGATAATCAGTTTTCCGATCAATGAATATTAGAGAAAAAGGGTTAATAACAGAAATAATAATACTATAAATTTAGTTACTAAACAGACGTTATAAAGAAATAGATAAAATACAGAAGGAAGCACTCAGGCGGCATTGTTTCTAAATCCATTCCAGGCAGAATTATTAAAGTGTCCAAAGTAAAACTGTAAGTCCTGTTCTCCACATACTGTTCTATTACTAACGCTCAGTGCTGCGTCTCATACCATAGGGCCAGATGTGTAAATCAACAATAATCAACAAACCTTTCTTTTAAGTAATGCAAAACCTGAAAAAAATGATTGAAAGTCTAATACGGCGCTACTGGTGTGCATGACTGACTGTTTATATGTTGATATTGCTGTTCTTAATCTTTAGTTCGACAGTGGAAAGGAAGTAAAGTTGACTGTTTGTAGCACACAATTTAAAAATAATATGTTTATGAGTAATTTTTAAAATATTTAGATATGACAATGAAGTATATGGGTATGTATATTTTGGATACATACTGAGTGACCGAAATATACCACCTACACATGTTTTAAGTCTTTTTATTGGAGTTCTGAACCGATTTTAATATTTTTTGTATGGAATCGAATCAACACATTTAGGAACAGATTGTGACGGAGCCCGAATTTTGAAATTCACAAAAATAAAAAAGGTTATGACCAAAAAACTCTATGGGATTTCCCATTGAAACAAAAAGCGCGCGCTTTAAGATTTTTACGACCCGCTTCAATTTATGGTGCTAGCGAAGCTTTATGCTTAGCGACTGCATCGCCTAGTTAGCCTTATTATTTAATTTAATAACAAGAATACAGTCTGTATTTCAGAGCAACTTCTGTCTGTAACAGCATACAGTTTGGCAATACGCATCCGGGACGGGTAGTTTAATTGTAACTGTGAAAGCACAAAGCATACAGTGTATGTGATCATAATTTTCCAATATTAATAGTTGAAGTTGTTACGGAAATTCATTGCGAATTCAAGGTTAAGAGCAGTTCGAATTGATTCTAGTATGTTGCCTACCGTGATTTGATGCCATGATATTAAATAACATTGTTAGTAGATTGTAAAATTCGGCAAGCTGAGCCCCTTGTTAGGGTAGTAGTTCAAGGACTCGTGTCACAATAGTGAATATCCTTACTTAATAGTATCACGACAGCGTTAACAGTATTTATGTCCCATACAAATTATAGAATTAGTAAATTGCAAGAATCTCTAGGAATTGATCACATTCTAAGAAGTGTTGGAGTAGCTACTCTACCCAAATAATTTCATATTTATGTATTAATTGACCATCAGTCCCTATCGTTGAAGCCCTAGATCTATCCCATTAGAAGAACTGGCCATAATCCACCACAGAAGCCCGGCGTTGATTGGTGGGTGCTGATAACTGCAGATGCAGCCTTGCCTAACGGCTAAATGTATTAGCACAAGCGAGCTAGATATAATAAAGTTTTGCTAATGATCTGATGACCAGACTTTATTGAAGTTGTTTAACATCTACAATAATTTCAACCGCGGCTCGATGCAGCTACCAAAGCTACATGACCAGTGCGCTATCGAGCTTCTCAAGTAATGTTTAAAATCTTATTTTTTTATATATATAGGTAGCTTAGAAGTTATATTGCTATTGCTAATTAATAATCTAATGTATTATGTATTATCTTAATAGAAATTCAAATATCAAGCTGATAAGTTATCACCCAGAAATGCAAATTAATGATTCACGGCAATAATTATTTTATTTTATTTTTAGTAATCTGCAGATGGAGGATTATTTGTTATCATTGATAGGGATAGTTTTGTAACTTTTAAAACTAAATTATCACCAGGTTTTCAATTGAGAATGAAGTGTGCCCGTTTGCACCTTCAGGACAGGGCAAAGTTTACAGTCAAGCGGGTCCCATCGAGCGAAAAGCCCCGAAGATACTGCCAAAAGAGGATGGCAAACCCAGATAATTGTGAAGACCCTCCATGGACGGATGCATCCGAGAGGTGAGCAGTAAGAAGTTTTATATTGTACTTGAATAACGCTAATACGCTTAAAATAAAACTGATTTTTATTAGAAGATTATATATTAATCCGACACTATTTTTATTATTGTAAAGAGATACGTTATATCATTAAAAGCATTAACATTTTGCCTTTCATTCCACAGATTTTACTGTAATCCTAAAGTGAACTTAGAAGAATATAGTAAAGGAGATGCCGATGTATCTTCTAGACATGAAGAAGATTTATACTTGACAGTCCAAAATCTAAAATTTCAAGGAAACATTCCAGATCTTAAAAAGACTCGAACAAGTTTCAAATACAAGTCATTAACAGGTAGCAGAAAACACAGAATGTTCGTCAAGGAAATAGTGGAAGAAAATTTCAATTATGAGGAAGATAGGTCACAGTTGGCCAGTTATTTTGATGATTACGTAAAGTACATACTCAGTATCGATCGATCTAGACCATCATCTAGCAAATCAAGTGCTTACATACATAGTAATAATTTAAGAGAAACATCTGCACAAGTTGATAACAAAGACGATAAAAACAACATAAAACGACTTGAAGGGGAAAATAAAAATAAATCTTCTCTTAACAAAGTTGTAAATTATGATAATGAATTAGATATGAATTCTACTAAAAATAATGGTATCGATGACGCCAAGGTAACTTACCATAACTCGGGTAAAATGAAAAGTTTGACCATTTCACGAGTGCCGAGCCCAGAAACTGTACAAGTTATAAGGGTTGATGTAGTCTGTAACTATAGCTCTAGTTCAAACATCTCTAATTCTGAAGATAAGAAGCAGGTCGATGTTAGAAAATTATCTGATAAAGAAATAGCGAAGTTGAATTTTAAAGGATCTCATTTCGCTGATAAATATTTGTTGACAAAAACAGTCAAAAGTGTTGATCAAAACTTATCGTGTGGTTCGAAAGTTACTTTGCTTTGCAAAACATTTAAATTATCAGATAGAAAAAAATCATATGGGAAAAATTATGAAAATACCATAAATAATGACACAAACAAAGTGAAAAGAGCCGTTCATTAAAAAAGAACAATCTCGTTTTTAACAGTAAATAAGCTCCATCTTTTTAGAAGGCAAAGTTTGCGGAATAAGCTTTTTCTTATATACTCATAAATAAGCATTTTATTTGTCAGTGCAAAGTCAACGTGGATTGGCGTAAAATACCTGCGGGCAAAACCTGGCGTCACTCTGGCGCCACCCCTCGTTGATTCCTTTGATTCTCAAACTGTTATATAAAATTAAAACCTTATTATTTTTTTAAACTATAAATGTTAACCTGTTCGAAAAATAAAGTCTGTGACAAGACCTTATAAAAGATTAAAAGTAATTTATAATTACAAAGTAATTACTTTATATGCGACTGTGATCATATTAGTAACAATTATTTACAGATGATAAATTTAATAAGAATATCATAATCAGCAAAATAAGTACTTAAAACTACTTTTTTTGTTATTAAACTGCTAGATTAGCTAAATAATATTATTACTAATAAAATTTTGTCGATAAGACTTGAGAATTCCCAAACAATATTTGTACTACATGTATATCTGTAACACAAATTTTGTTTGGATCACAATGATAATGTCATATTATGCAATTGTCAAATAAGAAGTAACATTTCTCTAGGTATTTCCTAAATAATCAGAAATGTATTTTTATGGACAGTCAATGTTTTATAGTCGCTTTTAATATTGTCTTACATCCAAATTTTCTTTTAAAGCGCTGTACCTAAGAAAAACGTCTCAAAAGTCTGTAAGTTTTTTTCTAGTACGACAGTTCTCTAAAATAAAAAGTTATATAAAACTGATTCAACATCGTCTACATGTCAGCTGTTAAATATTTATATTTATCAGTCTAATTATGTTTCCATTGCTGAGGCACAAGTCTTCGGATAGACAAAACTGTAGGGAGATAATACGAAAACCCACCAAGGGGACCCAACACGGCTGTATTATAGCAGCGTCATTAACATAGAATAAAATAATCTGCAAACAAAGACGATCCGTCAGAAATATAAAATTAATTCTTTTTTGTGATTTAAATAGGTATTAAAACTATTTATGTATTTATTTATCTCAAACACGTCTTTGAAGTAAAATCAATATTAAATACTGTTGACAATAAAAAAATAAATTTAGTCGATTAGAAAGTGCTAATGCCACTTTATAACTAGTAGCTAAGATATTTCTCAATGAACTTTCAATATTTTGAGAGGTGTCTATGTAAAAAGTTGTACTACCCTCATACAAATTCAAAGCAAACTCAAACATAAATACAATTAAATACTTTGAATAACGTAGGTGGATGATATTATAAAAAATGAACGTAAATTTTTCACACACCCTGTGATTTAGTGCGGTGGTGCGCACGATCAATTTTAGTAGAAAAAAATATAATCTACTATTTTGGATCTTTGGAAAAAAACATAACGCTATTTGTAATCGATCTTTTACTTTTTTACGTCACTATAATTATGGAAGAATGTTCTGTATTAAATATTGAGGGGAGTATTTTAAATTATCTGATTGGTAAACTATCAAATGGATAGGAAATGGCGAAATAGATAAAGATATGAAAGCAAAGTTCTAAAATGTAAAATTCCAAAACACTACGTGACTGTGGTATTTTTTCTTGTACAAAAATATAAATATGTCATATTTTTATTATTTAATTTGTAGCTGTTTATATCCAAAGAATAGCATGCGTCTGTTACTAACAATTACTGAAGTCATACTGGTTATTGATGGCGTAAAATATCATCTTAGATAAAATAATAGATGTCTGATATCCACCATCGTGATATTTACTGCATCTAAGCAAGATAGTATAAAATACTGGATCCACCCTGTCTTAGAATTCACTAGTACTGTTTACATTATGCCAGATAATTTTAAATTAGTACCGTTGCAGTAACACCTTTTTGAAGTAAAATGAACTGCGACCTTAAAACATAATACGATTGGGCTGAATCATTTATTTACTTCGGAAACTTTCCAACCCGTACAAGGCCAATTACTAGAGAATATGTAAAAAAAACATTAATGTTTTCTTATTCCAGTAGACTATGGATTTTCTTCTAAATCCACGCAATAATCGTTTTTTTACTATGCAATGAAGATCCAGGTGAGTACGAAAATGTTTTGATATTGACAACTGATAAATTTGTTTGATTTTCTGTAGTCTTGGGACACAATAATTATTTTCAATATCAGTAGTTCGATACATTTTTTATATAGTGCTGAATACGCACAGATTTCTCTTTGGATGATGGAATGATGGCGTTTCACAGACATTTCTCCTCACAGTACAATTGGACAACCTTTAAATGAATTTTTGTAGTTTTGACATCTTTTATCTTTTAGTTGACCTTAAAAGCACGGAAAAACTAAACGCGTAGTCACTGTTCGTTAGCCAATCGAATGCTAGCTGCGCCGGTCATATGAAACTAGTGAACAAGCCAAAATAGTAAATTCAGTGTTGAGTTTAGCAAGTAGCTCAAAAATAGAACCACAACATATTAAAATATCGTAGTTTGAGATGCTGGCTTACTAGCTTTTTCAATAAGTTACTAATATAAAGCTTAAGCTTGCAGGCGCAGCAAGAGCCACAGTCAAACAAGTACGAAAATTAATCAATCCAGTGTCCCCAGATTCTGGTTTCTTTTTAAATGTCAAGAAACATACTAATATGCCCCTGAGGTGTGGTAAATCTAAGAAATAGTATTTATAATGAAATATTTTAAATATTTTATCGTTTCGATTTTATACAGTGTATGGATAATTATTTATTAACATTTGTCTAATTTTGAGATATAAAGGCTCACCTCTTTTCAAAAATATTCATAGGCTTAATGCAAAATATCTTCGCTAGCTATAAAAGGTGAAAACTAAGCTAAGTCAAGTAAAGAGTTAATTTAAATATTACTGATTCGAATTACAATATGTTATATATTTACATCACATTTCACAGGTACCTCATCATAGCACATTTACATAAAATGTTATTTAAAAATCTATGAACAAATCGTTCGTAATAGAAGGCTATACAAATACACTTCACATCTCGTCTCAGGCTCATCGATTTGCCATTCATTAGCAAAAAATATCGATTGACAACGTTTGTTCCAAAATTTTGTACTATTATTATATTTTTATGTTAAGAGCTTTAGAAAGACTCAATTTATCTTAATCAGAGAAATGTCCTTTTTGACAAAGTTTAAAGCGAAAAGTGATTCTAATTAAAGATCTCCACTAAATATGATTACAAGGACAAATACGATACGAACAAAACAAACATTATTTTTACAACCTTAATGAATTGATAAATACAGGGGGTAGATAAATTTAATGTTGTCAACTGATAATAAAGCTATGAATTTAAAAACCATTTTAGAAATCATGTGTAAACATGGAGTTCAATAACCTTTGAGAAAATTTTACTGTTTGTGGTAGTTTTATTGCAAATTAACGAGACTTAAACAAATACTAAATCTAATAATAATCTATTATATTGACTCTCATATTATTTTCATTTTATTTCTTAATTAAATTTCAGAAATTAAAATCTCATTAATGCGGATGCAACCTCGCAACCCTTAGAATATTAACACTCATAACTATCATAATTTACTTTCCTAAATAAGTTTTCCATATTATTTGTTGTAAAGGACGCCTGGTAGTTAAAAAGGCGTCCCTTTGCTTAATTTCCGCTACAACTGGCGACATCTGTGGGGTGGCCGAGGAAAATTTTGTGCAGTCTGTTAGCACGTTTACTAAGCAGTACTGGAGGTTGCTATCTCGGTCCATAAACTAAATATGGATGTTTTGAAGTACATGTTTTGGGGATATGAAGCCTAAAAATAACTAGTAATTAAATAAAACAAAGCTAATAGCGTGAGTGTAATATCAGTTGATAAATTACAAAAAATATAACTGTGATTTGATGGATGCTACTATAATAATGAAATTTATGTTCTTACTGTGTCTTATCTTCAATGAGTTTTCAAAAGGGGAAAACTCTTCAAACTTTTAGTAGTACGTATAACCTTACATATAGGCACTAAAAAATTCAGTTCATTTCAATTCCAGGTAAATGTTGTAATAAAAAATACAATTAATATAATTTTGTTCACCAATTAGCAGTAAGCACTGACCGTAAGCCTAGACAATTTTAATTGTAGTATATTTCCAACTGGTTTCTAAATTAAGTAACATTTGACTCGCATTTTATGGCATCAAAAGCGGCGTTTATAGGGTAAAGTAAGTTGACTTAACTATAACTTAATAACGGAAAACTTTGCGTGCAGCTTTCATTGAAACTTTTGATGCCGTGTTGTTCCTATAAATTCCCTAATTATATCGAGCAGAACATCGTTTATCGAGCATAATGGAACACCTTTTATTATATTTTTTTAGATTATCTTTAATTGTGATTTCTGTTTTTTCAATATCAATTACACGTGTATAGGCACTTATAGTTAGTGTTGCCCAAATCCAAGAAGAAGACGAGACTTAGCCAGTCTTGATCTTGGTCTTGCGCCAATACACCAGGTGTATTTACCAAGACTAAGAGCGCAATACCAAGACCAGTCTTGGTATTGCGCTCTTAGTCTTTGTCTTGCTCTTGCAGCAAGAGTCTCGCAATTACCTATTAACCTATTGCTACTCGTATTTATTATACGATACTTTAGATTTTAGAAAAATGTAGCGGAGTAGGTACATTTCGAGCTTGAATTAACTTAGCCATAGTAAAGACCAACCAAATTAATAAATTTCTAAACATTTAATGAGAAATTAAAAAAAAAAACTGATACCGGGTGGGGTTTGAACTCACGAACTAAGCGATACGTGCCGATGCTCTAACCAACTGAGCTATCTACCATGTCCCACGGGAGTCTGTTTTTTAATAAACGTTGACATTTGATAAGCTTACATGTGCTAAAACATGGTTAGAACATATAAAAAACAAATTAATTACATTAATTTGACTGTATTTTAAAGAACATTATCTGTCTAGAAAGATAATGATAGACCCTCACCTTATATGAAATGTAATAAAAGAGTTGTAACAATTTATACATTTTATCATTTAATTAAATAAAAATTAAAATACAATACAAATTAAATTACAGAACAGTACTCAGTAGCTTTGACGTTACTGGTACTATATATTTATTATTTTGACCAAGACTTAATAATAATAACGTTTTTTGTATTATATGCACGCTTTTTATATTATTTGATTAACATTGTAGAAAATTGTTTACACGTTTCAAGTGTGTTTAAAGTGTCTTATATATATATAGGTGAAATGGGTGACGACATATTCGAGCAATTTTGTGTTTTGAAAATACATAGAACTTATGTAAAAAACTTAAATTAAAGAAATATTTTGTATTAATGTACAATAATAATAATAGTAAGTAATTATTTTAAACCCATATAGTTATTATTATAATAATTACTTAAAAGAATCAATTATCATGACATCTACCTATCTTTACCATTATCCAATAACAATATTTCTTGCAAGATCAGCATATTTGTATCCGTGTATTCGTGTCCATTTGAGCAACCGGAAACATATTTTATTCTTTGGAACACTTTAACTCTGTGGCGGCAATCAAACAGTGTCAAATGTTGTGCGTCCGGCGCGGCGCATTGTTTGTATGCGATATCAATGAAGCCACCGGAGTGTGTATCTTGACCTCGTACTTCCGAATAACTAAAATTTCTCTGAGAGTTAAGACCCGACCGTTGATGGTGCCTACAACAAGGCGCCGCGCACTATTAAAGTGCCGATATTCAAAACTCGGCATTCACTCTTTCTTCTTTTAATGGATATTTTTATTCGCTATGTATGTTTATGCTATTGTTCGTAATGCACAATTTTTTTTGTATATTCTTTGCGTCTCATAGAGTCCCTAAGCGTATACCCCGAACTCTTATACTCCCTGAAACAAGACACAGTCCTAACTGCAAGATGCAAGAGTTTTGCAGGCTTAGTCTTGTTCTTGCACAAATCTTGCACGGTTAGTCTTGGTCTTGGTCTTGCAAAAATGCAAGAACAAGACCAAGACTAATTTTGGGCAACACTACTAATAGTATTCAAATTAAATAAAACACTCAAAATAACACAAGTTTTCTGTGTTCAAATTTAGCGAAAATTCACCGGAAATCTATATAACACAGGCTTTCTAAAATGAGGTCTGAAGTCATTTTGGCAATAGTTGAAATCACGTACCGTCTCAAGGGAGCGCTGTCAGTCACTAGGTTACCTGTGTACTTTGCAAAGGAATCAGATATTATTAATGCTTGTTTATGTGGGTACATGTGTACATAAGTTCTGTAAAGATCATTTGTAAAAATCAAGATTAGTGTGTTCTTTTTTCGAAAATATGTTTCACTTTTTAACTATGTGTTTTGAAATAAATTTAGAAAAAAGTGACTGAGTTGTATTTTTTCTTTTAATTTCAATATATTTAAAATTATATTCCACAATTCCTAATTCTTTAAGGTTCTACCTTAATTTGCACGTTATCATTATATTACTTGAGTTAAATTTTTTTTAATTACCAATATGTTAAGATAAGTGTCCATTATGCTTTATTGTGTATAAAAATATTGTGAACTAACTCCGAATATTATTTAATGCTATAGTCCGCTTTTTTATTTTTTAAGTCATAGTATGTATTAAAAAGAGAAATGTTGTAAAATACAATATTAAGTAGGTAGTATTATTGTTTAAATTACTAATAATACCCGAATGTGCTTCGTTTTACTTATTTTCGATGTCTTGTGTCACTGACTATCAATGATGGTGGAATGGAGACTGCAACCTTTGTTGCAACCGATCCTTCAATCCACATGTTTCCCCACCTATTGGATAATTGCAGTAGTTTGTGATATACTTGTGGATGAAGGACACTTTATGCATTATTTGCCGAATGAATAGTTCGTTAACGTCTGACTGAAATATCTGGGTTTAACATTGATATTAATCGGGTGAAGCATAAAAACAACTTTTATATTATTTATTGCACACTACACTTACCTTATATTGCTTGGAGATTGTGTAGTTATGACATCTTTTTTGTTTCTCCATTGAATTACAGAGTATTTTGTCTTGTTACATTGAAGACAGAACAAAGTAAGTGATTTTTAAAAAATGTTTCATTCATTACCTTTTCAATACATATGGAAAATAATTACATAGTCTATTGTAAGAATTCGATGACCAGTTATTACCACTTCAAAATATGATAAAAAGTTCAATCGATATGAAAGATAAAATGTTGTCTTTCATATTCATAAAGCTAAACGTTGACGATTGTACGTACTTAATCTGAATATCGACATAAGATAAGATGTATTGTTTTATTTTATATATGCATGAGTAAAAGAATAAAACTATTCGTTATGTGATAGAATACTGCAGAAATACTCATAGTAGAAAATTGTAATGTTTTAGCGAGAATCATAAAAGACGAGTATCTTTTTCTTAGAAAAAGCTCTGTACTTCAACTTTGTCAATGACTCTTGAAAGGGTTTCTGTAACATTTCCAGTAAATTTCCTAACGTCAATAAATACTCGTGTAAGATATTTTGCTTGTAGTAGCGATGTCGTTAAAAGTGAATAATATTAAGAAAGTAATCAAACTAATCTTTTGCTAATAAAGGTGGAGAGGCACCGACCGGTGTGATCTGGCCAGAAACTGTCATGATTAACGATCGCAACGGAAACGTTTCTGAATATTAATTTGTAGTGGAGGTCACCATCGGGCTCGCAAGTGTGACAAGGCTACACCGAAAGGATTGGTACGCTGTGAGCCCTCCCCAAACGGGTGAAGTGTGTGTGCCGAATTTATAGGTGTGGGAAATGGAACTTCAGGGCAGCTAAAGGGTGAGGTGGACTTTGGACCCCCCTTCACTTGGGGTGTAAAACTCCCCAATTTGCCCTAGTCCGGCACCCCGCCTCAGGCTCCCGTTCCTGTCCAAGCGATAAGAGCGTAGAGGGAGAGCGTCAAATGGACGTTTTACGCATAATTTAGAGCAGTAAATGGATTCGAACAGTCTCCACGTATAGGTACTTGTAGGCATTAACAAAATGTTTTGCCTTGTATTATATCGTTCATATTCTCCATCTTCTTGACGCTGCAAAAGGCTTTGAGTAAAATTTAAGATTAAAGTAAGGTTGCCCTATCTTTTCCCTTGAGTATTGAAAAGCTGGTATAGTAGAATAGTAGATTTTGTAATACTTAATAGTACTTAATATCATGGAAATATTACACATTTGTGCATGTGGGCCGATAGTTTATGCGAAGAATAATTACGTAATAAAAATATAGCAATGTCAGATATTGTGGTTTTATAATATCAACACAGTGCTCTGACGTGAAAATGTCGAAAATATACAATTTTAAACTTTGAAGTAACATAAATAAGGAAATAAAAGTCTCATTTGTTAAAGATTTTCAAAAAAGTTACATTTGAATACTCTTGTAACGGTTTGTTCTTAAAATGGACTGTTTATTTTAAGAGTAAGTTTTAAGAAAAATGTTTGCTCAAAGTGAATACATACAATTTTGTTTTATAACTATGACCGTCATAATTTTCGACGTTTTGCGCGTATTCCTAAAGTTTATATTACTTTGCCTGTAGAGTGTTCAGCTAGTATTTTCCAAAGGCTACCTCTTTGAAAATACACTCGCGAGCAAAAATATGGAATAACTTACTTAAAATTGGTTCCGCGCAATTTTGATTACTAAATAATTAGTTAATAATATTAAAAATGGCAACATTTTGAAGGTTTAACTGTCAACTTTCAATTGATACCAAATTCATTCAAACCATGCCAGTATTTAAGAAACTAATCCGGATTACCTGAAGAAGTAAGAAAAAAATAATGTTTCAATTGTTTGATACGCCGCGAGTTGCGGTGTATCGGATATTGTTTATGCTGCGTCGCCCTGTCTCTGGGTGTGATCACTTCTACAAAGCCTATACAGCCTTCTAAGGCTATGGCATCTTCCTGGTGGTGTTTAGTCAGTACGAGTCTGACATAACTTTTCGGTCCGGCCGATGTATCCATGGAGGATTCACCTCCCCGCGTCCGGAGGGGAAAAAGAAAATTTGTTTATCAGTCGGCTTTAACTTTGGACGAAAATGGATACCACACCTACTGAAGCATTACAAATCGCCGCTCTATTGCAAGAAGGTCTCAGCTATGTGGAGCTCCACATAAGCCAGTCCTGTGTTTTGAAAGTTTATAAACGCTTTTGGGAGACAAAGCCACCAGGCTTTGTCTCGAGACCAAGATCTGGACGGCGCCGGTGCACATCGGAAAGGGATGACCGTTTTATCGTGTCAAACTCTCTTCGAAGTCCTCATTTAACTGGTGTCGACGTCCAGCAGGAGCTCAAAATGTTTGTGGGGTAGCTACCAGCGATTGAACACAAAATATTGAATTTAAATTTTAAGGTCATATATTAAAAAAAATATTTTTTGTTGTTTGTTTTCTTCATTCATTATTTTCCCGTATTCCTTGTTTTCCTCACTCCTTTACTTAAATCCGGGATAGCTCATTAAATAAAGCTGTGATTCAAATGAATTTGGTATCAATTTAAAGTTAACAGTTTGAACTTTAAAATGGTGCTATTTCAATTATTCGTAACTAGTAATTTAGTACTCAAGATCGCGTGGAATTTATTCCAAGTAAGTGATTCCATACTTTTGCTAGCGAATATATTTTATAGGCAAGTAAAAATTATATACGCAATGTTGATAAATATGATCAACGGAGCAGGTTAGTACTGACCTGCCTGTCGCCATTCAACAGACTGATCAATTAAAATTATTGATTAAATTTGATTGATTTTTCATCGTACTTTGTTTTACACATTACATTTGAAAGTTAAATTCTTTAAATTAAGGTTTAATTTAACTACATTAACTTACAACTTCTTAGTTTTTAAACCAAGAAAACGATGAATGCTATGAAGTATCGTTACGTCGTGTGATGGTAATAGTATTTTTTCTGAAATAGAATTTGCCTAGCTAATGTTCACTTCTTTGTCTGCATAAAAATTGGTTTTATTTTTGATAAATCGAAAAATTCTGTCACTTTATCTTAGAGTTGCAATTAATAAAAATGCGACACATAAATAAAAGAATGTCTTTATGTATACATAATGTTATAACATTAACGTCTTTTTCTCTTGGGGCTAATAGAAATTGATTATTGTTATCATTATTTACTCGCGAATAGACACTATATACTATAATATTCAGTTGGCTGTAGTAAGAACAGGCTTTAGTTAGACAATATTTGAACTCCCAAATTAAGTATGATACTCCCACAACCTTTAGGATCTGTCCCTGAGACATATTTATAGTCATAGCAAAGAAAGCGGCTATGGGTAAATTGTGTGCGCTCGAAGTGGGTTGGAAAATTGTTGAGGAGAAGCGTAGTAGCGGTATTCGCGGTATGAACACAGTTACGCTTAAACGTCATCCAGTGAGAATGCTAGCTTTGATGATGTGCTTTTGTAAATCAGTTAACCTGATTAGATCTTAAAACTCAATTCTTTTTACCTAAAATTAATAAATAACCAAATCGCAGAGCAAATCAAATTTATCTTAATATATTATAATATAATTAATATATTATAATATATAAGTTCTAGAATAAGTTCTAACTACACAGCACCATATAGTGGCTGTACAGTATAGTAGTTTGGAAGGTTCTATAAATAAAATGAATTGCAGCATTCTTATGAGTAGACATATATTATTAATAAATTATTCTATACAGACAAAATAATTGCTTTTAGTTACATATCTAAATCATGCCCTGTATTACTTTGTTACTTAACTTTTTCAACTATTCAAAATGTTTTCTTACATCACATGTCAATTGTACGTACTGCAAGTATAAGTTCAATTCGCCCCTTCTAGCGTTATTTTTCATTTATATAACTGATGATGTTAACAAACAAGCGGCGATTATTAAATTAACTTTTAATGACTTTTTTTTTCTCTGACACACTACTGACGAATACTATCCTTATTATATTTCAACGAAACCTTCGTGGTCCTCCGAGCTGAGCTTAATATATCTTTTTATTAAAAATCGGTTGGAGATTAGCGTGTACGTACAGACCAAATAACACAAACTTCCTTACTTTCTGTTACTATTTTTTATCGACTACACATTTTTTTTGATAAATTTATTCAATATACAAAGAAACGGTTTGTACTATTTTATTACAGACCTTTTGTCATTTGTATGTTATTATCTTTTTATATTCAATTGACATTGCATTAAACGAGAATCGAGATTTATACTAAATGGAACTGTTGCTTTTCAATTTTCATTCAGAAATAAATTTTCCTTTTTTCATATAGTTTTTCTTTGTAGTTTTATTCAAATTAAGATATAACGATGAAAACCAATTTAATTTTACCCCAACAAAAATGTTTTTATCTTAAATGCAATTCTACCTTTCAATAAACATAATATTTGTTTGCAATTCCGTGTTACGTCGAAGTGATGTATCTACGCTGTTGACGTCCATTCTATCCCTGCTCTCCAACTTCAGTCAACATCCATCAACTTGCAACAATAACTACTTAGCTGAAAATAAAACATACATATATATTCATATTTTTTGCACCACAGTAAGTAATGACACTGGGATAAAGAAAAACTTTATCTGTTATTAAAAGCCCATGCTCGCTACTAATGAGAACAAGCTGTTCGATATTTACTATAATTGCTATTTTTATTTTTTATTATACATATTATGTTAGAAGATTTTTGTGTACCGCGTTTGTTAAATAAAAGATTTGATTCATCCTGCCCGCTCCCAATGACGATGCTTTCTGTGCTAATGAAAAGAAAAAGAAATAAAACATAAAACATAGACTTTTTTATACATCTTAGCAGGCATTTTTAGAGTACAGGAATCTTTAAAGGAAAAGGAGAATATGGGACAGTGCATAGTAATATAATATTACATTATACACATAACATAGGTCGAACAACTACAATCGACAATCGATTACAAAGTCGCATGATATCGATTTTCCATATTTTTAATCATCCGTCTTCGGTACTGCCAATATAATACGAAGCAATGATTTTAACATATTCTTTTACCCATTCGAAAATTTCAACTTTTATTTACCACGTACAGCACGGTATTTTGGAAATATTGATACTTTAACATATTTCTGTGTCATGTTTGACGACTTTTACTAGACGAATTGTTTAGATCACTAGATGCAGACGATCTATTCAAAAATAGGAAATTTCAAGGATGAAGAAAATTAGGAGAAAACGAATTTTGGATGCAAGATAAATGATACAAATATTTATTTATTATTTTACCATAATTAAACGGGGTTAACCCAATTACATAATTATGAATAGTTATGTTTATCATTTATTCATAGGTTTATATCTATTTGGTTTAAATAGGATTTGGGGTTATCAACAAAGATGTCAAGTCTGGGTAAGCCACAAGGAGTGAGTATAGTGCATGATTCATGCTACACAGCGGTGATTGAGCGCGCCACAGTGCGACACGACGGAGGCGCAAACAGCCGATGCCTGCGACTGGAATGAAAACGTAGACACATATTACTCTTATTAGGCATAAACAGACGACATAACTGCTCAACCCGGCGTTAAAATGCAATGGTAGTTGACAACTCCTTTCGAGCTCTCCTAACTTCCAGAGAATTCTTCCCCAATAGGCTCGACAAGAACGTTGTTGGGTACATGAAGGGAAAATAACCATATACCCGTTTACAATAGAAGTGAAGAAAAGCCTTCTGAATCTTTTCTAACAATAGTTTATATAGTCTCGTGTGGATTCCAAATACGCGCACTCGATTCCAAAGAGCTTCATGCGATACTGGTAAAGAGAACTTTCATGATGTTCGGATTCTGGAAATCGCGTGAGTTACATAACACAAACCCCAAACGACTGAAACAGTTACGAGTGACAGCGAAAATATGTAAGTGAAACGATAAGGAAGGATCAAATGTCACACTCAGGTCTCTCATAGCGTCTGTGCGACCAATGATATTATTGAACATATATTTTTAACCTCCAGGCGAGTATTTGGTTAAGTATTGGTGGAAACATTCTTCTGTATCCACGTTGAGTACCACAACACCCAGACCCCAAGTTAATATAGTAAAGTATTTCTTTTTATGAACGCGGCCGAGGTTCAAACCCGGGACCTCGAAGTCGCGTTATCATGAAAAGTAGTATGATGGTTGACGAGGGGGTTTTCCTTAATGAATTATAGCAAATTAATTTCCCTTTTCAAATGTGGAGAAAATAAATGCCCCCGCTAACTTTTGTTCAATATCTATATAACCAGGGCTCAGTAAAATTTTTGAACTAATTATCTATATGCAATTATTGACTCACTTTACCAATAATATTTTTTTTATAAAAATCAAAGTACTTAAGTACTAAAGGTAAAAGCACTACTGATGCTGGAGTTACACTTATCAAACATATACTTGATGATGAAGCAAGATGTAATTGGCATCTTATGCAACCTTTGTAAGGCGTTTGATTGCGTTGATTACCGCAAACTATTAAAACAGTTAGAATATTATGTTGCCTCTGATACGTCACAAAGCTTATTATAGTCGTAATTGTCAAATAGAATTCATAAAGTTGCATTTATAAGAGTGAGTCTGCTGGAGCCTCCATAACTCTGGGTGTACCCAAAGGATCAATTAATATGGCCCTAATGGGCCTTTACTATTTTTAATCTATATTTATGATTTTCCTTACTATGCTAAAAATCTATGTGAGATAGTGCTATTTGCAGATGACACTCCCTTAGTTTTAGAAGTCTCTCGAAGCAATGATTATCTGACGGTGTATATAGTACGCTTTCAACAGTTTTACATTGGCTTATCAGTAATAATTTATTACTAATTTAGAAAACAAAGTGCATACCAATTACTTTACCGTATGTGGGGCTGGTTAGCTTACATAGAAAGTTGAATGATAAAGTAGTCGAATTGGTTGAAAAGACAAAATTTTTCTTTATTACATTTGATTTACTACTACAAGAGGCACATATTGAGGCCTTGTTAAGTAGTTAAGGTTCTACAGCATATGCTTTAAAAGAATAAGCCTTTTAACTAATATTGAAACGGCAAGGTTAATTTACTTTAGTTATTTTCATAGTGTAACGTCTTATGAGTTATTGTTGTGGGACTCAGCTGCTAATATTGAAAGTATTTTTGTGTTATAGAAGAGAGCCTATATAGTCTTCAGCCTAGAGATTCTCGCAGAGACTTGTTCAAGAAAATTGATATTCTAACTGTAGCGGGGCAGTTATACAGGGGCATAGGTGTACGGGGGTACATTTATGAGAATATAATTTATGTATGAAACACTATAATACTTTTGTCAAACATAACGACGTACATTGCTTTAACACAAGAAATAAAGATAGACTTGTCGTTCCAAGTTTTAGACTTCAAAAGGCAGGAGGCTCATTTTTAGGGAAGGGTTCCACAAAGTATAGTTGATTTGCCTTTGCATAAATATGTGAAAAATAAGCTCATGTCCAAAGATTATTACAAGGTTAACGACTATTTAATAGATCGCAATGCATGGAAGTAATGGTGTTAGAAGTAATGTATCGTTTCAACATAATGCTATTTATTACAGGTTGTGTAATACAGCTATTAGCATTTGTAAATTTTAGCACTAATTTATTACTGGTATTTGGAGTACGACACATTCTTCTAATACATCACTTTGGTGGTGGCATAAGGTGCGGGTCGTTACGTTCCCTAAGATATGCTTGAGCGAAACGATGGCTGCATCAGGCTCGTGAACCTGTGCTGCCTTGGAAGATGGGTCTGCTTTAACCTTAACCTTTTGTTACCTTCGATAGTTTAGATATCACGCAGTCTTTTTAAAGCCACGAGCTTAGTACCTACATTACGCTCAAATTATTACACTGGAGCATTACAATAAAATATTCAACTCCGTAGACTTAGTTAAATTAGAATAAAAATGTAATCATTCCACACTATATACTATGTCTCAACATACACTACACGCTGCTCATAATATAATACTCCGCTTCCCAGATCATTTTACTTACTACTATGATCGGAGATCAGTCTTTTTCCTTTTGATTTTTTTTAATAAGCCATATCTTAAATTACTGAAGGTTTTACCATTAATGTTGTCTTTGATTCGCTCACAAAGAGCTTTTTGTGAACTAACAAAAAAGATAAAAATAAGAAAATGATGTCTAATTTTGCCCACTTCTCGTTTTTCTTAATCAACTTGGCATCCTAATAATAATATATGGTACTACCGAGCTGGTCAGATGTTGGAGCTCCAATATGGGAGATGAAACCCACCGAGTTTGATCATTTCACCTGACAACAAGGACCTGATGATAAAACTGGAAGATTGCTGATGTAACTTTTTAGTGTTTTTTTGCTCTTTAGTGCAAATGCAGTTAAAAACGTGTATTTACATTTTTTAAAACTAATAATAGTTATCTTATGAACGAAATTAATATTCTGCTTGTTTTACAAATGAGATATAAATCTCAAACATTATACAAACATCACAAATATAGCATATCAATAGCTTTATACATTTGCTATGCAACCAGTGCTGAATTTACACATTTGCCGCCCCAAAGCTATAAAATTTTTGCAGCCCCTACTGACCTCTAAAATTAGATGCACTGTTCACAATAACGTTAATTCCTTTTTCTAGGGAATAATCTAGTTTCAAGATTATTTTAACAACATTTTGGGTATATTTTTAAGCTAAACCATTTTTTTTTGAGCCAATTTTGCCGCCCTAAGTTTCAGCTTTTTCAACTTCCATGGTAAAACCGGCATTGTATGCAACTGAAAATAAAAGCAATAAAAAACAGGTCGTTTGCTTTATTGATCTGGTAGAAAATTGGAGACCGAATTATGTAGTCACTCGATCAGGGAAATTACTTACAAAGGTTAACGAAATACATCGAGAAAAGTTTTGGACTAAAGTGTATATCTCTGTGGTGCCAGTCTAGAATGTCAATTTACGCATTCATGGCAAACCGTTACGAAATAGAAATGTATTTGCATTAAAGGTATGGATTATAGGTTTTATTGACGAAAAGATTGCGTGAAAGAATCACAAGGCGTTAAATTTTATAACTTGTTCGCTTTCATTGCTTACTGTCGATCGGTATGACTTATATCATTTTCAAATGTAGGTAAGGTATTTTATTTGTCAATGCAACTGCTTTATTTTGAATTTTATACATGTAACGGCAATCGCACTGAAATATTAATTGCATTTGTAAATAATAGAACATAGTATTATTTATGAGAATCGTTCTCATTTACAGATTACGTTTTATAATGGTCATGGAAATATGTGTCTTAATGGCGCAGTGATTTGTGTGTTCGGCCGATATAATGGAAGCTAAGCTTCTTTTCGGTACAAAGTCTCCCGACATAGGTCTTAGGATAGCATAGCTTTAACGTTCAATATACGCATTGTTAATGCTCATATTGAACAAAAATCATTAACATCTTTATCTTTTAAGCAACATAAAGGCCGGTAGTCGTATGGGTGGTTTTTTAAATCTCAAGCTCCTCTGTTTTCCGTAGACAAGCCTTTTGACCCGGCTAGGTTTTATCACTTATGCTCTCTACGGTGTATTCACCAAGGCAAGGTTGGCCTGGACTCTAGCACTGAAGACATAATAGGAAATATCATCAGAAGATGAAAATGTTTTATATTCTACTCGTAATACCAACTTTTATATACATCGGTAATATACGATTAATTTTCCTGTTCCTGCTGCTGTACCCTTGATAGTACAGTGGACGACGACAACGCTCGGCCGTGAAACCCTTCCAAATTATGAATCATTTTCATGTATTGAAATCTTATGGCACTGTAAGTATATATTCATAATTAAGCTCACTTTAATTAATCTACTAACGCAATCAAAACGCAACCTTAATGTAACGGTGACCCTTAAATTATAAAAACCATTTTTCAAAATCTACTATGTTTTAACCAATAAGGTATTACCAATTATATTAATGTGATGTGCCAATTAATAAAAAAAAGTTTGTTTTTATTGTTATATAATATTAATGTTTTCAATATAAATTAATTTGATAAAAATGTAAGGAAAAGTTCACCATGGGCGTACTAAATTTAACCGATTTCATGTTGTTGAGGGCACATAGGGAACTATTTTAAGCAACATTTTTTAAAGCAGATTAAAGCTAAATATAACTTCCATCAAAGTGTCTCAAGCTGTTTTATTTTCACAATGGCGTTTCAATCGGAGAGTTCTCTGCATACGGGCAACTACAAGCAATAACCTCGACTGTGGTAGGTATTCCGTACTGCTCAGAACTGCCCACGGTTGTATCTAGTGAAGAGTGTAATATGTAGCCTTTGGCCTACGCATTGTAGTGATGCGATATGAAAGCTGGTTGTGTCTTGGTTGTGGAAGAGGAAAATAGTGTCCAATAGTCATAACTTCTGAGTTAGTAAGTCTGAGTTTGGTCTTTTTCTCGTGGCACCTAATTATGTCTGTTGTGAGGAGAATAACCCTGATCTTCGTACTAGGTCGAATTACTCGCTAATCATAAAGCTTCTCTAGCACCATATATTGGAGCGGAGCGTAATACTACATATTATCAACTGCATACGTTACCTTGCAACCTTTTTTTTTTAATCAGTTTAGTATAAAATAATAGTTTTATGATTAAATAAAAGCGAAATAAAATGCAATGATGTTTTGTAAATTTTAAAATTCCATAAGAACGAAAACTTTAAAAAAGCGCGGGCTATTTGTTACAATGGGAAATCAAAAAGAGACAATGTTT
Organism: Calamotropha paludella; assembly: GCA_927399485.1. NCBI lineage: Eukaryota > Metazoa > Arthropoda > Insecta > Lepidoptera > Crambidae > Calamotropha > Calamotropha paludella. The sequence continues at coordinate 25,270,509 of OV656803.1, read as the reverse complement.
TTTGGTCACGTATAAGTCCTTAACCTGTTCGTTCGATTCATTACAAAAAAATAAAAAAATCGGCTAAGAACTCATAGAGTTATGGCATCACAACATTTCGTCATTGAAGCTGATCCGTCCAACCATCCAAAAAAGGTTTTTACAGTATCTATCAGATTAATATACATTTCAAGCAATAGGCGAGGAAATTATGGCACTACACAAAGAAAATTTGCGCCCTTAGTCGGATCGGATTGCGGTTTTTTACATTCTGTTCGGTAGCTTATTTAGAAACTTTGTCCGCATATCTGTTTTGCATCTCGTGAAAACTGCATTACTGCATCGAGAAGTAAATTTTTTCCAGTGCATATTTTCGAGTGATGGGAAAAAATTATTATCTGCCACAAAAAAACGACCAAATTGTACGAAATTTTACATCTGGGGGTTTTTTAGGTCGCGGTATATGAATACATTGTCAGAATTAGCCCTCTGAACACCTGGAGGCCAGGATGGCGCTAGGAAAGTCATCACCTGGAATTCGCGTGGAGTTTCCAGTGATTTGGTAAGTTTTACCAGCATTACTCCAGGAGATGACGTTGAAAAATAGGTCCCCTGGGGCACAAGGCCCCCGGGGTGGGTTACCGATGTCAAATTCGTGACGAGCGACCCGAAAAACACCCGGACGCCGAGTTTACAGTGATTCGGTAAGTTTTACCAGCATAACTCCAGGAGATGATGTTGAAAGCCAAGTCGCCTGGGGCACCAGTTCCCACGGGTGGGCCACCGATGTCAAATTCGTGAAGGACGACCCTAAAAACCCCCAGAACATGCGTTTTTCTTTACCCGTGAGTTTGACGCGAACTCCAGGCGATGACCTTCCTAGCGCCATCCTGGCCTCGAGGTGTTCAGACGGCTAATTCTGGCAATATATTCAGATTCCGCGACCCAAAAAACCCCCCATTTAAAATTTCGTATAATTTGGTCGTTTGTTGTGACAGATATTAATTTTTCCCATCACTCGAAAATATGCATTAGAAAGAATGCACTTTTCGATGCAGAAATGCAGATTTCATGAATTGCAAAAAAAAATGCGGACAGTTTCTAAATGAGTTAACGAACAGAAGGCAAAAAACCGCATTCCGATGCGGTTTATGCGCAAATTTTCTTTGTGTAGTGCCATATTTTCCTCGCCTATTGTTTGAAATGTATACTAATCTGATAGATACTGTAAAAACCTTTTTTGGATGGTTGGATGGATCAGCTTCAATGACGAAATGTTGTGATGCCATTTTATTCATTTCGAATTTAGTTATTAGCGAATTTAGTGCCACATTTCCTCGCCTACAACTGAAGAAATAACAAGGCACTAGCTGATAACGGAATCGCTACAAAGTATCTTAGAGCAGGCAGTTAGCCGACACTCAAAATCCTTCAGTAGCTTTTCGATTCCTTCATACTCGAGGGTGAAACTCCGAAGGCATGGAACAGAAGTGAAATGACACTGTTTTTTAAAAAGCGTATTAAGACACTCTTAAAAAACTTAAAGACCCATCTCGCTTCTGATTTTTGTCTATAAGTTGTTTTCCAGAGTCATAGCAAAACGTTACCTTCTCAGGTGTGACCAGTCAGGTTTTCGAAAAGGATTTAGTACCATAGATCACATCTATGCTCTATGGCAGATTACTCAGAAGACCGAAAATCAGATGCTTGGCGTTCGTAGACCATGAGAAGATCGTTACTTGGGCGGTGCTGGAGTCTCTCTAAAAGTTTTAAGTTAATTGAAATTATATCGAGGTATTTAGGTTTACGAAAAGGACACTATGTCGGTTCGACTACAGAACCAGAGCTCACATCTCATCGGACGGTGGCGAAATGTAACGAGAGAAATTGAAGGTTTTTTGGTGAAAGATATTTCTGGTTTGGAAGGGATAGGTTATCAATATTAATGGAGAGTACCTAACACATCTCCGGTTTACTAATAATGTTATTCTTATGGATGAGACCTAGGAAGATATGAATACTATTGCTAGAAGATCTAAGTAGTGTTTTCAAAAGAACGGGTCTTAAAATGTACACTGACATGACAAAAATCATGTCCAATGTCCATGATGTACCTTCTGCAGACAATATTGGGAACATTACCCATGAAGTATTTTACCATTATGTATACCTAAGATGAACAGTGCAATTATGTAAGTTCAAATTAGCGAAAGAGATCTTTCGTCGAATCCACCTCGGATGGGCAGCATTGGACGGGTGGATCGGGCGGACGGACGACCGAGACACAGCAAAAAGAACCGCTATCCATTGGGGTGAAAAGGTTCTTGAATGGCGATCAGAAATCGAACCACGTTGCGTGGGTAAGCCCCCTACAAGGTGGACCGTTCATCTAGTCAAGGTCGCGGGAAACCTGAAAATTGTATACCTATAAATACAATAGATATTAGTTCGTTGTTATAACAAAATATTTTATTAATCAGGTAATAACATTGTTCACGTATGGTTACATGTCATGTGAGTCTCTGCAGTATTTTTCGATATTAACGAAGCATATCGTAATCACATTTTTACATTTTCGGAAAACACTTTGTATATGTATGTTAATTTTATATGCAACCAAAACAGTTTCGCTAATCTTTTAAATTCTAATTAATTATTAATATATATATATATATATATCAGCAAAGACTTAAGTGCATATTTTAGTACACAAAAATAAATTCACCTCAAAATAGCACTATATAATAACATTGTACCTCTAATTAACCATAGTGAGTATTACAAAAGTAAGATATATTTAATAAGTAGGAATATTTATTTTTTAAGCAACTAAGGAAGAGGTGTTAACTTGAAACAGAACATCTATAACAACATCTACAAGTGTCGTGTGTCTACGATATAACTTACTTGGCGAAGGCCTGACAAAATTCTCGAAACGGTTAAATAATATGAGCGAAGGTCCTTTCAAACAAATATGCCAGCGAGCACACCGTAAATAATACTGTACAGCGTGACTTTACAGCGTATTTCGAACATGGCTAATATTTACCCAAATATCGATATGAAAATTCATGTTTTAAGTTCCAACGCGATGCGGTGCGATAAAGGATGCCAAACATCACTTTTTCAAGGATTACGAAGCTTGTGAATATTTTTATTTTTATTTAATCATGACTCATGACTTAACGATCCCACTTAGCAAGAGCTTGTCTACATGCTGTGTAATGTAATGGTAACATATTCACGTTTGGTTAGGTAGCAAAGATTGGTAAAACGAGAAATAATCATGATTCTTCATTTCGTCTTTGATATTGATGCAGGTGAGGAACGGGATGGCGCATTGTTTCGAGTTAGCGTCCGCAAAACTGGCGATAAGGGCAGTACTGCGATAACAATAACACAACATTCTGGTGGCTTCATAGAGTAAGAGTTGGGGAAATGCATTAGTAACACAAATGTCTGCTGTTCTTATTTATTAAATAAATCGAATTATCTTTCGACAAGAATAGTATGTCTTTTATAATAAACAGAGCTCGGAGTACTTAATATTATTATTGTCTATATAAACGGCCATGTCGTTATCGGTACTCTTGTTGTTAAAACCAAAACGCTATGGATAGACAACATTTTAATCTAGTGAAGTTCCAGAAAAAAATACAAATCTCTTTTTCTAGAAGAGAGTCAAACGTGAAATTGTTGTTCGTGTATAGATTTCTTGTATTGAATACCTGGTTGAAGTATGTATATGATGTCTTATCTACAGTCAATCTAAATGTACTTTTACAATTTTTGCTCTCTCTGCAATGATAGGTAGGTTTATAGTATTGGAGCCAAGCAAGGCAATTCTTTAGGGACAATAAATACTCTGGTCAAAACCATCAGGATTAGTATATTCCAAGTCCTTGATAGAAAGGTTTTTTCAAAAAAGAACAGCAGAACTCATAGATCTCTGCATCACCAGTCTGATTGTTAGAGCATTACTTGGCATTACCTGGATGCTGCAGCTGATGGATTAAAAAGCTACTTAAACTTGAAGGAGAATCACAATAGTTCTTCTAGGTCTCAGTGACTACACTTTCATTTGAGCTTCATATACCTAAAACTCACATATATTAAAATTGTCATTTCAGACGGCAAACATGTATGGCAATAGCTGTTGCTTAATTATTTATAGCGATCATTCCTACGTTGTACCGACCACATTTCGCAGATCGATGTCCATTGCATAGAATGTCACCGCAAGACGCGTGGTACTGAGAGTTAGCGCCGCGTTGAATTTTTAACGACCCCGCTACCCTTTTCAATTACCCATCGAAATGGGTTGCTTCACTGTCCAACCTCGGCTGACAATCCTTTTTGCGTTGCTTAATTATTTACGAAAATTTCTTAATTTAGGCGTGAGTGCAGATATCGAGACCGTTGAGTGCTATGCGAAATAGAAAGTCCAAGCTAAAAATTTTTATATAAAAGTTGGCCGGATTCAATTTACGTGGCCCATGTGATTTCCCCGAATATTACTCTGGTTTTTGTCTTTAAATTTTGTATATTTGTAATAACGTGTTAGAACATAATAAAATTATTTCTTTTCTTAGGCAATCTTTGATACTATAATTGAATGTTATAAATAAAAGTGACATAAACTACCAATGAACAGTCAGCCTGAAGAGCTACGTTTCGCGACACAAGTGTATCAAGTGACGTGCACCATCTATGTCTAGCCGGTTGAACTAATTTTGTCATGGTTTTTGATTTGGTGAAAATACCTGGGCTTAAAATTTACTTTACCTAGTGAATCTTGACTGAATTTAACATTAAATTATAACAATGTCGTGAATTTCATGACATTGTTATAATTTAATGTTTGAGAATTATGTAATTAAACGTAAATTGTGGTAGTTTGCGGTCGATGTCCAACGGAAATATTATTAAGCAAGTTTGAAGTGAATCCAAAACTTTAACTATCTCATTAAAAATATAATTTCATCTAAAACGTAACTTTGTTAAATACCTACAACGTTATCTTGCATCAGAAATGCATTTAGATATTGCCATTTTGTCTTTGGGAATTGGGATTATCGTATTAACACGTAAACAAAAAAAAACATAGAAATGAAAATACGTTTCTCATATTTTATTGTACATTTCTGATTGAATCACCTAAAGCAGGTATGTTCTTAACAATTTTGATATTGTTCTGTAAATTCACATTTAAATTTTGTTATTTCACTTTTATTTAGTCGAATCGAAAACTATCAACCCGTAAAAGGGTGACAAAATGTGTACATAAGTTATATAAAATTATTATACGACACGTTTAAATTCTTATTCCCTAGTTGCAAGACAAATTCCAGACTACGATTTATTTGACTGGAAACCAAGATTTTTATCTAATTGGAGAAAACCATAACGGTTTGATTTTAACATTTAAATCCGATATGTGCCAAAAAGAAAGCAAGCACTTTACGAAGATACCAAGAAGAGTACCAGAGAATTACCATTAGTTCTTATTTACATCTACAAAACATTGATTTTCATGCTGCGATTGCGATATTTTGCCAAGATTTAAGACTTTTAGTCCTAAGGACTAAGAAAAGTTTTTTAGAACACTGAAATTACTTCACTTATTTGGGAACTGCGTTTAGAAGCTCTTTTACCATAGTGTCATCTTTGGTAATAAATCTCACTTGAAATTTAAAATTAGATTTTGCCTATCCAAAATCTACAGCAAGTTAAAAAAACAGTTTTACACTTAAATTGTTACCTCCGTAGTGTATATGAACGAAAGGCTTAAAATAAAGAACAAAATGGCCAGAAATGACACGTTTATTACAAGCAATTGACCTAGTTTAGGAATTAAAAATTACTTAACGTACTTATTAAGATTATTCAGGGTATGGCAGAACTGTATGTCTTTAGTGTCGGCTGCCAGCCTGAATCAGTTTTTCAGTGAGTCTTTTTTCAAAGACGTGTCAGGTAATACTAGCAAGAAAATATTAAAAAATAGTTATGGTTTTATACTGTTAAAGAGAAAGCACTGTTGACTTTATTACAAAAAATAAATATGTTTTTAATTCTTTATTTATCGTTTTTTTGTTTTAATTTCCACTTCATTTAGTAAAGGTGTGTAAATTTTTTTGTTGCTTAAAGAAGCATAATTACTTTTTCCTTTGCGCGAGTAAGATAATTATCATTGACTATTGTATCATACTAAATATGATACAATAGTTAGTTTGCTTAAAAAATATAATGTTTTACTAATTAACAATAACCTGTATTCGTTAATTGTTTGTTAGTAATTCATGGAAAAACAATAAATTAAAATTTGGTCATGTCCAGTGTTTACTAACAACATAGTTTAAAATTAAATACAATCTAATAACATTTAATTGTTTATCAAATAGTTAAAATATTTCTGACAAACCTTATTAACTTTACAAATTACAAGTTGAAAATCTATCATAGGCCTACAAAATATAAATATTTTTACTTTATTTTCAAATGAATTAATTAAATACAGGATATAGAAAATGAGATGTTGTTAATTGACCTTCCGATCAGAATAACGAGACTTTGAAGTAACAGTCACTGTCGAAAAATAAAGTGATCGGGAACAAAATGAGGCATTCCATTCTGCCTGCCCAAAAAGGAAATGTTTCCAGCTAGTATTATAAGGTTGGTAAGGTTTGGGGCCACTGTATATAGTAAAGTTTTTAAAATTTTGGGGGTTTGTTATTATAATATTGTTGCATCCGGCAAAACCATGGCAAGAAAAAGAAAAAGAAAGATTGAGCCGACAGTGTTTTGCGTGTGTGTTTTGCGTGTGTGACAAAGGCATTCCTCCTTTTTTGGGTAACGTTTTTTAGGACCGATGAAATGGAAATATGTTAAATAAACTTCACAATAATGCCTAATCTATAACTTTTTTATTATTACTCGTTATTTATAGTATTAATAAATAACGAATGTCTTACGCGAAGAGTGCGTGACGCGCGCGCTGCCCCCTACTCCTCACCTAGTCAAGCGTCAAAATACCTCGGCTTAAATTCTATTAAAGTGAACTACATCAAAGAATATATAAAGTAAAAGTAATTCAGGAAAGTGTAAGGTAGTGTTAGACGTAAAGTGTCCGGCAGAGCAGACGAGCATCAAACTTTAACATTCAGAAGTGTCGTAAAAGGCGACTAATTTAGGAGTTAATCACCTGATTACAAAATGGGCAGTAGCGTAACCGACCGTTAGCGTACTATATTATGGTCTTATGCTGCGATTTCCAACTGGCCTATAACGCGTGAAGATTTTGGCAAAACTCACCATTTTGCCAACTTCCGTCCAACAGTGGACATCTTTCGGCTGGAGTGATGAAGTAAGGAAAAGCAAATAACGCAAACTAGAATACCAAAATCTATTAATATAGCATATAATACCTATAATACAACACTAGTGTAATTATAGTTCCCAACAAACATTACGTGATTATGATGAAGTGAGAAAAAGCAAATAACGCAAACAGGTATTACGAGTATAAAAATCTTTTAATTTTTTTTTTATTTATTTAGGTAAAAAAACAGTATTGAAATAAAAAGTTGTTTACAAATTCTCTTAGAAACTAAAACTTATTTCAACACCAGCAACATTTACCACAGCTTTATTATATAAAATTAATTTACAAACACGTGCTGAGAGAGGGAGTAGGTATACAAATAATAAGTCATATTTCGTACATGCAAAAAAATAATTAAAATCTACTTATTAAAATCTACTAATCAAAATCTACTAATTACGATCTAATTTCAGGGCAAGATCTTTATATGTTTTAAAATTATAAAACAAAATTTAAAGCACAAACATAATAAGCAGATATTCAAGAATTGTATTAAAGGTATATAACATTTTTAGGAGCTATATGAGATAACATAAATGAAGTTTTTATATTTAAATTCAATAAATTTTCCTATATTTCTTTTATCTAACTTACGTCTTAGTTAAGGTTCATATTTGTTTATTTTATGTTGTATCTAATATAAGTTTATTATAAGTTTATTATAATTACTTTTTAAATATATGGCAAATTAAAATCAATCGATGTCAGCGGGCACTGAGGAAACTTTTAATGATTAGTCTTTTGAAAGTATTAGACCCTACTGCTAGAATGTCAATAGTATTAAAGTATTTATATAGCATATAATATAATACTACACTACTGTTATTATAGTTCCCAACAATTTAGGAATATTACTTTATGTGACATGCGCATGTAGCAATTAAGTGTAAAATAAGAGGGGAAGGAATTTATAGAAGATGCTGATTAAAAACAATCGGTTGTAGACATGGGTAACTCAACAAAAAACTTTGAGCCGCAAATCAGATCACGGTTCACATATGTAATCTGGACCTGCGAACCGATTCACAGATCAGCTTACTCAGTACCTAAGCCTAACTAAGTGAATATACCTAATCTAGTGAGCCGTGAGTTTGGTTTGTAGTTGAGCTGCAGATCAACGGTTCAAGTCTTTTTGATCCTGAATATTTGAACCGGTTCAGAGCTAAGTTACTCATGACTAATCGGTCGTTTTTTCAATGGTTCAGGTGCGACAATTTCTTTTTAACATTTATTGACATTTATCGTTGAAGGATGTTTAGAACAGTTAATGTAAATAAGTCCTTTTATTATTTCCACTCTAAAGTGGCTTTCTTGTTTCAGATAAAGGTCTTTTAAGCTCATAATAATTCAGTAGATATAAAGGTGTTGAAAAAATTATAGGCATCAAACTGCTGTCAAAACTGTGCCTATGCAAGTTGGGATCTTATGTTTTAATTCTAACCTTGGTTATATGTACTGCATTTATTTTCTATGTTTCTTTACCGCCAGTAGTCGTCATATCGATCGTACTTGTTTAAAATACGATGAGTGAATATCCAACTAATTTAAAAGTATAGTCTACTAAAATTTTACTGCTAACATAAAAACAAAACACTGGCGAACAATAGCAATATTCGGCCTAGAGTTTTCTTCGTCGAATCCGCAACCAATTTTTACAGAGCTATTAAAAAGGCTTTGCCACCCCAAAATTAAGGGCATCCGATCCAGAGGAGTGGAGATACATATTAATACGAGAATTTAATCCGGGGAAAGTCGCAAGGATCCCCCCTAAGTCCGGTACCTGTGTGAGAATGTCCGTGTGTGCAATTTCATATTAGGCGTGCGTTCTCTCGAATTTTACAATATACAGGATGAATGGAGAAAATGTAAAATAATTTTTTGAGTTCAGTATTTCACATGCTCTATTAAACTTTATTATTAAACAAACTTAATTTAAACGTGGCCGTAGCAACACATGTGTTGCAATATTGATACTGTGCATACTTGATGCCCTATGAAAATATAGTCTGTGACGACGAAACTGTTTGACGTCAATGACGTCCTTAAAGCACGTCATAGAAAACATGCCACCATACACTCATTGAGAACTTATTATATTAATCTTTTGACTGCTTAAGCATACTAGACGATGCAGTCGCAATGCATAAAGCTACGCTAGCACCATATATTGGAGCGGAGCGTAATACCTAAAAAAACTTTTTTATTGTTTCGTGGGAATTTTTGCGAATTTTAAAATTCGGTCTACTTCACAATCTGGTCCTAAACCGGTTGATTCGATTCCACACAAAAAATATAAAATCGGTTAAGAACTCGGGAGGTTATGGCGTAACAGACATTGCGCCATTGAAGCTGATCCATGGGAGCTTCGCTCCAAAAAGGCGTGAAAATAAGTGGAAAACGATTAAAGTCGTCGGAAACTGCATGATTTCAAACAATAGTTAAAAAACTGTGACTGAAATAAGTGTGTGATATGTCGTGTTGCATACCGTACGTTGTTAGGGATCTTTTACACTTTAGTTTTATTTTAACTTTTATTTTTAAATTAAAAAAATGTTTAAATAGGACGAAGTTAATTTCAGTTCCATTTATATATTACAAAAATAAATAAATAGAAAAGACCAGTTTTTAATAAAAAAGAACCTCCACTGCAAAAATTGGACTATATATAAATATTAGGTGAACTTGTAAGCAGCAAAGTGGTATATGTATTAAATAAGAATATGCATTCGCATGGTGAAAGAGAGTTTGAAGTGATTGGTGAATTAACTTAATCAACAAAACCGCTGGCGTCGTCACCGTAAAATTCAAGCATTAAACAGAACAGTCGTAATAAAAAACTAAAATCCACTCTACTTATAATCGCGTATTTAATGCACAAGAGGGATTTTAATGGAGACTAGCAACTTAAGTTGACACTTGGTTTAAAAGTTTATGCTTAGTGCATTTAACAATATAAAAAAATATTTCACTGGGCAAATCGCATACATCAAAATATTATGTAATACCCAAGAGTTAGTGAAATTAACCAGTTCTCAAAATCATGAGCTGAATATTATTACAGGAAAGTATGACAATACATAGAAGACGAAGCAATTTCTGTCTAAAAGATGATCAAATATCGTAAAAATCCGAATCGAAACTCACGAATTTCAATATCCCCCTTATGGACACCCCTTGCTTAGCGGACATGCGTGTATACGTACCTACACACCCATACCTCTTGCGTTATTAATTTATCTGTAGAGGAGAACTAACCATAGCCCCTTTACCACCCACAGGAGGTGATGTTTAAACATTTCCAAATGAGTATGCAGAGTACAGTTCGTATATGGCCAGAGACGTGCGAGCTAAATTACTCCAGCCTTAATTAAAGCCCTGCTATTCTGTACATGACAAGTATTTCAACTACCCCAAGCCTCTGCAGTGGAAACTGTTTCATTATTGTTATTGCGCCTTTCGAGACGTTTATGGAGTTTGTCAGATTTTTGTAAGTGGAGGTCAGCTAAGGTCAACGACATTTAGTATATAAGAAAATTCGGTTAGAATTTAATACTGTTTAAACAACGACTACCGATAGACCTCAAAGTTTAGAGTGAGGATTAGTAATTGGTTAGCATTCCTACGAGAGCTGCTTAAGTAAACATATGTATGCCATAGCTATTGTTCCTTTTATTTGTTTTCTTCAATCATTGTTGTCATATCCTTTCTAGATATTTATATTACTGACAATTTAATAATTTTAAAAATATTTTGTTTGAAGATATAACATTCAATGGCATATGATGAACGTTTGTCGTAAAAGCAACGGTTGAATATAACCCTACAAGTATTACGTGTACAAAAATGGAAAATATTGATATTGAAATTGTATTTTCAAAGTTGAAAAAAGAAATTAATAGTTTTTTTACATTCATGACATATTAGTTATTATCACATTTGTCAAGTTTGTTAAGGTTGAACACATTTTTTAAAACATTATTATTATTATAAAGGCCTAGAGTACTAAAGTAAAATATTAGTATATTGTCAGTCCAACTATCAGACATCATTTACATAATGATTACACATTTTTAAAATATTGTGTGCTTCATTTTATATTATAGCTATTATATTTAATCTGAACAAAATTAAATTAATAATAAAAAGACCTCCGCAAAAAATGAAAACGTGCCCTTGTTTATATAAATCTTTAAGCCTAATATCGTTATTAACTACGTAGAAGTCTTTTAAGTTTTTGTAACATGGTCTTTTATGTTCTAATACTTTTTTAAGCAAATACTAGCAATAGTTTCTTCGTGTAAAAAAGAAAATTACATGAATTATTATTAGAATATAGTTCTCCACTATTTCCAATATCTCCACTATGTAAATAGCAAAACTTGTTATTAGCAAGTCCAAAAATTTAAAGCAAGAACTATGTATGTTATCTGTCTTCATTAAATAATGTTTAATAATATTTTTATGATACAAATTTCTTGGATTTCTGATGTTTATTTATACTATTAGGATCGTTATGATGTGCCTAAACATCTCTACTTTCGAACATTCTATGTTAAGAATAATTAAATAAGACAAGATTTAGTAGCATAGTTAGATAATGAACCCGATCTATTTAAGAATCCGCATTTTTTCTAAATGTATGTGTAAATTAAAAGAATTTGTAACCCAAGACCTCATTCTCGTATTATAATAAAATAAACATCAATAAACTTAATAAATAAACCACTGTTTTGTTTACTTAAGAATGATATTATGGTTTACGCAGGAAAACTTTTGAAACTGGGCCAAAGTCGTGATAAGCGAGGTTAATAGTTATTTTCATAGTTCACCTTATCTCGGCTTGAATGAAACGAAGTCAACGACATTGGACAGGTCGACCCGCGGAAACAACCACAACAGCAAGCTTGCCATTCACGGTACGACTGTACGACAAATTTATAGAGGTGTACTTAAAAAGAAAAACTTTATTTCTTTAACTACATTTCCTAAATAATGTTCTTTTCAATCAATAAAAAATTTTTTTTGATTGAGAAAAATAATAGATCAGAAACAATATTATATATTTTGGTTTGTATTGATTGATATTATTTTTACTAAATTAATTTTCCTATTGGTAAAGTCTCCGGCAAATAAGTTGAACATGATTTTGAAATCACGTGACATGCGCAGAAGCAAGTTTAGGTACATTATTCACTACTGCGCATCTCACGTTATTTCAAAATCATGTTCAACTTATTTGCCGGGGATAATACGATAGATGGTGGTTGCTTTTAAGTGCTTTTTCGTTTTCAAATTATTATAGACATTATACTACACTCGGCGTCAAAAAAATCGCACCTCTAAGAAAATCACGTTCAAATGGCATTAACTCTGGATATGCACATGCAGTCGTATTAATTATAATTTTATTTAAAAGGTTACTTAATTAACTTAATAAAAAAACATTATTTTTCATTATCAAATAAAACCTAAAGCAACAAATAAAGGGTCACAAAAATTCTAAGGAAATTTTGCTGCTCGGGAGAGTCGCGAGTTGCGCTAACTTTGTGGGTATAAAGAGGTCAACACGGGTTCAATGTGGGTCATTCGCTATTAAACCGTTGAAGGGGACACACGCACTGATTTTACTGAAGAAAGAACATCTGGAAAATGGACACTACAGCTGATGAGGCCGCTCAAGTGGTTGCACTACTGCAAGCAGGGGTGCGGCAGTGTGATGTCGCCCGGCAACTGAATCTGAGCCGTTTTTCGGTTCGTAGAGTCTACCAGCGCTTTTTAGAGACCGGTGGCTATATCCGGCGACATGGGTCCGGTAGACGTCGCTGCACTTCGGAAAGAGACGACCGGTTCGTTGTGTCGTACTCTTTGAGAAATCGCTTCTCAAACGCTGTTCAGCTGCAACAGGAGCTCCAGGCAGTTCGCAGACGCACCGTGAGTGTATCCACGGTTAGAAGAAGACTGAAGGAGAAGAACATAGCAGCCCGCAGAGCTGCTACAGGTCCAAAATTGACTGCAGCGCACCGACGAGCCCGCTTGCAGTTTGCTCGCGACCACGTCGATTGGACCATTGAGCAGTGGGGAGCTGTTCTCTTCTCAGACGAGACACGAGTGTGTCTTTTCTGCAACGACCGACGAAGAAGAGTATACCGGAGGCAGGGTGAACGTTTCGCTCAAGCCTGCATCCAGGAGACGGTGGAATATGGAGGCGGATCCTGCATGTTCTGGGGCGGTATGTCGGCTGCCGGCAAAACCGACCTGGTCTGCGTCTCCCGGACCGGAGGTGCTCGCGGACAAGGGTCGCTGACTGCGCGCCGCTATATCACAGAGATCCTGGATGTGCATGTGGTCCCTTTTGCCGAATCTTTTGGCGAGGGGTTCACATTAATGCACGACAACGCTCGCGCACACACTGCAGCCATCGTGAACGACTTCCTGCGGAGGTCCCAAATTCCTGTGATGCAGTGGCCAGCGAGAAGTCCTGATCTGAATCCGATAGAGCACCTCTGGGACCATCTTAAACGTAAGGTTCGATCTCGGGATCCGGCTCCTTCGACTCTAGAGGAACTCCAAACCGCGGTGATTGAAGAATGGGGTCTTATCCCTCAAGAAGAGCTCCTGAAGTTGGTGAGGTCTATGAGGGACCGTATGGAAGCCGTCATCAGGGCAAGGGGGGGTAACACTAGATTTTGAGTTAATTTTAAGACACTTTTTGTACATTTTTTTTGTAAATTATCGATTATTAATTAGGACTTAATTAAGATTTTTTATTATTTTTCAAATTTTTATGCTTTTTGTATAATTTTAATTAAAAAAAAGATTGCACTTAATTGTTGTTTGATGCTCCTTTTTGTTACCTTTCTAATGATACCTAACACTATCCTCTATATAAGGTTTAGGAATTTTTGAATAAGATTTTTATAAGGTGCGATTTTTTTGACGCCGAGTTTATGTTCTACCATTTACAATTTGACAATTGTCCTTTTTTGCATTATTATAATAAGTATTGTCAAATTGTTTATGACACTGTGCTTACAGAGCCTTATATTAATTAGTACAATGAGTTACCTTTAAAATGGTGGACCCCATTAAATTATTTTGTTGATATTTTATATATGAAGTTAAAACGATATATTCAATTTTTCAGTATGTATGTAAAACAAATCTGGCGTATTTAAGTAATACCAACCTAATATATACATTTATTATACTTCTCCGGTTTACGAGGTTAACCACCTCCATACAAACATCGCCCTTGAGTTTTTCATCCTAACTTTGTCAATACATATTTTTGAGGTTGAATAATAAAACAAATATGAAAGTATTATTGCTTTTAGGACAAATATATATCATTCAATACGAAAATATGATTAACTTGGCACATAAACAGGTTGTGATATAATATTTAATGCATCAATATTAATTTAATTATTGCCATAGTAGTAAATAATATTATTAAATCTATTTAGACTAAGTAAGATTCAAAATGGAGCCCCTCAGCGTAGTTGATATGATAAGCAAGGGTAGAAAACCTACTCACAGTAAGACATTATGTCTCGCTTCAATTTCCTAAGTTATCTTTAAGGTTTACTCAAATAATTCTATTGGAATTACCACTAATCATAAAAAATGCGTTCAGTTACAAATTTAGCAAAACTTTTAAATACTATTGATAATTAATAACGACAAACGAAACGGATTTTTGTCGTAAAAATCTACAGGATGGTTAATGAAATGTTGCATGTGAATTGTGGTTACATTTTTATTAAATAAAATATAATATTACTACTTCGTTCACAAAAACGTAGAAGTAAACTTGCGCTTCAGGCATTTTCCATAAGCACACATTTTTTTCTTATATGTATAAGTATATTTTAATAAGTAATGATACAATCATATAAACATACAGTTTAAATATAATATTATATATAGATATAAATAAGATTATGATTTAGAATGCAAATGGTTTGCTTATTTACCAAGTGGAAAAAATTAACTTTTCTATTTCACATACCTACCTGTGGCTTGTACTAAAACGAGAACTTTTGAAAATAAAGGAAGTTTCAGTAGTAAATGATAAGTCAATTGTTATGTGGCACAATGGTTGAAATACAAGTTTTGAAAGAAGATAGTAAGAAAAGAAAATGCGAAAGTATAGCCCAGAAAAAAATATAATGTAGAAAGAAGACGCATACTTTAACGTAACCACTGGGCAACCACTTCAGCAACAAACGTAATGAGGTGACGTGATATGTTTTATATTCTAGCGTTTTATTATTTTTGTCTTGAACGCCAGGGCCCCTAGCCGTTCCAGGCACAATCTACCACTCAAGCCTAGTTCGGATTAGTATATTGTTATTATTTAATTATGATTAATTTTCTGAAGTTAAGGAATGATTTGGACATATATTATTGTCTATTTTTTTTGAACTGGCAAATAACCTTTTACCTTCTCTAATTTTTTTAAATTGAAAACAATATTATAACTTGAAATGTCTTATCTAAACAAAACTGCAGCTAAAAAGAATCATTTGATAGATTGTTTCAGTAGTTTCTCAAATTTACGTGATAAAATTTTGAAAACTTTAATATCAACTCTCTATTTTAAATTTATAGGTGTACTTAATTTGCAGAATAATATGCAAAATAAAAATATCCATAATAAGTTCAATACTTTTTACTCGGGCTCAATCAATAAATTTTGCATGTACAACTTCAAATCCTATTACCAACCATAAATGAAATAGTCAAGTTTTATTGTAAAAAAAAAGCAATTATGTATGTCATAATACCAATTGAGCTAAGATTAATAAATGGTTTGATTTTATAATTTATTTAAAGTTCCACCATTTTAAAGCATAATTTAAAATATATTATATATTCAAGTAGTTTATAGTGACGACACTCGTAGACACCCGTAGTAAGAATTACACTCAGTATCCTAGATGGCGCTGCTCCATGTAGTGCGATTAAAGTGCAAAGCAGTGTAGAAGCCTACATCGCGCTTAAGTAGTTTCTTAGACTTATAAACTATTTATATTTAACCTTAATCAGTTGGATCACGATCACGATCCACGTGCAAATATCACTCTGCCTGGTGAAAGGTGTTCTTTTTATTTTGTTAGGTAGCACACAATAAGGAAATTTGAACTATTATACTTATGACTATTCTGTCGTGTTTTGGTTTATTCTAATAATTCAATAAACTACGGTATCATGAAAAATCTAATGACGGGAGTGACAAAGTCAGGCATAACAAGATTGGTAATTGGCATGTGACGTGATAACGTGGCGGACATTTACAATTACGCAGGCTGTCACATGATAAGAGCAAAGAAACAAACATAGAATTATGTTTCTGGTAGTTATTTATACTTTTATAAAGTGTTTTAAATAGATATTTTTTTCAGCAGTAGTTAAGCATTCTCGTTATTATTGTATGTTTGTATGTATTGCTTTTTATGTAAGTTACATGTTGCTAATGTTAACATCCTTAGGGTCCTTTAATTAATTTTAGCTGTATTTTTTAAAAGTTTCGTTCGTACCACTTATTTCATTCTTCGCCACCTTCTAATCCAGTTTTTTCTTCAGTTCTCTTCTTTCTTGAAATAAGTTCAAGTGCTTAGAACTTGATATGAATATCTGAAAAGACGTTGGTACGCTCATTTGATACTTAGTAATATCGTTTTTATTGGCATTACCTAGTATAAGCGGTAATAAACAAAAGAAGAAAAGTTATTGTTGACTTTATAGCTTTTAAGTTAAGTGTTTTATCTGTCCAGTCTTAACAATACGTATGTAAAATATGTAAAGTCTGAACGGACTAGGAATTGTATAAAATGTGGCCGAACACATTTCCATTGCCAAGGGAATTTGCACAAGGAGGAACAAGGAAGAAGTGGGGGCAACCCCTTTCTCGGGGGGAAAGGGACGTCCGTCCGCCCTACATACGTAGAACGGCCATTGCTCATGCGTAGAAGGCTACTCTACTTCCGACTTTATTTTTTGGGCGGGAAGGTTGTCGTCGACTGCGTATTGGTGTGGTGGTCCACGCCGAGGGTAGGCTGTTTACAACGCGCCGGGCACGCACGCCGTCGTTCTCTGTTCTAGAGAATCAGGGCTGCTGGCCGGACATGCAGGGCTGCCACTTTACTATTATTGGAAGTATAAAGATTTTCATATATTTTTTTATTCCTCAAAACAAAAAAATGTAATGCTGCTATGATTTAATACTTCCGGCCGTGGCGCGTTAGTTGCTTTTAAGATTTATGATTAAGTCGATAGCACATCAAGCTATAAGATTTTAAGTTTGTACTACCTTATGCCACTAAAGATATTTTTATTTTAAGATTAAGAGCTTGATGTGCTGTCAACTGTACGTGCATTTATGTGCTTAGAAAATATTTTTACCGCATACCAGCACATATTTAATTTATCTATGGAAAAGGTACACCAACAATATGTTAACAGTACATAGTTTAAAATAAAATATGATTGGTACATTTGTATCTGTTACGGCCGTATGTAGCATTTCTCACAGTAACCTTTTATTTTAAAGACTAAAAGTTATAATATTATGAATCCTACTATGAAAGTTGCGTAAGTTTTACAGTAAAAACTCTTTTAAATTGTCCTTAAAATGTATGTATTCTTAATACAATTGTTATCATAGCGATTTTTTTATATGTTGCGTCGGATTCTCAAAACACAACATTCTATTTTTCTTATAAATATCGCTAACACAGTACTTCATATTCAATCAAAACTCTATAACGTAACAGTGACAGCGTCACAAGTGAAATATAAATAAAATAAAATTTTAAAATATTTAAATAGTATTGAATAGTTCGAATTAACCCTAGCTGGCCGTGCTGGATGACGAAGGGGGTGATGGGAGGTAGGCGCGGGGAGGTAGGGTGTTCTCCCGCCACCCCGGCGGCCAGGACGCGGCCGGTAACACGAGTGCGCCTATGCGAGGCATGTATCTTGGACGGGCAGATATAACAGAGAAGTAGCCCCCAGTACGAAGCTGGAAGCGTTCGGTAATAAAAGATGCTCTGCTTCAGTTTAAATTGCCGTTTAAAATTGGTAAATCACTTTCACTCACTTTCAGGTAAAGGTTTTGTTTTTTACTGTGTCCCACACATAATCACTTAACTACGTTAAAAATAGAAATAGTTGTAAAAAATACACTTATGAAGAAAAGTTATTACAATATACATAATTATTTAAAATACAAGAATGTGTGGAGTTGATAGCCTAGTTCCTATTTGTTTTTTGTATTGACAATACTGTATGATTTTCTTATTTTTAATATTTATACAAGCGCCATATAAAATTATAAAATGTTATTAATAAAGTAATTCCTTGTGTTTTTCTTCCAATTCTTTATTTTTTACCCGAAAACAATTCAAAGCTCACAAGAACATTTTTATGTAGCAGACAATAACAGCATATCGGGGATAGATTTTATCCTAATAAAACATACTTTTGACTATCGACAAATACATGAAAAACAAGACGTGGTAAACAATTTTTAATTAATTAATTAATAGACAATACATGTTTTCTTGAACTGGAGAAGTAAGTAAAAATATTGAACCCGTGATAACATAATATAATAACATAAAAACATTTTTGTTGAAACGAGAAGTAAGTCCGTTGACTTTGAAACAAAATACAATACAAAAATCACAATCAAAGCACAAAATTCACTTAGTTTATATTAGAATTTTGTTCATGAACCCAACATCGGGACAGCGTAATATGGTAAAATTCTATTCAAATATTATTTTATACACTACCAGCTTTTACCCGCGGCTTCGCTCATATTAATGTAGATTACCGATAAAAAGTTACCTTTGTCCTTTTTTGTACCCCCGACAAAGTGTATGCGAAATTTCATGAGCATTGCTTTAGCAGTTAAGGCGTGCAAATTTAACAAACACTCACTTTCATATTTAGAATATTAGTTAGGATACCAAGAATAAAAAAAAAACTTTTCCAAAAAGTATTCTAAATTTGTAGCTCAATTTATTTTCCAGTAACTGATGTTGGTATCTGTATAAATATACATCGGTATACATATTAATAAATATCGGTCCACTAATATGATCGCGTTTAATAATAATAAAATAAATGAAACGCATTTGTGTCATCGTTCAAATAATTCTATATGAAGTAGAGTAACCTTCCAGAGTAAAGCTATTTTACATGTGCGCTAACTATAGCCGCCCGCCTATTGGTAGGTAGGGCAGTTGGAATAGATTCGACGACGCCGAATACATTTTGAGCCTCGTGTGCTGCCTTGGAATAAGCGCTCCCGATTCTTTTGCAGAATTACGTTCGATTTTAAGGAAAACCTAACTTTGTATTTTGGTACTTTTTATCTTTGGGGGGGAAAGGGAAGAGAATTATTCAACATCTGTTATTTTTTTCAGTAAGTGTTCAAAATTTGATTCATTGTAAAGTGTGGTCAAGGGTTCGAACGTGGATTAAAGTTTCCGATAACTACGTAATTTCTTAAAAATAAATTATTAACAACAATTAAAAAGAACTAATCAAATATTTGTGATTTTTATTATTGAAATATCATTATAATGATTAGCAGTGCTAATTCAGCATAACTAGTCGTTATTTATGCTTATGAATATTATTTAGTTACAATAAGTATTTACCTCTTTTTGAAGAAAGCTGTTAAAAAAATTAATACACTTAAGAATACAACTACATGTTGTTGAATTTAGGTCAGTTTTGAAATCGCCTACATTTATTAAGGAATTTTAATTTAAAGTTAAACTATAAAACAGAATAAATGAGTTCACATTCTTTTCTTAAATTATGTTGTGTACCTAATACATAGATACTCTTACTACTTTATTTTTTGTCTTAAAATTTTATTTCGATAAATACGCCTGTCAAAAAAGGTATTTCACCATAACATATTTCCCCAAAAAATAAAATTAATACAGATACTACTTAACCTCAATTATGCTACTGTTCAATTAACATAGAATATATCACAGAAATATACTATTTGAATCGAAGTAGATAGTTATATGGTTTTCTAAAGCGAAAAGTTCCGTTCAAATTATATTTATGCCTCCCGAAAGAATTGAATGGAATGACGTCACAACAAATGAGTATTGCTGACCTAAAGGGCCACTAATAAGAGGGCACGGCTACTACCCTTTTTCTCGCCCTTCGTGATATGTTACTGTCATAGCATCTACCGATTGACCAAAAAAGGTAGCAAAAATAAACATAATAGTGCAAAAATTCGTCAATAATGTACAAAGTATTGTTAAGTAACCGAACTAGAATGTTCTATTTTAATTAAGACAAATCAGTCAAGTGGTTTGTGAATGTTAAAAAGTCGTAGACTACGTGTCGAGTGAATGTCCAGAAAGATCTCAATCAAAAGTTATATATAGAAATGTATCAACGATCAGCTCATTTATGCGTGATGTCATAAGTTAGGCCGAATCTTCTAACTTTTGTTCTGTCTACCAGACGATTCTGTGTTCATTTCGATGGGCATAAAGTATATAATCCTCGGTAGGAACACGAGTTTATCCCACTTCGTTAAGTCATAACTTTTAATGTCGTGTCTATTGGGGATATGTTCTCCTAATGTTTACACCCTTTCCTTAACTTTCTTACAATGTTGTAAAAATGCAAAGTTCAAATGTATATTTAAAAATGAACTTTTAATGATCAAATAGCTGAAAATACGAGGGTTCTTAGTAAAGTACCTATCTATACAAATGCGTCATCAATAAAAGACGAGCCACGAAAGAGTTGGACGTGACAATAAAACACAACGGAGTGCGTTAAAGGCAAATCTGCAAATTCAATTAAGGCTCGCATTTTTCGGACAGACCTCCCGCACAGCCCTTCCGCCGGCGGGCGTCCGCTCCACATTAGAAAATTTCTCTCGAAAATTGAAGATATTTCGCGTTTTCCCCGAGGGCGGCTCGACACTTATGGTCGCCGTCCTGCGTGCACAAGGCTTTTTACATAAAGTCCGCACGTATATGTATCGATCGCGGGCGGCCGGACAGGGGTACGCAGATGACGGCCCCGACCGTCCCCCCTTACCCCCTTTCATTATGTAAGTGCGTAACGCGTGTTCGCAGACCTGATTACAGGGGCCTCTTTTTTAACTGACCCCCTCACTTGGTGGCGATTAAACTTAATTTGAGATTGTCCTCGATACGATTAAGTTACACTAGCGTCGTGTGCTACTGCAATTAGGACATAATTAATGGCCTGTCTGTATTATCAAAAGCGATTTGATATGTTTGCTTATTCCTTGTTGTAGTTCGGCATTATTGAATTTTGTCGTTGAAGATAAAAGGCACATCTGATACTTTATGAAATTACAGTAAATAGTAAAAATATTCCTTTTATAAGAAGAATGTCTTATTTTACTGTTATCGAAAAGTCCTATATATTAATTTCATTCGAACATCAAAAGATGATAGGCATCCAAAATAAATTCAGAATTTTCAGTGCGTCTGCCCTTAAAGGAGCCATGGGGTTGTTCGGAAAATCAATGAAGTGACCACGACGTATCATGATGTATGGGAGTATTAAAATAACAGCTTTTCTTACAGAAAAAATCAGGCCACCATTGATTTCGAAAACAAGGAATAATTAGAAAAATTAGTATATTTATAGTGATGGTTTGAATTATTCGACCTAATGTTGTTCATTGAGCATATTTTTAACACAATTTCGTGCTAAGTTAAGCAACTGTAACAACAAGAGCGTCCGGCGACTTGGCGATATGCATTTTAGATATTTTTACCAACTCTTAAGAGATTGTAAGGGTTGACCAAATGAGGCGAAGGAAAGTAAACGAAAATTAAAACTATAAATATTTATTCTTGCATCAAGTTGTGTATTTTGTTTGGAAGGTTCATCTATGCCATAATATCGCTCAAATGTTCACCACGACTTTTACATACGTCGATCAAAAGTCGTCGATGGTCAAAATTTTCGATGAGATCTTCCAAAAAAGACGTTTCTATGTCATTAATCTCGGTAATGATGTTGTTTTTCAGGTCTTGAATAGTGACTGGCTTAAGGTAAAAAGACATCCAATCATCGAAATCGCATGATCTTGCAGGCCAATTCAAATTCCCTCTACGCGAAATAAGCGATTTTCGAAAAAAAAATTGCAATACGTCGATTTTTCACGCGTAATGTGGCACGTTTGGGAAACTAGCCCCAAATCAATAAAATCATATGTCTAAATTTTGAATATTGTTGGTGACGTCTTACGGCATGTAAAAAGGTCTATAACTACCCTATGTTAACCCGATGTTTGCGTTTTATGAGATCTTGAGAGATATGTAACTTTGCACATACACACTGTCAATGATAAGTTCTCTTCGACGATTTTTATATAAAAAATATGACCGTAGTCTGCTTTCATTTTATTCTAAAAATATACTTCAGCTTCAAATAGAATGTAAAATCTATAGACAATAATCATACTTTAGTGATCAGAAAACCAAGGAATTCATCTCCATCGGAATAAGAAAATTTTAATCGGAATCAAAATATTTAATATATTATAATACTACTATTTTCTATGTATAAGTTATAACATTGATAGTTTTCAAAAGTTTGTAATCAAGAAGTAGTGTTAACTTTTTTGTAACTCGTACAAGGAACCTAGTTTCCTGATTTGCTCTTTGATTATTAAGTGATGATTATGACTACAGCTATATGTGATGTTAGAGACGTTGTAAAAATAAATGTCAAATTCTCTGTTGTACAAAACTCATCTCAAACCAAGTCAGCAAACCACTTCCACTTATAGGGTTGGTGTAACTTATAAAAAAGAGGTATAACAAAATACCGAAAGAAATCCAAGAAATAGAAATAAAATAAATGTGTTCTTTAAAATTAAGAGAATATTTATTATTTATTATAAGAGAATGAAGTACAATGTTTATTTTATATACTACTGATATAATTATTCTGTTATCACAAAATAGTTATGATTTTGATCCTTTTATTTATACAATTTTAATGCCCTTACAGAATCATGTTTATGTGACGACTTTTTGTGTTATAACTGTAATACTAACATACTACAATAGACAATATAAGCTATGAATTTGATGTGACCACGTTCGTCATTCAGAAAAACAATTTTAAGTTTCTTATATTATTATGATAACTTATTTATTTCTTAGCAATTATGCAAACTGTTTTTGTCATTATTTATAAGATTGTCCAAAAAAATTTGAATCAGGGCCAGACTTACAATGATGCTTTAGGTTCAATTATATTAATATTATTTATATTTTCTTTAACAAAATTTCGTACATTAGGGAGGCTCACCTAAAAATTCAAACATTCACACCACATTCACCCAGTTCAAACATTATTGCTTGCTCCTAAGTTGAGTGCTCCTGACAAGAATATGAAAAGTCAAGTCAAAGGGAAGTAACTATACGGAGAGACTAAGTGTTGGCTGTATATTTTAAAATATTTTTTATCTTGATTACCACAATTTGTTTTCTTAACTATAAGATGAGTCACAGAAGAAGAAAGTGTCGTCGGTACCTAATGAGTCTCCGTACTCTGGTAAAACTAGGTATTGGTATTGTCTTAGCGAGTCGACTAAATGGCTAATGGCTTAACTCCATTAACAACAAAAACAAATAAAGATAGTAAAAAATTAAATAATTGACATCAAATGAAAATTAATTCGCAATCACGATCTCCTTAGATTAATATCAATATACAGCTAATGTGTACTGAATAACTGCCAAATATTATTTATTTTAACGTTCAAACTGCTTACCACTGTGTCTAGCTAAAGTGTTTGCAAGTCGGTGAGCAGTCCCAACACAAAATCGTTTCCACTGGCCGATTCGCAAAAGAAGCCGAAAACTTTGGCAAATAATGAAAAGGGGTATTCTGCATTAAGTATTTCAAAAGAGGAATCGGACAAGAAAAGCAAAGTCTTGTTTTAAATGGGGATCGAGACTTATATCGAACTTTTCCAATGATCGGACAAAAAGGAATTTTTCAACATAGATATTTGGCGTAATTATTACCCCATATAAAAAATTACGCTTGTTTGTTCGTATTTTATGTACTGCTGTACCATCCTTTCAACTTTGTGATCTTATTGCTTGCATTTGCGCATAGCTTAAAGATGTAGTATTACTAGCATACATTTATTATTAATACATCCCAAAGTCGGCAGAAAGGATGTAACCAATACTTTTGCTTCTAAATTAGTCCTATTATATCGACTTATCCATAGAACAGAGTTCGATGTGATCATGACGCAAAAACTAGTTTTTTTAGCTAAATGAGATAAGGTCTTGATCACATGATCACATCGAACTCTGTTCTATGGATAAGTGTATATATATATAAACTTTTATATAATAATATTATAGTAAAAAGCAAACGGCACATGTCAGTTGAAGAGAATCTCACCGAAGTAACATATACTTAGTCCGGCCATAAGTTCTGTTACAAATGAAAATGCATTTATTTTATGAAGTAATGTAATATTACTAAAATTATATGTATTTTTACTAAAGTCTCAGCAAAAAATAAAAAATATTCCATTCGAAATAGCCACCTTTGGCTTTTAATACAGGCCCTTGATCGGTGGATTTACGCACTGTTTCCATAGGAAATTTCGCCACTGCTTACTTCAGAGAATTTTTAAGAGACTCGATGTCGCCAAGTCTTTTGGAATAGACCATGTCTTCTAAGACTGACCATAATTTGTAGTCTAAAGGGTTAAGGTGTGGGTTAGATGAGGACCAGTGTTCAGCTCTTACAAAGTCCGGAAAGTCTTGAAGCCAGCCTTGGGTAGTTCGAGCCTTGTGACCAGGTCCGGAGTTCTGCTGGAAAGTCCAAGGTACTTTTTTAAAAACTGTATTGCTAAGAGGTTCCACAACACGATCCAAGTCTGTCTTTTGATGGACTTTGGCTGAAGTTTTCACTCTTTTTGACTTTTGTGACACCTTGATAAGACACGCCCCACCAAATCATCACTAACGCAGGATGATGACCACGTTGTACCTTCCGACCACTTGAACAGCTTTTTAGAACTGTGAGCGTACACTTTATCATTTTGCTTATCGTAGTGCTCTGTGATTTTTTTTTCATCGGTAAAGAGGATATTTCTGTGTCTTTCACCTGCCTATCGTGATAGAAGGCATTTTAAATAAAATCAAATATCCAGATTGAATTGTTCCAGCTTGAAAGTTTATTGAAAATATTAAAAATCGTTTAAGAAATCTTACAGAATCTCTTAAGAGAAATCTATACGCCAACCATTTATATTACATGAAAATTGGGACATGTAAGAAAGTCTAGTCAAAGTTTATCCCGAGATATCTCAAAAAGTGTCGGTTATATTAGTAGATGTCTCACATTCTCTTCTATTAAGGACATAGAAATAGTTCAGTATGTAATGCTATCGTCAAGGGCGATAAGTTCAAGCCTTATATTCGGGCGATGCCGCATGAACTCATGTGACTCAATTTTGTAAGAGATTAATAGGAAGAATAACATACTTTTTCAAAATTCATATTATATCTAATGTTACTAACTTTTCTGAAATTGGAATAAAATTCGGCGAAATTACCATTTTTAGTCTACAGAAAATCCTTTTAGGTTTCGAGTAACTCGTTTTGTTTTCTTTTAATTGTTAGTGGGGTGTAAAGTGGAACTAAGTGGTAATTGTGGAGTTTTATGATAGCTACTTTGAATTAAGACACTCGCAGTAACCTAATATTAGAGAATCCCAAAAACTTGGTGGAAGATTTACCATTGCCATTACCATTTCCTATTCACAAAGTGTATTTATAATAAGATAGCTCTCTGGCACACAATAACCACCATCCGCGTTTTGCTCTGAACCAACGATTCAATGAGCAGTGGAATTTCTTTGCTACCACGTAGTCCTGATAGGATGCCGCTGAATTTCTTTTTGTAGGGCTACATGAAAAATGAAATCTACGAAAAGAAATACGACATTAATTAATAAAGAGACTGTGTATGATAGTCATTCAAATAAATGTCTTTAGAAAACGTATTAATCTATGCATTAATCAAGATGGCAGAGACTCTGAACACCTCATATTCACATTTTAATAGAATTTTTAAAATAATCATATCCTGTGCCATTTTACCTATGTCTCATTTGTCTCTTGTTTTTAGTATTCATTTTAAATGACAAAATTTTCGGTGCTACGATGATTTGCCATGACCTCCGTAATGATATTTCTGACATTCACACCGGCTAAAAGCTTGTCTTGTGGATACTAAATTAATGGCTATACATACATATATTATAAATAAGTTGTATAATAATAGCTATACATACCTAAATTATAAATAAATAAGCCAGCGGTGACGACGTGATGTTCATGAGAGATGTCATGGTTGGGCGAATGAACCAGAGGTTCCCCAGTGGGGCGACAGTAACCTCGTTAATTTCAACACCTCCAAAACACAAACGTGTCTTTTCAAGGCAAAAAGGAGTTCCTTCCACCTCACTCCTACTTTCTGAGGTACATACTGTACCTATGACCGTCAGCTTCGCTCAACTTCGGCGCCAACATCGAATCCAAAGCTCGAATTGCAGCTAAAGAGCTGGGCGTCCTAAATAAGGTCAAGCGATATTTCACGCCGGGACAGCTTTTAACGCTCTAAAGGCTCAAGTCCGACCTTGCATGGAATATTGCAGCCACCTCTGGGACGGCTCAGCAAAATACCAACTTGCTGCACTGGACACGATTAGCGCAGAACTAAGAGGCTCATCGGTGACAGCAAATAGGTGAAGACACCTTAGCTCATGCCTGTCTGTCGATCTTCTACAGACTGTACATTGGAGAGTGTGCTCAAGAGATGCATTTGCTCATACCGCCATCTCCTTTTTTCCATCGGACATCCATACGCACTGCAGGCTACCACTCCTTCTTGGTTGCTATTTCTACCTGTCGCACCAAGCGTTTTTTAACATCTTTCATAATGCGCACAGCAAAGGCGTGGAAGATCCTCCCTGCGTCTTTATTTCCGAGAAGTTATAACCCGTCCATTTTCAAACCCAGGGTGGATAGGCACCTTCTGGGTTAGCTCGTGCCATCGTGGATTCTGTCTTTGCCCCCGGGATCAGGAGCTAACCCATCCTAAATAAGAAAAATACCTATAACTGTGTGAAAATGCTTGTATTCAACCCAGGATCTTCGGTGTGAAAGGCAGGACCATTATCGTTATCCCAAATAGTAATAAATAAGAATAGTTTTTTGAGACTCCTGACTTTTTTTCTATTAATTAGGGCTCGTTAGAAGTTTATGTTCCGTATAAGTAAGAGTATCAAAAACGTTGTTTGTATTAAATTTCCATTTTATCGATAACTTCAAATAAACTGAAAATCTGGTAATGGGTATAAAAGTTTATCAATAATTTAAGGATGTATCCTAAAACCGTTTTCCTGTAGCTACAACGGTTAAGGTCCTCCCTTAACTGCCCCGTCCAAAAAATGCTTCCTGTAAATCACTGAATTTCAATGAATGTTTCTATTCATTCATTCATTCACTCTCGATAAGGAAATAAATATCATTCCTTTTATCATTTCTTATAAAAATATAGCTATTCCAAATTTCGAACGTTAGTATCCGAAATGGAATGAGAACTTCTGAATGCTCGCAAAAAAAATGTATTTTTTTATTTGTTTGTAATGGTTTTAAGTTTTTTTATTATTTTTAGCTTACCTGCTAAGCTAAAAATAAAAAATCTCTATTTTAATTATTTAATATATTTTGTTCTCAAATTGGTAACATATCACTTTAGCTATTTAAACCGATGCGCCTTGCGAGTGACTAGAATTCATTTTTTTTTGTACAAAACTTGTCTTTTTAATGTTGGGAATACCGACCTACTAAAATTATTTTCAAAAGTACTTTAATAACCTTTGATAACTTTAATAACCTTCATATCTCTCCAGTTTACAATAACAAACGACGAAGATGATAATTATTGTAGGGAAGTGAGAGCAAATGGGAGCTGGTTTATGAGAAAAACACGTTCTGTTTAGGGTATAAGATTAATATAATATTAAATTAAAACAAAACCAAACATTCGTACAAACTATCTAAAACGCGACTGACAACCACTTCAAAGTCAAAAATTATAAAACAATAAAATATTAAAAAATACAAAACATTCTAAAAAGGTTGCTATCAACAACAATTATGTTTAATTTAGCCCTTCTTATTTTGGCCAACTATACTCGTTGAAAAGATCCTTTAGACACTGTATGAAATAAATACCCTACAGTGGTACATTTTCTGACCATGAACAACCAGTAAAAGTTGCAATAACCAGTAATGGCGCCTATTACCTGGCGTAGTTCTGATCTACTTAGCTGTAGTACGTTTCCAAAAAGTTCCAGTGCTGATGTGTTTACGGATACTTTTGTTGAACCAGCTGATCGCAATGGGGATGATTGTTTCTAGACCGAATGGCAACGTGTCAGATACCCTTCTTGCCAACTGGTCAGCTGCCTCATTACCTCGTAGTCCACTAGAACTGTAGAACCGACTTGCAATCGGAGAGGATTCTGATATTACAACCCATTACTTTCCGTGCTGTTATCGCCTTTGCTACCATTATGATATCCGTGCGTTCTGCTTAGAAAACGGTGTCAAGCAGGCTCAGGAGAAAGGCGCACTAAGATCCTCGGAGAGTACTAATGCGCCGGTCCCCAAATTCGTATTGGATCCTTCGGTGGAGAGTGTTGTGTGTTACTTCTGGGTTATTATTCTCATTGGGATGGATTTTGTATTTTTGTCGAAGATGAAGGCAGGCTTTATTTTATCACAATGCTGCTCTGCTGCTCTGCTCTGCTCTGGCTGCTCCAATAAGCAGAGTGTTCAGCTAATCCTTCAGTAAGCCGTTGAAATGTTCCACTTTTTCAAATCTTACCAGTTTGAAGAGTCTGAGCCTCAGCGCTGCTTTTGCCGCTTACTATTTAATGTGTGAGATTCAACATTGCCTCCAATGCCCCCGTGGGAGCCGTGTTTATACATCCTGTGAGGGCACAACAGGCCTGGCGATGAAGACTTTGTAGCTTGTAGACACAGGTTGATTGGGTAGTTTTAGGCCACCATACTACAGTTCTGTAAATTACCATTGTTCTGGCCACCCTGTTGTAACACCACGGAAAGTTTTGGAGGTTAGGCCCTACCGCTTACCTACCATCTGTCGGCACTGCCATAGTAAAATGCTGACTGTTTTGACTTTGTGGTCTATGTGGCTGTTCCAGTTTAGTTTGTTGTATAGAATTATACTTAAATATATTACCTCCTCGGACAATTTTAGTGTGGTCCCGAACAGTTTTAACACCTGGTGGCTGCCGAAGTTTCGTTTGTTTCTGAACATTACCAGTTCTATTTAGTAGGGTTGACGACGCGATTTTGTATCGTGTTTATATGCATGCTGAACGGGGCAAAAAACCTTTTTATGGAAATATAGTATCGTACGAGATACAGACTTGAAAACTTGAATTATGACTGTTTACTACAAATAAACTTACACACTTAACACGTTCGCTGAGATTAGCCATTTGCTCTATTACCATGATACGGCAGTAGAATTTCCCATACTATTTGATTACCCGACGACAGACGTACTTACATATGTTAGTATTTAAATTTCATCTTAATACGTCACTACGCCCTGGGACGTTGACGTCCAACGACGTAGTGTCACATTGGAGAGTTAATTATTAACCTTGTGCGACACTACGTCCAGAGACGTTGACGTCCAACGACGTAGTGTCACACTGGAGAGTAAATTATTAATCTTATACGACACAACGCCCTGGGACGTTGACGTCTAACGACGTAGTGTCACATTGGAGAGTTAATTACTAACCTTATGCGACACAACGTCCAGAGACGTTGACGTCTAACGACGTAGCATCACATTGCATAGTTAATTATTAATCTTATACGGCACTACGCCCCGGGACGTTGATGTCTAACGACGTAGTGTCACATTGGAGAGTTAATTACTAACCTTGTGCGACACTACGTCTAGAGCTATTAACGTTCAAGAACTTAAAGGACATCATTCAGGCTTCATACAAATTTGGGCTAATTTTTTTTTAGCCGGCCAACAAAAAATAATTAAATTTTATCATAGGCATAATTATAATAAACATTTCGTATTATGACAGTAAAGCTCGAAACCTATTGGTTGAGATGATAATCGGTCTCAAAGTATTTATTTTATTACCTACGGCTTGCACCCGGCTTGCGGGGTGAGCTCGTGATTTCCAGGTAATCAGTTATTGTTAATGGTGTGCGAGCGAGAATACGTTACAAGTACATTTACCTGCCGAGAAGTGTGAGCAAGAGGCATAATAGGTATGCGAGCGAGAAGACGTTACAAGTACCTACATTTACCTGCCGAGCTGCAAGTGTGAGCAAGAGGCAAAATACACCTACTTAGTCCTTTTCGTACTTTCGTTCGTTAGTTTTCCATGCAACTCTCGTTACATCGGACGGCTACTTTCACTGTTTTCGTGGTTTTTAACATTGATTTTGTTTTGTTTGTTGTTTTAATTATCGTTGAGTTTTTGTTTTTGTTATACTGTTTTTGTTAATCATGGCACATATGTTGTGTATTAACTGTCGTGAACCATGTGAAGGTCGAAGGACTTACACGTGGATTTCTCGGGAAGAACAGCACATCGACATAGCTCAGATTATTATGGAGGAGCTAATCGCGAGACAGGTATGTAATGCAACCTTTTTTACATTTAAGTC
Organism: Calamotropha paludella; assembly: GCA_927399485.1. Lineage (NCBI taxonomy): Eukaryota > Metazoa > Arthropoda > Insecta > Lepidoptera > Crambidae > Calamotropha > Calamotropha paludella. The sequence continues at coordinate 25,239,324 of OV656803.1, read as the reverse complement.
ATAACTAGGTACCTACTCTGTGATAATAACAGATCGTCGATATGACATCATGATCAGGACTAGGTGTCGCGTTGAATTATTTTGCTGAAGTACCTACCTTCCTTCAATAAAGTAAAATGTATACTTAAGTTCTTTAGTTAGTACTATGAAAGGGTTTTTTTATAAAGTACATAGGCTTACATCAGTGATAGATATGTAGACAAGAACCTTTGAAGGTATAGGGAAAGTTTTTTATTATTATTATTATTTTAAAGTAAGATTTCTACTTACGAGTGTTTATTAGTATTTCATCGACTCTCTGTTACTGCCACGAATTAACTATTTGTTGTTCTTATTTATTTGTTAGTATTATATATAGTTTTGAGTGTAGGCAAGAGCCAATGTAGGCATTGGCTCTTGCCTACACTCAAAACTATTTCAAAAGTTTTGAAATAGTTAGTTTTGTGTGAGTACGGGCACGAACATGTTATTATTTTTGTTAAGAAGTCCTTTGGGAAAGATTCGTTTGTATTTAACTTGTAGAAGGTGGGTTTACAAAAATTGATTTTTTTTTTTCAGAACGAACCTACCGACGTCATTTGCCGACCTTGCTGGCAAAGAGCTGAGAGGACGTTTCATCGGCGTATACGCGAGGCGCGTCAAGATGATGACGTGTTGCCCGATGAGCCTATTCAGCAACAAAACCGTAATCATCCAACAATGACCTTAGCAGGATTTGTACGTACTCCAAACTCAACAGTGCACTGCATTTTTGAGCATTGTCAAAATATTACCAGGCTTAGAATACCTAACGATATCATAATTCGTATGATTGGGCGGTACAATCTACTAATACCAGAAAATGCTCGCGTTTGCGAAGAACACTTAGCCCAGAACCTTTGGTATACTTTACCTTTACAAGACAATCTCATAGAAGATTTTACTGCATCTGAAATAGTGAATGCTCTGACGATTATGAGAAATCATATTACAACAGACGTGTTAAACTTCGAGACATACGAAGTCATTAATACAAACGAGTTTCATACTTGGACGGGACTTACTCACGAACAGTTTTCCGATCTACTCGTAAACACATCCAGCCTAAATAATAATCGTCAAAAGAAGACAATACTGGCCGCTGTATTGGCAAAACTAAGAACAGGAGACTCTAATGCCAGACTTGCTTTAGTGTTTAGAACGAGCGAATCCCGTTTTCAACGAATGTTAGCTCTAGGTCGTGATGCATTGTTGCGTGATTTTGTTCCCTTGCATGTTGGGTTTGACCACATAAACAGGGAACAAGTGGCTCAAAAGAATTTATTAGTACCTGAAACTCTATTTGGCAATCCAGAAAGCCCTTTGCCACAAAGAAATGCTATAATAATAGTCGATGGTACATATATATATACAACCAAAAGAGCTCGAACTATTTTTTTCAACGACAAACATATAGTCTTCACAAATATCGAAATCTGACCAAGCCGTTCTTGTTTGTTTGCTGTGACGGTCATATAATTGACGTAACGGGCCCGCACGCCGCTTCAACTTCCGATGCAACAATAATGAATGCAATTATTGAAAATGAGGAGAGCATATTTCATTGGTTTTTCAGACCGGGTGACGTATTTATCTTAGATCGTGGCTTTAGAGACGCGGCCTATCCTTTACAATCACATGGATATACAGTACATATGCCAGAAACGAAAAATGCAAACGAAACGCAACTTACGATGGAACAAGCGAATAAATCCAGACTTGTGACTATATGCCGCTGGGTAGTAGAAATAATCAATGGACGATTCAAAAGAGATTTTCGCTTGTTAAGAATTGTACACAGCAATCGCGCCTTGCATCATATGATGGAATATTTTAAAATCAGTGCAGCTTTATTAAATGCCTATCATGTGTTGATTGTGGACAATGTAAGGGCTCCAATGTATTTAGAAATAATACGGGAAAGGGTTAATGTACCGAATACATTGGCGGATCTGGTGAACAGATACAATTATAACCGAAGACGTGCTCCGTTTCGTTCAATTAACGTTGATGCGCTTGAGGTTCAATTCCCCACATTGACACAAGAAGATCTTATCCTTTTTGCACTTGGTGTATACCAAATAAAGCAAGCTAGGAGTTACTATGCGGAGCATTTGCAGCCAAATGGTATGTTCATCGTTGAACTTGGCGACCAATTACCCACAGAACACATACGAGAGCTAGAAGGAACAGACCTTTACGTATTGCGCGGTAGAATCCAGTCCCGACATGTCCGTTCACGTTCGTATAACGTTTATATTGGCATAGATAGGGCTCTCGAAGGGCGACAGGCTATAAAACACTATTACTGTACATGTAACATTGGCCGAAGAACCATTGGCTGCTGCTCACACGTCATGTGCATTGTGTGGTACATGGGGTTTGCCAGGCACGAGCCAACGATACACATTCCCGCCGAAGGTTTAGAAGATATTATTGTAAGGCCAGGAGAGTTGTAAATATTGAATAAAAATATATGAAATGAAAATAATATGCATTATAATTAATAAAAAACCTGTACATAAACGCCTGCATGGAGAACTAACGAACGAAAGTACCTACGAAAAGGATTAAGTGGGTGTATTTTGCCTCTTGTTAACACTTGTAACTCGGCAGGTAAATGTACTTGCAACGTCCTCTCGCTCGCACACCATTAACAATAACTGTTTACCTGGAAATCACGAGCTCACCCCGCAAACCGTAGGTAATAAAATAAATACTTTGAGACTGATTGATTATCATCTTAACCAAGAGGTTTCGAGCTTTACTGTCATAATACAAAACGTTCATTATAATTATGCCTATGATAAAATTTAGTTATTTTTTGTTGGCCTTTATTTTTCCTCACCCAGACATGTTCACCTTTGTGTAATTTTCGGTCCACAAGTTCCTTCGGGTTATCTTTTCGGTTACAACGTAGGGTACCGTTTGTGTGAGTTTTCAAATCTAATAGTTTTTGGGAAAGAGTCGTATACACGTGCTCGCTGCTAAAATGGCACCGGCCACACTGAATGAATGAAAAGTTAGCGCGCGTCCGCGCCGTTGGACGTAATGTCCATGCACGAGAGTTTACGTGTGGGCGTGAGAGAACGAGACAGCACTATATGTAACTACGTATAAAACTCGTAATACGACAGTAAGAAATATGAGAGTGCTCACAATATGACAGTGGATACTGCTCTCCCTAATACTCATACGCAAAATTCCCGACAGTCGACGTAGTGTCATTACTCGTGAATAAAAGTTCCCCGTCCTTTGACGTACTGCCACAACGCATCATTTAAATTTCCCGCCTGTGGACGTACTGTCAGCGAACGTGTTAATTCGACATACAAATTTCATGTTAATTGGACTTCCAAATGTGAATATGGAGGTGAATATGGAACATAAGGAGAATTATGTGATTTTTTTAGTTTATGTGCAGGTAAAGTAAGCGCCAAACTTCAAGTTCGCTCTGAACACAGCGCGAACCGCGTCGCAGCAGCAAAAAATAGGTATGAGCGGGGCGGCAGAAGGCGGCGGTGGCAGGGCTCGCTCCACTTCACCGCCTCCGCACCTATATCACCAGTGCGTGCGTGTTAGTGTGCGTTCAGTGTTCTTCCGAATAGCACAAGCGCTTGTTTTTCGTAGCGAAGTACAGTCACACTCAGTTCTGTTTTGATTTTGTTGTTACTGTTAAGTTTTCATTGTCTAATTTTTTTTAGTTGTTCCGTTACAGTTTTTTTGTTGTTCCTTTAATAACAAAGTTTTGAAAACAATATACAAATTTTGAGCCTATCCGAAATACGGTTTTACGTCGTCAATTGTGTCTAGAAAAATTGTGTACAATGTTTTGAAATTTATGCAAAAAGAAGCGGACGAAGGCATAAAAATAAACATCAAGCACGTGCAAAAAAGAGTGGCAGAAGCTACTGGAGTTTCAACGAAAACGGTGCGCAGAATTAATGCAGAAGCCAACAAATCGGAATTTGTGACTGTGTTTCGAACTCCTGGGAAGAAGAGGACGGGAAAAAAGAAGATTACTAATATTGACAGTTTTGACGAAGGGGTAATAAAAAGGTGCGTCCACAATTAAAGGGCCTTTTAAGAAAGTTAAAGGAAGACATAAATTTCGAAGGTTCTGGAACCAGCCTGCGGCGCTTATGGGGTATAATGGGGGGGTAAAACGTATGGGGTTTAAATGGAAAAAAAAACGGAAGATAACATAAAAATTCTTATTGAACAAACTAATATACGATTGAAGCGAATAGATTTTCTACAAAAAAATAAACGTTACCGTGATGATGGAAGGCCGATTATTTATACAGAAGAATCGTATGTCGACTAGACACATGTCAGCTCCAAATCCTGGGGCGATGGTTCGAAACAAGGACTTCAGAATTTTTTTTCAAACGGGCAACGTATTGTGATTGTGCATGCCAGATCAGATGCCGGTTTTGTACCTAATGCTTTCCTTATGTTTAAGACTGGGACAAAGAGTGGAGACTATCATGACAATATAAATTTTCTAAATTATGAAAATTGGTTGCGAACCCAGTTGATCCTAAACCTACCCTCCAGATCTGTTATAGTTATTGACAATGCGTCCTACCATAATAAACAGGAAGAGCACTGCCCAACCCCAAATTCTAAAAAATCTGACATGCAGACATGGCTCACCGAGAAAAGAATTTCTATCAGTCCTGAGATGCTGAAACCTCAATTATACGAACTCATTAAAAAAACAAGGAAGTAAACAAACATTTTCACATAGACCGTATTCTAGGAGAGAGTGAGCATACGGTATTACGGCTTCCACCCTATCAGTATAGAAAGAGTGATCACGTAATAGACTCATTAACTGATGAAATTATAATAAGAGTGACCGATAGCGAATCGGAATCGGAGAGCGACGATGAGAGTGAAGATACCGACTCTAACCATGAATCAGATAGTGGCGATGATGATAGTGAAGTCAACAACTCGACAATATCACTATTAAACTATGTTGCAGGTGTTAAACAGTTATAAACTTTCAAATAAAACTATATTGCAATAAAACCTGTGTTTTGCTTATTCGTACTTATATCCAAATAATGTGAGAATAACAATGTAATAATAACTAATATTATTATAGTATTCTATTGCAAAATTAGTTCTTCAGTCATGGCGGAGGTTTTCTGTTTCAAATCAACTTAATTTTGTGCGTGACTGTACCCCTGCGCGAAGCAACTTCAGAGCGGACTAGAAGTTTGGCGCTTACTCTACTTATATCACTCCGTTAATATAAAAGGGCTTTTCGTGATGACCTATTTTAAAAGTAAAGTAAAAGAAAATGTACATTTATGATTATAATATTTTACAATTTCAATGCTTATAACTATAATAAACTTTAATAGAAAATTCTAGAACAAAATCGACGCGGCTTACAAGTTATTCTCAAGTGGGACTCGAAACCGCACCCTTTAGATGTCCGGTTCACAGTTTTCCTGATTGAGTTACTGAGCCTTGTTAATTTTTTTTTGTACTTTTTGACTATTTTCGCTGTAAATGTTGAGCGAGATGAATTCAAAATAATATTTTTTACAAATGTTTGACAATCGTTTCAGATGAAACAGCAATTTATTTTCTGATTTTATATGTTGCATTTTCTATTAAAATTTATCACTGCCTTAATGGTAAGCAATATATAAATGCTGCCTGTAAAGAAGTTGCAGAATTCGAAACGTTCTAAAAAGGTCCGCTACCATATAATTATTTATTTTATGTTTAGGTTACTAACCAAATTTATAAAACATGACCAAAACTTATATTTAAAGGTTATTTTATCTAACACAGGGGAATTTAAGTGAGTATTATTAAATTCTTATCGATATACATACATTTGCTTATCATTGAGTAAATTTCATGTGGATAAAATTGCCTATTACATAACATTGCTTGTACAAGTGGTTCAGGGTACAATTTGTTTTTTTTTTTGAAAAACGAAATTAAAATACGTTATGGTTTTAGCGGCCCCCGGCTTAATCGCGTAGTCGGCATGTTTTTGTTATTATTTATTTCTAATAAGTATACTTAGTAATATATTAGATTTATTATTGATATTTTTATAGTCACAAACAAAAATGAAAATCATACAATTTCTTTAAAAAAATATTGAAGGAGAGTAATGTATGTAATGTAACATGGTGACGTCTACCCCGAGGCCCCGAGTTCGATCGCCGGCTGGTCTGAGTGTTGTGGCAACGTAGTTGTTTCTGAATTCCATAGTAGAAGTTCGTTAGCAACTTGGGTTCAAAACAATGTAAGTGTGTTATCTATTATTTACTTTTAACTGATACTCTTCCCTGTAATATTATAAACGCGAAAGTTAGTGAAGAAGTTGGATTTTTATTTGATTTTCACCCAAATACTACTGACCAGATTTTGATTAAAAGTTACATTAAATTTATTTATTTATTATTTACCTACATGGAAAATATATATTACTTAACAGATTTACAAATAAGATAAAGACTGCATACATTAAGATAGTTATAAATGCGCTAAGAAGATGTTTTAAAACATTGTATGACGATTGATGTCGGATATTGTGTAGGAAAGCACCAACTCTCCACGCAAAAGGCTATCGTATAAGGGATTGATACTATTGATACTAAACGTAATAACCACACACCCCAGTCTTTTACTGCAACCTCAAAACCGACTGCCAAACATAAAGATAATAACAAAACCGCTAATTTTGGGCGAGACTTCTACTTTGTGTAGTAATGTTACATCGTCACTTGGCAGTTCTCTGCATTGTATCTGACTTAACTGAGCTACAACACCCTTCATACATTAGGGTGTCGTAAAAGACCCCTTAATCCTCTCGAAGACCACAAAAGAACACAGCGTTTTCGAATCACATCACATGGTCTATTGCTGCTATCGCCAACTCGCATACCAAACGTGGCGACTTTAGCTTGATGATGATCTAAACAACATAGTGGTGGATGTTATTTTTATGGTAGGCTCTAAATATTTGAAAACCCTTGGACTTGGACTGCTGGAACAGATCTATCTATCTATCTTAATCTGTGTGATCTTTGCCAATTTAATACGGCTGGTATAAAATATAGATAAGCATAGTTTTAAACATTATTCTTACTACCAAAATATGTTTAATTAATTACTCAAATAAATAAAGATTATTGACAAATATCAAGACACTCTTGAAAATCTATAGACCATATTTTCTGTTTACTTTGAAAATAGCCTTTCTGTAAGTGCAGTCCAATCTACTTTGTGAAGTGATGTTACATCGCGGATCTCTATGCATTCTGTCTATGATCGCGGAGTTGGTGTGAGAAAAAAATGAAAAGAATAAAATGTAAAATTGGCACAATGCCAATGTAATACAATTTTAGACGACACTTAACGATTAAATATCATAGATTTGTAGAACAAACTTAGTTGATTAGGTGAAACCAAGAGTTTGAAAATATCGCATCACCCAGATTCCTTCAAATTTATACATAATAGTGCATGGAAGTATTCTCGATGGCAGCAGCGCCGCGCTGGGGAATGGCGAATAGTGTAATGAGATAAACCGCCGCACAGTGCGACGGATTTCAGATAAATATAATACTTATTATTTTTAAACCAATTGATGGAAAAAAATATTTGCCAAAAATTTGCCATTGAAGTTCGAAATTAATGTAATTTGGAAATATAAATCGTTTAACAGCCTGCCAAGGCTTGCCTCTTATACATAGATCAAGTTAAATATCATCACATATTTTTTTGTAAAATCTCTAAAATTATAATATTTACAAAAAAGTCGCCCAAACATTATCTAATCGTTCTAGTCAGAACTATCCATTGGCATAAAGAAAATAATCATATGTCACAAAATTCTTATATCTGTAAACCCGAAAGCAGTGCCAGTGTGCGCCGACCGCCGTTGGCGTCGCCGGCGGGTTCACGGCCGCTATCGTCGAGAATACGGCATTAAATGCTGACTGTAACCCGTGAAAAGTTTCAATCTTTTCAAAGTTTGACTTTCGAAATTTGTTATCTATGATATTTTATACTAAACCAATAGCCAGTCGTCAAATGGATAGCTATAAAAATTTTGTCACTTTAGTATGTTAGTAAAGTTGATGAATATCAGGAAACAAATATGTAACGCAACTGATCCACAGCCTTTGGTGATCGTGTAATTATGACTGTGATTAGAAACGTATTTTATATGAGTGAGCGTTCATATAAAGCTGACTTTTTTACAGACAGTAATATGCCACGCATTAGTTACAGGTTAACTAATTACTCATTATTAATTGTACTCAAATAGTCAAATTAACTTTACAGATACAATATCTTTTTTATCTTTTTGAGAATATGTACTTATGATAAACAAAATAAAATTAATGATTACAGTAAAACAACTTGAAATTATTCACGGGACGACATCTATACTTAATGCTATGAACTTTATAGATTCACTAACGTGAAACTGGAGGGCAACTCATTGCCCCGGTATCGTTAAAAGCTTTGCGATATTTCCGTTAGATGGCGCTTCATAGCATTTCCAGTATGCTTTTCATTTGTGAAGATGTTGTACATACAAGGTTTTCATTATAGATGTCAGTTTTGAATTAAGTTTGTTTTTGAACAATGAATATATATATTTTTTTTTAAACATTTATTATTGGCGACAGTGACGATACTGACTGATTGATTTGCAAAATTCAGAAACATGTACGATATTTCACACTTATCTACTTACTTGGACATTAACGTCCAAATAAAGTAACTGTCTTTCTTAATTAATTTAGGGCAGGGATGCCGAACCTTTACGTATCAAAGTGCCATTTTTCTAAAGAAATGTTCAATGAGGTCATAGACGTGCCATCAAATAATTTTGTCTTTGTGATTATTGGGAAAATAATAATAATAAATACAGTCAACTCAAAACTCATTATTTAATAATATACATAGCAATTATAGCATAATCACATAGCAATTTTAATAAAATTAGTGTGACTTCTGTTGTTGCAGATTAGATGATAAAGAACATATGTTATGGTTGTAAGATGTTACTTTTAGCAGAACATCTGTCAAACGGTTTCTAACTGAGTCTTTAAGGTTATTCATCTCTGAAAATAATGACTCGCAGGCAGAGGTAGATGAAAATATTGTTAAAATAGCATGAACCAGCTTCTTCATACAGTTAAATGTGTCTGGTAACGCATTCCATGTTTCCAAAATTTTGTTATTATCATTTTCAATTGACTTTAACTCTTTCCTTGTTTCGATTAATGTTTGAATCCATATTGAACTAGACTGACGATAATTGTTTTATTTGTTCATTGAAGCTTCATGTTTAACTCATTTAAATGTTCGCATATGTCTGAAAAAAACATCAATTTGGAAAGCCAAAGACATTTTGCAGAAACAGTCTGATTTCTTCCAAGTAATCAACAAATCTTTGAAGTACGTAAGTAGAACGCCGTACTATTTTCCTTCCGTAGCGTACAACGCGGTCGCTCGTCATATAAAACCTACTTCACACTTTTTTTCAAAGTGTCTAATGAATTTTGTTATCAATAAAGTGTCCAAAATATTGTATTTTTGGTTAACTATGATATACGTAGCGCAATCTAGTGCCGAGTACTGACACTACCAAAATTATTCACTGTGTGGAGGTAACTTTAAATTTTAACAGAGATTTTGTAATACATATTTTGTTAAGCACTGGATTAATTAACTTCATTTTACATATGTTAAGGTCTATTATTGTTTGACACAGTTTTTTTGGACAGTTTTCACAGTTCTTACTACTATTTCGAACAGTAGTGGTAAGAACTTTGTTCATATTTTTGAAATACACTTTTTTACTAAGGAGTTTTTTGATTTTCGTGGCGATAACACTCTCATACATTTTTACCTGTATGACGATACAAGGAGATGTATACGTGTGAGATTCGCCCTATAGCACAATTTTATAACAATAATAAATATTTTATTTTTGAATAAGTTTTGCCCTTGACCGACCATGTAACAACTTTAATATATTTCAAATTTGAACCCAATCCAATTGACACAAGTCTCTAATTCAAACATGTCAGCAAAGCAATAAATAAAGAACAGAGTTCAATAAATTCTACATAAACATTTTCGACAAAGTATGTCGTATTCAATACTGAATTTCTCTGGAAAATATAATTTATTCTGTAAGCTAAATAAGACAATCTTTTATTTTTTTATTGCTGGATTTTGCAATATACGAAATGACGCGAAAAATAATAATAAAAGGAATAGACAAACAGTATCAGGAATAGTAATTGACTTAAGTAAATTTAAAGAAAAAAAAATATATTTCAAAACAGGAATACACTATTTAGGAAAAAATATAGTTAAGACCACGTGATACTAAAAATAAAACACTGTTTTTAAATAATGTTTGTTCTAATTGAACTTTTCAAAATTTTCTATCTATTTACACACTTTTTGAGTTTTATTAGTGCTTGATACTTTTGTAACAATTCGGACCTTGAACTATATTATAGTTATACCTTTTTCAAATTCAGAAAGACACTAAAAGATAATTTACTTATTTTCTTAACAAAACTAATGTCTATTAGATTTAAATTCGCCTATAAAAAAATGAGATCACAAGTAGGATTCCAACCCACGACTTTTCAACAACAGCAACCGAGACGCTGGTAGACGCGTCAAAAATTTACAAGCACATTTCAACTTCTACTATGAGCTAGTATCGTTTAATCAATATTGAAGTTTAACTACCTTCAACATCGAAAATAATATTTTTACAAATATCTAACAATCCATTAAGATGGAACAGCTATAATTATGTATTTATGATTTACAATGTCATATTCAGAAATTAGAGAAACATTTAAACTAATAGTTACGATTTTCTTAAAAAAACTTATTATGACAGACAAAAGAAAAAATCAATTCCATTGTCTTATATGAGAATTTAAATCAAATTGCTTAAATTTCATCCTCACTTTTGACAGGACAATCAGAAGACAAACTTAACCACACTACAACACGAAAAACTCAGAACAAATCCAAAAAGGAAATATAAATGTTATATCTTTTTAAATTTTTCTTTTATTAGCACCGAAATATAAAGTAAATAAAAAAGTATTTAAATATTTCTTTTATATTGTGACGACACATTTGTGATATGTTCTGTTTTATTGTTATTATAATTATTATATATTTTTAACATTTGGTTTTCACATAAGGCGCCCGGTATGAAAAAAATATGAGGAGTAAAATTTAGTTTATCGTGCACCCTTTCACTTTTATGAATTTAACTTTTATTATTTTCTGTACCTGTTCAAAGAAAATCGTTTTTAAAGAGTAACGTTTTTATTATTACATAGATTGTTTTTATTTAAAACCAGAAACCTGAGGCAAATTGATTGTTTTTGGAATAATTTCTTACCGACATTCTTGCTTCAACAAATCAATTCACTACTTTTATGTGAGTTAAACCAACCAATACAACAAGGATTTATAACACGAAGACAACATTTTAACATAACAAATAAAGACATTTTGTTTTATAAATTGTTGTGTTTATAATAATAAACCTATTTAAGTGAGAAAGTGTTTTGACAATTTCATTCAAATTTTGTTGTCAATTCGAAATAAAAAACAAAACACAAAAACTAAAATAGTTTTAACAAGCATTTGAGTTTTTTTTTTATGAATAATATGCAAAAACTTTTCCCAATTCTTATAAATGACGTCGACCACCAGTATAAAGATAAGAATCCATGTTTTTGAATGTAGATTTAGTTACTTCAAATGAAATGGAATAATTTATAATACTTAATGTATGTATTGGAACCATAACTTTAAAAAGCCATTTTTTGGAAGACCATATCGGGAAACGCAATATTTAAAAGCAGAAAGAGGGATGACTTTTCAAATAATTATAATAAAAATAATTGTTTTAGGCGACCTGTAAAGATGATATAAAGAAAAATAATAATATAATGATACAATACTGTACCCAATACTTATAATGCACTGATGTGATTGTAATAGGTGCAAACTTAAATGAATTTTCTTGAAGTCAAGATTGATGACAATTTGACATTTGATGACTATAAAAAAACATAATTGTTTGACAATAATTTGAATAATTTGTCATTCTAATGCATTTAATTTTATTTGGATATTAATTTTCGGAAGACCAACAACGAACATGCAGAATATATATATTTTTACATAAAAAAAGGCTAATAATCTTTTAATTTTTCTAATTTTAATTAGAAAAGCTTCAAATATTTTATGGTTGGAAGAGTAAAAGATTCTGTTTGTTATCACTACACTCTGGCAGGTTCATGTATGAAGCATAAACATAGCAATTTAATTTTTGAATGTGACTTACAATAAAAAAAAATATTTTACAAAACCAAGGAATTTAAATACAACGACGGAATCACTTAACAACCATACCACCAAGGCATTTTCGAAATGAAAGGACATGAGTTACATATTAAAAATTGATGACACAGAACATCATTGAACTCATGTCTTTTCTAAAAAAATATATTTTGGGACAATACAACGACGGAAGCACGTAACAATCATACCACCAAGACAATTTCAAAATGTAAGGACATGAGTAACATATTAAAAATTGATGACACAGAACATCATTGAACTCATAACCTTTCTAAAGAATTATGTTTTGGGACAATACAACGACGGAATCACTTAACAGTCATACCACCAAGACATTTTCAAAATGAAAGGACATGAGTTACATATTAAAAATTGATGACACAGAACATCATTGAACTCATAACCTTTCTAAAAAATAATGTTTTGGGACAATACAACGACGGAATCACTTAACAATCATACCACCAAGACATTTTCAAAATGAAAGGACATGAGTTACATATTAAAAATTGATGACACAGAACATCATTGAACTCATGTCTTTTCTGAAAAATTATGTTTTGGGACAATACAATGACGGAATCACTTAACAATCATACCACAAAGACATTTTCAAAATGAAAGGACATGAGTTACATATTAAAAATTGATGACACAGAACATCATTGAACTCATAACCTTTCTAAAAAATTATGTTTTGGGACAATACAACGACGGAATCACTTAACAATCATACCACCAAGACATTTTCAAAATGAAAGGACATGAGTTATATATTAAAAATTGATGACACAGAACATCATTGAACTTATGTCTTTTCTGAAAAATTATGTTTTGGGACAATACAACGACGGAATCACTTAACAACCATACCACCAAGACATTTTCTAAATGAAAGGACATGAGTTACATATTAAAATTTGATGACACAGAACATCATTGAACTCATAACCTTTCTAAAAAAATTATGTTTTGGGACAATACAACGACGGAATCACTTAACAATCATACCACCAAGACATTTTCAAAATGAAAGGACATGAGTTACATAATAAAAATTGATGACACAGAACATCATTGAACTCATAACCTTTCTAAAAATTATGTTTTGGGACAATACAACGACGGAATCACTTAACAACCATACCACCAAGACATTTTCTAAATGAAAGGACATGAGTTACATATTAAAATTTGATGACACAGAACATCATTGAACTCATAACCTTTCTAAAAAAATTATGTTTTGGGACAATATAACGACGGAATCACTTAACAATCATACCACCAAGACATTTTCAAAATGAAAGGACATGAGTTACATAATAAAAATTGATGACACAGAACATCATTGAACTCATAACCTTTCTAAAAATTATGTTTTGGGACAATACAACGACGGAATCACTCAACAATCATACCACCAAGACATTTTCAAAATGAAAGGACATGAGTTACATATTAAAAATTGATGACACAGAACATCATTGAACTCATAACCTTTCTAAAAAAATATATTTTCGGACAATACAACGACGGAATCACTTAACAATCATACCACCAAGACAATTTCAAAAAGAAAGGACATGAGTTACACATTAGAAATTGATGACACAGAACATCATTGAACTCATAACCCTTCTGAAAAATTATGTTTTGGGACAATACAACGACGGAATCACTTAACAATCATACCACCAAGACATTTTCAAAATGAAAGGACATGAGTTACATATTAAAAATTGATGACACAGAACATTATTGAACTCATATCCTTTCTAAAGAATTATGTTTTGGGACAAAGGAATTTGAAGAGAATTTGCAAATTGTAACATAATAAGAGACATCAACGACGAACCATTTGACAAAAAACCAATAATAATGGTTGATTTAATAGTTATTTTCAATATATTTGATATAACATCAGATATAAATAAAATATCTTCTTTTTAAAGGCGACATAAAGTCAGCCATTTTTTTTAAATATCAAGAACCGATCAATTGTTATTTTAAATGAATTCAGATTTTTTGTTGATGCTGTCAATTTCCCTTTCAATTAGAAATAAAAATAGAAAAATAACGAGATTATAAAGAAAATTCGTTTTCAATAAACTTCCACATCATGCCAATCAATTTGAATTATTTAACTTTTAAATATTTAACACGTTAAAAGTTCAACTCTAGTTTGGCGATTATTTAATTATAATTTTTTAAATTATTTATTTTTTTGTTATTTAGGCATTTTGCTGTGACTTTTTAAAAAAAATATGAAAGATTGTTTGGGAAGGTAGTTAATTATTTTTCAAGATAAATTGTTAGATGCTATCAGAGTAGCCGTTTCGATTCCAAAATTGTTTCTTCTTAATTAAGAATTTATTAAAAACAGTCATTATACGACTTGTTATTATTTGCAGAAATAGCAGCACAATTGAATTATGGCAACATATTTAAGAGAAACCAACGGAAAGACAAACTGGAAAGTAAGGCAAGAATACGAAAAAAAGAAACGAAAAAGTCACCATTATGAGTACGTAACGCTACACAGCACTTATTTTGAAAATGTTTCACTTCCATATTATTTTGGATTAGAATATATTCACGAATTACTGCGGCGGTACTTTAAACGGATATTAACACGTGCTCAGGCGTCGATGACCTCACTTCAACTGCCAGTAATTTTATTTCGCAGACTATTTAACTAGGGCGAACAACTAGGTACTTGACATAACCTCCACAAACAATAGATTTCGGACGGACAGACACTAAAAACGAGTGACAGAATTAAGCCTCGCCGTAATTATTTTCCTATTTCACTTCGGAACTGAATAGATGTTATTCGGCCTGTATTGTTGTAAAATCTTAATTAAGATAAAAAAATGGAGCCGTCCGTCATATTCCAGACAATAATAATACTTTTTTTATCATAACAACAGTGTAGTTTTTAAATTAAAAAATAGGAGTTGAATATCAATTGCGAATTTGTTACAGTTTTTGGCCGGTTGATCATTATTATTTCTTTTATTTTGCTTCTTTAGAACTGCGAGCGTACATTTTATCATTTTGCTTATCGTTGTGCTCTTCAAACGTGGAATTTTTTCATCGGTAAAGAGGATATTTCTGTGCCTTTCACCTGTGTTTCGTGGTGCGTACCTATATTTAATTGTAAATATTGATTTAGAGCCAGTCCTGTATGTCGATGATAAGCACGGAGCTTTAGGTCTTGTTTTATAACACATGACAGAGTCCTAGCGGGAATCTTCATTTCTCGCGATAAAATTGTTTGCTTCCTAATGGGGTTTATTTCATCTTTCTAATTTTAGTTTTAACAGCATTAACAGCTTTTGTAGTTCTAAAAGCACGCGGCCGCCCCGATCTTTTACGGTCTTCGAAAGAGGAAATGTTGTTGTAGCTGTTGATAGTACGATATACGAACATACGCTTTATAACATAAGCTTTTGGACTGTCTGGAATATGACCGACGGCTCAATACCCACTTTGTGCAAGGCGATCCTAGTTTCTTTAATACCCCATTCCGTATTGTAATTTGATAATGAACACGAGGAAATATGTGAAATGGCGTCAAATTAAAAGAAGTTTTTAAAATAATAAACGCGTTCCAAATTAAAAATATTTAAAAAGTTGAAAAAAAGAAAAGAATTAATGTAACACTATTTATGACCAGAATAGTTACAATGTAATTTCTCGTAATTTATTTTTTATTTTTCTATGATTTTATTTTTTGACTCACTGTGGTTTCTAATAAGCAATTAGATATTTCTACAATTTTTTTTCAGTAATGAAATCTTGCAAGTTAAATTTGACCCATTTCCTGGTTTACACTTGAGCTGAAATTTTACATGCATATGTGTATCGCGTGACAATTCAATATTGTAATGATATGAATCTGATCTGACGCTGAAGCTGGAAGGTGGCCAAAGGAACTCCGCAATAAAACGACATAATCCCATCGAGTTTGGGCTCGTTTGATTAGGATTAACGAGTACTTTGGTCCTAGATAACATTCCTATATAACCCTATCAAATTTGGGAAAATAAGGTCGTTCCGTTTGGTATAAATGTGGATTATGTCTGATTAGATAGATGATGCAATGCCAAGGTGAGCACCTGTCGAGGGCTGAATAGTATGAGGCTGTAGAAACAGTTACATCGCTAACGCTGCGCCTCAGGGTACCAAAACGAACCCTGTTGTACCGAAGCCCTTATCGCTCTACAAAATACCTTTGGGGTGATGGACCGTTTTTGTGGTACTCGTGGGAACAACATGAATAAAAACGAAACTACTACACAAAGGAAAATACGTTTAGAGAAGGCAGAATTGAAGCGACGGGAGAAAATTGCAATTATTAATATTACAAGCTTACTTTTAAAAAAGTTTATTTTTATTTGCTGTTATTTCTATCTAGCATCTATCTACTGACGATAAAAATAATCGTATCTTAATTCAAATTAGGTAAAACCGCAATCAGCTAATCTACTAGTACAACGAACCGTTCCGCGCCGAGCACAGCGCGTGCTCCTTTTATTTCTACACTTTAAAAAAAGTAACGTGGTCCAATATCGTAACGTGACTTCCGAAGCACTGAGGATCCCGAGATGATAGATTTTTTTTGTCACCCAACCAACGTAGGGTCGTATGATAGCTGGCTGCAAAAGTTGCTTCATCTGCGTAATTGCAGATCTAAAGGTTACCCAATGTTCCATCAATCGAAAGTGATTGCTAAGTGTGCGTGTGGCCATTGCGAAATTTGTATTGTTTAGAAATTAATTGTTTCTTGACTAAAGTTTGAATTATATTTACAGAATAACGATGCTTGTTATCATATTCCATGAAAGACGAATTCATCGGAAGGTTTGAATTTGACTGATCAAATGGATTCAATTTAATCAAACGACCAATGGCTTTATAAAGCCTTTAGAACGGTCATTATTTTGGCCGAAGTTTACCCGAAATGTTTTGACCAACAATTTTCGGGTGTCCAGACTTTATTGGATATTATAGGTACCTATAGGCGAAATTCAAGTGTCTGTGGATATAGTTCGGGCAATTCAATAACAGAAATGCTGACGATATCGATATTTGGCAACTAGTGTATAATATTGGTCGTTACCGATGAAATGCCGATATTTCCCGAAACACTATTATGTGCATAGCTCATGTAAGGCAGTAATAACTTCCGTTTTTGTAATCAACTTGGAATCGAGATCTCTACAATATATCTTCACAACGACATCGGTTATTTCATTTTGATTAATATTGAAAAATATGTTATTTATGTGGTTACTTTTTGTTTTCATAGAATTGATGCTCTGATACTTTGTATTTTTTATTACGTTTAATTAATGCTATACGCGGTAAGATAACAAGCAATTTTAGACACACAGGACATTTACAAATCTGCCGTTCTAGCGCAAAAGGTAGAAGGGTGGCAGTAAGTGCCCCAACATAGACAAACAAATGTCCTGCATTACAATTATTGAAGTTTACTTCTTAAGAATTGATTTTCATATAAGGCGCACTGTATAAAAAAATGAAGAGTAGATTTGTGATCGAATGACAGTGTTACGTTTTTTGTTCGCAATCTATTGTGCGTATCTATCACTTTTGTTTTGAAGTTTTGTTTTATTATTTGCCTGTTTTAAGACAACCGCTCCAGTTGTGATTCGGAGCTAATACACACACTTTATATTTTATATTTTTACATTGTTTACAATTATACGTAGTAAACGGACAATCTTTGGTTTGAAACGGATAATTAAAAGATTTGCAACTACTAAAATACATTTTCTGTATACCACTGTAAAATTGCGTAATAAAAGCGTTTTGATCGATATTGAACAAAATTGATTATGGATTCGTAAGTTCTATTAGCTGTATCGATTCTACAGAAGCGGAAGTGAGTTATGATCTTATGACATATATAATGAAAGATAATTTATATTCCTACTTAATCACTTTTTGATAAAAGTCATGCCATAACCAGGTATCTATAATGTTATGCAGATACAGAATAAAATAAACATGTTGTAAAAATATCAATTTAATGATATACTAAGGTGAACTGGACGTTCCCGTCTGTTTATAATAGGTACCTATCTCACTAGATATTTATAATCATAAATTAAGGTAAGTCGGTGGATACTTATTATTCATTGTTACTTTTAATTATTAAATTTTATGGTGATTTTATTAACTTTCATTACCTACGTAAAAGGAAACAATATATTCAAAGCATAATTGAATATAGCAAAGATAACAACTAACATTTTCTTATTTAAATATGGAACCTAAGTAATGTCCTTTACTAATAAAATGTCATATCATTACAAAGACTAAAAATGAAGAATTTATTAAAAACTCCTCACACTATAATCTGCAGTTCGGTCTAATTCTTATTTATAGTCACCAGTTTTCGCCTATTTGTTACGATGAATTTATATAATTTTTAAGTATGAACGTTATTAAGGTTCTTTTTTTAAAAGACTGTATCAACGGTCTCTCCACCGCAACCCACATTGACTTTTACTTTCCGGCGTACCATTTAGATTACTGAAAATTTAGATCTTCTTGGCATAAAGTTGACTTCTACCTTTCGTTACTTCGGGGACGTCATTGAATGTAAGACATATTTGAATTTATATAAAGCCCAACTCCGATCGTGTATTGCTCTTTGGAGAATTGCTCTCACCTTTGGAAAGGTTCAGCTGAGTACCAGCTAGCCGTACTCCACTTAGTAGAACACAGAGTCAGGAAATTAATAGAAAATGATAATTGCTTAAACCCAAGTCGCCGAAAAGTCGGCTGTTTGTACTACTCACTGTACTTCGGAGTGTGCTCTTTAGCTGAATGAGTTTTCTATGCCTTTCTCTTTTTACCACTGGGTGTCAAGGCGCACAGCGGATAATCATCCCTTCTCGATTAATAATCCGCGACTGCGAAATCTTTTATAATGCTTAGAGCTAGGGAGTGGAATTTTCCCGAAAACAAATAAAGTTAACGTTAACCCATCTTATAAAAAAATACCTCTCTAATGAAGTCTGGCTAGATAAGTTACCAATTTTTTTTTGACTAATTATATATTAAAAAAAATATCCAAAGACAAATCAAAATGACTGAAAAAACGAATACAGTTACAAACGTTGTGGACATTTGTAATTGACTGGAACTTCCTTCCGAGCTAGCAGAAATTGATAACTTATTTTGCAAATAATATAATAATTATTGACTTTTTTATTTAAGCTTTATTTGAAATAAGTCCATAATTTGATGATTCAAATTTATTTTTTAATAGAAAAATACTAAAAATGTCGATTCGGCTCCAAAGTTATTCCGGCTGAGTGTAACTTATAGAATAATTTATCATATGAGATATCAATGAAAATACAAAAAAATTGCATATATTCATTTTGAGTTAAGGCCTTATGAAAATATGAAGTTAATGCAGTCCTAAACAAAGGCAATAAAACGACTATTATGTCATTAATAACAAAAATATGTTTGACATTCAGTAAGACCTTATTAAATCTCTTTTCAGTTTAATCGGGCTTTTCAGATAAATAAACGTGCATGTTTTTCATACACGCATCAGTGTGTGTAATGTTTATTTTATTTATGAATTCATTTTCAATTATGAACAAATATAAATTCGAGTAAATTTCACACTCCTCGGTTCACGTAATTATGTTTAAATTAAACTGAGTTATTGCTTCACGTAATAATATATTGATATTATAAAAGAAAATATTAAAGTTTAAATGATAAATACACAAAATAGAAGAGGGAATTGTAATTTTGTTGAGGCTATTCAATTTAAAAATTCTTTAAGCGTTTGAAAAGTACTTTATTCTAAATGTATATAGGTTTAACTTTATGTAAACATTATTTTTAACCCGACTGACCGTCGGATAGGGAGATCTTTAATATTTTGATTTAACACTGTTCTACTAACTTTAATTACTTTTTGCGTAGGATTTCGCTTTTGAAGATAAATTATAATGTTCGGAACCTAACCAAAGTAAATAAGAAAGCGATAATTAACAATTTCTGTACCAATCGAATCGATCAGTCAATATCAATGGCGAGTAAGGCAGTGCGCAAATGCTCTTAAAGTACAAGCATGTTATGTTGCTGGTTCCCTAGGAATTTATTGCAGTTTTTTTTGATTGATTACAGCAAACATTGTGAATACACGGAACAATATTTTATACACGACATTTTTCACAGAAAATGTAAAATATGCGACGTACAAAACTCTTGTGATAAGATATAAAATAGTTATACCAAAGCTGCTTGGTTTGATTTCTACACTCGTCTCAACTGTGTTTGATTTAACTGACTTTGAAATAAGGATAACTTAAATATTGGATATGGTATCATAGTCCATAGCGATGAAATAAAATGGAACGAATATTAAAAAAGGAGATAATTTTGTAATTATTTGCTTACACCCCAGCTTTTTATACTTTTTTCAACATTTAAGTTTTATCTATTTCAAACACTAATGAGGAGCTTATTGTTGCAGTGCATATCAAAGTGGATAGTTAGTTAGGTGGCTCATTCGGCCCATGAAGATTACGCAACATTATTAATGGTGTGCCAAACAAATTTGCTATTTATCCTCCGTGATTTGGATTAAGAATCCATAGCTTTTTTTTGCCGTTTATTTTTAGGGATATAAAAAATAAAAGGCTTTATTACTTATGCTTATTAAATCATTTTTCACATTTTATATAACATGTTTTCGTGTCCTTTGGAAGCACAATAGGCATTTTTAGGTACAATTAATGATGTTCGAATAATTTAGTTTCCATATTGTTCAGTAAAAGTATATACTTATAAGTCTATATCTATACGAACTGAAACTTACGCGGACTCCTCATCTCCCGATGCTTTGTTTCTATTGCCAATAAAAGTGTGTTTTCTAGAATACTTATTATTTGGCAACTTATTACAGTAGCTTAATATATGTCGCTGTAGCATGGTCAAGCCGTGATATAGTTATATCTTTAGGATAATAGATATTCAGATTCATTTATTCACAAAATATGCAGTAAATATAATACAGGTGATACGTAAATGTTCAAAACATATTTCGCGTTATTTAGTATTCAAATGTTGAATAATAATCATTATTGAATTTAAAATATGAATATTAATTCTTACTGTATGGAAGAATGTGTAGAACAAAACCTGAGATCATTCAACACACTGCTAATCAATGCCTTTATCTAGATATGTTATTTAAATACTCCGTATTATATTTAGGCATGGAATTAACAAAACTAAGTAGATATTCTATAAAATGTATGTAAGTATATAAAAGAGATAATTATGGGTTTAGGCAGAACATTTCATTAATTTTCAGTTAATTTTACGAAATTTCCATAACCAAAAGCAACAGTTTGGCTTAAAGAGTGATTATTTCTCTAACGAATCAAAAGTTAACTTATTTGAGAAACTTGGAACAATTATAACCAAACACCTTATTATCACAACAAGTTGTTGCAACAAACCAGAGACTAATTATTTTAATAAATAATTAATTATTCAAAATTATTAGGTGGGTACTTATAATTATTGTAGTTATGGTTGTAACAATTACAGATCCATCTAATAACTTATTTTAAGTTATTAGATGTAATAAATAATAATTTCATTGTGTTAACTAAATAAGTCAATTAATAATTATAAATATAATTATTCTCGTGTTATATTCCTTGTAGGCTACATATGACACTTATAACTTGATTGCGGTATATAGTTATAACTATAATCAGCTCGACGAACCTTGATCCCTATGACAGTTCATGTTAGTGACGGGTCGTGTCGATATATCGTTTATAGGCAAGGGCGTGACTTGCATTCAGCCACGTCAATAAACATGTTTTTAAAAATATAATCTACATTTCTAATGCTTATTATATATACGAATATCCGTGTATTTGTATGCGGGGTTGCCAAAATTCCGATGCAGAGTTAACATGGTCGAACTCTATAATTTTAGTTTTGAAAATCCATGTAAATTAAATTTTTAGTATAGTAACACTATCTGATCTGTCACTAGGTACGCCGTGATCGCTTATTCGCTACACCAGTACGAGTGCTAACGCCTTGTATGCGCCACGTGTTTTTTGTGTCATCGGAGTCCTTTGTTTGTTACTACTGTTGTTTTCTGTTTTTGTTATTGTTGTTTTCTGTTTTTGTTATTGTTGGTGTTTCAAAATGCCGAAAAGACTGAGAAAAACTGTACTCAACAGTGAAACGCGGGAGTTTGTTGTACGCTTGCGTGATTATTTTGCTCGCGAACAACAAAATGGCGGACCTTTGTTGCCACTTGACAACGTACGCGACCGTGTTGCTGATGCTCTGGGAATTGGCAAAGCTACCGTTTCCCGAATTACAAAGGAGAAGTTCGGTGAATCGTCGATGGAGGAGAACAAGCTATCAACTCCAAAGAAGAAAAAACATAATAGGGCACATTCCGTAACTAACCCCGATGATTTCGACATGGCAGCAATACGAAACCACATTTACGGCTACTATTTTCGAGGTGAACTGCCAACTTGCAAAAAATTATTGGCGTCGCTGAAATCGGCTGATTTATTTAAAGGTGGGCTCACTTCTCTCAGAGTGGTTATAAAAAAATGTGGATTTCGTTATGGGAAGTGTGACAAAAGAAAAGTAATAATGGAGCGGAAGGACATTGGATTGATGAGGTGTGATTTTCTAAGACAAATAAAAAACATCGAGAACTGGGACAAGGTGGTTTATCTGGACGAAACGTGGCTCAACGCCAATCACTCAGTGTCCAAAACATGGACAGACGACACAGAGAAATCCTGTACCAAAGCTCCAGAAGGCAAGGGCCAGCGTTTGATTATCTGCCACGCTGGCACAGCCAAAGGTTTTGTACCTAACTGCTTGTGGGCCTTCAAATCTGTGAAAACATCAGATTATCACGAAGAGATGAATTTTGAGAATTTCGAGAAATGGTTCACAAAACTATTGGACAATTTAAATGAGCCCCACTATATTTTAATGGACAACGCCCCATACCACTCTGTGCAAGTTAATAAAGCACCTACCGCGAATAATAATAAAGGCGAAATCATAGAGTGGCTGCAACACAATGGTGTGGCAGCTAATAGTCAAATGCTGAAAAAGGAATTAGTCAGACTGATGAACCTGCATAAACTGCAAACAAAGAAGAAGTATGTTTTGGATGAGATGGCAAAATCAAAAGGGCACACCGTGATTCGGCTACCGCCCTACCACTGCCAATATAATGCAATCGAGATGATATGGGCGCAGATCAAAGGTGGGTTGATTTGTATTTATTTTAACATGTTTTTATTTAGGTGACTGGTGACTAGAGAGCTAGCACTATTTAAAGCTATTTTATTTTACTAAATAGCTATAGCATTTTTATTTTTAACCATGTACGTAATTTCTGATATAAATTACACACTTTTAACATACCTAATTATGTACTTATAATGTACTTACTCCGATCTCGCTCTTTGACTTTGCATCATATTCAATCTAAACCATTATTGTTTCAGGTTGTGCAGCCAGGCTGAAAACCACTCCGCCATTCACAGCTAATAAAATGCTGACGTTACTAGAAGAGGCATGTAGTCTAGTGACTCCGGACAATTGGAGGAAAGTGGTTGAGAAGACCAAAAAACTGTGCTTCGATGATTGGGATCGAGACGTGCGATACGACAACGTAGTAGACCAGCCGTTTTTAATAAACGTAGGAGAAAGCAGCTGCAGTTCAGATTCCGAGTCTGAGACGCAAGCCGTGATGTCATTGTCAGATTCCGATTAATATATATTAAAAATCATTGCTGAACCGCTTTTGTTTTATTTGGTTTTGTCATATAGTAGGTATATATAATAAATTAATTAAATCTCCTTTATTTTATTATCGCAGACAACTTAAATGATTATAAATCTGACACTAAGAGCGTAGGTACTATGTTAATGTATTTTGTACACTCGTTTCCATTTTCGATATTTGTTTATCGATACTTTCCGCGCTAGTCGATATCTTCCAAACGAAGTAACTTTTGCAGGACGTCAACGTAAAGTCTGATTGAGATAATTTCTTGTAAATGTTAATAATTATTATTATTCCGACGGAATATTATTTTAATGGCATATATCTGCCTAAAATTAATAAATATCATTTTTAGACTCCGCCAATTCGATTATAATGTAACGGTGACGCTACTACAAGGTTGTGTCGAGGGAATAACTGTCAGTGTCATAGGGATCAAGGTTCGTCGAGCTGATTATAGGAATGTAAGCATATCAAGCTATCCACCACCTCTCTGCGATCTTTTCCAGCAAGATAAAAAATTTAACTAGAAAGCGTAACAACTACTATAATGTTAACCTCTTCTAAAATCCATCGACGAAAAAGATTCATGGCTCATAAACTGTCACTAATTGCATTCCTAACTTTTTTATTATCAATAAATTTAGATATGAATATTTTAAAATCACTATTAAAGAAGGAGGCTTCTTACTATCTCTTATTTTGATACTATAAAACTGTAGATGTTGTCGGTCCTACAAGCTAAGAAAAAGTGGAGCACAAATTAAAAATAGGGTAAAACGGTGTTAATGTTTGCGAGCAACGAAAATTTTATAAAAAACGGCGTATATCGTTCATAATTTAATTAAACCTATATTTTACTTATCTCGAGGATTATTTGTAAAATATTTATATTATATTAAGTTATAATATAAGTATACAATATTTTTAGTTAATAAAAAGTATCTTTATACTATATATTATTATAGAATAATGTTTGTAAACCCACATTATATAAATTCAATAAAATTATGTGATACTTAGTTACCAGGTTGATAAGACGTTTACACCTCGTCTAAATATTCCATATACATCATTACCAATAATATTTACACACAAACAGTTTGCAATTTACACCACATTTGACATAAATAAATAATAAATAAATATTTCCTACATTCACACCAATTAACCTAGCCCAAAGTAAGAAATACAAACAAACTATTTCTTCCGTTACCTAGAACTGTCAAGTACCTACGGGCAAAAGAGCCTCACGTATGAGGGGGTGCAATTTTATAATCATTTGCCCGAGGAGATCAAAGAATCTAAAAATCTATATAAATTCAAAAAAACAGTTAAAAAAATATATAACCGATGAATAAAGAGTAAAATATTAACTAAATTTATAATTAGGTAGGGTAAAAAAAAATACAACAACTTTAGTAACCATTTTCATCTTGACACTTATACTATTGGAAAAGCAAACGTAAAAAATACTTAATAGTAAAAAATCTATTTATACTAAACTAAAATATATAAAAAAAACATAAAAAGTAGTTATAAATAATATTAATAATAGTTATAAATAAAATAAATATAAATAAATTCCAATGGTCTACTCCATAGTTTTAATTAGTCTTCGTCTCAACATTGCGCGATGACTTTTGTGTCGGATGGACGGGTACATAGAAAATTTCATGTCTGTCGTGATGCTCGCATTGCGTTTGAGAGTGTGTTTGTGCAAGTAGATCTTATTTTGTTTTAAGTTTCATAATGTATTGAATGTGTTGTTTTCTGTTTGTATCTTTGTTAATGTTTAGTTGTATGTGCGCTGCGCCAAATTATTGTTATAATTGTACTTTTTTCCTAATCTCATTTTAAGCGAACATTATGTTTTTATGAGAATAAATGTCTTTAAACCTTAAACCTTAAACCTCAAAGTAAGCACTTTAAGGCTTGTGTTATGGATACTAGGGTAACGGATAGAAATACATATATCATATATGAATAAGTATTATTCATAGAAATATATACAAACATCCATGACTCAGGTACAAATGCTCGTATTCATCGTACAAACATCTGCCCCTTCCGGGATTCGAACCCAGGACCGTCTAGCGAAAGGCAGGATTGCTACCGTTGCACCAAACGGTGGTCAAACAGCACAAAAGCAGATTTATGCAATTAGCATGGTATATACTGAGATTCTTATCCAAATGGTGGTACGACAATAAATCCATGACAGTGAAATATACGTTAACGACAGCGTTCTCGGGGGAGATATAGTTTGAAATCGTGTGTTTATCATATAGGTACTATTGTAATTCCAATTTATTCCTTAGGGTTGCTTAGTTTGGGGTGGTGATTTATTAAAAACTATATATTTGGTCTAGTCCCTAACGCACCCAAGACTTTATATTGGGTATATTAGAAATGATAATATGAATTGCACTGACACTGAGATAATAATAAGATTATCTCTTCAATTTAAAATATTAGATCTTCTAACCACCGTAATGGACTAATAATAATAATGGACAGTGAGTTATTCTTCTGATGACAGAGGCAGCATGAATGCTGGCACGTTTTTGAAGCGTATTAGAGTTTTGAACGAATATTTACAAAGATTTCTCTATTTCTCCCAAGAAATCATCTTGAATTCGGCGAGGTATGGTATGCAATCTGGTTTACAGTATACAGGCACAGTGCTTTTAATAGGCATTGAATATTGCACCGGGTGCAGCTATCAACAGCGTTTGGTTTTCTTTAAGATTGTCTGCTTTCAAGATCGGCGAAAGATTTTTTCACTAGTAGATTAATAATTTTTTAAAGCATATCTTACATGGTGGCAAGACAGGTAGATCATTACATTCCTCAACTGGTTGAGCGAAGAGATGTCTGGCTCATGCGCCAAGCAGGGGGGATGAGTGCTGCCTTAGGATCTCAGTCAGCTTTATACTATTTAAACGATATTTACTTTTACTTAATACCTATGTCAAATCTTTTTATTTTACTTATTTCTAATGTTTGAGCATACTTTATTCAGAACAGATATTAACCTTCTAATGTGATGATACAAGAGTATCACTATTATTTGTTATACTATTTTTTGTTAATTGACACCATAGTAACTGTTGTTTAAGCTGACGATACTTTTGTTTAAGCTGACGATATTCTTGTGCCTATACTTTATTTAAAAGACATCCATAATGGGTGAAAGGAAAAAAATGTTTGACGACAAAAAAAAATTTTTCAAAGTATGCCGTCATCGCGTCGGTGCACGAGGGTTGTCATCAATATTACGATTTTTTGCAGACTATGAGGACGAAAGACGTCTAGTAAATTACACTTTATAAGAAGATGTGCAAACCTTGGGTCATGTAACCAAATAACGGAGACGTGTAAGTTGTAGGTATGACCTTCTCTTCTTCTTCTTCTTTTACAATGAGACTTTGATCAATCAAGTCTGTCAATCTGGACTACTCATATTTTTGTTTCATTATATCTCAAATATTGCTATTTACAAAGCTTTGTTATGTAATCTACAAAAGTGTCATAATTTTTAAAATACTATTAATTTCT
Organism: Calamotropha paludella; assembly: GCA_927399485.1. Lineage (NCBI taxonomy): Eukaryota > Metazoa > Arthropoda > Insecta > Lepidoptera > Crambidae > Calamotropha > Calamotropha paludella. The sequence continues at coordinate 25,211,471 of OV656803.1, read as the reverse complement.
ATTACCTTTTCCAGATAAGAAATGAAATGATTTTTATTATTAATGATAAATTCCAAAAAAAAAAAACAAATTAAAAGGAAACTAGAGGAGGGAGGCAGTTTTTTCTAGTAAAACTTTGTTGAGATAATAAAAAAGTTAAACAGGTAAATGCCTAAAGAACATTTTAATGACAAGCATCTGAATACGAGTCACACGAGTGGACAGCGATAGGTTGTAACCGTTGGACTGGCTATTGACAATTGACTGGCAATTAAGTGTGAAAGGTAATATCCTAGATAAAATATATAAAAAAAATATGAAAAGTAACTGCTATGTGCTATTAAACGAGCGTTAGTCTCTATGAAATTTGTATGACAATTGTTCCAAGTGACTGTTTTCGGAGAATTGCTTGAAAACTTCGACTCTGAATTCGATCAGTAACTATAACATTGCCAATATCTACAAAGCACAACTTAGTACACACTTATCTAATTTGCAATATCAAAGGTTCACCTTTGATATTGCAAATTGTCACATTTTTGCAAAGTTATGGGTGTGACTATCAGATGCCGATCAGAGGTTGTCTTGAGTCATTTTCAGACGCCGGATGTCTGTAGGGTAAATTGACTATCAGTCGGTTGGAAGTTGTATGTAATACAGTAGGCTTTTTTATCAGATAGTACAGTTTAGGTTTTAGAATTGCTTATTAGTTTTATTTTTAATTATGCTGGTACTTAATGTAGTTTGACCGATATATTCTATAAACAGCAACGGTGTATAAATTGTGAATTTTGACCTTAAAGCAGTAGTTGATTTAACAAATAATTAATTACTAAATTAATTAGAATTAATCTACGACTAAGTCAACTGTAACTGTCAGATCTTTATCCGCATGCTTGCTTGTAAGTCAAACCAATGTACTCAATACTTGAAGATAAAAATACTTAATTTACAGGTATTTCTAGTTGATAAGAATCGTGTAAGATTTTTCCTGTTCCTTACAGATGCTTCACACGAGGACGTATGAGAAGTGAGCGTCTGCTTAGTGCTGCCCTCTGATACGCCAAAATGTATTGTTTCAAACTTCTGACGCTGTCTGTTGAGCTTACATATGTATAAACAATATAGGAAAATTAAGCGGATCACGTATACGATACAATAGTAGCCATGGCAACTCCGGAGAGTTATCAGTTTAACATTTTGATTGGACAGTAAAGTAATAAACGAATCGTCGCAGATGGACTGTTATTTGCATGTTAATGAACAATTTGACAGTTTCTGTTACTAACAGAGGCATTTTAAACGTGAGACCTGAATTGTTAACAACTCGTTATATCAATTTGCCGCGTTAACCTATCGTGCCTATCTCAATCTGTTCGATCATTAGTTAATTTGTGTCGAAATGAATCGAATCGAAAAATAATTGCAATATATTATAACCCTTATGATAACGAGGCCGCCGACCTATATATGACATATAGTAATGGGTTTTATATTTTTTTTACACATATATATATATATATATATATATATAGATATATATATATATATATCTTTATATATATAATTCTTCAATCAATTCAATCAAGGGTAGTTTCTTCAAATTATTATATTGGGGATGTTATAATTGAAGAACTACAGCAGATAAAGGACTTAGGGGTTGTCTTTGATAATAAATTAACATTTATTCCTCATATAGACAGCATCATAAAACGGTCTTCTAAAATGTTAAGTTTTATAATTAGAAACGCTAAGGACTTCAGAGGCAATAGTGTCAAGATTCAGTTGTACAATAGCTTGGTTCGTAGCATTCTCGAGTACGCAAGTATAGTGTGGAGGCCGCATTTTGCTACTCATTACTTAAGATTGGAACGCGTGCAGAAGAGATTTATGTGGCATTTAGCCTTCGCTAATGGCATATCAAAAAAAATGAAAAGAATCCCGTATGTCGATAGACTTCGTCATTTCAAAATGTTATCATTAGCTTGTCGTAGCGAATTGACTGATGTCCGCTTTGCCTGGAAGGTTCTAAATGATAAGGTTGACTGTCCATTCCTGTAGTCGTTTTTTAACTTTCGCGCACCCAATAGATATCCACGTAACAAAATAACACCACTATGCCCTCCATTTCGTAAGACGGTGTTTGGTGCTAACTCTCCTGTTTCACGATTTTGCAAAATAATTAACAAATATAACAATTCATTTGATGTTCACTTTGACTCGCTCAACTATGTCGGTAAAATCGTCATTGATAAGCATAATAATAGTAATAATAATAATCACCTGTTTCAGAATTAAATAAATATATATTCTTATTTTGTTAATAACATTGCACTTACATTATGTTAGTAAAATTAAAATAATTAATTATGTTAGTACAATTAGTGATTAATTTATGACTAAATATATTTAAAAAAGTTGCAATTCAATTATTTCAATTATTTACAATACAATTATTTGACATTTCTAATGTTTATAATTATTTATTTTAAATTAAATTAATTGTTAAATTTCTACTTGAGCATGTTGTATTTACCTATAATTGTTTGATGCATTTAGTGTTAAATTTTAGGATTTGTTGTTTATGAATGTAACAATGTACTCAAATGTTGGTAAATCAATAAATAAATAAATAAATAAAATTCTTCTGTGAGTGTGTATGTCACTGAACTCCTCCTAAACGGCTGGACCGATTTTAATGATTTTTTTTGTGTGTGTTCAAGGGGATCTGAGAATGGTTTAGATTTACAAATCAGTCCGGCAGATGGCACTGCAGTCGGCACAGCAACGCGTGGCCGGGACAGCTAGTATATATATATATATATACTAGTGGACCCGACAGACGTTGTCCTGCCTGTTATTTTTGCAGTATAGATAAATAACCTAGATACCGTCTGCAGCGCCATCTGCCGGGCTGATTTGTGAATCTAAACCATTCTCAGATCCCCTTGAACACACACAAAAAAAATCATTCAAATCGGTCCAGCCGTTTAGGAGGAGTTCAGTGACATACACACTCACAGAAGAATTATATATATAAAGATGTGTGTAATACATACGGATTTCAGAGCTGGAAAGAATCCCCTTTATTAATAACAATCTCTATCCTTAAGTGAGTGTTTCCTTAGGATTTCACGCATAGTACTTAAAAAGTTCTCGCTATTTTTTTTTATTACAATTCCCATGAACTGTAGTAACATTGACTTGTATGTATCGTTTACTTGTTTGAAAAAAAAATATAGGTACCTACTCCTTGTAATAGGAAAGAAGTTAGTTGTATCAGCTTAGGAATACATGAGCAGGCGACGAATATGTCACTGAGCACTTCATATAATAAAAATGTACGTCTATGAGTAAGACATCTCTCATCAAAAAAGTTTAATACGTTTTAAGCAAATTGTAAAACATTTATCGCTAACTACACCGAGATTGATTCCATTTATCATAAGTTGGGGAACAAACTGACAGAAATAGTTTTAAAATCAATATATTTAAAATTCATGAGTAAATGACTCGTCATAGCCACAGTAAATACAGAACAGTATGTTATCTAAGGCCGCCCGCCGAGTTATTAGCCTACTCTTGCGTTGATCCCCAGGGTTGTCACTTTTACTTTTAGTTAATATTTTCGAACAAGCAGCACTTGATCTAAATTTATGTAATAAAAAGCATATTATGATTAAATATTTTACCAGTTTATAAATTTAGTAAAAAAAAAAAGCCTTTATTCACATAACATTAGTTATGTGAATAAAGTTACAAATATGATATCGAGAAAATTTTTCTCCGGTTTCTGCACGTCCGGAACGCTTTATTATTATTTCTTAATGTAAAGTTAATTCTCATTGACGATCGCGAGCGGTCATGTGACGTACGCGCATGCTCACAATCGCGCGGCACAGCCCGTACTGCCGCCACCTTATTCCCCCATATATTATGCTAGCGTGTGCGTGAAATCGCGTGCCGACACGGCGCGCGGCGCGCACGCACACATTCAAACCGAGAGCGGCGTGTTTGTATGAAGATATTTTACTGTTCTTTACTGTGTCATAGCGACGTCGTACAATAACAAACTGAAATGAATCTTTTTTTTGGCATTATCTTTGTCATTCGATTTTAAAATCAATTGTGATAACATATATGACTGATATTATTTTAAATCGTTGTCATTTTCTTGTATTCAGCTAGCTTGCACCTGTTTATATATCAAAAACAAGTAGTTAATTGTGATATGAGCTCCAACACAGATTTACACCGCATGAGTTTGTGGTGGCCTGTTCCGGACTCTTCTGCAAATAGTACTTAACGACATTTACCTACAGACAGTCTCTCAGAAAGTTTTGTTTGTTAACATGACCCCTTTAAACAGCTTAGTCTTAATGTAAATTAAAAATTAAATACTTGAGTTAAATATGAGTATCAATAATGCGCGTATTGAACCAAATCAACAAAAAAACAAGTGAAAGCTTTGTTGTTTTTTTAAATAATTATCAATTTAATTCATAAGTTTAGTTTCAACAACATTGTGACAATGTCTGAAAGCACATGTCTACTAAGAAACAAGTTTTTTGAATATAGATATGATAATCTATCTTTTAATCGTATCCACGAAACATGGACTCTTGCTTTTTACAATTAATCCTGGCGTTTCGATTTCTTTACAGGAGCCCATCACATGATCACAGGCTTAAAAAATGAAGGCTTATTCAAATTGTATGATAGGTCCGAAAGGGTAAGAAATAATTATCATTAATTGTTTCTGAATAGCAAATAAAAAAATACTTCTACCTTAGGCTGTAAATCTGGAACAACGCAACATTTTATATTATACTAGCGGCCCGTCAAGGCTTCGCACAGGTAGACAAAATTCTTTAATTTTTTTCTAGCATTAAATATAGCCTATGTCACTCAGCACGAATGTAGCTTTCCAATGGTGAAAGAATTTTTTAAATCGGCTTAGTAGTTTTTGAGTTTATTCATTGCAAACATACAAACATACAAAAAAACAAATCTTTCCTCTTTATAATATTAGTGTAGATGTATACATATATTTGCAAAGTAAATCTATACACTTAATATACCTATATATTAAGTGTATACATTTACTTTGTGTATATCTATATTACGAGTATGTAAAAAATTACTGTCACAATGTTTGACCGCGATGAATTCCGAACCCACTCAACCGATTTTGATGTCTTTTATCTTTTTATTGAATTTCTTCTGATTTAGGACATAGGATAGATTTTATTTTAATTTATAGTAAAATAAAATCTGAAAATTATAACAACTGAGCCATCGATACGCGTGGCCGGGTCAGCTAGTTTTTATATATATGTTTGTCTCCTTACACTTTACTCTTTTTTTCTTTTCTGTACTCTTGTCGTATTAGTACGTATAAAATATATATGTTAATATCATCAATATTAGCAGTTGAGCCCAACAACAACAGCCTTAAGTCATTATACTATGAAAAAAACTATAAACAGCCATTTAAATTTGCCAGGTAAATGGCATCCATCCTAAAATTAACTTCACCTATGAGATGGAAGAAGATAGAAGTCTGGCCTTTCTGGATGTGAAGATTCGGGTGAGGAATGACGGTTCGTTTGGTCATTCCGGTTACCGCAAACCCACACACACTGACCGCTATCTCAACGCGTCCTCGCATCACCACCCTAAACATCTTAACTCTGTAGTGACTTCACTGAAGAACCGTGCATATGACTTGTGTGATGAGGAACATCTTCAAGAAGAGTTGGAGCATGTACGACGAGTCTTACAGAGTAATGGATACAAGGGACACTTTCCATCCAGACACAAATTAAGACACCAGAGACACAAAGTAGACAGACAACCCGTTTATTTGCCATATGTCAAAGGAGTGACTGACAAGATCTCAAACATACTGAATAAGTACTCGCTAAATACTGTCTTCACTCCTGTACGAAAGGTTTCACAATACCTACGGTCTCCTAAAGACAACTTCCCCTTGGAGAAACCTGGTGTCTATAAGATCGATTGCAGCTGTGGCAGTTCGTACATTGGCCAAACAAAACGAACAGTAGCATGCCGAATAAGGGAACACATAAAAGCAATCAAGAACAACGATAAGCAGAAATCGGCCATCGCGGAACATTTGATTGATTCTGGTCCTAACCACTGGATTGAGTTTCATAACCCACAGATTATTTCGACAGAACGCCACTACATACCAAGATTGGTCAGGGAAGCGATTGAAATAACAAAACATGAAAATTTCAATCGTGAGGACGGGTTTAAATTGTCGAATGTCTGGAATCCAGTGGTTCGTATGTGTAAAAACCGAAAAAATCAAAAATGTGTCGTGTCGCGATCCGATACTGTAAGTGTTGTGTGTCGAGAACAATCCCAAGTGAATAGTGAGAATGTGAACAGTGGTACGGGTAACGAACGCAATAAGAGACTTCGTCGGAGGGTAGACCGATATTTCTGCCAATAACAGCCTACCCGCAATTACTTCAGTCGCTCCGTGATCATGGCACTTGCAACAGTGCCGAAATATCGAAAACTCAATAACAAGGTACATGGTAGCAATCCCGCAAATAACTTATATTACTATAATGTTAGTGACCATGAAAGTTTAAAACAATAAATTTACAACATTTTTTAAAAAAATCCTTAAAATAAAAATATTGACATGATATACAAATTAATAAGGTTAACACAAAATTTATTAGCCTTCGCGTGAATTATTCATAGTTGGAAACTCTTTTTGGCTTTAATTAAACACATATCATATAGTATAAGTGCTGTTTGTTTCCTTAAATAAATAATCACGGCCTTAGACTAATGCAGCTAGAAGGCGCCCGTGCCGCGTGACGCACATTGCAGTTTGGGCTAAAAATAGGCACAAAGCTTTCTATTTCTTATAACACGACAAAACATTATAATTCTCCGTTCTGTAAGTATTTCATATAAATATATTTTAAAACAATAGAATATATATAAAATTTATTGGTAGACGGCTAACCTTATGCCATGTCTGCGTGCCAGTCTTGTGGTTATATGGGGTTAGGATATTTAAGTTCATATAAGTTATTTAAGTGTCAGTTTTACCGGACACTTAAAACATAATGCTAAAAATCTCTTATAAAAAAGTATATCACGAATGAAGTGCTAGATGAAACATTGTAAGATTTTAAAATGGAACATACGCCAAAATTGAAACGACAATGCTTATTTTAACCCCTTATCAAAAAATCTAAGCGGTTTTATCTTTAATGTTACTCTGAAATCATACATAGATTTAGGTCTTAATTATTGGTGCAGATAACAAGCAGTGACTCCTTCCGCCTCCACTCAAAACGTACACCGTATGCATCAGAGATGGCGAGAATAGACGGTTCAATGACTAAATTCGCCAGATTGAAGCAAGTACGTTACTCGAGCCATTGCGCTGCTTCATAGAAGTACTAGTCTAGCCTACATCGTAAGCCGAGCTATGCAAGATTTGTACAATAAATCGAATTATTATGTGTTTGCCAGTTGGTTTCATTCGATTTGCAACTTATAAGTTTATCCCTTTAATATTTAATAAAAATATTTATGATAATATATAACAGTCATATTAATTTGTCTACGTCTGTAAGATTTGTTCGTTAAATGCACAAACTGAAACCTCCATGTTAAAATTAGTTATTTTCATTAAATGTATGCCTGCATGTCGATCATTATCTTAATTATACTCCCTTTAACAATTTTAGGTCCTCCAAAGAGTAACCAAAAAATATCAATTCCAGCATCTATCTCCTTTGGGACACATATTAAGCCGTACCCCGGTATGGGTATCCTTAATAACAACAAATATAAGACTTCGGTAAAAACATTTCTTAAATGATTTATTTTCTATAGGTTTTAACCTTTTTTCAATCTTTTATATAGGAGAATCACTGCTAGATCAGAAGCTTCTTTTGTCAACAAAACCTGTTTAATATACATATTAATATCTTCAATATAAGATTTAATTAATTCGTCATCTGAATAGACGGATGTCCATCGCAGGACGGAAGTTTTCAAAAAAGTTTTGCCTTTTAATTACTTATAAATAATTTTAAGTCACCGACGATGCCGACTAAAAATAAGGCTTATTATCCTCTTAGTAAATAGTACGAATTTATTTAATTTTGATATCTTATAAAAAGGAGACTGTTAGGTTAAAACTAGCATTACTCCTCGATTACTACTATGTATTAAACTTCTCTACAACCATTTGGCGTAACGATTAAGAGCCTGCCCTTCGCACCGACGCTCCTAGGCTCGAGATTCGGAAGTGGCAGTTGTTTGTACCTGAGTAATGGTCTTAATAACTTAACTAGTAGTGACAAAATACAACTTTATTTATTTATCATTAGACAACAAACGTCTGCTTACAGCGGAAGAAAAGTAAAAAAATAAAAATAACAGCGCCGTCTAGGGACGCCGGAAGGAAGCTTTAACATATAAAGCGTAGGAACTATTTTAAAATAGTGTAGAAAAAGAGATATAAAGCCACGCCAGCCACGCAAACTGACATGAGTGAAAGCGTAAAACAGTGTAAACTTACAACTTTAAATTATTTCGAGAGTAAATGACTTGTAAGTACATCTACATTCTTCTTATATCTAATAGTACGCGTATATTCTTATTTTTTATATACACACACACACATATATATGTGTGTGTGTGTATATATATATGTGTGTACGAATTATTTGAAGGAAGCATGATCACAGTATGATCAAGATAATGGCGTCATATATGTTAACCCTTATATATTTTATATCACAAGGTAAAGGTTGACCTATTTTTCAACTAATAACAGTAGTATTGGGTTTCTAATTTGAAACAATGCCGCATCTGTATTAGCGGAGATGCAAACTAGAACTTATTGATTTTTCTTGTGATTATTTAATTAATGGTAAACTTCTTAAAAACAGTAATATTTTTAAATTAGACCTTATTGTAACAAAAAGTTTAAAAGAATATACAATTCCCTGCTGATTCAGCTGGTTTATTGAAATAGTAAACTGTTAAGTCTCGTGTTTGTACATATGTAAGTTTTGTTCCTCATTCTTTCAAAAGATGGTGTTGCATGTATTTTGGATCGTGCTATGATTTTGGTTGTCAGTAAATATTTAAGACTATTGTCAATTAAATAAAGATGTCTTCGTTCTGAGTTTGAAGTTTCATTATTTCAACTCGTGAATTTTGGGATCCCGTACCGATATCGTACATAAACAATGCTTAAGATTTAGGATAAATCAACACCTGTCAAAAGTTTAAAAGTATCTATAGTGTCGACATCACTGATTAGAACACTGATAAGAAATAATTCATCGGTCTTAGCTATTGATTGCAAAATTAGATAGTTATCAACATCACTATTTTCTCAACGGAATGGTTCAACGGATAGTTGCTACGAACTTCTTTATGACTAATTGAAAGACTATTCGCAAAATTCAGTAACTAAGCAGATAGCAATTTCCCTGTCCAAATGAAATAAATTTAAAAATTAATAAATGATATTAACATATTTCTTACATTCACCCCAAATGAGCCTAGCACAAAGTAAGCGCCGTAAAGCCTGTAAGATAAGTGCACGGTCTACAGATAAACTTCAATAGATACATAAGATACATAAATCGGTAATATTCATAGACCCATTACTATTGTACAAATGTTCGTATTCATCACATAAATATCTACTCCTGTCGCGACATGAACCCGGGACAGTTTCGCTTCGACGATAGGGTTACTTCCGCTCTACCAAATTACAAAAATATACTTATAATATTTTTTGACAAGAACGGCTATAAGAAACTTGTTAGCTTTAACAGAATGAATAACATCTACAATCGTAAGATATTATCTTAATATATATAAATCTCGTGTCACAATGTTTGTCCTCAATGGACTCCTAAACCACTTAACCGATTATAATAAAATGCGCACACCATGTGCAGTTCGATCCAACTTGAGAGATAGGATAGTTTAAATCTCAAATTATAGTCGCAATTTTAATTTATTGCTAATTATTTGTCTGTTATTATTTTAAAGTCACAATTATCTGTTAACTCCAAATGATTCTAACAGATGTCGATACCTTTCGACTGGGTTGAGTAAGTAATCAATAGATGGCGCTGCTATGGTAAATCTACGAACGTGTCATATAAGCTACATTTTAACCGCAAGTAGTTCGTTTACCGGACGCTAGATGGCGCTAACGGAAAAATATTTAATAATAGAAAAAATTTAAAGAATTTTGTCCACCCGTGCGAAGCCGGGACGGGCCGCTAGTCTTAATATATATAAATCTCGTGTCACAATGTTTGTCCTCAATGGACTCCTAAACCACTTAACCGATTATAATAAAATTCGCACACCATGTGCAGTTCGATCCAACTTGAGAGATAGGATAGTTTAAATCTCAAATTATAGTCGCAATATTAATTTATTGCTAATTATTTGTCTGTTATTATTTGAAAGTCACAATTAACTGTTAACTCCAAATGATTCTAACAGATGTCGATACCTTTCGACTGGGTTGAGTAAGTAATCAATAGATGGCGCTGCTATGGTAAATCTACGAACGTGTCATATAAGCTACATTTTAACCGCAAGTAGTTCGTTTACCGGACGCTAGATGGCGCTAACGGAAAAATATTTAATAATAGAAAAAATTTAAAGAATTTTGTCCACCCGTGCGAAGCCGGGACGGGCCGCTAGTATTATATAAAAATCCCGTGTCACTGTGTTTGACCGCGATGAACTTCAAAACTACTCAAGCGATTCTGATGATTTTTATACATATTTGTTCAGACTTAATACATAGAGCAAGTTTCATTTTAGTTAATAGTATAAAAAATTGCAAATTAAAAAAAACTGAGCCACAGCGACTCGTGGCTGGGTCAGCTAGTAATATTATATATTGTAACCATACATAACCATTCTATTTATCACAATAAGAGCAGTGTTATGCTACCTTTACATTGTTAATTACATGAAACTGGACAAGTTTCTGCATTTAATAAGTATTACCGTGCTAAAAAGAAAATCACTAAAAATCTTTCAAAAAGGTGACAAGGTAGAAATATTCGCAGAAAATTGTCTGTCAAAAGTTAAAGTAAACGAGAACCTCTTAGCAAAAAAGAAGACCATTTGGGTGCCTTTAATACAAAAGTATTTCTTAAATAATATCTTTATACTAAGGAAAGACAGGAAATAAAGCCTTTATTCATTGTTAATTAAAAATAAAGGACAAACCACCAATTTCACAAATATTAAATCCTTTATTATTTATTTCACTAAAACAGAAAACAACAAACATAGTTGTATTGAAATAGAATCTAATTCTGAACTTAAAAAGTTTGGCAAGAAATTAAACCTTAAATGGCAGCAGTACACGGTACAGATAAACTTTAATAGATGCAGATGCAGGTCTGAAAGCACCTGTTGCTCTCTCCAAAGATTCAACATAGTCTCATATGATAAACTAAAAGATAATGATAAATATTTTTTGAGTTGCGCCCACAGTTTCTTTAAGAAGATGGATTAGCTTTACCCCCACTACTATTCAGATTATACTTGTACAATCGCTACTGTTGTCTAAACTTACCTACGCTACATCATGCTAACACTTTGTTATGGATGAGCACCTTAATTAACTTGATTGACTTTGTAACTGGTATATCGGATAAATATGGCTTGCATGAGTAAGGTTGCCTATTAATCCTATATATCTGCTCATTAATATTATTACATTATTCCCTTTTAACGTGCTATTTTGAGAAGTGTTTAGTTATGTAATTGTAGTAAGCTATATATCAAAAATTTTATGTTGTTACTGCACGACACCCAACAACTATTCAAAATGTAGCCTTTACAGTTTGGTTTGACGAGCTCTAGAAAACTCTATGTATTATGTCGCTTTAAATATTACGTAATAATATTAACTAAAACTACTTGTTTCATTTATGAGATATGTTATACTCACACTTATAAATTGGTTAAAAATACAAATGTATTCATTCAACTGAGTAATGCACTCATTTTTATTTCACTGCTGTTACTCAGTTTCATAGATTTTTTTGAAACAATAAGACTGTCAATAGTAATAGCAACGCCACTTTTCTGTTATTATTAATACTTGTTGTATTTTATTTTTTTATAAAAACAGCAATACCAACACATATTTTTATATTACTTATACGTGTAATGATGGCTTAAATGCTATGCCGACAGGCAACGATATGAAAAATATTCCTTTATGAAGATGGTTCGTTTTCTTTTAAACAATATTATGTTGATAACTCGAATAATCGAATCTCTGCATATTACTCAATATGTATAGGTATTATTATGTTAAGCGTGAGACGTAACTATAGGAAAAATGTCATAACATTGTGCTCACTTGGAGTACTTAGTGAATGACATGTTTAATCTAATCAAAAGTTGCTAATTGTTATAAAACAGTAACTTTTGATTAGATTTTTTGTTTTATAGTTAAAAATAAGCGGCTGTAAAATTAGTTCTGTTGTATATTTTTATAATTACGCAAAAAAAGGCGTTGTGCCCTTTTTCATATTTAGACGATTAAAACTGTATTTCGTAATGTTAAAGCGCTTTATCAGCGCTGGCATTAGAGTTATTAGACAAGAAAAATTAACTTCATGGTGCATTAATTGACAAAAGTAAAATTTACAACACCCATCTTTTCAACAAGTTGTAAACATCGTGTTTAAACCTTTCACTGTTTGATCTTTTCTGAATGAGTTGATAAATCAGATAACAAAGGATCATAATTAACTAAGTTTTTGACAGGCGGTATTTTTATCGATTGTCAATTTGTTTACAAAGTCGTGAAACTGAAGTGCTGGTAAAAGTGAATCGTGGTCACGTGGCCATCGATCGCGTTGTCGTCTTTGAGAATAATGAGAGATGAATTGTTAAAGGTCCCTCGCATTTCGGCAACGGTGCGCGGTAGGCGGGCGCGGCATGTAGGGGCGGGCAACTAAGTGAGCGTAGGTCGATAGCGGTTCAGTATTCAGTGTGGTTCCGACACTCGAAGCGAGCGACCGCTCGCTCGCTACGCATACTACACGTTCGCGACTTGTGCTTAACTCTGATACCGTATTCCGCTTACCAAATAAATTCGAGAGCATCACCTTGCGAACCCTGTGTGAGTATAAAAAACAACCAATCCACACCTGGCGAGTCGATGCAGTTTGCACAACTAAATTTTCGTTTTAGAAACTTTTAACGCGCCTATTTATATTGTAAGGGGAAAAGTAAAACTCTCGCTTTCATTCGGTTCGTATAAACTACTGTATAATGAATACTTTATAATCGAAATGTGTCAGCAACACAAAGAGCCCTTTCGACAAACACTATTTCTTCGGCTAACAAACAACTCGAGAGTAGTACAAGATTGTAAAACGGTTTGCTCTTATATTTTCTTTTAGCAACTATTTTATTACTTAAAAATAAGTAAAAATCACTGGGTTCAAGTGGAAAATAATCTTATAAACGTAAAACGCACGTATTATTTTTTCCTCACGTAAGAACCAATGTCATCTTATCTTTATCTGTTGTATATTTAATATGTGTACAGTAACAACAGTTATTTTGTATAACATTATCATTTTCATTGATTGGCATAAAAAGCACTTTTCCGATGTAACCAAAACTGTGTCTGTAATCGTGGTGGATCTTAAGTCCTAACCTCATTCCATCGTTCGTAGTCGTGTGACTACGAGGCTGCTACGACCACGCTACGACATCGATTTCTGTCAAATTTAGCGCATTGTTATTACCCGTTTATTCTCAATAATATTACGGTTGCATAATATTTCACCAATGATAACGGAAGATAATTGATACCTTGCATAATAAGTTGTAATTTGATTGTATTTTTAGATGATGAATAATTAAATCACGTAAATAATATTTGTGTAAAACGAGAGCGTAATTTACGTCTCGAATATATCATAGCATTGTCTGGTAGAATATATAGGTAGCTCAGAAATAACTCCCTAGCAAGATATTGAAGCATTTATCAAGTGAATGCTATCTAGGCTAAAAGATCGCTTGAGTTGGCCTTCCATAAATTTCCGGATAAGCGGTTTTAGCTATCTGTAGCTGATAGAAAAGTGCTGGATAATTTCTGCACACGAAGGGTTGCTTAACGTGTTTTTTTTAAACATTGCTTATAACAGATGTAATTTAACAATATTTACCAGTGAAATATCAAAACCATTTTTAATAATAAAATGTATTAAGAAAAAGTTTAATGTGCTCTAATACTGTATAAACATATTTATTTGCCTAATCCTTCGCTTTGATTGACATCAAGGAGGTACGATTTTTTTGTTTGAAAGTTTATTTCATTATAATTATATTAACATGCCCCTCTGTAACTTGTTATAAATTACTATATTTTTTCGTAATGAAACCTTGCTTTTTGACTTAAATCCTCTAATATTGGCATGTGTTGGATAATTGACAACTAATCGCATTACTATCTGTTTTATTGTCAGATGGCAAATATAAAACTATAATAAAAGTACTATACATGTGTGTGTCTATATATATACATGCCTTTATTCATGATTTTCAACATCTTGTGTAGAAATTGCTGATAAAAAAATTATCGGATATGTTACTATTATAGTTGCAATTACAATTTCATTAATTGCTATAGCAATGAATAAATATCACTATAAAGTTATTAGTGTAAGATGAACAATTCAAAATAAGAATGAATATTTATTTAATAATATTACTAACTATCTCAAAAGCAAACGTTTGAGAGAAGTAATAGAAAGTATTTTGGTGGCACAGTCACAATCAAATTCTAAGCTTCAGCGGGTGCCTTTTGTTGGTCCTAATTAAGTAGATGTAATTAAGAAATACACAACGAATATTTTAATGTTGAAATTTGTTTGATTATTAATGAGCGTAATATTACAAATTATGACGCTGATAAATGACACTTCGACAAAGTTGTTAAGTTCAAAGTTATACTTATGAAAAGGTTGGTTTGGTCTCGCTGCTAAGAAAATAATTTGTCTATCATTATACGTTGATGGTTTAGTATAATTTGTATTAAAGTTGGTTAGTAGTGAGCCTTGTGCTCGCATGAATATTTTACCGTATCGTACCTCTATTATAATTATCTCACCTCCAACATTCCTTTGACAAGTTTGACACCGTCTTTCGATAAGCACACGTAAGCTAGGAGTTGTAACGTTAGAGGTTCAGAAAAATGCCTACCTAATATTAATGATATCATTATGGATCTCTAATATTTGAATTGATAAAAACTTGTCCATTTCAAATACAATGTAAGTTATTCCAGTATTTTGTTTGTTATCAATTATATTGCTAATTAGCTTACATGAAGATAACTTTAATATAGGCTGCAACTCGAAAAACTAAAAGAATGTTTAGGGTATTTTTATAACGAAAATTCATTCTTAGATTCTAGAACATGATATTCAATAGATGGCTCTATCAGTTTACATTGTTATGAAGTATGTCAATGTATGTCTGTACAATTTTCCTTAATATTTATAAATGCACTATGGATCCATTTTCTGCTTCGTGCATCGTGCCAATAAGGACAATATAACAAAGGGATGCAGAATTATGTCTTCATGAAAGGTTCTTACAATATTTATATCAACATCTCCTGTAAACTTCTATCTATCTATAGTTTACCAACATGGGTTGAATTAGGAACCGTTCACATTCAATAAAGATATCAATGAAGAAATTCATCTTCTCATTTGACAGCCCCGATGGAGGTATTTTCAAAACTAAATTTACATTGCAATTAGAATATTTTTATATATTTAATTTTTTTCCACATACAAACTCTGTCATCTGATTTTACCCTCTCAGTTGTACATTTTTAAAGATAAACGAAATGTAATAAACTGAAATTAAAAATCCAAATCATGGCTTCTCGCCTTTATAAGAATAACGAACATACATATAATAAGCCTCATTTTAGTTTCAACAGTGTTTTATTTCAAAATTACCTCTACCTTACTATAAATAATAATAATAATATTCCTTACATTTACACCAGTTTGCCTATTCTATAGTTAGCACTGTAAGGCTTGTGTTATGGGTACTAGGGGAACGGATAGACATATATAATATATAATACATAGATGTGAAATATTTATGGGAATAGTACCCTGACCCGGCCACGCGTCGCCGTGGCTCAGTTGTTATAATTTGCATATATTTTTAGTTAGGAATAAATGTGCTAAGTTGAAAAAAATCCAGCAAAATGAAAATAAAAATCACCAAAATCGATCGAATAGTTTCGGAGTTCATTGTGGTTAAACATTGTGACACGTAATTTTTATATATGACCATGACCATGACCATCAAAGCGAAATGCAAGATCGCTACCGTTGCATCAAACGGAAGTTACTAAATTAATTACTGTGGCTGAATTTGTTTCGCTTGCCATTTGGACTAGGGCGAGCGAGAATATACAAACATAACCTGCACAATTTACAGTGTGGAACAATCTTGTTAAAAAAAGCCCCTAACTCACCCCAAATCAATATTATATTGACATAATTATTTAAGCAGTCATTGCGACAGCTCTGCAGAAAGCCTCAGTCTTCGGCGGGTAGACTGCTCGCTGCGACTACTGTACTTTGGTAAATGCTAATAGAAGCGTGATGTAAATGATAACGTAAGCATAAGGTTACGTTTACACTGTCTATTTCAAATAAAAAAATATTTAAATTAATTTATGGAAAATATAAAACGGACCAATTAATTACATTACTGCATGTAAATATCTTTGTCAAAGTGTTACTGATCGATCCGCTTTTTTTAAATTAATAAAAATTTATGAATGAAAATTATGCAAATAAACTTCATTCAAAGAAATAAGTTTTTGAATTCCTTACTTGTCGAAAATTGTCATCATTTAATAAAAAAATATCGTTATAGAGTCTTTAAAAAGTTATCTATAAATTTTGTACGGAGAACGACTTTTAAAGATATTTCGCAAAAAATACTGCAGCTTATTCATATTGTAGTAAGTTTCGACATTATCTCAGCGTTAAGATGTCCACTGCTGAATGGAAAACTTCCCTTAAAAAAAGTTATTCCATAATCTTTCGGTTTTGTGGTCTAATGGAGGTGTAATGGTATTAGTCGTTTATTATGACAACCTTAAGTGTGTCGTAATGGTTAGTGATTTTCTACTCTGCCAAGCACCGGCAAGGCTTTTAATAAACTTAATACCAGAAAATCGCAACTTACGGAATTAGTAGGCGAAAAGGGGTCAAGGAAACGTTTACATGGCGGCAAATTCATATCAATTAATAAAATAACAATATGTAGCTTATTTCCGCAAAAAAGTCAACTCAAAAACTTAGTGCTTGTTATTGCCGGATGCGGCTTCTGATGATGCTACGCGTGGGGGCGAAACACGTGTAGAGTAGTTGGTGAAGGTGCAAGGCGTGTCGTTGTCTGCAATTATTGGCGGGTGGCGGGCGATTAATATCGTTATTGCTAAAATGTTTCACTACAATCACTTTATTCATCATACAATAATTATGTTTCTCATCTTAATCAATGTCATGTTTTAATATAGACCTTTAAAAATGCGTTCATTCATTTTAGTACACTCTTTTCTGTGCCTTCACAATAATAATACCAACATTCGAAAAAAACCGAATCAGGTTATTAATTTTCCGGCACCTAAGAGGATTATCTCTAGACCAGTAATGGTGATTTTGCAGGTTGTACATTCCATTATAAAAAAGTTAGTTTCTTCAAACCATAATACGGAACTTTGCAATCTGTTTGACGACGATGCTGGTTTGGTTTTGTAATGGATCAAAACGAACTAGCACCTACTATAGTGCAGCTATCATGAAACGTAGGAACAATTTTGACCATTAGTTTTAGTTTCATCACTTAGACGGGCTATTTTGTTTTGATTCCATTACAAAATTAAACCAGCATCATCGTCGAATGTACACTGCTTACTGTACTACGATGCCAGAGGTGTCAGTTGGTTAAGTTGGCTAGTGATACTTTCTATAGATACTAGTGGAGATTTCTTTGAAATGTTAAATAGAAATATTTTATCCATTTAAGATAATTTTTCCTTCTCGCAAGACTTTCTTAGTATCCCACATATGTATAGTATATACTAAAAAAATATGATTAAGTGAAAGTCTGGACGTAAAGCATTACTAGGGCTTTCCAAATTACCTTGTTCCGATAATTGTCGTAGTTTTCGAGTTATGCATTTTTTTCTTACTTTATCAAACCTTTGAAGCATGAGGTTTATCATATTTTGTGGCGTAATAGTATCCAACTTAACTGTAATTATTTACGTTACGCAAGGTATGTTATTCACCTAATGAAGTAAAAAATCAGGTACTAATTAGGTAAAGTATCTGTGAAATTTTTTATTTAAAAATATGAAAAATTGCAATGCATACATGGGGGTAATTTGGATAGCCCTATTCCGATATACCATATTTTTGGAACGCCCTATATATTATCTGTAATCTCTCAGTGTACATCGAGTTATGACCTACTAGGTCATAAAAAATAACATAGAGAACACGCATTTTGGAAGATATCACAAAAATGTGCGGGCGCTGTACTATAAGAAGGAATTTTATTTTATCTATACTAATCTACACTAATATTTTAAACAGGAAAGATTCGTATTTTTGTATGTTTGCAATGAATAAGCTCAAAAACTACTAAGCCGATTTTAAAAATTCTATCACCATTGGAAAGCTACATTCACGCTGAGTAACAAAGGCTATATTTAATGCTAGAAAAAATTTAAAGAATTTTGTCAACCCGTGCGAAGCCGGGACGGGCCTCTAGTGCTTACTATATAATTCTTACATGTATTTACATATACGTAAGTATATTAAGTAAGTTACATAAGTGAGAATCCAACATGAATCGTAAAAACAAGTATCAAAGCGATCGGAAAAATTTATTGTTAAAACTATGAGTATTACGGCAAATGGATTTAGTTGCGTAATCGTTTTATACCGATTAGAATATTACTGATCAACTTGAAATGAACCCAAATTGAGTAAAATTATTTTTAATTGGTACTTATTTAGAAAAAAATAAACCGGAGAAGTATCTATTGGTCTTACTCGTGCATCGAAGTTACATTTAAACTTTGATGTAAATGTTTCATTCGTCACTAGAACCGGGTTTCGAAATCTTATCTCATTTAATCAATGCCCTGAGTTAACAATCGTTCAATCAGGGGAATCTTAAAGGGAGGCCTATATCTAACAGGGAACTCATAACAGCTGCTGATGTGTATGATGATAAGCTTTTTTTTTTTCGGGGGGAAATGCTTTACGCATGCCCCACCGTTGGGTAGACGGTGGGGTTCTATGGGACTCACCCGTCAATAAAAAGCTGACGGGCATACCCACAAAAACCCCCCGCTGTACTTCACATCACCGGTGGGCCTTGTGGGACCCTTCTTAGGAATCACCACTACAGCCCAGTGATTAGTCCCTTTGGACTCCTCGACGAATCGGTGATGCCTGAGTACAGTCAGGCATCACCACAGGACAGCGAGGTGTGTGTAATGCCACCAACGGATACCCGGTCCATTGATTGCCTCCCCTCTGCCTTCTCCCAGTTATATCGGGATTTGCGCGGCATAAACGCGCCGCCGTCTCCCGACTCTCTTCCTCCTCATTAAGGCCGCATTTTGAGCTTCCTCCCGGATCCTTTCTGCAGCTGTCTCCTTCTGTGAGGACGTTATCTCGCAGAAGGAGGCTGCAGACTGCTTCCCATTAGCTCTCGGTCGCCAGCATGGCCTTAGCTACGCCGGCGTGTGACAGGTCCCTTCTAATCACCGACACCAGAGTGCCGCGCTGCAGGATCCACGCTGGGCACACCTCCAAGGTGTGCTGCGCGGTGTCTACCGCAGCGCCGCACTCGTGGCACGATGGGGTCGGCTCCTTCTGAATGCGGTGCAGGCACTTTCCAAAGCATCCGTGCCCGGAAAATACCTGCGCCAGCCGGTAAGTCACCGACCCGTGTTTTCTCCCACACCATTCCCTAAGGATTGGTCGCACCGCATTGAGATTTTCATCCCCACTGATGGGTTCTCGAGACTTCTCTCCCAGCTTCCCATCAGTGCCTCCTCTGCCTGGCGCCTAGCATGCGCCAGCTCTTCTGGAGCGAGTCTGTTCCCTGCTGCTCTTGCCGCATTTCGTGTCAGGTACACCTCCCTGAGGACCTAAGACCATGACACCGTTCGGTATCCGCGGATAATACGGGTGGCTACCGCCCTCTGTGCCTGCCTGAGGCGTCTCGTATTTCGGACACTGACTGTCCCTGCCCAGATTGGGGCCCCATACAGGGCCATACTCCTAATGACCCCCGCGTACAGCCTTCAGCAACTGGAGTCCGGGCCGCCTAGGTTCTGCACGAGTCGACACAGCGCTCCGGAAGCGCTAACCAATTCCCGCGACAGCTGTTTAAAGTGTTCGGTGGAATGTGGTGGATGGTCGGTGGACCTTCCAGGATGAGGCCCAGGTATCGGATATGTGGTTTAAACGCCAGCCATTCTCTATCCACCTCGATTGTTGCTCCTGCTGGTTGGCTTCTGTTGTGACCGGGAAAAAACAACACATCCGTCTTTTCGAGCGCCACCTGAAGTCCTAGCCGTCTGAGTATGATGATAAGCTACACCTAACAACAAAAAATTAACTCTTAAAACAAAGTAATTCGGAAAAAAAACAGAAGTAAAATTAATTTACAGTGGATTAGTAAAATAAAAATAAGTAGGTTACTTCCGCAAAAATCCAGCAGTATGCATCGCCCGCCCTTCACCAACTACTATACACGTGTTTCGCCCCCACACGGAGCATCATCAGGAGTTGTTAGACCGTGCAATAACGAGCACAAGTGCTCGCGCCAAGTAACTAGTACTTCCGCCAAGTAACGCCTGATTCTATCAAATACTTTACAGTGGATTTTTTTCTTACTTCGATAGACCAGTCTGCATTGGGCCGATTTTAGGTTTAAAGTAGAGGAATATTAACAGATTCAATGATAATGATTATTGCATTTGTCACAAGATAAGTAGATAAACTATATTTTATGGCTTCATTTTATGATTATAGATCTACAGGAAGACTAATTGATTTACTTGTAAATGTCAAAATGTATAACTTGAATAGCAGTTTATTTATATTGCTTTGACGCTTTCTTTGATAGAAGTTTTGTTTTATTAGTGTTTCGAATGACGGTAAAATTTTTGATCATCAAATTAAAGTTAGCATTAATACCCGGTTTTGAGAAACGGGATCTTGACACAAATAGATACAATTATTTCGTGGAAGGGTTCTTTTTTTAATTATGGTATTAGACGCCCTTAACGGGCGTGACTCAAATTTAAATTCTTACAGACGAATATTTTTTTGTAATAAAAATCAACAGCCTTTTAGTTAAGACTTTTAATTGAACATTCCTTTTGTAAAAGAGACTATTTATTTAAACGTTATGTAATCCACAATAGTTTGAACTATGTATATCTAGTAGGTATATAAATTAATAAGGATCTTAAAAATTATTATTAGTTAATTAATAGAGTTTAATCTCATGCAAATATTATCATCGTTAGAAAATTTGCCAGACAGGGCATAAAAAAGAAAGAAAGAAAATATAGAAAAAAAAACAGATGAGTATCATAAAATATCTAAATATTAGAAAAATAAGTGAATGTATTTAAAACAAAATAATCTTCAAAAAGCAATCATTAATAAGTCTTTATTCTCATTAACTTCTTCGAGCGGACTTCTTAATAATATAGATCTTTTTAATATTACAAATTATTGAATTTATGTTAATTAGGTAATTTCACTTAGAAAAAGAAAAACTATAACCGTATGCATACAACTAATAACACTACAATTGTTTTACAACAAAAATCAAGTATGTCCCTGAATTTTTTATTGTATCATAGTTTTATTTATAAACTCAAAATAACTAATAGGTTACAAATTCCGCTACAAATAGTGGCTTGAACTAAATTTCGTTTCATCATAACTTTTTTAATACTGACATTATGACATTATACTTATGGAATTTAACTCATATTCAACCTTAAAAGCTTTTAAAATATGGGCTATTCTTATTTTTTAATTTATCAGGAATTTAGGGCTTATTGATACAAATTACACAACAAATATAGGAAAATGTAAAAATAAGATTGGTGAAAAAAGGAATACAGAAAAATTCAACGTTGTGAGTTATGTCTATCGTTAGTGCAAGCTCGATTTACATTTACCATAAAATTCCACGTTTAACGCCATTACTCTCTCCCTGTTTTTATGGCACTCTCTGGGTATCTGCCTCTTTCGTGATTGGAGAGTGCTAATATCCTGTTTGTGCTAAAACGCACGCTCCGACGATTCATTCATTTATGTAAGATAAATTCACAGTTCTTTACGAATATACGTAGTCTTATTTTTCTTTTTCCTGTTCTTTAATTTAAAAAATCGTATAATTCGTATACAGATAGCACATCAAACTATACAAAAATATAAAATTTTGTAATCGCTAGTTTAAAGTCCTAGCTAGATCTAAAGCCCTTAGAGATCAAAATACTCGTAGATTAAGAAAACTTGACAGTTTGTAGTAGTTTGCAACTTTGTTGATTTTTTTAACGTGTTATAAGTTTGATCGCTATATATAAGTGTAGGTGTGTGCGTGCGTGTGTGTCTGGGTATCTGTCTGTGGCATAGTACCATTTGTTATTAATTAATTATTCACCTACTGACTCTCTGGCTGTTTCTGAGAGGTACTTGGCAAGGAGCTAGGACTAGGCGAAATAGACATTATAAGATGAATCTTTTTATGGGTCAGAGTTCTACATGTATTGTTTGCTTGTTCTATGTGATCTTTGAAAATAATCTTTCTTCTTAATTCGGTTTTTTTACTGTCGACACCATACGACTTTTACTTAGTGGCTAGAATTTTTCATGAGCTTTTTATCATGGTATCTTTCTCTTTCTCTTCTTCTCATTTCCTCTTAATTTTAGGGATCACCTCGGATTTTCTCCTTCTTATTTCTCTCTGCAAGCTTGAATATTAGCTTTGGCCTCCACAGACCACGCACACTTCTAGTGGGTTAATTTAACTTAATGACTTGCTTAATAAAAAAAGAATAGTGTATTATGTATAACTAGCTAACCGACCACGTATTGCTGGTATGGTAACAAACACACACATACAGATATATTTTGTATAATGGATATTACAGAGAAATAAATGTTATTTGTCAACTATGCATGAAAATTATAATTTTGGTGTAATTAGGCAATTTCGGTGAATAGCAATATGTCACCAAAACCACCAATATTAGAAGAATAAAATAAAATAGAATCTATTAGGGTTACATAAAAACTATTTGAGATAGTTATAGATATACCAAACCTTCCCGTCATAAATATGTTAATATAATAAATTTTTAAATAATATATATATTAAGAACAGAAACACCGACATTGTAATTTTTTGTCAGAGTACCAGAATGTTGAATACTTATATACTTTGCAGAATGACGCGACAGGCTCATATACCTGTTCCTTGTTTAACATCAAGCAGCCACTAAAGGATGCAATAAATGTATTTGTTGACCTTGTGGGATCGTTATTTAAGACACAGGAGTGCGTTATATTTTGTTCACCAAAATTTACTATTTTGCACAGACAGACCTATTCCCTTGTGTATTGTATTACTTGTGGCACTCACTACTCGAGTAGTGAAATAGATACAGATTACGAATATAATATTTAACTTCCCATAAGCTACTGATGTATTTTTTTAGCCATGATAACACCCAGTAAGTCATTTTGTGGACAACCTACCAAACTATGAAAAGTTAGGTTTAGTTTTTTTTAAAACCTTAAGTAAGGTTTTTATCTGTATTATTGTAGTAGAAGTCTAGATAATCACGTCTTGTTTGAAGGATAAGTAAAGCATTTAATTTATTACCTTGATTTTCAATATTGCCGCGTAAAATTTACGTTTGAGAAAATGACCCACGTACATATATCATAAATAAATATTTAATATTTAGAAATATATATTAAATACCCACGTCAATGGTATAAATGCTCGTATTCATCACACAATCATCTGCCCCTTTCTGGACTCGAACCCAGGACTAGTGCGAAAGGCAAGGTGCTATCTTTGCAACAAACGGTCGTCAGCTGTCAACATATTCACCTTTAAAAAATAAAGAGGTATCATCAGCGGAAGTACTGTCTCGCATAATTTGTTTTTGAAAATTAGAGATCATTAATAGTACATATCATCAAAATTGACCACTGAGCACGCCCATAGATTTTGGTGCTCCAGAAAATTGAACAATAATTTGAACTGTCATCACTATATATACATATGTATACTAGACTTCAATATACATTCCATCTAATTCACTGTTATGTTTGTCAGTAAACAAGTCAACAACATCAAGTCTACCTAATATGCCTTTAATTGCGTCATTGTTTTACGGTGCGTTCCATTATATTTAGTCAACGTCACCCTAAGTGCATGCACAGGCAAAGGTCAGCCCTGCTTTAATACTTCAGCTCGAGTCAATTTGTGACCTCGATCAATAAAAGCCGGAGGTAAACGTCAGACTATTGTAACACGTGAAATTCAGTATCTTTTGAGGAAAGATATTTCGTGATAAATTGGTAATAGTAGCTCACAATAAAGAAGAAAATAACGTTGAATTATAACCAACATTTATAAAGAACTATTAAAGTAAAAAATATACATTTATACAATGTCACTAATTTTCAAAGCTAGAAATCTACATGTAACATACAATATTAATTTTCTAAGCTAGATTTCTAGCTTTGAATTTACGCCTGTATCAGCGTTTTTCAGATTGTTGCATTCGACAAGGATTTAAAACACTACTACACATTAATGTGTTTGAATTGTGAATTAAAATCTAAATGTGAACCATCAAGAAAAGCACAATTTTATTTAATTTATTTACATCATGCACATGTCAACATGTATGCTAGTAACTAACAAGAACAATTTCATGTTTAAAGAAGACACCCAATTTACTAAACACATCATATTATAGGTAGGTTATAAGCATGTGGTTATAAGCAGTTATAAGCCATAGTTTATCTTGCCTGAACCTTATTTATCCTTTTAATAAAGGTTGTGTTACTTGATTTATTTTGTAAGTTATATTTTATCTTTCTTTTGATACTAGGTTAGAACGGCATTTATACTATAAAGGCTATCCTAATCACCGATCGATGTGTCCCAGATTACTATATATAATTAATTGGATCTATTAGACTTTATACCGACCCAAGTAGCGAATAGCCAACTTATATGTAGTAGTAAATCATATTATGTTTACAATTCTTTCAAAAACCTGAGACTGAATATGCTTGCTAACGATATGCTAGTATGTATATCGTTCTTGATTTCAATTACTCATCACACTTAACAATATCGAATCAAGTTACAAAGCCAAGCAGTCAAATATGATCTCTTTCGGTTTTTTGATTCACTTAATGAACAATATAAAAACATTTAAATCTTGACTTTAAATAGGTATTTAATATTAACTTTTTTCAGAGTACCTAGATACCTCATTGAGCAATAAAAACAATCGAATTGTCCATCCTCACAGCCTATTTATCAAACCTAGACCCCAAGAAAATATTTCAGTCCTAATATTTCTCAAGAAGATACTAAAATCTATAACTTAGAACCACCAGGACGCTCAACTACAACAGAAGAAGAGAACAGAAGATCTAAATTTTTATCAAAGAATTTTCTAGCAATTATGGAGAGGATATAAATACTGAAAAACACCAACAATTAATAGTGCAATTCCTACAACAGGATATTTCCTTAGCTATTTAATCCGTCGATCCATGTCTTGTTTGTTCGTAAATCTTTAAAAGCTTCTTTCGTACCACCCGATTGTAGTTATAATAGATGTTTCTCGACAGTGACTGGTCCGTACCTTGCAATTTATGCGTTTACTCATAAACTTGTAGCTTTACCACTTAATAAGTATGTTATAGGAATTGCAACAAAATTCTACAAAACACATTATAGCGCTTGAGAAATATCAAAATATCGCGTATGAAAATATCGAAAAATCAGACGGTCATAATTTCAACGACATATTTATTAATTAATTAATTTGTTTATAGGTACACAAACAGATTATTATTAATACATTCATGGCGTTAAGATTCATATAAGTAAGATAGACTAGACAATAATCTATAAATAGTGTACACAACCTGATTAAAATGAGATATGAGATACTATTACTTAAACATTAACATATACACAACAAGTGGTAAGTTAGGAGCAACAAGTTCTAGGAGAAGAGGACCGCTGGTTTATGAATAAATCCGATATACACTTTTTGTACCGTGCAAAATTAGCGTCAAAAATATCAGTATCTTTTCTACTACGCGCCACCGCATTGTCGTAACGACACATTCTGAGTAGAGGACTATAATAAGACGTGTTGTTTTTATGTAATTGCATTGTGAAAGTGTTGAGTTATCATGATTTGTGTCCGGTGTTGATATTCCATTGAATATGCAAAAAGATCCTCCAAAAGAAATCACCCCGTATTTGGACAATCTTGCGTCGTAGCTCCCAAGAGATCAACCGAGGCCACATCTGTATGAAAGTTGTTTCAAAAAACGCCTTTGGACCCTTTCCAGACTATCAATATGGACTTTATAATAGGGTGACCAAACAGGAATTCCATAGTAGTTCTCGGTAAATTGAAAAAGAGGCACAGTGTGCTTAGTGGTTATTTAAATTTATTTGTGGTTCTCATTATAAACCCCAAGAGTCGCTGACCCTTCTTTGCGATATGATCATAGTGTGGACGAAAAGACAATTGTTTGTCAAATATCACACCCAGGTCTCTAATAGAATTGCTTCTCATTAAGATTTTGTCATTTATGTAATAGGAATGGGTGAGTCTATTTTTCTATGGGTGAGTTGACACAACATTTCCACAGCAAACCTGCAAAATCGTGGACCATTATTGTACAGTTTTACCCTAGAATCGAACCTATCCATAGAACAGGCGGTATATGAGAAGAGTATATAAGGGGAGTATGTAAAGATGGCACTTCAACACCGGACCGCAATCAAGTATTTGCAAGGTGCTATTAGAAGAAGGGGTAAAAAAAGTATCTATAATAACGACACAGGTAGAGTAAAATTGGTAAAAGTTGGTTCAAAGTTTCCCATTGTAAAAGGAGTCAGACATAGCGACCCAACCTCCACGAAGTTGTTTTTGACGGTCCTTCATGGATTGGAAAACTAGCGGCCAAAAAATAGACGGAAAACACCTGAGCCACTTCCGTTTGGTTGGACATTATTAGGATATTATCAGTCGAAAATTAAATACAAAATGTTAGAAATAGGTACATACTAATACTTGGGAAAAAAACCAGTTTGAAAAATGAAAGCAAATCAAAATTTCTGAGGCGTATTGAACTTATTTGAAAAAAATACGAAAGAAAATTTTAATGTAGTATTCAGCAAAAAATCATACGGCAAAACATGATGGTCATGTCGAACTATTTTTTACCGTGCTGATTTATGCTTGTAACTTGTGCTGTGTACAAGTGCAAAAATAAAGTGATAAATTGTTATCTGCCAACAGGGTTTAGTAAATTAAAAAATTTCAATATACGAAAATAAGACGCTCCAAACTATGCTAAAAATTGAATCAAATGGGTGCCATTGTGGGGAGCACCTAATGGGAAAGTCAACGAAGGAATACCGCTTTCGATACGTGCGGATGATAGATATAAGCAAAACGGCTAGTGCAGGTTGAATGCAAACAGTCCAAGACAGTAAAAAATGGGCTTCTTTGGGGAGGACTTCACCGCGGAGGGGTACTTGTACATTAATTGATTATTACGAAAAGAGTGAGTTATGTGCGAGTATTGAACTATATGACTAAGATAACCCTTTCGTTTATTGCGTTGACTTAAAAAATCTTAATTTTTGAACCAAGAGACTTCGGGCCTAAAATTGTCTTTTTTATGAATAAATTTTGGACACAGAGAAAGATACGATACAGACAGACAGAAGGACATCGAAATGACCCTGTTACAATTCCTCTTCCCTTATAAAAAACAGAGTTGAGTTTGCCATATTTTTGGGCTTAACTACGAATACTATAGTTGGTGAATTGCGATATAAGGTTAAAATTAATTCTTATATTTTATTTTTCTTGGGTGCCTTATTAATCATTATTAGCCGTAAGTACACAGCAGACGCCTTCGTTATTACTTCATCAGTAAACTATTTCAAGCTATAAACAATTTTACTTATTGTATCGAGTGTTACGTGCAACGCTACTAAGGTAATTGACTATAATCAGCTGACCACATGGTAGTTAGTCAGTATTCAATTATAAGCGAAATGAAAGAGTCTGAAGTTCAAAAAGGCAACATATTGATCATATTTCAACGGCCAAATCACGTCTGGCCACACCTAAGTTAAATTGTTAAATAATTTGTGTGTTATAAAAATTAGAAACAACAACGGCAAGCCTATCATAAACATTAAACCCCAGACGATATAGTGAAGTTCATTTTCTACAACACTGAGCGACATTCGATTTCATCAAATACTTTTTCTATCTTCTCGTTCCAGCCAAAGGAATAACAGAAAGCTATTACTCTAGTACCAAACTAAAAGGTGAATTTTATTTTTAAAGATATTATTCTAACATCTTACTTGTGGCTCATAAATACCGCTTCTTAAAACCTCTTTGTAATTACCGGGTAAACATTTCCGTATTTATAAAATACTAGCTGAACCAGCCACGCATTGCTGTGGCACAGTAATTTTTTTTTTAATAAAACATTTTTTCTAGAGTAAAAGAAGCCTAAGTTACTCCTTATTACATCAGCTACCTACCAATAAAAGTCCCGTCAAAATCGGTCCAGCCATTTCAGAGATTAGCCGGAACAAACAGACAGACAAAAATTTTTAAAAATGTTATTTTGGTGTATGTACCTCATAAATATTCATATGCATGTAGTTAAAAACGGTTATTTCAATATTACAAACAGACACTCCAATTTTATTTATATGTATAGATTAATATTTATATGTAGTGGGGCATTAAAAGCGTGATAGTTTTTAATAATAATTAAAAGTTATAACAGATTATATAACATAAAAAACGTATGTAAAAACAACCATGCCTCCGAGCCCTCAGGGCGCTCAGCGGTCAAAGCACTCGCCTGGATAGCGAAAGGAAGTGGGTTCCAATCCTACCTAAGGGCTCGGAGGCGTGGTGGTTTTTTACATGCCTATTTTATATGTTCTAGAATTTAGGCATTGTGAATTCAAAAAATAAAATAAAAACTTTAGATTTAATAACATTTTACTTTAAGTAAGACTAAAACCCGGTTTAGGTGCCCCTTTGTTTTGCAAAAAGGATACGGAGGATGTAAATTTTTTTAACACAAGTTTTACTCATAAAAATTATTTCACTATGCCATCTCAATGAAATTCATTGCATGAATTTTAATAAGTCCGCAGATAGTCTTAATAACTGGGTTGGAATTTTGTCCTCTGCATTATTTATGATTTAGTGTTGAGGAATTCAACTTAGTAATAATAAGATTAAGATAATAAAGATCGAGTAGGTTTTTCATTTGATTTTTTATATTAACTTATCCAACGAGTTTACATGATGAGTATAAAACACAGTAGATATGCTTAAAATATTCAAGTAGCTAAAGCACTTGCGTATTGGAAATCAGAAACAACTACCGTACCTAAACACTTAATAGATTCGAGTCAATATGGAATAGTTTGTATTCTACATAATGCTAGGGATCTAACCCTCGAAGGACGGTGTTCAAACTTGGTCACGGTGGTTGTAATAAGATGTAATATCGATATAAAGCAATTTTACATGTTTTATCTCACGAAGTTTGCAGTCAACGCTCTTGAATTAAATTTGGTTTTGTAATGATTGGCGAAAATAAATTATTGTAATAACTGTACTTTACATATTTTCTCAGGCAACATTTAACTTGATTATTCGACAACAAAAAACTTTTACTCGAAAGCATTACCTAATAATGAAGAGGAAAATGGAGTCATTTAAAACGAGAAACTCAAATCTAAAAAGTTAATACCTTCCAATGATTTCGTTGAAGCCTTTTTAATAACTACTACATCGATCTATAAGATAACAAATTTGTTGTTTGTCTGTCCGCTCTTTTTCCATTGTATATGCGTTACCATAGCCACGCGTTAACCGCAAGTAGTTCGTCTACCGGACGCTAGATGGGGCTAACGGAAAAATATTTAATAAAAGAAAAAAATTAAATAATTAAATCCTTTAACCGAAACATGATTCATTGTTTTAATAGACGAAAAACCAAATTTTGCCCACTATGTCTTGCTTAGAAAGGCATTCGGCTATAACTTTTTTTAAAGACGATTAACAATGCTCGAAACACATTAATAATATTCCCGTACACATCTAGTGGTAAATGCTTGTGTTAAGAGCGAGTCTCCGTCCGTAATATATCGGTATTGTAACCACGTACTAAGTCAAACTAACAGAATAACAGTAAGAGGTTATTTCTCGTCGACAGACCGAAGTATAAGGGCTCAATTGACAGCAAGGCAAACCTTTTATAACATCAAATGGTGGAGGGGAAACCATTACTTAGACAAATAGCCAATCACAGCACACGACCAATCACCGCAATCGGCCAATTACACGTAATCGTTTAGTGACTTTCAAACACCGTTATACTCATTTAATAATTTATTGTACTCATATTCATAATTTATTTTTGATAATAATAATAACTGAACAATTGCTAGCATGGCTTACAGTATGTATGAAATCACAACTAATAAGGTACAGCACTGCACGCTCTTAAAGGTTGTAACTTCGGCTATTGTAACCCGCTATGAGACCGAGATAAATTTTTGACCAGACGTTATTTGAATATGTTCATAACAATGGTTATTTATACATATCATTCCAGATATTAAAACATTATTTACTACAATGTGAAACATAATTTTACAACTCTATACTTACTTTCCCTTCATGTGAGATAATCTATTATCTACAAATTGCATTACTTATATAGGCTGTGGCGTTATATTATATGGTCCACTAACTATGGAAACAATCTCCTTGATTTCTCTGTATTATTAATAAAAACAACCAGCAAACAAGTTTCGATTTACATTCAGAGCTCACTTGTACATCTATGTTTAACATCTTATAAGTGTTAGCAGTATACTATTATATATAAAACACTTCTTTTTTAATAGTTATCTTAGCAATAAACTAATGTTAATGTTGGTATAGTATGATAAGTATGAATTAAATAGTGTAGAGAAGAGGATATCATACCGAGCAGAAATGTCAATGTTTCAAGAGTCATTCTCCAGCTCTCGAAGTGACGCCACAGACACTATCGTTTTAACATAATACCAAACCACTAAATCACAATTGATTCAACTATCGAAATTACTATTTACATAATAGCTTTCCATTCATATATCATTAGAAGGATCTTATAATTTACTGTACAAACAATATGCAGACTATACCAATACAGTTTATATTCGTATATTAAACAAATAATCGAAATTTAAAAAATCTAAAAACCCCACGTTTTTCAATGTCCTAAAAAGAATAAAATAACCCTGCGGGGCAAAGCGAGGGGCCACTCAAAACGTGGGGGCGCATATTACTAAGAGGAGATTTTAAAGAGATGAATGACATGCATTGATGCCGATTATTGTAAAGATGCGCCCCCACGTTTTGAGTGGCCCCTCGCTTTGCCCCGCAGGGTTATTTTATTCTTTTTAGGACATTGAAAAACGTGGGATTTTTAGATTTTTTAAATCTAGTATAATTATTTTATTCTTTTAATTATTAACTCAACGAAGTAACCATGTGTTACGCAACAATCGGATAAGCCCCATACAAAAGTGAAAGTTGGCGAAAGTGGACCTGAAAGTGCATCTGGAAAGTTGAAAGTTGCTTTAGAGTGCATTGTCATCGGGTTCTGAACTATCCTGAAAGTTTCAGCTTTCTAGCTTATCGGAAAGTGCCTCAAATTTAAGTTGCAAGATTTTGCCCGGACAGACAAACAAATAAGAAAAGTGAGATAAGAAAAACGTGGTAATAAAAACTAGTTTGAATCGTATGTTTTATTTTGAGAATTAACACAATCTGAAATTCATACAAAATAGAACTATTTTGTCAAGTGGTCTTGGGGTTTTGTAGGCCTACTTAATAAAACAATAAAGGGTCCCTCGTCATTCAACTTTTGTCAACGGCGAAATAAAATAATTTAAGTGAGATAGAAAAATTTAAACGGTTTGCATCACTTTAGAAGTGATGTTCAAAGTACATTGTAATTGCTATCCAAAGTTATGTGCGTTCGTTACTGGTTATGATGTGGTTTTTTATGTTTATAATTCCTTTGCGTAAACTTAAGGCTATCAAAATAATTCATGGCGCCATCAGGTACATCCTACATTAGTTAAGTATGTAAAATAATTCAGACGGAAGTGCACAAAATTATAACTATCTCTGTATCGTTCTTGAAGAATTGTTTCTCGGGAAACAGGGAGGTTCGATTTCAAATCAGATTATAAAATTCATCCAAATCGTTTTCAAATGATTACTTACGACAATATGCCCAAAGATATAATTTTTTTTTTTCATAGATTAGTGATATCTTAACACATTACACGTACTCTTTAAGTTTACAGATAGCCATTACTTACACTACACTGATTTACTTCGTACTATTTCAAACAAGCTCTCCGTTTGCTGTACACGGGAAACTTCAGCCGCAACTCAGCCAAGTAGAGCCTGTTGAGGTGAAGCACAAGCACAAACGGCTGATTAAGCATGAGCTATATTAAACGGCTTCTTTGAGTAACTCATACTTGAACTATTTACCTTAGCTTCGGCTCAAGTTTATGGTTAGCAAATATCTATATGTAGATATTTTTTTATCGTATCCAAGTACGAGTAAATGGTAAGTGAGGATCGAAGTCCGCGATTTGTTTTTACAAATGACGTTGAAATTTATTATGTACCTCTAAGAGTAATCATTGCAAGAAACATTACGTTTTACTTGATTGGTATTAAACTTGATAAAAGGTTCTTGTTTACGAATATAATTGAGTAATATTTAAACAAAATTAAGTTTGACATATGTATTAAGTGTGGTGGCCAGCAAAGTAAAATATCACGCTTCACATCGTAAAAGGCTTCTTATGATTCTGAAGGTAATCACCATACATTTATCGTAGCGAATAAAATAAGCACCAGCGTTTTCCGAATTCAGATCTTTAACAGCGGTCTCCATCGTGCCTTCCATTAGTGGATGTCTAGCGGGTGATAATAATGGGTGATGAAATTTAACGTATTAAGAAAAAGTGGTATACGGAATTAAATGAACAATTTCAAGTTGCTGTGGAGACAGGCCTAGGTTTTTTACGGGTTGTGTAAATGAAACCCGTAAATAATAAGACCAATTACGAATATTTAATTAATGAAATTTTAGATGTTTGGCTCCATCTCTGGTGTTTTAGTGTATTTTTAGTAAATTTTATTTATGACTATTGAAGTATTGACTGGATTTGTCAAATTTGTCAGTTCTGGAAACAAAATATTAAAAAAATTAAACGATCTTTCAAACCAAGTATCAAATGCAAGTGATCTCGCATATTTTTTTAAGAAAATGCAATGTATGGAGAGAGAAAAGAGACAAGAGCTACTACTTTCCAATTGAGGACATTCCTCAAAGCAAAATTGTCCCTGATATCAAGTTTAATACTAATCAAGTAAAATGTAGTGTTTCTTGCAATATAGGTACTCTTAGAGGTACATAATAAATTTTAACGTCATTTGTAAAAACAAATCGCTGACTACGATCCTCACTTACCATTTACTCATACTTGGGAACGATAAGAAAATATTGTCGGGCGATTCAAAATCGACGTCGAGATCTGTTGTTCAGGGGTGTTATTCTTTTGTACGGCATTGTAAGATCTTATGCGGCTGGGACAACACAACAACTTATGTAACAATTCAAGTGCAAAATTTTCAACCATTCACCCTATATTCCAGACTTGGCTCTGTCAGACTACCATCTGTTTTTAAAACTAAAACAGGTTTTTATTATTATAATTTTAGTATTGCTTTGTATAAGAACAAAAGATTCCAATAAGAAAATAAAAGAGAAGAAGTACGTAAACGTATGCAGTTTGTACTGACAGTAGGTATTGAGTTTGATGAGTCTTTGTTGTCATGAAATTGTTAATATTTTTCATACCAGCGTTTGGTTTGTATGTAGTTACACTAAGTCTGTGTTGGCAATCGTATTGTGCTTCATTTAAGCTAACGGCCGAGCCTATATGAAATAGGAATGCCTCGTTCGTGGTAATGGGTCTTCAAAGCGACCCATCACCACCAAACCCATTGTCATTTTATACAGTAATACCTGTTAAACCTGTCAGTGAATCACTTTATGATATCAAAGGTACACGTGGATGTAATGGAAAAAAGAAGTGGTTAAAGTTTGTTCCTTTGTATTTCTTTTTGCAGAACGAAACGCAAGTAAAAAAAGTAAAGGTTTTATTTCCAGTCCCAACAAAATATTATATTAGAAGAATCGACTATATTTCCCATCCTTGATTATGCTGATGTGTATTTTGCTGATATTACTCAAGAACTTCTTAACAAATTGGACCGCTTACTCAACAATTGCATTCGCTTAGTTGCCTCTCCTTCAATATGACCACAACGCTTTTTATCGCAAGATGACTTACAATTCACCAGCGTCGGGATCTAGGGATCCTATCAACGCTTTACTCCTTTCTAAATGATCCGTGTGCGACTGAATATATGAAAAGTAAATTTCAATACTAGGGTACTTCCCATAGTCGTGATTTCCGCTCAGACAGCAGACTGATTCTCGCCATTCCTTCTCACCGCACTGGTTTCCTGTCTAACTCTTTTACTCTTTAGGCAGTCCGTCTCTGGAATGCACCCCCTTCACACAAAAAGTTTCCAGTAAATTAAATTTTAAGCGATTGGACCATAGTTTCATTTTGGACTCTTCCCCTGTATCCTAAACTTATACCTGGCATCTATTTTCTTCAACTGCTGTTTAGGAACTCATTATTATATACATTTTATTTATGTATAATTGTATATATATATATAATATATGTTAAAGCTATTCAATCAAACAGCTAGCCCTTTGACTGAACAACGCCATTCAATCACACGGCTATACGTCGTTTAGCCGACTTGTTGACTGCAACGTTCAACACTACAACTTGACAACGCTTAGCCAACTGGTTAAATGGCAAATTAACTAAGGTGACCATTAGTTTAGTATGTAATTTGAGAGAATAGGAAAACATTTTGTAATTTCTTGGGAGATTAATCTTGGATTAAGTTTAAGCTAACCTTTTTTTTATTCTTTTTTTTTAAGTTTAACCTAACCTAACCTAACCTAATCAACTTCACTCGTATCACTCGTAAGTGCCCCCATAATTTCTGTCTCTTTAATAACACTAGTAACGTATATTTACTACTTTCTTTCCGAAAAATATCTTGAAACAATCACAACACAGCTAGTTGACGCCATATTGAAAACAAAACGCACCTAGCGCCGCGGTGGTGAGCGCTGAACTAATTAAATTACACAGCGGCTTTTGAATCATCTGGAGTGTTGAACGTTTTGAGCGACTTAAATATTCAATTAAAAAGCTAGACGTGTGGTTGAATGGCGTTGATCAGTCAAAGTTTGATTGAACGGCTATTTTAACCAGTTGGCTGCGACATATTGCCGAATATACATAGTTACTTACCATAATTTAAATTAAACAAGTATGCACCGCCTTTTACTGTTTCTCTACTCAGTTCTCTGGTTGACTAGTAGATAATGCCTAAAGGCATTAAGTCCACCATTTGTACTGCTTCGCACAATAAAGAATGAATAAATGAATAAATAACTGATTTCTGATAAAACAGAAAATAGTAATATATATCTTCATCATCAACTTCATCCTCTTACTGTCCCCACTTCTGGGGCACAAACCTTCCTTGTAAATATATTAATACCCTAGGGAAAATGGACCATTACACTCCACGGTCCATTGCGGGTTATTAGGTGCTTATCAGCTGCAAGTGCCTACCAAAGCACGGGGAAACTCACTGTAGTATTTGAATCTTTGGCCACCCATCCGATGCAAAAGTAGCTTAACCTGCGCAATTATAGTTCCTCATAAGTAATATGCCTTTCTTTAGCTTAAAACATATTACATAATATATTCTTTGAATATTCTAAGACTCGGAGTTAACATTATTTTGCAATGATTTGTTTTCGTAATGTGCATTTACACTTTGCGGAATAAACGTACTAAGATGAAGTAACACACCATCATTATTTTTAATTCCAACTTCAAAAATGTCTATTTGCCATAGTTTAGTTTTACCGCACTTAAGTGCAGGTTCCAATAAGCAATGATATATTTTTTTCATTCCATAAAGCTTAGATATTCCCGCAGCATATTGTAAACACAAGCAGAAAATATTAAAATTATAACAACGTTTACTCTAGCTCACTACGCCAGACAGATCCAATAGGAGTTTAATCTACAGTGAAGTCATGAAAAATTGCATATTTTCCTTTAATACCGTAGTATTACATCGTACTTTCTGTATTTTTCTATGAAATATGATTTTTTATAACAACATTGTGGTGGCTTCTAACGTGATTTCAGTTTGAAGTAATAACCTGCTAAAAGTTAAGGTCGCATGACAAGATAATAAGGGAGGGATTAAATTCATCACCATCATCGGAACCGAAACACGTCCATTGCTAGACGGAAGTCTCCCCGTTAAATGAGGGGTTTTGCAAAATAATCTCTACGCCTGGCCGGCGGATTGGAGATTCTAACCAAAGAATAGTTATTTATCTAACATAGCCACATCGGTATAGTTCATTCAATTAGTGTTGTGTATTTTACCCTTTTATTTACTTTTCGGAAATGTGGATTACATCAACTTTGACGTTGACTGACGACATACATCCAGCTAATTGAGATATCTTTTTTTTTGCGAAGTTTGTCGATAGCGACATATGTCTCGTTTTCTCAAACATGTAGAAAAATTATTTTTGCCTTTTGATATATCATTATAAACTACTTTATTAGCTAAATTAGCCACACTGTTATCGTTTATTTAATTAGTATTGTGTGTTTCAGCATTATATTTATTTTTTGGAATGAAACCAAAAGGAAAAAAATTAAATAACAAATGTTACAGTAAATATATATTTATATATCTATTTCATTACATCTGTTTAAGGATTCGAAGGAATAAGGTATAAATTAAATATATGTGCCAATATATCGTAAAAAAACAACCGGGAATGGGTATTCTAAACGTCAAAAAAAAAACAAGTAGGTACATTAAGTCAGAACATTATATTAAACCACTAAGATTTGTAAATATACCGTGTCAGTATACGTGTCGTTCTTACTTTGAGTACATAATTGTAATATGACACCGCCATCGCTTCAATCGAAATAGCACACAAAACACTTCTTCTTCTCTACGTACTAACGCATGGACG
Organism: Calamotropha paludella; assembly: GCA_927399485.1. Taxonomy (NCBI): domain Eukaryota; kingdom Metazoa; phylum Arthropoda; class Insecta; order Lepidoptera; family Crambidae; genus Calamotropha; species Calamotropha paludella. The sequence continues at coordinate 25,173,726 of OV656803.1, read as the reverse complement.
AAAAATATGTCGAAAATATCAGTTAAAATGTCGACAAAATGCTATTGCTACGTTAGAGTTTGTAGACAAAAATCCGCGGCTAAGTAAAACTACTCTTTTGACATAAGAACAATGAATAAGCTGAATCGTGTTCAGTGCAGCAAGTTGGTATTTTGCTGAGCCGTCCAGAGGTGGCTGCAATATTCCATGCAAGATCGGACTTGAGTTTTATAGATAGTTAAAATTTGTCCTGGCGTAAAATATCGCTTGACCTTATTTAGGTACACGCAGCTTTTTATCTGCAGTTTGAGCCTTGTTGTTCACCGTGGTAATTATAACCAAATAGGATTACCTATATAAGGTGATAAAAATAAGCTTACTAGAACAAGAATTATTTAGGTCGCTCAATTTTAGAGTAAAGATCTTTGCAGACAATGGGTCCTTACTTCGAGTAATTTTCTCGAGAAAAGTGGCCTTTTCCAGTGTAGGCTTCTACAGTTTTCTTCCGAGAGCATTTAGGTACAAGTTCCTCGCCTTATTTTCTAAAAGTTTTGGCAATTATGAAGATTACTATAACTGTTGAATCAATTAGCTAGCTGTAAAACATTTTGTGTATCCATGTATCAAAATTTGCCGATAATGCAAATAAAAAAATGAATTCGAACTTAACTAGAAAAGTTACAAAATTTTTATCATCAGATACTGATACTAAACTATGTAATATAGAATCAAATAAAAAGAAATTATCAAAAACAAACACAAATCGAACTAGCCGGGCGTACAAAATTAGGTCAAGCTATATTTCACGCCGGGGCAGCTTTTTATTCTCTACAAAGCGCAAGTCCGATCTTGCATGGAATATTGCAGCCATCTCTGGGACGGCTCAGCAAAATACCAACCTGTTCCACTAACCAGATTCAGCGCAACGTTGTGAGGCTCGTTAGTGATAGTAAATTGGTGAAAAGCAAGCTTCACACCTTAGCTCATCGCCGCAAAGTTGTCTGTCAGTCCATCTTCTACAGAATGTACTTTCGAGAGTGTGCTCAGAAGCTGCTCAGAAGAAGATTGATAATAGCACTGTTATAAAAGAAACTAACTACAAAATAAATTCAAACTACAAGTCTGTTAACCTCAATTCTAATTCAACCTTAAAGGGGAGTGTCAAAATCTAAGTCATACTTAAATTAATATCTAACCGTATAGGTACTAAACCTGAAAGGTTCAAAAACTTTTTTGACGATTTGAAAAATTACGTCCTTATTAATTGGAAAGAGTTCCACTAAAAAGTTATACATACTCTCAACAGCTTTGAAACCGCATATACATAAAAAAGGCCAACAATTTAGCTGCACACCAACAACTCGTTCAATTGATTATGAAAATAGATACACTTGTTTTGTATTAAACCAAGTTTATTGATCGGGCAACATTTATTTACAACCAACAGTAAAACGCAGACGTAATAATTCCACAATGTATGTCAAATAATCATCATGTTCATAATAATCAATTCATAAGAAGTTTTTCCGACGACACAAGAACAAATAAGGAAATTCATTTCATGACTTAAAAGAAAAAACATATACAGATGTGGCACTGGAAACTAAAAAGTAGGCAAGCAACTGTCAAAGACGCAATAAGAAAGATCCCATTGGACATTTTTTATGAAAACAAATTGTAAAAAATTACCTAACAGACACCAAGAATCCTGCTGATCATCAAGAAAATTACCTAACAAAAAACAAAAAAGAAATTAAAGTTTACTTAGGGATTACGTTTCTTTGAAGAAAAATTAGGCTGCAGCCCTATGTTTATAGCTCACGTTTTATTAAATGAAAACTCAACACCTATTCTGATCAAGCTAAGGCGTTTTGAAAATGAGGTAGAATTTCAGAGAATATGTAAAGAGGGCATTATCACCAAAGTAGATAAGTCGGAGTGGGGAACACCTGTCGTTTCCATTGTGAAACCAAAGGGCAGTATCAGATCATACTCTGATTACAAAGTTACACCAAATAAAGTCATAATAGGTAAACAAAGTTATGTAAGAACATTTTGCTAAGATGAACGATGGCAGTCTTTTGAACTCTCAACATTTGTCAAACATTAACATGCACATAAACAAGACAAGAAAATTGTATTTAGCATGCATTTAACTTTGTTTTTAATAGGTGGGTGAAGAAATTTAAATTACCTCTAAATATAAACTATTTTGTTCGCTACTTCCCAAGATCAATGAAACAAAGCTTATAAGTAGGCTCCAACCTCTGTTTAACCTATTTGTGAAAATCTCCAGAGCATGGGGTACCATTTCATACAAAAGATTTTTAATTCTAAAAAACCGCTATAGATGTCACTACCATTAACATTTGTAAATTATAACATTTCACATGTTTAGAAATAAGACGAATTAAGTAAAAATATTGAGATTAAAATAAAGACTAGCATATTTTATATATACAACTTCACATCAACCTTAATTCGACTCCTAAATTTGAAGATAAGAAACACCGTAAATAATCAATTGAGAATACGAAAGTATAGGCTACATGTGACTACTTTTCAGCTATGAGGCTTACGAAGTGTTTTGCAATTGTAACGCTAGATGGCGGGTTTTATGGAAACAAAATAATTTACACCTTAAGGTTTTTGCATAAATCGATTATTTATACCCTAATAAAGGCAAGAGTTCAATTTCCAAATCACTTTTTTCAGTAAAAAACTATATGAAGTAGTAAAGTTTTTAAAATTTGCGCATATAAAAAAATAACAATTTAATTTCTTCAAACGACTTCCATCTCTCTTCTATCCAAAAAGGTTCCATATCTGTCCATGAGATATTTGCCACTTGATAATGAATTATTGAAGGCATAATGTCGCAATTTTATTTTATTCATAAGTGTCCTACTTTCTGAGTAATACGTATTTTTTTAAATTTTGATTTTATTTTTTTTCTCCAAAAATCGGCAAAAGTGGAACCTGGATTTAGTATAGAAAGGTTCTATAAACAAAATCCCACTTTTGCGGTTTTAAGAAGTTATGATAGAATTTACATAAAGGTCAACTTTCATGATCTGGGGTTGTCACAAAGATCAACTATGTGTTAAATGAAAATGTTTCATTTTGTTTGTTAATTGATACCGTCAATGAATTGAATAAATTAACAACACTTATAGACGAATACAATATACTTACATATACTACCTACCTAATGTAGATGTGGTAATGTAGGAATACTTTATGTATGTTCGACCACATCTTTAATTTTGTACCTTACACGCCAAATGGTCGAAAAAATAAACTATGTTGATTGAAATAATTTAACACATATACACACATCCTATACTTTAAACGAGCAATTCTTGCATGTACCTATATAAATATGTTGGTATGTAATTGGTTTCTCGGAAACGGGTCTAACGATTGTGATGAAATTTTAGATTTAGAAATTCATTCACATTTAAAATCGATCTAGGTAAATCTTATCACCTGCCGGCACCTTTTTAGTGCACCACGTCTACTTTAACTTGACGCCAGAATTTATTTCAGGACTCAGTCGCCTTGTAATAAGGGATAGGCTGGGTATCCTCTCCTATTAAGATCTGCCCTTATTTGTTTACATGTCACTTAACTGTCTATCTATTATCATATTAAGAGCTTCTTTAGGCGTATAAGGTTGTGGCTTTGCCGCTTTAGAAGTAGGGTTATTGTGCCTTTCTACATCGCTCGAAAAAATACTAGTGGCGAAGGCTTTAATAATTTTACCAGTGGCTGAGATGGGCCCGGTGAGGTATAGTCTTTGGCTATGGCTCTCAGTAGGTTGGGTAAGCCCCTGCTGAGGCAATACGGTGCCATGGGTCTGTGACCCCGCGAAAAAGTAACTTCTCATACAAATCAATCTAATCAGTTGATCGCATCTTTAAAAAAAATTGCATTCGATCAGAAAATAAAAGCATAGTACAAAGTCGTGGGCATAAATCGGTTAACAGGTATGTACCTATTTTTGTAACAAAAAACCTTAGAAGCAAGCAGGCATGAACTTGTGTCTAATTGGGTCTCCGAAACACACAAAACAAACAATTAACAGTTAACACCCAGACCCGAAAACGAAAATCGATGTTCTCGTTCAAAAATAATACACATATTAATATTTTAAAAATTTTCGTCGAGATCAAGTTCGGTGACAACCCTAGCATAAAAATTTTAAAATGAATATCTTCTAATCGCCTCAATAGTGGGACGTGGCTCATTTATGTATATTTCTATTTAAGTTGTAGGTTCCACTTTTTCGTTTTTAGGGAGAGAAAATAATAAATACGAAATAAAAAAAATGCTGCTCCCAAACCAATGGATTTTTAAGCTAAAGAAACGCGTTTATATGCGTGTGATTATGTCCGATTCACTCATCACTACATAGTATAAAACAAAGTCGCTTTCTCTGTCCCTATTTCCCTTTGTATGCTTAAATCTTTAAAACAACGCAACGGATTTTGATGCGGTTTTTTTTATATATAGAGTAATTTAAGAGGAAGGTTTATATGTATAATACATGCATAATATAGTAGAGCATTGCATCCGTGCGAAGCCGGGGCGGGTCGCTAGTATTTATTAAAATATATATTCTTTTATCTACTCTCACATCGTAAAATTCAAAATATTAAACTCAAAACGAGTTTATATTGACGAACATTACAAATAGTATATCGTAATGAAATTAAAAAAAATTAATACAACACTATTTGTCTAACAAAATAATGTTATAATAATTTTTTTTTCATTACGTTTTGATTACAGACCATTGATATAATACTGCGCCAATTCGTATAGCACTGTTTCATTTTTTTCATTTTTTATCTGTGGCTGAGCACACTTTGGCGCATGCGCGGTGATATCGGAAATTTTGGCGCCATAATACGTTTTCTTGCAATTCTTTGTTGTGTTTCGCTGGATAATTATTATTGTTTATTAAAATATCTGATACTGAAAGTGAAGAAAATTTAACGCAGCCCGACATTTTAGAGACTGCGGCAGCAGTCACTCTTAATCTACTAACAGTAAAGTCATTGTAATATACAAAATGTTAACACTTACAATAACCAATAAATAAACTGTATCAATCTCTATCTTTTATTTGATATATTCATTGTATGAGATTAGTTAAAGTATTGTATGAAACTGCACATAACTAGGTTTTACACCCCTCATTATGTACCAATTTCATAAACTACTATTCTATTCACTTTCTATTCATTTTATAAAAAATATTTTAGATTTCATAGGTCAAAGGTCACGATAAGTTCATGATTTTTTTTTTCCTCAAAAAGTATTGGAGTTAGACTTCTAGGAATTGAACTCAAGCTGTTTTAGGGTATAAATAATATATTTATGTAAAAACCTCAATTTGTATTGTGTATATTTTTTTGGTTCCATAAAACACTGTGCTATGTTAGACCAATCGGAAGTACATTAGTAGGCCCAATCATGAAATCCTGAAACCCTTTAAGATGGTCGACATTTTATCGACGAATAAAATAACTCTCAGTTACTGAAAAGTAGGTACGTACATGTGATAGTGACAAATGTTTTGTCCGTCAATAAAATGCAACCATACCTATTACGGCCACGGGTGTTTTCAGTAATAACTAGTGTTGCACAAATGCAAGAACAAAACGAGACTTAGCCAGTCTTGGTCTTGGTCTTGCGCCAATACACCTGGTCTTGGTCTTGGTCTTGGTCTTGCGCTTGCAGTCTTGGTCTTGGTCTTGGTCTTGCAGCAAGAGTCTTGCAAGTCTTGCAATTACCTATTAGTCTATTGCTATTTATTAAAGTTTACTTTAAATCTTAGAAAAACGTATTAGAATTGGAACATTGTGAGCTTGAATTAACATAGCCATAGTAAAGATCAATCAGATTAATAAATAACTGAAGATTTGATAAGAAAGTCGAAAAATCAACTGACCTATATGTCGTTTTCCATGGAAGTAACTGTTTCTTAATAAACATTTATGATTTATAAGCTTACATTTGCTAAAACATGTAAAAAAACAAATTAATTACAATAACTTGACTGTATTTTAAATAACAATGTCTGTCTAGAAAGAGATTGAACCCTCAACTTGCATGAAATTTAATAAAAGAGTTTTATGATTTATCATTTATTTCAATCAAAAATAAAATACAACACAAATCAAACATAACAGTACACAACAGCTTTATCATTAGGTTATGTTACTTTATATCAATTCTTTTGACCAAGAATTAATACAAAGTAACCATCTGGCTGACTCATCACTTAACCTATTTCTATGTTTTCTAATTACTAATGATGCTTTAGAAAATAATCTCTCAGCAGGTACTGAAGTTGCAGGTATTGAGAGAAAATCACGGGCCATCTTCGATAAAGTCGGATACTCTGTCTCATGCGTCCTCCACCAATCTAAAATGTCTTCCGAGCTGGCAGTTCTTGGTTTTCTCAGGTACTCCTCCAACTCGTCTATCACTAAGCCTTGAAGACAAGATCCAGATGACGTCGAGGGACATTCATAGAGTTTATCAAAGTCTATAATGTCTTCATCTTCATCACATACTTTATTTTCTTTTCTTGGCAATTCCAGAGATTTGTTCAGTGAGTGTAGACTTTTATATTCTTCATAAAGTTCATTGAACTTGCGCAGACTTTCTGTTTTAAGTTGCTTCCCCCACATTGTCAGGTCAAAAGTCTGAGCCTTATGCCTTGGGTCTAAAATTAAAGAAGTACAATAAATCCAGTTGCTCTTCTTATAATGTTTAAGCATTTTGTCTCGAGCTGCTTGGAAAGCTAGAATGAGCCTTTCATCCACTTCAGATCGATTAGGTTTCTCATCTAACTGTTTTACCATGGATTCAATTTTATCTAGCAAGAGATTGAATGATACAATGACTAGCGGTAATGTAACATATTTGTCTCCACCAAGTTTTGTACTTAAAAGTTTAAAGTTTATTAGAAATTTATGTAATTTTTCGAGTACCTGCCATTCACTAGCTGTGATTTGAAAATCATTCAATTCGGTGACAGAACTGCACAATATGTTAATGCCCGCTCTCACTTTTAAACCAAATCCAATCATATCATGTGTGGAATTCCATCTTGTTGGACAGTCAAGAATGGCATTTAGATTTGATGGCACGCCAGCTGCTTCACAAGCAGACTGAAACTTCTTCTTCACTATCTCACTTCTTTTTATTTTACTGGAAATACTGCGTAACTTTGTTACAGATGTACGCGAGTCAGCAATATTTGGTGCATATTCTTCATCTTCCTCAGTTTCGTCTGCATAGTCTTCATACTGCTGATCTTGCGCGTTAGTGTCAGACTCACAGTGTAATGCTAAGGTCTCTAATAAATCTTGTACACCAAGGTTTAAAATGTGAGCAAAGCACCGGAAATGTTGATTGTCTGAATCAAAGTGTGGCAACTGTTTGCCCAGTTCATACATAAATTTGGTATTTGCAGTTGCGTTGTCGACCGTGATACCTTGTATTTTATCAATTATGCCATATTCCAATAAACATTCATGGAAAATCGTTGCAATATCTTCCCCAGTATGTCGACCGCGTGATGGTATAAAATCAAGAACTACAGATCGATACTTCCATTCGTTGTCTATATAATGCATAGTAACCCCGTAGTAACTCCTACCAGCAATTGACGTCCACCCATCAATGGTAAATGACATTTTAGATGATAATTGTTGAAGTCGTTCCTTGAGATTAAATTGGAGCTCTTCAAATCGCTCTTTGACTTTCCTTCTAAGTGTAGACCTTTTAGGAAACTCCATATTAGGGCAAATACGTCGAAAATATACTTGTGTAGCTTCGTCATCGAAAAATGAGAAGGGAAGATATTTTTTCACTACCCAATCAACTGTAGCTGTCGTGATGTTGTCACTGCTGTTTTCCGACTGAAATAAAACAATAAATCTTGTGTTATTATTTAAAACATACTAGGTTTGAGCGTTTAGGAGGAGGAGGTTTGTTGTTGTTAAATCGAGAAAATCGTTAAATTGACATTTGTTATATTAAGGTTGCACTGTACTGTAATTTACCAAAATAAAGTACTTAGTTGTTACTGGCCGATTATGAAAACAAATGAAAATATAGGTGTTTATAAAAATATTTAAGACGATAATTACATACTTAATATGTCGCACCCCTAGATGAAAACACCACTAACTCAAAAATACTTACGTAAGTTAATGGCGTTTTTGAAAGTATCGCATGAACAGCTACGCGGAGTTAAAATTCCCGTAGCGACAATTTCGACCATTGTTAAAAATGACGCGAAATATGTACCTATGTATTACTATTTTATCAATATCTATAAAATATTCCGAAGTCAGTTTAAAGTCATTTGTTCAAAAAAGACTTTTTTGAGTTCCTGGAGTTTTCATATAAAAAAAATATATTCTTACCTGTCCACTTCTTCCAGCGGTTACTAAAAAGCTTGTGATATCTCCACTTAATTTTGGTTTAACAGGAAGAAATATTTGTGATTCCTTTTTGTGGAAAGATATTAGATGTTTCCTTAAGCCTGAAGTGTTTCTGTTTTTCATTTTTATTTCAGTCTTTTTATGTTGGCACAATTTACACAAGGCAGTTTGGGATGCATGAATTATTTCGAAAAACTCCTCAAATTTGCTTTTGGGTCTTTTAGATCTGTGACTCAAACTCTCGTTACTCGGACTAGAATAATTTGAATCTTCGTCACTCATATTAAATTGTACACGTGATACGTTTTTAGAAAACAACAAGAATTAGTAAAAACAATTATTAAGTTAGACTCGAAGCACAGCTCAATTGGAAATGACTGGAATTAAAATAATTCCTTTGTTTATAGTACGTTTCCTTGCTTTCTACCGCGCCGCCTCGCCACGTGCCGGCTCTATTAAAAGGATGCCGCCGCAAATCAAACGATGCCGCGTGCGGCGTACAAACACAGATTATTACCTACTTGTACAGACGCGACGCGTGAATAAAATATATGTAAAGAATTAGTGCCAATCACTATTCTTTACATATAAGTGAATGTTTTGGCGTACATCTATACTAATCTATACTAATATTATAAAGCTGAAGAGTTTGTTTGTATGTTTGATGACAGAAGTTTTAAAATAAATAAATAAATCCTGAACGTCACTATACCTCCAAAGTTACTATTCTTCGTGGGCGAAGTCGCGGGCACTGCTTGTAAATACTTTTTTTTTTTTTTTATTTATTTTTTTTTATTTATTTATTTCATATACAAGAAAAAAAAATACAAAGATACAATTTAGTCCCACAAAACCGACTTGTCGGTTTGACTGAGGGATCTTTAGTCTCTTAGCTTATAATTATAATTATGTAGGTATATAATACAACTATAACTGTATCAGGTAAAGTTAAGTGCACAATAATTGGATTTAGACTGAATTACAACAAACTGAAGGAAAATTTAGCGGTGATAATAATAAGATACAATTGTTGTAAGATATAAAATACGTGTGTAAAAAACAACCACGCCTCCGAGCCCTCAGATGGGCTCGGAGGCGTGGTTGTTTTTTACACACGTATTTTATATCTTATAGAAATATTGCATTGTGAATGCAAAAAAATAAATAAAAACATACAATTGTTGTGTTAAATAGTAGTCATCAGATAATCTTTTAATATTTTTTTAAATTTATTTTTATCCGTTTCACATCTAATAGTTTCGGGCAACGAATTAAGAAGATATGGTATACGCTTCTGTAAAGTTCTGTCACCAAAATAATTTTGAACCCTAGGAATTACAAATTTCTTTTTTGAAGTGGCTCTAGTGATCTGGTTATGATTTATGTATTCAAAAGTGGAGACACACTCTCGGCTGCCGTGATTATTTACTAATAATAAATCGCAGGCTTTTTATTTTATTAGTAGGTAAGTACCTACGCTTTTTATATTATTTTATTAATTATGTAGAATTTTTTTACACGTTTCAAGTATATTTAAAAGTGGCTACAATATTTATCAAACGGGTGATATTTGAACACTTTTTTGCTATTTTTTCTTGTAAAAACTTAAGAAATATAATGACTAAATGTACAATAATAGTACCTAAGTAATTAGTTTAAAACCATATAATCAATATTATAATATATACTTACTAGAATAAATTATTATGACATCTACTACCTATCCTTACCATTTTATTCTAATCATAATACTACTTGCGTGATCAGTATAATGTATTCATTTTCATTATAAGCACTCTGAAACTTATTTATTCTTTGGAACACCTGTAGGTACTCTTAAAATTCGAAATTATTTTGCATGAGTATACCTACGCCTACGCCCTGTGGCGGCAATCAAATAGTGTCAAATGTTGTGATTTCGGCGCGGCGGCAACGATTGTTGTATATGATTTCAAAAGAAGCCGCCGGCGCGTGTATTATAACCATGTGCTTCCGAAAAGCAGCAAATTTCTTTGAGAAGTAAGTACAAAACCTTTGATGCCGCATTATCAAAGTGCCGATGGTTAAAACATAACTATGCATGCACTCAGTTTGATTTTAATGGATATTTTTTTATTCGCTATGTAGGTATGTTTATGGTATTAGTCGTAATGCGCATAGATCCAGTTTTTCATATTCTTTGATACAGTTTTTTGCGTCTCATAGAATTCCTAAGCGTACCTATACACCGAACTGTTACACCTAACTACTCCGTGAAATAGCGCTAAGTCCTAGCTGCAAGACGCAAGAGTCTTGCAGGCTTAGTCTTGTTCTTGCTCAAGTCTTGCACGGTCAGTCTTGGTCTTGGTCTTGCTAAAAATACGCGGTCTTGTTCTTGGTCTTGGTCTTGCAAAAACGCAAGAACAAGACCAAGACTGCAAGACCAAGACTGAATTTGGGCAACACTAGTAATAACTGCACCAGTTACTATTTAAAATACCTAAATCTCGATAGGTGTGCCTCTAATATTTAATTTCCCTCAATTTCTCCAGGATCACGTCACCTGGCCCTGACCTGATAACAAAGGAATAAACTAGAAAGTTTTTTTTTAGTTTCATTTGAAACAAAAAAACAATTTTCCAAATAGGTATAATACGCGACACGTTCGTAAACCTGAGCCAAACATGAGTAAAAAATACATAGTTAGAATAGCTAAGAAAGTGGTTTCCTAAAATCGTTCGCAATGTTCCGTCAATACAGTAAAAGTTCCCCATTCACGGTTTCCTTATCCGAGAGAGAAAAAAATTGCAACACAGTTCCTGTATTCGCGGCTAAAAATTTCATTATTCGAGGATGAAAACAGTAAATAGAAAGAGATTCAGTCTTTTATTAAAGTAGCGGCATTATTTCAGTTCTGGTATATGCCCAGGCGGCTTTCATGAAAGATTTGACCAAGTGGACTAATGTCAATTAAAAAACACCTTACCGACACAATACAAAAGCAAGTTAAAAAAAGAATATTACCCCTCGTGGTAATAGAGTAGTTCTACGTTCGTAGTACATCGACGAGGATCGAACTACTCCTAGGTCCGCTTGGTAAGGAATACCTACATTAAATTTAAAAAGTCTGAGTGAAGGTTTATACGCCAATTAACTTTGTGATCATGAAAGCTGATCGATCTATGGAAAGGAGCCTTACTCTTATGGCGGTTCACACACTAGAACTGCGTCCCGCCGCGGTGCGCGTAGCGACAAAAACGCGCCCCCGCGCGGAGGCGCAGATCTGCCTAACTTAGCGGTTAATCTGCTTCCCCGCGCAGATTTTCAATACAAGTTAACCTTACTTCTTCACGCCCCGCGCTCCCGCGCAGAATCTGCGCGCGGGGCGCCTACCCGCGCGTTCCCGCGTCGGCAGTGTGTTGTCATAGGCGTGTTTTCTATATTAATTGAGATACTTGCATACAACAATAAAATCTGCGGCCAGTGTGTTGACCGCCTAAAAGGTAAATTTATAATGCTACAGCTCAAATTGATTTCATTTTTATAAATATTCGTTTTATTTTGTAACTTGTAACGCATCCCCTATGATTCCATACTAATTACCATTCCATATTCACAGTTTCTATATTCGCGGCATATTTTTGGAACGTTAAACCCCGCGACCGTGAATAAAGATATTTTAATGTAGGTACTGTTACTGACATACGAAACTTCGATTGATTACGCATCCACCAACGTCTGTGAGTAGGCTATAACGAAGCGCCATCTAACAACAACAAGCGATAACCGTATTCTTAGTGTCTCACTAGATGGCAATACGTATCGTGTTATTTGTGTTCTCACTAGTGTCATCTATCGTAAAATAGAAGGAAAGCAATATAGCCAGTTGAATAACCAGTTTTAGGGTGTAACGATTTTCTTGTACTAAGTGGTGTCTCTGTATATTATCTACTTTGTGTCCAGAGTATCCGTTTAGTAGGTCCGGACATCGGTATGTACAATTATTTTTAAATGGCGATAATTTTTTATACTGTCATCCAATTTCAACAAAAGAAAGCCTTAAATTCATTTTGATTGATTATTGATAAATTTATTAAATGCGCATGCACTCGCACATCTATTAAAAACTTTAGCCTTCAATGGTATGCTATATAAGAATTACAATTCATTCATATATACACTCGGCGTCAAAAAAATCGCACCTCTAAGAAAATCACGTTCAAATGGCATTAACTCTGGATATGCACATGCAGTCGTATTAATTATAATTTTATTTAAAAGGTTACTTAATTAACTTAATAAAAAAACATTATTTTTCATTATCAAATAAAACCTAAAGCAACAAATAAAGGGTCACAAAAATTCTAAGGAAATTTTGCTGCTCGGGAGAGTCGCGAGTTGCGCTAACTTTGTGGGTATAAAGAGGTCAACACGGGTTCAATGTGGGTCATTCGCTATTAAACCGTTGAAGGGGACACACGCACTGATTTTACTGAAGAAAGAACATCTGGAAAATGGACACTACAGCTGATGAGGCCGCTCAAGTGGTTGCACTACTGCAAGCAGGGGTGCGGCAGTGTGATGTCGCCCGGCAACTGAATCTGAGCCGTTTTTCGGTTCGTAGAGTCTACCAGCGCTTTTTAGAGACCGGTGGCTATATCCGGCGACATGGGTCCGGTAGACGTCGCTGCACTTCGGAAAGAGACGACCGGTTCGTTGTGTCGTACTCTTTGAGAAATCGCTTCTCAAACGCTGTTCAGCTGCAACAGGAGCTCCAGGCAGTTCGCAGACGCACCGTGAGTGTATCCACGGTTAGAAGAAGACTGAAGGAGAAGAACATAGCAGCCCGCAGAGCTGCTACAGGTCCAAAATTGACTGCAGCGCACCGACGAGCCCGCTTGCAGTTTGCTCGCGACCACGTCGATTGGACCATTGAGCAGTGGGGAGCTGTTCTCTTCTCAGACGAGACACGAGTGTGTCTTTTCTGCAACGACCGACGAAGAAGAGTATACCGGAGGCAGGGTGAACGTTTCGCTCAAGCCTGCATCCAGGAGACGGTGGAATATGGAGGCGGATCCTGCATGTTCTGGGGCGGTATGTCGGCTGCCGGCAAAACCGACCTGGTCTGCGTCTCCCGGACCGGAGGTGCTCGCGGACAAGGGTCGCTGACTGCGCGCCGCTATATCACAGAGATCCTGGATGTGCATGTGGTCCCTTTTGCCGAATCTTTTGGCGAGGGGTTCACATTAATGCACGACAACGCTCGCGCACACACTGCAGCCATCGTGAACGACTTCCTGCGGAGGTCCCAAATTCCTGTGATGCAGTGGCCAGCGAGAAGTCCTGATCTGAATCCGATAGAGCACCTCTGGGACCATCTTAAACGTAAGGTTCGATCTCGGGATCCGGCTCCTTCGACTCTAGAGGAACTCCAAACCGCGGTGATTGAAGAATGGGGTCTTATCCCTCAAGAAGAGCTCCTGAAGTTGGTGAGGTCTATGAGGGACCGTATGGAAGCCGTCATCAGGGCAAGGGGGGGTAACACTAGATTTTGAGTTAATTTTAAGACACTTTTTGTACATTTTTTTTGTAAATTATCGATTATTAATTAGGACTTAATTAAGATTTTTTATTATTTTTCAAATTTTTATGCTTTTTGTATAATTTTAATTAAAAAAAAGATTGCACTTAATTGTTGTTTGATGCTCCTTTTTGTTACCTTTCTAATGATACCTAACACTATCCTCTATATAAGGTTTAGGAATTTTTGAATAAGATTTTTATAAGGTGCGATTTTTTTGACGCCGAGTTTAGTATATATATGAATGAATTGTAATTCTATTGTATTTTAATTGAAGTAGTATGTACGAAACATGATTAACGCAAACTTATTTCTATGCCTTCTTTCAATTTACGAAATACAATATTATAGTTTTAACTATATTATAAGGAAGATCAAGTATTGCTAAAAATTACCAGGATGGTAAAGTAGTTTAGCGGTTTTAGCGATCTAACCTGATTTGCCAGAACGTCGTCGGCTCAACCGATGTGTTTATTTCTTCCACTTTTGCATAAGATATTGCATGTTGAAATAGTAAAATATTTATAAAATCGTAATCCAATAGGTCTAAAACAAGTTTAAAAATACGAGCGATTGATTGTCACGACCACGTTTCTCGAATAAGGAAAAAAGTTTCCCTAGCAATTTCACGCTTCCACCAGATAATCGATGTCATACTATATAATAAACTTAATTTATATCGACAGAAATGAGATGAAGTCGTTTCAAGTGTTCCCTTGAAATTACCAGACAAGATCGAGTTGGGTCTCTCAAACTGAATTGAATTAGCTGTGAGATTCGTATGTTATGCTTTTCGTAATTTCTCCCGAGATTATATTTTAAATTATAAATTGAAATCGCTTATCTATCTTTATCTCGAATATTATACTCGAAGATAAAAATATCATATAATATAATAGATAATATTATATTATACTCTAATACTATATCTCGAGGCTTTCACATCATTGGCAATCGCTTTAACAAAGTGTATCCATTGTACGAGTTGCTGCCGTACAATGTTTAATTTGATAAGAAATGATAAGAAGTTTGATGAAACCACGAATTTAATTTTTTGATAATTTATGCTAAATGATATGAGTAGACACCGGGGCGATCGAATGCGTACTAAATGCTATGACATTAAAATTACAATATAATGCAGTAAATGCTGAATCGGCGATGTCGCAATTGTGCGGTTGTAAAACCGTACATCCATAACGTTCGTAACAAAGTACATCGCCATCTTTAAAATTTAATTATTAGTAATTTATTTAACATCTATATTATACATATATACCTAAATTATATATATATATATATGTATGTATATACATACACCCAAAAACACACACACACACACACACCTGTGTCGGACACGCTAAGGCAAAATGATAAATTTTATAGACATATTTTTTATTATTTTGAATGGGTTCGCTCCAATCAAGCCCGGGGGCCAAGACAGGATCCACAATGGAACGAGCTAACCCAGAAGGTGCCTATTCACCCTGGCTTTAAAAACAGCATAATAAGGCATTTTGCCCCAACTGTTTTGAAATGGCGGCCTTTTTATTTTTGTTTTGTTACCAAGTTCGGGTGGATTCATCTATTTAGCAATAACTGCCAATATAAAGGTCCAACAGGCATAAGTTTGGATAATTCAAGAGAACAGCAGGCAATAAATTGACACTAAAAGGTTTCTCAATAACTCCCATAAAAACCTTTAAAAATAGCCAAAATGTCAAAAGTGGGAAAAAACTTGATGGATGTTTTTACCCTTTGAATGTTTTGAAAAAAGAGACTAGACTAACTGTTAACATACATTCTTGTTTTATTACCTAAAAATCAGTTGACTTAGCTAATTCTTAACATCGATAGTCCTAAATATTCTATGGCGAAGCAGATGTCATCGTTTATTTACACAGTTGTGGATTAACCACTTGTCAGTCCACAATAGCAATTGCTACCGATAGCCAACACTCCTCGTCAGTCCCTGGTAGCGATTGCTACCATATTCAATTTTTCGCGTGGCCTACTGTTTTTTTTAATTACGATAAATTTTTGAGTTGCAGCGATCCAAATACTCTGTGGTGGATTCTTTATTTAATCAGCTTTACGGTAGTATTTTTTGTTTGGTCCTAGCTTCAGTATTTAGAAAATGGCATTTTTATCTAAAAGTGCCGAAATTTATATTTTCACAATTCGCGCAGCATTAAGACTGTTGAGAGGGATGGAGCGCGCAGTAGCGGACTGACAAGTCGCTAAATAATAAAACATTTAGTGAAACGTACTTTGTTGAGATATACGTTAAAAAACGTAACATATAATGTGTTCTGTCAACGCTATGGACTGAAAACGATTGGTTAACAGTCTCATGTACATTTTCGACCTATTGTGTGCGTTAAATGTGTAATTATCGCTGTCACTAAACATCAGTTCACTGTCGTTGAATAATCGATTACCACGTTAAGCATTGACATTGTTCTCACTATGACGGCATGTAGAGATGCAACCTATCTACAATGAAGATTCAATATACATATAACGTTTGTATAGAATCGTCGGATAATTACAGAGACAGGCACGTCACCAATTGAAAGCGCTGTCTTGGAAATTGGAGAGGGCGGGTGATAACCACATTTTTCCCGAAAATTAACAAGAATAAAATAAATAAGTATTAAATAAATAATATTAATATATTCAACCAAAAAGTTGATAGACAATGGAAAACGCCTATTCACATTTACTGCACCTGAATAGGAATTTGTCATGGTTTCCATGCTTTTGTTTCCTGAAACGGTAGCAATAACGCTTTTGGAATATCAACTTGATTGACTAAGTTAGCTAGAACTTTTGCAGCAGCGAATTAACCTAATGATTTTTTTTATTTTAATTCAATGATAATTACTTAACACTGTTTCAAATTTCGATAAAGTAGTTTTTTTTTTGAGTTCACGTAAAAAGATAAAGAGTGCAGCCGGCGTTCATCGATTTATAAGACGTTATCACGTCAAAAAAAGGTTTTTATGAAAGTCAAATTGTTATAATTTTTATTGAATAACCTAACAGACCAAATTTAAATGTATACGGTGTTCTTTTGATAAATATTTATATAAATACGGGAAAATAGGAGAAAGTGAACTTTCTCCCAATTAATTTATATTTTTTTATATGGATTGCATGTATTACAAACCTTTTTTATTCTAGTTGAAGCATTATACGGACTTTACAAATTATTCCATGAAATTTCTATGGCAGAAACATAAAGAATAGCGTTGAGGCGGGGCATTAATCGAGAGCGACGGAGTGTAAAAAATCGCACTCTCAGTGTTATTCACTTATTTGATTCACATGTGATATTTATTTCCCTTTTGCTTGTTACACTTCATAAATTCTGTTCATGTTCGAAAAATAGTAGCATAGATAATGCTCAGCAGATTTAGTGAGCGTACTTATTGACAAATTTTAACATGTCTAAATAAGTTTCGGTTTTGGTGTCGACTTCGTTTTGTTAAGGCATTAAATTTATGTTCTATAAAGTATTATTTGCTATTTTCTTTAAACAACAACGTTAACACAACGCTGAAATAAAATACAAAGAACATTTTTCTGACGTTAAATATTTCATTCGGGTGCATTCTTGACTACAAAACTTATTCAAAATTATCAAAAGATCGTTAAGAACACTTCCGCACTGATATTCAGCGTCCGAGTCGCACTTAGCCAGTTTTTTTATTTGGATTATGCAGCCGAATAATGCTCGCCGCCCACATATTCGAATGAATGTGGGATCTTCTAACCCTCAAAATGTTATTTAACTACACTAATTTATTTCCACTGTGCTAAATTTATATTGTCTCAAGTGAATGCTTCACTTAACGAGGAATCATTGGTGGAATTTATTGTATAATCTAAGGTCTTTGCTAATATTAATATCTTAATATATAAAGCTTGACAATTGTGAAGGTAATTACCTTGAAATATTTAATTTTAACGCCCGCCGCATCGTAATTCCAATTCCAAGGTACTATTTGACCTAAGTTAAATAAACACTACTTTTCTTTTCTTTTCAATCTAGGTCACAGCAACCGTCTTATATACTATTAGACTGCTTTTCCACCAGAGATGGGCGAGGTAGTTACAGTGCGCTAGAAAATGTTAGTGATGGAGGCTATTTGAACATCGGCGTTTTCCTCGCGCATTTCCTAGTCATAATTAATCTTTAACCAAAAAAAGAAAAAGTTGAAAATAAACGAAATTACATTTAATTTCGTGTAGATATCCTGAATGACCATGTTATCATGCTTTTATTGTTTGCAAAGATTTTAAGGGAAAACGTAATGCGAACAAATTTCAAACCTCTTCCTCAAATATAAAAACTGAAACTGTATGTAAGCAGAGATTTTACATGATCTTTTTTAAAAAAAATTGTTGAGAGCTATGAAGTATTTCCTTTACTCCACAAAGAGTACTCCATTTTCGAAACTTTTTATTGTTGAAGCTGCTCAAAGTTACAAGGTGTGAAGAATGACAACAATAATTTCCCTGTAAAATGACTATTCATAATATTGTTTGGAACAGCACAACATAAAACTTTTACACGAGGAGAAGGAAAATTCGAGGTATGATATAATTTTTCTTAATGCCTTGTCTTCAATGAAGACGTATGGTGGTGATTATTTTCGTGTAAGCATTAATAAGTTTACTTGTAACCTGAAAAAAATGCCCGCTCGTGAATCACTCTCGACACCGTCCCACTTCTGCGGTATTGAAAAATTACTACGACGTCGTTGGCTTTGCTTTTTTTTTATTCTCTTTCATTGGTATTTTTTCATAAATATGACCTGTAATTCTGAACAATTTAAATTTGTCATTAAATGTCGCTTTATTTACGAGATTTTAAATTTGAATCCCGATTAAATCAATGTACTAACTTGATCTATATAAATCGACTTTTGATTAATTGACACTATGTAAAAGCGTTTCTGCATATCGTTGTATCAAAACTTGGCAGTTAACAAAGATAATTCATTTAAATTGAAAATAAACCTGTCCAGACCGTAATTGGATTTGTGCAGCACATAAAGTCATTTCCGTAAGTCTTAGCTGCTGTACGAGAACGAGTTATAGTTTTATATGCGTATATCATAATATAGCAATACTATTTCCTATTTTCTTGATATGTGTAAATAATAACTGTAGGTCGCAGATAAGGATAACGGTCACAGCGTAACCAGGTTTTAGAACAGTGAAATACTTAAATAGATCTGAAGCCAAAAGTAGCAAGCCAATAAGTACTTGGATTTCTAGATGGATCCAAGAACGTCTCCAAGTCATAGTCAATTCTCCAAGACATGCAGACTCGTGTAGAGTAGTAAAATTACACACCCATTAGCCTAGCCCAAAATAAGCATTATAAGGCATGTGTTATGGATACTAGGGTAACGGATAGACATACATATCATACGGTAGTGATTGTATACAGGGGACTATTCCACAAAGGGTTATTCTAAGAATCATTCATGTGGCTGTAACGATATAAAAACTCAAAGTTTTTTTTTTAATTATAACACTTTCCAAAAATCTGGTTGGGTGTCGTTCGCTTACCCAAATTTAAAAAAAATACTTTCTAAACTATCTATTCACATTTAATAATGCTACAAAATCATTATTATATTTACAATAGTTAGTTACTAGCTAGACTTCTCTCTTTTTGTCACTGTATGTATGTTTCTCTGCGTGTTCCTTAATAAACCCAGGTAGTCAACCACCGTAATCTTTGTTTTTTTTTTATATCAGTTTATAATATTTAAGCTCACATGATGCTTTTGATAAAAATACAAAATTGCTAGACTTACGTTTACTAATAAATTGTAAAAATCTTTATTGAAGTTAATTGAACACAATTTTTGTTATCCTTCGTATTTGATATTTTACTGTCGTTGTCATTTGGTATTTTTACATTAGCAATACTGTCAAAATAGTGTAAATACTATTGTTGTAAAATACTGTTCGAAATAAACAAAATAAATAATTTTGTACAAAAGACAACTTTGTAAATATAAAAGAAGGATTGTTACCTCTGTCATCACTATATGAATAATAAATAAATACTTTTTACATTCACACCAATTAGCCTAGCCCAAAGTAAGCACTGTAAGGCTTGTGTTATGGATGCTAGGGTAACGGATAAACATATATACAAGGTGTCCCAAAAAATAGTGTCAAGCGTAAGTCCAGAGTTAGAGCACCTCTTGGAGTACCCGAATCACCCCCATGTATGTTCCGCGATTATTCGTAGTTTTCGAGCAATAATTTTTTTTCTGACTTTTTGAAAATTTTGATCCAAAGAACTTCAAAATTTTAAATAATAAAAGTAGAACATATTATAATTTTTTTCTTTTTGCCACTGAATC
The DNA here is from genome assembly GCA_927399485.1 of Calamotropha paludella. Lineage (NCBI taxonomy): Eukaryota > Metazoa > Arthropoda > Insecta > Lepidoptera > Crambidae > Calamotropha > Calamotropha paludella. The sequence continues at coordinate 25,153,324 of OV656803.1, read as the reverse complement.
TACTTTAGTGCTTCTTTTATGTCTAAAATAATCAGCTTCGTAACTTTAGTGGAAATTTAAAAAACAGTAGTGTAAAGTCAAAATTTGAATGTTAGTGAATAATTACTTAAAAATTCATCTTTAAATTAAAAATCTAAACAGGCGAATTCATGGTTTCTATTTTCATGGCTTGACACTATTTTTTGGGACACCTTGTATATAATACATAGATATGTAATTATCATATAAATATATATAAATATCCATGACTCAGGTACAAATGCTCGTATTCATCATACAAACATCTGCCCCTACCGGGATTCGAACCCGGACCGTCGGTGTGAAAGGCAGGATCGCTACCGTTGCACCAAACGGTCGTCGAAACTATATATTGCAATATACCCTAGTTAATTGTAATAGTTTGTTAAAACTATTCCGCTCACACATCAATGTATTCATAACTATACCATGAAATATAAAGAACAAGACGCAAATCGATTTCATTGAACATTACGGTTTTGCAGTTCCGGTTAGAACACAAAAATAAAACGTAGTTAGAACGTCGATACCGTTTGTTTTCGACCTTCGCAATAGACATGCTTCAACAACTGAGTTTGCTTATAATAATGATAATAATATTTGCCATATTCACGCCAATTAGCTTTTCCCAAAGTAATCACTGTAAGACTTGTGTTACTTATCCAGAACCAGGATACAACATAGGATCACTCCTGCTCGGCCAAAGCGGTCATCATATATAGAATATCAAATAAAGCTGTATAGAGTATTTTGTTTAAAATACTAAAATTGAGATAATAATCCTAGCTACGTTTAAGTTCTGATGTAAAAGTTTCTAATCTATAAAATTAATATACGGAATGTTTTCTGCAGGCACCTGGCTGCGTCGATGTAGGTCACGAGAGCACGTGATCTTCCCAACGCGTTCGTGATGCAGAAGTAAGTACAGCATCTTACAGCTGCAAATGGCAAATAACTCTATAACGGGGTTTTAAAACTACAAGTTACTCGTAAAATTTGTTGGAATATTCTCCATCTTTTTGGTGATTCCAGTTATGTCACTCGGTTAATTTCAGTCACTTCTTCTTGAGATGTTTTTTACGTTTTTTCTATATGGCAAGTTTTTGCTCTTTTGTTAACAATAATAAAAGCAAAAGTATATAAATTTATAAACTACTAGCTGACCCGGCCACGCGTTGCTGTGTTATAAATTGTAATAGCTGACTGTGTTTATTTACATAAACTTGGTTACAGAGCGACAGTTGCTATGCTAAATTTAAACTAAAAGAATATGCATTGGCCAGTAGAGTGTTTATGGTAGAAGATAACATGCAGATTCAACATAAATTAATATGAAACCTCTCCTATGTCCTAAATCGAAACAGATATAGCAAAATTACAAAAAAAAATCATTAAAATCGATTGTGTAGTGTCGGAGTTCATCGCGGTCAAACACTGTGACAGATTGTATTTTCTCATTGAACATAAATCTCCAAATTGAACACCATTCAGAACTGTTTGATTTTCAGTTTTAAACTCAGATAGTTTTCGAATAAAGTTTTATGTATGAGGTACTGGCCGATTATAATAATTTATATAAAAATATTATTGACAAGGAAAAACACTATCGTTCGAATTTTGATTTTCATTCCACGTTTCTTTTAGAGCGAAATTGAATTATTGTCTCGTTGAAAAATGGATCCGGATCGGGAAGATTTTCCTGTGATATTTTTATGATTTAAAATGTAGCCTAAAACTGGACGAGTTGTTTGATCAACTTCAAATGGCATTTATGGATGAAGGCCTTTCTAAAGTAACAGTCCATTGTTGTCATAACGAATTCTAACTTTGGGGGATGAAGATAGGAGTGGTTGTCATTCGACTAAACAATAATTTCAGAAATCACTCGAATTACATTAATAAAAATCAACATATATTGCAAATTGGATTAGGAAGCATTTACAAGATTCTACACGAGTATCTCTGTGGAAGGAGGATAGTTTCGTACTTGGTGCCGTACAACTTCATCGACGCTCAGAAGCAGGCCGCGGCACACTTACGACATTGTGATAGGAATCCTGAATTATGTCAATACGTTCCAGAAAAATAGCATCAGTCAAAGTGAAGCGATCGAGAAGCATAAGGAAAATTTTTAGCACTAGTTTTTAACTTTAACATGTATGTAGGGTCTGGTGTCGATTCCATTTTAAAATTAAAGCAGTATCAACGCCGAATGGTATACTGTCAGAAATTTTTAATGCAATTAGCAACAAGTGACCAAGTACCAGGCTCTGCGAGTTACAACTTTGCTACGACATAATGGCGTTAAATAATTATTTTAAAAGGTATTTTAAACATATTTTATCCATTATAATAATAATTTTTAATAGCCTCTGTCTAGTGGGGTAACGGATGAACATGTATATAAGATACATTGATATTTATTTTATAGAAATACTCATAACTCACGTACAAATGCTTATATTCATGTACCTTCCGGAAATCCTGTCGGTTCGTTCAGTTCGCTTTTTCAGTTTTTCAAAACATTAAGTGTATATGTTTTATTTTCTAATATAGCCCTTTTATGTGATCATGTGATACACAATACGTGATCACAACTATGACGTCATATGGCCTATAACTAGCGGACAATCAAGATGCTTATAACGATGACTCATTTGCCAAAATCAGCCCTAACTCTTCAATTATGTTCATTACCTTTCCTTGTCTCTGTCGTAATTGGGGACAAATATCATAGTCCAAAATATTTATTGAGGATTATTTACCAGTAGCAGTCGTATCAAACTTAAGAAAAAATCGGTTGTCTGTAAAGTTAGTTTACGGACGATAATTTTACGTGATAGCGTTATAAGAAAACATTGATGAAAAATTGCATCCCTTTTAAATATTTTTTTTGACAAATTTTGAAAATGAAAATTATGAAGAAATAACTTGCCGACCAATATAGTTATTTCGTTAATGAATTAACATTACATATTTATGTTTAAATTTAAAATATTTAAAACAAAACCAGCAAGTAAAGGATCAGCAAGCAATTTCATGTTACTTTATCAACCGCCAAAACAGGCAGTATTAGGCTAAAGAGACGTACTTTCTGACCTGTTCCTGCACAAGTATCAAAGTACATTTTATACAAATTTAGTAATGGAAAAACATTAAAGTGCTAAAACTAAACCGAATCTAAAGTTTTTAAGATAAAGCAATTACCATTAATCTTGAATCATACTTTGCATCATAATATCAATTCGGAAAAGAAAATCAATTATCAAATTCCACTAGCTGTCGTTAGATTAAAGGTCTTTTATTCGTCGTTAGTATAACACGATCATATCACTATTAATTATGGAGCGATCTCGAGGACGATACAGGCCCAAATAATAGTTATAGCCATTACTTTCATCAGAGCATAATAGAAAAAGTATTAAGGTAAAATTTCCGTTGGAAGGTACTTCATTCTTTTAATTAATTGGTATTCCATGTCAGCATACTTGAAACCAACTGGAATATTTGCATTATTTTGTGTACCAAGACCAACAAAGAATTATTAATTCACATTTCAACTATGCCATTTAGTTGCCCCCTATTGAAAAGTCACTTCTCAGGATTTGTATTCAAATGCATATGTCCCGAGACCAGATTGCAGAACCGTTGCAGTGGTTTTATTGTAAAAGAAAATGTCTTTCACATAATCCTGGAAGTTATGACGTGACAATATTAAGGGAGAGAAACATGATAATCTATTTGATGTAGCCGATAAAACTCCACGTTGATCGCAAAGGTTATGGGTACGATATCCGCATAATTATATATCCCGGTCCTTGCTAAGTGACCGTTATATCTGACTAGTGAACCTGGCAGATGATATCTTACCTAAAAGTCAGCATGTGTACTAAATATTTTCGTAATAAGAAAAACTGGACCCAATCTACCTTGTCCAAGTATTTGTCGTAGTATGTATTTCCAAAACTTACGACATTTCATTTGACGAATTTTCATACAATGTTTCAAACCCCTTTTCATATATTTCTTATTGCGGAGATTACTGAATAAGAGGCCGAAAGTGGATGGAAATATGTATATTGCGAAATTATTATTAGAATATGTACAAGCAGTGTGATTGATGGCAAATGACAAGAAGAATGACATTATGGGCTTTTTTCAGTGAAATAGAAAAACATAGACAAATATACAATATGTACAAAAGAGTACGCAACATCCTCCCCCTTTGTGCAAGCACTAATTACTGGAAGAAATATTGAGTCTCACAAGCTTGCTCAAGGGACGACGTAGTGTACCCGCCGCAGTTGATACGTCCACCACCCGTACTACATTATCGCGTCCTGGGTAAGTCGATATGACCCGGCCGCGTGGCCATGTTCCGCGAGGGAGGTTGCTGTCAACGATGAGCACAAGGTCGCCTGTTGATATCTGGTTCGCCAGATGTTGCAGGGGAATCTGTCTAGGTTGCATTGTTGGCAGGACTTCCTTCACCCAGCGTGACCAAAAGAAGTCTGAGAGGCGCAGAGCCTTTTTCCACTCAGCTCGACCTACTAGTACTGAGTCATCCAAGGTGGCCGGCAATGCGCTGTTGGAAGATGAGCCAATCAAAAAATGGAACGGCGTCAAGGTCTCCTGATCATCCGGGTGGACAGACACGTGTGTCAATGGGCGAGAATTGACGATTGCTTCAGCTTCCGCAAGTAAAGTTATGAGCGTCTCCTCTTTTGGGGCCCGGTCCTTCAGGGTAGCGCTTAGAGCTGTCTTAATCGAACGGACGAGCCTCTCCCAACAACCACCAAAGTTCGGGGCGGCAGGAGGAATGAAGCTCCAGTTGATGCCGTTACTCGTAGCAAAATCGTGTACGCTATTACTGTAGAAAGCTCGAAGTATTCGGTTAGCGCCCACAAAAGCCGTGCCATTATCAGAAAATATTGTTGTCGGAGCACCTCTTTTTGCGATGAATCTGCGAATCGCCAATATAGCAGAATCTGCGGACAGTGAGTGTACCAGCTCTAGGTGTACTGCTCTCGACGTCATGCACGTAAAAAGTGCGACGTATCTTTTGTCGTGTTTTCGACCAATCGCTACGATGATGGGACCAAAATAATCCAGCCCAGTGAAACTGAAGCAGCGAGTATGATGTGCCAAGCGCTGAGGTGGTAGATCGCCAGTTGGTGGTACTTGTGGCCGGGTCTTGCGAATTTTGCAGAAAGTGCACTGATGCGCTACGAATCTCACGGTGCTTCGAAGATGTAGCAACCAATATCGTTGCCGTAACTCATTGATTACCGCTTCATGGTTTGCATGACCCATCTTGGTATGGTAGTGGTACACCAACAATCGAACCACTGGATGCCGGCCATCTAAAATAATAGGGGCTTTGACCTCAGGACTCAATTCCTCAACTGCTGCAATCCTTCCTGCTAGGCGTAGGATATACTCTTCTCCCAGTGCAGGTGATAGTTTAGCCAAACGGCTGTTCTTGGGTAATGGTTTGCCGTAAAAAAGACAGTGAAATTCTTCAGAAAAGCATTCTAATTGCGTTTTTAATAATACATGCCTTTCTGCGGCTTTCAGGAACTCGAGAGTAAGAGGAATGGGAACAAGTGGGATGGGAGTATTGGTTGTGGACGTATTTCTAAAACGACGACGACTATGGTCGGGTAACGGAGAATTTTGAATAAGCTGCCGAAATATAAACGCGGCTTGGTGAACACGTGCGGTAGCGCGTACCAAGCGTAGCCAGTTGCTAAATCGTGAGCAATTTACTGTGACTGCTGAAGGCAGTATGGCGCGCTCGTTAAGGACCGCGACTATTGCTCCTGCCTTTTGCTTCAATTCCGTTTGAGCCAGCGGTAACTCGATAATTGGCTCTGAGGGCCAAAAGGACCAAATATTGCGGAGATTACTGAATAAGAGGCCGAAAGTGGATGGAAATATGTATATTGCGAAATTATTATTAGAATATGTACAAGCAGTGTGATTGATGGCAAATGACAAGAAGAATGACATTATGGGCTTTTTTCAGTGAAATAGAAAAACATAGACAAATATACAATATGTACAAAAGAGTACGCAACATTTCTAATACCTAAAATTCTAACTCAAAAAAAGTTGGTGCAGTCATAATTATAGAGCACCCATAATTTTGTCACAGCAAGTGATTTTTAGTGTATTACCTGGAAAAATGTGTCTCCAGTTGGCACGTGCCGAAAAGACAAACCAGTGAAGTTAGGGTTTCAGATTTTAGTTAGATTTATAAAGCATAATTGAAACAATAAAATAAAAAAACGAATAATCACATCAAAAAATATGTCAGAACTACTAGAATCTATGCGCAAGCTGAAAAACCGCTTCTCCAGCTATTACAAATGTTTCCTTGTTAATTCAAGATAAGATTTTTTTTTTTTTACTCCAAAATTAGAGTCAAATTGATTCTATAGAAAAAAAATCTTTTAATAAGGTTTCTAAGTTTTAAGCAGAATACTGTTCATGACATTTAAAACACTCCGCAATTACTTTATATCGAGTAGTGTCAGATAGAATAGACTATATTACCAACATTTTCATTCCGAATCACTTAGTAGTATATATTAGTAGTATAACCTACCCGCCAAGCGTGGAGAAGTGGCCAGTTAAACCCCTCATTTTTGGGAGGAGCTTCCGTCCAACAGTAGGTGCTGCGATGATAACGATGAATTAATGAAAACACTTCATTGTAACACTCAGTGACTTTATCCGTCCAAAAAATATTGTTTGCGTAATTAGGGTTCCCCCTTAACTGCCTGATGTACAACTCGCAGAAGTTCGTTCTGGGTGCAAGATCGGATTGCATCAGCTCCTGTTGACATGTTGAGAAAGCCGAACGAAGGTAGCCGTCGCTGTTCAACGGGGGGTCTACCATCAATAAATAATGTGTCTGGCAAGGTGTAAAAACCATCGAAACTGTCCGTCTATTGAGGTAACATCTTTTTATAGGTCCCAAAGTAACATATATAAAATTTTGCTTTTATACTATAGCGATAGTATAATTATAATTTATTAAAATTTAGGGGTGTCTGGCAGATGGTGGCAACTGTGATAAAGTCATAAGTGTCCGGCAACGGATGACGAGATTTCTAAAGTTATCCCGAAGAAAATATAAAAAAGTCGGTTTTTTTTTTTTTTTTTTTTTTGCCTGTAAAGTCGGTTTTACGGGCGAAGATTTTACGTGACAACGTCTTTTTCTCGGTAGAATATTTATTGATATGAATATAATTAAATTGCACAATGCGCGCGGCAGACCGATCATAGTTGAGTGGGAGAGAGACGCAAGGCATTCGGCGGGCCTCTCTCTCGTTCGGTGACTCATCGTAACGTTACCGAGCGTTACACTTTTTCATAAGTGACTCCCAGCCGCAACCAATTTATAAGACGTTATCACGTCAAAAATTAAGCCTTATACTCTAACAAATTTTAGGTACTATTTTATACACTTTTACAACCTGCTACCTGCCAAAGTAACCACAACCCAAACTCTATAGTCGCTGGTAGTTGTTACCTATATAGGGGACATGTGCAGAGAAACTTTCAGCTTTTATAAAATGAGGAAGGTCTGGCCGTCGTGGGCTCTTGCTCTATTAAGTTGCCACTTTCATGGCCTACGCATTACATCATATCGTAACATTCACAGTTAGAAAACCTTTTTTCTTTTTAGAAATAAAGTTGGTTAAAACACGAAATAATTGTAAAATATCGATTAGAAGATTTGAAATTGACAACTTAACGTTTTTTTTCGACTTGACGTTTTTCGAAGCCATTAATTCCTCTTATTGAGTTTGCAACCTTTTTGAACGAAAAACTTTAAATCCGTTAAAAAGTACACTGTTGAATAATCTATGATAACTTCAGTTCTATGCAGTGACGGCTTACTACGGTTAACAATATTTTTCGCTTTGATAATTTATTACATTTTTACGGGGTTTTTTGTTATATAACATATAAATATATTATAAGCTAAATTATTAAACAAGCAGTTTATCAGTTATTGGGAAACGTACAACTTTTTTACTTGATTCTTGAAAGCAGCAATTGACTTAGCAAGTCTGATTGCAATTTGAAGTAAATTCCAGTGTACAACCCGCACAATAAAAGTACAAAAGGTATATATATAATATGCAATGAGATTTGAAGGCGTAGATGAGCCATTCTCCTACCTGGAGAAAATAGAAGCGTTCTTTGAGATAACGAGGGTGAGAAGGATTAATTTGCATTTTGTACCAGATAGAAAGTATGTGAGTGTTCCGATGAAGTTAAATGGGGAGCCACTTAAGGTGAAAACGATAATGAGAATCAAGATTATGTTTAAGCCAAATATGAAACTTATACTAAAATTCTGATAGCGCTCCTGTTTCTTTAGCTGGCCCTCTAATAGGGTTAGGTAGCGGGAAGGAGAACAGCAGCATTTGTACAAGCGCTATTTTAGTAGGAGCGGGTAAAAAGTTACGTAAGCTCCGCAAAAGAAACCTCAATGCATACAACTTATGGCTAATAGCTTAAATTGCGGTTAATGATTAAACGAACTTACCTTGTACGTGAAGTTCTTTCATAATTATATGAAGGCTTCGTCCTCGGGATTAGAAAATAATACTTGTAATAGCGCTTAGTTCACCACTAGTCACGCACTATATTTGAGGGTAGACAAGAAACAAAAACTTTCGATAGCAACCTTGTCCGATGTCGTTTCGCACGCATCATTTAGTTTAGAGAATAGGAAAATATTTCAGTAACTGTGATACCTGAAATGGGGAGGGTGGGGTCTAATAGGGAGGTATCTTATTACTTTCTCTTAAAGTGAGTATTTCAGAATTTTTAATGTTTATTTTTGAAAAAAATTGCTGTTAATGATGCAAGTAAAGTTAAAAGCTTCTTTGATAATCTTTCAAGGGTGAGTGATTCATTAGGATAAAATTGGCTTAAGTAATTAATTACTATTGTTGTGTCCCAAGTTAATATAATATTTAGGTAGGGGCGGACGCAAGCGGTGTATAACTTAAAATATCTTTAGATCCTTTCATCTGCTCCTAGATTGTTACTCATTAATAGTGCCAACGCTAATCGGCAGGAGCTCAAAGAGCCGTATTGAAGTCCATCTTCATAAAATTGATTAAGAAAGAAAAGAATTTGTGGGATAGAATACAAATCGTAACTGTTATTATTACAAACAATTACCAGCGCTTTAAATAAACATCATACTGCTTAAGGGACTTGTCAGACAGTGAGGCCATCATAACATTAATCACCGAGGGCGGTATACTTCTTAACCACGCCGTTCGCATAATATTCCTGCCACCAGGGTACCTAAGCTTCTATGTTGCAGTTGTTAGAATAAACATTTATTGGGTCTTTATTTGCCTCAAAAACAACCAAATCACATAACAAAAGACTGCTAAAAACCAGATACCAGGGTTGTGTAGGCCAAATTGGGACAACCATAATACCAGTAGCCTTACCAGATATTATTTTTCTTAAATTCTTTAAGATTGTAGAGAAAGATGGAAATGCGTAAAAAAAGTAATTTGTCCAAGTAATCGAATATGCGTTAATTGCCAATGCATCTTGGTCTTTATGCCAAGAAACATAGTAACTACATCTTTTATTTACTCGACTAGCAAACAAATCTATATTAGGTACACCAAATGATAATACTATCATATTGTACGCCCAGTCTGCCAATGCCACACATCCTTTGTAAACTCTGTGCGGTGGGGAAACTGGATTCATATAGGAGATGGCGTCGTGTTATCGATGCGAAGTCTTATCTTATTGAAAGGTCTTTTAATTACGTTACGCCACCATTGTAAGTCAGATTGTAATTCTAATGGTGAATGCATACATTTATCCTGTTTTTTAATAAATAAAGGTATTTACCTCGTTCAAACTGTTAAGTATATAGCCAACACTATTCTATAGCTGGATAAAGGGAAACTAATTGTCCGATGAAGCGAGCAAACTCTCGAACTTGACGTCGCTCTAAGGGTTAAAAAAATCTCTATTTCCTTACAAATATGTTAAATTTTATATTCAGGCAACGTGATCTGGAGTTTTTTTGAGTCAAGTATAAATCCAAAAAATATACATTAAGTATGTGGTATCATCAAACTTTTACATGTTATTAATTTATTTGACAGTGATCTGTTACGTAAACAATCCCTATAGGAGTGTCCCATTTGCCAATAATCATCGAAAAACTAAGCGAATAATGGGTTTCATAATTTTTGTAAAAATATACGGCGCGGTACTAAGGCCAAATGGTAGTACATTAAATTCGTAAAGCAAATATTAAAATTGAAACCTAATTTTTTTTCTAAAATTAGGATGAATTTTGATTAAGTAATAAGCGTCTTTTTTTAATATAATCTTCTAATCTTTAGTAATGTATTTTAAAACAGTACGCAAATCTTTAATTTTGAAATGATCAGTTTTAAGAAATTTATTTAATTTTTTTTAATTTAAAATAAAATGAAATTTACCATTTGGCTTTGGTTCTCAAAACAGACTTGAGAGAAATTGGCCAATTGTACGATTACATTTAGATATAGCGCCTATGGACAATAAATTATTAATTGCTTCATAAAAATGATTCTTTTATCTTGCTAAACATTTTTTCTGAATAGGTGTTTTTGATATATTTGATTGGGCAACAGTATCTGTAAACGGAATTTCATAGCCTTTTACGCAAGATAATACTCGTGTGTTTTTAGTAATTAACGACGATTGGTTATAGAAAAAAGGCTATCTGCCTGCATAATTTATCCCATCTAGCGGTGGCCTCGTGGCGGCTGATGCTGCGACGCTTTCGATTAGCTCGAGGGCGGCTTCTTGTTCGGAAGTTAGTCGTTCATATTTGAGAGATTCGGTGGCGTCCGAGTAGGGAAGGGGCCTTTCCAGTTTAAGTTTTTCGATGTGCTTGCTGCAACTGGTGGTTTTCTATTAGTCGGTGTATTAGGCTTGCGAATGGGTGTCTTTAAATCAGCACCCGATTTATTAATTACCTTGGCAGTTTTTATAGTTTCTGAAAAATTATCTCGAAATAAAAGACTATACGGTATAGTATTGGGTAATTGCTCAATCATGTCCTTTTTCAAGGCTAAAAGTATAAAATTTCTGCGTGCTATCGAGTCACTGTGTTGAGAATCACATAATAGGCGTCCTGTATCCATTAACATCTTGATCAAATTTGAAACAGTGCTTTTGCTAGACAAAAGTTTATTTATTACCTGATTCAGGCATACAATCGCAATGGCTATCTGTTTCTTCGCAATTCAATATTATTATCGCGCTTCATACTTTACTCAACAACAGCTACTTTTATTTCTGGATTAAGGGTTGGTGCATTAATTGTTTGCAGTTTGCCGTTAGCAAATACTTATCTTTAATTTCTTTACAAAGTTCTTTACTCATGCCATTTGTGGCAATATGTACGAATTTGTGGCAATGTATTGTGAACTTCTGGTCCGTAAATATTAGAAATCGTTGGATCATCACCTAATATTTCAAGCAGAGAATTGTTTATTGCTGTATCTGTAGATTCAAACTCTAAGAAATATCTTCGATACTCGTACTCAAACCAGCTACATCTGTCATACACTCTCTGACGGTAGCGGTAACGGGGTTTGTTGATGCAGATGGCTCAGCAGCGTCTTCGACACAAACCACTTCGACTGAACCATTTAGCAACTCAGAATAACCTTCACCATCTTTGGCCGTTTTTTGTTCTGGAATGGCCCTATATTTAATGTTAGTTATGAAACAGACCAAAGTCATGTAAGCGAAACTAATATTTAGGAAGTATAGCCCCAAGAGAAGAACGTTAAACCCGGATAGGTGATAGAAAGCTATTCAACTTATAAGAAAATGTATGTAAACCGTGCCATAAATTACACAAACACAAATATTTATTCATAATTAAGATATACTACTTTTAGAAATTACGAATGATATGAAGAGTTTGCTGTTTACTATTTGTCTTTTGTCAATTGGCAATGATTATGATCATGTTTAAATAGTTTTGAACCATAGAAACATATGAAACGTTGGTTTTTTTAGTATAAGGAGGTTCCCATATTTAAAAAAATAATATACTTATTCATTAAATTTTACTACGCCATAGTAAAATCTTGAACTTGAACAAAGTTCCAGAAATCCTTAATACTCCGGGAAAAGTCCGGTTGCTGACAAAAGAAAGTAATTATGGCGTGAATAAAGCACTTGAAGGAAGGACGGGAACATCCACGTAAGAATCTGATTTGTATTGGCATATAAAATGCAAATATAATGCTGAACAACTAATGAAACGCGGCTCATATAAAATATATTCAGTACATTTTAATGTAATTAATTGCAAGTGTCCTATTAAATGCTTATTTCAATAAGAGACAGTAACGAATTAAAAAACGGCAAAAAAGCCTTTATATTCTCAGGGTAATCTAAAAAAATTGATTTTGGAGTCAGCGAATACTCCCTTATTCTTCCTTGTTCCTTATTTGTCAGCCAATGCTACTAAATCTTCCCTCACTATAATGCCCATCACATTGTTGCGCTAACTTTAATAACACAAAAACTTCTTCAATTGGGTGGTTCTTTCGGAACGAAGACAAAGCTTAATTATTCTGTTGCTAATCCTGATTATGAAAATCAAGAATAGAATCAAAGGAGCATTAACTGGAAGTCGGAATGTTTATGTAATGTATTTGATTTTGAATAAGATCATGATTTGTCCGTCCATTAAAAATTCTGCAGCGCAACAAAAGTTTCTTTCGTAGTTTTAGCTACACATATCAATATAAACATTTTAATGATATTTGTACCTTGTGACTGAAGAGATATTTATAAGTCATAATTTATGTTACAAATAAAAATGCAATTTTTTATGAAGTAATGTAATATCACTAAAACTTATATTTTCATATTTATTAAAGTCTCAGAAAATAATAAAATATATTCTATTCGAAATGGCCACCCTTGGTTTTTTACAGGCCTTTAATCTGTCTGGCCACGAAGCTGAGGATTTTCGCATTGTTTCAATGGAAAATTTCCACTGCTAGCTCCAGAAACTTTTAAGAGACTCGATGTCGCCGTGTCTTTTAGAGCAGGCTATGCTAAAATTATGCGAAATGAGGGCCAGTCTTCAGCTCTTATAATGACCAGAATGTTGTTTTCAAGCCACGCTTGGGTAGTTCGTGCCTTGTGACCAGGTGTAGAGTCCTGCTGGAAAATCCATGGTACATTTTAAATAAGTGTATTGCTGAGCGGTTTCACAAGATGATCCCAGACTGTCTGTTGACACTTTGGTTGCAGTTTTCATTCCTTTTTTAAAAAATTGTAGCTTTGTGTCGCCTTGATAAGACACGCCCCACTTAACCATCATTGACGCAGGATGATGACCACGTTGTACCTTTCCGGCCACTTGAGCAGTTTTTTTAGAACTGTGAGCGTACACTTTATATTTTACTTATTGTAGTGCACTTCAGTCGTGAAAATTTTTTCATCGATGAAGAAGATATTTCTTTGCCTTTCACCTGAGTTTCGTGACAAAAGGCATTTTGATCGATCCATTCTCTTTAATTGTGAAGATTTATATAGGGCATGTCTTGCATATAGTCGATAAGCTTCACGTCTTGTTTTATAACACGCGACAGTTTCCTAGCGGAAATCTTCAATTCTCGCGATAAGATTTTTTGCTTTCTAATAGGATTTCGACGAATTCTGACTTTAACAGCATTAACAGCCTTTGTAGTACTAACAGCACGCGTCCGCCCTTATCTTTTATGGTCTTCGACAGAGTAAGTGTTGTTGTATCTGTTGATAGTACAATATACGAACATGCGGCTGATATGTGAAATGGTGCGAAATCTAAAGAAGTTTTTAAAATAATTAACGTGTTCCAAATTCAAAATAATTAAAACGTTGAAAAAAAGGAAAAGGTTTTATGTAACAGAGTTTATGGTCAGACCAGTTATTTTCACAGACTTACCCACTTAACATAGCAGATATTAGGTCCTTACATAGCTAGAAAAAAAAATACAGTTGCACATTTATTACTTTTTACTGTACATTCTGTTCTTTTAAATGTGCATTCTTATGCATACATTGTAAATTGGGTACATAATTATTTTTGATCTTAAATATCTATAATAACTAAACGTACTGTTTGCAACTGAATGTATGCATGATAAAGATATTTACTTAAAACTAAAATTTGGCACATAATTTAAACAGTTGAGAGTTTTTCTCTAAATGAATGAATGACTACTTTTGATGGTCTAAATTATGATGTCAATGAATTCAATGGACGATATTTACATTTTTCCACATGGCAAATTTAAGGATTTTTAATTACCAACATATGGGTTATGTTATTGTTATAAAACTATTTATACTTACTTTGTCCACAGCGCAATTCAAAAACTCCAGCAAGTGGATTGGGCAGGAGTAAGGCGCGATGGCCACAATATTTTTACCAAGCTTATTAGGACACGCGACCCGCGCGACACTGAGAGCAATGACCTCTCGCAGCCGGGCAAACAAAGGTTATCTGTAAGTATTTTCTATCTTAAAGACACATCCACCAATTATATCCATTTCGAATTTAAATTTATCTATGACCGTAGTTGCTTCATGGGCGTAGTCTTTGAATTAAGTTTTTTTTTAATTAAATACAGCACCACGGAACAATCGTTAGACTGGTTGCATGCCAATTTATGAAATTGTCATTTACATTTTTCACTTAACATAATTTTTTTCATGATTTTGAATACTTTAACGCAAGTCATACACATGAATAGTATTAAGAAAACATTAACTTGGCATCTATTCATAAGGTTTTTAACTTGACTATAAGGACTAAATTTACTGAATTACTAATTGTTATACAAAAGGCAAAGGATCCATCGAATCCAAAAAATAAGTAACCTAAAACCATCTACAGATTATCCTGCGTCGATTAGTCATACTTTGATTGGTCCCAAACCGATAGGTTTAATAGTTCTGACGTGATTGCGTTGCGTGACAAAGAAAAGCAAGCTCGATAGCGCAGTGGTTAGCGCGTTCGGATTTTGATTACGGCAGTTAAGCAACTTTTGCAAGGGCGAGTCATCCAATGGGTAACCGAACTCCTTTTTATCTCGACCTCATCCGAGTTTCGTTACGTTAAACCATTAATTCCGCATGCATCTGCAGTCGTTAACACCCCACAATCCGAAACGCAACCTCGTTATTGGTAATGGCATATTCCCCCTACGGTGGTTTCATTCACAAGGGAGGATTGTGCCCCAGCTGTGGGGATATGAATGAAGGACATTGATGTTGTTACTCTCTTTTTCTCTCCAAAAAGCGTCGTTAAGCCAAATCAGCTTTTAGCTTTCTACGCAATGTGGCGTACCTAGGCAATGTGTGTATATCGAAATAAGTAGTTAAGCCTAAAGTTATGGTGTTAAATGACAAGTCATTAATGAATACATTTTACACTTCCCGTTCAGTAAGCGAGAACTGGTTTTAAGTTAGATGTATAAAAACAGTATTTTAAAACGCACTTTTTTAAATTTATTAGTATACTTCCTATCTAAACGTTTTTCCTGCAATTACCAACGGAAGCGTACTCTTTAGAAATGCCCTAATTGCAAAACGTGTCACTGGATCATTTATTTATTCGTGTTCTACTTTATACCAAATATTTAAAACGAAATATTTTTTTTACGATTTCTCGTCAGGATAAAATAAGTACGGATAAAAATAAAGATGAACCCGTCAAAAGAGATTAAAAATTAAATTGAAATTAGCACAAAATCAGATTAAAAGTGCAAATAAAAAGAGAGCGGATTAACGGGCAGCCTTATAAGCATCGTAGCTGAACGTTGACTTCTGTAAGAATAAGAAAATTATCGCCAACAATTTAACTAAAAAATATCACCGTAACACTAGCCCTGTAAAAAATAATGGTGCATAAATGCAAGTTGAATTAACTGTCTATGCCATGTGGTGTACGAGGGACGAGTAGGTAGCACTTATTATTTACACTTCAAGGTGTTGTAAAGGTGACTAATGAATATATTCATTGTAAGCACCATAAACCATAACCATAAACTATAATAGAGGAAGTAGCGATTTTTAGTTTCGGAAAGAGAAAAATCATATTTAAATAAAAAATAAGAACTCCATCCAGCCCTCTGCTGCACTACATCTTTTGGCTGATACGATGGGGGTTTGCTTATTACAATCTATTTGAAGAATAAAAAAACCCTTAGTTTGTAGAAAATTATTCAATGAATTAATACAAAACAATGTTCACTACAAAGTAGCAGAATCTTGAATTGTACTAGGCGATGCAGTCGCTAAGCATAAAGCTACGCTAGCACCATATATTGGAGCGGAGCGTAATTCCTAAAAAAAGAAAAAAAAATTTGCTTAAATAGGAATTTTTGCGAATTTCAAAATTTGGGCTCCGACACAATCTAATCCTAAACCTGTTGATGAAAATCACAAAAAATATTAAAATCGGTTAAGAGCTCGGGAAATTATCGCGTAACAGATATGGCGCCATTGAAGCTGAGCCATGGGAGCTTCGCTCGCTTCTCTCGCTCCGCTCCAATTAGGAGCATTTACTAAATATCATTCATGTATTAATTGAACACGCCGCGCCGTTTAGAAAAAGGCTAAACTGTTGATTAAAAGCTAATTAAGCAACTTAGGTGCGACATATTATACGAGTACGTCCATATTAGTACCTACGACATATTCATGTCATGTCATCTCTTAATTGCAAGCGTTTTATTTAAGTTTCACAATTAAGAGTGTTTTAATGAATTTGGAGAAAAACCTTATTTATAATACTTTATTTGTGACGTATAAACCTTGAGAATAACATATATATATAATACACATAGCTATATACGTCTGAAATCATAACAAGCTCTGTTATTTGACTTTCTGTTCTGTTTAAACTTCCACAAATAACATATTTAATTATGATGTAACGATAGTAAATAAAAGCAAATAAGCTGAATACAATCTTGAGAAAGATAGATTTCTCAAGTCTTCATTAAAATTAATTGGGTGCTCGAGATAGTTATGATAGCACATATTCTAGATACCAGTAAATATATAAATCTCGCAGCGAGCTTTTCGCTCAATTTAATGAAATTTTCAAAAGTAATATACAAACACTCAAGATAACAATGAAACAGTGTACATTGAAATGATTTTTTTTAAATTACATACGTCTTATACTATATTAGTTAAAGTAGTTGGATTGAAGTATTTACATTGTCATAATTTTAAAATTTGGATACCGAGTTTGACTTTAATTTCAAGTTCTCAAGATCTGGCGAAGCAGATTTCTGGGAGGGATTTCTATGAATAAAAAAACAAGGCACTGAATAAGAAAGTCAGCCTGGAGACAACTACTGAGTCTACCACCAGTTGAGAAACCCTTCTTTAAAGTATTGGTGACGAAACTCGGGCAGGCATACCAATCTCCATATATAAAGAACAAGAATTAACGCGTCATAAATCTGTTTAAAATGGTTTTACTTAAAAACGCGATAGGTGCGAAACTATAAAAACTAAATATAAATTTATTTGAAATATTATATATTGTCCGAGTTGTATCCAGCAGAGTAGAAAAGAAATCCTTAACACTGAAGTGTCCTTAGACAACTAATTATTTTGAAGCTAACACCATACATTGCACCATATTACTGTAGTCAAAAAATGTGTAACACCCTTTTCGTGATAATTGTTTTCATTGTGATCTCCTGACGGAGATGAACCCTTTGCGTGAGAAGTTTCCGTCCAGAAGGGGAAAGAAGGGGAAGGAAGGGGATGAAGGACATCTTTCGGCTATGATGATGATGATTTATTATTTCTATATCTGTCGGATATTTTTACTTATTTTGGATATTTATATCTATATCTACTGTTTCCCACTGAATGTACAGTCAACAGATCATAATACATTTATAATTCAAATACCTTCTATTTATTTTCTGCTTTAGGTCTACCGCATAAAATTCACAACCGAATATCAAAACTGTATCGGTAGGTTAAATTTTTATTGTCTAAGTAATATAAAGACCTCTGATTTAGATCGCTACCACTAACCTATCCGGCCGTTAAATTGGAGGTCTATAGAAATACTAGCGGCAGTCATTTTCCTGCCTAATCGCAGCTCTACTTTACCAGTTCAATATAACACCCACATAAATGTCATCAACATCGGTTTAATATTTAAGGAGGAGTTTGGTGACATGGCGTCGCACAGAAGAATTATATAATTCCATTGAAATTGTGTATTTAAATAAAAAGGTATAAAATCATATAAATTGAAAATATCAAATATGTATCTTACAAAATTTATGCTTCGAAATAGACTTTATGAAAAGATCAGTTCCTTTTACAACTGCGACTGATATTTTGTCGTTGATGGGAAAAGTACGGTTTACATTTCAACTTGGTTGTTTTGGTTAAAGTTTATAGTACAAAGGCCCCGCGACCCGGCGGCGTCGCTACCTTACAAACGATGTTACGCTAATTATGTAGTTCTTGAAAACTTTCGCGATTGTGTTCCCTATGTTCAGTCTGTCAGTTTTCTCGACTTGTGGCCAGAAAGTTACGCTGTGATTGTAACATATTTTGAAAAGAGAGAGAAACATGGAATAAAATTATTTGTGAAATATAGTTTTTCATAACTTTATAGCTAACGCTAGAGATCCATTATTTTAGTATCAATATTAAATTATTTAATTGCAAAATTCTTACTATAAATATATTCATATGTTTTTATTTTAGTCGTAGAAATAAGCGGCACGTCTTTTTTGTTTTAACTCTTCCTCAAAGAGCAGATTTAATAAATACAACTCCACGTCAGGATCATCCATCGCTTTGGAGTGCCAACAGCTAATTAAACTCAATTATTGCGTTGCGGCGCGCCCCGACGCGACACCCATATGCTTTGGCGCAATTTTGTTATGCGATGTGTTGAGGCCTGTCGGGGCTGTAGTGTGCGCGAGCTTTAAATGTGCATAATCCAATAATAAACATAATATCTTGACTTAAGTTACACTTTGATTCATTCTGTGTAATATAGCATCTTCTTCTTAAACGAACAGTGTAAAGTTAAAGGATAAAGCACTTTCCTACGTGCTCTTGATCCGAAAATCCCCTGGGCATACGTAGGCAGGGATTAGAAACGTTTAATGTTTGAGTAAAAAGAGCCCTGTATCCACTTTATAAATAAAGTGATACTTTGAATATAGAAAAAAGATTATTACTAAGTTTGGTAGTAAATTAAATTGAAGCCTTTATTAAAACGACTGAATAAATATTTCGCTGAAATATGAATAAAGCAGTCAATTAGGGTCATATTTCAAAACGTGTGAGTGATTCGCCAATATTTTACTAACCTCTAGAATCATATAATATTCATGTTTTTTTCCTAATAATAAAAATAGTAGATATGAAATCGATTAGAGAAATCACGTAAAAATTTAATTTGTTTGAAGATTACCACGGAGATTAAAAACGGTTAAAGTTGTAAAAAGCAAACCAGTTGGGCCCAGGAATCCGATCGGTTACCAAACGGTAACCGCTCGGATTCCTGGGTTAATCAAACACTCGTTGGTGTTGCAAATCTCGACCTATTCGGGCAAATTCACGTATTTACCAATCATTTGGTGTACTGGGTCGTGGTTTGCCCGAGTGCGTAACAGTTCCCGTTAAATCTCATTATCTAGGTTTCAATTAGTTAATTGCTCTGAATTCATCGATCAATTTTACTTACATCTGATTAATTTGGATCGTACACGCATAGTCGTATCATATACACAGTTAAAATTAATAAATTTCGTTGCAATATCTCATTATAGGTTTTGAGTGTGTTTAATGGGAATCAATTTTTTTAACAAATAACTTTAAACGTATTTAATGTTCCTCGAATATAACAGTGGGTAGCAGCAGACCTAATTTAAATGATAAATGATGATTTCGAAAATATCTACTGTTTTGTGTAATTGAAGACTTTTATGTATGTTTGACACTCAAGTGGATACCACATTATTGTCACTTTGTATGAGTTGCATTATATTTTTTATAGCTCGCTGATATAAAATTGAATTAAAACACATTTTTTGTTTTTCCTATTTATAACAAATTTTTTGTTCAGAGTTTGTTTCAGTTTCAGGCCCGTAGCATAGAGTATTTCTTTTTTGCCTCATATAACAGCATCCAGTGGCCGGCATGTGAGGAACAGAAGTAATAAACTAAATAATGTCGAGTAACATTATTGCTGTTTTATGAGATGAATTTGCACCGGTCATGCGAGGAGTGTATTGAACGAAATATTTCAATGTGCGGTACAATTTTTTTTTTTTAGAAAAAATTCTCTTGTTTCAGCCATTGAGTGACTGCGCTAAACAGCGTGTTTACGCTATGTATCTGCCTGCATTGCGCAGTGCCGTGTAGTGGTGCTGACACGACTGGTGGTGACACGCTGACAAACAGTGTCTCGTGCCATATGTTAGTGATTCACGCCTTCCCGCAGGAATATTCATTTATATTGTTAATACAATAAATCATATTGCGCATCGAGATTTTCTGCACGGCCCATGAAAGTGCTGCACCGTGTATGAACTCGTGAGATCATGAAATGCATTAATTATTTATCATGTTTTGGTAAAAAGAACAAGGTTGCAATTTAAATTTCGTCTTAAGAATAGTAATACTTTTAAATTTGGGATGTATCATGTAATACTAATATAGATATTTACAAAAGACGCTAGCACAGTACAGATAGGGAAGCTTACGTGTTTTTTTCATATAAGCCGAATATCATATTCATATCAGCGATTCTACACTTTTATTTTCTTGAAACAACTTATACTAGCACCTTATTTACTTTTACTGATTTGTATGCGCCAGACTGAACTCTGTTTCAATTTGCTGGTTGAAAGTACTTATTAATTAAACGATTCGTAACCGTAAATGCTCTGATTTCATCTCTATGGAATATTGAACAACTATAATAATTTAATATAAGTAGGAAGGTATATAATTTTTAATTGAAAATATGTAGTACACGCTTGTTAAGTAGCTTGGTTAGGTTAGGTAAATTAGGTTAACAGACTGGTTAAGTAGCTTGTATGCAGGTATCATGCCATCACCATTTCTTAAGTCCTAGGTCTTATGTGACATTGGTGAAGGTGTTTTTTATATTGTCTCGAGTTCAGGTGTTTGTGTTACAGATTATCATAATACAATCTGAAGTATCAGTTACTTAGAATCGGAACAACGTTTGTGATTGTTACTATTATGTATATATTTTTTTTTAATTTATGTTAAACTCCAATGGTTATCAATGCGTGGTCTGAAAGATAGACAGCCAGTGCCAATAATGTACAAACACAGGTCGAAAACAGTATTTGGTACCAGTTAAAGTTAAAAGTTCTAACTAACTCCACTATGTCCCTGTAAACTTTCCTAGTTAACAGACAAGTTATTTTCGAATTTTAAGTTCATTAACGGCTCAATGCCCTAATGCAGCTAAGGAAACCCTCGCGTTAGTGAACACCTGTTTGTGATACCTAGATGTTTATTGCCCTGACTGAGAGATTGCATGTTTCTGGCCGGAGTTTAAATCTTCTCATGATCATCACTTCTCATCATCTTTATGTCTCGACTACTTTTTTTCTGTTCGTTTAAGCTTTATTAGAGATGTGGTACTAATAGAGCTATGGCACTATATAAGGACGTTCACTCTCGGTTCAACTTCTTGTGCCGCCATTCTCTAGAGGGGTGGTCGCCTCAGACGAAGGCTTCTGACAATTCCCGGGTACAAGCCAATCTCAGGTGGTGTTTAATCAGTATAGAGGACTCACCACCACCCTCCCCCGAGTCCGGAGGGTGCCCAGGTTAGGGGCGAAAAAAAAGTTCAACTTTATATCTATTTATGTTCTGTTAGACTCACGACTGAGAGGGTAAGACTCATAAATTAATAAACTACAATTGTCTCCGTTAACCTCTCTTCAACATCAAATCTACAATATTTTTTTATTTATTATACATCTTTTTTTTTCATTTAATAAGCAGTCAAGAAAGTCGCGTCATCCTCAACGCTGTAGATTATACATTATTTCATTTATTTTATAAATAAAGATCCAAAAAATATCTTAAAATTTATGCTGGCTTACACTGCGTGGTAATTCTTAGTTATAAGATAGTTTAGTATTATCTACATAATTTAGTAAATATTATCTACAAAATGTTTCTCTATTATACATTTGTTAATCAATATTTTGTAGATTATTGTGTATTTTTTTTAACGTTTGTCTTATTAACAAATGTTTATGTATAAAAAGCATTGTTTTTCGTTTCCTTCATGCCCGCGCCAAATAAAATACTTGAATGTTTGACTTATCTCTCAACTTTAGCTGCTGGTTCTCCACAAAACAGACATCTACAATATAACACGTTAATGTGTTGTACAGTTGTACAATGATGTAACAACGTGTAAACACGTTCTATTATATATGTGTATGTATGTATATTTCTAGTTACGTACATATTTA
Organism: Calamotropha paludella; assembly: GCA_927399485.1. Taxonomy (NCBI): domain Eukaryota; kingdom Metazoa; phylum Arthropoda; class Insecta; order Lepidoptera; family Crambidae; genus Calamotropha; species Calamotropha paludella. Next base: position 25,130,708 of record OV656803.1, on the reverse strand, counting down.
CCGTATGGCAGAACGCTGTATAATGTTGCCGTGTCTCGCTCGATATCTGACTCATGTTAGTTTATCGAATAAAATTGTATTAAAAAAAATATGTACAATCAGTTATTAGAAGAATAGTATTTGGCCGCTTGCTTGCTAAATGTAAAATCTAACAGGCGGCTTTTCTATAGCCAAGAATTTAATAACTTAGAGCAATCTTTATTGTAAACATTATTTTATATTGATACATATATTTATATGTTTGATAGCATTGAACGGTGATATGTGTGAGACCTGGGCACATCGTATAAGGACAGGAAGTAGACGAAGCTTCAGGTATATCAATTTGTTAAAACATTAATGAATACACCACATATGAAGTTTGTGGATCTAAGCCCGACTAAAGTAATTTATCATAGGGGTACCGCCTTCACAATAGAGTTAGTAAATAAATTAACTTCACTTTCACTACGAAAACTTAATTATTATAAATAAATATAATTCTTTCTAAGATTTACTTCGTCGCGAAGTAGTTAAAGTCTTAATATAATTAATTAAGGTTATAATATAATTTCCTTTTTTTTCCTTTGTCACGAAGTACAACGAGCTAAATTTTATAATGATAAAACCCTTACAATAATTAAACATTTTGTAACTTTTGTAGGTCAGTTTTTATAAAATAAATGTTTCTTATGGTCTCTATTACGTACTTAAATAAATAAGTTCTTAAGGTCCACATACGATAGGAACTTTTGATAGGATAGGAATTTAAAGGAAACTTTTCCAATTATTATTATCATAAAACTAATTAATAAAATAATAAACATTTTAAAATTATAAATAATTAAATCATGTTATTTGTATTTATATCGACTATTGGCGCGCCCAGATTTCGCTCGTGTTACATATAATGTATCCCTACTAATATTAGAAATGTGAATGTAAATTTGTTTGTTATGCTCTCACGCAAAAACTACTAAACCGATCATCATTAAACTACGTACATATATTCTTGGAGGTATTAGAAGTAACAAATAAAAAGTATCCTAACTTTTTATTATCGCGGGTAAAAGCTAGTATATAATATATTCATTATTCAAGATGCAGAAAGGTTTATTGATTCTTTACATATAAAAAAACTTACATAATCCGCACTCTTTATAATAAATGTAGGTTTGGGATCCCCTGGATTTTGCATACATTTTTGTCAGATTATTGAAAGGCATAATTTAATATAAATTGTTGGCAGGTAATGAGTTAAAAATGATAGCTTTTGATTATATGTCATAGTAAATTAAGAATAATATCATTATGCGAAAAATAGGGATCCTGTTTATTTGTGCCTTAACTTAAAATATAGATATGTCAGACTTTTATAGAGATTTTGGAGTTCTACAAGTTATCTATCGAAAGTAAATACTTTCCGTTAGGTCAATACGGTTTTTTACCTGTAACGTATATTACCGTTAAGGCAGCATGCGTAAAAAATAAACATTTTTTGGCGACTAGTAGGTCACCTCGAAGCCCTTTTATTTTAACGGTAGAATATTTGACCCTGGAAATCCAATCAAAATATTAATGAAATATTTTTGAAATCAGATAAGTAGTTTCGGAATTTACCTCCAACGTCCAATCATTCACTCTGAGGTTCTGTTTTTAGTAACATGTGCGTCTTCCCCTTACCTAGTTTATCTTATGTGTGATTACAGCACAACTGGTAGGTGGTAACAAACATTACATAAACATAAAGAATAAAACTGTTAACTAAACTGTTAACATCTCCCCGAATACTTTTCAGTTTCTTAACATAAAAAATCGTAAATTCACCACGTGCTGAATGAATGCTTTGTAACCTCTACAATATTAGAAGTTAAAGATGTTGTTACTAGGATAGTTACAGGTCTGGCGTCAATGACGAAAGCATGCCAGTGGAATAACAGACGCTTGAAGGGTGTAATTTAGATAACTTAAAAATATGTCTACTTGTCTGCTTGTTCAAATAATAAGGTACATGATTTGTTCCAGCGGTGCCTATCCACTTTGGATCTTACATCCCTGGGCGTGGGTTCCTGTGTGGGCACTGGCATGTACCTCGTGGCCGGCATGGTGGCCCGTAAATTCGCGGGCCCGGGAGTCGTAATAAGTTTCATCATCGCAGCCCTGGCTAGCATATTCTCTGGTAAGTGCTGTTTTGTAGCGCAGACATACTTATGTGTTTTTGTAAATAAAAAACTTATAGACAGTTTACGAGGAAAGACCTTTTTCTGGGGGTTTTCTTCTTTGCAGTAAACATGCCATACCCAATGCGATTCTGCGAATGTGCGATTGTGTTATAATTCGCGCTTTTGTATGTAGGCTGCTGATCTAACGCTATCAGTGATACTAAGAATGAGTTTTCAGTCCACCTGACCATTTAAATGCGAAGATGTGAAAATCGGAATCGAAATTTATTCTCACATTGCATTTAACAAAGAAGTTTAGGTAAAACGTGCATTTTAAAAAAATCACACTATAATTTCCCTTTAAATATCTACTATTACACATCGGATTGCCATCTCGACCCGACATTTAAACTTAACCTAATCAAAATAAATTTTAGTAAAGATATTATTCTTTGATTGAATTAATTCTTAATCATTCCGACTGTTTGGTGCAACGGTAGCGATCCTGCCTTTCGCACCAACGGTCCTGGGTTCGAATCCCGGAAGGGGCAGATGTTTGTATGATGAATACGAGTATTTGTACCTGAGTCATGGATGTTTGTATATATTTCTATAAATATTACTTATTTATGTATGATATATGTATGTCTATCCGTTACCCTAGTATCCATATCACAAGCCTTAAAAGTGCTTACTTTGGGCTAGGTCAATTGGTGTGAATGTAGGAAATATTTATTTATTTATTTATTTTAATTTATATGAATTAAAAAATATTAAGTGGGTGATACCCACTTAATTTTACAATATTTCATGTAATCAAAAATTTTAAGTGGGAAACTCGCGTATTTCTTGTTTGTCATACCAATATAGGTATTGCAATTATAATCCTTAATATTTAAAACCAAAAGAACCCTACAGATATTAAATGAAAATTAAATTTATTACAGTTTAGCAATTAAATGCTCTTAAATAACAAAATATATATTACAGTTATATAGCTGTTTCTTCGGTATCGGTTGTTGGATACTTACAAAAGTATTACTTTCGATGTTAAAACCACTGACACACATTGATTTGATTTACACTTAAATTAAAATATCAAGTCTTGTTCCAATCCTTACTATCACTATCCATAATTATTGTTGTATCATTTTAAGCTATTTTGAAGCCTATTTAAGGTAATCTTGTGATCATACTGATTAAAGTAGTAAATGCTCATTTAATTATTTGTTCTTACGATTATTACCACACAGCTTTTACACTTAACAATAATATTCGTATTACTCGCAATCACTCGAAATAAAAAAAAATGCTTTTGATTTTCACCTTATTTATACGGTAGGAAATGTAATCGGGTTATTACCTGAAATATCTAGGAAACATATTTTCACTATTTGTTTTTGTTTCATATTCGTCGATTAAACAAAATGAAAACAATAACGATACGAAATATTTCGGCTGCATTGTAAAATATTCTGTAAATAAATCTTACTGTTAATATTGACTAGGTACCGTTTTTGAGCTTCCACTGTTTGCGAGGATTTTATTGGTTCCGCATTCGCGAATAAACAAGATCGCCCAAGCAAAAATACGTTATAAGTGGGTAGGTCTATACCAATAAATAAAATGATGAGTTCATTTATGATTTTACAACAAGTGCCACAATTTAAGCAAGTATTTATTCATATGATGCTTAATCATAAGTGAGGTTCTTAGAATTTTGATCTACCTTTTTGAGATTTTGTCCAATTGAATATCTTGCAAGGATTTTAAGATATGAGTACCTATTATAAATATTAGTAAAGCCTAGTATTGATATCTGGAGGGTATGCAATTCATAAACATAACACTAGCGAAGAAATAAGCAAATATTTGTTGCTTTGTGTTTTAGTAACAACAACCTTTTAAGCTGGTACTGTTAACATTGATACACAATTATTGCATAAATATTTGCATATGTGAGGCTCTGTTTTAGCTATGCTATCGTTTGAAGCTCATACATGAGCTTTGCCTACGTTTTCTCAACTTTAAGATAATTACAATTTCAAAAATTTGGTAGGTAGCACTTTTTCGAGAGGAAATTGTATGAACTAAAGACTATATATAACTAATAAATCTATTTAATAATAGGCTAAGCGAACGTACTATAATATTAGATAAAGTAATAACTTAATACGCAGATGATATTAGATAAATTAGCTTTAAAACGCATATTGAATATTGCGAACATAGTAATTATCAAAATAGTCTTAAACAAGTCAAATTAACTACTGCGCTCCGCTACATTTGAGTTAGTCGAATGAGGAGAAAATATGTTCTATGGTCACGATGTGGTTGTGCTTTGGTGATACACGCATTTCTACTTCACAGGAGATTTTTACTGACTTTTAATAAAGCATGTATGAAGTATGAAGGTTAGGCCACCTAGTCAGTATCTATTTAAACTTGTTAACAATGCAGTAAGGAAATTAACAACATTAATAGACTGACTTTGTAAATTATAAATTAAAAAAATATCTTTATTGTTTTCTTTTTTTCAAATCAAAATCATTTATTGTGAAACACAGGTAAGTGAAGTTGTTGCAAAAGTTATACAATAGTTCGCAGGTTTCTGCCATTATGGCATACAATTATATACAAAGTTAACTTTCAAGCTTGTTGTAAATTAACAGCTGTATTGCGAGGTGAGGAAAACAGGCCCATAATTGTAGCATTTTGGCACATTCTTTTTGGCACTTTGGTGGGTGTTTGAAAGTCTAGGTACCGCGTATGCGAATCTATTTTGAACTCTATGAAGTAATCGAATGAGTTAGACTTTATTAGTGGTTTCTATCTGAGCAAAGGTGGTGTGCTCTTTGTATTATAGTTGCACAGAGCATAGATTATATGTTATGTGTTCTGTTTAATGCTCATTTGTTTAATCCAAGCGGCTTAAAAAAATATAATCATTGCACAGAAAAATCAGCCTAAAATCTAGTGGTCCCGCTATGTAATAAGCGAATTGGCTTTGGCGAAATGTTCATTCTTTTGAAGTTTTAAACATCAACTTGATTTCTTTCAAGTAAGTGGGTTTAAGTTTCGAGAGTAGTTTGAAACAAATTGCAACTTCAAACAGAATGAAGTTGCTCCATCGCTTTAACCAAGGAACTAAAAGATTCTGAGCTTTTAATTGGTTTATCTTTCAATAAACTAATAAAGGTCACCTAATAATATTTTAGTAATAAATAAAAACTTTATTAAATAAATCAAAAATAAAGCTCTAAAAATTAATTGAATCACTTCAAGCTATTCTTAGAACGAGCTTACTCACTCATAGATAGGGATCAGAAATACTTAAGTCTATGATCGGACTGTCTTCACTATAAAATGCATTTATTGGATAGTCTTGAATTATTTCAAATAGTTTTCTTCGACATGCATTGAGCATGATCATACCAATATGTGTAGATACAAGAGATCATTTCTTAAATAGTTTCGGAAAGAAATGAGTTGCTCACGAGAGTTACGTCGATCAATGGCAAAGACAACTCAATACAAAATCTTAAACTTAGTATGATTCTTTATCACTTAATCAAAAATCTGGTGTGAATTATTTTTAAATTTCAACTCAGGTGAGTTGAAATTTGAAAATAATTAGGCATTAAATATGTCATTCATTACCACTCGCACCTGCTCAGAGTCGTGCCCCTTAAGGTTCACACAGATAGAATCTTATTTAACACAAATAATTCTTTGGCAGTATGTCACCAAGCCGCTGCTGGTTAAGCGGCACCGTACAGTCAAGGGTTCTTCATAAAAGGCTAAATAAATTTATTGGCTGGAAAATATACACTGTTTTTTTACATGTGCCGTGCAGTGAATAATATTCAATTCATCTTGCCCACAGGAGCTTGCTATGCGGAATTCGGTGTCCGAGTTCCCAACACAACTGGATCGGCCTACATGTACTCCTACGTTACTGTTGGCGAATTTATTGCTTTCGTCATTGGCTGGAATATGGTCTTGGAATATCTGGTAAGATTAAAATCTGTAACCTTTAAGATAAATAAGTCTGTTATAGGTAAAATCGAAATTGACATCGAAGTTACTTTTCGTATACTTGAAAAGTTTGCTGGTTGGTTTTAACTACCATGTAAAGAATCTACCGAATTTGTAAAGCTAATAAATTTATTATAATAATAAATAATTATATATATATTCCTTATTTATTATTATATTATTTATTATTTGTATCTTTTTCTGCATCTCAAGCCACCTTAAATTTCATATCAAAATCGTAGCTCAAATGCCTCCTTATGCTCTATCATCAATTCCTTCTTACAAATAAAGCACATAGGTTATATAAAATATCTTGAAATCCGTTTACACTGTCAGTTACGCAGGGTTGAGAAATTCGTCAGACTTAAAAACAGTAAAATGGTTTATTTTAGCATATTATATACCTGCACAGGGTAGGTACCTATATAGAGTATGTGTCACTCGCTCTGCCCATAGTCCTATAAGTAGTGACAAAAAAGCCATTTAAATATACTTAATATAATAATAATAATATTTTCCACCACTGGACTATATAAGATTTGTGAAGTTATTTTAGTTAGTTCTAGGTACTACTATTCACAACTTTATAAATAAGAAATAGCAATGTAATTATTATATTTTTTGGTATTTAAGCATTCGACTGCTAGATTTTAATATCTAAATAAATTATTACAATAATATCAACTTATCTCAGGTGTCGCATGGCACTCAAACCCACATCCTCTACAATCCGGGCGAGTACTGTTCCAATGAAGCGACCAAAACCGCTTGAGAAAAAGCGTGTGTGTACAGTATGTACGCGCGGATGAAGTTATACTTTTTTTAATTTTTTAATGTGATATCTTGAAGATAACCTATTCAATTTAACAGCTAACTTCATGGTATCGCTTTTTCGTTGCATGCTGGGTGCGAAACTTCCGCCACATGAAAAATTTCACTCTCAATGCGTACAAAGACGTATAACTTTAAAAATCATTCGCATCTACTACAGTTTATTGACTGCACTTCCTTTTGACTTTTATTTAGTACCTCTAAGAAATAACAAAACGCATTATTACGTCTTAGTCTGAAGAAAAGCGTCTAATCTCTAAAAACCTGTACGCAATAAATAAAAATTAAACAATAAGAAAAATATTTCTAAACTATAACTGCCAAAGCCAACTGAAAAGTTTTTAAGCAGCACACGTCAATACTCCACAACTGTGACCCAAGTATTGGACCTTTTTTGTAATCATGATGGTGTCCCTTCTAGTGTTCCTCAGGGCTCTCACCTGGGTCCTCTTTTTTATGGTGCTTATTTACACGATATCGATCAATGTTTCGAGCACTCTAAACATCTTTTATATGCTGATGACAAAAAATTCTTCTTAAAAGTCACATGCCATCAGGACTGCATGAAAATTCACCAGGACCTTAATAACCTATATGCATACTATAACGCTAACAATATAACAGTCAATATTAGCAAATGCCAATGTATAAGTTTTAGCCGAAAAACAAATGTAGTAAAGTATTCATATAACTTCGATGGTAATGTGCTCGAGAGAACTGAGTTAGTGAGGGACCTGGGAGTATGGTTAGACTCGGGCATGTTGCTATCGGATCATGTCAATAAGATTGTGGCCAGATCTTATCGTAACCTCGGGTTCATCATGAGAACCTGTAAGCCATTCAGGGATGTTTACTGTTTTAAAATAATTTACTATGCACTATGTTGTAGTATTGTCGAATACGCAAGCCCTGTATGGTCACCCCAATACGATATTTATATTAACAGGATAGAGGGACTACAAAAAAATATATTTGGCACCTGAACTATAAAACTTTTAGAAGACACACTTCTTATGAAGAAGATTGCCGTTATTACCGCCTTTTAAGGTTAGAATCTCGGCGGGAACTTCTTGATATGTGCTTATTATATGATATTCTGAACAATAATATCCGCAGCTCAAATTTTCTATCCTGCGTTCAGTTCTGTACACCAAAATATCGTACTAGACACACACCCTTGTTTAGCATTCCAACTTACCGCACCAACTATGCATCTGCCGTTATTGCTCGCTTGCTACGCACATACAATAGAAAATATAATCATATTGATATTTTCCATAACTCAAAACGGGCAATGAAACTAAAAATTGTTGAAGGGATTATAGGGAAACCCTCGTAGCATATATTTTTGTTTATTTTTATTATTTATTTCTATGGTGATGTTGTCACTAGCTTTGTTTTTTTTTATTTTATTTTATTTATTTAAATATTTATCATTATATTCTCAGCCAAGCTCTCAGTTTTACTGTTGACCATAGCTTTTGAGTGACAATTAAATTAAATTAAATTGCTTTCTTTGTAAGGTTTAGAAATAATACCTTAATCTTAAAGTTTAGAAAATAAGTAACTTTTTGTATTTGAAATACCTGATTTTCCTACTTATCTACAATACATGCGGTGTAACTCTATAAGGCTTAGTGTATGGATTAATGTTCATGCACTTGTTAGACAGAATATTAAGAAAAGTTGTAAGGGTTTCCTAAATAAAAAAGAAATAAAAAAAGTCATAGAATTACCTAAAGTATATAAAACCCCATAGAAAAAAGTATACATACCAACAGTTAACCGCAAATCAATAAACGAACTTAAAAAAGTTTATTAAATAAAAACCACTTTTAAATAAAATTGTTATATTGTTATTATACAATTTTATTATATACATTTTTATATAAATTACTTTTAACTACCATATATAATTGAAAATCACACACACACCCACACATTCATAATTAGTGGCCAACTTCATCCTGCTGGTTTATTCCTGAGGTTTATTTTATGTCGCTTTTGCGGCCAACTTCATACTGTAACTTTTGTGCAGTGATGCGCGCGCATCGTAAAATTTCACTCTCAACATTTTTTCATAACGCGCCTAAAGAAGTATAACTACAAAAATTATTGTTTTCATATATATTACTTATATTTATATATTAGTTTTTATATATAATCCTGATATCCTGTGATCACGGCGCTAAAGCAAAAATAAACGTGTCGTGTTACTGGAAAAAGTGGTTTTATTTAAATGTGCAATGAGCACGAAAGTGTAAACAGTATCAAAGAGTTCACTTTGAAACGCAGGAACAGTGTAAATAACAGGTAAGCTGGCTCGTTGCGAGCGTTCGCGACAAATTCAAACGTATTTTTATTTTTTTATAACAGTTTATTTAAACTTCTCTTTGCAAACGTTACAGTCGCAGCCACGAAAACGCCTGGTAGCCAATATGAACATAAAGTCACTATTTAACAGTGTCTACAGACGCCCTCGCTACCACGTGATGTGCTTGGGGAAACATGTAGCCTCTCGCTATCAAGGCTTGCAATTGAACTACGGTGACCTTAAGTGACCTGTTGAATTATTGCTAGTTTCCTTAAGCTAAACCAGCGTCCGGAGAGCGAGAGGCTATAGGTACTAAAATTTATTTAGATATATAAAGACAATTGAAGGGTCACAAATTTTTAGGCAATGTAATGTCTATCTCTTCAACTACTTCCAAGTGTTTATTCCTTTGATATTTAAAATATTTTTATAAATTTACATGTAAGTTGTAGTGTAAAAAGTTAAATTGTACCATGTGACTCAGTTATGTAACTGTGCTATTAGGATTTTAGCAATATAGAACAAGTTAAATCCTCATTGCAAGCTAAGTGTTTACAGAAGTTATTGAGAACTTTATTACTTGGTCGCACTTTACGGACAAAGCAAATCAGAAAAAGCATGCCAATTTTATGTACTAAGACAAAAATAAAGTGTTGTCACGATAAGTTTTGTTATACACAGGTACCACTAAAACCTTAAAAGTTCCAAACATAATAAAACTTACAGAATACTTGCAAAGAAGCTTTTCCACAGAAGGTTTTATGCTCACGAAAATTTGGCAACTATACAGCTAGAAATACAGTGAATTAGAGCTTATACATGGGGTTCATCTAACAATAGCAAGGAGGTCAAAACACATAGAAAATACCAAAGAAAATTCATATAGTATATGTGCTGAAAAGTCTCTTAACGACTGATATGTTTCATTGGTCAGCAGGGTTTATAAATACAGATAATAAAGACGTATTTCGACGCCACGAACACATATTCGATTATGTACTTCACACTTTCGATTATGTATTGCACTTATGTTCACACTATATATGACGCACGCACTAAATTTGATGTATGATGCAATGAATGCCAAGATACACATATAAGCCGCAATTGTACGTCGCCCGCTTAAAACAAACTTGCAAATCACTTCCAAGTTATACACTTAATTTCCATACTGCAGTTGCTGGCATTAAACCTTCTCCAGAATTCCTTGAAACTTAATGTTACTTTAAGGTAATGCAATGCAACTTGTAATAAACGTTTACTGAAGATGCTATTGATAACCAAACTTGTACAATCCATTGTCTTTAATGAAAGAGGCATCTAGGCGGTCAGTCGGGTCTATACAACTTTGCTGAAATGTAGAGAATAAGACCTATTGAATAGTTTAGAACTCCCAACAGCCAGTTTAGTTCGTATTATAAATTTATTGATGCTTAACAACATTTTTGTGTACACACAGATTGGGACCAGTGCTTGCGCAAGAGCACTCAGCGCATGTTTTGATTCTCTCTGCGACGGCGCTATCGGTCGTGAACTGTCATCTGCAATTGGCACCGTTTATGGTACGTACTCATGAATTTATTTACTCTATACCATATATCATAACAATTACTTACGCTGTGACTATACGTATAATTTGAAATTCATTATTTGCATTAGGAGAACCCAATATAAAAATATACCTCATAACTTTAAGACTATTGAAACTGCATATAGGGCTAAACTGCATCACAAATAATCTTAATTATTTCATTGCCCCTCATCTTCTTATACTCCATTAATTACAAAAACGATATTTATTTCCTAAACAAATATATTATCTGAGTGGCTTCCACCCACGGTTTCATCCATGTGGTGTTCCTTTTTTCACAGAAAGTCTTTATCGCGCTACCCCAGGTTACATTGGAATTTAATCAGCTTACACTGCGTGGAGGTATTCTCAGCTAGCTTAAAAGATAAGAACTGACCCGTCGCCTTTATTCAAGTATTTCTTAAGATGATTGGGTCTCTCAAGGTCTGGGTAGCTCAATAGGAAGCTAGCTCTTCAGAATATCGAGAGGATGAAAGTTAAATTCCCGCTTAACACCTAAGACAAGGTTGAATTTTTTCTTGTAATAATTCCCTTAGATGTAAAAATCTAGATATTATATTCTATAGCTTTTTCTTCTATATCGATTGTTGATTGTTGAATACTAGTAAAAATATAAAATTCGAATTTGTCGTTACTACTATATAGAACATGAAGTGATGTCGCTAACATCAGATTAAGAAATACTTCAAAAATTTCGACGGGTCTGTCAGATTCGGTGGATCAGTTGGAAGCGTACTCGCCCGGATAGCAAGGGAAAGTGAATTCTAGTGCCGCCTTTAGATGTAAGGCGGGACTAGAATCCACGCTCCAAAATACAAGTTGGTCTAGTTAATTTTTTTTTAGAATATTTTGATGATATAATTTAGGTCATATGTCTCGTCATAAGTTAACACAGTTATATTTAGTTAGCTGATGCTCACGACTTGGTCCACACGAATTTCGACTTTATGACGCAGCTTTGTTTGTAAAATCGTAAAGTTCAGTCAGCTAATTGTAGGTATATCTACAGTCCAAATTTTGTTATTGAGGAAAGGAAACCTTTTAATTGCGATTGATTCTAATGCAACACGTATGTTATCAATATCCTTTATACACTTTTGTGTTTTTCTATTGGCGCAATTAGATATTATATAACACGAACAGGTCATATTCATAACGTATATTCTTTCTTAGTGTACTAATAAAAAATAATTTAAAGACAAATAAGTTGATTGGTTTTTTTCACATTACGATGCTGTTTAAACAATAAGCTATTGAATTATTAAGACGATGAAAAGGTGCAACGACTTTTATGATATTATGATATTTATCACTGAGTCTATCGATTAACTCATGGCGTGATAGCTCTTTGTAACTGCGGCATATACCTGTGTAGTGGCTGAGTCATTTCGCTATAGAGGCAGTTGTGAATAACGAAGAAAATGTGGGACGTAAATACATATTACGGCCGCAGCGATGATGATGTCATATAATTGATAATGTCTATAAAATTTTGTATATTCCCCATATACTCCCCATATATAAAAATCACACTGATTTGAATACCCTAATAGAATAAATTTAAATGTTTCCCTGAAGTGATACGGTTTGACTCTGGCCGATCACTGGAAAATGGAAAAGAGTTGGCTAATTTAAGAGTAATCATTTCATGAATTCGGAGAAGGAATTATTTGGATTTTTTTATGATTGTTGCCAATAATGTGAAGAGACAAAATTATTACATTAAAGCGCTCCCACATTTAAGACGCAATCCCGAAGCCTTATCTAAAACTAATTTTGTTCATCCACGGAAAGAAATATTTTGTTGTAAAATATTTGGCGAGGAAAATGGCCCTTTGTTATTCCTCATGAAATAAAATTAATGTAAACAGTGAACACCGATAAGAAAACACATTAACAACGAATTATGCGATTATTGTCAAATGAGGGCTATTTCTTGATAATTTTCAGATTTATTATAAACATCATTGTCAAATGAATATAATACAACAAGAGTATAAAAACTGATTAATAATCACTTAGTTTATTGTTATGCGTATAATCCTTAAGTTTTTTTTTTTAATTTTTCAATGCTATGCACAATTGAATACTCAGGCCACTCGAGCCCACAACCTTTGGAAGTCCGATCCAATGCTCTCCCAATTGAGCTACCGAGCCTTGTGACCACCCGTCGAATACGTCGCCTTGTGACCAATTTCCTAATACCTTTCCGGTTTTAAGCCAGCGTTAGCGAGTCAATGTTTTTTAGTACTTTTCTATTAAAATAACGTGTTATAATTACAAAAGTGTATAGTGGTCATTATATTAAACAGCTCAATATAGAATTTATTAGTATCAAGAAATAATAATCGGTAACTGAGATATAGACTATATAGGAGCCATCAATATTTAATAAATTTTATAATTTATTGCATATAAAAGAATATGTATTATTTTTATAACCTATCAATAGTAGAATAAATTGTCCAAAAACAACATTCAAATACTTTGATTCCTATATTTCAATTACAATAGATACAAAAATATAATTCAGTGGGATGTGAATTGAGGTTGGTCACTAATTGGTATCTATTAATTAGAGATGCGCCGAATATTCGTTTTGTATTCGGTATTCGGCATATTCGGCATCTTTTCCACTATTTGTATTCGGCCGAATTATTCAGTTTTGGTGCCGAATATATTCGGTTCTATTTTCTTGGCTACATGACCCGATAAAGAACAAAAACGCACAACGTCTTCTCTTATAAGTCAAAGAAATACTATGAAAAATTTCTTGAATAAAGCTAATAAAATAAAAGCAGTTAAACTTCAAGTCAACATTTATTTTAAACCAAAAATCAACATATTTATTTTTAAACTATGTATATTCAAAATTTATTAAAAAAAAACCTTAAATCAGACTTAAATCATAATTTATATTTCTAAACCTCCATACAAAATATTTTAATCAGATATCAACATAATATTTATTTCTGAAACTAAATATAATCAACATTTATTTTGAACCCTAAATCAAATTTAATTTTAAACATGAAAAAATATTTAGGTAAATTCTTAAACTTTTAAGTCAATATTTTTTTAAACTTAAAACAATTTTCTTTAATATTCAATTTTACGTTTCTTTTTAAAACTTATATCATCTTTTATTTTTAAACCTCAAATCAACATTTTTAATGAACACACCTTAGTGGCAAATTTACAAGAATAGACTAGACAGGTAATCTAATTACAATAACAGAAACTAGAATAAATTATAGAGAAATAAAATAAAAGATAAGCAAAAAGAAACACTCATATTCTATCGTATATAATTAATTAATGGTAAATTATGGTGCAGAAACACCAAACTCTCAACCCTCTACGATAAGAGTCTGTTTAGTTTTTCTTCATATAGGTTTCCTGCTTCCGAAAACAATCGCTCGCTGTATACACTACTGCCAGGAGCACTTAGAAACACTCTGGGTAAATTAGCTAAATTTAGACTTATGCTTTGCTCACCAATTAAAAGGACTCTGCGTTCTAGGTAAAAGGACTTTGCTGTATAGCTGTCCAATTCTACGGCGATTGGGCTTTTAGGATCTTCCGAAATTACAGGATTCGTTGAGGCAAGTTCTTCATAACAGTTCCAAAATACGACATGAGATTCCTCTGAAAAGTTTGTAACATTTTGAAGTGGTCTTTCCTGTTTGTTAAAATTTCATCTTCGCCTGAGCTTCTTTGAATGGCTTCTAGAAAAAGCCTACATCTTACTAATTCGGAAGTTTTGGGCGCAAAAAATCTCATTCTAAATCGCGGGTCCAACAATGTAGACAGGCAGTAGTATTTGTCTTCTTCCAAATTTCGAAAACGACTTTGAACTTCTTCATGTGTCTGCACAATTTCTGATACATTTGGACATATGTACCTATTTCTGAAATTTCAGGCTTTGTTTAATATTTCATCAGAGTGTTACTCTCAATCTCTCATATCTTATATCATATACTCTCATCTCTTCAAACGGAGAGGTACGGTCCGCTCGTCATATTGCCAGTAGCGACATGTTAGAACTTGTTTACGCGGCAAAGCAAAGAAATGGTAAACCGAATAATTCGGCCGAATATCCGGTTCGGTAAAGGTTAAACCGAATAGTATCCGGTATTCGGTTATTCGGTCAAACCATTATTCGGCGCATCTCTACTATTAATCTTAATGACTGTCCAAACGAAGCCTCTCTAAAGCCTTCATAAATCTTATTACAAAGGCTTATCACGTTGCACAACAAACTATTGATTTTCTGTAATTTAATGTAGTAGTGTAAATTTTCATGCATATTTGTGCAAATAAGTATGAAAAATTAGGTAAATGATTTCACAAGAAGAGAGAAAAACCAACAAGAGTTTCTGGGCTTATTCGAATCTGATTTGTTTACTATATGGCTCTGATCTAGTAAAGCCCGGGGCCCTAATTAGCGCTGTATTACATAAAAAAGGGACACCTTACAATTTTATTTTAATTTAAGGTAATTTGAAGATATCTTAGTCTTCTCAGTATATTCAACCCTACTAAGTAATCCTAAATAGATGCCGGAAGAAGTCATGGAACAGCACAGAGTTATAACAGTATTAACCGATTCGTTGCTGATGGCACGCCTGTCGTGTCATCACTTTTGTTCGTGTGTGGTGTTAGCCACTGAAACCGTGTTATTTTAAAATCGATGATGACTCCTTCAAATCAAGTTTTAGGAAAATCAACCCAGAATAAAAACTATCTTCCTTTTTCACGTAAATCAAGCTCGTAGCCTTCGTTTCTGTAATTGTATGTAGCAACGAATCGGTAAGTATTGACTCTAAAGTGCTATGCAAAGTATGCCTGTTTAAAGTAGTCAGAAATCTTCTTTTGCACACTGTTTCGATATCCAAATAATGAATATGTGCGATGAACTCGCGCTCTTTAAAACAAACACTTTTTGTACGGATGACCGGTTAGGCAATAAAATAACTTCAAAAAACACAACTAAATAAAAGCGTCGGTGTCGGAGAGCGTTTCCGAACTCAGTGAGCGAACATGCAACACTAGAGGATAAAAAGTTCCGTGAAAAATTCACGGGATCATTTTTATTTTGAAGTTAATCCACTTAATGTAAAACTCACTTATTGCTAACCAAAATAGATTTAATAATGGTTTTGGCAAAGGTGAACAATTTAGTTAACACTTTAATATTGCAATGCTTTTTCAGTACCAAAAAGTTATTAATACGAGTAAATCTATATAATAAAAATGAATGTTGCTAAGCTTATAACTCGAAAACGGTTGAACCAATCCGGCAATTTTTTTCGTATATTCCTTAAATTCCACGAAAGGTTTTTATGAAGAGAAAAAACATAAAAATTGCTTGGCAATCAATAAAAAAAAAATTCATTTCATGGGAAATGAGTTATTTTTTTATTGTTTGGATTGTATGGACAAACCAGCTGTCAAACATTTGACGTAAATCGTCACCGACAATCTACAATCTAAACAAAGCAAAGGCGCGTTTGAATTATTTTTGGTATGCATTCAAAAAACATCAAAAACAATAATATTCATGACGTGCGTCATACGTGTCATTCACAATTAATTAAATAAATAAATATAAAATATATATTTCTTATATTCACACCAATTAGCCTAGCCCAAAGTAAGCACTGTAAAGCTTGTGTTATGGATACTAGGGTAACGGATAGTCATATATATAATAATGATACATAGATATGTTATATTCATAGAGATATTTATAAACACCCATGACTCAGGTACAAATGCTCGTATTTATCATACAAACATCTGCCCCTTCCGGGATTCGAACCCAGGACCGTCGGTGCGAAAGGCACCGTTGCACTAAACTGTCGTTTATTATTTAAAAACTTCTTTCGATTTCGCGCCATTTCAGATATTTTTTCGTGTTTATTATCTCTACTCTATAAAAGAAGGACTTTGTGGGTTTGTTCACATATATATTATAGTTACCATAAGCCTAAGAATAACAGTATTTATAATCAATTAACGTTACCATAGCAACGCGTGGCCGGGTTATACCAGCAACACGTGGCCGGATTAGCTAGTCAAATTACAATATGGAATGGGGTGTTAAAGAAAATAGGTTTGCAGTGATCGCCTTGCACATAGTGGGTATGGAGCCATCGGTCATAGTCCAGAGTGTATAGTGGTCATTATATTAAACAGCTCAATATAGAATTTATTAGTATCAAGAAATAATATTCGGTAACTGAGATATAGACTATATAGGACCCATCAATATTTAATAAATTTTATAATTTATTGCATATAAAAGAATATGTATTATTTTTATAACCTATCAATAGTAGAATAAATTGGTATGGTAGGTACCATCAACAGATACAACACTTAATTCTGCTGTGCGTTGCAGTGTCTTGCTTGTTTTTTTTTATTATATTATCATTTGTTTCGAAAACCTATTGTGTTCAGAATGATTACGTTTAGTCACATGCCACCAAGACATGAGCGCAGTAATTTGAGTCGAAGAACTCGAAATGATATAAACCCAGAAAATTTTCAATCAAATCGGACTACAGAACGTCGTGAAGAGCGAATTGAAATTGAAAGGATTAGGTTACGTGCAACGCAGGGGCGTAGCTGCCGCCGCGTCTGCCGTATCAATGATACGGGGCCCCCGACCTGCAGAGGCCCCTAACATGTGTAAGCAAAAATTAGTAAAATGTTATCCATGATGTCACTTAATCTCGTGTTTCCTGAGAAATAATATAAAAAAAACTGTTATACGTGCCTATAGAGTTTTCACTTCAGAAATGACAAAAGTCAAAAAAGCAATCCCTTAATTTCACGGAATAAGCGTGCGCCCAAAAGTTGGCACCATCCTACATCACGGAGAAATTCCGCAATAACCGATGTACAATGATAAACCGAACCATGAAGAGCAATAATTACGAGTTCTTTTTTCATTCCGTTTCAAACGTTATTACATTGTAATACAATACAGTCCAGTACAGTCTATATGACCTTAGCAATACGTTCGAAGTATTACAACCGGAGAAACTCCTATCTTCTTCAAACGAAGTGATAAAAAACGCGGAAAATTTGCCGAAAAAAAGGCAAGAAAAATGTATATTTAATTTGAATTATTTGGCTAACTAAATTTCTAAGAGGTAGCGGTAAATTATATTAAAATCAATAAATATGCTAATTTAATGAAAACATTTTTGTTTCTTTTGTGAGAAACAGTTACCCTTCATTTGGGGCCCCCAACAAATTTTTGATACAGGGTCCCTCCAAGGCCCACTAAGCCACTGGTGCAACTCGTCGTCTTTAAACAACTTTCAGTGTTTCACGAGCGGCTTTCAGTTACGATGAACGAATTGACTACAGCTCCTACCAATGCTATTTGCCCATATTGTAAGGCATTAAAATACAGAAATGAAGCAAATGGACTGTGTTGTGCAAATGGCAAAGTGAAATTAGTGTCATTGGTTCCACCACCAGAGCTATTGTACTTATTGGTTTCAGGAACTGAAACGGATTCCATCATTTCCTTAGAAACATACAAAAAACCAACAACTACTACCAAATTATTTCCATTGGAGCAACAAATATAATTTGTGATAATTTCGTGCCAACCTTTAAGGTAACGAGACTTTTTTTGCTTTTGTGTACAAGCTATTACTTTCAGTTTAATTTATGTTTAAATTTACAAACTATAACATTTCGGTTCAATTTGCAAAAAAAAGGCCAATTATATCACAAATCAGGTTCGCTGTGACCGGTGTCAGATAGCGATTTCATAAAAAACTACAAAATCAGCGTTGTGCAAATAATTTGTTTCATCAACACAATCAATTGATAACATAGTTTAAAATTGCATTGGATAAAATGCTATCTGTTAAACATCAAATTGTAATCAGAGCTAATAAAACAGTCAAGACGTTTCAATGCACCAATAATTAAAAAGTTGCCATTGTAATAGTTAGAAAATACCTGGAAGTCTGTAATATATTTACGTCGTCGATATAATCAGTTAGACGGTTGTATGAAACACATCGCTCATATGATGCGTTACAATATCCTTATATAATCTTGGTGAAAGTCAAAGATGGTTATCATTTCTCAAACAAGTTGGTAATCCCAATACAGATAATTAGAAATTCGTGTCATTGGATTGTTAAATGATTCACATGTGCAGAAATTAAGAAAAAAGATAGAACATAAATTGTTATTCCTTTCACCTGATGGTTCCTGAAAATAAAGACAGTCACATATTAACATGTCGGGAATTATTCGTCAATATGCTGTTGATATGTATGTCCAAATAGGAACAGGGCGATTTACATTCGTCAGATTGAAGCAGACCAAACACCGTTTTGCAGGGTATATATACCTTCGATATGCGATTACTACTGGTGGAAATGCAAACAATGTCGGCCGGATGGCAATTTTTCCAGCAACATATATTGATAGTCCTCGGCACATGCATGAATACGCTCAAGATACCATGACATATGTTCGTCATTATGGTACCGCAGATTTATTTATAACATCCACATGCAATCCTAAGTAGATGGAAATCAAACAGGAGCTATTCCCTAGCCAATCGCGGTTTATCGCCATGATTCTTCTGATAAAAGTTGAAATCTTTAATAGTTTAATTGTGAAACACAGTCTGTTTGGTGAATCACGTTGCTGGATGTATTCTGTGGAGTGGCAGAAACGTGGGTTACTTCATGCTTATATCTCGATTTGGTTAATTGAAAGAATAAGACCAAATGAAGTTGATAAAATTATAGCTGCTATTCCTGATGTACATGTGGTTCCAGGCTTGCATGAAATTGTTATAAAAACATGATTCATGGTCCATGTGGAACTCTTGTGTGGAACCATAAATAAATCCCAGGGTAAGTCGTTGAGTGTTTTCGGCGTTAATCTTGAAAACCCATACTTCTCTCATGGACTGTTGTATGTTACCTGCTTCCATATTGGGAAACCGTCAGCTTTATTTGTTAGCGCGCCATGCAATCAAACAAAAAATATCTTATACCATAAAGCATTAGAATGAATATCATCACATTTATAAAGTCTTGCAGTGTATGAAGTAGGGAACTAAATTTTATAAGTAATCGTTCTTTATTGTTGAGAAATAAATAACGTCATCGCTCGGATACGCGTTTTATCTACACTCGAGAGCAATGAATCCGGGTCACTTAAAGAATGTTAAAAATCTCGGAAACTAAAAATGATAGGTTAATGCAATAAATTGTATTTAATAGACAATGTAATACTCCTTAAATGAAAGTAAAAAAAATATGAGTCACCATACATTTTATTAACACAAAATTACATAAAGAAAAAAACGCTGATCTCTCCTTAAAACAAAAATAGGAAACATGAAATGTTTGAACTTTATTACGATTTTCTTGAATTTTAATACTTCGTATTGCCTCCTCGTGCTTCCATTACTGCGTTTACGCGGTTTGGCATGCTGTACACCAAGTTCCTTATACGATTTTGGGGAATATTCTCCCATTCCTCTGTGAGAGCACTTTTGAGCTCACGAAGCGTGATTGGGGGAGGATTTCGTTGTTTTACGCATCTGCCTAGCTCGTCCCAAGCATGCTCGATCGGGTTGATATCCGGGCTGCGCGCTGGCCACTCCATACGAGTAATGTTCATCTCTTGAAGGTAGTCATTCACAATCCTACCTGTATGAGGTCGGGCATTGTCATGCATAAATATAGCATCTTCACCTAAATTGACCATAAATGGACCAACGTGATCATTGAGGATTTCTTCCACATATCTTACGCTAGTTAAAGAGCCGTTTTCTATGATCACCAGCTCTGTGCGACTTTCAGAAGAAATTCCGGCCCACACAAGTACAGACCCACCACCGTAGGCTACTTTTTCTTCGATGCATGCTTGCTTGAATCAATCCCCTGGTCTTCGATACACTCTGTTTCTTCCATCGTGCTTGTAGAGCATAAATTTTGATTCGTCGGAGAACATAACTTTTGACCAATCTTCAATACTCCAATTTACGTGGCTCTGGGCATATCTTAGTCTTGAAATACGATGCCCACGCTCCAGTTTAGGGCCGTTTGCAGGTCTAAGGGGTTTTAAGTTAGATTCAGCAAGCCGACGTCTTACTGTCCATGCACTTGGGTTACTTCCTCCGAGGCGTCGAAACTGATTGGTGAGTTCAGTTCCTGTGCGAAAGCGATTTCGAAGCATGGTGTTCACCAAGTATCGGTCTTCTCGTGCTGTGGTACACTTGGTTCTGCCCGTTCCTGGTCTGCGTAGGTTAGAACCA
Source organism: Calamotropha paludella (assembly GCA_927399485.1). NCBI lineage: Eukaryota > Metazoa > Arthropoda > Insecta > Lepidoptera > Crambidae > Calamotropha > Calamotropha paludella. The sequence goes on along the minus strand of OV656803.1, from coordinate 25,109,478 downwards.
GTTTCTTCGTAACGTCGGAGAACTCTTTGTACTGTTGACAGCGACACACCGACAGTCCTGGCTGTATCGCGCTGACTCCGGCCGGTTTCCAGCATTGTAAGTATTCTGGTGCATTCTTCAGGCGTAAGCGACATAATTTCAGCTTGAATAATGAATATAGAGCACTATCAACATGGTTTATGTACCCACATAAATGACAGATTACAAACAAAAGCAAAACCAAATGCTGTAATTTCGTAGTTCCATCTTCGAAAGTGGCCCTTTTTCAAATTTGATTTTTTTATGATATAACTTTACAATAACTAAGAAGTTTTAATACCTTCATTTAAGGAGTATTACATTGTCTATTAAATACAATTTATTGCATTAACCTAGCATTTTTAGTTTCCGAGATTTTTAGGATTCTTTAAGTGACCCGGATTCATTGCTCTCAGGTGTATTTAACTTTTTTACTAACTTTTGACAGAATGAACTCTGTTCGGGCAGCTAGTAACTAAATGAAATGCAATTGGCTGTGCGGCCTTAACCGTCTTGTTAGCAGTGCGGTGTACATATTAGAATAGCAGACTAGAATATCACCAAAACTTCACACTTAAGGGTGTCGTAAAGGGCGACTAATTGTACTAGGAATTCATCACCATACACCTCCCGTAAACCACAAAAGGGTGTGTGACGAGTGGTGGCAGCCCAGCCAAGCGTGGAGAATAAAAAAAAACAATTTTTAAATATTTAGTGACAAGCCCGATTAAAACATTGCACGGTGTATAGAAGCTCACTAATGATGACCATTATTATTCATCACAGTGTGATCACGGCTTATGACAAGAAATAAAAATATCAATATTTAATAAAAATACGAAGTTAAAGGCGTTTTAGACATGAGTCATAATTGTTTTTTTTTCTACGAGTTAAAAAAACTAAATGATTATGCACTCATTAGAATAACCTGTATTGAGCTCTGTACATTTTCCAATATCCAATTTTTAAGCAATTTCGAAATACCAATATTCCGAAACAACTTCACTTTTTTACAAATGAAACCAAATTATTCCGTAACAGAGTACGGGCAAACAACATCTCTCTGAAAGCGATGAAAAAAGCTTTGCGCTACCTCTGCATACAATATCGATTGATACTGTATTTTTACGATTTTGGAATGAAACTTGAATTGAATGGTTGGTAAATTCAAAGGTTCCCTTTTTTGTCGAACAGAAAAACAATAGAAAGTGACGGAAAATTCGAATTGAAGATTGGATTACAATTTCATACATACATAAAACGGGAATTGTTTGTTCCTAAACTATAACACCGTGACTACCAAAATCGACGGCCTCCCATATTCACACGACAAGAACAAAGTTTCTGTTTTTCTATATAGAGTGGAACAAATTGAACTAGGTTAAGGATTGTATATTCAGTCTCGGTTGTATAACACTTTACTGCTATGTCGCATTAACAATAGCATTTAATTAAAATGGCTGCAGTACGATACGTGGTACAACTAAAATAATGATCTATAGGGCTAACCGTACTAATCTTTAATTACGTTAAATATAATAATAAATAAATACCAGAAAACTCTTACCAATTATCCAATCCAACCAAGCAAGGTTTATACTATCGTCTTGCTAAATAATGAATACTAACACGTATGTGAACAACGATGACAGAACTGAAATGCTTTGTTCATTATGTAAACATTTGCTGCATCATGCCTTGCCCTGCCTTTTGCAGGATTCGAAGCCATAGCTTTCAGCGCATAGGCAGGATCGCTATTGTATTACTAACGAGCCATCGAATATTCAAATTATTGTTCAAGTCAAGGCATTTGTTAAGTCTTATATATACCTGAAATTAAAGAATTAAAATTATATATTTTTAATAAGGGGCATGTTCATGTAAGCATTTGAAAAACCCTCGACTCAAAGAAAGAAAAACGAAATAAGTCTGTATAATTTAAAAGTAAAAATCATATAATATAACTTAAAAAAGTAATAAATGATATGAGTTTCAAAGTGTATTAACAATCAAAAACTAATAATCAAAAATGAATCGTCTCGACCACTCGGTCGATTTTAATACAACGTAGGTACTCACCTACGTTGTATTAAAATTTATATAACAATATAATACCTATAATTATTTAAAGTAAAACTTTGTCGTAACCAGAGACCGCTCTATACCAAACTACCTATTATACCTACTTATATATCACATATATCTTAGTACCTACTCGCATTAGTTAATGTTATTTTTTTTATTAAATAAGTTTAATATGGACTTTTTATTAACTTTTATTTTGTTTTTTTTTTTGAGTCTGAGGTTTTTAATATTTTTAATTTACTCTTAACACACTTTTTAAACTTAGATTTAGGTAGGCGGTATTTTCTTGTTTCAAAATGAAATATAGGTACAAATCGTGTTTTAGCATAGTATTGTTAGCTGTTTGTTATAGAAAGTCTGTAGGTAAAGTCTTATTTTCGTAACTGTTAGTTGTAATATAAAGAAGAATACGATGTCATATTATTACTTATTTTACGTTATCGAAAAAAATATTTGTTTAAATTATAATGTTTAATATCAATGCATGTCTATTTCTGTTATAACACACAGTGTGCAGTAAAAATAAATGACTAAACAATAAATACATAATTTATTATCAATTGTGTAAACTATTATATATACTGCTTATGATTCAAGTCATACGTAATATATAACTCGCACCGGTCTTTTTCGTTGAATACCTTTATCTATATTGGCAGTTGATCCCCGCAAAATAATCCCTTAAGTCATTAGATATAATATTAAAATTATTTTACCATAAACCATGCTTGCTGTATTAATGACAGTCACGAGCATTGTTTTATTAGAACGTATGCCGCGGAAATATGGCATCAAATCAAAAGGATCTTTAAGAGGATCCCATTTCAGCCTTGAGTCTAGAGTACTCATTCTTAAAAACTTTGTGAATTAATAACAAGTTTAACTTTACTGGCTACAAGAACTTAGTTTATATGGTGGAGATTTGTAATTGGTATTGTTATTATTTTATTGTTGCTACCTAACCTGATTGTTAAAACTGTAAATCTTCCTAAAATAAATAAATAAATATTTATAAGTTACTTGACCTGTCTCACATTAGGAAAAGTAACACACTTAATTTTGTTCAACTAAAGTTATAAAATATAAAAAGTGAACTAATTCACTAATTTAGAGAGAGCTCAGTGGGCGCTGCTCCGCTGAACAACCGGACTGTGACCCCAAAGGTACGACTGATAAATTCGAATGCTCCGTTGTGCCCTGTCGTTCTCCTTTTAAGTTGGAATAGGGGCACATTGGAAGAGCTAATTAACGAAATAAAAGATTTGCTTTAAATCTATAATGTCAAGTAAGTATATTTGTCATGATATGTTATAAAATTCCTATAAATTTATGACTGATGATGACAAAGACTATCTATGCATGTAATTTGATCTATTTAAGTAGATTTCATTGCAGAGATACTTTAACTTATTTGAAATGCTCTTCAGAGTCGAGTGTAAATAATATCATCTCATGTGTTCCAAGTTCCAACCTTAGCAGTGGTATGGTTGAACCATAAATATTATATTATAGGATATATTATATAAGATATGCTCCATTCAATCACTATAGGAGCACTATGGATCATACAAGATTTACCCGTTCTGCCACCAGGGGCACTTCGGGTGTTTAGCGGAGCAGCGGTCAGCTCAGTTTATATCATCTATACACAACTGCCTTTGTCAGCTTCAAAAATTAAAGAAGTATGATCTGCTAACAGTACTGTCTTACACAGGTTTTTGTAAAATTAATAAGGTCAGTAATATAGAGAAGATATGTTAAGGATATGTCAATACAGCGGCTATTCCATTTATTTTTTTCATGTATACGATTTAACGGTAGTCGCACTCTAGCACGTGCAGGCGCACGAGTCTAGAATACAAGAGATTTTTTTTTTCTTTTGAACTATACAATGCGAATATAAGCAGCAAATTGTTTCGGAACGCCGCGCCGCCACCTTGGTGACAACTTCGTATTGAAATAAATTTCTCGATCACGGGATTTTCGCGTATAGACACTTAGTTGTGTGAACAATGTTTAAGATTTAAATATATTTTCAAGTGTCATTTCTCTATTCGAAAAAAGGTCGTGTGTGGCATATAAAAAAAAATGCTATCTGAACGTAACCTAATAAGTCCTATATCGATCCCACCTATTACTCAAACTCGAGTGAATCCAATGAGCTGTCCTAAAAATCACATCTTCGTGTACGTCCATTATACATATCAGCGACCACGGGGAAAATACAAATGAAATTACCCATAAGTTTGGAATGATATTGGGCGCAGATCGTATAATTTTATGGGGTCCATGTAAAAAACTATACAAAATTGATTAAAACATGTACTAAATGTTATTACTGGATCTCCACCACACAGGATATCCTCGTGTAGAATCCGGTGACGGTAATTATTTGCACTAGTCTAAATTACCACTATCACTGTAATAGTGAATTAATTTGTATGAAAATAAATTTCATTTTATTTGAATTAGTGCTCAACAAGATTCAATCTCCTGAAGAGAGATATGACTGTACGAGGTTGAATGATAGTTTTGAGACATCGTAACGTACTATTCATATATGGTTTACACAATCCAATGGCGTATATACTATTTTACCTTATATATTATTTAACTCACATCAGAAATGTCTAGGGATTTTATCTTATAGTATATTGACTTAATCTGAGGTAACACTCAAAATATCTGTATAAACAATTTTTATTCAACGTATAATTATAAATCTACTCGATATTGCCCGTAAGTGGTTTGCACTATCGTTTCCGGTTCTCTTAGTATTTCGTTATTAAAGACTCACGTTTAGGAAGGGAGCGACTTCTACTTAAATTTTTTTAATGTAACCTTCATAATGTTTTAAAAAGACCTTTGAAATTACACGTGGTTTCGTCCTTATGACACGTCATGTCACATGTCGTGTCACGATGACGTTAACAGCTACAGTTGCTAACACAGCTATTTTTAGAGGCCATTTGTAAATTAAATTAAATTGTTTTGATTTTTTATCACTCTATTTAAGTAATGTTAAAATCCGAAATGCCTTTAATTAAGATAAATAATCTTTATTAATTTTTAGTCAATACTAAGTCATAAAATAATGTATTTTTATTCACAATTGTATATTTGCCATTAATTGTAACTAGGTTAAATGTTTAATGAGATCAAATAAGACCAACAAAAGAAATTATGTTATCCTTTTCTGTTTTGATTTACGATTCAGTGAAATATCTTTGTATAAATATGTTTTTGATTGTAAGTATTTATCCACGATCATCGCGAGCACAGCCATTGGCAAAGAGCGTTATCTCAAAATTTAATAAAACTACCTACACTCCTCGGATTCTTTTGTCAGTTACAAACTACAGTTTTCTTTGTTTCTTTTCCTTATAGTAAGAATAATCCTTGGAGACTTTGTGATTTTCTTAAGTTTGAGTTGGTAAACATCGGAAAACTCAACTGTTTCATACAAAGTGTTGAGAGGAGAGAAGACAAGTCACAAGTTTTAAAAGTATATACTTATCGCACATATGGTTAGCAAACTGCCGTGAATAAATTATATATTGGTATAAACTCTTTATCACATTTTAATAATTAAATTGACTGTCTAGTCCACCAACCATCGATTGAACTCACTTATTACCGCTTCGGTTTATAAGTTATAAACGTGATGTTTACAACGTGGTTACACTCGCAACATCGGTATTAAGCTCGTCGCTATGTGATGTGATTATCTCCTTAGCACGTAGCTTTTCTTTTATTCCTCAATCAAATCTAATAATCTTTATATTTTTTCATGCATTTTTCATGTACTATTTTTTATGTAAAACTTTCAGTCTTCCTAGTTTAGAACTTGATAATTTTCTGACTGTGTATTGTAATACATGCCGTAAAAGAATTTATATAAATATATTTATTTTTATTGCAATAAATATTAAACTAGGTGGTACACGAATATGAAAATAAATCGCTTTATTTGCTTTCATTTTAAATTTGGTAAAAGTAAGAATAACCATCCGGCAATTCCCGAATAAAAAGGAATTAAAATTTCCCTCATTATAACGGTGGACGGTAAACTATATGAACTGGTACTAATTATAGGAATAACAGTTTTGTTTGCAAAAACATCTAAAGGTTAGCGAAGATGGCCGTTTTGGTCTTTTTCACAGTACTTCAAAACAACTTAAAAATATTTTGTCTACAAAGCAAAACCATACCGTGCCTCTTTAATTGTTTTTTTTTATTTAGAATGGGTTCGCTCTTTTCCCATTCAAGCCCGAAGACCAAGATAGAATCCACGATGGAAAGAGCTAACCCAGAAGGTGCCTATTCACCCTGGCTTTGAAAGTTTATAAGTTCTCGGAAATAAAGACGCAGGGAGGAAGTTTCACTCAGCATTATGAAGGATGTTGCTATGTGCTTGGTGCGAAGGGAAGGAATAACAACCAAGAAAGGGTGGTAGCCCGCAGTGCGTCTGGATGTCCGATGGAAAAAAGGAGATGGCGGTATGAGCATATTCAACTCCTGAGCACACTCTCCGAAATAGAGTCGTACAAGGCCGACAGATAGCTTTGCGGCGATGAGCTAAGGTTTAACCCCAATCCCCGCCGAATTACATCCGGGATCGCATCAGTGCACGAAGGGCCGCTCGAAGGGATGCAAGTTTGCCGCCAGGCATAAGATGCAAAGAAAATACGCATCTCGTCCTAATTTGCTGACTCGTAACGCCATACCCGCCTTATGCCCCTAGGGCTATCATCCGGAGGAGAACAAACAGATCGATACGGATTTCACCACACAATGGTCGGAGGATCCCAGACACAGTCCTAGACTTATGTAGTTATTAACGTTATAATGTTATGTAAACTTTTATATTGCAAATAAATACTATTAATATTATTATTATTATTAGTGGCGCTGAGATCGATACCGAATGTTTGTGTGAATCAGTTATCAGCAGTGAGTCAAGACACGTGGTGTGTGGCAAGCAATATCTGAGCATAATATTTAAATAGAATTATAGACTGAAAGAAAAATTATGTCAATTCCAATAAGTACACATTTTACTTTATATAAAATTATAAGAAGGAGAAAGTTCAATCAATCAGTCAGCTTATTGTGTTATTGTTGAGAACCATTTAATTAGAATTGATTCTATAGAATATCTTTTTCATGACATTAACAGATTTAGCTGAGGGGGCTGATATAAAGTTTGCAATCTTTGCGAGCAGATCATGGGAAATACCGTCAGACCTTATCGGTCAACACCACCAGTCTTTAGGGTGTGCCCCTCAGACTTTTGTTTATGACTAAACAAGCGCCTACGGGAAATAATACACACACTGGGATGGAAGATTGTAGATGATCACTTATATTTGTGGTATGACCACAGTTTTGGCTAAATCAATCCTACGAGTATCTAAGCTTCGATGATGTTCTTTTGCAATGTAGTTAATTTGGGGCGACTTTCATTACACAATTTAATGTAAGATGTAAGATTTCTAAGAAGCATTATCGGAACGCCGAGTTAGAGCGTGAATATTGGGCAATAAAAATTAATGTAACACACAACAAAAGTGGGCAAAAACAGCTCTTGTTCCTCTCGTTTCAAGGTCCTCCGACATAATACTTACGAAGCCATGGCATAGTTTTTACGTTCAATACACGCATTATAAATAAAATTATTTTATCTTTAATACAAGCAATTATTTTTTTAATGATTTATCTAATGTGGACTGAAATAATTAATGATATTCTTTATTACTTTGTTACAACGTAATTAATCTATCTGTGACAAACGCTGGTTAATCTGTCGTGTCAAAGATAGCTTATAATTAAATTTGAGCCGTTTCACTAAAGTTCTAAACTATTAAATTACTCAAAAATTCAAGACCAAAAAAATCTACCAAATTAGGTATAACAACACTTTTGTTGAAAATAACCCTCATACATTTCGAAATCTCTTTAATATTTTTTCTAATGTTTCAAATATCTTCAAATAAAAACCGTGCTTTGATCATTTTACAAAATATTAGCAATAGTCATTAATTAAGATAGTTTGTTACCATAAATTAATAATTTCGTGTACGTGGCCGTGAACGACTTTCATATCGTTCACATGCGTGAGTACGTTCCTAATCTGAATAAATTCTTTGTCTCAGTCTAGGACTAACAGATAATGCACAGCCTAAATCGCTGAAGTTCACAGTGGGTATTTGTAAAAGGGTGAAACAGGTAATATATAAACTGTTGTATTCATATCTCTTATTTTAAAATAATAGACATGAAATTCAGTATGTTCTTGATAAACAAATATGTACATTTTAACCATATAGGGGTAAAATAAGCTGTGTATTTGCATGAAAACTCGCAGTTAAAATCATGAAAGTAATTCCGTTCAGCATGCAAAATATTACATATTAAATATTAAACGAAACAAACAAACGAAATAAACAAAATATTTTAACTTAAACACATTTAAAAGCCACATATTTAATTAATTTATGTATTAAGAGTGAAGTACTGAATTAATGTTTATGTCCATGAGATAGTAATTTACAGTATAATAGCGTTTCAGTTTGAAAATTTTAAGCGGATGATTTCGAATTGATTTGATAATTTATTATATATCCTAATTGTCATTGGAAAAGTTTTTTGAATATAAACCTGTTTTATAGAAACAAGTAGTCGTTCTGTCTATATTCTTTGTGTTAAATTTACAATGTTGAGATCATTTAATACAGAGTTTTTATACGAACAAGAAACATTCAAATATTTATAAACAGTATACATATCGTCAAAAGCTTACATTTTTCGAAGTTGGGAACACATGAAGTCATTGAGTCAACATCGGCTAATCCGCGTACTCACTGTTTCTGCGAGATAAATAATCTCTTGATTTCGGTTGTCTTTCCCCAGATAATAATACCGTACCTCCGATTTGATGCTACATAATCATGATAAGATTGAAGAGAATGTTGCCTAGTTAATCGCCAGAGTGAATAGGCAAATCTATTGACTTTTTTGCAGACTTTATCTACGTAAAATTACCAAAAGCACTGATTATCAATAGTAATGCCTAGGAAATTCGCTACAATACATTCACTTATCGTAATGTCTTTACATTTGATATTTATGTCGTTACTAGCTTTTTTTACTATTAAAAAATGTCATGTAATTTGTCATTTTGAAATTTACTTTAAGATTATTAGATTCGAACCATAATATTATGTCATTTACTGTTCGGTTAATTTTCGTTTCATATTGTTCTATTTTATTATCAGTTATTACTATTGATATGTCGTTAGCAAATGAAGTACAATATTCTTGGGTAGCAATAAGTAAATCATTTATGTAAATAAGAAATAACAGGGATCCGAGAATTGTCCCTTGTGGGATACCAACTTTATTGGGATGTTTGACTTAAAGATGTACTTATCATTATTTAATTTATACATATTGAGATCGGTTACTTAAACAGCTTTTTAACCAATTTAGAGCATTTCCTCTCAAACCATACAGTTTGAATTTTTTTTAAAGTACGATCGATCATCGACTAATGTGTCGGTTATCGCACTTTATTTTACGCAAAGGGAAAATTAAATTGTAAAATAAAGTAAATGTTTCATGGAAAATGTTAAAAGCTTTATTTAAGTTTCGTTCTCAGTCTACGTCCTGCCATAAGAGTCGGCGTAGCCAATCATTTAATTTTCGTATATTGTCCAAGTCGAAGTCTCATATAAAAACGTATGCTTCCTTCGTTGGTATTGTTTTTTACCTACATGAAATTTTACCGTTTGACCTACGAGTATGTTGTGGTCAGATAGGCCTAAGTTAAGAACTGGACCAATGGCGATGGGTATGTTTGTGATTATTTGATCAAGGTTGGTTCTTGAATGTTCAAATGAAAGATAAAGCTCTCCACTATTATTTTGTACTCAGCACCTTGCTTTGTTAACTTTAGCAAATCAATATTAAAGTCACCCATTATTATATTTTTTGCCTAGTTTTGTGTTTCAATGCGTCCATTAGACTTTCCAAACGTTTTAATAATTTAAATAGGTTAGTGTTTGGTACTTTATTAATATAAATAATAATGCCAAATGCATTTGGGGGATTTCTATACCACAGGCTTCAAACATAAACTCGGCACTTAATTCTTTTACAAAAGTAAGTTTTTAAAACCCTAAGTAATCTCCACGCCTTTTGTTTGACCTACAGTAACTGTCAGCTATTTTAAATGACCCTATTCTTACGTTTGGTTCTTCATCCGACTTAAGGAGTCCACTTAGTCCTAAAATATCGATATTTATGACTTACTTTCCAACTCAAACAGGGTCAATTCAAATATATCCAACTTATTTAAAGTGCCAGCAATATTCATGAGGAAGCTATCATTATTTTGCATATCAGATTCGTCATCGTAGCAATTAGTAATCGCTTTACAATTATCAGTCATTTCATTATTTACGAAAAAAGATTTTATTCTTAGACATATTAAAATAAAATAGTATAGGGCCTGGTCTTGGTATATTAGTTATGTATTGATCAGTGATAGAATCAATTAGTTTAGATACGTCTCTAAAAATCATTTAAGGATCATAATTGTTGAGTTTACCAGTATTTATGTTAAACAATTTTGTGGAGTATTGCAAATTAAGATTAGAGTCTAGAATGAAGGCAAATTCGTGTGTCCTATTGACTTCGTACGACTTAGAATTAAAATATTCAATTCTTTCATCGACTATTATAAACATTCCATTACATTCAAATATTGGGTTCCATCATAAAGTTTAAATATTGAAGCTTTTATTAAAAATAATAGTGCATTTTTTATATAATAATTTGATTTTTCATTAATAAAAAAAGCTTGTTTTATTAGATTTGAAAGACATCATTGTTATTTTCGTTCAAATATCTGGTTACAAATTGTTTTTGTGTAACAATCTTTGTAACAATCAAATTTAACTCTTGTCTGTTTTAATGTTGTTTATATAAATAACGATCTTTAATGTGGTGGCTTTCGAACCTCAGTCTTAGATTCCGTAAATTAAGGATTATGAAGAGTATCCACAATATAAACTTTCAAGTCTTCTAATGAATACTTTCGGTGACTTAAAGGGTAAAGACATTACTATGCATTACATTACATTTTTTCGTTTCTATAAATTATTTGGAAAATTGTAGCCTTAAATGGGTAATGCCAATTTACGAAAGTGTCCCCCAATTTTCAAGTAAGATAAAGCATACCATCAATAAACAAGCTTTAAACAGGTGGAGTTAATTCAATGTGTGTTACGTTTAACGCCTTAACTGTTGAACGAATTCTACCTTAAATAATCAAGCCCAGTAAAAAACTTATAACATATTACTTAAAAACTTATTTTTATGACATGACCGTCGAGGCTTACTGCTAAATCATAATTAGGACCATAATCCTTCACGCTGTCCTAGTGCAGATTGTTGAGTGCTGACGATTGCATATGCAGCTGAGTCTAAAGGCTTCACGAGCTTTCCAAAGCACGGAGGAGCGCGAGATAGTAAATATGTCTCCTATCGTGTGTGTCAAAACATATCTATTGAGAATTAAAATAGAATCATTAGGTTTTAAATGATATTTAATATTGTTTTTTGTCTACAGGTAAACCCCCAGACTTGCTGGCCTTCTCGATTACTCTACTTATGATGATGGTCTTGGTGGCTGGAGTGAAGAAATCGTTATTTTTCAACAATGTCTTGAATGCTATAAACCTTAGCGTGTGGGTTTTTACCATGGCTACCGGCCTATTCTACGTCAATATTCATAATTGGACCGATCATAAAGGATTCTTACCATATGGATGGAGCGGGGTTAGTTTTTTCGAAAAACAAGTCTTAATTTATTATCTAATAAATTATTGTATGTATAATACTTAGATTGTATTGACTCTTTACATAATATAATAAGAGAGATTTTAAAACATCAATGAAAATGATTCAGTAGCGGTGCTTTATGCCTATTAAAAGCAAAATTCGGAAGGTCGATTCATGTAGATACTTGATATTACCAACTTGTAATTGATTGTTCGTAATGTTGCTGATAGTTTGTTTTTTTTTGGAACACGTGTAGTTCAATTAATTAATGTTAAAAATATGTCACAAAGCAGCCTAGTGTACGGCAGAGTACAAAAGCACCAACTTTGCATACTTAAAAGTATCAAAAAAGGTGTTGAATCACCATACACCACAAAATGGCCAGCAGCGTTTTCCGAATAATAAATAAACTCTTACTGCTCTCCATCTCGCCGGCCAAGGAAGAAGATTTTGTCTTTACCTATTTTTTGATTAGGTTACGATACAACAAATATCAATATCGCTAAACATCGATAAGAACACGGTTATCATATTTCATTAAAATATCGTCGACTATGCATAACCAATTTTATTCAATCCATCAATATCAATTATTAATGCTACTATTACGAACATTTTAACGTAAATACCTTTCAGCATTGGTTTGTAATTAAAAGCTGTACAGATATATAAAATTAATCACTCCATTATGGGAAAATTTAATAACTTGTGCTCCGAATAATTTAAATGCGCAGAATTACTACTTTGGCGGTCTGCACTTAAATCGTTTTAAAAAGTTAATAAGAACGTAGATAAAGTGTTTTTACATATTATAAGCTCTTACTCAAATATTCATACTCGAGATTATATTCTTGAAATCTTGGTTTCAGGTGTTCAGTGGTGCAGCGACATGTTTTTATGCTTTCATCGGGTTTGACATTATTGCAACCACCGGCGAAGAAGCGAATAATCCCAAGCGATCTATCCCGCTTGCTATCGTATTGAGCCTTGCCATAATTCTCGTAGCTTACGTTAGCAGCTCTATGATACTTACTTTAATTGGTAAGTTTTAGTTATAACATATGAGTGTAATATTACGAATAACTTGATGTTAACTATATATTATAATGTACAGATATATATATACGATAGATGATATGTATAGTAGTCTAGACAAATGTAACTTATTCGAAGAACCACAAAAGAAAAATATATTACACGGTGTTTAGCTTCTCATATACACAAAACAGTTCAATGCATAAAACCCAATATATATCCGTCGACCGGACATAAGTTCTGTTACAAATAAAAATGCATTTTTTTATATGAATTTTGACTTTAACAGTATTAACAGCTTTTGTGGTTCTAACAGTACGCGGCCGCCTTGATCTTTTATGGTCTTCGACAGGAAGTGTTGTATCTGTTGATAGTACGATATACGAACATACCGCCGATACCAAGCTTTACAATTGTCTGGAATATGACCGATGGCTCCATACTCACTTTGTGCAAGATGATCACTGCAATCCTATTGACGTGATAACGTCTTATAAATTGGTTGCGGCTGGGAGTCACTTATGAAAAAGTGTAACGCTCGGTAACGTTACGATGAGTCACCGAACGAGAGAGAGGCCCGCCGAATGCCTTGCGTCTCTCTCCCACTCAACTATGATCGGTCTGCCGCGCGCATTGTGCAATTTAATTATATTCATATCAATAAATATTCTACCGAGAAAAAGACGTTGTCACGTAAAATCTTCGCCCGTAAAACCGACTTTACAGGCAAAAAAAAAAAAAAAAAAAAAAAAAAAAAAAAAAAAAAAAAAAAAAAAAAACCGACTTTTTTTATCATTAAAAAGTTAAAAAAAGAAAAGGTTTTATGTAACAGTATTTATGGCCCAATATATAATGTATATGTTAGGCTTTTATGCATTTCTTTGTCAGCTTTGGCATTTCGTTGCGAACAGACTTTTCAGTGGGAGCCTCTGGAGGATCGCGGTGCCTGTCTTCGTTTTCAATTCAATCCAAATAACAAAATTAAATAATAATCTTGAGTTGGTACAGAAGTTGTAGGGTCGATGACATTTTATACATTTATAACACCTGTTTTATTGGGATTCGCTTCTTCATTTTATCGTGCCTTAGTATATATTTACCTTATTGTACCTTAATAAGTTTTGCTCGCAAATGAATAATCTTTCCTTTTAAACGGAATAAGTGCTGGGTAAATGAAAAAACGAATTTATCTTTTCAGTTACTACTTACAAAGGGCAGTAAATGTAAAATTTTGTAATATAATGTATTTAGTAGTGCTATTGTGTTCGATAATGAACACGAAAGGATATGTGAAATGGGGCAAAGTCGAAACATTTTTTTTTATCATTAAAAAGTAAAAAAAAGAAAAGGTTTTATGTAACAGTATTTATGGCCCAATATATAATGTACATATATTAGTCTTTTTTGCATTTCTTTGTCAGCTTTGGCATTTCGTTGCGAACAGACTTTTCAGTGGGAGCCTCTGGAGGATCGCGGTGCCTGTCTTCGTTTTCAATTCAATCCAAATAACAAAATTAAATAATAATCTTGAGTTGGTACAGAAGTTGTAGGGTCGATGACATTTTATACATTTATAACACCTGTTTTATTGGGATTCGCTTCTTCATTTTATCGTGCCTTAGTATATATTTACCTTATTGTACCTTAATAAGTTTTGCTCGCAAATGAATAATCTTTCCTTTTAAACGGAATAAGTGCTGGGTAAATGAAAAAACGAATTTATCTTTTCAGTTACTACTTACAAAGGGCAGTAAATGTAAAATTTTGTAATATAATGTATTTAGTAGTGCTATTGTGTTCGATAATGTTACATGATCAGTAGTGCTCTCATACTCGGTAGTGCTTTCGTGCTCGACAGTGCTATCGTACCCGAATGTGTTGTCCTGATATCGCGTATGATATTGTAGTCTTTCTAAATAAAATATGACGAGACGTGCTCGTGCTCGGCACTGGTGTCATACTCTGCATTGCTAAGGTGTTACGCTTCTTCTTTATGAAATTAAGGGACTCCATCAGTTGTTTATAATACATTACTATTGTCTATGCTTTGTTGGTGTACAGACCTAATACATTTTTTACCGGTTCAATGAATGAGAAAAAATCATTTATTATTCTTTTTAATATGTGCTTTTTGATTTATAGGTCAGATCCTAAAGTGAAAACTAAACTTTTGCATCAATAGATTGACATGTACTAATAAATATTGTTGCTTTAATGTATATGAATAAGTAAAGGCTGCTCTCTTCCAAATCCCTTATTCCATTGCCCCAGATATGTCAGTATTCTAACCGACTATATCCATATCAGCATTTGCGTGATTGTTCGGATAGTTACAAACAGGAATATATTCCATAATACTAAATTCAAGTGTTACATGTTATGGAAACGTAAAAGCCTACTCGGGTAAACAGCTTACTAGAACTATAAGTTAAGTGAGAGAAATATATGCATAAATTAATATTTTTTTTTACGAAAACCCTTTCCACAGAAATCTATTTTTAATTATCTTCTCAAGTATTTAATTCCAATGTAAACATGCTTTTAAGCCGATCGTAAGAACCTATTTGCCAAGCTTCTTAAATATTTTACCGTGAGCTCGATGTCAAGTTCCACCTCCTCCCGGTGCTTCGGAAGGCCAGGTTGCATCTACACTTGTAAGCATCAATCTTTACTTGGTCCCCGACTCGCCTTAATATGTTTAAAATTTAAAGGAAATACCTGTTCACTAGAGGTGGGGTGGGGTCATTAATGAGAATGACGATAAAAGTAACGATTATCAGGGAAATTAGAAATAAGAAGTCTTAACTTCTTAAGATAGATGGTTACTTATTTAATTACTTCCAACGAACAATAAATTTATTTCGCACTACTCGGAAACGGCTCTAACGGTTTGGATGAAATTTGTATTTATATTAGATTTTATTTTTTAATTAATCTGTATAACTGTGTTTTTTGTAATAATGCAATAAAACATCATTTTATTCATAAAGAAGAAGTGAGGATTTGAATAGTTTTTTTTAATAACGACATAGACCTACTTTGGTTCAGTTACTAGGTTACTTTTGTTACAACCAGTCTATTAATAGAAATATCTAAGTAAAAACGAGCAAAGCTCCGTCGGCCTGGTACTTGAATTTTATTTCCCTAAAATGTTTAGTTAACGAGTCATATTGTAAGGTAGTTCTTTCAGCCAGTATCTTTGAATTTAGCCCTTAACTTAGCAGCAGCAGTTTACTTTACGTTTCGATTGCTATTGAACATATTTTTGTATCCAAAGTTCTTTTCATCAGCAATCCCATTACAAGTCCCAATTAAGTCCATCAATATAGCGATCTAATCTATCAATCCAAGCGAAGTTTCGAAAAACACAAACGCGAGTTGAGATTTTTTTGTCCAAACAACCAACCAACCAACTTTAAACTTTTAAAAATATCATTAATACCATTTATCAATTAGTTATTTAGGTACTAGCTTACAAACGTAAACTATGCAAGCAAACATATGTACACAATATTGCCTGCTTGCAAACCTGAAAAAAATGTGTTACGTCTCCGGCAACGGTGCCATTGATACTTGGTTGTGGGTCATTTCCGCGTTGACTAACTTCTACCGCTACAATTCCCTTAACTACTTGCTGCTTAGCACACAGAACAACTTACCCTACCCTGGCTCACTTCCTAAGCGGTTCTAAATTGAATAAAGTTACACATTCAGAGTCCAACCAGAGAAGTTTTCGAAAAAACAGATTATTGAAATAAGTGTTGTTTAATAAATGGTAGTGTCATGTTGGTACCAAATTAGTATCCAACTTTTTAACGTTTTCATCGAAGATTTTAAGCTTTAATTTAAAAACAAAATCCAATCCAAATTAGAACTTAGGTTCTTTCCCATCTCTTTTTCAAATAATTGAAATAATTACATTAATTTTTCTTGATCATAGATAATATTATTAAAACCTACCAGTCTTACGCGTTAAAATTCAATTACCAGTATTCAATATTCAGAGATTGCCTTTAATGAATGTTTTTCTACCATATCATAGAGGTTGATATAAAGAAATAAACCTCAAAAAACAAACGTTACCTAAACTTTTAATACATTTCAGCTAGTTAAAGTAATCTTGGTATAGTTAACGTTAAATTTGCAGATTATAAAGAATTTTTTGTTGTTGATAAATACGCAAGTCTTAACGATGTAATCCCACCGTGATATATGCCATCAGGTACATACTTTTCTTTTTCCCACAGTACCGTATGATGAAGTGGATACGGATTCCGCCCTGGTGCAGATGTTTGCCTATGTGAACGCCCCCACATGCAAATATATTGTCGCCCTTGGAGCACTCGCCGGTCTCACCGTCTCCATGTTCGGGTCCATGTTTCCAATGCCGCGTGTTGTCTACGCCATGGCTTTGGATGGACTGATCTTCAAGTAAGTGGAATTTATTTATTTGTCTCTTCACAGTTTAATAAGTGTCTCCCGTTAGAGAAAAGAACTGTTTATACTGAACTTTTTTTTCCTCTTTGTTGATCGTTGACAGTAAAATTCATAAAAACTCCATTGAATATTGCCTGTTGATAGTATTATAAAGAAACGTAGGTAACTTAAAAAGTTTCATATCCATTTTAACGTTATTATACAAAATTTTATTTTATTTATATTGCAACAATTGCCACTACAAAAAACTACACGATGTGTTTGGAACTTCTTAAATAATCTACTAATAGGATATTTGAAAGGTTTTACTACAATATCTCCTCTCTTACCTCTTACCATGATATACAATTTCAGTCTTCTAACGGGCCAATTTCCATCAACATGGAAGGAGGCTTTGGTCGTACCTTTGTTTAAGGATGGATCGAGGTCTGATGTTAGCAATTACAGACCGATCTCGATCCTATCTGTATTTGGAAAGGTTCTGGAATCTCTTCTGTATCCGATTATCTACTGCCATGTAAAACAGCGTCTAATTCTACAGCAGCACGGCTTTGTTAACTCTCGATCCACTAACACCAATCTTGCTTGCTACGTTACTGATTTAGTGACTGCTGTGGACTCCCGTGCCTCTGCTGACGTCATCTACACTGACTTTAGCAAGGCTTTCGACAGGGTTGATCATCGCATCCTTGTCGCCAAGCTCTCATCTCAGTTCGGCATGCATGGAAGCTTTCTTAAGTGGTGTTTATCTTATCTTGCCAACAGAAAATTTAGGGTAGTGATAGACGGTCAGTCCTCTGGGTCATTTGACGTATCCTCAGGCGTCCCCCAAGGATCTCATTTGGGACCGTTATTTTTCAACTTATTTATTAATGACGTGGCGCAGTGCTTCAGACACAGTTCATTTTATTTATATGCTGATGACTTGAAAATTGTCAAACATGTGAGAGACCAATCAGATTGTTTACTTCTTCAGGAGGACGTTAATAGGTTTGCTGTCTGGTGCAAAATCAACAGAATGCACTTAAATATAAAAAAATGTAACTTTATTCGATTCACTAGAAAAAAATATTCTTTTCCTTATAAATATAAGATAGAAGAACATGATGTGCAAGAAGTTTCTGAAATTCGTGATCTGGGTGTTCACTTTGACAAAAAATTAAATTTTAACTTTCATATAGATAAGACAATTAGTAAATGTTTCAAAATTCTTGGCTTTATCATAAGAAATATAAAAAAATTTAAGCTTACAAATTCAAAAATACTCATCTTTAATGCATTGATACGCTCCTCTTTGGAATATTGCAGTGTGGTGTGGTCTCCTCGTTATGAAGTACATATTAAACGCATAGAATCCGTCCAAAAACGATTCATGTGGCATTTAGCCTTCCAACACAATTTGATAAAACAATTGCCTTCCTATAATGAACGTTTATCTCATTTCAATGTCCTTAGTCTCCAAAAAAGAAGGCAGTTGTTAGATCAATTATTTTTGTATAAAGTCGTCAGTGGTGCTATAGACTGCAATTATCTTTTAGCGAAAATTAATCTTTCTCTACCACGTAAGCTAGTCAGATTTTCACGTTTTAAACTACTCTCACCTAAGTCGTTTAAGAGTAATTTGGGTCATTTCTCTCCTATAGATAGAATGCAAGCTCAGTTTGGAACATATTTTAAGAACTCTGCTTTAGATATAAACTCCAAATTCAGTGAATTTAAGCGAATGTTATTAGAAATTCTGTCTCATAAGTAATCTCTATAAGTTGCATTGTCTGTATCTTTTTTTTTCAGTTTTAAGTTAAACGCTAGCCTTTATTTAAATTTTTCTAAAATTATACCTAACCATAACAAAGCTTCTTGTAATACTTACTTGTCGTGGCAGTTTGTAATTAAGGCCACACTACATAATTTTTGTATTTGATCATGTGATTTATTCATGTATATGTGTGTGTCTTGTAAACTGTCCTTAAATAAATAAATAAATAAATAAATAAATATCTTAAATTATTCATAATGGAATAACTTAATCAGAACTCAGTCTAAATCTTTAATTATGCTATAAATACTTCATCAGGCAACAGCGTTTCAAGAAAATTAAAGTTATAACCCATTAAAAAATATCGTCGTTAAAACATGTTAAAACCAATTTTCCAACATACAGACATATTAAAAATAATTCCCATGAAAGCATTTTATATTGAACACGAGATATTTCGATTTTATTTATTTCATATTTTAACCTTAATTACTTTTCTTATTAAAACTTATATTGAGTTCAATAAGCAGCTTATTATATTACCAGAATTAAACCACATTTACGAATAAAATATTGCTTTATTAAGCCTCAGAATTACAGAATTAAATACATAAAATAATAATGATGCACAAGCATATCCGTTGATAATGGCTTTATTTTGGTTTATGAGCGCCGTAAAATTGTTCTAACTAAATATTGAAAAAAATAATTATTCCTTTGTGAATCTACATAAAATTTTCAGAATAATTATAATTTCGGTAATTTATATAACATATGGAATTGTAATTGCTCGTTTTAAATGATTTACAGGAAAACGATATTGAGCTAGTTTGTTATAACAAACGAACTTTTGAATTTTTGGTTACGTTTCTATTAAAGAATTAACTGAATACATTTTTATTAACAACGCCATATTTTGTAAAAATATTTGTAAGTAAGTATCTAATATATTAATTAACATTATTCCAATTGAAACAGTTGTCATCAATGTGATAGGATATTATAAGAGCAATTCCTATTCCTAAATGAGGTTCGAATCGAGAAGGAGATGAGATTTTAACTCTTCTGATGAGATTACAGGTGACCTAAAAATATAGTTCTCAAAGCCATGTATTTTTTGAGTGCAAGGATCACACCCAAAGGCGGATTAAATGGCGAGAGCGCCCTAGGCAAAAACCTCACGCGCCCCTCTGGCGGGCATAGACTAAAAACTACCTAAGAAAATATAGCTTACTACCCATTACATAAGTCATCGAATGCGATATGACTTAAAACAAGCGTCGCGACAAAAAAATTACAACATTAATAACTTTCATTTTTACGCGAAGAATTTGCACACCTCGTGCTTTGGCAAAACACAATATAAATAAAATAGTGTGATTTACACTATTACATCACCAACTCTTAAATTTCCCATTTTTAGGACTTACAAAATTAAAATGGTAACGGTAAAAATTAAAACTCATTATGGTTTTGGTAAACCCTAATACAAAGCAGTAAATATTTTCTCCTGTAAAACTGACGATTACCGACGATTACCGGTATCGAAACATAAATCACTCGATTTTAAAGGTAGTTACTGTCTTATGAAACTATGAGTTATTCCAGAAAATAACATAAACTTTATAAATGTGAAAGATTTTCTATCAAAGATCAAATTTATTAGGTATTATATTTGATTATTGTCTTTATTTAAACTTCACAGTTTCACTATAAAAAGCAACAAAAGAATATTTTAATGGAATTTACAAATATTACTTTAAAATATATATAAATTTACGTAAAAGATCAGAGACAAAGTGGTTTTCACCATACACCATTTCAAAATCATAAACTGACGGTACAGCCGAGTCTACCACTTAAGTGCCTTAAGGCAAAGGTCGTCAGGTTTGTGCCGAATTGATTTACTGGCGTTCAAGTCTGTAAAAAAGAATGAAAAATTGTAAGCAAGGTTTTTAATCTGGGGGCACGGCAGTGCCCCCACCAAGTCAAGCAAAAAAGCGGCACGGACGTACCATCCTTTTCTCGAAGCAATTCAGGCCATTTTCGACCCCCTGTAACTTCGTTGTGGATAAAACTAGAAGACTGAATTTTCAGTAACCATGCAGGCATTGTAAATACACGGTATATTTCAAATTTCATTCAATTGGAACTAGTATTTTAAGAATTATAACGGGTCAAATTTATTAATTTTGTCACTCACTGACTCACCGATCATCAAAATTCTAAGACACTTCTAGCAGACCTAGAAGCTTCAAATTTGGAATATAAATAGTGTTTGGTGTATGAATCAAGAAAAAACTAAAAAAAAACCTACAAAAATAAGAAAAGTTCATAAGTCAGAGAGAGGGCTTTAAGAAAATTCGTTGCTGGTAAATATACATACATATATACAATAAGTAGAAGGTACCGAAAAGGAAAAAAGTAGACTGTCTACAAAATACAAAAAGCAATGAGATCCCATCAAAACAATACTTGTCAAAAAAACCAAGTCTCGCAACTCAGTTGTTCTACGGTAAAAAGTTGTGAGATCCATGTAATACCAAGTCGGTTATTAATTTATTCAGTCCCTACTTAAGCGAATTTCTGTCTTAATACGTCCAGTCCCTAAGACCACGATCGTGGTCCATAACAATTGAAAATCAATTGTGTCTGGAATCTGCGTACTCGAACCATTAAGTTGTTACGTAATAATTAACAGCATCTTATAGTGACGCAAATCAATATTAAAAATCTTTATTGTTTTATATAAATATATTGACTCGGCCATCGCATGAAAACACGTGTAAATCAAATAATTTAGTGCTTGTTAAATATTTATTAAACAGTGTATCGTAATCAGTCTATTAGGGCTAATGTCTGTTCCTGGGCATGGGCGCTCCTTATTTATAAAAATGCCATAACGAGAACGTGTTATAAGTTACCAATATCACTAGAACCTACCTAAATTGAATTGATGGCCTGAAAAGTTGATTAGATTTTTCCTGCTCACAGGCAATTAGCCTCCGTCTCCGAAAAATCTGGCACTCCTGCTTTTGCAACTATCTGCGGTGGGATAGCAGCTGCTATGGTCGCCCTGATGATCCAGCTCGAAGTCTTGGTCGAAATGATGAGCATCGGTGAGTTCTCATTAGAATGATATAACTTATTGTACAAAGATACTATTATGTAAAATAATAAATAAGAACAATTAGCGAAGCGGAGACTTTGTAACTGAAAATATTTATATATCATATTTTCCTTCTTAGAAAAAATAGTTAATGTGTTATTAATTATTTTTACGGAACAGAATAGGAGAGTGGTTGGTTGTTTTATAAAAACATTCTTCATATGCTCTGGTTCGTTCAAGATTTACTTAGCATAAGAAGCGAATAAATAATTAATCATAGCTTGATTTGAACGTGTATATGTCACTGAGTTTTTCCTAAACGACAGAACCGATAATGATGAAATATTTTGATGTTTAATTTCAAGATTTAAAGAGTGCAAAAGTGAGTTCCTGACTGGTTTAATTCAGAATTGGACCTATTTAATTCATAATTGCAGGTAGCTCTACGTTCATTCTGGACAGTCTATCGGGTATGCTATTTTATTAAATAGTATACTCATAAACCTACATTATAGATTTAAATACGAAATCACGTTTCTTTCGTTAACACCTACATTATAGCAGTTTTGAATGGAACTGTAAAAAGAATTGAGTGTCTTGTTTTTATTCCGGTGTGGGGTAAACTCCTAGGCTAACGAAATAGCTATAAAAACTGTGTTTTGTACTTACTACTTTACAAAGTATTTTCTTGAACCCTTATTTTATAACATATCCTGTCGCAGCATCTAAATTTTTATCGATTATTGAATTGGTATTTTTATAATATCGATTTAAAAATACATTATTCTGCATTTTAAAATTTTGTCCTTTATGTGAACCAATAAATCTGTAAACGGAGTGTACCTATACTCGTCGTTTTTTAAACTAAACTCAGAATCCGAAACACTAATTACCCAGTTTATTGTCATAAAAATTAATACACTTATTATAAAAAAGGCAAATTTTATATGTGTATGTCGGAAACCCAAATAAAACATACGATTATTTTTGTTAAGCATGACGCTAGTGCAACAAAGTGTAATTTTGTTGCTATCTAAATAAATTTACAATATTATTCGATTTAGTCTTTGATTTATAGAGAGATGAAACTCGGTTCAGTAGCCAATTTCAGATTTGTATTTGCATTTTCAACTTCAATTTTAATTGGAATCGTCTTCTGTCGCTGTTAAGAGAATAAGACTGGAATAAGATCAAGGAAGGTAAATAAATTGATGGAATTTATTTTAAGAATTAATTGGCAAACTGCAACGTTACCTTTGGTTCGCTGAGCTTTAGAAAATAGAATTAAGAAACTATCAAAATTAAATACTTAGTCAACTGTACATATACATATAAATTATAAAGCAATAGAAACGTTGTATCTATATATTGAATAAATTTATTTTCTCCAAAATGAGTGTGGACAATAAAAAGAGAGTATAAAATAAATAAATAATAAATAAAAAGCCTTTATTATTTCCCACCAATTAATTTTTTTTTTACATTTTCTTTTTAGGTTTAATAGCTAAGTTTATATAATGATGTTTAAACACTCTTTGTTAAGAGTATAATAATCAGCTATAAGTCTGAAGTTTTGTTAAACTTCAGACTTAATAGCTGCTTAGTTTGTTTTCACTTTTTTTTTTTTACTATTTTAACTTAATTATAAACTATATAACTTGATTTGATTATACATAAATCCTATAAATATATATAAATTTGTAGGAACCCCATTATTGGGTGAAGGCCTCCTCCAAAACTGACCAGATGTCTCTTTCTTGTGCTATCTGTTTCCAGTTTGGACCGGCTATCCTTATGATCTCTTCGTCCCAGCGTGTCAGTGGTCTTCCTCTGCTTCTCTTACCTGAAGGCCCCTTCCAAAAGGTCACTTTTTTGGTCCATCTCTTCTCTTTTAACCTTGCGACATGACCTGCCCATTTCCATTTGAGTTTTTGTGCGTAACTTAATGCGTTTGTTGCTTTGGTTATTGACCTTATCTTTGTGTGTCGTATTTTGTCAACTTTCTTTATTTTAAGCATGCTTCGCTCTAGTCCTCTTTGACAAGTAGTGATTAGGTTTTTTATTGTTGAAGTGAATTTCCACGTCTGGCAACCGTACGTTAAACTTGGTAGTAGGTTGGAATTCATAATTTTCGTTTTCATGGAAATAGGAAGGTTACTTTTAAAAATTTTCTTTAAACTCCAATATTTGTTCCAGGTTTGTTGTATTCTTCTTTTCACTTCCAGTTCGTTATTTTTCCGATCAAAACTAATTCTCTTTCCTAGGTAGATATATGAATCTGCATAATCCAGTGGCATTCCATGAATTGTTATTAATCTTCTCCAACTATTTGTCATTGCCATAGTCTTAGAGAGATTCATTTCCAATCCTACTTTGAAACTTGCTGAATGTAGAGTTTCCATCATTTTCTGTAGCTGGGTGTTGGATTCCGATAACAACACTAGATCATCTGCAAATCTTAAGTGACTTAGATATTCGCCATTTATATATAGGCCTGACTTACTCCAATCTATCTTGCTGATGATAGCCTCCAGTATGGCTATAAATATTTTAGGAGATAAGGGGTCGCCCTGCCTTACTCCTCTTTCTATAGCAAAACTTGGTCCTAGAGTTTCTAGCTTGATTCTGCCCTTATTATTTTGATATATTCTTTTGATGACATTTATATATACGTCTTCGACTCCCTGCTGTTTTAAGCTTTCCCATATACTTATGTGTGTTACTGTATCAAAAGCTTTTTGAAAGTCAATATAGGCTATGTATAGCGGTTTATGTTGTTCTTGGTACTTCTCTATAATTAATTCGAGTGTGTGGATATGGTCAACTGTAGAGAAACCTTTTCTGAAGCCTGCTTGCTCTATTGGTTGTTTTAATTCCAGTGTAATACTGATTCTTTTATTTATAATGGTAGAAAAGAGTTTGTAGAGGCTCGGTAGCAAGCTTATTGGTCTGTAGTTGCCAATATCCTTTGGGTCACCCTTTTTATAGATAAGTATGATATCCGATTTAGACCACTGCAAGGGTGTCTCAGAATTTTGTAGTATGTATTAAGTTAAATAGTTCCGCTAGAGGTCCGGCTAATGTTTTGTGCGCTAGTCTCAATGCTTCATTCGTGATGTTGTCTGAACCAGGGCTTTTTTCTAATTTCAAGCTTTTTATTGCTTCTATAACTTCCATTTCATCCACTGGTTTTATGTAGCTTACGTCCTTACTTTCATTATTGATTGAGATGGTATTGTTCTGAATCTTATCGCTGTACAGTTTCCTGTAGAAGTCTGATGCTGCATTGATAATGTCAGATCGTTTGCATAAGGTTCTGTCTTGTTTTCTTAGTCCCTCTATCCAAGTCTTGTTCATTCTTAGTTCCTTGAAGGCCTTCTTTGTGCTTCCCGTGTGTTGTAAATGTCTTTCTATAGTATCAACTCTATATTTAGCGTAATCTCTTTTTATGTATTTGTTTGTTATTTTGTAGAGAGCAGAAAGCTCGTTTTTCATAGAACGAGTTTTATTTTTGGTTTCTTGTAATTCTTTTCTTCTTTTCAATAGCAAAGCAGTGCGATCTGATAGTATTTTGTGGTGTCTATGTGTCTGTCTCCCGTTTGCTCGAGCTTTTTGCAAACTATAGCTAAAAGCATTTACTATTTTATCGTGATAGGTTTGTACTGGTGTGTTTTTCATGTTGTAGGTTGGCTAGGGTAGCACTGACATTAATTTTTGATTATATTTTGGTACTTCGTCTTTGGTCTTTAGTTGATAAATGTTTTTGTTTGCAAATTTTACTCTACTTTTCTTTTGTTCGGCTATTTTCATTGATGCCCTAATTAGTCGGTGGTCTGACGGATAGTTCAAATTCATGACTTCAAAGTTTTGAAATATTTTACGTTGGTTGGATAGTATATAGTCGATCTCATTTTTGTGCTTGCCATCTGGGGATCGCCACGTCCACCTTCGGTTATTGTTTTTCTTGAAGCATGTGTTGATGATAGTTAGATTGTTTTCCAGTGCGTAGTCTACAAGTCTCTGTCCTCTATCGTTTCTTGTGCCGTGTCCATGTTGTTGAACTGTTAGGTATTCTCCTTCTTTGGGAGCGCCAACCTTCGCGTTGAAGTCGCTCATTAATATAATATTTTTATAGGTTACTTCCATAGCTTTGTCGATGGTTTTATAAAATTCCTCTATTTCTTCTTCACTTGCAGATTCAGTAGGTGCGTATACTTGTATAATGGACAACGTAAACTCTTGAAGTTTTAGGTTTAACATTGCCACACGATCTGTTAGACCAATGAAGCTTTCTATGTTGTTTCTAAGAGATTTTTTAATTATGAAGCCCACTCCATATTGACCTGGTTTGCATCCTATGTGGCAGAGTATTATGTTATCGTATTCCTCTATTTTGTTACCAAGTCGTCTCACTTCTGCGATACCTATTACATCGTAATTTATTTCTTTTAATGCCTCATTTAGTTCCAGCAGACGCTCGTGTGACGATAAAGTCCTGACGTTATAAGATGCGATTTTTAATTCGGTTGAGTTATTATTTTTTCTGATCTCTATCTGTGTGGTTTTGTTTGGAGGGTTTTGGTCGTAATCTTCCACGGTGACCGGCCGGTTTGGAAGATGTATTTTGTTGTTTATTTTTTGTTGCTTGATTATAGTATTCGTGCGGCAGGGGGGGATTGATTGCTATATATTGTTTTGCGTGGTATCATTTTTTTGTTCCGTTGTTGTGCTGTTGGTATTTTTATTTACCAAGAAGTTAAGCATGCTCGGCTTTATGATCCCCTCAGACATGCTGTTCGACCTTTGTACCGGCTTGTTTGATTTATGCGTTCGGTTCTTTTTATTAATATTAATTTTTGACTGAGATTCTATAGATTGTGTGTTTTCTGGTGATATTGAAAGTGGCCTCTTGTTGTTAGTTTTTGATAAAACCAGTTTGTCGTATTTTATTCTCACATTACTACCTTTCTCTCTTTCTACTTTCAATTGTTCTTGTAGCTCTCTACGTTTTTCCAAGACTTGTAAAGGGTAGTCCTCTTTCACATAATACTGTGTGTCCTTCAGTAGCCCTTTTTGCTTCATAATATTAATTTTTATTCCAAGAGTTGAAAAAATAACAATTATTGGACGAGGTCTGTCTCCTTTTATCCCGACTCGTCTTACTTCTTGAATATCTCTGAGTTCTATGTCCGTATTAAAGTATTTTTTTATAAAGCTGAAGATATTATATTGAAGGTTATCGTATGATGACTCTTTCTCTTCTATACCAAAAAATACCACATTACGTTGTCTTGCCTGCTTTTCCAAAAAGTATAATCTTTTCTCTTGATTATCTACCTTATCTTTTAGTTTGTCATGTTGATCCTGCAGCTTGAAGAATTTTTCATCCAATATTTTGTTGATGTTCTGTGTAACTCGTTCTGTTACCTTATCTGCGCTTTTACGAATCTCAGATTTATGTTCATCAAGTTCTTTTTGTATGTTTTTAAGTGCAAGCATAACTTCTTCCATGATAATCGGTTTATTGCTTTCGTTTAAGTACTAGTAGAACCCTCTAGTGGACAATCGATGAACTACTTTCTTAGTGTACGTGGCGCCCTCTCTTGATATACTCTGGCACTGTTTATTCTGTAACGATGGATCTTGATCTAGTGCAGTTCAACGTAGTTGCTCGTGATTACCCTAGATGGCGCCAGGTGTATGTTTATTTACAATAATGGTCTATTATTGTGATTTGAATTTGCTAATCATGTAACTACCTACTTTGATGTTATTTTCAGAGTTCGAATTTCTTTCGTATAATGTAATGGGTAATGATTCGCTTCAGAATAATTAATTAATAATTAAAAACGTTCCCGCACTTGATTATTTTCGATCTCTCTTCAATTAGGTTCTTAAAATCGCCAAGCACACACTAAGTTTTGTCCATAAGTTTCTTCTCGTTTTTATTATTATTTTATCACTTTGATTAGTCTGTCTCCAATAAATGATTTTTCGCACTTAATTTATAAACATTTAAAACGTTCACAATTTCTCTAAAACACTTAGTTTATTTTTTAAACACTTTTGTTTACGCTGCTTGTCTTAACCGTGGCACAAGTGGCGCCCCCCTCCTTGATTTTTTGCATTGCACTGCATTTTAAAATTTTGTCCTTTATGTGAACCAATAAATCTGTAAACGGAGTGTATACTCGTCGTTTTTTAAACTAAACTCAGTATCCGAAACACTAATTACCCAGTTTATTGTCATAAAAATTAATACACTTATTATAAAAAAGGCAAATTTTATATGTCGGAAACCCAAATAAAACATACGATTATTTTTGTTAAGCATGACGCTAGTGCAACAAAGTGTAATTTTGTTGCTATCTAAAATAAATTTACAATATTATTCGATTTAGTCTTTGATTTATAGAGAGATGAAACTCGGTTCAGTAGCCAATTTCAGATTTGTATTTGCATTTTCAACTTCAATTTTAATTGGAATCGTCTTCTGTCGCTGTTAAGAGAATAAGACTGGAATAAGATCAAGGAAGGTAAATAAATTGATGGAATTTATTTTAAGAATTAATTGGCAAACTGCAACGTTACCTTTGGTTCGCTGAGCTTTAGAAAATAGAATTAAGAAACTATCAAAATGAAATACTTAGTCAACTGTACATATACATACAAATTATAAAGCAATAGAAACGTTGTATCTATATATTGAATAAATTTATTTTCTCCAAAATGAGTGTGGACAATAAAAAGAGAGTAAGGAACGCAAATAAATATTCAGATTTTTTGTTTCAAATTACATAGAAAGAAATGTAAACACCTCTCGTGCTCATTAACGTAAGCTCTGCATCGGACTAAAACGTTATTCATCTAAGCTTTTAAGGTATTCGATAACACGCATAACTGATGCTTTTAGTTCTTTCTCAGTTTGTGTCTTAATTTTATGAACTTTTTGTTTACAATAATCTCATAAAAAGTCAAGAGCTGTAAGTTCTAGGGACCTTGAAGGCCAACGATGTGAAGCATTTCTTGAAATCAGTTTAAGTCAATCTTTGCACGTAGATCGATAGCACGTAGATGATGAAACATACTAAATTGAAAGGTATGCAACGTGTGCGAAGTTCTGGGAAAAATATATTATTTAACATAGCTTAATAACAATTACCGGTCATCTTAACAGAGACATCATTTACCTCAAAGAAGTAAGGGCTGACAATACAGTTCAAAGAAACTGTTTACCACACAGTGACACGTATTAGATGCAGTTTCAGTGCTTGAATGTTTTCAGGATTTTTAACTACCCGTTTGCGTCTGTCGGTTGTTTATTTACATTATCAATTTATATTTAAAAAGAAATAATCTCTTATACGGAACATAATTCTTATTCTGCAACGGAAAGGTTATTGAAGTAGTTAAAAAAGCATATTAAGCGCGTTAATAAACAACTTTAGAACCGATTCTGAAATCGCAAAAAAGCAGCTGTTTTATACATCTTATTCAAGTGTGACGTGCAGTAACTTTCCGAGGATCTTGGAGTCGGTCATTTGCATGACTGCTTTAATACCTTTTCGGCTTATTACACTCTTCTGTTACACCCGATATATTTAAATAAAACATTTACACAGCACTACTTAATTTGGTAAGTAAATCTTTTTGATACAGTGTAGGTAAACTTTGTTTTGAATACGAACGAATTCTTCTTTATCTTTATCAATATTCTGCTTATAAACACAATTCGAATAAATACTTTACATTTTAAATACATAATCCAATACTCACTATCATCAAAACCATGAAATATTTTTTCACATCTTCGTAAGAGAAATTTTATAAATAATAGTAATAATTTATAAAATTTATAAAGAGCTTATATTAAAACGCTTTTGTTACTTGTCGCGATGTTCGAAATCATAATGGCCTCAGCAAAAGAAAAACATTTAAATCGTTGCACACCATAAATACTCCTTTTATACAGTTACAACAAAAATAAATGGCTAGTTGAGGATACTTTTACGAAATTGAACTTTCTGAACTTTCTCTGGGTACAAGAAGTTCCATTTTCTGACGCTGTTGGGACACGTGGTATAAAACTGTTCCTAGTTTTTTCTCTGTATAATTTCCAAATTTTTATTAGTACATTTACGCTGTGCATCTATCGAAACAGATAGAGAATTCCTAAAAATGTAGCTATATTTTCTTTCCATCTGTGAAATGAATAACATTTTATTAACCCACTAACGAATAATTTATTGGAAAATAACAGTTTAGTCATTTTTTTTTTAATACAAATCTGGTTTATAAAGCTTTTTTGCGTCCTTTGAAGCTTTCACTCATCGATTTTATAAGCCAAAACCCATCAAATTGTAATTTTTATCCAAAATTTTGGATAAAACCGTTTGGTGAAATTTCGTTGATTTTCTAGCCGAAGGAACAAATTTTCCAATGGGACGAACTTTGATTTCAGAGTTAGTCCCATAGGAAAAGTTCTTCACAGATATGAGCATGTTAAAGGGCCTTTAGCTCCAGAACCAATAAAAAATTGTCAGATATCAAGATATGAGAAGAACAAAATACTAGATTATTAGGTTTATTAGACGAATAAAATGTAATTTACCACAATCGAATGCTATCGAATTAAAAGTAGTATCACAAACTCTTCTGGATTACGCTTTAACTGCCAACATTTTTAATAGTTTTACTTTTTCTATAGGAAATTTTAGCCCGAAAGTTTAATTTACCGACAGCTAATCAGCCAAAACTTCAAATGTATTGATACTTTTATTTATGTTATGATAGTCGTAGATTGCAGTATGATATGTATGAAGGATGGACTTGTATGTGCATAAGGGGTTCTACGGGGTTCTGCAGTGGGCGTCGTACGGCTGATATGATGATGATGATGATGAAGGGGTTCTACTGACGAGATCATAAGATTGCCAAAATAAAAGAAAGTATGATAATAATCTGTCTCATAATTTTATAGTTATAAAATATACTTACTAATACCTTGATAAAACTACAATTGCTGCAAAATTAAAGTTGCCATCATGACAATAGATTATAACTTTTCAACTAGTCTATTTGACTATAGTTACATTTTTTTTCAACTGTAAATACGTTTACAGTATATTTTAATATATTACACAAACAATAATTGCTAAGGTTTTATTGTGGCTTCGTTAGCCATAATTTTCCTCATTACTAAATATAGAGCGTTGTTTATTTATGAATGAGCTTACAAAAACATTTTGAAAGTTTACTTCAGAGGACAGCTTTCATACCGGTTTTATAGACTTCCCCCTTGGGGCTATTCAAGCCCTGTGCAGTCAGCCGGTCAATATGTAAAATGAACTTTTCTATATTGACTCGAATCTAGGTGTTGTGTGAGCGCCGTTGTTGCTGATTTCCATAACACAAGTGCTTCAGCTTTACGTGGGTTCAGTACAATGGTTGTGATGTTGTCTATTTCTCATTGCTTTACGACTTTGTGGACTTTTAGATAAAAGAAATAATATTTGGATTAGGAGACTCGACGATACGGAAAACTAAGTATTGACTGATTCTTTGTGGGTTGGCCATTTTATTAAATATAAAAGTTGAAGATATTTAACACTCAAACAATTTCGGCGTTTCTTAAGAATCTTTCTCCGCCTAAATTGTTCAATGGAACTCTGGTGAAAATAACTGCTTTGCAAGGGAACATCTCGTAGTTGAAATTCTCAAAGGATCTTATTCAGGCGATACTGTAAAGAAATCGATTGTAAATACCACTGATCCCCAACAAATTCCAAGCCTAGCTCAAGAGCATTATACAGTTTCCCGTGTCCGCTTACTTTGCAATAACCATGTAATACATACAAGTCAAACTAAGGTTAAGTATTTTTCCCATGACAAAGCGAACGTGGTCTGCTAGTAGGACAGTAATACTAACAAAAATAGATATCACTACAGCTATTAAGAAAATTAATGTCAATTGGCGGTATAAAAAAAAAACTCTTTACCTAAGGTAAGGATCTCGCCCTATTTCTTCTGTAGTCAATTGACTTTGGGAGTATTTTGCAACATCTAATTCGCTATGTGCAAATTTGGTGGTGGGGCCGTCAAATCGATCGCAGCGCGGATGTGGCAGAAATGAGAAATAACTCTATGCAGTCATGTGTCAAATAACAATATTTTCATAAAATTCCATACTAACTTTATTAAGTATTTTTAAGTAAAAACGTTAAATTTCGCGATATTGGTCACAGTATGCGTTGTTTTATAAAGTATAAGAACAATGGAAAAACACAGTTCGTGCAAGTTTTATTCGTTTCCTACATCAAAATACAATTTCAGTAAGTATATATATATAGGTATCTACTCACATTAAATGATGTTTTGTAGGAGTTAGTGTCATAGACGTTTGTCTTATGATAAGAGCTTTTATTAAGTAGCTTTGTCCGTTGGTTCTAAGCAGTTTAACGTCTCTCACATGCTGTGCTAATACAAATGTTTTCCTTTTTGCACAGTTTAAGGTTCGAAATTTACATCTTGTTTTATCGATTCAAACCCCGTACTTATTATTACATACATTTTTTATTTAAAGTAAGAAAAACACTCATTATAATAAGCACAAACTTTTTAGATATTTTCATTTAATTTCGCTGAAAAACAATCTGGCAATCGTAATCAAACCATCTAGTTGCCATAATTTGACAGCTCTCGTTTTATAATTTTTATATATTTTATGCATTTTTCAATGCGAAATAAAAATTATATATAAATTTAGAAAACTAAATGGTTGTTTCATCTTAATAGATTGCCCAAATATTTGTAAAGATGTTTCTTTCGAATACGAGAGGATGTTCCTCTCATTGATGAAACAACGCTGGCCTACAGCGTAAAATCAGAAAGGAACTAGAAAATTTCGACGTGTGTTCCCAAGGCTCGGTAGCTCAATTGGGAGAGCATTGGACCGGATTTCCAAGGTTGCGGGTTCGATTTCCGCCTGGGAATTCACGTGTGACCCAAGTCGATTTTTTCTAGTATTTTTCTATTATACTAATTTATCTTATAAGATCTCAAGACTACAATAATTGTAGTCCCTAGGGGCGCTGTCATCGCGCACACAGTGAATAGGTATCGATAGCGAATGACGTAAACATCAGCGTAAACAGAGCAAGCACACAGTATACGCAAAATAAACTCAATTAAAAAATAAACTTAATTATATAAATACTCTCCAAGGATTTTTCTTATTATTTTTATTTTTTAAATATATTTTATAGATCTACTACTAAGCACATACGCACATCATGTATATAATCATACACACCACATACGTATTTGTGTATTAAATATATATAAAAAATATTCCATTACATAATGTATTGTATATGTAAAAAATATATTTTATGAAAATATTTGACTTAAGTATATTTTTGCTTTTATCATTTTTGGTTTTATTATATTACTTACATAAATATAACACATAACATTTGTGATACACGTTTAACCGCTTTTCTACCCAACTGGATGAGAACAGATCTCAGTTATGTAGCGACTATTGCCTTGAGAAGAACTGTCAGAAAAATGTAGTTTTCCCATAGGACTTAGGCGACGGGATCCTTTGTTACTTCTAAATAGTACACTGAATGATTCGTGCTGCACTCTCCTTTCCTTCTTGTTTCCAGTAAACTTCGTATAGTTTTATTTTTTCAGCTTACAGGCTTTAGGTTACGGGGATCAATGTTTGATTAGTATTGACATTAAACATTAAACTATGTTATATTTTATTAAAACTTAATCATAAATAGAATTATTTGTTAGTAAATAAATTTATTGCACACAAGGACATCATACTTATGATTTGCAAAAAAATTGTACAAGGGCGCAGCTTATCTGAAATTGAAATTTATTAAATCAAAAGAAAAGGCACTCCGTATGCATCTCCAGAGTATTCAAATAAATATATACATGCAAATACCTACTTAACTATAATAAAGATATTCATACGGACTATTCTAATATAAGATATATATAAGAAACCTATATCTACATTTATCCAATAATATATATATGTAGATAGGTTTTAAGAGGAAAGACAACATAATAATAATAGCTGGACAGTGTAGCCAGAAGATAAGTATTGTTCCTTCACATGTTTTTTGAACAGAGAAATCGTACAACAATTTCAAATGAATCTGGCAACAACTATAGGTTATCACTTAAGAGATAAACCTCTCACAGGAAGAGAAAAAGTGAATTAAGGATATGATAAGTGGAAATCAAGGAATATACTCGTATAAGTTTCTTAAATTTCATCGAAATTATTACTAGAAAAATTCAACTTATTTTATTAAGCTAAAATTGAAAAATACTTGGATGTAAAGCATATGTAACGAAACGAGTTGAATTTTTTCTAGATATAATTGGTTAAATATTAAAATCAAGTAGTTCAAGTTCTTATGCAGGATGAGGTTTAACCCCGCAAGAACAAACTATGAAGATTGTAAATAAGGTTTAAGAAAGGGTTCAGTTATGAGCAAACAATCTAGCTTGATAATAAGCTTAAGAAATACTTGGCAAAGTTCAACGGGTCTATCAAGGTCTCGGTAGCTGAATCGAAAGTTCAATCTCAAACTTATTACAAATAAATCATTTTTACTTCAGGCATTCATTTCAATACTTTGTAATAATATAACTTTTGATATTATATATAAACGACCGTTTGGTGCAACGGTAGCGATCCTGCCTTTCGCACCGACGGTCCTGGGTTCGAATCCCGGAATGGGCAGATGTTTGTATGATGAATACGAGCATTTGTACCTAAGTCATGGGTGTTTATATATATATTTCTATGATTATTGCATACCTATCTATGTATCATATATGTATTTGTACCCGTTACCCTAGTATCCATAACATAAGCCTTAGAGTGCTTACTTTGAGCTAGGCTAATTTGTGTGCATCGGTATGTATTTAATATTATTATTGTTATTATTATTATTATAAATTTTATTCGACATGGGTGAGCAAACAGCTGATTTCTCCTGCATATATTAATATGTATATTCCCAACATTAATGATTCCTCAAAAGTCAAAATGTATGTATGCATGTTAAAGATAGTAAATAACGTTTTAACATGCTGAAATTCATGTACGTCAAAAGTTCACGATACGCCTCTGGAAGAAATGCATACCTTTTTATTTAAACTGGGCTAATCTGTGCATGTGGATTACTCGTCCATCACAGGTACATTAAAGATTTTCTTCGTTTTTTCAAGTAATTTAAGTTTCCACTAAATCAGCTCCCGAAACGTATAATTAAAATAGTGGTTTATCCTATCATTGTCCTTGTATCGTGATAACTTTTTCAGAGTGTGGCATTCAATATTAAAATATGATTGTTTAGGTCCTGATTGTGATTGTTAAATAAATATAAATAAATAGTGGCTTTCAATACAAGGTGTCAAAATAGTGGTGAATATAAATGGAAAATAAGGAAGTGAGAGAGGTATTACAATCCCAAAATCAAATAATTTAAACCTTACAAGAGCAGTTAGCGCTTTTACAAAATCAAATCAAAGCCTACAAAGAACATGAAATGAAAATTGAAGTAAATGTACCTACTCGGGAGATCCACTGGAATTATTTTTAAAAATAGTTGGGACAATTATTATCTTCCAACACAGATGAATAAAAGGGGACAAGAAAAAAAAGAAATTAAGGCAGGATTGCTGTTTAGTGCTATTAGTACTGCTGTAATAAAAACTATATGGAGATTGGACATTCAGAGAAATAAAAAAGTTTGAGAAGGCAGTTTTAAAAATAGTCCAAGACACATAAGAGAAAAAGAATAATGTGGTTCATTGTCGTTATATGTTCAATGCTCGCAACTAAGAAATATCATAGTCTTTGAGTGACTGTCTACTTGTTCTGACAAAAATAGTAAAACTATGCAATTTTAGTTCATTTGAAGAGGATATGCTGCGCGACAAAATTATTATGCGTATAAGAGACGGTGATGTCAGAAACGAATTATTAAGGGATGCTACATTAACCCTTCGAGACACGATAAATTTATGCATATTATCAGAATTACTTAATTAAAAGCACTTCTGATAAGGTTGAGATAAATAAA
The DNA here is from genome assembly GCA_927399485.1 of Calamotropha paludella. Classification (NCBI taxonomy): domain Eukaryota; kingdom Metazoa; phylum Arthropoda; class Insecta; order Lepidoptera; family Crambidae; genus Calamotropha; species Calamotropha paludella. The sequence goes on along the minus strand of OV656803.1, from coordinate 25,073,072 downwards.
ATTTCCAACATATAAAATAAATAATACAACTAAATAACAATTTACAAAAACAAGAACGTTAAACATGAAAAATCTGTGGAGAAATCGCATAAGTTCAGCAAAAATATTTGTCCACTTTTTGGTAAAAGATGTGAGTATTGTAACGGACGTAATCATTTTTAAAAAATATGTAAAAATACAAGAAAAAAGTGTTAATGAAATAAAAGAGGATTCATTTGATGACTACTTGTAATACCAGAGACACCCACAAATAGCAAATCGGGACACACAGAATCAAGCTTATTCATTCAATTCTTATAAGGGATGGCGTTTAATTCGTTCTTAGACACTGGCACACATTTGTGTGCTATGGATATGAAATACTATAAAAAAACACAGGAAATATAAATTTGACTGAATTACAACCATCAATAAACAAACCAAAGCTATTATGAAATGTCGACACAAAAAGCAAAATTATCAAATAAAGTTTCATATTGTTGATGGTGACCACAAATCACTATTGTCTGAATCTACATTTCTTAAATTAGGACTTAAAAATATTTTAATATGCTAAAAACAACTTCAGGTCAGCAGAAAGTACGCCAGATTTTGGAAACTTATAAAGATATTTTTAAAAGGCTATGAAAATTTACCAATTGAAGTAACACTTGCAGTTGATAATGCCAGCCCCCCAGTATACAACCGGCACGAAGAGATCCTGTTGGGTTAAAATTAATTGAAAGAAGAAATAAATGGACTGAAATTAAGAAGATTAGAAAAGGAAAGAATTGTTAAAAAAGGACCCCAGCATACAGATTGGGTAAATAATATCTTCATCGTTAGAAAGGCTCTGAACTTAAGATATGATCCTATTTTTATATATCAAGATATTCCTTTAAATACGGCATTAAAAAGACCGAATAACCAATTTACCACTTTAGAAGAAATATTACCAAAACTCAATAAAGCCAAAATATTCTCAAATTTTGATACAAAAAAAAGGTTTTTGGCAGCTAGGCTTGACTGCAGAAAGTAGTAAACTAACTACATTTTGGCCCCTTTTGGACGTTTCAGATGGCTGCGCTTACCGTTTGGGCTTTGTTCATCTCCGGAGATATTCCAACAAAGGCTGACTAGCTTGCTAAAGGACATAAAAGGTATTGAAATCGTAGTAGACGGTATTTTAAAATACGGGGTATATTAGTACAAACAGTAGTAGATGATAATAATAAGTTGAGACAATTATTTCAAACAGAGAAATAAATTGCAAATAAAATATTGTAAAAGTCAATTTGTTCTAAGATGCAGTTAAATTCTATGGTCACGTATGAACTAAAAATGGTTTCATGGTGGATCAACCCAAAGTTCAATGCATAAGACCGGAATGTTGTATAGATGTGTAAAGGTTTCTTGGAATGATTACAGCAAGTTTATAAAGCACTTGAGTAAACATACACATAATCTAAGGCAACCAACTAGAAAGGATAAAGATTTTAGATGGACTAAAATAGAAGATTCCGAATTCGATAAATTGATAGATATGATTTGTAATCTCCTAGCTATGAAGTATTTTGATGTCAACAAATGTGTTGCAAATGAATGTGACGCTAGTGATTTTGGTCTAGGAGCAGCCATGTATCAAGATAATCAGGTAATATGTTTTGCTTTTCGCTGCTCGAATAAAACAGAAAAGAAAACACTAAAATATATAATTTTAATAGTAAAGATTTATGTAAGCTTTCAGTTATGGTATAATCACTCAAATATGAAATGAACCGTCATACAAAACAAATGTTCAATGCAAAGAATATCGTAGAAATAGAATACATATTCACCAAAAAATTGTTTTCAACGATAAAGATAGAGAAAGAGTTGAAGGTTGGACCTGCTTGGGATCCAATAATAAAAAAATAATATCTCCAAAGGCACATTACAAGACCATGTGATGTAGTTAGCTCTATTGCAAATAACAAAAGTAAGATGGAAGTCTCCCTGCTCGATTTTCTTTCGCCAGTTCTTCTGGAAGGGCCTCTCAATTTACGAACTGGCAGTAGACTCGGTACATACAATGTAATCGTAGTGAGAATTTAGTAACTATAAATAAAATGCAAAAAAAAAAATTATATAAAGTTAGGAACGTGTCCGAATAAAATATTGCTAAGGAAGTATAAAATATACGGCGACCATTGGCTTAGTTATAAGCGTCGAAGCGTCAGGATTAAATATAAAATAAATTATACGCCAAATCCGTAAAAAAAGTTGTTTTATTGAAATGTGTAATGTGCACGAAAGTGTAGGAACTAAATATGAAATGCAATATGAAAGAAAAACAATAGGAACAACATAAGGAAAACCTGTGACCGAAACAATGACAGATAAGTTGTACTTTGAGTCTTTCTTCACCATACAGGTTTCCAGTTCTCACCAGATGTAGAGGATACACATTCAGAGGTAACATTTATAGTCTAGGAAACCAGAGGGCAGCATAAGGCCAGACGTTAAATGAGCCTCTGAGAAGTCAACGTGTTCGAAACCTTTATTATCTTTGTTAGTTCCCGCGTGCACGATGTCTCATGTCATTGTCATTGTCTCGAGATAACTTTTTTAGAGTGGACATTCATTCGGACTGTGTATTCAATATTAAAATATGATTACTTAGGTACTCATTGTGATTGTTAAATAAAATAATAATAAATAATAAATAGTGGCTTTCAATACAACATAATTCAGAACAGTTATTAAGTATATATCCATATCAGAATATTTCTATTTTTCTCGTCTGCAACGGTTGGCCCAAATCAAATACAACCCAATTCTTTATTGTCTACCAAAAATATAAAACAAAGAACAACGATTAAAATAAAAATGACAGGTTGTAACAATAGGCGACCTTACCGCTTAAAACGATTTTACCATAACATTTGAATGGACGACAGAAATCGTGCAAGAACCGGACAGTTAGGCTTAAACTTAAAAAATAAAACTAAAGATATTTGCATCAAAGTAAAAAAATAAAGAAGGTTTTTACCTTCATAAAATAAATATATATAGTGTAAATACAAAAAAGTAAAATACAATATTAGCCAAAGATCAGCTAATTTTGAAAATCACCAACAATTTAGTTTGTTCTGATAAAAACCGAACGCATTCTAAATACTGACTACCTGTACCGAAAAAGATTTACCGTGAAACTGCGAAGTCCGCAAATGACGAGGGTTTGCGAGGTGCAGGAGTTCAAAACCATCCATGAGATAAAAAGTACGTGTGAAAAAGAAACAAAATTATAATCAGAAGATAAGAGGATTCCAGCGAATATGCATAGGAAACCATTTCAGCTTTTTACGGTAACAGAAACATGATCCTATGTACCAAGGCCAAAAATGAACTTAATTCAAAAGTTTAAAAGAAGCTTCAGTTTATTAGTTTTTTCTTCGGTTAAATCAAGTACACATGCGTCAGAATTTGTAAGAAGTCAAAAAGCAATAATTATTGAGGCTCAATCTTTAATCTTATCAATCTTAGGCAGATGAAACCAGTCCATTTTTAATATTAATCTGGACCTACCAAATACTTTACAGCATACAAATATATAGAGTAATGTAACCTCCATATAGTATTTTTTATTTTATACACAAAATGTGTACAAAATAATAAAAAAACTACAGTTTTAACTTATAAAAGTCTGTAAGGTGCTTGTCATTGCCCCGGTTAAATAATAGTAGTTTATGATACTGTTGCATAATAAGGGTTCTTATAACATGAGTGTGTTTTAAAAAAACGAGCCGTAGGCGAGTTTTTTTATAGTATCACTCGAGTGTTATAAGACCAAGTTATGTACAGTGTCATACACTACTTTATCTACTCTCATACTATATTACGTAAAACAATGTTGCAAACAAAACCAAACTTTGTTTAAATATTGAAAAGATTTTTTAAATGTCAAATGTTGGCGCCAAGGTGCAAACATCGATTGTGAATGCGTGTTGCGTCGTCGCGGACTCGTTCATTGAAACCTTTTTAAAGTAGAGGTTCAACCTCCTTGGTCCAGCTGGAGGTTGTATAGGTGTATCGTTATGATTAAAAAGTTATATTATAATACAGGTGTCCATACAAGACCTGTATCGTAATTAAACTTTTTTTTTTATTATTTTTGGCCTGTACGTAATGTTTGTCATAAGCATTTTGTTTTCAGTTTTAGAATCTTTGTATTATAGTATCAGAGTAGATAAAATAATAAATATGGAAATAAAAGAGAAAATAATTATTTCCTTGTTATGTTAGTTGTCGAAAGCGATAACCTGTAGGTACTTTTATCCCTTATATCATTTCAACCTGTTAGTGTTTAAACGTGTTTATCTAAAACATATTTATTCCATTTTTTATGTCGCAATGACCTAACCTCTCCTGTTTTATAACTTAATCTAAATTTACACATAATTATCCCCATTAGTCTCCGTAGTTTTTAAGTTAATTAGAAGAAAAGGAAAACAGAAGTTCAAATGTAAGAGGTACCTTTATAATATTATTTTTTATTTCTAACGCATTTTTAATGCTAAAATAAATAGTGCTTTTATTTAAAATTTCTATGTTAATTATTTCTGGCTGATATATCTAATACCTGTCTGTCCTTGTTTCAATTATGAATTTCAGTTACATAATAAAACCCATTCAGTTAAGACTTATAACGATGGGAAAAGGAAAAATATAGATTGAATTAAATATTGTTATCGTTTATAAATAAAAAAATACGAAAGACAGGTTTTATTTGAAGGAATCATGCGTTACTTGGCGGACGTCCATATCCGTGCAATAACGAGCACTAAGTGCTCGTTATTGCACGGATTTTTCTTACGGTCTAACAACTCCTGATGATGCTCCGTGTGGGTGCGAAACACGTGTAGAGTAGTTGGTGAAGGTGCCGGTGTCTGCGGTTCCTGCAGGATGGCACACTGCTTGAGTTTTGACGTTTTGGAAGTAAGCTACATATTTTTATTTTACTATTACATAGGTTTTATGCTGATTTTCATCTGACCATTGCATTTCAAAGGGAACATGAGTTTCCATATTCCCATTTCACGTTTGATCTGATCTATCAAGCCATTTTAGCCCTTTTTGCAAGATACAATATAAAGTAATGCCTCAGAGGTTTTTTGTTATTTTATTAACCTGGGGATGAAGTCAGCGTTAAGTCGAGACTCACCTAGTAATAATGAAATGTCCGCAGGCTAAACTTGCGGTAGGTAGCTGAAAAAATTTAATAAACTTTTACAACATTAGTTTCATAGTAACATATTACATACTTTGCTTAATAATGTATGTGATTATTGATATTTGTAGTTATGATTATACAACATTACCTAAATTATTTCAATCTTAAACAAACTTACCTCGCTTCGACCCTGATCTAAAACAATATTTTAGAAAAGTATGTGATTTAAACTGAATTTTCAGATGGTGACACTTGAAACTGACTTGACGATGGTGTTAGTCAATAAAGAAAATAAAAATTTACATTTCCATACAGTGTTTCTTAGAAAGAAAAAAACAATAGGAATTTATAATCTGTATTTGTATTTTAAATAAGTAATATGCAATTCTAATTGCAAATGACTATAGTAAAAAACGATACTAAAACGAATTCTCGCTCAATGTTTAAAATTGTTGATGCAATTAATGGTATTAGCGAGACATTTTGTCGGATCATATCCGTTCGAGAGGAACATGCCAATATAATGATTTGCAAATTGTAATGCTACAATTTAGGCACGAATTTTCATAACTTTAAACGCCTGCTCTTTATTCGATAAATGAATGGCTATTGAAAGAATGTATCACTTTTCGGTTGCTTTGTTGAGAATGGAACTAGTTTTCAGTCTTTTTGTTGCATGGTTAAAGCACATTTTAAATCGCTGTTAAATGTTAAAATAATGACTTTCATTGATCGTTCTATGAGAATGATTACTCAAAAACTCTTCATCATTCCAATCCGAAGTTTAACTTTTACACATAAAAACACATCTAACATCAATGAAAGCTAATACTACACAATATTGCTACAATATTGCGATACAAATTCTTACTACGACGCTACAAGAATATGATGCACGTTACTGCGAAGCAACTATACTTATCTATACTAATATTATAAAGAAGTAAAGTTTGTGTGTTTGTATATTTGTTAAATTGTAAGGGGTAATCTCGGGATCTACTGAACTGATTTTAAAAATTCTTTCACCAATAGAAAGGCACATTATTGCTGAGTGTCATAGGCTATATTAAATGCTAGAAAAAATTTAAAGAATTTTGTCCACCCGTGCGAAGCCGGGACGGGCCGCTAGTATATGTATATACAAGATCGCTATTTCCTATAGCTCACAACGATTATTTAGTTAAAAATTAGGCGGAACTTGTACTATACAAGTTCCAAGGGTAAAAAAGAATGTTCATAATACATAAATAATTATATACGAGTAGATGACCATGACTCGGAAACACATCCTTGTGTCCATCACACACAAAGTTCGAAGTTTCGTTTTGACTCCCGGTAGTGATATAAGTTATAACGTGACCAGACGTCCCGTTTTGAACGGGACTGTCCCTTTTTATAATTACGAGTCCCGGTGTCCCCGAAATGAACTCTGGGACTCGAAATTGTCCCGTTTTCGGAAACCGCGTGAAAATTTGAGTTATAGAGCCGGCCAAACGCGAGCTGTGTGCGAGAGGGAGACCGCGTCGTCGCTCGAAGCGAACATAGGCGAGAGTGCCCGAGAGTGGCCGCTTTTCTCGCTATTTGTTTTATTGCTGTTTGATACTCGTGTGGTAAATCACTTATTCTTCTTTCATTTTTTAATCATAAGTTGAAATGCCAAAACGCAAGTGTTCGTTCAATATTAGCTTTCAATAAAAATCTCAGTTTATCAAGCAAATAAATAAATATTCCCTCAGATGTTAGATGCAAAAAGTGTCGTACAGAATTTAGAGTATCCAGCAGTGGTGTCGGTGATCTTGAACAGCATTTAAAGTCAGAAAAACATAAAAATGCCGATCGTGCCGCCGCTTCGAGTTCTTCGATGTTAAACTTTTTCAAGAAATCGGACGCGCCAACTTCAAAGGATTTAGATATCTCCACGGCAGACGGCGTCTGGGCTTATAACACGATACAAGAAAATCACAGTTTTCGGTCTAATAATTGTGCATCGAAATAAGTTCTTTTATGTTTTGAACCCAAATTTACATGCGCACGAACGAAATCAGAAGCTATTGTAGTAAATGTTTTGGCGCCTACAGCGATGAAAGAATTAAAAGATGATCTTGATAAGTCCAATTGTATTACTATACTAAATGACGCTACAAACCACGGTAACAAAAAAATATACCCTATTGTAGTGATCTATTTTCAATGTTACGTAGGTGTGCATGTAAAAGTTTTAGATCTTCAAGACGTAGCATTTTGTGGGGACAATGCCAACGTCAATTTCAAAGGCGCGGCTAGACGAGGTACTAACGTGTTAACGAAATTACAATCATCTCTGAAAAAATATGAATGTGGAGCCCATGTTATTCACAGTGCAACAAAATCTACTGCAGACGGACTAACCTTAGATTACGAAAGCATTATTGTGAAGTTATAATCATTTTTTTATATTTACACGATTCGAGTTGAAGCTCCGAAACTGAAACGGAATAGCAACAAATGCTCAGCTATAGCAAAACCTCTTGCTCTTATGACTGCTTCGAAAGGGTTTTAAAAATGTATCGGCCATTAATTAACTACTTTTTGAGTATTGAAAAATGTCCACTATTACTAAAAAACTTTTTTGAAGATCCCAGTCAGCCAGTTTTCATCAAGCTGTATTGAAACTTGAAGGCTGACCTTCAAGTTTCAATACTGTATCGGCAATTGAAGCTGCAAAAGAAATTAATTAACTAAAAGAGAATTTAAGTCAGACACAGACCAATCAGTTTCTTCCATTTATGGCCGTCAATTAATGGTCAAATCAAAAGATACGGATATAGATGAAGAGTTTGTGAAAAATGACAGCTACAAAATTGTATAAAACAAGCTGTGAATATCTGGAGCAGTGGATTTGCTTTCTTATCAAAGAAATGGCCATTTTTGCATTTTCGCATGGGAAGACGTTCAAAAATCTGTGAATGTATTTATTGAAAATAAATATATTGACCATAATAAAAATACAGAAGTTTTTGACGCATTTTCATTAATTCCTAACTACGTTACATCGCAAAAAGTAACCGAATGGAATAATATAAATGTTTCCACGGAAACTCGTTGGGTGGAAGTATTCAAACAGTTTCACGCCAACAATCTACAGCACGAAAACTTTTCTATTTTGATTGAATATATTTTATGTTTGCCTGCTTCAAATGCTCTAGTAGAAATAGTATTTTTTATTATAAACAAATTGTGGACATCTGAGAAAACCCAGTTAAAAGTTTCAGTTCTAAAGGCGATGTTGATAATTAAGGTGAATATAAAAAAACGTGCAAAGAATTTTATTCTTACTTAAAATCTTCACCAGCGGTATTAAAGCAAGTTTGTTCCAGTGATAAATATAACAACGTTTTGGGCATATTTTTTAATTCGTAACTTTTAAGCTGTTTAACTTTTTCTAAACAAAAGTGTCTTTTTCATTGATAACCTGTCAATTACCAAAGGTCAATTACCTTAATAAACCAATGTCCCGTTTTGAGTCAAACAATAAATGGTCAGTGAAGGTATAACCCTTCCGGGAGTCTCATGAGAGATATTGGAGCAGAAGGTATGTTCGCTGCCGCTGCACCAAGCGGCTATCATTATTGCAATGACATCGAATTGCGATGTCCTTTTTTGGAAAGGATTCGGATGATTTTGGATCCTATCCTAGTAAATTTTTCTTATACCACTTACTAGTAAAAGAAGAGTTTACTTAATTTTTTTTTTACCTATGTAATGTAACACATAAAAAGAGAGAAAAAACATCCATTGTCGAGTTTCTTAAAGATTTTTCTCTATACAAGGTCTCCCGACATGGGACTTATGTTGACTTACTTTGAAATTCAATACAAATGTAAATGCTCATATTGAATAAAAAATATTTAATCTTTTTCTCTTTATAACGTGTTTAATTAGTTTTTGAGACTAACCACATTACAACGCAGAAGTATAAATTAATGTTTAATAGTAAAAAGTTTTACTTCCTCCTTCTCCCGAATACAGACGGGAAGTCTTTTCATAAGAACAACGAAAAAATAAACAGTGTCGTTTCACTGTATGAAATTTGTCGTACTACGCCACCAGAATTAATTACCTACATTTAAAAGTGAAGAAAAAAAACATGTTAAATATACCACAACTTTTAGGAATTTCACTTTTCATTGAATTTCGTAACTTTTTCTCTGCAAACAAATATGAGAAATTATTTGTCTTTAGTGCCTTGCGTGTTTCATAAGTTATTTCTGTTACAACAAAACTTTGTCAATTTACCGTTACACACCTTTTTCATATTAGATACATGAATTATTATGTTTAGAAATTATTATATAAACTCAACACGTGACGCATACGACGACATAATTTTATTAAGAGTCAGATCTCCCTATTTTACCAGTATATTTTATGTTATATACGATTTGCGACATATATCAGAAATGAAGCCAAACTGTTTTTAACTCATAATTATCTAATTTAAGTAAGATAATAGCGTGGATATCCTTAATTGCGACATAGATGCCGAAAGGCGATGCCGCTAGCCGGATGCAACCCGTAGGTCTATCAAGTAAAAATCTAAAAAACTACTTTGCGACTGTAACACAACTGTTTTGCTAGTTCGACATGCGACCAGCGATCAGCGGTACGATGATTTTAGAAATCATCGTATCCTATCGTATAAGCTTACGAGCATTCGACAGTACTACCTCGGGTGAGTGATTCTGGTACTTGGTTACAAGGAGGTCGCCATAGCTCGAACGAGTATTTTAAAAAAGATATTGAAATACTCATTATGATGCGAATGTGAGTATATTCAAAGAACAAACCGCATTTTGACCCCAACCACCAATTTTCGTGACTATTCTATTAGAAAAACAAGAGAGACTAAGCCAAAGTAGAGAAAATGCACGAAATACATTTCGTTATTTCAATAACTGAACATTAATAAAGCGATATAAATCCTTACTAATATTATAAATCGGAAAGTGAGTTTGTTTGTTTGTTTGTTTGTTCCGGTTTCACGCCGTAACTACTGAACCGATTGCTTTGAAATTTTGCAGACGTAAAGATAAAAGTCCGGATTAAATAATAGGGTAATTTTTATCCTGGAAAAAATGATATTCCCGAGGAAAAACAAAAATATTGTTTGCTTGATGGATGGATTGTAGATGGCGCTGTGTGTCGTTTAAAACAAGGTAAAATATTGCAAACGAATATAAACATGTAAATTTAGAAGCTAAACGGTACGATAATGAATCCCCGAAAATGTGGAATTCCCGAGGGATGACGTACAATTTGTTTTATCGTCTAAACTGTTTTTTTACATCTACTTATATTTTGCAAACGAATATGAACATGTAAATTTTGAAGCTAAATGATTCACTAAATGACTCATTCCTCGGATTCCGATTATTCCAACCGACCTCCCATTTCAATTTAAAAGACTACAATTTCCTATAAGGGTTTCATTTGCAAAGACCACTAATAAAGCACAAGGCCAAACTCTAAGGGTTGCTGGAGTACACTTGGAAAAACATTGTTTTTCGCATGGTCAGCTCTATGTAGCGTGTTCCCGGGTTTCCAGTGCCCAAAATCTGCATGTTTTTGCTCCACAAGGGAAAACATATAATATAGTGTACCATTCAGTTTTGGTTTAACAACTAATTGTATCCAGCGCTACATCGCGCTTCTTAGATTTTTCCGTGGGAATGAGAAGTTTTCTTATAGTTGTGCTTTTTACCGCAATATAACCGAATTCCACGCGGGCGAAGCCGTGGGCAGAAAGCTAGTTAGTAAATAAGTTAAAAATTACATTTATCTGCGCAAAAGACAAATGTCTTAATAAATGTTTCGTCCTGTCCTTAAAACGGAGCCGTTCATGTACGATCGATATGGTATAAACCAATATTCGGCTATATTTTTCTAACATATACTACGTTTTTATAGCAATACTAGCTTTTACCTGCGGCATCGCCCGCATTTTTTTTTTCAATATAAAGTATCCTTTGTTACTTCTAATACCTCCAAGAATATATGTACGAAGTTTCACGATGATCGGTTTAGTTGTTTTTACGTGAAAGCATAACAAACAAACTTACATTCACATTTATAATATTAAGTAGGGATTAAAATTATGAATGTATTTCGTTAACAATTTTCTCTTCACGCTGATTTATAATAATACTTTACTACGCGATGCAGTCGCTAAGTATAAAGCTACGCTAGCACCATATATTGGAGCGGAGCGTAATACCTAAAAAGAGAAAAAATTTTTTTTTGTTTCGATGGGAATTTTAGCGAATTTCAAAATTCGGGCTCCCATCTGGTCCTTAACCTGTTGATTCGATTCCACACAAAAACTCGTTTAGTTATGGCGTAACAGACATTGCGCCATTGAAGCTGATCCATGGGAGTAAGAATAAGATAAGTAGGGATTTAAATTATTAATATTAATTTAATTCGTTAACAATTTTCTCTTCACGCCGCATACCGACGTCGATTGCCTTTCTAACTGACTGTTTCTGAATTTTAGATACGACTGCTGTTTGCCTTCTTGACTTGAATTGTTTTAATAGCTTTAGAACATTACTTTGCTGTGCATACGATATGAGTCATCATAACTCATATAATTATAATTGTCCTTTTTATTTCTGCTCTGTATCTAATTGCCCATAAGTATTAAAATAAATTATTAAAAAAAATCTTTTTAGGTATACAACTGTGAAAAGTGGGCTCATGATACTAATGTAGATTATTTAATTGGTGGCCAATTTTCAGTTCTGTAACCCGTGGGCCCAAGTTCATATGGAAGCTAGGGTTCTCCTTCGGTTTCTTAAACAGCAACCACCAAAAGTGCGCTCAATAAATATTTGTTACGCAAGGCTGGAAAGTTGAGATTTGGCCGCGAGTTACCTCTAGTGAAATGTGAGCAAGCGAAAATAGAATCATAAGCGTCGCGAGGGTTTCAAGGTACGAGACGCTTAAAACTTTATTGCCGAGCGAAACACACATTTTTCACCTCACTACACCGAGGAAAAATTTTAGATGCAAGATAAACAGCTTTTATTGAATGGAAAATTAGTTTATTTTAATTAATAATTAAAAGAGAAAATGCTAAAAATTAGTAATGTTGAATATGTTTTTTGTTTATTGTTTTTTTTTTATATAAATGATCGTTTGACTAAGAATACAGATCACCTTAACCTTAACAGTTCCTTTTAGGGTGCATACTTACAAATTCTTATACTTAACAAATTATAGTATTTGTTAAGTCTAAAAATTTTATTAATTCTTGTTGTTTTAATGATTTCAGGACATAAAATAATTTAATAAAACCAAAATGCGGCATGCCTGGTGTGGACTCCTTAATTATATATAAAACCATGTTCTCCCGACCCATAATGACCAATCATATTTAACAACGCAATAGTTTTTAACCTATCCCATTCGAAATGATCAATAATCTATGAGCAAAAAAATAATTTCGAATACTCTAGTCAGTTAATCGCCATAGCTATATGTAGCTGATGTTACAAATGGACCCAATCAAATGCCTCTTTTTGGATATAATGTAATTTTATTTAGAGTTTGAAAAAAAGGCAATCATTTAAAAAGCTTTGCATGAATATTTAGGAAAATGTTATCAAGTTGAAAGCTTGTAAATTATTAAGGTTTAGGTGTTTTTTGTTCAATTCGAAGAATTTAGATTAATTAATTTCAACACGTCCCCTTTGTTGTTCATGTAAACTATATTTTGCGACGTAAATGCTCACAAGGACACGACACTTTTCCAAACTGATTCTAAGTTAATTCTTTTGGGAAATATTCGCTATGTGCAAAGTGGGGAACCGTCAAATCGATCGCAGCGCGCGATGTGGCTGTCATGTGTCAAATTACAATATTTTCACAGAATTCCATACTAAAGTATTTATTCAAATTTAAAACAATAAATTTAAAACTATTAAATATAGTCTGTGATATAAAACGTTTAACATTAAAACGTATTGCGGTTTCCGCAGTAGTCAAATGCCAATATCGCAAACATCTTACAAACGATGAATGAAAATGTACTTCAGGTAATGTGCTCAATGTTTTAAGGTTGCCATCAAGATTTCAAGGTAAAATTTTCAGTTCAAGTAATACGCCAAATATTCATTGAACTGAATATTGGTAAATCATTATTCACTCTTACGTCGTCAAAGTCGTTCGTAACAACTATTACTATAAGTCGGTTTTTTGTTAATATTTTTTAAGTTATAAAATAAAAAAAATTATCATAAACAACAACTTCCGGAACTTGAACCCAGGAACTTCGGTGCGAAAATGCGATTTATTTTTTAAATATTACAAGTGTTATAAGTAATTTATTATTAATATTTTATCAAGTATTATATTAGGTTTTCTCACTAAGGCGTATTGATTTTCGGTTTAAATAAATCAAGAAAAATAAGTGCTTGCGAAAATTAAATGCTGTAAATTGATAATCAGGTTATATAAACGAAAGTTTAATTGCTGTTTACTAAAAATGAAAAATACCCATTTTGTCTAAATCATAAATATGCAGATCAATCACAATTCACGCTATATGAACAACAGTATTACACTCCCCTATAAAATCCTTTGACCCTATATAATTACAATAGAAGAAGGGATCAAAAGGAACGGAGAACTTTCAAAAGGCGATGTGACCAACAGAGCATGTTATAGAGAATAATACACAATACATGATGATTTTGAATAAGAAAAACACCAAAGGCACTTTCTAGTAAAAAAAATACAAAATCAAGAATTTTAATAGATCTCTAATATAAACTGACTGCAAAATAAATATTATGCCAGTATTAAGCAATACTGAAAACACCGTGTCTTTAATATTTTCTTTTATATTTTATTTTGATTATTAATTTAGCTCTTAACCTAGGCAAAGTTTGTACAACAGACACACCGACACATAATCACACTGCGATTTTGTTTCGATTGGTTACGTCTTTAATTTGTTCTTATAGTTACGGTATCCTTTCTGATTTTTTGCTTCTCAATGACAAAATAAATATTTACAAGGAAAAAGAAAGAATAAATACATACAAAGAAAGCAGAATGTCATCGGCTCTATAAAAAGGTATCTACTCGTATTTATACAGAATACAACATTGAAAGGTATTTTAGTAAACACTTTTTAAATATCCACTATTCAAAAATTTAACATATATATAATTAATTCTATAATTAATTAAGCACCGTTATATAAGAGAGAAAATGTTTCTCGATGTTTATTTCTCTGTACTGAGTTTTATATAATAAGTGACTGTGAATAATAAAAGAGATTCTATTTTGTAACTCCTTTTTAAAAATTTCATGTTATCTTTACTTTGTATGTATATCAAAAAGTTTGTAACACATAAAACAACTGCGTATTTTCTTGTAGGCACTCTTCTGGCGTACACGCTAGTTTCCACTTGCGTGTTGGTCCTCCGCTACCAGCCTCACTCCACTAACCTCATCGAACTACTGCCCCAAAGCCTGAGGACTCCGGTTGACCCGGAGGGTACTGCTACCAGCCAGAGAGAGACCAGCTTCACCGTAAGACATTCTTTTCCTTCAGTAGACAGACAGAGTAATCACATAACTGTTATTCAAAGATATATGGGTTATTATTTGTGCGTGATTAAGAAAATGTGAGATTAAAATCTAATTCCACTTAAGAATTATATTTAGAACTAAATATATTCTTTCAACCAGTCAAACAAAAGCTTATCAGTTACGAAGTTTCTCTACTGAACAAAGAAAAACAAGTTGAAGTCTCGCCGATGCACTACCTACGGACTTACACGTAACACATCAGTCTATATCAGTGTAAATTTCGTGAAAATATTAATTATTTAAAAAAAGGAAATTTAAAAAGAGGAAAATTAATATTTAATTAATCCTGAACTATTAATGAATTATTCATGGTTCAGGAAATTTAAAGTGCCATTACTGAATCGTCCCGGTTTATTTCGGCTTTAAATGTAAATGAAAATATGATGACATCTGATTTTTCTGACTCACTGATAACGAAGCCTTCTCGTTGATACCCTTTGTATCCAGACCACGTTTGAACCTAAAAACCAACCGACATCCGCATGAAAATAATGGAATATTTAAATAAGGTCATTAGGGTAACGCTTCTATATAATCAATAAACGGACGAACTCGTGCGTCTTTTATCACTACCGATAAAGTGGATTCGGTGAAACGAAATGCTTATCGATTCTGATTTTCTCCATGTAATACATTATTTTATATTTGGGCGATATTTACTGTGTATTACGGCTGCATTTCCTTAGTGAAGTGTTACTCCACTGAAGCGAAACGGAGCTTTGCGGAACGGGGCCGACTAGGCAAAACGATAGAAGCGTAGTGGGCTAGTATACAACCTGTACTATCTAGACTATATTCAATTTTCAAATCTCAACAATACACTTACAACTAACCCTTCTTAATGAAGAAGGATATCAAGCTAAAAAAAACAACAAAAAAACTCTGCGAATGCAAATAGGTCGGCATACAATCAAATTGCGACAACCGTAGTCGACCGCTTCCTGAGCAGGTGCGTTAATTCTGCTCCATCATGCACAGTTTTTATTAAACACTGCTCCGCTTATAACCTCTCCGCTTATATATCGTCTATTGGGGGAAATAGAAGAATGACCGTAAAAAAGTTGTCGTCATTTTTGTATAATACGCGCTTATCTCCGAAACTTCTAAACAATGTTTGCTAGTGATTTCCCCAAATAGACTAAAGTCAACTTTGGCTTTTCTACATTAAAATCATAATTATACTATAAAAAGTCATAGTCAAAAATTAGTTTTTACGGATGGATTGAACTCAGCCTTATTTGAAACGCACTGCCCGATTATTTGCCTCCTTATATAAGGCCTCCACATGTTGGGTTGCGATGTGTCTTGTTAAAGAGATGATGCCATAAGGTCCTTCCATGACCCTGAGATCTAACATCAGCATTACAATCCGCCTTAACTGAAAGCTTCTATGTATATATCAATTAATCTGTGCGCACAGATGTCTTAAAGCCCATATAATAAAACCTCCCACATGGGGCGCGGCAATGCTGAGCGGATACTTGGATCTAATGATTGCTCGAATGTACCGGTACAAATGTGAATAATATTGGCTCGAATTCAGTTGCATCCAAATATTGAAAGTTCAGGGAACAGCTACCCATTGTAATTATATTTTTGTGCCTTCCTCCCTCCCTCTGGTTATCATAGCTGGAAACTGTTATTGGTAGACGCAGCTAATTCTTTGGTGGCATTAAAAAAATATTTTTTGGTTTTATTCAGAAGATTTTTTGCTATTTTCAAGTTCCAGCAAACGCTGGAAAATAAATATAAATTAAAGCTTACTATAAAATCTTTATCAGACATAAGGTAGGAAAGCAGAATCCAGGCGGTCAAGGCCGTATTATTGCAATTTGATTATGTTGTTGAATGCATAGAAAACTTAAAACGCCAAACGGAACAATTAGACACACTTAGTGCTTGCGATTCCGTTTCAAACGAAATTCGGAATTCATCATATATATGGTATAAGTTATTAACGCGTGTCGATTCCAAATAAGCAAATTAGGGTAACCTGTACAAGTTCATTTAAGCATTACTCTTGACCACTTGCGTACATTTTGGGACTGAATCAAAGAATATCGACAACCTGGATTCGAAAAATGCTTGTCTGACGCTCGTCAGTTTATTGAAAAAAGCAGTTATGATTTGCCGAAAGATTTTGAAAATAAAAGAGTAACCAAAAAGAAAAGGATGTTTGATTATGAAGCCAGCGATCAACCTATAAAGTCTGCTGAAAGACAGAAATGAAACAGATTTGTTTATTACCATGATTAATTCTGTAATAAATAACATGGAATCGAGATTTATTTAAATCTACATTTTGAAATAAAATTTTTTCTTCATGACTTAAACAAGTTAAAATTAATCCAAAAGAGCAAATACTGAAAAACTATCAAGACTTACACACAGTCCTGCAAGTAGGTGAGAGCAGTGACTTCCAACCTTATGAGTTGTATGTGGAGTTACAAAATATGATCCCAAATTTACCAAACTTTATTAAAAACGTGAAATATCTGCTTCAATATATCATAGAGAACGATTTGCAAGTAATTCACCCAAACATTTGCATTCTTATTAGAAATTTGTTAACGATACTTGTAAATACTGCTTCCGCTGAAAGGAGCTTTTCAAAATTGAAACTTATAAAAAAATATTTAAGAAATACTCAAGTCAAGAGAGACTTTCAGCTTTAGCAATTTCGTCTATTGAAACAGATATAGCATCTTCAGATTAAAGGGTTCAGTAAAACCAAAAGTAGGAAATTTCTGTTTCTTAATTTTTTTTTTTCATTTTTGTATAATATTCCAAAGAAGAAGTATAAGTAAAAATTTAGGGTTTGTTTATTAATAAATAAAAAACTGTTTAATTTTAAGTGATCTTTTATTTTATATTCCCTTCTTGCACCATCAGAGGGCCTCATGAAATGTACCTTGCCCACATTAAGTTTAGGTCTTGCTCTGCCACTGAATGTATCATATTACTATTCTTTCAAAAGTGGAAATTGTTGTACGTAGCACAATTCAAGTGGGAGGATGTTTGTTGATATTGAATTACTTTACACACGCGAAGCTTTTGTCTTTCGATTTGTTACGTCTTTTCTGTTAGATTATTTGTTAAGCATTGTTTTATCCTTCTGTAAAGACGAGTAGCGATTTATGAAATGGCACTATGATAGTACCACATTTTTTCTTACGCAATTTAGTTCAATCAATACTTAGTTATTGTATCTCTGCTTGGGGCTCCTCGACAATGATCAATATCATCCCGCTGGAACGGGCTCAGCGAGCGGTGCTGAAAGTTATGGCATTCAAACCCATCTGCTATCCAACCGCACAACTTTATGAGCTATGGCAGGTTCTTTCCGTTTTATCTGAGTTAGCTTTGAATACTAGATTGTGAAATAGAATCTTCAAAGTCGAGAAATGTTCTACCAGGCTGGCCAATCGAAATTATTTGTCCTTTATCTCAGTCCTATATAATAAAACCAACTATAAATTGCATTTTTCACCTTACCTCTACACGAGTGTAAGAAAGTTTTGGATGACTAGTTACTTAGCCTAAGATATGAAGACGATGAGCCTTCAGTTTAACAAATTGAAAACAAAACGAATAACATTTACTACACATAACACACACAATCACACATACAAATTCACATTTATAAGAAAGTTTGTATTGTATAGCCTTTACATTCAGTCAATATTCTTATTTGGTATTTAATTGTTGTAAATTGTATAGGTTCGAGGTGGGTGCTAATAACTTCGACACAGTCTTTGACTAATATCGTTGTTAAAGTTATTTCGTGAATTTTTTAAACCATTATTAAACATAAAGAAAAAATAATAGTTTTAAAACGTATTACGTACTCCTATAAAGCATATAGTAATTTGAGCTAGCTTTTATTACAAGTGTTAAACACTTTTTGTTTACTGTCATATACTATGGATTCGGTAACGGTCTTTATGCGCCTAGTGTTATGAATAGATCAGTTTCATATAAATTTTAGTATAACATTAGATATCACTACTGTTTTTAAGCTTACTGCCATTATCATCATCTTCAATCTAATAATCTCTCCACAGCAGAGGCACAGGCCAATGCTATGAATAATACTACGAGCCTCTCCCTGTTTACTTATCTTAATAAAATTAATGTAACTAGGTGTTTGATGTTCACATATATGTGAAGTTTGACCACACTTTTGTTAGCAGATCAATTGTATCAATCTTAATACTTTACAGGCCCACAACCAAACACACACGATGCCAACCAGTCAACGTGTTATGGTCCGCAGAGTCACCAGAAGGTAACCATACTGCTTGCGATGCTATGCGACTGGGCTTTCGCGAAAGGCCGGCCGACATTAACAAACCTGATCTAACCGTGTTTTAATATTTGCTAGTGTTCACTCTAGTCTTTCTACAGCTCACCTGATTCAGACGACACCCTCCCCGGAGACGAAAGCGAAGAGTATGGCAGAGATGACACCTTCTTGATGAATTCCCATAACGAGAACAAGTTTTACGGTAAGATACACAATTAAACCACTTTTCTGTTGTTGCAGTAAGCGAATATATAGCTTCTGTTTATTGGTTACCAAGTTTTGTACCAATTCTTTGGCGAACATTTCTAATTTTCGAATTTAAACTGATATATTGTACTTTCTTTTTCATTTTTGTAGTGATTCCGGTTTTATGCATGGAAATATTATGTGAGATGACATTGGTCTACCATATTTATTCACTTTTATCTAAAGATGTTAACAAAATGTATTGTGTTTTATATTTTCTATCATTTATGTGAAGATTGTATCTATATTTCCTGTACTATTTGTTCTATAGGTCGAATTGTATCTAGAGTTTGCACTTTTGTTTTTACCAACGTATGTTAATCTAAACAGATGTGTTTTTTGTTATTTATTTACTTGACTTGAAATATTACATTGACGAAGTGTACTCCACTTAGTTAATGTAATATTTCAATTCGACACAAATTCAACTGAAATATGCCTTTGCTTTGAATAATCCGCAACAACCATGCTGATAAGTTTAATCAAAATCGAAAACAGTAGTAATATTAATTTCCCCAGGCTTTTCAATAAAGAGCAGTAAAATTAGAGGAGACAAACATCCCTGCCTATAATTCTAATAGTAAAAATAAACATTTATTGAGGACATTCCCAATATGTATTACCAAAAACCTATTTAGAATTTACCTATAGTACAATAAGATTACAACCACAATTTGATTTTTAATAGTTACTGATAATTAAGAGGGATAGCGCGTAACACTAAGCTAACGAAATATGCCTACTTCAGTTAAATTTCGTATTAAAATAAACATAATAAGTCTTACTCAGGACACAATCAGAAACAAGTACAATACAAACTGACTCTAGACTTCAGATTCTCAAAGTTTAACGTTGGTTTAAAAATATTCATTTTAAATCTGATTTGGAAAGACAAAGACAACTGCAATCTCTGAATGATAACGCTTCCAATACTATAAAAAAGAGAAATAAATACTACTTTAGAAATATTTGTAATGGAACATTTTCATTAGTTTATATAGCACATGTTGCTAATATCTGATACATCAATAGAGATAGTTTCTATTTTAGTTTTACACGAGTCGGCCCGTGAGATAAAACATCTGCTCCGAAACTACCCCTAACAAGATTTCAAGAGTTTTATACTTTTATTTCAGACAATTTCTAAGAAATATCCACACCTGCGTTTTATTAATGGAAAAGGTGATGGTTGTCTAAGCTTTTCTCTATATTAAGATTTGTAAAAATATGTTATACATTTTTAATATAAATCTTTATTTTGGCAAAATTTTGTATTTTATTTAGTTCTTCTGAACTAAAATTGTTTTATAGCAATATAAAATTGGCTAATGAAATCCCGTAGAAGTCGTTATAATTTACGTCTGCTTTATACAAACTTTTATTTATGGCTATTTATGGCTTATCGAAAATTGTTCACATTATCCCACGCCTATTTACACCTACTTGGCATTTTTAGTGTTGTTGATCGTTTATCGAATATCAATGCAGACCGTTTATCGATTGCGTGACTATATACTTAAAGTACTAGAAATATTGACATATTATTGAAAAACAATGCTACTGATATCAGAACATATCATTATTATATTTCTGTTAGTAAACTATAACCACTTGTCTTAACAGTCTCAATGTTGTGCGAATTGTGAAAAATTATTTATGCCGTCAAACTCTTAGATAAAAATTCTAGTGTACGGCGGGTAATAGGAGTTCAAGTAAAACAACGATATCAGAATTAAGACTGCTCGTTTATTGATATAATATTCGATTAAATATATTCTTAATTAGGTTACACGTGTCATCACATATTATTCTAGAAAGTACTTGACTATTACACTACACTATTTAAATAATGAAGTTAGGGCCAAGCAAAAAATACTACCGTGAAGCTGATTAAATAAAGAATCCACCACAGAATATTTAGAAGTCTGTAACTCAAAAATTAATCGTAATTAAAAAAAAACAGCTATCCACGCGGATATTTCAATATGGTAACAATTGCTACCAGGAACTGTCAAGGGGTGTTGGCTATCGGTAGCAATTGCTACCATGGACTGACAAGTGGCTATGTGAATAAAAATGTTCGGGATATGTTGACGTCTTTAATGCATGGTTTTTGTGTGCAGTAATATAATAATAGTCTATTACTTAATTATGGTTACAGAAATTAGTTTTTTCCCTATACGCATTAATTTACTAATAGTATAACCCCTTTGTCAACAGCTGATACTGAAGTAAATCTGGATATTATTAAAACATCTGTTATATGCAAGTTAATATGATGAAAAGTTTAATTCTAATAATAACATTACTTGTAATCAAATCCCAAATAGGTATTTATATTCCAGATAACTCTTTATTATTTAATATTTATTAATAAATTATTTGGATCCAACTTATACAGAGATATGCATAAGAATAAACCACCATTATCCGCGTGTTTATAACATCAATAATTTAATTATTTATTTTAAATTAATCTACTTTACGGCTTATTTTAATTTATTAAATAATACAGTTATTTAATACATTAACATAAACGCAAAAGATAAATAAAAAGAACATTAATGAATTAAACTACTAATTCAAAAACAGATCAGCCTATGTGTGGTTAACTGCAGTGTAGGTCATGGCATAAAATAATCTACCAGCATTCCAATTTGGGTCCTTGGATAGTATCAATAAAAAAATGTCATTTTAGCTATTTTCGCTAAAAGGTCTTGGTGTTTTATTGTAGACTGCTATAAGGGTACATAATAATAATGGTTTAGTATGGCGAAGAAGTCGAATTGGCGATGAAGTATTTTCTTCGCCTTTTTTATAATCTTATTCATTAATTTAATAAATTGTTCATAATATGAATATATGTCTATGCACATAATATATTATTCCAAATACACTTGGAAATTCGATCATTGTTTTCATCACCTTCAAGATAAATGAGAATGGATGTACAAGTCAAATATATGCCAGCAGCGGCCAGCTAAGTTTGTATAAAACTCGTATCTGTCGTATAGATGAATGAAAAATGAAACAAGCAGGGAAGTAACTCAACAAAGATTTAATGTATATTTCGAACTGGCTCATGAATAGATAGCTGTATAAAGAAAAAAAGAGCCCCTTGACTGGCAAAAATTTTTTAACGGTAATGGTGGTATCTCATAATTTGCCAAAACGAGTTCAAGCAAAGCAAATGTAAATGATGATAAATTATTCTGTATTTAGTTAGAATTTCTGCGTATTATTTTGAGAAAAGTACTATGCGAGACTTGGCCACAACCAAGCATTAATAGACTTGCCGTATTGTTGCGTTTGCCTATCGATGTTTGTTAGTTTATCTATATTTAGCTAAGTGACGGTAAAATGTATCTCAGGAGCAGTCCCCGGTGGTTCTACTGGCAGCTCCGGCAGATGCGCCCGGTTCTTCGACGCTCTTTGTCGTCAACTGCACGTCATGTCTTACCTTTGCCCCGGTCTCTTCCCTTGGGTCGATTGCGGTCCGGCTACTGATCATTCCGGTGAGTATTTTCCGCAATTTTGAATGATTTTAAAATTTATTATTAACACTGGTAGATACAGAAATTAATTTCAAACTACAAATATTTTTTTTTAGGTTTAGCTTACCTTTAAGTCAAACACATTCAATACTTAATAATTATAAAAATTGTCATTTCGTTTTACTTTGATATACTGTTGTCCGTAGGTACTTCAGAATACTTTGTAGTTAAACAAAATCTTTTCCATGAAGTGACTATCTAAGTTGAAAAGTATACTTAAATAATGCAAGCAATTACAAATTAAGAGTTATTTTTTGACAAGCGTCGTAAATTATATATGCTTCAGTAGCTGCGCTCAAAAAACTGCGTAATTTTCTACCACTTCCACCAAAATTGCACTAACGCAATCTATTTTACTTTTTATATAGAACTAGCTGTCCCGGCCACGCGTTGCTGTGCCGTCTGCAGTGCCATCTGCCGGACTGATTTGTGAATCTAAACTATTCTCAGATCCCCTTGAACACACATAAAATTCATTCAAATCGGTCCAGCCGTTTAGGAGGAGTTCAGTGACATACACACTCACAGAAGAATTATATATATAAAGATATGCTATCTGCTACCTTAATCTTACGAAGGAACACCCTTACAAACTGGTGCTACTTAGAAGATTTTGTATTCAATACATATATTTTAGCCTATATTTTGTTCACAGCTCTAGTCTTCCTATTCCTTTCCCGGAATACTCACATACTTACTCTGCTCTATAGCATATTGTTTAGCTCTTCGACTACTCGCTATCTTCAGGAATGTTTATATATTGCAACGCATCAGAGAGAAGATTCTCTGATGACCATAAAATTTCAAAACTCTGTGTCACTCTCCTTTTAAATATTCATACTACCCGTCTTTGAAACCGTCCCATTCTCTATCAAGCCTGTTTATTAAGAAGTCAAGTAAAGGAATATATTATCTGTTATTTTAAACGAGCTATCTTTTAAGTCGTGTTTACACAGCCGTCTTTAAAGCTTCCTATTGCTAGGAACTAGTGTTTCTATTTATCCAAAAGTTGTCTGACGGAGACCACTTTAAAGGAAAAGACCACCCATTGTATCACTTTATTCCGATTTTGTTTTTTCTTTTGTTTCCTCAATGTGTTGTTATCAATATATTTTTTATTGTACTAATAAGAAAAAATATATATAAATTAAGTGAGCACTGAAGAAAGACTCATAATAATTACTGTAAACAATTAATTTACGGAGATTAAGGACCTAATTCTTAAATAAACATTAAATAACATCACATACATTGCTTTGAACACAAGTTAAGTAACTTGGGTTCCACGACACCCAGACCCGAACTCATATCGAAAAGTATTTTCTACATTCACCTGGCCGGCAATCGAACCCGGGGCCTTAGAGTGGCATTACCGGTATGCGAGTCACTAGATCAAGGAGGTGGCCATGTTTATAGTTTATGTTTTTTGTGTCAACAATGCTCCAAATACATTCAAAAAAGAAAAAAGAAAACTTTGCAAGAAATCATTTTTCATAAATCATAGTTACTGTGTGCTACATAATCAGATATATTGAGAATTTAATTTGCTTATTAAATCACGTAATAAAATATGATTTTAATATTCTTTGAAACTAATAAAATAAAATTATTATCATTAAAATAAAATTCTTAATAAAACTCAATGTTTCTGTTACTTTGGCTTTAAACTCGTACACAAGTGTAGGAATATATACTACGAATTTATTCAACTCGCAATTATATTCGTTTAAACTTACTCAGCTTAAAAATAGTCCAATTCAAACAGCCTTTTTACAAAATTTCCTCGTAAGTTGTCATTGTTTTTAAAGTTGTCATCCAACTTTAAAAACAATGAGTCATATTCAGCATCAATTTCTTCGCTAAATGGGAAAACCACTTAGTTTGTAACGATCTATTTTTATTAAAAATACCGTTACTTTCGATAAAATATTATACAAATACTCTAAAATACGGATATTTCTTTGAGGAAAACAGTGCTTTTATTTTATATGTAGCACAGTGCTTTTTATATGAAACTATTCTTCCTGTTATCGATTTCGTGCAAATGCTTTTCACTAAAGGCCCGGCCATTGATTGATTTGCAACATTCGTATCGGACAAAACAGTAATAAATTGCATTGAGTCTACATAGGTAAGTGCACACTAAGGTACTTGCGTCTAATCTGAGCCTGTTCCTAAGATGGCCTACTTTCAAAATTTCAGTTGAAAAATTTTTGCCCACGTTCGGTTAGTACCGTAGACAAAACTGCAAGTTCATATCAATGGAAATGCACCACTATCTTTGCAGTAGTTGTCATTTTGTCAGTGACGTAGCAAATGGCTGACGAATTATAACCTCATATTCAGAAACTTATAAGTACATCTTTAGAAAAACAAACTATTTCCATGTTTTTTGTGATAAAAACTTAGTTCGATATATTAGTTTCTATTCTTTGTAAATTTTCACTTAAAATAACTAGTTCTTATTACCGGAGTAAAGCCCCTATAAAATACTACCACATTGGCTGCGGAGATGGCCAGGGTATTAAAACCCGTGAATATTGGAACTTATTATAAAGTTACTACTAATAGACCATTGGAACTTATTTAGAACTTAAGCAGATATAGGCAAGTATCTACTTTAGGTTTGAAAATAAAGACTTATACACGTAGTTAAATTTGTGATCTTCTTTGATAAACTTTACTACTTAGCGTGGTACTAAATAAACACAATCGATTCTTTTACAGATCTTAAAATTGTAGTTTAATGTTTTTTATAAAGTTTCTTAATATTATTAATATCTAGCTCTCCCGGTCTTTTTTTCATACTCCTGAAAAATTCGACCAAAATCGTGAAGGTTATTTTCTCAATATGTTGACATATCTTGTATTAACAAAAAAATATTGTTATAATAACGGCCCAAAAGTGCTCTTTATTGATTTTATTTAAACATTTTTTTTTTAATTTGTAGTTAGATTAAATTTTGCTAATCCGAAGATGACTCACCATGCAATTTATGACCTAAAATATTGTTTTAATAAACTGACTTTATCTAAGGACCTCAAGGGTTTTGCAGAATACATATTTTTTGTTATGATAGCGATTATAATTAACGTATTTAATATTGCGCCATGATAAGTACCTATGTTTACTTTCACTTTAAGGGTTTTTTTTCACTTTAAAAACAATTGCTTTTTTCAAGTAGTTTTGTCAAATAAGTTGAGCTGTACCTTATTTTTATTCTCAAATAAATAAGTATTTGCGATAAAATTAGGTTTATCAGATTTTTTTCTTTTTCTCTTATTATTTAAACTGCAAAAGCGCCTTGTAAGGCCTATTTTTACTGCAAAAATAGGCCTTACAAGGCGCGAATTCCTCACATAGCAAACATATTCAATCACTTTGACCTCGTCCAATTAATTCTTTAATTAAGACAAACACAATTTAGGGTCTTTAAGTCACGAGTGAATAGGTAGATTAAGAAAGAAAGAAAGAAAAAAATTATTGATCGTAGGAAAACACACAATAACAACATATAAAATAAGAATAAGTGTGCCTAAAATAAATAAATTAACACCTACAATCAACCAGGATCCTGCCTCAATATAGGCCACTGTGAGCAGAGATCCACCGTAGCAGCGCTGACATTCTGGCAGGGCCTGAATGAATGAATTACATTAGATTACATTGTCGCTTACCATCAGGCAAGACAATGGGCAAGTGCCTGCCTATTTATTATAAAAAAAATAATAACAGGTCCCAGTTCTTCAACAGTTAAATCTTTGCCAATTGTTCGTCACGTGGTTAACACTATTGGCTCGAATTTGAGCAGCCATTGAAATATTGTCATAATGCAAATAAGACAGAAATAGGAATAAACATGCTCCATCGCCAGGAATTTCTTCCACTTTGCATCAAATTAATCTTTCGACGGCGACTGTTTCCGTCTAAATATTAATTAATAATCAAAAATAAAACTAAATAATGGAAATAAAACTTTGAAATAAATTTGAAAGGTACCTAAATGAATAAGTCAGGTGTCAGAATTTCTAGCAAAAAAAGTAAATGAAAATTTAAAAGCACAGAAATAAATATTCTGACAATGTGAACATAAATTCGTACTTTCGATACTTGCGACAACTTTCAGACTTCGACTTTCGACTCTTGCTTTCAGTTCTCTATGGTGCCAACATTTGCTATCAACGTTTGTTTGTTATCCTTATCTTACAGAGGACCTGCCTAATTAACTTGATTGGCTTCAAAACTTTTGTATTCTTTTCTTCTGGCGTCATATTTGGCAAAATATCCTGTTCGTCCATTTCGTTTTAAGCTCAAATGACTTCCTACTCATTTTCACTAGGAATACTCACATTCTAACTTTCCTTTATAATTTATATTTTTTTAATTTTTCATTCCCACGCTTGAATTTTTTTTACATTTCAAACACATTTTACCTAACGTCTGCAAAAAATTTTGCTCTCGAAACTTCCCCACGCTGTTTATTCCCGGTCTAAATATTAATTAATAATCAAAAATAAAACTAAATAATGGAAATAAAACTTTGAAATAAATTTGAAAGGTACCTAAATGAATAAGTCAGGTGTCAGAATTTCTAGCAAAAAAAGTAAATGAAAATTTAAAAGCACAGAAATAAATATTCTGACAATGTGAACATAAATTCGTACTTTCGATACTTGCGACAACGACGACTACGTGACTCTCCGTTCGGGTAACCATACCTAAAGGACCATCCCTCGCTGAGTCTTCAAAACAAATTATCGTTTCATCGTGTTTCGTTTGTCAAACCTCCTATTTAAACAAATAGCATTTTTGACTATGAAAGATAATAAAGACTCTGTGGGAGAGCTTTCGAAAATTCAATCTATAGTTTGACTAAAAAAGACAATTTTTTACAAAATAACCGACTTCAATACCTCTTTATACTTCTTTTGAAGATACAGACGTGATGTTATGTTATGAGATTGCGTAAATATTACATATTTATGTCATAACAGCAACAGCGGTTGATTTGCTGTCATTTTTTGAAGAGTTCCGTTGTCTGTCTCCAAAACTTATTATCAGATCTAAATTGTAGGACTATTTCGGATAACCTCATTTCAAACAAAAAAAAAGTATCTATGTGTGAAATTCGTTTATATATGACTAATTGAAAAGCTCCTCCTTTTTGATGTCAGTTAATACTTAACTACATTTTATTTTCTTTAAATAATGAGTAGTTTCTAATAATTTGAAAATCCCAGCTATTAAATCTATAGAAGTTTTACACAAACTTTGCCACCCTGTTTTAACCACTTTGTGGTTGAATTTCACAAAATCTACGTCCTAAATGGAACTCCCCTGCAAAATATGAGTGATCCTTTGTTTTAATATATACAAAATATTGTATATTAATACATAACTTATATGAATGCTAAAACGAAAGCCTACTACGAAGTTGGAACACGACTATTTCATAATTAATGTACAACAAACAATTGCTATACTAACATACCCTTTAATGAAACCGTTATTAAGAGCTTTAGTAAGCCAAACAATTAAACAAGACAGCCTTTGTTCACACCACACGATTGTAACAGATCAATTAGAAGTTATGGTATGCTTTGAGTACCACCGTAAATGAAGATTCGTAGAATATGAATATTTTAGGTTTACAATAAATACGTCCAAAAAACTTAATTGATTACACCACAAATACTAAAGAAACAAAATATATCAATTGGCGGTATTATTGCGAGCGAGCTCAGCCAGACAAACTTTGGATATGAATATTTTAAAAAAGCTAATACGACGGCAGTGCGTTACGTAAAAATAACAAAAAAATAATCAAACAATTTTTGAAAATAATGACTTATGTGTATACTTCGAGTAGGCAAAATATAAACTTAAATGATGAAAGGTGTATATACAATATACCTACTTACATGCATTAACATTACAAATATATAGTTGGTAAAAATTATCTTCCAAATTACTCGGCGTTAACGAAAAGTTGAGTAATCATAAACAAATCTTTAAAAGAATGGCCGGATCAGATTGTTTTACGGAATCTAGAATTCCAAAGAGGAATATTCTGGACCGGGAATAAACAGCGTGGGGAAGTTTCGAGAGCAAAATTTTTTGCAGACGTTAGGTAAAATGTGTTTGAAATGTAAAAAAAATTCAAGCGTGGGAATGAAAAATTAAAAAAATATAAATTATAAAGGAAAGTTAGAATGTGAGTATTCCTAGTGAAAATGAGTAGGAAGTCATTTGAGCTTAAAACGAAATGGACGAACAGGATATTTTGCCAAATATGACGCCAGAAGAAAAGAATACAAAAGTTTTGAAGCCAATCAAGTTAATTAGGCAGGTCCTCTGTAAGATAAGGATAACAAACAAACGTTGATAGCAAATGTTGGCACCATAGAGAACTGAAAGCAAGAGCGATTGCGCTAGGGCAATTTTGGTGGCAGCCAACCTACCGAATCGTATAATTTGCGACTTACGGCCTATAACTGCGGACCCTAACTCAAGCTATCTCAAAGGTTAATTCTTAATTAAGGGAATATAAATCCTAGCAACATTCTGGAGCTTTTTATTATAATATGTAGAAGGAAGATGTTATTGGTATGAGATTTAAGATATGTTGACAGATTTTATCTTCAAATATGTAGGTATATGTACTTTTATGTATTTATATTTTTATTTAAATATTATTCATGGAGTCTGTCATTAATAAAACAAATATCAACATAAACACTGAAATCTATAAATGAGATATACAAATTATAAGCAGATCCAAATCGGAAAACTAGATCACAGACCTTCGCTTTTGGCCTTTTAATTTTTTTTTTCTACACGTTTATTTGAAATAGCAATATGCTGTATTAATAAAGTAATAAGTGTATTTTAACGTTGTTTCCACATAGACAATGACATTTCGTTGCTAACTTCGTATTCAATTACTTTAAAGGCACTCAGAAAGACACTACGTTGTCAAGTTTTATAAAAGACATACGTTTTGTTTTTTTGTTAAACACAATGCTTCACGCAAATGAAATTATACATTTATTTTATAATATATTTCAGACAGTAAAAATGTACCTACATACTTATTAATTGTGATTGTAACCTTATTTTTTTGAGGTTTCGTGTTTAGATGATACTTATTTTTGTTAAACCTTCATAGTTTTATATGTGTTTTACCTGTACGTAAGTTTGGTTTAAAATTTTCTTCAATTCCGTATATACATACTTTACTTAATTTATTATGTGGGGTTTGTTTGATTTTTTAGTGGTCTAAAACAGTTACTCTTTCTAACCATGAGCGCACGGTTGGGAGATGGGATTATTTAACTCGGAACTATTTAGCAAACCTTTCTTTTCCTAAAGAACGTTTATAAAAACGTTAAATGTGAACCTGAACCTATTGTATAATCCTTAATATAACTATATGCTTATCATACTTAAGGAAAACATCTCAAGCCAAATCTTTTAGGCATGATGAAAAACAAAATGAAACTATTCAAATGTTCCGCACCGCAATACATTCTAAAAATCGTTAGAAGTTATTAAGTATAAGAAAGACTGCCCGCATGCCTACGTTAATCTATTTACCATAGTTTAATTAAGTTACTTTAAAATACGAGTCATGTTACGAATGATATTATTTTAGCTTACATCAGATATCTATCTGCGATAAGAAAAAAGGCCCTGGTGATTTATGAACATGAAAATTTTACGCGTTTTAAATGTCTTTATTTAGAAAAACAAATGAGCTATAG
Organism: Calamotropha paludella; assembly: GCA_927399485.1. Taxonomy (NCBI): domain Eukaryota; kingdom Metazoa; phylum Arthropoda; class Insecta; order Lepidoptera; family Crambidae; genus Calamotropha; species Calamotropha paludella. The sequence continues at coordinate 25,042,372 of OV656803.1, read as the reverse complement.
CTACTTACTAGAGGAACAGAAACTTGTTGAACTTTAATAAAGCTTAAATAAATGTCAATATTCAGCCCAATAAAGGTTGTCACTCTTAATTTTTGGGACTGAATATATTCATACCATATAAAACTTTTAAATCCACAGGGAGACTTATTGTATAGAAAAAAGTGCCATTCGTATACGAGGCACAAAAATATAGTTAACAGAAAAAAAGTAAATCATACTGAAATATTCACATTACAAACATTTACTCTTGCAAAATCATTAGCGATATGCAATCTAATTCTAATCTTTCTAATATAAAAAAGACCAAGAAAACAGTAAATTGCTTGCTTCTTGCGGAGGTGTCGCCTTTGGGATTTTCTGTAACATACTCGGGCTGTATGTAGACAAAGAGCAAACTCACCTAACAAAAGCACTTCCAATCAAAATCAATAAAAAAGAAATATGACAACAACATATACATTAACTATTATATGTCGGTTTAACTTTAAATTAAATAATGATAAAAGCTGTCAAACATAAATACAATGAAAACGCAAATTTTATCATTGGAAATAGTGGTAATTTTAACAAACAACATTTGCTTAAATACTATAATATTAGGATACGATGTCCTAATATTGCTGCTGCCCTCCTAGAATAAAATGGAGATATGCGCAAAAGAAAATTTAATTTTGTGACATATTAATAGTGAAGATATCATCAAAGCCTTCAAAACTATTTATATTAAAAAGCAGAAGATTTATGGGCTATATCAACAAATAATTTTAAATAAATAATTGACATAATTTCGCCTTACTTAGTTTGTGTTTTTAATAATAGTGGTGACGGGGGGGTGTCCCGAACTTAATAAAACAGTAATTCCCCTTTTCAAATCTGGGGAATAATGTTACCCCGCTTACTTTCGATCTATATCTATATATATATATATATATATATATATATATATATATATTACCAGTATTCAGTAAAATTTTTGAAAAAACTATCTATATGCAATTATTGCCTTACTCTAGCTTTTATTTCATAAAAATCAATTCGGTTTTACTAAAGGTAAAAGTACTATTGATGCTGGAGTTGCACTTATCGATCACATACTTGATGCTTGGGAGGGCAAGTAAGATGCAATTGGCATCTTTTGCGACCTTTCCTAGGCGTTCGATTGCGTTGATTACCGCACACTATTAAAAAATTTGGAACATTATGGTATCTTTGATACGTCAAAAAGCCTATTACAGTCGTATTTGTTAAATTGAATCCATAAAGTTGTTATTAATAAGAGTGAGTCTGCTGGAGCCCCCATAACTATGGACGTGCCCCAATGATCAATATCATTACTGGTAGGTGAAGTAAAACATACTCTCCTAATACATTTCTTGGGTGGTGGCATGTAGTGCGGGTCGTTATGTACCCCTAAGATATGGTTGATCGAAGCGATGGCTGCATCATGCATCATGCTCGCGAACGGGTGCTGCCTTGGGAGATGGGTCTGCCTTAGCCTTCAGTATTGTTGACATATACTGAACATACATCTTTGTTGCTTTCTTAAATTTGTCGTTTATTCCCCGTATATTATTGCAACTTTGTGGGATACTTACTTAAACCATATACTTGTTGACTTTGTTGTAATCAACAAAATAATGATATCACAACACTACTATTATTGTGATAACAGAATAATTTTGTTTTTTTTTGTGGATCATATTGTAAATGTCGTTACTTCTGTCAAAGCTGACGAGTTTATTGCGCCCATTCTTCTTTTGATTTAAAAGACGTCCTGAAAGGGTGGAAGGTAAAAATGTTGAAGGATTCAAAACAACTTATTTTAAGTGCATTTGAAAAAAGTTATTTTCATTTCATTTCAACAAAACGGTTCACAGTTTAGTTTTTTAAATGAGTTTTATTGACCTCTAAAATTATAATTTCAGACATTATTGCATTTCTATTACTTAAGCATTTCACCTCTGATTATGATATTTAAAGCAATCTTTTTACAAAATTACAACTTGTGTTAAATGTCAGCGGGACACGGACCCGCAAGCTTTTAGTATCTGGGTGACCACTCTTTTGTTTGAGCTACCGAAGCCTACAATACCAGATGAATTTTGATAAAATCTTATGCTGAATATTAGCGCCAACCCCTCGAATTCTAGCTTTCATATTAAATATTTTTATATAAGCACTTTACTGTTAGATTTCTAAACCAAATAAATTTACAGTAGGATAAATATACTTGTCTCAGATGTCTCAGATATAACTTTAATAGTAAGCTCAATCGAAAGAACAGTCAGTCACGCGTATAACAAAAGATTGCGGCCTCAAATCCGGTCTGTCACCTGATAGAAATCGGTCCATGTCTCATGTTTATAAATATTTATTTGGTTTAAATAATAATTTAGTAAATTCATCGTTAAATATACGGCGTAGCATTTTGAGAGCGAATAGACTGTGATTGAAATTAGTCCCCGTTCCTATGCTTGATGCGTTTGTTTCATATACTTACAACGTACATGCACTAAATATATACTGCACTGTCACACTGTCATACATCAAACCGTCGTCAATCTATAATCTAAGAACACAAAAAATTACTTGTTTGTGTGTTTGTCTGTCCGCTCTTTTTCCCGCTCTTTTTCCATGGTATCAATGAACGTTACCATAGCAACGCGTTACCGGGTCAGCTAGTCTATAATCTAAAAACACAAATTTGTTGTTTGTGTGTCCGCTCTTTTCCCCGCTCTTTTCCATTGTATACGCGTTACTATAGCAACGCGTTACTATAGCAACACGTTAACATAGCAACACGTTACCGGGTCAGATTGTATATTTAATTAACAATAACCATACTACTCTCATGTGGATGAATAAAACAAATAAATTTATTGAGATGAGAAGATAATTGACAGTGCTCTCCTAGCCACCTATGTTCGGTGTCAGCCGATTCACTAAACTACCAACTCCTTATACAGGCCTCTTCGTGATCAAGTCCGTTGGTGTGATGTACGTGATGATCGTGCTGTTTGATGTCCTGGCGGCTTATGGCAGCCCAGGTTCGTCGACCTTCTGTGCAGCCGTAATGGTCCTCTTACTCCTAGGCATTATCATGACCCTTCTGATAATATCCAGGAAACCACAGAATCGGTAGGTGAAGCAACTTTAGAGTATGTGAATAGTTTTTTTTATATCCTATATAGTAGTATAGTTGTAAAAGGTAGTGAAAATTTAATAAGAAGTGTCCACAGGTAAATGAATGTTGCTACGGCCAATGAAAGTACCGAAAAAAAAAAATCTGATATATTGTCCAAGATTTCGCATATCACACTGAATCTACTCTGACTCAACGTTGACTCAACTCAGAGTAAAATATTGAATTGTGAACATTTATAACGTTACTTTCGGTGAAGTTGCTTAATATAAAAAATTGATAACATAGATAGTCTTTGATTAAGCGGTGATCGCTCATTGACGGCATGTTGGCCATTGGTAACCGTCTGGTTAATCGCCTAATCAACCACTCGTTAATGAAGAATCGAGACAGAACGGTGTTAGGTTGGTATCAAGTCTGTGTATTGTGCAAAAACTTTTTGCTTAATCGAAAAAATAAAACACTTGTTCCGGCAGCTAAACATTGTTATTTTCATGGTTCTTATTTCAAATTACTAAAACAAATTAGTTTTATAATTAATAACAGCCATTAATTTTATAGTTTTGCGCGTCATTGCGAATTTTTATATTTAGCCAGTGATTAAATAAAACTCCAGACATTTTTCTATAAGGGTTTTGATTGAAGTTATTTCCATAAACACCACTTTCTGAATAAAAATAAAATATTTACTCTCTCTCTCTCTCGTGTTTTCGTCCCTTTTTTATTTAAAAGGCCTCTTAATTATACTTTATTTTGGTATTTAGAGTTGCCTTGATGTATACAACGCCCGGGTTGCCATTTGTGCCAGCCACAGCGATCCTGGTCAACATCTATTTGATCCTGAATCTCTCCATCTTGACTCTCGTGCGCTTCACTATTTGGATGGCTCTTGGTAAGTTATTTGTTAATTTTGATAAATGCTATTAACATTTTTTTTAACTCGCTAAAATCCACGAAAGCGGTTTGGATTTAGTGTAAACAAAACGCGCTGAGTTTTATATGCGTTTACGTTTAACGGAAATACAATATTGTTTAATTATAATTTACATAAAAAAGTGAGTACTAAAAATATGTTTTAAAATATGGCTTTGTCATTTGCATAATATCTGCATTTAGTATAATAGATAAAAAGGTTTGGGTGCTACTGGGTGCTAATACAATATCACAATTCGTATTAGTTGCTCTTTGTTTTTGTTTTCATAAAAATATCATCAATATAATTTTATTTCATTCATCGTCAATATAATTTTATGGCTACTAGAATAACAAATAGACATACATTTATCATACATAGATATATATATATATATATATATATATATATATATGATATTCTTATTATTGTATTTATCTCCGTCCCGAATAGCAGAATAACTATTAAAATCATTATAAAACCGGCTATTAGATTTTAAAAATGTAGGATAATGAATTGATAGTTATTGGTTGTCAAATATTTATAAACTAGATACCCACCCCGGCATCGCACGGATGCAATGTTCTACTATATTATGCTTGTATTATACATATAAACCTTCCTCTTGAATTACTCTATGTATTAAAAAAACCGCATCAAAATCCGTTGCGTGGTTTTAAAGATTTAATCATACATAGGGACATATAGGGATATAGGGACAGAGAAAGCGACTTTGTTTTATACTATGTAGTGATGTCGTTTTACAGATTAGCTGAACTTAATTTATGATTTTATGATAGTAACACAATGAATATAAAATAAATTTTAAGATTAGTACTTTATTAAGACAATAACACACAGTTCAACAATGAGATAGTATTCGAAGTGCAAGAAGAAATACTTCAAGTATTGATATGAATCGAACAGCGTTTTTATACGATTGCACAATGATTATTGACTACAGCTTAGATCCATTTGTCTGCATTGGTCTAATGAACGTAGTTTGCGAGCATTGTGGATCATTGAAGTTCGCTGGAGAAACTCCTCGATTGTGCCGCCTTAATGGTAAAGTGAAATTGCTATTATTGGTTTCGCCACCACAGCCATTGCATTCCTTGCTACGTGGCGATACACCAGGATCACGACATTTTCTAGCGATCACTCAAAAATAACAATGGCTGTTTTTAAATTACTTCATTTGGATCGGAAATTCCAGAAGAACAATGAAGGTAAATTATGTTGAAGAGTAAATGTTCATTCTCTACTATTGTTAAGTATCTGTATTTATGTCTAAAAAAAGGATTAATATCATAAGAAACATGAGAAACACTGACTTTGCTCTTGACTTACGGATTCAAGGCCAGATTCACCATCGAATTGGATCATAACAACCTCTTGAAGATGCACAATATAAATTCTTACCAATATACTTCATGGGCAATATGGAGGAGCAACTGGATCAGCGTCAAGAGATCAACACAGCAAAGAAAAGAGCAATTCTTGAAGATTTACAGCAACTGCTTCATGAACATCATGCATTTGTCAGTATGATCAAAATTGCATTAGAGCGCATGCCAAACGATGACTACAAAGTCGTGATCAGAGCGGATAAACGACCAGCTGGAATACATGAACGCACATTTAACGCTCCAGCAATAGATGAAGTTGCAATCCTAATTGTTGGTGAAAACTTGGAAAAACGCGATATTGTGCTTATACGTCGCAATACTGGGCAACTAAAAAATATATATATATAAAACCGTTCATATGACACGTCGCAATACCCGCTGATGTTTTGACAAAGAGACGTTGGATATTACTTCAATATCAAGATTATTAATCCATTAAATGGTAAGTATCAATACCATAGATAGAATGTTAAAAGTGACTTCACGGTTTTACTTCTAAAATACTTATTTTAGAAGATAAACCCTTTATTTCTGGTGAGGAAACTAACAAGCAGTTTAGTTCGATTAATTATAACGCGTATCGTTTATGATGCATCAAAATGCTGACAATTACTTATTTGTCGCAATTATGGCGATTGTTTCAACAATATTGCGTCGATATGTACGTCAAAATCGAAACAGAGCACCTAACCTTCATTACGTTTAACAAGCTAAATTATGTTCGGAAGAGTGTATCCCTTTACGCGATGCAATTAGCACCGAAGGAGATGCATTTAATTTGAATAAAACACTTTTTTACGGATTTTGCCGTGATCACAGGATCATCCTGTGATCTCCTGTAAAGGAGTCGAAACGTCAGGATTAAATATAATATAAAATAAAATAAAATACGCGCAAAATCCGTAAAAAAATGTTTTATTCAAATGTGTAATGTGCGCGGAAGTGTAAAAACTAAAGATGCATTTAATGTTTAGCGATTGACTTTTTTACCGGCGACATATATAGGTAGCCCGCGTCACATGTATGAATATGCGCATGATGTATTGACATATGTTCGTGATCATGGTCGGCCAGACCTGTCCATTGCATTTATATGTAATCCGAAATGGTTAAAAAAAGTTCAAATAATTCCCGGACAAACTTCGACACGACATCACCGCACGTATTTTCAAGCAAGAATTCCGTTTGCTGATGAAGTAAATTGTTAAGCAACACATTTTTGGAATTACTCAATGCTAATGGCAAAAACGAGGCTTGCCGCTTGCACATATTTTTATTTGGTTAGTAGAAAGAATTCGACCAGATCATATAGATGATATCATATATGCAGAGATTCCTTATCCCGAAACAGATCCAGACCTACATGATCTTGTCATTACGAATATGATTCATTAAACCATGAGGCACCATCAATCGCCAATCACCGTGCATGGTCGACGGCAAATGTTCCATAAGTTATCCACGAATATTAACATCGGAGACCATTACTAGCAACAATGAATATCCACTGCAATTACCCTATAATAACTGTAGAACTATTACAATGCAACGAAAGTGAAAGGAAACGATTTCGTGGTCGACAACAGTTGGATCGTTCCATATTTGCCACTTCTATCAAAAACATTCAAGGCACATTGTAACTTGACTGTTTGTGAGCTCAAATTAGAAAAATTATTTTTCTCGTGGTCCGTTGTGCATGGCACGTTCACGATAAAAAAAAAAAACAAAAAATATATACCACAAGGTGCTTCAATGAAGAGAATTAACCGAGTGTATCCTATGCTGCGCAATATGTATATTGTTTAATTCAATCATGTTTTGCTGAAACGCGATTGATATATGTACTTAATTTTTGTAGTTTTTTATTTCTTTTTGTGTTAATATCTTAATAAAGTACTAAACTTAATATTCATCACACAAACGGTAATCAAACCCAGGACCGTTGCACTAAACGGCCATCTAATATTGTAGTATATTTTTTTCTTTCATTTAATAAGAAATTACGTTAAAAAATAAAGAAATTCAATTGGAATCACGAAAGATTACATAATAATCAATATTAAATATACTAAACTACAAATTACCAAAATTTCGCTATATTAAACTTTATTTTGTAAGAACTCGGAGAAGCCTAATCAGCAGCTATAACTGGTGTTACTGTCGATATATCACTCATGTTATTTTAGTAATTGACTTAGCCCAAAAATTAATCTAAATTGCCGTTTGGTGTCCAGCAGGGAAGAATAGCAACTAACTTTTACAAATAAGGGTGTCGTAAGAGACGATTAATGATACTGGAGGTAACCATTACATGCCTCCAGCGGATCACTTACTGCGATCGGGTAGGGTTGCAAATATGGCCACTCATACCATTCCGACGCTAAGAAGAGAACGCATGTCCAACATCGAGATAGGCAGAGTTCATTAGAAACGTTCTTGACCAGTGCGTATGGCAACACACTGGCAATTAAATCGTAACTGGCAAGTGATGACATAAGGGAGAGAGACGTTTGTAGCGAGCTTTACTTTAATCAGAGTCTATTTCGTAGGTCTGGTCATGTATTTCAAGTACGGCATCAAGAATTCGACTTTGGAGACTGACCCGCCCACGGTACGCGTTCCCACCCCCCCGCCGCCAAACCCCCTAAACCGCACGACGATTCCTCCCCCATCGCCCCACTCTTCGCGACCGACTGGCGACCGCAACATTTTCGAAGGTGACGGCAGCAACGGTTTCTTTGGTGGGCACGATCAGTAAGTATGACAATAAATCTGTCCGCCTATTAACTTTTGACTACCTATACCTTTCGCATGTAGAAAAACGGATTACTCAAACAATACAAGTTTACGCGATTTATGTCGTCGTAACGTCTTCGTTACATTTTGACGAGCGCGCAACAGCACTGGCACAATATAAAATACACTATGTACGTAAGCCTGTGTGCTTTGCATGTCCGTGCCATTTTAATATCTAAGGTACTTCTGGAAACGCTATAGGATAATAAAAAATATATTTCAGGTACTCGGACCCTCTACTGACCTGGCATGAAGCAGACATGCGGTCCGGACCCACGTCAAGCCGACTGAATCCGCCGTCTGGAACGTTCAAGCAAGTTGAAACTCGGTACGTTAGTCATATAAATGTAGGAAATTTAGCATTAAACATATATGAAGTGTGATAAAACATTATTAACTTATGGGATATCTGTATTACCGATGACGGGGTTGTTTAAAAGCAACGGAGTTCGGGACTCGCACTTTATCTCCAGTGATACATACTTAATACTTCCTTTCGAGGATAAAGTCGGTGCTGGATAACATCTTGGATATTTATTTAAGTATTTATGGCACCTACTGTAAATATGTATGTTGCAACAAAATAATTCAGAAGCACTATTTTTTTTCATTTTAGGTTCGAATTTATACAGTGAAATCGTTAATGTTATGAAAGTTTCTTCTATAAAGTCAATATAATAAGAATATCAGGCATGTAAGTTATTTATTTATAACCTTGCTAGCGGTTGCAAGGCAGTAAATCATTTACATACAAATTTAACTTTGTATAACAATAAAGACGTAGTTTGTAAAACTGGGGACAGACGATCATTACACGGTCGACGACGACGTCGACCGTATGCGCTTATGTCAGTGACTGGAAAATAGTCTGTTTTCAATTAAAAACTTTCAATCATATTCACAAGTTGTTTTTGCTCGTCAAAGTTCTTATTAAGAGTACTGATGGAAGGAAGAATTTATCTTTGCAATTTTAGTAATTTTTCATATTAATTTTACAGTTACGACGCTAAAACCAACAGCACAACGTCGCACACATCCAGCCGCCCACCGTGGGCCTACCCGGACTCCACCTATGACACTTGGGACGATTAAACGCGACTTCCCTTCATTTCAGCTACTTGGTCCACTCCTCTTTTCATTATCAGCCAGCCAGATATCGAACGTCATCGAAGAGTAAAACCTACTCCTCGGAACATAGCATCTTAATGGCTTTTCTATATTATCAATGAAAAAAAATTAAGTAACTGTTTACTTAAAATAAAAGTCGGTAATTTAGTCAGTCATTACTAAAAATTGAATTTTAACATTTATTTTAACTCTTTTTAAACAGTTATCTTACTATTCTAAGCAGGTCACTTCACTTTTTAATTACAAGTGAACTATATTTTTAAGATTTTTTCAGTATACACATTTGGTACATAAAGCCTTTATAGAGGACAACTTCGTAACGAACCGGAAACTCATTGCGTTTCGCACTCACTTCCGCACAACTACAAGACTACGATTAATGTGTCGATTTAACGCGTGATCCGTTCAAATTGTATCATAGTCACTTAACGGCACGTAAGCGCCGCCAATGACCATCGTCGCTAAGATACCGCTACTTCAATAATGTTATGATTAGGAAGTTCAAATGTGAATAATTGACAGGCATGTACCAAATGAGTAACGAACACAAACCGTATATTTTCGCTTCGCTACATGGTCTGTTAGCATAAACTGTGGTTTGTAAGCAATTTTTAAAATAACCGGTATTTTATATATTTCGTTTTTTTGAAGTTTAATTTTTGTATGCGATTTGATGTTTTTACAATCAGTGGAAAAGTACACTTTGATTTTGCAGTTGGTAAACAGCAATAATAAATTGCATTATTATAGTGATTATAAAATAGCGATTTTGCTTCTTGGTGTAATATTTATAAAATAACTGCCTTACTTAAAAACGACGACTAATTCAGTGATTTGGAGATAAAATACTTTTCGTTTGCTTGAATTTAAAATAAGGTAAACAAGTACTGTTTAACTGAAACCCTCTTTAGTCTTCGTTTTGTTGCAAGGTTCAGTTTAGAGACGCACTGTACTGAGCTTTCATGATAACGCACACTAAGCTTTTAAAGACACCAGTGACATGACAAACTGACATCTTAAAGTAAAGTTTTAACTTAAGTATGAAATTCTTTTTAGCATAGTGTGTTTCTAAACTCGTTTAACTTTGTTTTGTGATGTATTTTGTAGTAAATAAGAACTTAACCTAAATGTACCAAGTCGACTGAAAGGCATTTAAACTAATAATATTAATGAATTGGTTCCACTGATTTTCAAGTCCCGTTTTTATTAATACCTACTCTATTTGAAACAGCTATTTAGTGATCCAAAAATATATTAATTCAGAATTTAGTTGCTAAAAAGTCACACACTCATCATAATTATTTCTACTGTTATTGATAGATAAGTAGGTAGGTATTTAATGATTACTTGTAGTTATAATTGAACAACCCTAATGATTGTATTTTTTAATAATGGTCTCATTTTTCATGCGTAATTTTTAGTAGGTAATATATATATTTTTCCACCTCAATTCTAAAGTTCCTTATATAATCTGAAGTCACAATTCTCTTTCTATTATGTATACTTCATACAGTAAGATAATGGACTTTTATGGTGTTATGTTAAAAAGTGTTGAGAATTTACAATACTAATTATGATTTTATATTATCTTCCGTAACATTATACGCCCGATTGTACTTAAACTGCGAAAAAATCTTGACCCAGTTACCCTAATGGAACTCAATTTGTCGTCAGTAACAACAGGTTCCATTATCTATTTAAAGCAACAATTGAAAAAAATACCGTATAAATAAGTTTCCGCTTCCGAAGTGACCCAGTACGGTGTGTTCAGGTAGGAGCGAAAACTAAGGGCGGCTGATGCGTTAGCATCGTAGACGCTGTAGTCTCAAACCTCCTTCACACTGTGTTGTAATACCCCGCGCTTCTACCACGTCACGATCGAGTAATCATAAAGGGGAACTATTTATAGCGGCACTAAAAAGGGGTCTCAGTAGTTTGGCCTACTGCACCTACTTTGTCTGTTTTCTAAAGTTATCCAAACATTTGTTATACTGAAGGCCATATCAATTCGAAGGAATTTGTCATGTCAAAATTAAGAAGGTTGAAAATGCCTCATCTAATCTATAAAAAAAAATATTAATGTTCTTCGACAGTTTTTCATTACAATTAACTTTTATTTCATAATTGAGATATCGAGATTAAACATAAAATAAATTTTGTTCTTTAGAAAATGTGTTGACTATCTAGCGATAACATCAAATATTACAGCTGTTTGATTTTTAAAACGCGGGTAGAAATATATACTAGAATTTATTGTGTTATTTTAGTATTCGCTGCTCTTATTTCTTGTAGAATGTGTTTATATGATTCAGGCGAACTCTTGGTCAATCTGCCAATATCTTATATTTGGACCACTAACATTTAAGCCTGAATAATGGTAATAACAATAAATGGTATTACTACATCTTATTCAACACAGAGATAGAATAGATACACTTGCACGCATCATGAGAGAGATTATTCTAAGACTCTTTTGAAGAAGAATTGTTTTTACTGAAATTAATTGACAAGTTAAAATAATACCATTTATACATCTTGTACTCGGAATAATTTTATAGAGCTTCAAAGCTTAGCCACAAAGAAAAAGTTAATTAAGTACGATCGACAAGTAGGTACTCTGTCTCGAGAGGATTTCAAGACGGAGTGTGTATTTCATTTGCGACTGACATTTCAGTCGCTCTAGTTTGCACAAATTTCTACAACAAACCCCTAATTTTATCTTATACCTACTTAAACATATCAGATGAATTTCAAATGCAACTCTTATACTATTATTTTAACTGTTACCTCCTACTGTTAAAAAAATAAACCAAAGTTGATCTTTTTCTATGTAAGGTTTAACCGTTTCACGTTGATAGAGTCTAACGAAATTATTTAAGTATTTAAATTATTTTTATATAATTTTAAGACCTGTTCATTGTTAAAGTAATTTTATTTTTATAAACATATTTCTGATTATTTAATGATATTGTAAGATAAATATACCTGATTATAGTTAAAATCTCCTTAATTTGTATAAGTAATTAAGACAATTTTAAGGCAGTATGCAAGTACCTTCACAAGAAAAAAAAACAGATGAAATGATGATAATTTAATTATTACAGTTTATTTGTGTATTTACAATATAAGTACAGTTGTTTTTATCGTCTACACGATTTATTGCACTGCAAGTACTCAACTGTTGATTAAACTTAAATATATAGGTAAATGAGCCGCGTTATAGAACGTCTTCTGGAATATAAAATAGTTTATCCACCATTTAAAAAATCTTACATTCTAATTAAACTTGCAAAATCAATCGTGACTTTTTAAAAAAGGTACTTTCTTGACTTTGCTGGCCTTATAGACCAGAAATAAATTAACATCAAAAATATCTGAAGAGTAAATAACAAAAATTTTGTCATTGAGTAAGTTCTTAGCCAAAACCTTGAACAATAAGACAAACATTCCACTAAACGTCGTATATTGTCAAACTCTTCTCTAGCCCATGAATACACTCGTATAAGACGCGGCTCCTAATACCTACTTTGCTCATTACTAACGGTCTCGAGTATGTATGCAACAATAAAATGTAACCGAAGTCGCGTTTCATTGCGAACAATCTTTATCTGGGCGAGGACATACTGAGTCGCTTCAATTGTATAAAATGTTTAATTAATTGTTTATATAAGAAATTAGTTTCTAGCAACGATTTACATTCTTTTATATGCACTTATTTGATTATTATGATTATTATCAGTTTTATCTTTACTGCTTAGAAAATAAAGGAATGTCCGACACTAAGTTATATATCTTCAATATTTTATGAAGTGCCCCCAAGGTACGCTATATTTATTCTACCTTGTATATTGAAAATCACCCATTTCCACCAAAATCACTTTACCTTTAATCCCTTCTGGACAAGGTCTAATGCAGCTCACAGTGCTACACCAAGTTCTAAATGTAATTTTGAGAGTTGCTTAGGACCGTTTGTTGTTCAATTGTACAGCTTGTATTGATGTATAATTCATACACAACTCATAAGTGTATGAATACTAACTCGAATATTTCAAACTGAGTCTCTGGATTGTATGGAACATTTCTTACAAAACTCAATAATGCCATACACAATTATGCCATCTTAAGATATAATTGTGTTAATATTACATCGCGAGATAATAGCAAATTAAATAAAGATAACGGGGTCGATTTTATATTAGTCACCACACCGATCACTTTGACTCTACTTTGATAACTCTTCAGCTGATATATTCTTAAAGTAATCAAGCATTGTCACAAAGCATTTTTTACTTTATCACTTAACCCACTGCAATAATATTCAACAGTTTTTATTAAGTTTAGTAAGAAAACATTGGCACTTCACATGGCGGTAATATAATTATTTGTCAAATGTCATCCATGTGGAGACACACACAATCGTTAATTTGGAATAATTTGGCAAACAACAAATGCCAAATGTATTCATCGCGAGTCGGTTTTCCACCGCACATCAAAAGCAGCCAACTGGCCAAATGTTTGCGTCATGTGTCACTTGGACCTAAGTGGTAGTAGCGCACGCGCTGTCGATCTGTATGGATATACATCCACATACGTGTCAAAGCTTCGTCAAACTAGACAAATACGCCAATGCAAATGCCCACCGCCATGTGAAGTGCCACCGTTATGGAATGCATACGTAAAAGCTGATACCTACGTTCAAAATAAAATATTACTTATACTAGACTTAAATATCTAGTCTCCAAAAACTACAGTAAAAACTACATCACAGGCACATTCCAGTGTACTCGTATTACTATAACATATGATATAGTCTATATGATATAGTATCAATTGCACAACATTGTCACTAAATGAGGTCTTCCTTTCAGTTAAATTAACATTACCTTTTTTCAAACTATCTTTGATTATACTGATTTAAAGTTAATTAATTATATTAAGTCATATAACCACGTTAATTTTTGCTCAAGTCGGATCTGAAAACCATTTATCAGTGTCTTTTTTACAAATTACTTTTCCTGAATATTTTTCCCTATATTTTTAAACACTTATTATTATCCAATTTAATTTTCTCATTTTCAGGTTTTCTTTGCAAACAAAATTAACGTTGTTATTATATTAAATATAATGTAATGTTTATAAAATCACCTATTCAAAAGCTATAATTAATATACAAGTAGTTGATTTGAAACATTTTTGAAGAAGTTTTGAGGATTATAATAATATATTAAAACACTTGTATTGTATATATCGGTTTGCCAATGAAAAGTGAACTTACACATTTCAAATTTCCTGTAAGATATTCTCACAAATGTGATATTTTATGTAATACTTACTTAACTATTTTAAAGTGTAATATTAGAATTCTTTAGTAATGCAGCGCTCTTTAGCAAACCCATATAGTATCTTCCAATATTGATATTTTATATGTAGGAGCTCAACGTACTCAACGTTATTGGACATGTCAATACAAATGCCATTTTAAAATAAAAAATAATCATAACAGTTGACAAGCAAGACTAACCGTAGATACATTTCGGAAAAAAACCGACACTGTCGTATGTGCCATACGAGTTCTTATAATAAAATCGTATCTAACAATGACAAACAATAATACCGCATACCGTATCAATATTTATAATATTAGTATATTATTAATGTACGCTATTATTTTTACGATTAGCCTACCAGAAATATGTCAAAATATGTTAGTTTTCAATGTTATAAAATTTAAATATCCTCTATAGTAATTGAGTCAACTTAGGAATGAGGATGGCTATGGAAGAATAAAAAACGCTTTTTAAGAGGGTGATAAAATAGCCTAATTTAGATAAAAAATCTATTTGAATATATTGTATTATAGACATAAACGTTTGTATGAAATTCACTCTTAATGGCTTCGTAAGCTCAACATTTGATTTAAGTGTAGGACTTTAATTTAAGTAGGTACTACATTATACATATCTGGCAGCCTTTTTGTTATTTTGTTGGAATATGACATAGTGGTCAAAAGTCACTATGGTTTAATATTGTAAGGTAAGCGAACATTTTGTCGAGATAGAGTCGCGACAAAATGCTTTGGGTAATAAATTATAATAATCGGATAGGCCTTATTCGTAAAAGTTGTTGATGTTTGATAAATTACTAGTAATTGTTGGCTTCTGAATGGGCAAGAAAGGGTCCCCATTAGGCGAGTGATAAGATATTATATTGTTAATAGCTTGGTTTGATGTCTGTGTTGTACCACACTATGACGGAATGATCAAGAGACTGTGTAACTGTTAGCATCAAATGAACTAATCCAAACACATCACCTTTCACGACACTTGGCATAGACTGATAAATACATTGTACGGGATCATTCAAACGTCTCGCATAAATTTTATGAGACAGTTTTTTAAGCCTACTAAAATTGTTAATTATGAAACTAACAGAATACTTTTTATTTATCCATGATCATCATTACAATAAAATAACAGTAATGTGTTACGTGAGAAAAAACCGATATAAATATGTCCAATTATAACGCTGTAGTATACAAAGTGATAAAAGTACAAGTGGAAAAAGTTGACACTGGTCTAATATTGACACTCAAGTTTGAACAATATAGCAATCCACGCTATAATATTTTTTACCACCACTTTTATCATTCCGGTAGGACATCAAATGAACCTAAATTATTGTTTATGAGTTTTTAGAATGTTTCACAATAATATCCAATTCCAACGAGATATTAAAAAGCTAGGCTTACTGAGAATTAGAGAACTTTACGAAAAAGACCATAACCACAATAAAAAAATAGTCTTCTTTACCCAAGTTTAGGTGGCATTAGAATACTTGACAATAAGTAAATAAAATCTATAACATCCACATTACATCAGTTAAAGATATTTCATTGTTTGCCCGCTTAATGGTATGACGTAGGTGAAATGAAATGATCTAAGTATGCAGCCATACATTCAATATTTAATACCAATATTGGCATGCGTGTAGGAATTACTAATGAATTGCATGCAGTACAACTGTTGGTTTGTTTTGTGCTATTTGTAACAATTTCTCAGCAGGTAACATAGTAACACCGTAGGCAAGAGATTGTCATTCGCTTAAAAGAAAACCATTATTAAACAAAAATAATTACCCGTGAAGTGCAAACTAAAGTTGAGAAGCCACCTACAAGTTGAATGTTTAATGTCAGTAATAGATGTCCGGTGTACTCGTGTAACCAATAGAAGTTTTTTTACCGTCACTTAAACTTACTTACTTGAAAATGAGATTTTTTTATGCAATGCGCTGTAGATTTGGCCACAACTCCGAGGCCAGGGCGTAGGGCGGGTTCGATGTGTGTTAATAATTAAACGTAATTAAGGTAATATTAATTCTATCCTTGGTAAGCCATCATATACGTTATTGCCAAGTGACATGTGAATGCCATTACATCCAGAACATTATTAATAAAACTTTATTATATGAAATTTTATTTCTGAAATAAATGTGTATTATCATACAAGTACAATTAACAGCAGGTCAATCCACCTTAGGGTAGTAATTGGTCATACCGATAAGGTGTTCTTTCGTAATAATTTAATTTGTAACATATCGATTAATTTTATGATTTTTATATATTTTGGCATTTTTAATGCCAAATTTCAAACCTATGATAAATTATTAAAATAATTTATCATAGGTTTGATAGGTTTGGTATCATAAATTATTTTAATAATACTAGAAAAAATCGTCTCGGCTCACAAGTAATTCTTTTCACCACATTGTCATGTCATAGTTGTCATATAAAGATTATAATAAACAAAACAAGCTTAAACTAGTATTGGCTATAGACCTTCGTACATTGAAAATTAATACGTTAGCTCTACAGAAGGGCAACGAGGGCCATGAGCCTTTTTTATTCATACATACATTAATAAAACTTTTTGAATTAATAATTGCCAATGATCACTTATTAGCATTGCAGCACAACAAGGGTTTGGGACTTAAAATATATTTTAAAGAATCCAAGAGCCATAAATATCCTCCATTGGTTTTCTATATGAATGGTAAGTAGAGAAGTCTAGATGCGGGTCGTAGGCAGCTGACGACGAAAAAAACATGTTTCAAATTAAAAATCACAGTTTATTACTTGTATTAAAAATAGTTTTCGATATTAGTTTAATTTCATAAACCTAACTACAAAACTTGAAGAATATGATATCAATTGGAAAAAAATCATTTTGAGGTAGGTTGGCGAGCAGTTAATTGGAACGTATGGAAATACCCGCAACCTGAAAACCATTTGTGAAACTTTTCTTTTGACTATGATGACGTCATGCAAGAACTTAAAAAAACAATATTTTGATCAAATCTGAAAAGGAAATACCAAAGTTCTACGAATTATATAAGTTTACGACAACCGTTGAACATGACAAAAATAATGTTTCAATTGTAATGATAGCCCAACAACCCTGTTACTTCATAAAAGTACTATTATAACTATTGACTAAAAACAGAACAAAGAATGTACCCACAGCTTTAGTGCCATAATGACAATTCCCAGCACTTATAATAATAAAAAAATGTTTGAAAATGACTTATCACATAACTTAGTTCAGAGTAATCCTACTGCTTTTGTGCCAAATTAAATTATTGCTCCAAATGGCTAGTTTTAACAATACATACCATTTTTTACGGCATCAAAAATATACCGAGATATGGCTATTGGCTTCAAATATTGTCCGGTACACACAATAGTAATTGCATTATGTCAATATAATAATTTGTCATTCTTAAATTATCACAAATTATGTTCAGGTTTTTGGGTAATATGTTCGGCACTACATTGATTAAAATCTGATTTAGATTGCTTTACTCTTATAAATTGAAGGGTCCACTGCAATACTGATGAATATCCAAAAACATTTAATTCTTAACCAATAATGCCGTTGGGTTAGTTTTAATTCCCTAAGAATGATTATTTTCCAAAGAAATAATATTTTATACATATACTTTAATAAACAATATTTTATTATCTTCATGTCTGAGTTTTCTTATATCTTTTATAAATTTAAAACCCAATTATCTTAAAGCAAAAGACAAAGGACATCCATCATTATTGCAGTGGACCCTTCAATTGCAATGCTGGTATTATGCTCGTTCCATCGTGGATCCTGTCTTGGACCCCGGACTTTATTAAAATGAAGAGCAAACCCTTACATAATAAGAATAAAATAAAAAAGAACTAGCATTCCATGAATACCTATCGGTATTGAAGTTGCAGCTTAAAGAAAAACAAAAGACACAATTCGTGAAGCAATTATAAAATCGCATAATTTCAGAAATAAAAGAAAGAATTCAAATATTATATTACCTTTAATATCCACTTATATAGTTATAAATATAATTGTTGTGAACAATGTACTTATTGATGTTTCAAATAACCAATGTTGTTATATCGAACTTAAAGACGCAGTAGCTTACCTTCATTCATTTGTCATTTACATATGCAGAGTAACAAGAAATTACACATATGCTGGTTAAGGAATTCATAAGGAAATAACTCTACGTAAAATTTGAAGTTGTCAATGAATATTGACAATAATGATTATTTCTCCAAATGCATATCGATGGTCTTCAATTTTCTTCTATAGCTACTGTTGTTAACTTTTAGCATAAGATGAATTGTATTACTAGAAAATGAACTCATAGTACTTCATATGCAAACTGCTGTATCTACTTAATTGTAAGATTTGCAATGGAACTTAAGATCACAAATAAATAAGGTAAAAAAAGACAACGCATTGAATATTTGGAATGTTTGGAAGGAAGCCCCGTAGTAATAGTTGTTCATGCTGTACCCCGTATAGTATATATGCTATACCTATTTTAGAACTACCTATCTTGTTATTGGCTGTCGCTGTTGAAAAGTTCCGAATCGCAGTATTGACTTGCATATAGCGAGTTTAAAATTAAGAAAATGTTCATTACGTACAAGCAAAGGCATATGTAAGTCTTCTTTTTATTATCATATGTTTGTTTGTATGTTATTAATTTGTTAACCACATTTAATTGTCGATTTAAGGTCCCAACTTTAATATGGACGTGATCAAGCTTACCTCCCTGTCCACCGCTTTACTTTATTGTTTAAAACGTACTGTTTTGATGTTTAATTTATGGCCCAATTGGGATCGAATGGGGCCTATGGTCCTATATTTAGGCGTCAAATCATTATGGCATGATGCATCATGAGCGATAAGAAATACTGTTGTAACATCATAATCTAAATGAACAGCGAAAATGATCATATTGGTCGGTGGCGCTGCCAAGCCATACCTTTTTCATGTTCTTTGCACAACTGCGTAACCGGTGCATTACAACTTAATAGTATCATCGATAGTTCGGTTTTCTTTACCAACTGGGCTTTTCTCACTAAAACAATCATTAATGCGATTAACCACACTAAAAACTACTAAATAAATAAATTTTGTCTAAAGCTGATGTAGCCTGACTACGTAGTTTGAGAGAACTTTTTTTTTAAGTTGATGCTCTATCATTTTGTTAGGAATATCAGTATTTTTATCTCATATGTAATAGAGGTCGTTAAAATTAGATTAAAATGTAATGATTTTGGACCAAAGAATCTCGATATAAGCTTGTCCCGTTACTGCGATTGGGACTTTTTTGTGATATGTAAACGACTCTTATATAAGTTAACCAAATATAATAGAATGTTTACTAAATAATATACTGTAGTTTCATTCCATTATCTGAATTTTTACGGGGTAACCAAAGACCGTAACTTTCGTCGTAAGTACAGCAACTTATTCATCATTATATTTTTATTTATTCGTACGGGTTCTATGTTACCAGAACAACTCAACAAAAATTTTATATGTTAATTAGCAACCAGCAAAATAAAGAAAATATTAATATAGAGTCCATAAAAAGTGGATGAGTTAAGATTTTTGTTCAAGTTAATCAAAATAGGTACGCTTTTTGAAGGACTACAGAAAAAAAGACTTAAAATATTTTTACGAGACAATGTATTTACTAATGTTTAAATAAAAAACGATAAATTTCAGTGCGTTTTCTCCCACAACCATGTATGGTGCTTGTCAAGGCGGAGATGACTCTCAAAACATTTATAGAGCCGTTTACAATGATATCGTGGAGCATTTTACCACGTTTTTCTTATCTCACTTTTCTTATTTGTTTGTTTGTCTGTCCGGGCAAAATCTTGCAACTTAAATTTGAGGCACTTTCCGATAAGCTAGAAAGCTGAAACTTTCAGGATAGTTCAGAACCCGATGACAATGCACTCTAAAGCAACTTTCAACTTTCCAGATGCACTTTCAGGTCCACTTTCGGCAACTTTCACTTTTGTATGGGGCTTATCCGATTGTTGCGTAACACATGGTTACTTCGTTGAGTTAATAATTAAAAAGAATAAAATAATTATACTAGATTTAAAAAATCTAAAAATCCCACGTTTTTCAATGTCCTAAAAAGAATAAAATAACCCTGCGGGGCAAAGCGAGGGGCCACTCAAAACGTGGGGGCGCATTTTTACAATAATCGGCATCAATGCATGTCATTCATCTCTTTAAAATCTCCTCTTAGTAATATGCGCCCCCACGTTTTGAGTGGCCCCTCGCTTTGCCCCGCAGGGTTATTTTATTCTTTTTAGGACATTGAAAAACGTGGGATTTTTAGATTTTTTAAATCTAGTATAATTTTTCTGCTTGTGAAGTCCTACAGCTTTTGTGCTATAATCACTAAGTATTGGTCCGGTTGGCTAGTTCTAATAATACAGTAAAAGTTTCTCATTCACGGTTTCCTTATTCGCGTTTTCATTATTCGCGGGTGAAAAAATTGCAACCCAGTTCCCGTATACGCAGCTACAAATTTCATTATTCGCGGATGCAATCGGTAAACAGAAAGAGATTCAATGTCATTTATTAACGTAAGGACTTCGTTTGAGTGCTGGTACAAGCTTTTATTATAGATTTAACCGAGTGGACAAATGTCAAACTAAAACAAACCTTACCGTCACTACATAAAAGTTAAAAAAAATATTTTTAATGCGTTACATTACTAATATTATTCCTATTAACCCCTCGCGGTAATAGAATAGTTATACGTCCGTAGTACCTACATCGGCGAGACTCGAACTAGGTCCGCTTGGAAAAGAGGGCATTTAACTTGAAAAAATTAACTGAAGGTTTACATATAGCAAATTTGTGATTTCTTCATGAAATTTGATCGATCTATGGAAAGGAGTCTTATGTTAAATATAAATATTAAGGCAAATTATTAATGCTACAGCTTATTATCAATCTAAATAAAAAGACATTTTAAAAGCGGTAAAGCAAGAATAAAAAATCAAATTATTTGAACACTTGCTTGCTTAAAATAGCGATTGATTTTAATTGCGAATTACTGGATAAATTGATTTTATTTTGATGTATATTAATTGTATTTTGGAACCTTGGAACGCATCTCATATTATTCCATACTAATTACCTACCATTCCATATCCACGGTTTCTGTATTCGCGGCATATTTGCGGAACGGAGGAGATTTTACTGTATTTGTTATGTTTATTGTTGGCCGACATTTTCTGAAAAAATCTAAGACCAATCCAAAAATCCACGGAGTCTCTTTTCCTAATTCAAAAAATGTATACATAAGCTTAACCGATGTGATTCAGTGGGCCCACTTGATCAAGAAAGTCGGTAAAGTCGTCGTCATGTCGTCGCGCGAAATAAGATCTATTTGTTTATTTTGTTAAGATAACTAGTTTTGTTTCATCCCGATTACCCTAACCCTAAGTGGTTAGATAACTCTAACTCCCAAGGCAATGGTAAGATGAAAAGTCTTTGCTTTTCGAATAATTCATTTTCATTTTATAATACCATTTTGGTAATAACTGTGTTAAATTTCACACATACATACCTAACAGAATTATTACTATTTTAGTAAATAGTTGTTTTGATTATTTTATAAAAAAATGCAATTAGGGAGTACAGTAGATATCTCGCCTGAGGCGACGGTAGTGCCAAAACCGACATTACATTTAGTCATTAGATGAGTGAGCTCTTGTGATAACTAAATAAAATTCGCTGTTGTAGAATAAATATCCGTACTTAAATGATTAACTCGCATCACAAAGTAAGTAAATGTTTAGATAACACTTAAAGGCTTTGTACGTAAGTAATGCTGGCCCGCAGTATAGAAAAAAAAACTTGAAAATTACGACAGATGCTCACTGGACTCGCTTAGTGGACCGGACATCCAAAGGTTGCGGGTTCTTGACCCGCCTAAGAATTGTTCCAGGAAACTACAATTAAATTTATATAAAACAAAAGTTGTGTCTGCATTATACAAGTACCTATAAATAAGTAGTACAATCTAACAATTCTAAATGCCGTAAAATATTACAAAGAAGGTACTACTTGTTTAAAGCGGCAAAGTTATGTTAAAAATAAAGAATTTTAAAATAAAGAATTTTAAAGTAAAGAAATTCAATAGTTCCAATGCTAGTTTCTATAAGATATTTATTTCCCTATAGTTATTTATAAAGGCACAACATAAGCAAAATAATTCAAAGATAACCTTCGCACAGCCAGCGGTAACTTTTTCCAGACGTTTTAAATCTCTTAAAAAAAACAATGGAATTTTACTTTTAGTCTCAAACATGAAGTTTGACGTACAGTAGAGTATGACAGCCAGACCCACTTACAGCTACATACCGAAGCACCCGTCCCCGATATATACCTGCTCCAGACGATAGGTCACCGCCCCGAAATTTCTGCTGCGTCACTCCCTTAGCACTGGTCTGACGGCTTCCAGTGTTCTGACTCCTGACGCAGGGTCCCTGAGTGTCTGCACCCATTCCCTCATTACCACCTCCTCCGCTCTTTGGATTGACCACCGCTTTTCTACCCGGAGCAATGTCTTACCCCCGTTTCCTTGCTTCCCTTCTCTCTAGGAACGCCTTCCTGAGTATCTGGGTCTCCATATCCCAGGGAAGCATTCCCGCCAACGCATAGGCTACCGCACCGGATACCGTGCTGTACCCCCTTATGATCCTGAAGGCAATCAATCTCTGTGAATGTCGCAGTTTCCTCCTGTTGGCTTTTAGCGCCTCTGCCAAGATTGGAGCCCCCATACTCCGTATGATTTAGGGCAGCCTTGACCTGGACCGCCAAGGTTCGGCAGGAGTCTGTCTAGGCCCCTGGGGTCAGTCGATTGAAATGCTTACGGAAGTTCCACTGAGAAACTAGGTCCAGCAGGTATTTGATATGGGACTTTATCGGGGCCGCCGCCCCATCCACTGAAATGTCCGCCTCCACCGGAGGGACCCCTTCTGGGCCTGTGGAAGTATATCGTATCAGTTTTATGCACCGCGAGGTCCAACTCCATGGCCCTTATGCGCCCTGTTACCAGGACCGTCCCCGCTAAAGCCCGCCATCTTGCCTCTTGTCGCCTGCATGAGACAAGAGCGCGCCCCGAAGCAGCCAATCATAGCCCGAGTTCCACAGGAGTGGGCCCAGAACAGACCCCTGTGATACTCCGCATTGCATTTTTCTCGTCCTGAGCCCTTCCCTGTCCTGCAGGTAGTGCTCTATGATCTGCAACAGGTAGGGAGGCAGATTGTGATGCCGCAGAGCCTTTTTCACCACCTGGTAGGGGAGGGTGTTAAAGGCATTTTTGATGCAAGCGAGACTGCTATGACACCCTCCCCTCGCCTTTTCGGTTTGTTATTACCAGGGCTGCGTCCTTGGTAGAGCGCTTGCGCCTGAAGCCAAACTGTCTATTTGACAGATCAGAGTCCTGAACATGAAAAAGCTGACACTGAGATTTTTTATCATATCTGCAATATTGATACTCAAGCTAACTTTGTTATTCAATGTTCTGATTCATATTGCATTAATCATGCTGGGTAATACGCACCATTTAAAAAATACTGACTCTCACTATGTTGTTGATTTAAATAAAAGTAACGAACATTTTGAACCTTCTTCAAGCCGTTACTTACCAGGATTTCACATAATAACTGGATGCGATTAATATCCTAACTTTTACCAAAGAAGCAAGCAAAAGAAATATTACTTATGAGGGAAAAGGTAACGCCTGGCGGCCCTAGGATCTTGGGCTACTAGTACAGTTCGTTGAAAGCGACTTCGATTCGATTTGAAAGATTTCATAAAACAAGCGATATTACACGATACGTCACAGCGCTTCTAATATACGTTAAATACTTAGAAATGGTTTAGAATACCAAGCGTAACTACTCATTTCTACAGATAGGCATAAATAATACAAAACTCTCGAAACAAAATTAACTAGCACAATACGGATACAGAATGTAAAAATTTGGTAGAAACACGAAAAATAACGATTTTTGGAGTGTTACCGTTACTTGGCTTTGTGCCAAAGTTCACAATCGGAATTTATCAAGGAAAAGTATGTAGAGTAAAATTTACTTTGTGTTATAATATTTTTAGGAAGCTTAATTTCCTGATAAAAGAGGTCTATATAAGTAGTCAGACAAACAACTGTCAGGATTCCTTTTTATTTCTTTAAGGAAAGTTTAAAATTCTGTTAATGTATATCTATGAAATAAAGGGTACTAACAACTGCTAAAGTTTCTTTACTAATTGTCCCGTTCTTAAATTCCGCCTGTGTAACGATAGAAAAGCCAATATGAATAAAGCTGGCAAATAAATCAGATCTATCACGTTACCAGTTAACCTAAAAAGTAATTTTTTCAACACTCCTAGTTTTCGCTTTGGTAAAGGGAATGGGTTGTACGTTGTATTAGCAGAAAAGAAAATCTTATTATATTCAACCAGTCTTCCCTTTCCTTACTTATGAAAGTATTAAGCAAAACCTTTCGTTATAATTTTATGCAGAAAACTGAAAATCGAAGGAAAACAAACAGCGATGGAACCAACATATTTATTCAAGACTCTAATGTCGTAGGTGTGCGTTTTTATATCTTAGTAATGAACACATTATACTTACAGAATCTGTTAAAAATTTATCCATAGAGTTGTACAATTTTTGTTTATTTTGTTTATAACTACCAAAGTACGACTAGATGGATAAATTATAACATCCAATGAATGCTTAACTTCTATACAATAATGACATGTGATGTCAAAGGTTTATATAAATTTGCTTCAAACTACACAACGTTGAAAATGCCGCTGTTTTTTTATCTATATAACAGATAGATAAATTATTCATTTTTCTATTAATAAATTATTACCTCATTATAATACTTGGGCACTACCTGGACTTCAAACCGTGTCACTCAAATAACGCAAACCAATTAGTGTGCCGATTCTGTAACGCACAACTCACCATCGAGCTTTCAACTTCGATTTTTATCATTCGTCAAATATACATTATTGCTACGTTGAAGAGCAAAATGTCACAATTACTTTTTAAGTAACCACTAATGGATATTTAATTATTTTCAAATATCCTAGAAGTGGAGAGGCAGCTTCTTGAATCTGGAACGTGCAATCTCATTGCCGTGGCTCGTTGATTGTTTTTTTGGAAATAATGAATGTTATGTCATAACTTGTTACTGTTGTCTAAACAACGTTCCTAAGAACGTAGCAATTGTTTTCATCGAAAAGAAAAATTGAACAATCGAAGCATGTTACAAAATCGATACGCTGTTTTGTTATTGATCCGTTGTTACAAGAAGTACTAAAAATAAGACTAAAATAATATACGAAATTGCTTCCGCCCATTTCTTTACTCTGTGCACTCCTACGAGACAAACAGCTTCTCAATGATGGGACAAATATTGCAACGCTTAAGAGCCTTTAGTGAGCGGAAATTTGTTTCCACCTTAATAGTTTATCTTCCTATATAGCACTAAAATAAATCAGATGTTATTCGGATGATACAGTAGCGTCAATAACGTTTGTGTCGCAATTTGTTGATTATTATTGTTATTGCACATCTTACTCTGACATTATTTCATTATGTAAAGGGATATAAATAAAAAAAGCAATTACTTTTACAACTTCCAAATTTTAATGCCTATAATTAAATGCACTTGTATGAAATTGCTCTTTGTATCAACTTAACAATTGTGATTTAACGTTATTGTTACAAAAAATTTAAGTACCCGCGCAAGTCACTCCATTGTCTCCGACACAAGACAGCGAAGTAACAAAGTAACTTAAAAGTGTCCTATTGGTATCGGACCGCCAAGCTAGTATTGTCGCATTTTAACATCTTAGTTGTGATTATGAACATATAAGATCTTGTAAATAACAAAAACGAGTGATGATCTCAATACTGTTTGTTGACATTGAGTCTTGTTCACTTGCAGGCATCAAGGTGTTCAAATTGTACGTCACGTTTGTAAGAGCGAATAAAACCCATTGGCATCATACAGAAATTTGTGGGTATTATTTAAATCGTTATGGTTCTCCTTTGATTTGCTGGGCAACTTATTTTATAATTTCATTTAAACTAGCTAGATATAACAATCATTTAACATAATTTCAGTTCACGTAAGTTTTATTTCAAGGTATATTTGCCAAACAAATGGTGAGGTTGTTATATGGCCAACACTTATGCTATATAATTAAATGTTACTACATTTTACTTTTTCTTCATATTTATAGATTAGTTTACCGCAATAGATAAATAAATGTAATCGGTATAGCTAGTTATAATTTTAAAAAAAAGTGATCCAAACAAAGACACTGGCCATAAATTTATGAGCTAATCTTAAGTTATATTTAAAAGATAATTTGCTAAGCAATATGGTGATTTTTTTTATTATATGAACAATGGGTCAAGTTACTTGAATCGATCAGAACATTAGATATCTGAACTTTTGTAAATTGAATGTTTATGTTAAATGATGTATGAGTAAATAAATATAAGGCTAGACGAACAATAATTATGCTTATCGATTTTCGAAGAACTGAAATTATACGAGCAGTTGTTTCTCGAAAGAAGGGAGTACAACTCTTTATACATTATAATTAGTTAATGCAATATTTATAAGACCGCATTGCTACACCTTAAGCCCAGAGCTTACTAAAATGTTTAAATACTAAAATAGTGACCGTCTTGCTAAAAACAGAGAATAAACTTTGAACAAAGAAATGGAGTAACTGTTATCACTTTAATTAATGTAATTTTAAATTAGAGCAAATCAAACGATATCCCGTATGTTCTCTGCTTAAGCTCTGTTTTTTGTAGACTGATGACTTCAGGCATACAACTATCATTGTAATTCCAAACAATTATATTAATTGAATGGAATAACAAATGGGAAGTTCACTACTTAGACAAACGTAAGTAACATATCGCTCGCCACTTTATCACAATAATAATAATAAAAGTGGAGGCCGACTTGTGAGAAATAACCTATTCTAAAACTTAAATTAATGTTATAAAGACATGTACCTAAAATGTGAGTAGCGCACGTTGCATACAAATAAAAAAATATTAGTAAAATAAACGTAACTATTCAACAACTAAAGTATAAGTACCTTCGGCCTCCACCGATAATAAGGGATAAACACGAGAAAAAAAAAACAATACAACAAAACATGCTGATTTACAATTATACAAACAATATGGAATACACGTATAAATATATCAAAAGTGGAATTAAAAACTGTTATCAAAACTATCTTATTATACAAGAAAAGTGAGCAATAGTTCGCGAACATAGCTCGCGCACTCACAAACTTCTTGTGATTAATTTATGTTTCCTCTATTTTTATACTAATTTCTCAATAAATTACAGTTGCAATACAAAACGAGCTTGTTCGTTAAATGGATAATCTATTATAAAAGTAAAATTGACCAAGCTCGTACAACAGTAGTTACATAACTCTACTATATCTAATTTTCAAGGCTTTAATCACATCAAATTGCACAGCAAAATACTATTTATTGTATCTGTTTGCAGGTGTTTTAAGTTTCAAATATATAATTAACAATAAATGGTATACACTAAAAATATCTATCAAATATTTCGAGTATGAGAAGTGTCCGAAACATATGACAACCGTCTTTTATTGAAAACCTCCGAGTGATCTACCGCAACGCACGCATCTATTGCTAAAACGATACTTATTGCTAAACTGTTAGACAGACAAAGTAACTAATGAATCTGGACTCCATTCTAATACACAGTCTTTCAAATTAATTTTAAACACTATACATCTCTTTCAGACCTTTAAGGGAACCATGTTGTCCACAACGTAAGTATTTAGAGAATGCATTACATTTAAAATTTATCCAAAGCAAAACAATTTTAGTCTGTGTTGTTAGAATCGAGTCTAACATAACTATAAAAATATTTTTTTTATAAGCAATTACTAAAATTTTACAGATTTTTAAAAGAAGTAATACGTTAAGAAGTAATTTAAATAAGATCACAAAGATTCAATATAAGTTGAAATATTTGATCACGTAACGCATAATAATCTTATTTATATTGTAAAATATGTGAAAACTAAAACTGTAACTGCCTTAGCCGGGAATCCAACCCACATTTTCCGCATTTCAAATTGCGGCCGCAGTCTACTAGGCCACCAAGATAGTGATCCCTAAAATCAATAGTAATGCTAGCAAATGTAAATGGCCAGCGTTATAATTTTTTTCATGTTTTAAATATATTTTAAAAATTGTAAACACAACAATATTAAAAAAAATTAAATCTATATTGCAAAGCTCAAGGACACAAATTTCACAAATACTATAAGCTTAAGGTAACTACCGAAATAATAACATATTATGAAAAACAACGTTGGACTTAAATAAAGATAAAATCGATTTCTTACTTGAATCCGAATTTTATTACAGCCAAAACATGAAGACATTAACTGTCTGTCTAGCAGGCTAGTTTCAATGAAGGGTACTTTCTATATATATAAATATAAAAGGGAATTACATTTCATTCAGTAGACTATTTATCGACTAGACAAACGATATCGTCACTGACTCTCATTTGTCTGTCTCTGACTTCAACTTTATCGTCATCAACTTCAGTTTTATCATCGTTTTCTTCGCCGGAACTCTCGTCTTTTTCTTCTATGGAGGCATGCTCGTTTCGTAAGCTAGCGCCTCCGCATTCGCCGGTCGGCCTTAGGACGAGGTACATTAGTAAGTCGGATAGAGATATAATGCCGATCACTTTGTCTTCTTCATCGACAACCACCAAACGATGAACCTACAAAAACATAATAATAATATCACATAATCAATCATAATATTTAGATTTTGATAATTGTAACAATCCGCGCCATTAAAACCATTTTAACTGGATTACGATGCGTTTTGTCTTGTTTTTTATATTTTATCCTGACGTTTGGATTCCTTTACAGAAGCCGTTTTAGAAGCCGTGATCTCAGGTTGGCTAAGGTAAAAGTCGTCGTAAGTTTTGACCAAGCACGTTCCTAACTACTCAATATATAAAAATATTTCTTTTTTATTTAATTTGTAATACATAAAATTGAGGTGAACATAGGCTATATATTATTCCGTTAAAGAATTCCCGTTTTGGAAATTTTATGTAGATAAAAATTTGCCTTCACTAGTGTCAAAAGCAATTATTTTGACAAGTATTTTAGATGTTAGCAATCGTGTTTTGCGAGCGAGGTATGCATGCCAGAGGA
The DNA here is from genome assembly GCA_927399485.1 of Calamotropha paludella. NCBI lineage: Eukaryota > Metazoa > Arthropoda > Insecta > Lepidoptera > Crambidae > Calamotropha > Calamotropha paludella. The sequence goes on along the minus strand of OV656803.1, from coordinate 25,012,327 downwards.
AAAAGGCGTTTGTGAACGTGATAGGTAGACACGCGACGCAGTGATGTGACCTGAGTGATTTCACAATTATATGAATAAATACCTATATTTGTGGTGTTTCACATTTCTTGTTGAAAATTCTTATAATAACAAAAATATACAAAACTAAAAAGATCTATTTTTTTATAAATGTAAATTTTAGATAATATTTTTAACAATAATTTATGAAAAAAATGTTTATTGTTTCTTTTACAGATACGGGTGAAACTTTTTGAATGGCTTTGAATGAAATTTTACAGTGATTGACGAACAACCTTGTTTTATTATTATGGGGAAAGCAGGGAGTTTGATTTATATATATCTGCTACTTTACGATTCTACAAAAGCTGTGATTTAAGTGAATTGTTTCTACAAGAAGAAGCGGGAAAATGGGAAAAATATCAAAAACAGTATAAACTTAGTCATAAATAATAACGGTTAAGTACCTCTGCTCGAACTATCCTCTCCATGACATCAAATAGTGTCTCGTCTAGAGTGCATTTCTGGACACCTTCGAACCAGTCATTCCGGTGTTCATTTGCAGTTTTCAGTGATACATCCAAATTGTTATATGTCTTTTCTGCCGCCAAGTTCTGCAATCATATAAATAAATACAATTATAAATCACTTATGTATGTCACACAGTATATTAAGAATTATGTAATATGAAACATAACCCCTTTTATTCAGAAAATAATTTAAACGAGAAAAGCTCAATTTGCCGTGCCTATAAAACGGAAGTAAATTGCAATTGGGTGTAGTATACTGGATATGAAAAGATTGTGAATAGGCAGGATGTAGTGCGGTTGTACGCGTTCTCAATGCTGTGTGCATTGAGAACGAGAACATCGGGATCGGGATCCACAAGAATAGTTATGTCAATCATATATTTATCTTAATATCAGTGACATTCGCATTAATAATTAAAACTATACTCACAATGACGTCGAACTTGGCATAAATGTCTTTAAGCCTGCCTTCACTGTCGATAAGTGGCAAAGCCGAAACTCGTCTAGTGACGAACTTTCGCAAGGCATCTATTATTGATGTCTCTTCTGTCGCCGTCTCGATGTCGTTCAACGTGCCTATGCGTAAGTCTCGCAACTTGTATTGCAAGTATGATGGCTTTGGCAATTCATTAATCTAGAACAATGCAAATACATACAGTAATGCACCAAAACAAATGGTAACACATATAACAGTGACTTTTTTATACTAAATCTGGGTCCCGAGCAATAAAGCATACTTTTATACGGTGTGAATAAGCATTCTGATGTCCTGGTCTTTTACTTATATGTGATATATTTATCCACTATTGAGCACCATTAACAATCAAGCTTTACTTGGTTTAAAATAAATAATTCGTGTGAGTTCTACGAAACATATAATTTGTTATTTGGACGACCTAGTGTATATCAAATGTCACACATAATATAAAAATCGATTTATAACACAGCTTAAACTTTGAATTCAATTTCAGTGCGACGGAGGAAAAGGTCCTTCTGAAATAATACTAACTATGTGAAACTTACAACGAAACATGATTTACGTTTCATTACTTGTTGTTTAAAATGAATTTATTTACTTTTATAGCAATGTTGTTTGTAATTGGTTTAAACATTGTCTAATTTAAAGATAACAAATAAAAGGTAAGTAAATACATGTATACTTATTACCCTTTTGTTGAGTTTGATACCAAAAGTTATAAAGCGATAGTACAATTTCGTCACCATTCTTTAATTATCTCCGTAACCAACGTAATATAATATTATCTAAACTTTCCTTATGTAAATAATAATGTCTATTAAAAAAGTGCTTTTATATATGGCACTAAAGTTTTTAATCATTTGCCTTCCGATATTAAAGCATTAGATGGTAATAAATTTATCGAAACTTAAAAAGCTGGTTATTTGCTAATGTATTTTATACCCTGCACGAATATTAAGATTTTGATCTGAATTTTAATTAATGTTGCATACCTGTTAAGGTAGACTATTGATACCAATAATGTATATCTAACAACCTGTAACATAGTTATACACAATAAATTTATTCTGATTCTGATTTAGTTAAACGAAATTTAAAAAATACTATTGTATATAATTTGTAATACTATTTTCACATCGACTGACATAAATTTCAGTAAATTTTCAGTATTATCAATTATAATTAAAAACGCTGTGTTCGTGCTAATGATATGAAATTTGACAATGAAAAAAGACAGCTAGTGATTCCGTTGCTAAAGCAGCTTTAACCTGCCGATCACCGGATGGGTGACCAAACTTTACTAACTGGAGCTTCTTCGTACTACGGAAAGCACGTTAAATCATTACACACGGCTGCTCCTGTGGCCGTTTTAGTATACACTAATCTGCACAGGGCTTTTGAGCCCATTATGTTAATATTTTACAAGGATTTCTACTTACGTATAAGAATAGGAAGCGCAGTATCCGTTTGTGAGTGAGTATGTACAGCACGTTGCCTGTCTCAGGGTCGATGACCGGCAGCCTGTGGACCCTGTTCGTGATCAGGATGCGGATAGCATCGTATAACGACGAATCTGGCCCGATCGACACTAGTGGCATTACGGAACCCTTCAACACCTCTGCAAAAACAATACAAATACTAATTTTATACTCGTTCGACTGTGTTAACATTAAAGTTAATAGATATTATTGCGCGCTAACCCGGGGTATACATTTATCATTTTTATACGTCGTATGAAATTGATGTTACGTATTCTTACATATAATATATGATTACAAGTGGTTTCATTTGTCACCGGTAAACCCTCAACTTTATTACAAATGGTTATTTGTGTCACCCTAGTCATGTCAAATACAAACGCATATAAAGATAATTCTGTGTGTCACATGTCGTTGACTGTGATTGCTGACACTACAAATTTATCAACATTTTAATCATGTGACTAAATAGATATTCTCTAGATCTTTTAATATGTAAAGATACTTTAAAGTGTAGATTTTATTACTTTTAACAGCAATGAACACAGCAGCATGACCATTTTCAAACATCAACAACTATAGACGTACGCAAGCTCATTCACTTTAAATTCGAAGCATAAATACGAAACTAGGCAACATTATCACAAAATTAAGTTTCATATCGTAACCGGCAACTGAAACCTATTTTATTTCAGCTACAATATGTAACAATGAACCCGTAATAGCTATATTTCGCTCTGAGAGTGTAGATAAAGGCGTAGGTATATAGATAAAATGTAACTTACGGCGCCAAGTCTCAAGGCGGTGTTCTTCTAACTCCTCCATGGCCACATTGGGGCTGGTGTAGTACATCTGTAGGATCTTTATGAAGTCCGTGATAGTAAGCATTCCTATGAAGCGCTGCCTTTGCGAGTCCCACAATGGAGCAGCACGGACACCTGCAAACAAGTGTACTTGTTATTCATCAGCATAGTTACACAGAACGGCAAAGAAATTACATAAACGGCAATATCACCTAGACTAGTCAAGACAGATTGTTAAGTAAGAGTATATTCACGAAATTTTCTACATTAAATAATATTTAAAAATATTTAAGTATAATTAAAAATTCATCGAAAACTATGTTTCTACTTCATTTATTACTTTGCTCTATTACTTTTATATGATATGAATTTAAAGAGCAATGTGTGAAATAATGAGAAAAGACGTATACAATGCTTTGTGGAAGATATTTTTAGGCAAGAACGACTCTTACTGTAGCTAGAAAAAAATTGGAATGTCACTTATTTGACAACACCTAAACGCTATTTTTGTATCTTTGGAATCTTTAATCAAATAACATAATTCTCATACCGCTTGTTTTTATTCTGTTCCTTAAGTAGAATAATTATACTCGCAGTTAAAACAAAGATATCTCACTATCAAAGTAACTCTACAGAAGGTTTTGACATGTCTTAATTTTTATGACTCAGACCAAATAAGAAGTAAAGACTATGACACTAAAATAACGCATAAACTAACCGTATACAATACAACCACCACGTAACACGAGCAAAATAGATACGCAACTCTTAGTTCATAACTCACGTACGCATGTGTATATGATATGCATTATCAAAAGCGACCTTCTTTCAGTTATTTGTAATATATTAGCGATAAAATTTAAATAAAAAAACCATACCACATAGAATAATTATTCTAATGGTGTGTGTAGCCACTCAGTGACAGCATCGATCAAATTATTAAGTTGGCATATTTTATTATTTCAATGTTGGCAAATTTTATTACTATTATTAGAACCAAATATTGTTAACATTAACAACTAAACTGTAATGCTTCAGTCATCACCTATAAATCGACTCTGATCACAAGAAATTCTCAGTTTTTATCTAATAAAATAACGAATTTAAAAAGATAGCATTGAACAGTGTAAAAAAATATAAAAGTATTATATTATCCTCTGTTATTTAGTGTCTTTACCTCTTCACAGGAACATAATATATGAAATAGTTATTACTTATATGTTTTACTATAATAGCAACACCAAAGTTGCAACGGGTAAAGTACGTTTTTATCTGCAATAAAGCTTGAGCGATTATCCCTTCTAGTTAAAAATGCAAAACAAAACAACAAATAAATAGAAAAAGTAACATAATACCCACGACTCAGGTTATCACCTAAACATCTGCCCCTTCCGGGATCCGAAACCAGGGTCGTGTCGGTGCTAAAGGCAGGACAGCCACAGACACCTTTTATTACCACATCACATACATCCATATATTTTTCATACATATATACAACTAAAGGCAACCGTCTTTCTCTCTGCCAACTTTTGGATTAAAAGCGCTTTTAATAAAATATTATTACTTAATATTTTATTAAAAGCGAACTTTTCATCCCGGTAAATCGATTCTCAGAGCCCAAGGTTTTTCAATTGTTTACGAGTTGCTTACGATATAGGCAATAGTCTATATCGTAAGCAACTCGTTGTTATTGAAAATATATCCCTACCGCGTCAGACCAATCAATATGGAATTTGGCACAAATCCAATGAGGTCATAAGTTGCAATGACAATTTTAACGTGATCTTACTACTCTCACGTTTCAACTCCAAAGGAGTCAGTGTGTTTTACTGGTATTTCCATCACTCCAATTGGTCACGATCCTTAGAGAAAACAAAATATTGAGTGCATAAAAGTAAGAGTGACAGGTTCAGTCGACTAAGATCGTTAAAGGGGCTGAAGTCATTCCTAACTGAATTGACTGAGAAACATCACAGCCCAAACTTAACCTTTTATTAAATATAAGACTAAAATATTTTTTTATTCGTAATTTTTTGTCTATTGTCCATTTATTTGGTAATTTGTAAGTTAAATTTATTTATTTCATAATTTTTGTGTAGTAGATAAGTTATACTATTATTCTAACACCAAAATTACTGACAACTGGGTCATAGTACACGCGTGATAGTTAAAAGAGTAAAATTTGTTCAGCCATCCAACAAGATATAAGTCAAGAGTATATTCAAAATGCTTAAAAACAACTAAAAGAAAGGCTCCCTAGTAAAATAACATAATAACAATAATATTTCTTACATTCACACCAATTAACCTAGCCCAAAGTAAGCACTATAAGACTTGTTACGGGTACTAGGGTAACGGATAGACGTACATATACGATTTATAGATATGTAATATTAATAGAAATATATATTAATGTCCATGACACTGGTACAAATGCTCGTATTCATCACACAAAGATCTGCCCCTTCCGGGATTCGAACCCAGGGCCGTCGGTGCGAAAGGCAGGATCTCTACCATTGCACCAAACGGTTGCTATGACTACTCGTTCTACAGAAAGCCTATGTTCATGTTTCACATGTCCGCTTTTGTTTAGCACACATATTGCCATTCTTTAACTACACCATTAGTAAAAGGTTTAAAAGCTTTCTCATTTTAACTCCCGTATCAAACATTTTTTGTCTGAAAACATCGACATATGTGATTTGATAAGGTTTATTATAAACCAAACTCATGTGTATTATTTGAATCAAGAATACCAACAACACAGTAATTCTAAAAAAATCTAATTCTTAGATCTTGGTGGTTGTTTTGGTTGTTTCCAATTTCCATATAATTGAATTTGTTTCTTATCTTGAAAGTACAAAATATTGTTTACATGTTAATTTTTATTTGAAACTAACGTTTTTTTTATCTCAAATTCTTTTTATCGCATTATTTTAAACTATCGTCTTTTAAAAATTCTTATTTGATTTTTATTTGTAAAGCCAACGGTTTTATCTCCTGAAAAAAACACCCAACTAAATTCAGTTAATGGGTAATTATCATGTTATCTAAACCGTTTATTTGGTTATTCTTGCAAATGTGACTGACAGATACACATAAACTTTCTTTAAAAAATCTATTTTAGCAAATACCGTTTTGAGTAATTGATACACAATCTATCCATTAGTATACATCTAGTCAAATTAATTTTATTATTATAATTGCAGTCACCTTTTTATCTACATTAAATAACTGAGCAGAGTGATATTTTGCGCTTGCCATATTTCTGGCTATTTTTATAAGCAAAAATTAAGCAAGGGCAAAATGTATTCTTGGTGTAGCATTTCACAATCTCTTGTCAGCCTTTGTCAGGTACGCGACTGTATTAGACCTGGATATAAGGCTACGAGCTAAGACTTTTACACTCAAGTCTGGTTTGCTTGGCTGGAGTAGGAGGAAAACCCAACACAAGCACAATGGCCCAATTATGAGGCTAATTGCCTAATAGCCCCATCAAACTAACTAACTACATCGATGACTTGCGGTTACCTCTACTTAGGCCTTAGATTCTTGCTACGCATAACAGAAAAGTCGACAAAGTTTTGATTTAAATAATTATATTATCACGTATTGTAAATTCTAATACATATAATGTATTCGGTCCAGATTTTAACATAAACTAACTATTAATTTTTAATAGTTAATACATATATGACATGCATATCACCCCTTATTTGCCTTTTAATTTTTTTTTTTATGGTTTTACTTTTTACCTCCATTTTGCGTTATTTGAGTCGGGTGTTTTTAAATTTCAATTTAGGTTTTTTCTCCTTAAAATAGAATTATTTTAACTGTAATTCACTATCTGAGTCCATCGATGTCGATATATATTTCAACCCTATCAGATAATTTAGATTATTATGTCTCTTGCAAAAATAATTATATATATTACCCTTTTCACCCACTTCTGTTAAATTATTGTCAACTATTGCGTTTAAGTAGATTTCATTAAAAATAGTTTCCGTTAATGTATGTAAATATTGTTGGTGATGTTATAAATAACTCATTAGGACAAGACATCGTATGGGCATCGCATTCTTATATTATTTATCCTGAAGATGGCTCCAAAACAAAAAAAAAATCGATTCAAGGTAGTGTAATACTCTGCAGGTTAAGAAAGTTTCATCTCCGTGCATATACATAATTATACCATGTTTGCCTGTACCCACAAGTGTGCCCACAAGATGGGGAATATTGTCTAAATATATTCCAGTTCAGTATAGTTAGTTATATGGCGTAGAAACTTGGTTATCGATAAAGTGATTCAACTTTTCTAACTACTCGTAGTTTTGTTTCTGTTAAACATTTTCACATTTCCTCAATGTCCGACAGCCACTAAATCCAAGTCTATAATTTTTAACATGATTACATTTCAGTTATTTTGGCACTATATATAAATAAAAGAAGGATTATTTATTTCTATAAACTAATTATGATATCTTTCTCATTAAATGAGAACTTTATAATCAGATAATATTATTACTTTTCCTATGATTAAAAAAAATGTTGAGAAATTAGGTAGCAACACACCACGCGTGCCCAGGGGGAATTGAGATCTAACTCACTTACATTGTAACATTTAAAGCACGAAAAAGTAAACAAGAGGATGCTAAAATAGATAGAAGCACCCATTTATTGTTACAAGTAATCAATTTTATTCAATTAGTAACAATAACAAAAGATATTATAAATATATTACTATGATCAACTTAGTAAAATTCCAATGTGTGTGTTCAGGTGAATAAATAAATCATAGTAGAATACGCCTTAAGAATTCTTTTGAAGACTAGTTATACATGTCGTTAAAAATATCCACCGTTTTAACCACATACTTAATAGGAAGTACGATATATGAAGTGTTCTCTATTAAGAGCCAGACCTTTAACAAAAACTAAGTATCCATACCATCATTATAGCCATTTTCTCCGCGACCATGGGAAGCAGATATGGAGTCAATAAAGATAAACCATTTCCTTATAGTTTTTCATAATACTTTAAAAAAAGTTAACGCAACGTCACGTTTCATAAAAACTTTCTACGCCCAAATACTTTAAACTGCTTCCTTTGAATATTTTTACACATAAGGAAGTCTAAAAAATAAGGAGAAACATATTGGATACTTTAAATTTAATACTGCAATATTAAAACTGATTTGATATTTAACATTCCGAAAATGATATTTACTAACTCTTTAGACTTATGTTTCTTTCTCTCAATCTTTCTCTTAACGGTTACACAATAATACACAATAATATTCTTCAATACGTAAGTTGATATAACGTGCGTGTTTTCAATTGAAATGTTTTATTTTCATTCACATCAATAATAATGTTTTGGTTATTTTTATAAGTTTCATATAGTACACAATGCATAGCTGTGGCTTTATTGAGGGTTAATACACAGCTAGTATATTTAAAAATTAATAAAGAGCATATCATTAATTTTACCGGGATCATCTGTCTATGTAAATTTAGAGGTAGAAACAACATTTTCAAATGAAATCCCGCTGGTACCGCCTCAAGAAACAATACGACTCTTCATAATAGACTGTAAATTAATGTATAAGTGTTTTCTTCTCCAATCCGGCATTACCTACCACTCATATTTAACGCTTCTGTAGCTACATACAAAGACACAGGTGATACTGAATTTATAGAGAACAATAACACAACTGCAGTCACGTTATAAATTGGGATTATGGCGATATCTTATCCGATAGATTTAAGTATACATTATCAAAAGTCTTTAAAATGTTATGTAAATTAGTTTGCTTTTAATTACGCATAATACAATTTAACTGAAGGCTATGTAGAATAAACCTGTAGATCTTAGTTATCGCTTCATTAATTAGGTTAGGGGAAGATAATATCAGGAACGATAAACACCTTGGATCCCATGCCAATGATCTCGTATTGTTTCTTTCGGAAGACCCCGGGAACGACCGTTTCACAGCTGTATCAAAGTAAAGATTAAAGTAAACAATTTGTCAACGACAAACAACTTTCGCAGTGCGCTGAGCAATGAGAACTGTGGTCATTATGGAGGCACCTCGTAATCACCAAGAGTCGATGAAGCAGACACAAATTCGCAAAGCTGCCTAATATTGCTTAGCTTGTGCAGTGCTGTGCAACAAAAAAAATACACAAAGAACAAGCTACGAAGAGAACGCATGTCCTTTATTGTAATCCAGAAGGGGTCTTACGTAAATGTAATTTATAATATATAACACACATTAAAAAGATATAATTATAGTACGGCGCGTAACTTGTTAATCATTACGTATGTATAATAAAAAATGATTGAGGAAAATCCCGAGCTATCGCTAGGCTTTGTTGATAGCGCGGATTATTTTTCGGTAAGCAATGCTTAGTTGTAAGTCACATGTATGTATAGATTGTAACGAGTGATCATGATTTAATAGGTTTACCGCAAGCTTTAAAAATAAAACTTACCATTGTAAACAAGTGCGAAGAAAGCCTTTTTCACGAGAAGTTGAGTGTCAAATACCACCAGCTTTGCAGAAGTCGGTATCAAATCATAGCATTTGTGAAACTTGAAGAATTTCACGAAGATCTGGGATTCATCTTCCTCTGTAATCAACATAATTATAAATCAGTGGAAACGTACAATAGATATATCAAACGTCTGGTCGCCTCTTAGTTGCAGTATCAACTGAAGGTTGATAGTGTAATGTGGCCGTACGCAAAAACTAGAGAAATCTATTTTCTCTAGTTTTTGCGTACGGCCACTCTTGATTTACTAGAATTGAGGTATTTCCAATCGAAAACAGATTGTACGTACATATTTGTTAGAGGTGGAAATACATTATTCATCGCTAACCGGCGTTGTTTTGTGATGCGTCACAGTAGAGGACCTCTTCGATTATTTGATGATCCTATATTAAGTATGAAATTGGGGCTCTTATTGTGTACTTTTAGTAACCATACCTACTTTATTTTGAAATATATAAATAAATGCAACACACAGGTAACATATAATTGTCTAGAAACGTAGATATACTGAGACTGGACTAACATATTTTGTCCTAAGGGACTTATTGATATAATCAATCAAAGTCCTATCAGCCACTGCAAAACAAAGTAATCGTCTCGCTAGTATGTAATTTATCAACCACCCACCCGACATCAACTGCTCAGTGCTCCCCCCATCCATCCCTCTCGCATTATATGCCTCCCTTTTCGTTCATTGGGGCAAAGACCTACATACAAATGTATAGTACTAAAAGATGCTGTAACCTTATTCAGTAGAGTTTCGCATCGACAGAAAGTAAATGAGCAGTTTAGAAATCGTATATCTACATTTCCATTATTATTTTATATTGTATATCGAAGTTTTAAAACGTGACTTTTAAAATCCGCGGTGGTAAAATGGTGTAACATATGGGTTCGTATTCTAACAAACGGTAATCACACATAACTAGTAACTAAATAATATCGTTAACTTTCTTTGCCTCATTAAAGTAAGTCTTATATATTTCTAGTGAAATACATTACCACAGCGGCTGGTTCAAAAATGACTTGATTAATATTTATTCGTACACCTACCTAAATTTAAATCCATCATATAAATGCAACATATGTTTTACAATTTACATTTCGCTATTAGATCGATCTCCATTTAAGCAAGGTTAACGAGATCTATAGATAAACTAAAATAAATAAATGCAAGGTACTATTCGGTTTCCGAGTTCAAAGTTCAGTGTACATTTATAATAATGAAGTCTTTAATATAGATTTTTATATTCCTACGCCAATCTTTATTCACGTCATCCACTAGCTTGATTGGTTATAAGATAGCCATTTTTAGTTGCAAAAGGCTTTTTATAGTCGCACACGATCTCTACCCCAGATAATATGTTGCTCCACGTGATCAGTTCATTGATGCAGCAAACAACCCACCTCATTCAATTAAGAAAACACATATATATATTACCAACATGCCCGACTTCGCTTCGTTTGTCTAAATCACACATTCATTTTGGTATCATAAGTCCGTAATCATCAATATGTCAGGCTGCATTAGACTAACCGCTAGCAAACTATGATCAGCGCTTTTGGTTAAAAGCGGTGATCTGAAGTGAGGTTCTACAATACTTATATTTATTAGATCTTTGGTATGGAAACGCCTTATGTTGGAAGTTCTGAATCTCATCGGCATTTTTGTCTAAATAAAATACTTGAACATCCTTGTGATATTTTAATATTTCTTGAATTATGATTGTGGTTTGCGTAAATCATCTTTAATATAATTTTGCATCCGAATAAACAAATAAATGATTGACATTTTTTTGTTAATCACATTTTAGCCAGGGCTAATCATAGACTTGTTACACGTTCAAACCCTGCATTAATGTTATTTATTTAGGGTTGTTATCATAGTTATTCTAGTTTTAGTTCTAAACTGTACCTTTCAATCTATCAATTGAAACTATAGTTCTTTAAAAAATGTCTACCGGCGATGAGTCAGGAGGTCCATATACTCGTAGTGAAACTCAGTTTAGTTACAATGTCAAAATAATTGAAATACAAAATGATGCCGTCATCTGAAATAATCTGCTTATTTCAATATATCATATCAATATATTGCATAATGTTGACACTGAACTAACTATTATTCTAATAGAAAAAAAAACATTTTCTAATATGGACTTATTTATACAGACATTCTAAAGTATCTAAAATCTGGTGAAACGCGTCCGCCTCTGAATTTAGAAAATTGGAACTCTTACCCTGTGCTTATTATATTTAAAGATACGAAGAGTATTTAAATCAAACTATTTAGACACAATGGTGGCAAGTTACCAGTTCCGGGATCGAATTACTTGCATACCGTTGTTTACCGACGAATTGTTTTATTAATCTGCGTCATGTAATACCCGCGCCGATCCAATTGATACGGGTATGTAATGTAACTACTCTCATCCTCTACGATGGAAACCAGATTCTATAAATAAAACTCAAACACAATCCGATTCTATCTATCACTGTGTAAATCTGACATACTGAAGTGCGCCCACTACAAACTTACTCAACATTTATACTCCATTTATTTTGTACATCTGTACAATACTTATAAAAGAAGTGTTATAATCTTATTTAGAAGGGGGCAAGAAAGGTGAAATGAGACCACACAATAGCAAAATCTCACTTAACTCGACATTTTGGGCATAATAAATGTTTTAGGCTTGGAAGTATTTTTACTATTAGCAACCATGTAATATTGTCGATTTTAACTGATCACTGATCGAAAAAGTGTTTATAGAATAATTAAAACAGATGAATGGAGCTTCCAAATAAAATTATTTATAACGATAATGCTATGCTGCAAACAGTTAATAAGTATGTACCTAAGCTCTGAGCCATGTTCAAAACTTATAACGAGTAACAAATGGGGCTACTAAAGTTTAGTTGCCTAGATATTTCTGTAAGAGGAAAGGAAATAACAAAGGCTGCCTCTTAACCGAACCAAAGCAGACCTGAATAATATTTAAGTATTTTTATTTTAATGACTTCTATGTTATGACATTGTGTAAATTACTAGTTGTATGTAGACATGCTTTAGAAAATCAAGCGGACACAATTCGAATGCGGCTAGAGGTGATGCGGCGGGAAAATATTGAACAGTTACAACCCTTGGAAAATGGCTTACGTGACCGACAACACGCAGAATATTTTTCGTTGCGGGGCGATGTCAAATCGAACCAGTAAAATATTCACCTACTTTTATGCGATATGGACCGGGATGGTCATTGATTTAAATAAACAATTTTAAAAACCTTATTTTTCTACGAATTACTTCGCAATGCGTTACCAAGTTGCCTAAAATCGATAGTCCGTTTTTGACGTGAATACGTCTTTAAAATTGCTTCCATAGGGTCGCAATTCAAATAAAAGAATGATAACAAAATTGGGGGATACAGTTTAGTGTTGTAGCTACATATCTATCATCCCCATCCAAATTTCAATTACACCACTGGATAGCTAAAGAATCAAAGAATTTATTACGCCGAGTAAAGACTGTAACACATCGCGCGCGGCGGAGGGGGAGCCCCGCCATTTTGAAGGCCAGTTTGCTACGTATCGAGATTTCCATTTAGTATAACTTTCGACTCGGTGACGCTACGACGTTCATTCAAGTTGCTTTCGCCAGCTCTCGTCAAAATCAATCGATTATATATATAACATTAGTGTAAAATTGTGACTGTGAATATAATAAGGTGTTAAAATAAATAAAAATATCAAAAAATATATAATGTCGGCCTTTACGCGTCGAAAAGCCAAATCGAAATACAAAGATCGTATATGGTTGGAAAGGGCATTTCAACAGCAATCGAATGATACCAATAAAACACCATATGATCGAGTCAAGCAGTGCCGGCAACGTAAAGTAATGAATGCGGCCGAGATTTTAAATATATGTCTAGATGTAACCTGTATGCCATTTGTGTCGTACTTTCGTATCACAGACCTATAATTAATAAAGTTATAATATAGCAATTATTTGTTAAGTTGATTTATTTTTTTAATATAGTTTGTCTCTGCTACTACCAAAATGGAATTTACTAAGTAAAAAAAAGAAATTCATAATTACCATATGAAGGAGGGAATTTAAAACATATTCCTACGTGAAAATCTTTATTCTAAAATGGATCTCTTACAAGACGAATGGTTCAAACCAATCGTTGCAGACTAATGATTAAAAAAAGAAATTGTAAAAGTTAATAAAATATAGATTTGAACTCTTTATATAGATAATTCATAAAGGATATCATCGACTTATTAAATTGCAATTTTCCTTACCAGACTTAATTTTATTTCATTAAACATGAAATAAATAAACCAACTGGTCTTGTTAAGAAAAACTTATGAATATAGCCACTCGCAACTGTATGGGATCTAACACAAAAACACGATACGATATCGCATCGTGGCACGACGCGGCATCGTGAAACGATGCTACGTCGTATCGCGAATATCTACGAAAACTTTTAGGACATGATATCGCACGACACTGCGTTGTATCGTAAAAAACTCACGGTGCACTCCTTCCCCGGCGCCACATTCATTTGTTAATCAATATTCAATGATGACAGAGACATTGTGGTTGATCATGTAATTACCATAGTCGAGGAGCGTCGCCATACTATAGGACAAAACATCAGAAGAATTTAAAAATAGAAATAAGAAAACGAGAGCAATTGGTGCGATCCATTTTACGAGATTAAGTGCGGCACCATATCGACGACGTGTCGTGAATTTTTCATTGCTCGTCGTAGTTTTCCACTATACAACGTCGCATCATAAAACGATTTCTCGCCGTAGCACGACGCGATATCGTATCGTGTTTATATGTTAGAGCTTTATGTTACTGCATTTGATTAATTATTAATCGTTGTTAATTATGTATCTTATTTATGTTTGCGAGAAAGTATAGTACACAAATAAGAAAGTGATGAACTCGCTAGGACTAAAATCTAAATCACACATCACATCATAAAAAAAACTAAATCACATGAGAGATACATACAGGGGCAATAATTCTGTAGTAAAAATTATCAAACTGATTTTCATGACCATGACAAATTAAGACAACACTTTGTCTAATTATTAAGCATTAATGATTGTTATAAGATAGATCAACCTATAAAACAATATATCTATTGAAAAATTTCAAACAAGATAAAATATACCACGTAGGCTGCTCGATCAGTGCATATCAATTGACTTTAGCTACATTTGTTTATTTATGACCGTTCCGCGTAAGTCATTAAGGTCGCTGAATGACGTCACGCGGAAACTCGAACAGCAAAGACGAGAGTGTGCTATATTACATAAAATGCAGAAGATGAGACAGTAATAACTAATAAATTATGTGTCTTTGGCACCTGAGCGACCGGAAGCTTATATCGCAACAAACAAGGATATGAATAAATTGTTCTTATGATATTAAAGATAATCAGCTTCTTTAGGAGCTGAATAATAATTTGTCAGAAGTATAAGCCATACCTAGGAATGGTGAAAATCTGCATACTTAAACACATTCTTGTATTGTAAAAGCGAGGTAGACTTATAGAGCTCAAAAACTTCCCTGTCGTAGCAACGAGGACGTCATTAATTTATCAGAGTAACAATCCAGATAGGGCCACATAAAAACAAAAACATCAACAATGTCTTTAGCTGCGTCACAGGCACAGCGTGGGTGATATAAACAAACACCTTTGAGAAGCCAATCAGCAAGGAACGCCTTCCATGCGCGTCCCACGGCTTCGAACTCCTTAATGAGGTCGATAGAGTATACGGACTCTTCTTCGTCGCCGGCGACGAGCGCGGGGTTGTCCGAGTAATAGTGTAATCGCAGCATGCACAGGGCTGGGGCGGCGCATCGCCCGACGCCTCTCGGTGCGGCCCGCCGCGCCTCCCACGGCTCACTGCTAATTATAAACGACTCGTCAGCGCCGCCGGCCGCACCGAGAGCCGCGCGACGAACTTGACACCGCTCGCCAGAGCCGGACGCCGCTCGTCAGAACAAACCACCGCCGCCCACTGCTACAAGGGAAAACTGGCCAACTCAGAACAGCTGCCTCTATTTCGTATTAGTTTCTATAACGAAACGCTGATTCCGATGTCAGACGGCCGTTTTGTTATATTGCTTATTTATTGTGAAAGTCAGGATGCACCATTACATTAGGGTAAATCAAATCGAAGGCAATATTATCATTGACATATATTTATCTTTTATATAAATTTTTGCATTGAGTACACTGAGCAACTTGTATCCTTTACAAGAAATTGCCAATATGTATGAAAAATACAATAGCGTACAAATGTTACGATAGACGATCCGCTTAATTACCGCCGAATTTGAGTAGTTATAGCAAAGCTGTCTGTGAGTCGTGTTTTATTACTGAAATTATTAAATTATTATAGTTGTGTTTTATTAAAAATATTCAAATACCTATATATATATATATATACTAGCTGCCACGGCACCGCGTTGCTGTGTTATAAATTAAAATCAAATCTATCCTATCTTTTAAGTTAGATCAAATAACAGATAGTTACGAAGTTGATCAAAATTGGTTAAGTAGTTTAGGAGTCCATTGAGGACAAACATTGTGACACGAGATTTATATATATATATATATATATATATATATATATATATATATATATATATATACCAATTTTTAAGTCGAACGGTTAAAAGTTAAAGAAATTTTTAAGACACACCGAAATCTAGTAGTGTTACGACGAATTTATTATAAAGAATCAGTATGAAGAAACGTTCTTTACTTTGGACGATGTTCACGACTATCCCCCGGATTCTATCTTTAGAAAACTATAAGCGGCTTGCCACACAATTACTGGTGTAGCATAATCTCACGTCCGTTTATCTCGATTTTTTAACTTATAATAATGTAAAAGTTGTCTAAGCCTCGCAAAAAAGTAATTTACGAGGATATGAATTTACGTAAAAAAAAGTTGTCACTTTAAGAGCAATTAGACAGATATTATCAAAGCAATAAGACAAACTTTATCATAACTAAGAAAGTAAGTATAGAGCATTAGTTTTAAAGTGAAAAGTAAAGCATACTTGACCATGAAATATTATTGGCTCAAGATTTGATCATGTATTATTATACTAACTGTGGCGGGGCAGTACTTTTGTGACAGTACAATCTATAAGCAAAATAACTATCAATTATTTGTTCAATTATTCAAGCTCGACTCGAATAACCGTCTCTTAGGTAGTATTGTGTGAGGCGGGCCGTTACGTGCCATAAAACATAGTTGAGCAAAGTAATGGTTGGTTTGTGCGACATGCTCGTGAACGAGGAGTGCCATAGAAGATCAGTCTGGTTTAAACTACTACAATTATCGATATTTACTTCACTTAAAATGTTGGATCTTTATGCTGCATTTTTAGACTTGACTTTTTCTCTATCCTATATTTGTATGTAGTCGAAAATGTAATGGAACCCTTCCACTGCTATTATTAAGATAATAAAGTAATATTGTCTTTGTAATCTTTTTATAGCAACGATGTATAATATTCTAAATGTGGATACTTCTGTAAAAACAGAGAAGTTTCTAGCCTCCGTTCTTCTTATCAGTTACGTTTTAAATGGGTTACCTTTCGTAAAACATGTTACACGATTCAAAATGAGGAAGGATACTAAATGTCTGATCACCTTGGGGGGCATCCATTAATTACGTGAGCTATTTTTCGATTAGTTTAAACTCCTCTCCCCCCCCCTTAGGTGAGATTTAGTGAGATTTGCCTGGAATCCCCCCCCTCCTCCCCTTACGTGAGATTGAAGCTAAAAATATTTTCAACAAAATTTAGGCAAAATGAACACTTAAATTTTTTTTTTTTAATATCTGTAGTATTTTATATTTTTTTAAAGTTGACGTGAGATTTTCGATTATCCCCCCTCCGGTTTAACTGAGATTTGGTAAGATTTTACAGGACCCCCCCCCATTCTGAGCTCACGTAATTAATGGATGCCCCCTTGTTGCATGTTTCGATCGTGCAAGTTGTTGAAAATCCCTGTATGTAACATAGCAATGAGATGACGGGATGAGACACCCAGCCAATCCGACCATTACAAACCATTTTGCGCAACATACACACCCACAGTATAAAGGGTTTTGTATTCTACTAAACTGTATTAAAGTCGCTTTTGACTAGTACGCTTGACAGGGCCGATTCAATAAAAGCCAATAATAACAACTAACGAACTAACACGGTTACTGTGCGTTCAATAAAAATCTCAACTTCAATCTGAGCCCCCCATTCAGTAAATCAACGTAGTCTCAAATTCAGTATCATCGTAGATTTTTACAATAATTAAAAGAAAAACTTCTTAGAATAGGCAACAATCGCAAATACCATATCTATGCCATTACGAGAATTCGGTCATTTCCCCGTTACTAAAATTGAGGACTGCAAGAATATAAATCACTTTAAATTTAATGCAATGGTCAAATTGAAGGTAGTTCCTTACGACCTCAATTGAGTTTTAACAATAAAGATCGATAACACTGGTCTGCAGAAAAAAATTTTTTTGCACTCCTTCTTATTATCGTGCACGATTATTATAGATGTGATATTTCTCAACAGAATCTGGGTTTATAAAAATTTGTATCACGTATATATTTCTTGTGAGGGAATTTTTAAGAAAATATATTTTTGTTCGAAAAATTAATAATAGTTTTAATAATTAGGACTAAATATTACATATAAACACACTAAAAACATTAATAATCATAAGACAATGTAATTCAATGTTGTTTCTGTCATTTTGCTTAGTAGTTTTTTTTTTTTTTGTTTTTATATTTTCTACTGGAGTTTCGCGACGAATCGATCTACAAAAATCGGCAAGCATTGCTCCCGATCATTTTCCGTTGTAGCGCCTCTCAATGTGCGATATGTCCTGATGAAATCTTTCATCGTGTTCATCAGATACCGCTCCAAGATTTTTGGGAAAGAAATCTAAGTAAGAATCTAAAAAATGAATTTGTGTGAGATGTTGCATTTGTAAGAAAGCATAAGTTCTTGGATGATTTCTTTGTAGTTTTCACTTTTTTTGTTTACAGGAAAATTATGACAGACTGCTACGAAAGCGATCCATGCCCATTTTTCAGCTTTACTCAGCTTAATTTCAAAATTTGAGTCTTTCATGAGCTCTCGTATTTGGGGACCTACAAAGATACCCTCTTTCAATTTCACGTCACAGCTGTTTCGAAGAAATTTTGTTTTGAGGTATTGAAAGCCTTCTCCATCCTTATTCATGGCTTTGACAAAATTTTTCATTAGATCCAGCTTTAGATGGAGTGGTGGTAGAAAAATTTTGGAACAAAAGGTTCTTTAATCACTTTACAACTTAAAAAAAAACACGGAGTCACAGCGAGAACTGCGCAAGCGTATGCATTAGTGTAAAAATACCATCAGTCGATATCGTTCTCTCTCTGTCTATCATACCCAAGTCGTTTTTGTGTGGAAAAATATGATACAGACTGAATAAGTTAGCGTAAGTGCAAGAATGACTCTCAAAAAATACAGAATTTCGAGGTATTTAATGTTTTTTTTTTAAAAAAGGTATACGTGATAGCAAACAATGGGAAGCAAATCTAGATTCAGCATGTTAAGCTCTTCATATTTATCATATTTTTATTTAAAGGAGGATTTCGTTGCAGACCAGTGTAATCCAGCTAAACAAAACACATTAATCTGAATAGGTACAAAGATATATGTAAGTAGGTAGGTATTGAGCGCTCCCCCGGCACGACAAAGTTTTAATTTAAATAATTATATTATCTCGTATGGTAAAATCTAAAATAATGTTTTCCGTCCAGATTTTTACATAAACCTTACTATTATTTTTTATTGTTAATACATATATATTATGCATATTAGTTATTTATTGCTTTTAATTTTATGATTTTTACTTTTTACCTAAACAGACTTTTATTTTGCTTTTTATACTGTCAATAAACCTAACTTTCACCGATTAACCAAGGTTTGCTATATTCTCGAATTACAAAACTTTAATATTTATTGGAACATTAATTAAACTAGTACCAGATATGGTATTATTTTTTTTATTAATCACTCAAAGAAGTAGCATCGAATCAAATAGTATTGTACAAGGAGACTTAATATGCTCTCAACATTATATAATACCGTAGAAAAAAATATGTACATTTAATTTTGTTTAGTTTGACAAGACCTACATCGACTTATTCAAAGAGCGTTTATCTGTAAGAAATATTTAAGACAACAATTATTTGCTATGTCGCGAACAAGCTAACAATACGCAATTAAGAATAAAAGAAACATTACAAAAGACGACATTAAATATTGCACTGAAGTAACTAACCTTCGGTTGAACCATTGTTTAGAGTTTGTGGTACTAGTGACTCGCCAGGTGGGTTATTCACCTACACTTAGACTTGACTAATTTAACAAAGTACTAAACATAAACGGTAAATACTTGGACATTTTATAAAAACGGTATAATTTATCTTAATAACATTTAGTTAAATTTCATAACATCTAAATAAACGAGTCCTTAAGTTTTATTAAACATATCCATGCTTTCATTGACCTCGAAATAAGATACTGTTCATTGACACTCGATCTTTGTAGATACCAAAGCACTGAGCCGTAGAGAATGGATCAATTTCAATCGTTTGAGGCATAAAAACAACAATTTATGTTACAATTGTAACGTTTCGCGCACCAGATGAGCATTTATTGTAATAAAAAGAACAGGTAAATAAGAAGTATCTAAATATTTATCGAAGTTTTAACTATCGCACAATAGCGAGAGTAATTAATGTTATTTCCCTATTGTCTTAAATGGTTTGTCAATTGAAATCTGGCCTTCGAATTCAGACCTGGCCCTACATATCATAATTCAATTTGTGTTTTAATGATTGCGCCAAGTATTTTAATTAGGAACGTAGGGAAGAGTAGAAATTAGAATAGAAGATTAGATTAGATTAAAATATAATTTAGTTAAATCTGTTTTAAGTTCTTTGCATAACATTAACATCATAGCATAGCATGTTTCAGAGTTTTAAAGAATTATAACCCTTAAGAATTACAGAGGAATTCACAATTTTTATGAAAAATTTTACATTTTTAAAACAACTTGTAATCAAAGGAGGATTACCGTTTTTGCCCCAGTTAATTCCAACAAAACCATATTTCCAATATCACTTCATACATTAAAAATCCATTATTGAAAATAATTTGAATTAATATAAGGGTAAGGTTTTTTAATATAGTTGTTATCATCATGAACGTCCCATACATACAATACAAAAGAATATATATTTTGATAATCATAAAACCAGAGCCAGTACTTCGCGTTGTCATCCGTGGCCTCACCCAACAACTTAATACCAAACTCATCCTGGAAGATCTTTAATCCCAAGAACTCTCCGCTCTCTCGGTTAAAAGTATCTTTGCGCGCGACAAGAGGCTCTTCGATCTTTTATTCTTCGCGGTCATAATCATGTGCCAGATTTCCAACCCAACCCAACCCAAGTAGAACCCCCCATTGAGATATCGGTCAATACCACAATTGCCAGCCTTAAGGTGCTCTGCCTTTTATTGCGTTCATTGTTTAACGGAAGGAGGGTATCCGGTTTTTCTGAATGAATGTTACAATCACGAATGAAATAGGAGTCAAGTCAGAAAGGAAGTCATTTTTAGTCTTATTCAATTACTAACTGTGGGAAGTGCCATAGAAACCACAAGAGAATGACAATTTACTTTTCAATATACATAGATGACGCGGAAATAATTCTATTGTTTAGAACTGACAGGATAACAAATCAATTTGAGGGTAAACAGAAATGTTTTACTTAACTTCTCTCACCCATAACTTTAATAATTTGAATGTGGTTTGCTACAAATACCAAAATTATATTTAGGTCATAACTTTGGTGTATAGCTTGACGGTCAATTAAAGGGCCTTAAAGTTTCGCCAGTCATGTTATTATAGTGGAATAGACTATTGGTAGAGCAGTTGTAATATCAATTTGATTTTTTATAAAACGAATACAGATAGTGCCGAGCTTAGAAAACTATACTGACGGTGGTTTCTAAAGAAGAATATTGTAAAAATATATAACTTACCTAAGTCAGAGATATTGACTTTTTCCAAAAACGGGTCCGCAACCGGTAACTAGAAAACAAAAAATACAATTATTAAGTATAAGTATTTAGAAAGAAAAAAAGCAATTATTCGTATTATTTACACGTGATATGATAATAGTGTGAAACAATATCAAAGTGTAAATATTAACAAAATGTTAAAAGTGATTCTCTTTATTAACCAGATAATGAACGAAAATTGGTGAAGTAAAAAACAAATTTAAGCCGTGTCTATTTTAAATTTGTAATATTTTAGACTTCATACTAGGGTAAAAGACCTTTTTAACATAATATCATAAATATAATATCGGTAATCCGTTCATGTATGAACAAAAACACCACCGTCTATTTATAAATCTTAGAAACACTGGATGGAGTCTGGATGACAGGAGAACCGCGCTTGATGCCATTTATTATATTAAAAAACTATAAGTCTATGAGCACACTCACACGAATAAATTTATTTCTACTTGAACACAACACACCGAACGGCCAACCACAAAATACCTGTAGCTAGTTTGGCGCGCAATCTTGAACGAATATAAGATGTTAATATTTTACAGATCACAAAGAAAAACAAAATACGTGAATTAGTATTTACATATTATTCCAATTTACAAAATACAGTCATTCCTTTATAATTTTTTTACTTAAATATGCAGCTCTTATTTTACAGGCAATGTGACATATTAAAATCTGACTCATGAAAAAATTGTCGTTGTAATGCGCGTTTAAACTGATCTGTGTGATACTTGATTTTACTAAAAATACACGTTTTATCACCTTCAAGTACACATTACCATACAATTGAAAAGTAAATACGATACAAACGTATGAATTTTATACGCTAGAATAATTGTCGTGACTCGTTCACCGAATTGTAGATTTTGACACGAAAATGAATAAATCTACTTAAATAAGCGATGACTTTTCATTTGACTTGAAGTGTGACCTACTAGGTACTAGGACTAGGTACTATAAAAATGTGAGTAATCCAGGCAAACAATATGATTGAGTGTTTCCATAAGTATTATTTTATTATTTATATTGCCAGGGTGTAGTAAAATCTATAAGGATAGAAGTTCAAATACTCAGCTACGTTTAACATCGACTGTACAAGCGTGCCCTTCTTTTGATCTCTCGCTTTATACTAATTTTAGATGTTGTAAGAGCTCGAGTCAGCTCCACTCTGATGAGCACTCTAAAATAAATTTAATGTAGATTTATCTTTTTTTTTGTTAAATTTCATCTTTAGGATCGCATTAAAATATAAATATAATGTCAATCAATCACAAAAAGGCATTATGTTTTATTCAATATGAGCATTTGCAATGCATTAGAAGAAGCCGCATAAATCTCAGCAAAGGATATCATTTTCTCCCTTTCAATGGGTTTTACATTTTTTTTTAATTAAGGAAACTTTCTTAGCGCTAATTAAGATGCACCAGAAATATATACTTTGCAAAATTTTAACAAGCAGTGGATTAAATAAAGTAAATGTCCTTAACTCCACTGATTGTTGTATTTATAATAAACATCAATTCGTGTGTATGTATTTTTGTACATTATAAACTGGCTCCGTCAACATGGTCACAGCGCGATGAGTCTATGTTAAAATGAGAGTTGGTACGTACGAGTATATTAAAACAAAATCGACAGCCACCAAGATACTTTGTGGATGAACTTGTAGCAGAATTTAGACCTACAATTATAATACTACCGCCTCACCACTTTCAGTACAACACCATTGAATTAATATGGGCAAGTAAGTGTCTAAGGGTACGCAGCAAGAAATAATACAAGTCCACCATTAAATAAGATGCTGGCATTGCTGAATGATGCACGTAACCACGTCACCGCTGAAAATTGGGCAAGTGTAGTAGTAAGGATCAATATCATAGGACTGGAAACGAGATAAGCTTTCGATAAAATAACTGAGTATTATCTAATTAATTATCTAAGTATAATTTTCGATATGTAAATTTTTTAAAATTATGCCCACCAAATTTATTTTCTACATAGGATTGTAATATGTACTCTATTTTTTATATAACAATAATAATTCTGCAAGGTTTTTCGTGTACTCCGGAAGAATTACAATCGTGAGCGTATGTATGTATGTAATAATAAAGAACTGATAAAAAATCATTGACATTCATTTATCGCATTGCCACACCCCTAAAGTTGCTTTCTGACTGTAGGTAATTCAATCGATTGGGTTTTCAAAAACTATTTTAAATTTCCCTAAAGGCAGTTCAGTTACTTGGTGGGCGGCACCTCATAATTAAATGCAATAAAATACCAAAAACGAGCCTCCTGTTTTTGAAAACTGACATTTCAGAAAGTTTTTGTTTATTTTTGATGTTGTCAAAATAATTACAATTTCCTAAAATAACACTAGAAGAGAATACCTAGACTAGACCATAAGTTATAAACAGCGCGCTCTGCTCTTTTTCTAGAATAAAATATTAAAACAGCATTTGTTCATAGGACATACAATGTGATAAAGCTGAAGTAAACATTTCTTGCTATTTCAACGGCACACATTAAGTCTGGTTAATAAGGCTTCATAGATGTAAATTGAAACCTATTTTCTTGTAGCCTATGTAACAGACAGTAAGTAACCTGTCAACCAAATTGAAATATACGAGGTGGGAATTTTAGAATACCCGATCTTCCTCATAAATAATTATTATATTTTATTATACTTCTGTCGTTAGATTTATTTATTTTTCGGATGTCGCTTTACAAAATTTTGTTGTGTTATTTGCAGTTTTAAAACGAGTTGAGTTCAGCGTTATTTCCAAGTGAAATGTTTTCAAAAGATGGAGAAAAGTGATAACATGCTGTCTTTAAAAAAATATTTGAAAATAAATTTACACCAAAAGAGATTCACGATGACATAAAAACGACATTTTGGATATCTACTCCGTCGTACGCCTAAGTAAGAAAGTGGGTTGCAGAATTCAAAAGTGCATATCAGAGCATCAAAGACGACCGAGGTGCGTCTCCTTTTTTCTACAAATTATACAATTAAAGAAACATCGGTAAAGTTTATCTTACAATGACAAACCGGAGATTGACTATCATGGAAATTGCTGACACTAAAGGGATCTCGTACAAACGAACACAAAACACGTTTTAAGGTTTCCACTCGTCGGGTCTCCAGTTCTTTATTTAAGAGGCTAATGTGCAATATTTTATTCATAGATTTAAACCCAGATAAGAGGTAAGATATGAAGGAAAAAAGGGCGAAATAACTAAGACAGAAAGTTTTCTATCATAACGGCAATTTTCTATCATAACGACTATGTAACGAAATAATTACCATCACCTCCTGAGACAACTACATTATTTCTACCATATCAATATATTTAAAATTTTGTTAAAATAATATTGTTACAACATTAAATTGTAGTCGAAATTTGCAATTTATTATCTAGGGTGGACAATTAGGTTCGGCATCCTTTAAGGTGACAAAATGCAATATTGGCTATATAAAAATATATTAAGTATGCGTATAAAAAACTAAAGATTCATGAATATACATATTTATAATATGGAAACTAATATTTTAGAGTCACAGTTACTTAAACGCAATTGATGGTGGTATTGGTTCTTTTACCACCAACCGAAAATAAACTTCATCGTCTAAAACTGTTACTTTTCTAGTTTCTCTCGCATAAACCGCATTTGTGTGTTTTTTTTACTGTAATAATTAAAATCGGTCTACATTCTCAAATTTAATTCCGTCACTTTATTTTCATCACGACACGCATCTCAAATAACACATTTTGATATAAAACATTTAAAGTCATTTAGTTATAATAGAGACGATCCTACTTTTAAACTCTACTAACACAAAATAACGAAATACTAAATTGTCTTATAATTCAAATTGGTTAATTGTATGTGTATAAAAAAACTACCTGTTATGAATTGTAAAACAAGACATCCAAAATTAGTATGATATCGAAAATTGTTAGGTGTATTACACAGTATTATATTTACACATGAGTAATATTTTAATTTAATATGTTTACAAATAGAGTCCACAAGCTAGAACTAGGTCGTTTATCTCGGTTAACAATCAAAACCGTCATTTATCATTTAAGATGACTATATGATTTCGATAAACATGTACGTTTACAACGTTACACATGTTAAATTTTTAAACTGATTTCAGATTCGTTTGGAATAACATTTTAATCGGAAAGGTGATGAAATGATGTACTTTTTTAAAACATTACCTTAAATTTAGAATTTAAGTTCATACAAAATTAAAGATGTTGACAAGAACTAAAAATTTAAATTGATATAATGCTTTAAAAATATCATTATGCAGTTCTGTGTTTTTTTGAAACAAATATAAAGACATTTTTTTAAGGTTTTGAGATTTTTCATATATGCTAATATGGATAGTTTTATTTTTATTTTGTAATCTTATTGAAATAAATACACAAATCTAAATTTCTCTTTAAATTAACAAAATTATAAAATGAATTATTGTTTAAAATAACTTTCTTAATTAGGGCACAGGTAAACACCGTAAGTTAGTTTCAATTTTCAATGTGTCAGCGTAAAGAATAGCTTTGATGCCAGACTACAATGCACAAACAATATTGCCTTTAGAGGAGTCATTGGCAAACATTGTTATAATAAGTATCCGATTAAATTATGTGGAATTATGTCGCATTGAGAGGATATATTTCATCGTCGCCTTTTAAGTACTTATCGCATTTTATGTTTGATCTTAATGACATGTAAAGTATCACTTAACATGTCACTAAGTGAAACTTCTTAAAATGAAAACTTATGGTGCCTGATATAGTGCGATTTTATTATTGCTTTGTAAGATTGACTTTTACCAGATAGAGACATATCTACCTAAATACATAACAAAAAAGATAAAATATGACTTGTTGTTAATACGTTGTTAGATTTTTTCCGCTACAGTGGAACAATTGTGTGTTTACTTTGATACAAATACGAAATAAGGTTTAATATTTGAGATAAAAAGTTTATATCTGTATATTTTAAATTTAAAAGTAATTTATATGATTCTCATCCTGGAGTGATCACCCACGTAGAGTTTTTACTAAATTAATTGGAATGTTGAATTGTTTTAGCTTAGTTAAAGGATGAAAACGAAGATTTAATACATAATCATTAAATTATATTATACAAAGTAAATTACTAAACCACACAACTTAATTAGGGATCTCATGTTTTACTCGATCATAGCAGGAACTAGTTTTTTCCAAAAGAAGTAAGTTTTCTCCGTAATAAATAAATTCCGTAAAAAGTAAGTGATATCTCACGACGCGAGTATGTAGGTACGTACGTTTAGGAAAGCCTTTTAGTACCTTTTAGTATGAATAAGAAAATATTATTTGTGTAAAACTGAGTAAACATATTTTATTAGTAATTTACCATATAATTGTGTCAATGAAAGAGACGATGATATAATAATATATAATAAAATAAATAATAAATATATAATAAATAAATTGTAATTGAACTATAAATAAAATGCCATGAAATAAACGGATTAATAAATGTAGTAATGGATATATAAATGTCGACTTAATAATAATCATATCAGGTGGGAGATGTATAAGTAAGCTAAGTTGAAATATTAAATGTGACGAAATTTATGAGGAGCTTAAAATATTCTATGCAATTATGATTTTATTATTCTCGAAAGTTCTTATGAAGATGTAAAATATTTTATCCTTACTTATTTATTTTCTCTAGATATGTTTTGGTAAGAATTTTTTAATCAAAATGTTATATAAATTTATGATTATATTTATTTTAATGCATTTTTCAATTATAAATTTACATTTATCCTGTCTGAGAATAAAGTTGTGAGCCGAGTCGATCTTTTCTAATATTTTTCTATTAACATAATTTTTCTATGTGTATGTGTTTGACTTTTGTATGATAACTTCTTTTTTACATACCAACCTAAATATTTTATTACTGAGGAAGAACTTTAACTAAATATTTGATAATCAATGTTTTACTGTTAGGATAATGATGATCAAAGCATAACTCATTGTTTTGATATTTATTTACCTTTGTATTTAAAAAAATATTACATGTATGTTTTTTTAAACACGAGGAACAGGAAGTGTGTGTACAACAAGGAAATGACTAATCACATTTAGACTATTTGGACTGAAATGACAATTGACTACAGTTAGCGACAAAATAACGGGATATTGTATCAATTTTTCTGACTTTTATACAAAGTGTCGTATTAAACAAAAGTATGCCTTGTATCAATGATGATAAGAATACATTATTGTTGGATTCTTACCCCTCTCGAGTCTCGGAACAGCATAGCGGCATGGTGCGGATCAAGGAAAGCGTCTGAGGCTCGGTGCCGAATAGTGGGTACGTTTCCCAACGAAGACCGCCGTTTTTCTTCTGCCTGTGTCGCCACCCGCCGAAATTGTGCACCTGTGTATGAAACGAAAAAATCATCAATAGCACATACTTGAAACCAACTAAAACAATTTATGGAGTTGTGCTTTTGTTACGGGAGAAATATTATTGCTCCAGTGTAAATCTATAATTTAACAATTGTACAATTGTGTAATTGTTATTTATCTTTAACTGTTTTTTGATAAAAAGAGTTTCTTCTCAAATTATTTTTACCTGCGTCTAATTTTAATTGGGATAGCCTCACTACCAGTCATCGTTTATCAATACATAAAAGTTGTAATACATTTTATAATTAAAAAAGCCATCTGCGTATCTCTTATAGTATAGACCACGCCCCCTAGTGTTATTTTTTTGTTAAGACAAATTTAACTTATACACATTTATCCGTCGACTGGTTGATAATGATAGATCCTTTGCTGTAATTTTTACAATAGATTTGCAAGTTTAGTGAAAGGCGAAAAAAGCAGTAATCTTTCCAATAAATAAACGGTATCGGTTATTTTCCCCGAATCTCAAAAAAATACTACGGTCTTAATTAAGGTATTACTTTCAAGGCTTTGGGTCATCGTATCACTAACAAGACAGTTCTCAGAACGTTGTAATTTGAACATAAATTCAAACTTTACTTTATGATTAAATGACTAGTATCGACAAAAACTAATTACAATCAATAACGCGATCATATTTAAATGTGCTAAATAAGCACTTATAAAAGTTATCCTTATTTAACAAATGCTAATTTGAAAGATTATTGCACATGCAACAAACACTTAAATGTCACTTTTATAAAAATAATAAACAATTATTCTGATAGAATATATACTAGACCCGCATGGCGGGCTATAGCCAATGTTTTTTACATTAGGTAAGGCGAAACATTAATAAGCCCATAATTATGTTATAAGTTATAGTATAATATCATTTGCTTCTGTCAACGGTAAATTTGTTCCAAAATCTATTAAGGTAGTATACTGAATAAAAAACAGGGTAAAGCGGAAGTCCCGAGGCAAAGCATCAATAGGAATACCCGAACCATCCCGATGTGCGTTTCGCGATTTTTTATAGTTTTTGAGTTAATTTTTCACAAAGACTTCAATTTATTAAGGTATGTACTTCATTTTTTTTTAATTAGGTGAATATTATACCTTGTACAAACAAAACCAATTATGGTCAAAGGTACAGTATCAATGAACAAGTATCCTTTGATGAAACCCCTTGATGGATTTTTTGCGGCTTCTTCTCAGTACAAGGTTTCCCGGCGTAGATATTACTTACAAAACCATGGCGGAACTGTTGACGTTAAATACACGCATTATAAACGCTCTATTGAATAAAAAGTATTTTATTTTTCTTTTTGAAATTAAGATATTCACTTTCCCGGTCTAAATAGTCCCGGGAAATCATAAAAGTTGGCACTAAATATAGAAACAGCCCTCATCTCGACCCAGCCCCTCATCCCAGAAAAACACGGTATAAAACACTTTTCTTAATTTTGGATTTCCTAAATTTAGTGACGGCTGAGCTTAGCTTATTTTTAACACAAAAATGTGTATATTATATAGTATAAAATAAATATTTAAATATTTATAATATATATATAATATCTAAATATTTATAGTTTTATTAAGGTATTTTTTGTTGAAATTTTGATTCTGACAAAATTCCATTTATTACAGTTAGATGACAGTGTTTAAGATTTATGTTTTATAATTTAATTTCAGCTAGTACTACTTACTACAGCTGACATATTTAATTCAGTTATTTTGGTGACATTGTTATTGCCTCAATACATTGTTAAAAACTAAATGATTTTTTAA
The DNA here is from genome assembly GCA_927399485.1 of Calamotropha paludella. Lineage (NCBI taxonomy): Eukaryota > Metazoa > Arthropoda > Insecta > Lepidoptera > Crambidae > Calamotropha > Calamotropha paludella. The sequence continues at coordinate 24,982,039 of OV656803.1, read as the reverse complement.
GTTGTATAGCATTGGACATACAAAGATGATAAGAAATGTTGTGTTTCATTGTCGATCTAAAAAAACACTAACAGATAAAGAAATAGTTCTATATCAATGGGTTTTCAAAGACAAACGAAAGAACCCGAAAATCCCGTGATTCAAATAAAGAACCGGTCCTTCATTTCTTAGACCCACCCGTTTGCTCGGGTGCTTATCTAATTGTTACCTATTGGCGTTGCTCGTAATTGTCACCTTACAGATGATCCCCTTTGATTAGTTGTAATTGCTCTAATTTATAAGAAAGTACAATGATAATTTTATAACATGTAAAAAAGAACGTAAATTTTTGCAATATATATTTCAGCCTTTTTTTCGTTTGAGACCGGATCTTAGAAATTAATAGCTACGAAATTAATGATTTCAAAGCGAGCAATTTGAAATGCTTACTTATAAAATCGCGAGTAAATTGGCATTTAAATGCAATTAAATCAATAACTCAACATGCCTCTCAGATACACACGCAGCTAAATGCGTTACTTTGCATCTCATACCTAGTAATTTTTTCATACATATAAAGAAAAGTCTGTGCCACTAAATTATTATTGATAAGTAATACCAAATTTAGTTTTACGTACACTATTATTTATATGTCACGACTTCGTTAAGAGTCTTAATATGTCAATTAACCTGATGAAAAGTAATTATATATCATGACATATGATAGATAGATACATAATAAATGCATATTTATTCGCTTAAACATAATATACTTTATCGAGCTAAAGTATATAACACATAGCAAATCGGACCTCAAATCAAACATAAACTATTGATTAACGTGGTTCAATACTATTTTTAAATGACGAATGAGAACAGATGTCTTAAATAGGTAGGTACTTGCCTAATCAAATGAATCCCACTAGCTCCATATAGCTAGTTGTAATATTAATATTTATAGACTAAACAAGTTATGCTGGTGACTTTGCAAAACTAGAAACTTCTGAATATTAAAAGTAGGTAACTTTAAGAGTTATTTTTAGTTTTACATACCGTATAATTGAAGTTTACTCATAATGTATCAATTAACCAATATAGGTTCATTACAATAAACTCATATTTATGCATGGTTCCTTTACCTATTCTTTATATGGAGCTTCTAGTGTATTATAGAAGACTTTAAAAAATATTGCCTACACATTTACTATCCGTTGATATAGTACTTCCGATTAAAAGTGATTACACTGTGGAGTATGGATCGCCTTTTCAATTACTAAGAGTATAGGGGCGCAGTCTTTGTATTTGATTTTTATTTGTTAAATCAGATCATCAATGTGAAAACCTCTTTAATTATAGACTTACTTAATCAGTTATTATTAGGCATTAAATTTTATTCAAAGCTCTATTTTTGATATGATGATGGATGATTGAACTACTAACTATATTGTTAATTAAAATGTTACTAATAAATAAGATTATTTACATTGCACATTTTATATTATTATAAAATGTTATTAATTAAACAATAAATTATAAGCTGAAATTAACATATCAATCCTACAACTCTACCTTATTGATAGTAATAATGCGGAGTTCTAATAAAGTATAATAAAGTAAAACAATTTCAATAATCGCTTTATTCAGTCGCGAAATGATTTTACAAATTATGTGTAAATATTTAATTACGTTTAGTTAAAGTATTGCATTTTATTGAGCCACGTTGAATGTTAACGCTTTTGACGCTTTTAACGAGTTTCTGTAAATTTGTTTAATTTATAAAAATACCAAATATGGGTTGTAAATTTGATTCATTAATGTAAAACTCATTTAAATTAAGTTCTTAGCATTTTAAATAATAATTTGATTTGTTATGATATTTATTTTTAAGAGTCTATAAAGAATTGTACTTGATTTTTGTTTTTAATAGACTGTAAAAGCGCCACTTAGACACATTATTTTTCGGTGTTCCGAAGCGTAAGCTCTGTACTTCTCCTGTAATCTCCGAGAAGCAATAATATAAAGCCTGGTTTATACCAAAGCTGTGTTTTGGCGATGAACCCTGACGATGAGCCGACAAGTACTATAGGAAGAAAAATTAAATACGATAGTAGGAACAATAAACTTTTAATATGCAGAAAAACTTGATTTAGAATTTCGCAAACGAGTGATTATTAAGGTTATTAAATTACTTAGGTCACATATCGAAAATTGTGATAGTGACTTAGCTAGCTTTGGTGATATTTTACAACGTAAACGTAGCAGGAAGTTATATGAATCTTACGATAATTTTGCTACATACAAAAACGTATATTTCTTTTAATAAATTAACCTTTTCTTGGGTTCTTTTTTGGTCAGGCTCTGTTTACATGAAGAGTTTCGTAGTAGCTCTCAAATGCATTAGCAATCGTACAATACCATACGTCTGCATTAAATATAAAGATTCTACCTTTATATAATATTAAAAATTGATGTTAATAATGTTTATCTTCTCCAATAAATAGCTTAAGGGTTATTTGATGATTCAAATAATAAGTTAAGGTAATTTAACAAGAACAATAAACATTACAATATTCTTCAACGTGAAATAAAGTACCCAAAACATTGAACGGGGGCTAGGGTTATAATTCTTATCTATTTGGTATTCAAATTGATATATTGTCTTGGGCGGTCTAAGTAAAATGCGCCACAAACTAACAATAATTAAACTATAAAATGGTTGATATTGACTTAAAAGTAGAAACATATAACAAAATATTACATGTACGATTAGGCACATTCAATTGAACGAACCTTCTAAATGATTTATAAATACATCTGCCGTTAGTTTTTGTAAATTAAAAGAGACGAAAACTTAATTTGAACCGTCACCGTATATGCTTTAACTTAAAACACTTGTGATAGAAAATCCGTTTGCAGTTTTACTAATTTTGACCTAGTTGTTTGTATTTTTACTCAAAATGACGGTTTAAGAACCTCGTGACATAAAAATTGCATTGCATTAAAATTATTTAATAATGTAATATTTATTCCCAATCATTCTCAGCACATGTTTCACTTTCACACTTTTGACTATCACTGACTTCAAAATTTAATGTTAAAAAATTCAAAAGATTTTATGTTAAATTTTTCGTTAAATATATTAAATTTATCATTATCGGTTTGTGAAATAGGCTCAAAGTGTGATGATTCAAGAGGCATTGAAGAATTTCAATTAAGAGAATAAAATTTAATGCATGATTAATAATTTTTTGTTTTATCTCTCCATTAATTGCGTAGTAATAAATAAAAGTTTTGACAAATCGAAATAGTGGTCGTTTTCCATAGTAATCGTTTTAGGTAATTTTTTATTAGTTTATTAATATGTAAAGTAATTTATATATTTTAAAACAAGTCATTATAATCACAGTAAAGTAAAAATAATTAACATTAATTATGCACCGATTTTCATTTAACAGCTACCACGAATAAACTCACAAAAAGGTTGGTACAAAAATAAAGCGGTGCCAAAAAAGTTTCACACAGTTCTTTTCTACTCAGTAATTATATTTTATGCTAATTTAAATTATTGTACAGTACAATGTATATGGTCCACTTCAGTTTAAATGACATTTATTATGAGTGTACGATTATTAATTAAATACAACTACTACTACGTTTAATAAAAGTAAAATAAACTATATAATAACACGAAAGGATCCGAAGCAAATATATTTCATTGATAATGAAATCCATCAAATGGACCAATGCGTAAACATTATATCAATATAACTATTTATAATTATTGTTTACGAGTAACAAATCGAGATATCAATGATCGTTTGCCTGGTGTTGGTAATATATAATGACGTTTCCTTCACAGGAACTTTCATGCTGCCTTATCATAATTTTAGTCGGGTGATTATCACAAAGTGCGTGCAATGTTTGTCCAGGCCTAAGAATTTTTATGTGCTGATTGGCGTGTTTTTCAAACCGTAGTGTTGTACAATATACCCTACATAATATAGCCCAGGTTATCTAATTTTTTTTTGTGATTCCAAAACCCTCTTTGGCGCGTACTTTACATATATACTTTTGTGAAGCGGTAATACCAATTTTTCAAATAAAATACGCCTAAAATTTCAAGGTCTTTGGTTTCAAATCGTTGTTTTATTTGTAGAATTTATGGCTGGCCAAAAATTATTCTTTAGTGTGGTATAACCGTAAAAACATTCATATGAATAATTCCCGGTAGCTTTCAGCCGCGCCCGCTTGTAAACGCCGGTGGAAGACGTGGGGAAGTATCTACACCAACGAGATTAGTAAGAGTATCACCCGCTCATGAATTAAGTGATTTTACCTTCAAGTAACACACACTACAAAATTTAATTATTGTATATTGCTGTATTGTATATTGTATTAACTTCAAGTTGTAATGAGTAATATTTTTTAGCTTACACTATTGTAAACTTTTGTTGGCGTATTTAGCCCGATAAAGCGTTTATTAACAGATATGTATTTGTTTAATCTGTATTTCATGAACATTGTATTAATTTTATGTCAAAAAAGAAATTTTACAAAAAACAAAAGTAGGAGTATGATTTCTCCTACCTATATACATATTTATGCTTTGTGTAATCTATTTCAAATTTAGCATATTTTTCTGTGCATTAGCTTATTCCAAAATTAAGCACGTATTTTATGGTCACGTGAATAATGTTACGTTACCAAGTAATCAACATTTTATAAAAAGTACATTTATTTGTCATTTACAAAAAATCCTAATCCCATTTACTACTGAGGGATAAATGTATGTTAATAGGCGTCAAACTTTAATAAAGGTGTAAGTTTTCATTTATTTATATTATTTAAAGTTTTAATAGGAACATAAGTGTTGAATTATATGTCTTGCCTTTCTATTTCCATCAAAAGTTCGATATTTGGAGTAGGAAATCCGTTGCGCCTACGCATACTGGGAGAACGGCGAACATTATGTGGGTCTTTCCCCTGCACTCCTTCCCGACGATAAATGTGCGTCGAGTTGGTTTGTAGGGGCCGACCCACTAAACAACCGCGATGTCCCATACCCGTCCCCCAGTCGACCGAAATTGACTGCTATTTTAGTATAGAACATACCTATATCAATCAAATAAAAATAATCAAATGCGTAAATTATTATTTACCTTCTTTAAGAATTGTGTCATAAATATGATACGTGGCACCACAGTCTTCAAGAAGTGGCCTTTTCATAACTCGATGAAGATGATCACCATCGAGTGATTTAGAGCGTGAACGAAACTCGGCAGCATCGGTTTTGACTGCATCATCATTACCAATAGACGGCACTGCACACGAACCTCTTCGCCCATCAGTCGAGTCATGTCGCCAGTGCCCAACTTTCTTGCCAAAAGTTCGAATTAACTCTTGGATGGAATGGTGTTTATGTCGATGTCCGCTAGCGCTCGATCCAGATCCCCGCCTTTCTTGAACGTGTTGTTGATCTTTGGAATTGTTTGCAGTTTCAGATAATTTTTGAGCAAAACTCTTATTGTCAAATCTACTTTTAAAAGAAGCGTGATTTATCCTTGTGTTACTGATCTCACCGTATCTTTCACATTTACTATATTCGTTTTCCTGTATATCATCCATACCATCGTTATAAAGAGGTGACATGTAATGGCGGTAATCATGTCGAGGAGCTTGGTAAGTATTAACTCCTATCTGGTATCGTTCGCTATCGCTTCTTCTTCGACTATCCACATGACTGGTGTGATAGTGATTTTGTGACGGAGAACCTTTCCCCTCCATAACATCACGAAAATAGCTCGCAAAATTTGGATATCGATCACGCGGACTCGAAGCAAATTCAAAAGGACTGCCCGATGGTCCCCGTAGACTCCTTTGAGCGTAGGAACCTCTTGGATTGATTGGTATTGATTTAGTTTGACTTTCATTGTTAATGGTGTTGCGAGAATCAACAGAGCTCAGTGTAGAATACCAACTTTCTGTACTGTCTTCTTTTTCAAGAGGTGGTGTGGATTCCCTAGAGTGATGTTTATGCAAAAAGTGTGACAGCCCATGCATTTTGTTCACTCACAATTTAGTCACACTGTATACACGGATTCTCTACATCGTTAATGCTAGTAGAACTAAAACAGCAAACGCTTGGAATAATTTGAGGTCATATCTCGGTGTAGCCGTTAGCGGAGCTTAAAGATATAGTATAGTTTTATAGGGCGACAATAAATAAATTATCGGATAAACAAACGAAAAAGAAGTACATATATAAAAATAATTTATCACAAAGGCGCTTCGAATACTAATTTCGCATAAGTATTTTATAAACAGCTGCATCGCCACAATCATCGATAACTATAAATATAATGACTCAGACCTTGCGCGCTGTACAAAACTACTCACGGTCAAATAAAGAATTTTAATTCCTGTTATACAATGTGGTTTCTTACTTAGATCGTGAAGCATGGCAGTGAATGAAACTGGTTTTGAAGTGATTCAAGGTCGGCGTGCCCTATATTAAAAGGGGGTTTGAACATTTCATCGCGGGAACGGGGGGTGACCTTCATCTCAGACAAAAACTTAACGGCCAGGACGCATGCGTGCATGGGTGGCCCTGTGGTATGCTTCCTTCTCATGGCCAAATTCAATAATACCGACGCAGTACGAGAACGAGGGTATTGAATAACATACTGTAAAAAATAAAAATGTCTATGCACCATCCACGTGAATGTTGTTCATGTGGCGTTTGGTGAATAATAAGATTTTTATCGATTACATTTATCAGGAAATCACAAGACAGTTAAATAACTGTATGGAGGTCATATCATTATTCTTTAAGTATTCCATATAAAATGTTCATAAAAATGGAGACTTTTGGCGACAAAATTTAAGAGATCTTAGATGGAAAAGTCTGCAAGCAAAAAGGTAAAGCTAATATAATATATATCTTCATTAAGGTACATATTCTTTTTTTATTTTAACATTGACCATGCCAAATTACTATAAAATTTAAAATACGCCCATAAAAAAGCAACCACATTCCCGACTCTTCCTAATAAAATGCGGTTGTTTTTTAAAGGCGTATTTACATCTTATTCATTAAGGTCTTTTTAAACAATATATTGCTCTATTATCTTTTTTTTTTAAAGAATACGATGAACAATCTTGGTTAAGAAAATATTTGATAGAAAGAATTTTTATTTTTTTATAACTATTAGATTTTTTTTGAGTGATGATATTTAAATTGAACTACTTGGACTCAGATCGATTATGGTCTAAACTACGCAACGACATTTGATAAAAAGTTAAAAGATATCAACTGTAACCTGACTGTGACTCAAGATCATTTAAATATATAGGATATTCAAATAACAATTTTTTAAATTAATTTCGATAAATGCTTCTGTTCTTTAGGAACATCTTTGTTAAATTGTTTGTGCCTTAAAATTAAATCCTTCTTCTTCCAATATATCACATTCAGAAAAACCTTGTTCTTTACGACAATATGTAAAAATAAATACCTTACTATATTTACCACAAGCATGTTTATTGTATTAATTACAAACTGACATAAAAACACAAATGGCCGTCAAATAGTTTAATTAATAATGAGAAAAGCAATAATGTATAAATTGATTTGTCTGGCACATTCCAGAAAAAAATACTGGTCCGTAGTTGGCTGACGTCTTATGTTTAACACAATATTATTTTAATCAGTCGAAAAGTAATTAGTCGCTGAAATAAGGACTGCAAATATTTTTATTAATTTCAACTGTGTGTTTCGTTTCTCATAAGATATTCTCTAAACCAGGATATTGAATCATAATGTTCTAGACACTAAAATAATATTAAATAAACATTATTTGCGACTATACAGGTAAATTACTGAAGGTTATCGCAAAAAAGGCTTCTAAGCAAGTTAGCAAATAAAAAGAGTCCGGCTTCGGGAGGCGGATTTATATCGTTATCCTATTAACTCCAGTTAGACAGCGTATCCGAAAATCCTTATATTTTAAAAGTCTGAAACCTCTGTAAATTCTGTACCAATGAATATACGAAGAAATTTAAATTACCGTATACAAAACAATGACAATGCACCAGCATAATTCGATGGACACACAGACCTGCTTTTCTAGGTGAATGTCATAGGTACCACACGTTATGAACTCGGATAGTGATTGCGCACTAAAGAACTCATAGGAAAATGCCCCATTTCTAGACAGACCACGACCTGAGGCCCTACCATCACCTCTAACCGCGATTCCAGTTCAGCAGTTGAAGAGAGACGACACTATAAACCGCGTATAGCGGCATCTCACTATGATTATCAAAATTGTAATTTAAGTAAAATTATGATTGCCAATGTGATAATACGGATTTCTAATTTTTGTCATGAAGTATTTTAACTTTTTTTATATTCTAAGGAAAATTTTGACAAACATTACTGATAAAACATTATAATATATATAAAATATATTATTTAAATATAAATTTTTACTTCAATAATTGAATTTCCTATTTATTGATCATAATATACCTATTCAGATGCACCTGCCATATGCATTTATACGTAATTCGAGACGTCGGTAGTATATGTCGGTAAGAATTATTTCCGTTCTAAATACCAAATTAAATAGCTAACGATAACACTGTTCTACTTTTGCTGTTATAGCATTATAATTTCGTTGCTTTTTCCCCTTCTCGTATTAATTATTGCCTAATTTACAAAAATATATATTTTAAATTCTTAAAAAAATCTATATCAACAGTATAACACCAGCTGTATATATTATATATAACAGCTGTATATATTTATCAGATTGATATTTTTAATAAAAAAATACAAAGAAAATTAAGAAGAAAAAACTAAAATGTTGAGTCTTTAAATAGAAATAAATTATTGCATTTAAGTTAAATTGAAGCTCAAGTTATTATTGTTACGAACTTGTGAAAAAGCGATTTACAATTATATGTATTGATAGTCTTAGATTTATAAAATATCGTAAAAATGGTCGATGAAACTATGACAAGTACAGTAACACGAAAAGTCTTTATAAATAGCTTCATAATACCAGTCCGTATTAATAACTTCACGATATATTCAAAAGATTTGACCATTGTTATAATTTAATATCAATCAATTCGTGTCAAGTGATTATGAGTTAACATTTCCAACATTATCTAAGAGATACTGTCATTCTTATACATATTGATTGTCCTTATCAAATTAATCACGTAGGTACCAGATAGGTATATCAAACAAAACAAAATTAAGTTCCATTTGTTGTCTTTTTTATATATATGTATTTATCTAGACAACGACCTTTCTTATTAAAATCAGCATGGTCACTTAGATATCTTTAATTATGCTGTTACTTTATAAATAACACTGTTCATGTACATGGAATAGATGAAAGAAAAAGAAATTTGAGAATATAATTACAAACATAAATGTTCCTAAGCAGCGTTGAATCTAAACGATTACAAACGATTTTGAACATCGAATATCAAGCCTCACAACTGCCTAAACATTATAGCAACGTTTGAAAGATATATAGTAATGGCTGAGGTATTTTTCAGCTCGGAAATTCATATATTGGAGAAAATCAAACATTATTCATAAAATAAAATTGCAGCCATATACTTTCTTAGTATGTATGTTCACTAAATGTATGAAGATCATAAAATGATCTTTATAAGAAAAGTTAATTAAATTATATAACTTACATAAAGAACCTGTGAAAAGAATAACTTAAATAAAGAACAATACTTAGAGATATGCTGAATCTGCTCACCTCGCACGTCATTTTATAGTGTTAAAGGGAGAAAAACAAATACCTAGTCTACCAGCTAAATGTCACTACGACAATAACATTAACGAGAGTCACAAAAACAGTAGAGTCGAAAAGTCTTTGCAAATATTATTTTGTTATCCTGTCTATAATGTTCGTTGTTTTGTTAAGAATAATAAGGCTTTATAGAACGTACAAAAACGTAATTATCTATTTCCGTGATATTTACAGCTTGTTTACCATGTGGCGCAATGCGCCAGTTATATGAGTTGGCCATACATCATGCACCATGTGCTGTATTAGTGGACAATATAAACACGACCGACGCTCCATGCCGGCTCTACCGAGATTAGACTAAGGATATATCTTTATAAAAACCACCTCAATGCACAGTTGTTTCGACATGAAATATCACTATATATCATAATTAGATAAGGTTATTCACTTTTTATCGTACTATTTACGACTGCTTTAAACGCAATACACGCCACGCACTCACGACCGTCGTTGGAGTACTAAGTTAGTGAAGTAAGCAAGGCGAGAGGGAATGAGAGGGCCATAGAGAGGCGAGGCGGCAGAGGCAGCAAGCGAAGCGACCGCGTGGCTAGCACGCGACGAGCGATTAAACGAGACCACTCCGAACGACACACAGACGCGAACATCAACCAACCCATCCTTATAACCCAGTAGGTCAAAATTAATGTGAACTTTATACTTACTCTATTGTATATTGTACTGGTTTCGACGATAAATTAAACAAATAATAATAAATACTGTCACCTTAATAATTAACCCGATGAAATAGTGACACCAATCATTTATTTTTTCTAGTTCCGTCCTCAATGTGGACTGCTTATACACGGATGACAAAAATATACAAATGTAGTGAGTACGAGCGGTGGCTGCCGAAAAATATTGGATATTTTCTATTTACTGGATATTAGTTAAATAATCGGAGAGGCATTTTGAGTATTGTCTGCAACTTTGTATTTATTTTTTGTTATTGTTATGAAACTTATATATAAAAATCCGTGTATTTTTTTTTTATTTTACACCTTAAGCCAGACTTAAAAATAAATTTTATTCTGATACTATTTTCACACAAGTTTGCCAGACCATTTAGAGATATTATGTAATTCCGAAGATTTTATTTAAGTAATTAAGGGGCCGTCCATTAATCACGTGATTTTTTTCGGCATTTTTTAAACCCCACTCCCCCATGGTGAGGTTTATATCACGTGTATTTTTTAGTACCTACAAAGAATCTTATTTTATTTTAATATTTTTAAAATACAGGTGTAAGTATCATCTTATTTCATTATATAAAATTGAAGACTACAATAATAACGTGTAGAGGTAAAACTGTTTTTATACTAATACATGAACATAATTTAATGTACAGTATCCTCGGACCACCGATTAGCGAGACTTTCTTCAACACCAATAACTGGATAAGCATCTTGCAAGTTAGTTGTTGGCACAGTGCTTTGTTGAAGATCAAAATCGGTTTCATCAAGCCACTCGGCGTCATCATTTTCGCGCACTACGCAGAGAATCTCTCTCGATCTACTGTTCGATCGTCGCGTGAGGATGCGGGAAGGACGAACATTGTGCATCTCTAGACTATTATTGCTCGGATTCAGTTATTTGTGACAAGAATTCACATGTGCCTTAGGTTTTTTCTTTGTACAGAAGTAAGCCGCTTTCGTTTAGTACGCGTTTGACGAAAAAATAAATACACGTCTCGCCGCTTTTCGGTTCCGTATCGCGCGTTTAATGAAAAATAAATACACGTGATATATTACTACGCCCCCCCCCCCCCCTTGTGATATTTCGTGATTTTTATGGACCCCTCCCCCCTTCCGAGCCTCACGTGATTAATGGACAGCCCCTTAGATATAAACAAAATTAAACATCAAGAATATCACAAAACCTTTATCCGTCATACATGTTATTTTAATGTTAGTGTTTAGCTGGATATATTTTTATTGGATAGAAAAATTGCATTGTATAGTATGTATTGAAACTGATAACATTATAAATACGTTAACCTATAGGTACTAACGTTTCCTTTAGTTAACATATTCAAGATAAAAAAAAGCATTTAAAAATGGAGATCATATATTAATATCCGAATAGCAAACTAATTAGGTCTTGTGAAAAAATTATTGGTCAAGGATCAAATTAATTAATTAATCAGTCAGTTAATGCAAATATTAAAACATCTGTTATAAGTAAATATTTTTTATAATTATCCAAAGAAATCATTAAACTGAACTTATTTTAGGTGTAAGGCGGAACACGAATCCACAAGTTCTAATTATCCGGCCGAAGACTCTAAGCTACCACGACTATGACAGACCCGTTAAATTTTTTTTAGAATTTTTTTAAGCTGACGCAAGCGCCACCTCTTCACGTTCAAAGTTACAACGATCTTTTAGGGGCCATTCATTTATTTCGTAAGACGATTTAGGGGGGAGGGGGGTCGACCATGTCTTATTTTTTCTTATAAGGGGGTAGGGGGGAGTCTCGATAGTTCTTACGTAAGATCACAAAAATGCGCAAAGTTGAAATTATATTTCGAAAAAGCACGGGCAACCGCGCGAGTGTCCAGGTTCGCTCGGATGCATATGGGTAAAAACTTCATGGCCGTATTTCAAATATTGAAAGAGAAAAAGCTTTAGCCATATATTCCAGGCGAGGCCAAGAAGTCTTGTCGGCACAAGAGTCGGTTGAGTGGGTTTTGAGCCACTGGACTGAAAATCTTATGTAGGTAAAGATTCATTATTAAAATCAAAGTTTATTCTATCAAAAAATAAAAATTATTATTACCTTTGTAAGTACAAATAAAAAAATCTAAAATTTATTACTTTGAAAAATAAATATTAAAAAAAGCCAAACGTGTATTCATTTTTGCCTTTAGATTCTTACGTAATAAATATTAAACAGGGGGGGAGGGGGTCGACCTATTCTTATTTTTGCTTACATAGGGGGGGAGGGGGTCAAAAACTAGCGAAAATAGTCTTACGTAATAAATGAATGGCGCCTTACTATTATCTTGGAATTATTTATGTAGATAAAAAAAAATCTAGGAAAGTCTCAAAGTGGCAGACCACAAGTTTATAGTATAACTAATATCTAGAACTACTCCGGCGGTCACCTATTAGACTACAAGGTGTGACCCAAATTTCACCGGCACGCAAAACACCCGGCATGTGAATAAAAACGAGAGCGACCACAACGTTTAACAGGTATGACTGATTAAATAATCTCGTTCTCCCATTTTCTATGGCTAAATATTACGTCTTCTTGTTCTACGCAATAAAAATCAAGTAGTAAAATCTAAGACTAAAACAATTCACTCTAGATGTCTTTAAAAAGAATCTCAATGAGTTCATCTATCAATTGACCCCATTTTACATTTTAATTTTGTTACCGACGTTTATTACGTATCTAATAAAAAAGGTTCACATATATTTAATTGGTGTTGTTAGCATTGTAACGGAAATACCGTAAATATAGGAAAATGTGTTGGAAAAATTATTCTCAAAAGATACTTCCCGTAAACATGGTTCACTTTCATGTTTTACTAGCCTAACGTCAAAATTTTATTTTTGGAAAAAAATGTCTGTATTATGTTTATGAATTGATTAATGTGCATCCAAATTTCATTAAATTTAGTTCACTAAACTACACTTCAACACCGTCTAGGTATTTTTTATATAAAGTTCTAAAACTCAAAAAATACTGGCGGGTTTATAAATCTTTAAATGAAAACTTATTTAGTGGATCTTTCTGAATGATTCCAAATATTAACTTGAAAAAATAAATAAAAAACAAAACATTTGCGCGGCAAAATTTGTATTAATTATGTCTGTCATCATGTAGCGGTGCCTTTTAACGGGAGACGAAATGTTAAGAGTAGTAGATATGCTCCAAGCTGGGACTTCTCAACGGAGTATTGCCGAGGAGATTGGAGTAAGACGAAACGTGAGATCAAGATTGTGGCGGGAAACGCATAACTACCCAACGACAGGAGTTTAGAAAGTGGCCGCCAGACGACAACCAAATGTTACTGCCATGCAGTTGGTTCAAAGGTTCCAGGCAGACCACCAGTTGCTAGTGAGTGACCAAACTGTGAGGAGAAGACTGCACGAAGCTAACCTCCAAGTCGCAGACCGCTTCGTACTCCAGCACTGCGCAATTACTACTACGGAAATCGTGGAAGATTAGAGTGGGCTCGGAAACATTTGTTCTGGGAAGATAACCAGTGGTCTGTAGTGCACTCCCTCAGGAAGTCCATCAATACAACGGCGTAAAAATTATGGTTTGGGCAGGAATTCGTATTGGTGGAAGAACAGACCTCGTTTGGATCTGAAGCACCATGACTGCTGAAAAATTCCGTAATGAGGTGCTAGAAGTTCATATCAATTTATCACCATCGATTACAAATGGGCCTAGTTTTCACGCTCATGCAAGATAACGCCCGACCGCTCACAACGCGCGTGGTGACCAGGTGGCTGCAGGAGCACGACATGTCGGTGTTAGACTGGCCCGAACAATCGCCAGATCTTAATCCCATAGACGGTGGTAGCCTGCAGTGCGTCTGGATGTCCGATGGAAAAAAGGACATGGCGGTATGATCAACTGCAGCTTCTGAGCACACTCTTCAAAGTACAGTCTTTAGAAGACCGACAGACAGGTAACTTTGCGGCTATGAGCTAAGGTGTGAAGCTTGGTCTTCAACAATTTGCTGTCACCAATGATCCTCTCAGCTCTGCGCTGAATCGTGTCCAGTGCAGCAAGTTGGCACTCTTTGTCTTTTTTCAATAAAAAATTTACTTAGCCAAAAATAAAATTTAGTTTTATTCTAAAGTATCTGATAAATGAGCTTTATATAAATGAAATATATGTTATATGTTACATAAAACAAATTTGAATATCCCTAGACGATGTTAGTGCGTTTAGTTGGCCGTTCAAGCTTAAACATTGTTTATTTATTTTTTATTTATATATTTTCAAGAGAATACATAGTTTTTGATTGTATACATTACAATAATTATATTAATAATAATATTTCTCACACTTATACCAATTGGGTTAGCCTAAAGTACGCCTTAGAGGCTTATGTCATGAATACTAGAGTAACGGCAAGATTCATACTCAAGTATAAATGCTCGTATTCTTAAACGCCCTCACTTAATAGAATTATTTACAAAATTATATTCAAAAGTACCATTGTTCGAATTTTGAGTTTAAGAAACAGTAAAACAAGCTGACAGTTCACTATCGAATGAAATAGGTACGTTACAGTCGGATTACCGCTTCGAAAGCCCAAGAAGTGGTACGCTGTACAATTTTGATTGGATCCCTGGTCGAATCGATATTGGAATCAATAGTGCCAAAGAGACTACAGCCATGAAGAGGGGTAAGGTCTTAAAGCCACTTGTTTTGGCTGACATTAAACTCAAATAGGAATAAAAAAAATTACAAGATATAATATTTTTTAAAAATCTTCCAGTTTTTTGAAGCATCTAATAATGGAGGTAGTGATAACTATACACTAGAAATTATTGGTGCCTTTAATGAAAACACGTTAAAATATTTTGACTCAGAATTTAAACCCTCTAGCCGATATTTAGCACAAATACAGGTGCAACTGTATTTTACCGATAAAAATAAAACATTTGTATTGCCCATCCTTATTTGAGAATTCTACACAGATTAAAATAATAATTGTCGATTATGAATATTATGATGCCTTTCGTTGTCGTTTTGCAAAGATTTATTTGAAAAGTGCTTAGTGTTATAGTGCGTATTATAATATAAAATTAAATTTCATAATTTAATTTGAAAGCTTTATATTTGGAAAAAAATAAATACTGTTCCACCCCAACTGGAACACTGACGGCTTTAAAATTGAAATGTCGAAAAAATAACATTTTTCTGTATTAATTATTATAAATAACCCCATTTTCTATATTTAATTTTAATTCAGAATAACAATTGAACTGGCAAAATAGGCTAAAGTAGCTAATTAAAAAGAGCTAGTATTACAAATTATTAACGATTATTACTCGATGTTTTGAGCGTGTTTCAGCAATAAATGAAATATTGACCAATAATTAATATATCATATTATTCACCCACTTACCCCAACCAGGTAGTACGAGTATGTATAAAGACAAGTATTCAATTAAAATTTCATAACTATCTATCATAATGAATTTATGAAATAAGTAGGAGCTAAAGCACGAGCTTTGGGCATATCGAGATTTGCCTAAGAATTCTATGCAATCCTTAAACATGGACCGCCTTTCTTGGGAACCCCAGAAAGAAAAAAATACTAGTTACTCTATGTACTAAAATAATCGGTAAAATTATGATTGCGTTCATTATATCATTGGCACAAATATCTCGCCTTTCGTCTGCGGCATTACGCGATCGCTTACGACATCACTGTCAACAATAAGTAGGCATCGAGTGGTAAAGAGGAGTTGATCATGCACTACGGTGATAAACGATAATCGAAACTCAATCCAAAAAATCACAAATCGTCTGGTCTGGTAAAACTGTACATTAGGCGATTAGTTTTAAGTCCAATAAATGAAAAGTTATATATTCAATCTGCTTTTTAACAAACGTGATGATATTCATGTACCATTAATTAGTCATAATTAATTGTTTGCCAATGAATACATTCAGAGTTCTAATTATAATTATGCCCTTTGAATATGGGCCAATTAACTACAGTTATATCGACCATCAACGGTTGCGCCTAACACAATGTACTCATGTATTATAAGATACGAACAATATCTTATATCCAAGATATAGGTAAAGTTAACGAACAATATTTAGGTGTCCTCTAAATCACCACTTGCTACATCGTCAGTAATATATGTATGAAGTTTTTAAGATGCACATTATTGTGTTACGATCGACAAGTTTGCGCATCAACTCTGCTCCCTCTGAGCATATGAAACTGTTTAAATTACGGAATGTAGATTATTGCACGAAAACACTATCTAATTACCTCATATTAGACATCAGTTAGCCAATTCTGAGAAAGATCAAAAACCGTTTACTTGAATACATAACAGTTAAATAATTATTATTTTATTATCAAGTGTAGTTTAATTTAACTTGGTTTTATTAATTTCATATCAGAACTAGCATTTATCTGTCACACCTATTGCAGGTAAGTGCTTATTTGGAGAACAATAATCAGTTATTGTAACAATAACTTTACGGATCTTGTCCCTATTTAATCTAATGAGGTTGCGGGCAAGCTTTTTAGACGTATCCTTTGTTTGTCTACAACCTTCACTGTTTTTTCACTCATTAAGGTGTGTTTCTTCTGTTTTGAGACGAAGCCATGTTTTCATTTGGGCTGGGGTATAGGTAGTAGCGATTTCGGTCCGTATACTGTTGCATTTGAACCCCTTTTGACTAGTTCATCTGCTGCATCGTTTCCGAGCGTATGTATTATTGTGACACTTTATACCTTGCAGAGTTACTCTATTGTTGATTGCAATGGCTTGGAGTGTAACATGACACTCCAATATAAAGGCGGATGTATGGTACTCCTTTGTAGGGCTTATCCGTTGTCACTGACATATGTGACTGCAACCGCCTGCGCAGCTTTGGTGATACCAATACATTGATTGATTAATGCTTGAAAGATGGTATTTTATTTACCGAGGGTAGAAGGTATTTTAATATTCAGGTCATTCAAGAAGATTCCTACTCCGATACCACGTGTGGTTTAAAATCCGTCAGGGTATTATTAGTGTACAGAAAAGTACATAGGCCAGAGCAATCTACTGCTTTTGCAGTAAGTCGGATATTATACCTTCTGTCAAAGACGTGTTTGCATGTAGTTGTCTTTGTGTGCCTCAAACCTCCTCCAGGTTTACCTCTTTCTGAATAACGAGATCAAGGATCAGAAGGTACTCGAGTGTGGCTTATGGGGTGGTTCTTATGCACCCGGTTGCTGTTACGCTAGCTAGGTGTTGCAAGCTGTGGAATTTGCTTTTTATCCTGATCAGTTGTGTTCTCAGCCACCATACAACTGATCTGTAAGTAAGAGCGAGTCTTTGGATTGAGAGTCCATCTTTCTCCAACTAATATCTTTCATTGCCAAAAGCTATAAAGCCTTCTTTACTTTATTTTCGATATAAATCTTTCAATTCAATTTACTTATGTTCATAAGGGAGATTTGATTTTAAAAATCTTTGTCAGTGCTCAATCTGGTAACTTCCTTGTGTAGGGAAAAAGGAAAAATTCTTGTCTGTTTCGGATTTACTGACAGATGGTGAAGGAGCACATAAAGGCGATCAAAACAACGTTACGCATAAAGTCGGTCACCACCGAATATTTAATCCAAAGAGGCCACATCACTGTATCGATCAAAAGAACACCATAACATACCATAAATGGTCACGGCAGCAATAGAAATTACATAAACTAAAAAAACATAAAAAATTAAATCCCGAGTTTAAAACAATATATAGTCTTATCTTAATTTAGGTCATTATAACGCAAACCATCACCTCAGATCTGCAATATTTAAGTACCTAAATAGATTCTTTACTCTTAAAGATTCTTAATGTTCAATATAGAACATATTACAAGCAGTATTGTAAATAACATAAGGCTTTCTATATTTTTATGTATTTATTACTTTCACGTCAATGATAGTAGTTCAAAACCTATAGGTGAATCGTTATAGATCATAACGAAACTTTGTAGGCGCATGCATTTGCAGAAATACCTTTACTTGCACTTACCGATATAAATAGAACGAACGAAATCATCAACTTAAACCGAAATCTGATGCGCAGATCTAGATAAAGTTTCTAGATACCTACCTTGTCTTGTCAACCTTGTCGGAATGTGGCTGAGTAATTCTTGTAGATATAAATTAGTTTATTACATGCTCGTTTCAAGTGTGCGCGGCTTCATTGTTCTAAATGTATTATCTCATGATACGTGTTTGTTAAAACCTTTCGTGATTGGAAAAGTTTTATAGAAAATGTTATTTAGGTAAACATAGGAGACAACTTTGTATCAAATAATTATTTTCGAAATCTACTTCATTAAACTCTTATTATCTGTCATCTGTCAAGGACTGCGTAATAGCTTTTCTATAGAATAAATAAAAACAAAAAAATTAAGAGATCTTTATTTAAATTTTGTGTATATTCTAGAGTATTTCTCTCTCAGTTTAAATAATTAATATCTAAAATATTTTATATAAAAACCAACAATTGCAATATATTAATTAACAATAATAATTAATTCGACATTCAAATTAATTATCCAAAAGTGTCTCGGTTAAGCCCACAACAGAGTACAACGTATGGCAGTTAACACACCGCACCGCGCCCCGTCGCGTAGCGCGTGGCCGCAGATTTTATTATTGTATGCAAGAATCTCAATTAATATAGAAAACACGCCTATGACAACACACTGCCGACGCGGGAACGCGCGGGTAGGCGCCCCGCGCGCAGATTCTGCGCGGGAGCGCGGGGCGTGAAGAAGTAGGGTCAACTAGTATTGAAAATCTGCGCGGGGAAGCAGATTACACCGCTAAGTTAGGCAGATCTGCGCCTCCACGCGGGGGCGCGTTTTCTGTAGCTACGCGCACCGCGGCGGGACGCATCTCTAGTGTGTGAACCGCCTATGTGTGTCAAGCCAGAGCCAAGACTGTCTGTGTAGGTTTTTTCTTTTTGCGTCACTGGCAACTTGGGCACCCTCCGGACTCGAGGGAGGGAGGTGGTGAATCCTTCATGGACACACCGCTCCGGCTTCAGAGTTATGTCAGACTCATACTGACTAAACACCACCTGCTGTTGGCTTGAACCCGGGAAGGGTCAGAAGCCTTCATCTTCATCTGAGCCTTCATCTTCCTTCATCGAAAGCGCTACTCGTCTAGGTGAGGATGCGCATAGAAATGTCGACCGGCTCCCAGAAGAGGGTCAGTCGCGACGAAGAAAAGTTAGGTTGTATGACTCCCAGAATGAGGGTCAGTTGACAATTGAGAGGACTGGAGTTGACCTGAAGAGTCCTTTGTGAGTCGTTTTTTGGCGGATTCCTGTGCCTCTCAGAGGAGGTTCAGGTCGGTCGACACTTGGTTGGGTTGATCCGTTAGGACGGATTTAGATCGACTGGCTGGTGGATTGAAGGAAGTGGAAGGTGTGTAGTCAAAAGCGATCCGGATAAGTAATTTGGAGAGGCTCTCTGCCGTTTTGAAAAAACGTTCAGATACCTTCATGAAGAATTGTTAAATAGTAGGGAGTTCAAAGTCTTTGCGTAAGTCCGCGTTGCGGACATACCAGGGAACATTTGAAGCCCTACAAGGGAGGTGTTTTTGATCAGTTGTGGTTTATATAGGACTGATGGCTTTGCATGTGAGAAGATTGGAGACGCGTAGGTCATCACCGGTCGTATGCAAACATTGTAGAGCGTTCGCTTATTGCCAAAGTGATATGCGGGTATAACGTCCCATTATAGGGTTGAGCCGTTCCAGTTAGAACCGCGCGTTTCGGGACACTCTCTTGACGTGAGGAGAGAATGTCAGTTTTTGATCTAGGGTGACCCCTAGGAAATTGGCAGTGCTCTGTCAAGGCTTGGACTTCCCCTGAAATCGGGGTGTGTTGTAGCAGTTGGAACACACGAGTGTTTGGCATCGAAGCAAACAACGGAGGACATTTTTCGGGTTAACATCGATGCGCCACCTGCAAAACCATTCGCCTAGGTTATTGATTATGTTCTGGAGCCTCGGGAGAATAGCATTAAGGGGCAGGTGTACCCCAGCAGAGGAGCCAGGACAGAGCCATGAGGCAAGGCTCCTGTCATAGTCCGAGAGTACCTTCGTATCTGAAAGAAAAGGTACGGTGGTGGCGATATGATGCTACCATTCGGACTAGTCTCGATGACAGATTAAGTACAGACTTAACAATTAGTCCAGCGTCCCAGACCTTGTCAAAGGATTTGGCCACATCAAAGAAGATCTCCACGGTCTTATATGGTGTCTCCACGGAATTATGATCTGTTGAGGGCATGTATGCTTGGCTCAGAAGCCAAACTGGTGAGGAATGATGAGGTCGTTTGAGAACAGGTGATCTCTCAAACGAGTGAGGATACACTTTCCAAAAAGCTTCCTTATCGCCTTGAGGATGCTAATGGGGCGGTGGCTCGCTAAGAGGTATAATAGTTTTTCCCGGTTTGGGGATGTGTATTACGATTGCTTCTTTCCAGGCTGCTGGGAAGTAGCAGAGATCGAAACAGGCGTTAAAGATGAGGGCTAAGGAGACCAGCACTTTAGATGGGAGGTGCTTGAGGGTCATGTTAAGGACGCCATCGGCGCCAGGGGCCTTTTTCGTCTTGAGGTACTTGAAGAAGGACTGGACTTCATCAAGGGACACTGTGATAGGGTCGGAATCTATTAATTGTAGGAGGGAGGGGTCGCACGCTTAAGTGCTGACAGAGCCTGTTTTCGCCGCTGCGTGCCTATTTATACCGCTTCTTAGTGGGGGTGTTGAGCGAAATCAGATGAGTCACTCGTAACACGTGTTTCTTTCAAGTTCTGTGTCCTATAAAATCGGCGTATGAGAACACCGCCGATATAAATAAATAAATATAAATTTTTCTTACACTAACACCAATTAGCTTAGCCCTAAGTAAGCAATGTAAAGTTTGTGTTATGTATACTAGAATAAAGGATAGACATGCATATATGATACATAGATATGTAATATTCATAGAAATATATATAAACACCCATGACTTAGGAACAAATATTCGTATTCATCATACAAACATCTGCCCCTTCCAAGATTCGGACTCAGGACCGTCGGTGCGGAAGGCAGGTTCGCTCCCGCTGCACCAAACGGTCGTCGAACATTTATTAACTTATTATTGTTACAATTCCTAATCATCATCAGCTTATTAATGTCTCCCTTTGTAGGCTGACTAACTTGCTCTATAGATGAAAATCCCTTAGGGAGAATGGGCCCTAACCTACTCACTATACGCCTTTTATTTTACATTTTACTTTAATTTTGACCTTGACTCGTTACTTTAATGACATATAACTGTAAGTTTTACTTTTACATAAGTTTTAGGAATGAATTAATAATATACAAAGATTTTCCAGCAAACGAAAAAATTAATATAAAACAGAACCTATCAAAGGCAGTTTTAGATTGTCGTGTTGGCGCA
This sequence comes from Calamotropha paludella, assembly GCA_927399485.1. Lineage (NCBI taxonomy): Eukaryota > Metazoa > Arthropoda > Insecta > Lepidoptera > Crambidae > Calamotropha > Calamotropha paludella. The sequence continues at coordinate 24,960,047 of OV656803.1, read as the reverse complement.
TATGATTTTGTTTCATCGTTTTTTATCTTTCTCTTTCACGCTTTCTTTTAAGACAAAAATAACTTTATCAGATTTTGAACTTTGGTTGTTACCGATTACCAAAGGTAAATAACGTATAAAATATTATACAATAACATAAAAAGTAATGAAAAAGAGAAAAAAAATATAACGCACTTACCATGCTGTTGTTGCAAAACTAAAGCTCTCTGAAAAGAAACAAAAGAAATTATAACAATGCAAATAAAGAAAAAGGGAAACAAAAATTTATATAGGATTGATTAATAAAAGAAAAGAAATGCATGACGGCTAAAGAACAAACAAATAAAAAATCATGTATAATCATTTTACAGTCTACAGATCAGTAAATAAAGCCACAATAAAAAGGAAGAATAGATGAAGGACAGTATTATACACCTAGGTATTATTAGCTAAGTAATAACTTTAATTTAACTAATTTGTAATACGGTGGTGTGTTGTTAATTCGTTATTTTTCAAATATCACAGTTGGTATTGTAATAATTTTCCATTATTCTAAAAATGAACGAAATAGCTACTCCATCGCTTACAGCTAGCGTAACGACAGGTTAACTTAATCATTAAATCTTTCGTATATCGACAAATTGCGATTGTAAACTAAACTAGTCGTGATAGCATTGAAATATGAATTTTGGAAGCACCAATTGTCAACCAATCTCTCGAGCTCCGTTTATTGCAACCAGATTTGTTATCTATCACACAAACCGCAACAGCATTGTAGTGACATCCCTTCCAAACACACGTAGGGAAGTTTGCACCAGGTCCCTCGTCCTAATGACAAGTTAACTCAAAGATTATGAACATTTATGTTGATAAACGTTTTGATTTTAATAAACTTGTTAAATATAATGTTAATTTTTCATAGTTATCATTCATGCGAATTAATTTAAAATCTTTGTTTCATGTGAAACAACATATTTCTTTTTCAATTAATAACTAATTAAGTGACGGCATGGAATGTTCATTAGGTACCTTTGCGGTAACATACTGTAATTAAATACAATTATTGGACCGAAACAAGCGAAGCGAGCGAAGCTCCCATGGATCAGCTTCAATGGCGCAATGTCTGTTACGCCATAACTTCCCGAGTTCTTAACCGATTTTAATATTCTTTGTGTGGAATCGAATCAACAGGTTTAGGACCAGATTGTGCCCCAATATTGAAATTCGCAAAAATTCCCATCGAAACAAAAAAAAATCCTTTTTTGGTATTACGCTCCGCTCCAATAAAATATATGGTGCTAGCGTAGCTTTATGCTTAGCGACTGCATCGCCTAGTATTATTTGGGTTAATTAAAATAATAGATAGAATGGAATCACTATTTCGTCACGGACAATTTATTTGAAAAACGCCCAGATGTGTTTATTATTAAGAATCAGATACGATATTTAGAAATCTAGATGTTAATAGTACTCGGTTATAACTTGATACTTACTTTAATTATTATTTGCAATTTTTCATTGCAACAATCACTTAATTTAGCATTTACGTTTAAGTAATTTCTTATGTTATGTACCTTTAATTTTTTTTTCTATTTTTTGGTATCTTTGAATCTTAGGTACATGTTTAGCCTTAGTTGTAGGGAAGAAAGAAAGGCTTCTTTAAGTTTTAAATATAGATACAAATCTTTACTTTTTAGCTTTTTACTTATCATGGAATGTTGTCATATAATCAAACACGAAGATAAAATATTCCACGAAGAGTCACAATTTTTTTTAAACAGACTTTATTTACATGTATAACTTAATTGATTTTTAATTATATTGAATAAATGATAATAAAGGCTGTTAGCTTCAAAATTGGGGACCGGTAGAGTTGCAATTTAATTACTAACATTTTCTAGTAGATAATATACAGTGTTTCAATATTGCTCTACAAGTTATTTCGCATTTAGAAGGATCATTGCGATACTCAATAGAGACAAATTATTCCGACTTAATACAGTTTATCATTTATTTCTAAATTATAACACTGTCACGAAAATATTGTCCCAACAACTAGCAAATTAATCAGTAATCCAGGTTAGGTTGTGTAAAACATTAAAAATTAACATTAACAGAAATCTACCATGAGATTTTGTAGAAAGAGGTACTTTCTTTACCTCTGCTTCTGTTGTAGAACATAAAAACATTGTGTTAGGATGAATTGGATATTGCATATTGTCGATTGTCAGAGTATTATAAAATGATTATTAAAAGCAGTAGCTATGTCAGAGGAGCCGGCCAAATGTTTCAGATAATTTAAAATTGACGGAAATCATGTAACAAAACGTTTTGTTACAATATCCACAGATATAGTGTTACAAATTTCATTTTTGATTACCGACCAATTGTCTTTACATATGTTTTTTTTATGGTGTATATATTTTATATTTGAATGTTTTTTAGATTGGTAGATGCACTTTTTTATATTTTATATAATCGTTTTTATTTATGAGAGTTTTATTTTTATAGTTAATGTTCAGAATACGTACACGTCCTACCAAGTGAGATGACTTAAACATTGTTTGAACCTTACAATATTGTCTTGACTATAATCTTTTCCATAGATAAAATAAGACTGGACAGCTGTTGTTATACAGCGCAGAAAAGCTCAATAATTGGGCTGTGTCGTCATCAGATGAGATACAGAGGCAGCACTGCAGTATTTGCCTCTTTGATGTTACTCAGTATCTGGTCTAAGATTCCATTCTTGTGGGTACATTAATATGTATTTCTATATTATAGTTACAACATAGATCATATAAGTAATTTGCGTCATGCATGACCTTGTTTTAATATATTTAGATTAAAGTCTGCAACTATTACAAGATATGTATTTTTTTTTGTATATCATGCAAGAGTAGGTTCAGTTTACTTAAAAAAAACATTAGGATCGATTTGCGCGTTCTATACATACAAATAACGAGTAGTTTTTTCAAAGGAATTTCTTTGCCACAAGCCTCGAATGTTTTTTCCGAGGCATAACGTTTAAGATTCGTTAATTCTTTAAATATCATATTTTGTTTAACCAAAATACATGTTCCACCTCGCTGTTTATCTCTACAAAAAGCAGTCGCTAAACTGATAATCATAAATATTAAAGAACCTCTTTTTGCTCTCTCTCAAAAATGTCTCCGACAGATATGACGTTCGGGGTGTTACCAAAGTTATACTGTTCTACTAATGTAAGTTCAAATATTTCCTGTGTCTATAATATACTGGCAATATTTTGATGTAGAATTCTGAAAGTAGTTGAGGTTGTTTTGGTTTAGATAAGATTTCTTTTAGTGTGTCAGAAAAAGAACCACCTGAATGTCTTTTAAAAAAAAATAAGGAATTGTGCCTTTTGAAAGATGTTTCACAGATAACGTTTTTGGATTCACATCTAATAGCTTACTACTACCACGTACAATCAATTATTTTTTACAAGCAATTATTTTTTAACGTTTAAATATTTATTTCTATAGTCAATAAAGTTAATGTATGTCTAATCATTTTACCTATTTAAAACCCTTTAGAAGAGTTACAATCCATGAAATGGCATTTTTTTTTATTTAGAACATATATTTTCAATACAGTTATTTAAGTCTCTTACATCTATATACATATTTTTGATTATATTAAGCACAATAATATAAAAATTATTAAATACATTAAGAAATTTTCGTAATTGTGACAAAATACTATTTTCGTCGTAGTCATTCTCACCGATACATATTATTATTGTCCTTTTCTTTAGCTTGAAGAGATCGCAATCCTTAAATACCTCCAAAGTAAGCGCAAAAAGCTTGGTTTGTGATGTAATAACGAATGCTGCCTGTGCTGATTTTTTACTACAACGCATCAAAACTGATGAAAGGCCTACGCATCGTTGTGTACCAAAGATGAACATCCTTTTGACGTGACAACGTCTTATAAATTGGTTTTCCGGGTGACACTTCAAGAAACTGCGTTACGCTCCGCTCACGTTATGCGCTCACAATGAGAGCGAGTGAGAGGCACGCGTCCCTTCCACTCGGGCATGGTTAGCCCGCCTAAGAGCGAGAGAGACAGACATAAAAAGTGGAAGGGACGCGTGCCTATAAATTAATGTTTTAAATATAATTCTTTGTATAAATAAATGTTTTAAATTGTTACTATTATTTCATCCTTCTTCCTACTATACGAATGAATATTCACATTAAAATTATTTTACCACTCAAAGTCGTTGTCACGTAAAACTTTCGCCCGTATACCGACTTTACAGGCAACCAACCAGTTTTTATAGTTGTCCTGAATTTGAGTTGTCATTTGTGTTGTATTAGAGGAATGTACTCGCTTAATTTGTTTACTGAGGTATGTATGTATTTATTTAGATTTGTTCGTTGATCAGATGTCTCCTTTACTATCGCTTCCAGTTTCACGATTTTTCCTTCTAATGTTTTGATTAGGTAGTAAAATTACTCTTTGGGGGTCTATAAAGACTTTTAATAATTATTTTACCTAACTACACACGCGATAACTCAATAATTCGCTCAATTGACTGGAACACAACATTTTAGCTTTCTTTGTATTGTATCGAATCAAGCTAAGTTATCATAGACCCGGTTCCAGCCAGCAGATCATCAACTCGTTATTTTTAGCCAATGCGCATTAATAGATAATAAATCTATATTTTCATTTAAATCCTTGACAAGAAAGCCTTTTATATTTTGATGGACAATTTTAAGTTTTGTCCATACAGGACCAGAGCACTCCTCTATTGTCTCAGAACTCAATCATCAGATTTTAATAGAGTATTATTTGGAATCAATTCCATAGTTCCATAGAATAACACATGTCAATATAAAACTGCTCAATAAAAGCAAGTAGTTTTATTAGTCAGGTTATTGGTTATTTAAAATAAAAAGATATTTATTTATTTATATTATTATATGTTGTATATAATATTACTATCACAATATCTGGAAAGTGAGGGCTTACGTGGTGGTTGATGCATGGTTATGTAATTTACAGTTTCGTTAATGGCTTTTCTTGGCTGACACTGAAAGAATGAGAAATGAATTTCGAGCGTTAATTTTTTGACGATATAGTCCTCTATTTGATTAAAAAAATGTTATAATGAGTTATTATTGAATATAAGATTCTATCTTTTGTCTTTTTACTCTTGTTCTTTCTAAAATATAATATGTTACTATAAAATAAATAGTAATACTGCGTAAATGTGGCTATGAGTAAAGAAAAATACTAACAGTAAAATCCATAAACCGTCCTTGTGAGTTACGATCATTAGCTTAATAAGCTAAATAACACTAGATATACCAGTGGCCGGCACCCACGACAATATCCGCTATGGCTCAAGTGTGATGTTTATGCGAAATGACGCCACTACTACAATCTCGTTAAAATATTCGCACCTTCTAAAAAATTACTTCAAACCTCATCGTAACTCACTTGAAATTCACAAAAAAATAAAATGACTATACAATAAAAATTGTTAATAGAAACAAATTACAAAAACTAACCTAAAACCAAATATTATCCCTTGTTATTGTGCCTTGATTAAGTAAGGGCTTCCATACGTCCCTCATAAATCATATCAATTTTAGGACCTCCTCTGAGGGGATACTGTACCATATGGCAATAACAGCCTCTTCAAGCTCCTGGAGAATCGATGTCACTAGGATGTTGTATCGGGTTAAAATCTCGACGTCTTGCTGGCCACTGCATGACAGAGATCCTAATTTCCAACCTTTCAAAGGTAGACACGCACAATTACTGTGTGAGCACGAGCGTTATCATGCATTTGTCGCCCCAGAACGTACAGGACCCGCGCCCGTATTCTACAGTGTTTTGGATGTAGACATGGGCAAAACATTTTCCTGTACGTACGTTCTTCTGTATACTCTTTTGCATTTACCGTTGAAGAAAAGGCAGATAATAGAAGCTTTTTTAAATATTTCTAAAGCATCTTTCTTTTCTTAGTATCTGAATGTTTTCACTGTGAACTGCTCCTTTCAAATCCATTGATAGACGGGGTCTCAAGCCATACGACAATTCTAGCGGTTATGTGCCTGCTTGACTGACAAACAAATTCATATCCAGCTGAACCTTCGGCAGATAGGCATCCCAGCCTTTCTGCACCTCCTTCATATGAGCTAACAATGATGCAAGGATTTTTCGTTTAAGGCGTTTGACTTGTCTGTTCGCTTTGGGTGATGCCACGGCAATCGTTACGTGCTTTATTCCATTTTCATTGCAATACTTCTGGAATTAATTACCAATAAATGCATTCTATCGCTCTATCGCTGACCAACCATATACTTTTATACATTTTTTTGTTTTTACTTTTTTTTCCAATGCTATCTTAAAAGAAATTATTTTTTAATAGAAAAATAATTTCCGCCTGAGAATTCACTTGTGTGCCGAGTCGATTATTTCCAGTATTTTTCTATTAAAATAATTTAACTAAATATTTCAGAAAATTTGTATAATTTCGTAATAGCTCCTTTGGCATTGGTACAGGCGACGGCTTCAAGTCACACGAGCTTAGTAAATCCTTCAATTACTGGACAAATATAAGCCTTTCCATTACTTTTACAAAAATGGGCCCAGGTGATCCACGTGCAAGGTGTGGAATGGTAAAGCCACCTTTGGGATCGGATGTAACATACCAGGTTGTTTACAACCTGAATTTTTTTCAAGAAGTTAAATAATTAGTACAGGGCTTGATGTAAATAAATCTATGAGAGTCCGTAGTGCTTGTTCTTGTTCAGGTACGGCAGGTACGACAATGCCAAGTTGTCACCCTTTTGGTAAGTGAAATAAGTGATCATGCGATGGTGCTAATCCCTGTACAATTTTGCGGCAATAACTGGCGAGGCCAAGAAATTGGCGCAGCTCATGGAACCTTAGATAAAGGTGTCTCAAAGTTAGATACAGCCACTATTTTGTGAGATAAGGGTCTCGCTTCACCACTTGAAATAACGTGTCACGAGTAGTCCACATTTTTTGGTAAGAAATGCATACTTCCTTTTCTTAAATTTGACTCCTGCTCTTTTAATTAAATTCAGACTTTTTCTAAATTAGTTAGGCACTCACTAGTATCAGTACAACAAAAAATTGAATAATCTCTTCTACACCATCAACTACAAGAGAAGTAGTGACAAAAGCCATGGGTACAACAAAAACATCTCCATAACCTTTAATGACAATTTCATAGTTAGATATTAGTCCTATTAAGATTCTCTTTGTCAGTCATAGAAGTCTTTGGTCATTGTGTTACAAGAGCTTCCAAAGTACCAAAATGCATTTGCTATGTTTCCATTAATCAGTACCTCTTTAAAATAGTCCTCATTAGATATTATACACTTGTGCCAGCGCTTCTTCTAAGCATCGAAACACTTCTCAAACTCGATTTTTGATTTTATAAACAAGAGTTATTACCAAAAGTGATAGTGATAAGTTGACACAGTGGTTAGTATACATAGGAAAAGGTTATTATTATGTTATTAATAAAAAGGTTTACCTAAATAAGTATTGATCTACCTTCTGTTATCTATCATCCCTGATTCTGTACCCTGATTTTTTTTAAATATTGGCATTCAGGAACCTTTACAAATAAAATTTAACTTAAACAAACTGTATCTTAATATGAAGAAATCAAATAAAAAATCGTTCGTGATGAACAAAAACAAACAGAAGAAACAACATAGGTAAAGAACGCAGTTATCAATACTTATACCAGCACAAAATAATAAAAATCATAAATGTTTTAAAATAAATCACAGGGTTTTTTTTTTATTTTGGAAACAAATACAAATTCAATAAATCTTATAATTTATCAATGTATGAATAATACAATTTTCAAGATAGAACTTTTAAATTATTTTGTCTCTATAATACTATTTCCCACACTGTGATGGTAGAGTCCAATCCAATATCCAGAACCAATAATATACGTACACTATAGAAATCTGTTACATTACGTTATTTGATTACGTTGTTAGCGTTGTTTGTTTGCTGTCAAATTAATGTGAACTAATTCTACATTGGTACATCAAACCGGTGCTGATATGGTAAGTAGTTATTTATCTATTATTCATAAACAAAAAATTATAAATTATTGGTCGAAACTGAAAGAGAAATGTGTGTTCAATTGGAGTAAATCTCAATGAACTCTTTAAACACCTGCGTGAATGACTGTTCTAGTGTTGGAGTCCGACAATTCAGGATTATATATTACCGAGAATCACTATTACATAACCAATTCAACTAATTTTTAAAGGTAAAGGTAGAAAGTTAAAAGTTTATTTCCGATTAGCTGAATTTTTGCATGAATATGTATATCGCGTGACAATGCAATATTTTGATGACATATGGTATGAGGTATATGAGGTGGGCATAGGATCTCCTTAAAGGGCTATATATCTCTGGAGATCCGCAAGGATGACATCTTGGCCCCGTTTTGTTTTCCATTTAGAAGTACGACATAAATGAAACCCTCCAAGACTTGTGACTATCTTTAGTACGCTGATGATAATAAAAAATTTAAGGCTATAAATAATTTAGAGGACTATCGCAAAAACAAGCAGATTTAAATCCCCTTTGTAAATATCGTCTTCAAAACCAACTATTTTTGAATGTAAGTTTAATTTTGATAAATATTAAGTCATCAAATTTACCGGAAAATCCTTACCTGGTCTTGTTTAATTATAAATGTACAATGGAATTATAGAGAGATTTCAACAGGTGAGACATTTAGGCATTATAGTTGATAATAAATTATCTTTTACCTTGCACTACAATTCTGTTATTCAAAAAACTTTTCGTCACTTTGGGTTCATTAATAGAAAAACCAAACCATTCAAAAATACTCTTATTTTAAAAATATTTATATTTTGTAAGATCAATATTAGACTTTTTCTGTAGTTTGGATAGGGAGAAATATTAATAGAATAAAACACTTGCAAAAGAAATTCATATAAATTATAGAAATAACAATCACGATTTTACGTATAATAAAGCTTTCAATACATACAAAATTCTCACGTTTGAAAAATGGCGAAAGCAGTTTGACGTAGCCTTTCTTTTTAAATTATTGAATAATCACATGTTGCCCTGCACTTTTATCAAAAGTCAATTTTATAACAAATGCCCGACTTCCTGCACCCTTTTCACGTATTATTTATGATTTTATTCCACACCTCGGACTAAGAAAAAATCAATTCAATCATTTATTGGTTCATAAACATGGGTATTTTAGATACAGAGTATAGTAAAGTACAGCCATGATTTACCTATATGAACATGCATTATCTTATCATACTACATTAATTATGGATAATATTGATTTTATAATTATAACATTATCATTATTTTCAATTTTAAATATCAAATTAATTAGGTAAATGTCTATATAAAAATATATATATTATTAGCAGATCATGTCAAACCATGTCTTATATTCTGTTTTATCATTTAAAAATGTTTAATGTCATAATAAACTTTTTCTGCAAGGAAGCAATTGAGTGCAGTTTTAGATCTTTTATGGTTATTGATCGCTCTAATAGCTAATGAGATTTTATTATAAATTACAGGCGCCATGTAATTTAGGTACACTCATTCTTCTGAGAACAGTTTTGCACCTATGAGCTACTATCAGTGTACCTTCACGACACTACCAATAGGATTAATTTCAAAATTGTTTGGGTTTTTACGGACAAAGTTTGCTATTTCAACTATGTACATACAGAAGGCAGTGTAAGATTTTTATGTTTACGATAAAACTATACCTATAATAGTTATTTTCCGCGTTTACTTCGCATATGCAATAATGAATTTCATAATATTGACCTATTCAAGAGCTCATTGAACACGATGAAAAAAGATTTGATAAATCAACTTATGATGAACTCATGAGTGTATTTCCATTATCACTTATGTCATAGTTTAAAATAGTATTTTTATATTTTTTCTCTATCACACTATCCAATTTGAGATTTTTATTATTTTAAAGCATTTTAAGTTTTTTTAAGTAAAAGAAAAATCTGTTAAACTAGCCACTACTATATATTTATTAATAGTGGACACTCATTGCCTATAATTTAAATATTTTGGTTTTATTAATACAAGCTAACCCGGCCACGCGTTGCTGGTATGGTAACAAACACAAAGTATTGTCATAATATAATGTATGATGTATTAATGACTGTATGTGTCAAAATAAAGAGAGAAAAACTTATTAATATATAACACTACTGCCCGAAATTTAGATTTTCTTGTAAAGGTGTTCACTACACTCTTGCAAGAAAACAAGTAACTGTAACATACGCAGACAGAAAAAGATCAGTCAGGGTTAAGACTACAACTAATCAAGAAGATAACTTCATCAGAGTTCTGTCTAAACGGAATCGACGCTTAAGAACACCACAAATTACCGCAACTGTGAATAGCACGTGAGAAACGCCAGTCTCAGTGACAATTGTTAAACTACGTGTCTGTAAGTCTAAGAGGATGTGATGCTGCTAAGCAACCAAAACTAACAGTTCGACGCGAGAAAAGTAGAATAGGCAAAGACATAAAAACTGGACTACAGACCAACGGGAAAACGTTCTTTGGAATGATAAATCGAAGTTTCAGACTTTCGGATCCAAGAGACCAGAGATTTGTGCGCCGTTCCAAAGAAGAAAGGGTTTCCAAAGGTGCACAATCCCGACTGTGAAACATGGTGGTGGAAATATGATGGTTTGGGAGTGTTTTGGAAACAATAAACCCGGAAATCTTGTGAGGATAACCGGAAAACTGAACAAAGAAATGTTATTTGAAAAGAATCGTTATTTGAAATTCATGAGCCACCTAGTTTGGAAGTGCTAAATATACAGATATAGATATGTCACCTTTATTCTTTAAGGTATTGTCAATAATTGCAAATAGGGTTGGTAGTTGGTCTCGTACTTGGGCACGCAAAAGTTCCTTAGGATTTTATTATGTAGTTGATCTCGTACACCGCGAAGGTTCCTAAGGGTCTTATTAGGTATATAGTTGATCTCATTAACCGCGAAGGTTCCATAGGGTTTCACTATATTTATTCAACAATGATGCCATAAAAAATGTCAATATATATACATAAATATATATATATATATATATATGGAAATAATAAAATTATATTAGGATGGGAAATGTTCGCTCGTCTGATGCGATGTGTAAAATGTCAAACCGCTAAACATCAAACTACTCAAACATTAAATTCAGAATAGCTCATTGTGATTCGTTTTAGCCATAGATTTTATATAACTTCATGTCGAAACTCCAACCGATAATCACATATATTGATAATCCTTTGCGTCCATACCAGAGAGTATAGTGACACGCCATTGCCAGCAATCTCTGCCCCTGGGAATAAGCCCTGACAAATAAACTGTTAACATAATAATATTGCATTAATGCCAAAGGTCAAGGTGTGGTTGGTGTAGTGAAGGTTCGAAGGCAGCGTTCAAATTAAGCGGTATTAACTTCGATATGATGATACGATCATCATTGTAACGACCATATATTTAAATTTCTCGTTAGAACAAAGACATGATTAGCAAAGAGTAGCAGAACGTAGACTCAAATCTAGGTTAGGTGTTGGACTGTAGATAAATTGAACTAAGGTATTATACTTTTATATATTACTTGCCGAGCATGCTGATGATCTATCGATATTTGTTTTGTACAAATATTTTTGTTATTTTACAAATTAAATTTTCTTTTACATTAGTGAATGTGCTTTAGTCACTACATTTAGTTTCTAAGGAGGTAGAACCACGTAAAGTCTATAATAGTTAATACCTTCTTCGTGATATTAATTAATGAATAATTTATTTTTGCCCACCTTCAAAGAGAAAAAAGAAAGAAACAAAAGTAAAACTTATCACATTTAAACTTGCGATATGATTAAACAATAACTGACGGGTTTTTAAATGATAACATGAATTATCATATATAATCGAATTTCAAAGAAGGTAATGTTTAATTTTTCAAAATATAATTCACTAAAATTACTGTTCCTTGTTATACAACTACAGGCAACTAGAGAATACAATCCCAAGCATGTTTATTAATTCCGGGAACACTGGATTTTGATGCATAATCCCGGGATAGCCCCGGTATTTTATATAAGACTATGTGGTTTCTGATTGGGTTAAAATGAAAAAAGCGAGAGATTTTGTATAAAAATAGATTCACACACAACACAATGTACAGAACAGACAGTAAAGAAAATAAAAAAAAAAATCAAAAAAACAATATTTTTGCAAAAAATCAAAAAGACATCACAAAACCTATTTAAGATTTCGAAAATACAATCGCAGAAATATCAAAGCAAGTGTTTGCCTTCCAAGTCTGCTCCGTAGTTTATTACCAACATAAGCAGCAGCTGAAATTGCTCGCTCAGTTTTTATGCTGGAATAGACAATAGATACTTATATGCTGTTTCTAAGTGATATCCACGAACTCTTCTATTTTCTAACAGGCTCATTTCACGTCAAATACTATTTGCCAACCCAGATTCATTAACCCCGATTCATTTTACTTCAGGATCTGGGGATATATATTTTTATCAATTTCCATCTTTAACTGTTCCTTTAATGTCAATTGAGGCTGGGAGGTTTCTGGCCTGAGCTCATCACCTGTTTGTAATCCTCACCTCTCTTCTTCTTCTGTGTCATCTCGATTAGTTAATCTTTTTATTATAATCTGTATTTACTTCCTCACTAAAGCCTGTGTTGGATCTGGAAATAAGTGATGCCATTCCAAATCCGATAATAACTGATTTTCATCATCTTTTCATGGATTTCGTAAATAATTTGGTTTAAAAGAAGTCCAAAAGAAGTGACAGCTCTTTTCCATGTTCAATTTCCCCGTATTTTTGAAGTACTGTTCCAATTTTCAATGGTGATCTTTTAAAATACACTAAAACTTTGCAGATTTTCTCTATCAGCTCATTAATGTTTTTATCTTGTGTTAACTCTGGTATGTGTTCTCGCACAAGATCATTTTTAATTAATATTAAACCTGATTCTGAACAGTCTATGTCTTCTAAATGGTCATCATCATCGTTGTCGTCCCTATAATCGACAGCCACATGTGGTTCATTTATATGGAGGTAGAGTAAATCTTGCAAATAATTATGTTTTTACTAAAGCACATCACAGGCGGCCATACACCATGTACGAGACATAGTTGTTGTTCAGTGCACTTTTCAAATGTTTCAATTCTGAGTCACTTGCTTTTAGATTTTTTCACTGTAACTCATAACGCGTTTTTGAATGGTGACGTCTGACTTAGGTAAATCTGTGTAGTTTACTAAGAACAATTTTCTCAAATCATCTGAAGTTATGCATACACAAGGAAATTCATCTAATGCTAATTCTTGCCAAAACATCATCTAGGCTATCGTCGGCACTTTTAGTAAAATAATCATGTTACTTTCGCTTGGCTGGCGACGGTGCAGTGTTTAAATTTTCAGAGTCTTGACTTGTTGTGCAGATATAGCCTTGATGTTATGTTTTGATGATTAAACGTGTATTAGTACCTGATGACCTTTGTCTTTGACAACATACGATTAACGTCTTTGTAAAAGTTGCTCCACCAAAAATCAATTTTAATAATACTTATCTCGTGACTTATCAACTAAATCTATAAAATTGCGGTAAATCTAAGTGGTGTTTATGTGGATTGCTAATTGCAAATCAGTTTCGGGCGCCTGTGTATCGAGAAAAAACACAAAACAATAATCTACTGGCGGTACACCAACAATCAGCTGTTAAAAGTGATATCTCATCGAGTGGAGTTCGTCGTGCGACTTTCGACGCTACGTCTTACTGTACACGCGCGATTGCGGCTTGCACGCAGTGTGCGCCGTCATTAACGGTTACCGGTACGTAGTTCGCCATAGATAAATCAACGTAGAAGTGACACGGCGCAGTTTATGTTAGCGTCGTTCTCTGAGAGTAAAAGTGCACTATTATGGCTCCTATACAATTTGTATGTGGTGGATGTCGTAAAAAATATACGAATAGTGAATATTTAAAATGTATGGAGTGTTCCAAAATTTATGATTTTGATTGCGCTAATGTATCCACACAGCGCTTTCGTAATACAATGACTAAAGATCATAAAGCCCAGTGGAATTGTTACGAATGCAAGAGTAAGCAGCCCAAATCTAGTAATGTTAATACACCCATTAGACCTTTATCTGACCACGGGCTTCTAAATATTGATTCGACGGAACTTAATAATGTCACTATTCGCAAAACTCATACAAAACATGTGCCTTCGACGCCTATTGCTTGTGATGAACGCCAGTTTCCGTGTACGTATGACGAAAGATTTATAACCGAAATTTGCAATCGAGTCTTAACGTCAATCAAAAATGAAATACCGGTTATGTTAACGGCGATTCTGCAGCACGAACTGTCGCCTATTCGTAAGGAACTACAAGAATTTCGTACGTCACTGGACTTTTTTAATAGTAAGCATGAGGAAATGAAACAGGAACTTATAACTTTAAAAAATGAAAAAACATATCTGGTAAAAACCTGTAATAACTTGGAAACCACCGTAAACGAACTGTCTGAACGCTTAAATAACACTGAACAATACCTGAGAGAAAACAACTTGGAAATCCACGGAATTCCAGAACATCGTAATGAAAATCTTGTCAATCTTCTGGAACAGTGCTCCTCCGTGGTTGGCTCAAAGATAAGAAGAGATGATATTGTCAATTGTTTGAGAGTCGCCAGGCAGTCTAAGGATGGCAAATATCCACGTACCATCATAGCCAAATTTCTGAAATGTGCGAATTCGTGATGAATTTTATTCATCAGTCCATCGATACAATAAGGCAAATCAAAGCGCCAAACTGAATACCTCACTGCTTGGGATAGCTGGTGAAAAGACGCCTGTCTATGTCTCGGAACATTTATCGCCTGCTAACAAGAATCTTCACGCAGCGGCAAGAAAGAAAGCCAAAGAACAAAAATATCAATTTGTTTGGGTGCGCGGTGGCAGAATTTTTGTAAGAAAATCTCCTGACTCATCACACATACAAATCAAAAATATTGAGAGTCTAAATCTTATTCAATAATTGTTTGCTTTTATTGTTTGTTTGTTGTTTGGATATTATATACCTATACATAACATTTATTCTAAATGGCTGTAGGTATATATTATCAAAACATAAGAGGTATGAAGAGTAAGACTCTTGACATTCATAATTCTATCATAAGTAATAATTACGATATTGTATGTATCTGTGAAACTTGGCTGGACGATTCCGTCCTGTCTTCAGAGCTTTTTGACAATAGATACACTGTTGTGCGCAGGGATCGTGATGCTCGGTTTCTAAAGAGATTTAATAAACATCATGGTGGTGGTGTCTTAATAGCGATATCAAGGAAGTTTGACGTTGTAGTCAGAGCTGATTGGCAATCTGAATATGTAGAGGATGTATGGGTGCAAATTAATATCGGTGAGGGAATAACTTTGAATTTATGTACAGTCTATTTGCCCGACTATCTACCTGCTGATGAATTCACGAGTTTTGCTTGCAAATGCTCTGGCTTACTCAATTCTTATCCAACTCAAACTTTATGTGTTGTTGGTGACTTTAATTTAGGTGACATAGTTTGGTGTGAAGAAACAGGATCTCCTATGAGTAGAAATTGTGATAAGTCTAATAGTCTTTGTGATTTTTTTTTCCTGCAATTCCGTAAGTCAACTAAACAATATACGTAACCACAATGACCGAATCTTGGACTTAGCTATTACTAATCACCCTGAAGCTTTTTCGCTACAGCCGTCGGTTCCTATTGGGCGGCTTGATGCGCACCACCCACCATTTGAGTTAGAAATGTATGGCCTCACCCATCCACTGCGTCCCAACATGATTCTTGAAAAGCTATGTTATTATAAAACTGACTTTGAAAGCTGCATTGTAAGGCTTAGGGGCATTGACTGGGAGTACCGTGCGGCGGAGCTTGATTGTGATGATTTGGTTCATTTTTTTCTATGATCACTTATATTTAACAATTAACGAGTACACGCCAAAAAAAGGGTTACGCTGCTCTAATTACCCTCTATGGTTTTCTGTTGGTTTAAGAAGGGTTTTAAAACTGAAAAATAGATATCATAGACGCTATAAGCGATTTAAGAACCCTAGGGATTTTGATACCTTTTCTATGCTGCGACAACGTGCTAAAATTTTGATGGAGGAATGTTTTAGGCGCTACATCCATGGAATTGAAATGGATCTCAACATGAATATTAAATCTTTCTGGAGATATACGAATAACAGAAGAATTACTAACACTATTCCAAATCATATGTACCAGGGTGATAGTGAAGCTTCTACAGGACCGGAAATTTTATAAACATAATAATACCACAACATTTACTCCTGAATTTTCGCCTTGCAATTTTTCTCTGGGTAACATATGTATTGATAGCGACTGTGTTTTAACCAAACTTAAAAATGTTGACTTATCCAAAGGCGCGGGGCCGGATGGTATTCCTCCTATTATAATCCGTATGTGCGCTTCTGCTTTAGCTCTGCCTTTGACACTCATATTTAACAAGTCAATCAGCCAAGGAACTTTTCCTGCTCTTTGGAAGATAACAAAAATAATACCTATATATAAATCTGGCGACAAAAAAGACGTGAAAAATTATCGTCCCATTAGTATATTAAACTGGTTTTCTAAGATATTTGAGACTATCCTTTATCAACATCTGTATAATCACGTCAAGCCTTGGCTTAGTCAT
The DNA here is from genome assembly GCA_927399485.1 of Calamotropha paludella. Taxonomy (NCBI): domain Eukaryota; kingdom Metazoa; phylum Arthropoda; class Insecta; order Lepidoptera; family Crambidae; genus Calamotropha; species Calamotropha paludella. The sequence continues at coordinate 24,943,241 of OV656803.1, read as the reverse complement.
AAACAGCACGGTTTCATCGAGGGAAAGTCGACCAACTCGAATTTATTGGTTTACGTAACGTTTTTGTGTGACTCTTTCGATTGTAAAAAGCAAGTTGACACAATATATACTGACTTTGCTAAGGCTTTTGATCGGGTTAATCACTCAATACTATTAGCTAAGGCTTGCCACATGGGTATTCATGGCAGTCTATTGCGCTGGCTGACATCATATCTTCTAAATCACTCCCAATTGGTTTCGCTGTGCGGATACGATTCCTTGCCATATTGTCCAAGCTCTGGAATTCCTCAAGGTTCGACTTTGGGACCTCTCCTGTTTTTGATTTTTATTAACGATCTTCTTAATACCATTCCGTGCGATTGTCTTGCCTATGCAGATGACATTAAAATTTTTAAACGTGTCACAAGTTATGAGGACTGCAAGGCTTTGCAATGTAGCCTTGACGTAATTTCGGATTGGTGTGTTAAGAATGATATGTCTCTTAACAATGATAAATGTCAGATAATAAGTTTTACAAAAAATAAGAACCCCGTGATGTTCAACTACAACATTGATGGCTTTGGTCTTGCCCGTGTTGATAAGGTGCGGGACTTAGGAGTATACTTTGACACTTCCCTTTCATTTAGGTTCCACTATGACCATATTTGTAATAAAGCTAATCAGATGCTTGGCTTTGTTTTTCGCAGTGCTAAGCCGTATAAAAATATAAAATCGTGGTTGATTTTATACGCCGCTTTGGTAAGGTCTACACTGGAATATTGTTCTTCAGTGTGGTTCCCTATTTACAATGTTCATGTGGATAGAATTGAAGCTATTCAACGTAAATTTGTAAGAGCATTGTCTGTTAAATGTGGTCTGCGTAGAAAATTACCCGAATATTTTGATCGCTTGAATCACTTCCGCATAGTCAGCCTGGAACGAAGGAGATGGATGAATGATCTGTGTGTGCTTCACTCTGTTGCCAATGGCAGCTTTGACAGCAGCTTACTTGAGTTTTTAAAGTTTAAGGTACCCACTCGATCGGTGCGTAACCAACAGTTGTTTTGTAAACAGTCTGCCAGGAATTATATTGCACAAAATAGTCCTTTAAGAAGAATGTGTACATTTTATAATGAAATTTGCTCTGAGGTTGATATATTTAATTGTAGCATCAGTTGTTTTCGTAAATCACTTTTCCCAAAATTGCAACCTCACACTTAGGCTACTTGGCACGCTGTATTGTGGGTTTTTCATCGATTTTTTCTTCTTCGTTAGTGTTTTTCTTAAGTTGTCCTGTGATTGTATTGTTTAATGTATTATTGTATTATTTATTGTATTGTTTAAAGTTTAATTGTATGGTCTAATTTAATTGTAATTTAATTTTAAAAGTGCTGTGCACAATTGTAATTGGGCGCAGACACGCTTGATGTTAATTGTAAGTGTTTTTATTGTGCATTTTGTCTGTTGTCTGTTATTGTGCCTTTTTGAAAATAAATAAATAAATAAAAAGTATGTAATTCCTTAGTCGATCCACACAAAGTCTTGAGAATGGCTGGGCATCGCTTACATTTAGCACTATTTCCGTCCTTGGAAAATAAAAAGTAACTCCTCACTGACGTCCTATCACTGTCACTTTAAAATTTCAGATAATCTTAAATTTAAAAGACGTACGTAACCTCGTCACTCGAAGAAAAATAAATGAAAAAATAAAACCTGATGGCGTATTAATAATCTCGTATAGGGAATGTCGGCGGGAAATACCCCCCAACAATGTTATGATATGAGGTGATTGGGTGAATCCCCTGTTAACCCGTTGGGGAATTACCTCAAGAGTATTGTATTCAAGTATTAAGGGAAGTCCCTTCTAAGTTCTACGACAAACATATTATTAGGACTGTATCCGTGTAGTACGTATCGTACGGTGTATCTAAGGGTTGTTTCTGTGGTTTTGTAATAAATGCTATTTAAATAATCTAGGCAAGGTTATTGTCAAGGCGTAACGGACTACGGAACGCTAACTAGACCTGTTTGTGGCAATCCCGAAAATCTCGAGATTAGCTTAGTACAGTGCCGGGATTTTCGGGGCCAGATAAGGGTTGGGATTCTGAAACTCGGGATCCCGGGATTGTATTCTCTAGAAGCAATCAATCATAAAATAATATTCCCAAAGCAAATCAATGCAAGGCTAGAATTTTTCCTTTGAAACCATTAATAAATATTGAAATAATTAACTCATTTGTTCAATGCACAAATAATTCAAAATTATTATTTAAAGACATAACGAAGAAACAACTTTTATACACGTGAGAAATTAAGTTGTCAGTACCTTCTAAGTATTAAGATCTTAAAATGTTCCTACACTTAGTTTGCAAATAAATAATCTTATTATATCATTACATTATCAGTACATTATATTATGACAATACTTTGCGTGTGTGTTACCATATAAAGTTACCATAGTTATCTAAGAATAACAGTTTTTACAATCAATTAACGTTACCATAGCAACGGGAGGCCGGGTCAGCTATTATTGATAAAAATATATTAATAACCAAATAACTACTTAATAACAAAAAAAATAAGTAGTTAGAAAATACTTATAATTATTTAAAAAATAAAAGTTTTTATTCTAAATGAAATGTAAGTGAAAATTGTACATTAATGGCATGTCTGCAACTTAGTATGAGGTATTGGGTCAAGTCAGAAAATGTTTTAGTATATGATTTATTAAAATTACTCATAAAAAATAGTATATATACAACTTTTACTTGATTTATTTTTGTATTAAGCTCTTATACATTCTTTCTACCTTAGTAGGTAGAAAGAATGTATAAGAGCTTAATAGAGAAAAAATAATAATTAAGAATTGTGTGATTGTAACCTGTTTTTAATACATATTTAACAAAATTTTTATGAAGATTAGTTATTTGTGTAAATGTAAATTTGAAATAATAAGAAGGTAAGTGACTACAACATGGTTACGACAGTAACTATGTCGAATAGAACTAAACAAAAAATCCTATTAGTGTTAGGTTTGGAAGGCATCGAAAATGGCCTGTCTGCTGCTATTACCATCGGTTTTAGATGACACAAATAAAAAATTCTAGTAATTTTAGGTGTATTAAATATCGAAAATCGCCCGTCTCAGTAGTAGGTGTAACAATCACAAATTATAACTATTCGTGAATAAAAACTCGGTGAAAAGTATTTATTCTCATAAACTGGAGTTTACTCGCTGAACGGAAAATTTACTAGACGTTCGTTTGTCTAGAGTATCGTATTTAGGTACATTTAACAAGAACGTATGTTGTCACGCCTCTCCTCTAGCTACACGTCAAGTATTTTCAGTATGACGCGACCTCGCATTGTATAGGTTTTCTTACAATGAGAGGTCAGCCTGTCCTGAAAATATCAACTATAAATATTGCGTGTCGTCTATCAGTCGTATAAGTGTCAACAGAATGTGTTATTACAACACAATATTTTAGCTGTACTAACCACTGTAACTAACTGTAAACACCTTCAAGATATGCACACTCCACTCGATTACGCACTATTGTAGTTTATTGACAATTTTTTGTACAGATTTTATTGAGAAACAAACTTGACAACCGGTTTGAGTCAGTGGGAGTAAGCCTATCTTCAAAGAATAACGCACCAGGACAGCTTCGGGCTGATGTTTGCGTGATGAGCACGAGTATTTACAGCTGAGATGTGGGTATTTGTATGTATTTTTCTGAATTATTAGTGTGAGTGTAAGAAATTAGTATTATTATTCGACTATTTAATCATTTAATTGCTAGATTAAAATAGAATTTCTTAAAAACATCCTTAGATATTTAAAATGGCTATGTAGATGGCAGGTGGTGCTGCTAATGGAACTATTGGAAAAGTTCAACAAGGCTGTCAAGGTCTCAGTAGCCTAATTGGAAGAGCACTCGCCCAGATTGCAAGAGGTTTTGGGTTCAAGTCCCGTCTTACTCCTGAGACAAGTTGAATTTTTTCTAGTAAAGATTTCTTAAGTATAAAAATCTAGCAATTAAATGTTTTAAGAACAAAAAATAAAATACTTATATTTGTTTTAACAACGACGGGTCACATATTAAATGGACATTGTATACGAGAGGGCATCTGGTTAAGAGATAATTTTATATATTGACAACGTTGTAATCATTGACACAATATCACCTCGACTCAATATTAATATTGCGATTTTGGATAAAACTGGAAATTTCAATTTAAATGTGAAGTAATCAGTTATTTATTAAGTAATAAGTGCGAGATATAATATTAACTATATTTCTCTATAAAAATATTTAACTCACCTAGAGATTGTAAACATCAAATTTTTTGTCTTTTCTATTCTAAAAATAAGCACTTTATTCTACAAAATATCGTGATCATATTTAATAACAGAACGGGAAAATACTTCCAAAATAAGGTTGGATCTGCAAAAATATGAATACTTTTTAGAAAGAAACATATAACAATTACAATATTCGTACTTAAAAATTTCGTTGGCTCTAAATCACTGCGCAATAAGCGCCGTGGTTTGCCTCGGTCAAAACATAAGATAAATTTTGAGGACAGATTATTCTCTTTATACCTAAATCGGTTTGCTATATTAAAAAACAACATTTTGTCTGAAATTAACAAAATATGGCATTAAACTATTCTAAACAAATGAGTAAGTACTTATAGTCCCCGGCATATAAGTTGGACCTCGTTTTGAAATCACGTGACATGCGCAGTAGCAAGTTTAGGTACATTATTCACATACTGTCATTGTAATACCCACTATAAGATAAGTATTCAAAATATGTAAGTATAATATTAAGGCATAACTTATAATTCGTCGTGATTCAAATGATCATTTATGGATTCTTCACATTGCTTTCATATATTAAGGATTATAAAAAGTTCAGTTTTAGGAGGAATTATGCGAGATATAAAGTAGCTAGGATTTCGGTTTTACACATATAGGTATTCATTTTGCTTACACATTCATTTACGTAATAGTCCAAATAGATTATGGTCTTGTGTTTGTGCTTCCAATATTTTCTTTCTAGGGAAAGAAATACATTAATACGAAATACGTTAGGACGTATATTATGGGGATAAACCATTGAAATAGTCTTACCCTAAGGTTATGGATAATAAAAGGAAGAAATTAAGGCTTACACTTAAATTTCTCAAGTGGCGCTAGAGTAATTATAGTGTAAGGTTTGATATCTTATTATTATTTCTTTATAATTTATAATTTTTAACAATCTCCAATTTCTAGTACACATAATGAGGTACACTGATGCCTACATTTTCTCCAGCTTAAAATTTAGGGTAAATACATTGTAAGAGAAAACCAGGTCGACGAAGAATTTGCGCCAAAGGTATCATAGGGGTTGTTCGGGCGGCGGAATCAAAAGAGGTCTTCAATCTTTGCAAAAGGACAGCACTATAAGAAGAAGATACATAGCAGTTTCCATTTTATCTGTAGCATTTATGTAGTTCAAATAACAGTTTGCCCGAAAGTATAAATATTAAATATAAGTAAACATATGTAATATATTCTTATTTTCCTTATTTATTTTCAAATTACTAAGGTGCATAAGGATCGCTTAAACTTTGAATTAGCACTCATTAATAGAAACATAGGTATGTATACCTAGCGAAAAATTATTCATACAGAGGACTATGTCCGTGTTTATAGTTATCAAACAAAACGAGTAGCAGTATCTTTACCAAAATAACCTTACTTACGTAAGTAAAGTCATATTTTATGAGGAATACATTTTTCAGGCGCTTATCTAAACCTTGATCCTGTCTAAGGTTAAATCACCTACTTACCATGTGGGAAACAAAAGGCGTTGAACGCTTATATTCGATAGAAACATCGTCTTCCCTTTACATATCAAGTAACAATACATAATGCATGCATGAACACATAATGCAATAAACAATGAACAAATGCAAAACTATCCTAATGGCACATTTTCGTGACAACAATATGTCCTAGTATTTTATGCCATGTAAACCATTAATCAAAATAATGCGTCAATATGCACTTGTCTCGAGTACCGATGTATCAACAAATAATGAATTTACCTGCTGCTGTTGGAATTGATGGGCAACTATCTTTATTCCACTCAATTCCAACGAACGAGGGTCCAAAGACCTACTCCTGGGTTTTTCCGAATAAAACACGTCTTCATCCCGTTTGCCTTTCTTCCATCTGAAGTAATTCGCCATCGCGGCTCACAGACTGAACACACCACATTTGAAAACAACTAATATAACCGCCGTTCGGATTCACATGTAATCGCAATAGCACTGAGGTTTATTCACGGAGGCATCTCTGTAAGTACTGAGAGATAACGTCGTTGTCACGAGACGTAGTTGTTGTTATGCAACGACGTACTACACATCAGCAGCAGATATCCGAACCTTTGCGGAACGGGTAAGTAAGAGAGAAGTGCGGGTTTTTCTTATCGACATTAATACAAAAGATGCCGCTCAGGTTTATCATTGCACAAGTCACTTTGACACGTAATGACTTTAAATTTTGATTAAATTTTGATTAAATTTAACACTGACAGTATCAGTGCAACATTATTTCGCTATATCATTTTCATCACCAGCAAAATGAAGAAAAAACATCAAAATCGGTTAAGTAGTTTCAGAACTCATTACAATCAAACACTGCGACAGGGATTTTTTGTATATATATTCACAGTGATGAATTAGGCATGTTGATTTAAACGTATGACTTGTGACTGTTATACTATGACAATTAACTTTATGATTCTCTCTTAGTTTTTCCTTAGATATTTTGTTTCTGTTTTAAACTTATTTAAGCTAAGCCAGGTTTAATTTTAAACTAAAAATATAGTACAAATTGTAATATAACACAAAACAAAACGCAAATTGTGTCATATGTAGTGTCAGTCACATATGGAATTGCCCTGTATTTTATGTGTCATTTTACATTACCTTTTAAGGTCGCACATGACCTTGCGATGCATTTTTATAAAACAATTTTTCTAAATATTTGACGGTACTTGCACTTTAAATTTACATTACCTAGCTTGTATCTGTATTGTATCAAGGTAAAAAACTTGGACAAGATACAATTCACATTTACTCTTTGAGTGATTTTCTTTTGTTGCTTTTAATATCATCCGCTAATAATTTACTGAACTGAACCATGGGTCACGATTTCGATTCCTAGTAAAATACAAATTTGATTCAAATTAGGTTAATTTTTTATCTATTCGTCCGTTTTTTTCTAACTGTAAATTTTGTGCTTAGTTGCTACAATTGCATACTTATCATCTTCTGTGCCGTTTTTTTAATACGGCTAAAAGAGCTGCTAATAAATTGTCACTCCTACTTAAGACGACTTGGCTATGCTAAGTACGCTTTACTAAATATGCTAGGTAAAAAACAAAATTCTAAATTGTTCAATGCGTTTTGTACCTTTTTTATATACCATTTTAATATCTGTAGACAAATAGGTCATCGGATCACAATAGTTTCCGTGTTAATTGTTCGCTTGCTTCTTACAAAAGCATGTCTATGAAGTATCTAAGACCATCGTTCTAAATTTTGTTATTCAAATGTAAAATGTACGTCAATAACTGAACAAAAGCATGTACGTTTTGAACTCTGGGGTGATAAAAAGGAACTCATATTTTTTCATTTGATGTTAGCTCTTGCGAAATTTTCTGCGAGATGTTTATACAGCAAAGTTTTTTTAGAAAGTTTAAATCATTAATCATAATATATATTTTTAAATGTTTTGAGTTTATATTTTGTATAGACCAGAATTAATAAATAAGTATAATTGTACCAGTTTTTTCAAAAGACTACTTTTTTCTTAATAACTGTACATGTATATTGTATGAAATAAAATCGCAAATAACAAAACGAAATAATTTTACGGATTATGTGTCAACACTAATGTATGTAGGTACATACATTAATTCGCCCCATAGATTACAATCATTCCATCTATTTTGGTGTTTTGCCTCAAAATTCTAAATTGTATAATGGTAATTATAGAAAGTTTAAATCATTAATCATAATATATATTTTTAAATGTTTTGAGTTTATATTTTGTATAGACCAGAATTAATAAATAAGTATAATTGTACCAGTTTTTTCAAAAGACTACTTTTTTCTTAATAACTGTACATGTATATTGTATGAAATAAAATCGCAAATAACAAAACGAAATAATTTTACGGATTATGTGTCAACACTAATGTATGTAGGTACATACATTAATTCGCCCCATAGATTACAATCATTCCATCTATTTTGGTGTTTTGCCTCAAAATTCTAAATTGTATAATGGTAAAAACCAACAAATCATATTGTAAAATAATCTTTTTTTGTTTCTTACTATTTCTTTGCTGATAACATCAGTTCATCTACATACATTTAATTTGACCAACTAAAACCGATCTGATTAAAATATTGTGAAGGTAGTAGAAAATATATGACGACCATTACCTTAGTCATCCTGTGGGTCGAACCTAACAATAATGTTTTTTAAATTCAGAAACTGCTTTACGAGATGTTTTTATATTTATTTTATAAACACCATTCAATTTATTTTTCAGGCCTATGATATCATTTAAACACTACATTTTTGACAAAAAAATAGGGGACACCGAGAGAGTTGAAACAATTTTTATATTATAATTGACGTAGACGAAAATGTATTTCCTAGAATTGTACAAAATTAAAACCAATCGGTAGCTGCTTTCTTTCACTTTCATATAAGACTAACAAAAAAAGCGTAATTATAAATGCTAGCGCAAAAAAATACCTTTAACATGACAAGTCATTCTGTTTCAACTCCCCTATTACCGAGGTAAGTTGAAACAGGGGTCGAGGGGACTTGTAACAGTTATTGAGAATGGAGAACTACTATTGTATGTAAGAAAAAAACGATATTATTTAAAGGGATTTATTATAAATACAAATAAAAAATAAACATTCATATTAGTTTCAGTATTTTCTACACAATTTAAATGAAAGAAAAACTATAAACCAATACATTACAAAGATCTCTGATTTCTTAAAATTAAATAACAGAATATTAATTATAGCAAGAAGGTTAAAATCAAAACAAAGACATAACTTGTAATTTAGATATTTTTTTTGCCGTTCCATTCTAAACCCAAGAAAAAAGACTTGTTTTATTATAAATACTCTCAGCCAGTTTATAAGAAAACTGTCTGGTTTCTTTAGTGGTCAGACAGTAGTTAGCAGCAGCGCAGCTTAAAAGATATTCGCAGAGTATCTTTTCCTCTAAAGATGTAAAAACAGGTCAAGTGTGAGTCGGACTCGCGCACGAAGGGTTTCATACAAACATTTAGTTAAGTAAAAAAATCACTTTTTTTGTATGGGAGCCTTCCTTAAATATTCATTTTATTTTGTTTTTATTATTTCTTGTTATAGCAGCAACAGAAATACATAATTTGTGAGAATTTCAACTCTTTAGCTGTCTGTCACGGTTCTTGAGCGAAGACTTAGTAATAGCCGTTTTTACCCTTTGGGTACGGAACCCTAAAAATGGTCTTTTCTGGATCTGGACCATCGGATGAGCAGTTGTTGCATTAGCGTCATAAGCCTTTTTCTCTTAAAATACCTGTACAATGAGGTATGTCTTAGATAATAGCTAGAGATAACATCCCGAAGAGCTCTTTGGCGAAATATTTGCAGCGACATCACATATTTCTTGGCTCGCCATACCTCTGGCTGTTTTTCTTTGGTACTCAGTAGGCATGCTAAAACGAAAAATAGCTCATCAAAAAATTAACGAAGCCATATTCACATATCAGTCAAACAAAATATAACTGAGGAGACTTGAAATAATCTGTTTCGAATCTCCTCAGTAGCACAAACTCTCCCATCCGTTATAAAATTACAACTTTAAAGTAAAACTCAGTGCAATGACTTGCACTAACACTATTGTTGCGATCCTTTGTTAATGAGCTTTCGAAACATATATAACACAAGCCAAAACACCAACACATTAGCAAATTATAGGTAGCTAAAAAAACAATTAAAACTTACATTTCGTATTTTTTTTACCACAGGAGCTTGAACTCCGCAACCATGCACCTTGAGGCAAGGTCGCTTACTAAGGGGTCCGCGGGCGGTTGGCACGGCTAAACAGCATTATTGCCAGCTCGATAACGTTTATAAATTCCCTGAAATTGACGTTGTTTCAACTCACCTCTGTTTCAAAACCCCTCGATCTCCCTTAGGTAAAATTTTCGCAAAAAAATATTGTGTGAAGACGGGCAAAGGAGCTCGTATACACTACCGAAATATACACGAGGGAAGAATTACTTAAAATGATTGAAACAGTTTTCAGAACTATGAAACAGGAAAAGCAGCTGGAAATTACGACGACAGAAATGAGAAATCGTTGTCGTAAATGTACACGCAATGGCGGAAGCCATTATTAGCAACAGAATTAAAAATTTCATCAAAAACTGTTAAAATATGTATGTCCGTAATATTGATTTTTATCTCCTTAAAAATCAATATTACGGACTTTAACTGGTTCAGGCACCCTAACTTCAAAAATTGTAAAGATATCTAGGTAAACGATACCTTAAAAGAAAGAACAATTTTTAAAATTGTCTGAACAGCTGTAGATATTTTATTTATTTTTATAATGTCAATAAATTTTTTTTTTCTTTAACTTTTTCTGTTAATTTTTTAATAGTCTGAAAGTGCTTTTTGACGTGACAACGTCTTATAAATTGGTTTGCCGGGTGACACTTCAAGAAACTGCGTTACGCTCCGCTCACGTTATGCGCTTACAATGAGAGCGAGTGAGAGGCACGCGTCCCTTCCACTCGGGCATGGTTAGCCCGCCTAAGAGCGAGAGAGATAGACATAAAAAGTGGAAGGGACGCGTGCCTATAAATTAATGTTTTATATATAATTCTTTGTATAAATAAATGTTTTAAATTGTTACTATTATTTCATCCTTCTTCCTACTATACGAATGAATATTCATATTAAAATTATTTTACCACTCAAAGTCGTTGTCACGTAAAACTTTCGCCCGTATACCGACTTTACAGGCAACCAACCAGTTTTTTTTTTAGTAAAAACGGTGCTTTAAAATGTTTTGATATAATTAAACACACATAATGCTAATAAAGTACATTAATTGGAAAAATTCGGTACTAAATTCGTAAATTTACCCAAAAAAAAACAATCAGAATTTGGTTAAGACAGATATGGCTCAAAATGTTTCATATGACCTATACTAACACCCACTTGAGGCTTTGCACCCAGCAACCACACACCCTGTATAACATATAATTTGTCATAGCATAATGTTGCCGAACTCAAATTGTTTAATTTCTAAATTTCATAGCTTTTTGTCATTTCGATTCTTATTTTTTATTATTCGTATTGGACTAAGATACTGAAATAAATATATTGGATTTTGTCTTGGTCTTATTGACTACGCTTAGTTTTTAAGAAAGTCAAACGAAAAAGCGATAGAAAGGTTTCCTTAACTGAAAAAAATAGAAAAACCATCAAAGAGAGAAAAAATTCAGTCCTTGCCGAGTTTCTTGTATAAAAATCTAAAAATAAATGCGTCGTTAATCTGGTTTTATTTAAATGTGCATTAGGTGCGGAAGTGTAAGAACCAAAAAATATTACCCATGTTTGTTTACCTCCACGGAAAATTAGAGTGACACAAATTATACAAGTATATTCTAGTACAACGGGACTTGTGAGTTCGCACATTTCTAGCTACTCCGGACTAAGGATGATTTTCATAAAGGGTTAATATAAAGAATGGTTTAAGTGTGTGAATTATAACTATGAAGTGTTATGTGAAGATTGTTAAATGTGTAATTAATTGTGGCCAAATTATTAAAATCACGTATATAACAGTTCTTCCTTTTTTTCATCTGAGTCTTAAGACGTCCTCTGTTGGACGGCAACCTCCCCTAGAAAGATGGGTGGCAGACGGGTTGGAGACCATAATTTGTAGAACTCTGCTGCTAACTTTATGGTCTACAGGTTTACGGGTGATAACGTCCAGTATTATTAGTCGCCTTTTATGAAACCATCAATTTTACTCTGCAGGACACCACACCGCTTTGTTACGTTATAACTATCATAACATATAACATAGTTTGAGTGCTCAGCAAAGACGAACTTACCGCTTTTCGTCGTTCAGGTCCTTCAAGCGGCACGGTTTGGCCCGGAACAGATGCTCTGCCGCGGAAGATGTCCATCACCTTAGTCATTGCACTTGGACGTCTAGCGGACGACGCAGTTACCGTGTGATAATACTGTTGGAAAATACATCATAATGTGTTGTTTTCCGTACTTTTCTTAAATTTTTTGCCATTAACAATGGCACAAAAAAAACAGAGTCCGGAGAAGGGTAAACGCAGGAACGATTCTGTGTTTCATTTGCTGTTCTAACGAAATTAAGAAAGATTTTACTGCGATGAATATTTTAAATTCGATCGACTGCGATTCTATTGGGGACGTAAATTATTCATATAAAATAATCTAGAGAAACCACACCAACTCCAGCGGAGTCCGAACTATATTATTGTACTGTATTATTATTGTTCGAACTTTTATAATACAATTAAAGTAAAAACCGTGTGGTGGAGCCGTCGATCAGCTGACAGGAATGAAGTCCTTTGTGCTATATGTAATAACTTTTTATATCATTTTATTCAAGGTATATGCAAAAAAAAAATATTTGCATATGATTTTTTCATTTATAAATAATAAAGGTTCAACAGATTTACAATTACTTATAAGCTTGTGATGGTGCAGTGGTTAGTGAGTTCGGCCTAAAATTGCGGAGTTTAAGCAATGCGAATAGATAAGATTTCTTTCTCTCTGTCACTCTCTGTATGCACTAAGCTATACTGATGCGGTCGAGTGTACCGCTTTTTTGTAACGTACAGTTTTTGCCGGCTAGCCTCTGTCTACACAACGACACATAACCAACTTCGTTCCAAAAAGGAAAGCTGACTCCACAATGTTAGAATCAAAATGTTATTATATCTAAAAACAAATTTAATGTGCATCTAAAGAAACATCTTCAAATCAAATTACTGTTTTTTAATAATTAAAAAATATAATGAATAATATGCTTTTAAACAATAGTATTCGGTATCATTTCTATGTCACATGTTAATTCACTTACTCTCGTATTACTTCCAGGGTGTGGGTGCGCCGAGCCATCTTTAGTTTTCGTTGTAGCCGCATCGTCGCCACTACGTAATTCCGACTTTACTTCAGGTTTTGTAGTTTCTGTCTTTGGTACACCTTTACTCTGCGATGACGTCTTTGTCATATTCTATAAAAAGATTGAAATAATGGTAGAGTTGAGTTGAGTTGTTTACATTTAGAGATTTTTTATGATTACGACACAACTTAAGGGCCCACTACAAACTAGGCGAATCAACATTTTTATCATTTTATGAAAATAGCAGTTTTACTTTCATAAGGAGTTAAAAATATATCTCAATAAAGCTTAAACAAATTACTTATGCAGTCTGTGTGAAAGTAACGTCTCCTAGCGACTATTTTTAGTATCCGGAAAAACTCATAAGCTTTATTTCCTGGACACTAGCACTATCCAGGAAAATACTTAGGATTTCTGGACACTAACGAAATCAAGATATCTCAGCATTTAAAGGACATGGCTAAAGAACTGTCATAAACATGTACATATATCAATTTCGTACTAGTCCGGAAGTTTCAAATATTTGTTTATTAATTATTCCATGTTTATTGTTCTCCGAAAACTTGCGTGCAATAATAAAACCTTAAAAGGTATGAAAGACTTCAATTTCTGTTCCACAAGTTAAATGTTCCGTTTTACGAAATAAATGTGAACGATAAATCAACTCATAAAGTTATTTGTATAAAACGAAATAAACTATAAAAAAAAATAATGAACATTGTTTTATTTTTTTAAATCGATCACCGAATACTTGAAATAACAGATTTAATTTGGATGATCTAATAAGATACAAGGCTGTATGAGCATTAGTCCTTTGCTTTTTGCAAATAACGTAAATTAATAAAATAAAACGACACAGATATCCTGTGTTCGCTTTGTTGTTTGTTCGTTGTGCTATTACTGGATTTTTAATTATTCTATTGACTCTTGCTCGTCTCCGGACTCTGATTATGCTTGCCTATATACTCACCACTCGCTATTCTATAAGGACTTGCGACTCGATTATGAGACCGCATATTCTTCTTTGCCTCGTCTTCTTGTTACCCTATCACAATGGTTGACTATCGAGGTAACTTACCTTACAGTTATTTGATATTTGGGGTGGTCAAAACATGTTTTCTGCTCCGGCTTTCTTTTTAGATAATATTTTTGCAGATTAGCAGCTTAATAACACATATTCAATATATCCTGTAGTTGTTTTATTTAAAAAATTTATGTGTTTTATATACCTTTTAAATTATAGACCAACCCATCATCCGTCACATCACTATAACTATGAATATCAGTCGCCGGGTAATAAAGTGCGACAAGGATTTTCATTAAAATTACTGATAGCAAATACTATAGAATCTCTAGGTAATTACAACATGCAGTTTTGAAATTTTCAGACAAAGTATAAAGCGAACCTAGTGGCATTAAGCGCACTTATTTCTCTACTAATGAAAGCTATACAGGACCAGCATACAAAGTAAGCTCGTCATGCCATTTTAGATGGCATTGTATGTAAGGTTGCCCAGTTAATATATGAGAAACGTCGAGCTGTGTGTATTTGCTATTTTCTACAGTATTTGCTGACAGTGAAGCCCAATAACACTGCATATCGACTTATCCATAGAACAGAGTTCGATGTGATCATGATGCAAAAACGAGTGTTTTTAGCTAAATGAGATAAGGGTCTCGTTTAGCTAAAAAACTAGTCATGATCACATGATCACATCGAACTCTGTTCTATGGATAAGTCGATATGTACTGCAATGCAAGGATAATTTTTAATTGTTCGACTTTTTAGAGCATTAAATCCAATTTTGGCCACATTCATGAGAATCCTCTTCACAATGAGAGAACTTATATTGTCATCAAAATATTTTTAGTTTATCTTACAAAATCATAAGACTTGGTGATTTACGAAGAATTTAAAAATAGCTATGATGTCAGGTGCTGAACGATTCGATTAAGGAGTATAAGTGGATAGTTACAGGTTTTAATATTTCACTCATTCTTTTTGTTTGGTTTATTATGTTCTGACTATCCGTTTACGTATTTTGTTAAAAGAATATAAACGCCTACTAGAAGTTTAAAGCAATGTCTTATATCAAATGTAGCAACGTAACACCGTAGTAGTAGTTTTCATGCTTTTCATATAAGATTGTAACTTTATGACAACTATATGAGTCTTTTTTCGTGCAAATTACAAATAAGCAGCCATGCAGCATTAAATATTACTAAGTACAATGTTTATACATTGCTGAAGCAGTCGCCCATACTAAATTTAGCCATGTCCTTTGGAACATCATAACTTAAGAGGTTGCCAATATACCTAAATGGAAAAAAAACTAAAGTAAAATAATTAACGCTTATTAAAAGGTTAAAATTGCATATTGGCAATAAACATAAAACACATCCACCATCTCCATTTGCTGTCTACCATCCTTCACAACCGACAATCTCCTAAGAAACTGACAAAGCATAAAATTTCATTAATTTGCCTGGCAGATCAGCAAATACAACTTTTAGTAGTAATGTGCCTTTTGATATTTCATAAATATATCTGTAACAATTACTTGAATTAAATTTCTAATTTAAATTTATACAATTCGTTTTATTTTTGGGTAAAGCACTGTAGTCTTCTCTCTATTCTTATTAAAATTATATAGACAGGCACATAATAATAGTACAATATTTATGGTTAAATATAGTTATTGTTGAATTTACCTGCACAGCTGATTTGACTTGTTGCATTAAAGAAACAGGTTTCTTGGAGTCACTGCGCTGTTTGGTCTTAAAAATATCGAAGAGTGCCGGCCTTCGACTCACTCCAGATGTTCCTGTAAAAAGGACACACTATGTTAGTCTCACCATCTTTCATTAATCTTTCATTCCTAGGCTCATATAGAAGAAAACAAAATTAAAATTTATCGCAAAAGATCTCGCTATGCATGTAGATTTCTTATTCATATATATGTCATATTCTAAACATAGTTATAGACACATTTATTCAAATCTTTAAAAATCATCTCATTACAGAACAACGAAATAATGAATAACCAAATGAAATATCAACTATTTTGTATGCAATTTAGCACAAACCCAAAGTGGTCTAACTTTAAAAAGTTCGTATAAAAATAAATACATATCTATCATAAAGTGCAGTGTACGGTTGGTTAATAGCATTTTTACAATTACTAATGAACAAATTAAAAAAAAATACTTTGTTTTATGTTGCTTATAAATTGCTTAGCGAAATGAGACACTCTATTTTTCGTTATTCTAAAAAGGGACTTTAAAATTATACATAAACTATGAAAAATAAACCTTGGCCTGGTCAAGAATATTCATATTTTATGTCACGCTGTAAGGAATGCATCTATTAGAACCTTGAATACACATGAGTGCATCGCATGAGAGAAAAAAAGTAATTTCTAAAAAATTAATGTTTAAAAGCAATTTTGCAGGCCAACATTTTGTCAATAAAGTAATTAAGAGTAAGCGCAACTATTAGGCGCCGATCAGGCTAGGTAATAAATGTCATGTCATACTTCTTTCAATGTAGAATCACGCATTTTTTACCGAGAACTTTCGTGCTTAATTTCTTACCAAGTGAAATAAAATATGTCCTTAGGGTTAATTATATAAATATATATCTTATCCAACATAGAGAAAATAAGGTAGACCGGATTGTATAACATGTAACAAAGCGTTCCCGTTTTAATGCTTCTGTTCCGTGCCACCTTTGTCAATGCAATTTTTATCACGATAGTCTTATGAAAACCACGTATTAACTGCGATTTATAAACTGACAAATATAAAATATGTTACTCCTTATACGTGGCAGGAAGCCTAT
Source organism: Calamotropha paludella (assembly GCA_927399485.1). Lineage (NCBI taxonomy): Eukaryota > Metazoa > Arthropoda > Insecta > Lepidoptera > Crambidae > Calamotropha > Calamotropha paludella. The sequence goes on along the minus strand of OV656803.1, from coordinate 24,926,160 downwards.
TCTAGGTTCATTATGACGCTTAGAACTAATATTGAGCAGAAATAGCGTCTTTTGTGATCCAATATTAGTTAAATTAATATTTCAATGGTGCACAAAATGACTATGATGAGACATGCATACATCCATAACAATTACCGTGTATAGTTTGTTGGTACATCTGATGCGGTTGACCTTCGTCTGCAGACCCTCGGCGTTTGCGTCCTCCCACAGACTGCGTGCTGCGCGTGATAGCGGCATCTAAGCGTTGTTCTGTAAATATAGACATATTTCTTTTACCATGGCTGGCTTAAACACAGGTGCTACCTATTAAGAGTGAGAAATGAGTCTACTCTTGTCTACTAGTATTTACTAAATTTACATAAAATGCTACTTTATTATGGACTTTATTTTTTCCATAACATAGCTGTTTTAATCACACTTATGGACGGAGTAGACCTTAATTACGAGAAAAACAGATGTCCTCGAGTAGTGCTGTGGTTTTGTGCCTAACAATTTTAGTTTCTTTTTCAAGTAATTTAAATTGTAAAGTTGATGTGTTCTATGTTAAAAAACAATAACACAACACCATATAATATCTCGATGGCGAGCCAGTGCGCAGCCAGAAAGCCACAAAGACACTTAAATTTAAAAAAACCTTTTTTCATCTATATTAAACTGCCTTTATTTGTGTTTTATCAATTCGTGAGTGATAGCACACTTTAGAAACAATACCATACTGTATTTATACAATACCATACCATACCGAACTGCTGCAAATACAGCAGTCCACAACTAGGGTTTATACAACAAAAGGCTTATTCAGTAAAAATATTACAATAACTGGCATCAACAGCAATAGCATCGCAGGAAGTAAAGGGGTGTTATATTCCCCATCCCCATCATTCCCATGACAGCCTTGCTCTTTGTGGCATCCCCATTACAAGCTTAGCTCTTTGTGGCAGCCTTATCGCATACGGATTCTTCTGAGTCTTATACGGATGTCATCAAGAATTGAACATAAAATAAAATAATCCATTCGATGGATCAAGGTCATAATGGGTCACAAGGGAATGACGCAGCTGAAGAGCTAGCGCAGAATAGATCTGATACGCCGTCCTTGGGTTCGAAACCGATAAAACCCATTCCGGTGAGCTGATTTCACAACACAATCCGTGAACACTCAAAAACATTGCATTAGCATTACTTTAACTCTCTGAAAACCTGCAGGCAATTATTGAGGCAGCTGCCGCAGATAGATACTCGTCCAGATCTGTATTACAGCTTAGTAGATCAGTGACAGCTGGCACAAGTCATAACAATTTAATCAAATATATATTTAATCTAAAGGGGTAAACCAAGGACAAAGTTGTCCTTTAAGCTGAATGCTTCGGTAATCTCTCTCTCGTAAGAACTCACTCAAGTGAAGGCGCTTTGGAGCGTTCCTGGCAGAGTTGGGCAGGTAGGGGCTGGAGTTAAGATACATATTAAGCACATCTGTTTCAGCGAAAAAGTCTTTTTATGTAATCATTTTAACTTAATTTAAAAATATAGCGTAGACATTCTTTAATTATTTTAGAAGAAATATTTGCGCAATTAATGTATTTGCAATTTCGAAATCAGAACGCCGCGAGCTTTATAAAAATACAACGTTATACACAATACTATGCAGAGTTCGAAAAATATGCGAGTTTCAATGATGGCCCTAGTAATGAAACGAAATACAATCTTACAGAGAAGTTACAAATCAAATTTTGTAAAGTATACAATGAGAAGTCGTTTCTCCAAGATATAACCGGAACCAGCAGTCAAGTACAGCCGATAACATATAAATATTCGTCTTTCTGAGATATGTACGAAGTTACAAACCAACTTAAGATAATATTTATAATTAAAACGTACTTTTATATAAGATTTTAAATACGTCATTAAAAAGCAACCACATCTCAGAGCCCTCAGGTAGGTAGGATACGACCTTTCGCTATCCGGGCGAGTGCTCTAACCGCTGAGTAGCCGAGACGCTCAGACGCGTCGAAATTTACAAACTTCAACATCTACTATGAGTTAGTATCATTTCATCAATTTTGAAACTTTTACAAATATCTAACAATCGATTAAGATGGAATCAGCTATAATAATGTATTTATTTTATTTTTTGCATTCACAATGGCATATTTTATAAGATTTGAAATGCCCCTAAAAAGCATCCACATCTCATGCTACCTGTGGGCTTGGAGATGTGGTTGTAATAGAGCAGTATTTTAAATCTTATAGAAATATAGTATTGTGAATGCAAAAAATAAAATAAATAGACACTTTGATATCTTTTTCAAACATATACGTGTTATTAGCAGTACACTAATCTTGATTTCATTCAAACGGAAAAACAAACTTAAGAAACGGACAAAGAGATAATAGCGTTAAAACTAAATAAACTCTAATGGAAGATAACGGGTCGCAGTAGGTTTACTTTATGATACTGAAAGATGCTATCGCTAAACATTATTTTTTTAAATTCATACTAACGTTTTTCTTTAAGCTTAATCGTACTTTCAAAGAGAGATTTTGCAAATAATATGTTTTATCACTCTTGTCAGTTAATAGGAAAGAAATTTCATAATCAATTCTAAACATTTATCGCGTTTCATAAACTTTCGTGCAATAGAGCCGCGTGATTCATGCAGAAAATGTATGCATAATGCAATAAACAAGCAATGTGCTAGAAATTGCGAACGCACTTGCAAAATAACTATTATTAACCACCGTCGTCTTAACTACCATACAATTTACGAAACTTAATAATAATAATTTTATATACACATTATATTACATTTCACCTCACACACTCTGAAAAGTTTAGTTTGTCAATCAATATCTGTGTGGAAAACTGCGTTTTATCCGCTAGCGTGGAAAAGTATTTTAAAATGAGAACCTTTATATTCAAAGAAAAACACATATAGTACGTTCCGAATTGTCATTATAGTCTTAATAAGTTACATTTTATTCTTTTTTAAATAATATTATAATACTCAGTTTTGGGTTAATTAAATTATTTTAGTTCCTAAAATTATAAAAACAACAAGAATATATATTTAGAATATACTATTTATTATAAGAATTCATGCCAGACCTGAACTTTGCAGCCTTGCACAACAAATAGCTATTTTACTTCCCTAAAACCGACAATTGCATTTACGTTTCAGCATCTTCCACATTAATTCATACCTACCCTAAGTACAACTATGTACGAAATAATTTAATTCTACATAAACGACTGAGTATAGTTTTGTTCCAGTTCTATTCTATATTATACTCATGTAATTATTTTTAGTGCAACCATACCAACTAATTACATCTTTGTTATTACTTTTAATCATTATTTTTATTACTTTGACTTCCCTACATTATTTTTACTTCCCTAAACTGACATTAAGCTTGGCGTTACTCTATCTTTAAACTTTAATTCAAATCTAGAATAAGGTACAACTATGCAGGGAATAATTTAATTCTACTTAAACAATTGAATATACTTTTTGTTCCGAATCTAGTCTCTATTATAATATTAAACTCATGTGTTTATTTTAAACATTTTATATTATTTTTCCTAAAACTTTTCCGCAAAACAGCCGATAATCCTCGTGTCATTTTTAATTAGAAATAATAACAAGATTAAAGAATAATAAAGAAAGAAACGACGACTTAATTTATAAAATAAAAATAGCTTTAAAATTTTTTGTTCATATGACATATCGTTTAAGAATAAATGCTTAATTAATCCAATTTTAACCAAAAAAAAATTATCAGTTTTTTTACGCGAAGACAAAATGTTTTTTTATGTTTCTATTATATTCTACAGATCGTTTTTCAATAGCAGGAGCGTTCGCATCATATTTGCATCGACCCTTAACTAGATTTTTGGCCATGAGCCAGCTAATGCGGGCAGTACTCAAAATGAAGTCGCGCACTCTGGTAATCATAACAGGGGAACACTACAACAATCATAGTTGGTATTGGTAATAAACCTTTAATAAGTATCTGCAGATAAAACACGATTTGCGGTTTATATAAAAATACACTTAGCTCAATTCATGTACAATTCAATCTATTGCATCTTAGTTACTATATCTATTTTTATCAAAGTTTATGTAAACGTTGTTTGGCTGGTATGATTTTGTGACTGACCTCTTTTTTGACGTCTGTCGTCGCTCCATCGTATGTCTTTCTCTTTCCGAACTTGCGACTTAGCAACAGAATCTATATCCTTGCGCGTGATTTGAGATCCCCAAGTGCCCGAGCGACTACGCTCTACTTCATCCGTCTTTTCCTCAACTAAAATCTTTTTCTTCTCATTTTTCGGAGCACTCGGCAGTTCTTTAACCGCATGTTTTATTTCTTGTTTTAATATAGCCTGGAAAGCAGATTTAAATTATTTAACAAGCATAATAATATCGCGCTTATTGAGGTTATATGATGTTTAGAGATGCGACTTGCATAATTTTTTTGTACTAACTACTAAATCCCCTGGTGCTTAAAGTCAAGATAACAGCCAACCGTAAATCAAACTGTTGCCCATGGTTCTACAGCCGCTATTTGAATTTTGTAGTGGCTTAGTGTGACAAATAAGGGCAGTTACACATTTAAATAAAAAAAACGCTAGTACACACGTGTTCCTAAACGACTATGTTACGAGTACGTCCATAGTATATCGCCGAGATTTGACAACGGTCCTTTTATATCAATATTGAACTTTTCAAACGATGGATTGCGACTTTTTTCCATTTTAATCAAACTACAGAGATCTGTTTTAGGGTTCCGTACCCAAAGGGTAAAACGGGACCCTATTACTAAGGTTACTCCACTGTCCGACCGTCCGTCCGTCTGTCACCAGTCACCATGATGTATTTCTGTTGCCCCTATAACAACCAATACTAAAAAACAATAAAATTTGTTTAAGGGGGGCTCCCAAACAACAAACGTATTTTTTTTACTTCCGTGATAAACTTTACCTAAATAAAAAATTTTACGGAACCCTCAGTGCTCGAGTCCGCTTCGCACTTGGCCTGTTTTTTTTTAAATAATATAAATACTTACATGCTTTTCATCGTTTCTTTTTATCCAAATATCTTCTGAACTAGAAGGAACTCCGTCTACTGTAGATCTTATTTCAATTAAACTACTATCAAAATAATTTTTGTCGCGATGGAGATTCTGTCCAGCAAAAATAGATCTTACACTAGGTCGCTGTTCTTCAGCCCCTTTAGTACCGAAATGAACAGTATGTGCGTTGTGAACCTGAGAACGGAGTACTTTTTCTACAGGCCCTGGTGAAGAAGGTATTTCTGACGTGGTTACGAGAAATTTATGTTTTGGTCCCACAACCATACGTTTACTTGTATCTGAGCTCGCATTGTTGTCAACTCTCTCGCTATCTGTTATATCCTTCAGATTTTTTATGTTTTGATTTTCTTGGTCCACGTGTGCACTACTGTGTTCAGTAAGCGATTTGGAACTACCTTTCAATTTAGATTTTGTAGTTACTGACAAAATTTTGTCATATTCTTTCTTTTCGTCGTCTTCATCTTCCTCTCGACATTGAGATAATCTTCTTCGCTCGGGAAAAGGAAACGGTGGGTTGGGATTTGAGTTACGGCTTGAGAGGTTATTGCAATGGTTCATAAAGTAATGTTGAAAAAAACTATCCGTTTCAGGCGTATCACTTCCCTCACCCTGGATTATATCCTTTAAAGCTGCTAATGATGTTATGGTATTATAGTTCATGGCATTGACTAAATCTTCGCTATCAGTAGAACTGCAAGATCTATTATCTTCCTCCTCATCCATTTCTTTTGATTCTTTCAAAGGCGCCTTCGTATCAACGTCACAACTATCCACTTCTTTCTTTTTCTCATTTCGTTGGCCGTTGTTTTTTTTCTCGTTTACGTTTATTTCGTTATCCATTGGGCACCATGCGCCAGTAACTAAAATAATAACTTATTTGCCTTCTATTGTAAAATTTATTAAGGCACTTTAAAAACTTTACATTAATATCACACAGTCACATGATAATTTTAATATTATATATATTAAGTAATATCGTTTGTAGTTTGTTCACTCCAATCACCTAATATATGCCATTCCCAGGTTCTGTCGTATATTGATGTCAGTAGACATTCTTCGAACCTGCAAAAAAAATCAATTTAAAGGAATTATAAATAGAACTGAAAAGCAACATAGAGAGTTACCTTACAATTAATAAAAACGTTAACAAATTTATTTTTCACGCAACTACTGCACATAGTACCTAAACTCTTAGAATAGTGTTCGTAACAAATAAGTCTATTATCTTTTGATTGAAAACCCTACTTTCGCTACTTGACAACTTGCACTTGATACGATGCAGATACCTACGTTATTGACACAACAAATCGAGGCTTCCATTGAACATTTGACGTAGTAGGAATACTCCGTTCAATTAAAAACAGTCAACACAGCGTTTCGTAGCGATTCAATTGACGATAGCAAAACACAATTGATGTTAATAATACCTACCAATTGTCATTAGATCCTAACGCAACTGTGGACCAAGAAAGAACTCACGATACTTAGAATAGAACTAGGTATCATATAAGGCACCTCTTTCGTGCCGCAATGGCCACTCTACGAAAAATAAAAATCTACTCGAAGTGGACAATACAAATTTGTAACTTGTGTCTTGGCCCCCGGGCTTGATTGGGATCAAGAGTGAACCCATCCCAAATAAAAAAAACTTGTATTTTTTATTTATTTGTTTATTTGACACCTTACACTAACAGATACAAAATTTTAGGTCGAATAATAAATAGATCGTAACGTATAGACATTAGACATACTTAATTTTGGAAGGGCGTTCATTGACTGTTATTTATATGATGATTTAAGACATTATGAGGTAAACCATACATATTGTGGATTGAGTACGTCAAGGATTTACAAATGAAATAGTAAATACCAGATAAAATATTGAAATTATAAATTTTCACCATCATTCATCATTATAGAATAGTGGCGGGCGACCCACAGTTCCATTAAAAATTGCTGCATCACATCTACGACACCGAAGTTTTGTAGGTAAGCTTGCGAAGCTTTGAGAAAATAGTGAAAATTATGTTATCGGCTCCTAAATACCAGTAATCTAAACAGAACCACAATTGCAATGCTACGCAGATATAAAGTGTAATGTACACAAAGGACGACTGACAAGGGAGGTGGATCCGCAAAAAGATTTTGAGTACCTATTAGTAACGTTAATTATTATTTCGCAATAGTTTTTGACAATAGCAAATGTTATATTATTAATACTAATCATAATGACTTAACAGTACGAGGAACTTTTCTTTTATCCGTTTTCTTCTATTGTCCTAATAAAATAAGCGAAATCATTTTGCGACATGATCTTATTGCGATAGGCGGATTGACAGCACCGTAAAATATTTTGAGTTTTAAAGGACTTTTCAAAAACAGCCGTCTACAACTTTAAATAATTGTTAGCCCAGTACATTGCTTCATGGCAGCACTGAGTGCAGAATTTACGACAAGACTTTCATTTTAATTTTTTTTTTTTAATATTATCCAAAATGAGCAGCTTCTTCTTCTTCTTGAGGAGGAGAAGAAGGATCCAAATGTCCATCAGCGCATGTATATACACTCACGAGCAACCAAATCGACTCAACACATACGCTACCACATCACGATGTATCAAAAAATATTTAAATAATATGTAATATTTATACATCGTTTGAAAGCTCACAACATAAGCTTTAAATTAATATCGATATCAAAACAAAATTCACTGTATTTTTTATGCCCACAATTTAAATGCCCGTAAAGAAATAATACTCGCTTCAATACTAACAAGTTGCGCTAAGTACTACCTTATAAAAGCCACCCCAACAGATTCACCTTATCAGTCGCTTATCAGAAGTTAACCAGAAGTAAAAAATTACACCTATTGTTTTGAGATCATTATGAACATCACGCCTGAAGAAGCCTCTAAAGTTATTGCTCTTTGCAACAAGGGTTGAGTCAGCGTACGGTTGCTGCTCAGCTCCATTTGAGCCAGTCTGTTGTATCTAGAGTGTACAGACGATTCCAGGAGACTGGTGCTTTCAGTCGTAGACCAATAACCAGCCGCCACCGGTCTACTTCAGAAAGAGATGAACGATGTATTGTCTCGACTTCATTGCGAAATGGGCACCTCTCTGGTGTTGATATGTAGCATGACTTGAGAGGTGTTCGAAGGGTGACTGTCAACGAGAGGACAGTAAGCACACGTCTGAGAGAAGCCAAACTCACTCCAAAACCACAGGCCCGTAATTGTCTGCAAGCCACCGAAAAGTATTGTCCACCGATGAGTGCAGGATATGTCTGCATGGTAGTGACAGAAGAGGCAGAATCTACAGGCGTTCTGGAGAACAATTTGCGCAGTGCTGTTTTGCTTACGGCGCGACGGCGGCTCCTGCATAATGTGGGCCGGTATTTCTTTGGAAAGAAAAACCGAACTCGTTTTCGTGCCTGGGGGAAGCTGACAAGGACTGAGAGCTATCGGTACATAAGCGACATTCTCCAGAACCTCGTGCCTTACGAAGGATTTGTTGGCGACAACTTCTTGTTTGCGCGGTGTCACTCAGCAGTTCCTGGTCGACGTAGGAATACAGACTACTCCAAAAACACTTCTAAGATCGTGCATGTAAGTCGAGCATATCTACGTAGGATAAGATTAGTGTTACGAAGGAAAGTGTGGCGTATTACTGTGGTTTTTTTTTTACAAAAACACTAAAAAGTACCACGGTGAATTGATTGTTCGAGAGAAATGTGCCTAGGTAGGATAACACTTATGTAAGAAACGGATAGCGAGTGCGCGCAATGTCGTGCAGGGGAGTAAGCAAAATAAATCGCGAACATGGAACAAGAATTATGTAGACTCGTCGCAACGAATCTGGAACGTTCGTGACTGAGTGGTCTTAAATACCACGCATATAAACTTCCAAAATTAAAATTATTATTTTAGGTGGTCGCACGTAAATAGGCTAGGTAACGCGATTACAAGTTGTTCCCAGTGATGGAATAAGCTAGCTCTACAAATTAAAACACTTAAGGAAGAATGACTCATACAGAACCTGCCACACCCATCAATGGCACCCATTAATTCACACAAGGCTTTAGTGTGAATTGATGGGTGCCAAAGACTACAAATACAGCCAGGACTAACGCCTTAATGTGTCTACCAAAATGTGGAGAAATTCGCGATGATTTTTTTTTTTAATAATAAATAAAAAGAATCATAGACCAAACTTGCGCCTTGGCATTTGAATTGATTACGTGATGCAGCGAAGCAGTCTTGGCAAAATACATTTTAGCAAAATTGTGGCAAAATCGACGGTATTTGGGAAAAAATAAATCTAAATTTAATTAGATCACGTAGAAAATGTCATAACGATAAAGGGATGAAGAAGTCTTCCTTTTTAAGTTATTTAACACTTAAAATTCCAAAGAAAATTCTGTGACATAATCTGTGACATATCTGTGACATAATATTTGTGTTTTGGTGACATCACTCCTTATATACTTAAGCGTCGAAGACAAAGGTTAAAAACACTGGAATAAGAAAAGGGTTTGTTTTTAAAAAATAAAATCGAAACAACATATACGTTAAATTAAATCCTATTATTTAATTCAGATGTTAAAAATCAGGGTAAATCAACTTTTGTTTTGTCAAGTTAATGTGGGCAAGTAAAAACAAACGATTAAAATATACAATTTTTGTGTTATATCAAACGTTGGCGGTTTTGGCGCTGAAATTAGTTTTCTTATATATCAGACTTTGGCATCGAAAGGGTTAAAACAAATTATAAAGTTTTATATCAATTGACATAATTAGGGATATAAATAAAATATAAAAACGTTAAGTGCCAAATCTTGCCATAACATAATATTCTACATCAGTGGTGGTTTTAAGCAAATAAAATGTAACCTATTTTCCTTGTTATAACATTTTTCAGTCTTCAACTCAATTGAATAACTCGTGAATAGTATAAGTACATACCATTTTGCGTGTTTTACATAGGGCTCTTTACATTGGCCTAGTAGATTTTCAGCGAATCTCAAATTAGAAAATAACTCCATAATTTACCATGATGTCATAATTGGTTTCACGACTTCACACGAGGAACAAAACATACAATCTAATTAAACAAAAAAGGGCGAATAACTCAGATACATTATTTGGGATGGCAATGTCTAAACACACGACGTCACGCGCTATTAATAGATGGTACGTAAATAGTTATCTCGTAGTGACCAGCACTGCATAACATAACAATAACTCGTTATCTAATATCATATTTTATAGAACTCTTGTGATTAAATTAAATACAACTACACATAATAATACAAAGTAAATAAATTTAATAAATTTGCAATTTGAAAAGTAGACATTGATTCGTAAACGAATTATTAGTTATGAAGAATTAACCTAGAAGAATAATATCGATTTTAGTCAAAACACTTACAGTTACTACATAATAAATTTGATTTTTTTAAAGAAAAGAAAATGCGTAATTGTTTTAGGGTAGGTAACACAACAAGTATTTGACTGACGAGCGAACATTTGCAAAAATAAGATATTTGTGCCAAGTTTTAAAATGCCAAATGTTTGAGTCATATATGAATTAGGTAGCCGAGATTTAAAGTGCTAATAGCTGCATTGTTTATTAAATTTGCTTGTGTCCATCACACAAGTATTTGCTCCTACTAGTATTCGAACCTGGAACCTTTGATGGAGAATGTGCCAAGTTTTAAAATGCCAAATGTTTGAGTCATATGTGAATAAGTTAGCCGAGATTCAAAGTGCTAATAGCTGCATTGTTTATTAAATTTGCTTGTGTCCATCACACAAATATTTGCTCCTACCAGTATTCGAACCTGGAACCTTTGATAGGTATCGTTGCTATTGCACCAATCGCTCGTCGTCAATGGTTGCAACTAAAGCTTCATAATTCATCTCTGGTTGTTGTTTCCCTAAGGGCAGTAATTTTTCTTTAAATTAGTTTTGATTATTCCTCAAAGGAACATCTTCATTTTTAACAATGATGCCTCGTTTTATTTGCAAGTCACCCAAGTCTAGTCAACAGAAGTTTCGACTGTAAAAATTTAAAACATTTCTTATATTTAACAAAACATCCTAAAAATTCGCCTAACCAAGGACCGCTTCACTATTTCAATAGTGAACTAACATATAAAATAAAATCTTAAAAAATAGTGCATATTATGGATTCGAGATTCGCATCTTATATAGTGTTTATCACCTCTAAATTTATTGAGATAATATAAAATTAAGCAACAGCAGGCAAAGAGTTTGTTTTGCATGAACTAAGAACTAGACGCAATGTTTTGGACAGCATGCTTTGAATTTCATTTTTTATTTGTAGGTTTTGTTGTTGTCCAATAAACTATTTTACCGACAATACGGAGTAGTTACATCTAACCAAATAACCTGTAGCATTCTTGTGCAATCATAAAGATATGCTTATTGTTTCAAACTACCTAATGCCTACAATTGTTTAGCGAAGACGTTTAGACAGGGCAATCTTGTGCATTGTGCAGCCAAATGTAGGCAGCTCGAGAAATTTTCAGGGCTAATACCTACGTGTTAATGTACAACTAAAATTGTGCATATGACAGACATTTAAGCAATTGCAAGTCATCATCTTGCATAAATTATAGTAATTTATGTAATTTCAATTACGTTTCTATTCATTTTACTGATATGTTTGTTTGTAATGGAATCTATTAACGCGATGTTTCCCACTTCAAGTCGTCAGATAAATTTGTATTTTTTCACACTTATCAGATACAGATGACAATAAGTATTTCTTTTTTTAAATCATCGGCAAAAATTCAAAAAGAAATTTAATATATCAAGAACTAAAAAATTATAATAAATGACATGACTTACAAAAAAAATTCAAGCTTCTATAAAAGATTGAATTAAAAAAAGAAAAATAAAAAACTAAAAAACAATTTTTTATGGTAAACCGAACTAAAAAGTCAAAAACAAATTTCAATATTTTTTAGTTAGGTTTACATAAAAAGCGTGTTTTTTAGAATTTTTAATTAAGTTTAAACTTTATTCAGGGTTTTTATCAAACATTATGCGGTTTACATTATCAAGGCAATACACATTGACCTTTCTATCTCAATCAAATTATGAAATGTATTTAATAATAAAATAAATTAAAAAGTCGGTTTTTTTTTTTTTTTTTTTTTTTTTTGCCTGTAAAGTCGGTTTTACGGGCGAAGATTTTACGTGACAACGTCTTTTTCTCGGTAGAATATTTATTGATATGAATATAATTAAATTGCACAATGCGCGCGGCAGACCGATCATAGTTGAGTGGGAGAGAGACGCAAGGCATTCGGCGGGCCTCTCTATCGTTCGGTGACTCATCGTAACGTTACCGAGCGTTACACTTTTTCATAAGTGACTCCCAGCCGCAACCAATTTATAAGACGTTATCACGTCAAAAACATTTACTGATATAAATACCTTTAATTGCTAAAGTGATTGTTTAAATTGTGTTTATCTTTTATATGGTATTTTGTTTTAATTCTCCATAAATATGTAACTAATCAGGATTTGATCACGTAACATTTATTAAAATAATTCAAAATCTTGGGCACCGTAGGTTCTTATATGACTGTTTGTCGCCAAAATATAGAGAAAAAAAACACGAAATTTTATCTTTTTACATGAAAATGACAACCACAGATGTTGTGATTTATGACCACGACCACAAAATATATAATAGTGCTTTGCTAAGTCCGCTTTTTGACAACGTTCAAAGGCATTGGCCTACTGTATGCATTTTACACTGTGCAATGCCATTGTAATAGAAGTCGTGTTATTTTTAGGGTTCCGTATCACAAACGAAAACTACGGGACCTTTTAGGATTACTTTGTTGTCCGTCAGTCCGTCCGTTCGCTTATCCGTCCGTCTGTCCGCTCATTCGTCCGTATGTCTGTCGAGACCCTTTATTATCTCAGAAACGCGTGAAGGTATCAAGTTGAAATTGAAATCATATACTCAAGGACCACAGTTCCTTGAAGTTGTAAAAAATGTTACTTCTAAATAAACGTAAAATAATGATACGGTCGCTTACGCCGAAAATAACGTATATTTCGACACTCAAGGGAATCGCATTTTATAGGATATTTTTCGTTGACCTAGAATCATGAAGATTTGCCAAAGAGTATGGATGAATGCACTGAACTTAATATTTTCGTGTCTTGTTGAAAATGAGTTTATTTGATAAAACCATCCTAATGAATTTAACGTACCAACTTAAGTCGATTTTCATTTTTATAGTGATAAAAATAAACAGGTTTTAAGTTATAGCAGCCTTAAAGCAATATCGATTTTATATAGCCATATTTAAGACTCGCATTCGTATTTTGAATGTAATTGACAAATTCCAGTTTTCCTAGCTCACAATTATAAGAAAATAGGATATAAAATGGTGTATCAAGACAAAAATAAATAATTGATATTATATATATATATATACTTAATTATAAATATACTTAGATGGAACAAATTAATTTCGGGAAGACTGCATCAAGAACGCAATTAATTATTAAATAAATGATGACAGTTACCGCGCTATTAACTATTACCTTCAGACTGTATTATACTAGTAAAACCCATAAATTTCAAAATCAGTAACTTTTTACGCTTAACCTGCAAGTTAGCTATTAATAAGTTGCTAACTTACCAAAATATCAATTATAAATCAATTTAAAAACCATATGCCTAACCTAATCCCAATTCAAACGGGGGAATGTGCTTAAGTTACAAGTTTTACGGAAGTACAATTATATATTCAAACATAACAAACAAATACAAATAACACAAACATCGATGGCAGTCGAGTGACAGCTACAACAATACAAGTAACGATTCACCTAATTGATACGTAATCAATTCTATAATTACGATTTAAAAAGCGACTATCATTTCTCCGTTTTATTATTGCTTAACCATTTATCAGACCGCTACCGCCCTACCTCTCTTAACAGTCCCAATGCTGCGCGAATGGTAAAAAAAAAAATCCGTCGGATTTTTAGATAAAAATGCCATTTTCTCACTAGATAATGAAGTAAGGACCAAACAAAAAATACAATTGTAAAACTGATTGAATAAGAAATCCACCACAGAATATTTGGATCTCTGTATCTCAAAAATTTATCGTAATTTAAAAAACAGCAGGCCACGCCGAAATTTGAATATGGTAGCAATTGTTACCAGGGACTGACGAGAGGTGTTGGCTATCGGTAACAATTGCAACCGTGGACTGACAAGTGGTTAATACTTATTTTTAGTACAAAACTAAATGTCTATTTTTTTACTCGAGTTCGAGAGTACTGCAAAAATAAATTAACACAAAATAATAATTAATTCTTAATCGATTGATTTGATTTACTTTTGCACTTTGGCTCAACTCTTACATCAATGACAAAATGTTTTGATTAGTACACTCGGCGTCAAAAAAATCGCACCTCTAAGAAAATCACGTTCAAATGGCATTAACTCTGGATATGCACATGCAGTCGTATTAATTATAATTTTATTTAAAAGGTTACTTAATTAACTTAATAAAAAAACATTATTTTTCATTATCAAATAAAACCTAAAGCAACAAATAAAGGGTCACAAAAATTCTAAGGAAATTTTGCTGCTCGGGAGAGTCGCGAGTTGCGCTAACTTTGTGGGTATAAAGAGGTCAACACGGGTTCAATGTGGGTCATTCGCTATTAAACCGTTGAAGGGGACACACGCACTGATTTTACTGAAGAAAGAACATCTGGAAAATGGACACTACAGCTGATGAGGCCGCTCAAGTGGTTGCACTACTGCAAGCAGGGGTGCGGCAGTGTGATGTCGCCCGGCAACTGAATCTGAGCCGTTTTTCGGTTCGTAGAGTCTACCAGCGCTTTTTAGAGACCGGTGGCTATATCCGGCGACATGGGTCCGGTAGACGTCGCTGCACTTCGGAAAGAGACGACCGGTTCGTTGTGTCGTACTCTTTGAGAAATCGCTTCTCAAACGCTGTTCAGCTGCAACAGGAGCTCCAGGCAGTTCGCAGACGCACCGTGAGTGTATCCACGGTTAGAAGAAGACTGAAGGAGAAGAACATAGCAGCCCGCAGAGCTGCTACAGGTCCAAAATTGACTGCAGCGCACCGACGAGCCCGCTTGCAGTTTGCTCGCGACCACGTCGATTGGACCATTGAGCAGTGGGGAGCTGTTCTCTTCTCAGACGAGACACGAGTGTGTCTTTTCTGCAACGACCGACGAAGAAGAGTATACCGGAGGCAGGGTGAACGTTTCGCTCAAGCCTGCATCCAGGAGACGGTGGAATATGGAGGCGGATCCTGCATGTTCTGGGGCGGTATGTCGGCTGCCGGCAAAACCGACCTGGTCTGCGTCTCCCGGACCGGAGGTGCTCGCGGACAAGGGTCGCTGACTGCGCGCCGCTATATCACAGAGATCCTGGATGTGCATGTGGTCCCTTTTGCCGAATCTTTTGGCGAGGGGTTCACATTAATGCACGACAACGCTCGCGCACACACTGCAGCCATCGTGAACGACTTCCTGCGGAGGTCCCAAATTCCTGTGATGCAGTGGCCAGCGAGAAGTCCTGATCTGAATCCGATAGAGCACCTCTGGGACCATCTTAAACGTAAGGTTCGATCTCGGGATCCGGCTCCTTCGACTCTAGAGGAACTCCAAACCGCGGTGATTGAAGAATGGGGTCTTATCCCTCAAGAAGAGCTCCTGAAGTTGGTGAGGTCTATGAGGGACCGTATGGAAGCCGTCATCAGGGCAAGGGGGGGTAACACTAGATTTTGAGTTAATTTTAAGACACTTTTTGTACATTTTTTTTGTAAATTATCGATTATTAATTAGGACTTAATTAAGATTTTTTATTATTTTTCAAATTTTTATGCTTTTTGTATAATTTTAATTAAAAAAAAGATTGCACTTAATTGTTGTTTGATGCTCCTTTTTGTTACCTTTCTAATGATACCTAACACTATCCTCTATATAAGGTTTAGGAATTTTTGAATAAGATTTTTATAAGGTGCGATTTTTTTGACGCCGAGTTTAGTAGTTAAACGAATGTCCGGTTACCTACTTGCATTACTAATTATTTTGAGAATAATAATCCTTAAAGGAATAACTAAAAAAAAAGCTGTGTTTAAAATATTTTAGTCGATTTTTTTTGTTTAAAACTCATGCACTTAAATTGCTACACAAATCATCTTACAAAAGTACTGGCCATGGGCATTCTTTGGCATGAAGCAATGTCATGTAGCATAAGTAAAAGTTATAATACGAAAATCATAAATTTGTAGTTGCATCACACAAAATTTGCGATTTGATTTGTAGTGCAAATCTTGGTTGATCGGTGTTAGTTTTTTAACAACATAATATTACCCATCAATTCAATTATTTTTGAAGTATTACTTAGTAAAAATTCAAGAATTTGTCTACCATTTCTGAACTTATGATTACATTAATTATGGACCAAATTAATTTAATAAAAAAAAATTGGTTGCCTGTAAAGTCGGTATACGGGCGAAAGTTTTACGTGACAACGACTTTGAGTGGTAAAATAATTTTAATGTGAATATTCATTCGTATAGTAGGAAGAAGGATGAAATAATAGTAACAATTTAAAACATTTATTTATACAAAGAATTATATTTAAAACATTAATTTATAGGCACGCGTCCCTTCCACTTTTTATGTCTGTCTCTCTCGCTCTTAGGCGGGCTAACCATGCCCGAGTGGAAGGGACGCGTGCCTCTCACTCGCTCTCATTGTGAGCGCATAACGTGAGCGGAGCGTAACGCAGTTTCTTGAAGTGTCACCCGGAAAACCAATTTATAAGACGTTGTCACGTCAAAAACACATGAGCAGATTCACGTCTAATTTTATCATAACGTGATTGAGTGACGCTTTCTCTCTGGTCGGTATACTATGTCCCATCATAATACTATGAGTTACTAGGTAATGAAACCTATTCTTACGTTCGAAGCACTGCTCTGTATCACTAGGTATGGTGTTAATGTTAACCCATTTTTACGATATTTCAATTTTGCTTTATGGATCCGAGATGTAATTTAGTAAATTATCAGCATAAGTGATAGATGACGAACGATACATTGCCACCAATATTATTTTTTTTATTAGTATTTGTATAAAAGAAGCATCTTGAATGATAATTTCCTTAAAATAACTAATCGATATCTTTCATTTTCGCAATAAACAGAAGTATTACTAATCGAGTAGCGGGCAAGTTATGACGGAAAGCACACTATCATTAATTTATAGGTGATTAGCGGCCCGTCCCGGCTTCGCACGGGTGGACAAAATTCTTTAAATTTTTCTAGCATTAAATATAGCCTATGATACATAGCGTGAATGAAGCTTTCCAATGGTGAAAGAATTTTTAAAATCAGCTTAGTAGTTTATTTCAAACATGCAAAAATACAAATCTTTCTTCCTTATAATATTAGTGTAGATAACAATGAGATCCCGACACTTTTGCATGCGTCTTGTCTTGCTTGCATTAAGCGCGTGTTAGAATTAGGAATAATTCGGAGTGTATTAATTATGTTACTTAATCATATTCATTATCATTATTAATATTTAAATGATTATTTATTGATTTACTAAATTGATTTATTGATTGATTTAACTATGTACACTTTTTAGTACAATATTTTTCATCATTGTCTTTGGTCTAACGTGTTACCTGTCATAGCATAGACAACACGATCGGTCCACTCCATAATATTTCCTCTTTTCCGTTTGATAACACGCGCGTGGATTTCCTTAGCAGAGTTATTTTAGAAATGTATTTATTATACTCTTCAAAGATCTTATACTTACAATCATCAACAAATATATTTCGAAAAAGATAATTACAGGATTTTATGTTGATAAAAATCTCTATGGCCCATAACTCATTAATAGGTACCAACTCTTAACATCTTACACAGGTGATAACTTTTAAACGAAATATCCGATTGAGATGAAACAAAAAGTATATTACTTCTACATAAATACTCTTGATAACATAATGCTTAATTTTGATAAAGATTAATATAACGATACATATTTAACGGAGTTTTTTTTTCTTCAGACGATTTAATAATTATTTTGAACAAAATCGGTTATTGTGATTAAACCATGATAGCTAGATATATGTTCTCGCGGACTTTATTGTAGGTCTTAATGGGATCTACAAATCCGTAGTACATCATTTTGTTCTATTGTCAATAGTTTTTACAGCGCACGCAAAAATAGGTTTTCGATTTTACACCTTGTGTTACAAAATAGCAATTTTATTACGGATCCCTAATTTTGAAAAAAAGCCTATAGCCTATAGCCTTCCTCGATAAATGGCCTACCTAACACTGAAAGAATCATTCAAATCGGACTAGTAGTTCCAGAGATTAGCGCGTTCAAAAAGGCATTCGGCGGGCCTCTCTCTCGTTCGGTGACTCATCGTAACGTTACCGAGCGTTACACTTTTTCATAAGTGACTCCCAGCCGCAACCTAATTTAAGACGTTGTCACGTCAAAAATTATTGACACATGAAAAAGTAGATAATGCAGAGATATTCGGATTAGTATTTTAAATGAGCTTTGTTATTCTGTGCTTTAAACAGGTTAAGCCGTGATAAAAACTATAATTAAAAGACAATTTTATAATCAACATTAGTAACATTTTAATGTTTTTTAAAGTTTAACATCTGAATTGGCACAAACTAGTCAGACAGTTGACATTCAGAACAAAGTAAAAATGCTGGATCAGGGATAGTTTGGCACTTCATATGATACCAGGTTTTGCAGACATTTATAAATTTGCCCTTGGTGACTTTTGTTTGGTATGTTATCTTTTTGGTAGTGATTTCTTCATTGTGGGTAACTTCAGGATTTCTTGTGCTGCTGGGCCTCCCTTTTGTGATTCTTCAGGATCTTGTGGTATTTCAGATGCCAAAACAGGTTGAGAAGACTCTTCATGAGCTTGGACCTGTTGGACAGTTTGGACATAGCTAAAACATTAATTGCATTGTAAATAAAAACTCCACTTAGTTATATTGTGATATAACACAATATACAACATCGAAAAAAGTTAAGAAATCAACAAAAAAAACTCTTACCTTAGCGGGTTTTTCTCTATTGTTTGCCTTATTTTCATTTGTTTTCTAAAAAATGTTTGCATCTTGCACCGATCAATAATTATAATATCGTTAATCAACGATAAACAACCAAACATTAGACGTTATACCTGTTGATATGAAATTTTTTTTTTTTAATTTTGAGGGATGCGTTCGAATACTTGTTGCACGTTAGCATGTTAAATGACAGAGCCGCCATCTACTGGAAATTATTACAAGCCGTAAAGACATCGAGTATCCCGCTATTAGTCTATAAGTAGCTATCGCCGAATTACTTTATATCACCGATTAACCAAGGTTTACCCTAATTGGTGTATTAACGGCAATCTATGTCGATGTATAGGGACAACAGTTTGTCCCTCCATACGTTTATCTTTAAACCGTGATGAACGAACTATTTACTTAACTAAAAGTTTGTACGGAAGCCTCGGTGCGCGATTCCGGCTCGCACTTGGCTGGTTTTATAACTTGATGTGCTGTCGACCTTATCCCAGACTAGAGTTAGTTGTTTAGATCCAAGTGCTTCGTTATGTCAAGGTTTAACATAATTCATTAACGATCAATGGTCATGATAATTTTTAAATTATGAATAAGTTTAACTTATTCTGTGTAAGGGACGAAAAAGTTTAGTATACACAAATTTATGAATCAATAGGTATCTATTATTATTTGATTCTACAATGTGTCACTTGTAAAATAATTTATTAATCGCCTATCTAACTAACGAGCACTAATTACAAGACAAATTATGAGATGTTGAACTCGAGGGTACTAAGGACGCACATTCAGAACGATATCTGTGGACAAACAATATGGGTAAATTTTTACTCGCGTCTTTTTAC
Source organism: Calamotropha paludella (assembly GCA_927399485.1). Lineage (NCBI taxonomy): Eukaryota > Metazoa > Arthropoda > Insecta > Lepidoptera > Crambidae > Calamotropha > Calamotropha paludella. The sequence continues at coordinate 24,906,052 of OV656803.1, read as the reverse complement.
ACAAAATAAAATTTTATAGTAGGTACCCGACATTTCTTATATTCATCTTTTCATCAGAAAAAAATATCGATAAGCAGATTATAAGTCAATTGTTCAGTTTCTTGCTGAACTTAACATTTAAACAAAACCATTTTACAGGATTAATTGTGCATTTAATTGGATTTTTTTTTTGACGTTGTAACTCCTTTACAGGAATCATGATCACATAATGACTAAGGTAATGAACTTACTCTTCTTTAATATTTCTTAATCACGTTAAACTTTATAATAAAAGACAGATTTCCAAAACCATTATGCTATTACTACAACAATATTTTGCAATTAATAAATTACTTCAACCAGAACCTAAATAGAAAACTCTTAATATACGCGAAAACATAAGTCAATATGAAACAGTTGACACTGATTATAATATGTCCGCGTCCTAGTTTCGTTGTCAGTGGTCGCGCGCTAACTTGTAATTACCGACATCAGCATGCGGCAGAGATAAAGAAAATCACAGTAAACTACAACAGTCTGTGGTATATTTTTGACAAATGGTTCGGGTAATAATAACAAGAGTAAAAAGCTGTTATTTTTGTCCATTTTACGTGATAGGATAAAGAAATGTATGTATTAGAATTTTATATTTTGTGCAAAAATTTTATGTCCTAGACGCCCTGCACACACTTTGCTATACTCCAACTCGATAATTAATTAAAAATCAAAACAAAATACACTTACATGAAGTTTGAAAACAATCACTTCAAAGTATAGACTATTTCTCTCTAAACAGAGTATTGCACGTTTAAGAACATTGTCTTTAATTTTATTACTTTTTTCACTTTGTCAAATGCACGGATTATTTTTATTTTTTAAGTTGTTGAGGCTTTGGGCCTTTTTCACATAAACCCGCCGTTTAATTTCGCCCCACAAAAACGCGCCGAAGCGTCTTGATGCGTCATTCATACTTGTTCTGGGATTTCGATCAAATAAATCTAATAATTCGTCTTCGATTTCAATTGCAAGTCTCCTTCCACCACCTCCTCGAGCGTGTGATGGCATCGTAATTTGTTCGTGGTCAAGTAAGCGTTGATTCGCAGTCAAAATCGGTTGACGGTTCGGTGTTCTAGCATTTAGAAAAGCACCATTTCGAAGACGAGTCTTTAAACTCGCGGTGTGAATACATTTCGTTAGGTAGACGTAAATTCGGGAGCGCATGTTTGCGTCGCGAGAGGTTCCCAAGTAACTGATTTTATTGCTCAACAGCATGCGCACCCTACGCACGCAACGGGGTGAGGCGTTGTTTCATTCAAAACATTTCGGGCGATGGTTGACCTTTAGGTACATTTGACCAGTAACCAGCTATTGTCATAATTCGCTCGTATCAAATATTTGTTTTTACATAAATTTTACCAACAAAAATTGCGTTAATTTTTTTTCAAAAATTAAGTGTTTCAATGATATCTAATGCCTAGAAAAAAATTGGATAGTGTTTATAAAATAAACTTGTATAATATGCATAAAAATATTATTAATCAAGCCAGTACTCTGTGCCATGTCATGAGATGTAAAAGTGCTCTAGAAGTTTATTCAAATTATATTTAAAATCAGTGGTTGTGCTACGAAAAGCCTTTGCAAAGTGACGACAAAACCTCTTAGTTATGTGATAGTGTTATTTACTCAAAAATCCTATATATATATATAGTGAAAAATCACTATCACCAGTGACAATTGACACTCGTAAAAATATTTTTCTACCCCACTTAAATTTTCTTTCATTTAACTTAATCACAAATTAACTAACTTATGCAGATCATAAACAATGCTATCATACCTAACAGTGCTACCATATAAACTTCTAAAACACCTGAAAAATGGACGTTACCGGAAGTGGCTGTCCAGACTTCTAGTAAAGAAAATGCGATTGGAGATTTTTTTTAAAAACTTCAAGGATGAGAACTTCAAAATTGAGTCTTGCTCAGTCAAAATCAACTGACAAAGTGAATCTCGATCCTGATACTCAAACAACTGATGATGCCGATGATTGGCAAGCTGTTCCGTCCATGGTCCCAGTAAGAAAATGCGACTGAAGAAAAAACACCAATACACAGAAAACAGCAACGGCAAAAGTGGCTGCCCAGGCTTCTAGTAAAGCAAATGCCGATGTTTGGCAAGCTGTTTCTATCCCATGCCAATACATATTTACTCCAGCTCCAACGCAGAACACACTGACTATGTTACAGAACTTAATGAATTCTTCGAGTGCTCTGTTTTACCTCCACTATGGCAGTGAATACCTACTTGATCTAGCAAACGTAGACAAACTAGTGACTGTCTTCAGAACACTGAAGTCTTATCAACGGCAAATCGATTTGATGTTTTTCCATTGGAGCCTACCAATAAACAACCAGAATCGGTAATAAATTAGTATAAACCGCCACCGATCATTATATATGGTGCAAAAGATGTCAATGAATTATCAAAGCTGACCAATTCGGCATGTAGTTCAATAGAATATAAGATTCAAATCATAAATAAAAAATTACTGAGATTCCTATGGTAACACATTCACTCCTATAGATAAGAAACCATATCGTATAGTGATAAAAAAATTACATCATACTACACCTCATACTAAAATTGTAAAAGCAATCGAAACTACTGGTAATCAAGTTCAGGGTTAAATTATTAATAGCCGATTTAGCCGGACAGAGTACCAACATCCACATTCCTTAATCCAGATTAAAAACCTTTTCCATCAACAAGTAATATCGAAGACGCTCGACGACTATAGCGCAGACAACGCTGCCAGCAATATGGGCATTCCAAAAACAACTGCATGAGGTCATTCAGATGCGTTAAATGTGGAAACAGACATAAGATCTCCAATTACCGAAAAACGGATAAAAGCACCCCAGCAAAATGTACGCTTCGCGACCATCCAGCCAATTACAAAGGCTTTCCATTATACACGGAGGTACTAGCGAGAAAGAATAAAACTTTTTGATAACAAGCTTTATTATTACTTGTAAATATAACGAACTTAAAAGTTAAAAAAAGCGAATCAAAAGAGCCCAACCTCAATGGGGTTGTGTGGTTTTATTGCGGAGTTCCTATGGTAACCTTCCATCTCCAACATCAGACCCTGGTTACCATATAGAATCAAAATACTTCTCAATACGTATCTAACGAGCCCAAACTCGATGGGGTTTTGTCGTTTTATTGAGGAGTTCCTATGGCAACCTTCCAACTCCTGCATGGTTACCATATAGAATCAAAGCACTCTTTAATACGAATCAAACGAGCCCAAACTCGATGGGGTGTAGTCGCTTTATTGCGGAGTTCCTATGGCCACCTTCCAGTTCTGGCATCAGATCAAAATATTGCATTGTCACGCGATATACGCATATAAAAACTGGGAAGTGGCTCAAACAGACACCGGGAGAGTCGAAAGTAAATAAAAACTTGTAAAAACTCTAATGAACAAAGTTCAGTACTGGAAAAAACTTACTATTTGATTCGATCAGATTGATTAGATTGACTTGTGAGTGCAACAAATAGGCACACTATTTAATATCCTTTTTTATTCCCCAGGAGAAATCTTTATGGATTGCCCGCCATGGGTTGACGCCGGGGATATGCGTGGAGTCTAGGGCATGAATCTCGGAATCTCGGAATCTCGTAATATCGGAATCTCGGAACGAAAAGGTCTATTTTACAATACCGATATTGATCGTTACAATATCGTAAAATCGGAATCGAGCTTTTAACAAAGGGTGTCGAAAGTGAGCGTGTTTTTTCGTCGGCTGGATATTTTTGCAATAAGATACGAAGTTCACTTTCGGATAAAATGCTTGACTCTTTGGTGTTTTTGAGAACATATTATCAAGAATGTGCGTTTAAAAAATAAATCTTGTTTTTATTTCTAATAATTGTTGCTAACGGTTGATTTTACTTATTTAGACCAAAAGAATTTTATTACTGTTGATTCGAGAATATAGGATATTAAAGAGAAAACTGTGATTTATTAATAAGTAGTACATGTCATCATCATCATCATATCAGCCGTACGACGCCCACTGCTGGACATAGGCCTCCCCCAAGGATCTCCACAACGATCGGTCCTGTGCTGCCCGCATCCAGCGTTTTCCCGCGACCTTAACCAGATCGTCGGTCCACCTCGTAGCGGGCCTACCCACTGAGCGTCGTCCGGCACGCAGTCGCCATTCGAGAACCTTTCCGCCCCAACGGCCATCAGTTCTCCTTGCTATGTGTCCTGCCCACTGCCATTTCAGCTTCGCAATTCTTTGAGCTATGTCGGCGGTTTTTGTTCTCCTACGGATCTCCTCATTTCTGATTCGATCGCGTAGGGAAACACCAAGCATAGCTCTCTCCATTGCCCGCTGAGCGACCTTGTGCCTTCCCACAAGACCCATAGTGAACGACCACGTTTCATTGCTATAAGTCATCACTGGCAACACACACTGGTCAAAGACTTTCGTCTTAAGGCACCGAGGTATTTTGGACGCGAAAATGTATCGCAGCTTCCCGAACGCTGCCCACCCGAGTTGGATTCGACGAGGTATCTCTTTCTCGAAGTTGGACTTACCTAACTGTATTGTATGTCCTAGGTAAACATAGTGGTCAACAACTTCGAGTGTAACGTTCCCAACATTTACTGGAGCGGATGTAACATGGGCGTTGGACATAATTTTCGTCTTGTCCATGTTCATCTTAAGACCCACTCGTTGCTGTTGCGTTACTGATGCGTTACTGAGATCTTTGAGCATGGTGCTCAGGTCTTCCAAGGTCTCAGCCATTAGGACCACATCATCGGCAAACCGAAGATGCGTCAGGTACTCGCCGTTGATGTTGATGCCAAGTCCATTCCAGTCCAGAAGCTTAAAAATATCCTCCAACGCAGCAGTGAACAGTTTCGGAGAGATAACGTCTCCCTGTCTCACTCCTCGCTGTAGTTGGATAGGATTAGAGCTCTGGATCTGTACTCGGACCGACATAGTGGCGTTTTGGTACAGGCACCTTAACACTTCGATATACCTGTAGTCCACTTGGCACCTCTGGAGAGACTGCAGCACCGCCCAAGTCTCGATCGAATCAAAGGCCTTCTCATAGTCCACAAACGCCAAGCAAAGTGGCCGATTATACTCTTCGGTCTTTTGTAAAACCTGCCGCAGCGTATGAATGTGGTCTATGGTGCTAAAGCCTTTTCGGAAACCGGCTTGTTCGGGAGGTTGGAAGTCGTCAAACCTGCGCGCAAGACGATTCGTAATGACCCTCGAAAACAGCTTGTAGACATGGCTCAGAAGCGAGATGGGTCTTTAGTTCTTCAGTAGGGTTTTATCGCCCTTTTTGAAGAACAAAATCACCTCGCTTCAGCTCCATGCCTTCGGCGTTTTGCCCTGGCCGATGACAGAAAGGAAGAGCTTCTGGAGGACTTAAAGTACCGACGTGCCGCCCGCTCTCAGAAGCTCTGTTGTAATTCCGTCATCTCCCGCCGCCTTGTTGTTCTTTAGCTGTTTGAGGGCCATTCTAATCTCGTACAGGCTGATGTCCGGGATATCTTCGGTATAGTGTCGGGTAAGCTTGGCTCTAGGATCTAGAGCTCTGCTTTGGCCTGGTGTAATACTGGAATACAGCTGCCTATAGAAACTCTCAATCTCTCTCAGGATTTCAGGAGTCGATGAAATGATACTGTCGTCCTCAGTTTTCAGCCTCGTCAGTTGACTTTGCCCAATAGACAGATCTCTAGCGAACACTTTGGAGCCTTTGTTCCGCTCTATGGCCTCTTTAATACGTAGTACGTAGTACGTAGTACATGTAGGTACGACAATTAAGTTTGTACCAAATAAAAAAAAAATTTAAAACATCTTGTTTATTATTTCCCATTCCGTTTGTACTATATTATGTATAATTTATGACAATTAACCGAATTCCGATATCAATATCGGAATTCCGATATTGAGATCTAACATCGAAAATCAGTATCGGAATTGAAAATCTTACGATATTACATGCCCTAGTGGAGTCCCCTCTGCCATTGCGCACGGAGCATAGGCGAGGGATATACTAACCCCTGAGATGTACCATTCTGGCTTATTTTAACTATTATATGGCTCACTTATCTTGTACATTTTTACTGATATCAATAAAAATGTTCAAGATTGGCTAGCCATAAACAAATCTCAAAGGGAGTTGAAGAAGATGCTCAAATAAAATGCCAACGCAGCATATTAATCACAATGAACTGCTGTTGCCACACAAAAAACAGAAGATTACTCACTACTTAAACACAAAAGACCTAAATTCATGTAACATCTTTAAAACAACCTAGTCGTAATTGTGCCAGATATTCAGAGGACAAAGCTGAATTGTTTGCAAACTTTATGAGGAAGTATTTCAACCAAATGAAACTCGATGCAAAAGATGACATTGATGCTGTGATTAATAGCGACAAGCCGATGTCGTTAAAATAGAGACTGGTAACACCTAGAGAAGTATGGAAACAAATTGCATAGTTTAAATCTAAAAAAAAGGCTCCGGGATTCCGTGATAACTGCAGAGGTTCTAAATCAAATAAACAAGAAAAGGAATCGTCTTAATAACAATTGAGGTTATCTTTGATTGCAGTATTTCCCACTGGTTTGGAAATTTTGGGTCATCAATATGATTGTGAAGCTAGGAAAATCAGCCACTGAATTATCCTCTTATAAACCAATTAGTCTTCTTCCAGTTCTATAAAAGTTATTTGAGAAACTTCTGCTGAAGCTCCTGCAACCAATCCTAGAAGACCAAAAGATGCAACTCGATTTCTGAGCACATCACGGTACAACGAAGCAAATCCATGGAGTTGCTCACACTATTAGACAGACAATGGAAAAAAAGGAGTATTAATGTTTAGTATTTCTTGATGTATAAACAGGCATTAATAAATAAACCTTATATAGGGTGTAGAAAAAATAAATAAACCTTATATTATCACAGTTGAATCTATTTGACATTTTTAGTCAGTATGCCCATTGACAAAGGTATTTGACGCCACAATATCTTTTCCACAGCTTCTCTGGTCCAGGCTGGACCTGCTGTAGTCCTTATTTGCTCAACCTATCTTTTGTGCAGTCTCTCACACTTCCTTTTGGTGTTTTTTGGATACCAATACATAATTGTTTTGCTCCATTTATTCCGTGTTTCTTCAATTTCTGTGTTTTTACCATGTGGGCTATGTCTTTAATTTTTATTTGACTCCTGATATTTTTTATTTCTACTTTGACAGATTTATGATTTATTTATGCTTTGCATAGAGTTCTGACAATTTTCCAATCTTCTAGTGTGTGCTGTAGTCAGGTTTCAGGTTTTGGATCCGTGAGTCAGAATGGGGAGAACACAAGTGTCAAAAAAATTCTGTTTATAATTTTTGTTCACATCAGTTCATATAATTTACCTTTTTCAGAATGTCCGTTAACTCTAATATCTCTTCCAAGTATTGCTTATTTGAGTTTCTATTTATTTTGTCATGAGATCTGTTGGAAATATTTACTGTACTAGATAATTACATGCTTTGATTATGTTGCCATGTGTCATTGCTTTTCTTTTCTGCATGTTCACAGTTAACCCCAGTTTTTAGCTTTCTACGTCTAGTTGGTTAAGTATTGTCTGGAGGTCGTTTTTTGATGGCGAGAATATGATTAAGACGTCCGCAAACCTGTGATAGGTATTTTCCGTTGATAGGAATTCCAAACCCTTCCCAATCTAATTCTGAAAAACCTCCTCTAGAACTGCCATAAAAAAATTGGTGACAGTGGATCACCCTGTCTTACTCCTCTTTGTATTTTTATAACCTCGCCATCTTTTCCAATTTGATTTTGGCTGAGCTTTTTTAATGAAGTATCTTATTACCCTGATGTATTAGTACTTCACTCCCTTTTTATAGGTGCTTTTCAGACTATTTAATGATCGAGGGATCAATCCAGTTCAATTCAAATCAGTCAAATAAAAAATTTAAGGTCATTCACAAATCGACAAAATTGAACTCAGTTTTTCCATTACATGGGCATAAAGGCTAGTGCTACTAAATGTACCCACATAACATTCACACTAGAAATTTTACAAACTACAACAACTTTACTAAACTGCAGTGATGTTCAGAAGACTAATATGGAGAGCGCAAGTGAGATAAAGCAAATAGAAAATGAAAAAGCTTGAAAAATAAGGTTCTTATATGCAAAGCCATAATTGAATGTGTATGGATATTCGGAATGGAACTGTGGGTTTCTGCAAGTCTCTCTAACATACATACTTCAACGTTTACAAAATGCTGTGCATCTTGATAAAAAAATATATAGAAGTGCATGAATTCCTACAGATACCGTAAATCAAAGACAATATAAAGGAATCATGTGAAAAAAGCATTCAACGACTCAAGTAATATAAAAACCAATTATCTCTAGGCCTACTTGACATCATTCAAACCATTATGCGACTCAGGAGAATGCTGTTGGCCACCTTTTAACTGATGTCTGAATATATAGGGCACATCATGTTGTTGGATGTGTAGAATCCTGAAAACCTGAATTGTATACAATCTGATAAGAGGCTGATTACCTAGAGGTTGATTGAAAATAGAAATAGGGAAAAATATATAAATGCCCTTGATGCAGGTACAAATGCTTCTATTCATCAAACAGACATCTGCACCTTCCGGGACAAATCCAGGATTGTTGGTGCGAAAGGCAGAATTGCTTGACAAATGTTCATTTTTTGAATATGTCAATACTTTGAACAATATTTGTGATAAGTGCATAAAGAACACAAGCGTGTCTTTGGATTCCAGATTATAAATAGACACAAAAAACATTGAGTTGTGGAAACTGCCAGTATGGGAGGAGGCACCTCTTTGATATTGACTTGGGTTCAGTCAGATATTACAACATACAATTTACATGTATTATTATGGTATTATCACTGTTGAATGTCGACATGACTGCTCATAACTAAATAGGATGTTCTGATAATGTAGTAAAGATGAAAGTATATCTATTTCCACTAGGGAGAATATTTGGGTATGCTATAACAGCAAAACCTATACACATAGACCGCTATCTCAAAGCTACTCAAACACACAACAAAACATACTGATGCGCCAGGTCTACAGATAACCAATATTTTTACTATTTGTAAAAGGAAAAAATTCAAAAATCACTCCTTCAACAAGGGTATTGCAAATTTTACAGAGCTTTTCCTTATGATAAACTGCAAACAAAAGGTTTTTTTAAGATGAACTGCAGTTGTGACAGCTCATTTATCAGCCAAGCATAACAAACAAATAGTATGCAGTGATCAAAAACAAAATCAGTCACTGAACATTTAATCCAATCAGCCTTTATCAATAAATTTAGTGTCATAACCCTCAGATTACATCAAGCCACAATATTATAAAAAAATATTTCATATACCTACTTATTTAATGACAAAAGTTTACCCTCATTTTTACTGTTCCCTAGTAGTACCTAGTCACTTGTATTTTTTTTTAACATCTTCATAACCTATGACTTGCAATTAAACTTTAAACTTGAAAACTTGTGCACAAAAGTGTACATAATAACAAAATTCTAACTTAATTTTAGTACAATTATCAGTAATCTATGTATTGACTTTATCAATGGATAATTCCGGTACCTACTTAAAAATTATCGTGGTAGTTGGTTATGATTTTCTAAATGATTTTGATCCTTAGAACAGATAAAATCATAGTTGACGGGATAATTAATGATAAGATGACCGATTACAATATAGGAGCCTTGATTGATCTAAAAAACTTACTCTATATTGAATACATGTACCTACCATCTACGAAAATACTTCTGTAACACATTGCAACAGAATATATATTTTCAAAACGTCAAAATATTTTAATGAAGCACGAAAACAGCTCACAGCAGATAATTTATATTTATATTTAATTTATATACCTTAGCTTAAGAAAGAGTGTACGACTTTTCTAGATACTTTTAATGAAAAAAATGTATGTATGCCGTTTCTACCCTACTTCATCATGATTTGTAAAATTAATCATATGAAGGAAAACATTACATAAAACGGGTGAGAAGAAAATATATTTCAACAACAAACCGTAAATTCATCAATAGCTAGCACGAAAATCAATTCCCAAAGACAGGTTCTTGCATCACAATTATCACAACACACACTGAATTTAATAGAAAACTAATCAAAACGCAGTATTGGTAAAAATGAAAGTATTTTTACTAAGCCAGTGGTTTTACAACTTTCTTGCCTGACAATAACATTCTCCAAAGATATTTCTCTCTTCCTTCTTCAAAAAGTATCGTCTCTTCTCCGCAGACAGGCGCACAGACAAGATAACGTATATATTGCATACTCTGTGGTAAATTAGTAGGGATGCTGAATAATGCAATAAGGAAAAATATCGATAAAGCTGCAAAAAAAATAGGTAGGTAATTCCCAACTTTATAAAAGACGCTTCAAATTTTCGCATGTAATTGAAACAATTTTAAATGTTTGGGGAGGTTTAGGCTGCTTAGCCTTCCTCCCCCTTCGATTCACTAATAAAATAAGCATTTTCTGTTCATGTAGTCGCTGCATACATTAAATACACAAAATAAAACTCTGATACTGAATTGTTTTGTTTGTGTGAAATGGCTTATAAAAAAATATTTACTTATCTTGATGTCTCTCCAAGATGTTGTCAATTCGATACAATCGCGATGTTATTGTGTCCTCTTAAACTACTGAACTCACCATCGATTTTTAAATGTTGTTACTTGTTGCATCTCTCCCAATGTTTTCAATTTCAATAGATTACATCGAGTGATTAATTCTATCAGTAATGCTTCTTTTGTTGTTGTTTTACCGTTACATTATTCCCAAATGCAAATCTTAATTAGAATTATTATTTTAAATATATATTTCTATATGCCTAAAGTTAATATTATTAATTATCATAAACGGTAATAGAAAACTATACATCGATGTTACTTTATTTTTTGTAACGGAAAATAATTAAAAACAGTATATATATATTTCTTTCTTTTAAAGTGTTACCAGTGTCAAGTTACGTTTTCACTAGTCATTTCCTTGGTTAAATATTTCTGATTAGGGCATTTGGCTCTGTTTACCAGAATATGCGAGTTCGAGTATTACTTTAGTTGAATTTTTTGAAACCATAAAAAATATACATGATCAATTTGTCTTAATTGTTTTTGTACTCTGTTCAAAGATTGACATTATAGTGTTGATTAATGTGCTGTCGACTATACATCACACTTAACTACTCTAAGAGATATCGTCTATAAGATAAAATATTTTAATAATTATGATTGAGCACATATTTATACGACGAGCATAATGGTTTGTTCTCTAATCGTCGTTACAGTTTTACTTTCTTTATGGGACTAATAAATTGTGTGCCTTGCTGAAGATCTTTACATTACGTTACATGAAAAAACATGTTATGGATATTCGAAAGAACTGCAGTACAACATCCAAAACAACAAACTAAAGAACGTGTTCAAGATCGAACATTGAAAATCGAACAAGGTACTACAGAAATAGCAATGGCAAATCTTCGGTATTTCTATGATACTGCTGCATAGCTAGCTATAGTATTTAAAAGACTACACATCGAGTCGATTAGTTATTTTATTATATCGATAATCACTCAGCACTAGGCATGTCATTAATATTTGATTGCAATTTGTCTACCTATACTCTATCCATTTCGATCTGAGACAAAAGGTAAACAAAGAATGTGTGGTTCTCAAACTTTTTTATCCAATTTTGGGATAAAAAATATGGTATATTTAAGAGTGTTAATTATTTATAATAAAATAGGAAAAGGGGTACTTAAGTAATAATAATAATATTTCCTACAATCACACCAATTAGCCTAGCCCTAAGTAAGCACCTTAAGGCTTGTGTTATGGATACTAGGGTAACGGATAATCATACTTATACGATACATAGATAAGTAATTATATGAAAATGTCCATGACTCAGGTACAAATGCTCGTATTCATCATACAAACTTCTGCCCCTTCCGGGATTCGAACCCAGGACCGTCGGCGCGAAAGGCAGGATCGCTACCGTTGCACCAAACGGTCGTCAAACAAGTAAGTGTATATAAACACAAGCTATCATTGCTATTATCCAAATGATACTACTACTTTGAATGGAAATAAAACAAGGAAGTAATTTAAATTGTTATAATAGGTTAGTTCGAGATTAATAAAGAATAAGTAAGAATACTTGTGCGAAATCCAGTTTTTTACAAAAATACACACAGGTTTAATTTTTATTTATTTATTCCACTTCTGATGACGAAGAGGCATCATCTCCGACATGAATCACGAAAGCGTCTACCACATTATCAATTATACCATCTATTTTTAACATTTCTTGTTCCTGTTTCATGACATGGTCAATGCACTTTTGCCAAGCTTCCACTGTGATACTGTTTAATGCTTCAGCTAACAAACTTTTGATTTCATTTAATTTAAAAGTTTTATTATTTTTTGCCACATATCCTTTGACTTGGGCCCAGATTAATTCGATAGGATTAAATTCACAGTGATAAGGAGAAAGCACTGACCACTGTGATTCCTCTATCCTGGGCTATTTCATCAATTACAAAGCTTTGATAATTTTCTTTTACATTCTTAATTTTTTCAAGAAGTTGCGCTTTAATTTCTTTTTCATCGAACAATATATTTTTCTCGTTTAACCATTGTTGAATTTCTCCTTTTTTGTTAGCTGAAGTAGGAAGTTTTTCTTTTCTTCTGGAATGGTATGGTGCATTATCCATGACAACAACAGAATTTGGCTCTAATTTTGGCATAATTTCAGTGAACCACTTTTCGAAATTGTGGGAATCCATCTCGGAGTGGTAGTCTCTATCACCTTTCTTTGCTTCGAATACGAGTTCACCGCCTTCCAGAAATCCTGTGTCAGATCCTGTAAATAAAATAATCAATGTAATACTGAAATATAGGTAATTAATCTTTTGTTCATAACAAAAATATCTGGCAATATATTAAAAATATCTGGCGTTTAAAACTCAATTTTTCAGTCATATCATATTTTTTTAAGACACCAATTAAATACTTCCATTATTACTTTTAGTTCTTAGTTACAAACCTTGCATACTATGCATTTACATTCTTCAACTATTATCACTTTTTTCATCCCGCTATGATATTGATACAAATATAGAGAGAGACAATAACTTAGCATTCCATGGATTCACTGTGCGGGTGCCGGGTCCATCGTGCAGAGAATAATTGTTATTGAATAAACAAAATAAGATCAATATTCAAAAAATTACCTATATGAAGGATTATGAGGCGTTTTCCTTTACCCCTTGGATTTTTCAATCACGTTTATAGGCCTTCTCGGTGGGCTTCTTTGGAAGACTTTATTGACTGGTCATGCTACACTTTGTTTACAGTGTATCCTGTAACAATCAAAGTTTGTTTTAAAAGAGATTTATTCCATTTAATGTCAGCAACAATAATAAGAATGTAACATTTTATTTGTAAACAAATTACAAGAGAATATTGTTGTTATATATACTATAAATCAACTTAAATTAAATGATTTAATTGCAAGCAAAGGATTAAACAACCAATTCAAGACAAGTTATTATCATTATTTAGATTTTTGAACTAACCTTCGTTAAGCCAAGTTTCATCGGTATAATATATTTTTCTTCCTTCGTTCCTCATTTTTACAATGGTGGTCAGTTCATTCTTAAAATAAAACATATGGACTTTACGGCGTATCGCACCCAAGGTCAGATCATCCGAGCTATCAATAATAGATTGTTTTGGAGATGGAGGTGGAGGAGATTTGACACATCTTGTTTCCTTTTTTTCTTTTATGAATCGATACACTGAGGCCCGCGATATTCTCATTATCTCGGCAGTCTTGTTCACGACATCATTTTTGTAAGGATATAAATCTTTGGGTCAGCTTTCCCCTACATACTTAAATATGTTAATAACAGTTTCCTTATCCATAGAACGCATTTTAGTAAGCTTGGAACGCTTTTTCTTCGGCGAAGTAAAAGTGCAAGCGCTGCTTGGTCCAGGCTCACTCATTTTCACTGACAAAAACGATTTAATAACATAAACTCAACAATAACAATATATTACAACGTAACACAACAATAAAACTTAACAAAAACGACAATTATAACAAAAATTAACAAGAAACAACGAAATAATCAAGGAGAGAACGCACTCGCACCAATAGTTGATGGAGAATAAAAAATGGCGGATATAATCTGGCTAAACCCGGAAGTCACTTAGTTCTACGTTATAGTATGTGATGGTTGTTCATCTTCATTTGTGAGTATTATAAATGCTTTAAAGTTTTAGAACACTATTCATTTTAGGTCTTTTTAATAGCAAATATATAGTAATCTAAACTTACGTTAAAAATATACCTAACATCGATGTAAAAATACTGAAAATTTTTGAAGGTGACAAGTAATTCTTAGTTATCTTAATTTAAAAAGTTTGAATAACAACATATTGAATAGTCGTATGTTTTTGATCAAACCTTTCGGCAATGAAGAAAATTGACATCAAAAAGAACTTTTTTATGGTTTGTTTACCTTTTGTCTCAGGTCGAAATGGATAGAGTATAGGACCAAGTATCATGAAACTTGGTCCTAGTTGTCTACCCACTTTATTTTTATACATTATAAGAGAAATATCTAACGAATAATATATTGTATCTGTGACAATCGTTAGTAATTTTTTTTGTATGTAATATCTGAATCGTCTATGATAAATAAACGTTGTCCTGCCCTAGTTGATTTGTAATATCTACTCTGTGGTTATCGTCTTGAATCAAATAGCCATACAATAATAATTAATAAGAAAACAACTTAATAACAAAGCAATTCCAGTTTTACAAAAATATCATATTTTTCCTCCCTAAACCAAAATTAAATAGCGGATTCATTTGCAATAGAATTAAGTACCTATGAAATAACCTTGAGAATGATAAAGGGAAGAAATCAAAATGCGGATCTTAAAGCTTCTTAATGGTTGGAGATTATAGTTGCTATGTTATTTCCACCTATATTTGATAGCACAACTATATAGGGGACTTGGTTCATAAGGCAGCACCGCGCTGAAACATCAAACGAGCTTTCAGTAGTAACGCAATCTCATCAATCAACCTATACATACAATGTCAAATATCTCAATTGAGATTTGACAATTTCTGGTAGGTTGACGTGCTACATACATAAGCACCTATACAATAGTACTAGGTCTGCAATGCTGCTGCTGCTGTTTGCAAATACTGAGCGAAGCACTACCTTACCTAACCTCACCTAAATTTCATGAATGTAGTCTCAGCGGTTTGGCTGTGATCAGCTTTTGAATTTTTCTTTCGGTGATTATTCCTCCATGGTATGTCCGTTTTCAAAACTTTTTTTGCACATTAGTCACGACCACGATGTGAGTTTTGGCGCCAAATTTCATCAATGTAGTATCAGCGGTTTGGCTGTGATCAGCTTTTGAATTTTTCTTTCGGTGATTATTACTCCATGGTAAAGTCTATATTTTTTTTACATAGCCTATGTCCGTCAGGTTATAATCATGTATGTTCATGCCAAAATTAATTCGAATCGGTTGAACCGTTAAGTAGCAGGAGGGAGAAAAGGGAAAATTGTGAGTTGCCTAAAAGAGAGCTTCACTCAATAAACTGGGTCTGCAATACATGCTGATGTTTGCAAATACTGAGAGAAGCAATTAGATTTTTAAAGGGTGATTATTCCTCTATGGTATGTCCGATTTCAAAACTTTTTTTGCACATTAGTCACGACCACAATGTCAGTTTTGGCGCCAAATTTCATCAGTGTAGTCTCAGCGATTTGGCTGTGATCAGCTTTTGAATTTTTCTTTCAGTGATTATTCCTCCATGGTATGTCCGATTTCGAAACTTTTTTTTGCACATTAGTCACGACCACGATGTGAGTTTTGGCGCCAAATTTCATCAGTGTAGTCTCAGCGATTTGGCTGTGATCAGCTTTTGAATTTTTCTTTCGGTGATTATTCCTCCATGGTAAAGTCTATATTTTTTTAGATAGTCTATGTCCGTCAGGTTATAATTATGTATGTTTATGCCAAAATTCGTTCGAATCGGTTGAACCGTTAAGTAGCAGGAGGAAGACAAGCGAAATTTGTGAGTTGCCTAAACAATAATACTTACAACAATAATTGCCTAAAATTCGCTCAACAGTAATCGTCTCCCTCTTTCTGTCGCTATGTACGCTTAGATTTTCTACGCAACGGATTTAAATTCTGTTTTCATAACACTTCAGATACCTCTTTTAAAAAGAGGAAAACGGGCAAAAAATATAGATAAATGTTTCCACTAAGAACGACATTCATTTTAAAAAACACATTATTTAAATACGTAAAAACTAATAAAAAATAACAGCAATTCCAATTTTTGTCACATAGCTCCAATTGTTAATGATAAACAATTGTAAACGTCAGTTTTTGCTAAAGGGAGTTATAACAGCACTTTGTAAGTAACAATTATTATTTAAAAGTATAAAATCAAAAATACTGTATGCAAGCGGACACGCAAAATAGGCACATGGAAGCCAGCAAGCAGAACAAAATTTAGGCTGATCCGTCACACTCTGAGGTGAAAGTTTCGGTTTTTTAGAGCTATAGCAGGTAGATCTAGATTTGATGCAAATGTTTCCCAAGGGCTCATACAGAAAAGCAGCATTTATTAGCCAACTGCAGCTGTCGTCAGCCCCCCACTGCAGCTCTCGACGGAACCAGCAGTAACTGTCGACAGCTCTAATTGCAGCTGTCGACATTGGTCAGCAACAATATTCGACCACCCAGTACAGGAGGCAGTTTCTAGTCAGTATCAAAATCAATTTCGAGAAAAATACACTATTGCTGCTTCTACTCCGTCGACACAAAAGAAAAAGACGAAATCGTTCATTATGGGTTGATAAAATACTAACATACAAAGAATCATGAAGTTATTAACGCGTTTGTCAACTTCTGTTGAAACTAACTTTGTAACAACTTAATCAAATACACACACAAGCACACTTGAACATTAACTACTTAACTAACCTAATATTTAATAAAGTAATATTTGCGTGCGTGACAGTAAAGTACCCAAATAGCAGCTAACCTTCACATTTTGTTCACCGCTAGACTTACTATTTAACATTTCGTTAGAATAATATAATTAACATTATTTTGCTATTATTAATTAAGTACATAATTAAACTAGTAATTGGTATTGCGTACGCGACAGTACCCGTGCGCAGCTATACCCTCCACGTTTCGTTCAGCGCTCGAGTTACGTGCCGCGACTACGTACATGGCTAAAATCTCTCAACCATCACCAAACGGAAAATGTGTTAGGCACTATTATCTCATAAGCAATATCTTTTATATATGGTGAACAGCACAAGATCAACTTTTTATTTACAAAAATGCAGTACAAATAGAAGCATAAAAGTACGCGAAATTTAAATTATTCGAAAAACACACACAGAAACTTCCTCTCTCGCGCACATACGCACACTTACACATGGACGCACGATTACGTAAATACACATGATCACCGTAATAAATTGTTTCTTTTATAAGTATAACATACAAAAATTTTGTAGTTCATAAGTTTGATGATAAGTACCTTTGTTATCTTTATTAACTTCATATAAAGTACAAACCCATTATTTCTTTACAATGTGCAAATCAAAAGCCATTTTCCTTTCTACACCGGGTTCGGTTGTGAAAAAACTGGTTATCTGTCATAGGTCTCCTTGCACAGAGGCCAGTCTCTCACATCGATTATCCACCTATAAATGTGAAAGAAGAAATAAAGACTTAAATTATTATTTATTAGAAAACCTATTACAATTGAAATGAGATGTGACATCCTGGATACCACATGCTTCCACAACTAAGCACTATATATTTCTAAACCATTTTAGGCACCTATACAAGCATAAAATGTTATATAACATAACATTATAAAGCGTCACGTTTCTGAGTTATTTAAAGATAAAAATACAGTTGTTATAACGAATTTATTGATGTGTAACATCTTTCCTCTCGCTTTCCTGCAATTTGTGGGAGTGATTTCGTGAAATGGGACGGAAGTGTGTAACAGGAAGTCGCGAAAGCTTTTCGGTTTTAGAGTTCACCGTCAGATAGTACCAACCAATTTTCCGAGAGGTCAGTACTGCAGCCATCAGCTGTGCACTTAAGTTACAGTATTGTAAGTGTAAATACGGTGTATAACTACATACATAAAGATTGACTGTTGATAATACTTAAGTCTCAATAAAGACCAGATCATTGGAAAAAATTCAAGTTAGTAATAATAAATAATTATTCGAATAAAGTATTTCAGTATTTAGCTTCTTTAAATTTTTAGGTTAATATCTGTCACTGCTTAAACAAAATCTTTTATTTTAAATGAACTGAAGCTCGAAATGAATTCAAATCGCAAAGTATCGACAACCAACAATGGGACTGTTATTCATCCCGCTCATATTCTAGTTATCATAAGTCTATTATATCTACTCTCCCTCAAATTGGACACTAATAATAACTGTATTTAAAACGAAGAAATTGCATTACTCCTAGTGTCGATCAAATAAAATACAATTTTCATTAAAAAGAATTATTGTTTGTTGTGAAGAATAATTTCAAATAATACCTGAGCCATTTTTTTCTGAATATAATTTTAAAATTGCTTACTACTAAGGTGAGATGTCAAATGTTACACATCATTTGCGACTACTGTAAGGCTCCCTCGTTTTTTTATTTATTTTGTAGTTATTTCATATTGTTTAAGTTTTTACTTTTAATCTGAATCAGACAAAGAAAGAAAACAAATATTTAAATACTAATAACTGATTTTGTTCATTAATAACTTTTTAATACAATTTAGTATAGGAATTAGATATAAATGTGTTTAATTATAATGTTTTGTTATATTACCTATACTTTTATTTTGATGAATAACTCCGAAACGTGACGCTTTATGATATCATGTTATATAACATTTTTTGTTTGTATAAGTGTCCTCCATCTAAATATATAACTTTCGTTGTGCACCGCGATTTTGAAAAAAAAACAAAATGGCGGCCGACTTTAGGGCCACCCTCCATACAAAAATCTTCAAACCCCTTTGACGACCGTTCGGTGAAACGGTAGCGATCCTACGGCAGATGTTTGTATGATGACTATACGAGCATTTGTGCCTAAGTCATGGGTGTTTATATATATTTCTATGAATATCACATATCTATGTACCGTACAGGACCGATCGTTGTGGAGATCCTTGGGGGAGGCCTATGTCCAGCAGTGGGCGTCGTACGGCTGATATGATGATGATGATGATGATGTACCGTATATGTATGTCTATCCTTTGGCCTAGTATCCGTAACACAGGCCTTACAGTGCTTACTTTGGGCTAGGCTAAATAAAAAAAAAAATAACAGCACGTAGTAAATGGAAAAAGAATCAAGACAATATTAAAATGGATGACGTCGTTATTATTCATGACGATAATCTTCCAGCAAGTAAATGGTTAATGGGTCGAAGCATAGAGCTACACCCCGGAGCAGAAGGTTACGTCAGAGTAGTGACGTTAAAAACTAAAAATGGTTTCCTGAAGCCACCAATCTACAAATTATCAATTTTACCCATTTAATAACTTAGAGCTAGATGAGCAATCCATTAAGGGGAAAACTACCGATGAAAGGAAACTCAAAGCCGAAACAAAGACTTCTGTTTAATGAAATCGTCATGGCAATATTATTTTTTATGACAATAATTTCAATCGCCTCATGCTCCTTCAATATATTAGAAATGCAAGAAAAACAATTAATGTACTTTGAAAAAGTATCTAATATGAGATCTCAAGTCACGAGTAAATAGGTATCTTCTAGGCAAGTGCGTTCATCCTAGATCGCATCGTCGCTTACTATCAGTCGAGATAGTGGTCAAGCGCATGCCTATTTTCTATATAAAAAAAAAGATTAATCAGAGATGAATGGAAAATATTAACCTATTATGACATGATCCCTTATAAACAAGGCTTGGAAACGCCACGGGAAGTAAATACATAAAATACATAGATGATCAATGTTTACAATTAAATAAAGGTGTCCGATGCGACATACTCGTATCGTAGTTACGTCATGGGTTCAGTGAACTAAAATACTACAATTAAACATGGGCGAAATGTGTCATTCAAAAGAAAAGATTGATATGTATCTTTCGATCACTGGGATATGAATCACTCTTTTGTATCTTTGTATCCCTACGTATCAGTAGCTCACGTAGTTCACGCACCACATTGCACAGCGTGGCTCTTACTCGTTTGTCTCAACCAACTCAATCCAATGTATCTGTGTATCATATCAGTGAGAGATATGGATTGGATATAAATACTTAGCTTGAACGATTTTTCACTTTGCTTCTTGCTTGGTTATTATAATAACAATAACCTTTACTAATAATAAGTCTAGAAATGCCCGATCTGTACTGTATTTTTGTATGTCCGGATTTAACTAGAAAACTGCCTAACGGATTGACATGAAATTTGGTACAGGAATAGATTATAACATGGGCAACTGATAGGCAAATTTTTTATCATAAATTGATCGCGCAAACGAAGTCGCGGGCAATAACTAGTTTAAAATAGATACGGTTGTTAAGTTATTAATATTAGGTATCTTTCCGATTTAGTAGTTCACGTTTAACTAAATTAACTTAGCCGGCCGCCAATGCAGCCAACATCAAACAAGCTATGCGATGCGAATGCAACACAGATAGAAAACGACGCCGTGAGTGAGTTATGATTATAAAGATGCACTGATGCACATTCGGACGTGAACGGATACAAAGATTCATAGATGTAAACGGAATGATTCATATCTTTTTTATCTATCACTCCTGAGTTACCCATCTTTAACTACAATCATATGCTGCTGAGCCAACATTCTCGCTCGCGACTCAAGCGCGGTTTTGTAGATGGTGTCGGTTATATTGCAAACAGCCTGTTCGGCGTATTGGATTAAAGATTCGAAGAGCAATACCAATAGAACATAAAAGCTTATCAGAATCATGTGGCATTTCTTTCTTTCTTTTAATTAATTTGGACGCCGCAACTCATTGTATTCAACAAGAAATCCAATATCAGTCGGATGTAAAAGCGTTTACATTAATAACAGTTATAGTCAATAATATGCTGCAAAACCTAAGAAACATACAAGATGTGTTATTGGACACCTTGTGCGGACACCATAATTGACATTTACCACGGCCGATTTAACCCACATTTAATATCGCCTGAACTGCTAAAAAGTGAATTAAGCAAAATCGCAATTCAAGTGTCAGGAGATTTAGCACTAGCGACTGATGACATTAATAATTATATTAGCACACGGTATGATGACTGAATATGAACTATAATAGTTATTTTAATTATAATAAATGTTACGAAATATTCACTGCGGGTGTGAAATGCTGACCGCGCTGAATGTACGGTCGTTTGCACCGTACAGTAGGTATGTACTCACATTAAATTATGTTGTGTAGGGAGTTTGTGCCACAATCGTTTGTCGTAAGATAGAGCTATTATTAGATACCTTTGTCTTGGTTCTAAACTCTTCAACATCTCTCACATGCTGTGCTAATACTATTTTTTCCCCTTTTTGCACAGCTTGAGGTTAAAAATATATATAATGTTTTTTAGATTCAAATCCCGTACGTATTATAACATACATTTTTAATTAAAGTAAGAAAATCACTTATTATAATATGCATAAACTTTTGAGATATTTTAATTTAATTTCGCTGAAAAACAATCCGGAAATAGTTATCAAACCATCCAGTTGCCATAATTTGACAGATCTCAAGTCCACAATAACTGTGGTCACAGGGGCGCTGTCACCGCGCACACAGCGAATATGTATTGCACAGACTGTTCCACCTATTTCCGAACAAACCATTCAGAAGAAAGTACTCCAAGGATATTATTATAGCATTGATAGACACTTTTTCTTCAGCATTCCTTTATTCGCAATACAAACAAGAAAAAAAATAACTTTTAATAAGTGAGTGATCATTATCTACAACTGAACAAAAATGCGGTTTTCTGTAAATTAACGTCACTTAAAATACACAAATCAAAAAATCCATTGTGTTCTTCATTGTACCGCAAAAGTATGAGGATATAAATAAAGCCTGAACAAAAAATAAAAAACCTGCTTGGAGCCCCACTTTAGCTTTTTGATTTGACGACAATAATAATTGGAAAAAAGATTTTTATAATTTTCCGCATTATAGCGAAAGGTGGCGAGGTTTTTTATTTTCTTAGTTTGGTTTTAATTTAATTTTACACCCAAAAGTTAACTAATTACAATAATTTCTCGTCAAATATAAGTACTTAGGTAAATAAAAATTTAATTTTCTGTTATATGAAAATAATTTGTTTGTTCTCGAAACCTTACCTTACGGTAATACATTTAAAAGCTTTCATTTGCTATATATTTTAAACACTGATAACCAAGCAATTGCTTTTATTCGTCACGTTAAGGATATTCTAATATTGCCTGCGTTTAAGGTAGCTTTGTTCAGGGCGACTTTTAGATATATATATTTGAATTATATTTATCAACCACTCGGTTCATTCAAGCGACACAAGCATTGCAGTCTGCATTTGACACAATCACCGATACTATCAGTAATGAAGTCATTATTTGCGTACTTAATATGATTATAAGGGTCCAATGCAAAGCATAATGTTGCATAAACGAACCAAACTTATAAACAGCAAAATAACGTCGACCTATATGTGTGACAAATTAAAAAAAGAATGTTTGTAAACAAATCACCTTCAGTTGATTTTTATTTTTATTTAATGTATTTTTAATGAATGGTATTTTAATAATTTAATACGTTTCAAAACTTTGAAATGTGACGTTTTCTTATTTTAAATATTTCTATTGACAAATAATGTGTGATATTTTGTTAACAAATATTCTTTCCATTATTTGGCTTGACTATAGCTAACTTTACATTGCTACGTCGTTTCATTTTGACTAGGACATGCAGGTGATTCTGGTTACAAGGACGACCCGGTACTATAGCTATATGGTATACAATGATAATGAAAAAAATAATTATAATATTAATGTCCTTTTAACCAGGTTCGTCTGCAACACATTGCACTAACGTCTTAAGCTGTAAAGATAAACATAAAAATATTCGTTAACAAACACCCGGTGTCCGGATCGAAGACATTACCGTATATCACCCAAATTAAATTATAACTAGTTTATATGTATATATTAGTACTTCCTTCATTAACCTCAAATGTACCATCTGCTATACAATGAAATAAAAAAAAATCACTTAAATTAATATTTGCACCATAATTACTGGATTAGACGTTAGTTAAAATAACAACACGATTTACACCGATGGACTTATGGGAGGTCTATTCCTTAACTTTTCATGAAAATTAATTCATGATACTGTTGATAACGACTTATCTAAGTTCAATAAACAAAAAGCACTAATATTTAATTTATTTAAGTGAGTGCAACAGTATGTCAAAAAACAAATAAATAGACCTCAGACACTATTCGCACTTTAACAAGTACAATAAACAATAATAACACAAATAAATATTTATGTCGTGTTTAGTCAAAAATAGCGATATCGAAATCAAAATAAGCCTTTAGACTCGTCAAATTTATTACATTTTATAATATATATCGAAAGATATAAATAGGTATAATGATCTAAGAACCAAAAAAATAAAATTTCACCTACTGACATTTTTCCACGAGCAAGTGCAGTACTTACTGTACACCAAAGGGACCATTTTATTGTCAAGTCGACTTAATGTCTTACTGGCCTTACTAATCATACAAGTAATGTACTATCTCGTAATAATAAAAAAAACTTTTACATAATGAAATATCACATAAGAAATAAATTAATAAAATCGGCATTAGCACAGCTATTTACCAAGTCAAGAAAAAAGGTATATTATTTTAAATTAAGCTTATATAAGTCTTTGCGAATGGTGTTCTCCGAGTGAATGACATAATTATATTTTCAATCTGCTTCTATAAAAGCATTGTCAGAATAAAAAAATAAATCAATTTAGAAATAATTATTTTCCATAAAAAAATACAAATTTTATTAATAACACAAAACCTCTAGCCTCCAAAAAAATTATTTTGTATAAACAGAATAACTGTGAGTTTTATTTGCAATGCAAATAGCGTTCTTTTTGTATCACAGAGAAACAAAATATTCCAAAAATATTCATCTGTGTTTACAAAAGCTCATTGTCACTATATAGAATAATTCATTATACATATAAATAAAAAGAAACTTATGAAACTTATTAAATAAACAAAAAAAATTGCATTCGTCAAAACACGAACATAAAAGTGCAAACTTATATTCCATTACATAAATTATTGTTCATATACTCGTTAAAGTGATTTTTTTATCTAGTTCATTAATAATGATATAACTAAATCATAAAAATTGTGATATAGATGACAACCACAGCCCACACTTTAGCGGTTCAGCCCGCAATAATATATGTACTATACCTACAATCATATAATATGTATATAATTATTATTACAAAAATCATGTCAATCTATACTACAAACACTACTTAAACGAATTATTATTTGGTGGTTACATCTTGTACATTATTTCTATGAGATTAAGCTTAACCGATGCCGAGAGTACTGAATACCGTGTCAGTCAGCGGCGCGTGAGTAAACGAAGCGCCTGATAGCAACCGGACGGCGAAACAATAAGCGTGCACTGAATAAACACGAACGATACAATGTGTAAACACACGATGAGTCCATAAGGGGTGCCGAGCACTGCGCTCAAATCCGAAAACGTATAACGTGACAGGTGACGATGAGAAACACATAGTTGGTCCATTGAGGGCACCTACGACAAGATGGCACTGCGGTGGCTGAAGACACCTATCAATCTAGCTATATTAATTTAAACTTTGTGATGATGTATATAAGACTCATTTATCACACCGACGCGTAGCGCCATCAGGTCTGAAGATAATTTTAACCCTCATTTGTGTACAGTCGATGTGAATAGGCGAGTAATGGATTACGAAGGACCAACTCTTAATTCAAAACAATTTTCCTAGCTTGACGAAAGCAACCAAACTGAAGTAGGTAATTTTGTCTACAGACCTTATTCCCTTAAATCCTTATTCGCCGCTATTTCGGTAATGTGTGTAGTCGTAGCAAATTCGACAGAAAATCTATAAATTTCAATGTAGCTCCACAAATATAACAAAAATAGGCTTTACAAAATCAATTTTGATATAATTTGTAGGGTATATTATACGGCACAATATACTTATCAGTTATACAAGAGTATAACACGAGTCATAACACTAATGTATACCACAGCATTTGAAAAAGTGCTGTAGTGATAACCCCGTTATTATTCACCTGACATAAAACAAATGTAATTTTGTTGTCGTAATGTACTTTGACTATATTTGGCAGCAACAACACAGTGAACACATGATCTCGATATGTAAATCATCTATGATCAAAGATCGGAATCTAACTTTCCTCAAATCACAAAATAGAAGAAAACTTATAAAACCATGAATAATGATTTAAACTGCTATGACTACACATCCGAAAAGCGTCTATTCACCGACGGTTCACGCGTCGAACGGAACCGCGGGCTTGGTGGACGTGCATACGTAAACGAAGTCCGCTTCGGAACTGGTGCGTGCACGGCTTGCCCTGCGTTAGGCGGTCGCGACTTGCCACACTATCAGGTGACTCTTGGCTGCGCGCTCAGCCAGTGAACTAGCTCCACTTGAGCCGTCCTCTGCTATCACCACGCTGTCCTCCATTTCAGAATCGGCTGCGAAAATACGGTTAAAAGTTTCAATTATAAATACTTATAGATAAAACATATTAGAAAAAGTTGAATTATTTATTGGTTTATTATTCCGCTAACGCCGACTGTTTTCTTAACAATTGATACAACTGTATCATTCTGGTTTACCTAATATCAAAATTGTAATTTATATATATATATATATGCTAGCTGACCCGGCGAAATTCGTACCTCCTAACAGTCAAGAAATGTCGCGTTACAGATAAGCTGAACTTAATTTATGATTTTATGAAAATATTACAATGAATACAAAATAAATATTAAGTTTTATAATTTACTAGCTAGCCCGGCCACGCATTGCTATGGTAACGTTAATTGATTATAAAAATTGTTATTCTTAGGCTTATAGTAACTTTGGTCACTATATATGGTAACAAACCCACAAAGTCCTTCTTTTATATAGTAGAGATTAAGATAATAACGCTAAAAGAAAAAAAGTACAAAAATTAAGACTATCAATCGCGTGTTAGCAAGACATGATTGAATTAAACTATGTATATATTGCGCAGCATGGGATGCACTCGCAGAGCCGGATTTGGGGGAGGGCAGGCGAGGCTACTGCCTTCAATGTTGCATTAAATCCGTGTTTTTCTAGAATTTCCGCTCCAAATAAAGTAATTTGAAAACAGTCATTGTATTTTTGAGTGTTCGCTAGAAAATGTCGTGATTCAGGTGTTTCGCCACGAAGCAAGGAATGCAATGGCTCTGGTAGCGGAACCAATAATGTCAATTTCACTTTGCCATTAAGGCAGCACAATCCAGGTGTTTTTCCAGCAAACTTAAATGCCCCATAATGCTAGACCAAAGCAAACGGATGGATGCGAGCTGTAGTCAATTGTGCAATCGTATAGAAACGCTGCTCGTTTCAAATCAACATTTGAAGTATTTCTTCTTGCACTTCGAAGACTATCTTGTTGTTGATCTGTGTGTTATTATCTTAATAAAGTACTAAACTTAATATTTATATTGTAACCATTGTATTACTTTCATAAAATCATAAATTAAGTTCAGCTTATCTGTAACACGTAATTCATAAATATTTGACAACCAATAAATATGTCGATCCTTTTTTTAGGTACTGACATTATTTAACATTTTAAAAATCTAAAATACGCCATTATCCGAATATTGTGAATATATCACATATATCTTGTCGATTCATAACCTTCATTTAAATATGTTCTTAGATATGAGGGAAGAGTTTACAGTATCGACGGGATAATCATTATATGTTTGACAGTTACGAAACCCATGAACATTTTGTATGGGAAAATCAAGAAAAACTATTCCTTTATTTTTCGTCAATTTTCCAATGTTTTTAATAATTATTCTAGTATTAATACAACAAATCAAAAACCAAAAATATCAGTCCAGCCGTTCTAAAATTATAAGTTTCGAACAAACCCGACTTTTTATATATATACCTCAGCTATAGATTTATAATCACTTAATAGTCGAAAACATCATGCATTAGTCAGTCTGACTTTAATAAGTCAAGCAACGAATTTATTAGAAATCAGAATGATTAAATTGGTTTGACCGTTGAACATTTCGGCTGTATGAAGTGTGGCGCTGGTAAATTTTATCTGTCTCAACAGAATAGTATGTATAGATCCCAAATATACAGCACTGATTTAATGTACATAACAAAATGACATTTTTAAAGGTAGTTTAAAATAATTGGGTCATATTGACACTACAGTACCATGAAATATGAGTAAAGTCTGGTATAAATACACTCACGACTGTATTTATTAGATTATTTGATTAAAACACGTTCTTAAGTCAGACTTTGGGGCTTTGGACTTACCAATTCTTACGATAAGAAAAAAACATGTTTCTTGGTCATCTTAATTATTAAAATTGATAAAAAAACGAACTCCATTAAATATCATATAAAGAAATTAAAATAATATAGATTTTTTCCATATATTTAGTTATAAAAAACTTTCAATGAAAAACTATAATCTTCAGATTTTAAAACCACACTTTACGTTCGAATTTTATACAGACTAGGCACCTGGAAACTGATACCAAATCGAAAAGTACCGGTAACAATTTACGCGAATACACGCATGTTTCGGACTCCGTTAATAAGGAACCGTTATGATATCTATACCGTAAAAAAGATAATGATAAATGAACACAACCATTTAATATCTGTTAATATATTATTTGCAATTCATGTTTTAGCAATATACACGTTAGCAATACATTTTACACCGTGCTTGCCATACTAACCTAGTGCGGAAGACTGCACTTTTATTTGTATAGTAAAAATAACATAAACCCGCTTAGTAATAAACAAAGTACAAGCATTGCATATTTACACTAGGTCACCCAAACGTTATTTTGAATTGAAGCGCATGTAACAAAATACCTATTCAATGCTTACACATTTTATTAATAAGTTTCTATATTAATCTTAGCCAATGAATGTATGATGCAAATGGCAGTTAATAGTTCAACTTCATGTAAGCTGAATGAAGCGAATGTGTTTATGAATGGAAAAGTTAATTCTGATCAAAAATATAGAAAATATAGATTTTAAATTATAGATTTTTCTTTGTTTCTTATTGATTAGTGACCATTTGTCACACATTTAATCGCTAAATGCAGGAAACATAATTGTATTATTAAATGCACAAGGTGCAAACGCAATATTTTATGTTTTAGAAAAAGTGTTTAATACGCTGAACGAAGTATCATAATTTTATTATTATATGATTATTATTTTTAATCAGAACACTTCTGTTAGTGAAGCTTATAATGAAATACGTAAGTGAACTGTTAGTATTGATTATTCAATTATGTCCAAGCATACATACATGCCCTCAATGTGATTATAAAAATTCACGTACCGTCATCTATAAAAAAAACATACAAAGGGCTTATATTCTATCAGGTACGTTCTGTGTCGGGGACTATCCTCCATACCATGAGGTGCGAGGCGGAGTCACGGTCGTCCGCATGCTCTTCTAATAAAAAAAACAAACTCTCCAAATCAAAATGAACGTCGCACATCGCTGACTAAAATGATAACTAGATGGTGAAGGTATGAGATAAATCAATTGACATTATTATAAGTTGTAGTTGTTATTTGGTTATTTTTTATAAAAGGGAACAAAAAGGAATAAGGAAAGGTGATAAAATATTAAACTCGTACGAGGTAGAACCCTACTTAAGTACCAACTTAGAAATAGTAATTTTTCAAAGACTGATAGGTTTGGCAAACGCGTTATAAACTAGCAAATGGAGATGTAGCAATTTATCTTTTATAAAAAAATGAGAAACAGCAATGGACGGTGAGACAAATTAATCGACGAATCATGTTAAGATTATAGTTAAGGTAAGCAATGACAGCCATGTAGATGTTTCCGTTGCAAGTATTAAACACATTTTGATAAAATCTGCACCTGTAATTCAAATCAAACAATAGGCACAGACAGTGATGGCGCTCCAGATACCTCGTCTTGATACTAAGCTTATGTAGCCACCAGTCCTAAAAAGCTCAACAGTATATGTACTTAAAACACTAAGCTTGTAAGCATATAAAAGTATCTACTTTGCTAAGCGTAAGCTTAAATCAAACTCTATAGGTATTCTACGCTAACGTGCATATTGCTTGCTTTGAAATCTTTTACAAGTTACAAAATCTGCCCTTTTAATCCATTTATACTTAGTCCTTATACTTTTACATAAATAGGATGCAAAGAATAGTAATTTATTCTTCATACACAATTAAGAAATGTTAAACGTTATCTAAAGTAGATAATGCACTAATTCAGTCTAATAAATTAGAATAAATAAAAATTATTTTTTAATGCTTTTCGATAAAAAATCAATGTTTCTTTCGATGTGCAATATTTGATTGCATTAATTGCACATGGCTTGCTAAATAAGACTTACTTTACTTAAGAAGTAAATTCAAAATATTAATACTTATTCACGCCAATTGTACACATCATAGTTTAGCTACTTACAAAACCAAAAATTATAATTGTATTAAGGAGCAAATGTTTGTATTTTTTCAAAGTATGCCTGCTTTAAACTTCCTATATGTATTTGACGGTTATTAATGGAATATATTTTTATAGTCATCATATTATTGTACAGAGGCATAAGTTTAAAAACTACAGTATAATACGAGTACATCAAATCCTCAGACGGTTATAATGAAATTATTTCTTTTTTTAAATGTAAAGTGAACTTTAAAATAAATTTCATTATGTATAAAATTTAACGGTTTAAAGAAGATGAAAAAGATACGATTTTGTATTTACTTACCTATTCTAAAATCGATGTAACCCTCCCCGCCGGATATAACGAGCATAGGAGGTGCGCTAGGCACGCGCGGTGATTCGGGAGTCCGCGGGGATCGAGGCGAGCCAGGTGATCCAGGCGCTCCAGGCACGGCAACGAAGAACGTGACGGCATCGCGATGCCCATGGAAGCTCAGCTGCGCGTGTGCCATTGAACACCATGGGATTGTGCCTGTAGGGCTAGGTGAACGTGCTCGGGATAGTGTTGCGTGTCCTGGGCCGTGAGAAATTTACTTCTATAAAATATGCACGGCCTTTTAATGGTTCATGAGATGGCAACACGCGGAATATCAAGGCAACTATTAAATTGTATTGAAATATTAAACTGTCCTGGTAATTAAAACGTCTTGGGTGCATGCACCGTAATTCATTAAATAACTACACATATATTTTCATTTAATAACTTTAGATCTAGCGGAATTCCGATCCGTATCTCTGTGCATTTCATAGTTAACATCATGAACAGGTATTGTCATCTATCCCGGCCGTTGTTCACGAAAGAAGCAACAGAGTCAAGGATTTGCCTTGCTATCATGTGTTACCTGTATTGTTTTCTGTAAAGTTGAATGGTTTGCAAGAATATGAGGTCAAAATTGATAACAACCCTATATCTACTATATTAACATCACAAATAACCAAGCTAAAGTAGAAATTGTTTCGGCAAAAATGTATATTATCCAGATTACAACTTTATAATCTGCAGAAACTCACCCGGTACATTGCGGGCAGGCGGCGGCGCTCCGGTCGAATCTTTACTGGATCCTTCACTAAGAGGCACGGATATAACGACGCCATTGCTGGTGCCGATCCACAATCTTCCAGAACTGATTAACAGCGCTGTGATGCGAACAAGTGAGAAACCCAGCTTGCCTGTTCCCAACATTTTGCTCACGTACGGCTCAATGTCTACGTCTTTCAGGTGCAAGTATGTATGCGCATGGTAAAGTCGCAAAGTCGAGTCCATTTTTATCGATACCTGATAAGGAAATTAAACTGATTGCAATTAAGCTGTAAATTGTTTTCCTCTATTGATATATAAAACTTTACAAGAATATATAATTACTTGTTCATTAATACTGTTAAGAAAATAAAGAAGTACTCATATTGAGAATGACAACTCAAACTTTTATACACAAAGAACTAAGGTCACCTATATATACGTCACGCATAATGTATTCTCCATTTTATACACTTTATATATTTATACACTTTAACAACAGTTTGAGTACCATGAGAAACGATAAAACAATAAGTAACTATTTTATGTCACGTCCCATATCAAAGGGACGCCCATAAGAAGACACTATTATTAGTTATTTTCTTTTTCATATTATATGTTATAATAAGACGTGTGCTAAATATTATTCAAAATATTTGTCATCGTAAAAAAATGCCAATATTATGCTATGGCGACAGCATCTCATTAAAGAAAGTGTTAAATACTTTTCGTTTCCGCTTGTACAAATGAATAAAACTTTAAAACCTGTTAATGAAGTTATACTTTCACGTTAATTCTGAAACACATATCTCAAAATATTGGGAACGCTTAACTATTAGATGTAATTAAAACGTCATTCATTTACTACATTACAGGTACCAGGGTTCCAATAGTCGCAAGTTTTCTCTATGAAAATCTTTAAAATATTCTATAATTAGGTGACATCAAAGAGGTAGAATTTAAAAAATAACTTGGTTGTGGTGTATGTTTCAAAGATTACACTTTTCTAGCTATTTATCAAATCAAACATCTGCCATTAATTATTAATTAATTTTATACTTAAAAACCTAAAAATTAAGGGTGGTTTGCGCTTACCCAAACTCCGTCGCCGTCGCAGGCCATTTGCCTCACTTGGCTCTCCTGTCTAGGATGAGCTTCCAATGTGTGAAGAAGAGTACGAGTTCGCGGATCTACCACGTGCACCTTATTTCGGTATCCACACCAGACCGTACATCCAACTGCGCTGAGGCAACGCACTGTAGGCATTGTTAGATATTTACCACATTTGGCATACAATATTGGGGCCCAATCTCAAGTATTTTTTATTTATTTTGGATAACTAACAACTGAACAAAGAGATTGCATACACATAGTAACATTTATCGGTTTTTAAGTATTTGAACAGTCAACACCTTTATCAAAATAATGAATTCTGATTATGCAGTTGTTTATCTTTGAAGTTCAAGACACTCAGCAAAGGCTTTTTTCTCTTCCAAGTTTGTTCCATATATAATTTTAATTATAAAGTCTCAATTTATATGGAACAAAATTTTATGAGTTTTGTTCAAAAAATGGTCAGTGAAAAGTGCCATTTCTTGCTGGAACTGCCATTGACTATACCTCTTTTTACAAGAAGGCTCATTACCCTTAGCTGTTGAAACAAAGGCAATTTAAAAATAAATTGTTTTTGTAGTATTATATTAAAGGTAATCTGAATACTTAATACTATGCACATTAAGATTTAAATTATATGTAAATGCAGATTTTAGTTTTGTAGGATCCCCATAAACGGGGGGACGGGCCAGGGACGTCCCCGGCAACCTCCAGCATCACACACCACGTGGCGGTGTAGGTATCAATTTTCTCTCATATTTGTTGTCGACATTAATTTTCTCATACCGCAATACAGTCCACTAATTTTGAATCACCCGCACAACCAATAACTATTTTAATATTACTTACCTGAACATTTAGGGTCCCCAAGCGTCAATGACCAGTATTGCGTAAAGTCCCACTGGCCATCGGCAAGTCGAGCAAATATCGCCACTGTGCCATCCGCGAGCGCGACCATACAACGAGACGCGCATGCAACAATTGACAGTATAGCGTCATTTAACTTCACCCTGAAGAAATGAAAACATTTTATGTTTATAAGTGACGTTAACCTGTGGTGATAATGTTTGAATGTGAATGTTTATTAGTTCAAATGCCTAATAATTTACTATTGTACTGCCGATATTGAGTACTGTAATTAATAATCTATTCACATTCGTATTTTTGAAATTCCTAAACATTTTCAATGAATACAACATCTATCAAATGTCTTGTCTCTTCTGAACGGATTTTTGGATTTTACATTACTATTGTGTGTAATGTAATTAACAACAAGACGCGTAACATAACTTTGTATGCTTTTTACTATTAAAATTTTACTTTATTTCATAGAAAATTAGGGCCTTTGCGCAGTTTGACTAACCTCATGCGGCATTTTGCAGAAAATCTACGATGGACTTTTCGTAAACAAGGCTATGCAATAATACACTACTTGTCGATTTAAAGTCCATTTGATTTAGCAGTATGCAGTATGGCTGTAATACGTCCTCCATTCTACGGAACACATAATGAAACTCTTGTGTTTCTAACCGGAGAAATTAGTATAATAAGTGACAGTTCTTAAAATTATACTATCTGCCCATCGTGTTGTTTACATTCATAAATCTGATATATTTAAAATAAAGGTTTGTTCGTATTTCATAGCTTATAATTGTATGATTAACATCAGGTGGAATGTCGTGCTTTTATTAACAATCGTTTCATACTATTCTATATCTCAACATTATTGCACAATTTAGTAGTACAAATGTAATGTATTTAAGTACAAATGCATTAAAAAATAAATGAGTATTTTATTCGGAATCTACAACTTTTTTGCTATTTTTGGTATTTTTTGAATCTTAGGTACATGTTTAGCCTTAGCTGTATGGAAGAAAGAAACCTCCTTTGACCTTCGACTATCATTTATATCCTATAAAACTGCTCAATATATTTTTTTGCTATATCGTTTCGCGGAGTGTTTGCGATCCCGACTGAGAAAGCGGAAGGTCTAAGTGCGCGGAGTTACGCATACTTGAGGTTACGTGGGTATCGCCCATTTGCTACTCCTACTCTTTTTTACTGTTCTGTGAGAAAATAGCTGTGCATTAAACTTATTTTGTTTTTATTATACATCCTGTTTTTGTAGCTACTTCATTAATTTTGTAATTGAATATTTCTATAAGATATAAAATACGTGTGTAAAAAACAACCACGTCTCCGAGCCCTCAGATGGGATTCGAACCCACGACCTTTCGCAATCCGGGCGACTGCTCTGACCGCTGAGCTACCGAGACGCTGGCAAACGCGTCGAATTTTACAAACGTATTCCAACTTCTACTATGAGCTAGTATCGTTCCACCAATGTTGAACGCTAACTACCTTCAACATTGAAAGTAATATTTTTACAAATATTAAACAATCAATTAAGATGGAACCAGCTATAATTATGTTTTTATTTAATTTTTTTTGCATTCACAATGCAATATTTCTATAAGATATAAAATACGTGTGTAAAAAACAACCACGTCTCCGAGCCCTCAGATGGGATTCGAACCCACGACCTTTCGCAATCCGGGCGACTGCTCTGACCGCTGAGCTACCGAGACGCTGGCAAACGCGTCGAATTTTACAAACGTATTCCAACTTCTACTATGAGCTAGTATCGTTCCACCAATGTTGAACGCTAACTACCTTCAACATTGAAAGTAATATTTTTTCAAATATTAAACAATCAATTAAGATGGAACCAGCTATAATTATGTTTTTATTTAATTTTTTTGCATTCACAATGCAATATTTCTATAAGATATAAAATACGTGTGTAAAAAACAACCACGTCTCCGAGCCCTCAGATGGGATTCGAACCCACGACCCGTATTTTATATCTTATAGAAATATTGCATTGTGAATGCAAAAAAATTAAATAAAAACATAATTATAGCTGGTTCCATCTTAATTGATTGTTTAATATTTGTAAAAATATTACTTTCAATGTTGAAGGTAGTTAGCGTTCAACATTGGTGGAACGATACTAGCTCATAGTAGAAGTTGGAATACGTTTGTAAAATTCGACGCGTTTGCCAGCGTCTCGGTAGCTCAGCGGTCAGAGCAGTCGCCCGGATTGCGAAAGGTCGTGGGTTCGAATCCCATCTGAGGGCTCGGAGACGTGGTTGTTTTTTACACACGTATTTTATATCTTATAGAAATATTGCATTGTGAATGCAAAAAAATTAAATAAAAACATAATTATAGCTGGTTCCATCTTAATTGATTGTTTAATATTTGTAAAAATATTACTTTCAATGTTGAAGGTAGTTAGCGTTCAACATTGGTGGAACGATACTAGCTCATAGTAGAAGTTGGAATACGTTTGTAAAATTCGACGCGTTTGCCAGCGTCTCGGTAGCTCAGCGGTCAGAGCAGTCGCCCGGATTGCGAAAGGTCGTGGGTTCGAATCCCATCTGAGGGCTCGGAGACGTGGTTGTTTTTTACACACGTATTTTATATCTTATAGAAATATTGCATTGTGAATGCAAAAAAATTAAATAAAAACATAATTATAGCTGGTTCCATCTTAATTGATTGTTTAATATTTGTAAAAATATTACTTTCAATGTTGAAGGTAGTTAGCGTTCAACATTGGTGGAACGATACTAGCTCATAGTAGAAGTTGGAATACGTTTGTAAAATTCGACGCGTTTGCCAGCGTCTCGGTAGCTCAGCGGTCAGAGCAGTCGCCCGGATTGCGAAAGGTCGTGGGTTCGAATCCCATCTGAGGGCTCGGAGACGTGGTTGTTTCTTACACACGTATTTTATATCTTATAGAAATATTGCATTGTGAATGCAAAAAAATTAAATAAAAACATAATTATAGCTGGTTCCATCTTAATTGATTGTTTAATATTTGTAAAAATATTACTTTCAATGTTGAAGGTAGTTAGCGTTCAACATTGGTGGAACGATACTAGCTCATAGTAGAAGTTGGAATACGTTTGTAAAATTCGACGCGTTTGCCAGCGTCTCGGTAGCTCAGCGGTCAGAGCAGTCGCCCGGATTGCGAAAGGTCGTGGGTTCGAATCCCATCTGAGGGCTCGGAGACGTGGTTGTTTTTTACACACGTATTTTATATCTTATAGAAATATTGCATTGTGAATGCAAAAAATTAAATAAAAACATAATTGAATATTTGTAACAGAGTCTACCACGGAAAACAGTTAGTCATCGCTTTCAATATTGTGTAAACAGTGCCATCATCTTATTTTGTTTTATCAAGATATTGAAATTGTAGAAATTTATTTTATTACTATTATATCTATAATTGCGGGAGTAAAGTCTGCATATTTCGGACAGAATGACTGACCTCACGAGGCACTTGCTGTAATTCCCGCAGGTAGAATGCACGTAGAGGTTGCCGCTCTTAGTGCCGAGCCACATAGTCGCCATTACAGTCGACATCTTCCTGTCCTGCGCTACATCTGCGCGACTCTCCGCATTAGACTGCTCCTGTGCGAACGCGTCCACGCCAGGTTCTGGCGAACCAGGGGGCTCCGCTGTACAAGCAATTATAATACTTAAGTTAACAAGCAGCAGTCGGTGAGATGACGCTTTCCGCGTACCTGGATAAAACTGAAATTGTCGATGCAAATATAGCTTCTTTGCATGCTCATATATAATAGAGTTCTTAAATAAATTAATAGAGTTGCAACAGAGATTCAGACCTAGTTGGTACATAAATAAATATATATTTCAG
The DNA here is from genome assembly GCA_927399485.1 of Calamotropha paludella. NCBI lineage: Eukaryota > Metazoa > Arthropoda > Insecta > Lepidoptera > Crambidae > Calamotropha > Calamotropha paludella. The sequence goes on along the minus strand of OV656803.1, from coordinate 24,869,131 downwards.
TATTGCATAGTAACCGGGGTTTATATTTGAACTTATTACAGAACGTTTATGGCGAAACCTTACACGGAAGGGATGTTAAGTCGTTGGGCTCGGCTGCAATCGCAATCAATAGCACAGTATTAATCATTCGTTGAGATTACCTGTGTTACGCCCATAGGGACTATATTAGACATTGGCTCAGGATATCATCATATGATAAGTGAGTTATTAGACTAATTGACCTACCGTTGACAGGGGTAGAGCTAAGAGGCGGGCTGTCGGGCGCCACAGTGTCGGCTTCTTCGACGTCTTTGGCCGTAGATTCCTTGGGAACGTTGGTCTCTGACGCCGGCTCCGCTTCTTTGACCGGCGTACTTGGAGGTGTGAGAAGTGTTGCTTGCACCTGACGCAACAACATAAGATCAGTGATCGCCAGGTTACATGAAGTTAATGTCAAAGTGCAAAACCCCCTAGCGGTTTTTGAAACTTTTATATGGATACTATATGCTATACGATTCTCTTCAATACGATCGAACCGTAAGATAAAACCTAATGTAACTAGTCTGGCCACCTTTGTAAACCTTTTCTTTATTTAAATTTTTTAATTATTTTGAATTTGGTACGCATTTATTTATTATTTTAAAAGAAAGTTTTTAGAAAGATTTCGCGGCCATTTTACATTTTTTTTCGTGTTCATTATCAAATTACAATATGGAATGGGATGTTAAAGAAAATAGGATTGCAGCGATCGCCTGGCACAAAGTGGGTATGGAGCCGTCGGTTCTTAAACTTCAAAGCTTGGTATCAGCCGTATGTTCGTATATCATACTATCAACAGATACCACAACACTTCCTGTGTCGAAGACCATAAAAGATCGGGGCGGCCGTGTGCTATTCGAACTACAAAGGCTGTTAATGCTGTTAGAGCCAGAATTCGTCGAAGCCTCATTAGGAAGCAAAAGATCTTATAGCGATAAATGAAGATTCCCGCTTTGACTCTGTCGCGTATTATAAAACAAGACCTGAAGCTCGGTGCTTATCGTCGATATACAGAATAAATCAATCTATACAACTATAGAGAGTGGATCGATCAAAAAGCCTTTTGTCACGATACGCAAGAGAAAGGCAAAAAAATATCCTCTTTACCGTTGAAAAAAATTACACGATTTAAAAACACTACAATTAGCAAAATGACAAAGTGTACGTTCACAGTTCTAAAGAAGCTACTCAAGTGGTCGGATAGGTACAAACAACGCAGTCATCATCATGTGTCAGTAATGGTTTGGTGGGGCGTGTTTTATCAAGGCGTCACAAAGCTACATTTTAGTGAAAACCTCAGCCAAAGTGTATCAAGAGACAGTCTTGGGTCGTGTTATGAAACCTCTTAGCAATACACTTTTTTAAAAGTATCGTGGACTTTCCAGCAGTACTCTTCACCTGATCACAAGACACGAACTACCCAAGCCCAAGCTTCAAACCAACATTCCGGGCTTTATAAGATCTGAAGACTGGCCCTCATTTAGCCCAGACCTCAACCCTTTAGACAACAAGTTATGGTCAGTTTTAGAGGACATAGCCACAACGAAACGGCGACATCAAGTCTCTTAAAAAATCTCAAGAGCAAGTTGTGTCGAAATTTCCCATGGAAACAATGTGTAAAAAAAAGGCCTGTATAAAAGCCAGAGGTGGCCATTTCAAAAAGAATATTTTTTATATTTTTTGTTGAGACTTTAAAAAATATGTATATACAAGGTCATTATATAAACACCATCCAAATTTATAAATGATATTCTTTGAAGAGAGTTACGAAACAAGATTTTTTCTTTTAATATCACTCAGTACTAAAATATTAAGTTAAGGCTATACAAAGTTATCCGAGGAAAACTACCGATTTACTGTCACAATCACGCTACGCACGGTGTTGGAGCAGATGATTACACAACCCCCGCCCCTCCCCCCGTATTTCATTGATACATTACGCTGCGCACGGTGTTGTAGCAGATGACTACATGACCTCCCCCACCCCCCCGCCGCCGCCGCCGCTCCCGCTCCCCGCTCTCGCATATTTCATTAATACATAACAATAATTGTCATAAGTTCCAAATTTTTCCTTCATACTTGATCGGGCTTAGGACCGTCAAATTGCAGAAGGTATGAGTTGTTTTCTAATAACAGATAAAAACTTTGAACGTAAAATTAAACCATACTTTTTGCAATAAGGCGTATTTAAAAAATCTGGAACAACTTAGGTACAAAAATTGGTTGGAGTATAGCAATGGCTGTGCAAGGCGTCTAGAACTTAAGATTTTTTTTGTCTCACTGAAACATACAAAACTAAGAGAACTATTAACAACAGAAACTAAAAAAACACAGGAATCGCATACGCAATACGAAAATCGGTATTAAAAAGCAATAAATTCACTGATAACACATTTCAATACTTTTCCTAAACATTAACATCGCTCGTTTAATACTAATCCGAAGCGGATGAAAAATAGAAAGAGTAAAATTATTATTAGATTTTATAATTTTTATGACTCACCCGGATTGCGAAAGGTCGTGGGTTCGAATCCCACCTTAGAGCTCGGAGGCGTAGTTGTTTTTTCATACGTATTTTATATCTTATAGAAATATTGCATCATGAATGCAAAAAATTAAATAAAAAGCACATAATTATAGCTGGTTCCATCTTAATCGATTGTTTAATATTTGTAAAAATATTACTTTCGATGTTGAACTCATAATAGAAGTTGAAATACGTTTGTAAAATTCGACACGTTTGCCAGCGTCTCGGTAGCTCAGTGGTCAGAGCACTTGCCCGGATTGCGAAAGGTCGTGGGTTCGAATCCTACCTGAGGGCTCGGAGGCGTAGTTGTTTTTTACACACGTATTTTATATCTCATAGAAAATATTGCATTGCGAATGCAAAATAATTAAATTAAAAACATATTTTTTGAAGTCTAAACGCCCTGCACACCTTTGCTATACTCAAACCCAATAATAAATAAAAGAACCAATCATAATACACTTACATAAAGTTTGAAAACAATCGTTTTAAGAGTACTTCATTAACTGTTCAAAATGTAGACCATTTCTCTCCAAACAGAGTCTTGCACGTTTACAAACATTGTCTTTAATTTTATTAAGCACTACAGTGTCATTTTTCACTTCGTCAAATGCACGGATTATTTTTATTTTTAAGTCCTCGAGGCTTTGGGCCTCCTCCACATAAACCCGTCGTTTAATTTCGCCCCACAAAAAAAAGTCACAAGGCGTGAGGTCTGGTGATCGGGGCGGCCATGGGACGGGGCCTCCACGACCGATCCAGCGATCACCATGTTCGGTGTTTAAATAATCGCGAACTGCGGCCGCATAATGAGGTGGTGCTCCGTCTTGTTGGAAATAAAACACGCGATTTTGAATAAGCGCGAGTGGTACTTCGTCCATAAAGTCGGATATTACAGTGCGTAACATATCAAGATACGTGCTTCCGGTCAACCGCCCTTCAATAAAGAACGGCCCCAGTACTTGGTTACCGATAATACCCGCCCACACATTTGCACTAAAACGCACTTGATGATGGTTCTCCCTTATCACGTGCGGGTTCCGGAACGACCACCAATGCTCGTTGTGTTGGTTATACAGTCCCACGCGAGTGAATAAAGATTCATCAGTCCATAAAATAACAGCACCAGGATGTTCAATCAGCCACTCACAAAAGGCACGGCGAGGCACGGCATCTGCTTTACTGCACTTTCTGATAGTGATAAGGATGCATGGTTGCGGCGTTAAGTAATTTCCACACCGCGGGTTGACTTACGCCGAACCGTCTTGCTGCGTCATTCGTACTTGCTCTGGGATTTCGATCAAAGAAATCAAAGATTTCGTCTTCGATTTCAATTGCAAGTCTCCTTCTACCACCTCCTCGAGCGTGTGATGGCGTCGTAAATTGTCCGTGGTCAAGTAAGAGTTGATTCGCAGCTAAAATGGTTTGACGATTCGGTGTTGTAGCATTTACGAAACCACTATTTCGAAGACGAGGAAGACTTTCAGCTTCGTACAGTGCACAGGCGCCGTTTAAGCTTTCTCCACTTAAAATATAGCACCGTACCATCTCGTAATACTCGCGATTTGAATACATTTTGTTAGGTAGGTATTTATGTGATGTAAGCTCGCGGGAGCACAAGACGTACGTCGCGGGAGGTTCCCGCGTGACTGATTTCATTGCACAGGTGTCGCCACAACTAGGGTTGCCACCCGTACGAAAATACTTTATTTCGAATGATTTGATTTTTTTGGGATTTTGAAAATTTTAGTAGTACAGCTCGACAATAAAGAGTTGATAAAAAATATTCCGCAACTAATGTACACTTTTTGTTGGCAACACTTCCTTATCTGTCAAAACTGTCAAGAGGTTGACTAATTTTTTGCTTAGTTAAGAAGTCAATTGTTATTCTAGTGTGTTTTACGTGATATTTCTTTATCCTGGGTTTCATCATGAACAAAACCTACCGTATCGGTTCTCGCACAGAACAGAACTCTCTCTCGGAACAGATAGTGAATATGTTACACCGAAAAAATGTTTAAAAGAAATGATAGGTCAAAAAGAAAAATAAACGATTGCAGTAAAGTATAAAAGTACGTGGGAAAACGGACATGGTGATTGGTTAATTTATGATCCACAGAACGAATATAATGGAAAATGCAAATTGTGTGGAATTACATTTACAATTGCTTCAGTATAGGAGTAGGACAAGTAAGAAGACAAATTTTCTTTTTCTGTGTGTGTGTGTGAATTGATATGGTTGCATTAAATATCCAAACTAAACTATGCTATGCTAGACTGTAAAGATGCTGTGTTTGCAATTGTTTAATAGAAATACTAATTTGATACAAACTGCAAAAAGCAATAAAAAATATGCTTTTAAACATAATGATAAAGGAAAATAAATTGTACTTTATTTTCATACTATGTACTTTTTTTTCTTACCTATAATAATCAGTGTACTTTAACTACAAAAATAAAAGGTGGCAACCCTAGCTACAACCTGCGCGCGCAGCCACGATCGCGGCTCGCCGCATGCGCTTCGAGTATTTAAATTGAGTAAGTCATTGTTCTAACTTTTTGCAAGTTATAAAAATATCGACTTCAAAGTTATTACGGTTTTCGGCAAAAACAAACAATATTTTATTTCCCTTCATTGTTCTAATAGAAATAGTAGTATTTATAAGGCTATTGAATTATTGATTTTTATTTTTTTCTTTTATGAAATAATCAAAATTTACTATTTCAACGTAACACAACAAATTTACATTAAATTTACAGGTAAACATTATTATTTTAATTTTATACAACTGACCGTTTTGCAATAAATGGAAAAAAAATATTGATTATTTTTCCTCTTTTAAACAAACAGGCAACAGTATTTTTTTAATTATTTAGCAAGAAATGGTTTAATGCGAAACAAATTCAAATAATTAACAAATTTAAATTGTTAGAATGACATTAATTAATACAAATAAATGAATCGTGGTCAAAAAGTGCACTACACATGTGGACTTATACTGCAGGCAACCGTATTATTGGACTTTTCATTCTTTTTCGAGGTCCAGCTTCAAAACGGTAAGTTGTATAAAAAAATTGTTCAAACAAAAGTCGTTGACAAAATCCTAAGGAACAACTTTTACATTTACATTTTTGCAATAAAAATGTATTTTCAAGGTGAAAAATAAAAAAACACCGTTTGAAGACTTTGGCGCCACCTACTGTGTGCATTTGTTGGTGTACGGGATTGCAGCAATGACATTTTTTGTAGATCTTGACGTCCTCTACATTTTATAATCAATCGATTTTTCTGTGAAATGCATACATTCCGAGAAAAATGCATTTCAAATTTTTTTGGCTCGTTTTTGGAGTTTGCAAAAAGACGCACCAAGATGGCGCGTGGCCACCTTCAAGGTAGATAACTAACACCATTTTACAGCAAATAAAACAACTTTCACCCATTTGGCAATTTTCTCACTCAAACGATTTTTTCTTCGACAGATTGACTTTCTAACAACTCAATTTTGGAAAAAGAAAGTTACGTCGTTCTTTCTTACTGTACCTCGGCATCAACACCCCGCGACCCCACCCCGCTGTTTCATTCAAAACATTTCGGCCGTGTTTGACCTTTCGGGCGACCTTTCTTTTGACCAGTAACCAGCTGTTGTAATAATTCGCTCGGACAAAATAATATTTTTGCGGAAATTTTACCTACCAATTTTTTTTCATAAATGAAGTGTTTGAATGATATCTAATGCCTAGAAAAAATTTGGATGGTGTTTATAAAATAACCTTGTATAAGTGGTAGTAATATCACATTACTTCATAAAAAAAATAATTTTCTTATTTGTAACAGAACATTTGGTCGGACTAGGTACAATACCCTTCTCTTTCTGAGAATACGTCTCGTTGCCGTTCTCTTATGACAATTACCCGCTGTAATGCAACCGATCAGCTTGCAATTGCGATGCGAAAATTCGGTCAACTCTCAAAATTTGATTCGTTTGGTCTTTATCTATAATTATTATTTTTACATTTACTTAGTATGTAAGAAACTTTTTAAAAACTGTAAATTTCAACTTACCAGCCTTGTATTTCCAATGACAACATCTTTTTCGCCTCCCTCGTTATCTGATCCTTGTAATCCATTGGTGGTACTTTCCACAGATTCACCCATGCAGAATAATGACTAAAGAAAAGAGTTTGAATGTTGAATTTAATTATTAATGTTACAATAGATATTTGTTTAGATTGTGCCAAAGAGATTTCGTGTAAGACAAACACCAATAGTGCAATTATAAAAAGTGCCTAGGGCATAAGGAAACTATCTCTAGAAAAATGAGTCCTCCAATTTAGATAACTTTTCCAATTCCATGTTTAGTATACTATTTCCCTGATATTATACGCATAATAAAATTACTCTTTGCATCAGGAGGCGGCAAACTGACATTTTTACATTTGTAAAATTTAAATTTTTAGATTTAGAGATTAGTTTTGTTTGCTAGCAAACCCCTCCTTTTTCCCAATATTCTTGATGGATAAAATTGAGGTTTATTGAAATACGATTAATTTATTCTTACAATCTCGTGAAAATCTTTTTGCACTGAACATACCAATGAAAACGATTAAAACAATAAAATAAGCGTTTCAACTTTAGGTGGACCTACCGAATGCCTCTTAGTATCGGTCTCTCCTGACATTCTCTCTTCATATTCCCGATAGTCTTCTGCCGTCGCGCCAGGTACTGAAGCGACGCACAATATGTGCTTGTCACTCACCGGGAACGATTCCAGTACTACCGCCGGATTATTGGCATCAATTATCTGTTAATGGTTTTGTTTTACGTTAGTGCAAGCTTACTGTGATTACAAAAAATACTTTCGCTATACAAAACATATGAACTACAAATAAACGCAACTTGTCTAGGTGTGTTACCAAGACTCTGGCCTTGGACACCTCAGACAATCTGATACAATTTCTTTGGATATAAAAATATAGCAGTTAAAATGCTTCAATGACAAAACATATAATAACATACAGACATACAATCACGCCTTTTTCCTCCACGAATAGGCAGATAACAGATTTCCACTTTCTAAGATCCTTATATACATCTCTTGTTTCTTTAACTCTCATCAAACTTTTCATACAAGCTCGTCGGTAAAATATGCTTATGAACTAGCCTTTTTTTAGGACGCCGTCCGTCTTATAATTATTAACAGATTTAAAAAATAATTAAGAAGGTACCGTTCGGAATTGTATTCGCAACATATAAGAAACTATGTACCTATTTTTTAGGAGCTGAGAAGTTTCATCACATATAAGAACAACACGTGTTCGTGTTGCAATGCGAGAACTAAGAATGTGTTGATATAATAGAAATACTAATATTAATATCTTATGGAAGTTTTCTTCCTTTTTGTTCGGGCAGTTAAATAATTTATGAATTCTAAGTGCCCCGATAGTAGGAGTATTTTCGGCAAAGCGTATTACAAAATCGGTCTAATCCGTAAAGTGTCTTTTTAGAAGCTCTTTGGAATTTATAAGCTTATTTTATGAACAAGTGATGCACCAGTTTTAACGCAATACAAGAATTAGTCGCTTTCTAAGGGCATATAACCCAGTAACAATACCATCAACTTGAGGAATAAGGGGAATTTACCATGACGACGCCTTTGGTCTGTGTGCAGGAACAGATCCAGACTAACGATGAAAGGTTCTTCTCTGTTCGCTCGACACTTAGAGTAGACTGCAGTTGTCGATTAATTTGCTCCACCTCCGGCGAGTGAACTGACTGTGCTTTACTCATTTCATAAGCTGTAAAATATTATCAAATTAGTACGTTCTAATAATAAATGTATAAAATCATAAGCAATCATAGCAAAACCATAATGATACTAATAAGAGTTCCTAGCAGTCTATCCAGCCAGCTTCTAACTACGATGCCGCTCATAAATATGAATAGAAAATATTACAAGTATTATCTAAAAAACAAAAAAAATGTAAAGAACTATTTTCCTGCAGCGCTGACTACTGAGAAGATATTTGTTTGTAATATTTTCACGAAACTTAATATGTATATTGCATTAGGACCACTAGTTGGATTAAGATGCTGACATGTAACTTCTGTGTCACAGGATATTTACCCAAACACATGGTGTTTTCAGGTTTATCGTCGTAAAAAACGCTCTCGCCGACCATGCACCCGCCATCAGGCGTAATGCCTCCATTCAAATTCACACCAGCAGCGCATAATAACGTCATACGCGGTTCAGTCTCAGCTATGGGCCTGCGATATAAAAAGGATAGTAGTTATTATTATTATAGTTTCAGTTCAACTGAGGTCCATTATTTCAGGGGTCACTTCATTAAACAGTGATCAAAAAGACATGTGCGAAAATTCTATGACAACAAACAATCGTTGCTATGTGGCAACTCTAGTCCTTTATGAATTTATATGTAATTTAAAGAGCAGTATACGTATTTACATTAGCTATTTATCTAAGGATATTATTTAGTTTTGTGATGAACTAACACTCACCTACAAAATACTGGTACCGGCACTGGAACGCCCGCTGACGATAATGATGTGCAAGGACTTGGCCCCTTTTGATTTTGCCCGCTCTTGCCCGGAAGGCTCCAACCATAGGCTTGCATGCGACCATCCTCCTTACGTACATGCGCCCGAACCTGCGGGCGTCGCCACGTACAATATTGCGTACAAGGAACACTAATTTTCTCTCGTATCAGTTTATGGAATTGACTCTAGCGAAAACGCTATATATTATTATGGATATTTGTAATTCATCATAGTATCGTTAGTTATGGGTTCTACAAACAACAGTGATCAAATGATTGATAAAAGAGACAAAGACAGATTGTATATAGCTTATTAATAGTTGTGATTTCATTGTCACCTACAAACGACATTAAAATAATAATAAATAATACTCGACATCACGTCAAAAGTCAGTCACGTTCAGAATTCTAAGTAGGTACGAGCTAGTCAGTTCAAGTATATTTTTACTTTAAAACAGCAGAAGATACCAGGGTAAAACTTTTTCAAAAGTTATGGCGTTTTTGAGTGAAAGAAGGCACTGGTTATTTCGTACTCTTAACATGGAAAGACTGGTGTGATTAACGGGGCACATAATGGTATAACCCCACCAATTTATTAGTTACAAACTAATAAGAACGCGCACGTAAAGATGAGTAAGAATAACAAAATAAATGCGCGTATTAGCTATTACAACAAGAAAATAAATGCGTAATACCACTCTCGCAGGACACAGGCAACAAACTTGTTCTAAAAAAGTTTGTTCTGCAGGTCATATCGATTGGGTACAGGTCCAGTTTTTTATCCTGAAAATATATTTCTCGTCTCTTCTGGATTGTAGACAGTTTAGTGTGGAGATCAATAAGCTATTTAGGTAATTATGTGCTTTTCTGCATATCAAACGAACTAATTACATGGTGAGAGGTACACAAAGTTCAGTTTCAAGACAGCGTATTTATAAGTTGTACTTTTTAAAGCAAATATTTATTAGAAATATGGATAGATTTACTATTCTTTAATATCAGTGGATGTCTATGAAGGATAAATATTTTTTTTAACTCATGATTCATAATCAAGCCTGTGAAATATTTGCTATTATAACGCTACTCACTACAAATTATTAGTTGAGAACATTCATTAGTTATCGGATTTTCCAAACTAATCGTCACATTATAGTGTTTCATATAATTTTATTGCAAAATCATCGTTTTACGTGCGTAAGAAATAAGTCGTCTCAAATCGCGATCGCCATAACAGCTGACGATATTTTTTGCGCGCTGTTGTTGTCATTCCAAAGGTTGACATAACTTACCAAGTGAAATAAACGGACTTTGAATTTAAACTGATTTGAAAAAAGTAAATATCAATTTATAACATTTCAAAACATTGTGTTCCACGACGAATAATCAGATTTTTTCATCTTTTTGAATTTGGAAATTTGGTGAATGGAGCCTCTCTGGCAAGGTGTGGGCGTCTATCTAGTCTATTTTTTCTAAAATCACTCCCGCTTTAATACCCTATTCAACCACTAAAGCAAACTCATTAAGTAAACTAAACTCACATAACTCTTACCGTACTTGAGTTTTTTTTTTTTGTTAATGTACATTAATTGTCCAAAAATCTTTTTGAACTGTCATTTATGCCGTACGAGGTCATACAAATTAAATTTATTCTTTCTCATAATAAATTTTACGCTGATTTTACCGCTGTTTCCTCTCCGATCGACTCATAATTTTCTTACAGGCACCTTGCTGCGGTAGCGCTAGAATATTCCAACGAGGTATTAACAAGTAATTAAGTAGGCAGTGGTCATACAGCACTAAAGTTGTATGGAAAATACGAAATGTTACACTTTATAATTTTACATTTATTTACTCTTTGATCAAAGATAGGTATGTTGCAATATTGGTGTAACCTTTTGCTGGTGAAATTCTGGTGGTGGTGGTCCTTGGGAATCGTGGTTTCAGTTCACGAGGTTTTTACCCCCACCAGTGTGGTACATAGTAACCTATATAGTTCTTAAATGGGGTAGTGTATGCGCTTATCGCTACGTTTATAAGTGTGAATATAGACATAGAAAAAAAGCAAGTTGAATGAACTCATCACGTATTGCTGTCCGCCTTTTATGGCTGGGACTAGTACTGGGTGTTCACATCACACATCACAACGTACATCGCAAGTCTAAGTTTTTGTCAATTTTGGCTCATCGTATCGCTGCAGAAATATCCTCCAGCAAAGATAAACTTTGCTTTAGGGAAATTACTGAAATCATTGTATTGGAATATAGCCGCGACACGCTCGCTTCTAGACTTGGCACATTAGCGGGTTATTTTGCATTTCAAGTTCAATTCATAATATACTAGAGAAGCAAATCTATTGTTATACAATTTTATAATACTTTAAAACTTAACGACATATAAAACTGCAGATTTTTCTGATCAATTACGCCTGATTGTGCTTTGTATGTATTATCTAGTCAATGCTCACTTTTACAACGCCCATTACGATATCTGAACTACAAGTACCCATATAAATATTTATCGCTTTCACTAGAAAATGTTTAGTCGGCAAACACTTTACGGTCGTACAGATATTTGGTAATTTTATTGAAGTTTTTGGAAGTAATTGCATCACTTTTATGAGTCTACGCATATAGATAATCATATACAATATATTAAAATACAAAGTATTCACGCTAGGACATACACAAAACAAAAACTCATTGCCATAGAATAACATTTATTGATATATAATAAACAAATTGCATCTAAAATAAATAGCATCAACAGAAACAACATATCTTAACTTAATTACGCGACAGTATTCAAGTACACTGGTTTGAAAAGGACTTCACTCTTTTAACTGAAAACAAAGAAAGGGCAAGGAGTTAGGTTTAAGGAGAGGATTGATAAAAATAAATACAAAATAAAAAATCATCACATCACAACCACACTAATATCACAGCACACGAAAGATGATAATGAAGTAAAGCTCAAAGAAATATATATGCGGGATCATTAATCACGAAAGCTACAATGTAATCAATATTAAAAATAACAAGATATACATAAATTTTCTCTCAAACAAAGTTAACCGTTTGAGTAAAAAAATAACGAGGTAGTAGATACTAAATGGTTAAATTAATAAATTAGTAAGCGCAAGCATTGGTACTAACAAGCTGGTGTTATATTATCTATATGGTTTAAGTGCATTACAATATTATGATCATTTGCCAACGAAATATACAGGGAAATTTTGAAAACTTCATCCAAATTTATATATTATATTCTTTGAAGAAAATAACGAAACAAGTTTTTTTTCTTTTAATATCACCCAGTACTAAAACATTAAGTTAGGGCTATACAAAATTATCCAAAATAAAACTACGTTTGTTGTCACAATCATGCCCCGTTTTTCATTGATTCATAACAATGATTTTCATAAGTTGCAAATTTTTCCTTCATATTTTTGTCAAATTGCAGAAGGTATGAGTTGTTTTATTCTTTATCTAGAACTTTATTAATCGACAACACTTTAAATATCAGATAAAGAAATTTAAATGTAAAAGTAAACCATACTTTTTGCTCTATTACCGCAAAGGAATCCATAGGAAAAAATTATAAGACTAAAAAGTGTTTATTTTTACTATTTAATCCTTTAAGCATTAATAATTTCAAGCTTTACACATTTTATATTTTTCATCAAAACTATTCAGTGCCGAAAACTGTTACCGCTAAATTGCCGAACCGCGAGCCCGGAGGAAAAGAATAACAAAAGTATAAAACTGTTTTTTTTTTTATAATTTTACAAGGGAGGTTCCCGGGTGATTGATTTCATAGCTCAGTGGGGCACTGTTTCATTCAAAACATTTCGGGCGATGTCTGATCTGTAGGTAGATTTGACCAGTAGTCAGCTGTTGTCATAATTGGCTCGGATAAATATTGTTTAGGGAAAATTTTACCCACATTTATTTTTCAAAATTGAAGTGTTTGAATGATATCTAATGCCTAGAAAAAATTTAGATGGTGTTTATAAAATGACCCTGTATAAATATACCTTATATATATATATATATATATATATATATATTACATAATATGTAGTTGAAAGCGAAAACATGCCTTAGAGTTGACACAAAGCAGACTACACATAATTGAGAATTTTCATTTGACATTGCATTCCTTTATATTACATTGTTAAAAAAGAAACGCTCGTTAAATGTTAAGAAACACTTATGATAATCAAATAGATATCGTAAGTACTCTATTTCCCTCCTATAATCACTATAATTGACGTAACATATACAAATAAATATTTGAAATAGAAATCGACTTTGATCTTTGGAGAGACTGGTTTTCAGAGCAGACTCGAACGTACTAACCATATGTACCGCTTCAACCAGCATTATATATGTTCTCGTACTACACAGATATTTCGTGAACACCCGTAGATATAACGTCTCAACAGAGAGAGTAATAATAATGCAAATAATGAATTTCGTACAACTTCCTCTATTTATTACGCCCCAAACAGAGATCCATAAACGAATAGAATTCAGGAATAATTATACAACTACCATAACGAGAGAACACCTGCTTGTCACGAAAACTTATGCCCCATCCAGGACTCGAACCTAGGACTGTCGGTGCAGTGGACAGGATCTTTGTAAAGCATGTCGGAATACCTGTCGGAACTGCTCGCTCCTCTCGTGCCGCCTGTGGTGATGGTCCGAGAGCTGTGTCTCCAAGAAGTCCGCCTGAGTGCGCGAGTGCCGCATCTGCGGTTGCGGCGCGGCCACGGCCCGGAGGTGCGGCGTCGACAGGGGCCGCTGCGGCCTCTCGCCGGTGCTAAGAACGAGACCCTTTGCTTATTATTATTGATCTAGTCTTGGCCAGCCCTGATGGGTGTCACAAAAGTATAATAAGAAATACCAGCAACTGAAAGCGTAAGAGCCTTTTACTTATTACGAAGAATGAACAGTAAAATTTAATTATGTGAACAAGTTTATCAATATTTATGCAACAAATTCACCCATTAATAATGACAGGATTCGAACCCAGAAACGCGTTAACAGCTCTTAGTCGATAATTAAATCGCGATAGCACAAATGATACTAAAAATAATTATTATTATCATGAAATAGATCATTAACAATATAGAAATTTATAATAGTTCTTTTATCATCTTTCAAATTAATTATTAACGGCAACAAAGAAATCCTTTTCAATAAATAACACATTTAATAAAATAACTATGTGATAACTCATAAAGTATATAACATCACAATTATGTATTGAAGAAAAAACAAATACGCAAACAAAAAATACATGTAAAATGCTACTGTTGTTTACGTCTAAAAAGGAACCTTTATAATTTATCACGCAAAATTTAAGATGAAGGTACTGTTTATTTAGTTATTGAATTTCGGCATTTTAAATTAAGCGCTGCGCCAACTAAGTTACTAAAAGGTTTGCACCACAACGCACCAATATCTAATTAAATACTAAAAAGGACACAAGCGAGACAGCACCTAAAATTCACCTACCTAATGGTCATACAATGGGCCATGTGGCAAGTATAACGAAAAATTAAACACAGCAGCACAAATTATTTCACCCACAGCTACTAAAGTGGTGAGGTAAGTGATCTCAGCTTGTACTAATAATCGTGTAAATATTCTTCCGATACTTGTCGATTTTATAAGAAAATTTATGAGCTTGCCATATTTAACTAGCCTTATATAACTCTTAATTCTTCATTTCTTTGTTGTAAGAGCATAAAGGTAGGGGAACTTTTAATACATCGCGAGTTTTCGCCACTATTTTACTTTTGTATATTTAGCCAAAGAAATTATATAGTACAGAAATAGATAAGGTGAAAATTTTTAACAAAAAACGTTCGCATATTTCTTAACAGCTGACTTAACATTTTATTATTTCAGTACATATGACTTGAATATGTTAACAATCTTTACAATGATAACAAAAAAAGGTAACAAATTTTATTTTCCTAAAATATTCAAAAATACCTAAATCTAATATTAATAACGGAACATACTACTTTATTATCTCCTCTATGTTTTACTCTAAGATATATTTTGGCTTAACAAGTAATTATTAAATAAAATATTTCTAAACGAAGAATAGTAAAGTCAATACTACATAATAAAAAAACAAAACATAGCTTTACGAATCATTATTTTGTTTCATCCGCCATGCAGCTCAAATCCATTATGCCTGGAAATGTTAGTTAAAATTGCACAAAAAATCCAACGTACTTCATATAAAAATATTACGATATTTTGTTTACCAATAATTGTAATCAGTAAAACTCACGATGGTCAATCATCGTCATTGTTAAGTACGTAACGCCATTGATCTCAATTGATTCAAAACATAAATTTATCTCACAGATTAGTTTAAACCCATTCGCTAAGCAAAAAGTAGTTTGCTGTTTTAAAACGCATGATCGGTTATAGAAAAAGCGCTTATTGGCGTAAATGTTAAAAGAAAAAGCAAAAGCAAAACAGCTGTGCCAATTGTCGATTTGGAATGGGGTAATAACGAGTCGCAATAAAGAGACAAACATTAAAGAGTATTTCTGACTTCTCTGTGCATGGGTAACAGCTTTGTCAGTATTATCGTAGATTACATTCCTTATGCTCGCTTTTGCATCTTATTTACTAACAATTGGTAAGATTATCTTGCTTAATAACTCATACTGTGCTAAGTTTAATAGTAGAAAGCTACATGAAATCAAAACAACATCAATTTAGACATTATAACCAATCAATGAAATGTCGCAAGCGCAGTATAGATTACCTGAACAGATTGCTAAAAAATTTCCAAATACTCTGCTTATTCTTCTTATCCATAGATGAGCCTACGCGGCTTGCGCGTACCATTTCAGTCCAACGCACAGCATCTTGAAGCTCTATAAAACGTTCCTGTAAACAAACGTAAATTTAAATCGCAACTTTATTCGAAGGCATAATTTAAAAATGCTCAAAATGGTTTACAATATAAAATAATACAGGTAAAACAAACTTCGAAAGGATTTTTGATAAGTTAAACCCTATTTAGGATAGGTGGAATTCTTCCATTTTGTGGTACATAACTCTCTGTGAAACCTATGAAGTTAATTAAAGGCCGCTACGGTCAATGGTGAGCACAGTACCTTGTATTGATTTCTCTCCATGAGAACTCTCGCCATCTCGACACGAGTAAATCTTCTCCGTTGTGCCATCGGTACGTCAGCCTCTTCCTCGTTATCACCACCACCTGCGTTATTACTCATTGTTTCCTGAAACAAATGAAATAAACAATACTTATTCTCTAAAGAATCATTGAATTAAAACTCACCGCAACAACACGAAATAAAATTAAAAAAACAAATTACAAGATTCAGAGTAATGAGGAGTACCCTACCTTCGAGGCTACGCTCTCCCGGGGTCAAGTTTATCCCGGAAGGGGCAGATGTTTGTGTCATGAATATGACCTATTGTATTTGAGTTTTGGGTATTATGTACTGGGTATTATTTCTATGAATATTACAAACATAGTAACATATGTGTATACTTATGCGTTACACTAGTATCCATAATATCCCGTTAAAATAAAAGAACTTCGAGATGATAACCTATTTTACAATTAAATTCTAAGAATATTTCAGAAGAGAGATATAATAGTGTATAATCATTTTTTACTGATACTCTTCCTACTAACAATATAAGGACGAAAAAGGGTTAGTTAGAAGATTTTTTTAATTTTTTATATAAGCTCTGTGTCAAATTTGAATTCTTCTACTGGTAAACCCGGAAATAACAGTGTCAAAAACTGCTAGGGTAAGCCTAAAAACCTATTCATTATAACCAGCACTGACAATAACTTAGATCATTCCTCTAACAGTACCCACCTTAAGATTCCTCAACTCCTCTTCAAGTTGCGTTACTCTTTCACGAAGTTTTTCTCTTGCAGCGCTTAGATTGGATACTTCTTCCCTCAGAATTTCTTGTTCAGCGGTTAACTCATCTACTTTTACTATCAAGTCGTCTTTCACCACGTTCAAGGCATTCCTGTAAAAATATAAGAAATACTTAACCGTTGCAACGGTAATATTTGGTGCAACGGCCTTTCACACCGACAGTGCTGGGTTCGAGTCCCGGAAGGGGGGGGGGGGGTAAGTGATGGATATTTATATAGATTTCTATAATTATTACAGTTCGTCCGTTACCCTAGTATCCATAACATAAGCCTTACAGTGCTTATTTTGGGGCTAGACTAATTGGTCTGAATGTAAGAAATATTATTATTATTATAATTGAATGATATTAATTTGCTTAAATGTTACAAATAGAACGAAGTCAAAATATCAAATAGACCAATCATAGTCCAGTTAATTGACCATTTGCACAATAAAAAGTCATTACTTTACTTTAGCTTTTTTCAAACAACAAACTTTTAGAAAACCTCTTATAGCAGAACTGTTAAGAGAACTGGGCTAAATACGCAATAATAAATAAGTTTACCAGAAATGTTCTAAAATATTAGGAAATTATGGCTTTGCCTCCCCTTCATACATTCATTTAACATAATAGAAGGATTGCTTTATTGGCTTAAGATTTATACGGTTCCTCGAAAATTGGAAAAATAGAAGTATTCTCAGATAATACAATTAAAATTAACACATTTTTTTTGTACATGCACCTCATTCTCTTTTTTTGAACGATTTTTACGGTCAAAATATGCACAGGTTATCGTGATTAAGTTACGTATGTTGAGGTTACACAAATCCTAAGCTTAAATCTAAGTGACATAAAACAGCAACATCGAAAAATAATGAGATCTACAACAGACTACTTTTATTGCATTATATTAATTAAAATTATTAAATGAAATTGACGGCTTGACTTCCGACAAAATATTTTAAAATATTTCATTACTAGAAATAAAATTCAGATTATAAAAAATATATTTCGGATCGATTTTTATACAATTCGAATTTAAATCTATATAATAATATGAAATATCTTCTTGATTATTGATTAATTCTTGATTAATATAAATAAAAAATCTGTTTCAAACTTACTTCGTCGCTAATAACTCGTTGTTTTCCATAATAAGATTCTCAACTTCTTTGCCCATACCTGTCAACATTAAAAATCATAATAATATTTTCATTAAATCGATAAAATACTTTGATAATAGGCTATTTGCTAACTGCAAAGCCGAAGGTGCAGCCCGAACAAAAATAAATATTTAAAAGAAGACTGGCGAACTTCAATGTATTTTCAGACCTCTATTTCAAGAGCACGTGCATCGAAGATATCGAATCGATAATTGAGGAACTCTGCTAAATTTACAAAAAAGTCAATCTTTATACTTTTTCATTTTGGGGTTACAGAGATATGTAACCATAACCTAAAATAACCTCAAAATATAGAGGTTGGGATTTGAAACATTGGTTTTTAAGACCTGTTATTACAAAATATTTAAATAGGTACTTAAGTCTGAACATTTCAAAGGAACTTGAATAAATATTAAGATGGTCAGGAAAAAAATAAAAAACCTCATCATCAAAGAGGGTTACGGGAAGCATTATTACTCTTCTTGACGAATTCGGTTGCCTTTGTCGGTGTCATACAAAAAACACCGTAGATCGATAATTTTTATTGTCTATAACATTGACACCAACTAACACTTTGAACTATTTATCGGATCTGAAATTGGAGTACAGTCAGTGATAATTATATAGCTAGAATGATATAACAATAATAACATAATATAGTTATATAAAAGTAGTTTATTTCTATACAGGTGTAAATATATAGTAGCATTATTATTCTTAGATCATTTAAAATGCGAGCTAATTACATACTGTGATTCAAAAAGTTTCTCAATATTGATGATTTCGGCTTATTTGTTTAATCTATAAAGTAATTAAAAAATTCAAATGCTTGGCTATTATTAATATTACTTCTGCGTTATCGAAGCGTATATAATTCTGAGTGCTAATGTTTATTTCGTACACTACAGAAACCTTCTCGTTTACCGAATTATTTCATAATAATATATTACCTTTAATTATCTTTTAATTCCTGTCTTTTAAAAATCATGCGTTTGTGAAAATAAGTAGTAGGAATTTAACATAATTTATTTTTCATATTTCCGATAGAGAACAACTTTGTTAAATATAGGGGCACTTTTCGTCGGTCTTCTTTAAACAATGCTTTAAATACATTCGCAGTGTTATAATATCAAGGATAAAACTAACAAGAGTTATCACACAGAGAAGATGCTAGCAAATAATAAGTAAATATATATACATCTGTAAAGAAGCAAGACCTTTGTACTTTTCCAAAGGTTATTACACTTATTTTCGGATATGTTCTAATTAAATAAAAACGATATAGGAGCATTATTAACAATCTTATTATATGACTTTGTATTATACTTAAAATAAAACTCATGATTCAATATCAAAATGGCCTAGGTCCACTACGGTGTAGTAAGTGACGGTAAAGGTGATTGAATAATGTACAGATCTTGCTTCTCTACATCATTGCTGCAAAGAAAATTACTTACCAAAGTAGTTATCGTTAACTGCAAAACGTTGACGCACATTTTGTTAGAATGCATGAAAAGAGAATGAACATCATATTAGTTGAGGTAAAATATTGAAGCGATATTACTGTGCGAAAATATACTAGCAACATGCGACATAATTTAAATGCAAATATATAGTTAACACAAAAATCATCTGTAAATGAAGGCAATGTTTTAATGCTTTCCTAGTTATATGTCTTGTCTACTGTCTACTTTCTTCCATTTAATGAAAACTCTAAATAATGTCAATGTTGTTGCGGTTTATTTTCATTTGTTAGCCATAATTATTTACCTATAGGGTATAATTACACTTTTACCATACTGACAGTAGCATGATTTAATGGGCTTTTGCGTTAAAAAGATTAGTATATAAAACTCTCTTTGAAGCTAGCACCATGGCATATTAAAGTTGTCACAAAAATTGGAAATTTGAAATTAACTGTAGTGTAAAAGAAATACATTAATTTTTTTTTATAATTCAATATCACCGAAAATAGCTTGTTTTGATATTATTTCAAAGAATATACTCAAAGGAATTTATACAAATTACATTCGGAAATGAGTAGTTAATTCATAAACAATGTTCTTTGTTAATATTTACAATAACACAAGCAATACACGAAACCTTTGTTAGACAAATGTACTACAATATGTGTTAATGTTAAAAATTATTACGTTCAATTCAAAGCATTTAGCTAAGAAGCCTGGTACCTAAGACGTTCTGTTTTTACTGGGCAACATCTTAATGGACCCGTGAATACAGATTATTTAAAACTTTACTCTCAAATAGACTAATTTCAAACAATAAATAGAATTGAAGACAAGATATTAAGGTGAGTAGCTGCCGAACGTTTTAGTCGTTTTGAACATTCTTAAAGTAATATTGTTGCATTGTTATGTTACTTAACATAAAATTCTTACCAGAAGAAGCATATTCACCGGGGTGCACCCAGCTACCTGTGAGAAAAAAAATCCCATAAATTAAGAAGGAAAATTGTTGTATAATACTTAAGTTGCAGTCAAACTCATTAAAGGATGGAGATTATGTAAGGGGCTACAAAGCAGTAAGTCGCGGATGTTAACTATAAATTTTCGTGTGAAACTCTGATTTATCGTAAAAAGTTCATGACATTTTATATGATAACATAGTATATAAGTAGTAACATTATATTTGGACTAGTGACAGGTTAATAGTACAAGGTGCACTAGTATGTAGTTTGTCTTGGAATATTTATTTACGAATCAAATGAATGGTACAGTCACAGTCAAAATTAATAAGAGTCATCATAGGCGCATATTACTTTAGAAAGGGTTTTTAAAAAACCAAGAGACTAATTTTCTTAATGGTTAGGAACAGCCCGATATGACCTAATCTTTACCAATAAACTTAAATAAAATAATATATTTCGTAGGTCCCATAATGCCCAAAAGGATAAACAATATTTAAATTAGTTGAAAGAATTGTACTTAATATAATCAAGTAAGACAAAGAAATATTAATCAAATATAAAATTCTTAAGCGGCTAGGAATTCTTTTGCCTTCGTACGAAATATCCATAAAACTATCAGTTAAAGGGTAAGTTGATACCAGTTCAATTTACAAAACTAGAAGTTGATATTTTTGTGGTTCAAATGTGCGGAATAATAATAACATTTTACGTTAAAAAAGAATACGCCTAGTTTTTGACTACAGCCCTGACAAATTTGGAAAAATAATGTATTTATTATTTAAACAAATAAATGTCTTCCTTTGAGTAATCATAAAACTGCAGAACTTTTTATTGTGAAAAATATATCAGTCACCCTTATTTAATGACCGTTCAATTAGTACAGTACACTATTATTTCAAATCAATGCAAGTTTTAATTGCTAAATTATTTCCTTCATCGTTATCCAATAATTTTGCTATGTATGGATGGTAACCCTGTGCGAACGGTATTTACCTGTGATGTCAGCGCCATCATCGCCTTCTGCTATGTTCGCTTCCGTATCGTGGAACGCCAGCTCTTGATATAAAGTGTTCCCACTTCGTTTTTCGCTTTTCGTTTGCGATTTGCCCGTACTCGCATTTGGAGGCGCTACAGGCGAGGTGGCCTGCGAAGTGAATGAGACAATTATAAATTAATATGGCTCATTGCAGAGACATAATACCATTTAACTAGCCTAAATTTTAACAGATGATTATTCGCCACTACACTCATAGTCCATATATGACGATAATATAAAACATTAAAAAAGTTAACTATTTGATTATAATATCAATACCTCCAAAGAATGTGCTCCTTGTATTTTTTTAATTGCAAATAATATTAAACAATAATAACCGCACTATGGGGTTAATTTCGTGCCCAAACAATTTATTTTGTTAAAATGTTTTATTATATAATTTAGCTTACCGTGTTTATTTTTAATAATTAAATTCAAAGTTTGACGCTTATTACAAATGTTATATTTTTAACTATTAGTACTTCAATTGACACATGCCGTGATAGCCTTATTTCAATTCGTGATACGATATGAACGTTCGGAACAAGCTAACCTATCAGAATAATCGGTTAAGAATACTACATCTCAAAACCTTAGTTCTAGTGCTTAGTTAAATATAGATAATACGTAAAAAACTGCTATTCAGAATTAACAATATAAATATATGTAAGCATTACATTAAAAATTATAGATATTTACGTTACTTTTAAAAATATTTTAAAATTTTTGTATTAATAATCACAACTTCTAATAAGAATGATTTAAAATTGATCTAATGTAATTTCTGGTCGAGCAATGGCGCGGGAGTCGTGGCCAGGCAATGACAGTGTTACACAAGAATGCACGCTTCCGGCATTACTATTTATTTTCCTCTTTAATGTACGCCAAGAAAGTAAAAGAAATAAAGGCGAGGCCTAAGAAATATACCATCTTTTATTTCAGTAGTAAGTAAAGTTAACATATACGTAAACTAGGAACGTTTTATATTTGCAAACAACAATACTCTTTTAATTTATTACAAAGAATTGAAAAAATATGACAGTTATTGTCACTGTCAAGCACAACTGTGCCACTTTAAAGAATCGAGAGAAATTGGAAAAAAATACCATTATTATAATGCTATACAAAACGTCTAGCGTCATCCCGATATTAATTTTCAGTTCGTTTATTAGACAAATATCCTGCTTAAAATGTTATCAGTGCTCTTCTACCACAGACCTCGGTTGTTTTAGTTTTAATTTAAATGGTGACTACCTCAAAGACTGCCCAATCAAGAATACTGCCAAGCCTGTATGCCGAGCCCTTTCGCAGATTCAATTTTTCACAACAAGGCAAGACGTCCTTATGATTAGAGAATGTGCGTATGTGTATAAACGACCTTTGGAATGCGTTCAATCAAAATTTAGCAATATGCATTATTCGCAGGCTTGTGAATGTGACGAAGATGGTTGCAACAGAGCTACGGATGGAAAAAATAATTACGCTATATTTCGAATGACTTTGTTTTGTCTTACATTACTATTTTTGTTTACGAACTTGCTGTTAAATGTTGATATAATATAACGGCTAAGATTTTATGTAAGACATTTGGTATACTATCCCCACCGATTCGTCACACCATTTTTTAGTGTCTTAAATAATTAAGACATTTATGAAGTAATTTCGGTGAGCTCGCGCTTGACTTCATCTGAATTGGTAAGTAGTAGCGCAAGCTTTTTGAGTTTATTCTTTAACGAAATTTTTCATGGATTGGTGTCTAGCCTGAGCTCACAGAAAAGGTGACACGGATAGAAGCCAACTAAACGTCACATCGGAAAATCTAACGGCAGTAGATGTTCGTTAGGTACTGAGACAGTGTATCTTGCATTTATTTAATCAATAAGACATGTGAACTTGTATTTTTAGTAAGTTACACTTATAATTATATGTATATAAAGTAATTTAAAAATAAATGACAATAATGCAATCATGATGTTTTAGTTTGCAATGCTTTTTAAATGCCCAGGCTGCCCACATTAGCTGAAAAATAGTTCGAGCCTATCTGTTCTCATACACTTATATTTCGTAAAACGGAAAAAGTAATCAATTCCCTGTATCCGTCCCCAGTGAAGTGTTGTCGTTACTAATTGTGAGTGAGCCTTAAAAGGACCTAACCATTTAGAGATCTCCCGATTTTTTAAAATAAAACTCATATCACCCATGACACAATTATCAGGAAATTTCCCCTCCGTCTCTTAGGATCCCCTCGTTTCAAATGAGTCAATTGTTCTTAGGGAAGGAAATGTATGTGATTAGGGTTATATTGTTACTCCCTACATTTCTCACTAATAAATGTTAATTCAGTTTCGCTAAGAAAACTAACAGTTGATTTTATGACACTTTATAACGACTAAGACTTGGCGTATTTAATTTATTGTTTCCACTTAATATTGCGCAATTAGATCGAATAGGTTAATTTCGTGGTTACATCATTCACTCACAAAATCTGTTAAATCATTAGAGTTTAATGTTACGACAAATATGCTTTCAAGCGCGTATGTTTTTCTTTTTATAATTATTGACGTAAAAGTCAACATTAAAAAGTCGCAATGGTATTATGCATAACTGTAAGTATCACAGTATCACTTTTTACAGATTCTATAAAACAATATTAATTATAGGACATAAGTTTAAGTGCAAAAAATATCTACGCTATAGACTTATTCTTGTGTGACCTATTTTGCCCGCGAACGCGAGTCAGCCTCAGCAATACTTTAGTTTCTGCGATCATGACATGACAACGGCATTTCGATGTCGCTTATACGCGGGTACCATGGTCAATTCTATAAAAGTATTCAATAAGTTAATATCTATCATTTAGTCCCTTATTGGTATTATCGGACAACCCTATAGCATTAATACATTATACCTGTTTTGAAATAAATTGAGATAAAAGTCTATTTCAATTATACTCAATAGCTTGAAAGTATTTATTAAACTATAATATTATAATAACAATATCTAATATTGTTTATTCTATTGAACCCAGAGTGTTCAGAGAATGCAGTAATTATTTATATATAAGCTCAAACGAGTAGCCCACAATTGACGTCATCTTTATCAACAAGAGGTTTTGAGATCTCTTTAGGATGTGGTGTTATTACTATTCCTCTCAAAACAGAACGAACATTTCAAGAGAGCTGGTTCTTCACACATTTTCGTTGACGAAACCATAGTACAATACTTTAGGAGGACCGGTACCAAGCAACACATAAAAGTAGTGTGTTTACTAACCTAAACACCATGATGATAGCAGCATTGACGTCTCAAATCCAGTGGCTAAATTTCCACTTAAAACCACGAAGTCCTTAATACATATGTCTTAAAAAATGTGATTATATATATAAAGTCTACAGTGTTTTTAACCTTTCCTACAGGCCTGTGCTGTATTGATTACAATAATCTTTATTTACTTACTGCTTGGGGGCAATTTGGATATGGTGAGAGGAATGCACCTGGCCTGGCATAAAGCCTTTATGGAGAGGGAAGGCCTATTTATGATGAACTCCATCAGGAAGCCAAAACAGCGAAAATAGACATGGCTGTATCCCAATGGTGTTATAAAAAATGACATAAACTTTATCTTGGTGACGACGAAGCACATATTCAATGATGTCTCTGTGAACAACTCAGTGAAAACAGGAAACGATCACCGAATGGTAAGAGGCACATTGAATATCAGGACGAAGCTGGAGATGTCAATTGATTAAGTCTACGCTTCGCCCATCAGCCATCCAAAACCCTGAAAGATTTCAGCTCGAGCTATAAAATCATTTTGAAAGCCTAGGAGAATGCGAAAAAGTGGACGACTATAATGACCGGTTCGTGGATATTGTCTAAACGGCTGGATCTAAAATCTTCAAAATATGTCGTACAAAAGGAACCAAAAAGAAATCTGACCTTTCGGACAAGCTCATGGAAGAAAGGCGAAACCTGATACTGCAGTCCTCTAAAGATGCTGCTCTGTATCGATCGGCATCTCAACAGACTGATCTCTAAGTCCTTAACTGTGACCTACGCCAATTTAATACAAGTCGTATTAAAGAGGCGATTGAGCGTAACAAGGGATCAGTCTGTTGGCTAAAGTCAACTGACCAAGTTGAAGGTCGAGGATGGAAGTGTCATTTCGTCAAAGCCTAAAGTGATGGACGTGGTCGAGAAGTTCTACGGACAATTATACACTAGAGAACGTATACCTGTCAGTAATCTAGCCGAAGACCCAAAAGCTAGATTGACCCTAAACTATAAAACCTTGTTGAAAAATTTTAGACCCATCTCACTTCCATGAGCTATGTCTACAAACTGTTTTCGAGAGTCATTACGAAACGTCTCGTTAGCAGGTTTGACGACTTCCAGCCTCCCGAACAAGTTGATTTCCGAAAAGATTTCAGTACAATAGACCACATACATACGCTGCGGCAGATTATACAGAAGACTGAGGAGTATAATCAGCCATTTTGCCTGGAGTTGTGGACTATGAGAAAGCATTTGATTCGATCGCGGCCCGGGCTGTGCTGCAGTCTCTTCAACGTGCTTATAAGGAAAACGCGACCATGTTGGCCCGCTCCAGGATCGGAACACGAAACCTATCCGGTTGCAGCGAGGGGTGAGACAGAGAGACGTCATATCTCGAAACTGTTCACCGCCGTCCTGGAAGATGTTTTCAAGCTTCTGGACTAGAGAGGAGTTAGCTATTATTTGTTAGATATTAATTATCAACGGTGAGTACATCACCCACCTTCGATTCGCTGAAGATATCGTAATCATGGCTGAGACCTTGGAAGACCTAGTCACAATGATGGCCTTAGTAGAGCCTCTCAACAAGTAGGTCTCAAAATGAACATAAATTGTCAAAAGTATTTGTTTGATCAAGCTCAGTATTACTTAGAAATTAGATTTCAATTAATATTTATTTTTGATAGTTTTTCTTGAAGCACATCGTGGTTAAGCAAACTATTATGAATATTCTAATTTGTTTCGGAGTTTTCTGTGAGATTGATTGTATTTTATTATTGTTTCTGTGCTATTTGCTTTGCACGTTGAGAGTTAATTAAACTATGTAGTCTATTTTAGTATACCAACTTATAAAAGTTCCTACATTACTGTTAATTGTGAATAATAAAATGTTATTGGTTAATTAAAAGCTAATTTATTTTAAAAAAATGTTTCTCCTTTCTAATTACCATTTAGGTGTGCCTTATTACCATAAAAAGATATCTAATTACCATCAGTTTAAAATCTCATTACCATTCGTTCAAAAAAACCAGACTAATATCTGCTACACTAAACCTTCAATTACTGCCCCTTTATTATTTTAACATTATAATCATAAAATTAGTTATTTAAAAAAATTAAAGAACTTGATCAGGCATATTTTTTTTTATTTCTCTTAAACGTCTATTGTTCACGAAAGAAATATGTGTTTACCCAGAACATTTTTAATACAAAACTCAGTTTGCTTTCTAGCTAAATATCAAGCTTGAAACTGTTAATTTTTGTTAGAGTCTAGTGTCCCCCCGTCTGTACCAGCTTAAAAGTTTGTTCCTATATCTGCAATAAAATTCGCTTCAGAATTTAACAAATCACATTTTAATTCGTCAGCGTCATATTTTATAGATTAAATTGCAAATTATCACCTATAAAGTACATTATATATATTGTAGTGATTACATTTTTTTTTTTAATTATTGGCCTTGTCTAGCCGCAGAACATTTTCTGGTTAATCATTGTCACTATAACTCCATACATGTTATATAAAATAGTAGTCAAATCATAATATTTAGTTAACTTTATTAAAAATTAGTAAAAATACTTTTAGATTTTTACCATTTTGTGCAAATTTTTCCGCAAGAAGATTCAAAATATCTACAATGAAATGATTATTTCTATTTATCCTGATTTTTTTTATAGCAGAGTCATAATTCTATTATCCTGCAGTATCCTACACATCTAACGCTTAATCCAGTAATTATTAAATAATATCCAACCATATAAAACATGCTTGTATATTTTATACGATTTGAGATTATTCAATGATTTAAACCAACATTATTTAGGAGCCTGTGCATTATTCGTCACGACGATTCGCAAATATGCTGCACGCTATTGATGTTTACTTAAAACTTGATTTGCGTTGTTCGACCAATAATTACGCTTGAAAACATCAAAGTATTTTATTCTCACCTCACATCAAATCACAAATAAGTATAAAATATATAAAATAACTATAAGTCAATTATAAAAAACAAACAAAACGAGTTTTTACAATAAGTTTCATCTGCTGTTGTGCTTGATTGTTCAATATAAAGGTGATCTTCAGTAATTAGTAAACGTATTGTGCAATATGCATCAAGAAGTCGTAAACCAGAAAACGATATTGCATTGCCCCTTCACATTATCCCAAAAATAGTGATAGTTGCAGCAATAACCGCGAGTAATCTTGCTACTGGAATCCATATAATTATTTGCAGCGAAACAGCCACAAGGTAGAGGCGCATTAGTAACTATTATAGCGCTTTAATTGATAATGAGACTTACCGAGTCAGAAGTGGTGCATAGGGCGTCATTCAAATGTTAACATAAGTTCGTTTCTGCAATATATACAATATATAAAATACAGTAGTTTTAACGTTTGTGATCTTGTTCTAACAAGTCGAACTACTGCATGAAACATGTAAATTACTGAATTTTAATCACCTTCCAATACTATTAATCAGAAATACTGAGAAAACAGCATGAATTACCATTTCTCCTGTGTAAAATTGCTATTAAGAACGTATGGACAGTCTAGGCGTCGGTACAGCGTCAAGGTCACAACGACGTGATGCACAATGCATATATTTCAGCTCACTTTCGAATGTCGTAATCAAGTTTAAGACTAACTAGTGGGTAGGGGCAGCGTAATAACTTGACATGGTAGAATAACAAGACGTAAGAAACGTGACAAAAAAATACGCAGAAATACGAGTGATTTGAAACATCCCTTTTATCTTTGTTTTACATATTATGCAAAGAAATTCTATAGGTATAGCAACGAATCAATTAAAAAATACTGAATAATAAATATTTGTGCATGCGCAATCTTATTCACAATTAAAAATAATATATTTACATAAACAGTTATTAAAGAAAGTTACTAAATTTGCATGAGTAAAAATAATATTGACCCAAAATTTTATTTTCTTAAAAACAGAATATTTTTTATATATTTCTATGGAAATAGCAACTTTTGTAGCCTGCCTAATTCTAACATTTAGCTCATTTAAGGGGGTTGAAATTACAATGAAATTTTGGTATCTTCCTCATTAAATCTTTATATGTGTATGTTGAATATGTATATGTTGAATACTTTCCTCATTCATTACTAATAATAATAACCTTGGTAATTTAACAATGCAAGCTATATTTGTAAGAATTAAAAATTCTTGTAATATTGTCTTATTAAATTATTGTATGGAATAAATCAGGTTATCTTAGTGCAATTTATGAATATTTAATTCAATCAACTACATGATAGCTTATAAAATCAAACCTGGCTCTGTTGTGTGATTGGGTCAGTCTGATGAGCTCTCTCGACTGTTTGCACGGCAGCTAGTTCTGATCCAATCGGTGGTGTTGGAGGCGATGACGATAAGCTGACGGGGCTACTGGGCATGCTCTCTGACTGTTCAACAACATTTACAGAACCTTCGAGAGAAGCAAACCCAAATGATATGGGACCTGGGAAAAAATTAAAATACTACTAAATATAGGCTATTACTACGATATTTTAGCTGTTCATTATCTGGATTGAAATTTTGGATGGCTAAGAATATTTGATAAAGATTAATATAATTTATCAACTATGCTGAATGACTACTTTCCATTTAATCACTGTAGTAGCAAAAAGCATACATTTCAAAACTATACTTACTAGCTTTAATTTGACATAAGTAAAAAAATATATATTTAAATTCTTTATTTTTTTAACTATAGGATATCACTTATTGTTTTCTAATAGTTTAGTATCACATACTTATCCTCATAACCAAATATGTGGTTTAGCTCATTTAACACTGTAACTATCATTATGTGTAGCTCTCACCACTTGACCTTCCCATCGGGTTGAGTCCAAGTCTTCCTCGAACTTCATTACGTTCACTTGCTGTGCTAAGTAGCAGTTTCGTGCGCTCCATATAATCCATGTGTGTTTTAAAAAGCTCTGTATAGCGTTCATGAAGTTTTGCATATTCCTGCAGAAAATTAATTTCTAGTAACCAATGAAACTTATTTAATTAATAATAAGAACGACCAAGATCCTGTACTGTTTAAAAAACTGAAGTTCTAAAGAATATAATTATGAGTTCAACTAGGAAGTAATCACATGCAGGGGAAAGAAAACAATACATGTAATGTAATGTTAACAACTAAGCAGTACTAACCTTTTTGAGTTCATTTTCTCTTTCCTCCAGTCTGGTTGCATGGTCCAGAGAATTCTTGTGTTTTAACTCTAACATCCTTACAATACTATCCAAAGCTTCCAGTCTGCCTGTGAGGTCCTTTCGTTCACCTTCGTAATGATCTTCAGCTTCCAATAACTAAACAAAAAGCAAATTTCATATAATGAACGCTTGATTGATATAAATCTGCATGTATGCAATACAAAGAAGTTAATGAAACTAAAATATTTGACAACTTAAATCATTGTTTGAAGTTCATTACCACATAGAAAGCGTAATTTTAAAGGACATAAATAAAAAACATTTTCAATAGTTATAATAATAATTTTAAAAGGTAGTATTATTGTGCTTTTTGACCCACTTTCCAATTGTTGAATGTGATAAAGTCAGGTGTCACATAGCAGAAGTACATATCCATTAATAAAACTAAAATAGGTAGCTTACTTCGGCAATAAAGAATGCTCAAGCACTAGTGTTTGATATTGTATAGTCTAATAGCCCATTAGGTCCTGATAATGCTTCATGTAGGAGCCAAACACTAGTAGAGTAGTTAGTAAAGGTGCTAGGTTTGTCAATGTCTGTGTTATTTCATTTATTTGTGGGCTGGCGGATAGTCCATTTTGCTTGTTTTTTGCGGAAGTAAACTATATTTTTTGTTTGATTAATGTATAGTTCAATTATTTAATAAAAATGTAATTATTTACGTCTGCCTTTAACCTAATAATTTCATTTTAAAGATCAACTGACTGTTTGAATACAGAATATGCTTTTTTCCCATCAAACAAAAAAATCCTATAACATTTGTAACTATGCTGCAGTGAAAAATAATTGCACATTGTATAAATCTCATTAAATTGTGTTTAGTTAATACTTCAATAAATTACATGTGGTGGTATATTTATAAAACAAAAAGGTATGTTAGTAAAAGTATAAGTTTGTGTCTATCAATAATTCTGCAGTCAATCGTACCAACCTCAGAAATAATGATTAACAATCTCAATATTTGGCAATTCCAAAATGAAAATTAAATATACCTTTCCATTGTCTAGTTTTAATAATACTATAAGATCTATCAACACATTGAAACATGCTATCATGACAGAGTATTGAACAACAGAAATAAATTCTCTAAGCAATAGCAATTAATCAAATGCAGTTCAATCACACAAGTGAAAAATGAAAATGAATATGAATTTGGATGATAAGGCTTGCAGAATTAAGGTACACATTGCCCTAGAATTGAAATGATAAATTTCATAGTTGCCATAGAATGTCAACATACAAGTTTACCTTGGAGTTGAAATAACAGAAAGGACATTATATAAATAAAACAGTTGAACAAAAACTATAATAATTACCAAAAAATCTGTGCAACACACAGGTATGCATAAATGGAAACTAAGGAAACTAATGTAAATGCAATTGAACATGTAGCCTTGTGCAGTAAAACAAAGAAATCTGTACCAAGGTCTGACAGTGTAATGAATAACAGCTCACCTTCTGCTCGGAGTGCTTCCTTGCTGCCTTCTCTCGCTCATATTGAGTAACCAGCTGTTCGTTGTCTTCCCGCAACAATTCCAACTCGACTTCATGTTCCTGGTTTGTCTGGTACGCGGAATCCAAGCATTCCAATACATTCACAAGCAATGGCATTAATGTTTTCACTACATCTTCGTCATAACGAGCTATCATACGTTCGAACTCCTGGTAAATACTTCCAGCCAGCGATTGAACCTTCTCTGACATAACAACATGGGAATCTTCATGAGTCCCATATATCGTCTCTGTTGTCACATACCCACTACTTGAAGTCTCGTCAAAATTCATTATTGCAGGAAGAGATATCACACTAGGAACTAATTGCGTCTACCCCTTACAAGGACGTTTAATGGATTTTACGCGAAAACATGATTAGCCGTTTTGTGTACGTCGAAGGATGGTACGACGGCACTATCGATTGTTTATGGCGACTTCAGAAAATGTTTGCTATGGACATGACGCTATTACGAGAAGATGGTGGAATTTGATAATATTCGGAAGTAGGCAGCGAAAAATTAGTTAAACTCCACTTACACCATTTGTTTGATTGACGTATTATGCATCTACTAAAAAAAAAAGCAATATAATGATTGACTGACGTTGGATTACTTTACTACCGTTTCCGGAAATGTTCTGTTTAACTACTTTTCTATTCTCATCTCAAATAAGATAACTGCATAGCAAGATAATAATTTAGAATCACCAACCCATACTAGGATTTATATGAGCAATATTTAAATGTAAAATATTTAGGGACTCGAATATAGAGTCAGGGAAAAATTAAGTTGACGACAACTACATACCTAATCCATTTTTTTTTTATTTTAATGACGTATCCGAATACATTTACTATTTTAAAACTTTTCCTTTTTTTGCTATATTTTCCTGTATGGGATAGCATAAGAAACAATGCCTCGACAGCCTCATTTAGTAATTTTATTTTTTTAATTTGATGATGATGAATGATTATGAGAGCGTATTTATAAATGATAGATATTCGATTTCATTGAAATTGTACTGATTTACTGAAAAGCCACCTTCTGGGTTAGCTTGTTCTATCATAGATCCTGTCTTGGCCCCGGGCTCAGCGGCGGCCTTAGAATTGCGAGACTCCGGGCGGCAGGTCTTTGCGAGGCCCTTTGTCCTTCGTTAAAAGTACATGATGCGAAAGAAGGTCTGGTTCTTTGGTTTTGGTATTTGCCATGTTTGACGAGAAATGCTAAAGTTATACAAATAAATACAATTTGAGTTTTATAATATTTTACATTGAAAGATTTACAAAATCAACAAATACAGAGATGATAATTTAAAAATTGATTTTTGCGGCTTTTCCTAAGGCTAAAATCTTTAATTAAAGCACAATAATCTAACGCATGAGCTACGTCAGTTTCGATAGAAAGAATAGCAAAGACTACGAAACATCGGCTTTCACCTTGTGTCATCGAATTCCTCAAATATGTTTTAATAATTTTAAGCCTCGAAAAACTCTTGTCAGCAGATGCAACTGCAACAAGTGTGGTGGCAATGATTCTCAGGACTATTTCGAAGCGTTAGGATCAAGATTAGAGTCAATTTCAGTCAGTAAATTTTTTGTAGTGGTCGAGGCCTCTGCAAGAGCGAGGCCCCGGGCTATTGCCCTGTTCGCCACCCCCTAGGCCGCTGCTGCCCGGGCTTGACTGGGATCAAGAGCGAACCTATTAAAAAAAACTCCTTGCACCGTAGACTTCTTGAGAAAACATAAAAAGGTCCCTTTCGTCTTTTGTGTCACTTGTTAGCATACGGGCATGTTCACAAACACTAAATGATCCACCATTACGACGAGAGGTCGGAATTAGGTCGAGTTATTTATGTACTTGCATCGAAATGTTGATATCAATATGGATCTTCTCGGGATTTCTAATGGACAATCCCGTGTGGCCAACAATATTACAAATACATAAAAATAAATACCTCAGAGATAAGAAAAATAAAACAAAGATAATTAACATACAATTCTTATAAGTATTTACATTAATTCACAATCCAAATTTTTAATAGTCTTTAGAAAATTCGCATTTTTTTTTTTTTTTATTTAGGATGGGTTTGCTCTTGATCCCAATCAAGTCCGGGGGCCATGACAGAATCCACGATGGAACGAGCTAACCCAGAAGGTGCCTATTCACCCTGGCCTTGAAAATAGACGGGTTATAAGTTCTCGGAAATACAGACGCAGGGAGGGAATTCCACTCCTTTGCTGTGCGCGTTATGAAGGATGTTGAAAAGCGCTTGGTACGACAGGTGGGAATATCAATCAAGAAAAGGTGGTAGCCTACAGTGCGTCTGGATGTCCGATGGAAAAAAGGAGATGGCGGTATGAGCAGATGCAGCTCTTGAGCACACTCTCCAAAGTACAGTCTGTAGAAGACCGCCAGATAGGCAACTTTACGGCGATGAGCTAAGGTGTGAAGCTTGCTCTTCACCAATTTGTTGTCCCCGATGAGCCTCTCAGCTCTGCGCTGAATCGTGTCCAGTGCAGCAAGTTGGTATTTTGCTGAGCCATCCCAAAGGTGGCAGCAATATTCCATGCAAGATCGGACTTGAGCTTTATAGAGTGTTAAAAGCTGTCCTGGCGTGAAATATCGCTTGACCTTATTTAGGACGCCCAGCATTCTGGCTGCAATTTGAGCTTTGGATTCGATGTTGGCGCCGAAGTTAAGGTCTGAAGACAACTCCATGCCAAGAAGCTCGAGGCTGTCGGTCACAGGTACAGATGTACCTCGGAAAGTAGGAGTGAGGTGGAAGGAACTCCTTTTTGCCGTGAAAAGACACGCTTGTGTTTTGGAGGCGTTGAAATTTACGAGGTTACTATCGCCCCACTGGGAAACGTAGTTTAGTCTCTGGTTTATTCGCTCAACCATGGCCTCTCACATGAATATCTCTCTACAACAGTACTGTCGTCTGCATACCCAACAATTCCTGGTATTAACAGGTCATTGATGTGCAGCAGGAAAAGCGTCGCAGAAAGAACAGACCCCTGAGGAACTCCGGCATCAATAGGCACTGAGTCAGAGGAGCAGCCATCGACAACAACTCTGATCGATCGTTCAGTCAGGAAGTCGGCTATCCAACTGCAAAAGTCAGCGGGGATACCGTACGCAGGAAGCTTGCGCAGCAGACTTGCGTGCCAGACCCTGTCATAAGCCTTCGAGATATCAAGTGACACGGCAAGTGCTTCGCCGTGCATCTCGAGGGCCTCGCCCCAGCAATGCGTGACATAGACTAGAAGATCCCCAGTTGAGCGTCCTCGGCGAAAGCCATATTGATGGTCACTGAGGAGATCGTTGTCTTCTAGGTATGAGAGCAACTTGCTGTTCAGCACTCTTTCCATAACCTTACAGAGTATGGAAGTGATGGCGATCGGTCGGTAATTGCATGGGTCGGCACGACTACCCTTTTTGGGTATTGGTTGCACATTGGCAAGCTTCCAGGATTTTGGGACGGTTTTTGTGTTGAGAGAGAGGCGATACAAGCGTGTTAGCACAGGAGACAACTCAGGCGCACAGTACCTCAGCACTCTTGCTGGTATGCCATCAGGACCACTGGCCTTATTCACGTCCAGACTAAGTAAGACTCTACGGACCTGCTTATTGTGTATTGTGATCTCCGACATCGAAGAATCACAGCGAGGTATGTTTGGTGGTTGTTGAGAGCCGGTGTCAAGACGGGAATTGCTCGCAAACAGAGAGGCAAATAAACTTGCTTTCTCAGCTGCAGAATGGGCCAGTGACCCGTCAGATTTCAGCAATGGCGGTAGCATAGGACGGCAGAAATTATTTATACATACTTATATTTTGCCTTTTTTATAAATACGAGCAAATACTTTTGATTCTAGCCTAGACTCATGAGGTTTTCCTTATTAAAACGGCCCATCAGATAATTTTCCTTGTCCGATTCATTTCCACTGAGATTTGAAGTGTTCGCTTCCGACATTATTGTATAATTTTTATGAGAATTGAAGCATATAACTATTAGATTTTCAATATTTTCTGGTTTCAATGAATTTCTCCGAACGTCTAAAATCCATTTGTGACACCACCTACATTGAAAAAGATCGCTCTACGTCAACTGAGGTGAAGTTAGGAGATTTATACACTTCCTCCTCCTCGTCATTAATGCAGGAAGAATTTTTTTTCGCTATATTTCTGATAGTGTCCAAATCAGGATTTCTATCCATGACTTCTAAGCTCTCGCAATTTGCCCATCTCAAAGCTAATCTCACTGCATCAAATATTTTAAATGATTTCATCATTGAAAGATCGTGTTTCTGAAGTGCTTTCAAAGCTGTTGGTACAATTGCAAAATTTTTGTAAAAACGAGACAAATCATCCTTTATGTTGTCATTATTATTAAAATGTTTCAAGCATTCTCTATTAATTTTGCCACTTGACAATTCAACAGACTTAATTTCATCGAAATGCTTAGCGCAATAGAATGCTCTATCAAGCCGAGTACCCCATCTAGTAATTACAGATGCAGGAGGTAAAGATAATTCCGGGCACATTTCTTTAAAGATTTTAATTCTCTTAGGTGCCTTCAAAAATTTTTTTTCAAATTTGAAATAAAAATATCAACATTAGGCTTCTCCTTTCTAATCTGCCCCGCAACAAGATTTAGAGCATGTGCTAATCATGTGAAATGCAACATTTTTGGAAAAGTTGATTTTAGCATTCTACCAGCTGAAAACATGTATGCCATACTGTCTGTACATAACATTATAATATTATCTACTTTGCTCTCAAATTTCCCCACATAATTTAAAAGAATCTTGAACAAATTGTTACCATGTGTAGTTCTGATCTACTTAGCTGTAGCTGAGATAAGTATCCACCCATGGCATTGAGAGTTTTGCTTGTCTTCACGTCTCTGAAGAGTCCCAGTGTTGCTGGTCGTGTGTGACGGATGAGCAGTGAGCGGATTCTGTTATTGAACCAACTGAACGAACAGGCTCTGGGCAGTTTAGCACGGTGTCAGAGCCTCTCTCTGCCAACTGATCAGCTGCCTCAATATCTTGTGACCCACTATGATCTAGATACCTTATTATATACGTCTGCAGCATTTTAGTCTAGATAAGATTCATGAAGTAGACTCGAAGTGACTCGGTTGACAGAAAGCTTGTAGAACCGACTTGTTATTGGAGAGGATTCTGATATTGTAATCCTTTACCTTCCGTACATCTCTGGCGGCTTCTTCATGTCATTTGGGATGCCCCCAAATGATTTTATAATTAAACTTTACATGGAAACTACAAGCAATTATCATTTAACTTTTAACGAAAAAAGTATCGAGTAAGATGCAAAGTATCGATTCTTACTCAGTATCGTATTAAAAAGAATCGAATACTAAATTACTCGGACCAACCAAAGCATCAACTATCTATACTCAGGTATAGATGTTTTTTGCGGAATCCTATTAATAATCTAAATCTTCCATTATTACCCAATCATATCTACCACAACACAAATTTTAACAAAAGTAGAAAAACTACCAAAGATACTTCTCGCACCCGACAAAAAGTCTCCAGAGACCAGAGATATTACATATCTTGACATGACAAATAAAGAAGATCACACGTCATTAAAATTTTTGCTGTCAAATTGCTTGCAACAAGGCGGCGTCAACAATAATTTGAAAAAGTGTAACCTACTTATGAGTATATTGAATATTTTCGATTTTTAACTTAATGTAAGATTTACTGTTGAGAGTGAGTGATAAATCATATTTATATTGTAAATTTTACTTAGTGTTAAGTATAGGTTCTGGTTAAAATAATTTATTTAATTATGTCTGCGAAAGGAGACCATGTTCCGAATAAAAAATCAGTAATTTGGGCTTATGTACTATGGCTTTTCGGTGGTATATTTGGTGTGCACCACTTTTATTTGCGACGAGATAGACATGCATTTGTTTGGTGGACGACCCTCGGTGGTTTTGGGGTCGGTTGGCTTGGAGAAATATTTCGGATACCGCGATACGTACGTGACACGAATGAAGACTCCAATCACATGAAGGAACTAATGATGAGGATGACCAGGAATAAAAAGGTACGACACTTAATGAAATCCTCTTAGTTGTAGTTAAAAACTTGCTGATATAAACAGAATTTAATGCATGGGATAAGCTGCAATAAAAAAAATGAAATTTCTAAATGTGCTATTGCAGTAGTATGTTTAAAAGGCTACATTTAACCTCAATAAATGTTTTAAAAACATATTTGTTTTATTGTAGCCACCATTCTCTATGAATCGATTTACTGGCATGCTGATGGTTGGGTATTCATGGGGCCAGATGATGATGTATGCTGTGCCTCCTGATGAGCTGTGGGGCATAAACTTCAGATATCTCAACTACCTCATACCATTTGCCGCAGCTTTAGGTAAAATGAAATGAAATAAGAAACACTCATTTGCGTTTAGTTTCAAATAGTTTGATAAATACATTGTTGTTGAGCTATAATAAAAGTTCTTAATGGATTATAAGTTGTTTATTATGCCAATATGAAAACGTGACTGTGTCAAGTTATTTACATTCTAAATTTCTCATTATGGAGGTTGAGTAGTTTAAGTTCATTTATTGTACCATGTTAAAACCTGTTCAGAACATCACTAACCTATCATCATATCTGATCTTCTGTTAAGGTCTACTATGTTATATCTATTTTTGAAGAACAAAAATATTGAATGTAAAAATAAGATATTATATTTGTATGCTCAAAATCTTATGAAAGTTAAATCCTGTCAATTGTGTTTTGTACAATAAGTTTCTTTTACACACAGGAGTGTGGACTGTTGGCAATATTGGCAGAGAAAAGGGTAGCCTCAAGTGGCCTTTGATTGCGGCTTACGTGTCTTATCGTATCCGGTACTATATTTATGATGAAACTGTTTGGTTTACACTGATGGTTCTGGCAGCAGCACTTGCTTTTGACACTTTTTCAAAGGAATGGCGCAAGGTTCCAGAAAAGAAGCAACATCTGGTGAAGTAAGTTTAAGTACATCAAGACATAAGACACTATTATTGAAACTAATGTGAAGGCAATTCTTAATGAGGAATTTTTATATGATATAGTAATGGTTTTTTTAGTGTTTTTCCATTTATGAGGTAATATCACTTCAAAGATCCTGCATTCAAATTTAATCTGGAGATAATAATTATCTTACTACTTCTTTTAGGTCTTTGTTATACTTAATTAGCAATTTGTTATTAATAAATACTGAACATTATTTATAATCCATAGGCGAGTAGCTGTGTTGGCAGTATGTGCATGCTTGTATCTTTCACTGTGGGTCAGCTACTTGTACTTTCATGGTAATATAACAGATAGTGAAGGCAATGAAGTTCCGATTTATGAAGCTTTAGAACACTTTTTCAGTAGCCCTTGGTAAGTATCACTAAGAATATGTCATCATTATTTTATATCTCATCATTTTTTTTGGACTTTTCAATGCTGTCTTATGAGATAAATTATTTTAATACTTATGAGCCAAGTAGATTTTCTATTAAAATAATTTATGTCATCATTAATTTAATAATTGTTTGGTCTTCTGCAATCTGTTGTTAATTTACTTAAAAAATTTAGTAACTTAAGCATTAAACTGCTGAAATTTTTATCAATAGAAATACTTCTAGAAGAAAAGATCAACATTTGTGTCTCGAGCATTAGGTCATGCCTGAGACCTGAGACTAGTTTAAATCTTCATTTAAAATACAGATTTGTTTAGAAAAGCAGTTCACCGCTGAAACCATTGACTTTTTGAAATTGTGACTTAAGTGTATTATCCTTTAGGTGGTTGGATGCGAAGCAGTGCCTTTATGATACTTATCAGTATGCCCAACATCATGGCTGGTATGAAGTTTGGAAACAAATCATTGATCTATCTGATCCTCATGGGGAACAAAATGCATATAAGGTAAGTTAGCCATAGACTGAACTAAAAAGTAAAAAATACTTTTATAAGTAACAATTATAATAGCCATGTTCGACATAGTAGACTAGCTCCATCCTTTATATTTACGGGTGTCGAATAAAACGCGACTCTTAACACTAATTCAATCACCATACACCTCCCATAAATCACAGAAAGGTTTTTCGAAGTTTCAAGTAGGGCAGTGAACGAGCGCTTCATGGAGATTTAACAAGCTTATGAGATTATATCTATATTTTGATGAGGATGAATAAAAAGTGCCAATGAAGACAAAATCCATTAATTATAGGGATTTAATTTTGTCACCCACTTATCCCTCTATATATATATTACTTACATTTAAGGTCCTCGGGCTTGGTCCAGAAGCCAGCCAGCAGGAGATTACTTCGACGTGGCGTCGACTCTCACGTGAGAATCACCCTGATAAAGTGAAAGAAGAGGCGCTTCGTAGGGCGGCGCAGGAGCGCTTCATGGAGATTCAACAAGCTTATGAGATACTGTCTAACAGCAAACACAGGTAACATTCTTGGGTGGCGCACCCTTTAGGAAGACCGGCGATAATTGCCCTTATATTTTACAAGGTAGCTTAGAATTGGAAATATGAAAAATTATGTTATATTTCTACAATTTTCTTTACTAACATAAGGTTTCTCTAAGAATGGAATAAACACATACTTAATTTATTTTCAAAATGCAACTTTATGTAGTGTAAAAATTAAATGTTGAAAATTGTTTATTTTTTGTTTACTTAATAGGTTAGGCAAATAAGGTGATCATAAGTACTAAATATTGAGAAATTGTGGATCACTGAATATGGTTAGCTCATGTTTTAAATCAAAACTTAGAATTATATTATCCACATATCACCCAGAGCTCAACCTGATTGAAAATATAAGGTACCCCTTAAAACCGAATTGCCTCAAAAAACATAGGCCAAAACAAAGTATTTTTTTTTTTATTTTGACAATTCCCAATAAGTAAATTAAATTAAAATATAGAAATAGGTGAAATCAATTACTTGAATGAATGAATTTTTGCTTGCTAACCGTACGCACATCACTCTCACCCCTACATAGACGCGTATACAGATTAGTCACTCACACAAATAAGGGCGCCGCGCGCTTGTAGATTGCAAGAGCTGTATGAAGTTTCATTTGGCGTTAATGACATAGACAATAAAAATTATCACAGCAATAACGATTTATGGTAATTTTAGTATGACACTAACAAATGCTACCGAATTCGTCAAAAAATAGAGTATGTATTAATACTTCCCGTAACCCTCTAAGTACATATATAAAGTCCCTCTTTGGTAACGATAAGAGGTTTTTTTTCCTGACCAACTAAATACCTATATCTTAAGTCGTTTTGAAATGTTCAGACTTATGTACCTATCTGGTCATTATAAATAGGCATGGAATGGTTTCTTTTTAAAAACAAACCACTCAAATCCTAACCTCAATATTTTGAGATTATTAATCATTAAATATTTCTGTAACCCCAACTTTAAAGAAGTAAAAATAATTATCTTTTTTGTTAGTCTAGCAGATTTCTTCAAGTACCATTCAATTTTATCAATGAACATGTTCTTTAAATAGAGGTCTGAAAATACATCGAATCATTGCTCGGCAAGTCATAACAATCTGGCTGCACCTTTCGTTGTCCACAGAATTAAATAATCCTATACTCAAATATGTCTATCGTAATAGCATCTAATGTGAACGTTTTATTGCTTTTTTATTACAGGAGGAATCGACGTAATAAGAAAGA
The DNA here is from genome assembly GCA_927399485.1 of Calamotropha paludella. Classification (NCBI taxonomy): domain Eukaryota; kingdom Metazoa; phylum Arthropoda; class Insecta; order Lepidoptera; family Crambidae; genus Calamotropha; species Calamotropha paludella. Next base: position 24,827,714 of record OV656803.1, on the reverse strand, counting down.
TAACACCGACAAACAAAGTACACCACATGATGAAATATAGTGAGTTTACTACGTTCTTCCATACATATAAGCTTAATCTCATGGTATACCCAGACAAGATAACATTACATGTATCGAAGCCGCATCTATTATGTAGGCAATGTAATAAATTACTTTTTAATGGTGATATTGACTATTAAGTCTCAAAGTACGTACTTAAGTATCATATTTGCTCAATTGTCTTCTGTCCATTTAAAACAATAATTTATGTCATAATTTTGTGATGAATGATGATGACGTTTGTTTTGTGAATGCTTTTACAGGCATGTTTTTAAAATAATATGTTGATCCGTTTTTTTGATGTTATAGTTTTATCTTGTGTGTCCACTGTGTGTGAGAGAGAAAAAGAACAATTGATTGAAATTGCAAATGCATAGTTTAAAAAAAAACAAATTTTCCTTATATAGAATTGCACATAAAATGAAGATAGCAAATCTATTGCTGTCATCCATCACACTCAGCTCAGATGGCTCAGTTAGTGTTGGTAACTGAGCCATCTGGCCTGCATGTATATTCTCGCTGTATTTTCTTATAATTACCATATTTCACGATTTGTGGCAGTATTAGTGTGAAAAAAACTGTAAAATTGATTCACAAAAATAGCTATGCACTTAAAATTGTGAGAGCTGAATCCACTCCACTGAATAACAATAATTGTTTGCATATGCGCTATTATTTATCAACGCTCAAACTTTCTGAATTTATATAATACATACCAAATGTAAATTAATCTAGTATTCATAATAATATGAGCATGCAAAATGTAAAGAAGAAAAAATATGTTCTATATTTTTTTATTATTAATATAAAAATACAAATATTAATATTTTATTTTGCATTATAAACTTATATTTTTAAGTTTAAAATATATTGATAAGGATTAATTCTCCTTTTTTCATGGTACTAGATCAATATTAAATTAAAATAGGTTAAGGTTCTTTAAATTTTGATATTACTACAAATTTACTTTATATATTTGAGGTTTTAACAAAATTTGACGCTATCGTGTAATAAGTACTGTCATATAGCAAGTTTAATTCATGCAAATGGTCAGATGACATGTCCTGCCGAGTAGAATTAAATTACTAATTCAAATTAAACCAAAATCACGAATATGTATTATTTACAGTAATATTATGATAAAAATGTTATTGAAATAACTTCTTTGACAATATTGTCTCACTCGGTGTTGTGAAAAATTAACTATTATGACAAAAACTCTTACGAAAAAGTCTTCCAAGTAAAAGGGAACCACCTTTTATTATGTAAATATTATATTTTTACTGTCACAGGTATGGGGTTACTCCCCTTCGTTACAAATTCATACTCCGTTTCTTTCTTTCCATAAAAACTGCTAGTATTTATAATTAATATAGAAATAATGGAGCGAAGGGAAATAATCACTACAACGATGTTGAAATAAAGTTATAGAAATTAGAAATCCTCAATTGATTACATCGAATTTTGCATTATCTTTAAGAGATAGCATTGGAAAATATAATTGTAGCTCTTAAGTTTTTTTGAAAATAATTTATCCAGGCATCCACAAAAAGTGAAATTTACATAAGACACATTCCAACTGTAATCAAAACCTGATCTAACAAAATCCATAATGCAGTTTGTGTCAATTACGTTTGAACAATGTAAGTGTTAAATTTTTTTAAAATTTATGAGACATTATTCGATTAAAATGAGGGTAATTTAATAGTATTATACTAAAAAAATATATAAATATTAAATAGAAAAATACTAGAAAAAAAGTCGACGCTGTTCACAAGTTATTCTAATGCTTGATGTCAGCGGTCAACTTGTGAGCCGAGTCATATTTACTAGTATTTTCCTATTAAAATAGTTTATCCTATAAGATAGTATAACAAAATGCAAAAAATATATAAAAATTATAAAACACATATCTTGCTATATGTGTTGGGTGCTTGGGTATGCGTTTGCTAGTGCAGACAACTAAACCGTTTCTAACAAATCCAACCTTATATACCTGATCCCATGTGGAGCCGAAATCGAAAGCTCGACCGAAACCGGCAGCAATACTTTCGTACACTTCTTCGATTATAACAGGTGTAAACAGGTGTATAACAGGTGATTAAATAAATTTATATTGCTTAGATGCCTTCATAAATTATTTTTCTTTACTTTTAAGATTAATATGATTGAAAATATGATCTTAATAATTTGTGTTCTTTTTTAATTCTTTACTATGTAATTACATTTCGACAAAGTTGTCTATTTTTTATTATGTGCTAAATAAATATTTTTATTAAATTAACGAGTCCAGGCTCCTCACGTATTCCGTCCTTTTATCATATTATTAGTTTTTGTATTATCATTATTCATATAATTTAGATTTAAATTTGGTTTTATATTTTATTTATATTTATAATTTCCAGGCCAATATTATGGCGGATATAAATGTAAAATAATAACTATAGGGAAGATTAAAAATATTATTTATTATAAAAGGCTTTTAATGCAAACTCTAACCCAGTTTTATTAGATTGAAAATACATAGCCCACATAGATTTTAAGTAATTAAAACTCATAGTTTATATCGTGGCAAGTGCCTTCACTTTGTTCTAGTATATTTCTGGAATCATGTGTGCGTGTTAATTTTTCACACGAAAACTACACAATTATTTGTAAATAATAGAAAAGTCTTCTTAAATTTTAACATCAAGAGCTGATTAAACACTTAACAATAAAATTGCGAAAGCAAAAAAAATTCAAATACCATTTCCGATATGGGAATAACTCAGCAAAAACTTACTGGGTAAGATGCATCACTAAGTAACAAATTGTTTTCAAGTGAATTGAAGAGAGTCGGATAATATTGGCTATGTTTATTTTATTTATTTATATTGGCTATGTAACCTCCCTGATCCCAGCCGTTCAATAGGTACGTGGCGCTCTTGATCTCAATCTTTGTTAACGGTGATGCAAACTACCCCAAAAGTCGTTGGGCACAAATCCTGATTTGACTTCTTTTTCAAATTTATGTTTTTGTTGGTTGTCTTATTCACTTACAGTATATCACGTAACAGAAAAATTACATACTTCGGCATCTCACTATTTGCTGTTTTACACAAAAATCTTGATTTTTTAAAAGGGTGGACAAATATATAATTTATTATATTATGTATGTGCGTTTTATAAGTGTCCATAGACAGTTGGTCGCATGTACAAGAAAACTGTTTCATTAGTTCTCTATTAAGTAAATAAAATAGTAGCTATACTTTAATCTCAATTCCTTAAACATTTGGGAAACAACATTTGTACTAAACGTTTGTGTTATATTCGAACTTCATTAGTATTAGATATTTGATTTATTATTGTTACACAAAGTTAGATCTAAGAGTGCATAAGTTTCTTAATAGTTTATTTTATTATTTTATCAGTTTGTATCTCAAAGACCTTCAAACATGTCCTAGTATTTCTCAACGCTTTAAAAATAAAGCAGGTAGAGCTCTCGCCACCGTGATAACCAAACTTCACACGGGTGAGTCAAACCAGAGATTATCTCAGATTTTCAATATGTCAAGAAAGACGTTAGAAAAAACTATGAGTTTCTTAAGACAAGACTTAACAAGAGTTTAATTATTTGACTCGTCAAGATGTTGTATTGAGATGTTTAACAACCCAGAACATTATTTGGCAATTCTGATAATTCTTTGAGTCAAAGGAATACCATAATCATACTAGATGGCACATATATTTACTTACAAAAAAGTAGTAGTTATCACTTTCAGAGAAAGTCTTATTTATAGCTTACACCAGTTCCGGCATTTATGAAAGCCCAGGACACATCATAGACGTATACGGTTTACATGAAGCAACTAAGTCCGATGCGACGATTCTCTCAGAAATAGTTAAGAATCCATGTGATCCATTTATCTGATTTTTTCATGAGAACGATGCGCTCATATTAGATAAGAGGATTCAGAGACTGCATCGAAGATGTAGTCATGCGGCTACCGTGCATAGGGGAGACCTAGAGAGTTGTGACAATTTTTAATTTTAGGGGAATAACTCGCTCCAGAAACATTCCACAGTTACGACCTATGTGAATAAATGTAGCACCATTCCTTCGCGTTCCAAAACAATCATCAAAATAAAGTAAAGTACTACGGTTAAAGAGAAAATCAACAACTCCCCTATCAGCGAGGTAAGATGTGACAGGTACCGAGGAAAGTTGTGACAGCTATGTATTTTGACTGTTTGAGTATTAAAAAATACCATTACACATATTATAAATAAATGAAACATGTTTTTTTTGCAAAAAGTAGTTTAATCATCTTTTAGCACATCAAGTACCAACAAACACAACGTATAACCTTTCCATAACAAGTTATTATATCTTTTAAGTAATTATGGCATCGCTTTGAGATCAATCATATTATAATCATAAAAAAAATTTAATCTAATCTGATAGGCCATTATGGCAAACGTACTGCATCTCGCCTCCAGTACAATCTGCATGTGACCACCCTTTGCATTCTAGGCATTGCACCCACTCCTCATTCGATCTACTGTTTGAATAGGCTTCAAGGCAAACCAAGCAAAAATAATTTTTTTCTTTCTCTCCTTCATCATCACCTGTTCTTTTCTTCTTATGTCTTCTTGGCTTTTTTAGGTTTCTTCTTATCTTCGCTTAAGACACGCTTTTTCACATTCTTCGCCTTCCTATTGGCTTCTATAGCAGCTATTTCGTTCTTAGTAGGTGTGTCAGTAAGCACAGCAGATTTGATTTTGCGTCTGTTCGGTTGACTTTTTTCTTGGCGGAGCTTTTGGCAACGGCCTAATTGATTCTGGCGAGAACACATTAGAAACAGTGGCAAGAGGACTTTGGGCTTTAAACGTGGAGGCAACAGGTTCATTTGCATCACTGTTCAGGACTGGGCTATGGGCTGAAGATCTGGAGGCAACAGGTTCTTGAGAATTGTTGATCAAAATTGTGCTACAGGCTGTAGACGTTGATGGAACAGGTTAAATGGCATTACTTTTCTGAACCAGACTATGCGCTGTAGACGTGGAGGCAACAGGTTCATTGGCATTATTGTTCACAGCGAATGAATTTCTAGATGGCATGGTATGTTCCATAGATGAACCTGGATGGTAATGGCTCTTGCTTCAACGTTGTCAACTGTGCCGGTGTTGAGATGTGGAGTTATGGTTATATCTGCTGAATTGTCCACAATTTCTAAAACGGATTGCTCTAGTTCTGTCACTCGACTTGGCAGGAAATCGGCTTCTCCAAATATATCTGTGTTAACTGGCCATGTTCCAGTTGCTGCAAAACCAGCACTGATATTCCTTGCAGTGATTGCTAATTAAATGCAGACTTTGTTATAGATGGGATGTCATAGATTGTCATGACTTTTCCGGCATTGCTTCGCATCCCATTGTCACAAGCTGTATTTATTGCTTTTTTTAGGGGCCCAAAAATGGCACGATCCAGTGGTTGTAGCTTATGCGTACAGAGTGGGGGAAATGTGAACAAAACAAAATGTTTGCTGTTCCAGTTGGGCCGTCCCGAAGTAAATGCTCTTGGAATCTCTTACGTGGAAATATAAACATAGGTGGTATATAATTACCTATTGCATTTCCAGCTTAAGCCAGTGTGACCAACGTCCCCCTTTCTGCGGATGTCATCGCGCTGACCTGTTTTACCGCGTCGCGCAATTATCCTGTCAGGCTTTTCGACGGTAGTAATTCCCGTCTCATCAACATTCCAAATATTTTTTGCATCAAGTTTATATTTGCTTGAGACGTTTGTGTAGTTATAAAAAAAAGTAGCCACGTTTGTTTTATTGAAGCTAGTAGCGCGAGCTATGCTTGTGGGTTGAGGCAATCTTAAAGATAAATTGGGATGTCGTTGCATAAATAGCTTGAGCCACACTTCTCCTGCCTGTTCATTCTCCTCCCATGACTTTGGATTTTTTTTATTATATTTTTTAGCTAACTTATATGCAATAACCCTAGTTTCTTTTGTTGTCAGCCCATTATTAGATGCCGCACATGTTAGCAAATAATCGCTTAATATTTTCTCTCCCTCTTTTGTAAATATCGTTGGACTGGCATAACCCATAGATGGAGCTTCGCCTGCTGGGTTTGCTTGATAAGTCACTTTCTTCTTAATATATCTTGACAATGACATGTAGTTCAGATTGTAAGACGACGCGGCATCTCTTAGACTTTTGCCTCTTAATGTTACCTCTTCATAGGCCAGGTCGTATATTTCTACACTAGCAGTGCCTTTATCAGTTTTTCGTGTGAAGTTATTAGGCATTCTGAAAAAAAAAGTAGTCATCTAGCATGTTTATCACACCACAACCAAGGATATTCTTTTATCGGAAATTACTTTTTTGACTGCGGACTGTACGTGTAAGATTTGGCCGTAATATACTAATGTACAAACACACATACAGACAACAATAAAAAAAGTTTCAAAATAATCCAGCAGAAATCAAATAGGAGAGTTGTGACAAGCTGTTACAACTCTCCTAGGTGTTCAAAATTACGACTTGGTTCGAATAATAATTCAAATTTTCTAAACACGATGCAAACACAAAAAATCAATGCCACGTTTTGAGATGTAGATAACCACTCAACTTAAGAAAAAATAACACAACAACGCACATGTAATAAAATATAATATAAATTCAATCAAAATTTTGACGAAAAACTTACTTTTCGCATTTTTTTGTATGCGGACGTCGTAACTACGCAACCGCTTCGCGTGGGCCGCCGGCGGGTACTGAGTCAAGTAGCGCGTCTCTAAGGCGGTTAACACACTGCACCGCGCCCCGTCGCGTAGCGCGTGGCCGCAGATTTTAACATTGTATGCAAGAATCTCAATTAATATAGAAAACACGCCTATGACAACACACTGCCGACGCGGGAACGCGCGGGTAGGCGCCCCGTCGCTTTCTGTCGCTACGCGCACCGCGGCGGGACGCGTCTCTAGTGTGTGAACCGCCTAAAGCGTCCATCGAGCGTTCTTGCCAGCTCTCTCACCTTCATAGGTAGGGAGAAATCGCGTCTATCACAAGTCACCTCTGTCACTAATCTCCTAGGTTTCCCCTATATGCCGTCATCTAAAGATGACAATGAATACCAGCTTACTACACAACAAGCAAGCGATTCAAGAAAAGTAACCATGTGCCGTTGGGTGGTCGAAACCGTTTCAAATCAATTTCGTCAGCTTGAGCTGTAAGTCACTTACGTGAAGAAATGGAAATAGCTGCAGCATTATTGAATGCCCTTGGGGTACCACTGACTGATCATAGGCTTACACAAGAAATAATAAATGACTCTTGCAAAACATCGCTTTCTAAGCTTAGAAAAACGCTTTAGAACAAACCCTTGTAGAAAAGTTATTTTCTATTTATAAGGGAGTATGAGGTTTTTGGACATCTCTCAGAGTCACCTGTTTTATTGCCAAGTCCTTCATACTTTCTTTGTCAACACGCTGTATTTAAGACACTTAGCGAGTCCACTAGGTAGAGAGTCGTCTTTGACGGATCATCATCCTCAGGTTACTCAATTAATGATTTGCCGATGTAAGACCCAAATGTACAGGACTCTCTTTTCACCATACTGATTCAGGCACGGCTTGACCGGTGACTTTGAAAATTTGTACCGGCAAGTTGAAGTTTATCCCGATGACAGAAACCTACAACTGGTTATAATGGACAGAAGATGAGTCACTGCCTAACAAAACTTTACAGTTAAATATTGTCACTTACGGGACAGTAAGTGCCAATTATTTAAGTACACGCTGCTTATGGCAGCTTGGAGAGGAGTGCGATGATAGTGACCTTATAACCGGTTCTAATGACAAAAGTGAGCTACAGGTCATTCAATCTGTAGCTACACAATTAAAGAAAGGATGTTTTAACTTAGGTAAATACAAAACAAATGACCATCAATTTTCGATAATTCTTTTAATTCGTTACAAGATAATTTTATTACAGGTGAATCTTCAAGCACTAGGTTTGGGCTGGAATCCAAACAGAGACAATACATTTCCCTATAAATGTGACACCCATGCATGATGACATTATTGTAACCAAAAGGTTTGCCTTTAAAATTTTTGATCCCTTAGGGCATCTTAGTCTTTTATTATAGAAGCTAAATTGATACTCCAAAGATTGGGGCAATCTAAGATCGAATGGGATCAACGTGTACCTAATGACGTAAAAAATGATTGGATAGAGTATTCTAAAGGCCTATTTGTCTTATTAATCTTTTAAATACCACGCTAATTTCTTTGTGAAGTTCCGATGTCTATCGAAATTCACACCTTTAGTGATGCTTCTCAAGTGGGGTATAACTAAAAACCTTTGTTGCATATAGGATAAGCCAAATATAAGACATCACTCACTCTTCTGCCTGGCGCTACATATCTGCGGCCATAACCCAGCCGATCTAATTTCTGGAGGTGTCAACGCTAATTCGTTGAAAAACTCAAGTTTGTCGTGGTATGGTCCCGAAGTATTACTCTAGGAAAAAGTTGATTGGCCAGTTTTAAATATAGGTACAAGAACAGTACGGCTTACCCGAAATTAAAACAGTTGCCACAATAATTATTTCTGAACCAGTTATTGAGTTTATTTTTTTTTTATAATTTTAGTTGTAATGCAAAGTACAGTTGCTTATGTAAAACGATTTTTAAATGATATTAGACGTACAAAAAACAAATTAATCGACAATTTGACCGCCGAAGAGTGCTTTCAGTCGAATACAAAATCATACTACATAAAAACAATTACAAAATCTAAAATTTTATCTGTATCTCCGTTTATGGATGAACATAAATTGATTCGCGTAGGTGGTCGTATAGAAAACTCAAATTGTTCTTATGACCAAAAGCACCCAATTTTAATAGCTTCATCGCATCATTTATGCAAATTAATATTCGTAATTTATATGCTGGTCCAAAGCTACTCCTTGCTACCGTGCGACAAACCTTTTGGCCAATAAAAGGCAGACTTATTGCGCGAAGTACTGTACGCGGTTGTGTGCGTTGTGACGGGTACCGTTAACTACGGGTAACTTTATTTTCAAAAATAGGTGACTTGCCTTCGCATCGTGTTGACCCTGATTTTCCATTCAAATCCGTAGGCATAGACAGGACCATTTTACATCATAAATCGCAAGGGGCGCAGCGCAAATTTATCTGTGTTTATTCGTTTTCGATACAAATGCGTTCATTTGGAGGCAGTTACTGATCTATAGAAAAGAGCATTTTTATTGACACTGCGCAGATTCGTCTTACGTCGAGGACGACCAGCTAACATACTTTCCGACAATGGTCGTAATTTTGTAGGAGCGGCTAAGAGCTTAATGATTTTCAAAATAAACCGTAATTTTGTCTGAGTTTGCCGCACATGAAGGCATAAAATTTTCATTTACACCGTCTTACGATTCTTAGGTGGGACTTGGGAATCCTTAATAAAAGGTTCTAAAAGAATAATAAGACGGGTTATGGGCACGGCCATTTAACTTTCTCCCTTCTTATCACCTTCTCCCAACGATTTCCTTTTACTCTCCCCAGGGCACTTTCTTATCGGAAGACTACTTAACTCATTGGTATCACCTGCTCTGGAGGCTGAAAACGAGAATCGCCTGAATCGCCTGGAGAAGTTACGACAACAGTTTTGGTGGATAAGGTGGCACAAAAAGTACTTGTTAGAATTGTTTGTCTTGAAAGGAAATGGAAGCAAGACACTACTCAACTAAAAGTCGGAGACTTGCTCCTGCTCTGTGAACACTTTCTGCCACCTCTATGTTGGCGCACTGGTCGTCTCTAATTTGTATCCAGGAGCGGATGGAATATCCCGCGTCGCAGACGTAAAAACGACTACCGGATGCTACTGACGCACCCTTCCCCTGGTTCGCCTCTGCCCTCTTCTAGACGATGAGATTTAGGGGGTTGAAGAACTGTAGTCTTCAACTTCAAGACTACAAGTTGGTTGGCAATATATTTGCAGCCAAAAATGTTTTTGCCAATATTAATTGTACTAAGTGCTCAATGAGGCCGTGTTTAGTTGCTAAAAGAAATTGTTTTTTAACTTTCATGTAGCAATATAAAGCCATTTTTTTATTTTACCTTATTTTGTTTATTAATTAAATTAGGTATTCCCATGCACGGACTATGTTAAAAATACACGTTTCTTTTTACATGTTACTTTTTGATACTTTCGTAATGTTTGACTATACTTAACATATGTTTTCTAAAAATATGTCTATATTTGATTTTTGATTTTTCATAAATGACAAAAGATAATATTATTTTAAGAAAAAAACACCATGCGCATTGAAGGGTTAATTTAACTGAGATTTGTATTTGTATTTTTTATTTAAATAAGATTATAAATTTACAGCAATATTTAAACCCTTTATGCAACGTGAGATGCTAAAATTAAATACTTTCAATAAAATAAATTTTTATGCTACAAAAAATCGACTCGGCTCACAAGTGAACTCTCAGGCGGGAATCGAACCCGCAACCTTTGGAAGTCCGGTCCAATGCTCTCCCAATTGAGCCATTGAGCCTTGTGAACACTCGTCGATATTTTCTAGTACCTTTCTAATTGTTGGATAGCGTTGTTTCATCAATGAGAGGAACGTCCTCTCGTATTCGAAAGAAACATTTTTACAAATGTTTGGGCACTGGATTAAGATAAAACAGCCATTTAGTTTAATAACTTTTATATATTTTTTGTATTTTTTCAATGCTATCTTATAAGATAAATTATATAATAGAAAAATACTAGAAAAAATCAACTTGCCTCACAAGTGAATTTTCAGGCTGGAATCGAACACGCAACCTCTAGAAGTCCGATCCAATGCTTTTGAGCCTAGTGGACACTCGTCGCTAGTACCTTTCTAATTTCAAAGTAACGGTGACTCAAATAAGGAAACCAAAACAAAAAATAATCGCATTTCGTGACTAAATATTTAAAAAAAAAATTGAAATAATAATCCTAGCTATTTATAAGGATTGTTCATTATACATACTACTTTCATTTTATTTACATAATTAAAATACGCCTGTTCATTATTAACTGGTCCAATGAGGCAACTTTAACCTAATAATTTCACCTCACACAATCGCTTTCTAATTATTCCACTCCTGCACAAATATTTTAGAACTAAAAAATTTTGATCATTAGTATACATCTTTTTGACCAATAATATTATTCTTGTGTCTTCACGTGGTTGTTTTTTGTTGTTAGGAAACTTTATATATTTTTTGCTGTATTAAAGTTCTTGAAATGTTTGATAGCATGGAGCATCGCAAATGACCTACAAAAATATCTTTATAGAACAACCTTTATTGCTCGTGACTGTTCGAAAAGTACGTGTTCATTCTGCAAGTACGGGTACTCAAGTGTTAAAGTAATGCTAAAGATAGTATCGAAATGAACTCCTAAATCGGAAAAAATGTCAATAAAACTGAAAGATGTTATTTAGAAAAAAATAGACTCAGTTGAACATTTCTTTGTTATGGATTAATGAACTTGATTTGTTATGGATTATCGATATTGTTTGATATCAATATAATATAATATGACTACTAGGACTGAAATGAAAAATGCTCTTATTTATTTGTATTTAATTTATCAAGGTACATGTACCAACCCAAATCGCGTCCACTCACTTTGACGCGTCGGTTCGCAGAATGGAGAAGTATTTAGAACTGTGATGATAAAATTATACTATTCTAATAAATCAATGAATCCAAAGTTGCTCTTTATCGTAGATATACACATATGTGACATACACATGACATACATAAGCAAATGCATGAAACTGGAAATTCATGCTCACAAATTGTGGCGTTAAATTCTAGCAGATGGAGTTCAATATCAATGAAGAAACTTTGAAATTTTGTGAAAGGCTGTTGATTAGTTGTCATTACCTACTCCAATCACAGTTAATTTTAGTAATTCATACAAAACAAAGCTAAGGAACTGAAGACGATATTTCTTAGCATATTACTAGTTTAAGATGGACACAATATTTCAGTAATCATAGTAGTTTTTACTTGTAGCCTTTGGACAGATAAACTAAACTATACATTCCCTTGAGAGTGTTAAATGCCATGAGATCAATCTTATGACATTAATCATTCTCACGGGAATATCTGGACGTAGGTATGGCAACGCATCGATGATGTACACAATTTCTAAACTTTTGTTTTTGTTCTAATTACTTCTAGATTTTGCGCGTACATCTATTTAAAAACAAAACAATATGTTAGCTATGTAAAACTTACTGTACATTTATTTATAGTTGTGAAATGCAATTACAAATTTTATTGTATGTTTATGCAGCGGAATCAATTTGCTTATTTTTCAAGACTAATTTACCGCTCGGCATAAACATCACAAGGTACTAATTACTCGTAACGTTATTTATATCTATTTCATTAAATGTGATGGCACAATAAAATTTAGAGCTTTCATAGCGCGGGTGATAAATTATATATCTAAAAGTAACTTCAATAGTAGCATTTATTTGCATATTGCAAGTACATACAAATATATGATTTTCAGATTACTAATATAATATTTTATATACAATAGCATAGCGATATAGGTATTTTATTTACATATTACATGGCAATGTGGTTTGGTTCAAACATTAAAACACTTAACTACTTAATAAAGTATACACATAAAAATTGATTTGCATTTCAGTTGGAATATAAGTATTGAGTTGGGTTTGTGCTAGAGACAGCCCATAATATAAAATTTTACACTTAAAACAATGTCTTTTGTGGTCTGTTTTAAAAAGTGCACATCTTTTATAAATAAAAAATATTATGTACAATGTTTTATACATTTACAAAGTGCAACTGAGACAGTATGAGACGGTGTCCTATTTAAATGTACTTACTTCTTAATGGAATAAGAAAATGTAACGAGTTACAAGCGAATCAAAAAGAATTACCTATCCACTAATATTAGGTTCCTACATGAGACATCGTGTCGCCCTAACCTTGTCAACGTGACGACACTATTAACAAAAATATATTTTTTATAAGAATTTTTTTTTCTACCTGAATTGTTAATGCGTTCTTTTATTTAAAGTTATTGTTCAAACAATTTTTTTAGGTGTTGAATTTTATAAATTAAATAGGTAATTCATAGTTATAACAGCTGAAATAATTATTAGTGTCATCGTTTTCAGTAAATAATATACTTTGAGCATATAGGCGTTTGTTATATTTTTCTTAATGATTATCAGAAAATAATATGCATTAATATTTATTGTGCATAAATCCGTTTTTGTTATGTATGGCCGAAACATAGTAATGTTAAACTAAACATGTTATGGCAGCAGATTTTGATTAAATAACAATTTATATTTAAAGAACTTAGAATACCCTTGAATTGAACCCAGGATTTATGTGATGGCGGTGGCTGGACCAATAGAGTTATCATTGGGAAATTGGCTGATAGAATATCTTTTGCCATTAAGGCCACTATACTTTTTCATCCAGGTAAGTATGTCCGTTTTGCCTGACATAGTGTTATTCAAATAATGTAATGACAATGTATCAATATTCCCCAAGTCTTGTAGAGATATAGGTAACGGAGAGTAAGATCATCAAGATCAAGATTAATACTATAACAACAATCTAGTTATTTCACATTTGGAGACTGACTTCCATGCTGTTGCTCCCACTCTATGTTGTTGATCAAGTTCTTATAGCAAATGAACAAAAACTTAATTGCAAAATGTCCTTGAGATATGCTATATGTATAGTACAAATAGCAGAATAATATATTTATTTATAGTTTGTTCTTCAAAATTACATCGGAAAACTACAAAATTAGATCGAAAGAGTAAAAAATCCAACTGTAAAAATATATTTGGAATTTTGAGCCGTAGTTTGAATTACTATTTATAAAATAAAATTTACCACTTACTTAAACTAAAGTATTCTTTGAAATTTGTGACAGTGATATCTTTTCGTTACTTGTAATAATTAGGAAAAAATAACTAATTTAAAAAGTATGTGGCTTAAAAATTATTATTTAAGATGTTTGAATTCCGAGTGGCAATAACAACTGAGAATCTGGTCACCAAGTAACAAATTCTTAAAAGGGGAAGATTGGTTCGAATTGTCCTATAACAGAAAGATTACGACTATAGTAGTACAATATTAAAGTATTGTAAATAACAAAAGCAATGAAATTAGAATTGGTATTTTACTACTATATATACCAAAACGAGTTTCTTCAATGTTGACATGTGCGTAGAACTCGTAAGTTGCATCTGAATATAAGAAACCGTGATTGTCTTATTCTTTCCATTATTTCCGTGCGTTCTAAGCAGGTATACGGCGTCACTCTTGTCCCACGCTCTCGCCCTCGTACCAACTGGTTTCGCTTTAAAATTAAACTAATTATCACAGTTTTAAAATTAAATAACACTCGCATAGCTACGCTACTTACGAGTAACGTAAACATAGCGTTCCTTATGGACTAAATTAATAAATAAGTTATATAATGTGAAGAGCGTCGTGCGAGCACCTATAAAAATGAATAATATTTACACAAATTACAAATTACATTTCCTATACAAAAATTAAGTAGAAAAAAAAAACAAAATATGCTGTTAACTACAATAAAATTCATAGTTGAATTAATCCAACAAGCTAACATTAGCCATCACACCAATGGCACGAAGCGTGCGCATGCGCACATTTATTTGATAACAGTCAATAGTCAGGGGAGATCAGTCTATACGTTGTAATATATATCACATCGTTATTAGCGAGCACTCACACTGTCGTTTCGTTTCGCCGAAGGGGCTGCAGTTCACGTTGTAGATCATTGTAATACTCGTGATCCGACATAGATTCTTCTTCAACGGATCGCTGTGGTAAGTATTTGCTCGTGCCAGGTTGTGCCACTTCACTGCCACTTCCCTCACTAACACATAACGATTCCAGAGGAACTGGTTCTGTGGGAATCCCTAGTGTCTGAGCTGGAACACTCTCATCCGACATCAAGTACTCAGGATTGTCTACACACCGCTTCGGGCCTACGAAACTACTATAACGGAGTTCCTTCATATCCGGACCCTCGCCACCATCTCCTATTAAATCCATGTATGTTGACGAATTCTGATTGTGCTGTGGCGATGGCATCAAATAATCATCTTCATCCAGAGGTAGGTTTAATTTTAAATTACCAACCTGAGCTTCTTTTGTCTTTGACATTGTGTCGAAGTTTCCTTCTAAGCCACAGTCCGTGCCAATTTTCATCGGATCGCTACAATATCTTGAACTGGAACTATCAGTGGCGCAAACCCCATTATTGTAGTAATGCCTTAATTCTTGGCTATCGGCGTTATTATGATGATTATACCTAAGAAGTTCGTGATCCCAAGTTTCTGGTTTAGCAGAGCCGTCAGTAGTAACGAAGTCTGCTCCAGTGCCATTATTAGCCCACGACGACGATGTGCAAGGCTTGAGGGAACTAGTTTGTGTCTCGATACCGACACTCGCTACAGACGTGGCCGCAGTGCCTGGTAGCGTCTTGAATTTCGGTTGCAGATACTCGTCTGCTTCTACTAGTGGTTCAGGTCCTTCCATAGCTGACGACAGGTTTCTAATTAATTCTTTTTCATCCTGTAATGTACAAAATATAATGTAAATATAGCTTTAGTAAAATAATTGGAGCGGATGAAGCGAAGCTCCCATGGATCAGCTTTAATGGCGCAATGTCTGTTACCCCATAACTTCCCGAGTTCTTAAGCGATTTTAATATTTTTATGTTAAATCGAATCAACAGGTTTAGGACCAGATAGTGACGGAATTTTGAAATTCGCTAAAATTCGCTAAAAATGAAACAAAAAATAATTTTTATTTTTTTAGGTATTACGCTCCGCTCCAATATATGGTGCTAGCGTAGCTTTATGCTTATCGATTGCATCGCAAGTAATAATATTTTTTTATTAAATATTATCTAAACCTACAGAATATGAAAGTATCAGTTAGATTGGGAACCTCTAACCCTCTTAAATAGAAACGAAGAGTGAATATTTCAAATCTACGCATAAACTATTTTTCGAATTTTCGAATTTTATATTATTATTTATGTATGAAAATTGTTTACCTGAGTAGAATAGGATGGGAGACGCATGAACTTGTCTCCTGGAATTACGAGATATCTTCCAGGATCTCTTGCCATTTCAGCGAAAGTATCAGCTAGTTGTTTAAAAGTAGGTCTACTGTCTGCATCTAACATCCAGCATGACACCATAATACAGTATATGTCTAATGTGCAAATGCTGGGCTGCGGCAATTTTAAACCATTTTCTATCAACTCGGGGACATTTCTGGCTGATATATTTTCATAAGGACGTGCACCGTAACTTAAAATCTCCCATATGGTCACTCCAAATGCCCAGACGTCACTTTTATGAGTGAATATTCTGTGCTGAATGCATTCTAAAGCTAACCATTTAATTGGCATTTTGCCGCCGGCAGCCTTATATTCGTCTTCGTTAATATCTAACAATTTTGCTAAGCCAAAATCTGTTATTTTAACACAGTTTGGAGTTTGTACTAAAACATTTCGAGCTGCTAAATCACGATGTACTAATCGTTTCTCTTCTAAATATGCCATCCCACGTGCGATTTGAGTACACCAGTTTAAGAATGCTTTAGATCCTATCTTTTCTTTATGAGTTCTTACGTAGTCAAGTAAGCATCCCAGAGGCATTAGCTGCGTTATCAACATCATTTGGTTAGTCATACAAACTGCCAATAATTGAAGTAAGTTGGGATGCTCTACGCTTGCCATAATATAAGCTTCCTCGAGGAACTCCTTGCTGGTGTTAGCCCCGGTACCTTCTTTTAAAACTTTGATCGCTACAGGTATCTTAACATTTTCCCCTTCGGGAACCCATACGCCTTTGTATACTTTGCCAAAGGCTCCAAACCCGAGCATACCTCCACGACGAAGTTCAGCTTCTTTGACAATTCTTAATTTTGCTAAGTTTGGTTTAACGTTAGTTGGGCGCAAAGGTTCATTATCTTCGCAACCGGTTAAAACCAGAGTCATTTTGACTGCTTCTTTTTTTGCTTTTGCTTTTTGTCTGCACGTGTAACCTATTATGCCAAGTATGACCAGGAGCAGGAATGCAATTATTAAAATAATTATTAATACAGTCGGTGTTCTGGCAGTAGTCATATTAGGTAAGCCATTAGCTAACTCAGAGCAGAAAGGTTCCTCTATAGGATTTTGAAGTAATTCATCAAAATATATTTTGTGGGGAAGATTTTCAGGGCAAGTATCGGTGCAGTTAAAGCCAGACGCATTGCCGAAAGAATTTGACGTGGCAAGGAGAACTTTTAAGTTTTGACATTTGATACAATCAGTGGAGGTGGGCCCTATACAGCCTTTACATTCTTGATGGCATGGCGTACAGGTTTTGTATTCATCGTCGGTGAAATGATCTGCGGGGCATTCGTCTTCGCACTGGTCGCCTCTTTTAAATCCATTGCAAACTTTGCATACTTGCTCGTGAATACCAAAACCGGTGCACTTTTTGCATAAGGGGTGGCATTTTCGACAAACTACTTTTACTTTATCTTCCAGAGGCTTAACGTTGTCCACCCATTCATTATAATATCCGTCAGGACATGGTTCATTTTCTGCAAGGCAACTTCCAACTGTGGCTTCAACGCTTATGATCGCTTTCTTACAGAAGTTGCATCCACCTTCACCTACTGTATTAGCTGGGCCAGTGCATCCATTAATGCAATTGTAATGGCAAGATTCACAAGTGCCATTATCTGATGAGTACCTTGTTTCCGGGCATTCGGCGACACAATAAGGACCATCGCGGACATGTTTGCATCTCGTACAGTTGGCTCTACTTGGTCCTGTGCACCCATCCAAACACTCGGAGTGACACTGTCTACATAACTGCGGACCAGCTTGGTACAACCTGAAATCAGAGTAATCATATAATAAATCTATGTTTTTCTGAAATCAATAGAGAAGTTATCACCAAGTTATCATGGTACCAATGATACCAATGGTACCAACGGTACCAAGTTATCAGATCAATGTTTATAAGTTGTCAACTGACAATAGATCACAAACGATTTGGATTGCTTAGATTCCTACTTATGGGTTACCAGATAAAAATATTCTCTTTTGATTTCGCTTAGCATAAAAATAATATTTAGTAACCCACCCTGGTTGTACACTGCAGTTCTGAATACATGTTTCGCCAACTTTATAGTTCTGACAGGAAAGGCATTGATCCGGTCCCGGGCCCCAGCAACCGTCGGCTGAACATTGAGGATCGCACACCAAATTTGATTTTTCTGTTGAACAAAGTCGCTGTTAGGCGTAAAAAAATAAAAATTCGCAGATTTTATCTAAGAACGTCTTGATTCTTGGGATTTGAAACGCACAGCTTAATTTAGCTTTTGCTGTTAGTTTGGTTAATTAGTGTAAAGATAATTCGCTAGCAAAATAAGTAACAACAACCACCTCATAATGATAAAACAGGAAAAAAGAACCATCGCTTTTGCAAATTATAACTTTCTAAACTTAATGTAACCTGAGGATCCTCATATACTAGAAAAATCGCATAGCAAACTCACCACAAGTTCTTTGATCACCATTCTTCTGAATGATCTGTTTATGATCTTTTGATTTGACTAATTTATTCCAGGCTATCTTTTCAGCGAAGCAGAGATTACTATTCTCCATGATAGCTATAGCACCAGAGTTTACTCGCTTTAATGACTTCAAACCTAATGATCTCAAAGATGTCTTGACTATATACAAAGAGGCGAATAAGTTCTCTACGACTTGACGTCCTCCAATAACTTCCAAATTTCGGAAATATGATAGGCTTGTGAAGTTGGGGTGAACAGCTTGAACGTTCAAGTAACCAGTCACCTCACGTACGGTGCTGAACACTTCGAGGGCATCTGGTTTCATTTCAGGATAACGTTCGCCAAATGAGTAATCAGAATTAACATGTTGGAATCCGGTAAAAGTCATTTCAAGAATTTCAATAGAGCCATCTATAATGGTACAGTCTTTGAAGCTGTCAATATTTCCTGAATGGATTGGTTTTTCCGATCGACAAGTTTTAGGACATGTCACATTACAAGGAATGCATTCTCCGTTTACTGCGGTTTTATTTGGAGGGCAGCTTCTTACGCACGCTCCATTATCTTTTAGAAGATGTTCTGGGCAATTTCGTACACACGTAGCCCCGTACGCATATTTTCCATTAGGGTTAGGTTCCCAAGAATAATTGGTCGGATTGTATATTTGCATTGGAGGACACTCCTGGGAGCAAGTACCTTCGTCATAAAAGTTTCGACATGCGAGGCATTGACTCGGCAGAGGGCCGGTACAACCACCGGCGCAAAATGTATTACAGCAATCGCGCGGGTTTGGTCCAAAGCAACGTCCTTGGGCGCATTGTGGACTACAGTTCGTTTTCGAGAACTTTTGACAATTTTCTGGGCCTTCCCCCCAGCAACCAGCTTCACAGCTTTCGTGGCATCGCGGACAACTACGTTCCGCTGCCTGAAAGTCGTAAACGTATACATATGTAGCATTGGGGCCTGTTATGATCTCATCCCAATTAATAGTCTTCACGTGGCATAGGTTGTAATTATTATAAACACCAACACTGCCGCGCAGAACATCTCTTAGCGCTGGCAGTTCTAGTGTGAAAGCAGTAGACATCGTGACCAAGAGAGCGAATTGCTCTACTCGTACATTGAGTTTGAAGAGTGTACGCCCACGGATGATTTGCAATTGGGGCAAGATAATTTGTCGAACTTTTACGTGTGAAATGAGGACGTATCCTGTCACTTCTCTTATATATTTGAGAAAGGATAAGTCCATGGTTTCGTTTTCAAGCCATGTCAGCTCGAGATTCCCGTCGACGTAGGTGCAGTTCGTAAAGCGGTCTCGAAGATTTCGGTAGTGCGTATCCCGGTTCGAGGGTACTGACATCCGCCCGTTCGTCCCGATGCATACTGAAAACAAACATAATAACAATTATTAGTAAAGGAGTTTATGTCCAATATATTTTTATACGCGTAAAACAAAAATTAAGGAACATTAATAACGGAATCTGCTCCGTGTGTTTGAGCAAAGTTCTTTGGAATCTTAATGCCATTAATAATAAATCCCACGCACTATATTTTTTTTCTTCGAATTCTCAAGAAGGAAAATTATGTCGAGGGTAAAATGAATCACCCACTAAATTTAGAGATTGAGTGATATTACTGCTTCGAGTCACCCCGGTATGATCTTAAATTACAATACGTTTAATAAAAACAATGCGTTTGTAGGTCGGCTGATCGACAAGTTAGGAACTGCGCGGCTAACGAAGAGGCGGTGCCGTGTGGGCGGGCTTAGAGCCTGTTTTCTCTACTACGATACACGTAACACCGCTATCCGTGACTAAACTATGAAATAGTTACAACGCCCGGTTCGTAGCGACTACAACAAGGGAAGTGGAAGTGAACAGACAGTGGAAAACGAAATAAGTTTTAATGTATAAAATAGTCACAAAATTTTATCGTCTATCAGATTGTTATTGAAACAAGGCAACAAATACACAACTGTGCTATTCAAGAATACATGATGTTGGTGTTTAACTTTGTTTTGAAATAGCGTTTAATTTTATGTGCCGTGAAGTAAAATTTAAGACAGACAAGAAAATTAATGTATCCAAATATCAAACCTCTTATTTATATATCATTAACAAGGTTTACGTTACCAGATACTTTTATAACCAGTATAACACAAAAGATCCTTTTGTAGGTAGACCCTTCAAAGAGGTGGCGTGCGATTTTGTACTTTCACACCCCGAAGTTGTGGTCGAGAATACATGCCTTACCGTCGAGAGAGCTTTTGAGTGTATGACTTACAAAAGCACAGTTTTTATGAAAGGCAACTCCATGGAAATAACGCGGTATTCAAAGCGTAACGTAAAATTTACCTGCTCCACCAAATAATAGACTAAATTTCTATCTGCATACAGTGGAGCAACTGTCATATGATATGTTTACCTACCTATGCTACGTTTGGTATTTTAAATGGATTTTGAAAGTTATTAAATTACGTGAAATTAACTGCCCGTTTTTTTTATAAAGTTTATATAAGTTTCTCCTCGTATGGTTTTATATTTAATATACCTACATCTATCAGAAATTATTTAAGTAGACGTCATCTAAACACATCAGTTTTTTTATAAGAACCTTTATATTCTGCCAAGCTCTAGATATGTAAGCGCAATATTTTTAATAAATTGTTTCATAATGTTTAATCTTGTCGGGGACGAAGACCGTCTGATCGTTTTACTTTCGAAAATACCACCCATGTGTGATATAACCAGTGAGATTAAAATGTCTCTCTGTAGCGGCGCCACGGCAACTATTGTGTTGATTTCAAAATTCACCGTGTTAACGACTGGTGTTAACGTAGTGGGCTTGAAATGTCACTGCGAGCTCGAAGCGTGTCTGGGATTTATGTTTTTTTAACGTTGATTGTCGTATGGTCAGTAGAAACCCAGTGTCCGGTCGACCCAGATGACAATATATGATAGTATTCAAGTGTAGCTATGACGTCGCGCTCGCTGCACTGATTCCAATCTTCAAAACTATGTAACAACACTGTTGTTGAACCGACTATAACCATTTGGTAATAAAACGTGGTAGTAAACACTATCCGCCATATTTTGTTGCAACCAAGCGCCCACATGTAGGCGACCACGCAGACAGAGCCTTTCAAATATGCACAAATTTATGCTTGTTGTCCGAGTTAAGGTCAGTGTGAGTACTGAATACTTTTAAGAAATAAATTTAAGTATAACATCGTTAACAGTATTATGATTGCGTAAGTGTCTGTTACATTTCCACGGCGAAATCGCTGATCAAATTTTAATGAAATTTGGTATAAAGTTTGCTTAAATTCTGGAGTGGGACACAGTCTTCTTTTCTGTGGGAAAAATCTTACGTTCTCTCAGAATTTTAAGTAAGCTACGTAACCTGATTCCTGGCAGCCGCTGGTCAAATATCAGTACTTAATGTCTATTGCACTAGCAAATGTGATATAGTAACTATGATAAATCATATAGGGTTACTATGAACCAAGGCAGGAGAAAAATATTAGAAGATTAACAGGAAGAAACAAAGAAAAATTAATACTTATAGCATAGATGATTATCAGCTACTTTCCGCCATTTTACCATCCTGATTGCCTTTAAAACAAGCAACCAGTTTGAAACGCGTAATAGTTGCGTTTAAGGTTTGCTGCATGTGAACGACTATAGCGTCCTTAAGCAATCTTTCATAGCGTAAGCGCACCGATTACGACTGGTTCCTCTCAACTCCGTGTTTTTATCCAGTTACTTGCATTCTGAAGCTGGGAACCCGTTTGGTTCCTTCATTTCGTTCTGGCCGGCCGACCTTTCACTACAATATCGCTCCTCGGGTTTACTGTACTGCTTTGCTTTGGGTGATTAAGTAATGAGATAGAACAGACGCGTTAATGTATATAAAACCTTTGAAAACTCCTAATCAAAGGTATGATAATCTGTATTCTTATGAATTTAATTAAGATGCAGATTATTAAACTTTTGGATCGAAAATATACAAAATTACAAATAAAATTAATAACAAAATAATTGTGTAGTCAACAACACATCAAAGGTTTATGAAACTTCAAAGTTTCAACTTCAAGGCCAACATTTAAAATTTAGTATAAATTAGAAAATGTGTAATACTTTAATTTTATCTGCTGTACTTATAAAATAATTTGTTATGACTGACGGACAGATAACACGTAATCTAAACCGCTGAACCTGAAGGGGAGTGTTTATAAAAGGGTGACGAGGTTTACTGAAGGATTTCTTAAAATTCAATCCCTAAGGGGTTGTCCTTAATAACTCGCGGGTGAAACTGCGGGCGAGAGCTAGTTGTATATAAAATTCTTGTGTATGTATGTCACTGAACTTCTTCCAAATGGCTGGACTGATTTTATGAAATTTCTCGTGTGTATTTGATTGTGTAGCTGGATGATTTTCTTTCAGAACTACACCAGGTATGTATTGAAAACGGACAGGACGTTTGGCAGATGCGCTAATATGTAGATATAATCTACTAATTTTTTATTGGACGTGGTACGGTTTCTATTTTCATAAAAAAGCTTGTGTTTGAAAAATGGCTCAGAATCTTAAAGATCTCTTGGTAGTGTTACTGCCGTATTATAGGAACCCCGTATTATAGGAGTCCCAGGGGTTCAATAAGGTTGGGCCTGACAATGCCCTGGCTAGTTGGGATAAGTTACAGTTTATCCATACTATGGTACCCGCGTTTTATCCTGAAGTAGTTTAAAATAAACAACATAAAGAAATTATTCTGTGTTATAACTATTAAATAGCGTCGAAAAGGCCAAATAGGTCAAAAAACCCGCATATAATTTTAATTTCATTAAATTTAAGTATATAACCGTTAATTTAGTTTGAATTTTGTTAATGTCTATGGTTTATATTGAAATGTTATTCAAATTTATGCATTTAGGTACCTGCGTAAAAGTTGTTATAATGTAGGACTTAAAGAAAAATCAAATGACTATATATATATAGACTTGTTTTTTTTATAATTGTAGAAATTAATTAATGTTGAAAATTAATAAAATTTTTAAACACATATTTGGGACCATCCTACATCGCCTCAAAGTCAGAGGAAGGAATGTTACCTACTTTTTGGAATTTTTGGTTGGTTCGTGTAGTTTGTTATTTTATTATAAGCAATATATATACATTCCTGCATTGGTTATGCTAAACTGAATTTCATCTAAAACATTGCTGTGATGTGTAATTTTTACCTAATTAAAGTTTTGCTCAACGTGAGCAAGGATGTAATAAGTAAATAGACAAGTTACGTATTTTGTTTCATAATGGAAAATATTTTCAAAGGAGCCATAACTAACACTATTTTGAAAGGAGCCATAACTAACACAGAAAATGACAGCAGTGTTTACATATAAATAAAAAAACCTGTAGCATACAGGTTTACTGACTCGCGCGGGTCAAAAACCTGTCAAGCTAATCGTGCATACCATTAAAACGTGATCAGACCTAGCATAGTCGTTACTTCATAAAATACATAAAACCAGAATGTTTGGTATGTTTATGTTAATACATACAGTCGATTTTATTTTAGTGATAAATTAATGATCGTGAGCCAATTAAAAAGTTTTAAAAACTAATAAAAACAGTGTATTTCGTCCATCGTAATTAGTTTTCCTCCTAATAATCATGTTAGCCAGTTATCTGCATTAGGCGATAATGTAAAATCTAAGTAAAATGGTGTTTTTCTATTTATATTACTTAATAATTCCATAGTAGTACATATTTAAAACAATTTACTTAGTAATTATGAATATTCTCTCTCTATAAGCGTATTTGTGTGTGTGTCTGTTCGAGTGCGTGCGAGTGTGTCTGTTCGAGTGTGTGTGTGTGTGTGTGTGTGTGTGTGTGTGTGTGTGTAGTAAAATTTGTAATTATATAAAGTTTTGAAGAATTGTTTTATATTTCGTTCAATCTAAAATAAACATTACGTAAAAATCATTTAACCGAAAACCGATTAAGGCAGCTCTAAAACTCTTAAAACAAAAAAATAAGAAAATTAGTCACGGGTTCTTCAGCAAGCAATATGAAGGAAGTTTAAAAGATGAGGCCAAAAAGAAATCAATAAAGAAACTCGAACTCTATCTATGATTTCAAATTAGTAATAAAATAATCAAAATAATATGGATAACGAGATGATAAATAGATTGCTGTTAAGGTTTAACATAATAAAATTGGAGTGTCTGTTTGTAATATTGAAATAACCGTTTTTCACTACATGCATATGAATATATATATGGTACATACACCAAAATAACATGTTTTACAATTTTTGTCTGTCTGTCTATCTGTTTTTTCCGGCTAATCTCTAAAATGGCTGGACCGATTTTGACGAGACTTTTATTGGCAGGTAGCTGATGTAATAAGGAGTAATTTAGGCTACTTTTATTTTAGAAAAATAATATTACTGCCACAGCAACGCGTGGCTGGGTCAGCTAGTGAAAAAAAAATGAGTCGCTACTAATAAACTACTATGAAATATAATAGAAAATGGGTAAGCAATTGATAAGAACATGTTATGAGCTTCTGAAAGATCTGTTAAGTTAAAAATATAGTTAATACACTCAGCGGCAGAAAAAGCGGCCCCGCACTATCGCCACCTCATAAACAAAGTATGCAATATTTATGAGACATTTGAATGAGGGTAGATGTCAAGTGGATTGTTTAGTTAGATAAAGTGGGTAGTTTGGGATTAAGTTGCGTTGTACAAAATTTTTGTAAAATTTTTTGACAGTGTTGTTTCGAAAGTACACAAAGACGGTTAGTTAAATTGTTTTTGTTAATTTTGTGTGAATACTTATTTTAACTATATGTTTATTTATTTAATTTTTTATTAATTTCGATTGCAGAAAAAAATTAGAAGATGCGAATTACAGCTGCTCAGGTTGCTCAGGCAGTAATGTTAATTGACCAGGGAAGAACTCAACGCGAGGTGGCTGTACTTCTCAACGTTCCAGGCACCACGTTAAGAAGAGCTCTCACAAGGTACCGGGAGACTGGTCTGTATACATGGCGACCAGGAAGTGGTCGAGTTAGGTGCACCTCCGCTCGTGACGATCGATTCATCTACTTGGCTGTACTGAGAAATCGATTTTTAACTGCGGTCGAGATCAGGCGGCGGCTACAGACGGCAAGGGTAGTCATTGTTAGTGAAAGAACAATTAGAAGAAGGATGGCAGAACGTGATTAACGCGCACGGAGACCAGCACGAGGGCCAGAATTGGGGGGACTTCACAGAGTTGCGCGGTTAAGGTTTGTGAACACGTAAATTGGACACTTGATCAGTGGGCTAAAGTGTTGTTCACAGACGAGTGCAGAGTGGCCTTACGAGCACCAGATGGTTGTGAGAGAGTGTATCGGCGACAAGGAGAACGGTTTCTTCCCATCACGACGCGTCAAACTGTCAGATACCAAGGTGGGTCCATAATGGTGTGGGGAGGAGTGTGTTCAGAGGCCCGCACAGAGTTGGTTTTTGTAAATATCCCCCTCACAGCAGCCAGGTACATTGAAGAGATCCTTGAAGATCATGTTATGCCATTCGTGGGTTTTATTGGTGAAGATGATTTTTTGCTAATGCATGGCAATGCAAGAGCACACGTGGCCAGAAGCGTTGAATTGTACTTGGACGCTGTTCGTATTCATAAGCTGCAATGGCCTGCTCTCAGCCCAGACATGAATCCAATCGAACATGTCTGGGACATGCTAAAGAGGTGCGTTCGAGCACTTCCGAACCTGCCTGAGACCTTTCGGGACTTAAAAACAGCTCTCACTACAGTTTGGAAGGAAATTCTCCAAGTGGAAATAAAAAAACATCCTACAAAGCATGCCAGGTTTTGTGTTGAGTTGATGAGTTGTTGATCTGTTATCAAACTCTGTTATCAAATGTGTCTTGCATTAACAAATTTAGTGTCCCCAACACAAGACAAGCATATTTCTCATATTTTATAGCAATCTTAATATATATAAATTACGTGTCACGTTGTTTGTCCGCGATGGACTCCCTAAACTTTAATTTTAGCACAGCAACGCGTGGCTGGGTCAGCTAGTAACTTATAATATTGCAAACATGACAAAGTATTGATATTATTTATATAGGTAGTAATTTTTCAATTTTGGTTCGACTCGTTTACCACTAAAGACTAGGTTAGATAGTTATAGATAGACTAGGCGCTCTTACTATGGTACACCTACAATAAATCAAATCACTGATACAAGTCTTCCTGAAATAAAACATCATCAAAGAAATGCTGTACCTATTCTAATTGTAATTTTCTTTAAACAACAAGCGAAATCGGGCAGTGACCGGCCTCACGTCAAGAACTTTATTTAACAATGTTGAAATTTTAATAAGAACTTTCAGGGTTGAAAAAGTCATCCCCAAGGGTAAATATTTTCTAAAACGCTTTTATTTCTATTTAAAAGCTTAGAAAATAACTTAAAATAGACAGGCTTACTCTAAGAAAATATGGAACCTCCATTTATGTTATTTTATGATCAAAATCATTATTACATTAAACATTAAACTTCAATCCGTTTTTCACTTTATTAAGGATACATTGTTTTAAATGCTGATGCTCGTGTCCATTTTTTGTACCAGAAGTATATTGTATGTTGTTATGATGCTCATTTCAAACATAGTAGATTTTTCATAAAAATACTTTTAATATGAAACTTCTAATATGATGCAGATTTCGTTTCGTCGTAAAGTTTAAATCCTTTATTCACCGCATTAAAGGTAGAATATTTTAAAAACAATTTTTTTACAAGGATCTTGTGTAGGTAGGTATTCAATTTTATATCACTAGCTTAAAATATAAGAGACTCACATACAACAGCATATCCCCTATTTCACCTCCTTAGGTGTCTAGTTTTGTCTAAATCCTTTCTTAGCGAGAGTTTTCACCCCTTTATCGTAAACACTCTTTAAATTTCAAATCTCGTTGTCTGTCAGTCAGTTAGGTACTCATGACAATATTGA
The DNA here is from genome assembly GCA_927399485.1 of Calamotropha paludella. Classification (NCBI taxonomy): domain Eukaryota; kingdom Metazoa; phylum Arthropoda; class Insecta; order Lepidoptera; family Crambidae; genus Calamotropha; species Calamotropha paludella. Next base: position 24,799,972 of record OV656803.1, on the reverse strand, counting down.
TTAAAGATTAATTACATACCTAGACAAAACATACATGTTTGGCTATTATTTGGATATTTTTTGTGAATGCAAGATATTAAAGAAGTCTATAAATATTTAAATGTTTACGCCACTTCGAGAACACGTAATAAATAGCCTGCGGAGACACAAGTCGTAGTAAAAGAAAGATGTAGTGAAAGGCAATAAAAATGAGAACATTGTCATGACTTGAAGCGGCTGGAAAAAATTAGATAACATGCACAATTCTATAACTTTTACTCCGTTAAATCAATAACTTAAGTTGCTCATTTTAGATTTAACGTAAGTGTTAGAAAAGTACGTAATAATTATCGTCAAATGATGATATTTGATTTGATCGCACTCATTTGTTTTTTCATCTACTTTCTTGTTTAACGGCATTTTTAAGAACAAGGTAGATAAATACCTACAGATATGTTTTTTACCTTCGTTATAAAAACGATGTAGAAGTAAAGTGTTCTTTTTTTGAGAAAGTACAGCTTACTAGAATGAAGAGGGTAAGCTAAAAAAAACAGGAGTAAAATGGAGTAACCAGACAGTTTTTTCTCGTTTGAAATTTTTAGTTAATCGTGATCATTTACCAAGATTTAGCTAAAATAAAAAAAAGGATTAATTACTTTCAAAAGCTTATAACCTGTTATTTGAATCCAAGCCCCAAAGTACAATAGTATATATAAATTATACTAAAACAATGGATGTTTGCAAGCCTACGCATTGTACGTGTTTGGTTCCATAATAATGTCACTAAATATCGCCGTAAAGTTTGATTTGGCGACACAATATACAAACTCGAATATTTGATAAAGGTGCTAAATATTCAGGTGTGCTATTTACGAGTGAGTAGAGAGCTGTCTCATTAGCGTTATTATACGAAGTTAAATTTAAATCGCCGCTTTAATACTCATAAATTTTATACTAAATTCATCACATAGATACGAAAATGTTTGTTTTTGGTATAATTCATGGTCTGCACATAAAATACGTTGCGTTTTATAACTTAACAATAGGTACTCTTAATGAAAACACTGCATAAACGCGTCTAATACATATAAATATAGTCTTATTGGCTTTTAGGTTTTTTAAGCAATCGACGAAAAAAGTAACGATGTACAAGTTTATTTTGATAATGAAGAAAACACATCGTATTATTTATTTAAGTCCAATCTGGCGACCAAATAACCAAAACGATAAGTTATTTTTGTAACATTATTGTGATTGTTACCTACATGACATAATTTATTTTGTTTTAGAAACAGAGCTAAGCGGGACTTATTTGTGATACAAGTGCTATACAAATAATACATTTTGTCAAATGACTACGATACAAACTAACTTAAGAAGACATGTGAAGGTTGCAATTTCTTTATTTTTTTACTTAACTATAATGGGTTACTAAAAAACCATATTTTCCAGAGAGTAGTGATATATATATCGCTTTGCATCTTGGAAATATTATCATACAAAGAGCAATTTAATTGTTCCAAGATAGGCGTAAAGGCAGCAACTTACGAATTACCAACGAAAAGCTTTCCGAGCTATTTAAGGCTTCATTTATCGGTCCGCGATAGGCGTTGTTTACTTTATGTTAATTCGTTGATCATTGTACGTTATTTTTATGTGGGTTATACATTCACTAAACATTACAGCTGTGTTAAACTGTCACTGCACTGAGTAGGTGGCACTTACTCTTTCCTTTTACAAATTCCGAAGTCTTTGACTTATGTCTGGCTGGTAATGATTGGTGGTGTTTGTGGGGGCGCGCCGCGGGCGCGCAGGGCGCGAGAGCGAGGAGGCACAGGCACCACAGGAAGGCACGCGCAGTGACCATGCTGCGACATCACTCGCGGGTCTTGAGACACAACCGTCCGACACTAACTTCCATGGTGTACTGGTCTACCCGGTTTGAGAGCCGTGTTGCGCCCGCGCAGTCCACAGTCTTATGTATCGGGAGACACGGCCTCTTTTAAGCTTGTCTCGGCGCGGCGCTCTCGTGTTAAAGCGGGAAATTTATGAGTGTACCAAATATATGAAACGCGTGTTAGTTAAACTGACTATTTCAATAATTAAAGTTGCGGGCCTACTTTAAAACTAGTTAAGTACGTGTATAGATACGAATTACAAAAACCAAAAAATATAAAGAACAGAGGGGAATATCAACTAAATACTTAACTGAGTAGATTGTCCAAATACAAAAGAAAAAAATTGAAAGTTAATACTCCCATTATACATTTGTTCCTCTATGTACTTCATATTATTAACGACACCAATAAACTTAATGTTATAAAAATCAATCGGTCGTCTGTTGTGAAAATAAGACTTAATAAAATCTATATTGCAGTTTCAAAGGAGGTGTCTTCTGTCCCAAAGTTGTTTATATTCGTAAAGTAAAATTTAAAAAGAAACAAGACTACTTCCATTAGTATAATATGCTTACATTAAAATTGTTATTTTCAAAGTTATAATGTAACCATTTTATATATGTGATTACATCACAAGAGTTAAAATATCAAGAAATGATTACATTTATTGCTTCCGACAATTGTTGATGAATAGCAATTATTCTAAAAATGTCATATCATATTAACGACAAACGTTCGAATTGTTATACTGGTTATCTAGTATAGAAAAAAGAAAATTATTGGAGAAGCCAAACCAAGAACAAACATAACTACGCCCTATATAACAAACATGACTTTATGATGTATGGCACACAACTATTGTTCTTTGCGAAGCTGAGGTGATATTAGGCCGATTAAAAATTAAAACCACACTACTCAAGCATAAAAAATTAATTCAGTTTTATTCTTTAATAGAAAGCTAAACCAAAATGCTACTATCATTTTTGCCTTAATATTTACTACTTTGCAGATTAACAACATTTTTCAAACTGGCACATTCAGCATAGTATTTTAATATTATGTGAAAATATATCTTTTTTTGATTAAAAGAAATGATAATAATTTTATTCAAATGCTATTAAAAATAAGTTGCTTTAAATCGTCGAACGTTTTTACCTACCATCCATTCAGGACAGAACAGTAACAGAAGTAACGAAATTTACAATATTATACGTTGTCGCCATACTTAATACACAAAAAATCTGTTATCACAATTATATTAGTGTTATAGTTTCATTAAATCGTTGACCACACAATAAAGTCAACAAGTATCCGTTTTAAGTAAGTATCCTTAAACTTCTTTCCAATAATATACAGGGAATAAAGACCAAATTTAAGAAAGCAACAAAGATGTATGTTAAGTATATGTCAAAAATACTGAAGTTTAAAGCAAACTCATCGCCCAAGGCAGCACCCGTTCACGAGCATGACGCATGATGCAGCCATCGCTTCACTTTTCTCAAACAAATTTAAAATTTACTATAGCTGTAGCAAGACAGATAGGTAGTTTATTCTGCGAATAATGGACTAAGTTAGCCAATGCAAATAATATAATAATAATAATAAAGGTAGCCATTGCGTTCTCTTTCTGCAGAACGATAAAATTTTTACACTTTTTTTATTCAGCTTAATCAAAGCAGTTACAACTATAATAATTTATATAATATGGACATGGTTCACAGAAGACTTTTTCTAAAAGTCCCATGTCTGCACGAACTTAGTGCTATGGTCCGCCGCTGCCCTCTTACAAGCACAGGTAAACGTCGAGAAGGACGCAGATATGTGCGCCAGAGCAGCTCAGAAAAAGCCACGTTACAAAAGTTTAATAACTACGCATTGTACGCCCGTGTCGGTACCGGCACAAATAATTGGACTCTTAAAAAATACACCTAAAACTGTTTTTGTGATGGTCGAACCTATTGTAGCAACCTGATCTAATATACAGACGCAATTAAATTGTTGGTGCTATGCTGATGAGATATGATATGAAGTTTTTAATACGATATGACTGAGTGTTTTTGAGAAAATATTTTTAATATCGATGGGTTAGGTTGGTTGGGGTCTGTCGGCCAGTATAGACTTATATGCTGAGATTGACCAATTTCCTTTTTATTACATACTAGGCAAGGGCAAATAAAGACAGTATTTATTGTTTGTGCGTAAAATATCTTGCGTTCAGTCTGTTTTCCAACAAAAACTCAAAATAAAATATTTAAATATCATTTAGTGTTCTGTGATACGTCGTGTCAGTTCAAACTTTTGTTCAGGAAAGCATGGAAAAAGTGGACAGACAGTCGTAGCTTCTTTTATTTCTTTGTCACTCCAAAATAAACCAAAAGCTTATTGTGTAAGTCATATTTTCGAAATCATTCAATCTTGTAAAGGCGAGGTTAAAAGAAGTCATATTGTGACTTCTGCCCTGCATTGTTTTTAACGACTAGTTACGTTTAAAGACACCAAAACGGTTTATTGTCACTGGTATATTGTTTTTAATTTTGATGAAAACGTAATGACGGGTTTGATTTGGTTATACTCAGCAAAAAGTGCTTGATAAATTCAATCTCTTTTACAGTTATGGAAAATTAAGTAAATCTACCACCAAGTACCAGGACATTAATATGAAGTGAACAGTTATGGCAATACATAATTATAATCTTATTATAGCGTAAGTTAGGGGAAAATTTCTTTTACTTTCATTTTTAATTTTTAAGTGAAACTAACATTAAGGATGTTAAAGGAAATGACTAGTTTAAAGTTTCCTCATTTTTATTTTACTGCCAATTAAAAAATGCTAGCAATATAATTCATGATTTTTAGTACATATAAACGTTACTCAGATACTTAGTAAAGAATTAATAAATAAATAAACTCTTGATACAATTTATAAACATTGGAGCGGGGTTTAGTATTTTTACGTGTTTTTCTGTAACTGTAAAAATCTTTCACTATTCTAAAGCTAAACGCCATTTTGTTGTCTAATATAATATAAAAAATAAAGATTTAGTTATTATACCTATATAGCACTCATTACAAAGATGAAACATGTTATTATAAGGCAAATGATTTATAAATGAATGCCAAAAATAGGCTAGGCAGATGATTCCGGCATCAGCAGTTTGATTACATCAATGTTATGAATAATTTTATAATTGCAGATTACAACTATTCAAACAGATAATTAGAGATTCGAAAGTTGATTCCGTTAACAAATAAAATAACATTTTAATATAAGTAAAAAAGACTGTCTCTATAAATGTTTGAGTTTTATCGCTACTGTTCGTTAATATAACGATTGTTTGATATAATAATTACTAATAGCATTTTAACACATTTCTGCATAACAGATTTAGGTCGCCTTCTTTGCTCAGTCCTGATAAATCCTTGCAAATGTGCGTATTAGCGCGTTGAACTCTCTAAGAAAGTGGACTTACAAGCCGCTACCACTGCACTTGTTCAGAATGTAATATCAACTACTCAATGTGCACGACATCCATTGCATGCTGGTTGCACATTTATGGAATAAACCTACATAGAAAATCGGCGATGTATTTCTGGAAGAGTGTAACAGTGAAGAAATGTAATGTTTGGTCAGTCGAAAGTGGTATCGGACGAGTCGCATTCCGACGTCAGAGCCTGCTTATTTGTACTGTTCGTTTCAAGACAAATTGACCGGCCATCTTACATGCTTCTACGAAAGGGAAAAGTTTCTTATAGAAAATTATATAGTAATTTATGTTCTCTTTAAAATCTCGCTTAAAGACATTCTTTATATTGCAAAATGATGCGTCTTAAAATTTGATTGATTTATAACAGTATTAGCAGTTAATAAAATATTTATGAATATTGTGATATTTTTTCTATACTTAATTAAAGACTGAAATAAATTCAATATCCTGCTCTGCGTCTGTAGCAAAGAGTCCTTTGAATTCTTTTTGTATTTTTCAGAAGACATTTTCAGGAGAAATTCTATTTAAACATACCTGTCGGAATCGATACAGATGACGGGAAGAATACTAATTAAATATTTTTCTAGGTAGAACTAACAATTAAATAAAGCATACAAAAAAATATCTCATTGTCAAAAACTTTTATCTTCTATTATTTCTACATATATTCCGTGATTACAGCAGCATGTAGCTAGAGTTAAAAATTATGTGGTTACTTTTTTATTTAGTCCTATATGATTCACATATAACTTCAACTGAAATATAAGTAGATTACCTAAGCACAGTACTATATACCATTTTAAACGTATAAATGTTTGAACCGTGCTTAAATTATTTTAGTATTTTTAACGGCACGCCAATCAGATTTAGTTTTTAAGTAGAATCTCTTTTTAATTCAACCAGCCGTGGCCTAATAACGTATTATGAGTGCTAAATAGTGCTGATGTATCCTCTTAACTCGTATCCAAACAACAAAGTTTGTACGTTTGAACGTGCGCATCTAGATATACAAAAATCTTTCTGTCAGCCTAATTATTGGAGAAAATTATAACATCAACTACGATCCTTAGTAGAAAAGAGAGAAAAGTCCAACTAGGAATTACAAGGGTTGATAATTATTTGTACCGGTTTATTACTTTGTCTAATTTGTCAATCAAAATATCTATCTTGTCTTAAAGTCGAAGTAAAAAACTAATTTGTTGAATTATTGTGATAATTACCTTTCTGCAAACGTATCACACCATAGCCCTTTTTACAATCTAATTCCCAAAATATCGCTCTGAAAATACATACGTGATTTCCTACAAAAAAATATATTAAGTCTCTTTAATCTATGACCAAATTGATGTTGTTTAATGCTTTGATTAGACTTGTTTTGACATTTAGCTAAGCTTGCGTTGCACTAAGTTGTAATTTTCCTTTAGGTTCGCAACAAAGTATCTCTTCTAAATGTAAAAATCAGCTGCGCCTTTTAAAGTTGTGATGATTTTGTACTCGAAAACTATGAAGATTGTGATTACACTACTTCTGAACTGTGCCATTGAATTTCGTGATACTATTTTTCAAAACATCCTATAAATAGTGCACGTGCTACCTAATATAAGAAAAGAGTCTCATATTAATAGTTTTTAGTCTCGAGCAGTCTCCCAGAACATAAAGTCGAATTTTGTTTAAAATAATAAACTATTTCAAAGAATAAACTTATGACTATTGTATGAAATATGGTTAATCTCAACAAAGGCATTTTGAAGTAATGTCAAAATAAAGCGAAAAGTCTGAAAATTATAAATATTGCGATAATATATGATACATATGTGATACTGCTATTTTGCCATTTTATTTAATGTATTTATAGATACGTTATAATAACTGTTTTGAGCAATACGATATCTCCAAAGCAAGAAAAAAACATGAAACGTGTGCGCATTGTCTATTTCCAAAATCAAAAGTACACAGCTACTTACGAAAGCTTTGGCGTCTTCAAGACGAATGTTACATTTAACAAAAGAACGCAGGCACTTGACTGCATTGGTCCAACAATAGGATTTTGATTCCAGCCATTGTAGTACAGGTAGTCAGCGAACCCTCAACATAGATAAGGTGTACATCTATTCGAACAAAGAATGCCATAATCTAAAAAGATTCGCATCCAAGCATCCAAACGACATAGGATATTTCATAATTTTAATAAAATAAAATTATTGCGATTCTAGCCTGAAATTCAGAGAAAACTTTGATGAATAAGTAGTATATGCTTACGATATTACTCAAATATCACTAAACAGTTATTAATTCTCAGTTTATTTATTCGTCTAAGTTAAGTTTAATTATAATAATTCTAGTTCAAGAGAACACAAAATTATAACCTACTATTTGACGAGATCGCGTTATATTCTAAAAATTGTAAAATCTGAATTGTTAAATGTTAATTAACTCTTGCTTTAAAAGTATTAATAGTTATCGATTTTGGGGTTGCGAGGTTTTGTCAGTAATAAAGTTACTAAAGATAATTTTTGAAATCATTAATCCTAAAATCTAAGGTACCGCTGATAAAGTAATATTACAGGAATCCCTAAGTAATTCGTAATGTCTTTAAAGAAGCTTCAGAGAAAAATGTTTGATTGCTACGAATATCAAGAGATTTCTTCAAGAAATTGTTACTAGATATTTTATTTATGACAAAAATTACTATCTAGTTGTGAATTTTGAAAAACCATAACAAACCATTTCGTTAAATATGAAGCTGAAGTGATATTATCACAAATCAATATTATCATATAATATTACATTATTATGCAAAATGAATCTTCTAATAGGACATGGTTCATATAATAAAGTGTGATTTAATTAACGACATTCCTCAACAAGATTTTTACATAGTGATTAAGTTGCCGTTAAATTAAAAACAAGAACTCGTGTTCATCAAAGATGACTAGTTTATTAATTGCTAAGTGGTGTTGTTGTTAGAACATTCCTAACTTTGTAATTGACCTGTATGAAAATGAACAGGAAAGTTCGTATATTCATTGTTGTTGTGTTGCTTTGTATTTTATTCGTTGTTACCAAATTCTATAATGAAATGAGAAGCAATCAAACTTTAAAAACCGTTTGGTCTCGAAATAGCATAATAGTCACTCTGTCAGAAATTGAACGAGCTTTCCAAGATGGAATCTACAAATGGCGCTGCCACCTAGAAAAATTAAGGTTATGTTTTATAGAAACAGTTTATAATTGCGGTAGATTATAAATGTAGTAATAAAAAACGCATTCTTGTGCCGCATTTTGAACCCCACTGCGCCGGGGTTGGTGATACCCATTTTGTGATGAACAGCCTTCGTTCTCATAACAAAGAATTTTTAACTTAAACGAGACGAAATAAGACTGATTTTTGTGTATCTCGCTGATTTGGTTAGGTCAAACAAAATTAAATAAAAAATAAAGAAAATTTTCAAATGTCCGAAACGCTGAGAAATCTTAGAGGCATCTGCTACCCCCGACTGCTCGCTTTAATCATATCGATAAGTCACTCAGTGTATAGTCGGTATCTCGATATCATCTATCATAACTCGATACAGGTATCGATGATATTGATCGCCAATCGTTCCCGTTGTTTTGAAAACGAGGTTTCGTTAGGGCTGTTTTGTTGCTATAATTACAAGATCACGATTTGAGTTTGGTGTTTTGATTTGTTACTTAAAACCAAAATAGATTTTTTGTCTATTGGCTGTTAGAAAAGCCTGTTTTGCCTGCCATATTAAAAAAAAAATAAAGTTCTGTTAATTGCCTCTTAACTATATCGTGAAACAGCAGTATTGAAATTTTCATTGTCGTTATAATGAAACATGATGGTTCACAACATCCACGAGATAAATATCGATGCCCTCTCCTGAATATACACAAAAGTAGGAATATCTAAAATTAGTATTATGCCTTGACAAAAGGAACAAGACATTGCATTGTTATGCTGAGATTGCTAGGTATGCGTTTCAGATATGCATCCTCTCGCATGTGACTCCAGGGGACGATTCTCATGGTAATTAGACACATGTGAAATATGGAATCTAAAACCAGGCCTCAGAGGCAGTTCGACTTTTCAAGGTATCAAAAATGCAGATAAACTGAAGTTCATTATAATGGAAAGCTCGTTCATTGGCATCCGTAAGATCGAAAACTGCTATTTCAAACATATTTAACTAATGTTCTATTTCATAGTCCGATATTTTACCACCCACAATATTATTGCATTCCAATATTATTACAGCTGAAGTTGCTATACTAACTATTTCTTAGTAATAACTCAATGTTTAGAGTTTAACATTTATAATTACCTTGAGGTCAAAGTGTGATTTGAAAAAAACTACGAAAAGTTTATAAAATACTTATAAAAAGATATGAATATATATCAATAAAATGATCAATAGAACCAAGAAATTTATAAAATTGTGAAAATATTTAACTTTATACACTGCAACTAGTAACTCTTTAGTTCAACGATTTCAGATCAAAGTTAATGCTGTAATTACAGTTCTGAAATTATAACGATGACGACAGATGTACTTTTTACTGGAACAAGGTGAACGACTATGTTCACACGAACCTCACAAAGGAGGCTTTTTTGTGTTCGCGAACAGACTCCAGGCAGCGCATCTATGTGGGAGCGTAGCCGTATATTTTTTAGATGTCCAAAACTATTGTTAAGGTTGTGCTCTGTTCTGTCGATTTAATCGTTTAGGTCGAATTGAAGTGCTTTCAGATATAAATGTTAGTTCATAGGAATTATTACTATATATCAAGTAGTCATTTAATATAAAGGAGTGAAAATGCCCAAAACCGTATACGAAACGAAAGGATTGAAAATCATAATATACGTTTCACTATAATTTATCGAACAAACTTCCGACTTTTAACAGTCACAGATTGTAGAAGTTAATCAGAATATTACCCGCAATAATTAACTACTTGTTATGAAAAGCACTGCAAAATATCGATTAAACATTGAGACGACAATTTATAAATGGCCGTTGCAAAAACCCTGCTATGCCACACGCTCCAACAAAGAAAATGGACGATTAAAATCAAAAATAAACTACAACACGATGTGCTTTTGTCTTACTCGTGTCTACAACAGGCTCATGTCTTTTGGACGCCGTGGCCCGGTCCTTAAAAAAAAAAACTTGAGTGGCGTGCAGGTAACAGCCGCCATTTTGCTTCTTATTTAATTTTTATTGTTATTTCTTTCAATAATCCGCATGTTTTATTGCTTGTTAGTCAGTTTGTAAGTAATTAAATAGCGGCAAGACCAGAAGCAGGAAGCGTCGAATATTTGGTATACTTTGGAGGTGCGTTTCGAAACATTAATGGATAATTTATATATTTGGCGTTTTTTTTTATCTTAAAGTCTCTATGATGTCGCTACATTTACTGCGATCAAATTTATTTTCTCTTTAAGTTACACCGAATAATGAATAGGTACGTAACACATTAAATGTGGATTATTACGAAGTGCATCCGCAAACGATAGAGGAAATGTGATGGTTGTTATTTATGTAAATTACTATGTAATTTTATAGAAAAAAATGTTATTTATTTTATTTATGCATGTATATGGAAATCTGTTTCCTGCGAATATCCTAGTAGTCACAGGTAGCAGCTGTAGCCTTGAGTAGGTAATGGCGTTTTTATTGGTATTACTAGGTACAGTCACTAACAAGGAAATGTGTACACTAATAACCATGTCACAATACAATATGTATTAGATTCTTTAAGATGCAAGTGCAATATTGCTTCAGAGCGGAAAATATAACATATGGTTTGGTTGTATAATCAAACAATACCTCTTATAAACACTACACAATTACATAACAGTAAAATAATATTTATTATTTTTAATAAGAGAAGACCCTACTATATTTTAGAGACTTGCCTGATATTTTTTATCCTTATCACAACTTAATGAAAAATTGCAAAAAATTAAATAAAGTAACTCATGAGCTTGTTTTTTCGGATCATAGTTGGTTATTCCTTATCCTCTATTTTGCTTTTATAAATGCACATGCAATTCCTCATTATATAAAAGTCATTATTTAATAGTTTAATAAAAGAAAAAAATGGTCTTTTGTTCTCTCGTTTGGTTATTTAGGTCGTTTTATTGGCTATAAAATTAAGAAAGAGCAACTTTGTAATGACTAACAAATAGGCTAATAGAGACTAAAAATTAACGTTACATTTCTTATTTTGGTCTTAAATAATGAGTTAATATTTTTATATGTTACTACCGCGGCATCGCTTCGACTACCGATTACCGATTAACAGTTACCGGGACGTGAACAGTACTTATTTTCTGTCCTTTTTTGATTTACAAAGTGTATGAAAAATTTCATAAAGATGGGTTGAGTAGTTAAGGCGCGAAAGTGTTATAAACAAATTCCTTTCGTATTTTTTATTATTAGTTAGAAAGTAAGGATAAAGGGATATTTGTAAGAAAAAAAAACTGGTTGGTTGCCTGTAAAGTCGGTATACGGGCGAAAGTTTTACGTGACAACGACTTTGAGTGGTAAAATAATTTTAATGTGAATATTCATTCCTATAGTAAGAAGAAGGATGAAATAATAGTAACAATTTAAAACATTTATTTATACAAAGAATTATATTTAAAATATTAATTTATAGGCACGCGTCCCTTCCACTTTTTATGTCTGTCTCTCTCGCTCTTAGGCGGGCTAACCATGCCCGAGTGGAAGGGACGCGTGCCTCTCACTCGCTCTCATTGTAAGCGCATAACGTGAGCGGAGCGTAACGCAGTTTCTTGAAGTGTCACCCGGCAAACCAATTTATAAGACGTTGTCACGTCAAAATGATTGTTGTTTCAAGAGTATTGCTAGCCGTTGCTTGGTACCTAACAGTTTGAAAGACTATGTCAACCAACTGACGGACGGTTTACTTGGTGCTACCTTGGTGCGTATCTCAACAACACTCATAAATTTACTTAACACTGATTTACGGCAACCAAGAAGTAAATAAAGCTTGTCTGTCGATAAGTTATCATTATCATTCTTTCTTAAATTTTAAGCTCCGAAACATTAGCACATTACATTACAACACAGAACAGAAGACGTGGCGTTCATATCACTGGTGAAAAAATATTGGTATTGAAAAAGTAACTGATATCATATGATTTAAAGTTGTTTCCAGCTTGTGCTCATAAGCTTATCGTCCCCGGGCAATTTTGCCGGTATCTTGATAGCTTTTATAGCCCCTTATTTAGTTAATACATCTGATCATCACATACCAAGCATGTAAGTATGGTATATAATTTTCAATTTTTTTAAGTTTTTCCACCATTTTAGCAACCTCTCTCCACCATTCAAATGTTTTTTTGCTCAAATAAACTACAGTCGTCAGAGCAAGACTAGTCTTTCGTGTTACAAATAACGTAACTCAAACGATTTTAGTATTAAATTTGAACAATAAATAACACATAAGCTTTAAACCGTCAGACTGACTTCAGCCCAAATTTAGAATTAGGGTATTGAGATCCTATATTAGTTGTATGTGGCTTAGTGATGTTTTCTTGATGTTTTCGCAATAAAATCTGTGCTCCAGCTATGAAGGCTATTAACCTTATCTTGAAGAAATGATGATAACCAATTTTTGTCACCGTTAAACCACAGTAAATACAGAACAGTAGGTTATCTAAGGCCGCCCGCCGAGTAATTAGCCTACTCTTGCGTTGATCCCCAGGGTCGTCACTTTTACTTTTAGTTAATATTTTCGAACAAGCAGCACTTGATCTAAATTTATGTAATAAAAAGCATATGATGATTGAATATTTGTTTGCGAAATCGTTATTGAGGCACCCGAAAACACTACAATATTTTTTCCCCTTTTTGAAGTCATGATACTCGTAATAATTAATATTATGGTAAGTGGCCGGCGAGAGTTGACGATCGCGAGCGGTCATGTGACGTACGCGCATGCTCACAGTCGCGCGGCACAGCCCGTACTGCCGCCACCTTATTCCCCTATATATTATGCTAGCGTGTGCGTGAAATCGCGTGCCGACACGGCGCGCGGCGCGCACGCATACATTCAAACCGAGAGCGGCACGTTTGTATGAAGATGTTTTACTGTTCTTTACTGTGGTTAAACTATGTATATGTTTTTTTTTACTCAACCTTTATTAAATATAGCAATGTACAAATGGCAGACTTAATAACAATAAGCATTCTCTACCAGACAACCGGAGAGTTAAACTTAGTATTCTGGTGGTACATTGAACTCTTTTCAATGTACCACCAGAATACTAAGTTTAAAGAGAAGAGAAAAGAGATCGGTAGCGATCCTACCTTTCGCACCGACGACGTCCTGGGTTCGAATCTCGAAAGGGGCAGATGTTTGTGTTATGAATACGAGCATTTTTCATATTATTTCAATGAATCATATATGTTTGTCTACCTATCCGTTACCCTAGTATCCATAACACAAGCCTTACAGTGCTTACTTTGGGCTATGCTATTTTGTGTGATTATAATAAATATTATTCAATTAAATGTAGGTAATATTTATACATAAATATAATAATAATAACTCGATTTCTAACCTGTCGCTTGAAAGCCTCTTTGCTGAAAGCTTTTTGAACATCGGGTGGTAATGCATTCAGAGTTGCACAGCACAGTAAATGAATTTCAAACAAAACAAGTTTTCTTCATCAAAATATATTCTTGCATTTTAAAAAATAGCACATCTGAAAATTATAAAAGTGCCTTAAATGAACTTAGATGTGCAAACCCTTTTAAACAAGCACAAAATTTAACAATGATTAAGGCAAATACTGTGCTTTTGAATTTTTGTATTGCTCTTTCACGTAATCTTAAACGAATGCTGCCATAGGGACAATATAGGCATATTATTTTTTAAAGTAACGAACGGTCTAATGCTTGAGCCGGCCTGCAACTTCGTGCGGCTACAGAATTGATGGTAATTCCCTCTCCGGTGGTTAATGTAGAATTATTTTTGCTGCGTGTTCCCTTACAGCACGTAATCACAATAAAAAATCTGAAGTAGTGTTGTAACTATTTTAAAGAAACACGAGTTTGTATCGATAATTTCGAAAGAAGGTGTTTTTTTATATGTTTTATTTCGGCTTTTCAGCTACTCGCATTGCGTCCTATTTAATAAAAATTGGGAAAGAAAAAACATAATTTTAAAATTTCAGATAGAAAAGTGAGATAAAAAAGAACTAAAAACATCGATGTTAAATCGATGATTGTAGTTCTTTTTTGAAATTTTTGACTTAAATTTCGCTATAGTGAATTGAATAAAGTAAGCCCACTGAATTGTCAACATTATTAATCTTTATTCAATCGCTAAAACTTCTTATGAGAATTCTTCAAAATGGCAACGTAGTATCCAAATACCGAATTATCTCAGTTTATTTCGCTATTTATGGGAACCTAGTGTTAAATGAGTGAACATGATGTACGGTCCAAGCACAACGTAAGGTAGCTACTATATCGCTTGATATGCTGTCGATTGTATTAGATATGAATTAGAGCTGTAAAATACTGATTACTGATAAATACGTGCTAATAACATGTATCGATATCGATATGATTTTTGCACCCATATCTAAATGAAAAAAGAATATGTAGGATGAGGCTTTTGTTCGCATAATCTAGACGTAGTTTTGCAGTTATCATACACATAACTGCAGCAGCGCGGCGCCAATTCCCGACTGTTCTTTATATAAGACCTACGCATGTCCTTCAAGGACTGTTTTCCGCACTACCACGGTACAGATTAAAGATATGTTTTTTTTTCCAATTTATTAAAATATCTGTCAGGTAAGCTATGTCTCATTTATATTGTAAACAAATTTCTACTTAAGTGTAGTGTTTTACTGAAATTCAAAAATTAACTTGTTCCTCTAAGAACAATCACCGTGATAGGTCTAGCCGAAAAAGGAGCTAAAAAGGAAGAAATAATAGTTATGTATTATAAAATTTTAAACGCAAATAATAGAAAAAAAATTAACAACTGTTTTTTAACCCTCTGCGACTGACGTGGTAGTCCAACAGACACCGAGAAATATAAAATTCGGTTTATTGCAGTTAATTATAAAATTTGAGCGCCACAGCTCTTGGTACCTTACTGTAGTGAACAAGCACGTTGATTAGTGGGCGCAGAGTGGTCGTAGCGAGTGCAAGAGTGTAAATCGAAAGGAAAGTGTCCACGAGACTACCACGTCAGTGTTAAGGTAAGTGGCCACGAGACTACCACCTCAGTAAAATTGTTATATTTTCATAGTGTCTCCTAAACAACCACATCAGTAAATAGGTTTACTTTATCTTCCGACAAGGTATTTATTGTATTATTGAGTTCAGCGATATTGGTTGTGCGGGCGATTCAACTGTATTGCGGTATGAGAAAATTTATGTCGACAACAATATGAGAGGAAGATGAAGGGGGAATGATACCTGACCGCAATGTGATGAGAGATGCTGGAGGCTGCCGGGGACTGGTCCCTGGGATTTGCTGTTCGTTATACGCACACGAGGACGCCGTCACATAAAACTTTATTTTGTTGAAGGGTTTTTGTGGATAGGCCACTAGTTCAATTTAAAATTGCGAAACTCGGTACACGCTTGCGAGCAGCTATCAGTAGTCTTTTTTTTGCTCGCTTGTTGGCCACATTGCGGTATGGTTTGCCACTAATAGAAGGCGCTGTCGTCTCTCTCTTCAATATACGTGACAAAGTATGTGCGAAAGGGAAATGGAGTAAATGGAGGTGAATCTAGGAGTGTCGACCAAACTAATCAAAAGTACAAAAACATACAAAAAATAACGCGGCACTTTAAATTTAATCGGATATGTTTGTTGAAGATGAAGATCTGACGTTCAAGCCAGAAATATTTTTGTTTTTTTTTTAGTATAAGAGGTGAAAAAGATATGTTGCATTCGTAGAACCAGTCGTTGGCCTATGGCAGTTTTTCAAAGAGTACTGGACATGGCAGGCATAAACAGCGTTGTATTATATCAAAGTTACAAATATCCGTTAGAATACAAAGTTATATAAAAGTGCTGACAGTGATAACAAAAAGAGGAGTGCAACTTTTTTCAAGAGATTTTGTACATCAATCATTTTAAAAGCTGAGTATACAATAAAAGATTGTCAAGAGAGCTGCGTATGACTATCACCAGGATATCCCCTCTCCACCACCAGTAGTTGGATCTGTTCTACCAAGCTGAAGAAAACTTTGTTATATAACTCCAACAAATATAAAAAGATAAAACTACATATTCTTACTCTAATTGTTCGAAGCCGATTTGCCTTCAATACTCCCAAACAAAGCTGTGATTTTGAAAGTCTGTAATTTTGAAAACAACCAATGAATGTGTCTCATTTTTCTTAGAACGATTATCGTAATTGTTAATTTTTCATATGTCTAATTTTGAATTGAAAAAAAAAACGATTTTGTATTTTTTTATGTCATTAATGTTTAAGCAGAGAATTATAGACTGATTTTGGGTCAAGTAAATAAACACAGTTCAATTTTGTAAATACAAACTGTTTTGTTTATCAAAAGTTCATTTTACATTTTGAAAAGGCTGAAAATCTAATAAATATAAACGAAATAGCTGCTTAATTTAATTCTATAAAAATATTTGCTGTCGAAATGGTGTCTCGTGGACTACCACGTCAGTACAATTGTAAAAATTTTGCCACGTCAGTCGCAGAGGGTTAAGGTCGGTGCTTGTCTCAATATTTGGAATTAACGTTGTCAGTGGTACTTAATAGGCTGGTATCGACGACACAGATAAGGACGACATTTTGCACCACACGGGTAAAATCGCAGGCGGAAACTAGTAAAAAATATTGAAAACATACAAACAGTTGCGTCTACAGCAGATTTTATATGAAACGGCGCTCAGGAATAAATAAACAAATTTATCTTCTATTTGGACTAGAGCCATGCAATTATTTGATTAGAACTCCGGAGACGATATTGATAAATAAATTGTGATCATTCGTTATCAAAAGTAAATATATTTTTACGTTTTACATTAAAGGACGAAATCTAATTTTGAATCGTATAGAATTATTCAAACTAATTGTAAGAGTAGATGAGGTAGTAGAAAACAGTAACCATAATCGAATCGAAATTATTACTTTTAAACGTTAACAACGTTTTTTTACAAAGGTACCTCATTAGATTTTTATTTAATCCAGTGATAAAAAAAATATCTAGATTTTTCATTGATTGAAAAATCAATTATAACATAAGTTACAAAGTCGAAATAAGGTAGAGACCAGTATAATTTTTAAAAATATGCCAGGTATAAGAATACTGGCCATTGGCTATGACTTTCTGGAAACCCAGATTTTTGTTTAATCAAGCAACTTAATTTATTTGCGTAAATGTTTTAATAAATGATTTAAAATAAATCTAAGTTAACACATATTCTACTTATAAATACAATAGTTATAGGTCTGACATCAACATAATGGCTATTTTAGTTCTATTCTCTTCTAGCTAGACAGAGAATTAATGGCGTAATATTGCGAGAGAAATTCTATTTCAGTCCTAGTACTTTGATTATGGAAGAATATACACTTGATAGTGTCTCAAAAAGACTGACAAAAGATGTTATCAAAAATATTCCGAAATTAAAGTTAGTAGCAAAGATTGCATCCAATCAATAGTAGTAAGTCGGGTGGCGTCTGTAGGCCAATGCCTTCTTAGTGCAGTTTATCGCATCAAAGTCACAGGTTTTAAGCATGAAGCTTCTTTTGTTGCTAAAGGATTAGTTACCTATCCTCTATTATATATGATAAATAATATTTTTGTTTGCTAAAATTCTATTTTAATCGAAAAGGTACAAAAGTATAGTGGTGAGAAAGAAAGTATACAAAATAACACACCGAAATGCTATGCTTACCATGCTAGAAATGGAGGATCTATCGGAATCGGAAAGTGATTGTAAGTCCATATCGGATCATCCAACACTATATGAATAAAACTTAACGCTGAAAACGTAAGCGTATTTTCATGCTGTTTCTTTAGTACTAACGCTAAAGAATCTACTGACTTTTCTAAAAATGTCTACGAACTGCCTGAAATATACTATACAAAATATCACCGAGCCTGGTACGCTAAGTTTTTGAGAAATGCTATTGACATAAATATGAATGTTTTGATAGAATATGAAAATATAAACAGCATATACTACAAAAAGTTTATGGCGTTGGTAGACAACGTATTACAAAAGAGATTACTCTGTAATATGTCATGAAGACGCATGGCCGAATTTCTCATGTTCTGAAGATATTTAGGTGAATTATTTAGGTGCTCATCATTAGTTACTGACTTAACTTATATTCTGACTCTGTGTAGCAATTTAAAAAGCAACAAAAATGATTATTTGGCCTCTGTCGGCGTGTATTATACGAACTTGGAATGCTATTTAAATGATATGGGAATGCATATGAGCGAGGTTTATCCAAGGAATGTGTTAGAAGATGAACTAAAAAATTAGGGAAAGTTTGGGATTTTAGCTTCTTTGTCTTCTTTTTCTTTGCTGAATAGCAAACGATGTGATGTACAAATGAAGTATACCGATAAATTCATGGGTATTAACAAGATTCTGTTGGAGGAGCCTTGGATGTTGAGCCCTATTAAAGAACATAAGAAAAAACATTCGCCTTGTAAACGCTGTAAGAGTATCTACAGACATCGGACTAATTTAAGAGAAGTATTTCGAAATGGACCAGCAATAAAATTTTCCTTTTAAGTTTATTCCAAAAGTTATTCTCATCCATTACTACGCAAAAAATATTAGCGTTTACCTGGAAGATGTGTTGTTTTTCTACTTTGTTTGCCATGAATTGCAACAACTAATTCATAACGATTTTCGAGTTGGTTTCACGTTTTTCTTCATAATGTAATGTAAATTACCGAATACGTGATTAGTTGTTGTAGAATGAAAGTCTTATCTTTAGAACATTCTTGTTCGGAACTTTAAAGCAAGCCTCGCAAACTGATTTGGATAGAAATGGTTCGTAAAAAACACCTGTATCTTACTGAGATACGCCTTACGATGAGTTGGCGTTTCGTTGGAATTTTCCATTCGTGACTGGCAAAGAGCAGAAACTGCTGTTGGATATAAGGCTTATAGATATGCGCCGAACAATAAATTGACGTGTGCTTGACCAAATCATTCCGCCTCATACACAAGCGATTGCCTCTTTCGTTGCTTTGTCAAATTAATCAGTTTTATATATACTATTTACTCTATATAAAACTGATTGATAACATTAGTGACATATCATCATCATCGCCTATGAATGTATCTAATGTTGGGACACAGGCCTTTCCTATGGATGAACACCGAAAGAAGCATGATCTATAACATCCACGCGGGAAAAATATGGCCTGGTGGTTAACATGTCCTTATACTTTCTACTGCGGACGTTATCCTCCTCGTTCCAGCATCTTCAACAGAAGTAAATCTAAATCATCCAAGACGCACTAAAATACACACAAAAAAATACCAAAACCGCTCTAGCCGTTAAGGAGCAGTTCAGTGACTTATATAGGTACAAAAGAAATATATATTAATATAAAGAGAAGATATATAACATATCTTTAGAGCTTCGCCGCAGTCGGGTAAAGAAAGCACGAGTTATTTTATTTTCCAATAGACCACAATCCAATACAAAACGATGACCACTTCAGATTGATAGCGTCGTCCCCGCTCTGTGCTGTCAAAATACTTACTACAAGATTCCACACTGTAACATGCTCCTTACCTACACGCTTTAGTCCGTTAACCAATGACTGTAGGCTTTTTTGTGAAGCATTTAAGATGTTTAAATTTATTATGACAAAAAATATGCAAGGGAATAATACCAACAAAAAGAAGGGACAAAAAAAACTTCAGTAGCGTCGTTGTAACGAACAAATTACTTATTTTAGCTCCATTTCGTATTCTACAATATGCACAACCACAAAATATATCAAGTTGTTCGTAAATAAGCATATGTCTACGTGAATAGCGTGACAAGACCCAGCGAGTCAATATTCACGAATTATCTTCAAACTTGAGTAATCACGCAAATAATAGCTCGAGGAATGCTGTATGAAGTCGAAATATTAGGGGTTAAAGTATGAAATTGCCGATTTGTACTGAAAATCTATATTGTTTATTTTTTAAATTTTTAACAAATTTATTTAATCAAAATAGTTGCCATTATTATCTATACATTGCTGCCATCTAATGGGAAGGTCATTAATGCCTTTGCGATAGAATTCCGACGATCTAGACTGCACAAACTGTGTGAAAGCATTTTGTACTGCCTCCTGGGAAGAAAACTTCTTGTCACGTAGATAATTGTCCAAATCACGAAAAAAATGGTAGTCCGTTGGAGCAAGGTCTGGTGAATACGGAGGATGACGAATGGTTTCTAACTGCAGTTCCTGAAGGGTCAAAATGGTTTCTCGTGCTGTGTGAGGTCTCGCGTTGTCGTGGAGCAATAATGGTGAAGATCGATTCATGAGTCGGGGCTGTTTTACTGCTAGTTTTGTCAACATGGTTCGGAGTTCGGCACAATAGACATCTGCCGTTATTGCTTGACCAGATCGGAGAAAACTATAGTGAATAACACCATGCTGAGACCACCAAACAGTTACCATTACCTTTTTATTGGTAAGTTTTGCTTTAGGACACTGTTGTGGCATTTGACCTGGGGTCAGCCATTGCATTTTTCTTTTCCGGTTATCATAAAGAATCCACTTTTCATCACATGTTACAATTCGATCCAATATTCCTTCATTTCTGTACCGGTTCAACAAGGCAACACAAGTTTCAACACGCGTTTCTTTCTGCAGATCAGTCAAATCATGAGGCACCCATTTTTCGTATTTTTTTATTTTATTGATTTGACGCAAGTGAGTCAATATTGTGGGTAAGGTAACGTTAAACCATGCCGCTAATTCCTGGGTACTTTGACTAGGATCGGCTTCCACTATCTCTCTTAATTCATCGTTATTTACCTGTGTGGGCGGTCTTCCTCGTGGCTCGTTCTTTAAGTCGAAATTTCCATCACGAAAGCGTTTAAACCAAAATCGCACGGTGCGTTCATTAGTAGACCCCTCTCCAAACGCAGCATTGATATTGCGGGCTGTTTCTGCCGCGTTAGTTCCGCGTCGGAACTCGTATTCAAAAATAACTCGAATTTTCGCAGTATCCATCTTTCTTGTCTAAATTGAATAACAAAAACAATTGAAAGTCGATATTCAAATGTTTTACATTTTTTAAAAAAAGAACATCATAGAAACCATTTAAAAAAAGTTTCATTCGAAAACCTCAAACCATGAAGATTCTATGTCAATTCAAAGAACCTATTGCAATAAAACGGCAATTTCATACTTTAACCCCTATTATTTTAGTTAAAGCACGTGGAACTAATTATTTATTCGGTTTGCGTGATTTTAATGACAGTCCGTTTAAAATCACTGTAAAAACGTATCGGGTTTATGACAGTTGTAAAATGAATCTTACTACAAAGATTTAAGAGTTTGTGGTGAATATTTTCAAAACCTATTCATTTATCCATCATAGAGATGTGTTGTTGTTGTTGGCTATCAATGTGATTTCAAAACACTTTTTGTACCTAACGTATTTTTTAATACTTTTTTGTAATATTACTTTAGTGTTTCGTTGCCAAGATGAAAAAAAAAAATTAAATATGGTATACAAATTAGTTAAAATTGGTGCTCATTAGATTCTTAATTTTCGAATCCACTGGAGATAATAAAGAAACAGAAAACTATTTTATTAGTGCAAGATGATACGTTATTTTTATTTTGTTAAGTTAATTTGCTGAAACGAAGTGTAAACTTTTATTAGTATTTTTAATTCAATAATACCACATTAAAGTTCAATTTAACTGTAAGGATGTCGTTAGTATATTGAGTTAATAACTTTACAAAATCCAGGTGAGATTTTCAATGGTATGGGCGTCGTGGCCAACTGGCCACTACCACTTCGGTATGTCGTTGGCCAAAAACAGATCTTTCCTGAGATACAAATCTTTTATTAGAGTATTTTTTTAGTAACGAACTTTAAGAATCTATATCATCAATTTGAATGACTTTATATTTTTGTTTACAAGTGAAGTGTAGTAACTGTTGCGTTGGCGTTATAATTTACTGAAAAAAGCAAATTTTTGTGCCACCTCTTATTTAGATACTTTACAAAAAAGTATTTCATATGGACGAGTGATGTTGTTTACGTTACATTTTAAACATATGGCCTTATTGGTTATTAATATATAATACTCACTGCATTAACCTTGACCGTCTGTAGATTCATGGTTTAAATTTATGTGTTGGAACCCAAGTTTTTTAATATCGTTTGTAAAGCATTCTTCTCTGAATATTTGTGACTTTCTTTGATTTTTCGTGCAATAATACATCCACAAATAAATTACTCTTACCAATTTTGTAGTTCTAAACTAAACAGAGCTTGTATTATGCATGCTAAATATGTACATTCTACGATATGCTTAAATACGTATAATAAATAACTCAGGAATATATTATGACTAGATGCTTGTCATACAAAGAGCGTTCTTAAAATTGTGGTAAGAATTATACGAAATGATATTTTATCACATTAAGAATTTTTTCTATTTGATAGAACGATTTTTTATAAGTTTGTTTTTTGATATAGATTATTGTTATAACTGGTAATAATATTAAAGGACAATTGTTTCGTAAAATACCAGTCTAAATGAATAAATACCTAAATAGTTACAAAAAGACGTTTTGCAATCTTCAGCTACCGACAAATTAAGATTAGCATTTGGATTTCTTTTGTCTTAACAGGATTCAATGAATTATTCAACAGCACACGCATTTTACTTAAAAACATCAGTTTTCAATACAAAAGGGCTGACGTGCTGCAAGAATTATTCTAAGAAAAACAATGTCTCAGCGGGTGCGGCGCCACAGAGCCGTCCACGTTTAATATGGTTTAATATAAATAAAAAGCTTTGATATTTACATTCAATTCTTTCAAAGTTTATATTAAAAGGCTTGTGTTTAATTGGTAAATTTTAACGTAATATTATTATTATATATTCCCTGGCTCTCAAAAGTTTTTTTTATTTATCTTATAATAAAGAACAATTTATTATTGAAAGCAATGCGGAACAACGTGTGAAGGTCTAAATGACTTACCAGAATAAGAAAAACACTAATGCTGGTGTTCCGTCCGTCTGTCTGTTACGGCTGAGTTTTATGTGCGCAGTTTATAAATCGAAAAATAACTGATTTTATTACTAAGTACATGTTGAATTTAGGCATAAGCAAATTATTTTTACGGCTATGTGACATGTTGATTCCTAACTAAAAAGGGGAAACCGTAGAAAATAAGCTACATTTTTTGAGATACGAATGTTAGATAATAGTAAACTACATTAATAAATTTTAGCACTATAGTTGTTTTGTATTGTAGTGTTGAAGAAAACACAGAAGTATGTCTATTTGTGTTCTCCCATAGTATTTTTCTTTATAAAAATAAAAGTTTTGTCAACGGCCTCAATCAAATAAATGTTTACATGTTACTTCACAAAACGTGTGGTAATTATGAGTAATTTTACATGTCCATTAAGAGGGTGACTTAAGGCCAGAGTGGAATAAAAAGAATACCAAGAAACTCGACGGGGCACTTAAAATTGTCAGAGTAGTCTTTAAAGCAGATAACGCCTTAACATTAAAAAAAAGTAAAGTCCATTTTGTAAACAGGTTGAGTAAACGATCTTGTAGCTTGTCCGAACTGAGAAATTTTTGAATATCTAAGGATCGTTGGAATCCTGCGGTGTGTTCCCCGATTAGAATTAGAATAAAAGATTAGAATAAAAGATGTTAGCTTATTAAAAACCTTTTTGTGACTAAGGCTAATTTGCTAAATCAGACTTTGGTTGTGGTTTCATTTTGGTTGTACAATCTTGTCAGATGTGGTTTTGGTTCTTTTTATATAATACTAATACTATTCGCTTGGCTTCGCATGCGTTGTGTTTTAGTTTATGACGTTTTTACCATTTCTCCCGTATCTACTTGCAAAAGAAATTAAACTCTTGTTACTTAACTCTCATGTTGACGGCGATATGTGGAGGAGAGATCGACAAAGCTTATGTAAAAAAATTGTATATTCTCCATAGTAATTTTTAAAGACAATATTTTTTTTAAAAAGTGGCATAATATGTTAATATATTTGCAATATTACATAGTTTATAAACATCCCTCTTTCCATGTAACTAACTAAATAAATATTACGGTTGTTTTATCCAAAATAGTTCTGTAGTATTTTTGCGTGAAAGAGTCCTCACAACTGTCGCTCTTATAATGTTGGTAGGAAGAGTATGAGAAAAAATTAATAAACAAAAAAGCCCTCACCAGATAAGTCGTATTAAGTATCACATATTTTTTTAATGTTGATTCTTTTTACTACTTAGAGACATAAATAACATAGATATTTGTTATTTTTTATCTTTGTGACTATAAGAATATTAATAATAAATCTAAAATATTACTTAATGTCTTTATTAATAAGCACATAATTGTAAAATCATGTTGACCATTCAAATATGCTGTAAAACAAAAATTATTATTTGCACGAACGAACGAATTACACGAACACGCTTTTGCCTCTTCGACACCAAAACAGGATCGTTAAATTTAAACTATCATTAGCATATATTACTATGTTTAAAACAAATTACAATAATCCACGCGAAGCTTCGTCAAGTTACGCTGTAACGCCATGGACAACTTCTGGACCAGGTATGACCCGCAATGGCGATCGTAGTCCTGCTTAACTCATACTCGCTTAACTTTTCTATACAAAAAATTGCCTTCGAGCCAATACGCCAGAAGTCTCAACCGCAAAAAGGAATTAACATTTAATTTTGCTCAAGAAGCTCGCGGCAATCTCAGCAGCAGATCCAGAAGTCCGGGACGTGCCAGAAATATGCGACGCCGCATGAGTGTTGACACATTGCATCCCACAAAAGACAACGACCTCTATCCCATGGAACCAGTGTCATATCGCCTCTTGCCGTCTGTGCGACTCAAACCTGGAGGCTCCAGAGAACAGAAAATGTTAGCGGCAATCAAAACTCGCCGAATAATGTCATTCAGAGCGTGATGTCTAGGAAACCTACCTGTGCATCTCTGGTGCAACGGTGGGGCTCATAAACGTTGCAACCCAGCCTTAGCCCAACCGCAACCCGTAAGGAATCATCATTCATAAAACTACCCAACTGTGGAGAAGGCATGCAGCCACGCACCCGATTTTGTTCGTGATA
Organism: Calamotropha paludella; assembly: GCA_927399485.1. Taxonomy (NCBI): domain Eukaryota; kingdom Metazoa; phylum Arthropoda; class Insecta; order Lepidoptera; family Crambidae; genus Calamotropha; species Calamotropha paludella. The sequence continues at coordinate 24,774,239 of OV656803.1, read as the reverse complement.
CCGGTCTGAACCTAGCCAAATCAAGAGTTAACAGTTCTGCGAGGGTTGTCCTCCTGTCCACCCAGACCTGATGTCATATTAGCTTCTCTGCACCTCGACACGCTCAGGTGGATCATGATTGGGACAAGAGATGACCAAGCAGTCAGAGCCTCACTCGCAAAGGGCGCCTGAAATCCATTGATATTGAGTATATCAGTGACTAGAGCCCCATATGCAGAAGACGAGAAAGCTGGTAACGCTGTGTATCCTTTACCCGACAAATGCCAAGTCCACCATAACTAATAGGCAAGGATGCCTGGTATCACTACAACACTGAGGCTGACGTTAAGAATTACTTCCAGTATTTCTTTACGACAGTTTTGGACACTGGACATTTCTCTCTGGTGAAGCCATACCAGAGACGTTCTGAGAGTATAAGTTCTCAGGGGTGTTGACAAGATGAGTAGTAATTACGAAACTCTATTCCTATTAAGAGATCTCTGTACCCTCTACGGAAACCTAGCTGATATGTAAATACATGCCTGTAAAATAAAAATCTTAACAATTAGCTAATCAATGTTTTGTTATTTGATCGCGATCCATATCACTTTGAAAACAGAGATCTATAGCGCACATGTAGAAATAAAACCACCTGATTCAAAAAACAATTAGTTGGAAAAGAACAAAGAAAAATCCTTTATATCTCTGCATTGACCTTATATGTTTCTATAGGTATAACTTTTACTATAATTAAATTTAACTATACCTTTTATGACATATTATTACTAAATAGGATATTATTTTTATTAATATATTTGAAATATTGGCATTCATAACAACCTACAACATAACAACCTACTTAGAGTTGAATTATAAATGTAAAGAAAAAAGGGTAAGAAATATAAATGCTAAGAATGGATTTAATGATCTCCATCTACCCATTTAAGTTTATCTTAAATCTCAAACCTAACTAATTAATGTTTTCGTGTAAGAGAATATTTTTCTTAAATTTATGACGGCTAGACTAAGTTATATGGGTTCCTAATCACTTGCAATTATACAATGTCATGTGTCTTTAAATATATTCTTTTATTTCCAAAATTATATGTTTGTTGGTCATCGGTTTGTAATTTTTGACACAGATATAGAACGATGTTTCCAGAGCTTAATTCTGTATCTGCTAAAATTACCACTTTGTAGGTTTTTTTTTTGGTAAGTACCTACTTAGGGCTTTTAGTAACTTAGTAATAAGCGGGATATCAATTGTAGTTAATATTATATGTAATTGAAGACTCCTTTGAAAAGGGTTTAAATAAGATGGGTTGAATAAGAAGTGATAAATTATTTTATAGAAACATACTAGAAAAAATCGACTCGGCTCACAAGCAAATTCTCAGGCGGGAATCGAACATAAAAATTACAATACTAATTGGCTGTTTCATCTTAATAGCTTGTTCCAACATTTATAAAAATATTTATTTCTAATACGAGAGATTGTTCTCCGCTCATTGATGAAACATCCAATGGTTGCGGATTCTATTTCCGCGTGAAAATTTACTTATTACAAAAAACATATAAAAAAATCACAACAAATGAGTGTTTTATTTTAATGAAAGTATTTTGCAAAATAAAGTTTAAAATCCAAGTACGCGAAGTCGCTTGCATATCGCTGCAACTTTTTCCACACATCTTTATTCGATGTATGGATGGGTTTCTTAAAACTCGCGCTGCCTCTATTTAAGTATGATACTTAAAATTATACCACAAAAAGGTGCCTTATGAGTGCTCGGAACTGATGGCTTTTATGGCGTAACTGTTGTTTCTAGTATTTAAATGGTAAATGAATTTTCAGATAGATTCAGTGTTTTCCCAATAGAAATAAACTTACAAAATTTGTCCTCATTATTTATTAAAAAGTGTAATATAATATATCTTACAGCGTATACCTTACCTCATTGGTGTCGAACCAATTAACCTAGCCATGTAAGATAAGCGCTGTAAGGCTTACATAGGGTAACGGTACATAGGGTAGGGTAACGGTTACTAGGGTATATAGGGTAACGAATAGACATGCATATATAATATAAAAATATGTAATATTCATAGAAATTTCGTTAAGAAAATATTTGTACTCATTTTTAAGAAATTGCTGTTTCGAAGGAGTATGAAACTTAGTTAAAATTTAAATAAATGTCTAATGCATTAGAAATCAGATAAAATTAATTAAAACAAACATCAATCACCACCTCGTGTATGACACACGCTCATATACTCGCACGTACACGCACGCGCACACGCACGCGCACACGCGCACACTTATACCCATGTTAACTTCATGTTGTCATCAGGGTAAAGCGATGTTACCGGCCTTTATGAGTCGAAATAATAAAACAGTAACATTCTCTCCACCGTTTTTTATAACCCATAGGAAATCTTTATGGATTCCTGGGATGGGATTGTTGCAACAAAACAACCGATCATAGTTCTTTGATCTATCTAGAACTATGATCGGTCAAATCGACAAAGTTAGGAGCTTACTATTGAATTAATTCATTATTTAACGACAATAATATTAATACAGAATAGTTTGCGACAAACATAAGAACTTAGTATCGTACTTATTGTCACAAATGTATTTCTTAATATCGAGGGTAAATCAATACGATCTGTATACATTCATTTCAATTGTGGGGTTAGGTGGACTATTTGATTTACAAATAGAACTGTGTGGCACGTGTTCTTTTTTAGTTTGGAATGCTCTGAGATGTATTCTGTCTCCATTTTTTAGTTTAATACTTAAGAATGTCATGCGTACGAATCACACTCTGTTTTACCTACAACGATTTGTGTATCTCTGAGTTTTACATTGAAAATTTACAGTTACAGTTACTTTCGCAAATAATGATTTGTTTTGATTGATTAAATATAAGAATTCTATATTGAAACTATTCCTTATATTACACTTAGAACAATGGAAAAATAAAAAATTACTATACTTTAAAGAGATAATCTAACAATTGCTCTTAACTTTCGCTTTATGTATTTAATCTCTTTCTCTTAAAATTGACAGTAATGTATATTTTTGGGTACAGAATATTAAAGTTATTTCTAAGAATTTATAAAACTTTTTTCTATGTAGGTACTTCAAATTGGTGACGGTTAATAATAAAGGTATTGACCACCTACATTTAAAACTAAAAAAATACCGTGTTTATATCTGGTTTCATGTTATTTTATCGCCGCTCCATAAATACGGCGAGCGTACATACAAACTACAACATTTATGACTTTATCTCCGAAATTTATGAAATTTATTCCCAATAAGATGCCTTTTTGTCCTACGCTTTACTTCTTATGATTCGTTAATATTTAGCAGTCTCTGTCCGCCGATTGTCCTTAATGGCAAACATATGGTGATTACAAGTAAGGAAATATTTATTATTATATTTTAATATGAAAGTAAACTAATTATATACATATATAAAGATATTCTTACTATAAAAAATACAAACTTGCCTTAGGTGTTACGCGGGACTAGAACCCACATCCCCTCGCTATTCGGGAGAGTACTTTCCCAATTGAGCTACCGAGTCCCTTAAAGACCCGTTTACTGTTCCAAGTTGTCTTAAGCTAACTCTAGCACCGCGCAGTCTGTTCTGTTCTCGGTAGTACTAATGTAATACTTTTATAAGTATCTCGATCAGTCAGTTTTTATTATGAAAAATAAAAAATATAAATGTCACTGAATAAAAAAATATTTTAGTATTAATATTTTACAACTTAAAATAAATGTAATATCCATAGTTATAAAATAAATTGTTAAACTAATATGAATAAATGTTCCATGCTAAGGCTATTGTAAAAACTTTATTAATAAAGCAGTTCTTTTTAAGTTTCTTCATAATTTGACTTGTCATTGACATAATCATAGAAATATACTCCCTTTTTTCTCAATAACTAAATTTTGGTTCTCATTTCTGAAAATGTTGAAAGATTTTCAAAATTCTCATCGTTAAAACTTTTCTTGTTTGATCTAGAGAGCCCAATTATATACTACTGACTAGTAGTGCAAACTTTGGCTAATCAGTGATATGAATTAATTCGGTGATAGTTAGTTAAGGTTTAATAGCAGAATTACTTGATATCTTTACGGCTTGTAATAATTTCCAGTAGGTGGCGGCACTGTCATTCAAAATGCCAATGTGCAGCAAGTATCTGAACACATCCGTAAAATTAAAAAAAAAAAAACATATAATATGTTGATGAAACAGCTGTCATAGCTGTAACGCTTAATGCTTAATTGATCGGTGCAAGGTGTAAAAAAAATGTATTAAACAAAAACAAATGAAAATCTGGCAAAAATTAAAAAAAACTTATTAAAGTAAGATATTTTGAACACATCAATGATTTTTAGAATTGTAAAGTATGTACCAATTATCTATTTGTTAATCCTTAGTTTCGGCGGTTAATTTTTTATCTTTTTCAGATGTTGTGTATTGTTTTATATCACAATATTATCAAGTGGAGAAATTAATTACAATGCAATTAATGTTAAAACTATGTCCAACAGGTCCAAACTCATGAAGAATCTTCTCAACCTATTTTGGCGTCTGAAAATCCACAAGATCCTGAAAAACCACAAGAGGGAGGCTCTGCAGCACAAGAAATCCTGAAGATGATGAAGACGATGAAGAAATCACTACCAAAAAGAAAACAAACTAAACAAAAAGTTACCATGTCTGACCAGTTTGTTAAACAATGGCAAATTGGGATTCTTATGTAATTCATGTAATTAAAATGTTCGTAAAGTAATAAATAAATAACCCACAGATGTTTGTGCCAATACAGATGTTAAACTATTAATAAATATAAAAATGTTACTAGTGTTGATTATTAAATTGTCTTTTATTTATATTTTTGATTTTTATCACATCTTAATTTGACTATATCACAAAATAACCTACTTTTTCATGTGTTAATGTTTATTAAATTAATTTGATACATCATAAATATAATCATAAGTTCAGAAATGGTAGACAAATTCATGAACTTTCACCTAATTTCGAATACTTCAAAAATAAACGATTTGATTGTCAAAACACCTTACTATCAGCGATTAACCAAGGTTTGCCCTACACTAATTTAAAAATGAGAACTGTGAAATAAAGTATTAAAGCTTTTGATTAGAAATTAACATAAGCGAATGAAATAGAAATGAAGCATAAAGTTTATTACAAAAGTACTGGAATAAAAAAAATAGAAACATCTTTCAGTGGTTTACAAAATTTTAATATACCCGTCAAACGATCGACCATTAAATCGGTATAAATTGACATTTGAATATGGCTATATATTTTCAGTTATAAATTTTGTTGTAACTCGTCACAAATCAAAGACAGGACAGCGTCTGCTAAGTTGTACTAGTTGTATAATATAAATTATATGGTATTACTTAAAAACAATCTAAACAAGTTTGCTCATTATGCATTAGATACTCAAATTGAGATATAAAATGACTTGTCTTACAGGGTGATAAAGTCCCAATAAAAACTTATAATTAAATAACTGCCAATATATGGTGAAGCACAATTGTCGAAATATGCTTTAGACAAATACGAAAAAAAAATTAAGCATCTTTAGGGGTTGTTCTCATACTTTTTTACATCTTGCGATAAGTATCTTTACAAACGTGTTGTAAAACGTATCTAGATGGTAACAAAAACCTGATTTTTGGAGTTTAATGATAGCCGCTCTTTGAAGATGAGATATGGCGATGTAGATGTTAAGAACAAGAAAAAGAGGTTGGTCTTTCGATGCTTATCACTATCAATAATAAAAACTCGTGTTGAGAAATGAAAGGTACTTGTAGTAAAAAACACGATGGATCTCGACGACGCAGAAGTTAGCATGAAAGTTTCGATACTTTCGTGTTAGCTCAATATAGGATGGGTGATCAAAAGCTTAATCTCTTTCAAAATTTGGAAGGCCTGTTTGGCTGTAGCTTTTGTGATAGCCATTAGTTTTTAATAAGATGCGCTGCATTTTGAAAGATTCTACCCACGTTTTGCACCCAAAGCCGCCCCGGTTTAGTCTGACCGCAAAGATAACGTAGGCAGCGATGAACAACTTGGGCTAAAAGTAATTAAGCATTAAATCACAAATGTTTATTGAATACCCTTCTTAATTTATCATGTTATATGCATTATAATCTTACCAATTGCCAGAAGCAACTTTAAAAATCCTACTGCATACAGATATCAGGCAATTCTCGGTAGGTGTTTATTAGACCCTAACATATAATCGGATTGTTTAACAAGACCAAGGAATGTATGTAAAATTAGTCACTAAACTAGTTAGTAATTCACTATTTAAATAACTGTAACAATAAAATCTTGATTTATGTTCAAGATGTTATAGAGAAGTATCTTATTGATCTACATATGAGTAACAAGGAAGATTTGCCAGTTGAATAACATTTTAATTCCAAGTATTATTTAATTTGATTGTTAAAGTAAATCCATTAACTTACTCGGTTATGAAATGAAATCTTTATAAGCTAAAGTATCTTAAATATATAGAGTTCCTCCTTACCTGAAACAAAAAGAAAAAAATAACATAACAAGTGATTCAGTTACTGTAGGTTAATAAGTTATTATTATTATTTTGCGATATAACAATAGTGAAAAGAAAGGAGATCCGCCAAATACTATACAAAATTACCCCAGGTCCGGAGCCAAAGCAATTTATTTAAGATTTTAGAGTAAAACTAGCGGCCCGTCCAGACTTCCTTCGCACGGCTGGACAAAATTCTTTAATTTTTTTCTATTATTAAATATTTTTCTGTTAGCGCCATCTAGCGTCCGGTAGACGAACTACTTGCGGTCAACTCGTTGCTATGGTAACGTTATTGATACAATAGAAAAAGAGCGCGATAAAGAGCGGACAGGCAAACACACAAACCACTGTGATGTTAGATTATAGATTAGTGAAACTATTATAAAGATTCCCTATTGTTATTTAACGCTGCGGTTTCAGTTCTTGCAGTTCAAGAACATTATTGTTCATGTTATCATGGGAACAGAACACTGGGAAGTTGCGCCCATGTAATAAGTGTCAAGTATTATTTGGGTTCGGCTAGACACAACGAACGTGATTTAGACCACCCAGCTCTAGGTTTAGATTTTGTGTGAGTCGATTTTGAAAACTAAGTCCATCAAACTGAACATTTTTCGCACTATCAGTTAAAAGAATGCATGTGTGTTGTACACGTGTTTTAAAACAGTTCTGTTAAAATATAAATAATAGGCTAAATGACTTTCACAACAACCGATTTGTCGTTAGTTCTTTTCTTTTAAATGACATTTTATATACCATTTTATTGTATATTTTTGTAGAGAAAATAAAAATATTTACTAAGTATTTCATAACGATACTAATTGTTTTATTTTTCACTTTTTCAAAGTTTCTATATTCATTTATTCATAAGTACCTATATAATAGAACTTCCACGGACAAAAAACTATGTTAGCATCCGAATAGCAATGGCGAAAATTTATAATATTTTTATTATATTTACTCTAGAAACTGAGATACATATCCTTTGCGCCGGAACTGGGGCCATTTTGACCGATCTCCTTTATAGTATACAGATGTTTTTAGTAATTATTGCTAAAAATAGATATATAAATTATACATACGTACAAACAATCACGTCTTTTTCCTGCAGGGGAAGGCAGAGATCACAGATTTCCACTTTCCTGAACCTGATATCCTTCTTTAAATCTCATCAGACCTTTCATACAAGCATGTCTGATAAAAAACTATATCATTTACTTTTTTATATTTTACGAGTAAAACACTCAATTTTTTTTTATATAAGTAATAATAATTAAACTTTGAAAAGTAAATTGATAGCGTATATGATAGCGAAGTAGAGGAATTTTTTTTGGCACACTAACAAGCCTTACTCATGCGTTTTCTTTACAAAGATTCACTTTTAAATAACGGCTTAAAATTTTCCAACATTTTTCATTTAACAATTTTTCAGATAGGATCGAGGAATATTTCTGAACTAATTACCTACGTGATACTTAACCTGCTCTCTTTTACCTAAGTCAAATAATATCAAATTCAGCTTCATACATTGTGAAATAAAATATCAAACGGCGAAGCGAAAGCAGCTATCCTTCTTACTAATTACAAAATAAAAAGCCTGTAGAGGGGTTGCGTAGGTTTCACATTGAAAACTATTACAATTATATAACGGACACAACCATATTCAACCTAATGGAACCGTAATGCACTGTGTTAAGGTTTACAAAACAGTAAAAGTTGTGTTGTTACTTACAACTGGCCCACGTTTTTTCTACGAGTATGCAGTGTGGGCGCAGCCTACATGTAGCATTAAAAAATAAAACGACCTATCGAACTATACGCGAATTCGACTGTGACGTAATTATTATTACGAGATATGCACTTTCTGTATTTTTTTAGATACGCATTAGAACTAATTGTCCAGAAAAACAAATTTACAGACTGATCCTAAGTATTGGCTGTGGTTATTAGCATACAGGGAGGTTAAGAACATCAGGTTTTAAGCACGCCATACTTTTTCAGGGATCAAGTGGTTAATATTCTAAGAAAGACACGCAAGGTCAGTCTCGAAAATCTTGGTTTTGAATGTCTCTCCTGCATCTTAAATATTAAGCTTGGCAAATTGGCGGCTCTTTTAAGTTTAGAAATATTTTTTAGCAAATATCATAGCAATATTATATTAAAGATTTTATTCTTACATCCTTATACATTTGGTCAAAATTAAGAGAGTTATAATTATATACCGGAAACTTGTAATATAAAGAAAAATGGGTTTGATTAATGTGATTGTATATACAGTAAATGATCCAAGTTGTCCAATAGTACTACTTACATATTAAGTGCTTTTACCGTGTTTGTTAACTTATTTTAGCAGTTTTTAATTACACTTGAGATTTTATATATCATATAATTCTGTTTATACTATATTATTATTGTAGGTGTGTTGTTTTGCATTAAATCTAAAAATAGAGTAATTTTAAAAACATTGTACATATTTTGACCGGAAGTAATTTCACAAGAGCTTTTTAGTGTTCCGTATCGAAAGGGTAAAACGGGACCCTATTACTAAGACTCCGCTGACCTTCCGTCCGTTCGTCTCTCTGTTCGTCTGTCACCAGGCTGTATCTCATGAACCGTGATAATTAGACAGTTGAAATTTTCACAGATTATGTATTTCTGATGCCGCTATAACAAAAAATCCTAAAAAGCAGAATAAAATAAATATTTAAGGTGGCTCTCATACAACAAACGTGATTATTTTGCTCGTTTTTGCTCGATATTAATAACGGCAACAGGTAGACGCTTAAAATATTCACAGAATATTTAGTTATAAGCATATTTACTTTAAAAATAAATAATTAAATTAAAATAAAACACACATTTAAGGGCAGCTCCCATACAACAGACGTGTTTTGTTTTGCTCGTTTTTGCTCGATATTGATATCAGGCATCAGGTAGACGCTTGAAATATTCACATTTCAGTTATACAGAACTCTTCGTGTGCGAGTACAACTCGCACTTAGCCGGTTTTTTAGTATTGTGCAGACCTGTGGTCCAGATTATAAAATTTAACTTCGTAATTATTTAAAAAGGAACTTTATGGAAATCTATACATAATATTTTAATTGTTGTCAGAAAACCACACTAAGGCAGTAAATGTTGTTAACTTGCCCTTGACTCAAATATGGAGTACTGTAGATTTTCGAGTCGGGTGCCAAGGAGTGCTGATAAAGCATACTTTTGTGCAACGACCTTGTAATATCAGAAAGTATTCACATACTTATCTAAGTCGAGTCAAGGCCCCATAATATATTCAAGGATCGCCAACAGTGGTACCGTTGTATATGAACTTAAGCAAGTCAATACGAGGAAACCCAAACAGAGATATCAGATAAGAGTATATTTCTTGGATACGTATATGTAGGTGGTCATCTAAATAACGCTTCCTTATGGTTATTATAAACACGATTGTATGATATGATTAAATAAACAGGAAGAGATATAATGTCAGGGTAGTTATTATTTAAAATCAAGTTAGTTACACATTCACCAAATCTATATTATACTGTGGTAATTCAAATTGTAATTAAGCTACTACTAGATTGTTTTTTATTTAATTTTTTGCATTCACAATGCCAGGCACTTTTCTATAAGATATAAAATACGCATGTAAAAAACGAAAACGCCTCCTAGCCCTCAGGTAGGATTCGTACCCACGACCTTTCGCAATCCGGGCGAGTGCTCTGACCGCTGAACTACCGAGACGCTGGCACACGCGTCGTAATTTACAAACGTGTTTCAACTTCTACTATGAGCTAGTGCGGTCATTGAAGGGTCGTGGATTCGATTCCTACCTACCTGAGGGCTCGGAGGCGTGGTCGTTTTCTATATGTATATTTTATATTACTTACTACTTGATTTTTATTTTATTCTATTTAAATATTTTACAGAAATTGCATTTCAAAAGTTATTTTGATACTTGTAAGTAGAAGAGAGGCTGGGTAACAAAATGTTGTGTTGATTGCCTTGACAAGGAATATTTATTCTGTGGGGATAGAGTAGTGAAAGAGTCATAGTAAGAACTACGTAATTTTCATCTTCCCCGGCAACAATACTAGCCTCCAAAGTATCGATCGTAGAATAAAAATAAAGCAAATTTACGAAATCGTAATGCTATTTGTACAGATTTTTAAGATATGAATAAATCAAAAAGGTCCTCAAAGCCCCCTTCATCCTCCGTACCTCCCACCCTTGAGAACTTTTACTATGTTCATCTGGATACCTAAAGGTATAACTGTATCATTTTACAAAATTACATAAATTATATCACCTGTTTATTTTGTCCTAGCAAAAGTAGTTGATAAAAAAAGACAAATGAGAAAATTCGGCTACTTCATAAAATAGTTCATAAATTCTCTTTTTCCACTAGTGCCAGAGGCAATGCTGCCCTGTAAACCATAATTTGTCAGTTTGTTTGGAAGTTTGATGAATGATGATAACAATTATTTCCCCTTACTAAAAGTAAAGTGTGCTTACTCTTAAAGGACGACATACAAAAGGCAACATTTAGATTGTTTTATTAAATATCACACTTTTATTGCTTTCAGCATGATCAAAACACGGTGGTGCTTTCAGTTAGAAATCCGGTAGTATTTAGATGTCAGTAGCTCAAATGTATATATTATTAGGTTGGGATTTTGGCATTCAAATGGTAAATAGTTTTACAGTGAAATGTTTTTTAACGCCTTAATGTAAGCAGTGGGAAATTTTTTAACAAAACTGATGCTTTTTCCATCAGATTTTTGGGGCTATTTAATTTGGTTAAGTTGAGTACAGAATAAGTTAATTCACTAAGACTAAATTGTCTTAATATATCAGATCAGGTCATTTGTGTCCTCATTGGTTAAATTATTAATTAAATTAAAAAAAAGAAATTACATTATTTTTAACCCTTTTAAAACTTTGTTTCAGATACTGTTTGATGGAGTTTGGATGAAGGTATCTAGAATTATTTTTAATAACCTGGCTTGTATCAAGATGAAACAAGCACCAATTTTTAAGAACAGAGATCCTAATAATTCTGCTTGACCCGGAAATTAAATCTATAATCTCAGCGTCAGAGCGGTCGTATGGTTATACCACTAAATCAGACAATCAATCATTAAGGCAGTCAGTGTTTTTAAGTATCCTAATATCCACTGAATTCTATTATTTTCTCTTTGAATTTCTCAAAGTATCAACTAATGTTTAACATCCTTGCACCAAATATACCGATGAAATCGATTATATCTCTAAGAGTTGATGAAAGCGCATCTGTATAAAACAACTCACTTACATATGGTTCTACTACTACATGAAGCTATTTGGCCACTTGCAGCCCTACGCCCTTGCGGGCACAATGCCTCTCGTGAGCAAGGTATAACCGACCTAGTGGGCACACTCTCGACCCGCGTAGGTGCAGCAGTTCCAAGGCAAGAGATACGGCGACTTTGGAAACTAACACTAATTCTAATTTTGAAGAGAATTCTAGTAATTTAAAAATAATTATTTCGTTTTTTGTCAATGGATAACATGATATTTGTGCCTCGATAACGATTAAGGTGAACTCAAAAGGTGACGACGATCGCATCTTATATGTGATTAGGTATTTTCTTGTAAAATGTTGGGAAACATGCATATTATTGTAAACAAATGGTAAATAAGCCATTAGCATATTTAGTTTACGGCAGTATAATTATTGCAAAGGAAAACTTTTCAGTAAGAAATGGTGGATTCATTGGTATTGTTTAATTTAAAATTCAGTATTTTCCGGGCAACGCTCATTTGTTTAGTTATTCATCTGTCTTGCACCACACTCCCATAATCCCGGCTGAGGTCAGAAGAGGGTCGGATTATAAATTTTCTAAAGAAATCATTACGTGGGCCGCGACGCGTGCCGCCTTTCGAAATGTTGCTGGTAAATACATGAAATATAACAGCACATGTCAACGGAACGATAAATACACATTAGTATGGCGTATTATTTATTTTTGTCATGTTTTCGAAGTGGTTATGAGATGTTGATGTTGAAGCGAATATTAAAGAGGTAATTTAACTCTGGAATTATATATTTAAGGCTAAACAATTACGTGAATTTCAAAGGGAAGGAAAGTTGCCCTTCAGTTATAGTTACTGCTTTGCAACAGGAAACTTCCTGAATTTGAGAAAGAAGGAATTTTATTTTTCCGTCATAGTAGGTGTTTTGCTGCTGGAAACTTGCCTCATCATTATCAGTTTTCGTTTCAACCGTTCTCAAGCGATGTGTTTTACCAACCAATAGCATCTTATTTAAATATTTAAAAACCTTACTTCCGTAACATAATCTGTTTCCTTATGGATTGGCACATGGCACAGCTTTTTGTGTTCAGTCAAAGATATCAGAAGACATAAAGCAACACCGGATGTCTTGATAGCCTTCTAACAGCCTTCGACTCTTTATCAAAAATAACGATTTCAAACGTCGCCCCCGCGCGTTTGTAATTGTTACGGAGTAAATACACCTACACCAATATCGCAATGTCATATTATTCTGTGGATTCAAAGTGTCATACAGCAACATCAAGTTTCATAGAACACCTGGCTGTTTGTTTTGGCCGCGTAAAAATGCAATTGCCTAACATCATGTAGGCAGACAGTCGATCTTTATATCTAACGTTCGAATGCAACCGAAAAGGTATTCTAAGATATGCAGCCAAAAGCACACTGTTCCGCAAAACAGGTTCTACACTCTACTTGTATGGTGTCGCAACGGTCGCGTGCCTCGTCTTCCAAACTGAAATCTACTTTGGGCGTTCAAAATTCAACGCTATAAATACAACAAATTCATTCTCTTTTCATTTGGCTAAAATAAGCAAGATGCAGTCGACTAGAAGGTTTGGTTAACATTGCCACGTGGGACGAACTGACGTCATTACCAGGAACGAGTCTCGTAAAGCCTCCTTTCAACAAAGCTAAAAGATACTAGTAAATAAAAGTGGATTAAGTAAACAATGCTTTAATTTGATACGCAGGCTTACATACGCTGGTTGTGATAATGTGTCACAGTGTTTACTTTCCTTAAGCTTTTTGGCAAGTTGTTACTCGTGTTAGGTGACATGTTTATTATAAACGAGGTAAAACGCAGCAGAGAGTTGATTGAAAGTCTGTATTTTAGTAAATGACAGATAATACGGATATAGTTAATGGGTAATATAGATAATAATTTCTTATAAAAACATAATATATTTTTGTAACTAGTTCTGCCTTAACTTCCTAGAAAAGACATTTATAGAAAATAGAAAGTAACTTTGAATTATCAAATTGTATCATCATTTAGCGTTGGATATTATCTTTTTAATAAAATTTAATACCCAAAAAAAACATAAATTATATTTCATACTTAATAAGCACACAAGAGAAGCATTAATAGAACTCTTAAAACTTCCATTCCATGACTATGATTTCTTTCTTGTAGATATCTAGGTTGTTCAAGAAAATGACGAAGCATTATACTAAAAGATTCATGTATATACTAAAAGCGTCTTATCAACGTCCATTTTCAATCTTACGCTTCTCTATTAATATTATTCAAAACTAAGTGCATAAACACATTTACATTTGTGATGGTTAAATATAGTCTGTCTTGCTCAACCGCACCACGGTTGCTATGTTTGTCCTGCTTGCGCAGGCGCTGTTACTTAGAAGGACAGTTTCTCAGAATTCTGCGTTCCCTACATAGATGATATCACAGCCATAGCACAGTACAGAACAGTAGGTTATCTAAGGCCGCCCGCCGAGTTATTAGCCTACTCTTGCGTTGATCCCCAGGGTTGTGACTTTTACTTTTAGTTAATATTTTCGAACAAGCAGCACTTGATCTAAATTTATGTAATAAAAAGCATATTATGATTGAATATTTGTTTGCGAACTCGTTATTGAGGCACCCGAAAACACTACAATATTATTTTCCCCTTTTTGAAGTCATAATACTCGTAATAATTAATATTATGGTAAGTGGCCGGCGAGAGTTGCCGATCGCGAGCGGTCATGTGACGTACGCGCATGCTCACAGTCGCGCGGCACAGCCCGTACTGCCGCCACATTATTCCCCCATATATTATGCTAGCGTGTGCGTGAAATCGCGTGCCGACACGGCGCGCGGCGCGCACGCACACATTCAAACCGAGAGCGGCACGTTTGTATGAAGATATTTTACTGTTCTTTACTGTGGCCATAGTAAGATTATTTTCTGTATAAATGCTTATTTTTGGCATGATATTTTTGAAACATGTTTTTTGATTCATGTATTTTGCTTTATGTTGAAGGTGCCTACATATTTTAATAATATAAATTGTCTTGTAATTTGAACAGTTCGCTTTAATTTAATTAATAAAATATTTGTTATAAAGCACACAAGTTAAAATATTATTTAATTTGAATGTTATGTAAACAAAATGTTAACTTTATAAAAGAAAAAGAAATTATGTTTTGTGAAAGAATAAAAAAATGGGCGCGTTTAGTATAACAATTTGGTAGAATATTATTATACAATTCAATAGTTTATATTAACCATTCTCTTTATCATTCTGGCATTGTTGTAACAATGTATGTGTTCGAGAAAGCAGTTTCTACCCTCACATAAAATCTCTAATAGAATCCGAATAGTCTGTTGTTAAATAGGCATGTATATAAAATTTAGTACCCATGGTAATTTGTCAAGCGTCACTTAATAGTACTTATGTTGTAACTTATTTGGACTCAAAAGTTTATAGACGCTACTTTAGCTTTTTGGCACTAATTAGATTGTCAGCAAGAATTAGATTCGATTCGGTGAATTCTTCAACGGTTCCATTCAATGTTGATAATACGTTCTTGCCTGTAACACTACACTATTCTATGTATTGGAGTAATTTATATGTTTATGTCTAAAATTATTGTATAAATAAAGACACGCATTCGAGAAATTGAATCATAAAAAACAAATTAATTTAATGTACATTAGAAGTAAACACATAGTATTTTATAAGCTGTAGTGTTGATATGACACACGAGACTCAAGTTATCATATTCAATTTAACTATGATATTTGGTCCCACTGAGGACACCCACAGTAGTATGGCCACATAGTACACACAAAACGTAATGACCCAAAAAGTAATTTGTAAAGTGTTTGTACTACTTGTTGGTCAGATAATATTAACTGGACTAAGATTACGGTGTCGTTGACTCTGATAACAGACTGGTTAAACTGATAAAACACTCGAGACAAACATTTGTCTTCTGTAAATGAACATTGTGAAAGAAATGCACTGAACTCAACAAATGCAGTTTCTACAGTCCACTTTCTACTGAAAATGTAAATGAAAAACAAGTTAGTACATATTTTCTGCTATAAAAAATCGTTCGTCTCACTCTTATTTAAATATATTATAAACTAAAAGAACAATAGTTTTAAAATTAAATGTACAGATTAATCAGTTATGTAAATTGAATTGAACATATATAAAACACAAATACTGAATCTCGAACGTCCTTAATAAATTCTTTGCAGACAAGTTTTTTAGGCTCATTGAAAAGTCATGTAAAATTATTCAGCAAATTCCTTAACATCATAAGCACGAAGGTCTTAATAAATTTCTTTTTGTTAAGATTTGATTTGATTGTTATTCTTTCAGCTTGTTCAAGAACATTATAACCAATTCCACTTATGTTTTAGTAGGTAAGTGATTCCATGAACAATGCGCTAGCTGCTAAGTAATTTTGATTGCTTTTGAAATTCAAAATGATGTGCTAATTTCTCAGAGAGACATATAAGATTAAATCATTTATGAGGAAATTATTATCTTTGCGGTAGGTGGGTACTTAAATTTTAATAGTTATGGGATGAAAAGAGCTTTAACGCTTTATTTAATGAAATTGATGCATAAACTGAAGGAGTGAAATAGCTACCAGGCCACTCAGATAATTTTGTAAAAAAGTTTTTATTTATAAGAGCCTGGACGATTATAAAAATTGATTTCTTACAAGTAAAAATATCAGGGTTCGAAATTTTAAAATTCTCTATTTTTTTAGATCTAAATTGAATAATCGCGTCTGTTGACCTACAAGTAGAGTCGTTTGATCGACCTGAACCGGTATGTATGGATGAAGGCCCTTTTTAGGTCACCATCTACTGATGGTACAACGAAGTCAAGCTCGGTCGTCTAACTTCGGGGCCCGAAATAAGGAGAGGTTGTACTTTGAAAGCTATTACCGAAGAAAATGTGTTAGCACTGAAAAATTTAATTCAAGATTGGGTTGGGAAAAGTTCTCAAGATTTTACAGGATTACCTTAATATGAGATTAATAGTTTCAAGCAGGGTGCTGCACAACCTCATTGAAGCTCAGAAGAAGGCCCATGTCGAATGGTGCCGTGACATTATTGATCAATTTGAAGCTGGTTCGTCTCGGCGCGTTCATGACATGAGGTGACGAGTCTTATATTTATCAATACGATTACGATCCATAAACAAAGCATCAGTTGAGAGTTCGGCTGCTTCGAAATGAACCAACGCCTATCAACGCGAAGCAATCGTGAAGTGCAGGAAATGTTTTGTTCGTTAGTTTCTTTACTTAAATTGGGTATTTGGTGTCGATTCCATTATAAAATCAAAGGAACGTCAACAACGTCTGGTGTACTATGAAATGCCTTGAAGAAAGTACACTGCGGTGAACAACAAGCAACTTAACATTGAGGCATCGTGTGACTAAAATTTATTCCCTAAAATAAAGAACTTATTGAAAGGTATACAGTTTTCATCGCTGAAAGTTGTGCCATAACCGCGTTCTTTGAAGGTCGTAGAAGAGTTGTATGGGACTTGAAAAGAGTTTCGGATATTGGTTCAGAAGCATCAAACTTTGTATAGAGACTGGTGGAGAGTTCATTGAGAATGTTCGATAAAAATATTTTGTCCATATACGTTGGTTTTTCAATTTCTCAAAACTTTCTGAATGTCCATACGTATAAACTCTGAGTAAAGTTCATTTACTGTTTTTTTTAAGTTACTGTAAAATGTTGCTAATCACATAACTTAAGGCCTAATAAATTAAAATTTAGTTCCATGTTATTTGAAATTTAGTAATTCATGCATATAAACATTTTTGGCATTCTGTTTCTGAGAGACTCATCATGTTTCGAGGTTGCGTGTTTAGTTGCTTTTAATAAAAATTATATTTACAAATTGATCTCGTGCCGGACACCCGAAGGCTGTGTTATTAAAACTAAGTCAATATGCGCAGACATGTGAGACTACCACTAATATTAAAAAGTGCTGCGTTAAACTTGTAAAACGCAAAATATAAGGCGATGTCCGACATATAAAGTGAGTAATTTTGATGATCTACATGGTTGATCTCAATGCAGGTTTTCTGAGAATCGATAACTATACTGGGGTATCTCTGTCGAAGCCAAAATTTTAAAAATTACGTGATGGAAGATTTTTATTTAAACTTCATCCATGATATTTGATACAATAAATGTTTTTCACATTAGCGATTAGCGATGGAGATGGATTTCTGAAGCCTTGAAGAAGCAGCATTGAGCAAGCTTAACAGGGCAATTCTTTAAAGATAGACTTTGTCAATATTGTAAAAATGTATTATTTTGTAGTCTATGAAAGAACGAACTTCACACTTACATAAACGGTTGCTTGACTACCAAATAAGTAAATTATATTTTTACTTTATTGTTCATAATCAGGGGCGTGCTATTTCAGTTTCTGTCGAAGGGTGGTGACCACCTCATCTCTGAGGCGTAGACCTTCGCTATGCTGAAAATACCATAAAAATAAATCGTAATCCACCAAGCATTATAAGCTCGGACTTGTGGAAACTAACAACTGCAGATGCATCCAACGTCTTAACCAGACTTCCTAAGCACGAAGGATTTCAAGATAATAAATGTTAAGTCTAATTCCTTGACCACTGCAATTTCATGTCTTATGCGTTTTTACGTGTTTACTCTGTTTTTACTCTGCATTATTTATCCTTATGTTATTCTCTGTTATAAATCTGTAAATCTAAGAGGTATCTCAAATATTATGACCAATGTGAAAGTCGTACAGACCATCATACTGCTTGAAAATATATCAAACACAAGTCAGAATTGCCTCACCTCTTGTTGTCTGGGACTTACCTAACTAGGATCTGAGCCATACTAAGATTCCACGAATCATAAAGATTTGGTACTTAAAAAAACTGGTTTGAAATATAAGCCGTCGTTTATCCCGTCTCGAACGATGAGATATCTCACAAAAAATTAAAATAAGATAATAATAAAATTTGTAAGCTTAGTTAGTTAAGTCGTAGAAATCCTTCAGTTGCTCTTCTCAAGATTGGAAGAGAACTCGAATATGCGAGTCTGTGTATGATAAGTTTAGATATAGTTATAGGAAGGTATGTATATATTATTTATTTATTTTTATCAGTTAGATATATTTAAAACATAGGAGGATACACACGTTAATGTTTTACTGAAAAATTATTCAGTTTTTACGGTTAAGGAAATGTGTATTGATAGTGTCTTTTGAATAATCGTATCACCATATACGTTGTAATATATAGATATGATCCCGTATATTATAATCAGATATAAAAAAAAAACTAAGAAAACGTTTTTATTGACGTTTGTCCCAAAAGATTATGCTACAGTATCACATTAATAACTAAATTTATCCTACACATCTCAGATATGCTTAAGTACCTATGCCTCGCAAACATAGATAGTCACTAATGAGCGCTGATTTGTATTGGGAATTAGAAAACGTAATGTCGTTACTCTCAACACTCTGCAACATCAAGCCAAGTAGCAAATAAAACGCATAATCTCTTAATTCTGCTGGTAGCATCAACAATACCCATTCTCCAGCCGATTTTATAAGATTCAACTTATCATGTCATTTTGCCGATGCGTTAGGTATCCAGACAGACAAGAATGAGCAATCCAGCTTTCAAGCAGAAACCGGTTTCTACACCATGCAATTAATTTTCTATTAGAATGCGTGCCTGTCTCAAAGGAATGTCTTACGTAACTTTAATAAGTTTAAGTTGTAGTACCTACTGTAGCTTTAAATAACGTTGTAATGAGGAAAACAATTTAAGATTGTGTTTTATAATAACTAATACTTGAAAATATAGTTTTTTTCTTTTTAGTTCTAAATAAATATATTATATAGGTAGCCATAAAGTTAATATGTCATTTTAATTGTAATTAACGTAAGAAGAGCATTCATTTTGTTGCCACAACAATTCAATTGCCTTGCAATTCGAATTTGAAGTCCTACTTGGTGCTCCTAAACGTGTTTAGTAAGTTTTTAGAATTATGTTTCTTATAAAGAATCTATATCTTTGTCGACCGTTTGGTGCAACGGTAGCGATCCTGCCTTTCGCACCGACGGTCCTGGGTTCAAATCCCGGAAGGAGCAGATGTTTGTATGATGAATACGAGCATTTGTACCTGAGTCATGGGTGTTTTTATATATTACTATGAATATTACATATTTATGTATCATATATGTATGTCTATCCGTTACCCTAGTATCCATAACACAAGCCTTACAGTGCTTACTTTGGGCTAGGCTAATTGGTGTGAATGTAAGAAATATTTATTTATTTGTATCATGGGGATTTCCTTGGTACCTTCATTTAAATACGTACACATTACGTATACAACAACAAAGACCTCTCAAATTCCGCGTTACTCAATAAAATAAGATGTGTTTACGTTAAGTCATCTATGTGGTTTAAATTGCCAAAACTTTACTTAAGAATTGATAAGATAAGAGCTTGACTCGTATTCAAAAGAATCCTCAAGTCTAGTAAATGAAATTTTATATTATTTTCTGCTGATAATGCTGTGCTATGGTACTTAATAACTTTCGAATTCTAATACCCAAAAGGTTTGTTATTTATAATAAAAACATTCTAACATCTTAATATTTAAAATGGTAGAATTTGTTCTGTTACTGCTATCTACAAGTATGTATTTACAAAGCCGTGGTCACGAGTTTTTCACATACAATCTACTATCGAGACCAAACTACAGGAGCTATGTTTACGTTTTGATAATAATAGGGGTTAAAGTATGAAATTGCCGTTTTATTGCAATAGGTTCTTTGAATTGACATAGAATCTTCATGGTTTGAGGTTTTCGAATGAAACTTTTTTTAAATGGTTTCTATGATGTTCTTTTTTTAAAAAATGTAAAACATTTGAATATCGACTTTCAATTGTTTTTGTTATTCAATTTAGACAAGAAAGATGGATACTGCGAAAATTCGAGTTATTTTTGAATACGAGTTCCGACGCGGAACTAACGCGGCAGAAACAGCCCGCAATATCAATGCTGCGTTTGGAGAGGGGTCTACTAATGAACGCACCGTGCGATTTTGGTTTAAACGCTTTCGTGATGGAAATTTCGACTTAAAGAACGAGCCACGAGGAAGACCGCCCACACAGGTAAATAACGATGAATTAAGAGAGATAGTGGAAGCCGATCCTAGTCAAAGTACCCAGGAATTAGCGGCATGGTTTAACGTTACCTTACCCACAATATTGACTCACTTGCGTCAAATCAATAAAATAAAAAAATACGAAAAATGGGTGCCTCATGATTTGACTGATCTGCAGAAAGAAACGCGTGTTGAAACTTGTGTTGCCTTGTTGAACCGGTACAGAAATGAAGGAATATTGGATCGAATTGTAACATGTGATGAAAAGTGGATTCTTTATGATAACCGGAAAAGAAAAATGCAATGGCTGACCCCAGGTCAAATGCCACAACAGTGTCCTAAAGCAAAACTTACCAATAAAAAGGTAATGGTAACTGTTTGGTGGTCTCAGCATGGTGTTATTCACTATAGTTTTCTCCGATCTGGTCAAGCAATAACGGCAGATGTCTATTGTGCCGAACTCCGAACCATGTTGACAAAACTAGCAGTAAAACAGCCCCGACTCATGAATCGATCTTCACCATTATTGCTCCACGACAACGCGAGACCTCACACAGCACGAGAAACCATTTTGACCCTTCAGGAACTGCAGTTAGAAACCATTCGTCATCCTCCGTATTCACCAGACCTTGCTCCAACGGACTACCATTTTTTTCGTGATTTGGACAATTATCTACGTGACAAGAAGTTTTCTTCCCAGGAGGCAGTACAAAATGCTTTCACACAGTTTGTGCAGTCTAGATCGTCGGAATTCTATCGCAAAGGCATTAATGACCTTCCCATTAGATGGCAGCAATGTATAGATAATAATGGCAACTATTTTGATTAAATAAATTTGTTAAAAATTTAAAAAATAAACAATATAGATTTTCAGTACAAATCGGCAATTTCATACTTTAACCCCTAATATATCTAAAACGGTCAGAGCTAATGGCGATTGATTCCGCGATCACTTCGGTTAATCGAGAAAACGATTTACGTAATAATATTACTAAGAATTATTAACGGCGCCAACAAAAAGTTTGTTATCCAGTGGGACAATTGTCACATAGCAAACTTTGCAATAACTAATTGTCTTAATGACAAGTAAAGTTTATCTTGTTCTATGACTTGGGCTACAGATAATAAAAATTAAAACTGTTGTTCATCAGTCAAATTGGAAATAGTAACATTAATGATTATAAAATAAATATTCGTATTTTTTTGATAAACTACGACAAACGCACCGACTAAAAGATTTCAACGTCGTCTGCACCAGCACCGTTATTTTCGAGTCCAACATAGTTGCAAATGAAAACTTTTCTTTAACCTCTTTTTTATTAGTTCAATTGAAAATATAGTTAAAATAAAATAGATTTTAATTATTATAATAGAAAAAATACTAGAAAAAATCGACTCGGGTCACAAGTGAATCTCAGGCGGGATTCCTGTTCCCTCGCCTGAGATTCACTTGTGACCCGAGTCGATTTTTTCTAGTATTTTTTCTATTATAATAATTTATCTTATAAGATCGCATTGAAATGCATAAAAAATATAAAAATTATAAATCTAAAATAGAATTGCAGATCTTCAAACAGAATCATATTTTGCTTTATCTCTGTCAGAAAAGTAAAAACGGCTAGCCATGATAAGTCAGAATTATAATCGTCATGTCGAAATGATGTTTCTCTAGTTGAAATAAAGGCAAAAAGTGATTATTTATGCAAAATTTTAAGTCATTTCAGAAATACAGAAGTAAAATTAGAACAGAGATCAAAATAATTAATGAGTAAGCTTTGAAGGAGTCAATAAAAACAAGGATAGATAAATATTTATGTTGCTAACTCTCTACTTGAGAAGTAAAATATTATTCCTACAAGCAGATTGCAGTTTCTCGGTTACTTTTGTTTTCATACTAAATTTGTTGCTTCTCTTAATCGTCTTACTACCATAAAGAAAATGTTCAATTTATTGTATGTGTTTAAATATGACTTTTTTTATAAAAGACGGTTGTCGCTGGATTGGATAAGGTAAAAATAAAGTATAGCATTTTATTTGCCCCAGCCTGACATATATCTATCTGTCCTCTATTTGCATAGGATAAGTGATACCTGAATATTTATTCATGATAAAAACACCGTGTAGGGAAAATTCGACTTTATTTTAATAAGTTTAACCTAAAGTAACTTTTATTTGCGTTCTGCGTTGATGGCAAATTCGTAAATAAAAGCGGACAAGCATTTAAATTAAGAAAATAAACTGTTTTCTTATCTTGCCTTTTACTACCAGTGTATTGTATATGTTCTATTTCACTTATTAATTTAGAGCACTACAGATAGTCAGTCGTCTACATATTAGCGGTAAGAATATGCTAAGTTAATACAATTCATTAATTTATTGCCGCTAACGTCAGCTTACCATTAAAACATCACAGACAAAAAAGTGTCTCAACCAAAAACGAGAGTCCAACCGATATTCACTAGATTTTTAAAAACAAAACGAACTCATAGGCACAATAAAGGCTGTACATCAAAATTCTAAAAAACGAACAGCGTGAGCAGGACGGCTGATTCGAGATAGCGCGGTCGTGCCGCCGCGGGTCGTATCTACTCATCTCGCTCGCACGCCGAGCACGACCGCAATAAAACAAATGAAACACGGTAATCTATGTAGTGCTTCTAATTTTATGTTTAACTAGCCCTTGGCTGTAGTCGATTGTATACTCCCCGACACAAGGCAATGGCGACCCTAGTGCTTAAGTAATTCTTAACTTTTAGTTTTGTTTAAACCATTGGATATATACTTACTTTAATTTAGTACTCCATCTTTTTCTCAGATATTTGCGTAGAATTATTAATACACAAGTTGATTCATGAAATGAAATTTAAAATTTGGTGGTAACTGAGAAAAACATTGATAGTAAATTAATATAGATACATAATATACTTTTAAAGCAATAGAAATTGAGGATGAATGATTCTTTGAAGACTTTGGGCTATCCATATAATCGTTGAATATGGGATTGTAGTGCAATCGAAATCATGTGACCTGATAAGGGAAGGCGTTGGGCACAATGAAACGTTATTTTACGAAAAACTACCGAGATTTTAAGGACAATATAAAACTATTTTATGAAGTCTTTTTTTGTCATCTTCACCATATTGCGGTAACGTAGTTCAACATAAGTACAATAAACACTACGAGAAGACAGCCAAAGCGAGTAAATAGTGTTATTGAGCTTTGACGGTTACAGCACATAGAGGTTACAGCAACGGCTGGCTGTCCGGCCCGGCTTGCTAGAGGTCGCTGTTTCGAATCTTGCCTGATGCGATATTGTTCAACAATTTTACTCTATAAAAACCTGTCATTGCAACAAGTTCCGGGTTAAAAATATTGAAATAAGTATGTTAATTTGTAAGATTGTATATTGTATCACATAGAAGATAATTTTGTATTAGATACAAACAACAATTACTTTATCAACGTTAACTATATGAATAATGATAGGTATCCAATAAATAAAAATTACACTGTTGCTCGAGTTTCAATTATAAAGCAAGGTATACACTCTGATGATATAATTATAACGCCTTCAAATGCCGGTCTGTGATTCCCTTTATTTTTTACATACCTACCATTGAAATGTATCACTTATAATTACTATTGGGTTCTGATCAAAATTCCGTTCCGATAAAATGATTTTTTATAAACTCTATGCTGAAGAGATAAGGTTTGTATGAAACTAACATTCAGTTGCGTGAACAATTAGATGTGGCGGCATTCGTTTTGGGTCACTCATTGGATTTATTTATTGCTCTCCAGACCTTCAACTGACTGTTATAATGTGTGAGTGCACGTTATTATTATAAATAAAGTAAGATTACATAGGTAATTTATTAGAAATCAAATACGAATTTCTGAAAATCCGAAACCTTTTCTGCTGATCTGCCTATACACAAATATCAAAAATTATAATTAAAGGTAACAATCATGTAATTAACAACAACTGTTAATTTAATATACCAATTAAGTATCCAACTGACTTTAATAAAGGAAATAGAGAATTGTCCACTTTTTCTATTAAATTTTTCTATAAAATATTAATATAATTAGCTATGACACTCCAGGGAAGTAGGTACATGAATCTAGTGGCACCCAACCCTTCATAATCTTAGAAATTACAAATAGTAAAAATCAACTTGTCAATGGCAATCCGAGGTGAGTACTCTTCCAAATGATCTATTGTTCTAGTTCTATTTATCTAGTTATACTTTTACAAATATCATTTAAGATATACAATATACAAAGAAGAAACAAATATGTAGTAATATTATTTAAGCATTTTTTATGTAAATAAATTTTATTGTTGAAAGAAAATTATACTGAGAGCTTATCTGCCAAATACTCATGTACTTTATACTTATATCACCTCATCAAAAAGGAAACTAGTAAGATGCAGATCACTTCTTGCACTCATTTTAATAAGTTGCCCTTTTTAAATCTGGCGTGATATGTGTTCGGGATGACACAGTGAAACAAAAGCGCGCAGTTGTTGTGGATCCGATGTAATATTTGTACGTTCGAATAGACATGGGCTAAACAAAGGAACACAGTAGTTCAGTTGTTCGCTCATGTTTCTTCGAACTCTGTAAAGAGCCTTGAGTTTATAAAAGCAGTTCCTAGCTATTTCCGTCATTGGCATCATCAACAACTAAGCCAAAAAATGTATACAACTATATCCACGCTTGAAAGGCAAATTGGAATCGTAGTAAGAGACAGTAATTCGAATAACTTTGCTGCATATTTTGTAGTCTACCAGAGCAGCATCTATGCTAAGTTGTATGAAAGTGCTCATACTCCGTAATCATAGGCGACGGATTGGAATACGAGTTTTGTGTAGATCGGTGGGTGCTATAGACCATTGTTAATGTGTGTGCCGGAGAAGGCAGGAATCGAAATGATAATCTGCATCGACCAATAGTTTACTATTTACTTGTTACTGAACCAAAAACTATGTATTAGGTGATCACAGACTGGCATGCCTCTTTACGACCTTATTAGGTGATCTATATTAAACACGGTTTTTGTCTCTCGCGGGATTCCAGACTTACTTCACGCATACGCTCTAGGTGGCAAATCACGCACGAGATGTGTGGTCAGAACACGACCACTCTTCAAAAAAATCTAGTAGTTTTTTTAGTACTAAAATATATCTTCTTATCATCTCTAGATTATCTTTCACTATTGCAATATCGACTCGATGTGAGATAATTACAAATATTAAGAATTTTAACAAATTATGATAAACGACCTTAGCAGAAAAATACTAGGAAAACTCGACTTGCTGATTTTCTACTAAAGTAATTCATCATATAAAATAAATCATAAGGTTAAATATTTTTATTTATTTACATAAATCGATTTGGTATTTCTTTACACTATCAAAATGCAAGCAGTGAGAGTTAGGTAATTTGTAAGTGGTATTATATTTCTTGTGTTATTCCAACAGCAGCAACCCTAGTTTTATTTTCTCACTGTGGTACAAATTGGAGGTTGGTCTTGGAGAGCACGCGCTTTTTTCTCTTTTTGATATACGATGCGGGGCTCGTAACGACCTCTGAAGCCGAAGGTCGTCTTACACGGTCACTGTATGGGCCTCTAAGGCATTATTGGGTACAAACGCTAAACCGTAGACATCTATTAGTTACTGCTGCGGTTATGAGTCTGTTATTAGTTGTTTGGCGTTTAGTTAAAATGAAATAAGTTAATAATTAATCCTTAAAATTGGTGACTCGTCCAGTCAGTCATATTTGTAAGAATTATAACTAAATATATAGCAAAGTTTAAATAAATAAAGAGGTGATGTTTATTAGTATCAGATATACGATATAAAATAATTTCCGAAAATAAAATACCAATTTAAATAATTTCTACACCAATGTTTACAGAGGACGTTTATGACGTATCTTTTTGATTCATACGTCCACTGGAACAACGACGAAATAGGCTTATTATGGTGTAACACTGACTCTCAGCTCTGCAGACTAAGATGTGTGGTTACATAAGAAACATTAAAAATTACGACGACCGCTCAGAACTGATGCTCAATTAGCATCCGTACATACGTAAAGTCACGCTTTTTTCTCTACAGTAGCTTAATCCTGCCGGCCTTGCATGCGCCACTTGAGTTATTTCGCGCACGATTAAAGAGAAGTTTGTCGATATAGATCTCGACATATATCTCGTTTTCCATACATGTAGATAAACTGATGTTGCCTCTTGATATATGATTATAAACTACCTTATAATCTAACATAGCCACATCGGTATCGTTCATTCAATGTATTGTCTTTTACCCTTTTTTTTTCTTTTCGGAAATGTGGATTACATCAATTTTGACGTTAAATGACGACTTACATGATCTATGGTTGATAGTTAATCTATGGTGTTTGTTTCCTTTTTAAACCGCCGATATTTTAAATAAAGACGATTAAATAAATTACTTAAAAGCAATAATGGAAAACCAAATTAAAAAATAAATTTATCGGAACTAAATAACAAATTTCACAGTAAGTGTATACACCTATTTAAATACATTTGTTTTAGGATTCGAAGTAATATGTTACAAATTTACTATTGGTGCCAATAAAAAAAACTTATACCTATAGTAAAAATCATCGTTCCCCAACGGGTTCGGTAAAAAGTAATCGGGAAAGGGACTGATTTCTTTTTATTTATTTTAAAATTTAAGAAATAACAAACAAGTAGGTACTTTTAATAAACGCATTACACTTAACCACTAAGATATATAAAGAATGCTAATGAGTGAGCTTCAAGTAGATAGACAAATATTTCTTATTATACTAAATTACGTTTGTGCTGGCTCTACATACCTATACATACCTTTATCTATACCTACACATATACATTTATATTAGTATAAATATACGTGCCGTTCGGCCTTAATATACTGTGAGTACATAATTGTAATAAATAATAAGGCATCGTCATCGCTTCAATCGAAATAGCACACAAACCATTTGGCGACACCTTCTTTTCGTACTAACGCATGGTCGAGAAATATGTCGAATATCTTTGTCAAAATGTCGACAAAATTCTGTTGCCATGTTAGTATTTGTAGACAAAAATGCCGAAGCTAAGTAAAACTACTCTTTTGACATAAGAAGTCGACTTTTAAGCGCTTTCATGTTAGAGACGATAGCCGACAAATAACTAATACACGAGAAAAAGTGTTGCGTATGCTGGGCTGGCTGGTACAATGTTTTGCACTGTTTTGTACTTATTTATCTCTCTCTTTATTTATAACATTAGCCAATTATTATTAAACAACCTTGTTACAACTTAAACATCTTTAAAACGTAAGTACAGATAACAGGACATTAATCTACACCAAACTTTCATTTTTTTCAATCTATATTGAATTCTATAACTTGGAATTTAAGCTAAAATTAGACTCTTGATTGTCTTCCATGAGAATCATGGTGTAAAGAGGCGACCGTCTTACAGAGAAAGTCCATAGGGACTGACTCTAGGCGGGCGGAAGGGGTATGGTGGCAGCTTGTAGTAATGTAAGTAGCCTTCTGTCCCTGGCGAGGCTAGCCGACGGCATTGCACATGCCTTGCATATCTGGGAGGATGCCCGTTATTTACCCTGGTATCCCCCTTAGTAAGGGGGCATCATGGGTCTTGATCATTTTTCCACTTTGATAAAAAAGGTCGATGTGCTGTTATCGTACATTGATTATAATCATTTAGCCTTAAAGATTCTGTTTTAGTTTGGTAGTAAATAGTAAAATACTTATAATTAAACAAAATAAATAGTCAATAAATAAAAAACAAGGAATTGACTACTTACATAGTTTTTTTAACTAAGTACTTATTTTAAGAGCCAAATATCACATCAAATATGTTTTTGAAACAAAAAAGTTGTAAAGAGCAGTCCATAGATGCCCAAAGAAAGAGAAGTCGTTGACAATTTTTGTAGCAATTCTATTTCGTGCCCCTTCGGCGAAAGGCTGTATTTTGTCACGACACAATCTCTTGTGTGGTCATCATGACCATTTTATATAGAACCCTATTCTATGACATACTTTGCCTCCCGACTTCTAACTACTTTGGCTGTTAGAAAGTTCAAGTTTAATTGGATCTCACAAATGAGTTGCTAGGAACACGGTAAAATTACATGTTACATACAGGAAAATGTTATTTGGGACACAGTATTCAAAGTGAGTATTTTGTAGTAGAAATAAATAGAGTTATTATAACAGATAATTCAGACCACCCAATATAAGATATGGAACCTTTAGCTTCATACTGATTTTAGTAGTAAAATACTACTATATGTGCATTAGTTAGTCTACGATTTAGTATTTATTTAAGCAAGTAGTAAAATCAGAAGATATGTAGAAAACACTTAATTTATCAAGCAAACTACGTTGTTTTAATTCAAATACTATTAGTCTATAATACTATTGTGTATTTCATAAAATTTAATCTATCATTCGCCATTTCCCAGTCGTAGGTATAACTAAAAATGAAAATTGCAACCGCCATCTTGGAAATCAGGCTACGGCGCATGCGCCCTCGACACGTTTAGAAGAAATAAAACCTACGTGGCATACGATAGCCGCGTACAAAACTTATTTGATCGGTCGTTCAACCATGTCGCTCTGTTCTCCTCTGAGTTATATATGTGTCTCGTTCCCTCGTACCGTTAAGGCGGTATGCTTGAGCTATGGCATTCCGATGTTGCCACCACCACTCTGGAGGCTGCGTACGGTCAGCTAGTAGGTTACATGTGGTTTAGCCTTCCTTATTCTTCGAACTTATTTCTTATTAGGTGTGAACGCCCTCATAGGATTAGAAAATTAATTGAAGACGTTCGGTGTACTGCTGTAGCTATTCGAAATGTAATGGAATGTTTTTGAGAGGTTGATGTTCTATGATTATTGATGTTTTAAAAGCTTGTATTAAATTCGCTGTACATTTTAGTGGTCACTATTAGATGCATCATTTTTTATTTATCATCAATCAAGGTTGTTAAATCAAGGTATATATAGTTTCAGGCTTTATTATGTCAATTTTTCGACATAAACATGACAATGGCACTTACTCGAAAGATAACAAATATTTTGTATATTTGTTACATAGGCGCGTCGTGTAGGTATTTTTTTAATAAGTTATCTTTAATTCAATTAGATTATTGAACCAATTCATAATTAATAAATAAATAAAATAAATCCAAGCCTTATTTATTTCCTTAATTTTCAGTCAATTGCTAGCAAGTATTCTTTTCGGCTAGCCAAAGTTTTATCATATAAGTAAGAAGAAGTTTTAGCGATGAGTGGTAACGAGAGCCTATTTATGAACAATGAAAGAAAACATAACAAAATATAAAACATTTAATTTTAAAAATAACGTTTCATTTCAAAAATGGTTTGGGAATTATGTGCGGCCGTTGAAACTTGCGTGGACTTTTTTAGAAAACCCGTTTTGCCTTAATTTAAAACTTGTATGATAAATTAATAGATTATGGGTAATTTTTAACATACAACTATAAATAAGAAACCTTAGGTAAACCATGTACTTACCTCACAGATCCGATTGATTCTTGTAGCATTACCATATTTGGTCAGGTTCGAGTGAGAAGGATAAATAAGTCTATAAACTGGGCGCTAGGCGAATATGAATTTTATGAATATTGTATTAAATCTATTATTTGTGAAGCATCGAAAACACCGATTAACAAATCGGTTTGATCTTGCATTAGTGCACATGATGTCATTGGTGCTACGGTGTGAACTGACGAGACAGGTATGTTACCTAGTTAGCTAAGTTTAATTAATAAACTAGTACAGGTTAACACGATTATACGTACATACTTATCATATTATTTATTGATTTCAAGAGCGTTCTATTAAAGTATTCTAAATAAGTAAAATCTAGAGATGCATTTGTTCAATATAATCTTTCTCTATAAATGGAGTTGAACATATAGAGTTGTTTCTTATTTAATAACTACCGTATATGTTATATAAACCGATGTGAAATTCACTGTAGGGGAAAATTGTTACAAAAAATCGTGTTCTGTCTCCGCCAAAAGTTTCAATAATAATTAGGTGTTTATTTAATCTTTATTTGTTTTAATTCATTTACATAAAAAATGCAAAATAAATATTGAAATATGTAATTAATAATTTATGTCCATTTTTCTACTTGTGACAAAGAATTAATTAAAGGCTACAAGTATTGTCAACATCACGGTAAATTTTCATCCTATGTAAAAGAAAAAATACAAACACTACCTATAGGTAATGTTTTTCTTCTTCCTAGTTCAGTAAAATATAGTAAAAACATTACTGAAAAATAAATATAAATATTTAACGCAACTAGGCTTCAATTAAAATGTTAAGACGAGCATTTGGAATGAACATTACATTGCACCGTTTGTCTCGTATCGCCATCTGTAGTATTCAGAGAGAACTAACTTTAGTAGTGACATCTAGTGGAATTTGTTTAACAGTGATTGTGGAAGGTCCTACATAGCTTGCGTTCAGTGCGAGCACGCTTGCGCCGCGGAAAGCAAACAAAGCTACTGCTACGTAGTTCTAAGTTAACCCTTTAGATGGCGCTGTAACTGACTCGAGGTATTGAATTGCCTCATAACAACAGATGGCATTACTAGAGGTGTCTTAATCTTGATTTTAGCAGAAAATAAATAAATACTATCTTATTATCTTGGTATATCTTGGTACGCTCGATAATATTAAATAAATAAAAACAACTGATAGCAGATGTTTTTATTGCCCGCATTTGTTTACCGTTTAAATACTTACAAAGAGATTTTTGTATTTTTTTTCTTAATTATTATCAATTTGTTTAGTAATAGGTGAACTATATTTATAAATTGAATATTTACAGTGTTGTAGTCCTCATCATAAAATCAATATACTTTTCATAGGTAAACAGTTAATGAGCGTTAAACTTATTTACCAAATCCATTAGGAATGAAGTTTTTACAACAGATAGGTACAAGTAGCGTTTCCATCCGCTCGGATAAAGCCGGACAGTGTTAGGCTTTTTTTATCAGCTCTTGTCCGGGACAATTTGACTGCGTTCAGCCCGACCGACTTTTGTTATGATTTTTTTCTTTTGACACAAGCAAGCCGCACACACACTTCACTCTTCTCATTAGAATGGTGTGAAGTTACTGAAATTGTAAATATTTAGGAACAGAAAAATGTTAAAATTGACGACGAGAATGTTTTGACAAGTTACAAATTAGAGAAAGTAATTGGGAGATAAACAAGAGAATCTTGATTTTAAGCTACTGTTGGGCCCATAAAATATAGGTAGGTAACTTATTTTGAAATCGCTGAGAAACATATCGCTCTTTGCGAGTATAGCTTTTGCGATACTTGTGTAGCTTGCAAAATGTTTCATGAGAAAATGATTAAGGAGGTTGATCATTTAAAGCAGGTTTCTAGTAACGAAAAATAAGCAAATGAAAATTATAATATAAATTGAAACTTTCTTATAAAATACTTGTATAACGGGTAAGTCCAGTTTTCTGGTTTTTAAGACGCAAGGTACCTACAACAATTAAAAGAATACGTGTTTCTTTATTCCATTGAATACTAATTTCATACTATAGCCATGAACACTATTGAAATAAGGTCATAATTTATAATTTTAAGCGGTAGTTATATACTATATTTTATGTTTGCATATTTGAAAATTTACACTGAGCATAGCAGAAAATAACACTAAAATTTACCAAATTAGATGAGTCCAACAAGACCCATAAGTACCGTTAGGTAAAAAAATGCCCTATTGGCACTGGTTTTAAGGTTACAATATTATCAATAGTTTATGGATATTTTATTGTATTATCTTTCATGCAACACTAAAATTAGAAGGAATGAGGCCCAGGTAGACATCCCTGCGCTGTAATCAAATATCTGTCAAGTGAAGCATGAAATTGTGCGCGGGCGCCCCGCGGCCGTTGCCCTACCTTGATGAGATACATACTTTAATTGGACTTGGTTTAAACGACCATTATCGAAAAGTTCAGACCTGAGAGCAGACTATAGATGAGCAAACGTTGTCAGAATATAGAATATGAAATAAAAAAGTATAAATTCACCTACGCACGTATTCTATTACTGCGTCTATGGTAGTGCAGACGGAGCCTAGCTCTGCAGATATTTCTTTAAGTGGTCTGTATTAAATATAGGTATTTGAATAGCTATTTCAGACAGAGAAAATCGAAGCAAATTTTCCATTTATAAATATACAATGATAGCTCTTTTGTTTAAAACTTATCTTATAAGTTTTATATGTTTTTAAACTGCCTGCCTGCCTGTTGTGTGGTATTGAACCTACATATCTAATATAGATCGAGTTGTTCTAATAATAAAACTTGTAAAGATAAGAGTAACAGAATTAGTTTTTTTTTTAAATGAGCACATAGACAAACTATGTTTAACTTTAGGCTGAGGTCTATGTTTTATTGGGGGAAAGAGTGAATCATGTTAAATGTAAATAGTGTAGTTTACTTTAAAATCTTTGTATTTTTCTTTTTAAATTATTATAATTGAAGATTAAATCAGATTATAGTTATTCTTATTATAAACAGAGCAAGATAAGGTACTTAACATAGTTTTTTTTATAGTTTAACCAGTTGTTCTACTTTTGGGGGTCCAAGTTTACTAGCGTCCGGATTTAGCACTCGATGTCCCACACGTGGCCCCTGGGTAGTGCTAAAGGAGTTAACCCCTTTCAAGTGGTAGCCTTAGGCCGCGGCGTGCCTAAGAACACTGCCAAACGGTCCCAACCGATCGTGTTCAAGTCCTGAAGTCTGGTGAAGCCACACTGAAGGACGAGTCAGAACAGTTGTGCTGGTTGCAATGGCTGGTTTTTTTTTGAGATGCAGAGAGCAGCAGGATCCCAGGCACGGTTCTTCCACTGGCCGACCGCAGATAGTTGGATGCCCAAGTAGTGAGCTAGCCACTCACAAAAGGCTGCCCTGCCATCTCACGAAAAATCCTGGGGGTGCGCAATTGTGCACTTGACGAGAAGATCCGATGGACACCATAGAGGTGGCTACCGTGAGCTCTGGCTCTGGATTTGGCTTGCATTCAGTATCTCCTTCTTCTTATGTCCTTCGTTATCTTCCTTAACAAAGTAAGAACAGGAAACTGGTAAAACAGCGGTCGCACGTTCTCTCTTTCTTACTGTACGTCTTTTATACAAGAGGTTTGCACTCCATCACCATCTCGAGACTAGAAAACCACATGTGTTCTTTCTCACGGAGACGCAGACAAAATGTCCAACTGACGCAGCGTGTGTAGCAACACGTGTAGGACGTAACCCGGATAAGCATATCCGGGTTACGTCCTAGAATATTGTTTTAGGGCTTATCCGAGTGTATGCACGTATGCACGCGATGACATTTGCTATTTGCGTCTCCGTAATCTTGAAGACTCCACTTAAAAACATCTGGGTTCTAGTGTACACTGGCCTAGAAAAAATTCTATCTACTGCTCGCATAGCGGTGGTGCAGAGACCACCAGGCTCACCAACTTGCTTATTGAAAAGGCAGACGTTGCTCTACAGCGGTACCCGTCCGCTCAACTAGTGGTTCAACCCTGATCTAAGCCCAAAAGGCTTCCGGCGGGTTTGGACTTATAAATCAGTAGTTTGGGATGAGATGCGTTTCTTTTTTGCATTTTATCCTTGGCGGCAGGTTTGCTTTTCTTCTAGCGACTCCTCAGCTTGCGCGGATGCTGTGATCAATGTGCTTCGTCAGGGTATGAAGTGATTTATCCCCTTCTCTGACGTATCACTTGCCGGCAAAGCTTGCCTGTGGTGCCCGCCAAATGTCGTGATGCAGAGCCGTCAAAACATGAGGCTGAAGCTCTATACCGCCGAGGTTGTAATACTCGCGAAAAAAATAATAGAACATAGACAGATAAGAACAGTAAAAAAAAATAGAAGTTGCATGATGCGATCTTTTCAAGGAAACCTGCGTAACCTTACTCACACATTTTTAAATCGCGATAATATTCCAATTGGTTAGTAAACCTGATAACGTTAGAGCTTATTTATGAATATATCATATTCTACGCTTTTCGTATATAGTTATGGTCCATAATAAACAGCTTACTTTTTTGTTCTAGTACCGCTTTTGGGTACAAGATGGCGTTACAGTTATGCTATAAGCAGTACTGCTTTAAGCATACTGTACACTGCAACCACACGCTAGAAGGCGTTTCAAGTTAAACAATTACCAGAGTTGCAAACAATATTAATATTGATGTTATCGATAGAGTTTGGTTTTAATGAAAGTAACGTAGGCTATAATTTATGATAAAGATCAAATAATTTTTATTCAATATGACCATTTGCAATGCGTGTATTGAACATCAAAGCTACGCCATGGCTTTTGTTTTATGTATAGGTCTTTACAAAAGCTGTGATAAATACAACATTTTGCTAATTTTATATTATGCTTCGAAACCTATCTTTGTACGCAACTGGTTTTAATGTTATATTGAAAAAAAAACCACACAAACGCGGTTTCAAACCTTTGATAATGTATCTTTTAATATATGTATCGTTTTCATTAAAATTTTGTTACTGTCAATATGGTTTTACTTTCTAAAATAGCTATCAAAATCATATCTATTTTATTACCTTTTTTTAATTTACTTTTGTGTACAAAAATAATTAACTTTTACATAATTAAGCAATAAAATATTAAAATTAGAATGACAACTCCATGAAATAGGTTGCAACCAATATGCTATATTGGTTGCAATGTTTATCTCTTCAATATACTTTCTTATCGATATCTATTATTTACACGTAATCAGGTGGATTACTAATTGAGTAGCGTGCAAGTTATGTACGACGGAAAGCATGCTGTCATTAATTTGTAGGTGTTTTAAAACCTTCTTAAAAAAGAAATTCCTCATTTAAATTTACACTTTAATATCTCAAATATAAGGTCGATTATTTTTCAGTCCCAAGAACTATAATATAATCAATTTAAAATGAAAATAACAAAAAAAATGAATAACCGATGGTACGTTATGACTCCTATGGATAAATAAGTCCTTCGACTATCATTTTTACACCCCCAAAACTGCACAAAATAGCATTTTATTTTTGCTATATTGTTTCGCGTAGAGTTCGCGATTTAGACTGAGTAAGCAGAAGGTCGAAGTGCGCGGAGTTAGGCATATTTGAGGTTATGCGGGTACCGCCCACTTGCGACTTCTACTCTTTTTTACTGTTCTGAGCTTAGCGAGCTACTGTACTTAGCGAGAATTAGTTATATGAGAAATTATTTTTTTTATGTTTTCATTATGCCCTCAAACTATTTAGGAAGAGGCATATACCTACACGTGCCGTTGTTTCTCTTGATATTTATTCCTACAAGAATGGCTATCCTTACAATACTGATAATCTTTTCAACGAAGATAAAGGCCATAATGGCTGTCCGTCTAATCTATAGAAGCCCGTATCTGTATTAGTAGCTTTAATTGTCGGGCCCCTCGAGCGTCCGATCTAATTGTATTTTTTCGGTGCATCGCGTTCAAATATACGAAAGCTGCCCAACACGACATGTTACACAAATTATAAGACCCTGCTACTACTATAGTTTTAATATGTAAGATTGGAATTTACAAAATAATCTTTTAAGTTTTATATGCAGAAAAGAAATGGTGCCCAAATAAACTAATATTACTCTAGGTGAATTGATATTCGTAACCAAATCGTGTAGAACGTGCTTAGAATGGACTATCTGATAGAAAGCAAATATAAAAATACGTACTCTACTGACTAGAGTAAGAGTTTTTGTATAGGTACTTATGTATGAAGTAGGCATTTTTACTGTTCTTTGTAGTATTAAAGTTTTATAGTATATATATTATAGCAGTAAAATTTACAGAAAGAATAAAGATTACAGGAAGATACTATATGACGACAATTTATACGAAGGCTTGATATTTTTAAGCTATTAATTATTCAAGCAACAATTTGTTTTGTGTAATAAAATTATCTCATGATTTAAGAAATGTATCCCTTAAGTAGTTAAAATCAAAAATAAATATTATAAGAAGAGTCTTAAGGCAATAACCACTTCGAAATAAAACAATATCTTTACCCTTTTTTGAGATTTACTTCTCTCAATACTAGTAGTTTAATATTGCCTATTGGAGAAGCCTATTTTGAGCCTTTCTTTTTTGTGTATTGTGATCCGTTATGTAATGCTTTTAGAAAAGAAAAACTGTGCCAATGTAGAGTTCACCATTGTTTATTAATCGAATATCCCGTAAAAAATACATGATTTAGTAAAAATAAAACATGATAACGATTAATTTTATCTTCAATAACTCGTTACTATTCATATCCCAAGTGTGATCTCATACAAAAAATCTTATTGATGATGGTTTCGTTCGATCCTCGCCGATGGAGGTACTATGGACGATCCACTCGTAAACTCGTAACACAAACATTATACTACAACGGGTTAATGGGAATATAAATAATGTGTTTATCGTATTATTAATACTAGATGGCGTTGTAGTGCGTAGAAACACGCTATCATATTGTTTTTGCGGGAGTACGTAAGGGCTTTGCAATGTAAGGATAGCATCTGCGCCGCCGCGGGTTCCCCCGAGGCGGTCGCTTCGATGAAGCCTATACAGCTTTCCCAGGCTTAAAATGCCTAAATGCATAAAGTGCCATAGCAATTATTAGGCGGTGTTTAGTCAGTACGAGTCTGACATAATCTCTCGGCCGCCCTATGTATCCATGATAGATTCACCACCTCCCTCCCCCGGTTCCGGAGGGTGCCCAAGTTGCCCGGGGCGCAAAAAAGAAATTAGAATAGCAAGCAAGACAAACAATATGGTAACAAACACACACACACACACACACACACACACACACACACACACAAAGTATTGTCATAATATAATAATCAGGATTAATTTAAAATAAGAAAAAAACAGAAATGATAAGTAGCAATAAGTGTTGAACAAAAACAATACTATATATTCTCTGTAGAAATCAAGTAACACAATATAAAAACTGAGTTTTTAAACTAAAGCTATGGTTGAATGATTAATTTAAGACTAATCCTACATTCAGTGGACTGCGTTGAAGCCACAGATTCTAAAATGAAATGACCTCTATTACATTGACCTACAGTTGGTCCAAATGACAATACGATTAATATGGAATAAAAATATGCTGTTGGCAGTACAAAATGTCGGCCTCAGCAAACCCGCCTTGTCTTATACTATCGCGTTCACTTGAATGAATACGGCTCGCTTTTAAAATAAGGCATAAATGAAACGAACATAATGACTGCTTGTTTTATTTGCATAAAACCTGTTCGCAGAGGCTGCGTTAGGGTTGCCAAATTTTTAAATATTCTCTTAAAAATTGAGAATATTTTTTTTTGAGCTAGAGTGTATAGTATTGCATCAGAAGTGTAAATACAGTAAGTATTATATAGAAAAAGTCATAGCTACAGTGTTGCCAGATATTTATCTCATTTTAAGTACCGCTATCTTTTTTACCGAGCGGCGATAAGATTTTATTAATTGGCTATTATACTTTCTTTTGTAAAAAATATTAAATTGACTATACATTTGTATTTCAATATTTAAATATTATCACCCTTTATAAATAAATTATTGTTTATTATTAGTATAAATTTGGCAAGTATTATGAAATTAATGAACTTTTAAATTTATTTACAATTTCCCGCCTCAACTATTCCAGCGCCATGATAGGGCTACTACCACATGCGCGCTGCGGGCGCGGGCGTGGTCGTTACTTTGAAACCATCATTAATTGTTAGCAATATTTTGTCTGCACATTTTTTTCAAGAAGTATTTAATTAAAAATGCATGATTTTAATTGTTTAACCGAGCGGAAGTGACCCTAACATTAAAGCCAAATGGTCCCAGGTTTAGGTCTCCACATCAAACACTGATGAATACGAGCTTTTACATTAGACATCAATGTATCACATATGTATGTCTATCCGTAACCCAGTATCCATAACACAAGCCTTATATGCTTATACTCCCCGGCATATAAGTTGAACCTAATTTTGAAATCACGTGACATGTGCAGAAGCAAGTTTAGGTACATTATTCACTACTGCGCATTTCACTTGATTTCAAAACCAGGTTCAACTTATATGCCGGGAAATTACTGTGGGCTTGGCTTATTGATGTTGTTGTTAGAAATATTATTAATCTTTTCATATTAAGTGATAAATAAATGTTTTAAATATATTCAGTATTTCCGGATATCACCCTCCAGGTATAAACATACAACAAAACAAAATGTGTTTTGTCTCTTCATATTATTAGCATAAGTAAAAACAGATTTTAAATAACCACACCTAATAATTTTTTTTTTCGTTTACATGTCTTTTCATATAGCAAATAAAATGACTGTGTACCGTACAGTTTTTACCCTAACTTAGGTATCTTTAGTTGATGTTTAATTGTTTCAGACTGCAATACCCATTCTCATGCAAATATGCTTTTTTTAACACCAAACTTACTACATACATAGTTAACGATAACTCGAAATTAAATGCAATTAAAGTTATAAACAGAGACTTATGTCAGATATTTATCATATATAAAATAAATTAATATAAATATAATTTCTTGTGTAAGTATTTAGTTAGTAATGCTTGATTATATATCACATTTTTATAGAAAATAATCAACTTGAAGAGTCAGGCGGGACTCTCATTCGCTATCCATACTTTCTAAATGTGCTACCGAGACCTAAACAGATTGTTTTGAAGTATTTCTTAAGCTGGTTACCAGCGCCAACTCATCTTGTTCTAGGTAACTAAATATTTTCAACAATGAATGTAATACTTTTACAAGTATCGAGCAATCAATAAAGAAGGAACTGTTATCGCTCCGTGATCATGGCACTTGCAACAGTGCTGAAATATCGGAAACTCAATAACAAGGTACATGGTAACAATCCCGTAAATAACTTATATTACTATAAGGAACTGTTATGTACCTATTTAATATACTTATTTTAAAGCAATCATTTAATTGCTGCATAATTTATACTGGGGGTGTACGTGATAACTTATTTTTTGTGTAGATTATGACAATGGCTCAACAGAAACAATAAAAGCTGATAAATTATTTTAATATAAAATAACTAGAAATTTCGTAACAACCCTGTTTGTGTACGTAGAATGCGCAGTTTGTGCGAGGGAGAGATCGCTTGTCATTTTATAAGCTCTGAAGAATTCAGTATGTTTGAATGGATATGTTAGCTATTTGCCTAAATGATAATTAAAACTGCAATAAATGACTTTTAAGCCTGAAGAATGGCTTTGCTTAGATTTTAATGGCGTAAGATTGTGGTGTTTAATGTGGATTTTAAATTAGTTAACTGATTGCAAGTCCACTAATCCATAGTTAACATTATATATTTACGTGTATATTACGTTATTAAATAATGACAAAAAATATTTCAATCTGCTGTCACACAACCAGTGTTATGTAATCAATATGTTGATATTGATTACATTACTAATAATAATGTTTCTATAAATCATTTTTAGTAAAATTGTTGGTTAATTTAATGTCGTCAAAAATGATCAAGAAAAAAGCTTGGGTGATTTTAATAAAACCAGCAGGAATAAATTTTAATAAATTAAGTGATAATAAAGGAAATGCATAGCATTTTAAAATGCATTATCTACCTTAATTTAATGTAAATTTTAAGGATGTCCATAAAAAGCTATGAGAAAAAGTTCGGAAATCCTTTTTTGATGATTGGGAGTGTCATGTGCTAGATTGCTGTATGAGCAAAAAGTTTTAAAAATTTTCTTCCCACCGAACGCGACAGCGGCGGGTGTAGCATCTGTTTGAGATATTGGATGACCCGAGAGATCTTATGTTAGTGGAGAGTACGAATAAATTGATCGTTGGTTAAGAAACTACTTAAAAGCCGTTAGTAAATATCTCGTATCTGCGATTTTTTATTTTACAAGAGAATAGATATTTTATTCTTCTTCATATTAGACGAAATTATCAATTTAATGCATTTTAGTTGACACGCAGTAATCTCTTCTCTATATAAGACACTCACCATAATAATAGTTATGTCAGTATTATTCTTACCTGAAACAAAATAATAAGAATTAGATAAAGAGCTGAGTACTTGGTATTGATAATAATTATTTGGTATGGAAGACGTTAAGAAATATAAAATAAACCAGGATTTTACACACATCCCATTTCATACTTAAGGTTTACATTTCGATAGCAAGTAATAAGAAGCTTTGCGTTAAGCTACACAAGCCAGTTGGTCGGCTGTTTAAGAGCCAGACTGTATTCAAGTGACTACGTAAAAACTTTATTATGTATATCAATTTTGTATCCCATCGTTTTGTGGGTATTAAATCAATCACCTAAAGCAATGGGACCACGCACTCGTGTACGCTACCTTTGGCATTTAACAACCAACATTTAGTATTAGTATTTCTTATAACTTTCGTAGATCTAAAAGCTATGGGTTGCCTGTTAAGAACTTTCGATTGGTGTTTTTTCGAACAGTTCGAAGGTTTCATTAAACTTAGGGACATAATGCACAGGCATGAGGAACAAAATTAGGAACAGTGTGCTAAGTGTGTATAGTATCAGTAAAGCGAATATAAGGGTACACTTATGATTGCGAACATGTTGCTTAACATAAAGACCACTTAATTAAAGCTACTTTCGAATATGCTAAAAGACCGAAAGATGCCAAAGGCTGATATTTACTTGACTCAGATTTTGTAAAGTTAATATATAAGGTTTGTATGTATATTCACAGTAAATTGTGCTATTCATCAGAAGAGCTATATCTATATCTATTTGTATATGTTATTATGTGTAAACAATAATATTTACATATGTATATATAAATATATATGTATAGTATATTTGTAAATGAAAAGCATAGTTTGCAGTAAGATAAGATTTTATTTATTCCTATGCTTAAAATAATATTTAAAAGGCAGGTCAAGGACAATAGTAATAATCAGAATTATAGTATGAATACTGTCAGAGTCATAATATGATTTTTTTTAATACTGACCTAATTAAGATAACAAAAAATACATGTTATTTTAAAGACTCAAGTAATAGACATCGATTTAGAAATTTAGAAAGACTTTATCGAGAAAAATAAGTAATAGGGTGATTTACAAGATGAAAAATATGCTCGAGTCCTGGTAAAGACGGGGCTGTTTTTATGAACCAAACGGTGACCCAATGGTGCATATCACGGTATCACATTTCATTCAAGAGCCGCATTTATCGGTTCCTTTAATGATGCTGTGAAATTTGACCGATTTTCACATTGAAATAAAATGAAGTTATGTGCTAGCTAGTAACTTAATTAAAATAATACTGTATTTATGTTGATGGAATTTCATGTGATCTCCAATCTGTAAATGTATCTTAATATCTATAATGATAAATTCTTTGCATGCAATGTTCAAATACTTATCTAACATATTTTTAAACAGTATGATGCCACATAACTGGTTTATATTAGCTATGATTTTTGAGCGAAGCTCTCTTTTAGGCAACTCACAAATTTCGCTTGTCTCCCTCCTGCTACTTAACGGTTCAACCGATTCGAACGAATTTTGGCATGAACATACATGAATATAACCTGACGGACATAGGCTATGTAAAAAAATATAGACTTTACCATGGAGGAATAATCACCGAAAGAAAAATGCAAAAGCTGATGACATCTAAACCGCTGAGACTACATTGATGAAATTTGGCGCCAAAACTCACAAACGAAGGTAAGATAGTGCTTCGCTCAGTATTTGCAAACAGAAGCATGCATTGCAGACCTAGTATAATTTGTGATTGTATGCAAGGGCGGATCCAGCTTTGGCGCCAGGGGGGGGTCAAATAGTCGTGGTCAAGTCACAAGAAGTAATAATTAAATTTTGATAATAATTGATACAGGTAAAAAGTAGGTATTTTATTAATGTATGTAAGTACTGTACCTACCTACCTAAATTTTTAGAACACTATTCCTTATATTAGAATTTTAAACCTGTGTGAACTTGGCACCCGACTTTGGAAAATTTGTTTTTTTTTTATTTTTTTTCGAAAGATTTTGATTAGTAGTGGATAGTAGTGAAGTTATTTTTGTTAGTAGTAATGCCAAAAAAATAAAAAATAGTAGAAAAAGTCATCCCCGAAATTAGAAAAATCTGTATTTTCCGGTTGTTTCTCATAGATAAACGTTAGCTGTGGATTGTAGTGCAATTTTATTCGTTAGTAGTAAAATAGAAAAATAAAAAAAATTAAAATGTTTCGGAGTATTTTTTAAAAACGATTTTATAACGTTAATACCGTTTCAAGGCTTATACAATTACTACTAACAGTAAACATGACAGGGGGAGGTTCGTAGACGTTAGTAGTGAAAGATTTTTTGATAGTGGTAAAGAAAAAAAATTACTACGGGCACTTTAGTTGAATCAAACTTGTTTTAGAGCAATATTTACTGGATAAAGTCTGTTTGAAGATGAATACGATTACTACAAACGTTAGGATTAGCTAAGAGGAGTTCGTAGAGGTTAGCGCGCGCGAATTATCTCCGTATTTTTTTTCTATAATTGCTACCCAATTCAGGAGTAATTCCTCAAATTTTCACCCCCTAAAATCAACCCTTTCCAGAAGAGAATTAAAAAAAAATGAAAAAAATTTATAACTCCCGAACGGGTGAACCGATTTGATTGAAATTTCATCACGTTTCAGATTTCATCTAGACACTTCACTAAAAAAATTGTTGAAATGAAAAACTAAACATAAACTCTAAAAAAAATTGTTCTTTGTTTAAAAATTTTTTTCTCATCAATATAAATAATTAAAAATATTTTTTTTCTCTCCGACGACATATGTAAAAAAATAAAAAGTAGATTTTCTGGCATGGTTAAGAACAAAACATATTAGGGGTTAAAGTATGAAATTGCCGATTTGTACTGAAAATCTATATTGTTTATTTTTTAAATTTTTAACAAATTTATTTAATCAAAATAGTTGCCATTATTATCTATACATTGCTGCCATCTAATGGGAAGGTCATTAATGCCTTTGCGATAGAATTCCGACGATCTAGACTGCACAAACTGTGTGAAAGCATTTTGTACTGCCTCCTG
Source organism: Calamotropha paludella (assembly GCA_927399485.1). NCBI lineage: Eukaryota > Metazoa > Arthropoda > Insecta > Lepidoptera > Crambidae > Calamotropha > Calamotropha paludella. The sequence continues at coordinate 24,729,917 of OV656803.1, read as the reverse complement.
GGAAGAAAACTTCTTGTCACGTAGATAATTGTCCAAATCACGAAAAAAATGGTAGTCCGTTGGAGCAAGGTCTGGTGAATACGGAGGATGACGAATGGTTTCTAACTGCAGTTCCTGAAGGGTCAAAATGGTTTCTCGTGCTGTGTGAGGTCTCGCGTTGTCGTGGAGCAATAATGGTGAAGATCGATTCATGAGTCGGGGCTGTTTTACTGCTAGTTTTGTCAACATGGTTCGGAGTTCGGCACAATAGACATCTGCCGTTATTGCTTGACCAGATCGGAGAAAACTATAGTGAATAACACCATGCTGAGACCACCAAACAGTTACCATTACCTTTTTATTGGTAAGTTTTGCTTTAGGACACTGTTGTGGCATTTGACCTGGGGTCAGCCATTGCATTTTTCTTTTCCGGTTATCATAAAGAATCCACTTTTCATCACATGTTACAATTCGATCCAATATTCCTTCATTTCTGTACCGGTTCAACAAGGCAACACAAGTTTCAACACGCGTTTCTTTCTGCAGATCAGTCAAATCATGAGGCACCCATTTTTCGTATTTTTTTATTTTATTGATTTGACGCAAGTGAGTCAATATTGTGGGTAAGGTAACGTTAAACCATGCCGCTAATTCCTGGGTACTTTGACTAGGATCGGCTTCCACTATCTCTCTTAATTCATCGTTATTTACCTGTGTGGGCGGTCTTCCTCGTGGCTCGTTCTTTAAGTCGAAATTTCCATCACGAAAGCGTTTAAACCAAAATCGCACGGTGCGTTCATTAGTAGACCCCTCTCCAAACGCAGCATTGATATTGCGGGCTGTTTCTGCCGCGTTAGTTCCGCGTCGGAACTCGTATTCAAAAATAACTCGAATTTTCGCAGTATCCATCTTTCTTGTCTAAATTGAATAACAAAAACAATTGAAAGTCGATATTCAAATGTTTTACATTTTTTAAAAAAAGAACATCATAGAAACCATTTAAAAAAAGTTTCATTCGAAAACCTCAAACCATGAAGATTCTATGTCAATTCAAAGAACCTATTGCAATAAAACGGCAATTTCATACTTTAACCCCTATTATTTTCGCCAAATTTTTTGTTCACCGACGTCATATGTTTTTATTTTTATTTAGGATGGGTTTGCTCTTGATCCCAATCAAGCCATGACAGAATCCACGATGGAACGAGCTAACCCAGAAGGTGCCTATTCACCCTGGCTTTGAAAATAGACGGGTTATAAGTTCTCGGAAATACAGACGCAGGGAGGGAGTTCCACTCCTTTGCTGTGCGCGTTATGAAGGATGTTGAAAAGCGCTTGGTGCGACATGTAGGAATATCAACCAAGAAAGGGTGGTAGCCTGCAGTGCGTCTGGATGCCCGATGGAAAAAAGGAGATGGCGGTATGAGCAGATGCAGCTCTTGAGCACACTCTCCAAAGTACAGTCTGTAGAAGACCGCCAGACAGGCAACTTTGCGGCGATGAGCTAAGGTGTGAAGCTTGCTCTTCACCAATTTGTTGTTCCCGATGAGCCTCTCAGCTCTGCGCTGAATCGTGTCCAGTGCAGCAAGTTGGTATTTTGCTGAGCCATCCCAAAGGTGGCAGTAATATTCCATGCAAGATCGGACTTGAGCTTTATAGAGTGTTAAAAGCTGTCCTGGCGTGAAATATCGCTTGACCTTATTTAGGACGCCCAGCATTCTGGCTGCAATTTGAGCTTTGGATTCGATGTTGGCGCCGAAGTTAAGGTCTGAAGACAACTCCATGCCAAGAAGCTCGAAGCTGTCGGTCACAGGTACAGATGTACCTCGGAAAGTAGGAGTGAGGTGGAAGGAACTCCTTTTTTGCCGTGAAAAGACACGCTTGTGTTTTGGAGGCGTTGAAATTAACGAGGTTACTATCGCCCCACTGGGAAACGTAGTTTAGCCTCTGGTTTATTCGCTCAACCATGGCCTCTCTCATGAAAAACAATTAAAATGTAAATTTTTATTTTTATATAATTATTAACGTTTTATAGTTTCATAATTTTTTTTTAAATGGCGGACTCAGATTTGCCATCCGAAATATGCGTTGTATGCACACGATCGGTGAAACAGATTCGAGGGTATTGAAATTTGTTGAAAAAAAAATTTTTTTAACAATTAATTTTTAGAACAATTTTTTAAGGGTTATGTTTAGTTTTCCATTTCAAAAATTTTTCTAGTCAAGTGTCTGGATGAAATCTGAAACGTGATTAAATTTCAATCAAATCGGTTCACCCGGTCGAGAGTTATAATTTTTTTTTTTTTTTTTAAATTCTCTTCTGAAAAGGGTTGATTTTTAAGGCTGAAAATTTGTGGAATTACTCCTGAAGTGGGTAGCAATTATAGAAAAAAAAGATACGGAGATACTTTACGCGGGGGCACTTTACCTGTTCTTATCCTGCTATGGCCTATGTGTTGGTGCTCTAAGCTAGCGGCAAAAACTAGGGACACCGCATCCAAGATTCCACACTTCCTATGTTTTTTTATACAATTCGTTAAAAAATTCAATGAAAAACATAGAACTGTAAAATGTATTCACAAATAATGCTCACTGACTAATATTTTAGCGCGATCACACGGTGCTTTGTAATGGCAGAATGGACACAAATTTATTTGTGCCATAGTTAATACATTGCGAGTCCATTGGTATACTTAGTCTGAGACTTAATTATAGCAAGACCTACCTAACTTGTGACAAAAAACATATAAAAACATTGTTTAACAATTTTAATTAGTGGTCTACCTAGGTCCTGGATCCAGCCCAGGGGGGGTCATGACCCCCATGACCCTCCCCCTGGATCCGCCCTTGATTGTATGCTATGACTATTGTTACAACATCGAACTTGAACAAGATGGAACTATCAAGGCCAACCCGAAACCAAATGTAAAATCACTCAATACTATAATAATCATTGCGTTTTCCGTCTTGAATGACTGTGACGGTTGTATGTTAATAAATTGTAATTAGTTACAAAAATAAGAGCATTGTGAATCAATGGTGACATAATTGTATTATACAGTGTGATAGGTTAGATGTTTTGGATGATACTATTGTGACAAACATAGGATGTCACGGGAGAAAGAACGCAGTGAATGTTTGACTTTAACGTCAATCTTTTCTTTAATCAAATACCTTTAAGAGTACACTGTGTTTCCCCTATTAAGAATACAAGCCTAACTTAACATATGTCGTACTGCCCAAATATGGTTTACGATACTACGTACGGAGGCGTATACTACACATTATGAGTGGGCAGTGGTTAGCACGTAACAAAACGTCATTTTAGCATTGCAATATTTAGTGTTTTGATCAACATACACATATGCGATGCCTTTTTTATCGTTTTGTTGATATAGGACAGTATAACTGCCGATATTTTTTCAGCGCGTCGTTTTCTTTATTGTAGTATAATTTAATACCGAGATTGTGATGGTAAAACAAAGCTTTTCAATGAACCAAATAATGAATAAGTAGCTTTCGCTACCGACACTAGAGTGAACTGATCAACTGGATGCTTGGATGAATTAACCACCTATGCAATCTATTCATCAGAATAGAAACAGTGTTCTCGGTGGTTGTATTGTATTTTTTGTGTGTTGTATTTATTAGTACAAACAGTGAATACAATGTTAATTATATATGTTACGGCTAGGTTTATCTTCGAGAAGCAGCTAAAGTTCCATATCAAGTTAGGTTTGGTTAGGTTAGGTTAGCTAAACCTAGGTTTATCTTCGAGAAGCAGCAAAAGTTCGATATCATGTTAGGTTAGGTTTGGTTAGGTTGTGTTCAGAGGCGGCCAGGGTCGGTCAGGGCGGTTCCAGACCGAACCAGAGCGGGCAAAAGGGGATAGGGGTGCCACAATGGACCCACGGAACCCAACGGCTGCGGAGAGGGTGCACCGAGGGGATTTAGTGGGTATGCCCGACAGCCTTCTACTGACGGGCGAGTCCCACATCCACCGTCCACCCAGCGGTGGGGTATGCGTAAAGCATTTCCTCTCGCTAAAAAAAAAAAGGTTAGGTTAGATTAGTTATACCGGCTAAAGAAAGAAGAAACTAACATTAACACCTCCTCGAAGATGATTTTACTAACAATGAGTCAAGCATATTCATATTACTCTTGTTAATCTCTAGTGGCTAAACTCAACGCTTGTGTTACTTGTGGAATCAGAATCAGAATAAATTTATTGCTTAAAACAGTGTTACAGCTTGTTAAATATATTATTAGTATCTACAGTTTACTTTACCAGACATGCGACATTAATCAAAATTATGATTAAAAACAAAATTGCACATACTCTCAAACTGGGTTCAAATCGAAATATTCGTGCAGAGTATAAAATACATTAGCAAATAACCGGCGTTTTAAGTTTCGTTTAAATTTATGACCATCTAATGCTTTAATATCGGAAGACTAATGACTAAAAACTTTGGTGCCATATATAAAAGCAATCTTTTAATATACATTAATATTTACATAAGGAAAGTTGAGATTATATTTACATTTATAACGTTGGTTACGAGAAGATAGTTAAAGAATTCCATATTATTCTTGATAAATAAACATATTTCCAGGACGTAAATATTAATAAGAGTAAGGAATTCCTTTTCTTTAAAATTTTCCCTTAACGTCTCATCATTATACATATAACTACATAGTATAAAATTGCGATTCACCCCATACTTTTTAAAACAATCTAGAGACACTCGAAACATTATAACGGTAAATCACTACATAGTATAAAACAAAGTCGCTTTCTCTTGTAATGTATGCTTAAATTTTTAAAACTACGCAACGGATTTCGATGCGGTTTTTAAAAGATGGAGTAATTTAAGAGGAAGGTTTATACGTATAATACATGCATAATATAGTAGAGCATTGCATCCGTGAGAAGCCGGGGCGGGTCGCTAATTATAAATAATGCGGAAACATTTTTTGTAGCAAATTATATTTTGACAGAGTTGCCCCAAAATATAATTCCATATATAAGAAGAGCACGTTCATACTCTATTGGTGAGAACTTTAATCGCTTGGTTCAAAGCTGATATCTTAATCGCTGCGTTAACAATAATTAACAATTACTGTTACTAGTTTAAAATTTGCCTTTCACACTAATCTATATCTAAAGACAACCAGACAATAGGCTGTTTTGACGAGCTTTGTCTATAATACCCACAAAGGAAAAAGTAAATATTTGAATTGTAAAATCCGAAGACCTAATATAACTAAACACATTCCGACAACAAATTAATACAACGTAGAGCAGTATACTACCACATATCGCCGATCTTATTGCGTTGTGGTAAGTCACCTTTTTAATTAGTTCTCAATAGTTTGAATTAGAAGCACAAAAGCTTTTCAGTTATTCTGACGTAGACAAATAAATTATCTAATTCATACCAACAGCAATACAAATATATTTTAATAAAAGTCATGTGTCCCTCCCTATACCAAGTGAAATAAGTGATGTGTACTGTATTTCCAAAAAACAAATTACTTACGCAGAACATGTATAAAAAGTGTTATTAACACAACACACAATAAACGTGTCGAGGGTTCATCCCATTAGAGTACCCATTATTTTAATTATACACTAGTTTCAACATCATTTTTAACCGCTGGTGCATCCATTTAACATCCAGAATTTTGTCAATTTGCAATCCCTTCTTTGTTTGGATTGCACCTACTATTTTGTCTCCATAGAATGTTTAACATCATATGAATATATTTATCTTTTACAATAGTGTATCGGCATTACGATCGGTCGTTACGGACTGAAAATACAAAACCTCCGGGTGTCTAGTTTTTATACTTCTTTTAATACGACCTGAGAGTGGACTGCTCGCAATGGTTACCACAGAAATACAAGTAACAATGATACATATGATAGGTACCTGCGCGACTCGTCTTACAGTTAGTCAAGACGACGACGTCCGCTGTTACAAGATTGACGGTCCATATAAAACTGGACTTGACTGGCATTTGATATGTGAGCTCTATTCCCAACGAATAAGGCATACTTTAAACCCTATCATAATGTTTGCTGATATAAAAATCTCTGTGTTCATAAAGACAATTATAAAATTGCTTGACATATTTTTGAGACCTTACCTTAGTTTATTTCATTACGTAGTAAACATGATCAGAGCCCGTTATAAATAAAATGAGAAACAAGAGATCTTTGATAATCAACAACTACTCATTTACCACACAAGTATTTTGTTCGGCCGTTATCGTACTTGCCATTTGTCCTCGTTTCTTAGAACCTTCATTGTCAAGAATAACATCGCTCAAACAGACAGTACATGCCTGCTTACCCTACTCGTGCGCCATTCATCGTCACCCGAGTCGATGAATTGAGTTATTCAGCCATTCACACGCTAACTGACTTGTTTTCGTAGAAGCAACCTGTTTCTAATGTCTTTGGGTTAAGCCTTGTTGTCGTTACTTGTAAATGTTATATATTTTGGTATCGGATCCTCGTATCGCTTATGATAATATCCTTTAATTAAAATTTTTAGAGCATATGTATAAAATAGAAATACACTCGAGAGCAATGAATCCGGGTCACTTAAAGAATGTTAAAAATCTCGGAAACTAAAAATGATAGGTTAATGCAATAAATTGTATTTAATAGACAATGTAATACTCCTTAAATGAAAGTAAAAAAAATATGAGTCACCATACATTTTATTAACACAAAATTACATAAAGAAAAAAACTGCTGATCTCTCCTTAAAACAAAAATAGGAAACATGAAATGTTTGAACTTTATTACGATTTTCTTGAATTTTAATACTTCGTATTGCCTCCTCGTGCTTCCATTACTGCGTTTACGCGGTTTGGCATGCTGTACACCAAGTTCCTTATACGATTTTGGGGAATATTCTCCCATTCCTCTGTGAGAGCAATTTTGAGCTCTATGATCGACGAGTTTTCTATGATCACCAGCTCTGTGCGACTTTCAGAAGAAATTCCGGCCCACACAAGTACAGACCCACCACCGTAGGCTACTTTTTCTTCGATGCATGCTTGCTTGAATCTTTCCCCTGGTCTTTGATACACTCTGTGTCTTCCATCGTGCTTGTAGAGCATAAATTTTGATTCGTCGGAGAACATAACTTTTGACCAATCTTCAATACTCCAATTTACGTGGCTCTGGGCATATCTTAGTCTTGAAATACGATGCCCACGCTCCAGTTTAGGGCCGTTTGCAGGTCGAAGGGGTTTTAAGTTAGATTCAGCAAGCCGACGTCTTACTGTCCATGCACTTGGGTTACTTCCTCCGAGGCGTCGAAACTGATTGGTGAGTTCAGTTCCTGTGAGAAAGCGATTTCGAAGCATGGTGTTCACCAAGTATCGGTCTTCTCGTGCTGTGGTACACCTGGTTCTGCCCGTTCCTGGTCTGCGTAGGTTAGAACCAGTTTCTTCGTAACGTCGGAGAACTCTTTGTACTGTTGACAGAGACACACCGACAGTCCTGGCTGTATCGCGCTGACTCCGGCCGGTTTCCAGCATTGTAAGTATTCTGGTGCATTCTTCAGGCGTAAGCGACATAATTTCAGCTTGAATAATGAATATAGAGCACTATCAACATGGTTTATGTACCCACATAAATGACAGATTACAAACAAAAGCAAAACCAAATGCTGTAATTTTGTAGTTCCATCTTCGAAAGTGGCCCTTTTTCAAATTTGATTTTTTTATGATATAACTTTACAATAACTAAAAAGTTTTAATACCTTCATTTAAGGAGTATTACATTGTCTATTAAATACAATTTATTGCATTAACCTAGCATTTTTAGTTTCCGAGATTTTTAGGATTCTTTAAGTGATCCGGATTCATTGCCCTCGAGTGTATATTTAGAAAGCTCTGTAAGGTTTAGAAATATATTCTTATTTATTTGTTACCAAAAACTAAAATTATTATAGGTATATTAATTTAAGATAGTGAAAATGTCAATTTCTTTATCTTCTGAGATAGTTAGAGGGCATCTCATAATTAGTTGTGTATATTCTATAGAAAATAAATTGCAATTATTTTTTTAGTGAACGAAACTGAGATGGAGCCGGATGAACGTTGAATACAAATACTGATTGTGATTCGAGAAAGAGCAGTAAATAGAAGAGTGTGTACGTGATAAATTATTATACCTTAACATTTTTATTACCTCACTACGAGATAGGTGCTAAAAAAGTTTAATTACATGAACTGACTCTGATGTTCAATTTTCAAAAGTAAAACGACACCTTTTATTTTTTATACGAATTCTAATCTTTAGTAACGGTAGTGAGGAGGACAAAAGTATTGAACGGTTGTGCGTGGAACAGGGACGGAAGACGTGAAGCTTTTTGTTGTGCCCAAAAGTGTAAGCCGCGACCAAGCAACTCGAGATGTGAATAATGTTTGCTGCATATGAACTGGGTTCGAGCTATGAATTACAAATGCGCGTATAAAGATTAATAAATATTTAATTTTGTTTAATGTATATTAAAAATGTTAAATTATTAACATTGTATTGAACAATATGAATGGTATCAAAATTTATATATTATCAATATTAATTCGAAATTTATATGTTAAGCCCCTTTGATATGATTTCTATTTTCGGCAATAGCATCGGTACCACCAATGTAAAGACCAATTTATGATCCTGAGTCGTCCTGGTCCCTTGCATGCTATCCCTCCTATTAAGCCTATATTAGTAAAGACATAACCGCACAGCTGTCGGGTTATAGAGGTATACCACGCAGGAAGCACCGCCTTCCTCTCTCGCCAGACGGGACCCATTTTCAATCCGGAAGAAAAATAAAACAGTTATGATGGTAGTGCACTATTGCATACAAGATTAAAGTTCTGTTTCAATGTTCTTCTGAAATTAATAATGTAAAACTAAGAAGAAATATGTCCGATGTAAAGGTATGAAGAAGACGTTGAATTCCATTTATATATAAATTTTTGATTTATGCTATTAATGTCATAAAACAGGATGAAAGAAAAATATCATTTAACATTTAATTTAGGCTGGACTTAACATATGTGTTTTATTAATTTGTAATTGCCAGAAACTTTTCAAATTATAATACTAATAATATTAGAAAAAAATATACAAAATTATCACTAATTACTTAACGAAGTAATTTTATTAGAAAAATCACTTAAACTTTAACAATTAATTTTTTGGGTTAAAGTTAACGTGTATAATGTAGTACACGAAAATCTCCTTTTCTAGTTTGTTGTGTGTTTCTGAATATACGAATATAAATCATAAATCGAAGTATATTTATAGAAAAATTGCATGTTTATTAAATCACACCAACTTGTGTGAAAGGCAATTATTAGCTACATAAAATTTCCTCAACGACAAGAATTTAAGATTACCTACTTATATTACCCGCGATGGATAAAAATAATTCTAAATATAACTTTCATTCATATTTTATCAATTTTTGTATTGGACATTGTACCTTAAAGTATAGATGTAATGAAGTTGTGAACTTCTTTATAGAACCTTTTCATTTCAACAAATTCTCTACTAAAAAAAAATTAAGACATACATAAAAAGCGTTTAGTCACTGTTGTTTCGTAATTTTTATTTATAAAATAGCTCACATAATACCTATTTAATTTAACGGGATGTTCAATTAGATAAAATCACTTTTACCGGATTAATTGCGAGCTTAATTTTGATTTTTATTTTTAAATCCTGACGTTTCGACTCCTTTACAGGAGCCGTGATCATAGTGATGACTGAGATAATCGTCCTCATACATGTCACAACTTCCAATATTTTAATACGACACGTTTCTAACTATCAAATTTATGAGGAGAAAATTGTTGAATTTTTTATTTTATTTAGTTATTTACATCTACGATTACTGTAAAATACTGAGTCTACCACCCGACATTCAGTGACTGACTATAGAAAGACATTGAGCAGAATAATATTTGAAATTTTAAAACTCATGAAAAGTAAAATTTAATTCCTTATTTTATCCGTAGATTTGTATTCTTTATTAGGTTAACTTCTGCTAAAGCGGCCTAATTCAAGTTCATCCAAGAAAAATGATTACCTATAGTTTAATAAAGATGTAATTTTGTGCACTACGATGAGGGTCCGTGAGAAATAAAATACTAAATATTTTTTTAAATACAAGTCTTTATAAAAAATTCAAATATATATATTCCTTATGTTGCAATATTTACTGTTTGTAAAATATTTTGTGTGTATAGAGCCAGGTTACCAAGTGACAAGAATATTGATTGTTATTTCGAGTTCAAATTAAAATTCAAGACGTTCGCAGCATGTTGTCAAATAGAATTTAGATCTCCTTAAAACGAACTATGGTAATTTTTTCCAAGAATTGATACGGCTTAGTTTTATCAAATAAAATATTCAGTGAACAAAAGATTTGATACGCAAAGTAGAATATGTGTAATATATGTGTTAACACGTAGTGTGATATATGTAGAAATTTAATTAAAAATAACAAGTGATTCTATTAAAACTTTAGAGCTTCCATTAAAAATGCAGAATTCGCTACTACGCGCATTATTCATAAAAACTTTATCCATTTATCTTCTAATAACTAATGTTTATTGTTGTGATATACTATCTTTTTTTATAATCAAAACTTATTTTATGACTTAAGGTACATATTTAAACATAGAATATTATTCGTTACTTCAAAATATACTGTTGACAATGTTTACACGTTTTTAATATTTTTCCTATAAAAAATATTTCCAACACGTTATCAGCACGAAAATAAGTATTTTTGAAGTCTTTAGTGAGATATAATAATGGCAAATGGTAGTGGTGATGTTTCTGGAAAAGGATTTTCTTCGTCACTTCCATCATTTTCTCTTCGTAACAGAGATGGCTACAGTCTTTGGAAGTTCAAGATGCGTAATTATTTGATGCATGAAGATCTATGGGATGCAATAGATGTATATCCAAGTGGTGATAAAACTTCCGATCCGATCAAGGTAAGGAACGACCGAAAGGCTTTCACTAAAATATGTCTAACATTAGAAGACTCCGCTATAACGCATGTTAGAAATTCTAAAACTGCTTCTGAAGCATGGAAGTCCCTTCAAAATGCCTATGAAGAGAAAGGCATGGGACGTAGATTAGCATTAGAGAGGAAACTGTACCGATATACGTTAAATAGCTTCAATGATATTGAGTCATATATTAATGCCGTTGTAAGTACTGCTCAGGACTTGGCTGATATAGGCAAAAATATTGAAGATGCTTCACTTGCTGCTATTTTATTGGGAGGCTTATCATCTAAATATGATCCTCTAATAATGGCATTAGAAAATAGCAATATTCAAGTAACTACTGAATTAGTGAAGTCGAAGTTGTTAAATGAAATGTCAAAGAGTACTACACAATCTGAGTCAGCTTTGCGGACAGATCAGAGTCACAAAAGTCAAACTAAAAAACCAAAGAAAAAGAAGCCCATCATATGTTATGATTGTAAGGAGCCTGGACATAAGAGGCCGGATTGCCCATTGAAGAAAAGGAAATCCACAGAGGAGAAGTCCTTGGTTGCATTAGGCATCGGTAATGGAAATTCGATGAACGATTGGTTTATTGACTCCGGGGCGACAAAACACATGACATCGCGGCAAGATTGGTTCGTAAATTTGAAACGTTTTGATATGGGTTCTGTAACTGTTGCAAATGGAGATAAAGTAGATTGTATAGGTGTAGGTGATATTTCTTTATGTACGAATTCCTCTGTAAATAGTATTTCTAATGTTGTATGTGTCCCTAATTTAAAAACTAATTTAATATCTGTATATAAGGCTGTACAAAATGGTTTCACAGTATTATTCGATAAGCAAGGCTGTAAATTTTTTGGATCTGATACTTTTTCTTTTTCAGGTAGTCCTATTCTGTTTGATTCTGTTGTGGACGGGCTGTACAAGTTAAACTGTACTGTAAATACACCATGCGATAGAACTCGAGATGTGGCTATGGCTGAAGCACTGTCTAATAAATACCAGTTATGGCATAGACGTCTAGGCCATTTATGCCGTATTGGAATGAATCTGCTAAGAAATAGTAAAGTAGGTATAGAATATAGCATTGTAGATAAAACTAGTTGTGTTGCTTGTGTAGAGGGAAAGCAAGCACGTAAGCCCTTTAAAAGTGTTGCGTTCAAAAAGGCAACATCATCACTTGAGTTGATTCATTGTGATGTATGTGGGCCAATGTCTGGCAATTCTTTTCAAGGCAATAGATATGCTTTATTACTAATCGATGATTATACGCGCAAAATATTTGTATATTTTTTGAATGCGAAATCTGAAGTAAAAGAAAAATTTAAGATTTTTCATTTACTTGTAGAGAAGCAAACTGGTCAAAAAATTAAAACTGTCAGATCTGACAATGGGACTGAGTTTATTAACGATGACTTGCAAAACTATTTTGCGATGAATGGAATCGTTCATGAAACATCAGTGCCGTACTCTCCTCAGCAAAATGGGGTAGCAGAGCGTACCATTCGGTCTATAGTTGAGAAAGCTCGCTCTATGTTAGCAGGTAGTTTTCTTTCGATATCTTTTTGGGAAGATGCTATTCAAACTGCTGTTTACTTAAAAAATCGGTCTCCACACCGTGCTTTAGTTGGATCTGATACACCTTTTGAAAGATGGTTTGGGCACAAACCGAATTTATCACACCTCAAGGTATTTGGTTGTCGTGCACTAGTACATATACCATCATGTCAAAGGAAGAAATTTGATCTTAAAGCCGAAGAATATATTTTTGTTGGGTACACTGATGATCCGAATAGTTATATTTTCAGAAATGCTCATTACCCAAGAAAAATGATTAAAGCACGAGACGTTACATTTTTTGAGACCTGTTTTAAAAGTCTAAAGGAAACCGGGAATTCGGAGCAGGTGAATATTTTCAATCCTATTTTGACATTGACAAACAATGTAGAAATAGAAAATGAGCCTTCTGCTAGTACCTCTAGGGGCCAAACTACCGAATCCTGTTCTCCTTCTGAAAATGTGGATCAGTCTGTGTTGTGTCCACTAAGGGGGGATAGTAATAGGGATATTGAAGCTGTTGCTTCGTCAGATATTCAATCGCCAGATATTGAAACTGTCGCTTCATCGGATATTCCACCGCCGAATGAACCTGAGACAAGTTCTCAAACTGAAGGCCGTTATCCTTCTAGAGTTCGTAAGCCGCCTTACTATTTTTCGTACAGTGTCGCGCTGAACGATATGTTGGAGCCTCAGACATACACACAAGCCATTACATCTGATGATGTAGATAAATGGCAGATGGCGATGGAAAGTGAATATCAGTCTCTTATGAAATTAAAAACATGGAGGCTAGTGGACAAACCAGACAAGAAAGTTATTCCGTGCAGATGGCTTTATAAGGTCAAGACGGATGCACATAACAATATTATCAAGTACAAAGCGAGACTTGTCATTAAGGGTTATAGTCAAATAGAAGGCGTTGACTATCATGAAACGTTTGCTCCTGTTGTAAGGAATTCATCGCTTCGAACCCTCTTTGCTCTTGCTGCCGAATACGATTTAAAGATGCAACATCTGGATGTTGACACTGCATTTTTAAATGGTGATCTTTCGGAAGAAGTGTACATGGAACAGCCCAAAGGATTTGTTGTTAAAGGGCAAGAAAGAAAAGTTTGCTTATTACAAAAAAGTTTGTATGGTTTGAAGCAAGCTCCGCGTGCATGGTATACAAAACTGAATGAAACATTATGTAGTATTGGTTTCACAAAATTACCTTCAGAGCCGTGTATCTATAAAAAACTTTTTGGTTCTGATATAATAATTTTGGCAATTTTCGTTGATGACATTATTGTCTTTCATAAGAATGACAGCATTTTTGACATTGTGAAATCTGATCTACAAAAACATTTCACTTTGAAAGACCTCGGTAATTTGACATATTATTTAGGTATAAATGTTAATAAAAATTGTGATGAGATACGTATAAATCAAAAGACATATATTGAAAAAATACTTAAAAGGTTTAATATGGAATCGTGTAAAGGCTATTCTACACCTTTGGTAAACAATAAGTTAGATGATGGAACCGCAGGTGAGTGCAATTATCCATACCAAAATCTCATAGGATCTTTGATGTTTTTAGCTGTTAATACCCGTCCCGATATAGCATATGCTACGAGCTATTTAAGTCAGTTTAACACTTGTTTCAATAAAACTCATTGGGAAGCTGCAAAACGTATATTACAATACTTAAAACAGACTATAGACTACTCTATTGTTTATAGGAAAACTGAAAGTCCTTTGATTGGATATACGGATGCAGATTGGGCCAATTGTAAGCGTGATCGACGCTCATACACGGGGTATTATTTTAAGCTGGGAAATGGACCTGTAGCGTGGGCCTCACGAAAGCAGCCAACGGTTGCTCTGTCTTCAGCGGAAGCAGAGTATATGGCACTTACAGACGCCGCTAAAGAAGCCATATACTTGCGTCGTTTGATTTATGAGGTATGTGGTAAATTATACGATTGTGTTACGATTTACAGTGACAGTCAAAGTGCACAAAATATCGCAAATAATCCCGTGTACCACAACAGAACTAAACATATTGATACCAAGTATCAGTTTATTAGAGAGAAGGTATTAGAAAATATTATTGGCTTAAAATATCTTAAGAGTACAGAAATGTCAGCTGATGTGTTAACAAAGCCATTGACCTACGTTAACCATCATAAATGTATATCTTGTATGGGAATAACGTAATGTTGTAAGCCTTTATATTTTTGTCCTTTTTGTTCCTAAATTATACTTAGTTTTTATGTTCTGTAATTTTTCGTGGTCAGATGTTGTATGTACTTACATATAGGTTTTGATTAAGGGGAGGTGTTGTGATATACAATCTTTTTTTTATAATCAAAACTTATTTTATGACTTAAGGTACATATTTAAACATAGAATATTATTTGTTACTTCAAAATATACTGTTGACAATGTTTACACGTTTTAAATATTTTTCCTATAAAAAATATTTCCAACATTTATACATGTCTTTGTATAACAAGTTTAAACAAAAAGTTATAATCACTGCAACAGTGTTGATTTAATAAGAGATATCGTTATAACTAAAATGACTATCCTTGCTGTTTTAGTATATATATATATATATATATATATATATATATATATATATATATATATATATATATATATAAACTAATTCATTGAGCGAAATTATTTAGATACCGATTATTAAGGAATGTAAGAGGAGTTATAAGACTGGATGGCGTCATATTTTGTCCTTGTAACAGGCAAGTGTAAGAAGCAGGCCACCTTCAATACCAAGTAGTATAACTAGTGTCCCTGGCCAGATAGAAAAACCGAAACGCCTTGACCAGTTCGAAAATCGAAATGTCAGATTCAGAGCCGCTACATGCAGTTACTAAGTTGCTATCACTATAACCACTTTTTTATTACCAAGTAGAACCGGTAAGATGCTTTTGCTATTACCACTGTGGCCGTTAGCTTGGATAAAAACAAAGGTACGGTTAAAACCTTATTTTGAACTGGCATTCCATTTACCGTATATGGATACGCCACAGACCTATTGATGTTAAGTACATAGTTTGTTGCTGGAAGAAATAGATGCAGGATGGTTTATGAATTCAACCATGTGTGATACTTAATGTTTGTGTCTTAAATTAAAGACTTTACACATATTACGATTTTATTGTACAATCACATTAACATGATATATTGTAGTTGCTGATAATGTTTTTACTATTCCAAAATATATTGATTAACCCACTTTAATTAAGCTCCCTTAAACTCTCGTAAACAATTAGCTGATATTATGAAATGATGTTATGATATGATCTGATGTAATGATCGTATTATGGATAGGTACTAGATGAATGATGATCTAGTATCCATAACAGAAGCCTTACAGTGCTTACTTTGGGCTAGGCTAATTGGTATGAATGTAAGACATTTTTATTTATTTATAATTTATAATCTGAATTATCTATGAGAAAAAAATCCCCATCATGATCATGTCGGCTTATGTCGTTACGATTCCACTGCTGGATGAAGACTTTGGAGCGCCACAAGCCCTTAGCAATTTGCAGCCATCGGCTTCCCGTAACATTCACCATACCATCGGTCCACCTTGTGAAGGGTCTCCCCACGTTGCGTCATCCAGTTTGTGGTCGCCACTCGGGAATCTTTCGTCCCCAACGGTCATCACTTCTGTGAGCGATGTGGCCTGCCAATTGCCATTTCAATTTAGCGACTTGAAAAGCTATGCCAGTATCTTTTGATTCTCCTGCGGAAGTCCTCATTACCCATTTTATCACGCATAGAAACACCGAGCATAGCTATAGGGCTATTGGACGCTGGGTTACTGAGTCCAATAATCTGGCGGTTCATGTAATCGTTCAGGAGGCTGAATACCATGTGAAAAAATAATTTGTATACATATTGAATATGTAAAAAACCATTCTGCAGTGGACTTTAAAAATGAGGGTTGAATCACGGGCACCTTCGATAAAAAGTGTGTTTGTCAGGAGCATATTTATATCTCTTGCTCAAATTTTGAGCGTCTATTGATAATGTTAGTGTTAGTCGCCTTTCCTAAATTTATAATTTATGTCTATTAACATGCTTCGAATGAAGAACATTGATATACGACATAAAAGATTGTAATTCTGTTCAGATTTCCTATAAGCAGGTATGTCATGGCGGTCATTAAGAATACATTTTACTTAAAGTGGCTTTGGACGTGTCTAGGAGCTGAATTAAGATTGGCGTGGCTTATCACAATGCAACGGGACTATTCTATGAAGTTCCGCTTGAACTATGTTTTACTTAAGAATTTGTCATTAAGAAAACAGTATATCTGTTCTTCAAGAAAGAAAAATACTTCCATACAAATTGTACCAAGTAGGTACTTGTTAGGTGTTGCTAACATGGAATGTTTTATTTACAATATGATAACTCTGTATTTATATGAATTCTGCATGATTAATGGGAAAGTAGTGCATTCGAAGTCAATGATAATAGCATTATCAATATCAGACATGGTCTTGATGTTATTCGCGAAACTAATAGGAAACATGTTCAAAAGTAATTTTGACTTGTTGTTTGCTTTTAGCATGTGCGGGCTTGGAACTTATATAATGTTGTACTAAGTAAGAACAAGTTTCTTTAGCAGTCGCAATTTGTCGCTCGAGTTGCCAAAGATCAAGCGTCGCGAACTTTCACTGCGGTCTTTGCGCAAGCGCAGGTAATGTCATTTGTCACCGGAGCTAATACAACAGCCGTTAAAGACGAAACATTTTGATAGTTTCTCTATTTAAAAAAAAAGTTTTTTCTTATTTAATTCAGAATAAGATGTATTTTCTGAGAAATTACTTTTCCTGCTGTTTTACTACATATCAATTGTCATTTGCTCCAGTACTATGACATACAAGGTTTGATTTTATATCGCAAAAGAATTTTGTTATTTCCATGCCGTATGGGTTCATGCTGAAAGGTTTAATCTGTAAACCTTAATAATAGATACAGGTAAGTATCCTAAAGGTGAATCGATCATTTTCTTTGACGTTATTTTTTCAAAAGTATGCAAATGTCATTTAAACATAACAAAGAAAGTTATACATGGTTATATTAGTAGTAGTTAGTAGAATTAGGAAGGATCTCGAGATTTATGATTAAGACATATGCCGCAGTATGTTAGAAGATGCTGATTTAACTCTTCCTTTAAATATTTTCTAATAAGTTGTTCTATGTTTATTAGAAAAATTGTAGTACCTATTAAAAAACAAATAACATGTGTAGCATAGGTATTATGAGATATCTCCGCCTGCGGCAAATCGATGGAATCGATAGATCGCAACGGGATATGTCGTGGGATCGTTGAAACAAACGATTTCAAAATCGATACAAAAAGCATGCGAACGTAACGGGTTCTACTAACGTGGAAAGGTTACAATGCTGTTTGATGTGCCTCTGTGACGCCCCTTTTACCAGTTTCGAGTAATCTAGGAGATCTTTGTACAGTCAACTACATATCTACATTGTGATAAAAAAAAAATCTTGTTGTATCATAGTACACAAAGAAAATAAATAAAAGTTTGAGGTAGGGTATGAAAACACGTTTGGCAATTTAACACCTACTTATAGTTTAATATTTAGATTTGATAATTATTACTTAATCTTGACTTGTTCCTGAAAAGAGGGGTTAGTTCGTTTTCCGGATATTAAGAAGCAAGATTTATACACCTGTTGTCGTTAAACTTATCCGTTAATAGTGCCATTTTTTTATTAATTTTGTAATTTATTTTATTTATAAGTGTTGGAGATCTAGTTATTAAGTAATTTTATTATAGGCTTTTTTAGGAATAAGGTTTTATATCTTTTCTTAATTTTGATAAAATGGTGTCATATTAAAAAGTTGTTTACTTTTTTTTTGCAATTGCTATTACTGAGTATAATTATTTAATACGGCACAATAGGTCGATAATTGCATGTTTATAAATAGCTCAGGGCAAAGGCTAAATAGCGTGTTTGTGTATGACTCGTTCTAAGAAATAGCGTCTGTGAACAAAAGCTGTTGTTCGCTATCGAACTCTATCAAACAAACTACAACTTTTTTCCATCTTAGCCGCATTCCGTGAATCACCCGTGTTAGGGTGGTTCCTGCGTATGATATCTCCGCTAGCTTTTGTAAAGCTCTGCTCTATAAAGCTCAAGTCCGATCTTGCATGAAATATTGCAGCCACCTTTAGGACGGCTCAGCAAAACACCAACTTGCTGCGCTGGACAGAATTCAGCGCAGAGCTGAGAGGCTCATTTGTGACATCAAATTGGTGAAGAGCAAGCTTCAAACATTAGCTCACCGCCGCAAAGTTACCTCTCTGTCGGTCTTCTACAAACTGTATTTTGGAGAGTGTGCTCAGGAGTTGCAGATACCGCCGTCTCCTTTTTTCCATCGGACATTCCTACCTGTCACACCAAGCGCTTCTCAATATCATTTATAATGTACACATCAAAGGTGTGGAACTCCCTACCTGCGTCTTTATTTCAGAGTACTTGTTATCCTTCTGTTTTTAAAGTCAGGGTGAATAGGCATTTTCTGGGTTAGCTCGTTTCACCGTGGATCCTGTTTTGGCCCTCGGGCTTGATTGACATCAAGAGCGAACCCATACAAAATAAAAAAATGGTATAATTATTTAAGTAAAATAGTCCGAAATATAAGGATTCTTTGATGAAAATACCTATGTTATACTACGAGTTTTGCGCATGAAGTGCGGTTTTATAATTAAATGCTTAATTTTAATGAAATAAAGAGTATTTTGTTATTATCAGAAGTGTTTTCGTATGGATCTAGTAATAGTGGTAAATGTACTCTAGAAATAATAAGGTTTTGAAAGAGAAATCGAAGAATTTATATCCTGTAAAAATAAAAAAGTTCATAAAAATGTAAGGTCTTGCCCGCAGATATTAACTTTCAGGAAGTTAGTGCGAAATAAAAATTTTTCTGCGAAAAGGCAATAACATAAGGTAAATAACGGAAAAAATTGTAATCAATTTTAGCCTAAATCGACCTTTATAGAATACCTGATATACAAATTCAAACACGTCATTACTAAACTAACTTCCTTATTTTGCATTGCGCTTATTTAACTTTGTTTTTTTTATTAAGCGTTATTTTTAATTTCCTGATATTTAAGCTCATTTTAAGAGTCCCGTTCACAGGAAGTGAATTTTATCAA
Organism: Calamotropha paludella; assembly: GCA_927399485.1. Taxonomy (NCBI): domain Eukaryota; kingdom Metazoa; phylum Arthropoda; class Insecta; order Lepidoptera; family Crambidae; genus Calamotropha; species Calamotropha paludella. Next base: position 24,710,109 of record OV656803.1, on the reverse strand, counting down.
ACATTCTTCTTCTTACAAATTTGTCGTACACTTTTCTAATCAAGTTATTGTTTAAATTATTTTGGAGATTGTTCTTTGTTATAATAAATAACTTATTAGATGTTCAAAATGGAAGTATAATCGTTTCATCCGTGTAAGTTATAATTACTGAAGGTAAAAACTAATGAAGCAGTTGTTGAAGCCTCAAAATAATGGTTTCATAAGAAAGCTTGCGGTCACCCAGCGGGCAACAATGGAGATAGCGATGCTGGAAGTTCACCTATGTGATAAACTCAGAGATGAGGAGATGGATCTCCTCATCCTGTGGACAGGAAAAATAAAGAAACCGACATTGCTCGATAACATAGCGAGCAGAACCGATGTTTCGTTGGTAGGCCTCCCAAAAGGAACAAGGTCAAGGTTGCGCGAAGCCGTTGGATGCCGGCAGCACAGGACCGATTGTTATGGAGATCCTTGGGCGAGACCTATGGCCAGCAGTGGGGCTCTTAAGGCTGATATAATATTTAATCTATTACGTACTCAATTCTTACCAAAATAAGCAAATCAATTCAGATACTGGCTGTAAAGGGCCTTTACCCACTAATAACGAATTCATAAGGCAATCCGTAGGTACAAGTACTGTAGCGCGTGCGTTGAATTCCTGAAGTGCACACAATAAGGCAGCAAAAGTTTTGGATTTGCTTAATGCCTTATTGCTATTCGTTAAGATTTAAAATGTTGCAAACTTAACTTCTACGTCTTGGAATTAAAAAGATTTAAATCGTATTATTCAAATTACAATCGCAGCCAATCACGATCGCTGGCTAGACCTTCCTACCAATGGCGTTTGAAGTTGGTATAAGTTCGTTACTTGGAATGGTGTTGAGACTGCCAGGCTCCGCTTACTGCATTCCTATATTAGCATAATGGCTTTTAGCATTCTTAGAGTTTTGCCTGGGAAGTAGCTAGCAAGAACCACATTCATATTCAATATATCTTCATGCTTAAAGTTTCTCTTATTTGTGTGTAACTACAACATTATTCTTGTATAATTTGAACAAATTCTTATTATGAAATGTTATAAAGGTTTAGTTTTGTTAAAATAACATCTAACAATAAGTAAGTTTTAACATAATCAGATAATTATAGCATCTGTGAGGTAGATAAATAAATTACCTTATTAATTTATTCGAATTTCATAAACTTAATAAAACAACAAATAAGTTTTTCACACACGTAAGTACTTATGATCCTATATTTTTTTAAAGAGAAAGGTGATTTATTGATAGATGGTATTTCATTAATTCGTAATTCTTAATAGAAAGTGGTAACTTCTATCTTCTCCGATCACAATCGGTACAGTCGATTAAAATTTACAAAGCAGAAGACGGTTCACCAGCGTCGGTTCAGACTAGCTTTCGCAGCCGGACATCCGAATAGACAAAGAAAGCACTAATGCTTTAACTAAGTACAGAATAATACCTATAACCCAATAGTTGCTCATCCCACGTAGATAACGAGTATATGTATTAAGAAACCTAAATATATGATTTCATGACGACCGTTTATCCTGCCTCTCGCACCGACAGTCCTGGGTTCTATTCCCAGAAGGGGCAGATTTTTGTATGATGAATAAGAGGCTAGGCTAATTGGTGTGAATGTGAGAAATATTAATATTACAATTTTATTTATTTGCTATATTATATTATCACTTAATTTTTTTGCTATATTATATTATGAGTTCAAAAACAGTATATTCTTATTTAATAACAATATACTGTTTTTGAATTCGCGAATCGAGCGGTTTTTTCGAAATAGATGATTTTTATAATGGAAAACATTACTCATATGTTACTTATTCATATATTCAGACACGTAAAGGCAAGTCTGGCCATAGTTTATTTACCACTCTTGGTCAGTATAGGTGGATGAGTGACTACGTTTACAACAGCTAACACCTAAGTTTTGACAATGTCCTTTGAATAATTAATGCATATGTGAATTATTAATAAATATTTAATATTTCATAAAGTGAGTATATTTTTTAACTTCTTTCACCTCGATTGTTTGAATGTCTAGATTTTTTCTTTTATCATAGTACGAAGATCAATAAATTATTAACACAATTACCGTATTTTTTAACAATAAACTAACAATTAATTCTTTAAGCAACTCTCTTTAATGTGCTTACGCATAAAATAACTCTGTTGAACTGATCTGCGTGCGCACAAGACGTCTCATAAGATTATAGTGCATTGCTCTGCGCTTCCGTCTGTCAATGAGAGAACACACAGACCAGCAAATTAACAGCACCACTGCAGCTGCAACTATCACCTTTATTACAAAAGCCAAGAAGTTCAATGCAGCCGAGTCGTTATTAAGACACTGGATTGTGAAGCACAGCTGATGGCTTCGGAAGTGGACTAGCATTGTATGAGGCGGAAGTCGTACTTCTGAGTTGGGAACAAGGCAGATCATATTGAGGATGATATATCAATTACGTATGGCTCTATTGTAGTCGCAGTGTTTCCAGATGGTTTAGGCCTCACAAAATCAAATAAACTGTTATGATACATTAATTATCACTGTTGTTTAAAATTTAGAACTGAACAATAATGGAAAAAATAAATAGATTATACATATTTTTATTTTTCAAGTGGCCTTATGAGAAGATTATTTCTGTTCTGAAATTCAGTTTAAATTATTCACTCTAGGTTTTTGGATACCACGGCAGAAAGATTGAGATAATTTGCACTTACGTTAGATATACTTGAAGAGTACATCATTTAAAAATTTCTGTATAAATACGGAAGAAATCTCTATTGATATTATTACACTGTGTCGTGATAAGCAATACCCGCATTTGTGAGGAAGGATAGTTGTTGCTGTTCTTTGAAAACTGTATTTTTTTGCCTATATATACTAGGTTGTTATAAATAAAAAAATATTCTACAATATTCAAAGAGCTTCATCATCTCAGTCCAATAAAAAAACGCAGGCGGTTTGGAGATCGTAGTCTACGACCATAATTCGGAAAACGTTACTCTCCGTTTTGTAGTCTACTCAAAAACTAATCTAAGACATCTAAGAGTTTCATTATTCATGATTTGATTTGTCTCAACTGGATTATTAATTTCCTTTCCTCAAAAAATAATAAATAAAAGTTATGCTTATTTGTTATTTACCTTATTTATTCAGTTTTAATAAGCTTTCTCATTAAACGAATTCAAAAAAGTTGTTAGCCTGTTATGGAGTCAAAGGTATACCGAAAGTGTTGGTGCTTTTCATGATAGCATTTCTCACGGGAAAGGATCTTAATCATCAATCCATATAGGTAATATGGTTATTCGGTCGCGAAACAATAATATATAGAAATGTTAATTTCTCCAGACAAAAAAAGGATCGCTCTGTAAATGGTGGCAACGACATCTCGAAAAGGGTTGCCAGATGCGCCTCGATGAATTGCAAGCTAAAAATATTACGTTTATTTTATAAATAATCGTCATAAATAATTAATCGACTTAACAGTAATATTTGAGTCATCGCGTTATAATATGACAAATAATTTTATTAGCCTTACGACGCTTACCCCTAAGAGTTTTTCATTCACATTTAAAGGAAATCTTAAAATTTCGAAAAAGTAAAGACCTTTCTATATTTTTGTTAAAAATCAAGGTCAATCCACTTTTCGAACGAGCAAATATCCCACCAGGTATTTAAAAAAAGAACTCTTATTTGAATAAAATAACTTTTTTACGGACTTTGCGCATAATTTATTTTATATTTAATCCTGTCGTTTCGACTCCCTTACAGGAGCCGAGATCACGGAATGACTAAGGTAGTGGTCGCAATATGTTTTCTACTACCTTCACAGTATTTCAATCGTGCACGTTCCTAATTGTTAAAATTTTATACAAATCATTTTCTTTTATTTTCCATTTTATTCAGTTATTAAATTCTCACTACGATTACATTGTATACAACTGAGTCTACTACCAGTTCGAAAATTGAGAGGCCCTTCCGATAAGAACTGGTGAGAGAAACTCGGGCAAGGGAACCGACCTCCATCTAACTGTTATTATTTGCAAAAAGAACTAAATACATCAACAGGTCTTGCAATGTGTGTCTTTGGAAGTGTATCCTGCTTGAGATCCAATAATCAAAAAATTAATAAATGTTTTGATTATTGGATCCCAAGCAGGTGGAACACCCCAACCTTCGTCACTTTTGAAATTGGAATGTTTCCTGATTCCAATAGCCTCGCATAGCATCCTTGGAACAAATCTTTGTTCTCTAGCGAGAATTTGAGGATTGGCCGCTCAAAAGCTTGCTCACACACTGCAGACCTATTATCGCACCTATGGTTTATGTCGGCTACATGTTCTTTAATGCACGCCCCTATACCTCTCTTGGTTTGCCCGATATATGACACCACCGTCACAATCATTCAGTAGACACTTGTTGCCTGGAGGGGTGTTTTACACTTGACAAGTCGTAAGAATTGGTTAATTTTCCTGGCTGGTTTAAAGTAAGTATTAAAGGAACCCGCTTCAGATTTTATTATTTCCCTACGGTAGCCGACTGTATAGGATGGTTGTAAGAGTCACCATTTAGATATTTATTTGTATGAGTTGCCCCTATATACATTACTGAATTGAATATCTAGGAATGTTTTTTTATTGTCTGTCTCTAATTATTATAGTAAATTGTATGTTGAGATGTATGGAATAAAGGTGACTTAAAAAGATAGAAACCATATCTCTTGGTAGAATCGCAAATGTGTCATCTACGTACCTTTTGTAAAAGCGTGGACACACCGGTGCTGTTGTTAGAGCCCTTTCCTCAAAGTCCTCCATGAAAATATAGGCGACTATACGTGATACAGGAGAACCCTTTGCTACACCATCTACTTGTAGGTGGAATGATGACATTCCACAAGAGATAGCCCGATGTTAGGCAGTGTTCCAGTAATTTTGAATATTCACTTGGCATATTGTGTTCCTCTAGTCTCTTCCTAGTGACATTAATGCCGTCTTGTACAGGTAAGCTTGTAAATAAAGAATGAACATCGATGCTAACCATAGTTTTATCATCAGTGAGATGTAGGTGTTGTATCCCACTAACAAAATGATAGGAATCCTTTACTTAGGCAGATGTTTTACACCTTAATGGTGATAGTATCATAGCTACGTGTTTAGTCAAACGGTAGGTTGGTGAGTCAATTTGGCTAACGATGGGACGTAGCGATACGTCTTGTTTATGTATTTTCGGCAACCCAAACAATTTCGGCGGTTTAGGACTGGTAGGGATAAGATAGTTGACGGAAAGATCTAATACCTCAGAATGCGTCTTAATGAGTTCACTGGGTTTCTTAAGTACCTTAGTAGTTTGGGCGTTTTTAACTTTTTTGTACGTGTTCTCATTCGACAAGAGCTAGAGCGTTTTATCATGATATTCTGACGTATCCATTATTACCGTGTAATTACCTTTATCTGCTCGGAGGATTGTTAGTTATGATTTAGTCCGCAGGTTCTTTAATGCGTGATATTCGTTGTAAGGGAGATTAGGTTTTGGAGGTTTACTTCGTTGCAGAACAGATGAAATGTATTGACGTATTGCCTACATATTCTCCTTTTTTAAGTTATTTTTAACCAAACAATCCTCAACGTTACATGTAATGTATCTTGCAAGGGCAATCGCGAAATTTAGACCTTTTTCTAAAACTTTTAAAGTCGGTCCATCCAATGTTTGTTTGATAAATTGACAGCTGCGCGGGACTGGTTCGGAACTATATGGTCTGTGGTAGCATTACAGTCTGCATTCCGATACGTATAATGACGTGTTGTTTCTAGTCTCTGGTATTTGGTGATTTGTCTATTCTTACATTCATTATCTGTTGCCGTATCTCGTTTATACGATATAATATATATCGTTATACTATAGTGACCACATACATTTTACATTTTGCAGTAACATTTTATTAAAATAATTAAGGTAGCAACTATTTTATACTTGTTGCTGGCAACCATATTGTTACGTCTCTGCGTTCTCACGCATGCGCTCTGGGAACCACGCACCACATGTGCGCGGGAAAAATCTACAAGCCGCGCCATCATAAGAAAGTTCTGGACAACAAAAATCAATTGAAAAAAATTGTGCGTGTAAGCTCCGACGCGTGATTGGAGTTGCTCCTTAAAAACGATTTTCTTAAAATATATATAATAGGCAAAGGAAGTAAATTAATTCATATACCTATTTATTCATATTAATTTGATAAAATATATTACTTAAATTATGGTATTATTATTTACATTCATTTTTATTTTATTTTATCACTTATGATATTTTACATGTATACTGAATGCTAGAGTGAGAAAGAAAGAGAGAGAGAGAGTAAATGTGTACTTGGGAATGAGCAGCGGGGAGCGCTATAAGATGTGAGAGTATACTACGCAGAGGAAATGTGACCCTTCACTTTTTGTTAACGTTTGATTTTATTTCCCATCTATTTTTCATACCGTGCGCTATATATGAAACCATTCTTAAGGAGTTGAACTCCAATAAACTCCAAAAAATAAAATATTAAAGCGACATACTGATGCACCACATCATAATCATATTCAAAGCAGTAGTAATCAGTAAAATACATTTTTCTATATAATATTTACCTACATACTCATTTAATTATCAAATTTTCTTTCAAGTTAAGGACGAATTATGTTTTGTATATTGTTTATTATAATGAGGCCTTGTTTGTTTTAAAGTCAGGCCTAAAAATTGTAACAGTGTTTATTAACATTGCTATCTTCTCATGAGCGTCAGACGCTCTATGCTTGTATAATAATAATTGAACAAAGAACAGCAAATATGAGGGGTACTATATGATAAAAATATTATGCAAAAAGCTGCTTCACACAATTTCGGGTCAATGGTGAAAACACACACTTCTAAATATTTTATTTCTTATTTTCTTGTATCAAGAGCTAGTTTAAGTGGACGAAACGTGTAGATTGTCGTGAAACGTGTTAAAGTTGATATATTGTAAAAACAGCATTTAGTGAGTTACGAAAATAATGATGGTCCAAACCCAAGTAACACAGCAAAGCAGTATAACGACCGACTTAGAGCATTTCTGTATCGTATTGGCATTTTGAGTAAGCTCTATAGTAGAATTACAAACGAATATACGGCTAGTGTAATGCTTATTTGGGCACAAATTATATGGCTTAAGATCTTAAATAGGTTCACAAATAGTTGTTTAACTGCATTACAGGGGCAATATATTAGCATTATTGTGGTCAAAAAAGTTTTCAATCGCATTAAAGAAGCATTATTACGGCCTATGAAGTGGCCAATCGCAGTACAGTAGCATTATACTAGCAATATTTTTAATAATGAAGATGTTAATTGCATTACAAAAGCATTAGTACGTAGTAAAAGAATGATAAGAGTTCTTTAAGTGTTCACAGTTTGATCATAAATAAATCCTACATCATTGCAAAAACGTCTCTAATACCACGGTACAAATGTTTTAATACAATAACGTTGTAATTTAACAAGTTTGTCACGCCATATAAAATAATATGTACTAAGACGTATCAGAACTCACAGTGAGTGCACCATATTGGTTTACAATTTACAAAGTTTTTGACTCTTCTGTTACTTCATGCCTTCAAATATTACTGCGCAATGTAGTTTACTCTAAATGTTTATATAAGTTTCATTGAAAATTTTCACGCGCCTTTGATATTATGTGGTTTTCTTATAAAATGTTATTTGTAGGTATGTATGAATTAAAAAAACTAATTGTGTACTTCTCGTATAGAACGAATTTTGCATAATTAACATAATGGTATTGGTGGGACAGTATTAAAATAAATAGTATAATTATTATAAAAGTCTTTTGCTTTTATAAACAGCTCCGAATTATAATATTTTTAGGATATAAAATATTTACAAAATGGTGTCAGTATTTAGTGGCCTGGTGAGCCTTTAAAAAGTCTTATTATTGCTGCCAGCATTAGAAATACTCACACATGAACAATTATTGTGTCAGAGGCCAGTGAAAAGACTTTTAATGAACCAATGTAGCACCATTGTCTATAAAGTAGTTCTACAGGGCTTCACCGGTATACCAGCAGACTTGATGAAGTATTAGATAGTGCCATTGGTTGAACAAAATTTTTGGGGTTCCTTGAGCAATACAATAAATCCTATTTCAGAAAATATGTACGAATTGAATCCGTTTATCAATAGTTGATAAAAGACTTTCCGAACGCATAATCTACATAACCGTTCCTGCGCATTACAACAATTCAGGGGTGTTTGATTAAATAGCTGTTAGCTGTACAACAGCACTCAGTTAATCTTTAAAAATGCAAGCACTACATGGATTCACGTATATGCTACCCAGCAGTGCTAGGCATTTAGTAACCAGTTAAAAGTTGCTTTTGAACAACTAAAGGCACTAAAAACTGCTGAAAGCTGTCTAACGGATTTACGTGGCATTATAATGGTTCGTGTTTAGGCTACTAAACAGCATTAAGTGGTTATTTACTACTTTGAAATGCTATTATAGATCCAAATGCACTAAAAACAGCTGAAAGCTGTACAGTTGCGTTGTATTTTGCTGCTCAAAAACTACAGACTTTGCAAATGCATTTAGATATGCTATTATCCGACCATTATACACTATAAAGCATCATAAAGGTTTTGAAATGTCAATATAAAGCATCAAGATGCTCGGTGAGCTTTTATAAGAGTTTTTAGGGAGCTTAAGTTCTACATAAGTTAACTATTCGTTTCTTGAAGTGCTTCTTGTGTTACTTGGGAAGAGTGTAAATATTTTTTATCTGACTCTACTATCTAGTTTTTGAAGTGAAAATTACTTTAGCGGCGTTGTGCATTTTTTGGGATGGGTAAAAAAACGTTAAACTCGCGTCAGGTCAGGTGACCTGATCGAAAATTCGTAAGACGGAGGGCAGGGCGCTTGCGCGAGTGTGCGTGTGTGCTTGTTGTCATGTTTGTGTACAATAGCGCAATAAATGAATATTGTATTTAACCATATAAATCGGAGTAGATACTTTTATACTGATAACTGAAGCAATTCGTGCGAAATTATTCCCTAACCATTCCGAAATATCAGAAATGCACAACGTTAATGTTCATGTTTTTCACTTCTGCCGGCACTCTCGGTGTGCAATCCGTTGTTTTTTTTATGAAGATTGACATCCCCGATTCCTATTCATTAGTACATATAAGCATTCCATTTATACCAGAGTGCCGTCATAAATTAGTGTCGAAGATTGAGCAATAAAAATAGTTCCTCTTTTCCAAGAATTTTCAGTGTTTGCTCATTAGTAGAAGTAATTAATTGTCTGATTGAAAAAAATATATCTTAGCTCTTAATATTTTATGTTCTGATGTTAAAACGTAACTTTCTTATACTATAAAAAAACATACATGTCTAGAAAGTTCTACGCAAGTAAATCCAGTATGTTTTCCGAGCAAGCCCGGATATCGAACTGGGGCTGTTACAACCAGTTCTTCGTTCGAAACGAACCAGCCAATAGTAATTTTGTGGTGATAGTAGAAACAGAGAAAAAGTAATCAGTGAGGTGACCTATAATTTACTTAACATAGTAGCTCGTATGTATATTTATTATAAGTATTTATTACGTTTCACAATAAAGTCATTAATAAGGGTAACTATTTGTCTATCATACAATGATTAACTTAAAATTTACAGCCAGGCCTCTGTAAAATACACTAATCTATATAAAAGTTAAGATGGGATCCATAAAAAGATCAGTCCTAGGAATAGAATTGCCTGCGTGGTAGAAGTTATGAGTATACTGTTTTCTTGCTTATTATCTAGCCTTTTAGTATTAAAGATGCTGCAGTTTATTAAAAATGTAAAAAGTAGGTTGTGCTGTAATTGCTGTGTTGCTAAGCCATGATGACACCATTGTAGGAAAGGCAAGCGGACCGACATCTATAACATCACAATCAATACTGTATCGATCTGTTAAATTGCAGTGAAGTAATTTATATAAACTAGACTGGGCGCAAGCTTACAGACTAGTAAAATAGTTATTTTAAAAGATATTAGTTTTAACTGATTAGAATCTGTGTTGGGAAAGAAGATACCCGTGTACTGGTTGCACTGCGTGACAATGACCAGACCTATGACAGCGAAACTAAAGCCCAAAAAGTAACGACACAATACAACTGCTCTTACATAACAGACGTATATAATCTGTAGATTTTGGTCAAACGACTGAATTTATACTAATGCATTCAAAGTGATAACAACTTATAAAGATTTAAGTTATAACAAAGGCGTAATTGTCATTTTTTTTTGTTTTAGACATGTTATTATATGCGAAAAACTCCAAGATAAATTGTGCTCAAATATTCTTTAAATGAATTCATTCTTTCAGTCCTATGTTAAAAGTTTTTTAACTTATGTATATAAGGCGCTATAAGATTAAAAGCGAAAAGATGAACGTCATTAATGAGGATTTATTTATAAAGTTAATCACTTAAAATCACTAAAAACTAATCATTTATGGGTATATTATCATTGAAATCTTATATCTCACTTAAATATTTATTTAAAACAATTGTTAAAAATTCATTATTTTTGTTCCATTAAAAATAATATAAAAACCTTGTAAACACGTGGTTTAAGCTGTAGTATTCGGAATCCGTAAAAGACATACTTTGTTATTTTATTAGATTTATAGAAAAACTATGGTAGGTCTTACTCCCTGCAAAAGGCAAAATATTTTATTAATCAATTTTCCACCCAAAATCCATTATATACAGTTCAATACCGATTGGGTTTTCTCGTAAGTTTATGAGCTGTCTGTTGAATTACACCTGTTTCATCAGTATGCGCGACGGATGTAGGCAACGACACCAATTTTTGAAATCTCTTATGGTCACAAAAACGCGAAACTTAATTAAAACAAAAGCGGATGCAGTTTAGTACAGTTTTTTCAAGAAACAATCAAGTTGGTTTAACGAAAAAATGTTGTTCGCAAGGGAACGAGCGTGTGTGGAGGAGTTGAAAAAGTTTCTAACACGTGGTAACCCGCATGTGTTCCGGCCTTTATAATTTGTAGCATCTGTGTTGGAATTGAGCGTTGATGCCACAGATTATATAAATTACATTAGACTATTATTTATTTTACGGCCCATTCCGTAGTCCCTATGATTTATTATAAACAACAGGTTGGTTGTTCACACTTTAAGCTTTACATTGTATTTATTTGCATAATTTTTACTTGAAACTTGTTATATTACTAGATATTTTAACGTTCAGTTAACTTACATGATTAAGTACGTTTTTATTCTTAAAGTTAGGTGAAATCCTAAAACATTTGAGTAGTGTTACGAAAATACTTAAATCCTCTTTTTAACTTGAAATGCATATTTAATTGTTTTATTAGTAAAGCGAAATTAAAGTTAAAACTTGAGTTTTAGGTACCATGGCTCTCATGGGAGAATTTTCAAATTCCATACCGTTGTACGCGCCGTGGCATTACGTCTTGGAAGACGCTCACAAACATACGACCACTTGTTAAAAAGCCTGCGACTCGCACTAACCAAGTTGACATTGGTTCTTCTAAAACTGGTCAGGTTGCAACGTGGGGTCAGTTCCAATTGATCCTATACAGCTGCTTGCCACATTTTCAAATTAACTTTTATATAAATAAACTTATATTGCTTTACACGGCGAAGGCGGCAAAATAAGCTTTTGAAAAGTAACAAATGATTTTTACTTAAATATGATAAAATGGTCTACAGAGAAAAATGCAGATAGACCACATGATGATCGATATTTTTGAACAGTGTTGAAAATTCCTCTTTTAGATAACACCATAAAGAACCATAAGCCATAAAGTGTGTTAAATGATTATTACTCAGTGCTTATCTAAATGAAATATGTCATCATAGTATTTTATTATAAGAGAAACAGAACAAAATTTGTTTTAGTTGCAAAATCTGAAGTCAATATTAAGTCCCAATGGTTAAAAGATGAACAGGCTTTATTAGAGACATAAAAAGCCATCGAAGAAGAAGATACCATAGAAGAAACGGATTGAACCGCTTCTATACCAGATATGATGATAACAAATAAGTATTGGTAATTGCTGTGACAATGTTTTTGAATCATCACAGAGTCAATTGACAGGGTTCAAGACAAAGAGTGCGTCACCGGATGACTATTAATTAGGTTTCATAACTCTCATTGCGCTTCTTCGGTGACTCGAGATTGTCTAATTGATTTCTTTATTTGTTGAAGGTTCATTCCTGAAAGTTATTTTATCTTTATTTCTACTATGGTACAGATTTAGGCCACACATAAAATTAAATGATTACTATTCAGTAATTCACATAAATGATATTATTTCTTTTTCAAGACACGAACGTTGATCTCATAATTACTCAGACCGTTGCTGACGGGAGCTGTAAGAACTAAGATCCAAAATAGTAATTATTCAATTAAAATTCAGTTGAAAGAGTAAGACCAATTACAAGCAACTATAAAATCGCAATGGATATGATCTGATCTGATTGTCAGTGTGGAACTAGCAATTCCTTCAAGGAGCTATTTAATAACTTCTTATTACGAATTTGGGTAACCATTTATCTAACATAAAATACTTAATTGAAGTGTCAGTGACTCACACTAAGGTTATCGGATTTTAAGGGCCAAAGTCAGCATAACAGTCTCTTTTGATAATTTTTTACAGTCTACTAGCTGACCTGGCCACGCGTTGCTCTGGCTCAGTTTTTAATAATTTGCAATATTTCTTTTATTTTAAATTAAAATAAAACTTATGTCCTAAGTAGGAACAAATTCAACAAAATGAAAAAAAAAGTCTTTAAAACCAGTTAAGTATTTTCGGAGTTCATCGCGGTCAAACACTGTTACAGAGGATTTTTATATACAAATATTATGTACCTCAGAATTGGTATGTAAAACGTATGGTTTTGAGATTTACATCGCACGAGGTTAACATAGCAAAAAATGTAATAAAAATAGTAAAGGCCGAGTGAGGCCATCTCTCGGGGTGCAGGCGTCCGTGACAGTGGGGCCCAACTACCGCGGTAGGTATGTAGATACCTACCTAAAAAATAATAAGGCAGATTTGAACCGGCCATACAATGAGTTATCTGTGTGCGTGTGTGTAATCAGCGAAACGTTGTACGCAGCACTTGCCTAATCGTTGTGGTATTTATTGCAGCGTACTAAGGTTGTTTATGTTTAAACAATGAATAGAATTGCCTGCGTATAAGTTATCCAGCAGATATCATCATATATGTACATACCTCTATCTCAGTTCCTGAGATATATTCAAATACGATAGATAGGCTATAGAAGCCTCAAAATGTCGTGATTACAGTATAGTAAGCTATTTAATTTTACGCTCATTTAAAGTTTTGAATCTAACTAATTCAGCCAAGTATTGTGTAGTTTTTTGGCGAGTATAAGCACCGCAAAAAGCAGTTTCAAGTCATCACTTTGTAATAAATTTAGAATTGTGTACTAATAGTATAGTCTAACTGACTCTAGATATGTAAGTTAACTCTAAAAGTTTGTAGTTAAAAATTAACACAACGTATATTTTTTAATTTGTTTCTAACCAGCAAGTAAAAATGCGAGTGCAAAAAGTTACGCAGCTATTTCTCGAAACAACTAATAATAATTTGATAGATGAAATAGATTTAGTTTTTTATAAATTTGAGTTTGCGTTCAGGTATATTAGAGATGTAGTCGACAGTACATGGTGCCATGTCAATACTCATTGGCGTGTCGTTCTATGTACTCTATGTGCTGGCTTATGTGACTTTAAAAGAGGTCATTTAATTTTAAGACTGTTAAGCTTGATGTGCTGTTAACCGTACATCAAGTATAGCGTTGCGTTTTTTTAGTCTTTTATACTTATCGTATATCAATGAACGTTAGAAGAGATCACTAAAGAAAATAAAAAATAAAATAGTAGGTACAGAACATTGCGACAACAGACATTTGCGATAACTAACCTCCCACAAAGCACTGCTATAATTATATTGTGTTTACAGCGTACTGTTCAGCGATGTATCGTGGATAAATTGATTTTGCACAACGTAGGGATTACAGTTTTCCCGCACTGAGTTAAATAAATACTTCTTTGTGCCCCACCTATAGTCATTGATGGGCAAAATTATGATTTACTGAATATACCGACACTATAATAATAATATGTATTATACTATGATACAAATACGTAAAACACTGATCAAGATTGCAGGTCGAGCTAAAGGCGAAAGCGCCGTGCAGTGATATGCTGTAACCTAATAGTATTTACCCATTATCTTTCAAAATCATTTGGCGAATATATTAATAATTATGCAACATAATTAACCGCCACGTAGATACCATCCCTACACATTATTGTTTATTTTCTCTACATGCTAACATATGGCTTATAAAACCACTGTTAAACCAAGTCACTACCAAAATCACCTCGTAATAAACGTTATAACTCGTGCATACGACATATCTTACGCTGAGTTATTTCTTCTCACTATTAAAAAGTCATTGTGTTGTATTGTGCGGGTTACTATACAAAAATTATAGAGCATACCTATATAGAACAAATAGCATGCAATTGTTTCAAGGTTTACACATTAGGACGTATTTAATCTCGCTATGTTCTTAAAATATGGTATCTACGTTTTTAATGGCTTATAAAAATAAACAATTAATGATATAAAAAAAAATTAACAAGTTTAGCGAGATCTGATATTAATTATTGACAATTTATAATCATCAACAATATTATTGCGTTTTCAACTTCGAAAATACCTGCTTGATCATCATAATTCATAATACGTCGTCATCGAGATACGTCATCATCCTAATACTACGTTTAAAAATCACCTTGGATTTACTAGTAGAAATACATTGTATTTTACATTTAGTATATAATGGTAAGGTTTTTTATTTTTACATGTGATAAAAAAGCTTGGCTTTTACTATGTGCTCGCTAACTATTATTTAATAAAAACATAAACCTAAGATCCAATAGTAATAGAATAATATATTGGTAATATTCTTCAATACAGAGATTTGCTAAAACAATAACTAAATTAGATTCGATAAAGCCTTAAAATCGTGCATAGGCGATGCTAAAAAAGAATGCATGTTATGTTATTATATTTAAAGAACTCCGGGAATAATGCCTAGGTAATCCTGTAAAATATAACATTATTTTATCAACAATGCGTCTATCAGCATGATAGGTAATAGATATTTCGTCTCAGAAAGTAAACGCGAAAGAGTAGAAATAGTTAACACAGCCAGGGAACTTGATCACTAAAGGCAATAAATTATATTTACAATAAGACATTATAAATAATATTTCGAAAATTAATAAATAACACCAATTTTTATAATCCCAAACTTATCAGAGCTGCAGTATATTAAATATCCCCACGAAGGGCTTTCTTCTTTCTCAACAATGTTGCCAGTGTTTTAAGTAAAACCTGCTCTATGTAGACTTAGATAAACGATAGAGGTAACTAAACTTTTTTAACCCAGTGAAAATTCGTTATGGATTTGACCCGCCGCGGGCAGACGACCGTGGGTGGACCGAGATAATGTACCTCGCTTTATCCCGAATCTTATTATTACGCGAGTTTTAAATCTATGGTAGAAGTTTAAATGACTGACTTACCCGGCCAGCATCATCCCCACTCATTAATAACCTAGATTTCACAATGCGGGCAATCCCTTGTCTATTGGTTGTAAGATTTTGTCGTGAGTGTGAAAGGCCAATGTGCTACATAGAGTTTTTTTGTTGTGACGCATGATGATGTTCGAGATTATTTGATTTGATAATCCAACAACTCTACCTATATTTCGATGTCGCAGTGAGGAATAATGATGTATTTTATTATTTAAGACTAGCGGGTATTTAGTGGTTTAAAATACTAGTTATTTGTACAATCCATAAGATGTTTGAAATAAAAAAAAATACCGGTTTTGAATTAGGGGTATGTATACAATGTGTCCCGTCACCAGTGTCGGAGCCTTTAATGGTGTGAAATATGACATTGTTTATCGACAAATGGCCCCTCAAATTTTGTTTTTCTCATACGGCCGCCATTTTGTTCCTTGGTAACCAAGACCTGGGCTCTCATACTAATTCGACCACCACTACTCATGTAAATGCCCTATCAACATTAAAAAGGTGTCATTTGATAGCTAAACACGTAGACAACAGTTACACAGCCATCATGTTTCAATGGTCATGAAATAAAAAGTAGAAAAAAATAATTAAAGAAAAACAAATAGATTCTTTTTTGTGTAATTATTGGCTTTTTGAGAAAAATCAAATTTAAGGGGCAATTTGTCGATAAAAAATGTCATATTTCACACCATTAAAGGCTCCGACACCGGTGACGGGACACATTGTATATGTACAATCAGTATTACATCAATGTAATATTTTATTCGATTTGTATTTTAAAATATAAAAGAACGCTCAGTAGTATCGTATCGTTGGGTACATGTATTGAAATCGGTCATAAGAGGACGCCCCCAGCATTGATGGGCATCGTTCCTCACGGCTGAGTGCACACAGAAGACAAGACGTTACGCAAGTCTTATACGTCTTGTAACGAGGAGTATCATTTTATTTGCGACTCAGTTATTGAAACTCTTTGTTTACTCTAGGTTTCAATTCCTGATTTTGAATACGACATATTTCTTAAATGAGATTCGTGACACTTATATCTCTTGTTTTAGTGTTCAACGAAAAATTTACATTAAGGTGAAAGCGATTTCTACCTATAATAACTGTATATTCATGTATATTTTTTGTTATAAGTATAATGTACTTGGAAGAAACAATTTTTTTAAAAGAAAAAGATGTCAATCTTTAAATTAGAGCTTTATATTTCTAAGTATATTTATTTTAAAAGCGGCACGGACGTACCATCCTTTTCTCGAAGCAATTCAGGCCATTTTCGACCCCCTGTAATTTCGTTGTGGATAAAACCAGAAGACTGAATTTTCAGTTACCATGCAGGCATTGTAAAGACACGGTATATTTCAAATTTCATTCAATTTGAACTAGTAGTTTAAGAATTATAACGGGTCAAATTTCTTAATTTTGTCACTCACTGACTCACCGATCATCAAAATTCTAAGACAGTTCTAGCAGACCTAGAAGCTTCAAATTTGGAATATAAATAGTGTTTGGTGTATGAATCAAGGAAAAACTAAAAAAAATACAAAAAACAATGAGATCCCGTCAAAAACAATACTTGACTGACTCACCGATCATCAAAATTCTAAGACACTTCTAGCAGACCTAGAAGCTTCAAATTTGGAATATAAATAGTGTTTGGTGTATGAATCAAGGAAAAACTAAAAAAAATACAAAAAGCAATGAGGTCCCGTCAAAAACAATACTTGACTGACTCACCGATCATCAAAATTCTAAGACAGTTCTAGCAGACCTAGAAGCTTCAAATTTGGAATATAAATAGTGTTTGGTGTATGAATCAAGGAAAAACTAGTAAAAATACAAAAAGCAATGAGAATTATTTAGGGATAGAACAATTACAAATAATAAGTAGGTACGTTCATATCTTGCTTGAGACAATGCTCGGGGTATATTAGCAAACGCTCCGTGATATTTAAAATAAATTGTTATGACCTCTAAATATACTATATTTAAATACTAAGCTGCAACGCCTTAACAATGCTAACGTATCTAAAGTCATTCATAATAATAGATTTTTATTTGGCACTTTTGGGGGCTTATAAATATAATAGCAGAATTTTATTATTTTTATATAAACCGTAAGCATATTAATTTGTATTCATAATTTAAAATAAATATCTTTGTTTGAATATTGTAATAAATTTGATCCCAAATGAAAAATATTTTTTGTCTAAAAGTGTTCTATATGAAAGAAGAGGAAAATTATTGAGCATAAATGTTTGCTTTTAACAAAAATATTAAATGCACAACAAAATATATAATTTCATGAAATATAGATATAGTATGATGTGCAATTAAACATAAATGTAAGTAAAAATCCACATACTATTAAAAATAACTATTTTCTCATTAAGGTACATTTATTACTCTTTTATCAAAGGTCAATAAATATTAGTATTGAACCTTCCTTAAAACCATCGTACTAGTATAGAATTAAAATACGTTATTAAAAATACAAAGATTTTATTCAAGCTGAACTCAGTTCCCTTAATGATTAAGGGAACTGAGTAAAATAAAAAATAAAAACATTTAAATTGATTAAGGCTTAATCAATTTAAATGTTTTTATTTTATTGTTTTTGAGAAATATAATCATGGCGTGTCTATTTGTATACGTGACCACAACACACATTGGCTATTGTCATCTGTTTATCTGGATGTTGGTCATGGCAACAGTGCCAACGGCGTCACGTTTTGTTCTTAAAACCATTTAGTGCCATTAACCTTATTTGGATACAGCTGGACCTAAAAATTACACTTTAATTATTCAAAAGCTGTTTTACCTACTAAAATAGTAAAATTGTTAAAAATACACTGACACCACAATAGGGGATTGTCATGAACTTTTTTCATTTATTAAAGGATAGGATATGCATGCAGAGTGCATTAGTATACCGCTTATTTAAAACCGTGTAATTGTAAAGTTGCAAGCTTGCCTATCGGTCAGAAACGATCAATTTACCTTAATATTTATAGCGGTGATACTGAATTGATTAGGTATCTTATTAGTTTGAGTTTTCATTCAATGGGATTGTGTAAGTTTGAGTTAAGTTTGTCACTATAATTTAGCAAGGGAAGATAATAATAGTATGATGTGGTATTGAGTATGGAGACGTAACGCACCGCTGCTGATCGCGTCACGGCCTGCCGAACGCCCCCTCTCGTCGGAATTCTTCGGTAATCTTCGGCCGTCGTCGGCCATTTCCGACTCCTAGTTCCCAATCCTTATGTTCATACTGACTCCACTTTGCTGATCTTATGATATTACTGGCTTATCATTGTTATATTTTAATATAATTGCTCCACCTTACAAAATTTAATACCATTGAGCACGGATGTGAGTTACATAAATAAATACAGTTTGTGAAAAATTCCCTCTGCTACTTTTCATGCGCTTATTTACTTGTGCTGTAGTTAACATATAGTATAACTATATGTATCTAACTAATTGTTTTCATTGCTATTTCAATCAATAACTTCGTTTCATTTGATTCATATTGTTATATTAAAGAACATGAGTGGGCATCAACGTCAGTAGGTACTCACCGTGCCTTATCTAAAATCAGTTCAGCACCTTTTTCTCCTCTGTTTGTAAACAGGTTAAATTTTTGTTTAGTTACTTTTGACGTGAGTTTTGTTGGTTTATATTAATTTGTGTGATTTATCTTTAAGAGAGATCTCTTTCAGCCAACCAAAGTATTTTGTTTATATCACGATAATGATGGAAAGTACAAGGTGTCTCAAAAGAAAGTTCACATTTAAATCTTTTTTTTAAAGAAAAGTCTTAGCTTTATTGAAAAATTTTTTATTTTATATTGAAGTACACTGTTTGGGAATTTATTTTTTAAAAATAACATCGTCCAAATGTAAACCGTTGCGCTCTCGGCATTCATTTAGTCGGGCACTAAAATTGCCTATGACAGCTCGGCAGGTAGTCTCCGTGATGGCTGCCATTTCATGACGGATATTTTCTTTTTATTGTGCCAGGGAAGTCGGTTTATTAGCGTAAACTTTTGATTTGACATAACCCCACAGGAAAAAATCCATAGGCGTTAAATCGGGACTCCGTGGAGGCCAATTTATGTCACCTCGCCTGGAGATTAATTTGTTCGGAAAAATTTCTCGAACTCGAGGCAGAGATCTGTTGGACGTGTGTGAAGTTGCCCCATCCTGCTGGAACCATGTTCTTTGGTTGTAACCAGGAAAGTTTTGCAGTTGGGGTACGAAAAACTCGTCTAACATCTCCACATAACGCTCTGAATTCACTGTGAGTGTGCGTCCCCTTGCATCTTCAAAAAAGTAAGGGCCGATAATTCCTCGCGCCGACATCGCTGCCCATACGGTGACTTTGGGTGAATGTAGCGGTTTCTGATGTTTTTGTTTTGGGTTGGTTGCACTCCAGTAACGACAATTTTGCTTGTTTACATGCCCATTCAGGTGAAAATGGGCTTCATCGGAAAACAAGATGTTGGTGAACGTTGGAAAGCGCTCAATCATCTGATTTACAAAGGCAAGCCTCTGACCAGCATCTTGAGGCTTCAGTTCTTGCACTAACTGAATTTTGTACGGGTGCAGCTTTAAATCTTTGTGTAAAATGCGGCATAATGAAGATCTGTGCACATTTAAAGCAACAGCACGCTTCCGAATCGAGAGGTTTGGATCATCTCGAATAGACTGAGTAACACTGTCCACGTTTTCGGCTGTTCTTGATGTTCTTGGCCGCCCAGATTTTGGTTTCTCCAGAGTTGACCCAGTCTCTTCAAACTTCTTAACCCATTTTGCAATGAGTCGAGTGCTAGGCGCATCATTTAAGTGACGAATATGTCGAATACTGCAGAATTTTCTACGCGCTACAGTCGCCGAATTACCGTTTTTGTAAAACTCACGTACGCACAACGCACGGTCCGCACCAGAGAAACGCTCCATAGCGACTAAATTCCCAAGAGCCAGACTACCGACTGACATACCCCTCAGAATAGTTGCTTTCGCGTAATAAAATAAGCAAATGTGAACTTACTTTTGAGACACCTTGTATTTATTTAATTAAATCTTAACGAATAGAAAAAGGGTTGTCGAATATTGTTTTCTTGGTACCCAAATCTTGCCAGGAACTCCCAAGACTTATAGATAGACTCATAAGTTTACTGGATTGGTAATTCTATAATGTTTCCGAGTAAGACCAGGCGCTCACGACTTGATAAGAGATGCCCTTTTAAATATGTACCTTGAATACTCGACGTTATAGGACACCTTTCTCGGATCT
Source organism: Calamotropha paludella (assembly GCA_927399485.1). Taxonomy (NCBI): domain Eukaryota; kingdom Metazoa; phylum Arthropoda; class Insecta; order Lepidoptera; family Crambidae; genus Calamotropha; species Calamotropha paludella. The sequence goes on along the minus strand of OV656803.1, from coordinate 24,689,077 downwards.
TATTAAAAGAATTTCAATTTATGCTTCTGACTGGGTTATTAAATAACAATCATAAAAATATTTTCATTAGTGTTCACAAATCATGACCTGAAAAAATCTCTAATACTTGTACAGTTTCATTGAGCGCGTTCAAGAAAAGTATTTATTCAAAACACAGAGGTCGATTTTAAATTCTTATGTTTGAATTCAATAGTATAAGTTCAACCGTACATTATTTTACTGTTTGAACTTGTAACAGCCTTTGAGATATTATCAGCCTGTATGTATCCTCTTGTTCATCGTCCATTATTTGATGTAACACAATTCAGTTATAAAAGTGGTTCCTTACGTATAAAATTTGGATGGGTCAACATCTCAGACTTTACTTTTGTATAGGAATGAGGTATAAAGTGGTATTCGTTTAAATAAAAAATGATTAAGATTAGAAAATGTATTAGTTTAGGAAAAAGGATGTGTTTGGTATAGATCGCAGTCACGCTCACAATGCAACTTTTCTTCGCTATTATGTGGTGTAGTTGTGGCAAGTGTAAGTGGACACTAAGCATGACTCTGTGAAAAACTAATTTGAGATCTTTCCAATACAGTTGAGGTGATTTCCGTAACTTTAATCCCACATTACTCAAAAGCTAGATGATTATGAAGCGTTCTGATTTTGAAGGAATGAACTTCGAAGCCAATAAAGAAAACTTTTTAATTTTTAATCGTACCAGCAATAAAAAAAAATCAACATAGGTAAAGGGGTTTTACACTTTAATCATTACTAGCTAATCAACCCGGCCACGCGTTGCTGGTACAACCCGGCCACACGTTGCTGGTATGGTAACAAACACACAAAGTTTTGTCATAATATGATGTATGATTGTTGTGCTATTCATTGGAATCTTGATAACAAATAGTAATGTTGACCAAAATTTCTAATTATGTTTGGTAACGTCGATGAATTGCTAATCTATAAAGATATTATTATTAAACTTGTAGTAAAATAAAGTTACTTTTATGTTTTTCGTATATTTTCATTCAGTAACTACGTTAACAGTCCGTGCAACCAGTGATTCCAAAGCATGTGAGTAGCTCTATTGTCTTTAGTTTATTTTATTGTAACTATAAATAAACTCTAAAACTTGGTAAGTTTCCCAATATTGTTACATCTATGTTATCTTGTGTAGGTGTTAACTGTGCCAATGGCATGTAAACTAATGATTTAATTGATCTGGCCATGGGAACATACGTCTCTTTATAAAAAACACGCTCTGTTTACAGTTTGCAGGAATTCGATAGTGTCGTGTCACTGTCGCTTATCTCGACTCAACTCTGCATCACATCACTCAGCTACGTGTCGTTTCGTATTTTTACATATTACTTAGAAAATTATTGGATAAAAAATGTGTTCTAATTATTACATTGTTTAGTAACTTGCAGTTGTATGTATGGTGGAATATATTTTAAAAGATAAATTAAACTTATCTATTATAATATTATATTTATTGTACTTTGATAATTTACTTTTTCAGAGGGCAATCAATTCATAATTAAAATATTAACCTACAGAAGCTACCTGTTATTCTTAATCAAGTTGATGTCAAATTAAAAAACAAATTATTTTCCTTGGAAGTACATTGTCTACTTATAAAACCTGATTTTGCCCTTGGTTTGCCTGCATTGCATCCTATTGTTTGTGGCAATTAACAGAGTTCCAAACAGATTTTATCTGCATGGGAAAACGGTTATATTGCTTGTCCTACAAAGTCTTAGTTGATTTTATATTAAATTAGTTTCCATTTAAATAGAATTGCTGTGTTTTTATATTTCATACTCTTAACCGGCTTACATAATAAATGCTACAATTAATATAATTATTATACCGACACTAAATTTGTTAAGTAAATTAGTATTGTTGAATACTTTTATTACAGAGACTACCCCGAAAATGAGGAAAATTCCGATGTCTTTTGGCATAATCTCCTTCTGGCAGCCGGGCTGGAGATGGCTATAAATGATCGTAATTTTATAAACGCTGCCGCTCATTTTATGGTCTACGGGCGTTGTACACTGATTAGGTACCTTTAGTATCATCAGTCGCCTTTAACGACAACCTTAAGAGTAAAGGGTTGCTGCTATTCTACTCTGCAGTACTTATTACAATAACAAAGTCAATGTAATCTTCAATAGTGAATTTCCAATGACCGTTTTTAGCTGTGACGCCAAACTTGAATTAAGATCACTATCCTGAAAGGATAATTATGAAGAAAGGTTTTTGAGGTCAAAATGATGGAAAATTGGAATCGAGTGGGAATAAGTAATTGGGCATAAGGAAAAAAGTAATATTTTTCAGAGTAGAACCTATTTTTTTACCAATAAGCTCGATATATAATTGTTGTGTACACATTAGGGGCGTGCAGGTTTGAAGCTGTGGTTATAATGCTGATTGATTAATATCATAAAATAGAATCTTTAATTAAATTAGTTGGTTAACAGTTTCATGACATTCAAGACACACCAGAAAGTCATTGCGCCAAAGCAGAAATAAATATCGAATAGATGTTGACCTTGTATGTTATTAACAGATGAATGCTGTATAATTATAATGAAAAAACAATACTTCTATTCACCGGTATTTGCCTCAGTAAATAGTAGTGTAAAATCTTATTATTCTCTTTGTAAAATACATAACACTAAGTTGGTAAAATTGATCGAAAACTGTTTAAAAGATTAGAAGCAATAATTGATTGCACGACATTCGCTTCAGCTTCAATTCGCTTTGCTGTAAAAAAATTTGGAGATTTTGTTTTTAGACTCTTATTAACATCAAACAAAAAAAGGTGTATGTTTCTTCGACTTACAGGAAAATACATTTTGGTTTAAAGAAGGCTACTTTTAGGAAAATAGGAAATAGGTATAGATTATCTTTGGGTCACTGTCATCTCTCTACTCTTCCAATGTATTTACGTCCTTGGCTCCAGGGCGATCATCCGAATGAACAAAGTAAGTACAAAAATAAAAGTAGTTTCAATAGCCGAGGTTATCGGACGAACAATGCTGTATTTTGTCAACAATATTAAGTTTCGGACGCATTGTTTCACTATGCGCAGGCGCAACCGCACTCAAGGATGAATCAAAATTACTATTTACTTTTAGGAGTCTATATGCCTTACTCGGAATAAAGAAAAATTATTACTATATTACTTAAATAAATAAATACAAAATATAATTAACATTATTTTGCCTTTGGTATTTTGTTTTCTTTTTCCTTCATGTTCTTGGATCGATTATGGCTTTAACTTCAAATATGTAAGCTTTTACGATAAAATAATTTATGGACTGCAGCGGCAAATTATTAAATTGGTCCCCCCTGTAGAAATGTACAAATTTGGGAGAGCTTCACTAATAATTGTAGTTATAAAATCAAAAAGTTTGAAATTAATGTTAAAACGGATTCTTACGTGACAAGTTAAAAATATTAGAACAAAACATTAAATGCAAAAATATCAATTCTGTTAACTGTATAATTAGTACTACATATTGAGACAAATCATCTAAAGTTAATGTTTGTATGTACCCATCCTCACTGAGCTCCTTGTAATATCTGTGCATGTGTAACGTAATTCCCATTGTTGGATGACATAATTCAATACTATGATAAGAACGGCTGCGCGGTGGCAGCATTTAGTATGCCATGTACTATATGTATAACTCATGAAATCATCAGTACGTTCGTTCCATGCATTAGGTATGTATTAGTATTAACAAACTAAACAATAATAAAGAACCTTATTTGGTGGTGTGAGAGTACAATTTCGGCCAGCATTATACGCAATTAAGGCAGCACGTTCCGAGTCTCGGAATGCGTTGACGCGAATGCCGACTGCTTAAACAATCTTACTAAAGCCAAGCATTTTTTATAGGTTTGATATGTGGAGGCAAGCGAAGGTTTATTGTTTCAAATTAAAAAAAATAAATTAGACCATTTGATGATTTAGTTTGGATAGAAAATATACGTATACAATATTAAGGAACCTAAGTAACCTAAATCCTGTAGGTACATAAAAAAAAAATTGTTTCTTTAGTGATTTAGAAATAAGATTCAGAGTCACAAAGAAAAAGTTATCCCGAATTAAACAATACAGTTACAATATTTACTACTAGTAGATTAAAATAAATGATTTAACATTATTACAAACACAATTTAACAAATATTTTGTGAGTTTTAATATGAATGTTGTACTCATGGAACACTTGGCCAATGTCAAAAAAGAATTTCCCTCTTTGAATTTTTATAAGAGACTTTAATTATAAATAACTTCTGGAAATCCAAAACTTCCTAGAAAACTCTCGAAGTTTATATATATCGTTATTGTAATACAGATACCGGATTATATTGAAATGAGCATTTTTCCCTGATAGAGCAGCAGCAGATTTTGGATTAAATACCCGATGAGCATAACTAACACACAATATATTTCTGCTTTTTGTAACGAATAACCAATAAATATAAGGCGAGGCGAGGGTATGCGATGCTCTCAAAGTATAAGCTCTTCCTAAGAAAAGAAATTGCCACGAAAAACTGTTAGCGTATATACACTGGTGCCTGCGATTTATATGTCTACGAACTGCATTTTTTGTCGCATAAAAGAAAATGAAAAAAAGTCAGTATCAATAATGGCAGGCACGAATATCATTCAGATGACGTAACGGAAACGTAAGATAACCAATGAAATGACATCTTACGAACCAAAGGCTACTATCTACTTGAAGAATAGCACAATTTCAACTGCTTTTACACGTAAATTTAAGGCTTTTATCGTAATGATCCTTTTTTGTCATTTTAATAGAATAAGAATCTAGACCCGGTATATGTACAAAATACCAAACAACTTTTCGTATTTATAGAAGTAAAATTATAGAGAAATTAGATAAAAAAATCTCACTAAGCATTTACCTTTGTTATGGGAACTGTTGCAATCTTAGTACACAAGATAAATCAACTACATAAAAACAAATAATGTTATTATTACTAGCACAGTAACGTTACACTCCACTTAGTGTCTACTACCACTGTAGAAAATATATAAAAGTTTCAATGTGTTAATAAAAGTAATTCGACTGATATAAAGTACTGAAAATTGGAAAAATCTACCATATATGAAATTAAACATTAATTTTAACTTTGATGCAAAAAACAATCTTCCTACAACATTACCTTAAATACTATTCATACTAAAGAACCACTACGGCTGTAAACATAAGCTCTAAAGACAATTTAAATTAAAACTTCCGACTTTATTCACTTCTTTATGTAAGAAACACTATAGAACAATTACACCCCATCCGTTTGCTTGGCTTATAGTAGTTTCATACTTACCTACAAATTTTTTGGTACCGGATATCAAAACGGATGTACATACTGTCTTTAAACCACCCCGAGCTAGCAAAGTGCTCCGTATCCGTTCGCATGTAGAGGGTAAAAAAGTCTAACACTTGTGCACGATGCATCGGGGTGTCTCCTTAATGCATGTTTTTTCACACGCAAAACGAACCCATCTAAGCTTCCGCCTTATTCAATTGCAGGATGAAATCACAATTTTGTTCACCTGAAGCACATGTGCTGTTTTTAATATTAAAAATTTACGAACTGAAACTTTTGTGATAATTTGCTTAAGCGTTTGAGTTTATATAATATGTATGATAATCCTTAATACAAGAAAAATAAGTTCTTTGAAATTCAAAACCCTAATTCAAACGCGATAATAACGTTTGCATATTTAAAACATACTCTCCGCCCTCTGGAGTAACGTCTGCAGTATTGAAGTATTACACGAAAATATTAACTTATACGTAAATAATATAGTCTCAAATTTAGTTCTTACACATCCGTGCACATTTAAATAAAATTACAATTAAATAAATAACTAAATAAAATGCAAATTAAAATAATTTTGATGTGTATATATTTTATCAGTTTGAAATATGCCCGTTTAAAATATTATGAATATAGTAGAACATGTATGACGACCACTGCCTTACTCATCTTGTGATCATGTCTCCTGTAAAGGAGTCGAAACGTCAGATTTAAATATAAAGTATGCGCAATAATCAATAATCAAACATCGGAAGAGAAATTAGTTTTGTACAAGTAGAATTGTCGTAGCAATTGTGATGTACTTACTATAAATGTCATCTATTTTAAGAAGATTTAAATTTTTCGTATAATATTTATGTAAGAATGAGCAATGCAAACGTTTGTGGAATTTTATGATATCCAGCGCTATAACAAATGACAATACATAATCTTACATATCAGTCAGTATATGACAATAAAACCAGTAGGAGTATATGCCAATGGTGTAACTAGAAAGATAAATCTATGCTATAACGACAAAGTTATTCAGTAGGTATGTCTTTTACTCATGTAGCAAGAGATTATCTGACTTACCTTTTTTATCGTAGAAAAGATAAAAGCTTTTGACTTTGGAGTAAAATGATAACTTTTTTGAACAATTACGTGGTCTGTTCTTCTATAACTATGTTAAACTTCACACGGTGTATTACGTTATCATCTCTATAGACTTCAAATAATTTGGACGTAACTATGCTTAACCAACTTTTAACATTTACTTATATACCTCACAGATAAGACAGAGTAGGTGGCATTTAACCTTTTTGATGGTATTGCCACTTTTTTTCAATGTCAAATTACTACAAAAGAATATAATTTGAATTAAATGCAGAGTTTCCAAAGTGATGAAAAATACATAATATATAGCTTCCGAACTTTCAGGGCTCAATCCCAAGAGGTTCATTTTTAATCTACGAGAGAGGGCAATTATTATGTTACATTTTTATCACGTTCGCTCCACCATTCTTATATAAAATAAAACCATCCATAATATCATCTAGGGCATACAATTACCGCAACACGGTGTAAATTGCTAGCCATCCTTATAACTATTCTACTTAATTCCCCACAGAACCTGTTCTGATGCTAGTTTTTCCTAGTTTTCTCTTCCGCCCGGGCGCAATTAAGTTGGCGAGCTCAGAAGCTCGGTGTCAGCTCTTACCCACTTATTAAGGCAGTAGTTTAAAGGGAATGCCATAAGATTTCTCTTCAGACTGTTTCGCAGTAGCAATTACTAAACAGTTGACTTTAGTTATTAGTACAATGTGAATTACTATTACGGGATTTTATACAGTTTTTGTTCATTACCAGTTATAAATTTTATTCTAGATCTTTGATGAGCTCTATGTAGAGTTTTCACTAAGTAAACTAATAGCTACTAACGTCTCTGATTGTTGAATAAGCTTCCTATTTACATATCTACTTACATCCTTTATTATTGTCGAAGCCAATTATTTTACAGCATAACCTTTCAATTTTGTCCCGAAAACCGAATCAGCAGAGAAATTGTATCAAGTTGTTTTGATTTTATTTGAAAACTCGAAGAGAGCGGATAGCCACCAAGTGCTGAACCATTTATGAAACACTTTTTCCAGTTCGCCGCTAAAACCTTTCCTTCGATTTTAACAAACACTCTTAGCACATCTTCCGGCAAAAAAATTTTACCTCTCAGTTGATTTCTATTTATGGGAGTAGTGGCAGATTAAAGACTTTAAGGAGGGTGTCCTAAGACTTTTACCGCTGAATGCGCGCACGCATTGTCGTGGTGAAGCAGTAACCCGCGAAGCCCGGTGTTCGTTCGCTTATTGCTCATCGCAGTGAAAATTTTGGCAAGCATTTCGTTGTATGCCAGGTGGCATTGATGCTGCTTTGATTTTGTAGTAGAATCAATACAGGATACCTTGACGAGTGAAGGTTTCGAAGTAAAGAAATATGCAGTCAAAATTTTCCTTGTGTTTCTCGATCACTTCATTTTGGTAGTCGTTGATTCGTTTTGAAACTGACTGATGACTGACGATTTGTTTCTGGAGAGTATTAAAAAATCCAGTATTCATCACCTGTTACAATGTTTTAAAGGCGTGAATACGAGCCTGCTTCAATTATTATTCAGTCACGACAGCATTCCAGACAGGCCTGCTTCTGAGTTTCGGTGGAATTGTACGTCTCTCAGTATGAATATATCCTTTTCATGCAAAGTTACTCATGTAAAATTTTTTCGACCCTTGCCGATCCTATCTGCAATATTTGCTGAATATTTGTTTACTTAATTCGTCTGTTTTCTTAATTAATTATTTCACTACTAGTGCATTTTCTTTGGTATCAATCGACTAAAGATGACATATCCTTTTTGATTCCAAAGGGTATATACCATTTAGTATAGGTTTGTACTCATATCAACAACCACACCACTACTGTGACAAGGTATAAAATGTCCTTCAGACTCATCTTGTCAAGTGATAAATATTGATAATACAAGCACCAATTTAATCGATCAAAGAGGTTTTATTGCGAAGTGTTTACATCATAACACTGTTTTTTTTTAATTGTGATGTTATAATTATAAGAAACGGATTTTTAAAATTTTAATTGCGTGTGCATATTTAAAACGTCATAACTTTATATTCCAATCACTTAACGTACATTTTTTTAATATTTTATAAGTTATTCTAATTAAATACACTAGTTTTGCTCCCATATATTTTTCGAATGAAATTTGCGAGTGTCGATGGACTTAGTGAACTTAGCTCATTTTAATTCTGTGTTGATCAATGGAAATGCGATAATGGGAATGCGATAGTTACTCTATATTTACATTAGAGAACAAAACTCAATCCTCTCGCATACTACTGCTACAAAAAGCATCAATTCTATGCAAACTTTGAGTCAACAAAATGTTTAATAAATACACTAACCATCTTTTAATGTTATATAAATAGAATATTATTAATCATTCATGTTTTAAAATCTATTTATTACAGTTTATAGCTAAGCAATTTCCTGCGGTTTATGTTTTCCCTATCTAATTCACACTGTCGAGTGAGTAAAGAAACAAAGTTGTCTCCACAAGTTTATTATTTTACTAGTTTTTATTTTAAACTGATTAATTATAGTAATTTGTAATGCCATTGTCACAACACAAAGAAAGGAGATAGCGCAGCATAAATTTGCCAACCTGAGGCTCAGTAGCTGGGCGTTTGGCCTAGCTTCGCAGATAACGCCTGTTGCATTTTTATTAAGACAGTACAGACGCTTGGGGTGCTTGAAACTCTACATTTTTAGCTAAAGGCGGTTCTGCTTGCAAAATAGTTAACAGCTCAAAAACCTAGGAATATGGTTATCTGTCTTGTTAGATATTTATTAAGTTGGTATTTGAGGAAATTTGCTATGATTTATTTAATTTCTTCAGTTCTCGAATACTCTAGAAAGTAGAACAGTAGATCTGTACTTTCTTTTCAAATTGTAATACTATAATTGCCATTAAACCTTTTCGTAACACAGTGTCAGTCAGTTCAGTAAAACACAATTGTCAATGAAGCTATGTTTATAAACAGTTACATTGTTTTGAAATCTTGTTTCGGAATCCCTGTCATTGTAACGCAATTAACACTTTGTAGATATGAAATCAAAACTAAAAGAAATTAACAAAAAAAATCAAGGGTTTTTTTATTATACTCATGACCATATAATACCATATTGTAAGGTTTATTAAAGACCGATCAGTCACTGATCACCGCGCACATAAATGTGGCATAAAGTATTATAAACAATCCATGACACAAGCTAACAATTTTATTTTCTACTTCAACACAAGCCAATTGTATTCGTTTGCATATAATAATAATTAAATATTTGAGGTAATAAGTATAAGCATATTTGTTAAATTACATACAAGCGAGAGCTTAAAAATTAAAATCTGTAAACTCTCAACGGTTTCAATTTCATTTCAATTTTTAATTGTTCGTTATTATACCTCTGTAAAATGTAAATAGCTGTATTATTTATATTTATTTATTTACTTGTCATTGCATGGTACATGGTCACTACTGATCACTGCATGCTACATGGGCATCTGGCTTCTTATCTCAGCCGCAATCGTCAAGTGATTCTTAATTACACCAGACATTGAATTCAAACGTAACGTCTGAACTTGGATGATGGGCTATCCCCGCTCGTACACTGTTTTTACTTTTAAAACAATTCGAGTTCACGAGCAAATAAGACGTTCATATAAACAATGACTTTCGAAATACCCTTTACTTTTTGGCGTGTAACTCTGAATTAATGATATTTCTTCAGTTCTCCAACTGTAGTAGTAGTATACAAAGAATTTCTTACCTCTCTCTTGGAACTCCGCGCGACAAGCTGCTGTCAGCAGCAGCAGGAGGAGTGTAAACTTCCACATAGCGTCACTGTCACACTTCCACACAAGAGCGCATGCTAGTTCACTGATCACCACATTTGTAGCGTACGCGAGGCGCGTCAGTCCCGCTCACTGGCGCAGCCTTTATGACGTCGCTTTAAAGTTAGGCGTGCGCGCAGCCAGCCGATTCCATAGCCGTGGCAAATAATAATGACGAGATAACAGACAGTACACTTTGTCTCTACATTTTTTTATTTGGTGTCAAGTGTACTTTACATAATAACATTGCTAAGAGAATTATTTTATATCAAATTAATAAAAATATTTATTATATAACTAGAAAAAACATTATCTTTTTACACTTAAATCGACCAAAGCTGCCATTTACGCTCAATCTAAATCGTAACTTAGTCGGTTAATAAGCAGAGATATGGTGGCAGAGACACATTATTATATGATATTACTATTACTAAAGTTTACTTACAAGTTTAGCTTTCATAATTGATGTAATAAACGTTTAAAACATAATTTATGACTTTTTTCTCCATATTGATTCAATACAGAATTACTAACAAATTGTTCACCGGTGTCCGCAGAAAAATAAAAATTGTTTGGATACCGAGTGTGGTTATCAAAAGGTTTACTAATAATTGGTATAAAACTATAACACTCACGTTCGCGCCTACACGTTGTCTAATCTATGGACGCACGGTAGCGGTTCAAGAGGCTGCATCGCATCGTAGCGTCCCAGCGCAGACGCAGCCCGCAGGTAAGCCTCCGGGACCCGAGGGAGGGGGGTGTTCAATGCACTTGTCCCAGAGATATTCATCCTCTTCCCACCCAGCGCCTATTCATGGTATGTACAAACTATTTATGAATGTTTGACTATCCTGTACAACGTGGTAGATTTGAACGGCTTAAAGCTTCGCGTGATTATAATTCTTTCTTACGCGATCTATCCAAGTTGAAGTAGTTAGTATAATCTGGCAACATTGCCTACAGTTATATCATATTATATTATATCGTTACTTCATATTTTTCTAAAATAAAAATCATTGTAGTAGTATTTATCTCAAATTGCAAATTTGTTGCGACGTCTCTGAGTAAATTTGTTATCAAGTACGTTGTCTAACATCGTTATTATCGAGCACCGAAACACAAATATTTATTTTCCAAGTCTAGTCACGAAATTATCACAAGGTGCGTACTGATAGAATCAAACATTAAGCTTCGTTTTTATAACCACCTATATATTTTGTTAGTCGCCGGTCGCAACATAACCATAAAGCATATACTGTAATCCGTAGATATGTACGTAACAGCCCAACGTGGCGGTAACTTATTGATTAACGATTGAAACAACGACATATGATAAACATCATTCATCATCATCATTCTAATCAACTATTATCCTAATGTAGTATAGTGATGAATGTCTCACAGTGTACGGTAAAACCTTAACTGGTTTTTGTGACACTGTTTGAAAAATGTCTAATGTATTTTTTTTTGTGTGTAATTTAATAAATAAATAATAATAATCATTAAAGGGCACTGAGTATATTTATAAGAAGCGTTACATAGTCAACAATAATAACAGAAATTAACTTAATAGCATGAGCATGCAAAGAACACTCCCTCCTGCTTTGCTTTCTACTTCAATGCTAAGTTTATTCGCGCCAAACATTAAAGAGACATCTAAATTCCACCACGATACAAGCTTTATCCTGATTATATCAACTAACAAAGTCATAAGCGCCCAATAATGATCAGATAAATCGGCTTATGTTAAAGTTCTAATGGTGACTATGCTTACCTATCTAAGAAATTATAGTATCAATGAGCAACAAAAGAAGGATAATCGTATTGTTATAAAATCATTAGAAAAACAGAGTGGCAAAACAAAGTTGTAGAACTACAAAATGAACCAGATTTCTAGAAACAATGGGTCAGATCTAAGAACATTATATTCAAATCTATTCCGTTTACGAAGAAGAGATGAAAACCTTCTAGATTTAATACGCTGCATTAGAAAATAAATTATCTAATTTAAAAAAGTTATTTAGATTTTATTAAGAGTGTAACCAAGAGAACCAAACCAAACTAAACTTATTGTTGTTTTACCAATAAATACGTTAAGGAAAATGGTAAATTTGTGGGTGCTGCTAAAATGGCCTTGAGGGACTAACAAGATATTCATCAGTGACCATCTTGCCAATTCAAATAAGTCTGTGTTATCATCAGCAAAGAAAATAGCAACTGATCGGAGGTTTAGATTTATTTGGGTTAAACACTGCAAAATATGTGTACTCAAAAATTTTATGATATGAAAATAAAATAGGCCCAATCTGAAGGTACTCTTTCAAATAAAAAAATATTTTTCCAAATCGGTTTATAATTGACAAAGTTATGAAGCAACAAACATTTAAAAAAAATACAGCCGAATTGGGAACCTCCTCCTTTTTTGGAGTCGGTTAAAAAAATAACAACAAATCCCATACTACTCATACTTACAGAAAAGGACATAGTGTAAACTGAGGTATGTTGTTGATATATTTGTGTGTGTTGTTAGTGTTTTTGGTACCTAGAGCTATAATTAATCTGACTCCTTTTTCCCTTTTATTAATCTTAACCTTTATTGTAAAACGAAATTCGGCGATTAAATGTTCATAGCTTATTATAAATTTAACCACGCATAGTGTTATCACACGGTTTTGTTGATGAATATTGTTGTGATATACAATCTTTTTTTATAATCAAAACTTATTTTATGACTTAAGGACATATTTAAACATAGAATATTATTTGTTACTTCAAAATATACTGTTGACAATGTTTACACGTTTTTAATATTTTTCCTATAAAAAATATTTCCAACACGTTATCAGCACGAAAATAAGTATTTTTGAAGTCTTTAGTGAGATATAATAATGGCAAATGGTAGTGGTGATGTTTCTGGAAAAGGATTTTCTTCGTCACTTCCATCATTTTCTCTTCGTAACAGAGATGGCTACAGTCTTTGGAAGTTCAAGATGCGTAATTATTTGATGCATGAAGATCTATGGGATGCAATAGATGGTAATCCAAGTGGTGATAAAACTTCCGATCCGATCAAGGTAAGGAACGACCGAAAGGCTCTCACTAAAATATGTCTAACATTAGAAGACTCCGCTATAACGCATGTTAGAAATTCTAAAACTGCTTCTGAAGCATGGAAGTCCCTTCAAAATGCCTATGAAGACAAAGGCATGGGACGTAGATTAGCATTAGAGAGGAAACTGTACCGATATACGTTAAATAGCTTCAATGATATTGAGTCATATATTAATGCCGTTGTAAGTACTGCTCAGGACTTGGCTGATATAGGCAAAAATATTGAAGATGCTTCACTTGCTGCTATTTTATTGGGAGGCTTATCATCTAAATATGATCCTCTGATAATGGCATTAGAAAATAGCAATATTCAAGTAACTACTGAATTAGTGAAGTCGAAGTTGTTAAATGAAATGTCAAAGAGTACTACACAATCTGAGTCAGCTTTGCGGACAGATCAGAGTCACAAAAGTCAAACTAAAAAACCAAAGAAAAAGAAGCCCATCATATGTTATGATTGTAAGGAGCCTGGACATAAGAGGCCGGATTGCCCATTGAAGAAAAGGAAATCCACAGAGGAGAAGTCCTTGGTTGCATTAGGCATCGGTAATGGAAATTCGATGAACGATTGGTTTATTGACTCCGGGGCGACAAAACACATGACATCGCGGCAAGATTGGTTCGTAAATTTGAAACGTTTTGATATGGGTTCTGTAACTGTTGCAAATGGAGATAAAGTAGATTGTATAGGTGTAGGTGATATTTCTTTATGTACGAATTCCTCTGTAAATAGTATTTCTAATGTTGTATGTGTCCCTAATTTAAAAACTAATTTAATATCTGTATATAAGGCTGTACAAAATGGTTTCACAGTATTATTCGATAAGCAAGGCTGTAAATTTTTTGGATCTGATACTTTTTCTTTTTCAGGTAGTCCTATTCTGTTTGGTTCTGTTGTGGACGGGCTGTACAAGTTAAACTGTACTGTAAATACACCATACGATAGAACTCGAGATGTGGCTATGGCTGAATCACTGTCTAATAAATACCAGTTATGGCATAGACGTCTAGGCCATTTATGCCGTATTGGGATGAATCTGCTAAGAAATAGTAAAGTAGGTATAGAATATAGCATTGTAGATAAAACTAGTTGTGTTGCTTGTGTAGAGGGAAAGCAAGCACGTAAGCCTTTTAAAAGTGTTGCGTTCAAAAAGGCAACATCATCACTTGAGTTGATTCATTGTGATGTATGTGGGCCAATGTCTGGCAATTCTTTTCAAGGCAATAGATATGCTTTATTACTAATCGATGATTATACGCGCAAAATATTTGTATATTTTTTGAATGCGAAATCTGAAGTAAAAGAAAAATTTAAGATTTTTCATTTACTTGTAGAGAAGCAAACTGGTCAAAAAATTAAAACTGTCAGATCTGACAATGGGACTGAGTTTATTAACGATGACTTGCAAAACTATTTTGCGATGAATGGAATCGTTCATGAAACATCAGTGCCGTACTCTCCTCAGCAAAATGGGGTAGCAGAGCGTACCATTCGGTCTATAGTTGTGAAAGCTCGCTCTATGTTAGCAGGTAGTTTTCTTTCGATATCTTTTTGGGAAGATGCTATTCAAACTGCTGTTTACTTAAAAAATCGGTCTCCACACCGTGCTTTAGTTGGATCTGATACACCTTTTGAAAGATGGTTTGGGCACAAACCGAATTTATCACACCTCAAGGTATTTGGTTGTCGTGCACTAGTACATATACCATCATGTCAAAGGAAGAAATTTGATCTTAAAGCCGAAGAATATATTTTTGTTGGGTACACTGATGATCCGAATAGTTATATTTTCGGAAATGCTCATTACCCAAGAAAAATGATTAAAGCACGAGACGTTATATTTTTTTAGACCTGTTTTAAAAGTCTAAAGGAAACCGGGAATTCGGAGCAGGTGAATATTTTCAATCCTATTTTGACATTGACAAACAATGTAGAAATAGAAAATGAGCCTTCTGCTAGTACCTCTAGGGGCCAAACTACCGAATCCTGTTCTCCTTCTGAAAATGTGGATCAGTCTGTGTTGTGTCCACTAAGGGGGGATAGTAATAGGGATATTGAAGCTGTTGCTTCGTCAGATATTCAATCGCCAGATATTGAAACTGTCGCTTCATCGGATATTCCACCGCCGAATGAATCTGAGACAAGTTCTCAAACTGAAGGCCGTTATCCTTCTAGAGTTCGTAAGCCGCCTGACTATTTTTCGTACAGTGTCGCGCTGAACGATATATTGGAGCCTCAGACATACACACAAGCCATTACATCTGATGATGTAGATAAATGGCAGATGGCGATGGAAAGTGAATATCAGTCTCTTATGAAATTAAAAACATGGAGGCTAGTGGACAAACCAGACAAGAAAGTTATTCCGTGCAGATGGCTTTATAAGGTCAAGACGGATGCACATAACAATATTATCAAGTACAAAGCGAGACTTGTCATTAAGGGTTATAGTCAAATAGAAGGCGTTGACTATCATGAAACGTTTGCTCCTGTTGTAAGGAATTCATCGCTTCGAACCCTCTTTGCTCTTGCTGCCGAATACGATTTAAAGATGCAACATCTGGATGTTGACACTGCATTTTTAAATGGTGATCTTTCGGAAGAAGTGTACATGGAACAGCCCAAAGGATTTGTTGTTAAAGGGCAAGAAAGAAAAGTTTGCTTATTACAAAAAAGTTTGTATGGTTTGAAGCAAGCTCCGCGTGCATGGTATACAAAACTGAATGAAACATTATGTAGTATTGGTTTCACAAAATTACCTTCAGAGCCGTGTATCTATAAAAAACTTTTTGGTTCTGATATAATAATTTTGGCAATTTTCGTTGATGACATTATTGTCTTTCATAAGAATGACAGCATTTTTGACATTGTGAAATCTGATCTACAAAAACATTTCACTTTGAAAGACCTCGGTAATTTGACATATTATTTAGGTATAAATGTTAATAAAAATTGTGATGAGATACGTATAAATCAAAAGACATATATTGAAAAAATACTTAAAAGGTTTAATATGGAATCGTGTAAAGGCTATTCTACACCTTTGGTAAACAATAAGTTAGATGATGGAACCGCAGGTGAGTGCAATTATCCATACCAAAATCTCATAGGATCTTTGATGTTTTTAGCTGTTAATACCCGTCCCGATATAGCATATGCTACGAGCTATTTAAGTCAGTTTAACACTTGTTTCAATAAAACTCATTGGGAAGCTGCAAAACGTATATTACAATACTTAAAACAGACTATAGACTACTCTATTGTTTATAGGAAAACTGAAAGTCCTTTGATTGGATATACGGATGCAGATTGGGCCAATTGTAAGCGTGATCGACGCTCATACACGGGGTATTATTTTAAGCTGGGAAATGGACCTGTAGCGTGGGCCTCACGAAAGCAGCCAACGGTTGCTCTGTCTTCAGCGGAAGCAGAGTATATGGCACTTACAGACGCCGCTAAAGAAGCCATATACTTGCGTCGTTTGATTTATGAGGTATGTGGTAAATTATACGATTGTGTTACGATTTACAGTGACAGCCAAAGTGCACAAAATATCGCAAATAATCCCGTGTACCACAACAGAACTAAACATATTGATACCAAGTATCAGTTTATTAGAGAGAAGGTATTAGAAAATATTATTGGCTTAAAATATCTTAAGAGTACAGAAATGTCAGCTGATGTGTTAACAAAGCCATTGACCTACGTTAACCATCATAAATGTATATCTTGTATGGGAATAACGTAATGTTGTAAGCCTTTATATTTTTGTCCTTTTTGTTCCTAAATTATACTTAGTTTTTATGTTCTGTAATTTTTTGTGGTCAGATGTTGTATGTACTTACATATAGGTTTTGATTAAGGGGAGGTGTTGTGATATACAATCTTTTTTTATAATCAAAACTTATTTTATGACTTAAGGTACATATTTAAACATAGAATATTATTTGTTACTTCAAAATATACTGTTGACAATGTTTACACGTTTTTAATATTTTTCCTATAAAAAATATTTCCAACAAATATTTTAATGCTGTTGTTGCTTACTTACATTGTCAAATGTGACTGTTTAACCCTAACTGTTTATATCTGCCACGGAACAAAACTCAGCAGTGATAAGAATAATGTTTGTTGCACATATGACTGTGTGGGTTGAAACCATACGGCAACAATATTGAAATGCGTTTCGGCCTATGCACACAGAGTTTTTTAAACGCGTGTCAGACGAGCGTCGGCAGCGCGTTTCTTTTTATTTCACAAAGCAATTTTTTGCATGTCTAATGCATTTGTATCGATACAAACGCGCGTTATCATTATATCTGTACTGATTCTAGCCCAAAACTGAATTAATGGAGATATTCAAAGGTAAAACTATGAACATTTACCTGTATAAATCTATAGTCAGCTGCGTTTGACTCGCGTGAGTATAGCGTTTGTATCAATACAAACGCGCGTCGATGGCGCGTTTAAAAACGTGGTGTGTAAATGCTCTAACTGCATGTTATTATGTGCAACACTTTATCAACGTTTTCTGTTTAGCCTCAATTATTTATTTAAGCTTTATTATAAAACTAACAAATATCATTGTAACTATCGTGTGTATAGGCAGGATGTTAACTATATTTTTACTGCTAGTATACAAATATACCTATATCAAAACGTATTTCTCATTTCTTTCTTAGGAAAACATTTCACTATTGCTTGGTTTGCTGGAGGAAGACAGGTTATATCTATTTGATGAAACAATATAATAATAACTACAATCTATTGATAAAAATTGATTCATGAAAATTAAGTAATACAAGTCTCTTGTAATGGTCATACCATTTATAGTATACAATAATAAATTATAATATTCATCCAATTTTTTTTGAAGAACAACATATTACTATTGCTATGTCTTCCGGAGAAGGGTGGGTTGTATCTGTTTGGTATTACGTCGTAGTGATACTTTTGTTTAAAATTGATTGAGTTAACTTTTATAATATGACCCTATGTGTTTCAATTTTAATATAAATACCACACATAAAGATTTTCAAATTATTTATTAGACTTAAGTTATTTATTTATATGAGTGTATGTGTTTCCTTTTCAATGTTAGTATAACACTAATAGTGAGATAAATTGCAACAAAATTTTAATTTTACATAAAGTAATCTTATTAAATCAACATCAGCTCTTTGTTGGCGTCTCTAACCTGTACTATTCAAAATTTACGTGGTCTGCGTTCAAAACCTGATACTTTTAATGAAATGGTTAGTCTTAGTGATTATGACGTGACAACATTAACCAAGACATTGCTCCTTGTTTCGTTCTACATAAAAAGTAAAAATGAATCAGGTCCATGTCCAACGAAGATAACTTATATCGGCGACACAGCCGTGACTGGACAACCTATTAGTAACTTATTTGTGAGGTATTTCCTATCAACATTTAACCAGTCAGGTATTGTCAACCAATCTACTTAAATATCTAACGATATTTTCGCCAGCACAACAATCAGCTCTATTACTAAAGATCCGGAAGATGTGTTTGCTTTACTGATGTTTCTTGATCCACAAAAGTCGGGTGAGCTCGATCAGATGCCATCAAATCTGATAATTAACTGTGCCGATAGTTTCGTTGTACCATGATGCATAATCTCATTAATCGTCTGCTTCGTGACTCCTAAATTAAAAAAAAAAAATAAGGTTCAGGTCCAGACTAAGGGCTGTTTGAAATTAGACCTTTTGTGTCGCACTGCTGTCGTCCTGCAGTGGCACTGCTGCGGGATATAGTAACCGGCACAGTAAACGTGCGACAGCGGTCCGACACGAAATGTCAAAATTGAAAGAGCCCTAAAAGGCCAATTTCCAACATGTGTCTATTTGCCAAGATACTCGAACAAAATAAAGAGCTCGTTTGGTGATATGCAGCACGGCTTTTAATCTTCGCATAGCTAATGACTTTTTTGGGCTGGTATAGAACAAAAAGGGCCCAGGTTAATTTAATTTATACCGATTAAAGTAAATACTTCGATCATACTAGCGGCGTGTCCCGGCTTCGCACGGGTAGACAAAATTCTATAAAAAATTTCTATTATTAAATATTTTTCCGTTAGCGCCATCTAGCGTCCGGTAGACGAACTACTTGCGGTTAACGCGTTGCTATGGTAACGTTATTGATACAATGGAAAAAGAGCAGACAGACAAACACACAAACCACTGTGATCGTAGATTATAGATTAGCTATATTTTGCTGATGTCATCGGGATACTCGGAAATTTGCTTACACATACGAGTACATCATGTGCGCAACTCACTAGTTTAAACTACCCTCAGAAATTGATCTGTTTCGTTCCGGCACAGCTTTGGTTAGAAACCTTTTGTCGAATGATTTCTTTTTGGCGAAGGATAGTTAGTTAAGTTTTTTAAGTTAGGGAATCCAGATTTTTTAAATTAGGGTGAGTGGGGGGAAGATGAAAAACGGGGTAACACAAAAAGGCATCAATAAAGACAGATTTTGTGTAATTTATCCAATGCAGAAAACATTTATAAGACCGCTATTTTGTAACGTCCCACACCTCAGTCGGCACTTGTCGTTTTGAGGGATCGGTTGTGTGTTATGAGGGAATATCTGCGCTGTGAATTTTTCGCGAGCAAGTCGAGTGTTTTAATCTTACCCCGTGTCGTGTAACTTCATTTACGAGGTAGCTACGAGTTTTTTATTTGTATAAATACTTATTATTTTTAATTGGTAGTTCTGTTGCTTTGTCTAAATATTGCTACTTTTTGTATTTTAGGATTTATTGTAACATTCCGTCTTTACCCGCCAATATTTGACGGGGTAAGATAAACATATAAAAGTTTCCATCTTGCCCCATTTTCAAAACTCATACTAATGGTCTCATGTTCTCAAAATGTACCTGAAAAAAGTTTTGTTTTGTTACAGCCATTATATAAATTGTCAGCGGCACAATTTCAGTTTATATTATCTAAACGTATTTATTTTTATTTTTGTTTGTTATAAGAGATTTCACCGCTGCTCATAGATACAAGAAACAACAGGAGTGTTACTTGTGCATTGCCTTGTCAAAAGGTATAGGAACAGGATTCGTAGGAATGGGATTTGAAACTTAAAGAAAGGTGAAAGACCACCAGACATCAAACTAGAAAAATGCAACATCACAGCTCCTAGAACAATGCGACGTCACACCTGTTTATCTAGCAAACGTCAACATTCGGGTGGCCTTTACTTAAGGAAAGGGGAAAAGGAACGGGCATCCGGAACTCCCACTCACCAGACGAAACATGGCAGCCACTAAGAAGCTAACCACTTCACGCTGATTTTCTGTGAAAGGGTAGTATCGCACCGGTCGTTACAGTGAACTGTAGACGTGGATCTACTACCATGTTTTTAATTAATGTGGGTATATATTAGGGCGCCCAAAAAAAACGATTTTATTTCAAGTCTCCTATAAAAATATGCTACTTTATCTATTTTCTATTTATTTTTTAAAGGGTCGCTCAGAACTTTTGAAAATCGATTTTTGACGATTTCAGAAATGTTCAAAAATTTTGAGCGACCCTTTAAAATTTTTTTCGAATTGTTTTTGGAGGGGGCTTATGAAACATGATTAACTAATGTATTTTTATAAGAAACTTGAAAAAAAAGTATTTTTAGGGCGCTCTAAAAAATTATTTATATTATATATATGTGTGTGTGTATACATAGTGTGTTATTACGTATCTAGTACCGAATAAATAAAAATTAAATGCATTTGGTCAATTTAGAAACACCATCATGCCACGTAACTACGTCCGAAAATCTCTACGTGCAACCTCCTATACTCATGAAGATATGGCTAAAGCCGTTGAGAAAGTGAAAAGGAAGGAACTGACATTATAGGGCGCGGCTAAATTTTATAAAATACTCGTTGCTACTCTTCACAATTGTTTCAATAAAAAAACAGGTGTTAAAAGTGATACACTTGGTCGCCCTCCTGTATTTGATCATAAACGGAAACAAGATTAGCAAATGGTCTTAAAGTTTTACGCATACGCATTTAGTAAAAATCGGTTTTTTAATATTACAAACAGGCACTTCCAATTTTTAATTTGTATAGATTGAATTTATATAATATTTTTTTAGAAGTTTTTCTATGTGTTTAGTTATGGTATTTTTCTAAGAACTTATTAATTGGTTAGCTGTTTAATTTTCGAATATTTAATTTTTTACGTTTTGTGCTACATATTTTGTTGACGATAATGGTAAAAGGTTCATGAACGTAATTGTGTTTAAAATTATCTTGGCATTAACATTAAAAGATTTTATATGATAGATATCTTTCATTTTCTGTATAATGTATAATCTTATACAAGTAATGTGAAAGTTTGAGAACCTCTAGTTCAATCTTTCCCCGGCGGGGCAAGATTGAAATATGAAAAACAAATAATTTGCGTTATCTCTGTTATTTGAAGGTATTTTGATATTATAGACAGTTCTGAAGTGTGAGGACAATTATAATTGTAGCCTACTGACCGTCAATATCGTCTAACATTAATATAAACGATTTTAGAAACTACTTCGATCTTTCCCCACCACCCTTTCATCTTCCCCCCTGTTTTTTTCTTTCGATAAAAACATTGTAATTAATTTTTTTTTGCTTTCGAATAAATATAACAGGGATTTATCGATATGACATAAAAATATACTCTTTGTACTTTATTCACTAAAGATATAATTTTAGCTTAAGTTAATATGTACTGTTCTACAAGACGTCAAACACAACACTGCTCATCTCATCAAAAAACCGTTCGATCTTCCCCCCACTCACCCTATTATTGTTTTTGTTGATTTTGCTCAATTCTGTAATCATATAACGATGAGCAACTCATTTTGAAAGAAATTTGTGGCGATTAGCATTAGTTTTTGCTACCGATTACAATGTAGTGATTGATATTTATCTGTAGATCTTCCAATAAATAATAAAATAAGAATTTGATATTTAATTAACTAATTATGAAGTAAAATACGATGCTTACGCAGTTGTTTTGATTGATCAAAATATTTGAATTGAATGGCATAATTCTAATAATTCAACGCATTAAGACATAACTCGTTATTTTCATAGTGTTACCACAGAATAAAAAAATATTATATAAAAACAAGATTCCATAAAAAAAAAGTCATTTTTTTTTTTTTTGCCTGTTAAGTCGGTTTTACGGGCGAAGATTTTACGTGACAACGTCTTTTTCTCGGTAGAATATTTATTGATATGAATATAATTAAATTGCACAATGCGCGCGGCAGACCGATCATAGTTGAGTGGGAGAGAGACGCAAGGCATTCGGCGGGCCTCTCTCTCGTTCGGTGACTCATCGTAACGTTACCGAGCGTTACACTTTTTCATAAGTGACTCCCAGCCGCAACCAATTTATAAGACGTTATCACGTCAAAAACAAGATTTTATTATTACTTGTTAATAAAATGCACTAAAGAGTTCAAAAAACGAATCAACCGAACCCAAATTCGATGGGGTTGTGTTGTTTTATGGCGGAGTTCCTATGGCCATCTTCCAGTTCCAGCATCAGAACCTGGTTACCATATAGAATCAAAGTACTATGTGGTAAGTATGAGTATGCATCACTTATTTTATTTGCTCAAATAAATTCTAGAATGAAATTGAGGTAACTTAATAATAATCTTAGAATTGGTTTACATTATTTTGTAAAAAAACAATATATTTCGTATTTTCTGAAAGTTTTGTAATGATGTAGAGTGCGCGACGGATATTGTTTAAGAAGTACTAAATAAATTAAAAATCGTTCTTTAAATTTTAGAACTTGTTAAGTAATCAGTACGTCATAAATTAGTACTAGAGCAAAAAATAAAATACAGGATTACCTGTATCAAAACTAACAATCATGTTAGTAACATGTTAAAATTAAATTTCCTGAACATAGTAAGCTGACTGGCGATATCCAGAAGCATATATCAGTGCAAAGATCATGTGAAATCATCTTCATTATGGGTTATATTAAACTTCATAATAGCAGTTTACCATGATGTCCATGGAATTCTTGGGTAGTTTCATAATGAGAATCACAATTTTTGTGAATTGAATTTCCTTTGTGTATAGATTTCTTTCAAATTTGAATTTTGAAAGAAATCTTGTTAGTGGACTCAGGTGAGATTTGACCCTATAGTCTCTCGCCATGCGGGCGAATCTTCTTCCAATAGCAACCTAATCCTATATCTATAAAGTATGTCAATACATATTAAAAAAAATAAAAATAAGTAAGAATAACAAAACTCTTTAGAAAATATTCATACAAATCCGTTATTTCATAGGTAAACACCAAATATTAGCACCGTATTATCGCCAGCAAAGTAAAAATCTTAGTCAAAGCTAGCTACATAACGAAATTAAAAAAATCTGTGACACGTTATAGTAACCTATAACTTAGATGAAGTTACCTGTACTTAGAAGATCGTCAAAATTCTTATTTATATTTTTCCTGGTTCCCATACAGTGATATAATAGTTATTTACATACCCAAATTATTAAATCTACGACTATTAATGTGCATAATGTAATATTATTCCTTTTATTTTCAAGGAATAATCCTCAGTCGAAGGTCTTTAAAGCTGTTCATATATAAACTATATTACCTGATATTATTTAAATATTACTTTAAACACAGTTTATTAACTTATAAAAAAGAAAGACTATTTTCTAAATAAAAAGAATTAGAAATGTGGTTACGGAACAGCAGCGTCACCTTGCGGATTGTCTATAGACAATCAATAGCGTATATTTTTACGTTCGAACAAACTACCTTACTACTTAGTTTTGATTATTTATCGTAGAGGGCGTTGCTTCATATATTATGCGTCTTTATTCTTATGTTGTAGTTGGAAATGTAAAGTATTTTTATTTTAGCAAAGTATTATGTGCATAATATTTAGCTGAAATAAAAAAGTTACCGTTATAAAAGTGAATTATTAAATTATAAGGTAATTTTTTTATTACTGTATGTAGTTGAATTTTATATTTTTTGTCTATGTCTGTTTTGGATTAAGAATATTTTGATTTTTTTTTTTGACTTTGTAGTTTTGTCTATGGACATAACTACAAGTAATTTTATAAAAATTAAAATAATACAAAATTAAACTTTATTTTTATTTTTATATTGACTATTGATATTTAATTAGGAATTGGATACTGAATGATCATGAATACTTCTGACTGGTTTTTAACTTATTCAGCAGTGGAGTCGTTCAGCAATATTCATAAAAAAAAACAATTTGATTTTTTTTTTATTTGAAGTTCCTTTGTGCATCAGATAACAGGTAATGTCTTCGCCCTGGCTACTATAGCTTACATTACAGTGTGTATTTTATATATAGGTGCATATAATGTTTTAAGTATATAATGTAATAACAATCAATCCTAATAGGTATAATAAAGTTAGTAAGTCTTACAAAGAAAAATTGATAAGCTTAACATAATACCCTTAGAAACAATCTCACAATCCTTAACTCTTCATGCTTTCGTTTTTATATCTCCAACCAATATCATCAATAATATTAATCAACAAATCTATAAAAAGAAGTGCTTACTCTGCGAGAAATATGTGGTGATGAATCTATTTAGGTCTAAAAATCATCAACGCCAATAATAGTCGTCTATTTTTAGTAAGGTTTATTGTTGCACACTGAATCACTATCGATAGATGGTGTAAAGTAAAATGTTTCTTAAATTGTCATAATCAAAATCGTAAATAGGTTGAACCCATTTTGAAATAAGTCTAATACGAGTTGAATGTTGGCGCTATTCTTATTGGTACTCAAAATATTTTTCATTATTGAATTATTTCTTGCACCGAGCTATTTTAAAAAAAAAATCAAAAGACATGAATTAATCTTAGCGACTTAAGATAAAATTAATCTATAATCTAAGATCACTGTCCGCTCTTCCCCCTGCTCTTTTTCCATTGTATCAATACGTTACCATAGCAACGCGTTAACCGCAAGTAATTCGTCTACCGGACGCTAGATGACGCTAACGGAAAAATATTTAATAATAGAAAAAAATTAAAGAATTTTGTCCACCCGTGCGAAGCTGGGACGGGCCGCAAATTTTTTGTTTGTGTGTTTGTCTGTCCGCTTTTTTTCCCGCTCTTTTTCCATTGTATACGCATTACCATAGCAACGCGATTTTTTCCATTATTGGGCGAAAATGGGAAAAAGTCATTGTTTGCCTACTGCCCAGTGCTGCCCCCCACATGTCTGTACTGCCCAGTGCTGCCCCCGACATGTCTGTACTGCCCAGCGCGTTGTATCAATTAACGTTACCATAGCAACGCGTTACCGGGTCAGCTAGTTTTTAATTAAAATTTTAAGAAAAAGGTAAAATGGCTTGTTTATCTTATTTGTGGTGTCTTCATCATCATCATATCAGCCGTACGACGCCCACTGCTGTACATAGACATCCCCCAAGGATCTCCACAACGATCGGTCCTGTGCTGCCCGCATCCAGCGTTTTCCCGCGACCTTAACCAGATCGTCGATCCACCTCGTAGCGGGCCTACCCACTGAGCGTCGTCCGGCACGCGGTCGCCATTCGAGAACCTTTCCGCCCCAACGGCCATCAGTTCTCTTTGCTATGTGTCCTGCCCATTGCCATTTCAGCTTCGCAATTCTTTGAGCTATGTCGGCGGTTTTTTGTTTTCCTACGGATCTCCTCATTTCTGATTCGATCGCGTAGGGAAACACCAAGCATAGCTCTCTCCATTGCCCACTGGGCGACCTTGAGCCTTCTTACAAGACCCATAGTGAACGACCACGTTTCACTGCCATAAGTCATCACTGGCAACAAACACTAGTTAAAGACTTTCGTCTTAAGGCACTAAGGTATTTTGGACGCGAAAATGTATCGCAGCTTCCCAAACGCTGCCCAACCGAGTTGGATTCGGCGAGAGATCTCTTTCTCGAAGTTGGACTTACCTAACTGTATTGTATGTCCTAGGTAAACATAGTGGTCAACAACTTCGAGTGTAACGTTCCCAACATTTACTGGATCGGGTGTAACATGGGCGTTGGACATAATTTTCGTCTTGTCCATGTTCATCTTAAGACCCACTCGTTAGGATGCGTTACTGAGATCTTCGAGCATGGTGCTCAGGTCTTCCAAGGTCTCAGCCATTAGAACCACATCATCGGCAAACCGAAGATGCGTCAGGTACTCGCCGTTGATGTTGATACGATAGGATTGGATAGGATAAGAGCTCTGGCTCTGTACTCGGACCGACATAGTGGCGTTTTGGTACAGGCACCTTAACACTTCGTTATACCTGTAGTCCACTTGGCACCTCTGGAGAGACTGCAGCGCTTGTGGTGTCTGGCCCGGGTTATTTATGTGTCCAACAGAGAAGTATAACACCAGTTCTTTACACTCAAGGGTGTCATAAAAGGCAAATAATAATACTGGAGGTCACGGGCGTAGCCAGGTTTTAGTTTCGGGGGGGGGTTCAAGAAAACAAAACTACTGAAAGTGCATGCAACCTTTATATTATATGAAAAATATGTAAAAAAAAGAAACAGAAGGTTTATTTGATTACATATGTACTACAGAAATAATCTTCTGTTTTTTTTTTTAAATATATCCACTACTACATTCGCATCAATTTCTATCCCATAGTGAATATTCATGAGAGCCAAGACGTTCAGTCTGTTTTCACTCGTTGTGTTCCGCAAGTAGTTTTTAAGTCTTCGTAGGCTTGAAAAAGTCCTTCCTGGCGTAGCAGTGGAAACAGGTATGGACCATACCGTACCGTATGGTAGCCAATATTTGTAACAACGTGTTAATATTTGGATATAATTTTTATCGCACCCAAAGCAGATTTTGGAGTAGGGGATAGTCATAGCTGCTTAACACACTTCAAGATCTGCTTTGACGACAGATGTACTACTCTGTCAAGAAAGTACCGGGAAAAGATCAATAATATGCAAAATATTTGTTATTCATCCAAATTTATTTTATCACCTTCAAAGTAAGTATGCTCCCTCAGTAACGATACACTTACGTGAACGAATAATCCAAACATCAAAGCATTTTTTAAACGCTGTTTCCGGAATTCAGTTCAGTTCTCGCCGCAAATTCTCCTTTGTCTTCTACCGATTGAATGCGGGTGCCGCGAAGTGGAAATTTGAGTTTAGAAAAAAGAAAGAAGTCAGCTGGAGCCATATCTGGTGAATATGGTGGTCGCTAGATGGTATTTGTTGAGTGTTTGGTCAAAAATTCGTTCTCAATGATGGTCTATTGCGAAGGCGCATTATCGTGGTGCAAAATCCAAGAATTTTCTTTCGACAAATCTGGCCTTTTTCATCGAATTTGCTGTATTAAATGCCGCATTACGCTCAAATGATATTCTTTATTTACCGTTTGATCTTCCGGCAAGAATTCCGAGTGCACAACACCGCGATAGTCAAAGAAAACAATCAACATGTCTTTGACTTTTGATCGACTTTGGTGTGGTTTTTTCGATTTCGGTTCAGTTGGAAGGCGCCACTCCGAAGTTTGTTGACTAGTTTGCATGTCAAACTCGTTTACCCACGTCTCGTCACCAGTAACAATGCGTTTCATGAATGTTGGGTTGGAATTGACTCGTTCTAGCATGTCCTCAGCGACCTTCATGCGATTGAGTTTTTGGAGAAAATTCAGGTCTTGGGGACTAGCCGAGCGATAACATGTTTCATACCCAAATGATTATTTAAAATGGTACGCATCGACTCGTGAGATACAAAAAGTTCGGCGGCTATCTCTCTTAAAGTTAAATGATTATTTTCAGTCACTATTTCCTTCACTTTTGTGATGTTAACTTCAGTTGCAGACGTTGATGGCCTACCAGAGCAAGGCAAATCTTCCATCACATCTCGACCGCTTTTGAACACTTTGTTCCACTCATAAGCACGTGTTTATGATAAAGTTGATTCACCGTAAGCTTTCTGTAACATTTTCAGTGACTCCGAATAAGAAATTCCATTGGTGATGCAAAGTTTCAGACAAACTCTTTGTTCGATATATTTGTCCATTATGAAATTCGCAATATACACTCATCAACATCATATCAGCCGTACGACGCCGACTGCTGGACATAGGCCTCCCCCAAGGATCTCCACAACGATCGGTCCTGTGCTGCCCGCATCCAGCGTTTTCCCGCGACCTTAACCAGAACGTCGGTCCACCTCGTAGCGGGCCTACCCACAGAGCGACGTCCGGCCATCAGTTCTCCTTGCTATGTGTCCTGCCCATTCACGCTTCGATACTCCACGACATCTATATACACTAGATGTGATATAACTAAAAACAGCACTGTATTTTATATTAATAACAGATGCAACTCAAACTCCGCGCCAAAATGGAAAACAGTTGTGCCAATCTAACAACAACAAAAAAACAAAAATTTGAATTCGGAACCATAAACAAATCATCCATTCCCGATACTTTTTGACTCAATGTACCTACTTCTTTCGGGTAGCACTGCCGAATATTGCGTATAAATAAATTGCGTCTTCAATTACAGAACTGACCGCAAAATTTAAAGGTAATATACCAGATAATGTCTCAGGCCCACGTCGAACGCCGGAGCAATGCCTGCGGCGTGTACCCGCGCAAGGTTTAGCGTACGCCCTAAATGACGACGGGCGGCGGCGGGTGGTAGAGAGCGAATCCAAAATACACTATTAGTATAATAATAAGTAATAAAGTAAGTTATGCCGCTGGCCTCTCCTTTTTTTGATATCATTGATGTTGATATCTTAACATTTCGGGGGGGTTTGAACCCCCAAAACCCCCCTCTGGCTACGCCCGTGCTGGAGGTAATCGTTATACACCTTTCGAAGACGAAAAAATTGGCAGCAGCAACTCTGATACACCTGCCAAGCATAGTGATTATGGCAAACCCGTACATATTTTAGGGGGAGGCTTCTGTCCAGTAATGACGTGTTCTAGTTGTGATCGTATGGTATTAATAGTCGCAATCGAATTTAGACCTACTCCATTGAAAATTATCTTCACATTATTTAAAAAAACGGCGTGTTTATCCTATTATTAATCCTGACATTTCCATTCTTTTACAGGAGCCGTGATTACGGGATGACTAAGGTAATGGTCGTCATGTATGTGTGTCTTACTACATTATTTTAGACAGGCAGGTTCCTATCTATTAAATGTATGCTAATAAGATTGTTTTTTTATTTAGTTATTTTATTATACGAGTATCTACGATACGGTAAAATAGTGGCTACTAGAAGTTTAGAAATTGAGAGGTGGTGCCGAGAAAAACTGTTGGGAGAAATTAGGATAGAGCGACCTCCATCTTACAATAATTATTTACAAAAGGAGCTAATAATAAATGTAAGATGGAGTACGGTCCGTATCTGAGTTTCTTTTGACTTGGGCTGGCTTGGCTTTACATCACATGGAAAAATAAAACTAATTTTTTGAAAAACATTACACAAAAATGGTATCTACCCTTGTGACACATACTAAACAGTGGCTATGTACAAGTGGTAGACACTAAGATATGTAATGACATTTAATACGAAGAGGCATGTTTGCAACAAACACTGCACACTCTTCAGATATTATCGATTCTTAGATTTGCACCAGTTTAACCTTCAGGCGGCAATTTGACCGTAATTTCACCATAGGGTTTCTATCGATAACAATCTAGGCTACATGATTATTCAATTGTAGCTCACGACAGTAATTATGACTTTGTTGTCCTGGCAGTCAGTGCTGGACTTGCTGGATTATAAAGTTTCAGACTAAAAAGAAGGAACTTTCACATAGATAAAACTATCCGAAAATTACATTATACCAACACCCATATCATCTGGCAAGAATCTTAACTTTACTGTAACTAACGTGCAGCAGGTATGGGATGTTCAAATATTAGTATTTGTATATTCATCATCATCATATCAGCCGTATTTGTATATTAATAGTTGTAATTTAATTTAATGCTATCAAAAATGGATGACATGCAGAAAAGAGCGTTTAAAAACAGTTCACAATTAAGTCCAGTAATTAACTCAGTAGTTGTTTATTCAATAAAGTTATCGTAGTCGTAAGAAATTTAATTTAATAACTCACACAAAACGCCTCAATCGCAGATTTGCGGCAGCTTTCATTGATTAAGCGGCAAATTTGCAGATGTGTATTCACTTGGAGTTATAACCATTACACCAATGGCAGAAAATAACTCATTATACAATAAAAATCCAATTCCCTTAACCATAATACTACACGTAGCAACAACATTAATATTAATTATTTTTAGAATCAAGCACGTTTATTTTATTGGTGTACATATACATTGAAATTAAACAAAGCTGGGACGTTTTTCCCAATATGCTGTAAATACACTTCTTAGTAGTCAAATGAGCATTAGTGTCAGTTTTAATGTTAGTATTATTTTAAATATCAGTCTTAAAATTGCTTATTAAATAATTAACAAGATACCAGTAAGCCCTAATACAATTTTTCTCTTTAAGTTACTTTTACAGTTTCGGATATCTTTACTATATTTTATATACTCTCAGTTGACTACGATGGCAGATGTAATCAGATCAATGTTTGTATATTTTATTATGAATCGATGTGGAATAAATGAATGAATATTAATCAGGTTAATATTCATTGTCAGGAATTACGAATATTCATGAAACATTAAACGCGGATGCTATAGAGTTTCTATATATATGTAAAGTATACATTTTTGTTTGCTATTTGCTCATCCAGTTCTATATTTCTATAAAAAAAATAGCTTTTTCATAAAGAATATTGTCAATATGTCAAACACATTATTAATGTTCCTGTTAACCCTCCTGGTAAGATAAACGCTTGTGTAACGAGTGGGTCCACGAACGTACCTACTACTTCGGCGAAGATCAAATTCAGTCAACTTGGGTTTCAAATCCAGTCAGTTTTGTAGTCCGAAGTGTAAGCAATTTTGCTTAAAGAATCCCAATCGTATAGAAATGACATATTTAAAATGTGAAATGAGTGTTTACGTATGACGCCGTCGAAAGCCGCGCGGCGCTAGTGTCGAACAGCGTAGAAAAACTGACAAGAGAATACAAATGCACTGTTTATATCTGTCACAGCCGCTGTAACCAAGGCTTTTACAATATTTGAGCTAAGAGAATTGCTATACAGATCTCAAGCGGTGGGCTATGGCCGCCTTGACGTGTCTTTTCGCCTCTTTAAATGAATAACTTCTACATCAAATAAACGTTCTTTTAATATGCTGATTTATAAGTAATCTACGTCCTCCATTTGATTCTCAGATTCCGAGATAATAGTAACATTTACCCATGGCTTGAGTTTCATAGAGTATTTGGCAATATAAGAAGGGAAAATAATTGATAACAGAGGACCTGCGTAAAGTTCAATACAAGTATATTTTTAGAAAACAGTTTCACATTTATACAATAGAAGTCTTAGTGCTTGATCCTCGTAATTAACTTTAGTCTAAATTGCTATTTTTTTTACTTTACGTTTATTTAGGTAGGTTTTATAGTGCCCCATAAGAAGATGTTTGATATAATCTAAAAAAGTAAAAAATACTATATTATTCAAGGAACAGTTCTTGCTATAAGATTGAGATAACTAATAATAAATATTCTAAATATTGATTTTTAAACAATTATATAATCCGTAT
Source organism: Calamotropha paludella (assembly GCA_927399485.1). NCBI lineage: Eukaryota > Metazoa > Arthropoda > Insecta > Lepidoptera > Crambidae > Calamotropha > Calamotropha paludella. The sequence continues at coordinate 24,656,960 of OV656803.1, read as the reverse complement.
TTTGAAGTAGTGGCATCCTAACGATCATGTCAGCTGAATGCAATAACAGAACACCATGTATATCTGTAACATTTTTAAATAACTGTATAACAACAGTTATCTCTTTATTTTTTTTTCTCAGGTTTATTCCAGTCCGGTATTCCAGCAAACTTTCTTGTATATTAATTTCTTTCTGATTCTATATGAACTTAAAATTTTGAGTAACATTTTTTTTTGTAATTACCTCCAATACGTTCGCACCTATCCGTCGCCGCAAGGCCGGTGTCTGTATTACGAAATAGCCTTCGAATGTGGAGCGATCTATATTTAGGTCTGGTGCGCCGTGAAGATCTCGCATTTCGCATTCACATATTTCCTACCTCACCTATAGCTATGGGATTTTATTATTTAATTGCAATTTTATTAGATGCCATTATTCGCAGTAATAATGTAAATTATCGTACAGATCCTATAGGAATATGGTTGCGACAGTATCAACGTGCACTGTTTGATTTGTTGACGGTACGGGGATAGTATATTATCATAAATTAAATTGTACTCAACGATTTCTACTTTATAGAGATAATTCAATTTTCAGTCAATCCAGGAAGCTTTGGTCGGGCGAAGACCAATCTGGCGAGTTCACATTAAGAAAAAGAAGACTGTCCGATCACAGGTAGAATTTGTATTTTGTAAAGATAATGAACTCAACAGTTCCCCACTAGTATACTCCGTGGCGTAGTCATTCTTATCCTTGGTATCAGAGGCGGATTATTCCTAAGGCAAACTAGGTACGTACCTAGAGCGGTAGAAAAAATGTGTCAGTAAGTACCTATGCACCTACTTACACAATATAAAAATATTCTTTCAATCTTTAGTCGTTTTCACATACTCACACACACACACCCACAAACACATAATCTTAATTTATTTATTTCTTAGGTCTGCCAACATTTTCACACTGAAACTATATACAATACATTGTTTACATAAAAGGCACAGTGTGAAAAACTTTGTTAACTACTTAAAATAGGGTAATAAATAAGCTTAACCTCGCAATCTTCAGAACAAAGCAAAAACTTTTTAAAGCTTGCTAAAGATACGGTGAATAAGTCGCTGTCACTCGATGTATTACAAAGTTTGTTATATTCATCGTACCAACAACCTGTTAATATTATAACGCTTTACTTTCTTAAATTCGTCCGACAAGGCCTCAAGTAAAAAGATTTACAGTTAATTAGTCTGAAATTAGGTTATGGTATTTTAAATTTATTTTCGCCAAGGAGTTATGTGCAGTCTATGAAGCTATTAAGAATTTTATAAAACAAAACCAGATCGGTGACCAACCGATGAAGTCGAAGTGAGAAGAGCCTGAAAAAATTCAGTCGGTCGATATATAAATTAAGAGTATGCTTCATTCCCTGATGATACGAAAGAACATACAACATTGTCTTATGGATTCTTTGAATCCTATCAATGTGGCATTTGTATTCACAGTTTTATAAAACTTCAAATTATCAGCGAATAATAAGCACTTGGAATTATGTACAACATTAAATAGATCGTTTACAATTACCAAGACGAAGACTGGTCCCAAATGGGAGCCTTGAGGAACTCCTGACCAGGAAGGAACCCGACTCGTATTCGCTGGCGTTTTCAACCTTTTGATACCGCTGAGATAGATACCAATTTCACCAGTCCAATGGAGTTCCGTGCACTCTAGCCATACTTAATTTCTTCAGCAGTAACGCGTGATTAACTTTCTCAAACCTTTACTAATATCAGTGTATACTGCGTCCATCTGCCCACCTTGGTCCACTTCATAACTTACCTAACTATTACTAACATAACATGCAAGATTCGTAACTGTAGAAATCTTTTGGCGAAAGCCATATTGTTGTGGAACGATAAAAGATTTGAATGGGTTTGTAAAGTACACACTAGGTGATTCAAACAGTTTTGAAAACCCTAATAGTAATATGAAATGGATCTATAATTTCGAACGTCATTTAAATCGCCCTCTTTAGGAATTGGCAAGACATTGGGTTTTTTCCAAACTGATGGAAATTTGCCGGAAGAAAGGGAGGGATTTAATAGAAGACCAAGGGGATATGAAAGATTCGAAGCACAGTTACGAATAAATAAGGCGGGCACATCATCTAGTCCTGATTCTATCTTAGGACCTAGTTTCATCATCGCTTTCTCAATAGAATGATTTGAAAAAAATATGTTAATAAGGATGTTATTTGTATTTAAGCTACTGGTATCCGGTTGTGAAAGCACAGAATTGTCAGCTATATAGACAGAAGAGAAAAAATTGGCAAAAGCATTACACACAGACTGAGGATTATTGAATTTACAGACATCCAGATGCATTTCGCTGGGTATTATTTCGATAGTTTTACGTTTACTTTTAACGAAAGACCAAAAGGGTTTGATATAATTCATGTTGATAGATTTTTCAACATTATTCAAGTAGCAACGATGACATTTATCAATTAGTAGATGACATCTAGATCTAGCTTCCTCAAATAGAAGTTGTCAATAGGGTTATTGTCAGGAAATACATATATACTATAATTTACATAAAATTATTTTTATATACAGTATACATAGATTAATTTAATATTACAACTGCTATCTATTTTGAAGAAAAACAGTGTCTTCTGACACAGGCTAATATATAGCTTAAAAGAAGCACTCATTATACTCGTAAGTTTAAGTTTTTTTTACGTATAGTTCAAAAGCGTACTTCGTCTTCTTGATTATACCAATAACGCTGATCTATACATACATATGCACCTATACGATAGTATAAAATAAAATAGTTACCTTCTTTCTGTACCTATGTATTCACGTAATTTCTTCCAGATGTTTTATACTTCAGGAAACATAAATGGATACCTGTGACATACATATATCTAAGTGATATGCCTAGGCTGGATAATATTGATATAATCTATCTTGTTTGGCATTTTTTTTGACAACAAGAAAGTAGTAGTAAGATATTTATTTTACTACTTTATTACTTGTTAAGAAAACGAACTAAAAACTTAAAATACTAATCAGACAGAATTCATATTCATACCAAATAGAACGAACTTATTTCCTCAAATTTGATGGGGTTGCATACGAATATTATCTGGGACCAAATTACTCATAAAAGAGGAATCAAAGGGCTCATACTCGATGGGGTTGTGTCGTTTTATTGCAGAGTTCTTTTGGTCACCTTCCAGCTCCAACATCAGATCAGCTCCATGTCATCATAATATTGCATTGTCATACGATATACACCTTCATGGAAAATTTCAGCTTTATCGGAAACCGGGAAGTTAACTTGCATGATTTCATTACAGGCACCGGAACAGGTGCAAGTAGATTAAAGTTTGTAAAAAGTGTGCTTTATTGTGTGCCAACCGAAATTGGCCCCATCTTTGCAAACAAGAACCAACCCACAGTTTGAGAACTATACAAAATGGTACCTAAACACTTCTTATTTATAACAATTATAAATCTGATATTGCTAGATAGGCTACTGTATTCCACATGACGTTAACAAGTATTCATTCATTAATATACTATGTGATGCAAAAGGATCATCCTAAAGCTAGATTCGACCACATCATCCGAATCGGGACGAAACTCTCTTCCTACCCGAATGGAAGTAAACAGTTTTGACCTTTCTCGAAGACAGCCGAAGCGAATTTCTGCCATCCTATGTTACCGCTTTTGCCTCTCTGTTGGCGAGCAATTCTCGTCTAGACACCGGCTCTCAACAACCACCAATCATACCTTGCTGTGATCCTTTAATAGCGGAGATCACAATTCACAGATCACAGGTCCATAGAGTCTTAATTAGTCTGGTCGTGAATAACGCCTTTAACTCTCTATTAAACTCAAGTCCGATCTTGTATGGAATATTGCAGTCACCTCTGGGGCGATTCAGCAAAATACCAATTTGCTGCACTGGACACGATTCAGCGCAGAGTTGATAGGCTCATTGGTGACAGCAATTTGGTGAAGAGTAAGCTTGTCACCTTAGCTTACCCCCGCAAAGTTGCCTGTCTGTCGGTCTTCTACAGAATTAATTTTGAAGTGTGCTCAGGAGCAGCATATGCTCATACAACCATCACCCTTTTTCCATCGGACATCAAGACGCACTGTGGGCTACCTCCCTTTCTCGGTTGCTATTCCTACCACCAAGCGCTTCTCAACATCATTTATAACGCGCACAGCAAAGTAATGGAACTGTCTCCCTGCGTCTTTATTTCCGAGTACTTATAACCTGTCCGTTATAAAAGCTAGGGTGAATAGGCACCAGTTAGCTCGATTGGGATCAGGAGCGAACCCATTCAAAAATCCCATAATAAATAAAAAGGCCAGGGTAGGTTTTCGATATCACAAGGCACGAATAAAACTACTGTAAGTAAATATGTATTTTATGCTGTTTTACCTGAATTGAATATAATTTTAAAGTATTTACTATTATTATGATTAAATTGTATTTTATTTTTAATTAAAACATCATTGTTAATTTTAATAAACTGTATGAAATATCCAATAAACTCTCATAAATTATATGCTGAATCTACCGGAATTCAATATAGTAAGAGACATAAAAATATACCTTAAAAATTATATCGGAAATGATTTAATGGTTTGGTTGTAACATGTAACAGTTAGTGACCTGTTATAATAACAATGTGTTACTGGTAAACAGCATAGGCAGGTAAAAAGTATATGTAATATAAGAAACTACTACTGCTTACTTATAGTATATATTTATAGTAGTACTTATTATTACTGATAGTATATTTACTATAGCAAAATCATAGAATTATGATCAACATTAAAGAAATTTATTAATTTCTAGCTAAAAGTATTTAAACAAAGCTTAAAACAAATCCAAAAACTACATCCGTGTATGCGAGAATAGAGAGTCATATTTTTTTCTGTTTATGAATTTATAATTTATGCTAAATCAAAAGTCAAATAATATTCCCGATCCTACGTATTGCTTCACTCATTGTTTATACGAAATAACTCGTTTTACTGCAAAGCAGCAGTTGCCGAGTTTCCCGTGAACAGTGTCGGCTAAACGCCTACGATGAGTTATTCTAGGCGGAATGTATACACCTTGCTTTAGGTGAACTGTTATATAACTGCTAGATTCTCGAAAGATTTTCAATATAACGATATTTTGTTTATTAAATGATATATGGTGAATAATACTTACTTTACATTATCGACATAGTAAACGTTACCTTATCGAATAGTTTGCGTAAGTTAAGGTTATTAGTCATTATTATAACTTGGTATGTTTCATGTCATTTCTTTTTTTTATTTCATTATAAAAAATACTAAACAATGGTGTTAATAGTGTCATAGATTTTTTTTTACTTGGCGATTCGTTTCTTAACATCTAAGATTACAACTGGATTTTCATGGACTCTCGGATTTAGTTGTGGACTGTATTGTTATAATACCAGTTGTGTTACTAGTATAACTAGTATAACGTTGAACAAAGTCGAACTGTGATAACTTTAATGATTTAAACTCAATAGTGCTTCCGAACTGTTTAGTCTGAGGAGAAATGTTGCCTTATTTTGTGTGTACTTCCAGTTGGATTATATAGAGAAACTACTCAACCTATGTTGATGATTTTTTTTACATTTTGCTGGATTTATTTCAACTTAGGACTTAGGATTTCATTTAAATTATTACAAATAAAAAAATACAAATTACAGCAACGCATGTCCGGGTCAGCTAGAAACATATATTTAAGAACTGAATCGATCATGTACTTATACAATTTTTCTTTCTTAAAATGCTAAGGGGACACTTAATACTTATGTGCAGAGTTTGAAATAATGTCTACAGTTTTATAAATGCGCTGAAACATTTGACAACCATAAGGATATTTTTTAATATAACAAAAGTATGAGCTATAAAATGTATGAAAACTTCGTAATTATTGTATAGTTTCATACAACGCCGCACGCGACTGCAGTTAGCTCTATTCGTGACTGGTGTAGATTATTAATTTGTTTCATTATTAACAGCTCCATCATGAATAATAAAAAGTCGGTTTTTTTTTTTTTTTTTTTTTTTTTTTTTTTTTTTTTTTTTTTTTTTTTTTTTTTGCCTGTAAAGTCGGTTTTACGGGCGAAGATTTTACGTGACAACGTCTTTTTCTCGGTAGAATATTTATTGATATGAATATAATTAAATTGCACAATGCGCGCGGCAGACCGATCATAGTTGAGTGGGAGAGAGACGCAAGGCATTCGGCGGGCCTCTCTCTCGTTCGGTGACTCATCGTAACGTTACCGAGCGTTACACTTTTTCATAAGTGACTCCCAGCCGCAACCAATTTATAAGACGTTATCACGTCAAAATACTTTTAACAATCACCTTTTTAAAATCAATAACCAAGTACTGTCTAAATAAAGATCTTCTAAATTCGATGATAGATTCTTTTAGTTGGTAACAATCAAATATCCTAATGTTTGATAGATGTTAGAGTTACTTCTTAGCAAGTAAAAGTTTCATTCATTCTTATAAAGTTTGTGTTTTATTAAGCGTAAGCGTAGCGTAAATTAGGAGAAAACAGTGTTTTCGAGAAGTAACATATTTATCAAAGCCATGAAATACCAGAAAAAAAAGATGATTTCAATATTAATAGATTGAAAATAACTGGATTTACTTTGTCGAATACCTAACAATATAATATGGGTAATTATTTTATCAAATAAATGAAATAAAAGGGACACTAGCCTAGACTTTAGCCTTCGTTAGCATGTGGGATTTATTAAATAGCCTACGTTTTACTTATGAATATTATTAAGAACACAACTTGTCTCTCATTTCTGAGATGTTATGGTTGAAAATATCTCAGAAACGGTCACGTTTATGAGAAAAAGTGTACAGACAATTTTTATAGATAATTGCAGGATCTACAATTATTGTCTCGCCTATTTTTTTGATAAAACTATAAAATGCATTTGATTGATTATTTTTAAGAATGTAATTTATGTATGATTAAGGATCGTATAGGTAAATAGTAGTTTTCATATAGATATGCTCGTATCCTACACAAACATCTACAACTTCTGGGACTCGAACCCGGGACTGTTTGGCTTCAAAGGTAGAGGCGCTCCTGCTCGGCCAAACCACTCGTCAAACGTTAGAAGTTGCAAGAATTCAAAACGTAGCAGTAGAACCTGAAGCTTATTTGAGGGAGTTGGTAGTTTTTGAAGCAAAGTGATACCTGGCTGTCTTAGTGTTTCCGAGTTCGACCTTTAGCATATTTCCATCACGGAATTATTTCAGAACGTGAAGCGGAGCAGCCGTTATGACTCATTTCGTATTTACTCCCGAATGATTCACGTTTACTCCAATACTTTTGACTTATGTTTATAAATAACCGTGAAAAACATTTTTTGGCCAAATAGAATCATCTGGAATTGGCGCTAACGAAATTAGACAAACAAGTAAATAAAGTCCAAAACTGTAAATTACTTTCAAACTAAGCTTAACTTGTAGCGAAAATACGTAATAATAGATGTGCCTAATGCGTAAACTAGTACGTTACACCGTATTAAAAGTTCGCGATACTAGGCAGGACGGCTCTGACTGAAATAACTTATTAAAACAACTGTTCTTATATGTTATTTATTTCGTGGGGCTGATTTATTGGAATACATTAGCTGTTACTAATTTTATTATTATTTAATGGGAAATTTATTACAAAAATTTTAGACATTTAAGTCAAGGAAGAAATATTTCATTTCAGAAATATGCTGCCTTTCTAAAATCTCCACGAACTTAAAAAATGAGATTCGATTTCCTTTGTAAATACATCTCCCACATCTGACACTTTGTTTTATTAATATAGTATTTTTTATTACAGTCGCCGTCAGATATTTCGTAGCAGACAAGGTGACCAAATATTTCTGAACAATTTAAAATGTCAATATGTTCTATACGCTACAAGTGACCATAAATATCTGAACATTTATTACTGCAATAATATCTCAGCAGATGCCAGTCATTAACTTCTAAACACACAACCTTCCAATAATATCTGAACACTCATCACATCAAATGTATCTAAGCAGATAAACACTGGGCTTAACTATTATTTTTTTAAGGGCTATAATTTAAGCTGCACTCTCTTGTTTTATTTAATTTATTTATTTATTTTATTATACGACACTAGCTCATAGTAGAAGTTGAAATACGTTTGTAAAATTCGACACGTTTGCCAGCGTCTCGGTAGCTCAGCGGTCAGAGCAGTCGCCCGGATAGCGAAAGGTCGTGGTTTCGAATCCCACCTGAGGGCTCGGAGGCGTAGTTGTTTTTTACACAAGTATTTTAAATCTGCACTCTCTTATTAGTGCGATATCTTATGCTTAAATGTAAGTCTTATGACATGAAATAGATATTGGATTTTAATGAAATTAATAATTCTTAATATATTTTTATTAATAACAATTAATAATTAATAACCATCACGGGGTATAAACTTTATCGATTTTTTTTGCTTTTTTTTTTTAAATAAATGACAGATTTTTGTTATATTTTTCTGATAACTTATCTGAGTTAGTCTATCACCCGCTTTCGGCTTGACGTCAGCTTCTAGGCCACCTTGTATAAATTATAAAACGAATTCGTATCAAAATGGTAATTACAGTAAAGTTAGAAGGACTCTCAACTGCAATATTTCCTCAACTGCTCAGATTATTCAGACTACACTGTGTGCATAGATACATTTGATGTGATGAGTGTTCAGATATTATTGGAAAGTTTTGTGCTTAGAAGTTAATGACTAGCATCTGCTGAGATATTAATGCAGTAATAAATGTTCAGATATTTATGGTCACTTGTAGCGTTAAGAACTTATTGACATTTTAAATTGTTCAGAAGTATTTGGTCACCTTGTCTGCTACGAAATATCTGACGGCGACTGTACAATAATACAAAGATTTTTTTTATTAATATAGTATTATAAAGTATAAAAGATACTTTGTTTTTGAAATTTACAATCTTCTGCATAAAAGTATTCTGTATTTAGAATTATACAGGGCATTTACCCAAACAAGCTAAAATATGTCTTTATAGATGTTAGGTATGTCAATGTAAAAAAAAATGGAAATTGTAAACAAACCGACTTTTCATACTCACTCTATCAGCTGATCGCTCATTCTGATAAAAAATATTTTTTTAATAATTTCCATTTATTGGCAATAACATAACATTTATTATAGACCTGTAGACTTTTATGAAATCAGCTTAATATAACAGAATTTTACAAAAACGTGATATTGCAGAACAGGCTTAACTATATTTGTAACAAAATTATTTGAGAAATTGAAGTTAATACAAACATAAGATCTGATTCAAACAAGCAATGGACAATTTCCACATTAGCCATTTAATAAAGTTTGTTTTACCAAGTGGAAATCTTTTATGAATTACGCCGCGGGTTGATGACGGGGATATGTGAATGGAATCCGATATATCCGTCGTCATTGCCCGCGGAAAGTAGGCAGAGGTATATCTTTAAACTTAAACCATACGTACTCTTCCATTTTGCCAAGTTACCGCTCGCCCATTGTGGCATGCATCACCGAAATCATATTAACTAAACTAGCAGAAATGGTTATTAAATCATGAAATATAAAGTCTTCGTGCGTAGGCTACAAACCAGCAATCCATTATTTCTTATCGGATTGAACAGGTGATCATGTTTCTGAAATTAAACTCATATTAATACGTCACCATGGATTCTGAGCTCCGTTCTCATTAGCAGAGTAATCAAGTCTCAGAGCAATATACAAATCACGTTTTCACAACTTGTTATCCACAGTTTTTCAGTTGCATATAGGCTATTTCTGAAGAAGGTACTATAGTACCTATATAGTTATAAAAGAAAAGACTACCTACCTAAAGAACTATGATATGCACCGAAAGACTATGGATAACGAGTCGTGATCACAGTTTTCAAGAAAGAGGACATCTATATTTATTTTTATCAGGTTAACTTGTTGTCAATTCGTTAGTAGACAACTAATATACTGCCTAGTTCGAATCCTGGTAGAAAAATATTTTGTGTGAAGCGCACAATAACGAAATCGAGCCACTAATTTACTAAACATACATTAATTATCCATTGCAATAGTTGTATAACATAAAATAAAACTACGTGATAAATATTACTGTCATTTACGATAGGCGATTATGCCGCTGTGCAGCTTGTGCTTAATAATTTGTATTAAGGTTTATAAGGAAATTATTATTATAGACTCTCCTTAAATAGTTCTAGATTATAAATTATCACACGTCTGCCAAGCATAGGGATTATGGCAAAACCTTCTTATATTTTGGGGGAGACTTCCAGCCACCACTTGACATCTTTTGACTGAGATGATGATGATAATATGAGTCATATTGTAGAGAAAAGGACCGAAGTTCAGCCTAAATTAAAATCTGGCAAGCGGTATTTAAAAACACAAAAATTAACAACGTTTATTATTAGATTGCGCATAGTTTGTTTGTCACTCGGGCACTTGCTTTGTTTTAATGATTCAAAAACAGTAACGCGCATTACAGTGTACCTAAATTTAGAAATAGCAACCAACTCTGTAAAAGAATGCAAATAGCGCATCTTGCAAATAGCAATAGCATGCAAATAGCAAATCTTTGTAAAATAAAAACATTCTTCGAATTCTTTTATCTGCGTTCACTCCCTAAATTGGCCTCTCTAATGTATTTTCAGTTTAAATACATGCAATAAAAATAAGTTGATTTCGAAAAACTGTAGTACGTTGTATGTTGAACTACCAATCAAGTATTATTAGCTATTAGCGACTTTGAAATTGAAGTTGGAAACCAACGAGTCGCCCAATCTATTTTGTTGATTTAACCAAACTCAAATTCTATTAGTTGCTAGAAGTGAAATATAATTTTACTAGCTGGTGCCCGCGACTTCGTCTGCGCAGGATTAGTATTTCGAACAATATGTTTATAAATTGTAGCCTATGTGTTATATATGTTTATAAATTGTAGCCTATGTGTTATTCTGATGTATAAGCTATATTGTGGTAAAGTTTCATTCAAATCCATTCAGTAGTTTTTACGTGAAAGAGTAACAAACATCCATACATCCATACTTACAAACTTTCGCCTTTATAATAGTAGTAGGATTTATGCATTCCAATTACTATGTCATCATGTCAAATTTGCACTTCATAATGTTTATTTTCATCTTTATGCTCGATCTCTATATTAAGGTTTCCCGCGAACGGTACCAAATGGTCGTTTTATGTATGTACCTATAAGACTTGATAATAATATATGTACTCAGATGATAATCCATGGGCGTCAATACGCTTAGGTGTTGTGACTTGTTTCCGATGAGATATACGTTATCAATTCTTTTATAACCAAAAAAGAATCTTCTAAAATATCTGACTAAAAGTAATATCTATAAACATATAAAAAATATCACCGACGAAAAGCCTACCTACTATTGATTTTAAAATAAAGATTTCGAGTGACTGTGCTAGTATCATTTCAAATATATAGGAGCAATATAATAGCTTTCTCGTAGAACTGAAACAAATGTACGCCAGTACTGGCAGCAGTCAGCATATATGTCAAACTTAAGGTAGAAAATTCAGTAAACTGAATGATATATGAATGAACTGACATATATAGGTGCTAATTGAGATCAACTTTCTAGAAATATCAAAACGTCCTCAGTACGACGAAAATAAATTGAGAGTTCTGATTAATTTATGCCGTGTGGGAGTTACATTCTGGTCTTTCCGAAAATAGAACACAATGTAGACCATATAACCACAAACATATAGTTAAGTTATTAGACTTATACAAGATAGCCATTACAGTACAAATTTATAGTTATTTAGTCACACAGAAGTTAAGATGATACTTTTTTTACTGTTAACGGAAAATAAAGCTAAATGTAACTGCTCAGAATTTCATTTCCATTTGAAAATTTTTGAATTTTATATTCAAGAATTGTATAATCAATATATAAAGAACTGAAATATTATAAATAATAGCAACACGTGTGTATTAATTTTACGCCCCTATACTCCCTACTTGAACGGCTGACGTGGCAAGAGTTAATGGTACCCTATATTCACCTATCAAGTTATAAATGTATTTTATAAATCCTAGGTATAGACTGAGTCTTCAAAGAATATCGAGATATAAACAATAAACATTCGGCCCTTAGATGATTTTTTTTTATTTTGCTCGTCCAAAAATACCTTTTTTTTAAACTAACTGATATGACAGAAGACACCGTCCTGTCCTACTTGAATAATTAAGGTCATACAAATATCGCAAAGGAAAAAACATCAGTTATTTACCTATATTTTCCATTTTACATACGAGTTTTTTCAATTTATGTATATTTACGTAAAGTAGTGGAGTCTGACTAAATTTGAAGTAATAACCTGCGCTTACGTTGCGTAAAGGCGTAAATAATCCGAGCAAGCTGACTCACGACAGGCGGGCGGGCTTCGGACGCGGAAAAAGCTCGGCCCACTTCGCCAGCACCGATATAACCGAATATTTTCTCACCTGCCCTGCTGCAAATGGGGCACGGTACAGCAGCGTAGAGAATTTCTCATTTAAAAACAATTCATATTCATTCTTGTTTTCTTAATTTTCTCAAAATTATGATTTCTCATTCAATTCACAATACTATTACTTATTTTACTATATTGGTTACAGTCTTAGAGTAGCGTAAATTTGGTTTGCTCCTCGTCTACGGAGTCACGAGTTCGTAGCATAATATACCAATTGTATTTGAAGAAATCTTAAGGAACTCAAATACCGTCAAATATGAAAATGTAATTAACATGTTTGATGCCACAGGGTAATATTACGTGGAAAATGAAACATACAAACGAGGGTGGGTCAAAAAGTTCGCGGAATGGAGGGTAAAAAGTAAGAAATAAAACACAGAATTATATTTCCTTCTCAATGTATTCTCCCTTAACTCTAATACCTTTATTAGACCTATCAATTAATATATTAAAACCTTCGAAAAAAAATGATTTCTCTTTGTCCTCAAAATAGGCCGAAATTGCGCTCTTCACTTCTTCATCGCTGGAAAATTTCTTCCCTCGAAGATCTTTTTTCATTTTTGGGAACAAATAATAATCACTTGGGACTAAATCTGGGCTAGGGAGGATGTTCCAAGATTTCGGAGCCTACTCTTTGAACAGCAGCCATCGCAACTTGCGCCTTGTGCACGGGTGCATTGTCGTGCAAAAGGAGCACACCTTTAGTCAATTTTCCCTGTATCACAGCATCTCGCAGGCGTTCTAATAATGCAGCGTAGTACTCTCCAGTGGTAGAGACACCCTTTTCTTTATAATCAATAAGGAGGATTCCCTCTTAATCCCAGAAAACAGTAGCCATGAGTTTGTGGCCAGGATCATCTTCCATAGAATCCCTGCCTTGCTTAAACAGGTTGTGCCACTTGTAAACCATGGTTTTACCAGGGCAAGAGTCCCCGTAAACAGAAGACATCTCTTCCAAAATAGTCTGGGGAGGTTTTCCTTGTTTGGTAAGGAACTTGATAACTGCGCGAAACTCAATTTTCTCCATTTTGCAAATTTTCTTTCGGATTGACTTGTTGATTGATATGTAGCTCAGGTAATTATGACCTATTTTCTTTTAAAACTTAGTAGTTATACTCTTAATGAGTGGCATAACTAGTGCAGATAGTAAAAAGTCACCTTTCCCAGTCCATGCCCCTCGTTTCGCGAACGTTTTGTCCCGCCCTCGTAGGGTATGTTGCATACTTTTTACAGAGTGGCACTTTTTAAAAGCTCTTGTCAAAAATTCTATCTTTAGAAGCTGGATATTGAAATTTTAGTAACAGAATCGACATTACTTTTTTTACGCTCGCTTTCAATTTTTCTCTTGAAAGTACGAACATAAACATAGATATATGATAAATTATAATTATGAATAGTCTACGCAAAATAACTTGACATTTCACTTCAGCATGATTCATGCATCGAGGCGTGGGTGTTTCAGAAGATTTCGCTTGTCTGTAATCGCCAACGTAATAATTAACACCGTGCTATAGTTATAATAGTTATAAGTTTGTACATTATACAGCAGGTAATCGAATTCAGCGTCCAAAGTCAGTTTTAGGGTTCCGTACCCAAATGGTAAAACCTGGATCCTATTACTAAGACTTCGCTGTCTGTCCGTCCGTTTGTCTGTCACCAGGCTGTATCTCTAGAACCGCGATAGCTAGACAGTTGAAATTTTCAAAAATTATGTATTTCTAGTGCCGCTATCACAACAAAATAAAATAAATATTTAAGGGGGGCTCCAATACAACAAACGCGATTTTTTTGCCCTTTTTTGCTCGATATCAATAATGGCAACAGGTGGCACATGAAATGTTCACAAAATACTTAGTTGTATTTTTACTTTAATAATACATAATAAAATTAAAAAAATATATATTTAATTTCCCATACAACAAACGTGATTTTTTTACTTAACTAAAAATTTGTACCGAACCCTTCGTGCGCGAGTCCGACTCACACCTGGTCGGTATTTTATTTAATTTAAGAAATTTTATTTAATCGTTTTTGATTTCATTCCAATTGAAACGTATCTCTGATTTCACTTATATTTTTCAGCGGGTAGTCAGGACAGAAAAGTTAAACATATTCACCGATTTTCCAGCCTTTTAAAAAAATATTAAGAAAGTCATCTTTTAGTTTTCCACTTGACAGTACAACACGTTTTCAATGTTTGGTAAATAAAGTTTTATCTCACTTGAACTTTAAAGGGTTAAGGTAATTTTTGGTATACAAAGTATGAACAGCATTATATATATATATATATATATATATATATATATATATATATATATATATATATATATATATATATATATATATACTAGCTGACCCGGCGAACTTCGTACCGCCTTAGCCTAGCTTTGAATTGAATGACGTTGACATTTGTCAGTGCGGTTATCGATGTGGTGTCACAGATTACCACAGATTTTTTGTTTTAAATTGAATGACGTTGACATTCGTTACGTTATATTTTTCAATCTTTCTGAGAGATTTTCTTTATATTTTTTTCCGTAAGAACCTTGTACAGAGTATTAGAAAACTACAAAAAAAAAATCAGCCAAATCGGTCAAGCCGTTTTCATGTTATGTCGTGACAACGGAAAACGGGTTTCATTTTTATATATATAGATATATATATATATACCTATTAATATTATTATTAAATAGTAAGAATTAAGTGTTTGATAGAATCAGGCATAACTTGCCGGAAGCCGTTTTATATTCTTCTGAACTAATATTATAAACAGTTGGGAAGTAGAAGATAAACTCCAACCCTAATTAACAGAAAAATGTTTAGAATAGATGTTTAGGGTATACATAGGCTACATTTTAATATCAAATGATTAGGGACCCTTAGGAAAATTTCAGTACAGTAACCCAAGATATAAAAAATATATAAGATTCTTTAAATCTGCTAAACTATTTGCGATAGAACGAAACAATACATCCACAAGTTTCAAAAAATAGATCAAGATTTGCGATGCTATAAGCCCAACTATTAACTAGGCTGGCCATAAACACTGTTACATAAAACCATTTATCTACTCTGATACTATAATACAAAGATTCTAAAACTGAAAACAAAATGCTTATGACAAACATTACGTACAGGCCAAAAATAATAAAAAAAAAAGTTTAATTACGATACAGGTCTTGTATGGACACCTGTATCATAATATAACTTTTTAATCATAACGATACACCTATACAACCTCCAGCTGGACCAAGGAGGTTGAACCTCTACTTTAAAAAGGTTTCAATGAACGAGTCCGCGACGACGCAACACGCATTCACAATCGATGTTTGCACCTTGGCGCCAACATTTGACATTTAAAAAATCTTTTCAATATTTAAACAAAGTTTGGTTTTGTTTGCAACATTGTTTTACGTAATATAGTATGAGAGTAGATAAAGTAGTGTATGACACTGTACATAACTTGGTCTTATAACACTCGTGTGATACTATAAAAAAACTCGCCTACGGCTCGTTTTTTTAAAACACACTCATGTTATAAGAACCCTTATTATGCAACAGTATCATAAACTACTATTCTTTTTTCAACTTTTTAATTATTTTGAATTTGGAACACGTTTATTATTTTAAAAACTTCTTTTGATTTCGTGGTATTTCACATATGTGTTCGTGTTCATTATCAAATTACAATATGGAATGGGGTGTTAAAGAAAATGGGATTGCAGTGATCGCCTTGCACAAAGTGGGTATAGAGCCGTCGGTCATATTCCAGACACTTCAAAAGCTTGGTATATATTGGTATTGGTATGTTCGAATATCGTATTATCAACAGATACAACAACACTTCCTCTATCGAAGACCATAAAAGATCGGGGCGGCTGCGTGCTGTTAGAACTACAAAGGCTGTTAATGCTGTTGAAGCCGAAAGTCGTCAAAACCCCATTAGGAAGCAAAAAATCTTATCGCGAGAAATGAAGATTCCTGCTAGGACTCTATCGCATATTATAAAACAAGACCTAAAGCTCGATTAATGAAGTGCAAAATATTTGGCGAAGTGAGATGCATATTATGTATTTAATCGAATGGCAAAAAAGAGGTCTTTCTCACATTTATATTCTGTTATGACTTCAAAAGAGAATTATTCCGGATTAAATTGATAATATTATTTGGGCTGAAATACTAGATCCATGGAACTTGTGGAATTTTGAATCCATTTTCACCATGTATGAAGGATAACGCATGGACTTAACGTTACCCCAAAGATCTCATAATAGACACTCAAACTTGTTCACCAGACAAAGGATTTATTATAATAAACAAAACTTGAGTGATAGAGTAAACAATCCTCCCACGACTACACTCCCCGCTTTTAGCGATTTATGTAGAGTTGACGATTTTGCAAAAACATTGCTTACCCAAAAATAATTGCATACTATGTTTGAGGCAATCGAAACTTCTAAAGAAGAAAGAGAGGAGTTGACGTTGAGAACTGACCAGGATTAAAAAAGGAGCACTTTCTGCGTAGGGTATATAAATCCTGTTCACCAGAACATTTCAGAATGCTATCGTCTGCGTATGCTCCTTCATAAGGTCGGTGAAACAATTTCATTTGATGCGTTGAAAACTGTAGATGGTCATTTACAGAAGAGTCTCTAGCCCATGTAGCGCCCGTGTGCAATCATTAGCGTCCTCTAGTAAGCGCACGGTCTAAATGCAATGGGTTTAAATAATAGCACATTACTACAAACTGACTAATTTCTCCAAATAATAATAAACTATATTGTTTGAAGATTTACTTTGACCCAAACTTTGGTGAAAGATTTTTTTTATTGGATGATTAGGTCCCTAGTTTACTATCTACATACATACATACATCTTATATCAAGTATGCTTAATATAAGATCATTTTCATTTACATTGTAAAATGTTTATAATTTTTGACATATTATGGTTGAGGTTTTTGTAGTTATGGTAAACCATAACTATTTTATCATTACAACGTGCGATATCTCGTTCATACGTCATACTAATGAACGGGTACTGTCTTGGGAGTGGGGCTTTAACCTATTAGCAATTTCGACAATTACCTTAAGATGTTACATCTCTTTGCTGCTTTTTTAAATTGGCTTTTTTATCCTCAATACAAATATATGTTTAAATATACTTATTTTCAACAGATTCTTATTGACTTTGTTATAATCAACGATGTAATAGATGGTGACGATATAAATATTAAAACTATTTACTTCTATTAAAGCCGACGAATTGTGCCGAAAGTAGCTTAATTTTTGCAATCTTAGGCCGAATGTGGTAACTCGAGCACCTTTGTGGAACTGCGTGAGTGTTGATAAAGTTTGTATTGCTTCGAAATAACAAAATAAAAGAGGGTGCGATCACATAATGGTAGCGATCATGTTTACTGTTTCAAAAGTTGAATAGTCCCGGGCTCAATCTAGGTCGTTTGGTTTATGAGTGAGTTGAGGTGAGTTGTGAATTTCTATTTTTATTATTATTTATTTGAGAGATGTATCTGTGGTATTTATTTATTCATTTTTGTGGTGACAAACTCATATTGAGTCACGAGTGTTTATCAATTTGAGCGGAGAGTCTTCTCGAAAGGCACTCATATGATACATGATTCATTTTTAAACTACCCGAGATAACTATGGCACTAATTTTTTATTAATTTATGGGCCAAAAACTATTTTATACTTTAAGAAAAACATATTGAAATGCACATAATTATGACGTTGATATGGTAATTTAGTGTTTTATTGAATTTTCTGTTATAGTGTATATACATAGTTCCAATAAGTACAAGTAGAACAGGTTAATTGTAACAATTAAAGAAGTTCATTGTTAAGATCATCTGATGGTGGCATTGAGTGTAGAGGCGCGGCGGGTGCCAGAGACCGACAAGAATCCACCAGGAAGCGGCTGGACTAGTCGCCCACGCGCCTGCGCTACAGTGCACGCGCTGCATTACAGTCGCGCCCGACAAAGGTTTTCACACGTAAAGGGTATCGCTAAATTTTGGGCAAAACAAATAAAAGACTACCGCGACGGCGTCAAGACGGGCGTGTCTATAAAAGGCTGAGAGGGGGGTGCGCGGGGGTGGTAACACGATCCGTGAGCTCCAGCCGGCCGGCCGCCCTGGAGCAGCGGCGGCGGGCGGCGCGCGCGGGTTGCGGGCGGCGAGGGGCGGCCCTGGTGCGTGCGCGCCACCCGCTCCCGCTCTCACTAGTCGAACGGTGCCCGACCGGTAACGTAGCGCCGACTGCCGACCGAGAGACGAACCAGCGACAATGTCCGCCGTGGCGAAGACTTCCAAGTACAGCTACCGCAGCAGCGGCGGCGGCACCACCGACGTCAACATCGAGTATAGCGCCGACCTGAGTGCTCTCTCCAGGCTGGAGGTACCGGCCGTACCGAATCAGTGCAGTGCTTGTGAAGTGTATGCGGACACATGATAGAGTTTCTTATATTTTTCAGGACAAAATTCGTCTCCTCCAAGATGATCTGGAATCCGAAAGGGAGCTGCGTCAGAGGGTAAGCCTCTCGCATGCGAAATGTGATATGCGTAGGCGCTGAGACCATAGCGGGCGCGCGCGCAAGTGTAGGCGGGGCGCCTTCCCACACCTCTATTAATAACGATATCTGATTATAGCTTTTCTTTGCAACCCTTGAGAAAAAATTGTCTTAACTCACCTACTTTACTTAGCTGATTTGCAAATTAATTTATATGCTTATTTACTTTGCTAACAATTCAAAAAACAATATATAACTAAAATGGTTTCTAACACATGTTTCTAATACATAAGACACAGATTAAAATTTCTACTAATGAAAAAGAATGTTCGCTTTTCGTTGGTTAGTTTATTAAATATTCTCTAGCTTTTGATAAGTATGTTATTATTACTAATAAATAAAGACTGCTCCACGACATTGTGTCCAAGACACGGAAGGGTTCATTCACGTCAACAATCTAAGTTCAATGGCATCAATATCATATGAACATTTTGAATTATTGAAATGTCTTCATGTGATCCATAATTACGAGAGCTATTTTTGGTCGTTGTAATGGTCAGCATACAATTGAAGAGCGCAAGTTGCGTGCCGCGCAATCGCAGAACTGCACTGAGCCGCTGTCGCCTGTCGCAGTTTGACTCGCTCATCGCTCGCGCACCCTTGATATATTTAGCCACGTAGCAAAAGCATACTTAGAAATCTCAGCTTCTCGCTCTCCGGACTCACTTTTGAAATTGGGCCAAATGAGACTCGTTCCCGTTGAGAATGTTACAATATTGAATTATAATAATAGATTGTGGAATGAGTGGCGAAAATATCCGACTTAGTCACAATGTGAGATATGAAACGTTTCTTATTTTAGACGAGTACAATGTTGAAATATGCGAAGGAGGTTGCTTTTCCGTGTAATGGACATTGCATAATATTTAAGGATGATAAAAATTTAATGATTTTTGAGATGATTTCTTCTATAAAAAAGTACTTTATTTACTTATATAGTAAAATAACATACACAACTGCTTGGTGGACACCTGTGTTGCTTTATGTTTGCTTACTTACTTTATTTATTACTTATAAATTTGACATGTTCCAGATCGAGAGGGAAAAGGCAGATTTAAGCGTGCAAGTAATTCAACTCTCTGAGAGGCTGGAGGAAGCTGAAGGTGGAGCCGAAAGTCAGGTAAAATATATAATTTTATTTAAATATGTCAATTGTTTCGTATTTTAATAGCAAAACAATAACACACCACCAAGTTTAAAGTAAACGAGATTTAAAGTCTTAAATAAAACATGCCAGTAGAGTGGTGAAAAAAAGAACACAAACCTTAATGGAATGAGTAATAAATATGGAAGTAATTATACTCGTGTTTGTGACGATTATGTGTTGTATTAGAAATTCATAAAAAATCAAGAAATGGAACCACAAAAGTTAGACGCACAACATGACATTTTTTTATATTCGTTATTTCCTTAGAATAGTTTTTTTTTTTATAAAAGCTTTGCGAATTATCATATTTTATGCTGTTGCGAATTAAATGCTATGCGATATTGTTAAGTGTGTATGTTTTCAGGAATTTAAGGAAACCAAAGATCCATTTTTTTTTTTCAAAATATTAGTTGCATTTTAATTCTATATCATAGTATCAAAAAAAGTTTGTTACACTTCCTTTCTCCCTCAAGGAAAGAAGGAAAAATACTTGTATTTGGAATATAATATATATTAAAATGTGTACCCCAAATAAATACAGGGGGCATATTTTGAACTCATCTCGTAAATTTTTCAGTTCGAGATCAACAGGAAACGCGACACCGAACTTACCAAGCTCCGCAAATTACTGGAAGATGTCCACCTTGAGTCCGAAGAGACCGCTCACCTGCTTAAGAGGAAGCACCAGGAGATTGTTGTCGACTTCCAGGAACAAATCGACCAGCTTTCCAAAGGCAAAGCCAGGTAAGGAAAGGTGTTACTGTAACCTCAGAACAAACAGAGTTACTAATTTTTTTATAAAGTATAAGAATGCTGTGCGAATCATCCTTGCGAAGCTGTGCGTTAGATATCTCCATCATCATAAAATACATCAAAGTTTCATGTGACTCATCAACATCGTCTACGCTGTGATTGCATGTTACTTTTCTTTGTCACCAGGGCTGAGAAGGAGAAGTCCAAGTTCCAAGCTGAAGTTTACGAGCTGTTGGCCCAAGTGGAGAATGTGACGAAGGAGAAGATCACCATCTCCAAGACTGTTGAGAGACTCGAGATCAACATCAGCGAACTTCACATCAAAATTGAGGAGCTGAACCGTACCATCGTTGACATAACATCGCACAAGCAGCGCCTGTCACAGGAAAATATTGAGCTCATCAAGGAAGTTCAGGACCTCAAGGTAGTCAATTATTCCTCAATAAAAATCCATTCACTTATCACTTTATTTCTTACTAGCGGCCCGTCCCGGCTTCGCACGGGTGGACAAAATTCTTTAATTTTTTTCTAGCATTCAATATAGCCTATGACACTCAGCAATAATGTGCCTTTCTATTGGTGGAAGAATTTTTAAAATCGGTCAGTAGATCCCGAGATTACCCCTTACAATTTAACAAATATACAAACACACAAACTTTACTTCTTTATAATATTAGTATAGATTAGTCACAGGTAAAACTTACTTGCGTGTTCTGTCTGTCACAGTACTGTGTTAGTTCCTAGAATGCTGAAGAAAGTGTATTTTCTTTTCAGGTAAATATTGAAAATATCACATATCTGAGGAGCCAGCTGGCCAGCCAACTTGAAGACTCACGCCGTAGGCTGGAAGATGAAGAGAGAAGACGTTCTCTGCTTGAGGCTTCTCTGCACCAGGTAAAAACAAAAAACATAAATCTAGCTTAAAATGTTGCTCTATTTCTAAAAACTAAACACCTCGTTTCGTTGTCAGGTTGAAATCGATCTGGAATCTGTCCGCGTGCAATTGGAAGAAGAGTCAGAGGCCCGTTTAGACTTGGAACGCCAATTAGTCAAATCGAATGGCGAAGTCCAGCACTGGAGGTCCAAATTCGAAGCCGAGGCTGCCGCCAGAGCTGAGGAGATTGAAGAGATCCGTCGCAAGTACTCCATCCGTATTCAGGAACAAGAAGAACAAATTGAGACCCTCATCGCTAAGATCAGTAATATTGAAAAGCAGAAGTCTCGCCTGCAGAGTGAGGTAAGGCTTCATTATCTATGTATATTTACAACAATTTTTTTTGAAACTATTATGAATGTTTTTATATGCAACCTTTTTATAGGTGGAGGTGCTCATAATCGACCTCGAAAAGGCCAACGGAACAGCTCGGGAGCTGCAAAAGAGGACTGAGCAGTTAGAGCGCGTTAACATCGAGATCAAGTCACGTTTGGAGGAGACGGTGCAGTTGTATGAGGTGTCCCAGCGTGATCTGCGCAATAAACAGACTGAGTTACAGCGAGTTTCGCATGAGCTTGACAAGACCCGCGAACAAAAGGACGCCCTTGGCCGCGAGAACAAAAAACTGGCCGGTAAACCGTTTTAAATGCTTTGGTAAACCACAATGGATACATAAATTATCAGTCATGTGACCTGAACTTATTTATTCAAAAGATATAATCAACATTCGTGCTTAGTTCCTATTAGTTAATAAAACTGATTTGCCTATAATAATGGCTTACCTATTTCAGATGACTTGCATGATGCCCGTACTAACCTTACGGAGTTGAACCGCCGTCTTCACGAGCTCGAGATCGAGCTGCGCCGTCTTGAGAACGAGCGAGATGAACTCACCGCTGCCTACAAGGAGGCTGAGGCTGTAAGTTCCTTAAGTTTATTTTATAAACCTTTCTTCCTTTTTATTTGTTAAAACTATTAGCTAGAACTTAAGTTCTTATTTATATCTGACAACTAAGTTGATAGCTTTAAGTCCGAAATAGCATGGGGATTTGGCCCGGATAATGATGATTTAAGGATTGTTAACTTTGGTAAAAAAGGCTTTTCTGTTTAAACATGAAAAGGCAGCAGTGACATTTTTATCATGTCTATGCAAAGAATTTTGTATTTTAATAGACTGAAAAGAAATATATGGTGAGCAAAGCTACTCGTGAGAAATATAAATTATATGTGGATACATATATACATATAGTTAAGTAGCTTATATAAAATTTTTGTTCCTCGTTTTCATATGTTAGTCATCTTAATACGGGAGTGTTTGGCAACTATTTAGATAACATAAGAGTTTCGATCGAACCGGGCCTGAGTTCCGCACCGAACTAAAATAGATTTTATTTATAGCGACTTGAACGTGCATCAAGTCTTTTATATATTATCTAATTAGCACTTAATTGATGAAATATGTGGAAAAGGCCTTAACAATAACAACGTATAAACCTTCTAGAAGTTTAAACTGGATATATATATAACTAGTCTGGCCATAAATAATGTTACATTTATGTAACATGGAGTTAGCTTATTCATGGCCTTTTCTTTTTTTCAACTTTTTAATTATTTTGATTTTGCAACGCGCTTATTATTTTAAAAACTTTTTTCTATTTCGCGCCATTTCACATATTTTTCGTAGTCATTATCAAATTACAATATGGAATGGGGTGTTAAATAAAATAGGATTGCCGTGATCGCCTTGCACAAAGTGGGTATGGAGATACAACAACACTTCCTCTGTCGAAGACCATACAAGATCGGGGCGGTCGTGTGCTGTTAGAACTACAAAGGTGTACAAAAATACAAAAGCTGGTAAAGCCAGAATTCGGCGAAACCACATTAGGAACCAAAAAATATGATTCCCGCTAGGACTCTGTTGCGTATTATAAAACAAGACCTTATGCTCGGTGCTTGTCCTCGATATATAGGTCATTCCCTATATCAATATTTACAATTAAAGAGAGTTGATCTATCAAAATGCCTTCTGTCACGTTACGTAGGTGAAAGACACAGAAATGTCCTCTTTACCGATGACAAAAAATTCACGATTGAAAAGCACTACAATAAACAACATGATAAAGCGTATGCTCACAGTTCTAAAGAAGCTGCTCAAGTGGTCGGAAAGGTACAACGTGGTCATCATGGTACAAGGCGTCACAAAACTACATTTTTGTAAAAAGGAGTGAAAACTTCAGCCAAAGTGTATCAAGAGACAGTCTTGGATCGTAATGTGAAACCTCTCAGCAATACACTTTTTAAAAATGTACCGTGGTCTTTCCAGCAGGAACTTTGCACCTGGTCACAAGGTACGAACTGTCAAAGCCTGGCTTAAAACCAACGTTCCGGAGTTTATGAGATCTATAGACTAATACATAATACTAATCTAGCCCAGACCTCAACCCTTTAGACTTCAAAATATGGTCAGTTTTAGAGGAGAATGCCTGCTCTAAACGACACGGCGACATCGAATCTCTTAAAAAATCTCCGTAGCAAACAGTGGCGAAATTTCCCATGGAAACAGTGCGTAAATTTATGGATTTGTGGCGAGACAGATTAAAGGCCTGTATAAAAGACAAAGGTGGCCATTTCAAATCGAATATTTTTTAATTTTCGTTGAGACTTTAATAGATTTGTACATATAAGTCTTATTAGTATTACATACAAAAACTCCATTTTTATTTGTAACATACCTAACTTATGGACAGACTAGGTATATTAATATAGTGAATCAATTTGTTGAATATATTTTGAATATAACTATTTAACAAATTGGTTATACTTTATTTTAGAGAACAATTTCTTGTCCAAATTCATTGGTGACGAGTACAAAGATTCTGGTTCATAGTACGATAAGAGTACATAAAAATCGCACAGCATTCATCATTAGAGTCTTTCGCAATTATAGATTACGTTTAATAACACAAGAAGCAATAAACATGTGAACATACATAAGTAAAGTTTAGCAGTATTGCCGTTTTGTTAAAAAATACGGTTAAATAGACAGATTATGTCGGAACCCTGAAAGTAAATGTATTGTGTAATTGAATTTTATTCTATAATCAATATTTTGTAACATAGGGCCGTAAAGCTGAGGAGCAGCGTGCCATGAGGCTGACTGCCGAGTTCGGACAGTTCCGTCACGAAGCTGAACGCCGCCTCCAAGAGAAGGAAGAGGAAATCGAAGCCATTCGGTAAGTTTTATCTCTTGAATTAGAAATAATATTATTATTAAAAGCAAAATATGTATAAGTGGACTTACCAGTATGAAAATAACATAATAATGAACTAGTTAGTATACAGCAATACACTCCCGATGCTCTCTGAGTCGGAACTATGAATACTGTATGTCTTTCAACACGAAAGT
The DNA here is from genome assembly GCA_927399485.1 of Calamotropha paludella. Lineage (NCBI taxonomy): Eukaryota > Metazoa > Arthropoda > Insecta > Lepidoptera > Crambidae > Calamotropha > Calamotropha paludella. The sequence continues at coordinate 24,631,527 of OV656803.1, read as the reverse complement.
TGTATCCCCCCTACATACCTAGGTTACGGCTGAGTGATCGATGTCACTGAAAAATGTGTCCAACGGTTTCAATAATCACAACCATGACACAATTTTATTATTGGATAAAATCCAAGTGAAGATTGATATAATGAGTCTTTAATTTACAAACTACGACATTAATCTTCGTTAGAAACTATTGATCACTACGTGTTCTAACTGTTTTTTGGGAAGTATTACAAGTCCATAACTGACAAAACGGATATAATATATGATATGATACGCTGACGAACGACAAAACGGATCTGAGTAACGTGTAATTCTGCTTAATATATCCAAATTTATTGGCACTGATTTCATTTATATTTACCCGCTTTGCTGATTGGTGAATATTACCGGAGATTATACACGTAGATTGGCACATAAGTGCTCATGAAAATCTACAAAAGACGACGTCTATTTCGCTGCGGTCCTAATTACGCAACGTCGCTTCTATGTGCATTGCTAATGCACATCGGGGTAATCGATATATTATAACGAAACGATCGACATTGGACTCTCATTCTAAATCATTTATTGCCACATCATGGCACCTGTTAAAGTGCCTAATTACAACAAATGGAATAAACCTCCTACTGCTGTCTATGAAGATAACTATGGCTATGGAATCAATTTTTATCAGCCAATGATAGACTACATATCAGCTAAAGAAAGAGGTGTAGCTGCAAAACCGCCTCATTTGCCGTGGAATAACGAGAGAGGCTTAGACAAGTACAGGTTTGATAAGCCTATACGAGTTTACTCTGAAGAAGACGTCTCTAGGATTTCACATGAAGTTGCCGAACAAGCCAAGCGGAATCTCAATAAATTTGATGTGGCAAAACGATCTGCATTCTCTGTTGTGGCCACCGCAGCAACAGCTAATGTGACGAAGCACGTGGGAGCTGAAAGTGTTACAGTGAAAACTAAGAAGAAAAGGATGGATAGAGAAAAAATTAAAGCTGAGAGACAAAAAAAAAGAATGGATGAAATTGAAAAAGAACTAGAAAGATACGAGGCGGAGGTAAATGTGGGAGCAGAATTAAAAGGCAAGGCAATGATGTACAGAGGAAAGTCAGCTAAAGCTATTGCACAAACGTTATTGGAAGAAAGCAGAAAAAATGTAGCTCAAGGTAGGATACGTCGTATGGACACCGATGCCATGAAAAGCGCGATAGATCGTAATTACGCAAACTTATCAGAAAGCATAACGAAAAAAAACATAAATACTCAAATTTCCTGTTTATCTGAGAGAAACGTCTCAGAAACTATCAAGACTATGCGGCAAACATCTCCAATTACTTGTGTAGTGAGGATTCAACCTGAAATTTCATTGATTGACGAATCATATAAGCAACGGCTACAAGAACTGAAGGAAACATTACATCAGTTTGACCATATAAATACCAGTTTCTTCTTTGATAGCAGGTAGTGTTTAAAAGTGATTGAGGAAATGTTCGTTTGTGAGGTAATGGATTTTCATGAAAAATATGTTGTGTTCACAGCAAGCAGACCAGCATTGAAATTGAGCAGTTGAATGCTCGCGTGGTAGAAGCCGAGACAAAACTGAAGTCGGAAGTTGCCCGCATCAAGAAGAAGCTTCAGATCCAGATCACCGAACTTGAACTATCTCTTGACGTCGCTAATAAGACCAACATTGACCTCCAGAAGACCATTAAAAAGCAATCCTTGCAGGTAAATTATTTTTATTGTTTTCATAGAAAGAACTTGACATTTGAAGTTATAATTGGCACAAGCACAGGATATATATATACAAGTAGTATATAAATTTAGTGAAACTGCTGGTACAGTTACATACAGACTAAACCGTTGTAAAAGAATTCAAGCAATCTAAGAGTTACTAATACCCCATTAAAGAGTAAAAAAGCAAGATCTTTGTAAAACATATTTGATTGTTTGAAGTTTTATTTATAAGATATCCGCACTTCAGCACTAAGCAAAATATTATATGTTCTCATTCCATTCCCTAAAAACATAATAATAAATACTTTATCGTATTTACTTTGGATTGCTCAGGTAGTAACTTCCTCATCTTTTCTATCACATTTTGGCAGTATCATTATAAAATCGTCACTATTTATCATGATTATTTATTAACTGTAACTACTATTTTACCTTTAAAGCATTTATTTATGTATATATATAAATGTTACTAATAATATGTTACTAGTGGACCCGACAGACGTTGTCCTGCCTGTTATTTTTGCAGTATAGATAAATAACCTAGATACCATCTGCCGGGCTGATTTGTGAATCTAAACAATTCTCAGATCCCCTTGAACACACACAAAAAAAATCATTCAAATCGGTCCAGCCGTTTAGGAGGAGTTCAGTGACATACACACTCACAGAAGAATTATATATATATGTTATATATGTACTGCAGTCACATAGACAAAATGAAATGAAAAATGAAAAATATATATTACGCAATACATATTATTTAAATTTAGAATTGTAGTAGTACACCAAGTTTGCTTTTTAAAGCGTACAAAATAAAATGAAAAGAGCAAGCAAGTAACGTATTTTCATATAACTTTTAGCTTGACATAGCAGGGCAGTAATAGATTTCTATAAAACTATCTCCCACACTGTATGACAGTAAAGATGTACCCTCTGACCCGTTCTTGCAGATAAGTACCAATGTTCTTTCCAAGCAAATGAAGTATAAAAGTTTATTTTTTCTAGCTCACCGAAATCCAGACCCATTACGATGAGGTCCAGAGGCAACTGCAAGTGACCCTCGACCAATATGGCGTCGCCCAGCGCAGAATACAGTCGCTCACCGGTGAAGTTGAAGAGATTCGTGGCAACTATGAGCAGGTAAAAAATAGTTATAAAACGACACTTGAGATGCATTTGATATCTGACAGACAAATATTAAACTTGAGAGATGAGAAATATAATTCAACGACATATACCAAAGACAAAAGTAAATAAGCATATTTTATGGAACGTATACATGATACATGTTTTATTCCTTGTTTCCTTAAACAGTGGTTAAAATTAATTATTTTATTCATTTCACAGGCCCTCCGTGCCAAGCGTACAGTCGAGCAGGCTTACGAAGAGGCACATACTCGCATCAATGAGTTGACCGTCATCAACGTCAACCTGTCCAGTAGCAAGGCCAAGATTGAGCAGGAGCTTGCTGCTGTCGCAGCTGACTATGATGAGATCACCAAGGAGCTGCGCGTCGCTGATGAGAGATACCAGCGCGTCCAGGCATGTTAAAATTTGCATCTTTTTTAAAGTTGCTAATTACAAGTAGTTAATTATGATATCAGACTGAATCGGTTGTGATATCGTGGTCGTTCTCTTTGTAACAAATAACAAAATATAAATTTAACATAACCGAAAACAGAGACTAATTCCAACAGAAGTTATGCTTTCAAAAACTTAATATTAAATCAGATTCCGTTTTTTCTGTTCCTCATAAGGCTTTAAAAGCTGATTTCGATTAATGGCCAATTGAAATGACCCGCGTAAAAAATTTCAATGCATAAATATTTTTTCTTTTGCATTTTAATTACCATTATCTTATTATAATTTAGCAGTTTACATAAGAAGTATCTTTTCCCATATATTATTTTTGTTTTTCGTTTTGCAGACTGAACTTAAACACACAGTCGAGCACTTGCACGAGGAGCAGGAAAGGATTGTGAAAATTGAAGCCGTTAAGAAATCCCTCGAGATCGAAGTTAAGGTAATATTGCTTTGTCAGTTTCATTTCTATTGTTTTACTCAGAAAGTATATAATTACAAGTCTTGTATTTAAACGTATAAAATTAACGAAGCAAAATTTTTTCTAGAACATCTCCGTCCGCCTGGAGGAAGTCGAAGCTAATGCAATTGTAGGTGGCAAGCGTATTATTAGCAAACTGGAAGCACGCATTAAGGATATGGAACTTGAACTGGATGAGGAGAAGAGGAGGCACGCCGAAACTATCAAGATCCTCCGCAAGAAGGAACGCCAGGTTAAGGAAGTCATGATCCAATGCGAGGAGGACCAAAAGAACATCGCTCTCCTCCAGGACTCCCTGGAAAAGACCAGCCAAAAAGTCAATATCTACAAGAGGCAATTGCAGGAACAGGTGTGTTTTTAAATCACTCATGTTATATACTCCTTTTAATGTCTAAAATATATTTATTTTAATTGAACACTTGATAACGTTTGTAATTTAACGTGGCTACAATATTTTTTTCTTTGCACAGGAGGGAGTATCCCAGCAGAGTGTCACCAGGGCACGGCGATTCCAGCGCGAGTGTGAGGCTGCCGAAGACCGAGCCGATGTTGCGGAGAGCAATCTCTCGCTCATCCGTGCCAAACACCGCACCTTCGTTACCACCTCCACAGTACCCGGCTCCCAGGTCTACCTGGTCCAGGAGTCCCGTGCTCTAAGCACAGAGTGAGCACGCACACCCCATCGCCCCGCAACACCAGCATTTCTCTCTACCAATTGATATCGGGGCGCAATTCCGGTCGGGTATAAGCCTAGTCGTTCATTAAGTGATGTATGATGTAGACGACAGACGGCGATATTGAGCGCTTACTCAGTAGCGCCATCTGTTGAAATGCCTGCGAGTCGGGACGGGCGCTCGGCGCAGCGGCTCGCCCTAACGTTGCCGTGTCTCTTATTATGGCCATACGCCGACCGTTCGTCCCACTGGCAATTTTTTAATGTAACGCTAAATCAATCAAATAAAGGAACCAAAAACTCTAAGCTTTTTTTTCAATATTTTTATTATAAGGTCACCGACGCTATAGATTACAATGTCGTTATACGCCGTACTATAGCGTAGTAGTTTAAAGTAAATGAATTATTTTATATTATTATTTATTTATGGTGCAATGTATATTGTACCTTTGTAATTGTAACTTGTAATAATTAAAAATAAATGCTATTTATGTTAAAGAAACAAAAAAAGGAATAAAAGTTCGAAAGTGGATTGTATTTTATTTCGAGATTATTATTTATTAAACATTTCATAGTCAGTTAAATCAAGTATACACTTTTGTCAATGATACAAGTAGTATATAATTAGTAAATACTTATTATAAAAGTGACGGCGATAATCAACGTTATCAGATGACCATAGTAAATCGACATTTCTCTTAAACTAGTGTCTGAATTCATTCAAATTAATTCTCAAATGGTGAGTACCTTATTAAAAATGGGAAATAAAAAAAATAATGAGAATAAAATATAATTAAAAACATTTTTGACATAAGGACGTAGTGAAGACAAGTTCGTTTATTAACTAACTACGAGGTTATCCAATTTTATTACATTTCTTTTAATAATTTTTGACTTGCACTTTGTAGGATTATTTTTATCCTACGAAGAATTGTGAATTATAATAATACGAGCTTAGCTCATCTTATGGAAAAGAACTTAGTATCGCTGCATAAAAGTTAAAATATGTAAAGCCTTTTTAAAAAGGCATGCAAAACTTTAAAGTCAGTCAGAAAAACCAAACGATGTTCGAATTCATTCGGCCATCAGATTGGTGAACAATAGTTTATTTTCTAGTGCTCCTCCGTGCTTTAGAAAGCTGTTGCATTTCTTGTCGTTAGCAGCTACCAAACCGCATAAGAACTGCGTGGTGGGTATGGCCTCACTCTCATGCATTGGAAACATTAAAAACATGATTGCTGAAAATCAATCAGAACAGACTGGGATGGAACACGAGCTTATTTAAAATGTGTAACGAGTCAGAAAAAGTTCATCAGTATCCTTATTGATGAGACTACATGGAGAAGCCTACTCGTAACGACTCTACAATTGCCACTGTCATAATATAAATTATACTACAATTTAAAATATTTCTCCCAAGTACGGAATATTACTTATTCAATTTGCCTATGAAAAACTCAATCTTAACGCCCAGTAATATTGTGGCGAATAAAATAACAATTAAAACTCTATAAAATATTATGTGGATAGTTACCTATAGTTTCTATTATTATTACATACGTGCCGGACAATACACTCGACTTGCTTAATCAAAAACTAAACAGAGTTTTTACTTAAGGCACATATAAGTAGAAATAAAAATAACAATTGCATACTTATTAAGCACAAACTTACAGTATTCGTTAGGTATCTAATCTAAACCCTTTGAAGTTGTTAAATTAACCGCCATTGCTACCAAAGATTTAATGATTTTCAACATCTCGTTTGCTTCGTATTGTCAAATTACGGGTTTCAACCAAGGGAAGGGTTAAAAACTAAATATGAGTTTTAAGGGGTTTTCCTCAAAAATTTGAACTTTATTACACGCAAAAACGATGTGCAAATGGCCATCTGACCATTATCTACTAATCAACCGAAGAGTAGGACATAACGTTCTAGTGGTGCATTGATATAATAAAATATAAAATAAAACTGTATACTACATAAGCATACATTAAAATACATGAATTGTCAAACGTATTGTTTAATACGTAAATAAAGCAATACATAATGAAATAGGTAATTGAATATACACTAAATTAGATAATCTATATAAATAAAAATCAATGTTTCAATGTTTGTTTTCTATGCGTTCCGAAACCATTGTTCAGATTATGATGAAACATTGTTAGGTTGTTGTATGCATGACAGGGAAGGTGTAAATGAAAAGTAAGCAAAAGAAAGCGTTGTAAAGCGGGTGCAGTCAGTATATGCTAATTAAATCAAATTAAAAAGACAGTCTGAATTTGTTGGGTGCTTTATTATAGGTATAGGGTGGTATTGGATTCTAGAGTTGTACTGTGCTGTGTATTCTAGTGTTGTTAAACCAGTTTAATGAGAAGGACTGATACTAGTTTCTTTACCGTCTGTGCTAAGATAACGTTTATAAGAGGCATTCAGATCAATCGATCAAATCAGTGAATAAATCTATGACTATAGATAAAAGAGTGCACAGACTTCGCAGTTGTTGATGGTGCCGACTAGTAAGCAACTTAAATTCCTCTTAATGTAAAGTGACATGGTCATGTTTCCGTAAACAGAAAATGACACGTATGCAATCCATCAACGTATGTCTTGTGGAATTCCAAATAAAATCAATAGGAGGTTATTTGCTGAGGCAAGATATGGCTTAAATTACGGGTGTTTTGTCAGATAGATGGGAATAGCTGCAAAATTTTTCCATACCTTTTAGAAATTTACAGAAGAGTTACCATGATCAAATATTATTGTAGTTAACAAAAATGAATGTAAGATATTCTCTAACTAAATACGGATTTAAATTGGCAAGTTAAATTCGTTTTTGACGTTTAAAAATTACGTTGTACCACAAAAATAAATAATTAATAATTATTTATTTATGTATTACGACAACAATTAGCCCATTAGATCTAATCTTTACAGTATTTTTTTCGAAGATTTGTCACTAAATTGAAGTGAATAATATGACCTGCCTCACGCAAAGACATTACTATGACTTATAGACACTTACGGCCATAATAGAATATTAACGTATAACTTTATTTTCTCTTTATAAAGTAAATAGAGCCAAGTAGCTCTCCCTCAATGTATTTGTGGTCTAAATTCATATTTTTATGATAGTTAGTAGGAAATGGAAATATAGGCTAACACTTCATTAGCCCGCATTATACTTTTGTGGTTGTCACATAATATTGAAGACCTATTTCGAGTTCAATAACCCAAAACCAACTAGACAATAAAAAAATAGGTAGTGACAAATTTGGGAAAATATTTGTGTATATATAAAAAACTATAACTCTATAACTAATTTGACTATTGCGTTTTGATCAGGCAGAGGTAACAGATTTATATAATTTTCAGATAGGGTAAATGAAAACGTAAATGCGTTTCACGAAGTCAGTGTAACTTCTAATGTTCGTTAAGTGAATATTATATTTCATTAGACTAAGTAGCGTAATCCTTTTTATTTTTGTAATTAAACGCTTTTGTGCACACATAATGATAACAGTGTAATGATTATTGCAACTTTCTTGCTGAATCCACATCACACAGGATGACAAAGTCATACGCTACATTGAGTTTTTTTACTATCGTTAACACTTACTATTCTTATTTATCTCTAATCAACAGAGATGGTTTCCTTCTGCCATTTTTATTCTTTATTTTATTTAATTTCCCAAATTCCGATTTCAGAAGGGAAATTAACAAGATGGTGGTGTTATTTTTAAAGCATAATGTTTTAATTATATTTAATTACGAAACATTTTTCCGTGTAATAGATATATTTATCTAATTTAAAAGTTTAACCAAGCACCTTGTTAGTAACGTCACTGAAATTTTCGGAAAAATATAAACAAATACATTAAACTTTACAAGAACGTCAATTTTCTCTTAACCGTAGCGGAGAACAAGTATTTTACTAGTTTGTTTTTTCATTTTTTAATTGAACTTAAGATAACACATACATGTTTCAAAAACCTTTTCAAAATTACTACAATAATTATGGTATTTCTAAAAGCTCTTGTACTCACCGTGAATTGTTAAATCAAAGGTATCTAATATATAGGTATGGTATAGGTATGGTATCTAATGTACGTAATCTTACCGTGTTATTTAATCATACATGTCCGGCAGAGTAGAATAGCAACAGCCCTTCACACTTAAGAGTAGCGTAAAAGACGGCTAATGGAGTGCCACTAGTAAGTAGCCATCACTATACACCTTCGTGGTCCACAAAACGAGCTGCAGAGTTTATGGCAAACGCCTTATTTTTGGCAGGGGCTTTCGGCCTGCATCGGACCCTTTTCTGCTGGCTGCTGATGGTGAGAACTTTTTTAATGAAAAAGCCTTTATCTTTCTAATACTTCTATGTTCTTGTATAGTGCAGCTACACTATACAGATGAGTTTATAGTAAGTTAAGTTAAATAGTTGATGTGGAGTGCCGAAAGATGAAAGTCACCGTAGTTCGTTTCACTATTTATTTCGTACAAAGTGATGTAAGGAAAAGTGGTTTTCACGTGACGTCAGTTGTTTACATTTGCTAAATAAACACGCAGTTTGTAAAGTTATTTAATAAATAAAGTAATATTAGTAGGCATGATTTATTGACCTACAAATCTACATGTCAATCTACGAGTGAACCGTAGAGAACTGTACGGTTCACTCGTAGATTGAACGGCGATAGTGACGATTCGTAACTACATACACAACTCTAATGTATAAAAAGACGCGTTCTGTTTTATCGAATATATAGTTTTGATTCGTCAGGAAAAACTCCAACGATGACTGATTCATCACTTCGCTTTAAAATCAATTTAATAGAGATATCACGGTCCAAATGAAATTTTGAAGTGATCAGCAAAAAGTTTTATAAAAATTTGTCCCAATTGTTTAATTTCTAACATTTTTGTTTAGTTATATTTTTTAATGTATAGTTTTTTTAATGGTTATATGCAGTTATATCTTTTGTTAAAGTAGATCCATTGTTTACATGTTAAATAGGTAAATACAAACCTCGGGTCCTATAATATATTAAAGGCAGACTCTGCAAGCTTAACATTTTACAGACAACCTACTTAACAAAAAAAGGTAAAGTTTCCTATGTTTACAAAACTAATATTAATGAAGTGTAGGAACAGAAAATGGTCTACCTAAATTTTGTTGGGTCACCGGGCCAATATGACTAATATACAACGTCACTGGTTTCTAGCCAGATGATCGGGGACACTCGTAAATAACGTGGTTGCCAAAAACACGAGAAATTTTAAGAAAAGTTCAGTATATAAATAGAATATGTTATTCTTTTAGTATGAAGAAACGACAAAATTTAACATGAAGTCTGATTTGTAAATATGTATTAAAAAGAATAGATAATATTTTAAAGTAAAGTGTAAATGTTTCTATCTCAAACTTTTTTATTTCTCAAATTATGAGTACAAAATATTTGCATTGCATAATGGTACGTGTTTGTGTTTTGAGAACGAGTTTTGGTAATTAATATTTGTAGACAATTTTGATTGGTTTTGAGAAAAAATGCTATACCTAAAATTTAAATGCAAGGTACAGTTAATGTCTTGTGTTTATCCATAATACAATGAGGAACAATATTTAAAAAAGCCTTTTAAATTTTCTTCCTGTTCCTCACCAAGAAATAACGTAATTGGAACTAATTGCATGGTCTCTACATCGTAAGAAGCCATTGATTTTAAATTGTAGTGCCTTAATGTCCTAGTAAATTAGCTGCATTTCGAACTGTAAGTTTGTTTCAGTGCCTTCTTTATATCTTCATCGGTGTGGTCACCAATAGAATGCGACTTTGGCGGACAAGGCATCCTAAAAACACACACAATTTTGTAGAAGGTCCTTATCTACCATGAAACAATCCGTACTAAAATAGCAAGATCGAGATCTTCAACGTCTAACCAGGACACTCATTTTAATTCTTCAATAATGGATACCACTATGAGAAGCGTACAAAGCAACATAATGCAAAGTTTTATAGATAATTCGTATGTTAATGAACTTTAACAGTAATTACAAACATATTAAGATAGACTTGCAATTGCAGATAAAGAAATAGAAAACCTTAATATTTAGAACCAACTAAAGCAAATAATTAAGGACAATGAAAAATATATTGACATACTAAAGAAATTATCTACAAACTTTACTTCAAACAACAAATATGCTGGCATCTCATTGATAGAAAGAATGTTAAATACAAGGCAGATAATGCTGAAAAAGCCCCCCTTGCACTAGTATAAAAACATAGTAAGCAATTTGAATTTTACCCCAGTAAGAGGATCAAGCAAAACACAACCGAGATAACTGCTAACTGTCACAATGACAAAACTTGCCATACTAGTGATACTAGTGAAACTGAAGACGATTCTGATGACAAACGCGTAAATGACAAGAAACAATTGATATACTAGGTGGACGTCAAAAAAAACTAAACCAAACAAATGGAGACAGGAGAGAAAAAAATATTATTATTTCAGATCAACAAGTGTAACGTTGTGTTGAGTAACCAATATGGGATAGGAACTAACACTCTAAAACAAAAAAAAATAAAACAAAAAAATTACTTACTTACTTTTTGAATTAAAATATTCTCATAATATTAACTTAAATCTAACTTATATTACAATTATACTTATGGGCATTTTTACAGCATTGTTTCATACCTAATAAAACGGAACCCTTATTATCTGCATCCAATGCAATAGTTTTATCTATTCGCGATCGCAACTCGACGCATCGCTAAATATTGGAACTAGTTATGTTTAATGCCAACACTCGCGGACAGATGGATCCACGCGTCAGATCGATAACTTGAGCCCGCGAGACGCATTCTGTACGAATATTCTGTCGTACAAATATTAAACCTGTTTGCTACGGTTAAACGTTAAATCGGTCCACTTAATTGTTAAGACTCGTTTTATCTAAGTATTGTTTGAGTGTTATTAATAGGGGTTAAAGTATGAAATTGCCGTTTTATTGCAATAGGTTCTTTGAATTGACATAGAATCTTCATGGTTTGAGGTTTTCGAATGAAACTTTTTTTAAATGGTTTCTATGATGTTCTTTTTTTAAAAAATGTAAAACATTTGAATATCGACTTTCAATTGTTTTTGTTATTCAATTTAGACAAGAAAGATGGATACTGCGAAAATTCGAGTTATTTTTGAATACGAGTTCCGACGCGGAACTAACGCGGCAGAAACAGCCCGCAATATCAATGCTGCGTTTGGAGAGGGGTCTACTAATGAACGCACCGTGCGATTTTGGTTTAAACGCTTTCGTGATGGAAATTTCGACTTAAAGAACGAGCCACGAGGAAGACCGCCCACACAGGTAAATAACGATGAATTAAGAGAGATAGTGGAAGCCGATCCTAGTCAAAGTACCCAGGAATTAGCGGCATGGTTTAACGTTACCTTACCCACAATATTGACTCACTTGCGTCAAATCAATAAAATAAAAAAATACGAAAAATGGGTGCCTCATGATTTGACTGATCTGCAGAAAGAAACGCGTGTTGAAACTTGTGTTGCCTTGTTGAACCGGTACAGAAATGAAGGAATATTGGATCGAATTGTAACATGTGATGAAAAGTGGATTCTTTATGATAACCGGAAAAGAAAAATGCAATGGCTGACCCCAGGTCAAATGCCACAACAGTGTCCTAAAGCAAAACTTACCAATAAAAAGGTAATGGTAACTGTTTGGTGGTCTCAGCATGGTGTTATTCACTATAGTTTTCTCCGATCTGGTCAAGCAATAACGGCAGATGTCTATTGTGCCGAACTCCGAACCATGTTGACAAAACTAGCAGTAAAACAGCCCCGACTCATGAATCGATCTTCACCATTATTGCTCCACGACAACGCGAGACCTCACACAGCACGAGAAACCATTTTGACCCTTCAGGAACTGCAGTTAGAAACCATTCGTCATCCTCCGTATTCACCAGACCTTGCTCCAACGGACTACCATTTTTTTCGTGATTTGGACAATTATCTACGTGACAAGAAGTTTTCTTCCCAGGAGGCAGTACAAAATGCTTTCACACAGTTTGTGCAGTCTAGATCGTCGGAATTCTATCGCAAAGGCATTAATGACCTTCCCATTAGATGGCAGCAATGTATAGATAATAATGGCAACTATTTTGATTAAATAAATTTGTTAAAAATTTAAAAAATAAACAATATAGATTTTCAGTACAAATCGGCAATTTCATACTTTAACCCCTAATATTTTGCCGTATAGGGTAAGTTGTCAAATTGTTTTATTTATTAAGCGCTTATCAGTGGCTGTGTCTCCTGTATAGTGTAATAACGTTATGCGTTTGGTTGTAGCTGAATTATAATTAGCTAGCTCCTTAGGAATGTAGAATTGCTTCCGCCTTACTACTTTAATGCTTATCTAATGTTAAAGCGAGTTACATACGATATCCCTATTAACTGTTTAGTTCCTTTTTGTATATTATATGGAAGATAGTAAATAGCTACTTAATTTTATAAACTATGTTATCTTTATTTTTATTGTTAATAGACAATCTTATATTAGTGACATATTACATTTTAGTGTTTAAAATATTAGAATTTTAAATATTCCTAAACTAAATTTCAATTTAGAATCAACCTCTCCTACCCGCTTCTGATTTTTTTTATACGGTAACTGCCACCTGGATTTACTTCTGCTTTCTGCTAGCTAAATTAGTACTTCTAGAAAGCTACACCATCCTTAGGTAAGTAAAACCTAAAAAAATGGTACGATTACAGGAACGCCGTTGGGGGCAAGATTGATACAGTATCCTGATGTGTTCCTCGACATCAAAAACCTTGAGCGGCTGGATGGGACACGAGAAGACCTAGGAGAGTGGTATTCTAGACAGAGCGGAGTGTATTCATTTTAAGACAGCCTTTAGCACCCATCTTACCTCGACCACCTTCCTACCTACTTATATATATATTGAAATAAATTGTTGGTTCTTTTTTTGTTCGCGTTTTTTTTTTCATTTAAAAATCAATTGGTGATGATTTTAAAATGGACTGTTTTATAAAAATATTTTTTAGGTGAAGTTCTTAACTCGGTGAAAATACAATCATTAAATCTTATAAAAAGAGATATTATTGTAATACTTGTTAGAATAAATGATAAGAACCCAGATCTGATTAAAGTTAACTTAATATGTTATTATCAGTAAAGTTTCTTTACTGATAATAACATTTCAATTATCAATTAAATTTGTAAAAATAAAATCCCACGACAAATTCTTTCTTTTCACCAGTTCTGAAATGAAGAGGCCCCTCTGCAGGGACTAACGAAAAAGCTCGGGCAGGGGGATCGACCGACCTTACTGTTATTATTGGCAAAAAGAGCTAACGACATCACCAGGTCTTGGTCTAATTCTGTGATCTGATCACGGCTCCTGTAAAGGAATCCAAACATCAGGATTAAATTTAAAAGGAATTATGCACAAAATCCATAAAAAAGTTCTTTTATGCAAATGTGTAATACACGCGGAAGTGTAAGAACCAAGTAAGTTATATATAATTGTTTTTATTCATATTCTGAATTAACAGGGCTCTTTACCTCTAATCAATATGGTTTAAGAAAAAAAAACGATTAATGTGGCTTATTATATCTTCTTGTCAGAAATCACAAAAAACGTTGACTCTAAACTGCCTGCCTTGATTTATATGACAAAAATGCTTTATAGGCCTTTGACTATGTAGATATTATAATATTATTAAATATGTTGTATAATTTAGTATTCCTCAATCATAATCTCATTAGATCAGCATAGGCATTGCCTCTAATAAATTGCTCTCTAACTAATAGATCTCAAGTGATACAAAAAAATAAATACTTACATTAAATCTAAAACTGAGGAAGTTTATCAATCAAATTCAAGGCATATTACATATGGAGTACCTCAAGGCAGTGTGCTAGGTCCTCTGCTCTTTATGGTCTACATCAATGACCCAACTTTTATTACCAATAATCACATGGCTCTTTTCGCTGACGTCACTACTTTATTATTTAGCAAAGACAATTTGAATCTACTTGAAACTGACATAAATGAAACTTGGACATCAATTGTACAATGGCTTAGTGATCACAACCTTAGGGTTAATCTAGACAAGACCCAAATTATGAGCTACCAACAAAGAGAGGTAAATTCTACTGACTTAAATATAAATTACTTAGGGAAACAAATCTGCCAGACAAAGACAGTTAAAGCTTTAGGTATACTTACTGACAATAACTTGAAATGAAGTGGAATTCACATGTCCAGCACATATGTAGTAAATTAAGTAGTCATTCATATGCTCTATGCAAGTTCAGTAAGATAGCTAACACAGATGTATTGCTTGCAGCCTATCATGGATATGTTGGGTCTATATTGAGATACGGCTTCGTGCTTTGGGGCAATGCTACGAATAAAGAAACTGTTTTTAATTCTCAGAAGCGCTGTATTAGGGCTATGAACAACCTACAACAAACAGCCATGTGTAAGCCCTATTTTAAAAGCTACAATATTCTTATACTTCCATGTCAGTACATTCGTGAACGCGCTATTTTTGTCAAAAAAAACATTAAATTGATTAAATTCTTTCATCTGCACTGTTGTATGGTTCCTTGTAAAACTGCGCTTATGAGGAAGAGTGTTTTTGTAATGCACCTAATATCTATAATAAGATACCTGTATCGATAAAAAACAACGAATAAAACTTTCATTTTAAGCAGAAATTAATGACATTATTATTTGAAAAATGTCGATAGTAAAAAAGTACATACTTTTAATGAATTTTATATAACTTTTATTCAATCGCATCAATTGATTTATTATTATTATTTTACTTTGACATTCTCTATTATATTGTATGCCACCATGGCAGGACATAGCTGAACGATTAAATTATATATCATTTTTAATGTAAGTAATATGTTGAGAAGAGCCTTTCATTGAAATGTTTAGTATCTTATTACAAACCTTATTAAAATTTATGTCAGGTCAATGAATATGCATGAACTCATTATTTAAAACAACTAATACATTTAGTAATTTGCAATGTTTAAAAAAACGAATTGGTCGGATAAGTTTACAGTATTACTGTAGAACTACTAGAGATCTCATGTATCATATGCTTTCTCGTAAAAATGTAAGCATATGGAAAGATCCAACGTAAACTGCAAATGTAAATTCGTCAATTTTCTATTGCAAGTCTAAAAAACGTAATCTTATTTAATATAACTGGAAATTATATTTTTTTCCTATTTATTACGTTTATCTATTATTAAAGCAAACTTCATGCCAATAAATAATGTGTAAAAAAAACTCGTTTTGACAACAGACACACAATCAAATAAACTACTCAGCAGATCATTCAAAGATTATTTTTCCTTTCAGAAACCCAATATTTTAACTTCTTATAGTTGTTAGGTATCCTATGTCGCAATGCCGTTGTGTTTCTTGTAACGCTTACCGGAAAAAATGAAAGTCTAAAGACTTCTGATAGATAACTACTCTATGTATAAAACTTCGTACAAAATGTATGCAAGCTTTTTTCCCGCTCTTGACAGAGCAATAGCGGTCCGGGAATAGGTCTAAAAGCTTAATCTATTCATATTCTACGACTTAACAATACCACGTACGCAATGTAGGACAGACAGCCATAAGCTAATACACTCTAAAAATATTGATATCATCGTTGCTGTTCTTGTTCGGTCTTGTTTATGTTTTAACTTGTTCTAGGCTAGAAAAAATAAGTGTCCGATATGAAAGGACAATCATTTGCAAAGTTGCTGTGCAAAAAAGAAAAGTTAGTAGGTCATAACCTTGTATGCGTTAAAAAATAAGCGATGATGCTATTGGAACGGTTAAAGTTTGACCTGGTAACGCTGTTTATCCATCTTTACATTTTTAACTGTGTTTATAACTGTTGTAAACGTGAAGAAAAGTTTTATTTTTACAGAAATAATCAGATAATGGGAATTAAATAAAATAATGGCAGATTCTATCAATTTCACGGTGATATATTATAGATTCCCTACAACTGTATTCGTTTAAAAGCTAAGGAATTCATAGATAAGCGCCCAATAATTTTCAATGCAAATCTCTACAATTTAAGTTATGTCCAGATCCCCCTTAGATCAAGTTAGACAATTGTTTTAATATATTATGGAATAATATTGACCCATGTTTACATTTATTAATAGTTTTGAATGCAATATGATTCATGAGTTCCGATAATATTACAAACATCAACTCACGATTTTACTAAGTATAAACTAGGATAAAAGTTAAAAATGATGCATGTATATTGTACCTATGAAATTCTTATTGTAGTTTAATAAGGGATACATAGTTTTACTATAGAATATCTTTTCCCTTTTTTTAATAAAAAGCCTCAGTAAGTATAGGTATTTTAATGTCAATATCGAATGTTCTAAGTCACTGAATCAGATAATGTTTTAAATAATTAGAAAGAGATCAAAAAGAGACTATTGAGTTTAAGCTAAAACATAAATTAGTACTTAGTGCTATATTATATTTAAATCACCAAGAAGTCATCATAAATTTATGTCTATATGACAATTTGTAAAAGCTTTTTAAGTAACAGTAAAATTTTATTAAGACCAGAGTAATATTTCCGTGAATGTTATATATGTTTAAATGTCGTTACGATCTCGCAATCGTACGCATCGTACGCGTAACGTTATGACTAAATGTCTCCTCGTTGAAAGTTGTTTCTGCGCTTACGCCGCCCGCCCAGTCTTCGGCCGTCCGCCCTGCGTCGCGTGCGCACCTATACTCCATACAATTCACGACAGGTCAGTCAATATTATTGTATTTTTAACAAAATTCATCTCAATCTTAAAAGAAATAAACATTATATAAACTAAAAACAAGGGTTCCTTTCCAAATATGTGAAGAAGCGAGCGGGTTTTATTTCTGTACTGCATAATACTGGGTGCATGTCGTCTCGTCAGTGTATGTGTAATTAACCAAAATGGTATTTCGTGTAAGCTTTAGCAGGAATTAAGTCTAACGATTTCGTATAAAAATATTCTGTTAGTGCTATTTTATTTTGTACTCTGCCGGAAAGTGATTGTAAAGAGAACAGTTGTGTCGTTTTAGTTGCAATTATGTGATATTCTGAAGTAAGCATTACTCGTGTGGGTTTATTCCTTCTTGTTATTTATGTTTCTTTTGTAATACTGCTACTACTACGCTTAATTATTCTATATTACGTATTCAATATTTGTGAACAATAACTAGGATCTTCTTCTGATTAAAATTACTAAAAGCACACTACTGTGCACACCCTTTATTTGTAAACTCTAAATACCTTTTATTATAAAATTTTAGCTTCAATAGTAGTCGTAAATATTAGCTTCAACGCTGAAATGTTTTAATGAAAACTCTGTTTATTTTATTTGTCTATCTAACAACTTTAGCAGTGGTTATAGAATATTGGTTTGAGTTATAAACATTATTGTATTTAGTAAAAGAAATGCCGCTTTTAGCTTTTCAATTTAATAGATGAGGCGCAAATTACGACATATCAGTAGCAGTGCAACTGCAATATCAGGTCACATCATAAAAGCTTCACGTCTGTCTCTCTCTCATAACATGTTTATAGAACAATATATTTTGGTTTGAATTGAAAATAAACATAAATAGGTACTGATCCTGAATAAACACCTTTGAAATCATGTTGTTTTCTAAGTCACGTTGAATTGTGATTAAGTTTATTGTAAGAATTTTATTTATAAATTCGTTGTTATTGAGAAAATCTTACAATTTGTAGATTTTGGATTTCTATAAAAGACAAATCACTTTTAATATGTCATAGTTTAGTCGAATGAAGTTCCTAAGAGTTACTCCTCTTAAAAAATTGTTTATAAATGACAATTATTTGCCGCCATTTCTTGACAAGGCAGTCTTATTGACAAGGTAGGTTTATTTAACTAAAAAAACCTTTTTTTCTATTAAGGGGCCATAAATATTTTAAAAATAAGTTGAGTCTTAAGTTCATCTACTTATTGTTGAATGCAAAGGCAATAAATAGTTCATATCTCTTCTCTCAGTTGAGTGACGGCTAATTGAAGTTCGAGAACTATAAACAATACCTGAAGACGCAAAGGTATGCGGTCGTAGTAGTCTTAGATCACAGTATAGAGCTACTATATTATGTTTATAGGTTATTTTATACCAAAGTTCTCTTATGATCGTTTGTTATAACATAGAGTCCACAGACAGACATATATTTTAAGCTCATGTCTGTATGCATAATAACTTCGAGCGCGTGCAGCCGTCATCGTGACCGTCAACCATTATGTAAATATATGAAAGATGTGTTGGAAAAACTTAAAAATGGAATTCACGTTTTCCTTTACGACGCAAGCGCCCCATATCCGCCAGGCTATCTCAATTTTGACTTGAAACTGGTACATTCAATCTTTAGTTACTTACACTAGTAACTTTATTTGCCTTATTTATTTTATTTTTGTATGTGTACTACTAGGAAACCTTGAATTGCAGAGCAGTATTACAACTTTTATAAAAAAGCAATAGTTAAAGTATAGCCGTGTGGTGTTCGGCAGAGCAGAGAAGCACCAATCCTACAGACTTAGGCCGTGTCGTAGAAGGCGATTAATGGTACGGCAAGTGAATGATAAGTAATCATCATTTACTTGCCGTATAACTCGAAATGAGTAGCAGCGATTTTTCCAAACCTTCTTCCAAACATGGAGATTATGGCAACCTCTATTTTTGGGGGAGGCTTTCGTCCAACCGTGGACGTCAACGTTGAGGTAGTTTTGCATATAGCGTTTTTAGGCTAAAAATAGTTATACTAGTAAGCCGTAATAAGTAGTCTTTTTTAATTTTCAAATAATAACCGTTCCAAATTATTTAATAGATTACAAAATAAAATTGGTAACTTTTGTGTGTAATTTGATCGTGCATTTACAAGGTTGCAGAGATTTGAACCTTATCAGCACTTATAAAGAGAGAACTCTTATGTACCTTTTCCTCGGTGAAATAAGGTCAAATTATTGAATATATAGGCTTACCATATCTTGTTGTAAAAAATAATCGATCAGTTAGATTCCCTTTATCAGAAATACGCCTACATTTTCTATGACTACAGTCACACTCGCATATAAATCATAGCTTCCTTTGAAAAGTCAATTAAAGATAAGGCAAAATGCTTTTGGTCTTTTGTAAATTAAAAAACAAATCACCTGGTGGTGTCTCTAATTGTAACAGATTTCCGGTTTTTTTTTCTATTTCAATTTCTCGTAAACCCCTAATCCCAATCCAGTATTTCTAGTATTCACAAAATGATAAAAGACGGAACTAAGTTATTGCTATCACTGGACACCATTAAATTAGCAGGACCTGGATGTTTTTGTAGAAATCTGCTAAAAGTATCTCCGTGCCAGTACAGGCGTTATTTATAAAGTCTCTTTCGGAGTGTAATATGCCATTAGTTTGAAAATCTTATTTGTAAACTTTCTATTTTGTTAAAATTATTTGAGAAGTTTATTTACAATCAAATTTATCAAATGTTAAATACTCATTTATTGGCTCTCACCATGGCTTAGGCTTGCTCCATAGTATCATTTGAAAATCTAGAACTTGCAAAGAAGTTAAGTAACTCGGGATCTGGGAATTCTACATTATTCAAACTACTCTTAGATGCTCATGTGGAGAATATTGCCAAAATAACGTTAAGAGCATTGGGATTTGTCATGCCAATCTTGACCAGTTTTAAACAAGATCTCATACAGTACATTTGTTAGGATCATCCGGAAAATTCGCAAATTCTCCTTCTTTCTTAAATAAAAAGACGTGTCTACTTTTAGTCTACTTTCTTAAAATTATAAATAACAAAATTGAACCTACTAAAATTCTTTTAAATCTAAAAGTAAATTTTATGCCCTTATCTAGTTTCGTTTAACTATCGTAATTGATAAACTTAATTGATTAAAATCTACTTTTTAAGATTATTTAAGTATGTTCTTAATAATTGGTACTTAAAGGAAAACTTTAATAGCGCTAATTTGACGGCTATGTCAAGTTCCCATACTTTATAATTGTTTACGGACGGCCGCCGATATTTATTAATTCTCCTCTAGTTTTGTTGCGAAATATGTCTCCATTAATTTTAACGGCATTCGTAGTCTCCTGTGAGCATTTGAATAGTGTTGGTATTTAAAACAAAGGTTTTTCCTTTTTTTCAAATATAATTTGACACATTGCGACCTCGTGTCAAAACCGAAAACAGGTGAGAATAATTCTTAGTTAAAATTAAGGCTCGGTGCACAATGGTTTAAGTAGTTACCGAGCGAACATTGGTGTAAATTGATATAAGCTAAAATTCCCATTACCATAATTTATACTGGATAGTTTATTATAAAACGAAATTATTCCGTAAACACAGTAAGACCGAAATATTCACCAATAGAACTAACTTCATAAAATTACAAAAAACAAACGATTTAGCGTGTTTACCGGCGGAAGCTTGTTTTAAGCCCCATTTTTGTAAGAGTTGGTTGTAGGATAGGTCATGTATGGAAAGAAAGTAAAACTATTGGCCTCGGCTTCTTCTTGCACTTAAAGTGCGCAATTTGGGCTATATCCCATTCCTTTTACGAGATTTTATCAACAATACGGGGAGGCCTAATATCCTGGCAATGGAAACGGTGGTGAATGGAACGGTACTTTGCTCTTCCTTTAATAATTATTCTAATTGTGGCATTGTTATCTATTGTTTCTGTTATCTCAGAAATATTTATATGTATTAATGTTAAGTATGCGAAGAAAAACATGTTTTTGTAAACGTTGTTGTGTTATGATGCTATATTGATCCGTCTTTAGTATCTAAATGGGAGGGTGGCTATAAACAAGGAGGGATATGTAAAAATAATTTGTCAGGATGTCCCACCGCAGCGAAATGCTTCTTGCCTATATTTAGATAGAGCGTATAGTTCAAACTCACCTATAAGCAACTTTAATCATTGATAGTTTCATTTTGTTTTAATTCAAATCCCGACTGTGGTAAAGTTTGTTACGAAATATAGATTTACCATAAAAACAGTGGAACAGTAATTCACAGATAAAAATTCGTTTAATTTTTAAGCGTGTTTACAAGTTTTCATTTTGTTAAGGCTTTTTAATCAAATGGTGTATATATGTATGTCTTTTATATCAGTTCCGAACTTCGACATTAACAATAATTTACGTTAACATATTAATATGCGTGTTTTTTTAAATTTCTTACAAAATATTGAAAAAAGCCAAAGAATACCAAAAATAATAAAATATAGTTATATAGTACAGCATACTCGCACATAAGTAAACTCAATAAAGAACTGCGACATAGGGTTATTATTAGGCACAATTACTTCGGTAACGTATGGTTCAGTTTTTTTTTTTTTTTTTTAATCCGTTTGGGTTACGGATATAGTTCCTCGCTATCGATGTACGAGCGAACTCTACCGTATTTATATATATAAGTTGTTGTTATTTTTATTATTTTCTGTTTATATTGGGTACATAATTATGCTTTTGAAGTATCGGATAGTTATTTATTTGAGTTTATTTGGTGTTCTAGTTTTTCATGGTTTAGGGTTTGGATTATTAAGTTATTTTGTTTTTGTACGGTAGGTAATTGAGTCATGTGAATGTGATTTTAGTTAGTGCCATAGTCTATTCTGTCGTTTAGTTTGGACAGGTAGCTATTTCTAATGGGACACTGGTTTGATGTGGAGGAATGATTCGGGTTAAGTTTTTGTTCCTTGTTTTTATTAATTTGTTGGCAATTGATGCAGGTGGCAGTTTCTGGTTTTTGTTTGTTGGGGCAGTTCTGGAATGTGTGGCCACTGTCTGCACAATGACTACAGTAGGTTTCATTATTTGTACATTTTTTGCTAGTATGTCCAAACTTTTGGCATTTCAGACATTGTAGCAACGGGGCGTGTTCGGCTATGTAAATTCTTCTGTGATCTATGTTTATTTTATCTAGCGATATTGCGCTCTTCCACACCTCCGGGGTGGCGAGGAAGATTGCATTGTAGAGTTTTGGGTTCCTGTTCTTTTTAGCAAGGCAGGCTGATAATTGTGCGTTAGGGTTATTATTTAAGGCAGTTTGGATGGGGATATTTTGAGTTATTATATATTCTTTAAGTTCTTCGAATTTTATTTCTGTTGGTATGCCTTTTATGACAAACATTGGCTGTAAGAGACGAGCCATCTCTGCAGTAATATTGGTTTTGATTTTGTCTATTGTTTCGGTGCATTGGGCTTTGTTCTCCAATTCTACTTTTACCTTGTTTGTGGATATGGGCTGGAATTTTAGAGGTGCATAAGGCACATCTTTAAAGGAGAAGCTTTTTTGCCACTTATTTGTGGCTTCTTGTCTATTGTTAGCGTCTGTAACAGTTACGATTATGGCGGGTTTTGATATTTTGTGTACAGGTTCTAATTTTTTAGGTTCGAGTTGATTATTGATTTTGGTGATTGTAGCGTATGATTTTTGGTTTTGTTTTTGTGGGGTTGGTTTTGGGTTGAGTTCTTCCTGTATTGTCTGTTTTATGAATTGTTTAAGATTATTTAAGTCGATGTTACAGTAATGAGTTGGTGTTTTGGTGGCTTCAGTAGATTGATTGTTTTCTGCTTTATTTGGAGTAAGATAGTTTATAATTTTGTTAGCTAGGTCTTTGATTTTATTGACATTTTCTTTATTTCTTAGGTATTCAGGGGTGTTGACTATTTCCATTATGGAGTCGCATGATTGTGTTAAACCTATTGTGACTATGCCAGGATATTCAAATTCTCCAGATGCTTCTCTTTCTTCGGTTTCTTTAGCAAGGATTAAATTGCATGGTACGTATTCGTCTTCCATGTATTGGTCGACGAGTGTGTTAACTGATTCTACGGAGTTGTATTGTGAGGAAGCCTCAGAGGAGCCGGATTCGGTAAGATAACCTTGAGGTGTGGATTGTTTAATTTTAGTTGTTTTGGTGGTAGTGGGTTGTTTCTTTTTGGATGTTGTAGGTATCGGTGAATTCGGTTTCTTTTTAGCTTTTACGCCGGAGCGTGTGGTAATCTTCCTCATGGTTGGGGAAGACGGGTCCCCGTATGGTTCAGTTAGGTTAGGTTAGGTTGTGTGGAAAGATACAAAAAGGGGGTCAGAAACATCGGGTACACAATAAAAATGCGCATAAAAATGAGGTTAAGTTTTATTTTTTCGTTTCTTATATTCACACCAATTAGCCCTGTAACACTTGTGTTATGAATACTAGGGTAATGGACAGGCGTACATATTTGATACATAGCTATTTAATATTTATAGATATACTGGTATTTATCACAACAACATGTGCCCCTTCCGGGAGTCGGACCCAGTATCCTTAGTACGCAAGGCTGGATCGGCATCATACGGTCGTCCATTAAGTTCAAATTCGTCACTTATTTATTCTAATATATTTTTACTAAAGTTTAGAATACAAAACTAAAACGTTAAATTTAAAAAGGACCCAAAATCCAATTCTGAACATTGCTTAGCAAATATGGATATGAATAATATCAACGTCAGTTGAACTTTTAAGTTCTTACTTGTGAGATCCTCTCACCTTATGTGTATGTGTGTGTAGCCAACTATAACTGGAGTACAAATCTTTATGTTCATCACCTATGAAGAAAATATAGCAGCGTATCAGAATAAGTAATACAAAAATGTATTACTTTATTAACTCAAGCTGAAATCTCGGTTGGATTTGCAATAATTAGAAATTCAATCTGCTTTGGGCCCTTGCGGTTTGGTGATTTGTACGTTTATAACAGCCCCCTATTATGCCCCTTCCAAGTTTGAACACAGAAAAAAAAAGAAAAAGAAAAAAAAGAAATTTAAATCTAATAAATTATGAGTCGCAATATAAGGTAGATTTAATTGTTTTGATCGCCGTTAAGCACACTAACATTTAGATATTGTGATATCCGAACCGCTAGCCATTACAATTCAGTTGGTTAAAACCACAATTAAAAGTATATAGTGCAAAAACCCTTTTCAAATTCATTTCATTTTAGCTTGTCTTTATCGAAATGGTTTATAACAAAACCCGGTTTAAAAAAAGATATTTATATGTGTGCGGGTGTGTTCCTTTGCTTGTGCAAACCCTTGCTTACACATCAAAAAATTAATAAATAATGTATTTATGTCGCAGGTATAGAGAATTCTTCATTAAATCTTTCCGATGAGATGGCCAAAAAGATCTATCACAAAATGTATGATATAAAAATGAATCAGAAATGTGTTTTTGTTATAAATTTATGTTATTACCATAAACTATTTGGAATATTATGGTTATATTTTTATATTTTGTTTTCTATTATTATTTTAGAAGTTGATATGACATAAGTCAATGTTTACAAGCAAAATAAGAATACGAATACCCATATGACTATTCGCTCAACCTCATAATTTTCGTAGCCTCAGTATTAGTCGTGTTATTTTCAGACAAATAACTGTATTATTTTCTAATTATTTAAGTTCTGTTTTAGATCCGAAAGTCTGAAGATATAAAATGCTATTTTACATGAATATATTTATGTATCAATACAAATATTGCCACTAGCGTGTCAGACTACACTAAATTTAGGTAGTTAGACTTGAATAAATTCGTCAGTGATGAAAATCATCACTGATGAATTTATTCATCGCCAAGTGATAACTTATGGATGTCGTCATAGACACAAGCAAGCTTTAGTTAGTAAGGTTATGAACTAATGTCACTCTCTACCGTTGTGAGTATTACACTTCTCAAAGTAGGGCTGCTTATATACACGAACAAGTGGCCCACTTGGGAGCTCTTCGGAGTAATCAGTAAGTAAACACTTTTGGATTTCTACAGCCGGTATCCCAGTCGATAATCAGTATTTACAGCTGCGATATTGACTGCTCGTGTGTACGTATTCTGACAACATCAAAACTCGATCGTACATTCTTAAATGTCTATAGAGGAGTTACTATATTTATTTTACCTATGAGTATTTTTATTTTGTTTTAATTAAAAAAAATCCATAACAGTACTGAAAATAATTAAATATTATTGAATTTTATAATCAATTATAACATTTAGGAAATTATCACAAAAAAAATATATATTATTTAATATTGATTTTGACACAATTATGGAAATGTTAATGCAAAATGCTAACATTTATAATTTAAACTATTATTTATTTAAAAATATGAGATTAATAAATGAGATAAATATTTTACTACATTTGTATGCTTACCAACCTACTCGTGTACTTACTCATCTAAACGACAATGGCACTTTTCTCTTTCTTTTACTAGAGATTTTATAAAATGATAGAATACGTAGTGTACATTTTTAAATTTCATCAATGAATAAAATAATATGATTGATATGATTCATTAATAGAACATTAAAGGAAAGTGAAATCTAATGGACCCTAAAACACTGTTTCACACCATCACAATTCCCCTCTTACTTATTTCGTTAAAGGGAAGGAATGCCAACATTAGTATAGTGGGCATAATTTATACTCATTATTTTATTAATTAGTTCGATACATAAATGTTTAGTAACATCTTGAAATAATCATGGCTTTCGAAAAGTTCTTGATAACGAATACAAATGGACAATGTGCTACAATAAAACAAACAGGTCTGATGTATTTATAGTAAAACAGATCTACATATATTGTTGTAGAACATCTGACAATGTAAAATCAATCTCGAACAACAATAGTAACTAAACTTTGACAGTCTTAAAACACAAAAAAAAAACAATATAAAAAGATACCGTTGACAGCCAGTAGCTAATAATATATTATTTGCAGTATTGGACATGAACCAATATATTCAACTTGAAATGTGTAACCGAACTATTGAAAAAACAAAAAGATTGTAAAAATTTAATAATCTCAAACCTCTTTAGTGGAATCTCATTTTAATATTGCTATTTTTGTCAAAAAATTTAAGCTTTAATATATCTCATTCTAGACATATCTTCATATGTCATAGTTGGCCATATCCTGTATCAGTTTCCCTAATATACTTACGGAAATATCAGTAAATAGGTTTCCGTTTCTATGGCGGCGGTGAATTGGCAGTGCGGTCCATTTTGTTGGCCAACACCTTCCACTCGGAAACTGCCCGACCCCATTTCAACAGAGGCAACAACCGTACCCAGAGTCTTTGACACTTAAACTCGGGAGTAGGCCGTTTATTTTAGTTTGCCACGTCGGAAATAAATCTAACCATTAGGGCTCTTTTAAATTAAACTTTTGAAACCTGGGGCCAAAAAATAGGTTTGATAACGAAGGGTCAAATTTTCAAACGTAAGGTAAAATATATGGGTGTAATTAATACGTGAAGTAAAAATTGTTACTCCTTTTTAAGAAAATTTGTCAGAGGAGTGTGACATTTGGAACAGTTAAACTTTATATGAAAAATTCTAATATTTATATATACTATGTAAAAGTTATATTTAAAATTAAATAAAATATATATTACATACAGTGCCGCGTGTATGAGACAAACACTTTTATCTGTGTAATATTTGTTTATGGTAAAACTCTGTAATATTTCTCTCACTTAAAAATACTTATTATTATACTTTACCTATTATTACTACAGTTCGGCAGCTGTCGCACTATTAAATAAAATGGACTTACTGCGCGTCTTCAGACCTTATACATTTTCCATAAACGTTAAAAATTGCATAAGTTACAGTATTTAAACTTAAAAGTTGGTAAGAAAAATTAAATATCAAGTTTTATTAAAAATTAAAGTTTTCTCAACGCAACTTATATATTCGAACTCTCTTAGGTATAAAGGATTAATTAAAAAGGATGCTTTTATGCTATGCATGCTTATTTTTGAAAGTCATAATTCATAATTTTGAACTTTTCCATTAACATGGATAGCACGTTTGTTAACCTGTGATTTTAGAAAGGCAATGCAAAATAGCAACGTAGCGTCACTTAACCCTAACGTTAGAAGTTTTAAAAATATATTTCGGTAAAAGGAGAACTAAATCATGATCTGTCAAATCAAAGATTCATTTATCAATTAGCGAATCATTTTATCAATTTAGTGTTTATGTTTCAAAAGCTATCAATATTTAAATCTAAGTAACCGGCGTCTAGTGTTAAATTTGCCAAGTGATTCTGTCGCTGAGTACCGAAAGGATATTTTATGTTATTCTTAATTTTTTGGATTGTATATCATAATATATGTAAGTTACCTGTAACGGAATATCTCAAACACCCCGATGATATTTTTATTGAAGTATAATGTTATGAGCCCATGTTAAATGAAAATATCTAAAAATAATCCATTGCAATATATGTAGGGATTGAATTAAAAAAATAAAGTTCTATTAAAAAAAAGTTGTGTTATTAATCAAGTCTTTTATTTCCATACAAAACAATTTTGTGTGTTATATTGTTATATGAAAAATAAATTTCTTCTTTGACTGCCTGCAACTAATCGTATACAGAAATCCATCATAGCACCGTTACCAGAAAAACAAATGTAATTTGTTCCATTAGTTAGTTGTAGTCAAAATCCATTATACATTGAGTAAAAACGACTCATAAGAAACTACGGAGGCTAGATGTTCCTGGCCAAAACTCTATACAAGGATTTTCTAGTACAAAAGACTAACTATGCGTCTGAAATTAAACTAAAAAAACCAATAAGAAATGATTTTGTTTAATCTTTGCGACCTTTGAATTGTGTTGTGATACGAGTAGTGTGTTTTCTATGTGTTCCGATGTGTTCGTTAAATTTATATTTCACTCAGCCTCAAGCCATTCGACTTTCTTTTGTTTCTGTTTAAGACTTTCTTCTGTTCAACCCATTATGTCTGTACATACATGATTATACCTAGTCCCGCCATAAGTTCTGTTACAAACGAAAATACATTTTTTTATATGAAGTAATGTAATTATTACTAAAATTTATATGTACATATTTATTAGTCTCAGCAAAATTAAAAATATTCTATTCGAAATGGCCACATTTGGCTCTAGTACAGGCCTTAATTCTGTCTGGCCATGAATCTATGGATTGACGCACTGTTGCTATGGGAAATTTCGCCACTGCTTGCTCCAGAAATTTTTTAACAGACTCAATGTTCTCTGAAACTGTCCATAATTTGTAGTCTAAAGAGTTGAGGTCTGGGCTAGATTAGTATTATGTATTAGTCTATAGATCTTATAAAGTCCGAAGCGTTGGTTTCAAGCCAGACTTTGATAGTTCGTGCCTTGTGACCAGGTGCAGAGTCGTGCTGGAAAGCATACGTTACATTTTTAAAAACTATATTGCTGAGAGGTTTCACAACACGATCCAAGATTGTCTCTTGGTATACTTTGACTGAAGTTCTCACTCCTTTTTTACAATAATGTAGCTTTGTGACGCCTTGATAAGACACGCCCCATCAAACTATAACCGACGCAGGATGATGACCACGTTGTATCTTTCCGACCACTTGAGGAGCTTTTTTAGAACTGTGAGCGTACACTTTATCATTTTGCTTATTGTAGTGCTCTTCAATCGTAAATTTTTTTTCATTGGTTATAAGGATATTTCTGTCCCTTTCACCTGCGTATCATGATAGAAAGCATTTTGATTGAACTTAATTGTAAAGATTTATTTAGGGCATGTCCTCTATATCGACGATAAGCAAGCACCGAGCTTCAGGTCTTGTTTTATAATACAGACTAGAGTCCTAGCGGGAACCTTCATTTCTCGTGATAAGATTTTTTGCTTCCTAAAGGGGTTTCGGCTTTTAAGGGGGTATTATTTAAGGGGTTAGCCTTTGTAGTTCTAACAGCACGCGGCCGCCCCGTTTTTTTTTGGTCAACAGAGAAAGTGTTGTAGTATCTGTTGATAGTACGATATACGAATATACAGCTAATACCAAGCTTTGGAAGTGTTTGGTATATGACCGACAGCTCCATTCCCATTTTGTGCAAGGCGATCACTGCAACCCTATTTTCGTTAAAACCCCATTCCATATTGTAATTTGATAATGAACACGAAAAAATGTGTAAAATGCCACAAAATCCATAGATTAAAAAAAATAAAAACGCGTTCCAAATAAATAATAATTAATAAGTTGAAAAAAAGATATTATGTAACAGTATATTATGGCCAGACTTGCAAAGTCAAAGAGTAATAGCAGTCGAAGATGAATTCACATATTAAATTAGTAGGTAATCATTAAATTTTTCGCTACTTAGAATAAAAAAGCCCATTTACCAATCTTCTTCAACGGACAATTTAGAAACAAGTTTTTGGGTTGGTTGTTGTTGGGTTTTTGTGGTTTTGGGTAGGGTTGGCTGTTCTTGTTTTGAATATACATTGAACGGATGAGTATTTCTATTTCAAGCTCATTTCTCTTTATTGACTCATAATAGATGATGTACCTATTTATTTATTTATTCATTTAACATCGTTGTATTTACATGCTTTATTTATTTTAATCCAGATCAAAATTCAGTGACTAGCCTCATAGCCTCGTCAGTAACGTCATGAAGACAAACACAATATAAAATTCAGTGCAATGAACTCGGGAACGGTTCTGTTTTGCAGTTACTTTATTTTTTATTTCAAGTATACAGCTCTGATTAGAGCAGGCACTAGAAAATCTATATGAGCTTCAAATTTAAAAAGTTTGACCTAAGAGTCGAAATCTCATGTTAAAGTGTTTAAACTTATTAAGTTTAATTATATTTAGTTCTGACAATTGGAGGTCAGTATAAGGTAATAACCATTTTTAAAACTGAATACTGCTTAAGTTAAGTTTACATATTGTTAGTTAAACAGTTATCAAGTTAGATTTAGCTTTTAACATCAGTAATATTTATTTTACAA
The DNA here is from genome assembly GCA_927399485.1 of Calamotropha paludella. Taxonomy (NCBI): domain Eukaryota; kingdom Metazoa; phylum Arthropoda; class Insecta; order Lepidoptera; family Crambidae; genus Calamotropha; species Calamotropha paludella. The sequence goes on along the minus strand of OV656803.1, from coordinate 24,601,111 downwards.
ACTTGTGTTTCGTTTGCATATTAAGTATATACAACACTTTTATAATAAAATAAAATGTAATTGTCACATTGTAAGGATTTAACAACATAAATAAAAATACAAATTAGATAAACAAACAATAAAGTAGGAATGGTTATTTGAAAACGTGTAGATAAAAAACTTTGGAGCTATTAAAATTTTTGGTAGTCTTTTCATCTGAATAGGATAACCGTTCCCTGCTCCAAATCTTTGAGCTTTTATTACAACCTACTCCCGGCTACACTATTTTAACCCCTGAAATATTATCTAGAGCCTATAATCAGCGAAATAACAAGATACTTCAAATATCTTGTTTTTTAAATTATGATTAGTAGTGTAGAAGTTATGAGGGAACAGATGACCATACATACGGGTCAAAATCATAACCATCCTTTTTGATTAGCCATAGTCGGGTAATCAAACATCATATCTCGAACTGTCAATTTTGTCTCTAACAAACGCTACGCAATTACACTTAGTCAATAAGATTTATTATTTTTATTCACTACTGTAAGCTGTTCATTTCGTATGACTGTTTTCACATTTGACTCATTCATTGCATGCGCCCACCACCGAGCCAAAATAGTCTATATGATTCGAATAAGGTATTTTATAGACAAAAACGTGTACACTATCTCACAGAACTTAATAATTAATTAAATTTAATAATTAAAGAAATTTCTTATCATAATTCATTGGTTAATAATTAAAAAATAAAATTTGAATAATTCACTATAATTATTTACTCCTAAACCAAGCAGAGCTTGTATAGCATGGGTATTAAATAATGTACAAAACACAAAAACGTATATATAGACGACCATGACTCGGGAACAAATCATCATCAGAACAATCATATGTCCTTAATATGCAAAAGGCTGTTTTTTAACCAAGTGACCTTCAATTTATAATTGTAGTTACTTCATTTGGTTTTATATGCGTCATTATAACACAAAATGATCCAAAACATACAAACCTTAGGAATCGACAATATTATTAATTTACTTTATGCTCAAAATTGTAAGTAAAGTAACATCAAAATGACGTTTAAAAACAACTTAAAAAAAATATATGTCGTGTATTAGTTTTAAAAAAATTACTGCCTTAGACTAGAACATCCGAACCATTTCCACAATGCTTTACCGGTAATTGTATCCTAATGACAAACTTTACTATCGTTATGCCACGTAATTTTTCCGCACGAATACAATAGGGTAGCCATTCGACAAATAGCTTTTATCGAGTAAATTTTTTTAATATTCGTTTTGGGAGGTTCTCCTTGCGATGGTATAGATTAAGTTAGTAGACATGTCGTAGTCACGCAGCAATACGGTGCGGGTCACGACGATACGTTTGCAGTGTCATCATCGTCTCGCTGCGATTATCAAAGTCAGTGGTAGAGTAAGAACTATGTCTGTATTACATAAGGTTCTTGCACTTCATGGAGTTGGGAAAAACAGATTAAAGCTCGAGGTTAAGGTGATGTTATGTTATGTTACCAGACCTAGTAATATTGACTATCCTAGAAGTACTCCAACACTTTACTTTCTGCTCGATAAGAGTGTCGCAATTTATTACTGGTTGATGTATTTGGATTACGTACCTAGAAAAGAACAATTACAGACTAAACCTTCGTTCGGCACAGTAACTTTTTCACATTCTGTAGTGTTAAGATTATATTATATATTATAAAAGTGAACCAAGTGGAACAAATGCGTTTGCTAAGGATTTTGTTTTGCTGTAATATAATTAAGGTAGTTATATATGTGTTCTTCAATGTTTTGTAATTTATAAATATGAAAATTATTTGGTGAAAAGCCGTCTAATTATTATTTGTGGTTCAGATATTAGCTCTGCTTAGAACGCGTTAACAAGTATGTAAAAAAATAAAATACCTAAATACTTGTATAAATTCATGTTAAAATACTGCCTTTATTTACTTAATTATATTTAATTTATTAAAATCAAAAAATAAATGGGCCGAGGTTTGTGACAAGCCATAAATATTTTTCCTTATATTTTTCTAACGCTGTAGTATACGATTACGAAATGTGCTATAATTCAGATTTTTTTTTTCAGCTGGTTCAAAAGGAAAACAGCACATCACCATCATCGTCATATATGTGGGAGCCAGCTGACATGATCTGACAAAATGTCTTTTAGGAACTATGTAAGTATAAATTTTACATCTCTTAATAGCTTATCTTTAACATCTCTTGTGCAACTCTAACATATTAAATAAATCTGTGCAATGTTTCTTTTCATTTGATTGCGATTAGAATGCTATTGCACTGCTAGTGTGGTCACTATAACAACGAAGCGATAAACATCACAATCAGTATTTTCGTATTCCATTAAGTTTTATTTATAATTAGCATTTCCTAGTTCGATTAAAAAATAAACAGTTGTCTTTAGCATTACCGTTGTTGCTATAAACTCGCAATCCTGTTTCACAATGTTGACATCATAAAATTAGTAAAAACAAACGCAAAAAAAATTCTGAATCACTAACTACTTTTTAATATAAAAAACCTACACATTTCGTACATTATAGGCAATCCTTATGTCAGTTTTTTTTTATTTCTGAGAAGAAAATTTTTATTTGTTCGGTTAATATTTATTTGATAAACTTTTTTTGACTATTTGATCGTTTAGTAGTCTTTATTTGTGATGAGGATGGCAACATTTTAGCGTATTATGAAAATTGTTAAATGTACATTTTTCGGTGAATAATAATAAGTATCTATACCTAATACCTATAATAGTGTGCGTATATCCATAATGCGTAACCCAAACAAATCCCTTCCATTTCACCACCTTATGTTTATAAAACAGTTTTATTATCTTTATGCTTAAGTAGCACAGTTCAATTTTGAACAAACCACATTAACAAGACTGAATAATGCGCCCCCGCATTCCCTTTGCTATTTATACAACGGAGAAAGGCGTAGCTTTGGCATAATGGTGTTGAATAAAGAGTATAGACTTGTAAGTGCACTAACATAAAATAAAGATTAATGTTGGTATACTCAAATAAGAGTACCAAAGACTTGCATTTCAATATATACAATTGTCATAAAAAAATAATATACCATTTACAAGCATTTTTCAAACTAATTTTAGGTTTTTTTCTAAAACTAATACTAAAGTAGTAACTTTTAAAAGATTTATTAATAAATCGATGTCAAATTCACCTATTCAAAATCTTACCTTTTAAAAACAAATTAAATATATTCCTTTTAAATTTTTAATTCTTAAATGTTTAATTCATTTTTGCAGTATGATACGTCATCCTATGGACGAACTCGAGATAAAGGAAGAATTTCGACAACAAGTGTCACAACGGACCGGCCGACTACAGTAACTGCAAAGTACCTCAACAATACGCCGTCATATAAGTCTTCCAGTATTCCCGTACTGACTCCTGATAGAGCTGAACGCTCGACAAAAATAGATGAATCGCCCATATCTGCAATAGCTAGTCGATATGCTAATTATGGGAAGGCAGAAAAAACTACACCAAGATACGAAAAAAAAGACTACTCGAAACTCACAGTACCATCAGCCACTGGTAAGAGTAGAGATGTCAGCCCCATATCGACAACTTCGAAATACAACTACACTCGACCCTCGAGGCATTTAAGTCCAGAGAGGAGAACAACGAAAAGTTATAGAGAAAAAGGCGGAGATTCCAGTCCTGGGGATCGTGATAAAGACATTCCAAACAAGACTGACAAGTCTTCAGGCTATAATGGCCTGTCGAGTTACAAGTTGTACCCACGATCTACGAGCTATGCCCGACCTGCTTCAAGGACTGAGATAAAATCTGACGTAACAGTTAACAGATATGCAATTGCAAACCGTCTTTCAACGAACTACTTAAGAAGTCCTCCTACTGTAAATCGAACGTCTCTTTCGCCGATAAATCAAAGTGAAACAATTGTAAAGAATGAAACTGAAAAACCGGTATCATCAATAGCACTACCAGAAGAAACAGTTACGTCACAAATGAAATCTGTATGTAAAGCTACTGAAAATGGGAATGGCATTCATGAAAAAGACAACGAAACTGAAATTGAAACTGTCACTGTAATCACTCGTCATACATCGCCTACTCCACCAGGCTCATCTGCTTATGTCAGAAGTAGGAGAGCAGATATGGCCAAAACTGTCGAAAAAATTGTAACGCGCTCTATTAACAAGCCAGAAATGATAGATAAAGAAATTCAATCGGATCGATTAGATGATACAAGCCGATCAAGTAGATATGGTAACACGACTAGAACGAGTGTGACTAATTGGTCCTATTATTCACCAAATAGTTATACAGGATATGCTGGTCGATATTCAACACAATACTCAAATTTAAGAGAAAATTCTGCTAGTAATACATTTACTGAAAGGTCAAGTCGCAGTAATAGCACGGAACCTCCAGCAAGAGAAAATAATAGTTTAAGTCCAAATTTTGAAAATAGCAGTGACACTAAAAATAAAATAACATTAAATAATAGTTTATCGGAACCAAATCAAGAAATTGTAGCAGTGTATGAACAAAATAAGGAGAATGATATGTCAGAAATTATTATAAACGTAAATCTCAAACTTAAAAGTGCTAAAAGTCCTGCAACAGCACCAGTTTCAGCTGAATTGGTTTCACCAGAATTAATAGTTACTAACAGTCAATTGCCTCCGCAAGCTCCTAAAATAGATGGAACTGATAAGCCAAAGAAAATTAAAATAAGAAAGTCTAGTACAGATTCAGGTTCAAATTCATCTTCCAATAAAAAAGTTTTAAAAAAGAGAAGCAAATCAGTAAGTTCAACAGAATCTGATCAAAGTAGTGAAATAACATGCCCAAATAAAGAATCAAATTCTGTTTCAAGTAAAAGTATTAAAAAGACATCTTCTATTAGTAACTTACAAAGCGCTGGTAATAAATTGAAACATTCCAAATCCCGAGAAAGCAATAGTCCTGAATCAAGCATTACTCTATCAACTCAATCTTCCATAAGTGAAGATGAATTAATATCAAGGTCAAAAGCAAATGATGTTTCTAGAACTTCTGCTGATGATACATCATTACCCACCGACAAATCTCCAAAACAGACTTCTCCGCCAATGCACCAAAAAAATGATGGTGGCGCCGAAGAAGCGAAATCATTTTTAATTAGAGCACTTGCCCCTGTAACGAATCTTTTTAAAATGAGGCATCAAGAATCAAACGAAAACAGTCGATGGCCTGAAACGTCAAACTCTGAATCGACCGGTAAGGATGTGTCAAATCTTATTACTGAAAGTGATAGATCAAGTAAAAGCAAAAACGTAGTAGCTTCAAATGATGATAATTTAGTCAAGCTAAAAAGTATTAAACCTATTGAATCTGGTGAAAGGGCTTGGTGGTTAGATTCAGAACCGGAAAAACCAAATTTGGAAACTTATATTTCTGGCTTTGAAAAAAATAAACCAAGACAAATTCGACATGTTGAATCTGGAGAAAAAGCATGGTGGCAAGAATCTAATGGCAGCAGCAAATCTGAGCCACAGTCCAATCATATCCACAATTCAGAAAATGTAGATTCTAATAACGAGTTAAAGAAAAGCAAATTCGCTGACGATGAAAAGCCTTGGTGGTTAGATAGTAGTGCAAATATACCGGAAGGAATAGAAAGGTTAACACCTCCTAGAAAATCTTCAAGTGATAGTGAAAAGAGTGAGAAATACAACTTTTTCAAGATTCGTCATATTGTATCAGGTGAACAAAAGGACTGGTGGGTTACGAGTAACGAAAATTCGTCTCATAGTAATAAGCCGGAATCTCAAAATAACTTAAGCAAGTCGGAATCTGATCAAAAAAGCTTTCCATTGAGAAGGATACGACATGTCGAATCTGGGGAAAGACCATGGTGGCTTTCTAGCGACAAAAACATTCCAGAAGGTATAGAAAAGTTACCAACTCCTCCACCCCAAGAAGAAAGCGATTCTTCTGACTCTGATGAAGTTCAAGTTTATGTATCTCCATCTCATATTCCTCCATTTCCATTGCACTTGCCCGACGGTGAACCATTGGGTGATAGGCGTAGTCCTGAAGGTCTAGAAACACCAAAAGAAAACGAAGATTTCAGAGATCGAGTCTCACCTTACGAAAATAATCGGCACTTTAGAAGAGGAAGTTTGTATCAAAAGGGAATGGATAGATACATATCTCGCTACACCGATATTGATGACATACTTGGTACATCTGGACAAATTTATAGTCCTTTTATGGATTCTATATTAGCAAGAAGGACTGGCCAATTAAGTTTTGATGATGATGAATGCGAAGAAATAGATCCGACCCAGGTCAGGATTCATGATAGTACAGCACAGAGACCAGTCATTAAGAAGCTTCGAGGCAGGTAAGAAAAATTAATGTAAATTAACTAATTAAATAATTAACGTGATATAAAGAAGTTTTACGATCGTTTCTGCCCTTGTCAAACACGATACATTTAAGGTGCACTTTATTTTTTACTTCTAAGTGATTAAGCGCTCAAGTTTTTAAATATTTTAAAAGAAACTTGTTTATTCCAAACACCATTTTAGCTAATAGCCAAAACGTTACGAATCCATATGAGTTTTAAAACATACTTCTTACATGTTTCAGAAACGAAGTTGCCAGCTATCGAGATGGAGATCAAGTAAGTAACGATTCATTACAATTAATGACACAAACTCGTTTGCCTTCTCGAAGTTTGAAAAAATAGTGTGCTACTAAAATAAATTGCATCTATAATAACGTCAGCTGGCAAAAACTGGCTGACGTCGACGTCAAGTTACTGAGAGAAAAAGAAACGTGAGACCATGTTACTCGCATGAGAATTCTAGATGTTTCAAATTGAACTACTTAATCTAAGCCTTTTTAGGGTTGATCGAGAGTTTAAAATATATTGCTATTGGAATCTAAATAGACGCAGCATCAGCACGTTAAAATAAAATCTAAGATTAAGTATTCCAAAGCTATTATATAAAATGGTAAATAATTTAAAGGTCGACACTCGACATATTATAACTCTTTCTATGGGTTCGCATTCTATCTTAATCAACACAATATTCATCTTTGATTTTAGAATTTGCTAAAACTAAATTTGCCGGTGTAAAAAATATTAAGACAAGAACCCTGCAATTACCGGTTTAAAAGTCCTGCTTTTATGTTAAATTTGTGTCTCTCTGTGCTTCATTGCTAAGTGAATGAATAACAAGGTACTGAAATAACTTTTATATATGTGCCTTGTAGTTTCATAAATTTTCAATAGCAGTCTCATAAATTTTCTTTTCAATTTAATTTTGATTATAATAAAATACCCATAACTTGAAAGTGTCGTAGCAACGGATATATGTATTCGATATCCATTGATATGACTCGTATATTCGATAGTCCAAAGTTTAAATAACGCCAAAGTAGACTATAATGAAAATAATTTCTTTTGAAATAATGTTACCACTCCTATTAACAGAACGGTTGCTACGATTTAATAAATCTGTTTTAGGAATTAAATCATCCTAGTCAGTACATCTACTATAGTAAATACACTTGTACATTGTTTTTAGATAGGTCAATTCCAAGAAAGCCAGAACCACTTTCTTAGATTACAGTTTTAACCAAAATGTAATATTTTTTAACATTTTAATTTTAATCTTTATAAATAATGTAAATTCACTTTTTCGTTTATTTATAAATACACGTAAAAACACATACATATCAATTTATTAAATACCCCTAATAGTGCTCAAATCGATTGCAGTGTGTAAGGAACTTTGTTAGGACAAAAATATATAGTGTTGATAAAATAGTCTTATGTGAGCAAGAGTGTGCAAGCAGCAAGAGATATGAAGTTCGAATCCTAGCTGAGGTGAATTTTCAACGCGCATTTTAACGCTCAAATGATTCTCTTACAATTACTTTTATTACGATATTAATCGTAAAAAATAATATTAACTTTTGCGGTGCGTTAATAATAGTTTAATATACCCGTTAACCCAGCCGTAACGGAAACCAAGCTATTCTATAACGATTGAATTTCGAACCTGTTGATATTGTGCTTGAATAAAATATATTTACAAATAACAACAAACATAAATCTTTATTGCATATTGTGTATGTGTATTATAGTTAAACACGGCCAGTAAGTATTACTGGCCTTTTCGGGCACTGCAAATAATAGGAGGGTTACGAATTTAGAATAATAATTTATTTCTAGATATCGTCGTTTCAATACTCAATAATAATAGTTGAATATGTAATGTTAATTGGATTCATACAGTTTTTTACTTATAAAAATATCATATAGTAAAAAGTTATAGTACGATATGGTCAAAGCAATTGTAATCTCATAAAAAGTATTCAATTTCATAGTGCGTCGATCGTATAATGATTTTATTACTATTTCTCCAGAATCTCTTCGACACTGATTTTGTTGATTAACTTAAAAGTATGTTCTTATGGAATGTGCACATATCGACGAATTAAAATATCGTAAGAAATCATACATATTTAAGTAGAACATTAACCAAACCAGAAGCATATGTCTCAACGTTTAGGTTGTCGAGCTAATTTTCACTAATTGAAGCGTCTAGCACTTCAAATACGAGATAGCCTGTTTTTTCTGTACTTTATCAAATCATCCACCTGTTTTTTGCTACATCACAAGAAACTTTTTGTGCCTTTAAAGTAAGGCTTCAGTGACGCGCGGACGCAGACTCGATCAGTGAACCGTGATGTCGCATCCTTGAGTCAGTCCCCTATGGGAACATAATGCGGAAGAGAGACGGATAGAGTCCACTGACATTTTAGAAAGACGACGTCATGGGTGATTCGTGTGGTTACGTAAAAGACAAAAATACTGTTATTAACCAAATTTTAAATACCGTAAATGCTAAATCGAGCCAAATATCTTTTAAAGACAGCCATTTGTAATATAGCTAGTGTCTGTGATTTGTCACTTCCATTTAATATTTCCTTATAAAAATTATGTGCATACACATGCATAAGTACCTATGTATGCTCACAATTTTTACATGCGTTTCATGCTTCTTTTAATTAACTAAGAATACAAAAATAAATTCTTTAGCTTACTTCTAAGAAAAGGTACTCTTAATAAAATTTGCGTTCAAATATTATATACGGAGTACGTATACAACTTTAAAAATTAGTCGTTGAAAAGACTTGAATTCATTTACATTTTTTCTCTTTCTACAGCTTCGAAGTGCTACAATGTCATGCAACTATTCGCTTAAAGCGGCCGTAGACATATTACAAGAAGAGTTTAGATTTGAGTGGGTATCCAACTTAGTCGGTTAATACCGACGTGAAAATTTTACCTGAGACAACTTGCTTCGCCGGCGACTTCTTTAGTGATGCTCGTGTTTTCGATGTAGACGGCAGCCGTATAAAGCTGCTCTGCTAAAAAAAACCCGAACAATGCAGTGATCTTGTGTTAGTTAGTGTATTGATCTCAAGGAGTAGCAGTCCAGTAAACTCGTCTGCACTTTTTAAGTTAGTTTTGAACTTGGAGCCGGTTCTACGCCTTTTTTACTTTTTCTACTACCAATGGTAAAAATATTTCCTATTTTTTATGCTGGTTTTCGATTCAAACTTATCTGTAGGGCTATGCAACCTGATGGCCTTTATAAAAAATACACGCGCAAACTTTTAGAGATACGTGAACTCCAGTCTTAACGTAAATTAGCACACATTTTTTTCTTGAATTTAAAATCTTGCCTCTGTCCAAAACTGCAACGGAAGTGTATAAATAACAAGTTTATTTGTGATCAGCATGGGAATAAAAAAGTAAAAAGTGGAAAGTAGATGAAGTTCCCAATGAGTGAAAGAGCCGGTGCAACTTGCACCGGTTTTCGTGCTGGACTTTCGGTTACTTTTTATGTGCACCTCGTTGTTCTTAAATTGTACCATTATTAATCTAAAAAAGAAAATAAGCAAAATAATTAACTCATCGTTATATATATATTGCTGACGTTTACATTTCACGTCACATATCGACCACATCACGTAGATTTCATTCAATCGATATTAATATCGCAAGTTGGAATTAGATATATTTCTCATTCTTGAATAGCTGGACAGGATCATTTACCGACGCTGATTGTAAACCACTTCTAATGTTTGTCGTATTTACATCGCTTTACTATGTGTTGAATAGTAGCATAATTACATATCAATATTATTAATATAGGTCGTATCAAACTATTAAGTAAATAATAAATTCAAATAAGTTCATGTGAAACAAAAAAATCATATTATAACATGTTATTTTTATTATGAAGTACGTCTATTAAGCACGCTATTGAAGGTAGGCATAGCCATATAGCCGGTAGAGATTTTACATGTAAGTTACTGGTTCCAAGGATGTCATGTACGTAAGTGTAAGTATGCGTGTAAGTGATGAACAGCCTAGTGATTGTAACAAGTTAGGTCTTGACTAGAAACAATCTAAATTTGACTATAACCTGACACATAACAATTTTGAAATAATCAGTAGTCATTTGTGTACTAGTAGAATCACGACCTTAAAAAACTAAAAATGCTAGAAAACTAACTTTTCTTATTTAAATAGTGATATTTTAACAGTAAAATATTTCATTTTCTAAAAAAAAAGGATAAATCGAGATACCTGCCTTTTTCGTTTGCATGGATTGTTATCGATTGATAAAGTGTTTACACCTCAGAATAAAAGGCGATAATATTGAGCAAAAACAATGTGACCCAAACAAAGAAGTATTCGAGAAAAGAATAATATTTCGACCAAACAAAGAGCGCCTTCGGCTTGAAGTTATCGCATTTATTTATCATCACATTCTGAGAAAAGTTTCGAAGAACGCTTAAAACACTTTAATGTAACTGTATTTCTACTTTGTGTCTATGAACAGTGAACATGACAGTTTATGCATTACAATAAGTGGCTATAAACAGCTGATTAGTGCGGTTACAATCCTGAACTAAATACATTTTTTTTTAAATACTATAAACACAGTAATACATGCAATAGTATCAGTTGAATATAGTTGTATTCAAAATAAAAATAAAAATGTATATATATACTATACGGGTCTAGCAATTCGCAAAATCATAAAACTCTTTGAATCTTAGTAAAGGAAATATGTACATATATTTCTTAAACGATACATCAAGTTATATAGTCAACAAAACCGGCCCGCTCTTTCTGTTTGACGACCGGTTCACAGCTTATTTTATAGGCGAATTAGCAGGATTGTACTAAAATGATTTAATAAAACATAAAAATCATTAGTCCTTTTGTAACGTTGAAATAGTGACTGCCATATAGTAACGTTTTTTTTTTTGTTTGGATGAGAAAATAGAAATGGACCTTAAAGACATCTGATTTCAACAAGATATCTATTACCTAGTATTTCCAGTAGATTCGTTGAAAAAAAATCCATTGAAATCCTAATCTCAATAGTGGACAAGACATGACCTCAAAGGTCATGAGGTTATCGTCAATCAAATATTTAATGTCGGGTTATGTGAAATCAATATTGGTAACGGAAACTGTCGAAGATCTAAAGATTAGTTTAGTATCTAGTGTCATGACTAAAGTGTAATTCAAAAGCAATCTATTAATTTTTAATCATGAAAAAACATAACACGCTAAAACCTTACTTTGAATATCTAGTTATTTAAATTTAAAGTTTGATACATTTTAAATAATGTCTATGAATACAGAACAAGGGATACTAAAGCTAAAGCAGTAAAACGGGTTGGCGGGACGACAGGTGATGGAAATACCTCGAGTGCAATCGTGCCGAACCTTTCAGTTAGTGTTGACAACTCGAGACATTTTTTCCTTGTGCCTGTACAAAAAGTTGATAAAATTTGAGCATAACCTTCTGCTGTGGGAGTTGTAAGTTGAGAAACATTTTATCATTTATGTTACGGCTTTAAGATATTGACGAAACTACCGAAGTTACATTGATACTTTCCATACTATAAAAAAACAATAGATATAGTAACTAACATAAGTATTATTTAAAAAATATTAACTTTACGCTTAGAAACGTAATTTACTCTTTTGTTTCCCGACAGAATTTTATCTGTTTTTTGAAGAATGTCAAGAACGATAAAAAACACTTAGATAGAGTTATAACTGTGACCTCTTTTGACATCTTTTGTCCTTTGTTCATAATATTTCGACCTATCCAAGTAGTGATGTTTATTATCACAAACGTAAATGGTAGTCGTTTCACGAGATATGAAAACTACAAAAAAATAGATTTTATCTCAAATGTTTTTACATGTTCCGTTACATTTATGATTCACTTTTTGGGATTCAACTAAAATTTGACAGTCATTGTTTAAAAAAAGAGTATATTCTAGGATAACGCTGATCTTGTTATCGTAAGTTTAATTGTAATCATAAAATTCAATTAAAATTCAAGTTCCATATACAGATGGTATTTTTAACCGAAACGGCATTATAAGGACAAAAAAATACGGCACACAAATAATGCTATCTTTGGATATAGAGAGATGCTGATTTTAATTAGTTTATCCGAAAGAAGCTAGTGTTGTTGTTGTTGTCGCTAGAACAATATATAAATATTGCTACTGATTTATTATTAAAAAGTTTAGTTAAAAGAAAATCTGTTTTCATGTCTTATTTTCGCTTCGTACCTTGGGTGTTAATATATTTCTTAGTTCATTCAATAGATAGATCAGAATTAAGTGACATCCTTCCTAAACTTTCCTATTTTATTCCACCTAAGCACCTACCTTTTAGCAATTACAATGTGATTTTCTAATTTACAATTCTAGATCTCTTGAAATGTTTCGCAAACTAGGAGTAGTTTCACATTTGCCAAAATTTAGAACAAAAAATGAATTTCGATTTTTACGGATTTTGTGTCCTATTAATTAAGTTATTGTACTTAATCAATCTTGTTAATTAAACAAGTTGTAGACAATTTGCCTTAGTTATATTAAGTGATATACTATAATATAGTGATTTGGTTGTAGTAGTAAATTCAACAATAATTTATAGCCCGTCCGGTCCGAACTATAAATGATTGTTTAATTTACTACATCCTAATTGTTTAGTCTGAATAACAATAAGCAAATCCGGCAGAAATATTGCAGAACAGCACGGATAAAACGTTTTATTTAAAGTCGTAATACGTGCTTCTGATTCCAAAACAGGTTTTTTATATACTATTTCAAATATTTTTCATCCCTTTCAGAGGATATTTTTAATGTTTAACCACGTGTCCACTTATTCTTACCAGGAGCCTGTATATCGTATTTTATTTTTCTTACTTTAAACATTATTGACTTACTAAAAAAACTTATCAAATTTTTCCAAAACTAAAACACATGCCCGTGCATGTCTTACCATACCAGGTATGTTGGAGTTTTTATAGTTTAAGTCACTGGCCCCTTTATCTTATCTTTTTGCAAAATAATCTGTCAATGTATTAGAATATTTTCTTTATTGCAAAACATTTTTATAGATTTTCAATGATATCACAATATTCAAACCGTAAAGCCGTTGTTGAATTTAATGCTAATTACTTATAAAACGGAAATCTAAAAATATTATTCTCTAATTAACCTTTTTAGGGATAGCATTTGTGCAAACGATGAAGTATGCGTATGATTAATTTTGATTAGAAGCGTTAACACTTAATTTCATGTTACACACTTCAAAACAGATGAATACAAAAATATTTTAAGTTTTACCACCCCTTTATGGTTCAATTTAGAAAACGCTGAATAGTTTCCTCGTGTTCACTTATTTCTTATCAGAAACCTGTGTATTGGATTTCGTTTTAAAAATGACGGAATTTTCAATAAAATCTAAACTATTTCACCTACTTGAAGGTAGTATTTTCGGAAACGACTAAATACATATAAGTTTATTAAGTCTCAATACTTAGCTTTACTCTTCTGACATTTAACAATGATGCAGTTTTCATACAAAGTAATAAATTAATTAATGATAATTTAAGAGAATAAAGTGTCGCGGTTAACTAGCTACAAAAGTATCAGCTTTTAACCTAACACTTTTTTTCTTGCATATAAAGCTATTTTTGTCTTTACTAAATAATAGTCTCGAACAAACCACAGTATGGCAAATATTTATGTGTATGCCACGAAACCTCATTTGCTATTTTAATAAGTTTTTTTTCAGTTAACTATTTTAATAAGAGTCACTTAGAGTTCACTCACACTAACTATACCTGTGGTAAACGAATTTTCTATATCTAGTATCACACTTTTAGAATATAATGTATTCTTATATTTTGCCACGCACAGTTTACAAATTTTTCTACATCATAATACATTGTGTTGTTCATATTCGAAACAACAATTCATAACAGTCATTGTGATATGATTATATTTCAATAGGTATGCTAACAAAACAATATAATGCGTGATAAGCTGCTTACCAAAACATGTTAAGCTTGTAAACTTAGAAAAAACCATTTATGATACATAGAAAATAGCAATTTTACGTTTAATATAGAACTAATCAGATCCTTTCAATTTATTCTGAACACAGTTTACTTAAACAACGTTTTACCGAAAAATATGTTCTATTTTCAATAAATAACTAGGCGATGCAGTCGCTAAGCATAAAGCTACGCTAGCACCATATTTTGGAGCGGAGCGTAATACTTAAAAAAGGTTTTTTTTTATTTCGATGGGAATTTTTGCGAATTTCAAAATTCCTAAACCTGTTGATTCAATTCCACACAAAAAATATTAAAATCGGTTAAGAATTCGGGAAGTTATGGCGTAACAGACATTGCGCCATTGAAGCTGATCCATGGGAGCTTCGCTCGCTCCGCTCCAATAAACCACATTAGTAAAGCTCTACCATCTTTAATTTTCAAAAACATAATATAATTAATAGTTATGAATGCACTGCAAACAATATGTATTAATATATCTCATTTATATTATTTTGTAATGAAGGCAACAAAAATCGCTTAACTTAGTTTAAAGAATCTATAATTTTAACGTTTCAACTGTCCAACAATGTAATTTATTATTGTGTGTGTCGAGAACTATAAGTTTGATCATTGGCGATCTTCATGCACAGTTCAACGACCCAGCGATCGCGTTAGGCTGCCAGACGGAGAATGGAGCTATGGTCAAAATATATATGCGGTATTATGCATATTCTATAAAATATTAACAAGACATAATGACTTTACTGTTTTAGTAGAGTCAATATCGTATTTAAGATATAGTAACAATTAAGATATCAACACTATCTCTTTTAGTCTTTAAAGTATTTTAATATTTTCATAGCTTTTATTATTGCCGAATGTTATTTTAAAGACAGCTTTTTACATAAATATTACTTTCCTTCGATGCGATTGAATGCATAGTCTTGAAGAAATTCCCCTAAGATAGACTCCTTGTTTTGATTAATAAGCGGTCTTCCAATTAGATTTTGCAGTCATTGAAATATTCAAATAAAAATTATAGCCACATTTATAGTAAACTATGTTACTGTTCCTGTCTGTATCCCTTTTTTCAGAAGAAGTTAATAGTTTTGAATCTAAAAGTAACACTTTTAAACATTAAAATAATTGGGTTATTATATCCAGGCCTGTCTATCTCAGTATCTAACTGTAAGCATACAATATCTTTCGATTGCGATAATTGTGAATGAATAAGTTAATTAACACAAATTCTTGTTCAATGCAACGCTTGTTTACCCCATCCTTACGATGGTGTAGGGGATACTGTGCCACCGCAAAATTTATGCAATCCAGAAGTAATACCTTATGCCAATAAATTTTTAACCCTAAAGTGACATCACTGATTAAAATTTAAACTTGAACATTACGAACCCCTGTCTTCTTTTTTCATGCCGTCGTTTCTAAATAGGAAGCCAATCATAATTGGCTTCCTTAAAACCCCCGTTTTAAAACCCCCCAGATATCATCATATCTGGGGAGGTTTTAAAAGTAAACCCAATGATTTCCAACTTCAATAAGTTCAATAATTAGTTTAAAACTTCCATGGTCACTAACATTAGTAATATATAATGTTATTTTTTTTATTTTAGAGGTTTTAATAGATATTTCGGTGCGGTTGCATGTACCATCATCGCAGAAAAACTTCCGGTTCTTATTGCAATACTACCACTTTAACTTCTAGCTCTTCAGTAATAATCGCACATGGAGGAGCATTTGCTCCAAATTATCTATTAGGGATAATTTGGAGCAAAATCAAATATAAAAATAAAAAGATAGTAAAAATCTCGTTTTCTTTAATATTAATATGATAATTTTGTCATGGAATACATGAAAACAATTATTTTGTAAACTAATATGAAAAGCAAAGTTCCTATCGAACAGATGAATTGTATTGACCTACTTTACGCGAAACCGATCGAACAAATTAATATTTGAGATGTATTGAAACGCTTGCTATATGTAGGAAAGGCCGTGATATAACTATATACTCTGCCAGCTAGTCTACCTGCCTAGGTAAACTATATAGGGTAGAAGTCAAAGGCGTCCAGCCTTGGGATCGGATGGGTCAGTCGATTACTATCTTGTGCTCCTGCGTAAGCGTCATATAGTCACGTTATTATGCAAAACACCATACTTATTTGCTCTTGAATATTCGATTGTGATTTCTTTGTAGGAATTATATTAATTAACTGCTGACCTAAGATTTTATTTGTAAAAAGCACACGTGTGAAATGAAAACATTTGTTTAACGATATGCATTAAATATCCCGTGCCAAATATAATAAGATTAAATAATGATAAATATTAAATTAATTACTCTTTATAAGTTAAGATCAACTAAAATGTCGTATCTAAGCAAAATTCGTATCGATCGTTCGTCGATCGTTTTGATCTGAGATTAATAATATTGTTTTAAAGTTTTGAGTATTTGTATTGAAGGCAACTATTTTAGCATAAGTATGAAGGCCTGTGTATTAAAAACAGGTTTGCCCTATACGTAGTAATTAAGGTACAACAAACAGTTCTATATTTATGAAAATAATTTGGTTAACAAAAAAACAACAGTCAAAAAAAGCTTCATATAACAGTGACTCCTTTGGGAAGCCGTATGCATACAAAAAGGGGTGCTTTGAAAAGTACACATTCCCTTGGCATAGTGTCGTGGTTTTAATATGAGCGGCGCGGAACGAGGGCAATTGCAGACGCTTATGGCGATATCAAAGGATTTTAAAGTCGTGTTATGTATTTAGTAAATACTCCCTAATTTTAATTATAAGAATATTCTATATTAATAACTTATTATGATTTTAAAATTATTTTAAAACTTAATAAAATGGCTTGTATGTTTTCTACTGAAGTCCTATCTAAAATTAAACGCTTTTATATGCGAAATTTCAAGGTTCTCTTTAGAATATTGGATAAAGTTAATAGTTATCAGTATTTATTTTACACGATTAGTAGAAGGTTGATATTTTCCCTTTATAAGGAGACCATAAAATCCATTAAGCATTTATTCGAACAAATTATTAAAAAACCTATTTTCGTCTTTTCGTTGGTCATTACATGTCATCCTGATAGGGTTTTTGAACATCTTAAAAGTTTGTTATAGATTCATCAAGATTTATTACCGGCAAACAGATACTTTAGGTGAACAAACGATCTATTGTCGTATCGTATAACTGTTGTTGCTTTTTCATTATTATTTTTAATTATTTCTTTCCAACCCTTTCCTCTCAACGTTTTTAAATCCGCCGACGACGTCGACGATCTATACAAACGCAATATTCACGTAAGTTAGTTTTGCCTTTGAATACTTGCATTAATTCAGTCCCATGCTTAAATCATTATAGACGAGAAAAAATTGCTCTGTAAAATCAAAAGGAACGCGCCGCCGGCCGAAGTGTTTAAAATCGCAGTGTGTATACCCTTATGTGTACCCTTAATCCATATGATAATCTTTCTGGAATCATATTCGAGATGATTCTAAACAATAATGTAATAATTTTTATATTCACAGGACAATTCATAAACATATGTAATGAAAAGAAATAGAAATATCCGCTAATACTGGAACCCAAGAACACTTGTCTCTTTGGTGATCGTGGTAATGAAATGAGTAACGCTGACATTCATTACCAGTCCGCGTGAATAAACAGACGTGGGAACACGCACATGCGTAGGTGTTTCTAGCTACTGAGCGACATTATAATTGAAGTCATGTTTGAGGTTGTCTCAAACATCGATGTGAGAAATTGTTATTATAATAGTACAACGTCTTTTATACTGGAACTAAACTCGTCAGAGTTCATTATTCTATAACCTCAAGTAAATAGTCAATTCTAGAATCATAAAGTTATGACGTATCTAGCGTAAGACCTTTTCTATACTGATTATCCACAGATAACAGTATTACATTATTATAACAATACGTATGTAAAATAACCATGATTTGTCATTTGACCCTTGCCAATAATATATCACTTCACATTTCTTCTATTCCGGGAGTTTTGACTATTACTTATCTTATTGCAGTGTCAATTGGGAATTCTGTCTGTTTGTAACTGATTGAATAATTTACGGCGTATTGTAGTTGGTTCGTTGTTAAAGATCCTAAAAAGTAGTAAATAGATCTTGTCAATCTTCGAAGGAGGAGGGTGAAGAGCTCAATGGCACAGAGGTTGGCAAATTTGGCCTATAATTGCACAGGTTAAGTAATAATCACAATGACCGGTAACCAGATGGGTGACCATTAATTAACTATCTTGAGCTCCTCCTTAACGCGGAAATAACATTAAGTTGCCTCCACTTGCGATGTGGATTATAGCCGATTACACCCTTTGGTCTTTTTAACCAAAGAGAAGCCCTGTACCCTTGGATTGGGGTCATTAATAGTCTAATGATGATGACAATGAAACTTCAGGCGGAATGTTCACTTCACTCTACAGAAACCTTTAACTATTTTTATTTATTTCATAATGGTCACTGCGATTTGTAGAGTATGGCAAAAGAATCTTTATTAAGATACTTAGAAACTCAGTTGAAGTTGCAAGGAAATCGCGTATGCTTGTTCTCCAGCCATTATCAATATATTGAGCTTCCCTTTGTTGCTTTATAAACTTTCCCCACAGATGATAAATCTGAGGAATAATAATAGGCTGTTACCTACCAGACCTCATGATGTTACAATGACTACAGATTCAGCCGGGAACTTCTTAATGCTGAAAACTTTTACACCGGCCACACGAAGTGGGCCCTTGCGCTGCTTAATTTCCACTATCTACTGTGCTACTGTCCAATCACCATCCTTAAATGTTCCAGCATCACTATTTTAGATTATAAAGCTTTAACTCCATTACAACAATTTTAACATGTCATATCTTATAACTGTCTAACTCGATCTAATACATCTATTCTATACATATTACATGTTATTAGAAAGTAACTCTTCAAGCAGGCATTCTTTTTGTGTAGCTTTGAATTTAGTTGTCTTAGTAATGAGTCCGTTCTTGTCTTAATTACGTGTAACAAGCTAGGCGAGTCATACTTCCAAATCGTAAGCCCAATGATCAAAAACTTTGCCCACATATCTTTTAATTGTAACCTCTAAATTGCAAAAGATTTATTTTAAAAACCTTAAAAAAATTCTTTTTTTTTACAATGACGTTAAAAAAATTATCTTTCAACAACAAACTTAATAAGGATGTTTTTCTTAATACTTACTGTAGACATCATTATACCAAATGTCCATAGTTATTATTAAATCAAATATAAATGTTTTAGATAAACCGTTTAAAATAAAAAGTGGTCCCTCTTTTAATTATATTATTACTGTCGGAAAATTAAGAGAAGTAATCGGGCTTAAACAATTTTTACAAAAAAAATCCTTGTCATCCTGATGTTCCATTCGAATGCTTTTGTTTACACCTATAAATTTAAAAGGGGCCGTTTTGATTCATTTCAACAGAAGCTCCTTATAAGCCTTATGATTATAAGTCTGTAGAGCATAGCGGTACTGGAATTAGGATAACCTACTCTATTCCTGCTTAATAAGGCGGAATATGAAAAAGCAGATTTAAAGCTTACGAAGCTCTACCTTAAGAATTCCCTATTATTATCTCCCGCATTCTAAAACGTCACTCGGTTATCTTTTTTTAAACAATAGAAGTAGATGTTGGTCATGGGAAATGCCCACAGTAACAGCTGAACTTGGCCGGCTTAAAAATGATGAAAAAATCTCGAATGAATCACCTCATTGAACTTTGTTTTGTATGTTGGTGCCATTGTTAGTGATTATTGAAAAAGAAAAAATCAACTATTGTGCGATGTGCTTGACTATGACATTCTGTTATATGTTCTAGCTTCTAATTTTTGATTAATTTTAATGAATATTTTAACTATCTTTTTTATTTACATACAATAATATATTCATGTCATAATATGCTTAGTAGTAATGAATGTAAAAGGCCACTCACTCTCATCCGAAAAGTCCAAAAAGTACACACTGCAAATACTTTTACAAACTGCCAAGAAAAGGTAAAAAATAGATTGCCATTGTAATATATAGTGTATATTTAGTGGGTATATTTATCTTCTTTTATAAAAATAAAAAGATCTTCGGGCATGGATAAAGATTGGCAACTGGTTTCGACGCAAGAATTATTATTCCTTCTACGTAACTAATTTCGATGGGGCAATTATTCTTCCTTTAACGAACCCACGTTTTAGTAGTATAGTTACGTACAAAGAATTTCTTGTTATAGTTTCGCTGAAATATAATTCTTCGTTTTACGGTATCGATTGAGATTTTATTCTCCGTTAGTTGTAATATTGATAATCATATAATTATTATAGGCAAGTCTGTAATAATAAAATATCTAAATTATAGAATTACATATTTGTTTTACAACACACATTATTATTGAACAAAAATATGTTAGTGGCAAATCGTGGAATAAAATAAACCTACTATTGACGCAAAAAAATTGCCTAGCCTACAGTAATTTTAAATCTTGTTATTTCGGTATTTTTAAGAGTTTAAAGTCCTGCTTATATGCATGTCTGTCACTTGTGCCTCTTCGGTAACGTATTCAACAAATTAACAATGGTTAGATGCCTTCTCCTAATATTTTCTATGTCAATCTTACAGATTCTGCGTAGTTTTTCAAAAGATCTATCGATATTATCTCTTCTAAGTGTGTTTTTAAAAGAGTTTGCATATTCTTTGACTAACAATGCTAAGTTTTAATAGAAAATTGTTATTCTATGCACGAAATAAATTTCCTAAACTTCGAAATTTTTTCGTAACCGTGATTTCGTAAAAAGAATAATAATTCTTCCATCGGATTTAATCACGTACAAGGAAAAGAAATTTCTTCACCTAAACCAGTTATTTAACTACGGCTTCATAAATGGCCAAAAGGAAATTAACATTTATCACACAAATTACAAAAATATAATACTCGTACTATTCATTCTTTGACCACGGAAACTCAATGAAATATACCGAAGAGACGACCAATCTTCTGATATTTTATAGAGTTACTTACTTGTTGAAAATCTCATTCTGGATTTAGTCGGGTTATCCAAACGTTACCCGAGCAATATACTTAATATTTCAATATTTTTTAAGAGTCAGTTAATTCAAAAATTGTTTTATTTAGTAACAGCTATTAACCGCTTCTTCTATTTATTGCACCACTGAGCTATATATTTATGTTAATAAGCTATTGCACTCAGTAATAATGCAAAGATAATAAAGTGTTGCGTTGGAGATTGCTTATCAGTTATGTTTCAGCGGTTTGAATATGAGTTAATTGCGCCAAGATTATTAGATTGAAAACAATTATGAAACGTCGTTTAGTTTAAAAACTACTATAAAAATATAAGTATTACATAAAATCTAAAATATCTAATCATATTCTAGCAGTATTCTTTAGTAAGAGTAGAGATGCTCCTTCTCTAAGAAATAAAATTCGCCTGTAAAAAACAGCCAAGTCTCCGAGCTATCAAGTAGGTAGGTAGGCTGACCGCTGAGCTACCGAGCGTCTTAGTAGCTCAGCGATTAGAGCACTCGCCCGGTTAACAAATATCGTAGTTTCGAATCCTATATAAACTATATTTATATGTATAAAAATTCCCTGTCCAATTTTAATGATTTTTATTTATTGTGCTAGATTAGTTCCGACTTAGGACATAGGATAGGTGTCATTTTAATTTATAACACAGCAACACATGGCCGGGTCTGCTAGTATATAATAATTTCTTGTCACTGTCTTGTCGATGAACTCCAAAACTACTCAACCGGCTTTTATGATTATTTTTTATTTTGCTGGATTTATTTCGACTTAGGACATAGGATAGGTTTCAGTTTTATTTGTAATAAAAAATATTACAAATTATAATAACTGATCCTCAGCAATATGTGGCCAAGTCAGCTAGTGTCTTATATAATATGACAGTGAATGCAAAAACTAAAAAAGTACATTAAGGCTTCATTTTTAATTGATGTGAAACTTTGTTCGAGTTTTACAACTTTGTGATAAGGTAAATGTCTATTAGTTTTTTAATGAAAGATTGAGATCAATAAGTGTTTTTAAACGTAATTTGTAACATAAGCATTTCATACGATTATTTCTTTAGTTATTTTTTCACTAATGCCTGGTCAGAACGTTAGTAGGGTGACTGATCCAATTATCAGCACTTTAAGAGTTAGTCGCAACTTAAGTGCGTTTATAACATTGAAAAATACTGTTTCACCCGTTAAGACGAGTTTTCTAGTTTCAATATTCAATCAGTAAGATGATAATTTGAAAAATAAATGTTTATCTTTATTCAATTTTTTTTTCTATAGGCAAGAGTAAAAAATTACCATCTCACCATTTACTAGCACCATCATCACCAATTATTAGCATAGAGTGAGCCAATTCACAGCACTGTGATAGTGGTACTGAAATTATATGAAATAAAAAATGGCTATTAGTCTCTTTTATTGAATATTTATTAAATATTAAATTATGAATCATAACTTGGTCATTAATAAGGTCTCCTGTGTATTGTTAGCTTTTATCTCTCTTATTTTGTTTTCTTTTTTCTCCTGTATTTTATTAGCTTTTGACTGTTGTTTTTAGTAGCTATTGTCTCTTTCGCTTTTTTTTATCTTATTTCTAGTAGTTTCTACTTTCGCGTTATTTTTCTCTTCTTGTTTCAGTCATCTGTTCTTTGTACGGGCCCCCCTTTTCTTCTTATTTAAGTTGCTTAGCTTTTAATTTGTTGTTTTCAGTCTTCTGCCATTCAGCTGAAGTAAGAACAAATGACATTGTTTCTACATTTGTAACACCTTTTCGTACATATGTTTTTTTCCGTAACCAATACGTCCAGTAATTTGACTGGAGTTAGTAAATATTGTTGACTATCAAGACATAAGAAGTTCGCACTCCCAAGACAAGTTGTTGCAGTTTTTGCAGATGCAAGCTATGAACTTGCATTTCATCTACAAAATCTTCTGCTAATATAACTGGAGGTACATTAAAGGTTTTCGAGGCCAGTGTTTTGGATATACCCTTAATAGATTTTCGTTACAGTATTTCATTATTTTATTGGGCATATTTACTTCATTTGGTTTCAGAGTAGGTGGGTCTGAAAAATGATAAAATGCCAGGAAAACCAAATTATCAGCATGCTTTTGCATTCATTCATTTCAGCACTATGCTGACAAATGGCAAATGTAATTTCAGCACCATGCTAAGATTTGGATTGTGGATGTATAAACTGAATGTAGAAATAAAAAAAAAATAATTCTATGCATCAAATAAACACGGTTTACAATCAAAAAATTGTTATAAGTATTTAAGTACTATTTTCCATTCATCAGCACTAGTGCTGATAATTTGGAATTCGCAAAATATTAGATCTATATATCAGCACCACATTTTATAACAATATATTACCATATTCTCAAATTTTTATTTTCAAACTATCCTCATAAACCATCTAAGAAATCAGATAAATCAAAAATTTCAGTATAAATTATGTAAATGATCTAATATAGTATATAAAATGTAAACACGTGAACTTACCTTCGATCACTAAGAACAGGCAAAAATAGGACAAACTGCAGGACACAAACCTTTGTTTACAAAATTTTCGCCATTTTGAAGTCGGAAAGTATGGTATTGCTAGGAGAAGGATCCCAAAAACATCAATTTTTTTTTTTTAAGTAGTAACCCAAATGAGTTAGTGAAAACCTTATAATTTAACTATTTATTAGGAGTGCTGATTATTTGGTGCAGTGCTAGCATTTGAATCAGTCACCCTATGTCCCGATCAATCTGTCGTTACATAGCTTTATATTAAATTAAAACAAAATTTGAACGTTATTTATATCTCCGTCGGTCCTCATAGATAAATAAAACTAGTCATTGAAGTTTCAACACTTGTCGGTAATAGTCATTTGGTGTTTACGAACAAGTACAGAGATTTGTTCTAATGCTGATTCATATCCCGAGCTAGTCACGCCAGCGTTAGACAGATGAGCGAGAAATATAAAAATGTAGACACTTATCACACTCCCGTGACATTTCAAGGTAGATGCGTCCTTGTTTTTTGGTGAAAAACTGAATGCAAGATCGGTTAGTTCTTGGATTTGAGCTTCATTTTAAGCGTTTCTTTGTTCCCTATTACTAATAAAAGAGAAGAAAGTGAGGAGAGCTTAGTGATTGGTGCATTGAACCTATGTCTAGTCAACGGTTAGCTAGTGAACAGACCTATCTCGAGCTCGTCGAGTATCTAAAAATATTTAGCTATAGATTCCAGTTACACCAGTAGCTGTCCCACCAAACTGCACTGAGATTTTATTCCTAAAATGATTATTAGTAAAAAAAATCCATAGCCACGTTCTTAAAATATTATGATATGGCACTTGAATTAGGCATAAAAAGCACTTAGAAAAATTCAACGAGTTTGTCACGGTTTCGGTAGTTTAATGGGTAGAGTAGTCGCCTGGATAGAGAAATTATGCGAGTTCGAGCCGAGTTCGAGAACAGAAATATATTAGTCTTTACATAACAGAAGCAAGTTAGGTAAATTAGGAATTGATACGATAAAAAGAACACAAATGGAAGTGAAAAACATAATTAATAATTCTTCTTTGTACGAAATTTGTCTCAATCTTTGCTGATTTTTTTAGTCCCTGACCAAACATACAGTTGATGGTATATTATAAGGTTGATTGCGGACGTTATAGTTTTTAGATATACCAAATAATCAGATACCAAACCTTATTTTGAATTTAAAATCTAAAACTATACATACTTTTTTAAGAAACACGGCCTCTGCACTGCACCTTTTACAAATATATTACAAATTGTTTATATTAAGCCATAAATCTCTGACGTAGCAGCAAAGGGGACAAAGTACTACATACCCTGACGAAGCACATTGGTCACAACATCCGCGCAAGCTGAAGGATCGCTAGAAGAAAAGCAAGCCTGCCGCCAAGGATAACACGCAAAAAATCAAACCAAACTATTTATATATACTACAAAATACAGGGACTTAGTCCGGCAGAGTAGAAGAAGTATTGCATCTAAACATCGAAATCCGTAGACTAAAAATCGGAATTATGGTCTTTTATTGCGATCTTCAATCCGCCTGCCAAACGTGGTGTTTATGGCTCTTTTATTTTAGGGAAGGCTAGACGGAGGTCTAGCAGAGGACGTGTTTCGGCTCAGATGATGAATGCTATGATACATTCAATGTGTAATATTTAAATGTTATCAAATACTTCTCAAAATAATGATAAATCTACCGACTGATGATAATGTGTATATTTATTCGAAAAACACCAAAACTTACCACCTAGACCATTGAATCAAACATTTATGTTTGCCAAGAACAATTCACACAAATCCAGGTTATGAAAACAATTCTTAATAAATATCTATTTTTAATATTGAATTAGCGCAATACTTGTTTTATTCTGTTTTTAGTAATGATGTCGAAATCTATTTTATTTTATCTTACATACAAAAAAATGACGAATATGCTAAGAAATTCTCCGGTGTCCCAAGATATTGTATTAAACAAGATATTGTGAATTTATGCAACACTTGACTATTTTTTTACACACTTCTGTGCCCAAGCATTGAGAGTTTGAAGAAAGAAGGTTACAGTCTTGTCTATTATCGAATATTAGTTAGTCGGTCTTGTCTTAAGATTCGTTACACCCTAATAATAACCTAGCCATCGCGAGTGAGCCATAGTAATCACTTGTCATGATGCAATCCGTATGCCTATCTGCCACCTATGCTATTTAAAATAATTTCCGATACCTACCTTGGTTTAGGTGAATGTTTCGATTCAGTACGATACCTCAGATTAACAGCTGACCTGTGACCTTGCTAAGGGTAGTTGTACGGTACAAACATGAGCGGCTAGCGGCTCGTATTACTTATTGGCATTTTTATCTCTTATAACAAATGCATTTACTATTAAACTCGCAACAATTAAATTTTATGTTTCATTCATACAAGTTGAGTATAATACACGGTACTATTTAATATATTATATATCTAACACAAGTACATACGTAACAATTTTTAAGTGCACAAATCTCTTCCGATTCTTCTTATTCGTATATCATATTAGTACAACGTAACTGTATTTTTAAATTCCAAAAACATTATTTGCCTTTAGTTCTAAATTTCAAGGATTCGGACCTTAAGTAAGAGAGTAATTTTACTATGTGATCCCGCTACATCATGCTTAATCTATAATGATTTTCATTTTTCTTATGATTACTGACACTAGTCTTATGATTGTAACTTTATAAGATTGAACTGATGTTGCTATAGTTTTGTAGTCTTGATATTTCAGTTAAATAAACATGGTTTAGCTAGTAACTGGACTAAAGAAGGCGTACGTAAATAAATACTCTAAGATATTGAAAGGTTGTTGAATGTTGAAAGTCATTATTATATTACAAGTTTATTCTCGATATTTCTTCAAAAGTTGCAAGCTTGTGGCAAACGTAATAGTATTGTCATGGTCAATCTCGTTAGCTGGCATTCGAGCAATACACACGTGGCTTTGTAACGTTCAATCCTCTTTATTTACAATTCCACACATTGTCATCTTTCACTGTCCGCATTTAACTTAGTTTATTTCATATGATGTGGATCTATAGAAATCATCCACGTTAAATGGCCATTGCAAACGATCCTTATACGTTTCGCCTCTTTTGCTTCGAACTTCATCCGCAAAAAATGAATGTTTGAACAAAACACTTTTTTACGGATTTTATCACTGTTCATTTCTAGGCAACGAAGTTCAAACTTGGTTATAATCCTTAAATGCAAGATGTCGCAGTTTAAAAAGTTAAACTTATGTCATTTTCTATATATAAGTCTGCGAGTTATCGTAAATTAATCACTGCTCTCCAGGCAGACAGCGAGAAATAGAAAGGCATATCACAATAAATAAACTATTTATGGTTTTTATATAACCTTTATTCTAATTCAACGAAATAAAGAAAAAGAAGACAAGAATTCTTTTTCAAATCGTGTGATCTGCAATTCCAATAAACGTATAGCAATAAATATCTGTATCTCGATCCAGATTTCTAAGTGCCGCGGGAAGACCGCAATAACATTTGTTACCGACACTATAGTTAGTAAGTAGTACCACCATCTCAATATCTGGTATCGGTACAGACAGCATGATATCAATATCAAATTAAACCGACTTATTGATTTCATCAGATGTTAATGTTTTGCTATAGATTACCAAAATCAAAACACATACATATATATAGTTTGATATAAAAACCTTTACGTATAACGCTTCCGTTTTCATGACGTATGTTTTTTTAGATGTATATATATATACATAACTATCATCAATTTTATTTTTGTATAACAGTACTCATAGTTAGAAGAACAGCAGTCTTTTTTTTATCATTTTATAATGCGATATCCTTTTATAAAAACAAGAAAAATTCCTGCCTGATAAATATTTTAAGCCTTTACATTTATTTAGTTCCGACTGTACATAGGTACATATGTTACTACTATTCAAAGATGCTATCTCGACTTTCAATGCTTTTGATCGCCTATTGTATAGTCCAAGTAAGTAAAAGGAATAAAACATGTTTAAATTGATATTTTTTTCTTTTATTTAAATGAAGTTGCATTGTATTGTTCTAGGTATAAGAAAATATTATACACAAAGTTCAAAAGTTTGGTCTTTTATTTTTGTTAAAAACAGAAAAGCTTAGCTTTAAAATCATGTGTAAAAAAAATTAAGTACAAGCGGTTATTGACATTCTCAGGCCAGTCATTTTGTTCATCTATTTGATGTAAGGTTCATCAAAAGGTTTATATTGGTTTTATAAGCTTTTTCTACTACTTTATGAGTTGTTAAGGATAATTTTTAGCATTCAACTACATCCTTTCATAATGTTTAAAATGTTGTTGTTCTTTTCTGTCTATATTACCTGATGTTAATATTGGTTAGGTAACCGTCATATAATAAGAGAGAGATTATTAATCAAACTTTTAACCAATTAGCACCAAGATTATCACTATATTTTGGTTTACAGAAGTAGTTAATCTAATACCAAACTGGCACGTCTTGACGAAATGCATGTTGCATGACCACTATTTTAAGTGCGTTGACTGTTCGGACAGCGGAAGTGGCAAGTTTGGCGTCTGTTCCACAACAATAAAGTATCGGTAATATAAATCCATACATAGAAATAAATAAAATAAACATAAATAATAAAACATTACTTTCTACTAACAGAAATATGAAATGAAGTATAATAACTCTTTAAAAAATATTACATTTTTAATTGTATGAAATTTAATTTGTCTCAGGCACCAAGCGAGATTCGAATCCACAGCCTCTTGATAGCCGAGTGAATGCTCTTTCAAAAGCAAAGCTTTATTCAGCTTTAAAAACACTTGGATAAATTTTACGAGTATGTCAAGGTGTGAGTAGCTCGATTGGAAAGCACTCCCACGGATATCGAGAGCGGTGGGTCCTGTTTGAGACCTGTGACTAGTTTTTTTTTTATGTTAAATTACAAAAGATGGTGCTATAGTTTAGCTTAAGAAAGACTTTTAAAAATTCAACAGGTCTGTCATGTTATTGGAAGCTTAATCGGAGGAGCATTAGCCCTAATTACAAGCCAAAGCTGCAAATATACTATGATACGATAGTGATTTCACCAACAAAGCGATAGTAGTTAATCGCTAATTATTCACCTGTGACAGCTATTTTAAGTCATCTGTCTTCTAATTGATCTAATAGGACAGTGAGCGTTCAGATCACGTACTGGTGATCGAAAGTGCGATCGAACATTCCAATACTTCGATCGATATTCAGAAGTCGTTCTTATGACTAAATGGTTACAAAAAATTTGTGTGAATTCTAATAGAAGGTAGAAACAAATGAGTAATTATTAGTTATGAAAGCAAAAGAAGCCACTGACTCTTAACAGTTTATTAACAGAGCGTGGACATTATTCAAATGCATTAATGGTTAATGATTGCTATGCTTTTATGTAAGAATTTAAAGGTTGGTACATGTTTATAATTGGTGACTTGAATAGAACCACAACCGGCACCGCGAGCGAATAAAGCTGGCATGAACCAGGAACGCTTACCAGGAACCTGAAGTTCCTTAAAAAAATCTTAGTTTAATTCCTTTTATTTTCAAAGAAGATTAATAGTTTAAGAAGCGTTTAAGTATATGATTGTCAGACTTAAGATTCATAAGCTAAAAGAGTTTACGAAACGAAATTGTATGACTAAATGATATTCTTATGTATTTTATTTATTTTTCCATAATATTATTGACTACAGAATACAGACAGTTTGTGACCATTTTCTAGAAAGAAACACATAAGAACGCTTTTAATCTAAAGATGGCCATAGATAAATTAAGTGATGCCTTAACCCTAAAGTTATGAATTCCCGAAACCAATTACCTAACTTGTGGTGAGTTTCCTTTTTGGCACATAACAATTTCTATAGATTTTGCCCAAGACTTCGTATGTATAGAATTTGAAAGTAGGTATCTGGTGTTAATATTTATAACTCTACTTGACGATAGGCGCTCTAAAAATACAATTACACTGCCTGACCTTAGAAATTATTTAATCTATTTGGTACCATATTGAGGAGACCAAAACAAAAGATTATTACATATATGGAACTTGTAATGTCTTGCTAATTTCTTGCTATATACTACTTCTCCGTCGTCAAGTTGTTAACTGAAATCAATTTCCCTTTGACGTCGTTTCATTTATTTACTACATATTAATGGTCCTGTCATATAATGTCACGTTTCGAAGCTTTTAGTGCCTTACATACAGCCAAGCACCTATTTGAAAAATGTCAATCAGTAATTGAGAATTTAAATACATACTTTTTTTGCACAATTAGCGTCTGTCCAGATGAAAGGACGCCAATTACTTTTGTGGTGCTTATGCATGGATTTACTCCCATGCACTAGCGCGTTTATCGCACGCGCATGTGTCCAATCCAAATAGTACGATTGTTGCGAAAAAAAGTAGGTAATTGTGGTTTTAAGATATGAAACAAGAACATAGGACATGACACGAAGATGTTTATCCAGTAGGTGAAATAAAGGATTTAAATATGAGTTCCGTACAACATAAAAGCCTATACAATATTGGCCTCACATAGTTGATGAGTCACGATCAAACTTGAATTTTTAGATTGATCTTTTTATATATAATTATATCACCTTTGTTACTTCTAGTACTCTATCCCAATATCAAAACATTTTCTGCTATTGTTCACGGCTTGCAGTGGCAGCATTCATGTAAGGGAACACCTAAGGCGGATTTGGGCTAATGGGTTCCCTTGTGGTCTGGTGCCTTTCACCTTGCCCTTTATGAAGTTACATTTAGTAAAATAGTCCCAAACTACTTTGCTTTTCTAGGACAGAAATGTTAAAATACAAAATTCGGTCCAAAAACTTTTAGCAGTCAGTACCAACTCTATTCTAGTATTTTCGCCAGTTTTAAACAAAACAAACGTATTTTATGTATATTTTTAAAAGGTCAATAATGGTCACCCAATATTCAATTAAATTATCTTGATGACAAATCCTTGACAAAGTTACATGATAAACGTCTATTAAATTTTAAATACTGTTTATTACTTTTCGGTTCATGATAGAAACCATGACATTATACATACTTTTTTGTTGTAAATATGGGTAACAGTAAAAATACAAAATATTGTTTAGCTTTTTATGAGTGAGTTGAAAGTTGACTTTTATTTAGTGTTAACATTTAATAAGGTTATATGAGTATCAATTCACCATAAATACCTTTGATGATATTATGAAATTCAATAGAAACTATCCCGCAAGCTTGGATGATTAACGAATTGTTATAGCGATCAGTTAGAATCACAGTAGGTACATCTTCTGTTCTGTGGCTGAAACTATATTTTCTATATTAATTAAACTAATCAAATCTTTTTAATATCCACAAACGATGTTTAACACAAATACAATACAATATAAAATTTAACGTTTTATATAGTTTATGTCTTGGGCTAAGATTATGTGTAGAAGAGAAAGACAGTACATAATTATTTAAATATAAAATGCTATTGGATTGTAATAGTTAAACCATTATGTTTTATATAATTGTGAGAAATTGGTTGACATATCCTACGAATTGTGTCGACAAGACATTGCTATAGTAACTTCCTTTCAGTCAATGTTAAAGATGTTGTTTACATTATTAATTCTACATCTCTATAATAGATGGCGCTATACTGAATTACATCGAGCTAATGTTTCTGTTTATATTTTATATAACACCCTATGTATTAAAATGAAATTTGTCTACTATTCATAATCATACTGTAGATCGCATTCTTATTTCTTTACGATACCTATCCTAGATTAAACCTAGGTCATCTTAAACAGTCAAGCCAGTAATCATAAGAAGACTATTTCTTTCATGTAGATAAAAGAAAAACATGTTTTATTTATCTTTTACGTAATATACGATGTCGTAGAAGACATATAAAAATAGATGCCCTATTTTATAATATGATACGAGTTTCAAAATAACGACCGAATTTCACCAGTTAATTCTTAGAGTTAACAGCCACGCATGCGTTACAGAGAGTAAGATTTTCTTGAAAATATTAATACAACGCCTGCTAAATACACAAATAGGACATGTAAATCAATGCATTTTTTTATTTATTATATTATTTTTACAAATTAAAGCATCAAAGCGTTGCAAACTTCTTTGTTATTTAATCTATTATTAACTATAATAATAATAGAAAAAAAGTGATAAGGACTACCTCATAACTTTTTTTATATTATTTGCCTGTATGCAAATAAAAAAGCTAGTGAAAGTGTTCTAATAACACTGTCTGCATTCATGAAATAAAATAGATAAAGAAGAAATCGTTTATTATGATATATGCATGTCATATAAAATATCCTGCTCAGTTTAATACCATACTTCATTTATCTTTTCATATCTCCATTTTAATGTGACCTTCAAAATAAATGTGCAATATTTCAAAGTTTAATTATTTAAATGATGATAATTTAAATGACTGGCATATGTTCCAAAATTACAAAATCCCGTTTATTATTGACCGTTGTAAGTAAACTACGCACACAAAATATATTAAAGTAGAACACTTTCGCACTCATCCGTATTACAGTTCGCGTTTTCGCATATTGCACAACAACCGTCGCATTCTGCCCACTCGCTATTACGTAATCTATTTAAAACTAGCAGTGAATACTAGCAAATGACATCGACCAATAACAATATAGAATTTACTGTCAAATTATCAAATCATTTTATATTTCAGTAATAACATTAATCGTAATTTCATAAGAAAAGCTACAATATGATCGATGTGGTTTACAATAACTTTGTAAGAGGTATAGTCTCTAACAAAAAAAAACATAAAAACTCGCAATGAAAGGAACTTGGTCTTATTTTGGCGTACGTCCTACTTATATAGACATTAGGTAGTACCATAATATAAATCAGAATATATATTTATGTCTCATAAAGTTGGTGAACTCGACTATCCAAATCACATAGGTGTAGGTTTTAGGACTCAGAAAACAAAGGCTTAGTGTATATGTGTAAATGGTTGTCGTGACACCTTTTATCCGTGTCATAAGTCATACGGTAAAATTAAAACAAGCGCTATTCATGCAAATAGATACAATGAACTAATGAATCGCATTCATATTCATAACTTTTGGAGAATATCAATACATTTGCAGTTCGTTACTCTTAGCTGGATGCCTAGATAATAGCAAAGCTATTCTTTCAGAATTTTTAGTAAAACATATGAACATCGTTGTAAACGTATTTGATTATAGGTACTTTTTCAATATAAAAAAATATCAAAGTATTACCATAACTAGTAATCATCAGAAAAAACCGAATAGCAAAGCAAGCAAAATTCATCTCATGAAACATTAAGTATGCGAAGCAATCACAAAAGCACTCTTTTGATAATGTAGTACAATTTTTTTAAGCAGAAGGTGCTCTAAATTTTAAAGGTACCAACAGCTACAATATATTTTCATTTCAGATATCTATAATTGTCTTATTTATTTCATTTTTTCATCCAATTTTAGTTTGTATTAATGGGACTTGACTTATTGATAGGTATTAACAGTTTAGACTGTAAAATTTATCAATGTAAATTCTCGTAGCGCGAAGATAAAAAGAATTACCAGCATAATTTGCGTAACAAACTGGGATACAAAAACTTTTATGTGACATTTTCGACCAATACGCAAACCTATCGCTCGATGACCGCGTGTTCCTCGTTAAATTGTTGGTGTCTGGTGATTCTGCATTTGCTACCACATACCAAATGTTACTGCGCCTTCTTTGTTATGGCCCATTATTCACACATGTGAATAACACAGGTGTTCACATTGACAGGCTAATAATGATAATGTAGAAGTGGTCGTGGATATTGTAACATATAAAGATCCTTTTCTTTCCTGAACGTCCTTTAAATATATTGAGAAATTAC
Source organism: Calamotropha paludella (assembly GCA_927399485.1). Taxonomy (NCBI): domain Eukaryota; kingdom Metazoa; phylum Arthropoda; class Insecta; order Lepidoptera; family Crambidae; genus Calamotropha; species Calamotropha paludella. Next base: position 24,567,014 of record OV656803.1, on the reverse strand, counting down.
TTTACTTTCATCTTATTTCATGTCAAGTGAAATCACTAAGGAACTTATCTTACTAAAGATAAGAGAAACCAAGACAAGCACAAAAAAGTGGGCGTCCGGGAACAAGGCGTCTGAGACCAATTGTTCAAGCTGGTACCCGGTTAAAGGGGCTTATGTGAGACTAAATTATCTTATTGCGAGATGAAGTGTTGTCGCCGGTTGCTGGCAGTTGTGATCCTGGCTCTTTGCTCTAGTCCACTCAGAATTAGAATTCATTTTACCCACTGATAATACGACGCTGATTACGCCTTTATATTCTAATTATATTTCTTACATTCACTCCAATTAGCCTAGCCCAAATTAAGTACTGCAATGCTTATGTTATGGATACAAAGGTAATGGATAGACATACATATATGATACATACATATGTTATATTTATAGAAATATTTATTAATACCTATGACTTAGGTGCAAATGCTCATATTCATCACACAAACATCTGCCCTACCGGGACTCAAACCCAAACCCGTCAGTGCGAAAGGCAGGATCGCTACCGCTGCTCCAAACGTTTTAAACAATTAATTGATAATAAGTAACGTAAGTGGCTTTCAGTATATTTCAAAAAATAAGATCTTTTAAATAACTATGTTTTGTATAGGTACCTATACAAGTCTCGAATAATACTAATTATGTGTAATTTTCAAGTTTCACAATAAATGTGTCACAAATTTAAACATAATTTCAATACAAAGTGAAGTCATACAATCGTTTATCGTTTACATCCAATTTCTCGACCACATCCTTGCGGACGCAGTAGAAATCTAATCATAACATCTCGGACGCTTATCGAAAAGTATCAAATCAACTATAAAGAATCAGCGTTTTCGCACCGCTAAAGTTACGACAGCAGTTGCAGTACAAACTATTTTTGTGTCGGAACTACTCCGACGCCGAAACTGTAGAACTGTTTCGGCGTCGAAAAATTTTTATTCATTTATTGAGTAAAGTAATAATCTGTACACTATATCTTACCTCACGAAAATACAGAGTAAAGGGGCAACATACTGCGCTCTTTGCACTATGCTTCTGTCGAAGCTGCGACCACGTGTTTGTGTAGTATAGTCAAGTCAACGTCAGTCGGCCGGTGTCCACGTATCTGCTCAATAGTATCCGGAAATTAAATAAACAATTAAAGCAATCTTAAAAATAATATTTGTCAAGTAAATACTTAAGAATTTTTCAGTGTTATTTAAAAAAAAAGTTTAATGTGGTTTACTGGCACATTTTCATTTTTTGAAAAGGCTCCAAGTACAAAAAACGCTCGGATTTGGTGTATATCTTATTAAAGGATTCTAATGTGATAGTTTATTTTGCTGTGATTAACTAATGTTATTAATCGGATAGAAATGATCGAGTTGGTGAAAGTGAATGATAAAAAGGTAAACGGCACAATGCGGGACATTGGGGCGGATTCGTTCGTGTGCCGTGTGCAGTACTTAAATGATTTAGATCCTTTTTCGGAGAACAACGTGCGAGAGCCCTCCAGGCCTCTGTACCACACGTTTAATACCACCATACCGCTATCGTACCAAATTGCAGCTGTGCACAGATTGCTGCAAGCGCCTCATCGGGTAAGTTTGTATATTTTTATCGCTATCTTTAAACTTCTTATCTTATTTATCCAGAAAAACATGAATAGAAGTTGTCGATACATTTATGTTGTCATGATTGATTCCCAAATTCACATTTTCATTTCCTACTTTTGTCTCTATTTGTATTCAACTCTGCAATTGTTAGGAATTGAGAGGAAATAAAAGTTGATTATGGAAAGTATTACGGTTAATATAGCTTAGTCGTTCTCTCAGCACATTAACTGATCTACAATTTCAAAATTTAACTATAAACAAAAGGTAACTAAAGCTTAGGTTTTTATAAGAAGACAAAGAACAAGTCAATAGATTAATTTCTTCTATGGGCAAACCTAAAAAACTTGATTTGCTTAGCATCTTCAGTGCAATAAAAAAATTCCGATTGAATTTTACATTAGCATCTCAGCCGAAAGACGTCCACTGTTGGACGGATGCCTACTGCTTAGCAGGTGCAGTAAAAGACCATCATTCGTAAAAAGCTGCTGTCCATTTCATGGTCTACTGGAGGTGTAATGTGATTACACCTGTATTATTAGAATAAAAAACTATATTCATTTGTTTTGTGTAAATTTTACTCAAACTATTTATTTAGCAGAAAATTGTATAATGCAGTCTTAAATACCTACCTACACGATACGTGCCTAAAATAGACTTCCGAAAATAAGCTATTTCTAAGGTTTCCGCTAAATATAGTGATGCACGTATGAATGTAATTTAGTAGATAGTAAAATGTTTGTAATAGTTTGTGTGTGCTGGTTACTCACTCGGTATTTGGCTAAAATTATCTGTTCTAAATATCATAGCGCAGCTCAGGTGTGCGCTGTGACATATCATTTAAAGTTCCTTAATATCTACTATAGTGCGATAAATATGTTTGACTTGACGGGATTGTCGGTAGCATCGCGGGTTTTAATTTCTGACAATAATGTGCCGCGCATAGCTTTTCTATTTTTATTGTTAGCTTTTACTTTATTCATTTAAAAAAAAACACCGCGTTTAATACCGGGCTCAAGTTTACCTATAATACCGGCTGCACGAACACGCTGTATTGCTAATGCGGAGAGGCTTTGAACGAACTGTGACCCACAGCGGCCATTAAAAATCGTCAGTGATTTGTGTTTAAGAAAATGTATCCATTCCATTATCATAGAGTAGTATTTGTTATTTTTTGTTGAGTTTGAGCCATATTAAGTAACTGTAAGCACATAATAGAGTCGTAGTCTCATCGTCATCAGTCCATTAATGTCCCCACTATAAGGGCAATAGGCCTGGTCTTAGGATGGAGGCACCGTAAGGAGATCATCCTTCTTCCAAAGATGGATGGTATGGACCATAGTCCATACCATATCCCACAATGCGATTCTAGTGCGGTTTGGTACTCAAGCCGTTAAGACTGCAGATGCTGCCGGGATTAAACGTGTCGTTCGAAGCATAGAGAAGCTCGAGATAGTAAAAATTTGGCCCTCCATTTGATAACCAAACTTTACGAAAGCTTAACCTTATAAAAACAAAGGGTATAACACGCCTGTTATACCTGGACATCGTATTACAGGCGTTCCTATATTTTCATTTATTATTAATTCAATTAAAGCTGTCTGTTTCGGTAACAGAAGTATTCTCTGTATGGAACAACTTAACCATTTTCGTTCCACTTGTAACGATTTTTCGTAACCTGTTTTACCGTGTAAGCTGTTATTACCGCTGTTTTTTGTTTTTGTGGTTCGATCGCACCTACACTTAAACGGTCACATACCACGTGGCTGGCTAGAAAACAAACTTATTTGATTGCAGAATATTTGAGATATGTCAAAAGTGTGTACCTATATAGGTAGTTAACGTTTAAAATGAAACTGCGTTATAATAGACTCAAAACAAAGGAGTAGCAACGGCAAGGTGACAGACTGCGACTAGCAGTTACTTAACAGGTTTTGTTCATAGTGCTTTAAGTATAGACCAGTGCACATCGACTGTTCTGAGCTACCTACTATGTACTTAAATATGATTATAACGTCTCAAAGGCGTTATCAAAACGTATATCAAAAACGATAAATGTAAAAACGATAGCGATTTCTTCACCTTTTGTCTTTTGTGTCATAAAATATAGTGGTGAAAAAAGGCGGATCCTTTTCGCCCTAGATTATAAAAATTCAAGTCAAAATACTATATATAAATTGGAGTTCCCAATTCAAAAATAAGTATAAAATATCTTAATAACACATTTCAATGCTCTTTTAGTTTAATTTCAATAAAAAATTAGCACACCGAACAAAAAAAAAAATTATTTGACATTGAACTTGAAATTGAACGACCGTTTGGTGCAACGGTAGCGATCCTGCCTTTCGCACCGACGGTCCTGGGTTCGAATCCCGGTAGGGGCAGATGTTTGTATGATGAATACGAGCATTTGTGCCTGAGTCATGGGTGTTTATATATATTTCTATCAATATTACTTATTTATGTATAATATATGTATGTCTATCCGTTACCCTAGTATCCATAACACAAGCCTTACAGTGCTTACTTTGGGCTAGGCTAATTGGTGTGAATGTAGGAAATATTTATACTTATACTTATAACTGTATACATTGAACTTTAAGTAGGACACCGGATGGTGGAAACTGGTTATATTTAGATAGAGAAATGCAATATTGTCGAAGAACATGATAGCGCAATGGTTATCGCGTTCGGCCTATGATTGTGTAGATTAATCAACTTTCCGGTCGTTGGATGGGTGACCAAAATAATTATTATGCAAAGGTTCCAGTATTAGCATTCACCAATTCGTATTGAGCTTGCAAAGTGGTTCATGGCCCTTTTCCCCTACAGTATTTTCATAAGGAAGGCATGTCTCAGTACAGTACAGTAATGTCCCAGTAGAGTATACTGACGTTAATTGTATAATTTTATTGAAACAGAAATTTTATATTACAAAACAATAACACTATAGCATGTGAGAAATTTGAATCATTAAAAAATCTTATTCCTAAACTAGGACTCATCCCGCATTCAAGAAGCGGGTGATTCCTCCTATAAAGCTTTGATTATAAACATGACATGTTTATAATCAAAGCTATAAAGACATTTTCAACAGCAACAGTGGACTAGTAATATAGCTATTTGTTTTGTATTGTTAAGTTTGATTGATTAAAGTATGTATAAATGTCAGTTAATGTATGTATATGTGTGTGTGTATGTGCCTATGTGTGTATGAGTGTGTGTGTATGTTTGCGCCAGGATGTACGAACGTGCGTGCATGCTTGTGTATATTAAAAATATTCGCTTGTTACCGGTGACTCTATCAACAACAGTTCTACATAACTTTTTACTTCAATTAGCTTTTGCGAAAAATATAGTACCGATCATAGATGTCTGGGTAGTAAACCTTGACTACATAATAATATTGTTGCAGTAACCCGTTAACATCTGCAGATTTAATAAGACAAACTATGAAGGCCACTATGACGTCATATTCAAACCCACGAGACGCCTGGAGAGGTGACATCACGCCCACTTAGCGATTACTTGTGTGTTATGTTAATAGTAAAGTTGGCGGATCACATTATTAATATTAACCGATTGAAGGATTAGCCAAAAAAACAAGTCAAGTTTGAATATGAGCCAATCTAACTTTTTATACACAATAACTCATATTATTTATTTCTATGTGTTTAAAAAAGAAGTTTATTGAATTGCTACTTCGCTCCTCTAGCTCCAAAAGACGAACTAAGATTTTTCAAATAGTGATCTAATTAAATTCTTGTAGTTGCAGTGAAATTGTTATACCTGTATTTAAATTAAAAGCCGTCTTTATCATATCATCCAACTTTATTCTTTTGATCCAATCTATCTTTCATGATTCAAGTATATAACCGCATTTTCATTTCCTTTCTAACTTGTGTTATTCTTACACTATTTTAACGATTGTGAGATCTAGGTTCTAAATTCCTAATTAAAGCAGTGTTTGTATGTACATAGGTAACATGGCTATTATTAGTATCGAGTATTTGTGAATATGTTTGAAACCTTTACAATCTAGGTAGTATTTTTAAACACTAGTAGAAATTGCGCAACTGCTAAAGCCCTATCACGCGTGGTACAAGTCGACGCACTCGGTATACGGGAGCTATACAATGGCTCTTAATCTTATGATAACCTAAAGGAAGACCGATTTGCCGAAATGAAGTAAAGACTATTTAAAAACACTCATCATCAGAACCCTTGGCCACAAAGCTGTGTCACACACATCACGTCAATACATCACCATGTACCACGTTGTCTTCAAGTTATACATTTTAGGGCTTCATTAAAAATATCCAAACAACTCGCGCCTGCTGCGGTCAAATTTTCGGTAAGAATTTTTGTATCTTGACCAAGTTCAAACATATTTAAATTGTAATAAAGGTAATGTCACAAACTGTAGGAACCGTCCAAAAAATCAATCGTCTGTGTAATCCCTTATGCTCAAAATATAAAACTTATCTAGTTATGTTACTGTGGTTTTATCATCATTTTTGGCAAAAAGCGTTGCTCAAAAACGGGTAGTTTTGCCATAATCTAAACATTTGTCAGGCAGATTCGAGTAATCTTCAATAGTGCAATCAGTAAAAGACCATAATTTAGGGAACGTTTTGCAGTTTTGCCACGCAGCAACATTCTATTTAATCTGGCTCAAATTGGTCTATTTGCGTGTCATTTAAACCACCAATTATTTTTACAGAATATGCGGGCAGGTGTTGCTTTACTTGACTTTTTATATTAAAAATAACAGATGCTATTGCGGTCACAAACAATAAAAATGTAATAGTTTTTTAGACAGAAATGATAACGAAATATTATGATATTGAAGATACAGGTTATTTGTAGATTTACTTAGACTATAAAACAAGACGTTTAAAATTAAATTAAATAGCTTTACCTCTTAATAGGTACAATAAACGGTTTACTTAGTTAGGTGCCACAAACTGGCGAGTTTTATCTTTTAGTCTAATGGTCAGCCTCATTAAAAATTTAATTTTATATAAGCAAAATAAAATTGACTTCATAAAACGTACCTATATAAGTATTCTCTTTTGGTATGCAAAGTTCCAACCTTTTTACTTCTTTAGTTTAAAGTAAAATAATTATAAGTAGAAAACCTTTAGTAGATATTCAATATTTCACCTGGGGTCTGTTTACATGTCCCAAATTAAACTTAGACTTTGAAGAAAGCTTCAGTACATAATGGTAAATCCAAATAGTTATTGGAAATTACTTAATACTTTTTCTATGTGAACATCAAGGCGTCACGGTTCATCACACATAATATATATAAGTACATAATATTTATATACTACTTTATCTTTCCGTTACTCATTACTTCATACTTCACCCGTTTACGTTTTAATCGTGACAAAAATATTAACTATCTTGTACCTTAATGAAAATGATCAAACGATTTTTCGCATTCCTAGAACAAGCTAAAAAAAATCTGAAATATTTTATACAAAATTTTAGCACAGCAATTGAAACTAAATACGTTCTTTAAGATTACCTGTTACAGGCAGTTAATGAACAAAAATCTGGGTCCTGTTGTCGCGTTCATATTTATTAATACTCGAGCTAAAACCCTTGTTTAGTTTAAGGACTAAGATAGCAGATAATTAGTATTTAAAGACCGTGTACTTCATCCTGTCTGAGTTTGATTTACTTTTGCCTAATCTAATGGTCTTCCAAATACCAAAGTTCACCGCAATCGGAAGCCTCATCAATATCATTAGATCACATCAGAACAAATAGTCTTAGAATACATCTTGTCCTTAATACTCTCAATGAAACATTACGGTCTACCTATGAAAGCCCTTTCGGATCATGTCTATCTTAATTCACTTATTAATATCAAAAAGCAAAATCGGTGCCTGTTTCTGTATTAGAATTCGTTATTAAAACACTAGCATCCATTTTCGGATAACCATCGAATAACGAATACTAATTTAAAAAATAACTGAATCAATGTAATTTCGCTTCGCTACGAACATCAGCATTTAATTATTTTTTTATATACATTACATTATCGATCGCTATTTTAAAAAGTGACTAAGTGTATTTTAAACAACATCTAACCGTAATACAAATGTTTTCCAGTAAACTGTTACTTTTTTTTTGTTAAGTTATGTTTAAGAAAAGCGCTTGGTTTGTAAGTAGTAGTTACCTACTTAAACCTTTACTACGAAAATCTTTTCATTTTTCCTGTAGTTTTTGTTAGTACAATAAAAGGTTTGAAAACAGCTAGTTTCAAATGCATCAGTGACTATTTCATGAATTTTTCAACGCATATAAGCAGTTATAGGCTCATCTATATTACTCCATAGTGTCGAAAGAATCAAATTCGCCAAGAGACGGAAACTATTTCAGAATCCGTTCCAGTTTCCACGGCTAGCCATCCTGGCATACAGCCAAATGTGTCCGCTGTATGCACTTTGGTAGACACCAGTCTGCCCTGGTTACGGTCTGCTGGTAGAGGTGCGGCCTGAAGTAGATACTCATTGAAACTGCTGCGCCTCGTAAACACAGGTCGTAAACAAGTTACAGTCACATCTAAAGCTTTAATTATATGTTAAAATATATATACTGTATTAATATTACAAAAAAATACATCAATTGCTTTCTTTTAACACTTTAGGGTCCCTTTACAAAAGTAGTAGTAGTACTTTATTAAAATAGGTAGAGCTAGAAATAAACGTTCGAAAATAAAAATCTGATTATGTTTTCTCTTTACTTAAAAGAGTTTAGAAAATTATTTTCTCTATTTTATGAATTCTTTTCCACGTCATTTTCATGACAAAATGACGAATGTGTTTTGGATCTATAAACTGTCAGCTTAATTTGTTAGTAGAAGTAAGTTGTTAGTATATATGTAATTCAACTTTATTTTGTTCTGCACAACTTCTAATAGGTTCTTCTGGTAGTGGTTCTTAAAAAAATAAGTGGGCTATGAGTAATCATAAACCAATTAAGAAAATAAGTTTTTATTGTAGATTTTTTGATGTTAATATATAACTTGGTTATCTATAGGTGCTTAAAATAATATCTTATTTTTAAATATTTTTTTAACTATTAAGTATTATTAATTTCATTTAGAGAAAACAGCGACATCTGTTATTTAAATAAAAAAACAACATTGTTGTAATAGTTTGTAACTTACCACCGTCACTGTATGCGCTAATATGGTGACATCTTTTAAAATATATTCATTAATCCTCTGTATAAAATAGAAAACTTATAGTCGCCCAGTGGTCGAACTTCGACGTAATTAATTTTAAATAACAAAAATAATCGGAAAAATAAAGACTGAATAAAATATAACAAAAAATAAAATAAAGTATACTAATAAGTACAACATAATATAACAATAGAAATAATATAATATAATAGAATATCTTTTTCTCTTTGATTATAACATGTTTATAATCAAAGCTTTTTCCATAATTTATGTTGGAAATGTTGCTTCTGAGTTAATCGTGAATTATATTTGTGAATGCTTTTAAAATATATTATTGATTACTTTTAAAAGTTCGTTTGAAGTAAATCTATTATACAACGATAAAAAAATAACAATTTTTACTTGCTGGTAAAACTGCTTTACCCGTGTATTGAAGTAATTGCAGTCCTGTCATATACAAAATATTGGTACTGCGATTATGACATTGACACATAATTATATTTACCCATGATTAAATTAACATTCAGGAAGACCATTATAATCTCTTCTGAATTTGACAAAAACTTTACATCGTTTAAACCATAAATATATATATTTCTTGACGACCGTTTGGTGCAACGGTAATGATCTTGCCTTTCGCACCGACGGTCCTGGGTTCAAATCCCAGAAGGGGCAGAAGTTTGTATGATGAATACGAGCATTTGTACCTGAGTCATGGGTGTTTATATATATTTCTATGAATATAACATATCTTTGTATCATATATGTATGTCTATCAGTTAACCTAGTATCCATAACACAAGCATTACAGTGCTTACTTGGGCTAGGCTAATTGGTGTGAATGTAAGAAATATTTATTTATTATAGAAATGGTTCAGTATGGTCTGTATGTAATTCTATGAATTTCTAACGCATATTATAGAAAAAAATATTAGCTTTTTACACTCCTTGACTATATAAGTTTTACCTGTGCCAAATTTCTCACTATATTGGCAAAGACGTAACTTTCTTTAAAAGAGGTACAAAGTTTTTTATTCACTTAATATATAATATGTTACGTATTTTTCTTTACTCGCTATAGTGTACGTACACTATACAGCAAATGCATTGCCACGCCATCTCTTGCCCTATGATGAAATTACGAACACAATGCTTGTTCGCTGTAGGTGTACAGCGAACAAGCATTGTGTGTGCTATAAACCTCTGTCGATGAAATACAACAATCAATGTTACGAAGATGGCTCTACATGCTATTATAATAATTTTATTTTACTGCATTTAAATAAAATTACCCTGGGAATTAATAGTAAGAGCTTATATAATAGTAGTTTATGATACTGTTGCATAATAAGGGTTCTTATAACATGAGTGTGTTTTAAAAAAACGAGCCGTAGGCGAGTTTTTTTATAGTATCACACGAGTGTTATAAGACCAAGTTATGTACAGTGTCATACACTACTTTATCTACTCTCATACTATATTACGTAAAACAATGTTGCAAACAAAACCAAACTTTGTTTAAATATTGAAAAGATTTTTTAAATGTCAAATGTTGGCGCCAAGGTGCAAACATCGATTGTGAATGCGTGTTGCGTCGTCGCGGACTCGTTCATTGAAACCTTTTTAAAGTAGAGGTTCAACCTCCTTGGTCCAGCTGGAGGTTGTATAGGTGTATCGTTATGATTAAAAAGTTATATTATGATACAGGTGTCCATACAAGACCTGTATCGTAATTAAACTTTTTTTTTTATTATTTTTGGCCTGTACGTAATGTTTGTCATAAGCATTTTGTTTTCAGTTTTAGAATCTTTGTATTATAGTATCAGAGTAGATAAAAGAATATAATAACCACTACGTATAAACTCATTTTCTTTAACAATACTGTTATAAGTAAATTTTATAGTTTGATTCAATGACTAACTTATAATTAACTATAGTAAATATTCGATGTTTTTATCTATGTTTAGAGCTTTTCTTTTAGAAAAAGGATGTAAGGTCAAACATATTGATTACCTACTTAATTATTCGATCTAATCAATAACTCAAAATTTTGGTTCTTACAAATTAACCTTTCAATTAAAGTTTCTCAGTCCTTTAATTTGAAATATGATGTAGATATTTCTTTACATGCCCTTATTGACGTCAGTTGGTTTGCAATCAGAATGTTATAAGTAATCATTGCAAATATTTTAATATTATTCGAAAAGTAATAGCTGTTATGAGGACAAAGTTTGACTGTGACTATTTTTACAGCTGGACGATGCAACTCTGCAGGTGTTCAAAGATGGTGACTATGGACCATACCTGGACCTGGACTCGACCCTCGGAGAGCAAGATGAGGAACTGGAAGGTCTTCAGGACAAGTAAGTAGTACTAATAATAAAGCTTTTAGTGAATTAATTTCTCTGATAATTTGTGGAGATGGGTTTATTTTTTTTTATAGTTCTATATTCCTTTTTAAATACACTTAACATGACATAACGTTTTGTTTATGGCATAAAAACACGAATGGATATTCGGCAAATAGTAATTAGTAGGTAAAATAAGAATTATAGTGTGGTCAATGAAAGAATGCGATCCTGACAGGTTGTGATCAAACATGCGACGTAACTTAGCGGTGTCGTTGATTTTAAGATTTAAAAAAATATATAGGTAATTTATTTTCCATACTACTAATTATCTTTAGAAATACGTTAATTTAAAATGAATCTTAAATATTCCGCTAAATTTAATGTTAAATAAATAAGAAAACATTTTTTTAAACCATACTACGCTGTTAATCTGATCAACTGTTTATTTTTGTAGTAATGTAACTTACAAATACTGACTTTTTTATTTGGGTAGATTAAAAAGTAAATAAAAGTGTAAATTATTTCCCATCACTAGTCATGGCCAACTGACAGGCGTCTTTTGTTGACCGCACTATACGTAGTTTTTTACGAATAGGAAAATATTTATAGCTAAAACCTCCGATATTTATTTTTCAGATCGATTAATTTATTGTGTTTCAACTAGGATAAGTGCTCTTACATATTCTTTCCGTTCTCTTGGTATCCATTTCAATTTAGGTATAGAAAAGATGTGACACTAAGGCTCATATTGCATTGCGTTGATACCTATACATAAAAAATACGAAATAGTTGTAAATGACACGAGTCGGGTCACAAAATAAAAATCAGGGAATGATATATAAACTCCTGGATAATGTGCAAAACGAGGGTTGTGAAAGAGCGAAAACTTTATCATCCATAATCGATTGGTCGTTCAAATTTATTACGTATAGATCACTTTTTCGCTTATCAGGTGATAATTTTGACACAGTACATTTTTGCGATAACAATCTTCACCTATGCGGTAACGAGCTTTGCGGTGTACGGATAAAATTCAATTAAAAGTACGAAAATATTTAATCGGCATTAAAATGTGGTTAAATAAGTGTCTAGACAACACAATAACGTAATGACTTTGGCTGGAATACCTATTTATTATTTGGACACTATGTGTTATGTTATGATAATCCCAATTCGAAATACTATTGTAGATCTAATATTTTGAGTGCGTATTACCTATTGTACTATAAGCGTTTATGTTTTGGAATCATTTTGTTCCATTTCTTAGAATATTAACACACCTATTCTAAGTTTCTGTTATTCAAATTTAATTCAAATTTTTATCATGTATTAAATAAATACTACTTACGTAAAACTTTTAGCGAAACTTGTTATACTCAATCAAAACAGCTTTATCTGAAGAACTTGTATTTTATTAAAGTTATGTTAAATAGATTTGTTTAATACGTACTCTTAAGGTAAGGCCTGCTCTTTATGCTGCAAAAAAATACTGTTTAATTTACGTACATTTATAAAATATTTTCTAGCTTTTATTTATAGGTGACGTTTTTTATACATATAAAAATATATTACTATGTTATATAACTGTAACACAGCAGCCCTAACAATATAGGACACTCGAGCGTGTTTATGAGATGTGCAATAATAACAAGTATAGTGTAAAGTTACGCCTAGATGATTTAATGAAAAATACATCCTTTACTATCCATTCTCCAGGTCTCTACCAAAAAATCAAATGGTTGATAAACTGTAATTATTATTTTATAGTTAAATAATATACAACTAACAAAGGTAAAGCTCTAAATTTATAAATAAAATATCGCAGACAATTACTATTATCTATGATAGTTTTAATAATCCTTGCGCTAATAAAAGCAAGTGTTATGATAATTTTGGCCTTTCTTTAAATATTATGTACAAATATGACGCAACAAGCCATATGATTCATTGGACGATATATTGAGTCAATGTTATATGTTGTGGCCCCCTGATGCCGTTAAGCGGGATTTCCTCAGAAGGGAGTCGTCAACGCCACCAATTTGCGGAAGTTAATCATACCCGCAAACCGGTACAGGAAGAACCGATATTATATGGGTTGTGCTTTCGTCAAATATTGCACCAAATTCACATAAATACAGCTATAATATTATTATTTAATGCCGGTTTCATTTTTTTTTAGAGACCGTATCCATAGCATGGCTAAAGTTAAAAAAGGTCAATAAAACTAAATTATCAAAAAAATAAATACCAAATAATTGTTTATCAGAGGGCACACATATAAGTATACCATTTTTTTTAGTTTAAAAGGCTGGTTAATACGTAAGCACAGTATGTGGCATATTTATAGCAACTATCTACTTTATTATAATTCTATAACACTACTTTTTCTGTATTTTGAATTTTGGAAAGAAAAAATGAAATAAATACAAAAAAAAACAATTTGAAAATGGTTACAAAAAAAACACTTCGAATAAAAACTTACAATTGAAGTTTGGAAATAAGACATTTTACAATTACAAACAACACAAAATACAGATATTTGAATTTCTTTTTTTAATTATAATAATTTCTTGAAGTTATATTTTTGGAAAGATTAAATTTTATTTCTAGATTATGCCAATAGACCTGGTTTTTGCTATTGCGGTAACATAGGTATACAAGTTTCTTTTACTTATGTGGCAACTAAATGAATAATTTTATTTATAACATCGTAAATACAATAAAAAGTAAATCGCACAGGAAATTGCGTATAATTTTTCGTAATCTGCATGCCCTCGTTGCATTCTGACATTGGTTTCAGTCACTTCCTTAGAGCGTTAGGTAGGTTTACTAATTAGTACACTATCTTTTATGATTTTTATCGTGCGTATATCGCACAGTTGGAAGGTCGGCGTACTACATCCCAGAATAAGCTTGTACTAAAATCGACACATGTATATTTATTCGGGTTACCGAAAACCCGGTAAGCATTATGGTGCCAATGTGGTTTTCCATGAGATTTTTTACCTAGATTACTTTCCGAGAGCTTGTGCATAATTTTTTTTTTGCTGGATAGTTTTATTTAAAATGCAATCATTTTCAATTACATTAGATGATAAACACACTTTAACGTTGAAAAGTAACAAAAATATATTTTTGGTGTATTTTTCTTTTATTAAGCTCAATTTTTGTATTGTAATAATTGATATTAAAATATTTAATAACTTTGGGAATTCGTTGGATATATTTCAATAAAAATAATTTAGTCTTCCTAGAAAAATCTAAAGAATATAAATCCTGAATTTATTATGTGTTAATTATCCTGTGCTAAAATTAATAACTCTTAATATTAAACGTTAATTCCATTAATATGGAAAGCCTGGAAAATGTTACCACGAGCGAAACCGTGAGTGTTTCCCTCAACAGTTTTTGTAAGTAGTTTCAATCAAGACGTAGTCGAACTTGGTGCAAAAAATTGTGAATCTATAACAATGCACATCACACTATCGTCGCATACATGCTGTTACTTGTCAGTATTTTACAATGCTGAAATGAAAAAGAAATATTTAAAAAAATTAAGGGATATTTATGTATTACCACAAGGGATTATTGGGACCATTAATAATATATTTCGCGTATCTATAATATTCTTTAAAAAAGTGTATAAAATTTATTCTAATATACTGGAAATAACGTATAAGTTCTAATCATAACAATATAAAACAAGCTATTATATAAAAATATCGGCAAGTCACGGTTAAATTTTAAAATTAATATAAATGTCGCACATTGAGATTTACGTAACAAGGACAATAATGTAATTAAACTTTTCCTTTGACTTATATTTCACTAAAATTATACTGTTAAAATTGAAATACATGCCGAGACTGCACAATGACCCTGCCTGCGTTTCCAGGCTAGTGCGTCCGGCCGGTCATTTTGATCTTGATTTCTGACAGAAAAATTCTTTTAGGTGCGAAATATGATAAGTATGGGTCTAACAAAGAATATAACTAATACTTATGAGTCTATTTATATTACGATAAATTAAGTCGGGACAAAACTGGAAAAGTTTGACCGTGTCAAGAGTGATTTGAGATGTATGTGCAGTGAAATAGCAATAATTATTACTGGAATTAATTTTGTTACTCGCAGCGCTCCCAGTCAGAGTTTGACTTCGGTCGGGAAAGGAAGCATATCGTTTTTCTTCCATCACTAATCGTATCGCGGAGTGCCATTATTTTCGTTTATAAACCATAAAGTGCTTTATACCCGTGGATGGCCTTAACACCACTATTTTTTGATTGAAAAAATATGTGGTGTTAGTTTTTAGCAGCCGAATTCAGTGACTGAAAGTTTCACGGTAAGATTTGCAATTTTCTGTTGGAGTTTCGTCTTTTTTTATATGAATATGTATTTATATATATTATAATTTTAAATAAAGGTAAATGCCCTTATGGGATGAGTCAAATCTATATAAACATTTCAATGTAACAAAGCGGAAAGCTTTGTTTTTTCTATAATTACATTTGATGATGCCAATAATTATTCAATTTTTCAATAAGGTTCCTAACAATAGGGGTAATATATTGTAAAGTTTTTAACAATACTATGATATATAACAAGATAAGAAATTTATATATCACATAAAACAACTTTTTAAAAGGAAACCCGTAGAGAAATGAAAAGCTACTCTTGCCTTCATTTTTTTAAAACCCAAAGAAAATATAAGTATTTGCTATATAACTGGTAGCCTACATACTTATGTATTTATACTCCATTCTTTACTAGCTGCATGCTTTAGTTGATTAAAATAATGATTGGTACATGGTGAGTTAATCATGTTGGATATATTATTTTTCTAATTGTAAGATTTAACTAATTATCATTTGCCAACAGGCTGTATAAGGTTCTGTATTATCCGAGAAAATGAAAAGACAATCTCAAGATCGCGACTTCACACGGTCGTGTTCAGTCGAGAGCGGTCCTCGCGGCGCCAGCACACTAAGCAATCGGCTCTCACTTGACTCCGGCATCGAAGAGGATGGCCAAGTTAAGACTAGTGTAGTGTTCGACTCAGAAAATGATATGTCAGAAGACGAAGAGCATGACGGCTATGATTTCGACGAGTGAGTTCACTATTTGATTACTAATTGTTGTCAAATATATAACGATATAATTTTTATTAACTAAATCTTTAGACATTGTATAGAGCTCAGAGTATTTTTAATTTATATAATAGCAAATAAAAGTAATAGACGATAGAAGATACGACTACTTTCTGAAATACTGTTTTTACTTTTACAGATTACCTGTAACCTATGACCTATAATATGACCTAGTTTCTATTCAGGTCTTTAGAATACGCTGTCATATGCCTGTTACAAACGTTACTTAATGCAAAACTAAAGAGATTAAAAAGGGAATTACAAAATTATTTTGCCAATAAATTTAACATTGCGGAGACTTATTTCCACGAATTCCCCGGGTACAAAATATATTTGCAGCTATTTGACCTCCAGTGTGAGCATGCAGAGAAAAAAGGAAAAACGGTTAATTTTAAAGGAAAACTTCTCATTAGCTCTCAATCTATGAAATAGATCAATATTATACCTATCTTATGTACATCAATCATCTTATCGATTGCTTGCGTGGTGCAAGTTCTAAGAAGTGTATTAATAGAATATCAAAATCTGTGACATATGTGTCGTACACAACTTGTATTTGTCAATAATCAGGTTCTGTTTACTCCAATACATCTACTATTACTTTGACTTAAAAAAAGGAACTCTAGGAACGGCCTTTGTCGGAAAGGGAGAACCTGTGCCCTGGCTTTGGCAAAGGCTGATGAAAATGATGAGGAGTTATTAGATGTGCTATAGTTATTAAATTCAAATGGATAGAAGTGGAAATGGGTGTCAGGTAGAAATGAACCCAAAGGGAAGCCAGACGATTTTAGCACCTCATAACTGTTGTCCATCTCTTGTTCCAGTTATTAATTTGACTGCGTTCTAATATGTTTTAAAAGTAATATTAGCTATCATAAATAATACAACTGAGGGACTACTAAATAATTGGATCAGCTTCAATGACGAAATGTGTGCGATGCCATAACTTTATGACTTCGTAGCCGATTTTCGTATTTTTTTAAATGAATCGAACCATCAGGCTTAGGACTAGATTGTGACAAAGACGGGCCGAATTTTGAAATTCACAAAAATAAAAAAGTTATGACCAATAAACTTTGGCTCTATGGGATTTCAAATTGAAACAAAAAGCGCGCGCTTTTTGAAAGTTTTCATTCTTATGGAATTTCAAAATTTACTAAACTAAACTTATTAAGCTTCACTCCAATATATCGTGCTATCGAAGCTTTATGCTTAACGACTGCATAGCCCTAGTCGATATTTTATTTTACTACGAGCTCATAGGTTTTGGATCACATAAGAAGTAGAAGCTAATCAAATGTGAGGCCACCATAACTATTGAACATCATTGATAACTTAACTGTTGGTATCAGAACAGTCTTAATAGCTGCATTTCACGCCAAAAACTTTCTGCGTTTCTAGACAAATGAATGAAAAGTTTGTGTCAAATTGAAAAAATATAATAAAGTGAACACAAACCATCATCATATCATCACCAGCATCACCAGCATCACCAGAAACAACGCGACGTATACTGTTAAAAAACTAAGACTAAAACATTTTTATGATTTAGTGAGCCGTTGTTGTATTTTTTTTTTTTTTGAAAATTTAAATATTAGCTATTGCTTCTTAATACATCTCTATGAAAAGGATATCTAGCTTCAAAAAACAATATGCTTGTTTTTGGGAGGCGTTTTCTGTTATAACAAAGTTGAACACAATGTTACTGAATAAACTACCTTTTGAAAGGCTTAAAAATGTTGTCTTTTTTATTTTACTTAACATTAGAAATCGTTTCCCATAAATTATTTTGAAAATTTAACTGGTTTTAAGTACATTATCTGTACTATTTATTTATCGTGGCTTCATATTATTTCGATATACCGACTTAAGAAGTCAAATTATAGAAAAAAATAATATAAATATATATGTACTAAAGATGATTGAATAAATACCCTTAGCGGTAACAATAAAGAACTACGAATCTTTATAGAAATCTGTAACGTGTGATAACAAGAAATAAGTTTTCTATTGCTTATTTTTACAGTATACCAATAACATTACACGCTAGCATAGACGAGTAAAAAATACGAGTGTGCTTCAGATCAAACGACTGAAGTTGGTACGTAACAGGCTATGAGAGAAAGAAAATGTGTGCTCGCACCTCTTTCTCTTGCTCCTGCAGTAATATATAAAACGTAACTCGCTCTCTTTCTATCTTCACTTATATATCCCTCTCAACTTCCGTTCGCCTCGCCCGATAACACTTTTCGTAACGCTCTCATCACGCATTCACCAGCTTACTCCCCAAGTCAAGCATACGTAAAGAAGTTTTACTTAAAAAAATATTCGGAATATTTCAAATTATTTTTATACTCTGTAACCAGTATAAGAGGCATACCTTCCTAGTAATAGTTTTTTATGATTTAAGGAAAAAAAATCGTCCGATGATTTTTTATAGTACCAAATCAGACGACTCGTTTAATCGACTTCATATTACATTGATGGATGGTCTTTCTCCACTATCTAGGCACCGTTGAAATAACGTCATCGGCTGTTACCGAAGAAAACATGCAGCGATGAACATTTTAATTGAAGTAAGCAGGCGAATACGTAAGAGATATTCAGATAGAGATTCAGCATGTACAGCAGATCGGGATCGGAAAGCGTTCACAAGATACACTACAATAATACATTTTCGTGAGAAGGATAGTTTCACGCTGTGGCACACAGTACGACCTCACCAAAGCTCAGAAGCAGATTCGCATGGAATCGTACCGTCACATGATAAAAGAATTTGAAGCAGCCTCTTCTCGGCGCGTTTACGTTATTGTGTTAGGTGACGTATCCTGGATTTATCAATACGGTCCGGTAGCAAAGCTTCAGTGGACTGTATGATTGTTGTAAAGGACTGTAATAAACTTAAAGGACTTTATTGTTTTAAAATTTACATTGAAAAAAGGACAAAAAAGAATAAGTTTAACTGTTGTAATATAATATTATAATATATTTTTGTCACTTAGTCAATTTCAACCCATAATAATTAAAATTAAAATGTTTTATTTTATTATATTATTCATTATTATTATGTCTATGTCAATTTTATACCCTAATTTAATTTTATTTAAATATCATTTATGGAATTCGTAGCACAAAATCCTTGAATTACAATTCAACTAACTGGGATGTACTTTAATGAATGTGAATTTAGTTTTTGATGGCCTATTTGATATAGCGGAAGAATATAAGATGTTGTTCAGTTGTGCTATTTATTCTCTCAATTATCTGCCTGGAATCCGGTACCATGGCACCGCTGTGATTCATTTTGGTATTCACTTATTTTAATCCAACTACAGCTGGCAATACTTACTTTAACTTGAATATTCAATAATAAACATTGTCGTGCTCGATGTCATTTTTGCCGTTAGTGAATCGCACTGCAGTTATAGAGAAACACAGGGAATGGGAAATGAGTGCTATGGTACAGAATACGGATAAGTATTATAGTGCATCAACACTACATGACAGTGCATGTTATAAAATATTAACAACTTAGAAATTCGGTATTCGGTGAAGTATTAAATCACGAACGTGTTATTTACTTCAATATTTGAACACTATTGCTTTACCATAATTTCAATAAGAAGTTGCTATTTTATACCTAACATTAAATATAAATAGGTAGTAGTACATTACTATTCATTTTTTTTTTCTTAAATAGTAGATTTTTTCACCCCTATACACCACATACAGCAGTGTCAAGGGTCAATGCGTATTTTACTTCTGAGTGACGCACATCCATCATTTAAGTAATTTTTTTATTGTTTATTTCTTTTAATACAGAAAGAAAAGCAAGTTGTTCTGTAGTAATAATTCTGGGCCTCCACGAAAAATTTAAGACCGTCGCATTCATTCTAACTAACATTTACCCTGACGTGATCCATTTATCGAGCATTCTACTTGCTCAGTTAATAAGCAAGTAAGATGCTATTAACACCGTAAGAACGATCGAAATGGCAAAAGTGATGGCGTCCTTCAGGATACCACCAGCATTCTTTTGCAGCCAGAAGCGTATATTTTATTCTTAATTAATGCATCCTGTGTACTTTGATTTGTACAATAACAATTTTCGAAACCGTAACTTAGTTCCACTTATATTTTTTGTAAATTAATGTCATAGTTTCGCACGACTTTTTAAATTCGGTTTAAATTTGAAGTGAAAATGTCCTTAAAGATTCATACTTTCCTTTAATTCAATGTTAAAAAAACATTCACAATTTTTTTTTTTTAATATTCCGAAAAAGCATCGAGTTTATAAATAAAACACATAAAGGGTTTATTTTCAATTCCACAGTTATACAGAGAAAGTGAGCATAGCATCCGTGAGTCGTTTGACACGTTATCCAAGAACCTAAGTGCTTTGAATTCTTAAGTTGAACCCACTAAGAAATTGATAGTCGCTGATCATTTACATGGCCACAGCGAAGTAGGATAGTGTGACCGCTTGAAAAGGAAGGCATGTAGGGCCATTGAGGATTCGCCTACTCTGCAATATTTTTGAACTTTCTCCCCCAACGGGCTACACTGTTAGAAAGTTTAGGGAGTCTATCAAAATCAAACACATCATTGTTTGCTGCATACAAAATTATTTATTTTTGCCTTGACTCTGCCTGGCACCCCGTCCGGGCCCGAAGCCTTTCGCTGGCCTTTGAACCGGTCCATGACCATCTCCACCTCCTCCATGAACACTGGCTGGTATCCCGACGGCTGCTAAGGGATGGGCGGGAGGATAAGTGACGTGGTGGGGAAGAGGCCCGACACCACCCTCGCCAATAGCTCGAAATCCAGCGTTTCCGTCCCTGGAGCCCGGCTCTTCAGCTTTTGCCTGATCATCCCCACGGGTCCCTATCGAAGCTCGACGGGATTCCTCTCCAGGCCGCGTGCTTGGCTTGTCGGATGGCCAGGTTGAACAGCTTCTTGGCCTCCCTGTAGGCGGTGTCCAGGGCCTCCTCGCCCTCCACCCTTCGCCTTCCCGACGTCACCTCTGCAATGCTCTAAGTGCCTGAATGCAGGCTGCTTTGGGCTACACCTCACCAGTAGACCGTGGTCTTACCGGGTCGCCCAGTTACCTTCAGCATGCAGGCATTGCAGACCGCCGCGCAGTGAAAGCTACCCTAATCCTCCCCGCCCGCTCTTCGACCGTCCATCCCTCCCGTGAACTTCAAGTTTCCAAGACTTTCTTGACGTCTTGGAAACTAGAAGCAACGTTTCTTGACGAAGTTCCAAGTCATTGGTGATGCCCATTAAATATAAGTGTCATTCCTGAAATACCTAAAAAACTAAAAGGGTAGCAATTACACTACAAACTACTATTACATATTCAAAATCAATTTCGGTGAATATTGAAGAATTTTCAAAATATACACACGCCGGATGTTCCATACAAAATTTCCATCTCATTTTGATCCCCTGGGTTGTTTGGGCAATATGATAAGCAAAAACACTTGTCCTACTGTCACACAGTCATATGTACATACATATGTAGTACCCATATTACAAGCTATACTTAGTTGGGGACTATGTAGTTGTTGAGATTCGTCCGGAGTTTGTTTTTATTATAATTCAATGATTTTTTATTTACACTAAAACGATGATATCGTCACTCGATGGTAAATTGCTTCATTATAATAATAACAATAATACTAAAACCTAATATTTTCTTATTTTTCAGTCGGAAGAATACACTCTTATTGCGAACTCAGCTACCAGTCCGGGTTCACGCAATCATTGGTAAGCTTCTTAAAATCTCATTTATCAATACACAATTATATGCATTAGTATGTGCCATGCATACATATATACACATACATACGTAATTAACGTAACATAAAACCCGCAATATATCACATTTTGAAAACTACACAGAGTTAAATTCGTTACATTATTATTTAAATAAAAAATAAGCTCTCTTCACAAATGTTGTAATATTTTTGTGTAAGTTTTTGAACGAATGTAATAATAAGGCACCCATAAGGAATAAGCGGAAAATTCAGAGTTCAGGTTCAACTCTACAAAATGTTGAAGGTAGTCAGCGTTCAACATTTGTGGAACGATACTAGCTCATAGTAGAAGTTGAAATACGTTTGTATAATTCACGTTTGCCAGCGTCTCGGTAGCTCAGCGGTCAGAGCACTCGCCCGGATAGCGAAAGGTCGTGGGTTCGAATCCCACCTGAGGGCTCGGAGGCGTAGTTGTTTTTTACACATGGTATTGTATACCTTCTACAAAACTGTCAAATATTATCAATCAATTCTGAGTTTAATTCGTAGAAATTCAAAGCTTTTTTTAGAAACGCGTGGCCGGGTCAGCTATTAATATTATAATATATATGTTTTGTTAAGCTTTAAACTGCTAGATTTTTGTATCCTAATAAAAAACTACTAGACGTGTAGCATTTCTTTATTTCCCTTAGGGCCCTTTTTTTTATTAGACTCTTATTTAATTTCAGATCGAAAAGTATACTTCACTAATATTTTCGTAATTTTATTTCAGAGAAACTTTTGCACAGCCAAGGTAGAGAACTGCGCCGAGCGCTATTCTCTCTCAAGCAGATTCTTCAATCGGACAAAGACTTAGTCCACGACTTTGTCGCCAACAAAGGACTGGACTGCCTGATGCAGGTTGGCAACATGGAGAACCAAAACTACATCGATTATATACTCAGAGCAATTGGTCAGGTTAGTAATATAATTATTAAGTGAATATAAAAAACCGCTTACCCAGTTTCAAATTTGTTTAAAGTGGTACAGTATTTATTTGTAAATTGTAGAATCTGGTTTATACCTAACAAATTATTTTAAACATTGGGGAAATAAATGGTAAATAAATAAATTTTCTAAAAAATTGACGTATCTCACATTTTTTTAATAAGAAATATTTGTGATACATCTACATTACCAGGTATTAAACATCCACTATCATGCACACTACTACTAGACTAATGATAATTTTTATTATTAAACAACGCAAAACATTGGAACTCAAGTTTATATCCTGATCTAGTGGTGCTCACTTATAATTAACGTTTACGATCTCTCTTTTCAGATTCTTCTATACATTGATGGTATGCACGGTGTGATGAACCACAAACGATGTGTTCAATGGCTCTACTCTTTGATCTCAAGCAAGTTCCGACACGTGGTAAAAACTGCACTCAAACTCCTCGTGGTTTTCGTCGAATATACAGAGAAAAACTCCGTTCTCCTCATCGATGCAATTAATGTAGTAGATACCGCTAATGGTAGACAACCCTGGTATAACATCATGAAGATTCTCCAGGATATAGACGCTTCTGATACTGAACTACTCATATATGCCACAACCCTTATAAATATCTGTCTAAATAACATACCTGATAGGGATACATACTATGACCAAGTTGATGCATTACAAGACCAGGGGATGGACGAAATTATACAGTTGTACATGACAAAACAAGGAACTGATTTAGATCTTTTAAGGCAACTACAGATTTTTGAGGCAGTTTTACTGTATGAAGATGGCGACGAGACCGGTACAGCACTAAAGTAAGTATTTGAACCGATTTATAGGTCATAGGCAATAATAAGGTCTTTAGTAAAAAAGAAAATAAAGATTGGAATTTATAATATTTTTCAGGCAATTAGATGAATCTGTAGTAAGTTCAGTACGGAGACGGAGTCTAAACTTGAATTCTTGCGATAGGAGGAAATCTAAAAAACAGCAGTCAAATGAAAAAGGTTTGTTTTTATTAGTTTTATTTTCATGGAAACAAATAAAAAGTCATTGGAAGTGTGTTTATGAGTAATTACAAATTTTCGTAGTTTTATTTTGCATGGACACGCTGTGCACGTGTTGCACGTCTTGTGTTTTATTTTGTATATTGGAGTAAATGTTTATATCATAATTCTATGTCATGTTATACTGAAAACATAATTACATCAACCATAATCGTCATCTTCATAATATTCACATATAATATATCTTACAAATATCATTTGATTTACCTCTATCACTAATACAAGTTAACGTTTTGTGGCATTTTACTAACGACCTGCAGTGAAATCACCAATCATCGCTCATACTGAACCAAGGATTAAAACGACAAATATTATAAAACCCCAATTTTTGCCGGCAATACTGGATAACAATAAGGATAACAAGGAATTTAATACAGCATTAAAAAGAAGAAGAGACAGATTTGCAAGGCAAGCGCATCGTATAATACAACAACAAGAACTGTTAAGCAATTCAAATGGAATTTACAATGGGTTATTTGGTAATACTAATGGAAGCTATACATCTGTAAATGGCAACATAACAGCTACAAATAGTAATCATACAAACCGAACTTACACCAGCAGTAGTAATAGTTATCTCATGATCAATGGTAATAATAACAATGATTACAATAAAAATGGTGCTAATGGGCACAGTGATGAAGATATATACGATAGTCAGACAGCGAAGAACTTAAACTTGCCAGATGTTTTAAAAAATGGTTTGTTCATATTTCTAACACACTAATATTAATATATTCCACTTTACCTTAACTTTGTTTGCTTTTGCTGTTTATGTTTTGAAATATTTATTAAAAAAAAGGCTTTATAGTGACGACGTATTTCTGTAACAATGAAAATTGTTTGCATTTAAAGGTAACCAAAGATACACATCAGGACTAAAACAAAGGATTCAAAACGGTACTCTAGGTCATAGTGTAAACGCAGTTGATGCTTTAGCAGTGATGCGACAAAAACAAATAGATGGTACTCCTGAAATTAAAGATGACCGCAGTATTTTACTCAAAAGAGAGCACAGTATCAAAGACCTAGCACAGAGGTTAACAACTCCTGTAAGTCCTACTAGCGAAGATAAACCTCTACGAGTCGCGGAAATGACGGGAATAGTATCAAAAGCCAAAGAAGAGTTAGCTAAGTCACAATCTAAGGGTAAGAAATTTGCAAAACAAACTATAAAATTTTCCCCAATGTGAAATTAATTTTTGCATTATCTATATTTCAGAAGTAATCAAAAGTCCCAGCATAGAAAAAACCCCTAAAATTAGTGAAATTAAAATATCTGAAAATGAACTGCATTGGGAAGAATTAAGACAGGGTTGTCTTAACAGAGAATTTCATCTATGCGATCTTGATTTTTCGGATCTGCGACATGACTCGGATGATGATATGATGTCGCCTGTTATATATGCTGGAAATGGACCACCACCTCCTCCACCTGGAATGTTTTTACCTCCTGTTTGCAACCCTCCTCCTTTACCCGGTCCTTTAACCAATGGACAAAAAAGCAATGTCCCCGCCCCACCACCAAAACCAATTCTTTCATCTGAACTTTCTACCAATTCTGAAAGCTCGACTATAAAGAAAAATAAGAAAACAGTAAAATTATTTTGGCGCGAGGTACAGGAAAATCCGGCTCCAGTCGCAATGAGATCAAAAGTTGGAGGTTTTATTTGGGATGATCTTCCTGAAGTCATATTAGACACAAAAGCTCTTGAGCATTTATTTGAGTCGAGAACTAATGATTTAATTATAAAGGTAAGAAAAAATAAATACTTTATAAAAAAAAACTTTTAAAAACCACGTTTTACTACGGGTTATAGATGTACTAAAAAGGAGAAAATAAATTTTTACAAATGGACTAAAAAGATAAAAATAAATTTTTGGTAATAATGAAAATTTACGATACAAATATTCTAAAATTTATTGAATATTATGTATTGTTCTGAACATTCATACGCAGAATTTGACAATTTCCAAAAAATTAAAATGTGGTGCGTAATTTAGATCAACAGCGTTATTGATATTATATTAATATTTTCATTATCTTTCCTAAATCCCTTCCTAACTAAACCAATGCAATAGTAATGCTGTGGATGGCATTGAATAGTTTTTCAAGTATAATGCGCACCACGTTTTAATTTTTTGGAAATTTTTCAAATTCTGCGTATGACATTCAGAACAATACATAATATTCAATAAATTTTAGAATATTTGTATCGTAAATTTTCATTATTACCAAAAATTTATTTTTATCTTTTTAGTCCATTTGTAAAAATTTATTTTCTCCTTTTTAGTACATCTATAACCCGTAGTAAAAGGTGGTTTTTTAAAAGTTTTTTTTTATAAAGTATTTATTTAACTCTTTTTAGTTTTAAATTATCTGAATTGTGCCTACTTAGTTCTTCAATATATACATGTAATATATATCAAATATCCAGACACACCACGTGGAGGTTAATTTAATTAAAGCCTAACTAAGTGGTTTTAGGATGTAAAACTGAAATTAAATATGAAATTGTTAGGTGAAACAAGCCTGTATACAAAATTTCATCCAAATCGGATAAGAGGAAGAGGTCGAAATAAGGATCTCAAATTTTGACGACAAACCAACAGACAGACAAGTGAAGTTAAGTAAAACGTGGTAAAAACCTCTAAATAATTGAATAAAAGATGTCTTAGACACTTCCATTCTGCTACACGTTAGCATAATATTATTATTTGACGATCGTTTGGTGCAACGGTAGCGATCCTTTCGCACCGACGGTCCTGGGTTCAAATCCCGGAAGGGGCAGATGTTTGTATGATGAATACGAACATTTGTACCTGAGTCATGGGTGTTTATATATATTTCTATGAATATTACATATTTATGTATCATATATGTATGTGTATCCGTTACCCTAGTATCCATAACACAAGCCTTACAGAGCTTACTTTGGGCTAGGCTAATTGGTGTAAATGTTAGAAATATTAATTATTTATTTATTATTTATCAATGGTTAATTGACAGTAGTGTATCTACTTTTGAATATTTATATTTGCATTGTGAATGCAAACAATGCCATATTTCTATAAGATATAAAATACGCTACCGCTTGGTAGCTCAGCAGTCAGACCATTCGCCCGGATAGCGAAAGATAGTGGGTTTGAATCCTACCTGAGGGCTCGGAGGCAAAGCGTTTTATATCTTAAAAAAACTACAGTTTGATTTTTTTTTTTTCATGTCCCTTACCGTAATGTAAACGTGGCTGTTCTGGTGCTGTAATGCAATGACGTTCTGTTAACAGGAAGTGAGTATTATTTTAAAGAAAAAGATTGTTTTTGGTTCAGTTTTTTAGGACCTATTTTCCAACTGTATTTTTTATATTATTACAATTATTTTATAGAAGCTAATGGAACCAAAGCGCAATCTTATTTTGGATACCAAACGTTCTAACGCCATAAATATAGCAATGAAAAAATTGCCTACACCTCAAACTATCAAAGCAGCAATAATGAAAATGGATGCAACGGTTGTCGGAAGAGAAGGAATTGAAAAACTTTTGACTATGTTACCAACTGAGGAGGAAAAGATAAAAATACAAGAAGCACAGGTATTACTTTCTAGAAAACAATTAAGTAACTTCCAAGGATATGCTATTACTGCAGAAAATAATATTATATTATGTACTTATCTTACTCGTTTTATTATTTTCAGTACGCCAATCCCGATTTGCCCCTTGGCAGTGCAGAACAGTTTTTGCTTACACTTGCTTCCATCAACGAACTGTCATCTCGTTTAAAGTTATGGGTGTTCAAATTGGATTTTGATAACTCAGAAGTAAGAAATACAACTTTTTTTTTGGTATCATTTACATGGTACATATATCTACTTCTATTTTATTACTTTATTATATTGTATAGTTTTTGCCATCGGTGGTATTTACGCACCGTAACCTGCAATTGCACAAAGCATATGTAATATCAGCCCATGTAATCATACAAGAACTTGACTTTATATGACCTAAAATGAACAAACCTTTGTTGTAATATAAGTTATTTGCGAGATTGTTACCATGTACCTTGTTATTGAGAACCGAAATATCGGAAACTCAATAACAAGGTACATGGTAACAATCCCGCAAATAACTTATATTACTATAATGTTAGTGACCATGAAAGTTTAAAACAAACCTTTGTTGTTTACAAATTAACTTTTTTTAAATCTTAAGTTTTTTTACTTATGCTATGGACTCAAGACTCCATAGCACACTTGTTTCGTTTTCAAATTTTATAATCATAAATCAAACTACACTAGACAAAGTGTAGACGACATAGAGGTTCCGATTTAGTTGTAAGAGTCAAAACAGGCATATTATTTATTGCATTGACTTAGGTATAAGCTACAGTAACTAAGTACTTCATATGAATCTCAACTTAAAACTACAAGCGTTTCCGAGAAAAAAGCAACTTTGGTGAAAAATGAAGTGATAAGATCAATATCTTATCACTTCATTTTTCAAAGAACAGATTCTTTTATTGGTGGTACAGGATTCTAAAAGAAGAAAATGGGAAACTGGTTTCAGTGGTTTTACAAGGCAATTAACGTCATAGGGCATTCGTAGCCGAGGATCATAGTTAGACGGTAACCTTAAAAAACATTTACATAACCAAAAATTTAATTAACCTTTTGGTATTTTACAGAAAGAAATCGCTGAGCCACTTATGGACTTAAAACAAGGAATTGAACTTTTAAAAGTTAATAAAACTTTCAAAGTTATTCTTGCGACCTTGAGATCTGTTGGAAGTTTTCTCAACGGAAGTCAAGTCAAGGGTTTCCGTTTAGAGTACTTGTCAAAAGTTATGGAGGTGAAGGATACGGTGCATAAACATCCACTACTACATCACATTTGTGAAATGATAATCGAGAAATTCCCTGACACATCAGATTTATTTAGTGAGGTGAGAAAATAATAACGCTAATAATAATAATAATAATGTAATGAATTTGTGTAATTGTAATAGACCAAGATCCCAAGGCCCCCAGACGTTACTTACTTTCTGAGAAGAATGTTTAGAAAAATGTAGTGTTATAGCGCATGCTTACCTGCTGATTTTGAATATACGGGCAACCATTCACTCACCCACTTCTAAAACTCTCATTTTCTTTAACTTTTTCATAATTAAAATACTTAGGGAACTATTTATTACCCTCTGTAACCAGCCCTGGCAATCGAAAAGCGTAATCGTAATCGTAAACCCTCTAAGAACATAAAGTTTCATGGCAGGATTATTATTGATCTCTTATCATTATTATTAAATGCTTCCTTCAGACCATTACAAGATAAGTTTGACAAAGCTATGTTATAAAATCAAGCAATTCTGAGTCTGACGGGAAGAGTCTGGCAGTATTGGTAACGAATTCAATAATATTTTTTTACAAAAGATTATATTATTACCTTTAAAAGTTAATTTTAAGTACCTACCTTATGCACTTGGTACCTACCTGCAAATTTGCCGTCGTTGACGGACCTTGACGGTCGTTGACCTAGAAGGTGTAAGCATACACTCGCAGTACATAGTAAAACTTCTTCACACATTCTATCTATGAGAAAATAAATAACGTCTGGAAACCATGGGATACCCTTTATGTTGGCTAAGCAAAATAAAATGGAAACATTCTTAAACAAATAAAATCTTTTTGTTACATTTAAATTTATGTTCGATCCTTCTTAATTTTTCATTGTTACTGTATTACTATTAAGATAAATTTTATTTATTTTGTTTTATTCAAGGTGGGTCCAGTGATTCGAGCATCGAAAGTGGACTTTGACATCCTTAGCACAAACCTTCAGAAGCTAGAATCTGACTGCAAAGCATCGTGGGATCATATGAAACGAATTGCTAAACACGACGGTTCCCAGATATTCAAGACCAAAATTAACGAATTTCTAACTGATGCTGCAGAAAGGATAATTCTTTTGACAATTATCAGAAAGAGGGTGATGAGCAGGTAATGTAGCTGTAACAAGGAATTAGAAAGTGGGTGAAAGTTTTTAGATTTTAATAAGCACAGCTATTGCAGTTAGCGAACACTATTTGCCGTAATATTCTCAGTTTACTTAATAAACTCTGCAAATGCGAATTTAATAACTTTTATGTTGACTTTGGAAACAATGTTCTCTTTTTTGTTATAGGTACTGTAAATTCTTGCTATATCTCGGGGTTCCCCCGGGAGACCTCATAAAAACAAAGCCTTCAGACTTCCTTAAGGTGATCGCAGAGTTTGCTTTGGAATATCGAACTACTAGGGAACGAGTATTGCAGCAATTAGAGAAAAGAGCAAATCATAGAGAGAGGAATAAGACTAGAGGCAAGATGATTATCGACGTTAGTTCTGTAAGTCTATTTCTAAGTATTTTATTTCATTTTATTACATTGAAAGTTTTTGATTAAATATATTTGTTATTCCCGTTTTAGATTGAAAACTTTGCAAACAAAATAGAAGATAACTCAGCGCATAGTGCGTTAAAAGAACTTCTTAAGACAGACCCAGATACCAACAGCCTTACAGATAGTAGACGGAAACCAATAAATCACAGAAAAATCGCTGTGAAGTAAGTTTTAGTTTTCTGCAGCATCTGATATTATTTATTTTACTGAATAATTTAATTTTGAAAACAAATGCTATTTCAGTGGAGAGTTGTCAGCTGATGACGAAATCATAGAGAGCTTAGTAAGGTCTGCCACTTCGAAGAGAAAGCCAATTGCACGTGAACGAAGGAGGAACAGGCTCTCCGATAAGAAAAATTGTAAGACTTAAGTTTACATATTTTGGCTGTCGCGATTTTCTTTGTTATTATGTGTAACTTAAGGCCTTTTTTATTTTGCATTCGCGTACCTACTCATACATGTTCATGTTCGTTCACTCACTTAGAATTTATACAATACATTTAGAAATATATTTTATGCCATGCGAAATATATGTGACGAACATTTCTTTGAAATGAATGACAATAAGTAATAGAGCTTTCCATGCATTTATTACATATTGTAATAAATTAAATAAAGTCAAGAAACATTTACAAAAAACTAGCTTCAATTCCAATAAACAGACGTCCATAATGATATGAACATTTTTATAATTTGTTATTGTATTTAGCAGGATGTTACGCGGGAATGTTTTTTCATTAAGCCCAAAAATGCATGTTTATTTAGTCAATATCACTTGTTTTCTCTATAATTACAGTTAACAGAACATTAGACGGCCACCAATCCTGGCCTGGGCCAGAGATTAATTCAGGGTAAGTAAAAACAGAGTAACAGACAGATACTTATGTATAATATCGGTATATATCGACTTACTAAGACACTGGTTTGGGCATAAGTGCAACAAGATTCCGTCAGTAAGCAAACATGCTCCTTGTCCCTACAGTTTTGCTAACACTGTAATATAGACAGAAGAATGCTCAATGGAGAGCGTGTGTCTGAGTTTATCAAACAATCAATAAAATTATGCTTATCAACTATGTTAATAACCATGAAAATCTCAAAAATATTATTAAAAGGCACATAGGGGGAAAATACGTGAAATCCATTTTCCTATTGAAAAATATGTAGCCGGATAATTTTTTTGTGTATTAAGCAAGCTATAGAGTAGTAAGAACGCAAAAATGATTGCTCGCTGATAGAGCTTAATTGAATATGAATTTTGTTTAACAAAGTATGAAAAAGGTTTTTTATAAATAAGATTGTCTGAAGAAATCTTAAGCCATAAGCCAATTGTAACATATGCTGTATAAACTGTATATGCATAAATGTTGTGCTGCTGTAATAAAAAGTTAATTAAACAAACGTGACTAAAGTTGGAAGTCTAAATCTGTAAAGTCACGTTGTAATTTTCGTGCGAATGTCGAAACATTATTTAAATGGCCGAACTTAAACAACTTATGACCTGATTTAGTAAAAAAAGATGAAAGTGTACGTGGGAGTGAAACTCAAAAGTGTAGTGCGAGTAATATTTATGTTAGTAAAATAGGAGCTAACTATGATACTGTAAAATATTATTATAATATATTTCATCATATTTCTATAATGAAATATTATTTGACCATTATCAATCATCATTTGCCACTGACAATCGACAACAGACAAATTTTAAACGGCAAACAGCACATGTGATTCTAGGTACCTACCTAATCGTACTAATAGCATACAGATTATATTTTCTTGTTTTAAAATTTCATGGACACTTACATTACTATTAATTATAACGGGATTATTACCATGCAGACATTTTGAGGACAGACATTGTACTTAATGGATAGCAAAGTAGACCGAACCACTTCGAAGTGGGCTGCAATTAATGAGTTACAAAGATATCAAAATATAATAGTGTTGAAAGCGTACAGAGGGAATGCGATTGTAGTTCTGCACACCTCTGCTTATGGTAACAAGATCTTTAACTTACTCAGTGATGATAAAATTTGCTTGAGGATTAACAATAATTCAACAGCGAGAACGGTCGCACGATTAAAAGCTGATATTATCAAATATTTGCCAATCCCCAGGAATGTCCAATCGCCTAAACTATGAAGTCTACCTAAAAGTTTAATCAGAACGTGTCATTAGCCGATTGTGATTCAAATAAGTTCACCTATGTATGAATTAGTGAGCTATGTAGCAATCGTATTAAAGCCGTTAACAGTACAAACATCGTCAATTTATACTCACTGATACTCACCATTTATTTCACATTATAACATATCCTAGAATAGGGACGAGAATAATGAGTTGATGGTCAGTCTTTCTAATTAACTATGTACCTAAATAATAGTTCTTAATGATTTTAATTTTAATAATAATTTTAAATAAATTCCTTTTCAGGTCTGCTGCTGATTCTCAACTTAGATGAACTACTTAGTCCAATAATTACGAAGTCACGTAATTAAAATCTTCTCTTTATTCGGTTGAATCTCATTACTGATAAGTAATTAGTGTAATAAATAACTGCAGTTCAATTGTTCAATAAGGGCTTTCAATATTGTTCAATAATTTACTATTAAGACAACATTTACTTTATTTGTTTCTTTAACACTTCTTTTATCACAATAAGTCCAAAATATAAATAACGCTCGTTTGACATTTTTTTAAGGAATTTGAATTATTACATTAAATTCCTTTTCATTTGAATTTGAAAGAATTTATTTCATATGGTAAAAAATTGATTCGCGGAATTTATAGAGTTTTAGTCAAGTTTATTTTTACCTTCTATTATGCAAAAATGTACCTAAGCTTTAAAATGATCTGAAAAAACGTCATCAATATTACAGAACTACCATTACCATGATAGAATCTAACTCTACAGTGTTTACTTAACTTACGTGGCTAAGAAATAATAAGTAATGAAATATCAAAAATTATTTTAATAGAAAAATACTTGAAAAAGTCGACTCGCCTCATTAGTAAATTCTCAGGCGGGAGAATTTACTTGTTATTTTACTATTGAAATAAATTATCTTATAAGATAGCAACAAAAATATATAAATAATTAAAAATGAACAAAATTTTTCTTCATCAAAATAGGAAGTCAGAATTTGTCATTATTGAACAAATAAACAATTATTTGATTTAAATAGTGATATTTTCACTAATGTTAATTTTATATTTGAGTGAATATTATGTATTAATTTATGAGTATTCATTCATTAATTCAGTTAATTTTACAATGCTGTTTATAAATATAGACACAATAAAATTATAAGTGCTAATTTCTCAAAAGTCGTGTATTAATGCACCTATTTTAAGGCCGTTTTTTGTATCTATCTCATTAGGTACCTCTGATTTTGCAATGAATCAAAAAGCCAAATCTTGTGAACATGAAGTCATTTATTTTTCATAATGTAATCTAATTTGATTTTAATTAAAAATATTATAAAATAGGTATAAACTACATGTTATCTGTGGCACTCTAAATGAAAAAAATGCAAGTTGCGTAGGATTAAAAAAGGTCATTAGACCAAATGATGTTATTCTGTAAATGTAATCTAGGATAATTCATAAATATTACTTCGAATGGATCTATTCTTTTGGCCTTTTAGTGTCTCATGTCTGTGCTCTATCAATGTTCAATGGTTTTTTCTATTATAAACATTATAAAATAATGCATTTTATTTTTCTGTTTGCGTAATTGCGTAGGAGTATTATATACAATATATGATTGTTTTTGTTTAGTTATTTTTTGTTGTTCGTTTGATGATGAATAGGAACCTATCGAACAGAAAACAACTCTACCGTTGACTTGCAGACTGGTCTCGACATAAATTGCGTACGTAGCTACCTATGTTTAACAATAGAAAATACACGAACTTATTTAAAGTGTCAATTTTTTTTTGAGATTTCTATATCTATTTTTTTGGCATTGATGTGCTGTTGTTTATATAATACCCTAATTAGCTTTACCCGTCGTACATTGAACTATAAAATTTTATGTGAGTGCATCATAGGTACTTTACTAATATACCTATTTGTCTTATCTGAAACATTGAATTGTGTAAATATGTGTTGTAAATAACTAAAATTTCTCAATATTATGTGTTTAGATATTTATACTGAATAATGAATTGATTGTTTAAAAATAAAATTGATCAAAATACTACTTATCTCATAACATTATCTTGAATTCTTGATGCTGCAGTTCGATCACACATGAGTGAGATAGCTGACAATAATTAAATCTTTGAAACAGTGTGCTACCAAAAAAATATAAGCAAGCTTAGCTTCATGAGGACGTCCACATCAAAAAAATACGGACTTATGACTGGTAGTCCATAGCACCAATATTTCGCTTATTTTGTGTGTTGTGTAAATGCCCTTTTCATCAGAGTAGCGCTGGACGAGGCTAGGAAAACGACCTCATCCTATCTCCATGTACCCTGCCATTCTCCTTACATGCGCATCGCTTAGCTACCTCGTACATCTGTGGTGGAAAAGCAACCTCAATCTTGAACTACCAACCTATTTAATTGTTAGTGATAAACATAACAAAGCAGATTTGTGTCAAAATTGTCAATAAAATTATTAAATTATGAGAACCCGTTATGTTTTATTTTCCTGATTATTTTACAAAGGATGAGAGTTCAATTAAGTACCTTCTTTAATTACAAACAATGTCAGTGCGATAGTAATTAGTCTATTGTAAATGATGATCACCATTGCAGATCACCGTTATAAATTTGATTAATAGTAGGTAGGTATTAGTATTAATATTCTTTACTATGGCCGATTATGTCTACGTCAGATTACGAGTTCCGGCAGGAGCGGATATTTATGTAATGTATGCAAGCATTTGTTTGTAAGTCACGAGTTCTTTATATTTGCATGCATTATATTTCCCCTAAAGGATACCCCTTTTTGGTGAGACTGTGCGTAATAATATTTCTTTAATCTGATCATTTTTTATTCAATTTTCGGACGACCAATAGCTATAATAAAGAAATAATTTACATATATAGCAACACAAAGCCAATTACAGGTCATCACAAATAATATCATTATACATATAACGAGCACTATTATAAATAACTAGGCGATGCAGTCGCTAAGCATAAAGCTACGCTAGCACATATTGGAGCAGAGCGTAGTACCTAAAAAAATTTTTTTTTGTTTCGATGGGAGCTTTTGCGAATTTCAAAATTCGGGCTCCGTCACTATCTGGTCCTAAACCTGTAGATTCGAGTCCTCACAAAAAATATTACAATCGGTTGAGAACTTTGGAAGTTATGGCGTAACAGACATTTCGTCATTGAAGCTGATCCATGGGAGCTTCGCTCACTTCGTTCGCTCCGCTCCAACTAGGCGATACAGTCGCTAAGCATAAAGCTACGCTAGCACCATATATTGGAGCGGAGCGTAATACCTAAAAAAAAAAAAAATTTGCGAATTTCAAAATTCGGTCTCCGTCACAATTTGGTCCTAAACCTGTTGATTCGATTCCGCACAAAAAATATTCAAATCGGTTAAGAACTCGGGAAGTTATGGCGTAACAGACATTTCGGCATTGAAGCTGATCCATGGGAGCTTCGCTCACTTCGTTCGCTCCGCTCCAATAACTTAGTATAGGTACACTTATAATTTTAGGAGTCATCAAAGAATATTAAAGTCATAATTCGCTTTATCGAAGCATCACTTGTAGCAAACAGATCCAAGTTGGCCCGACGCGATTGTGAGTTAATTCCTACGGTAATTTGAGAATGCAGGGGGGACGCACAACAGATTATTAAATCTAATAGATTTAATCGGTGTTTTAAAATTAAGTTTAGAAAGAAATTCTGGACAGTTTACATTATCTGACGCGATTTTCGAAAGAAATACTAAATCTACAATATCGCATCGCCTCTCCAAAGGCAGTAAATGAAATTTTTGCACAGGTCAATATAGTGACGCGAATCATTATGCCTCTAAGTGCGAAACGTAAATACTTTATAAATCTTTTTTGAATGTTTTCAATACTTGTTATATAGGTATATGGTATTTGGGGCTCCAGATCTGTGACGCAAACTCCAGGTGACTACGGACCAGTGCAGTGCACAGTACAGGATTTTTGCGTTTTAGCATTAGTAAAATCCGAAGATTTCCGCATCAGAAATCCAAGAGCTTTAGAGGCTTTTGACACTATGTTGTCAATGTGGGTATCAAAAAGAAGCTTACCATCGTGGTACATACCTGTTGATTGATTTCTGCCCACGACTTTGTACTTTGCTTTTATTTTCAAATTCAAACATTTTTATTCGGTAGAACACAACAAAAAATAAACTATGTTGTTTGAAATAATTTAACACACGTCCTATACTTAAAACGAGCATTTCTTGCATGTACCTATATAAATATATTGGTATGTAATTGGTTTCTGGAATTATTTAACGAAGATGATTTATTTGTATGAAAGTTAAAGTAGAAGTGCTGCATAAAGAAGGTGCCGGCAGGCGATGACACTATCCTAGATCGATTTTAAATGCGAATGAATTTCTAAATCCAAAATATCATCACAATCGTGAGACCCGTTTCCGAGAAACCAATTACATATCAATATATTTATATAGGTACATGCAAGAATTGCTCGTTTAAAGTATAGGATGTGTGTATGTGTGTCAAATTATTTCAAACAACATAGTTTATTTTTTCGACTGTTTAGCGTGTAAGATACAAAATAAAATATGTGGTCGAACATACATAAAGTATTCCTACATTATCACATCTACATTAGGTAGGTAGTATATGTAAGTATATTTTATTCATCTATAAGTGTTGTTAATTTATTCAAATGATTGACAATGATCCAGGTTCCATTTTTCCCGATTTTTGGTGCAAAAAAAATTTAATAAAAATTTTAAAAATTATATATTTCTCTGAAAGTAGGACACTTATAAATAAAATAAAATTGCGAAATTATGCCTTCAATAATTTCTTATCAAGTGGCAAATATCTCAGCGATGGAACCGTCTTTTGAGGACATTGAATTACTCATTTTTTCATGCGCAATTTTTAAAAACCTTACTACTTCATATTATTTTTTTTACTGAAAATAGTGATCTGGGAATTGAAGTCTTGCCTTTATTAAGGTATAAATAATCGATTTACGCAAAAACCTTAAGGTGTAAAATTTTTGGTTCCTTAAAACAGTGTGCGGCGCTAAAAGCTAACGAAACAGGTAGACTGATGGCAGGCTATTTCTCTACACATCAAATGTAACATAAATAAGAAAAACATCCTTTCGAAATTGGTTGCACTGGTTTGTCGCTCACCTCTCCGGCTATTTTGAGGAAGAACAATGTCTCCTAAAACAGGCTAATATATTAGGGCCTTTCATATGAAATTGGCGTTCCATGGAAGGCCACTCTAACAAATAAACAGTAATTATTATTTTATTTACTGAATTAATGAAACTAACAAATATTTAAGTAATACTTTGTTTTATTACTTACACCGTTAATTATGAAGAGCTGATGGTTCAGTCGACTATACTCAAAACTAAATGGCGATTTATACCTCCCGGTGCTCCCTGGTGAGGAGGATGGTGGGAGCGGTAGATTGGTATTGTTAAATATCGGCGTATATATTGTTAAACTTCGGCGAATACTTGGAAGAGCTTCCCTCAACTATGGTGAACTAGAAACAATGCTATGTGATGTTGAGGCTGTCATGAATCAAAGGCCACTAACTATGTCGCAGGGGACACAGAGAATTTAAGGTCGTTGACTCCAGCCATGTTTATTCAGCCGCTATCTTTGAGTGAGGTCTTAGATTTAGATCATGTGGCTGGAAAGGGGCTAAATTTTCGCTTTAAATATTTACAAAAGTTGAGGAAAGACTTGCGGCAACGGTTTCGTAACTAATATTTGTCAGCTCCAGTACAAAAGGGTAGAACTGTGTCAGAGTGTATAAATGTTGGTGACATAGTTTTAATAGAGAATGAAGGTAGACGTTAACAGTTGGCCGTTAGGTCTTGTTTTTAAAATCTTCGATAACGTTGATGACTTTTGTCGAGTGTCGAGTCGAATTTTTGTACAGATTATGAATGTCTCAATATTTTTAAGTCGGAGTTGTCATCTTTTGGACATTTTTTTTTACGAACTTAAATGAACACAGAAAAAAAAATTGGAATTTTATTTCCATCATTAAGTTGACACCCGATGGTTTACCAAACAGCTGGGTAAAGAGGACATTTTATTACCTATTAAACATTCATGAACTATAAACCAAATCCCTTCATCATCTCATCAAGAAAATAAATTACTAAAGCCGAAGCTGTATTTGCTTTATACTCTTTGCCTTCCCTTATGGGAAAACTTAAAAATAGTACGCATAAAAACCATATGTAGAGACAATAATCTGTGGTGTAGAATAAATAAATTGATAGAACATGATTACAATAATTAATTCGATATCATAGCCGAATTAAGGAATTTATGCAAAGATCTACATAAAAAAGTTAAATTAACTGTTTCTGTTTACTTTATTCACGTATTAAGTATTTAATTGCATATCAATAATAATTATCAATTCAAGTGAAATCATTATTTACTCTTTGAAAACAAGTTTTTCTAGTGATCTTGTGGCTTATTACATATAAAATGAAACTAGCTTTCCAGTGCATGCTTACGCCGCGACTGTACAAAATCTACAGAGATGGCCCCAAAGAAGTAAGTTGAAACTATTTATTTATTGATTATGTATTGTGTTGACAATAGTAAAAAATGACTTATGAGACAATTTTGGACTCCTTTCTCATTACCAAAATTTAAACTTTGTGAATGATGATGCATAACTATTATATTAGCCATAGGTTAAATTATTTAACCTAATCATAAATTTAAAATAAGAAAAACCTACGGATTTTCAATTGATATCTATGAATTGTTCTTGATATATTAGAACTTGAAATACAATGGATTAAACTTATTATATAGATACTATTCCTGCCATTTGCCTTCTGCCTTCTCTTTACTCGGTGAACCTAGCATACTGCAAATTATTTAAGCAACTTTTGTGAACTGAAGACAACAATCTTGATCTTGAAGAAAGACCTGAAAACATTGGGAACATAGCTGTGAATGATGATATTGAATCTGAAATTGAAGAACCCGAATCTAACCAAAGACAAAAAGATTTGACTACTTTATAATGGCAGCCATTGATTCAGAAAAACCAATAGAACCACTGACATACTATGAAGCCATGAATTGTATCAACAAAGCTGACAAGCTAGATGCTATGCACTGTGAGCTTAGCTCTTTAAATGAGAATCATACCTGGGAACTAGAAGACTTGCTGAAAGGAAGAAAATCTTTACCATGTAAAAGGGTCAACAAGATAAAATGTAACCGAGACGGAACAGTTGAACGGTACAAGGCCAGACTGGTGGTGAAAGGTTTTTCCTAAAAACCAGGCGTGGACTTTGACAAAACGTTTAGCCTTGTTGTCCGCTTAAGTACTATTAGATCTGTACTAGGCATGGCTGCAAAAGAAAACATGACTTTACAACAGTTTGGTGTATCTACTGCTTTTCTAAACGACACAATTTCAAAGACAGCACAAAAAAAAGTTTGCAAACTGAAACTAAGTCTCTATGGACTCAAACAGGCACCTTTATGCTGGAATACGTGTATTTCAGAATATCTTATGGAATCTGGATTTACACAAAGTACACAAGATCCTTCCCTCTACATTAGGAAAGATGTTTTGATAGCCTTATATGTCGACGACGGTTTAGTAGCCTCAAGTAATGAAAAAGCAGATAGAAGCTTCATCGAACAAGAAGACTCGTTTCAAGATAACGACAAATCCTGTTTCGTACTTTCTTGGAATGGAAATACATAAGGCTCAAGACGGAACGATAATACTTGATCAAAGATCTTACAAAAATAAGATTTTGGATAGATACTGAAAGACTAGTTTGCAAACCCATTCCAACTCCATCCGTAAGAGTAACCCAAGAGGAAGATGAAAAAGGTAGTATCCCAGATGACAGTAACTTCCCTTATCGACAGGCTGTTGATGCCCTGGCTTACTTGATGGTAGCTACGAGACCCTACCTTTGCAATGCAGTTAGTGTTGTACCAAGACATCTTGAAGACTCAAGAAAAATAGACGTTAAAAACCTAAAACGAATATTTAGATATCTAAAGGTAGTACACCAACATGGGTTTAACATTCAAAATATCGGGAGTGAATGGTCTCTTAGGATACAGCGACGCTGATATGGAGAAGACGCCATTACTGGAATGATATTACTGTACAATGGACTTAACTTGTGGAAGAGTAAAAAGCAAAGTAGCGTTTCACTCTCATCAAATGAGGCCGAACTGATAGCCTTGACTGAAACTGCAGTCATTTCGCTAAACTAAAAGAAATACCGGTGATATGTGTAGACAACGAATCAGCAATCAAATTGTCTGATAATCCTCCATTTCAGTTTCACCAAAACATAAAGCTAAAGCACTTTTGCATACGCGAATGTGTTGCGAACAAAGAAATATACATCAAGTATGTGTCAAAACAGATGCAGCTGGCAGATCTTTTCACGATACCGCTATACGGTCCAAGACTGCAGCAGTTGACGAACAGTATAGAAATAGAGAGAATATGAAAACCAAATTGTTCTACCTATTTCTATTTCACAAAATGTTGGTGGATGTGTCTTCTTAATGTTCTTCGTAATGTTTGACTTGTTGTCCTGACAGTTTTCTTTGTATGTGCTTTATTATGACAATATTGACAAGCTAAATATTATATTATTCGAAAGTAAAATAAAACAAATATTAAATTAATGGTTTATTGGTCCACATACGTTTTATTATATTAATATACCGCTTGAATAGATCACCACGGACTTCCACTTAAGGAGTTTAATAACCTTTCTTTACACAAATGTTTCTTTTTTCATTTCATCACATTTGATATAGAATCACCAAAACTAACACTTTCAAATTTTTATTTTAAATTTTTAGAAAAATAAAAAGTCAATGTGTAACCCTTATACCAAGATCTTGAAATGCATGCCACTGTCAGTAACAGTGGAGATCACTTTTAAGAGAGAGAACATTGCCGATTTTTATTTAATTAATGAGACTGATTCATTATAAAAACTACATAAGACTGCTTTAGGACAATAACTTAAGAAAAATAAATAATTGTGTAACATTAAAACCAAATGTTTTTCTTACAACCACACTATTTTTAATATTCAGTATTGCATTGTAAAGCTGAAACTTATCGAAATTGTTGTTGGAACTTTTACAAAGCCATGTGACTTTTGACCTTGACCTCGCAGGACAAGGCCAAATGTCACATGGCTTTGTAATCCATCTCAAGATAGTTATTTTTTTATATTAGGGTAGTAACTATCGTGCGTTAGTTATAATTAGTGCTATAAACAAAAGCAATATGTAACGTGATCTTGAATAAATCCTTATTTATACAAAACTGAGTTTTGAAGATGAACCCTGACGAGGAGCCGACATATACATCCAAGAAACCTCCCATCTTCGTGCAAGTCTAAACATTTATTTGTTACGACGAGACAGATACTTCTTTGATGCCAGGTATTATGCATATTTGCATCCAAAAATTCAAATACTATGTTTATTTTTTTTTAATCTGTCTGAAACTATACTAAAAATCATATGAGGTACATTTTTTTAAGCTTTTATGCCGCCCGACTTCATAGAGCCCGGCACAGTGAATTGAATAATAAATACCTATAACGAAGAAGGATGTGCATTTAATATCTTCAAGGTCGATATTTCGATATAATAATGATATTAGCATTTGCGAGCGTGGTTAACTAACAACTACGTAATGACTTCTTACCCTACGAAATTAACCGATTCGTTTCTACATACAATTACAGAAACGAAGGCTACGAGCTTGATTTACGTGAAAAATGAAGATAGTTTTATTTTTTAGTTATCATCGATTTAATAATGACACGGTTTCAGTGACTAACGCCACACGCAAAAAAAAAGTGATGGCACGACAGGCGTGTCATCAGCAACGAATCCGTTAACATGCATTCTCGTAACCCAGTAAAACAAAAAGTCTAAAGATTTGTATGCTTTATTAATCCAGAGGTAAAATTCGCCATTTTTATTTCTCAATAATACCAGTACGCGCAAATCTTCATGAGTCCTCTGAAAGTAGACAAGTACGAAAACGAGAGCTCAAAAATAGTGGTACGTGTTGTAAATACAGGTAGGTAATAAGTTTTTATACGTATTTATCTATGTATGCAGTGAACAATAAACAACAAACATTATACAAAAATATACTTTGGAAAATATCAATACCAGTTTGCCTCATACTACAAGATTGTAACAAATGTAAGCGTCGGAAGCTGTGAGAGCAGTACTTTTGATCGATGCCTTTGCTAGTATGCATATAGCATAAAAATCTATTAACTTCAACACACGTTTTATACGTGCTATTTTTCAGTCCAACTTTGATCAATCTCTAATCCTGAGAATTTTACATTGCTTGCATTTTCTAGTTTTTCTCCTTGATAATTTATATCTAAGTTAGTAATTGTATAAAATTTAACTACGAGGGAACACACGCGACGCGCGCTGCAACCTATTAGAATCACCGTACCAGAGCGCTACCTTCCTTATTGCAAACGCAGTACTTGCAGAATGACGGTTTTGAGATAAACACGATAAACGTATTTTTTTGATATCTAATCAAGAAATCTCTGTTATATAACTTTTAAAATGTAACTTAAAAATAATAAAAATATCGAGCTTTCTATTGCCATATTTTATTTCTTTACTTTATTGCCTTGTTTGGATAAAATGCTCAGTACTGCATTTTCATCAACTTTCTGGACTTGCGGTCATTATAGTCTCACTAAGACTAAATGCAGTACCTGTGTTTATTATTGCAAAATCAACTAGCACGTACTCAATACTGCGTTTGTAGTTAGCAATCATTTACTATTTTCACGCCTGGTACTAGTCAAAATGTAGGTAAATTTAACTTCTATCAAATATTTAAGCGACTAAGAGACGAAATAAAATAAAATTTAGGTAGGTATTGAAAAAACATGTTTTTATTTTTATACTATGCTTATTATCACAATCAAATTTAATTTTTGTTATTCGTTTTTATAATCCGTCTATAAAACTCATTTCAAAATCAAATTTGATTATAATCTTTAAATATACCTTTATTCATCAAGTTTAGGTTTAGCGTCGCAAGAGTAGATTTTTATTATTTTTGTGCACCTGTGCCTAAATTGCAGCCTGCCACTGCCAGTGTGCCTGCCAATCACAGGTCCATCTCGGTCACATCCATTATCTGTAATATAATGAAACGTGTACTGAACTTTAGGCTCTTGTCGTAACTGGAAGAAAATGACCTCCTTAGTAACCGACAATATGAGTTTTACCGAAAACGGTCTACTGGAGATCATCTAGCATACGCCACCTACATATGGAGCGAAGCCATCGAGAGGCATGCCTCTCACCATGGTGAGGCGTTTGCCATCTCTCTTGATATCTCGAAGGCTTTTGACAGGGTGTGGCATGAAAGCCTTATTAGCAAGCTTCCGTTATATGGACTTCTCACTGATTTGCGTGAGGGATCGGTCGAAACGAGTTGTCATTCATGGTAGCTCGTCGGACCATTTGGATATCAATTTTGGTTCCGTACTTTCTGCAACACTTTTTATGCTTAATTTTAATGACCTGTTTGTGCCCCGTATTTTGGAGTACGCAGATGACAACACGGTTGTAGAGAGCTATATGCCTGATGCACCAGCCAGTGCTGAATAGATCCAGCATCATAGGGAGACCATGGTTAGCCGCATGATCCTATCTTTGCAGACAGTCTCCGAATGGGGCGAAGCCAATCTTGTAAGGTTCAATCCAACAATTACCCAGGCGTGTCTTTTCTCCGTTAAAAGGAGTCCTTTCAACTTGACTCCTACTTTCCGAGGTGTATCCGTGCTGATCACTCACCATCTTGAGCTTCGCGGCATTTCATTGTCACCAATTCTCAATCTTCGCTATTTCAT
Source organism: Calamotropha paludella (assembly GCA_927399485.1). Lineage (NCBI taxonomy): Eukaryota > Metazoa > Arthropoda > Insecta > Lepidoptera > Crambidae > Calamotropha > Calamotropha paludella. The sequence goes on along the minus strand of OV656803.1, from coordinate 24,522,322 downwards.
TGAGAGTACAGCTCAATTAGCTTCAAAAAAACATGGCATTCTGGCGAAAGTGAGAAGGTATTTTACGCCGGAACAGTTGCTCAATCTTTACCAAGCGTAAGTTTGGACAATTCCGTCCAATATCAACTCAGACGCTTGAGTACATAGAAAGAAGGGCCAAGAAATTCACAGGCAATGACGATCTTTTTAATAATAAGTTGAGAAGCCTTGAACATAGACGGAAGGGTAACTTATCCGTTTTTTATAGGATACATTTCGGAGAGTGTTCACCAGAATTGCACAGCCTTGTTCCGCCGTCCACATTTTTATATGGTGGATATACCAAAGAGTCGCACTAAGCGTTTTGGTTCCAATTTTGTAATCCGTGACGTTAAAGAGTGGAACTGTTTGCCTAAGTCTGTTTTTCCTGTTAAATACAATTATAGGCAGGCGCTTCACATTCTAGATCGCATCGTCCCTTACTACCAGGCGGTTTCCTATATAGATTAAAAAAAAAAATTCGCAACACGCAAAAACAGTAGGTAATGGTGAATACTGCGTTTAGTTTCAGCGTCACAAGAGTAGCTCTTTGTTATTATCACTACATTAAAATGCAGTAATGGTGAATAATGCATTTGACTTTAGTTAGTATTCATTGCAAAAAAGTTATATGCATAATGAATATACTAGTGTTGCCCAAATTCAGTCTTGGTCTTGCAGTCTTGGTCTTGTTCTTGCGTTTTTGCAAGACCAAGACCAAGAACAAGACCGCGTATTTTTAGCAAGACCAAGACCAAGACTGACCGTGCAAGACTTGAGCAAGAACAAGACTAAGCCTGCAAGACTCTTGCGTCTTGCAGCTAGGACTTAGCGCTATTTCACGGAGTAGTTAGGTGTAACAGTTCGGTGTATAGGTACGCTTAGGAATTCTATGAGACGCAAAAAACTGTATCAAAGAATATGAAAAACTGGATCTATGCGCATTACGACTAATACCATAAACATACCTACATAGCGAATAAAAAAATATCCATTAAAATCAAACTGAGTGCATGCATAGTTATGTTTTAACCATCGGCACTTTGATAATGCGGCATCAAAGGTTTTGTACTTACTTCTCAAAGAAATTTGCTGCTTTTCGGAAGCACATGGTTATAATACACGCGCCGGCGGCTTCTTTTGAAATCATATACAACAATCGTTGCCGCCGCGCCGAAATCACAACATTTGACACTATTTGATTGCCGCCACAGGGCGTAGGCGTAGGTATACTCATGCAAAATAATTTCGAATTTTAAGAGTACCTACAGGTGTTCCAAAGAATAAATAAGTTTCAGAGTGCTTATAATGAAAATGAATACATTATACTGATCACGCAAGTAGTATTATGATTAGAATAAAATGGTAAGGATAGGTAGTAGATGTCATAATAATTTATTCTAGTAAGTATATATTATAATATTGATTATATGGTTTTAAACTAATTACTTAGGTACTATTATTGTACATTTAGTCATTATATTTCTTAAGTTTTTACAAGAAAAAATAGCAAAAAAGTGTTCAAATATCACCCGTTTGATAAATATTGTAGCCACTTTTAAATATACTTGAAACGTGTAAAAAAATTCTACATAATTAATAAAATAATATAAAAAGCGTAGGTACTTACCTACTAATAAAATAAAAAGCCTGCGATTTATTATTAGTAAATAATCACGGCAGCCGAGAGTGTGTCTCCACTTTTGAATACATAAATCATAACCAGATCACTAGAGCCACTTCAAAAAAGAAATTTGTAATTCCTAGGGTTCAAAATTATTTTGGTGACAGAACTTTACAGAAGCGTATACCATATCTTCTTAATTCGTTGCCCGAAACTATTAGATGTGAAACGGATAAAAATAAATTTAAAAAAATATTAAAAGATTATCTGATGACTACTATTTAACACAACAATTGTATGTTTTTATTTATTTTTTTGCATTCACAATGCAATATTTCTATAAGATATAAAATACGTGTGTAAAAAACAACCACGCCTCCGAGCCCATCTGAGGGCTCGGAGGCGTGGTTGTTTTTTACACACGTATTTTATATCTTACAACAATTGTATCTTATTATTATCACCGCTAAATTTTCCTTCAGTTTGTTGTAATTCAGTCTAAATCCAATTATTGTGCACTTAACTTTACCTGATACAGTTATAGTTGTATTATATACCTACATAATTATAATTATAAGCTAAGAGACTAAAGATCCCTCAGTCAAACCGACAAGTCGGTTTTGTGGGACTAAATTGTATCTTTGTATTTTTTTTTCTTGTATATGAAATAAATAAATAAAAAAAAATAAATAAAAAAAAAAAAAAAGTATTTACAAGCAGTGCCCGCGACTTCGCCCACGAAGAATAGTAACTTTGGAGGTATAGTGACGTTCAGGATTTATTTATTTATTTTAAAACTTCTGTCATCAAACATACAAACAAACTCTTCAGCTTTATAATATTAGTATAGATTAGTATAGATGTACGCCAAAACATTCACTTATATGTAAAGAATAGTGATTGGCACTAATTCTTTACATATATTTTATTCACGCGTCGCGTCTGTACAAGTAGGTAATAATCTGTGTTTGTACGCCGCACGCGGCATCGTTTGATTTGCGGCGGCATCCTTTTAATAGAGCCGGCACGTGGCGAGGCGGCGCGGTAGAAAGCAAGGAAACGTACTATAAACAAAGGAATTATTTTAATTCCAGTCATTTCCAATTGAGCTGTGCTTCGAGTCTAACTTAATAATTGTTTTTACTAATTCTTGTTGTTTTCTAAAAACGTATCACGTGTACAATTTAATATGAGTGACGAAGATTCAAATTATTCTAGTCCGAGTAACGAGAGTTTGAGTCACAGATCTAAAAGACCCAAAAGCAAATTTGAGGAGTTTTTCGAAATAATTCATGCATCCCAAACTGCCTTGTGTAAATTGTGCCAACATAAAAAGACTGAAATAAAAATGAAAAACAGAAACACTTCAGGCTTAAGGAAACATCTAATATCTTTCCACAAAAAGGAATCACAAATATTTCTTCCTGTTAAACCAAAATTAAGTGGAGATATCACAAGCTTTTTAGTAACCGCTGGAAGAAGTGGACAGGTAAGAATATATTTTTTTTATATGAAAACTCCAGGAACTCAAAAAAGTCTTTTTTGAACAAATGACTTTAAACTGACTTCGGAATATTTTATAGATATTGATAAAATAGTAATACATAGGTACATATTTCGCGTCATTTTTAACAATGGTCGAAATTGTCGCTACGGGAATTTTAACTCCGCGTAGCTGTTCATGCGATACTTTCAAAAACGCCATTAACTTACGTAAGTATTTTTGAGTTAGTGGTGTTTTCATCTAGGGGTGCGACATATTAAGTATGTAATTATCGTCTTAAATATTTTTATAAACACCTATATTTTCATTTGTTTTCATAATCGGCCAGTAACAACTAAGTACTTTATTTTGGTAAATTACAGTACAGTGCAACCTTAATATAACAAATGTCAATTTAACGATTTTCTCGATTTAACAACAACAAACCTCCTCCTCCTAAACGCTCAAACCTAGTATGTTTTAAATAATAACACAAGATTTATTGTTTTATTTCAGTCGGAAAACAGCAGTGACAACATCACGACAGCTACAGTTGATTGGGTAGTGAAAAAATATCTTCCCTTCTCATTTTTCGATGACGAAGCTACACAAGTATATTTTCGACGTATTTGCCCTAATATGGAGTTTCCTAAAAGGTCTACACTTAGAAGGAAAGTCAAAGAGCGATTTGAAGAGCTCCAATTTAATCTCAAGGAACGACTTCAACAATTATCATCTAAAATGTCATTTACCATTGATGGGTGGACGTCAATTGCTGGTAGGAGTTACTACGGGGTTACTATGCATTATATAGACAACGAATGGAAGTATCGATCTGTAGTTCTTGATTTTATACCATCACGCGGTCGACATACTGGGGAAGATATTACAACGATTTTCCATGAATGTTTATTGGAATATGGCATAATTGATAAAATACAAGGTATCACGGTCGACAACGCAACTGCAAATACCAAATTTATGTATGAACTGGGCAAACAGTTGCCACACTTTGATTCAGACAATCAACATTTCCGGTGCTTTGCTCACATTTTAAACCTTGGTGTACAAGATTTATTAGAGACCTTAGCATTACACTGTGAGTCTGACACTAACGCGCAAGATCAGCAGTATGAAGACTATGCAGACGAAACTGAGGAAGATGAAGAATATGCACCAAATATTGCTGACTCGCGTACATCTGTAACAAAGTTACGCAGTATTTCCAGTAAAATAAAAAGAAGTGAGATAGTGAAGAAGAAGTTTCAGTCTGCTTGTGAAGCAGCTGGCGTGCCATCAAATCTAAATGCCATTCTTGACTGTCCAACAAGATGGAATTCCACACATGATATGATTGGATTTGGTTTAAAAGTGAGAGCGGGCATTAACATATTGTGCAGTTCTGTCACCGAATTGAATGATTTTCAAATCACAGCTAGTGAATGGCAGGTACTCGAAAAATTACATAAATTTCTAATAAACTTTAAACTTTTAAGTACAAAACTTGGTGGAGACAAATATGTTACATTACCGCTAGTCATTGTATCATTCAATCTCTTGCTAGATAAAATTGAATCCATGGTAAAACAGTTAGATGAGAAACCTAATCGATCTGAAGTGGATGAAAGGCTCATTCTAGCTTTCCAAGCAGCTCGAGACAAAATGCTTAAACATTATAAGAAGAGCAACTGGATTTATTGTACTTCTTTAATTTTAGACCCAAGGCATAAGGCTCAGACTTTTGACCTGACAATGTGGGGGAAGCAACTTAAAACAGAAAGTCTGCGCAAGTTCAATGAACTTTATGAAGAATATAAAAGTCTACACTCACTGAACAAATCTCTGGAATTGCCAAGAAAAGAAAATAAAGTATGTGATGAAGATGAAGACATTATAGACTTTGATAAACTCTATGAATGTCCCTCGACGTCATCTGGATCTTGTCTTCAAGGCTTAGTGATAGACGAGTTGGAGGAGTACCTGAGAAAACCAAGAACTGCCAGCTCGGAAGACATTTTAGATTGGTGGAGGACGCATGAGACAGAGTATCCGACTTTATCGAAGATGGCCCGTGATTTTCTCTCAATACCTGCAACTTCAGTACCTGCTGAGAGATTATTTTCTAAAGCATCATTAGTAATTAGAAAACATAGAAATAGGTTAAGTGATGAGTCAGCCAGATGGTTACTTTGTATTAATTCTTGGTCAAAAGAATTGATATAAAGTAACATAACCTAATGATAAAGCTGTTGTGTACTGTTATGTTTGATTTGTGTTGTATTTTATTTTTGATTGAAATAAATGATAAATCATAAAACTCTTTTATTAAATTTCATGCAAGTTGAGGGTTCAATCTCTTTCTAGACAGACATTGTTATTTAAAATACAGTCAAGTTATTGTAATTAATTTGTTTTTTTACATGTTTTAGCAAATGTAAGCTTATAAATCATAAATGTTTATTAAGAAACAGTTACTTCCATGGAAAACGACATATAGGTCAGTTGATTTTTCGACTTTCTTATCAAATCTTCAGTTATTTATTAATCTGATTGATCTTTACTATGGCTATGTTAATTCAAGCTCACAATGTTCCAATTCTAATACGTTTTTCTAAGATTTAAAGTAAACTTTAATAAATAGCAATAGACTAATAGGTAATTGCAAGACTTGCAAGACTCTTGCTGCAAGACCAAGACCAAGACCAAGACTGCAAGCGCAAGACCAAGACCAAGACCAAGACCAGGTGTATTGGCGCAAGACCAAGACCAAGACTGGCTAAGTCTCGTCTTGTTCTTGCATTTGGGCAACACTAGAATATACAGTAAACGTAGCAAGTACTGCATAATCTTCGAGCACATACTTAATGCTTCAGATCTTTTTAGCAAAAGTAACATTTAGGTGCAAGTACTGCGTTTCATGTTAAATAAAAACATATGTTTTTAATAAGAAACAATTTTTACGTATAGATTATCCCCTTGGGAATTGATTTTTGAAAAAAGTGAAAATCACAAAAATGTCGATTACTACAAGTACAATTAGCAGGGCAGAGTGGCTGTGTGCGCATTTTCATCGCACGGCGCCATAAGTTTCAAATTCCATACCTAGGATATCTGCACCATACTACATAATAAATTAAAATTAAAGGATTTAATAAGAAAACCTCTTCATCAATATAATAAACTCTTCGTCTGACATAAATTATTTATTTTCATGGCCTTGTAGCATTCGTATTAATTCTTCAGCAGTCCTCATAATATATTTCCATACATATATTACACGAACGTAAAACTAAACGCATAATCACTGATGGAAAATTCTAGAAGACGACCCTCGTTTATGACGTACGAAGTGGTCAGCTAAGCCGTGGCGCAAGGCGTACTAACATAAGTTTCGGAATATGCAGACTAGGGATGTGAACCATCAATTCAGTCGCTGACATATAACAAACAAATTTGCCCAATTTCCAAGGATTTCAATGAAATACACACAAATATCGGTAATGAAATGTTCAAATGACAATTGTTGTATTTGTTTTCAGGTTTAACACAGATTAAACATATAAAAATTAATAATTTATATGTCTTGTTAGAATCTCCCAAAATAGCCTGATCCTATTGATCCGTGTCGGTCGTAGTAAAATAGAAGCATTACTGCCTTAACAACTGTTTTCGCCTTCATACGTGGCCAAGTGTCGTTATTAATAACGACAGCTCATTTTTTAATAATTTTAAAGGGAATTGTTCAGTTTGTTAGGGTTCTTTGGCTTTACGTGGACATTAAATGATTGACTAAATGAATCTCATTTTGAATATTTCATAACTAAAACACATGAATTATAGTAATAAAGTTAAATAAAGTATAGTTAAATCATCAAAAAATACTTTTTTGATTATTCATTTTTTTACCTAAATTCCAGCAAAGAGGCTATCAAATATATTAATTTTAAATCTAACTATATTTTTCCGTAAAAATAGTTTTTACAGAACTTGTTCAGCAAAAGCCGAAATTGAACGATTCCCTTTTAAGTTGATGTTGTAAAGTTATGGGTAACGTAATATTTATAGCATGAGAAGGCTAACCTTGTTGAAGATGTTATTCGCTTCTATAAACCTATTTCAGATTTTGACAATTGTAAAGTTTCTGCAAAAACGCGGTTGGAAAATATATCTTTTTGGACTCCATATCACTCCTCCTATTTATCAAAGAAGTACCAAAGAAATACAAATTATAATGGAATCCAACGAGCTCCAAAAGAGCTCCAACAATTGATTATAGTGAGATCAGATGGGGTTCTATTATAATTTTATATTTTACGTTAAATAACTTCTGGAAATTGACACTGAGTCAAACTATAAACATTTTATCTATAAGTACCTATATATTTCCGCCCGTGACATTATTTTTTATATATTGTGTAAAAATGAAGCACCTAATCATTATCATGTAATTATCGGCAACTGTTGTGTGTTGCGCTCCTGATGGTGAAATGCATCTTGGCCGGAGATTATTTTCATAACAATTGAAATAAAATGAAAATATTATGTATGTCATTGATGAATAACTTGTTATAAGTAATTAATTGTATAGTCCTATTTTTAAAGTATGTATTTTCAAAGTTATGAGAACTTTAACCAATAAAACAAGTAACTCATATTGTAATAACATTCTTCGATAAGCAAGCCATATAAAGCACGTTTAACCATTTGACCGCTTCCGTCGGTTTAATCCGACAAATATTTTCGTATCCGTTACGCCGTTATCCTATATTTAAGACCGAAAACACTCCATCTTATTGAATCTGCTTTATTCCTTTAATTACGCTGTATTTTATAAAAAAAAAATATTTCCGAAGTTGAATCGTTCGAAGATTTAAAAATTAATTACTTATATAATTTTTAGAAAATCGTGTTGATGTACAACGCCCGTGACGGCAAAATCCGACAGTAGGGATGAGGTATATGCCAAGATTTATCGATATAAAAATAAACGTTAATTAAAATATTTATCTTGAAAGATAAAATAGACTCAACAATCTAATCTACAATCAAGTCAATTCAAACCGTAAAAATCCGTGCAGATATTACAAATAAACTGTTTAATTTATGCTATAAACATTTGGTATACATAGCTTTTCCTTTGTCTGTGTTGGTTAAACAGGGGTTTCAATCTTCTTAGAGAAAAATATGGTATAAATATAATTTCTTTCTCTTTTTACAGAGCATGTATGAACCTCAAGGTCTGGAAAAGTGGAGCGACAAAGTAATATCGACGGTGAGTTTTCTTTAATTTATGTAAAGTCGACTGTCCTAATTTTTCTGTTTAATAACTACTAACAATAGTCAATCGATTTGTTCAACTCTATATCTTTCGTTTTGTTTGTCATATATTTCAGTCTTATTGTGCGTTTCCTATCATTCAGTTAGAGATCCATTTGATAAATGTACTAACTAGCTTCACTGCTTCATTCGCGCATGCGTCAGCTTCTGCAAGCCGGATTGTGTCTAGATAGTTTTCATAGTGCTTACGCCGAAGCGAGTGAAAACACCTGATTAGGCGCCCTTCGAAATGTGCATCGTCGAGCTATCTTTGACTCCTGGCACCGAGTTGAAAGTGTATGACTTTATTGTAGTGCATCGCCTTCGTTATCATCGCTTAGTAGTATTTATTAGGTTCATTGATAGATTAGAAAGGGGAGTTCTAGTTGGAAGGCATGTTTTAGTGCATGAAAGGATCCAGCCCTATGAATTGGTGAGTAATGTTTATATGTATCATAACTGCAATATATTGTATGGTTTGCGAAGTAATAAAACTTAAATCTTCATTTTATGTAACGATCAATCAGGTATTGGAAATGCATCGCAACACAAAACGCACCGCGAGGCCTATGCGAAATCTTTGTAACCTTTATATCTGTATATTTGAATGTATTTTAAAATTTTGTACTATGTGTAAAACTAAAAATGTTCTTACTCTATCACAGCAAAAAAGCGACGAAATAAATCCTCTCAGGTGCAGTCGAACCTATCCGCTGGGCTACTAAGGCTCTTGCCCACCTTGAGGAATTTCATCAACACTATCCAATTCCTTTGTTCTGTCAAAGTGCCTTATATACCGTTAATGAACTACGTCATACAAATTTAAATTGAATGCGTCATAATGAAGTTATTACTTTACAAATGGCAATTTCCGTCCTCTAAGTTTATATCATAAGTATTTTTGTGCCTAATAATAGAACGAACGACTTGTTAAGCAAAGTTTAAAAGTATAAACCTTTTCAAAAACTTGTGCCTCCGTGTCACGTATTTTATATATACTATTTCAATTATCCGGCAAATCTTAAACGGATCTCTCGATTAATGAAAATTCAGTTTTGTGAGAATATGCAAGTAGAAAACTCAAGCCAAAATCATAGTATACAATGTAGGTACTGCAGTGGGCTTATAGTTTATTGGCCGAAACTAATTACATTTATATACAATATCAGATATATTACATAGTATATCTGATATTGTATATCAAAATAATAATACAGTGAGAAGCCCTACCATCCTCTTATCGCGATTTAAATGCAGCTATTGAAGAGAGACGCCGCTATAGACTACGTATAGCGGTGTCTCACTTTGACAATCGAACTTGCATCGCGCTAAGAGATCATGATAAGCCCTCAGCTCACTATCGCAGCTATAAGATGTTGGGCCCTAGATTGCGAAAGTGAAACACTATTGGCAGGGACCGGTTATCGGATAGATGAATAAATTACTATACTGAGCTTTTTTTTGAAGGCACGTTAAGCCGTTAGTCCCGGCTGCATCAGCTGTCGTTAGTACACACCAATGGGCCCGCATTATCGCCCATACCATACCCTTATCATTTTCATTAGTAGGAAAAGTCTGTGGCATTTTTAGGATGTTGACTATGGATGATGACGGTAAGTTTATTTTCCTGAATTAATGTTTTTAAATCTGGCCAGCGATTAATCTGTGTGTCAAAAAAATAGATTGATGTCGAGATTGGGATCAGAGTGAACCCATTGAAAATAAAAAAAGACTTGAAAATCTATAATAATTATGCTTATTTAAATACTGATTAATTAAGTTATGCGAATCCATTAGAATAGCTAGATTGATTGATTGATTGTATTATAAATTAAATTAAACCTATTATATTTCCTAAATCAAAACAAATCCAGCAAATTGAAAACATAATCATCGAAATCTGTTCAGTAGTTTCGGAGTTCATCGCGGTAAAACACAATGACCGGCAATTTTTATATATATATGTGTGTCTGTGTGTGTGTATATTTATGCAATGAAAATATTTTTCTTTGTCACGCAAACGATCGACGCGAGGAAATCTGTAGATGGTTTCGGATTTGATGGACCCTTTGCCATTTTTTTTCGCTTACTTTTAAAAACTTTATCCCGAGTTTATTTTATTCGTTGGGTTGCTATGTTAACGGTTTCAGTCATTTTTCTGTAGGTATTTAACCTAAATAACTAACTCTTTGACCTCAATGTACAAACGAGAAAGTTAAATAAGTAAACTCCACTCCAACAGTTAAGAAACTTTATGTTTTTATGTTGCCTACTAGCCGTCACTCGCCCACTTCGCGGGGCGTAAATTTATGCAAAAATATCTGGAAAAATTGGGTTGATCAATGATAATCAAATCAATTATTCAACAAAAAGTAGGTACCAATGCCAAAAAATAATCATCAGCCCAGTGAAGCGGGCCGGTGACGGCTAATATATAATATATAGGCATGGGTATATGCTTTTATCGAGAAGAATAATACAGAGTATTTTTATATTTAAACTAATTATGTCTCCTTTGGATAACAATGTAAAAAACAATAGGTTTTTTGTACGTAAGATGAAACGTCCTAATGATTTCTAAACATCGTCCCACGACTTGTCTATTAATTTCTCTTACAAAAACAAACGTAGATATATCAAGAGATACTAATCTGATTATTTTACTAAGAAATCAATCTAAAAAACGCATTTCAATTTTACACGAAAGCCGATCTTAGCTCCTATAAACGGTTGCAGGCGTCTTTCGTGAGCGTCAGTATGAGAGGACAGATCAGGCCCAGAGAGTTGCTCATTAGATACTTTTTGTTGCACCAATCTAGACAACTGTTGCCTGCGCATTTAGAAAAATAAACCTTTTAACCGGTGACCTGCCATTCTGACGACAGAATAGCCAGCCATCTAAATTTGTGTAACCAATAATTGCTACCAGCGCAACTCGATGCTTCTGTGTATTGATTTCGATCACTTAAATTTTAAGGATAAGAAGTTTATCGATTGTTGTAAATTATCAGTTTAAAGCTTTTAAACTTCTGTAAAATTCAATTTTTAATTTGACATATAATACAGAATCGAGAAAAAAAAATTATGTAGCCGCTATTAAATAGCGATGCCATTGAGGCTCAAATGCGTAGTGCTTAACGCGTGCGGCCCTTGATTTTGGAATTCAAGCAATAACAAAAAATTTACAAAATCGACCTCTTCCGTGCTTTGGAAAGTACGTTAAGTTGTATCTGCAGTAGTCCGGACAAAACCCGCATGGTGGTTTGGATTCCATTCTCCCTATGGTGGTTTTAAGTATAGGCTACACCTTGTACTATAATCATTAATCAGCCGTAATACTTCCTGATAGTTATTTAAACCTGCCAATCAAACAATTTAAGAAACGCTTGTGGTCATTGCTGCTGGATAATGCCTAATTTAAAATTATGTATTAAAGTATTGTAAAAATGACATGCCCACGTTCTAACTGTATATTACTAAAAATTCTAGTAGGTATACATTGATATCCTTTGTGCAATCTCAGACTATTTTGTTCAAACATGCCAATTGGTTAACTATAAGAAATAGAAATAAACTTCAAAACTATAATTTGTTTTATTAATTACTAAAAGGTGGGCAATAAAATAAATACGCCGTGTATTGAAGCGAAGCCTCTATACGGACGTTCAGGCCGCTCGCATAAAGGCGCTCGCCGCGCTTCCACTCTATCCGTGCTAAGCATCAGATTTTACCGTTACACGAGAGCGTCTTATTTAGTATCATTACCAGCCAGCTGAATCCCCAACTCAGTGTGTGTTGCCTTCTGTCTTACTTTCACTCATGTCAGTGGGCGTGACTGGCGTGGCTTTCCATTTCTTTTTTGCTTTATACTATAAAGTTTCGCTTCTTTCGGGCGTCCCTAGACTGCACTGTTATTTTTTTTTGTTTGGTGCCAGCCTCAATATTTGGAATAAACGTTATCGCTTACTACTAAGACTACCAGGACCAAGTGATAACTATGAAAATTGAAGTGAAATAATTAAGAGATATTTTCACATGAATGACTTGGTTACCGCTGAAGGCACTGAAAAGGAAGCAATAGGTGTTACTAAGTATGTTTCTAAGATTTTAGAGAAAGGAGAATTCAGCTTAAAAAAGGTCTTCAAATAGCGCTATGGTCAAATAACAATTAAGAAATCGACATGCAGATGAGACATCGTAGGTGTAACATTAAGATTAGGTTTACCCAGGAACTTAGATGACGATAAACGACAATACAATATTAAATTTGCCAATGGTTAGACACTAAAAGCGATACCATACCTCATGCTAATATTCATTAGCACGCCCGTCTAAATAAAATTTCTGATATTTCTCTTGTGTAGTACATTATTTGTCTCTATAACCGCTTTCTGTATTTCGGTTTTTTTAGGTAACTTTCAATTATACGCTTGATCATAACCAGTCGCATTACTATTATTAAGATTCATAATAACTTTAATATGCATATTCAATTTCTTTTTGCTCACGTGGGTAAAAATAAATGTTATAAGCAGTATTGAAAAATTTGTAAAAGTTGGTATTAATGTCTTGTAAATTAGATGTTTGTGTGGTTTAAGTATTAATAAGATTTGATGTCTAAGGGGTCAGTATATTTAAGTCGTAGAGGTAAGCATATCTATGTCGTTATCTGTGCGGCAGCTAATTAAAACAATGAAAATACTATGACAGTTCAAACAAAAATATTAAAATCATACTTTGAGTAAACACAATGATTAATCAAATAAAAGATTTGTACTATATATTTATATGCTAAACATATAAATAATACTTAATTAAATGCTTGTCTAAAATGATTTAGATTAACTTGTTGAAAAATAATTATTATTAGTCGTTATTCGTTAAACGCCATAATACAGTGGCCTTTCCTACTATTGTGTATGGAGTACTGACTGGAGAACAAATATGTTGAAGAACTACTTTTAAACTTTGCGAAACAACAGAATGTTAAATTTACTTTTCCGTATTTCCCTTTATCTGTTGTGCTATGAGTTACGAACACAGTAAAACACAGTAAATGTTATTTCATGTGTATAGTACTAAGTTTGTTACGCATACGAAATCAAGGTTATTTTAAAATTAAAAGCCATTTAAATTGTTTGCAGACGAATACCCTGTTCAACATCGGGCTTTACACTTCGCCGTTTATCTGTCTCTATGTGTACCGCCGCGGTTTCCTGTCGTCTGATGAAGCTCGCTTTCTATTGCGATGCTTCTGGGGTTTGGGCGGCCTCTTCGCCTTCTGTTACATCGCCCGGGGCATAGGTCGGGCTGCGAACCCCAAATACGTAGCTTTTGTGAGAGCTTTGTCCCTACCGCCTAGCGAGAGACGCGCGTACCTTGAAAGCGTCCGACGATACGATTTTGACTTTAGCTACTGGCCTATCAGCTACAGCGTCAACTCCCGAGCCGTGTAAGTATTATAGAATCGTTGATGTTATTACATTTTCATTTTAAGATAAAGAACAAAATGTTCACCAAGTGCTTGACACATGAGTTTTATTATTTTGCAGGGTTCCGTGGTTCCAAAACCATCCATTCCAGCGTACTGCTAATCCTGATTTGCCTCTTTATCAACGTATTGGCGTGCAACTCTTAGCATACTTCGCCACCCACACGTTCGGCCTGCGGCTTATATACCCTGGTTCCGTTGCTCTTATCAACCATCTTTTGTGTAAGTACTCATTATAATAATACATTATTGGTCAATGCATTAACTAAAGTTCAATAACTTCAACCATACGTAAAAAGTAAGTAATGAAATGAGCCATTTGGATTTTGTTATCGGACGTGCTACCTCGTTTGTGGTCGTCAGTGGTAACGAATAACAAACAAAAAATGCATTAAATGACCAATGCAATACTTAGAATTTTTATGCACGGTCAATGAATTAAATAGAACTTTAACCCTTCAGTAAAATCACAATAACCCTTCAGGCTTAAGGGTGTCTATAACACTGAAGGTAATGATTACTTATCACCATACACCTCCCGTAGAGCAAAAAATAGGCAGCAGCGTTTTCCCGATTACGGTAATTTACTGCGATCTCCAACCAGCGTACAATATGGCATAACCCCTCATTTTTGCTTCCGTCAAGCAGAAGAAGTCTTACGGCTGAGATGATCAATAAAAACTATTCCTTCATTACAAAAATTAAGCTGGAAGCTGAGAAAATGTAATGAATATGGTATCAACAGAAACTGTCGCTTTGATATATAATACTCACGTTTAGTATATGTGGAAACACGATAATTGTATATATATTTTATTAATTCCAAGCGCGAAATTCTCAACAATTAGAAACGAAATCTAGAAAATTTAGAATTATAAGCCGCGGAACGTAACTCGAGCGCTGAACGAAACGTGGAGGGGATAGCTGCGCATGGGTACTGTCGCGCACGCAATACAAATTTACTAATTTCATTAGGTACCTTATTCATAATAGCAAAAAATGTTATTAACATTATTTTAATGTAATGTCAAATAGTAGGTCTAGCGGTCAACAAAATCTGGAGGTTAGCTGGTATTTGGGTACTGTACTGTCACGCACTCAAATATTACTTTAAGGAATATTAGGTTAGTTAGTTAATATTCAAGTGTGCCAGAGTTCTGTTGTCAAATTAAAATTTATTTATGTTCTCATCAATAGGTAGGTTGGTTTGTAATATAAAAATAAAAACATAAAATCAGACAGACATTGACTTTTGTAGCAAAAATTGTTGGTAGCTATTTTTGAATTTGATTTTTATTTTCTCGTCTGTTGTCAGTTCTGTAAGTTCTTCTTCCAGTTGGGGTGATATTGCTATGTTGACATTTGAAAAAGGGTCTAACACCCAGTCTTGTATTTCAAATTTCAAATGTCCTGTAGTCTTTCAATGAAATCACTGTGAAGATTTTCCAAATGTTGGCAGTAGACAAGCAAGTCGTCGTTGTCAATCAATTATTGGAATATTGGAACTCACGTCTGCCGATATTCTTTTTGTGTAAGAGCAGCTTGACTACGAAAGCAACGACGACATTTTTTTATTTTATTAAGTCCAAGTCATCGCCTTGAAGTTGGAGATTCATATCGCTAAGAAATTTATAAAGGTCTGTCAGGTATACGATATAATTCTTTGAGTTGATAAGGTTGTTTCCACAATTCCGTGTCTTTGGCTCCAAGAACTCTATGACAGAGTCAAACAACTTATAAAATCGAGTCAGACAAAATCCTTTTGATAGCCAACACACTTCTGTGTGAAAGATCAATCTGTTGAAATCTTTATCATTAGCAACACAAAGCTGATTAAATAATCTGTCATTTAAAGAGTTGTTTCAGATTTTATTTACAGCTCTGATGACATGTTGCAATAATTGGAACAGTCGTTCACTTAAATTTCTCAACTAAATGTTGTCGATGTATAACGCAATGTACAGCAAACATATCTGGAGTTTTATTTTTTAAGTACGCTATGAAGCCTTTTCTACACCCCGTCATAGCTGGAGCACCATTCTTCGAGATATTTCCTTTTTCATCACAAATCTTTTCCAGTGTTTTAAATACGGTTTCACCTTTTGTGTCTGTCTCTAAATTTTTAGCAAATAATAGTACTTCACATTTTTTTCATCTTTGATAAACCTCATGTAAGACAGCAACAATGCTTCATTAGTTGGTAAAGTGGACTCATCCAACAGAATTGAAAATTGACAAGTCTTCAGATGATTGCACAATGACTCTTCAATGTTTTCAGACATTTCATCAATTCGTCTTTGCACGGAACTATTGCTCAAAGGAATTGTTCGAATGTTATCTGCTGCCGGTTTATGGAGCACAGTAGTTATAGCTTCTTTTATTGCCGGCAAAATTAAAGTTGCTCCGATGGTTTGTGGTTTACCTGTTTGAGCAATTAACAAAGAAATATTGTATGAAGCTCGAAGTCCGTCATCCTCTTGCTTAGTAGCCACCTAAAAAAGTTTCTATGCACTTGGCTGAGCATTATGCTTCTTTTCCAGGTTCTGAAAATAGGCTACTTTTGTCCTTCTTATCTGGAAGCATTTAACTAAAAGGATCTTGAATTCTTGAAGGTTTCATCGCTTCGTTTGAAAATGTTTTGAACAGAGAAGCCACAAAGGCTAAGATGGATTTGTCGATTTTTCTATGAATCCAACATGGCTTTTGTTTTCACAAATATGTAAATAAAGCGTTGAACTTAAATACTTGAAGATAGCGTTCGAAACCACTAATGAAAATATATATTAAATTTAAATTTTTTACGAGCTTTTATATAAGATTTAAATACAGCACGCATCGACAGAAATAAGACAAATACGCACTCATATCTCTTTCGTCGGTCAATCGTACTGAGCAAGTTTGGACAAGTATCGATAAACCAGCCGATTGCTACCGAATTGGACCAATAGCGTTATTTAACAGAAACTTGTTACAACTTGATTGCATACGGCGTGCGGGCTATCCTACAAAATCTATGTTAAGTATTTAAGTTTTTATTCCATCATACAGGCTAGAAATCTAAATTAATTATTCGATATTGAGTAGTAGGTAGGTGTTAATTTAAGTGAAATTAAAAATATAAAGTAAATGAAATTACAAATCAACCATCGCCCTCTTACACCTCGCGCCCGCCCCCCATTTTTTTCTGGGCCCCTTAACGCCCCCGTCTAGGTCTCCAACGCCCACAACGGGGCGTTATCGCCCACTTTGAGAAATACTGATAAAAATAAATGTACTCCTTAAATGAACGAAGCCCTATAACTTTAGATGTTTTAATTTGGACGGGTCCAGCATAATCTACCCCGCTTTGATAAAAAAATAACTTAGTTATATTTTTCACATTTAAAGTCCAGTCCAATCCAATCCTCCTTTCTCCTTCCTGTTATGGGTTGGGTAGGTTTTTGGACGATACTAGATGTGACCGTTGGTCTCTGTCTAAAAGAGTTAAGATTTCTGAATCTCGATTTGCAATGAAAGTCTTCCAACGACTTGGATGACTACTTAAACACGCCAGAACCATTGTTGAGTCGGTCCAAGCATGTTAATCTTTTAAAGATACTTTCAAAACTTCTGTAACCTTTCTTAATAATTTTGTCACAAGAACAAGCATAATTCTAGCCTGGATATAGATATCTGCTTAATAGGTGCCACTCTAGTTTTAGAAATGATGAGATGAATTTGAACAGTTCGGCTGGAACTGTTAAAATTCATCTCATCATTTCTAGCTAGCTACTTGAGATATCTCGCGCACGATTAAAGACAAGTTTGTCGATATCGACTTAGACATAACATGTAAACAAACCGATGTTGCCTCTTGATATATGATTACAACATCGGTATCGTGTTATAATCATATATCAATCAGTATTGTGTGTTTTACCCTTTTATTTACTTTTGGAAATGTAGCTTACATCAATTTTGTCTTACATATTTTGACACAAAATTTAAAACATAATAAATTAGATTCACATAATTTAGATTAATTGTGTTAATAATTACAATGGTAAAAATATTATAATTTTACAATCCGCGTGTTATTTAACCTTTTTCTTACCACACAGACGTTTGTTTGTGGTTTTATTAGATTGACATCCATAATTTTTTCCAAAATATAAACGCAGGTTCTTCCTCTATAACTGTTATTCTCTGATAATTATTAAAAATTTTATAGTGGAAAGTATAAAACCGTTTTCGTGTTGTACTTACATCTTTTGAAAAAGAAATTACGCCGGTGAGTATCAGATATTACTCTATCTAACAAACTCTACTCGTATATCTAACAAACTTTTCCAACGTGTCTACCTCTATCCACTTTAAATCCATCTACTTCTCCTTCTACTTTAAATATTGCAATGATTTTGAATTCAGGTATATTTCTGTTACAGAAAACAAAGAAGGCTATATCAAAGAAGCAAAGATGACGTTGCCCTGCATTTGGAATTCAAACAAAACAACCCAATGATTACAATAAAATTGATCTACATTGCAACAAAAAACTAGTGCCATAATAATGTGTGCGTCTAACAGTTATTGTAAAATAAAATAGTTTAAAAAGTAATTGAATTTTTTATTTTTCCACTTTTTAATTCGTGTTTGATGCAGGCAATTTTTTCTCCTACTCTTGATATGAAAGGCACAAATTGCGACAAACAAACTGGATCTAGGTGGGTCCATAGGTGTAAACTGAAAATAAATTATATTTGCTTTAACCAAATGATCCCATTGGTCCCGTCTAGCACTATCCCTCGGAGTGACATAATGCTTCCCAGACAGTACACGTCTAAAGGCAACGGATGGGACCAATGGTCATCCCTGACATGACAACTAGGAATATTTCCCCTCGAGCACCTATAGACTAGAAGTAAATGGTCTCATGAGGACAGGACTAAGGAGCATATGTATGCTCCTGAGTCCTGAACATATGCTCGTACATAATTGGAGATTATAATTCATTATTTAATGATTACGAGTATAAGCAATACTCACTTATTAAAATATTCTGAGATCAATCCCATAAAGTCTGCTTCTGATATGAGCATTGTTCTTAAAGCATAAAACCTTAATGACAACAATAGCTGATGTAGTGGATATACCCCATGGTTCCTGCAAGTACATCAATAAATTCATGATCATGAGGTTTTGACAGTTATGTTATAAAATGCCTCCAAAATACTAACCTAGCTCCTGTTACTCCTAAGTGTGAGCAAATTTCAAGTAGTTACTGTTCAATAGATTCTTTATCGAGTCGAAATTTCACTTGAAATTTGTACGAATCTGTTGTTGCTATATAATTCGCACTTTATTTAGACACTCTATCACGCCTATTATCTTCTTCTAAATCTTTTTTACTGTTTTCCGATATAATATCGAACACTTCTGTATAGCTATCTCAACTCGTAATTTCTTCATATTTCTTGCAGGCAGAGCGAAAAAGAGTGAAATAGAAACTTTAACCTACTGAAATTGGCAGGTAACCGAATGACATTACGAATAATAATATTGACAGCCTACTGACGGTTAAAATATTTATAGGAACGGCATAAACTGTCATCTCCGTACAATATGCTAACCATCTCTTACTAGTAGCCCTCCCATCCGTTAGTAGCAAGCCAACGGGAAGTTGCGTAACGAGACGTTTTTTATAGGAACGGTTTTAGCTTACGCCTCGTATAATATACTACTATGCGTAACTAGAACGGATAGTTTTTTAATATAGGAACCGGCGGTAAATAAATCAAATAAAAGTAATAATAGAAAACCAAATTAAAAAAATAATTATCGCAACAATATAACGAATTTCACAGTAAGAATATATCTATATATATTTAAATATTTCTGTTTTAGGATTTAAAATTAACCATTTGTGCGTAAAAAAACTTATATCGTAATAATTCATAGTATTATTCTTCAGCAGTCGTCATGATATATTTCAATACATATATTTATCGATACACGAAAGTAAAATAAACGCATAACCACAACCCTGATAGAAAAATCTAGAAGTCGTCACTCATTTATGACGTACGAAGTGGTCATATAAAGTCGGATAAATCCGACCATGGCGCAGGGCGTACTAATAAAATAAGTTTCGAAATATGTAGGCTAGGGATGGGAACCATCATCTCAGTCGCTGATATTTCGCAAATAAAATTGCCTACTTTCAAGGGAAATAAATGAAATACGAATATCTGTAACGAAATGTTTAATTGACAACTGTTGTATTTGAATTGAGGATAATTAGTCAGTATAAAGGAAATTATTCTAATTTACGTTTATTTCTATATCGATAAATCTTGGCTTATGCCCCATCCCTGTCGGATTTTGCCGTCACGGGCGTCGTACATCACCAACACAATTTTCTTAAAATTATATTAGTAATTCATCTAACTTCGGATAATATTTTTAAAACTTCTGATGGTTACATAATTAACTCTTTACCGAAATTAGTCATTTTTTTGATAAAATTGTATACATTATATTAGGCCTGTATACATTAAAACAGTAATCAAAATAAAATTGTACCTATTATTTATGACTTTTTTATAAAATTGTAAATGCACGAAAATATTTGTCGCATTAATCCGACGGAAGCGGTCAAAGGGTTAAGAAAGAACCAACAAGGTACATTTAATGAGCGCATTACACTAAACACTAAGATTTTTAAAAAAAGCTAATGAGTCAGCTTCAAGAAGATTGATAAATGTTACTACACAAAATTAAAAAAAAGTCATAATTAGGTGTTCTTACTAAGCCGATTGTTATAGAAAATATTGTTACAGATTTGATATCATTAGGTTTCCTTTAAACCTTTGGTTCAGTAGGTAGATCGTTAATGAGTCGAAAAACTGGGTAGCCAGCGGTACCTACCTTACCGTAGATTGTTTGTGCTGGCTCGACTTATCTATACTTATATTACACTAGCTGACCCAACCACGCGTTGCTGTGTTATAAATTGAAACCTATCCTATCTTTCAAGTTGGATCAAACTGTACACGGTGTACAAATTTGATTAAAATCGATTAAGTAGTTTAGGAGTCCATCGCGGACAAACAACGTGACACGTAATTTATATATCTTAAGAATTATACATGAACTATATCTATACTTATACCTATACATATATCTACACCTATACATATACCTATTATGTACTATAAGGTGCAGCATTTGGCAAGCTGCGTACTCTATTCTGCGTATTCTGTTTGCATAACCTGAAACTAGTCACCAAAATATCTATCTACATGGCGATTGTGTTGCACAGACACTTATACGCCTCAAAGATTAAGTGTTTATCGTTACCATATGAACCCGCCGTCATCCATGAAATCACGTGGGCGGTAAAATCACGTGCCCTTATTTCGCACGGGGGTTTGTTGCCAAGATAGGCTACATAAGCCATCTTAGGGCACATTAGCGCCAATCCGACTAGAGGTCGAAATGGTCGCCACCATCGCCATCGGTCGAGCAGATCATCATCATCATCATAGCAACACCTTAGTATCTTTGAACTTGATATTGCGCATCACAAAACCTAACATACTATTACCTGTCTTTGATATGTTTTTGATATGGGGAACAAAAATTTGAGTTTCATCTGAGAAACTCTCAGGTCCTTGACTTCATCTGTTTAACGTATCATATAGATAAACATATAATACTCATAAATAAATTCATAACGGTACAATGTACGGGTCTTGCGATCATTCCTTGTATATATTTTATTGGCTCTAACACTTGCTCATAATGATATTGTCTTTTCTTTAAAGCGAACGAACTATTCAAAGGACGAACATACTTGGTAGAGCACTTCAACGGTCAACGAGCGAAGATACAAACCGCTGATTTAAATACTATTGATACAATGTTTGTCGATAACCGGTCGAGGCACATGACCAAGGGCAAAATCCTCGTGATCTGTTGCGAGGGCAATTCTGGTTTTTATGAGATTGGCATCATGACTACACCGGTGAAGGCGGGATACTCTGCGCTTGGGTGGAACCATCCTGGCTTTGCTGGAAGTACGGTGAGTAAATACATATATATCACGATATAAATGTCATATTATTCATCACAGAACAATACAACAACCTTGTCTTGAGAAAAAACCGGCCAAGTGCGAGTCGGACTCGCGCACGAAGAGTTCCATACAAACTTTTAGTTAAGAAAAAAAAATTACGTTTGTTGTATGGGAGCCCCATAAATATTTATTTTATTTTAATTTTATTATTAAATTAAAAATACAACTGAGTATTTTGTGAATATTTCAAGTGCCTACCTGTTGCCATTATTGATATTAAGCAAAAAGGGCGAAAAAAATCGCGTTTTTGTGTGGGAGCCCCCCTTAAATATTTATTTTATTTTGTTTTTAGCATTTAGCGGCAACAGAAATACATAATTTGTGGAATTTTCAACTGTCTAGCTATCGCGGTTCTTGAGATACAGCCTGGTGACAGACAGACGGACGGACAGACAGCGAAGTCTTAGTAATAGGGTCCCGTTTTTACCCTTTGGGTATGGAACCCTAACAACAAATAAATTAGTATAGTTTTAATATAAAAAAACTTGTTTGTTCAATATAAACAATATTATTTATTGAAATACACTGAAAAAACAACCGAAATATAATGTTGTAATGATGCGTAAACCCCAATTAGGAAAGTCATTGTGTATGTCGCAGCCAACTGGTTAAAATAGCTGTTCAATCAAACAGCTAGCCTTTTGACTGAACAACGCCATTCAATCACACGGCTATACGTCGTTTAGCCGACTTGTTGACTGCAACGTTCAACACTCGTAAGTGCCCTCATAATTTCTGTCTCTTTAATAATACTAGTAACGTATATTTACTACTTTCTTTCCGAAAAATATCTTGAAACAATCACAAACACCGGCTAGTTTGTTTAAGAATCAAAACGCACCAAGCGCCGCGATGGTGAGCGCTGAACTAATTCAATTAGACGGCGGCTTTTCAATCAGCTGTAGTGTTGAACGTTTTGAGCGACTCAAATATTCAATTAAAAAGCTAGACGTGTGGTTGAATGGCGTTGTTCACTCAAAGGGCAAATATATATGGCAGAACTATAGACGACTCATTAACAAGATAAACATACTATCTGTTTGTTTGAATTGTTAGATTGAGATTTGTTGGGAGATTTGTCCCTTATTAAAGTTTTTTTTTAATAAACCGCCATTAACCGAATATTTATACACGTTTCGAATCCTTTACAGGAGCCATGTTCTCAGGTCATAAGTATGCTACTACCGTATCCTCCAATATTTTAATCGTTTGGATTCGGGCACGTTCTACTATCTACTTGTTTTAAGAAATTTCAATGCGGTTAAGGTGTGTTTTTTATTTATTTATAGATTTGTAAAATTTTATTTACCACGAAAGCAATGGTACCATAAGCGGACTTGATTTTAAAAGCACTTTCTAGGTTTCCTCATATAAAAATAAATTCGTTAATACAGCAAATTAAAACTAAATAAATATTAGAAAATAATTTAATATCAACACTATATATATATATATATAGACTATATTAGAGGTAAATTTAAATTTCAGTATGATTCTGACCTCATAACTCGACTACGTTTAAATGATGACTTGACTTGATATATAAAATATCTTACTTCTATCATGCATGAAAATTCAACATTGGCTTTTGTGTAACACTGTTGATATAATTGTCATTTCGAAGTTACCAAATGGTAATGTTTACTTTCCATAATAATAATTTTAATAACAAACCAAGTCACAGCTGGGGCATCGGAATCGGGATTTCCCGGTTTTTTTGGAACCGGAAAATACCCGGTTCTGAGGGTCACACAAAGAACCGATTCTATAATATCAAAACCCGGTTCTTTCGGTTTAAAAAAATATATTATGAAAATAAAACATATTGCTAGACCACAAAGATACGTTGTATATGCAGGTAGTAGGCAAACCCACCAACCGCCTATAGCCTGACGAACCGTCTTGGTTATGCAGGCCGAAACTGCGGGAGTTGCGCGCGGTGGAGGCCATTCCGCGCGCATCTCCCACAGTTTCGGCAACAAATTTATACCCACTCAAACCTGCGCTTTGTGGCGACTAAGAATGTGTTGAATTTGTAAACAGTAATAAGTTTGAGTTCCATGGAAAAACACTTGAAGGACTTTATGCAAAATTCAATAATTCGTTTTCCACTTCCAATTTTCATGATTACTTGTATCACTGTTCATATTCTTGTAATAACAAAAGACGTAGCCTTTTGTTTTCAACGTTGGATTATACCACGCGTATCATAGCGACAGTGACATGTCTATAACGAAGTAATTGAATATCTTAGGTCATTAGGTAATCTTCAAGCTTATTTCTATTTTTGATACTTAATTATCTACCCATTCACTCCTCTATCATATAGATTATCGAATATATTACCACATTTCTCTCTCATTTATCTATCAGAAACAAAACCGTTCTACCTAGTACCTAGCTGAGCATTAAAGCTAGATTGTAAAAAAGGAATATGGCAAATAGTCTCCTTTTGTGAGACGCCTTGCAACCTCAATACCTCTTTACAATTGAAATATTTGGTTCTTTTTTCCTTTTTTTCACATAAACAAATGAACATTGTCAATTAAGCCCTAGTTCATTTTAGGGACGACCTTATCCAGATCAAGAGCATAACGCCATTGACGCGGTACTCCAGTATGCGATTTCGGAGCTCGGATTCCAGCCTGAAGACATAGTGATGTACGGGTGGAGCATCGGCGGCTATTCGGCAGCCTGGGCGGCCGTCAACTATCCTACTATCAAGGGCTTGGTGGGCATCTCTATAATGTTTATACAATTGGTAGTTTTCATGTGGTAATCATATCACCAACTACTAAGCTGCCAAACGAGCATATAGAAAATATCTCTAAACCTCATCTCGTTTTATCACCGATATAGGAGCTAAGCTATTATCGTAATCTGCTTTTTTGTTAGGAGGCCAAAATTATAGATGCTAACTGTTACTGCATGCAGATAAAAATACTTCTGACGGCTTGGGTCATGTCAGACGTTAAGTTCAGACTAATCAACATGCATGTGTATATTTAAAAATATACCTAGAAAGATTGATAATTATTTCAATGTTAAGATAACTAATCAAGCTCGATGATCTAACAACACAAATCTTCACAATGTAGTGCGCTGCGCAGAAATCCATGCCATTATAGATCAGAACGCCGTTGTTTTTTACTTGAAGATGTTTATAATATTTATTGTTTCATAATTAAGGTAGTATTCACTGATGACTTTACGTTAAATCGGAGATAGAGCATTTTGCAGAAAGAAAACCGATATTATTTTTGCACGAATCAACAATGGACCGCATGTGGAGTTAGTTTTAGTAAAGTTCTTGGTAGACTTTAAATATTTTAAAAGAGAATCTGTAAAATCGACAACATAAGAAAAATATTTTCAAGAATATTATTTTATTCAATTTGTACTGATTTCTTAAAGTAGATTTAAGAAAACAAGAATAACCTCAATTACGAATTTATTGAAAAAGGTCATTACCCAGCGTAAAACAGTAATAATTTTAATGTAAATGGTTTGCCAGGTACTGGATGCCACCTTCGATGATTTATTGCCGCTGGCCGAGAATCAGATGCCGACTTCCTGGTCCCTCCTGGTGAAAGAAGTGGTTCGCACCCATGTAAATCTTAATGTGGCAGAATGGGTTGTCAAGTACACTGGCCCAGTGCAGCTCATTCGCCGCACTGATGACGAAATCATCTGCCTCAGGTGAAGGATTTAGATAACAGTCCATCGGTTTCAAAAAATATAAAAAAACTAATTTCACAGATACACATTTATACCACTATGTCATATATTTAAGTAATAGTATGTCAAAAATCAAATTTATCATTTTTCTTATTAAAACAAATAAGTAGTGTCGAATAATAATTTCATAAC
Source organism: Calamotropha paludella (assembly GCA_927399485.1). Taxonomy (NCBI): domain Eukaryota; kingdom Metazoa; phylum Arthropoda; class Insecta; order Lepidoptera; family Crambidae; genus Calamotropha; species Calamotropha paludella. Next base: position 24,496,404 of record OV656803.1, on the reverse strand, counting down.
AGAACTAGAAATATCAGAAAACGTAGAAACTTTTTAAATGCACAGTTATAAATCGCGGCATGAAACTAGCGCTGACCGTAATTGCGCAGAAGTAAAAATAAAATGTCTTGGGGAATACAGGGGTGAAGAGAGAATTACAATTGATCACAAATCTTTTTTGTTTTCCTAAAGACCCGGTCAGCTAGCCAGCAACCGCGGCAACAATCTCCTAATACGATTGGTGGAGACCCGTCATCGCGGCATACAATCCAACACGCGCGATGCATTGCATCGACTCGTATCGCTTCAGGAGTCGCAGAGGGCAACTCTTAATTACACCAGTGTCAATGAGCATGAGCTACGTGCATTACGTCTGGTAAGTGAAAATATTTGTCACTTTGGACCTAAGTCGAGAATAAGTCGAAACAAAGACGTACGTTCGCATTACTTCAAAACACTCAACATAGTGCCTAGTGCTGTTTGAGAGTAATTCTAATTACAGTTACAATTTCTCTCGAGTTATACATAGTACTTTATACTATGCCTGCGAAGGAAATAAGACTTATTTCTCTGATCAAAGTTGAAAACATGAAATCATGTTATTGGTACTTTATCGTATTTATTTATTCTAGACTTTAGAACGTAAAATTTTAATTACAGCTCAGGGTGTATCTTTTCTATCTTGATCTGGCAGTGTCATAGGCACATTTTCATTAATAGATCTGGAATATTTAAGTATAGATGGAATGCAGTTACATAGACGAAATGACAAAAGTCGCTCAGCAAAATATATAACAATTCTCATTTTTTAAATTAGAATGTCGTAATATAATTGATACAGCAAAAACCTAGCGGCAATTATAATATAACTACCGCCCGCGCTAGAAGGACTGTAATGAATTTTAAGATAACTTTTCCTGTAGCACATTTATATGATAATTAAATCGTACATTCTGAGCACTATTTCCACTGCTAACAAAGAACTTTCTAAGCAGGTCTAGTATAAAAGAACATTAATATAATTCTCATAGCCACACTTATAAGTTTTCATTGAAAGGCATTTTCAGAGGGCATCCCTTAATTATATCGACATCGTTGAATAAGAAATATAGGCAGTGCATGCAATAAGAAATATACATAACTATTTCTTCAACTACTTTAGTAGTATATTCAGTAACTGATCGTAACCAAAATTATTTTACAACAGATCGGAACTTATTTGCGCGACTACAAATCCACGCACTGCGTGCCACTTCCAGAACAACACTTCGAAACCGTCATGGAAGCCATAACTGCTTTGGGTAAAAAATAAATCCAAGATGCGCAAGAGTATCACAGGCGACTGAAAAAGCGTACTTACATAATACACACAACGCTCAGAGATTTTATTCAATTTCTAGGGAAACAGCTATACTTAGAATTTTTTTGTAATATTTACACTTGTTTTCACACGACTGAAGTCTCCAGTTTATATCAATCAGCGCTGTGTGTATAAATGATAAATAAGTTGTTTAACGAAATGTCGGCTGTCAAACTAATTTATTATTTTTATCATTATTCTTTTACTTATTGAAGGTTTATTTAACCTATGTATGTTCAGAAAATGGTTTTGGTTGTATATTGTTTGAACTATGTATCGTATTGAGTATTTACTATCTTCATTTATTACTCATCTATTCCACGTAAAACTTACTTAAACCATTCAAACAAATCGTCTAGCATAATTTTACTAAGTATAATGCACGGCAACTTCAATAAAGCAGTGTTCTGAGGACTGAATGTAAGTGTTCAAACATGCAAAACTTACTACCGTGTTTGAGTTAAGATTTTAAATTCAGTCTTTATTTCCATATATAATATGGAATAAATATATTATTTTATATATTAACTACAGTATAGAGTGCTATTTTTTGTATCGCATGCCGTTGTCGCGTCTAATTAAGGTGTCACTTGATCAAGTAATTCTTTCATAACCCTCCTTTATAATTGTATTCGTGGAAACTGGTTATCCATGAAACAAATAAATTAATTAACGTCAATCATACAAATATTAATCGAAATGCGAAAGGAAAGTTTACACATTTAAAAAGCTACACTTAACTCTCAATAAAGTATGTAGTTCTATTTTTATTGCATTTGTCTTTATAATTCAAAACGGGTATATGAAGTATTTTCTTGTTCTAAGGGAACGTACCCATACTACGTGAACCATTTTTTAAATTTTTACCTCCCTTCCCTCCTTGGTGACTGCCCTTCTATATACCAAGTACCGCAGTATACGCCAAGACTCCCTCCCCCTCTAGTTTATGTAATTAGTCATAAATATGGTTTTAAATATTTTTTTGCAACCAGAAAGTTAAAAAACCGTAGTGAATATTGACAACGTAACGAAAACCAAACCTCCCCTCTCCCCTACATCGGTCACGTAGTAAAGGTATGTTACCTAAACATATTCAAATTTAATAATTTCCAAAATTATAGTTATGCTAATGTTAATTTTATTATCGCTTAATTGTTATATTAAACGTGTTTGCTTCTATGTACAGTCTATTCATCCTAACTTGTCCTATTTGGTAAACAATCTTAGCACTCCTTTTTATTGAAAATGCAGCATTAAAAATCAACTGATAACTAGATTCAATAGGTTTCAGTCTATAATAACGATTTATTGTAATAGATTATTGACTTTGTTATTATTTTATTTTTAAATCGGTGATTTTGTTAAAAAGTTGTGCAAAGATTGTTTACAAAATAGGACAAGTTAGAATGAACAGACTTTAAGTTAAATATTTACAATGAATTAACACTTTAAGCTTTTATTCTCACTTCAATGAAGTCAGTGATTTCTAAGTTTTTAACTAGCCAATTGTGTAGTGCCAACTACACAATTAGGTAGTGTGGTATAAAATATTTTATATTAGTGTAGCCTATGAGCCAAAGTCGTATTATAATATGTGTTGAATGTTCCTGCATATTTATCAGTGTCTGTATATCAATAAAAAAAAGATGTTATGTGTTGTGCAGAACGATGCCGAATTGATGAAAATGTAAATTTTAGCAGAGGAAATTTTAATGACGTGATATTGCAATTTTAGGTTCAGTGTGCACTAAGCACATGATTCCACATGAGGAAGATGCAAAGCTCGTTCCTTAAAAAGAGATGTGGGATGTTCTGTATATCATCAATTCTGAAAAGAGATTTATTTCTGTAGGTTAATGCTTATAGAATATTTTGGCCAATTCTCGTAGTTCTTTATTATTACACTACAATCATGATCCCAATAATTTTTGGTGCTTAATTAAAGCTTCGGCATTATGAAACTTCGTGTGTCATGATCTCTAAGTTTGATGAAGTCCAGATTATATTAATATGTTTATAAAAATATGTATTATGGTATCCTCAGTTATTAATGACCGTATTTATACTGTTCATGGTTTTTTATGGGTCCAATATTTATTCCCTTTCAGGTTTTAATTTTGTTGTTGTCGACTGTATTTATTGAAATAAAAATATGTTGGTCACTCACTTTGTGTTACTTATTAAGGCAGAAAAATAAATGTAAATAAAGATGTCTCACATAAAAGCTACTGTGGTTTATTTATATACAACATTCTACAGAATTCATCAATCTGAAATATATCTTACTAGCGACCCGCCCCAGCTTTGCACGGAATTCAATCCTCTACTATATTATGCATGTATTATATGTACATATAAACCTTCCTCTTGAATTACTCTATCTATTAAAAAAAACCGCATCAAAATCCGTTGCGTAATTTTAAAGATTTAAGCATACATAGGGATATAGGGACAGAGAAAGCGACTTTGTTTTATACTATGTAGTGATATGAAAGTAATAACGATATTGCAGTGAATCAATATTGGAAGATAGTTTTGTCATTATTATTACTATGAATTAGATTTAAGCCAATAAATAAATAGTTTTAGTAAGTCTTTATCGTCATTGGTCAAGTTATTGAGTAATTAAAGCACACTTTCTAGATCAATGAAATCCTAGTGTAAACAATCCTTAAATGAAATGTGTTGACGTCCAGTATTTTATATATGAGTATTGAAAATTGACGAAATTACGTCTTTCTAGCCTCTTGTCTTTTTTGAATCGTTTTAAAATACAGTAAAAATAAAATGACCCTTATTTTTTTGTTTTATTTTGGATTTCTAATGACTCTTAAAAATGGAGGATCTTGACACTGTCAGAAAAATAAAAGAGTTCTATCAGAATTGTCATAATATAATGATGTTTCTCTGATTAAAACAAAGTTAAAAAGTGATCCTGACTAATTATCTGCAATCAATGAAGTATGAGTAGGTACTGTGGTGACCTCCTTGCGTCCATGACACCGTATTCCACCTCGTTGCATAGATATGCTTTATGGCAAGGAATGTCACCATTCTAAATATAGAATATTCTAGAAGGCTAGACGAACATAAGACGATCACCAGCAGTATCTGAGAGTTTAACCTGAGATATTGTAAAGAGAGTTGAGTAATAGAGTAAATTGAGATACACCTACCCAAATGGTTTAAATTAACGTCCCAAGTTCGCAACGATCCCGGAACGTTACTTAAAACGAACTGAACGGGACTAATGAAATAGAAATATTTTTATAATACAAAGGCTGCTTTAAATTATTTATTGGAGTAAATAGAAAAAAAGCATTAGATAATAGGTAGATTAAGTGGTTATATCCCTTATTACTTATATTTATTGAAACACATGTAACTTACTTTTGTATGAGCGGCTGTCTTTCATTACGGAAGATAAACTTCTATGTGTATAACTAGGAATTTATGTTTCCCCTCTGCGCGGTCATTTTAACAATAATATAATAAATATAATAACATACAAATAATTTACTCTTTTAAGTGCAACTGGAATATCAGCTGATCTTCTCGTGGCTGGGATAAATGCTTTTATTTCCAGTTCAATGCTACGTGCTTGTACAGGAAGCTAGACAACTTGTACAGGAACTTAAAACTACGCTCATAATAACAATCGCTAGTATCTCTTGTTGTACGGTGTAGGGACAACGTTTGTTGCCGCTTCTGTGCTGCTACATTACGGTGGGCTCTACGTCTCACTATTATGAATTACATCTAGGTACACAAGAAATAAAAAAAAAAACTAGCAAAGTCTTCAACGTACGTTCGTAACATTAAATCCAGTAATGCATATAAAACAAGCATTAACAACACACTTAAAACGAAAAAAGATAATAAACTTACCCCATACTACTTGCAAATAATAATTTGAAAGTAGAATCAAGGCAAAATAACTTATTTATTTTTATTTCTTCTTTCTTTCGAAAAAGTTTCCGCCACCAATTAGCTGTCGGATACGAATTCGATAGATATAGCCGTCATTCCGAATCACACTGTCAAAAGTTTCCGATGTCGGAATTGTGAATAGCTCATGGAGGTGACATTCGAAAAGTTTCCGCACGGATTCGGAAAGAGCAGTTTCCGACGGTTATGAATAACCCCACAGGCCTCCCCGATAGCGCCACAGGAGTACATACCCATTTTCTTTGTCGCAGTCGGATAATTAACAGTCAATAACCGCATTTTATCGGTAGCTAACCATAAGTTTGGTTAAGTAACGGTAGTTAACGGGTTTTTTACAACTATACCCATGACTCAGGTGCAAATGCTCATACAAACATCTGCCCCTTCCGGGATTTGATCCCAGGACCATTCGGTGCTAAAGGCTGGATCGCTACCGTTGCACCAAAAGGTCGCGTTTTAATTTATTTTTAAAATTAAAAATTTAACAAAAATATATCATATAATTTATTTTAGGGGGATTACCAAGTAATTACCTAGGGCAATAATGGGGGTTTTGAATTTTAATTTTAGGGATAAATATTTTAAAGAGTTGGTAACATTGCCTCTATTTCAGTCAGTTCAGTATATTCAAAAATACTCTATGGACCGAAACAAGAAAATAAAAAGAAGACAAGGCTGTATGGCTTAGTACCTTTGCCTGCCTTTTGGCGAATTTAATAACTACAACTCTATGGACCGAACGAAATCAAATTAGTACAAGATGTTGTTGCCGAGTTTTCAATAATGATTACTTACTTTAGTACTGGTCTAAAGATACGTTTCGATAAATTAGTCAACAATAAAAGTTTTTTTTAGTATCTGATCTAAACAGAACGCGTTTAGTTAATATAAGCTGAGTTGATATTTCTAAGGTAACCTTGGCCTAACTTACTTCACATGTTATTTGTAGTTTCTTAACGCTTAGAGTTTTATAGTGCATTTCTAAGTTGTTAGATCACCTTTACTACTTTACTTTTTAGTATGCAAAATTTAAAAAGCGTATTATGTTTAACAATTTCAAATGTTATGCAATAATTCACTGCATGTATAATTTTAGGATAACTTCCTACGAATATTATAACACCTGTTTCTCATGAAGGTTAAATGAGTAATAACACCTACTCACAAGGAAGCTTATTAAGCAATTATAACCCAGATTAATTGGTAACGAAAGAAACATTTAAATTTAATTAATAAATCATGAATATTATACACTCACTTTTGATCTGTAAATTATATATTTGGGGCGGGTGCACCCTTACAAATAATTTTACCTATGTATCTGTGAATACTGCTAGTGCTTATGTGAATAAACCTATGTATTTCAGGCAATGTCTCATATTAATGACCTAATAGGTGTAATGCGGGGTCTACGATTAGTGGTGGAGGCAAGCTTAAAACTACAACAGGAAAGCTCCAGAATAATATGGAATAACACTTCTATTAAAGCTTTTGTACAGAGTTGTCCAACTAACCCAATCTCAGCTTACAAACCTAAGCCTGAAGATGCTAAAGACTTATTTGAGCGAGCCTTAGTCGTTGCCCAAGGTTTTAGACAGTTTGCTGTTTTGCACATACCTAGCTTTAACACTGAAGCAGAAAAACTCATAGAAATGGATAATGAACTTAAAGAAGAAATAGAGGAATTAAATAGAGAGTTCAATAAGACATTTGAGTCTTTAAAAAAATCACAAGATATTAAATCTAGTTCTACTGTGACGGGCAACCAATATGTTTCACCCATTGCTAAATTACAAGAAAAAAGTGAGATACAGTATTCACCTGAACAAAATACTCCACCATTTACTTCTAAGATACCAACAGTACCTGAAAATGTGAGACCTGATGTTGCAAGTAGTTCCATTGTAACTCCACCCAAACCAGTGGCTAAGAAAAAAATAAGAGTAGCAGTAAGTTCAAATCTTTTATACATAATATAAAATTTTACAAAAGTAACATATATTGTATTTACATTTCTTTTTGGTGTGTCTTGTTTACGTATTTATACATAGGATGGGCCGAATGTGCAGTTAACAGATTTCTCTGGTTATTTTTTAATAATATAGTTACATGTGAATAATTTATGCACCAGCATCTCTGCAGTAGATAATAATCTGGATAAAGCTGCTGCTTATTTTGTACTCTACAGATTGTGTATGATCATTACCTCCAGTATTACTGGATACAATACCCTTAAGCGGGTTGGTGTTAGTCTAGTCGCTGTACACAACATGGCATAACAATTAAAATTTATTCCCCCTACCAAGCAGCTATGAGGGTTGTATCACATCTATCAGCAGGGCAGCAATGCAAATGTAGTCTTTCTTACTCTAGCAAATAATTAAACTTGAAAAATGCTGTGCTGACAGATATGAGTCAACCCTATGTTACTATTTTACTTTTGGGACAAAACATTTTCTTAGATGAGTTGGAACATATTAGCATATAATGATTAACTATTACTAATAGTTTATTATAGTTGATTATTATCAGCAACATTGCTACCAATGATCATTTAGATTCATACCTTTGTATTCTTATTAATATGTATTTTAACCAAATTGGAGCCAAATCAATCCATTAAAACTAGGCTTAATCTAATAAATAGTTCAGTTTTTTATTACTGACACACATCAACTATACATAACTTCGCCTAAACTATACATTACCTCTGCCAAGAACAACCAAAATACACAGCTTGCCTGACTGCTAAGAGACACAGACAATATGGATATGGACTTTTGCCGAGTAATGCCTAATTCTATCAAATACCAAGTAATGTATGGCTGACTACATTGAAACATTAGGGTGTAAAATTATTAATTTTTATTAGATATATAATTCAAAGCATTACTATTCTAATTTGTAATTTTATTTTATTCTGACTTAACTGTACACAAAAAAAAATATGTTAAAAGATATCTGTAAATGTGAAAATGCATAAATGTCAATATAACACGAGTTCGGATTTCTGTCATACTTTCCTCAATTACTTGGCTTAGGATTTGAGCAATCTATGCAATTTCTAACATTTGTATTTAAATTTTGGATCTATTCATATTTATATGTATTTTCTGTAGCTAAGTGAAAATTCCAAGGCACGAGTAGTACCTTCATCACGAATAGGAAGGATGATATCATTTGGATCTTTAGCAGCTGGATTGGGTGTGGGTACTGTTGCCCAGTATGCTCGCAACACATTTCAATCAGTAACTGGAAAGGTTGATGAGACAGCCAACACTTTCTTGTCATCTGCAAATGCTGAGAGGATAGTGGATACTCTGTGTAAAGTCAGAGGTTAGTAATTAAATATAAATCTGCTATTAATGCTGCCGTCAAAATCTGATATTTCCTTCCTGAATGTGTATCTGTATCCATCCATTTATTGTTTAAAAAAATATCAGCATATTAAATAAAATTTGTTTTTGAATTCCAATTAGTCTGCTAATACATGCTAATTGCATTGGATTACTAAAACTCATAGTAACTCTTAATAACAAGTATTTGACGTTTAGGTGCAGCATTAAAACTAGGTCAACTGTTGAGTATCCAGGATGAAACGATGATATCGCCAGAACTACAGCGAATATTTGAACGCGTGCGTCAATCAGCAGACTTCATGCCAACATGGCAGGTTAGCAGTATTTTGTAATGTGATGAGAGCCTGTGGGGCTCTTTAAAGGCTACTCTGTTCTTAGTTAGTTCTTTGTTTTATTTTTTAATATCTGTATATCATGGCATTAGGTGGAGAAAGTAATGAACTCGCAACTTGGCCCAGACTGGCGAACAAGGGTACAATATTTTGAAGAGAAGCCATTTGCAGCCGCTTCTATTGGTAAGTAAATCTATTAATATTAATTTACAAATTTTGAGGTTCAGAACCGTCACTAACATAGTATCCCACGGTGATATTTTTTTCCTAAAATTATTAAAAAATATATTACAATTCTTTATATTCAAGCATATTTTATTAAAAAGCCTCGAGTGTTTTACATATTTGTATCAATACTAAAATTCTTATCACGTTTTTTTAAATCAAAAGTACTTAAGTTTAAAAGCTCTACAGAAAGTTTAAAGCCCCAAACTGATTTATTGTTTAGAAACATATTGTCTCTTTAAACTCAAAACGGCACATTGCATGATTTGCAGGGCAAGTACATCTAGCAGTGTTGCATACTGGGCAAGAGGTAGCAATGAAAGTGCAATATCCAGGAGTGGCCAAAGGAATCAACAGCGATATTGACAACCTCGTTGGGGTGCTGAAGGTATATTTTTTACCCTACATATAATATGCTGTGTCACAAAATATGATATCTATGCTTTTCAAATAATTGTATAAAATCGTTTATAATTCACCTGAATTTTTATAATTTTATTTATTTGGGAGATTTTGTCTCCTGACATGCCAACTCCATCGAAAAATATTTAAATTATTACATATTCTATACATCTACCAATAAGTTACACAAACACAAAGCTGCCGCAGATTGGAACACCTGAATATGAACTGTATCACTAATTGACAATAACATTTCTTCTTACATGTTTTGAGAGAGGAGTTTTTTTCATGTTTTGCAACAGAAGTGATCGGAATGTTCCTACTTATTATTTTGCATAGAAATAGTGCACTTTTTCACAGTTTATGGCAATTTCAGGAAATTGCATGCCGCGGGAAAAGCGGGTGTTTTTTTAATTTTTTTGTTAAGTTTTCTCATAAGGGAAGGTAAAAAGTACAAAGCCCATAATGCCTAACGTTCAGTTATTTCTTTGCTTAGTTAAATCATGAAGAATGATGACAAGAGTTGATAAGAAATGATAGAAAATTAATGGACTAAGAATGAATAGTTAAATAATCCCTACCTTAGGCATCAGTAAATTAGTGGGGTTTTACTGAAACCTTGTAGAACAAAAGACACCTTTCATTGTTTTGTTTCACTTGCCAACACTCATGCATATTCAGAAACTCAGTGGTTAATAACCCACACTTATAACACACTAATATGAACCACAACACAAGTTATAACAAGAAAAACAAAACACCATAGTGATGCTTCCTGCTCCCGTTAAAAAGTCCCGGTTTTTTTTATAAAGTTACCTCCTTTAAAATATTGGTGGTGCTCTAGAAACAATATAGTGAGGCACATTTTTATATGCAGGTATGGAACGTCTTCCCTAAGGGTATGTTCATAGACAACATAGTTGAGGTGGCCAAAAAAGAATTAGCCTGGGAAGTGGACTACATCCGTGAAGCTCAGTGCACTAAAAAGTTCAAAACCTTACTGGAGCCATACCCCGAATATTTCGTCCCCGAAGTAATTGGTAAATGGTTTTATCTTTAATCTGTTATTAATATTATTTAGACTTTAATATATATATTTATAATCAAAATGATCTAACAAATACAAAGTTGTTGTTTTGTTTGGTGCTGGTAATATATCAAGTGACACTAATTATAAGTACCAGGATTTCAATGCGATTAAACTGACTATAGTAATGGTAATAAAGAGGAATTTTTACAGATGATCTTTGTGCCCCCGAAGTGATAACTACGGAACTTATAGACGGCATGCCTCTGGACAAACTGTTCGACGCATCGTATGAGACTCGTGTTGACATCGCCTCTAAGATCATGCGGCTCTGCCTGCGCGAGATGTTCGTGCTACGGTGCATGCAGACTGACCCTAACTGGGCCAATTTCTTCTATAACACCAACACCAAACAGGTATTCTTTATATAAAAGATAGGCTTTTTTGGCCGAAAGAACGTTTTGCTGAATTATATATATGTTTTATGTTAAGATCCTTTATGTTCGTAGTTTTGTCATAACCTGGCCGTATGTAAGATTTAGTTTTATGGTGATGTCCACACTTATCCTTATGATTGGGCCATTGTGCGTGGTTTGGGTTATTTTCTTACACCAACCAACCCAGTTCATCCCATACGGTTAGCAACCTTTTCAGAATGCTGCAGGATTCCGGGAGGGATCCTCGATACTAGAAAGGCTGTATCTGTTGTTCTGCCACGCTTGTACATTCCAAAAGTACATACTGTAAAGTTTCTTCTGCCTCCATACAACCTCTGCACAAACAGCTATCTGTTAGACCCATGGTAGATAAGTGCTTGTTTAGAAAGCAATGACCAGTATTTGTACAGATAACTTTAATCTGATAAGGCTGAGGACGAGCTTTGTAGATGCCTTTGGATTTTTAGTTTATGTAAAACCTTCGCTGTTCTTCCACTTTTTAAGGTGGGTTTCTTCTGTTTTAAGATGCAGCTTTGTTTTTATTTTGACTGAGGGTATGGATGGTATACTGCTGTATTTATGCTCTTTTTAGCTAGTTCATCGTCTCTAACATCCCTGGCTGCAACCGCCAGTGCCGATTTAGTGATACCAATGCATTCTGATGTGCAATTATGGTTTTTCTTAATCTTAAGGCGACTGCCTTTGCATCCTTCTGAATAACGAGGTCTAAGGATCAGTAGGTACTCGAGTACAGCTGATGGAATGGTTTTCATGCATCCAATTGCTGTTATCGCTAAGCTATATGCTCGCTAAGCGTTGCAGATTTTGGAGTTTGGTTATTACCAAGGTCGGTTGTTTTCTTAGTCATTAACTGTTCTGTCCGTCAGAGCGGGTCTTATAACTAAAGTGTCTTTTAACATCTAGTCTCTTGCATTGCCAAAAGCTATACGGTGCTTTTTTACTATAGATATAACTCGCCTTAGACGATCATAGCTCATTCTATCTTGTGTAGTGGCGTCGTAAAAGGTGAGTAATAATGTTTGAGATAAACCGCATACACCTTCCATAGGCCATAAGACGGGCATCCGCGTTATTTCAATTGTGTATTTTTTTTTACCCTGGTCTCCAACCCGCCTTCCAAATGATGAGATTATGGCAAAATCCTCCTTTTAATGGAGAAGGCTTCCTTCCAGCAATACACGTCTTACGGCTGAGATGAATAAATTTAACCTGGACCTAGTACGTTTATTTCATATCAAATCAATCGCGCCTTTTTAAGATTATTTGGAGAGTCGTGCTTTCAGCGTACTGTGTCCTGGTTAATTATGCCATAAAAGTAATGAATTAAAAGCACTGTAGATGTTTTGCTGCTTTCATATATTTTTAAAATAAATAAAACGGGTAAATTTACCTAAACTATGCTCTATTGTAATGCAATACAGACTGCTGTTACCTCGCCTTAAGAAAGTTGACTATCAATTATGTAAGAGATATATGAGAAAATGTTTTGCATTGATTCAATTAAAAGTATTATTAGAATAATCCTTATGTATTATTATATTTATATTTTTTATCAATTATTTGGATGTTATAGGGAGAAGTAATTATACTGAGCAGCTCTTCAATGTATGTACCTCGCTAATGTGTATTTAAAATTGTTACATCTTTCCTCAGGTGATTCTACTAGATTTTGGAGCAACTCGTGAATACTCAAAGGAGTTCATGGACCAATACATAGAGATAATAAAAGCAGCTTCAGATGGTGATCGCAATGCCATTTTGCATATGTCGCGCGATTTGAAACTACTTACCGGATACGAGTCAAAGGTTAGTGTGAATGTGTTCTGAAAATATAAATAATTTGGTCACAACACAGTCATGAGAGCAAATGAATGTATATGAACACTAATTCACGAACTCCCCTTAAAAAGAAGTATTCCATATTGTTATCATAATGCCAAACATTACATGCACCTAACACAAAATTTCTGATTTGTTCTGTATTAGTTTATCAATTTTTGGTCAGTTGATTTGCTGTCGACTAATGTAGAGCAGTTTTTTTATTTGTTTTCGAAATCGATTTTACAGAGAAAATTGTTTTCTTACTGTACCTTATTGATAAGGTTTAAGATACACAATCTTAAACCTTGGCAATAAGAATAACTGCTCTTACGCAAGTGAGTACCATAATTTCCCTTGAATACTAGGGGTCGCAAACCGGGATACCGAATTTCGAAAATACCGGAATACCGAGCCAAATTTAGGTCTCATTAATACCGGTATTCATTTCCCAAAAACCGGGATATTCGGTATTTTCGGTTTTAGTAAAATAAATAAAAAACAAATACAAATAGAAAAAGTTACGCGCCATTTAATTCAAATTACGCGCGCGCGAGTTCGTTCACCTTACGACAAGACCGATGAATCTGGCGACAGCCGAGTAGCCGAACTTCCCTCTCTCTGTCCCGCGCAATGATTACACTGCACAATGCACAACAAAATTGCAACTTTTGTCTGATAATTGACTTTTATCACATGATGTTTACTAATTAATTCATTAATTTAGCTTAGTTACCTACTTACTATTCCACCGTTCCACTATTCCTCCTAGCGGTCCATCCCGGGCAACGGCATCACGGACCAACTAGGCCCGTGGTGATGGCTGATGATCCCAGCAGCGGTGGTAGGCTCCGTAAGGAGCCGCCTGGCTTGCGACCATCATCCTGCTGATCCATCACTTCCATACTATGTAAAGTTCTGGAAAAAGTACCGAACAGTAAGTTGTTCTCGTACCTAGAAGACAATGAGGAGATCAGTGACGGTCAATATAGCTTTCGCCGTGGATGTTCAACTGGAGATCTTCTCGTTTATGTGACGCACTGCTGGGGCGAGGCCCTCGATATGTACGGCGAAAGACTTGCCGTATCACTTGACATCTCGAAGGGTTTTAACCGAGTTTGGCACGCTAGTCTGCTGAGCAAGCTTCCTGCGTAAGGTATCTCCGCTGACTTTTTGACGTAATTGGATCGCCGATTTCCTGACAGAACGGTCGATCAGAGTAGTTATAAATGGCTGCTTCCCTGACTCAGTGGCTATTGATGCCCGAGTTCCTCAGGGGTCTGTTCTCTCTGCGACACTTTTCCTGCTGCACATCAATGACCTGTTGATACCAGGAATCGTTGGGTATGCAGACGACAGTACTGTCGTAGAGAGATACCTGTCTAATTCAAAAGCCAACGGTGACAAAGTGATATTGATGAGAGAGGCCATGGTTGAGCGTACGAATCAGAGGTTGAGCCACGTTTCCCAGTGGGGTGACAGTAACTTCGTCCATTTCAAGGCCTCCAAAACGCAAGCGTAAATTTTCACTGCAAGAAAGAGTTCCTTTAACCTGACTCCTACTTTCCGAGGTACATCTGTTCCTGTGACCGACAGACTCGAGCTTCTTGGCATGGAGTTGTCGTCAGATCTCAACTTCGGCGCCAACATCGAGGGCAGGGCTCAGACTGTAGCTAAATAAGGTCAAGCGATATTTCCCGCCGGGACAGCTTTCAACTCTCTATAAAGCTCAAGTCCGATCTTGCATGGAATATTGCAGCCACCTCTGGGATGGCTCAGCAAAATACCAACTTGCTGCAATGGACACGATTCAGCGCAGAGCTGAGAGGCTCATTAGTGACAGCAAATTGGCGTAGAGCAAGCTTCACACCTGAGCTCACCGCCGAAAAGTTGCCTGTCTGTCGGTCTTCTACAGATTGTATTTTGAAGAGTGTGCTCAGGAGCTACATATGCTCATACCGCCATCACCTTTCTTCCATCGGACATCCAGACGCACTGCGGGCTACCACCCTTTGTTGGTCGCTTATCCTGCCTGTCACACCAAGCGCTTCTCGACTTCTTTTATAATTCGCACAGCAAAGGAGTGGAACTCCCTCCCTGCGTCTATATTTCCGAGTACTTATAACCCATCTGTTTTTAAAACCAGGGTGAATAGGCACCTTCTGGGTTAGCTCGTTCCAGCGTGGTTTCTGTCTTTGCCCCCGGGCTTAATTGGGATCAAGAGTAAACCCATGAATTATAAAAAAAATCTAACTTTAGCTTAATCCCGGAGATATCGAAAATACCGGATTATCGGTATTGGTCTGGAGCCAATACCGAAAATACCGGTTTTGCTGAAATGGTTCGGTATTGCGACCCCTATTGAATACGAATCACAGTTATCGCTAATTAATTTTAAGAAAATAAACCTTTACCATCAGTATATAAAGTGTAATTTTACGACGCTATGAAAGACAATTTTGATTGCATTGACGTTAGAGCCTCAGTTACCCATTTGGTAATAAGTTACGGGGTCACGTCTTAGCTAGACAATGGTTTTAAACACCTCTCAATTTTTTCATTATTAAAGCATTTCATTGCAAAAATCACACATGTTAACACACTGTTTTTCTCTAATCAGATCATGGAAGAGACCCACATTGACACAGTTATGATAATGGGCGAAGTTTTTACAAGTGAAGGAAATGGTGAATTCGATTTTGGCACACAAAGAACTACACGTCGAATTCAAGCCTTAGTCCCTACAATTTTGACTCATAGACTGTGCCCTCCACCAGAAGAGATCTACTCGTTGCATAGAAAATTATCCGGCGTATTCCTACTCTGCTCCAAAATGAAAATCAGAATGAATTGTAGAGACATGTTCAATGAAATCTACGACCAGTATAAAAGGAGAGCTTAAGGTAATCGACAAGTTGCAGACAATTCAGTGGAGAGTTACTAAGTTTAATTTGAGTACAGTAGCTCTCCTCACTTCCCAAATAATATATACTTAGTAAGGCCTTACTTTAAGCGACCTTTATTCTTCATCGTCAAACCTATACAGCAAAACTATAATAAAAGCCCTTTGACTTGTCTTACTGGGAGACGTTTATTGACATCGTCTATTACAGAAGGTCAGGTTGATGCCATCCGCAAAAAATGGTCTTAAAAGAAATATTTAAAACGCCATATTGTTTAGTGTAACAAAATAGAAAATCCTGATTATTGGAGAAATATAATGTATATGATATCTACAGTAGTTTTAATGATATCGTTACAAGAAATCTGGCAAACAACTGTTTGGTATAAAATAATTATTAACAATGCAATTCGATTAATTGATATAAAAAAAATATTTTCTAACTTTAAAGATTCTTGATTTGTGCTGAATGTCGTTTCTGCAAGTGCTGTTATACCTGCGGTTGTGATAATTTAGCCAGAAATACGTTTAATAAAAGAATAAACATTAATTTTATATTGCTAATAAAAAAGACTTAAGAATTTTATTTGTAGTCTGAAATTAAATCGAAATTTGATATAGTGTTAGCAGTAGAAGTAATACTAATATAATAAATAAATAATAATTCTGGTAACTTTATTATGAAAAAAATTGCAAGTGCGAGTGAGGCGACGCGCAATCGCACCAGTCATAAATCTGTAGGCCTAGTAATTACTGCACGTTATACGGGTACGGCATGTCCATTAGAATATGTCGATGTGATGAAGATGTAGTAATCTTTTTAATTCTCCCTATTATCAACAAAAGGCAAAGGGAAGTAAGCTCGAATATGCCAGAAACCATAGACTATTTCTATTTCTTACTACTGTCACGATAGATGGAGCAGTTTTGACAATAGAAACAACTTGTCTAGTTTTTGTCCATAGAAAACGCTGGAGCGATTGCGATTGTAGAAATAGAATGGAAACGATAAGCGTGCTTTTTGTCTAGGCCTACTGGATAGACAATACGAAACTGTCACACCGCACCATGTAGTAGACGCATAAGAAACAGCTTTTCGTTCAATTATGGTAAATTTATATTTGCTATCATTTGCCATGAAAATTTTATTTTGTTAACATACACTTTAAATTCATTCGTCGACTATCAGAACTAAACCATTAAGTTGTCCTTTTAATTTCGTTATAGATACCATTGTGAACATTTATCAGATAAAAAAAAAACATAGGTATAAACGCACAAGGGCACAGGATGTCCCCTTTAAGACAAGTGTTCTCTACGTAACTCTCAAACAAAATTACCACTAAAGTTTTATATTTGGCAAATAGATTCCTGAACTGAAAAATGGTCTTGGCAAATCACTTTTCTGTTTTAAACTTAACAATGAGAACCGACATAATGCTCAAGTAGTAAAGTAAATGGAATAATCTCTTCGCTTTACATGTAACAAGGACGGTATCCTAAAATATTTTTTAAGATTTGAAAGTACTTGTAGCTACTTAGAAAATATTGAAGGGAAATGATTAAACTTCAAGGAGCTACAATCATGCCTTATAAAAGCTCTTA
The DNA here is from genome assembly GCA_927399485.1 of Calamotropha paludella. Lineage (NCBI taxonomy): Eukaryota > Metazoa > Arthropoda > Insecta > Lepidoptera > Crambidae > Calamotropha > Calamotropha paludella. The sequence goes on along the minus strand of OV656803.1, from coordinate 24,478,989 downwards.
ATTATCAAAAACCTGTGATAAACTGGGTACAGATAGACTTTTTAAACTATAACTGTTTACTTCGGAACCCTAAAAAGGGTAATAAGTGTTTTCGTTAGTAATCATTTGACGCAGGTGTGCTCCGGTCATTATAATGCACAATTTAAATGAGGCGTATATTTTGTGACAGCTATAAATATATATTGTTACCTTGTATTTTTGTATTCATGGTCTGTACTTATTCTTTCAAATTTGATCCTAGTATAAATTAATATAAAAGCGTCATTTACAAATAGAACTTTGCTACCTCTTTAAATATGCAAACCAATATTTGGTAAGAAATTGTAATAACTAGGTATATATTACGCGACAGAGAAAATACTGTTGGTAATAGTTCGGCTTGTTTAAACTTAGTTTAAGTGAATTTAAATAAAAGCGCTTACAAAGCTCAGGGTAATTAGGCGACGAAGGTGCGCTTAAACCTAAAAATGGAACTTGTAATATAATAACTTATTAATAGCTAACATTTTTTGAAATAAAGTTGATTAGTATATTATACCATGTCTTATTTTTACCACGAGCTCTTTCAGGCTAGCATTGTAAGAAAAATTGCGATCGCTGAGCGATAATAAGCAAAATGGCGGATTGTGTCAGTGCAACTGAAGTTAGTAAACGTGTCTTGGCCGAAAACTGTATAGTTTTTTTTTCAGCGCTGGTAAGCGCTCGCAAGCGCTTTTTTCTGCCAAACAAGGAATAATTTACATTTCAAATATATGACGCAACATTTACTCAACTGTGATTGCAGGATATTTTGTGTTGTACCAACATTACAAACAAATTCATTTATCGTTAGTAACCTTAAGTCTGACCAACATAATTAAAGAAGAATTTCCTACGTGATTGGTTAGCATTACTTAAGATGCCAACATAACATAAGATCATTATGTCAATTTTGATTAATTGTCAAGTATGACTAGAATGACTACCAACATTACACAAATGTCAACAAACCGCAGATTAATTTAGAGAAAGAGAGATTAGATATTTGTTCAGTTTAGTTGTCATCCAGTGGCGCCATCATCTAGATCCGACATATAGAACTTCGATGCATCGGATTAACCGTGACTCTTAACTTCATATCCTCCACTCCATTGTCTTATGAAACAAAAACTTTTTTAATATAGGTAATAAAAGTCTTAAATCCTGTCTGATATTAAATTTCGTCCACATACTTTATAACAAAAAAGGTGCTCATTAAAAAAGCAGTTATTTTGTAAAGTTTATTGCAGGTCGAAAAGGCAATAGGAAACATTAAAGCAATCATACATAAAACCCGCGACCTTGTGGTCATTGCAAACTACCTCTTACTTTTATACCTGCAGTTTCGTATACAAAGAGCATATTTAATTTTTTTTTATTTATATATTTACTACTTATAATAATAATTGTTATTAATTATATCGGGATTATTACCATGTTTTTGAGCCTCCTACAGTTCTTCCGTGACGAGGGCGCATGTAAATGCGACGAAATATAAGAGTCTAAACATAAAAAAATGGTTATAATCCCGTTATAATTAATACCAAAGCGACCACGAAAGTTAAAAATAAAATAAAATAAAAAAGCTACATTTAGCTGCGCTTTAAAAAGTGTGACTTCATGTGAAATAGCATATTATAAAAGAATGTATTATATGGCAGTTATGGGATTGGAATCTCTGAAAACGTGCTTCTAATTAGGCCGCGATCCGACCAAACGCGTCATTCATTATTTTAAAGTCTTTGTTTTTATTTTATACTACTGCTTGGGTCTACTTGTATTTGCAGGTGAAATATTTCTCTCTCTTATAACTTTTAAGATTTTGTGAGGATTACATCCCACTTATCAACTTGGAAGCGGATCATCAGCCACTTGTTCGTTTCCTGAAGCACTATAGGTGACTCTACTCTGAAGCCAGTAGCGTGAAAAATTTTGATTTCCGTGTTTCGTTCGATAACCATTGAGAATCTCTGGTGGGGCATAGGAGTTTATTCTAACTTCATTGCCTTATTTAATCTAGATTTTTATAAATAAATACCTAATCAGATACAACGGCCAGAGTCAAGAGATATGCAATATCATTTACTGTTGTCGGATTAGTGACATGTGATGTATTAATAACATATTGCCCGTAGCGTTAGGTTGCATTTCCACCAGAGCTGTGTGAGGTAGCTAAGCGGTGTGCGAAAAAATCCATAAATAACAGCGCGGAACGGAGGAAAATAAATTAATGCTATTAGCCGATTTTTTCCTCTTCACACAGCTAAACTAATTCTAGTCCGTGCAGAATTATTATGGGAAGAAGCATTCAATTTTTACAGTACATATATGTCGTATGAATGCAGCAGCATAAGCATGTTTAGCAGAGTATGAAAAATATAAACCCATTGATTTATATTTTTCATGTTTAGGTCAGTTTCAGTATTAGTTTTCTTATACCGTCATCTACGTTAGGTAGAATTAGAAGATTATATTTGGATACGGCTATAGTTAAAGAATATGAATAACGTAGCAAAAAAACTCTTATTGGGGATATTACATGACGGTGCAGGCAGATAAGAGTCAGTGTTTACCCACTAGACGAAAAAGTAGAAAAAGAAATAACTAGACATTAGCCTTAAGCCATCCTGTTAACTGATTTAAGGAATTATCGGCAGCTGATTTGTTACCAAATAAAAGTGCAGAGCACTTAAAAAATAGTAGAAAATATTGTTTGATAAGATTATCTAACTTTAAAAAAGTGCAATTTTAATACTTCCACAGTAAAATAACATATTTATTATGTTAAACATTTGAAAATGTTTTATACTAACACTTTCATATGTGTATACAGTTTCATAGGAATCAGTTGGCTTATTTTATAGTATTTGAACTTTAAGTTCAACAGACAGTTTGAATGCAATGTCATGCGCATTCACTCTCTTTAAAACATTCACCATATATAGGACTTTAATCAAAAAGGATATTGAGCAGTATTTTTACACGCGATTCCTACGATCTATGAGGTCATCCTGCCCTAGATATTATAATTAGCCAAGGAACGATTTTTAAGCTTTCTTGTATACGAAACTGTTTACTAACCATTTTACGCGATATAGTTACAATTTTTTTGTATAAACATCTCTATTTTGACTATAGATCTAAAAAGATTTAACACTGCTGAGATTATGCGAATAATAATGGAATTATAAATATTATTGATTACTTTAAAAATGTAAAATAAAGTGATTTTCGCATACCTAACTATGTATAATAATAACAGTCATACACAAAGATGGCGCGCAGGTAACACAGATTACCTACTTAATAGTTACTACCCACGAAGATTGTTTTAGACAGAAAAACGCTATGACGTTGTATTATTGTGCATATTTTGGTTACGCTTTTGGGTGTATTGATCCGAAAAGTCTTATCGAGTGATGCAAAAATGTCACTGATGGTGTATTTTATTTAGATGGACCAAATATACATGAAAACAAGGAACTTAGCGTAATGGGTGACATTACCAACTGATAAGTTGTAGAGTAGATAATACGTATTAATATTCATACAATTTAGTAGGTATTTGGCGTAATCCCAGCACTTTATACTAATGTAGTCTAATATAAGCATAATTTATTGGTTTCTATAGGAAAATAACACTAGTTGGTGTAAAAGGTATTACATAATTACGACAGTATGCAACTTTCATCATAAATAAGTATTAAGAAGAATAGATTGTTCTTTTTCATACAAAATTTTGATTGATTGCTATATGATAATTAAAACATTAAACAAATCCAAAGAATGCGTCTTTTATTGTTCTAGCTTGTAATTATTCATTTTTTATACATAGCTATCTCTTGTGTCGGTATTTCATCACCTGTTAATTTAAGCTCCAATCCCAAGATTTCCAGATTTCCCAAAAGATTCCATTTCTTAAGCAAAAAAGGGACCCAATAGGTGTCCTGGCGAGAATATTACCAAAGAAAAAAGCGCTTCTGCAGCGCCTTCGGCCGAGACGCTCTAGTTTTAAAACATCCATTTTTTAACAGGACCCTTAAGTTCTTCGTTGGCACTTGATATTTACTTTATATACACGATTGACCGTTTTAAAAGAAGTATTTAGTAAGCTAAAGAAGCGGCTAGACACGTCTCAGGCCCCTAGCCTTAGCTGAATTCAGACGGCGCACTTTTATACTTATTTAAATTATAATATAGTAACAACATAAATGTAAATAATTTTTAAGTTCAATCTTCCTTGATTCTCAAAGTAAAAATTCATCATATTTTAGAAACTTTTTCATTAAAAAATACCCAGAGTGCGTAAACAGAAAAAAACTTCAAGTTCGTGTTCTTTGTCCATGCATAAATATAATAAGAAATAAGGTGCTAGTGACCTCAAACATTTTAAATGAAATTCGAATAATCTACGACGGTGACAATCTATCCTTCCTTTTATTATTATGTTCTCATTATTAACAATCAATATCGATAATGTTACAACAGGCAACCTCGTCTGTGTATATTTTGATACATTGATAGTTAAAGAGAAAGAGATTATTACAGAGAAGTAACAATTCTCTCGGAGAAAATCAACTTTGATAATCACAATACATTAAACGTGTAAAAAAAATAAACGATTTATTACAATTTTTATATAAAATGAAAAATGAATAGGTACACTACCTATGTATACTATAGATACAATTAGAGTCTGCAGTAAAGAAAATCTAATACATGATTACAATTATTACAAGTATTTTTATAAAAAAATGCTTGAACAATAACAGTCTAGTCAACGTTCATTGTGATCCGCTATTAGTCTATACGTATTAGAAAAATTTCAAAAGCGACTTGACAAATCAACGGCACACTGAAATAAAACCAAAGTTTATATAATTATTTCATTTTTAAACAATTTAGAGAGGACTTTGTTTAATTGTCCTTGTAGATAATTGTGTAATTTCGATAGGACAGTAAACTGGTGATTGATAGAAAACAAATTTTGTGTATGAGGATGCTTTTTTGTCTTTAGTTTATTATTAAAATTTTGTTAGATTTGATCTATAGTAGTTGTTGTTATAAAATAGTTAATTGTTATATAAGACAAACAACTTTGTCAATAAACATAAACACAAACTTTAGAGTACATACCCATAGATATCTTTTCATAGGTAATAATAATAATGCAATATCATATACAATACAAAAAATATCATATTTTTATGAAATCCTGTTCTTTTAGAGACATTTTATTGACCTTTTTCGGAATATTTTCAAGATATTGGTAATGCAAAAAGTTTGGTATTCCCACCGAATCACATGATCTGTTACTTTGCAGTGTCATCGCCTCAATTTCATAATATTTCATGATCATAGGAGAACATATTTGAAGAAATAAAGAATCACGTGAGTCGGGTGGAATAACTTTTCAAAATCGTAATATGATGTTACGCTTACAATTTCACCATTACTGGGAAGGGAAATTATTTAGAATTGCACGATTTATCTACTATTCACTGTGCATTGTAGAAATGTAATACCTGCACTAATCTATAATATTATCTATAAAATAATATCATTAATTCAACTTTAACAGACTGATTGTTTCGGATAACAAATCGCAATACATTCTGTATTACCCCTAGTCAGCAGGTACAAGATGTGCCAATAATCGACTATAATAATAAGTTTTATCGACTAGTTATATACAATTCTACATTATTTGTGACCGTTTCTCATATCATAGACTTAGGCTAGGCCGTTTGCAGAGACGCGAGTTTCGTTTAAACTGTAATCAATTACCGTCGCCATTGCGATTCAAATTTTTAATGCTGTTGTCAAACAATTGAATTCATAAATATTTTGCGTTGCGTCGTTTTTATATTCACACCGAGCCTTCGGAGTTTCCGCCTGTGGAAAGATTCAGAGCAATACCAACAATTGTAGGCACCAATCGCTATAATACTACATGGGCACACACTATTTCGTAATAGACTATAGATAAGTACATATTTTTCTACACAATAGGTAACAAAGTATTAAAAGTTAACATTAACCCTAACATCAATATTACTAACAAAATTCCAATATGTATTTCTCTAAATGGTCGAAATGGTTTCGGTATTTTAATAGATATAATAATAAGTAATATAGTTTGGTTTATATCTATATAACTATCTAAAATATGCAATAAAGTGATCGTGCTGTAATGTAGATAAGTGCTGCTGTAATAAACACTTTTTCGTAGTTGATAACGTATAACATAATATAATCATAATATAAATGTGGTATCAACCGAACTGATAGTCAGTAAAAACATGGTGTAATGAGGTGAAATATAAGAGTTAGCAGATCATACTATAATTTAACGGTCCTAGAGCAGAGAAACGGTCATTGGTAAACGATCAACGGCAGGACGACGGAGGTCTGATCGTCTGCCTGGAGTTGACCTTACGCAGAGTTTTCATAGGAAAACGTAGTTAGGCCTAGGCGTTGGACTCCTTGAGGTCAGTGAGCCTCGCGAGTTGCGCGGGTTCCAGTTCGTCAGGGATGGAGGCACGGCCGGCGCGCGGGGCGGCGGGGGGCGATTGCGGCGCGGTAGGCGGACCGGACGCGCCCGTCGACTCCCCTTCCGAGGCTGTCGAACTGGACGCAGGGTGTGGTGCCGCATCCGCGTGCCCCTCGTCTGAATCGCGCAAACAAACAGCTGTTTGCTCCGACAAGGAAGATTCCTCGTCGTCGTTGTCTTCCACGCGCTCCATATCGTCCGGCCGCGGACTTTGCTCTGACTCCGGCTCCGGCTCCGGCTCCGGTGGGGGGAACGGCTGTTCTGGCTCTTCGACCATAGGCGTGGCGGCGGTGATTACTATTTGCGCCACGCCCAGCCCACAGTCGTCGGCTGGAAGCTCAACTTTTGGCGGAACAGGTTTGCTCGGTGCTGGAACTGGGGCTGGTGGCTGTTCTTCGTCCTATATCACAATAAATAATAATTTATGATTTCTGTTTGTCTGTTTACAAATTTATGGAGTAAGGAGGCAGGAAGTGCTTTCGTTTACTGAAGACGTAAAACATTTTTTAAAGATAAGTAAGAGTTAGAAGTGGGTTTTTAAACTGAACTGGAAGTCTCTATCATGCATGATAGAACCTACTAGCGGCATGCCTAAGGTTAAGTCTAAGGATTAAAAATAAGGAGGGTTCCCAATTAAATGTTAACGGTGTAACATAGTACCTACGTGTATTAGTATTAATTGTTGTTTTCATTTTCCTCTATCACCTTAAAAAAACCAAATATATATGACTAATTTAGATATACATCGAGAGTCCTACAAGTCTAGAATAGAAATGAGAGAAGCGTAGTAAAACTAACAACAGCAACAAGCATATTTATGTACTTATCTATATACAAAGAAGCGACAACAAAGCAGACATACTATACAATAGAACAACACTGAATGAAATATGTCGAAACAAGAATCAAACCTCGTCTTCTAAATTTTCGCCAATAACCTCGTCGACTGTTGCATGGAAAAAATTGTAGTTTCGATTAATGAAGATATAAAATAATTGTTTTTACATTTAACTATTTAGGGGATGAAACGAATCTAACCTGAAATTACAGCACATTTCATATATACAAAGAGAATAAATGGGATGTGAATTAACCGCGTTGCCTATACTTTCAGTAATAATTATTAAATATAATCATACAGCTTTTTTCTATCAGATAAAGATGAACCTCTGCATTCACGGAAAACAAGAAATTCGTAAATTATATATTTACGGGATTTTGTATATATAACTAGCTGACCCGGCCACGCGATGCTGTTATAAATCAAACCATTCCCATGTTCTAAGTGAGAAAAAATCCAGCAAAATAAAAAAAAATGATCTTAATCGAGTGACCAGTTTCGGAGTGCATCGCGGTTAAACACTGTGACAGGAAATTATATATATAGAAGATATGAAAGCTGATTTTAATTTAAGCCCAATTGATCCTTCGGGCCAGAACTACAATTTACTACTACTAAACTAAACACAAAACGAAGATATGTTAGTCAAATGGTAGGTACATCAGCTCTTTACAAAATGCTCTATAAATAAGGAAACTATTTATTTTTATCACATCCTGCAAGTTCAGATAAGATTATATGACTAGATAGATGTTTGGCTTATTCTATGAGAGTCCGCGTCTCATTCCTTGGAGATGGTAATCAAAATCGAAACCTTGCATGAAATTTTATTTTAGGACAGGGTAGATTCATCTTATAACGTCGTACCAGATATACTCACCGACGATGGTAATAGGCGGTGAGACGGTTACTTCGCTAGCAAACTGGGTACCGTACTGTTCGTGTTGATTCCTAGTGAGCTCTAAATTGAAGCTGAAGTCCGGCTCGGGATCTGCTTCCGCAGGCGGAGGCGGCGGCGGGTCCGCGGGCGGCGCTGCGCTTTTCGTGTTGTTGTTCTCGCCCATAATCACTGCGGCGTCCCGGACAACAGACATTTTACCCGTCAGCCCGAAGCCAGCAGTACCAAGGATAAACAGTGAACCCGATATCCAATTTTGAAGCGAACAGTAATGAAGATCCAATTGAAGAAAATCTCTCGTCCATTTTTTTGAAAAAATCCTATTATCGTTCTGACTACTACCTTGCCCTACACTGACATATTGCACTTTTGACATCTATGTATAGCTCTGTATTATTTTGGTATATGTTTGTTTTTCCTGTTATATTTAAATTTAACCACCGCATACGTAGAAACTTATAAAACCTGGTTACAAACAATAATAATATTGGTGTTCAAAATTAGATTAATCATGGGTAGTCAGTTTCGAGAAGATAATAATTACAAGGATTTTACGCAGAATTATTTGGTAATCTCGAATATATAAGAAAATGTTACGACCAATTTTTAAATATTTTTTCTTTTGCAAGTAGTATAGAAGTTATACCTCCATCGAAAACAGCGTGTTATGTTGGACAAAATCTCAGTCGGGTAGATATCATAGTTATAAAAAAAAATTGAATGTTTACTTTATATTTCAAAAATAGGTGGAGCGCCAGAACAAAATAAAAAAAATCACATGGAAGGTACCCGTGGGCCTGGTTTGTTGTCATTAATTGTTAAAACTAGGAGACATATTCAGAGCAACAACAATATACAACAGCCACAATTTATATTCACGGTCAAAAATACAACAAATAATAATATACATAAAACACACAAACTATTTTTATTATGACCTTAAGGAAATGATTGTGCTAGTTAACAAAACATATATTTGTATTCCTAATGAACAATAAATTGTGCATGGCAATGGCAGACACAGTACAAATAATATTATGTACAAAAAATATTATGGACGAAAAAGAATGTGGTTAGTTCACAATTTGGTACACAGTGTAATGCTTTAAACGTAGTAACCAGTTTTTAAGACACAAAGGAAAACACGACCATGAAATATATAAAGAAGAATTGCTTTAAGTTAGATAAATGGAACACAATGTCATCCAGTGTAACTAATTGATCGTAGGACCTACAATGCTTCTTAATTTAATTTATTTTTTAATTTAATTTGTGCCTGAATTATGGATATTATTATATATTCATATAAATATGTTTATTTATGTATTATACATATATAAGATGTTTGTCTGTCCGTTCTCTAGTATCTATGACACAAACTTTATTGTGCTTAGGTATTTTGAGCTAGGCTAATTGGTGTGAATGTTAAAAATATTATTATTATTAAGAACACGACGCTCCTTTTCTTTACAACATTGCACAAAGAAATCAAAACATGGTATTTTAAAAATATCATAAAAAGATATTTCAGGGTTACTTACAAAGTGTATCGATTCTAGAGAATGCTAACAATTTCTTTATCACCTGCAACTTTCTGAATATCGTCTATTCAAAGGTGTCGTGCAAAGTACATGCAAGTAGATAACGCCAATGTGAGATGGTACTACCTGCACGAAGTCTAGCAATAGTAGAGTGCCATTCACTGATATGCGGTTACCATGCCAATTGGGAATAAAAACCACAACGATACCCAATCAGCCAAAAAGCTAACTAAGTATATGTACCTAAGGCGGCAACAATGAGACTGTTCATAAGAGATAACATTTTCATACAGATTTTTTCATCAATAGTGGAACGAGAAGCAACGTTTAAGGTACCTATATATAACGTTACCATTACTGAGTGTTTTTGTTCTTTTTGTATCAATCAGAATGGAGTCGAGAACATTGTTCCTATTAGATTTAAAATAAAGAGCTTGATAAAATTACGCAACTATTCAAATGAAACACTTTTTAGGTTTCGGAAATGAGATTATTTTTCTTTAATCCTGACCTTTCAACTCCCTTTCAGGTTTTGAAGCCGTGATCACAAGATTCAAAGTCAATAACAGTATGAAAATTATATGCGTTTAAAATTAACGAACGGACGCACAAGTGTATAAATTAAATACGCTATTTATTTTACATATTTTGATTTTTTGCAACTCACAGTATGCTTTTTCGCTTAGGTATTAGGCCTTGTCCCCATCAGGCTCACAATGCCCGCAACTGCGGACAGTACGCGCTGTATGGACTCTTTTTAAAGCGAACTAAAGGCAAACATTAATATTCGCCTCACGAGGACACAGCTTAATTCATCATCTCAGACGAATGATTCCCACTGTTGGAATTCCATCCAATGACTTGGCTATAGGTACACTCCAAGCCTGGGTGATGTGTATGGTGATTATCTACAATATTATTAGTTGCCAACTCAATTATTTAAATATTAAAAATATATAACAATAATATTTTATCAAATCAAATAAAATTTGATTTCATTTTTATCAAATTTTTATTGCCTACTAAGTGTACATTGGTCTTGAAATATAAATGGAACTTAATAAACATAGTCGCCCTTTACGGAAACAGCAAATAAGGCGAGGGCTGCCCATGTTTTGATTACTTAGAAATTGTAAAATGTTGTTATATTTTATTTTCAATTAGAAAGTAGAAAAAATATTCATATTAAGTATCTATACTTCAAATCGGGCCGATCGTAGCATCAATATTTCATTAAGAGAGAAAATTCATAAACATTTAATTTAGGTATATTATAGTTGTTATCTTTACGCTTTTAGTTTAGAAGGTTAAATTGTTGAATTGTTTTTTACCACGAAATAATAAAAAATAAATATTTCTTATTGATATCGTTCAAAATCTGAATTATTTTAACTCGAATTACTCACATTGTTACAACAACACAGGTTAAGAAGGGCAACTGTACACCACCGCAGTTCGGTACAATTTATTAGATTAATTTTCTGATGATACAGAATATACTTATGTATTGTATTTTAACAGCATATGAACAGTCTCAAAAGTATTCACAGAACATATAAGTAATACGAGTGCAGAAACACAAATATTCAATGAGGATAAGTTTGTTTTTTTTTGTTATAATCATCAAATAATTTTTAATTCTATTTTTGATGTGTAAGTGATTACTTTTGCGTAGTTACCTATGCTCTAGGTTTTACGCTTATCTCATTTAAGTTAATTGAAAAGTATTCATATTTCGCTTGGCGTTTAGTTAGCTCCCTTATTCATTATTAACGAAGGTTTTTAAAACCTATTTGTATAAATAGAGGATAATGTGAACCATTCACAAACTTTGTTTTATTGCATTCGTAATGAAACCAAAATTATCCTCGTGTGACATCAAAGTGCGTCAAAGAAGAATCGGAATTGAAAACGGTTTATTTAGTTTGTTCTTACTTTCTTCATCGAAGCCGGCATTCGGCGGAGACACCGGGGGCGAAGCAAACACAGGCGGAGCGGATCCCGGCGGGGTCCAGTCATCACCGCCACTCAGCGGTTCGCCGTTCTGTGGACTCGACAATATACAAGGTGTTTCTTTTAAGGTGTCAAGCCGGTACTAGATAATAGCTGAGTAATCGATTGGACCCCTATGTATGTTTCGGGGTTTTTTGTAGTTTTGGAGTTATAATTACCTATTTTTCATTATTTTTTATGATACATCGGCTGAATAGGTTTAAAAATTTATAACTATTTTTGAGTAAATTTTACTTAGTAATTTTTTTTACTACAATGCCTGTTGATTGTAGTTTTGTAAGTTAAATAATCTTTTTCGTTACTTTAATATAAGATACATTTTTTTTATCGGTAGTAAAAAAATTGTAAAGATCTTCCTTAGCTTCTAACTAACTTTAAAAACTGCGCGACAGCCTAAACATTCATAATAATATAAAAAAGGGTGTACTTTATGGGACACTTTTCACTTATATCGGTCTCTCAGAGGGGTGAATCGGAAATCTTGTAATTTCCTCTTTTATAATTTGTTATTATCTTTTTATATTTTTTCATTCTTAAGATTAATTATGCATTTAACTTAAAGTTTAGCTGAGTTGATGAGAAAAACAAAGATTTTCATGGGCTGGATGAACTTTGTTTGCTTAACGATTTAGAATTTCGTTAACTTGGTATGACGACTCTTCGCGTTAATTGTACTCTGGATTGGACTTGAAATTAAGGTTGTTTGTGAGTGTTATCATGCCACGAGATTACCAATTCCGCATGTTAGTGTACGCTGAATTTTACGACATCTAAGAATATACCCATACCATATTAAAAAAGTGCAAGACGGTAGGTCTTGCCGACCGATCGTCAAAGAAGAGTAGATTTTTGCCAAGAAATGATAACACGGGACTCCCTAGATCCCATTTTTTTTATAAAATTCTGTGGAGGGATGAAGCTAAATTTACAAAAATGACATTTTTAACATTTGATGTAAAATAAAATATGTAATTTTTTATTAAAGGATAGTAGTGATATAATTACAGTTTTTCATCACCTGAGCTCAACTTAAAGTTAAATGGATAAATAATCTTAAGAATAACAAAATTATGTGAAAATAATAACAAATTATAAAATATGAAAATTCAGCAAATAATGCTCCATAAAGTACATCTTTTTGTATTATTATGAAAGCTTAGACTGTAGCGAAGTTTTTAAAGTTAGCTAAGGGAGATCCTTATTTATTTTATGTTGAAGATTTCATTCTTTTCTGCTGACTCCCAATATTTTTTCTATTGATTAAATTTTTTATATTTTATATTAAACTTAGGAAGGAGATTATTTTACTCATAAAACTACAAGCAATAGGTATCGTACTAAAAAATTCTAAGAAAAGTTACTTCCTTCAGAAAAAACTTTAAATAAGTTAATTTTTAAAGCCGTTCAGTTGTTAAATTATAAAAATAATTAATAAAATTATAACTCCAAAACTACAAAAAATGGCGGAACATGATAGGTATGACACTCAGCTATCACCCAGCACCAGCTTGACACCTTAAAAGAAACACGCTGTATACATTTATTTATTGATATTTTAGAACTCTCAAAATGTAGTAGTGAATTAGTATGCATTTATACTTAAAATGAATTATATACAGAATTAAAAATTATATACAGAACTGATAAAATAGTACCGTACACCGTAATTCTTTATATACATAACACAACAAGTAAAAATTATAATATTAATTATTCAGATAATATTTGTTGTTCCAAACTAAGTTTGGAAACGTTTGACGCTGACTTTGGTAGGTACGTGAATAGGTAATGGAAATAACATACAACTGATTTGCCAAAATCTGAGACTAGAGACAATGTATGTATAAATATAACTTTGAATCTACAGTCTTGTTTGTGTCTATTAAAATGAACTCTAATTCACATGAACGTTTTTAAATTAAAACACCACCTAATAGATGCTGAGAGAAAATAACAAAAAAAAAACGAGCGAGCCTTACAGTAGTTGCAAATGATGTGTAACATTTGACATCTCACCTTAGTAATAAGCAATTTTAAAATTATATTCTGATAAAAATGGGTCAGGTTTTATTTGAAATTATTCTTCACAACAAACAATAACTCTTTTTAATGAAAGATGATAAAAAAAGACTAATTTCATAAAAGATTTTGTTTAATTAGTGACAGATATGAACCTAAAAATTTAAAAAAGCTAAATACTGAAATACTCTCATCGAATAATTATTTATTATTACTTATTTGAATTTTTTCCAATGATCTGCACTTTATTGAGACTTATTATCAACAGTCAATGTTTATTTACGTAGTTGAAGTATATAAATTGATTTATACAGGGTGTCCCAAAAAATAGTGTCAAGCGTAAGTCCAGAGTTAGAGCACCTCTTGGAGTACCCGAATCACCCCCACGTATGTTCCGCGATTATTCGTAGTTTTCGAGTAATCATTTTTTTTCTGACTTTTTGATAATTATGATCCAAAGAACTTAAAAATTTTAAATAAAAAAAAGTAGAACATATTTTAATGTTTTTCTTTTTGCCACTGAATCATCTTCAGTGCTTCTTTTATGTCTAAAATAATCAGCTTCGTAACTTTAGTGGAAATTTAGAAAACAGTAGTGTAAAGTCAAAATTTGAATGTTAGTGAATAATTACTTAAAAATTAATCTTTAAATTAAAAATCTAAACAGGCGAATTCATGGTTTCTAAGTATGTGTAAAAACTTCTCTAGACTCTCTGCTTTCATAAACATTTAAAAAAAGAAGTACTTAATAGGGCTACTTTGGCTTAAATCGGCCATCAAAGACAGCAAAGTGAAAATTTCATAAAATTTACCAAATTCCTTTCAGATGATAAAAAAAAATATCTGGTCTTTTTATAATTTCTAAGGTTCAGATTAATTACAATTTAGCAAAAATTAACTACATGAAACCCATATTTAAATATTTTTCTCGCGGATCACATCGGTTGTAGTGTTGGATGTAACGCAGTACTTACCTGCTAAAAAATTGCCCGAGTGAGAGGATATGAAAGAGACCGCATTATTGCTATCTCTCTCACTCTCATTGGCGAAATGTATAACTGTAACTGAGGAATGCTATTCTTTGTGACAAGGGGATGAGGCGGGGGGTGTAGTCCGAGCGCCTATTGTGTTCTGGCGCCAGTCGTTTGCCTGCTTTTGTTTGCGCCTTACGTACGATACGCTCATTTGTGATTATTTGACGAACTTTGCTTTCTTTACGGACCTTGAGTGCGATTACGATTTGGTTTTGTGTGAATACGGGATTTTGACAAATTTGGCATTCTTAACGGACTTTTCAAGCTCTTCATTTTGTGATGTCTTTTTCATCGCAAGAATATGCTCTTATGCATTACTTTTATGGATATGCAATAGGAAATGCTTCTGAAGCAGCCAGGTTGTTCCGGCAACTTTTCAAAAAGTCAGAAAAAAAATGATTACTCGAAAACTACGAATAATCGCGGAACATACATGGGGGTGATTCGGGTACTCCAAGAGGTGCTCTAACTCTGGACTTACGCTTGACACTATTTTTTGGGACACCCTGTATAACAGCAAACTTTATACACCGTATTTACACTTACAACACTGTAACTTTAGTGCACAGCTGATGGCTGACAGTACCGACCTCTCAGAAAATTGGTTGGTACTATCTGACGGTCAACTCTAAAACCACGCGCTCATTCGTCAAATCGAATAGCGCGCGCTTTCGCGACTTCCTGTTTCACACTTCCGTCCCATTTCACGAAATCACTTCCACAAATTGCAGGAAAGCGAGAGGAAAGATTTTACACATCAAAAATAATTCACCACGGCTTCTTATAAGTAATCACGAGGGAATAGACAAACCTCATCACATTCCTCGACAATGAGTGACGGGAAGTTTCCGATTACACCGTTGGCTTCTCCACGCCACCAACCGTCGTCAACACCGTGGGCGTCGCGTGATGTAATGCGGATGATCTGATTTCGATAAGCAAATCAATATTAGATGTTAATTTAATAAAATTCAGCTTAACTAAGGACTCCTAAACTAACCCTGTGGCACCATATAAATACTTTTTTCTTAATTATTAGTATTTACTTACAAGACATAACACATTCATGTAACGAAAACATAAACATTATTATTGTTGTCCTTAACACAGTGCTGGGATGGCTTTTTTGAAACTTCAGACCCTAATATACTATCACTTCGTAAATTTTTCTTTACATTTTTATTTAATACCTCTTTATACGAGAATTTTAACATTGAAACATTGCACATGAGTAGAGCTCGAAAATGCAATTGGCAAATTCAATCAATTTGCATTAAATTTTTATAATTTAAGATCACAACCTTTCCTCGTTAATTGGTCTATCAGATTCAAAATCATACTAAAGTTCCTACAGTCGTTTCTGAGATTAACTTGTACTGTACAGCCAAACAAACAAGATGGGAGTGTTAAGTTTTCCATTAATCCGTTATGTCTACTATTAGCAATTGCTTACTATCTCAATGGGCCGGCAAAACCTCAATAGTGTAAAATTAATTATCACCATTCTCAGTAAAGAGCAGCAAGAAACAATCTAACCCTAACTGATATTATAAATACGAAACGGAATTTGTTTGTTTGTTACACTTTCACGCCTTAACTACGCAACCGATCATCGTAAACATGTACAGGGTTTACAGAAAAGGACATAGGGTAGGTACATTTTATCCGGAAAAGAAGTACTGTACCGATGGTTTGAAATATAACCATTAATCGATAATCTACATTATCGCGAGAAAAGCCTCGAGTAAAAGTTAGGAAGGCTATAAAATTGTGACTGGCAATCAAGAACAAATAAAAAATAATCGCAAAATGAATAAGTATTATTTACTTCTAAAAACATGATAAACTACCTGTCCTTCTTCGAGGTTAAGCTCGTCGGCAGCTTCAGCGTCATAATCATATAAAGCGAAGCAGTAGCCCAAGGTAGGCAGATGCTCGGTCTTGGGCTCTGGTTTTGGCTCTTCGGCCTTTGATTCTTCAGGCTTGACAGTCGGTGCAGATATCACTGAGATTTGGTCCGGGGACTGAACAACGTCAGCGTCTTCACCTTCAACGGTGTAGTCAACGGAGGAGAAGGATATCTGAGTCACCAGTCCTGGTGCGCTGGATGCCTGTGTTAGAATAACAATTGCAACGATGATGATTTAAATTATTCATTAAGTAAAAACATTACAAAATTTACTTTTGCGACTTATTTGATAGAAGTATTATTTTACTGCTATTGTGTAGCCTACTACATAATACCTAACAGTAAAATAATTTAAAACACTCCAACTAATTAATAGGAGTGTATTTGTTGAAGTATTTTAAACTATAAAAAATTAAACAATAATAACAACAACAACTAGCGAATTGCATTGTAATTAAGCCATAATTATAAGTGAAAAATGACAATTTATCTTTTACTTAAGCGTCGATTAACAAAATTCTGTTTAAGTAGGTATGAGTTTTGAAAACACTTATAATTTAAAAAAGAGAAAGACAACATAAAATTTTGGAGATTGGCTTACAAAGAAAGATTAAAACAAATATGAGATTCTTACGTTCATTTAAAATAGTTCAAACATTGCACAGGCAACGAAGGCATAATGATCTAAACAGATGGTCAATTAAAAAGTAACTTATGCATTCTGTGAACCGTTAAACGACAAAGGTAATTCTATTTAAGTGTAGATATTGATTAAAATTTAAAAATATATTTAGAATACGTTTATGAAATCGCCTCCGCAACTTTTTCCTGATGTTTTTCTATTCTTTTCATATGTTATGGAATGAATAATGACCTGTTCTCTGTCGACATCCAGATAATTGTGTGGTACGTAACCCTCTTCGCCGCGATAGTTACGCGCCCGCAGCCAACCATCACCGTCTCCTTCGCCCACGACTTCTAGTTGCTCGTTCTCTATTATCGACAGTTCATCTGGATTCTGGGCCTGCGCAGATAATATGTTACAGTGGATTAGCGTATTTTTACAATCTCACATATAGCCATCATCTAAATATTATTATGCAAACTGATGCCTATTAATTTACAAAAAAATATTGTACTGATCCATAACAAGAAATACTAATTAATTAATTTACATATTTAAGATGTAAAATTCAGCAATTAACATGAAACTTAACATTAAACTTCTTTCGCTTCTTAAACACACGAGGAGGTAAACAGACTTACGCACACTGATATAGATTCTATAATACTTATTCTATATTTTCCTAGAAAGTCTAAATTTTACATGAACTTTTTCAGTTGTATGTACTTATTTTGACCTTCAGAACTTGGGTTTAAATCATATTTCATTTAAAACAGAATAGCTTTTTATTACCAAATTTCACTAAACGGGTTACTTAGATTGTGCCACTATCATGAAATTCGATAAAAATTCTCATTATATTTTTCACATAGTCCCATGTCCCAGTATATGAAGCAACTGTAATTTTTGTTGTAAAGTCTGCATAGAATATAAGAATAATATATGTAGATGTCACTGCATAGAATACAATGATCCGTTATTAATCTTGGCCATTCGCGACGCCGTTCAAGATGAACTTACAGTGTAAGAATAGAGTGCAGTGCATTTGTAGAGAGGGGGGGCTGGCTGTTCGACTTCACTGGGGGCCGCTGCAGCCTCTGACTCCGGTTCATCCCAGTTCACCTGCGTCGGATCGTCCCATCCCACAGCTAATTGCTCGATGCGTTTGCGTTCCTCCTCCAAAACCGCTGCAAATACGCACTTCTATATACTAGAGCTTAATGTAAAATATTTCTATAATCAGGAGCTTATGACGCGAATAAGGACATGCTCAAGAAATTCAAGAAATATCTATTTGTGCTTAATTTATCAATCCAGTTTATCCCCATACAATAAATATCATGGATAATAGTCCATACTAATGCCTACATATATTTAAGCACTTCTTGTGGAATTGGCTCTAGAAATATCACGCCTTTTTGGTTGTTGGTTATTTATGTAAATCATTCAAAATAACTTGTTTACGCTTCCTTTTAACGGTATTTGTGATGTTCCAAATGTCACATTATCTTCTTGTAGGCTACATTACGTAATCGAAGTTGACGGAACATCAGTTGTTACACGCGTTTTTTTTCGTTTCTTATATAAAATAACAACTAGAGATGTTTATAATTATGTCACTAACCATCAACATCCTCGTCGTGGTCGTCTTCATGCTGGGAGCCGGAGATGGTACGCTGGTGGCCACTGGTAGGCGCTACTGAGGGCCCAGCGTCGCCGTCAGTGTTATCACTGTCGTAGAATGAGTCGGAACTTGGCTGGTCCTGGTTCCGAAAATAATGAAAATGATAGTGCTATAAATAAGATGAACAAAGATTAAAACAAGATGGTAAATTCGGAAGTGCCATTTGTGGTATTACGTTATGATGGCATTGTGAGAAGGGACGAAACGAATGTTAACAGAAGGGCGATAGTATACCTAAGTGTAGAGATGGCGGCAAAGAGAACAAATTACCTCAATCTTCACGCATATTGAAGTCTAAGGCATGACTTCACGTTTTGTAAGTAAATATGTAATTTCTAGTAGCTTTAATTTAGTCATGACTTGACAAGACTGTTTCAAAAAATTTGTAGAATGCTTCTTAAGAAGAAGATTGAAATCAAGAAGATTTGATCTCTCTCGTAGCAGTATTACTCTTCATTGAAAGGTTACATTAGGTAGTAGATCTTAATACTTAGACTTAATATTCTGTTTGTGCAATGGAACTCGTACTTTTATGTACTGATGGAAGAGCTTCAATTAAATTAGCATATCCTTTTAGGCGAATCGAAAAAATAATGAATAAGGAAACAATTTTTTTTTAAAATGAATTATATGGAAATTCTGGAATTATCGAAACAAGAAAAGGTAGTTGCAAGAGCTGGAACGCAGTGTGAACGAATAGGCCCAGAACCTTTCTATGGCATCACGAAAAACCATGCTTCGCAGCTCCTTTAGGATAACCTTCTAGGTGGACCGAAAAAATACTTATTAAAACTACTAGTTCACGAAAACGTACATCAGAACTTATACTGTTCAGCAGGGCGGATCACAGTTAAAGGTTTAATAAACACTACACACATTTACTTATGTAAATAAGGATGAGACTTCAGCTCTGTAAAAGAGAAAGTAACACCCGAACACCTCCTGTGAATGTAGATCCCTAATCCACAAACACTATCCATCGGGGACGAAATTTTATCAGTCCGGCGAACTAAGACCTCTCAAGATTAATTACATTTCCTAGAAGCTTTCGGGCTAAAAGAGTTACTCATACTTGGAGACAATGTACAATAGCACTTACGGCTGTTCCAGAAGCGTCAGTGCGCACACTGAGAAGACTACTGCTGCGGGGTAGGGCTTCTTGAACAGCCAACAGGTCGACTTCTTTCAACCACTCATCTACTGGAGCTCCACTGCTCCTCAGACACTCTAGGCGAGCTTCGTACTTGGCCTTGGATGTTTCAGACCGGCGAATGTTTGCGCGGAGTTCATCCATTCTCACTTCTAGCTCGGGGCCATTGGGATCATTTGGGTCAACCTGTGCATACAACAAAGGTCTATTTCACTTTTTCTTATTTAAATTGCTTAGCTGTAAATATTTTTATTTATTATAGGTATGTCGATATTTATATCTAAGAACCATATCGGTTACCTTAATAAAATATGATTATTTACGGAAACAAGACCTTAATAATTATATGTATTATATCTGAGATTTGAGCTTAAGTAGGTATTTGGAAATAACCTGTAATGGTTACGTGACACACAAAAAAAAAAAATTTATAGGTTTTCAGAGTTACAAATTTTAATCATTATTTAATGTTAGTTGCCTATAAGTCACAAAGTATAGTTGCTTTTATAAAGACGATAATAACATACTAGTTATTTAACTAATTATACAAATTAAATTTAGTTCGAGTTTGTTTGATTTTTTGGTGAGTCCAGATACTTGTATCTCATACGGTATAAGTGGACCCCTTGACAAATAGAACTATACCGTGGTGGTACAATCACGATATGGGCGGGAATTTGGATCAGTGGAAGAACCGAACTGATTTGGTGCAGAGCCAATCCGAATACACAGATTTACACTGAAAAGATTGTTTTAGATGTTGTCATTCCAGTACAGACCAAATTTGGTGCTTCATATCTGCTTGAGCATGATAATGCACGACTGCTCACTGCCAGAGTCGTTGTAAACAACCTTGCCACAGCTAATATCAACATCCTACCATGGCCTTAAGCATGTATGAGATATACTCTGTCAAATATAAATGCCATACACACACCAGAATATCATTTTCGACTTTTACAATTGACGAGGACGGCCAATTGGTGGATCATGATCAATTTTATAAAACCTTTGGACATGTAAAATCAACTAGATAAAATGACCTGACTGTGACCTGACCGGCCTGCGATGTGTCACGATGATTTTGTCCTTAGATGTGTAGCCACCCATTTTTAGATTCAAGTTGTTAAATTCAAGTTTGATATGTGTCTTTATCGTATGATGATATTTATTGCAATGAAAAATAATTTAGTTAAAATTAATTGCAAAATAGTAATAGTAATATAAAAGATATAGCTAATAACTTAAATTTAAGGAAAATATTTTATTTTTAATCCCTACCGGTATCACACTTAAACAAATTGGTTGTCTGTAAAGTACGGACGATAATTTTACGTGATAACATCATAGAAAACATTAATGAAAAATTGCATACTTTTATGAATTGAAAACAATTATTATCATTAAATTATTTTATAACTTTTGTATGATACAAAGAAGGAGTTAATTAAAAATTTAATTTGTTTTCGATAAATTAATATTTAATTTGCACTCGTTAATTCAAATATTTTTTCTTAAATTATACAGATTGATTACAAATAACAATGTGCTATTAATAATTTATTTACAACTCATATACATGTGCGATATTTAAGATGCTCCGCAGTTGACTTTTTATACGATTGTTTATATGAGTCATAATATTTTTTTTGTCAAAATTGTAACATAACCTATTTTTACTGCACTCTGCACTCGCCGAACGATGCTACTTTTTTTAATAATCAATGAACAAATATATGAGATTATATCGCTAATCAAATTCTTAAAATGCAAGAATTAATTACAAATTAATTCTCCACATTAACTTTTCACTTTACTTTATAAACAGTTGACAAAACAGTTCACGTTTAGGTTTTGTGCTGACGCTGTCGCTCTTCTACTCGGACGCATCGGCCGATGGAGTGGAAGAGAGATAGATACATCACAAGCCGAATGCTTAGGCTGATATTTCTAGTTAGCTATCTATGGTTAAAATTTTGTACTTTAAACTTTTTATTACATTTTAATGTCAGCACTAAATCGAGAAAAATCTTTATTGATGCAAAAATATTAATCTGTTATCATATCTCATTTAATCAATATACACGACAATTTTAAATTTTCAATAAATCATTAAAATATTATTTTTTTTCTAGACACTTTTATTGTATTTATTCTATTGCTCTTGGTGCAGTTTACGCAACATTATTTTATCACATGGCGAAAATTATTGTCTTTTTACCAAACATCTCAGCACATTAATGCTTTACCTTTTGTCCAGCATCTCTCATGGCCTGATAGAGATGCAACTTGCGCGTTGCGTCACGCACAAGTGCAGTTTCCCTGACCACGCGCGTCGCCCACCGCCGGGCCTCCTGCGCCAGAGTGAGCGCCACAGAGTCGTGTTCGATCGTCACCACGTCGATTGGATCGTTGTCACACGGCTCATATTCATACTGCACACAAAACAGCCGATTTAAAATAAGTTCTGCACTAATATAAACTAATGGCAGACTATTTAAGATTATTCAAATAATAGTCATCTTCATAAAATACTGGTGCTAAAAAGGATAAAGAAGGTTAAAATAATGATAATAACTAAAATATAAATGTCAATCAGGCAACATCACATATATTCCTCCGATAAGTAGAAAAAGGAAGGTTAAATGACAAGATGGTATGAAAACTAAGTTTTCTATAATAACGCTCGTGTGAGTAGTAGCAGTTAGCCAAAATATATGCAAAAATAAATTTCATTTATGTTTTTCTTACCTGAATGTGCTGTTTAAGCACAGGGTAATACAGATACAAGCACTGCAGGTTGTACTCTCTAGTAAGTTGCTGTGCTTGGTCGCGTATTTTGCCGAACGAATGTTGGGTAGCAGAGCAAGTCAGTAGTTCAGTGCGCCCCATCAGAGTCAGGAACTCAGATACCTTCTCGTATACTGACGATTCCATGTTCTGCATACAGGATTGTAGCTCCACTAGGAAATAACGGTTCTGTAGGGAATAATTTACAATTTTTAATTTGACAATTTATGACTCACTACGGCAGTAAATATTTTTTCTAACTTTTAAAACAATGTATGCATGCAACACGGAACCCACATTTGATCTAATTTCTTAATAAATTATACGGGAAATGATACAGCTGCATCCCTCTGATCTTTTTTTTGTAAGTCGAAGCCTGTATGCTGTTCTGATGGTATATTTAACATCAAACTAATAGAAATAATACATTAATTCTGCGATATACTTCTAACGTTTAAAGTACTACTAACCATCAGTAGATGAAATATTATAGTATTTTACTAGTTTAACCTAGGCCCGATTTGCGAAACATTGTAAAAAGTAATTTTATCTCAGATTTGAATTAATATTTAAATCATTCGCTCTATACAATTAAACTCTGTATTGGAAATGCCATTTATTAGCACTCCGGACATTTTAGTACTTCAGATATGGGTTTGTATTATAGCACCCGTGCACTTTTGAGTTTTTAGGTCATTCATGAAACTTTTTAATAGTTTTTCTATTATTTGAAAGTTTTTTGAATAAATTGCCTTTGTGTTTCAATTACTTTAAAGGCTCCGAGTTGCGCTTTATCATAAACGTCAGGAGCGTTTGGTTTAAGATAACCCTCTATCTGTCTTCATATATTTTCAGAATTGACATTTTGGACATCTATCCTTTTCAGTAGTTCAGAAAAAGGGTCCTTTCAATTTGGATGTAGAAAATTATAATTTTGAAAAGTCATCGAGGCCTATGTTCATCATTTTGCTTTGCCGTTTGACTTACTTGGTGAGCATTAGCAGCTGCGATACTCAGCAGGTAGTCGTTACGGGCGCCAGTGGACTTTTCCTCGAGCTGATCTCGTCGCGAGGAGACTTTAGCACTGTTTTTCTGCAGCGATGTGATCGATTGAAAGAAGGATCCTTTCTTTTTCTTTAATCTGCACAAATCAAAAATAACAGTCTAATTTTGGCTCATTAGAATGTAAAAAATCAGCGGCAGCTGATGTATTACCCCGCTCTGAACTTTGAATTCCATAACGATTTTCGAACGGAGCGAAATTCTTAGAGCAGCTTGTTTTCCGAAGAGAATTTCCTTAAAGAAATAGCTTTTAGCAATTTATACTAACACTTATTAAAGTAGCTCAAAATTATGTTATATCTACAAAATATTATTTTAATTAACGGACAAAACACAATTTAAAGGAACATACATATGTAATTTTAAGGACAAAATTATTCTATTGCAGGAAGTTTTTCTAGACTTGCGGGGAATCTTTCTCTATCTGCTACTCCAATTTTTATGATTTAGAAACTTTATATGCGCTTTCTGAGATTCCAGAGTAATTTGAGATGGAAAACAAGTAATATATAATGATAATATTATTTCTTACTTTTACACCTATTAACATAGCCCAAAGTGAGCAATGCTTGTGTTATGGATACCTGGGATATATGATATATAGATATGTAATATTTATAGAGAGATATATATAAACACCCATAACTCATTTACAAATGCTCGTATTCATCACATAAACATTTGCCCCTTCCGGGACTCGAAATTAAAAAAGTCGGGACATATAAGAAATTAAGTCTACTTATAAGACAAATAACACTGTTTTTATTAATTTCTATGCAATATTTTATACCGTAAAAATAATATACAAGACTGTCAGAAAATACATCTGCATTTTTAATTTCCTTCAAAAAAGCGTTAATCAGACTGATTGCGCGCGCTGTGGGACAGTTATTACCGTAACAGGTACGCAATCCAAAAGAATCCAGCAAATGCCGCCGCCGACCTACACCGCGCATATAATTTTGTAGAACATAGAACCCCAGACGTTCTAGAGTCACCGGATCGTCAATTTTGTTCCGCAGAAGAACGCAGTAATAAACAAGGAGGTGTAACTTCCTCCTGAGTTGCTACGTTTCTACACCCACCATCCCGGCCACAAAAAGAGGGGGAAAGAAAGGAGTAGTAACCAAATTTATTTTTGTATAAGAAGCGAGTGAACTTTTTATGAAGTTTTTCCACAAGCAGCGTATGCTTAGCTGTAGAGGGATCCCAGATTATTGATCCGTATTCTAATTTGACGACCGTTTGGTACAACGGTAGCTATCCTGCCTTTAGCACCGACGGTCCTGGGTTCGAATCCCAGAAGGGGCAGATGTTTGTGTGATGAATACGAGCATTTGTATCTGAGTCATGGGTATTTATATATATTTCTATTAATAATAAATATCTCTGCATCATATACATATGTATGTCTATCCGTTACCCTAGTATCCATAACACAAGCCTTATAGTGCTTACTTTGGGCTAGGCTATTGGTGTGAATGTAAGAAATATTATTATTAATTTAGTGCGTACAAACGCATTCTAGAGTAATATTGTAATTTTTGGAAGCAGTACGGAGAATAAAACCAAGAGTTCTATTTGCCTGTTTACAAATAGTTGTTCAATGGCTGTTAAAGTTTAGTTTTTTGTCTAGTATCACCCCCTAGTCCCGTATTTCGGAAACTTTTAATAACTACTTGTGATATTTAGTATGAGTAATGACCCCATGGTCATGTGATCTTGTAAATGTAATAAGTTTACATTTGGAGCAGTTAAGGGTCATATTATTGTCATCAACCCACTTAAAGATAGCATTGATGTCATTTTGTAGCAATATGCAATAAACATTAACAGCGAACAATAAACATTTTGCTGATGAAACAACTACAGGGAGATCATTAATCCTTATCAAGAAGAGAAGGGTTTTGCTGATCTCAGAATATTACAGTTAGGCTGTGCAGTTGTTAGATAATTTTATTTAAAAACTGTTTTAGATATTTTGCTCTCCCGCTTTTATTCTTTAATCAGTCTGTTTCCATTTAAATATGAGTTTAATCAAGACCATTGGGAATAACAAATTAATATAAGGGTTGTTTATCGTTCATTAAATTATTACAAATTGATCAAGTTTTATTGATATTGGTTCTTGTTTTAATAATAACATTTCATTATTTTCGTTACATCGCTGATCTATGTAAATTATCGCCGAATCCTTTATTACTTAATTGTTTTATTTATTTTCAGTTATAAAAGGTATAACTTATATATAAGGTATACCTATATGAAATATATTTAAGAATGTTTATTATAATACTCTCGATAAGACTTCGCATATTCGAAGACTACATACTATTATAAATTATTTACACGTATGTTTATTCAAAATAATGTACAAGATGTGTTTTATGTTTTTTTAATAAACTGAACATTGTTATACTAATAAATACAACAATCGTTGTGACAATTAAAAATATTTATTTTATCATTATAATAAATATAGACGCTTTAATGGCAAACATTAAAAAATGAAGTATACGAGTAAGTATCTTTCAATATTTGGTTGATATTGTGATGTAGGGCAGTTCAAACTATTCATCCAACATAAAGTTGAATATCAATAGTTTTTTCGATTCCTGGTAACGTATGGCTAGGGAGCTGATGGCAATTTTGCTATATGATTCCATCGTCGTAGATATCAACACCTAATGTAGTCGGGACCTATGTCAACTCGAAAAAGTAAGTGGCGAGCTCGGGTAGCTCTGATTTTTATTTACAAATGATTTCAAAATTGTAAAAAAACTGTCATAAATTATATTATCGTTTCCGTCATCAATTCTATCCATTAAATACATTTTATAGATAGTGAAATAAAATTGGCAGAATTTAGGATGGTGGGAGTTTTTTAAAAATAATCATTAAACTGTAAAAAATATAGTGCTATAACATTCCATCGTCTTTTCAAAAATTATTTTTGTTTTGTAAAGTATTTGTAAATATAAATAAGGTGGCAGACATCTAGGTAAAACTCTGATTTTAGGTGTAAGGGGCTGTCCATTAATCACGTGAGGCTCGAAAGGGGGGGGAGGGGTCCATAAAAAAATCACAAAACATCACAAGGGGGGAGGGGGGGTGTAGTAATATATCACGTGTATTTATTTTTTCAGCAAACGCGCGATACTGAACCGGAAAGCGGCGTGACGTGTATTTATTTTTTCGCCAAACGCGTACAAAACGAAAGCAGCTTACTACTTCTGTAGTTCGATGTTGGCGCCGAAGTTGAGATCTGACAACATAACTCTATTTGCCTCTATTGAGTACCATCACGTTCCTTCGAATCGCGAAATAACTTGTAGACCATTATCTAAACATTGTATAGATAAATTCAGATACAATGTAAGTAACAAACTTGCAACTCTACCGGTCTCCAACTTTGAAACTAATAGTCTTTATAATCATTTGTTTAATATAATTAATAATGAATTTAGCAATATATTTAGACAAAGGGTATTTAAAAAAGATAATGTAAAAAAGAAATTTAGTGATTGGGCTACACCTGGAATTTATAAAAGCAGAAGGAAATTATATGAACTTTATGCTTTAAAATCTACCTCCAGTGATACTAGCTTTATTGAATATGTTAAGAAATATTCTAAAACATTTAAAAAAGTATGTTCTCTTGCTAAATCTATGTACATAGCTAACAAAATTAAGTTATCAGAGAACAAAATAAAGACTACGTGGAATATAATTAATAAAGAAACAGGCAAAAGCAAATCTCAAATACAATCTTTTTCACTAGAAATTAACAAAAATATTGTAAATTCTGACAAAGTTGTTGCTGGTGTTTTTGAGGATTTTTTTTCTAGATTACCATTAGAAACTACAAGTTCCCTACGTTCGTGTCCTAATGTTGCTGCTGCCCTCCTAGAATCGAGTGTTGATAGGTGCAATGTAAAATTTAATTTTACACATATTAATACAGAAGATATTATTAAAGCATTCAAAAGTATTCGTATCAAAAAAACAGAAGATTTATGGGGTATGTCAACTAATAATATTAAATCAATAATTGACATAATTGCGCCTTACTTAGCTTATATTTTTAATAATAGTGTTGACGAGGGGGTATTCCCACGCTTAATGAAACATAGTAAATTAGTTCCCCTTTTCAAATCGGGAGAAAAAAATGATCCCGCTAACTTTCGACCTATATCTATATTACCAGTGTTCAGTAAAATTTTTGAAAAAATTATCTATATGCAGTTATTGGCTCACTTTACCGATACTAAAATTTTTCATAAAAATCAATTCGGTTTTTCTAAAGGTAAAAGTACTACTGATGCTGGAGTTGCACTTATTAAACACATACTTGATGCTTGGGAGGGCAAGCAAGATGTAATTGGCATCTTTTGTGACCTTTCTAAGGCGTTCGATTGCGTTGATTACCGCACGCTATTAAAAAAGTTGGAACATTATGGTGTCTCTGATATGTCAAAAAGCCTAATACAGTCGTATTTGTCAAATAGAATTCATAAAGTTGTCATTAATAAGAGTGAGTCTGCTGGAGCCCCCATAACTATGGGCGTGCCCCAAGGATCAATATTAGGGCCTTTACTTTTTTTGATCTATATTAATGACCTTCCTTACTATGTTAAAAATCTTTGTGAGACAGTACTATTTGCAGATGACACTTCCTTAGTTTTTAAAGTCTCTCGACACGATGATTGCTCTGACGATGTAAATAGTACGCTATCAAAAGTTTTACAATGGTTCACCAGTAACAATTTATCACTAAATTCAAAGAAAACAAAGTGCATACAATTTACGTTACCGAATGTAAGGAGGGTTGACCTACATGTAAAGTTGAATGATGAAGTAGTCGAATTTGTTGAAAAGACAAAATTTCTGGGTATAACATTAGATTCACGACTACAATGGGACCCTCACATTGAGGCCTTGTCAAGTAGACTCAGTTCTGCGGCATATGCTGTAAAAAAAATAAGGCTTTTAACTAATGTTGAAACGGCAAGGTTAATTTATTTTAGTTATTTTCATAGTGTAATGTCTTATGGGTTGTTGTTGTGGGGCTCAGCTGCTAATATTGAAAGCATTTTTGTATTACAGAAAAGAGCTGTCCGTGCAATATACAGCCTTCGGCCTCGGTATTCTCTCAGAGATTTTTTTAAGGAAATTAATATTCTTACTGTGGCGGGACAGTACATTTATGAGAATATAATTTATGTACGAAAACACTACAATACTTTTGTCAAAAATAGCGACGTACATTGCTTTAACACCAGAAATAAGAATAGACTTGCCGTTCCAAGATTTAGACTTCAAAAGACAGGAGGCTCTTTCTTGGGGAAAGGTATAGCACTGTTTAATAAAGTTCCACAAAGTATAGTAGATTTGCCTTATCATAAGTTTAAAATGTATGTTAAAAATAAGCTCATGTCCAAAGGTTATTACAAGGTCAACGACTATTTAATAGATCGCGATGCATGGAAGTAATATGTGTCGTTTCAACATGACACTATTTATTACAGGTTGTAACATACAGCATTAGCATTTTTTAATTTTTTAAAACTAATTTATTACTGGTAGATAAGAGTATGACATGCTCTCTTAATACATTTCTTGGGTGGTGGCATGTGGTGCGGATCGTTACGTTCCCTAAGATATGGTTGAGCGAAGCGATGGCTGTATCATGCGTCATGCTCGTGAACGGGTGCTGCCTTGGGAAATGGGTCTGCTCTAACCTTCAGTATTCAGTATTGGCTAAAACTAAACATAAATCTTGTTGTTTTCTTAAATTTGTCGTTTATTCCCTGTATGTTATTGCAATGTTTAGGGATACTTACTTTAAGTAAGTACAGATACTTGTTGACTTTGTTGTAATCAACGAAACAACGAAATAATGATATCATAACACTATTAGTATTGTCATAACAAAATAATTTTGTTTTTTTTTTTTTTTGTGGATTGTATATGGTGACGACGTATTATATTGTAAATGTCGTTACTTCTGTTAAAGCTGACGAGTTTCTTGCGCCCATTCTTCTTGTCAGTTAAAAGACGTCCTGAATGGGTGGTAGGAAAAAATGTTGGACGATTCAAAACTACTTATTTTTAAGTGCATTTGAATAAAGTTATTTTCATTTTCATTTTCATTTTCTATGCCATAAAGCTCAAGGCTGTCTGTAAAAGGTACAGATGTACCTCGGAAAGTAGGAGTGAGGTTGAAGGAACTCCTTTTTGCAGTGAAAATACACGCTTGCGTTTTGGAGGCGTTGAAATGGACGAGGTTACTGTCACCCCACTGGGAAACGTGGCTCAACCTCTGATTCGTTTGCTCAACCATGGCCTCTCTCATCAATATCACGTCGTCACCGCTGGCTTTTGAATTAGACAGTTATCTCTCTACGACAGTACTGTCGTCTGCATACCCAACAATTCCAGGTATCAACAGGTCATTGATGTGCAGCAGGAGAAGTGTCGCAGAGAGAACAGACCACTGAGGAACTTCGGCATCAATAGCCATTAAGTCAGAGGAGCAGCCATCGATAACTACTCTGATCGACCGTTCTGTCAGGAAATCGGCTATCCAATTACAAAAGTCAGCGGGGATACCATACGCAGGAAGTTTGCGCAGCAGACTGGCGTGCCAAACCCTGTGAAAAGCCTTCGAGATGTCAAGTGACTCGGCAAGTGCTTCGTCATGCATCTCGAGGGCCTCGCCCCAGCAGTGCGTCACATAAACTAGAAGATTTAACGTCCACGGCGAAAGCCATATTGACCGTCACTGAGAAGATCATTGTTTTCTAGGTACGAGAGCAACTTACCGTTCAGCACTTTTTCCATTACTTTACATAGTATGGAAGTGATGGCGATCGGTCGGTAATTGCATGGGTCGGCACACAACCCTTTTTGGGTACTGGCTGCACATTGGCAAACTTCCAGGATTTTGGTACGGTTCTTATTTTGAGAGAGAGGCTCGGGTGCACAAAACCTAAGTACTCTTGCTAGTATACCATCAGGACCACTGGCCTTATTCACGTCCAGACCAAGTAAGACTTTACGGACC
Organism: Calamotropha paludella; assembly: GCA_927399485.1. Taxonomy (NCBI): domain Eukaryota; kingdom Metazoa; phylum Arthropoda; class Insecta; order Lepidoptera; family Crambidae; genus Calamotropha; species Calamotropha paludella. Next base: position 24,447,786 of record OV656803.1, on the reverse strand, counting down.
TGCTTATTGTGAATTGTGATCTCGGACATTGAAGAATCACATCGAGGTATGTTTGGTGGTTGTTGAGAGCCGGTGACTAGACGGGAACTGCTTGCAAACAAAGAGGCAAATAAACCTGCTTTTTCAGTTGCAGAATGAGCCAGTGACCCGTCAGGTTTCAGCAAAGGTGGTAACATAGGATGGCAGAAATTCACTTCGACTGACTTCGAAAGGGACCAGAACTGTTTACTTCCATTCGTGTAGGATGACAATTTCGTCCCTATTCGGCTGATGTGGTCGAATCTTGCCTTAAGAATGACCCTTTTGCATGACTTAGCGGCCGAATTATAGGCTCTCTTCTTCGATTGGATTCTCAGTGTGTGGATCTTGCGATCGCGGATATGCACCCAAGCCTGGTAAGCAGACTGTGTTCGGGCCTCAGCACGAGCACAGCCCGCATTTTACCAAGGCCGGGACTTGTAACCGAGCGGGATGTCGGAGAATGGAATAAAATACTCCATTTCCTGCCGAATAACGTCTGCAATCACATCAGCTGTGCACGATGGGTCGCTCGAAGAGAAGCAAGTTTGCCGCCAGTTTCGTAACGCCATACCCACCTCATGCTCCTGGGGCTATCATGCGGTGGAGCGCAGATCGATACGAATTTCACCCCACAATGGTCGGACAACCCCAGTGGAGCTAAGACCGATACCGAATGTGTGTGGATCAGTTGTCAGCAGTAAGTCAAGACAATTGGGTGTGTGGCCAGCAATATCTAGAATTTGCGTCGCTTGGTCCACCAGCTGAGTAAGATTTAGCGGTAGGGCACGCTTCTCTCCCAGCAATGTCAGTTTTCTGGTATGGGAACAGCCATTTTTTATGGTGAGTGTTGAAGTCCCCCAGAAAAACAAGCTCCGCCGCTGGATATCGCACAGTTGCCAAGTCTGCCGTCTCTGTTAGGTAATCTTTGAGACGAGTCGTCTCGCGGTTACCGCTTTGCGATCGGTAAACACAGATGTAGAGCTTCTTCTCTACCCCTGTGTCCACCAGAAGCCAAATAACGGAAAATCCGGACTTTTTAAAGCATCGGAGACGCCTACAGCAAATGTCATTACGGACGAACACACAGACCCCTGCACTCATCTTGAACTTATGCTCAGGCGTGTAACCAGGGTAGTTGAAGTACGCCTCATCCGACGGGGTTGCTATCTGAGTGTCCGTTAAGAAGAGAAGGTGCGGCTTCTCGGTCTCTAGATGATGATGGACCGGATCGAAGTTTGAGTGCAGTCCTCTGATGTTCGCGAATTGCACTTTTTATGGGAGGAAGTGCAGCCGTTCTTTAACTTTCTTCTTGTGCTTCTGGATCATAGTGGTTAATGTTGGGGGGTTGGATTTTCAGTCGAGACGCTAATCAGTCGACCATTAAAGTACTCTTAGGCTAAGCTAACCACACCTGGAGACTGCGGGGACGCCCGAATCCCCCCGAAATGGACACCGGGTCCTCCCATCCAGTCGCCAACTGGCACGGTGGAGCATTTCGGGATTTTTCGCAAGTTAGCGGGGCAGCCTTTCACGCGTGGCTCACGCGCTAGTTGGGCCCCCCACTAACTGCGGTCGGCCAATGGCTAAACCGTAATTTGGATCCCGCTACCCTCCAGAATGAGTTACCTGGTACAGCATTGCCAAGATACCAAGACCGGTCTTAAGTTGCGCAACTGACTTATTACCAACCCCCATTGGCACTGGTACTCCCGCCCTCCAACGGAACGCAGCAGAGCTGCTTGGCGACGGATTTCGGCAGGATGGTGGTCGCAAGCCAGGCGGCCCCTTACGGAGCCTACCACCGCTGCTGATATCATGAGCCGTCACCACGGGCCGAGTTGGTCCGCGATGCCGTTGCCCGGGGTAGACCGCTAGGAGGTAGATCCCACCCACCCCAAAACCTGCAACCCCTCTCTAAACGTTATTATTTTAGTCTTTAATTTTCTATAATGAAATAAGATGATACTTATACCTATACTTATACCGTATTTAAAAAATATTTAAAAAAATATAAAATTCTTTGTAGGTACTAAAAAATACACGTGATATAGTGTGGGGGGGGGGGGGGTAGTCTGAAACCTCACCATGTATCACCAAGGGGGAGGGGGGGTTATAAAAAACAAATAACCCTCGTTCCCTGTTTTAAACCACTTTAACTTTTTAAACCATGCGAACAAATATAATATACACAAATATCAGTGAGTTTGTATTTGTACTCTCTTTTTACTATAGAAAAACACTTCTGCCTTCGAAAAGACAGCATCGGTTTTTTCTGTCTTTTTCATTTCTATGCTTCTCCTTACTGATAAATTAGACTTAAAGGCAGAAACGATGTTATAATTTTTTGTTTTTTTTTTCCGCAATGCAGATTATTAATGCGACATCATTATAGTGACAGAAATATTTTTTTATCTCTTGTAACATATTTCAATAATTATTCTAATCTGCCTGCCGATAAAGTAATTTATTTTTTATATATCATAATAATTATAAAAAGAAAATAATTTCTACTCTAAAATACAGTAGGAAAAACTTCTGCTTCTAGCATTAATATTTTTATTATATTAAATACAATTTATTAAGATTTTTGGCGGGAGCGATAATATCGTTTAAGACACTTATTTTTATTAACATTTTTGCAAGCTCCTATTTGATATTGCAGCAATTAATGACTGGCATAAATTGCTTAAAATTATTATGACGATGACGATGCCAGACGATGAAATCATATAAAAAATACTGCCACCAGCTCTCTAGCTAATAGTTGAATGACGACAAAGTACAGCAATTATGAAATTCTTTCAAGCATTGAAATCCACTCTGAGATATTATAAATGGACGGACGATATGATTAAAACCTTTTGAAGAAACGAGTTGAAATAATTCACTTCACGCGCAATACAAGCTATTTTCAGTCAAGCTAGGTCTGACTCAGTGGTCGATAGGCCTTATATGTTTACCATTAAAGTTAACTAATTTTATTAATGCTGTAAATAACGAAATATTGTTAATATATCGATTTTAAAAAAGTCTGTAAAGGTTTGTCTAAGGTGAAGCGGCGTAAGTAGTAGGTATTTAAGGTACAACTTTGGCGAGCTATGATAAGAAAATAGCAACTACGTAGGTTATATTCGGTAAGATGGGTAAGAGCTTCGGTGGCTGCTTGCCAAAAGTTGCAGGTCGTATAAGTTCTAAGGTAAATTATTTTAAATAGTTTTGTAACGAGACCGCATAGCATGTGGCGATGATTTCATAACCGTGGTAAGGATAGATATCAATGATAACTAATTTTTTAATGATACCATAGCTTTGGATTGATATGCCTATATTATTTTTAGCAGAAATTGTTACCTGTCTAGAACATTGTTACTCGTCTGGCCGAAATAAGAACACCTGAAATCGTTAAGGCGTGTTAAAATGAGTAATTCGTAGATTTATTCACTTTCCGACTTTAGAGGAAAGTCACCAAATATGGTAAAGTATCTTCATATGGAATATGATTTGTTGTTGCGTAGAAAATTTTAAAGATAAGTAATAAAATAGTATTATAGTTCATTATATATGTCTACATACGTGTTTTACTTTTGAATATATCGATATTGTATATTTCGACCTTTTGTAAACTTCTGTAATTAAAATATCGTGATTTAAAAAATATTGGGAATAGTTTGAACTAGTACGAGGGTTGCCTTTTATATTTCGGGATTAGAGAACAAAAACAAATATTAATCATCCTAAATCGCTTTACTGTTTTAACAAAACGCTGTCAGAGATATTTTGTACAACCAATCGCTAATGTACAAGCTGAACCTGAACCCTCGAAAGACTTAAGACTTCCAGGTCTGATCTGGAATCTGAGCAGTCTAGGTCTGATCTCTCCGTATAGGTACCATAAGTCCAGTGCCAGAGAAACGAAGAAAAGTATCTAACACAGGAAGAAAAGCTGCCACAGCAACAGTCATAACATCTTCTCCCTACAAGAATATTAAAAACATTCTTATTATCTCTTAATAAAAATATTAAGTTGACCAAGACAGAGAATACGAAGAAAACTGCGAAGAGAAACAAAGGAACAGATTGTGAAGAAGAAGACTGAGAAACGGCATGTCAACCAGTTTGATGAAGACAGTGAACATTATGAGTTGATAGAACAAGTATCTCATGACTCTGCTGATGCAGAATTCAAATACTCTTTCCCATGGATAATTGTAGAGAAAGCTGGATTAAGTGTATAATGTGTTGTTCTGGGCTCATTATGATTTAGAGTTTGATACTTGGATTTGTGACTTTTGCAAGTGAATTAAGTATTTATTTCATTTACCTACTACAATTTTTCATTTCAGTTTATTTGATCTCATAGAGGATTATGTCTATTTTTGTTTTAAATAGATGATATACCCCTAAAGGGGTAAAACGGGGGTTAAAGTTGGTATGAAACTTCTTTAGTTTTAATAGTAGGGTTTGCAAGTTATTAATAAACCCTCATTATTTAAAGAAGTAAAATGTAGTTAATTATTAACCGAATTCAAAAAGGAGGAACCTCTTCCTTTTTAAAGTGGGTTTAAAAGTTTCGGATACAGATAACGGAACTCTTCAAAAAATGACAGCAAATCATCCGCTATAGATGCAATCGCATAAAAACTGAATGGTTTACGCAATTACTTAATATAACATCGCGCCTGTACCTTCGGACGAGGTACAAAGATCAGTATTAAAGTGTGTTTTAAATTTAAGTCAGAAATATTTTATCCTATATTCCATCGTTTTCTGTAAAACCATAGATTAAATTTTCGGAAACCCCCATCCTATGTCCTAAGTCGGAACAAATCAAGCAAAATAATCATAAAAAACATTAAAATCGGTTGAATAGTTTAGAAGTCTATCCCGGTCAAATACTGCGACAGTGAATTTTATATATAAGTGAATATTCCAGCCTTGCATAACAAATAACTATTATAATGTGATTGCAAGCAACAATTTCGGAAGTAGCCTTCTATCAGTAAATTTGTGAACCATAAAGCTAAGAGCTTATTTTTTAAATTAAAAGACTATATGCAGCGATGCCGATGAACGCCCATTTTTTTATACTTCTTATTTTTTCACAATGAAACATATTATAAATATTCATGGTGGTACAGGGGTTCGAATACCACCTAAGGAGAATTTCTTCCACGTTTTGTTTTAGAGTTTTCACGTTGTAATGCTAAAAACAAAAAAAACTCACTTTTCTTCAATATCCTTAGCTTTGTCACGCACGTCGTGAGCCGTATGCTCTTCATCGAAGTAAAGCTTCTTCGTCTTGTCTATATCAGATACAGTTAGCTGCAATTCCTTGTGTGCTTGCGCCAAGCAATCCGTTGCCTATAGAAAGAAATAGATTTTAGAAACGAAGTTATTTATGCACTATCGACCACTTGTACGAGTGGTCGATAGTGCATAAATAACTTCCATCAAATAAAATTAATAAATTATTTTTGTTTTCAAAGATTTGTAAACAGCAAAATAATATGATTATACAAATTATACTCAAGACACATTATATATATGGACATGGATGTTATTTGCTTTGTTTGGCTTTATTATTTTAATTTGATTTGTAGCCATTGTTGGTGTAATACTATGCAATTACAAAATTGGTGGAGAGTTTAGTTAGGATTTCATTTAGTTTTTCTGTTTGAAAGGATGTTTCTGGTGTTCATCCTTTTTGGAGTTTATGTATCTTTAGTTTATTATAGTTTTGATTTCTTTCCCTTTATTTCTTCTTGTGGTAGGATATGAGGAAGTAAGGGTAGGTTAGATAGGTCAATTTAAAACTCGGTTTTTTAAGATCAGACTAAAGCACTGTAAATTATTCTGACTAAAGAGTAAAAAAGTGTCATGTGTCCTTTTCACCATATTTTAGGTCCCAAATTAAATTACTTTTACTCTGCTGCCTATTTCTTGTAGGTAAGTTCCTAAATAAACTTTGATAGCTAATCTCACTCGATTTGACGTTCATAATTTAAGGATGGATCATGTAATAGGTACCAACAGCATTTTCGAGACCGCATATACTTAGCTGACAAAAATGTATATAAAATCATGTTATTGAATAATACAAGCAATATTAAATACTATATTTTTTTTTAACAAAACTTCGTTTTTTATACGATATCACTTTTATTTAATTTTTATGATAGATAGTTTTAGGTCACATTAGGTCAACCTTGATATCCTCACTAACTAAAATACAGAAATGAAACTGACCTTCTTGGCGACGTTGAGCTTGTGTTGGCGCAGAAACTTGGCCTCGTCTGCGATTTGCTGTTGAAACACCTCGACGGCCGCCAGTCTCGCTCGCGCCAATTTTTCATTCTCTTCTAGTACCGTGCGCCATACATTCCACATATTCCTATTAACAGGACCACGGTCAAGTACTGTATATAGATTCACATTAAGCAGTTATGATAATAACATTTAAATGATTATATACGCTGCATGTATGAAGCGGATGCTAAGTAAGGAATAGATAAAAAATGCCACAGAAATCTAACAGACTCCATCCATAAACTTAAATAAAAAACAATTTAAAAAAATATTAAGGTAAAAAAATTAAGATTTCAAAATGTTCAATATAAAAATCTTTCATTTCATTTCTTTGAAAGGTTAGACATACACAGTTATACAGAGTATTTTGAAAGACGAATCGGAATGGAATTAATTGAACGTTTTAATGTGAGAAATTATTGAAATACATATTAATAAGTATTTATTGTACCTACTCTAAATCAAAGTTGTCGTCTTTAATTAAAATAAGTTTAAAGCTAACCATTTGGCAACCGCGAGTTTAAAATATCAGTTTCGAAATTCTTTTAAGTGATTTCGATACAGCGATAAAAATAGCTGAAAAGTTTAAAACGTTTCGCAAACTCCGCTACAGGACTCAATCTTTTATTCCGAATTTAAGTAAACCAAATTTCAAAATATAAGCTTTCACAAGGCTTATGTGAAATACTTGGTAAAATATTTATAACTTAATTATGGCGTTAATTAGAAATGTTATTGTAAAATAACTTCTAAATTTTTTTAAAAGAAATGTTTTTCGCTTTAGCTGTTATCTGCGTATCTAAATACTTGAAAATGGGGACAAATCATAAGACACATACCGAAATAATCTTTAATAGGAAAAAAGCACCATTATATTTTGACATTTAAATAAAACATGAAAATATCACACATAAGTTACAAGTAGTCAAATTCGCAGGCGCAGTTTACACATAGTTAACTGTACTTAGCCGATTTTACAGCTTTTATTGTTATTTTGCTGTTGTAAGAAAATTTAAAATAAGTTCATTCGCTATGCTTTTATTTCACTCATTTTGATTAGGTAAATTTACAAGTGTGTAATGCACTATTGTAATACTAGATAAATAAGTGAAAATATAATTTCAAATCTTATTTATATCTACAAGTGAATGTTATAGCATATTATTATATTCTTCATTGCACATTAGTTTACAATAAGTTTCAAATACGGGTAAAATCGTTCGCAAAGATGGACTTATCTCTATAAGAGATATTTTCCAGATTATAGCAGACACGGATAATAGATGTTTAAATAATAGATGATATGCATAAATAAACAGATAAATAGAAAATTAATATACTTACATATCCAAATAAATACAATATATACTTTTATATTGTTTTTATTTGGATTAAACTACTTATATAAATTTGAGAGAAACCATACATAAATAATACACATAATATTGTAATAAATTCAGAAAGTGCTTCTTGAGTTTGATTTTAAATGGTGGATGAACATTCTCGAATAGCTTAGGGAGTTTGTTCCAAAGCTGCGTAGCTCGCACTGAGAAGGAGTTCTGCAAAAAGTTTGTGTTGCTACTGGGCTACTGGGTACCTCCAGCACTTGAGTGATATAGGACTTTAGGGAACGTAGACGTAGGGGAGGATAGCAGGAACGAGAACAAGATAGGCGGGTGAATTAGGGTTATTAAGGATATTTAAGAATATTTAATATTTTTGCAATTAATATTACAAAAGTCGAAAAGTTCTTAATATATAAAATTGACAAGGCGTTAACTGGCCCATTTTGCCATAAAGACTTTCGACTTGGTATTACTCCGATGAGCATGTAGATACTTTTTACAGAGAGTTACGAACTAGCAAAATAAACTAATTTAATTTATTTCTTTGCACAGAAAGACCTAACGACGTGTATCTTATCTAATTCAGCAGAAATTTAACTTATAAATTTTACGATTTCGTTTTAATTGATATTATAATATTTTGTAGTATTCGTTATATGAATAAAGCGGTTATTATCATTATTTCGTTGTTTGTTATGTTCTGCCTCAAGTATAAAAATGTTTATATTTTATTTCTTTTTTTTTATTATATTATTGAATTGTTTAATTAATTGTCTAAAGCATTATTATTATTTTGTGTTGCGTCTGATGTGATTAAAGATAAAAAAATACTTATCATTTTAACGATATCTATTAAAATAGTATTATTTCAATGTTATTAAATAACATCAAAGTGATAAGCACTTTCGATCTTTAATCAAGATTAATACAAGTCTTAAAGTCAAGAATCTGGGTACCATGCTCAGCGAACTCTGTAGAATTGACCAAGAGACGGGTCATAAATGAACACGGTCTAAGTCACACTCATATCGCCAACTGTTGGAAACGATACCCTTGAAGTTTACCTAGGACAAATAGTCTACCTAGGTAAGTCCAACTAAAACAAAGAGGTGACACGATGAATCCAACTGGCTGGGTAGCTTTCTGGAAGTACAGTCTGAAGGCCAATTCAATCGACCAGTAATGACATACAGCTCTGAAATGTGGTCCTTAACTGTTGGGCTTGCTAACAAGCTTAGAATCACCCAGCGTGCTATAGAGAAAGCTATGTATACTCAGTGTTTCCTTGCGTAATAAAAATTGTAATGTGGACATTTATATGAGAACCAAAGTTACCGACATATATCTTGGTGTCGCTAAACTGTAATGGCAATGAATGGGCCACAATGCTCGCAGAACTGATGACCGTTGGGAAAGAAAGATTCTCGAGTGGTGATCACAAATTGGACGATGCAGCGTGGGGTGATTCCCACACGGTAGGCCGATAAACTTGTGAAGGTTGCAGGAAGCCGATGGCTACAAATTGCTAACAGCCGCTCCTTGTGGCCTGTTGTCCTGATAATAATGATGAGTACTTAAGTAATTCAAAAGTCAAAAATTACTTATTTTCAATTAAAAGGTTATATATACCTACACAGCTTATAAATAAACAATTCAGAAATTTGTTTACTATTAGTGAATACGCTACCAAAAATATTTGTAATTAGTACGAATAAAAATTAACAAGATATTTTGGAAATTTTGACCGAATATCGAATAGTCTTCATAAGCTTTTGGATGCTCGCATACAAAAGACTTCAACGGACACGCATTTTAAAATCTAGTCAGACTTTCTCACTGAGAAAGATTATAGTAAAAACAATGTAAAAAATAGTGAAAATAAAACTAATAAATATTAAAAAAAAAAATATGACGAGACCGGTCGGGAAAAAGTGGGTGATTGTGTAGATCAGGGATTGGCTGAATTGAAATCACAAGGGTGTCTGTATAATTAAAAAAAGCCGTACTGTTTCAGGTTTTATTTCTTGTCTTATGTCATTCACACCTTTAAGTTATTTTTTTTATTAAATTATTTCTATTACCTTTAATTAGGGGGAAAAAATTATTTGGTTTTAACTCACAATGTTTTTTCTGTGAGAACGTAGACATTTTTTTGAAAATAATGCTAAATTGCCATGACTCTTTTTTGACAGAACAGCTTCTGTTGGATCTTTAATATTAATCCAGTAACTTAATTATCGACATAGTCCGCTTTAATACAACCACAAAAATTAATTTGTAAAGTAGTAGTAATTAGATTATTTTATAAAAATAATGCACACATGTTCACACTCAAAAACATACCTACACACAATAAATAAATAAATATTTACTGAAATTTATAAGTGAAAAATTCCAATTTTCTTTTGTCTATTACTTATTATTTCATACTCCCGTATAAAAGCCCCAATAAAGAATTCGGATGTCTATGAAAAAAAAAATACATAAAGGTTTTTTTATATCTTTCTATTTCTAATTTTATCAGGATTTTAAATGTGGAATTGATTTTGAATAATTCAATTAATTGCAAAATGTCATGTATTCGCATAAATATTTTAAACGTTGTCTTATAAATCCCATTAACATATCAAATAACTTGACACTTCGTTATTCAAAAATTCAGTTTTTAATTTGAAAAAATACCGGCCAAGTGCGTATCGGACTTGCACACTGAGGGTTCCGAACAAACCGGTATATAAGGAAAGGTTAGAAAGTTTAAAATTATTAAAAAATAAATTATTATACGATGTAACTGAAAATTTACGGTTTTTGCAATTTTTCCTTTATCTGTGCTATCTTATAGCACGCTTATAGCATATATATTATACTTAGGCCAATACACCCACGTACCAAATTTCAAGATTCTAAGTTCACGGGACCCTGTACCCTGTAGGTTTTGATTCCCTTGCGTGTAGAAAATTTGAGGAAATTTGCGGCATAAACGGCTGTACCTTTTGATTGGCTTAGAAGTTTGATTTTTTTCACAGCCCCAAGGGACAGTAGACCTGAGTATTTGATATAAATTCCAGCTTGATACCTCGACGAGTTCCTGAGAAAAAGGGTCTTGACAGACATACGGACGGACAACAAAGTGATCCTACAATGGTTCCGTTTTCCCTTTCGAGGTATGGAACCCTAAAAACAAAATTGTTTTAGTTAGCAGTTTTCATATTCTAATTTCGTCACTGTGTAACTTTGTTAGCGGCGCGACGGTGATTTTACATCCTTTGCTTGTTGCTTTTTAAAATTGTTTAATTTTTATCCGTGTAGACTTTGTTGTTTTCAATTATTATAGTGCTAAAAGAATAATTGTTTTTTTATGGATTAACACTGACTATTTTTTTGTATCCGTTCTTCTTGTCAGTTAAAAGACGTCCGAAGCGGAATGAGTGATAGGATAAAAATGTTGGATGATTCAAAAGAATTTATTTTAAGAGAGTTTGACTAATTATTATAATAGAAAAATACTAGAAAAAATCGACTCGGGTCACAAGTGAATTCTCAGGCGGGAATCGAACCCGCAACTTTTGGAAATCCGGTCCAATGCTCTCCAATTGGGAGAGCTACCGAGCTACCGAGCCTTGTGAACACTTGTCAAAACTTTCTAGTACCTTTCTTATTTAACGCTGTAGGCCAGCGTTGTTTCATCAATGAGAGGAACATCCTCTCGTATTCGAAGGAAACATTTTTACAAATCTTTGAGCAATTGATTAAGATGAAACAGCCATTTAGTTTTATATATATTTTTATATATTTTATGCATTTTCAATGCGATCTTATAAGTCGATTTTTTCTCGTATTTTTCTATCATAATAATTTATCTTATAAGATCGCATTCAAAATGCATAAAATATATAAAAAATATAGAATTTGAGTAAATTTATTTTCATCTTATTTCGGAGAACTTTTCAAACTTCACATTTGTGATAAAACAAAACGGAACAAATACAAAAACAATTAGCTACTACAGTTCTTTAGGACTTTCGGTTCATGTTTTGTATTTGATTTGGAATTGCTTTATTTTGTGTTTTGCTTTATCAAAATGGAAAGTGTATCCAACTATAGTTTTCATTACCTACTTGCTTTAACAACTGACCTAAATTATTATAACATTTGAAATTGGATTGTGTACTGGAGCCGAAATGTGATGAATAACCATACATATCGTCATTTATTACACGAGAAAGTAATAACTTTTCGAATATTACTTGTGCAAAATACTCTTTAACTTTTTCATTTTGCTATGAAAAGCACAACAATAAGGAATATGAAAAGCACGCAATACAGACTTGTTTTTGTTATAATTAAATGCATTGGAATATATTCTTAACATATTTTCATCACCACTGTTTAGAATTTATTTTAATTAAATTTTGACTATTAATATAAACACAATACACAGATTTCTTTAAAGCTTTGACAATGTTTAAATTTCTTATGTGTAAAAATAACTTCTATATCAAATGAAAAAAATTACTACGCCATTGTTGGTCAAATTTTATTTTTTAAAATAATAGTCTAAAAGAAAACATAGCAAATAATTTATATTGAATATCAAAAGTGTGTTGAAAGCCTTTTTTAAAGTACTGGCTTTCGTGGCATTATTTCATGGGGCTTCACTTCAAACTTAATATAATTACACTTACTTAACCTCACAAAAAAGGCCAAACTTTTCTGTTTTTATAATAAACAAGAGGGCTGGTTATTATAAATGTTGATTATTTTGCTGCGCAGCAATGAAAACAGCTCTGTTGATTTGATTTTTAAAATAAATTCACCACGCTATAAAACGGTTTTCAATTTGTATGAATGGATCACGATTATTGGATTTCAGCTTAACATTAATAAATTACTTTGTACCGCATGCGGTTTGGGCATATTTTGTATAATTTGTTTTCAATGAATACTCTTACGATTAAACACAGATAAATGTTAAATATGTCTGCGGGTCAAGTTATAATTGATAACTAGCTTGTGACTTTGTTTAATTAAATTTGGTTTTAACTACAAATTCACAATTATAGAAAAACATTCAGTTTTCAGAGTTAAACATAAACATAAACATAAACATGTTCAATAAATTCAACTTTCTTTCATATTCGAAACAAGTATCTAATCCCCAAAGCAAGATTTTGCTAGGTTGGGATTTTTGCATTGCACTTTTGTGGCACTCTAACATACTAATAGCATACGACCACTTACAACGCCAAAGAGCCAGTTTTATTGACAAAACGGACCAAGAGCCACTGACCAATTTTACGTGGTCATTTCAAAAGTCACGAAACTTTCTACAGCTAATCCTCCATACCTACTAAAAATGAAAAGCCAATGAAAAGCCTTATTCAACTTCTATATATTTTACTCTCCAATAAGCGCTCTCACTCTAACCCGCAGGTTCCATATTACTGTCTTACTTGCACTCACACGTTTTTCGCTCTGGCAGACTGTTGGTGATGGAATTTCGTTCTGGCATTGTATATTATTAATTGTTTATTTATTTTATTTATTCTGTTAAAATTTGAAGACTGATGAAATGACAAAAATGGATTTTTATTTTATATACCTATAATTATAGCGTTCTGTCAACAATTAGGAGAGATGTAAATGCTCTGGCAAAAATTCCATGAAGACAAAACACTGTCGAAAGTAATTTCCTAAAATTGTATGATTGATACTTTAACTAAAATAAAATTTATTTCTTACCCTCCTTCAAACTTTAGGTTAATCTACCCCGGCCACGCTAGGCTGCCAGAAGTGGCTTTTCATTTTTAGTAGGTATGGAGGATTAACTTTAGAAAGTTTCGTGACTTTTGAAATGACCACCTAAAATTGGTCACTGGCTCTTCCGCTAAAAGCATTATCCAAACAGAATAAAAGCGCAGTTATAAAGCTAAACAAAACCGTCTTCGATACCTTTAACATAAAAATTAAATATTGGCTATTGCAATAGCAATCTAAGTCAAGTTTGTTTAGTGTTGTTTCTCCCTAGTTTGATAGTTTACAACTTAGATGTTAGTTCAAGGAACTGTTTTCTAGAAACTAAACTAAATGTCAGCGGTTTTGAGTTGTTTTAGTTTAAGCTGCGGGTAAATCTAGATTGTACTTTTTCTCGTTAGTGGAACAATATCTCAATGGAAGAGCGTCTCAAACGGGTCTCAGTGGAAGAGCTCTTTGTCGTAGTGGTTAATACTAACCGGTAATACGCTCGGTCTACGATTCTGGAGATTAAACTATATTCACTAGGGCCGGTCATTAGATCATCATCATCTTAGCCGAGAGCATTTTTATTTTACCAGCATTACACATTTATATAGTCTTTTTCCACCCTGGATTGCGTCGGATAAGTAGTTTCTGATATCGTCATATACAAACTTTCTAATATTATTGTAGATATAGAATGTATATTGTAAATAAATTTAATTGTAAGTAGACAATTTAATAATCTTTGCACTGCATAAAATACTGTGCGATGTAATGTTCAGTATATTTTGTCTTTTAGTACAATTATTATGTTGAATTAGTGCTATCATTCAACAAATTTCCGTGTTCGGTGATCCAGTATAAATTTTTGTCTATCTTGGATATAAGACCTATTCTTGCTATTTTTCATGCTATTACCAAATCATGGGTATTTATACTTATTTTTCAAATGGCATTTAATTTTAGTAATTAAGACATAAGTTGGTTTTTTTGATAGATGATATTCCAAAAGGTACATAACAAAGGACGCCAATAAAGAACGCATAACAGAAAATTCGCCTTCGCTTACTAATAATCACTATACCACTTGATCAAATAAAAAGTCAAAAGAAACAAGCAATATGCGTATGACGATACATACCATTTTTCTTCGGCACCGTCCACCTTTATGTCTGGGATGTTTGGAATCTTTTTGTTGAGATACGCAGAGGAAATTTTGAGCAGCGCCTGTAAAAAGACATGTATTTATTGAAATATATAACCCCTCGTCAGTCCTGGTAGCAATTGCTACCATATTCTCCGCGTGGCCTGGTTTATTAATTACGATTAATTTTTGATTTACAGAGTTCAAAATATTCTGTGAGGGATTCTTTATGCAATCAGCTTTACGGTGGTATTTTTTATTTGGTCCTAGCTTCATTATTCAGAGAGAAAATGGCATTTTTATCTAAGAGTCCGACATTTTTTTACAATTCGCGCAGCTTTGGGACTGCTGAGAGGGATGGGGCGCGCGGTAGCGGACTGACAAGTGGTTAAAAAGAATTTAATATAATAAGTATTAGATAAATCTTGTCTGAGCTAAACGATAAACCTTAATTTTTTACATTGACCTGATCGGTAATCAAACGGAGATCAGAAACATAATAAAGTTTGTCTAGAGAACTAAGACGTGTTAAAATATAACAGTCAAAATTCAAAAAGTACATTAGGCTTTTGAGATTAGGAAATATCCTTAATTTACAACTTTTAAATATCTTTATAGATAGTAATTGAAGCTTTAAGCGTAACCCTGAAACAGCCATATGTATTTGCAACGCCCGATCCTCTTTTCGATTCCCGTCTTAGACAAATGATTTTTATAGTCTTATCCTCCACTTTTTAAAACTGCTAAAGCATAACTAATACCAGCTTAAGGTCAGCAGTTTGGTCAACGACAGTTTAATAATTAATATTATCATATTGGTTATTATGAATTCATTCATTCCTTGATGTAATAAAATATTTATACATATATTCAATTCTAAAATTATAATTCTAATTTAAACACTAGAATTTATCCAGGCTTTACCTAACTCAAGCGCAAATGCCACCGTGGGTCATTCGAGACTCAGTTATTCTCATTATAAGGGTTAAAACATACAATTTACTATACTTATATTCGCAGCTTATGTCAGACTTGAGAATTAATCTGTCAAACTATGGGACACTTCTACTACAGGAATTCCTTCCTCTGGCATATCTTCAGGTAAATAATTAAACAAACTTAAGTGCAAAATTATCTTGCCTTATAGTTCTATTAGCACAGAACAGAGAACGTTTTGTTTATAAGTTTCTACTATCTACCCGTGTAAAATACCATACTATGTGGAAAAAACTTTGTTTAAATATGTTATGAAAATGAAATGAAAAAATGAAAAAAATGAAAAATATTTATTTTCGTTCCAATATCATTTTTATAACAACAAGTGGTCAGAGTCTTCTTTTAAGCATCAAAATACTTGTATCAGAAGGCTCTGCTCTTCCTATAACTAATATTTAACCAAAGAAAAGGAACATAATTTAAGTTTTATACTAAAGATTAACACTTTACAAAATTAGACTTAAGTACTAGTAGACATATATTCATATTTAGATTAAGTTATAAGTTACAATTTTATTTATAGTGTGTGAGTGTGTGTACGTGTGAGTGTGTGTGTGTGTGTGTGTGAGTGTGTGTGTGTGTCTGAAACCACATAACAACTATTTAAGGATTAATTCAGTTTCATCATGATTGAGGGTTCTAATCCAAAGTAATAATGTAGATTTACAGTCATGATAAGTTTTGTTATATATAAGGTGGAATCAAATTAACTGCCAGGACTTCGTGGAGTGGTTGGGTCAAGTGTAAAGAATATGCTTAATTAGGATTTTATATTGTAAAAAAATAAAAGCTTTTTTTCGTTTTTTTCGAACTATGACTTCATTTTATCACTTTCACTGTCATTTCCTATACTTAATCGTTTTTTTCAGTTCACCTATCAACTATAAAATTAACCAAACTATCTCCAATTAAAAGTAGGCATAATCACGCACAGCTGATCGCGCGGTACAATGAACCGCAGAGCGGGGAGCGCAGCGCGCGCTCCTTTCATTACAATACTTAAAAATACGTTAAATACTGAATTGCTGCTTCCTTCAATAATTATCTATACTATGATAGTTATAACGGATTACCTAGGTACCTAATAGTTCGATTGTAGGCAAGTTCCATAATACTTGTATAATAAATGTAAGCAGTTTAAGCAAAGAAACAAACCATCAAAACTCTAAGTACTACATTCAATGACACTGGCGTGGAAATTGAAGAAGAAGTTTGAGATATCTAATTTATTATACTGTATAGTAAACACTTACGAGTTCCGAGTAGGTCTTGGTAGCCGATAGTAATATTAGTAATCTATCATATTCCTTTCCAATGCGGCAGGACCGCGAGGTCTACCAGCGTCGGTCGCCGGTCGGTGGGTCGAAGCGGCCATGTTTTCGGAATCGATACAAAGCGTTGTGGCTACCTCTTATCCTCTCAAACCTTGCTTCATGCCGTCTTACGGCAGTACTGAACACCTCATTACATTCACGGTAGCAAAACACCTTTTCCAGGAGTACATGGACTCCTGGTTATTATGACGAAGCATGATTAACATCGGTTCACTTACGATAACACACAACAAAATACGTGGACGCTGACTAGAAAGCGACTGCGATTCGAAAAATTATTGCTTGAAGCACAGATGTATACCTACTTGTGAAGCATGGCTGAGTGATTGTTTAGGGCGTCGTTACACTTTAAAAACATGTTGATTAAACATATGACTATAAGTCTTTTTAGGCTTCGATTTTCAATTAGATTTGATTTAAAAAGGTAAATACAGATTTTTCTTTACTATAAAAACAAGTAAAATTGAGTTCGGAAACACAAATCATATTTGAGTTTATTATTTTAGATCTACTGCGGAATATTATTTTCACTAATTTTAATTTTTAGAAGTCTTCTTCACTAAGCAAAAAAAAAAGAATGCAAATTGGTTGAGAATTCGTTTTTAGAACTATCCAATATTTATAGAAAATTATCGTGAAAACACCACCACGTCAGTTGCCTACACTCTACTAGTTATGTACAACTGCTAGTTATCTACAAAGCACCTATCAACTCACTATACAAGAAGTGAATATGTAAGTTTGATTGAATGACAGCACCTAATTTAACTAATTTGATCTATTTCTAAGTCATTTATTGAGTTCGACTCATAGAATGCGTGTAAAATTTACATTCATATTTAAAGATTAAGTTTCTATGAAGTGAAAAAGCAACATCCAAAAATCGACTGTGTTTATAAAGTGTAGTCAGCCTTATGTATGTGCTTCTGAGAACCTCGTGTGTGTTTCCAAGAATCTCATGTTGCGGCATCTTTGATCTAGCGCTCTCTCTGTCCCGCACCCAGCATGTAGTTCAGTCATTCTCCGCTCACTGTGTGTTTGTGTGAATACGCCAGTATTGCCAGAATGTAATTTTTGAACAGTTTTAGTTATTTTTGACCGTTACATGTTACTTCTATGTTTCACGATTCTAAATGGTACTTTTACTAACAAGTAAGAATTAACTACTAAAATTGAAAAAAAAAAACAAGCTACACAATTTAAATAAAAACACTTTTACCAGATTAATTGCGTATTTAAATTTTTTTTCTTCAATATTTAATATTCATGTTTCGACTCCTTTACAGGATGACTAAGGTAATGGTCGTCCTGCATGTGCTTCATAACTGATCAGTTTATACAAAAAAAAATTATTTGTTTTGCATTTTTTATTTTTCTTATTATATCGATTACTATAAAACTAATGAGTTAACCACCAATTCCGCAATTGGGAGGCCCTTCTTAGAATAACTGGCGAAAGAAACTTGAACATGAGGGACCGAACTCCATCTTACTTATATCATTTACAAAAAGAGCTAACTATATCACTAGGTCTCGCAGTGTATGTCTTTGCAGATATTAATTTATAAATTGGCTCATTGTAAAATGCACTTGTAAATTTCGACGCGTCTACCAGCGTCACGGTAGCTCAGCGGTCGCCTGGATAGTGAGAGGTCGTGAGTTCGAAATCTACTTGAGGACTCGGCGATGTTGTTTTTTATAGTCGTATTTTATTTCATAGAATTATGGCATTGTGAATGCTAATAAATAAATACAAGTCCAAGCTATGTACCATCCAGCACAGTGGTAGAATTTGGTTTTGTTTTGCATTCTCTTTCCTACTAGTAAAATTAAGCGAGTTTTAAGTATTAGTTTTTTTTTTCTAAATAAGATGTTACATTTTTAAGACGTCTCATGTTAGTTTTGACTATCGGCTACTGGCAACACTAGCGCACGCAGTGTGTAAATAATATAATAATCATAATCATAACATACCATAATGTTGTGTCTGTGAATGACTTAAAAATAGTAGTTTGATATTATAAAACTTTGTAATTGTGTCAAATAAAAAAGGAATACTATCTCGATTTCTGCGTGTAGTGTATTTTGTGTACGGTATTAACAACCTATATAAAAAATGCAAATTTTGTGATGTTTTGTGATAACTTGTTAAGACATACTTCCAACTTTAAGTATTTAAAATACTTACGGTATCCAATAACATTTGTAAAAAAGCAATGAACTTTTGAACGCCTGAAGGTAATAATTTATAATATCAGTAAGGCTTATTATCTTGGTAGGTACGGTATCGGTTTTTGTGTACATAATACCATATTACCAAGCGGGAGCCGTCAGAGGTGATAGAAAGTTATATTACCATAAACTAAGTTCTTTGTGCTGTGATGTGATGTAAGTGTATCGGCTACCAAGACCTTACACCAAATTCACCGACCTCGTAAGTGTTTCCTATAGAGCATAATAAATTAGATATTTATTTAATTTTCCACGCCATTGTCATTGAATGTAGTATTTAGAGTTGTGATGGTTTGTTTCTTTGTTTATGTAAGAGTTACGAAAATATTATCCAAGAATCATTGAACTTGCCTACAATCGAACTATTAGGTACAGGTTTTACTACAGTATAGGCTTTACCTAATAGTTCGATCAGAGTATAGATAGTTATTAAATGAAGCAGCAATTCGGAAATTCTTAAGGTTGACGTTTTTTTAAGTATTGTAATAAAAGGAGCGCGCGCTGCGATCGCCGCGCTGCGGTTCATTGTACCGCGCGGATCAGCTGTGCGCAATTATGCCTACTTTTAATTGAAGATAGTTTGGTTAATTTTATAGTTAATAGGTGAACTGAAAAAAACGATTAAGTATAGGAAATGACAGTGAAAGTGATAAAAAGGAAGTCATAGTTCGAAAAAAACGAAAAAAAGCTTTTATTTTTTACAATATAAAATCCTAATTAAGCATATTCTTTACACTTGACCCAACCACTCCACGAAAGTTAATTTGATTCCCTCTTATATGGACTCTGGTAGACCTCGCGGTCCTGCCGCATTGGAAAGGAATATGATAGATTACTAATATTACTATCGGCTACCAAGACCTACTCGGAACTCGTAAGTGTTTACTATACAGTATAATAAATTAGATATCTCAAACTTCTTCTTCAATTTCCACGCCAGTGTCATTGAATGTAGTACTTAGAGTTTTGATGGTTTGTTTCTTTGCTTAAACTGCTTACATTTATTATACAAGTATTATGGAACTTGCCTACAATCGAACTATTAGGTACCTAGGTAATCCGTTATAACTATCATAGTATAGATAATTATTGAAGAAAGCAGCAATTCAGTATTTAACGTATTTTTAAGTATTGTAATGAAAGGAGCGCGCGCTGCGCTCCCCGCTCTGCGGTTCATTGTACCGCGCGATCAGCTGTGCGTGATTATGCCTACTTTTAATTGGAGATAGTTTGGTTAATTTTATAGTTGATAGGTGAACTGAAAAAAACGATTAAGTATAGGAAATGACAGTGAAAGTGATAAAATGAAGTCATAGTTCGAAAAAAACGAAAAAAAGCTTTTATTTTTTTACAATATAAAATCCTAATTAAGCATATTCTTTACACTTGACCCAACCACTCCACGAAGTCCTGGCAGTTAATTTGATTCCATCTTATATATATACTATTTTATTTATCCTTACTAATATTATAAATCGGAAAGTGAGTTTGTTTGTTTGTTTGTTTGTTCCGCTTTCACGTCGTAACTACTGAACCGATTGCTTTGAAATTTTGCAGACGTAAAGATAAAAGTCCGGATTAAATAATAGGGTACTTTTTATCCTGGAATAAATTGATATTCCCGAGGAAAAACAAAAATATTGTTTGCTTGATGGATGGATTGTAGATGGCGCTGTGTGTCGTTTAAAACAAGGTAAAATATTGCAAAAGAATATAAACATGTAAATTTAGAAGCTAAATGATACGATAATGAATCCCCGAAAATGAGGAATTCCCGAGGGATAACGTACAATTTGTTTTATCGTCTAAACTGTTTCTTTACATCTACTTATATGTTGCAAACGAATATGAACAAGCAAATTTTGAAGCTAAATGATACGAAAATGAATCCTCGAAAATGAGGAATTCTCGAGGGATGACGTACAATTTGTTTTATCGTCTAAATTGTTTTCTTTTCATCTACTTATCCTGAAATCACTAAAGTCAATGAATTACTAATTGGTATAAGTATTAGTTACGTTATTTAGTTCTTGAGGTATGCGATAGATGGCGCTGGGTGTTTTTTAAAACATGGTTACGATGTGTTTTTTAAAATACATAAGAAGTGAAGAAGAAGAAACAACATTGTTTGTCGCATGGTCAGCTCTATGTAGCGTGTTCCCGGGTTTCCAGTGCCCAAAATCTGCATGTTTTTGCTCCACAAGGGAAAACATATAATATAGTGTACCATTCAGTTTTGGTTTAACAACTAATTGTATCCAGCGTTACATCGCGCTTCTTAGATTTTTCCGTGGGAATGAGAAGTTTTCTTATAGTTGTGCTGTATACCGCAATATAACCGAATTCCACGCGGGCGAAGCCGCGGGCGGAAAGCTCGTTTTATTATAAAGTCGAACTGACTGTGCACCGTACTGTACTTTAGCGAATACAGTTTTAGCCATAGGCATCTTAAGTACAATGTCTTTTCTTCTCCTATTTTCAATATTTGGATCATATGTAATAGTTTTGTGTAATTTTGTTAGAGTATGAATGATGTAAAGTTTACGTACAGAAAGTAAATTACTAATTGCGTGAAGTACCTCAGTGGGAAAGCGGCGTTTTTTGAAATACATCACTTTTATTAAGGCTCGTTGAGCTCTTTCAACCTCAACAAAACGCGTTTTGTAAGTTCCACCCCAAACAGGTATGCAGTAGGTTATCATCGACTGCACAAGTGCAAAGTATATCTCATTTAACAAGTTTCTGGACCAAGTATTCGATGGTACTACATATCTTAATGTTTTGAATAGCCAAATAATTTTTTAATTCTAGTCGATATTAATTGAATTTGTGGGTACCATGACAATCTATGATCTATCATAATTCCTAAATATTTTATTTCATTTACACGATTTAAAGTAGGGCACATACAGAGTTTACTTTTTATATTATTGCATGAATGTATTTTTATATTAAAAGATTGTTCTGGTTGTGTATTATTTTTTATACTGAAACAAATGTAGTTGCTCTTCGAAGTATTGAGTGTGAGGAGGTTATTTTTAAGCCATTTTGCAACCAGAACCATGCCGTTTTCGGCATTCAATTTGATGTTGCTCCAACTTGGACCGTTAAAGACGATTGCTGTATCGTCCGCGTAAGTGAACACTTTAGCGTTCAATAAGTCCATTGTGCATAAATCGTTAATGTACACCAAAAATAATGTAGGGCCAAGTATACTACCTTGGGGCACTCCGTAGTGCTCGTCGATGTAGTTACTAGTATGTTGATTAATCTTAACCATTTGTTTTCTGTCACTTAGATAGTCCTGAAAAATCGATAGTGTGGTACTCCTGACTCCAATTTTCTCAAATATACGTACGAGGATGGGGACAGAAACCGTGTCAAATGCTTTTTTTAGGTCTATAAACAGGGATAAACACTTGTTTCCTTTATCGAGTTGGTCTGCTATCAGTGAAGTCAAAGATGTAACTGCGTCTTCCGTCGATATTCCTTTTCTGAAGCCGAATTGGTTCGGTGATAGTATTTTAAAAGAAGTTAAGTAGTCTATTAATCGGATATTAAGTATTTTTTCCAAAATTTTTGATATAACAGATAAGACAGAGATAGGTCTATAGTTATTCATGTCATTTTTGTCACCGCCCTTATAAACAGGAGTAATAATAGATTGTTTTAACAAAGATGGAAAAGTACCTTTTCTGAAGCAAAGATTAAAAAAATGAGTCAAACGGGGATAATTTCATGTCTTATAAGTTTCAATTAACCGGTTGAAATATTGTCTCAACCAGGTGCACTGTCAGATTTAAGATTCATTATTATAGAATTAATTTCTTCGGGATCAGTATCTAGTAGGGCCATAGATTGGGGTTGGTCGGGAATATTTTGGATATAGCTATTAACATCTTTTGCTGAGGTACTTGACAGAATACCTTCTGCCAAATCCTTGCCAATACTAGCAAAATATTCATTGATATAATTTGCAGAGTCAATAGGTGAACTCCTAATTTTAATTAGTTCCTCGTTTATTCTTTAAGTTTTATTAGTGTTAGTTATTTGTTTCAAATTTTTCCAAAGCATTTTATTATTATTCATTGAGTTATAGGTGATCAATGCCTATCACTCAAACCTAACTGAGTCAAAATATGCATTGATTACATGAATTTTAGCAAAACATTACCAAATCTGTTAGAGTTTGTATGTTTTAAGTCCCGGCCAGTTTTTTTTTTTAATAATCTATCAATTGAGAGTAAGTCTTCTTCGTAAGCGGTTTCATCGCGATCTGTTATGTCAAGTCATAAATCCAAAATCTTATAGTTAATAGCTGACAACTTTTCATATTTAACTGACAGACTAGCAAAGTTAGATTTTTTTTACTTCTTTATCTTTATTTGCTAACGATTTCTCTAATTTATCAGCGCTTACCGTGAAGAAGCGACGAGCTGTCTTCCTTTCATCTAATGCACTTAACATATTTATTTCATTATTTCGTTTCTTCTAATGTAATATAAAAAATCAATAGTTACGGTCGCCAATATTTTAACGTTTTGAATATTTAAATATCGTTAAAAATCTATTAAAATAAATATTGCAGGTTCCTTGATATCTACAAATTTATTTGATGACATTAAAGAAGACAAATTTCAAATAAATCACTCGCATCTAATTGCATCTGCTTTCCTTAGAGATTTGAATGTTTTATTGTTAAAAATATAAAAAAAACTGTCATCTCTCATTTTTTGCGGAAATTTGGATTCTTATATTTTTATATTTCTTATATACTTTCTTATAATTATTTATATTTTTGTAATTTTTCGGACCCGGATATAGGGAAACTTTACATTTTTTTTGCCGGAACTAAAGGTCTTATCGATGCCGGATTTTCACTGTAGTGCTTAGAATGATATAAACTAACGATTTTAACAATAGAAAAGGCACGAGACTAAATTATTTGTAAAACGCTATGCTATGTGGTCATCAAAACTGAAAGACAATACGAATAATAGTTCAATCGGTGGCTTTATTGCTAAGAGCATGTCTTCTAGATAACTGTACTTCTGTGTAGCAACACAATTTCGAGAGGCAGAAATTTTTAATGGCTTTGCATTCTAAATGTTTCGTGTCGCAGCCCAAATGTGCTAGCGACAAGTACTTTCCGACTACGTGCGGCCGCCAGAAAGTCTTCTTTGAGATATTTACTCATAAATAATATAACGATTACTTTATCCATTCCCTTTTGCCGAAGTGGAACGCGTGTTATGAAATTTATATCATTATTGTTAATTGAGCATTCCAATACTCGTCCAATATCCTCCACTATTTTATAAAGATTCTCATTCCGTTTGTGTGGAATACCCTTAATTTCTATATTACTAGTACGATGTCACTGTTCTCGCTGATGTGTGTCCTGTTGTAGTTTGTTAATTGCCGAGAAACAAATACTCCGAATGTTATTTCTTTATTACCCGCCTGGATCTGGCCGATGTCGATCTGTAGGTCAAGCCTTGCTCTTCCAAACATGAATATTTATTGCAAGATGCGAGATACAAAATACACGTCGATGAACTACCTGTCATTAGTAACTTTAACAATACCAACGATTGACGCGATGAGAGTTTTTTGCGGCCATAATCTCCACTAGCATAAACGAAATGAAACTCTTATTAAGGACATCAAAAATTTATGTTATTTATTCCAATGTATCAAAAGATAAATTGCAAGTTAATATGATATTAACAAAGAGTTCACAGAATGAAATTATTTTCTCTAAACAGAATACTAAAGCAAAGTCAATCAAATTGGATAATGATAGGAGTTCAAACTGTCGAAGCAGGATATTAAGTTAATATTTTAAAGGCTAGCATCAGTGTAACCGTATTACCGAACTCACTTTGAAACTCGTAGCCAATTTTCTATTAATAGACGTATCCTGTGTAAGATGCACTTAAAAGCTTCTGTTACATTAATCAACCTATCAAATTATTTTAAATGTTCTCACAATACTTTATTGCAGAAAAAAAATAATGAGTCCTCATAAGCAATCGCAATGTGAATTTTAACATAAAATAATGATATATTTTTAGTATCTCGTTTTAATGATTGAATATTTTTATCAGTTCAACAAATCTATTCAAAGAAATGTTAATGTGACCTTTATATAATAAGAGGTGAAATGACAGTTCAGCGTATAACGTTAATCGATTTTATTATAATATATTTTATAAGTTATAAAAAGCGGCACTAAAGTGTAAATTGTGTCAATAGGTTTTACTTACAAAGACTTAAGCCTGGATAACACAGCAATTAAAATTCAATAAGGCTGTTGACATATATTACGGGCCTACTATCAGGATGCTTGTCTCCGGCGTCAGGCGTAAATCTGAATATTGGTTATATTAATTTCTTAACAATACATTTTTTACAGAAAATTTCATTAAAAATTTAAGTAGTAGATACATTTAACATCAAATTAGATAAAGTATACAAGTAAATGTATATATATATTATTCCAATAACAAAGTCTAGAGAAGTTAAATAAAATAAAATCGTTTGTAAATTATTATTTTTTTTGCCAATCCTGAATTCTCAGTCTCCAGATGGTGAGGGACCGGATCGAGATTTGTGTGCAGTCCTCTGATGTTCGCGATGTTCTGATGTATACTTATGAGATCGAAACGACGTTTATACGTGCCACGTCGATCAATTCATTCATATCAATTGATGGGGATGGGTCAATCACAATCGCGCGAAACTAATTATAATTTTAGCAACATTTGAAAAAACCCGTTTCTTAATTTTCCAGATGCTTTGCTATGCGTGACAATTTAGTTAAACCCAGGTACACAGAACATATTTTCCTCGCCGCACGCAATCAACTCAAATATTTTTGGATGGAGATGACGATTTTAAGTTTGTATCCCATTGTGTGTACACGAAATCTTCTTAAACGATTGCGCAGATAATGGTTTACCTACCCACATTTTAACAAAGAACGATATAGGTATCGTTCTTTGTTAAACGGCAAATTGTTAAAGAAAAACAATTTCAGCAAAGTTAATCTAACATACACTATGCTTTATGCATTTGAAAAGGTCCCTCGAACTGAATTACGTTACGACGTAGCAGTCGGCTGAATGGGATTCAGTGCATCGCCGCCGCTGCCGTCGCCGCCACCTCGCACTACATATTGAATTTCCCGTCGACAGCCTCGTTCACCATAACCCAATCAAAATCGCATCCTGGCTCTCTCTGAACTTTAGAAAACCTCACATTTATCAAAATAAAGTTAGGTGTAGGCAAGCATTTAGCTGCTAAAATTGATGTGAAAGAGAAAACAGATAATGGGACTCTCGTTTGATCTTTGCTCACATAAGTGTATATAAAAAAGTATAATGAAGACAGTCCAGAAGGATTATGAAACCAAAAAACCGAAAACCAACAGTTGCTGAAATAAATGCATGAAATTAAGGTAATTAATTCTAGCTATTCAGGTTAATACATTTATGTGTGATAATCGTTTTCAAAATAGGTCATGACCTTTTTCCCGTCATGCGTTGTCGACCAGTTATATAAGTTTCTTTCAACACGTTTTAGTAAGATTGACCTGTAACTAAGATACTAAAAAAAACAAAAAACTAAATTTCTTCCACTTCAGGATCTTTTATCCGGACTGAGGACAAGTTGGTAGAATTTTTGGCGTTTTAGTGGAATTAAGTAGACATTAAAGCGTGTTTTTTATAGTTTATTTATTTACTACTAGGATGTTTGTTAAAGAACTATACGTAACCACTAAGTGCAAAAAGACCAACAACAAACGTTTAGTGTAGATTTTCTGGCAATAATTGATATTATACCACTTTTCTTTATAAACAAATAAAATAAATAGAATTGTAGTGTCAATAATACGCAATAAAAAGGAAGTACTTCCGCCGAGCTAGAAAATGTTCTCAGGAACCGCGATTCAACTATTCTACTATAGAACTTGTATATTCATAAGCTTGGTTTATATTATCTTTGTATCGCCTTAACGTAAACCATCGCATTACTTCTACGCGCCATATTTACGTTTATACATTTTTCTTCGTTATGCACAGTGACAGTGCTGCATTAACAGTGTTCTTTTATTCAAGATCATGTATTATTATTATTGCATAAGACTTAGGTTTTACTTGTAAATAATCGGAGTTTTCAGTATGATTTGGTATACTTAGTTTAATATGAAAGTTTCGGCTTTAACTGTCAAAGTGCGGCATATGTTACGTTTTGCCAGTGATAACAAGGGTGTAAAATGACTATTGTTTTATTTTTATTTAAAAAAATCATATCATATATATTTGTATACACTGAGCCAATCATAATGATCTAGACAATTTGAAGACTTAAATTCAAGTCATTTAAGGTTTTTCTTTAAAACTTTTGGAGTGGTTGGGATCTACCTTCTAGCGGTCCACCCCGGGCAACGGCATCACGGACGGTCTGTGTGTTCATCCGCAATGATATTTGCTATAAGCGTCTCGATGCTTTGAAAAATTCGGGTTTTCCGTTATTTGGCTTCTCGTGGACACTGGGGTAGAGAAAATGCTCTACGTCTGTGTATACCGATCTCACAGCGGTGACCGGGAGACAACTCGGCACATAGATTATCTCACAAAGACTCATTCTAACACAAATGGTTTTTTGACGACGTTGTGCAACCAACGATACCTGATAAATAAAAGTGACAAGTTCTACTACGGAAAGGGAATCTACAGATTTCCTGCTATTCACATTAATTTTACTAAGAACAAGAACAGGAAGAAAAGCAATTTAAACAACGTTTATTATGGTTTTTTATTATCAAGATAAGGTTGGTCAATTAGACTTAACCCCACTTTACATTTCGTCGTTGCTGCACCGCTGCTCTCCTAGATAAATTGGTTATCAGCAATTGGAATTCAAAGTGGGATCAACAACAAAGCACTGAAAACTAAAATGCGAACGTAAAAAGCTTGAAAACTATGTGGACTGACACGAGGACGGCAGGAAATTACCGGATGTCAGTGTTAGCGTTAGATCCGTTAGAACTCGGAAAGTGCCAAGCACGAGTTGAAAAGCATGAATATAATACGTAAAATTAGAGCAGGTATAACCTATATGAAGAAAGATTTGTTAATTATTTTTAAACCTTCTTGAGACAGTGCAATAAACAATATGCGCTGGTATATTTTACTCGCCAATATTCTTGCATGTTCTACAACACTTAACAGTTAAAAATCCACCACATTACTTATTAATAATTGACAAAATTTGAATAAATATAACAAAAATGTTAAGGTGCTTTAATTTCCCGCCGAATTGGTTTGATTTAACATTTACTATAATGACTCGGTCGTTGAAACTCTGCAAATGTTGTCAGCATCTCTGAACTTTGAGGCGAATAATAGGGATTCGCCCAAAAACTATACTTTACTAGATTAAGGAAAGAATGAACTATATGACTAAGAATATTATGTTTGAAGATCAATAAAAAATATATTAAAGGTATTTGGCAAATGTTTTGCAAAAAAAATAACTTTTTATTTGTTAAAAAAACTGTTTTTTTTTAAAATAGGAAAAGACTTGTTAATAATTTAATTTCACTTCTTACCTCCGAGTAAGATTTTTCGATGGCTGAGCGCTTGATGGTGTAGGTGCGGAGGTCCTCGAGCAGGTCACACTCATGCTGGTTTTTAGCATGAAGCTTGGCGATCTGCTCTGTGTGCAGGTTCTTCAGGAACTTGGTGTAGTTACTCTGAAACAAAAATCGGAATCGAAATTCATTAAACGAGCCTTCAAATTTCTGATAAGATTTACTGCTTAGTGAGGAGTAAATCTTACTTTCGAAACTTAAATATATGGAAAAACCTGCAGGCTATCTAAAATATATATAAATGTTAGGGTTTGCGAACAAAAGACATTAAATTTTAGACATTCGAATCAATAGAAGAAAAGCGTGATGAAATAAATTTGTGATAAAGAAACTATGACCAATCATAATATTTTTTTATAAAGCTGGTAGGTTTGTAAAAAAACATTCAAAACTATTATCTGTATTTAAATAAATATCACCACTACTAAAACAAACTTAACTCCCTTTCGCCAGATTCAAATTAATCTCACATTATATGTTAATAAGAAACATACAATCGTATTCATATTAACATAAGTAACTGTTCACACAGGGCATGCAACTCTAGATTTAAGTACCTTTGTAAATGTGTACATATAGCTCAAATCATAGGTTTATAATTTTTTTGTACTGTAGGATCCTATGTATCGTTAAATATGGGAAGTGTACAATAAGCATATCAGTGCTTAAATCGTTAAGTTAAAGTATTTCTAGGTCATATTAATTTTAAGACATTCGAATCAATGGAAGAAAACGTGATGAGATGAATTTGTGATAAAGAAATTATGACCTTTCTTAATCCACCCTCGGTGGATGATTATCCAAATTTCGAATCGGAAGCTAGATTCATTTTAGTCCAAAAGCTTATCCTTATATCCTACGCTATCTTTACATATTGACGAGACGACATTGTTAACAGCGTTAGCGCAGCGTATCAACGTATCGTACTCGGCAGTTAATATTACACATATGACTTTAAAAAGAAACTGCTATAGGGAATAAAAAAACTAGTTTAACACAATATGCTATTTGAATATTTGCCCACGGCAGTAGATATAATGTAATATCTTTAAAACAACAAGATATAACACATTTAAACGCTGTAGGCTTTCTATAGAACCTAACTTTATAATGTGTTGTAGTATTGTTTTGACATGATTTCTCTATGATTTTTATTTACCAGTGTACCTAAGGTAATGGCGGCATCGATATGAAAAAGAAAGAGGAGGAGTAACAATCTCTATCTAAAAAGACTAAGAGATTTTATGCAAATTCCATTACTTATTTCAAAATATAAGTTAGTAACATTTTAGTTACCAATAATGTTACCTCCAATACGCTATCAGTTTCTAACTCTCCGGTTGACTGGTAGAGAATGCCTAATGGCATTAAGTCCGCCATTTGTATATATTTTGTGTGCAACAAAGTTGAAATAAATAAAAATAAAATGTTCGTAATAAGTACGAAAATATGTCAAAAAATGTTTCTGTTTCCAATGACGTAGTCCATTAGCAGAATTTTTATCATATTATGAAAGTTTATAATCTCGATCTTGTTATTATTATTTCACTATTTGAAACCTCCAAATTTTATGGTTTTAAATCTAAAAGTGGATCAATAGTGGATCAAGTTTATTATAATTATAGTTGGAATACCAAATAATTCAACCAATTAAATATAAAATGTAACGTAAGATAAATTAAGGCTGAAATATGTTTTGAAAACAAAAATAAAACAGGTACATGAAAATAAGGTATCTATAGGCTATTCATTAATAATAAGTAGTGGTTGCCCAGAGGTCGATATTCAACCGCATTTCATTTCAGTTGAAGATAGATGAAAATAAAACATAATGCTTTAAAGATCATGCATAGGATATTCCAACAATAAACACTTGACTTCCATTGTCAATACTAATGTGCGAATTCGTGATGAATTTTATTCATCAGTCCATCGATACAATAAGGCAAATCAAAGCGCCAAACTGAATACCTCACTGCTTGGGATAGCTGGTGAAAAGACGCCTGTCTATGTCTCGGAACATTTATCGCCTGCTAACAAGAATCTTCACGCAGCGGCAAGAAAGAAAGCCAAAGAACAAAAATATCAATTTGTTTGGGTGCGCGGTGGCATAATTTTTGTAAGAAAATCTCCTGACTCATCACACATACAAATCAAAAATATTGAGAGTCTAAATCTTATTCAATAATTGTTTGCTTTTATTGTTTGTTTGTTGTTTGGATATTATATACCTATACATAACATTTATTCTAAATGGCTGTAGGTATATATTATCAAAACATAAGAGGTATGAAGAGTAAGACTCTTGACATTCATAATTCTATCATAAGTAATAATTACGATATTGTATGTATCTGTGAAACTTGGCTGGACGATTCCGTCCTGTCCTCAGAGCTTTTTGACAATAGATACACTGTTGTGCGCAGGGATTGTGATGCTCGGTTTCTAAAGAGATTTAATAAACATCATGGTGGTGGTGTCTTAATAGCGATATCAAGGAAGTTTGACGTTGTAGTCAGAGCTGATTGGCAATCTGAATATGTAGAGGATGTATGGGTGCAAATTAATATCGGTGAGGGAATAACTTTGAATTTATGTACAGTCTATTTGCCCGACTATCTACCTGCTGATGAATTCACGAGTTTTGCTTGCAAATGCTCTGGCTTACTCAATTCTTATCCAACTCAAACTTTATGTGTTGTCGGTGACTTTAATTTAGGTGACATAGTTTGGTGTGAAGAAACAGGATCTCCTATGAGTAGAAATTGTGATAAGTCTAATAGTCTTTGTGTTTTTTTTCCTGCAATTCCGTAAGTCAACTAAACAATATACGTAACCACAATGACCGAATCTTGGACTTAGCTATTACTAATCACCCTGAAGCTTTTTCGCTACAGCCGTCAGTTCCTATTGGGCGGCTTGATGCGCACCACCCACCATTTGAGTTAGAAATGTATGGCCTCACCCATCCACTGCGTCCCAACATGATTCTTGAAAAGCTATGTTATTATAAAACTGACTTTGAAAGCTGCATTGTAAGGTTTAGGGGCATTGACTGGGAGTACCGTGCGGCGGAGCTTGATTGTGATGATTTGGTTCATTTTTTCTATGATCACTTATATTTAACAATAAACGAGTACACGCCAAAAAAACGGGTACGCTGCTCTAATTGCCCTCTTTGGTTTTCTGTTGGTTTAAGAAGGGTTTTAAAACTGAAAAATAGATATCATAGACGCTATAAGCGATTTAAGAACCCTAGGGATTTTGATACCTTTTCTATGCTGCGACAACGTGCTAAAATTTTGATGGAGGAATGTTTTAGGCGCTACATCCATGGAATTGAAATGGATCTCAACATGAATATTAAATCTTTCTGGAGATATACGAATAACAGAAGAATTACTAACACTATTCCAAATCATATGTACCAGGGTGATAGTGAAGCTTCTACAGGACCGGAAATTGTTAATCTCTTTGCGGAATATTTTTCATCTGTTTATAAACATAATAATACTACAACATTTACTCCTGAATTTTCGCCTTGCAATTTTTCTCTGGGTGACGTATGTATTGATAGCGACTGTGTTTTAACCAAACTTAAAAATGTTGACTTATCCAAGGGCGCGGGGCCGGATGGTATTCCTCCTATTATAATCCGTATGTGCGCTTCTGCTTTAGCTCTGCCTTTGACACTCATATTTAACAAGTCAATCAGCCAAGGAACTTTTCCTGCTCTTTGGAAGATAACAAAAATAATACCTATATATAAATCTGGCGACAAAAAAGATGTGAAAAATTATCGTCCCATTAGTATATTAAACTGGTTTTCTAAGATATTTGAGACTATCCTTTATCAACATCTGTATAATCACGTCAAGCCTTGGCTTAGTCATAAACAGCACGGTTTCATCGAGGGAAAGTCGACCAACTCGAATTTATTGGTTTATGTAACGTTTTTGTGTGACTCTTTCGATTGTAAAAAGCAAGTTGACACAATATATACTGACTTTGCTAAGGCTTTTGATCGGGTTAATCACCCAATACTATTATCTAAGGCTTGCCACATGGGTATTCATGGCAGTCTATTGCGCTGGCTGACATCATATCTTCTAAATCGCTCCCAATTGGTTTCGCTGTGCGGATACGATTCCTTGCCATATTGTCCAAGCTCTGGAATTCCTTAAGGTTCGACTTTGGGACCTCTCCTGTTTTTGATTTTTATTAACGATCTTCTTAACACCATTCCGTGCGATTGTCTTGCCTATGCAGATGACATTAAAATTTTTAAACGTGTCACAAGTTATGAGGACTGCAAGGCATTGCAATGTAGCCTTGACGTAATTTCGGATTGGTGTGTTAAGAATGATATGTCTCTTAACAATGATAAATGTCAGATAATAAGTTTTACAAAAAATAAGAACCCCGTGATGTTCAACAACAACATTGATGGCTTTGGTCTTGCCCGTGTTGATAAGGTGCGGGACTTAGGAGTATACTTTGACACTTCCCTTTCATTTAGGTTCCACTATGACCATATTTGTAATAAAGCTAATCAGATGCTTGGCTTTGTTTTTCGCAGTGCTAAGCCGTTTAAAAATATAAAATCGTGGTTGATTTTATACGCCGCTTTGGTAAGATCTACACTGGAATATTGTTCTTCAGTGTGGTTCCCTATTTACAATGTTCATGTGGATAGAATTGAAGCTATTCAACGTAAATTTGTAAGAGCATTGTCTGTTAAATGTGGTCTGCGTAGAAAATTACCCGAATATTTTGATCGCTTGAATCACTTCCGCATAGTCAGCCTGGAACGAAGGAGACGGATGAATGATCTGTGTGTGCTTCACTCTGTTGCCAATGGCAGCTTTGACAGCAGCTTACTTGAGTTTTTAAAGTTTAAGGTACCCACTCGATCGGTGCGTAACCAACAGTTGTTTTGTAAACAGTCTGCCAGGAATAATATTGCACAAAATAGTCCTTTAAGAAGAATGTGTACATTTTATAATGAAATTTGCTCTGAGGTTGATATATTTAATTGTAGCATCAGTTGTTTTCGTAAATCACTTTTACCAAAATTGCAACCTCACACTTAGGCTACTTGGCACGCTGTTTTGTGGGTTTTTCATCGATTTTTTCTTCTTCGTTAGTGTTTTTCTTAAGTTGTCCTGTGATTGTATTGTTTAATGTATTATTGTATTATTTATTGTATTTTTTAAAGTTTAATTGTATGGTCTAATTTAATTGTAATTTAATTTTAAAAGTGCTGTACACAATTGTAATTGGGCGCAGACACGCTCGATGTTAATTGTGTTTTTATTGTGCATTTTGTCTGTTGTCTGTTATTGTGCCTTTTTGAAAATAAATAAATAAATATATTTATTTAGTGCTCAATAAATTAGACAAAACATACATCGTTCCGCTTGTTATTTTTCCTCAACTTTCTCCATACAAATACGTTTAAAGAACTTTGTATTGTACATAAAATAACTAAGATTTAAGAAATAGAAGCAGGATGCTACGCGAGGCTATTGAAATTAGGATGTTTCCTGAGACGCACGTTGAAAGGTTCCATCTGCTTGGGATACCATAATTAAAGATTAATTCTTCCAAAGACACACACTGAAAGACCTTGTAGCTCTTTTTGCAAATAATATAAGATCGAGGCCGCCCTGCCCGAGTTTCTTAGCCACTTCTTCTCGGAAAGGCCTCCCAATTTCCGAACTGCTCAGTAGACTCAGTAGTGTACACGATTTAAATAAGTGAAAAAATTAAAATGCAAAATAAGGCATTTTGTTTTCTACTTTCCCACTGTCTTATACATTCTTAAAGTCGGTTAGTGCTTTAGGTAGATTTTATAAGATGCAGTGGGTAGGAAAATAAAATATGTAGGTAAGATAAGATTTAGGGCTTTTAGTTGCATTTGAAACGATCTAGAGATACTGACCAGGTGCGTGTCAGATTTCACATATTAAATGAAATGCAGATAAAAATTCATATTGATAGACTGATTTATTTACATATAAGTTACAACATTGAATATTAAGTGCCAAAGCATTGTCAACAAGCCAGATATAAACTATCAAATCCAGATTGTACAGACCCATACATTTATTGCCAAGTGTCACCATGTAAAATTTGTTCAGTGTTATCAGCGTAAGTTGTACAGGACATTAATAAAAACAAGGCGTATGTATGTAATCAGTGCGCTTCCCTGGGGCACTCCGTAAATTACGACACATCACCAATTTCACCAACCACGTCTGTGAACCAAGTTCACCAACTTTGACTCTGTAACTTATTTTTAAATGATCTTGGCACAATTTCAATTGCTTATTTCGTAAACCCAATTTCTCCAATTTTTCTAACAACTAAAACTAGTGCTAAAGTAAACTATGTCAATTTTCTTCTTATTTAGTTCAAAAATTATGTAATCTAACGCATTACAGACGGAGATGCTTATAGAAAGCATGGTAGTAGATTTATTATTGCTAGTACATGAGATTTATGAACAAATTCTAACAAAATAGAGATGAGGTTTTTCAATTCAAAATATTCGACCATACGTTTGTATAAAATATATTTTTTTTATTTTGATATTAGGTTCTCTAATAGGTTTCTCCCAAGGCAAAAAAAGTTATTTGTTATGCAAGACTGGAAAGTTGACTGGAAAGTTGGAAGTTGACCGCCAGTTACCTCTATTGAAATCTGAGCAAGCAAAGGATTTTAGGTTTAAACCACCAACGTAGCAAGTGTTTCAAATATAGAATTCAAAGCGTAGGGTTTCAAGTGTACGAGATGCTAAAAACTTTGTTGCTGAGCGAAACATAAAATATTTCACCACACTACAACGAGGAAATTTTTTACGTGCAAGAAAAACAACTTAAATAAAATGTTAAATTGGTTTATTTTAATTATAAATTAAAGAAACCTTACAGTTTTACAAAGTAGAGCTTCATATCGGTACCCCGCATAATCTGAACTCTATGAATCTAACAGAGCGTTTTCACTCGACCATTTTAAAAATATACCGTATCGCAAAATACGAGTATAAAATAACGGACGCCGCTGATGTTATTCATTCCGCAACCGGTCTCACTCCTCTTGAAGTTGTTTTCGGACACACAGATTCAAACAGCACGTTTGATGTCGACTTCAAGAAAGAATATACAGAAAAATTGGCGTATAACCATGTAAGCGAACAAAATACCCTTATAAATACTTAACAGACAAGTTGACAGCGGTGAAACGTCATTTGATATACAGAAAGGCGCAAGTTTCTGGCTAAATAAATAAAAATATTTGCCCCGTTACGATAAAGAAAAGCGAAACACAAGTAGCTATTAAGGACATTACGCAACCTTCACAGGTACCTCGCCTCTCAACGCCGTTAGCGTTGACAATCGGAACACACACCGTTCAACTTCAAAAGATTGACAAAAATCCGGAGTGCTGCTGACGAAGGAGGGCCGAGCCAGCCTAAGTTACAATAAGTGAACTGTAGTTAGGTTTTTAAAAAAGAGGAATTAGAACTTAATATAAATCGATATTCGAATTTAACCAGCAAATAAAAGAAATATTTAAATAATGAAGTACTAAATTTTCAATTACTTAATATTAAGGCTCAAATCGATTTCATCGTGAACCCTACAATTCGAAAATTTTATCAGTTATCTGGCATACTGATATTAAGAAACACAAATGTATGTGTAGACTCTAGAAATCCTAGGAATATTGAGTCAAAAATTATTTGCAATAATAGCCTTGTCACTCGTTCTGGCAGGATAGTGAGGACACCAGATAGATGGGGTTTCACCAATTATACATGAAGACTACGATAAATATTTCTACTTACTTGTGTTACAAATTCTTATGTAATACTTCACAACAATATTCAAATAAATTTTAGTGTATCAACTATGCGTTTAATGTAAAATGCAATTTTCAGAACTGCCAATATTTTGTAAGAAGTAATTAATTTTAATTTGCCAAATTAATGAACTATTTTTATATAAAAAAATCTTGAAATTATATTTCTGATGCCATTTTATTTTATTTATCCCGGATAATGAATGATAAATATTTAATGAATTCAATTCCATTTCAAGTTATATCCCTATAGCTTAATATTAAATGTTAATATTCTGTATTTATAATGAACAAATCAATGCTGCAATTGTTACATTATTATATATTTTATTATGTGTGATAATTTTAACGTTTTCAAATTTGACTAGGCGCCTACGTCATTTTGTGCTTGTACTTAATAATGTTGGTCGATTCCCTTTCTTTTAAAACTCATTTTGTTTTTGAGACCGTTCGTGAGCCTTATTTTGAATAGTGTATAAATGGAATTGTAATTAATTGTAATAAATCTTGGTAGATTAAAAGGCAATATTTGGTAAATGCATGTTAAAAAAAAATATTTATTTTTTGTTTTGCTTTTTGTTATTTATTAAATAAAATGAAAGGAGGATGTGGAAGATAGACAAACAATAATTTTAATGAAGAGATGTAAAATGAATGGAATAAATTAGTGTTTGCAAGGAAGCCGTCTTTGATTAACATACCCATACTAAACACAAGCCCCATCTATTAGAATCAAACGCGGAATTCTAAATCCTCTTAGTTCAATAATAAAAATCATTACCAGTAATTTAGACTATGAAGATGCTATCAGATACGAAAGATTAATTAACTCTTTAAAAACACGTCAGGACATATCTAAAACTTTTGTAAAAATTACTTACATTACACACAATAAATTTGTTCATATTAATAAAGAATAATGGAAATCAAGGAAATTAATTAACCAGACCCAGGTGAAATTATCAATTCAGAATATTTTTACATCTATCTTTTATTTTTAAATAATTTCCAACTAATGTACATACATAAATTTAGTTGAAATCAAAACATGCATTACATTTAGTCAACTAAAAACGTTTCACCAATCGCTTCTCAATTACGAACAATTGGTAAAACTGTTAAAGGAAATAGAAAAATCTAATAAGCTTGTGTACCCAGTAAGCTTCGGTAATTAAGTTAAAGTAGAGCGTTGTATAGTGTTGAAAGCTTATTCGTCGGGAAGTCAAATAACATTAATTTTAGATATACTCATAATGAGGAATGAGAAATTTGTATATTATAAAGCGATACCTATATCCATGACGGATACCCTCAATCAAACTAAAATAGTTATTCCTAAATACGCCTATCTCCTGGTAAATGGTTCCGACTTGGTCTCGCTCTCCCAGCCATGCCGCGACCTCAACGAGTTAACATACTTATGCTACGAGGACGAGACGCAGTTGTCTGTAGAAGACACCTGTATCACAGCACTAATGAAGTTTACCCGCAATACCAGCTCCTGCAATTCCATATTAGTAGAAATTAACACGGTAAAAATAGAATAAATGTAGATGTGAGATGGATAGTCTACAGTAAATCTGAAAACATATTAACGAAAATATAAGATAATGAAAAAACGAAAGAAATAGTCAAAGGCACTTACCTCCTTACGATGATCACTGTGATGCGAAAATAGGCAAAACCAAGCAAAAATTGTGATTTAAGCTTGGTGTGCCATTTTACTGGAAGCTCGAGGAACACCTCAAAACTACGAATTATTTACCTTTCGGAGGTGACATATCTGCGGGACCACAATTGCAGCGGGAGCTCATCACTTTTGACACCAGCGACCTGACCGATCTTCGACATCTGAACAACTTACTGAAAATCAGCGAAAGTGTAGTAAAACTTAAAAAGGGTGTTAATGTGAAAAGTGTGAGTGTCCCCACCATAGTCTTAAACGTAATCTTAGTTTTGGCCACTTCCTTTTTAAATCTTATAAGTACAATATTTTTAAAATTTTACATCGAAATAATCATTGCAATAAAAAAATGTTTTGATTATTTTCGAATCTGAGGAGAGTGGAGACTCCTGAAACAGGCCTATGAACTGAAAAGGTGATTCCAATACATAGCATTCTTGTAACTTGTTTTTTTGAAAATAAAACATTTTGTATTTGTATTTATTTGTATTTGTCCCAGCTCTATGATGCCTACGCAAATGAAATTACAAATCAACCATCGTTACGTCATGCTAATCGCGGAGCTTCGTAGGTTGGCGACGCTTACGCAGTGTTTAAGATGTTTAGTCTAGAGCAGTCTTTCTCAAAGAGGGCGATAACGCCCACTTGTGGGTGTTGGATACCTAGAAGGGGGCGTTTAGAGGCCCAGAAAAAAATGGGGGGCGTTGGCGTGGTGTAGGGGGACGATGGTTAATTTGTAATTTCATTTACTTTATTTAGCCCTCCATATCATTATATACAATAGACACTTCTCATATCATAGATATATGAAAAGTGAAATGTAAAATGATGCGTAAAATATAAATTATTGCGCATAATAGTATAAACAAAATATAAAAAAGGATCCAATAACTTAGAATCCTAAAATAAATTATTATGACGTAGTTTCTGCAATAGTTTTCATAAAAATTCTACCTAACTAAATAAATGTCCTTGAGACCCCAGTACTTGTTACATGTACTTTTTATTCTTTTTTTCTCTATTTCTATGTTTTTATTTTTCCTGTCAAAGCTTATGGTTTTTCCCAGATAGACATAAGTTTCAACGTATTCTAATGGTTTGCTATTGACTATTTTTGGTCTTTTCAAGCTATTTGTCATTGTCTTTGTCCTCGTAATATTCATTTCTAGTCCCACCTTTACACTAGCTAGGTGTAGGGTTTCTACCATGTTCTGTAGTTGGGAGGATGACTTGGATAGCAGTGCTAGGTCGTCCGCGAATCTCAGGTGGCTTAAGTAGGTGTCATTTATGTATATTCCTCGTTTGCTCCAGTCTAGCTTGCTTATGATCCGCTCAAGGACAGCTATAAATATTATTTCAGACAGCTGATCGCCTTGTCTGACTCAGGTCAGACAAGGTACCTTCAATTACGAGTAATTAATTTAATTGTAATTAGTTTAATTTTATTCTTATCAATATATTCTGTCTTATCGAGATAAATGATTTATTAATACCTTAGGATGGCTTTTAATTACCAAAAATGACGGAAATAGCATTCGGTCTACCAAGTCTATAATAAGATGGCATTACAAAAATGATGTACTTGATAAATGTTGTCAAAGGTAAAGAAGATAGGAAATATATTTTCCGTTTAACGGGCCGAAATATGTGTTTGAATACGGTTGCTCGAGTTCATTTTCTCGCTTACACAAAAAGATCCAATCCACAAATAACATTACTTCATACTGGAAACTGGCGCCAAAACAAGGTAGACCTTGCGACTTAAGTCATCTCTACCGCGTAAACTTTAAAATCCATGTATGTATGTTAAAATCCCTGTTACAGTGTTTGAGCGCGATGAACTCCGAATGTTCTCAAACGAGTTTAATATTTTTTTTCTTTTTGCTGAATTTATTCCGATTTAGGACATAGGATAGGTTTTTTTTTAGTTTATAACACAGCATCGCGTGGCCAGATCAGAATATAGTACTTATTGTATATATTAATTATTAAATATAGTTATTATACATAATTGTTTATACTATTCATATCTCAACAGTATTAAATAGTTTTAATGAGAATAATATTGTTTATTTTTAGCCATATGGACTATGTACACTAAAGTAAAACTGTGTATTGAATTTTCTGAAATTTTATTACAACTACGTACTTTATTATCAGTTCACTGTAACGAAATAAATTATTTAGCATATTTAACAATTATGCTATTCATAAAAAAATAAAAAGTTTTATTTATGTGATTAGTTCAATCAGTTTCAGGGTTGTAACATTTGCAATGTTTATATTGTAAGTAAGCTTTGAGAAGCTCACTAATAGGCCGGCAATATACCAAGCACACTATTCGCACATTTTACTAAAATACTAAACATACCTTCTTTATACTATACCCTCTATTGTTCAAAAAGAATCGAATACATTAAGCAAACAAAATGCCACAACTTTTCTTCAAGAAACCGATTTTATCACATTGATCTTATGCTTATTATATGTTTAGTTATTAACCATGGTTTTTTAACAATTATTGAGAACTTTGTTGATATTGATTTGATTAAGAGCTTCTCGACCACAAATTAGAAATAAGTACAAATACGTACCGCTAAGGAGTGCAACTCGTTGCCTGAGTCTGTGTTTCCCGATAAATACAATTTAGGGGTCTTCAAGTCACG
This sequence comes from Calamotropha paludella, assembly GCA_927399485.1. Lineage (NCBI taxonomy): Eukaryota > Metazoa > Arthropoda > Insecta > Lepidoptera > Crambidae > Calamotropha > Calamotropha paludella. Next base: position 24,406,791 of record OV656803.1, on the reverse strand, counting down.
AGTGAATGGGTATCTTGTAGGCAAGCGCGTCACAATCTCGATCGCATCATCGCTTACCATCAGGCGATATAGCGCTCAAGCGCTTACCTATTTTCAATAAAAAAGGACGTAGCGTTATTTGACGCGCTTCCAAGTACAAGCCCTGATCAATTCGATTTTTGGCGATGTTCAATCCAACCACGAGACCCCTTTTTAAAACATCCAACATAAGTATAATATTCCGTTGTTTCTTGTTATATAATTTCATGACACAAGGGAGAAGGTTAAAGGGACAGCTGTAAAAACAGTGCTTGTGATATTTCATTCAGGCTTGACTCGGTCGCTGTACTTTCGAACTACGACAATGTTGATGTTTGATATGAATTTCATCGTCTCTAGAGGCGGTTGAGTTGCAGTTGATAACGTTGTATATAAACTTACCTTCCTAGGCGGAGGTTGCATGTTGAGTCGGGCCGCCGCAGCGCCCGAGGCTTCAGTGAGTTTGGTTTGTTCGCGGCGCCCGAACTAGTGGATCGATGGCACCGCACGCAAGCGTGACTGCCCTCTGCCGTGCCTGCGGTCTGTCGCACGCCCAAGTCCGTGGCCGCGCAAGCGCTCTTTAGACACCCGTGGACCATAGACTATCTGACATTTCATATTGCTGGATTCATAAGAATGCCATTACGACCATCTCGAAGAGTGACTACACACTGACACAGTTTTTTTGTATACCCGTACTGGTTTGTGATATTATAAGTAAATTTGTCTGTTCAAAGATACTATTATGATTATTAAATTCTCCCGTTTTTGTTGTCAGTTGTTAACTGACAATTTATACTATTTTACGATTCATTGTTCCGTACCTCAGAAATAATAAACGTACATTTTTAGGATTACTTTTCTTTATCTCTGTCCGTCAGTTTGCCTGCGTATTAAGAATTTCTATTTAGGAAGACGTGGACTTCTCAAGCTATAATTATGATGAAATAGGTCTACGGCCCCTTCTTATTGTGTTTACGTTATCAAAAAGTAAAACCATGTATTCTATCGTATATTTTGAAAGTTGCCATTCCATAAATACTAGTAGTTCCCTTATAATAATAATCACAGTATTTGTATCATATTTTTTCGACTATAAACCTATTTATTACGTGTAAGTAATTTTAAACTTTATAATTAGGTTTATCTTTTAATTCCACCGCCACTAAGGTAGAGTCGGTCACATGACACTAAAAAATATTTTAACATGCAATTTCTACACAATCTCTGCTACAAGTCATGCTACGCTGAGTGTTACGAAATGTCGAGACGGTTCAGAAACAAATTTAAGATTCTAAGAAACGTGAGAGGTTTCCTGACTTTTACTAAGGTAAAAATAGGTTATATCCCTAAAGTCAGTTGTGATTATGTTAATGTAATTATTTCTCATCATTAAGCTTTTTCACATTATTTAGGACAAGTTTATTGTTAATAGCTGATGATTATTATTGATTATTATTGTTATAAAAATATTGTTAGAGAATAGATAAATAAATATAATCTAAAATAAACATAAAACTATTATGCGGGTATGTAATTAATAAATATGCAATAAACCTACTTTAAAAATAATTTAAAGACGTGATGACTCTTTTTATTATTTCAAAATATAACACTTGATATAGAGTTTTTTTGATAGATTCGGGACTCAGTGTCAGGCGGGCCAGATTGTTCAGGCGAGAGATCCCGTCCCGGGACATGCTATGAATAAGGACTTTTCTAGTTCGACATAGGAAGCTCATACTAACCTCAATTAAATAAAAGTATTGCCTTATAATATGCTGGCTTATAATAAAGTTTTTGAAAGAAAAAACTAGGCATCTGTAATTATCATATTTGTTTAATAATGAAAGTGAAAAATAAACATTGTTGATAAATAATATGAACACCTTTTGATATTTCTAACAAAAGAAACTATTAATTTCGACAATATTGTCACTGATGTGTTTTTTTAGTAAAAAGTAAAAAAGTAACAATTATTAAATATCGCTATGAATCAAAACAGCAACATAATAAGATATATAAGGAAGAAAAATATTAAGATTATATTAAATATTAAAATATTAAATTATAAGATGTAAGACACTTGTCTCGGATATTACGATTGCCTTCAAAATTATAGTATTTTTATTACTATTATGTGGCTAATATCGTTACAAAAAAAATTATAAAGTATTTTTACAAAAAAGTTATTTTATTACATATAAAAATATATTAAAATTAAGTTAAGTTACAACCAATTCAGAAATCAACAAATCAAATTGCCTATTAATATTATGAACCATTAAATTTGAGTAATGTTTAATATATAAGCAAAAAAAGCAGTAGTATCAAATTGTTTCTAAAAAGCAAATGTTGTTTTATTTTAAAACAATTTTTAGCATCTCTTTTTAATTGTTAACTTTACTGCTCTATTTCGTATAATGTTGCATTGTTACATTATGTATTAACCTATAAATATATAATAATAATAATATTTACAATTACAATGACAATATAGAAATTTAACCTCAATTCAAATTCAAAACTACGGAATTTAAAATAGCTCTTTGATGGCAACAAATATCTAGATGTTATACCGATAATCTAACAGTTATTGAAAATTTAAAACTTCCATAATATTATGGAATGTTTTTATTTGAATAAAAACATTCCATAATATTATGGAAATCATAAAAAGTAATAACAACATAATTTTAATTCATTGAGTTAATTTAAACGTAAATCAAACGCAAAAGCTTTACGATATAAATAAACTGTAATAATTAAAAAACAATAAAAAAATGAGAAATTATTAACATCGATACTCATAAATCCTAAGTGAAAAGAATAATAGTTTTTGTACTTCCATTGTTAAAGATATTTTTTACTGATTATCATTCTTATAAAAAGTGTGTTAAAACGCAATATTTAAATGGATAAGTATGAGCATATAAGTCGATAGTGAAAAGTTTTTATTCAGAGTGTGGGTGAAGTGGGTTGTGACTTGTTGGGAACAAGAATATTTTTTTCCTAATTTGTAACACTAAGATGATACACAAAAAAAAACAAAAATTAAATTTTTAATCGCAATTGTTTCGAAAGTAGCTTATTGCACTTTTCATAAGAACGGTAGTCGGCTACTACGGCGGCGACGTCGTAGCGACGTCGGCAAGTTATTGGAGTAGTCCAATAACTTGCCGACGACGTCGCTTCTTGAAACGCTTTTTAAGTTCCTCCGAAGATTACTTCCAAATCACTTCTATCTGTCACTGTTCAAAATTAGCACTATCAGTTTGTTTACGTGGTCGCTTTTCGCTTTAAAAATGCACTCCAGCAAAGAACTCGCATATGCAACAATTTCAGATTAGTCGTGTCGTCAACTTCGATATGCGTTTGAGATATGTCTCACCTGTGCGGCACTCACGCGCGCTTTCTATCGCTTTCTTACGCTACTCACATATAAGAGCAAGTTTCTCTAACATTTTTACGACTGTTCACTTCTTGTTTATACGAGTACGACGTAAATAAACAATAGTGATATTACTTCTAATATCATAATGAAACTAGTCTGGCCATAAATACTGTTACATTTTTTCTTTTTATTCAGAATTTGCTCTTGATCCCAATCAAGCCCGGGGGCCAAGACAGGATTCACGATGGAACGAGCTAGACCAGAAGACCTTTCCTTTTTTTCAACTTTTAACTTATTTTCAAATCGGAACGCGTCTATTATTTGAAAAACTTCTTTCGATTTCGCGCCTTTTCACATATTTTTTCATGTTCAGTATCAAATTACAAAATGGAATGGGGTGTTAAAGAAAACAGGATTGGAGTGATCGCCTGAGCAGTGAGCATCGCAGTGAGCCGTCGTCGGTCTTATTCCAGACACTTCAAAAGCTTGGTCTCAGCCTTATGTTCGTATATCGTAATATACAGAATATATATAATATATAATATACAGGTCCCAGTTCCCTGGCAGAGCTGGGATAGCTAGATAAAATAGGCCAAGCCCCCTTCAGACGCAAAACAGGTGCACAAGACGTCGTGTTGCGGAAATCGCCCGTGTAATCAAAGAAGAAAAAGAAGAGACAGGCTCCAAAGAAAGGCCTTTAAGAATTTTCCTCCTTTAAGAATTGTGGCCGAAGAGCAATTTTTTGCATCTTAGGAGGACCTGGGACAACATTCCGTAGCAAGGCATTGATAACCTCATTCAAAGCATGAAAAACCGTTGCAGATCAGTAACGTCATGGGTGGTTTAACAGACAACTAATTTTTAGAGCAACTGCAAAAATCTGATAATTTTTCATTATCTCTAATTTATTCTTTAAAAAAACTACATCGTTAGTTTGACCATTATTGCACTTTTTGTCTTAATTGCAAAAAAAAATAATTACCCAAAAATAAAAAATTGTTTCATTCTTAAGTATAATCTGGTAAATAGTCTTATATATTAATAATGTATTAACATTCACATATAAAATTATTAACACATTAATTTTGAATTTGTTTTAACATTCTAAACTGTGTTCATAAATGTATGTGTAATACAAAAATTAGGCGTTAAATTATTTTGTCTCTTGTGTGCTTACTTACCTGCACTTTCAGGCCTTTCTTAATATTTCCGAGTTTGTACTCATAATAGCGCACGTTCAAATCCATTGAAAATCAATCAATTTAAACATTTTTAAGATGTTGGCACTTTATATTTAAATAAATAAAAGTAACTGCAATGTTATAATTCTTAAAGGTACACATATATTTTTAATACTGATGTGTTATATTTTGTAATACAAATTATTTGTAAGAATCAATAGGTAAACGACATTTTATCACGCTAAACAAATAAAGCCGAAGTATTATTATATCGTCTTATGTTTAATAATTGTAATAGCACTCGTGGCCTTATCAACGCTACGGGCCGATAACGTCAAGGTTGCCATATAATATTTATGTCATTGCCTAATATTTAGTTAGAAAAAGAGCCACTTTAAACACTTATGGGCGGCGATAGGTACTTACACGGGGATAAGTCAACCATACAGTAGGCTATTGTACCTACAGCCTTCGACTACACTTCATTTCACTTATTCAAGATACCACGGGCGTGGCCAGGTTTTAGTATAGTTCAAGAAAATAAAACTACTGAAAGTGCATGCAATAACTTTATATTATATGAAAAATAATAAATATGTTAAAAAAAGATACAGAAGGTTCATTTGATTACATATGTTCTATAGAATAAATCTTCTGTTTTTCTTTTTAAATATATCCACTACTTTATTCGCATCAATTTCTATCCCATAGTGAATATTCAATAGAGCCAAGCCGTTCAGTCTGTTTTCACACGTTGTGTTCCGCAACTAGTTTTTAAGTCTTCGTAGGCTTGAAAAAGTCCTTTCTGGTGTAGCAGTGGAAACAGGTATGGTAGCCAATATTTGTAATAACGTGTTATTATTTGAATATAATTCTTGATCGCACCCATAGCAGATTTTGGAGTAGGAGAGGTGATAGTCATAGCTGCTTTCCACACTTCAAGTTCTGCTTTGACGACAGATGACTCTGTCAAGAAAGTACCGGGAAAAGATCAATAATATACAAAATAATTGTTATTCATCCAAATTTATTTTATCACCTTCAAAGTATGCTCCTTCAGTAACGATACACTTACGCCAACGAATAATCCAATCATTAAAACATTTTTAAACGCTGTTTCCGGAATTGAGTTCAGTTCTCGCCGCGAATTCTCCTTTATGTCTTCTACCGATTGAAAACGGGTGCCACGAAGTGGTAATTTGAGTTTAGGAAGACAGAGAAGTCAGCTGGAGCCATATCTGGTCAATATGGTGGGTGCTCGATGGTATGTGTTGAGTGTTTGGTCAACAATTCGTTCACAATGATGGCCTTGTGCGAAGGCGCATTATCGTGGTGCAAAATCCAAGAATTTACTTTTCACAAATCTGGCCTTTTTCGTCGAATTTGCTCTCTTAAATGCCGCATAACGCTCAAATAATATTCATTATTTACCGTTTGACTTTCCGGCAAGAATTCCGAGTGCACAACACTGCGATAGTGAAAGAAAACAGTCAACTTGTGTTTGACTTTTGATCGACTTTGGCGTGGTTTTCTCGGTTTCGGTTCAGTTGGAAGGCGCCACTCCGAAGTTTGTTGACTACTTAGTTTGAATGTCAAACCGTCACCAGTAACAATGCGTTTCATGAATGTTGGGTTGGAATTGACTCGTTCTAGCATGTCCTCAGCGACTCTCATGTGATTGAGTTTTTGGAGAAAATTCAGGTCTTTGGGTCTAGCCGAGCGGTAACATGTTTCATACCCAAATGATAAGTTAAAATGGTACGGATCGACTCGTGAGATATAAAAAGTTCGGTGGCTATCTCTCTTAAACTTAAATGAGGACTTTCAGTCACTATTTCCTTCTCTTTTGCAATGTTAACTTCAGTTGCAGACGTTAATGGCTTACCAGAGCGAGGCAAATCTTCCATCACATCTCGACCGCTTTTGAACGCCCAAAACTCTCCCCTTGGCTACGCCCGTGCAAGATACATATATACACACACTATAATATACACAACAATAAAGAGCGCGACAATCATTAATTTGCACAATTTTTCGAATTATTTACTAAAAGGTCGCAACGTTGACCCTCGTTAGGTAATATTATGTTATAACTTGGATATTTCAATATATTGCCTCACACTATTAGTCCTTTTTATTTCAGTATCAGTATATAATCAGTATATCGTTGCTTGGCATTTCCCTTATAGAATAAAGAAATAAAAAGATACAAGAAATTAACAAAAGCATTTTAATACTTTAAAAACACAAACCTATATAAAAATGTATTGAAGTTTTGAAGAAATTCTCATGAGATAGGATTGAACACGTGTCTTGTGGCAAGTCAATCTGCGCGTAGTGCAAGGCTAGAGGCCCTTGCTTATTCCACCGTAAGAATGTAATAAAATAACATCAACAATACTCATTTTGCATTGCTAAAGTGCTTATATACTGCGAATGAACGAACCTTTCTATTAATCTTTTTGTACCCTTTGCTTGTACTAACCTATAGGTACCTAGACTGTCGTCAGTCAGAGAAGCGTACTAAATTCGCGGCGGCGATATACTCCCCGCCCTAGTAACAGATAAGGGCCAGTATATACTAGCCCTATGTTTTAGGTGACTATTGTAGATACGACAATTAACAATAAAATTGTTTAAAAGTAATAATATGTTTGCTATGGAAGCACTAATATATAAAAATAAGTTATTTGTCAAACCACATATTTGCTTAAAAGCAAGACGTACTTACTTTTACACATCATATTATATATATTTATGGTTGATAAAAGTATTCAATGTTTCATGAGGACGTACCTCATGAAATAAAACACATTCCTCCTCCAAAAAATCCAAAAATAAAGCTATTATAGTAGAGTAATCGATTATAATTGCGAAAACACAGTGGCGATTGACTACGGAGAATCTTAAAATTCCAGGACCTCCCGTGCCTATATTTATTTCTCTAAATCTCACAGCTAAAATGTAGCGCTTATTTTATCTCACTCCTGTTTTTGCCAACATTAATAAAATTATAAATATTGTTTGTAAACAAATGGAAAAGTGTTCATACATAAGAAGGATAGTGCCACTCTTCATTGGATTAAAAATGAAACTGTTTACAATAGCTTAAAAAGTGATTATCTATTACTCGTCTTGCCAGTGCTGAATTTACAAATTTGCCGCCCCAAAGCTATAAATTTTTTGCCGCCCCTACTGTCGTCCTAAATTAGTTTTACTGTTCGCAATAACGTTAATTCCTTTTTTAGGGAATACTTAATCTAGTTTCAAGATTATTTTTACAACTTTTTGGGTATATTTTTAAGCTAAGAAAAGCAAAGCTCTGTTTTGACTGCACTATTACTTCCTTTTTTCTGTACCAATTTTGCCGCCCTAAGCTTCAGCTTTTTCAGCTTCTATGGTAAATCCGGCACCGCGTCTTGCACGCTTATTCTTTTTGTTTTAAGATTACTTTCACAAAAAAACATGTTACATAAAGGCTATTTAGTTTTGTAACATGGAAGCTCTCCATTTTTACATATACACACTCACACATATAACCATATTACACTCATACTCCAACACTCATTCATTACATTCATAATCAATCACTATTCATTGTCATAATTACAACTTTAAATTATACAATCATACTTACAATTAAAACCAGTGACCTTGAGGCATCTTTTGTAATGTTTATTTTGGTTCGTACATTTCTTGTTATCGTTACAATCTTGATTATGATTACGAATAAGCTACTTAGTGTAACTACGTGTAAGTTCGTAATTAGACCACGTATCTGTTTGTACCGCGTATTCTCGTTTGCCGGAAAACCCTTCTAATTACTTGCAAAAGTAATGTCGTCTAAGTATAAGTATATATACATCTTAATATAAGGAACATTGATAATAGTGTTAACATCGATAATCTGTGCGTTCTCTTGGTTAAGTTCTCTTTTGAGGTTGTTATTTTAATCCTGTCTGAAGGTCGGTTGCGTAAATGTACGATTATCCCGAAAATATCTATCTCATTATTCCAATGTTAGTATAGTGTTGATTGGGAGTTGAATTGTTTTATTGGAGCGGAGCGAGCTCCCATGGATCAGCTTCAATGGTGAAATGTCTGTTACGCCATAACTTCCCGAGTTCATAACCGATTTTAATATTTTTTGTGAGGAATCGAAGCAACAGGTTTAGGACCAGATTGTGACGGAGCCCGAATTTTGAAATTCGCAAAAATTCCCATCGAAACAAAAAAGTTTTTTTTTTAGGTATTACGCTCCGCTCCAATACATGGTGCTAGCGTAGCTATATGCTTAGCGACTGTTCACGCACCTGTAAAGTAGCATAAATCGAACAAGTCAAATTCTCTTGATCGTTTGCTACCCTTAGTACAGTCTTTTAAAACTAATTTTGGAGATGCCGACAAATATCTTAATGTGTTGATTTCTCACGGTATGTTACCTGGTCATGAAGGGAAGAATGGGTATTACCGGCCATCGAGGAAAAAACATCGCTTATCAGATATTAGTCAACATTTGTTTATTAATCTTTTAGGAAATTAACATTTCAATATTCTTAAAACAAAATCGTCATAATAAATTCGGCATAATCCCAATTAAAATAAAAGGCCTTGACCTGTAGTAGTTAACACCAGTAACTTGGTTGCTAATACCGGTCAAGCTTAAGTGAGACATAATTCGCAGATATTATGCTTTGGAGAGTCATAGTCCGAGTACTCGGCGTGAGTCCAGAGACCTCACAGCACAGCTATACCACAGCTCATTATTTTGCCCGTAATAATCATTGCAAATTACTTTTCAAGTTGTAATCGGCGTCAGTATCGATATCAAATTCACGCAGATCTGCCATTTCTATTTCTGAGTTGGATATACTATCATAGCAAAAACGATGATTGTAGGGGAGAGTGGGTAACAGTGGATCACTTTTTTTTTAAAGCTCCACAAATCCCAAGTGTATGCCTAAGTAATTCATCTATGATAATTCACCACAAGATACGTCCCTTATCTACAAAAACAAGTGCAATTATTGGCAAAAACGGCATAAACTTATAAGTTATAACAAGTTTAAAAAAAAATGGGAAATGATCCACTGTGACCCGTGGATTGGGTATTTAAAAAAAGTTAAATAAAATATGACTTTTCTACATAATTATTTATTTATTCATATTCTAAGACAGTCTTCTATCACAGTCTTATAAAAAATTAACAAAAGTCTTACAATTTATGCTGTTAGAAAGAGATTTAAACTAATCAATGTTTTGTTTAAATAAACAACTTTAATTTCCATAAAGCTCTCTTTTCTATTCAAATAAACATATTTACTTCTTCAGTAATCATTAACAAACATTTTAATAAGAACATTGTTGATGCTTACTCAACTATTAAACAGTCCACTGTGACCCAAATGAAAATTATTCACTGTGACCCATAGGCCGTTACGACAGAAAAAAAATATTCAAAAAATAACAACGTATACCCAAGCCAACATAACATTACCCACAACGGATTTAACAAACAACAAGTTCAAAACATACAATTATCATTTATATTTATTAAAGGGTTGGGAATACTATAAATTTCTAAATTACGTAAAAAAATACTTTCGTACTAACTTACTGGCCTGCGTGTGACAGCACGTGATTCCGCTCGGCGAGCAAGGCGGCGACCGGCGCGTGAGAGGGGGCTATCAACGAGCAGTAGCCACGCGTTTGCTTGTGTGTGTAAAGCATCACATTTAAGAATTATAGCGAATAATCCACTGTGACCCGTGATCCACTGTTACCCACTCTCCCCTATGTCTAACTCGGAAATAGAAGTGGCAGACCTGCATGATGATTATGTATTTGGCCTTTTCAAAATTACTCAATTTTCTTTTCTTGTCTCAGTTGTTCACCCTATTTTTAGGAATGGTGATCGGGTCAGTGTCTTTAATTATTGATCCATTTCAATGCTTTTCATTTTCTAAAATTTTTGAACTAATTTATTAGTTTCCTAAACGTGACACAAGTTATTTCAGCTTATCAATTTAACTAAAGAGTAACAAAGGTAACAGAGGGTGCAGTTCTTGAACTTACTGGGCCTGTAGTTAATAACCTAAATTGGAAAGTAAAGTCATTGTGTCTGTTTTTAGACATTACAAACGTTTCGGGCTCCGTGGTTTGGCTCTTAATTTGTTCAAAAATTACCTGAGCGGCAGAACTCAAAGAGACACAATAAATGATGAGAGAGCTGCCACACCGGGAGCTCTCCAGTGTAGTATGCTCAAGCCTTCTATATTTCTTTGATTAATGGGCTGTGTCGATTATTAGAACAAACGTTAAGCATGCCTCAGAAACAAACACTGTCTAGTTCTTAAATAATCACCTTCTTTTTAATCTTACTAAGAATTGTTTTGCCACGAATTATATCGCAAGCTGACAACACATTCAACATATCGGCGCATGAAAATCTTTGTCCTAGCGCAGGCAATCTCTAAGTACTAATGATTTAGTATACTAATGAATTTTAAAACAATTGCATATTTTCACACTTGTGAAGAGATTTCTTGGCAACATTAACGATTTGGAGGTTAAGGCACCTGAGAGCCTGGGACACCTGTAGGCGATAAAGGAAGTACACACGCTTTGCAAGTAGAACCAGTACGGATAGTTCCCTGGTCAAACGGTCAGCGGTTAAATTAAGTCAAGACCAACCTTTACTTCGTTTCATGTTCTGTCTCCGGAGCAAGAGGCCGCATAAGTTTTTTGTCGAAATGGAATTGTAAGCAACGTGACTATAACGTGACTTTGTAAATCAAAGAACAGCAACAGACCGACGAACAACTGCAGAAAAACAACTTTATTGCGAAAGAAGGGTAGACCGAGGAGTTTTGAAACGGCGAGGTGAGTTGAAAAAACGTCAATTTCACGGAATTTATGAACATTAGTACGACGCGACCTTGCCTCAAAGTGCATGGTTGCGGAGTTCTAGCTCCTGTGTTAAAAAAAATACGAAATATAAGTTTTAATCGTTTTTTTAGCTTCCTATAATTTGTTAATGTGTTGGTGTTTTGGCTTGTGTTATATATGTTTCGAAAGCTCATTAACAAAGAATCGAAACAATAGTGTTAGTGCAAGTCATTGCACTGTGGTTTGCTTTTAAGTTGTAATTTTATAACGGAACAGAGAGTTTTTGCTACTGAGGAGATTTGAAACAGGTTGTTTCAAGTCTCCTCGGTTATATTTTGTGTGACTGATATGTTAATATGGCTTTGGCAATGACGTTTTTTAGGTCGGATCTCCTGCGCATACATAAGGTATGTGTGTAAGGAAAACACTCGCAAGAGAGCCGTCTTTATAGGTAGTCAAATAAATAAACAAATTTAAATATGCATTTTTATTTTCTTTCAATTATTTATTTCGACTTTTATTTAAAGTTAACTTTTGAGGTTCTACAGCAAAACGATTGATGGCGCGTTGTAAAAATCGCCCAAACTATTTACAAGTTTTTTATGTAGGTACACTGAGTATAAGAAGCCCATTTTATCGATCTTCAATCATTGTTGATCTCAACACTTTTTTTTTATCGTAAATAGGAAAGCGCTTGACCGCTATGTCGCCTGATGGTAAGCGACGATGTGATCTAGGATGTAACGCGCCTACCTAGAAGATACCTATTCACTTGTGACTTGAAGATCCCTAAATTGTATTTATCAGAAGACACACACTCAGGCACAGTTCCACTCTTTAGCGGTACGGATTACAAAATTGGAACCAAAACGCTTAGTGCAACTCTTTGGAATATCAACCATATAACGGTCAGACAACCAGACTTATAATAAGTCTGGTTGTCTGACGAAAAAACGGGGACGGTGGAACAAGGCTGTGCAATTCTGCTACACACTCTCCGAAATGTATCCTATAAAAAACGAATAGGCTAGCTAGCTACCTTACGTCTATGTTCAAGACTGTTCAGCTTATTATTCTCGTCGTCGTTATCACTGTCGACGAGCTCCTTGGTCCTCCTCTCAATGGACTCAAGTGTCTGGAGTTAATATTAGGCATAACCATCTCAAAGATGAGAATAGTAGGTACTCCACACACGATCAAACTTGCGCTTGGTAAAGATTCAGCAACTTTTCCGGCGTGAAGTAGGTACCCTTTCACCGTCGCCAGAATGTCAAGTTTTTTTAAGCTTATTGAGCGGTTTTCTCGATAAAGGAGTCAAAATTGAGAGTTGGTGACAATGACATGCCGAGAAGCTCAAGATGGTCTGTGATCGGCACGAATACACCTCGGAAAGTAAGAGTCAAGTCTAAAGGACACCTTTAAATGGAGAAAAGCATTTGAATGAAATCATACACATTTCAATAAAACCACTTTCACCGGATACAGGACGCGTTCCTTACGTTTCAATTTTTTAATTGGTCAAATGTTTATGTTCATTGCCTTTATTTAACATCGGAATAAACATTATTCGAGTAACTGGAGCAATTTTGCCGATTGATTTAATTTAATCTTGCTTGCTTATATTGTCAAACTGAACGTCACTTCCAGTCTTCATATATGATTTTTATTCTATTGAAGTTAACTGTTACAATGAATGATGCACGTGTTTTAAACGCCAGAAAATTGAACGTAACAATTTTCTGGCGTTTCGTATTTTAATGTGACCTAGTAATAAAGATTTAAATTAAATTTAATATAACGATAGGTAGTAAAATATCTGTTTGATTTTTGAAAATAAACAAAATGTGTTGATATGATAAGTTTAACATTTTCTATGTTTAAGTTAACTTTTAAAGTAAAAAGAAATGACTGATAAGTTTTGAATTTGAAAATACTTAGAAACAGACCATTGATTTAATAATCAAGATAATTTTAACTGCAATGCAATCTTCACCTTATTAGGCACTTTGAGTAGATTCGGCTGTAAGGTCTGTCCACGATTTTGAAATGGTCTGGTTGCGTTGAGCCATGTTTCATTGAGTAAAACTACTTTGTCTCGGTTTGACTTTTTTTTTTAATTTGTGTATAAAATCAATACGAATCAAAGCAATGGCTGTGCATTCCTTTAAAAAATGCCCCTTTTATACTAAACCCTAGTTATCTTTATAATTTTTGGATAAAAAAATCTTCCTGAGAGTAAATTTGCTTCTTTTATGAACAAAGCCTTCTCATTTATAAACTTTATATTTTTTTCTAGGATTAGATACCTATTCTTTGGTAAGACCGTAAAATTTTAAAACCAATCGATTTAAATGTATCGATTCATTACATCCCTCGCAATACTGCTATCTAATAAAAACATTTCGTACGTTATCGTTTTAATAATTTGTAAAATTATTAATTAACCTTTTTTGTCACAATTTTTCAGTTATATTGTCGAATTTAATGACACATCCGTGATATCGGTGATACCGGTGTATAATTCTCAAGTATAGTAACTTATTTTGCAACTAATCCCAGGATTGTCATTAATTTTAAATGCCCTTTATCATTAATAATAACTCACAACAGACTCAGGATGCTTCGGTTGGTGCGTCAGGTTTTCTCGAGTTTCAATTGTTTTTTTGACACGTCCAGTTCCTTCCGAAACGTAGTGTATTAATAATTGAAACTAAACATCCTAAATGGGGAGCAGGTGTAGCTACTAATTATTAAAACCATACATACTTAGATATTTAATTTTAATAGGCAGTTATAATTTAGTTATTCATGAATCATTCATTATTATAACCACATTTTAATTATCTATTTTACAACATTCGAAAATGAAACAATTTGAAATTAAGACACAAAATTATAAGGATAGGAACGAATAAGGAAAGAAAAAAAGGTAAAGATTAATTGATCTAAAAAATTTATTAATGAATGAGGCGACTATGTGCACATTGAAAACACTTGTTTTATATTACAAGACAACTTGTACAATATTTACAAAACCTGCGTTACACCTAATCTGTCGAGAATCGCCACAGTAATAGCATCATCAACTTATTCTATTTGCTGTACATAAGTAGTTTGTACAAGTTAATTTAACCTTTAACGTCTAAAATCTAATTCTAAAACAATGGAAATATTGATCGTAATACTTATACGGATAATGGTATAAGAAGTTAATCTCTTAAATCTAATACTTATGTGATTATAATGTCTACAATATAAATAGTTATGTTATTTATTGACTAACCTAATGACTGGTACGAGTCGCTCAGCCATGGCTTTACGTCTAACATTGACAACTTTCTGCGACTGTGGCACTTTATCTAACAGTACCATACATACACATATAAAACATACCTGGGAAGGTATAAATACCACATACCAACACTGATCTACCGGGACAATTATGTCGAAGCTTACTACAACTAGTCTATTACGAAGTGATGGTCAGTTCAATTGTAATGTTGTGGGATTCACGTAAACACAGACTATTATGACAGTTGAGAATCATGCTGCGAGTGGCGTGCGTTCTTAACACAACACGCAAACTTATCAGCGTCACTTACACCGTATAAACTAATTACAATTCCATACAACACTTTTATAATTTAATCAACACTCGGTAAATTAAAATTGTCAAATATAAAATCATGCGCTTAAAGCACGAAATCTAAATAACATGTATCTATAAAGTACCAAAAAATTATTCCGCTCAATTTGCCGAAATATCAAAAAGTACATAAATCGTTTATAAAAAAATATTTTATAAACACAAGAAACTCTTTTATGAAACATTATGTACATTTTAAAATGTTATATTTTTTTATTCCCTTCAATCGGAATCTCCAATACAAAATTAATCTAACAAGTCTAATTATTATACAATATACAATAAAAAAACAAATCACAGTAACAAGGTAATGAACGACAAATTGAAATGTGATGCATTGCGGATCTTGAATTAACTAACATTGTGCGCGAAATAGTTTTGTATTAAAGTTGCAATCCGTGGATGAAGGACTTCCGAGGTGCTAACTTGTGATTAAAATGACCGTTTTATTACTTGGCTGATTGTAATTCAATGCAATAGGAGAACCGTTACGTTTTATTAAAATAAATCGCTGTAACTAGCCTATAATATGTCCCAGCCGATTCTTAATATTTCAGCGCAAAGTGAATAAGTTATTATTTAAAATTAATAGTCACTACAAACATTCCGCATATGAATTCTCAAACACTTCTAATTTCCCTTGCTGCAAATAGTTAGGACGTTTAAATTTTGTAAGGTAGTGTGGTACTTTTAAATTGACAAGCAACCAGCGACGCCACATTTAAATACAAGAAAAATTATAATTTTAGACAGGCAAACCAACTATAAAATTTATTTATAATTTTTAATATACTAATTGCTAGCGTAGATTTGACAATTTTATTCAGTATTTTTGCATAATTGGAGCGGAGTGAGCGACGCGAGCGAAGCTCCCATGGAACAGCTTCAATGGCGCAATGTCTGTTACGCCATAACTTCCCGAGTTTTTAACCGATTTTAATATTTTTTGTGTGGAATCGAATCAACAGGTTTAAAAACAGCTTGTGACGGAGCCCGAACTATGAAATTCGCAAAAATTCCCATCTAAGATTTTTTTTATGTATTACGCTCCTCTCCAATATATGGTGCTAGCGTAGCTTTATGCTTAGCGACTGCATCGCCTAGTTTTTATCATACATTGTCTGTGATTAAACACTGAAATGACCATATATACAGTTTATTATTACAATATTTTCTACAAAACGTTTCAAAAAGTTAATGTGTTATATATAATTAAGCTCTAATTTTGGGGTTTCTAAATTAGTAATTTAACCACAGACAAAGATGAAATAGGAGAAGTTCGTTTTCGATCGGAGCTGAGGGGAAACAAATAGGTGAAAAAGTAACACCAAAAAAGATAGATGAAGGCTTCGATCAAAACTAACAATTTAACAGTGTTTTGTTCAACGGAGTTATGTGCGCGTGAGACAAATATTTAAGCACTAGGATTAAAGTTGCGCTATTGCAAATATTCTGCACACTATCGACACGATTGCGATAACGCTTTCAAACTATTTTATTCTATGGGTATATAACTAAAAAGTTGAAAAATAATAGAATTTTGAAATGAATTAAAATGATTTCAAGTCCACTTGATTTGGAGGAGAGTGAGACAGTGATGCACTTATATAAATTAATAAATTTCTTAATTTTGTTATATTAATGTAGTGCTATTCTAAGCCTGTAACATGACTAATATAATAATGCTTAGAATTTCATGAGACTCGCCAGCGCAATTATCTTTCATATCATATTATATTCGATCAGTTTGGTCGCAGCTATTTACACTCGTTACTATGACGGACTTACTAAAATTACTTCGTTCTAACTTATAATAAAATAAATAATAGTATTTATAAGTTCATGGTAACGAAAGTTGCAATAGCTAATTAATTCACGCTTGACTGTGATAGGAGAAACACCAAAAAATATTTTCTGGAATCTAGGTAATAGATTTAATCACAACACTGTCTTACTCATGTTACATCCTAGAAGTACATGAAAACTATAGGGTTCTTTTTAACCAATTATTATCACAATTGTATTTTGAGTATCATTTAATTGAAAAAATAATACCTTAGGAAGAATGTAACTTCGTCAAAATCTACCCAGTTATTAAAAAGGAACAAAGAACTTAAAACTGTATTTTAGACCAAAATATCTACAACATTTACGAAAACGTCGCATATATATCGTATATCGCACAGCCCGGATTACTTTTTTAAATCCGTTCTTTTGAGAATTGTTTACCTACGAGGTAGCGTGGGGCAAGCTAGTTACGATTCTTCGTCAGTCATTGTGGTTCGAGAATTTCGTAAACTGTGATTCATTTATAACGTATCCATGCACCAGCGAACGCGGTGAACAAAATCAAACAGAATTTAGTTTTAAACCAAGTGTGGCAAATTGCACGACATAAATATAATATACTGATGTCAAAGATACCTGGTAAATAAATAGTACTTTAAAATTCATGATCGTGAAGTGATTGATCGCAACGTGTAGTTATTTAAACAAATTTATCTTGCGTCCATTTGGAGTCACCTTTACTTATTAACTGTAAGCACATGTTATTGCGCAAAATGTGTAAATAATTCAATTAAAATTGGAAAATGTTGCAAAAGTACCTTAATATTAACAAAGCCCAAACTTTAAAATTATTTTGGTCTGTTAAAAAAGAAGATAATATAGCTCCATTGTCGTCCAACAGTGCAAGACTTGTCGAGAAGATAATTTAGATAGTAGTTTAGTGCCCTTTATCTTTAGTCAGCTCTGTGTTTGAACCTATGCATTCTTTACTACGTATCGTAAAAATATTAAGCTTCTTATTCACTAACTGTTTAACAAAATAATAAATTATAATTCAAGAAGACCTCTGTAGTCGAGTAGCTCATATACCGGTGTTCATGGTAACGTCACTTCGAGGTCCCAGGTTCGATCCTAGCGGGGTCATTACAGAAGACGAACTTATCTGTATTGGCTTGGGTCTGGGTGTTGTTGGACCGTCGTTATTTCTGAATTCCATAAACACAAATGCTTTAGCTACTAACTTGTGTTCCGAACGTGTGTGATGTTAATAACTATCTAATATTATTATTATTTGTTAATTAAACAATATATATATTAGCCCAAAGCCCGAACTAGACGTAATGAATAATAGATAGAATACATTATCAATTACTAAGAGTATAAAGATATACTGAACAATATAGAGCACATATCTACATTGTCCCGATTCTAAGCATAATAACTACAAGTATAACTGAATACAAAAACTTTAAATACAATATAGAAAGGTCCATTCTATATCAACCTGAATGGGAGTCACAGAGTTGCCAATGGCGGAATGGGCGCGCTAACCTCTCCATTACAGCAGCAGTCAAAACCAACGTTACATGCGTCAGGTAAAAATACTTAGGAATGCAACTGTATGATTACTTTCCATTTCCCTTTATATTTTACTTCTTCATATCTTTTTACACCATGAATTAAAGGCTTAAGTTAATAACTATTTCAATAGTAGTCAGTTAAAAAGAGTTTATTTATCAACATAACTTAATAAAAAACATTTAGCTATATGTATTACGAAGTCTATTCTAAGCAATAGAATATTATTTCCGTATATTTTAACAACAGAATGACCATTGTAACAAAGTAACTACGACGATAATACTCTGGGAGGACAGTGGAGTTCTATCATCTCTTTCTGGTCTATAAACACGTTAAAAACAGTTAAAAACAGCAATTCTGACGTGATTTGGCGTTAGTAAATTTTACCGTAAAATATAGGACAGACAATGCGGGTAGTAACACAAATAAATAAATACTAAGCTCCCGTTGCGGACACACGGACAAGTTCCAATGTCATCACGTAAGATCACGCCACCGGCCAGTTATCGGAGCTCAATTTAAATTTCCTGATTTTGATAATATAAATAGATAATCATTTAAGTATTTGTTAAAAAGAATGTATGATGGTTTATAACCAATTCGTTAAAAGTTGTAAAAAAATCTTGTCGCGATTAATATAATAATCAAAATTACTTTGAAAACTTATACATTTTTCAAAGAACACATGAAAAAAGGAAGATATAACTATAGACATACTTCTTATCAATCCACCTACGCTTTTAACGATATTGATTGAAGGTCCAATTTACAAATATTATGCTTATCATTATTACTTACTGTAAATTGGTTACAACATAAAATTACACAATATACTACAAAGCATTAAAAGCACGATACAAATCGATCAATGATAAGAATTTTATAGATACTTTTTTTTATAACGCAAATATAATTATTGATTTTCGCAGATTTTATATAATATTTGTGCTAATAACAATCTCTTTGTAGAAAGGGGGCAAATCATGGACACAATCTACATAAACACACTAAAATCATTTTCTATTTGATAATCATCGGAAACCTTATCCGTGTTTTTGAGAATTAACTTTAAAAACTGCCTTCGGTTTATATTTTTCTGAAGGGTGATGATTCCACAAATCATCACTAAATGCAAAAGTGTGGAAGCTTTCACGTATTGTTTACTCTCATGGATTGGCTACGGAAACGAATGCTACCCACAAACATTTAAAAAATAAGTATAAAAAATACAAAAGTATAAAAAAGATACTATTTAATTCCGCATTCAGCCACACTAAACGAAGAAAACACTGATTACAACGAAAGGAATGAAAAGAGAGATATTAATTATCACTTTGTAAAACAATGGTTATATTTTATGTAAATCAGTACCCTAAGCTTCAACAGTAACTAAGGGGGTTTTAACTAATTATTACATATTTTTGTACCACTTGCTAAAGTTACAAGAAACTGCAGTTTACCAATATTCGATACCCAAAATACAGTCATAACTGTTTTTCGATTGACGTGTGTAACCAGTCATCTATTTTAATATTTTTTGTCATATTATATTTTATACATCGATTAAATCTGCATATATACATAAACTGATCCTGTTTGCAGAATCAGTTCAAAAATTACCTGCATTTGTTTAATTATGTTTAAAATACCTACAAATATAATTTTATAGACTCAGCGTCACTGCATCATACGAGTGGCTTGCGAGTTTTCGTCTTATTATTACGATACAAGACACTACTTTTTTACGATTTAATGCGCACATAAATACCCCAAGCCAAATCATGACCGCTCCATAGTGGAACACTGGCCTTTGTATTGGAAATATCACTATTTACAATGGAGCGAAGTAAACTTTCCGAGACATTATTATGTACCTTAATGGAAACGTTATATTAATAACGAGCATGCACTTAAAACTAACACATCCTGTCCTCAGTCACACGATACTGACTATACGATGAGTATTGCCGAATATTGCACAAATAATGTGAAAAAGATTTATTTTTTAATCAAGTTTACCTCAAATCAGTCCTCGATTAGCACGTTAAATGAAGGTTTCAAAACAATATAAAAGTGATATGCAAATAGTAAAAAAGTTTGCTGCAATCTTGCTTTTTTTGGTACATGAGAATAGAAAATAATCAAATTAAGTTATTCTTTTAAAACGAGGTTACCTCATAGAAACAGCATCCAAGTAGAATAATGAAGTTATTTCCATTAGACTATGTGTCTATTATAAGCAAAATTTTAAATAACCATTGGTTATAGCAATACAAAATTTCTGGCTCAATTAAGTGTTTTTTCTATTCTTATTAACAGACGAAAAATGAATAACAATGATATTTCAATAACCAAATTAGTAACTATCATATTTTTTAAATATTTTAAACGGTTATTAACGTAGACAGGAATTTTGATAGGTAGCTAGAATACCAGTTGGAACCAATGATATATAATAGAACGTTATTTGATGTACTGATGTTAATTGTTTGGTTGCTGTTAATTTAATATGACATGATTCCACAGTGTATAATTATTATTGATTCTGTTTGTACAATGTTCACTTAACTTCATTGGACCCAAAGGGGCACAAAAGGTAAGGGACAACAATTTTACTAATATTTCTACAATTTAAAATCTATTGCCAAGACTGCGAATGGTATTGTAGTTGGTAAAGTTATATTTATAATTAAATGGACCATATGAAAACTCATATTAATTGATATCAAATGTCTGGCTGGTAGTAAGATTGGCTAGACACTTGGGCTCATCGTGTATCAACAGAATGTTTAAGCAAGAGATCTCAATAGAATAAATTGATATTTGTCCTAAGACCAAAAATTTGATTATTAATTTTGAAGACTAAGTCTTATTTGTTATGGCACACAAGAACTCATAACTTTAAAAACCTCTTACCTTACCATTCCGTACATATACGTTAAGCCTTGATACAACATTATATTTTTCAACATTCATAGACAGCACAAAACAGTCTACGCACTCCACAATAATTAATGGTACTAACACTACATGTCTATTATCAATATCAAAATTGAATAATAATACTAAAAATTTTAAAATATTCTCAGAAATCAGTCTAGAGATTTTTACAATGCCAGTTGGTTTATATATGTTATATGATAACTCAATGATAGTAACAAATATTGAATAAATAAGTGATCCGCATATTTTCATTTCTAAAGTAGGAAGAAGCACAGCTTCTTTCGCATTGTTTGTGGTAAAAATACTTTATTAACAATAAATATCTATACATATAATATGAATAAATAAAATATAAAGTGAACAGTCAATCACAACCAGCCAAAATGTTCACTCAATTTGTTCCAGTGAGCTTTAACTAATCCATGGAATGCAGTGTAATTTCATTGAGATATTAGTTATTTTGCTGTGTGATGTACATTGTGATAATCAAGCTATTAGTAAGAATATTTCTTTAATACATGCAAAATTTACGAAAAATCTAATGAGATTCCACATGAGGCACAAAGTAAAACAGTAACAATAACAAAATATATATTGCTTATACTATTATTAAGATTTACTTGTGCATCATTCAATGCACAACAATAATATACTTAGAATAACTTTAAGTTAATCATTGAGCTTTCCATTTATACAAATAAATAATATATTAAACTAATTTACGACGACGATATTACATTAAAAAATATACAGATACTATTGTTTATTAATGTTTTTACTATACAGAAGACGTAACCCACGTACTAATGATAATGTCTAACAGCGAATACGTGGTTTGTATCACCTCACTTCACAATGTTTGTTGACGGCAAGCGGCAGCGGAGAGGTGGGCGGCGGAGGATCGGGCGACGTACCGCCGCCACCGGCTGCGCTGCCCTGAGCGCCCGTTTCTTTCATCACGTAACCGGAGCCCTGCGAACTGCGCGCTAGTTTTAACCGGATAGGTGTCACTTTGGCTGTCCGTATCTTGCGCATGGCGGAGGACTCCGAGTAGGAGGGCGGGTCAATGGCGAGTGGGTCGGGCGCGGTCGGGTCGTACTCGAACGGGTCAACGGGAGGCTCGGGAGCCGCTGCCGCCGCTGCTACGCATCCACTTGGCCCAGCACTCTCTGGCGTCCCCGCTTCACCAACACTCGTGCCTTCCCCGCCCTCCTCCTCCTTAGTACGCTTTATTTTTATAATCAGTTTAGTAGCACTTTCACTTTCACTGTTAACCACTTGCAACTTTTCAGCCTTTTTGTCCTTCTTTTTCTTACGCTTTTCACTTTTACTAGGTTTGTGTTTCTTCGCTTTTTCTGTCTCTTGAAAGTCGGCCATCACCTTACGCCTGTACTTCATACTTTCTCGTCTTAGATCTTCCAAGCTAGGTTTTGGTATGCTGGTCAAACGTTTTTTAGGCGGCCGGAACTGGAATCCTGATGGCTCATCGTTGACTTGTTGGACGATGTTAGATCCTATCTTTATTTTCAGTTTAGGAGCTACAGGCGAAGTAGCATTGGGTCTACTCGGTTTCGTGGAAACTCGGCCTCGTCTTTTAAACGATTGATTTACACTACTGGCGAAGTTTGATAGCTTTACATCATCTGACGGATCTGCCTCATCATTCATGCTTACTTCTAAGTGTCTCAATTCTCTAGAAAGACCACTAGTAGTCTTACGTTTCTTTTTATCAACAGGTGCGTCACTGAATTTATAGTCTTCTCTCGTCGGTATGCTGGTCATCGAAGCCACTGCCTTCGGTATTGTTATTACAGCACGAGCTAGAGTTGGTGGTGCTGCTGGTGGCGGTACAGATCCAATGTGAGAAGTGTTAGTTGGATCATCCATGTTCATATCTTGGGTCCAATACTGACGCAACAACTCCTTTTTGCGCATTCGTCGTAAATTTGTCGATCCAGTCATCATTGACGAAGCTGTGCCACTGGACGCACCAAACATGCTAGTGTTAGAGTCATTTACGGGAGCCGGTGGCTGTGGTACCACCGGCTGGATAGTACTGGCTGAATAGTTAGCATCTAAGAACGGACCTTTTATTTTCACCTTCAATTGATTGCGCGAGTCTGATAATGATACTTTAGGTAGCTGAGGAGTAAAAGTTTCTTTAGGAGGTTCTTTGGATTCTATGACCGGCGCAGGAGGAGGAGAACCCGAGCGAGGTTTACTGGCCATCAAAGCGCTATGTAACTGTTTCTCGACTTCTTCGTCTATGTCTACCAATTGTTGATCAGCCGTGCCACTAGCGAACTCTAGTAAGTGACTATGGTAAGTCTCACCAGCAGCAGGAACAGGATTTTCGAAAGGCTGGTATGTACGCATGTCTACAGGACCTGGCAGCACCGGTTGAACACTAGAAAAGCCAGGACCTTTACCAGTAGGAGACGAAGTTCTTTCCGAGGGTGAAGGAGAAGAATGTTTAGCTTCTTTCTCTATGGTCGGAGTGCGTTTGCTCGTTTGGGGTGGACTCACGATACGAGGCGAAGGTGATGCATCTTTATACGAATGCTCTGATTTTCGATCATCTCTAATGTCCACAGACTTTCGCCTTTCTCGAAGAGCCTTAAGATCAACGCCGTCTGCAATCTCTTCGTCAAAATCATATACAGTACCGACGAGTTTATTTTGAATCGAATTGCCCATATAATCCACAGGAAAGCCATGAATACCTTGACCTCTACTCTTAGAGCGACCTCGTCCTCTTTGGCTCCGATTATTTCTGTTGTTCGGGCGTTTAGTATTTTTCGGTGCCTCGCTTTGTTTCGGAGAAGATGATACTCCAGGGCTTTTGCCAGGCGACTTGCCAGGAAACTTGGGCGTTAATTTTGGCGCTTTGGGAGGAGACTTCTCATCTTGTGGAATTACACTTGACATAGTTTCATTGCTATCGTTAGACATTTTAGTAGCTGCTCTAGTGCTATTAGAATCATTATACGAATCGACGCTGATGCTCGGACTGGACACAACGTGAATATATTTCTCACTACAAGAAACGTCGATATCATCACGAGGAGAATCAGTGGGCTTCGGTGTTGGAGGAGCAATCATGGCGGTAGTAAGCGCAAGGTTTTGCGACGATGTCGTAAATGCAGCGCATAATGGGAATGGTTTAGGTTGAATAAGGGAAGTGGTAGTAAAAGGTAAGCCAGTAGCATAAAGTCCTGGTGCTGGAGACGGTAATGGCAACTGCGTGAAGGGTAGTGTACTTAAAAATGGTGACGCATTCGACGGATAAGCGCTGTACTGGTTCAAGGGGATAGCTGGCTCTACGGCACAAGAATAAGCCGGTAAAGGAGGATAGGAATCAATTTCAGGCATCACAGTACCTTGATGAGAATCACAACTGTTTATGTGAGATTTCAAATCCGTTTTCTGAGAACAAAGAGAGCCTTCAGAATTTGTACTTGAAGCAGACGACCTTCGGGTGGTTATCTTACTCTCTCTCCACTTGGAATCTTGACTGACATAGGGCGATGAAATTGTAGCACAATCTGAGTGAATCACAGAATTATTATTTTCATAATTCTGATTATCTTGAGTTAATTCATGATCATTGCTAGTAACTGAATGGTCCACGACAGATAAAGGTTGTGAGTCGTCACTTTGTTTAGACAATGATATGGTATCTCCAACTTCAGACATTGACTGGACATCCGACTGTACTGTGACAGGTTCCTTGACATCATCGTTGTATTGCATGTGATCATATTTTCTATCATCAGGTTGCTCAATATGGGGATCCATTTGGGAAACAGATAAATCCGACCATTTTTCATTACTCGTCATAGGAACAGGTTGATGGTGGTATTCTTTGTTTTCTATTAAAGAGCCCCTAGAAGTAATTTCAGATGGTGAGTATGTATGTGGTATATGGTTTATCGTAGCGTGCGTATCTTTGGGCGAGATTCCCTTATCGTGTAAATCAAGAGCAACCTCCTTACTAGTTGGGATTTCATGATCTGGATCACTTTCAATGGAATTAGAAGCAATATTATTTTCATCTTCTCTTTGATTTTTCTCATCATTCTGTACTTGTTCATCTTGTGCAGAATTCTCAGCTGGCACCTTCTTAGAATTAAGTTGAAGACGTAGTCTATCTACTAAATTAAGTGTTTCTTGAACTCCTTGTTCTTTAGAATCTTCTTTGAAGAAAAATTCTGGATAAGATGTAAAGGGTTTCATAATATCATCATGATTAAATCCGTCATCAACAGCAAGCATGTCTATATCAAAAATCTCACTATCCTTTGATTGTGGCGAAAATAT
The DNA here is from genome assembly GCA_927399485.1 of Calamotropha paludella. Lineage (NCBI taxonomy): Eukaryota > Metazoa > Arthropoda > Insecta > Lepidoptera > Crambidae > Calamotropha > Calamotropha paludella. The sequence goes on along the minus strand of OV656803.1, from coordinate 24,381,032 downwards.
TGAACGATTCGGGAATGGATTTACAGCTGATGGTATCTTTGCACTCTTTGAAATTTCTACACCTTGCCCAACATGACTGGCGTCTTGGGTAATATATTTCTTTTCTGCATCTAATATAGATCGTTTTCTGATATTTCGAGCTAGTGAATTATCCATATCAATATTTTCTAATGATATAGTTCTTGCATCCATGGGAGTCTTTGGAGACTTAATCATAGTGTTTTCATTCAAATTTGCCTGGATTTTAGCGATCTTTGCACTGCTTTTGTCTAAAGAGTCTGAATCCATAGATTTATCATCGGTCATGTACTTTTCTGGGTCACCAGGCTTTTCTACCGGTGGAGGGTTAGCATTAGGACTTGGGGCTTTCGGTAGCCAATGCTTATCATTATCTTGATATTCATCGTGAATTGGTACAGGACTTTTTCTATCAATTTCATCTGGTTTGTCAATGTAAGTTGCATTTTTAATGGGCGATAAACTGTTCCTGTCAGGCTTAGAAGTACTCAAGAGTTCATGTCTACTTTGTCTTCTCTCTTTCGTGATAGGCTGACATGTAACATCTGTGTAGGGTTCACTTTCTTTAGGAGGGTCTTTAATACTTATTCGTCTACTGGTAATCTTTTGTTTTGATTCCGTACTCTTTTTCGGACTTGTTTTAGGTGGCGGTTCGTCAGGAGTTTTAACTTTGTCATCATGATAAATGCTTTGCCTCCTACTAGGCCTGGTCGACTTCGCTTTTACATCATTATTAGGAAGATCAGGTGTATACGATTCTTCAGCGTCTTTCTTTATCTCCTTGTCCGCTTGCCACTCCGCAGATGGAAATTCACCGGACTGGCTGCTCTCTTTGGGAGTTTTAATGGGCACAGGGGTGTAACTGGTTTCGTCTTTAGATGATTTTCTTGATCCGGCGTCAGACTTATTAGGCATATTTCCGCTTGTAGCAATGCTTCTGGTCCGAGCACGCGTGGCAGCACGCGCATTGTTGGATCGGCTCGATTCCTCTCCTTCAAGAGGCGGTGTTGATACCCCACACTCGGGCCCCCGTTCGGAAGTTTTAAGCTTCTTGTCAGGGGCCTTGCGTGGGGATGTTTCGGTTGAAGTGCTTTTGGCTTTCCGTCTTCTACGTGGTCGTTTCGGAGAAGGACTGTCTGAGCCGGAAGCTCTAGAATCTTTAGAGCTGTCACCATCACTCGAGGCACTAGTCGATGACAAAGGTCTTGACACCCTGTCGAGAAAGGGCAAGTCCACTGTCGGCCTAGTACCAGGTGGGGAAAACATTGACGGCTGTCGTGTAGTGGCAGGTTTAATCTCCCGCGCCTTAGCCGTTGGTTTAATATCAGGCTTTTCTGTTTCTTCTTCTGAACTTGATGATGATGAACAGCTACTGCTGCTTGATGAAGAAGAACTTGAACTTTCTTTAGAACTGTCTTTTGCCGGAGTCTTTTTAATTTCCTCTTTTTTAGGCGATAATTTTTTGTCATTTTCAGAATTTTCAGCAACGGGTAGTTTTGTTCCAAGACCACTTTTTATGTGAGCAGCTGCCTTTTTAGCTGCTTGTCTTTGAGGCACATATGCAATTGTTTCTTTTTCGGCATCTCTAGACGATTTCTTCCTGGCTACTTTCGCAGGTGATGGTGTAGTGCTCTCCTTTTCTTTTACCTCCTTACCTTTAGATTTTATTTTTGGCTTACTTTTCGCGTCTTCAGGAGAAGCCTGTTTTTCCACAATTGCTTCTTCTTTTTTAACAACAGTAGTGGAACGCATATTTTCAGATGCTTTCTTAGCAGCCTGTCGTTGTGGCACTATTAAATCAGTTGGATTATCTTTTTGTTTAGCAAACTTAATGTTTTCTTTGTTTTTCGCTTCATCATCAGAATCGCCACTTTTAACTGGAGGCTTCTTATCTTTATTAGAAGGTTTTCTGCCTCTTTTCTTAGGAGCTGGTTTATCTTCTTCTTTTACTACTGAAGTCTTTTTCTCTGGATGAGCCGGAACAAATTCTTTCATAGCTGCTTTAGTTCTAGGCAGTTGCTGTTGAGAATCATTTTCATTTGGTGACTTGTCTGGTTTGGTTTTTTCCGATTTCAATTTTTCAGATTTGATTTTATCTTTGGCAGATTTAATATCTGACTTCAATGTAGACATATCTTCACTGCTGTCTGAGTAGATGTCGACTGGGAATTTACTGTTTCTAGTTGATCGTATTGGCATCAGTTCATCGCTATCGGTAGCAGACTGGCCCATGGTACCAGCAGCCATTTCTTTTTCCATTTGTTGAAGAGTTTTACTACGAGATCTATCTTTTTTGGTTCTAGAGCTTATTCCGTCGTCTTCGCTGCTGCTTTCAACGACAACTTTAGATTGAGGTGCTTTCTTTTTCCGTCTTTCTGTCTTCTTGGGTGACCTTTTTGCTCTAGTTTTGGGAGATACCTTTTTCTTTGGTGAATTAGGTTTTTTAACATCGTCATCTGTGCTAGAGCCTATGGCTCTACCACGATATTTACCGGAACGACTAATTTCTGGCGCACTTTCTTCACTCGAAAGCCCGCTGTACATACTTTCGCTTCGACGTGAACCGTTAACATAATGTTTTTTGTAGGGATTTGCAGCTTTTGATGACTTTACTAACCCATTACGATCTTTCTTCTTTTCATCTCCAGATTCTGTAGGAGCAATACGTGCTAGTAATTCATCAAAATCGTTTTTATGGTCAGGTGCATCTGGATGAGAATAAAGTCTATCATATATGGAAGGACCATGGTTAGCCTCTATTATAGCTGCAAGGTCTGGGCCTGAAATTGTTGGGTCTGCTGATAGTACAGCTATTTGTTTGTGAAAAGTTTGTTCGCGCATTCGGAAGAATGAGCGAGAAAGTTTTTCCCTCCTGCTTACCATATAGCACAAATTCCGCACTCTTTCAAGATCTTGTCGAAGTTGAACAAACATCTTCATTTTATCTAAGTCAGCTTGTTCCTGTCTGTGAGTAAGAAGTTCGCTATCATCTGATTTTGGTGGTAATAAAGGACGATTATTTCCTGCTCGTCTTTTTAGTTTCCAGTAATTGTATATGTACTGTATAGCATCTTGATCAACATCAAGCAGATGTGTACTTATGTCTTTTACATTGACGTGTCGATCAAATTCTCTTTCGATTTCTTGCAAACGTGCAGCACGCGCCTGTGTTTTTTCTTCAGAAGTCATATCTTTACGACGTTTTCTTTTCACCTCCTCCTCCTCAGAACCTGAACCCGAGCATTTTTCTTTCTTAGAATTGACACTATGTTTCTGACAATATGAGCGTAATTTAACCCCATCATCAGCATTCTCATCTTCAATTATTGCACGCATTTCTAGTCCATGTTTAAATGCACATGTAACGTGATAAGCAGTCTTACAAGTCTTCACAGAACACTGTATACACGCTCCTTTACGTTCGCGACACAAAACACACACTAATGACCAACGAGAAGCTGGTATAGACGATATTTTAGTTATAGGTTCCATTTTTTCAGCACAACCAATAGACACCTCGGGAATCCAAAGCACACAACTGACGTGGGCCCATTTATGGCCGGAAGGAGTGCATTTCATAGCACCACCGAGGTTGGGACATAGAACACAAGTCGGCCGCACACCATCACCGCAAGGTCTGCATAGCCACTGCCCTGTAAAGAACAATTGAAAATCGAACAATATATGCATTCGAACATTAATCGGTTTACATTTTTTTAGCAAATAAACGTCAATACGTACCATCTGGAATGACAGTTATACCGTAGCATGCTTGGTGCACGCAGATATTGCACGAGTCGCAGAAAACCATTTCATTTCCATCTTCGGAATCCGGCGACCGGCAAACATCACAAATTACATTTTCGTCATATTCGATGCCTAGCCCTTCTTCTGACTTCATGATTGCTTGAATTTTGTCCCATGTCCGAACCTGTAACAATTTTTTTTAATAACATTATTATTATTCAGTAAATTTGAAGAAATGTTTTTTTTCTTAAATTATATTAAATATAAATTTTGTAATAAAAAACAAAAACCGAAAAAATTGTTTCTTAAGACTGTAGGTTTTGTGTCTTTGTAAAATGAAACAATATATATATATATAAAATTCATACATACCAGGGAAAAACAACCCAATATAATAATCAGTATCCCATTTGGTACTCGCGTTCTTTATGATATTTAATATTAATATTAGTAAAAGGAAGTAAAAGTTTTTCTTATATAAACTCCAAAAAATAACAAATTCTATACCTCACTTTATGTATTTGGTTAACTAAGTCGGGTCTGATGGATCAACGATAGCCTATATGTTTAGCACATTCTTTCAATCAGTTTATTATGGTAGAGTGCTCTTATACAAGCTCGACGTAGTTAATGCTGATTATTAGCAGATTGTTATAACCAAAAAGAAAGTTTTTACGATCCTTGTTTGAGGAAAAATTAATTATATTGTTTTGATACAGCTATATCGAATATACGTTCAATCACGGTATCGAAAACGCGCAGTTTATGTTACACGGCCAACGACAGTATGGCGACTGTTTTTAGACTAAATATAACTGCAAAAACTCATCACAACAACAGCCCCAAAGGAAAAAACATCACAATGCGGAATTTAGAATGACAGCAGATTGTTCCAATGCTCCAAAAGAAACAAATTAATTATCAATTCTGTAGTATTCAAATTGTGAGATTTCTACTTTTTTATATTTGGCCTAGCTTGGGTATATTCTACATTCTTAAATTGGGTTCAGAACAAAGTATGTGACGTTGTATAACATTTATTTATTTATTACCAATGCATATTTTTTTTTTTTTTTTTTTTATTGCAGAAAGTTGGCAAACAAGCAAACTGCCCACCTGATGGTAAGTGGTAACAGTCACCTATAATACATGTGGCTCTTGTGAGATTCGCAGCAAAACTGCAACCCCCAAGAACCACAGTGTACGTTGCCAACTTGTGACATAAGATGTAAAGTCACTGTACCCAGTAATTTCACTGCCATATCTTACCCTTCAAACCGGAACACAGCAATGCAAGCACTGCTGCTTTGCGGCAGAAATAGGTAAGACGGAGGTACCTAAGCAGACGACCCTGGTACAGAGTCTACCTCCAGTAATAGTAGAACTTTTAGAGAATGCCGGAAAGGGCAGAGAATTGTCCATATTTAAACGTAATTTATGGTGTGTTAATGAAATTATTTCTTGGAACATTGAAAAAAAAAATCATAAAATTACCACCATGAAGCCCACTCCCAATCCTCATCGAATATGTTAGACCCAATTATGGGACCGCCAAATAAGAATCCGTCGTCGCAACTGTTTCATTTAACTCAGTGGCGGCTAAAGAAATTAATATTTTATGTTAGCTTCTCTAGCAACATAACGCTCTAAGGTCACATTGATTGAAAAGTAATGTAACCAAAATTGTCACTCCGCAATAAACCTTGACGACTGACATGGCGTGTACCTTAACACAAAGCTGCTGTTGTCTGAAGGTTTTGACGATCCAATAATTGTTATCTGACCTCATACTTTTTCAATGGGGTTCAGATATGAATATTTAGGTGGTAATCAGATCCAATTCGGATACAGAGCATTCTGGTAGCTACAAAAAATTATGTGTCCTAATTACATATGTCTATAAAACAGTCTTTGAACAGTGCGTGTTGTTAATAATGAATGAGATGTAGACGTAGTCGCTAACTATGGTCTCATAAGAAAGCTCGAAGTCACTCAGCAAGCAATGGAGAGAGCGGTGCTTAGCGTTTCCCTGCGTGATATAACGACGAGATCCGTAGGAGAACTGAAGCAACCGACAGTCGAGGCTGAGGTGGCAGAGGGCGGGACACATAGCGACAAGAACCGAAGGGTGATGGGGCGGAAAGGAGTCGAGAAGTAACCGCGAATCGGACGATGTTGCGTGTGTAGACACCCTACAAGGTGGACCGACGATCTGGTTAAGGTCACGCAGGACCGACCGCTATGGCAATTTTTGGGGTAGACCTATGTACAACCTTGGGCGTCGCAAGGCAGATGTGATAACAACGAATTAAAATAATCTTATTTATTACTTGCTGAAATATAATCGCTAGCGACCCTTGATTTAAAAAAAAAAACAGTAACTTATAAGTTCTTGATTCTTTTTTATGAATTGTATAAAACTCTGTCATTTTTCTTCACTGTGCACTCCTCTTGTGATATCGTCCACTTCCTTTTATATGTTTTAGTTTTCTCCGTGGCTGAAATTTTTCGTTGTCTTTCTTCCTTCCATTCTTGTACAATTCTAGATTTTTCTAATAGTCTAGTTACTTCTGCTGCGGTTTTGTTCAAAGGAATATCTTATTGATATTCAACAGAGTTCGGGTCAAAACTATTTGTGGTGTGGCCCGAGAATAGAAACACCCCATCTTTTCCCCGTGGGTGTCAAGAGGCGACTAAGGGATTCAGACTCCGAAGGATAAGCAGCAGCATCCTACCACGTATCATGCCATCACAATCGCGATCGCCAATACGTAGAAGAAGTAGAAGAAACCGCCCATGACAAGCAAAGCCACAGCACGGCCCCTAATCCCCGGCGGCCCCACAATCCCGTACTATGGTAACGGTCACGGTAACGGTGGGGAAGGGGTGCGAAGGATTCCCGGCTATGCCTGGCTACCAACATCGACGACGACCCTGGCAACATATAACACGTGCACATTGCGGATCAACGAGAAGCTCGTTGAATTCGAGGAAGAATTGAACAGGTTAAATTAGATATTGTAGGATTGTGTGAAGTCCAAAGAGAGGAGAGCGATCCAGGGTGCTGTCAGGTTTGTCGTCCACAGGTCCCTTGTTAACAACGTGGTCCAAATTAAGTGTTTCGTTAAAGGGTAGCGTACCTTATACTCAGAATCACCAGACGGTATTCGCTGAAGTTCATACAGATGCACAGTGTTTTACAAACCCCGATTTTGTCTCATGCCCGTTTTATTGTTAAAATCGTTAGATTATATCATTCTAAGCACTACAATGAAAATCCGGCATCGACACGACCTTTAGTTTCAACAAAAAAAAACAAAGTTGCCTTATATCCGGTTCCGGAAAATCACAAGAATATAGATAAAAAATAAAATTAACGATTAATAAAAAAAAATATATTAAACGTATTGTTTACACTCACAACAACAAACATTCTGTTCATTTTTGAAATTTGTAATGTTAACAGATTATGAAATATTGTCTTTTTCGTATTTATTTTCTATTTATTATTTCAAGTATAATGCCATATTAGAACGAGATATTTATACAGTATATTCTTCATACGTTATTCTATAAATATTATGAATACCACAATCTAATTCCGCGTTATTCAAAATATATAAGCGTTTTTTTGGTAAGGGTTGTCACCTCCGAATATCCGGACTTATATGTATTTTTAACGGCGTTTAATACTAGTATGTAGTTTAAAGTATCATACCTGTTTGTTGTTGTCGTGCTTCTTTAGGTTTTATGGACTGTGCCTGTATATTCGTCCGTTTTTCACACTTAAAAACTGGTACTTACATAAGATATTTTTCATTACTGTGTTAACATGGCGCCATAAAATAAATAAAGTCAATTAATAGAAGACAAATGTTATGCGTAACTCTTAACGAAATTCTTTCAATAATAATTTTATTTATGTCTAAAGAAAATTATTTATGATTTAGTTTGGTGACAATCCTAAGTCTAATAAAATCCGGATATCATCGGGATATAACAAAAACTGTAATAACTTTTGAATAACGCGGAATTAGATTGTGGTTTTCATAATATGGATAGAATAACGTATGTAGCATATACTGTATAAATATCTCGTTCTAATATGGCATTATACGTGAAATAATAAATATAAAAGAAATACGAAAAAACAATTATGATTTCATAATCTATTATCATTACAAATTTCAAAAATGGACAGAATGTTGATATAAGTGTAAACAAGACGTTTAATATTTTTTTTAAATATTTGTTAATTATATTTTTTATTTACATTTTTGGGATTTTTCGGACCCGGATATAGGGAAATTTGAACAATTAAAAAGGCATGAGACAAAATCGGGGTTTGTAAAACACTTTGAGATGTACGCAACGACCGTGGAACACCCCGACGACGAGGTAGAGACTGTGTATGAGAATATTTCCAGAGCTATACATAGCTCCCAGACCCACTTCAACGTTGTGATGGGGGACTTTAACGCGAAACTGGGCAAACGAAGCGACGATGAGCTGAAAATGAGACCATTTGGATATGGTAAGAGGAATGCACGTGGCCAAATGCTTGCAAGCCTTATGAAGATGGAAGGCTTTTTTCTGACTCTATCCTTATTCTTAAGAAAGTCAAAACAGCGGAAATGGACGTGGCTGCCTCATAAGGGTCAAAAAATGAGAACGGCTTCATCTTGTCGACGAAGAAGCACATATTTAATGATGTATTTGTGATCAACACTATGAAAGCAGTGATCACATTGAATATCAGGACAAAACTAGAGAGATGTCAACAGATGAAGTCAACGCTCCGCCCAGCACCTATCCAGGTCCAAAACCACGAATGGTTTTAGCTCAAGCTACAAAATCGTTTTGAAAGCATGGAAGACTGCGAAAATGTGGACGACTACAATGATTGGTTTATGTAAATTACTCAAACGGCTGGGTCTAAAGCCTACAAAACCTGCCGTTCAAAAGGAACCAAAAGATATCTGACCTCACTAACAAGCTCATGGGAAAAAAAGGCGAAAATGATACTGCAGTCTTTTGAAGATGCTGCTCAATATCAACAACATCTCAACAGACAGATCTCCAAGTCCCTGACTCGAAACCTACGCCAAGTTAATACAAACCGTATTAAAAAGGCGATTGAGCGTAACAAGGGCTCAAAGGTAATCAAAAGGGATCAGTCTGTTGGCCAAAGTCAACTGATCAAGCTGAAGGTCGAGGATGGCAAAGTCATTCCGTCAAAGCCTGAAGTGGTGGAAGTGGTCGAGAAGTTCCACGGACAGTTATACACCGAGTGTACGTATGCATACCTGTCACTAACCCAGCCGAAGACCTAAAAGCTAGTTTGGCCCGAAACTATACAGAAGATATCCCGGACGTCAGTCTGTACGAGATTAGAATCGCTTTCAAACACCTGAAAAAAAAAAGAAACCGGGTGATGATGGAATCATTGCTGAACTTATAAAGGCAGGCGGTACTAAAGGCTCTTCAGAAGCTATTCGAGTTTGTCCGTCGTACTTGAGGGACAAACGCCTACGGCATAGCACTGAAGTGTGGTGGTACTCTTCTTCAAAAAAAGGTGATAATATCTTTTTGGAGAGTTTTAGACCCATCTCATTTCTGAGCCATGAATCGAACTCGGCTGGGCAGCGTTCGGGAAACTTCGCAACCGTCCAAAATACCAAAATGTCTCAATACTTAAGTCTTTAACCAGTGTGTGTTGCCATTGGAGATGTGGTCCCTTACTATGGGCCTAAAAGGCTCAAGATCAACCAAAGGGCGATGAAGCGTGTGCTGCTCGGAATTTCCAGAATTGCCAAACTTAAGTATAGCTAAGGCACATGACTCGTAGAACTGATAGCAATTGGGGCAGAAAAGTTCTCGAGTGGCAACCACGGACAGCAAGACGAAGTGTAGGCAGGTCTCCCACTCGATAAACCGACGGTCTGGTGAAGGTCGCGGGAAGCACATGAAAGCTGGCAGCGCAGGACCGGTCATTGTGGAGATCCTTGGGGGAGGCCTTTGTCCAGCAGTGGACGTCATTTGGCTGAGATGGGGCTTTATTTTTCTTCTAAAATATTCGTATACGATAAAAGCCATTTGCTTGGTTTGACTATTAAGTTTGTGCACAAAGATAGTCCGAAACATCTAGAGATTGTAATCTCGTGTGTATATTTCACCAAGCATCCGTAACTTATTAACACGAGTGATTGGTAACCGCGTGGCTAGAAAGCTGAGCTACGGAAACAATGCGCCTGCCGCTCGCACTTCTCTCGATCCTCTATGTCGCCGTAACCACGCGCCCATATACCCCGCAGGCAAACACCCATTTGACCGGTCTACTTATAATAGTAATATAATAACTATACTAATTATAACTAGCATGTCTAAGGCGGTCAACACACTGCACCGCGCCCCGTCGCGTAGCGCGTGGCCGCAGATTTTATTGTTGTATGCAAGTATCTCAATTAATATAGAAAACACGCCTATGACAACACACTGCCGACGCGGGAACGCGCAGGTAAGCGCCCCGCGCGCAGATTCTGCGCGGGAGCGCGGGGCGTGAAGAAGTAATGTCAACTTGTATTGAAAATCTGCGCGGGGAAGCAGATTAACCGCTAAGGTAGGCAGATCTGCGCCTCCGCGCGGGGGCGCGTTTTTCTGCCGCTACGCGCACCGCGGCGGGACGCAGTTCTAGTGTGTGAACCGCCTTAAATATAATGTCCCCTGTTAATCGCAATCAAATAATAATAATAATATAGAAAATTAAATTAATAATTTATAATTAATTAATAGAATAATGTATTCGTAAAAATTTTTTTTACGAATACACCCACCACAGTAGAACCCTACGACATTGTGAAACATTGTTTAAGATTATTGTATTTTTATTGAAACAAATATGAAAATAATACTTTTATTCGTGTTTTTGTATATTTGTAAAATATATAAGATATTTTTTTAAATATTAGGTATTTATTAAATCACTTAGTTAATATTATATTAACATAACTTTTTTTCTCATTATGGAGAAGAGGTTGATACAAAACATCATCAACATGTATATAATAAATATTTTAATATAAACAATATTTTCAATTTATAAGTTATTATATATTTTCAAATTATACATTTAAATGGCTTGAATTGTCACCGGTGTACAAACAACTATATTCTTAAATTTTCTGTAATTAATCAAATTTAGAGTTTAAATTGATTTAACCAACAAAATGTAGACCAAATATGGTATTTTGGCCTTCATGGCATGTCATCCTATTCATGATTCAGCTGATGCAAACCTCGATGCGTTTTTTTACCTTTGTGTTTTCTAGCGATTTTTAGTTTAGACATTTTGAACATTTAAGCTCTTAATAGGCATTCTTCTGAATGGACGTTAATATATACAATGATCACTCAGAAATGCACAATTTTCTCGTTTTCCAATTCCAATAGATTTGCATGCAATTTATTTTTTTGTATTTATTGTTATAAAACTAAAAATACATATGCATTATGACAAATAAATATTAGATCCTTGCATATGAAATTGGCGTTTTGTTTGGGAGGAATATAAATTCGATTTTTTTTTTGTAAAATATATTTATTAACTATTGCTATCTATGCACTTTTTCATTGATCCCTTTAGTAAAAAAACCACGGGAATGAGAATCAATAAACACTCAAAAAACTAATAATAAGGGAGATTGGATTGCCACATTGGAGTTGATTTTTTCCCTTGTAAAAAGTTATCCAAATTCAGGAGGCATGGTCAATGTCGCAGTCATTCCAATTATAGCTCGTCTAGCGGCCGTCTTTTGTGCAGTGAGTGGTTTCACGTTGTCCTGAAGCAACAGTGGCCTAGAGCGATTGATTAGCCTGACGTTAGCTAAACGTTGGCAGCTAGTTCTTTCATCATCGTTTGTGGTTGCTGACAAAATATATCTGCCGTAATCGTTTGTGTACATGTAATCACATCCGATTCAAACTCCATTCATTATTACGTCGGTAGGTTAATGTAACGGAGCAGTCGACGCGTTTCCTGGTTATATTCACTCAATTCATGAGGTTCCCAACTTTAACTGTTTCTGCAGCACTGGTAGTAGGAGGGCTAGTGAACCACCTGACTATCCAGTTACCCGCAAATCTAGATTTTTTTAAAATGATCTTTAATTATCTGTTAATGAAAAAAGTACCGTTCCGGCATACATCTCAAAATGCTGAAAAAATTATATCTAGCATATTAAAAATTTTAAGGGATCATGACGCAACCGCGAGATGCCTGCCAGAACGGTACTTTATTAACAGATAATAAAATATCATTTAATAATTTTCTAGATTTGTGGGAAACTGGTTAATCAGATGGTTCACTAGCTCTTTGACTATGGCGCCATGGTGGAACTCGTACTCGTAAATATAGCGATATTTCATGATTTCCATTGTGCGATATGAGCGACGTCAAAGAAAAACTAATCAGGAAAAATACAAATGAATGACTGTTTTCCAAATTCAAATGAACCAGCCAAATGAATTTATAAAATTTGAAGTTTTAAGCAACAAGAAAATATTTCAGTTTAAAGTTGCCAGTACGACGAAATGCCAATTTCATATGTAAGGACCTAATAATTTAAATCATTAACAAGAGTTAACAAAATGATCACATCACATAGTTGAAACTTTTTATTTGAAAGTTTATTGTATGTAAATGAAACCTCATCAGATGTAGATATAGACATCCTATGACATGTAAATTTCACAAACGGGCATTCTGCAGCTACACTAATATAGGACTGCAGGTTTACTAAGACAAAACAAGAACCAGGGCAGCATCATGGACTTCAACGCTCGACTCTACTCAATACGGTCTGGCTAGAGGTATGTTTTACTTAGAAGTTCAGCACTTTTTTCAATGGAAGATATATTACTTTGATTGAGGGAATTTCTTTACTGCTTGACTTACCTCCAATTCCTCAATGACCTTTTCCAGCTGATCTTCGTTAATGGGCAGAGCGCCTGCTCGCGCTCTTTCTGCATTAAGCAGCTTCAACCATTGAGTATCAGTAGCATCAAGATCGTAAGCACAGGCCGCCTCCGCCCTAGCTGGCGTTGAGCTGAGGTAATGCTTATCCGCGTGGAAGTGTGCATCCCGGGTCAAATGGATGTACTTATCTTTAGGCCTGTGAACATAATCAATAAAGTTAATAATTTCTATCTCCACCTAATGCTATACTGAAAAGAACATGCTAAATTGTTATTAATTATTATTAATTATTATTTCAGATAAAGTTGCTTGGCAATACTTGAAATAACAGTCAACTCTAGGAAATTTCCAATCCTAACCTGTCGCCTCCTGCTTAAAGCCTTAGCAACTTGAGAAAAATGAACAAAAATAAAGAATCCAAAGAAATTATTTATTTTTGGTAATTTAATTTTTTTAAATATAAATGTATATCATTTGATTGCTTTAATTAGAAAAAAAAACCAGTAAGCCAAATGTACTACTTACAATTTGAACTCTTGAAAATCAGGAGGATGTGGATTGTCAATAATTGTGACTTTGGGAGCGGGTAGTGAGTCAGGATTGACGGGCACTTGGACCCCGCGTTCCCAATCTTGTTTCCATGTGTCCGTTATTATCCAGTACTCGCTTGGCGTCAGTGGCTCCGAGTCTGGAAGCTTCATGGCGCTGATAAGATCTTTCCTGAAATTTTTAGGTGTAAATTGTTAGATCACATTCTAATACTTTAGCTGTATATTCAAAATCCATTATCATTGCAATTTATAGATGTCTTACACTTGGCATTTTTGTTATTATGCATTTTAATAGTAAACAAAGTGAACATAAAGTAAACATATATTGGATACAAAGTAAGAAAATTTTGTGTTTCTTGTAATTTTAAATAATATTTGAATCATAATCATCAACCTTTTTTACAAAAGGTTGACTTTATCTGTGACAATTTATACATTTGTTTTCATTATAATAAAAATATAATTTAAAATTTATGAAAAAAAAATCAGTTGGATACAACACATCCATGTTGTGAACACAAATTAACCCATAGTTAACATAGGTAGTAGTAATAGTTGAAGACAAAACATTCTTGACAGAATAGCATGGCAAAACCAAGAAGACATTGTCATTTCTGTTAAAATAATAATACTAAAGATCATTTTTTTAAATTAATTTAACTTTTGACTTTAGTTACTTACAAAGTCTTTGTGGTTATAATATTTTTTTACTAAATAACATCATAAAAACAATATTTTTATAAACCTTACATATAAAGTCTAAATACAAAATGTTTTCACAATAAATACAAACACACTAAATATAATGTTTTCACAATGTAATCTATCTTTAATTACACAGATCCATTCCCTTGGATTTAGGATGCTTTAGAATGTGTATGTAGTTATAAATGCAGTTGCAATAGACCCTTTAATCTTAAATAAGACCAACTAGATAGAAATTTTCTCTTTGTAACCCATATTAATGAAAGGTAGACTTCACTTACATTAGTATGGTTACAGGCACAATCAGATTGCAGATGAAAAGTAAACAGCAAGTGCTTTTGCTTTGAATATTAAAATTAAATTTAATCTTCGCTTAATTGCAAGATATAAGAACAGGCATGGCCAAATAGTCCCAGGTTTTGAATAGAGTGTGTGTGCAACTTATGCAAAAATATTTAATACCAAAGGCCCTACCAACACTTCTTATAGTGATTCAAGTTTAGCTGTTAAAAAGAGAATGCCACTATAGACCACATAAAGCAGTGTCTCACTTTGACAATCAAACTTGCAGCGGTGTAAGAGATTATGGTAGGCCCTCAGAAGTTATATCAAAATCAAAATTGATAAGACATCTAACAAAGACATAAACAATTGAGTAAGCAGATGAAATTAATATCGCACATAGCAACTCATTTTTTTTTATTATAGAGCAATTTTATTGAGACCTATTTAAACTAGTGTTTGTATATTAAGCATATAGTTAGGCCATAATCAAAATATATCTACACATTGTATAGGATAACATTAGATATATCATAAAATTAATGTATCTTATACCACAAGGAAATTTAGATTTGCCTTAGAAAAATATTCTAAAATTGCTAACCAGAGAAACAATAATGTTTATTAATGTCACAATGCACATAATAAAGTTTTACCTAACATTTTAACGTGAGCTATTGTATTAATTTGTATCATACTAAAACATATTATCATGGTAAATTTCAAAATGAAAGCAAAGGAACTTTTTTATACAAATATGTCTATTCTAATGTGTGAATATGACTGTATCCGCAAATAGTGATACTTCCACTATAGAATCACTTAAGGCACTTGAGCTTTTTAGGGATAGATTTTTTATTGTAAAGCAATGATTATGAAAATTTTAAAATGTAAAACTTAAGTTGTCTTTCAATATATTTATAAAATTTTTGAGTAATATAAAATTATGTTTTAAAGATATCAGTCATACTGACACTTCTCTTAATCATAGGATATTGGTTACATAGAAATCAGATTTAATTACATTTTTCTTATCATAGGATTCAGCTTAGGCAAACTAATTCGCATAGCTTTGAATAAATAAAATTTTACTTAACCTACTTACGAAACTTCTAACAATTACTTCATCATCAAATGAAATATTTTGCTTTATGTGCTAATTATCACAACATAATATCTGTATGTACCACAAATTAATAATGTACATTTCTCAATCTGTGCATAAATAAAAAAGCATTTAGCTTAGCATGTGAACAATGTTTCGCTATAGCTACCTTGCATTTGTAAATAAATACATACAATTATAATTAATAACAAGTCTAAAACTATAAAAATTGTAATCACAACAGAACCAAATCGCACACAAACCTGAATAGTTCAGCTGGTGCCTCTGAGGCACTTCTGTTATATATTGATGACATTTTGACATCTGGCCGGAGCTGCCAGGGAGTATCTTCAGGCTCCGTTCTGCGGCGCTTGGATGTGCCTGGTTCTTCACCACGCACACCAGTAGCCCGCTTAGTGCCTCTCATAGACATCTCTCTTAGTTTTTTCACAACCTACATGTTCACGATCCGTCTACTACTTTGCACTTAGAACGTGGAAGCAACATTGTGTAGAATGTCACATTGTTCACTACATGATTGCACTTTAGTATAGTATGATGCAAATGGTACAACCTGTAAGAAAAAAAGATAAATACAAATTATATAATGAAGCCAGGCATAAAGCAATAAAATATTGATTTGTCCTAATAAGCCAACAACATTTTTCTAAACCTACATTTTCAACAATTATAAAATGTGAAATAGCTTTTTCTTACTCATAAAATAAACCTTATGATCAGGTACTTAGTTAAATTATAGAACTATTCTGTGAAAAAGCCAATGAAATTGAAGAAGAGCCATGAAAATTCATTATAACAAGCTGATTCACATTAAAAAACCAATTTGACGTAAGGAACGAAAATGTCAATCCAGAATTCAACAATGCTATAGCTGCAGCTGATGATATTAAAGAGATATCATCTTATCTTCGACCTAATGGAGAATTAAATAAACGACCATTATTTATAACATTTCAAAACGTATTTTTATTTAGGGAATAATCGAAATTCCCATTTGACGTTTCACTTTATTGCAATAGCAAAATGTATGGCGGGTCCGAGAGCCCTACGGACTGAATAACAGCGGTGGTTGAGACACTGTCACTACTCATCACACAAATTTCTCTGTGTCCTTAAATTACAAAATACACTCACTTAACACTAATAAATTGTCAAATATATCCATTCTTCAATTATCCGTAAATATTTATCTCACGGATAGTCTCCATTAGACTACATAACAAAATTGACAACATACATAGATAGCAGCACTGTTTTGTTGCCAGATTGACATGAGACCTACGCATCATTTGGATTCTTTAAAACAAGAAATGTGCACAATAAGGAACATACTGCCACTATATAGTCATTTTTCATTATATAACAGCAGATACTTCACATTTTACATACATTTTCTGTAATAAACATTTGGCGCCATTGATCCAAAAAACCACTTTGGTCACGTGACTATGTACGAATCACCAACGCAAGCCAAGTAAAATGGCCAAAACGCACATCGAGTTCATCTAATGTCATAGGCTTCGAAAGGAACTTGCCGCATAACATATACATTGAGATAAGATTTTTATTTTAAAATAGTCGTGAATATACTAAACACAAGCACATATTCAATAAATTGCAGTTTTAGTAGCAAGTAACACAATTTAACAAGAATTTGTTACAACATGAACATAGAGCGAAAGATATCAATAAGCAGTTTCCTTTATTGCACACCAGTTGGCGCTGTTCTGGTTAAAAAAAGTATTGCTAGCAGGTATTAAAGCAAAGCATTATATTAATTTTAATTTTATTGAATGCTTGCAATCTACCGGTTCATTCCTATATAAATTTTAATTTTAAATACAAACGAATTATAGAAAATTTGCCATTGATTCAATTATTACCATTGCAAAAATGTAATTTTGTTAAATAATTAATATCATGATTTTAGTGTAAATATTTGGGAACTAAATTTACTTACATTAAATTTTATTATTTAAAAAATATGAGTACTACTAAGTAAAGTGTAATGAACTTAATGTTAGATAAGTAGCAACTTTTTTATATTTTACTTGAATGCAGTCCTAACACGTCGCGTCATCGTGCCTTCCTTTCATTCCTTTCACCTTGCGGTACTTCATACAAAATCATTGACTCATTCTATTGTATTGCTAATTTTATACTTATAGACTATGCCGTCGAGTTTTATATTTTAGTTGTGAACTTAAATTGAATTTGTAAACTAATTTATAGTTTTCTATTCACCCTAACTAGAACTATTATTAAAACCTGTTCATTTGGAATTTTAGACCCACGTCCTACTATGAGAGGCAGTTCGACCACTTTTGAACATGATTTTCGTGAAATTGTGTGCAGTTCCGGGTCGTAATTATGCGAATTTTATAATATAGGAAAATGTGATGATGATACAAATTAGGGATATTTATAATACTTATGGAATTATAGTTCATTAACCCCAGTTTGTCGACTAATACCTACCTAAACCGAAAAGAAAGAAAATCGGCCAGGGCTAGGCTTTTGAACGTTCGTTTCATTAAACCACATAGTTTATTTACCTACTTCTATGCTGCAACAGAAACTATACATTTTAAATATAACTTAACCAATATAGCTAACAAAATTAGTAATAAGGTCATTTCTAGAATTCGTAAAATCAAAAATTATTTTGATCCTACATGCAAACGCGGCATGACATTATAAATCAAGTTCATTATTATAATTAAAAATAATTTCAGATCAATAATAACATCGGTCGCCCTAATAAACCTATCAAGTTAAGAATACTTAAGACATTCAGAAAGTTACGAGAAATTAAAAAACTAACTTACGGTGATAAATATTTTTATTAACTCTTTTTCAAAGATCTCTGTATAAAGTTTCATATGTCTTGACGCGCCTGCACCAATTTACAAACCACTTAATTGCAGCCCGCTGCAAACATCTGCTGTATCACTTTCAGTTAATATTGTCTTTTTTGTGAATAATAGAAGTCACGCTATGCCAGATGAGGACTGTAATGAGGATGACCAAGACTGACCGGTGTGGTGTCGAGGAAGTTCCACTTTTTAAGCGCTGAGTGCGTGAGCGCATTGTCCTAGGTAAAGCAGTAACGCGGTGAAAGATTCTGGCAGACATTTTGTAGTATACCATGCGGTGTAAATGCTGCTTTGTTTTGGTAATAGAATCGACACCAGATACCTACCACGTCAAAGTCGAAACATTAGTAATCAAAATTTTCTCTCGATCGCTAGACTTAGGTAGTCGTAGTGCCTATTTCATTTTTAAACATATAAACGTTTGACTGACGCTTTGCTCTGGATCCAGAATCCAGAAAAATCACCTATCACAATAATTAACTTGTGTCAAATTTGTAAATCATATCACGGGATCATTCCAGGCGGGTCTCCTTCTGAGCTTCGGTGAGGTCGTACGACGTGCAGCACGAATCTATCCTTCTCACGCGAAGATAATCGTGAATATTCTCGAATATGCTTCCCTATATCCAATCTGCAATATTTACTGAATTTATTCGTATTACTTTAATAAAGTGTTTACACGTCACGTGCACTCCTTAAAATTAAACAGGTTCGGATTATTAAAGGCATATATTTTCAATCTAATCTTTATTTACTTACACCTTTGCAGGAGCCACTCAAATAATGATTGAAGTCCGTGTGGTGTATGTATCATTAGCCACGGACTAAAGTTGGATCGTCGACGAATCTTTCGTCGACGAAAGAGGCTGTATGCAAAGTTATTTAAAAATTGAAAGAAATTCTCTGGATTTAGTGCACCAATCAGAATACAATCAATCGTCTCATACTTTGCCAGGCTAGTACTAGCTGAATAACTTTTACAAAGATTTAAATATTATCATATTTCAGGCTTATTAATAAGATCAACTGATTTTATGTTATCTGTATATTTTTTATAGCTATTTTGTTTATTTTTTTACCAGAATGCACTTCCTTTTCACTTTAACAAGTCTATTTTAAAAATTAACAATATATTCGCTTTAGTGACCTCAAAGACCTTAGACTTTAAGCCCTAAATTTTAGACTCGAGTATTTTTTAGGGCTGGCCCACAGAAAAGGACTTCAAATTGAATCCTATAAAATTTCAAATTATTGTAATGTCGGAGGCCTAAGACGTAAATACGCACTATCGTTTGTTTGCAAAATCTAACGAAAAATTAGCCGTATCAAAAAAGGTTTGTATCCGATGTTAAATCGCTTTTTTCCGGCAAAAATTGTTTGTATTCAATTTGTCCTAACGATTAGTCACAGCCCCGCTTCAAAATTTTCAAACCTTATTTGTAAACGGAATCAAATAATCATCGCATCAAAGTATGATCCAACAAATCCTGTAGAATGATTTTTACACTCATGTTTATAATGATTATTATGCTTAAAGCAAACACATGCGACACATACTTGTAAACACATTTTTTATGATTCGACCAAAGTTGGGTAAGACGGAAACACGGCACAGTTTTTGCCTGCGCAACAAACTCGAAGTTAGAAATACTGTTCTATGTTCAGCTCCAAATTAATAAAAGTAGTTACATAATGTTTCTTCCTTTAAAAAAGGTGTAACGTCTTCTATAATCTCTTAAGATGTATTTAAGAATTTTTTAACTGTCCCTTGTTACAAACCACTTCACTTATTTTAAAAATCGGCTGACGTCCCAAAAAGATTGTAGGTAGGCATTTTATTTCTTGCGCGAGAGCAACTAAAGGTATAACGATAACTATAAATGTTTCAGCTTTCGCCTTTATTTTATAAAAGGCTAAAAAATGATGTAATGTGCAAGATGATAATTAATGAATTGCATTCTCCCTTCAACCTGTTTTTAATTTGACTTTAATAGATAAGAAATGATCTTTAACCAATTTACGTTGTTAAAACCATTCAAAATTAACAAACAAACTATAATCTCTATCTACTTATTAAAGTGATCGATAGCAAATTGTTTGTGGTTTATATCTAACTTTTTTTACCAGTAGAAAAGCTATAATTTTTTGACATACTTGAAAAATTTACAATTTTACTTCGCAGTTGATTCAAAAAAGCTTTATTGCTGAGGTAAAGTAATGTTTAGAGATATCAATTAAATAAATAATAGCAACAAGCTAACCTCTTGTAAAAAAAACCGGCCAAGTGCGAGTCGGACTCGGGCACAGAGGGTGCCATAAAATATTTTTATTATATGATGTAACCTAAAATTTACGGTTTTCACATTTTTCCTTTATCAGTGCTATAAGACGTTGCTTCGTACCAAATTTCAAGATTCTGAGTTCACGGGAAGTACCCTGTAGGTTTTGATTCCCTTGCGAGTGTCGAAAATTTGCAGAATTTTTCGGCGTAAACGGCTGTATCTTTTGGTTGCGTTGGCTTGGAAGTTTGATTTTTTCATAGCTCCAAGGGACAGTAGACCTGACGTACTGTAGACCTTAATTTCAGCTTGATACGTCCACGCGTTCCTGAGAAATAGGGTCTTGACAGAGGGACGGGCGGACAACAAAGTGATCCTATAAGGGTTCCGTTTTTACCCTTCAAGGAACGGAACCCCAAAACTCATTATACAAGGTCATTTTATAAACACCATCCAAATTTATATAGAAGAAAGTAACGAAACAAGATTTTTTCTTTTAATATCACCCAGTACTAACTTTTTTTATTGATAACACTTTCAATAAATAAAAAATTTAACATAAAAGTAAGCCATAGCTTATGCACTAAGTCGCATTTTTAAAAAAATAATCAATTTATGTACAATAATTGGTTGGAGTAAAGCAAAGGGTGTTTTTTAACCACATAATCTAAAAAACCACAGGGATCGCATAGGCAATTCGAAAATCGGTATGACAAAGCAATAAATTGTACGATACGATATTTAACTATTTGAAAAATATGCAAAATTGAAGCTGGAGAAAAAAAAATAACTTTATCCAACAGCATCAACAAACTCAAGGTTTACACATTTTATATTTTTCAGTTTAAAATTATTGTGTGTTAAACTCTATTACCGCTCATTTACTGCTAAACCCGAACTTGGAAGAAAAAAAATGTGACGTAAATGCGTGAACGCAACATTATACATCGCGGGCGGTTCCCGGGCAGTGTTGCCAGTATGATTTCCCAAAAAGGACGGTTGGTTTTCTGAAAAGGTATGGTTTTTAACTTCAAGGTACGGTTGGGTCGAGATACTTCTGCAAGAACTAGATCAGTTTTTTTTTCTTCATGTTGGCTGTCTGCGACGATAGGTTGGAAAAAAGCGATAGGGAATCGAACATAAAGAAACCTCATTTCAGTATTCAAAGTTCTCGACAGGACGCGCTGGAGTTGTCTTTTGAAATCATTATGAATTTGAAGATATTTGAAGACGGTAAAAATCGTTATTATTCATTAAGTGGGAATTTCATGTAACTCAACTAAATATATAAATAAGCAACGAAAATCGTATGAATTTACTTAAATTATTTATGAAGATTGATAATCTGTTTGAATATATACCAATTAGTAATCATTAATAACATTATAATTTAAATTTTTGAACTTATTAATACCCGGTTACTCCATTCAATAATCGATAACTAATTATTGGATCAAGTAAGGCTTGAATTAATGTTTCAAAATTTAAATACAAACTGAGCATAGAGAATAAGCAGACAATAAATAGCCAAGTCTTTTTTGGTTGGAAAAAAAAATTTTTTAACGCAAATTCAGAATGTTGAGAAAAACAGACCCTTGTTTTTTACCCTTTGAAGTTTGTAGTGAAAAATAAATCACTAATATAGAAAGGTACGAAAAAGGTACGGTCTACATTGAGGTACGGTTGTGTGATTAATAGTACGGAAAACCGTACTTTTTGGTACGGTCTGGCAACGCTGTTCCCGGGTGACTGATTTAATTGCGCAGATATCGTTACCACCTGCGCGCGCAGCTTGGTGGGGCGCTTCGGGCGCCGAGCGGTCGTTTAACTATATTTTTACCAGTAACCAGCTGTAGTAATAATTCGCTCGGACAAAATATTTTTTTGCGAAAATTTTACCTACGTAGTTTTGTACATAAATTAAGTGTTTGAATGATATCTGATGCCTAGGAAAAATTTGGATGGTGTTTATAAAATAACGCTGTATGTATAGTCTGCATATAAAAAAAAGTATGCAATCGCAAAGAATACCATTATAATTTATTAACTTTTATACTAATGCACATTTGATATTGTTTACGAAACCATTGGCTAAACGAAATGAGATTGCTTTTCAAGTGTATAGATTATTTTATATACACTTAAATTAAAACTTTGGAACACTGTGACATTAAATAGGCTAGTGACAAGCCTGAGTGTAAGTGCGAGGCCACACAATGCGTTAACGGTGCGGTGCGGTGCCTGAGCGGTGCCGCTGCGTCATCCTACATACAAATCACTATACCATGTCAGACGACGCGTTAGGTCGCCGTGCGGCTTCGCACCGCAAGCGCGCCGGACATGGGCTCTGAGAGAAGAAGCGGGGAGGGTAATGCGCCCGCAGCGCAACGCTGTTCAACGCGGTGCGGTGCGGCGCCGCACCACCCGTGTGGCACCCTATACCTCGAATTCATTACAATGCGGTGCCGCATCGCACCTGACCGCACAAGTTCTGAATTTAAAATCCTCGGCTTGACTTATCGACATATACACATCGTCCATGTGTTACTAGCCAATCAGATACAATTCTCATGACTATGATGACGTACGTATGTACGTCTATTTGAAGAAAAAATAATGTAGTTTAAAAGAAACACAATAATTATATGTATGAATCAAGATTTATTGACATCATTACATTTTTATATTCTTTAACAAACCGTATATAACGTATGAAATTTAAACAGTTATTTATCATCTAAAAATAAAAAATTATGTATGTCTCTACCTAAATATTATTATATAGTTAATTAGTGAAATACTGCTTTTAAAGCAAATCTCTTAATCTTGAATAATTATTTAGAACTTAATTATTTCAAAAGTATTAGTTCGATGTAAATTTATAATTATAACACGACGATATAAATGTATAATATGAAAGTAACATGGAATGATACAGGAAGGAGTTTCAAGAGCTTTAACTGTCTCATATTAGTTTCTGATTTGAGATACCTTACTTTGCGAATAAAATTTGGAGGTTCCTTTTATTCTTTAATTGGTATATGATCAATCGTATCCGACTAAAGTATTAAGACCGATCGCTCGAAGGTACCTACTTAGGTAGTTATATCGTATACTATATCTCGCAAAGTGTTATTTCCAGACACCAAAAAAAAATTAATCACTAATTTGAACAATGCTCAAACAAAAAATATTTGTACTCAACACAAACACAAAACTCTGTGAGATTTCTTAATGTCAGAGATTTTGTTATAAGATCTTTTGCAGTTATACAAACATAAACATTATCACCATTATTTTGGAATATAAGAACTAATACAAAAGAAGCAAAATATATTAGGTACCTCTGTAAAAATTTATAAAAAAATTAGAAACTAATAACAACAGACTGTTATATTGACCACATAATTTGACATTCTAAAATTCTATAAAAATGGCGGTAGTACATTATACTGAAATTATTACAAAAAGCTTACGATAGTTGCTTTGCATAAATTGATTAGTATTGTAAATATTATATTCGATTCTCATAAATGGGCATTGTAAACAATAACAAAAAAAAACCAACAAATTTTCGAAAAATAGGTCGTTGAATTCACTTCTGCAACTAGATTAACAAATTAAACAAATAATTGTGATTTAATTTTGAATGACGGCCATTGTTTGCATTTAGTGAATTAAGTTGTCGTTAGAAGAATTGATATAGCTATCCTCCAACCAACTGTAAACAGGGAAGCCAAAGCGCTGACCAAGAGTTTTAAAGGACAAGTGGACGTTGGTACGTACGTACATATCTTCAATAACTTTAGCAATGATTGTAGTATATCTATGACAGTCATCTGGTTGAATCTATTTGATTGAATGACTAGCGCGTTCATTGAATGACGACATTTAATTGAATGTCTAAAGGACAACTCGCCAAGGTTTTTAATGTAACATTCAACGTCTTGACTGAACGTCATTTAGTGTATAATGTTTGAATGGGATATAGCCGATTTTGTAATATTTGGTTAGGTTAGGTTAAATCCATGCTGCCACACTATTTTACTGTGAATAAGGGAACTTTAAAGTAAATTTAATCGAAAATTCATTATTAATAAATTATTCAAATAAATTAAAAATAAATTAAAATAATAAATTGTTCAAAGGGCTATGTTACAATCTGTAACTAGTTGTACGTTGAGTCAGGGCCCGATCTAGCTATTTTGCCGCTCAGGGCAGGGATCATTTTCCCCGCCCTTTACATACAGAAATCCATATAAGTCATGAGCTAGTTTTGTTGGGGGATGCTAAGTATACAAGTTCCTACATAAAATACGTCATACTGATAGGATTATACCTACCTACAATATTCACGTCAGTATTTTGGGCCTTCTGAAGAAATAACCTATACGAAAGTTGATAAGTGTTTATATGTTACTATAAGTATACGATGTATGTCTTTTGAAAAATTTCACAGGAACTATTGAATGGATGGAGTGATATATTTTTTTATCGACATAGTTATGTACCTTTCAACTTTATCATCATCATCGACCTATTGCGATTCACTGCTGCGTATGGGTCTTTATCCCTTGTGCTATATTAGCAAAAGCAAGAGCAACAGTAAAAAAGTAAATTTAGGATTAAACTGTATTAGATCATTTTTTAGATAAAAAAATCAAAATAAATCTACCAAATAGGAGAATAGGTACCAATCACGAGAAACTAGCAACACACACACACACGCTCTAAACATAAACCATTGTCTATAGAAGGGTAATCCGCTACGACCCAAATCTAATGATGTGACTTAAATTTTGTTAAAAAAATCGAGTACTATAAAAGTATCGATACCTCAAAAATATCGGAACAAAGTATCGTATCCAAATATACTTAGTATCGATATGAAAGTATCAATAAATAAATATATAATAAATATTGGACAACATCACATACATTATTTTGATCCCAATGTAAGTAGCTAAAGGACTTGTGTTATGTAAAAGCAGAAGTAATGACGGTATCACAAACACCCAGACCCAAGACAACATAGAAAACTAATGAACTTTTTCTACATCGACTCGGCCGGGAATCAAACCCGGGGCCTCGGAGTGGCGTACCCATGAAAACCGGTGTACACACTACTCGACCACGGAGGTCGTCGATACTTGTAGAAAAGAGGTTGTAGGTCCATAACCTGTAGAAAATACCCGGATTTAAGTAGATTGTTTATATTGAACTCGGTTTATTAGAATGTAAATTTTAGACAGACAGATGACGAAATCATACAATACTTTTTATAAATAAAATCTATCAAAACACAAAAGAGGTTGTGTTTACTTCAGCAATACTACTCAGGTTTCGGTACTTTTTGCGGATGCCTACTCTTTCTTTCTTTCGAACTAAAATAATTTAGTTAAGCAAAATACTTAAATATTTCTACTATCCAACCTGAAGTAGGTTGGAAGGTGGCGCATAAAATCCGCAAACTTGGGTGGTAAATGGCTAATGGCTAAGTTGGAAGATAGGAATAAGTCAATTTTGCCGCCTTGAATTTTTGCCGCTCTGGGCAAATGCCCGGCTTGCCCCCCGCCCCCCCCTTAGATCGGGCCCTGCGTTTAGTGACGCTTGTTCAATGAACGCGCTTGTCATTCAATCAAAAAGCAGATTCAACCAGATAACGGCGACATATCCATTCCAGTCTTGATATGCCGTTAATCTCAAATAACCACCAAAGAATAAAATTAGTAAAACAAGGTATTTCGATCTGCTACATTTTTGAAACAAACAATAAAAAAATATAATAAAAATAACAACAACGCCCATTGTAATATAATTAAAATACTAACAGAAGCAAATAATACTACAATTAAATTAATCGATATCGAGAGCTTGAGATATATATGCCGTAAGTAAAATTACAAAAAATATTGATTTCATGCTATATATTTTTTTGTAATTACCTATATTCCGATTTACGTAATTATTTTCTAATAATTTTATATATTCTATACATATTTTAAAGTTCATACAAGTTTATTCATATCAAATAAAACACTTATCGTATTGTATGATATTTATTAAACATGTTTTGATAATAACGACTTTCTTTGGTATTTTAATAAAAAATAGATAAAAATAAATTGACGTTATAGCATTGCAGTCAAATCCACTATCAGCGTAAAAATATGGACGCAATAACGATACTTATTGACATTCATCGTTTGCTATGCCACCAAACAAGACGACTTTAGGGAATAATATGAGAATATAAGAAATGTGATATGTATTACCATTCCTTAATGATAGCACGAGAAGTGTTTTATTTTCACAAAGTTATGTGCGCGACATTTCTTTTTTATTCTTTGTTTAAGTTTATGATATTTTTAACATCTAGACAAATGTAAACAATTATAAATAATATAAGAGGTGTAACAATTATTGTGACTTTGGAAGTATTGGAATGAATAAATGGCACGCTTATTTCGTATTAATTCAGTTCAAGATCAATCACTCAGGCATTTTCACAGACATTTAATTTTGGGGAAAACTTTAGCATCGCTAATGTGAATAATAATTTGGCATTATCAAATGAAAGAATCATGAAATTTATACCAACTAAAAGAAAAGCTGTAGTTTAGCGTTATAAATTGATAAACTGTTTTTAGTCACATTCAGTACATTGAAATATTTTTGGAAGACTAAACACAATACACTTTATATATGTTTAAAATAATACACGCTATAAAAACAGGGGCACTTTTAATACATAAACAAAAACAAATATTACATGAATTAAACTGCACACATTGGACTGCTTCGACGATGAGGAAGATTTTAAACAAAAAGACAATAAGTGTGTTAATGAATTTAGCGAGCCTCGAATTTTTTAGCAAAGCTTTTTTTCGCCAAAAGAACGTTTGGCCAAATTATTATTTTAAACCTCAGCATACCTTAAGCATGTCCGCCGAGCAGTAGTACAGGAGCCTTACTCTTAATGATTGTTTCTTCAATAAACAACGATTATTATTGTAACATACTTACTTTACATATCCATTGGTGGTCAACCATGCACCTATATTTTCATTAATCAAATTGAGTAGTCCTAAAATTTCTCTATGGAACAGATTTTAATTTTTGGAGGTGGAGTGTTTGTTCCAAAATAAGTAAAAGTGTATAGTGCCAGGTATTCCACATGATATTAACAGCTTTTTGCCCTGAAACAAAACACATACTAAAATACTGACCTTACTGGAAGCTATATTGAGAAAGCATTTCCGTTTCTCTTCAAAGTTCTACGGTTTTCTTGCTTTTTCACCTGTACTACGTTCCGATCAATGGCGACACTTGGCGGAGCGCGCCACCTACTTGTTTAGATAGCCCAAAACAGAATATACGTAATTTCTAACAACTCTTGTTTGTAAATAATTATGAATGAAGGCAGCAATGTTAAAGGATCCCTTTTTCGTTCTATTGCTTAAGACATTTATTATAAGATTTATGCCCAAAGTGCTGGGGATTTCCCCTTTTTTCCAGCCCAGGCAGAAACACTGCCCATCTCTAATCGTCATTAATATCAACTTGAATTTCTATCCATCCATATAACGGTAAAACCATTTAAAAATTTGCAATTTTTGTATTGTGATTAACGGAACTAAAACGCCAATAAACTGCGCTATGACATATCATAGAAAAAAAAATTACTCTCCGCCAAGAATCGTCACTAAGCAGTTGAAAAATGTTACAAAGATCGAATGGATATGGAAGGATCTATTGAGAGAGTCAATAGAGCTTCCATTGACGGTAAATTATTGAATACCATATAATAGCAACTTCAGTAACGAAAATATATGTCGTTTATTAATAGAAAAAATATTCACATTACGTTGAGTTTCTTTTTTACTATACAAGATAAAATAAGTGAATATGAAAGATAAATTTGTTAGACTTTAACGACAGTAAAAAGTGTATCTAGATGTGGTTGGATTGAGTAACTTTACGCAGAAGTTTATAATATCTCGTTAAAACTTTTGACATTGAATATAATGGAAGTTTATTACAGGTCAATCGGCGGACTGTACAAAAGCACAGACAAAACTAAACAATTAAACAAGTGTTTAGACTATATTTTTTGCTATTTAAGTATGTTATTGCTCGTTTTTTTATCTAATTTTTTTTTTCTACTAAGAAGTGAATATTTTTGAACCTTAGGCCTTCCTGTTTTTTCTGGAATACCTGCTAAACATCTAATAATTCATTACCCCACAAAAAAACAAAATTAACAATAGAGTAATTCTCATTTCCCAAGAAAATAATGAAAATTGCTTAGTACATACGGACGACATGCTAAATATAAATAAAACTTTTCTAAACCAGTAGGTACGAGAATAACCGCTTTAAGCAAACCCATTAATTTATATAGAATTTGTTTTATGTATTTCATGTCAGTGAAAAATACTTGTAACAATCTAAAACACGAAAAATGTTATTTTGAAGTCAAATATATTTAAAAATCCTTAATATAGAATCGACACAGTGGCACTATCTACTTTCTTTGTTTTGTCAAATAAGTGATTAACCCATTACAGGTTATCCGAAAAATGTAAAACTTAATTTCATCTATTACTTTAATATTACTATTGTGTGCAGTATAAATTAAACTGCAAAGCTCTTAATACTCAAAACTTATAATAAAAAAACTGTTGTAATATCAGAAATAAAAGACTAGCGTATAATCTTAAGTTTAAAAAAGCTTTAATTTAACTATGTAACACGACAGTCTTTTTTTTTATTAAAAAAATAAACCATATCAGAATATTTGGTCATTTATCATTATCTTTTGCTATTATTTACAATTTACTGTTCGGCAAAATCAACATGCACATTTAATAAACTAAACAAATATTATCTTAAACTAAATGAATATTATTTACTTTTTTATCAGATAATGGTATAGGGAGCACTAGTTGTCTTGTATATTCTCAACCTTTAGCGTTTAAAGATTAAAAAGAAACAATTTTTGTCAACTGTGTACTTTTTAGCGAGTTTTAGGTCGATAATGTTCTCCTAAATCAATTATCTAGTTCTTATTTCGTATTTAGTTAATTTAAATTCTGTCAAAACATAAAATTGCCTAGGAGATAAGAATCACTCATATAACCCTATAAACCATATGTTAAAAGATAAACTTAATAACTTTACAATCTAGACATTTTGTTTTTAGCATTATATACTACTATATAATAAATTTGCGTTTGGATTATAGTTATATTATATATAAAAATATATATATAAAATGGCATCAACGAGATATCCTGGCCTGGTTTTAAACTAATGTTGTCTTTGTCTTACTTTAAGCAAGTTTTAGACAGTGATCCAAAAACTTTAACTTTTAATATTTTGAAAGTCTTTTAAAAAGTTTGGTTCGCGTTACTTTTACCCTTTTTACATTACTATTGCCTTGAATGGGAAATCGTTATCGGAAAATAGGTTACCTATAGTTTTTAAGGTTTTTGAAAAATTCAAAGTCTTTCAAGTATTTAGACCTTATAGTTAAAGGATCTTCACCTCTTAAAGGTTTCACTTGAGCATAAAAGACGATTTACAATTCAAAAAAAACTTTGAGTTAAAACTTTATAATGAAAGGTCTTAACTCTTTTAAAGGCTTGCTAAGCTTTCACAACATCTACAAGTAGTTAAGAAACATTGAAAAAAAGCCTTTTCTCTAGGCCAGTCCTAACAAAACACTGGAGTCTAATAATTCGGACTTATAAACTAGAATAATTAGATCAATAGTTTCAGGTCAGGTTAACTGTAGTCTATTTGTTATAATATTTTACAAATACATCCAAAGTAGCTATATAAACATATCAACGTAATATATAATACGCTGTCGTAAAATTGCATAATTTTGCTATACAAAAATAAACCAAGATCATAAAATGAATTGGATAAAGATCATTTATTTCAGCTAAAAATATGATGCTAGTCATCAACATTTATAGGCTCCAATTATAATTCCTCCATTATGTGACAGGTTATTCGTTTTATCGGTGAGTAACGCTAATTAACATACTCTGCTGATAATTATTGGGATTTATCCCTAATTATGACTTTTTAGTCACTGGTTTTTACCGGGACCCGAAATACTTCAATTAAGACTGTAGTTGCTTATGGTTTTTTGGAATTACATTTGTTTTACAAAATAAACAATTTATATGATAAATATCAAATAAATAAAACAAAACTTGAACATTGAAGAAAAGACGTAATAAATCTAATTATTAATATTAGTAGTTTTTATTAATGCCCTCTATCTCTAATAGTTACTCTTTGTGTTGCACAAGCAACTGCGGAATCTACAGCCTACCGTTTAAAACTTACTAAGTTTGTAGTTCATATGATGAATATGGATTCTTGGTTCTTAAGAAGGAAATCAGTGAATGCGTTGATGGGTGCGATGGCTTGCAGAGACATTTGGCCCTTTTGTGGCCATGCTAAATTAGGTCCAAATACCACCGCCAGATTGCTGCTCGTCATTTTGTTGAGGCAGCTTCTATCCTGTACCTGCGTATACCATGCATACCGATTAATTAATAGTCAGTATATTATGTAATGTCAAGATGTCAATGTTCTATTGTTAGGCTTATTGAAAAATCAAGTAATTTTAGTTTTAGTATAACATTTAAAGACTATGACTAAGTAATTCAATGAGACCAGATGGACTCATTGATCAGATGATAAGCGTATCATTTTTTAAGATATAAAACACTGTTTTTTTTTTTACAGTCGTATTTTATGTCTTATAGAAATATGGCATTGTGAAAAAAAAATGAAAAAATTAATTACAGCATTGAACCAGTTGACTATTCATTAACATTTGCCATACATACTTAAAACAAGTCATAGTTACATTGAAATTTTACTTCTCACTACCATGCACGAAAATGGGAGGTTTCTTTTATTTACTTATTAACCAATTGATTACAAGAGTATCTTAAATAAATTTTAAAATTAAAAAGAGGACCCTCATTGTTTTTATGTACTTCTACATAGAGCAAATATGGGTGTATATTAACACTACTCACGCAAAAGTTACATTATTGCACAAAACCTGCTTAAATACTTAATGTTGGAATTATTAAATAGTCTAAAGTACTATTATTATCTATAATTTGTGGATTGACCTCAATGTACATTATAATAATTTTTATGAAAATGTACTATGAATCAATAAAGAAAAGCTGTCGTGGTCGTGCAGGGTAGTATCATACGTTTTTTCTTTTTTACTATTCTGTGCTATAAAATTCAATCAATTATTTTTTTCAGGTATGACTATTTTTGTTTTACAAAAAAAAAAACTAACAAACCTTCCATAGGAATTTGATGATAAATTTAAGAAGTTTGTAGTTATCCAACGGTAGGCCTTCTAAGACAAGTATTTTCACTTTTCTCGGTTTTTCTCGGTGAGACCAAGCTGAAATCAAATATTTGTTTCCCATTAAAATATTATTCAATATATAAAATTAACAGACAGTTACGATCAAAATTCTATTTCATTACAGGAATGTAAGCAAAGTACATCATTATAATTTTCAAGATTGAATTGTGTTTGGATAAAGCAACTTAAACAAAGAAGACATTACAATACTTTGAATGGAACATATTCGTTTACACTCACAACATCTACAAGAATCATTATAGATCAATAAGTAGAATAATTTTATAAAAATACTTACTTTGGAATTTTAGTATCTCATCGTAAAGCTCAAAAGTCATCAGGGGTTCTTCAAGATCTCTCAAAAAGGTTTTCAAAAGCACTGCTGCATTATGAGGATCATTTTTAAACGAGATTGGCTCGCCTCTGTTGCATGCCCATTGCAGTTCCTTTATCACAGATATATTCGCCGACCGACGGAATATGCCTTCAGTTTCCAGAGCTATGAAAACAAATATAAAAAATGCATACTCAAATAAAATTTTCAAACCCAGTTTAACTGTCGACAACACTTATTTAAACACTAGTTCTGTTGCAACCTCAAACCATTTTGCTCGTAGTTTTGAACACATATCATAAAAATCTAATGTATACATATAAATTAATGTTTGTTTGTTCGTTTTGTCTGCGTTACCGTACCATTGATAAGATTGCAATAGTCAACTTATTACTTGCACTTGCCCTAAAATAAATTTTCTACTCTATAAGAGATTGGCAAACGTCTATGAATTTTCAGTGTTGCGTATAGACTTCGCGCATTGTAATGTAAATACTTGATTTTTGTTGTTATGATGCAGCGTAAAAAGTAATCATAGTATTTACTAGGTGTATATAAAAACTTAATTTAGTCTATTAATATCAATATCAAAATTCACTCGTGAATGAAAACCTGTGTTTTTATATATCGCACCCCCGGTGCAACACTGTCACTTTTGCAAGAAATGCAAAAATGAGTTAAATATTTAAAAAATGTCCTAAAGCACCCCTTTACTTGGTGCGATAACGTTACTTTTGTAGTACGCATAGTTGACAACTATGCGATGAGATGAGATGAATAGTTTATACTACAACAACTATTAGTTGTTATAGTATAAACTATTCATCTCATCTTTATATTCTAGTCATTGTTTTGTGAGGTATCAAAGTCTTAAATGCTTTTCCTGAAAAACTACATTTTTGCATAAGTGACAGTGTCGCACCGAAGGTGCGATATGTTCCGGTAACTGTTAATAATTTAACATCATCAATAACTGTCCATCATTATTATTAATAATCATCCATCATTATCAATTATTATCAATCATTCTAATTACTTCATGATTTGGTAAATGTGAATATAAAATTGAAATTCCTCACTTTTAGCAGTTGTTTTTAATAATTCATTACTCTCATCGACAAAAGTACTTAAATAAATTGAGACCCAAAGTTATTTGTCCAGTAGGTAGGTATTCTCTTATGCCGGAAATCGAAACAATCGACGTATGCTTGAGGAATAGTGTCAAAACATTGTTCGACGTAACTTGAAACGACGTAAATCGAAACGACGTAAGTTGAGGACCGCCTGTA
Organism: Calamotropha paludella; assembly: GCA_927399485.1. Classification (NCBI taxonomy): domain Eukaryota; kingdom Metazoa; phylum Arthropoda; class Insecta; order Lepidoptera; family Crambidae; genus Calamotropha; species Calamotropha paludella. The sequence goes on along the minus strand of OV656803.1, from coordinate 24,347,429 downwards.
CTTAATCAACGGGCAAGGTTTACGTTCTTATAGATATACTACATATTTTACGCTACAGTAATATTTATTTACCTGTGACTGAAACTGTAAGCGTGTTGGATTACAATAGCAACGTCACTGGGAATATTACTTTTTTTAAAAGCAAATTGTTGCAAACAAATAAAAAAATACATTAATAATCGATCAAAATAAGTAGGAATGTAGACGAGATAAATGCGGGATAGTACTGGTAGCGTCAAACGGAGCATGTTTGGTAAAAACATCTTAGAATCTATAATTCTAAATATCTTTTTATATGGATATTGACAAACTATATCGATGTTGACTGAATATGGCAACAACGACGGCTAAGAGCGTTTTATTTCTGCGAGTCAATTGTTTAGGATTGTATAGAAATAATCATTTGTGGTTTATATGTTACTCCCAACAATTTTCGCAATAATTTAACTAAAAAAATATACTTAATGATACGAATTACAAATTGCATATACACCATTTTTAACACCTTACCGAATTTAAAATACACTTTGTTTGAAGATATCCTTAAAAAAGTGAAAATTTCACAATATTTTGTTAATTGACTTATTTCGTCTATGTAACAGCCCCCGTACATAATTAAAATAAATATGCTAGATAAAATAGAAAAATGCCAACCAAGAGTAGTTAATAACTAACTTCTTAAAATCTAGAAGTCAAAAATTATGATAAAATACCTAATATGTAATATTCAATTTCAACTTTAATTAAGAAATTACAAAACAACAACCTTGTCGATCAATCGGTCGGTCGGTAGTCGGTCAATTTCTCCCTTGGTGGAAAATGTTTATGAATAATAATTGATGTTTGCCCAAAAACAAATCCATAGTATAAAATAAAGTCTAATGTTATTTCAATTTGATTTTGTAAGTTAGGTACTGGAACCAAAAATCTGTGTACGGGTTTTTTTATACACACTGATTACTTTTAACTATGATTATTCTGTTTCTTCAAGATTGATAAGATATGTAAGTGGTAAACGACCAGACTGATTTGCCAGTTATTTAAATGAAGTTCCTTATTACAGTGATAAGAAAAATGTAAAATATTGAAAGTAAAGAAATAATTCAGTTATATGGTTTTAGACGATATAACAAATAATATTAGTAATCGAGTCAGAAACAAAGAGCTGATTAATTAAATAAATATTTCATTGAAACTAATCTAACTCTCTACCAATCAATTAGGGTATCACTAACCGTCGGGTTTCGATAAGAATTCTATGCACTGCCTGACAACTGGTGGTATAGATTCGATCATGTTAGCGTTGTTCTCTTTTATGAATTGCAATGAAACTCCAAACTGTTGTGTAAAGGGTGGGGAGAGACTTTGTACAGGCAGCGCCTTCTTATCACTTTGGCCTAATGGCTTCTCCACCCGCTCCTCTCCGCTCGCTCTTGCCAATTCTGCCGCTCGAGGATTCTTGGATAAAAGTAGGTTGTCGTATCTACGGAGTACAATAGTACATTAATGACAATATCCGCCATATTGATTTTGTATATTGTGGGTTCTTATAATGTTACGGATTTATAGATCTCAATTTCATTATATAAGTGCATTATAAGAAAATACAAAGTTTATATATTATAAGATAATATAAGTTTATATATCTATAATTTTTATATATTTTTATGCATTTTCAATGCGATCTTATAAGATAAATTATTATAATAGAAAAATACTAGAAAAAATCGACTCGGGTCACAAGTGAATCTCAGGCGGGAATCGAACCCGCAACCTTTGGAAATCCGGTCCAATGCTCTCCCAATTGAGCTACCGAGCCTTGCGAACACTCGTCGAAATTTTCTAGTACATTCCTGATTTTACGCTGTAGGCCAGCGTTGTTTCATCAATGAGAGGAACATCCTCTCGTATTCGAAAGAAACATTTTTACAAATGTTTGGTCAATCGATTAAGATGAAACAGCCATGTTAGATCTATAATTTTTATATATTTTTATGCATTTTCAATGCGATCTTATAAGATAAATTATTATAATAGAAAAATACTAGAAAAAATCGACTCGGGTCACAAGTGAATCTCAGGCGGGAATCGAACCCGCAACCTTTGGAAATCCGGTCCAATGCTCTCCCAATTGAGCTACCGAGCCTTGCGAACACTCGTCGAAATTTTCTAGTACATTCCTGATTTTACGCTGTAGGCCAGCGTTGTTTCATCAATGAGAGGAACATCCTCTCGTATTCGAAAGAAACATTTTTACAAATGTTTGGTCAATCGATTAAGATGAAACAGCCATGTTAGATCTATAATTTTTATATATTTTTATGCATTTTCAATGCGATCTTATAAGATAAATTATTATAATAGAAAAATACTAGAAAAAATCGACTCGGGTCACAAGTGAATCTCAGGCGGGAATCGAACCCGCAACCTTTGGAAATCCGGTCCAATGCTCTCCCAATTGAGCTACCGAGCCTTGCGAACACTCGTCGAAATTTTCTAGTACATTCCTGATTTTACGCTGTAGGCCAGCGTTGTTTCATCAATGAGAGGAACATCCTCTCGTATTCGAAAGAAACATTTTTACAAATGTTTGGTCAATCGATTAAGATGAAACAGCCATGTTAGATCTATAATTTTTATATATTTTTATGCATTTTCAATGCGATCTTATAAGATAAATTATTATAATATAAAAATACTAGAAAAAATCGACTCGGGTCACAAGTGAATCTCAGGCGGGAATCGAACCCGCAACCTTTGGAAATCCGGTCCAATGCTCTCCCAATTGAGCTACCGAGCCTTGCGAACACTCGTCGAAATTTTCTAGTACATTCCTGATTTTACGCTGTAGGCCAGCGTTGTTTCATCAATGAGAGGAACATCCTCTCGTATTCGAAAGAAACATTTTTACAAATGTTTGGTCAATCGATTAAGATGAAACAGCCATGTTAGATCTATAATTTTTATATATTTTTATGCATTTTCAATGCGATCTTATAAGATAAATTATTATAATAGAAAAATACTAGAAAAAATCGACTCGGGTCACAAGTGAATCTCAGGCGGGAATCGAACCCGCAACCTTTGGAAATCCGGTCCAATGCTCTCCCAATTGAGCTACCGAGCCTTGCGAACACTCGTCGAAATTTTCTAGTACATTCCTGATTTTACGCTGTAGGCCAGCGTTGTTTCATCAATGAGAGGAACATCCTCTCGTATTCGAAAGAAACATTTTTACAAATGTTTGGTCAATCGATTAAGATGAAACAGCCATGTTAGATCTATAATTTTTATATATTTTTATGCATTTTCAATGCGATCTTATAAGATAAATTATTATAATAGAAAAATACTATAAAAAATCGACTCGGGTCACAAGTGAATCTCAGGCGGGAATCGAACCCGCAACCTTTGGAAATCCGGTCCAATGCTCTCCCAATTGAGCTACCGAGCCTTGCGAACACTCGTCGAAATTTTCTAGTACATTCCTGATTTTACGCTGTAGGCCAGCGTTGTTTCATCAATGAGAGGAACATCCTCTCGTATTCGAAAGAAACATTTTTACAAATGTTTGGTCAATCGATTAAGATGAAACAGCCATGTTAGATCTATAATTTTTATATATTTTTATGCATTTTCAATGCGATCTTATAAGATAAATTATTATAATAGAAAAATACTAGAAAAAATCGACTCGGGTCACAAGTGAATCTCAGGCGGGAATCGAACCCGCAACCTTTGGAAATCCGGTCCAATGCTCTCCCAATTGAGCTACCGAGCCTTGCGAACACTCGTCGAAATTTTCTAGTACATTCCTGATTTTACGCTGTAGGCCAGCGTTGTTTCATCAATGAGAGGAACATCCTCTCGTATTCGAAAGAAACATTTTTACAAATGTTTGGTCAATCGATTAAGATGAAACAGCCATGTTAGATCTATAATTTTTATATATTTTTATGCATTTTCAATGCGATCTTATAAGATAAATTATTATAATAGAAAAATACTAGAAAAAATCGACTCGGGTCACAAGTGAATCTCAGGCGGGAATCGAACCCGCAACCTAGGGGAAGTTGGAGAGCATCAACAGTGGGAGAGCATTGGACCGGATTTCCAAAGGTTGCGGGTTCGATTCCCGCCTGAGATTCACTTGTGACCCGAGTCGATTTTTTCTAGTATTTTTCTATTATAATAATTTATCTTATAAGATCGCATTGAAAATGCATAAAAATATATAAAAATTATAGATCTAACATGGCTGTTTCATCTTAATCGATTGACCAAACATTTGTAAAAATGTTTCTTTCGAATACGAGAGGATGTTCCTCTCATTGATGAAACAACGCTGGCCTACAGCGTAAAATCAGGAATGTACTAGAAAATTTCGACGAGTGTTCGCAAGGCTCGGTAGCTCAATTGGGAGAGCATTGGACCGGATTTCCAAAGGTTGCGGGTTCGATTCCCGCCTGAGATTCACTTGTGACCCGAGTCGATTTTTTCTAGTATTTTTCTATTATAATAATTTATCTTATAAGATCGCATTGAAAATGCATAAAAATATATAAAAATTATAGATCTAACATGGCTGTTTCATCTTAATCGATTGACCAAACATTTGTAAAAATGTTTCTTTCGAATACGAGAGGATGTTCCTCTCATTGATGAAACAACGCTGGCCTACAGCGTAAAATCAGGAATGTACTAGAAAATTTCGACGAGTGTTCGCAAGGCTCGGTAGCTCAATTGGGAGAGCATTGGACCGGATTTCCAAAGGTTGCGGGTTCGATTCCCGCCTGAGATTCACTTGTGACCCGAGTCGATTTTTTCTAGTATTTTTCTATTATAATAATTTATCTTATAATATAGCATTGAAAATGCATAAAAATATATAAAAATTATAGATCTAACATGGCTGTTTCATCTTAATCGATTGACCAAACATTTGTAAAAATGTTTCTTTCGAATACGAGAGGATGTTCCTCTCATTGATGAAACAACGCTGGCCTACAGCGTAAAATCAGGAATGTACTAGAAAATTTCGACGAGTGTTCGCAAGGCTCGGTAGCTCAATTGGGAGAGCATTGGACCGGATTTCCAAAGGTTGCGGGTTCGATTCCCGCCTGAGATTCACTTGTGACCCGAGTCGATTTTTTCTAGTATTTTTCTATTATAATAATTTAAGTTTATATAGTTTATATATTATAAGAAAATAAAAAGATTTTCATTATGCTTTTACCAGGACTTGAAGGATACTTTAAAAACCATACAAAACTTAAATATAATTATAAGAATCATAATTATTTTTTCGCGATTGGCATCGTTTTTGCCATTAATTACAGAATTATCAGACGATAAACGAGTTTATTGGGAGTTATCGGAAAGAAACATTATAAAATTTTTTAACAATAATTACGTCTGTGACCGAAAATGGTATCCACTCGCCGGTGTACATTTGAACCACCAGGCTCGAATAACATTTCTACGCATTTCTGGTGAAAACATGAGTTATTACGTATTTATGTGTTAAAAAATTTACAGACTACTTACTCGAGCACCGGTCGCGGTATGCATATCTTGTTAAGATCCAAATGTGGTTTAAGCTCATGAAGGTAATTCACATACATCATCTTGCGTCCAAATTTAACACTGATGGCTGGTCTTAGCATCTGCCACACAATCCGTATGAAGTTAGTTGGATGAACCAAGTATAATGCCTTTAAGTTTTTTTTGTACTTTCTGTCAATAGCCTTGTAAGCCTTCCATAACCACGAAAGAGGTGGTTTGTTCTTACTGTTGAGCCCGCAGTGAAAATACACAACGCTATAATCTTGCTCCACATATTTATCCAGGGTGAACATTAAATATCTGAAATTAAATCAATTAGAAATGTCCTCGTAAAACGTAATTACACAAAAACTCAGAAATCTGTCTAAGTAGGCCGTGTCAAGCCAAATAAATACGTAATTTAACAGGTAGATAACTTAGAATAAAACATTTTTTACGGATTTTTGCGCATGTTTTATTTTATTTTATATTTCCTGTAAAGGAGTCGAAACGTCAGGATTAAATATAAAATAAAATAAAACATGCGCAAAAATCCGTAAAAAAGTGTTTTATTCTAATGTGTTATGTGCGCGGAAGTGTAAGAACTAAATAGGTAGATAACTATCATGAAAAATTTTAGGCCAATATCACACAGGTTTACTACTCCAACCCTGAACTAAGTAGCGAAAACACATGTATTGCTAATGTACGTGATGTTAAGATAATATATCAATGTTCATTTTTAAAATTGACTGTAGTCGCTGTTTATGACTAATGACCTCAGAATCAGCAACTACAGAAGCAGACGGCTAGTGGTCGTCAAAATAACCTTACTACATATAAAGTGTTTTACCTCAAAAGTTTATCCGGGTGCGTATCTTTGCTATATGGAAGCCTGCAGGCCGACACCACTATGATCCGTCGCCCGATCTCGTCATCTCCGACCACCTCAATAAGCCCAGTTCCATTAATTTCAGCGAAACTTGAATCATCCAATGAGGACCCGGATATCTGGTTAATAAAAAAGTATTTTGGGCAAACGTCTTCCTGCGAGAATAACTTCCATAACCTATAATTCCGATAAGTTCTAAAGAGTTTACAAGTGATCGCAGACACAAAAGTTAAAAATATTAAAAAGCCCCGATAAAAAAGCAAAATAAGTCTAAATAACGTTAACGTGTTGCTATGGTAACGTTATTGATACAATGGAAAAAGAGCGGACAGACAAACACACAAACCACTGTGATCTTAGATTATAGATTAATAATATATTAGAATTTATCATATAAGACAGCATAATCTTTTATATTCAAACTTTGTTCTGTCGGGACCGCTTCATACTAAACTACTTTATCAATAAAATTAACTGTCCATAGTTACCACCTACCGAATATTCCGATTTTGGATCGCCTCCTATTAGTTTTTTTATTGTTAATACATTTATAATAGTCATATTATTTATTACTTTATAAAGTTTTATTTTATAATATTTTACTTTTTACATATTTAGACTTTTATTTTGTGTTTTTTGTTGAGGGTTTTTTTAAATTTTGATTTAAGTTTCATATTAAGCTTTTAAATTTAGATTTATGTAGGAGGTATTATCTTGTTTCAAAATAAAATATAGGTACAAATCGTGTTTTGTGTTAACCGCTTAAATAACTTTTCAACTTGTGCCTAACTATATTCTTAAATTTAATAACCCACTCGGGTATGTTCGCTGAATTCAGTAAATTCATCCCCATCCCCTGAACTCGGGTTTATTCGCTTACTATCGTTTATTCATCCTTTTTTACATCCCCCATAACTATTAAACGGCTGAATCAATTTTCTTCAAACAGCCTTAAACATTCTCGAGTAATGTATTTCTTCTTTTTTTATATTATAAATATTTAGTTAATAATAATAAGCCTGAGAATAAACTGACAATGACTTTGCGTTATAGGATTGTCCTCTTTTCTAGTAAACACAGAAAAAACAAAGAGTGCAGACTTCTTGTAGTGGATTATCTATTTACTTACGATATAAATGATATACTATATACAATCAGAGAGTGCGAATGATTTAGTATAGCTTGGAATGACGCATGTGTAAATAATACAATTATAGACGCAATGACTGTACATAGTTGTATTCTATATATAAATTCATTCGTCATATATTTATGATTACAAAACTTCGTATTTCCATATACCGTACACACTTATACATTTTTCAATGTATCCCAGGCGTTTCAATAAAAGCACTTATAGATTGTGCTACCATCTATAGCTATAAAACACACTTTGATTACATAAGCTGTGTGAACAACTTAACAACATTAATAAAAATACATTCTACGAACATATATTGAACCATCGATTGAACCGATTGAATATCTCATTTTAATTTAACCTAAGCCGTTGCTAAGCTTGGCCAGGTTAATCCTTTTTATTCACTATTTGTAACAAAAATCAAGGACTCACTGACCTCTGCATACACCTCCGGTGCCAGTGCTAATTCCTCTTCAAAATTCTCTTCAATGGTTCCATCGCTGGCTGAAAGCTCGAGAAAATCGTCAGACATGTCCAAAAGCTCTGGAGGAAGAGGCGCTGTAACAAAAATGATTGTGATGATGAGTGAAATTTAGAAAAATAAAATAATTAAACATAGTAACATATAGAACAAGTGGACTGTAATAAATTAATACAAGGAAATTGCACGCGTCATTAGCGTGGACATATTGCCCGGCGTTGAAGAGGTATCTTAAAGAATTCAAAGACCTAACAGGAAGTGGACATAGGTTGTTGTACGCCATTCGTGCACGGTCTTTAGTGTCTCTACTACTTTGGAAATGCCGTAAGTTTGATTATTCGAATTCTGCCTAGAAACCAAATCACTGGTGGTGACATCTTGTCTTTGATTATAGACGGGGTTTTAACTTGCAGTTTATCTGAAGATGTCTAGCATTTTGAAGAGAGACACGTACTTATTTAAATATCTTTGCCAAAAATCTTCATTTAACTTTTAGAGCCGTTGAAATGTCGCAAAGTTAAGGTCCTTCATATCTGTGTACAGTGCCTGCATAAGAGACTGCCCAATCATTATTTATTTAATAACTAGAAAGACGAAGTCAAAGGGGTGGTCTGTTAATATGTGTTAGGCTCTAAAATTTAAAAACGATCCGATCTATAGCAAACAATTTATCAATTCTTCATAAGTCAGATACGATTGCACTAAAATTCTAACTAAATGAAACTTTACAGATTTTCCAGCGGCCTCCCATTAACCGTCAAAGTGTGGAGAGCAACCGGAATAAATTTAAAACCATTACCTTAATCTCATACATCATTCGTACATAGTTCGTTCACGACTTAAAGGCTCATAAGAATGATGTCCCGTTATCACAATATATTGTTACGACGAAGCCGTATTGCGCACTTTCGTTTGTTTTCAAAATCAAAGAAAGAGATGCCGCTGTAAAAGTATTTTTTGAGCGAAACATTTGATGGATTAATCATACCAGTATGTTTATTATTTTTATGTTATTTTTGACGTTTAATATTAAGATTCATACGTCAATGTAACGGACAACTTCCGTGAGTTCTTCCGAAAAAACCGAGAAACTGTGAAAAAAACAAGGTAAATATCGCGTGAAGCAGGGATATACTAGATAACTAGTCTCACGTTCATGATAAATGCTTAAATTTGCAAGATTTCTATTTTTTCTGATAAAGACACAGTGTTTCTTTCAGGTACTACAGGGGGGCTGAGCCCCCCCGGAGTAAAATGTATAGGCGCTTGGAACTGAATAGAAATAGTTTGCAGCTCGCTCGCTCTCGGTCTGACGCGCCTTATTATTCGCGTTCGCGCATCGACAGCAAATTTACGTATGTTCGCAACGAATGTGCCGACAATGCAGCAAATTATTTAAAACTCGTATCATTTTAGAGCTGGAAACCTTTTATTGACGTGACATGGCATTCAATCAGACAATCGGGAATCGAGTAGTGCATGACATATTAAAATAGCCAATCAAAAACCAGTATAGCGCTCAGAAAAAACGACACATTTTCAAGAATATCGCGATCCCTTTCCCTCTGACGCTATCCCATAAAGCTTTTCCACTCTAAACAGCTGTTTATATACAGTGATTTTGCGTTTGTAGAACGAAAATTATAGCTGTGTCCTTATCTAAGTAACGGTAGTCACATAAGGCCGTCTTAATCGAACACACACACACAAAGAGCTAGCCCTATTTGTGGATGACACCAACCTCTATACCTCCGACAGACACATCAAAGATCATAACTACACTTCAACCAGCCGCTACGACCTTAGGCGATTGGTTCCGTAAATGGCGTATCGAGGTCAATCCCGACACAAACGCTGCTATGCTCTTTACTCACCAGGACTGCAATTCTAGTTCTCTCCCCAAAATCCATCTTTTTGACCAATTCATCCCTTGGGAGGAACAGGAGGAACAGGAACAGGAAATACTTAGGGAGTCATTTTGGACAACAGGTTATCGTTTGTACCTCATCTCAAAGCCGTTCGAAACCGCGCCGCGTTTGTACATACTTGGTAGGCTTTATTATCTCATAGGGAAACGTAGTAAAATGTCAATTAGTCATAATTTAACCATTTACAAAGCGTGTATCCGCCCTATCATGACTTACGCGAGCGTGTGCTTTGCACAAGTTCCCGCCTCTTACATCCATCGCTTACAGACCCTACCCTGCTTTAACCTTAGTCTATAGAGACGTTGTTTTCTAAAGGTGACATGGCCATTTTAAAGTGTAGAAATTTTTGTCTGACTTTTGTATCTTTAAGAAAAAAGCAAAATTGCTTATTTTGGTTTTAAAACGAATTTATTAAGTCGCAAAAACAACAGCTTTACCAATCCAACTACTGTGTTACTTTTTTTAGTAACGCAGTGTAACAGCAACGCAGTTGTAAATATTTGATTGTGTAGTAATTGAGCATTAAGTGTAACACATAAATGCAAATATTTTGTGACTATGCAAACCTTTAACTGAATGACTATGTCAATGATTAGTAATATTTCAAATATTATAAGTGATTTACCTTTTGATGGTGGTAACTCAGCAGACGCACAATAAACACACGCACCTCTCCCAGAAACTATGAAGCGTCTGACGCAACTACCGAACTCACCCCGCACATCGGCTATCATTCGTTTGAATAATAAAAACATGTAAAATAAAATAATGTGTATCAAATTTTAATTGTATAAATTTAAGGTTTATTTTCATATGGTAACGCAAGGTAGTTACGATTTTGTTCTTTGTTGAGGACAGCGTTGAAAATATTTTTAAATTGATTAAGCACTTTAGAGAAAAATGACCTGATGGGATAGCAATAAGATTCAAAACTTACATTTTTAATAAGAATATTAAACGACAGCGTCGACTAGGAGAATTTTTAAGAAATTCTTCTTTATAACACAAGACCCTGCTCAAGGACAGTTATATTTTGTATGAAAAACAACTGCGTTACTAAGAACGACAACATTCTTACCGAAATTTTAGAATAAAGGATAAACATTTTTGGTTTTATTTTGTTTCGTTATACAAAGAAATAGTGCTTTAATTGTGAAGTGGTTAAGCTTTTATATAAATTGTTTTAAATCTGTCAAAAAAAAAAAATTCTTCCGAAGGGACTGCTTTTTATGCGTCGAATAGTAGTTTGACCCGTTACTAATTTTTTTACCATTATTATTATTAACAAATTTAATTGTTTTTTTTTAATAATAAACAATGTTTAATTTGTTGCAAAACGCTGCAAACTTGATATACGTTACAAGACGGTAAAAACAACTTTATTACAAATTTACAGCGAGTTACTATTTTTTTTTACACTTGTTATTAAAAAACTTCATTGTTTTTTAATAATAAACAATGTTCAGTATGTTGCAAATCGCTGCAAATTTGATATACGTTACAAAACGCTAAGAACAACCTAATTCCAAATTTGCAGCGTGTTACTAATTTTTTATCCTGGTTATTAAAAAATTACGTTTTTTTTTATAATAAACAATGTTCCGTATGTTGCAAAACGCTGCAAATTTAATACACGTTACCAAACGGTAAGAACAGCCTCATTCCAAATTTGCAGCGTGTTACTAATTTTTTTGGCAATGTTATCAACAAAAAAACACTTTTTACCCCTTTTCAACCCTTTCCGTACACCCCAGAACGCTGTAAAATCACATGGTAAGTTATTTTACCTTCTTTAAAAACCCCTTAAAATTTCAGCAAGTTACTAATTAGAATAAAACACTTTTTTACGGATTAAAGGGCATGTTTTATTTTATTTTATACTTAATCCTGACGTTTCGACTCCTTTACATCCATTCATCCCAACATACAATTTACTATGGAATTAGAGACAGACAATAAAATAGCCTTCCTAGATATTCAAATCAGCAGGAATCCAAATCAAACCCTTAGTCATACAGTGTACAGAAAGGCAACTCATACAGATAGACATTTAAATGGTGACTCTCACCACCATCCTATACAGTTAGCTACCGTAGTGAAATCTTTGTTTCAGAGAGCTCGCGGCATCTGTGACCAACAACATCTGACTGCTGAGCTTCAGCATGTCAAGCGAGTACTACAAGATAACAAGTTGCGAGTACCAAGACTGCGTCACAGAAGCCGCGCCAAACCAGCCACAGTAGAGCGCCAACCTGCTGTCCTTCCCTACATGAAGGGGGTCACTGACAAGATTGGGAATATTCTGAAGCGGGTTTCTATTAAAACTTACTTTAAACCAGCCAGGAAGATTGACCAATTCTTACGATCGGTCAAGTGTAATATACCCCTTCAGGCAGCGGGTGTCTACAAAATCGATTGTGACTGTGGGCTCTCATACATCGGGCAAACAAAGAGAAGTATAGGGACGCGCATTAAAGAACACGTAGCTGACATGAAACATAGGCGCGATAATAGGTCTGCAGTGTGTGAGCATGCTTTTGAGGGGCCAAACCACTATATTCGTTTCGATAAACCACAAATTCTCGCTAGAGAACAAAGATTTGTTCCTAGGATGCTACGCGAGGCTATTGAAATTAGGAAACATCCTAATTTCAATAGAGACGAAGGTTGGAGCGTTCCACCTGCTTGGGACCCCATAATTAATAAATTAATACCTACAAAAACACACACTGCAAGACCTGATGATGTAGTTAGCTCTTTTTGCAAATAATTAAACAGTAAGATGGAGGTCGGTCCCCCTGCCCGAGTTTCTTTCGCCAGTTCTTCTCGGAAGGCCCTCCCAATTTCCGAACTGGTAGTAGACTCAGTAGTATATGTACAATGTAATCGTAGTGAGAATTAATTAAATAACTAAATAATGTGTAAAAATAAAACAATTTGATTTATATAAAATAATTTAATAATTAGGAACGTTCCCGATTAGAATATTGTGAAGGTAGTAGAAAATATATGACAACCATCATCTTCGTCATCCTGTGATCACGGCTCCTGTAAAGGAGTCGAAACGTCAGGATTAAGTATAAAATAAAATAAAACATGCGCAATAATCCGTAAAAAGGTGTTTTAAATTTTTTTTTTTTTGTTTTTACATAATTATTTGTATTACAAAAAAGCATTTCGGCATAGGAAAGGATTGCTATGACATTAAGTAAATCAACAACATTATCTCCTAAAATACCATGAAGACCTGCTTGAGCAATGAAATTTATATGTTGATAAACTTCATTAATCATAATTTATTATCTCTATAATTATATTTAAAAAAACAAGTACACAAAATTTGCATAAAGATTATGATTACATTTTCCGATGGCATCAAAATTTTGTATACATTTTGTCAATTTGTTGTCCCCAGACCAATAATACATACACATTTTCAAAATATGTATCACAACATAGTGTAATCTTAATATATATATAAATTATGTGTCACGTTGTTTGTCTGTGATGGACTCCTAAACTACTTAACTGATTTTGATCAAATTTCGAAACTATCTGTTATTTGATCTAACTTAAAAGATAGGAAAGGTTTTATTTTAATTTATAACACAGCAACGCGTGGCTGGGTCACCTAGTTAAAATATAAAAATCGTTATTAGCGTAAGTAACTATTAATCTGGCAGACTGTGGACAATTTGTGATGTTTAATCTATTTTCTCCTCCAAATCAGTTAATGTGTTGCGAATATATAAAATACAGATATATTTAGCTATAGCCTTTATCTTTCTGAGTGCAGCAAACAAGCAGGTGATGTCACATAAAATTATAAATATTTAATTAAACATTTCTTAAAAAGAACTATGTATGTAAAAATATCTTTTGAGCTAAATTAATTGAATTAAAATTTTAACTGTAAAGCATACAACAGTTTCATCTATAATTTCATTTCAGTCAAATACCCTATTCTTGATCTATTCTATAATTTATTTACATATTACATAAGAAAAAACTTTTCATCTCACATAATTAAAATATTATAAATATGAATTTTACTAACAAACTCTACTTAAGTTGTTATAGGAGTTATGAGTAAAGTACAATGGACACCCTCAAACACAAATTTAAGGAAAGGTAAGACACAAAATAGAATGGCAGCTTACATTTCATTCCAAATATCTTTTCATTGATTGATTGATTGCACTCGTTTCATTATGTCGACCAGTAAACTTAACCACTGACAGTAAACAGACCCTTAACTGTTACAATCCAACAATGATTGGTTTATTTAAGATAGAGGCACTAACCTGCGGCAGAATTTTTTTAAATTAGTGCAGAGGGCAGTCTTGTCATTGATTTTCTTACTGTTGGAACCTATTACAATAAGTTGTAAAATATGTGACTTTAGTTATAATATAAATGTGATGTAACTCTTTCTACACAATAACATTATATTGTAAATAAATGACAGAAAAATACAGTGTACCAGGGGCGTTCAAAGTATTCTCGGTATCGGAGTGATAAACTAATGATGAGGGTAATTATATTATCTCATTAGCTAAAGACACTCTTTGAGGGTATAAATATAAAATTTCATTTCATTGTCATCATTAGTATTCAAGATATCATTACGAAAAGACAACTAAGATGACAGATTCCACAATGTTGAAAAAACACACAGGGTGCATTGCCAAGGTTGCTGTGACGGATTGTGGATTTAAAGAAATCACTCATCCACTCTACAGCCCACACCTGGCCCCCAGTGATTACTTTTTGTTCCCAAACCTTAAGAAAGATCTTCGAGATAAACATTTTTCCGACGATGAAGAGTTGAAGGCGGAAATTGATGAACATTTTTCAGGCAAAGATGAAAATTATTTTTAGGGGGTATTGAAAAATTACTTTCCCGATCAAATAAGTGTATTGAGGTTATGGGGGACTACATTGAAAAATATATTTTATTTAGAATTATCTGCTTATTATTTCATGCCCATACCGAGAATACATTGAACACCCCTCGTAAAATGTGTTGTCTCTTTAGTATATATCTGTTAATTTTTTTTTTCTATTGCTAATCAATTAGAAAATGTATAATTATTTTGGCAAAATATACATATTATCATGAAACTGTTTAATGCATTTATTTACAGATTTGTTAAGAAAAAAAATGCATTTCTTGCCATTGCATTATTTTTTATAACTAAACTCTGGCAATTCATATTGTTATCGTAGATAAAACTCTCAGTTTCCCTAAATTTCAAATAGTCATTTCTAAACCCACCCTGCTCACTTCAGTATATCTACAAGTTGTTCATAGTGACAAAAAGTGGTTAGGATTGTGGGATAGGCAGTCATGGAAAAACTTGTAATATTATTTTTGAGCAGAAGACAACCATAAGAATATTATAAATAGAAAATATGTCATGTTATTTTTTGATTATTAAAATCTATTCAACCTCACTAATTTATCCTTTTATTAAAGATGAAGTTGCATGTTTTGTGGATAATACATAAAAATAGTAAAACTTACCTAGGCCTGCTGTTGGAGTAAATTCAGAATCGTCAAACTCTAGTCGTGGCTCATAATCATGGTACTCCGAGAGACTTGTATTATGGTCCTCCTTTTCGCCCGAAGCCCCATGATATGCTGTATACATGACAACATAAATAAACTCCATGATAAAACAATTAAATCAAACCAAATCTACAATACAGACCTTGAAACACTCTCACTGGATTCAGTTTAGGGTGGTGATCTGACTCCATTGCAAAAACTCAGCAATTTAAGCTTACTCTTATCAATATTTCTATTTCACAACTACCTGCCTATATACAATGTCACTTCACTTCCTCTCGAATTAGCGAGCGCTAAGGTAACTCAAAACTTTCAAAAAATTGGCACATTCTAGGTAGATACTGTTTTTATTACGATACGATAAAGCAATCAAGCAAATATTTATTACAATTAGTGAATAGAAAGTGGGTATGGATAAGTAAACAGTCCAGTCAGTCATTGAATAAATCTTACTTGGTTGGCGGAAACAATTGGTAATTTTCTGTAAACAATGCTCAAATTATTCTTGAATCGACTTTGTATAGAACGACTTTACCAAAAAAATAAAATATATTGGTGAATAGAAACACACCTTTTTCCGTAATATTTACTCTGATTTTCCCGTCAGGGACGGCAAAGGGTATAAAGCCTATACGCTGTATACAGCCTCGTCTTTTTTAATTCCACTAATAGAGAGACTTCTAATTTCACTGATAATGTCTGATTAATGGATGATCAAAGGATCATGAATGAAGATACCCCTTTCCTAAGCTTTCAGTAAAGGGTAAATTTTTATTTATAACTCCGTGACTTCTTGAGAGGGCACGAATAGACATCGCCTTTTCTTTTGTTTCACTTGCCAACATTCTTAAAACCCATCATTACCTACTGATATCCGACAGAACACAATAATTACCAAAATCGGGCTCTCATTAGTTTGCTAGCTGGACATACAGATTATACATGACACGCCAGCTGTCAAATGCGTTACAGTTTTTTTTGTCTCGGATATGCTGGCAACAAATGACGCACATCACATAATTATAACTTTTAGACAGATCCGTAAAGACCTCGCGTAATTTTTAGGCAATGGTCGAATCCTATGACTTTTCTACTCTTTTCTACAACAATATAGTAATACATAGTAATACCCATAACAACGTTGACTAGAGTGATTCTTAGATTAATCATGCCTTTGTCTCCTCTCTTGAATAAGTGTTATATTACGAAAATCAAATCACTCAAATTATCCCGTTCTGTAGTGAGACTGCGAAATTTCGTTAATTTGGGCTTTGAAAAACTTGCATAAGATTTGTCTGCTATAGATTGGTCTGATGTTTTGATGGCTAACAGGGTGAATGCCACTGTAACATAGGTGTTAATGGATTTTTTTGACCAACACTCACCGTTGCGTATTGGAAACTTAGAAATCCCTCTGGGCCAGGATTACCTATACCAATGGTGCCTATGGCCATGACAAGGCGGAATATAGCTTTTCATAAATTTAAGCGGGGCAGATCGCCTGCGAACTGTGCTGTTTTTAAGATCTACTGAAATTACCGCAATCAGATGTTGAAAGCATCTGACCGTTTATGAGAATATTTTACTGATTTTTAGATTCCTATATTTTCAGCGTGAGCAATGAGTATTTTACTGGCAACTCCTGCCTTTGTAATATTTCTTAATTTTTGTATTAATTTACAATCATTTTTAATAAATTAGTTTCAAGTAAACCTTTTTTTTTTGAAAATTCCCGAAATTTTGAACACATGCGCGGGCTAAAGATATGATTAAATCAATTTTTAACAGACTATTATCATTTGTTTAGATCTCAGATAACATAATAACACTATTAGAATATGATCAAATAACATTTCCCCCCATACATTAGTGACCCACTTTACTGTATAATTATTTAATGAAAAAGTAAATAAGTCTAGAATTTAAAAAAAAGTCTTTTAAACTATTAAAGATACCATAACTCGTTATCAAGACGCTTTTACACCGAATTGTTTATTTTTCAATAGGCACAAGAACAAGTTTGTAACTAATGTTGACCATGTTTTATATTATTTAATCTTTCATGAAATATTTTATCAATTATTAAGATACAATTTTGGACCTTCAATTCAAAATAGTGTTATCGAGTTAAAGGATATTTATGAAATAAAATTTTAACCAAGGCTTATACGTTTTTTTATTAACAATCAAAGTATTAATCAATAACAATTCTGTTAAAGAGGTAGTCATGACCCAATGCCGTATTTTTTAAATGTTAGAATTAGTCATGATTAAATGTATCCTCAGAGTAAACATACTCTGAGAGTAAACCCAATAAATAACCCAACCCAACCCAAAAATAAAGTTACAATACAGAAAAAAACACAGTTATGAGGGAATCGATTTCAATTTATATCTCAAGTAAAAACTCCCGTTCTCTATCATTCACAGAATTCTTGCTCGCCATTTTGCTCAATTTTACAACACAACCATGACTGATTGATGGCGGCCACTCCAAACACTGAATAGGCTTGTTGAAAAAGTATCGATATAGATCGATATTTTTAATACATTATATCAATATTTTTAGCCTATACATATATTTTAATCCTATATATCGACAAAATATCCAATATCGTAAATTGTATAAAAAACGATGTATTGTTTTTATTTATTTAACTAGAATCCAAAACGGTGTAGGAATTAATGAAGAAAAGTAACTGTATTGGGTCGTGACATCTGGCGATTGAAATTAAAATTTCTTTTAGTAGCTTACAAATCTATTGTCATTGCATTAGTATTTGTGATCTGATCACTAATATTATTTCATATGTGTAGGTACATACATAGAAATGGATGCTATTTTCCGCTATTTTTTTTCTAAGCCACTCCTATGTGTTGATTTCTGTCCTGCAGAGCGAAAAAGCACGATAAACAGAAGGTTAATATTGAATGAAGCAATAAAATTTGTCGACATCATTTTAGAGATTATGTATATAGGTATATACAAAACTTTGGAAACCGCAAGGTATAATCAATATTAAACCCTCTTCAATTACTTTGTATATCAAAGTCTAAATAAAAAAATAAACAAAAAATAACCTAGGCAAAACAGAAAATTAATATATAATGTGAAAGATAATAAAATTTTAGCTTCGTCGAAGTCCTTCGTCCACCTTTTGTTTTAATGATTTTCGCGTATATTTTAATTAACTTGTTCCATTCACTTTCTAATAATTGCTATAATATGTTCTGAGCTCGTAGGAGAACGATTTTTCACCCTCCTGTCGAGTTCATCCCATACAAGTTCTATTGGATCAAGATCAGGTGACTGCAATGGTCATTGCATGATTTTTAAAACCTCATCTCCTTTTTCTTCAAAAAGTTCTGGCACAATTTAGACGAATATTTGGGATCATTATCTTATTAAAATGTGAATTCAGGACCAATTAGATTTAGTCCACAGAGTACTATTGAGTCCTGAAGGATTTTCAATTAACCTTCTTTGTTCAATTTTCCGGTTAGCCTCACAAGATTTCCGGGTTTATTGTTTTCAAAACACCCAAACCAACACATCAACATCACCATGTTCCACAGTTGGCACTGTACACGCATCGGAAATCCTTTCTTCTTTTGAGCGGCACACAATCACACGTATATTGGATCCGAAAATCTGAAACTTCGATTACTCCAAAGAACATTTTCCCATTGATCTGTAGTCCAGTTTTTATGTGTCTTTGCCCATTCTAGCCTATTAGCCTCTAGTCCCCGGCCTATAAGTTGAACCTGGTTTTGAAATCACGTGACATGCGCAGTAGCAAGTTAGGTACCTACATTATTCACTACTGCGCATGTCATGTGACTTATATGCCGGGAACTGTACTTATCTTGTGTAGAATGTTAGTATGGGTTTCTTAGCAGCAAAACATCCTCTTAGACCTACAGACAGAAGTCGTCGTTTAATAGTTGTTACTGAGATGGGCGTTTCTCGAGTACTATTCACAGTTACGGTAACTAACAGGGTAGATTCCGTTTAGACAGAACTCTGATGAAGTTATCCTCTTGATAAGTTGTGGTCTTAGGCCTGCCTGATCATTTTCTGTCTGTGTTTGTTCCATTTTCTTGTTTTCGAGCAATTGTAGTGAACACCTTTACAAAAAATTCCGAGCCTTGCTTCAATTCGACGTTCACTGTATCCTTGTTTTTTCTGTTCCGTGATCCTTCCTCACGAAGAGTACAAATAACTTGCTTTTTGCCATTTATATATATATAATAGCCGTCACCCGCCCATCGAAACGGGCGGGTTAGACTGACATGTGTACCTATTAATAATTTATCAAAGATAACAAAAATTGAAAAAGTTAATTGTGGGTTTAAAAGCAAAAAAGTAATTTTGGCTCATTTATGAAGTTAGAATCGGCTCAATGATATTTACAATAATTTACCTCTTTACAAAAATTAAAAACCAATTTACAAATATACTTACATATGTTTTCCTTCAAAGTGTGCACCTCCATTATCAATACACAGACAGGCAATCCTGACGTTTTGACTCTTTTACAGGAGTCATGATCACAGGATGACTAAGGTAATGGTTGTTATATATTTTCAACTACCTTCACAACATTTTAATTAGGCACATTCCTATTTGTAAAATTTTATATAAATCAAATCGTTTTATTTTACATTTTATTTAGTTATTAAATTCTCACCACGATTACACTGTACTTCAGAATCTACTACCAGTTCAGAAATTGGGAGGCCTTTCTGAGAAGAACTGGCAAAAGGAACTTGGGTAGGGGGACGGATCTCCATCTTATTGTTATTATTTGCAAAAAGAGCTAACTACATCACCAGCAATGTGTGTCTTTGGAAGTATTATGTTTTAGATTATTGGATCCTAAGCAGGTGGAATGCTCCAACCTTCGTCTCTTTTGAAATTAGGATGTTTCCTGATTTCAATAACCTCACATAGCATCCTAGGAACAAATGTTTGTTCCCTAGTGTGAATTTGAGGTTTATCAAATCGGATGTAGTGGTTTAGCCCCTTAAAAGCACGCTCACACACTGCAGACCTATTATCGCCCCTGTTTTATGTCGGCTACATCTTCTACATGCATAAATTATGAAAAACAGTTGTTTTATTCAAATGTGTATTGAGCGCAGAAGTGTAAGAACTAATTAGTCATTGTTTCTCAATTCCGTTTGGCCCCTACAAAAAGTGAAGAGGAAGTGTACAATCTTTAAAAATAGTTTATATTGCTTCACACATATTGTTCAATTACTCAAAATTATATATAATCAAAGTAATCATGATTTCTTACATAGGACTATATTTTAAATATTTCTAAGGGCAAGAATGATTTTAACTTCAAATAAGGAATAAATAAAAATTAAAATAATCATGTAATTTTCTATTAACTTTACTATAAATTTATGCATACAATCATTTATAATATTTATAACATAATTTATGATCATTAAAGCGTTTAACTGATAGATTTTAATATCTAAAATAAAATTCAAATCTTTAATGTATCTCAAACTTTAATTTTGTGAACAAATAATTGTTTTAAATATTTTTCTATAGTTAAATGCCAAAATGATTAACAAAAATAAAATAATTTATGCTAAACATTATCGGGGTTACATAAAAATTGTAAAGATGTTAAAATGCAATCAAGAGAGTTTTAGTGACTTAGAAAGGTTGGATAGTAGACAGGATGCTCAAAAACACATTGACAACATCTCTAGTAAATTTTAAAATATAACCCAATTGTTCTGCTTATATATTTAAAATTATTCCAGGATAGTTTTGTGCATCTTCAAGTTACTATAACATGGGGAACCCTCCCCATGATGTCAAAAGATACTCTGCTTATTACAATTACATATGATCATTACTTCTCCATTCAGTTTTTCTATCATTATAATTGTAAGTGAGCTAAACTCTGCTTATCAAAGTCGAAGTTTATTTTGTTCTATACTTAAACTTAATTCTTCTAAATTCTTGAACACATTGTTAGATGCTGGTGGTTTCTCAGTGAAATGTTTATAAGAAATTAGAATAGCATGCCATCCGGCAGCCTTTGCTCCTTTATAGTCCATGTTTATATCATCACCTATATGAAGAGCTTCACATGGTCTCACTGACTTGCACTTTTCTAGAGCATGTGTAAAAATCCTCTCATCAGGTTTGCTATATCCGACCTGATAAGAAGTCAGTACAAATTCAAAATAATTTTTAATTTTTACACTGCTTAATATTTCATTTAAACGTGGATCAAAATTTGAGATTACTCCAAGAGATTTACCTTGATTTTTCAATTCAATAAGCAGTCTGTTTCCCGCAGGTGCCACACACCAACATTTGGCAGTTTTAAATTCATTAATAAGCTTATTAGCTATTGTATCTACATCTGCTGAAGGTGGAAGGTGTCCTTCGAAAGTTTTCTTAACAACTTCAGTCCACCATTCCTCCCATGTAATTTTAGATCTGCCGAAGTTAGGATATTTGTGAAGCATCACTTTATAGCTATCTTTAAATCGCCCTTTAACAAATTCTTCATTTCCAGTAAAGCCATGATCACGAGCTATTAAAGTGTAATATTGCCATGCAGGCATTCGAAATTTTAATAAGGTATTAGTGACATCGAAGGTGATCAATTTTATACCCCGTAGACTCATTTCACAGACTGTACGAAGAAGAATGCACAGATTGGATATTAGTTACAACATATTTCTCCTGAAATTTACCACATAAACCTTCCTTGTGTTTGGCAGAAAAAATCGCTTGCGAATGATTACCAGCGCTGAGTAATAAATTATCAGTTTTCGGCAAGGACACGTTTGCTAACTTCAATAGCGCTGACACAATACGCCATTTTGCTTATATAAGTTTGTTTACAAACTTGTTAACAATTGTTAACACTTGTTAACAATGGTTTTGTGCAATCATTCATATAATAGTAACTCGTCTTCTTCAATATTGCCATTCACTAAATTATTCAATATATTATTCATAGTTTAAAACTTTTCACTGCATTTGATAAAAATATATTTAATTGTCCTAGAGGAAAATAGCTATTTACGATTTGACAGCGCTTATCGCTCACGATCGCCATTTTGTTAACAGTCGCTTATAAGCGATTTTTTCTGCTAAACACAAGGCTTGATTCACATATTAAATAGGGATGTAAAAAAACTATTAGTCAATTCAAGTAATGAATAAACTTTTTTCTGGCAATATTTTAAATAATATTTAAAGGTGCTGTGGGTATTGGATGGTCAAATAAAATAATTAATGTAGTCCGAGATTTAATAACTTACGCACAATATAAAATCTTCAAAACAAATATCCCAAACTAGACTACAAATTAATTTCAATTTGTCAAAAAACCAAAGCTGTTACAAATTACAGTCACAGTAATCCAATTCGCAGAGGTCGCTAATTAAATCACTCTTTTTGATTGAAGATTGCTTTAATCGATTCTTAAATCAGAGCTTTTTTTCTGCTTTAAAAATAATAATAATAATAATGTTTGTTTCGGAACGGGTCCATATCATTTGTTAGTTACAATTATAGACTTAAAATGGTAGTGTTAGTAAAAATAATACAAGGAAATACTATAAAACTATTATAAGCCCGCATGCAAATTTGTGCAGCGGCACAGTATCAAACTGTCCCATCTGGCAGCTATGTAGACAGGACGCTGTTCGAGCTAGCCCTCAGTCTCGAGAGCATAGATGTGCAGCGTGTTTGCATTATTGCGTAAAAATTGTTTACTCGCGTCGATGCAAACATACCGGAGGCATTGCATGGCCGTGACAATCCGAACAGCACCCTGAATCCATTATTGTACTGGACACGAAGTGCGCTGTACGTTCCATGCGTGTATCTAGACCACAGACTGCACGTCTAGAAAGTTTGGCAGTATGCTCTAAAAAGCGTTGCTTTAACTTCGTTTGTACATCGTGGAAATCTGTGGGCAAGCATATTACAGCGAACAGACAGCGCCCTTCGTTCCCTCTCGATATCGGCACTGTCCTTGATAGGGATGTTGCGGAAGCATTTTTTTTCACATCCGTGGATGCGGATGCGGATCTGTACAAAATACTGAAGTGTTGGTTTGGTAGGGTAAAAAAAAAGACTATGGTCGGCATAAGATTCGCAGGCAGGTGGGAGCGACGAAAGTACAGCGTGAAAAACATCGCCAAGATCCTAGGAAGGTGTTTTGTAGGTACTCCACACTGAGGCC
Source organism: Calamotropha paludella (assembly GCA_927399485.1). Classification (NCBI taxonomy): domain Eukaryota; kingdom Metazoa; phylum Arthropoda; class Insecta; order Lepidoptera; family Crambidae; genus Calamotropha; species Calamotropha paludella. Next base: position 24,323,634 of record OV656803.1, on the reverse strand, counting down.
GTCGTGCCCGGGAGATTTGCCTTTCACCATACCCTCGATAACCATTTTAATTTCTTTAGGGCTAAAGCTTATACTCCGTCATCGCAAAATTAAAGGGTTTTTTATGCTATAAATTGTATGCTATTGCAAAAAATGCAAGGATTCGTACAAAAAAGTATTATTGGAGCGGAGCGAGCGAAGCTCCCATGGATCAGCTTCATGTCTGTTACGCCATTACTTCCCGAGTTCTTAACCGATTTTAATATTTTTTGTCTAGAATCGAATCTACAGGTTTAGGACTAGATGGTGACGGAGCACGAATTTTGAAATTCGCAAAATTCCCATCGAACCAAAAAACATTTTTTTATGTATTACGCTCCGCTCCAATAAATGTTGCTTGTGAAGCTTTATGCTTAGCGACTGCATCGCCTAGTAATAATGAAATTAAAAATGCAAGATTCATATTATTGGTTGCTTTAGGATATGTCACAAATAATACTTTATGGTAAGTATTCAGATAAGTGGTACTGTAAAGAACTTCGGCAAATCGTTAACAAACACTTTTCTTGGACGCCTATCACAATTATCACAATTGTATCATTAAATATTCCCATTTTTCACCATCATTTCTATGATGAAGTCAAGAGACTTCTGATGTACGTCCTCAGACATCAGGGGTTCTTCACACAGAAATACACTCAAGTCAGCATTACCAAAAACCAAATTTGAAATTCGGTTATTAACGTGACGACATAAATTAAATTGTTCCTAGTTACATTCAGATAATATATTAAAAAAATGAATTTATTCTGCTCTCGAAACTCCGGATGGTACCAAGGGGCTACCGGGTGTTAAAGTGTCATCCTGACAAAAAATAATAATTTGAGACAATTTGACAGAAAAATTAATAAATTGTGAATTAAATGAAATCCCACACTTTTCACTACATAGATATAATGTACATATGTGTATTTTTCTGGCTCCCTTTTGGCTTTATTGGTAATCGTTACCCAAATATCCTCGACCATTCCGGTCTCTGACTGACCGTTAAAAGCACTCCACCACCGTACTTTTCGAGAGAGCTTTGGTAATTTCTGACACGACACCAAACTAAGTAAATTTCATCAAAAAACTCACTATCTGAGATAAAGCCGTCTCAGTTAAAGAAACTACGTCATATGAGTTATGAAGTAGGTTCCGTTTTAGTATATGTGTTTTGGTGCGCTGCAAATAAAATTCCATTCATGAAGTGAATAGTTTATAACCCTTTGGTTATAAACCATTAGGTGTTTGTGAAAATAGCAGCAATTGCCTTTTCACGCTCTTTCTTAATAAGTCCACAGGGAGGGTTTAGTAAACCCCACACTTTTACTTAAAACTAGGATAAGTTTATCATAATCTAAAATAAGAAATTACTGCAAACTAAGCTGCATGGGTTATATACCTTTTCCTCCTATCAGGGGAAAAACTTAATAAAATCAAAAAAGTATAATGACTGCACGTTAATCTAATCAGTGATTTTTTATTTCGTACATGTATAATAAATAAAACATAGTGATTATACACTCTTTGGTACATAGGTACTCTACTCTTTCTTTAGTACTTCTTATCTGTGCAGTCTGAATTCTAGTCGTACTGTGGTCGTACTCAGGAGTAAAACGTAGTGATTACATACTTTGATCAGGAGCTTTATGAAGGGATTTAAGGAATTTGAAGTACCTACTTGTACGTTTCATTGCTTAATTGAAGTAATTTTCAAATATGGTGTATGTCACAGGAGGTGAGATTTGACAACATAAATTTAATTGTGCTTGCAATGTTTCCTTTGGCCACGTCAGTGTTACAATTATAGTGATCTTTTGTCCTAAACATCATTAGTTAAATATTAGATTACTCTATTTTGTAGTCAAGAAAGTTACTACTCAAAAGGACATGATTATCTATATTTTATATTGACATATCAAGTAGATTTGGTTGGAGGATAGCAAAGGATATTTAAGGTGTCTAGGACTTGGATTTTGTTTTTGTCTAACTGAAAACATAAAACTAAGAGAACTAATAACTACAAAAATTTAGAAAACACGAATTGTGTAACGTACTAATGGTATAACAACGACATTTCAATATATATCCTAGTCCTTAACATAACACTGCTCATTTACTACTTAAACCAAAGCCATAGGAAAAAAATATTGAGTAAAAAGCGTTTTATTTAAACCTTTGTGGGGAGAAGCTCCTAGCTGGGGGAATGAAATAATAACAAGTGCATGTAAAAAATATTTTTTTTTATTCAATTTAAGAAATTTATTTTGATAAAAAAACAAGGTGTTGATTTATTCAACACTGCCCTTCAGGGTGTATGAAACTGAACAAAGCATGGTACAATGCACAATAGAAATTTGCATTTTGTGCACTGAATTTTGGATGTTTTGTTAAGACTGATCCAAGCAAAAACCCAAAAAGGACAGTTATGGTCGAGTTGATATTAATGAAAATTGTTTATTTCAACGGTGAAAATTAACATGATTATTACCATGGATTACATGTCTATAATATTTGCAAGGCAAACACATGGTATATAGTAGTGATGTAACAAATATTCGCATTCGCATTCGCGAATATTCGCATAGTTTTGCATATTCGCATTCGCAAAACTCTGCGAATGTTTTGCGAATATGAATATTAGAAAAAAACAATTTGAAGATAATAGTATGTTCATAAAATTAAAATCCATTCATTTCTCATGTTTTTTAATGCAAGAAAAATTTAATTACCCCCGTAAATACATTATTAGTCTTAACTTTGCATCTAGCTCATTCAGCATCGCAAAGTGTGAAATAAGTCCATATTTCACTAGGATTTGATTTACTCATGTTAATAAATCACTATTGAAACTCTAATTTCAAAATTCACTTGTTTTGTTTACGAAAAGACCGGCGCGAGCGGAATGACACTTCAGTTGGATGAGTTCATTCATATCAACTCGGCAATCCGAATGAGAAAGCCACCATGCCATAGACAATTGGCGCCAATTTTGAACTAACACTAAATATTCGCATTCGCATTCGCGAATATCGGTACCAGATATTCGCATTCGCATCTGCATTCGCGAATGTTCAAAAAATGACATTCGTTACATCACTAGTATATAGTATTATTTCTATAATAGACTCATCTAAAGTTAAACTAATAAAAAAAATCCCAGATTTAGAGGATATTGAATATTTTTTCATATAAATATTTTGCAATAATTAATTAACCTTAAAGTCTAATATGTAATCTTGAAATTTTGCATCTCACATTTTTATTAAAATATTAAATATAGTTTTATCATAAATTTGCTCTCAATTCTTCATACAAAATTTTGATGAATGCGCAGTGATTAATAAATACATGCACACAACAAACCAAAAATTTAGTCAACCGCGAGTGCTCAGAGCGTTCAACGTCACTTTAGAGAGCGAGTTCTTCAATCGCGAATTATTGTATTTGCACACATTATTGTGTTGGACAAGGAATGTAACATTTTCAACATTTTGAATTTAACTTCACTACATACATCAATTAATTAATTCTATCTTGTACCCCATTTCGTTTATTGAATGAGTTTCTATTTTATGTATTTACATAAATATTATATCATTATTTATTTTTTAGTATATATAACTATAGCATTAAGCAAAATGGGAAAGTGAAAGGAGAGGAAAAGGAACCAATTTAAGAAAAAAACCATTCTTTAAAATTGGTATGTGTGTACAACATAGCATCTCCTAGTTTTAGATTGATTCTGTTACTTGTAAAAATAACGAAACCGTTGCAGCCAGAGATGTCAGGGACTTCGATATCAAAATAGTCTCAGACAGTGCATCTGTACTTCAAGCCCTACAAAGAAATACCATAACACACTCAAATCCATTGTAATCAATAACAAAGTAACTTTGCAATGGATGGAATTGTAGGCAAACAAAGAATGCAGTTCCTGAAGCCTCTATAATACTTGCCCGCAACCTCATCAGATTGAACAAGGACGAGATCGGCAAATATATTGGTACAATAACTGGTCTCTCTCTCTGGTACAATAACTATCTCAACAAACACTTATTTGTCATAGGTGTGACTGACAGCCCTCTATGCAGAGGCTGTATGGAGGTAGAGGAAACTCCACAGCATGTAGTCTAGGAATGTACAAGTGTGGCAGAGCAAAAGGCATGACTACTCCAATCTTCGGCATCTCTCCCTGAAGCTTACAGTAGCCTGAAAAGGCTTCTAGCATTCTGGGATGACTTGGGTTGGCTGTAACATATGAAATATTCATAGAGGATGAAAACGATAAACAAGTTTTAGTTATAAATGGTAAATTTATGAGAAATTTCAAAATATTGCATATCATAAGCCTTTGATTGTAGTGTTTAAAATGATCAAAGAGACACGAAAAAGCCTTCTTTCAACATTTCATTTTACTTGCTAAATGTAGAATATAAAACTTGAAATCCTCAATCTCAATGACCACGCAGTGAGTAGTTTTATGTGCGGGGTATTCTGGTCTGGAACAAGTTGTGGCTTCTCTTGACATACCTTGTTAAGTGATAAATTGTTTGCAAGTGCTATAGTCAGGTTTGTAAGCTTTGGGAATTGGCCAAAGAGTAAAGCATGGCGGACGCAATTAAAAAGGAATATGACATGGCTGTGCGCAATGGTGACGTTGATTCACATGGAGTTCCCATGATAACTGTGGTAGTGGACGCGTGCTTGTCAGAGTGTTCATATAGTAAAATACAATGCATTATCGGGCGCGGCGTTTATTATTGGCTACAGGAGGAAAAAAGTTTCATATATTTCGGTGAAAATTAAGTAATGCATGGTTTGTACTAGGGATGTTGCGGATGCATTTTTTTTCACATCCGCGGATGCGGGTGCAGATTTTAAGAGGCTCACATCAGAGAATGCGGGTGCGGATGTGTTGGTTTGGTAGGTTTAAAAACACAGTAATATTTATCCTTTCTTTATTTAATAATAAAGTAGTGAGTGAATTACTGTTACTGATTAATTATTTTAGTAATGAAATTAAAATATTGGAGCATTATATTTAATGAAAAGTAGAATGGCCGCCTTTTCGGACTTCAGTTTGTTTAGCAAGGGTTCGTATATTAATTCTGCGCTACTAAATAACTTCACTTGGAACAGTGGCTGGTGGCCAGCTGATAAGTGCTATTTTAGATAATAGTTTGAACTCGCTTTGATAAACACCATTTAAGAGGACTCTCATTAAAATTTATTCTCGAGAAGTAACTCCTTCTTGAAAATGCTTCAGGGCTGACAATTTCTGGTGTTTCCTGACTCTCCTCATCGTCACTTGATGAATCGAGCATCATGTCAAGATCATTAATTAAACAGGACTGACGTCCTGTACCTGAGGTCCCTGGTCGTTCCGTACCTGTTTCCATGGAATCTGTCATTCTCATTTTCTTCGCTCTTTCGGTACTTGGAGATATTGTTCGGGAAGCCAAGATGTCTTCGGTGTTTCTGCTAATCTTCAATATATCATCTTTAATCTTTTCCTCAGTCGACACGCGCCACTCGCCGGCCCCTCCCCTTTCTTTCTTGTCGCGACCTGCTACATATCCGCATCGATTTATATGGATGCGGATGTCTCAATCGATGCGTATGTTCCGCATATGCGGATGCGCATGCAACATCCCTAGTTTGTACAAGAGCAGAAAATAAAAAAAAGACGATACCTAAGCACATTTGCTTAAACAATTATGAAGGCTTCTCTAGTGGTAGGGAAGTTGCAGCATTCGTTGAAGGGTTTAAATCTTCAGTACAAACTCAGGGCCTAATTTATTTTAGACTGATAGCAGACGGTGATTCAAGCACCCATGGAAACAGGAAAAGTAAACCGTCTGGAAATTTATTAGTAGAGAAAATTGAGTGCACCAATCACTTATTGCGTAACTATTACACAAAGTTAGATGAACTAACTAGAACTACTACTACTACTAATTAATACAAAGTGTGGCCTCCTCTGTTATGGAGAACTTGCTGGCACCGATTATTCATATAATCGATGAGACTGTTAATGTTATCCTGCGGCAATTGCTCCATATGAAATTTTAGTAAGTCCATCAGTTGTTGGGTTGTTGTCACTCCATCCAAGTCCTTTAAAACACGTCTCTGGAGCATGTCCCATGCATGTTCGATGGTGCAACGTGAAATCGGAGCCTAGCGTTTGTGCGAATGGACGGACCTAGAAGGCCTTAGAACATCCTCAACGTAATTTACAGCGTTCATGTTACCATTGTTATTCATGGCAGCACAGAACCGATCGTTGTGGAGATCTTTGGGGGAGGCCTATGTCCAGCAGTGGGCGTTGTACGGCTGATATGATGATGATGATGTTACTATTTACAAAAACGAGCTCAGTTCGTCTGTTCATACCCGCCCATACCATAACTGTTGAGCCGTTGTATGGATGCACTTCCTGAACGCACCTCAGTCTTTCAGTATTTCCAGGACGACGGTACACTCTTAACCCTTTAGTATCAGGCTTGAACCCAAATCGAGACTCATCGCAAAATAAAATTTTATCCCATTGTTCCCGGGTCCATGTAATGTGTTCCCTACACCATTCATTTCGACGAGCGCGATTCCCGTGATGTATCGGTGGGCACCTAATTGGCCGTCGTGCTCGTAGGCCATACTCATGCAGTCGATTTCGCACGGTTTGGCAGCTAACAACAACACCACTTGAATTTTGTAGCCTTAAATCCCTATCTACCGTTTTTTTTTTTTTTTTTTTTATAGAAAATAGGCATGCGCTTGACCACTATCTCGCCTGATGGTAAGCGTCGATGCGATCTAGGATGTGACGCGCTTGCCTAGAATACACCTATTCACTCGTGATTTAAGGACCCCTAAATTGTATTTGTCAGGAAACACAGACTTAGGCAAAGAGTTCCACTCCTTAGCGGTACGTATCATAAAATTGGACCCAAAACGCTTAGTGCGACTCTTTGGTATATCCACCATATAACGGTGTCGCCAGTTTGTAAGTCTGGTTGTCCGATGAAAAAATGGGGACGACGGAACAAGGTTGTGCAATTCAGCTGCACACTCTCCGAAATGTATCCTATAAAATACGGATAGGCTCGCTACCTTCCGTCTATGCTCAAGGCTTTTGAGCTTTTTACAGAAAAGATCTTCATTGCCGATGAGCCTCTTGGCCCTCCTCTCAATGGACTCAAGCGTCTGGAGCTGGTATCGGGCGGAACCGTCCCAAAGATGAGAACAATACTCCATACACGATCGAACTTGTGCTTGGTAAAGGGTGAGCAACTGTTCCGGTGTGAAGTATTTTCTCACCTTCGCCAGAATGCCTTCGCCAGAATGCCAAGTTTTTTTGAAGCCACTTGAGCCAATGAAAGAGCCAAAATTGAGAGTTGGTGACAAAGACATACCGAGAAGCTCAAGATGGTCAGTGATCGGCACGGATACACCTCGGAAAGTAGGAGTCAAGTTGAAAGGACTCCTTTTAGCGGAAAAAAGACACGCCTGGGTCTTTGACGGATTGAACCTTACTAGATTGGCATCGCTCCATTCGGAGACAGCCTGCAGAGATAGGTTCATGCGGCTAACCATCGCCTCTCTATGACGCTGGATCTGTTCAGCACTGGCTCGTGCATCAGACATATAGGTCTCTACAACAGTGCTGTCATCTGCGTACCCCAAAATACCGGGCAAAAGCAGGTCATTTATATGCAGCAGAAAAAGTGTTGCAGAGAGAACGGAACCCTGAGGGACGCCGGCATTGATAGCCAAATGGTCAGACGAGCTACCGTCAATGACAACTCGTATTGACCGATCTCTCAGGAAGTCCGATATCCAGACACACAAACCAGTGGGAAGACCATATGACGGAAGCTTGCTAATAAGGCCCTCATGCCACACCCTATCAAAAGCCTTCGAGATATCAAGAGAGACGGCAAGCGCCTCACCATGCCTCTCGATGGCTTCGGTCCATTTGTAAGTGGCGTATGCTAGAAGATCTCCGGCAGACCGGTTCCGGCGAAACCCCTATTGCCGGTCACTAAGGAGCAGGGGCGTGCATTGGTTTTCCAGCGCGGTAGGCACTGTAGATCTAACTAGTCGTAGTTGCGCTTATCATTTAAAAATTCCTAATATTTGGTAGGTAATATGGCTATGGCTGCACTTTTTTGCAGGCTTTTCAGGCTTTTGGAAAAGCCGTTGTTGTTGTTATAAGTTTTTTGTCACTTCACATCATCACTCACGATTTACGAATACCGGGTATAAATAATTATACGAGTAATAATACACTGACTGAGGTAAATTGAGTAAGAAAAAAAAGACGTTGTTGCAGTTTGTGTCGATTCGATCGAACCTTTTCGTATTACTTATGTATTATATTTATAAATTTTATTTTATTTAAAAACAAGATCAACTCGTCTGTCTTTTTGTAAATAAATTTCTAGTACTTCATTTACTAATGCTTGTCGTATTGATCATGTTTCTTAGCAAGGTTTGTTAAATTATTAAAATCACCGTAACCAGTGTCATTCCACACCGTCTTTGTTGTAGAAAACAAAAGACAGGGAAAGCAAAACAATAAATTCGAACGGCGGCAACCAGCTACCCAAGTATAACTGTCGTAATATTTGGTATTGAAATGTCAGATATTTTTACCTTTCCGTTGAATAAGCTCGATATTTGGAGTTGGTCTAGTAAAAGAAACGATTTTTAATTTATCTATGAACGTAAACTGTCCGAAAGGATAGGTACGTAGTTTTTGTACACAAATCGAATCCTTACAATCGGCACACTGTAATTTCTCCATTATTAAATGCCTAACTTCGATACTTATTTTTAACAAAAAACACTCATCAACATCTTTTTTCTTTACACACAGTACACTACAAACACTCACACACGAAATTAACAAAAAACAACAAAAAAATGCTATCTTAATAGATAATATTGTAATGATATTACTAATGTAATTAAATTATCGGTCGCGCGCGCGTGATGAAGCCAACTATAATACAAAAACACGAACTAAAGGAAGGAGGCACTTGTCGGCGGCATTGTTACATTTTTCGTTTATACGTCTCAACACTTATGACATCGCAATAAAGTCGAAAGTTGTTCAACTCATCCGTTCTCGTGCGGTAGCGTATTCATCTCATCTATTGCGTATAGGACCGAGTGAGACACATATAGGGTCGGGGGTCGTCGGTTTATCTCGCTCGGCAAGTAAGCTTGCTTACCTATGAAACTAAAATACTTTTAAATTACGTAGCTCATGTTTTAGAACGTTACACGGAGAAAGAGAGCACTTTATTTAGCGGCCGTATAAATTTGACCAATACTTTTTTTAATTATGTTGTATGAAACGCTGTTCGCTTCGAATAGGCAATCTCTAGACTGCTTACCGTTACTGTACGTAGTAAGGAAAAACTTACTGGGCGGGTGCTCAATAGAAGTTTGGTTGAGTATAGAATTACGGAACCAATTAAACAAAATTAACTTTAATACTAGTAGTATATTATTTATGTTCTTAATGAGGTAGGCACTGCCTAATTGCCTATATGGTAAGCACGCCCCTGCTAAGGAGGTCATTTTCTTCTAGATACCACAGCAGCCTGTGGTTCAGTACACGTTCCATTATCTTGCAGAGAATGGACGTGACCGAGATGGGCCAATAATTGATAGGATCAGCACGACTGCCCTTTTTAGGCACAGGTTGCACTGTTTTAATTATTCCATGATAAAAATAAAACTGTACTAAACTATTTATTATTATTTTTAATAATGTATATAGATCATTTTGAAATGTAAATGCATTGATCGCTTTAAAATAAATTACCCAATTTATTTTAAAGCGATGCAAAGCAATTCAAACTAAGTTCGAAACAGGATGGAGCTAAAGTAAAAATAACTTAAAAGGATTCTATTCACTCTCAATCAAATCAAATGTAAGTTACCAACTTTTGTTTTTCAATGGCCTGAAGTAAAATAAAATAAAAATTTAAAAATAATTAATTTTCAATAAAAAGTATGGTGTCTAATATATCGACAAAGCCCCATAAAGGGTTAAACTATTTTATCCAACAGCACCCATTAAAAGGTTTAGACATTTCTTGTTTCATCAAAATTATTCTGTTACCAGTCATTTACATCTAAAACGAAATTCTAAAAAAAATGTATAATAATTAGATTTTTTCTTTCCTAGACGCCCTTTGCTATACTCCAACTGTAGATTCTCACCAAAGTCCTCATATATTTCTGCATGTTTTTAAGTTCTAACAACAAAACTAAAGTGTAAATCAGTTCAACCGACTCAAAGAAATAACTACGACATTTTGCCTTAATCAATTAAGAAAATAATATTTATTCTGGTGGGTTGATGATCCGTGCAGTCCGTTAGCTAAAAGCTTGCAAAGCCTCACACTCATGTTAAGTTTTAAATGGCTGTATATGTTTATTTCATTCAGTTTGAAATAGTTCTAGCAAAAACATCAATTTCAAATACTTTCTGCAATTTAGCTAACAGATGAAAGTATTATAGTTCTTTTCACATAACACGGATGAAGTATTTTTTATTAATGCATTTTAAGCTGTTATTTTCAAATCGATTGAATACAATATACAAACATTAGTTTGGATTTTTAATAATATCAATTTCTTTAACTTACTTCAAACCTATATGAATATTGCCTAGAACTTTCTGCATATTATAATACTTGCCATAAGATTTTGTAAAATAAGCGGTTTTGTTAAGCTGGTAAGGTCTTTTAATCAACCACCATGTATGAAATATCGCTGTTCAGCTGTGCGGTGTCAGTGTTCTCCACACTTAGGATATTGTACAAGGCAACGAAAAATACTGGGGGCAATGACCATACACCTCCCTTAAACAATAAATGGGCAGCAGTAGTTAATAAATATTTTTATTGCGATCTTAAACCCGTCTGCAAGTGTTGAGATTACGGTAAATATTTGTTCACTTAAAGGGGATGCTTCTCTCCAGATGTGGAGGATAAACTATTTGCACGTACTTGAGAGATATCCCACTGTAAATCCCATGGAGAGTTGGTGGTAAATCATCATTCTAGTAAATTACCCTAAACGAAATAAATTATTTTGCTTTGAGTGTGAGGCAAAACTTGTTCCTTATGTTAGTATGAATTAACCTCATAATAAAAATGATTTAATACTTTTTTAGATGGTAATGTGGTTAAATCCAGCCCTTTCAGTATCTTCGGATGGTTTTGGGGCATCATCAATTTCATATATTTACTGTAAGTATAATAACTAATTATAGTACTATTAAGTAGTAAAAATATTATTTACTTTGATAGGGCAAATGTATTCAACATTTTGTATTTATTATTTGAATTTCAATCTGTAATGTTATTCTTCTGAGTTAACAGCCATCATTATGGATTTTACTGGCATTTAAAAGAACTTAAATATTTCACATAATTATATATTTTTCACATATTGAGAAACAGAAACTAGAAAAAAGAGAAAAAATATTATTCGTCTGTAAAAACTCTGTTATTAACTTGACATTATTATTATATGTATTTAATTAGGTACTTCTTATATTGAAGTTCCTACAACACATTTCAATTTAATTAATTAATATCACACTAAGCCTAAGCCTAAGTGATGGTATAATTTTGTGATGGAGTTATTAAATTTTTTGTCTTGAATTATATGTGTAAGCATTTTAGTTAAAGGGAATAAAACAACTAGGCATTTAGTTGTAGTAATGTAAGTATTAAATTCCTAAAATTATAGCATTTATTATTCCTATTCTTACCTACCTTTGGATTACTTTATTTGTAGGTAGGGGTTATAATGTGTCAGATGGTAACAAATGAGTTGCTAAGCAAGTAAGAGTAAATTTTTATAAAAAACTGAATAAAACAACATCATTTATTTAAATGTTCACAGATTCCAGACTCTTATCAATCCTAACTACTCAAAACGTGGTGATAAATACGTCACAGATTATCGGCCTCCAGGAAGTGGGTGAGTATTATATAGTGTTTCTTGATATCAGTTATTTATAATTCACCTACTATTAGAATATACAGATGTGATATCCAATCGCGTTTGAAGATTATGAAATTAGTGCATTTATAATAACAAGTTGAATTTGGATTCCAAATGAAATATCTTACCAAAGTAAACATTTTGGGAAGTTAGTTATTAAGTTGAGTGCCAATCGTTTCATATCATTTGGGAACGAGCGAGTGAAGCAATAGTATAGATAAGCTGGGAACAAGTGAACTACATTGAACTAAATATAGATTCTGCATTTCTAGGTCAGTTTAGTTCGGGTACGAGTTAACAATACGATACCGTATATAAGCAACCAACTAAATTCAACTAGAGATTGTCTGTTTAACTACTTCTACCATTGCAAGAATCGCAGAAAAAAGTATAACAAACAAAACTATCATCAAACTCTAAGTTATTATCAACTTCCACATTCAAAATTCTTTTACTACGCTGTTTATAAGACTTATGGCCAAGTTTAAAAGCAGCTCTCAGAGTAGCTACATATTATCCCTCGATATAAATAGTGTGTGTACGATCCCTTGTAATAAAAAGTAAAAAAAATTGTCTGAAATCAAAATTGAGAAGGCGTCGCCTAATATTGCACTATAATAAGTTTGTGTTTTAACGTTGTTCCGAAAACGCTTTGTGTAAAGCAGTAAGTTGTTTAATGTAAATGGTTTTTTTAAATTTCAGACCTCCAAAGCCTCCGTCGAAAAAATTTGGTGGTTTCGGCCCCTCCAATTCTGGACCTCCACCACCGCCGATGGGCGGATGCGGATGCGGCTAAGCACTTTCGCAGATCCGGTTAACAGGCGACCCTCACATCTAAATCTTATATTTTTATTTTATTTAAAAGTCGTCAAATTTTTTTTAACAAAGCCGTAACCAAATTACATTACTGTAATAACCAATGGTTGACTGATGGGAAATGTAATAAAAATAACATTGATTCGATTTTAAACTTTAATAACTCCATCACTATCCATTTCCTATTTCTTTGAATGTAACAATGGAATGTGTGTATGTATAGCTTTAGTTTTGCCATTTGATACAGCATGTACATACACGATACACATCTAAGAGTACAGAAAATGTATGTTTCCTCAATCAAATTTAAATTTTTACTCCGATAATTTGATACAATAGCTGTTAAGAAATTATTACTCTTGTAGTTAGTCGATATGCCAATTAAATGTTTTAGGATTTCAAATACTGCTAGATCGCTATATGAGTCTAGGCTGTTGACTTTCTCAAGATGCAATTTGCTAACGGTCAAATAATCGAATGATTTTTAAGTTTGAAGGAAGCTGTCCAAGTTCAACGTAATTTAACAGTTTCCTTTTAGTTAATACAAATTACAAACTTCAAAAAACTTGAAACATTTGTGTATAAATAAATCCCACGAACAAAGTTGCGTCCTCTTAATCCTCCTATATTGCGACCACCGCGTTAATGCGTCCGTATACGGTCGCATTTTGCATTCTGGCTTATTTTGACTAAGTTTCTTCCTGCCATCTATGGGGAAAATATTTTTTTTTAGTGGGATGATTTGTATTCCAAAATTTGGTGATGCAATTTTGGTTCTACTTAATTTATACGGTTCACCTTAACGAGCCAAAGAGTGGAGAAAACGTTGGATAAATAAGGACGTCCGGCCAGTTGTGCCAGAAGATAATCTACGAGTCCGATATTGCGATATGTCTTTTCTAACATCATTTAAAATAATTCAGTTATCATTTCGTACATACTTTCTAGAATAGCTTATGTACATCATTATATAATTAAAATAATCCATGGGATAAAAATGAAACTTCAATTGATTTTCAAATTGTTTTTAAATTAAATAGAAATGTAGTAGTTATTAGTTTTTTTTACCATTAATGATGCGTTATTCTTTTAAGATTAGAAAAAAACGTGTAATGTAAAATTTAAGCGAGATATAAGCGCACGACGGCCTAGAAGCCGGTAGCAATCAGAGCCTGCTGACATTCGTAAAAGTTTTTGACATGACAAAGTACATAATACCTATTCATTAAATTATCTATTGCCATTTAAGAAACATTATTATCATTATTTTTTATCTATAGAAAACATATTTAATAGCGGATTTTGTGAAATCAATAGAATCAGCCGATTAAAGTCTAATATGAATCTTAAATCTAAAAAATGAATCTTATAGCATTACAAATTAATTGGTAAGTTTTTGTTGTAACATAATTTTTGTAAAATCACATTTTGTTATATTAATCTATAGCAAGAATTAAATATTATTTATAAAAAATGTTTCCATAATATGTTCCATGTAATATGAATACTTAATAAAACTAAAATTATGAATTAAACTATCTTCTTTTTTTCTAAATTTTAAGCGATGGACTAAAAATTGAGAATTTAGTTTTAGGTCAACTATATAAAACATATTTCATATTGATTGAAGGAGCTAATGCTAAATGCGAGTTTTTTAAACTAAGCTTGAGTTTCGTTTTCTTTAATATTTAACAGTACATAATTCAAATGTTATAAAACTATGTGATCAAGGCAACTGAGATAGATGATTTTTTCCGAAAAGTTACGGTAACTCATATTAGGGGCGGCTTTATTTTATGTTGAATCTTCATAATTTTAAATGTTCACCCAAATATATTGTGCTTATGCATAACCCTAATAAACACACTGCATCTTGTGAATCTCGTGAGGCATGGGGGCAGAGAATCCAGAGATGGTTTTGCGTGATTCCAAGATTTACCTAAGAAGTGGCGGGTCACTTCTAACGGGTTTGGTTTTTGGTGAGTTTCCGGCGAACCGAAACGGTTTTTTAAGTTAATATACATATTTACATGGTTTTACAAGCTATAGATCGGGTTATTAGCACATTATTAAGGATTTGCTGTTGGAGGGAAGGTTATATAACTAAACGGAGACGGGGAGATGCCTTGTAAATGACCAATCAAATTTCGTTGTTAATATTTCTTTCGTTCAGATTTAGTGATATAGTTTTATTGAAGTTTCTATGAAGTGAAAATTAACTCTAAAATTACAATTGTACGGTATAGCTGTGTACGATGACGTCTTGGGATTTCATCTCCTTGATCTGTTCTCCAAGAAGTTTTAGAACTGTTTCTAAACCACTTGATCATATTAACATGGTAGGGTTAGGAAGCGTGATGTTTATTATTTTATTTATGAGTGGTATCTCTGGCATCAAGATGTCTGATTGAATGTTTGTTATTTGAGAGCTGTTTATGCGATCTTATGGTGATGGACTCGCCTTTCATGACGCAATCTTTTACGAGCGTAATGATTATTCTGATAGGACATTCGTCACAACACGTAAATGGTATGTATTTATCATTTGCAGCTGAGAGCATGAGTGGTACGGGGTGGTAGTGTTGCAGCTGTTTGTACTCTCATCTTTTAGACACAGGCTTTAAATTGAGAAAGCGGCTTATAAACTGTGCATAATTGTATATCTATGTCATAAAGTGTACAGGTTTGTAGAACGTTGTCCGAGATTGTTTGAGTGGGATTTTTATTTCAAATAATAAGTATGATTTGGTCGTTGTGGCCTTGACTTTCAATAGGTGGTATAATGTCAATAGGTTTGGGATGCTGTCGACAGTTATAGACAATTTTTGGAAATGCGTCCTGCTTACTCACTCCTGTAAAGTTCCCATAATAAACATTTGTGATGGCATCTAATAGTGTGTCTTGAATATAGTGTAATTTAGCGAGAATATGGTTAGCGATTACTGATGATATAATCATTAATACTGGCGACATAGTTAATGAAAATGAAAATAACTTTATTCAAATGCACTTAAAAATAAGTACTTTT
Organism: Calamotropha paludella; assembly: GCA_927399485.1. Classification (NCBI taxonomy): domain Eukaryota; kingdom Metazoa; phylum Arthropoda; class Insecta; order Lepidoptera; family Crambidae; genus Calamotropha; species Calamotropha paludella. The sequence goes on along the minus strand of OV656803.1, from coordinate 24,307,733 downwards.
GAATCGTCCAACATTTTTACCTACCACCCGTTCAGGACGTCTTTTAACTGACAAGAAGAATGGCCGCAAGAAACTCGTCAGCTTTAACAGAAGTAACGACATTTACAATATAATACGTCGTCACCATGAACAATCCACAAAAAAAAAAAATTTTTTTTTGTTATGACAATACTAATAGTGTTATGATATCATTATTTCGTTGATTACAACAAAGTCAACAAGTATCTGTACTTACTTAAAGTAAGTATCACTGAACATTGCAATAACATACAGGGAATAAACGACAAATTTAAGAAAGCAACAAGATTTATGTTTAGTATTAGTCAATAATACTGAAGGTTAAAGCAGACCCATTCCCCAAGGCAGCACCCGTTCACGAGCATGACGCATGATACAGCCATCGTTCGCTCAACCATATCTTAGGGAACGTAACGATCCGCACCACATGCCACCACCCAAGAAATGTATTAAGAGAGCATGTCATACTCTAACTACCAGTAATAAATTAGTTTAAAAAAATTAACAAATGCTAATGTTGTATGATACAACCTGTAATAAATAATGTCATGTTGAAATGACACATATTACTTCCATGCATCGCGATCTATTAAATAGTCGTTGACCTTGTAATAACCTTTGGACATGAGCTTATTTTTTACATATATTTTAAATTTATGATAAGGCAAATCTACTATACTTTGTGGAACTTTATTAAACAGTGCTATTCCTTTCCCCAAGAAAGAGCCTCCTGTCGTTTGAAGTCTAAATCTTGGAACGGCAAGTCTATTCTTATTTCTGGTGTTAAAGCAATGTACGTCGCTATTTTTGAAAAAAGTGTTGTAGTGTTTTCGTACATAAATTATATTCTCATAAATGTACTGTCCCGCCACGGTAAGAATATTAATATTAATTTCTGCATTTAAAGCTTGGAGACGTTTTAATTTTTATGTCTAGTGTTTGTAGTGCACATATTAGAAATGTTATTGAAAAGAAACTATTATTTGTAATTTTTGGACTCAATTTAGCAGTCACGGCTTGTCGTACACAATTCACAGCTAGGCTCTCGTAAGTATACAACTCGTTGAGCTCTGGTAGGTACCAGAAAAAAAAAATATATCTAGCTATCAGAAAAAATTAGCTTGCCTATACCGAGATTTGTTGCAGCAAGTGAAGTAAGAAGTGGACTCTATCTAAAGATAACTAGACAAAGGGTTTTCTATCAGAAATGTTCGAGAAAGCTAGGTGGTGCACTAGGAATAAATCTACGCAGAACGGAGAAGCAGTTCCCCGTTCTGTGCTTAAGAGAGATTGAGAAAAAGGAGAAAATGCTACCGACAAATGTTTTCCTAATGCACCGTTTAGTTGCCTCGCACAACTGGTGGTGGAAGTGCAAATTCTTAGCACTTCGTCCGTAGTTTTCTTAATATTCTAAAATATTTGATAAAATAAAATACATAACTTAAACATTAAATATTTATTACAGAAAAACATATATTTCCAAGTTATATTAATACAGTAGATACTAATACTGAAACTGCTGCAAAGCAAATACTGAGGTAACGATTTTAAGGATGGAATTATTTAATATGTATGTATAAGTACTGATGTTATGAATATAAATAATCTAAAATGGATAACAGATATATCTTCTTGGTTAAGTAGTTATAAGCAAATGTACATTAGTTACAAGAACAACGATCTTATTTTTACCAAATAAGTTATTACAATACAGATCTGTTTTATTTAAAAAATATGTGTACATCACTATTAATATAGGCTTCTAAGTACATTCATGAACGGGTTTAAACCAAAGCACTAAAAGAAAAGTTGTTTTTTTATTACATATATTCCATGATTTCAAGTAACTAAAATACTAAATATTATTTTATATATGTCATGTGTAATACTAATAGGTTAATAATTATACTCCACAATTTTCAATAAAAGTAAGTTTATATGAATAAATACACGTTACTGTGCATTTTCTATCATTGAGAACCGAATGGGTAGAACTGCAACTGGCTCGGATACGTTTGGTTTGTTAATGTAGATACTCCATGTTCGTCTAGCCAAGTCGAAAACACCTGAAATTTTTTTTATTAATTAAGCCTGCGAATGACACGAGTATTTGCTCGTTGTGTTGTGAGCATACCTCACAAGTCATATCAATATAGAGAGTCGAGAACAGGGGTCCAAATTATGAAACATTGGCAGCCGGTTTGCATTCGGAATCCGTATATTATCTTTTAAACACGCTTTTATTAACTTCATTTGTATGTTTGGTTGTAACGTAATATTCTAACTCGATTTTTACTCATTTAAATCATCAGATTAATTTGAAATTTTGCACACTTATCAGAGACCGATCACAAAAGAAAAAAATCGGAGAAAGTTCGAAAAAAAAATACTAAGATCTGAAAGATTCTTGGATTATGAAACATTCACGCTTCAATAGTAGATTAACCTAAAAAATGAAAAATAAATTATAACAATTAATAAAAAAAATAAAAAAAGCTTTTATGGTAAACTGAACTAAAAGTTAGAATAAATTTTAATATAACAATTAAGTAACTGACTTTAATTAATTAAGTAACAGTCATTGTAAGAAAAGCGTGGGCTGCTTTGAACGACATTCTTCTAACAATAACTGCATTTCGAAATGAAAAAATAGAAAGATATCTTGGTAATAAATAAATAAATAAAATACAAAACTACTTTTCTTACAATAACATTAGTTTTCTTATTAATTACTAAATTGTTACACTGAAATTTATTTATTACTATTAAGTTTGGTTTACCATCAAAGCGCGTTTTTTAGTTTTTTTAATCCACGTGTCTCGAGAAAAGGACAGCGCGCGTTCCTTGCATGCAAACCATGCTCGTGTGATTAAAAAATGGTCCCCAGATCTTCGTTTACATAAAACAAATACTCGATGTACATTAATCACATAATATATTTAAAGACAATTACATGTTTGGCATGTCGTAAGTACCTAACAGCTTTTTAGTAAAAGCTATAACGGTACAAAATAAAATCTGACTGTCAGTTAGTTCCGGTTTCGAAACGGCTGCATTCATTTTAGTGGACGGCTCACACTGGCAGACAGCTGATGTTAAAGGAAGTACGTACCAATTTAAGTATCAAATGGGTGAGGACACTGTACACACCATACGTATACTACTTTTATTTTAGACAAAGTAAAGGGTGTCCCAGAAGTGAAGATACTTTTTTCAAAATCAAACTGGTTACAGAAAAAGTTTTCAGTGAAAAAAAAATGATCATAGTAACCACAGATCTCCTGAAATAGGCATGTTTTAAATTCGCCTTAAATTATTTTTTTTATGATGAAGCGAGCTTAACATGAACTGTTTTCGAAAAGAGTGATGACTAACAGTTTCTACATGTAAAGAAAAAAATATTTTTCTTAAGTCTATTATTCCAAGTACCTAATTAATTTAAAATCATTGTTTGATTTATGTTTATCACGTATAAACATCATTTGGAAATTAAATTCCAAAATTTCCAAACTTGGTAGTGTACATTTTCGAATGTTAGTGTGAACGATACGGCCACGCGGGTCGTCATCCAAATCGCTACTGTGTGCAAATCAGATGACCGTTTTCCGCCATTTTGACGGTGCCTAATGATATGACAGGGTCTCTACTCGTACAGAATCCCGGAGAATAATGTTACTAGATAATAGAATAATGCTATCAGGACAAGGACACCAATTGGCCGTCGTGCTTATGTCAGTCGCTATGCAGTGCCTGTTCAGTCAAGCTATTACTTAACATAAAGTTAAAAATTTTCATCTCTATTACATCAACATTCACTAAATGTAATTTAAAATACTATATAAATAAATATCATGTGAGTACTATACAGTAATCCCCCCTATAACGCGGTACCCTTATAACGCGATTTCAATCCCCCATATAACACGGGTATTCCCCCATATAATGCAGGGATTTCACACATACATATTTCTGTACTGTGAAATTTCTAATGATTTGTACAATTCATAATAAGCTTCGCGAACCTTTGCACGTGTGTCAATTGTGTTATTACAAAATTAAGTTATTTTACTAAATTTGTGTATTAAAAGGGGTAGGTTAAATTTTATTTAAAATAAAATAGTTCAAGCCATGACAAGTGAAAAGGATACAAAACCCAAGTTAAAAAGGAAATTTATACGCGTTATACGAAGTCGTAAAAACGCATTATACGGGAATACCCCTTTAACGCGTTTTCCTATAGCGCGGAATCAATCTACCACGTTATAAGGGGGATTACTGTAATTCTGTCTTTAAGTTGTGATTTTCACAACAAAACAGTTATCAATCACAATAGTCTAATCTCAAGTGTAGTTATAATTTTTTATTACCATTGCATAGTGTTCCTTACCTGCAGCAATAGTCTTAATAACAGTATCAGTTCGATCTTGGAAGACTGTGAACTCTTTTCCGGTTTGGTCGGAGAGGATGTCTTCAATGTCTTTTCGATTCTTTGGCGGGGGATGAGCGTGAATGGCCTCCAATCGTGCAGCACTGCTGTCTATTATTGGCCCGACTACTTCTGTGACGTTTGCTCTTTGATATCTGGTATAAACCAAAGTCGTGGAAGAACAACAACATACAATATGATTAGTAATAGGTATCAGTGATTGTTGCAATTACATTTTTTGCCTCATCCCGTGTGGAAATATTTTTCAGAAATAATTTCTGATTTACTCCGAAAAAATCAGAAATTTTCTTATAATGATACGAAATATTTAGAACCATTCTCAAATTTGAAACATGTTTTTTTAGAAAGTTACGGGAAGAAGAAGAGTAAATCGGAAGAAATTTTTGTATATTTGAAACTTTCTGATAATTTCAGACTAAATTTGAGTAAATTTAAAGCGTAAGTTTGGAGAGGTCCTGAGTTTTTCAGAGAGTTTCAGAATAAAATAAGGATAAATTGAGTCTGAAAAGGATCACAAGCATGGATTTAGATTGCATAAAATCAAAACGTAGCATATAGGTTAGCACTTTTGGAACTAAAGAAACCATTAACAAAGATAGCCTCCATTTTGGTGGAGTCTGAACTGCTGCATCAATGTAAACTCTAGTCTTTAAATAGTGTAAGTCTAGTACCTAACGACATAAAGTTCTTATTTAATTCAAAAGAGGCGCAAAGGACTTTCTTACCATGTTCTACTTGTATTAAGAACTTACCTGTTACAATGAACCAGCGGTTCTCTGTCGTACTTGTGGATGTTCACCAAAGATCTATCAGATCTGAGGTCTGGAGCAACCTCTACGTTATACAGCTGACGCGCACCCCAGGAATCTGTCCATATCATGTTCACGGAAAAGCCATTGCCGATGCCAAGTCCTTCGTCCAGCAAAATCCTCTCAGCGTCGTAGAAACTTTTAGCTCCCAACAAAGCTCTTGTGATGAAAGTTCGTGCTGTGAAATATCGTCTTTAAAGTGTCTTTACACTACACACAAGGTCAGTTGGGTATAGTAAGTTTTCTGTATATTATACATAATAAATAACGTATAATACTGATTAATACATTTAATGTCAAAATATAACTTCAATAACATGGACTAAAGTCTGGATTTTATATCTTAAATATATTTTTTTTATATTTATATATTTAGTAGATATAGTAGGTAATCCAGCTGTTTAATATTTAATCCGTGAAATTCAGGATGATTAACGTATGATTAGTATAGGTAGGTATGTCACTTACGGGTATTCCCAGGCTTTAGCACCAGAGGACTGAGAGTGTTGATTGAAAATACCAATCCATTATCATTGTAACCCATTGTGTAGCCAGGTAGATGGCCGGCGTAGCAAAGAGATGCAAATCGTTCCTCTACAGCCTGAAATAGGTATTGTAGTAATTACCATAAGGTTTATTGGATAGGTATTGCTTTCGTCATATTATCTTTCAGATAGTGAAACTTATACCGATGTTTTGGTCGCTTATTATCACGATTTTGCTACTTCAATTTTGTGACCGACTCAACGTACACATTAGCAATTACACATGTAGTATTTAAGCAGTAGCTTTGTGTCGTTGACGCTTTTTTAAATCAAGAAATGCAAACGTTATTCGTTTATGAATATTTTTTACAAACGGATTACTTCCTTTAATTTTAATTTAGCTACGATGTCTAACAGTATCAATATTAAATACATACTAATTTTAACCAATTAACTTTAAAAATTAGAAACTATGTTTATTTTTGAAAATATATTAATATACAGCCTTTATGTAGTGCCTATAAAATAGTGCTACCAATCTGTGGACAACCTTTTAAAACTACCTAAGCGTATTTGGTGAACTCAAAAAATTAACACTAAATAAATGGGCATTATAATTGACCAGCGTTTATCCAGGTATTGCCATACTGACATATTTATCGGCAGAGCCAGAAAACGCGCCACGTGGTTTCGAAAAGCCTTTTATATCAAATTTACAGTTGATTAGCCTATTAAAGCACACGGAGCGCTACCTAAGGTAATGTTTTTCAAACACTAGATTTCGTATTGAAAATGAGTGGTATCTTATGTGTTAGCTTAATTTGAGAACTGACTTATACTGACAAAACATAAATCCTTTTTATACGAGCCAAACATAGCCTGCAAAGGGAGAAAAAACATAAACAATGTTGTACCACAACCTCATATAAATCTACATTCACCAAACGATATTTTTATTTATATATACACTCATTTGCAAAAATAACGGGCGGTTTTGATTTTCATTCATCTTTAAAAAGATACAATACAAAAAAGGTTTCAAACGTTTGTACACGTTACTGGCCGGTTTTAAAAATGCCGTGGTGTTTAAAAAAGTACGTTCTAAATTCAAATTTTCATTTGATGCTCATTTTTACAGAAAACCCCTTTTTATCCTACATTTTTGGCGCGAAGTTCCAGAAGTTAACATCGACTTTTATAACTTTTATTCAATTTTCATCGATTAATTTCATATCCTTGACTGTCAAAGCTTTATTTATTGCTGTTTGGCTGTATCAAAAATGGTAGATAAAGTGGTAAAAGCTACCAAAATTATCGCGCTGCTTGAAGAGGGTTTCAGCCAATGCTTCGTGGCTAGGAGGCTAAATGTTAGTCGCTCGACGGTCCAAAGGACCTGGCAGCGATATCAGGAGACTGGTTCCGCTGAGAGAAGGCCTGGTTCTGGAGGAAAACCATGTACCCAACCACTGGATGATCGTTTTCTTGTGAGTCGCGCATTGAGAAATCGCGGATCCTCAAATGTGGATCTTAAGAACAACTTCCAAGAAGTAAGAACTGTGCATATTAGTCTATGGACGGTCAGGAAGAGGCTTCTCGCTGCCAATATACGCAGTCACCGCCCGGCCCACGGCCCAAAATTACTCCGTGAGCACCGAGTTCGCAGGCTTAGGTTCGCTAGAAAATGTGAATCATGGACTCAAGAAGATTGAAATAGGGTTTTGTTCTCTGATGAAGTCAGGATATCTCTGTTCGGTGAAGATCGACGTCGGCGAGTGCTAAGAAGACAAGGAGAACGCTTTGCAGAGGCATGTTTCGAAGAAATCTAACCTTATGGTGGGGGCTCTGTTATGTTTTGGGCAGGAATAAATTCAATGGATCGTACAGAGTTAGTCTTCATTGAAAACGGCTCACTGACTGGGCATCGATACATAACGGAAGTTCTAATTCCTCATGCACAACCCGCATTATCCGCTCTAGGTGAAGACTCGATTTTTATGGACAACAATGCTCGCGCCCACCGATCTCGCGATGTTAAAGTGTATGTGCAAGAGGTCGGCATTCGTCGTTTGGATTGGCCAGCTCGAAGTCCCGACCTCAATCCCATAGAGCATGTCTGGGACGTTCTGAAACGGCGTGTGAGATCAGTACAACCGGCTCCGCAGACCATCAGAGAGCTTAAGAATGTGATTACTGCGGAGTAGGAACGTATTCCGCAAGCAAGTATCCGGGATATACTCGCTAGCATGTCCAGACGAATTCAAGCTGTGATTTTAGCTAGAGGGGGTCACACTCGATACTGAACATTTATCTGCTTTTACTTTATTAAAGAAAAACAAACAAAAAAAACTTTTTTATTTTTACTTCATGAGCATATGCACTACTAGCGAACATACACTACTAGTGAGGTTTAGCATTATTTCCCATAAATTGTATCAAAATTTTATAAAATACCGATGAAAACGATTATTTTCTTATTAATTTACCAAATTGTGAGGATAAAACTACTTATAATTATCAAACAAAGCAATATTAACATTTAAAATGGTTCATTGCTTAGGTGCCCGTTTTTATTGCAAATGAGTTTATTATAATATTTGAATTCAATCCGGAATTATTCTGAACAATATCAGACTAGGTATGCTTTGAGGGAGACAGATTTTACCCCTTTGTTTTTAATGAATGATGCTAATGTTGCAACTAACTCTTTAATGAGACTTCTTCTTGTACAAAATCTGTGACAGTATCGAAATCTAAAAGAATGATCAAACCCTGGATTACACCAGGGCTTTTAAGCTGTATGTTTGCGTAACCGAAATAATCTCTATAAAAAGTTGAAAAAACCCATATAATGCACTCTTAAGAGTCACTTATAAGCATATAGAAATTTCTGCTCCGATAACCTAAAGTAAGTGAAATTTAAAATAAAAATAAATTTTATTTGCTAATTTAAAGAATTCGAACAATTATTAACGGAACTGCTGTAATCTTTGGTATAATTGCGAAATTCAAATAAAAAAAAATAGATTTAAATGATTGACATACAAAAGTTAGCCCCACTTGGGATGATTTAAGTACAAAAATGACTGAAATTATATCTATTACTAACATTCTCCAAAACTAAGATTAAGCGATCCTAATAAATATTGTGAAAAGTAGAATACTTGCAGTTATATAGCCTTTTCATTCGGTTGCATGCTTACTTGGTTTTTGCAGTGTGGTAATAATTTAAGCCAGCTCAAGATTTAGAAGCTATGGAGTTTATTGCAAACAAAGATTCATTTCTTTCTATTGAGGATGTTATGTCTGAGTTGTTAGACTTCAAATTTAAATAAGATTTTCGGAGGTGGTCCATAGTATGGTCTGCTGGGAATGCTAGCCCATTGCCTTGGTGGAAAGGAATAAAAACATTTTTTCGTCTGCAGCTTGTGAGAGTTCATTCAGTGTAATAAGTGATAATCACACCAAAAAGCGCTATAAACTACTTACTGAAAAAGCTAAAAAATTACATCCACTATATAAACACGATATATCACCAAAACACCAAGTACCTATGCTTTATCTTGGTTTCGCTATTGTTCACAAAAAATACAGTAGATTGTTGATTAGTTATGAGATTTCATTTTCTTTTAATTAAATATGTTATATATTTGAAGAGAAAACTTCTTTAGCATCGTTGCGATTTGAAAGTCGAGTGTTAATACGTGTTCGTGTGCAGAGGCGTAGTACAAAGCTTAAGAGTCTTCTCTCCTTTGCGATGCCGTCATCACAACAATCGTGGTATTTTGTATACCTACGTGTACGTATTATTTTTGAAAGTTTCACTTCCGCCACGTGTGAATTACACACATGTTTTTTTGATAATTGAAAAAAAAATTAAACTAACTTTTTATAATTTTAGTTAAAAATATTTTTCTTGTTTTTATTGAAATTTTTCCACGTTTTGAAAAATTTTTCTAATTATATTCCAAGATGGATCATGTAAAACGTCGCCTGCTCTAGGATCGCAACGTATCTCAATAATGGGACATTAGTAAGTGATCTAACTATTTAACATTATGATGTTGAAATTTGCCTTGATTTTATAGCGCTGTGGAAAGTTGCTTTTTTCCGATGAATGACTAGATCTCTGCTCAGCCAAACAGTTGTATAACTATCGAAGTTCAATCGAATTCTCATAAAGTGCTTTATCCAGGGAATAATAAATGCCCAGCAAAGGGGGTCTTATGTTTATACTGATAATAACTATGTTGGAACTTACCCCTTGTTCCTTATCCTCTGGTGTTGGAATGATATGCGCAGACATGATATAGAAGTGGTTGAGGGTTTCGCTGAATGCATCTTCTGTATGTCCTAGTACTGACTGGAAACCATATTTTAGTTTTAGTCTTACCACCTATATACCATCCGTATTATTCATAAAAAACTCAAACAGTAAATATATTTAAGTGTTTTTTCTTTTTCTTTTTAACTCACATCATAATTCGAATTTGACAAAACACTTTTAAACGATAATATGTTTATTAAGCGTTTGATTTTTTAATAAATAATACGGCAAGTATTTATGTATTTCAAATAAATCATTACAAATTTTCACGGGTATAATGGCGGATTATATTTCCTATTGATTAAAAACATGCCTTTATTATAAGATAAGTAGTTGCTTCAACTAAATAAATAAATTGTGGTTTAAGTATCTGTATTTTAAAGACCTATACATTATTATGATTCAGTGGCAAGTGATAGATATTATCTATATAGTAACTATTAATAAATGCATGTTTTGGTAGCTTTAAGTGTAGATTTTTATATTGTTGTTTGCACTCACTTAGAGAATATTTGATGAGAATACTAATTTAGCAGGTCGGTACTATCTTATGTTTTGAACAGGGTTTTTATTTCTTCTAACAATTTTATTAAATGCACGCGTTATGAAATGTGAACTCCACTGAGTTCAATCATGGCTTCATGTTTAATTTAATGAACGTGATTTCTAAACAATGGCGTTTAATTACGCGAATTATTAGGGCAAGTACGTGACACGTTCGAGTACCTAATGCGTAACGACGATTCTATAGATTGTAATAGTAGGTAATTAGTATTTACATACCCATGAATATATATCAAACCGATCCTATTTTCTGAAAACTTAATGTTGTTTGCTTAAAAATTTTATGTTAGTATAATATATAGCTAGTTACTAAAAATCAGGTTTTTCAAATTTATTTTTGTAACACTTCTGGATATTTTGAGTGAAATTAAATGAAGAGCGTTGAGCCAAAAAGAAATTATTACAGCCGTGGAAATGTTGAAACCCGTTGTTCAGTGCGCTGTGGCCATCGTTCAGATTGATACAGTCGACTTCGGACACGTTACCGATTACTGACAGTATGTCAGTGTGCCACGGAGGACGAGCTCGAAGGACATCATTACAGTAAAAGCTGTAATGATTTACAGCAGAAGCAGGAATTTTATTTTACTGTTCGACGAAATCGTAAAATTACTACAAATATGATGCTTAAGAGGCTTCATAGTTCTTTTTATTTTTTGAAAGATTCAAAACAACCTCTTTGTAGTGCATTTGTATTAAGTTAAATTCATTTCATTTAAGGAAGTTAATATGTGATCAAACAATAAGAAATAGCCGCCGAAGGCCGCCTGTAACACCGGGTCACGCGAATGCAGATGGGTCGTTCTTCTTTTTTAACGACAGTGAAATGACGTTTTTCTGTTTTTGGTTTTTGAACTATCCATAATTGCTGTTTCAGTGTGGAATATAAAAGAAATTGCATCTGTGTTGTCATTAGGACTTATTAAAGTTTCTTTTGTGGCAAATATTAATTCTTTTTTAATATTGGTTTTTAAAAAAAATGTGACAGAGTGGCCTTTTTCTGTGTAGACCACATTTCGGTTTCCACTCTGTCACGGCATTCTACGGAAAACAAACGAAAAAATATGTTGGTTGGAGAAAATAAAAAAATATATAATATTAATAGAGAAGAACAATATGGACGTTTATTCGAACCGAATTAAAAGCCGTAAATATCAACACTCCAACGAGATGCCATAAGAGGACGAAGGACAGACTATTGTCGGTAAAAAAGAAGAACGACCTAGATCCCTTTTACAATAGGTTCGTGAACATAGGAACTGCGCAGAAGAGTGCGTTCCTTCCTTCCTGGAATGATTTTTAATATTCACAGAACATGTGGTAGAACGATAATGATTCGGCGGACAGGTATTTGAATCGGATGAAGAATCGAACTGACTTGGATAACAATTGTGTTAGATGTTGTCTTTCCTTTTGCGAATCCAATTAGGTACGTCATTTTTGTTAATGCACCTTAATGCATATCGACACAATGCCAGAGTATTTTCATACACATTTGCTACAGCTAATATCAACGTCCTTCCACGCCATGTTCAATTGTCAGACTTGAATTCCATTGAGCACACATGGGATATGCTTCAAAGAAAAGCTCTGTTGAATATTATGGATGCCGTATACACACCAGAAAATCTATTATCCCCTGATGGACGTGTGCGGTTATTCCTTTACGCAACGCAATTTGATGTTATTATTATGTATAAGTTTTCAGCACTTACTTATCTATGATTGTTGTGCTCTTATACATTTGGATAATTCATTTAAGAGCGTTTCAAAAATAAATTATAACAACAAATTAGGTAAGCCGTAAGCGCGTTAACTTTCCGATTGCTTAGATTAGAACATTAGTTACATTGTCTGGAGTAATAATTCCGATAGAACTGCAGCCGCCAGTGTCGTCTCTAGGAATGTGGTTGTCATTCACTGTGCCGATGAGATCGTCCATTTGTAGCAGAAAGAGCTGGAAAAACATCATTCGAGTATATAATATTCATCGACCTATTGTAGCTTTTTAGATAATTTTACTTCGGATATAAAAACTAGTTTTCACAAATAGGTATAAGAATAACGCCCCAATAGACAAGCGCTAAAGGCGTGTCGATATCGGTGCTAACTTAGGAGCGCAAGTTCGAATGGTTACAATACAATGGTTGGTATACCATCAAGACCGCTGGCTTAATTCACGCAATGCTTTTTTACTTTGGTTTGTCTAATCCTTATTAGACAAAGTAAAGTAGTGGGACTTTATTATCTGACATCCTTATGTCAGATAATAAAGTCCCACTAAGGTACCTGGGTCGAATATGGCCACCTTAAGGTTTGGTATGCTTTTTTAATAATAATAAAGCTAAAACAAGAAAGTTTTAGCACTCATTTCTAAAGAGTGGTTATTTATCTTTACAAAAAAGGCAAAAAAATGTAAAGACTTCAAATGATAAAAAAGTATTTGCAACATTTTTAAAAATATAGAAATTGGCCATATTTCCGACGGGGGAGGTAAATATGCCCATACATGTGGCCATATTTACTGTATGAATTAGTTAGTTTAAAAAACTTCTAAATAAAATGAAATAAAAATAGTTATTATATTTTAATAGAAGATTTATTTAAAAGATATTCTTTGGGCGATATTCACTACAAATAAGGAACTAAGTACCTTTACAAAAATTTAAATTAAAAGATAAAGTCAACAATGAAACTCAACAAGTCTTTCTTAATTTTAAACTTAAAATGCTAAGTATATTATACTTATAGATAATCAACAAAATTATTAAAAATAAAACGTAAACTTTGAGATCCTTGATAGATAAATCACATTGATATGTTAAACTAGAAAAAAGTAGGTAAATCTAATGAAATAAATATTTAGAATTAGTCCTGACTGCACCGAGTGCAAATAAATTTATCAGTGTCTTCTTTTGTTAAACCAACACAGTCTTCATGGACGTATGTTTGACATAAAAAGCATATTCTCATATCTGCTATTCTATCCTCATCGCAAACGTAACAATACCAAGAGTTTTTAGATTTTTTAGTATGTCCTTTGCCTTTTTGATTAACCTTAGAAGTGACTGCTTCAGTCTTGTTCATTTTAGTAGAATATTGTTTCCTTTTTTGAGAAGACGCTCTAGATGGACCTGGCTTATTTTCAATTTTTTGTTTACTTGCATTGGATGGTCCTGGCTTATTATTTTTCTCTGTAAACATTGATTTTGTTAGCATCTGTGCCAGACTATTAATAGCTTTTGCTCTAGTTTTAGTTTTTGGACTTGACGTCTTCTCCGGGGTTTTTAAAATTTCACAAAAAGATGAATATGACTCATTAAGTGTAGTGGAGCAGACTTTTGATTCAGTTTTCGAGTCTCTATTATTCTTGTGCTGTTTTAACTTGGATAAAGGAATCTCTTCGCTACTATCGAAATCATCATAAACTCTATCTACTTGAGTTGGGTGCTTTGAATTATTATTAGAACGATTTGCAGTGTTTGGCAATAGATGTCCACGTGTCTGGGAATCTTTTTGATCTGGATGCAGTATAGGCACCGGGTTTTCAACAGAGAAGAAATGATTGCCACTGACATCAAAAGGGGTGCTGTCATTGGGATTATCATTTACATGAGCAGGAATGACCAGATTTTTGCCAGCAACAGTATCATTGCTTTCAGTGTGATCGTCATTTCTTTGAGGAGGAATTAAGATACTTTCGCTAGCATTAGTAGCATCGCTGTCAAAAGGATCTTCATTTCCACGAGAAGGAATCAACACATTTTCGCTAGCATTAGTATCGTGGCTGTCAATGATATCTTCATTTTGTTGAGGAGGAATTGACAAATTTTCACTAGCATTTGTAGCATCGCTGTCAATATTATTTTCATTTCCTTGAGAAGGAATCAACAGATTCTCACTAGTAATACTATCGCTATCATTGGGATCATTATTTTCTTGATTTTGAGAAGGGCCCGGTATTGTGGAATCAAAGGTAGGTATGCTAGGAGCGTATGCCTCTTCGGGTATCCTTTCTGGATTAAAAGGGAAAATTCCGGTGGCTTCAAATCCAGATTTGATATTAGCAGGTGTTGCAGCTTTATCCCACGCCTTGGAAAATAACATCCCAAAACGTTGTTTTGTTATTTTCCTGTCTTCGTGTACTGACCAGTACTTTAAGACTTCCTCGTCCCAGTAATATTCAAAGGATCGAAATACCGATTTTTCCATCGGCTGTAATTCATGCGTGGTGTTACTAGGAAGGCAAAAATGCTTGATTTCAAATTTTTCTGCTGCTTCCACAATCGAATAGTCCAGGTGGCATTTGGCTCCATCGAAGATAAGTAAACAAGGTCCGGGCAATTTAAATTTCGAAAAATGATGAATCCAGTTTACAAACGTTTCAGAGTTCATGCTCCCTTTGGGTGTCATTTGGGCTATTGAGCTGGTTGGTAAGGAATCTATCCATTCTGGCTTCATGCGTTTGCCTTTGAAGAGAATCATAGGCGGAATCGCATGGCCTAAGGCATTGCCACATGAAACTATTGTAACATTCTCGCCGTGTTCTGATGCTACTAAATGTACTCTCTTAGATCCACGTTCAGCCAAAACTTCTGGTGATTTGTGCAATTTAAGTTGGCAACCTTTTTCGTCAATGTTAAATATGCGTTCCGGTTTATTCATAATGTCATTATCTTCCAAGACTTTTTTTAATTTAGCAAAATAATCAGAAACAACGGTTTTATTCAACTTTTGCGCCCTTGCGGGGTTTAGGTTTTGTGCTTTTCGCTTGCTGATATTCTTATGACGTTTTAAAAATCCTCTCAGCCAATCTCGTCCCACCATCGAGTCTCCATCTGACGCTGAAATGTTATTTCGATCACAGAATGTCATTACGCATGTACGTAGTACACGTTGTGTCAATGGGTATCCCACGTTGCACAGGCGAATAATACGGGATGCTAAAATCTTCTCTTGTTCAGGGTTAAGAAGCGGTTTCCGACCCAATGTAGATTTTGTCTCCTTTTTCTCTAGTAAATAACGCCTCAAAGTACGTCTTGGCACATTATAGTGCTTTGAAGCCGTATATATTTTCATCTTACCGCTTTTGATTGCAGTTAATGCTTGTTTCATTGATGCTTCTGACCAATTACCTCTAATCCCTTTAGATTTATAGCGTGCCATGGTCTAAAACAAAAAAAAAGGTTACTACTTACTTAATATCGGAAATATGGCCACACGGTGGCCATATTTGCAGTCATTCATTTTTTACGTTTTCATATCAGGAATGAAAAACTCATTATTACTTTGGTAATTAAACAAAGAAATATCAAATTACAATCGCCACACAAAATCATAATGTGATTTACAAAGATTCTTAAATTCAAACTAACAAAATACAGGACAATACTTACTTGATGTTTTTATAACCTTAAAACTCGTTTTCATTTAATAAACACTGGGCGACTAGCGGGCGCGCGGGAGGAGTGACAGGTACGCCGTTCGGATACACGCTACACTAGCGACAATTTATGGTCGCGTTCAGGTTATTATAATATTTCGTATTTGAAATAATGGCATGTGGCCATATTTTTCGGCTGGCCATATTCGACCCAGGTACCTTACTTGACAAACCAGCAGGTACAGTATTGCCAGGATCTAAACACGAATATTTAGCAAATGATTTAGCAGTAACTACTGTACGAAAATCACGTCAATCTACCACAAACTGCAGAATTTTCTTATTTGATATTGTAGTCTTTACGTTTAACTATATGCTGAAAATCGAATTAATAAAGACAATAAGTATAGGTTGATGTGTCTGCTGACGTAAAGTACACCTTCTAGGCGCGAAATATTAATGTCAAATTGGGAATTCCACAGTTGCGAAGCGTATTCGAAGATGCTGCTGTACAATGGCAATACTGACAAATTAAGTATCTACTATTTTATAGGGTGAATCTATTTCAAACGTTCTTTGTTTGGCCTAAGGGCTTTAGTAATATAATATAAGAATATCAGTTACAAACCTGATAGAACGAGACGTTAGCTCCGTCAGCAATCCCTTGCATTTCTTTCACGTAGTAAGGATATCTCTTTTTCATATTATTGAGGGTAGTCTCGTACGCCTGCCGTCCAACTGAGGTCTTATATTCCTTTTCGAAGTCCCGTAAATTTTCATATGTGGCAATAAAATTCTTGATCACCGAAGAAAAAATCCGCCCCTGTGAACAAATTACTCTATCAAAGATAGTAGATTTGCGTTATTCTGAACAAGTAAATCTGATATTAATATGTTATCCCTTATATAATACTATACTTAGTCACTTTTCAGGAGTACGACAGGTGCCTTAATTACTTTTGGAGAAGGTTTTGATTTCAAAGATCGATTCTTTATTCTTGTGTGGCACAAAGAATTCTGAGGTATTATATTCTGTTAGAATAATCAGAGGCTAATTTATTCATAAATCTGTTTAAGGCCGAATGATTAATAAATCATTGTGTGACCGCTTATTAAACAATTGATATTTGCATTGAAAAGCATTTCCATTCAGAATAAAACATATCTTAGCGGATTTGATAAATATCCCTTTGTTCAAATTTGCATATAGGAGACGTAACAGCGTGTTCCTGTACCAAATATGTAAAAGGTAAGTACTTATTACAGAATATGCTTACAAATAGGATATTGAGAACCAGTCATATTTTAGGAACTAGGTGCCTGCTTTTTCTGTACCTTAGTTTATTTTTAAACATTTGCAAAAATAACACGAAATGAGCTTCTTTAATAGTGGGTGTATTGAGAAAATCCTTACTCATATTATAAATCGGAAAGTGAGTTTGTTTGTTTGTTTGTTTGTTCCGCTTTCACGCCGTAACTACTGAACCGGTTGCTTTGAAATTTTGCAGACGTAAAGATAAAAGTCCGGATTAAATAATAGGGTACTTTTTATCCTGGAAAAATTGATATTCCCGAGGAAAAATAAAAATATTGTTTGCTTGATGGATGGATTGTAGATGGCGCTGTGCGTCGTTTAAAACAAGGTAAAATATTGCAAACGAATATAACATGTAAATTTAGAAGCTAAATGATACGATAATGAAACCCCGAAAATAAGGAATTCCCGAGGGATGACGTACAATTTGTTTTATCTTCTAAACTGTTTTTTTACATCTACTTATATGTTGCAAACGAATATGAACATGTAAATTTTGAAGCTAAATGATACGAAAATGAATCGTCGAAAATTAGGAATTCTCGAGGGATGACGTGCAATTTGGTCTAAATTGTTTTTTTTACATCTACTTATCCTGAAATCACTAAAGCCAACGAATTACTAATTGGTATAAGTATTAGTTACGTTATTTAGTTCTTGAGGTATGCGATAGATGGCGCTGGGTGTTTTTTAAAACATGGTAACGATGTGTTTTTTAAAATACATAAGAATTGGAATGATAGCTTATGCTATTTAGTTCTTGAGGTATGCGATAGATGGCGCTGGGTGTTTTTAAAAACATGGTAACGATGTGTTTTTTAAAATACGTAAGAAGTAGAAACTTTTGCTTTAGACCACATTATAACCGAATTCCACGCGGGCGGAGCCGCGGGCGGAAAGCTAGTCTATAAAATAAGTGTTATAAGAAATTAAACAGTGAGTTCGAAATATATATTATGGTTCAACATCCATGAAAGTATTAAGTATGAATAGTATGTATAGTAATGTAATTATCAGCTCTCTAATAATTTTACTAATTTATTGGGTTATCAAATTGAAACTACACTACTGGAAAAAATTAAGGAATCGAAAAAATATTCCAAATATTTAGGCAATTTTCAAGGCCGTATCTTCGAGGGGAATGGTCGTTCAGGAAATCAAAAAAAAAGGAAATTGTAGCTCCAAGTGTCTATTTCTTGGATTAGAACTTTAAATGTTTGCAACCTCCGAGGTTTTTGAGTAATTTTAGAAAAACCAGCAACAAAAAAAAATCATTTTTTTTTTAGATTTATAATTTTTATATATTTTATGCATTTTCAATGCGATCCTATAAGATAAATTATTATAATGGAAAAATACTAGAAAAAATCGACTCGGGTCACAAGTGAATCTCAGGCGGGAATCGAACCCGCAACCTTTGGAAATCCGGTCCAATGCTCTCCCAATTGAGCTACCGAGCCTTGCGAACACTCGTCGAAATTTTCTAGTATATTCCTGATTTTACGCTGTAGGCCAGCGTTGTTTCATCAATGAGAGGAACATCCTCTCGTATTCGAAAGAAACATTTTTACAAATGTTTGGTCAATCGATTAAGATGAAACAGCCATGTTAGATTTATAATTTTTATATATTTTATGCATTTTCAATGCGATCTTATAAGATAAATTATTATAATAGAAAAATACTAGAAAAAATCGACTCGGGTCACAAGTGAATCTCAGGCGGGAATCGAACCCGCAACCTTTGGAAATCCGGACCGGACCGGAATGGACCGGATTTCCAAAGGTTGCGGGTTCGATTCCCGCCTGAGATTCACTTGTGACCCGAGTCGATTTTTTCTAGTATTTTTCTATTATAATAATTTTTTTTTTTTAGTTTTACGTTTTGACTACGGGCGTGGAAAAAAAATTATTTGCTTAACCACTATAAAGATCGGATACTTTGTTCATTTAGCTTTACATCATTTTTTTATAGACCTTGATAAGTCCACTTCACGCCGAGATATCGGTCTTCAAATGGAAAAGGATCCTTTTGTCTTTGATTATCGATATATCTCAGCAACCAATGATTGCACTGAAAGTTAAAGGTGGGTTTCAAGAACTAGAATAAATTCTCTTTAACTGCTTTTTCGAAAAAAATGTTTTTCTTTTCGTCACATGAATTTGAAAATGCAACAAAAAAGGGCTTTTAGTGATTTTTTGGAAAATCAAGCGCTAGATCGAGAATATTGAGGAAACCACTAATGTAAAGTGTGCCTTTTACAGTTCAATTAGTCCACAAAAACCTGACAAAGAACCAAATTAATCTAGCCAGCCGTTGTTTTGTTTCACTTGATCGAATTTATGAAAAAATTAAACACGTTTTTGCTCTGAAATGCTCATAATTTTTAAAATGAGAAAAAAATGTATTTCCGAGCTTTTTCAACATTTTTGTTCCAACAACAATTTCTATGTTTATGATTTTTATATGTTTGCATTAGTAATGTTTCTATAAAATGCAGGGCCCACTTCTTTAACGAAACCCTGAGAATATAGCACCGTGTAGGTAGGTTAGGTAAGATTGGTGAACACACACAGTTAGCTTGATGTTAGTTAGTATGCTGCTTGCATGTTCACTGCTGCATATTTGCGGCATGCTTGGTTACACCTTTATATGCATTCTACTTGCTTGCTTGCATGCTGGATGCTGCATGCATGCTGCCTTATTGCATGCTTGCAAATACGCTGCATATATGCATTTTCGCGAGCTACTTGCTATGCTTGCTTGTATTCCGATGCCAATTAGTAGATATTTTTGCGAGCACGGCACTGGTACGAAAACTATATATGAGTAGGTTAGGTTAAGTTAGGCAATTTAGATGATACTTTTAAATTAATATCATAAAATTGTAAGTAAATGATCATCATTATAAACAATCCTAACGCAATTTGGTTATATATGTAATGACTATTTTAGGTCTCAATACTATACCATACAAATATTATATTAATTTATTGTAAATAAGTACGGTTGGTTAGCTGATAAAACATAAATTTGGGTTAGTATTGCATATAATCGTTAGGTACCTAAACTAAATTAAATTGTTTACTTGTATCTTACATATTAAACACGTTAGTGCTGAGTTAACATTTTTGTTTAAATAACAAAAAAGATAATAAATTTTAGATCTGTAATGTTTACAAGAGCGAGTCGGTCATTTCTATTAGGTGTAACTTGTAACAATCTGTGTATTGTCATAACTTATTCCTTTTTACCAGTCTTGTATGGTATTCGCACACTGATATTTGATCATGGAATAAATACAGTTACAATACTGAATAAAGAGAGCAAACTGTTATATAAAAGGCTGCCAGGAAAACAAAAGAATCTATGTCTAGTCGCCTTTGGTGGTTAGGAGCGCGTGATTATAGGACTGACGGAGAGAATGAACGTTACATTGAGTAAGGAGTTCTTTTGTGGGGAAGCGGAAGTCTCGAAAGTGCTTACTTTCAGAATAGCTATCTGAGTTACTTCTAAACTTAGCATTGCAGTTTTCTCCTCTCCGGGATGTTATGAGGTATACAAATATTGACTGGCAAAGCGCCAGTACACTGGGCATGTATATATGATGTTTGGCGTGTCAAAGCAATAATGAGTGAATTTTAGGTTGGTTGTACCTACATAAATGTATATTATAAACTCGGCGTCAAAAAAATCGCACCTTATAAAAATCTTATTCAAAAATTCCTAAACCTTATATAGAGGATAGTGTTAGGTATCATTAGAAAGGTAACAAAAAGGAGCATCAAACAACAATTAAGTGCAATCTTTTTTTTAATTAAAATTATACAAAAAGCATAAAAATTTGAAAAATAATAAAAAATCTTAATTAAGTCCTAATTAATAATCGATAATTTACAAAAAAAATGTACAAAAAGTGTCTTAAAATTAACTCAAAATCTAGTGTTACCCCCCCTTGCCCTGATGACGGCTTCCATACGGTCCCTCATAGACCTCACCAACTTCAGGAGCTCTTCTTGAGGGATAAGACCCCATTCTTCAATCACCGCGGTTTGGAGTTCCTCTAGAGTCGAAGGAGCCGGATCCCGAGATCGAACCTTACGTTTAAGATGGTCCCAGAGGTGCTCTATCGGATTCAGATCAGGACTTCTCGCTGGCCACTGCATCACAGGAATTTGGGACCTCCGCAGGAAGTCGTTCACGATGGCTGCAGTGTGTGCGCGAGCGTTGTCGTGCATTAATGTGAACCCCTCGCCAAAAGATTCGGCAAAAGGGACCACATGCACATCCAGGATCTCTGTGATATAGCGGCGCGCAGTCAGCGACCCTTGTCCGCGAGCACCTCCGGTCCGGGAGACGCAGACCAGGTCGGTTTTGCCGGCAGCCGACATACCGCCCCAGAACATGCAGGATCCGCCTCCATATTCCACCGTCTCCTGGATGCAGGCTTGAGCGAAACGTTCACCCTGCCTCCGGTATACTCTTCTTCGTCGGTCGTTGCAGAAAAGACACACTCGTGTCTCGTCTGAGAAGAGAACAGCTCCCCACTGCTCAATGGTCCAATCGACGTGGTCGCGAGCAAACTGCAAGCGGGCTCGTCGGTGCGCTGCAGTCAATTTTGGACCTGTAGCAGCTCTGCGGGCTGCTATGTTCTTCTCCTTCAGTCTTCTTCTAACCGTGGATACACTCACGGTGCGTCTGCGAACTGCCTGGAGCTCCTGTTGCAGCTGAACAGCGTTTGAGAAGCGATTTCTCAAAGAGTACGACACAACGAACCGGTCGTCTCTTTCCGAAGTGCAGCGACGTCTACCGGACCCATGTCGCCGGATATAGCCACCGGTCTCTAAAAAGCGCTGGTAGACTCTACGAACCGAAAAACGGCTCAGATTCAGTTGCCGGGCGACATCACACTGCCGCACCCCTGCTTGCAGTAGTGCAACCACTTGAGCGGCCTCATCAGCTGTAGTGTCCATTTTCCAGATGTTCTTTCTTCAGTAAAATCAGTGCGTGTGTCCCCTTCAACGGTTTAATAGCGAATGACCCACATTGAACCCGTGTTGACCTCTTTATACCCACAAAGTTAGCGCAACTCGCGACTCTCCCGAGCAGCAAAATTTCCTTAGAATTTTTGTGACCCTTTATTTGTTGCTTTAGGTTTTATTTGATAATGAAAAATAATGTTTTTTTATTAAGTTAATTAAGTAACCTTTTAAATAAAATTATAATTAATACGACTGCATGTGCATATCCAGAGTTAATGCCATTTGAACGTGATTTTCTTAGAGGTGCGATTTTTTTGACGCCGAGTGTATTTAACTTACAAAGGTTTCTTACCTTAGTAACCTAAGATTTTAAAGACCCGTTGCAACAGCAGCCACCCTGCCTATTGCACCAACGCTCCCGGGTTTGAATTCTAGTGGGTCCATAGGTTTATATGACGAGCAAAAGCATTTGTTCCTGATACGTGATTGTTATTCAGTATCTACCTAGTCCGGCCATAAGTTTAATTACAAATGAAAATATATTTTTTATTAAGTAATGTAATAATACTAAAACTTATATGTACATATTTATTAAAATATCAGCAAAACAAAAAATCTGTTCGAAATGGCCACTGGCTTTTATACAGGCCTTTAATCTGTCTGGCCACGAATCTATGGATTTACGCACTGTTCCATGGGAAATGCCCCTGCTTGCTCCAGAGAATTTCAAAAAGACTCGATGTCGCCGTGTTGTTTAAAGCAGGTCATGTCCTCTAAAACTCAACATAATTTTAAGTCTAAAGGGTTGAAATCTGGGCTAGATGAGAGCCTGTCTTTAGCTCTTAAGTCCGGAACGTTGGTTTCAAGCCAGGCATGAGTAGTTCGTGCCTTGTGACCAGGTGCAGAGTCGTGCTGGAACGTCTACGGTACATTTTTAAAAAGTGTATTGCTGAGAGGTTTCACAACACGATCTACAATTGCCTCTTGATACAGTTTGGCTTAAGTTTTCACTCCTTTTTCACAAAAATGTAGTTTTGTGACGCCTTCATAAAACACGTCCCACCAAACCATCACTGACACAGGATAATGACTACGTTGTACCTTACCGACCACGTGAGCAGCTTCTATAGAACTGTGAGCTTGTGAGAACTGTTTATTATATTGCTTATTGTAATGCTCTTCAATCGTAATTTTTTTTTCATTGGTATAGAGGATATTCATGTGCCTTTCACCTGCGCCTCGTGACAGATGGCATTTTGATCGATCCACTCTTTTTAATTGTAAATATTGATTAAGGGTATGTCCTGTATATGGAAGATAAGCACCGAGCTTCAGGTCTTATTTTATAATACGTGACAGAATCTTAGCGGAAGTCTTCATTTCTCGCGCTATGATTTTTTGCTTCCTTCTGGCTTTAACAGCATTAACGGCCTTTGCAGTTCTATAAGCACGCTGCCGTCCCGATGTTTTATGGTCTTCGACAGAGGACCAGACCGGATATATAAACATACGGCTGATACTAAGTCTTGAAATCTGGAATATGCAAAGCGATCACCTTGCACAAAATGACTCGACCCATTTTCTTGAACACCCCATTCCATAATCGTAATTTGATAATGAATTAAAAAAATATATGTGAAATAGCGGGAAATCGAAAGAAGTTTTTAAAATAATAAACTCGTTCCAAATTTAAAATAATAAAAAGTTTAAAAAAGGAAAAGGTTTTATGTAACAGTATTTATGGCCAGACTGGTTATAGTAAAAGTTCTGTTAGCTCGGGACTTAATAATTGATCTAAGTTGTCTGATATTAATTTATATACAGTATAATGTATAATGAGAAAAAAGTTGTTGTTGGAGTGGATTGCATTTTAAAATTAATGTTTTAATGTTAAATTAGTTAAACAAGCAAACAAAACATATCCGTTTCTATTGTTTAAAGTTAAGATTGTATTATAAATAATCTAAATGTTTTAAAACAACGAAGTAATTTTATCGTTTCATTACAAAATGGATGTCGCAAAACGGATAGTTAAATAATTAATAATACAAACGAATATAAATAAATAATATTAACTGCTTTTTTAACTGCAATTTTATTAACTGCTAGTTACATCCGTATTCTCATATCACAGCTAATTTGAAAAGGTGGAGCTTGATACAGTTTTTGTTTACCTTCTATTGGACAAACTAAAACGGTTTGACTACCGACGGGGCATATAGTTGACTCATGTTTGTTTATATACTTAGTTATGTTATTTAACCTAAATTTACTTACTCATAACAAACTATTCAGAAAGGTTCGCGAAAAAAAGATTTTATGTGTGAGGCCTAGGTGATATTTATTTAAAAAATGATTATTTTGAAATACAAGTACCATCGGCCGAATGTCGAATATCCTTAAACATTTTTCCTTGCAGTCCTCATCTAAACTAAAAGAAATAACTGAAAAAAAAATAGTTTAGATCGCCGGAAGATGCGCTAACAGGGTTCGAGAAGGCTGTAGAAGAGGAGCGTCCGGCGGACTGGATAAGGTGTTGCGAAAATTGGTTTAGTCTCATTAAACTTTTAATAGAGTCTGGTGAGTTAGTTTGAAATGATATTACAAAAATATTTTCTTCATTTAAGTTGATTTTTAGTTTCTTAAAAATTTCTGATGGTCCCACAAGAGAGTATTTCGATTCTTGATTCAAATAATTTTGAGATTAGTGAGATTAAGCGTCACTAGTCCCGAAGATTTCGGCTCTGAAATAAGATCGGAGTCCCAAAATCCCGAGAACGGGATCCCTGGTTCAAAATCTCTATTGACTTATCATCAAAGAAAACTGTATTCCTACTAATGTTACTTGAAGCTTTGTTCTGGCCTTGGGCTCTGCGAACATAATTATTGAGAGTTTGAAAAATCCAGGCGATCTCAGTTGCACTATGTATGTATAGCACTCTTTCAAAGGTGCTCTTTTTAAAGAAAGCCGAAGGGAAGATGACAAAAGACCACAACAGATGACTTAGCCGCCCGGAGATAGTGGTGCAATCGATGTAGATCAAACTTTTAAAGTATATTATAGATGCGTTAAACCTGCGATTGAGAGATATAGGTTTTATTATTATACATACAATACTTATTCATTTTTAACACCTTTTTCGAGCTAGCACCGAAGTGTTAATCTTGTTATGTGCAGCGGCGTATGGATGTTGGCCGCTAACCTGTCACCTTGTTACACCGAGGTGTCAGCGCTCTACATGCCCTAATTTTATATAACATATCACATAAACTATTGCAGTAATCCGGTGGTTCTGCATTAAATTACGATACTGTTTACATATGTATAATAAAACTTCGCAGATATTTAAAATAAAATTATTAAGATCAAAATACTAAAGTTAAATCATTAAAATCCAATCACATGTCATTCTGCAAATAGTAAACTAATAATAATATAATTCATTTCAGATATCTAAATGTGAGTTGGCACCTTAATCTATGTAAGTAGGCTAGAATAAAACTGATTATAGCGCGGGCACTAGTCTTACTAATTAATAAACTGATCGATAGCTACTTCGATTTTTTATGTTAGTACCAGCAAACAATCATACCTACGTAAATTAAATTCAATTTATAATATTATTAGTGTCTATTAATATAACATGGAATCAATAATAAATCAATAACAACTCACAACACTTATTTTGTTCCAAACTAAGCAGTGCTTATGCTATGGGTACTAAATACCGTTTAAAATACATAAATAAGTAATATATAAGTAATATATACTAGACGACCATGACTCGGTAACAAATAGGTAAAGAGCAAGGAAACAAGTTCAGCATATTTTTTATTTAATGTAGTTTATTGCAATTCACGCGTTAATTATGCACTTGATTGCTGTATCCACAGCAACTCAGCAGAGTTTAGCGATCGTATTTACTATAACTAAAATTAATATATAAATAAGCACATACTGGACAACTATTTTCAAACTAAACGAAGTTTGTATAGTAATTCCTAAATGACGTAAAGTTTATACACAGCCATAACCCTGGAAACAATACTTATGGTCCTCATCTTTGTGTGTGTTGCGTTTGAGAATTTCGGTCTTATCCGATCATCAACAGATACGAGAAAAACCGTCAACCGGGAGGTGGGTAAAAATTTTGATGGTTAGTTTTTTTTGTAAATATTTTGACGAATCGTTAAGTAACCTACTGAAAATAAACTGTTATATATCTTCGCACGTGTTAGAAGAGCTTCATTATTACGGAAAAAGATATCTTTTTGAAATTATTTTTAATCTTGCCATATACTTCAAAAAATTTATTACTTCTTTTGCTATATTTTAAATACAAGAATATTAATTTTTTGTTAGGTATCATTATTGTTCTGCATTTTTCACTATTTATGGTATATTAATTGATAACAATGAAGTTTACAATTTGAGACGTACCACATCAAAGCCGACTTCATAATGAGATCCCTGCAGATATACCACCGGCACTGCTCGCCGTCTGCCAATTTGCTTCTCTGCGGTAATAAGGCCTGAAACAAATGCTTTAAGTTAAAATTAAGATTTTTTGAATAATGATTGAAATTATTTTATCCTTCATATTACAATGTTATAAATAATAATTAAAAAACCATGAATGTATTTGTTGTATGTTTGTAAATGCTTAAATGATAAAGCGACAATATGTTCTTATGATGTCTTATAAAGTCAAAGTTTAGTGAATTCATTTTAGTTTTAATTTTTTTACGCACCAAACTACTAAAGTATACACTAGTTTGGTAAGTCAATGGTAGAGAGCAACAAGAAAGGATTTTTTTAATTATTATTAAATCAGTATTAAAAACGTTCCAATTTGCCGCCAGTAGTCTATTCAATTTTTGCCGCCCCTACTGTCCTCCGAAAGTCGATACCCTAGTCCGCAATCATATTAATTACATTTATTCTGTCAATGAAATAGCAACTTTACGATTTGTGCTCTATCACTTTCATTACATCAGCTTTTTCTATCATTATCATGATCGTGAACTAGGAGATCGTTGTGTCAGTTTCTAGATAATTTTTACAACCCACGATTTAGGAAAGATTACACAAGAAATAACCTTTGAGCTTAAAGAGCGTAATTACGTATTAATAATAACATGGGGTAAGATATGCCCGAAAATTACCTATACACAAATATTAGATTACACAACATAATTTATTTGGTAATCTTTGTTAGTTATTTTTATTGAACCTACAGTCCAAAAACAATACGGACAATATCTATATAAAGTTACCTGTTAACAATCGTTTATTTATAATTGTAATTGTTGGGTTGATGGTGATAATAAAGTCAATTAAGGTATAAAAGTTTTATTTTACCTCTTTGCGAGATTTTAAATCCGCAAAGTATCAATTATATCATCGTATTGAAATCCTGTTTATTAATACTGACACTATGCACAAAAGAGCTAATTTTTAGAAATTTTTCATCCGCTTTAATCAAGAAACGCTTTTATCACCCTAACAATTTGTCGCTGGTGCGAATGCAGCCATGCGAAATGCTATATAAAAGTTTGGCTAAATGTTCTTCAAATTCTGTTTTCGCAG
This sequence comes from Calamotropha paludella, assembly GCA_927399485.1. NCBI lineage: Eukaryota > Metazoa > Arthropoda > Insecta > Lepidoptera > Crambidae > Calamotropha > Calamotropha paludella. The sequence continues at coordinate 24,279,816 of OV656803.1, read as the reverse complement.
GAACAAAGATAGACTTTTTTAATGATCCAGAATCTGGTTTTATCGAAATTCTTTCAGAAGAAAGGTGGCATTGAAAATTCCAGCCATTCCTGAACTAAGTCATTCTTTTAAATTTATTAGAATACATTTTTCTTAAGGAAATAACTTTTTCCGTCCGGGTCGATGGTAACAATTTACTTTTTTTGGTTAAAAATGAAAACTTATCGTTAAATCCATTTTAGGGTTCCTGTCGTTTTTCTTACTCAGACACGAGTCTATTTATAAGGACGAGAAACGTGTTAACCCCGAAAGTAACGCATTCATTCCTTCTTCGAATGTTTCATCGAATATTTTTCTTCTTTTCGATTGTCTTTTTCCGATCTCTGCTTTGATACACTTAATTCCATCGCCTTTCCTCGAAATACTTGCAATTCTTTCGTTGAGCTACTAAAATCTTACGGAGTGGTTCCCAAAAATTGGTAACGGCGATCAATTCTACAGTGGAAGACTGAATTTGAAAGCTTACTTTGTTATTTATTTCCAAAAAAATTACTCACAACAACCATTACCTACCGCCGTTTCCAGTTCTACAATCATCCTTAATTGATTTTAAATTTTAAAACTTCATGCCAAGAAACTCTCAAACTTTTACACGCGTTATCTTTAGCTGACCAATGTGTCAGATTCACTCTCGATTTCACTCATTAAATTTTGCTCACTCATTAATAAAAGAAAACGTTAATTTTCTGTAGCATCATGAAAAAGCTTCAGTACACGATTCAGCAGTTGCAGTTGGCATCAAATTCAATGAATGGGCAGAACAAGGCACGCAAACAGCGAAAGGCACTTGGTTTTGAATTTTTGCCTCCAAGCCATTGTAAAATGCATCATGACTGTCCACGATAGTCTTTAATATTTATGTTCAGTGTTTCTAGTTCCGATTGCGCGGCGTTCGTTCCGTCAATTCGTCAAAGCTCTCTTAGCGAACGGCCATGTTATTTGTTCCCTACAAAAAAGATTATGCAAATAAGTCGTACAAAAACATTAAGTGTTGAAAACGTTGATTGAATTGTGTGAGTGGACCAAGTAATATATAGATACACGAACAAAATAATATTAATGATTGATAACGAAAAATGAGTAAAAATTACTAAATTCTTTGTAAACGTATAGTTTACTGAGAATTTAGTAATTTTTCATATATAGACGTTAGTGTTAATTATACTGGAAGGAACTTAAATATTGATTTTTGTTAAATTTTCGAGACTCGTTTTCTCTATGTCGATAATAAAGTGTTTTTTCTGTAACACCAACATTTTTGGGCCAAATTTGCCGCTCCCTAAAATCTGCCGCCCTAGGCTTTAGCCTACTCAGCTTGCTTGTAAATCCACATCTGACTGTGTAACTGATCAGCGTTCATGTTTATTAACTTTACACTTAATCTGATATATTACTCACCAGTTGAGCAAGGGGAAACTTGGTACTATATTTTAAATAAAAAAAGCTAAACTATTTTGTTGGTTTTTTTTCTAGAAAAAATAAAAAAATATAAATTGGCAGAATCACTGCTATAACCATCCTTATCATTTAACCTTTGAACAATAATAGTTTTGAAGACACAGTAGATAGATAGTAAATAATTATAACTTAATAAATATTATTCATATAATACGTTATAAATACTTATCAAAAATTTAATATAATATTATAATATATAAATGATAAGATGCGAAGAAAATACGCATCTCCCAATCTGCTGACTCGTAACGCCATATCCGCCTCATGCCCCTGGGGTTATCATCCGGAGGAAAGCAGATCGATAAGGATTTCACCACACAATGGTCAGACGATCCTAGTGGAGCTGAGACCGATAGCGAATGTTTGTGTGGATCAGTTGTCAGCAGTCAGTCAAGACAATTGGGTGTACGGTATCGAGTTGTCATTGACGGTAGCTCGTCTGACAATTTGGTGCCAAGACCCAGGCGTATCTTTTCTCCTCTAAAAGGAGTCCTTTCAACTTAGTCAAGTTGAAAGGACTCCTTTCCTTTCCGAGGTGTATCCGTGCCCATCACTGACCATCTTGAGCTTCTTGGTATGTCTTTGTCACCAACTCTCAATTTTGGCTCTTTCATTGAGAGCAAGGCTCAAGTGGCTTCAAAAAATCTTGGCATTCTGGCGAAGGTGAGAAAATACTTCACACCGGAACAGTTGCTCATCCTTTACCAAGCACAAGTTCGATCATGTATGGAGTATTGTTCTCATCTTTGGGACGGTTCCGCCCGATACTAGCTCCAGACGCTTGAGTCCATTGAGAGGAGGGCCAAGAGGCTCATCGGCAATGAAGATCTTTTCTATAAAAAGCTCAAAAGCCTTGAGCATAGACGAAAGGTAGCAAGCCTATCCGTATTTTTAGGATACATTTCGGAGAGTGTGCAGCTGAATTGTACAATCTTCTTCCGCCGTCCCCATTTTGTCATCGGACAACCAGACTTACAAATTAGCGACACCGTTATATGGTGGATATACCAAAGAGACGCACTAAGCGTTTTGGTTCCAATTTTCTGATACGAACCGCCAAGGAGTGGAACTCCTTGCCTGAGTCTGTGTTTCCTGAAAAATACAATTTAGGGGTCTTCAAGTCACTTAAAAAGTTTACGGAGTAAATAGGTACCTTCTAGGCAAGCGCGTCACATCCTAGATCACATCGACGCTTACCATCAGGCGAAATAGTGGTCAAGCGCATGCCTATTTTCTATAAAAAAAAAAGGCCAGCGATATCTGGAATTTGCGGCGCTTGATTCACCAGCTGAGTAAGATATAGCGCTATTGCAAATCGTTATTTGACTTAAAGCGTCCGTATATTGTAAAAGCGTCATGGCCGCCCTTTATAGAATAAAGCATTTAGTATTCATTGTAACCATTGTGAAATATTTATAAATGATTTAATTACATTATCTCTAGCAATCCAATTAAGCAAAAGTAAAAATACATTATCTGTTATTACAATAGCTAGTTAACTTGATTACTTTCTAAAAAAAAATGTGGTACATTATTATAAAGACAAAGAGCGAACTTAATAAAATTGTTTTCTACTACAGAATTTAATTTAAAAATCTTTCACCATTTGAACAGTATATTATTTCTGATGAATAAAGGCTATAATATAGATATATTGCCATTATTCATCAGAAATAATATACGATATTAAGATGTGCCCATAGTTATATATTCATATAGAATGGAGCTTATTAAAAACAAATTTGATAAGCCATATAATGGGTGTTGAATTAGTTTGGTACAACGATCTTGCAATTCGCATCGTAGGTTTGAGTCCCAGAAGGGGCTGATGTTTATGCGATGAATACGAGCGTTTTAGTCATGGGAATCTAAATGGATTTAGGCGGGTAAAAGCCGATACACTACTACTATAAAAAACTCTTCACGTTCCGTTTCCCACATGTATTTCTATGAATATGTATCATATATGTATTTCTATCCGTTACGCTAGTATCAATTACACAAGCCTTACTGTGAATGCTTTGGGCATTTATTTGAGGTTTAGCTAATGGGTGTAAATGTAAGAATAATAAAAAACAGATACTTGCTCTCACTAATATCCTATTTGCACATGTATGGCGTAAAAGTTGTCAGGGTGTATAATGTTTCTGTATCAACAGACCATTACATGCTTCATGAACATGACGTAATGTGTACCGTCGTTATCGTCAGTTTTATCAAAGCATCGGAGACGCCTACAGCAAATATGTCATTACGGATAAACACACAGACCCCTGCAGACATCTTAAACTTATGCTCGAGTGTGTAACCAGGGCAGTTGAGGTACGCCTCATCCGACGAGGTTGCTTTCTGAGTCTGCGTTAAGAAGAGTAGGTGCGGCTTCTCGGTCTCCAGATGGACTGGATCGAGATTTGAGTGCAGATCTCTGATTTTCGCGAGGTGCACTTTTAATGGGAGGAAGTGCTGCCTTTGTTTAACTTTCTTCTTGTGCTTTCTGTTCATAGTGGTGAATGATTGTGGGTAGGATTTTCAGTCGAGACCCTATTCAGTCGACCATAAGAGTTCTCTTAGGTTAAGTAAACCACAAAAGGGAACTCACTTGGAGACTGCGGGGACGCCCGAACCCCTCAGAAATGGTCACCGGGACCTCCCATCCAGTCGCCAAATGGCACGGTGGAGCATTTCGGAATTTTTCGCGAGTTGGCGTGGCAGCCTTTCATGCGTAGCTAGCGCGCTATTTGGGCCCCCTACTTACTGCGGTCGGCCAATGGCTTAAACCGTTCTTCGGCTACCGCTACCTTCCAGAATGAGTTACCTGGTACAGCATTGCCAAGATACCAAGACCGGTCCTAAGTTGCATAACTGACTTATTATCAACCCCCATTGGCACTGGCAGTCCAACCATCCGTCGGAACGCAGCAAAGCTGCTTGGCGAGGATTTCGGCAAGTTGGTGGTAGCGAGCTAGGCCTCTTGCGGAGCCTACCACCCCTGCTGGGTTCATTAGCCGTCCCCACAGGCCGAGTTGGTCCGTAATGCCGTTGCCTATGGGTGGACCGCTAGGAGGTAGATCCCAACCAACCCCAACTCTTTAAAATATGACAGCAAATCAACCGCGATAGTTTCTATTGCTTAAATATGCATTGTTTACGCAATCACATAACATCACGCCTGAATCGGACAGCTACTGAAAAATATGCCCATTATCATCCTGAGGTCAACAGACAAGCAGTTGTGAAGTATAAGATACAGCAGCGAACGATTGTTCGGATAAATATATTTTTTTGTTCGGATGGCACTATGAACAAAAGTTAGATCATGTGTGTAATTTAATCACTTCAAAATAGGAAAACGGTTTTAATGGGATTCGGCATGTAGGTAGATTATACTTATATAATGTACGATCGCCGTAAAATCGGGTAGGCAATTATCGCATATTGGCATATATCTTAATTTTCATGCGAACGAAATCGCGGGTAACAGCTGGAAGAAGTATATCAGTTTCCATTTACATAGTTAAATACGTCATTTTTTTTTCAATACGTTCAATGGAACTGTAAAAAGACTAATCAAATTAACTAAATCAACCAAATAAATATAAGAGGCGTTTGTGTTTAAAATGATACAAACTCCATACTTTCTAATTATACTTCTAATATTTGATAGTAACTCTGTCTGTCGTCTATTACTATTATCAGGGCGAAACATTTAGTGATTTTTCTTAAATTAGGTATGAAGATTGCTTGAAGCTTGTGTGAGTAGAAAAGATTTTTACATTTCCTCGGAAATACTTTGGAAAAGTCACCCGAAATCACTAGTAAACTAAAATGGCGATTTGTATTTATAAACAAAAACATTTTATATTCAAGGTTTAAAGGTGAGATTTTCCTAAAAATCTACTCAGTATGTACGTATGTAGTTCAATTAAAAAACTGAATGATGAACCAGTATATATTATGCATTATTAAGCATTTAATACAGCCTGAGTCGTGACTATTGTATTTTGGGACTACATCGTTCCATGTGATGTGAGTGAAGTACAAATTTCAACGTCTATGAGTAATCTAGTTGTTCACATATTAAGCAGATATCGACACAGATATCTTGTGACCGATAAAACTGGTGTGTAAATTTACCTGTTAATCCGCCCACAATCTTCAAAACAATAAATGGGCGTCTTACAAGGAAACCTTTACAATACCTGGTTTGAAATGGCAATCATATTGTTAAAGCTTATTCTAAAAGGCACAACAAACTATACCAGCATTGTTGCCAATCTGATTACCTATGCAACCTCATTATGCAAATGTATATCGAAAGTATTGTCTAATACAAAAAACATATTTTACACCTGGCGAAAAAAATAATTAAAAGGTAAATAGTCCGACTGCTATAACCAGTAAATAGGGAACGCGCATGCGTGAAGCGGATGTCGTCTGTAGGCAGAAAATTCGCGTAGTGCATTATATTGTATAGGTATGGTCTTAGATCTCTCAGGATGTTTTGTATAAATGATTACTTTCGGGACAACATCCATAATTCAGGTTTAGTTGGTAACTCACCCAAATAAAACTTAGCCACAATTTTGTCACAGTTCTAAAGTAATCTAACCAATTAAGTTAAGTTTTATAATAAATTGGTAACTTTCGATGAAACTGACCAGCTAATGCTGAATTTTATGATGCTGAATTACCAGCTAAGCTAAAAGCTTTAGCCCACTTTTTAAAAATATAAAAAATCACACATACACTATTTGTTACATCTTACACTTACATTAAATTTAAGGTAATAATCTACCTACTTATTTATTCTATGGTTGATGTGATGTTTTGATATTTTATTATATTTTGACTGCGGTTCCGCCACTTTGCAGTTTATTGAAAGCTCGTCTCTTTTGCTAAAAATGTCGGTATTTTACCGTTGCAACATGAATTCGATTATCCGTCATATTACGGATATTCACGAAATTCATGTGATGCACATTAAAAAAAAAGGTGGCGTTTTTTTAATACCTATATTAGGGAATTGAATAGAACTATGAATTTTAAAGGAGACAAAAGAAATAATGATTATTTTTGTTTGTCTTTGAAAAGTAGTGGCTTTTTCATAATTATATATTTCTTAATTTATTATTTATTTTTATTTGAAATTTAAGCGATAAAAACTGTTTTTAAAACCGAACAAAGTTACATTAATGTACGCTGTTTTTGATCAATACAATGTATTTTATTTTTAGTACGTTAATAAATAAATGAAAAAAAAAAACATATTTTATTTGAAACTAACTGTTTTTTAATTGTAGTGCAAAATACGCAATTGACAATTTACTACAAAAAATTAAAACGACTTTCTGTTTAGGTATGCCTTAATTATTTTTTACTTAGGATGGGTTCGCTCTTGATCCCAGTCAAGGGGGCCAAGACTGAATTCATGATGGAACGAGCTAACCCAGAAGGTGCCTATTCACCCTGGCTTTGAAAATTGACGGGTTATAAGTTCTCGGAAATACAGACGCAGGGAGGGAGTTCCACTCGTTTGCTGTGCGCCTAATGAAGGATGTTGAGAAACGCTTGGTGCGACGGGTAGGAATAGCAACCAAGAAAGGGTGGTAGCCTGCGGGCTACGTGCGTCTGGATGTCCGATGGAAAAAAGGAGATGGCGGTATGAGCCAATGTAGCTCTTGAGCACACTCTCGAAAGTACAGTCTGTAGTAGACCGACAGACAGGCATATTGCAGCGATGAGCTAAGGTGTGAAGCTTGCTCTTCACCAATTTGCTGTCACCGATGAGCCTCTCAACTCTGAGCTGAATCGTGTCCAGTGCAGCAAGTTGGTATTTTGCTGTGCCGTCTCAAAGGTGGCTGTAATATTCCATGCAAGATCGGACTTCATTTATAATATTTTAGTTTTAATTATATGACAGGGTTCTCATCTTAAAAAAATCTAGACGTGTACTTAGTTAATAAATGCTATACGTATTCTGGTGACATTTTCTGTCACCAGATAGTGTCAAAAGGTATGGCATTGAAATTTTATTACCATATAATATTATCTATGAGGTCCAAGATCACGTTACATGCACACTACGTAACCGAAGATTATGAGAATTCAATTCATATTATTGATTGTTGAATATGAATAACATGTTTAAATTTGGTAACAAACAAATTAAGTAAATTATGTAGGTACGTTCTAAGTGGTTTTTCTAATAACTTTAGCTACGTTAATAACTTTAACTTTTCTGTTTCAAAATCTTTTAAAACCCCTACCCATAGTCTAATTTATCTATATCAAGAGAAAGATTATACATCGTTATTTCTTTCAGGGACATTTTAACATGCATAGTTATAAAAACACAATTATAAAAGGCATACTAATAAATAGCATAAATTAAAAATATTGCAGGTAAGGTAACGTTAAATATTTTTTATTCCTTACCAGCAAGTAAACTTTATCAAAATATACTTTTTGAAATTATGGCTTTCAAAATAATGACAAAATGTTATGCAAAACAATAGGAATCCCCATCTTTCGTCGACGAAAATTCAGCTTTTGGGCTACATTACATTATGATAATTAATTTACTTAACGTTAGCGCAGTGCTTTTAAAGGATCAAATGTTTTAATTATATATTTGATTCTCTTTATATGCCTCTCCTTTCTGTGGACTTTAGCCCAAAGTAGATTAAAGTTTGTCCATGTAACTAGGGACAACAAGGACAAGGACAATGACTAGGGACAAGGTATAAAGTCAAGACATAGATCAACATACCTCCCAAAGCATGGAAACAGTTACATCAGAATTTTATAACATAACTTTCGCTTTGCTTCAGTCTTAAATGCTATTGCGGAGTTTTTTGTTCCGATCAGGAAATAGTCATAGTATCTTGTCGTGTACAATAATATTAATTTAATACAATTCACATAAGGAAATTGACTATTGTCTTTTATCTGTTAGTTATTTCAGAGAGATTGACAGCTGCGTAGAGAAATTAAATTAAGTAGGCACCTACTTCATTGAAGGGAACGTTATATTTAATATTAATTTTACGCGGTTACTAGTTTCATTGAAGGTTTTTTTTAGTATCAGCCTCTATGGGTTAACAATTTGGATGTGTTTGTTGTTAGAGTGTTCGATCATGCAAATATTAAATATATGTGTTGCATTGATGAGCTAAACTTATTGAAATATCACTAATATATTACATACGCATCGTGATCACCCGACATCGATATTATGCTGGTGATCAGGTTAATGCAACTGGGACCATATGAAAATTGGAAGTTTGGAAGGAAGTAAAATGAAAATTTGAAACGGAGAAATTCTAGCACCATTTTGGTCGCTATCAAACATCCACTGCGAGATATCATTCGCTTTGCGAAAATTACATACTGCCATCACAGCGCCATTAGATTGTTTGAGCTCGAAAATTACGTAAGTTTGTCATATAGCATCTGCTGCTCTGAGTCAATTACATCCATTCGAGTTCCTGCAACCCTTATCTGATCACTGGCACAGAATATATAATACTATGACGTTTAGTGCTTCTTCTAGAGAAGCCTGCCTCTCTCTCAATATTATTAATTTAACCAAGGACTCTGGGCCCGAGTTTGAAATAATTAATATTAAAATAGGTACTTCTCCTACCGGTACTCGATTACTCCCGCTCGAACAATTCGGTCGTGAATTATGATTGTCAATAAACATGCGTTGAATAGATTATAATAAAATAGACAATATTTACATTATCTTTTCAATTACGATTTTTTGTTTTTATTAATTTATTTAATTCACGGATTATTAATAATGTAATCTCAAAATACGCAAAGCTAATTAAACAAAGAATATATAAAAAAATAGGAAGTAAAAACTTACCATTAAGTTCTCTCATATTGTGATAACGCAAAATAAAAAAAAAAAAAATCAACGCGCGACCCGCTCGCTCTACTTCACTGCACACAAACTACTGCGCATTGTTTAAATTATTTTGTGTAATATAGTCTGTTTTCTTAGCGGGCTCAGTGACAGTTGTAACTATACTAAACACTAATAAATCTACACACTGTATGTCAAGGACATTATAACCACGGATGCTGCTGTCTGTTGAACGGAAGGGTTAACTACATTTTGTTGTTAATTACGCGACTGAGGAAATGGCTCCAATTATTGCTTTGATAAAATCACATTATCCAGCTACTAAAAGTCAGAAATTCCTGATACTAAATATATTGATTAGTATTAAATTAATGATTTGTATCTAATTAATTACTTAAGTATGCCACCTTTGGAACTATATATGATAACGTGTTATGTTGGTAATGTGCAATTAGAAAAATGTAACTAAAAATGACGGAGCAAAGAATGTCACCAATTAATTAGTCAAAACTATGGGTTTATTGTATGGAAGGTAATGATTGTGTTTAAAAGAATGTATGTATATTATCCTGCTGTATTACTGTTCGCTTCAGGATTTTTTTGTTTTGCCCTTTGATAGTCACCTGTTACAAAGAGTTCAATTGTCAATTCTGGGTTCTAACTGTACGCCAATAAATAAATAACGCCTAATGTTACACAACATAAAATTAAACATCCTCCTATTATTTCAAAAAGAAGGATAGTTAGATACTGATTACAGAGTACCAAAGGTTAGAACTTCATTTACTCGAACTTCTTTACAGTATTCAGGTTCTCGACTCTACAATAAAGTAAGTACCTTCTCTGCTAACAGCAATAAGGGAAAGATTCAATACATTTATCAAAAACTAATTACTGAAAACTTACTTTATACTACGATTCCGCTGAGATTTCTGTGAAAACATATGTATGTATTTATTTATATAAGTACAGCCACATGTACATTATGCATTTTTGCTCGTTTATCTATTGTTTATTAATATGCAATCATAATTAATACTTTATATATAATATTAAGTCCTTATATTAGTTAAATGAACATTCTATTATATTGATACATAACTAACAAGTTTTAACTTTTTAGAAATTAAGGTAAGAAATGATATCTGTTGTTTTTAACTATACTGTGATTAAATTCCCCGCTGGCATACGATCAGTGTTTCTGAGCTGGCGGCTGAGCGTAAAAACCACTGTTCGTATGTTAATATCTAATGGTAAGTGGTAGCCGTGATACTGCACTGCCGCAATACAGTTTTAAACTAGTGTCAAGGGGTAGTTATGATTGCCTACCAGTTATATACCGGCGGAAAGATTTAACGTAACAGTACATTATAATTAATGTGAAATAAAAATTAATAATTAATTTAGATTATAATGAGAAAAAGGGGCGTCAATTGAAAATCGGAATTAGATTTTTATATATTGAGCTGAATTAGTTGTTCAAGAATAGAGAGGATGTACAATTTGTAATACATATAAAATATATGACATTACAAATATACTATAATGCGCCTAATGATTAACATCATTAGACTCATCTATCAACACAAATATACTATGTATATGTCGGATCTTGGTCATGTTTTCGGTTGATTTAACTTAATGAATCCGTACATTATATCTGTTGTTGTTGAAGTGGTTGATTCACTTTTGTCCTAAACAGCGCGGCGAGCAGACGTTCCTTACGAACTGTACCGCGTACATATACTAATGTGTTACCGATTTGTGATAAGAATTGAAGTTTCATAAGTCAAACATAACTATGGCCAAAAATATAAAAAAAAAAATACTTTTTTTTATTTATTAGGATTGACAAACAGTTTTACAATAAGAAATGCATAATCAATGTTACATAGTTAATAATAAAACACCGTCAACCACAGGTTAATAAATATTTAATTGAGAACTTAATTATGGTATATACAACCGAAATCGATATAAAAGCAAACAAAATAAAAGTGAATACATTCTTATAGGGTATAGTATTTTGGGTTTAAGTCTTAAAAAGTTTGTTGACTTCACTTAAAATCTTTGTAACAGTTTTTTTAAAAGAGTATGTACTTTTGCTAAATATTTCTAAAGCAGCAAAGTTTATGTTGTAAAATCAATTATAAGTATCGTTATCATAATTAATTATCGATCCAGTTCGGACTGGTATATATTAATAAGCTATAAGGGCACAAAGAAGTAATTTTTTGACACGTCTCCAATTACCTATGTACACTGAATACACCCACCACTGCACCATTGAGTCATTCTAATTAATTAAGAGATAGTAAAAAGAAAAAATATTAATAGCATATAAATGATTGAAGTTAGTAACTTATCGACATGAACAGAGAGCGCTAATATAGTTTTCTGTCAAAATATTACTGTTAAATAAATAAGGGTAAATTAACAAAGGGTGGTTAGTAATTGAACCAAAACAGGGTTATATTTACCAGATGATAGGTTATTGAGAATAAATAATAAATAAATAAATAAATATTTCCTACATTCACACCAATTAACCTTGCCCAAAGTAAGCACTTTTAAGGCTTGTGTTATGGATACTAGGGTAACGGATAGACATACATATATCATACATAAATAAGTAATATTCATAGAAATATATAAAAACATCCATGACTCAGATACAAAGCTCGTATTCATCATACTAACATCTGCCCCTTCCGGGATTCGAACCCAGGACCATCGGTGCGAAAGGCAGGATCGCTACCGTTGCACCAAACGGTCGTCTGTTTATGTATGTTTATGATTAGTAAGCTCATACGAGTAAATCATAGAAATGTGCAAAGGCTTTAAGAAATCCAGCTGAACAATAAATATGAATGACCCTTAATGTTTCACTCGTAGAAAAAAATTAAGGCTTGTAAATCACTGCCAACACTTTTGTATTATTCTGCTGCTGATAAAAGTATCGATTATAATGAGGATTTTTAAATAAACTTAAAATTATCTACATATAACAATCTGCTTTGCTAAACATATATAAGTTGAAGTAATTTTTAAGGGACGACAAGACGACTGGCTAGTTTCCTTGTAGCTTTGATTATAAAAGTAAAAAAAGGTCAACACACTCAAGTGGTATGACAATATACAATCAACTTACAAAAACAGTATTGAGCACGATCCTCTTGAGAAAATAATTGTAATGTGGCACTATATACTTTGATGCCTAAATAAATAAAAAATACATTCTATTTTTAATTTACTTATTTCCCGAATGACCTCCAACTTTGTGTTTTGTTCCTTTTTATTCAGGACCGTGTAAAGTGGAAATCTGTGATCTCTGCCTTCCCCTGCGGGAAAAACTCATGATTGTATGTATGTATATATTTATTATATACAATTTTGTAAAATCGTATATAACTTGTAAAACAAAATAAAATAAAACATTTTTGTGTGAACATTGACAGTATATGTTAAAACATATACATGTACGGGTAACATCTTGTGAGGAACGCTCCAAATATTAATTCCAAATTTACTATTCACAGTCTATGAATTAAGTGAAAAAAAGTTATTGCATCGTAATATAGTTAAATTGTGAGTGGTTTTAAACGTATATCAAGACTAATAATTGTTGAACGGTGCTAAATATTTCTCTCTCATCTACCTACCATTTCAGTTTAATAGCGCACTCGACTAAACGAGTAAGAGGCATCTGACGCACTGCGCTTACGCTCTTTTTTCCCGCGATGTATCAAGTTTGGGTTCTACGCTCAGAACAATAACTAATAGCTTTAGTTATTGTTCTGAGGTTCTACGAGCTGGGCACTTATTTGTGTACCATTATCAGTTTTATTGCTCGAGTAGGTAACTAAGATTGAGTTTGTACTGGAGCCTTTAATAATATTTTACGCTTTTATTATGTTCCATTTTTTTCTACAAGTAACAATAATACTAGGCAGTCGCTAAGCATAAAGATACGCTAGCACCATATATTGGAGCAGAGCGTAGTACCTAAAAAAAAAATTTTTTTGTTTCGATGGGAGCTTTTGCGAATTTCAAAATTCTCCGTCACAATCTGGTCCTAAACCTGTTGAATCGATTCCACACAAAAAATATTAAAATCGGTTGAGAACTCTGGAAGTTATGGCGTAACAGACATTTCGTCATTGAAGCTGATCCATGGGAGCTTCGTTCACTTCGTTCGCTTCGCTCCAACTAAGATGTCAAATGAAATGAAAGTCGTATAGGGGGTTGTCGCATAATGGAAAATGATAAAAAGGAACTCATCATATACATCAAGTGTTCGAAAGCCTATCATTTGGCATGTTTCAATTGATCCCGAACAGCTTGACTGGATATGTCCTGTCTGTGTAAGCGATCATTCACAGAATGTGAACAACTACATATATTACACCGGTTCGGTTAAATCCCAACGTTACTGTTCGCTCAACAAAGAGACTAGCTTTACTTTCTCCCCCTAGCACCGAACCAAACCATGTGACTCAAATGATGTGAGGAGTATCATGAATGACGTACTCGAAACTCATATGGCGTTACTTAGCCATGTTTTGATTAGGGTTGGGGGTATGGATAGTAACGGTTCCAGGCCGTGAACTGTTGTATTTGAGCCCCTATTGGCTAGTTCATCCGCTGCATCGTTTCCGAGCGAATTACTATGTCTCTGGATTGGAGCGTGTCATAACACTCCATTATAAGGGCGGAGGTTATGGTATTCCTTTGTAGGTCTTGAAGTACGGATGCATTGTCTGACACTATTTTGATATCGAAGTGCAATTACCTGTGCCGCTTTGGTGGCACCAATACATTCTGCTTGAAAGATGGTATTTAATTTACTGAGGGTAGAAGTTATCTTTATGATTCGAGAAGACTCCGGTTCCGGTACCCATTTCGGTTTTAGGGTCGTCTGTATATATCCTGATTTCATTGATTTCAAAGCAATTTACTGGTTCTGTAGTAAGTCGGATGTGATACTTCCTGTCGAACACGTGTTTGCATGGGGTTGTGTTAGGTGCTTCTTTAACTGGTATCTCCTTCATAATTGCGTTATCGTACACAAACATGACAACAAACACACTCGCGTTAGCGTCCTGCACCACTTAAACGAAACAGCAGGAACAGGTATACGTTTTCGCTGCGCGGTAGAAAGAGAGGGGGAATACCTCTCCTTCGCCGCGCCGGCGGTCTACTCTCCCTCCGTCTTACAAATTTTCGATCAGTCCATGTGGCCTGGCGCAAGTTTAACATTTTTTACCCATCCTAAAAAGTACACAACGCCGCTAAAGAAGTTTCACTTCTAAAAAGGTTAATATAATAAAAACAAACATATTATTTGTGTAAATTGAGTAGTTAAGAACATGCCTGATTATTGAAAATGTTTACACAACATGACGATCATTACCTCAGTCATCCTATAATCACGGCTCCTTTAAAGTAGTGGAAACATCAGGTTTATTAAAAGCAGAGAATAAACGCACCCTAAATCCGTTAAAAGTGCTGATGTGATGACATGAAATAACATATTTGACATACCTACATCAATTTCTTAATTTGATTTCCTAACTGAGGAGAATAGCAGATAAAGGTGATCTCTAATAAATATTGTAGCTCTATGGCCCAGCAGTAAGTGCGTTTCGTTTATGATTGAAAAGGTTAAGTGATTTTTGCAGAAGTCACTCAGAGGATTGGTGCCCAAAAATTAAGCATCTCAAACTCCTGAATGGCACGTTATTGCGTTGGTCTAGGTTGCATTTGTAGGCGTTATCACCCACCAAGCCGCATCTGACTGCGTGGTGATTTAGCCCATTTTTTCTAGGGCGTTTTCACCATAATCTCCACCGTTGGCAAGCGGGTCAGAGATCCTTAAAAAACTATAAATCGAAAGCCGCTGCCGCCCATTTTGTGGTTTATGGTGGTATAAGATAATGACCTCCACAATACAATGTTTATCAACACAGGATCAAATTGTCCTTAAAGATGGTCCGTAGGGAAACTTGATCTGTGGTTGATTTTTTATGAAACGGAACCGCGGACATCGAAAAGCCTGATTAGGACCTTCAATAAGATTCAATTTGATTTCCCAGTAAATAGTAAAATCAATGTATTCCAATGCCGTTGTCATGTTAATTTGGTGACCATTGGCATATTTGATAAAACACTTATTATAAACAACCAGTCCGCTATCTTGCATCGAACCACGTCGAACTATTTATTACTATTCAGAAACAACCAATTTGAAAGTAGTAAGTAGGTTAGTAATATTTAAACAGCAGCAACAGCAGGGTCCTCTAGATGATTTGAATTCACAATTG
This sequence comes from Calamotropha paludella, assembly GCA_927399485.1. Lineage (NCBI taxonomy): Eukaryota > Metazoa > Arthropoda > Insecta > Lepidoptera > Crambidae > Calamotropha > Calamotropha paludella. The sequence continues at coordinate 24,264,123 of OV656803.1, read as the reverse complement.
GCGCTATTGGTTTTTTGTTTGTTAACTCAGTTATAAATTTAAACATAATATGTAAAAATGGAAGATATACAGATATATATTTAGTTATAACATAGAGAATAAAAACATGTTTTATAATGATTTAATTTCTAAACATATTATTTTTAACTTACTACTTCTAGCCATTTTAAATTTTTTATGTTCTAAATTGTTTAAATAACTTGATTTATTAGTGATTAGAGCGATGTAACAACAATCATTGAAGTTTTCAACACTATATAATGGTCTATAAACATAGATTATTTGATCAGTCTTCAAATAAAGATTTGCGTTTTGATTAATTTTTATTTTTTATTTCAAGAATAACGTAAGTGTAATAATGTTATTATAAATATTTCATAGACAGAGTTATTTCGCTAAACGTTATGTGTGACTTAAACATAGTCCTGGATTAATTACAGATTGATATCGTTGTTAAGAGAGCTTTAACCTTGGATTTAATATGCAAATCTGTCCTTTTTACCCAACTCGGAGTTGAATTTATTTCCCAGTATGTTTTTTTTAATATTTACCCAGATTATTTCACTTTTTTTCTAATAAATAGCTAACAATTAGTGCTTGCTTTGTAATTGCTTAGAAGATCTAATTTATTATTGATTAAGGTTATGATTAATAGGTCTAAGTAGTAATGGATGATCAGAGAAACTTGAAATTGCACAAGTTATTTTCCTCTCATTGATAATAAAAAAATAAAAGCAAATTTTGTCTGCTATTCAGTTTTGAAATTAAGATATGCTATGTGCACTAGGATTATGTCCAATCGTGTGGAATGCGTCGTCTCGTCGAGCAAACATTTGGAGCAAAAGGAAACGTGATCATTCGGGCTTCATTTATAGCTGTTAATATAGAGTTATATCACCCGTTCGATGGTTTAGTGTTTAGGCTCCTCACGCTCTAGAGAACGTGGTTACACCACCTAGACAACGGCTCAATCAAAGTGCATTTGATTATAAAATCAGTATAAGCGTATTTGAGTTTATAGAATGTTAGGTAACTTTATATAGAAACTATTGTGAGCTATAGTTTTTGTAATGACAAATTTTCGTTTATCTCTTTGAATGTTGCGGTTATAAATTATGTATAAGCTTTTGCCATGTAGGTATATATTGTTCTTTTCTTACAAAGAAAATCGCTTTTTGACACTACTATGTACCTTTGTTACCTTTATTTGTACAATAAATAAATAAAGTCGGTTTATCTAACTAAAGCTATATAGCTTTAGTTATACATTATCTAAAGTTGTAAATAACAAAAAAAGGGATGAATGATAGAAATACTAATATTAAGTATAAATTAACATCGTGGAAAAAATAAATAAAATCCACCGTAAAAAATAAGTAAGATTTTATGTGTGAAGCCTCAAAGAAGGTAAAATACAGATATGACAACAGTTATCCTCAAAACGTAGCGATGACGTGTGATGTGATATAATGATTTGGTTTTGTTTTTCCCCGTGACATTTTCATTTTTAACACGTTCACTGCTGTTCACCCACAATCGGCCTGATGCTATGCCAAATCAATGTGCGCACAGTAAAACAGGTCCTTCTCGCTGGTGCGATAAACATTATCTAAAGTTGTAAATAACAAAAAAAGGGATGACAGATGGAAATACTAATATACTTATTAACATCGTGGAAAAAATAAATAAAATCCACCGTAAAAAATAAGTAAGATTTTATGTGTGAAGCCTCAAGGAAGGTAAAATACAGATATGACAAGAGTTATCCTCAAAACGTAGTGATGACGTGTGATGTGATATAATGATTTGGTTATGTTTTTCCCCGAGACATTTTCATTTTAAAGAGTATGCTGTGATTTACTTTCTATAGCCGTATTATTATATTTTTACACATATAAAAATAGCGACTTTGCCCCTCCTTAAATCTGTTTCTTGAGAAAGTTCCTTTCATAGATGACGCTATAAAAAATTGGTATGATCAAAAAAAAACTGTAGGTATACAGGTCTACCGTATTATTGTATCCATATTTTATTATCCACTTACAAAGCGTGTTTTTGTTATTTAAAATGAGAATGTAGTACTTATCTTAAAAATGTTTAACTTTTTCAAAGAAATATATAAAATAAATAAAAGAAAACATACCTTTCTTACTTATGAAAGCCAACTTATAAGGAAATTAATTAAACAAATATTTTTATTATTTATAGATTCAAACATATGTTAAACACATATTGTATTTGTTTATGCATAATGGTAATAAAAATGATTAAATAATTTAAACTTGGAGATTTTAATTTAGTAACATTTAATAAGTAAAAATATGTTGAAGTTTCCTGTGCCCAACCGGGTTCATGTATGATGCTAGCAAAATTTTGAATGACTATTGTGTGCTACATGATTGAAGCAATAAATGATTTATGATTTTCAATCAGGACGATACTGTGTGAATAATGTATGGTAAGGCATCCCCTTTCCCCAAAGTAGTGCTGCGGTGGATACTAAGTAAACAATATGATGTTTGTGGCTGGTTTCACTTTCAAAACTCTGTTTCATCGATTTGATATTTAGGTATGTTGGTGCTTAAAGTGAAAATACTTAATAAAATATGCTTACAACATAAAAAGTAAAATAAAGCCATACTCAAAGTAAAAAAACTGTTCGTGGTTAAATGTTAAATAAAAGTCGGGAACCTACCAATGCTGCACGTTGCTTACCCTCAGTTTACTTTCGAAATTCAATTTTAGAATGTCTAATAAAGGTTACTTTGTCCTAAAATGGGATGAAGCCAAAAACGAAATTGCCTTAGGAAACTTGTTGTTGTTTGCTTAAAACAAAAATAATGAACATTTAGTCCGGTTCCGAATATTTAAAAAAAATCTAAATACATTTTTGCCTAACTCTCTTTTGAATAGTTGGGTTACTTTCTTTACTCCTTATTAATAACAATGTATGTTTTGTTTCATAATATTCATTAAATCTTTGAACCTACTAACATTATAATTATAAAAGTTTGTATGTTAAGATCCACATAAAATTTTCTGAAGTCACATTGATAAAATAATGATAAAAGTTTTATTTTTTGTTTGAAAGCGCTAATTTCTGCAACTATCATTCGGATTTAAAAAATCTTTTTCTTTATTTTATGGACAAATTCCTGACAAATGATATCGTATTCGTAACGCTACGTTATCGAGGAACCGAGCAAAATGAAAAAAAAATAATATGCTTGACGATAATTGAGCAATAACGCAGGCCAGATCACGGCCAAAAGGTGGCCGCCTGGCCAGCATTGAGCTTTACTGTTGAAGAGCTCAACTGTAGAGTAATGAAATTGAATTATGGACGAAATCAGGACAACACCTATGTTTACTGACTACCACTGTTTGTTCGGGTATATTATTTACATCTTTGTTTTTCGTTAAAATTTATGACTCTACAATTTGGTACCAGTTAATGACTCTCGTCGCATGTCTGAGTCATGTCTACTGATATTTAAATCATTGCTCACATTAACAACCGTTTAAACTGAATGGCATAATATAGCAATGACAAACTTAATTGATGTCAAAAAACAAAGTATTTAACTCAACCATTAAAACACTCTTAATATGCGTTTAGATTAAAGACGAAAACTCATTAGGCTTTAATATCAGCTCTATTTTTATTAGAATAGCAAACAGTAATGGTAATAATTATTTATCGTTACTTTAAATTTTACCAAAGTGCTATATTTTTATGTTGATAACGTTATTTAAATTTTAGTTTTCGCTAGTCGAGATGTCTCTTGTAATGATATTAGTAATTCATTTATTGGGCAATTAGTTCAGAGAGATTTTAAATTCCTTCTCTGTAGTGTTATTGGAGTGCGATACCTCATTTTCAGAGTTGTTATTTAGTGTCGAAGTATCAATAAATAAATGATAGTAGTTCCTTTGCGACACACTCTACCTACTAGTGATTCCGCTAGAAAACCGTTGAATAGTTACTAATGCTATTGAAAAGTTTGTCTGTCCGACTAAGAAGCGATGTAATTTTTTTCACCAAGATTACGCGACCGCTCACATTGCTCTTAGATTAATCAATAATTTGAAAACTTCGGGGGTACAAATGTTATCCCATCCTCTCTACAGCCCTTTACAGATTTAGCTATACTATATTTTTTTATTTAGTGCATAAGGGTTGGAGGGGAATAGTTTGGGTTTTAACTAGCTGGACAAAGATATATTAACGGATATTTACAAACAGTTTCTGCGCCACAACCACGAAGTAAAGCATAATTTGGGACGTTACAAATTGCCATGCATTCACTTTACTAGTTTATCGATTATTTGCGGTAGTTTATCGTTTTAAGTTTTCGTAGTCAAGCTTTGTATTAAATGTTAGATATAGTATAATTTAACACTTAATTAAAGTCTGTCAATGCAATTGAAAAGATATTAATATTCATTGATTCAACAAAATATGCTTTTATGAGCCTACCATCTTTGGCGTTTGGTAATATTTTATTTGAACCGAGTCACTTTAAAATGCTATTTATATTTAAATGTATATATAATATTTAATTAGTGCACTAGTGTGAACTAACCAATTAGCTAATAATATTTTAGGAATATTTTATTAATTATAGAAGATATCTAACTTGTTTTTCCATCCAAATACACAAACGTTTCTAAAACCAAGAGTAATTAAAAACCTATTAAAAATATTGTTAAAACGTAATTATCACGCTTCTCAATAAGTAGGATTCCGAATAAGAGGAACTTTACGAGCAAATATGAAGTAGGTCTCTTATTATCCAGTCATCATCTACTCGATAGTCATCAAATATAGATAATCAATCGTGTCATCTTCAGCATGATACTCATGCAACATTGGTAATGTTGATGACCTACTTTGTAAAATGCATTTATTTTCAATTATTTTATATTTTTCTTTGCTGTGTGGTCTGACAGTGTACTCTAGCACTAACCCTTCACACAACGGGGTGTTATTTCGCACACATTTGCGTGCTATGCGAAGAGATTAAGGTAATGCCCCATTTTTGGGACAGGCATCTGTTCAGTAGGTAGTCAATATTTTTTGAGTTAGTGTTACTTATTTTTAAATTGTGACAAATACTATAACTTACTAGTTAAATTCAAGTTTGAACCCCGGTAGATGTCTAATTTGCGTGTGTTTGAGTTGGAGCCTGAATGGTATGAATTCACAATTTGACGCGTTAGGTGGCTCTTGCGTGTGTAGTCTCTGGATTGGACCCACAGTAGATGTAGCTTTTGTATGTACTTGGGTCGGTGCCTAAATGGTCTAAATCTCTAATTTAACGCGCTAGGCGCTTTTGTGCGTGTTTTTCAGTGGGTCCCTGGTTCGGTTAGATTAACGATAGAACCGCTAGGTGGCGCTACGATCAGGCACGATAACATAAAATAGTTTTAGCATAGGGATCTTTAGTATGATAGCTTAAATAATTATGTTAAGTAAAGTCAATTTCATCATACGGCCAGTAGGCCGTATACGGCTTAAAAATGCACTACAAGCTTCATAAAAAAAAGAAAATCTAAAAAAAAACCCATTACATTTCAAAGTTTTCTTGGTGCTTTTCCAACACTCAAAAGTCAAGTAAAATTACCCAGTTTTAATATTTACATAAAATGTTTTAAAATTGTGTTCAAGGTAAATATATAAGTTAAGTTATCAAATAAGGAAACATTATTGACCTCTTGCACATTTTGAAACGTGTATGCTATTTATTATAGATCATATATTTTTAGTAAACGTGTATCAATTTATATGTTCTCGATACTCAATGCCACATATTTAATATGCAATTGAATTCTTTTTATAGCTTTGAATTTTAGGCCTAACTTCAACAGGATTTTTGATATTTTATTCATACACTCTCGTGTATTATTAAGCAATTATTTCAGATGATTAAACGCGTTTATTTTCATGTATTTTTTAATTCTATCATTTTTTTGTAGGGTTTTTGATATTTAGTAGGCAGTAACTAACCATAAATCAGAATCAATATTTCAATACAATATGCAAACAGTTATTTTTCGATAATTTATAATTGCTATGGTTAAGTATTACTCAAGTAGGAATTTGAAATTATATTATATCTTAGAAATACTCATTTGATGATAATATATATTTACTCATCTGTACTTTTATACTACAAGCACTATATATCTCGTATTAAAAAAAAATATATTTTCGAGTGGAAATAATTGTTACTATATCAATTTATTGCAACTTCTTTCAGGTGTCAGAGACCACTCAAATACATGCTTCACATACAGAATGCTCCTCGAACTGACGTACGAAGACTTTTACAAACATCTGAAATTATTTAAAACTTTTCTTTTTCTGAAAACGGAAGGTCAAGGGTTTAAGTCGCGTTTGATACCTGAGACAATTCATATTTTACTAGAAAATTTGTTCAACTTTAGAAATTGAGGGTGCTAGATTCGTACGTTAGTTCTTATTACGAACGATTCTGATCACAGTAACGTGTCATTTAAATATACTCCTTAAAATATAATAATAATATTTCTAAAATTCACACCAATTAGTCTAGCCCAAGGAAAGCAACGTAAAGCTTGTGCTATGAATACTAGGGTAACGGATGTACTTTCAGATATGATACATATATGGACAATTCCGGGACCAGAGCCCGGGGTCGTTTGGCTTCGAAGGTAGGGTCACTAATGCTCGGCTAAACCGGTTGCGAATCAAACTTAACATAGTTTTAATTAAACCGTGAAAACAAAGAAACTATTTGAAACTTTATAGAACACTAGCTGACCCGGCGAACTTCGTACCGCCTTAGCGTAGCTTTGATGCACTACTTTATTTTGTATAGCTGACCTATCTTATGTACCTATTCAATTTGAACTGGAATCTATAATATCCTCCATATAAAATGAATCCTATTATTGTTAGCGCGGTTATGGATGTGTTGTCACAGAATACCACAGATATTTTTGTTTTAAATTGAATGACGTTGACATTTGTCAGCGCGGTTATCGATGTGGTGTCACAGATTACCACAGATTTTTTGTTTTAAATTGAATGACGTTGACATTCGTTACGTTATATTTTTCAATCTTTCTGAGAGATTTTCTTTATATTTTTATCCGTAAGAACCTTGTTCAGAGTATTAGAAAACTAAAAAAAAAAATCAGCCATGTCGTGACAACGGAAAACGGGTTTCATTTTTATATATATAGATTAGTAGTTATTTCTGTTTATTATTTCTGTTTCATAAAAACATTGAGTACTGTTTAATGTTTAAAATGCCGGTTATTTCATTTATTTATTTATTATTACAACGCTGTGTAGGTTGTGTATGTATTATCAAAATTTGTTATATTTTTATAAATATTTTATTGTTATGATACTGGTTCATTGAGTTTATTGATTTGAGTAAGTACTATTATTATCTATTATATACAAGGTTTTAAAATTTTAAACAATGGAGAAAATTTTGCAACATAAATGTGGATACGATCAGTGGACGTATCGCGTTCACTGGCTATGGTAAATTGATGTGGTAAGATGACTTCAACTAGTATAAAAATGGTGTTCATATTTGCTAATACTTTTTTTAAAGAAAAGGGATAAAACATAGTATAATAAGTCTATTATTTAAAATTTGTGAGCACGAAACTAAATTTTTAGCTTCTTAATAAAAGTAAGCGTAGATGTATTTTGTCGATTCTGGAGATACTCTATTCCTTAAGTGGGACAAATAGGGAGGTACAACGTTTCTGGTAAGAATAAAGTGCTTCAGCGTTTTATAAAAATGTATTCTCAATAGGGGTACTACAGGGAATGAATCAGTTATTTCTAAAGTAAGAGATTTGAAATTCATGCTTTTGAAAAAGATTGAATATTCATGGGCATCATGGAGTCGATATTTTGTATGAAAACATTTAGAACTGTAAAACTAAGTTAAACTCTAAAACTTTCTTTAAAAGTGAGAAACGTATAAATATGGTTTAAAAAACTGGCAACCTTTGTGGCCATGTGGATGAAGTATGTGGCGGCTGACCCGGATTCGATTTCGGGATTAGGCAGTGTATGTGGGTTTTTCAGTGATTAATATCTCACGAATGTTTTATTTTGATACACCGCCCATACGCCGAGTTGTTAATGATAATACAGGACACCTACTTCTAAATCCCATACGTGCGAAGTCTTGGGCATGTATTAAATATTCTGTAGCTTGAGAAAACTGGTGAAAATTTAAGTACATGAGTTTTTCGTGTCATTTTGAGCTCACACTCGGTATAATTCTGTCGGTAATATTACATGAGAAAGTAGGTTGAAAACTAGATTACCTTTCAAGAGTCCCTCCACCTAAGAATAAAGCTTTTCCGGTCAGATTAATTATGTTTAATTAATACGGTTACTAAATGGCTGTATTCCAGTTCCACTCTATAGATGTGTTGCCTTTTCCACCTCATATCCTTACTAATATTATAAATCGGAAAGTGAGTTTGTTTGTTCCGCTTTCACGCCGTAACTACTGAACCGATTGCTTTGAAATTTTGCAGACGTAACGATAAAAGTCCGGATTAAATAATAGGGTACTTTTTATCCTGGAAAAAATTGATATTCTCGAGGAAAAACAAAAATATTGTTTGCTTGATGGATGGATTGTAGATGGCGCTGTGTGTCGTTTAAAACAAGGTAAAATATTGCAAACGAATATAAACATGTAAATTTAGAAGCTAAATGATACGATAATGAATATTCGAAAATGAGGAATTCCCGAGGGATGACGTATAATTTGTTTTATCGTCTAAACTGTTTTTTTTACATCTACTTATATGTTGCAAACGAATATGAACATGTAAATTTTGAAGCTAAATGATACAAAATGAATCCTCGAAAATGAGGAATTCTCGAGGGATGAAGTACAATTTGTTTTATCGTCTAAATTGTTTTTTTTACATCTACTTATCCTGAAATCACTAAAGTCAACGAATTACTAATTGGTTTAAGTATTAGTTACGTTATTTAGTTCTTGAGGTATGCGATAGATGGCGCTGGGTGTTTTTTAAAACATGGTAACGATGTGTTTTTTAAAATACTATTTAAATATTTAACAGTTTCCGGTGCCCAAAATCTGCATGTTTTTGCTCCACAAGGGAAAACATATAATATAGTGTACCATTCAGTTTTGGTTTAACAACTAATTGTATCCAGCGTTACATCGCGCTTCTTAGATTTTTCCGTGGGAATGAGAAGTTTTCTTATAGTTGTGCTTTATACCGCAATATAACCGAATTCCACGCGGGTGAAGCCGCGGGCGGAAAGCTAGTTTCTAATAATTTTAAACGAGCTATAAGTTAAAAAGTCCATTTTGAACCAAATGGACGATGTTTGAAAGTCGCCGATGTACTCAGAAAAAAACTCTCATAACAATTTGGCTTTGGTTAAACACAAGGGATTACCGGGAATATAAGCAATATTCTCTATATTTACTATGTGGTCCGAAATTTCATTCCGCCGCCCACGAAGCCGTAGATTAGTAACTGGTTTGATTTCAAAAGTATTTTATGATTCAAATCTTTACAAGATAATTACATCGAAGCTTTTTCGATAGTAGTTTTAGATAAAACAGATTTTTTAAAGCCTCTCTAGTTTTTGCCCTCGGTTTCACGCCCATTGATTATATTATGCTACAACAACTGTACCTCTAATCGAGTTACAAATTTAAGATGTCTCTATGATGTAACATTGCAAGACATGAAATCTGAACAGAATTGTCTGGATCTTTTGGATTTAAATTTTACGACTTGACGTTTTTCGAAGTCATTAATTCCTCTTATTGTGTTTGCAAACCTTTTTGACTAAAATGAGTAACACGGTGAGTAACTTTTTATTGTTCTCAATTAATTGACTTACACAATCAATCGGTCTTTCTTGGAACTGGCTTCTTTCTAGCTCAAATAAGTAGTATAAACTTCTGTGGTACGTGAAACATAATATTTGTCGTTACCGCATTCTCTCTGTAGTTGTAAATGTTCAGCATTAGACAATGTAGGAGAATAGTTTTCGTTTTGTGATTCAAAACTTCAGTAATTACATTTTGTTAATGGCTAAGCGAGAATGCCCGTGCGTGGTATCGTCCTTGCTCGTCCTTGTATTAAACAAAATTTATATCAAAAACTAAGTTCTTAATTTTTACAAAACGCTGTAAAATATTTAGCCACATAATAATTAGTAATAAATTCACTACCAAGTATTTTTATTGACACTTGTCTCCTTGGTATTACCATCTTCTAATGACCGTATCGATTTGCTAAATATGATACAATCGATACGCTATTCATTTCATTAGAATAGCCATTTGGCAGTTCACATTCTAGCATATTCAATAATTAAGTACATATAAGACATGATTTGAAAGTGGTATGTTACGAGAAGACGATTTTATATTTCTATGGTTTTAAAGGCACTCTTTTTTCACTAATCTTGTTGCGTCATGCTTTTTATACAGTTTTTGTAATGTGAGTTCTTATTATTAAATTACTTAAACCACCAATAGTGAAATTATACACGTATTGCTATCTGTGATCTGTCTGTGACAATGTATATTATAGCCCATATCAGGCTCTTCGAGTCTTGTCATTAATCAAAGTACGGCTCTAAACTGTTATACTGCTGACATGCATTTACGTTAACTCGCATGACATGCAGATACATACACAGGCACAGGCACATGCACGTCATTTATAGCTTGTATGATGAAAAATAAAGGGATTCGTCAATAAATTGCTAGCACATAGTTTGGATGTCATTCCCATATATCCATATAATAAAAGATCTTGCTTGCATAACAGCACGTAGAGAATGTCTGTGTGTGCTGCATTTCCTTTAAAGATCACAGATTTACCAAACATTATCATATCATGCAATGTGATTTTTACACGATCGTATATATCTACAATAATAGATAATAGCTAGTGTATTAGGGGTGTTATAAAAAATTGGTAGATATACCTGTTATTTTAGTGTTTTTTAAACGAAAACCGTAATCGTAAAATTTTTAAATTTAAAAATTAATTATTTAATTTTTAAACTCGCATTCAGCTCAAATCTAACCATTGCGTTGATAGATAAAAGATAAAACTAATCAAAGATGGGGAAGAATGTTCATTTTATGAGATTGTTATTTTTTTTATTTTAACCGTCGAATTACGGAATTATTTTTAATAATCTACACTTAGCAACCTAAAAATCATTTAAAACAATACAGAAGTCCATACTACGATAGGCATTCTCCTTTGTTATTATGGGTTCTTCTTTTCAGAGAATTTCGGAATACACTGACATTTGACAGTAGACATTTGTTTATATACTTTTTTAATTTACAATAAATAAGGTTTAATTTCAAAACGCAGGTATGAAATGAAACTTACACATTATTTTTTCTAGCATTAAATATAGCCCATTTTACTCAGCGTGAGAGTAGATTTCCAATGGTGAAAGATTTTTTTAAATCGCCTTAGTAGTTTTTGAGTTCATTGCAAACATACAAAAATACAAATCTTTCCTCTTTATAAGTGTAGATATATGAAAACATATTTTTTTAGGAAACCTTTGTTTCTTTATTCCAATTTGCTTTGAAATCTTGAGCCATGCCATTAAAAGGTTTATTGCCGAAATATATTCTTTGAGCAACATTATTTAAAAATAAATCAGGCTGATCTTCAAATCAAAATTGATTGTAACAGAGGGATAGAAATCAGACAATGTATTTATTAAGAAATAATGAATAAGTTATCGTTTTAATAATAAGGAGATTGGTTTTGAATATGAGAAATGAAAATAAGTACTGGTAAAGCCAATACATTGTAAACGTTGATGGAGAACCTGCCTTTGTTTACAAAATAGGAGACGGAAACTAATAAAAATCTGCCAATACCTTCATTAATTGTTAGGGAAATGCTAGCTATCATTCTGTACAGACAAACTAACCGCTTACGCAATCCAATCATATTGCTGATATAAAAGAATGGATCCGAACATCCGACTTTTTAGGCTCTCCCGCCTTCTCATTTCACATTGAATCCGATAGCAATGATTTGGGATGTAATAAGACAGAAATTTGATTTGAAAAATGAAAATTAGCCTCCAAGTGATATTAAATCATTAGCAGAAGAAGCTTTCTCACAAATTAGTGCAGAGAAATGTAGGGAATGTTGTCCACATCAACAAAATAGAAAGCTATTTCTTGGAGCAAGACTAACTAATTTAAATGCTGGAAGAGCGTTTATAAATAAATACCTCTTTATCTTTGTCATCTTATGACGAACATGAAATGCAAATAGAATTTTAAGAATCATTTCCTGGTTCTGCGGTTATTAGTTTATATTATTTGAGAGTTGTTTGTAGTGTTTAAAAGGGTTATGAATTAGTTATAAAGTATACACGATTAACCTTCCTATGTTAAGAATCCTGTATAGAAACATTTTTCATTTTTTATTTATAAACACAAATAAACAAAAAATCAAGATTATTAAATCCGATATCCCAAATGTTTTGCATAACTAATTTTTATTTCCCTACGTACTATAAGATTCTGTAATGTCTATACCTTGGTTAAAAATACATGTTCCAAAGTTCATACAAAACCACAAGATGAACAAAAAAATATTTACAATAAATAAGGTTTGTCCTTTTAAAAGAAAAACGTTTAGAAGTCAATTCAAGATAACTTTAGAAAATTTATTATAAGTCAAGGATTTTAATAAAGCTCACTAAAAGAAAAAAATCAAAAAGGTATGACGCAATTGTACCTTGATTACGAATAAAAACTAACAAGTGTAAACATAATCATGTTTTTGTAGTTTGTTTTTTTATAATATTTTAGCAATTCTAATTGTTTTCTCAAAATGGTGCAAGAAATTGAATGTATACAGCCATATACAGCTTCTACACACACACACACATATATATATATATATATATATATATATATATATATATATATAATATTTAAATATATATATATATAACCTTTATATATAAAAAATCCCTATCCCAGAGTTTGACCGCGATGAACTCCGAAAACACTCAATCTGTGCGGGCACATGATCTTTTACACTTTGACACATACTCCTGTTACAAAGTATTATTGAACTTGAAAGAAACGGTGGTTACAGGATCAACAACGGCCGTTCCAATCGGTGACAAGCTAGAGTCTTTAACACAATATACTCAATAATTCCGAAGTAATAGGCGGTCAAAGGATCCACAATTATTACGAATTTCAGCCTGATCAACAATGGCTCAAAGGAGGACAATATATATACATACACGGTAATTTATAACATTTTGACTTCGTTCTACGACTTATAATATTAGAATTTTTTGCCATACATATTTTTAAGCTATAAAGTTTTAATTTAAGCATTTCTGTTCGCCAATATTATGCCACGGTGCACAATTAACTTAATCGTTCATAGACTAGTTTACATTGACTTAACTGATATGGTTTTATATTTTTTTTATTGAGGTAATGCAACTAGAATTGTATGCCATTTTTAACCTTTGTCATTGCCAGATGACATCGTGTCCGGTTTAGAAAATATAAATCTGAATTTAAATAATAAAACTTGAATTAACGCGAATTACCCATTAACAAATAAAAACACTACATTCATTATTCATTACATTTATTTTTGCTGCTATGAATAAAAATTTATAGAGCTATGAAATATCAACAAAGTATACAAGTACTTGTAGTTACGTGTGGTAGCACAGACCACAAACACGCAAGAAACACGTAATTATGTAACAAGTCAGCGGCAGACGATTATCGCCAAACAACAACCTGTTGTGGATAATACGATTTGTGGTCTAGGAGAGGAGAATTAGAGAAGTATATATATACAAGGTGTCTCAAAAGAAAGTTCACATTTAAATCTTTTTTTTAAAGAAAAGTCTTAGCTTTATTGAAATTTTTTTTATTTTATATTGAAGTACACTGTTTGGGAATTTATTTTTTAAAAATAACATCTTCCAAATGTAAACCGTTGCGCTCTCGGCATTCATTTAGTCGGGCACTAAAATTGCCTATGACAGCTCGGCAGGTAGTCTCCGTGATGGCTGCCATTTCATGACGGATATTTTCTTTTAATTGTGCCAGGGAAGTCGGTTTATTAGCGTAAACTTTTGATTTGACATAACCCCACAGGAAAAAATCCATAGGCGTTAAATCGGGACTCCGTGGAGGCCAATTTATGTCACCTCGCCTGGAGATTAATTTGTTCGGAAAAATTTCTCGAACTCGAGGCAGAGATCTGTTGGACGTGTGTGAAGTTGCCCCATCCTGTTGGAACCATGTTCTTTGGTTGTAACCAGGAAAGTTTTGCAGTTGGGGTACGAAAAACTCGTCTAACATCTCCACATAACGCTCTGAATTCACTGTGAGTGTGCGTCCCCTTGCATCTTCAAAAAAGTAAGGGCCGATAATTCCTCGCGCCGACATCGCTGCCCATACGGTGACTTTGGGTGAATGTAGCGGTTTCTGATGTTTTTGTTTTGGGTTGGTTGCACTCCATTAACGACAACTTTGCTTGTTTACATGCCCATTCAGGTGAAAATGGGCTTCATCGGAAAACAAGATGTTTGTGAACGTTGGAAAGCGCTCAATCATCTGATTTACAAAACCTCTGACCAGCATCTTGAGGCTTCAGTTCTTGCACTAACTGAATTTTGTACGGGTGCAGCTTTAAATCTTTGTGTAAAATGCGGCATAATGAAGATCTGTGCACATTTAAAGCAACAGCACGCTTCCGAATCGAGAGGTTTGGATCATCTCGAATAGACTGAGTAACACTGTCCACGTTTTCGGCTGTTCTTGATGTTCTTGGCCGCCCAGATTTTGGTTTCTCCAGAGTTGACCCAGTCTCTTTAAACTTCTTAACCCATTTTGCAATGAGTCGAGTGCTAGGCGCATCATTTAAGTGACGAATATGTCGAATACTGCAGAATTTTCTACGCGCTACAGTCGCCGAATTACCGTTTTTGTAAAACTCACGTACGCACAACGCACGGTCCGCACCAGAGAAACGCTCCATAGCGACTAAATTCCCAAGAGCCAGACTACCGACTGACATACCCCCCGCGCCCCTCAGAATAGTTGCTTTCGCGTAATAAAATAAGCAAATGTGAACTTACTTTTGAGACACCTTGTATAAACAAGGCAAAACATTTGCTATAACTCACGCCCAATTGTTTTTAATGTTGCGAATTAAGAATGATTTTATAAATAACATGAGGCGAGTTCTCACTATACCGTGACAATAGATAGTCGCAAGGTGACTTGGTTTGAACAAAGTTGTTCATGCAAGGTACGGCACGATTAACTATTATTATCTTCAACTTTTTTATGATATGGCGAAATACTGTTTAAGACAATGGGATGGCGACAGTCATCCAACGATAAATAAAACGTGACTACTGGTTGGCAGTGCGTATTTACTTACATTAAATAATAATAATAATAATAATAATTTATTGAAACAAAACAATAACATTACAAAACATCAACAATACACATAATGAGAAGGTTTACAATGTCTACAAATCAGGACTCCAACTCCCAAACTAGGACTTATCCTGTATCTTGGGAGTAAGGGATTCCTCCAATACATAATAATATTCTCAAAAGAGTAATTAATGAGCCTGGTTAGAACGTATTGTTTAGTTTGATTGGTTTTGTGTATGTATTTATGTATATGAGAGTGTATGTATGTGAGTGTGTGTGTATGTGTTAGTGTGTGTGCACGCGGGCGCGTGCGTGTTTGTGTGTATGTATGTGAGAGGGTGAGTATAAAATTAGTATGTAACTAATGAAAACTGTGTTTGCGTTACTTAAGTAGACTTTCTGTCTCATCGTAATTAAAAGAAAGAAGTAGATCTTGAACTATGGTTTTAAATTTGAATTTTGTCAATAAGTATATGGGCCTAATTTTATTTATTCTGTTATAAAGTTTTGAGCTGAGGACTGATAGTTGATTTTGAGCCCACGATGTACGACGACGACGATAAATTCTTCAATTGTAAGTTCTTTAAAAAATAAAATCTTTTGCTGACAATTTACTTATTTTTACTTTAGAGTTTAACTTTTATGGAATCCTTAGTTATCCCTTGCTTATATAACATTAGAAACCAAGAAGCTTAAAATTTTGCAGAAATATTTCAACTTTCCACGTCCAAGGGTTTGGGCCGGGCTTAGCGTAGATAAGTGTAAGTCAGGAATACATATTTTTAGAAATATAGATTTAAAATTCATAATATCCATTGAATGGAAACTTCGATTTAAAAAATACATAAGTAGTCTACATATACAAAAACTGTCAGATACATAGTCAGTGTCATGATATAAATATATACCATGATATAATATACATCAATGAATTAATAAAGAGTAAAGACCTAGGTACGATTAACGTGGTTTAGTTTCGAGAGGCATTTCTAACTTCTATTCACTTTTAAAATCAAAAAAGACGTTATAGTGACATAAGTTTAATAGTGTTGTACATATTCCTACATATGTACATAATCCTTTTTGTAGATATTATTGATGTGGCCTATAAAACTGTAGTAAAATATTTTGTCATAACAACAATAGTCATAACAGCACACGATGTTAATAGTAGTTTATGATACTGTTGCATAATAAGGGTTCTTATAACATAGTATCACACGAGTGTTATAAGACCAAGTTATGTACAGTGTCATACACTACTTTATCTACTCTCATACTATATTACGTAAAACAATGTTGCAAACAAAACCAAACTTTGTTTAAATATTGAAAAGATTTTTTAAATGTCAAATGTTGGCGCCAAGGTGCAAACATCGATTGTGAATGCGTGTTGCGTCGTCGCCTCAGAGTAAACAGGACGTCGCGGACTCGTTCATTGAAACCTTTTTAAAGTAGAGGTTCAACCTCCTTGGTCCAGCTGGAGGTTGTATAGGTGTATCGTTATGATTAAAAAGTTATATTATGATACAGGTGTCCATACAAGACCTGTATCGTAATTAAACTTTTTTTTTTATTATTTTTGGCCTGTACGTAATGTTTGTCATAAGCATTTTGTTTTCAGTTTTAGAATCTTTGTATTATAGTATCAGAGTAGATAAAATCTTTTACAGGTATTTTTTCTCTCTGTAAAACTTATATTATCGGAATTAGGAATTGGGATCCCTATTATTTTATTATCTATGTTCGCCTTAAAAGACCATTATAAATATTGGGGGAAAAAATGAAATCTAATGAGTACATTCGGAGTTTACCTCCAAAAAGCAAGCTTTTTAATATTAGTAGTGATGAGCACCGGTATATTTAACTTAGTTACGCAAATAAGAAAACCGCGTATCGATTCGTGTGAAAAGAATGTTTGAGACAATGGATGTCAGCAGCACGAAATAGATCGGAGCAAAGTGCGTCGACACCACCTGTACTAGCGATTTTTAGAGGGGCAACAATGGATCTTAATGGCCAGTACCACCAGTGTAGTGTTTGTTGTGTTCCAGCCCATATGCACTTTTATTAACCACCCGTATTTCGAGGCTCTTACTTTCGAAGAGAACCTAGAGTAAGAGTATAGGTCAGGTGGATAGCTTATTAAATTAGGCACTAAAAATATAAAATAAAATATAATAATATTTCGGGCTATGGACACGCTTTCTATACTTGGGCCACAACCATATTTCGGTCTTGAACAGTGGATGGGCGACCTTGCTCACGGTCTCGGCCGAGTCGCGTCCGCACGCGCCACGCTCACGAGCTGCCATGCCATAGAAAGTGGGTATACAGTTTGTCCTTATTTGCTGAATTTACTGTTATATAGACGTTTTAAGATAATAGTTCTTTAACACGAACACTAGAATAGGGTTTAATTGTTTGTCATCCATAGCAACTTTTTATAGATGCCCGAGAAGATAATCAATAAATTATTCTATTATAGCTGAGATTATATAGAATTTAATTAAGTTTGGTAGTTCTAGTATTCATGATTGTGATAAAGATTTTATAAGGCACAAAATATTCATTGAAGTCGCACACTTAGGCGCTTTAACAAAAACTCAACTACTATTAGTTTGTAGCTTATTTTTATATAATTGACTTATATAATGTAACACTTTTTAACGTTACACTAACGAGTTAACTACACACGCGTTTTTTCTTAATATTCATTTTATTGAGCGAAGCTCTCTTTTAGGCAACTCACAAATTTCGCTTGTCTCCCTCCTGCTACTTAACGGCTCAACCGATTCGAATGAATTTTGGCATGAACATACATGATTATAACCTGACGGACATAGGCTATGTAAAACAAAATATAGACTTTACCATGGAGAAACAAGGACAAACCGCTGAGATTACATTAATGAAATTTGGCGCCAAAACTCATTGTGGTGGTGACTAATGTGCAAAAAAAAGTTTTGAAATCGGACATACCATCTGTGATACCATGGAGGAATAATCACCGAAAGACAAATTCAAAAGCTGATTACAGTCAAACGGCTGAGAGTACATTGATAAAATTTGGCGCCAAAACTTACATCGTGGTCGTGACTATGTGCAAAAAAAATTAATTAAGTAATGATGGTATTAGCTCTGCCCCACTGAACTTCTAGCTTCAACCAGTTTGGTGCGCGATATTTTCGTGGCAATTGTTAATGATTAAGGTGAAGTTAGGTTTACAGGGAGTCCGTTAGGTTAGGTAAGGTTAGGTAAGGTCAGGTGGTGAGGCTAGGTGTGCTAGTAGTGCTAGTAGTGCTTCGCTCAGTATTTGCAAACAGTAGCATGCATTGCAGACCTAGTTGTAAATACACTCTGCCATATATGATCGAACATTTTTTTACTTGATCATAATTTTTTACCTATTTAGCTATATATTTTGACCTCGCATAAGGTTACTAAACGATTACAGAAGTATGACGTGAATTATCTTTACTATTCCGCCATAAAAGAATTTCGACAAAAACTATTTTGAAAGTACATACTTTTTTATCTGTTTAAAACACGTTTGAGACGATCACTGGCAGTGCGTTATAGAGGATTTTTTTGTGAACAACTTGAACAATTTGTGAATGTTTTTGAGTAAATATGTTTTGAATAATAGTGGTAAAAAATAGTTTACATAATATTGACATGATGTAAAACTATTGGCCCAATAGTGATCCCCGTGGGTGTCTTACTATAACTAACAAAATTATTTAATTTAACATGAATTAATTAACTTTAATAATGTTACCTGTAACGTTTCAGTTTTGTTTCCCTGATTGAACACAGATGATGGACGTAAGCTTCATACAAAATATTGTTGTTGCGTATACGATGTGGTTGTATGTATGAATGGACTGTTAGAGTTTATCGTATGATGTGCGGTCCGTAGAATAAGTCATTGTATGATAAATTATCTTTAAATGTTTTCAACATACCAAAAAAATTGTATATCGATTTTCGACGTATAAATGTTTTTGAGCAGTTTTATACTTTAAGGAAAAGTATCCATTATAAAGTAAACATTATATTTAATTTATTTTAAAGGAGCTTCCACTGTATGTCAGAGAATAATAATACTTATGACATTGCCATAATACTGTTAAAGAAAATCTAACAGAACGAATTGGAGACGAGTTATATTTCTTTTGGACGTAAGCACCGGAAAAAAAAATAAAGCGTGTAATGTCGTGTAGATTTTGTAGATATAACAAAACCATGTCTTTTCGTTTGTTTCACACTTGGTTACGTTACTCCAAGGGCACGGAATACAATAAACAAGTAAGTTATGAATAAGTAAAATAATTTGCTCTAATTTGAAAAGAATTATTTATAGGATAAGCAGCTAGAAAAGAATTAGTATTGGTGTATAAGTTGGTCAGACCCCTCTTTCCCACTGGGCACTCTGGGCAAATGCCCAAGGCCCCGCGATCGATAGAGCCCCCTAGTTCCTGCCAGATCACGAAACCAATACCGACATTTATTACTCAAAAACTTATTTAATTAGAGTAAATCGAACCTCAATTAGCAAGTCGATAATATAGTCCATATAATGATTTGCTTATTAGCTTTTGCATGCGCGAAGATACTCTACTCTCGCCCAAAATAAGGCTCTCGAATTTCAGCATACTTAGATAATTTTAAATATGTGAGAATCGCCCCCATTTATATTAAAGTTTATTTATTCATCTATTGACTGTCAATAAAAAAATCTGAAACCTTGTTTATGTACTTTCATTGGAGATGGACGGCCCTGAAGTTGGTAATAAGCTTTTGTGCTCGTTGGTTTTTCTTATTTATGAATAATTATTAAAACACACAATATTGCGTAACGGAGAATTATATTATCAGGATCAGTTACCAAGAAAAATTTGAAAAACCTTAGTAAGAAACACAAATTTTCTCCGAAAATATCATAAAATTGCCAGTTTATATAATTATTCGTTAATTTTTGTTTATCTATGGTTAAATAAATTGAAGACATATACGATATGACCTAATACTGAATAATTTTGTAATAATATTTATATTACATAAAAAGCTTATTGCTATTTAATATTTCGCAAAAAATTCATTAATTATATAATAGAAACAATAATTATATAATATATAATAAAAGTGCCTGTCAAAAAATACTCTAAATCCCTTTAGTTCTTGAGTATGAACCTACTTCTGTTAGAGTTTGAGTTTAAATTAAATTGTAAATGTTATAGTCAGTATTGTAATAGGGCGTGACCGATAGGCATGTAATTATAAATGAATCTGTTACAAACGACCATACAATCTGCCACGTTGCATTCCAATGACTGTTGTATTCAGCTTAAGCTCGTCTAGCACTGAGCTAACCTACTTAGAGGCAAGGTTTGGAATAAGCAGAAACTAAAATGAGGTTCTATCCGTATTTAGTTAAAACCTATTTTTGCAGTTCGATTCTAAAAAGTCTGGGGATGGATCATGATAGAAATCGGCCATGCTTTATCATGTCATATCTTTTCTTGTAGCGCGTTCTGTTTTACCTTACTTGCTGAATACCGCTTTGGAGTTGGATATCATTGATGATCCGCAAAGCTTATCTCTATAATAATAACCTAATTATATCAAATAGTCCTAACCTAAAATGTTCTCGTTTGGTAAAGTGTTCCAGCCTATAAGTGAGAATACTAATCTAAGCCAAATTATATGCGACTTAAATATTCACCATTACTGCTGCTTTAGTTTTATCTATTAGATTCGGGTTGTATTGAACACAAAGTAATGAGAATAAGGAGAAATATGACAGAAATTTATATTTCTGACTTTCTGGCTTTGAAGAAATGTCATCGATGTGCGAAGTAGGAAGAAGGGTGTGAATTCGATGTTTTCTTAGTCCGTAAATAACCCCACTAGCTGGGAAGCTAGCTATCTGATTTTTTATTTTGCAAAGATTAACAGAAGAAAATGGGCAAAAAATGGGCAAATTCCACGGCCGGCGCAACTTGACTAGGCACACTCCCACTTAAATAAGTTAGCAAATTAATTAATAGTAAATACCTTGCCGGTTGCCAAGCAATTTTGACTACCGATGTTCAAACTTCTCACAATCACAGTGGCTTAGGTGTGTTGTTTTGCTTTAAAATATCCATCCTTAAAATTAGAATTGAAACATTTAGTTTATTTTGTAAATTCAATTATAAAATTAAAATAACTATTGAAAGGTACATATTTTAAAAGCATTTTATTATAACTATTGATTACTACTTATTCTTATTTCCTTACTTTATAATTTCCTTTTCTTATTGGCATTTCCTAACTTACGTAAGCATACATAATTACAAATATAAAAATAGAATAAGGAATGTTTCCTCATTTGCACCTGACGTCTAAAACAAGTATATTTTTTCTAGTAAGTATAGATTTCATGATCCCAACAAAAATCTAACATTGGTTTGATGCCTAAAGGTATAGGTATACCTTTGGTTGTCCGAGAGGTGTTGATTGTTTAACAGATGTTTTTAATAACTGTGAAATGATGGAAAACAACAAAGATGTCTAGCAACTGAACAAACGTAACATAATCCGATAATGTCGTATGGTGCCATCACACAAGATTCAAAGGTAACAATTGACTATAGTCCGTTGGCAAGAATAGAAGTACCACAAACATTTACGCGGTGGCGCAATATTAAATTGTCAGCAATACAATACAATTTTAATTTGTAGCTCTTATAGATAATAGCTAAAATACTCACGTCTGATAATAGGAGCAATTTTATTGATCGATGTCAGTGGGAACCTTCTAGTCAAATAAATACTTAGTTAAAAAAGTATAAAATTGAGTTTTTACAAAAATACAACTATATAGATAACCTTGAAAATAAAAACCTTATATTTATACAAAATTTAATCTCAAAAATTAGAACGTCAAATAATTTTATATACAAGAATTGCTCGTTTAAAGTTATTAGATTATGGGAATTTTAAATGGAAAATATCAAAAACTGATCAAAATCGTTAACTCAAAAAATGTAACAACGAGATTTCAATTAAAATGCAAATTAAGGTGGTGGATGATGTTTGGCATTGAATTAGTGGCAAATTGGCCAGTGGATAGTGTCCATTCATTAAGAAGATTTTAACATAATAGTAAAGAAGTCAAGAGAAAAGACTTAATTTCATGAAAGACTGTTAATAGGTGGATACGAAAATTTAATTAATTCTAAATTTGCGGTATTGCGGTATCCGGCAGATTCATACTTAATGGCGTAGTAAAAGTAAGTAATGATACTAAAGGAAACCACCAAACACCTCCCGTAGATCACATAAAGGGTAGAAGCGTTTTCAAAAGTATGTTCTCTTACTGCGACCTCCAGCCGTAGGTGCCAAACTTGGAGATTATAGCAAAACCTCTATTTTTTTTTGGGAGAAGCTTTTATCCAGCAGTTATCGTCCTTCGACTAAGATGATGGTGACGAGGTACGTGAAGGTACTGCATATTGCACAAAGGTGCTCAATAATAACGGTATTTTAATTTATAATTCACCATTTCGTTTACGTTTGCTCATTCCTAATTCTGCTTTGTATCTCAGCAAGTTACATTTATGATTCTATTTGACTTACAACATTGGGATCTTATATCTTCATGCATATGTATTTAACATACTTTGTTATAATTCAATAAGTTACCAAAGGTTTTAGACAAAGTTAATAATTTTACCATTACTTTATTATAATATTATATCCTTTACCGATATTTAAAGACGTTATTCTTGGTTTTTCTAAAAACCTCCTCAAATCGATTTGAACTGTTTACACCTTAAGTAAGTTTTCAGGAATTTCTT
The DNA here is from genome assembly GCA_927399485.1 of Calamotropha paludella. Classification (NCBI taxonomy): domain Eukaryota; kingdom Metazoa; phylum Arthropoda; class Insecta; order Lepidoptera; family Crambidae; genus Calamotropha; species Calamotropha paludella. The sequence continues at coordinate 24,240,767 of OV656803.1, read as the reverse complement.
GAAATCATTACTTGAACAAGAACTAATTAGATTTTATCAAAGCGAACTTATTATTTTTCTATTATATGTTATACAGTTTTTGTAATTCAGAAGGCAATTTATTAAAATAAAAAGGAAACAAATATCTGGAAACTCTTGACCCGTTCAAATTGGTACATTAAGGAAGATGGTAGGTACTTATTTAGGTATGGAACAGATCTCAGATACTTAGGCCTACTTTTTTCTAATACACAATCAGGATTGTAACATTCATTCAACATTTCATATTGAATTTTATCATATATGCTCATAAGACGACAGTTATTAAACAGATCTTTCTCTTTATCTTCAAATTTATGTTAGCTGTATTTAGGTAAGTTTATAATTGTAATCTAGATATGGAATCGGTGTATGTCGTGAATGTTCTAGCATATGTACCTAGACCATAACTAACAATCGAGTCTGCGAGGAAGACATAAATAATCGTAGTGTTTTAAAGGGTAATTAATATTTAAGTACGTAAAGTTTACTAGTGATTGATCTTAGATTATTAAATACCTACATGATCTATGTTTGGTCCCCAGCAAAATCGACCATCAACCAAGAGACCAATAATTCTTATGCTTATTAACTACTTCAATAGAAGAACACTGACACAAATGGTTTGAGTTTCTATAGTGCAAGTAGGCATGTTCATGGGCTTTTAGAGATAGTGTGATTGATGATTTGTTGTGTTATGAGTTTATGTGTACTAATTTATTCTTTTGAGTATTTATGACTAAGCCGTGATCATGCGCCCACATGCACATGTTTGTAAATTTTTGTTGGAATAAGTTTTGTGCTTCTTAAACATTTTTACAGGCTATTAAAAGACACGTGTCATCCGCAAATTGGTATACAGACCTCGATTCCATCATGTTGCTCATGTCATTGACGTAATGCAGGTACTCCGTTGGACCAACAATGGAGCCTTTGGCCGTATCTTTGGTGGTCAAGGTTATTGTACTAAAAGAGACTTGACTTTGACAGTCGTTTACCTATTATTATGATAATTAACCAGTTATTTCAGCACTGCATTTTGGGATAGTTTATAATAAAGCGTGTCATAGTTAAGCATATCAAATGCCTTGCTTAAATCAATAAATGGGGCCAAAACATGCATTTTTAAAATAAAGGTATCATTTACTTCTTTAGAGAATTTGCTGAGAATGTAAGAGGTACTTCTGTGTTTTTGAAATCCGTACTGATTTTTACTAATAATTTTATTTAGTTGTCAATAATTATTTAGTTCATCTCCTAAAAATCTTTCTATTATTTTGTCTGAGCACGACAGGTTGTAATCGGTCGATAATTGTTAAATTCCTCGTTTCTGCCGTTTTTATAAATAAGTTTTATTGCACTAATTTTAAGTGTCGGAGAGTAATCGGTAAGGTAAGGGTTTATCGAAGTTTCGATACATTGATTGTTAAAGTGCTTCAATACTGACACCATGTATTTTTATGTCTTACCAGGATGTAACCAGGACTTTTTTGCCATTTAATCTTTTAATAATACCCACAACAGTTTTTTCGCAAGTGCGTTACAATCTGATATATCTGTCAGGGATCGTTTGATATAATTTTTTGTCTAGCAATGGTTTACCGCAAAAGTTGCAAATATTTGTGTTGTTATTTTTAAATTCCGTGGCAAAATTATTTGCTTATGAGACAGAGTTAAGTTTAATTTATTTTTAAGTATTTTATCAATGCACTTAGTAATCTTACCCGCGAGGCTGCTGATTATCTTTTTTTATTTTATTTTTGATTATTTTTTTATGTTATTGGAGTTTTGAATTATGTTGGTCTTTGTTTGTTTATTTTTAAAATTACTAACATACTTATTTGTTTTATTCCTATAAATATTATATAACATTTTTTTAGGTTATGCTTTTTAGGTAATGCTATCTTTTAATCAAATCTCGTACAGCTCATCACGTTTCATACATATTTTCTTTAGTATTTCATTAGTCCTTTACTATTAACATTTTTCTCTATAGTGTATTTACATTTACTATACGCAGAGTTAAATTCGTCATATATAGGTATATATTTGACAGTATCGTTAGGATTACTGTACTGCATAGCTATACTCCAATCGATACTATTTAATTCACTCTGCAATCTATTCTCGTCAAGTTTGTTAAACTATTGTGTACGAGGTAACTCATTCGATCCGATGACGCCCTGTATAGAGCAGCCTGTTATGCGCTGAAAACATGATCAATACATGATTTCGTAATGTTGTTTCCATATTTTTCCACACGCGTATAAGAGCTTACTTCATTATTAAGACCTAAGTTGCACAGTGAATCTAGATAACGGTCATATGACAATGAGACTGTTTGTGGTTGGGTGACATGCATCTTTACCATACATATATTTATGGTAAAGATGCATGTCACCCAATGCCCGATATGTATTTATAATAGGGGGATGTTCATTTTCACGCAACAGTTTATTCCTTATCCTCTATTTTATCCCATTGGGAGAAATTCCAAATTCCTTTCTGAGCGAGCGATTTCATGTTTTAATAAACATACCCTTTAAATTTCAAGTCTCTTGGTTTAATGGTTTAAGCTGTGCGTTGCCTTTCTCTCAGTCAGTCACTCAGAACTTTTTTATAATCAGATTCGATATGATTTTATCTACTGAATTTTGATTATAGTGAAAATGCTTGTTAGTAAGTACAGTAAATGAAATACTATAAGCGATTTTTCTTTAAACCACGTTCTTTCTTTAAACCACGAATAACTCTTTATGGTTTCGTCACAACAGGGAATCTTTATAGTTTCACCAAGTTCGTAGGCATGTTTGTCTCACCACGGTTTTTGGCTTAATTACAATAACTCCCCTGTAAAGTTGTAAAACAAAACCTTGTTTTCAAGGTTTTGTTTGTTGAGAGTTGAGTTAGAGTTGAAATAGTATTTTACTTAAATAAGAGGGATTGTTTTCATTTGCCCTTTTATTAAATGAAGGCACGTGACTATTACGGAACTTACAATGAGCGTGACTTACCGACTTAACTGGTTTTAATATTTCTGGTAAACTGTATAATTCATTAACACTTTATGTAACTTGTGCACACAGTTCACTGATGTGAAAACAGTCTTTGGCGTATAGAAACGATATGTAAGTAGTTTTGCGATCCTACTGTTAATGTAGTAGTAATTAAACATTTTAACTATTAGGCAGCCACTAATTAGTACAAAAGTTATTATAGTTATAGTGAAAGTTAAAGTTATGATTTTCATTCTTTATAAAACACTATCGAAGTAATAATACTAATACCATTTAATACAATAATTAAGCAATCCCAATGTTGTAAGTCAAATAGAATCATAAATGTAACTTGCTGAGATACAAAGCAGAATTAGGAATGAGCAAACGTAAACGAAATGGTGAATTATAAATTACTTAGCTACTGCATCGACCTAGTAATTAAAAAATATAAAATTTTATAATATCTCCATTAAGGTGTAGTGATGTTGTTAATTGTATCATAAACTATATTTTTCATATTTTGTCAAAGAGGAATTTCTGAGAAAATATTAGGGGTTAAAGTATGAAATTGCCGATTTGTACTGAAAATCTATATTGTTTATTTTTTAAATTTTTAACAAATTTATTTAATCAAAATAGTTGCCATTATTATCTATACATTGCTGCCATCTAATGGGAAGGTCATTAATGCCTTTGCGATAGAATTCCGACGATCTAGACTGCACAAACTGTGTGAAAGCATTTTGTACTGCCTCCTGGGAAGAAAACTTCTTGTCACGTAGATAATTGTCCAAATCACGAAAAAAATGGTAGTCCGTTGGAGCAAGGTCTGGTGAATACGGAGGATGACGAATGGTTTCTAACTGCAGTTCCTGAAGGGTCAAAATGGTTTCTCGTGCTGTGTGAGGTCTCGCGTTGTCGTGGAGCAATAATGGTGAAGATCGATTCATGAGTCGGGGCTGTTTTACTGCTAGTTTTGTCAACATGGTTCGGAGTTCGGCACAATAGACATCTGCCGTTATTGCTTGACCAGATCGGAGAAAACTATAGTGAATAACACCATGCTGAGACCACCAAACAGTTACCATTACCTTTTTATTGGTAAGTTTTGCTTTAGGACACTGTTGTGGCATTTGACCTGGGGTCAGCCATTGCATTTTTCTTTTCCGGTTATCATAAAGAATCCACTTTTCATCACATGTTACAATTCGATCCAATATTCCTTCATTTCTGTACCGGTTCAACAAGGCAACACAAGTTTCAACACGCGTTTCTTTCTGCAGATCAGTCAAATCATGAGGCACCCATTTTTCGTATTTTTTTATTTTATTGATTTGACGCAAGTGAGTCAATATTGTGGGTAAGGTAACGTTAAACCATGCCGCTAATTCCTGGGTACTTTGACTAGGATCGGCTTCCACTATCTCTCTTAATTCATCGTTATTTACCTGTGTGGGCGGTCTTCCTCGTGGCTCGTTCTTTAAGTCGAAATTTCCATCACGAAAGCGTTTAAACCAAAATCGCACGGTGCGTTCATTAGTAGACCCCTCTCCAAACGCAGCATTGATATTGCGGGCTGTTTCTGCCGCGTTAGTTCCGCGTCGGAACTCGTATTCAAAAATAACTCGAATTTTCGCAGTATCCATCTTTCTTGTCTAAATTGAATAACAAAAACAATTGAAAGTCGATATTCAAATGTTTTACATTTTTTAAAAAAAGAACATCATAGAAACCATTTAAAAAAAGTTTCATTCGAAAACCTCAAACCATGAAGATTCTATGTCAATTCAAAGAACCTATTGCAATAAAACGGCAATTTCATACTTTAACCCCTATTATTACGTTTCGAAGACCCAGAACGACTTTCAAAGACAATCGCTAAGCGAAAACAGGGTAATAAGTGATAAATCAAACGACTACTCGCTAGATATCAACAAATAGCTTACCGGACACATCTGTAAATGACAACAATCAATAAGTTGAAGAGCTTCGAAATCAAAGATTAAATAATTTGAAACTAGCTGCCGCACATGATGAAATTGCTAATTCATCAATGGAAAATGCGCAACTAAAAAGACCATGAATGAAACTAACAGCAAACGTAAATTATTAAAAAAACATAAAAAGTCTGAATCTAGTACTTCAAGTAGACGCACTACTAAACAAATACAAGTAGTAGACGACAAGGAACTTTATTATGATCAACGCAACTTCTCGTCTTATATTGGCAGATAAAACAATGTAGGTTTACGTATTATATTTGACCGTCTAAAATGTTGTGTTTTCGAATTATTGAAATTGATAGTTATGATATAGATTTGTCTAATAAAAATAGTTTTCAACAATGTGATGACAATACTAGTGGAGTAATATATGATAACAATATTGACTTAATCACAAAAGCAGATGATTTAGTTGAAAATATTGATAATTTGCAGAGAAATAACATTTTACTAACGTAAGTTGCATAACCGAACATAATATGATAATATATAATATGATCTAAACTCACTATAAACAATGTGGTTGAAGTCTGTAGTATTGAATTAAGTGAGCATCATATAGTAAACATATATCGTACACCCAAAGTAAAGAAACGTGCCTTAGGTGTTTTCTTTACCAAACTTGAATGAAAGCAAAAATTGTCTGAAATATAAAAGAAATACAATATGTAGCGATTTTAAAATAGATAAACTTAAAAGAAACAATATAATAATTCAGTTTGAACAAATATTAATACAATATTAATTTAGCAATTAATCAGCCTACTAGACTTAGCAGTAAAACTTCCCTAGATAATTTTGCGCATAACATGGCAAAAAGGAAAGCAATGGTAACAGAGCTTGTTCTGTCGGACCATACTGCCCAATTATTTAAAGGTCTTGTACAGCAAATTATTTGGTTTAAGAACTTCTTCATATTGAAAAGAGATTGTTGCAAGGAGCATATTAATAAGTTTATCCCATCTATAAATAATTTTGTCATTCAACAAAGTTTATGACACTGAAGATATACAAGGCATACAAAACATTTATTGATACTTTTAAATTATTCTATAACCTCTGTTGTCCAACAAAGATATCTGTTAGGAAAAGACCATTATGGTTAAGCAGAGGTATAAGACTTTGCACTAAAAGGAAACGCGGTCTCTTTGGAAATATAGGCGTGCCTTCACTTATTTAAATAAGAACACTTTAAAGCAAAACTCACAATGGTTGAAGGCTGTATTGAAATTAACTCAAAATGTACAAATTAACTACCATATACAAAAGACGCCAAATAAATCCAAAACAATTTGGAAAATATTAGTAAATTTCGAAAACATAATATAAATGCAGAAAATCTTTAACTGACAGACAAAAGAATTCGTGTTTTATCCCACCGACAAATAGTTTTGAAATTTTAAAGATAATTGAAGAATTAAAAAATACAACAGTACAGGTTATGATGATATTAGTATAAAGACAGTTAAACGATCAGCTGATATTATAAATCAGTGTTTTGAAAAGGAAGTCTATCCCGATGATCTTAAAACTTCTATTGTTTAAAAAACAAGACGAAGAAGACATGAAGTTGTATATAGATATTGTTCTAATTTCAGTTTTTTCTAAGGTTAAGAGTCATTCACAAGAGCATTTATGGTTATTTTCAAAAACATAATATTTTTGCGAAAGAACAAGCGCGCTTTCGTAAGGAAAAAAATAAATATGGCCTTACTAAATTTTCTCGAAAAAGTTCTTAAGACCTTAGTAAGAGGAAAATAGTGTCCATAATGATATCTTACTATCAAAGCTAAAACCAAATGGGATAAGAGGCACCCCGCTAAGTCTCATACGATCATACCTTACCAATAGGATGCAAGTGACTGAAATAACTAGAACAGACTCAACAACTAAAATTAGAACTAAACATCTATCGGACAGGAGAACTGTACAGTATGGGGTACAACAAGAAAGCATCTTGGGACCTTGCTTCCTCGTTTACATAAATGGCTTTCCTAAATTAGTGGTTCAACATTCAGTGACTTTATATGTGGACGATACTACTATCTTATTTGTAGATGATGATGAGTCATCATCATCATCACATGATATCAACTATTCTCTAATTCCTATCGTTAATTGGATTACTAATTATAATCTTAAAATTAATCTTGACGAAACAAATATTATACACTTCGAAAATAAAAATATGACTTTATTTAAATATAAACTAGTTCTACTATATAGAGATTAAAAACGCAGTCAGGCAAGACTACTTTATCAGGCAATAGTGTATTTATTATGGAATTTACTGTATTTAACAGTCTACCCAAAAATGTAAAAGAAGCCGAATCATTGGTCACCTTTACAAATAGGTTAAAAAAGCTTTTAGCAAAAAAAGCATATTATACAATAAATGAATTAATGGATGATAAAATTTTTATTTAACGACAATGTGTTGTTTTGTACGGGATTTTTATTATACCTATGTTTTATTGCCCCTTATATTTTTTACTATATATAGTGCCATTAAAATTTTATAGGTAATTTTATTATGAGTGTAAACAAAAACTCACCGAGTAACAGAAGCGAAAATATCACACAGTGTTTCACAAAGAAAATCATCATGTTTCAACCTCACTACGGTTCTGTCATTAAGTTGTAGAAATCGGAATCCAACTAATACGTACGTATGGGTCGTTCATTCAACACGTAACACTATTGAAAATGTGACCAAAACCTTTTTATAGGCGACCCAACAAGCGAGGAAAAAATGCTCCGGAACGGAATACTTAAGTACGAGCATCCGATAACCAGACGTTATCTGTTATAACTAACACATTTAATTAGACCGCTTTTGAAGGACAGTAATAACGTAACAACGTTGGCTGTAAAACTACAATGGGATGTTTACTTCTTACGTGAAGCAGATATACACTGGACACAAATGTCGACCACAATCTGTAGAGATTTTTAAATAATGAGATACTAATTAATACGAATAAATGGTCTCGGAAGTCTGCTTTGTTTATCTTCCGATTTGATAAATTTACTCAAATCTGTCATAATCACTTAATTTTTTCAATGCGTTTTATACTGTTGATATATGTATAAAAATATTTTTTTATAAGTGCTATAAAGTTTGTCGGTTGGAATGAAAATTACCTAAATCAGTATCATAATAGTATAACTATGGGAAAAAAGAGTTGATTAAATTAAGCTTATTTTGGTTTATTTTTATTGACAAGTAGAACCGATAGTATTGGAATAATACAGTAAAAACTTTCGTATCTTCGTAAAATTTTAGCTGTCACCGGGGAATGAAAAAACTAATTTATTAACCTTCAGTCGGTACCTACTCTAAACAAAATAATACATATATTTACAGCAAATATTTTTGTTTCAGTGTCTGAGACTTATCTAAAATTCAAGAAAAACAAATATGTAACCGTAGTCATAATTCAACTGAGAAAATTGCAAGCAGGTACCAAGTTGTTATAAGTTTGATAGGAAATACATAGGCACGTGTTACCATGTAGTATAAGTACACACTTATACTACATGGTTACACGTAGTATAAGTAAGTCTATTCCTTACGACACACCGTAGTAAGGAATAGACTTACTTATCCTAGTTTTAATATTATTATATTAACATGAATATATTTTATTTTTACAGAAAATCACCAATAGTGTAATGGTGGAAACCACAACAACGTGGTTTCACCACGCATTACTAATGCGATAACAATAAAAAAAAATATTTTCGATTCTGGGTTCAAATCCTGGTAGGGACAGATGTTTATGTTATAAACATAAGCATTTTTTCACAAGTCATACTTGTTGGTATACAGTTATTTATGATTCTATCTGTTATTTTGTACTCAAAGTATAAGCTCTCCTTAACCTGGGTCTAAATAATTGGTGTGTGTGAGTTGTCCTGAAGTATTTATTTATTTGTTTAGTACTAGTTGAGACTATATGAGATTATTTATTAATACCGATTATAGACTAGAAATAAAATATCGTCGAAGTACCGTTTATAATATTTTATAATGAGAAAATACATAATTTACACATATAACGTGTAGAGAACCTTAAAGAGAGGATAAGATGCGCACCACAGCTATAATTAAAACTTTTTAGGGACCGGTTTTAGTCCAATTTTTTTGGGTGTTTAAAACCAGAATGCGCGTAAATGACCTGTTTTTCGTGTATCGTGTATTGTTGTTTATTATGTTTAAGCTGTGACCAGCTATTGCGTGTGTAGGTTAGTTTCGACTACGTCACGCTTTTTAGATTTGAAACAAGTTTAATTTATTTTTGTCTTAATCGCTAAGCCATTTTTAGTGATATATAATTTATTGATGGGTGTTTGATTGTCTTCGACACCAAGGTCACTGCCGGTAATTTGTATAAATGTTTCGGTACGACCAATATTACTAAGAATTGTTATTGTGTTGTGTAATGAACTAAATTTATTTAACTTTAATATGCGCTCAAAGATTTTATTATAACATCTGTCAGTAATTAGATGCTAATATGCGATGACTACAGACGCACGACTTATTGTTCCCCCACTGAGATTCATGTTTGAGGAGTGGCTCTAGCAATAATAAGAAATAAATAAGGGTAAAGAAGACATAAAGAAGGGTATAAATAGTATTAATCATGGTAAATTTGTTAAAGATTTATACGTCAAGATAGGTCTGTTAGTATGCCCAGTGTTTAGGCACGGGCCTTTCTTATGGATAAAGTTACACATCAAGTACATAAAGTTACAAATAGTGACCGTATTTTTTTTTAAACTTGATAACTTTTAAGGTAGTAGTTTTTTTATAATGTATTACATTCATGTAAGAAAAAAGTAATGATATTAAATACGTTTAATTTTGTAAATAAAATAATACAATTTTTAAAAGTTAATCAAATCAAATGATATGGAAACTCTAACTTATGATTTATGTCTTCTGCTAAAACTATCTACAATTTATTACCCCATTTAGCGACTAAGTTTCTCGTCTGGTATAATACAAAGTACACATGCTACTTTTAATATAGAGGAATCGGGAATGTTATTACTTAACGGAATCAATGCCATATTGCGACTTGGAAATTCTCTGCTATCGGAAGTAGTATTAGATCCTGGCGTTTTACTATTTTACCTATAGCATAGTTTATCGCAGCGTCCATGAGAAAGTGAAATAAAATTAGCGAGTCTGTTTTGTATCAGACAAGCTGGATCAGAGACATCAGACCAAACTACAATTCTATAAGTCAAATCCTATTTTAATAAAAAAAGTGAATATTCGAATTTAAAAAAGTTTTTTGTATTTACAACTAACTTACTACTATTTGCAGAAGAAACTCTTGCCACGTAATTCTTATATTAAAGGCGATTTATGGTTGAGCTGGACACAGTTTAAAATCACTCTCTCGGTCAAATGTCATCAGCTGTTTGCCCGAAGCCTCCCGGGAAATGAGGGGTTTTACCATTATCTCCACGCTTGATAGATGTGTTGGAGATCCCGGTTAAAGACCATAATTTGGAAAACATTGCTGCTCATTTTCGGGTTAATTGGAGATGTGTGGCGATTACCTCCAGTGATATTACTTGCCTTTTACGACAGCCTTTAGTGTGGGGGGGTTGGTACTGTTGCGCTCTATACCCAAATTTGTATATCATACAAAGTAAAAAATCTTGTCAGTGCATTTTGTTACTATTACAGTCACGTTTTATTTAGCCCATGAGATGTGAAAACCCATTAGATTAATGGCTGTCGGTTATTTTCTTTTAGTTAATCTGTTAAGTTCTAGCAGATGGCTTTACATGTTACCAAATTCATAAATATAATTATAAAGTTTCATTAAAGTCTGCTCTGTTATATTTGCTTGAAAGAGCAACAAAAATCTTAATGTCTATCCATCCTCACAAACTTTCCCTTTATAATATTAGTGGGAACAGTGTCAGTAAAAAAATAAGTGTTCAAAATTATATCACTCAAACAAATTATTTTGTTAAAAAATTACCAACATAAGTGATTTTTTTTACATAATATGTACGAAAATCCATGTTTTTTGGTTTTTGTGACTATAAAAATATCAACACTAAATTCAAAATATTAATATTATTGTTTATTATTTGTTTCTTCAAATATCACATAATAATTAAATCACGTTAATCTCGCGAATATGCCGCGGCCCTCTATATTTTTGGTTATAGAGGGCCGCGTCATAAGCTTTCGTTAATTTGTTGTTTTAAAAATCGATCACAAAATCTGAATTCCTTGTCAAAACTATTTTGTGTAAAAAAAAATTGCTCAATCATAAGCATATGAATCTTGAAAGTTACTTAACCACTTGCCAGTCCACGGTAGCAATTGCGACCGATAGCCAACACCCCAGACTGCTGAGAGGGGTGGGGTGTGCGGTAGCGGACTGACAAGTGGTTAATGTCCCTGGTGATCACATTATAAAATAAATTTATTTTAGAATATTTCAGGGCAGAGCTGTTGAAAAATTGAAATCGTAATCTACTGATTCAGGAATAGGCTGTGACAACACAGCCATACCGGGGCTCAAAGTTTTCTCCCTTGCTATTACATCAACATTCTGTAAATTAGGCGACTCAACAGGAATCAGCACGTCAAAATGTCCCTTAAAACGCATTTTTGATCCCTTGCATTGCCTCCCCAAATTTTGCAATAAGTCTGCTCTCTAGAAACAGTTCGCATTCAAATCATTATTTCTGTCCATTTTCAAAGCCAGGGTGAATAAGCACCTTCTGAGTTAGCTCGTCCCCGGGCTTGATTGGGATCAAGAGCGCAGAAAGGAACACTGAAGACTGATAGAACTTTAAAAAATATGGCTTATTAATTAATTCCCGCCTGAGATTCACTTGTGACCCGAGTCGATTTTTTCTAGTATTTTTCTATTATAATAATTTATCTTATAAGATCGCATTGAAAATGCATAAAATATATAAAAAATATAAATCTAACATGGCTGTTTCATCTTAATCGATTGACCAAACATTTGTAAAAATGCTTCTTTTGAATACGAGAGGATGTTCCTCTCATTGATGAAATAACGCTGGCCTACAGCGTAAAATCAGGAAGGTACTAGAAAATTTCGACGAGTGTTCGCAAGGCTCGGTAGCTCAATTGGGAGAGCATTGGACCGGATTTCCAAAGGTTGCGGGTTCGTTTCCCGCCTGAGATTCACTTGTGACCCGAGTCGATATTTTCTAGTATTTTTCTATTATAATAATTTATCTTATAAGATCGCATTGAAAATGCATAAAATATATAAAAATTATAAATCTAACATGGCTGTTTCATCTTAATCGATTGACCAAACATTTGTAAAAATGTTTCTTTTGAATACGAGAGGATGTTCCTCTCATTGATGAAACAACGCTGGCCTACAGCGTAAAATCAGGAAGGTACTAGAAAATTTCGACGAGTGTTCGCAAGGCTCGGTAGCTCAATTGGGAGAGCATTGGACCGGATTTCCAAAGGTTGCGGGTTCGTTTCCCGCCTGAGATTCACTTGTGACCCGAGTCGATTTTTTCTAGTATTTTTCTATTATAATAATTTATCTTATAAGATCGCATTGAAAATGCATATCGCATTAAAAATTATAAATCTAATATGGCTTATTACTAGATAACAAACTTGAAAAACTGAAGAGCATAATATTACAGGAAATCAAGGTTACAATTAACATAGAATTTGTTGCCACAATTCAGGAACTGACGAATAGTTTAAAAGATAGCAATAACAAACAACAGCTGTTGACGGAGAATATTAAAGTAAATTGACAAAAAAAATAAAATATTGAAAATCAACTAAACATTTTAGAAAACACAAAGAAGATAGTATTATATGGACTATCGGGAGAATATCATGAGTCAGAGAGCGATCTTAATATGCGAGTGTGTAATGCTATTTATGAAATAGCCAATATCAATTTAAACCCATACATTGAGCAAGTAAAACACATCGGCAAGTGAGGGGGAAAAGACCGATAGCGATTAAGTTTATCAGAAAACGAATGACAAAATTCATGTTAATTAATTCAAGAAATTTTAAGGGTACTGGTTTAGCGATTGGAAAAATTCTTGAAGGAGAAAGCTTGCACGAATACAACGAAATGAAGAAAAGGTTACTTATCGCACGCAGAAGTTCGAATCACGCTATAATAAGACATAATAAATTAATCATAAATGGGAAGGAATACACATCGCTGGACAGCAATGAGACCAACAAATCTAACCAAAATATCAAAGAAAGAAACTCAGGCGAAGAATCGAATTGTCACCCCATTACCAAAAGAAACCAACCCCTCCCCAAAAATAATAAGGAAGACTTTTCATTAGGGCCCAGAAAACCAAAAATAATCAAAGCATAGGGAATAAAGTAGTTATAATTGAACAAATACTTGCTGAGAACAATGCTTGTCGGAAGTGTGGAGCAGTGAATAATATATTTTTGTAGTTCTATCTTATTACCTGGTTATAAAATAGCATCACATTTTTGTCGAAAAACACAAGATGGCGGAGGAGTCTGTATTTTTGTAAAAGAAATCATAGAGCTAAAAGAGAGACCAGATATTTTCAATTACTCTAAAGAATTTATTGTAGAGTTTAGTGCTATAGAAATATCTAAATTGAATTGTATAATCATAAGTACATATAGGGCAGATCGTCATATTAATATTTTCCTTGAACAGATTGAATAACTCTTAAATTAATTGAATTCAAAAGATAAAACTAAACACATCATAATCGGTGGTGATTTTAACATCAATATGCTAAAAAAAATACACAAGTAATTCAGTTTATACATTTTATGCAGTTTTATAATTTCCAACAACTGCTCAATGAACCAACTCGAGTTACAAAGCAATCAAGCACTTGCGTTGATTTAATATTCACGAATCACATAGGAGCCGTGCAAACACACTACGTCAAAGAATATGGCTTATCTGACCATAGGGCAGTCAACATTATATTGAAGAATCAAACACTAAATAGTAAAGCTCTATGGAAAATTGAAAAGAGGATATTAACTAACCAAAAAATTAAAACATTTAAAACTGCATTGGAATGTTTTATGTTAGTCTCCATTAGAAAGCAGGTGCTTTTTCCCCAATGAATATAATTGAAGGTATGTAAGATGAATAACACGAAAATGAAATTATAAAGGTAAAAATCAATAATAAAGATTGAGTATAAAATGAAAGCTCCAGAAACTACAAAAGGACCATAAGTTATCAGTAGGTATCATTAATCACCTTTATGAAACCCGTAAGTGTGATGTTATTCTGCTCTGCCCAATAAGAAAGTCCATTTTAACTTTTTCTTGTATGCTCAAACTAGCTAACGTAAGCGTCTCGCAGTAGCTACAGATTAGAAATTTGACTACCAACTACGCTACACTGCGGCCTACTGTAAATGTTTTGTAATTTTTTTCTGATTCACCTAATACAAAATGACTAGATATCGCTTACCTATGACTATGTATATACGTACGTACGTATATATGTATTTATGTTGCTAACTAATTTATGTTTTAATGATGACGAATATAGTGATAATTTTTACGTATTTAGAAAAAGTATGTATGTACATAGCTGATTACTTATATATACAAGTATAAGAAATCAGGTACTTACTAGGCTACAATACCGTCAGAGATTTTATGAAACATGACACATTAATATTTATTGCTAGAATTTCAAAGGTAACTTTGTAGTTGAAAAAAAAATCTTCTATACTTCGATACGTGACATCGCTGCTAATTCTCCAACTACAAATGTGATTTTATGAGTGTATAACTTTTTTATGTAATATAATGTTAATTTTACTGTCGGATCTTCTTTTAGTTTTTAGTGTAAAAATTATGCAGAATCTGTATTTTTTTCAACTCAAACTTTGAAACTTGATTTCTTACAACACTAACTGACCTACGTATTGAACAGATTTCAGCTCGATTCCTCCACTTATTCATAAGAAAGAGTTTTGATATACAGACATACGTTTTTGTTACGATTTCTTTTTCAACTTAAAATCTTATAATTTCTTATAGAGATACAGAAAAATGTATAGCAACTTAAACAATGGAATATAAACACAAAAATAAGAAAATGCATGTTGTTATCAACTATTTATTCATTTTTGACGTAACCGGTAAATTGCGGTTTTTTACAATATGTATTACATATAATCTTTCGTACATAATTAGTTGTAACATATATAAGTTTTTTTTTATCTATACTAATACTATAAAGAAGTAAAGTTTGTGTGTTTGTATATTTGTTAAATTGTAAGGGGTAATCTCGGGATCTACTGAACCGATTTTAAAAATTCTTTCACCAATAGGAAGGCACATTATTGCTGACTGTCATAGGCTATATTGAATGCTAGAAAAAATTTAAAGAATTTTGTCCAATCGTGCGAAGCCGGGACGGGCCGTTAGTATTCTTATAAAGAATATAAAACCGTTTTATTTACTTATTAGAACGTCATAGCATAGAACAAATTGTTCTATTTCTAATAGAACAATATGTGTTGTCCACTCTAAGCAGAATTGATATAATTTCGGATAAGTAAGTAAACATCTTAGATAATCATTATTTTATAGTATTGTCTTCCACATTACTCAACTAAGGATTTTATGGTGTCCAATTTGATACATGTAAAAATGGAACCACCTTAAAGAAAGCGGTTTTTGTTATGATAGATAGCAAATCATTTCTTAAATGTGGTAGTACTAGCGCAATTGGGTACATCGGGAAACATACGGAATACCTAATTATTGTAACATCAAAACTTTGGTTTATTTCTGAGAACTACTTACTAAATTAGAGTCGTTAATAAAAAGTTATTCTTCAGTAATTTTGTTGCATAAATTTAGTATAACGAGAAGGCCGATCAAGTATGAATATTGTGGTTCACGCATCGATTGTGGTTCCGGAAAATTTAGGATTCGATGAAATTTCCTCAACTTTACGGGACATTACGCAGGGAAACTTATTTATTATAGCAACACGAAAATCCAGTTAGATGAGTGCAATTATATTGAAAATGTTTACAATAGTTTTTTTTTGCTTAGTGCATTCATTTTTTTTATATTATAAGCCAAAAGTCGAAGAGAAATAGTTATTTAAGATTCCATTGCGTATATTATTGATCACAGATTCTAAGTATTATAATAAAAATATTTTTGAACGAAAAAAAATAAGACTGAGCTTTATTCATAAAAAAATCTATTCTGGTAGGTAATATTTGCCATATACTCGTACGTAGGTAAATTTTCATTACTGGAGAATTCCCATTAGGTTAGGAAAGTATTTTATGTCATAATTTTTATTGAAATTTTATATTTATGCCCATCAATTTTACATACTTAACACACACAAGGTTAATTAAATTAGCCAAGGTGCATCTTAGTAATCTATCGGGCACGTAGTCTAGCTCAGTTTGCGTGAATATGCGGGCTAAGGTAAATTGTTGTCCTTACGTTGTTTTTGCGATATATATAAAAAATTAAACATGGTATTTGTTATATTACTTTCTCAAAAATTTATATATTTTTTTTAATCGGTCTCTTTCTTTCAAATTATTTGCTGCCAATGCCATTTATATTTTCAAAAAGTTCGGTTTAAATTCTGGTTGATTTTAAAATTCCATATACAAGTCGACTGACATCAATTATTTGGAATTGTTGAATAACTTTACAGTTAATAAATGCAATGTTTAACAATAAAACGATATTAAAAATCTGTCACAATAAATGTGAAAAGATGTAGGTATTACAATTAAATTGAATGTGAATAGGCACTACTTGGGGTTATAAATTAGATATAAGTCTTCCAATCTAAAATGGCATCGCTATGGTCTTCTTATAGTCTTTTTTAATTTTAGTTTTTATTTTTCTTTACTTGACATGGCAGCATGTGGAGCGTTAATTAGGCGAACTTCTAGTTCAATGCGATACAATTTCCGTACCTTTAATACAGCTAATGAAACTGAAAACCGAAAGTGGTAGAACGTACTCGTCCATGCCTGAGATTTGGAGCAAGATTGAAGGCTTCTACGGCCAATTGTATATATCGTCAGGTGAGCCTGTAAGTCGTGCTGCTAAGGACAACAGAGCTGGGCTTACCGTTCACTGGATGACCTCCCGGACATCAGCATGTATGAGATAAGGAAACTTAAAAAACTTGACTCCAAATGAGGGCGGAATAACAACAGAACTTCTGAGGGTAGGTGGCAAGTCGATACTTGTAGTCTTCCAGAGACTGTTTAATATCGTCAACTTTCTGGGTATCCCGCTGAAAGCGTGGTACCAGAGTAAAGTAGTCTTCTTCTTCAAGAAAGATGATAAAGCCTTACTGGAGAATTAAATGCCTATCTCGTTATTGAGTCCCATGTACCAGTTGTTCTTCAGAGTCATTTCGAATCATCTCTAATGCAAGTTTGGAGGCTTTCAGCCTCCCAAATAAACAAGGTTCCGTAAAGCCGTACGATAGATCATATTCATACGCTCTGTCAGATTATAAAGAAGACCGAGAAGTGTAATCGGCCACTTTGTCTAGCGTTTGTGGACTATGTACATTTCTGGTGGTACAAAATTGATAAAAACAAGAAAAAAATCAGAATATGCCTGTTATAATAAACGAAAACTTTAATGATACGTAGTTATAATTAAATTATACATATTTTAGGGATATAGGGGACCTCAATGACAGTATCGGTTGATTTTAATGAATTGCGAGTAAAAAGTGTGTCAATGACGGAGCAGACGTTTGACGCAGCAGTGTGATTAAAGTTTAAATAAATAGTGCCCTTCATTTAAGTTAATACAGTAGATAATTGAGTCAATTACAAGGAAATGCGGGATAATTATTGGATTTCACAAAGTTTTTTAATGTGGTAATATCAACGTAGTTGCTGTCTAATATCTTTTGTTGATTATTACTATAAACGAGTATATTCCTAATGCAATGCTAGCGCGCTCATCCAAACCCACTCTGGGATGATAAGGCCGTGCCGCTTGCTGAATAGTATTTTCGAGAGCCGTCACATGTATTATATCTACCAATGTATTCTACTTGTCATTTAAGCTTCTATACTAATATTACAAATAGGTAATGTTTGTAAGTATGCGTGTAGGAGGTAAATTCAGAAACTACTCATCTGATTTCAAAAAATTCTTCACCCTATATTTGCCAGCCTTTGGGCACTTCTTTCAACACCACAGTCACAATCAATTTTGTAGACACCTGCTGCCTGCCTGCCGGCCTGCTGGAGGGGTATATGTCACTTGACAGGTCGTAAGAATTGGTTAATCTTCCTGGCTAATTTAAAGTAAGTATTAATGGTAACCCGCTTCAGAATGTTCTCAATCTTGTCAATGACTCCCGTCATGTAGGGAAGGACAGCAGGTTGACGTTCTACTGTGACTGGTTTGATTCGATTTCTAAACGAATGGCCTATATCAAAAGTTTACACTTAAGGCGGAAACACATTATTAAAACGCGACGCGACGCAACGTGTCGACACCCGATATACACCGTGCACATTACCAACACGCGACGCCACGACATACTAGCAATTTCTGAATACAGTTAGCTAACAGCAGTGGAAGTGTATGGTCATGTACTATGGATTAACATAATTTATTATCTCTTGAAAACCGTAGGATGATGTGCGATCTAGTTTTTCTCTTTAAATTATTAAATAATAAGATAGATTGTCCAGTTCTTCTATCACAGATCAACCTTATAGTCAAGGCACGAGTACCCGCACGCTCCTCACGCCCCATAAAAATATTCGTACCACCACAATATCGCAAGAATTAGACTCGCAATAGCTATTTTGCTCGCTGTATGAAAACATATAACGAACAATTCTACAAATTACACCTGTTTTGTAACACATTGACTGGTATCAAGTCAGACATTTTCAATATATTTAAGTAAAATGCTAATAATGTTCGTTTTAATAATTTTTAAGTAAATTAATACTTATTTTGTTGTGTTGTTGCCTTAATCATAGATATTTAATAATAAGCTAATTCGTATTTTAATGTACTTTTATATTTTGATTTAAACTAGTTTCTGTTCCTACATTTATGTATCTAATTAATATTGGGCACTCATTATTCTACAATTGATGTCAAAATCTTGTGTACTTTATTATTTCTAATGACTGTTTCGTGCCAGAATAAATAAAGAAAAAATTAATACAATAAATGCAAAATATAATAATAAATTGAAATAAATTCTGTTTGATAGTTTGAAGAATAGGGATGGGTCAACGAATTCGTATTCGCTCTGTGACAGTTCTCAAACGACTGACGCGTGGCATCGGGTGTTGTCTAGAAACATACTACGCGCGCCGCGTCGGATGGCGTGTTTACCCCCACCATGGACAACACACCGACCTGGCCCGTCTGGATCGGGTGGCGTGTGAGCGCATGGCGTCGCGTCGGATGTTCATAGTATGATTCTGGTCCATAGAAAACAATACATTTGATTCGACTCAACACGCATCGCGTTTCATCGGGTCGCGTCGCGTGTTAATAATGTGTTTCCGCCTTTATTGTCGCGAGATGACACTTGTGTTGTGTGGACTACTAGGTGGACTATGTGTTGACGTAAACGTGTGTGCCGCTTTATCAACTATGCAAAAAAACAATTTTCAGGTAATCGGTGATTTCATCAGCGAGCGGTTTGGTTTGAATAATAACTGTTTTTTAATATTCCCGTGTAGGATTTCTTTATTACTTTTACGATAAAATAATGGGTAATACGTGAGTTTCCAGTGTTCAAGCTAGTCTTTGCATATCAAGAAGTGTTTCCAATTTGTGTGCGACGAGAAGATATAACAATAAGCGGTACCATGGGCGTAATACAATCCGTTGTTGTTACCTGTTTACTTTGCAATGATTTTGCGAATATAATTATAGCACATAAGATGTTGTGACCTTGTGAGTAGATTTCTTCACTAATACGGGAAAATATTAATTATTAAGATTATAATTTAAATTTTTTTAAACCCGCGAACTGTTTACTTGCGATGACAGATGACAACTGATCATTTGTATGATTTAGCCAGTGTCAAGTAAGTATAATTGCCAGTTCTTGAGTAATTTCTTTTCTTAATTTGATGATGATGAATGAACAGTAAAATATATTTTTCCCTAGGTTTTAGTTAATGTTTTACTGAAACCTCCCCATGGACTTCTTGAGAGACCAAGAAAAGATAACTTCCGCTGCTTTTTACACTTGCTAACACTTTTGTATGTTTAAAAACACTTAGTAATCCACCATTATTACGCACAAATAACCACAATAACACAAATTTTAACAAAATCACCAACGTATCGCTTCCCGCTCCTGGCACAAAGTCCTATTGGACTTTTACGAGGTATTCCTCGTTAGGTCACTGATAATTCTTTTTTGGGTGCGCCGTACGGTCCGAAATCCAATCAAATGTTATGGAATCTCACACCCACCATACATTCAAAATTATTGTACTTAACAAATTGTATATTTTAAATATTATTTAGTCTTGATTTCTTATGATTTAAGGAAGTAAAATAATTGAAAAAAAAACATAACGGACCATTATAGTATTGATTTAAATAAGAATAAAATGTCACTTATAAAGACTAATGACCATTCAGAACGTACCGTTGTGTATGTTTACGTGTGTGTTTTTCTTCGATTAGAAAGGTTCGTATTTTAATACACTTTTCCACGCTAGCGGAAAAAAGCACTTTTCTATGAAGAAATTGAAGAACTCATCAATATCTACAAAAAGACAACTGGTTGCAATCCTGTAGTGCCGGTAGAAGTGAAAACATGAACATTAACGTTGTGCATTTTTGATATTTTGGAATGGTTAGTACGATATTTAGCACGAATTGTTTTAATTATCAATATAAAAGTACTATCATATATGTGGTAAAATACATTATTCTTTAATTGCGCTATTGTACACAAACATGACAACAAACACGGCACACTCGCGCAAGCGCCCTGCCCTCCGTCTTACAAATTTTCGACCAGGTCACGTGTCCTGACGCGAGTTTATCATTTTTTACCCATCCCAAAAGGTGCACAACGCCGCTAAAGAAGTTTTCACTTCAAAAATTTGCGATGTCATATGTCAAACTAAGCATATAATTACTTATGTTATTGTAAATACTTTTTATGTTTTAAAAGTGAAAATAAAACGCCACGCCGCGCCGGTAGAAACTAGACCACATTGTTCGTACCTTGATATTAATCCTTTACCAAATATATTAATGCGTATTCAAAGTTGTTTTAGTATTTGTAGATTTATATCATCCAAATCGGATCTATTCGGACAAATATATTATGAATAAAAACATCTATATAAAATCCTGACTTATACAGGGTGTGGCGTAAATAGTGGTCCAAAGCTAAGGGTTCGGCGTACTAGGCATGTTTTAAAGTTTATGGGCACTAAGCGTGTAGTACATTTTTTTGCAAAAATCGCGTCTGATTATCCATGATAATTTAAAGTTTGGCTTAAAAATTGAAAATAAGCTATTTTTGCATTAAAATCTTAAAATTTACATCAAAGATAGTATTTTTTAAAGATAGCTAATGTATCCAGCAGTAACAAACAGAAAGCAGTGAAAACTGCATCCATTTTTATGAAAAAGGGTAAAAAAAATATAAAAAGAGGTTTAAATATGTTTTTCTATAAACCCTTGGGTAAAATTGGGTAAAAATAGTGGTATATTATAGTTGAATACATAGTACGCCGAACCCTTAGCTTCGGACCACAATTTACGCCACACCCTGTATATCAACGCCCAGCCCAAACCAAACCCTTGAACCTAGAAAATTTAAATTTCGCATAGATATTTCTATTGAAAAGGAAAAAAAGAGGGGTTTAAAACAAACGTCCGCCGGGTTTCTTAATTTGTTTTGTAACAATACGAAGCAATAATATCGTTCTTGCTGTTGAAACGCAAAACTTGTTGCAAGAATATAGATCGACTATGAAAAACAGATATTCGCATAGGAAAAAGCAATTCGCTTAGCATTTAATTTAAAAAGATATGTGATATTCATAAGTTTATTGCAAGCATAACGTATTACTCGTATGTGTAATGTTTCAGTCTTAGGTGAAGTAAGGTTACAAGATTTATTTTCGTCGGATAAATACGTTCTTTTGGTGCAACGATATAGCTTTCCTGCGCATCATGATTCAGGGTCTGATTTGTGGTAAGAATATATTTTCGTGTGATAAGTATTAACATCTTTAGCCTTTATGCATCTATAAATCAAATAAATTCATATAAGATTTAAATTAACCTATAAAAACAACCACAGCTACGAGACCTCAGGTAGGATTCGAACTTGTTATATATATGTAAAAAATGCTTAGTTATCCTTCAACATTGATGACACGATAATAACCCATAGCAGAAGTCGATATACGCTTGTAAATTTTGATGTGTCTAACAGTGTCTCGGTAGCTCAGCGTTCATAACACTCGCCAGGATAAAAAAAGGCTGTGAGTTCGAATCCCACCTGAGGGCTCGGAGATGTGGTTGTTTCTATAAGCGTATTTTAAATCTTATAGATATATGGCATTTTCTAAAAAATCTAAACTTTAATTTGTTCTCTCTTGTCGGCACTACAAGCCATGCCAAGGGTGAACCATGGGCAAATTATACCAATGGTATTTTCATCGATAGTAAATTAATCCTACGTACCATCAGTGGCGCTGTTAATAGGTAGTATAGAGCGATGAAACTATTCTATACGTTGCCTTAAGACTATAGTATATGTCACTTTAGTATGACATGTATTTTATATGATTCATGAGTACACATTGCTATCGACATAACAATATGTAAGCCCAGGAGGACATCCTCCATATTTCAAAACACTAATAAAACTTTTCCTTATTTAAATGATTGTCACTTTTTTGCGATAGTCACATAAGTTTTAGCTGCTGTTACAATGAAATGAAATAGGTACCTGCAGCACGTAGTGCATGTAGTATGGACTATAGAGATTTTTTTGTGTCTCTGTTCGACCAAGAGTAGCTCGGCAAGTTATGCACGTGGAAGTCAACTGGCACCGAGATCAAAAGACCACGCCAGCGTTGAGGAAACTTTGTAGAGTTACAGATTAAGTTATAGGGCTACAGCCCCACTTATACGCAGAATACCAAGCGCCTGGCTGGCAAACTGCCATGCAAGAGCAAAAAGAGATCAAATAGTTAATGTTAAGACGATCTTATCAAAAATAAAAAGTGAAATAGTGTACCTATTTTTAAATTACTAGATCTTTACGTGAATATAAAAATAAGAAACTTCTTGCATAACGCCGTGACTGAAGACTGTACTCGTAATACCTAGAAATATATTAATATATGTTTTCTTATTTTGTTGTAGGTAGTAGTGTCCATCAATTATTTCTTCTAAACACAATGTAGCAAGTTTTCATCGTAAATCTCCGAGAATAATGTTACTTTTCCTGTTTCTGCGCACATATTTTCTGTTATTTGTTGCTCATTCACACCATAGAATAATTATTGTAAGATTCATACTTTATTCGTTTTCGAATTTATTATTATCAACAAGTTAACAACAATAAATATTAGACACCGTGTTACATAATTTATTCTCTGTCAAACTAAATAAATACGAAGCACTGACACCGGGGATATCATAAAAATGTTTGTTTTACCAATAAATCAATTAGGACTTGGTCGGGGCATAAGCATAAGAGCCCAAAAATTACCATGTAGTCCGCCGGACTGGGAGGATACGAGGCGTATCCAGAGAGTAAGTGTACTGAGGCTGTCACGACCGAATGAATTTTATTTCTCTTCCCCTCGGCAACGAGACCGGTTCAAAGTCAGTCGGTGAGAAGTGTCGACGCGACAACACGTTTCGTGAAAAATGTCAACCCATTCTCCCACCAAGTGCGAAATATGCGGCGTCATCAGGTATCCCGTTTGGAAGGGAAAACCTCCGGTAGAGGTTTGTAATGAGGTGAAAACTGCATATGGTGATAAAGCTATGAATCGTATGAGTGTGTACAAGTGGTATCGCGAGTTTAAAATGCCAGTCCACACACGGCCAACGCCACGAAGGAACTGCTTGCCTCGTTTAAATGGAATGTCCTGAACCACCCCGCGCATTCTCCTGACCTAGCATCTTTTGATTATTATCTCTTTACCTCCCTGAAGCTCACATAGGTGGAAAAAGGTTTTCAAGCGACGAGGAGGAGGTAGAGAAGTGGACAAAGGGTTGGCGGGAAACTACTACGAGGAAGGCATTAAAAAAGTTGATACCCCGCTTCACCACCTGCATTGAGACATAGCTTACATATGTACTACAGTAACCATGTAATTTTTTAGTTTCAATAAAAAAAATTGTAACCTACAAAATTCAGTACACTTACTTTCTGGATATGCCTCGTAGATATAATAGAACGGATAAGAGTTTGATGGTCCTATGATCCACGTTGACCAATTATATGATATTTTTCCGTTCAGTTCTACTATATACATTAATATTTAATACATAGTATTATACATGAAAATAATAAAATTGAATTTATATTCCGTAAATTACGCACTGTTTCCAGGGGTACCACTACTTGCTCCAAAGATTTTTTAGGATACTCGATGTCGCCGTGTCGTTAAGAGCAGGCGATGTCCTCTAAAACTGACCATAATTTGTAGTCCGTAAGGGTTGAGGTCTGGGCTAGATGAGGGCCAGTCTTCAGCTCTTATAAAGTCCGGAACCTTGGTTTCAAGCCAGGTTTGGGTAGTTCGTGCCTTGTGACCAGTCCTGCTGGAATGTTCACAGTACATTTTTAAAAAGTGTATTGCACGGAGGTTCCTCAACACGATCCAAGACTGTCTCTTGATACACTTTGGCTGAAGTTTTTACTCCTTTTTCACAAAAATGTAGCTTTGTGACGCCTAGATAAGACACGCCCCACCAAACTATCACTGACGCAGGATCATGACCACGTTGTACCTTTCCAACCGCTTGAGCAGCTTCTTTAGGACTGTGAGCGTACCCTTTTTTTATTTGCTTATTGTAGTGCTCTTCAATCGTGATTTTTTTTCATTTCTCTGCCTTTCACCTGCATTTCGTGACAGAAGGCGTTTTGATCGAACCACTTTCTTTAATTGTAAAGATTGGTTGGATCGACGATAAGCACCGAGATTCAGGTCTTGTTTTATAATACGCGACAGAGTCCTAGCGGGAATCTTTGTTTCTCGCGTTAAGATTTTTTGCTTCCTAATGGGGTTTCTATTAATTCTGGCTTTCACAGCATTAACAGCCTTTGTAGTTCTAACAGAACCACCCTGATCTTTTATGGTCTTTGACAGAGGAAGTGATGATGTATCTGTTGATAGTACGATATACGAGCATACGGCTGGTACCAAGCTTTTGAAGTGTCTGGAATATGATCGACGGCTCCACACCCACTTTGTGCAAGGCGATCACTGCAATCCTATTATCTTTAACAGCCCATTCCATATTGTTATTTGATAATTAACAAGAAAAAATAAGTGAAATAGCGCGAAATTGAAAGAAGTTTTTAAAATAATAAACTCGTTCCAAATGCAAAATAATAAAAAATTGAAAAACAAAAGGTTTGATATAACTGTATTATACCTAAAAATATAATATTTTCTTAATGACGGTGAAAAGATTGTTATAAATATGCGTAGCATATCATGAAAAAAATTGAAGGGATTGTCTATAATAATCTTTAACAGTTTTAAGCAAAAAATTGTTAATTACTTATATAAATAATGAAATAATAATAATGAAGATGGTGATGACATTAGTTTAACGTAGATAATATCAGATACATATAAATACAGAGTTAAATAAATGTGTTAAATCGAAATACAAAAGTAAATATTTAAACTATAACGCTTTAAACGTCTAGAAATTCAACAATTACGGCAAAAGTAGGTCGAAAACGTATTATTTTAAGAACGTACGATGACTTAACCTGAGCCTTAATAACCACTTCACCAAAAAAAGGCTCAAGGCCGGGCTTCTTCACCGACTCCGTGATACTGTAGCAGTATTACATCCAACTTACTGCAGAACCAGTAGATTGCTCTGGCATCAATGAAGTCAGGATATATACGGTTTGAAAATCGAAAAGGGTACCGGAGCCGGAGTCTTCTCGAATCATCAAGATAACTGCTACCCTCAGTAAATTAAATACCATCTTTCAAGCAAAATGTATTGGTGTCACCAAAGCGGCACAGGCGGTTGCAGCCAGAGATGTCAGGGACTTCGATATCAAAATAGTCTTAGGCAGCGCATCCGTACTTCAAACTCTACAAAGGAATACCATAACCTCCACCCTTTTAAAGGAGCGTCACGACACACTCCAATCCATTGCAACCAATAATAGAGTTTTATTGCAATGGATAAAGGGACACAGTGATTCGCTCGGAAACGATGAAGCGGATGGACTAGCCAAGAGGGGCTCAAAAACAACAGTTCACGGACCGAACCGTTACTGCCCATACCCCCCCAACCCAAATCAAAACATGGCTACGATTTAAAACAGAAGAGATCCACCTTAAAGGATGAAAGAACAGCAAAGCTTGCAGGCAAACATAGAATACAGTTTCAGAGGCCTCAAAAAGCTTGCCCGCAACCTCATCAGCTTGAAAAGGGACGAGATTCGCAAAGTTATTGGTACAATAACGCTAAACAAGCACCTCTCCGCCATTGGTATGACCGACAGCCCTCTATGCAGGGGCTACATGGAGGCAGAGAAAACTCCACAGCATGTGCTCATGGAAAGTACGAGTGTGCCAGAGGAATGGGCACAACTACTCCAATCTCCGGTATCTCTCGCTGAAGCTAGCAGTAGCCTGAAAATGGTGCTAGCATTTTGGGAAGTACTTGGGTTGGCTGGAGTAGAAGTAGAACCCAACATATGCACAATGTCGCAATCACGTGGCTAAGTGCGGATATAGCCCCGTCAGACTAATTAGAATAGAATCACTTTTTATTTGCTTAAAATATGGTATTAAGTTGACAATAAAATTTTTTGAAATTACATTAGATGAATTATATACATTGCATGCAAAAATATATAATTTATTGATGTGAAACGACTTTACAAATAAGTCAATGTCATGAGATTAATTCATAATAAAAATTTCATAAAAAATTAATTAAAACATCAATATTCCATTAAGAAAACATTAAATCAATTTGAATTATTATAACTAAAAATCATTTGAACTATAGAAATTGTTCTCTTTAAGCCACTTATATAATTTATTCTTAAACAATCTGTTGTTAAGATTTTAAATATCATTAGGAATTTTATTACATATACGAACGCATATACATAGAAAGCTATTGGCATATTTTCTACTTCTTCATCTACTTCTTCGGCATCTTTGTGGGTATGTTAAAATTGCCAGCTTTCTTAAATAATTCAAAATATTTATGAACATTTTTTTTGAGCCACTTCGCAAATGTAAAGTAAAGGCAGTGGCAACAAACCAAGACTTTTAAAGAAGGGTTGGCAGGATTCGTCAGGTGAAATCCCACAGATAGCTCTGACACATTTCGTTTGTGCAACATAGGCCCTATTTTTGTCAGTGCCCCAGAGAAAAATACCATACCTTAGAACAGATTCAACGTAGGCATGGTAGGTTATAATTACTGTTTGTTTGTAAGTTACGTTTTTTACTCAGTTGAGTGCATAGACAACTAGGCTTAGTATATCATGAATCAAATCGAAGCGATGGTCTATAATAATCTTTAATATCACTAATCAAAAACGTGTTACTTATATAATTAATGCAAGCAAGCGGAATATGAAGAAGGGAATAATAATAAAGATGATGATAACATTAGTTTAACGCATATAATATCAACTACATATAAATATATAATTAAATAAATGTAGTAAATCAAAATGCAAAAGTAAATGTTTGCACTGTAACGCTACACACGTCTATAAATTCAACAATAACGGCAAAAGTAGGTCAAAAACATATTATTTTAAGAGCGTATGAGGACTTACCTTGAGCCATGATAAACACCTAACCGCAGCCCTAGACACTGAAGAAATGTCTTTCTGATAATACTCGGAATCCATACAACTGTCGCTAATTGTGTTAAACGTATTATCTTCTTTAACTTTTTTTATGCGTTCGGAATCGCATTTTTAGTCTTTATAGCAAGTGGTTAAGGTTTTGAATCCATTTCAGATACTTATTGTTTGTTTTTGATAGATTTATAACATAGCAATTTGCTGAGCAAACTTTGTATATATACGACATGATGATATAAATGTAATTTCTATGATAAGATTGTAAATTGTCAATACGCCTTATCTTATACTTGCTCAAGGACATAAAGTAAACTACCATATGTTTTGGCCTTGCTTTTTCTTGTAAAAATCCTCACAAAACACTGCAACATCTAATTGTCAAAAAACTGAAGTTACGAGAAGCACCTACTTCTGGGATTCTATTTGTGATAATATGAAGCATTAGAAAAACATAGCAAATATTACTCACAAACAAGTCTAAAACTCAGAATACAAAACTTCTAAATATTAAAACTCACAGTAAGTATTTGTTGTTGATTTTGTTATTATTATTTTTAATCAATTATTATGATAAGTTTAGTCACTGCAACATTTTGTTCTAACGTATTTCAGATAGGGTCCTACTCGCCTTCTTTTGCTCTTCTAGACGTATCCAATCCACGTAATCCAATCATGATTATGAAATTAAACAAAGTGCGCCTGATTAGAAAATATTTTATCAATTTTACTAAGTTTTCTAGTAATTTGATCAAAGCACTTAGCAAACCTTTTTTATAATTTTCTATATCCACATTATCCACTGAATTAATAACAACAACTTAATACCTTCTGAATTTCTTATTAAAATACATACTTACATACACTCTCGTAGTCACAATCTTAACTTAAGAATATAAATTTGCAATGGCCTTACAGCGCTTTGTATAAGGCTTGTTACAATGAGTCTCTATATAGTACATTTATGTACATATTAATACATGATTATGGCTGCAATTTGAAGAACAATACAGTGGAGCCCCGGTAATCCGGCCCCTGGCTAATGCGGCACCCCCTATAATCCGACATCGTCTATTACACACAAGTATTCGCTAATTCACGATTGAACAAGTTACAACTTGTACGCACCATCTCTATTGTGCTCGACGCGTACGGTATTGTTTTTATTCTGATTGCTTGCTTGTACTGATTGCGAAGTATGATTTGTAATCTTATCATTGGATCTGTAATTTGTCGGATTACAAGGTACTCTTTTGTAAAAAAATTCGGACTATAGGGGATCTTAGGCAGTACTCTATAATCCGACAGATTCGATAGTTCGACACTGCCCTGCAAAATGTTTGTCGGACTACCGAGGATCCACTGTATTTATAAAAAATTTAAAGTTAACTTTGGTTGACTGTTTGACACAGAAGCTTCTAAAAGTCAGTACCTACTACACTCGAGAGCAATGAATCCGGGTCACTTAAAGAATCCTAAAAATCTCGGAAACTAAAAATGCTAGGTTAATGCAATAAATTGTATTTAATAGACAATGTAATACTCCTTAAATGAAGGTATTAAAACTTCTTAGTTATTGTAAAGTTATATCATAAAAAAATCAAATTTGAAAAAGGGCCACTTTCGAAGATGGAACTACGAAATTACAGCATTTGGTTTTGCTTTTGTTTGTAATCTGTCATTTATGTGGGTACATAAACCATGTTGATAGTGCTCTATATTCATTATTCAAGCTGAAATTATGTCGCTTACGCCTGAAGAATGCACCAGAATACTTACAATGCTGGAAACCGGCCAGAGTCAGCGCGATACAGCCAGGACTGTCGGTGTGTCGCTGTCAACAGTACAAAGAGTTCTCCGACGTTACGAAGAAACTGGTTCTAACCTACGCAGATCAGGAACGGGCAGAACCAGGTGTACCACAGCACGAGAAGACCGATACTTGGTGAACACCATGCTTCGAAATCGCTTTCTCACAGGAACTGAACTCACCAATCAGTTTCGACGCCTCGGAGGAAGTAACCCAAGTGCATGGACAGTAAGACGTCGGCTTGCTGAATCTAACTTAAAACCCCTTAGACCTGCAAACGGCCGTAAACTGGAGCGTGGGCATCGTATTTCAAGACTAAGATATGCCCAGAGCCACGTAAATTGGAGTATTGAAGATTGGTCAAAAGTTATGTTCTCCGACGAATCAAAATTTATGCTCTACAAGCACGATGGAAGACACAGAGTGTATCGAAGACCAGGGGAAAGATTCAAGCAAGCATGCATCGAAGAAAAAGTAGCCTACGGTGGTGGGTCTGTACTTGTGTGGGCCGGAATTTCTTCTGAAAGTCGCACAGAGCTGGTGATCATAGAAAACGGCTCTTTAACTAGCGTAAGATATGTGGAAGAAATCCTCAATGATCACGTTGGTCCATTTATGGTCAATTTAGGTGAGGATGCTATATTTATGCATGACAATGCCCGACCTCATACAGGTAGGATTGTGAATGACTACCTTCAAGAGATGAACATTACTCGTATGGAGTGGCCAGCGCGCAGCCCGGATATCAACCCGATCGAGCATGCTTGGGACGAGCTAGGCAGATGCGTAAAACAACGAAACCCTCCCCCAATCACGCTTCGTGAGCTCAAAATTGCTCTCACAGAGGAATGGGAGAATATTCCCCAAAATCGTATAAGGAACTTGGTGTACAGAACAGCATGCCAAACCGCGTAAACGCAGTAATGGAAGCACGAGGAGGCAATACGAAGTATTAAAATTCAAGAAAATCGTAATAAAGTTCAAACATTTCATGTTTCCTATTTTTGTTTTAAGGAGAGATCAGCAAGTTTTTTTCTTTATGTAATTTTGTGTTAATAAAATGTATGGTGACTCATATTTTTTTTACTTTCATTTAAGGAGTATTACATTGTCTATTAAATACAATTTATTGCATTAACCTATCATTTTTAGTTTCCGAGATTTTTAACATTCTTTAAGTGACCCGGATTCATTGCTCTCGAGTGTATATGAAATTGAATAGTAGTAATTTCCCTTATGCTATTTGTTGTCGACCTTAGTTAAATAATAAAAATACAATTTATCTTTTCTTGAGTATTATTTTCTGTTTACATATTTTTATCCTTCAAGAAATTACATCGCTCTTCCTTATATCAATGCACCCGTCTCACAACGTTAGTAAAACTGTCACTGATTGTATCGGTATTGTCTGCGGTTGACAACCAATACATTTACGTTGCTTGATTAAATTAGGGATGTAATAAAACAATTTAGTTCTACCTAAAATTTTGAGTCAGTGGGATTTCGTAATGTATTTTTATGTTTTCTCAAAAAGTTTAATGAGTTTAATAAAATCTTTATTTGTTTCTTTATCTGGAAGGCGCCATTTAAAAAAATAATAATTACTTTGTAACAATTACTGAAATTGAAAATAATAATATATAAAAATTAAATGTGGTTTCCATTGCTTATAACAACAAACATTGAGGCAAAAACGGTACTAAATTCTTGCATTTTAAGAATTTGTTTAGCGATATAATCTCATTGTCACATGCCGCTTGAGCTGAGCGTGCAAGCGAGAGCGCGGAACAAGCGATAGAGAGGCACGGTCGGCCTAAGCGTTCGGCTTGTGACACATCTATTTATAAAATGTATAAAATGATTCAGTCACATCCAAATAGTAGTAGTAGTGATCGCGCCAGCATTATTTTGGTCTTCAAAGGAAGAAAATATTGAAGACGCTTGAGGGTGTGGAATGAATAACATAAACGCTTGCTCTCATCGGCAACGTGTGATGACCAAGTCATATTAACATCAATAATCAATCCCAAATCTCTCACTTTTCTATTAAATTCTATTCTTATTTTCTAAAGAGACGCCAACGTCGATGATTGGTGGCACCTAGTTCCAATTCAACCAATTTACCAATCTACTGCTGTCAACCACGATAGTCAGAGATTTTTTGGGGTTTTACAATAAGGCCAAATGATTTAACTCATTCCTGTACAGCTACAATACAGCTATTTAGAATTTGAACCGTATCTGCTACTTCAGAAATGTTGAAGAGTCGATAGACTTGTAGGTCATCGGCGTAAAGGCGAAAAGAAGAAGATATTACACCGGCGATTTGGTTACTAAATATAGAGAAGAGTAGAGAAAACACCATCTTGTGGCAAACCAGCCGCTAAACAAGACGAATCGGAGGACCTATCTTGACTTAATACAGCATGTATTGTTGACAATTAAAGAGGTATGCATGAAACCAGTCAGTAGCTAAAGTAGAGATGAAGGTTGACCTGCTAAAAAGAACTCACATACGAAATATAAGACTCCTAGCACTTGTAGTTTCTGAGATTTCGTGATGAGTAAATGCCCTTTCGCTTTTATATATACAGATAACTAGCTGTGACTGCGACTTCGTCATAGTATTAGTAAAATTAAAAAAGCTGCCGAAAGTCACTAGACTTTCGGCAGCTTTTTTAATTTTACTAATAAAACACATACATAGATTAAAATACGCTTGTTACAGTATTTTACTGCAGATAGCTTATTTAAATACATTTTTATCTACTTCAAACGACGTCATTTGAAAACAGCAATTGTATTTCCTTATTCTGCCAAAACATTCTTAAAAAACGCCACGATTCATTACTATCTTACAAAAATAAGGATTCTAGGGGTTCTTCGGGCTCACCAAGGGATGGAAGTGAAACTTTACCACCAGAACAACACATATCTTCTTCTTCTTCTTCAACGCTTCTCCTTTGTGACTGCCGTTCAGAATTCAAAACACTTCTTCTTTGCGATTCTGCATGGGACTCTGCAGCAGTCAATGACGCATGACGCTCAGCATCATGCGTCATTGACTGCTTTTGCAGAGTTTGCCCTAATGTTTCAGGAGCCCGTTCTGCATCTATTCGTTGCCGTGCTTGACTTTGCTCCAAGGGCTCTCTCCAAGGTCCAAAGCTTAGAGCTGCGTGACGCTCGGCACCTAAAATCCGGCGCGCTTCGTTTTGCCCTTGAGTCTCTGCAGCTGTTTGAGATGCGAGGCGCTTGGCATTTAAAAAGGGTTTAAGTCTGCTCTTCAGACTCTTTTCTAGAAATTATCGTAGTGCGAGCTCTGGCAGAACAAAAAAGTAATTTACCATTAGTAATTATGTACACGTATTTTTGTAAAATAAATTAGCTTTTGACCGTTCAAACAAAAAAAAAACTTCCTATTTAGAAAATAATTTAATTTACATTAAAAAATAAAATATTATTCAACTACTTTTATTAACCCAAATAAACAAAATCTCTATAACTTTTTACATTTAATTGAACTTATAAACATAAGCAAAGAAAAACTTTAAAATTACTTTGGATTACTTTAAAACATAAATAACGCAAAGATTATGAAAACTCACTTAAACCAACTACAAAATTAACGAAAGCTATAGTATTTTACGGATGTTTTTAAATAAAAATCTAAATCTAAACTAATTCTAATCTAAGTCTCATTCTAAACAAAAATTAAAGGAATCATATTTGATAACTTAACCGACTCATTTTACGAAGAACATTGATTAAGTAAAACAAAAAATCGTGTAAACAACTTAAATTGTTTCCAATTTACAGGAGAACAATTTTATTATTCGCATTACTCTCGCACTGTCATCTGGCCTCACATGTCTGCCAGTTCGGGTAGACACATAGGGATATTCGCCCACATATGCCGCGCGGCGTAGCGCTCATTGTGTATGGCGCGCGGAGTTTAGCAAGCGTAAGCTTTTTTGCCGACGTCATTCATTACACAAAAACTTTCATCCCCTATTTTTACCCCCTTTAGGGTAAATTCTTTACATATCTTGAATTTCGTATTTATTTATATCTAATCAAAATCCTAAAATATAAGTTTTAAGCTTCTAGTTTTAAAAATGGCGTAATTGACTGACGATTTTTGGTGTTTGGTGCAACTGTAGCCTTCTTACATTCACACTATATATATATATATATATAAATACCCATGACTCAAGTACAAATGCTTGTATTCATGACACAAACATCTGCCCCCTCCGGAACTCGAACCCAGAATCATCAGTGCGAAAGGCAGAGTCGCTACCCTTGTCGAACCAAACGCTCGTCAATTACATCATGCCGTGATGTAAGTATTGCTTTATTGCTGCTGATTTTTGTAAAGTTTTTTGTTAGACATGACTTTATAATTTTATTTGCAGTTTAATAAGATTCTAATTCATTTTAAAATTATAGTTATTAACATTATCATTATTGACAAATACTTTATGTTAAAAACATATTCGTTGAAAAATTTTGAAAGATTTAGATTAATTCAACTATTAGGAAACATGTCATAAGAAAATCAACAAAAATTTTCATTTACTTACTCATGTAGTGCTCGTTGAAAATATGGCAAGAATATTTTATAGGAAATTGGCATATTTCATGAAGATCCGTTGGAAATATCCGGTACGTCTTTTGAAATGATCACGGGGATGAGATAGTAGACACAGGTACGTGGCGTCACGCGGCAAACGATAGACTTGCTATAGGCATTTATTTTATATCTTATTAGTGGAACATTGTTTAAGAACCTTCTTTCCTTGTTACTGCGAAAATGTAATATCAATTTGATAAAAAGCTCCACTGGCATTCAATACGGTTTATAATTATATGTCAAGCTTGATACTCTCATGCCTATTTTATAATTGAAAATAATATGCTTAACTTTTAAATAGATTTTCATTAAGTACAAATGGTTTTTATTTCAGGTGATTCTGGGTATGTCCAGCGTGCTTGGATGATGACAACTATAATTGGTGCAGCTTCAGGTTCCCTTGAAGACTATTAAAGACCTCCACTGTCGTTTTAGAAATATAGTATAAAGGTGTATTGGAGTGTTAAAATCACGTTGGTGATGTTAGCTGGCACACAGGGTGCTCCATATGTTCCTATAACAATTGCCACAATAGTAAATGCTTGTGTTGTGCTTTAAAACATTGCCAATGCACACAGCACTATTACCTGTACTTCCAGTCAATATAGACAATTTCAAACAAGTTAACTCGTTAATATATGTACGGTTTATTATTCAAACCATTAATAACAGATTTATTGTTTTTATTTCACCAAGCAATGCAATATTCTTCAACACAAATCAGACATTAATAAAAAACCAGTAAGTTTTAAATGTGGGTTATATTTAAATAATGCAATCATATAATAATAAATGTTTATTTGATAAACAAATACCTATGAGTAACATACATAAACAACTTTTTTGGTTAGTACTTATATAACTTCTATGTTAGTAATCCATAATCTAATAACACAAAGTTGTTTGTGTGTTTGTCTGTCCGCTATTTTTCCCGCTCTTTTTACATTGTATCAATAACGTTACCATAGCAACGCGTTACCGGGCAGCTAGTATATACTCTAAGAACACAAATTTGTTGTTTGTATGTTTGTCTGTCCGCTCTTTTCCCCGCTCTTTTTCGATTGTATCAATTGACGTTACCATAGCAATGCGTTACCGGGTCAGCTGGTTTATTATACAATAATAAATAGTAGTGGCAGGGCTACAGCTACAGTTCA
Source organism: Calamotropha paludella (assembly GCA_927399485.1). NCBI lineage: Eukaryota > Metazoa > Arthropoda > Insecta > Lepidoptera > Crambidae > Calamotropha > Calamotropha paludella. The sequence continues at coordinate 24,205,042 of OV656803.1, read as the reverse complement.
ATCGGTCCAAAGTGACCTAACGTAATGTCGTGGTTTTCCTGGGCAAACTCTGAGTAAAATTATTTGTTGTGGGGAATTTTTTATCCTAGGAGCCATCTAAACAATTACAGCTTTTAATTCATTTAACATATTGACAAATACAAAAACGACTTATTTAGTTTCATAACACACATTTATCTCTTAAGACTCCTAAACTGGTTCACATTCAAAGAGTGGATGGTAGGATAAAATTATGAATGACATTTTAAAATTATTATCTTTTAACCCCACTAAAATAAAAACGTTCTTTTGGGTAAAATTTTAATAATCGTAATGTTTTTAACTTAGCCTTGTAATTTACTAATAGTACTGTGATTCAGAACAATTATTGTTCTACATCGTTCCGAGTTTATATCCACTGCATTGGCACCGTAAATGCCAACTTTATTAACTATTTACTTATTACCAGTTTTGACAGTTCCTCAGTTGTCAAACGAGTTCGGTTACCAACTGAACTTAGTTGTTCATTCAGTACGTACGTAATAACCCTGCTGTATGGACTAGCCGATTATTTAGGGATAAACGATTTATTTTCTCTTGTAATAATAAAATGAGATTTTACTTTATCTTATTATCTAAACACGTACAAAATACATACTGAAACTAAATGTACAATACATATTTTCAATTATAATGTGTGTCTGTATAAAACTTAGTATATGACGAAAGGTAACATATGTATATAGGCCCCGTCTACTGCTGGACGGGGGCTTCTCTCATATAGGTTGATTTTCCATAATCTCCCTTCACACTTGGTTGTTCGATTGGATATGTATGTAGTATGAGACCATAATTTCTAAAACGCTGCTACCCGTTTTGTGGTCTACGGTATATAGCTCCCGTGATGACCTCTAGTATCAATAGTCAAAAGCCATAAGTTTGAAGGGCTTAGGGAAATATTCTACTACACCAAACCTAGAATAGTTTGCTGTATTAGAAAGATAAAGACATGAAACAGAAGAAGTACTTGAAAAACGGAATTTTTAATAATTTACGCGAAAGGATTTAAAGTACTGATTCTGTGGGCAGATTAACGTGGCAGGAGATTAAAAAAAAAAGTCACACACGATTTGGGGAAGGCTTCTGTCCAGACGCAACTGTCCTTTGGCTGAGATGATGAAAAAAAGAAACGAAGCACATTAACTCGTTTTAAAATATTTAGAGCTGTAGCCTATTTAAGCAAACGGGTGTTAAATGTTTTGATGGTAATTATCTACAAAAAATTATTATTGTTTACAACAAATTCACATTTGATATTGCATAATACATATTCAATAAAAAAATTATGCCAACTTTCTAATCTAGCTCCGTATGAGGTTTCTCCAATTAAATTTTTTAATGTTTTTATTCCAAAATTACTTTTGTATCGCTAAAAACCAAAATGCTTAACAAGGTCTTAATTTTGTATAATTATCAAAAAATCACTACTCGTATGTAAGTCGATAGGTTTATTGCATTAATTGACGCTGACAGTCCTAAGAGAACTGCATATACCTATGGTGTAACTTTTTTTAGTTTAAGGACGCGATGATATATTTTTTTTAGTGTTCATTACAAATTATAAATACTAGGTGATGCAGTCGCTAAGCATAAAGCTACGCTAGCACCATATATTGGAGCGGAACGTAATACCTAAAAAAGAAAAATTTATTTTTGCGAATTTCAAAATTCGGGCTCCGTCACCATCTGGTCCTAAACCTGTTGATTTGATTCACCATAAAAAATATTAAAATCGGTTAAGAACTCTGGAAGTTATGGCGTAACAGACATTGCGCCATTGAAGCTGATCCATGGGAGCTTCGCTTCGCTCCGCTCCAATAACATTCATATTACTTACTTGTTATAATTAAAGAGTTCTCTGTTACACATGGATACGAAGTTGGATTGCTAACGGATTCGTAGTATAAAACCTGAGTATAAAACACACGTTAAAAAACAAACTTTGAAAGAGGTTATTGGTATAAAATAATTTATCCAAGGAGATGTTTCCCTACTTGTATCGCAATATTCGCAATCAACCTTTTTCAGCTTATGTCAATACGATTGTCGTCATCACAGACAGTGACAGTTTTCAGCAATTTTTTTGGTCTAGTTTTGTAATATTTTTCTTAACTATTTAGTGGTTGTGCATTTTTGAATCTTGTATATTTATGTAGAGGGTTGTGATGAAGGTAATATTGGGTAACTCAGTTTCGCTTTTGGTAATATTTATTTCAGAATTAGGAATCAAGCTCAACGAACTTTTATCACAATTTCATGTAAATCACATTTATTAACTGCGCTTCAATAGGGATGTAGTTAAATCAATTAAGTTATTCGGCTGTGAAACGTTAAAGTTTTATATGTTTTGTTAAAGCATAATGAACTATAACTTGATTTTTCAGTAAGAAATCCTATTTCGCAAATAGTTGCAAAATAACCAAGCTTTAGCACACAACAAAATGGTATCTTAGGTAAATTTGTAAAAGAGTGTACGAAAAGACTGAAACTGGAAGGTTGTACGAGGGGGGAAGAGACTACCCTCCTTCGACCATGTCTGCCGGAGATGCGTAGCTTTCGTGTATATAATCTTTACATAGCCTATACCTCCAAATATGAATTTGTATGAATCATTTTATTCTTACAATAAACAGAAACAAGTGTCTAGCGCTTCATCCATCGCTACTGCAACACGTCACTTCGCGCGGGATTTGTAGTGGTCATAGTTCTAACTGAATGGAATAACACTAATAACACTTTCTTCTTAACGTAAGTTTCAATTAAAGGATGAGCATAATTAAAATTTATGAAATGACATTTTGGTATGCCATTCGGCTTGTATGTTTGGGATGAACGTTTTTACTTATATAAAGCTAAAAACATTCTATACGTAATACAATAGAAATAATGGTCAAACACTTCATTTCACGTCTACTGTTACTGTAATGTGTCAACATCCCTAATAATTTAGTAGGCCATGAAATCCATTTTTATTATCAAAAAATATTAAAGAACTTTTCAATAATTTTCAAACGGTTGGTTCGTACAAAAGATATATATCGGGTAAATAGATGTTTCTATATGCAATTGTAATATTTGATATCAAATTTAAGAAAAGACAAGGTACAATTTAAATCGATACTGTCATTTATTTCGTGCCTTATTTCAGTCCGTCAAGCTTGTACCCAAGATACGTGTGGGTTCAAGAGCCAATCGTTCTCCGAAAAGCGCTTCCCCTGTGTTCACAACTTCAAGTTCACCTGGGATACGCGAACGTTCAACGAATTCATCCGCCAATGTTGTAGATTTTGGCAAGTCGCCTAGAGACGGTCATTCGATTTCAGAATCGCGGCTTGTAAGTGAAATTTATGTATTATAGGATCAAGCACATAAAAATTTATCAAAATACTAAAATAGCTCTGTTAAAGGTACCCCTCCGGGTTATATGTACCAAACTATCACATCGTCCAATATGCTTTAATGCAAAGATGCTAGAAAAACCACTGACCAAGACAAATGACTGAGTCGGAGCTCCGAGATCTGTCATTTGTCTTTTCTTATTAAATTCTTTCCCGTTTATCTTTTATACTATCATTAATGAAACATTAATTAGTTGACAAATCATTTATTTTAAATCAGTACAAATGGGCTTAATAAGGTGCATTAAATTTATTTAGGTGATTTGGACAATTTTTCATTTGATATTTATAAACATTTTGATATGTGATCATTTTGACAAGCCTTTCGGACGAGAAAGTACGAATAAAATAGTTTAAACGAAAGCCTTTGTGTTTGTTTTTATATATTTATTTAATTCTGTGATGTTGCGAATTCTATTTAAGTGTTTTATTCAGTGTCATTTATACACTTCCCCAAGTGGACGCAAAAGTAAAGATACTTTTGTTTCGACTTTACTCGCGTCCAAGTTTACTCGCGTTCGTGGGATTTAACCCTCGCTGTCCCACACGTGGCCCCTAGGTGGTGCTAAAGGAGTAAACCCCTTTCAAGCGGTAGGCTTCGGCCGCGGCGTGTAACCAGACAGACCAGACAAAGACATCACTGCCAAACGGTTCCAACCGATCGTGTTCCAGTGCTGAAGTCTGGTGAAGCCATATTGGAGGACGGGTCAGTACAATTGTGCTGGTTGCAACGGAAGATTTTTTCAAGATGTGTAAGAGCAATGCATGCACTGCATGGATATCCAGATTCGGCGAGCACCGGGATCTGAGGCATGGTTCTTCCGTTGACCAACCGCAGATAGTTGGGGGCCCAAGTAGCGAGCTAGCTACTCACGAAAGGCTGCCACACCATCTCGCGAAAAATCCTGGGGGTGCGCCTGCGTGCCAGTAAGCGCCCGGACGGGAGGAGGCGTCCCCGCGGTCTCCGGTTTGGCTATCCCGTGGTGTGGAACTTTTACTCGTCTTATTTGGGTCGCAATCAGCATCTCGTTTTACTTCCGTCCTTCGTCACCTTTCCTCATGATATTATGCTTCGTAAGAACGGGAAACTGGTCAAACATCGTTCGCACATCCTCTCCTTCCTATTACATGTCTCTAATATAAGAGATTTGCACCCTAATCTCGACCCCGTCCATCACCACCTCGTGACGAGAAAACTGCACCTGTTCTTTCTTACGGAGACACAAATAAAATGCCCAACTGACGCAGCGTACCTGGCTTACCTTGGGTTATGTGCTTGAACATTGTTTTAGGGCTCATGCCGGTGTCTGCATGTATGCACGCGATGACATTTGTTATTTATGTCTCCGTGATCTTGAAGACCCCAACCTTTCTATCATTTGGGTTCTGGTAAAGGTTCAGGGAAAATTCTCTATGCTTGTGTCTACCGCTAGCATAGCGAAGACGCGGAGACTAGCAGGCTTACCAACCTACTCATTGAAGGCAGACATTGCCATATAGCGGTACCCATCCGCTCAACTAGTGGTTCACGGAGATTTCAACGCACACTATGAGGACTGGCTGTTCCTTTTCGTGAAAACCGACCACGCTGGTCGAGAAACGCGAAAGCTAGCCTTGATGCTTGACCTCACCCAACTGGTTCAGGAAGCCAATAGAGTGCCGGACACTGACGGACACACAGTTAATTGTTTGGACCTTCTGCTGACGACAACTCCCAACAGTAACTCGGTATCGGTTACTCCACCCCTTCGGCAGTTCAGACCATTGTGTGGTAGAATCAATGTATTCTCCGCCCAACCCAAGCCCAAAAGGCTCCCGGTGGATTTTGCTTTTTAAATCAGCAGATTGGGAATGAGATGCGTTACTTTTTTGCATCTTCTCCTTGACGGCAGGTTTGCTTTTCTTCTAGCGACCCCTCTGCTTGCGCGGGTACTGTAAGCAATTATCAGTGTATAGAGTTCTTTATCCCCTTCTCTGACGTATTACTTGCCGGCAAAGTTTGCCCGTGGTATAATGCCATATGTCGTGATGCGATGGCGTTAAAACATGAGGCATATTTGGCCTGGGTTGAAGCTTGATCCCCCAAAGCTAGTAAGTAAAAAGCAAGAAAAGAAGAAAGCCTTAAACAGACCCGCCAAGCAAAAAAGTTGAAAAGTCAGCTCGCTTCGATAACATAGGCCGAAATAGGAAGAAGTTTCCTTCTTACTCGTCGTTTAGTACAGCGTTTTGGTCCCTGGTTCAAATCGATCGAGGGTAACTTCTGCCGTACCTCAGTGCCTCATTGGCAAACACGGCCAAGGAAAAGGCCGATTTATTTGCCAAAAGTTAGCGTTTGGATCCTAGCATTGCTGTACCTTCCGGTTTGTCAAGAAGTGGGACTTTTATGTCTGAAATTTGTATTAGACAAACCGAAGTAAGAAAAGCATTGCGTGAACTGGACGTGAATAAGGCCAGTGGTCCGGATGGTTTACCAGCCATAGTACTTAGTACTAGCGCTCCTGAGTTAGCTCCGGTATTGACACGCCTACATGACACGCCTACATCATTTATCTATGGCTAAAGGACAAGCGCCAAAGTCCTGGAAGCTGGCTAACGTGCAACCTGTGCCTAAAAAGGGTAGTCGTGCTGATCCTGCTAATTACAGGCCCATCTTGGTCACATCTATTTTCTGTAAGATAATCTGACTGAATCACAGGCTCCTGTCGTAACTAGAAGAAAATGACCTCCTTAGTGACCGGCAATATGGGTTCCGCCGAAACCGGTCTATTAGAGATCTTATAGCATACGCCACTTACATATGGAGCGAAGCCATCGAGAGTCATGGTGAGGCGCTTGCCGTCTCTCTTAATATCTCAAAGGCTATTAATAGGGTGTGGCATGAAGGCCTCATTAGCTTCCGTCATATGGTCTTCCCACTGGTTTGTGTGTCTGGATATCGGACTTCCTGAAAGATCGGTCAATACGAGTTTTCGGTAGCTAGTTATAACGTTTGGCTAAAAATGCCGGCGTCCCTCAGGGTTAAATACTCTCTACAACACTTTTTATGCTACATATAAATGACCTGCTTTTGCCCGGTATTTTGTGGCACGCAGATGACAGCATGGTTGTAGAGACCTATATGTCTGATGCACGAGCCAATGCTGAACAGATCCAGCGTCATAGAGAGGCGATGGTCAGCCGCATGAACCTATCTCTGCAGGCAGTCTTTGTATGGGGCGATGCCAATCTGGTAAGGTTCAATCCGGACCCAGGCGTTTCTTTTCTCCGCCAAAAGGAGTCCTTTCGACTTGATTCCGAGGTGTATCCGTGCTGATCACTGACCATCTTGAGCTTCTCGGTATATGTGTTTGTTACCAACTCTCAATTTTGGGTCTTTTATTGAGAGCAAGGCTCAAGTAGCTTCAAAAAAACTTGACATTCTGTAGAAGGTGAGAAAATGCTTCATGCCGGAACAGTTGCTCATCCTTTACCAAGCACAAGTTCGATCATGTATGGAGTATTGTTCTCATCTTTGGGACGGTTCCGCCCGATGTCAGCTCCAGAAGCTTGAGTCCATTGAGAGGAGGGTCAAGAGGCTCATCGGCAATGACGATCTTTTTTACAAAAAGCTCAAAAGCCTTGAGCATAGACGGAAGGTAGCAAGCCTATCCGTTTTTATAGGATACATTTCGGAGAGTGTGCAGCAAAATTACACAACCTTGTTCCGCCGTTCCCATTTTTTCATCGCACAATCAGACTTACAAATAGGCGACACGTAGATATAGCAAAGAGAGACTAAGCGTTTTATGTAGTTCCAATTTTGTGAAAAGTTCCGCTAAGGAGTGGAACTCTTTGCCTGAATCAGTTTTTCCTGACAAATACAATTTAGGGGTCTTCGAGTCACGAGTGAATAGGTATCATTTAGGCAGGCGCATCACATCCTCGATTACATTGTCGCTTACGTTCAGGCGTGATAGTGGTCAAGCGCATATATATTATAAAAAAAACTGTAATATATCACTCTCCACTTTATAAATATCTGTAAGGTTTGTTAAAATTGATTTTTTTCAGCGCACTAGAGAAAATGAAGCCAAGCTTGAAGGAATGCGTATAGATAGGGCGCCAGACCAAACCAGGGGCGATAAAGTGGAAAAAGATTGCCCCACTGATATGCATCGACAATCTCAAAGTCCACGTAGAGAAGACGACAAAAAATGTGTTAAAGTCAGTCACTTTGCGAGAGACCACGAATACAGGAAGAAAGAAAAGTCGAAATGCTGTCATGGTAATCCACAGAAGGTGAATCAGTTTTACATAATATTATCATCGTATTGATAAATTATTATCATGAATGATATGTTAAGCTCATAAAAAATTTACTTGTTTTTTATGCGTATAAACTCCAAGGTCAGAAGAAGCCCAAAACCACAAAGGCGATCTAAAATGTTTTGAAGTATTTTAGACAATATGTTAGTTGACACCACCGGCTTAGCATATTCAATCGAAGCATTGGCTAGCTAATATTTACAACAAGCGTCATCTTTATTGTGTAGTATTTATTTAAAGAATAATAAATCAATTTGAAATATTATTAATGAAACATTTTTTATTACAGAAAAGTCGTTCATGTGAGTATTTTGACTTTATTACAGTTCTCCATAGTTTAGTCGCGTTAGGCCCCTAAACGAAATGAATATATTTGCTTATATTTCCTATTGCAATGCTTAAACGAGATTTGTTTCTTACATGGACCTATCACTTAACCGAACAAAAGTCTAGTACTTATCGACAGTCCTTGCGTCTGCAACATCTTTTTAGGTACACCTAAAACAAATTAAGAAATATGAATATATATGTAAGAAATTATTGATTCTTACGTAAGTTTAGATGGTTGTTCTTATGTAAGCATAGAACCACTCTCATAACTCATTCTCATAATTCAATATTATTTGGTTTATCTTACAGGTTCACCTTCGGGGATAGATCTGGATGACGGATTGAGTAAACAGATTCGCGAGATTCACAATGACACCAGAAAAAGTACTCGCATAATAAAAGATTCTCGTGCTAGACTACTTGAGATTCAAAAGGTAAATTTAGCTAGTGATTATGGCTCAGGTGGCATCTTGTTCTTAAGTGACAATTTTAAAAGAAAGTTATTTACAACTTCGACAGCTCGAGAAATAGTTTTTAGGTAAATAATTCGTGCTCATCGAGCATGCGTCTTTTGAAAGTAAATTGTAAAAAATACCCATGTCACCTACCCTCAATAGATGTTAATAGTTTCCATTTTGATTTTTTAAAATTTTGACTGTTATTTCACTTGTATGATTTTAAAAGCAATGTTTAAGTTATGTCGATTTTAAATTTCATACATTTAGTTATTCCATTGATTTTGAAAATTTCCATCAGGCGCCACTATAAATGCACGTTTCTTAAGATAATATACATAATGCTTAAAAATATCTATTATTATATTATGTCTATAAAGGTTTTAAAAATAAATTCCACTTTCAACCTACAAAATAAATTGTCATTTTTACAACCGAACTAAATCTAATCGAGAAAATAATATCAAACTTATTCGTTCTACGTATCAGAATGAATAGTTTTTTTACTATTGTTTTGTTGCTAAAACGATACTAGTGATTGTAATGCTTAGTTAGTGCTGCTACATTCAACTTAGCGAATAAAGTAGATTATAATCATATATGAAACAAAAGGCAAAATCAGTTTGTCTTTTTGTTAGAGATAAGAAAATGTATGTCCATATCAACAAACTTCTCTTCAATCGTGCGCGAGATAGCTCAAGTAGCGCATTCTAGGCCGGTTGAAGATCACTCAAATAGTTATTTTTATCAAAGTTCCTGGATAAGATTATTAACTATTATAAATTTATCAAGGTGTATAAAGACAAATTTAATCAGGCTACTTCTCTTTTAATGACATATTGTATCCAGTCTAAATAAATAATATTATTACTAAAGTCTAATATTTTATTTCGTAGAAGTCTGCCCTAACGGAGGCTGATGTAAAGGAATTGGGCGAACGAAATGAGTTACTTTTGAGGGAAATGGAGCGCTTCAATCGCATGACCAGAAACGTGCAGAAGCTGGTCGGGGCCGAGGTGGCAGCATTTAAGAAACCCAAGGAACGAGGAGAGCGTACTCCTCCTGAGTACATACCTAGTTGTTTTGGTGGGTATAGCAGTGTCTAAAAAGAGTACTCAAATTATAAAAATAAAGAAAAAGAAAACTAGTTGTCTATTTATTCTTACGAACAGATCAAAATCGTTTGTTGTTCAATTTCATTCACCACTTGCCCATCCGGCAAGATGGTTCATCGCGCAACGTTGACCACATTGAACTCACATTGCAAATTCAAATTCAAACATGCAACTGTAACCCGATTATATTCGTTCGAAGTCTAGATGACCGTTGCAATAACTATAACAGTTACACGATGATAATTTGAGCCCAACAAAAAGCGTATATTTTTTTCACTTAAACACAAAAACAAAATAGTCAATGTAAAGAAACAAACAATCCGTGGTTTAACACATATCTTTAAAGCGCATATTTTCGGTGCATCGTAGGTAGACTGATATATATGCAATGTCAATAAATTCCTGTATGGAAATAATTTAATAGAAATAATTGAATTTAATATAAAGAAATATCATTCGCTTTCAGATCCTGCCTTATATCACGAGATGAAGATGAACCATCCTACAGTATTGTTAGCTGGGGGTAGATTGCCCGAAGCGCCAGGCATCGTCGTCTGCGATCCGCCGATGCGAAGTAAATCCGTACGTCCTCTAAATTGTACCAAACGCTGCTAAGCAAAATTCAAAATTGTTTGTTATAAAAATAGTAAAATACAAGGTTAAAATAAAAATCGTGTTTTCTTAAAGGAAATTGACCTCACAAGAAAGCTGAGTGAAAGCTACGATATGCAAGAGAAGTTGGTGGCTGACAACGCTGATTTAGAAGTTAAAAGGTCTGAAACCTATAATTCGTTATTAACTAGAAGCTTCCCTTGTACACTGCCTTTATTGCTGAGTACTTCTTTTCTCCGAGACATTGCTTCCATGATTGACATAGAGGCACATGAAACACCATGTTTTATCCAGCTGGAGTACCATAATGAATAAACATCTTGGTCAAAGTCAGGGACATAGTGACATTAATTTGCGTACCACTTACACCAAATATTTAGTAACAAACAGGGTAGAACTTTTGGAGTTAATACTAATGTTAAACATACAAAACATTACAGTAACATTACAATATCAAAACGTTAAAATACACCCACTGACCCTCGGTTATTAAAAATATAATATTTGTGTCAACGGACCACTGTCTCTAGAAGGCATTTTTGGAATTTTGTCCTCTCGTAATCTGTTTACGCTATAAAAGTCATGCTAGCAACCTCAAATTACATTTACATTCAAAATGAGTAGAGGAGACCCTTGATTCGAATGTAAATGCTTAAGGATTAATATTTATTGTCGTCGTAGTGCAGTTTCTCGCCGTTTAACCGATGGGTCAACCAGCCGTCTATTACTGCCGCTACCAAATTTAGTAAAAATTAATGAAGAATTAAAGTTATACCCTGGATTCCAAACGAAATATTAACATTAACATAGATGTTGTAAAATATGAAGTTATTTAATTTTTGTTTTCGTAATTCTGTCATACACAGTGTATCGTACATATTCTATGATTACTTTCTTGAATATGAAAAAGCAACTTTGTTTAACTTACTTTCCCTGAAGTCAGAATAAAAGACCTAAAACTAAACTGTTCCTGACAATTTACTTTGCCAACCGCATGTTAGTCATGATACTCGCTAGATGGCAGTAACAGACTTTACAATATTAAACCTAAAAAGATATCGAAATTTTAAAATAAATTACTGAGAATTTTTTAATTCCTTAATTGTTATTGTAATACGTAAAGTCATTTGGGAGCCAGTTAGTGACTACCAGACAGTTACTAAAAATTCTAAAAGCGTTAAAATGCTCTTATATTTCGAATTTTCTGTAAAACCATAAATAGCACTAAATTTTTTAATGGCGAGGCAATGCTGCTTTATTTTTAAATTCCCTTCTAACATTATACGAAATTGAATTTCTACTGATAACCTGGTAAAGTTTTTAAAAGTAACAATAACAAATAATAAACCATGCATAAAAATATAAAAACAAACAGCCAGCTTATGGACTCTTACGGAAAACTGGCTTTGACTTACCATGTGGATCCAAATCGCACTGGTAGGTGTTAATGGCTGCTTACGCAATCCGAATCAGCGGCTTAACTAGTTTCTTCAAACTAGAAGGAAGTCGAGATTATAATTATTTTTATCTACTCTAATACTATAATACAAAGATTCTAAAACTGAAAACAAAATGCTTATGACACACTTTACGTACAGGCCAAAAATAATATAAAAAAAAGTTTAATTACGATACAGGTCTTGTATGGACACCTGTAACATAATATAACTTTTTAATCATAACGATACACCTATACAACCTCCAGCTGGACCAAGGAGGTTGAACCTCTACTTTAAAAAGGTTTCAATGAACGAGTCCGCGACGACGCAACACGCATGCGCAATCGATGTTTGCACCTTGGCGCCAACATTTGACATTTAAAAAATCTTTTCATTATTTAAACAAAGTTTGGTTTTGTTTGCAATATTGTTTTACGTATTATTGTATGAGAGTAGATAAAGTAGTGTATGACACTGTTCATAACTTGGTATTATAACACTCGTGTGATACTATAAAAAAACTCGCCTACGGCTCGTTTTTTTAAAACACACTCATGTTATAAGGACCCTTATTATGCAACAGTATCATAAACTACTATTAATAATCTCTGCATCACAGATGAACACGCTCACTATAGCGTGATCATTTGTTTTTTCCATCTAGCTCTACTCAATAGCTCGAAGATCTTCACGGTTTGGAAGTTAAATGTTTCTTCTCAATTTGGACTTTTGCTTTATCCCTTTATTTGGCAAGAGTACATAAAAGTTATCGAAAATGTATTTTACTTAAGATATGTCATAGTCTGGTATTAGAGGCCTTATGAAAATATTTAAAAAGAACAATACTATATATTTAAAGAAATATATACTGTAAAGTATGCTTGACAAAATTAATCGTACTAATAACTCTGACGAAAATATGTGTTAAGAATACTTAACAAGATTTTAATAAATTGCTTTTTGTATTCTGTAATAAAGTAGTAATTTATATTTTATAAAAGCATGAAAATCATTCAGTCTTGTAAAAATTATAAAGACAATTTAGATTACAAACTCCCTTACAAACTCCCTTACAAAAAACCTAAAATTAAAAAAAATATACATAATGTGACGTTATATTTAATGCACGAAAATTGGTATTACCTATTTCTTACAATAAGCACATCGTCAATACTTTATATATTGAGGCAAATGATCTAGTTCATCAAACTTTACATCGTGTATCTGATCTCGTTGTATTTCGATTTTTTTTAATGAATTTATTTACCATAAACATTTACCTGAGCCTGTACGAGATCGAACTAAACCCTTAAAAATATCTTCTACCATTTCGTCTATAATAAAACGAGATTCTTATTCTACAGCTGAACAATTTTTTATAAATCCGTATTTTAAAATAGGTCGTATTTTAAAATAGGGATCATCAACTTGGTTTTATTGTCTACAAAATGGATGTATCGACGAATTAGCTGGAACTTGGCATCAAATCTGCTACCAAAGAATATCTAGTATCAACAACCCAGTAGACTAAATATGAAAGAAGATTTATAACATCGTTCAGGATATTTACTCTAAGAAATATCCTTATTTCTTCTTAAGTGGTATTCATAAATTTATTTATTTTCTGGACCAAATTCAAATTAGTTTAGTGCACAATATCTTCAAAAATATCAACAGAAAAGAAGTCATAAAAATGTTGCAAGGCGATTTATCGATAGTAATCGGGCTTTCAAAACCATCATCAGGATTTTGAGCATTAAATTGGAATCGTCTCTGTCTAATTATGATAATTTCTTTTTTCTTTTTTTTGGTTGGTAAGTTTGGATTTTGAGTTTATTACGTATAACTGGAGCTGTCGTTCAAACATGCGCTATTTGTAAGATGGTTTCTTAACTGCGGACGAGCTATTTAAGGTGTAGTATCAAGCACCACTGGACTGAGTAGATATAGTAGGATATGTAGATACAGAAGGAATGTTAAAAGGTTTGGCTATTAATCCTAGTCTTATAAATGATACGAGATTTTACTTTTAAAGAAAATGAATTTAATACACGAAAGTTTTACAGTAATTCAGGAAACAATAAATTGAGATAAATCAGGCAGAGCTTCCAGCTTGATGTTTCTTCCACAGCGGCTGATGGGCAAATAGGCAGGGAACTGGCGTGTTGCCCATTTTATAGTCACGACGCGGCGCACGATGTTGCCAGGTGGCCGGGAGCATTATGTCATTTATAACACGGCCTCTCCTGACGGGGCAGCGTCCTCGCAGCCTTCACGAACTTGCTGAAGATGGCCCAGCTTCGGCATCGTCAGCGGGGTCTTCATTCTCCTTGCAAGCTGAAACAACCACATCACTCTTAGGATATCACGTTCAAAACAGTTTAATCAAAGTTGTCGAAAATTAAATAAATTGATGCATCTATGTACCAAACAACAAATCACTAAGAGTTCACATTTAGGCCTATTACAGCGCAACCAGATGCCATGACCATGACATGGGAGGACTTACACCAGTCTCTAGCTGGTCATCCACATCTTTAGCTCCCATCACACATAGGGTTTACACATGGGCCTATTCCAGCGCAACCAGATACCTCAACCGTCGTCACGGTAGGATTTATTCGGTCTCTAGCCAGTCATCCACATCTTTAGCTCCCATCACACATAGGGTTTACACATGGGCCTATTCCAGCGCAACCAGATACCTCAACCGTCGCCACGGTAGGATTTATTCGGTCTCTAGCCAGTCATCCGGATACCTACAAACACTGAAGGTTTACTTGCGCAACCGAATACCTTGTGCACACCAGGTGTTTACATCGGTCTATAACAAGTACCACCACAACCTTCAGGCACATATATGAAGGATTTATACAGGTCTCTAATTAGTGTAGGCGTCCACTAACGCAACCCCGATACCTTACTCCACACTCAAACCCAAACTAGTTTCGGAACCAGTGTATGATTCACCTCAATCCCTGGACTCGCACCACCAGGACTTACATGGGTCTGTTTCAGAGCACATCACGAACTAACTTAAATTGTTTGGCACATAAGAGTACATCACGTAATCAAGGCGGGAATCGAACCCACACACAAGTACACTGTAAAACAAATGTCACAAATTACGACACTCATTGCGGCACTAGGTACTAACTTTCGAAAAATCCAGCACATGTATCCGGGGTCCACTCCCCTCGCCACAGAACCATGTACCCAGCTGCCGCCTGGCTCGTCTTTCCATATGAGCCGGTCAACAATTTAAGTTCATATCTGTCATTCGCCAAGATTCGAACCACTTTATATGGCCCCCTCATACCACAATCAAGCTTTCCAGTGCTTTGAGAGTTCTTAGTAACATAAACAAGATCATCGACTGCAAAACTTTTAGGATGCACCCTTTTTAGTAAGCGCAGCTATACACGCTGTTTTAACCGCGTAATTAGGTATGTAACGGCGAAAGTACCCCGCAAGGCCCAAAAACTGACGAACTTGTTTGACCGTGGTTGGTCGCGGCGATTTAACTAAGGCCTCGACTTTGTGCTCACTCGGCCTCACCTGACCTTGTCCTATCACCCTACCAAGGTATTCTACTTCATTAGTAAGAAAAGTGCATTTCTTTAAGTTTATCGAAAATCCGGCCTCAGTTAGAGTTTTTAACACTGAATCGAGCAGGATAAGGTTCTCTTCTATGAAATCCGATAAGAGCAACACACCGTCGATATAAGCGAGCACCTTTCCCGTTTCTATGAAGGGTTTCAGCGTTTTCGAGATGGTTTTCTGATATATAACTGGAGCGTTGGCGAGTCCATAGGGCATTTTACAGTATTCGTACTGCCCTTCCGGCGTTACAAACGCTGTTTTGTGAATGGACTCCTCACTGACCTTCAACTGGTGGAAACCAGAAACCATGTCGAGCGCGCTGAAGACTCTAGCCTTACCTAGCCTATCAATGTGGTCATTGATCAACGGAAGCGGATGCCTAACTTTAACAGTTATTTGGTTGAGTGCTCGGTAATCTACCACCATTCTATCCGAACCGTCTTTCTTTTTAACCAGCAAAACGGGGCTTGCGTATGCTGAATCGGACTCCCTTATTATTCCTTTGCCAAGCAGATCATTTATTATCGATCGAACGCGTAACTTTTCGTCATGTGACATTTTATACGGACGGTAATAGACAGGCACGTCACTAGTTAGGTTAATCTGTACCTCACTATCTTTAACAGTTGTGGTAGCCGTACCACTTAAAAAATGATCAGAGTATTTCTCGAGTACGGTAAGCAAGTTCAGCCAGTGCTCGCCTGAGACAGGAGTGCTCACTTTTTCCGAAATAGGACTTTTATCTACCTTTAAGACATCCACGACATCACTATGCATAATACGTTGGCTATCGCTAGTCCTAATGTATGCAACGCCTTTCCTGTTCAAAACATCAGTACCGATAATCACGGGAACGTTCATATGAGAGCTGTCTACAACATAAAAATCAACCTCCAACGTAATGTCACTCAACTCGATAGGCAAAGTAACAAAGGATTTTGTAACTACCTCCGTACCGCCTAAACCACGTAATAACTGATAAGTTGGTTTCAAGTTGGCCGAAAAATGCTTCACTAAATCAGAGGATAATAATGATATACACGAGCCGCTATCGATTAAAACGTCCGCCGGTATACCCGATATAACTGCAGTGATAATATCCTGATTCTTTGATAACCCCTCATTTTCACGACAAAAGTTAACACCGTTCTTATTTCTAAATTCTACCCGTTCTTTAGCAAAGCATTTACCTTCCGAATGACCTAGTTTTTTTACAAAAAGTACATTTTTCTACTTTAGATGTACTTGCAGCCGGCGCGGTTTCACTATTATTGGCACTAGTCAATTTAGACTTCTTTGGACAAAACGCACTTTTATGACCAAACTGTTGACATTCGTAACATCGAATATTACGCTTATTATCGAAATATTCGCGCTTTAACGAACTCGGACGCTGGCTATAAAACTTGTTATTACGATTGGGCAAGTGAGGGAAGTTTTTCCGTGGCACATTATTAACATTAGGCTTAACATAGTTCGATAAAAACTCCACAATAGTCTCGGGTGTTAACTTTGCGTTTGTAGCGGCCGCCTGAATTTGCGGGTCAGTTATTCCACGTATTATGATTGCAGTCAACAACTCACTACTAAGTCCTTTGACTATGCGCAAGCGTAGCAACGATCTACGGGCATATTCCGCGTAGGTGGAGTATTTATCAGACTCTGTTCGTATCACGTTATAAAGAATGTTCGCAATGTCGATATTACGCGGGCACAACGCTTTTAATTCTAATTTATAATTAGACCAATTACGTTCGGCACTTGACCACTGACTGAGCCAGGTGCGAGATTCCCCCTTTAAACAATGACCAACACGAGCAAGGCATTCCGTGTCATCCCAATGATTCGAAATACGAGCTTTATCTACTTCGTCGCACCACGTATCGACATCATGAACACTGGGGTCAAAATCTGAGACAAAATATTGGTTTGATCTCACCGGGATAGAGGTCAGCGCTGCCAATAGTCGCTCCGCCGCATTCCCCGCGTCCGCGCCGTACGGCGCCCCTCCAAGCGCTGGCGCGCCCAGCGGCGGCGTGCTCGGCGGCAGTGGCGGCAGCGCAGGTACAGGGGTGACAGGGGAGTCGCGCTTGCTGCGCTCGCTCGATGCTCGACGCTCGCTCGGCGTCGCACTAGGCACCTGAACAATTGCTTGCTCGCGCCCAGCGACAGCAGGCTGCTGGGTGGCGCCGACATGAATCCCTTGTTCTAGGGCCTCGAGTCTCCTCAAGACCGCCTGCATCGCTTCGCGGGAAGGGGAAGGTGAAGGTAACCTTCCTTTGCGTTTGTCCTTCTGCTTGCTACGACAGCTATCCGACGGCATGTCGGGTAGCAACTCTGCCTGACTACCTTCAAAAACTAAAAATCTGCTCGCGAAAAACAAATTATTTATAAAACCAGATATGGCGGCGGCCAAAGCCTACGAATCCCACTTCTGATCTTATAAATGATACGAGATTTTACTTTTAAAGAAAATGAATTTAATACACGAAAGTTTTACAGTAATTCAGGAAACAATAAATTGAGATAAATCAGGCAGAGCTTCCAGCTTGATGTTTTTTCCACAGCGGCTGATGGGCAAATAGGCAGGGAACTGGCGTGTTGCCCATTTTATAGTCACGACGCGGCGCACGATGTTGCCAGGTGGCCGGGAGCATTATGTCATTTATAACACTAGTAACATTTAGAATTAAAACTTAATGGTTGCTGTCATCATCATAATCATTAAATTCATTTTGAACGGAGTCATCATCTAATATATTAAATCTTAGTATTGCTGATTCCATAGAAGGTGCAGGTGAAGACATATTATACTCAGGCAGCTCATTTTCATTATTTGACTCAGGACCAATGACATTTGACGGAGAATTTTGTTTTGGTGCTATTACTAGATCATGTCTTCTGAAAATCAAAACAATAACATGCAAATGTAGCCCGTGACCAAGCAAAATGGATAATTAATAGTTGTTAAAAGTTTGCAAAATAATACACATAAGTTATATGTTTGAACAAAAAATGTAAACCAACACCCAGTTTGTGCAACCAAAATATTATATAACTAGCGGCCCGTCCCGGCTTCGCACGGGTGGACAAAATTCTTTAAATTTTTTCTAGCATTCAATATAGCCTATGACACTCAGCAATAATGTGCCTTACTATTGGTGAAAGAATTTTTAAAATCAGTTCAGTAGATCCCGAGATTACCCCTTACAATATAACAAATATACAAACACACAAACTTTAGTTCTTTATAATATTAGTATATATTATATAATAAATAAAACTCACAAATGAAATAAACGGGCTTTGTTTTGCGGGCTTTAATTTTACACGTCAAAATCCTATCATAACTTTTTGTTAAGTATTCTTTACATGGTCATGGGACACGAAATACTTAATCATACGAATTTGTTAAAAATACTAAACACAACATTAACGGACCAAATATTTCGATGATGACTTAGTTATTCCATATAAAATTAAATATTTACGATACTTAGAATTCACAGATATAAAAATTATAAAACAGATATTCATTAAGAGCAATAAAAACCAATCTAAAAAATAAATTACCTTTTCCAAGCGCCAGACAAAACGTCGAGACTCCATTTTGTGATGACAAATTTCAAAATTAGCGTTACTAGTAATTTCAAACATTTTTGGTAGAAAAATAAGTATAAGTAGAATTAATAATTTCTAAAAATCGTATGTAGGTATATTAATTTTATTATGACGCTGTGAATTTTTGTTTAGTGTTAAGTATTCTTGACTGTGTCAAAAAAAGGGTTGAGTGAGAAACGGGCCGTGTTCATTGCTGAGTTTTTCTGCTCCAAGTGAGCTGCTGGCACATGCGCAAAAATTTTTTTATGAAGAACGCATGCTCCGAAATGTGGGATCAGAAAAACTCAGCAACGAACACTCCCACAGTTGTAACCTATTGTTTACTACCTATTATTGGGTCTACGAGACTAACATGTTTTTAGGAGCACATTTCCTATTCCAATGTTCCATTCCGGACCCATTTAAGAAACAACACATTTTAAAAATAAAATATTTTGCTGGTTTTGTTTCTTTAAATAAGATATAGAAAAAAAATCGATAAATTTCGCGCAGAGAATCAGTTTAGCAATTCAGCGAGGTAATGCTGCTAGTGTTCTGGGTACCATGCCCCAAATTGGAATTTTGGATGACATATTCTTTTTGTGAATGTGTATATAAATATTTTAGGGTTAATTTTTCACGATAAGTTTTTAGTTTGATATTGTTGTATTTGAAAATAATGTGAAATGAAATAAATGTTTTATTAAGCTTCATCGATAAATATCATCTGTAATGAACAAGAATTAAAAATTAAAACTTTTAGGAAATTCTCCATAGACACGTTACGTGGTGTCTAGTCGAAAGAAATTACGCACACACACACACACACACACACACACATACATTCATAAATATTTGAGTAACTTCTTTGAACCAATTATCGGCCAACTTCATCCTGTTGTTTTGTTCCATGTCGCTTTTTCGGGCAACTTCAACTTGTTACTTTTGTGTTACAGTGATTTTTGTGTTACAGTAATGCGGGCACATCTTAAAATTTCATTCTCATATTTTTTTCATAACGCGCCTAAAGAAGTATAACTTCAAAACTGAATTACCTCCTTTGTGCTTATTATTAAACATTACATAAGGTTTCAAAATTGAAATAAGAATTAATTATGACAGCTATCGCAGTCATAGACGTCAACACTTTTGTAACAGGCTGACACAACGCACTTTAAGTGCGTTGTATTTACTCAAATAGAAATAGTATAAAAAATATGAAACTTTAAAAATCTCTGAAAAGGCCACCATGGATAAATTAAGGTACGTGGTTTTTATTGATTTGTTTCAGGTATATTTTGTATAAGGAGTTGATGACTAAGGATCAGAATTTGGAGACTTGTCGAGCTCAAATCAAAAGCCTTCAAGGGGAATTGAAATTGATGAATAAAGAGAATATGTTGCTCCATGAAAAATTGAATAAGAATAATCCCAAGGTATTTCGTGTTATCGAGTTGGTCATGAAGTGATGTACTCATGAAATCAATGTTGTAATGTATTGTAATTTTATTGTCTTTCAAATACACATGTTAATAAATGGGTTACGTATCAATTCTAGAAATGATCATCAAGTCATCAAAGAGCGCATTAATAGTTTTTGCTTTTGTTAACCTAGTACTAACTTATTATTTACATTCATTTTAATGATCTCGAGCTCTATAGGGAGAGAGCCATAGTTTTTGCTCGTTTAATAACGGAGTTTTTATTGGATAACAGGGTGATGCAACTGCGATGACTCAAGATCCTACTTTTCAAAAAGAAACTGAAGTTTGTGCTCAGGTAAAAGTTAATATATACCTTTGATATAGGGAAGGTACTATACCATCTTGTGTTTTAAGAGGATTTGATTTTGCAGCTAGAGAAAAATTACGAAGCTCAAAGACTTATAGAAAAACTTGAAGACTACAAAAGTTCTACTATAGATCTCGTAAGTAACAGATTATAGATTTATTTCATGATTTACGTTGTGCTGTAAATGGGTGTCACAATGCATAATCGAAAGACATTGTTTTTAGTACCACTAAATCATGTTCTATAAAAATCAAAAATATAGGTAATTTTGATGTTTATATGATAAAAGGTCCCTCCTATGAATGAGAATAAAAAAATAATGCGGAATTGTTAATTTTTCTTTTTTTAATTTATTTCAACTTTCGTAATTGTAATTTTCATTGTAGTCATTCGTACTATAGTAATTATAATCCATATCGTAAAAATTGTATCTATAACTCGACAAAATGATATTGTGATTATAATTATAGAAGCATTAAAGATTTACTTATTTATTTATAACGACAAAGGTTTAAGAAAGTGTGTATATGACATATTTTGTAGTGAATATAATAAATGAGAAATATAACATCCATTAGTGCATTGATATTGAGAGCTGTCGTGACCTTAATTTAGTTTGTAAAAAGACATCGCGAGCGCTAGAGAAAAAAAAGAGATTGGCCGAATGCAGAAGTATATTTCTCTTATTCATGTCAGGAAAAGCAACTGGGTGAATTGGAGTTAGAAGTCCGTCGCATCCGAGTAGAAATGAGTTCCGTGAATGATGCCGCTGGCAGCGCCTGTCGTGGCGGCGGCGGCGGTAGTGCTGGAGGCGGCGGTCAGAACACCTGTTTCCAACAACCTGTGAGGACAGACAACACTTTACAGTCTTATAATTGCAAATTTCTAAAATTCAATCTCGTTCGGTGTTGGGCTACTTTAGGAACTTTCAACGTTGCAACTAAACAGTAATTTTGATTATTATTATTTTTTGCGTACAATAAATTAAGGTGCCTACGTAATTATCAACTCAAGTCAACATTGAACAGGTAAACAAATCTTACTTTCATGTAAATTAGCAAGAAGGAAAATACAAAAATTGTTTTAATATCAACATATAAAATGCAGTAATGTATTTTCAGGCTGGAGGGCCCCCGGTACCACCTATGTCACGAGCTGTAAGTACAGGTCACCTTCTATAACTAACAAAGATAGTAAAATAAAAAGTATTCACTTACTAAATTATTTTCGATCATATATTTACATATATCTGCCAACAATACATTAAATACCTTTTTAAGCCAATTGTACGTGACACCCATTTTTTCAGCAACTAATGGAGTTTTTTTTTAATTTTATTTATTTTTGTCTCTTTTCAATATTATATACGTATATTTTTTCTTTTTATATTCATTATATGCTTATGAAATATACATTACTGTTTCTTAAGCTACATATAATGCCATTGTTGCGCAAGATATTGGATATGTTCACGTTTTGGTACAAAGCTTCCATTATCCTTTATGAACACAAATAGTATGATATCACGCAGTGACATGACAGCTTCCTTGACTTATCGGCATTGTCTATAAAAAGTACCTCAATAACAACTAATAAACCATATTAATAAATTATGACTATGGGAAAAGGTTCGAAATTTTTGTTATAAAAAAAGTTGAAGGGTGTTTTCAGTTAGAGGTGTTTTGATTAAAATAATAATAATAATGCCTTGAACACATTATTAATAATTCCGTTAGCCCCTCGCGGTAAGCCAAATGATTCTGTTACGAGTGGATCCACATCAGAGAGAATCGAACGAGTGGATTCACATCAAAGAATTATAATTATATAGGCACTAGCGACCTGCCCTGACTTCGCACGGGCGTAATGCTAAATACTATGTCTGTCTCCGATAAACGCGTGCGATCGCTGCTAATCATAAAGTGCTATACGGTGACGCGCAGTTTTTTTTTTGTTTCCCCTCCGGACTCGGGGGATGGAGGTGGTGGGTTATGTCAGACTCGTACTGACATAACTCTCGGGTTAGGTCAGTACGAGTCTGGCAGATCTATATTAAATGGTACTTATTTGGAAAAGGATTAATGGTGGCTTGCTTATATTCGCTTCGTAAATAAGCCATTATTTCGCGTAAAAAGTAAAGGATAAAAAATGTATAATGTGGGCTATCCCTAAGAGATAGACACATACCTACACCTTTTTAAGGTGTACAATACTGTAGTACATTATTTTGATCTATCTCGGAGGGTTCAGCCAGCCTTTGCAATGTAAGCGCAAAAATGTGTTTATTTACGACATTACATTAGAAACCTCTAAAATATGTGTTTCTCACTCTATCTTCAATATCATCAGAGCCGTTGCGTAGTTTTAAAGATCTAAGCATACATAGGTACAGACAGACAGCAGGAAGCGACTTTGTTTCATACTATGTAATGTAGTCTTATCTATATGTTTTGTAGAATTAAAAAATACTCCTTGCATGACAATTTATAATTTGTTTTTCAGTGCGGTGTGTGTCCCCCGTGCCCTGCCTCATGCAATCCTAACGCTCCACCGGTATTATTGAGTTTGAATTCGCTTTGATTAGTTTTTATTGCAAGAAACTTAGTTCGGATTATAATTCTGGTGCTATTTTTCAGACTCCTGCTGAAAGAGAAGTGGCGAGACTGACAATCATGTTACGACAAACGGAAGAAAATTTCAAAACGAAAGTCACAGAAGTAAATTAATTTTAAATTATTATAGTAATTATTCGTATGTTATCTGTATTTGTAAGTTAAATGTCCTTATTAGAATTATTTGTTGGAGTTCTTTAGTACAAGCACAATACTTTATTAGTGTAATCAGTAATAAAAATAATGTGTATAGTGTGCTATGCTGCGCACCGAGCTTTTGAAAAAGAAAGAAGAACTAGAGAAGGAAAGATGCCAGCACAGAGAAGTTCAAAACAAGCTTCGCGAACTCGAAATGAAATTCGAAGGTTTGGCTACTCATACGAACATGCTGTTGGGCACAAAAGAACAGGCCTTTGAAGCAGAAGTGAACGTAAGAGCGCTGAAACAATGTTACAGGGAAGCTAGAGAGGAAATAGATGAATTGAGACTTTTGATGAAAGAACAAAATGAACAGCTTCAAGACTATAGGGTCAAGGTATAGCATTTAATATTTTAAAGCAACGTAATTTACTCATAGTTATAGTTCATTTCTCAGTAGAGACTTAAATATTTTTTTCTAGTATTTACAAGCTCAGCAACTAGTTGAGGAACAGCGTCGTCAAATGGATATGATGGATATGGATAATACTAGAATAAGTGAGCAGATCAATCTAGAAATCCAAAAAGTCAAGGTACTTAACTATTTTCCATTATTCAAATTAAACTTCATAGCAAGATAATGTTATATAACTAATCATATTTTAGATTAAATTCCAAGAAAAATTGCAAGAGTTGGCTCCCATCCCAGATCTTTTGAAGGCTACCCAAATGAGATTGAAAGATGCGCAACAGGCACAAGCTATCGCTGAGCACAATGCGGAACAGCTAGCGAGAGAATTGAATTGTGCCAGAGAGAAGGTAATATCATTATTAGTGTTGGCTTGTTTTTGCACCTTATGAGAAGCATTTAAGTGTCTATGGTCGGATATCTCTTTTGTAATAATTTTAGTTTTTAGCAAAATTTTGATTTTTTGATGACTTATCTTCGGACTTATTGATAGAGTTAATTCCACTTTTTTATTTTGAATAATAAAAGCAATAGAAAATCTTTTTCAGTCTCGGTAAATATAATCTCGTGCCTGTTTCGCACGATAAAGTTGTGAATTGTATATTTTAAATTCCTTTTAAATCTAAAATGGGGTTTATCTATTGATGAAATCGTCTTGTCTGTCGTTATAGTTACTAAAAATAACCTATACAGAGAGGAAGTGATGACGACACAGATAACTGCTTGCAATCTTAAAATCTAATACAAATAATTGCGATGTGCAAATTTTAAGGGTGATGTGATGTCCAAATTTGTTTTGTGGCCAAAAATAGTATTTTCAATCTATTCACAGATCTAAAGTAATTACCGTAGTGCACTGTGTAGCATATTACGGATGCATAATTTAATTGAGTCTGCTAAGTAATTCTGATAATAAGCTTAATATGATATCGCTTTAGGTACATATACTGCTACATAACAGTTTGAAAGCCCCTGATAAGCCTCCAGAGAAAGGTAATGATGAAAAGCAATTGGCAATGGCTCAGCAGAGAATTACACAGCTTGCGGAAACTAACATTGCTCTTAAGAGTGACGTAGAAAGACTTAAGTAAGTAAACGTACAGTTCATCTCTTACGATATTTTTAATTCTATTACAGAGAAACATAATGTCCAATCTCTATTTTTTGTTATGTCCGTGTCTACTACTTTTAATAAATACGCGAATAAAAGGAGCAAAAGACGTTACATGACGTTACAAACATTCAAAAGACGTTAAGAAAACTATATAAAAAAGTAGACACCTAATTTCAAAGAACGTTTCGTTGTTCTGTGAAATATTTAAAAATAAGATTACACAAGTTTGAAAATAATTTTTTTAATAGTAAATACCTTTAGTCCCCATTTTCTGTCATGGGTAACAATGATGCTTTGCTATTTTTAGGGCAAACGTGATCCGTATGGAAGAATCGGTACTGGCTAATGAAAAACGTCTGCACGAGAAAATGCACGAATGTGCTCAACTTGGCGGTGAGCTGGACAGAGCCAGGGATGAAGCTGCTAGAGCTTTACAAAGGGCTAACGAGCGCACTGAAACTATACGCAAGTAAGTTTTCATAAGATTATAAAATACCATCAAAGAGATTCGATTATTTCGAACCTGATCCGAAATCCTAACCCGATAGCGGGTAAGGTTACTTGTTCCGAACGTGACCCTCTTCCTAACCTAATCCGATGTAACATTCCTATCATAACCCGAATTACGATGTATATAATAAACACGTTAGCCAAATAATAAAATAAACTTAAAATTAATTAAAAACTTAGTTCCGAACCGTAGCTTTGTGCACTTCTTTGTCTCTTGCCGTGAAATATAATTATTGAAAAATTAAAAGAATTCACTGCAATATATGTATGTTTGAGCAATGGTTAAAGATGAGAAGTTTATAAACGTCTGGTGCGAAGCGGATGCGAGGAAAGACACAGGGCCAAAAATTGTGTCGAGGTGGCTTAATCGTATACTGAAAAAGTTAGAGGAGTCTGCAATTAAATGACATTAAAAAATCAATCTCAATTATAATTCGAACTTATACATTGTTAAAAAATCATATTTCAAATAAAAAAGGAGTAAACATTTTATTAACAGGGATTTATGGATTTAGTACATCGTTGGTCACGTTAAGGGAGGAAAAATTACCGTAGAGCAATGTTTAGATATGTTAAAGTGATTATTACATTCGACTGCATTATTTTATATTTTGTTAATAATTCATTAGAGGAAGTAAATGATTTTATTGTTTATTAATTTTATTGTAAATATTAAATCTGATTCGACTCTTAGGTATATTTTGCTCTAAAAAAGAGAAGGAAAACCTACCTACACCCGCAATTCGGGTTATGATAGGAACGTTACATCGGGTTAGGTTAAGAAGAGGGTTACGTTCGGAATAAATATTATAAATTTTTTCGAGTTTCTAATTTAATCCGCCTAATCTAGCTAATCTAACGCACCAAAGTAACCTAACTAAAACTAAAATCCTAATCTAACTAGGTTAGGATTTCGGGTCAGGTTAGGAATAATTAATTACTTTTTAATATTGACAATTTACAAATTCCAACTTATAAATTCCAGCTTAAGATTAGATTTGTGAATCACTGCGAAAGAGCTGGATTTACTGTGCAGTGGACTAGAATTGTCTCCAAAATGCATGTCTCCTATCTCGCGATTTGTGAATGTTTAATTAAATCTTACTTCAAAAAAAATTGGTGTGCTATAAAAATATGCTTGGTTAGATACATTGTTTAACAGTTGTCAGAGCACCACAACTTAACTCTAATTTGTTGTTTCCTTATGAGATTGTATTGATCTCGATTAAAGTTTTAAAATAAATTTAAGACATGGTATATTACAGAACTTATTCTATTCAAATCGCAGTTCTCATTTTTAAGAAGCGTCTTAAAGTTAGCAGTGAGGCTAGAGTTCGAAGAACATGTTTTGAAATTTTGCCACATTCTATTAGGTGTATGCAGTCTTCCGTAGCAGAACTTGAAAGGCAACTTGCAGCATCACGAGCTCAAGTGAAGACTGCAGAAAAAGACCGCGAGGAAGTAAGTGTTTGACTCAAATCATAAAGTTTTTTTTGCAGATGTAGAGATAGTCACAACCTTTTTTTATTATCAAACTTATCGAGGTAAATATTCCGTCGGACAGGGACCATAAAAATCGCATATGATGCGATGCGTAACCCTTCAAACGAGCTTAAATATAATCGCCCATGGCCCCTAAGAAGCAGCGAACTTTAATAAATAAGCTGTGTAAATTTAGAACACACATTTTTTACTTTGTTCATTCTTACTGACCATTTTTTTATAAAGTGTGCTTTCTTAAAACTATTGTAATATTTTATTATTTCAGCTGCAATGTCGTATGCAATGCCAAATACAACGGCTGAACGATAACTTCGAACAGGCTCAACTACGTATACTGGGCTTGCAAACTCAAGTTCAAACACTCAGAAGAACTGCATCCAGTGCTGGCGACGGCGAGGGTGACGGTGAAGCTCAAGACTGTGCTTGCAAGACCTTCTTTGAAAATCCTTAGATATTCGGGGATGTATGGCAAATACTTATCTACGTCTCAGTCGGTAGAACATATTAGATATGTTAATGTTTAAAAACTAAGCCACCTCATTGGTTGGAGCTGTAGCCGTGAAAGTTTAATAGCAGCAACGTTTCGTTAAGATTCATTTGATGTTGATTAAAAATGAGTGTTGATAAATTATAGTCATGAATACTTAAGATCTCACACCTAGCAAAGAATAATTTACAAGTTCCTTTTGCTTTTACCTACAACTTGCAATTAGAATACAGATATCAATAAACCTGCTTATGCAATTAGTTTTTGTAATAACCGAAACAAACATTGACGTATAAATGTTAAGGATTGACATAGTGTATGTAAACCACTCAGATAATAATCAATTTGATATTATGGTAAAGTTATATAACTTGTTCTAGGAGGACTGTTGTTGCATATTTAATGTACCGATCAATCGAGAAGCGGCTTAGTGTGTAGTATAGTTTTCCAACATCGAACTGATTTATTATTACTCTCTTTGTGACAATGTTAAACACGATGTTAAATCGAACGATTCGTATTAATATACGTAGTTATCTAGTCATACAACTTCACATCGTTTATCGCATTCAAATTTGAGGTACGATATCACTTAACCATGAAAATAAATAATTGCAAATAATCTGCTATTTCATTTTTAGGATTAAATTAAGTTTAGTAATACAGTACACCTATATGAAAACCACTTTTTCAAAAAGTTTTTATCATTTATATTATAAAATCACAGCAAGAGATGTCTCTAGTCGTATCAGACGGTGATTAAGTGCAAATATTGAAAGATAGTGCCTGAATGAAGAAGAAACTGTTGAAGCTATTAAGGATTTCTTAAATGATAATGACGTCGTCAAAAAAAAAAAAATAACGGCATCTTCTATTTAGAACATGCATGTACGGCCGTAAGAAAGGAATTCTATAACAGGTATTATCGTAGGTGAACGTCAAAATTATCATTTTGATGCAAGTACTGATTGGATTACTTTTTTTTCAACTATTGGCTGTTGATGTTATTAATTTGATAATTACGAAAATAATAACGTGTCTATTTTCGTAATTATCAAATTCAATTTAACCAAGACAAATAAGGGATTTCCTCTTCTTATTGGACGCCAGTGACAAGGACAGAAATGAGCTCTTTTCTGGCATATTTATTGTTCATTGAATCGATTCCTATCCGTTGATAGAATCTTACTGAAAAAATAAAATTGTAGGTTGAATATTTCCGATTTGCCGTCTCTGTACTTTATGCAAGTTTAGTTCGAGATGTACTTCAACTATGGGCTTCTGATACGTTTGTAAATTTCGACGCGTCTGCCAATGTCTCGTTAGCTCAGCGGTCAGAGTACTTGCCCGGATAGCGAAAGATCGTAGGTTAGAAACCTGCCTGAGCGCTCGGGAGTGTAGTTGTTTTTTTACAGGCGTATTTTATATCTTTTAGTTCAAGATGATTAAAATGGACACTATCAAAATTGAACAACACTACTACCTACTTAAATATATTGATTTATGTTTCAAGAAAACAGTATATATTCTTATTATTATACAAAATCAAAATTGTTGTGTTTGTTATTTAGTAACCGTCACTGTTTTTGCGCGAGTTACGTTGGTCATTTTTCAAGTATGGGCATCGACTATATATTACGTAGTATTTAGTAACGTACATGTAAATATTAGTTTCATGATAGAAACCACCCAAGGATAGTGAAGTGACATCGTCTGAATAAGTAATGCGACAGAATAGGGCTACAGTGCTAGTTATCGCTATTATCAACAAAATTACCGGGAATAATATTTAACTTTTCTGTATTATGTTTGTGCCGTATGGGTTGGTTTTTGTTTCTTTGCAATGCCCTCGATATATATAAATATTTCTTACATTCACACCAATTAGCCTAGCCCAAAGTAAGCACTGTAAGGCTTGTGTTATGGATACTAGGGTAATGGATAGACATACATTTATGATACATAGATATCTATTATTTATAGAAATATATATAAACACCCATGACTCAGGTACAAATGCTCGTATTCATCATACAAATATCTCCCCCTTCCGGGATTTGAACCCAGGACCGTCGGTGAGAAACCGTTACACCAAACGGTCGTCATCAAATAAAAAAAATCCACAATCAAACCTCTTTTACTTTTTAGTTGTTTTTTTTCTGCCATTCACGTTTATTTAATGAAGTAAATGAATTAATTATTAATAGTTACAACTCAAACTAACTTTAAGAGAAACAATTTTTAATTTATGGTGGAAGAAAATAACAGGGAAATTTCAATGTGTGTACATGCATTTGATTGAGAATACTATTTCTTTTACAATCTTTGTAATCGTCTCGCGTTCTACATTAAATTATTTATTTTTAATAAATACTCTATTTTAAGTCAACAATTTTAACTGATGTTTATTTTAATAAAAAATATGTTCTTTAAAGGTTTGCAAGTTCTGTCGGAGGAGCGACACCTTTTTGTTTTCTAGTTGGTTAGTCAGTCCAACCCACTCAGTTGGAGTTAATAACTAAGATTAGTTTTGTAAGACCCTGACTATTGCCATTCACTGGATGATTCCAAAGGTCAATGGGGACATTAAAATGTATAGAGTTTACAATCATGAAAGATGGTAACGGGTTTATAGAATACCTACCTGTATCAAACTTTTAAAAGCAAACAAAAACACACGGTCGCTTTGTAGGCCAGTCATTCCTATCCATTCAAATCCGTAAGTAATTAGTAACTTGCTGAAATTGTAAGAGGTTTTTAAAAAGGTAAAATAACTAACCGTGTGATTTTGCACCGTTCTGGGGTGTACGGAAAGGGTTGAAAAGGGGTGAAAAGTGAAGTTTGGAGTTAACTTGTTCACAGTATTTTATAACATCGATTAAATTTGTAGCGTTTTGGAACAAACGGAACATTGTTTATTACTATATAAACAAAAAAATCAGTTAGTAATAGTGATAAAAAAGTTAGTGAAGAGTGGCAATCTGGACAACATGTTCCGTATGATGTAAAACGCTGCAAATTTAATACACGTTACCAAACGGTAAGAACAACCTAATTCCAAAATTTGCAGCGTGTTACAAATTTTTTTGGCAATGTTATTTACAAAAAACCACTTTTCACCCCTTTTCAACCCTTTCCGTACATTCTGAACGCTGCAAAATCACACGGTAAGCTATTCCTTACCTTCTTTAAAAATCCTTACAATTTCAGCAAGTAACTAATTACTTACGGGTTTGAGGCTTTAATGACTGGTCTATTGTGCAAGCAATACATTTTGTTTCCACTCGCATTTCATATTGCTCGAGAAATTTTCACTGAATAAAAAAATATTGTGATCAAATTGTCATTAAGAGACCATTTGTTATTCATAACCAATGAAAATTTGATAAAAGATTTCATCATAACCGATGAAAATTTGATACAGTGAAAATATTAAGTTTAG
The DNA here is from genome assembly GCA_927399485.1 of Calamotropha paludella. Classification (NCBI taxonomy): domain Eukaryota; kingdom Metazoa; phylum Arthropoda; class Insecta; order Lepidoptera; family Crambidae; genus Calamotropha; species Calamotropha paludella. Next base: position 24,174,080 of record OV656803.1, on the reverse strand, counting down.
TAATACTAGATTTAAAAATCTAAAAATCCCACGTTTTTCAGTGACCAAAAAATAATAAAATAACCCGGCGGGGCCAAGCGAGGGGCCACTCAAAACGTGGGGGCGCATCTTTACAAATACTCTCAACATCTATGCATATCATACATCTCATTACATCTCCATGAGTAACATGCACCCCCACGTTTTGAGTGGCCCATCGCTTGGCCCCGCCGGGTTATTTTATTCTTTTTTGGTCACTGAAAAACGTGGGATTTTTAGATTTTTAAATCTAGTATTATTATTTTATTCTTATTATTCGTTTTTATTATTAACTCAACGAAGTAACCATGTGTTACGCAACAATCGGATAAGCCCGATACAAAAGTGAAAGTTGCCGAAAGTTGACCTGAAAGTGCACCTAGAAAGTTGAAAGTTGTTTAAGCGTGCATTGTTATCGGGTACTAAGCTACCCTGACTCGCTAGGTGGTCGGGAAGTGCCTCAAAATTGAGATACAAGGTTCCCACCGGACAGACAAGACGACAGACAAGCAAACAGACAAGAAAGCGACCTAAGAAAAACGTGGGAAAAACGTGGGAAAATGCGACTCATTTTCTTTAATTTACTTTTCTAAACACAGGAAGCCGTAGCCGCTTACGCTTTCCACTAGTTAAATAAAAAAAATGTTTTGCTTGAATTGTTTTATTCATAGTATATAGATAGTCACGAAAAAGCCGTTATAACATTTTTAAACATGAGTAGCGGTAGAAGAAGCTATATGGTACTGTTCTACATGATACCGGTTCCGGAGTTTTGTGTGTACTGGACCCTCTACTGTTCTTTGGTCTACATTGTAAGGGTACCGGAATATCGTGTGACCTAACCCCGTGCATCTTAAGCAGCGCGATTGGTGGCTCTGGGTTCCTGGGGTTGACTGGATCCTGTCTACAGGCTAGTCCGACAGATCGAACCGAACAGCCTTAAGGGAATATTTTATATAATTATATATTGCTCGATTAAAATTATATTAGTACGAAGAACTTTTATTTTGTAACCTCTTCGCAAGTTTATTGTTAACACAATATCAAGAAGTGTGAACATTCAATATGAGCTTGTAGCACTGTTTCTGTTGTTTGATAAATAAAAAACAATTTATCATGTAATACGTTATTTTGACTTCCTAATGAGGAGGATTTTTTGAAAATCATTTAAACAATTTCTCTTATGAGAAATGTGATTTTCGTTTAGTTTCGATATTAATAAGTTTTTAAGTCTGAAATCCATTTTTTTGCATAATAATTTCAATTTTAAGCTAGCATAATAACTCATAAAATAAAGAGGCTTATATTTTTGTTAAAAAGTTATATTTCCCCAAAAGCTATTTTAATTTATTACAGATATGGTTAAAAGAATTTGAGTTCAGTAAATATATTTTACTATTATGTCATTGTCTCGACTTTTTAATTTTTAGGGTAATAATATGCACCATTAACAAGTACAAACAGGTTATTACTATCAGCTGCAATATAACAGAGTATAAACAGGTATATTAAGTTTGGTGCAACGGTAGCGATCCTGCCATTCGCACCAATGGTCCTGGGTTCGAATCCCGGAAGGGGCAGATGTTTTTATGATGAATTCGAGCATTTGTACCTGAGTCATGGATGTTTATATATATTTCTATGAGTATTACATATCTATGTATCATATATGTATGTCTATCCGTTACCCTAGTATCCATAACACAAGCCTTACAGAGCTTACTTTGGGCTAGGCTAATTGGTGTGAATGTTAGAAATATTTATTTATTTATTTATTTATTAAGGCGCCATTTGTTTTTTAACCAGAGAAAGATAAGACATTGAAGGACTAGAATTTATAGCCAAACCCGCAAATGTGTGGCCCTGGATCTGAGTGGATCGTTGTCTGTACACCCAACGCAGAAATTCAAAGGCATAAAGGGTAAATTTTTCGTACATTCTGAATCGTTGTTATTCATAATTTGCGCTAAAATAAGAGAAAATGTTTGGTTAATATCACTTTTGAAATAAAGTGATTTTTATGTGACTCATTTCTTGGTGATAAAATATGTTATGAAGGTTGAGAAAAGTAAAAATGCAGTGGAATTTTATTTTAGGAACATGGATAAAATGTTCGACCAGATGGACTATTGCCCTTCGGTGGGGGCAGTGCACCAATCATGATGCTTTCATGTCTTAAACTCATGGCCTAACTTATTTAACGAAATTACAGAATATGTTACATAGGGGAGAAAATACTATTTACTGATACTAAAGAGTGGCTGTTAAGAACTTGTCTTCTCAACTGCAATGTTTACTGGAAACAACCTTATTAGGTTACACTGAAATTTTGCAACATGCAAGGCAATCTTCGGATTCAAAATATAATAACCAACCTATTATTAACCAAAGTGACCGTTTTTAGGAAGCTGCTAATTTTATGCTAATAAAATTATTTTTCGCCACTGTGCATCAAGGTTTTGCGAATATAACGATAAACAGTACAACAGGTAACAGGGAACAGTCTACTATTAGATGGATGGATGGAAGCTGATCCATTCTGAATTGGTCTAGTTTGCCAAAAGAATGTGAGGTCAAAGAATCTCTAATAATAAAAATATAACAATAATTATGCTAATGCTATTTGAAACAGTCAATAGGTGCTGGTAAGTACCAAAGAGTTTTAACATAAATCCTTATTCACTTGTAATAATAAGCAATTATAAATTAATTTGTTTTATTTTTTATCATTGCTTCGATAATACAAACGAGTATGTTGATCTATTTTGACACTTTTTCTATTTCTTCGGCTCCAATCCCACCTCGTAGCACGTGAACGTTTCCCGAAGAAGCGTAGCATGATCGCAGCGCTTCTTGAGCAAGATGAGTGTCGCGATGAGGCGCCATTGCAACCTCATGGTACAAGTCGATAGCATCGCACAGAGTTTGTATTGCTTCTTCTGTACGTTCAGCATCCATTAGCTTTGCTCCTTCCTGAGATAGTGAAATGTATAGTTAAGTAAACAAAGAAAACGCAGGTCAATAGTAACTTGATTTGATATTTAATTTCATTAAGAACATTTTTATTCTGATTTTTTTACGAATCTAAATAAAGGCAGAGAAATATAAGGTAGAAGTAAACAAAGATTATAAAGAGCTTAAATCTGTTGATTGAAAAAGTACCGTAATCAAAGTATATTTTATTAAGTCGTTAATAATGAAGATAAAATTTTCAATTCTCTTTTTCTTTTAATATTTATTTAGTTTCCTAATATGCGTACAAAGGATTGGGTTGGACACCGTTAATTTCTTTGTTAACTATCGTGGGTTGAATACTTTGAATAGCCAGCGCAATCTACAGTATCGATCGTCAAATAGAATTTCCCTGAGCTCGATGTCTAGGAATCAGTTGAGCAAGTAATTATCGACGAGCGATCGTTTAGTTACTTATCATAAAATCCAAAAATTTTTAACTGAATTTTATAAAACACAAATCTTTTCGACTTTCCTTTTTTCCTAAGTCCAAATCTTGTTTGCTCTATCTACAATCGTTACTTTAAAATTCATAACACTGCTGCTTTATTTTCCACATTTAAATTTCACCAAATAGGTACCTCCAAAATAAATTATACATTATTTCAGAGTCCTAATCTTATCCCTAACCAAGAAAGCAAGCATACAACATGCGGCTAATTGTTTCTCTCAATCTGCTTAATGTGGTCACAGTGTCTAACTTAACCTACAGATTGATTCAATATCAGATATTCAATATCAGCAGAAACTCTCATTTCTTGAATTAATTAAATTGTAGACTAGCCCAGAGGAGGAATTACGTTGGTACAAATATATCCGTGCATGGCGTGAAGAACTTGATAACTGCTCTTTCTTCTCTTCATTAATGAGATTATGTGGTAGGTAGTATCTAAAGAGTTGTATGATTTTCATTCTCAAAACAATGAATTAGAGTCTTTGGATAGAGAAGAAGTTAAATTTCATTTATTTCGCATTACACGCCCCATTTTAGTGAAATATGAAATCCATAAATTAATATATCAAAAGGGTAATGAGAAATATACGTCCTTCTTTGAAGAATTTATGGTACATTTTAGTACAACAAAAGGCAATTTTAAATAGTCCTCCCTTTGCCCTATATCGACCTCGCCAGCTAATTTCCGTTCCCTAACTCAAGGGCTCTTTTTCCTTCTGAAACCTTTAGACAAAGTTTAGTACAAAAAGTGTGCTTGCATTCCCAAATGATTGAATTTCATTATGAACATTTTCATTACTATTTTTTTTATTACAAACGGCAATTGTGTATGATTGATACCCAATTTTATGGTGCAATGGTAGAAAGTCATCGCTGACCATGTTGATAAGTTAATAATTATGAATAATAAATTCATAAGTCAAGCTATAAAGTTGAGTTTAAGATGAAAACGGATTTTAGAGAAAATGTCGAACTTTAAAATCGCTGCCACGTAAAATTGCCATTGTGGCATCTTACATTGCCATCGCCATGCACGGATATATTTTCTGGCAAATAACACTGGGTAAAATTTAGTTTTCGCGAAGTGAAAATATGGCTTACTCTGGCAGATCACAAAATGTCATAAGAGACTTCGACGAGTAGTAAAAGTTATTTCGAAAATCAATAAAACTCAGTTCGATGGTATGGTCGAAATATGGCAACTAAAAAAAATAGTAATAGAGATGTCAGTTAACCGTTTTCGGTCAAATGAAATTCGGACAAGCAAGTTTCGGACAAATAATCGGTACTCGACTGTTTCTCGTAGATACGTAGGTACCTGATATTGGTTTATGCAGCGGTTGGCGTTTTCCAAATTGATTTTCATCAATTCTCTGTCAATAGCGATGTTGCATCTCGTGCATCTGACAGGCACGTCTTGTTTCATTGTTCTGAATTTCGCTGAACATTCTGCATTAGGACACCTGTAAGGTAGGAAGGTAAAGTTTACGTAACATAATACGTAATAAATTTATATCTTAACATAAATAAATATACACATAGTTTGAATCCATTATTGTTACTTCCGTTCAAGCGATCGTGGACTCGTGCAGATGGATAGTATAAATGAATTGTATAGTTTTTTTTCTATTACATCTATATTTTTTTTTATTCGGTTGTGACTTGTGACTTTAGTTTCATTCTTTATAAGGGCTATGTACTCAAGATAAAGTGCCATATAGGTTTACCTTAAATAGATCGCAGTATCTGCCCCATTCATTTGTTTTAAAGTCGGCCAATCTTCTTTACAAGCGATGCACTCACATTTGAACCAGTATCTACACGCAAGTGACCTTTGTCGGTCTTTTAATCCACGCATCAGGAAGTGAGGGCCATAGTTTTCTGACACCACGTCACCAGGGTTGAGGGGACGAGTTGCACGAAGAACTATCTTCGTTCCATCGAAGTATCTATCAGACACAAGAAAATGGGATTTTGCGCAAAAAAATAGTGAATATATATAAGCATGAAATAATATTTGTTGCACACTATACACGGGGCAGATATGCCTAAATTTTTTTTGGAATAATAAATCTGGCCAATCTGTAGCGTACATTATTTGGGCAGTTTTACACCACTACTTAATATTTTGCATATATTAACATATACACTTAGCATTTATGAATTATTACTATTTGTTAAAATAGATAATGACTCAATTGATTTCAATGATATTACATAATACATAAATACGAATTTACGCAGAAGAAGGTAGAGAACTTATCGAATATAGGGTTTATCGAGTTTCTTACAGTAATCACCCGAGGCACCTAAATAAAGAGCTATTATTTTCCTAAATGTAAAAATGTCAATAATAAAAAGGTACTTAATACATATATAGCCAGTGCCTTTGGGTGGATGCCTTCTGATGTATGGAGGAGATCGTTTTTTGGGCTCCCATTCTGTCATTGGCCACCCCACATCATAGTCCGAACGCGCTTAGTATTGCGCCATTGAGCTTTATATTTAATTTTAACACAGACATTATAAATAATTATGGTAAACGGTATGTAATGCATTATAAACCGGTAATAATAATAAATAACGGATATTATACCTAAATAAGAATATATACATATGACTCGGAAACAAAAACATATATTTATCACACAAATATGTGTCCCAGGATTCGAACCTAGGACTATGGGCGCATAGTCAGGATCGCTACCGTTGCACCAACTGGTTATTAATACTGTTAACGGTCAATACTTAGATCTTTAGCAATGTTGTGAATAATTAAACTTATTTTAATTATTTTTATAGGTTGAAGTGTTGAGGATATTAACAATATTAAATTCCTCGAGAAACTAGTTTATATTTACCTGTTAAAAATAAATTCATATTTAATTTTTTCTTATCATAGCTTCAGCTTTAAAGATTTTCGTAAAATCAATTTCCTCAACGGGGCTTATAATAAAGACCTGACTTATAATATATATTATTAAAAATGAAATGCTGTTTGTTGGTAAGCGCATTAATTCAGAAAAGCTGGAGAGCTTATGCTATTTTTCATTGTAAATTTATTATAAATACAATAACCCGATTAAGGTTCTATAGTAAATTCAGGATATATTTAACGTCTATTTTTCTATTGGATTTTTACATCAACTCAAGACCATAACTCTCGATATGCGTCATCCTTTTTTTGTTTTGGTTATGGGCGTGAAAAAGTTATCAGAGGAAAAGACGGGATAACAGGAAAGATTACGCAAAATCTATTACAAATGATGATATTTCGCCATCATTTTAACAAGAGGGATTAGCCACGTAAAATTAATTATTTCATTGTTGTATCTTATTTATTGTTTACATTTTGCGACATAATCTTTCCATTTTTCCTATTTACGCTCTCGAGATACAAATATCAATTTGATATACGCTAGAGAGCTGCTCTTCTTTGATTTCAGGAAATCTTCTCTTTTTTTATTGTTGGTTTAATTTGGTGTACTTAATAGATCAGCTTTAAATAATTATTTATTTATTTAAAAAGCTTTATTGACCATAAATATAAAATGGTACAAAAGGCGGACTTAATGCTATTTGCCGTCATATGCTAACGGCGCAGCGGTACGCGCCGTGTTAATAGTGGATCACTGGACGGACCGTCAAAATTGATCTTTATCAATGATTATCTAACACCTCAGAATAAGTTATTGTACAGACAAGACCGACTTATGGCAAAGGAAAACAAATATTTTGTTTGGTTATCAGACGGTAAAATACTCCTGGGTAAAAACACTTTTTTTTAAAGAGATATAAAGGACAATGCCGATTTGTGACCGGAAATGACCAAGAATGAAATTATTACTTATTCAATTTAAAAATAAAAATACAATTTTTAACGTATATAACTTATCTAAAAGCAGATTACGAATCTAAAAACCAATAAAAAGTTGTGTGTTTACTAAGCACTTCCCTGTGATATTGCTTTACTGCGTCATGGCTTTGGATATCAGCATATTGGCCGTCCTTTATTTTTGATTAATATATTTACATACTTAAATAAACGTTTAAATAAATATATGTGAAATATATGCATATATTAATAGCCTAAATATGTTACTTTTTCCTTTTATAAGGAAATAATATATTATCATTTCACCGTTTGAGACCAAAAGCGCTATGAGCCAAACGACATTATTTATTAAAAAAAAAGTGACGTATGGTATGGTTAGCGTCATTGAAAGTGTTTTATACTGTTGTTGTATAATATTGTACTATTACTGTACTAATACTGAAATCGGCTATTTGTAGCTTATATAGCTCGCTAACAGAGTGTTTAGATTTACAGTGTGTGGAAAATGAACCAACTGGTGTTATCAGTTCAAGTTCAAGTTCAGTTCAGTAATAACCATTACATTGCATCGGTAAAATGTAAAGATATAGATAAAGTATGCATGTAAGAAGACTTTAAAATATGTACCTATGGGAGGTTTCCCATAGGTACATACTTGAAAGTCTTCTTTTCTTTTCATGACTTATGACTGGTTTATAGATTTATATTTATGAAGATAACTATCCTAGTTTTTTATCCATTATAAAACTAATAATTATTCATCATGCAATGTAATAATCATTACATTGCATCGGTAAAATGTAAAGATATAGATATAGTATGCATGTAAGAAGACTTTAAAGTATGTACCTATGGGAGGTTTCCCATAGGTACATACTTGAAAGTCTCATGCAATGTAATGGTTATTACATTGCATGATGAATAATTATTAGTTTTATAATGGATAAAAAACTAGGATAGTTATCTTCATAAATATAAATCTATAAACCAGTCATAAGTCTTGAAAAGAAGACGTTTATAGTCACACAGTGTTTTATTCGATTCTTTTACATGATTAGTATGAGATAAGAGCGAAATAATAGGCAAAATACTAATTCAAGTATTATAAAATAGGTATTGAAATGTTAGGTTATGTTTTCAGAAAAGTTCGTTTTTCTCCATTACAAATCTGAAAATTAAACTGAATTTATTAAGAGCAGTATCATTGTGCGTCAAAATGAATATGGTACATGGAGCGCATGTTTTAGAAATAATAACTTAAATGTTGAAAAACGACAAAATTGTGTAAAAAGGACGAAACACTCTCTGTTTGGGGATTTTTTTTTTTACTATAATTTACTATATTATTTTTTCCGTAAATGTCTCTAAATAAAATAAAAAAGTCTTTACCTATACAAATCCATTTAAAAATTACCGGAACGAGACATTTATTTTTTAAAGGGTGAAAAATGCCTGTTATCAACCCTCCTCCTATAAGATAACAATTTTTTACTGAATTGACTAGAGATTAGGTAATAAGTTGTTATGTTTTGCATGGTTCTTATCTTACTCTTTTAATAATATATTTTTTTAAATAAAAAAAATTGTTAAATTAATTTTAAAATAATATTATTAACTATCGCTTGGACAACTTAACTTTAATTTGTAAAGAACAGAGGCCTCATAAACGGGAATCTAAAATTGACCATTATACTTGATTCAGCAGAGAAAAATTTCAGTGTTCTTTTTAAGTTAAAGATTATAACTTAAACACAAAAAGAAATCATATAAAATATAAAAATAGTTATTTACTAATGGCTTATCTTATATGGCTTAAATTTAATCAAATAGCTATAAGTTATTTTCTACGAAAATGGATGGCGCCATGAAGAATTAGACGTCTCGAGGAATAACCCAAGTTTGACATCCCCCGACAGGCTTCATTGATTTCAAGCACTCCACATGACGTTTTCTTTTGCCTTAGCTCCATTAGAAACACCCACTGTTACAAAAATCATAATGAATTAACTCGCAAATTCTTAGAGGGGAGATTTCAATTTCGTTGGCCTATAATAAACACCTACATTCTAAAAATGTTTTACTTTAAATTGTATTGCATTAAAGGATGCATATGATGAAAATGTAGTTGCGATTACCTGCAGTAATAACATTTTTTTTTACATATTATATTACAACAGCTTTTTGTAAAAACTATACGACACACCAATACGTCAATTTCTTCCACAATATTTAATCGTTCGCATGTTTACATAAAGCTTACAAAGTACTTTCCGTTGGTCAGGAACCAGGAAATAAGGCAAAACTGTAAAAACCTACTGAACAAGAAAAGGGATTTTTCGAAAATTATTATTAAACATGCCATGCCATATTGAATTGAACGTGGCTTACGTCACTATGTGGGAGAAAATATTGCATTTTAGAGGGAAACTTAAAACGAAAATTAGGCGAAATATTTAGAATCTTCTTAGGAGTCATAACGGAATGCCATGATGGATCTGGTATTTATATTCAAATGACGCCGAAATAATGCGTTAGAGAATTTGAAACGCTGGAGGAAAACCCTCTAAACTTTCTAGTTGTACATACAAATTGTTCTCAGTAGAGAAAATTTACCTACGTAAAAAACTAATACGCTTAAAAATTTCGATTTAATGACTTATAGTAAAAAAACCATATCAATTAAAAGTAGTTTTGTGGTAGAATGCGGAGTTGTTGCCTGAAAATCGTGAAAGATGCCGTATTGTGCGGTGGTGAGCCCATAGTGAAGTAGTGACCCATAACTTTCGGTTTCTAGTTCTCTATTGAGATTGCTTTTATATTCCATATAGAACCTATACGTTTTTACTGAAATAACATGGATTAGAATTAATTTTCCTTGATATCTTTTATCATACGTCTTTTTGATCTTTGCTGCTTTGCTTTAGGCAAATGTAGGTATATTAGTGCCTATATACTGTAGCTATATAGATACTGCTAATTGTTCAAAAATTCAATACAATTTCGATGTAACCGTTGAATAACTCATCACCGTTATATTAATTAATGTTGTTCCATAAAAGTGGCATATGATGATAATATTTTCATCTAGCTTTCAGGTACGTTTAAAAACGTCTTTTTAAATTTTCAGCTCAAATATACAGTATACATATACACAGTATACAGTATAAATATCGTAGATATACGATCATTATATAGCTACATAATTACACCTTCATACAATTGTCATATTAATTTTTATACTACATTGGATTAATTGGAATTCAAATAAAGATTAAGACCGCAATATTGGAGGCATGTTTGGCTCCAAAATAGCGGGATCCTGTATAAAACTATGTTTGAAATATTAAATACTTAACTCTGTCAATATTTGACTTGTGTAAAAGAAATAATAATTTTAATTACTGTAAATAAATACTATATCAGTCGTTATATATGATTTATTTTGAAAAGTATAGGTTACTGTAAACCAATTGCATAAAGCAGGTTCGGTTTACACCATTTGTAACTTAGAGATAAATATTGTAAAATGTAATCTTAGAGCTAAAGAAGTAAGAAAACCTGAAAAAAGACAACTTGTAATTAAGTAATTCTAGACTAGCGTGATAATATTGCTATTATTGATAGTTCCATTAAGGCTAACAATAGTAACCAGTACCTAGCAGGTATAATATTATCGATAATACTATGTTTCGTTGCATTGTGAGAAATTTCTTATAAAACATTATGAATGTCAATCAGGTTTTCTTTAAACAAAAGCCCCTTGCTAAGAACCTCTTAATCATGCGGAATGAGCTTATGGTTTGAAAACAGACCCTTTTTGCTAGTGATTCCAACAAACAAAGCATGTCTTTCTATGTTATTTGATATTTTATTTATCAAAGATATTTAAATTACTTTTGTTCAGTGAATGAGGTATTATATTAAAACTCTACTGAATATCACTGTACAAGAAACGACATTTTTTAAGAATTAAATGAGGTCAGGAGGTCTGCTTAGCTATATAATTGGTGAATATGAAAAGATTCTATGTTGATTGTACTGTGACGCTATTAATAGCATGCGTATTTGCATAAATTATCGCTTTATTAAATGTTAAAAAATAACCGTGTAATAAACATCTCAAGGAGACCAGAACGTGTTCTTATACTGCTACGACCGTCGTCAATAGGATAAATACACTTGAGATCGCTCTATTACTTTAAAAACTTCCATTCAACAGTTTAACTTCTATGTCTCCTGTTAGAGTAAGAACTTTTCAAAATCGTTCCCCAGTAAGCATTTTCACCCTTTTTACGAACCTTTCGAATATCATATATAAAACCTAATAGTCTAGTATTTTAGGCTGTACGTTGTCTCAGTGGCGTAGTGTAGTGGGGGCGGCAGGGCGACCCGCCCCGGGCGGCACTTTTTAGGGGGCGGCAAAATTTTACAACAAATAATAAAAATATTTCAACCATTTTATATTTTTATCGCAACTACGGCCCAATTGAAAAGAGCACGAAATTTTTCATTACTTATTCTGTGACGAATTCAGGGAATTCCTTTTTGTAATATACATATGTTGTAGCGACTGCTGGCAACTTTGTCTATTCTGACTTGCGGGGATTCCCCGTAATTTATTTTGTGCTTGAATTATTTATGACTAATGATCAGTGAGAATGTCTTTGACAATTCAAAGAAAGTTTTATTGATGGATACTCAGTTGTGCAATTCCCATTGTCTTGTATCGAAATTTACGTTACGCTTTAAAACTGTGACTTTTGAGCAAATAAAGGTAAACTTTTTTATTGAAAATCTAAACTATAATGCAAACCAATGACTGCTCTTGTCGAAAAGTTATCTAGAATTAATGTACCTATGTAATGTATAGTATACATTAAATTGAAATACCTAAATAAGAGGGCGGCAAAATTGTGCTTCGCCCCGGGCGGCCGACACCCACGCTACGCCGCTGTATTGTCTGTCGGTCAATCAATCGGGACATTCTGGACAAGCTACTCTTTTGATATATTTAGATTATAACATAATTTTTCTCTACATGTATTTATATAAATACTAGTTGACCCGGCCACGCGCTTTTGTGTTATAAATTAAAATTAAACCTACCCTAAGTCAGAACTCTAATAAAATGAAAAATATCATCAAAATCAGCTGAGTAGTTTCAGTTTAGTAGATGAAAAAAATTTTACGATTGAAGAGTACTACAATAAGCAAAATGATAAATAAATAAATAAATAATAACACACAGTGCTAAAGAATCTGCTTAAGTGATCGGAAAGGTACAAAGTGGTCATAATTCTGCGTCAGTTATGGTTTGGTGGGGCGCAACTTATCAAGACGTCACAAAGCTACATTTTTGTGAAAAGGAGTGAAATCTTAAGCCAAAGTATATCAAGAGAGAGTCTTGGATCGTGGAGTGAAACCTCTTAGCAATACACTTTTTAAAAACTCTCTGCAGCAAGCAGTGGTGAAATTTCTCATGGAAACAGTGCGTTAATCCATAAATTCGTGGCAAGACAGATTAAAGGCCTGTATAAAAGTCATCATAGAGAGTCAAAGTTAAAATTGAATATTTTTTTACTTTTTGCTGAGACTTTAATAAATATGTACCTATAAGTTTTAGTAATAATAATTTTACTTCATAAAAAAAATGTAACAGAACTTATGGCCTTGTATGTATGTGAGTGTGTGTGTGTGTGTGTGTGTGCGCGCGTGTGTGTGTGTGTGTGTATGTGTATATATATATATAGGAAAATAACACACTGGAGTATACTATGACTACCTGGTTACAGCCGGATAACACTCATGGTTGAAAAGTGCTCCTGTAGGGTAAACCCCGACCGCGACATAGATTGGCTTGGACCCGCTGAACTTATGGTTTCCTCTTAATGTTTCATAGATTTCGTGAGCATTAAATTGTAATATTTGAAGATTGCGCACTATCATCTCGCATATAGACGTCTCCGCTGAAAAACAAATTTAATTTTGCAGTAAAATTACTTTTACCTTTCTTACCATAAAAACATGTTTTTATTAGTATTTGTTACTGCAATAAATTTTTACTCTTTAGAAACAATTAATGGAGTTAAGTATTTGCTACGAACTAATTAAAATAATGTAAGTATTACCTTTAGAAAGATTTTCTTGCTCACATTTCTTGAAAAAACTAGTTTTCTTTAAGCACTCCGTAAGAAACATTGCCATGACAATCCTTTTGAGATAATCCCCACCTTTTCTTTGTTCAGAGTGCGTACACAGGGAATAAAATTGTGCAGCTTTTAATTCTAATTTCTCTTCAAAGTTAATTTTATCTTCCACCTTTACTTCAATCTCATCATCTTTGTTTTTTTCGGTGAAACTCTTTAATCCTTTTTTTGTCCTATTCAGTCTCTCCTTCCTGCTCTTCATTTTAGATTTCTTGGTTACGCCTTCAATGTCATTCAGAACAGTACCTTCTATTGTTTTGACAGTATTTGACAAGTATTTCGAATATATTAAAAGGCTTGTCTCAAGACCAGCTTGGGTCACTATCCTAAGAGCTATATGACTTAGTATTGACATACCAGATCCTGCAATTAGAGTATAGGCTAAGAGCGTTATATTTATTACAGTTTGATAGAGATCATAGGTTGGTTAGGTTAGGTAATATATTTCCTTATTCTTTTCAACAGAAGAAATATTTTCATTACAACAATCCAAAAAGGAATTTAAAACTAATGTTAATAAAAAAACTGTTCTGTAAATAATTCATTAATTCTTATAAAAACACAATTGTCTTTTCACAACAAAAAATCTTGAGTAGAGATAGGTCGACATTTGCAAGCAATGCAACCTGTAGTTATAACAAATTGTTAATTGATAATGTCCATAAAAGGCAGTAAAACGTATATAAATATTTAGACTTTTGCAATATTTACCAATGAAGAGGTCAAGATATTGACATTCATAAGGGTGATAGGTGGACACCGCTGCGTCGCGGCATACCACATTGCAGAATGCGACTGCTGAGCACTTTGGACACCATACTGGAGCATCATTTTCGCAGTCTTCTAACCTATTGAGACAACTTATGACTGACATAAAACGGCTATCATACGTTGTAAGCTTTAGAGCGTGTGAATCATTACGTGCCACCTGATGCGCATTCAAAGATTTTAAAGTTTGTATGTAAAAATTACTTTAATTGTAATTCAATGCAATACTTCGCCGATTGCCCCAAACTGCCTTCTAAACTGATGATTACCCGCACCATTCCTACATTAGAATTTTGTAACAGACTTTCTTATTTAGGTCAAATTAAATTTGACCGCAACAGTACGAAAGACGCGGTCTTCCCCGCAGTTCGGGACTCATTATGTAGCATTGATGATATACTAATAATCAGGAGCGCAATTTAAACGTTATGTGTGAAAACTGCACATAAATCCTTCTGAAAGTTTTAATGACAGTAAAATTTACATTAACGTCTAGGTTGGAATACGGTTAGAATTTCTTACTCCTTTTCGAATTAGGTGTATCTCACACTGACACGCACGCCGCTCCCGTGCAAGGGACTGTATTTTTTAACTTTGCTTGTCTTTTTCACAGTACTGCGTTGATAATATGTCATATAATTTGTTTTCTTATACAAAGTTTGGTACTTACAAACAACTCTCTTAATCAAAGCTGCGAATCTCGCTCCGTTGTGCGTTGCAGTGTGTTTTCCGCTTTACGCCTAACTTACTCCCTAGTTTTATTTGTATAAGTTTTCGATATTCGTAGAAATGTACTATGTTACGTTACTTGAGTCGTTAGAATTAAAATATGCTTGAAGTCAACAGAATATAGTATCTTTTATGAACTTAATCTAATAATACAATATTTGGTGCAGCGGTAGCGATCCTGCCTTTCGCACCGACGGTCCTGGGTTCGAATCCCGGAAGGGGCAGATGTTAGTATGATGAATACGAGCATTTGTACCTGAGTCATGGATGTTTTTATATATTTCTATGAATATTACTTATTTATGTATGATATATGTATGTCTATCCGTTACCCTAGTATCCATAAGACAAGCCTTAAAAGTGCTTACTTTGGGCTAGGTTAATTTGTGTGAATGTAGGATATATATATTTTTTTATTTTATTTAATATTATTCAAATTTTACTAATTACTGATCTATCAATCATGTATAATTTTAAAGAATTATATAATAAGCGAGATTAACAATTAATTTTCATATATAATATCATTTAGTAAAGGGACGAAAATGTTACTGTACAGTTTTGTCAATTTGTTAAGTGGGGAGAAAAAAAAATTATTTCAATTTATGAACGCGTACATATTAACATACCTTTTAAAACAATGTAAGCAGTGAGTTCCATAGAAGTCAGGATGAAGACAAGCCCCATAAGGGTGGTCTATGAGCAAAATGTCACCGGTGTGTATGGGTGCGTTTGCCACTGCGTACCGACCCTGGTAATAGAAAAAAATATCATATTAACTGCAAGCAACACAATAAGAAATTACGCTACGAAAGAATTTGGTTTTGATTGAGTAACAAAAATTGGTTTTAGGGAAAATTGTCAATGTCATAGATCTTGGGTGAGTTTAGTCCCAATCATGTTCTGTTTAACTATATGTGCCCTAACTAAGGTAATGCGACTAGGCAATGAGCGTAATGCCATTGTAGCTGTCCTCACTATGGTGAATCTTGACCGACAAGAGCGTAACATAATTGGCGTGAGGTGATTGTTAACGATCGATTGTTAACAGTAGCGCTCAATCAAGACAGACGGTCATTATGTATTCTGGTGTTAGTGTTTGCTGTACATGTTTGTCGTACTCCATTCTAAGCTGGTGCTTACTAGCTATATAAATAATGAGTTCAGTTTTTAAAGGTTTCATATTTTATATTGTCAAAGTTTACATGCATGCATTTTAGTACAGTCAATCTGCAATTTTTGCTCCGAAAAATGACAAACCGGGATTTTGACGACGCGAATCGTTAGGGGGGCAAGTTATAAACTTAATCCAAAGGAGAAAATCAAAAAAAAAATAATTGAAATGCATTTATCTCAGCAAGTATAAGTGCTAGCGACCTTTTTTTTTATTAATTAAAGAGGACACTGAGGCCTACATTTTCCTTTCATTGAAGTGACGACATCCGACTTGAAATGCAAAAGCTAGGTGGCGCTAAAGTTTAAAAAAAGTGGTTTTTTGCTATTTTCATTATAAAATAACATTTTTTTTTGCATTAATGTTAATGAGAAAGTTGTTTGTTACAAAATTAACTACAACTTTTGTTTAAAACTTTTTTCATAAAACTGACCGTTTTCAAACTATAGGCGAAGAAGTGTAGTAATGTTAAAGAAAATGAAAAAAAGTACAACAATTTTTTAATGTTCCCATAATTCACAATAATTAAACTTGAAGAAGAATTAAAAAACAAAAGGTTAAATTATTGATTTTTACTTAATTAAATTTTGCACTGTCAATACTGTAGCAGTTACAATTTATTTTGGTTATACTTCCAAAGCATCTAAATATTAAATTATTAATTAAATGAAGCTTGTATTAGTTTAATTTAATTAATGGGTTGATTTGTTGTCTATTTTGAACAGTTTCGTTGTGTCTCCGAAACTTATCATCAGAGCTAAATGAACTTTAAATGGAACCATTTCGGATAACCCCCTTTCATACAAAAAGGAATATTGCAAATCCGTTTATATGTGGAGGAGCTATGCCCGAACATACTTAAAAAAATAAATATCCGAATTAATTACCTCCTCTCTTTTGAAGTCGGATAATAATTAACTACAGTATAGAGTATTTTATAATAATTAAAATTTTTATAAAAGCTTTCGCTTTTCTTTAGGATACAATGGATCGATCTGAGCATAAAGATAAATTTATACTGGTACAATATCCGAAGGCGCATCTAAGCCGAACAAAGTCGCGTGCAACAGCTAGTATTATATATCAAGAGTTAAAAAAAGCTAAAACTCGTATTATAATTATAAAAAAGTTTTAAGCTAAGATAAGCCACGTTTCCCAGTTATTGACAGTAACCTCGATTATTTGAACGCCTCCAAAATGTAAGCGTGTTTTTACACGGTAAAAAGGAGTTCCTTCAACATGACTCCTACTTTCCGCGGTACATCTATACCTGTTACCGGCAGCCTTGAGCTTCTCTGCATGGAGTTATCTTTAGATCTCAACTTCGGCATCACCATCGAGTCCAATTCAAGTCCAAGGTTCAAACTGTAGCTATAAAGCTGGACGTCCTAAATAGGTCAAGTGATATTTCACACCGAGACAACTCATAAACTAAACTAACTTTAATTCTTTAAAACTCAAGTCTTATCTTGCATGGAATATTGTAGCCACATCGTGGGCGGCTCAGCAAAATAGTAACTTACTGCACTAGACACGATTCAGCGCAGAGCTGAGTTGCTCATTAGTGACAGCAAATCCAAAGAATAAGAATCCAAATGCTAACCAGGCGCAGCGAGACAAAGTAACCAAACGCTACGCTGAAAATATTTTAAAGTTTGGCGGAAGAAAATGGCATTAATATTAATACACATTTACGGTTTGGCGCTGATTTAGATTTTGTGAAAGACCTCGAAAGATCTGAAGACAATGCTCAAACATCTTGGAAGTGCATAAAAAAAGAGGATTAAGACAAAAAGAAAGAAAAGTCCAATATTGTACGCGCTAAAAACTTAGTCCATTATATTATTTTACTACTTTAGTATTGATACCTATATCACAACTTTGCCCTAATTAATAATTATGGGTAACCTTTATACTATTAATAAGTTTCTTTTGTATCTTATATAATTAAAAAACTGTTGGTTTTTAAATAAATAAAAAAAATAAAATTTAGCGATATAAGAATAAAAATGTCTGTAAGTTGTTAAAGGAAGTATTTACGTTCTTAGTAAAATATATTTTAATATGTATTAACTAATGATGACATATAATGGATCGGCAAGAATAGTGTTTCTCCTTCCCAATTCTTTCTTTCCCGGAAGCGACGTCTGCGTACTTATTGTTACAAACGTCTGTTCATTTCGCGTTGTATAGGTACTTAGACGTAAATGCCGGATTTCCAGTCATGGTTCAAAGCAATCATAACGAGGGACTCAGCCTGGTACGGCTGGCTGGACTCGTACTTTAATATTAGTGCCAATGCAAGAAAAAAGGCAAACGAGGAAATTATACGACGACGAACACCATGTATGATAAAATAGCGACGTGTTCATGCAAACCGGGAAACGGTGATAAAAGAATTGAGTGACAAAAATACAATTATTGTGATTCAGGTCAGCTGCATAAATAGGTACTTCAAATAGGTATTGGCTTAGCTCTACTGTGAGAAATCTCGACTGCTACAACATACTTAATTTTCTACGTACTAGTAAATCGCCCATATCGCAACACTCAACACACAAAGGTCACATTCGTACGGTATTGTATATAGTTCAGGTAGCTCCAACTACTTAGGATTATGACAGAGAGAGCTTTGTAAAGTGATTAAGGGATTTATATTTATGTATGTTTACTTCAATAAGTTCACATAAAGGGAAAGATTTAATATAGAGGTAACTAGTTCTGCTGTTTATGGGATATAGCCATCCATATAGCCATTAGTAGCCCATGCTACTAACATATTAATTTGCATGGTTTTCTACAATGGTTAAATCAGATATGGTTTACACAACCATAATTTGCCTAGTTAGACCACTCCTCCCTTTTTGTTCTCTAAAGGATTTGAGAGTGCATGAATTTACCTTAGATTGCTGCTCGATAATCTTCAACAGTTTTGAAAGTGCTGGCATATTTTGTTTCACGCCCCCGGCTACGGTAATGGCTGCAGATAAGTTACAATAGATTAATATACAGTAATTTTTTTGGTATAAATTTGGTGTGGTTATTTTACTTTAAACAATGACTGACATCTGATCTATATTAACGTCCGAAATTAAGTAATATTGTTTCAAAAACCTCCTATTTATTAAAAATATCTACGAGTATGTGATAGTAGTAGTAAACCACAGAGTTCATATCAAAGCGAACTAAAATGTAACTGTCTGCAAGGATTGTATTATATATCATGTAGCTACTACAGCAGGCCTGACTCCTTTCATGTAACGGCTATGTGTGACGGAGCCAGAGTATCATCGCCAGAATATATTTATAGCTTTTATTAATGAACTATTCTCCGGTGCTCTGAAGTTTAATTTTTTTTTTCAGGGTTTTGTTAGATTGTGTTTCCGCTTATATTGACTGACCTAGAAACTGTAATCATTATAGATGACGAAACAAAGAAAGATATCCCAACTGACCTGGTTTATCAGGTGGATGCCTGGATTGCACGGTATAATCTATAGCCTCTATGTCACCAATCAACTGTTTCTTAGCCTCTTCATCATTAGCTAGTAACCTCCCTGCTAACTCGTATGACACCTTCGCTCGTGTTGGTTCACCGGCACCTTCGGATTTAAATCAGATTTAGATTTATGTATCGATACCTTAGAGTTTTAGAATATTAACAATAGGCGAAACGCATGAATATATAGTGGGTCCACGCACGTAGTACTCGTATAACGGCTGGGATCAAACTCATTTCGCTTGGGCTAAAACTGACATCTCAACTGATAGGCTACGGCTACTTAAATATTTATATGACAAGTATATATAGTTGTAGTAGATTTAGTCCCTGTACAATAATCTATGTATATAAAAGATGTATATCTATATATCTATATATATCTATGTATATATAAATGTATGTATATAAATAAGATATATAAATGTATGTATATAATGTATGTAAATGTATATATAAATGTATATAAAAGAGAAAAAACAATTGCCGTGCACTAGTTTTGAAAAACTCTTAAAGTTTATGTATGGTTAGCAAAAAAAGGTTAGCTAAAAAGAGCGCTGCTAATGTCGGGCACAGCTACTTTTTTTTAAAAGACTACATCAAAGAAGAAGTTTCTACCATAACTAATTGTCCAAAATGACATTTTTATAAAATAGACTTGGTTTCTATATGTATATTAATACATTCACCGTTTAAAACTAAATAAATATAAAATATAATAAACTGCAATTAATAATGTGATTACGAAGTGGACCGACGATCTGATTAAGGTCGCGGAAAAACGCTGGATGCGGGCAGCACAGGACCTATCGTTGTGGAGATCCTTGGGGGAGGCCTATGTCCAGCAGTGGGCGTCGTACGGCTGATATTATGATGATGATGATGATGAATAATATGATTTTAAAGTAAAAGTGAGTGAGTGTACCTATGTAAGGAGTGTCCACCGCGTAAACAATATGAATATTTTTACATCTAATGGAATAGAATATTTTTAGCACACATTATTTTTTAATTTTGTAGTATTTGAATTGTTTGTACATATATAGTAAAACCTAGTTGAGAAATAAAATACAAATAATTATGTCATTAACAATAATCTTAAAGAGTTCTCTAAAATCATAAGAAACTTATTGGCCGATAAATTCTATTCCTTAACACTTAGTTTTTTAATAACAATTGGATTTTTTTTATAACTTCTGGTACACATATATAGACTGCGTTTGTAGTATTTGGATTTCTTTGGGATTTTTTCTAAAACAAGTCTATCAGGGTCTTGACTTTATCTCACTAGCCTTGGTAAACAAATTTTTGTGTTTATTTAGAAACTTGCAGATCTTGCTGCCATTAACGGACTGTTAAACCCTGTTTACTAGATTAATTTGGTGCAACACCGCAAATATTCCCCCATAATATTTCCCCTTTTTTCGTCGTACGCAAACAGTTGGGAGTGGACGTGTGCAACGTCAGCTTTAAAATTAAAGATATAAATTAATACCTTAGCATACGAAAGTTGTTCCTATTGACTTTGATTAATATCCATCAATCAGTGAATATTGGCTGCAGTGTCTTTGCTATAAATTTGTGTTATCAGTGTTCGCTCTGAAGGTCACGGACTATAGGAGCTAGCGCGGGGACCGCCTCACCGCTGCGGTAAGAAACAGCAATAATAATTGCTTGCCCGTTCTAATCCACCGAGATCGTATCGCGTGTGCGCAACAAAATATAACTATAATACATCCAAAATGAGTCGTTGTGCGGCTTGTCCTGATGCGATCGACGATAACTGTTTTATGGAATGCAATCGGTGTTCAAATAAATTTCACCTTCTCTGCATTAACATTAAAAAAAGCGAATTAGATAATGCCCCTCGAGATTTTAAACGCAATTGGCTATGTCCTATATGTCAAACTAAACAACCAAAAAGTGACAACTCGAGTAAACCCGTGCGGCCATCCACGCCTACGGGAATGGCTGATATGACTTTTGTGAGTACCCGTCGTAAGATGCAAAGTCGGACAGACAGCGACCCGAACTTGCACATGTCGTCTACCGCCGATACGGGCAAGCTTAATATACGCGAAATTATTCGCGAAGAACTGCGCAGTGTTATGAAAGATTTTATGGCCGAATGTATGATAGATTTTAAAAAAGCTATAAAATCGCAGTTTTCGGAAATATTGGAAGAGTTAAATGAAATTAAAAATTCTTTACAATTTATTAGTGAGGGTTTTGACAGCTTCAAAAAAGACCTAACAGTGTTAAATACAGAAGTAACGATTTAAAAAAAGGAAAATGAGACCGTGAAATCAGATTTACAAGCATTAAGATTACGTTTCAATATTTTTGATCAGCTTTCCCGCTCGTCCAATCTGGAACTACAGTGCGTTCCAGAACGTAAGGCTGAAAATTTAATAAATATAGTGCAGGAACTTGGAAAAAATATTAATTTTAATGTTGACATAAGGGACATTGTCTACTGTTCTCGCACTGCGAAGCTACAATCTGACAACCCTAGACCTCGCTCAATCTTATTCAAGTTTAACTCACCGCGAACCCGAGACTGTTTTCTCGCGGCTGTCATTGAGTTTGACAAAAGAAACCCTGAGAACAAGCTTAATACTGGACATCTAGGAATATCATCTACCAAAGTAAGCCCTATCTACGTAACAGAGAATTTGTCGCCAGAAAACAAACATCTTCACGCTGCGACGCGCAAATTTGCCAAGGAAAAAGGCTATAAGTTTGTTTGGATCCGCGGCGGCAGAATTTATCTTCGGAAAACGGAAACGTCTGAGGCATTATTTGAACGTAACGGAGAAATGCTTGAAAAACTGAAATGACTGTTTAAGTTAATTTAAATAAGTATTTTTTCTAAGAAAATGTGACTTTATTTATAAAAATTATTAACATTCTCTTCTAAATTAATTTTTTATTTTCAAAATGTGAGAGGTTTGCGTACAAAAACAAATAATCTTTATATTAACACAGCTAGTTGTGAATACGATATCATTATTCTTAATGAGACATGGCTTAACAGTAGTATCATGGATTCGGAGTTGTTTATAAGTAATTATAATGTTTATAGGCGTGACCGCGAAACGAGCCCTTTGCAACGCAAGAAAGGAGGGGGTGGTGTTCTGGTAGCTATATCTAAAAAAATTAAATCATGTGTTTTGACAAATTTTCAGAGCGGTTGTGAGGATTTGTGGATCGAAATTGATGTCTTGGTGGATAAAAAAGTAGAAAAATTGTTACTTTGTACGGTTTATTTTTCACCTCCTGTCTCAAAACAACATTTTGAGCACTTTTGTAATAATGCAAATATTATTCTAAGTAAATATAACCGAACCCTTATTTGTGGGGACTTTAATCATAGTAATATTGATTGGATCGGCACATCTGGATCTTCACTCACTCCTAATATAAATTCAAGTTGCGCAACTTCCCAGGACCTTTTAGAGTTTATGAATCTTAATAACTTACATCAATTTAATTTCATCCCTAACCAAAATAACAAAGTTCTAGACTTAATTCTTACCAATATACCGATTTGTGACCTTATGTCCCCACCTGTACCCCTTAGTAAAATAGACCTTCATCACCCGCCATTGGAATTTTATACTGTTTTTGACGAGTTACATAAACTGCAGACTAATGTGCATTCCTTCAAAAAAAAATTTCATAAGGCAAATTACGACAACATCTGTAATTACCTAGCAAAGATTGAGTGGTCTCACGAATTTAGCACATGTACATCTGTGGATTTAATGGTTGATAGATTTTACCTGATTCTAAATGCTGCGATAAAAAAAATTGTACCTATTTCACCTGCTGCCCCGAACGGAATAGCAGTTTGGTATTCCAAAGAATTAAAACTTTTGCTCAAAGAAAAAAATAAGTATCGTGTCCGTTTTAAAAAATATAGAAACCCTTTAGACAACTTAAGGTTTAAATCATTGAGGACGAGATGTGACGTTTTAATTGTCAAGTGTTACAATAACTATTTAGAGATAATTGAAAATTCTATCAAATCCGACCCAAAATTTTTCTTTACTTACATAAAGCACAAAAATACGAACAGTGTTGCGTTTCCGTCTTCAATTAAGTATGACAACACTACAGCTTCAACGGGTCCTGATATATGCAATATGTTGGCAGCCTTCTTTGCGGCTACTTACAATGTGGATGACGGTGTTAGCTCGTTTGATAATCACACTAGTAATAAATGTGAAGTCTCCCATTCATTATGTACTGTATCTTTATCTGAAGATCAAGTCTTACAGCGCCTTAAATCGCTTGATAGAGGTAAAGGAGCTGGTGTAGATGGAATACCCTCCGTCTTTGCCGTCAACTGTGCTCAGCAACTATCACTCCCGCTTACTCTTATCTTTAATGCGTCTGTTGCTTCGGGTGTCTTTCCCTCATTTTGGAAAATGGGTCTTATTGTGCCCATCTATAAATCTGGCGACAAAAGCAATGTCAAAAATTATAGACCCATCACTATATTGTCTGTTTTTGCCAAGTTACTGGAATCTTTGTTATGTCCCTACATATCGTGGCACATTAAGAGTGCACTCGCAGACTCCCAGCATGGTTTCGTTGGTGCTCGATCCACTTGCACTAATCTAGTAGACTTTGCCGATGAGATATCTTGTTCTGTCGATAACCGCATTCCAGTAGATGTCATTTATACGGATTTATCAAAAGCCTTTGATAAAGTTTCTCATGGCATTTTACTCCAAAAATTATTGCAGTTTGGTTTTGGTGGTCCCTTCTTTAAGTGGTGCGCGTCATACTTACGTGATCGCACATCAAAAGTCGTAGTAAGTGGGTTCGAATCAGTTCCTTTTCCAAATTTATCAGGTGTCCCCCAAGGCTCCCATTTGGGACCAATTTTTTTTAATATATTTATGAATGACGTCACGTCATGCTTCAGAAGTAGCAAACCTTATCTTTACGCAGATGATCTTAAGTTGTTGAAACCGATCAGGGACACTCATGATACAATTTTGCTACAAGAGGATCTAAATAGATTGGTTTGTTGGTGTAAGGACAACAAGATGGTATTAAACGTAGACAAATGCTGTTATATTCGCTTTACTCGAAACCGCAGCGAACTGTCGGGAGTCTATACTATATCTGACCGACGTGTTCAAGAAGTTAACTGTGTCCGTGACCTTGGTGTTATCCTTGATAAAAAACTAAATTTCAAGGAACACTACGATTTCATAGTTTCAAAATCACTCAAAGGTCTCGGTTTTATAATAAGAAACACCAAGAACTTTAAAAGAAAGAATACCATTATAAAGTTGTACGAAAGCCTAGTAAGATCTCTTCTTGAATACTGTTGCGTAGTTTGGCATCCACATTATGAAATTCATTCCAATAAAATTGAACGCGTCCAGAAAAGGTTCATGTATCATTTATCTTATAAATTTAATTTGTCAAAGAAGATGACTAGTTATTTCGACCGTTTAACTCATTTCAATCTAACATCACTTAAAAATCGGCGTAAAATTGTCAACCTGTTATTTCTTCATAAATTCGTCAATGGTAAAATAAATTGTCCTCAACTACTAGGAAAACTTAATGTAAAAGTTACCTTTAAGCTTCCAAGGCTATCCAGATACTCATTGTTCACACCAAAATGTTCTAAAAGCAACCTAGGTCACTTCTCTCCTATAAATAGGTTACAAACAGAGTATAATGCCATTAGCAAAAATGAGATAATCGATATATTTCGGTTAAGTTTACCTATATTTAAAAAAAATATATTATTATCGCTAAGCTAAGTATACACTCATGTAAAAACCGTTTTAGTATACATAAGAATTAGTTAAGCTCTTAGTTTTTATTGAAGTTGTTTTTTTTTAAGTCTTTAATTTAATTTAATTTATAAGAACAGGGAAGCCTTATGCTCAAAACTACCGTTATTTTTTGCTGTCCGTGGCAACCTGTAATTAAGGCAGCACTCATACTTGTGAACCATCGTCTTTGTAATTCTTAGCTGTTAAGGTGTATGTCCTTGTTGGTTGTCCAAATAAATAAATAAATAAATAATATAATGCTGTTGCGTTATATAGATTCGACATACAGGCGCAATGGCAATTAGCCATAATTGTAAAAAGTCTTAAAAGTATTTACGATTTTATTTATTCTATTACATTACTTTTCAACTTGTATTTTCCAATATAAATATTAAATAACATTTATTCCTACAAATTAAATATGTGTCACTTCATTAATTCTATTGTATTAAGGATTATGAGATTGCTTAAATTATGTGAAGCGTATCATGATTCGTCTTCATTAATTTTCAGTTTATTGTATGTAGAAATTAGTAACCCTTTGTCAAGAGTTATTAATGACGGTTTCATGGTTATCAATTGTAATGGGTTTATGGGCATAAATGTTACTTAATGTACATAATAAGCAAAATCGATTATAGAACACCATTCTGAAAAGTTTTTTTTTTTTTTCTTTGTAATATTATATTTATGACCACTCGTCATTTATGACGATGTTAACGACAACAGATTGACGGCGAATAGTCAAATACTTTGATTTCTATGTCTAAGCTAAACGTTTTTGCAAAACTAGTGCACGGCAATTGATCCTAAATTTTAAAGTATAAGTGAACGGTCATGATAGGTCTGCAAATAAGCCAATAATAATTACTCATAATATTACTAATAATTAAGATTCAAAGATGTCAATCCATTTCATATATGAAAGAAAATTATCATTTATGTAGACATTTTTTTCCGAAATTTCAATGATACGAATTTTTACAATAATATGTCTATTTGTATACACACATCTCTCAAGCACCGTGAATATAACAGGTATTAAAGTAATAACCGTTTTAGTAAAGTCATCTAACAAACTACGGAAGCAGTGCTGGAAAAGTTCATGGGAAACCTACGTTATAATTTTTGTGCATATGCCCATCATTTTCTTACGAGAATTTTAAATTTATATTTCTGTTTCTACTTCAGTATCTGATGCTGGACAAAGGAACAAAGATACGGAGGTTTTACTGTTTCAAAGCGCCTTTGATTTTACGACGAGTTGGCAGATTTAATAAAATAACAGGTAAAAGCCGATACTGTGTCAAGTGCATCTGTCAAAGCTTTATTGTTGACTTTAATCTATAATCTAAGATCACAGTGGTTTGTGTGTTTGTCTGTCCCCTCTTTTTCCATTGTATCAATAACGTTACCATAGCAACGCGTTAACCAAAAGTAGTTCGTCTATCGGACGCTAGATGGCGCTTATGGAAAAATATTTAATAATAGAAAAAATGTAAAGAATTTGGTCCATCCGTGCGAAGCCGGGACGGGCCGCTAGTAATAATAATATTTACATATGTTTTGTGGTAATTATTTTACATATCTAGGTATAAATTATTAAAGACATTTAAAAAAATGTGGTAATACTATAAAATAACAGGGTAACAGGTAGACCTGTATATATATATGTAATATTTACATATAAAATAAATACCCAGGACAAAACAAATGCTCGTATTCATCACATAAACATCAGGATCTCTACCGTTGTATCGACAGTCGTGATATGTTAGAAGTGGGTAGAACCGATAGCTTGGCTATGTGATTTCCAGGCTAGTTCATAAGAATGATTAAAATTTACCATTTAAATTCGTTTTACATTCGTATTAGAAATAATGAGAAAGAGGAAAATAATGTTTGTGAGATAGAAGAATGTTATTCGTGTTTCATTCTATCTCATAATTTTACTCATTATCGGAGTCAACTTTTCGGAAAAATTACACGAGCTCCTGAGACTGACATGTTGAACGTATCCAAAGGAATTCCTTTTTCGTATAACTGAAAACGAATTTTGCTGTAATCCTTTTGAGGATGAACTCATGTGTGTAATAGTAATGGAACGAGAAGTATATTGATATTTTTTATGCATCGTAAAACAAGCAGGTTTTATAACAGTGACATTTATTTCCTTTTAACTCTGTTTTATTTTGCTTACATATGTTATTCGTCTGAAGGCAAGTTCTGAAAGTAACGCGATATTTTTTCACATAAATAAATAATAACTAGCTGATCAGGCCACGTGTTGCTGTATTATTAATTAAAACGAAACCTATCCTATGTCCTTAGTTGGAATAAATCCAGCAAAACTCGAATTTTTAATATACATATATAGATAATATAGTTAAGTCGTAAAATGTATTATTATGATTATTAATGATTATGATTTAATATTTTATTTTTGAGGCATTAACTTCTAACTCTACAATTATTTCTTTCAATATCCTATATATTACATATCCTCTCAATCGCGGCAACAATAAAAGTTACAATCTTTTTATCCATTTTGCGTTATTTTGATGATATATCATATATGCCAAATCAACATTTTTAATAATCTTACGTGCTAACGATTGTTTTTATCTTTGTTTTGTGGTGTGATCCGAGAATATCACCACCCTATGGCTTCCCGTGGGTATTATAAGAGGCGACTATAGGATCCCGACTCAGGAAGATGAACAGTAGCATCCCACCGCGTATCATGCCATCACACTGCGATCGCCAACACGTCTGCCAAGCGTGGCGCTTATGGCAAAAAACCCACAAAATGGCCACTAATCCCTGGTGGCCCCGCTATCCTGGACTATGGTAGCAGTCATGGTAACAATAGGGCAGAGGGTACGAAGAATCTCTAGGCTATCAATCCCAACGCCCAAATAGTTTACAAAAAGAGAATGTAACTATATATAAATAGAAAGTAAAATAAAAGATATATGCTGTATAGAATAAGACAATTGTAACCTAGGAAAAATAAATATAAACACCTATGTAAAGAATAAAAATAATTAAATAATAAACATAGAATAAGAATGGAACCAACCACCACCCATTCCTAGATAAATGTAAAAGACTACAAAAACTAGAATAGGCGGGAATCCCACCCTCAAAATGAGAAAGAATATGAATGAACGAAAGAAACGTATGAGGAATGAAAGTGCGAGAGGCATACAAGCGAGAACTGGTATGAAAGAGTAACATAGCTAAAACAGTCATGTTGAAGGGGGCAGTGGATAAAAAATAAATAAAAAAGAATCCCAACGCCCTGGCAACATATAACACGCGCACATTGGGGACCGACGAGAAGCTCGTTGAACTTGAGGAAGAATTGAATAGGTTGTGATGGGATATTATGGGTTGTGTTAAGTCTACCTTCTACGCTCTCTATAGAGGTTTGCACCGGAGCAGTGAGTACCGGAGAATAACCGGTGATTTACCGGTAAAAGTACTCGATTGAAATAATCGGTAAATAACCGATTGATCTCCGGTGATTGTCGCATCTTATTTTTATATAATAAAGTTACACAAATAAATGACACATTAAACAATCATTTTTTCAAATAATTTAACATTCATGACAATTATTTACCAACTTGTTTCTTTCGAATTAGATTAAATATTTCAGTCATTAATTGTCCGTTTATGTGATTTATTTCACTAGCAACTAACTGGCCAAATAATTTGTTGCAATGTTAGTGGTTATATTTGTCATTTTCTGTTTGCGTTCCTTTTTCATTACTCATTACTATGGGTAGCTTTTTTGAAATATTTCTAACAGAATCACCATCTGGTTCTTCGTCAGAAAATGTGATCCTATGCGCATTTTCTTCAAATAGATCTAAATAAAAAAATGGTAAATAAAAACATAGATTGAATCTTGCATACGTTTAAAACAAAATCGTGAACAAATTTAGCTTAAGTACCTTGAGTTTCCATTTTAAAAGAAAATTCTTCTTAACTGTTTAAATTATATCTACCACGTATTAATGAACAACGGACAAACGAATGATCATTCAACGATTAAGTGAGAAATATACCTTATTAGCTGAGTGAGATATAGGACGCATAGATTTGGGGATTCCGCTTTCATAGAATACCAGGCGATGCAGTCGCTAAGCATAAAGCTACGCTAGCACCATATATTGAAGCGGACCGTAATACTTAAAAAAGAAAAAGTTTTTTTGTTTCAATGGCAATTTTTGCCATCGAAATTTTTTTTGTCATCATGCCGTTCATCCGCTCCGTCTCCATCTGGTCCTGAACCTGTTGATTCGATTCCATCCAAAAAATATTAAAATCGGTTAAGAACTCGGGAAGTTATGGCGTAACAGACATTGCGCCATAGGAGCTGATCCATGGGAGCTCCAAAAAGAATTTTGAAATTAATGGATAGCATAACTGCCGCTCAGAGAAAACTTCTTCAGACAACTCAAATAATTAGCCCAGAATGAGAAAAAATATTACAAGATATAGTGCTTTTGCAGGATATATTCGAACAAGCAACCCAAATGATAAGCGAGGACCAGTATCCAACCTCTAGTTTGATTATAACTATTATTTAAGGGCTATTCGATAACATTGCAGAATAAATTGGCTGCCAAAGATGCTGTAATAGCAGAAATAAATAATATTTTACAGATCCGAAACATATCTCAAAGCGCAGAAGAAATAGTCACGTCAAGCGAAAATAGTACAAGAGAAATTGGTCGCCCGGATTTGCTTGGATTTCTAAAAAGAAACAGTAATGCTGATATGACATCCGCTACGGAAATGATTTTTTTCAAAATGTACACGGAAACACAGTATCCTGAAAAAAACCACAACACCTAGGTGTGCCTGCTACTTCTGTAAACTCAGAGAGAGTATTTTCGGCGACAGGACAAATATGAAATGATAGACGAAATATGTTACGCTACGACGCTGTTGACATATTGTGTTTCTTAAATAAAAATCAGCATTTGCTATCCTTATAAAACTTTTTTTCTTAAATAAATTATTAAATAAAGTATGTATGAATTATTATTCTCCGGTGACCTCCGGTTTTTCACCGGAGATTGCCCAATCACCGGTGAATTCAATCGGTTGTCAAAATCACTTTCCGGTGCAAAACTCTAGCTCTCTACGCAGTCTACGCTCCGCCCAGCACCTATCCAGGTTCAAAACCCCAAAATTTTTCAGCTCGAGCTACAAAATCGTTTGAAAGCCTGGGAAACAGCAAAAATGTGGACGATTAAAATGACAGATTCATGAAAATTGTCGAAAAGGCTGGGTCCTAAGCCTTTAAAACCTACCATTCAAAAGGAACCAAAAGTGACCTCACCAATAAGCTCATGGAAGAAAAGCAAAACTTGATATTGCAGTCTTCCGAAGATGGTGCTCAGTATCGTCATCTCAAAGGACAGATCTCTAAGTCCCTGACTCTTGACATAGCCAATACAAACCGTATTAAAGAGGCGATTGAGCGTAACGAGGGCTCAAAGGTATACAAAAGGGATCAGTCCGTTGGCCAAAGTCAACTGACCAAGCTGAAGGTCGAGGATGGCAGAGACATTTCGTCACAGCCGGAAGCGGTCGAAATTTCTACGGACAATTATACACGATTACACATACTTGTCAGTAATCTAGCCGAAGACCCAAGAGTAAGATTGACCCGACACTATACTGAAGATATCGCGGACTTCAATCTGTACGAGATTAGAATGGCTTTCAAACAGCTGAAAAACAATGAGGAACCAGGTGATCGTGGAATGAGCGTGGTTGAGCTTCTGAAAGCAGGCGGAAAGCCGGCCAGTACTAAATTCCGTCATACTCGAGGGACAAAAGCTTACAGCATGCTACATAAGTGTGGTAAGGTACACTTCTCCAAAAAAGGCAAAACAATCCTTGTTGAAGAATTATAGACTCCTCTCACTTCTGAACCATATCTTCAAGCTTTTTACGAGAGTCATTACGAATCGTCTCGCTCACAGGCTTGACGACCTCCAGCCACACGAATAAGCAGGTTTCTGAAAAGGTTTCAGTACCATAGACCTAGATACATATGTTGCGGCAGACTATACAAAAGACTAAGGAGTATAATCAGCCACTTCGCTTGGCGTTTGTGGACTATGACAAAAAACCTTCGATTCTATAGAGACCTTAGATGTGCTGTAGTCTCTTCAACGGTGCCAAATTTTCTATCGATATTTCTAAGTGTTGAAGTGCTTGTACGGAAACGCCACCATATCAGTTTGCCTCCAGGATCAGAACACGAAACCTATCTGGTTGCAGCGAGGGGTGAGAGAGGGAGGCGTCATATCTCCGAAACTGTTCACCGCCGCCCTGAAAGATTTTTCAAGTTTCTGGACTGGATTGGACTGTACATCACCCACCTTCGTTTCACTGTTCATATCTTACTAGAAACAATGCACGACGGCGTTTGTAGAGCCTCTTAACAAATGGATCTCAAAATGAACATGGATAAGGCGAAAGTTATGTCAAGCATCCGTGTTTTACTCACTCCTCTGAAAGTTGGAGACTCTACCTCCGAAGTTGCTGACGATTATGTATACCTGGGACACACTGTTCAATTCGATCGGTCCAACTTTGAGAAAGAGGTCAATTGTCGAATTTGTTCGACGACTTCGCGATATCTTCTCGTCCAATGTACTGTATTGTCTCAAGACTAAAGTCTTTGACCAGTGTGTGTTGCCAGTGGTGTCATATGGAACAGAGACGTGGTTCATTACTTTGTGCATAATAAAAAGGCTCAAGGTCACCCAAAAGGCGATGGAGCGAGCGTGAACGTGATTGAATAAAAAATGATGAAATCCGTAGGTGAGCCAAAGTAACCGACATAGCCCACAGAATTGCCAAACTTAAGTGGCAGTGGGTGGGGCATACAACTGATGGCCGTTGGGGCTGAAAAGTTCTCGAGTAGCGACCACGGACCGGAAGACGAAGCGTAGGTAGGCCTCCAACTAGGTGATCCGACAATCTGGTAAAGGTTGCATGAAGCACCTGGATGCGGTCAGCGTTTGATCAGTCATTGTAGAGATCCTTGGGGAAGGCCTTTGTCCAGCAGTGTTTGTTTCAGAAGCGCAAACAATAGTTTGTGTTGCGTTTTGTAACAAAGAGAAATTTTCATCTTCAGATTTATTATATTATAAAAAAGTGAAATTTGTATTAACTCATAAACACATAAAAATATGAGCGTATGAAATGAATTCACAGTAATAACATTTATGAAAACAAATCTATTTGTGGAATAATAAAATTGAGTATCGCTTTTTAAATATTATACCTGTCTTTAAAAACGAATATTGTATTTCCCGGTAACACGTTTTCATATTTATACCTGCAAATGAATTTCCTGCTTCGTTAGGGTAAATTCACAGTAATTGAACGTTATGAAGCGTATGTCATTAAATTGTAAAATGTGGAAAGAGGTGTTTTTATCCGTTTTTAATATTATGCTTTCCGATGATGATGTTTTTGTTAATTTATTTAAATTTAACCTTGTTTTCGCATTAATTAATTATAATAAGAAATTTACATAGACAAAATTGAACAAAAAGATGTGACTGAAATCACTCTTGAGAAATTTTGTGTAATGTTGGTTTTTATTCTATTATGAATTAATTATGTTTGGAATTATTTTAAGAAAAGATTGTATAAAGGCATTCATTTTTAAGGCATTTCTTTCTTATAAGGAAGTTTCTTTTGTAAATCAGCAGCTGTGCTGAGTTTCGATTTGGAACACGTGTACTACTAATTCGCAGTAAAGTATTTTATATAATATATAGTTTGGACTTTTTGGCGTGAGCGGGAAGCACCACGTTGGTGGTTTTGTTTCTCTTGTTAATATTTGTGTTGTTGTGGATAGTAGTGCGTAATAATGGTGGATTATTAACCACTAAGTGTTTGTGAACATACAAGAGTGTAACAAAGCAGCGGAAGTTGTCTTTTCCTGCTCTCTCAAGAAGTCCACGGGGAGGTTTCAGTAAAACTCCACACATTTATTGAAACCTAGGGAAAAACATATTTTACTGTTGATTCATCATCATCAAATTAAGGAAAGCAATTGCCTAAGAACTGCCAATTATACTTATTTGACACGGGCTAAATGCACACCTCGTGCAAGCCACAAATAAAGAGAAAAAAATCTATGGTTATAGTGGTTTAAATAATAGGTCTTTACCTATGAAATTGCCGTTCTGGCCATTTCAAATCATAATATTTTTTTTGGCTGATAATTATAATATTTAGTTCTTACACTTCCGCGCACATTACACTTTAAAACGTTTCGACTCCGAAAGGAGGAGTCAGGATTAAATATAAAATAAAACATGCGCAAAAATCCGTAAAAAAGTGTTTTATTCTAATGATAATTATAATTTCAAATTATTTTTTTTAAAACATGGAATTCTGTTTTCGAGAATCGTCATTTGTTTAATAGTTAGTGTTTTGTTTTCAACACATTCGAACCTTTGTCGTCGTCATGGATTAGTTAAGAATTTGAGTAATTATGGAGTATGAGTACCGTCGTGGCAGCAAAGCGGCACAAGCGGCACGCAACATCAACGATGTTTTCGGAGCAAACATTACAAACGAACGCACCACCCGTTATTGGTTTGCCCGCTTCCGTTCTGGAAATTTTGACTCGAAAAATGAACTCCGTGGTCGTCCGAAAACTTTGGTCGGTAATGACTAATTAAAGGCGATTGTGGAAGCTTATGAAACTCAATCTACGGCTGAATTAGCAGCAGCTTTCGACATTAGCATCAAAACAATATTGGTCAATTTGCGTCAAATTGGCAAGGTAAAAAAGCTTGACAAATGGGTACCCCACTCAATGATCGCCAGCGCGAAGTACGCGTCGAGACGTG
Source organism: Calamotropha paludella (assembly GCA_927399485.1). NCBI lineage: Eukaryota > Metazoa > Arthropoda > Insecta > Lepidoptera > Crambidae > Calamotropha > Calamotropha paludella. The sequence continues at coordinate 24,139,672 of OV656803.1, read as the reverse complement.
TCTTGCACTGCTCAACAGGCATACAAATGAAGGAATTCTGAACCGCATTGTTACTTGTGACGAAAAATGGATCCTGTTCAACAATCGTAAGCGCTCTGCAAGTTGGTTGGACCCTGGTTCAGCACCCAAACAATGCCCTAAACGAAAACTTACCCCCTAGATTGGTGATGGTCACTGTTTAGTGGTCTAATGCGAGTGTAATTCATCACAGCTTCTTACCAAACGGGACGAGCATTACTGCAGATGTGTACCTACTGTGAAGAACTGAACACAATGATGGAGAAGCTCGCACATCTTCAACCAGCTTTGGTTAATCGTTCGGCACCACTGCTCTTGCACGACAACGCGCGACCTCATACTGCACAGCAGACGGTCTCCAAGCTACAAGAGCTGGGGTTGGAAGTTCTTCGGACCTTGCGCCTACAGACTTCTACTTTTTCCAGAATTTGGATATCTTCTAGGCGGGAAAAAAATTCAATACCCGAGAGGCAGTACAAAATACCTTTGAAGAATAGGGTATTTGACAGATTTTCGTAAAGCACTTCAAAATGTTCTAAAGTCGCTAAAGATACGCTTGACAAATCTTTTTCTTATATTTAGAGCCATTTTAATAACAAAAAGATAGTTTTAATAATTACATTTTGTATTTCCCGCTGAAACGCTAGGTCACGTGACAAATCAATAGCGTGACGTCACGATGTAATAGTCTTTATGTAAACAATACGCGAGAGGTTAGTTTTTCGTTCATGATTCTTTAAAAAATTGGCTTCAAAGACATTTTGTTTATTACATCGTGACGTCACGTGCTCTGATTGGTCGTTGAGACGTTTCGTGTAAATGATGCACAGATTCAAAAACTCTAATTTTTATTTACGAAAATAAAATATTTAATCATTTTTATTTGTAATTTAAGTAAAATATTATTAATTAGGACCTTAAATTCTATAGTGTTCAATACAATACTTATTTATTTGTCAACTATGTCAAATACCCTATTTGTTGCCTCCCGTCCAGCTGATTTCTTTAAGAAGGGCATCAATACGCTAATGCGTTGGCAAAGATGCATTAATTGCATGGGTGATTATTTTGATTAATAGAAATAAAAAGTATAGAAAAAAAACCGCTTCATTTATTTCATGAAAAACGGCAATTTCATAGGTAAAGACCTAATATTTATTTGAATAATATATATCACATTATAGCTGTTTAAATTTGCAGGATAATTATGCTTTTTAAAAATGCATTTTCAAGTAACTTGACCAATACATTCATATCAGCAAGTCGAATAAAAATGAGCTTATATTTTAATATATTCTTCGTTTGAAGTTAATCTAATGAGTACCGTAACTACAAGGAACCTTATCTTTTAGTTTTGATTTCAGCCGTACAGTTAGCAGCGGTTGTCCAAAGAATTAATTTAGATATATATTATGATAAATATTTAATCAATGTAACCTGATTAAATCATGACTTAGAAAATTACATATGGTGGTAGGTACGAATGGTACAATTAGGTATAGTAAGTGCCAAGAACCGGTTGTCTGCTCCACCGAGTTCTTCATAATAATAATGAATTAGGAGTTTATCAAAATTATTAATCGTAGGTTGTTCAAAATGAAATGGTTGTGAAATCATTTTATTTCGTATATCAAGAAGATTGAATTAGTTCTTCTGTGATGATATACGCATGCAACTGTATCGAAATATTGAAGCCTCAAAAGAAAAAAATATAGTAATAACAATAATTAAATAAATCCGTATAACTCTCAACAATTATTTAGTGCTAAAGTAAACAGAGCTATGGACACTTTGGAGAGTAAGTAATATAACCAATAACACAAAAATAACTATAAGGATGACCATTACTCTCGGAACAAGGTGTTTATGTACACCGCACAAAGTTATGCCCCTACCAAGATTCAAACTTTGTTACCAAATCAAACCCAACCAAAGGTCCCGACCTTTGATACAGAAGGTAGGATAACAACCGTAGCACCAAGCGATCGTCCTTGATAATACCGGTTAATAATCCTGTTTTGCATAATGACTAGAGGCCATGAAAGTTTAAAAAAAATTGAAACAGATACCTAATTATAAGGACATTTTGACGGTGTTGCCTACACGGTCAAAAGGACAGGCATTTACTAGTACTTATTACTATACCAGTACTACCACTATTGGTACAAAGGGGTTACGTTGCCACGAAACACAAAGTTTTAGAACTATTTTAATAGCGTTCTAACTATTCGTAGATACCTCTGCTTCAGATGCGTCGCAATATGTATGGTTTACTTAATTTACTTTAGAGGGAAGGTTTTGTTGAGGATAGTCGATTATTGCATAATAGTATTTATGCTGTATTAATTAAGGTTTCTTTTTGAGTTTTATTGCGTTTTAATTCATAGGGTGCGGGTAGTTTATAACCACCGATTATAAGACCAATTTTATTATTTAATCTAAAAATATTATAAGTCACATAAGAAATTAGTTCGAATACCTTACTCAATGTCGATCTTATCATTTTCATAAAATATACAAAAAGTCAGTCTCAAAATAATAAAGATTTTAGAAAGTCTCATTGAGGAAGGAAAAGAAACCTTCTTGATTGTGTTACCAATTATGGAGAAATATTTTTCAAATCACAAACGGCTTTATCAAGGTCCTTTTCGAGTGGATCTTTTCTATTGAAAATTATGTTAAAAAAGACACCTGGTCCGCTTGACTTGAATACCAATTGAAATTCACTTATTACCTATCTTTGATTCCGTAGAATAGGTTTGTGAAGGCGCAAAAGTAACGTTTTATGTAACATTTTGTAGGATTTAATGCTGTAACTGTTTAATTCGATACAAAAGGTTATAAAAATTGAGGAATTTAATTCATTTTTACAATTTAACACTAAAACCCTGGGTACATCTATAGATATAGAGTATAGAAGCGGCATATCAAAGCAATGTGTGTACAATCAAAAGCACATCAAGGTTAACAAAATAAAATTAAAACGGATTTTATTACAATGGCATGCATAAAGTAGGTCCAATCCTCAAAGTTTATAGCTTGATTTAGAATCGTTCGACATGGTTATGGTGGTAGTAAATAACGGATACGGGTTTAATTACGTACTCACTAAAATAAAAAGAAAAACAACACGAAAATTGCCATTGCAAAATGACCTTTATAACAATGCCCCATTCTCCAGTAATACTGAGCTCTCATTTTGGCCGGCAATCGTTCTTTTAGTGCCAGTTTTAAGTCTTCTAACGCTGCCTTATTTTTTCCAGACTTGAGTAGAACTTCAGAGCGAAGCCATAGTGCGAGAGCTAGCGAGACACCTCCTTCGATCACTTCTTCTTCCCCTGAAATGAACAACTATTGTCATCATCGGTTTATTTATGTTCGCATTTTTTGCTGTTGCCAAACAGACACAGAATACCTATTTAATGTGACACAGACACTCCATTAACGAATTCAAAAACAGTTCAAAGCCTACGAAACGCTGCCGTAGTTTGGTACCTGAAGATAATATTTTTGGTCATCTATGGAATGACTGATTTTCTTGAAATTGGACCAACTTTCGTTATTATGAGCTGAGCATGTTGTCCATAGAGAGATTGGTTTTATTTTGTGTAAAAAGCATATTTCATATATATTTTTGTATAAGTATCACCGGCTTTCCAATAGGATGTATTTCGCTTTTGTGTACTTCTCTAAGCATTTGCATGTCTTTTCGTATGAATCGACGCTTGTAAGTATCGAAGTGTTCCAAAAATATTCAATTGATTTCAGTAAAGAAGGTAATAAAAGAGAAAAAAAGCGTGTTTACATCTTTAAGGGGCTTGTAGTGACTTACAAAGTTAAGTTTATTTCACTTACAACTTCCACAGTGACGACGGTGCGATTTTATTGAGTTTTGTAAGGAAATTCCCCGAGCACTTCGACACACAATTCCACAGCGGGGATTTATATCTTTACGGAATGTCTATATTGTGTTTTAGCATTTTTTTGATATTTTTGTTTAATATTGAGTTTTATAGTCAAATCAATAGCAAATTTACAGAAGTTTGGTATGTTACTATAAATATTACAGAGGTTATGTGTGACTTTTAATTTCGCTAACCGGTGTTTCTATTAAAATTGTTTTGCAGCAATATTGAGAATATAAATACCGTGCTTTAAAACAAAATTTGTGTACCTTTTTTTGTATTTGTAATATCATTGCAGTCTTTCATTATGGTTTAGAATTAATGATGAGGTAATCTTATTTCTCTTGGGCATGCCCTAGATACTTTCCATGAAATATAAGAAGCAAGGAGTCGCAATTATTAGCCGCACGTATAGATCCTGTAAGTTCTTCTCTCCTCCTATAATCTTCGAACCATCATCGAGGGAAATGGGAATAAACTATGTCACAATGTTGGGAGATATAGAGTGGACATTATTTATGTAGAGTACTTTTGTTTATTCTATTCACTGGGCTAATATTAATCGGTATAACTTTCAAAGTTGTTCTTCTTCAAACTGATTTTATTTTTTCTCCTTGAATATCGAATTTCCGTTTAAGGTTTGTTCTTTTTGGGGTTATAATTTTGGTGGAACCTTGCATGGGTTTCTTTTTAATGAAACTCGTCAATAATTTATTAAATATTATTATAAAAAGAATTCTACTGTTTCATTTCATATGATGGAAACTTGGCATTTTATTTTTAGAATATCAACTCTAAAATAATTGTTTAATATCTCTGTTTAAACGAATTCCCCAAAAAGTAATTAATATCGGATCTACTATCCATAAAAGTCTATGCATTGGTAGGTCAAACGAGATGCAGATAATGTAAGAAGCCTCTTTCTAACGCGTTCCTTAGACTAGACGATAAAACAACAATACTCTTCGAAGGTGCGGCACCTCGAATCACCGTATCTGAGTGTATGAATGGATACAAATAAGAGGCCACCTTGCCATTCGAAGAGCTTTAGCCGTTCATGGTTTAAAAATAAATATCTTTAATACCATAAAATATTCTAGCCCTAAATACTGTTATATAGAACCTTTCTCTTTTCTTTTTAATTATTTTGAATTTGGAACTATAACTCAGTGTTATGAATGTTATTCTTAGGCTTTTACTGCTAATATGGTAACAAACACACACACACAAAGTATTGTCATAATATAATTAGGATATAGTTCTGAAATCAAAATACTTTATCATATATACCGATACATTTTTAAATTTCAGATGTTGAAAACCGGTTACATTATATACTTGTTATCATTTTCAGATCTTCATGTTGTTCACTTGTAACTTGTAACAAGCTGTTGTTACAAGTTACAAGGCTGCTCTACAGATTTATAACCATTTATAGGCATTTTATTCGCAAGTTGATATACGTCTTTCCGCTTACTAGCCTCCATCGACATCATTGACAACATACGAGTATGTTGTCAATGATGTCGTTGGAGTTGTCGTTGGATACACAATATCATGTCGGATTTAACGAAACGAGCTTGTTACGCTTTCATAGAAATAAGTGGAATTTCGCACTAGCGATGTTTTCTCGAAGGAACCATTAATTAAACTTGTTAACTCTACTATGTAGTTTACAGCGTTGTCGTTCTAAAAGTGCATTGTTAGTAAACTTAGTTATCGATGGTAATACCTTAATATATTTAATATTTCTTGTCAGTTAAAAAAATACGTGTACGAGAATATTTTAAAAGGCAGGTAACTATTTTTTTATATTTATGACTGTTTCCTCGGGGCTGACGTAGGACACTCAGAAAATTTAGACGAATTGAAAAACCAACTTATATGGATAAGTTATCTTCCGCGATTTTCCAATCCGCTTAAGACACCTTCTTCTACTGCCTCTTTGTAAGTGTTATGGTTTGAGAATGTTATCAATCTTAGTAAGATAACAGAAAGCTGTTAAAATATCTGCCGGCGATAAAAACTGTCTTTTTCCCTTTTGGTGCGAAAAATAGTGGTTACCTAGAAAGTTTTCCGGGAGTTTTAAAAATTGCTAATTTATAGATTTTGATATGCTCTTTCCGAATTACGACTTGGCCACCTCGTATTTTTGCCGCTCGCGCCGCCATATTGGAAAAATCGCGCTTGAAAACAGTTTCTTGACAATATCTCCTTTGCGACTCATTTTACGATAAAAACAGTTAAAGGAAAAATAAAACTAGAGACGATTGCCTACAAGTTACGTATGTGTCTTTTGTTCATAAATTCAGTAGTTTTGGCGTACGGGCGCCGCAAAATGTACGCGATATAAACGAGATTATTTAGGCATTTAAAAATATATGCATATCCAAATGCGGTTCGAGAGATCATTGCTAAAGCTAGACAGCGCTTCCTTCTTGAATAATACAGCTATAGTAATTCTAAAAAATAAAAATAAAACAACTAGGTATAGATATGCATGCTTCGCAGCATCAGAATATAAAAGTAAATTAAATATTGCGTTGCTACCACCAACAGCAGCAACAGCACGACAACGTCCAAATTCAGCAGTGGTATGGAAATGAACAAAGTGCAGAGCAATGTAGGTGAGAAAAAAAACAAGAATGGGCTAATTCCTATCACCACACTCGGACACCCAGCTCCGGAAAGCTTGTTAAAACTTATTTCTTGCAAATTCAAAAAAGGATGTCAGAAAGCTTGTAGCGGTACCTATGGTAATACCCAAGTTCCATCACAAGATAGCGCTGATGAAGAAGAAATGGAGACTATTATTGAGCAAACATATGATCAAATCGAGAATGAAGAGGATTGCGAAGATATTGATAATCCCTTCGCGGATGATGTAAATGAAATTCCGGTCTGTGACGTTTCGATTGGTACTACAGACAATTAATTCGCAATACCTGGTTCATAAAGAATAGCAAAAGTGAAGGAGGGAGCGCTAAATGTCAGGATTTTGAATTGCTTGTAGATTAGGCCTATTGGGGATACCAGGTTGAAAAAAACGCGTCGTTTATGAGGTTTTGGCCAAAACGCGTTTTGGAGTAAACTTTGCGGCGCTCGTAAGCCAAGATTATTGACTTTATGAAAAAAAGGTTATTACATAAATTGTAGGTAATTGAATGTAATATCATTTTCAATATACAACTGTGTTTATCGTAAATAAGTTGGAAAGGAGATATTTTCACCTCATTTTACGAGGAATCATTTTTCCAATATGGCAGCGTAAGCGGCAAAAATACGCGGTGGCAATGTAGAAATTGGGGAATAGCACATCGCAATCAATAAAATCACCAATTTCTAGAACTCCCGGAAAACTTTCCAGCCCATATATACCAAATGACTATTAAACTGTTGATTTTTCATTTTAGGATATAAGAAAAACTCACAGGCTGCCAAATCAGTAAGGAAGTCCTAAGTATCTCTAAGTAAGTTTTAAGCACTGAGTGAAGGGTGAAGCAGGGTCCCGCGAATCCTGGTATTTGGTCACTTATTGCTTATTGCAGTGAAAATTTCGAGCAGGCGTTTCGTATATACTATTCGGCGTTAATGCTGCATTGATTTTGTAATGGAATCGACACCAGATACCCTACTTTTAAAGTAAAAAAAACTAGGGTTTTTATCTGCGCTTCTTTATCTTTCCTCTTTGGTAGGTGTTAATTTGTTTTGAAACAGACAAAGTATTGTAGATTATATTGATAAATCCAGGATTCGTCACATATCCCATTTTCGAAAATGCACCTAAAAACTCTACTTCAAATTTAGTAAACATGTCTGGGCAGTTTTCGAGACGGGCCTGTTTTCGAGCTTTGGCGAGGTGCTGTTTGCTAAGCCAGCGCGAAAATAACCTTCTCACGCGAAGTCGCTCGTGAAGAATCTTGTGAACGCTTCTTGAACCAATCTGCAATTTATTCTGAATCTACTCGTACGTACGACAGTTTTTTAACTTCCCGCTAAGCAAATCGAAGATTTTCGAAAAATCGGGAAGTTATTGTATTTACCCCGTATTGCAAAAATCGAGTTTTCATCAGATCTCGACGTTTTGTGGCCTTAGGAATCTTCTCTGACCCTTCCCGCGATGGTGTTTGTATGTATGTATGTGTGTGTGTGTGTTTGTGTGTGTGTGTGTGTGTGTGTGTGTGTGTGTGGGTGTATGTAAACCTCTTAAAACTTTTGAACGGTTTGACCGAATCGAAGCAAACCAAATGCGTTCCAAAGAGTTTCATCAAACGTAGATTTCCTAAAAATTTTAACCGATTAGAACCGGTAGATTTCGAAAAAAGTAAAAAAAAATCGAAAAGAAACTTTTTAAATGTGGTTTATAACTTTTATACTACTATTACTGCCATAACTTTTGAACGGCTTTACCGATCAATTCCAAAAACTAATCAGCTCTTAAACTCATAAAACTACGCCGATCGCGCCCAAGTGTGTCAAAATCGGTTGATTCGTTCGTGAGATATCGTTGACGAAAAAAATCGAAAAAAATGTTTTTTTTGTATTAACTCCGAAAATTTCATCTGATAATTTTTTTTTGTTCCAATAATTTTCTGAAGTTTGAAAATCTACATCAATTGCCGCCAACAGCGTAAAAATCGGTCGATTCATTCAAAAGTTATGGCAGTTTGAAAATTTTAAAAATCGTGTTTCTTCAAACTTTTATTGGCCTCGAAGGAGCTCGAAGATCTCAAAACCATAGTATATCTACTTCTTGAGATCCGAGAGCTCAAAATAACACAAATTATATTTTTAGCTCGAAGAGCTCAGAAACATTGTATTGAGTGGAATTTTTAGCGCATTAGCGGGAAGTTACAGTAATGGCCTTTAGGGTCAACCGTTTACCAGATTTTTTGTTTAAATATCAGCACCCTAACCATTATATAAGCACTGATTTTAATTTAATTTTATAATAGTAGAAGACAATTTAATACTGCTCACATTCACAACGGGCACTCTCCCATTATGGCATAATTACAGCATCCATCCATCATCTTTGACGAGAGTCACTGAATGTCAATAGAAATAGCATAGGTTTCCGGTCGTGACCATATTAAATAGTAAAAATGACTTAAAATAAAGGTACATTTAATAACCTGTCATAGGGGCTCTTAGAACAGCCTGGCTTGCAAGACCCAAGGCTTTTGTGAAATCCTCTGTCTTAAGAGCGGCTTGGGCAGCAATTCGTCGCTCATATGATATCCTTGCGTCCTTTCCGCGGTGGATTGGTTGGATGCGAGAGAACACTTCTTGGAGCGCACCCATTATCTGCAAAAAACCCCCAGAAATGTAATTATAATAATTTATTTTTGATTAACTTTAGTTGATATAAAAATATCTATATCGTTATTAGGTTTTAATAAAAAAAGTGACAAATGAAATATTTTCTCCTCAAATTATCTTACTGAATTTTTATATCATATGTGATGACATTTTTTGGTATATCGTGGTGTTTACCTATAAACGAAGAAAGGTAAATTTTTGTGAGCATATATTTTTTTAAGATGTCGAGAAAGTCAGGTTAAAAATAAAATATTTTAGAAACGGTTTTGATCTATTGGATTTACAGTAAGTCTCTGTTAAACAAAATATAGAAAACTGATATAATTAGTTCTACAATTATGGTATTCACTCGTCTAAATAAGACGTTAATGAAATAAAATACACCGGAAAGGCATTTATATAGTTTTAGGAGCCTTGCTCACTGATTAACCCGACATTTAATTTCCTGAAAATACGTCTTTTTAAAATGAAAAGGAAAGAAATGTTTTATCTCATTGAAAACCTAACGCAAATATCAACAATATTTTCTCATCGTTATAAATAATATGAAATTAATTATTGCTTCCTTTAGAAAAGAGATTAAGTAGATCATTTTTGTTTACAGCAAGAATAGATCAAATGAGACTTATAAACCAGTTCAGAAACAGAACCAAATAATAGCATCGATTGGAATAATATAAAGTGGTGAACCGCCTCCGGCGTCTACTTCTCGAATGTGCAAAATTTTAAAAAGACAATGATAGTATGAATTTGGAACCTAAAACTATACAATTATTTAAATACACAGATAAGAGCGGCGTTGTTAACAAAGGATAATTAATTACTTGAACGAATATTGCGAGCTTTATACTGTGAGCAGCAAGCCCATCTACTGTCATAATTTGATATTTCTTCAAATTATATTGATTTCTAATAGTTACATTTAGGGTGGAAACCTGTGTAACATAATATACCCGCGAGGTTACCTAATTAATAACGATCAGTTATACCTATTTTAATTTGGTGCTGTTGCCAAATGCTCATTAATCAAAGAAAGTATTTTCACAAATTGTGTCATAACATTGTAACATTAAATGGAATTGGTCAACACAGAATTTACAGTACGTTTCAATTCTTATAAGTTGTTTATATTAACGGTCACGGCTTAGAAGTTCTATTCCACGCAGTGTCGGATTATAATTTAAATATGATGTTATTGTCGGCCGAGAAATGTTAATTCATGGTTTTAAAGGTGATATTAGACAGTGGTAGGTACTTTAGTTTAGGAGTTTTAAATTGTAAATTGACTTGTTAAAGAATTGTATAAACATTTAGTTCCAGAAAAATTTTGGAGAGAATAAAACAAAATACCTATATCTTGCTGAATTTAATAAAAAAATGAAGCGGTGGTTTTCTAATCATAACAATAAAGGTAATACGCCTAATAGTTAGTCACGTACAACATTTTACAACATAGCTAAGAAGAAAGGAGCGATGCGTTAATTCTTATGAACATGCCCCCGGGCGATGACAGCTCTCCTTTCAACACATATGGTCATCTTCTTCAAGCAAAGGGCAAATCTTGACTGTTCCATTAGTGGTCCACACATCTGCTACTCTATCCACACCATTGACCAGGATAGAGAACGACAATACGGTCAAGTTTCCATTTCATTGAAGGGAGATGGTCTACTTTCAAAACGACTAGGGTATTTAACTTCAGGTAACAGGTTTTTGTATGATATTAACGCTAAGCTGTAACTTAGCAGTTTTTTTTCCAACGACTTCACCAAAATAACTTATTAAAGTTAATACCCACATTAGCTGCATCTTCGGACAGTAAATTAAAATAAGCCTTCAAAAAGTTGCCGATTTCGTTACAAGCGCAAACAAATGAGGTACCATTATCAAAATAAATATCGGTTTTTCGCACCACCCAATACATTCTTCGCAGAGATGAGAGGAAATTATTACTCGTCAAATCACCCACCAGTTAAATATGTATTGCCTTGGTAGTGAAATATACAAAAATGAGGTCTTAGAGCTTAACCAATCCACAGCCTCTTTCAGATTATCGAATGCCAGAATCGGACCAGCATAATCTTTTAAAGGGGTAGCTAGATGAAAGTTGCCATTGTGGTAAATTGCCCATTATGGGAGTAACAATCTTCCATTGCATACGATTTCACAAAACACACTGATGAAAACATGATTTTGCTAAGCTTCGACTACCAGTTGGACAAAATTGTTCCCTTATATTGGCCAACAACGGATGGCGCAGCATGCATTAATCTTTTATGGTCATGATTAAATAATAACTTAGTGAAAGGGTGAGCGGACTGTAAAATGAAAGGGTGTTTCTTTTCAAAAGGAAAGTGAGAGTTTTCTACACGATCTACACGCAATAAATTGTTATCGTCTAGAAAAACATTAAATTTGCTGAGTGGACTCTTCTTTCCTAAGGACTTTTCAGACATTAAGAGCCGTTGCTCAGGGAAATATCCTGATTGACTTATTCGAACAAGTAAATTGAAAGCTGCCCGAAGTTCTTCATCGTTTATATGATTAGTTTTAAGCGTTGCTTTTTAAATAGCGAAATGAATCTTAACACATAAGCCAGACAATGTTTGATCCTTAATAAGTTAAAAGAACGAGTAAAATCAATCAAAGTATTTTGGTTGTCTGATTGTTAGTATCGTATAATTTTATCAGGGCTGTTGACAACAGAACACTATCATCCGAGCTTGATTTAGTTTATTGAAGCACACTTTATAATTAGGTAACGAATTCAATCTATCTTCGTTGTTAAGAGTTTAGATTGTAAAAAAATTGTGAACAGATTTGTAAGCTGTGTTTACCACCACATCTAGGGCAAGAAACTTTAATGTTATTGCTTTTAGAAATCTGCATACGAGGTTGTTCATTTGCTTTACCGAAAAAAAAAAAAAGTTTTTTTCCGGTATAACTTTTTACGTGCGTACATAAGTATGTACGCACGTAAAAAGTTATACTTCTTTATCGTTACTAAACAAAGATAACTAAAAATTTCCCCCCCTGTTCGGGTTTCTTTGTATGTGAAAAGAAAGATAAATTATATAGAGATCGGTAAGAAGCATCAAAAGATTAACCGAGTTCCTATATATCTGTATACAGAATCAAGTAATATATCAAAAACCTTTAAAATAAACTGTTTAACCAATAGTAATTTAAAAATATTAATAATTTATATTACAAACAAATAAAAAGAATACATAGCGACAGTTAACCTCAAATCAATAATAGCACTTAAAAAAGTTTATAAAATAAAAACCACTTTTAAATAAAATTGTTATATTGTTATTATTTAATATAAAATTGTTATTATAATTTGATATAAACTACTATTAACTACCATATATAATTTAAAATCATACACACACCCACACATTCATAATTAGTGGCCAACTTCATCTTGCTGGTTTATTCTATGTCGCTTTTGCGGCCAACTTCACACTGTAACTTTTGTGTTGCAGTGATGCGCGCGCAGCGTAAAATTTCACTCTCAATATTTTTTCATAACGCGCCTAAAGAAGTATAACTTCAAAAAACTTTTTAATTTAATATGTTTAGAACAAGATTGTTGATTTTTACGAGTTTATTCTAGGGTTTCTAATAAATCTGACTTGTTTCCAAGCAAGTCAAGTAATATTATCAATGTTGTTTATCTTATCTTTCTCTAACCTACCCTTGTATACTTCCCATCAATTCCCCTCCTTACAGTCTATTTTTTGAGTCAATTTTTTTTGTGTATTAATAAAGTGTCCCAATACTTAGTGGGTTCGCCTAGTGACTCTAAGGCTCTTAAACTTTTATTTAATTGATCAGTAACGCTCTTAATATTACTTGAAGTTAGTTTTACGATGAGTTAAATATTTAACAAGATTGACAAATGATTTTGTATAACTAAGCGCTTGTTGTCAAATCGCTCACAGAGTAACTTCCAAGGTATTTGATAATTGCTGGCAGAAAACTCGATTGATAGAATTACCAGTGTTGCTGATCCCTTCAATGACGCTCTAACTAAGGTAATGGAACTTGTTGATATCATCCAAATCACAACTAGAATGTATAAGACGAGATACAGGGAGTGTCATGGAAGGCTAACCACTAAAATATGAACCACTGAATTAAGGTAATCGAATAGTGAGTAATTTGACGAGTTGACGTTGACTAGAGCACGAATACACTTTATCACTATCGCAAAGACTTGATTTTGTATGTTGTGTTTGTAAATTTTGTGGATCTGAGATGTATTTGTAATACGAATTTTCAAATTCTTTCCTCTCCGACAGCTGTACCTCGATATTGTCAGAAAGGCATTCTAATTTCAATAGAATCTCGTCGTAATAGCCGTACAATAACTCCATTTTACTAAGACGTAACTGTAATTTACATACCTCAGATGCACTCAAGGATCCAACCCGTTCAGGTACGAAATAAAATTAATAATATGACCTTTATAACTCGCACGTTTTCTTACTAATTTCTTTATTTTCTTCTTTTTGGTCATTCTAGGGGCAGGTGCGGTTATACTGGAATTTATAGCATGTCAAATATATTTAAATAACTATTACTGACGCTTTACCGAACGATTGAAATAACTTTAAAATGATTCTTAAAAAAGATATTTCATCAAAGTGAACAAAAAATACCATATAATATGTAGGGACTTTTTACAAACAACAAAACAAGCAGAATTTTCAATATCAAATTAATTTATACAACCTTAATCTGTATTTCCAATAATTATACTAATTTTATAACAAATAAATAAAACTGATGCAATAAATTACAGAAGGCAACTAACCTTAAAATCTTTGAATTTACTAAATACAACTTGTTACTTATGAGTGTTAGGTTATTTAAAAGTGAATATCTAATATAAAAATAAATTTTCTTCAATCTTCAGCCACACCTATTTCACAAATCCAATCTCCAATATAAATGATATTTCCATTTGATATTCTTGATAAATAATGTTATTTACACTGATTCTGATAATAATTAATCATCTGGCGTAGTCTAGGAACATGTTCCGGGAAAAAATAGATGAGAATAACTACTTATAGAGAACAAAAGAAAGATGCCAAAAACATGTGGCGGCGATTTTTTAATCATAACAATAAAGGTAATACGCCTAATAGTTAGCAACGTACAACATTTTACAACATTGCTAAGAAGAAAGGAGTGATGCGTTAATTCTTATGAACACATTTTATATATTGATTGCACTTGTATTAATGTCAAGTACATATGTTTTAAGTTGGTAAGGCATAATAACATTTTGTAATCTTAGCAGAATTGGTAAGTAAAATTAAAAGAAATTTATACATGAAAACAATTAACTTGTCTCAGGTGTCAGCAAGAGCTCGAACCCACATCTCTTGTGAGTGCTCTTCCAATTAAGCTACTGATCCTTAACCGACACGTTGAATTATCCCAAGTAGGTATTTCATAAGTTAACACCAGCGCCGCCTCTTCAAGTTCTTGGTATTTACAAGTATTGAACAGCCGATAAAGAAGAAACAGCGTTTATTGTGTTTTAACAACTAAATTTTTACATATAAAGAAATTATTACCAGAAAAACTTCACTTTGTGTTGGGTGTCAAGCGGAACTGAAACCCAACCCTTGCTATTAAGGCTCGTCCAATTAAGCTACTGAGACCTTTCCAGATCCGTTGAATTTTTCCAAACAGTCCAGCCTAACCTAACCTAACACCTGGGACGAGTTGACCTTTTTCTTTCTATAATTTCTTTAGATATAAGAATCTAAATACTTTAGGTAATCTCTGAAACAATTGATCTGATTCTTTTCTTTTAGTAAATAAGGATAAGTTATTATTCTTTTGAAGTCGGATATTAAAAAAAGCAACCGTTTCATTAAATTATCAGGAGTTCGCTCCCTAAGTGTTAAATTAATTCACTTAAATAATCTTTATAACTTTGACGCAATATTTAGGAGAACCAAAACAATCTTAGTGTGATCAGGGTTTTTGTATAGTCTTCTTACAGAAGATATAACTTTTACAGGATAAACAGTGTGAAAATCTAATTGACGTAAAGTTTTTATTTAAAGTCAGGTAATTGAAGAAATAGAAGATTAAATTGTTAATCATCTCAGTGTCGTTTGGAAAATTAGGAGGAAGGGGTTAGGGGTGCAAGGATAAGTACATTAATATAACACAGTAAATCGCTCAGCTCAGCCACATGTTCGGCTCCGTACGCAGTGTATGCTTTCAAAATTGAATTTATGTTAGTTGTTCCACGTTATAAACGTATCTCAATAAATCAATGGTATTATTGCTCTTGAAACGTTGTTATTAAAGCGCAAAATAAATATTTTGCTTATTATGCATTGGTTATTTTGTGTTATAGTTACAGGGACTACGTTAAAATGTAAATACGCTTAAGAATATATTTTAATAAATGTTGCAAATATGGTAAAAGCACACTTATTGCAACAAAATAAGATTGCTCGCTTACTATATATGTGTATATCGCTCGGATCTTAAAATATGTTCCTCAATTCACAGGAAACAGGAATAATCGTGCGAGTCAATTCCCGGTTAAAACTTAGTGTGCCGTATATTCAGCAGCATACGTTCTAACATTGTGTATGAACGGAGTAAATACGAATAACTTTCTCTGGACCCCATACACTGGAAGCCCTTAATGAACTACCTGCCTTCGAGCAACAATCCAAACGACTGTTGTACAATGTGAAACATACAAAGAATTGGCGCTTAATTGTAAATAGTCTACGGTATATTTTCAAACGTGTTCTCTGGTAACATAGATAATTACTAAACTATGAAGTTGCGAATACAATAAGGTAAGGTTCTAATGTTTTCACTCGATAAACGATTGGATATCTTGTAATGAATTGTGTGGTACATAGGGTAAACTATTGATCAAAGATTAAGATTGATTGCGATGGAAAAGTCCAAGAAAACGGAAAGGCATTGCCATAACATTTAGGATTTTTTTACCTTGGTGATTGGGGAGTAGTTTTATTTAATTATTAAATTGAAACAACAAAACTTCAAATTCGTTACGTGTTAACATATGCGCCTTACACAGGATACAACTTCAAAGTAAAATATAGATATAAAAATCTAGCGGTTAATGGCTTTAAATACAAAAAATATAATCATTTCGTTTATTGCCGTAATCGTGGTAGGCCGTGATTTAGCGTCTGAACTAAGACAAAGGTTAAGTAACAATATCAAATGGTAATAAAATATTAATAAACTTTATTCGTTCTTAGAATGAGTGCTAAGCCATAAATCTTGCCGTCATAAATCATGTAGAGTTAGAATCCGCCAATTAGTATTTTACTATTATGGTGGGTGTGGTCCACTCTTGTTACAGTATATTAATACATACAGGTGAAAGGTCTTAGGTAAAATACATGCTAGTACTATACGTTCAATAAACATTTATGTGGTAATTATTTATCAGCGGGAAAAGTTTTCAATGTTGAATCATTCATATTTAAAGATATTGAACAATTACTTTAAACTCATTTCCTTCCGTATCTTATAACAAGAATTTGTTTTTATAGCCTTAGAGTTAAAATAACAAAACAAAATAAGTAGTTACTATTTATAATAGCTCAACGAGAGCCGTGGGCGTTTCATAGAACATTTTTGTCAGAATTGTGAATGTAATTAGATAAATAGCAAAAAATAATTCCGTTTCGTTTCCAAAAGATATTTACCTCTTTATTGTCCTTGACAGCTTCCACCTTCTTGCCATCTTCAATCTTTTCGAATTCCTGCAGCCAATTATTGTTTTCTGCAATGGCCACAATATCTTCAGCAAGCGTCTTGAAGAAGCCTTTTGTGTTGGAGTACAGAGTAACGTCACTGCACTTTGTGGCATAGTCATTGTCGAAGACTTCGTAAATTTGTGACATCTGAAATTGTTAAAAATAGTTTTGAGCTATGCTTTTTTGTAGGTTTATACATTTCTAATAATTTAATGTTTATGTGTTAGAAACTCAATGGCGAAGTGGTTATCGTGTTTCGTCTAATATTGTGCAGGTAAAGCAACTTTAGATTACTTCGGACCTAAGGTAAAAAATACATCAAACATAAAAATGATTTAGAACTCCTTCGTGTTTCAAAAGATATATCTAGCCGTTGGTCTTGAGTTCGTTAGAAGTATTAACATCTGTTGGGTCTGTTAGGTTATGTTATGGCCCATTTTTCCTTACATCCGGCGCTGTTTCTTTTTGTAGAGGAGACCTTCGCTTCAGCAGTGAGGACATGCAAAAGCTAACTGACTCTATTTTTAATAGTCATATTTCCCTACACAAAGACGATTATTTTTTTCCAAGTTGGGTGTCAATGTGTTTAGCCATCTGATCCGGCTTAAGTTTTCAATTTAGCATATCATTATTGATTTCACAAGCTTTTACTTAGTTTCAACTGCCCTGGTGTCTGACTGTCTGTAATAAAATCTTAGAATTCGACCCATACTCCGGTTTTTGATATATGAATATAAAAGATTTAAAAAATAAACAATTCACCTATAAATATCCAATAGCCTTAATTAATGAACAAAAAACATTACAGCTATTGAGATAGGTCGATCTATGACACATTAGTTCGAGCTGATCTCGAAATTCTTAAGCTAATCTGACTTTGAAGCCAGAAGCTGACCCTGAGAACTTTATAATAAAACAATGCAATCCTATCACATTCGAGCTTGTTTGATTGACCGGTAATTGATCGAGTGGTAGTGATCCTATTTTCGTAGGCAACTGGCCCCAGATCCCGAAACACACATGTTTGCATGAAGAATACGTGCATTTGTACCTGAGTCCTGAGTATTTATATATTTCTATGAATTTATGATATAAGTATATGAAAGTGTTATGGATACTATTGTAACGGATATACATACTATCCATTACCCTAGTATCCATAACACTTTGCAGTGCTTACTTTTTTTGTGTATTTTCAAATATTTGAGGTTATTGAGCTCTTGTGGGGCCTGAGCCAACATAAAAGGGAATTAAAATTTTTTCTATTCTAATTTTAAGTAGTATCTGTTCGATTTAATGTTTATAGGTGAACTTTGACATATATGTTCAGAATTGATATTTTTGTATTGAAATATTATAATCATATGTCTTGACAAAACTCAGGTCCTAAATCAGTGGCGTGGCGTCCCTTGGAGGCACTGTATCAAATTAGTCAGGGGACCCAAATAAGGGGAAGGATTTGACAAAAAAGAAGCAAAATGCTTGCTTTAAATTAAAATAAATATTTATTGATTATAAGTTATCGCTTCTTCCTAGAAATTGAGGTAGGTTCCTTAATGGGATGAATTTTTTGAATTTCAGATTTTAAGCATCTTTTCAGAGCAATTAATTGTTCACAAAGATTTATTGAGATGTCTTTTTTATTACTTCGATTGAAGAATATAGCAGTTTCTCCGGTTTTAATACTTCGAACGTGACCTTAGTAAGGTCACAAAGGCTCTGAAATCTTTGTTTAGTTTGAGAAATTAATATATAAACAGCAATAGTATATACATTGACTTTGAAATATGATTACGGTTCGGAAAATCTCTCATCTTGTGATAAATCCAAAAAACTTTTCATTATCTTTCGCCTTTTATTTAAAAAGAAAATACAGTTGTTAACCCCTACTCATTTGCTAAATCTCTGGACTCATTTAGCAAACCATTGATGAATTTTGATTTCTTATTTCGCTCAGTCTATTCAAAAGATTACTTAATAAAATATTAGCTTTCTGTAAGTCATTATTCTCATGTTGTAGAGCTTTAGAAACAGGATTAATTATTTCAAATAGTGAAGAAAAAAAAGTGGCAAGGACTTAGAAATCATAACCCTCTAAAATGTTAATTATATTTTTATAATATTCACGTTCATCTTTGTAGTGGAAATTTAATTTAATTTGTACAAAATTTTCATGATTAAAAAATATTTTTTCTTTACGTCGTCGTTCGTCGTGGAAGACCATCTGGTAATCTTGTTAAGGGTAATTTTATATTTTTCAGATGAAATTACACAACATTGCCCAGCGTTTTATACTATTGCTAAAAAAAGCACAATGAACATAATCGGCATTCGGGGCATGCTCGTTTATAAGGGCTTGTATTCATCCATATACACCCAACATAACATTTGGTCCATCGTAACCCTGTTTTTAAAATTTCAGTTTTAAGTCCTTCTGCACTGCACTTCTAATCGAATTTATCGTGTCAGTGTCAATATTTAATTGAGTGACATTTTTCATTTGAAAAAACTTTTATTTTGACCTGTGCACAAACAGGATCTCAAAAAAGACATCTATAGTATATTTCTGAAAATGGATTTATAATCTAATGATCAGGAATAATTACTTTTTCTTAGGGGTGATCCGCTTTTCGGCACACCATTGACATGTACCTATGTAAAAAATATTTCATAATTTTATACAATCTCGTGAAAACTCACGATCACACGATACCACGGCAGAGTATGCCTTTTGCATAAATAAAAATATTTTTACCACACATCTCAAGATGTGGTCAATGATTTAAATGAAGGTCTGAAAATTACCTATAATTCTTAGATTATACACGGAGCTTATTGATATCACGTAGAAATTTAAATTATTATCAATTTTCGGCATCTTTTACAAGTATTTATAGCAAATAAAAAATACTTGGTACACCCATTCTACCTTCAAATTTAAATTTTAACTATCATTTATACAGATAAAAAATGCCTTACGAATTCAATTTTTCGACAACAACGTGTTCATTATTATTTTAAAGTATGACTAAGAACTCAACTCATTTAAAAATATTAACCGATAAGCGAAATATAGCATGATGCATTACTTCGATACCTCTTTGCCTTACGAAATAAATTTTATATCCAAAGACATGAAATTTCAATACAACTTGAATTTATATAGTTAAAATTGCTTTAGATATAAAAATTTAGCAGTGCTTTAGCTTTAACAACAAAAAATATATTATTTATATCAAAGATATTTTAGGCAGGGAAATTGGTAGCTTTATAAAGAAATGTTGATATATTAAGATATAGTACATCAATACATTTACGTATAATAGTTTTTTTGTTTTTCAGTTTAAAGTTTTTTTCTTCTCTTCACTAAAAATAAATAGTAGGTGATTAATACTCTGATAGTTCGAGTTTAATAGCTAACGAGATTGTTCTACACTTCTTTAGTGAATCAACGGGTAATTAAATCAACTTGTCCATTGTTCAAGATTTTTTTACAGGGAAACAAATGTTTGCTAACTACGAGCACCGGCACCATTAAGAAACAATGAAATAGTTACAATTTTGTTGCGGCAAAATTGAAACCACTTGGTAAGGTGAACAATAAGAAACCCTGTTTTAAAAGTAACAATGCCATTATATAAAAGCTTGTCGTTAAATTGCATCGAAATTTGAAATGCGCTCGCAAGAAAATTGTGCAGTGGAGCGAGTAACTTTAGTTTGTGTCTGTAGATATTTAGGTCGATGTTGTTTTAAGCATCAAGTTCCAATGACGGTTAAATCAATAATAACAATATCGAAGCTACTGAAGTAATTTTAATATAAGTTGGCAGGTCTATAATATGCTCCTCCAGACTGCCTACCTTTTTACCTTGTCGGAGCAAGTAAACAAAGGTGTTTACCATTTCTCCAGGTTTCAGGTGAACGAGCAATTAAATTAACATCGTATCTCCAGTTAATGAGTCAGTTTTCGTTAGTGTTTGGCATTAAAATTGCGAAAACACACCTATCATAATTTAGTTGTGTGGGTTTCTATTGTACATAATTTCATGGAACTTTCTAGATGGTATGAATTCCTTCAGATGAAGCAATTTTAATTTGAAACTTTATTTAGATGTAAAGCTTGATTCAATCGAATAAGTTGTAACGAGTTTAAGCGGAGAAATAAGGACCAGTATCACCCTTCCTTAGAGCTGAAAATGAAATGATCCAGTATTATAAATGACTTGTTTTTATCATCCCCAATGATTGTGAAGATTGTCTTTAAAAATGTAAAGAAACGTTCAGATGGTCCAAAAAGATCTTGATGGGTTTGCGATATGGTGTAGTGGTAATTTATTAAAATGGAATCCCAATAAATGCTTTTTTGTCCATTTTTTCAGAGAAAAAGTTGTCGCATTTCTCATTATATTCATTGTGTAACCAAAGGCAAAGGGAGGTTGATACAGTTCGTGACTTGGGTATTGTAACTGATAATAGATTAATGTTTAATATTTACATAGACAACATAGTCCCTAGGTGCTTTAGGATGCTTGGATTTATGCTGTGCAACTGTAGGGAGTTTATAAATGCTCATAGTAAAATTTGTGTATAAAACTGCCTAGTCAGATCTATACTTGAGAACTGCAGCTCTGTCTGGTCAACCCCCTCAACGAAGATCATAAGAAAAGAGTTGAGTCGATGAATAAGAAACTTCTTTGACATTTAACGTATCAATGCCGTATAACAAAAGATCTTAAATCATAGGTACAGGCAACTTTTAGAATATTTCAAAATTCTAAGCTTAGAAGTTCGTATAAAAAGTTTTTGTATAAGCTAGTAAATGATAAGCTTGATTGCCCCCAACTATTATAAAATGTTACATTGTATACTTTTTATGAACTGCCTCGTCGTTCTCATTTTAAATGATTTATGCCTGAAACATTTAAAAGTAATTCGGGTCATTTTTCAACACTAAATCGCGCACAGTCATATTATAACAAGTTATCTACAAAAACATATTTAAGAAATATGGAGCTTTCATTAAATCTATTACTCCCACGAAAGAAAGAATGTAATTTAAAAAGTACTCAGACTTGTGAGTGAGCCTTTTAGAGTTATAATTTTATTGTGTCATTGAGCCTTGTTTTATCCTTGTGTAAAAACTTTAATTTAGATTAAATTTAAATTGTAATCGTTTATCATTCATTATAGTTAATGGCTTTTGAAGCACATTTTTTATTTTTTCTTTTTCTTTATTTTTTCTTTTTCTTGCATCATCGGAAAAATTGTTTTAGTTTGCATGTTCTGTTCAGCCCGTAAGTAGAATGTAACACATGTCGTGACAGCCTTTAATTAAGACATCGCTTAAGATTGGATCCTCTATATATAATAGGCTTAAATTGTGTTGAAGTGATTATTCTTGTTGGTTTCCTCAAATGAATAAATAAACCTTTTGGGTACGGTTAAAATATTGTTTTCTAGTACACTGTATATTAAATAATAACTAACTAACCGGTACTATACAGTATACTATTACATGACACCAAGTAATAGTGTACTGTTTAGTCGGAGCTTTGGCCGTATATAGTTTGGATTTAGCTTCTGTGAAATTAATGCAAACAAATGTCAGCAGCAGTTAATTACAAATTTCCATACTATATGCTCATTTTGAGTACCTCGAATAAAGATTCATTTATTTATTTTATAACACGTTTATTACGTTTTTGTTTTTATGTATCGTTTATATTAGATTTTTTAAGTGTTGTGGAAAGTAATGTAAAGTAAATATGGTAACTTCTTCCACTTCTTTATTCGCAATACTAGAACATTTAAGCGTCCAACAAGTACATTTTGTATCTTTGTTGTTGTTGTCTGTGGTTCCATTGCCCGATGATCGTAACTGAAAGCAACACAAGCTAAAATGTCTACATTTGCGTGAAGTCTTAGACCTTAATATTTATTATAAATATTATTTAGTTATTGTCTATGCTTTCTATTCAGATAAATTTTGCTACTTGCGAATTAGAGAATAATATATGCATCACTCAGATTTTTTCAATTAATAATACTACTCGGCTTATTAAAGCCGTGCTGGCTAATATTGCATGGGAACAGAATTTGTCTAGGACAAATATTGAAGTTGCATTGGCAAGTTTCTATGCTCTTGTCAATAAAATAATAGATAAATACGTACCACTGCATAAAAAGGATTATAATAACTCTTATCCTATCTGGTACTCTTTTAACTTAATAAAAATGATCAAGAAAAAAAACAAGCAACACAAAAGATGGAAAACATATGGCAGATTGTCAGATTACGAAAGATTTTCTGATTTAAGGCGGCAAGTGAAAAATTTGGAAGTTTCGAGTTATGATTTATTCATTGCTAGATCGGAAAGAAACATTAATATATGTTCTAAACATTTTTGGATATTCGTTAAGTCTAAAAAAATGTTAATAGCATCCCTGATCGTCTAAGGTTGGATAGTGAGGTAGAAAACGATGGTCAAGCGATTGCCAACTTATTCAATAAGTTTTTTCAATCTGTATTTGAAAAAGACAGAACTGTGCCAGATGTGACTTTCAGCCCCATTGAAGCGGATTCTGCCATAATCTGTAACATCAAAATTACACAGGATATCGTTGAAACTTACCTCAATAAAATTAATGTTTTTAAGGGAAGTGGGCCGGACGGCATACATCCGTTATTCTTAAAAAAATGTAGTAAGGAGCTGTCATATCCCGTAACTCTCCTATTTAAGCTATCGTTATCTTGTGGTGTTATGCCTGACGACTGGAAGCGCTCCTTTGTTGTCCCGATTTTCAAAAGTGGTGACAAACATGACGTGCGGAATTATCGTGGCATCTCGAAGCTCTCTGTTCTTCCGAAAATGTTTGAGAAAATTGTTTACGATTCTCTTTACCCCGTTGTTAGCCCGGTTTTAACACATCATCAGCATGGTTTTATAGGTAAACGTTCAACTGAGACAAATTTGTGCGAGTTTTTGGAAGAGGTTCTTGAAGAAATGGGAAAAGGAGCTCAAGTGGATGCTGTGTACACGGACTACTCTAAAGCATGTGATAAAATATCTCATTCACAACTAATTTCAAAGCTTGGGGCAGTCGGTGTACACGGTGATCTTCTGCGTTGGCTAACGTCGTACCTTAAAAATAGATGTCAAGCTGTTACAATCAAAGGTTTTGTTTCAAGTTTTACTCCAGTTTGCTCGGGTGTGCCCCAGGGGTCTCATCTTGGTCCCTTGCTTTTTAATATTTTTATCAACGACGTCATTAGTTGCCTATTAAACTCAAAATTATTATTGTATGCGGATGACACCAAAATATTTTCTGCCATTAAAACTGAAAATGACTGTAAACTGCTTCAGAGTGACCTAATTCGATTATGCGAATATTGCTCACGTAATGGACTTTACTTAAATATAAACAAATGTCACACTATAACCTTTACAAGGAAAAAGAAGTTTATAACGTTTGATTACAAACTTCATGACAAAACTTTAGAAAGGGTCACCGAGGTGAGAGATCTTGGGGTTCAACTGGATAGTGACTTATATTTTGAATCTCATATAAATAAAATCACAGCAAAAGCGTATCAATTACTAGGTTTTATTTTACGACAAAGTACAGATTTTAAAAATGTTAACACATTAATACTGCTTTACAACTCATACGTTCGATCCCAATTGGAATATGCGTCTACTGTGTGGAACCCGATGTATTCCAAGTATGTAAGCAAGCTTGAAAGAATTCAGAACAAATTCATTTCTCGAATGAAATATAGGTTTAAGAACTTTTAATGCTGATAAAGTTGAATCCCTCTTGACTCGCAGAGAGCATAAAGACCAAATATTTTTATATAAGATTGTCAATAGTTTAGTAGATTCACCGTTCTTGTTAAGTAAATTAGCTTTCAGGTGTTCCCGACCCAGTGCGAGGCATAAATACACTTTTTTATTCCTAATTATAAAACAAGGTACAGAGCAAATACTCATATTATTAGAGCGTGTAAAAAATATAATAGTACTTACAGCGCCATCGACATATTTCACGAAAAATTTTCACGATTCCGCAGGTATTTAAGGGAATCCGGTACCGGATCCTAAAAGGTACTTGTGTTATTATTATTTTAATTAGTATCTAACTTATTTAAATTTTAAGTATTAGTAGTAATAAGTATTAGTAAATTTTAAGTAACGGTAGGGCCGTTAGATTAATTCTTGTAATTGCTTTTTTTATTAAATTAAAAAAAAAATCACTTTTCGCACATACTTTTGTTCAACTAAATTATGTTTATAAAACTAGCTTTGGAAACTCATTAGGCTAATGTACTATTTTAGTTCTAAGGTTTCAACTGTGTTATAACATGCTGTTTGTTTCTTTTAATAAATAAAAAATAAAAAATAAAATAAACAGTCAAAAGCACAAAGCTAGTCTCTTACATATCTTTTAACTTTACAAAAACTAGGTTCTTTTCCTTAAAAAACTTTAACACACAGAGTCAAGATCAAGCTCTGCAAAAATTTTTAATTTTCGTAGGTCTGGAAATAGATTTTTATGTTATATATTTATTTACTTACATACTTTATGATGTAAATACGTAATGTAACCTGTACATGTGTTACAGGTGATTATGAAATTTTCCACCTAAATAACCCAAGATGATTTAGGTTAAAATGATTACAATTATATTATTGCCATCCTTCAAACTAAAATGAAAAGCGTTATTCTGGGAAATTTGATCGAAAACAAATATAAATATTTGAATGGATATTTTTTGACCTCTCTCTTAGAAATAGAGTCTAGTATCTTGTCAAACTTTCTATCAAAAACAAAAATATAGCTTTCTAAAACTTTTCTTTCTTTGAGAAAGGTCGTTATTGAGACCTGTTCTAATATAATTTATAAAGATTCCAGTGATTTGAAATTGACTCTGTATAGGAATACACGTTTTTGAGTTAAAAATGATAGTGCTTGTTGAATTTTTTTTCATCATCATCTTTAAAGGTGTTGTGTGTTCCTTAGGCCACTTGAGGTGAGTTGAAATCATTGGAGATTAAATACTTGTTTTGAAATAAAAACTATAATATATATTATTCTAAAAATGCTGGAAAAGCTTAGAGTTTATTTATTTTAACAATTGAAATTCCAACAGCATTTAAACTAAGAATAAGACCAGTACAGTTTAAAAAAATTACAAACATCCTATGGTTATACAAATAGTCGCTAAGCTACAGCCAACACTCAAGGCTAGGATATAAAAAGGAATTATTAAGTTTTATAAACTAGAAATCGTTAAATACAAAAATATTTTTTGATTGAATTGATATTGAGTATATAACTATATTATATAATATAATATCCCATCCACATAAGCATGTTTCAGATTATTTTAATTTTGAGATTTCATAATTAATTCAATAGTATATCCAATTCGCCAAATCACTTGTTGTAAGGGGATGGGCGAACCAATATACATTGGTAGTATGCTTAGATACATGTAACAAAGGCTTGTGTCAAGTACGGCTCCAGGGAAAGCAGAGTCCAATTTCACATCAATTCGGGACTGTTCAAATTTCCATTTCCAATATCTTGAAGGAAGCTGATATCTTACATTTGAGTTTCTTACGCGTGAGGAGAATGACCTACTGAGTGACACATGATTCAATAATAATTGACAGTTACTAAAACGGTAATCAAGGTAACTAAAACTCCTGTACATACCGTATCTAGTCTTATGGTCATTTCAGTAGGTAATCATATAGGGCTTGCGTTTTGTAACTACGTGTGTTAGGAAATTAAAATGTTTCCATTACGTGTAGTTTTAAATAGTTAACATACACGTAGGACAAACCCTAAGTTCTTAAATGGCCTACTAGTTAATTGATCTATGAGAAAAGGGAATAGCAATTTGTCATACAGTAACACTCCTAAGTCACGAGTGTTGTCATATACTATACTTTGATTATCGTACCCTTAAAATAAATTATACTCATATGCAATATTTTATGAATGAAGCGAACGCAAAAGCATTTATTGTTATATATTAATATTTTATTTTCCTTATACATAAAAAGTCGTCTTATTTAAATAAAATTGAACATTTGCGCAATCTTGCAAATTATTTATTGATGTACATATATATTTGTTATTATCAGAATACAATAAGATAC
Organism: Calamotropha paludella; assembly: GCA_927399485.1. Classification (NCBI taxonomy): domain Eukaryota; kingdom Metazoa; phylum Arthropoda; class Insecta; order Lepidoptera; family Crambidae; genus Calamotropha; species Calamotropha paludella. The sequence continues at coordinate 24,112,468 of OV656803.1, read as the reverse complement.
TTAGCTTATGTGAAGGATTTATTTATATCATGGATATATGTATTGTAGAGAAAAGGTCCGAGTTAATCCCTGGGGAAATCCACTGGGAATACAAAATCCGATCCATAACCACTAACAACAGTTAGGTAAGACCGTATGAACCTTAGAAAGTTTCCACGTATACCTAGCGTCATAACTTCGTTTAGCAGGATGACGTAATATGAGCGATGAAAATCTTTTTCAAAATCAATGTAGTTCACATTGACATGGTCACCACGCTTCATGCACATACGTGATTAAACAAACCAAGTAAATCACTATAGAACGTTTACTTGAAAACAAAGTCGTAGGTTTGATATATTATGGACAATTTTAGGATCGATGAAGTCATATACTAAATGTCCGTATACTATGGCAATAGTACTAAATAGTAATTGGATTACTCCTAAAAAGTTCAATTTTACGTTTATGTAACGACAAACTGTGTACCTTTTACCATGTAGATGGAAATATACCTAAGTTAACCCAGAAAATAGTACATATTCTTTGTAATCACCTCGTTTAAATATATTTTAACGTTTTTTTATACTTTCAGCTTAATTTTGTAAACTGCAAACTGAATCGGTACTACTTTGCGGTTCCGAAAGTTACCAAAAGATGTAGTGCAAAAAGGATTGGAAAATATGTGTTAAACTGCCCCACCCTCTCAACTCGAAATATCTCCGTAAGAGACTTTTTTGATTAGTTTGATTCACCCCGCAAGGATTTGAATGGGACCAAAATAATTTTGGGTGTGATTTAGGCATTTTGTAGGTATAGTGTTAATAACGTTTCCACACTGCATTTTTTTAACGCACTACTGCCGACGCGCTTTTTGTGCGAATGATCATTTGATGTAAATTTAAACATATTTTATCAAAGATTCTGCAGTATCATAAACAAGCACAAGAAGCCATTTAGTTAACAGCGCCTTACATTTATACTTCGAAAGTGGGTAAATATTCAGCTCTTTCTTTACTTTATAATATAAGATTGAAGAAATATAGTCATAGTGATTTTTTATCAATATTATCATAAATATCCGAGTCTCACAGTCTTTGTTTCCTCCTATTGTTTTCTAAGCAAGAAGTATCATAGGGAACGTTTTCATGTTTGCGTAAGATAACTTGTTGGACAAGTTTTAGTTAGTTTTTTGTTGAGTACAAAGGAAAGCATAACACAATTCATTTTGTTCATCTGAAGATTTAATTATAAATCGACTGGGACATTTTCAAAGCAGCTTAAATGTCAAATACGTATTCAGTGGCCGTTTGACGCTAAAGGTATTTCAGACTGCTACATTGTCTAGACCATTAATTTTCAAAGTGGGGGGCGCGCCCCACTAGGGAGGCGCGAAGACATGAAGAGGGGGGCGCGGACACGGGGGTGGCGGTCTCACTCCGGCTGCCCGCGCATTTCCGCGCCGTACGCGCCTTGCGAGAACACGTGTGCACTTAATGCAAAAACAAACAAGCGACGTGCTATTATTATTATTTGTGTGTAAGAGTAGTGACAGTGACCGATTATTTCTTTTATTTCGCTATGAACTCTGCGAAAAAACGCAAATATAATGATGATTATATTAAATACGGTTTTGTTTCTATGAATAAAAGTGGTATCGAACAGCCGCAGTGTGTTATTTGTTATGAAGTACTGAGCAATGATGCTATGAGACCTTCGCGTTTGGAACGTCATTTGTCAACAAAACACAGCGCTTTAAAAGACAAGCCGAAGGAGTTTTTTGCTTCAAAATCTGCAAGTTTGAAGCGCATGAAATTGGATAGTACTGGAACCTTTGCTCAGTCATCTGAGAAAGTGCTCGAAGCTTCATATGAATTGTCGCTACTCATTGCAAAAGCCAAAAAAAGCCATACTATCGGAGAAACACTCGTTAAACCCTGCTTATTAAAAGCAGCTGATATTGTTCTTGGAACAGAAAGTAAACAAAAAATTTCACAAATACCTCTTTCTGACAATACTGTGAAACGTCGTGTTGATGATATGGCTGAAGATATCAAAAATCAAGTAGTGGAGGCCGTGAAAGAATCATGTTTTTTTGCAATACAGTTGGATGAGAGTACGGATGTTGCGCAATGTTGTCAACTGCTAGTTTTCGTTCGGTACATACAAAACGAAACAATCAAAGACGAGTTGCTGTTTTCAACAGAGTTAGCGACAACTTCGAAAGCAATTGATATAATGACAGCAATCTCTGGATTCTTTGATAAACATGAACTGTCATGGAAAAAGTTGATAGGTGTTTGCACAGACGGCGCTCCAGCAATGCTTGGATCTCGTTCAGGATTCGTGCAGATGGTCAAAGAAAAAAATCCCAACGTAATTACTATTCACTGTTTTATACACCGTCAAGCCTTGGCAGCTAAAACACTTTCAAACGAACTCTATGACGTCTTAAAATTATGCATTAAAATTGTAAATTATGTTAAAAAGAGTGCATTAAACACGCGGCTTTTTACGGCTCTCTGTGAAGATTTGGGCACAGAACACAAGACATTGTTATTTCATACAGAGGTGCGTTGGCTCTCAAAAGGCAATATGTTGGCCAGATTATTTGAACTGCGAGATGAAGTGATTCAGTTTTTAGACATTCAAAAACAAAGTAAATTGTGTGTTGAATTTAAAAAAACATGGGTCCAAGTAATATTTGCTTATCTATCAGATATATTTGATTCTTTGAACACTTTGAACTTGAAATTACAAGGCGGAGACTCGAACATAATTTATCATCGGGATGCTATCACGGCATACATTGAGAAGTTGCAACTCTGGAAACGCAAAATTTTGGCGTCCAACTATTCCTGCTTTCCTAAACTATTTGCGATCACAGAAGAAGCGTGCTTTAAGGAGATTTTGGATGAAATTGATACCAAGAATAAAATATCAAACCATTTGCAACAGCTCACGAACGAATTCAAGCGCTACTTTCCCGATTCGTGATCCTTTTCACGTTAACATAGAATTGCTGCCCGATACATTACAAGAGCAAGTTTTGGAAATCAAAAATGATTCTGCAGCCCAATATGATTTTGAGAAGATGGATAAGGCACAATTTTGGGTTAAATATCTCAAAGTTTATCCCAGCACAGCAGAGCAAGCACTAAAACTATTTTTACCCTTTTCAAGCACTTACTTATGCGAAAAAGCGTTTTCAGCAGTTGTAGCAATAAAAACAAAGTACAGAAGCAAACTAGATATTGCTAGTGATCTACGTTGTGCACTTTCTTCTATTGAACCCAGAATTGGAAATCTTGTCAAAAACATGCAAGCTCATCCGTCACATTGATTCTTCTTATAATAAGTGTGTAAAAGCAATATTTTTTATAATAAAACATCGGGAAATGTAATTTTGGACTTTACCCTGATTATTTAATTTTACAATTGTTTGGCGAGCCCACTTGCTACTACTTGCTGGGCCCTGAGCCTAGGGGAGGCGTAGGCACCTTCATTTAAGCAGTAGGGAGGCGTGATACTTATAAGTTTGGGAACCTCTGGTCTAGACAGTATGCGTGGGCGTGATGTGTTGTTACTATATCCGTGTTAAAAAATGCAGGATATTTAAAAATTCAAATATTACCCTTACATTACTTAATTTCATAAAGTTTATGAAAAAATATAGTTTTTGATTTCTACTCAAGTTGTCATGTGTGATAGGCAGAAAGTGGGCAGATGATAGTATACATATGCATCTGGGTGTTATAATTACGTTGAAACCTTCATAGGTTTATATATAGCGACACACCCAGGCTCTAAGGATGAATGTGAAATGAGGTGTAGTGGATTAACGCCACCTATCTCTGCCAGTCAGCTTCTATAATCGGGAGAGGCAGAGATGTGTTAAAGTCGTTGGTAACTCATAAACTCTCTCCAGTGGACCCCTCTGGATGAGGGGTTTGCCACCTCGGTGGCAAGTTTTAGTGTGACTCTCTTTCGCATAGCGCATAAAGTCTGGCTCGACGAGAAAGCAGCCCAACGCAGATATGCAGAAGGGTTTGCGAACTCGGCGAGATGGCTTAGAGCGACGGTAGAGGGCATACAGTTATCGTCGGTCAGACATATCATCTGACCTCTCCTCCAGTTGTAGCGATTTCTACGTTCCACTGAATCGAGGAGAGCGGACGGATGAGAGCATGCGCCTGCGTTTGCGTGAACGATTGCGCACTTTAAATATCCTGCATCAGTGGCCTCTACAAAAACAAGGGTGACCACAACTCTTATTGCGGTATTTCGCTTTTGTCAGCTTCGGGAAAGGCGTTTGCTAGAGTCTTATTAAACAAATCCTGCCAATTTGGCTTTCGACCATCTGCGAAGCTATCTTTTCTGTGCGTCAACTGCAGGTAAAAAGTAGAGAAGAAGGTCGCAGTTGTACCTCTGCTTTGTTGACTTGGAAAAAGCGTTCGATAGCGTGCCTCGTGAAGCTCTCTGGTTGGTGTTGGAGAAGCTGGGATGTATGGAGAAGTTTGTGAGACTTCTGAGACCCCTGCATGATATATTTGCAATGCTGTGTAGCTGTACACGGTGAACAGTCGAGTTTCTTCGCCGTCACCTGTGCCTGTGGAGTGAAACAAGGGGGGCGTGTTGGCACCTATACTGTTCGCCCTGTACTCTGTAGTAGTAGTCGGGGAGGTCTTACAAGCTGTTCCTGAAGGTGCTCACATACGTTTCCGCACAGATAGTGATCTCATTTATTTGGCTAGACTAAGGGCGCGCACTAAAGTATCGTATGCATTAATCACATAGATTATGAACGCAGCAACATTGAGCCTTTTCGATGGGAAAGTCATTTTAGGGCGAATCAGCGCCAAACCCACTAGGGGTTAAAGTAGCCGACTTCGCCGAAATCGGTCGGACAGATTATCATCATCAGTTTATATAATTTAAAACAAAAACAAAAAAAAATGTTTTTAATCCTACAAAAACTAATAATATTAAATAATTATTTATAATAAATAGTTTTAAATTAAAAACTATTTACTGTAGTCTATTTCTGACTTCAAAAGAAGAAGCAACCAAATCACTGTTTTAATAATAATTAATTTAATCTAATAAATGTGAATGGAAATGTAAAACATTTGCGATATTGATGGGCACGCGGAGACAGCGGGACGAGGGGAGGGTATTGCTTTAGGTTAGGTTAAAAAAATGGTTAGGTTAGGTTATAAGAATAACATAAGTTGATTTTCTGATACGTGAAAAGTTAATAGATAGTTGATTGTTGAAGCATTAATTAGTAAGATAATATGTGTATTATATTTTACGGTATGATTGTTACTCGATTGTCTCAATGAGAGCTATAATAAAAATTATTATTCTCATTTTAACAACGTGTTTTATTACAGGAAGCATTTATTTTATAAATTTCCTAATAGGATATTGGAATTATATATAATTCCGAGGAAATTCACACATTTTCTAGGATATCTATGCATCAAATAGTTTTTCAAACAATATTTTATACATTTCCTAAATAATATTGGAATTGTACACATTTCCTAGGATATGTATACAATTCCTTGATTTCATACATTTCCGGTAACATACATATTCTTTTTAACATGAAAATTTTTGCTCAAAGATATGATAATAATAGTTTATTTAGATAAATTACGTGATTAATGGTAATTGTTATAATATATTATAAATACACATTTTCTTGAGACTCATATTGTTACAACGCAGGGCTATGACGCAATACGCACTGTCATCTGTGTACATATTTAACCCAAAAAATAAATAATAGGCTGCTGAATTTAACTGCTTAATTTTTATATATAAAGAAATTATTACAAGAAAAAAAGTTGTAGTTCCTATTCTGAAGAAAAATTTTGGGCTGGCGCGTTGATCTGGTCATGAAAACGGTCTTAAACATCGGTAAACATATCGTTTCTATTATCGCTCGTGGGCGGGATGCTAAGCAAAATTGTTGTATGATAGGATTTATTTATTTTACAGATAACCTGTTTATTATCGAGTTATCCACAGATCATATCCAGAACAACAGATTGAAATACAAACTCAACTCACTAGCCATGATTTCACCGTGTTCTTAATAATATTTTGTTTTATTCAGGAACTAGACCAAAACTCCTCTACGCAGGAGTCATCTAAAAAAAATTGTTTTGACTCTACCTGTAAGTATAATTTATACCTACTATTCTATATTGTACAATGTAATTTTACAATCTACGTCATAATTTTTTTGAAATGATGTAAATAGTACTGTACACCCTAATATAAAAATATTTCTATCAACAAACAAAGTTTAAGTCGACATAAAGGTGACTTCTATTTCATTGTTTAATACCATTACATAATAATTGCGGCAACTAACAATATAAATATATTCCTGCTACTGTGGTAAATACTGGTCACCATACATAGGTGACCAAAATTTTATTATTTGGAACCCCTCCGTGCTTTAAAGAATTGAAGTCGTAGGCCTTAGTCTAATATTCAGTATTTACTAACCACCAAACATTTTGCGTGAGGAGCCTAGACTAACACTGGCACTAGAAAATTCAAAAAACTAGGTAGTAAGTAATATAATACATTATTTCAGTTTCTTCAAGTATGAAGGATTATTGCTGTTATCCATACTATACCGCACACTACACGGCATATTCATCGTATATATTTAATATAACGATGTAAATTACAAATTATTTAATCCACTAGTTAACCAAAATACTCTATATTGTGTAGACTTGAAGACATTGAATCCCATCTTTGTGAGATAAAACATGTGTGATAAGTGAGCTCAAGAAAAAATAAAAAGTGGTAGAATAAAAAGTAAAATATATCACACTCCGACGAAGCAAGTATTTACGAGTAGAATTTAGTACTTCCATTCAAGAAATTTCTGTATTAGTTATTTGTGCGTCTTTCAATCTCGTAAAAAAAAAAATTTTGGGGAAAAAATGAAACGTATACGTATTACTGATTTTTTACTATTGCGGTCTACTTCTGTATTACGTCTATTCTGGATTTTGGTTATCTATCCACAGATTTTATAAAATAAATATTGATATGCGTTATCCTCATTAATATTATTTACAATAACTCTCCGTGGTAAACTAAATGTAATGCAAGGCTGACTATTGTAAAATACTTAACATACTCAATCAATTGCCTACATAAAGTATCGTATGAGGCAACCTATACTTATCTTACAGATTTCAGAAGTTTTGATTTAAAGGATTCTTTATACAAAATCGAGTTGTAAAAACAGGACAAAATAAGCAAAGAAATTGTTTATTCTATGAAACGTAATGTCGTTTATGATACTCTTTTAGTCTATTAAGAATTTCTATCTATATATTCGAGCACGTGATTCATTTATAACAGGTTTGTTAAGTACATATTTCATAATCATAGAAACGATTAACGCCTGTCTTCCAAATAACGTGACGAAAAGCATTTTGTAACTTGATACCTCAACTAGTGGTGTTTTGTAATGTTATTTCTGGTGGCTGTATAGAAATTAAATACACAGTAGGACCTAGTGTCCCAAACTTAGTATAAATATTAAAAATATTACTTATATAGAAGAACGCACTAGAACAAAATACCTATTTGCGATTATCAGGAATTGGTTTATTGCTTGTATATTTGTTATTAGCTTCTAAGGCGATAAATTTGCCGATAACCTAATTATTAATATTAACTACATAATTACATAACATACACTTTCTCAACTTTATGATCACTGTAATTTTGGAATTTAAGTTCACAATAACAGAATAAAGTAATGACTAGTGGAACTCCTTAAAAATAATGGAACAACTTTTATCTTATTTTATTATCTAGTTAAAAATATGATTAAATATTAATGAAAAATAAAATATTCTTATAGGAGGATTATTGGGTGGGCCTTCAATATACCATGAGTGAACAACACAAGAGTTAATCCAAAGAGAAATGGTCCCCAAAATACAACAGTTTTAGTTAGTTTTCTAACAAAAGTGAATTTATTTCGTTTGTATCATTAGGTTGATATTAAGAATATTGTATTAACAATAATAATTATTACCTTAAGTGTTTACTCCGATCCACCGGGAGGAGAGCGTGTTTCCAATCGCCGAGAGCTGCTCGGTTTGAGGCTAAAATTAGACATGCTGAAAACAGTAGCATCTATTTCTAAAACTGAAACGAGTGCGAGAGCCCGTATGTACCATCTGTATTCGGTTGCTTGTATTACACTATGGATTTTTATAATCTATGGTTGACTTTTGCTAGCATGAAAACTGTTATACATACTTATTTGTTCTAATTATTTATATTAAAAATAATGTGTTTTTAGTTTTTGATAAAGAAAAGCTTCCGGAAAATGAAATTATTAAAGCCAATAATATATATAAAGATCTTTATAGCATTATACCAAACTTTTTGCTTTGATACCCTATGTATACTACTACGAGTATATAATCAATAAAAGATTTAGGTACTAGACAAGGAGGTACATAAAAGCCATAGCTTTTTAAAATGACAGTGAGTGTCACCATTACCGCCATCCGTACAGCTCTGTCCTGTGAGGCTCAATTACTGTATCTTAAGATACAGTAATTGAGCTTAACAGGTCTTATTGAGATCGTTTAGTCCTTTTCTATATGGGACACTTTAAAAAAATGATCTTTGTTCCTGAAATTTATCAGGAACAGCCCTGCCATATTAGTGTAACTCTGGGACTTTAAGCGCTCGTTACGCGGTCCCCGTGAAATTGAGTCACCATAGACCGACATAACAAGTGTGGGTGCTAGCGAGATGGCCAGGTAGCCGTTCGTGAGTAGCTAGCTCACTACTTAGGCCCCTAACTATCTGGTTCCGGTCAGGTGGCGGAAGAACCGTGCCTGAGATCCCGCTGCTCTCCGTATTTGGCAGTATTGTCTAAGTCTGGTGGGGGGTAATTCGTCGCGTCCAAAGCCTACCAACTGAAAGGGGTTTAATTCTTTAACATCATCCTGGGACCACGTGGGTTAAATCTCAAGGATGCAAATAAACTAGGACTTGAACTTATAGTAATAAAAGTTGTATTTTTTAAGTAAATATTGTGTATTTTCTTTGTGATTTCATTAGTTTTAATACAATTGATATTTGGCCTACTCCATGTAACTTCAATAACCTCTGATAGGTTTGTTTCAGTAGACATACAACATATTGTGCGGATCGCATGTAAGTTAGATACAAATATGCCCCCGCGTAACACAATTTGTATGGAAAATGAACTAAGCTATAATGTCAAATCGCCGTTAATAATATTTTCAGATATGGTAAAAAATAAGATGGCCCTGTAAAAGAATATTTGCTTTATTTGGCTACTTTTATTACATAAATTTATAATTTCTTAAAAAATAAGAACGAAAATACATTTTTTACATTCAAACGCGTTTTACTCAAAATAGGATGCAAAAAGTTACACGGAATGTGCGTCACAGGGTAGAATTACCGTCAGATGTTAAACACTGCTGACGTTTCTTTGCCAACGAGTGTTACCCAAGTGGAATGTTCATCATTGGTATTCGTAGAGCTTGCGATAATGACGCGAATCGTCTCTATAATTATATAAGTCAAGTCAACGTCAAATTGAAGAAGAGATGAGTTGTTTTGTTCTTTGATTATAACATTACTAATCGATAAAACTTTTAATAAATAAAAAAAATTACATAAAAGTAAGCCATTGCTTATGCCGCATTTTAAAAAAATTAATCAACTTAAGTACAATAGTTGGTTGGAGTAAAGCATAGAGTGTTTTTTAACCACAGAATCTAAAATAACACGGGGATCGCATAGGCAATTCGAAAATCGATATAACAAAGCAATAAATTGAACGATACGATATTTCAATATTTGAAAATATGAAAAATTGAAGCTGGAGAAAAAATAACACGAGTAAAATGCATTTATTTTTAACCTCTTTATCCAACAGCATCAATGAATTCAAGGTTTACACATTTCATATTTTTCAGTTTTAATTATTGTGAGTGTTAAACACTATTACCGCTCATTTATTGCTAAACCCGAACTTGAAAGAAAAAAAATACAATTTTATGCTACAGCATTAATAAATTCAAGCTTAACACATTTCATATTTTCATAAAAAATATTCTAAGAGCCAAAACCTATTACCACTCATTCGCCGAGTAAAATGCTGTTATTTTTGTCTATTTTACACGATAGGATAAAGAAATGTATAATTAACAGTTATATATTTTTGTGAAAAAATATACAAGTCTTAGTCGCCCTGCACATACTTTGCTTTACTCCAACAAAATAAGTAATTAAAAATCCAAACTAAACACTTACATGAAGTTTGAAAACAATCACTTTACTTCAAAGTGTAGGCGATTTTTCTCTAAACAGTCTTGCACGTTTATGAACATTGTCTTTAATTGAATTACTTGTTTTTTCACTTTGTTACTTAGTTAAATGCACGGATTATATTTATTTTTAAGTTCTCGAGGTTTTGGGCCTCCTTCACATAAACTCGCCGTTAAATTTCGCCCTCGATTTCAATTGAAAGTGTGAACACATTTCGTTAAGTAGATAATTATGTGACACAAATGCGTGAACGCAACATTATCCATCGCGGGCGGTCCTCGGGTGACTGATTTAATTGCGCAGATGTCGTTACAACCTGCGCGCGCAGCTCGGTGGTTCGCTTCGGGCGCCGGGCGGTCGTTGAACAATATTTTTTACCAGTAACCAGTACCAGCTGTTGTAATAATTCGCTCGGACAAATATTTTTTTGCGGAAATTTTATCTACGTATTTTTTTTTTCATAAATGAAGTGTTTGAATGATATCTGATGCCTAGCAAAAATTTGGATGGTGTTTATAAAATATCGCTCTATATTATCTAGGTTCGATTTATTCTGATTTAAGGTTATATTCGTATCTCTACGCGAGGCAATTAGAATACCTTTTAAAATATTTTTCTACAAATAGTACATGTATGTTCGTGCGATATGTACAATAGGGCATTAGAGAGCCATTTGATTAATTCTTTCTTATTTTTTCTATTTTCTATGAAAATCACCACCAAAGTTTAAATGAAGAAACAACCCGCCAAAACGCTTATTCAAATTTCAACCACCCACACACACACACACATTCACTCATTCATTCACACAAACTTACACAAACATGCACGTGTTGTTAGTGACGCCAAAGTGTGCGGGCGAAAGCCCTGCGGGGACTCTCGTTTTAGTAACTGTTAAGGATAGACGTATACCAATATATTGTAATTCTAAACTCGAATACAAGCATTAAAATCAATATTCTATCTTTTTTTAATCAAATATATCTCTTAAAGTATATAAGCCACGCATGCACATTTTAGTATTAATATTAGTTTGTAAGTTTTGTTATCCATTTTAAAACTAACGCCGAAAGAAGGAGCGTGCTCCTCCTGTCATAGGTTATTATTACGTAAATGGAGGCACCCAACTCTTGTCATGTACAAATCTCAAAAGAATAATAAAGATATTTTTTTTAATTTGTAATGCAGCTCACTTGATATTATGACGTCATCTGCTTTTGAACAAACTTTTAGTTGTCAAATCGTATTCCGTAAAACTTGGACTGACATTTACTGTAAAAAAGCAGGTGACGTCACTCCAGATTCAGCCAACCCCGCGCGTTTTCAATCACGTGGTCGAACATGAAATATTAAAAAAAATATTAATCGTTTCTTATAAGAAATCATATATATTTTAAATTAATGTATGGGCTAAATTGGTTTGCTAAACGTTTGCTGGTAAGCCAACACCAGTTTGATCTATTTTTCAATATAGTAATTTGAATACATTGAAATGACTTTATTTTTTTGCATCACAATTTTATTGGAACGTACATTTTAATTTTCAGGGAAAACAAAAATAGTGCAGTAAATTTTCCGAATTGTTTCTTACATACGTTACATAGTGATCAATCACAGTGGAAAATCTAACAGTGTAGTTTTTTCAGTAATAAGTTATTAATGGTTAAATTCCTATCCTAACGTATTTACGCTATTGCATAGCCGAATCTGTCGTTATCCTTTCATAAAATTAAAATTATCACCCGTACAATACTTATATTTGACAGACCCCGGTAGGGGCAGATGTATTTAATAACATAACTAGTCTATATTATGTTATATGTTTATCTATATGTTATCGTAGCATTCATAATAGAAGCCTTATAATGCTTAGTTTATACTTATATAAACAAAATGTTATTATTTAAAATTTTAGTCAACGAGTTGAATGTGGATGAAATCCTGAACGTCTTTCATTCAAAATTAAGACCGTGATTTGCACAAAAACCTAATGTGTATCAAAGATGGTGTAATAAGTGCCTTTTACAGAATTCGACTCAGCGCGAAGATAGAGTTCAATATTCCTAGTCACTAGGTTTGCCCGAAAAATAAGTATCTTAATGATTTTATCAATGATTTGCTGCAAGAGCGTCTGAAGTATTTAATGCTCAGTATTTATTCAAGGCGCTTGTTCATAGTTTGATTTAACTCATAAATATGATACAAATGAATTTAACAAACAAATATTATTCGAAATAATAATTCACAGCCTGAGTGTAACTTTCAAAATGTGCAAACGTTACTTTGAAGTATAATATATTAATAATTGTAAGACATCTAAGTAATAGGTACTACGAAAATAATTACATTAAAAATATCACTCAAACGCAGTAGTAAAGTTCGTGTTCTTTAAAAACTTTATAATTTAGAAATTATATAACTTTATTGTTATCTATTGAACACACTGAAGATTTTAATTTTATTTAACTCCAATCGAATTAAAAGATATTTTTTGCATGCAACCTATGCCACCATAGTTATAAACCCATTTTTAGGAAATATTATATTTTGCACTCAAGAGCATATAAACATACATACTAGAATATCTCGGAAACTGAGACTACTGTTTTAGTGAAATAAATTTAAAAGACCACTAATTCTCCTTTTATGAAAAGACTTTTAAAGACTATTTAAAGGCTTATTTAGATGCTCTTCTTTCAGACCCAGATAACTGCTGTCGGCAGAATCTAAGATTAGAACGAGTATGAATTGTATGAGCTTAGTTTGAGTTGCAGCCTGTAGAAATTTACGGACTCTCTTCAAATAACCAGTAGCTGCTTAATATTGATGGCTAACCTTCTGAAGCCTGCACGGTCTAGTTCAAAAGCTTGTCGAAAAATATCCCCAAGTCTTTGACTTGATCATTCACCTGGAATTTCGAAAAATCAAAGGTTAGTTGCAGAAACTGATTTAGAACTCAATCTCTATCTACCGATTATGATCACTTAGATTACAAAAATATAAATGCGTTAATTAACTTACAAATTCCAACTAGATGGCTATGTAGAAATTCGAAGCAACATAAATATTTTCCGCGGTCGCCACAGTCCACCGTCGCCAAAAAAAATCTTTTGCATAAAGATGATAGATAAAACTCATTGGCAGGTGGTGGAGTAAATATCAAAGAGAAGAGAAGATAAAGCCGTGATATTCGTCTAATTAGAGATGAAGTTCTCAATACAGATTAATTATCGGCGACCAAACATAATTACTGTATAATACGCATTCATCAAATCTGATATTTCACTTTGCCAGTTCTGTAAAAAATATGAGGATAAGTTACTCTATTTAGTGACTATATTCTTTAGCATCACAATTTTATAGGAATGTACATTTTTCGTTTTCAGGGAAAACACATAAATAGTGCAATGACTTTTTTGAATTGTTTCTTAAATACATTACATAATGATCAATCGCAGTCAAAATACTAACAGTGTAGTTTTTTCAGTAATAGACTATAATTAGTTAAATTCCTATCCATCTTTGTGTTGCGTACATATCCCGATAGTATTGAATTGAATTGAATAAAGAATTAAATATTTTTTAAGAAATCTAAACGTATATGTTTATTAGGAAAATAGGGAACATGCATATAAGTTTTTTTTTTATAATCTGCTGGATACCTCATTGTACTAAATTATCATTGCTGATTGCTAAAATGTATTCAGCATGTGACATAACTTTAAGTGACCCTTTACTCAGCGAAATTCTAAAATGACGTGTAAGTGCAGTTGACTGACCAAACGGTACAAGTACGTGTCAATATCGTCAAGCAATTAGCACCTGAGCGATAAAACCACAAAAATGTCTCGTGATTGTGGACCTTTATCTCAGAACAAATTTATAATACCTGAGATATTTTATTTCGACAAAAAGATGATGATCTAGCATAATCAAAGTATCATTCTTTTATCACTCTGACAAAAAAAAAAGAGATAAATGCGTACATATAGTAGGTATCTCATTTGCAAATATTTTTTTATTAAAGCATTATATAACTCTCCTTTTTTGATTCATTTAAAGACAACTATCTCAGGCGGGACTCTCAGAGGTTGTGCCGTATATTGTTGCCGTATATGTGAATTTAACCAACACAATATTTTTAATTTGCTTTATAAAATTATACTTTAAAAACTGGAATTACTAGTCTATTACGATTTTTCAGTTTCTTAAAACCGAATCTGAAAACACTTCAATAGTTATTTATTATACAAGAGTGGAAAGTTCCTTTTTAACCGCGTGCTCGATTTGGATGACCGAGCAAGCGAAGGATTCTAAAGTTGAATCACGAGCGCAGCGAGTGATTCTAAATTAGAATCCTGAGCGTCAGCGAGGGAAACAAACGAGCACAAGGTGAAAAATCTTTCCACTCGAGTGCAATACGTAACTTTTCATCCCACCTCAGCGAGGAAATGACAAAATGAAAAAGAAAACAATTTATAATGACAAAATATTTTTATTTCAATTAAAACACATTAAGATAATCTATAAATTGAAGAAAATAATAAGAAGTAGAAAATAATTAGGAAATATTAAATGTAACGTTGCTACAGTTACTTATGTTAAGTTTAATATTTTTGTTAGGTAATGTTATGTTGGTGTTTGTGAATTGTGCGCTGTTTTGTGGTAAACTATCAGTAATTTTAAATAGTTGTGCCGATTCATTGGATTCTATTGGCGTAAATGTTGGCGAGAGAGGGCTATTGTTTCCAATCTTATGGGGGCTCATTTTAGATGTAGAAGGGCGAGACCAAGAATCTGACAGAGGTTCTTTCAGCGTTATGGCCTCCACGATACTATTACAAATTTTTGATTTACTTTGGATTGAATCCTCTATGTATCCCTCTACAACCGAATTAGACTTCCAGCCTCCATGGCGCTTAAGCGATAGAAGATCAGCCCCTGATTCGGCCAAAAGTGTGGCTGAGGTTCTTCTAAAACAGTGACCGGTGTATAACGGGGGTTCTAAAAGTCCGAGAAAAGTTGCTATTTCTCGTGGAATACTGCCAATTTTATTCTGACCCATAGGTTGTCGGATACACTTTCCGTTGCGATATTGTAGAAAAAATCGTTCAATTGGGGTGTTAGAAGGACGTAAAGCTTGATATTTCTGAACAATGTTTACATATTCCTTGCGAATAACGAAGTTGCGGTCTTTTTTTGTCTTGGTATTTAGTACATTAATTAATAGCAATTCATCAGAATTATGAGAATATTTTGATACGTTATTGACATTAAGTAGTGTAAGTTCATTTGTTCGACATGCTCCGGTTATACCAATAATAAGAACAACCTGTAACAAAAGAAGTATTTATAATCGTAAATAAATTAATCAAATTAAAAATATTGTAAGTACTATGTACAATTTTATCAACAACAAAAAATTACACGTATTGACTTACTTTTGCCGCTAAATATACGGAATCAGGTGCTTTATTAATAAACTTTGCAATTTCAGATGCTGTGAAAACCTTCGATTTTTTTGGCTTATAACCAGATGAGGCTCTTTTTAAAAATGCCACTAATTTATGATAGGTGTCGATATGAACGTCTTTTTTCATCTTAATTGTTAATTTTAGCATTGAATACGTACTCCATAGCGTGCTTGCTTTCTTGGTCTCAGATAATTCTATAAAATATGCCAGCAAAACGTTTTCGGAGAAAGTTTTTGCTCCTTTAGCTAGTCGCCACATGTTAAATATATCGTACTGTTTCAAATACTTCTCTCGTGATTGCTGAGGGAGAAGGCTCATTTGCGCATTATTAACTGTTTCAGTTAACTCAGTTGGCGTTAGATAAACTTCATCGTCGCTAATGTCACTCATTTTAGTTGATTTTTTTGTACAGTTTTTAGGTTATGTTAATTATATTAAGCAATAAAACGTGAAAAACTAGAATGGCGCGAAGCACGCAAATAAAACAAAGAAACCAAGAAGGTTCCAAATTTAAATTTTTTCACAATTTAAAAAGTTCTTATCATAAATTTGGCACCATAGAGGTTACATTAAATAGGTTTAATGACGTTTTGAATTTACAATTATATTGAGTACTCATTATATGTGATGTTCTAAATTCAAATCTACTTTGCCGCTCAAGCGAATAAAATAGAATTTTCCAGCCAGATTTCGAAGCGCAAAATTACACTTTCCGAGGTGGTGGGATGAAAACTTATTTTTTTTTAGGATAATATTGTTTTCTTTATTTTGATAATGGCAATATATAATATTTAAATATAGACATACATACGTGGAGTTATTATGATAGTTACATACCTTAACAATCACCCGTTCAATTTAATTAAGCTTTAATTATCAAAGATCTTTGATTAAAAGTCAAAACTTGAGTTAAAATGGAAATTGTGTCTAAATACGCAAAATGAAAATGTAATAAAATATATATAATTAATAAATTTATGTCAGACGACGCTCTCATTTCAAGAGGAGTGTTTTTAATTTAACATAGCCCTTGTGTTTCCTGAAAAATAAAATTATTTTTTATATCAGTCTAAGTAAAAAAATAATTTTGACCTTAACTAGAATTTGTTATTGTTAGAAAACTCATAAAACACCTCCAAGCACTATTTTGTGTGAATGAGGCTTGATACTTATATCACTGGATCATTCTGTATATACGATTATAACAAACGCGTTTATAACGCAGAAAGGAAATTATAAACTGTCTCGACGTCTCTTATAAAAGAACAATGTTCAAGTTATCTTTTTTATGGTTTCCTCGTTTATTTTACTAAATTGCAATCCTAAAACGTCGTAAGTTATATACTGTTACGACAGAGCCTCGTTAGGGACCACGGCATCGATGAGCATTTTAATACAACTGTGAAATCTTACATATAGTACAGATAGATAAATGACATATCAAAACGTTTATTCAATGCTTGCTATGAACCATTTTAATGTTGGTACTTTAAAAGAGAAAATTCTAGTGAAGCAGCAGTTTTGCTTACTACGAAACTGATGCTACAACTCTATCAATATATTTTGACTATATAAAATAATAGTATTGCAATTGACAAATAGCAGACAATTGAGAACTTGCAGTATGAGGCGAAAAATATAAAAGTAATATACAAGAATTTCCGAATTAATAACAAAACTTTTGCCATTGGCTTCTAGCCTTATAATCGGTGTCAGTCCTTGTATATCTAATGGAATTAATAAGGTTTGTCGGTTCACTAAATTGCTTAACGCTAACTTGTTTTAGAATAATATGTGTAATTAATTAATATTCCTTTTATAAAATTTCATACGACCACATATTAAATTAACGTGTTTACCTAATTTAATACTATTTCGAATAGAAATAAATGTCATCAAAATAGTATAATTTTTCTATTTTAAAATTATGTTTATGTTTACATAATCTATCGACTTAAATCTATCGGTTTGTTTTGAGTGACTGACTAACTGACAACGTACAGCGTATAAACTTAGACTTTAAATTTGAATTAAAATAGGGTTAAACATTCAATTAGAAAGTATTCTGAAAAGCTTCACCCCTGAGGAATTGAATAAGGGGATAACTTGTTGCATGGAATTCCATTTTCCATAGTATTCAAAAATCGGAATTCAATATTCAACGTAAAAGGTATGAAATTTATCGCACATGCTCCCGGCAAAAAGTATTATTTCCTTAACTAAGTTAGTACCAATTATGCAATTAAAGGTAAAGAGGTAGATTCATTTATTCCAGTTATTAACCCTCACTGTAAATAGATTTAATTCCTTTATAGACAACTATCAAAAAACTAGGTTATGCCAGAAAGCCAATTATGATTTGCGAGATGCCAAGTTACATTTACTCGGTCTAGGTGATCTATTCTACTGTAAAATAAGAAAACAACTTATTTAATGTGGTATAATAATACTAATATGTATAATTATAAAATGCCTTTAGAGTATTTATAGCATTTTAATTTGTAAATTTCAGGTTTTGAACATGTATCAATTTTGCTAACTCCTTTGTTATGATTTTTTTATATCTATTTATTTTATAAATATTAGACTTCTTATTTATGGGATGCTTGCACGAGGATCTCGATAATTATAGTGTCAAGAATTAAAGTACAAAAATAACGTATTTGCCACTTCATAAATTTCAGACCTACAATGTGCTATGTGCTGCCGTGGCGTTGAAAGCGACCAAGTAAGTATGAACTCTTATCACAATGTATTAAATGGGTCCTCGCACACCTTGCCTGTGGTGTATTGGTGTTGATTTTACTGAGTTTTTGCACTGTTTGGTCTCTGTAGGAAAAAATCGAAAATTAACTTTCGTGTATTTAAAAATGAAAAACGTCAAGTCGAAAAAGAAATAATGTTGTCAATTTCAAATATTTTAATCGATATTTAACAATTATTTCGTGTTTTAACTAACATTTTTTTAAATGAGAAAATATTTCTATGTTTTCTAACTCTGAATATTGCGATATGATGTTTTGCGTAGGTCATGAAGATGCTAACTTAAATCGTGCTCGCGAATCGTATCGGCAACGATTTATTGATGGTAGAGGAGCGAGCGAGGTTGTGCATTGAGCAAGGCGGAGCACACTTTGAGTCATTTCTACAAATTTGTTGTTCGTTACGAAAAAGTAAGTGTTAGTTTAGGTTGAAAAAGACCCAACATAAAGTGCCTATGTTAGGTATTTTAATATTTTCTTTGACTTGTAATATCCATCTGAGCGGCTTCTGTACATTTTTCTAATGACTCTATATCCTTCCTTAGATTAGGTAAAAATGTACATAAACATTCTGTGTTATTTACTCTTTAATTATATGGAAATAGGGTTGGCACAAAAATGATTTTTTAAAAATTTAATTTAGCGGAAAAGTTTACAGCGATACTACGGTTTTCAAATATTGTAAATAGACACTTTATAAGGGACCATTTAACCCCGTTTCCGCTTAACGGGTATTTTTGTAACACCTTGCTTCAGGTTATTGTACTGCATATTTTATAAAAAAAGGAGCGGTAAAACGAAACAAACTAAACTGTACATATGCCTGGGTAAAACTTTCGTAGTTTACAAATGAACGAAACGTAACGAGTCACAGCTGACTATCAGAATGTATTCGTTATACTCAAATTCTTATGATAGCGCTTGAAACACTTAAGCATTTAAAAGATTACAAATATTATGAGTGTCGTGTGGCTTAATTTGAACTTAGTAGCGCTGCCAGTCTAGATTAATCAGTCTGCAGGGCCGTAGTCTGTAGCTCCCCTACTGTTACTGGAGGGAGATCTTCATGGCCCACACATATTTTGACGTTATTCATACTGGTTCAAACGGCCATTTGTGAGAGATTGAAATGAGAATACCAGGGTTAAAGAAGCGAAGGCAACTCTTAACATAAGCATAAAACAGGTAGTGTTGTGTATTTATAACATAAGCACCCATTGCGCCAACGAGAAAAATTAAGAGAAATAATATATTTGCTATTCGAGTAATTCTATGAATCGACACTCTCTTTAGTTGTACACTGTGAAATGCATTAGAGGTAAACGATTGATAAGACAAGTGAAGGATGCATTGCATTTATGTCAGTTAATATTAGTGGTGTTGCAATAGACATATGTTTAAATAGAAGTAAGGATATAACAGGTAACATATTAACGTAGGTTAGAAACCGACAAGTTCCTTTCCGGGTCGGAAGTGCTTGTGCAGCTATTCGGTTGCAAAACAAACAGTCGAACACAATTTTAATACATTTGAATGAAATTAGTGCGCTAAAATGTATCTTTCTAGATTCAATACTTGTAATATACTTTAAAAAAAATCAACTAGCAATTACGTAAAATAGTGATTTAATAGTTTCCACTTCCAATTAAGAGATTTAATAAACAAGTTTTCATACATTATACTAAACCAAAATTACTATAAACTAGATCTTGCAAGTCAAATTTATCTAGTCCACAACAAGAAAGGATGATGTTGATTGGTTTTGGAGCCCTTATGATCACCAGCAGTACAATATTATATTATTATCACCAAACTTACGTGTGCAAAATTTCAGCTCTATTGAACATATGGAAATTAGTTAAACTTGACTTGATGAATTATATTTTTAAGCATATAATTGAGCGCTTAAAAAATTTCTATGTTGCCTTGTAGAACTTTATTATTGTTTTCTTCCAACAGTAATACCTACTTAGTTTAATTTGCAGACCGAGTTTTGAAATATGTTTAGGAATTCTTGCAAAGTTATTGTTATTATCAATGGCAGCATTTTAGCGGCACATCACTTCACTGATGACGCGCCGAACGGCTTATCAGTGTTATCACCCCGCGAGCCTCGTGTCTCTTCGCGGGCCCAGTAGCGCGGCCTCGTTCGCACCGAGCGGACATCTCGCCGCCTCGCCCGACTGCGCCCGAGAGCGTCCGAAACATCCCGAACGCGGTCAACCCTAGCAACCGTGAGTAGTTATCATTTACCGTCTCATACGCATACATAGCAACATGCTGCGCGAAGCCTTCATGTAGGAAGATTACAGGATTACTTACACATCACTGTTTGCTTTGCCCTGTCGCTCTCCGTGACTGCTGCATTAAGATTTTAACATCTTTTCGGATTTTGAGCGTTACATGACTCATGTTGTGGAAAGATATCAAGGCCGCATCCTTAAGTAAATTTGTCCTCGCAATCTTAATGTATCACTTTGGTTGCTATTATCACGGTGAGATGATACTTCTTCCAGTTCAGGCTTTGCCATTATCTATTCTTCGAAACGGCTAGTTTCGACACGGTGTTGCTTACAAACAGATCGCTGTCATTGTGAAATCTGTGACGACCGACGCCACTTTATGCTTATAATTGGTCTATTTTATAAGTAAAGACAATGTTAACGTTGGAGTAAAAAATAAATTGACTCTGATGGATAATTGTCTCAGTTAAAGAATAAAAACCGATTTTTTTTACCTTCCGTAATTCTATAGTGTGATAGAATTGAAATTGAAAGGATTGAATAGAATACTCACATTGTACCAATTTTGTTGACGTTGAATGCCTGATATTACTTTAACGACAATTACATAAAAATATTGAACTATAACGCTAACACATTTGTATGACGAAATTTCTGCTACAATCAAGTAGGTAAACAGTTTACTTTGAATCAAGAAAAAATATGACACATTTTATTTACTATGATAACGATATACTGATCGTCCCTCACATAATGTATTGTTTTTTAATTAAATATGTGTTATCTACCTCCCATCAAATTCTCGAGTTTTGTGAATAATGTCATTGGAGTTATGATGATTATGACGCACGCAAGAATATGTTTGGATGCCTTGATCAATAGTGAATTGCTTTTAACTAAATAGTTTAAAACCTGCGAAATCTTATAATTACAGTCGACCTTCTCGTGTATTTCATTTTATGTGTGACAGCAACATTTAATTTACCAAAAAAGTTAAAGTTTTCTCTACTTTTAACTCTAACTGCTGATTTCTGAATTGAAAATGGATAACGGATATTTTATCTACTATAAAAACTCTTAATTGGTATTTATCACTTAGAGGTGGTGTTGAAAAATATTTTTATTATTATTGTTCAAATTCAAATGTTCACTTGCTGTCAGCTGCAGAATGGCAGTGATAGCGGTTATCCTATATAACACCTACAATGGAATTTATCATCACCAATTACTATAAATCATAACTATAACAATCAATGTTCTTAAAACACAAAAAAAAATACTATTAAGCCGCTTTTATCAATTCCAAATCTATCCAAATGTAGAGATTAACAACGTTTGTTGAAAGGGCGTGCAGCCATGAATGGAATCGATTCATTACTACACACTTATATCCAATAACACACTCGAACTTTCCAATAAAATCAATGTATACACATACACACATATATACATACATTACATATATAAATTGACTTCTAGCACACTAAGAATTATGGCGTCACTATTATCGTGTCGTGCTCCTTATTGTATAACTGTAAACGAAAAACACCATCATCACTATAGTATTTTAATCCATAGACAAGCCTTACTCCTGGCCTTAATATGCCTGATTATGATAATGAATCACAAACTCGAATTCTTTCACACTCTCGAATTCTTTTATAATGCGCACAGCAAGGGAGTGGAACTCTCTCCCTGCGTCTGTATTTCCGAGTACATATAACCCGTCTGTTTTCAGGGCCAGGGTGAATAGGCACCTTCTGGGTTAGCTCGTTCCATCGTGGATCCTGTCTTTGCCCCCGGGCTTGATTGAACCCATTCTAAATAAAAAAAAAAACTAAAATAATAATAATAAAATACGTAACGAAGGTGTAACGCGATCTAACTAAAGGGTCAGGTTTTAAATAATTAATGATTATCACAAGAGCATGCGATAAACCTATAAATATGTAAAATACATTTAATTATAAAATTATTTAATTTATTAATCCATAATAAAATACCTAACTAGTCACTTAGTTTTCAGTGTTTTCAAATTGTGGTCTGCCTTCAACCACAGATTTATTAGTCAGGCATTTTTAAATAGTTGACATATTAATAATGGTTAATTTTGTTTCACACTGGCATGAACATTTCTTATTTTGATTTTTACAATGTTGAATTAGCTTATAACATAAATTCATCACACGAAAGAATCAAGCTTATATTCATTGCTGCTTAAAATAAAAATATTGAAAGTGAAAACATTAACGAGTGGTGTTGATTGTCAATATGCATCAAAGATAAAAACAATGCGAATCCACACTGAATCAATAAGTTCTTATGATTTGATACACAATTTTACAATAATAAATAACGGTACGGTGTAATTTGCCTGAATATCTTAAATTAACTACAAAATAAAAAGAGATGTTAGACTGCCAGCTAGATTGTTTGCAAAGCATCTAGTTACTTTGCTCAGGATATTGAAACTTACTTTAAGGAAATCAAGGAGCGTTTGTAAGGTCGATATATATATATATATATATATATATATATATACGCGTTGCTGTGTTATAAATGGAAAAACCTATCCTATCTTTTAAGTTAGATCAAATGACAGATAGTTACGAAGTTTGACCAAAATCGGTTAAGTAGTTTAGGAGTCCATCGCGAACAAACAACGTGTCACGTAATTTATATACATATATATATACCCATGATTCAAGTGTAAATGCTCGTATTTCTCATACAAAGGTCGTCGGTGTAAAAACCAGAATCACTACAGTTGCACGAAACGGTATTTAATGCTTTGTGATCTTGACTATATTCTAACTCATGACTTAAACTAGTGTGCTAGGGGTAGATACCTAAATAACATTTTGATATTCTCAACTTTCACTTTCTTACTTTTTATAGGGTGGACAAAATGTTTTCGTTATGATTACTCAGTTATTCGAACTAGTTGTCATGTTAACCGACAGCAAATCCAGTAAAATGAAAAAAAAATCAACAATATTGGTTGAGTAGTTTTGAAATTCGTCGCAAAATTAACAAATATTTGGTCACATTCAATAATACGAGGCTAAAGAAAGACTGGTTCCGGCTTTAATAATTTATATTTCATCGAAATTTATGGAAGCTAGTAGCTAGTGTGACAGCAGCATAAAGGCAAGGTTATACATGTCAATCCTATGCCATTGAAAGAAAGACTTAAAATTGTAATGTGTACAAACCGTGATAAATCAAAACAAATTTGTCTCAGTAGCTAGTCAATGTTACACAGACCTTCATTTTGAAATGTAACTGAATAATGTTGGCTAACCAAGGGTTTTGGCATATTTTTTTTTTAGTTTTAATTTATTATCATAATCAGATATTTTAACTTCTCCCAGTGCTGGGGCTAAGAATTTTCTATATATTAAAATACTAAAGTGATAATTGTGGTTTCAACGATTTGTAATTTATTTCATTTGTATTTTGAAAATGCATAAAAATGATTTTAAACCACTTCATATCGCTCTTTATAATATTTACCCTTTTCTATACCTATATACTCGTGAAAAGGTAGGCTTATATACCTACACAGTTATTTAAGTTTATAATTTTCGAAATCAATTAATATTTGAAAGTTTTTTTTACGTATGTAAAAATTAGTTAGTACGTCTATCTTAATAATCATACTATCCATGGTTACACTTGATGATATGAAACTAAGAATAAAAATTATTGTCCTCAGTATATGACAATTTACCTGTAATAACGATGTTTATATAATTAAACCTTTCCCTGAAAAATGATGTGCTTTACTCCAAAGGTTTTAAGGTATTTTTTGTGATATATCATGGTTCATTGAGAAAGGTCAAGGTAGAAGGTCATGGCTGTGCTGTCCTGTTTAGATTCAACATATTTTTAACCTCGTCTAACTTCTTTGCACTACTTTGATTCATTCAAAATACCAAATGTGCTCATAATTTGTCGTTAGCGAATAACTTAATAGCAAAAGTTTTACAAACACTTGGTTGTTGGATTTGTTTATTATAATCCCAAAAATGTTATCTATAATGTGAAAACTGTTAGGAAACTAAACAGAATAAGAAAAGTTAGAAATATATCTAAAAAAACTACTATTTAAAAATATCCTAAATTGATAAAACCTAAAATTCGTGGCAAATTACTATAAAGAATCCCACTATGGACTCAATGGTTTCCCGCGAGCACACATAGGAAACCCCCTTGATCTATAGAAATTGTCGATAGCTCTACGTTTTAGTGCGGAGTTCTGCATTCCACATAAAAGTGCCCGTATTGTGCAGTTGATCAACTTGGTCGTCATTGCTCAAAAAGCACGTTATGTTTTTTCTCCATGTTGCTTTAAATTTCATCAACGTGTTAGCAGTTTTGGTGCCATCTGATATCATACGGTATGAGAGCTGATGGAATGTCTTTTATTTCCTGAAAGATGGGCTGAGCGCTAGTTTGATATGCAACTGGTGTTAGCGCCTTTCCAAGTCCTGAGAGCACGAGTGGATGTGAGCTGTAGCAGTAGAAAAAGTGAGAATTGAAAAATATAGGGTCCTCCGCTTGGCCTAGAGGAAATCCATTATGAATACAACCCGCAGCGGTGGGAATATAAAGGATGAATACTTAAATCCAGTCCGCCGTCTGGTGGATCTGTTGTACCAGTTACTATTAGGAGGCTCCGGCAGTCGGCTCGAAGACCTCCTATCAAACGAGTATGAACAAGTACATATTGGGCCCCTCAACAGCATTTCTACACTAGTAAATAAGCTATTAATCGACGTCTCTAAATTGTTGTTGATTGATCAATTCCATTGAATAAGCTTATTCAATGGAATTTATGTTGTATATCGAGTAAATAAATTTGACAGTTTGTAAACGTCGATTTGCTGTTTACTGTGTCGAGGTATGACACGTTAATTATAAATTTACGTACTGGTTATAATATTTTTAGAAATATTTTTCATTGAAATTTCAATTCAGCAAGGTACCAACTTGCTGCACTGGACTCGATGCAGCGTAGAGCTGAGAGGCTCATTAAGGACGGAAAATTGGTGAAGAGTAAGCTTCACATCTTAGCTTACTATTTGGTAATTGAATCTTTTGTTTTACGTTAACTTTACGTGGCTATGTGTAATATATAAAAAAACAGCATTATAGATTGTTTACCGTCCACATTATTTAATTTCAGCAGTGTAATTTCTGGGTTACCAAATCTAATCATCATCATTATCCCCAAGTATTCATGAAAACGTTAAACGTGTCGGGGCCAAGCTGAGAGCTGACGGCTTGAGATACAGCTGCGAACATTAGCTAAATATACATTAATAAGCACAGAGGAGCTCAAGATAAAAATTTTTAGTCACCCACTAATAACTGGCCATTGCCACTGCTGCTCAACCTTTCTTTTTGTTTTTTTTTCCGACGAGGAATGCGCCTTATGCATACTCCGCTACTTGGGTAGACAGCGGAGTTATGTGGGTCTCTCCTTCGGTCACCCACTCGACAGCGACAACGACAAAGTAGGGGATTGAAGGTATACCCATTCAAACTCGTCGTTGTGCCTTCATACTTTCCTGCAGCCTTGTGGGTCCCTTTGTTGGAAGCACCATTTTGCTGTTGCTTAACCTATATAATCTAAGGCAAACGAGCAAAGCGCTAATACCAATTTTACTACGTTGATTTCATAAAATATTCTTATTAATTCAAATTCAAATATATTAATTCGGTAGATATTCTTTCGCGTGATAAAACACATACAATCTATATCTATACTACTACTTATAATAAAACTGTAGAGGTCGAATGTCTGACATAGAAAAAAAATGCTTAAAACCAAGTCAGGGTGATGTAAAAAGAGGGAAAATACCAAAAGATGTTTTTTTTTTTTTTGTTTCTCTGTCTCTTGGTCTGTTTATCTGTTTGTATTTCAATGAAACTTTGCATGGTGATACCTTATATCACTGGTCAACATCTTAGATACTTTTTATCCCGGAAAATTAAAGGGTTCCCGTGGGATAGTTAAAAAACCATAGTAACTTGGACATCTTAATACACACAACTTATGTACTTTCTTTATGCTGATATTTTATATTACCGCTTAAATTAAGTATAAATCCTATAAAAGTGACGGTGACGACGGTGAAAATAATCTATGTCTCATTGCGCACGTTTTCTTTTTATCTACGATTTACGCATTAATCCAAACTTTGTACTTTTGTTTTATTCATTTTTGCTGTATAACAGTTAACCGCATGATAAAAAATACGAGGAAGGACAAAGTCGCGGGCAACAGCTATGTTATTATGAATGTTTTGGTAGTACAGTTGGTATTTTATTATTACGTATATATATTTTTATGATTGACATTTCGGCTCCATATAAGGAGCGGTGGTTATTAGGAAAATAATATATGAAACATTTTATCCGTTTATAAAACCGTTCTAACTTACTTATTAGTATTTGTTACATTACGTTGTACCTGGCAGGACGGCCTGAGTTTAAAATAATAGATAACAACAAATTATCCATGATCGTAGATTTAGTAGTAAGTTACTACTTATGTACCATACTAATCTTGTGATAAGCCACTTGAACTAATAGGTGCTTGACTTCCTGTTGTAAAGGCATTCATTAAGGACAACATTGATTGTGTCTTATACGTAAGCATATGTAAATTAATTCTAATTTTGTTTGCACTGTTCTATTTAGGTATTTTGTATAATCAAAACATATTCATACTTGACATGAAACCAAGTAATATTATCAACAAACTAATAATTAAAAATTGGTGGGAAACGACTTTTATATTTAATAACAATGTCAGGTATGTATGATGGCAACTACTGGAGTTCTTCTGTGTGTTTAATAATTGCCACACAAAAGTATTTTCTATGGGTTTGAAAAATATATTTTAGCATCTCTACTGCTTGTTTTTTATTCTAAATACATAATATAACACCATTAATTTCGTGGACAAGTTTTTAAATAAGCTGTATAAATAAAGTTTTTGTTTAATTTTCTTTACTATATTTATATTTTTAATTGTACATGTGTTTTTTATTTGTTGATAGTAGGTACGTCTTGTGTATAAAATAAATAAATTCAAAGAATATTGCATGTCGTGACTATCTATAATGAATACAACACTTAGTTTTAATTTGTATTCGTTTTCTTTTGAGATACTGTATTTTATGTTAGTCATCTTATATACAAACAAAAAAACAAATCTGTAAATAATATTTGTAACAATGGAAAGGATGATGTCTTATAAGTATAATTATTTTCAGGAATCAAATGAAAAATTCACTTCGTCACCCATCCAATAGCTTATCCAACTTATACTCGTATTATACATAACTACAATGAAAAACTAAAAATGAAAAGTTTTTGATCACATCTCTCCACACAAAAAATACTTGGTAGACACCGGCCACCGGCTTATCTATTTTTGAATGAAATTGTATGTTAACCTACAATAATTCAGTAGAATTTACAATCTTTGAAAGGATTTGGTTTCCAATTGACGAACTTTACTTTTATTGGCAGTTAGCACAGTGTTCATTCAATTGCGAGTTAAGTCAAATATAGAGGTAAACTTTTAATGGAGATTTCTGTGGACTGAATGAGTGGGATATCTAGTTGGCGTTTTCTTTGTCGACAATGGTTTTTTGAGTATTTTGCGTGTACATAATGTCACAGTTTCGAAAACGTCGCTTCATTTAACTTCGCACATTGATACGAGCCGAAAATTGTAAATCTTGTTATCGTAACAATGTGCGGCCTTTTTTAAATAGCTACAATCAATGGCAGATCAATATTTATACATAAAAGTCTCATTTTTTCAACCAAATATCAGCTGAAATTGAAATGTATATTTTTATTTGCCAATTGCCAATAAGTGGTAGGTTTACGTGCTGTGGTTCGTCTGTTGTACAATTTACGCCATCATGTGTTGTTCAATAGTGCTGTAGAAAATGTTTGTTGTATATTGTTAGCAAGGCCACTAAACGGTTTCAGTTGTCTGGTAAATTCATATCGTATTTTAGACGCATGAAACTTTGCATAGGAATTGGTATAGCGGTCTTTGAAAAGATTTAATAAAAATATTTTATTCGTATAAGGTGGCTTTTCAGTTTCTCAAAATTTTATGAGTTGATACGTATCACAAAAGAAAAATATAAAATTATGGCATGATTTCATCAGGTCGTTATTAATAAGACATTTAAATTCGAGTCTCAAGAATTTAAAGAAATGTTATTACAAATAGTACTTATATTTGATTTTGATTTAATTATTAAATCATACTTAATTTTTCTAATATATAATATTGTTTGTTTAATAGATACATAGATTGATAAAATAGATATCAAAAACAAACCATGTCAAACACTACCGTTACAATTGAATTACTTCTATAATTCCACAAAATAGAAACCGTTATCTCGGCAACTTTACTTGGTATAGAGATTGACACCCACATCAACTGGAAACAACACATAACATCACTTACGCATAAATTATCATCTTTTACTTACGACCTTCGCCAGTAAAAACGGGTGAATAGCCAAAAAAACACACTTACAGCCTTTTATGCTTATGCACATTCGCAGCTTGCTTATGGGATTATCTTTTGGGAAAACTGCACAAACATACAAGAAATCTTTAAGATTTTTTTTTTTAATAATCTCCTCCAAAAGAAATGTGTTAGGATTATTGCTAATATTGACCAAACTGAATGTTGCAGGCCTTTTTTTGTCAATAAAAAGACCCGACAATAACTTGCTCATACCGGGTGTCTCATAAGGACTCGACTGTTTCAAGCACGAAAGAGACAGACTGATATTTTCAGTTGCCATCATACCATACACGGGAGAGCAACGTGCTTTTTGCGTTCGCGCGTTTTTCGAGAACGGTCGATCGCTCATTCCCGTGCGTCGTCTATTTCGACTTCACTATCGTTTGCGCAATATTGGTGAGGCGCAAAGCAATACAAGCCAAGCATTTGGATCCACGACAGTTTTCTCGTGGATCCAGAGCTTTAACACTTCTGGAAACTTAGTGGGACCTAAGCCTCCTGGACGTACTAGAACTGCAAGAACGTCAGAAAACATTGAGTTAGTCGCAAATTCTGTGCGACGTCAACCGGATTGAGCATTAGAAAACTTTGGGCTCAAATGGGACTATCAAGAGCGACGGTACATCGTATATTGCGTTCTGATTTGCATCTCAAGACACAAAATTCAGATCGTGTAGTTACTAAATGAATCTCATTATGTTTTAAGGCAAAATTTTGCTACCTAAATGCTGGAGTGATTTGCTAATAACAAGAATATCTTAATACAACTAATGACTAGATAGAAACTCTACACGAATTAGTTCCAGAAAAAGTCATTTCGAGGAGGGGTGATATTGCATATATCCCAAGACGGGAAACTGCGGGTCGGTTGGAGCACCGCAGAGGTCAGGGTGTTAACTGCTCTACCTCTGCGGTGCTTTAAGTGCCTAGGGCTGGGGCACACGAAACCCAGGTGCCCAGCCAGGGAGGACAGAAGCGGCCTGTGTTTCAGGTGCGGGGCGCCCGGTCACAGCACCGCATCTTGTGTACGGGAGCCAGCGTGCTCGGAGTGCGCCGCCTTCGGGCGGCCGGCTGACCACGTAATGGGAGGTTGCAGGTGCGACCCACCGGTAATGAAGGGGAAGTCCCCTGAACCGGTGGCCCGTATTGAGGTAGGGGCACCCAGCCCGTCGGGTGCCCAAACCCCCCCCGTAAAAACGCTCGGGGGGGACAGAGCCTCTTCCACCCCTCCCTCGCGGGAGGGGCGTGAAGACGCCGGAAGCGCGGGCGCGTGCGGGGGTCATACGCGGAGCGCTTGAGGAGGACCCTCGGTACCATCTCCAGAGAGTAGAGCCCCCTCTTGCCGCCCCGAGGTGGCATCGGAGCTTTTCTCCGAGGCCGCGTGGGGGGGTCGAGAGGGGTGCTCGGCGGGACGGCGGACGACTTCCGAGGACGACGGAAGACGGAGACGGACGGACGACGCACGTCCCGATTGAGGTGGAGAGGGGAATTGACTGCACACCTCGGCCGCCACTAGGGTCGGTCGAGTGGTGCGGCAGTTCTTCTCTCCACCAAAAGAGGGCCAGCGGTTGTCGGAGCGGGAGACCGGCAGCTGCATTGCACTTGGCCCTCAGGCGTGAGGGGTGTTCAGGGCGTCACGGCTCACCCCGTTGCTCCGTCCCTCACGGAGCATAGGCGAGGTCCGCCCACGAGCGCGGACCCACACTGGTTCGGGTCGCGGGAAGAAGCCGTAAGGGGCCACGCGACCCCCACCACTGTGTTGCGGGACGCCGCAGGGTTTTAGTAGTTAGGCCTCCAAGCCTTTACCGGGCACTCGGCCGGGTAGGGACATGGAGGAGAGTCCCACATATCGTCTCGTGCTCTCCCGGCACGAGCGAATGCGTAACGCATTTACTGCGAAAACAAAAAAAAAGGGTGATATTGCATAGCCGCCTAGAAGCCTAGACCTTACTCCATGCGATTTTTTTCTTTGGGGTTACCTCAAGGCAAATGCGTACGATAATGCCCCACAATCTTTGGCAGAAGTAAGGACAAAAATGAGAGAAAAAAATTACGTCGATTTCCAGAGCTCTTATTCAGAAGGTGTTTAGAAACTTACATTTGAGATTGGAGTAATGCCGACAACGCAACGGAAGTCATTTCAATGACGTGATTTTAAAAAATAAAATTCTGTTCCTTCTTTATTGATTTGAACTCATAAACAATTTTAAAATATATATATATATACCCTGTATACCCTCGAAGCTTGCAAATTCATTAAAAAGCATTTTGAATTGTACTCACCGATAAAATCAATTAAAAGGAATAATCGCTACCAATACAGATTAAAGCTACCCTTCTCAAATATAGACTTATATTCATCTGCTCCACATTCAATGCTTATTAAAATTTATAATCACATTCCAAATAATATAAAATGTTTAAAAGATTCAAAGGCATTTAAAGCTAAACTCTAATCCTATACCGTTATTAAAAGCTATTATAACTTAACAGAATATTTCCATGACAAAATTGGTTGAATAAATTTAAAATAAATGATTAAATAAATAAATACTACATTACTCATTTATATAAATATAAAGTCACCTCTTGGCGTATTATACTGATATTGTCAGTCACTTATATCTAAGAAACTTTTAAATGAGTTCACAAGAGCGTATTGACCGCAAAAATCTATAAAAGGGCATCCTTTTATAGATTTGCTGGTGATGTGGCGAGGAAAAGAAAATAGGGTTGATTAAATTCACCAACATGGGTAGTAAGAGAAGTCAGTCCAGTATCCCACTTTTATACACATTAATGTAATAAGTTATATTTATTCTATTGGATTCTACTCTAACAATATGTTTCAAATTGAGACAACCCCAAACTTAGTTTCAATGTTAAATAGCAGATAAAGATAGCAGATTTAGTGTTGATCTTATATTTGCCATCGCTTCCTGGAAGCTGTAAGTAGTGATTAAATTCACAATATATTTATAGGATAACAGAGCTGAGGATGAAAACTAATCAAACTAACGTATGCATTCTATTTGAAGATATTTTTAAAAATATAATTTGCGGTTTTAATTGGTTCTTTAGTATTCTGTTTGTATTGTTTGTATTCTAGAGTTTCAGATCTTTTTTATGGCGTACTTCGCACTTTTTGACCACGAAAAGCATTTTAATAGAACTGTAACACAAAAAACGAGCAGTTACATTATTCATACATATCATTATTATTCTGGTAATTTCCCGATCAAAGTTTAATTTCAGTATGTTTGCTTCACTGACATTTTTTACTTTAATGTATAAAAATGACTATACATAAAATTAAGAGAATAGCAAAAGCCTATGTATTTTCAGAACCCCATAAAGATTTAACGCTTCATAAAATGAATTTAAGAATTTTAATGCTTTAGGCTTGGGAAAATAAGTATTGTAAGATATACCTATAAACTGGGAATGGTAAGTTGTTTTAAACTTAACCTCAAAACTGCTCAATGCGATAGTTTGGCACTTTTGGTAGGTACTGACTTAATAATAATAATTTTAGTGAATTGCTTGCTTGACTACTTTGACCTTTGGTAGGATTTGTTAACATGTTTTAGTCATTGTCATGAAAATATTATTCTATGCAAAAACACTTGGTGTCGTGCTACCAATACTGTCAAAGCAAAAGAGTTTCGGTGTTACAAAACAGAATAATTTACAAATATTTTTTCTATTTTCTTTTTTCTAGGAGTACCGAAAGTTACTTCAGAATTTCGAACAATAATTTAATATGAAGCTAAGATAAGAAGCGGTAACAAGTACAGTATCGAGAATACAAACATGAATGATATGTAAGATTGCAAACAAATGAAATCAAATAAACCTAGAGCAAAGACATGGATGAATTTAACTGCCAATAAAAACCTGATATGTCGCCAATTGTGTAGCAAGTAAAAAAAAAAAAAAATAGGTATCAATACAAATAAGACAAACCTAATTATCTGTCATTAGTGCATAATTCTTCCAATAATGCGCCTTTTAAACTTCTCAACGAGACACCGAATAAATGTATGTGATTAAATTCCTTGTTGTATATTGTCAATGAACGAGAGATAAAACAGTTTCTGGTGTAAGCAAGGGATGAATGCTATCTGATCCAGCACCTTTGTGAATATTTACACATTTAAGTTCCCTAAGAATGATTTCATCCCTTAGGTCTATAGAATTTATACTCATACTGGAATCAGTGTAATTGGATGGAGGTAAGCTGGAAGTTGGCAATGTTAGCGTAGTAACGAAAACTGACTGAAAATATTTGTTAAATATTTCACATATTTCATAGTAATATCTCCGTTCATTTTTTTGGATGAAACGTACGACCAAAAGTATTTAGGGTGTTCTTTAATTTTTTGCTCAGCTAATGTGTGAAATTTCAAGTAACATTTATGTTCGAGTTTTCGGAGTCTAGACTTAAGTTTTGAAAAAGTGTTGTGATTGAGATTGCCATACTTTTTCCAATTATTACCAACTTCTATAAAAAAAATACCAAGAAAATAACTACCTAATTTTGACCATAAAATTTATCACAGCCATATTTTAAGATTTTAAGTATAATTTTAAATAGAACACTTGGTAAACTATTGGTAAACTATGCTACTTTTGGGTTATATTTAATAAGAAACATAATAATAACAAAATAGACCAAGCCAGACCGTTTTAAATATGTATGTCTGTTTTCAGCAGAGTTCGATCGTGACGCACCGAGGTTTATAAGACTTCATTCATAATGTAACGATATTTGTTACATAACTCGATACAACTCAAAACGTGTTGCAGTAAACCCTCATGGGACCAACTTAATTTTAACTAAGTTTATACGACAGCAAATTCATTATAGATCACTTTCTTCTTTTACATTATAATGTAACCACAAATGGCTGGTATTTATAACGCCCTAACGATAATTAGTATAATAATTAAGTGGAAAGTATATATGATACAATTAACGTTTCCATTATACAATTTAGATTGGATTATTTTTACCTTAAACAATGGCTGAAGGGCAAATTAGCTTAAATCCCGTAACGGATATCACTGTTCGTATCAAATTATCGTATTTATTATCTGCATTTATCTATAATGATACGCCATTATCACATATCGTCCATTCACTTCGTTATCTTTAACTACCGAATAGGTTGACGATAATTGATGAATTATCCTCCTTAAAATATCATATATGTCAAAATGTCAAAATAATAATAATAAACTTTGAACAAGCCATCTAGTTACCGAATCAATTTGTTTTTAGAAAGGAAATTTACAATCCGATAATTACTTTATTTATATTCCCATTAACCCCTAAGCTAAGCTAAACGCTTGTGTCACGAATGGGTCCACGTCCAAAATACATCGGCAAGGCATACATTAGTCCTTGAACCTGACATCTCAACCGATGGACTACAGCCGTTTAATTAATTTTATCATTTTTGATTAGTTATTACTTAAGTGTTAAGGATATTTGTACTAAACCTCTAGTTACATCAGTTCGGTTGTTTAGTTGTCCTTTTAATCCCATTAGTTCGGCTATGATATGATATCAAACAGAATTGTTTATATTTGCTCTGTAGTATGGTTAACGTAGTGTATTTTCGAGTATTGTTATAATTTATCAACTATAAAGAATCATAATAAGACACTACGAATTATATTTATTCTTAGGCATGACAGTATTATTTTCAAAATGGAGGGTACATCTTTCAGCGACTAGGTTCAGTCAAAAACTAATACAGAAATAGAAGAATCAAACTACTGAATTAAGGATACATACCATACAGTACCACATACCATAAATCACAACACTCTCGTGTGTATATCCCAACATGTATCTAAATGCGTATAAACACAGGAATTCAACATTTTTCAAGTTGTTGGTTGTATTTGAATGAAGTCGGAACGAATGAAACTATGATAAAAATTTTTGCCCTAATCTATATATATAAAAATGAAACCCGTTTTCCGTTGTCACGACATAACATGAAAACGGCTTGACCGATTTGGCTGATTTTTTTTTGTAGTTTTCTAATACGCTGTACAAGGTTCTTACGGAAAAAATGTAAAGAAAATCTCTCAGAAAGATTGAAAAATATAACGTTACGAATGTCAACGTCATTCAATTTAAAACAAAAAATCTGTGGGAATCTGTGACACCACATCGATAACCGCGCTGACAAATGTCAACGTCATTCAATTCAAAGCTACGCTAAGGCGGTACGAAGTTCGCCGGTCCAGCTAGTATTATAAAATTATATATCTATATGTAAAAAAATATTTTGTAATACATAATAATAAGTTTTGTTGTTGTTTCAAGTTTTACTCCAGTTTGCTCGGGTGTGCCCCAGGGGTCTCATCTTGGTCCCTTACTTTTTAATATTTTTATCAACGACGTCATTAGTTGCCTATTAAACTCAAAATTATTATTGTATGCGGATGACACAAAAATATTTTCTGCCATTAAAACTGAAAATGACTGTAAACTGCTTCAGAGTGACCTAATTCGATTATGCGAATATTGCTCACGTAATGGACTTTACTTAAATATAAACAAATGTCACACTATAACCTTTACAAGGAAAAAGAAGTTTATAACGTTTGACTACAAACTTCATGACAAAACTTTAGAAAGGGTCACCGAGGTGAGAGATCTTGGGGTTCAACTGGATAGTGGCTTATATTTTGAATCTCATATAAATAAAATCACAGCAAAAACGTATCAATTACTAGGTTTTATTTTACGACAAAGTACAGATTTTAAAAATGTTAACACATTAATACTGCTTTACAACTCATACGTTCGATCACAATTGGAATATGCGTCTACTGTGTGGAACCCGATGTATTCCAAGTATGTAAGCAAGCTTGAAAGAATTCAGAACAAATTCATTTCTCGAATGAAATATAGGTTTAAGAACTTTAATGCTGATAAAGTTGAATCCCTCTTGACTCGCAGAGAGCATAAAGACCAAATATTTTTATATAAGATTGTCAATAGTTTAGTAGATTCACCTTTCTTATTAAGTAAATTAGCTTTCAGGTATTCCCGACCCAGTGCGAGGCATAAATACACTTTTTTTATTCCTAATTATAAAACGAGGTATAGAGCAAATACTCATATTATTAGAGCGTGTAAAAAATATAATAGTACTTACAGCGCCATCGACATATTTCACGAAAAATTTTCACGATTCCGCAGGTATTTAAAGGAATCCGGTACCGGATCCTAAAAGGTACTTGTATTATTATTATTTTAATTAGTATCTAACTTATTTAAATTTTAAGTATTAGTAGTAATAAGTATTGGTAAATTTTAAGTAACGGTAGGGCCGTTAGATTAATTCTCGTAATTGCTTTTTTACTAAATTAAAAAAAAAATATCACTCTTCGCACATAGGTACTTTTGTTCAACTAAATTATGTTTATAAAACTAATTAGGCTAATGTACTATTTTAGTTCTAAGGTTTCAAATGTGTTATAACATGCTGTTTGTTTCTTTTAATAAATAAAATAAAATAAAAATAAATAAAGGAAAAGCATTCGTAACTCTTCATGAATATAAAGCAAATTTTATTCAGTAAAAGGAAATCACCAAATTTAATTTTTATGTTGCCTTATAATGCATAGGCAAGGTGTATTCGGGTCAGGGTTACAAGATCGATTCTCGGGGGAAACTCTTATTTATGATTCCCTTGACCTTTGGTTTTACCCTCTCATGTAACACAGAGAGATTATTAACATTTTACGTTTCAATGTAAATTTTCTTTTCAAAATATCCACTGTCTGAACCAATAGAAATATTACTGAAATTATTAAAAGCTTTTAATAGAAAAAGTCCATATTAAATACCTTCTTAAATATTTTTCCTTGATAAAATGCATACAAGAGCAGCGAAAACATTTTGAGGATTGGTAAAAGAACCTCCTTATTTTTCAGTTCAATATCATTTGAGACTGTTTATTGAGGAAGCACTCAAGTGTTCCGGAAGTAACCGATAATTAACGAAGACATTTTTCCTTAGGAACTTTAGCGGTTCTTATATATCAATATGTACTTTTTATATATTTAATTATTTTAATTAAAAGTATTCCTACACGATTTCATGACATTCCAATCAAATCAGTCGTTGATTAATTTTGGTGCCGAGGGATTGTAAACCGAACTGTTGCTACGATTCGATCTACTGAGGCATGGCTTTTTAGTCAATATTTGTTGGTAACGTTTTTCCTTGTATTGTCCAAGTTATACGCTTCGATAGATATGAAAATGCAAATATACTAATGCGTTTGTTTAATTTCAATCATGTTCTAACATTAGTTAAAAAATGATTAAAAGTAGCAATTTTTATACTTATAATAAATCAATAAAAACAATGTAAACTTTAGGTAACATGAAAGTGTATCAAAACACAAAGTATTTAAACATTTTTTGTCTGTCTGTTTCTTCGACAAATAAGGATCCGATTATCTGGCGGTCTTCAAAACTTGGAGCAATATTTAGATTTGAAATCGAAATAAAGTGAATAAATAAAAGAAGCGGTCTTTTTAATAAATACACATACATACATATACATTTATTAAAATAGTATAAAATAAAAAAGTGAGTTGTGTGGTGTTCGGCGCTGTGAAATAACACAAACCGTTAACACTTAAGAGTGCCATAAAATGCGACTAATGATAATAGACACAATCACCAAACACGTCGATAGATAGATCCAAAACTAAGTAGAACCCTTCTTAAATTGTTGGCTTATTCTGCCATCTTAAACCTTAAGCAAGCATGGCGATTAGGTATGGCAAAACCCCCTAAATTAAAAATAATAATTTAATTAATTTATTAAATGATTAATACAATACAATACAATACAAAACACTTTATTGATAACACCACATTGAAATAATAAGATAACAAGAGAAAACTTAAAATAGTGTTACAATGGGCGGTCTTATCGCTCAGAGCGATCTCTTCCAGACAACCTTTGGATGGATAGGACTGGAAGGAAGCGTAAGAGGCGGCGGTGTAAACGAGAAATATATATTCACATATACATACATACGTATACATACATACATATACACACATACACATAAATACATAGCATACACATATACTTAAATTAAAAATACATACATACGTATATAATACACATACATAACGTCTAGTTAGTAGGATACATCATCCATACGTTGCTCGCCTAAATTGACAGAAAATATTCCCTTACGAGATTCTTAAAGACGCCAATGGATTGTGCACGCCTTATAGAAACCGGGAGGGAGTTCCAAAGACGAGCTGCTTGAACAGTAAAGGAAGAGTCATAGAACGTGGAACTATGTGCGGGAATATAAAGGCCAAGATTATCTGATGACCTCAAGGAAAACGTGTTTGATGTATGAAGAAACTTAAAACGTTCTTTAAGATAGTGAGGGGCTGAAGGATTAAATAGTATGTTGTAGAGCAGAGTAAGTATGTGAGTATTCCGGCGAAGATGAATGGGAAGCCATTTGAGCTGAGAACGAAACTGAGATATGTGATCATATTTGCGTAGGCCAAATATGAATCGAACACAAAAATTTTGAAGACGCTCAAGCTTATTAAGCTGTTCCTCCATGATGTCAAGATAGCAGACGTCGGCATAGTCTAGAATAGGGAGCAACAGAGATTGCGTTAGTGCAATTTTGGTGGAAGTGGGTAAAAAATTACGCAGTCTTCTCAGCGCAGCTGCTGAAGCATATAATTTACGACTGACGGCCTCTTACTGAGGTCGCCAACTCAAATTATTATCAAAAATTAATCCCAAGTTTTTCACTGACGAGCTAAAAGGAATATCGGTGCCAGCAAAGTTTATATTTGGCAGCAATTGCCAGTCCACTCTAGCAATCATCCTGGAACTTCCCACGATAATTGCGGTACTTTTGTTGGGATTAACATCGAGGCCATAGGATTTGCTCCACTCTGCAATTCGACAGAGATCATTGTTTATAGCACGGACTGCATTATGTAATTCAGTGACAGGAGCCTGACAGTAAATTTGAAGGTCGTCTGCATACAGGTGATAGGAAGAAGATAAATTATTTGAGATAGAGTTGATAAAAATAGCAAAGAGAAGTGGAGAAAGGACACCGCCCTGCGGAACACCAGCAGTCGTGGGACTCCAGGAAGAGATACTGTCCTCCAGACGAACCCACTGCTTGCGTCCGCTAAGATAACTGTGGAACCATTCAGTTGCCGATGGAGATATGTTAAGAGAGCGCAGTAACGCCAAAAGAATATCAAAATTGACAGTATTAAAAGCATTACTAAAGTCCAATAGTGTTTAAACCGTGACATGACCAGCTTCCATTCCAGAACGAATGTCATCTGTAATTTTAAGCAAAGTAGTCGTAGTGCTGTGTCCTGAACGGAAGCCGGATTGAAAAGGATTGAAAAGAGTATGACCGGCTAGGAAACAATTCGATTGATTGAGGACAAGACGTTCAAAAACTTTGGATAGAAAGGGAAGGATAGAAATGGGTCGAAAATCAGAGAATAACTGAGGAGTGGGTTTTTTAGGCAGTGGAATCACCTGAGCGTACTTCCAACCTTCTGGGAAGACAGCTTGTGATACAGAGTTATTAAAAATAAAGGTCAGAATAGGAAGGATGATATCAAGGATAGGAATCAACATGTTGCGACTAATGTCATCGTCACCGACCGCGTTGGAAGAGATCGATAGCATGCTCCTCTTAACATCACATTCCGAAAACTGAGTAAAAAGAAAAGGAGAATAGTCTGGAATTAATATGTTTAATTTATTACGTTTGATTTTTGCGTACTGTGCGCAGTTTGTGCAGTAATTAAACAGCCATTGTTTTTTTCATGCACAGTAAAACATCACTAGATGGGTCGCATCGAAAGTTTACTTGCAGTACATAATAACTATTATCAAAATTGAATAATCGATTGAATAATCGAAAATAATTTCCCAACCTATTTCCTCGGAGAAAAGCTCCAATGCCGCTTGAAGGTGGAGGATCGGGTGCGCCGATCGCAAGGGTCCTCTCCATGGGGTCCACCTCGCGTCATCACCCACGCGCCCGCGCCCTTGCGCTCGCCCCGCTGCCCGCGCCCTTGCCCCCTAAGGAAGGATGGAAGAGACCTCCCCCCTGAGCGTTTTTACGGGAGAGGGGGGCTAGCAGGTTACCCAGGCAGAATGAGTGCCCCTTCCACAATCAGGAGGTGATATTCCCCTGGTATTGGGATACCGGTGGCATGACGCTGCCACTTTCTCCCCAGATGCCTGCACCTGATGAGAGGCGAGGTTATGTTCTCCTCCTTCCTCCTCGCTTCCTGGTGAAGAAAGAAGTTGAAGGCGATGCCCCTGTTAAGCACAGCCCCATCGCCACCACCCAAACTGATACCACGACCCCTTCGGATCGTCCGAAAGGGACCCCACGCGGAGTTGGAGCTTGGTGAGGGCGTAATTGGGCGAACAGTACGCTCCCCCCATGGTGATGTCCTTCCAACTGGCGGTCACGAACCCCGATCCCCTCTCAATGACCGAGAGGGGAGTTGTGGGGACGACTATCGCGACCGAAAGTCTACTGAAGAAGCCCAATTGTCCCTCGGAGGGGCACAATATGGCTCCGACACGATCGTGAGGTCGATGGACCACTACGTCAGGTGCTGCGCGCCTGGAGGCAGTTGAAAAGTCGTGCAGGCATTAATGGACCGTTTACTACTTCCACGGTCGCCTGGGCCTGCGTCCACCACGCCCCGAAGATCTTGGGGAGAGAATTCCCCTTGACCGCCAGGGCCTTGCATGTCTTCCCTCCATGGTGTGGTTGTGGGGGCGCTTTAGTGAAAGCCAGAACGTGCACGTTGGGTCTACCCCGCACTCTCTAGCTCTGTGCCTCTCGCCGCCGCACCTATAACATAAGTGCTGCGGTCGCCCTTCACTGGGCAGAGCACCCCGGTGTGTCCCGGCTGGAGACACCGGAATCACCTCAGGGTGCTGGCCTCCAACATTCTTATGGAGGCGACGGTCCAGCAGACCCTCTCTTTCCCTCCTAGGGACAGCCTTTTTTGCCGCCTCCACCGGGCACTTGAACGAAGCCAAGGCTGCCGGGGCCCTCTCTGATTTGGCCTACTTTAACCTGTTCCGCTGGGCACCCTCCTTTGCCAGTGACCGCGGCCTGTACCTCGCTGGGCCCCGTGGAGTCATTCAGGCTGTTTACGAGAATGTCTGCGGTTTTGGTGGGCCTGGAGACCGTCGCCATCGCCGGCAGCACTTCTTTTGGCAGCGTGGCCATCTGCCTTGGCCCCGCTGTTCTCCCCTCCCACCTCCATGAGGCGCTCTCCGGACTGAGTGATCTTGATCATGACATCGGAGATCCCGAGTTCACGCAGTCCGACCTCCCTCTTTGCCTCAACTATGACTTCAATGTATGATCCTTCTTTATTGGCGGCCTTCTCCGAGAACGAGACGACCGCCGCAGCTGTTTTTGGAGCCACCAGTTTCGGCCACGGTGATTTGGTTTGGGCCTGTTTGTGCCCAGGTCACTGCGCCACGGGTTGATTTCCCACATTGGCCCCGCTTCCGACCTTCTTCTTTGCCATTGTGGCCTAGGAATGTTTTTCCCCGGGGCTTTGTTTCACTAACGGGGGCGCCGTTGGTTCGACCGCTGACGGGCGATTCGGACGCTGATCTTTAATTGGTTACTTAACTTTAGTTTTAAATTAGATATGTACTGTAACTTTTAATAGGTAAAAATTTTCAACTGACTATATTCTTAAATGCGACCATGAGTAAGCATTAAAGATTACTGATTCGCATATATTGTATGAGTATATCAGCAGATTATTATTTCTACTTCTAGACTTTGATAAAAGTTAAAACATTACGTAACGCAATAATTTTGAAAAGGAAAAATACAGGTCTTTTCGTATCTCTCAGGGTCAGTTATTATGATGTCTTTTACGCTTATCTCTGAAGTGTCTTAAAACGTTTATATTACTTTTATCGGATGCTTTAGTGATTCTTTATCTGATAGACTGCATAATAAGATCTGTTTTAAAGGGTTATTTATTTCATATTTTGTTAAATATTATTGAATGTTTGCTTATTGAATAACATAACTCAATCGCACTTACGTAACGATGTGGACTCAAATTACCGTTAAAGTTTTACGAGCGTTGGTTATTTTAAAAAAGAAAATTTTCGTCAGTAGTAGTAGTAGTAACATTAATCAGTAAGTGTTGTGAGCGGTCCATAGACTACGATAGCCTTTTGCCATAAAACTGCACAGTATTGCCATTTTACAGCAGAATATATAATATTGTATCGTAGTCGTACATTGGTATCCTTAGTTTGACACATTGATTTATATACGAGTATATAAGACTGTGGCATAAAACTAGCTACACCATGGCAAATTAATTTATAATTTCAATAAAATCTAGATTTGAAAATAATCGAATAGCTAAACGTAGTTTTTGACACCAATTTATATTAAAATCTATTTAATGTAATTTAAGTAATAATTTTCATATATTGTTTAATAGTTATTTGTTATGCAAGGCTGTAAAGTTGAGTTTAAGCCGCGAGTACCTTTATAAACCGAGTCAGCGAGTAGGATTGCATCCGTTCAAAAATAGACTCCTAAGCGTAGCGAGGGTTTCAAAGGTACGAGACGCTAAATACTTTGCTGCCGAGCGAAGTACAACAAAACACGCAAGAAAACCATCTTAATAAAAATGTAAATTGAATTATTTAAATAAAAATCAAAATTAAAATTGTTACAATTATTGATGTTGATTTTTTTTTAATTTGGTTTCAATTCAGTGATTTGGCTAAGAATACCATAATCATTTTCAAAGTTCTTTTTCGGATGCGGTCCGACATCCCATCCTATGTTATGAAATCTCACCCACCATAGATTTAAAATAATTACAATAAATAGCATGCTCTAAATATTATTTAGAGTATGTACAATTTAGTAAAACCAAAACGAAGTTTTCTTATATTAATTAAGATATGAATAAAATGTAACTTAAAAAGACTATGA
Source organism: Calamotropha paludella (assembly GCA_927399485.1). Classification (NCBI taxonomy): domain Eukaryota; kingdom Metazoa; phylum Arthropoda; class Insecta; order Lepidoptera; family Crambidae; genus Calamotropha; species Calamotropha paludella. Next base: position 24,068,992 of record OV656803.1, on the reverse strand, counting down.
CGACGATTCGGAACGTACTATGTGTTTTTTCTTTGAAGTGAGCAGAAAAGCAAAAATTGAATGACAAACCAAACTTTTCCGAGCGTGTGAGGTGATAATATATTACTGAGTGATTTTGGTTTCATAAGGTACACATCGGAAAGTTTATTTCTATGCTTTATTTTATTTTGATGTCTCAGCCTGGTTTCACCGGCAGTGATGGTCACGAGATGAAATTTTTATCCAAACATCTATTATGAACTAATACAAAACATTATAGCTAATAAGATTAAATTTCCCGTTCGGTGGATTCCCAGTTTTCTTTCAGTTAAGCAAAAATACGGCTCCAATTGTGATAATATAGGTTTGTAATCTGAGTTTCTGGAATAAAAAAAACAATCTAAACAATGAAAAAAGGGTGAACCAACACTTACGGAACCGAAGATAATAATGCGGCAAAAAGAAAGTAACGATAATGCTCGAGGTCATGCGTCTGTTGAATCCATGGCTCAAATACGTGATGTGGTTTCAAATTATTGCCCTATCGAGCCTAATCTCCCGATTTGGTGTTATCTTTTATCTCCAAATTTTTATCTATTTTCAAACTTAAGTAAATAACTTGGTAGGCAATAATTTAAATCGAACGAAGAGATCGAAACTGCGGTCTGTCTTTATTTGAAGACTTTGATATACTGGCATTTAAGCTTTGAATTGCAAGTGGAAGAAATGCATATACATAAGAGTAAGAGTAACAAAAATCTAAACATTCATTCATCCTCACAAACTTTCGCTATTAATAATATTAGTAGAAAGTGTATAAAAAATAAATAAATATACCTCTTCTCAAATAAGTATTTTTACAAATAAAATTACATAATTTCTTTTATACTTTATATTTAACGTGTATACGAAAACATTTCTTTACGTTTTAGTGACTTGAAGAACAACTATCAATAAAATTAATCTAGAATATCATTAAATAGGTTAATTAAAAATATCACATAGTCATAAAATCACGCGTCTGCGTCTCGGTCCGCTACAACCAAAGTGTGATTAAATTTATATTTGAGAAAAAAAAATCAGTGTCTAAACTACTTCATTAAAACTTTTCTCGAAATACCTAAATCACTGCGGAATTTTTTAAAGAGCTTTTTGGATTTATTTGTAAAATAGGTGACATATTTTGTAAGAAAAGCATAGTTATTTAAGCGGACAAAGAGAAACCTCGACACCACGCAGTACAATATTTCAGATATTGATAAACTTAAAGAACTCAAGTTTTTTGATTTTTTTAAGTTAGTTAGTTTTCAGCTTTTACAGTTCCATAGCTAGTTTCAAGGGCTTTAGTTCAATTTAGTTAGATATATCCATATCAACTTTTAATGATTCATGATTGCAATGTCTGATTTATATAGTTTAAAAAGTAATCTGGCGGAATCAAAAACAGATGTAGCTAAAAATTATGCAGGTCCTCTGATGAAAGTGAGGATGAAAGTGATTGATTCCTTTTAGTATATCTGATACAATTATATATTTTCTCAAACACGCACGGAATTATTGTCATTATTTTTGAAAAAAGAACACGCGAAGTATCGAATTTACGGACAAGGAAAATCAAATCCATTGCTGGAGCGTTATTTGAATTTGGCACATTAAAACGCTTCAGCAATGTTGTATGAAACGGCGTGCTGGGGTTATTAAATACTCTTTGATTGGATCTCTTTTATCATTCTTGGCATAGCAAAGTAAAGTCTCTTTGATTAGTACAAATTGCGTTTACGTGGCCGTATAACCATAAATGCGTTTGACTTTCGGCACAGATGTTAAATAGAAAATTGGCGGCAAAGCTAAATATTCGAGTTACTGTCCGTGGCTATAGCTTGATATTTAGTTTTGTTTGTTACAGGTTGCTATGATATTAGGCGTTAACGGAGCATGTCGGAGCATCGAACTCTATAATATTACCACAAAAGACAGAATTTCTTGATAACATTGCGCGACACTAAAACAATGATTTACCGATATTTGTAATTCGAGGAGTTCCTAACATATATATCCTAACATAAAAAAATATTATAATATTTCTCCAGCGAACACAACATCAGATAGGCGTTTTCTTAATTTTCAGAAAGGGAAGAGCACGAAGTTCGTCATTGGAAGACACAAAATAGCTAAAATACCTAAAGATTAGCAACTTATTTAAACTTGATAAATTCTGAATGTTACACTGGACATTGTTTCCGTAGGTCTTCAGCCACTCTTCTGGTTGATTCTAGAGCGAATTTGACGGCTCTGAAAAAACACGGAGGCTGGAAGTTCGAAAAAGTGACTGAGGTAACTATGGCATTTGCGTTAAGATTTTTAATATTAAATTCATTACAAGAGCTGATTTTTTTCAAAACGTGTCTTCAATTCCTTTGAATACATCTTATTTAGTATGATGATCCGACAATTATTAAGATGAAGAAAAATGATTACGCCTTAATCACTCGCCTATTCACTCCAATTTAAATTTTACTCTCTAGAAGCTCATGTCAATAATATTCCGTCAGTCTGCCTCAAGGACATCACATAAAGTAGCTTAATTACGAAAGAGATAAGTAAATTAGCTATAGATAGAACTTAATGTTATAAATAACATTATTGAGGTACATTTAATTTGAGAAGTCATTTAACGGGAGTCTGTATCGTTTAATAAAACAAAAACATATAGCTTACGCAAAAACAAGCAAAATGCACCTCCCGTCCGCCCACTAATAAATACAGGTACAGTACCAGCACTCGTGCTCGATATTGCACGGTTTAGCAGCTTCTGATGTTGCTCGGTGTGGGGACAAAACATGTGTAGAGTGAAGGTGTAAACGTGCAAGATGTGTCGGCGTCTGCGGTATCTGCATTTAATTGCGGCAGCGCATTTTGCTTGTTTTTGTGAAAGTAAGTTCGTATAGTTGTTATACTATTTAATGTAACTATCGGTTTCCGTCCGTGATAAGTTAGGTTATTAACTAAACTTTTACATCAGAAAAGAATCTAAAGGCTGCTGTTATGGATCTAACGACTAGCGCTACGTAGCCTGCGTAACGTAGTGTAATGTTACCAATCTAGTTATATTAGCCTCAATATGACTGTCGCGTAAAAATATATTTTTGAAATTATGTGTCATATTAGAATCAATTGAAATTTATTGATTTATCTTAGTAAATACACACTTAGCAGATTGAGTTATTCAATTTGTCAAATAGGGGTGTGTAATGAAACTAAATTTTGTGGCGTACGATGTAGCTGGCAGGAGCTTGTATGCAAATATAAATTAATTTTTGATGCGTCTTTACAGGCCTTTTATTATGTTAAATTCTTTAATATTTGATAAATTATTTTAATTAAAATGAATATTCATTCATCAGAAGACCGTTTGGTGCAACGGTAGCGATCCTGCTTTTCGCACCGTCGGTCCTGGATTCCAATCCCGGTAGGAGCAGATGTTTGTATGATGAATACGAGAATTGGTATCTGAGTCATGTTTGTTTATATATATGGCTATGAATATTACATATTTATGTATCATATATGTATGTCTATCCGTTACCCTAGTATCCATAACACAAGCCTTAAGTGCTTACTTTGGGCTAGGCTAATTGGTGTGAATGTAGGAAATATTTATTTATTATTATTTATTTATTATTCATGTTTTTTTATTTTAGTTCTATATATTATTTTTGTTATCTTTCTTTTCATGATTTTGTGTTTAAAAATTGAAAAAACATATTTTTCACTTTTTGCAGTGCATTTTAATATTTTTTTATATCCACAAAATAATGAAGAGTGAAAATATATATTAGAACCAACTTTGATGACATTGTCATTTGTTTCGACATTAAGGCATCGTTTTTAAAATTGATCGCGGACAACACTTTGAATTTAACTTGAGAAAATATTCGCATCATGATTTGTTATGATTTTCGCTTTGGCTTAAGTGCACAAGAAAGTTGACAAGACTGGTATTGGCATGAGACGTAGACGTATTCAGACAAGCCTAAAGGTTAATTTTTTTATTATTTATTGGATACTGCGTCATTGACTAGTTAATCAGAAACGATTGTGTATAGAGTGGTGCAAAAGTATAAGTAAATAATATAATAAAGGATGATAAGTTATTGTTTATAATATTATCATAGGAAACTTGGAGCTACTGTTTTCAATCTGAAAGAAAAGTTTAAGTGGCCGAAAATTTGCCGACGAAAGTTAGAAAAAAGCGAAGCATTGGAAGCGCTTACTTTTTTTGGCAAATCAGGGCATAATACTAAATCAACTTTAAATTAAAGGACGGCGACTCCGGGTTGTTATGTTAATGCGTGCTAGCCCAGAGTATTTCAAAGTTTGCAATAAAAGTCCTCGCAGCAAATTTCTTCATCATCGTCTTCACATTCCACTAAGGTGAAGTAAGAGTTTTTTAAGGTTTAAATTGTTTAAAGTAGTTAAAATACAGATAAGAGGCATACCATTTACAAGTTTAACAACCAAGACGCCATTCAGGAGGACTTCATGAAGACGAAACCTTTTTTTTAACCAAAGTTTAAAAGATAGCAAAAGTACATAGATCGTTAGGTATTACTAACCAATTATCATTTCCGTAAAGTTTTTAAGATTACATATAAGGCACTTATAATTTTATAATAGCTTCCGTGTGTTATTTATTTAATAATGAATAAGTATAGAGAGTTTTATATAATTTTCTTTTGTTTTATTTTTGAAACAATTCAAGTGAAACACAAAAGCTATATTTAATTGAGCCGAGATATTATTTTGTTAATTGGCTCGTATTGAGTAACGGAGAGTCGAAATATTCAATATTTATTCAATATCCAACTGTGTTTACTTATAATAGAGGAAACAGCGTATTTCCTTGTTTATTCTTAATCTTATTGTGACAATTCTTATGCATGTTTGAACATTTAGTTCTTACACTTTTTCATCCACTCACCGAGATTAATCTTTCTTAGTCGCGCTCTTTAAAAGAAGTTGATTAAAAAAAAGGTTTAATAAAATTATGAAAATCAATAAACATATGAATACGTTTTCGATATCACTAAAATAACTGACGTTTCCCTGAGTGCATTTTTGTGGTATTCATGGTTTATAATTATTATGTGAAAGCGCTTGCCACAAAAATATTTTAAACAGTTTTACTTTAACAGTCTTGCTAGTAGTTTGAATTTATTATAAAGTAGGTAGGTAAGGTAGATTGTCACTTGTATTTAACGGTACAGGTTCAATATTTAGTTGATACTTATTGGGTAACTAACTATTATTCAGATGCCAGCGTGTAATTTGTAAATTTTAGGAAATAAAAGTTGTAATCTACTGATTTACAGTTATTTTAATATTAGGTTCAAAGAATTTTTCCATAAAAACAATCGATTGACACAAAATGAGAAAAAAAAATACATATGGATATTGGCTTGTGGCTACATCTAAAGCAACGGACTCTTAAAAACAAACAATATTTTCCTTATGTCATAATTTCTACACACACACACACACAAACACACAAACACATGTATATAAAATGTAATATATAAATGTAAAATAATATTAATGTAAAATATATTAAGCACTGTAAATGCTAAAAACCACCAGCACTGCTTTACTGAAATTAGGTTATTTTAAATTTGGGTAGGGTTTCAGATTTCGTTAAAAATTCTTAAGTCTATTCTAGAATACATTTTCACTATTGCATTTTTTTATATCATTTGTTAGTTTGTTATACTTTATAGTACTTTTACTTTATACTTTATAGTATAGTAGTACTCGAATGTTATTCTGTACTCCCACAAAAAGTATATTTTTTCCCGTAACTAGTGCTCGCTTTTGTTAGTTGAAGTTTGTTTGCGTTTCTTAAGTTGTGTCTATTCAGTTTCTTATGTAATAATATATTGGATTTGATGGAATGAGTACATATATCCCTAACATAAATACAAGTGTAGTATGCATACAGTTGTTAAAGATCAAATAATTTATTTTTTCGTATTAAATATTCAAAATGTGATTTCACTAAAGAGTTATAGATAATATTACGTAATTTGTTTGGAATGAAACTTGATATTTTATGTAATGCACCCAGAAATGAGCAAAGTTTCGTTTTAATATGGTCAATGTGCCATTTCCACGTGAGTTGTGCATCTAACCAAAGTCCGAGATATTTTTCGCGGTAAGATCGTTGACTCGTTACGTTGTTTATGGTTAATGGGGAGAAATCAGGAATATGTTTATGTTTATTTCTAGGACTAAATAACATATATGAGGTTTTAGACGCATTCAATTAGCACATCAAGGTCTCTTTGAACATTTCTTATGATATCATGTATGGATTTTCCGAAATAGACATGTGTAGTCCGCATTTAAAGTTATATGAGATAACATATAACATTATACGGAGATGTGGTCCTGGAGGCGGATGCTGGGAGTATCATGGACCGAATTTCGCACCAACATCTGTATACTCTAAGAACCGGGAATTGAAAAAACGTTTATCGGCGGTTGTGCAAAGTTGTATTTTGAAAATTTTGGACAAATTTCTCGACGCGACAACGACTCCATCGAACACCTCGTTGTACAGGGCGAAGGCGGTCGCCCATGAGATGGACTGACCAAGTGAAATCAGCTGTGGGTGGCACTCTGAACGAATGCAGCAGGATGTCCGATAGCAGGGAGAAATGGCGAATGATCGTGAGGAGAGTAACATCTGCCTCGGCTGAAAACACGACCTCATGACCACGACCGACAAAGCAAAATTTGATTTAAGGGTGTCTCTAAGATGGATTCACTGCAGCGACCGAGTGCTAAAAGAGAAAATCGACATGAAACTTCTAACCTCAAAATATTGATTTTTCAATTAATCTATATCAGGTAACTATTTATAGGTGTCCTTTGAATAGTTGATGAATTTCTTTCGGTCGAGATTTTGTATTGCTTGAGAGATTTCAACCTAGCAGAAAAATCTATTATTTATGATGACGGCCCGCGGATTATTATTTTGATAAAAAAAATATATGTCATAAAAATAATAGGGTATTAGGTTTCGATTAGTTAAAATTTAAAAATTGCAGTCCATAAAAAAATGTAAAAAGAATTTCTAATTAATTTCTAAGAATCTTCAAAGTTAATTTTCATTTGTATCTTTAGAATAAATATATTTTATCCCAGTGTACTGACTCTGTCGCTCAGGTAGATGTATAGTATTCGCAACATAGGAAGTTTGCGCATTCGCCTACGGCCGGTAAGCGAAAACGTAGCGATTACATACTCTTTGGGTAAGCGACTGACACGTCGATGCGCCTTTACTACACTCAGTATATGTCGCAATTGGCTTTTATTCTTCCAGTAATGAAAAATTTACAAAATAAAATGGCTAGAGGCAGCTTACATCACTAGCAAAAGAACTCTCTGAAGAAAAGTTTGAGGCAACAAGGGTATTTTCATTTTTAGTACTGTGACTGGTAACGTGGTTAAACTTTAAAGAAAAGGGGAGAAACAAAACAGTTTTGACGAGTTTCTTGTGGCTTCTTTTTGGTCAAGGATCCCGGCTTTGAGCTAACGGAGATATGCGTAGCTGTTTCTTTTCAACATCCCATATAAATTATCATATTGAATAAATTTTATTCCATTTTCACCTTAAACGTAATCCTTTGTTAATAAACAAATGATTACGTAATGTTTAAAAACATATAAAGTAAAATAAATTCACTTACCTACTGTGATGCAGATTGCGCTTTGCAGCTGAAATACATTATCATAAAATAATACGGGTAGTGCAAACAATTTTTTATAAAGGCATTTTCATTTTTCATGACCAATTAAATTGTAAATGAGAGCATACACGCACGATTCTTGAATTATTCAGTATGATAAACGTATCGAATTGAAAACTGACCAAGTGTTTCTACGGCTAAAGAGGAATAAAAATAAATTCACTGTCTCATCGCTTGTATAATGGGATGTATAGCAGGGTGCGCCATTTGTAACAATAAGTGAAAGACAGCTTCTCGTATATTCTTATACCGAATTAAGGACATACCTATGTTGTTTGTATTAGCTGAATAGAAAGGATAATTACCTTAAAAAAATTGTAAAGCACGGCAATACATTTGCAGGTCAGTAACCGCTTTGTATAACATTGTATTCCTTTGGGAACTTGAATTGCGATTAGCGTAGTCATTTTCTATATAGTGAGCGTCTCACTTAAGGAACTTATCATCACCTCGGTAACTTTACACGGTTGCACAATCAGTTACGACCTAAATGTTGTTATTAACCATAATGTGATTGACTTTATACAGAAGAAAAGATCTCACTCCATAGATTTTTTGACGAAAAATAAATATATATTACAAAGTAAAAATATATCTTATACTTTGTCAACGTCTATATTTAATATATTTGGCGAATGACACGGAATGCGAAATCTGTTTGGAACACATAGTTAATTGAGTGTCCTAAACATAGAAACCACAAGATACATTCGCTCTTTCTATCGTGATATGAAGCCTCTAAGAAGACAAAGGCAATATTATGAATTATTTACAGCTGTCAAATATTTCTTCAATAGGTTGTTTTAAGTTAATAAAAAAAACGAAAGTAAAATCATTGAGCATTTAATTCAATTCTTTTATTCTACCTTAACTGGTGGTTAACTGGAAGATTTAAGCCACTTTGAACAACTATAAATGCATGTATATCAAGTTCTATAAGTGATTGATGACTGTTAGGTATATGACCGATACGTATTTTTAGATTTGAAATTGCCTGTTGTTTCAGAATCTTTAGAATTCGAATGTCGAAGAATATCAAATTCGGTATTTATATTGCAAAAATATTTAAAAAGATGCAATCATTGTTTAAAACAAACGATGTGGCCATCGATTCAACCAAATAAACGGTAATCAATATTTCACTTAAAAACCTTCATATTAAAAATATTAACTATTAAAATGCCATTTTTCTACTATGACAAACACATTATTACTTAAAAGAAGACTGTTTCTTTGTTGTTAGTGGTACAACAACAAAGAAGCAGCCCTAGTACATTGCGGCGCAGACAGTCGAATGCCGCGCGGCAAATACGTCAAGTATGGAGCGTCAGACGCTGCAAGAATCGCGCTGCGCATGCGTATAGCAACAGATTGGGAGATAGGCCTCGCCTCGGAACCAACGAGCTTCCATTGTCCTCACCATCCACCATTCGTGGACTGTCCTCCCTGCCGAGCTGACGTGTTCAAAGTCACTGCAAAGTTCAATTCAGGCCGGTACGCGCGGAAACGGACTTCAGGTAGGAAAACTATCAGTAACTTTCCTCAGACCCAAAGTCGTATTAAAATAAGCCTCTTAACTATTACTGTGTGATTAAAATCAATTACTTTCACATCTACGCTTAATATTGTTTACAATTTGATTTTGATAATTTTGTAAAAAAATCATCCAAAAATGTCATTTTCTGTATAGAAGCTTCTAAGGCATTTATTCCATAAAATTCCGAAACAACGCCTTTGTTTTCGTTTTTCAATTATTTAATATTTGAATTCTCTTACTTTTGACAATATCATAAAAGTTATATTTATTTAGTTGTACTCTTACAACACATTTTGATTTCACAATAATTAATTTAATATAATTAATACTCGTTGCTAACAAGTAATACGTGTAAGAGAAGTAGACAATATGCAAAATAGACAACATTTTTGTACTAAAACAGCGCGTTCTTTTTTTTTAAATTGAAAGCAAGATTTATGATTATCAACATCTTCTTTGTGTGTGTTTGTAAACGTTATTTTATAATAATAAAAAAGTACGTGTGCTTTTACGTTTTACGTGACAATTCATGACTTGTAACTCGATAAAGCCACTAAAGTTCTGAATAATTAGTTGATAGCATAAAATATTGAGTGTTTTAATAAAAAAATATGGTTTCGAGCATGGTTTGGAGTTATCTACCATGAAACTGACCTTATGAATTTATTTAATGGATTTTCCGTTGAAAGACCCTGGCCGATCACTTTCTTCTAATAAATTTGGCCAACACCTTTTTTCCGTGATCTTACATCTGTAACGATAATTAAATTACTTTATAGAAAAAGTGGAAAAAATATCTGTAGTGTAAACAAGACTATTCCGTTACAATTGTCTGGCTGTTAAGTGACCAGATAATAGTGAGATGTAGATGAACCGATTATGTATCACTCATGTATTTAATGACGTGATAGTCGTGAATATGTACTTAAATACTATAAATAATAATAGACAAATGTAATTAATAATATAATTAATATAATTTATTTTAATTAGTTACTTGATTGATTAACAATTTACATGCACAAGTAACCAATATGCCCCTTGAATTTATTGTGAAAATGTTTAACCTACGCATATCTTCAGCAAACTGATAACGATATTCTTTATGATTAAAACTTATCAGTGGTTTTAAATTTACGTGAAATGAAAACAAATGTCACCACTATTTATACCAATTCAGATTAAATTACCTAATATTACATACTTTTATTGCCTTTTCTAAGAAATTCGCTACGAAATTATACCCTTTTTAAATAAATTACACATTAATGAAAAAGTACTTTTGATTAATATACACTCGAGAGCAACCAAATCGAGTCAACGTGTAAGCGCGTCTATAAATGTATATTTTCTCTGAAACAAATAACATCCTATAAAAAATATTCGTCATTTAAAAGCGTGAATTGATATCATTACTGCTAATATTCATTAAGTGTTTTTTAAATGATGTCATTCGAATGAGAGCAGAGGCAAAATAAAGATTTAAAGAAAAGCTCTCTTTTTTGGTAATTTCAAAATAATTTAATAAAATATATAATATAAATATTGCTATCAGTACTTGGTGTTCCCTCCCGTAGCCCTAATTACAGATTGAAAGCGATTTTGCGTTGAGCATAATAACTTCTTTACCTTCTACTGCGGACTACCGTCCTACTCTTCCAGTAAAACTGCCTTCAGCTGTTCCACTGTCGAAGGGCTGGATTTCTGGCCTGGACTCTTCGCTTGAGCTCATTACACAAGTGCTTAAAAAATTAAGGTCCGTAGTCTGTATTCCTACATCGACCAGGAACTGCTGGGTAACACGCGATGTATGACACCAGGTATTGTCGTGCATCAACAAGAAGTTGTCGCCAACAAATCCTTCGTAAGACACGATGTGCTCCTGGAGAATGTCGGTAATCTACCGATCAGCTGTCGGTCCTCTTCCTCGGTCTCCTTTAGGCACGATAACGAGCTCGGTTTTTTCTTTCAACAAGATACCGGCCCACATCATGCAGGATGCCGCCGCCGTATGCTTTTGTTTCAGCAAATCACCATGCAAACACATTCTTCACTCATCGGTGAACAATACCCACCGCCATTAGTAAATAGTCCAATCGAGGTGTTCCCGAGCAAATTGAAGCAGCACTTGCGGTAAATTTCGGGCCTGTAGAAGGCCATTTTGGAGTGAGGTTGGCTTCTCTCAGACGTCTTCTTACTGTCCACCCCTCGAACACGTCTCAATGCTTGCTACACATCAACACCGGTGAGGTGCCAATTTCGTAATGAAGTCGAGACAATAAATCGGTCATCTCTTTGTGAAGTGGACCGGTGGCGGCTGGTTTTTGGCATACGACTGAGGGCACTACTCTCCACGAATCGCCTGTACACTCTCTATACAACAGACTGGCTCAAATGAAACTAAGCAGCAACTGTAGGCCAACATAGCCTTTGTGTAAAGAGTAACATCTTGAGCGGCTTCTTCAGGCGTTGTGTCCATAATGACGTAAAACAATGGATGTAATTTGCGGAGATATGAAGAGGTCAACTTCTGATGAGCGACCGATAAGATGAACCTGTTGGGGTGACTTTAATAGGAGGTGGTAGTATTGAATTGAAACTCGTTAGTATTGAAGTGAGTATTTTTTCTATACGGGCATTTAAATTGTGGGAATAAGAAAATCTAGTGAATTTTGTTTTGATATTAATATTAATTTTAGATTAATATCATATCAGCTTATGCTTTGAGTTTTCAAACGATGTATAAATAATAAAAATAAATTAAAGATTTTGTTGAAAAATACATCGTGATGTGTGTTCAGTCAATTTGGTTGCTCGCGACTCAATTATAAACGAAATTTCGGTTGGAATAGTTCTTCAGAATATGAGATTTAAAAATGCTTTAAATGTGAAGTTGTCATATTATATTAATAAGCTCAAATGAATTGATAGTAAGAGGTGATCCAATAGAGGACAGTGCTCTCATTAGTTAGTTAATTTATTTCTAGACATCGTAAAGATATTTTCGTCGTTCTATTTAAAACATTTTATATCCTAATACGATTTTATTCTATACGATATTATTTTCGAAATTACTAACTTAATATATACACTAAATGTATACTTTAAATTTGACTTAAAATATTAATGTATAATGATTTTTAAATGAAATTTTAGGAATGACAGACGTAACCATGGTATTTGTGTATTAACGCATTTATATTTATTTACTTATATTTCGACACGCTTCTTGACGATTTAATATGTCTTCATTAATTAATCAAAACTTATTCAAAAGGTTTATCCATTTGTCATATGTTAAAAAGTCTATCGAAGTGTCCACCGTGAGAGTCAGTTGACTGGATAGATAGAAGTCAGATATTCTTTAATCCACCATTTTCTTTACCTTTTCAATAAAGTTTTGATTTGTAGCGTTTTGTTAGCATTATCAAAGTAATTTTGTATGTAGGGGTTGAACGTGTGATCGCCATCTCCATTTTTCAATCAGACATCCAGAAGCACTGCGCGCTATCACCCTTTCTTGATTGCTCTTCCTACCTGTCGCACCAAGCGCGCGCCAAACTTTTATAATGCGCACATGTCGTACATCAACAAGAATCTGTCAGTCCTCTTCCTCGACCTGCCTTCAGATAACCCAATCCAGGTTTTTAAATTCAGGGTGAATATGAACAGGACCTTCTGGGTTAGCTTGTTCCATTCTATCTAGGCCCCCGTGCTTGATGGGGATCAAGAGCAAACCCATTCAAAATAAAAAAAATCTAGCAAATAAAGTAATAATGGTAGGAGTTTATTTGCAAAAGATCTGAACGAATTTAAAATAATCGAGAATATAGATGCTTAAGCTATTATTAATTTTCAAAGTTAAAAACCATAAAATTCGCACCTATTCAACAGGAGTGCTTTAGTAAAAAAAATCAATTGTTACCACGTTCTTAAAATTTAAAATGTTATTGAGAAGTCAATACGACAGTTGAGTTTAAATTTTAATAGACTGCTGAAAATACAATATTAAATAATGTGGACAGTTAAGGTGAGGCTTTACATGTGAATTTTTTTTAAATATGAATTCAGATCTTTTAGGCTTAACTAGCTATAAACTAAGGCGGCCGTAGGTAAGGTTAGGTTATTGGTTAATATGTCAGCTTTTATGTTAGCGGGCCGAGTACGAACTTCACCTCTACAAAAAAGGCCATGAAAGGTTAGGAAAATTTTCAGTAATAAGTTTGAGATATTTTAACGTTCTAAAAATATATATACGACACTAATAGCTTTGTAAGTTAGCTATAATATATCTCATTTTGCCCTTACAATATACGTTTAAGTTGCGTAGGGGTTTTAAAATATAAAAACGAAACGAATGTGTTTTAGTACTACAGGACAATCAACATAATTGCTTATTGCTAAAAATCGTCACAGATTATGTTTGGCAGTTAAATTTGGCAGTTTCAGTTTGGTCTATTTAAGTAGAGTTTACATTACTTTGTATATAGTATTTTATTATCTTCACAGCACGATCTCTATTACCGTTACATAAAGGAAGACTAGTTTTCCGGGAATTATGACATGAAATGTTTTTGTTCCTGGAAAGTGTTTGTGAAGTTAAATTTCATTCATTTTAACCTAATATTGTCTTGTTAGTTATAAAGGGGTTTAAAGGTTTTGGCCCTAACATAAGCCGCCATTTTGATTTTTTTCAAAATGGCGGTGCACAGTAAAAGTCATATATTTGGACAGGGGACACTTATACAAGAATAAAATGATATATAACATCATAAAGCGGCACGTTTCTGAGTTATTCAAAGATAAAAATGACAGTTGTTATAACGAATTTACTTATTTATTTTGTAGTTATTTCATGTTGTTTAAGTTTTTACTTTTAATCTGAATCAGAAAGAAAGAAAACATAAATTTTAATACTAATAATAGATTTTGTTCCTTTGTAACTTTTTAATACAAATCAGTATGGCAATCAGATATAAATGTGTTTAATTATAATGATTTGTTATATTACCTGTACTTTTATTTTGGTGAATAACTCCGAAACGTTACGCCTTAGGATATCATGTTATGTAACATTTTTTGTTTGTATAAGTGTCCTCCATCTAAATATATAACTTTCGTTGTGTACCGCGATTTTGAAAAAAAAATCAAAATGGCGGCCAAAAATTTAGGGCCACCCTCCATACAAAAATCTTCAAACCCCTTTGAATTCAACAAATTCGATAGAGAGGTTAAGTCATTTAATCTTATGAAATATCACTAAATATAATTTTAACCATGATATTATTCTGTCACACCTTATCTGGTAAGGTACTTTATATGGTAAGGTAAGACAAACCTACACTCATTAAAAAGAAAAACAAAAATATGGGTATGATGTTCTTCTTTTCTATCACCCCATTTTCTTCTTATAAGAGCGAATTATATCAAGTCTATGCAAAAAGCATCAAATATTGGTATTTTTTACAACATAGTTTCATATACTGCTATTGGGAGGCTTGCATTAGATTCAATAAACAAGATAAATTCACTGGTTCAATATAAGAGGCAGTTAATTGTAGAAGTGTATAGCGTGTGTAACTAAGTGTAGCCCCAATTGTATAGAAAGACGCAGATATTATTATAAGATTCGGAATAAGTCATTCAGAATCTAATTCAAGCGATTGGCTTCCTCGCCTTGCAAGGATTATATTTCATCTACGTCTTCTTTCCCATAGGAAGGGACGGACGAAATGGACCTTTGATTTATTTACTGGTGATTTTTGTAAGAGCATAATACATTCACGAAGGGTTTCTTTTGTTATCTTAGTTACCATAGTATTATAGTAATAAGGTATTGACGTGGCTTAGCGGATTCAATTAAGCATTATAGGTTGAAGAAAAATAATGCTGGATATATAAATAAAGATATATAATTTTCTATAACCAGTAAGGTTATAGAAAATAATATAGTATAGTTATAGGCTCAGGACTAAAGAATTACTATTGTACGTAAATTTACTATTTGTGAAAGACCACTAGTTAAGCTTTGGTTAGTTCCATACTTACGGAGGACATGTAGTCTCATGTTCGATGATGTTCAAAATATTTAAAGTTCCCTGGGTACCCTCGTGTTTTTATTATGCGCTGGCTGGCTGGTCTTTTGCAATAGTAGAGTAGATAGCACGAGTAGGTGCAGAGGTGCAACTGTAGCACGTAAAAAATAATGGCCTTACCAATGATAAGTATCCTTGCAAAATAACAGTATTGAATGGTTTGATCATTTCGCGAAGAATACAATCTTAATTTATTTTAATAAAGGAAACGCAAAAAGATTATATTTTGTTCTTCTTCTTTGATGAGGTGATAGATGTAATCTTCGAATCAACTTTTAAACATAAAAGACCTGCAAAACTGTGATATTATAGTGTCTACTCTAAATTGGGATGGAAGAGGGAATACTAACGATTTCTTTTTTATTTAAGAGATTGCGGTTTATTTAAACGTCAAATTAAACATATAAGAAACTACAAACCAAATATAGTTTACTTTTTACACATACGCGCCTATCGCATATTCAAATAAAACTACTTTAACCAGATTTACTCCTGACGTTTCGACTCGTAATGTATCATCCTGTGATGAGGAATTATTAAGGAGCGTTTATTCTTGTTTTAATATAAAAAACAAGATTAAACGCGTTGTAAAGCGTTGAAATAGTTAAAATGGTTTTATATTTAAATATAATGTTATCTATCGTGTTTTATAATATTTAAAAAATCTACAGCTTCGTTTTATATTAGCTTTTACCCGCGGCTTCGCCCGCAATTTTTTTTTTCAATAAAAAGTATCCTTCGTTACTTCTAATACGTCCAAGAATATATATACGAAGTTTCATGATGATCGCTTTAGTAGTTTTTGCGTGAAAGTATAACAAACAGACTTACATTCACATTTATAATATTAAGTAGGATAAAACAATTTCTTCGAGACGATTGCTTTAGAATCAATATGGGTATATATATATATAAAAATTTGAGATTATATTAAAGGTAAGAAGAAAAAAGTTTTTCTGAAGTAAGCAATAGTTTAACTTAATGTAAATTATACTAAAACAATATTTAGCGTTTTCTTAAAGCCAGTTTTTATTTGTTTGCAATTTGCTAAATAGCCAATACTATGTTTTAATGTCGACAAAAAAGTGCTTAGTGAATTTCAAATTACATGATGAGAATATTTTGTATGAAGCAGTTTATACTACACCGATTGGAATACGTCAAGAGCTACCTTGTAAAGTGATATGACACGCGTCTTTTAGCGTCTTTAGGGGTGTTGTTTATGATTCCTACTGAAGCATGCATGCAAGTTCCACTGTTCTAGAACGCACGACTAAACGCAGCATAGGACCTTACGATGTTTGAAGTAGTAGTGGTGTGATCTAAAACTTTACTGTTGGTTTTTTTTCTACGCTCCCCGCTGCTAGTAAGCTATTGTGACTAACAATAGCTTAAATACATTTGTAAATGGTATTGATATTTCGAATTATATATGGCTATTTATAAGTCTAAGGAGATAGGAGCTCGAAGGCGTAGTCAGCAAGTAGACGTTAGCTCTAAAGTTAAGGACGTTAAGTAACTTTTGCAAGGACCAGTGAATAGATGGATGACCAAATTTTTTTTATTTCGAGCAGACTATGAAGGGCCGTACTTTGTAAACCAGTTTCATTTAAAAGAACTTATCCACATTGAGTCCGCGTAGTTGGATTTTGAAGTGATAACTTCTTATGGGAGGGTGAACCACATCGTTACGTAACGCGTGACGGCGCCAGTCTGTCTGGCTTTCCTTGTTAAATGTAGAATAGGTTAAAAAACGAAGCAGAAAATATAAGTGGCAAATATCTTTGAATTTAGAAATTAAATCTTTTTATAAACCAAAATAGTTTTATTTCTACATTTAAAGATATAGGCTGTTTGTTTATTACTGCGTCGAATCTTAACCTTTTTTTTTCATTTAAAAAGTAATAATTGCGCTAATTTTGTTGGTTGACTTTATCACTTCCGCCGGCACTCCCAGAGTGCCAGTTTTTTTGTCCATAGAGAGGGCCTGCGCCTAAGCAGTGGGGATACTATGAGGTTTTTAAGTTAATTTATATTTTTGATATTGATATTTGGTCAAATTCTGTATATTTTGATTACTTATAATGTTGTTAATCCCACATCTATTCGAACATGTATAAAGGTTAATGATATAATTGCTGAAAAGTCACATTTATATTAATATACTAGCTGATCCGGCCACCCGTTGCTGTGCTATGAATTAAAAAAATAAATAAAACAAAACTATCCTATCTCTTCAGTTGGACCAAATTACACATAAATACCAACTTTCATCAATATCGGTTGAGTTGGTGAAGAGTTCACTGGGAACATACATTGTGACACTGGATTTTTATATATTAAGATGAAGCTCGCTCTCGGACCTCCTGCCTTTTTATACCCTACCGCCGCGAACCGTGTCGAGAGCGGCAACCGTTACACAAAAATAATCCTTATAGCATGATTCAGTATACACGTGCGACGGCGCGATGGCTTATTTCATGTATAAGTTTGGTATTTCTATACCGATTTCATTGATTCTTTTTTTATTGAATAGGTAATAATGTAAATTTTTTTAAATTAGGGATGAGTGAGAGTATTTATTGTAGCGTGATGAAAAGTATACTACAACCTGCCCAGAAGTATGAAGAATGATTGTACCAAGTTTCGTTAGAATCCGTCGAGTAGTTTTTGTTTCTATACGGAACATACAGACAGACAGACAGACAGACAAAAAATTTACTGATTGCATTTTTGGCATCAGTATCGATCACTAATCACCCCCTGATAGTTATTTTGAAAATATATTTCATGTACAGAATTGACTTCTCTACAGATTTATTATAAGTATAGATTATGTGATTCAAAACGACGATTCACTGTAACATATCATATTTTATCATATTTTATTTTGGTAACGAAGTTTTTATGTTGCTGGTTATTATTTAATTAAATTTCAGTACAAATGTCAGTGTATATAGTTTAATAGATTCGAAGTTCAGCTTAGAGTTTTGATGAGAGGCGGAACTAATCTATTAGAATAATTCAAGAGCAAAAGGGTTACAGTAAGTCGTCAATAGTTTGCAAATGAATTGTTAATATTCAATCATCATTGTTATTAAAAATTACTTTGTAAGATTCAACCAGAGGTTCAAAACGAAAAAACTGACCGACAACGCTAAGACGAATGTGATAACTTGCGAGCCAGCGTTTTGATGAAACTAACCTGAGACACTGTCACGTAGTTTGAATATAATTGCCTTTTAAATGGAGGTGCGTCAACTTACCACGCACTATCAAATTTTCTTAATTGATATTGAAATCTATGTGTAAACTTTAATTTATATTGGGTTTCTTTCAGCAATAAGGAATCAATAAAGAAGTATAGTTATAAACGAACTGAAATTAAATTTAAACAGAACAAATATTTACAATAGTAACTTAATATATCGTCGTTGTCAAACTACAATGTGCAAAAAAAAATTTTTAAGTAATTTATTTCAAAGTTATCGTCATTATACGTAAACTCATTTGTCTTTGAAAAATATAAAATTAATAGTATAAAATTAATTATTTTGACTGAAGAAAAAAAAATCACAAAACTTATTTTCAGTAGTCAAATCGAGGGCATATAACAGGTTTAAAAAAAAAATTAATATAACGTTAGTATTTAATGTAATAACATGTATGTAACATGTAAAAAAACAGTATTAGTTAGACTTTAATTTAAGACAATCATAAAATGGATGGCAGTCACGATCTTTTAATGGTTATTTTTCTTGATGTTAATTAAACTTGGATTGAGTTATTTGCAGTGGACCATCATATAATGGCAAAGGTTCAGGATACTCTTGGGTAACCTGCTTTCGTTGCGGAAGAATTGTATAAACTTCTTGATGACGGAGTTTGAAATTACGTATATTTGTAGTATTTTTAGTTATACATTCAAATTATTATACTTTTAACTTAGATTCAAGCGATATTGTTAGTTTGGGTGGAAAAAATATTAACACTCCTGTTTTGACATCCTATACACGTTTGATTACTAGGACATTTAATACTGGTTTAAAATATAAGAATAAAAAAACTATAATTTCAGAATAAGCTAAAACAGTTCTAGTCCCTTATGAGGTTTTTTCTACATTAACGAAGAAATGTTTAGCCTTATTCATTAAACTAAGATAGGTAATAAAATATGAAAGGAATATTTTATGTTAAATAAAATAGAATTATAATGTGAAAATTAAAAAAATGAGCAATTATATATTACACGATTTCGTATATTCCTAACTTTTAAATTGTTTCTCTTCAGTCACAAAGGCAATTTGAAGTAGCAAAATATTTTCAGTAAACCTTGATAAAACGGAGCGAACCTATCCAACTTTGTATAATCTCCGTGAAGAAAATTCACTGTGACGTTATGAAGCTTAGTCAACTTAAAAAACTCGTTTGACTTTATTTGCGGATAAATAAATAGACATTTTGAATTACGTACAGTAAACGCAGCATAATTGTCACAAAACTGTCAAATTTGTTAACCAATTCCTTTCAAAATACAAAATAAATAATATAATATCAAATATAAAAATCGATTTTGTGAGAGTCGGACTCGCATCAAGGGTCCATATAAACCCGTATATAAGTAGATAGTGAGCACATCACGCGAATAGACTTGATGGTTTGAACCATTTTGTTTCCCTAGTGATTCATAAGGCTTACTTATTCTCTTTTGAGGTACAAACTTTAGTTTCGTTAGTTTATAAGCAGCTATTGTCCGTGCGTAAAATATCTATGCTTATTAGTGATACGTCAATATTAGAAGTTTTTTGTTTTCAATGAAACTAAGAAAATATAAAAGCTTTGTGACTTGGTAGACATTGTTTTTGCTTTATAAAGATACTACAAACTATTTAATAGCGGTAAATTAGCAAAAAAATATTGACAAGTTTTCGTTTCCACGCCCACTCAATAAAATAAAAAAAGACTTTATAGAAACCAAGAAAGGGGTTTTTATTCCTGCGCAATCAGTCAAAATGTACCTACACCTATGTTCATACCTAAGTTTTACGGATAAGGAAGGAAGATGTAATATACTAATATAATAGGTTTTTTTTAAATAAGGCTCTAGGTTTATGATACGCGGTTACTCAATAACAACTGCAAGTATTAATTATTAAAATTTTAATTGTAATAATTAATATACAGACTAAATTGATTCACAACCAAGCCCATATGGATATACTTCAAACTCGGCCGTACACAACATAAATTAAACTCTTAAAATAATTTTAATTAGTATGTAATAGTTTGGTAATTTAAAAAGAAAAGGCATCGCCACTTACTTTAAAAGAATAATAATAATAATGAGTCTTAACTCATTAAAATTATTAAAAAATTAAAAAAAACTAATATTATCTTTAAACTTTTTCTAACGCATATAAGTTTTTATGTGTTTTATGTTAGATTTCATGCAACACACCCAAATTCAATTATAATATCTAAGTCACGAAACCTAGTTTACTTTAAAATTATTCCGATTCTGTTTGAATATCGACAAAATTCATGCGTTGTGTTTTATCTTTTTGATTTTATTACACTCCCATCGAGTATAAGGTGAAATTATTGAAAAGATCATTTTGATTAAAAAGGCTAACTTTGCTATTAGGTAGTGGTGGATACTGGTTGTATATATTTTCACAGGATGACTTAGGGTTCTGGTTCTTTGTTATTGTTTTTATTATGATCTTTTTATTTCCACTTGTTAGTGTAAAATGTGGTTTGGTATTATTCAAGACAGAATCAGATCAAGCAATGTGACAGGGATTTTTTTTATATATAAAATATATATATTTATTTCTATAAGATTTATCTTATGATAGGATCTAAGATCAACTACGCAGTAAGTCCTTTTTCAATATTTCAGCTGAAGGACGTCCACTACTGGGTGGAGGTTACCTCAAAATATGTGAGACTTTTGCAATTAAGTAATATAATTCAGAAAACTGCTACTCATTTTCTGGTCTACGGCAGGTTTTGTATCGATTATCATAATATTTAGCGAGTTCTCTAATCGAATTCTGACGCTCATAAGGGACTGTATCATGAATCTTTAAAGCAATAATTAAGCAGATGTACCAGTGAGACGTCGTTCTCGTTCGCGCGTATAATAGTATAGCACTAAATCGGTTGCTTTAATAATGTTGCAATACTTGTTTCTTGGCTCAGATTTTGACACTAGTTACATAGTTATCTAGAGAAAAACTTCAGTCATTTTTAACTTTAAACTAAGTCTTGTTTGTTGTAAATAATAAAAGAAAAAAGTAAAAAAAACCTACTTTTAAAATAATAACATAAAATATTCTTATCTATCGTAATATTATGTTGAGAAACTTGTGAATATAGTAAATTACGCGTTTCATTTGAACACGAAACTGAAAATTCTGAATTGAAAATAAAGTTAAAAGTTTTAGAGGAAACATTAAATCTTTAACTAACTTTAGTAAACTGCTGAAGTTTCAAACTTTTTAGCCTTTTAAAAGTTAAGTTTAATTCACTTTACTAATTCATTAACTATTTCACTTATCTTATATATAAATCTCTAAAAGTTATGATTTATTATCTAAAAAGATATATTATCGATACTAAAGAAATTGTCTCGAAGTTTCTTCTTAAAAACATTTTTGCAAAATATAAATTTATATTTTTAGGGACTTTACAATCATGATTATTTAATTTATTACCACGCTATTACGCAACATTTTTTAAACCTATAAACTGTCCACTCTAAATTAGGATAAATTATGGGAACTATTTAAGTCTTTCAAAAGTTCCATGTTAAAACTTAAGATCTTAACTTATTGCCTCTTGATTGTTTCCAGCTATCAAATACTTTTTAGTTTTAGCAGTGCACGGTGGTCCCGCGTAAAATGGAGAGCGGTAAAAACCTCCTAAAATTGTATTTAACCATTCTTTCTCTTTGGGAATGAAGTAGAATATGAAAAATAAATAAATATATTGAAATAAAAATTATAATGAAACATATACAAGCACCAGAAAACTAAAAAAAAGTTTAAATTGTATGCTTTTTTTTCAGCCAACTTCGTACTTAAATCCAATTAATTGTTGTAAATTTAAGGAATTATTAATAATTAAAGCTTAATGTATATCCTAGTGTATAAAAATATGATTATAACTTATAATGAAACAGAAAATAGTGCGATAACTTGACAATACCAAACAAAGTAAACAATATTAAGAGCTTATCAAATAAAGAGTTAAAAATGAACATGCAGCTTGATACTTCAATAAATATATAACTTCCTTAAACAGAAGGCTCTTTTCTTTCGAGGAAGTTTCCAAAGACCAATTATAAAGAGGACTGAACTCAGTTATAGTCGGTGAATTTTCCCCCTATTATGCTCTTCCTCTTCCTTAGATACTGTAGTGTTTTCTTTCAAAAATTTAAAACGAATAAGACTACAGTATCTGGTAGAGCAAGGGCGAGGGTTTCTCCACAAAATAATATGGTATGAAGAATTCGGTTCTGTTTCAATTGCTAATTGAAGTGGAACATGAGGTCACAAATAAACTACTGTCATCTTGAAATGTTGAATCCAAAAAGCTTTGCTTGTACTCGCTATGACCCGTGCTACCGTCAAATCCCCATTTACCGGTCAAAACTAATGTATTCGAATCGTTTGAAACACTATCTAAAACTTCACTTCGTGACTCAAGTATTCAAGAAACAATATGATCTATTAAAGGAGGAGGGTCAATAAGGCGAGTTATCGGCCCCTTTCATTTATGACCTAAAAATTTAAGCTCAATAATAATATAACCTTCAAAACTCTGTACTCTAAGTAGCTCCGCAAATATTTTTTTTTATGTATTAAGTCATATAATTATGTGGTTCCGTTTGGGGTTACATCGATTTGTTAGTCCATATAGTAGATAATTTTTTTTTAATTTTTAGGTCAAAAATGAAAGGGGCCGAAACCCCGCCTTATTGACCCTCCTCCTTTTGAAACTTCTTTTTCGCAAGTACGTTTTGACACTGATATGTTCTGTGGGTAACCCCTTTTTTAGCAATTAAAACACTTTGGTGTGACGGTTAAATATTACACGAAGATTTAGTGTTCACAAGATTTTAACAATAAATATTGGTACTTGGTGAGCTCTGCTTCAACAATAAGGCTTATATATGTACTTTGTCAGCGCTTATAGCCATATCTGAATTACTACTATTAGATTGACCCGAAGAGTTAAGCAGTACGTTTACAGTAGAGTGATCTACTTCTGACAATTCTGTTAATCGTCTACTTCTTGACCGCGAACTAAGATCGGAAAAGCATTTTTTTTGGGCCGCCCGCCTACGTCGTGGGACGACCGCGGTTATTCCTGCTGTAAATGGCACCGTTCAACACTTCTAGTCAGTTCTACATATTCAATTACATCTAACCAATAAGAATAATTACTTAAATTTCTACTTTTAGTACGTACTGACTTGACCCTGAAACTGTCAAGACTTTTACATAAATTAACAATTCGACATGATAAAGGTTCTATATCTACATTTTCAACATCATTAAAAGACGTTAAAAATACTTTAAAATATATTTTTTACGATCTAACGGTTTTTGCGAACACCATAGCTCAAAAAAATGCCGTCTCGAAAAGGAACGTTTTATTATTCTACCTCAAATGAAAATTCTTTTTATTATTTTATCAATTTCGTAGCAAATGCTACGAAGCGTCTTGAACATCGTAGCAGGCACTTTACTATGCGCGGGCAAATCAACCCAAAAAAAATATGTTCCTCATAAAATACACATATGTACCTACACTTCACATTAAATCAGATCCGCTGCAAATGGATGCAAAATATTGTGGGTCTCAATAAAGTCGCAGCAACGGAAAAATAAACTTCAAAAAAAGGATTTTCGTAGCACCCACATAAAATAAAAGTTATAATATATAGATGCGTCAATCTTAATAATTTACCTAACACATACCCTGTTGTTGAAATTTCATCATACAAAAAAAAAAATCAAAACAATTAAGAGTTTTTTAGAAATCACCAAAACAAATACCATTTGGATGAGTCACCGATAAACAGTGAACAACAACAATGAAATGCGTTCACTTCAGAGGTCAATTAATAAGCAATATTCGACAGTGAGTTTTAGGGCGTTTTTGCCTATGGCGGTACCACCGTGCAGTGTTCGCAACTTAAAATCTGTTATGTTATTCAGAAAGCCGCAAAAATTGAAATTTATGAGAATATTTATATTTCTATTTTTAGGACATTCCATTAAAAATTTAGGTGCTGAGAAAAATTGATAATTTTTCAAGCTTTGCAGTCTATTTGTATGATAAAGAAACACATTTTGCCTTGATACAGGGCGCGGTGACCTTCATAGCTATTTTGGCCAACTTCCAACTTATGTTACCTCAATATTGGGAGGTTGTATGCCAAAACCATTTTCATGATTTGTTGAAGTAGTTTACAAATAGTTTGTTAATTTCGGAATCTACTCAAACAAATATGATTTATGCTCCATTTACAAAAAAAATCATGACTTAAATAATAACTATATTTCAAAAAAGTGAGACACTCGTATATCCACAAAAATAAAAATACATCAAACTATAATAGTTACCTTGGTACTGTGCTACTTGAACTTGACAGCTAATTGCTCATAATTGGTTCGTTCGAAACGAGTTCAAACACATTTAATGGCTAAACAAAAAATATTTTTAGCCCTGTTATTAATACTCTCGCATGTCCCAAGCGTTTATGGATTATGACATCATTTTAATATGCCTATATAAAATTTCTATGTCTATATCAAACGAGCCTTAAGAGTATAAAATTGTCTTAAAAATAAATCACAGTACAACAATTGACTACCGTTATTTAATGTTTTGTGTTTGTTCTAATAAATAAAATAACCTTTAAATACCATGAATAAAGGACTCTATAATAAAACAATCTTCATTTACTACCTAGTATTAGTAACTAGGTAAAAATATGAAATATCTGTAAAATGTGTAAGTAGGGCGTAAATAATTTGACAAGTGCACATTATTAAAGGATGAGCAATCTTGGGATATTACGTTCAAAACGTTGGATTGAACGCGATTTCTATATATGAAGTTTAAAACTTTGGGCAATGGATAAGATAAACTTTGGAGTATCTAGAAACAAGCCGGATTACTACTCATTTGGAATAATGTTGAATTACGAGTAATAATTTAAAATGTATCACCGTGATATTATGATTATTTGTGTGATGGGATCCCATCTGAGGGCTCGGAGGCGTAGTTGTTTTTTACACACGTATTTTATATCTTATAGAAATATTGCATTGTGAATGCAAAAAAATAAATTAAAAACATCAATACAGTTAAATTCGTTACTAAAATCTAGTAAAGCCAGTACTGTGAGCTGTCAATTTTTCCGCGGCGTATGTCATCCGGAATCTTAATTAACGCAGTAGTACTACTATTTTGCACTGATAGAGAGTTAGCACCTGATTTGCATTCATGTGATCAGTAACCTGATGTTGGATCAACTTTTCCAGGACTAGAGAGAAGGAAGGATGGAAATAGATCAAAAGTCTGTAAACTTCGTGAGCTCAGTTTTTATGGGAAATTGATTGACATACGAGGGGCGTTCAATGTATTCTCGGTATGGGCATGAAATAATAAGCAGAAAATTCTAAATAAAATTTATTTTTCAATGCAGTCCCCCATAACCTCAATACACTTATTTGATCGGGAAAATAATTTTTCAATACTTCCTAAAATAATTTTCTTCTTAGCCTGAAAAATGTTCATCAATTTCCGCCTTCAACTCTTCATCATCGGAAAAATGCTTACCTCGAAGATCTTTCTTAAGGTTTGGGAACAAAAAGTAATCACTGGGGGCCAGGTCTCGGCTGTAGGGTGGGTGAGTGATTTCTTCAAATCCACAATCCCTCACAGCAACCTTGGCAACGCGCCCTGTGTGTTTTTTCAACATTGTGGAATCTGTCATCGTAGTTGTCTTCTCGTAATGATATCTTGAATACTAATGATGACAATTAAATGAAATTTTATATTTATACCCTGAAAGAGTGTCTTTAGCTAATGAGATAATATAATTACCCTTATCATTAGTTTATCACCCCGATACCGAAAATACTTTGAACGCCCCTCGTATGCTTCCTTCCAGCGCATGAGAGCGAATATTAACAGCCACATCTCCATCTGAGGAACTTACACGATCATTACGAATTAATTTGAATCTTGGTAAAGAATAGGATGCAGGAGAGAGACAACGGTGAAGAAAGTTCTCGGAGACAAGAGAATTTCTAAGGACAGAAAAAATTACCATTAAGTATTTCAAATAGACATACCAAAATTTATATCAAAATAGCTCTCTTGTAGATAAAAATATCCATCAGAAAATACAAAAAATACAATAAAAACTTATTTACAACAAAATAAACTGACCCCTAAATAAAAAGATAAAGATATTACCATGTGAACAAATTTGGCACTGATCTACAATCAGACTAACGAGGAACGTTATTACATTATTTTCTGAAATTACCCTTGTTTTGAATAAGGTTCCTATTAATATTAAAAGAGGCATCAGATTTCCTTTCTAAATTATTTTTATCTTGATATTAGCTGTCATATTTCAGAATTTGTTATAAGCAACTTGTAAACATTTAGGGCGCCAAGTTAGAGAGAAAAATACTTTACGCTTTCATGGGTTTTTGTTGCATGGGCTTTTTATTGTTATTCCAGCGCTGTTACAACTTAAAGTCAATATTTTTCATTATTAAATAACTCTAATAATTGTCAATTGCCCACTAACGGATCTGGCATATCGTCCCTTAGCTAACAACACCGCATAAGTCATTTTTACCAACTTTACAGGAGACGAAAAAGTCGGTGGAATTTTAACTAAAATATATATAATATACTTATTATTATAATACTCTTATTATTTTAATATACTTATAATTATAATAAACTTATTATATATACTTTAGTTAAAATTCCACCGATTTTTTTAAAATAGACAGTTTTTTTCGTCTCCTGTAAAGTTGGTAAAAATAACTTATGCGGTGTTGTTAGCTAAGGAACGATATGTATAGTACATATCCGCTATTTTTAATTCTTTTTTGTGAACTTTTAAGGTCGATTGTTCAGAATCCATTCCATTAAATATTGCATGTTTCACAATCATTCTATAAGTCAAGACAAATAAGGTTATGCTTAACCTTAAAAATGCCTGAACCTGAAATCATAGATTCACAGTGTATGTAATTATATTGAAACAAAATGATTGATACATATTTTGGGAGAAGCAATTAATAGAATCAGGCGTCACTTGGCGGAAGTCAATATCCATTGTAGTTGATGAAAGTGCAAGGTGTGTAGGTATCTACGGTATCTACATTAATGAGTACTTAGTGAATGTGCAAGGTATGTTGGTGTCTGTATTTATTTGCGGGCAGGCGGACGTTATATTTTTCTTGGGGATATTTGGGGATATGATTATACTTATATGTTTGTTTGGTTTTAGAAATCTAACAGAAATGTTAAAACGGCTTTAAGAGTATTATATTTACTATTTAAATCTTGAATAAAAGCCGTTAGTGCCATTTGAGGTTATGTTTCCTTTTCCTAATAGACTATCTCAATAAACCTTTACGAATTAAATTTTACAAATGTTTGATGTTTAATAAAATATATACCATTTGTTTTTAAAATTTCAAAAGTTTGACTTATATAGTAAAAATACAACAAATTTCAAGTAATTTTTCTAGAACAGTATACATGTTTATGTAATAAAATAGAGATAAGTCTGTAAACTAGACAAAGTGTCTGAAGACAGTAGTAGACATTTTCTTTTCCAATGTCTCCCTACTTTTTTAAGCAACTCTGTTTGAAAACGGATCATAATGCATGAAATAATGGTAATACTTATGTTTTTAAACTAACCAACATGTGTGTTGTTTTCCAGCGATTTCATATTATTAAAGTGGGTCTATGTTCTTCCAGTAATTAAGTAAGGCTCTGTTCCCGCGGGGTAAATACGTGTGAACAACAATAAGCTTCCAGCAACATTGTTCAACTTTCAGATGCAATGAAATTGGTATTCTAGCACGGACGGTCATGTTTCGTTGTCTGTATTTCAAAGCAGCTCGAATGTTGTCTTTTTAACTGTAAGATTAACTCGTGTCAGTTTATTCACATGACTAATTTTATATAAAACTGCTTTGTAACAACGTAAAATGGTTACATTTTAATTGTTAAGACCAGCTTTCAATTCAAGAAATAATAAATATGTAACAGAATCAGTAAAAGGCAACTTTCGTTAATGTCAACATTATAAACCAATACATCGCACTATTTTCAAGCGGGTAATTATAAGATTTTGATTGTTTAAAAAAAACCCTGGGCAGTTGATACAAATCACCTAGACCATGATAGCTATAGTTATCAACTGCGATTAGACTTAAATTTGGGAAATCATTTTCATTGCATTTGCTTGATGAATCGACATTTATTTATTTAGTTTTCGGCAAATCATAAGCTTACAGTGTTGTTTAATTGGTCTAGCTATTTCTAAAGTGAGTTGAATTAATATAATTTCAATGAATTTAAAACAATTGTTATTGTACCACCAATTTTTGTAAAAAAGGAAAAGCGGAATTATTTATTATTGAAGAAGTGCCTACTAAAAAGTATCCTCGCCAATACGATACTGATATTAAATACATCCACATCAAAATTATTCCTTCCTTGCTTCCTTGCTCGCTGATTAAAATATTTCTTCATATAATTTGTATTGCAAAAGGGGAAATGAAAAGTTGCAACTCGTAGCGAACTACGGAGCAAATTAAAACATAGTTTTTAGAGAAGTTCAAGGCAATCAATTTTACCGGACGAGAACTTAATAAGGTAGTTAATATCTGCAGTATCACGTCGGATGTGTAAGAGAACTTTTCCTGTATGCATACTATTCGTATTTTGTATTGTGGGTTCCATGTCTGCGGCGCATACTCCAAATAAGTCGCACGAACATACAGTGTAGTATTTTAAGAGTTTTAATATGCTTAAAGTCTTTGGAACTACGCAAAACAAACTCTAAAGCCTTAAATGCTCTTAGTACAATGCTATCAATATGACCTTCAAAATTCAGTTTGTGATCATTTACAATCCATAGATCTCCCACTGAAACATTGCAACCCAACCGATAAAGAGCCTAGTCTAGAGTACGTAACAACAGGACATTTAAGGGGGTTCAAATCGCATCGTGAATGGATCTTAACGCCGAGAGTCTTGAGGCACGCCAATAAGAACCTTTTTTTATCGAGGGGAAATGCTTTGCGCATACCACACTGCTGGGTGGGCAGTGGCAGACTCCCGCCGTCTGGCGGGCCTAATTACTAAAACCCCTTGGTGCATCCTCAGCACCCACGCAGCCGTTGGGTTCTGTGGGTCCGTTGTGGCAGTCGCCACGTTGAACCCCGGCAGGCAGCTTGACAGCCCCCTTTCGAATGAGGGATGCCCAGAGCACTGGGCATAATTTCAGACTCGCAAAGCCGTGCACCGCCGATGGTCGGATTCCCAGTCCTCCGTCGACTAGCCTTGCCCGGGGGCAAGAGGCTTCTTACATTACCGCAAGCCGTCACTCCAATAGGAACCTTGAACCAACTAGAAACGTAATTATTTACAACTACACCCTGCGTTTTGTTGC
Source organism: Calamotropha paludella (assembly GCA_927399485.1). Classification (NCBI taxonomy): domain Eukaryota; kingdom Metazoa; phylum Arthropoda; class Insecta; order Lepidoptera; family Crambidae; genus Calamotropha; species Calamotropha paludella. Next base: position 24,038,833 of record OV656803.1, on the reverse strand, counting down.
GGATTTATGATTTAAATCACGTCAAAAGATCACTATCACTAAGATCACCAAAGAGTTTAAGTTTGACCAAGAGCCGATCATGCTGAATTCAATCGAACGCCTATAATCTATACTGATAACAGTAGATCAGTATAGATTGTAAGCAGTAGTAAAATCATTCAGCAATACCAGGTTTAAAACTGTGGATCTGCCTTGTAAAAATCGATGCTGAAAGTCATTCAGTGAGTGCTTAATAGCATCATTTATCTGACTGTGTGCTATTTTTTCAATAAGATATGTATATTTTGATAAGATTACACTATAAATTCGTATAGTGAGTTTATCATTTAAGTCAAGAAAGTGCGTAAAAGGAGTGCCACTCTTCTAATTAAAGTTCACACTTTTTTTGATTTAACCAAACATGTTTGAACTTCTTCAGGAAAATCTGATAAGATGATAATAATTATCAATATTTGTATAAGTAATACGGCTATAACTTTGCTACGATTATCTACTACGCCGTAGTTCGTAGCTCGATGAAGTGAGTAATCGTAGCAATTATTATAACTTCGATTATTGTAGTGAGAGATATTTGAAATTAATTATAAGTCAATAATAACCTCTATGGTGAAGTCGTTAGGGCGTTTGACTTGCGGTTACGGAAGTTAAGCAACTTTCGCAAGTGCTGTACTTCAGATTGGTGACAAGAACAATGTTATTTTGAACTTCTTAGTCATTCGAAAGACACTATAATTTAGCTGCAGTTTTTGTCGCTAGCAAACACCAGTCCGCTGGGCGCCCACGTGGTGTAATCTATTTGTATCACTGCTCAATAAGAATATTAAATTTATCCTAAGAAAAAGTAGCAATGAGCTTAAAGTATATTGCCCATATTTCCATTTTTAAAAATAGAATAGAAATAGAAGTAGACAGAAACAGTTACCTCTAAATTAATTTAGATAACATATATTTTGTCTGAACGATGTACATAATTATAAGTTATACTCGTATTTGTCGACCTTGTCTTTTCTGGCTCAAAAATGTCGTAGCTGGTGTAAATAAAATAATGGTGTGCAGCCCTTTTTACTATTATAACATCTGTTATCGTCGAAATTATTGAGCGAAGCTCTGAAAGAGCTCTTTTTTAGGCAACTCTCAAATTTCGCTTGTCTCTCTGTTAATGATTAAGGTGTGGTCAGGATTACCACGAAAGGTTAGGTTAGGTAAGGTCAGGTGGTGAGGTTAGGTAAGGTAGTGTTTCGCTCAGTATTTGCAAACAGCAGCATGCATTGCAGACCTAGTATAAAAGGTTGTCAAAATTATGTCGCGATACTACATTATAGAGCAGTCAGAACGCCTATTCTATTTGTTACAGTATTTCGTATGAAACTTTAGCCTGTATTCAAAAAGCTTTTATCACAAAAACTTGATGAATGAGTGGATGTCAAAACTGCATAACGTTAGTTCAAACAATTGGCTTGGTCGAAAAATAAAAGCATATTTCCAACGCGTTGTTCTAAAAATCTCGTTGGTTATCTATTAAATAAATAAACAATCTTTCAAAGTAAGATTGTTTATATAAAGATTATATAATAGAAATATTAAACTTCATTGTTTCGTCATTTTATCCGATGTATAATACAGCACTGTACTAAGACCACATCAATTAAGTTTTAAAGCGTAATCTATTACATCGCTTCAATATATTGCGTCACACACAAGAAACGAATTCCCCAGGGAACAGTCGAGTGTGTGTAGTACATACCTAATTCAATATAGATGATCGTGTCCTAATTTACTCTGTCTAGAGGCCCCGTTTTCCTTTTATAAGAAGAGGTTAAAGTTTAGCTTTAAGTTTTTATATCAAGACATATTGATATAAAAAAAAAAAATTGCGTTATTATTTGTCAAATTGACTGATCGCTATTAAGAATAATAGAGAGAACCATAACTCTTTGTCCGAATGAATATTACCATACTGCCTAATAGAATTGAAAACAACACGAAACTTCAGATGGAGTTCACGTTAAGTTAACCTTAAAATATTAAGAATGAACTTATAACTTACAACAATAAATAATGTTGATGTAGGTTATTTAATGCGAAATTACTAAAGTAACTCTATCCGATACTCTCCATTGTTTTATCTCATTTGTGTTCAGTTGTATATAATTTCCACCTTATGTTAATGAAATTACATTCTCCTACACCTTTTATCGATGTATACCGAAAATACTAAAACCATCTTGATCGTTCTCTCAAGAATAATTAAATTGATCTCATTCAGTTTAAGCAGAATTTCATCACCGATGGTTTATAAGTAAAATATTTTTTCTACACCTAATATGATGAAGTTATATTATTTTAATTATTTTAAAATACCATTATACTCGAAAAGATTTGGAAAAAATATGTCTGAGGCCCTGAAAGATTATAATAAAAACAAAATTAACAAAGAAATGTACAATCGTTCAAAATTCGAATTACCCACCACTGAGAAATGAGACAGAATAGTTGAATAATTGAGTCTCATTATTGTGTTTGCGACATGAAAATTTGAATGTTTTTTTAATGATGATGATGTTGAAATGTGATATAAAACTAGAAAAGACGTTTGAACAAAGGATTCGTGAAAATGGTTAATGACATTTACGAATGAATGTCCTTCTAAACATCTTACTTCAAAGGATAAAGAAAGGACTGGTCGTCCTTCGACGTCTGCTTTAGAAGAAATGTGCTAACAGTGAAAAATTAAAATTTTTATATTTTACTTAAGTAAATATGGGAATTATTTACGAAGAATTAATTTTCATCGCTAATTTTTTCACTTTGACATGATATCTGGAGTCGATTACATAACATAATCAAGTCTGAAACATCGCCGAATGGTATGTTACAAAATTACTATCAGAAGCTTTCACTGCTATAAGCAACAAGCGACCATTTATCGGACTCCTGCGTTACTCCTTTATCACGACGACGCGCCCGCGTATTCAGCGTATTGAAAACGTGGAACTTCCTGGACTCCTCAGCGGTCGGTCTTGGGTCCTCCTCTTTATAGTCCTGTATCGGCCCCTTGGAACTTATTTTTATTTCCTATAATAAAAAATAAACTGAAAAGGATACAATTTTACATCGCCAGAAGATACGCTAACAGTGTTCTAGAAGGCTGTAGAAGAGATGTGCACCTGAGAGGACTGGAACAATTGTTCCGAAAATTTATTCAGAATAGACGCATAAAATTTTGTAATCAGGCTGGTGAAGATTTTTTTTGGATGATACAATAAAAATATTTAATCCAAATAAGTCGATTCTACAGTTTCTCAAAATTTAGTGCTTGTCCCACTTATAGAGTTTCTTTTTTGTAATTTTGAGTTCCTAAGCTACATCCAGGGTAAGAGTGAAAATCGCAATAAAGATATCATTTGAGAGAAACTTAATTGTAACATCACTTCTGCTCGGTTATATACTCGTAATTAGAAACACTTCTTATGAATAAAGAGAGAAAAACTTCAACGTACAAATGTTCGTTAAAAATATACACATGCAATAATTAATAATCATGCAATAATATTGCCACTCAAATAAAAAGTCATTAAATGCACCATAAAATATTAAATATCCAGTTTGTCTATAAAATCATGACATAAAATGATGGCGCTGCCGACTTGCGTGTTGCAACCTTGTATAGTGTGACCAAAACGATTTTGATACTAGCAGTTCGTTTAAGTAAAATGAGTAAATAAATAAGACACATTAGTCATATTTTGTTTGTTTTATTTACAGTACTGCTTATCAAAGCAGTTTTAATTAAATCAAAATAAAATTATAATAGTTATAAAAACTGACATTAATCTCTTTCACTCATCATCGGATTCTAAATATTCAACATCAAAAAACGTTTCGTTTGCTCTTTCATCAGCAGCACTGGCATCACTACAGCTGCTGTCACCGCTGATGCTATCATCGACTAAGCGAGTACTCAACTCGTCTATGTCTCGATACAAATCACGTCCTCGCTCGTAGTAGTCATTTTCGAGTCTCGCCATGATGGCAGCAGTTTTTCTTTGTTTCAGGTTTGATGCTGCTGAAGGCCTCTTTAGCTTTACATCACGTGATCAAACATTTTGTGCTGCTACTTTTTGTTGTAGGTTAGCCCAAATGAACTCAATAGGATTCAAATCACAGTGATACGGCGGAACCACGGCGAGACCACTTTGTGTCCGTATTCTCCTAAAAGTTCATCAATGGCATAGATGAGGCGGGGTTTGTTTTTTTTCTAAACTCATTAAATTGGCTTCCTGAGCGTGTGATCAAAATCAATATTATTCTCTAATAGTCTAATTTTTATCTTGTCTACGCGGGAACTAGAGGTCTTATTTGCCAGGACGGAATGGTATGGCGCGTTATCCATAACTAGTATGATTGAAGGATCGTGAAGATTTGGTATAAGCTTTTCTTTAACCCACTTGGTAAAGTTATGCGCATTCATTTCTGAGTGTACTGTGTGTAATTCTGTATTTCTGTGTGTAATTGGACGGTACGAGAATGGAAAAAAGTGTTATTTTCAGATGAAACAAAAATATATATGGTATATTTCGATGGAAAGCACTATGTTAGACGTCCTGTAAACAATGCTTTTAATTATAACTACATAAGAAGTATAGTCAAGCAAGGTGGCGGTAACATTAAAGTTTGGGGGTGTTTTTCCTGGATGTGGAGTTGGACCCGTTCGGAAGATTGAAGGTACAATAGATCAATGGCAATACAAAAATATCTTAGAGCACACGATGATTCCCTACTCGGAGGATCATTTGTCTGTAAACTGGATCTTTTAGCATAACAATGACCCTAAACATACGGCTAATAACGTCAAATGTTTCCTTAGCGAACAGCGTATATCCGTTTTAGACTGGCCAGCAAATAGTCCGGATTTAAACCCGATAGAAAATGGTACATCGTTAAAAAAGTTTCATACAAACGTAACACCAGTCAAAATAAACAATATGAAGCATTTGTTGAAGCATGAAATTCAATCCTCCTAGAAAAATGTATGAAATTGATTGAATCAATGCCACGTCGTTGCAGTGCTTGTATTGAAAATAAGGGATACCCACTAAATATTATTTATAACTATTGGTAGGCTGTGGATAGTAGCTATTTCGTAAAAAACAATACTAATTATTAATACTTAAAAAAATATTGTTTTTTATAATTTTTTGTTCTTGTTTCTAATAGTTGACCAGTTCATACCTTAAAACTGATTTAAATGTTTCTCCATAATGTAATATTGAAACTACACTTGTGTAATGGGATTAACATTGTTTTTCTAATAAATAATTAATCGTTGGACACATTGTTGTCCTATTTATTGTTTAATTTTAAAATAAAAACGATTGCGGTGAAATATCTTACATAATGCCAAGGACCGTTGGTAGTGTTTCTAATTATACGACCTCCACTGTATATGCAATTTAACTTAGTATATGGGATTGACCGATTTTGACGACCGTTTGATGTAACGGTAACGATTCTGCCATTCGAACCACTGGTCCTGAGTTCGAGTCCCGGAAGCGGCAGCTGTTTGTGTAATGAATACGAGCATTAGTACCTGAAATTTATGGGTAAGTAACAGGAGAACTGAAAAATTAGAAATTTTGTGCGTCGGTTCCTGGGTGTATTACACAAGGCAGTATCTTGGGATGTTTATTATTATTAGTTTACATAAACGAACTCCTATCAGTAGTACCCAACAAACTTGTCTTATTTGATGACGCAACTCTAATAATTCCATACGACTATGACGCTAGTATTAACGCTAACGATCTTATCTCCAATTTCTTAAATAAAGTTTCCCAACATCTTAAAGATATAAATCTAGAACTTAACTATGATAAAACAAAAGTCACTTTAGGCCGTACCAAAGAACCGGACTAAGCACTAATATAAACCACGAAGGACACAATTTTGAGATAGTAGACTCATATCGACAGTTAGGGTTAGTTGTAGATTCGCATCTATCTTGGAAATTGCACGTAAACTCCATTGTAGGTACACTTAGTTCCTTCTCATATGCATTACGCGAGCTTCAAAAATGCACCAACGAAGAGTGCGTACTTGCTGCGTACCATAGCTACGCTGCGGCATGGATACGTTATGGCATTGTACTTTGAGGTAATACTTGCAGAATGTTGTTCCAGGAATTAGGAATACTCACACAATACACATACACATACACACTCATACGAACGTATATAATTTTGAACTGTGCCATTTCGTTAGAAAATATGCTTATCACTTCCCTAAAGTGGGAGATAAATAATGCCGCTATGTGTCTCGTCGCCGTGGCAAGAATTTAGTTATTCCAGCAGTAAGTCTAACCTTATTTAATAATAATGCGTATTATATGGCTACTAAAGTATAGAACCACCTATCTAATAATCTCAAAACTCACCAAGGCACTACATTTGAAAGTAAACTGGAAAAAATTATAGCCAAACTTTTTTAGAGCATGAAAGAATATTTCGAAAGTAAATAGTAATATTGTATTTCTCACATTTTAAAATAATATTGTTTCAAATATATTAGTTGCGTATTAATAATTATATAATTTATGTTAAAAAGTTAAAATAATTGTTAGGAGTTGAATTTTTATTTGGTTTCTCTTTAAGTTACAATAATTAGTTTTAATCATTAGTTAATAGACCTTTATATCTCAATACCTTGAAAAGGTGTATTTATAGCATAAACACCTGTAATCACAAACACTGTATGTTATGTACTATTTTTATAAATTTGTGAAGACTATATGAATATGTATCTATATATATTTCTATAAATATTAAATATTTATGTATCATATATGTATGTCTATCGGCTACCATAGTATCCACAACAAAAGCCTTGCAGTGCTTTTTTAGGTTTGGCTAATAGTGTGAAAGCGTATTAAATATTACTATTACTTAATAGTAATCTGTTTTAAAAACCAAGTGTCAACAAGATATAACTTAAAAAAACTTTTTTGAAATTAAGCTTTTATACATAATATGTTATTTAAACGAACTAAAAAGTTAAAAAATGGCAAACTCGATGGCCTTGTGTCGTTTTAGTGTGGAGTTTCTATGGCCACTTATCAGATCCAGCATCAGACCTTGGTTACCATGGAGGATCAAAGCACTTGTCAATACGAATCAAATGAGCCCAAAGACGATGGGATGTATCGTTTTATTGCAAAGTTACTATGGTCACCTTCCACCTTGAGCATGAGTTAGCTCCATCATAATACTGCATTGTCACGCTATATACATATGCATGTATAATTTCAGCTCAATCGGAAACCGAGAAATGGGTCAAATATAACTTGTAAGATTCCATTACTGACACATAACAGGTGAAAGAAAATAAAAACTTGTGAAAAAGTAACAAGTTTCTTCTTAATATCTTCAATCTCAAAGCCGATATTCTTTGATATCAATTAAAACGATTTAACATTGTAAATATAAGTTCATACACAAAAGGGCGAAATCAAGACAGTATTTGTGAGAAAATTCACCAACCGTTTTTGATATTCCCGCTAAATTAAATCGGTATTAAGGTTTTGGTTTTCATTATTCGCAAAGAGTTTCAAATTAGATCTTGTGATAAAAAGTTGATAAAGTTTTAAGGCTCAAGTGTTGCACTATTTCAAATGTTAAGCAATATTTCGTCGTATCCATTTTTATAATCGGTATTTGCAAGAATGAAAGTATTTTAGTCTCAGTTTTACCCTGTCAGAAGTTAAATTTCGAAATAGCTATGCATTTTCCTTGTCAAATTTCATAATCAAATTCCGAGGAAAATATCATCACGTTTCTATGTCCATGGTTTAAGGATCTGAAAATTTTAACTATTTATATACATAACGTATATATTATTATATTTAATTAATTAATATATTATGTACTACCGGCTTCGGCATATGTTGACCTACCCAAACGTTGGCATAACTACTACATATTTCATCAAAACGGAAAAAAGATTAATGTTCATTTTTTATATTATTATAAGCCTTAGTGCCCTAAATTTCATGTTTCACGCTTCAATACTGGAAGGGTTTTTATTAAATATCTCAACCCCTTTTTCACCCCTTTGAGAATAAAAATCTTAAACGCTGAAGCACGTATTCCCTGAGCCTGTATATTGAATTTTGTCTGTCTCTTGCTTTGAAAATAACAAATTTCCATATAAAATTCACTTTCCTATTATCCCCTTTTAAGTTTAAATTTCTAATTATCCTTTCTTAGTGGATTACATTAAAAATATACTTATGTTCTTGATATTACCTTTCTAAACTAAAGAGTTGTGCGTACTACAGTCATTTAGGCAAAACTTTAAAAAAAATTGACGTATATTTCCAGATCCATAATTTAATTTTTACCGTGTCTGGAACAAAACATTATAAATAATAGCAGCGTAAAGGCTACCTTGTTATCATTTAAAAGTAAAACTATTTTAATTTTCACATTTTTATTACGTAATATTTATTATAATAATTTTAAAATGTATGTAGTGAACTATTCCTACATTGAATGTTGCACTGTTATATGTTGTATGTACTAGGTAGGCAGCGGTAAGTAAATAAAAAGTAATAACTAACAATGCGTCACTGCCGAGTGGCTTTATTGCTTAACTAGCGGCCTGCCTGGCCTCGCACGGGTATTTAACAAAAATTATATTTTTTAACAAACACACACACACACATACACCTCTCATATTGCGTCGGGGATTACTAAAAAGAGCACATTTAAATTAAGTTTGGATATTGTTACTTTGATGATTTTTTTTGTTATTTTTCAATATTTTATTAATTTATTTATATTTTTAATGTTTCTAAAAAACATAAGCCATTGAATTTATTGAGTACAAAGTTCCCTGCATACGATATTTGACGTTGCTTTATTTTATGGCAGCAAAATAAATTGATTTTCAAAAGCTCCGACCCGCGATAGGCCAATGTACAGGCCATAAGTAAAACATTCTTTTCGTAGATCGATCCCTACTAAGTCGAAGGTTTGGCCCTGGGACTTATTAAAAGTTAACGCAAAAGATGTTTTGTAACGGAAATTGAAGACGTTGACTTTTTAACAAAACAAAACAATCAAAGTTTTCATACGGATCCCTAATTTTTTGAAATATTTTACTATTTACAATATTAGTATAGATAAAAGAAACACTTTGAATGTAGTGCCAATGCAGTGTCATAAAAAAATGTCGAGCGTGTTCGTAACATCTACGATGAATATTATGAGTAATTATGATAATAACAAGTAAAAGCATGTCATTATATATTATAATATTAGATTTAATTACATTCAATAGCGGACCATTCAAAAGTTTGTGTAAACGTAGACATATCAATCAAGTTGCATTGATTCATGGGAAAGGGACTTAGGCGACACTGATTCTTAATGAAACCTTAGCTCTATAAAGGGCTCTACGTATTCAAAGGTTCTATTCTTCCACTTAATTAATTTCAGTAAACTATTTCATCAATGTCGTCTTTATCTTACTAATATCTGTAAGCATTATTCATGAAGGGGGAAAAGGCACTTCTAACCTACTATTGTTCGAGCTTTTCTCATTAAAGTTCATAATTGTAATGGGTCATAATTATCTTCATGTGTTAGTATATTTTTATATTATAAGGCGTTGTAGCACATTGGTTGAGATATCAGCTATTATCCAAACGGATTAAGTTTGAACCTCGCCTCTGTACTTCAAATGTACTCTATTGGTAAAACAAGTAAATTTTTTTGGTTCATATTATTTTCGATACAATCAACGAAAGCAAAAGGCGCTGAAGAAAGCTCCAATTTTATTTTCTGAGTAAAATTAAATAGCTTTGCTATGTACAAAAAAAATCGAAGTAGTTACGGCGTAAATTTTTTAAATGTAATATAAACACTTAGTGTAACTTAGCGTCCCATACTATTATAGCCTTGTTGTTGGCGGCAGAGTAGAATGGCATCAACCTTTCATGCTTGATTGTGTCGCAAAGGCTTATGATGACATTGAAGGTAATCATTTTATACACCGCAGGCTACAGAACGGGGAGCTGTGTTTTCTAAATTGGGATCTCTTACTGCGGTCTCTTAATCACCAGGCTAGCATGGGTATTATAACAGAACCCCACTTTCTCTAACGGGGAGGCCTAAGAATCAGTGAACATCTTTAGGCTGAGATGATGATAAAGTATAAATTAATATTATGCTCATAGACTTAGGGCAAGCTGCTCCAGTATAAGCAAGAGTTCGAGTGATCCGTCTTGGATTAAAAACCGATAAGTGTAGACTTAAATCCAATCCCTATCTTTCGACATTGGAATTGTCATGTTTTGAATTATTGAGTTTAACTTATTTATAATACTCGTACCACCTCGAACACTCTTATTGTGTGGTCATCTTTTGAACTCTATGAATATTACATATAATGTCCATGCAATATTCTACAGTTAATACATTATCAACAATTTTGGTGTAGGAACAACATATTTACAAAATCTTTAAGAAAATTGGTTTGTTTGTGAAGTTGTTTATTCGAGATTTTTTTTTATTTTGAACATTCTTTCGAAGTTCTGAGAATCACGATTCACTTTTGATCGCAGGCCCTCTGAGAGCTATTTCCGCAGAATACTTTTCTTCTTAAGCACCTTCATTAGATCGCTAGTATACGAGTACAATTTGTTTCATTCGAATCCCGCCGCTTGTTGTTGGTGGTTTACTAAATTTATCATGTTATTGCAATAAGATATTACAATCACAGCCTTCTCAGTCAGTATTATAAAAACGTCTCACTTAATAAAAGTGAACTAATTAAGTTGCTGGTCCAAAAATCAAGCAGAATTTTTCGATTTTGTATTATTAAAAAAAAGTGTGTGCTCCAACACACGACTGGAGTTTACTCGTAAAGAACCATACCCTTGAATAGACACAGATAATAATAAAAGAAAACTTTAAAATAAAAACAAAAAAGTAATGCTGTCATTCGATCGCTAAATTTTACTCTTCATATTTTTTTTATACCGGGCGCCTTATAAGGAATTCAATTCTTAAGGAATTAACTCCAATAATACACAAACATCACCTTATTATCAAATCATTGTATTAGTTACTTTTGACACTTAGTAGTTCGTCTGTTTTTTAAAGGATTTCAAAAAGAAACCACTTTGTTATAAAAAAATTACAATGTCACATTCATCAATTATCACATAAGTAATATAACATGAACATTGTATTCATCCAGAATACAACGGTAGCACCATAGCATTTTAGTTAGCATTTTAGTTAAAGTATTTTTAATTTATAATGCAGGAAGAAAACATCAGTGAAAATTAAGATGGTTATCCATCAACAGTTTTATTTTCAGATCTAACTTTAATGAAATTAATATTTTCTAAATAAAATTATTATAATACTTAGTCATATTTATATTCAGCGGCCGAATCAATCAGGAAACAATTTCGACATTAACCGTGTTCTGAGGTCATGGGTCATTTAGGCCCTTGGCGCCCTTGGCACGAGAAAGTCTGGCAACGGCACCAAATCGATACGGACGCAATGCGGAGCACCCAACGTCAGATTTGGCAGACTGCATAGGAAAAGCTTTATTGCTAGTAAAATATCTGATAGCCGTTGCAGGTTTGCATCTATTACGTTATCCACTCTGTTTTCGTAAATACAACATCGCACTAAGTTTTAAGTTATCTTTATTGACCTAACTTATTCGATTCATATATAGTAAATAAGAGTTATTGGAAAATTTATATAAGGGCTACATGTGACTTTATTTGAATCGAAGAAATTTATATTCTTGACGGATACTACTTGCCTACTGCAAAAACTTGATATTCTGACTGCAGCTTAATAATAATAAAAAATATGGAAGTATTGAAATTTTACTTAGATGTTTTTTTATTCACAGATTGGCGACCTGTAACTCTCTGAATTTAATATCGATTAGTATTAATAGTATCAAATCGATTCTCCGCCTTATTTTATCTTTTTACATATCTTTGTAATAGAAATATATGTGTTCTCTTATTTTTTAAGAAACCGAAACGTACATAAGCGCCCGATATCGGCTACGCACCTCAGCATTATTACAGTAAATAAGTGCGAAAAGCCCTTGAATAATAGGTTACACTATAACGAATAGGCTTCCGTCGAAGTGATATTCCGCACGCTATCTCTTATTTTTCAAATGAGAAAAATGTCCTTCAGTCTCGGAAAAGTTGACAACGGTCGCATAAGCTATACTGTTTGCACGTCAATACTGAACAATGTTAAGTTTGTAATGAAAAGATAAGTTTAGAAAAAAAATTGACAGCACAGTTTTTTTTTTCGTACACATTTGGTTTTTATAAATTACAGAAGATAAGATAAATTACAATTAGAACTTAAAGTAACTTAGTCATTCCTCATAAGAGTGGTTTTCCTTCCAAACAGTGAGTCCCTGGTAGCACGCCGTTATAATAAAGATCAAATAATTTAATTTTCTCCTATGTCAACCTACTTTAAATAAATAAAAAGAACAATTCGAGGTCCTACAATAGGGGTGCTACAAAGGGCTGCGATACAACACAAATTAATATGTTCTAATGATAAAACTTATAATCATTAAAATGAATGATTAGAAGAGAAAAAATTATTGTACATGAATCAAAATTAATAAAGAAAATATCGAATAAATCATAGCCAGCCAATACAATATTATTTATTAGTACAGAAGATGACTTATTGAAAAAAATGTGCCTTGATTGAAATTATTTATACCGCTTGCTCTCCGCCGTTTTATTTTCACTTACCGGTGTTTTGGAATCTGCACGTCTCACACTTGTATTCAATTTCCTTTGTTTTCTCACGTTACCAGACGTCATTTCCTTTTTTGTGTTGTTGTTTCTTGTTATAATCGGCAGCTTAATGTGACGAGGGTTGACAGCTAAGAGAAATATACAACGCCTCATTAATAAACAAAGATAAATGCAGGCTAACGTCTAGACTAATTTTGAAGTTACTGACTTGCGAAAATTATTGCCGGGATGTTAATTTGTTGTGTGTAGTAAAAGATAGGGAGGGCAAATCTTTAATAAATCAAAATATTTAAAAAAAAATAAAGTATTGCCTGTAGCGTTTAAGTAGACGTATAATGTAGAAAAGGTTCTATGATTGTTAATAATCATTGTAATCATAATAATTTATTTCAGAATTCTACAACAACATCTTGTGTTAGTAATAAAAATTAAATGTTTGTTCCTATGCCTATTCTAAAAATAAATAAATAGTAAATAATTAAAGCTTATATTAAATGATGTGCAATTGAACATAATATCGCATTATAGGGCAACCCTATCCGTCAGTAATGATTCTTAGAATGCTATTCGGACTGTTTCCTACCACTTGCAACAATGACGTAGAACGCGCAAGCGCATGTCACCTTGGCCTCATCTGAACAACAGGCAAATCTGTGGGTCAGCATGTTACAGCGGACAGCCAGCGCCATTCATTCCCTTTCGATGTCTAGATCGTCATCAAGAATGTCGGAGATCCGGTATCCGAGATATTTAAACCGCGTGACTTTATTTAAAGGAGCTCCACTTAATCGTAGCGGTGGTACACTGTCATATTTTTTAGTACCTTCCCTAAACACCATCAACTCACTTTTCTTGGCATTATATCTCAGGCCATGGACCTCCGCAACTCTTTCACAGATTTCCAATAATTTTCTCATGGCATTCATTGATGGTCTCAGCAAAACCACGTCGTCAGTATAACTGATACTATTAATGCAATCCCCATTTATATGACAGCCGAATTTGGCTCTGCTGAGCTCAATAGAAGAGATCAAGAGATCATTAATATAAAGGTTGACCAGGTGAGGCGGGGTTAGCCCCCCTTTCTCACCCTGCACTCCAACCGGTGATGCTCAGATAATGCTCCCGATATTCTGATTATAGTACCAGTAGTCCAACAGATTAGTGACCTCACTTGCCACGCTGGTCTCATGTCGCAGCTTTCCCCATAGAATGTTATATGAAACCAGGTCGAAAGCTTGTGACGAGTCTAGGAAACAGGCGTATACTGGCGTCTTTCTAAATGTTACTGGACAGTATGTTTGAGAGACAGAATAGCATTTCCAGTAGATAGCCCAGGTTGAAAATTGAACTGGGCATCGTGCAATTTGATGTGTTTATCTAAGTGTCTATCAACCAGAAAGTCCAGCACCTTAGCAGTAATGGTTGCCAACGAAATTAGCCTATAATTAGACAGATCACAAACATGGCCAGTCTTGTTTTTTTGCAATTTACACACGCTTGACAACCAGTCTATCATAATTAAGGTTGACTGGCAAATACGTAGAGATACATGGAGGGCGACGTAATACATTGTAACATATTTGGGAAAATAACGTTGTATGTCTTTTAAAGTCTCATATTTCTGTGATGAATAAAAATCAAAGCAAAGATAATATCTTTAGACTTAAATTATTATAATAGAAAAATACTAGAAAAAATGGAATCGGGTCACAAGTGAATTCTCAGACGGGAAACAAACCCGCAACCTTTGAATTCTCATCCAATTGAGCTACCGAGTCTTGTGAACATTCGTCAAAATTTTCTAGTATCTTGCTTTTTTTTTTCTAGTATTTTTCTATTATAATAATTTATCTTATAAGATCGCATTGAAAAATGCATAAAATATATAAAAATATGGAACGAAATGGCTGTTTCATCTTAATCTATTGCCCGAACATTTGTAAAAATGTTTCCTATTCTTATCTTTTATATTATTAATGCTGTTATAAAATATATAAATTTAGGTTACACGTGAAAACATAAACTGATATATGAACATCACTTAAAGAAGTGGATAATTGTACTTCCAGTTTGTGTAAAATTTGCTTTTAATTAAAAGTTAATGGTTCTTCCTTGTTGCTGTGCGCCGTTTTATATATGTATAATGCTCATTTTTAGAGTATGATCCGCTCGAGAATAATTGTTATAATTATAAGCCAGTAAAAATACTGGACAAGCATAGTTCACTGTTAGCACATTTATTAGGTTGGGGAATAAGTTCGTTCGGTTTTTTTCAAAGAGGATTATTTAAAGTATTTGTTTGTTGTTGAGCAAAGTGTTTGTATTCATTAGACAGTGCCTTTTCTGCTCTACAGAACTGTGTTATTTGTTTTTCGAATATTTTTAGTTTTTCCTATTTTCTAGGCTTCGAAATGGAATACCCAGGTGACAAAATCAGCATTTACGACATCTACGTTTCTCCGCTTTTCATCGGGGTCAAAAAGCAGCTGAAGCCGCTCGTGACATGTGCAACGTGTATGGAGAAGGTGTCATAGGTGAGCGCGCAGCACAGAAATGATTTGCGAAATTAAAAAATGGTGACTTTGATCTCGAAGATGCCTCGCAGTGGACGACCTGCAGAATTCGATGTCCTCATCGCCTTGAGGTGCTCCTGCATCTCAAGGCAATACACGAGGAAATGCTTGAACAGAACGCAACAGTCAACAAGGAGCTCTACGCCGTATAAATGAGGCTATGCGACTGAAAAGACCTGACCGACAAGGCCAAGTCATCTTGCTCCACGACAACGCCAGACCCCATGTTGCACAAGTCGTCAAAACCGCACTCCAAGAGCTCGAATGGGAGGTTCTTCAGCATCCACCGTACTTTCCGAACCTTGCGCCAACAGATTATCACCTTTTCTATTCCTTGTCGAATCAAATGAGGGGTGTTATCTTCGACGGCGAAGAGGACCTCAAAAACTGTCTCAACAACTTCTTCGACACCAGACCGGACGATTTTTGGCGAAACGGCATCAACAAATTAGTCGAGAGGTGGGAGGAGGTTGTACACAGTAACAGCGAATACATTATTGATCAATTTATTGTTATAATTTTCGTTTTTTGTTAAAAGAAAGCTCTTTGAAAAAACCGAACGAACTTATTACCCAACCCAATAAAATAGCGTACTAAACAATGTCTCTTCTTTCCTTTCAAAGTCACCTTTCAAAATCAATGGTCACTAGAGAAAAAAAAATTGTGTAGCTGATTTTATTTTTCGTACATTTTATCCGTTACATTATGTAACATTGTAATTAGTAAAATTATCACTCTAATATTGTAAGGCTTTTATAGCCATGTCAAATCGATCGCAGCGCGCGATGTGGCAGAAATGTGAAATCACTCTGGGCTGTCAAATTGCAATTTTTCATAGAATTCCTTACTAACATTATTAAGTCGTTTAAGTAAAAACGTAAAACTCGCGATGTGGGTCACAGTACGTGTTGTGTTATAAAGTGTAGAAACAATGGGGAAAAGCTTTCGGCATGGCTGTTCGCTACTTGTTTTTGATAAACTCTCTTCCGTGTTGATATTACATGTTGCTGCTTTGATACATTATCAAAGCAGCAACATGTTTGCACTTGCCACTTTGATTGTAAACACAATAAATATAATAAATACAATCGTTACGACGGAATTAAAATTAAATTTAAATAAATAATTTAAGTTGACATGAACTAACTCAAGAAACGATTTCAATTAGTAGATATGTAGGTGTGTACTCATATTTAATGATGTTTTGTTAGGTTGTTCCTAGTTTGTGTCACAGATATTTGTCTTATGATCAGAGCTCTTATTAAGTAGCTTTGCCCGTTGGTTCTAAACTCTACAAGGTCTCTCACATGCTTTGCTAATACAATTTTTTCTTTTAATTTTTGCTGAGTGGCTAAAGATGAATGGTCTAGCGTTATCGTGATGAAAGACCACACCCTTTCTTTTAATCAATTCCGGCCGCTTTCTCTCAACTTCTTGCTTTAATCTCATCAGTTGTTGGCAGTAGAGATCCGAATCGATGGTTCTGCCCGGCGGTAAAAGCTCAAAATGAACAACGCCCTTCCAATCCCACCATAGACATAGCATCACCTTATTGCTAGTTAACCCAGGTTTTACCACAGTCTGTGAAGCTTGACCGATCTACTTTTCATCACCAGTTATCAATCTCTTCAAAAACGGTTCGGTTTTATTACTTCTCAATAAAGAATCGTAAATGAGTACACGGTTCATTAGGTTTCTTTCAGTAAGTTCGTGTGTCACCCAAATATCGACCTTTTTGTGTACCCAGCTGTCTTCAATGGGTCAAAACTGTTTTGTGGACAATTTCCAGTTGAATTTCCAAAATGTCGATCTTTTTTACTTTCTCAAAAATAGTGTCTAATTTATTCGTTTCAGAGCGACCAGAGCGAATTGCATCTTTGACGTCAAAATTCCCGGATTAAAAACGCTTAAATCAACTTTGTGCTACTCTTACTGACACTGCATTAGGTCCTTTATGGACATATGCATGTCACAGACACATATATGTCACAAATTTTTTTCGCGGCTTGCGTTACATTTTTTCCTTTATTGTAATAAAATTTTAAATCTAATCTAATTTTTTCATTCGATTCGCTCATTTTCTCGCTCATTCGATTTATTTTTAGAAAGAAAACAAATGTGAAATAGTGGGAAACAAAATTTTCCTAATTTTATTCTTTTTTTGAAATGTCACCTTTTTACTGTCACGAAAACCAGCCAGATTCAAATAGTACAGCTAAAGATATTTTATTACAAGTTTATACATACTATATGCGAAAAGACTTTTTCCCCGACCTAATATTAACAAAAAATTTATTAAATAGAAATCATTGAGGAATGAAAACTTTCAAAAAGCGCACGCTTTTTATTCATTGGGAAGTCAGCGCACGCTTTTTATTCATTGGGAAACAGCCAATGTTTTTGGGCAGAACTGTTTTTTGCGAATTTCAAAATTCCGTCACGATCTAGTCCTAAACCTGTTAGTTCGATTCATTACAAAAAATAGGTAAATCGGCAAAGAACTCATACGAGTTATGGTGTTACATACATTTCGTCATAGGAGCTGATCCATGGGAGTTTTAATAAGTAAAATAAATAAATATTTCTTACATTCAAACCAATTAGCCTAGCCCAAAGTAAGCACTGTAAGGCTTGTGTTATGGATACTAGGGTAACGGATAGACATACATATATGATACATAGATATATAATATTCATAGAAATTTAAATAAACACCCATGACTCAGGTACAATTGCTAGTATTCATTATACAAACATCTTGCCTTTCCGGGATTCTAACCCAGGACCGTCGGTGCGAAAGGCAAGATCGGTACCGTTGAGACCCACATAACTTCCGCTGCGCTCCCAGTGGCGAAAGTATGCGCAAAGCATTTTTTCCTCTTAAAAAAAAGGATCGCTACCGTTGCACCAAGCGGTCGTCCTCATTTGCGCTTTGCTCCAATTATGGTCACTAGTTAAATTAGCCAAATGCTTAAACGAGGTTGACAGTTTTTTTTTTTGTAAAATATAATTTGCAAATGTTATCTCGTATCTCTTGATAATAACATTTAGGTAAATACATTACATAGCTTAGCTATCGATTATCTGTCGAGTAATCGATTCTTATCAAGGTGTTGTAAAACAATACTCTAAGCGCGTTATTTGTAGAGTTTTCCTGCTAAGCGAATTTATTCTAAATGGAATATGACATAACGTTGGTAACTCATCTTGCCTAGATTTTATTTCATATTTACGGATCAAGGGTATATTATTTACAAGATTTTTTTGTTTGTTTTCGGAGAAATAACATAAAATACTCTTCTACAAGTATAAGGCCATTCGTATATATTGAATCTTCTTAGTACGAACTAATGATATCATCAAAGGAATTGGTTGCTATCGGTAACGACACAGTCACAGATTGATACTTACGAACTCTGGTATTCGGTGCTATATCGTATAACGGATACCACTTTTTGATAACACATAATTTGGTAAAGGTAACACTCATAACAGGTGAAACCATCACTTAACTGTATTTTAATTTTACATTGAATATGTTTATATAAACGTGTCCGACAACTGACATTAAATTGTTAACATTTTTAATTGTTATTTTTATCATACTAGCCTTAGATCTTTCATCACATAAAACATTAACATTCAGTTAATCATGTTGTAGGTAAGGTAGCCTAGAAAGAAAAGAAAAAGGGGGCGTAATTCTTTTTTCACTTATATTTAAAATTTAACAATACCGATATATATACAATTTTCGATGTTATTCCTCTTTTATGATAAGGGATTTTATTGGAAAATTCTATTATCTGAGGGAAGAAGGTACTACACAGGTTTTGAATGACTTGCTAACATCAAAGCAATCATTGTAAATGTATTGTTGACTAAGACTCAAAATGATATTGACATAACTCAATCAATCAAATCAATTAACTCCTTCTTTGTAGTATACAAAATAATGATAAGTCAGTGATAATAATTATCATCAGTGATAATAATTCAGAAAGTATTTGCAAATTTTCATCAATGTTTTCTTATGACGTTAACACGTAAAATTATCGTCCGTAAACTGACTTTACATACAACCAATTTTTTTACTTAACCAGAATTTAAACACCGTGGTGTTCAAATTCGATGGCTGGTATAAATTAGCTATTTATTGCACGTTCAATATTAGTACGTCTAAGAAACGACGAGCTTGTCTTCAAATGAACAATAATTCATTGTTGAGAATTTATATTGAAAGTTTAACAACTTCGCTAAGAGTCATAAACACAGATTTATCGATTAACATTGTCAATTTAATTAATTTTATTTATAGATTTTTGATAGACATCAGTAAGTTTCAATATTAGTGTCTTCGATCTTTATTTCTATGTACTGTCAACGAGAAAACGGCCAACTAATAATATTAAATTGCTTTCAAGTGGTTTTGAATTAAAAAATCTAAAGAGAAATATTACATTTTACTGTAGATAGCAAAACGATTTTTTTGACTCAAATATAACATGATCATGATGACGAATACAAAGTTTTCACTAAATAGGTTTTACGTTTTCATCATGATTATGAATTGATTTCCTGTATTCAGCTATGTTGTATTATGTTAAAAACAGCAAGTTGTTAAGCAAAAAATATGTTAGATGTGGTGGTGCTGGCTCGTAATATTTATGGTCAATAGACGAATTTTCAATCCGCCGTCGGCCAACGATGATTCTAGGTTAGAATCCTAATAGGGGCATATATATTTTTCTATGAAAAGGATTTTTATCTAATCAAAGTACAAGCTCTGCCACGATTGATTGGAACTGTCCAAGTTCATAATTATTATTATTTCAATTCCAAAGATAGTTCCTAGTTATCATCATAACAACAGACTCCTTTGATTAGGTACCATGATTTTAATTATTTTTTCATAAATAAAACTGGTCTATGCAAAATTACCCAGAAATAATACACAAAAGTAATAAATATCCTCCGGCAATTTAAATGGCGAATTTAAATAAAATTCAATATAAGTAGATCAAACAGACTCTCGGTAAGAGGAGAAATTAAAATATTGAGGGTCTATTGTAGTACGAAATAGTAAATCTAATTATTAATTTACTTTGTTCTCTTCGCATTTGGCAGAGGTCGATTCGGGTGATTTGATCCCTTTCACCCTATGTTATACCTTTAGGGGCAATAAGTACCCGTCAATTCGTACATTATCTAAAAGTACAAGTACAACTTCGATTCGCAGATCAAAACCATTTAAGTCTGTTTTCAACACTAACTGCAATATTCTACGAGTATAACTGAATTTTTGTATGCAACTGATGCGACATACACAGAACCATATTAAGCAATGGTCTCAAAGTATAAATAGTAATAGCATTAGAAATTTCAAAATTTTTAAACGTGAATCCAAATCCTGGAAAACATTACTATACAATAGTATTTTTAGAATAATTTATTATAATACGAAACATTTACTATTCGGATCTTCTCTTATCTTCTATATCCAACCTTGGCAAAAAACGTTGTAGCACAGAGTAATGAACAAATACGTAATGAAAATTTGTTTAAATAGTTTTTAATTATTATTATATTATCTATGTGTGTACAATAGCAATATTATAATAATATTCCATCCTTTGTGTAAAATACTTTCAAAATTAATTAATAATAAGCGTGTAACAATGTTATTCAATTGTCACACGCTTATTACTTATTTTGAAAGTTTTTTATACACTTAAAATATTGTGAAATATCACATTGAAAATCCTGAAGTGTGACTAGCTAGTATACGCATTACATGCCAAGACTGTTGAAAAGCTTTCAGTTAAAAGAGGAGTCTCATGAAAATTTAAATCATTCACGCCATTCCTTTGCGCGTCGTCAGATATTACAGTAAAAGGAATCTACGTCTTTTTCCACCTCCAGTAATGTAATTGTAACGAAGCATTAAATATTACCAGCTTCAAAAGTAAAGGAATATTGTACCGTTGAGCAGAAAGCGAATATTGTGACTTTGTTATGACAATATAATAATTAATACAGTCATTTCATTTATTCATTTTGATAGGTATTTGTGTTATTAAAAGCTTTTTTCTGTTTTATGGTTTAAAATAACAATGGATTATAAAGAAAAGAAATCTAAGGCCATGGCGACCGTAGAAAATTTTGCAGTAAGAAAACATTATCTTTATTTAAAAAAAACAAGTAAATGGAGCATTACTATATGATCGTATATGTTTTACAGTACCATTTCAAATAGACATATTCCTAATAACATAAGAATAGCGAACTTCCGCGACAAACAAAAAGCCGCTACAATAATAATTGCCAAAAAACTCAAATAATGTAAATCCAAAAGACAGTATTATCTTTCTTTTTCTAATTCTTTTCTAAAAGGTCCTAAAATATAGAATTATCTTTATTAGAATCGAGGTTTTTATTTCAAATTATTTTTAGTTTTAAGATCATATTCTAATTCTTAAAATACCTCTTCTACGGCACCTGTAAGAAAATTCGTTTTTCTAACAATTTGACACGAACTAAATTTTTGACATTGATCTTTTTTTGACAGTTACATTGAAGAATGATACCACTTTCGCCATTTTATTAAGAAAACGCATTTTACTGAATATATTTAAAGATGATTACAATAAAAAGAAGGACAATATGAAATCCAGCATAATAACGAATGGAAATAATTAGCCCTAGGTTGCATTCAGTAAAGAAATATCTTTATTTACTGAATCGGTATATATCTTTTTCTTGTAGATCTTGTAGATACCCAATCTTTCATACGTTCTTCTACATATTTAAATATTAATTAATTAATTATGTAAGTACTAAGTATTACTTACCACGGAACCAAGTACTAAAATTACACCATTACACCAATGCTTAAAATGTTTTACAATTTAGAGGTAGCGTTATTAATTTTAAAGGCTTGTTATTTGCAATTGGTGCGCTAATGTAATGTGAACTGTGAACGAGTAAGGCACCTACACACTAGTTTGTATAACATATTATTCAATTAGGTAGCTTATATTAGAATTATCAATTCAAGCAAATTCAATTTGGCGGCTTATATGATAGAATATATTCAGAGCAAGTTATTTGTTTCAATTTATTTTATTATGTATTGGATACACAATAAAAATGGTATGATTTTATTTAAGAAAACATTGTATTAACGTGTTTGTAAATTATTAGTAATTACAGTTGACTCAAATTAAGCTAAAAACAAAAAAATGTAAGTTCATTAAAATAGACTTTGCGGCTCACAGTCGTCGCTGCCCATTTAAACGCATGGGGCCGTTAGATTGGTCTGTTTTTGTTATATTCTGATGTAGTAAAACCTTCCTCTGAGTCGCCTTCCACACATATTAAAATTGCACACCGGAATATTCACAGAGAAAAAAATACACTGTCAGGGCCGTTTTTTTCTGTGAACGAACATGTAGAAATGTAACGTTCACAAATGACCGTCGCTTATGAGAGTTTTGAAAAAATATTACTAACGAAACGTTAAAAGATGAAATGCATTTTAAGCAGATTAAAGCATAGAGAGTGTTTTTATCTTGTCACCTGATATTATTAAGCGATTTAAATAATATTACTTGCAAAATATTTCAAGTCGAAGTCTATGTAATAATAATAATAATAAAGTAACTACCTAAATAGTTTACAAAAATAATATTACAAAAATAGTATACTTAAGTTTACAAAAAAAATGTTAATCAAAATTTTTTTCGCCTTCGATCAACCTAGTTGATGATCTTGTTGTAGCTAAGTATCTTGCAGTCAAATCTTTGGTTAGGGTGGTACATGAGCATTGCGTCGCAGATGTCTATATATATTGCTAATAAGTAAATAAGATAAAAAATAAAAAGAAGAAACAGGAAGAGAAAAATAGCTCGCATTTATTGAATGTTTTCCACAAATATTGCAATAAAATTTACCTAAGTATACCTTCTTAATTTTATTACTGTAGGTTACCTTACTATTCTGTCTGTGTTTCGCATCCTAACTACATAAAACAGATACTTGTTGACTTTGTCGTAGTCAACGATCTAATGAAAAACTATAAAACTATATGAAAAACTAACACTACTATAATTGTGATAACAGAAAAATTTTTTTTTTGTGGGTTATGGTTGTGGTGTATGGTGACAACGTAATATTGTAAATGTCGTTACCTCTGTTAAGGCTGACAGGATTTTTGTGCACTTTCTTCTTGTCAGTTAAAAGACGTCTTGAATGGGTGGCGGGTTAAAATGTTGGACGATTCAAAACTACTTATTTTAAGTGCATTTGAATAAAGTTAATTTCATTTTCATTTTTACTAGCTTATTTTAATTCTTCATTTTTGACCAATATCTTTTAGTGGTCGTTGAAGCTACGTTTGATGCAGCTCATACCAGCTCTAAATTGATAAAGGGACATCGTACAAAGATACGCTATTCTGATGGGATTTCGTAATTCCTAGCGCCATTGCCATTCAAAAGATGAGAAATAATTGTTAATTAAAGTAATTTTTGTTAAAGTTTTCAATATAAAAATGTCAATTGTTTGTCTGACATTATTCAAACACACGGCTTACATTATAAAGGATTTCGTTAGAGGATTAATTTATTAATTATTGATTTTATGATTGACCTTACAACGTAACGGAATGCTTTTAAAGACCGGTTGGTGAAAAGTCAGTCAATCTTGTATATGCGTTTAAAGTCCCAGTGTCCATCTGGATGGTGAGCATAAGCATGACTTCAAGTTATCTGTTATTTATGCACAGTACAAATTCTGCTTTGATTAAGAATAAATAATAGAGAACGAAATCTTATTATCACGTGTTTGTCATAAGTATTTTAAAGAAAATTACAAAGAAAATGCTTATGATACAATCCTTGAATATCCATGGTTAAATTATATTAATTTTTGAATAAATATATAATATTACACCATTATAAAATATAAAATTGAATCAATTATTAAATTGATTTTTTATACAATTCATTTCTTATCGCCTAATTTTGAAATTACATCTAAAATAATAGTTATTATTCCATTATTTGTGCAAATTATAATTTTTTAATCTTATGATTACTCCATATATTATACTATAACAATATTCACAGTGTCCTGTAAGATTTTCCAAATCTAAAGCGATAAAAATAATCCCGTTACAAGTTTTTCAATAAAAAACATCTTCCAAATTGTTATATAAATAATTTGGTTAAAAAAATGAACTGTTTAAAAAAATCGGCTTTATTGCAAACACATTGTACAGAAAAACTCAAGTATAACAAATAAATTTATACAAACAAAGGGCTTACAACTAAAAAGAAATCTCTTCCAGGCAGCCTTGAGTGAACATTATGAATAAAGATAAAATGATAATAGGAGAGTGGGTTTGCATGTTGAATATACAAATATATATATATACATAATATACCTTGTCCGACCATTAGTTCTCTTGCAAATGAAAATGTATTTTCTTTTTTATGAACTAATGTCATATATTTAAAACTTATATGTAAATATTTATTAAGTCTCAGCAAGAAATTAAAAAATACTCTATTCGCAATGGCTATCTTTGGCTTTTAAACAGGCCTTTGATCTATCTGGCTACGAATCTATGGATTTACGCACTGTTTACAGTTACAAGGGTAACTTCGACACTGCTTGCTCCAGAGATTTTTTAAGAGACTGGATGTCGCTGTGTCGTTAGAGCAGGCTGTGTCCTCTAAAACTGACTATAATTTGTAGTCTAAAGACTTGAGGTCTGGGTTAGATGCGGAACAGTCTTTAGCTCTAATAAAGTCCGCCACGTTGGTTTCAAGCCGGGCTTGGGTAGTTCGTGCCTTGTGACCAGGTGCACAGTCCTACTGGGAAATCAATCGTTAACTTTGCAAGTTGTTAATAAAATTATTATTATTAAATGGGGCTGTTGCCAACTCATTCGATCATATCTCTTTAGGATACCTATTAAAGCGAAGAAAACTTTCATATTATGCTTGTCGATATATTGATATCACAGCTGAAAATTTAAACGGGTGTCTATGAGAATTTTCAACTCGACTCGATTTTTTGCAGCAGTTAATTATATTATATTAATTTGCAATAATGATATTTATTTGTTATAATTAACTTCTTTTTAACCCAATTCATTATAATTACAAGTCATTTATTTTAAAATCAACTCTTTTGCTTACAAATGTTAACTTCGAAAACTCGCAACTAATTAATTTTTGAGGAAAAACCTCCGGAAAATTCTCACAATTTATAAAACTTTGAATTTTTATTAGCTTAACTTCTTTAGAAATACACTTTTAAATACCTGTACTAAATATTAAAAACTGATGTAGAATTGGACACGAAAAGCTCAGTGTTAATAACAATAAAATCAACATTCACTGACAAGTGATAAACAAACTGTACTCGTACATAGTCAAAAGAAAATAAGCGGTTTCTAACTCTGTAGATGGGTTTTTTCATGGTGAGCAATCCAGAAAGCTTGAAAACGATTTCAAGAACCTGGGAGAGTCATCAGAAGACGAGATTCAGGAAGGATATACAGGATGACTGCTACATACTTATAACAACACGCAGAGCATCAGTCGTCACTTTACTTAATAAAACGAGACCAAACGATAAGAAGTAGGTTGCATGAAGACTGACAGTTCTCTAATCGTACAGTGCGTATTGATTTGACAGCAAAATATTTTTTTTAAATGATGACCTTGGCATTATAGTGTTGAGAAGAAAAGGTGAGCGTATATAAGATTTTACTATGCTTGAATCCACGAATCTTACTTACGACTCAACTGAGCTTTCCAGTCTCAAGAAGAGCACGATAGCTGCTTAACTATACGTCCTTAATATATAAATATTTTAATTTATTTTGAATATATCACGCATAAATCTTATATTGTTATAAATATAAGTTTACTTTTTATTACGGAAATTTATAAGCATAAATATCGCATTTTACGCATTGTTGTTTCAAAAGTTGGTTACATTTTACAATCGTGTTTTAGTGGCGAAGAAGGAGATGGAGGCATACATGATAGGTAGTAAGCCGCGTAAAATAGTTGCGTATGACGATACAATGAAACATGTTGTTGGTATAGTTATTTAAAAAGTAACAATTAAATAAACTCTCTTATTTTTTTAATTTATAGACAAATAAAGACAAAACCTAAAATGTTAATGCAAGTTAAAGCTATTACTTATTATAAAATGTGGCAATGATTTTGCCTGCATATTAAAACTGACAAAACTTGTTTTGTTGTTTAATATTTGTTTTGCTGTATGTCTCAGGCAGACGAGACATGACAGCGTTATAAACATATTTGGTACAATAAACAATAAAGTTGGCGGTGAAGTAAGACATTTACAGAAACCGATACCTGAAATAAGGTTCTGCGTCTGTAGGTAGTAAGGATGTCATCTGAGAGAATTACTATTAATTCATAGTGCAAAATGCTTGTCTAACAGGATGAAATGATCAAGACGATAGAAAGTTTTTGTCAACTTTCTATCTGTGTCACGTAATCATATCCATTTAAATGAAAACTGATTCTGTCTAGCTACGTGTACTGACATAAAGTCTGCATAATTTTTGCCATACACGTACATGCATTATAATAAAATCATACATAAATTACTTTATCTATTCTGCGATCTATCATGAAGCATAATATTCAAGTTCAAACCACATTAGTTTTTCGACTTACCGCAAGCGGAGCTAGTGTGCAACACCTATTTATTTTGGTAGAAACCATTAGCAGTAGCAGCAGCATGAGCGGTATTGTAATTTGTATTGCTTATTTTATATGAGCGCCTCCAGAAATGATAACGCTGTTAAAGATAATAATGATTAATCTGTTTAAGAGAAATGTTTTTTTTCATAAGAATATCAGATTCTAAACTGTATTGACAGTTATACACAACTATAATTATCCAGTTAGATACAGTATTTTTGTCTGTATTGAGTGTATGCTAGTGATTACAGCTCCGAAGGACTGTAGATAATTAATAATATACTATTTATTGTTTATACAGAAAAGATATAAAAAGAGGCAAGTACATCAGAGAAAAGTATAAATATAGGCGGCCTTGTTGTTAAACAGCAATCTCTTCCCGGTAAGCTAGGGTGAAAATAATAAATAAAAATAAAAAGATAATAGGAGAGTGCGTGTGCATATCGAGAGGAAAATTAATAATAAATAATAATAATAATAAATAAATATTTCCTACATTCTCGCCAGTTAACCTAGCCCAAAGTAAGCACTTTTAAGGCTTGTGTTATAGATACTAGGACAACGGATAGATATACATATATCATACATAAATAAGTAATATGTATAGAAATATATACAAACATCCATGACTCAGATACAAATGCTCGTGTTCATCATACAAATATCTGTCCCTTCCGGGATTTGAACCCAGGACCGTCGGTGCGAAAGGTAGGATCGCTACCGTTGCACCAAACGGTCGTCATTAATGTAAATATATTATTTGTTGTAGTTATTGGTTTATATAAATTAATTGGATAAGAGATAGATAAACATACTAAAGTGTCAATAAGGAATGGAGGAAAGGAAATAACTTCTAACTATGTCACAAAAGGATCCAAGAATTTGAGCATTTCATATAGCCTTTGGTAGTGAGTTCCATAAACGGCCAGCGTGAATAGCGTGACAATTTCCCGGGACGTACAAGAGCATGAAAATCACACAATCAACGACTTATCAAGAACTTCAAGTTGCTTTTGATACAATCGGAGAAAAATATGGCGACAAGTCGATATTAGCGGCATCCTCAAATTGATCGATCAATGCTATTGAAGCTACGCTGAAGCCCTACAGTTGGTTTTATTTGGGGACTCGAATGCTATAAGACCAGATCGTAGTACAAAAATGCGTCTGCAGAATGCTGACCATGTTTTACAGCAGAAGTAGGGTTACGATCATAAGGTATAGAATAGAAAGGATACAGTTTAGAATGAGATGAGTTTCCTTAAGAGGTAAAATATGCAAATCGGAAGAGTTGGTTATGGATAATAGTTTATTTGCACAGACATATTGTTTGATAACACATATATTGAAATCACCCATTATAATATTATGGGAGTATAAGTGAACAAAATTTTCCAGAAGCTGCTTGGAAGATAATTATTTTAACTTGAGACCTTTTACAAAGTTACGACCTATAACAAAATGTAATTAATATTTTTCTTTTGAGATCCGTAACCCTAAAATTGAGGTTACTATATTTAAAATGGCATCAATTTTGCCTATTGCTATTGTAATATGTAATCCAGTTTTAAAGATTCTATCTAAAATTTCACGTTATTTTGCATTCTTCTATTTTTTAAGGGGTGAGAACGCCGTAAGATTATTTAAGTTCCTCTTTTTTAATTCTAAATTTTTCAAAAGACTACGTGTGCACTTCGAAACAAACCTGCATAAAGTAGACTACAAATATATAACATATTGTAGAGTTTTGTTATAATAACGTATCATAGATCGAATACTATCAGCTCTAGTGAAATGTTCAATGCCTGCATGGAAGCTTTATTCGACTTTCGACAGGAATCACATTGTTCGAGATGAAACAAATGATTGTACAAAAAATGGTGTGCTCAGAGCAGATTCCTAACGGTAGTTTTTTCAATCTTTCAATACGACATAGAAAATGGTTTAGAGATCAAAAAACGCATTGTAAAAGAAAATAAAAATTAGCTGGTGAATGAGAAAAAATATATAATTGTATGTTCTATTTGAAGATTTAATGATTATTTTTTGCTTCATGCATAAGACTGGCAATTGATGCTCGCACGTCATAAAAGAAATCACGTAGAAATAATACACATTATTCAATTAATGTGATATATTCATATTACAAATATAGAACTGTTACTAAATATTAATAAAACAAAAGACTTGATTACTATTAAAATGTTATCCTCCTGTAGTTGACGAAATTAGAGCTTACTGGCAAGCTCGTGAAGTTGCTGGACTTTATTATAACGAATTTGCGACAGCTAGTTGTGTGTACCTCTGCAACGCGTAGAAACTTTTGTGTATGTACGTGTTCTCCTAGCACGGCATGTTATTCCTGCAAATTTGAAAAAAAAATTAGAGAGTGAAGCGCGAAATGTTTGTATGGAAAATATACAAAAAAGCTTTTTTGCATGTATTCTGTTTTATAGCAATTCATAGCGGTGATGGAGCTTTATGACAGTTTCTAGTTTTAGAAGAACTTTATCTGCTCATTTCCACTACTTCGGGCTGTATTCATAAAGAATGCATACCCACGCTATACTCACATGTTTAGTATTCGTACATAGTTTCAAACTTCAACTTATTCAACTTCATATGAGAAAAGTATGTAAATATGTGTCCTATGCAAATTATAAAAAAAAGAGTTTATATAATTCCCGATTAAGTAATTAGTCAATTCAGTGCAATTTTACAATAACATGTCAATAAAATCATTTCTCTTTACAAATCAAATAATTTAACAAAATAATAAAAACCTCTCATTTCAAATAATTGAATTTCGCAATAATTTTCACATTAAGTAAGCAGTTTAACAATTATTTTACTTAAGCAATTAAACCAAGAAAGAAACGTTTTAAACCGGAAACAATATTTTTGATTGGTTAGTTTTGGTTATAGACTTTAGATAGAGTAAATAATAGGTTCTTACATATCAAATTGGCATTTTTCCGTACTGGTCACTTTGATCTGTAATATTTCCATTTTGGTTAAGAATCCAAATTCAAATATATAAATCCATTTAGCTGGTACGTTTGAGTTTAGAAAACAGTCATTAATTTGTTTTTTCCTGTTTAGTTGTTCTTTGGCGTCGCTCATTTCGTACATTCAAAAAGGTGAAATATATGTGAAACAATATTTACGAGTATGTGTTCTACCGAAACTGCAAAAACAGCTTAAAGAATTAACGATGTGAATGGCAGTGGTGTCGCAAAAGAAAACATGGCACGTTTTTTATTCCAACTTTTTAGTTCTGGAAACCTCGAACAAGCCCGTAGACAGCCAATCCAAAGTGGGTGATGAAGAATTTAAGGCTTTGATGTATTTAAGGATAATGTAAATACGTTCAATTTGTTGAGGTTACAAATACAATGTTACTTCATTATATAATTAGGTCGGATACATTACGGGCATGGTGTCTGTCTGTCAATGTTTCAATATAGAATTCTATGAGACAGCCGTCAAAGTGAAAATATGGATACTGTCATTATTGGTTTTATTGTGAAAGTACAAAAATGTTAATCTGGGTTAAATAAACTTTATTAATTGTAATGCTAAACTGTGTTTTCTCATTATCTCAACACACGCGTATCTACTGCATCTAGTTTGGCATTTCAATGGTTATGGGCCCAGGGCTTGAGATAGAAAAATATAGTAGTCACAAGAAGCTCGCGTAAGTAAAGTGATAAAAAGAATAAATAAAAGATAAGTGCTACTATATGGATTTAGAAAACATGAGTTCCTCTATAAGAATTGAGCCTTTGATGAAAGATAATTTTGATAGTTGGAAAATTCAGGCAGAGGCTATTTTGATAAAAAATGATGTTTGGAAGTTTGTGAGTGGAAAAGCACCAAAGCCGGATGCATCACAGGTTGAAGCATTGACAAAGTGGGAAGAAGCAGATGCAAAGGCAAGGGCGGATTTAATTCTATCTATTAGTCCTTCCGAGCTTCGACATATCAGAGGATGTACTACATCAAACGAAGTATGGGTAAGGTTGCAGTCTGTTTATGCTTCACGTGGACCGGCAAAGAAAGCTACTCTATTAAAAAGGCTTTTGACACATAAAGTAGGCGATTCTGGAACTAATGATATGCTCGACGACATTGGTATTTTCTTCGATACTGTTGACAAGTTAGAGGCTATGGATGTTAAGATTCATGAAGATCTTTTATCAATTATGCTTTTATATAGCTATGACAATTTTCGCTGTGCTATCGAAAGTAGAGACGAACTTCCAAATCCAGAGATATTGAAGATAAAAATATTGGAAGAATATGAGTCTAGAAAATCAAACAATACTGTGCAGTCTAATGGTGCATTATACACCTTTCGAAATAAGAAGCTATCATCGTCAAATGTGGATTCAAATAGACAATATAGCGGGCGAAATGAATTTCATAATATGAGATATAGTAATAATGCGAATGAAACGGGACGAAGATATTATAGTAGGAGAGTATTGATTTGTTATCGTTGTAACCAACCGGGGCACAAGGCACCTGAATGTCAAATGAAATATTCTAAGCCGGATTGTAGTAATAATGTAGAAAATATAGATAAGGTTGATAATAAAGGTTTAATATGTTTAAATGTTCCAGGTTCACGACCTAATAATACAATGAGTGTTTTAAAACAACAATGGGTGTTGGATTCCGGGTGTACGTCCCACTTGTGTAATGATGCACGAAAATTTGGTAATACTCTTGAGGTCACTGAAGGTAAAATTAATCTTGCCACTTATATGAGCACGGATGCCCTAGGTAAGGGTGTAGTTAGACTATCGGCTTTAGGTGAACGTTCTGTAAATTTAGTAGATTTTAAAAACACTCTTTTTGTGCCAGAGTTAAGAGCAAATTTGATTTCTGTTTCAAAAATAACTGATTCTGGCTATAATGTACATTTTACACAAAATATTGCTCGTGTTACTAATCATGACGGAGAAACTGTTTTGGCAGCTTATCGCCAAGGCGACTTATATTGCCTACAAGAATATGCTGGTTCATCAAATACTGTAACTGACTGTAATGCTGATTTATTCTCTTGGCATGAACGCTTGGGGCATCTGAATGGTAAACATGTTGCGCGATTATTAAAGTACTTAGGTAAAAATATATCAGTAAATGATATAAATGCATTGCGTAATTGTAGTATTTGTGCTCAAGGTAAAATGTCTGCACTGCCGTTTGATAAGTCAAATGGACCGTGTGATGAAAAACTACGTGTGGTCTATTCTGACATAGTTGGACCTATGAAATGTGAGTCCAAATCAGGTGCAAGATATTTTATCACATTTATAGACGACTGTACTAGGTGGTGCGAAGTTTATTTTCTGAAAACAAAAGCTAAGGCATTAGAAGCATTTAAGATTTATAAAAGATATGTTGAAAATTTGTTTGGATTTAAAATTAAATATTTTCAGTCTGATAATGGTGGGGAGTATTGTAACGCTGAATTTGACAAATTTCTACAAGAGGAAGGTATTTCGAGAAGATTTACTGTTCCTCGTACTCCGCAACAAAATGGAATAGCGGAGAGAATGAACAGGACTTTGGTTGAAATGGCTAGGTGCATGCTGTTAAGTTGTGATTTATCTGAAGGTTTTTGGGCAGAATCGATTGATACGGCATGCTACATTAGAAACCGATGCCCTAGTAATAGTTTGGGAGGAGATATTCCTTACGAAAAGTGGTATGGAAGAGATGTAAAAATTCATTATTTACAAAAATTTGGTTCACATGTATATATTTTAAATAAGAATCCGAACAAAGATAAATTTGATGCTCGTGGTATTGAGGGCGTATTCGTCGGATATTCGAAAACAAATAAAGGTTTTAGGATATGGATACCGGAGAAAAGAATGTTTACGATTTCTAGAGATGTTAGATTCAGTAACATCGTCAAGTCAAAGACTGACATAGCTATGGATAAGGACGAGTCGTCAAATGAAAATAATAAAATATTTATAGATTTTTCATTCTCAAGAGAACCTGATGATCTACAATCAGGGGTGAATTATGAACTTAATGATGAAGTGTGTAGAAATAATGAAATGAATGAAACTATTGGTGTTGATTCACAACTAGAAGAGCCGAGAGAACAAAGTAGGGCTGTAGAAGTAACCTGTAAAAGGGGAAGTAGAAGACCAAGAATTATGCGAACCGGTAAAATTTGGAAGACCAAGAAAAAGTTACAGAACTGTAGAGGAGACAGATTCAATATATCATTGGAAATGATGAGAACCTGACAGAGGGAAGTAATCTCGATGATGTGGGTGTCGAAGATGCTGTAGAAGATGATGTGGGTGTCGAAGATGCTGTAGAAGATTTGAATTCTAGAGAAATTATAGGAATGGCAGAGATATCTTTGAAGGATGCTCTACAAAGTGATGAACGTATAGGATGGGAGGAAGCAATTCTAGCAGAAATAAAAAGTCTTGTAGAAAAGGACACATGGATGGTTGTAAAAAGACCAGAAGATAAGAATGTAGTAGGTTGTAGATATGTTTTAACTACAAAAGTGGACATAGACAAATCGCTTAAGAAGAAGGCACGTCTTGTTGCGCAAGGATTTAGCCAACGCCATGGAATTGATTATGATCAAACATTTGCACCTGTAGCGAGACTTGATTCTGTAAGACTATTAATGGCTCTTGCTGTAGAGTTAAATTTAGAAATTCACCAGTTAGATATCAATACGGCTTATTTAAATGGAACTTTAGATGAAGAGATATATATGGAAACTCCCAAATTATTAAAAGAATGTCTCTTAAAATTAATACATAACAAAGACGAGGATGTAAATGTTGTTAAGCGAGCAAAGTCTATGCTGGAGAGTATAAGAAGCGGTGGCGATACGTGCTTACTAAAGAGGT
This sequence comes from Calamotropha paludella, assembly GCA_927399485.1. Classification (NCBI taxonomy): domain Eukaryota; kingdom Metazoa; phylum Arthropoda; class Insecta; order Lepidoptera; family Crambidae; genus Calamotropha; species Calamotropha paludella. Next base: position 24,004,779 of record OV656803.1, on the reverse strand, counting down.
CCCTATATGGATTGAAGCAGGCCGGCCGGCAATGGAATAAGAGGTTAGATGAAAAACTTAAAAATATGGGACTGTCTCAAAGTTTAAATGAAGCATGCTTATACGTCAGACAGCAAGACAATGAGCATCTTTTTCTACTAGTTTTTGTAGATGATATTTTAGTGGCCTCTCAAAAGGCAGATCGTATAAGCCGATTTAAAGCTGAATTGAGTAAAGAGTTCTCTCTAAAAGACTATGGTCAAGCTAAATATTTTCTAGGCATTGACATATGCAAGACAGATGACAATGCCATAGTTTTGTCACAAGAAAAGTATATAAAAGATTTATTGATAAAATATGGAATGAGTAACGGTAATAAATGTTGTACTCCGATGGAAACAAATTCTTTAAATAACTGTCTCGAAATCGAAAATATTACAGGGGAGAAATGGCCATATCGTGAATTGATTGGTTCACTTATGTATTTAAGTGTAGCTACGCGGCCAGATATTACTAATTCTGTAACAAAATTAGCTCAATTCTCTAATAAACCAGAACCTAAGCATTGGAAGGCAGCGAAGCGTATTCTGCGATACCTTAGAGGTACTGTAAATTATGGACTTGTTTATAAAGCGAATGGTAAGTCGATAGAGGGATATTGCGATGCCGATTGGGGAGGTTGTGAAGTAGATAGGCGATCATTCTCAGGCTATGCATTCATTTTAGCTGGCGCCTGTATATCCTGGTGCTCACGAAAACAAAGAACTGTTGCTACATCCAGTTGTGAAGCGGAGTATGTCAGTCTAGCAGAAGCAATGAAGGAAGGTCTTTACCTACAGAGCTTATTGACAGAAATAGGATTTCAAAGGTATGCTTCTATTTCACTTAATGCCGATAGTAGATCTGCAATTTTCTTAGCGAAGGACCCGGTGTTTCATGCTAGGAGCAAGCATATCGATATAAAATATCATTTTATACGGGGAATTCTAAAAGAAAATAAGTATATACATTTGGGACATATACCTACCAACGATATGTTAGCTGATGTATTGACTAAGCCATTACCTCGGCTCAAACATTACAAATGTATAAATGGATTAGGGCTTAAAAGATGTTAGCAATGTTACCTATTATTTATGATTACGACCTGTACATAATAATGTAGTTTAATTGAATCTCTATGACTTTCCACCTTGTATTTAAAGGGGCGTTGTTACTACTTACTATTACTTTATTTGTTATTAGTTACTATTTACTTTGTATTTGAAGGGGCGTGTTGAGGTTACAAATACAAAGTTACTTCATTATATAATTAGGTCGGATACATTACGGGCATGGTGTCTGTCTGTCAATGTTTCAATATAGAATTCTATGAGACAGCCGTCAAAGTGAAAATATGGATACTGTCATTATTGGTTTTATTGTGAAAGTACAAAAATGTTTATCTGGGTTAAATAAACTTTATTAATTGTAATGCTAAACTGTGTTTTCTCATTATCTCAACACACGCGTATCTACTGCATCTAGTTTGGCATTTCACAATTAACTGAAACGCTACGACAACTAAACAGCTAATTTCAAGTTTAGCGTTGAATTTAGTTAAAATGGCTTACTGGGCTAACAACCCATGTTGTAAGGCGATAATCAAATCAAACAGACCTGAGTGAGAGAAACGACTGCTTCAACGAGCTTTGATTTAAATGATAAAGATTTGTATAGACGGCATAGAAAGTTTTGATTTGTTTTTTTTTTTTATTTTGATAGAAAACGTTTTTGTTAGTCATAATTTAAAGTCAGCCGGACTGTGATTGTTTTAATACCAGGATTTTCTGTTCTCATTTTCTAAATTATTCTCGTGACAGTTTGGCAAAACCAAACCCAATTGGTAATTCAAATATCCTTGCGCGACATTATGTACTTTATTTTAAGATATTATATCCAAAGTACATACTTAATTTTTATACGAAGATTTTTGTTATAAAATTGAAATAATGCGAAATGGCTTATTTATATGAGGTTTCAGAGAACCTATGTGATTTGAATATATGTATAAGATCTAAAAAGTGGTATTATTTTTGTTTTGTCTTTCATTGTGACACATAGGTACAATATGACCTTATTTATCGGACGGGTTGGCATGACGTGACGGTATACATATTATCGGTATACCAGGGAATGTTCTATCCCTCGTCGATTTGCGGAAGGTTTCTGCGTGGAATACCAACGAAAGCCATAGTGTACGGAAACTTGTAGCGTGATATTGAAGCTAAACATATTAGACTACAGCTGTTCGTGATATAATCTCATGTCCATGCGACGTTTATAAAAGAAACTTAATTTTTTTACCCGTGAGAAGGCGCTACCTAAAAATGTACACGCTCGAGCGCAAAATTCTCACCGTCCTTCAAATTACTTCTTCGGTGGTAAAAAAGGAATCATATTTCAACTTTTGGCATATTATTATATTAAAGGTCTTATATAAATGAAATAAAATGTTTTATTACAATTAAATAACAAAAAATGCAACATATGAACAAACTAAAAATCTTTTAGAATTTGGTCTAAACTTTTTGCTAATATTAAGAATATAACCAAAAAAATAATTATAACAACAAAAATAGGAATATTTTATTTTTCCATGAGATCTTGAGATATGTTTTTCTCATAACATATATGGCACATAATTGTCACATGCTCGGTGCAGAATACTTTACCACACAAACTGCATGCTTTTTAGCGCCTATTTTTCTTCTTGGAACATAGTTCACAATAATCTCTAGGTTCAGTTTCTATGTTACGTATATTGACATATCGCATCATTATTGATTTTAGACCGTATCTTCAGGATCTATTGATTTTCCGTCTTCAGAATCGGGCTGAAGCCAAGCACAAATTTGAGAGATTTGTCAATCATGCGTTTTAGACATTGTATGCTGAAAACAAACTAAATGTTAAAACAATAAATTCAGAAAGTTCAAAATATTTTTTTGCCCTTAAGAAATTTTAATACGTATGTAAAGTTTAATCGTAGATATTTTTTTGCATTCACAATGTCGCATTCAATAAGATAAAAAAATCTCCTATAAGAAAGAACCAAATCAACATTAGTGGAATGATACTAGCTCATAGTAAAAGTTGAAACACGTTTTTAAATTTCGACGAGCCAGCGACTCGGTAACTTAGCGGTCAGAGCTCCTCCGGATAATGAAAGATCGTGGGTTCGTGTTCTATCTGAGGGTTCGGAGACATGGCTTTGAAATCAAAACTTAGATATATTCCAGACCCAAAATAGGTCAAATGAATTTAAATTTCAGTACCTGAAAATTTACTACTTAAAACGGCTTCACTTTTGATATTTACTAGATAGAAGAAATGGGATATATATTTTTTTATGTATAACAAATTGTAATTTTAATCTTTGAGTTTTCATTGAAATTCACAGTCTTTTTGGTGCCTGTTTTTGTAAAAACGATCATTTATGATAAGGAATCATATCAACAGTAGTGATCAATAAAAATTTGCTATATTTAATTAATCAGACGAGCTATTAATATCAATTACTTAGTTCCAAACTAACTCGCTTGCTAGCTTGTACTCGTTTTATGATAAATACATAAAATAACAGGGATGACTCGTCTGCAATTGCTTAATCTTATTACACATACATTTGCACCTTGCGGGACTCATATACACGATCAGAGGTTGCGTAACCAAGGTCACGAAACTAACCGCTGTCTTCACGCTTAATACTGAATTATGTAGAATTTGCTCCTGAAATAGCACATAAATCTGCTGTATTTGATTTGTCTTTTCACACGGTTGATATTTTAGTACTAAGGTTCTTAGTTCAGGAAGATAATCAACAAATCCATTTTGTGACAAGCATAATATCAACCCAGATCGAATAGTATTTAGTTAGGTGGTATTGTATTCATAGACATTGTCGTAAGTTAAAGCTTATGCGTCTATCAGATACTTTCAGACTGTACGCTGGTAATTAAAGCTTTCGGCAACTCGAACACTACTGTAGCTTGTATGTTTGTAGTCAACTGAGGCCTTAGTGCGAGTTCACGCATTCGATATTCTATATCGAGCGCGTTGCAGATTTCTATGAAGATTCGTATTTCCTAATGGTTACTGCTAGGGGCGCTAATTCAAAAAACCATAGTAGTATTTTAAGTAGACGATATATCGAGTATTGAAAAGTAAACTCTCACTAAGGTCTCTGAACTATCATAAATTCGCATAATATGATGTAAGTAAACATCATCCCCTCTTATACTTTTATAATGATTTTATGTACATAAAAGCTAAATCTTTTCATACTAAATAGCTCCTTGCAACCATATACGGCTTAAAATACACAATTTTGCAGTTGGATTTGGGGTAGGTTAATTGATTTAAGTTAAAGCCAGACACAATAATGAATTAAACAATTCATAATTTATATGTTTATTATTAATTATTTTTATTATTAAAATTAATAATATTAATAACAGAAAATTTGATATTTCAATAAATTTACACTTATTTATTTGTTTCAGATTCGGGAGTTGCGGATTCGATGTGCTAGTGCATAGTGTGTGTTGTGATGGTCACAGGTACTTTTGAACCATGAAGACTTGTGATTTATCGGTGATTAGTTATTTAAAAATGTGTTTTATTTTTCTCTTAGTGAAATTTATTTGTCAGTATGTGTAAACTATAAAACTAAATATTATAATAATAAGCGTGTATTTTACTCATAAATTATTAATATTTAATATATAATCATAATGTGTTATTACATTTTAAATATTTACAGTAATTATGGGTAATTTTTATAGTTTCAATTTTAGGGTGATAATTGTTGACAGGTCTTAATATAAAAAATAGTGTTATTTATAACATTTTATCTGGAAAAAAAATGACTCTTTAAGTGTTAGTACTATGCGGCAGAGACGCAAAAAGTCTTACTGTGTTTTAGTGCCTATAAAAAACTGCAGTATGTCAAATCATGATGATGGCTAGCGCGTTAGCTTGAAATTTGACATCATGTCTATGCCGATCAAACGTTCGTTCAGCTCTGAGGGCGGGGCATCATCCAAGCGTGATTGGAAGATGCGCCTCAGTCTTCGGAGCCGCAGTGGACACAGTGTGGTATGTAATATTTCAATCTACGACTACTGTTGACATTCTATAAAGGAATTTTTGACCAGTTTACGACAATCACCGATTTACACACCTATCCACCTTATGATACAAAAAAAACTTCTACTTGTGAATACTGAATAAGAATCCTCAATTCTAATATTCATAAATCAGATCCATTAGGAATGTTTTAAACGGATGTTAGATACAAGCACACACATAGTTTATAATTTAAAATGTATAAGACAAGTCAAAAATAGATATTCACTCACCTATTAGAGAATCAAATCAATATTTTTATTGATGGTTTAAAAGGATTTTTGAGTGAAGACGCTGCCAAGTGTGATGATAGGGGAATGACAACCATTTTCAAATCTTCTTCAAAAATGTCTCGAATAATTTATAATTTCAAAAGCTCAAAACTATTTTACCAATTTATTCAAAAATATTAAGGCTTTCAAAGGTTAAGGAATATTTTGATGAAAAGAGCAATGAAAATAAGTTAGAATTAAACTTTTTAATGACAGACTTCAAAATTTCCATGGTTCTATCATATTAACCCTAATAGAGAAATTCATGATAACAGCACTTCAATTTCATTTGGGTCATTATCCAGTCAAAAAATTCGGATATCTCATGAGGAAAATATTTTGTCCAAATTGTAAAACTTTCGGGAACGTTGAATATATCCAACACATGCGCTTGGGATATATCAAATAGGGCGAGGGAGTTATTCAAACAGAAACGTAAAATAAATAAAGAGATAAATAGATGTAGAGAAATTTCTATAATAACAAACCCGCAATATGTATTTGTATGAATAACATAATTGTTACCTTTTCAAATATTTGTTAAGTATTGATTATATAGATAAGGGTATGATGAGGCTGACATACTTAATAAGTAGGTTAAAGCTTTTAAACAAATTAGAGAAAAAAATTGATTGTCACATTTGCTAATGAAATAGATCGATTTGGCAAACTGTTTATTCTCTAATACTCTATGTTTTAAAATAAAATTTCTTTTCTACAAATGAAATAGTTCTTTAAATACCTGTGGTAGTAGAAACCGACTGGTATACTGATCAATAAACCACCAAAACCTTTAAAAGCAAGAAATCCTTTAAAAAATTGGTTGTCTGTAAATTTGGTTTATGGACGACAATTTTACGCGATAACGTCATAAGAAAACATTGATGAAAAATTGCATTCTTTTATAAATTGAATTGAATTATTATCACTGAAATATCGTTATTTTGTAAAACACACAGAAGGAATTAATTGAAATATTGTTGTTGTTGTACTAAATAATGGAAACCACATTAACTTTTCACTTCACATTATAAATAGTTCACGTGTAGGTTGTGTGCTGCCGCTGTTTCTCTTCTACTCAGACACATCGGCCAATGGAGTGGAAGAGAGATAGATGCGTCACTAGCCGAATGCTTAGGCCGATCGTGCCTCTCTATCACTTGTTCCGCACGCTCGCTTGCACGATCGGCTCAGACGGAACGTAACAAAAGTGGAACGGTTTTTTTCATGCGTGCAGCCGGCATTCGCGGGACTTAACAATGCTATTTCATCGATTTATGTCATTATAACCTCAAAAAATAGGTACACTCATCCCCTCAGCGGAAAAAACAAGAATTGAGAAATCCTGATCCCAATCACACTGAATCCAAAAGCTTGAAATTTGGAATAAAGTATGAATTGAGACAATGATAGGTAAACTAAACTTATAAAATATTGTAATTTTTATGTTAGGTAATATGTCAAAAGTTTTCACAGGGTCATATTTAAGCCTTATGACAAAAATATGTATTTATAAGTTTTGTGTATCACTGCTTTAAAAAACAAACTATTTATAAGATATATTAGGCGTTGAATGTTCGCATGAAAATAATTTTTCGTTGCTTTTCAGAGTTAAAATGAAAGATTAATACGAGTTTATGTTTATTTTATACTCACTACTCAGTACCTTAGAAAACAAACATCACAAAACAATTATTACAAAGACCTTAACAGTTAAAAGAGAAACATCGAAATATTTTGTGTGAAAAGCGTCCAAGTAAATAAGGGATTATCCAACAAAACAGACGACCCACAGTCTGTTTTGTAATTTGTCAAAGTTTTGCTTATTCATTACATCGCTTCAGGGTTATTTATTTTTCGCCGAGTCTGAAATAGATTACTAATTAATTATGTTCTGGCGTCCATGAGCCCTGGATATGGATTTCTTCTAAAGGGTTTATCAATTTTCCAACTGCCTATGCAACATAAAATTTCACCGTCTTAGTTTTTTATTTTCTATAAATACCGAAAGGATGACAAAGAAAGTTAATTCAGTATAACCGACCTTTTTGTTTTATAACAATACTAAGATTTGCTTTAAATATTGAAAACCAGTTTGTTCGATACAGCAAAAAATATATTTAACCACTCTTTAATATGACGGAACCGGTATTATGGATTCTTGCCACTGAACTGGCTTGGAACTGAAAAAAACACATTCAAATCATCCTAACATCCAGACATATAAAGTAGTAAGAACTGTTTCAGGTTAGATTTTTTATTAATCACACACATGATAAATAAACTCATTACATCCATATATTCACGCTTTACATATCCATAAAAAAATTATCGATTTCTTCAAGCACTACTATCATTATTTGCCAATAGTAATCCCTCCTCACCTCGTGAAAATTTGTAGATCGTGATTCCATACAATCTTCTTGGGTTTCGTGTCTAGTAGTTAATTCGTCCAAGATACTAAGGCACTAAAATCTTAAAACAAAAAAACCCATAAAGGTTCATTGTATGCTTAGTCCCCCGCCAGAGTGTTGAAACCCTTTTTTTCAGGAGCGTGTTATGGTATCAAGTTGTTGTTAATAACTAATACTAAAGTTGGGGTTAGGTTAGGTTAGGTTATGGGTATTTATGGCGAATATTTGTCTCGCGCAACTGAATGCAAATACATAGGATACTTTCTGTTGATGAAAGAATTATTTAATTTGGTAAGAAGCTAGGACAAAGAATACAAAGGAAAAGTACGTATATGACATGTTTATTTGTTGTATAAAATGATTTGACGATGTATGGAGAACCAGTTAATATAATATTAAGTTAAACTTATAATCAGACTATAATGTTTGACCTTCAAATGGCGATATCATATATTTTTTTTTTATTTTTTACCATAATTATTACCATAATTATTACTTATGTAATAATACTAAGGAAAAATATGCAATAATAGTATATCATTTGTACTTAATGCGGATAGAAACTGATTTGTCAATTCTGCGATAAATTTTGTTTGACGGTTAAGTTTTTACTGTCAACTGATCCAAATATCCAATACACCACAAATAATATTTTGACTACTTTATAATAATTATATTATATTAGAGGTTTCAAAAACCTGCCTTTCATCGGGTATTAATAAAATGCAAAGCAATTAAAAAGTAAACAATTATTAGGTACTATGTAGTAGTACCTGCACGATTTGCTTGTAATTTGTAATAAAAAATACTTTAATTATTAATTTATGTTTTTTACATCATACATACATAGTTTTATCAAAAGTAAAACAAATTCTAAATATAACATAATACGACAATTATAGACTTGCAACAATAACTGCTTGTAACAATTGTTAATATGTACGAGTATACATCCTACTCAGTAACTCATTCTGATTTTCTATTGTATTAATATTAGTCTCACTCATTAATTCTATCACTAATCCATAAAATCCTATTTTGTCGTTTTGCACAGATTTCAGTTGTGTGCTGTTGAAATGTTTCGGCTCTATGCTGCGAATGTAGAACACAGTGGCTACAAAAGCTTATTATATACATAGCTGTCTAATTATTTTTACCATAACCTAAATTAATTTCAAACCATTTCGCTACATGACAGGTATTATGCGATATTGTAAGTATTAAATCATTAAAATTCATGTGCGTGCTCGCTGGAATAATGTGGTATTATGTTCTGGACACTATTTTCTGTGTTTCATCAGTCTATTTAATATTATAAATGCCAAAGTAACTCTTAGCCTAGTATTTGTTTTAAAAAACGACTATCGCACCTCAGATATTGTAAGTTTAGATACATCGTCCATGAAGTTTAAACTTAGACAATTAAATATAAAACACTTAGCTGAACAACCATTATGTTTTCAAATTATGTATACATTGAACTTTTTTTTGTTTACATTTCGTTCATATGTATATCAACTTTAGCTCTTGTAATATGTAATCACGTGCACAAAGTACACACGAGATCGAGATACTAATTTTTTGGTCGCTATCCGAGAACTAACGTTTCTACTCTACTAGTAGCATATAACAACAATATAAAAGGGAGTTCCATTCATTCTCAAATTGAAAAACCGACTAGTAACAGATAACATTATGTATCATTAAGTTCATAAGGCAAAAATGAAAACTTTCTTATCAGCACCATATTGGTAATGGATGTATTTATGTAAAGTTACTAATCAAGAAGGTTTTTTTAAGAATTTTGATCATTAATTTGGCTTTCATGCTGAAGCAACTATGCTTGTTATGGATTCGAGTTCGTTAACGTTAAATACTCGCAAATAAGTCTCCTCGATAATTATCAACAAATATTTCAAGACGTAGAGCCCGGGGTCCCAGACACCCTTAGGCAATATTTCTTTTGAGATAACGAATTTTACAATTTACCAGCTCCGGTGGGTGGTCTTAATTAAACATAGATAATTTCTCGTTTATTTTTAATTAATTTGTCAGTGGTATTAGGGATGATATACTTTTCATGAATGACAGAATAATCGTAAACTAATTGAAGTGTCCAAAAATGTATTTCTTAACAAATGAAAACTATTTCTTGCAATAACTTTTAGAAATACAAGTAACCTTGGAGAAAGATAAGCTTTGTCAAGTAATAAAGAATGGAACGAACACCAATACACTGACTGACATCAGTGTGCATTGGTGAAATAATTATTTTGACTCTTTAAATTTTGTCAACCTTGATGAATGGACGGATATGTTTTGTCGTCGATACAAAATATTGAGATCCCTTTTGAAATATGGTCCATATTTTTTTATCTTTCGATCCCTCGACAGTGAAATACAGAATCACGCTGCAGGACAGATCGTTTCGTTTTCAAAAACATATTGATAATATTCAAAAGAAACGTTAGAGTCAATGTAACACTTTGATTCTACTTTGTTTTATTTTATTTTTTTATATATTTTATGCATTTTCAATGCGATCTTATAAGATAAATTATTATAATAGAAAAATACTAGAAAAAATCGACTCGGGTCACAAGTTGCTGGTTCGTTTCCCGCCTGAGAATTCACTTGTGACCCGAGTCGATTTTTTCTAGTATTTTTCTATTATAATATTTCATCTACTTTGTTTGTTTTTGTTTCAAGTATGGCAAAATTAATGTAATGCTGCAATTCTACTTCTCTTTCTGTTTCAAATTTCGCAAATTCATTTTTACGCTATAATTCTACATCGTTCGCTCTTTTCAAGTTTTGTAAAACATAACAACAGCTTTATTTTATCGAAATCACTTAGCAGCAATTGCCGAAAAGTAATTTCAACGATAGAGTAAACGCATTCGAATCATTCTTTTATCCCGTTTAACATTTTAATCTCCTGCCAAAAATACTCGTCGAGAATTCTTTCGAATATATTCATATCGTTTTGGTTTGATTATTTATTCACTGTTTACCATTGAATTACGAATTAAGACCGTTGGTAGGCGTTTAAAAAAAAATAATTATGACAAAATATAATAAAATGTATTTCATTAATTCGCAAAAGAAAAAAAATATCGACTTATGTCTAATGATCTCCAATGATCCGCCCTGTAGTTTCCGCAATTGAAGCGTCAAAGGCGCCGAGCACCTCCCCAAACATCCCACGTGTGATCGGGTACGAAATAAATGTAGATTCAGTATCTTCCAAATTCATTCGTGGAAAAATCTTTTATATGGTAGATGTATGTGTACATATATTTATTGTCTTGCAAGATGATTTGCACTCGTAACATCTCCCCTTCTAGATGAGTGACTATTTGCTATGTCTAATGCAAATGTTGCGGTTTTGCGTTCTTGATAGACATTTCTATATTATCCCTATTTTACTGTTGGTTTGGTATGTTTTTGTAATGATCTCAAATGTTTTCTATAGCACCAGCCCACAATAACGAGTGCACCTGCACTTAACAGAGTAATGGTGTATGTAGCCATTGTTTTGTGAAAAAGGCTTATCATGCCGGATGCTTCTTAAAATGCTCGCGGCTCCATAAGAACTCAATGTTGTGTAATTCGTTTAAATCAATTGTAGTCAGGTTGTTATTAGATCGACGTTTCAAAGAATTTGATGACAATGATAATGGCATTGTCGTCCTTATTTCAACAGCTTTTCCTCGAACTTTGTCGTCGATATTATTGATTGTGAACTCCGGGGTTTAGATGTTGCAATTTTGAGGTACTGTAGCTAGAAAACATCGATCTAAGATTTTATAGTTTTCCTAGGTACATGTTAATTTCAACTTAGTTTTCTTGAGGAATGATATAACGTAGTGCTGGCTGTATAGTTCCAGAGGAGCTTCTTTGAAGAGGTTCACGGAGGTGACCTGGTAATGGGGAAAAGGGGGTAGAATCACCAAGAAATGTTTATTAAATACCGGACATAATCAATATAGGTTAAAACTTGTTGAAGTAATAATGGTAAGTTCAGAACAATAACAACTTTATTATTAGTATAATATGAAACTAAGCTTATTATGTCATAGAAATATCTGACATCGATAATTATATATTATAGTATAGTTTGTGCAACTAAAACATACTAACTAAAACATAAGATATATATCTTGAGCGTTTTCATTCAATAAGTTAAGAATCTGGAAAATTTTAGCAAATTAGAGTAACCCTCCTCTATATGTGGCAGTCACATTCTGTAAATATGTAATCACTTTTTCCGTTTTTTTCTGATTATTACTCAAATTACCTAATAACTGAATTTGTTGGAAAGTTATTTTTTATATAGACTTATATGCTTATTGTAGTTTTGTGAAGACTTTTGGTTTTGAGCAATTTGTCAACAAGCCAACACATATTACTACTCACTCTAGGACATTGATCGATTTAATTTTAGCTAATTGCAACGTTGATAAGGTTAATGTAATGTATATATCTGAGCTTAGTCGTCATGCATTTATTACATGCGAAATCAATGTCAAAAAACCTAAACCCCAACCAAGATGGCTGGTCTTCCGTCCTTTAAGCGATATAGATTTCAATAACTTTAATGCTGACGTTGACTCTATTGCGTGGGAACGTTTGATCTGCGAAAATATTAATGATACTGTGAGGGCTTTTAATGACTCCATTTTACAAATTTATGACCGCAATGCTCCTTGTAAAACGAGAAGAATAAAAACCAACAGTTATCCCTGGATAACCCCGACTATTAAGAAAATGATAAAATTGCGCGATGAAGCGCATTCCAGAAGTCATCTAACTAATTTACCTAATCATAAATTATACTATAAGGAACTTAAGTCAATTGTAAGTAGCGCAATGTACAGGGAAAAAGTAGCTTTCTTCGATACCTGTATTAATAAAAATATACATCACCCCTTTAGGTTGTGGACTAACATTAAGCAAAGTATTGTTGACTTTAACAAAAAAGATTATGTGTTACCCCAGCATTTTAATGATCCTAATAAAATCAATAAATATTTTCTCGATCTTGGTGAACAGCATCATGTGGATATATCTTCTCTTACCTATTTTGAGTTTAATAGATTTGGATTGTCCTCATTCGCTATACAACCAGTCACCGATGTAATGATATTAAATATTATAAAATCTATCCCAAATAATGCTTATGGTTTAGATGGAATTTCAAGAGACATGGTTCTATTGACACTGCCTAAGACTCTAGGAGTAATTACTGCAATCATTAATGCATCTATAGTTACCTGTACTTTTCCTGACTTATGGAAGTCTGCTATCGTTAAACCTATTCCTAAAAAACCCAATCCGGTTGATATTGAGGATTTGAGATCTATTAGCATCTTACCTTATGTGTCAAAGATATTGGAAAAAATAGTTAGTCTGCAGTTGACAAAATATCTTGAGTCTAATAACATCTTGCCAGTGAAACAATCGGGTTTCAGGAAGTCTCACAGTACCTCAACGGCAGTACTCGACGTAGTTGATGACATTCTGAATGCCCGACATGCTGGTGATGCTACTGTCCTTGTACTCTTGGACTACTCACGTGCATTTGACACGATTAATACAACTCTATTACTGTCAAAGCTTGCATACTATGGATTCGAGCCCAGTACCGTGAAGTGGTTGCAAGCTATCTTAATTCACGATCACAAAAGGTTCAACTGTCCAATGATAGTAATTCTGTTACTTATTCACAAACATCTCTCCAAAATTGTGACGTCCCCCAAGGCTCCATTTTGGGACCAATTTTGTTCAGTCTATATATTGCGGACATAGTTAAGTATATTCGAAGCTGTAAATTCCATCTTTACGCGGATGATCTCCAACTTTATATATCTTTTAAACCACATGATACTATCTCTGCAATTAATGAATTGAATCGGGATCTTGAACGAGTGACTGATTGGTCAAAGAAGAATGGTTTGTCCCTTAACCCACTTAAGTCCAAGTTTATGATACTTGGATCGAAAATGCAAGTTGAGAGAGTGACAAATTGCAATCCTTGCGTTTAATTGGGGGATCAACTCTTGGAAAAAGTTACAGTTGCAAAAAATCTAGGCATTGTGATGGACAGCCAATTACATTTTGAAGATCACGTTCAATCTGTGGTTAAAAGCTGTTTCTACAGACTAAGGGTCCTTTATAAAATTCGCGAACATCTGAGTATAGATTTGAGATTGAAAGTGTGTGAAAGCTTAATTTTGTCAAAACTTAACTATGCAGATACTGTAATTGGTGGCTGCCTTCTTTCCAGGACCAAAACATTAATCCAACGGGTTCAAAACGCATGCGCAATATTCTGCTTCAAAATTCCACGTCGATCCCATGTCACACCGTTCTTGAATGTATCTAGTCTTTTAAAAATGGAAGCACGTTGCTCTCTGCATTTCGCCACATTGCTTTTTGGCGTTATTCGTAATAAAAAGCCTCAATATTTATATGACAAGTTGGTCTTCTCTGGACGTGAAGCTAGATTTGCATCAAGATTGGTTTGCCCTAGGTACAGATCGTCTGCTTTTCGTGGTAGCTTCCGCTATGCTGCTACGAAGTGCTGGAACAACATTCCGCCCCCACTAAGAGCTTCCCAGTCAGTTCAATCGTTTAAAATGAAATTTAAAAAGTATTTACTTGAACAACAACTCAAATAAAGTACCTACCTAGTAGTTTAGCAGCCAATTTTCAACGAAAATTACCGTAACCCTTTAAAGTCTAAATCATTGTAAACTTACCATTTAACATATTCCATCCTAATTTAAAGTCCATGCCACTAAAAACATAAATTTGAGAAACAATACATACTCAGTACAGTTTCTATATACGTATTTAATTTATTTTATTTATTATAATGATGTATTAATAAGTATATTATATAATTTTAGTTACGTGTTGGCTCCACGGAAGATCAGCGTTGCAAATGAATGTTTGTAACACATGCTGAGTGGAGACCATTTCGGTAGATGTAAGTTAATAATTTAAGGAAAATTTTATGTAAGAGCATTTTTTCTTGTATTCTACCGAATAAAATATATTTGAATTTGAATTTTGAATTTGTGCTACTCTTACTGAAACTGCATTAGGTCTATAAACGTTTTTATATACAAATTCTTTTCGTGGCTTGCGTTGCATTTTTTCCTTTTTTGTAATAAAATTTTAAAATTTATTTAATTTCTTCATTCGATTCGCTCATTGACAACAAGAAAAACAAATGAAAAATAGTGGGAACCAAAATTTTTCTCATTTGATTATTTTTTGAAATGTCACTTTTTTAATGTCATGAAAACCAGCCAGATTCCAATAGTACAGCCAAAGATATTTTATTACAAGTTTATACATACTATATGCGAAAGGACTTTTTTACCCGACCTAATATTTGTTCCTCATTAATGTCTGTAAACGGAAATGAAAGATTTAATAAACAAGATTCCTTAATGATACTTTTGAATCATTACTCGCCCTGAAAAAGTAGAAATTTATGTTCACTTTTTTCCGTAATTACCAAAGAACTTGTAGTACCTCCAGCAATCTTGGGGCATGTGGCTAAAATCGTGTCCAACCAGCAGCGGTATCATTATCTCGATTGTAATATTGTGCCGACGTTGTTTTGCAATATTATTTTGCTGATCGTACATAATATCTTCTCTAACATTCATTCAACAACTTACCAAAGTTTCGTCGCAATCCATCTTATACTTTTCCTAATTATAACATCAATTGTCTGTCAATGAAAGTTCTGTCAAAATCGGTTCAACCTTTCGGAGATAATATTGCACATTATGAAAGCCAAAAGTTTGTACACTACCTTTCCCTATACGGGTAGCTATGCACATGTAGGAAAGGTAAAGAATATTTTTAACATTGTGTCCTTTGGATGTGTAACAAAATAAAGATCCAAATGAAATAGTGTCCTTATATTTTGAGTATTGTTAAAGCAAAAATATCGAAATTTATATTAAAAAGAATTGTATTAAATATAATACAAAGATGGGTACAAAGGAACAGTGGCAAATTAATTCGTCTGCATCGTTAAGTTCCGTTTAGTTATCGTTATGGGTGACCAAACATTAACTATTTCGAACTCTTACGTGGTTTTAAAAGGCACGTTTAAACAGTTGATATGGCTATACTGTTAACAAGACCATCTCTTATTACAGGCATATAAAGAATTTTATGAGACACATTTCAAAGTGACGCGTTAATTAGAGGCTGCCTCGATATGCATAAAAATGTTTAGCAAGTTAACGTAGAGTTCAAAAAAGAGAACGGATCCATGGCAGCTGCGTAGCCCTACGATGTAGTATCTTGGGATTGAGCTAAACTCACAAATGCAACTGTCATGGTCTCACAGCATACTTATAACTTAAGTGATACTGACTGCAAAACCGGTCAATTAGGTTATATCTGTAACTCTAGAGATTTAATTGTACTATTATTATATTGTACATTATTACTCTGATTGAACAATTTATAATTTTAGTGATTACAATATATAAATATATTTTTATGGAAATGTAAAATGAAAATATATAATAACATTTATTCTAAAAAAAATCTAACTAAATATAAATGATTCTATAAAACAAACCATGCAATATGCCAGGGTAACTGTAGCTTGACTTACTAAATTAAATTCTATCCAGTTCGCTTACTCTAAATCAGATTGCCAGTGCCAGTACGTTGAGCCGCAAAAGTTATTTCCGTTCCCAAACAATTCACCACGGTTTAATAAACCCACTACCCTAGCTGACGTGCCAATCACATTCATTGTTTTACCAATTGCACATTCGCACGTAATTTTAAACTTTACTGCAATCAAAACAATTTCTAAAGATCCGCTGCCAAGAATTTGGTCTTTGCTCTGTGACTTGTTAATGCTTTGTTTGCGGTTTCGAAACAAGGAATTCGTAAGTGCGGAGCCTGATGTAGTTACGACACCTGTGTGTATTTATTTGGGCACTAGCTGAAATTTGGTTTTATTACGCAACCCTGTTTGACAAATCGAAAGATTCAAACAGCTTAATGTGTATTTATAAACCAATTCATTACAAAGGAAGAGAAATAATTTAACTGCGATTGATTTAAATTCGTCTCATAAATTAAATAATATTGATACGACGAAGGGCTGTGACGTATTGCGCAATATAGTTTGTTTATAAACTATAACGAAAAAGGAACCGCGCTGAATGATTGTTCTAGAGAAATTTGTAATTCTAGTATAAAATACAGTTTGAATTTTGTAAACAATAAAAGAAATTTTAAGAGTTATTTCTGTTATCTAAAGAAATTTTAAGAGTACCAGCTTCGGTTAGTTTTTTGGACAACTAAGTAGTGGTTGATAACATTTTATGTTGTGTGTTAAAATTTCAGATAAATAAATCTCGGATTGAATTAATTATTTTAAGTGTGGCTATCCAAAATACACAGCGTGTAAAAATATTTTTGTACATTTCACTAACGGTTTTTCGGACAGGTGATAATATAAATTTATTGTCAGCATTACTAAAGCCCCTTCAAAAGGCTTCTGATCAGCTATGATTTTTTTTTCTACTGAGATGATTAGGAAGCCACGTTCAGGAAACCGTAGGAACAGTAAAGCCGTGAGTAGATCAGACCAGCAGCCTTTACAGTCTTCTATCTTAGCGAAGATATTGAAGAAGCAAGCTTATATTGGAGGTAGTATGCTTTTAAAACGGGAAGGTAAATTGTTGATGAGTAGTGGTATTATTCGTGAACAAATTTTTACGAGAGTGTTTCACCTGAAGTACTTTCGTTGAGAATCTCAGCTTCGATAATGCATTACACTATTCAGGTATTTGATACAAAAGTCAGCATGGGTACACAATTAAGTTCAATTCTGATTTTTTTTTATCCAAAATACCTAACGTATCTACAAATCAAGTTTAGCAAAATTGTATTTTCATAGCCAAGCCTCAAAACTCTAATAATGTCTATTTTATCTAAAAAATACAGCTTACGAAATCACAAAACAAACAACAATCACAAAATTTCTTTAAATATTGAATATTTATAAAAAATAAAATAACTTTATTCAAATGCACTTAAAAATAAGTTGTTTTGAATCGTCCAACATTTTTACCTACCATCCATTCAGGACGTCTTTTTACTGACAAGAAGAATGGGCGAAAGAAACTCGTCGGCTTTAACAGAAGTGATCCACAAAAAAACAATAACAGTAGTGTTATGGTTTCAATACATCGTTGATTACAATAAAGTCAACAAGTATTTGTTTGAGTAGGTAAGTATTATTAAACATTGCAATAATATACCGGGAATAAACGGCAAATTTAAGAACGCAACAAAGTTGTATCTTAAGTATATGTCAAAAATACTAAAGCTTTTTTTTAAAGCAAACCCATCTCCCAAGGGAGGTCCAACCATAGGAAACGTAATGGCGCGCACTACATGCTACCACCCCAGAGATATTTTAGGAGAGCATGTCATACTCCAACTACCAGTAATATATAATATGTGTTAAAATAAACAAAGGCTAGTAGCTGTATGATACAGTCCGTAATAAATAGATATTGAAGCGATACATATTACTTCCAAAACTATTACTTACATGCATCGCGATCTATTAAATAGTCGTTTAACTTGTTATACTATGACTTTTGGACATAAGCTTATTTTTCACTTACGTCTTAAACTTATGCTAAGGTAAATCAACTATACATTGTGAAACTTTATTCAATAGTGCTATACCTTTTCCCAAGAATAAGCCTCCTGCTTTATGAAGTCTAAAACTAGGAACGGCAAGTCTCTCTGTATTTCTTGTGTTAATGCAATGTACGTCGCTATGTTTGACAAAGGTATTGTAGTCTTTTCTTACATAGATTATATTCTTATAAATGTACCGCCCCGCCACAGTTAGAATATTAATTTTCTTGAACAAGTCTCTGAGAGAAGCTCTAGGCCGCAAAGGATGTATATTGCGCGGACAGCTCTTTTCTGTAACACCAATATGCTTTCAATATTAGCAGCTGAGCCCCACAACGAGAACTCTTAATACATTATTACACTATGAAAATAACTTAAATAAATTAACCCTTTCAATATTAAAAACTTTATTTTTTTAAAGCGTAGAACTCAGTCTACTTGAAAAGGCCTCAATATGAGGCTCTCATTGTAGTCGTGATTCCAATGTGATACCTATAACTTATGTTCTTTTAACCAATTTGACTACTTAATCATTCAACTTTATATGTGTAGTATGCGGTAATAAACACAATCGAACGCCTTTGAAAACTTTAACTTTTTTCTCTAAATTTGAAAAGGGAAATTAATTTGCTATATTTCATTAAGCATGGGGAAAGTTCCTCGTCAACACTATTATTACAAAGAAAACCTAAGTAAAATCAATTACTGGTTTTTATTACTTTTGGCATACCCCATAAATCTTCAGTTTGTTTAATATGAATAGTTTTGAGGGCTTTAATAATATCTTCGGTAATTATATGCGTAAAATTAAATTATGTAACATATACAGCCTTGGCCAAAAGTATTAGACACCCTACAGTTTACTTCAAATAATGGAAAGAAACATCTTCTTGTTTTTAAATTGATTTATTACTATTCAAAGACACAAAAAGGAATAAAAAAATCTTAAAATCTAGTCGATCCACCTTTGAATTTAATTACTGCGCTAATTCTATCTGGGATGCTGCGTACAAGCTCAATGCAATCCTCCCTTGTAATGGCATGCCATTCTTGTACCAATGCATGTTTCAAGCCTTTTTCGATGTAATACTGTGCTTTTTACTCCTTCTCTTCAAAATGCTCAATGGGGTTCAGATCTAGGGACTGTACAGGCCAATCTGCCAAGTCAATGTTGTTTTCAATAAACCAGCGCATCGTAGTCGCTGACATATGACAAGGTGCATTGTCTTCTTGGTATATGACTCCATCCAAGTTGGTGTCGCCGAAAATACTTGTTAACGAAGGCATAAGTGCAGTTTCAAGTACTTCTATGTACTTTTCGCTGTTCATATGACCTTCGCAAACAAACATTTCGCCAACCCCATCAGCAGCCATACAGCCCCAGATCATTATGTTGCCTCCTCCGTGCTTGACAGTCGGTACGACGCAATCTGGAAGGCATTCTTCAACCACACGTCGCCTCACGAAGGTCACACCTGGTGTTCTAAATACATATAAAATAAATAAAAATAAGGTTTTTAAAAAATCGCCATAACTTTTATGATTCATGTGAAATAAATATGTAAGTGATCATTCTTATTAATTATGAAACCAGTAAAATCAACTGACATCAAAGTAAGATTCGTCCGACCACACAGCGTTGGACCAATCTTCTTCTGTATAATGTTTCTGTCATAGAGCCCTCTAAACATTTTATTGTGTTGGCTTCTGAAAGCCAAGGCTTCTTCTTGGCTTTGCATTCTATTAGATCTGCTTCTCTAAGTCTTCTTCTGACCGTTCGAGCACTTATTGACTTTTCAGCCTCTTCGGTCAAGGTAGCAGCAAGCTTTTATGAAGTTTTCTTCCGATTTTTAATGGATTCGCGTATTAATTTTCTATCCGCGCGCTTCGTCATTACACGTTTTCTGCCTGTTCTTGGTTTATTAGCATTTGTGCAAGTCTGATTAAAGCGTTTGATGGCAGATTGCACGGCACAACGTGAAAATTTCACCAATTTACCATTTTCGTTTTGAAACCTTCCTTGTTCATGTAAAAGTTGTATTTTACTCAGTTTTCCAGACTAATTTCACTTTTTTTCGGCATTTTTAAATAAATTAGATGTCAATTTAGTTGGTCCACCACAAATAAAGCTTGTTTAGTCGTTAGAGTCTTGACATGAAGTGACCAAACATTGACTGATAAAACTGAAAGAAAACTAAATCCTTTGGTTTCGGTCACCAGGTATTTTATTACCTTAACAATGTGCCGCTTACTATTCTAGGTAATTATTACGACCCTCGTATGTCATCTAAGATAAACATTTGTTTATTGTTCAATCAGTAAACACGTTTTGTACATTTTTGTGGGGTGCCTAATACTTTTGGCCAAGGCTGTATGTGTTGTTACCCTACTTCCATAATAACAGTACTGTAAGGCTTGTCTTACAGTGCTTACTTTGGTCCAGGCTAATTGGTGTGAATATTAGAAATATTATTATTAGTATTACTATAAATAAAACAACGCAGCAAAACAATTATTATTTACCATAACAACGCCATATAGGGAGCCTACTTGGTAATATATGTATGTATAGAAGGTTATATAAATGAAACTGATGTATTTTAATGTTTATTATTATAAATAAAGCAGTGCTGGGGTAACAATTACGTTGTCTATTTTTACAATTCAAACATTTTTCTTACATTACAAGTAGATAAAATACCTGTGATGTAGCTCTTTTTATTTGGACAGTTTCAGTATAGTTATTTGTCAATTATATTTTTCAAACTTAATTAAACGATGTTTAATATACTTTTTTTCTAAAGACACCTTATAAATAATTTCTTATTATTACAGCATATGTAAATTTAAAGACCTTTCTAATAATTCGGAGACTCAAGGAATATTTTAAATCAGTTAAAACTTCTAGAACTATATGAAATTCTAACGGAAACAAATTTCATTAACTGTTCGACCGTCACCCATCAACCAAATTATTTTTTTTTTTGAATAATTTCAATTAAACTTCACAAACTACTTAGACCTGAACCAGAGTTATAACTAGACTTTAAAAATATTGACCATTATTTTTCAGAACAACACATATTTTTGATATTATGTCATTACTATTTTGAGCACCACTAATCCCGTACTCCCTTAAAATTGTAATATTTTTATGTTCTTTAAACTTTATTTGCACACTTACATTTAGGTCTTTAACATAAACATCCCTTTTTGACCTAACCTTGTACAATAGTAGAAAGTTATTAAATAAAAAAGAATGGTTAATATGTCCTATTGTAAAATTGAATTTATAACCTTTTATTTCCGTAAGTAATGTTTTGCTTTGTGAAGCAATTGATTTATTAAAATTTCAAGTTTGTTTTGAGATTATTATTAATTAATAATTAATTCCAGTAACGTGGCGACTAAATATTTAAAAGATTCCATCAAGAGAATGCCAAGATTGCCATTCTTTTTGTTTAAAAATAATAATATTTTATTTATCCCCGGTTAAATAGATCTTAAAAGACGAGCGAACTAAGTATGTTATCGAAACAACACCACAGCAAACTATAATGCATAAACAGTAGTTACTTAAGGGTTGCAAAGTTCCAATTTTTTTTGTGTAGACTTTAGTATCTAATTGGATTATTTATTTAAACAATAAACATCATTGCAACCCGAGAATAGAAGAGAGAAGAGTTCTGCATTCAGTTCTTAAAGGTTACATTACATAAGCTTAACATTAGATAAGCTTTTGTTTTATTCACTGTTGAATCTCGTCAATATCCTTACAAAATCATATTCTACTTTTGTTTTGTTCACGTTTATCTATTTAAGCAAAGTAGTACATCAGGACCGTTGGTTAAAGGTCGAACGTGATTTTACGGGAAATTTGTTCAAAATTGTACCTTATTTCTTTAGAATTACGATGGTAGGATCGATTGTCAGGTCAAGGTGACATTGATATTGTCTCCTGTTTTGTTATTCAATATCAGTTGCTCTGAATATGTTATATGTGGTATAATCTTGCCGTGTGCATTTCATTTCCAGTATAATGTGACGGGAATACGAGAGACGTGTCCATTAATATTCTCGGTGACTTCGAGAATTGCAAAAAGCTCTTAGCGAGTTTGACAAACAGTATTTATAGTTATATCTACGATTACTATTAAAAGATTATTTAAGTTATATATTAAGTTATATTCTTTCTATATACATAAACTAAACACGCGGTACTGCAATTACTAAAATTTGAAAATAAGACCGTAATTTTGCAGTACTCGAACAACTTTTTACACTAAACATTGAAAAAACTCGTATATTAAGATAATAATAGGTAAGCACAAAAGAGTTCAGAACCTATTTTCGTTTAGTAACTATTGACGCATTTTGAGTCAAAATGAAACAATTTGTATTAAAATATTTATATATTCTTTACGTAAATACCAAAAATCAACTCAATCTACAATCGGTGTAAAGAAACATTACGCAAAAGCGTTTCGTACGATTTTGGGTGTTGAGGAATAGACCAAAATGGCATTTGATCTTTAAAAAAATTAAGTTGATACCCAAGGCCTGAGTTTGTATGGAAGCTTCTCTGTATCCTTTAGATATTTTTTGCCCTACTTCAAATAAATAGATTGCGGTGGAATATCGACCTTCCAGCGACCACTAGTATCTACTGTTAAATATATTACTCATGTCTAGGGGTTTTCGTATTTTTTTCTTGAGATCAGCAATTTTCCTTATTCATGTTTGACGTCAGAGGGTTGCGAATGTGTGTGTGTGTTTTTTTAACTCAGATATAGCTAAAACAATTGTGACTAACTTTTTATATTGGAAAATTAGAAAAAAAAATGATAACACGTTTACTTTTTTGGAACTGGTATAAAAAATATTTTAAGAAAGGACAAAATTTTGTTCAAAAATATAGGGGATATACTGTTTTGCAAGGGTTATCGTGCTTATACGAATGCGAATGTCATCTATTTACATTATATCATTGCACAATTAAAAATAGCAATTTAATAGCACTGTGATTAGTGCGCTTGGATTGCGATTCAGCAATTTTTGGAAGGTTATTATCATCACATTCATCAGAAGACACGTTAAGCCATTATTTTCGGTTATTTCTGCAGTAGTTATCAACCTCGCGGATGCTGTGGAGAAGTATAGGTCCCTATACCCCAGCACAGATGTTTATGACAATAGTTATGAATGCATTTTACAATGAATTCATAGCTTAATGGTCCTGATACTATTGCACAAAGCAGCCGGCATAATTTAAAGGAAATTAAAATAAATTAAATACTTCTTATTGCAATATATGAAATTAAGGAATTATAAATGCTGTTATGAAATACCATAAATTTCACAGTTCAAAAGAAATTCCTACGAGTTATAAAACTTAAGAAAGCTCTTTAAGTGTTAATTTTTAATACGGGGCATAAGGAAACAATTTTTATTTGCCGCCTGGTTATATACTATTGCATAAAATTTGTTGGCATTTGTGGTTACTATCTTCTTTGAAATTAGACGCTTTGTTGATATTGAAAACGCATTTTTTTTTATTGTATTTATTTAACGTTTTGAATAATATTTAAGAGCTCTGTTCACAGGATGACTAAAGCGGTTCCTGTAATAAGTGTTTCCAATTTGTGTAAAAAAAGTACACTTGTGCACTTTCGTTTTATGCTATAATTTTGGAGAGGATTTTTCAACAAGGAACGCCATTCTCATAAGAAACTACATTTATTTAAAGTAAATCTACATATGTTTTAAAATACTGCTAACAGCATGTTACAAGACAAAGATAGTTGTAGTAGTAGTATAATAGTTTTTGACAAAGGGACCACCAAATTCTGTTACAAAAACCTATTCCATTTTGTTATAGTAAAAATGTTAGCGGTTGACCGCTATCTCGCCTGAGGGTAAGCGACGATGCGATCTAGGATGTGACGTGCTTGCCTAGAAGATACCTATTCACTCGTGACTTGAAGACCTGTATTTGTCAGAAAACACTCCTGTGTTTGGATGCATTTGGTACACATTCCTTCATTATTATGATATGCCTTCAGTATTGTTCCTTTTTCACTACGTTTTTGAAATACTTCAAGCAAAGGCGTTGCTGTTATGACACATGTCGTGTGATAAACGAGTTTGTTTAAGACTTCTTCTTCTTCTTCTTCACGGGGATACGGGTGGTATCCGCAACTCGACGACTTCAAGCGCCTATTTTGCGTCTGGAGGATGTTTGTTTGTTTATTCCAGCCATCCCAGCTACGCCAGGAATGCTCCAAGTGCCTTCACCTTGGTGTAAACTTCTCGGAGACTGCCCAGCGAGCCGAGATGTTTTGCCCGGTAGTGTGCCACTCCTTGACATTCCATTATGACATGGGTTGCTGTTTCTTCCACTTCCATGCATCCTCTGCATAGAGGGCTGTCGGTGATACCTAAATGAAAAAGGTGCCTGTTAAAGTTGCCATGACCAGTAATGGCGCCTGTTACTAGGCGCAGCTCTGATCTACTTAACTGTAGTAAGGATCTGGAGACACGAGCGTCCACCCGCGGTAGAAGGAGTTTACCTTGTCTACCCGTCTCCAGAGAGTTCCTTTATTTACGTCATATATTCAAGTATTTGTATGCTCGTTGCACATACATACGTTCTCATAATATGACGTAAATAAAAATATTTTTTTTAGTCTTATATTTAAATAGTTATATTGTTATTTTATATTTAAATATATATATGTATATATATTGATGATTTTTTCATTTACAAATTGCTACTTTTCTTCACAAATTAAATGCTATGTTAATGAAAAAAGAGAAAGTATTTAAATAAATAAATTTATTTAAAAATAGCCCTTATTTAAAGTGAACTACTACTTGTAAATAATTAAATTTATTAATTGAAACATAACCATTTGTAAAAATTATCATGCTTATATATAAGAAAAAATATAATATGCAATGGTTATTGCACTGCATTGCATTATTGCACATATTTTTGTCTATTTTTAAATCATTGGACAATAACTAAAAAATAGTTTACAATGTTCATACAATGGATTTAAACAATATCTACCTAACTATCTAATCGCAGCGTTACCTACTACTTACCCAGTGCCTTGACTATTTTGTAGAAAGTATTTCTTCCAAACATTTTATAGACTTTTTATTGACACGGTTAAAATCTTGTAATGTCGTTCAAACTTGAACAGCGACCCTTTCAGTTTCATTAAAAATCACGCGTGATAAATCTGCCAACGCATCAATGATACAGTTCTTAACTGTTTTACTATAGAACACGGTGCCTATTGAAAATGGACTATCCTTCATTTTCAGAGAGTGCGGCATTGTTTTTTTTTTTTTTTTTTTAGATTTTTTAGATTTGTCATACTTAGCCATCTTTTATTTTCTTGCTACAACTAACTCAATAAATTAAGTATATTTTATATATCAAGTATCAAGCAACTTCGAAGAATAGAAGTAAAGGATTATGTTTAACAAAAAAACTATTACAGGTATGCTGAATCGGTGATGAAAATAAAAAATAAACTTAGATGAGACACTCGAATTAAGATTTAACTAAAATAATAATCAGCGCCGTAGTCATAGATCACACATGATATAATGCTTCATATACGGCAGAGGTTATTTAAAAAAGTTTAATTGCGGTATTCAAATTATCCGGGTTTCTTAATGATCTTCGCTGGAGCATGCCAATTGTATTTTAACCTGTATACTGGGCGGGGCAATGTAGGGCCACGGTATAATTTTGTTGTTACAACTGAGTTAGATACCGAGCAATCTGTAGACGAGCATAGTCAAGCATCAATACAAAATCTTGCTCCAATTACAATCGGTGTGGTGAAATTACAGTTTCAACGTATCATCATGATATTTTCCATATGAGATCAGTACTTTGACCAAGGCTTATTCTTCTCCTTGCTTTGCTTGATTGTTTCTCCTTTATATGGGTATTCTAGGGTATTGAAAGTGGCTCGCTCGTTCAGGTGTTCGCAAAGTAAATGTTCTCTAGCAACATTACACTTGAAATTGTTAACAATTATGTTTAGGTCCAATTAGTTCGGTTCAACGCCGAGAAAGAATTTTCTTCAAATCCTTAATGATATAAATATTATTAATAGGTTTTTCTAAACTACTGCAAGATATTGGTTATGGATACCCTAATGGACTTGAAAACATTTGCGTAGCATAACAACATACAGAATATTGTCGATAATGCGTGCACTTGCATTACTAATGCACATGTTTCCGTACTAGGTTTCCTAATTTTGTAGGTCCTATAATTTTGAATTGCATTTTTCAAGACCAAATATCTTCTCGCAGGAAGCGCTGCGCGGACGCCGATGTGCCTCGCTACGTTCTGCGGCGACGCCTGCGCGAGGAACTGATGAGTCGGGACGAAGCACCCCGTCGGCTGTTGCACATGCTTCTCCATCCCCTGCGGACACTCCCGCCCCCAAGAAATCTAACTGGGAGGTCATCGAGCACTTCTCTTCCAACCGGAGTAAGAAGAGCCCGACTACTGTAAGTAATTTTCAATCCAATGAATTGATTCTTTTGAGATTTGTAATACAAAAATGTATTTCTGCAAAAGCTACTTAAGAGAAATTAAACTTTTTCTGTTTATTTTACAAATTCTTTTTTTACAAAGAAATAAAAGATACTGGAACGCTATATACATATCAGATTTTACTAAAACCATTTAAAATCAAAAGCAATTTACTATTGAGTTTGAAATAATATGCTACCTAATTATAAAATATCTTTAAGTGTTCACAAGAAATAAGAAAATCGGATATCTCAATAATACTATTGCTTACGATGTTGTTTACAATATTAATTCCACAGTGATTATATTAGTCAATGGTCGGTTGCTAAGCACTAAGTTATTATGTCGAAAAACTATAAAAGTGAATTCATAGAAGTTTTATTATCAAGCAACTAGCTTGAAGCCCGCGACTTCGTCCGCGTGGAATAGTTACTTTGGACTAACGTAGCATTAACCCGCGACTTTGTTTACGTAGAAGTTGAAGTGTTATTTTTAAACTGCGATATCTCCTAAGATATTCATTGGAATCGAATGATGTAAAGGGCAATTTTGTTTTGAATTAAATACTTGTGATGAAAAACTTATTTATTTGGATAAGAATTAATATCATCTTTATAAAAACACCTTCGCAAATATTGCATTATTTAACCTTTTTTATGTTAACCAATTGTAGAAGACATTATAGTAAGCCAACCTTAAAAGATAAATATATGCTGTAGCGGACTTCTTTTTAGATTTTTTAAAAGGAAACAATTCTGTCATACATGATTTTTGCAAAACTTTAATCGTTTACGCAGCGCACGTAGTGGAAGCCCTCGAAAGGAAAAAAACCCCCGATTTTGAAACATTCT
The DNA here is from genome assembly GCA_927399485.1 of Calamotropha paludella. Classification (NCBI taxonomy): domain Eukaryota; kingdom Metazoa; phylum Arthropoda; class Insecta; order Lepidoptera; family Crambidae; genus Calamotropha; species Calamotropha paludella. Next base: position 23,976,818 of record OV656803.1, on the reverse strand, counting down.
TCATTGGTGCTCCGCTTCTATTCTTCTTAGCGAGATAATATTTAGCCTTTAGCCTTTCTCGATAAAAGACCTATCTTACATAGAAAGAATTTTTCAAATCGGACCAGTAGTTCCTGATATAAGCACGTTCAAGCAAACAAACAAACACTTCAGCTTTATAATATTAGTATAGATATTTTGTTTAACAAGTAAAAATATAATTTCGACACGAGACTTCAATACACAGCAATGTGAAATACAGCTTTAGAAATAGTTGTGTCGGCGACCCGGCAGCTTTAGATTTTAATGAGATCAACTTAGATCAAAGCTAGGTCATCCGAAATAATTATCTTGTAGTAAACATACATTACTTTTATTACTACTGTACATTTTTACAGCTTAAATATTGCGTTAAACATAAAGAGATAGAGAAAATAAGGAGATAAGTCTTATTAAAAACTAGAGTAGATTAAACATCAATATTATAGTTCGTTATTGTGTTCCCTATGAATGTTCAATTCATGTTCAGTTCAAAAAAATCTGTCAGCTACCTTATGATGGGATAGATTTTTTAAAACCGAGCACATTTCGCTGGCGTGTCTCAATGTCCCGTGTAAAATTTGTATTAAAACACACATATCTATTTTTTTCACTGTATTAATTTCCATAGAACACTCTAATTTATTTTACATAATGACAGAAATTACTCGTAAACCAATTTGGTGAAAGAATTTTCCGCGAACGAAGTTATAGACCGATGGCCTGGCTGATAATCGAATTCGAGTTCAGAGGTACAATTCATATTCATAAGTTTTAACCCAGTTTTCCAGTTTTGCCTTTTTAAAACTTACACAATGGTTTCAAAACAATTCCCGATACTATTTTATTCCATAATAAATAGACGGTCTTGACTTCACAGCCTCAGCTTGAGGGGATAAGAATAGGTCAACGATAAAGCTAGCTTGCCTTTAAAGGTCTTGGTGTAATGAGATGACCCATTATGCTGAACTTACACGGCGTGGAAACATGCAATCTTCTTATAGGCTGTCCTAGAACGCGACGGAATATGCTACTAACAATATTACTCGTCTAAATGTTTTCGGGTAAACTAAACTACTAGGAAAAAAATAATATTAATCCTTGCATTTAAAAATCGCTTTATTATAAGATCAATCAATTAAGGAAATGTAATATATCTACATGTTGTTGCGATGGTAAAATAAAAATTCTGAAAATTAAATTTCAATGGGACTGAAAATCTTAGAAAGAAAGAACTACAATATATTGTTACAGTTTTATTTGCTTTTCACTGTTAAATGCGACATAACATCGATATGAATAACGGCACACAAAATGCAAGATTCAGTGGGCTCTTAACGAAAAGTAAAAGTCAAGGTTTTTGTATGAGACCATACTTGCTAAAAAAATGATATCGTCTTTTTATTGACGGTGTGTTCATAAAATCACTCACAATCAAAAAACACAAATTTGTACTCTACGATACCCACGCAATGTACGCTACGCTTATAAAATGAGTTATGAAATATAATAATAAGTTAAACATCATAAGCTGAAGATGTGATAAAATTGAAACGCAGTAGTTATGTTGCCTAATGATAGACATTAGTGACTGATAATGCTACTTTTGCCAAAGGCCATTCTTTACTTGCATTGGACATTTAGCTGGGGGCGGTGTAACAAAGACGACTATAATATAACAGCTAGAGAGCACACGTTTCTATCGACGGTTTTAACCTCCTTTTAAAGGGAAAATAAAGTTTGGTAGACATTTTTTTGTGAAATAAATATGGTTCGGTTTTTTATTCATCTGTCTAAAGCATTCTTTTGTTGATTTCCTTAAATAATACGGGAAGTGAAAGAATCGATCATTCTTTAATTTTTTTTCCAAACTGAGGGCTTTTAAAATTCACAATACTCGTATATAACTGTTTTATTTACGATATGACGAACTGTGACACAAATAAATTATAATGAGATTAAAACTTTATTATCAATAAATAATTATTATGGATGTTGTTAATTTAAAATAAAGTGATAGAAATACCTAAAATATGAAAATTATAACTATATAAGACAAATTAAAAAGTTTTATTACAAACCCAAATGTGTTGAAAATAAATCTAAAAAGAATCTTAAAGAAACCTGCAAAGAGGACAAAACAGTATTGAAACAAGGCTTTGGTTTGACTTTCATTGTAATTTTGTTAAGTGACTAAAAAGAAAGTTTAACATTATTTACTTACATATATGTATGTACCTTTTGTTAACATCAAAGTGACATTAAATTAGTTTTACGTCGAAGTTAAGAAAATGTACATGGGCTTTAAGGTAAAATCATGACATGTTAAGTATGAAAAGATACCTTAGAATTATATTTGAATAATAATAACAGGCAATAAATATTGCAACTTTATCGTAAGCTTTGTTTTAGGAATATTTTGCTAAAAAATTAATACTGTTTTGTAATGCAATACATACCTTTGTTATTTTTTATCAAACTCTTGTTGAACAGTGTAACTACTGTATACTGTGCTTTGAGTCTTTTTCGTTAAAATAATATCAGATAAATATTGTCAACCCTTTATTGAATAATAAATTAATATTAATTTATATGAAATATAACATATTAATTTCAATAGGGCAGAAAGTAGTTGCCGGTTTCATTCATACATATACATACATATACGTTCATATACACAACTGTATTAGGTAATGAATAACAATAATATAAAATAAAACTGTTTTAATCATTATGCCTATTTCACGATTACGGACAAATGTATTTTATAACAAATTACAATTTAAACAGCCTCAACATATTTATTGTAAATAAAAATTAAAACATCCCTATCAACCTAAAAAAAGAGATATAAAATAAGTATTCTTCTGTTATAACAAAGAAATACAGTTCTAGAAAAAGTTAATATTTTTTGTTTGGGGTAAATAACTGTACTTCTGTGAAACTGTCAAAAAAGATTTTGAAGTAACCTGATACCATTCGTCTGTAGCTATAATAACGATATAAAGTCCATATAAAGCCATCGGATTAATTCCATGATGCCAGACCCAACTTTTCACTTATTATTTCATAAGACTTGTGCCACAGAAGAAGGAATTTCAATAGGTTAGTAATGGTGATGATGACATTAGACGTATTTTTTATATGAAGTGTTTTATATTTGGAGAAACATTGTAATACATAAATATAACTGTAATGACAAGATATAAAAACCTCTAGTTAAATTTCTGTCATGATAATTTTCTGCAGCTCATGTTAAGGCTTTCACCAGCTAAGGCTGGACATAAGCTCACCGCACAGTAGAAACTGTTCGTAGTAATGTGTAACTTAAACATTCGCCTTGATTTTCATCTAGACGGGGAACGCTACTTTTTATAGTGACAAAAAATTGAAAGCATCAATAATATTTTATTTAGCAGTTACTGCAATAAACAGAGGACTGTACTACGACCGCTCAGATATTATCTACACAGAGCCAGCCAAATAGTGAAAGAGAAGAGTCGCTTAAAACCAACGTACTAGCTTCAAGAAGGTAATCGAGTTGTATCTAACTATGAAGAATATAACATATCTGAAAAAGAAGGTTAATACAGACAATTTTTCAAGAAATGACTTAACAGAAATGATTTAAAAATAATAGGGTAAACGGCCTTGAATATTTTTATTGTGGCTGTAGGTTCCGTAATATGCCAAAAAAATATTGCTTCATAAATTGTAGAACTAAAATTTACTAAAGAAACTAATATCGTCTTCAAATTTATATGTATAAAACAGACGGCAGTGTCCGTTCCTGGAGAGAGCCCCAACCGGACACACGATATACTCACCCGTTGTCCAAATGACGTTATAAGTTGTCACGTATATGGCAGTATTGTCCTGTAGCAATGTAGAGTGAGTATGTGGGGCTGTCACCATTAAGAATAACATTTAATTTGTGGTAAATAAAATAAAGACGGAAGATTCATTTTCGCATAAATTATTTCTCAGAGAGCACTAGTTATTTAAGTACTAGTAGGTATATTTAGAAATGTAATGCAGTAATCTATACATATAAATAAAATTGGAGTGTCTGTTTTTAATATTGAAATAACCGTTTTTAACTACATGCATATAAATATTTATGCGGCACATACACCAAAATAACATTTTTTTTTAATTTTTGTCTGTCTGGCTGTCTGTTTGTTCCGGCTAATCTCTGAAATGGCTGGACCGATTTTGACGGGACTTTTATTGGCAGGTAGCTGATGTAATAAGGAGTAACTTAGGCTACTTTTATTTTAGAAAAAAATCTTTTATTAAAAAAAAATTACTGTGCCACAGCAACGCGTGGCTGGGTCAGCTAGTGTAATATAAATATTATATATCGAAAATATTTGCGGAGATTTATGTCAGGAAACTTTGAAAGTTAGTGAAAATCATGTATTTAATATTTATAAGTATGTTCATCATCATCATCTGAGCGGAAAGACAAACTTAGATGTCAAGAGTTGATGCTTCTGTCTACTTAATACTACACTTATGTATTTATCTTTTTTGGACACAACACACTATAAATGCATTAAGTTACATAATTAGAAATTGAATCAGTAAAAAAGAAAAACCAGAAACAAATGCAAAATTTACTAAAAGAAAAAAAAATTGTCAGAACATTTTTGAACCATACATTCCATGAACAGTGTTTATTGAATTATACTTAGATTGAACTAATTGAGTAGCAAAAATTACATTTTTTCACACTAAATCAGACGACCCCACCAGTATAATCAAATTACTGTGAAGTATAATGTATAAATTATGTTAAGACACCCCCTTTTCAATTACCGATGAATAAACGCGGCAAGATTACGCCTCAGCGAAATACAGCTGTAGTTAAAAGATATATATGAAGGGTTCCGTATTGTTAATTAACTCTAAAGAAGTTACGCTCTGAAGTGTATAATATATGATCAAATGAACTTACCTGAAGTAATACTCGATCATTATTATATGAAGTGTTCTGTTTGAAGATAATTTAATTTGAATAAATGACAATAGGATTAGCGGAGGAGACTAGACAACATTTATAAAACAGCTGTAGATAAAGATATCTCTGAAATGACATAATTGCACTATACCAGATCTAGCCCAAATCATTATTTATGTAGATTTATCTTGTTTTATTTTTTGTAAACATTTTCAAAATTAAATTAAATTTAAATTAATTAAAGGGCAAGGAAACCATAAAAAATGGTTAGTCCACCTTACTGTGAATACCTCAATATTTTCTGCATCTGGGTCTGGATTTTAGGAGATATATAAAAGTCAAGTCAATGTCTGTTATCCAAGTTTAGTTTTTGTATCAAAACTTAACTTTTTACTTCCTACTTTAAATCAGTATTAATTTTTATTGACATTTTATCAGCTACTATATTTTTTAAGATTTTATAAAGGATGCGAGGAATTCAAACTTGTTTCTTTACGCGATTGCTTCATATGTACTTATGTTTAGCTAAGCCAGTGCGAGATGTATAAGTGTAAATCTCAAGATCAAAATCGTGGGTTTAAATTGATTCAAAACCTGTTATTATGTTTTTTACTATCATTTGAGATCCAACTTTGTATCTGAGTGTAAGTTTATGCTACAATTATAACTATTATCGTTGTCAAGGAGTGAAAGATACTTGCGTCGTTATAAGTATTCAGTGTGAATTTTGAACTTTGAACCTTTACTGAACTGCAGTGCAAGCCGATACCAACATCCCCATTAGTAGGGTTAGATCGCGTATCGCGAAGTTATGTAATATCAGAACATTACTTTTTAAATTATATATTTTCTACTCGGGTAACTGTCACTTTACTTGTTGAAATAAAAACTTAAAACTGTACTTACACAGTAAAGTATTTTTTTTAGTTCTTACACTTCCGCGCACATTACACATCAGAATAAAACACTTTTTTACGGATTTTTGCGCATGTTTTATTTTATTTTATATTTAATCCTGACGTTTCGACTCCTTTACAGGAGCCGTGATCACAGGATGACACATCATGACAGGAGGTCATCCTGTGATGTGTCATCCTGCAAAAATCCCTAAAAAAGTGTTTTATTCTGATGAGTTAAGTATTTTTCGAGAATAAAGCACTGAAGTGTAATCCACTATATTGCCACACGTATGATTGCAGTGAAATTATTAGGACTGCTAAAATGAGCCAGGCTTATAAAACATATCATTAAAGGAGATGTAGAAAATAATTATTTTTGATCACAACCCTCAGAGATGTCACCGACACCGGAAAAGGCTGTATCACTGCATGTGACTTCAAAAGCTTTTGACTACGGCTCTGTCGTATATTGTCATATCATCTTCCCTTCTATCTCGTAAAATTCTATATAATGAACTCATAAAACGTTATACTTTATTTATATTTTTATTATACTTACTTTATATAGCAAAATTATTAAAGAAAAGATAAATTATTAAATACCTATCCAAAGTTAAAACTTACTCAAAAAGAGTTTTTTTAGTCCACCTACTACTACCTAACCTACTACCTACCTACCGAAAAGGTATAGCGAGAGGGAGTCCTCTCGCTATACCTTTTCGTGATGTATCAATAGGTACTCAAAACCTCTAGTCACTAAAACAGAAGATCATAGAATTGTGATCAAGGTGGGTGGACCATGGAAGGCCACTCTAACGAGTAAAAGCTTTTTATTCATTTATTTACTGGATAAATGAAGGACGGATATTATTTGTACTTTGCTTTATTGTGTACCATACAAATCACTTTTTTAAACTAATTTTAATCACTATTTATTAAAATTAAGTTTTACTAAGCTCTTCCAAATGGCCTTACAAGGAACAGAGCTCCAGACAAGGCTACATAATAAGCTCTTACATTCTAGCAAAACATTAAATGCTCTATATATTTTTATTATTTTATTTATAAAAATAATATATATATAGGTATATATATATATATATATATATATTATATTTTTAAATCGGAATGAAATTACTTGAACACCATCGTATAGCTAAGAATAACTTATTGAAAATGAATTGAATTGAAAAATGAAAATTATATTAAAATAGTAGTAATGAGTACTATATTGATATCAAATAACCTGCCATAGTTAAATTAAAAACATTTTTCACCTAAAATGGCTTTTTTATGGATCCGTTCTATGTTCCTAAAAATTCAGATGACTTTTTATATTAATTATAATAAAATAATAGATACTACTTTAGTATAATTTCAGATATAACCTTTCCATAAAAGAAATTTAAATATAAACTGAAACGAAATAATTTTGAAAAAAAAAACTATTCGATTTGAGTTAAAAAGTTTAATAGCCCTTATAAATAAAAATATTATAAACATAAAATATTGTTTTAACTTTAACAGTACGTGTTTATAACTAAAAAGTAAGTGTTCATAAGTTCATGGTGTTCAGATGTTCCTTGTAAGGCTCATGTGTCCTAGCAAGGCTATCCGTCAAATTTTTGACTGGCCCTATAAGGAACAGCCGGTTTTCCTAGGAACACTACCAATGTTTTAACGTAAATCGACACAAAATTATTATTCTTTTCTTTAGTACCATCAAAATATTCTTATACGACAATTGACAGTAAGAAATATGAGGAAATAATAGATTATTTAACTAAAAAAACTGGTTGGTTGCCTGTAAAGTCGGTATACGGGCGAAAGTTTTACGTGACAACGACTTTGAGTGGTAAAATAATTTTAATGTGAATATTCATTCGTATAGTAGGAAGAAGGATGAAATAATAGTAACAATTTAAAACATTTATTTATACAAAGAATTATATTTAAAAAATTAATTTATAGGCACGCGTCCCTTCCACTTTTTATGTCTGTCTCTCTCGCTCTTAGGCGGGCTAACCATGCCCGAGTGGAAGGGACGCGTGCCTCTCACTCGCTCTCATTGTAAGCGCATAACGTGAGCGGAGCGTAACGCAGTTTCTTGAAGTGTCACCCGGCAAACCAATTTATAAGACGTTGTCACGTCAAAAATTTACATTTTGCTGTGCGCACGAATAACAATTATAAAGTAGACAACCGAAGTGTCTACGAAGCGTGAGATTGCACTGCCACAATAGCGGCGTGAGTGGATTGCAATAACTACGACTTTTTAATAGTTGGCCTTCAAAAGAGCATGGCCTTCCATGGTCCACCCATCTTATAACCGGTTGTTGGTGGTTAAAAATAACATAATACAAATACGATACTTCAATCACTCATGAGAGGTATCGAAAAATTAAAAGTTAAATAAACTAAAATTTAAATCTAATACGAGTATGTGAAGAATTAACGAAATCACATTAATGTAATTGGCAACAATTCATTGTCTTTTTATTAATCCAGGTGTTTCTGTGGATCACTAAAAATATGGAATAGCATAACAAAAGTTTTGAGTTTAATACTAATATAAAATATTAGAATTCCATTAGCCATTAGAAGAAAAATAATGTCATTCTTAAAAAAGCATCGTTGGCAAAAAAGAAATACAAAGGGTAAAGTTTTTTATTCATTTAAAAACAGCATGGTAATTATGTACCATGTTCAAAGGAAATTCGTTTATTATAAAATATTTTTGCAGATTTATCATCGATGGTGTTGGTTTGTTTTATAATGGTGAAGTTATAATATTATAGCTTATAAAACTCCATTATACCCACTTTTCCAATATTCGATTTATTTAATGTGATGTGATATATTTAGATCTTACACTTCTGCGCACATTACACATTTGGATAAAACACTTTTTTACGGATTTTGCGCATTGCGCAATGCTGTGATGATGTGATATAGTTTATAACCTCTGTGTTATATGATACACACAAAATAGTCCTTAAAAATAAATTAAAAAATGTCTAGCTCTCATTTACAAGCTTGTGATGTATATAGTTTACAAAAGCGACTTGAATGTTAAAGCACAAGTATTTATGGATGTCATAATAAGGTAATTCGGTAGGATATACCTCTAAGTTAAAAATACATCATACATCACTCTGAGATCATACAAATGTATGCTTAAAGTAGACAAAACATGACTATTATTGATTAAATAGATAACATTAATGTTTATTTTTATTTACTTGATTATAATCAAAATTGAAATAACAGCCTTATCATGAAGTTTATGACACATATTTCTCGTTGTGAGATAACTATTTGATAATGATTCAAATTATCAAATGAACTGTTAACAAATGTGTCTGATTGATATAATTTTCAATCTCGTGTCGCCTGGTCACATACTTATCAGTAGTAGCTAAGGTGAAATGATGGCCAAGCGTTATCCAAAAAGGAAAAATTGAATCCAATTTTATAGAAGCATTTCATCATATTGTCGTTGGTTTGTACATTCGAAACATTGTACATTCAAGTGGATATGTCCTTAAAAGGCTTTATAAAGAAAACATTATCAAGCAGCCACATAGCCGTTGGTATCATAGAATGTGCTTTGATAACGTTAGAAAAGACAGCAAACTTGCTTATCCTTACAGGGGTATAATACAGAATGTGAACTTCCTACTATTTACACAGGAACCACGTACTGAATACGCTTATGTTTAAATTTCGTTGTAAAAGGAATTGAACATGAAAATTAAGTTAAAGCTTTGTTTTGTTAGAATAACGAATGACTTTTATGTTAAAGTATACGTAGCGAAAAATTTAATGGCATTATGTGTGATAATTAAAATGAAATTCTGTGTAAATTTTAAGGCACATATTACATTCAAAAGTTATGTTACTTTACCTACAAATTAAGCGGTAATAACACAATTGAAGTTGAAGTAAGTATATTGGATAAATTATTTTCTTTTGTTATCAACGGTTCCAAGCAATGTAAATGATTTGAGAGGGAAATAGAAATACATTTTTTTACAAGACGAAGTATACTTATCGAGTTGTAATGCACATTATTTCTATCAATGCATTTTTCTGTGTTATATCGCTGCTGATGATATATATTTGCATCAAAATGTTGAGTTCTCAATAAATCCGAAATCTCTATAACTCCGAAAAAACAATCGGTAATTATTATTTATTGTTACAAATGATATAGGTATATATATTTTTTAATTAATAAGTCTATAATTCTGGTGTAACATTTTGTGACATCTCAATCTTAAATCACATAGGTTTTTTAAATGTTCTAATATACAGAGTATAGACGATTATTGTTTTGTATAACAAGTGGGAGTGGGTGGGATTCTAATCTAGATGTGTCGTGGCAGAACGCATAATCGCTAGGTCACTCTGGTACTTTTGTCGAATTTAATTTTTTTATTTATTTTTGTTTTTAATTCTCTATCATATGAATTTAAGAAATAAACCCCAAACGGAAACACCGTGCTATTAGATGCAGAGTGAGTAAATAATTAAATACTTTAAATACATTAATACAAAAAATATGTATTTTTATCTCGCAACAACTACTGTATTTAAAAATTTACACTGATAAACCCAAACCAGAAACAATGCCAAAAAGGTAATAAAACTTACAAACTTGATTCCTAATCTTCGAGTTTCTAATAGAAAATAACAGAAGAAGTACACTCCAGCTCGCCCACCATAAGCAACACGACAATATTTTATCGACCCATTTTTTCGAGTTTTAATCATTTGTCGTCAATCGTCTCTAACATGGTTGCGTTTAGAAGCCGACTTCTTATATCAAAGAGTAGTTTTACTGAGTCGTGGATTGTTGTCTACAAACTCTTATATAGCAAAAGCGTGCTGTCGACATTTTAACCGATATTTTCGACATATTTCTCGTCCATGCGCTAGTACGTACAGAAGGAGACGACATGCGTTTTGTGTGCTATTTCGATTGAAGCGAAGGCGGTTTCTTATTACAATTATGTGCTCAAACTATATTAAGGGCGAACGACACGTAATTATATGATTTATACGTATATTTTTTATACTAATATAAATATATTTGTATAATTATATAACAATAAGTATAAATATATTCTTATTATTATAAGTATAGGTATAGGTAACGATATAAATATAGGAATATTTACAAAACTTAGTGGTTTAGTAAAATGCGCTGACTAAATGCACTTGTTTGTTCTTTTTAATCTTTTAGTATTAAAAAATCGGACCCATCAACCACAAATATATAATTTGTACTTTATTACTTCGAATCCAAAAACAGATGCAATGAAATAGGTATTTCGTTTTTTTGTTTGGTTTCCATTATTGTTTTCAAGTGATTTATTTTATCCTCTTTATTTGGTTTAAAATATCGGCGGTTTCAAAAAAGAAACAAACACCGTAGACTTACGAGAAACGATCAATCACAGATCATGTAAGTCATCAGTCAATGTCGAAATTTATGTAATCCACATTTCCAAAAAACAGGCTAAGTGCGAGTCGGACTCACGCACCGAGGGTTCCGTACAAACCTTTAGGTATATAGTATAGTAGAAGTTCACCCATCACGACAATCGAGTTATAGTTATGGTATTTTTATTTGAAAATGAAATCCAGGTTTTGATTTCTTTGCGAGTAGTTGTGAGTTTTAAAATATGCGGTATACCTTTGCGTTTTTGTGTTGATTTAGGTTTCATTTTCACAGTTTAAAGGAAATTAGACCTAAGTATTTGATATGAGTTTCAACTTGATATCTCTACACGTTAATTAGGAAAAGGTAATAAGTTTATAATTATTTAAAAAAATATGATGTTACTAAAAATTTAAGGTTTCCGGCATTTTTCCGTCATATGTGCTATAAAACATTGCTTCATGCCAAATTCGAGCTCGACTGGAAGTACCCTTTAGGTTTCGATTCCTTTGCGAGTAGTTGAAATTAAACGGCTTAAATTGCTGTTTGTTATGATTGCGTTGACATAGAAGTTTGATTTTGTTACAGCTTAAAGGTATCATAAACCTGAGTATTAAATATGAATTTCAATTTAATACCTCTACACGTTCATAAAGAAACGGGTAGTAAGTTTAAAATTATTAAAAATATTTTTATTATATGATGTATTTAAAAAATTATAGTTTTCCTTTATCTGTCCTATAAGATGTTACTTCGTACCAAATTTCAAAATTCTGAGTTTACGGGAAGTAAACCTGTAGGTTTTGATTCCTTTGCGAGTGTCGAATATTTGCGGAAATTTGCGGCATAAACGGCTGTATCTTTTGATTGCATTGGCTTAGAAGTTTGATTTTGTTCACAGCTCTAAGGGACAGTAGACCTGAGTATTTGATAAAAATTCTAGCTTGATACCTTCACGCGTTCATGAGAAAAAAGTCTTGACAGAAAGACGGATGGACGGACGGACAACAAAGTGATCCTATAAGGGTTCCGAGTTTTCCTTTCGAGGTACGGAACCCTAAAAAGTAAATAAAAGGGTGAAACACACAATACTTATTAAATAAACGACAACAGTTTGGCTATGTTAGATAATAAAGTAGTTAATAATCATATATCAAAAGGCAAAAACAAATTTTCTACATGTTTGAGAAAACGAGACATATGTATGTCGATATGATATGATTAAAACACTTTTTTACGGATTTTGTTAATATTTTATTTTATATATAATCCTGACGTTTCGAATCCTTTACAGGAGTCGTAATCACAGAACGACTTAGATAATGGTTGTCATGTATTTTCTACTACCTTCACAATTTCGGGCTCGTTCCTAATTGTTAATTTTTTTATATAGTAAAATAAATTGTTTTATTTTTACATTTTATTTAGTTGATATATTCTCACTACATTGTATACTATTAAGTCCAGTACCAGTTCGGAAATTGGGAGGCCCTTCAGGGAAGAACTGGCGAAACAGACTCGGGCAGAGGGACCGACCTCCATCTTACTGTTATTATTTGCAAAAAGAGCTCACTACATCATCAGGTCTTGCAATGTGTGTTTTTGGAAGTATCCATTTATTAATTATTGGATCCCAAGCAGATGGAATGCTCCAACCTTCGTGTCTATTGAAATAAGAATGTTTCCTGATTTCAATAGCCTCGCGTAGCATCCTAGGAACAAAACTTGTTCTCTAGCGGGAATTTGAGGTTTAAAAGCATGCTCACACACTGCAGACCTATTATCGCGCCTATATTTTATGTCAGCTACGTGTTCTTTAATGCGCGTCCCTATACTTCTCTTTGTTAGTCCGATGTTTTTATGAGAGACAGCAGTCACAATCAATTTTGTAGACACCTGCTGCCTGGACGGGTATATTGCACTTGACCGGTCGTAAGAATTGGTTAATCTTCGTAGCTGGTTTAAAGTAAGTTTTAATGGAAAACCGTTTCAGAATGTTCCCAATCTTGTCAATGACCCCCTTCATGTAGGGAGGGACAGCAGGTTGAAGTTCTACTGTGACTGGTTGGCGCGGCCTCCGTGACGTAGTCTTGGTACTCGCAACTTGTAATCTTGTAGTACTTGCTTGACATGCTGAAACAAAGATTTCCCTACGGTAGCCAACTGTATAGGATAGTGGTGAGAGTCACCATTTAAATATCTATCTGTATGATTTGCGTTTCTATACACTGTATGACTAATATTGTTTGATTTGGATTCCTGCTGATTTAAATATTTAGGAAGGCTATTTTATTTTATGTCTCCAATTCCATAGTAAATTGTATATTGGGGTGTATAGAATTGAGGTGACTTGAAAAGAGAAAAACCATATCTCTTGATAGTATGGCAAATGTGTCATCTACGTACCTTTTGTACACCGGTGCCGCTGCGAAGACCCTTTCCTAAAAGTCCTCCATGAAAATGTCGGCGACTATGGGAGATACAGGAGAGCTCATTGCTACACTATCCACTTGTAGGTAGAATTCATCATTCCACAAGAGATAGCCCGATGTTAGGTAGTGTTCAAGTAATTTGAATATTCACTTGGTATATTGTGTTCCTCTAGTTTCTTCCTAGTGAAATCAACCTTTTTCATCAACCAATGGAGATCGGTCCCCCTGCCCGAGTCTCTTTCGGCAGTTCTTCTCTGAAGGGCCTCCCAATTTCCGAACTGGTAGTAGACTCAGTAATATACAATTTAATCGTAGTGAGAATTAAATAACTAAATAAAATATAAAAATAAAACAATTTGGTTTATATAAAATAATTTTAATAATTAGGAACGTGCTCGATTAAAATATTGTGAAGGTAGCAGAAAATACATGACAACCATTATCTTAGTCATCACGACTCCTGCATAGGAGTCGAAACGTCAGGATTAAATCTAAAATAAAGTATGTGTAAAATCCGTAAAAAAGTGTTTTATTCAAATATGTAATGTACGCGGAAGTGTAAGAACTAAACATGTCGATATCGACAAACTTCTTTTCAATCGTGGTCGAGATATCTCAAGTAGCGCATGCTAGGCCGGCCGACTTACAGTCGTCAGCCAACGTCAAAATTGATGTAATCCACATTTATGAAATGTAAATAAAAGGGTAAACACACACAACATTAATTGAATAAACCATACCTATGTGGTTATGTTTGATAATAAAGTAGTTTATCATATATCACTTAACATGTATATAGTAATCATATATCAAGAGGCAACATCAGTTTGTCTACATGTTAGGGAAAACGAGATATATGTCAATATTTATAAACTACTCTTCAATAGTGCGCGAGATACCTCAAGTAGCACATGCTAGGCCGGCTGAAGTGATTTGACATTAATTACCAAAATTTCTTTACAATGGCCTAACAAAGATATTATATAAATAATTATTCTTAAGATTCTTTTCATCTCTGTTATATAATTTGCTTCGTTTTCTTCCCGGAACTAAATATTTTAATAAAAATCTTTTATGCAAATAAGATTGTTTGTTAAATAAAAATTCCCAGCACAATAATGTTGATTATCGTGAAAGCGTTTCTATCTTCAATTTTATTCGAGTGCTTAATTTAAATAAGGATCCAATGTTAATTACGAACTGGGGCTTTCATTTAATTCTTAATTTTTTGTTACTATATTCTTGCGAATAAAAAGGCCCATAGAGATATTGGACGGTAACGCAATATCAGGGCCCAGCTACTACAAATTAAATCTAGTTAGGTCATTGTACACCTGTCCCAAGCAGACCCTGGTCGCCCAGGTCGTTGTTAGGAGTGGATATTGGATAGAGGCATTAAGAATTATCCAAAATCCAGCCCCCGAGGTATTTTCTTTTATAGATGATAAAGAAAATTACTTTATCTATACTATATTAATATTATAAAGAAGTAAAGTTTGTGTGTTTGTATATTTGTTAAATTGTAAGGGGTAATCTCAGGATCTACTGAACCGATTTTAAAAATTCTTTCGCCAATATAAAGGCACATTATTGCTGAGTGTCATAGGCTATATTGAGTGCTAGAAATTTTTTAAAGAATTTTGTCCACCCGTGCGAAGCCGGGACGGGCCGCTAGTAGACCAATAAAAATATATTGGATTAATTGAAAAATCTCTTAATTTGACTTGTGTCATCCTGATTTGTTTACAATATTTTAATCTAAGACATTGGTTTAAAAATTTTTAGATTTTTCAAAGTTTCTATCATAATCTAAGGCATTCTAAGGCAACCAAAAAGAATTTTAAAAGAAAAACCCAAAAAAGTACGACAAAATAATGTTTAAGCTATTAATAGCGTAGATACTAATACCCGTAATTGTATTTTCGACAATAAGACTTTCAACTATGTATTACATTCCCTACACAAAAGGACACCTTAGTGGGCGATTCCTTGGAACTGCCAGACCGTGAAGATTTCATTCATTACTCCTGGAATGCGGCCTTTTGTATATATCTGCTCGCACGGCGGTTAACAACTTTTGGAGACTATTTTATAAAATAGTAGGTCTCATCTTTATGTTATCATGTGAAAAGACATCTACGAATGGAACAAGTGCTCGTTCTGATTTTTGCGCGCCAGCAATAACACGGTTATGTTTTTCACGTAGATATAGATACTTATAAAAACACAATCCCATACATATATCTGTATTGTATATGCTACGGCCAATACCAAATAAAAGACTTTTTACCATGAAAACATTTTTAATAATATTTCTTACATTCACTCCAATTAGAGAAAACACTGTAAGACTAGGATAACTGATACTCTCAGGTACCAATGCTTGCATTCATCACACAAACATCTACCTCTTCCTGGGCTCGAACTATAGACCGGCGATGTAAAGGATCTCTGCTTCAAACAGTTGCACCAAACGGTCGTCGAACGGTCGTCGAACGGTTGTTAAATATAATAAAACGAAAAATGTTATTTTAAATGCTTAACAGTGCTTAAAATCTTTGAGGGCTAACCAAATTGATGTATGATAAAGAAGTATTTTATTGAGCGAAACTCTCTTTTAGGCAACTCACAAATTTCGCTTGTCTCCCTCCTGCTACTTAATGGTTCAACCGATTCGAACAAATTTTGGCATAAACATACATGATTATAGCCTGACGAACATAGGCTATATAAAAAAATATAGAATTTACCATGAAGGAATAATCACCAAAAGAAAAATTCAAAAGCTGCTCACAGCCAAACCGCTGATACTACATTGATGAAATTTGGCGCCAAAACTCACATCGTGGTCGTGACTAATGTGGTCGTGGTCATGACTACATCGAGGAATAATCACTCTTCAAAAATCTAATTGCTTCGCTCAGTATTTGCAAACAGCAGCAGCATTGCAGACCTAGTATAGGCTATGTATAAATATATCAATTGGACGACCATAAAATGCAAAACAAAGATAGATTAGTTCTTAGTTTTACTAACTGAATTATACTAGGCTTATATCCATATTTTAAATTCTACTAGGTATAAGAAAATAACTGTGCTAATCGCAATTTAATTATGATTTTATTTATTTAAAATAAATACTTGGATATCCCGGAATATTTGTTGGTAGTGCGCTTAGTTAAATCAAATTAAAGAAAAAGAGCCGCCTGTATATTATGGCAAGACGAATTTTCTTCAATCAAATGACATAGTGTATAGCATACTAAATGCTAAATCTTGTTAGCATAGCAGCCATATCAATTATAATGAAGATATTCCCTCTTCTTTGTTCCTACTAGTAGATCTATAAGCCGAATCAGGAATGACTTATATTTTCACGTCAGCTATCCTCTCACAGCAGCTTGCAAATCCATGTCAACTAGTCACCCGCCTCAGGTTGACCCCAACCGCCCTCTATATTATGGTTACTATTGTATTGCCGTCGATAGCTTGCCTGTAGTTTCCTATTAGCTTTGCTAGGCTAGTTTAAATACCTTTGTCCCTTTCTACTTTGTGTTTCTAGGAAGCCGCTATTGTTACCCGAATATGCCAATTAACAATCCGTCGTTAGTGGAACACTGGATTATTGGCATCCCACTTGACACATATCAGCTTGGCACAACTAAACAAAACCAAGACCAGAATTTAAAAAATTAAAATTTCTTCCTACTCTTGTTAATATCATAGATTACTTAAGAAAAAATTTAATTTTTGCTTCAACGAGTTTCACGCTACGAAACTTATTCCACACGGGAGAAATTCGTAAAAATCAGTATTTTTTAATATTTAAGCCTACTCTCCCACACAATCATACCAGAAAATAGTTAATGCTGTCATGTAAGAACAAGTCGGAAATATAAAAAAAATATAAAACATATTTCAATTATCTAGACACATAAATTTCACCACAAAAATATAAAAGTCTAATTCTGTAACTTTTTGCAATATATTTGTTTCTTATTCCAAAGCGCCCTATATAAAAAATATACTTTGTGTGTTATTTTAGCCCGTACAGACTACACCAGCCGACGAATATATACAACGTATGAAATTATATCAAAACATGGGATACTAAGTCAGCAACGTGTGAATAAGATAATTGGTCCCGCAGGTGCTAAAGTAAATCAATCAGTGCTGAATCGGCGGCTGATATTAAAATAGCTCTTGATTAAGGTAATCTCTCAATAAATATTGAGCAATTTAGCTCAATCAGCAAATTGCTTATAGAAGAGCATAAAAGAATTTTGTAATTAATTTATGCGTGTAAAACATTTCAAATACTCATTTAACTATTCATAGCTTTTTTTAATTTATGAATGGGTAAGTAGTTTATTTTTTTTACTACATGCATAGGTTTATAGATACTACAGATATACATAGAATAAGGAAACAATAAATTGAGAACGACACCAAATGTGATATGAATATTATAATGTCATGCATTATAATATTCATATCCTATAAACTTTAATGAATTCTAAGCAAGTTTATGCCTTTTTACGCAGTCTTTGTGTCCCAAAATGTGTGCTTCCTGTTCATAGAATATCACGTATGATAAAATTGATTTTTCTTTCCTTCTTATTAGGTATTAAACCTATATGAATAAGTAATATAGTACAGGATACATATGAGACCGTAAAGATTAAAATGATAGGCTTTCTTTCCATTTTAGCTTTCAAAGAAAACTGTATTTTCTTTTTATAACAGCTTCACTATTCCAAGAAGTTAGCCAGTATGAATATAAAAATATTCTCAACTGTTAACTTATTGAGAGTTTGGAGGAAAGGTCACTTTGTCATATTTTTGTGAATTTAATATACGTATCACTACATAGTATAAAGCAAAGTCGCTTTCTCTGTCCCTATATCCCTATGTATGCTTAAATCTTTAAAACTACGCAACGGATTTTGATGCGGTTTTTTTTAAAAGATAGAGTAATTCAAGAGGAAGGTTTATATGTATAATACATGCATAATATAGTAGAGTATTGCATCCGTGCGAAGCCGGGGCGGGTCGCTAGTTATTTATATTAAATGTTGGTTAAGATTCATAGATAGTAACTAAACTTCCTTCTTTTTTCTTCCATTATTTATTACGTAATGCTTGCAATTTATTTAAGACATACGGCTGTTTGACAAAGCGATACTTCAAGTATGCTTAACTTAGAATTGCTATTGCGTCATATAAACTAAACAAAATCATTATATTCGCTAATGTCTTATATTAACGAATAATACACATCTGGGAACTAAGCTAGTTATGATACTTTGCAAAGCAGTTATTATAGGTCGAGTACCATTGTACAATTTATGTGGTGTAAGATTTCTAATAAACTTTATCGAAACGCCGAGTTAAAGGTACAATTAATTATTTTTTTCCTATCCGATATAGCTTTCCAATCCAAAAGCAAGTTCAGGAAATATGTATCTTGTGGCCAATTCTCAAAATTAAAATATTATTTCGTTTGCCTAAAAATAAGAATCAATTAAATCACAAAGTAAATTAGATAAAATTAAATTAATTTATCCGTATTCCTATAGTAGTGCAAAGCCAAGACCAATCTTATTTAATTTTTTTCAATGTACATACACAAGATTTCTCTTGCATTATTTTATGTTAAAATTAAGTTAATAATATTAACTTAATTTTAACATAAAATAATGCAAGAGAAATCTTGTGTATGTACATTGAAAAAAATTATATAATATAATTAATATAATATACCTGCGTAAATAATATACCAATATTGCACACCATATTGATTGCAATACATCTAAACGAGCCGCTAAGTTGGAGCAGCGTTGATTGGTTCAAATTTAATATATTTTTTAACATAAAATGCAAATCATCTTCCTTTCTATGAGCTATATTATTTATATTAGACGAAAATATTTTATTACATGTCAAATAAACATTATTGTGAGTTAACTTACAGAATTTCACTCTTTTTTTAGATGTGATAAAAACAAATGATTTATAAAAAAACGTTTATCTGCATTAGACATAATAAAGCGTTCGTTTGTTAGAGCTCGAAGTGCGGACGCGTTCAAGTACGCGTTTTCATGAACATACCTCATACATGCAGTGCCTTATTTATTTTTTACCTAGATAGACGACCGTGTGTACAAAAATGTGAATACATTTACTTATAAAATCGTCATACTGTTACTACAATTTTCACACTGAGGTCTATGTTACTTTAACGGCATATGCATTGCTAATTTTGTATCGTTCATTTATTTTGATACGTGACACTCGTATTCAGTTAATCTCTCCGTAGTCTATCCGTCAATCTAGTATCCGTAACACAAGCCTTACAGTGCTTACTTTGGGCTAGGCTAATTGGTGCGAATGTAAGAAATATTTATTTATTTATTATTTATTTATAAACATTAAAAAAATACATGAGGGAAAAAATAAATCAAGGCGTTAAGAGCTTCACATACAGTTCGTTATCAAAAACTTAGCAGTTGGAGAAGCGTTAAACAAGCATGCTGCTTTTCCTAAGCTATGTACATACATATGACTATGTAATTTAGA
Organism: Calamotropha paludella; assembly: GCA_927399485.1. NCBI lineage: Eukaryota > Metazoa > Arthropoda > Insecta > Lepidoptera > Crambidae > Calamotropha > Calamotropha paludella. The sequence goes on along the minus strand of OV656803.1, from coordinate 23,956,481 downwards.
GCTAAAGAAAGTAGAGATTTTTAGGACTTACATAAATACCATGTACATTTAATTAAAATAGAACATATTATACCGCTGACACATCAAAGTTGAAAGTAATTCTGCTCCTATAGAAATAAATTAACTTAATAGATAGAACAGATAAAGCTTGCACATGTGTACATACATACAGTATTTACATAGATCCGTAGATTAAATAACTACCTTAAGTGGCTAACTCTGCGTAGACCTCAAGGTGATCATGAACTGGACTTACAATCTTGTTTAACGTGGATTCAGAAAGTAGGGAAGCAGGAACAAGGTATAATGGTTAAAAGCCTGACCTGTGGTGATGTTTGTATATGTACTGCTGTTGTCAAAATGTCTCATCACATGGCATACCTCCTTCTCCGCTCACGGACTCCAGTACCGCCCCAAACTAAAAACCCTATCCAAGGGTAAATGTTATGTTATATTAGCCGCCTGCGCATTTCTCCTGCGGTCCAATCCTAGGGGTTCGTTACAAACTTCTATTCGCAATAGAGTTTTTGTAACAAATTGGCGCCCAGGGACAGGGACCTAAACTTTCGGTAGTAAAATTAACACAATTTAATTAATTTCTTTGAAAAAAATCCTTAAATTCTATCAACAAAATAATTAGTTTTCCAAACGAAAAATCTGAAAACCCACTCAGCCAGTCAAAATCTCTCTCAATATTTTTTATCTGTCATCTGTCGCAAGCTCCTATGTCTACGGTAAGACGGCGAACAAAAAAGGTCAGACCAACAAACTAAAAAGAATACTTATAACAGACTTGCCATGTAGCGGCTTTAACGCTACGCCACAATAATAGTGGTGCAATTTAAGACGTATTGAAATACAATGTTTGTGTTTCATTTATAATGCACTAAGTACTACTCTTATTTAGGATTCTAAATTATTGATCTTTGAATTCTTTATATGTAAGTATATCTTCATACGTATATTTTTTACCCTAATATAAACAGAAAAATTCGAGGGAAGATTTTCATGCCCAAAACATCGTCTGCCGCAGGCCCGCTTTCATAATAATACAGACATAAAAAGAACAGAAAATATTTCCAGAATATTTTTTTACAGCCTCTGGATGATGTTGTAAAAAATTATACCTAATAGGATTTATATAACTTTTAAGATGTAAAATAGCCCATCATTCTTTATACAAGTACTTGTGACATACAGATATAGTTGGAACCAACGACAGCGTGATTTTTAGATCATGTAGACATTCAAGAAGACCAAGACAAATTGCCAAGACAGTTGTTAAATTTAGTGGCACGAAAACCCGATGTAGGATGTAGTTCAGATTACAATGATGAAGATGCGCTGAGCATTCCTAGCACATGAGAGACCTTGGTACCAAGTGCTCCGATTGATTCACAGCAACAATAACCGTGAGGGTTGATAAGTTGCGAATTCAGTTTTCGAATTCGAAATACATACAAAACGACAAGACAACTCAAACTACTATGGTGATACTTTTACTCAGCAAAACTTTTACTATGTGTACACATTTTGATAATGGTTTCGTGTGCCTTGCAATAAAATAGCTATCGAAGCTTAATTAATGAGACAGCTAATAAACTATCTTATTTTTACTTATCGTCGTCTTATAAAATCTCGCCCCTTTCTGATTGAAGTAGGTATAAAGTAGGTTACAGCCGCAAACGTAATGTCAAACACAACGGGTCAACATCCTTTCCTTTACGATAGAATAAACGCAATTAGAATTTTATGAGCCACTTCATCTTTCGCGAAATAAAGATTATTTATGGCCAAAGGCGCACTCATTAGGGCGGACGTCTTTGCTCACATAAATAAAATACTTAAAATGTATCGTTGCCAATAATATATTTGACAATGTATAATACAGACACACGTCTTTTTATGATATTTTATGAGTATAGGTATTTTTTTTATCGTAATTAGGTAAGCGTTTGACCGCTAACTCGCCTGATGGCAAGCAACTATGCGATATAGGATGTGACGCGCCTGCCTAGTAGATATCTATTCTTTCGTGACTTCAATACCCCTAAATTGTATTTATCAGTAAACACGGACTCAGGCAAAGAGTTTCACCCTTTAGCGATACGTATTACAAAATTGGAACCAAAACGCTTAGTGCGACTCTTTGGTACATCAACCATATGACTAACCATAACCATATAATATTTTTTTATGTCTCTTTACGGTCTATAATGACATGTCGTTTGAGGACAGGGCTCTCAGCAGGTATTTACCTGTAGAGCCTGCCCGGGATAGTATGTATCTTAGGTATATTATGCATGTGTTAGTTTTAGTGTCGGTGATTAAGTAACTTTAAAAACATAACACACTTTATGAAGTGTGTTATGATTTTTACGAACTAAGGTTCGTCATCAGCATCAGCGTCTATTTAAGGTAATTCGATTTGGTGAATGTAACGAAGTTGCTTCGTTATTTGATAACTTTTTGCGTTTGTATGCGATATGGATTTGCGAGTTTTAGCAACTTGATTATCAAATTATCGTATTTAATTTATAAGCAGTGCATTGCTACATCAACATTTGATAATATGTAGGGTAGGGGTCCCCAAGATTGCGCGCTTAATATTAGATGGGCTATAAATCAACAAAAACACAAATTGTCATAATCATCTTTATTTAGTTTAATGAGCATATTATTAGGGTTACTTAATGTTACGCTTAATCAAAACTTTGGCAACATGTTTTTGGTTTATAAAAAAAAAACAAAAAATGGGAAATGCGCAGTCTTACAGGCACAAGGGGGTAAAATTGCGCACTAAGGTTCCTAAGATTACGCATATTTATTAAAAGCTCTTTAAGCCGCAATATCAAATTTAAAAATTATTTTGACAAACAAATATCACATTTGAAAACGCCATTCACCACAATCAGAACAACCGATCCAGTCCTCCTTGTATATTTCATTGCAGCCGACACATGACCAATTTTTTTTATTTTTAGGATGTTTTGCTGGTTTCTTTGCAGGTTTTTTTTGTATTCTTGCTATATTCCTTTTTAATCCTCTTTTTTTGTACATTTTTGTCTCCATTCTTCATGGTGGCTAATTCATCTTCATTCTTGCTTCGTGTAAAATATTTTGAGGACACAGAGAACGCTCCGTGGTCCTTGTTCTTTGCTTCGGCATCCTACAATAAAAATAAAAATATAATTTTAATGTAACTATTGTAAAAAAAATCCTGAAATAATGCTTTTTACAAATACATAGAAGGTAAGACTGCGCGCGCAATGTTACCCGCCCGACCTCTGCGCAGTCTTTCCACTTCGCTCTTAGTTAACCGAAATGGCACCTAACGCCGTCCATTGACAACCAGCGGAAAAAAATGCCAGTCCGGCGATATTTAAGTTAGTAAAGCCGGCACAGACCGTGGTTAGATTATAAAATATATACCATTATTTCGAATAAACATAGTTTCAAAATGTCAAAAAATTACATCAAAAGTGATAATAATGAACAAACTTACCTGGCACAAACTTCCTTTTATAAGGTGTTTTAATTTTTTTCTCGCAGTATACTGTCACATGCCAGCGCACCAAAATAAGACTGAAGTTAGTCGCAAATGTCGTTAGTGTTTCGAGTTACGAAGGTCGCGCAGTCTTACCGCCCGCGCAATCTTGGGGTCCCCTACCCTATACCTTAATACAGATCAAATTCATCATAAGTTATAAAACATCAATCCGGTAGTGGCGTAACTCCGATACTGCATAAAGAGGAGCATCGCTTTAGTTGATAATATTTTTTTGCTGTATGAAGTCCATTTTCATTAAAGATCATTGTTTGCACGTCCCTTTTATATTTATGTACAGCAATTTGGTTATTTGTCTATACTATATGAATAATATCAATATAAAATATAAAAAACTAATTATATTTAAAAACTCGTTAAGTAGGTACCTACTTGCTAAAAATATAATGCTACTTCTATCCATAATACAGTTTTACTACTGCTTAAAGTGATACAATTGTTAAGAGTTACTTTTTTTTAGTACCTATATTATTTCTTAAACAAAAACAACTTAGGAAAATTGTATTCTACAGATGCTCTCCGTTAAATACTTCTTCTTGAGAGATTGATCGTATATCTAAGTACCTAATTTCGACGATCAATAATGCCACGGAATGAAAGTAATGTTCATAAATATATTAGAACTGTTTGTAATTACAAAATATCCATGTTTCCTTTCTTTTCTAAATCAGTATTGTAGGTAATTCATAAAGCTGGGTCGTTTGTATTAATTAACGGCGATTATATGATATTTATTCCATAAAATAACTGACTATGGTAAGCCAAATATTAGTAAAAGATTTTATAAAATAAATTTAATTAAAAGAAGGAGTATATGTTATTTTCGTTTATTAAAAATTGTTAAGCAGGTTTTTAACCAAAACGGAAAATTAGTTTACTAATGAGTACTGTAAGTAGTATTTTATATTGAAGTCATCAAGTATATCTTAGAAGTAAATTTTATGAGTAAAACCATATTTTAATAAAAAAAATCTCAATTTAACATTATTTCAAGTTATTATTCTTTCTTTTCGTTGATTATTATTATTTATTTTTATTATTATTAGAAACAAACAATATTAGAACTTTTTTTTTTTTTTTTGATTGTTTAATAAAGTGCATATTACAATTATTTATTGACATATTGATTTGGCTTGTAATTTTTTTGGGTTTCTCTTGATCCCAGTCAAGCCCGGCGACCAAGACAGGATCCACGATGGAACGAGCTAACCCAGAAGTTGCCTATTCACCCTGGCTTTCTTATAACTTGGTTATAAGTTCTTGCATATTACCTTATACTTAAACAAGTCAAAAGGTATGACCATGAGTGTGGAGGTGTGTGTAGAAGAAAAGCAATAGCTTGAGATTCTAAATCAAAAAACTTACGGCAAAAGCGATGTAGATATAAGACGCGAAAATAAATATTCATAACTTTATAGTGTTTGCTAGTTTGAAGATAAAATGCATATTAAATTTTATGTACATTGTCGTATCTGTTTTTAATATAGAGCTTTGATGCTCATTCAATATTAAAAATTCTTATAGAGTTTGTTGTTATGATAAATATCAACTTTTGAGCATTATTTTCAATACCGTTTGTCCCTAGGACTTTCAGGTTGGATCAGGTTTTAAATTTTGTGTTTTTACTTTAACTGGACTACGTATCCGCTTTGCACACAAGTAAATATGTAGGGCTTTCTGGGTGTACAGTAATTATGAGATTGAGTGTTTAGGAATGTGCCGATAAAATCACGGCTACAAAGTATAAAAGCTAACTTATATACATAATCCATAATTTTCTCTAAATTGCATTATCTTAGTACGTATACAAGACTACAATATGTTATACTTGGTTATATAGTAGCCCCCGTAGGCTGTAGAGTAGCCCCTTATTTAAACCAATTTTCATGTGTAAAAAAGCCATCTACCCATACTCTTTCAAATTGAAGTGGGACCGCGGGGCTTCCCCTTGGATACACAAAATATGTTTAATCAATTTATATGACACTCACGGGTTTCGTCGACAGGATTGTATTTTTCTGATAAATAAAGGTTTGTATCTGATGCTATAAATAAATAATTCTTTGTTTTTAAAATATATCTATATATCTAATGTAAGGAATGACGCATAAACGAAAATCATCCATCTGATTTCTTCTGTTTGGTTCTCGTAGTAGTTGTTATGACTTACATCGATTACTTCTATATTATTATGTTCTTAAATATATGTATATTTTTAAGTAATAATGTTATTCAAAAAAAAATATAGGCAAGCTAGAAACTGACATAAAAAAACTATTAATGACTTTCAAAATTGGATGAATAAAGATACTTAACAAATAAATTTAGTACAAAAGGCTAAAAAACTGAATCTCCACATAAAGCAATAATAATGTTCACATAGTAAACTCTGCACAATTCATAGGTGTTAGATTTGACGAAAACTTAAGTAGGAAAAATCAAATTTATGATATATGTAAAAAACAAATATATTTATCGTCGCCTTGAATTGCATCCAAAGAGTTACATCAATGTAAAGTGCATTGCAAGCATATCATGGGTATGTCTCCTCCGTACTCCGCTATGGCTTAATAATCTGGGAAAACAGAGCAGATTTTGAAAGAGCATATAAAGCTCATAAACGATGTGGTTCAGAAAACATAAAATTAACATTACCCTGTATGTATATAGTCGAATAAGGTCTATATACCTACAGGGACTTTACCGCCCCCACCCACCCGAACTTAACCCCCGCGAGCTCCTCAAAAAATTGCCAATTATGTTATTTAATCTCCATGTGGAAATAACTTCGATTTGATACACTTTAAATTAACATCCAAGGCATCAAAATATGTATACGTCGAAGGAAAAAAATCGTTGCTTAAATATATTTATTAAAGTACCTTCTGGGTATTACCGGTGCCATTTTACGAAAGATGTATTTATTCAAAAGCACGTATTTATTTCCCAACGTTTTCCATTGTGTATTTGTGAACCTTAGATTTTCGTTGCGGTAAAATTTATGAAGGTCGACAGAAGGACCTATTATTTGGAAGGTTAAAAATCTTTTGTTGTTAATTGCCAGCTTTTATCTAAGTCTTTATTGTAATCACCCATTTAAAAGCAAGTTTTACTATAGAATTACATAGCTATTTTATGCCCTCAAAATTTTTTATTTAGCATGTTTTTTGTAGACGCATTGAAATATTTTCAATCTTCGATCATATATGATCGAAGTTTTCAATGGCTAGAAAAATTTAAATCCCCTGGAAGATTTTACAGGTTTAACAATACATCCTACGAAAGACGAATAAAATCATTTGTAATCTGCATTTTTAAAAATTAATCTCCAAATCGCTACATGACGTCATTTATCCAAAATAAATGTGGTCTTTGAAATTAATGAAGTGAAAATAACTCGTTTACAATGCACTTGACGTCAGTTCATTTGGATCGTCAAACATTTTTGTCTTCCACATTCAGGACGTCTTTTCATTAATGAGAAAAAAGGGGAGAAAAAAACTAGTCAGCCTTAACAGAATACACAATGAATAATGTTATTCTATTATTACAATAATAAAAAGTATAGGGTTTAAATGAAAATATAGCTACGACTTACAGAGGATTAAAGAATTTTTTTAAAAGATAGTTTAAAGTTAAAAATATTAATTTAAAGTACTTGTAGATAATGTTAGTAGTTTAGAGCAAATCTATCTCCGAAGGCAGCACCAGTTCACGGACATAAAGCATGAAGCAGCCATCGCTGTGCTCAATCATATTTTAACAAATGTAACGACTCAACTACCTAAGAAATGTTTTATGAATGCATGTTATACTCCAACTACCAGTAAAAATATTGTTAAAATAAACAAATGCGTATAGATGTATGATACAAAAAAATGATAATTAGTATTTTACTCAATCGATCATATTACTTCCATGATAGAAAGATAGATAAATAGATTATTTCTTGTATACACACAAATATATTATGCTATATTAGATGAGATGAAAGAGATATCTCACAGCCAGTAAGAAAAAAACACAAACATGAGTATTATTTCTACGCATCTCGAGCTATCAAATAATCGTTTACTTCGTAATAACCTTTGGGCATGAGCTTTTTTCATTTTAAATTTATGCAAATGCAAATAAAGTACTTTGCGGAACTTTATTGTTTATTTCTTTCCTCAAGAATGAGCCTCCTGTTTTTTATGTCTATAAATTGGAATGAAAAATTTATTATAATTTTTGTGTTAAAGCGATGAAGTTCGCTATGATTGAGAAATATATTGAAGTTCTTTCGGGCATAGATTTTCTTCTCATAAAAGTACTATCCTACCATAGTTAGTATATTAATTTTCTTGAACAAGTCTCTAAGAGAATCTCTAGGCTAGAGGTAGATTACGTGGATAGGTAATTTCTGTAGCACAACGCTTTCAATATTAGCAGCTGATACCTACAACGGCAACGCATAGGAATTTACACTATGAACATAGCTAAAATAAAATAACCCCGCCGATTATATATTAATTGAAAATCTTATTTTTACTTTAAAATATTTCACGCTTAAGTTTATTGTAAAATAAACAATCCAAATTAACTCTTTTTAAGATGACAGTGATCGACGTCAGCCTGTAAAGACAAGGGTTAACTGCGGTTGAGCTTTCTCTGAGGTTATGTCCAGCGGTTGTTTATGTCAATCTTAACTATACAGTTTACACAAAGTTGATGAAACGAGGTTTAGAAATAAATTTGATTTTATTAGTATGTAAGTGATGATATTATCATTAATTGCGATAATATTACATTTTTTATTGAATCATTTAACTGCTACACTTTTTATATCTAATAATAATGATTTGTTTTGTAGAAAAAAAATCAACTAATCCAGACTTGGCAGGATTCCAACTCAACCTCTCGAGAATGAAAATAAAAGTTATCTAGACATAACGGTGGTAGTCAGCATATGAAATACTTGGAAAAATTCTTGATTTCTTCTTGAGACAACTATAATTTTCCTCTTTTATATTTCTTTTCCGTTCGTTAAATTTTTTTTTAATATATTCTGGTTAGTGAACGTTTCCCGTAGTGGATGCTTTGGCTTTGAATTGTACTGTTTAAAAATTAAAGGGAGTTAAGAAGTTAGAATCTTATAAATTAAATCAAACGTGATACTATTTTTTACGCTTAAAAACTCCCAATTCAATTTTTGTATTTCTCATTCAGTAACAAAATAAATAGCATACGACTTTTCATTATTAGGTGGCAATGTTATGATAAAAACGACAATACATTAAAAAGTCCTCAAGCAAACTGTAAACAGTTGATTGACTGAAAATGAGCAGACTTTATTCCGCTATGAGAAACATGCTTCTCGTTGTAAATAGGAAAGGAACGTATCAGCAACTGTTTCTTTAACACAAGAAACGTTGTCAACTTTAGAAATATATATTAGATGAATATTAAATAATACGCACGATGATTAACTGGCAGTGACAATTGCTAAAGAAATTGTATTTTTTCCTACAGTTATAAGGTCTGCTTCATTAGGTGAATTCTATAATGTTTTGGCAAAAAGCATCAGTGGTTGACTTGTATCAATTCTTGATGCTGAACTTCTTTTAATCCCATACTAGGAGCGCTAAAAGTTTATACTGTTGCTAAACAATTTAATAATCTGGTATTATCTCTATGTTCTTTCTATCTCTTTGGAGATTTTCAAAGAAGTTTCCCGAGTAACTCGGTTTCAATAGAACGTTTGTGTGTCGTAAGTATAATTGTTATGTTCTATAATGTTTTGGCAAAAAGCATCAGTGGTTCACTTGTATCAATTCTTGATGCTGAACTTCTTTTAATCCCATACTAGGAGCGCTAAAAGTTTATACTGTTGCTAAACAATTTAATAATCTGGTATTATCTCTATGTTCTCTCTATCTCTTTGGAGATTTTCAAAGAAGTTTCCCGAGTAACTCGGTTTCAATAGAACGTTTGTGTGTCGTAAGTATAATTGTTATGTTCACTGAATCTCACTCTTTCGATTATCATAAAAGTGCAGTTCATACACAACGCGTTCAATAGAATGAAAACGGTTTCCTCGGTTATTACAGATGTGGGAAACTTTGCAAGACCGAGAAAAATAATTGAGGAAAAGTAAATAAACAAACTCTAGTTTAATAACGCTCCATTTTTTCTCCACATTAAATCTCGGTGTTCCTACAGGATTTACTGTCAGTTTTTGTCGTATAATACCAGATTTAGAAATATGGATCGGCACAAGTTCTCTTATTTATCACACAAACATTTGCCCCTTCCGAAACTCGAACCCAGGTCCGTCGATGCGAAAGGCAGGACTTTTGCACCAAACGAGCATTATATTTAGTATATAGTGTTTTCTTTAATATTTAATAAACTGTAATACAATTAAAGAAAATAATATTTTTTTATTTCCATATTGTTATTTTTTAAATTTATATTATTCTTAATATAATTTAAAACTTAACTTTGTTCCCAACATATCTTAAGTTCTTCATTTTTGATAATCAATCCTCTAGTACTGGTTTAAGTATTGTATTTCGAAGCAAAATCGAGACCAAAGACCGAGACCAAAGTGGATAATGAAAAATTCAAGGCTATTGTGGAAGCGGATCCATCACAAACCACTTCAGAGATAGCTGCAGGCTTCGGCGAGAGTAATAAAACTATTGAAATCCATTTGAAGCAAATCGATAAAGTAAAAAAGCATGAGAAGTAGGTATCTCATGAATTGAGTGAATCAAACGGCAAACACGAGTTGACTGCTGCGTTATATTGCTCATCCTATACAATAATTAAGGGACTTAAATCGGATTAAAAGTTAATCCTGTACGATAATCGGAAGCGCTCGTCGCAATGGCGAAACCCTGGAGAACCAGCCAAATCCTACTTCAAGCGAAAATTTACTCGGAAAGTAACTTGTGACTTTTTTGTTTGGTGAACTAGTGCCCGTATCGTTCACTACAGCTTTCTTAAATCTGGCAGCAATTACACCATGATGGAAGAACTTACTGCTAAACAACCGGAGCTGGTTAATCGCTCTAATAATAGATCGCTGGTTAATAGACCATACACTGCACAACAGACGGCCACTAAACTGGAGCTGCAATTAGAATGTCTGCGATTTCCACTGTACTCCTCGAACCTTACTCCAACAGATTACCATTTTCGGAATTTGAAAAACTCCTTTCTAGGAAAAAAAAAATCAGGATTCCAAACCCCTATTGCTTCTCGCCCCTATGGTTTTTTTAGTAAATAGATTAAAGAATTACCCATGAGATGGCAAAAGTTCATAGATACCATGGTGCATACTTTGATTAATATAATATATTTTACAAAAAAGAATCGAGGAATATAAATCCTCCCATACAAAACGCCAATTTCATATATAAGGACCTTTATTTTTATCACTCAACGGTAATTACGACAGCTATTATTTTGAAATAATGATTCTACCGAAACAAATGTGAGTAATGACTACAGTCCATTTTTTTTAGCATTAGAAATAATGTAAACAGAGAAGCAGTGGTAGCTAACCTTGTGCTGGAGTCCACTTTGACCGGCTTCAGGCTCGTCCATTGTTGAACAGATTAAATAACAACAAAAACTTTTAACAAAAAACTTCAACAAAAACAATAGAAACTTAACAATAAACCAAAGAAAATAGTCAAAACAGATATATGCAGACGTTGACATTTGCCGCTATTGTTGCAAATGGCGGCCATGTTAAACGACCATTTTAAAAATCACCTAATATGGTACGTATTACAACATCGGCATGTACTTTTTAATTTTGTCGTGTCAAACTGACAAACGTTTCGTTCCACAAGTTTGCAACTTCTGCTTCTTAAGGTATTTTTAATGTAAACTTTTCAAGATGTTACGTTTTGCTTGTTACATTATATGTGCACAATAAAGTACCCAAATGTTGTTCTTTCTAATGCTAAAAAAAACGGACTATAGTTACATTGTACTTTAAAAAGTTCAACGGCAAGTGGCAACGAGATGATGATTAACTTAGTCTAAATGTTGTTATGCCATTCATGGATTTGTTCTCCGCTGAAGTAATAAACTTATATGTTTAATTAAGCAAAAACCTTTCAACACATTTCCGATTCCATCAAAACTGATGTCTGGCTCTCCTTTATTTTAGATCCCAATTCTCAAAAAGTACCCTAAATATTTGACAATTTTAAAACTCAGAAACCACCTTTGTAACAATGGCTAACGAAAACAGTGCGATATTACTTGATGTTCAGTCGGAGCGTTTATCCTTCTATGTAAAAGCCAAAGGTATACATTTTTAATGATATCTAAGCCTGAACCCTTTGTTAGAATCTCTTCAACATGTAAATGTATAAATGACCAAGGGTTTTAGGTATTTTACTTGTTTTTATGACCAGTCTATGAAGAAAACCACGTATGACGTACTAGATTTCATGTATCTCCGAGAGATGCAAATCATTCCAAGTATAATTTGAAAATTTAGATTGATTTTTATTGCGCTACGATTACTGATTATAATATGTTTTGCCATTTAAATATTTAACTGTTAGATTTTTATGAAAAAGTTGTATTGTTACGTAAAAATTTAATTAAATTCAATGATTAAATATGTGTCGAAAGTCATCGTTTTGTATAAAATCTTCTAATGATTTGCCATTAGCATTTGAAGTTATCACTCGTATTCGAATCATTAGTTATATTTTATCTTTAATATCGGTTTTACCATTTAAATGAATTAAAAACGTTGCCTTTTCCTTAGGTAGGCGAGTATGTATAAATACTTACGAGATAAGCGAAAATCAGAGAGCCTTGTCCATTTATAAATTTATTTGTTAATGCAATGCTATCATTGTGTTATAGTATTTTCTCAGTGTAAGTAAACTTAAATATTGTATTTATTTGCAAAGGACAAATAATAGAGTATCACTGACTTCTGTGCTGGATAGTTCAACAAAACAGCCACTTTTCACAGAAGCAATATCTAATACTGATAAGTAATTACAGACACTCTTTTCATATTGTGAAGAAACAACATGCTATAGTTTAAGTCAGTAAGTAAGTTGGCGTTTAAGTCATAATTCAGTTAGCTAAATAATAATAAAAAATAACTAGCTGACCCGGTAACGCGTATACAATGGAAAAAGAGTGGGAAAAAGAGCGGACAGACAAACACACAAATAACAAATTTGTGTTCTTAGATTATAGACTAGCGGCCCGTCCTGGCTTCGCACGGGTGGACAAAATTCTTTAATTTTTTCTATTATTAAATATTATTCCGTTAGCGCCATCTCTTGACCGGTAGATGAACTACTTGCGGTTAACGCATTGCTGGTAACGTTATTAATACAATGGAAAAAGAGCGGACAGACAAACACACAACCTACTGTGATCTTAGATTATTTGATGATGATGATACACAAGAAGTTTTGTATTTCAAAATAACAGTTGAAATAATAACCAGAGGAATGAGACCTGTCATAAAAGGACTCGAAGTGACAATATGAAAATATGAACTTCTCTGTTAATAATGTACTACATATTATGTTCGAAATGCTTTCGCATCGGTGAAGTCATATTATTGGCGCTGAAAACAGCAACTAGCTCAAGAGGTATCTTGCAAGTGATGTAGGCAACCGCTTCAAACGTAAGATGCGTGTTTCGATCCCGCCCAAAATCTATATTTCTACCAGTATAAAAGTACTTAAAATTTTTGTAAATACAATTATCATTATATAAGATCTGCAAACATTATATCCATGAGCTCAATTTTAGTCGACATATATTATAGTCGATGTAAATTTTATATCTTGGTATAATAATTTCATAGCATAATCTTTGATCATTTGATACTTGTATTATAAAAATATTTAATTGTGTCTGAAAGTAGTTAGAATGGAACCATCAAGATCTCGGTAGCTCAAGTCGATTTAGTCAGTTTTCTTCTAGTTTTTTTTAATTTAAATAATTTATCTTTTAAGATAGCATTCATAAATGCAAACAATAAATATAACTTATAAAATAAAATTACAATATATAAATTTCATCTTAATCGATTGTCCGAATATTTGTGAAATTTTTTCTTTCGAATACAAGAGGATGTTCCTCTCATTAATGAAACAACGCTGGTCTACAGCGCAAAATTAGACAGGTACTAGAAAATTTCGATGGGTGTTCACAAGGCTCGGTAGCTCCACTGGGAGAGCATTGAACCGGACTTCCAATGGTTGCGGGTTCGATTCCCGCCTGAGAATTCACTTGTAAGCTGAATCGATTATATATTTTAGTACTTAAATAATTAATTTCATCATATGAAGACGTCAAAACTGCGGTAAAATAACTTGTTTTAATGATATTGAAGAATCTTTAGGACTGCCATGGCAGCTTGAACCACTCGATATCTCGTACTTTACTCACTTGTACCTTATAATTGTAGAGGTATTGCAACTTTTTAAGAGCCGACTATTAGGTGGGTGATCAAAAATTCCTCTGTATAAAGTACAGAAGGCACACAGTATAGAAGGCACATCAATCCTTTGTTCCCAAATTAGAATGGTGAAAGCTTTGAAATGCAGATGGGGGATGTACAGAGGTAGACAGAGATTATGATAATAATTTATTAAATTTGTTCATGATACAATTTATTTTCTTGACTAGACTGTAAAATTTTCAATCCACCCTTGTTTTTTGCTCAGTCATGTCGTTTACACGGAATTGTGAACAAATTGCAATGTGTTGGAGTAGTTAAACTTCTCCGTACATTTAAAATCGTAGTTCGTGGGGATTTAAGAACACGCAAAGCGCAGGAGGTCAGTGATCCATATTCCGGTGCATCTAATCTACTTTGTCAAGAAACATTAGTGACTGTCAATACATTTTCATGGCTTAAGTGCCTAAAAACTTCTTTATCTCTGAAGTTGGAGTCAGTCAAATAAACTAGAGTCAGAGATGACTTGTTGACTTCAACAAGCACGAAACGTAATTATCTCCTTACATGGAGACAAATCTACTACTGCACTCTAGTCGGAGAGGTCTGGGCGTATGGTCTGCTGCCTTGCTCTGAAGGGGAGAAGCGCTGAGGGACCTACATATCTGTTCTTGGCATAGCGCGCATTATGTTTTGATAATGCTATGGAACCGATTAGCGATAGGATTGCTGATACGATAAGGCAGTGGAATGAGACTGGAGATGGTAAGAAGATAGCTGCTTGACTCGTGTTTATAGACAACAGGGTCTTCTTTCTGTTTAAAGAGCTTAATAAAATTAAACAACGGTTTCAGCGCTTATCTTACAGTCCAGTTAAAATGTCATAAACTACTGATTCACATTAAGCAAAACGCTTTAACGATGGACATCTTTTTACCTTCATATCATCTTCATCAAAACACGCCATGCCCTAAGATTCCTTATTTTTAGGGTTCCGTACCTTAAAAGGACAAAACGGAACCCTTATAGGATCACTTTGTTGTCCGGCCGTCCGTCCGTCTGTCAAGACCGTTTTTCTCAGGAACGCGTGGAGGTATCAAACTAAAATTTATATCCAATACTCAGGCCTACTGTCCCTTGGAGCTGTAAAAAAATCAAAATTTTCGAAACTCGCACGGGGATCAAAACCTACAGGGCACTTCTCGTAGACTTAGAACCTTGAAATTTGGTACGAAGTAACGTCTTATAAAAATTCCGAAAACCTTAAATTTTTTGTTATATTTTCATTTTGCAATAAAAATACCATAACTATGACTCGATTGTCGTGATGGGTGAACTTTTTCTTATATACCTACAGGTTTGTACGGAACCCTCGGTGCGCGAGCCCGACTCGCACTTGGCCGGTTTTTTCAGATTTGAATCCGTATTTCTATTTCATGTGCCTGTTCAGCTTAAGAACTCATCGTTTCTAAGCAATCTCAGACCGAAAAGAGGGTAAGTTGTTTGAAAGTAACATTAAAATATATTTTTGAATCTTTTTTATTTTGAGAGAAATATAATAGGTACTAAGTGATTTCTCCTTATTGTTATTTTAGCATTAGCAATAAAATGAATATACACTGAATCTTATATAAATGTTTATTATTTCTAATAAAAATAAGTAATAATGTAGATTTCTATTTCAGGTTTGTATTCCTCGTTTTTAAATTGCCTGTTCTGGACGTTTTTTCCTGAACATGGTAAACTTTGTTACGTGATATTCATTATAACTGATTGGTAAATTAATATTATGTCTCGATTATCAATAAGCTAAAAATTGCTGGCAATTATAACCAATATGCATTGCGGTCATTTCGTCGGTTAATTCTACTACAGATCGGGTAAGGCAGGACAAAGTGCCTAATTATTTTATTCTATATAACGTTTATTGGAGCGGAGCGAAGCGAAGCTCCCATGGATCAGCTTCAATAGCGCAATGTCTGTTACGCCATAACTTCCAGAGTTCTTAACCGATATTAATATTTTTTATGGTGAATCAAATCAACAGGTTTAGGACCAGATGGTGACGGAGCCCGAATTTTGAAATTCGCAAAAAAATTTTTTTTCTTTTTTAGGTATTACGTTCCGCTCCAATATATGGTGCTAGCGTAGCTTTATGCTTAGCGACTGCATCACCTAGTATACGAAGTTAGTGCGGGGGTTATAAGAGAATTTATAATACCGTACCTATACCGTTTCTTACGTTATCTCATACTTTAAATGATAAACTCTTCGGGCTACCTTAGTTCAAACGCAAAAATATTAATTTCAATTAAAAATTTAATTTCTACACTGCAAATAAAATCTTTTGTAGATTCTTAGTAATTTGGGGAACGCAACACACGTTTTTCAATTGTTATTTATTTGAATTATGTCATACCTCATCTAACAAAACACAGCAATCTTAACTTTGAAATTGTCAATATACCTCTCTTATATGACATTTAATATAATGTCATATATAAGTACGAATATTAATCACTAATTATATTAAACTATTTTTGAATGCGCAGCATTTTGACATATTTATTAAAGTTATAGAGCCATTTTTACTAACAGTCACTAAACATGATGAGCACTTAAAAAATTAAAATTTCATTTCATTTCTTATGGATTACCTGAAGTTAAAAGGGAAAGAAAATTATAAAAAAAAATTTAGCGGTAATCGCAGTTAGCGATTATCGGTGAAAAGCGCCCTTAATGTAAGAATCATATTTTATTACACTAAAAAGCAATGATCCAAAAGATCTTGTAGTGCTTTGGTTTTCCAACTACTTTGGTAAATAGCCCTTAAAAAGAACTTCTCTTTGAATTGGAATAAGTATTGAAATATATCCAAATTTATTCAAAAAGGACCAATTATTGCCCACCCGTGCCTAACTGCGGTTATTTTGTGTGGATCTTTACAGAGCAAAAACATTTGGCCTGCTTGCATGAATTCAACAAGATTACATTTTGGATGAAGTAAAGTTTAATATTGCTTTTATAAAAACACCATTTTTTCTATGAGTCTAAAAAACCATGAAAAATAATAACGACTAAAGAATTAACAATTATGTGCCGCCAAATATTTATAATAGGATATAAATTCATGCAAAATATTATAGAATGTAAACTTATATTACAAAAATAACATAAACCATACTGCCCAAGGCACTTCAAAACGTGAGATCTTGTTGAATTAAGAGCCTAAGCTTTTAAATCACTTAATGAGACAAAAATGAGTAGAAATTTGTCAAGAAACTGACCTGCAGTTTGACGAGTTGGGATCATATATATATAAACGAAAGTTCACTTAATCATTCATCACAAAATTTTGGAAACCACTAGTGATAGGAGTCTCATATTTTGCATGGGAGTTCTTTTTCTTTCTTTTGTTTCTTTTAGGAAGTATGTGCTCTCTAAGACGGGATTTTTCGAAATTCAACCCTTAAGAAGGTAAAGCGGGGTAGCAAAGTTTGTATAAAACTTCTAGTTTTAATAGTAGGGTTTCCAAATTATTACAAAATATTCGTCATTTAAAGAAATTTAAATGTAGTGAATTATTAAACAACTTCAATAAGGAAGAGGTTATCAATTCGGATGTTTTTTTATGTATATTCTGGCCTTGGACGAATAATATTGGTTAATTCGTCCAAGGTTCGGGCATAACTTCGTCATATATAGACATTGCAAAATTCTTTTTTTTGTTTGAAAGGGGGTCTTTTCGAAAATTTATTCCAGTCTCATTTAAGTTTCATTTCGATCTGATGATAAATTTCGGAGACAAACAATGGAACTCTGCAAAAAATTACAGAAAATCTACTGCGATTGCTGATTTCGCATAAATATGTATTGTTTACGCAATCACATAACATAACATCACGCCTGTACCTTTGAAAGAGGTAAAAAAGTCAGTATTGAATTCGGTTTTAATTTTACTTTAATACGAATTATTTTTATCCCATATCCATCACTATTTTCTGTAAAACTATAGATTGAATTTCCGAAAAACTCCATATATAATCCTTATTATCTTTCATATCACAAATGCTATCTTTTTGAATAGGACTGTCAAAGAATGAAATAAGTGACATTTAGGTTTTAACAATTCGCCTGATAGTTTTTATTTAGTGCAGCCTGAAAATGTTTACAGAAGTTTTAGAAAAATAACAATATGCATTCTTTTTCAAATTGGTGATTCAAACAAAATAGCTTTGTTATTTTCTGTTGAAATAGAAAAATATATTGCGTTCGTCAGAATTGTAAAATTTATATTTGAGTTCATGATAAAAACAATATTTTGATTTATTATTTCTTTAGAAAGTGAAACCCCAAGGGCCCCCATTCAACTAAAAGTTTAATGATGTTAAGTCAGATCGGAAACTGGTTTCAAACAAAAATACAATCCTAAAGATGAAAGTTTAGGTAACTATATGATATATCGAAGTATGGATTTTGGTAACATGATCACGTTAAAATGGGTGAACGGTTTTAATGGGATTCGGTATGGAGGTAGATAATGATATAATATATTTTAGTCTATTTTTTATATTTACATTAAAGTTTATGTTATATTTTTATTTTAGTGGGACTAAAGCAATGTTATTAATAAATTAAAAATATAACTAATTAATTAAATTAAAATATGACATAAATATCAAATCACACCGATATAAGATATGTATAAGAACACGCCTTGCCCCTCGCCTAACTCGCTTCTGAAATGCAATCGTAAATAAAAACAAGTAGTTAAAAGCAAATTTAGAGGATAATTTTTTTTACACTTACACTAATTAGCTTCATCAAAAGTAAATACTGTAAGTGCTGTATATGATCTGATTTTAAGATTACTTATTCAAATTCCCCTTGATATAAAACTCAATGACTTTAAATTTAACGTTAATATATATATATATATATATATATATATATATATATAAATGTTTGAACTATATTTATTATATTTTAATTATCTATTTAATAGATAAATATCATCGCGTATTTATTATCCTTTTGATATCTATAACTTCTCCATAGAAAGTAGGTATTTATACGTATCTTTCCACAACGCAGCGTAAAAAAACGCATTGCGCATATTTTTTCGACGACATCCCAAAATAGGTTACTACGAAACACCTTTTTATATTAACGGGATATTATGCCCACCATAAAAGTAAATTTTAAATATTGATGAAATATTTTGTTCAATTGGACGAGAAGTTTTGAAGATAACATGTTAATATATTTACCCAAACATAATTTTGATTCTATTAGTTGTATAAGAAACGTTGTTGGTATTCCGAGGAAAATTAAAAATTTACCCTCTACATCCAAGCTACCAATTTGGACTATTATTATTGCATTGCTTTATAATATTATTGCATGTTGATAATTTTTATGAAAATCACCAATCATTAAACGAGCATTTGCAATTTATAGTTAGTACGGTAATGTCTAAGTTTTTTTGGATCCATAACTTTAAAACTGCAAGTGATTTTTTGTGTGTTAGCTAGAAAGTCTCCAGATGGCACCAACCGAAAAGAGAAACTAAAATCAATAAAAAAAGCAAGCAAAAATACAAGAGACATGGTATATGACCTAAAATCCAAGCTGAAGACTTAACAGCTAAACCATATAAAAATCACTCGCGGTAACGAAGGTATAGTTGCTCCTAAATTATGACTGGCAACTTAGCCCGCTACAAAAGTTTTAAAAGACATGGGTACTTATAATTCATCTATCACAAAAATAAACTTCTAGTTCCACACATTATAATTATCATTATTATCTCAGTCGAAAAACGTCCACTGAGACCACGTACTGCAACGAAGCTTTCTCCCAAAGAGGAAGGTTTTGCAAAATTTTCAACACTTGGCAGCTTATCGTAAAATTCAAAAAACGCTGCAGCTCATTTTCTGCTACAGATCTCTAGTATCATAAGTCAACTTTTATGACACCATTGAGTATGTGCTCTGCCGAAAACCACAAGATCATCCATATGTACGACCACAGTAACAAAAAAGGTTATTTTGTTACAGGATTGAAGTCAAACAAAATTGTTAGTTCGCTCTGGCTTTGAAACTAAAGCTTTAATAACAAACTAAAATCAATCTAAGTCGCGTTGATAACTTGTCGTGTCGTAACAACTTAAATTTCTAACATATCTAATTTAAATGGAAAAGATAAAGTTTGTATTTAATTAAAAGTTGAGAGTGCTCTCCGCATCATACTGAGACCATAAATTAAAGTTACAAAACGTAAACTACTACAGACATGAAACTGAAACCTTTTTATTGTGTTCAGGATATATTTTAAACACAAAAATAAAAGTCGTCTCTGTTCGTTAAGAATTGATTTTATATAGCTTAGTTTTTAACATTTGCTTTATACAAAATTTCGTCTTTTTCCAAAATTGATCTTAAAGTTATAATTACGTTCTCTTCTCAGTTAAGTGTACCATTGATAAAATATTTTTTATTTGTATTAAATTAATAAAGGGCAGTGTTTAAAAAAATATTTATTAATAATTGAAACACTTGAAATGCTGCCGTCTGGATTTAAAACTAAGTTTTCACATTTATTGTGAATCAGTGAAATATACTGACTAAAAATTCGATATTGCATCATCACTACATAGTACAAAACAGTCGCTTCCTGCTGTCTGTCCTTATGTATGCTTAGATCTTTAAAACTACGTTAAGAATTTTGATGCGGTTTTTTAATAGATAGAGTGATTCAAGAACAAGGTTTATATGTATAATACATGCATAATATAGTAGAGCATTGCACCCGTGCAAGCCGGGTCGGGTAGCTAGTTTGTTACAAACAAAGAGGATTTTACTACTGCAGGCGGTCAATAATAAACTAATGGATGCAAATATGAGAAGCGCCGTCTGAACTGCACTTATGTATTGTCTACATAATTTGGAACAATATTTAGCTGTATGTGGTTGCTGGAGTGCTTTGTTTGTTGAATGGTAAGTATTGAGACTACTACATTTCGATATTAGACCTTCAATCAACGATATATTCGATACATATTAAACTAGTGTTTATATGCTTTAATAGTATTATTACTGCTTACTTGTGCAAGGTTTTATACTACAGTAGACTACAGTAGACTGCAATATAAGTACTTAAAGGCATTTTATAAAACTTATAGTTTGAAACAACATTTCATTTTTATATCATTATAGATAATGCAGCCGTTATTTCAATGCCACCCATTGGTTCGCCCAAACATACACAAAAAAATCTTTAAAATATTTATTTATGTAAGTAGTTTTGACTTTTATTAATATTAGTTGGAGTATTGTAGAGCATTGTAACTTATTAGTATAATGGGAGTTTTTAGCGGCACGCCAATAGAATCAGATGAAATGGTAAAGTATTTTTCATATTTAAATTCATATTTTAATGCATTTTACTTACCATTTTTATTTATCAATCGTTTACTTGTTCATCAATTTTACTTAAACTGAAATAAACATTATACTGCTGGATAATAAATACCAGAGATAAAAAAATAAAATAGTGATCTCTATTTTGTGCAGATTCAATTATTTTAAAACTATGAGAATATTTGTTTATAGCGTTAAATCGCTAGAGTCTGAACGCGATAAAAGTCCAGTCCAGACACTCTATACTTTTTGTTTTATTTATTTATAACTAGTTGTTTTTTTTATTCACAAACAAACGGTAATACATATATTCTATTCACCAAAACAGAAATCAGAATATCTTTACCAGCACTAATGTCATCAATAACATCAATTTATTTCTCAAATAGAGTTTGTCCCTCAAAGTTGACACGGCCCTTCTAAAGTTCGGCACCGCAACGTTTTAATCGAATTTAAAGGCTCCTTAATAATCCTTCTCGTGACTTTATACAATTAACAGGTTACTTTGCGTTATTTTTTGACTGATACTTTTTCTAGTTATAATTTCTTTAGATATTGATTTTCTCGTTTTGGTAGATATCGATTTTGTATTTTCGACTCTTTTACACGAGCCATGCTCACAGAATAACTAAGATAATGGTTTTCATGTTTTTTTCATTTAACTTTTTGCATTCACAATGCAATATTTCTATAAGATATAAAATACGTGTACGTATACGTGTAAGATACTAGCTCATAGTAAAGGTTGAAATAGGTTTGTTAAATTCGACATGTTTGCTAGCTTCTCGGTAGCTCAGTGGTCAGAGCACTCGCCCGGATAGCGAAAGGTCGTGGGTTCGAATCCCACCTGAGGACTCGGAGGCGTAGTTGTTTTTTCTACACACGTATTTTATATATTATAATGGTTGTCAGTAACCTTCAATATTTAAAACGGTCTCGTTCCTAAAAGTTCATAATAATTAAATTTTTTTTTGAAGTGAAAACTTCTTTAGCGTCGTTGTAATTTGAAAGTCGATGTAACGAAAAGCGGCAGTAAAAAGAGATGGACATATAAATTCATAAGATTTAACATAGGACAAAATGAGACAGGAAGCATTATGTACGGGTATTAATACGTGTTTCTGTGCGCATGCGTAGTACAAAGCTTGAGAGAAGGCATCACAACAACCGTGGCATTTTGTGTACGTGTACGTATTATTTTTGAAGGAATTGCACACATGATTTCTTTTTTTAAGTTTACATTTTTGTCGTAATGTGCAATTTTATTTATTTGGTTTATTTTTTACTTTACCAAAAATTACTGAGTCTACCACCAGTTCATGACAGGCCCATCCGTGAAAAACTGGCGGAAGAAACTCGAATAAGAAGAACGATCTCCTTCTTATATTTATAATTTTTTAAGAACAATCTTATTACGTCATTTCGTCTCCCACTGTGTTTCTGTTTGAGATATTATTTTATTAATTATGAGATCCCAAGCTCCATCAGAAGCTGAATGTTTCAACCTTCATCTCTATTGAAATTGGGATGTTGCCTAATCTCTATATTCTCAATATGCTTAGGATCCCATAATTAGTTAAAAAATATTACACATTAGTTTTTGCAGATATATTTTTAATATATATATTTTTATTGTTTTTAGTGATCGATTTAAAAATAAAATAGCGCTTGGTAGGAACATTGAGTTTAGTTAAGCATATAGTGTTATTAAATCAAATGATTTAAATACGTAAAAAAACTACTTGATCAATATTAAGCACTAAATTAAATTGATGTTGAAATACCCACACACAACTGCTATCAACAACTGTTTTGTTTTTGGTAATATAAGTAATAAGAAATATGCCCGTTTAAAATGTTGGTGCGTGCGGCGCACGTGTGACGATCATTACCTTACTCATCCTGAAAGCGCAGCTTCTGTAAAGAAATCTTTGATATGCTTCAGAGTCAAAAAAAATAAGCATGAAATCTTCTAATGATGGTGTTGACAATATGAAAAAAGATATTCTAAAGTTGCAGTTTTTCATGTTAATGTATATAAATGTTCTACCTATTTGGTCTAGATTGGTCTGCTTAAGTGGATAGTGATGTTGTTCAGATGTTTGTGATACAAGTACCGTTGTTATTTTTTTGGAATCTAAACAAAGTCTTGGTTTTCATATAATATTATTGTTTAGTTTTTGCACTACGTATCAATTCTCTAACATATAATGTCACCTGTCACAAAGTGTCTCCAAAAGGGATATTGAAATATATTTAAATATTTGCGAGTGAGTTGTACGATAGAGAATCGACAAGCTGTTACTGAAGGGTCCTAGGTGTACTATTTGACCTGAAAAACGCTCACTCTTGGATGTAGTGGCCTTGTTTTAATGTGACCTATTTTAGTGCCCTTTGCCTTTAGTAGGCACTAACGCTGACTCGACGCATTTTAATAATTGATCTTAATATCTTAGAATATTGATCCCTTGAATAATTTTAAGATTCGTCTTATATTAGAAACAACAAACATCTACTTTTTTAATGTACTTAAATTTTGATCACGCAATTTCCTTTTCTCTGAACACAAAGCAAGTCAACTAAACAGAGAACGCACAGTTGGCTCTTTGATCAGAACTAAAAGTAAATTCAACCGCAAAATGGGTTGTTAATCACTGTACCATCGGTAAAACCTCATAAACGTTCAGTTGGTGAACGTGTAACAATGAAACGTCAATATTATTGTTTTCACTATGCTCGTTATGTTCAGTTTTAGCTACGCAGTGCACTGTCTAGCAGTAGGGGAAACTTTTTCCACTGACTTCGACTACGAGAATATGACAAAATCTATGCACGGATACATATGCAATACTTATTTATCAATAAAAATTCACTTTAAGGTAGTTTGTTTTAATTTCAAACACATCATTACTGTTGCGACTATTGTTCAGATTTTTGTATACTTATCCTCTTTTTTTGACCCAGGGGAAAGCTTTATGGCTTCGACACTCCACGGATTAGTCTCCGGGGATATGTGAGGACTCCCCTCGCCATTGCGTAGGCGGGGTATTATCCTGACTTTATAGCACATAAACTAAATACGTATCAAATGGGCACCTTACAATTTCGTAAACAGAAATAGCCCTTTATATATTACCTAGGGTCTGAATGGTTGTTCTCTTAAGTAGTTGCCTCGGATTTACCTACAACGCAAATTTTTCTCACCTCTTTCATGGACGTAGATATGCAATTTTTATTTTAATAAGCATATATGTAAAAAAATATAATTTGCTTAATCCAGAATCTAGTCACAACATCTGCTAAAAATTTTACGTAATGATCGCAGGATATAAGTGAATAAAGACCACAACGTGTGGAGTAGTAACAAAATGTCAACAATTGATGCTCAACTCTATGTGTTTTATTTTAAGTAGAGATTTGATTATACCTTGAAATTTAGGTCTCGGTGGGTCAAAAGAGTACTTGTTCGGAAAGCGACGGGATGTATATTCTAGTACATACCTGTAGCTTGACACATGAGCTAAATTGAAATTATCTAGCACATATTTCTTTAAATAAAAAAAAAATAGCAGTTAAATGGTAACTAAACCAAAAAATAAAATAAATAACACAATTGATTGTTGAAATTTGTTACTATCGGTTAAGCATATAAACTTATTAACTGTAAAGAAAAGCCCTGTTTTTTAGCCAAACCGTAACACTTTTGATCTGTATTTCAAAAAAACTATTTTAAATTAAATTATTTTATGGAAATAAGCTTCACTAGCAATGGCAAAATAGAGACTATATATAAAAAAATACATTTCGTTTTTTCTGTATGTCATAGCAACCTGTGAATATAAAACAGACTCTTGTTGACTTTGTTGTAATAAACGATATAATACAATTATAAATAATAGACTAATATTATCTATGGTAACCAAGTACAAATATGTAGTTACTTCTATTACAAGTAACAATTATTTTTAACGATAAAGAAGAAATATTTTTAACAACGCGTAATTAATATATCAAAGCCGCCAAGTCTTGCAAACAGGTTATTAAGAGAGCTCGCTTCGTTCACATTAAGCCGGATAGGGAAAAAACTTGCTTCTTACCCGTCTAGTAGTAAAGCGCTTTGGTACCTGGCTAAGTTGATCGAGGGTAACTTCTGCCGTAACTCACTGCCTCCTTTGCTGAAACCTGACGAATATCTGACACACACCACCAGGGAAAAGGTTGATTTATTTACAAAACTATTTGCGGAATGTTCACGTTTAGATCGCGGCAGTGCTGTACCTTCCTTTTTGTCTAGTTGTGGGAGTTATATGTTTGAAATGCGTATCAGAACAAACGAAGTTAAAAAGGAGTTGCGTGAACTGGACGTGAATAAGACCAGTGGAGCGGATGGTATACCTTGCAGGGCTTAGGCACCGTTAGCTCCTGTAATGACATGCTTAATGCCTATATCGTTTATCTATGACAAAAGGGCAAGTATCAAAGTCCTGGAAGCTGACCAACGTGCAACCTGTACCTAAAAGGGGCTGTCGTGGACCTGCAAATTACAGGCCCATCTCGGTCACGTCCATTCTCTGTAAAATAATACAACGTGTACTGAACCATAGACTCTTGTCATGTCTAGAAGAAAATGACATCCCCGCTTAACTAGAGATCTTCTAGCATACGCCACTTAAATATGGAGCGTAGTCATCGAGAAGTATGGTGAAGCGCTTGTCGCCTCTCTTAATATTTCGAAGGCTTTTGACAAGGTGTGGCATAGTTTTGTTTATCAGAGTTCCTGAGAGATCGGTCAATACGAGTTGTCATTGATGCTAGCTCCTCGGAGCATTTGGCTATCAATGCCGGCGTCCCTTAGGGTATCGTACTCTTTGTAACACTTTTTCCGCCTCATAATAATGAACTGCTTATGCCCGCTATTTTGGAGTACGCACATGACATCACGGTTGTAGAGAGCTATATGTCTGATGCACGAGCCAGTGTTAAATACATAGATGCAGCATTATAAGGAGAAGACGATGGTCAGCTAACCTAACTCTGGAGGCAGACTCTGAATGGGGCGATGCCAATCTGGTAAGATTCAATGCAAGCCGTGTCTTTTCTACGCTTAAAGGAATCCTTTCGACTTGACTCCTACTTTCCGAGGTGTATACGTGCCGATTATTGACCATCTTGAGCTTCTCGGCATAACGTTGTCACTTTCTTTCAGTTTCAGTTTGGCTCGTTTATTGAGAGTAAGGCTTAAAAAATCTTTACTAAGCGCAAGTTCGATCGTATATTGAGTATTGTTCTCATCTTTGGGACAGTTCCGCCCAAAACCAACTCCAGATGCTTGAGTCCTTTTAGAGGAGGGCCATAGAACTCATCGGCAATGACGATATTTTTAATAATAAGCTGAAAAGCCTTAAACATAGACGGAAGGTAGCTAGCCAATCAGTTTTTTATGAAATCTATTTCGCAGGGTGTGCAGCATAATTGAAATGCCTTGTTCCGCCGTATCCATTTTTTTATTGGGCAACCAGACTTATAAATAAACGCCACCAGTATATGATTAATATACCAAAGAATCACACTAAGCGTTTTAGTTTTAATTTTGTAATCCTAGATCGCATCAGGCGAGTTAGCGACCAAGCGCGCACCTATTTACAATAAAAAAAAACCCTAGCAGCTCGTTCCTCAGGCAACTGTCAAAAATTTTTCTGTAAAAATTTATCCATTCCATCTTATAAGGTGAGGGCAAAATTTATCCCTGTTATAAAATACGGTGTGTACAATGCGATATAACTCCAAATCAGAATTTTGATTAGATTTGATAGGCCTAAAACAATTCTGATTTTATCAACAAATTCACACCATTCCCATAGAAAAGGTAATCTCTCTAAGCCTTATTGACAAAGGGTCTAAATATTTGACAGGAATGCCGCTATGCTAAAAATGGACAGATATCAAACTTGAAGGTATTTTGTTTCTCGCAAAAGTATAGTAAGCTCTTTTAACAAAAGTGAGTTATTGGAATTTAAGTCTTCATTCGAGTATTAAGACCTATGATTACATAGGGTGCAATTGATCTAATATAATCAACTTTAAAAAATGTTTCGCGAAATAAATTAGCATGATATTAAGGAGGAAAGGTCTCACTCATGCAGTGAAAACAACACGGAATGTGGTGGGGGAGTACTTCTCCTATGAAGTAAACCGAAGATTGGTAATGTTTAAAAGAAGTACATGTATGCTATCAGGTCAGGGTTGCTAACTATGTTTATATATCTGTTAGTGATGTAACGAATATTCGCATTCGCATTCACATTCGCGGATATTCGCATATTTTTGCATATTCGCATTCACATTCGCATTCGCAAAATTGCTGCGAATGTTTTACGAATATGAATATTAGAAAAAAACAATTTGAAGATAATAGTATGTTCATAAAATCATATCCATATTTCACTAGGATTTGATTTACTCATGTTAATAAATCACTATTCAAACTCTAACCTCAAAATTCATTTGTTTTGTTTACGAAAAGACCGGCGCAAGTGGAATGACACTTCAGTTGGATGAGTTCATTCATATAAACTCGGCAATCCGAACGAGACTGCCACCATGCTATAGACAATTGGCGCCAATTTTGAACAAAAACTAAATATTCGCATTCGCTTTCGCATTCGCGAATATCGGTACCACATATTCGCAATCGCATTCGCATTCGCGAATGTTCAAAAAATGACATTCGTTACATCACTAATATCTGTGTACAATTGACTATTCTACGGTTCCAATCCATCTCTAACTGCCTCTACTGGCAGATTGAGGTGGCTAGTGTGACTATGACGATAATGAAATTTAACGATAAAGATGCAACCCCAATAAAAAATTGAAGCAGTCTATATCTGTGTCTAATAATATTAGGGGTTAAAGTATGAAATTGCCGATTTGTACTGAAAATCTATATTGTTTATTTTTTAAATTTTTAACAAATTTATTTAATCAAAATAGTTGCCATTATTATCTATACATTGCTGCCATCTAATGGGAAGGTCATTAATGCCTTTGCGATAGAATTCCGACGATCTAGACTGCACAAACTGTGTGAAAGCATTTTGTACTGCCTCCTGGGAAGAAAACTTCTTGTCACGTAGATAATTGTCCAAATCACGAAAAAAATGGTAGTCCGTTGGAGCAAGGTCTGGTGAATACGGAGGATGACGAATGGTTTCTAACTGCAGTTCCTGAAGGGTCAAAATGGTTTCTCGTGCTGTGTGAGGTCTCGCGTTGTCGTGGAGCAATAATGGTGAAGATCGATTCATGAGTCGGGGCTGTTTTACTGCTAGTTTTGTCAACATGGTTCGGAGTTCGGCACAATAGACATCTGCCGTTATTGCTTGACCAGATCGGAGAAAACTATAGTGAATAACACCATGCTGAGACCACCAAACAGTTACCATTACCTTTTTATTGGTAAGTTTTGCTTTAGGACACTGTTGTGGCATTTGACCTGGGGTCAGCCATTGCATTTTTCTTTTCCGGTTATCATAAAGAATCCACTTTTCATCACATGTTACAATTCGATCCAATATTCCTTCATTTCTGTACCGGTTCAACAAGGCAACACAAGTTTCAACACGCGTTTCTTTCTGCAGATCAGTCAAATCATGAGGCACCCATTTTTCGTATTTTTTTATTTTATTGATTTGACGCAAGTGAGTCAATATTGTGGGTAAGGTAACGTTAAACCATGCCGCTAATTCCTGGGTACTTTGACTAGGATCGGCTTCCACTATCTCTCTTAATTCATCGTTATTTACCTGTGTGGGCGGTCTTCCTCGTGGCTCGTTCTTTAAGTCGAAATTTCCATCACGAAAGCGTTTAAACCAAAATCGCACGGTGCGTTCATTAGTAGACCCCTCTCCAAACGCAGCATTGATATTGCGGGCTGTTTCTGCCGCGTTAGTTCCGCGTCGGAACTCGTATTCAAAAATAACTCGAATTTTCGCAGTATCCATCTTTCTTGTCTAAATTGAATAACAAAAACAATTGAAAGTCGATATTCAAATGTTTTACATTTTTTAAAAAAAGAACATCATAGAAACCATTTAAAAAAAGTTTCATTCGAAAACCTCAAACCATGAAGATTCTATGTCAATTCAAAGAACCTATTGCAATAAAACGGCAATTTCATACTTTAACCCCTATTAATTTAAAAGAAACAATTTGGTAAACTTGTTAGTTGTCTGTATTTTAAAAATTAAAAGATAGGACAGCATGGTAGATACAAAAAAATGGTCTTTTCATTTTAAGAAATAAAGGCAAGCGGTAACTTTTACTTCTTCGATTCGATATTCGTTTATTCTTTCACAAATATACTCTGTACATTACATTTACAAAATATACAATATAAAACCTACAAAATAGAAAAACTCTTTTAAAACCTTTTCCGAGTAAAAGGCGATTTTTTTTAATTTTAAAACGTCTGTTTATATGACATTGTCATCAATCAGTTTTATATTACAATGAAATTATCAATAAAATTACAATTGTTTACTTGAAATTGAACCAAAATAATTTAACTTTTACATAATGATAGTGATAAGTGCAAGGCTTGCCGTAGGCCTACTGATATATTTCGTTTTTAGTATAGTGAGTATAAATATTGTGCAATTTTTTCGAACTGTAGTAACGGGAAGTACAGATTTGACGGAAGTAAGAACAAATGGAACTGTTTAGGCCCAGAGCAGGTAAGAAAGTGAGTCTATGTTTAGTTTGACTATCATAAACAGAATAGGTAGAAAAGAGTAGAAGTCACAGCTGGGCGGTACCCGCGTAATCTCAAGTATGCGTAACACCGCGTACTTAGACCTGCTTACTCAGTCGGGATCGCAAACTCTACGCGAAACAATATAAAGAAAAAAATAATAGAAAAATGCCATTTTGTGCAGTTTCGAGGTATAAAAATTATAGTCGAAGGATTTATTTATCCAAAGGGGGCAAAACGTACCATGGGTTATTCATGTATTATGTTATTTTCATTAAAATTGTAAATTGAATATATTGTGTTTTTGGAAACTAATAAAATTACATAAATTTTAAAGATGTTAAAGTGCAGATTTTAATATGTAGTTTCGTTTTTCTAGAAGTTTCCAAAACACTTACAAATTACTGCACCTGATTACGTGTAAATAATAGATATCGATAAGTAGTAAATTGAAAAGATATACATTGCAACCAATACAACATATTGGTTGCAACTGATTTCATGGAATTATCATTTTCATTGAATTATTTTTATTCCTTACTTTATACCATAACCTTAACGCCGTCTTGTACCCAAAAGCGGTACGAGAACAAAAAAGAAAGCTGTTATTTATTATGGACCATATCTACTTCTATGCCAAAATGGTAGATTATGATATAATTTTGTGCTATATGCTCTAACGTTTTCAGTTTTTCGAACCAATCGGAATATTATTGCGATTTAAAGATGTGTGTGTAGTGTTACGCAGGTTTCCTTGAAAAGATCTCGTCATGGGACTTCTACTCTTTTTTACTATTCTATGATCATAAATAGGTTGCATATCAGCTGCGGTTGGTTATAAGGTAGCGTCAGTGCATTTCTATTGAAGCAGTAGCAAGTGATTATGTAACGTAAAATAATTCATCTAAAACGAAATAAAATATTCATACTTTGCCTTTGCTTTGCTTCTTAAGCAAGGGTGACATAGAAGACATGAAAAATTAGGCAACAGGTTTGGCTGAGCGGAAGTGATCCTATCTACGCCTAGGCTACGTTGTATGTCTTTCCGTTCGCCTAATTCAAATTTTACAGTGCTTACTTGATGCATAAAAATGCATCTGATAATGGTGCATAGTTAAAAGTGCAAAGCCACGTTGCCCAACATTTTATCCTGTCCCAGGGTTTGTAAGAGTTATGTATCAGTTTATAGTCTAACCGCAACCGCTGCAACCGCCTTAGGTATACGCGGGGAGGTGGGAGGTGGAAAAGCTAGTTACCGCCGTGAGCGATGACGGCAAAATGACAAAATGGAGCAACTCCCCCGTCTCGCTGCTTGCAACAATAGCAACACAATTTTATGACAATAATGAAATAATCGGAGTCATAGCTATGATCACATCTAGAGTAATTGAGCATAATATATTCCATAAACGAGGCTTCTTGTACTTTTATCATAACACTTATATTAACAACGATTTTGTATAGTCTCAAAAAAGTAAACGCGCTGAATTTGCCTTATTTCGTGTCACCTTGTTGTATACTTTTGTTCTTTAATGCCCGAGAAAAACTTTGTATTTTGGGAATATAATAAATCCTTTCGGTCAATTACGGTTCGGTCATTTACGGTATTTATTATGAGGAAACCTTTTAAAATAAACATCGTTCAAAATGAACTTGGACTCAAATAATGAGGGTTCCGTTTCCTTAATAGCGGCGTTGTTTTTTTTTAGGAAATCGAACCAGGAATTACTTTGGCAGTAAACTATAGCTTAGTTTGACAGTTAGTTTGACGGGACTATGCCCGCACTTAGCGTCATGATTGGGATCTTGTGCGTCAAAAATATAATAATGATTCGATAAATATTTTCCTTTATTTAAGTAAATTATAGCTTTGTAAAAATCCTATAATTCTATTACCTGCGAATTCCTATTGCCTGCAAACCCTTTTAAAATAAGTTTATACCGAAACCCATAAAAAATGGGAAAGGGATATTGTTATAAATCATCGTAGCCAAAGTGTAATAGTTACTTTAAGTCTTTATTACTAATTTAGTTTTTACATAATTTCGCTAATCAAGACACCATTCTGTTAGGTTTATATGTTTTTATGTTTTTGCACCGCGTAGAAAAAAAAGAAATCGGATACATTAACACTAGCCAACTTAAAAAAAACAACACTTCATAAACGCTACCTTGCCTCAAGTAGTTGAGGGTGTATTTTAAAGAACGTTATAGTAATATTTTATTAATAATATTTATGAACACTATACTCCCTTTCTTTGACATTCGAGAATCTGAAAATTATATTAAAGATGGAGTTTACTTTTATTACCAATCATAAGTATACATTCAATTATTATATATTATTAAATACATTAAATTATGTTTTTAAGTCATCCTAAAGTAACCTCCAGGATTTATTATTTTAAAACAATAAGTCTTATATTATTTATTTTAACAACAACAAACAAAAAAGTAATAAACCATTAAATATGATCAAAGTTATTCGATATACTAAAAAAATATTTGAACTCTTTAAAAGACCACACTGGACGGATTAATAGCTCGAATAATTATTAAGGTGTTTGTTACAAAGTTAAAGTAGTTTTAAGAAACTTAAAAACAGCTTTTAAAAATCTGAATTCGAATATTTATTGGCTTTATCAAACAATATTTCCATTTGTCTCTTTTTACTTTTTTATTATTATTTATTTTCCTTTCTATTTCCACTTAAGTAAAAGTAATATTGCTCTGTTCGGTAAAAAATCGATTCGCAGTTATGCCAAAAAAATTAAGCTTTTGAAAGTTATTGACAAAAAATCTGACATGATGTGCCAAAGTTTAAGAGTGATACAATGAGGTTTATAGAATTGCCGTTTTTTTTAAATTAACATTACTTCGCCTCACTTTTCATCATCGCTAGATGCAGCCCGTATTCTATGGCATCAAATTCTGTAATTACTCGACTGAAAAAAACACATAATAACACGAAATTATACGTGTTTCGCCTTGACAAATGGTTACAACACATTTTTACAAAAATCGTTGTGTGTGTCGACTTCAAATAAAGTTTTCTTTGTTTAACTCAAACCGTAACGCAAAAAAAATTTTTTTTGCTGAGTGGTTAGTTAGAATTATGAATAGACTTTTCCACCCAGCAGGATGTGTTTTGTTCGTGTTCTTCAGATCAGCTCATCATTCTTTGTGGTACTATTTTAATTAGAAGCTCTTATGAATCTAGTCGGGAAGAAAAAAATATTTTTAGAAAGCAAAGGATATAATCAATAATTATTGTAACACATAAAAGATTACCTTTACAAGAGCAAAATTTTAACCCAATTTGATATTATAACTACCATAAGAGTTCAGACTAGCCTCTGCTTTAACCCTAGAAAGATAATCTGCGTAAAATTTACGCATGCGTTTTCGAATAATTGCTGTCTCTTTCTAATTAGCGCGAATCCATAGCTGTGCGTTTAGGACATCTCATTCGTCAGTGGGAGCTGTCGCGTGGTATAAGTTTCAATAAGGTAAGTGTCACCGATTTTGAAATATAACGACCGCGTGAGTCAAAATTACGCATGATTATCTTTAACGTGACTTATATGATTTTGGCTTATATGACAGTTTTATTGTGTTTCGTATCTTTCAGTACTTTATATCATAATTAATATTATAATTTTATTTCTATAGATCTTGAGGCAAATATATAACACAATGGGGAGTAGAAATCTCGACGAAGACCATATCCTGGCCGCTCTTATACATAGTGACGACGAGTTTCCGTGTGAGGACACCGACAGCGAAGTAGCGGACCACGAGAGTGAAGATGACGTGCTGATTATTGAATGGAATGACAAACATTGCCTGCATAAACGCATATCTAATTTACAGCCATAATATTAATAATAAAAAAAAAAGTCGTAAGGCATTTATGAAAAATCATAGCTTGGGTCTGTCTTCTTCGTTTATGCGTAGACGTTTAGAAGCACCTACTTTGAAGAGATTTTTGCGAGATTGTATCTCTAATATGTTGCCAAATGAAGTACCTGATACATCCGAAGAGAGTAATAATAAGCCAGTAGCAAAAAAACTTCTTTTTGCCCTTCTAAAAAAAGGCGAAAGGCAAATGCGCCCTGTAAAAAATGCAAAAAAGTGATATGTCCTGTAACTTATTTTTATATAATTTGTGTACATAAATAATAAGATAAGCTAACTGTTGATTTTCTACTAAAAAAGAACCTGATTATTAGAATAAAGAATAAGTTTTCATTGGAAAGAGAAAGTGTTATAAAATTTCATTGATTTATAAAAGAAGTTTAAAGTTTTGTTTTTTTTTAATATAAATAAATGAGTATAAAAAAAATATATGTGTATTAATTATTTTAATATATGTGTATATATAATAACATACAATTCATTAATAGTAGTTTATGATACTGTTGCATAATAAGGGTTCTTATAACATGAGTGTGTTTTAAAAAAACGAGCCGTAGGCGAGTTTTTTTATAGCATTACACGAGTGTTATAAGACCAAGTTATGTACAGTGTCATACACTACTTTATCTACTCTCATACTATAATATGTAAAACAATATTGCAAATAAAACGCTGAATATAACAACAAATTTATTTAAATGTCAAATGTTGGCGCCAAGGTGCAAACATCAATTGCGCATGCGTGTTGCGTCGGTCGTCGAGGACTCGTTCATTGAAACCTTTTTAAAGTAGAGGTTCAACCTCCTTGGTCCAGCTGGAGGTTGTATAGGTGTATCGTTATGATAAAAAAGTTATATTATGTTACAGGTGTCCATACAAGACCTGTATCGTAATGAAACTTTTTTTTTATTATTTTTGGCCTGTACGTAATGTTTGTCATAAGCATTTTGTTTTCAGTTTTAGAATCTTTGTATTATAGTATTAGAGTAGATAAAATAAACTAATGATCCTAGACCTACAGCTATTTCAAATACATGCGTCAATTTTACGCATGAGTATCTTTTCCGTACTACAAAATATGATTATCTTTCTAGGGTTAAATATAGTCGTTGTTTAATACGCCACTCTCAACAAAGTAATTCACCCTTTTTGAAATGAAAACTTCTTTAGCATCGTTGTGATTTGAAAGACGATGAATCGAAAAAGCAACAGTAAAAAGAGACAGACACATAAATTTATAAGATTTTACGTAGGAGAAAATGAGATAGGAAGTATTATGTACGTGTGTTAATATGTGTGTGCGCATGCGTCGTACAAAGCTTGACAGAAGGCATCATTTACAACCGTGGTATTTTGTATACGTGAACGTATTATTTTTGAAGGTTTCACTTCTACCACGTGTGAATTGCACACATGCTTTTTCCCTTTCAAATTTGAATTAATGATTCTTTCAGGGCAAGCATGACGACCGATCTTAAGTACGGTCATTTGACCCTATTCTGTATTGTGTAATTACATAGTTTCGAGTATATCGTATTCTGTCAGCATATTGTTTAGCTGGATTAATGTACAGCACTTCCACCGTGTATTTACTGAAATGGAACCGGCTGGCGTACGTATTAATTATTCGTGCAAACTAATGTCATTCCAAATAATTACTGCTTGGGACGAGGCGTTTGGTGCGTAAAACAGTTGTTCTACTGTCGAAATAAATACTGTAAAATAACGAATACTTAATACATTAGTTAAAATTTGTGGGACGTTTTATGATATATTTATGGGTTATAGCAATTCGAACCTATGCCAACTATGAAGGGACGAGACAAATTAATTGGCCTGATTGCTTAAAATAATTATAAGTAACATGTAATTTTTTTAATTTTTTTATTGTATTTCTTGTCACAATATTGATTGTGTATGATTAGAAAAGAATGGAGTATGTCTACTAAAAGAAATTCATAATAAAGTGGCGATATCATATGTCAACTGATCTCAGTAACCATATAGTCAACCATAAGTACGCTATTGAAAGATTTTTGTTGAATGTTATTTATCAGATACATATTAAAGTATAATTGTGTTCATTGATTTCTGTTCTTTTTTGTTTGATATTGGTACAAATAAATATAATTCGAAATTTTGTCTGTACTTAATCTTTCCCGAATGTCAGCATTGAATAATACTCTTCATGATGTTTAATATTTTTCTTCTTGTTATTTATATTGACTTTAATAGCAAACCCTATTTTAAAAAAGTGAGTACCAATGCTTATAAATCTTTTCGATCTAGCAGCAATATCAATATTCCGCGTCATGCCCGCAAAACCTCCTTCCCTATAATCTTATTCATGACAAATACTCAAAGCTTTTGATCCTCGCTCAAATTATTGAAATTATTTCAACCGCTGTTACATTCTGTGATCCCTTCTCGTCTTTTTCATCCATTAATCCAATCGTCATCTGATATGTACCGACTTTTATCGAAAATCTCTAATTAAATCCAAAATATGTAGGGATCTTTGTTTTTTTCAACATTTTATTGTTACTGTAGCTTTTTAAATCTGATTGTATTATTCAACTGATGATGAGTTCTAGTAGATCGCCTAAACATCAGTAATAAGTCTAAAATCATATCAATTGTATTTATATAAAGTTTTAAACTGACTTTATTATACAGAATAAAATCGACAAAAAAGATAACTTCGATCTAACATGTGACATAATATAGGAATCAGTCTTAAGTTAAACAAAATCACAGTTTTATCCATAAAAACGACGTACTAATACGAACGTATTAATGTCATAGTAAATCTAGTGCTTGAAACTAGTACTTATATCAGTATTATATTTAGATTAATTTCAAAAGAGTTTTAGTTCAAAATGGATTACAGATTATTGCAATCATCTCAATCAGCGCATTGATTATCTATTAATAGTATGACAATCTCATAATCGTAAAGCATTAGTTCAACATTTCTAATTACCGTTAGATACATACTGGTGGAATTAATAAAAAAACTATAAATGGCTCTTATATCGCTTCGTGCTCACTGATATTGAAAGGGTTGTAATCTCCGCTATTTTGCTAATTCGAATTACATTAGTTTAGTACCGAAACAAAAGGGTTGGGTCTGTCCTTTGTCAGAATCACCTATGATTTCGAAAGTACGTCCTTACCTCTTACAGAGTTAAGCTAAATTTTAATTAACTACGTTAAAATCCATTAGTGGGGGGACCATTAAGACCCGTTAAGTATCTACTCATTGCCTGTAATGATAATCTGAGATGCTTATAAATCGTTTTACAAAAAATGGCGATGTATGGTTACAGATTGTTAACTAGATACTTATTTATTTTGCCCATGAGTTGGACGAATTGACAGGCGTATCTAGAGTTTACATTAGATACTTTAGGAAGGTCAAAAGAAAGACCTTCCTCCGGGCTGGGATTGCGGTAGATTTGGCTTTAATTCAGTATAGTTGGTAAGGCTTCAGAGCTTCGCCTGAGTGATGTGACCTTTTCATGTCTACTCTATAGGAAAAAAGGAAATTTTAACCGTCATAAAATGTCTTTCAAACTTAGTTAAGGCCAAAGTAAAAATTTGCGAAAAAAATGTTAAAATCTTCTTTCATTCGAAAATGTGTGTTGATTTGACGAACTGAAATCGACTTTTATTTTGTATATGTAATCATTATAATTACTTAATTAGTATAATTCGCCATCCTGTTTTGATTTCTTGATAAGCAATTAACATGATTCTATTAATACCATTTTGAATATAATGTTACATAATAGCAGCATTAAATAAGCATTTACTGTAATTTTCAAATGACATCGTTTGAATTGATATATATATATCAGGAGTTGTTCAGAAAGTTGTGCCTAATAAGTTTTGCCAGGAAAACTGATAAGGAACGACAGATGATGTCTGTCGGAACAATTAGCTGTATTAAGGCGATGTACAATCGACTTCGCAAAAATTTATAACTACTTTAACTGATATTTACTTAAGGTTAAATATGGAATTGACATTTCGTAGTAATGAGCAGTTAACTGAAAACAAAACCAGTGCCTTAGCTTATAGCCGATTCAATGTTTTTATTGTTTTCGTAAAATCACAATAATTAAAAAACTTTTTATGTGCTATTAAATCTAAAACATTAGGTTATGCATTCGGTATTCAGGGGTAATACAAAACAATAAAAATCTAAACACCTATCTCTAGTTCTTTCGATAGTTGGTATATCTATTGAACAGATAAAAATTCATTCCAAAAACTAATATAATATTATTTTATCAAAAAATTTGAAGTACCTACTCAAAAAATTTGATTGCGATCAAACTACTCAGCAGGTAGATCAGAAAATAATTACTCATAATTGGAGAAAATAATAATTGATACGCACTAACTGACATCGAAAACATAAAAAAATTAAATTAAAAAAAATTAAACAATATATGGTATCGTTAATAATTATGGTATCGTTAGTAAGCAACAATTTAAACAATGTCCTAAACGATCCAGTTATTTTTTTATTCGTCTTAGGTTTCTGCCAGATTAATTCTCTAATACTAATTTAATATTCTTCAAAGAAATCATTACAAATTTAGTTTTTTCACTTCCGCTCACATTATATATGAAAAAAAAAACAAGTTTTTATCAGATATACGCGTATATTTTATATCAGATATATGCGCATACTTTATATTTTATCCTGACGTTTCAACTCTTTTACAAGAGCCGTGATCGCAGAATAACTAAGGTATTGGTACAGGTGCTACCTTCACAATATTTTAATCGGACACGTCCCTAACTATTCAAATTTTATACAAAACCAAATTGTTTTATTTTGCGTACAACAGATACAACAGATAAGGGACAGAGGGTAGGTGTTAGTATGTTAACGAAGCGTATAGGTCGCATTTAGGTTATACAATTGCTAATGCTATGAAAAACTCAAAATCTCGCAGTTAAAAATTTAAAAAAAATTGCGAAAGATTGAATCTTTTAATTTTTATATCAGGAGACAATTGCCAAATAGGCTGGATTTGGGGATTGTGCAGAGCATTCCGAGCAACTCCGAATCTGAGGCAGCTTTGTGTTTGTTTAACTTATTGCTTACACATATTGTGTAGATAAATAGGATAAGTTATAATGTAAATATATTTCGATAGAGCCGGCATGTCTGGACACAAAAGCTGCTAAATAAATAAAGTTAAAAAACTAACCTTCTTTATTCGAAGATTACTTTAAACAAACTACTCTGGAATACATGATAGTTTCGTAATATATACCTATAACAACTAACACTAGGCTAATTGCAAGCAAACTAGAAATTAGCTCGAATACAATGTCTACGTGATTGTCTGATGTTGCAATTAATATGTCTTATTAGCATTTAATGCTTTGTATCATGAGTTTAATATCTATCTTTTTAAATATCTGATTACGATTTAAATTAAATATTCCATTATCTGTGAGCGTCTGCAGTGTTTTTTTTCAGATTTCGATTATTAAACATTATACGATTAATTAAATTTCTTAGATTTTTAAATTTAACATCTTTAGAATTTAGATAAAGTACTTTAATTAATATCTAGTTTTATGCATTTCGTAGTAATGTAATCTACAAAAATATTCAACTTTGATAATATGATAACAAGAAATAAGAATATAAATAACCTCAAGTGGCTTTTGTAGAAACATTGGTTGTGATTTTTTTCCGTTTGCGTCTTTTAATTTCTCACAACTCATCTTGAATTGAAGCGATAAAAAGTGAAGTAGATATTTTTATATTGGGTTGAGACAAAGGTATTTGCGATTTGGTTGAGGAGTCTCGTTGGCACAAGTATATTTGCGAAGCTCGGACTTTTTTTAAGCTTGTCGTTTCCTTTATGGTTGCTATCTAAAAAAGGCCCTTTTATAGATTACAAAGTATTTCTTTATAATCTCCATAGCATACACGAGGTTTAAATAATATGATCATAAAATTGTAATCACGATTTTCATAGGATTTCACACATTTAAAAAAACGTCATCCTAAACGTCTGTGACACTAGTTACTTTTTTTCAGGCCGAGACTGAAGGCGTGACCTCGTCTACACCTATACTGCCTCTCTGTCCATCAGGGAGGCCTGATGTAGACGTATTGCCCTTGCTTAATGATGGTAAGTCATGAAAATATGAACAAATTTTAATTGATAATTAACAAGGTTGCTTTTCTCGTTTTAATGCTTTACGATCGACATTTAATACTATCTACTTAGCAATGCTCTTTATTAGCAAACGAGCTATTGAAACATTTATAAAGACAGTTTGCCAATTAGGGTTATTGGAGTCGTGTTCTCAGAGTGATCAAGTAGAATATTTAAAAAAAGAAGTCGCAACGTTCGTCGAAGTAAGCGGTAGCTATGAAATTCAAAGTGCTTCAATTCAATGGACAGGCATGTAAATGTCATTATAACAATATTACATTCAATTATTTTTTCTGTTCGTATGAACATATCGCGATAAGCTTATGATAAATTGTGATAGTCTCTCTCTTGTCAAAGTCTGTTACCACAAAGAAAATACTTACGTGAAGCTGTGAAGCACATAAAATATGTGCTTCACAGCTGAATTGCACAGCCTTGTTCCGCCATCCCCATTTTTTCATCGGACAACCAGACTTACAAATTGGCGACACCGTTATATGGTGGATACACCAAAGAGTCGCACTAAGCGTTTTGGTTTCAATTTTATGATGCGTACCGCTAAGGAGTGGAACTCTTTGCCTGAGCCTGTGTTTCCTGACAAATACAATTTGGGGGTCTTCAAGTCACGAGTAAATAGGTATCTTCTAGGCAGGCGCGTCACATCCTAGATCGCATCGACGCTTACCATAAGGCGAGATAGTGGTCAAGCGCATGCCTATTTTCTATATAAAAAAAAAATAACTGTCGTGATATTTTTGAACAATTTTAAAAAATAAATTTTGACGATATTGTACTGGTGGCTGTAACATAAATACAAGTCACTAATGGATAAATAATAATAAATCACAGCGATAAAACTTGCTACACAAAGCACACGTTGATTTAGGACTCTTTTTTCTACCTTAATGGTTATGCGGATACACATTGTAGTATCAGTATTTTACGTGAAAACTTTCAAAATACAATGGCCCAGTTTCATTATTTTTTAAACTACAGTTACATTATTTTTTTGTACTCGTGACAGCGTATTCTTAATCTCATATCGTAGACTTCTGTACTTTACTAATTTAAATCCGGTTTTTTGTTATTTTGCTTACTGAGAGCTGTGTATCACTTACCCGTAAATATTATTTATATGTCGTGATTAATAGCCTAATTACTCGTTGAAATGTACGAATCTAGTTTTATGTATGTATGTTTAATATTGTTATTAAGAATTAAGCGTAGTTTTAGTATTTTTTGTAACAAAACAATGAAAATATGGTTCCGGTAGTTAATTTATTTCAATGGTATTTGTTTTTGTTGTAAATTCAATAACTGTATTCTTACTGAAATCTCGGCTATCTTTTCTGTAGTATGATATTTATACAACTTTTAATTAATTTTATTTCTATATCAATACTGTTGGTTGAACCAATGTGATTTATTATGTGATTATTAGTGATGTCAATAACTTTACCAGAAAAAAAACCTTTTCTTATCAAGTTGTTTAAGGAAAAAGAAAATTATAATCGTCATGCTAAAAATGTAAATCATTATAATGCATTAAGTGAAGCTGAACAATGTCTCTAAGCAAAATAAAATTTGCCAATTTAGTAATCGTCGATGTCATAATTTCAAGCATAAATAACTTCCAACTTTTTTATAAATAAGTAACGTACATAATAGTAGAAGATTCAAACTGTTATGTGTTTACACGATCAGTGTTATTTATTCCGCTCAACGGGTAAATTTAATGACAAGGAAATAATCCCCTGTTATATGAAACCAATATTACAAATAGTCCCACGGCTCCAAAAGTAAATCTCTTACCCAATCTTCTTTCGGTTCCCGGAAAACAAATCCCAACACAGAATTTTGATTTAAAACAATGCGAGGCTACGTATTAATTTGTCTGGGTGCTCCCAGGGGATAATGAACGACAAATGAGGTGCTCGAAGACAAGGCCAGCTACGGATATTGTTCAAAAATTTCAAGAAAACATCAATTGATAACTGAAGGAGATATTTTATTCTGTTATAGCTAGCCTGTTTACTACATTATACTATATCAATTCTATTTTAATTGCAAGTTAACGTGTATTTATCTGCTGTATGATATAACTTTAACCTATGGTTAAATCATAATTAAATGAAATTCTAGTTATAAGACCAAATCAAAGAACAGAGTCGCACAAACAATAATTTTGGGAGCCCATATGCAGTTATATATTTTTGGGTCAATTCAATTGTCTATTCCACTAATTTTTATTTTATGTTCCCGCTAATTTTACTTTTCTGCATGTTTGATAAAGCTTAAATATAAAAATGGACAATCTAAACAATACGCAATGACAAGCAGAAAGTCGACTAAAGCAATAATATAACGTAAGTCATAATCAAAACTAATCAAATACACTGAGCCTTTTGTACCTCTTTGCTCAATTTTTAAATAAAATTATGATGGTGTACAGTTGACAGAAGAAATAATTCACTAATTAACAAATGTTCCGCTTCAAAAGCCTTTTCACTAACAGTTGCCAAAATATACCAATATTTTTCTTAATTAAGTATTTAAATGCTAGTTTTTATATCTAAAGAAATTATTGCAAGATAAATTTCCACTTGCCTTAAATGTCAGGCGGAACACGAACTCACATTTCCTTGCTATCCAGGCAAGAACTCTTTCAATGGAGTTACCGAAACTTTGACATACCCGTCGAATTTTTCCGAGAATTTGTTGTGCCGACGCCAACGTCATCTTTTCATGGTCTAGGAACGACTACTTACAACTTCCAATATTATACTTTTAACAATATCCAACCATCGATAAATAAATAAGCTATGTATTTATTATTTTTTATCGTTATTTAAGCATTTAACATGAGACAAGTTGTTTTTTTTTTAGTAGTAATTTCTTTAGATACAAATATTTTTACTTTCCGGACGAGATAAAGACCGGACAACGAGTAGCTCTTAGAATATCAGAGATAAGTTGGTGAATTTTGCAAACAAGATTAATCACTCAAAATATTATGCTACCATGCACCTGCGGCCAAGTCTAAAACGATACAATCAGATTTACTATTCCATCTACTGGCATCCAGCTACCATTACGAGACTGAAAGATAGTTAAACAATTTAATTGCTTGGAGCGTATGTACCCCTGACGTAGAACGTTTTGTTCACGTGTTATATTTCAGATATTTAG
Organism: Calamotropha paludella; assembly: GCA_927399485.1. Taxonomy (NCBI): domain Eukaryota; kingdom Metazoa; phylum Arthropoda; class Insecta; order Lepidoptera; family Crambidae; genus Calamotropha; species Calamotropha paludella. The sequence goes on along the minus strand of OV656803.1, from coordinate 23,912,998 downwards.
GTCTAGAACTCTTGTTTGATTCTGAAATCTCTCTTGATATATAATACCTATAAGTGAAAAAAGTTTAAACTATTTCGTAGTAACGTAAATACGAAATATTATAGATGCTTACCCTCAACATCAAATCTTATTTCTGTTGCTTTTTTATTTTTAATGGAAGCATTCAAAGTTACGAGGGTACGATAACTTTAAATGACTTCTTCAAAAAGTAGAATTATAAGATTGCAGAGTTACGCGCTAACCAAAGTTTTAAGTAGGTAGTTACGTTTTCAATATTTAATAAAATAGAAAGCTATTATCGTACAAATTTGTTTCAGTTATTTAATAATTTTTACTTTGACATAAACATGTAGACACCACAATGTTACATAAAATTTGATTAAATTAGTAAATTAATTACGTAATTAAATTATAGTGCAATTAGAAATACAAAAATAAAGTGTATACATTATACTTTTAGAAAATCCATTTATCTTCGGATTTCATCGATATTTTATAAAAAAAACGCTATACTTTCACTCATGTAGCTTTTTTATTTGTTCTTGATGAAACTCTGTAGTCAAATTAAGTTATGAGATTTTTGTGTTAGTGAATGTCAAACGTAATCATGTTTTAATATCATAATCATAGTGTTTACCTATATTTCGTCTATAACATAAAAGTATTCTATTCACTTGAAGTTTACGTACATAAGAGTGCAGGAATGTTACTGACCATAGGTTAAAATTAATATTTTAAATCATTGTGGAATTCTTCAAATGAAGCTCCAAAAAAAGTAGGTCGAAAATGTTTTAAAAACCTTCGTAAATCATTTCGTCAATTGCAATGATTAGTTCAGAAACAAAAACTTTTAATGCAGTTACACAAATGGAATACATAACAAGGTATAAGGAATCAAGTATTCATTTTTTATATAAATTTACAAAATATAGGCATATTAACCTTAATTGCGTGCATTAGTAAAAATCAAATGAATTACGTTGGAATTACCACTGGACGACCACTAGTATTAAAAAGTTACAAAACTTGATTAAGCAGAATGCGAAAGCATGTCATCATGTGAAAAATTATAGCAAACGCCACCGGTGGCCCATCAATTCATGAATGAATATTGCTTTTTGAGTAAACTTCGTGCTAAGCCTTATATATATATTTTTTTTTTATTTAAAGCAACGTTATGGCCCATGCAAGGACCTTGAGTAAAAAAATCGGTTGTGAACCATGTGCCTTCAAAGTTTTAAATAATTAGTTTTGCCAAATAACACTATTTTGGATTACAAACACAATATTAGCTTTTTAGTATTATACAACAGTAAAATATTTATAATATTTGATCCTTTCGCTATGTATAGCTGTTAAACTTTAAAACAAAAAATATCGATGGCCCAAACGAACAAAGCAGCAGCAGCAATGTCTATAATATTAAGACAATATTTATATATTGTGCATGAATCGTTAGGAAAAAACAGTATTTTATGTTTATAAAAATCAAGGCCTCACAATTCCTTAGTTTTAAGAAAATATTTAAAAACTTCTTTACTTTTATATCCGTCAAACACTCTACTAAAGTTAACTATTTTCGTCTATTATTATTATTATTACCAACTATTTTATTTTGCGAAAAACTTTTACCATCTGTTTATCGACATTTTATCATGAATTGATGTTAATGTATTCAAATTTTACGTCCTTTTTCGACAGATGAGATGTCATTAATCGCAACCTGATATTATATCTCTTTCCCTCCAAACATCACATGATTTATAGCGCCCTAAGAAAGTGTAGAACTGTGATTAAAACAAAGGAAAATACAACAAAAGTAAGAAATGAGTACTAAAAACTTGATTTAATTAATAAACTATGAAATGACAATATCATTTTATACGTCCTCAACAACATTTAAAAATATTTTTATGAAAAGCAATATTTAATTATTCAAAATTCAGTTGAAATAAAAAAAACAATGTATATGAAATAAAAATCAAACAATTTTGAATTATTTGTCATGAACTTATTGAGTCTAGTTTCCCATATAGATAGAGATATTTGCAATAAGTTTTATATTTATTAAATCTCTTTGCCCACTTTCGTACTGCTCCAGATTATTTGATGTATATGACTTGTTCCTGTTAGGCTGATTATTATGTTCTTCCACCTTCCTATATAACTCCTGGAATTGAACCGAAATTGATTGATGTAGTAATGATTAAAATGCTAATATGTCCATAAATCAGTGCTGTATATGCTGATTGGCATTTGTTTTAGCATTGGCATTCATTCGGGATATTTTATTCCTTCTTCATCGAGGAACGGAGCGATTGATGGAAAAAAAAGTTATAATCATCATCCAAACTATAACTGTTATAATGTTAAATTGAATTAGCACTATCAACTTTTATTTACTTACTTCCATACTACTGTCATCCTGCAACTAAATTTTGCAACAACATTTTTGAAATCCTAAAAATTTGATTGTTATTGCAATATTTAGAATGCAACATGAGATGATATTGATGCGGGATGTCAATAGTTTGCCTTTTTTTGCTCTCCCAATACACTAGTGTATTGGGAATACTAGTCAAACTCAAAATTGAGTAGCAAACCTGTCACACATGTTTTCCGCCTAAGATTATTAATTTTTTCTATTAATTTTCTATTTAATTCAAACTTACATATGTATTTTAAAATTAACTACGATAAAAATTTGATAAAATTAATAATAAGTATTTTTTTATTTTTGTGTATAAGTGAAAACTCCGCTCCATGCCCTGTCACAACTACGATTTTATAAACTAAATATGTTTTTGAGTAGAGCTTCCTCAAAAACACGGCATTTTTTTCTAATCTCTATATAACGCTAAGCACAGAGGATTAATTTGAGGCAATTTTTTCTTTAATAATACCTACTATTGTACCAAAGTTTCGGTCTTGATCTCACCGGCCAGTTTTTTTACTACTCCGTGGACGCTATGTTTTCCAATATTTAATTTCGGTAAGATAATACATTTCGCATTTTTTGTGTAATTTTTGTTCCTTAAAATGGCAACACGATAACTGTCATTTTAAAAAAGTAGTGTCAGTGCATCAGCTGTATTTGATAATAATATTTTGGAGATTAAATTAAAAAATAAGTAAAATTATAAAGCATAATCAAACCACTCCATGGGCTATCTCGAAGAATTTATTGGTAAGTATTCCTATCGAATAATAATCAAAAAGTATGTGCTAATTGGATATCTTTATGATTTTCTACTTTCTAACCTCCAAATATAAAAGTATTTAGTGTCACGCGGGTAAAAGTTCAAAAATCTCCACTCCATGGACCTCTACTCCGTGGTCACGAGTAGTCCACGGAGTGGAAGGAGGTCCATGGAATGGAAATTGTTGAAAGCTTGTTTATTATTATAAGTTATTTTAAGTTTAAAAGTTAAAGCTAATAAAAGCATTAATATTTTTTTATGTCAGTAGATTCGGGGTTATTTTTTATGACCAAGCATGGTGGACTGTTTGTGGGCGAGTGTAATGTAAAAATAATGCATTAAATTGTAAGCAGTATACTACGGTTCACAATCTTTCGACAGCTTACAACCTCGCAATATAAATTATAATCTACGGTATTTACAATTTTACGGTGACAATATACACATATATAAATTTATGTATGTAGTTCTAATTTTTTTATAGATAGTTTTGTTTTCAGAAGTATCATAAATGGCGGGAAATCAGGCAAAGACTAAGAAAGATGAGCAAAGGCGAAAAAAAAGGAGTGCGAACAAAGGCGCAGGGACAAAATTAAGGCTGATCCCGTAGCATACGAAGCGGCCAAAGCAAAAGAAAGAGAAAGATGGCAGAAAAGAAAGGCTGAACAAAAGGTCAAGACTATTAAGGATATGACATCAAGGGAACAGAGAAAGGAACGAGCTATTTGGAGAAAAGAGTACAGAGTTAAACAACAAGTTAAAAAAAGACAAGAAAGTGCAATAAGAATCGCAACTGAAAACTCACCCCCAACTACCGATGATGAATCTTTTCAAGCAAATGTACAAAATTTGGATCATGCTATAGAGTCATCACTAGAGACTTCAGGTTCTTCAACACCTGTATCTTCAACTAGCTCCCGTCAAAAATTTGTTGGACAAAAAATAAAAAAGCGTAACTATAGTTTACTGAAGCGTGTTATTGAAAAGCAGCAAGAAACTATCAAAAAGTTACAGGTTAAACTTAATACACTTAGAGTTCAGAAATCCCGAAATGCTGTAAAAGCGTTGCAAAGGAGTGAAGAAATATTACCACGAAGAGCTAGAATTGCCGACCGATCCAATGTCACATGTGCTATAAGAAAGAAAGATGTGTTAACGTTTTTGGAATTAGACGAAAATAGCAGAATCATGCCCGGGAAGAAAGATACAATTACACGCAATCAAGTAAAAAAACAGAGACGCCTGCTATCAGACACTTTACGTAATCTCTTCGAAAAGTTCATATCCCTTGGACATCCTTACAATATCAGTTACGCGACTTTTTGTCGTCTCAAACCCTTTTGGATTCTAGAGCCAAATCTATCTAAAAGAGAAACATGTCTATGCAGTACTCATGAGAATTTTCAATTTATAATTGATAGGTTGCATATTTCTAAGTTGATTAGCGAGAAAACTTCTAATGATGTCGCAAAAAGTGTCACATGTTCTACAGATAATGATAAATGTATGATTAGGGAATGTAAATTTTGCTGTCACAAAGTTCCCGCAATAAGTACCTTCGAAGATGGCCCCATTTTTTATAAAAAGTGGACTAAGATCTCTGAGCAACGAATCATCTCAGGAGTTGCGAAACAAGTTTCCAGAACAATAAAAAAATATATTTCTACTACAAATTAAAACTTATTACTGAAATGATAGATTTACTGCCAAAATTTTTACAACACAAACATTCTTGGCATCATCAATCAAAAACAATGTCAGATTTAAGAAAACAACTTGAATATGGTGAAGTTCTTATTCACATGGACTTTTCGGAGAATTATATGTGCAAGTACAGCCAAGAAATACAGTCTGTGCATTTTGGTGCATCTCGTCAGCAAATAACTCTACACACTGTTGTGACCGATCATAAATCTCCTTCAACCGGTGATATTGTGACAAAATCGTTCTGCAGTTTATCAGAATCCCTTAGGCATGATGCGTGTGCAGTATTTGCTCATCTCAGAGGAATATTATCTCGCCTTTTAGTATTTACTCCTATAAAATCTATGCACATCCTAATGGACAGTTCATCTACCCAATACCGTAATAAAACAATGTTTTATTTGTTTGCGAATCATTTGGTAGAACATTACCGCTTGCAAAAAGCTAGCTGGCATTTTCATGAAGCGGGGCACGGGAAAGGTGCTCCGGACGGGATAGGTGCTTATGTGAAAAGAACGGCTGATCGACAAGTTGCTCTCGGAAAGGATATTGAAAATCTGGAGACACTATACAAAACCCTGACTGCGGTGGAAACCAAAGTTGACGTATTTTTGGTGAAAAAAGAAGAAATTTGCGGTACCGATGAACTTTTGTCTCTAGTACCGGAACTAAAAACTATCAAAAATACAATGCGTGTTCACCAAGTTCACTGGAATATTTGTGAACCAACTACAATTTATTTGCGTAGACTTAGCTGTCTTAATTGTGAGAAAGAGTGCCAGCACTACGGTATTGGGAAATATACATATCAAAGATGTAAACAAAAAGCACCAGAACTTTTAGCCGGTGATGATCAAATGTTGTCATTCACAAAACAATCTAAAGAGGAATATTCACCTGAGACTATTTACAAGCGACCTAGACGCCAAATAATGTGTCTCAGTGATAGTAGCGACAGCAAAGAGGCAGACCAAGTATTACTTGGAATAATCATAAGTGTAAAAAAATGGCTTTTGAGTATCCTAGACGAAGTTTAAAGTTTTTTAGCGATGATAGCGATAGCGAAGTTGAAGAGATGCGACCGGTTATGAAAGAGATATCTTATAATAATAATTAAACATGAAATGTGATAATGCAGAAACAAATACTGAAAAAATGCCTCCAGATGTGCCTTCTGAAAATAATATTATGATAAATACAATTAAAAACGTCTTTGACGATGATGAGGAAGACAATATTTTCTAATTACTATATTTTGATTATACTAGCAAAGTTGATTAACTATAAGTTTTATTGTGATTTTTTTAAGAAACGGTGATCTCAATATATGTTCCTTGATCTCAATTTATGTTCCCAGATAGTGATACTGTTGTACCTAGTGATATTAAATGATTATAAGTCTAAAATGTTTGTTTCTTTATAATTGATTCTTCGATATCTTCAGATAAAAGTTTACTCCGTGGACACAAATCTACTCCATGCCAAGCTCCGTGGACTCACCTTCACTCCAAGGATATATATTTCCTTATTTTAAAAATTTCTCAATAACCACCACATTTTAAGCTTGGTTTTAATTTTTAAAATACTGTTTATAGGTATATCTTAAAGATTCGCAAGAATAAAGTGGCATAAATTAATCTAAGTATTTAAAAAAACATCGTGACGAACTTTTGAGATTGACCTGTATTATATCTTGTCCAGATTGACTTTGACCTTTAAAGTTATTTATAGAAAACATTTTACTTGCAAACTGAAATTGGTCAAAAACTATACGTTTTTTGTTCTGCATAACGCAGAAATCAGACCTAATGGCTTTTATTTCAGTATCCAACTCCTCCTTCTGAATATAATGAGAAAGACAACTGGTAATATCTTCGCAAGCCTTATTAATTATCATATTATATATGGGATGTTTTCTCTTTTAATTCAAGCTACTTGTTTTAACTTGAATAATGAATAAAAGAGGCTCCGCAAGTTTAAATTATAACTAGGTAGTATGCAATTTTCGGCTTGCACTGACTGCAAAAATAATAGGTAAGTGTAAATATTAAAAATATTAGGGCCAATTATTTTATTAATAAATTTTGTTTTATTGTACCATTTTTAGTGATAGGTAAAAAATATATTTTGTTAGTCAATATACATTAAAATAGAATGTTTGTCGCTGAATAGTATCATGACGTTTTTTATCTGATACTGTCTTCTGATAGATACCTAGACAGCTACTATTATATGTGATTTTCACAACAATAACCTAATCGTAATACGTGTTCACTATGCCTTTTAGCAGTTCCGTAGGTACCTTCATATTCCATGACCATTTGACCTTCGATAGTTACCTATACTATGTTATGATAATAACCGTTGCAGCACATACCATTATGCGTGGAAGAGTTGCTATTGATATCCTTGTAGTCCATAATGAGATTCTTATTAAATTTTATTGGACTACCCTGACGGTAAGCCGAATTGAATGAAAAAATGATAAACAGTCAAAAATTGACGGAGATATCGCGTAACATAATATGCAAATTAAATACAATCTAACTAAGAATAATCTCCTTTTTTGAATTTTGTCAATAAATGGAAGTAAATATTATGAAAAAAGCAAGAAAGAAAAGCAAAAGAAACTATTGTTTTTGCAGAAGAAAGGCGTTATTCTGTTATCCTAATAGTATGATGTACGAACAAATAAAGTAACATTTCCTTATGGTTTTCTTCAGTGTTATATAGATTGTACTTTTTCGGAAGTATTACCCTCATGACATAAAAATTAACAGCAATAAATTTGTGAAAAAAAATGACAATGTAATTATGTTTCTGCATTAATATTAAACGTCATGTAAGAATATTGGCGGTCGTTATCAGTTAATACGTAACTTTGACTGAAAAAATTATAAAGAAAGTGCTTTTAAAATTGATTGATGGAAAACTTCTCCAATTTGGCGCATCAATACTTAGTCAGATGTATGTAAGGCCTCGAGTCTGGGTGTAATGGTACCGTCGTTGTTTCTGAATTCCATAAAACAACTGCTTTAGCCAGACATTCAGTGGTGATCATTTAATCTAGTTATAATTTCATGTGGTCGTGATATTGTTGTATTAATTAATGCTCTCCAAATTATTCATAGTCCAGTAGCTAACAAATTGAATTCGTCTTTATCTTGTTAGAGTCAGAGGGGATTTATTTTCAGAAGCATATATTTAGTTTGGTTTTGGAAGACAGCAGGGGGTGGTAGTGGCTTAGTGAGTTCGCTTTATAGAAAATCGTAAAGTATCGTGAAGAATAGAATAAACTTTCAAAGAATTTAAATATCGTAAAGAAATTTGAAGTATCTTTATTTATGTGTGTTGAGCAGTCTTTCTTTTTTCTTCTTCGAGTTTTATCAGTAGCAATTTAAACTTCAGTTGAAATTAGCTTTAAAGTAGTAATAATATCGTGGTCTGTTCTTAACAATTGCACATGAATTGTAGATCCTCTCAAGCGCTAGCACGAACTCGAAATCGTCGCTTTGTAAAGAAAAATGAAGGAAAATATTTGAATTGCTAATTGGAGTGGCGGGAAAGGCGACATTTTGGCAAACGGGAAAAAGGTTACCTTTAGAGGTTCAGAGGCATTAGTAAGCAGAATACGATTAAAAAACTGCCAGGCTTGCACCCACAGTGAGAAGGAAGAGTTCGGCCTAAGAGTGTGCCGGAAAATCATACGTGGTACAAATACTAATTTAAGCCACATACACGAATGAACAGGCTACAATCACATTACAATTTAAATCATATTGACAGAATGACTTAAAAATTAAAATAACTCCACCTCTTTTCATGCCATACACACTACCGTCAAGTATGACGGATTTGAGAAGCTTCTGGATAATTTTGAGTATCGGATATCGTAGGGACTGACGTCTGGGATATCTTGGGTAAAGTTCTTGGATCTGGGGTATTCAACCTTGCTTTCAACAGGCCTATCTGTGGAGCATAGAAACTCTCGATCTCCCTCGTGATTTCAGACTGAGATGAAAGAAATGTTATAGCTATGTATTCTTGTAGAGTTACCTATGTGTATTAATATTGGAGTGTACACCTTTACCATCCTGCGAGCATTGCTTCTTTAAAGGAGTTATTTATAATTGAAAACAAGTTTTGTTAAAATTATTTATTTAAATTTTAAGTAATTGTACTGAAACCCAAAAAAAACACTTGTTTAAAGTTTTTCTGAATTCATGATTAAAATTTGTTTTAACCGTTTTTCGCTAGATTGTTCAATGGCGACAAAAGGAAATTGTTTTAACTTTGAACAAGTCTACAAGGTCAGAGTTAATATTGTAGATAACTTGACTTATATTATGTCGTGTGTCAATTGTCCTTTTGATCATTTTAGTGACTATTTTGGCAGTCAGAGACCCATCTAAACTAAAGTTAATGACTTTTTAGCCGTTTTAATTTTTTTTTCTAAATTTTGTTTCAATTTTACCTGTGGTTTAATACAATGACGTTTTTTTAACTTCCCGCTAAGAAAATCGGGAAGTTATTGTTATTAGTTTTTACCCCGTTTTCCAAAAATCGAGTTTTCAACAGATCTCGTCGTTTAGAGGCCTTAGAAATCTTCCCTGACCCTTCCCGCGATGGTTTCTGTATGTATGTGTGTGTGTGTGTGTGTGTGTATGTGTGTGTGTGTGTGTGTGTGTGTCAACCTCTTATAACTTTTGAACGGTTTGACCGAATCGAACCAAACCAAAGGCGTGCCAAAGAGTTTCATCAAACTTAGATTTCCTGATTCTATTCTCCGATTCGGACCGGTAGTATTTGAAAAAAGTAAAACAAACTAAAAGACAATTCGAAAAGAAACTTTTTTAAATGTGGTTTTTTTTTAAATCTTTTGAACGGCTTTACCGATAAATTCCAAAAACTAATAGCTATGATCCTCAAAAAACCACGTCGATCGCGCCCAAGTGCGTCAAAATCGGTTGATTCTTTCGTGAGATATCGTTGACGAAAAAAATCGAAAAAAGTTTTTTTTTTGTAATAACTCCGAAATTTTTCATCTGATAATTTTTTTTGTTCCAAACTTTGTCTGACATTTGAAAATCTACATCAATTGCCGCCAACCGCGTAATAATCGGTTGATTCATTCAAAAGTTATGGCAGTTTGAAAATTTTGAAAATCGTGTTTCACGAAACTTTTATTGGCCTTTTGAGCTCGATGAGCTCAAAATCATAGAATAGCTACTTCTTGAGCTCGGAGAGCTCAAAATAATACATAAATTATATTTTTAGCTCGAAGAGCTCAGAAACATTGTATTGAGTGGAATTTTGAGCGCAAAAGCATAGAACTAGCGGGAAGTTACAGGGATGGCCTTTAGGGTCAACCGTTTTCCAGATATTTTATAAATGTATCATTCTATTTACCCAAAATAAATAACAAACAATGTTATATTTTATAATCTCTTAAGTATATTTTAGATCCTCTTTAACATCAAAAAAAAATAACAAAAAATTTAAAATACATAAACAAATAATATTTTATGGTGGTTAACAAATATTTGAAAACGTGATCTGCATCGGAGTTCAGTATCTGTGGATCTTAGGGCGATCTTAGATCTTAGGTTGGAGCATTGTGGTTATCGTAATGCGATCAGACGGTTTTTTTAAATGTATTTAACAAGTATGGTGTAACAAGAAATCAGTGCGACCACGGTATCGACTTAATAGAATGTCACCTTATAATTATGTCGTGTTTTCGTTATTGGAAATATTGCTTATAGTCAATGCTTGTGAAAGTGATTAAGTATTAGAGTGGTTTAAATAAACTTATAATAGACCCCAGTATCTCTAAGACGAGTTACTTTGTTGTGTACGACGTATAAAATGAGATATTAACGCTGGCAAGAATACTAACCAATTACCATGATAATGCAGTTTGTTTAAGTTTTACGTTTACATTTTAGGATGCCGATTTCATTAAGAGATAGATATATTTGCAAAATACTTCTTTTCTAGCTAAGGCAAGATAATAAATTAGACAGTAAATAGATAAAAATGACCAAAATATAATGCATTTAATTTATGTTAGAGTTACGAGTATATTTGACAAAAACAAATATTAGATAATTGTTTAAGATTACTAAATCCATTCCATGCTTCCAAACATTATTAAATTTTTGTTGACTTCTAATAGCATATTTGTATTTCGTGTGGTGTCCTGCAGAGTAGAGTAGCACCAAACTCCACAATAAAAGGTTTAAAGGCTACTAATGATACAAGACGTAATCAATATACAGTTTCAGTAGACCACAAAATGAGCAACTGGGTATTCCGAATTATGGTCTTAAATTGGGATTGTCAACTAGCCTGCTAAGCGTTGATTGTTTTTATCTTTATTGCCATCGTACATATATGAGCCTAAGAGACGAGAGAGAGGGAGGATTTTCCCGGCCACAAGGGCATTAAAATAAATTTTATTTAATCGCTAGGTTGCGTCGACATAGTGTTATATCCTGTTTAATTTTAATATTTCTGACTTTAAAAATGCCTTTAATATACCCTTCTTATGCTTTTGAACTTTGCTTCAATATCAACTTATGAGTTAGAATAAAATCTTACAGACAAGTCTATAAATATATTTATCTGATTTATCAATTCCATTACTTAGTCATAAAATGCTAAAAAACAAACCTGTTTCATAGTCATACTATTGATGAGAATTCTAATCATGCAATTCAATCAATTGTTTAAAAATTCCCACCACATTAGCATTGACATTCTAAGAACTGTTTCTATTCATCATCTTTGCTATGAATACCCTTCATTATACTCTATAGAGTGCCGCAAGAAAAATTGTTAAGCGGTGGTTTAGAGGTGGTACCAAAATCATCCCCATGTATGTTCCTTGATTTTACGTCGTTGAGAAGTTGTAATTTTTATTAAAAATTTTCATTTATTGTTGAGTTTTATTATTTATTGAGTTGCTTGACAATTTTGATCTTATTGAAATGATTAATTGTATTTCTTTGAATTTTTTCGCCAATATTTGGTCGTCCTAAATACGAAGAATATTTACTTTACAATATGTATGGTCTCTCCAAAGAATAGAAAACTGATGGTACAAAGAAAAAGGTATCAATATTTTTCTTCCAAAAGTAAAAACTATATTTTTCATGAGCTATTATTTACCCGTAAAATTTCACCAGGCTGTACCGTTAGTTTTGCTTTAAAATTTTGAGTATCATCAAGATTGCCCAGTTTTAATTCAAATGATTTATTCATATAAGTAAAACTTAGTAAAAATTTTGAAAGGCGTTGCTATTTTGAAGTGACTGCCCTCTTGTTCGATACGTAAGCGACACCGGCAAAAGCAAAGAATGAAGACTGAATACAGTATTGTTGTCTTCTATTGTTTTTTTCTGCTTCGTAGATTTATTTTTAACTAGTTTAAGATTTGTGTTTCTTCTGAGAGAAATAGCTCTTTGTAATATTTTCATAAAAAACACAAACAGCGGGACTTAAGTCAGGAGACATTTGGGGCTACGCAATTGGCCCGTCACGAACAATCAACTTATCTCTCAATCTAACAATCGATTTGGAGATAAGTGGATTTGTTGCGGCGGGCCAATGTGTTTAAACATCTCTTGCACTACTATGTTGTTCCCTCATTTTGAAAAATTATGTCTGTAAGCCTTACGATTTAGTAACAGCTCTCTTTTTCTTCCAATCTAGAGTGCGTTGACTATTCAGTACTATAGATTTAGGGACACTGTACTGTTCCTGGAAGCTCGATAGTAGTATTAAGTTGAATTTTTGCCTCCACGAAAGATAAATCTATAAGAATCACAAATCTTAGAGCATTTGGAAAGGAAACCATACGAAGCATAAAGAACAATAATGATAATAGGCAAGAGAATTGGACTCAGTTAATATTTGTTCAGCAAAATTTGAAAATAATTATGAAGTTGGTTGTAATGTAATAAAAATGTAATAAAAATACATTTTATTTATCATTTTAACTAAGTTGTATTAAATAATAATATTAGACATCACATACATTTATCTGAATTCAAGTTAAGTAGCTAAAACACTTATGTTATGGAATGTAGGAACAATATCGGTACCAAACACCCGAGAAAATCGTTTTCTATTTGATCCGGATATTTGGCCGGGGTTTGAACCCGGGAATTCAGAGTGGCTTTACCATGGAAACCGGTATGTGAGCTACTCCACCACGAAGGTTGTCAAATAATTAAATTATTTGAATTGAGAATTCTTTCATTTTGTTGCCATCAATTCAAGTATGATGGCTGGAGATAGCTTTATGAAAGGGTAATGGGAAAAGTCTTTGTATTTTCAGAACCACATAAAGGCTTATTATTTTGATAAAATCATGTTGGGTTTTTAATGATTTAATATAGCTTTATATTATATGTAACGGTGAAATATAAATTGAAGATTGTGGGGGTAAGTTGATTTTAAAAGCGCAGCTCAACGTAAATACTCTGATTTTTTCGGGTTTTACGGACGAGTCTGTAAAACCATAAACGGATTAGGGAGTGTACATTCATCAGCTGACTTTTATTATATGGGATATTTAGTTATTTTTTTCTCGAGTACGAAGTATTTACAGGGTCAATATTAATTTTATTTTTATTCATTACCTACGGGCGCACGTACGCGCAGATGGCAGCACATAAACATTAGACTTTTGAACCTCCCTTATGCTGTTTTTATAGAAAAATCTGATAACTCACATGAATTCATTAGCTTCAAACCAAGCAGAGCTTGTATTATAAATACTGAACAGTAAATAGAATATGTAAATAAGTATAAAACAGCCATTTTACGCGGGAACTAATGCTCATCACACAAATTTATGGCTACACCAGCATTCGAACCTACTACTAAAGCTATACCCGCGATTGTTGCAACACGAGACAACATTATCAAGTACTTTACAAATTATAAAGCAATTCTCTAGGAAAAAGAGGGAAGTTACTAACGTTCATGAAAGTAATCTCAAGAGAAACGGAATCATTCGCGCGCAAGTATTTTGACTGTTTTTTTGGTGAACGAACCAAGGTAAGTGAAATGAGAGAGGTATTCTCTATACTCCTGGAATAAAAGATTAAATACCTTTCAAGCAATTTTCGCTTGCACCAAAAATAAATTTGAATCATCCTATTTTATTACACATTAAAAAGTGTGAATAAAAGCAACTGTTACAGTATTGAATATATGGTTTGTGTATTTAAGATTCGGTTAAATAATAAAAAAACTTTCACTTAAAAATAATTTCTTATACTTTTTTAATATTCTAAAGCCATCTTATTATATTTTTAGAATTGCTTAAATCATGTTTCAAAATAAATATACTGATAATGTTAAATTATATAAGTTGCTAAATGCATCACTTAAGAAAGACTGTTTACATCTTTTTTTTAGTATAATCTGAATAAGAAAGTCAATGAAACCGAGCGAATAAGTTTCGAAACTTTGGGTAATACTGAAAACGCTGAAAATGCTTATAACTGCCATGTAGAAGTAATTTTTTCAAAAGTACGATACTTATACAGAATATTCATACTTTTATGCATTTTGAGCATTTCCGATTACTGGTCTTTACTAACTTTGCCTTTGCGATCTTAGGTTGCTGTCTCGAGGTTTAAACTTAATTAGAATTTGTTATAACATAGATACTATGAAATGTTGAGAATTCGAAATTTGAGTTATCAAATATAAGGAAAAAGGAAGAAACAAAGGCGGAATGACAAAGATTAATAATTCTTAAGTTTTTTCATTAGTATCTATTATATCAAAGTTTATACGACGCACAATAAGGCCTAAAACACACGAATGTATGAAAAAAGGAATAATTGTATCTAAACCAATATCATTGATTTTTGATGACGCAGAAATAATAATTACTTTCATCTTAGTAACATATATTAAAGGAATAAATTATTTTATCCGTGTTCTTATAAATCTGATTTTTTGTATATGAACTTTAATTGTATTCTTTTATATCCTTCATTCTGTAATTAAGATTACAAAAGCTTCCGATAAATGCTGAAAAGCTGGTGCAGGTGTAATTTGTGTAAAAATAAATATATAATACGGCTGATAATGGTAGACTGTAGATTCGTTATGAATACACAGTAAAGTCATCATTATTTTTCTCCCACTTCCACTGTTTAAATCAAATTTATTCATGTTTTTTTACATATTTTTTTGCATTAACCAAGTTATTAAGTGAAAAGATAACATCAAACGTCTAAAGTTATTTAAAGTATTAGATGCTCTTAACAAAGAAATTAAACGAAAATTGAAATTGCTTATAACTGCCATGTAGAATCAATTTTGCAAAAGTACAATACTTACACAGAGTTTTCATGCTTTGATACATTTTGAGACCTTGTCGCGAGGTATACCTTAATTAGAATTTGTTATAACATACTATGGAATGTTTAAACTCATTTCTTATTAAATGAGCACTTATTAAAAACGCACGTTTAACACGTACGTAAAAATATACTTTACTAGGCGATGCAGTCGCTAAGCATAAATCTACGCTAGCACCATATATTGGAGCGGAGCGTAATACCTAAAAAGAACAAAAAATTTTGTTTCGATGGGAATTTTTGCGAATTTCAAAACTCCGTCACAATCTGGTCCTAAACCTGTTGATTCGATTACACACAAAAATATTAAAATCGGTTAAGAACTCTGGAAGTTATGGCGTAACAGACATTGTGCCATTGAAGCTGATCCATGGGAGCTTCGCTCACTTCGTTTGCTCCGCTCCAATCAAATAAAACCAAATTAATTTTACTTGTAACAATATTGTTGTTGAGAATTAATATTAATACAATTATGTATTTTCAAATATATTTTGAATCTATTCCTTGTTGGTAATAAATTAGTCAAAACGTAAGTATCTAAAATCTTTAAATGCATTCAAACGCAGGTGATATAAAAGTTAATAAACTTAAATGATATGAACTTCCACATTCTTCAGAAATAAAATTTGAACTAAGAATTTGCTGTTGAATAAAATAATTTTCTTCTTTAAAAAACCTATATCTACTATTATTACTTCTGAATGATGATGAAACGAACTAAAAAGTAAAAAATAGGCTTGCATACGGATAACAGCTAGGACCAAAGTACACATCAAAACGAAACACGAGCCCAAGCTCGATGGATTATGTCGTTTTATTACGAAATTCCTATGGCCATCTTCCAGCTTCAGCATCAGACCGTAGTTACTTTATAGAATTATGTACGTAAAACGTACAAAAAATGTACTCGACAATACGAATCAAACGAGCCCAAACTCGATGGAGTTACATCGTTTTATTGCGGAGTTTCTATGGCCACCTTTCCGCTCCAGCATCAAATCAGCTCCTCCATGTCATCATAATATTGCACTGTCACGCGATATACGTAAAAAAAATTTTCAACTCAATCGAAAACTTGGAAGTGGGTCAAAGGAAAATGGGCAAAATTGTAAGAAGCCTGGGCGTTCCGCAGACAAACTTGACATTGTTGTTTTTTGAT
The DNA here is from genome assembly GCA_927399485.1 of Calamotropha paludella. Classification (NCBI taxonomy): domain Eukaryota; kingdom Metazoa; phylum Arthropoda; class Insecta; order Lepidoptera; family Crambidae; genus Calamotropha; species Calamotropha paludella. Next base: position 23,896,547 of record OV656803.1, on the reverse strand, counting down.
GTAGTATAGTTAATGAGTATAAGTTTCATCGCCGCTAAGTACTTTTATTACAAACAAAACACATTATTGTTTTTGAGCTTATATTCGGAGCAAACATGAAAAAAATAGTAAAACAACAAAATTTTTGTAGTGCCATTTATTAAATATAAAACATTTATAATACGACATTATTAATAAGTTATTATAATTATCGTACAATCATAGTTAATACTAAAAAAAAAAATCGATAAAGTAATCGATGTGATAACAAAAATTAAGTGTTACATTATTAGTAGTCATGCTCTATGATGACACTTAAATCCGCTGCTGGTAATCTAATGTCTTTAGCTTGATTTCTTGCCCAGTCTGAATACCATACTACGTACATAACATGTGCACAACATTCTATCGTGCGCGTTCCACAACAATAATAATGAGCTTCTTCTCTTGCTAGCTTCTCTTCCTTCTCTTTGTCGGTCAATTACGATATAGGAATAATAAATCCTGGACCTTACATGTCGGACTTTATTCGAAAACGTAACGAGCAAACGTCCTGCTCTTTGATATATACATACATTAAGACCGAATATTTATTGCACACGATTCACTTCAATATTATTTAAACCCTCTCTTGAATGCTCAGCATAATAACTGCGAGCTAACTTAGTACGTACTTAGAGCGAAAAGTATAATATTCTGACAGATTTAGAAAATTGTGGAAAATATGCTGATCGCTAGTTATACTTTAAAATGATGCTCTTTGCCTATTCATATTGTTATTAACAACAAAGTCCGCTAGTTGATATGGTTTATTTATGCGATCATTTATAATGTCCAGAAATGCGAGTGCATGCACACTATCATGGATTGGCTCCTTAAAAGTGTTAATAAATGAGGTAGCAATTTTGAAGTGATGAAATATGTGGTTAAGAGCTCGATTAATGTTATCTTGTCGGAAAAATGAAATTCACGCTTAAATCGACTATTTGTTACTTCTACATAGCGACATAGTTTAACCTTTCTAGATCTGTTCGCCGGTATTTAGTTTCAGGCATATATTCTGAGTAATCTTATTATTCCGAATCAGTTAGGACATCTCGAAACCCACGATCTAAAATAAAAATATCGCCGGAACTAAAGAACCATTGAAATGTGCTTCCCTCGTCATATAACATCCTTTGTAGATTTAATATATAGCATCTAATATATAACCATCGCAACTTGCAATAATGAATAGTTTTAAAAGATTTGAAAAGCAAAGTACATGTCTTTCTTTGGAATGAATGATTGGAATTCTTCTGAATATATGTTCCGTCTATTATAACTATTTCTGTCTTCTTGTGCTGAGTTAGGATTTCCAAACAAAGCGTTCCGTACGTAAAGGTTACATCGAGCAACTATTCTTCTGTCCATGTAATTGAAATCCAGAAGTCTAGGCATGAACAACGCAAATAAACAATCTCTTGCCCTTTGTAAGTGTCTGTCTAGTGTTCTTCTACTCCTTTGAAAGAGCGTTGCTAACCTTTTGTTGCTTTCACCATTATGCAACTTCATTAGATAAATGGCTTGAGCTGTTTTAGAATAAAAGTCAGTCAAGAAAGGCGGTTCTGTTTATATGTTATTTTATGTTGTTCTGTTTTGTATTTTAATGTTGCTCATATTTCCGATATTTTCTAAAATCAAAATACAGCTTCTTGACGCAGCTGCTTTCATAAGACCCATAATTTCTAAAAAATGTGCACTATAGAAATCGTGCCTACCACAGCGTGGTTGACAAACATATTCCAGACGATTGTATTCAAACAGGAACAAACATAATTACATCTTGGTAAAATAAATACAGTCTGACTTTACATTAGTTATAGCCTTAGTTATAAATTATAGCTAATAAACGTTTCATAATATGGCGCTAAACGGGAAGAAATTGTGATATTAATAATATGTGTAGCCCACACTTTTATAAAGTGTTTTTTTGTGAAACAAAACATAAATCATTTTCCTATAGCAAGAAATCATGAATTATAATTTTAATATATCGAGTAATGGTACACATATGTTTATTATTGTATGTTTAGCCGTTACACTAGTATTCATAGCTTTGCGCTGCTTACTTTGGGTTAGGTTAATTGATGTGAATTTAATAAATATAAGAAAACTATAAATAAAAACTAAATGTAAATTTAAATTTTGCGAGAGAATATTATTTCTTTTGGGTTTATGCACATTAAACCTAAACATCATATCACAGGTGACAAAATATATCAACTAATAAATATTTTTCAATCATACAATTTATGGAATCTGAATCTATTCTATTTAGGCTCAAAAAATAAATATGGATATCAACGAGAGTTGTAAAAGCAATGAATGCCTATAACTGATCACAAAACTCTTGGAGTTTAGTCTATGTCCTTAATATTTACTTTGGGTAACTAATATAACATCTGTTAGTTTTATTAAATAGAGATAAAGGCAACATCCTTTAATGTTATACTTCTTAAAATAATTATATCTATATTTATTTTTTACCTTTTTATGTTTTCATTCGTTAATTGATTTCCTTATTTGTCAATAATATTGATTAATGATTTATATTTGGCGAGTTATATGAATTCAGTTTAATATAAAGGCTATGAAAAAATTTATCAAAGTGCTTTTTAAAAATGAAAGTTAGTTTCTACGAGAATTTCATAATATTGTTTGCCTCATGCTACCGACATATTTTATACCATTATTAGGTTTTAACGTATACTTTTAGTAGGTTTTTATGATAAGTTTTTTCTCTGAAAATATAACAGGGTAATTTTACCGATTTATTTCGTGTATCGTGCGGTGTAGAAGGCTCTAGACACATAATCAAACGATATACAACCGACGTGGCAAGTAGATACAGTTTAGTTTCGAAAAGCCAAACGGGAATAATCTTGAAACAATTTATGGAGTGTGATTTCAAGCGATTTCGATGTGTTTTAGCGGACAACTGAATAAGTGTTTAAGTGTGTTTTAGGTTTAGTTCGCGCCAGTGCTTAGTGGCCATTGTGTTTTTTATGCGAAGCATTGTAGAAAAATTGATTGGCTGCTTAAGATATATGTTATAAGTTTACTTAAAAAATATCTATACATGCAAACATAATTTTTATGTGTCTCAAATTAAATATCGGCAAATTTAAATTTGATAAAAATATTTAAAAAAAGTGGTAGTGTTAAATTATAAGCTAGAAGACATACGTGGTCGACTAATATGTACTATCAGCCTCTGGCGCCTTATCAGTCCTAAGTCGAAAGTCGCTTGCATACTGCACGATGTCTATCGCTTCAGATCACGCCCCGCTCCATTCATTCAACAATGGCGCCACGAACGCGTAAAGCAGATTGACAGTTGACAGTACTGACATCAAGGCCGATTTTAAAACTAGTTGTTTATGATTGGCCGTAGTATAAATCGTAGTAAAATACGAAGCCAATTAGGGATAGGTATGGGTCGTGTGGGAGCGTCCGATGCGATCAGTTCAAACGAATATTTCTACAAAGTGGTAAGGCACGAGATACCTCGATAGTACATACCGATTTTTATTATGATGTACCTCACCTGTAGTTTTCGGGTTCTGAAACATAGTAAAAATGTTTCTATTATATTGGGTTCTGGCCTGAGTTAAGGTTTATTTAATTTATTCGGATAATTGAACAGTTATTGTTAATGCTATCTCTACACTACAAAATTTTGTCGACCCGTTTTCTCGTGTATTAGAATTTGTCGTCTATCGTCTCTAACATAGTTGCGCTTAAAAGTCGACTTCTTATGTCAAAAGAGTAGTTTACTTAGACGCGGCATTTTGTCGACATTTTGACAAAGATATTCGAAATTTTTCTCGTCCATGCGTTAGTACGTAGACAAGGTGACGACAAACGGTTTGTATGCTATTTCAATTGAAGCGACGGCCTTATTTATTACGATTATGTACTCACAGTATTTTAAGGGTGAACCGTACGTAAATATATTTTCAATACTTATATTTATATCATATTTTTACTCACATAAATTTATTCGTATATGTGTAAGTATAGATTTAGGTGTATTTATGTACATAATATAGTACCTAATAGATACATATATGTATAGGTGTAAGTATAGATATATACAGGTGAATAAGTATAGTTAAGTCGAGCACAAACAAAATCAACGGCGAGCGTAGGTACAACTGGCCACCCTGTTTCTCGACTTATTAACGATCAACCTACTGAATTAAAAATTTAAATTAAACCTAACAATATCAAAACTGTAACAATATTTTATCGTATCGCCGTAAAAAGTAACCAACACCATAGACTTAGGAGAAACTCTCAACCACGGATAATGTAGTTCGTCAATCAACGTCAAAATTGATGTAATCCACATTTCCGAAAAGTAAATAAAAGTGTAAAACACACAACACTACCTAATTGATTGAACGATAGCTATGTGATGTGGCTATGTTAGATAATAAAGTAGTTTATAATCATATATCTTGATATATGGTTATAAACTTATTTTATACTACTAGCAACACCAGATATATATCGATATCGACAAACTTCTCTTTAATCGTGCACGAGGAATCTCAACTAATGCATGCCGGCTGCTCTGGCTGGCAGTAGCTGCTGGTGGCGGATTCACGAGCATAACATGTTCATTATGATTAAAAATTAAATTAATAGTAATTTGTTAAGTAACTTGAGTATCCAATGATTTCATCTGCCTGATTTCATCTGTTTTAGTTGTATCTTTTAAAATTATTTTTTTAATATTTCTTTTATAACTATTATCAGAATGTACTCAGTCGAGCCTAGTCTTAACTCTTTCAACCTTAAAACTTTTAAATGAAATGGTTATTATTTTATTTGGAGAAGCCTTTCATGTTTGAATTATTGTCACTTCGTAGCGCTTGCCTGGTAACTAAGTACAGTAAAAGTTTTTGGCTTGTTGAAAAAACTTAATAAAATAATCCTTCAATGAGCTAAATTAGACTGAATGTGACATCCCAAAAGTCACTCATTACTGCGAACCCTTTGAAGTGATTATAATTTTACCCTCATCATGCATTAATTCCTTTTGGTTTATAGCTTATTTTCAGCAAATTGATCTTTTTATTAACGACATACCGGTTCTCATGGTAACGCCATTCTTTGGTCTCGGACTCAATCTCTGGCCGGTTCAATGTAAAAAAAAGAATTTTTCAATTACTGCAATCCTACTCAAGAAATATTTACTGCCCTGTACTACCTCAAAAATATATAAAAATATTAAATTACTCGTATTAATGTTCTGCACCACCGACTTCATGTATCCCGTATAAATTATGCTGTTGGGAAATAAAAGGTATCCCGGAGGGACGGAGGGAGGATGGTAGGCACGCAGTAAAAATATGAATAGTGGATTTATGAAATGTTTATGACGTTATTGGAAAAATACAGTATAAACTTGACTTCTGATAACTGTAACGTATTTTCAGGATAAAGTTATTTTCGAATTTAAAATTAAATTAATATTTGTTCAATAATGTAAATAATACGGACAAGGACTACTACTAAAAGTAGTTTAGGAATGGGAATAGTTATTTTGTAATATATCAATAGTAGCGATAGGAAATCTTTCAGAAAGATGAAGGTACCTCAAGCTCCCAAATAGAACTTACAAACTTAAGTTAACGCATTGTAGACGCTTATATACCTAATGCCTTGTCAAAAAGAATTAGATCCGTCACGTATGCCGTTAAAAAATAAGATTTATATCTGATGTAGAATTAATAAAAATGGTGTATTTTCCTATGGAGTGTTTCTGCGGCTAATATTATTAACATATTTATTGAGCATTGCCCTCTTTTTGTAACGTAATGTTTAGAGATTAAGTATAAAATAAAATATTATAACACTTTTTCTACAAAAAGTGATAAACACTCGTTCAACACTAAAACCAAAAATAAACATTGCGAAAGATATAAGGCTTATTTTGAGGTAGATTTAACGTTTTATAGTAAGGTGCCACACCACGTAATTGAACTGCATTTAGATAAATAGAACGTCCCTTATGATGAGCAAACAGATTACAGAAATGATGATAGCTTCAAGGATAAAAATGCGTGGAGTTAATTGAATAAATATACAGTTAAGTAATATTTTGTAAAGTTAATTTTTCTATTGTATTTCTATTAGCGCTAGGAAGGTTTTTTCAGTTAAAAATTCTGTAGCAGATTAAAATAAGAAAAAACAAACCTTACCGAGTTTCTTGCGGTTTCTTCTCGGTACAAGGTCTCTTGTCGTAGAACTTAAGAAGCCATAGAATAGTTGTTTACTTTTAATTACAATCTTGTAAAAGCTCATATTTAATTAAAAAGCTTTTAATTGTTATCTTTTATTATATTAAATTGAAATATTCACAGATATCTTTAGTCTATATTTATTTGTCAAAATCAGAACAAATTTATATATCTAACAATAGGGACAATATCAATATTAAGGGACAGCATGCAAGCTTGAATGCACTGAAAATATTTCTCTTGTGCCCGTACATTTTGATATGATAACCTAATTAACAAACGTCGAAGTAATTGTTACGTGCTGCCCTATATGAATTTAATTGTGCCATCAATTGTTAGCAGTAAATTTCGAATAGAAACAATATTTTCTTATTATTTCATCACCATTTACTTTACACAATTATTATCGGTAACAATGCCTTGTGTGGTTAATAGACCATACACCTCTGTATGTAAATATAGCCTACTATCAGGGACCGTACCATAGAAGGTTTAGTAAACAATCTATAATATGTTAATACAATGTTATGCTCAGTATCGTATCAATCTAAATATATTCACTAAGAAATCTAAGAATTTGTGATGTAATGCCTTTTTGATAGAATAAGAATAAGTATGACAACTCTCCCGAAACAATAAAATAATAAGCCAAAGATAATATTATATATGTACTTTAAACACTTAATGGGGCGACACTCGATTTATAGATAATTGTAGAAACATGCCTGTAAAAAGTTTATTCGAGGATTTTCTCTTTACAGTTACATCTATGCTGTGTTTGTTTTCTGTGATATTTAAATTGTCAAGGATTATTCATATGTAAACAAAACAAGCCAATTAGCGTTAAGCTTAATGCAACAGTTATCGCGAACTTGGGTTACTGATCATTTCTAAAACATGAATTAAGTGAAAGATAGATTATTCCAGCTATGACGGACGTAATATTTGCACTCAACAAGTGTTTCAGTTTAGTCGGATAATGAGCTTTTGTGGTTGCCATGTCAGCAGTCAGCACCATCTAATTGCATGTTTTATGTTTCTAATTTCTATAATCGACACAAACATGTACAGACCGGAGTATGACACTTGTCAGTACTGTTATAGTTTGCCGCTGTTTGTGGTTGCTGATACACTATCTTGATATTTCTGGTACTGGCCATTGGCAAAATCAGTGAAAACGTGGAAATAGAAAAGAACTGGTCTCTTGTTCATAAAAGCATTCCATGACTGACTTACTTCTTTTAAACAGCCACCTAAGCTTGTCTTGGAATAACATGGTATGGTTTTACGATTTCTTTGTTGGGCTATGTATGGCATTACAGTGTTTGACATATACATACTGAAAGCCGCTTTGGCCATTGTAATTGAAGTTTATGCTTCTGGCGTAGATTTTCTACAAACGAAGCAGATGAACTTAATGCTTGGTAGACAATTTTGTCCCAATAAAAGTATTACCTACATATTCTTATAAAAGGTTCAAGGTTTAATGTAACCCAAAGTATAAAATATGACGTCAAAGATGACAAAGTGTAAATTTTGGCCTCCGTCCTCCGTGCCACTCGAGGCTCACAAACCGGTTTTCATGGTAACGCTACTCCTAGGTCCCGGGTTCAATCCCTGGCCGGATCAATATAGAAAACTAACTTTTCTACATTGGCTCGGTTCTAGGCGTTGTGGTACCGTCGCGTCGTTGTTTTTTAATACCATAACACAAGAACTTCAGAAAATATGCATTTGAAACGAATCAGTACATTATAATTATGATAATACTTTGTGTGTATGTTACCATATTTACCATATATAGTTACCATAGTTACCATAAGCCTAAGAATAACAGTTTTTATAATAAAATAACCTTACCATAGCAACGCGTGGCCGGGGTAGCTAGTATATATTAATATTATAATATATTACCTTTAAACTTCTTAATATTTCAAAAAAACTAGTATTAGATAATAACACACCAATAACTAAAAAAGAAGAGGTATAACACATGTTCAATTACGATATTGCTTATTTTTTTCTATTTAAAAATGATAATATATTTTATGTTTTAAAAGTGAATTGAAAGCTGCGGCCTTTTAATACCAATATAGGAATAACATGGTCTCGTTTCAACCGGCGCGCAGGTAGAAAGAAACCACGTTATATGTATTTTGATATTAATCCTCCTTTTTAAGTAATTCAAATTAGACATTGCATTCAAATATAACCTGATAATTAAATAAATAATCTCACTGATCATCGTCCAGCCTAAATATTACAGAGAGGTTAATTTTGTTATATAGCAAGGAATAGGAAATAATTTCAAGAAATTTGACCTCTTAAGAAGCTGAACAGAGCAAAAAACTTTGTATGTAAATACGGTATCCTGCGAGCTACAGTTTTGAGAACTTGAAGTTTGACTTTCTCCACAAATAAATTAACATTCATTTTTAAAATTTTCGACATACGACTACAAAAAGATTAAGGAGAAGTACTTGTTTTAAGATTAATACATAAATTGTTAAAATAAGACTAAAAGTTTTTCAAATGATTATACTAAATTATTTTATATGTATATCACGGGGATTTGAGTACGTAATATAAAATTCTTAGCATATTCTTATCATATAAAATTCTTCTTATTCTTAATTCTTAGCATATAAAATTCTTAAAAGTAAGCTCGTTCCAGCGTGGATTCTGTCTTGGCCCCTGGGCTTGATTGGGAGTAAGAGCGAACTCATTCATGATAAAAAATAAAGAAAATGATTTTTATGCAACATTTTTGATAGGATGGCACGACCGTTTTTTTTAATAAAAATAGAATACGCTACATTATTTTTTTGTAAAAATCTAAAATACTTGACTTCATACTTTTCCATGTATAATTGTAGTGGACTTTTTATAAAAACCTTAAACTCTCTTATTTCAACATCTTTAGCTGGGCATTGACGATCAATTTTTCGCGGCAGTTGCACTGACGTCCATCCAAAATTTTATTGTGTCGAATCACTCCAGAGTTTTAACTGACGACGCGCCATGAAACATTCCGTGACTACCATAAACTCAACTCGGCGCGTCGCGCCAGACTGATCGTGACTGTGTGATCGTCATTCCAATGGCGTCGGTTCGCTCGCAGCGCCCGCGGTGATTGAGCGTGTTGTTGAATATAGTAATTTGTGGTATCCTTTGGACGTGCCGTAACGAGAGATTTTTTTGGAAAAATATAGAAACTAGAATGTTTGTGGAAAGTAACGGACAAACATTTTAAAAATAAACAAAATCGACAAAATTGTTTGGAAGATTTGTTTACTGTTTCAAAAAAAATCCAGTATCGCAGTAAGAAATTTTAATTCTTCCTAAATCATTCTCGATTTTAAGAAATGAAAAGTGGCAGTCAATCTCTCATGATGTCTAATAAGTTTTCTCATATTAGCCTCCTGTTTAGCAATATATGGAGTTACCTGTTCTAAAAACTACAAATGTGTCGTTTCGTCCATCCTTAAATAGTTTCTCCAGTCACTTGGTTCTAGCGATAACTCTTTTAAAAAATTGACATGATAAATTATTTTAATAGAACATTCTAGAAGAAATCAACTCGGCTCACAATCGAATCGAACCCGCAAACTTTGAAAGTCCGTTCCGATGCTCTCCCAATTAAGCTACCGAGTCTTGTAAACACCCGTCGAACTTTTAAAGTTCCTTTTCAGTTTTACGGTGTATGCTAGCATTGTCTCATAAATGAGAGGAACATCCTCTCGTATTCAAAAGAAACATTTTTACAAATGTTTAGGCAATCGAATAGGATGAAACAGTCATTTAATTTTTTAATTTAATATATAGGTATTTTTTGCATTTTTAATGCATAAGATAAATTATTTTAATAGAATAATGCTAGAAAAAATCAACTCGGTTCACAAGAGAATTCTCAGGTGGGAGTAGAACCCGCAATCTAGGGTTGACCTGAATGAAATAATTCCTTTTTTTATAGCCTTTCTTTCATCCATTGCTTTCTTTCTTGTTTTTTAGTGAGTATAAGGCAACAAACAGTAGCCGCAGTAAGAATTAATGTTTCTCCTTGGGAATTAGAATACATTTTTTTCGACACAAACAGGTAGTACTCCTCCCAACAGCCCGGCTCATCGAAAACCGAGGAACCGGAGTGACGCCAGTGAGTGGGGAAATCTAGTTGGCCTAAACCATTTGGAGTGGCTCCACAGTTATATGTCTAGACTCACCGTCATTGCCCAGCTTTAGAGGAACTTGAAAATACTTATATCCAAGCACGACGTCATAGAATAATACATTTATTTCTTACCTGGAGCATGTATATTGATTATCACACTCTTTTCTCATAACGCAATACAACATAGAATTGCATCAATGTCGATATCGTTGAGATATCACATACTCGTGCAGTTTAAGAAAATGTATAAGTAACGGCTAAGATTTTCTGAAAAATCAAAAGTACAATATAGATATCGAATTGCGTATATGAATTGAATAACAATCAACGATATTATTGTAAATGAATATAGGAACGTAATTCATTTGGAATATAGATAAATAATATCAGTTGTTCAATTGCAACTGTAAAATATGACTGACTAAATATTACGATAGATTTGGACTATTTATGGTCTAGTCGAGAAAATAAATTAAAATAAGAACAAAATTTTTTTTAACATAATCTCATCTTGCTCTGTGCATCTTCCTAATACTTACGACACCTGCATTCCAAAGCTTCAATCATGCTAAGCATTATCGGCCCTTTAATGTCCCCAAAGGCCATAACCCACCACTTGGGCTCAGTACGAAATGGCAGGTGTCAACCTTAAGAGCTGCAGGTTTAGCCGGGATCAATGGCTTAATGTGCCTTCCGAAACATGAAGGAGCTGAAGCTCAAAAGATAACCGGCTCTTGAATCAGTCCTTAACCTACGCAATCAAGTTCCTCAAGCTTTCAGCCATTTTCGGCTCTTTGTCGTTTCAGCCAAGTGTCGTCCATTGCTGGAAAAAGGCCTCCCTCAAGGATCTCCACAACGACCGGTCTTGCGTTGTCCGCATCCAGGAGCTTCTCCAACCTTCAACAGATAGTCGGTCTAGCGAATTGGAGGCCTACCTACACTGCGTCCGTGGTTGCCATTCGAGAACTTTTCTGCCCCAACGGCCATCAGTTACAAAGTATGTGCCCTGCCCACTGCCACTTAAGTTCGGTAATTCTGAGGGCCTTACTTTTGTTCTTCTAGGGATCTCTCCTCATTTCTCGATCACGTAGGGAATTTCGGAGCATAGCACGCGCCATTGCAATTTTGGGTGATCTTAAGCCTTCTTACCAATAGTTTTCTATACGAATCTATAAAGATTCTTAAAAAAGGGTTCACTGGTTTTGGTTCTTTTTAAATATTTTTTTGGCACCAAATTTCTAAATTTGCATATAATTGAAAACCCGCGGTGCTGAAACAGGGGGATAAACTGGGTGAGGCATTTCGAATCAACCAACACGAATTTGAGCCATGGATTGAAAATATGTGTAAACGCCACGTTTATTACATTGTGTTCACATAGGTATTGAATACAAAACTTCGGTTAAGTAATTGTGACCGTTTCTTTTTAGTTTGTTTATATAAATGATAAAAAAGTTGCTCGTAGTTATTTGATTGGTAGATAAACAAACAATCACGATTTTTTAACAAGCTTATATTTCATTTCACCTATCCTGATACGTATGTTGTAATCAAATCTTGCGTGTTGATTTGGCCCATTTCGCGGTTTCTGATTGAACTGGAATTTCGCATGCATGACAATGAAATCTGAACTCACGATGAAGTCGGAAGGTGGCTATTGGAACTCTTTTTGTCTTGATCATATTATTCATTTTGACAAGTAATCTGGTCCTAAACGAAATCAAGGGTCTGATCATGCAGCTGGATAGTGACCATGGGAGCTCTGTAATAGACCAACTTTTTTACTTATATTTCAAAGATTTTTTTTCTTACACACACATCTATTATCCTAGCCCAAAGCAAGTACAGTAAGGCTTGTGTTGTGGACACTAGGGTAACGGATAGACATACATATATGATACATGAATACGTAATATTCATAGAAATAAAAAAACAACCATGACTCAGGTACAAATGCTAGTATTCATTATACAAACATCTGTCCCTTCCGGGATTCGAACCCAGGACCGTCGGTGTGAAAGGCAGGATCGCTACTGTTGCACCAAACGGTCGTCAAATTGAATTTGATTTAAAATTTGATTGAAATTGATTAAAATTTACTTTTTTACGTCAATTTGAAGTAAAAAAGTAGTTTCAGTAAATTTTAGTATTATTATGTAAAAATTAGTTTATTATCACTATCTTACGGTAGTATACTCAGCTCAGCTTAGATTAATAGATCAAACAGAGAACGATCCAGTGATATTAAATTGTAAGTTTGACTCTATACCTGATTTATTATAATCAGTAAAAGCTCTTTATCGTGAATTGATAATATCGGTGAATATCATGAAAAGTTTATAATACTGCCTTATCCCTAAAAATATTATTAACCTTGGCTGGCCAATCAAAAATGAACAACTTTTCAAAATTCTTTCTATAACTGTTAAAAAAATTAATTTAATGCAATTAATCAATTCTAGTTGACGGAGTGCGAATTTCGCCGATGAGTAACTTTACGTCCATAGTACTACACAAATTATAAGCTTGTGTTGTACTACGGACGATACTAAGAGCTAACATAAATATTAATACTTTGTAACGCATCAATATTCTTAGAAAAAAAGGCGTGTGGTGTCGTGGGACACCGGATAGGAACGAAGTTCCTTATTATAAAAATATTAGGTTAAAGTTGTATTCGAGGTATAAAGAATTTTTTATCGATAAAAAGCAAATAAACTACTTTACAAAATTATCTTCACACTTTTATTTTATTACAATGATTTATAAATATATATAATAACAGTCATCACGTAGACTATCCATTAGACACTATATAGCCTAGTATATACGAGCAGTATAAATAGAAATCTTACACTTTGTTTAACGCTACGGACGTTTTATTCCGGCTAGGGCACCCCTCCGCTCCGCTCCGGAACTTCGTTCCAAAAGAAAGAAAATGACGTCTGTATAATTATTATTAAGATTAATAAACAAAATCATCGGTACGTAATGCACAAACAAACAGATTACGCGTGATAAGGAAAATTAATTGTAATCCAGTGCTGATTGGTGGGTGTTGACGAATCCTGATTCATCCAGGATTATTAGACTTAACATGCCTTCCGCAGCACGATCGGGGGTTAGATTATTTTCCTTTTGCTTACCCATCCGATTGTTAGCCCTTGCAAAACTTGTATACACTATATCATCTCCGCAATCATAGGACGAATCCACAGGCCGAACCGGTCCTTGTGTGATAAATATTTATTCATAGATAAATTATATAAAGATATAGAAGTCAGGTAAAACAATATATAAAAATGAACAAATATATATCTATTCTTCTATACTAATATTATAAAGAAGTAAAGTTTGTGTGTTTGTATATTTGTTAAATTGAACCGATTTTAAAAATCCTTCACCAATAGAAAGGCACATTATTACTGAGTGTCATGTCAGAGGCTATATTGAATGTTAGAAAAAATTTGAAGAATTTTGTCCACCCGTGCGAAGCCGGGACGGACTGCTAGTATATAATAAAGTGATATAAGAAATATGAATAGTAATGTATGCTTCGTCTTATTCACACTCTTTCCATTATTTCTCTCGTAAGTTATGAAAATTCCTCTATTTAAAGTCTGAACAACCCTATGAAATTCGCTCAATATTCAAAGTAATTTTGACTCAGCTTGGTAATTCGTGTCGCTTAAGTCGGAACCAACATTGAAATCCGCCCATTCAAGAATTGCCAGATGTTAGTGAGATCAAGCGAAGAGATCAAACACACTTAACTCGTTAATTCTCTTTCACTTATGTAATGAATTAACACGATTTAGAATTTGTACATTAGATGATTAAATTTTGCTAACGTATCGAAAATAGTGACGCTTGCTTTTAAAATTATATAAGAAATACAAAACGGAATGGCAATTTCGCAGTTTATATATCTATTTTGATCATCATATTTTTTATACTATTTTGAACGGGTTGACTCTTGATCCCAATCAAGTCCGGTGGCCAAGACAAAATAACAATATCTAAAGAAAAAACATGAATAAAAAATATCCTAGAATTAGAAATTGTTTTTTATTGCATAATAATAATTATTTTATATATTGTCGCCAGATAGATTGCAATAGTTTGTAGTAGTTTTTTTAATTAATATTTACTTGATGAGTTATCCATATTCGGCAGTTGGTTTTCCTCTTGTCTTAGAAGACAACTGGCAAACAAATGGTTTTGTACCACTCAGAATTGACTGTTCTGCGTTGTTCTAGTGGAACGGTCACGACATGTCCCGTGTTTCCGAAAAAACAGGCGACCATTTGCCTGCTTGTTTCGTGCGCGAATAACTTTTGTTGGATTTCGCTCTTCTTGAAACATCCATACAGGCGACCCCTTATTTACTTTCGGGCTCATACGCATCCACGATTCTTAACTTGTCACGATGTCATAGACGAAGCACCGCGATCGTATTTTTTGACCATTTCTTTCGACCAATTGACGGGAGGCTTTTTTTTTTGAAGGATTGACAAATTATGTGGGATTCAAAGCGAAAAAGCTTTTTTGATATTCAAATGTTCATGCGATATTGAATGTATGCTGGTCCCACTGGTTGTCTCAATCTTACGATAGGTCACATGACGATCTTTCAATATCAGTTAGCGCACAGCATCAATGGTTTCCAGAATAACAACTGATTTTGGACGACTTCACGAAATTCATCTTGGAGAGAACTACGACCTCGATTGAATTCCCCATACCGTCGATAAACACTGATCCTTGAAGGAGCTTCATCACTTCATCGAATTAAGTTCATTGATGCACAGTTCCTGAGTTTATCCACTTCGAGATTTGTAAAAAATAGACGTATTAAATGTTCACGATTTAATTCCCTTTTTTGGCCAAAATTAAACTTTTTCGTTACTGTAAATAACACAAATAGCGCTCGTATGTCAAAACGTTCTGAGTACACATATCCTCAAAAATGTCAAACTTTACGATAGAGCTGTTGCCAGTATGCAACACTAGGGTTGTCCAATCCCGAAATATAAAAGGCAAGCTTCGTATATACTTTTTACAAATTAAATATTTTATTTATGTCTTATAAGAAATTTGATGTCTCGCATTCGACATGGAATTTCGATTCTAAATTAATGTATTAAATGAGAATGGAAAAACTCTGTTGTTTTTTCTTTGGCGATTTCTTTCTGGTTAGTAACATCGGTTTCATCAAAACTTGGAGTTTCGAAATGTTGAAACCGCACAAATGTTGAAGTTTCTTCGTTTAATATGAAGAACACTTTGGCAAAGTTGTATTTTCGAAATGTTGAAATTGCCTGAAGTTTTGTTTTATATTAAAAGTAGAGCACTAGAGTATTTAAAAAAAAACTGAAAATGCAATTTATCGAAATAAACATCTTTATTTTATCTTTTTTGAGAACTCTCCCCCTTTCTCTATATGAAGTTTCAAGCGTCTTAACCAATTTTGAAAACACTTTTTCTAGACTACTACAGACACCTCTTCTATGTTCTACCAGATCGCATCTTCCGGCGATGAAAACTGTAGCTTTTTCAGTAACAACCGTCGAAATACGACCACTTCTTTCTTCAATCCCAAAGTTGAATCGTCTGCCATGGAATTTGTTATGCCAAAAGGTTATGCTTTTCAGACTGCTGCAGGTTTCCAGTAGCGATGCTAGAGAATAGACACAGCAATGTTTGGCACAGCCTTGTCTGCCATGATTATGCATTCCAAAAGTACGTGCTTTGGAGTTTCTTGTGCCTCCATGTAACCACGAATAAAGAGCTTTTTGTCACACTTATCATACATAGGTGCATATTTAAAGTACAATGATCAGTTACTGTACCAATATTCTACGGTATTCTCCCCATTTAATCTGACGTAGTTGCGGGAAGCCTTTTTGATGCGTCTGGAAGTGCATTATTTATTTCGCTGCATCCTTCACTGTTTTTCACTTATTAAGGTGGATTTCTTCTGCTTAAAGACGCACTCTTGGTTTTATTTCAGCTGTGGGTATAGGAAGTAGCGGTACCGGTTCGTATACTCGTATTGTTGTATTTGACCCCCTTTGATAAGCTCCTCTGCTGCGTCGCTACCAAGCGAGTAACTGTGTCCCTTATGTTTATTTATCAAGAATAATATAGAGTTCTTTAAGTGTCTCAAATCTTCTCGTAACCAACTTCATAAATATAAATATAATCTCAACTTTCCTTATGTAAATAATAATGTCTATTACAAGAGTGCTTTTATATATCGCAGTAAAAATTTTAATCATTTGCCTACCGATATTAAAGCATTAGATGGTCATTACTTTAAACGAAACCTAAAATGCTGGTTATTTGTTAATAAATTTTATACTTGATACGAATATTTCGTTTTGAACACAGTTTGAGAGTGTGTGCACTTTCGTTTTTAACTTCATAATTTTAATTCATGTTGTATGCTTGTTAAGGTAAACCGTTGATACAATAATGTATATTTGACAACCTTTAACACAGTTTTAAGTAATAAAATTATTCTGATTCTGATTCTTGATTTATTGCATTGTTAGTCTATTCATGCTTGTAATGGATTGGAGCATGTCGTGACATTCCAATTCCTGGGTAAAAGTAATGGTATTTGTTTGTAGTGCCTGACGGACCGATGTTTAGATTACCAAGGGTATAATATTTTGATATTCAGGTCATTCGAGATGAGTCCACCTCCTATTTATGGTTATAGAACTGTATGTGTATGTCTGACTTCTATCAAAGACGTGTTAGTATGGAGTTCTGTCTAAGGATGCTTTTAAATGAAATGTGAAATGTTGTTCCTACATTTTATTTCCATAGTCCATTTGCTCTTAATCTTAAGTCATACAGCTGCCTTTCCCTTCTCCTGAATAATAAGGTCTAAATGTCTTAGGTTCAGGAAATCAAAGTATTTTCGTGTTTGGTTTCTACCATATATTAAAAAGGCAATTACAAATTTAAGAAACTTACACTTTCGCGCACATAACACAATTAAAATAATAATACTTTTACTGGATTATATAATCCAGTAAATCTGATGTGTGCAAAAGACATTTAACAAGATATAGAACTATATGGAATATTAAAAAACCGAACCACATTTTAAAACAAAATTTGATATAAATCGTTTCAGCCGTTTTAGAAATACGTGAAATTATTTATATACAAGAATTGTTCTTTAAAAAGTATCGGATATTGGAGGTAATGACTGTGAATTGAATGAATAAATTACATTTTCCATTTAATTAAAACTTTTTAATCTGAAATGAAACATTTCATTGTTGCTGTATTTTTAAGAGAGCGTAGTGTGAAGGAAACCTAATGAAAGTCCAAAGAGGTGGTGAGGACCTTCACATCACTTCACCAAGGTGGTAATTCGCGTGGCTTACAGTGACAGTTTGTTCGAAATCTATAAATAAAGAAAATATCAATTAGGATTAGTAATGACAGATATATTAATACAATGGAATAATTAGTCTGATTGTACACAAGTAAAAATACGATATAAGTAGTGAAATTATGTCAACTATAATATAGTAATCGATCGAAACAAACTCACTCAAAAAGAAGCTCGCCTCAGCCTTTAACCCTTTTGCAGTGTTGTTAGTAACGTTTCTTTTCTTTATTGCTATTCATTGGAAAAAGTATTTTTTACGCTATATTTTACATAATATTCCCAACGTGTCATACTAGACGGAAGTATTTTCAGTGGCCAAGTTGTAAAAACGCTAAATTAGGTTTTTTTTTAATTTTGACGTATTTTATCACTCAATTTTACTTGTAAACTACATGGTTGATTTAATTGATTATTTGGTCATCACAGAACTTACAATTACTTAACCAAATAAAAGTTTAAATAAAAATTTACTTAATTTTTTTTCAAAAATCAAGAGTGACCTTTTTGTTCCAATGGAACATAGGAGTTTATCTCAACAAACATATTCAGTTTTGATGATATTTAAGCTTTATAATTCAGAGTGTTGTCACCAACCAATTAAAAAGTTGTCATTCATGACAAGTGATCAGGATAATTTAATTTTGAATATTTTAGTTATTTGAAAGTCATTGGGTCATATAAGTATACACACTGTTAAACTTGTTTTTGACGTGATAACGTCTTATAAATCGATGAACGGCGGCTGCACGCACGAAAAAGCAACACTCATTGTCACGTTCTGGCATAGTCCGCCTGATCCGGGCCTGCAGGCGAGAGCGCAGTACAAGCGTTCTTCGGAAAACACGCTAAGCTTGCAAGGACTACCCCTGGCAGCATCTGTAGTCTTTAACACCCACCCATCGCACGGGGTTATATTACACTTTATATCACTTTGACAGTTCTTATTCGGGTTTCTTTTTGTTCTTTGCGATCCGAAATCCAATCATATGTTAAGAATCTCACCCACCATACATTAAATATTCTTATAATAAATAGTATATTCTAAATAATATTAATTCTTGTTGTTTTTATAATTTAAGGAAATAAAATAATTTATTAAAACCACAACGAAGTATTATAGTAGTAATTTGAATTAGAATAAAATGTAACTTATAAAGACTTTATTGACGATTCGGAATGTACCATGTGTGTTTTTATTTCAATGGAAAGGTTCTATTTTTAAAACCCTTTTCCACTCTAGCGAATAAAACTCAATTTTTCCATGCAGAAATTGAATGACAAACAAAACTTTTCCGAGTGTGTGAAGAGAAAAATATTTTTTCTCTTTAAAAATATTCAATTTCCTTAGCACTTTTGCAGAATGGCAACTTCCTAGCTCCTACCTGAGGAAATATCGTGCCATACTTGTCAAAAGAACGTTAATTTGTAAAAGCTAAAGTTAAGTGGAATGAGTAAAACTTTGATAAGAAACAAAAAGAGACACAATTGAAAATTGCTTTTTCACAGTTATATCTGAGATTAATGTCAAACAAACTAATGCAAATTAGGAACCTGGTTATTTTTTTAACTGACATTATGTTAAAACTTATTTTATAATAATTAAAATAAAACAGGCAAAATTCCAATATTTTTAATAAGTATAACAATTGAAAGAAGATTTGCGTAATATTTACAATAAAATGCGCGCAAGTTCAGTACTATATTTAAGCATTATTACCTATTTACCGGAGTTATTCGTCATTTTGCGCGTTTGCATCTTTATTTATGTAAAAAGAAATATTTTTACAAGTTTTTTGCAAATCTGATAGACTATGAAAATTATGGTAAATTATATTGTGTCCATTAGACTGGTACATCTACTAACTTGATAAGTTGCTTTCAGACTACGCTATAGTATAGTGCCATATAGTATAGCAGGGAAGGACCTAATGCTATACTATATAGCTTGGCGTTCACATTACGCGATATTATCTCAAGCATTTATAATATATAGCAAGCTCAGTTATTTTTTCTCTTTATTGTTTAAAATATAAATTCAGAACATTTACTACACAACAGAATTAATTAGCAAAAACCTCGAGGTTTTATAGGCTAATTATTTATTTATTTATTTATTTATTTATTTATTTATTTATTCAAAATACTTATTGGCTTACAGAATGTTCCAAAACGCCAGTAAGCTTAATCTAACAATAATACAAAATTAATTAATCAAATGTTAACAAAATCATGAATACAAAACAATGAAACAAAATATTATACATACACAAGATTTAGATAAATGTCAAAATTACAATATATACAGTTTTTATATGTCAGTCAACATGCACGTCATTGAGATAAAAATGGAATTTATTCATGATATATCCTAATTTGTCAAAGAAAATGTCAATATCATTGTGCTGGGCGAGCAAGTCTCCTATACAGCGCAATGCGCGGGTGGTAGGCGCGTTCTCGGCGCGCTTCGTGCGCGTCGACGGCCGGGCCAGCAGTCGCGGCGTGCGGCGCGGCGCAATTAGACCATCAGCATCCCGAGGAACATTTCTGGGAACTATTAGCCGTATTTGTTCCAATATTGCCGGACTATCTACTTTGTGGTGTATGATAGACAGATAGAGTTTCAAGAGCAGCATTGTTCTTCTGAATTTTAGGGTCTCCATATCCACCATACCCGAAACAAACATTGACGGATATAAATACGGGTAATAACCATAACGTTTTTTGTAAAGCCAGCGTGCAAACTTGCGTTGAATTTTTTCCACCAATAGAGAATATTTATTCTCAAGCGGATCCCAAATCTCAGCGCCATATTCTAATTTGCTCCGAACGAATGCAGTGTATAAAACTACTGCAACCTTCGGGTTGTCAAACTGGGCCGCAGTTCTTATAACAAAGCCCAACATTTTGCTAGCTTGTTTGCAGATTATTGTCATATGCGAATGAAAGTCAAATTCGGTATCTACTTCTAAACCTAAATCTCTAATATTATTTACTCTTTCCAAAGGTGCGTCAGATATATAATAAGTTGCATGTAGCGGCAGTCGCTTGCGAGAACATGTGATAACCTTACATTTGTCACTGTTGAGGGGAAGATGGTTATCTTGACTCCAGCCCCAAACAGAGTCTACATCCTTCTGTAACATATTAGTGTCATCAATGTCCACGATACTCAAACTTAGCTTGAGATCATCAGCAATGAGAGTTCGCCGTAATATTATAGACAAAAAAGTCGGTTCACTGACGATAGTTGAACGTGACAACATCATAAGAAAATACTGATGAAATGGTTGCATTTTTTAAAAGAAAATTTTAATTTTATTTGTTTGATAGATATTTTGTATGGATATAGAGAAGGAGGTAAATGGAAATCGCAATTGAATTGATCAAGTTACATTTATTTGTACACATAAATACAATTATATAAAGCCATTGATTTTTACTCATCGTGAAATAGTTTTGTTAACTTATTGTTACAGTTTTGTCAATTATAGCATAACCTACAAACACTGCACTAGCGGACCGATGCTATTTATTTTAATGATGAAAGCACGAATATTCGACAATATATCACTGAACATATATTTAATATCGAAAGGTTCATTACCTTTATCGCCGCAATTATAGTTGCTATAAACAATTGACACCACATTTACTTTTCACTGCACTTCATACTAAACGAAAACCATGTAAATGTATTATTGTATAGCAGCTGTCCACGCGGATGCATCGCTCACTCAAGTAGGAGAGAGGCAGATGTCGAACGCTTCCGAACGCTGAGGCCGATTGTGCCTCTGTCGCTCGTTCCGCGCTCTCGCTTGCACTTCAATCCTTAAATAGAACGCTTCAGAGCGAGATAACGCTGCATGAGTCATGTTTTTTCGTGCGTGCAGCCGGCTCCATTGAATTATAAGACGTTGTCACGTCAAAAAAGACATGCAATAACTTCAGCAAACCCAGGCACGCGCATGAACGTCTGTGGCTTTGCATGAACATTTGTGGCGTTGACCGCAATTTTTGAATAGTGTGCACAGTTGCACAGCATACATCACGATCGATACAATGGATTTAATACTGGATCTTGAAAGCTCATCGAGCGATGATCACAATGCGGAATTTGACACTATCTTGTCATTAATGCTACGAAAGAAGAAAAATGCCAGACCCTGGATATCAAATCATATCATCCGTCGCAGGCACAGGATCGTGTCCAGACGTGTTGTCGTTCGTTTCGCTTGCGGGATGGCCGGGGTGAGGGAGGACGAAGAGGGCGGCGCGTGATATAGCACAGCATGAACTCAGCGCATCGGACAATTTTATAGTGCATACGAAGCCAATAATATATAGTACAGTACAGTGTGAACGTGTCCATAACAATGTATGGTGCACTATATTGTTGTGCTATGAGCTAAAGGGTGGTTAAATTTGAAGGGCCGCTGTTGAATGTGAACCACACCTAAACGTAAAGTTTTTTTGTGCATTTAATTTGACTTTTCTCAATTTCAGACTAACTCAATTTGAACCATGGAAAGATACACAATCAAGCAACGCGCTAAAGTTATTATGGCTTATTATGAAAATGGGCGTTCAAATCAAAATGTATATCGTGCACTTCGTGATTCTTTCGGTCAATTTAATCGTCCAGATGTGCGTACAATCGTAAAAATTGTGCAAAAATTTGAGCAAACCGGGTCTGTAGGAGATGTGAAAACACCAATGCACACTCATACAGCTCGTACTGCAGAAAATATTGCTGCTGTTCGCGAAAGCGTGGCTGAAGAGCCGTCCACCTCAACTCGTCGTCGTGCCCAACAATTGCATCTCTCACGCTCATCGTTGATGAATATTATGCATAAAGACTTGCATTTACACGCTGCAAGATGCAATTGACTCAAGAACTAAAGCCTCTTGATCATTTCAAACGTCGTCAATGGTCAGAATGGTGGCAAGAAATGGCAACAGTGGATGATCAATTTTCGAAGAAAATCATCTTCAGCGACGAGGCACACTTTCACCTCAGTGGATTCATTAACAAGCAGAATTGCCGCATTTGGGCAAATGAGAATCCAAGAGTGGTTGTCGAAAAACCAATGCACCCACAAAGAGTGACTGTTTGTTGCGGTTTATAGGCTGGCGGCATCATCGGGCCGTATTTTTTCCAAAATGAGGCTGGTCAGGCAGTTACTGTGAATGGTGTTCGCTATCTTGAGATGATAACGAACTTTTTATGGCCCGCAGTGGAAGATATGGATGTGGACGATATATGGTTCCAACAGGACGATGCCACATGCCACACAGCTAACGAAACAATGGCTCTTTTGCGCGACAAATTCAATGATCGTGTTATCTCACAACGTGGCGATGTTAATTGGTCGCCACGATCATGTGATTTGACTTCTTTCTTTGGGGTTATTTGAAAGAAAAGGTGTACGTCGATAAGCCAGCAACAATACAAGAGCTAAAGGATGACATAATTTGGCACATTAACCTCATAGAACCTCAATTATGCCTCAGCGTCATCGAAAATTTGGAGCATCGGATGGAGGTGTGCCGCCGAGGTCGCGGCAGCCATTTGGTCGATATTTTGTTCCTTACATAATTGAACCCTACCAAATTATCATAATAAAAAGAAATGACAGTAATTTCTTAAATAATTTGTGTTTTATTCAAATTCAACATCGGCCCATTAAATTTAACCATCCATTATATGCTATTATACACTCGAGAGCAATGAATTCGGGTCACTTAAAGAATCCTAAAAATCTCGGAAACTAAAAATGCTAGGTTAATGCAATAAATTGTATTTAATAGACAATGTAATACTCCTTAAATGAAGATATTAAAACTTCTTAGTTATTGTAAAGTTATATCATAAAAAAATCAAATTTGAAAAAGGGCCACTTTCGAAGATGGAACTACGAAATTACAGCATTTGGTTTTGCTTTTGTTTGTAATCTGTCTTTTATGTGGGTACATAAACCATGTTGATAGTGCTCTATATTCATTATTCAAGCTGAAATTATGTCGCTTACGCCTGAAGAATGCACCAGAATACTTACAATGCTGGAAACCGGCCAGAGTCAGCGCGATACAGCCAGGACTGTCGGTGTGTCGCTGTCAACAGTACAAAGAGTTCTCCGACGTTACGAAGAAACTGGTTCTAACCTACGCAGATCAGGAACGGGCAGAACCAGGTGTACCACAGCACGAGAAGACCGATACTTGGTGAACACCATGCTTCGAAATCGCTTTCTCACAGGAACTGAACTCACCAATCAGTTTCGACGCCTCGGAGGAAGTAACCCAAGTGCATGGACAGTAAGACGTCGGCTTGCTGAATCTAACTTAAAACCCCTTAGACCTGCAAACGGCCGTAAACTGGAGCGTGGGCATCGTATTTCAAGACTAAGATATGCCCAGAGCCACGTAAATTGGAGTATTGAAGATTGGTCAAAAGTTATGTTCTCCGACGAGTCAAAATTTATGCTCTACAAGCACGATGGAAGACACAGAGTGTATCGAAGACCAGGGGAAAGATTCAAGCAAGCATGCTTCGAAGAAAAAGTAGCCTACGGTGGTGGGTCATAGAAAACGGCTCTTTAACTAGCGTAAGATATGTGGAAGAAATCCTCAATGATCACGTTGGTCCATTTATGGTCAATTTAGGTGAGGATGCTATATTTATGCATGACAATGCCCGACCTCATACAGGTAGGATTGTGAATGACTACCTTCAAGAGATGAACATTACTCGTATGGAGTGGCCAGCGCGCAGCCCGGATATCAACCCGATCGAGCATGCTTGGGACGAGCTAGGCAGATGCGTAAAACAACGAAACCCTCCCCCAATCACGCTTCGTGAGCTCAAAATTGCTCTCACAGAGGAATGGGAGAATATTCCCCAAAATCGTATAAGGAACTTGGTGTACAGCATGCCAAACCGCGTAAACGCAGTAATGGAAGCACGAGGAGGCAATACGAAGTATTAAAATTCAAGAAAATCGTAATAAAGTTCAAACATTTCATGTTTCCTATTTTTGTTTTAAGGAGAGATCAGCAGTTTTTTTCTTTATGTAATTTTGTGTTAATAAAATGCATGGTGACTCATATTTTTTTTACTTTCATTTAAGGAGTATTACATTGTCTATTAAATACAATTTATTGCATTAACCTATCATTTTTAGTTTCCGAGATTTTTAACATTCTTTAAGTGACCCGGATTCATTGCTCTCGAGTGTATTATAGCGTAGTCTAAAAGCACCTTTATTCACTGCATCTAGATTTATTACAGTCAGATTAGCCAGTTAATTAAAAAATTGTAACTAGGTTTGATCACTTCTTTCATTTAATGACCAAGTATAAGAACTTATCAAGCTATCATGAAATAATTTTTTTTGTATCATACATTGCAATGCATACTATGCAGGCCTATAAGTGTGAAAAATAAACTATCAAGTGACTTCTTTATTTATTTTTTTCCTAACAATTGACTATATTGGTCTCAAAATACTAGAATATATGCAATGTTTACTCGGAAGCTCTAAGTAAGTAGTAATCTTAAATCTATTGCAATGACTGGAACAGATAATATACAACTTCACGTTTAATTTCATTTATCAAAAAATAATTTTTTAACATTATTTCATCGAGTGGATGATAAAAAAATAGAATAAATTTAAAAATGGTAACTGGCCCTTTGATCGAGTTTCAAGTGGTCGAGTTCACAATCATTATTGCCCTGGGGTTCCTTTTAGCTCTTTTTCTTTGTGGACAATTTGCTGAGAGCTACCTTCCAATTACAAAGTTTTGTTATAATTTAGAACTTAAATTGGATGCTCAGAAAGCTGACCATTGCAACCAATAATTTAAATTCTTTGTAATCTTATCACATTCACATTATTTTGGTTAAAAGAGTTAAGTTATTTTATAAAAGGTAACAAGTTCTAATTATACTAATAACGCTTAACGTATTAATCTATACATAGAAATAAAATTGGAGTGTCTGTTTTTAATATTGAAATAACCGTTTTTTACTACATGCATATGAATATGTGTATACGGTACATACACCAAAATTACATTTTTTACAATTTTTGTCTGTCTGTCTGTCTGTTTGTTCCCGGTAATCTCTGAAATGGCTGGACGCATTTTGACGGGACTTTATTTGGCAGGTAGCTGATATAATAGGGAGTATCTTAGGCTAATTTTATTTTAGAAAATGTCTTTTATATTAGAAAAATAAAATTACTGTGCCACAGCAATGCGTGGTTGGATCAGCTAGTACTAAATATAATTTTAATCTAATATTCTGGATTTATAACGTTTGGATAAAATTTTAAATATTGAAAAGGTGAAATTGAAATAATTTATTTATGCACAAGTAAAAAATAAATGCACTTAAACATAAATTAAATTTATGCCAAGTTTGGAGATCAATTATCTTCACGTGCTATATGCCATATTTTAACAGGTAACGAAAGCAATTTTGCTTATTTTCGTGAAAGAAAAAGAGACCTTTAATTATTCTGTTGAAAAATAAAAATTATCAAGAGGCTTTCATACAACTCCTACAATGTAAATATACATCATTATCAATATCAAAGAAGGTAGTTCAAATAATTGTACATTGTGTATTTTAACATTTAAACTATTTATTTTATGTTTCTGTAAAAACGACTCCCTCGCTTTACCGTATTTGGCAAATTCCAGAAGCATGTGCTGGATGTCCTTTACAGTACCACAGCTTTCATAATTTGGAGGATCTATTTATCTCATGAGATGACTCAATTTTTTTGTTGGATAATGACACGGACGAAGTCAAAATGCTGTTATTATGAATTGTCTTAGTGTTCATATTATAGAACCACGGAATTTTTCAAATTGAAATTGAAATAGTTACAAACGGGCCTCTTATCGTGTCCAAATAACTTTCCAATGGTTTATATAATCGCAATATATTTTAGCGTCCTATGTATCGATACCCCACATAATGGATTTAATTTGACAAGAAATTAAATTAGTTCTCCGACGCCTCACCCCCGCTTCTTAGGACCTTAACCATTACCACGTGTAGTGGTAGAACACAAAAAGTTTCTTTTTTCTAGATTTTTTTTTACCACTTCGTCAGCGTGAGAATTATGTATATACACATATCAAATTTTACCTTTGACAAAACAAAGAGTCTCCAAACTAAGCCGCGAACAGAGGTACAGACATACAGGTAGACGAACTTACTTGTCTTAATTGGTAGGATTTTTTTTAAATCATGTTGATGCTCCTTCAGACTGCTAATCAAAAAATCTAATATTTATCATGTTAGTTATGTCAGTCAGGTTTGTTTAAGTAACTAGTGTCAGCTAATAAGGTGCCATTCCCGCTTGAAAGCCCGCAGAGCGCGATCTAATTAAATCTGGCTGTCTATAAGATCCTACTGTAGAGTTTGATCAGGTTTTAATGACAGTTGCGGGTCAGTGTTAAGCCGGCTTTAAGATTATTTTATGGAGAGTCAAATCGAAGAGCGCTTTAAGTATTTCTTTTGCTCACTATTTCGGATTTTAATACGATTATGTTCCTACATAATCGTGTTATTAGCCAAATGTTATTAGCAAATATTTAGGGAATTTACTAAAATAACTCATGTTAATTTAGTAAATTTCTTAAATAATCGGCTTAAAAAGCGCTCTATATTTTATTTTAGTTATTAAACCATTTATGTGTTAGATTTTTTTATTTAATATAAACATGCAACCTGTTTTGGTGACAGGTGGGAAACGAACCAACATCCCCTGAGTAAATTCCTTTTCCATTCAAGCTGCGGCGACCTTGACAGAACCGTCAATTTTTACAAATTATTTCTTAAGATGACCCCAGCACCGTCTCTTCACGTTCTAGCTGCGACAAAATTCATGGTTGCGGTAGCTTGATTGGAACATACTCGCCCGAAAAGTGAAGTGATTTGTGTAAAAGACCCGCTTGAATCCTGAGACAATTTTTTCTAGTCAAAATTACTTTAGATAAAGAATCCACCAAAACATTAAATACATTTACTTTTACATTATTTTAAACAATTTCTTTTAAATTAGATGACCGAATTCTCGTCTTGTTTTAAATTGTTTTTTTGTCTAAATTTCTTTTATTAAGAAATAATTATTTATATGAATAATGATCTTCAAATGTAAAAGCTGAATCACTATTTTCTCTTTTTCTTAGTAGGAGAAAGGTCACTTTTTATTTACAAAAAATGTGGAACACTAAAAGTTGTTCCTTAAAATAAGCTTCTGTTTTTTGCACCCTGAAACTTGAAACAGCAAGTAACTTTTTATTTCAAGAGTTGAACGACAGGTTATCACTTTTTATGATTTAATTAAGATACAAAACATTTTCATATATTGTATAACGGGCAGTCACAGTAAGCATATCAATTTCCTTAAATTTTTATGAACCTAAAATCTTTATGTACATATGAACGTTTTACAATAACAATATTTCAAAATACCATTACGTCTCGTTTGAGTTTGATTTGAAAAACGTTTTTTGCATTATTAATAGACACAAAAGCAAAAAAAAATTTTGCTTAAAGATACTTCTTTTAAAAATAATAATACACTTTAAAAGCTAGTAAATACTGATAATTTGATTTATTTTTATGGTGTCGGACGCACGGTATGCCTCTTACTCCTCACCTCAGCAATTCTATACTTGTATGTCGTTTGAGTTATATAATAGACTTTTTGGTAACTAACTGTAGAGATTTTAGAAGATTTTTTCTGTGTGACAGCTATGTAGGTAAATTAATATCGTATTAAAATAATTATTGAAGATTTGACTTACTACTACCCACAGCACTTAACATAACTATAATATTACTAATGTGTTGATCTGCCTCTAGATATATCTAAAGTAGATGCCGTATTGTCATAATATAAGTAAGAAAGAGATTACAAACGACATAGTTTGCTGTATGAATTTTTGAGAATTATTAATTGTTCAACCTCGTATAATTTTAGTGCGAAGCTTATCTCTCTAAAACATATTTTTACGGAGCGATTCTGATACGTCTGGCCTATTAAAAACACTTTGTTTAACGAAAAATATCCCTCGGGGTGATGCTTTGGCACGTATTCTTACTTTGTTTGTTGATGGTAAATGTTGGTCTTAGACTTTATAGAACATTCATGAAATCATATTTTCTAGAGGCACATTTAATTCTTGCCGCTACAGTAAAAAACGTTGTTCTAATGGTTTTATCTTTATCTCGGAATGCAACACAGCTGTTTCATTATTTTATATAAAAGAAAAATAAATCTCCTTGTTCGATTTATTTTATAAAATGAAATAGTTTGATTTTCGATTTGTTTCTCTAGTTGACATATTAATATTAATGAGATAGACTGTCTTTTTGTCTGTATTGTATGAGTACATATTGCCTTTTCACGCCCTTTTGAATAACCTTTGTAAAGTATATGAACAATCTCGACATGGAGGTCATTATGTATTATTATACGTACCTATAAGGAATAATGCATACATGACGATACAAAACCAAACCGCTCCATTTAGAAGAATAATTTACATGACGGCGATGTCTAACGGCGTGATAGTAGAAAAACCTTCCAGACTAGTCTGATATACAAATTAATTTAATGAACATATTTATGTTTTATTTAACTACACTAATATTATAAAGAGGAAAGATTTTTGTTTTTGTATGTTTGCAATTAATAAACTCAAAAACTACTAAGCCAATTTCAAAAATTCTTTCACCATTAGAAAGCTACATTTACGTTGAGTAACATAGGTTATATTTAATGCTAGAAAAAATGTAAAAAAAGAATGTCCACCCGTGCGAAACCGGGACGGGCCGCTAGTCTTGTTATGTGTAAGAATATACCTGATTTACGTGGTTTTAAAGCAGAAAGATTCCTGCTGCTACGGTGACAAGCCTATCCACAAAGTGTCACAGTTGCACGGAACTGTCCTCGAGCATCTAGTCTAGCTTAAGGCGACGTGGATAAAATGACATGCGGAAATTGCAAACCTGTACTGACACACTCATAGCTTTAGAAAGGTTCCTTGTAGAACAAACTTGAAAAAATGAGGTTTAGTTTTTCAAATTTGTTATTTTAGCTATACATTTATAATAAGGTTTTTACCAAAGTATTTTTGAACACAGTAAAATATCAATTTGAACTGATGACACAACATTAATTTAAAACAGAAAACAAACGTCATAATTACTTTTTTTTTCTGTGAATCAAGAGCAAATCAATTATACTTGATGGGTTTATAAAAGTAGTAAAATTGGATTTCAACGGAGCAGAGTGTTCGACTTCAGCTGCAGACATCAAGCAACTCACGCAAAGGGTAGTGGATAGCTGATTTTAGTTTATTACCCACAAATCCAAATTAGGACGTCGTCGCCTACCACGTGAAAGTGTAAGCAAAGATTGCATCAGATAAGAGATTTTCGATTTATTAAGGCATAAATAAATAACAGAAACTTATTATTTTTGCATTCTTCTCCCCGAGTGTATATAATCATACAATACAGGTATTTGAATAAACATTTGCTTTTCACGTGTAACACCTTATGACAACAAAGGACGTTGTCCATTGTGTATAGACGGTTTCATTCAACTTGGACTCCAAATATAAGCAGTAGAACTATATAGTTTGGAATTTTACACTACCGAGAAACTATTTGATCTGTGTCAATATTCATAAAACATTTTTTTTTTTGGAAATGTTTAAGATATATTAAACAAAAAACAACTACTCTTCAACATATTGTTAGTAATCCGATCGTAAGTTAACAATATATTATCTTAAGACAAATTATCCTGGTGCCTTGCCCAGCCTAAAATATAAATAATTATCATTAAATCGGCAGAGCAACCCACTGTCCTTCGGTTTACGGTTAAATATTAACCGTATTTAATAATTGTGTACGCCTTCTTTTTAAATTATTGGTTATCACATAGGCTCCTAAACTGTTGTTTTCATATATTTTTCCATTTATTATTTTAATATTGCATCTTCTCTATCACTAATATGCCTCTGGTGAAACTGTTTGGCATAGCAAAAGCTATGCAGAAGTCTGTCATGCTTGTCTCAACACTCCATTAAAACTTATGTCGAATTAGTATAAAAAATTGATTAAAAATGCTATTGACAGCTTCTACTTAACACATAGTCAGAACTACATATAGAGTATATGAGCGACAGGGATATTTAGAACGAGCTTTTTTCAACATTATATAAAATATAAACCGTTATCAATTGTGTTATAAATAATGTGTTTGTGCAAATTCATAGTTGTTAGTTAGGTTTTTAGTTTCGCGTAAGGCACACATAACAAATAATAACAATTATTGCAAGAGTATCACAAGAACTATTTGGATAACAACTAACATAAACAATATTTTTTAATCGCTTTTAATCTGATGTGATTGTATACCTATATAATGGCAACACAAGAATTGAACTGAAGACTAGTAACGGCAGGAAGTAGGCATATTATTTCCCTTAGACTTATTTTATGCTAAGGGAATATTGATACAACTATAAGGTCACTGAAATTCGTCTAAAAGATAGTAAGAATTTATAATAAATTTGTTTTTTTTGTTGAGCACCTTGTCCGCGCCAAGCCAGTTTTAGACAATGTCCTTTGTACCGATTCAATCCCTGTGAAAATGTCAAACAAACCCCAATGTTAAAAAAAGAAATAACTGGTAAGTCGCAAGCAGATTCAATAAAATGCAATAAACAACTTTGGCTGCGCTACTTCAGAACCGCTAATTGAAAAGACTTTAGAAAAATCTTGTAATTTCATAGCAATCTCTCTTTAATGAAATCATAAAAAGATTTATGTTGTTTTTTTCTGACAAATTGACTATTGTGCCGTATTTACAATAAATTTTCTTCCAAAATAAAATTAATGAATGTATACATTTATTCTACAGGAGGTTTTGTGAATGAGATAAAATTTATATATTTATCCTCAATATCAATCAAACATTCTTACGAATATATATTAATTTCAAAGAATAATTTAAAAAAGGAGTGCAATAATTTTGGCGATTAAAAATCATTCAAAAGTATCTATTATTTACAATGATATAAGACATTCATTACACAGTTAACATTTGAACTTGATGTGGACTTACAAAGCTCATCTATAAAATTGATAATCTAATTAGTAATATCAGATAATAAACATACCTAAAAAAATTTACACATTCCAATTTATTATTGTAAACGATATTAACACTTGCACGGCAAACCCTTTTTTCAGCTGCATATCGACTTGAGGAAAACAAATAATACGTGCAATTTACAGCCCCGATTCACAACTAAACTTAGTGGAACCCTCTTAACAAAACGACCTTTACAAGTTGTCTAAGTTTAAGACGAACTTGCTCCCCGCTTAAACGACCGCAAATCACGGTATATTTACAAAAAGTTTAAACGAAAAAAACAAATCTCACATGTTCTTTGTGCATGCAACATACTGCGTCGAATTTCAAAAACAGAAATGCCTGGTAAATTCTAGCTTTCCGGTTTTTGTCTGTTTTACTTTTGTCGTTATCAAACTAAAAAATGTGGTATGAAGACTCAGAGAAATATTGATTGTAAATAACATAAAATGTTGAGGTTGATTAAATTCAATCATCCCAAACGCTTTCATGAGCAGCACTTAAAGCGTAATTAATTCCTTTCCGAGATTTAGAGGATTTATGGAAATGGGACCTAGATTATTCGCCGTATTTTATAATATTGTTCTATATTTCCCATATTTCTGTAAATCTTATTTAGTGGAATGATGTATGGTATGAAAATTACGTTAGCCCCTCTTAACTAAAATCTCTATTTAGTATTTAATTCGGAGATTTATTTATAAATAAACTAAAAACACCTTTAACACCATAGTACGTTAACTTTATTTTAAGTAACACTTACTTACGTTGGATATTTGATTAATAGTTATCTCGTATTAACTGCTTAACAATTTCGTAACCTTATAACGAATATCGTTATTTTTATTTGATTAAGTTTATCGTTACTCAGATAAAAGATTTTTAATAATTACATTATTATAATACAAAATATATTTGTTCTTTCTTTTATACTTTATTTTTATTATTTTCCTATATCTTGAAAGTTATTCCTATAAACTTCTTACCAAGTATTGGTAAATTAAACCTTAAGAAGTTGAGATGATAATTACTTTATGAGGTAAGTAAAAACTGCTTGGAACAATTTCCGTAACCGAGTTATGGAGATGAAATCTGCTTTGTGCTGATCACGGAAACGGATTGCAAAATTCAATTATCTATAAGAGAACGGGAACCTGATTAAAATCTGCTTGGTTTTATTACATATTTCTCTTAGATCTGCAACGAGGTAAATAAAAGGACGAATAACAAAGGAAAATTAATAAATATCCAACGAACAAAGGAAGGTAAAGCTAATACCTTCATTGAAAACTTAACAGAAACATGGTAACCTATGGTACTACGTGTATAAACTTTGTAATATAAAGAACCGCGGTTGTCTCATACATTGCCATTTCATAGTTTAATATTATATTAAATTAATTACTTAAACTTAGGACTCAGAAGAGTGTTTAAATGTTACATTGTACTTATTAAAGTAAGGGCATGAAATAAGGAAGTAACTTCTATGTCCTGAAAGTATCTAAAGTTTGAGTTTGAGCCTTTCTTATATCTTATCACCTCTGGTTGTAAGTTCCATAAACAAACAACGTGAATAGAAATAAAAAAAATACAATAGAAGGTAAATTAAGTTTATAAAAGTACTTTAATATATATTGATAAAAAACCCAATCTCATTGTAACCTGTAAAACTGAATGAGAACGTGTTAATATTTCCTCATATTTTTAAAACGTGGCACTAAGGGAGTATCAAGATTTTCTCATTTATCACAATATGGATATTGGCTAAAATCAGTGAACAACTGCTTATTGTTTGTTTGCTCTTTCCAAAGTTTCAAAGTGAAATATTAACTAGAAACGCCTTGTGTACTAAGTAACCTTTAACTAACAGTTTGCCCCGGTCATTTCAAACTTGCCGTCTAATCTGACATCGGTAAAGTCAGGTATATCAAAGTCATAACTTTGGGGTTCCGTAATTTGATAAAAAGGGCCTTAATACAATAATTTCACCCTCTGTTTCTGTGTATCACATTTTTTTTAGGAATGTAAAGAAGTATTGAGTATATATTAGCGCTACAATATACGACATATAATGCTTATTTCAATCCATATCCCTTGGTCAGGACCTTTATTTAGAAGATTGTATCGAAATAATAATTGTTTGCTTGCATTAATGGTAAAGCAATGGGTGCCCGATGAATTGTTGACGTTTCAAATTACAAAATACACTTTTCATTTGGTTGCAATAATAAC
The DNA here is from genome assembly GCA_927399485.1 of Calamotropha paludella. Classification (NCBI taxonomy): domain Eukaryota; kingdom Metazoa; phylum Arthropoda; class Insecta; order Lepidoptera; family Crambidae; genus Calamotropha; species Calamotropha paludella. Next base: position 23,862,269 of record OV656803.1, on the reverse strand, counting down.
ACTGTTTTAGTGTTTACAGGCATCAGTATATTTTGTTTCTAGAGTATACTTGTAATTATAGGATGATAGCACTGTATGTTCAGAAATAAAATTAAAAATACGGTACGCTTATTTATAGTCTACCTATATACACGTACATATTTAAAAATAAATTATGTTAATAATTAGCTCTCGATGAGTCGGAGGGGGGCCATTACATGGATACAGCCGCGAAATGCAAAAACGCTGACATCACAAAATAGTCCAATCTTGAAATCTAATTATGTACTCATGTGCCACTACAATATTTCGCTTTTAAAAACAAACAAAGTGATTTCACTAACGTATAGGTTTTTGTAAAGTATATGAATTGTATTGTAATATGAATTATATGTCGTCTATTTTAGCTTAGCTTATTTTAGCTTTAGCGTACGCTAATAAGTAGATTTCGATCTTATTAACGTTAAAATATACGACGTAGTTCAAAAGGCTATGGAACTATCCTTATTTCTCTCCCTTGAATCGCAAAAATTAGGAAGAACCTACCAGCACATGATTATACGATTATTACAAAAAAATATAGATTACAAATTTACGTTAACGATTTGAGAATAACCGTAACGTTAATTACTGTATGAGAGAACATTCAACTTCAAAGTTTGTCTTTCAATCCGGCTTACCTTTTTGTTAGAGCATTGTTCAGAGCTTCAATAGTTTATGAAATTTAATATTGTTAACACAAATATACCTAATATAAACGACTGCCTTACTCATTTTCGTCTTAGAGATACATGAACTCTACCGATTATACATTTTGAGGATTGAATTTTGAGACGACTTAAAATATGTTAAAACGGACCAAATTATTATATCCTCTTACATTTCTTATAAACCTTATCCAAGCTCTTCCATTATAAGGATAAATAAAATATATGCGTGTAAATAAGGGAGATTTGATCGACTGCTGCGGCAATACTCACAGTATATAAGGCATTTTATAAAGACAAAGCAAGAACTCCGAGTTTTTCCAAAGCATAGCGATCGTTGACTTTTAAGCTTAAGACAGATAGTAATACTAAGTAATAAGACCTACACATAACATAAATAACAACAGCTCAATGCGCAGAGGCTAAGACATTGGCTATATTAACGACAGCTGTGGTTGCAATTTGAGCACTGGTGTGGGTAAATTGACTTCGCATATGTATGGGTAACGGAGTTGGTTAAATAGTTTATCTATTTTGGTACCGATTGCATATTAATGGAGTTCAAATGTAGTTTCTTTGTTGACTTTACTTGAGCCATCTCACGAGCAAATGAATTGCTGCTACCTATAGTTGAGTTTACGTATTGTCACCGCGTTACCATGACGATTTCGCTAATTGTTTTCTTGCATTAATGATAAAGCCATTGCTTTATCATTAATGCAAGAAAATAATTAATGCGCGATGTCTTGCTGACGTTTCAAGAGACAAAGGCCACTTTTCATATGGTTACGATAATGTCACTGTTTTAGTGTTTACAGGCGTCAATACATATCGTTTTTAGTTTTTACTTGTAATTATAGGATGTTATTATTGTATATTCAGAAATAAAGTAAATATTACACGCTAATTTAGAGTCTACTCTTACACTCACGTACATATTTAAAAATAAGGGATGAGCTCTCGATGAGGCGGGGGGACTTTGGCATCACAGGATACAGCCGCGAAGTGCAAAAACGTTGACATCACAAAATAGTCCAACCTTGAAATCTAATTATCTACCCATGTGCCGCTACAATATTTCGCTTTTCACAAAAGAATTATAAAAACAAACGTAACGACACAAACAAAACAAAATAAAACATAATTGTATGTGCACTTGTCGACAATCTATGTATTGTCAATTGTATGACGGTTGCACCGAGCGTGATTTTTTCATAACATTACTGTTCTACTTAGCTAACAAATACATAGAAGAATATTTTCATGATTTTAAATAAAGTAATCAATAATTATTATTTGCAAATGGACGGCCACCGACGTAAAATTCGTAGTGTAAATCGTAGTGCAGATATATTTCCTAGTCTTGGATTTTTATCTATTAATGATCAGTAATTTAGTACCAAATAAGCTGTTCTAAGTTACGATTAAATGTTAGGTATAATTATTCCGGACTATCAAATGTTTAAAAAAATATAACATTAACATAACAGTTTCTTCATTATGGATTGTTTGAAGCTTGGAAAGTATTTTATTCAATTTTATAGTTACCATGAATGTCAAAATATCGAATCAGTTTAAGAAATACCTGGAATATTTTATCGAGTCTTAAAAGGCCTTGGCAGCTCAATTGAAACAGCACTCGCTCGGTTAGCGAGATCTGGTGTCCAAGGTTCGAGTTCCGCCTTGCACCTGAGACAAGTTGAATGTACATATATCTTTAGGCATAATAGTAAAAAGTATGAAAAAATCTATAAGTTGCATCACTTTTATAGATTGTTAACAGAGACATCGTTCAGTTTAATAAAAATTATTCATTATACCGATTGAATTCATTACAAATACAATTTGCTTCCTTTTATTTAAAAAAAAAATTGAACATCTATTCCGAGCACGCTTCGTGAACATTATAATCATATTTAAATTTCTTTTGTAACAGAATTTATTAAATTTAACATTTCTATTTCGAGGTATTTTTAAATGTTTCTTTTGAATATCTACTGTTGAAGGTCGTTTAATTGCGATAAGGGTTCGCGACGAAAAAGATTTACATTTATTTTTTAACAATTTTCACTGCTTTTCATTCCTCCATTATTCTTATTTACTTTGACTCGCTGTTCGAATTTCGTGAAAAGCTTTAAAGTGTAGCAATCTATTAAAATGGCGCTAGTGCGTATTTCGCCGGCTCAAAAAATTGACGCATTATCATTGAAACACACACACACACACAAACAGACGCACGCACGCACACACGCAAATACCTTGTGAGGAATAAGGTTCACACATCGACAAATACGTATCTGTATCAGTATGGTATCATTCAAATCAGCTCAAAAATTATGCGTCAATTAAACGCTTGCGAACTAGTATTGCTAATAAATTTCGAAATCAATTGACGAAAAACTTCGTAAGGATGCAATTGGTGAGTCCCTCTTAATTATACGTATCAGAGGGTGATCTTTCTTTCTTCGTCCTTTAATTTATTTTGGTATTTTGTTAGTTGTACCATGCGTATTATGTGTTAAATTATGCTTCGGAGAATATTCTTCGGGAAATATTTGAATTGATATTGATTCTCTCTGCCTGTCTGATTTGAGGCCTAATAATAACTAGTGCGGTGGGTCATTAATAATTGATTTCCTGGTAAACATTCCACGTTACATAGTTAAGACTTATGATTTCGATTCACTTTTTTTGACCCAGGGTACAAGCTTTGTGACTTCGACCCGCCGTAGTCGGGCGACGGGGATTTGTGCGGACTACTCCATACCGCATTAAAACCCCTGGAATGTGCTTCTCTAGTCCGTCGAAGTCCGATGGGGTCGTGAGCAGCACTCACCACCAAAAGACCCAAAGAACAGTAAAAAGAGTAGAAGTCGTAAGTGGGCTACCGCCTATGTAACCCATAGTAACCCTAACTCAGCGCACTAAGAACTTTTGCTTACTCAGTCGGGATCGCAAACTCTACGCGAAACAACATAGCATAAAATAGAAAGATGACTATATTTTATGCAAAATGATTTATTAAAATCTCAAATGACGATTTGTAAATAAAAATGCCACGTGTTTTTGTCAATACTACCTAACCTTGAAACGATATAGCATAAAAAATGTAAATAAACAAAAAGATAACAGATATATAATATTACTTACTCCGAACAACTGCTTGGTATAGGACGACTTACAAATTTATCAAAAAAATTTTTTCGTTTATTTTTATTAAAGTTTATCTATAAATTTAACACACTGTATATGTGCCAATGATAAATGAAAAATCTGCGTTTACTGCAAAAGATGTTTTGCGACAGAATTGCCATCTGAAGTTCTAATATTTACCTAACTACTAAACGATTACACAACCCAATAGCATGTATTTTTTCAGGCTCTCCCTTACTCTCTCTTACAATCTTTCTCACTATAGCTTTCTCCCACCTCTCGCTCCATGGTACTATGCGTAATGCGACGTTCGCTCTATCTCTCTCACTCCATGGCTAGTTGCTTCATGCTACGTTCGCCCTTTCTTACTCTCTCAATCAGTCTCGATCGCTCTCTCCCTCTTCTTTGACATAGCCGTTGAACATCTTCATGACGTTTCATCTGTAAAAATCTTACCCTCATGCGCCTAATGAAGTTTCACGTCAAAAAAAACTAATTAGATATATTTACTACTACTAATCAGAATGTTAAAGAAAATATTTTTACAGTTTAATTGAGTAGGAAGATCGTCAGTAAGTCGAGAAACTGGGTAGCCAGCGGTACCTACGCTCGCTGTAGATTGTTCGTTCTGGCCTATACTTATATCCATACTTATACCCATACATATATCTACACCCATACCTATACCCATACATGTACCTATTGGATACTATATTATACACATACATACACCTAAATCTATACTTGTACATATAAAAAATATATTTATATTAATATGATAATTGTAATAAATACCCGTAATAACGCACCGCCATCGCTTCAATTGAAAAAGTACGTATGTAGGGGAAGGTGGGGTATGACGGGGAAGCGAGGTAAGATGGGGACCATACAAAAAAAATGATAGAATGTCGCCAGAAAATTTGTTATAATGCCATCTAACGGCATTTAGCAAAAGTTTTTGATGATAACCAAACTGCCACCTGCACCGCCTCAAATTCTACAACGAACACAGCAGCACCTCAACCAACTCCACAAACCTCATCTTCTGTACAGCGAGCTCAGTACAATGATGCTCTGGTTTACGCTCAGCATTTCATTTGGTTAGCCCAAAACAGTTAATGCCTTATCCACGAATAGAAAAAAGGACAAGACAAGTTAGGAGAAGAGGAAAAGCGGCCATTATCACTGCTTCACCTTATAAAACCGAGTTAGAAGAAAGACAAAACAATAAAAAACAGAAGCCAAACAAAAATAAATTGAAAAAAACAAATAAAAGAACCAAGAAAGTTGACGAAGAACCTCAGACATCAGATGATAAAGATACTACAGAATGCCTGTACTGACACGACCTATATTCAGAGTCTATTGAAAACCTTCAACCAACCGGATCACATGCCAGACTTGCGGTAAATGGCCGCATTGTGGCTGTGCAGGAGTGGAAGATAACGACGATAAAGCCGTCCATATTTGCCCTGTTTGTGAAGATAAAGACGATTAAATATGTCATACCCCATCTTATCCTAGGGGGTACCCTGTCTTGCCCTAGAGGTGGGGCAAGACGGTTTATTTTCTTATTTTTTTAAAGTTGATATTTCTATGAGAAGACTTTTATATTTTTGTTTTGACTGATTATGGTTAAAAAAAGAAAGACTGATTATTTACGTAATAAATTTTCCTGATTTGTGCAATTAAAAATAGAGGTTTTATTGATGAATTACCTTAAGTCTATGTCTTACCCACCTTCCCCTACGTACCAACGCATGGACGAGAAACATGACGATTATATCGGTTAAAATATTGACAAAATTCTGTTACTATGTCATAGTTTGTAGACAAAAATGCCGCGGCTAAGTAAAATTACTCTTTTGATATAAGAGGTCGACTTTTAAGCGCAACCATGTTAGACATAACAAACGACTAATACATGATAAGAGATTAGAGGCAGGTAGCGAGATATTTTGCATGAAATGCGTTTTGAGTAATTAAAACTTCTGACAGTAGCAAATTTCAATCTGTCCCTCAAGCTCTACCCGAAGTTCGAATAGTTAAAGAGTCACATTGATGTCTACCTACTGACGTTGACTGCCCCCAAATAATTTGCTTAACTAATTCACTGTTTAGGTAGGTACTTTATTCTACTGTTGAAAACAAAGTTTGTTGATAGAGGAAAATAATTACACCAATATTCAATTAGAGCAAAGATTGAAATGTATTGTTGTAATACGAAGAAAAAGTCAGTTCCGATTGAAACGTAGGAAAAGTCGAGCTGTAAGTCGTTTGTTTTAATGGTCTCGTTATAAAAGACAATGGCATAATTATCAGAAAACGATTCGTATTTTCTACTCGTTAAAGGCATCTGTTGGTAGCCCGTAAATGAAACATAGAGTCGTGTTCGCACAATATAGCACATAACACACCGCACCCTTTTTAAATAAGAGGGGAGTTGCGGCATCTTTATGACGATATTCTACATAAAAAGGTCCATCCTTTTAACAGTGCACCTAGAAGCGACAAATGAATAAAATTGATATCACCTTGAGCAGCTAGTCGGAATCGCAATTATCAAGTCTATTGTGCAAAATGCATGCCCACTTTAGCTGACGCTAATCGCCAATATGCCACGCTAGAACAGACTAAGATGTAAGAGCAAATAACTATTATATTGTAGTCGACATTTTCTCATTTTTAAATAATCTGACCTAATTTTATGAGCCAACATGTCTTTTTCAATAGGGCCTGTGGTGTCCTCGATTACTGTCAGGGTATCCATTAAATGAAAGCAGTCAGTAGTTTCACCAAGCAGCACACGCACGTCCGCACCGGCCGACGGTCGAGCGAGCAATGCCCCTCTGCCGCTGTAGGCCGTGCGTACGGGCGTGTGTCGCTTGCACTTTATTAATACGTCACACCTCTTCCTTTTTAACTGATTCGAATAATTTGAGACAATGAAAAATAATTAAAATACATTCATGTTATTAATATTTTTAAATAGTATATCTTGAATTGTTATTTAACTATAAAGTATTATTTTGAAATTATGTTTAAATACTTGCAACCAAATACTCTAATCTTACGTGTCCTCTATTTTTCTTTGAATACGCCACTCTCCTTTTACCTTTTTTTAGGTGTATCAGTTTTTTTTTATATTAATTTATTTAGTTTTCGACGAAACATCAGCTTACAATATTGTTTAATTACAAGCTATAGAACTTAAAAAGCTAATAAAGGATTCACACAGAAAAATTAGTCTAGGTATTACTAAAATGAGCTCACTCAGTGTGTGAACCCACGAACCCCTATTGTTGTATCTGAATGCCTACCCTATTAAGATAAATGATTGTGAATGCTAAAATGTCGTTTTATTCGGCTATCTCCTAATTAGGGAGTCACAAATTAATAAAACGAATATATATAATTATATATTTATAGCCTCATGCAGTGCATATGCAGGAGATGACAATTTTGTTTTATTTAAGTTTCTCTCTAAGTTATGTTCAATTAACCAATGAAGGGTCTTATTCAATATATTGTTACGTCATCAACGAACAAAATACACGGTTCATTCATAACCTTCGGCAGGTCTATTATGTAAACTAAAAACAAAGAGAGTCTTAGGCACTCCCTTGTGGTGTTAAGGCATTATAAGTTTTAATATCAAATAGGACTCTATAAACTTTTCTACTCATATGATTATAATATTCGATTTGAACTTATTGCTGTCTATCTTTTAAATAAGAGATAAACCATTTGGGAGCTATATTTGGGATACAACCAGTTTATTAATATTTTATGTTGCACATGGTCATAGGCCTTGGACATACATATGTAGCAATATTCGAATAGCATATTTTTAATGTCCAATTACTTATTATCTTTTGAATGTATTTGAGAAAAGCTAATAAGGTTGACTGACTTTAATTATTTAGGTAGCTCTTTTGGTTATTCTCATGTAATGGTAATCACTCTTGTTTTTTAATGAGTCAGGATAAACTTCTACTTGCAAAGATTGATTGACAGTGAAAAGGAAGGTAAGTTCGACCGCACATTCACAATCAAATGTGAGCGTAGTTCATCAAAACCGTCACTTCTATATTTTTATTTAGTTATTAAATTCTCACTACGATTACATTGTACACTACTGAGTCTACTACCAGTTCGGAAATTGGGAGGCCCTTCCGAGAAGAACTGGCGGAAGAAACTCGGGCAGGGGGACCGACCTCCATCTTACTGTTATTATTTGCAAAGAGAGCTAACTACATCATCAGGTCTTGCAATGTGTGTTTTTGTAGGTATTAATTATTAATTATTGGATCCCAAGCAGGTGGAACGCTCCAACCTTCGTCTCTATTGAAATTTGGATGTTTCCTGATTTCAAAAGCCTCGCGTAGTGTCCTAGGAACTAGTCTTTGTTCTCTAGCGAGAATTTAAGGTTTATCGATACGAATATAGTCGTTTGGCCCCTCAAAAGCATGCTCACACTCACACACTGCAGACCTATTATCGCGCCTATGTTTTATGTCAGCTACGTGTTCTATAATGCGCGTCCCTATACTTCTCTTTGTTTGTCCGAAGTATGGGAGAACACAGTCACAATCGATTTTGTAGACACCTGCTGCCTGGAGGGGATATTGCATTTGACCGGTCGTAAGAATTGGTTAATCTTCCTGGCTGGTTCAAAGTAAGTATTAATGGAAACCCGGTTCAGAATGTTCCCAATCTTATCAGTGACCCCCTTCATGTAGGGAAGGACAGCAGGTTGACGTTCTACTGTGGCTGGTTGATACGGCTTCTGTGTCGTTGGTTTTTAGTTGGTTGGTACTCGCAACTTTTTATCTTGTAGTACTCGCTTGTCATGCTGAAGCTCAGCAGTCAGGTATTGTTAGGCACAGATGCCGCGAGTTCTCTGAAACAAAGATTTCTCTACGGTAGCCAACTGTATAGGATGGTGGTGAGAGTCACCATTTAAATATCAATCTGTATGAGTTGCCTTTCTATACACTGTATGACTAAGGGTTTGATTTAGATTGCTGCTGATTTGAACATTTAGGAAGGCTATTTTATTGTCTGTCATTAATTCCATAGTGACATCAATGCAATCTTGTACAGGTAAGCTTGTGAATAGAGATTGAACATCGAAGCTAACCATAGTTTCATCATCAGTGAAATGTAGGTGTTGTATCTCACTAACAAAATGGTAGGTATGGTGCCTTACTTTGTTTCGATAACAGAAACTCGTCAAGCTTATTGTTTACTATTTTATAAACATCAAAAGTATCATCCCATAAAGAGATGAGTAGCTCTTTTCTTGACTGTTGTATCTACCCCCGTTGTCAAAAGATATATTCCCAGGGTTGACATCCATTTGTCTCAGCGTAACCCGAGTGACATCGAATCGTCATCGCATTGCAATGGTTCTACGATGGCAGGCTGAACATTTTAGGCTACCCAGAACAATGTCTGTACGCCTTTATTTTGCGCCCTTGGCGCCATTGAATATGGTGTGTCACATTTATACCTATGCATTATAACAAATTTAACGGTAACACGCCCAAGTTTCTTTTAAACGTGTTATCAGCAGCCTGTACTTGTAACTTGACTTCTATGCATATTGGTATTGTATTATTTATTGTTTGGTTTTGTGTTTCACAACAAGAGACCTATTTTACTATAATAAATGTCATCTAACACCATTAACTCTTTTTCCTTCTTGTACCTACTTCTTATAAATTCCAAAATTTGTATCGTGTATAAATACACCTTGTATGTAATTTTTTCAATAAATTAACATATTTTTTGAGCCACAAACAATATTTGGTAAAAGTTGCCTCTTTTTTTTATGTGTTTTCCTACTGGAAATTATTTTATTAATAATGATGTCTGATGCTAATAAATAAAATGTATTGGTATTTTTGTTGATTTATTGTCTCTTATAGATTTGTGTAAGTCAGTTATATCCTGGAGCTATATGCCACTCCGGATATGTATTTAATCATTCCGTTCAAAATTCTTAGCATATCTAGTATATCCAATCCAATCACATGGATCATTTTCAAATCATTTGGTCAAATACCGTCTGGCTAACTACATAACAGATATCGACAGCGAAAGCGTCGATCGAAAGACTTAGAGCGCCGAAAACGCTTTTTGTGTTTTCTGTGTTTTCCGATGAACGGTAAAATTCTTAAAAACGCAATACTGCTGATACTGCGTTCGCTCTGACTGAGGTAGCAAGCGTCATTATTAGCGAAACAAGCGCTGCATAAAGTTTTGTTTCTATAAAACGGTAGCAAATTTGAACCGCTCCATATGCTCTTATTTTGCGAAATCTTATTAGTCCGGATTTAATAAACAGATGCGGATATTGATAAATATTTAAACGTTAGTTGGATATATGGTATGATTTGATATGGTTTGAAAGAATTAAACTACTAATCCGGATATATTTGGTGGATATGGATATACTAACTGGATCTATATCTTTTTTAGGAAGAATATAGGATGACTCCGATCTTTTTCCGGAGTCACCTTACGCATGTCCAGTCCCTTACCCCGTACGGTTAAGAGTGTAGGTATTCAGAAATAAATTAACCAGCGAATATTCATTTTATACCATTTCCAAATTACATACTTTGCCGATAACATCTGTAGTTCGATAACTTTTAACTTGTATACAAGATTTTTTTTTTCATATATGACGGCGAGGCCTCACGCTGGTCATCAGAATGCTCTTTATTATCCAAAAAGAGTTGCAGCGATCTTCAAAATAATAACGCGTATGGATGTAGGATGGACTTCTTTATTATTTAAAACCACTTGCAGTCTAAAATCGCAAATGATGCACGAGATTTCAATGGATGAAAAACGTGGTGATCCCTGAGACGGTGTGACAACCTCCCTGGGTGGCGGTCCAACGAAAAGTAACGTTCCCGCTCGGTGTAAGCTATGTAAGTAAAAGTTATACCGTTATAGCGTGCTAACGGTCACTATAAACTAACCGTTTCACGCTTATTGCATGCTAACTAAACGTCTACACTTATAGCACGCTGACAGTCTGTGCTTCTCAAGTCATCTCAGAAACGTTGAGTGTTGTCAACTTGCAACGCCTCTTTAAGGTCACGCCATCTTTTTTTTTTTTTTTTTTTTTTTTGTTTTCGCAGTAAATGCGTTACGCATTCGCTCGTGCCGGGAGAGCACGAGACGATATGTGGGACTCTCCTCCATGCCCCTACCCGGCCTAGCGCCCGGTAAAGGCTTGGAGGCCTACCCACTAAAACCCTGCGGCGTCCCGCAACACAGTGGTGGGGGTCGCGTGGCCCCTTACGGCTTCTTCCGCGACCCGAACCAGTGTGGGTCCGCGCTCGTGGGCGGACCTCGCCTATGCTCCGTGAGGGACGGAGCAACGGGGTGAGCCGTGACGCCCTGAACACCCCGCACGCCTGAGGGCCAAGTGCAATGCAGCTGCCGGTCTCCCGCTCCGACACCCGCTGGCCCCCTTTTGGTGGGGAGAAGAACTGCCGCACCTCTCGGCCGACCCTAATGGCGGCCGAGGTGTGCAGGCACTTCCCCTCCCCACCTCAATCGGGCCGTGCGTCCTCGGAAGTCCCCCGGAAACAATAGTTCCCGGAGGGCTTCCGCGGTCGCCGTCCCGCCGAGCGCCCCTCTCGACCCCCCCACGCGGCCTCGGAGAAAAGCTCCGATGCCACCCGGGGGCGGCGAGAGGGGGCTCTACCCTCGGAAGATGGTACCGAGGGTCCTCCTCAAGCACTCCGCGTGCGACCCCCGCTCGCGCCCGCGCTTCCGGCGTCTTCACGCCCCTCCCGCGAGGGAGGGGTGGAAGACGCTCTCTCCCCCCCGAGCGTTTTTACGGGGGGGGTTGGGCACCCGATGGGCTGGGTGCCCCTTCCTCCATGGGGACCACCGGTGGTGGAGGGGTCCACCCCTTCACCACCGGTGGGTCGTACCTGCGACTGCCCATCACATGGTCGGCCGGCCGCCCGAAGGCGGCGCACACCGAGCATGCTGGCTCCCTCTTACAGGAGGCGGCCATGTGACCAGGCGCCCCGCACCTGAAGCACAGGCCACTCCTGTCCGTCGTCTCGGGGCACTTGTGTTTCGTGTGCCCGAGGGATAAGCACTTGAAGCATCGCAGAGGGAGAGCAGTAAACACCCTCACGCTTGCGGTGCTCCAGCCGACGCGGAGTTTGCTGTCTTCACTAACGGCCTTGGCGGCGGCTACCGGCAGTTTTGCTATTGTCCATCCCATGCCATCAGCGCCAGTTCTCATGCCCCCCATTTTGATGGCTGTTCTTGGGCACTCTGTCTTTGCCATCATGGCTTCCGCCACGTCCTCTTCTTCGACGGAGTCATCCAGTCCGGAGATCCGCAGTACTGCAGTCTTCTCCGGCCTGGATATCTCCGCCACATCTCCAACGGCCTCGCGGAGCCTTTCTGCCAGTCTATCGGCCAGCACCCCGCTTGCATCCTTCACCTCAATGAGGCGGGCTCCCGCCTGCGTCTCTTTGGTTCTCACCCCATCCGTGATTCCCATTTCGGAGAGGGATACCGCCGCCTTGGCCCTCCTCAACACGTGGGAGTAAGACTCCCCACACTCCAACGCTTCTGGTCTCAGCCTCAGCGTAATTGCCGCCGTCTTTGGTGGATTGAGCCTCACCTTACGTCTTGGCCTCGGTCTCTTCGTATCGGTCGCTCCTTGTTCAGCGCGTTTCGGTTGGCTGGCCTCAGCCGCTTTGCGCTTTTCCGCCTCCCTACGCTTTTTGCGGCTGATCGCCTCCGTCCAAAGTTCGCCTTGCTTGGTCAATGGGGGCTCCGTCGCTACCTCCCTGCGTGCTGGGCCTGATGGTCTGGTCTCCGTCACCGGTTGCACGTCTTTTGCTTTCGGCGGGAGAAAGGTCTGCTTCTCCCACGCCGTAAGCCGTTCTTCGACTGCCTGTTTTACCGCCTGCAGCAGCTTCCCATCGTTGACCGCCAGCCGCTCGTCGACAGCCTGGGTTACCGCCTGTAATATGCTCTCCTTGCTAGGCGCCTTTTCAGCGTGCCTCGGGGACTTCGCCGCCTCTTCCTTTAGCTTCGCTATGTCTCGGCTGAGCAGCTGCACCGTAGCGATGAGCTTGCGGTTCGTCTTTAGCAGTCCCGCCATCCTTTTCCCCTCGCGGGTGAGCACCTGCCTGCAAAGGTCAGACATGCCCTGCATTGCTCTCGTCATCCCACGCAATCGTGTCGCTAGGACGTCTCTGGTGTGGGAATCCAGTTCCTCATCTTGAAGCTGCTCTTCCATGCTCCGAGCATTCCAATCAGCGTCGATTCGGAGCTCCTTCCATGAATCACGCTCGTCTTTGTCTACGGATTTGAGGCCTAAGAACCTCTCCTCCGCTGCCTCGTCTTCTACCTCCGACTCTTCGTCGGAGCAACTCTCCTCCGACTCTTCCCACTCTTCGGACATAGGCTCCTGAGGAGACTGCTCCCTCCGGGTGGGGGGAAACCTCAGTGTCACCTTCCTTCCTTCTCCTTTGGCCGCGGTTGAAACAGGGGAGCGCTCCCTCACCGCCGAACCCTCCTTTGGGGGTGTGATCTTCCTTTGTGCACTTTTTTGCCCCGGACTCTGTGCGCTGTCCATCTTCCGTTCTCCACCAGATACTGGTTTTGAACCACGTCTTTGGTTTTTATTTTTGTTTTTAGCAGCATTCATTTTGATACCCACGAGTATGGGAGAAACGACGTCCACCCGGGCAGAGATCCCTGTACCCGGGTAACCCTACTTACGCCTGGGGGGTCGGGAGGTACCCCAGGGCGACCGCTAATGGGCCGACTGCGCTCCGCCGGCCACCTCCGAGAGGCGCCCCGACACCACGAATCCCAGTGCCGGGACTTTGACGATTTTTTATAGTGGTTTTCACCACGCGGCCCCCACCTAAGTGGCGGCCCCCGCTCCCGCACCACGTACGAGGTTACGGTTGGGCCGGAACCGATCCTCGGATCGGAACACGCCGACTTGCCCGCTGACGCGAGCTGGGCCCGAAGGCCCCCTCGGGTGATTTTTTAGAGGGGTTGTCTTCCCCGCGGCCCCCACCCAAAGGTGGCGGCCCTCGGCCCTGCACTATGTACAGGGTTACGAGTTCCTTCGACGACACCAGGCAGAACTGGCATCGCCTAAAACTCCCCATACTCGGCTACCGCTACCCGGGATACCCAGGACGCCAGCCGAGCTCCCCCCCTGTTGTCGGATTATTAGCCGCCGTCGTATGCAATCCCCTAAGGAATTATATACGGCGGCGCCCAGGATGCACCGGCCCGAACCCATTGTCGTTCCCACCGCACGTATGAAGTGGGACCTACAATGGGCCGGGCACACGTGGAGGTTCTATCCGACCTTGCACCCCACAAGGTCACGCCATCTAGGATTTCACCCAGGTACTAACCTGACGTTTTCCATTGATAAAATCGTACCTAGTAAACAAATCTTTACTGACAAACATTTTTTTAAGCTTAACCTCTAGAGTTTAATTCAATTTAATTGAAATAATCGAATGCTTCAACATATATAATATTACTAACCTAACCTATTATCCAATGAATATCAAATTCAGAAATAACATTACGTATAATTCCGAAAATATTATTTGTTTATTTCAGTCATAAGTCTTTTTGTATGTCTTTTAATATCACTATAAAAGATGAGATAGTTATCGTAGGTTATTATATATCTGAATGTCTTTACAACGATTTAATTCTAAATCGATGCCCCTTGGCAAAGTCACACCTTTGTGCACCTTGTTACCATTGTTGCACCTTTGGCAAAATCACAACTTCGTGCACCTTGGCACTATTGTTGCACCTTGGCAATATATTATTGTACCCCTTGGTACATGTCTTTTCAAATTAATGTATTGTAGTATATCCACTTGTCTGTATAACCTTTATATAAGTTTTGACGTAATAACCATTGAAATTCAAATCGTTGTTTTAGGAGTATAAGAAACTACTTAAAAATCTATTTTTTTTTAGTGTCATAATATGTTTTATTTAACCCGTGTTATGCAATGTAATATTTAACCCGTACAGGGTTGCTTTAAACTGAATTAAAATCTCGATCGATTTAAATCGTAAGTAAGATTAAGTTTGGTGTGGGTAGGTAGCACAAACCAGAATTATTAAAAGCAAGAACAAGACATTCATTACTAGATTAACATGGCAGAAATAACCGTGAAGGTAATAATGATGTCAACACATACATTATTCAATCGAGTGCTTATTACAAGGTTATAAAGATTTTCTTTATAGCAAAATAGGATCAATTCATATATTTTCTTTTATAGTTATCAATGATTACACAAGTTTTTTAGAATTGCAATTAACACTGCAGTTATTCAAGTTGATATTCGCATTGCTATAGTCAATGATTTTTCAACTCTTCTTAGAATCAAGTGGATAAACTATTTTACATTTTTTTCCTCAATACTATGAGACAGCCTTCTTTGCAGATGGGTTCGTTATCTCCTTCCTTTAATTTGATTTTCAGGAGACATATTTTTCTATATACCACTTACTTGAAGGCTCGTCGCCACGTGTGGTGTCCTCGATTACTGTCAGGGTATCCATTAAATGAAAGCAGTCAGTAGTTTCACCAAGCAGCACACGCACGTCCGCACCGGCCGACGGTCGAGCGAGCAATGCCCCTCTGCCGCTGTAGGCCGTGCGTACGGGCGTGTGTCGCTTGCACTTTATTAATACGTCACAGGGCCTCAATGGCCCTTTTTGCCATCAATAAAACCGAAGCTCATACTTTACACAAAAGTACTCACCTGGAATATATCGAGTTAAAATAAAATAATACTGTATGAAATATTTCTCACAAATGATAAAATAATGTGATATCTCGATAAATCGTGGTGCTTCTAGCAAGTTATTTTGTCGTTAAAATACACCACATCACGAATAAAAGGTCAACATGACGACACAAGACATCACCACGAATTCATTGTACGTGAGCTATCGCAACAAAATGCAGATAAATTGTGTTATATAACATCGCCTAGTCTTGTTAGTGACCTGTGTGACCACAACGGATTAAATAGCCGGTTCAGGTAAAAAGTCGCTAAAATAAAACTCGCACAAATTTTTTCTTTTTTATTAGTGACAGATCTAAAAGAAGTCGATTATTTTTACTTGATATATTTTTGAGTAGCATGTCGGATTCCAATTTTACGAGTAAAAAAGGAGTTATTGAAACTTACAACACAAATTTCACATTGTACCACATCGTTTGGTGGCCGGTATTGTGCGACATTACTCGCATAGCAATACGAACGATAAAACATTTTAACGCCTCTTGCTTGCTTTGATATCCGCCATTATTTTATTTTGACCGTCAGTCGCGCTCGTTATCTTCTGATTTCTCCCCAAAATTTATGGGTGGTTTCGTTTGATCGTATGGAACTACCAGTTACGTTTGAATTAACATTGAAATTATTCAAATAACGCGATAGGTTAAATAATGTGTTGTTTTTACCCTGTTTCAGTGGTGGTGTTGACAGGATAAATCGACGAAGAAAAAAAAAGTGTTTGGAGTTTATATAGTCATGGTAAAATATATTTCTTTAGGAATAACTACGTAGGTTTTGATGTTGGACGTAAGAAGCATGACGGCAGCTTTTAGTAAGCGTAAGATGATTTTGGAAAACTGCATTTGATTCAATATTTAACACATTTTTAACATATTTTAAAGATGTCAGGAAATGAATAGTAAATTAATTGGTTTCGATTTTAAATAAATTAATGATAACACAATAACATACGACATATTTAGAATATATTTAACTCATGGCTTTATTATTCAAAGCGAAGCTTTTGAATAATAAAGCCATGCGAAAGATGTCCAGTGTTGGACAGAGGACTCCCTCAAAAATAGGAGGGTTTCACATAATTTTTACGCTTGGGTGGCATGTCGGAGATTCCGGCAGATGAGCAATTTGGAAAACTCTGGTGCCTATTTTATGTCTACAGTCAGATAGCAGGTAGGTTTGGATTTTTTTATAAATGTGTCAGTAAAGAGCACATCATTAAATCAAAATGAAACGAAGCCCAGCGATGGAGATGCTTGATTTCACCCAAGCAAATCTAGTTCGACTCACCCTTATGTATTACGGACGTGGACTCCACTAACAATACAGCATCAAGCTTGTCACGAAGGCTTAAAAGGAATATTATTAATGTGCTTCACGTATTGTTGACATTATTAAAAAAAAAACAAAATGAAAAAATCCACGTAAATAAATAAATAAAATTTATTACCGAATAAACGCAACTTTAGTAGCTATTTTATAATATAAAATATTAACTGAAGATTATATATTATACATATTGTATAACATTTGCAAAACATGAATATTGATTAGTAACAAAACTGTTAACTTGTATCTTAGGTATATAACGTGTCAGTACTAAGTTAACATTTTATTATCAAAAACTATGAAATAAATCAGATTTGTAGTGTCTAAACGAGCGAGCAAATCTACTAATTATGCATTATTTCTATTGAGAAGGGTCACACAGTAATTACCAGTTAATATTAACGATTACCTAAACACAATAAGATGTTTAGTATGAAAAGTTAATTGAAATGTATTATTTTCTGAGTTCTGAGAGTTTCTGTGAGATCTCAACGCAATCGTAGTATCTATCTTATCCTTCCAGGTCATGTATTTTGCTCTCAACAGCCGTCAAAATGTCCTCATCCAAAGTATGTTGTTTACGTTTGCGTAAGTTGATAAACACATCATTGTCTGTGTGCTCTGATGAGATCATAGTCGCAACCCTTCGTCGGTATTTCAGGATTCGATGTTCTTAACTTATCGTACATTGATAGCGGTGTAGGTTGCATTTTGACAATTATATCAAATTTAAAAAAATATTTGCATACTATAAACCAATTTCGTTCTTGCACTTCAGCGCACATTTCACATTAGAATAACTAACTACCTTCCTGAATAACTGCCTTCACAATATTTTAATCGGTCATCTTTCTAATTGTTTAAATTTTATATAAACAAATTGTTTTATTTTTACATTTTTATTAGTTATTAACTTCTCTCTACGATTACTTTGTATACTATTGAGTCTACTAACAGTTCGGAAATTAGGAGGCCCTTCCGAGAAGAACTGGCGAAAGAAGCTCGAGCAGGGGGACCGACCTCCATCTTACTGTTATTATTTGCAAAAACAGCTATTAATATTTTGATTATTGGATCCCAAGCAGGTGGAACGCTCCAACCTTCGTCTCAATTGAAATTAGGATGTTTCCTGATTTCAATAGCCTCGCGTAGCATGCCAGGAACAAATCTTTGTTCTCTAGCCCGAATTTGAGGTTTATCGAAACGAATGTAGTAGAATGTAGTAGAATGTAATGGTTTGGCCCCTCAAAAGCATGCTCACACACTGCAGACCTATCGCGCCTATGTTTTATATCGGCTACGTCAGGATTAAATATAAAATAAATTATGGGCAAAAATCCGTAAAAGAGTGAAACTATGAAGCAACATAAAACAAAAGAATGTCACCACAGTTGTACACTTCAAAGTCATAGAACCCGAACTTATTTATTGAGTAAGTGTAAGATCTAAAGCAGAATATCACGCAAAAAGATTACGGTTTTCACAATGTACACGCCTGCTCGCAAACGGCTCCACAAGCGGAATGAACAACGACTTAAACTATAGAAACAGAACTTCTATACTCATAACGTTTTTGCTAAATTAAACATCTAGAGGAGAATCCATAAATGATCGTTGACACAAAAACTAGTTAGCTAGTAAGCGGATGACACGATAGGTCGATTTTAAGATCGGCTTATTGTAATACTAGCGACCCGCCCCGGCTTCGCACGGATGCAATGCATTACTATATTATGCATGTATTATACATATAAACCTTCCTCTTGAATTACTCTATCAATTAAAAAAAACCGCATCAAAATCCGTTGCATAGTTTTAAAGATTTAAGCATACATAGGGATATAGGAACAGAGAAAGCGACTTTGTTTTATACTATGTAGTGAAGTATAACTTCACCAGGCATTGTGCTTTTCCTTTTTGTTTAAAGTATATTTGGCTACAAGGAACTTTCCACTAAGAAATTATTTATAACTTAACATTAATGATTTTTATAAAGTGCATCAAATATAGGTATCACGTTTAAATTTCTAATAATAAGAGGTATTGTTACAGAAGGCGCTGAAGGGGGAGGTGGGGCGGCGGGCGCGCAGGATGAAGAGGAGGACGATGAAGACACCTGTTGGCAGCTTTGCATCGAAAAATTCCCTCAACCGCTGCGCGCCCTCTGCGAATCACACAGATTTGAGAATTTACACGTAAGAATGGTCCAAATCTTTGACAAAGTGTGCGATTAGAGGTTCGAGGAATGACGAGACAGTGTAAAAAAAGATTGAACAAACCGCGAAGGTAAAGCATTGCTGCACCTGTAATCTGAAAACTACCTTAATAACATAACTTTCGAATGCTCTAAAATTCGTTGTAGATTGTTTAGTTTTTATTAAATGTCAAAAACTTGTTTATAATAACTAAATGGAAAGATTCCATTCAAAACACCACTTGTAATTTTGACTATTGTTTAACACTCGATTGTTACAGTTTTTATAATCGATCTCGGAAAAGTATTACCACCTTTGGTCGACTGCCACATGAACATTTTGTAATTGGTTGTCACCGCTGTTATATGGAGTGCCATTGCTCTAAGCAAATATTATTAACATATCGTTTAGTATAGGCTGACGTTTTATACGTTTCATCCAAACCAATACTTAAAAGTTAGATGTAACTGAGTAGCAGTACCTATTACATACTAGAAGAGATTTTGAGGCTTAATTTCAATAGAGTTTGAGGAGTATTTTCTTATGTCAGTGAATAAGTTAACTTTTATACTTTATAGATTCTTTCAGAGCACTTTTAAGAAACGTAAACATAACCCAAAATATTGCATAAAAATATAATTTATTATTTTGAAGTTTGTACGAGTGTAATCCAAATCTAGTTAACCACAAAATATTATTTGAGAAAATAGGGCTTACTAAAATATTTGGAAGGTTACTCATAATTAATTAATTGTTTCGAGGACAGATTTTCTTTTATTTATAGTTAAACAAACACTTTTTTATGTTCTTAGATAGTAGCCCTATTAACGTTTCAATGGTACACTACAATAACCACTTAATAATTAAAATAAACAACATGAGCATTACTATTTGAATCTACAGTAAAAGTTATATTACTGGTGTGAATGTAAGAAATATATAGTTATTATTAACGGTAAGTGACAATTACATTTCATAGCAATATATCCGGATCATATAATTAGAAAATCTCGGATACTAAGATTCCGAGCTTAGAGATATAAATTGTGTTTAATAAACTGTTAAATATTGCCTAGGTGAAAGTAATAAAATTGCTTGATGGTTTTGAAAACTTAGTCAACGGAAATACTATCCACTGCATGTTTTTGTTTTTTTTTTCTATTCTGTCCACTATATGGGTATAAAGACAACATTTTAGTGTTCAATATTTATTATGAAGTTGTTATAATATCGCTTATTCCTGAAGAATGCAGCATAATTCTCACAATGCTAGACCGACCGTCCGTGTGGTGTCAGCGTCATACAGCAAGGACATTCGGTATGTCGTTACTCACAGTGCAACGAGTTCTTCAATGTTACGAGGAAACCTGCTCTAACCTACATAAATCAGGAACAGGAAAGGCTGGGCATACTACAGCCCGAGAAGATCGGTACTTGGTCAACATATTGGTTTGAGATCAGCATTGCTTTGAGATCGGAATTCACGATCGGAACGGAATCTGAAACAAAAATTTTAAAGGAATGAAACTTACACATAAGTTTCGATGCCTTGGTGAAAGTATCCCGATTACATGGACACATATGGTTTATTGAAACTAATTTTAAACCATTTCGACCTGCAAACGGCCTTAACGATAAACGCAAACTGGAGCGTGGGCTTAGGATTATGAGGGTTCATCTGCATTGTTTTGGCTGCGAAGAGTGGCAATATGACTAGAACTATTCAATAAAATCTGTTGAGACGCCTACTTCATATACCTACAATAGGGGCTCAGTTCTAATTTGACATAATCAATAAGACTGGCTACAAGATTTCAGTGTTAATGATATACATGGGTAATCTTTTATAGGCGCAGACTACCTACCATATCTTGTTTTTCGTCACTCTTGTGGCTAGAGAAAAGCAACATATCGCTTTAATGGTATCAGTTGGTAATTTCAGCATTAAGCCACATACTACTATGTCACTGTAATTTGACAAACTTGCTACGGTGTACTATGTACGATATCTATTACGATGGCATTCTTAAATAAGGCAAAAATAGCGCACATTTGTAATAACATAAGTACGTTCACATTAGCTATTCTTCATATAAATCTTTTTTATATCTTTGACATCGGCTACAAGCGATAGAGTTTTTTTAAGTCGTTGTATAAAATTATAAACAAAGGTTCGGATTCGACTAAGGTAGGTATTACATCCATAAGAGCTTTTATTATACACAATAGACTTCATATCCTGTTTAAAACCGAAATGTCGTCAAATTCTTACAGCAACAGCAGTCTCCCAATCGTATATCTTTATAACGGTTTTCCGATCATTTAGTTTAAAAAAAACAGAGGACATGGTGAATAAAAATTGTTAAATGATTTTTTTACTGGACGACAAAAACAGTAAATGACCAGCCTAAAATATTTTTTGGGGAGTCTATTGAAGTTTATTCAATTTGAATGTAACAAGTGATTAAAATTTTAACAAATAAAATTTCTTTTTAATCGTAATTGATGCAAATGGGGCTTTGTAATTACAATAAGTATGTTATCAATAAATAATTAATATCAAAAGGAATTATGGTACTTAATGCCTTCACGAATAAATCGCTAAGTATTTTAGTATTCAGTAATCTCCTAGAGTCAGCAGTTATTTTGCTATCTTATTGTCGCAACTAAAGATAATCGTGTATGACCACGTAGAGTTTATAACATGCTCTTAGCTAAAAGCAACTTGTTGCATTGCTCCGACAATTTTGTGACAGGTATACATGTTCCTAAGGTTTTTAGGAATTGGTTTACGCTTAATGCGTCATATAGGTACGTTAAATTTCAACCAATAGTGTCATAAAAAATCTGTTTACCACTATGCTGCGGGATGCGTGAAATTCAGTGACTTCTATAAAAGCCACTCCCAGTACATATTAATTTCTGATTGGAGATATGCTATTGAAGGATAATTTAGCAGTAATTACGACCTCGTGAATGTAGCGTCTTTGGATGATGTTCAAATATGCTTCAATATCGGTGACAATATTCAATATTAAGTGAATTATTCGCAACCACAGCAACCATTTTGATTTTTAACAGGACAATGTTTACAAATGTTAATACTACATATGAGTATACTTAATAATGGTTAAAAGTAGTTCTTCATTGTTAGATATATTTTCATTAATTCAAATGATATTAGGTTTACAACTTTAACTTAGAAATGTTCTATTTTGATATCGACATATATTTTTTAACCACTATGCTACATTTTAGATGGACGGTGTATAAATTAGCAGCAGCAAAGTCATATTTTATTTTCATTTCGTTACCACGCGGATTGAATGAGTTGATTTAAATTTTAATTAATATGCCCTTGATAAATGAAATAATTCTAATTTTAAAATATGTCATAACAGGTCTTCCCCGAGCTGGAAGATGCGATGATCCAATCAACATTCGTAAGTGAACTCTTTGAAGAACTGGCCTGATAATGGGTAGAATTAGTAATTCAGTGTTTTGATAGTTGATTTTTTATTTTATTTATTAGCATAAACTATTTTTCATAATTTTCTTCCTTGGATGGAATATTACAATAGCGCATGTTTGCATCCCTGCATGTAACAAACAATTTTATGTTCTTATTCAAAATGACAGTACATCTGAGCAGTAGATTATATCAAACACCGGTAGGCGTCGTGAAAGTTTGACAAATTTCCGTCTGTGATTATTTGATTCCATTCAAACAGGGCCTCATTGAAAGTCAGTCAAGTTTGACATAGTTATGGTAATTTGAACTCTCACAAATATGTATACCTGTGAAATAATAAAGTTTTTGGGTCTACAGCTTGAACAAGCACCTTAAGCAAAACGCTTGATACTCTCTTGTCGAATAATACAATCTGGTCTTAAAATTAGTTTTTAGAATAGATGTGCACTTAAAAAAATATATCACAAATATTATATTGTTATGTATAATTAACACTATGATCATTTGTTCATGATTTTTGTTTATAAGCAATGAACGATGCGGAAGTGTGTTATTATAAAAAATTAAAATAATCAACCCTAGTGCGATTCAAACCTACTTCTGTATAGCTAATCGACTAGTCGCTATATCCAATAGGCTACAGACGGCTCTTGACAGTGTTGATAAAATTTTCCAAACACGTAAATGAATTTAGTCGACACCATCGACTTTCTTTGTTTTGATAAATAATTGATGTAGAAAAATACTAGAAAAGATTGACTTGGCCCACAAGTTATTTTCACACGAGACTCGCACCTGCAACCTTGAGATCCACTGCTCTGCTAATTGAGATACAGAGCCTTGTGAACATCCGCTTTTGTTTCATCAGAGTGTCATATATACTAGTAATGAATAATATCGTAAAAGCCTATTTCACTACCTGAATTAAATTACTTCATCATTTTTGTTGCTTAACATTGAGAACTGCAAGAATATTTTCTTAATGGAAAAATCAAGCGGAAGAGGTCTTGCAATCAATAAGGATTTTAATTTTTGCGATCATGCATCTTACCCGACACTCGAATAAAGTCCATGTTTACAGTTAATATGAGCATATATTGCAGTTTACGGACACAGGCACACCGCAGACATCTCGGCAACTTTTCATTAAGAAACTACTCCTTTTTAAATTCTACACCGATGTTTTGTCATTGTAAAGAACACAAACAGTTGAGACTTGGAGTGAAACGATTCTTTATTTTGTTCTATTAAAAAGAGTTGTAAATACCTTTTTTTCATAAGCAAGAGATCTAGAAATAGGAGGTACAATGATAGGCGATTCTGGCTAGCATTAGACCTTGACAGACTAGGGAAAAGATGCTATGGGTGTGCGAGTAAAGAGTTCAATTGTGCGAAATAAAAAAGTTGGATACATTTAAATTTTTGTTATGAATCGGATCTTGCGCAATTACATAACAGTCCATCTAATAATATTGTTGAATTTATAAGTTATATCTTAACTGAATAATCTTTCTCAGCTACATTTGACTCGCTTTCATTAAAATCAGGTGGCTGTTGTAAAAGTACTTCATAGATTGAAGAAGGAGCTTTATCTTTGTCAAACCAATTAAAAACTTATTTGTCTTCGATTAAATTCCAACCATTACCTTCAGGTGTGGGAACTGTTGGCTCTTTATAATTTATATTTGTAATATATGACGTTCGTTTTAATTGTGAGTGTAGTTCACGTTGGCATGGAGGTAAAATCGATGATACATAACAGATGAGTTTCTTCATAAATACTTTAGTAGTACTCGTTTTGTATGTGGCTAAAAACTTTCCATAACGTGCATCGTTTACACGTTCATCATTTATACCATACATTTAGCATACAAACTTTTCAAGAATCGGGAAAATCACAGAATAGTACAAATAGTAGAAGTGGCATGGCGCGGTCTTTTCAAGGAAACCTGCGTAACCTAATTCACACATCTTTAAATCGCAGTAACAGTCTGATTGCTTAAAACATTTAGAAACGTTAGAGCATATATTACAAAATGAATAATTTCATATTCTACCCTTTTTGTATATAGTTATGGTCCAATTTAAATAACAACTTTTGTTCTAGTACCGCTTTTGTGTACAAGATGGCCTTACAGGAATACCGTTGCCTGGAGGTTTTACTAGCTCTTGGACTAAAGAGATTGTGTAGTTTAATTAGGCGATGCTGTCGCTAAGCATAAAGCTACGCTAGCATCATATATTGGAGCGGAGCGTAATACCTAAAAAAATATTTTTTTTTTGTTTCGATGAGAATTTTTGCGAATTTTCGGGCCTCGTCACAATCTGGTCCTAAACCATCGATAAAAATTCGATACTACACAAAAAAAATTAAAATTGGTTAAGAACTCGGGAAGTTATGGCGTAACAGACATTGCGCCATTGAAGCTGATCTATGGGAGCTCCAACTAAAGAAATATTTTGCTTGTCAAAGCTGTTAAATACCATACTTTGTGTAGAGAAAAGGGCAGCTCACCGTCGCACGTCTCCGCCGCGCCGCTCGCTGGTGCACGGGTTAGGCTGATGAGGATGATGTCCGGCGGGCCCGCCTTTTCGTGACAAGTGGACTGTATAATAGTGCTGGTCTTCTTGAGTGCACTGAGCTGCTGTGTTTGCTAGTTATCTCACGTAAGATTTTTGTTAGATTTTATTATATGTGGTTGCCACGCAACAAACAAAATGCGAGCGGCAGTAAACGTCGTTTGACGGCTACGCTGCCCATAAAGAATTTGGAATCGTAACCAAATAGATCTTGTTGTACTGAACACTTTGTTCAAATCACTGTAGCTGTCACGTCAGATGATAAAATATCAATTTTTATTTTTGATTAATATTTTACGGAAATATATAAATTCAATAATTTTACTAATAGGTGGAATGTAATGTAACAATCTTTTTTGTTTTTCTCAGATGTACTGTGACATCCGTTCACTGCACAAACCATAACTGTGGCTCAGTTTAAGTTGTCTCACTTTACAAACGCGGACTCGGCTTCTAGGTGTTGTTATTCTAAGCGTACTGATTGACCCGAAGGATGTTCCTGGAAAACAATATTTCCACACAACCAGTGACTTTTTGATAATAGCAAAAAATAGTATCAAAGGCTATGTTTTTATATCTTATTTTGCAAGCTACGGGTAAAAATGGTAATATTTCCGAACCCTATAATCGTACAGGGTCCAGATTCACCTTAAAGAATGCATCATCAAAGATCTAATACATTTTGTAGCCAAGCGTTTTTAGGATGGCTTTTCACTCAATTACCGTTTTTTGTGTTTGATTCTCACAAGTGCACTTGCGCGAGTATTTTTAACTTACCTACGTACGTTCGGCCAGAACCTATAAAATATATACATTGTGGAACCATGTCATATTGAATTGACAGCAAACAAACAAGCAGCGATAAGAAAGTAATCAAATAACGTTAAGTGACAAAGTCCTATGGTGTAACTTATTATTGGTTCTGATAGTATGAACTCACGTCCACCTTTCTCCCATGCACTTATTTTAGCATCAAAAATACACAGTGAATCAGCAAAAATACAAACTGAAACCATCAAAAATCCTAACTGAATTTCCTCGCCCTGTACCAATTTCCATAACGATTTTATAAAAAATTGTGGAATCAACTCAAAATGATTTAAATTAACTTATAAATCTAAGTGTTTAAAATTAAAATTAAATCTGTGTTGAAAAAGTTACTTAGTAATGGGTGTAAACATATTTAATAAACTGCCAACTGCCCTAAAAATATAAATATTTAAAAATAATTGAAGAAGAAAGAAGAATATACAAATAAGCTATTATATTATACAAGAATGTCCTAAACTCAAGATAGACTATTATTTGAATAATAGTTTAAAAAACTAAAAAACACGCTTGCCCGCCATTTTAGACGTCCGCCATATTGGATTTAAGTCACGTGACTATTTTTTTCGTATTCCTGACAGCAAACCCTTTCATTTGATACCCATTTCATGGAAGTGCATTTCAAACAGCCAGTTCGCCATCTTGGGGAGGCCGCCATATTTGATTTGTAATGACGTTTCTTAGCTAGTCATGTATTGTCATCAGAACTCAGAGCGTGTGCAAAATTTCATCCTAATCAAAGACCGGAAAGTGGGTCAAATTAAGATTCCAAGATTTTCTTACATAGTTACAAGTGAAGCTAATAAAAGCGTGTTAAAAAGAAAAAACATTAAAAAAATAATTTCAGTTTTATATAAAGTTATATTATGTAAATATTATTACAAAAAGAAAGAAAATAAGAGAAAATAAATATGTTACATTACTCGCACATTACTAATAGTGAATTAATAAATAGTGTGTATATATTCTTGTGTGCTGTGCCGCACAGGTTCCACAGGGTCAACGAAAGTTTTTTCCCCGCTTAGTTTTAATTTTTGTCTTTCTCTCTTGGCTATATTTTTATCCAAAAATTTCCATCGTTCTAGGCTCTTAAGTAGGAAAAGAAAGAATGAAAGTTAAATGGTCTTCCCATACTTTAATTTCATAAACTGTAACAAATACACACTAATATCCTTACATCCACATTTATTTATCCATATATATATCTTTCCCTTTTCCCTTCGGGGGATGAAATAATATCAGTAAATATAACAATATTTATTTTGCTCATACATTAGTAATAAATACTATCTCATTTTTCATAGTGTAGATACGACTGTAAATACCGGCGAGCAAATTTAATAAAAGTAATTTCATTATGACAATGCTATACATACGAGATATAATGTATTATCAGGATAAAATAAGACCCATGGCATAAACACGTGGCATAATCTCACGGTCATGGATCTGATGACAAGTTATTTGAGAATAAGGAAAATGTATACGTGATTAAATAGCACTGTTTACTAATTTGACGAGTTTTAAATAAATAGTTCGATTCTCAGAAAAGTTAAAAAATACCTGATAACATACCTACCACTGAACTTGTGACTTGTAAAAGTCTCGTAAAATCAGACCATTTTTCAAATGTATTTTTAAGCAATTAATACTATTCAAATATTAGTTTTATTTGGCAGGCATCAATACTCAATAGTAAAATAAACTTAAGCACTAAATTAGTTTTGTGCGTTGTAATTTTTAATTTTTATTACGCTAGGACCCTAATTTTTAATTTTTATTACGATACTTTGGGCTAGGTTAATTGGTGTGAATGAAGGAAATATTTATTTATATTTATTTATTAGTAAAGTAGAATACCGTATCCCATGCTGTTTGTCTAAGATTTTGTCCAATTATTTATTGATATTTAAAATTTAATTTTCCCATCTCAGTTCCTCTAAATCTATGTTTAGCAATTCAGTTTAAGGCAATTGTCTATAAAGCAAAAATAAAAAAAATATACCCAATTCAAATTTATTGCGTAAACCTGTTTCGTCGTAAATAAAAATGTTTTTTTTTCAATTCAATTGTTGATTGTTTACAGCAAATAGGTGATGTAAAGATCTGCTTAAAGAGTGTTCTTATTTCATCTATTCTTCCACGTTCGCACTGTGTTTTTTAAAGAATGAAAAATGGACTCAAACTCTATATAATATATGATTCTACAAAACAATAAAAGTTTCCTATATGAAACTTTAATGTTAACACAAAAACTTTAAGAGGCATTCGCCTCATCATTAATTTACCGTTCAATTTTTCAGCGTCATTCAGAGCAGAGTAATGAAAACATCATTTCGAATATTTTGAGTTTGCCTATGCAATGTAAGAATAGCCCTTTATCATATTAGAACATAGCAAAATTACATTTAGGATAGCGTTTTTTAGAGGGCGCAACTTTATTTATTTCATGTATAGGAGGGTCAGTATAAGCTTAAGTTCAAGTTTGTGGGGTCGCCACACTTGTCCCCCGGCCGCCATTTTGGAAAAAGGGGTGCAAAGGGTTTTTAGCGTTGTATCTCGTAAACTAGCAACCCTTCAAAAAATTTATAAGATAATATTTATAGCAAATTGAATTGTCTACAACTTTGATCCTGTTACTTTTTATCGTAAAATTTAAAATAAAAAAGTTATGAACAAAAATTACTAAAAAAAATAACAAATTTCTTTTGAGCGTTACAACTCTTTTCTGGTCCTTTTACAATAAAATGACATCAAAGCAATCTTAGAGAGGGTTTCTTAATAAATGATTTCCACTACTTTTTTAATTTCAAATATTTATCTAGGTTTTACAGCGCTCCGAAGTTGACCGGGTTCATCAATACCAGTAAGAATACGATTAAAACGAACCATTGAGCTTTAGTTTTCTGTTACCTATTTTTTTTGTGTGTGTTTATTATCGACATTGAGACCAATCTTTTTAGTGATTTCTATAGATCAGTAAAGCTTTACAATTGCTCGTTGATCTTACATGATTAACAAAGGTTATCATATCAGCCATGGAAAAAATCGCTTTAGATGAATTAACCGTCGAGTAAAAGTGGCCAGAACCTTTTTTTTTAAGATAAAATAATGGGGTCGGCGTAGAGCACTATCCAAACTGCTTGCCATTTCGATCTGTTTCTTGCACTTAACTAATTGTAACTGTAAACTTGTAGAGGAGGTGCATCGCTTGGACTGATATGATGATCTTTGACAGAAGTCTCCAGTAATTATATCAAGGTGATACTGCTGGTTTATGGACAAGATGATAATCTGGCAAATCCTGTTGGTTCTGAGCTTCTTAAAAAATAAAAAGATAACATTCATGATACAATTAATATTTTTTTAATGAGGATTATGTTTTGGCGCCTAGCATACTTCTCAGTCAAATCTTTAAATTCGTTCTTCGAAATACCTTCTAAAGCTGCTTCTGTTGAATATTAAATATTGGTTTGAATCTACTCAGATTCTTTGTAGAAATTCCTAACTTTCCTCGACGTTGCAGCCTAGTAAAGGGAATCCAATATTTAAGATATGCTTCTTTGATTAAAGCTTTCCTTGCCATCTCTGTAGCATTTTTCTTGTTTCTTCTGACCAAAAGGTTATATTAATCTCGCGCTTATAATTGTTTACCGTCTGTAAGAAAAAAAATAAGATGTTGAACCAAAAGAAAAAACAAACGGATACATTTCTGACTTGAAGTTCAGCAAAACCTAATGGTTTTCCCGTTACATTTGCCATCTATGTTCTCTTTAGAGAAACCTAAATTTCAACCCTTGTTTCACACTTGTTGCTTAGTTGTCACATAAATAAAGCTATAATAGCAAGGTATAACAAAAATGTCAATGAAAACGAAAGCGTTAGAGAATTACAATATAACAAAATTAACATTTAAATAGTTTATTTTTAAAAATTCCCAGCAAAAGAAAAAACGTATAAACCAAACCGCGGCGAGTGTCACGTCGGGCGTGACGCATTCAGGCTCGCGAAACATTATGACGGCACACTATTTCCCTTCCTGTCTAGTATTTTGCATGAGCACCCATTTTACCTCTAAACTTATTTACTGTTACGAACTGTTGACTGCATACATAGTGTAATTGAAAATCACAAGTTTAACTTAAACCACTTAAATATTACCAAGCATTTGGTATCGTTGGATCAATGTAAGTTCGAAAATTTCATCGCTTTTTTCATTTTGCTCGTAAATTCGCAATTTCAATATACTTCTTAATAAAATCAGGGTAATTACTTCGCGCTACTGTTCTCTGTCCATAAATGTGTAGGCACAAAGATAAACGTATATAGAGAGATTTCTCATGTTAACGATACCCTGTAAAGGTAGGCACTCACTAACAAGTACGGCATTACCAATGATAATATAGCCACAGTTACTAGGAACATTACATTCAATCATATTTTATTATAAAGAATTACTAACGTATTGCTTAAAAATTGTTCCATCCATCTGCAAACCTCGTGACAGTGAAAACTGTTAGGACCCTTTATTTTATTAATAATTTATTTTGACTAAAATTAGTTTGTTTTATGAATATTATATACACGCTTATACTTCTATTACGATTGCGTTAACATTATATTACTTAATTAAGCAGTTTGATTTAAAATGTCTTTACATTTAAATTTTAATTTAGATCATAAAGGTCTTTGCTTACTCTTGCGTGTCTGTTATCGATTGCATGGAAGTAAAAGTACATATTATTGCACTTTTTTGTGATAAATCCATGTTCTGATGAGAAAAGTTTGGCGGTTAGCGAGTTCGATTTGCGATCGGAGAATTTTCCTAAAATCCTATTATCGAATGGGATACTAAAATGGAGAAGTTGAAGTTTTTGGAAAGCTTGTTCAGCCGTTGAAACCAATAGTATAAGTAGTCTTTAACGTCCTACAATCCACTCTTGGCCCATGTGGAAGATTATTCTGTGGAGCTATCGAAGCAAGTGTTAAAATGCACATTGTTTTGCAAGAAATAAAAAATTGCACACTGTATTTAACATTAGTTTATACCGTTATCTGAAGCATACCAATTCATTTTGTATTAGTATTCCTGCAGAATACAGAATACAAAGCGAAAGCTTTTAGAGGTTTGAACGTCGCATAGATATAATAATAGGTCTGAAATACGTTACAGCCAATTTTGTGTCATTAACTGTAACGTGTAATACGCTGTAGTACATTCGAAAAGCACAATTAATATCACATTTGTGATATAAAAATAGAGCTCAATAATTAATATTCAGCGTGTTTACATTTAAGTAAGGATAGGAAGGTAGGAAAAAATTACCATTTAGTTCGATTTATAAACGTTTACTATCATCGCAGCAGGAAAACCTCCAAACTTGGCTGGCGAGGTAAAGATCGCAGTAAAAGACCATATTTCCGAAAACTATAAACTTAATGCTATAAAAAAGGTGTACTACCCCCGCCCGCAGCATAATAAGTCTCCTTTTACGACAACCTTAAGTATAAAGGGTTTACACTATTCTACTTTGCCAGGCAACACAAGTCTCTGCTACATCTTGAGGTATAGCCTTCGAACGGTATTAGTGTTCACGTTAGTGTTAGGCTCATGTCCGTATCTAACAGAATTGCTTCGCTTAACTACTATACCAGTGAAGGATGTCCATACTTTACCTACATACTTTACTAAGTTTCAATGTAGATTGTATCATTGTTCAATTTGTATGCACCAGCCTTAACACATATATCATAGGTACTCTACTACTTAAACATACAGTCACATTCATTTTAATGAAGGGGGAGTTGAATCGTGAGCAATGAAACATCTTTGAATCATAATTAAAGCGACATAGTTTACTTCTTATAAGGTGTGTAAATCGTACACACCTTATAAGTAGTAAATTATGTAAAATATTTTATTTAGTAAGTTACAACTGTTCGAAAAGAGTAAGTAATGTCGAAAATCAACATCAATCATTAAAAAATTGCAAGATTAATGTTTTTGGGCTAATAAACGAAAGAGATAAATAAATACATAAATATTTTCACACATTTCATCTTACCATTCTTATGTTTACCTCATTACTTTACATTAAATTAATGTAAAGTAATGAGGTAGAAAACTAGTCGTATGACATCGTTTTAAACGGAAATCAAATTTACGTTCTTAAGAAAACCAAGCGTTTCTGCTGGGGGCTGGGTAGCCAGGCGCTTATCTACCACCTCTCGCAGTATTCAAATCATACTTTTTTTGTCATATAAAGGAATCATATTATTATTATACTGCACATAACAACACAGCAGTTTTATTTACTAGAAAGAAGCAAACCGATATTTTCTGAACACTTGACACTTTTTAAAAAATATTTCAAGTCTTGTTGAAATATATCAAGGTCCTTACATAAAAAAAATCTACACATTTCTATCAATTTTAATTATGATTACTAGCTGCCAATAATAATAATATAAAAACTGTTATTCTTAAGCTTATGGTATCTATGGGAACTATATATGGTAACAAACACACACACACACACACAACGTATTGTCATAATATAATTAGGATGGAAACCAATGTGATAGTCTTTAGGATATAATTTAGTTATTCATAATAAAAAAAATCCTTACAAATATTTATTACATTCGATAAATTAGACGTTAAAGTACTTTAAAAACCACGGAATGTAATTGGAGATCAACATCATGACAAAATTAACTCGAGATAAATTTTTAATCCCTATGTAAAATTAGATAAAATGTTCTCTTGCTCTACAGAGCCAAATCCCAAAAGACAAGGATTCAGTTATAAATTAATGAAATAAATTAATAAAATACAACGGTCCAAACGAATAAAGCCGTAAAGATTTTTACATAACTTTTCATTTTAATGCAGAAACGCTATTGCAAGGTGTTATTACGTTATGTCAATTTTTTCACAAATTTTTTGCTGTTACTTTTTATGTCATGAGGGTAGACGTCTTTATATTTCTGAAAAATTACGATCTTTATAACGCTAAGTAAGACCACAAGGAAATGTTACTTTATTTGTTCTTACATCATACTAGTAGAATAGCAGAATAACGCCTTTCTTCTGCTGAAATTGTTAGTTACTTTTGGAGTAATGTACGTAAAGGTACTTCTTTCATCATAATTACTTTATATTTCTATATACGTAAAACATATTACAGAAACCAACTTCCAAAAAGTAGGAGTTTCTCAATTAGATTGTATTATTTTGCATGTATGTTACTCGATATCTCCGTCAAATTGAACTGTTTTTTCAATTTTGTTTTATTTAATTCGGTTTACCGTCAGGGTGGTCCATAAAATTTGGTTAGCTTTTTATGATGAAGTACGAAAATATAAACAGAAACTCTTCCACGCACAATGGTATGTGAAGCAAATGTTATAATCATAACAACATTATAGGTCAAAATGGTCATGGAATTTAAAGGTACTTACGTAACTGCTAAATGGCACAGAGAACACGTAAGGCGATTCGTGAAAGGTAAAATAAAAGAAAATTAAAACCAATTCAGCAATCAATTTAAGATGATAACGCTCAACTAATAAAAATAATTTTAAAATGCACTCTAATTCATTTTCAACAGGTACAAATTAAATTGATAAAATTAATTAGACTTATATTTTTAATATTTACAATTACTAATTATTTTTGTATTCGGGGCAAGCCGAGAATTGAATACTATACCTAGTTATAAGTTAAATGTCCTTCTATTTACGGAGCCTCTTTTATACATTATTCAAGCTAAAGCTAGTTACGCCATGACTTTTCTTTTATATTAAGTCGGGGAAAAAGTCTTTTCGCATATAGTATGTATAAACTTGTAATAAAATATCTTTGGCTTGACTATTTATATCTGGCTGGTCTTTATGACATTAAAAAGCTAACATTTCAAAAAAGAATCAAAATTAGGAAAATATTGTTTCCCACTATTTTTCTTTCCGTCGAAATGAGCGAATCGAATGAGGAAATTAGATAAAATTTAAAACTTTACTAGGCGATGCAGTCGCTAAGCATAAACCGTCACCATCAGGTCCTAAATCTGTTGATTCGATTCCACACAAAAAATATTAAAATCGGTTAAGAACTCGGGAAGTTATGGCGTAAGGAAGGTATTGCGCCAGTGAAACTTACTCATGGGAGCTTCGCTCACTCCACTCCAATTACTAGGCGATGCAGTCGCTAAGCATAAAGCTACGCTAGCACCATATATTGGAACGGAGCGCACCATATATTGGATACCTAAAAAAGATTTTTTTTTGTTTCGATGGAAATTTTTGCGAATTTCAAAATTCGGGACATTGCGCCATTGAATCTGATTTATGGGAGCTTCGCTCGCTCCGCCCCAAAAAAAACGGTAAGACAAGACGCGAAAAAAAAATGTGATGTTTAAAGATCTAATGCAGTGTCAGTAAGGGCCGATTTCACCATTTGCAATAGAAACCGAGTTTAAGAAAACGCGTTTAAGATTAATCGAGATTGGAAGATAATTTATATCTTAGTTTACGTCGCACCGATTTCACCGGCCATAATTAATCTCGTTTCCATAATCGCAGTTTAAACTCAGTGTTTCCAACTCTGAAAAATATTTAACTTTGACATAGAATGAATGAATGACATATCGAATTGTGTTTGAAGTGTTGCAATTAAAGAAATTGCTCCTCATGATGTTGGAAAATAAAATATGAGTAATACATTGAAATAACGATAATATTCTTCAATAAAATGGTATAATTGTATTGGGTACTACAAAATCAGAAGATAATTTGATCCCAAAAAATAAAACGATTATTTAATGTAGTTTATTTAAATTGTCAAAACAAATCATGGGGAAAATATTGAAGTTGATAAATCTTTACTAGTCTGTGTTATTCTTCTGATTTTCCATAACCTGTGCGGTTACGTCAAACCGCCATTGCTTTGTTTGTGTTGATGAAAAGTGCTTGCGTCGATTCATTTCCGCCTCTTTAATCCACAAATACTGTGATATCCTATCCGTGTCCTATCCCTTTTGTTAATTTGCGTTGACGAGAAGTGTTTGCGTGTGAAAAATTTGATTTGACAGCGCTCTTAAACGCGTTTAGATACCTTAAACGTAGAAAATCGGCCGTTCAGGAATTGAACCGAGTTTAGCTTAAACGCCGTTTAGTTTATGTCGGTGAAACCCAAAGTTGAGAACGGAACGCCGTTTAACGCCTAAACTGAGTTTAGCTCGAATTGATCGCGTTTAATTTCAACGGTGAAATCGGCCCTAAGAGTAGCACAAAGTTGGTTTAAGCGTTTTCGATCCGGTATGTCAAAGATGCACCTCTGTCTGGTCGCCCTGTTACGGATAAAAAGGACGCTATTTTTGAAAAAGTGAAGCAAGATCGGCATATCAGCAGTTATGACATAGCTGAGGAATTGAGCACAAAACAGTTTTGACCGTTTTTGAAGAGAATTGATAACTGGTGATGAAAAGAGGATCACGTATGACAAGAAAGTGTGAAAAAGTCGTCGTCAGAGGTCGGTCAGGCTTCACAGACTGTGGCAAAACCTGGGTTAACTCGCAATAAGGTGATGCTGTGTCTTTGGTGGGATTGGAAGTGCGTTGTTTATAATGAGCTTTTACCGCCGGGCAGAACCATCGATTCAGATCTCTACCGCCAACAACTGATGAGATTTAAAGCAAGAAGTGGAGAGAAAGCGGATTAATAGAAAGGCTGTGGTCTTTCACCACGATAACGCTGGACTACATACATTTTAGCCACTCAGCAAAAATTAAGAGAGTTTGGTTGGGAGGTGTTAATGCATCCGCCATATAGCCCTGACTTAGCACCTTCAGATTTCCACCTGTTTCGGTCTTTTCAGAATTCTTGAGGCAGTGTCAGGTTAACATCAAAAGAAGACTGCCAAAACTACTTTATACTTCCTATGGATAAATAAGTCCATTGACTATCATTTTTATACCCCCAAAACCGCACAAAATGGCATTTTTCTAGTTTTTGCTATATTGTTTTGCGTAAGGTTTACGATTCCGACTGCGTAAGCAGAAGGTCTAAGTGCGCAAAGTTAGGCATACTATAGGTTACGTGGGTATCGCCCACTTGCGACTTCTACTCATTTTTACTGTTCTGTGCTTATTATAATAATGTCGCCCGCAGTGTCTGTAACTACAGGCGATTATTAAAAGAGGGGCGAGCAGATCTACCCGCCTCTGTAACTATAAAGTTAGTTGGCCATATATAACTTACTAGTGAATAAGGTATTTTAAAAAACTGGTAAATAAAAGACTTGTAAAATTTCGTAAAATGTGTGTAGTGTGATTTAAATTTGAGTCGTTCAGAATATAAGCTGGTTTGAGTCTACTGATACAGGAATTGTGCTCTCATTAACGAGACGCTTGAAAGTTTGTGATACTTTATAAGGGCCTCATAGGCAGGTCTTAATAAGCTTAATAAGCATTTGCCTCTAAGAAAAACGCTATCACAATTTTGCAAATCAAGCAAGGTCAGTGTAAATTACAAATTTCTATGAAAAATTGTAGGCATTCCAGACAAACTGGATGTGTCAATTGTATCATTCGGTTGAAAGTATTCACCTCATAGCCTGAGCCTATCACCGTATGACAAGTTTGAAGGAAAAGCACAAATATCTTTCTTATATGATGACCGTTTACCCTTTAAACAAGGGGTAGAGATTCTGTCCAATTTTCCTTACCATAGCAGAAAACTTCGCCGTGAAGCTAGGCAGAAATTGGACCTGAGTCCAATATTTTCCTGCAAGTAACATTTATAATTATTCTAAATTGCATCTTAGTTTGGCTGTTATAGAGTCGATAATCACGTGAATAAGGCTATATTTTCGCTATTTTTATAGTGGGTATCCGCAGGCAAGTGTAACGAGTGCGGTATATTTGCGTCTTGCTTGCACCACAACACAATCCCTTACCATTGTTACCATCGGTTGCTCTCGTAAGTTGTCGGTCAAGTTTGTGCAAGCCATCTCAGAAACCGTTTCACCGCACGCCTGTGAAAGATATGCTAGATTGCTACTTTGTGACATCGGTTTGTTGTGCTACCTTCGTTTATTTATTATTGTGCAGATAAATTAAAGAAACTGAAAAATTAATATAATTGTCAGAAAAGGTCCTACGGGTTTTCATCCAGATCTTTATAAATTACGGCATTACGAGTCCCCATTAGGAGTCGCGTTAGAAAAAGAAAATCTGATAGTGAAATATCGGATTTTCGCATGGAGTTTATCGAAATACTCTGTATATATCGTCGTGATTTACGGTGATCTTTATCAAAATTTCAACAAAATATGATAAGATCATTCAAAGAGGTATGTGATAAATACAACGAAAAGCTAACAAAATTACGCGAATATTTCA
This sequence comes from Calamotropha paludella, assembly GCA_927399485.1. NCBI lineage: Eukaryota > Metazoa > Arthropoda > Insecta > Lepidoptera > Crambidae > Calamotropha > Calamotropha paludella. The sequence goes on along the minus strand of OV656803.1, from coordinate 23,824,766 downwards.
GCAGCTTTAAGAGTGAAGCAAAGGAACCAAAAATTAATTAGGGAACAATATCAAATGATATCAATATCGAGTTTGCGTAACGAATATGATATGATTCATACCAGGGTATGTAGTACATTAGAAAAGGACTTCGCTGAAGCCAAACACACAATTAAATCGCTCATAGAACTAGTACGTAACACTAAACAACAGAGGCGAATAAATAATTTGGAAATTTCCGGAATCCATAAATCTAAAGTAGCCTAGACCACCAGACTCATTGACTATATACATCGCGTTACACGCTACCCTCGACGAGACAGTAACATCAAAATTGGCGATTCCAAAGATCAGGTTTTGGAAACTCCGAACATCATTGTTTAGTTAACATAGCGTAAGAAGAAAAGTGACCTGCCGACTGCTGTCTGCGCGCGCCGCGGGCTGACCACAGCTGACCTTGGAATGGACGAGCCAGTCTGCTCCATCTTTGTGAACGACCAATCCGTTCATAACAAAATTTTATGTAGTCAAGTGCGGAAATCCGAAAAGGAAATGGGTAATATTTATTGTTGTTGTGTGTTTAAGTTGTTACACATATGCCATGCCAACATATGAGACACCAACACAAATCCTTTTTGAATACGTTTTTCCAATAGTGAAAAATAAATAATGTCAATGTTTTACCAAACCTCTTATTATTATTGTTATTATATTTTATTCTTATTCCAATATATCATTTCTATTTTTATTTTGACCTTAAAATGATTCAAAACACTATTCCCATTTACGGGAAATCTAATATATATATATATATTTAGTAATGTTCTTAAGCATGATTTTGACATAATTTGTAAAACCGAATATTTTGATAGTAGTAATGAGGTGTTCAGGTCTGATCGAGACAAGGTATACATTGTCTCAAACCAATTTAATAAAAATGTAAACAAACCAGTTTCATTGAAAATACTCACACTTTCGGCCACTAAATGGATATAAAAACACATTCATAAGTAATAAGAAGGTTTCAACATGTATCTCACTAGTTTCTTTCAAAGATCATTGTTTGTTTAACATATTTAAAATTTATTTGAAAAACTTAAGACGAAAAGTGACATTATTAATCCAATGAAAAAAAATTGTCTAATCTGTGTTCGCATAGTGTTTGACCATAAAAGAGTATCTCTCGATTCATTGATTACTTCAATTGAATCGATTATGAATCGAAGACGCATAGGTAATGTAATGAATAGGTAATTAGTCATGGATGTATGGTAAAGATAAATACGTGATAATTATACCTGTGAGTAATGATAACTGATAATAAGGCGATCCGAACAACGAATTCGTCAGTGTTGGCAAACAGCTGTCGGGACGTAATTCTAAATAATAAAAAAATATCATTTGTTGGCTTTACTGCTAAAAATATCACAAAAATCTCAAATATTTCAAAATATATAGTCTCGGATAAGTTAGGGCTGGCTAACTATGTTACTTTAAGTATAATTATTCTAGTGAGAGTTAAAGCAATAGTTATATAGTTGCACATTTTTTATAAATCTTAGGTAGGCCTAAAATTTTACCGGTTTTTTTAAATTGATAATTACTGGTATTTCATTTAAAATAATAATAACGTTTGTCATAATCATAAGTAGTGAGACTGTTTTTTGTATATTCGGTACGGATGATTAATCAACTACCTGCGGATTTCTTTGACATCATTGAAGTCTAAACTAAAGAATCACTTTCATAAAACATTGGATTGCACCTAGTATACCTTTACCTACCTAGTAAATATATATTTTAGTGTGACTGTGACAAATTATTGTCAGTAATGCAATCCTTCCTCACAATTACAATAATTATATGTTAAACTGAAACAACAGCCCATCGAATCAAACCACTGTAAACTTAACCTGACCTTCGTTTGAAATTAATTTGATAAATTTAACTCCATAAAATTACAAACAATCAGAACAGTTTAGTCTTAAAATTTGTTATCAATATCGATATCGACAAGCTGCCATTCGATATCAATGCATGCAAATAAATAGTATGTTTTATGTGTTTTACTGTTTTTATGTACCTATTGTAGTTAAATGTTTATCGTAATTAAATACTTATTGTTATAATGTATATTTTAGATATGGTGCTTTGAGAAGTTCCCATTATCTCCGCAGTTTTTTTTATTATATCAGACTTATATGGATAAGTTGTCATCGATTTTTCTACAAACTTGTAAATATTCAGTGTTATGGTCTTTTCATTTGCTGTCAAGCGACTAGGTCTCGGTCGTTTTTTTAAAGGCGAAGACAAAAACGAAGAAGAGGATGACGGACCAGGGTTATCCGTGTTCAATGCTTAAAATAAAGATAAATCATTTAAACATCTGTTCTCATTTGAATATGTTTTTGAATATGCGGAATTGGCTTTTTAGTTATGCTATAATTTTCTTTCTTTTACACAAATTCTACATTTTGTAAGGGAAAAAATACCTCCGATGAACCCTTAAGTGGCGGCCGTCGAATTACTTTTAAATGAAATGAAATTTACGTACATAAATGATAATATTACAGTTACATACCTTGTACAACAAATATAAATCGGAGTTGATCTCAAAGTCCAGTTATCGTAGCAAAATGGCGTTGCCCCAGAAAAAACACGATCCAAGTCACAATGTAAATCAGTTAAATTTGTTTATTGAAATGTAACACTTACAGATAATAAACGCGTTATTTATTTACACAACAAAGTCGAGTTCAGAGTCCGTGATTTAATTTTAGTCGGTTTATTTAGTTTCCCGAAGTTTTAACACCTTTGCAGGTGCCGTGGGGTGACTATTTGTTTCTTTGTGTGAAAATAAAAAAACGCGTTTATTTATCCATAAGTGTTTGATTTCAATGAGTTATACGCGTCAAAACCTAAGAAGTCAATTTTAAACTTGTCTTGCTTTAATACTAAATATATTTACTTTTTTAAAATCTAGCTAGATACTGTTTTTCTTATGTGAAATTTAACAAATATATAAGTCATTTTTACTCGGTTCAATCTAAGCATTTATTTTTTCTATAATCACGAAGAATAGCACCATCTTTCGAGGCTTGAGAACAAATGCCCATTATCCGACACTCGGAATAAAAACAAACTACACTAACGCAAAGCTCCAATATAATAGTGTTCAATTAATCTAATCGAATCAATCAATTAATTAATCGAATCATAAATGGTTTTACTTTTACCACATCACTCAATAGTCTATGGTCGCAAAAATGGCGTCTTTGTTTACATTTTTATTAAATTGGTTTGAGACAGGGTATAGCTAGTGAATGTACTCGCTATGGCAGTGTCATAGTGACCGTGCGGCATGAACTCTGCCCGTCAGCCCGATCTAACTGGTGCGTACCACCGTCCGCTGACAAACTGTGGGTTAGTGTACCACTACGTCGCCGCTCTTCTCCCTCCGAACTTAATAATTAAGTCTTCGAACAACGCTCCAATCGTACAATGATAGAACTACTAATATCATTCATACTAATCCAAATGACCTCTTTTTGGTATTGGGTGACTTTAATGCGATTCAAGGCGTTTGGTACTTTGACAATGACTCTGGCAGTATGAACATAGAGGCCAGTAATGACCCACTGATTGAGTTCACTACTGACTTTATGAATCTCTCCTTGTTATCAGAAATTAACTTACAGAATATTAAATCAAACTCGTTTAAATGGTCGATTGTTGGATTAAATATTCAGTAATATACCCTGCTTTATAACAGCAAATAATAAACAACTAGTACCAGCAAATCAGCATCATAAAGTGCTCAATATTAAGTTACCGATTTGTGTACCTAAACCAAACAAAATACTTACTCAATAAAATGTTCTTCCAAGCAGACTTTGACAGCATAAAACAGGAATTAATCTTTGTGGACTGGGATAACTTAGGATATCTTTTTTAACCATTTCTAATATTGAATCCAGGGTTCAATTTTTTTACCAAGTTCTCTTTATTTCATTGAGAAATACGTACCTTCCAAAAAAATTTCGATAATAATAAATATCCACCATGGTATAATCATGCTTTGATAAAGCTTAGCAACGAAAAACGTTAATACCTCAGCAAATGGAAAAAGCATGATTTTTCGTTTTCAAAGCTTTTTCGTTTTCAAAGCTTTTTCGTTTTCAAAGCTTAGATCTAGACTCCGAAAACTTGTACACAAATGTTATTTGAAATTTCACACATAAGCTAAACATAAATTTAGAAAACACCCTAAATACTTCTACGTCTTCTTCTGCGTTTCATCAAAAAAAAAAAAACGGATATATTCTTATTAAAATGTTTTATGACGGCAAAGTACAGTCGACAAAATTGAATCATGACCCCACTTCGCCGATAATTCGTTTGAACCTGTCAAATAGTAAGGTTTTCTGCTCCCGCGTGTATGTTGCACTTAGGACATTTTAACAATTAATAAAACTGTGTCACTACAGGTCAGAGATCTATGCAGTTTCAACCTTTGTTATCACTGCTTTGGGTATGTTTTAGATAAAGCAGTCATGTTTAGAATCTCGAATTAGCTTTCGCTCATAATCATAACTTTTTTCATTATAGAATAAGGCGATGCAGTCGCTAAGCATAAAGCTACGCTAGCACCATATATCGGAGCGGAGGGTAGTACCTAAAAATCAAAAAATTTTTTTTTTGTTTCGATGGGCATTTTTGCGAATTTCAAAATTCGGGTCCGTCACCATCTGGTCCTAAAACTGTTGAGTCGATTCCACGCAAAAAATATTAAAATCGGTTAAGAACTTGGGAAGTTATGGCGTAACAGACATTGCACCATTGAAGCTGATCCATGGGAGCTTCGCTCGCTCCGCTCCAAAAAAGTATTTTAATTTCAAAAATAAAATTCTAAGAGTGTGTTAGATGTCAAGTAAATAGTTAATGAACAGAAACTGAAACTAAAAATTAAATATTTCGAATAATAGCCGATTTGGCAGAACAAAGAGCTCGGATTATAGTGTTCAGTGAAGAAGGATATGACATACGAGAAATATCACGAGAATCAAATATAACTGAGAACTGAGCACAGTGAGAACCTGGATCAAACGGCACGCCGTAGAGGGCATCCTTGAAAACAGAGAGTCGAAGCTAGCAATTGAGCAGCATTATAATGAAATTTGGATAACCATGAGGGAAAGAAACATTTGCCGTCGTCTAATCGAGTCGATGCGTGACAACCGTCTATTAGAAGTTATTGATAACAATGGTACTTACACTCGGTTTTAGGAATAATTAGTGTTCATACTTAAAACCGAGTGTAACGTTTTCAATGAAGTCTAATCTATCAAGCATCGATCGAAATCCATTACAAAGTTATAAGTGACAGCAAATAAACACAATTACGGGTATTTTATTTAAATCTCTATTTATTTAGGGGCTTTGTTCACAGCTGAATATGTCAGTCCTAGGTGTCAGTATAAATTTTGAAAAAAGACCAATTTTATTGTTAGAATGAACAAAACAAAGTCATATTTTTTTAAGTTTTATTTTATTGTATAGGTATTTCTACTATCTCTCGCTCTAATGCTAACTCCAACGAACTTGTAAGACTATAATGAATAATTATAGCACAAATTAATTGATAACTTTGACAAAGCCATTTATTTATATTCGTATATGCAAAAGAAACACTATTTCAGTCCTTGTTATATAAAAATTACGTGGTGAAACCAAGGTATCGATTACGCTTTAGAAAACCCCTACTTGATAATATGATAAATAATAAACATCAAAGGGTAAGTGGTGCTTACATAACGATTCTGGCAATATATCTAATGGTAGAGATAGGAGTAGCTTTTTTTTTCTCGAACGAGTAAAGTCAAATCTGTCCGACTATACTCGTTCGTAATATATGGTTAAAATATAAAAATATATGGTTAACAGTAAATATCAGTATCTAGTCAGTAAATCTGAGCGTCAATAAAAATGATAAAATACAAGTTCGTTGCCAAGGAAATGTATGTTCAGGCGAATTTATTGCCGGCAGTGAGACATTACCGGTATCTTTGAGAGGTAGATTAAATCAATATGGGCCTGTGCAAATCAAGCTCTTGATAGTTTCCTAAAGGAGATGAAACATGGCGGAAAATCTTGGAGCGTTGGAAGGACTAGCCAACTCTCTACAAACTTTTCTCGACTCAGTTAAATAAACCGCGCAGCGATTAATTTAACTGAGAAACAATATACAAACTTTTAAAAACTTGATGAAGATATTACCCTACAAATAGTTGGGTAACATTACCTTGTACGTCATAGTACAACTCAATTTTATAAAATAACATATAAATGAAAGAAGGAGCTATAAAAAAAAGGTACCAGGTATTTACAAATCTTGTTATTTATAACGAATGTCTTATTAGCTAAGAGATCTACGCAGTCGTGGGGGTTTTTTCTCATCTAAAGTAAAAAATTTTTTAACGTTCATTTATATTCATACAATAACATTTGAGTTCTCCTGGTTTTGGCATAAAATCTTTAGCATACTTTTCAAAGGCATAAATTGATAAAACTTGCTTGCTGGTAATGGATAAAACATATCCAAGCTAAGCTATACTCCAATATATATCAATTTATGCATAAGCAGCAAAATTTTCGTATTCATTATTGCATTAGAACCAGGATCTTAGCAAAACGATAAACAACAAAATAATTTCACAATGATCATATTATATAAAATATTCAGTAGTGAAGAGTTCAAACGCACAAGAAGATAACAGAATAAGAAAACAATTATTGAATCTACAACAAGAAACAAGCAATGTTATAAACAAAGAATATAATTAAAACAAATGACAACATGAGAAAAAGAGGTGAGGCCAAATGCTACATAAGGGTAAATTTTCAGTGACGACAGATTTCAGGGACGCGGAGTAACAATCTATTATAACTATAATCGATCACTGAAAAAAAAATTACAAGTTTTTTTATACAAATTATATTACGTAGTTTCAATCGGTTGATTTATCCATACACGATTCAAAGAAAATATTACAGCTAAAGCTTTACATTATGCGTTGAATTTATAATTTATAATGGAAATGAAAGATTTTTAATTATTTTGTAGCATACCTATACCAAAAGGCGTACAATTGTTAGCCTTTACTCTATAATTGACTCGAACATCACAATTTGACCTTTTTGAATGAATGTATTTACAATCTGTTACGTAAACGACACGCTTAAACCACGTTAGGGCGTCCCTACATTTACGGGTCTATCGCTTCATTTTACCATTGCTTCATCGCTTTCTATTACACGGAAGCACCGTATTTAAAAGAGAGCGAGGTTGCGACTTCCGTACGTTTCACAGATTTCATAAGGATTTAGTACCCTTTCTCATTCTAGAGAATTAGGTTTTTATGTAACAGACATTCTTATATTTATTTATGGAACAAAGGGAAAACGACATTGACGTGCAAAATAAAATATTGCAACGTTTAAAGCGATGAAGTCGTATTATGGAAACTCAGCCCACATATTACGTATAGTAGCAACGAAATAGTGATTAACATCACCAGGTCCACCATCACCATCATAGGGGTCCCTATAATATATTTTATGACCCTAGGACGCTATGATAAGAGCATTTTGGGCCCTAGGTATTTGCAGATAGTTCTGTAAGGTTTGTGAACGTTAATACTAATACGCAAATTCTGCCACACGACGATCGGGAGCAACCTTGGATCAAAGCATACATTTTAGTGTGTGTTTGTTCTCAATATATGCAAGCACATAGACGCGCGTGTCTATGCTTAACGAACGCGGTTAACCCATTGCAAGAGTAAACATAGCCTTAATGCATTTTTATGCAAAGTAATCCTGAACTATCCGCCTTTTTGGTAAGCGATCACCACAGTATATGAATGTTTGCAACACCAGGGGTATCGCTAGCACTTTAAATCCATTTGACTATCCTATCCCACAGAAACCTGGTCTGGGACCTTCTATAAAGCGCAAGCATTTATTCACGCTTCGCTAATTTGGTTTTAACCTGTACCTTCCATTTGATATCAAGGCATTATTTAAATTAATGTCCGTTAATATGCACAACCGGTTGCTGGAAAAGTAGCGATCCCCGAATTTTGCTAATATAATAAATGTTAAAGTTTGTATGTGCATTTGCATGTTTGTTTGTTACTCAGGAAAATCCGTTCCGTTTCGTAGTAGAAAAAATAAAAACAACAAAGACAAGAGGACATATTAATATGATCTGTGTTTTTTTTTTGAGAAAAATCTCTTCTTATATATATGCAGTAGCATATGAAGACCATTTTTCTCAAAAATGCTTTGAGGTAGCAAGAAGAAATTGATATGAAAACTCTGGGTCAGATTTATAAACTCTAAAGCAAGTCAAAATTCATTTGGTTATTATAATCATATGATTGCAGTTGTGTAATCGACCATGATAAATATATGTGATAATATGATATATATTTTTTTATACTACAAAGTTTGGTTAAATGTTCTATTTGTAATGTTTATTGTTGGATATAATTACCTAATCCTTCTCCTCTTAACCCTAGATCACTAACCATTCGTAAAAATTACGACGCGTGACTGGCGCATTTAAGGTTTAGGTATGTTCCCCTCCCGCGCGAATCCGCATACTTCTAGTACCTTCCTAATTCGCATCACCAGTGACCCGTAAACACTCATTACGGATGCACCTGTTTTTGGTTAGGAGATATCGTGTGATCGGCGTAAAAATTACGAAAGGTTAGTATTCACGCAACTTTTTTTCAATGTGATGCATTTTTTTTATGTCTAATAAAATAAAAAATAACTATATAAACCTTGTTTATTTATTATTATAATGCTTTATATGCATACAAATTTATTTTTATACTAATAATTTTATTATTTTATGTTATTTATGACTATTTAGTTATTGTTTAGATTTGAAATTTACATGTCTACTTTATGTTTTAGATGGATTTGAGGAGCCAAAATGAGAAAATTTTACAGTGGCTAGAAGAATCGGATACGGAGTCAATCCCTGATAATCAATCGCAATCGGATTCAGAGGAAGATAATAATAATTTAGAGACGGAAATTCACTTCGAAAGTGACGAGGATGTTGCAGTTTCGTCAGAGGACGATGTTTTCGTGCCACGTACCGGTCGCAGTCGAAGGTTGGTCATAGATTCTGATTCTGATGATGGTACGCCAACGACATTTGGCTCAAATCAGATCGTTGATGTCAACAATGAGCATACTCAACACCAGCAATCAGTCATTCAACCAAGGCAGAACATCTTGTACGGTAAGAATCAACACAAATGGTCTACAATACCTCGAGACCCACGTACTCGTACAGGTGCTCGTAATGTGCTGCATATTGTACCTGGACCAGTAGGTATATCTAAAGAACTTTCCGAGCCAAAAGATCTATTTCATCTTTTTATTCCGGAGGAAATCATCGACATAATAGTGCAATACTCGAACATAGAGATTAACATAAAGAACAATAAGTATAAAACATCTAAGTATACTACAACACAAACTTCGGCCAATGAAATCAAGGCATTACTAGGTCTCCTCATTCAGTCTGCGGCTCTCAAGAGTAACCATTTACCTACACGAACTTTGTTTGATACCCTGAGAAGTGCCAAAACTTATAAAGCTTGCATGAGTGCTGAAAGATTCGACTTTTTACTTAGATGTATTAGATTTGATGACAAAAATACTAGACGAGAGAGAAGAGAATCTGATAGGCTGGCACCAATTAGAGATGTATGGGAAAAGTTTATTGAAAATTGCAAGAAATGGTACAAGCCAGGTTCGTACATAACCGTGGATGAGCAATTAGTTGGTTTTAGAGGACGTTGTCCTTTCCGAATGTATATCCCGAATAAGCCAAATAAATATGGCTTGAAGCTTGTGATGGTGGCTGATTCTAGTACGAAGTACATGTGCAATGCTATACCTTATATGGGAAAAAACACGAACACTGGGAACGAGCCATTAGCAAATTATTTTGTGAAAGAACTATGTAAACCATACCAAGGGTCGAACCGGAATATAACGATGGATAATTGGTTTACTTCGGTTCCTCTGGCTGCTGAACTATTGAAGCCACCATATAAGTTCACAGTAGTAGGTACTTTACGAAGTAACAAGCGAGAAATCCCCAAAGAAATGGTGAACACTAGAAATAGACCAGTTGGCACTTCGATATTCGGTTTCGATAAAGAAATGACTTTGGTGTCCTACAAACCGAAGACAAATAAGATCGTTTACCTTCTTTCCACCACACATGATCAACCTTCAATCAATGCAAATTCTAAAAAGCCAGAAATTATTGAATTCTATAACTCCACAAAAGGCGCGGTTGATACAGTAGACCAAATGTGTTCGATCATGAGTACCAACCGAAAGACCAACCGATGGCCGCTTTGCTTGTTTTTCAATATTCTGAATCTGACTATAGCAAATGCATATGTCATCCATGTCTCTAATGCGATCCGTAATGGAACAAAACCCATGAAAAGGAGGCCTTTTGCTTTACAAATGGCAGATGATCTCATTAAGCCTTGGCTGCAAGAGAGATATCAGACTGTAACTTTGCAGCGAAATCTGAAGCTCATCATCGCAGAGATCTTGAAAATTAATGATCCTCAGGAAGGTCCTAGTCATGACGTACCTAAAACGCGAAAAACTTGCAACACCTGTCCCGCAAAAAAACGTCATATGACGACGACATTCTGTAAGGGGTGCAAAACACCGATTTGCAGGGAGCATGTGGTATCGATGTGCAATTTGTGTTCAGGATAGTAATTTATAAAACATATTATTTAGTTTTATTAAAAGATAAGTAAGACTGTTAATTTAAGTCATTCTGTGCCATTAATAAAGTTGATTTAATAATTATTGATGTTTTAATTTGTCGTAAAAATTACGAATGGTTAGTGACAATGTCACTCGAAAATAAGGTTAGTGAGCTAGGGTTAAAGGAACAAAAAACCTTAAACGATTCGGAAACTGGCTGGAGCCGGCGAACTTAAATTTAAAAAGCGTTTTTTTTAAATATTCAATATACTAGACTCGATTCAAGTGACAGACAAACTATTTATATTCTGATCTGCACTTGTTCTGATTTTTGGGATCATGTTTTAAAATCACATTCGATTTTTTTGCACGCATAACATATATCTTATATAGCAGACAGTTGTTGCGTTTAAGTTTTATTTGATTTATTCACAACAGCAATTGTTCTTCACCTTGTGCAAAGCTACATATAATTAATATTTCGTTAATATCCACTGCTTAACTTTGAATAAATAACTAGTCTGAATAGAAAAGGATACAATTATAACCCTATGTATAAATAATAACATATAAATATTAAAGCGAAGGTTTGATCGCACCCTTAGTTCACAACAGCCGTTGCAGAAACTTGTTATTTCTATTATTAAAGGGCTGGAGCTTAACTTTCTTGTTGAAAACACTGTCTGTCTTTATAATCATAGCTCCTTTACTTAATAACTGTTCGAATATGCAATGAGGCACTATAAATAGTATGATTATTTCCCTTAGTGTCATATTGTTAGCTATTTGAACAATGCAAACTTCTAACGATGTTATAAGTACCAAGTTTTGATAAATATACCAACGATTTCATAAGACAATATTATTATAAGAACAAACAAACATTGTTTTATGTTATATCACAACCATGTATTGTGGGAATACGACGCTCATCGGATTACGCGGAAAATTGAAAATTAAACAGATTATTTCCTTCAGAAGAACCTAAACTTTTGTCATATATGACACTGTTACATGATAAATAATACACGTACCAGAAGTACCTCGTGGCTTGGTGCTCTACACTACTCCGATTTGAAACTAACAGAAATGTAAGCTTATATGTACTATTAGGTGCGAATGTATTTATGTCACTATTACAAAGTTGCATGCCAATAAATTGAGTAATATGATAATATCATTTTCAGTATCGACACGCTCTCAAAATCTAAGTTTTGCCAAATCTCGGATAGTTTCCATATAAATTATTTAGGTAGGAATACGAAATACGTTACTGTATTCTACTAACAACACCACAAACTTTATATTTTTATCAATTAATGTCGTTGTGTATGCATGCTGAAAGCTTTAAGTTAAAATTTGAATGTAAAAAAACAGTTTAGCATCAATTATTGTGCTGTTGATTATAAAACGACCCCATAAATAATTATCATTGTTACTTTTTACGTAAAATTTAACTGATATTGGCCATACTCATTGATTAAAAAAAAATTTAAACTCCAATGAAAACGAACAAATTTTTTTTTTTATTCTTTTCTGATTTTATTTCATTCATTTATATAATGATATCCAATAATTTCAAATTATGTAACTTCTCTCGTAGGCCATTTATTTTCGTTTGTAGAAATACGATACTCTCACAATAAAATCACAATAGTAATACGATACTAGGATGACGTCTAAATATCATATTATGAATGTTAATTATCTTTGTATCTTGCTCATTTAAGAAATCTAGTATATTATCTTATTTATGTCTGTATAGTAGCCAAGTAAACTAAGAACTATATAATTATAATAACTATGAAACTAAACTAAAACATAATTGAAATACGTAAATGTTATTATAGCTTCTTAATAAAATCCTTGATAACTCTTTTGTAAACTATTTACAACAAGCCCTATCTACTTAAGTTTTGATTCATTCGAAATTCATTCAGGAATTACTATTACTATTCTGATTAATTATCTAATTAGTGATTCTGTGTGGAATGATTGTTCATTCTGACTGAAGAGAAGTCTTTTAAAGCTATATTCGGTGCTTCCAAACACATTGACATGATTTTAGTACCTATCAGTTTTTTGGATAATTTTACAAGTTATTATAAAAATTTACGCCAAAGACAAGCTATTGTTCGTATGGAAAATTTCTCAATGTCAATCATATCACAAACACAGCAATGTTACTTTTGCATATTCAACAATTTATAATTAAGGATTTGGATTACAAATTTTAGGTCATAATTAAAGAAAATTGTATTTTATATCATCAATTATTTAATTTGAAGACTGTTTGGCGCAACGGTAGCGATCCTGTCTTTGGCATTGAAGTGATGTTCCTGGGTTAGAGTCCCGGAATGAGCCTCCTGTTTGTATGATAAATATACCTAAAATTATATTAATAATATTAAGACAATTATTACTTATCAAACAGTTACAAACTCAGTAGCAATACGATCGATAGTCACGCAAAAAATCCAGTTAATTTTTCTTTAAATATGATGAAATAAGTCTTTCCGGATTTTATTGGCGGTTTCCAATTTTTTATCAAAACAACAGATCAGGCCATTACCAAAGTGAGTTTAGAGCAAAATTTTGTCGTTCATCAATTTTAAATGATCATAAACGCGATCGTTAAGCTAAATCATGTTATGATACCTTAGCGAAAGTTTTTATAGACTAACTCATATAAGTTATCAGCAAAATATGATAAAATCTAAGCAATATATAAAAACTATAAAATTTACGCTTTATTTTTTACTCTTGTTGCTACAAATCTTGACTTTTCTAAACATCTTCTTTTGTTTTGTAATTCTGAATAATGCTTCTGTGTGCTCTTATCTAAAATTTAAAGCCAGCTGCTCCAGATTACAAGAATATTTTATCTAAATTAAACATTCAAAATTAATTTTTCGCATTGCTTTAAGAAGCTGTACTGAAAAAAACTGTACTATGAGAGTGTGTCAAGTAACTGTAAAAGTTAGCGCATATAATAAGGATTCCAAAATGGTATGATACTTGCTAGACAATTTCTTCAATTGTGCACAATATTTTTTACGTATTTTTCTTACGTACATTAAAATTATTCTAGTGTACCCATGGTTTGCTTTAAGGCCGTAACTTTGACATTCTAGTTTGAGTGAAACCGGGAAAGTCATTTTACGAGGTATGAGAGAGACAGACAGTGAAATGAATTAAATTCACTAAAATTGTTTAACATAATTTATTTAAATGTCAAGATTTACAACAAGTGTTTAAACTGTCTTCCTTCAGCCCTAATGCAGGCTCGACATATTCTTAAAAGAGATCGGGCTATCAACCGGGCAAATCTTCCGTTGTTAACAAAATCATTTGCTTCTATTATTCTTTGCCGTAGCTCAGTCACAGTTTCGATTAGCTTTGCATAAACTTTTTCCTTCACCGCTCCCCAGTAAAAGAAATCTAATGGATTTAAATCTGGGGAACGGGTTTGCCACGAGATAGTACCAGATCGTCCTATTCATCTACCTGGGTATTCCTCATCGAGATATTCTCTCACTGAGCTAGCATAGTGAGCTGGGCAACGACCTGTTTTGAATCACATATCTCTAAGAATATTAAGTGTCACATCTTCCAGTAGATTTGGTAAATAATTTTGTAGAAAATTTAAATAAACTTTACCAGTAAAGGCCTCTGGCAGCCCAAAAGGATCTATTAGTTGTCCATTTAAAATTCCGATCCACATATCCACTCTAAATCGATATTGTGATCTATTCATTTCATTCATCACAATTTTTCTTCTAAGAATCGTGGATCTTTCCGGTGTTTTTGTAGCATTGTTTGACAAAAAGCAACACGGGGTCGATGTTCCCGGTATAGTAGAGTTTGTACTCGCTGTACGTAGTATGGGTGTAGCTGATTTCTTTGCAAAATCCAATGGGCTGTACTTTTGGGTACTCCTGTGCTTCTCTCTATTCGACGTACAGAAATACTCGCGATCTTCTTCGACAATGTCTAGTACAACGTCCTCGTAAGGTAGACGATGTCTTCCTTCATCATGTACTTGGTTCGGGAGTCGGCCCTCTGAGAAGAATAATCGGTGCACATTTGTAAAGACTCGATGATTCGAAATATGAGCTGCATTTGGGTACGTCTCACGATAAAGTCTAGCTGCAGCGTTAGAATTGCATCTACATTCCCCATAAATTAGATGCATGTTGGCATATTCTTGTGTCGTGTACGCAGTCATGATGGCGCTACACAATTACATAATCAACGATAGTCCGGAACAAAGCAATGGTCGTCTGTACAGAAACTAAATAGTCCGAATCCAAATCACAAGAAATCAAGTTCAATGAACAAAGCAGAAAGTGGTTAGTACGAAATCAACACGAACTCATACAGAAAGATGCGCAGTAAGCGAAGGAGCGAAACGTACTAATGTGTATTGTGTGTTAATTTGCATCACTATCTGTCTCACTTCCACTTCGTAAAATGACTCTCCCGATCTCACTAAGAACTAGAATGGTAAAGTTACGTCCTTAAAGCAAACCATGGGTAATCTAGAACAATTTTTAAGTATGTAAGAAAAATACGTAAAAAATATTGTGCACAATTGAAAAAATTGTCTAGCAAGTATCATACCATTTTGGAATGCTTATTATACGAGTATGCGCCAACTTTTGCAGTTACTTGACAAACTCGCATAGTACTTTTTTTTTCAGTACAGTTTGTGAAAGCTATGCGAAAAATTAATTTTGAATATTTAATTTAGATAAAAATGGCATATTCTTGTAATCTGGAGCAGCTGGCTTTAAATTTTAGATACGAGTATACAGAAGCATTCTTCAGAATTACAAAACAAAAGAAAATGTTTAGATAAGTCAAGATTTGTAGCAACAAGAGTGAAAAAACCGTCACAAGTTGTAAATTTTATCGACTTTTTAAATGCTAGGTTTTTTAAATAGTATGACTTAGATTTTTTTATATTTTTCTGATAACTTATATGAGTTAGTCTATCACCCACTTTCGGCTTGACGTCGGCTTCTGGGACGACCTGTATAATAATTTAATAATCTAAACTCACTAGTTTTTACGATATAGTACACCTTAATATTATGAAAATAAAATTAATCCGGAATTGTGATAATTATAACGCAAACGCTATACTAATACTTGCATATTTGTAAATTTAATACAAAATACTGAATAATGAGAAAGGAGATAGCAATTGCTGATGTCTCACGATTCAATTTATTTTTAGCGAATGGTAAGCTACATTGACGTGTTTCGAATTTCAGTTCCTACTCTTGTCCCTCCATTTTGATGTAGGCAATATTCAATTACTCGGTTCTAATTAAAAGTCATCTACACTTCACTGGGGTCATAGTTTACTAGTTTGCCGTTCTACAAAACCTTTTATTTTAAAAGACCTCTACGCGAAATAAATTATTTTGTTAAGACTGATTCTAAGCAATTATGATCCTCTAGAAACTATAATCTTTAAATTTATTTAAACACGTTTGATCTGTTTAAAAATAAAGAGAAATGCAAACAAATCCCTATTTCTATAAATAGGTTTTTGTTATCAAATTATGTTGGTTTATAAAAGGGTAAAAGGAAAATAGGAATACCAATACGAGGAATTTTAAGATGAATCTCCATATAACTATGATATAATCACGTACATTGATTCATATATTATTGTTATTATTTAAAATAAAATACAAATCGTATTTAGTGGTACTTAATGATCACTGGAACAGTTAAGTTTGTATTTGAAACGTCTTGAAACTAGATCTCTTGCCGTCGAACAAACAAAATAGGTATTTTAGGGCGATAGAAAAACTTTTCAAGGTATGAATCACACACAAAGGTGCCGGGACGCGGTCCTCGCTCACACTAACAAAACCCATACTTGAGATGTGATCAGTCATGGCAGCATTTTATTTATACGAAATAAGCTATCTATTCTGCTGTTGGTTTTACTGAATCTATCTAATATCTAGTGCCTTGAAAAACTCCATGTAGCAGTAGTATATTTTCACTGTGTACTAAGTCAACAAAAGGAAAGTACTTACTTCCTCTGAGCTTTGGGTCGGTGTTCGGAAACCATGGAACAATTTCACAATGCCGACATTTCCTTGATATTCTTAACTATTCAAATCTAAGAAAATTTTCTATTTACTATATTAACGACTTTTTTATCTAGCAGTTTACATGATTTAAATCTAGATAATTTAAGTCAATCGTACTTTACTTTGTTCTAAGTATTGGGAAAAATTGCATCGGTTTAGAAAATATAAAAGCATTTCGATAGAATGATGACATCCTGTGTAACAACGTGTCACTAGGTCTCTGCCATTATCTTTACCTCTCACAAATAGATGTTCATTTCATAAAATATGGTCGCGTTGTCTTACGAGTAAATTCATTTTGGTACATTTATTTTTATTTTATCTTATTTATTTAGAATGGGTTCGCTCTTGATCACAATCAAGCCGGGGGGACAAGACAGGATCCACGTTTTCATTGAAGATTAGGTCATCGATTCCGTCAAAAAGCGCATCAGGCAATGGCGGTAAAACTAAATTTCGTTGATTTAAGGGAATATGTACAAAAATAACTAGCTGTTTTAGCATAGGTGCACGACTAAGGGATAAATCGGATTTAAATAAACTTTTTTTTTATAATATTTTTTAAATATCAATCTTAATATTTGAAAGCTAATAACTTATTAAAAGTTTAAACAATCAGTTCTTAAACATTTGACACCCACAATCAGTCTTGAAACAAAGTTTTTACATGGAGTAAATCCTTTCAGAACTTGTGAATTCTTGAATTTCTCTAGTTGTAGTGTTTAAGGCGGAATAGCAAATTCTTTGGCTTTAGAATTATTTTTTTTGTTGATAAACTCTATCTAACATATCTTTAGGTCTCAGTCTTTCTTTTGTACGTCCGCATTCTTCCGAAATAATAACTTCTCATTAATATGGCTAAAAATCAATTTTCTTACACGAGCACCTAGATTACTTTGAACTTTGGCCCCAAACCACAATTATAAAGCGCCTCAAAACGGACATCTTATCAAAAAATAGTAATGCGTATCAAATTGAGCAACAACAATAATTTAAATGTAAATATTACCGACTGTTTACCGACGGCGCCACGACTCAAAAATCAAGCATTAAACTACTCACAAATATTGTTTTTGGAAATAAGCTCCTTCTGCTGGAAGACGTTGGCCCGCGATACTGCGCTCCGGGTGACAGGCAAAACAGTTCTTCGTACCGTTTTGGACCACAGATTCTAGATTCGCAGTCTAGATGTAGGCCCGTGATTGACCATAATGAAAGGAACTATATCGACGTGTGACGACGACGCTAGAGTGAGAGAAGTGATGTAAATCAGAGAAAGAAAGTTTCATTTTATATTATTCTAGTTTATTATTGTCAAAATTAAGTGATGAAAATAGCCTTACTGGAATCGCGTTAGCATCTATTGCAGTGTAGCCCGTATTTATTTTGTAATCTTTAATTAGCAAATTTTTTACTGCTATATTCTAATATTCACTGTTTTATGCTCAATATCGCTCTTTTTATGGGACATACTCAAGCTTCTACTATTTAAATTGTAGTCCGAATAACAAGATTTTAACAAATTCAAAAATTGACTGCTCTTTTCCACGTTGCCGTCACCCTGAATAACACAAAAGAATATAACGAAACCTGATTACTCTTAAAATGTTGAACGTTAGATACGCAAAGGTAGCTCATTCACCGATATACACAACGAAATTCACATGAAGCGATTCACAAATTCCATCAATCAATTACCCATTTTAGGCTTTGATGGATTCGGGAGCCGGTTAATGTCTCCCGTGAGTGGGGCTTTCACATTTTTGGACGATTTCTTTTATATCATTGGACTGTCGCTTATGAACTTTAGTGACTCGGTTGTTTGCATATTTAAGCTTTATCGTATTAAGTATTTTTTTTTACAAACTGAAAGTGTGTGTACAGTGTTTTATCAACATGATTTGAATTTCAGTTCCTACTCTTGTCTCTATGTATTTTATAAAAATATAATAATTTGAATAACAATAACATTTCTCACACAACAAAAGCTTAACCCAAAGAAAGCACAAGTCATCAAAATAAATAAAAAAAGAATAAAAGTGAATACTTATGAATTAAATTTTTATCTCATGTTTTGAAACGGGAACTAAAAAGATCTTTTTCGTACCACTTGCTCAAAAAAGTGACATTCTATGCCACAAAAAGCGAACATAACAATAGTCATTTTTAATCTGTTAAAAACAGGGAAAGAAAATTGTACCGAATTTCATTCATGATGAATGTGATGTGAGAATGTGATTTAAATTTGGAATACTTACCGAAATTTATACTGAACTACATCTGTGTTTACACCATTGAGTTTGTATATAAGGCATTACACATCTTTTTGAAAAAGGAATACGCATTTATTATGCAGTTATGATTATTAAATAAAATTACGAAAACCGACGAGGCCGTATGAGCTTGATGTAAAGTAAATTAAAAAATAAATTGTAATTAAATTAATTTAATCTCTCTTTTTGTAAATGTAACTATCTCTATCATTAATTGGACCAATGTTTGGAATGTTAACTTTTACTTTTAATTGTCATTATTTTTAATAAATGCTTATCTCATATTATTATTGTGTTAATTTTTTCGCAAATGGTCGAAAAGTAGAGTATTTTCCTTGGTGATAAAGCTGTCTTAGTCTTGGGTGAATTTAAAGCCCTCGCTACACTCAGGACTCGCTTCGCTCGTGATTTATGTTTTTAACATCCTCGCTACGCTCGGGAGTAAACCTAGAGTCCTTCGTTACGCTCGCGATTTAAATCGTCACCCGCGACAGAAGACACTGCTTTATCCCCTTGGTTAATAATCTACTAATATAGCTTTGCAAGATCACTCAGAATGAGTAATTAAAACAAATATAATGACTTACACTCCAATCTAACAAAGATGTCACAAAAAAGCTTTTGTTTTTCTGAACTTAACGTTCAAAAAAGTAACGTCGAAATAAAGTGCATTGCATATCAATGGTGGTAGGAATAGATAAAAATTCAAATTGATTTTATGGAATCTGGCTTATATTTAATAAGCTACACATAAAAAAGAACATTGCTGACATTGATGTGTCAATAGCCTGAACACATTGTATTGCAATTGTATGACTGTGATCGCATTACTTTGACCAAACGTGTCCAGGAGTCATTTTGATTTCCCCGTAGACTGGTCTGAATACCTAGCAGTCATCGCTTTGAGGGTCACGTATACCTTGCTTAGTATTGCTTAATCATGATTTCACTCTGCATTATCCTAATGGTAATCTCAGCATAATTTACATTACCATAATTTATCCCTTTGTGCTAACGTAGATAAATCCACCTGCTTGAGAATCGAGTTGGTAACTTAGACTGAGTCCTAAAAAAATCATAATATGCTAGTAATATAAGTAGTTGTTAATCGTTTGATTTAATTTCTATTGCACCCCGAGTTATCTTTCTTGAACCATACCTATACATATTTTACCTTTATGGGTAGTTGCTACGGATAAGCTACATAAATTACACTGATCAACAAAAATTAAACTTTTTTGTCACATGAAAACTTACAGCAAATTTTAAATGTACCATGGCTACCAAATAATAATGTATCAATGGAAAAAATTGATACATCAGGTGTCTTAGTAACATTAAGACATATATTTTCTAAAAAGTATAAAAAGCTCTCTCTCTCGCCTTGTTTGCCATCACAGCACCCAAATTCTCGTGAAAGAAATCGAGATGAGAGTGCAGCATATGTATTTTTAAAGACATAGTACATCCCAAAGCTTTGTAAGAAATTATAAGCTCATTGATGAAGTCTTTGTAATTTTCCGATTTATGGTTTCCTACAAAATTTTGGACAACATTCACAAAACATTCCCAGGCGATATTTTCCTGAACATTTAGCTTTCCTTCAAAATTTGTACCCTTCATTATTTCCCGTATTTGCGAACCAATAAATATTCCCTCTTTAATTTTTGCCTCACGGGATTTGGTGAATATCTTTAGGCATAGCTTTTACCAAATTCTTCATCATTCCGAGCTTTATATGCAACAGTGGTACAAGTATGTCGTCAGGGTTCACTAAAGGATCATTTTTAACATTCTTCTGTCCTAGAGTAAGTGCTTCACACTTGGGAAATACTTTCTTTATGTAGTGACTTTTTCTGTTTAAACAAATGAAAAAGCAATATTTTGTGTAACCAAGTTGTAGCCAAGTAAAAGAGCAATGAAAATTTCCATATATTTTCCAAACATGTTCACTGTATTTAATTTTTTAAAGAACTTCATGTTTTCGTAAGTCTATTTCATATGAGAACCATGACAACCGGCAATGAAAGATATTTGTTTCCGTTGTATAGCAACGCTGCTTTCAAGCTAGTTTTTGAGGAGTCATGAACAATCACCTGTGACGTGGATCATATTCAAAATTTAATCAATAGGCTAAATCATCTGCTTAATTAAAGTAAGGTGTCACGAGAAAGTAAATGCCAGTCATGTAATCTAGACCCAAAGCTCAACCTGTTTTCAGACAAATTCAAATCACATCTAAAATCGTTTATGTCAATAAACGCGGTTCTTTTGAAGTTGACGGTACATAACTTGGGTCACTCTTGAGAGACCTCATTGTGTTGACTAAAAACAGATTTCGGCCTAGGAACAGAATCCTGACTTTCTGCTTGATTTGGAGGCTTTGGCAAAGGCAGTTTGTAGTGTGCACTATGTAGTGTGTTGGCCGAAGACAAGTTTGGATACTTGCCAGTGTGTTTGGACTTGATTGTAACGCCTTTTGTCACTTACATGATCTTTTGGTTCCGTCAAAATCATTGGTATACCAAAAGGCAGGCAGCACTTTTCAATCACTGGCGTAAATTTCCGACGCTGAGATGTAAAAAAAACGGTCCGTGTTATTGGAACACTTTCGCGGCATATTTACAATGTAACAAACGTAAGTTAGTTAAATGTAATGGTTATACAGTCGCCTAAATTCAGTTAAACAAAAACACGTAAATGAGGTCGGAAACTGAATATACAGCTGTCGCAAAAAAATTCGTCATTCTGAAATACTCAAGCGCGTCTAAGTTATATATGGTTCATCTTTATGCCCTAGACGTGCTGTCTCATAATCTGACGATTATCTGGATGGATTCGCGTAATCTGACAATTAAAAATAAATACTTTTATTTCTTAAATCATTGAACTTACTTAATTGAAAAGCTCAGAAAATAGCATGCAAATAAAAAAGTGTATGTTGTTTTAAGTAGAATACTTGTATTTATAAGAAAATAATTATAAACACAATTAAATTTGGGAGCCAAAGTAACAAATGAACTTTTGTAACTTCGGCTTGTGGAAATCGTCAGATTATGTATTGTTCGTAATCCTTGAATTATATACCCTTCAAAATAAATAAAAAATTAGCCACGCTGAGGAATGTCGAGATTTTTTACAACTCTGTAGCTCTCCCTCTTCTTTACGTCACTTTCAAATTTTCAGATTAGTGAAATATACAATATACACGCGCTCGAGAATTTCAGATGATCATTTTTTTTACTAATCTGATCCTTTATCCTTGACGGGCGGCCATATATATGGTGTCATATTTGGTGGAAGTACTTAACCGGGTATAAGGTATCCCCCTGTATATTAATCTGTGGCGCTTTAGTAAATCCAGAAATCCTCGCTTGGGCTCCCCTACTTACAAGGATGGGATTATTTTATTTAATCAAAGTACATCGAAGCATTGTGTACATAAGTAGACAATGATGTTTTCGATGATTTATTATCCTGCCCTTATTGATTAATTCACAAAACTGGATACGTAAATACATGGATTTCATCCGATGCGTTGTTATTTACTTCATGATTTTTAAGCATTTCATAGATTTATTTCTGAATCAGCGTGAACACCGCGTAAGAATTTGCATTGTATATTCTTGATAGTAGAGTGATAAAACTATTGCCCAATCAACGCGATTTAGCCTGCGCAAGCATTATCTTTACTGAAACGTAACAGATGACTGGATAAGTTTGAATTAGGTTGGGCATTTTGCAGGCTGTTAAACTAACAAGCGTTAACATAAAGCCGACTTAACAACTGCAGCTGACACAAATGGACTTTTCGGTTTACAGTTGTTTCTCACTTTTGTGTTAGGTAACTAAAATTGTGCTTATGTGTTTGCTTTGTACACTGTTTAATGGAGCACCTATTACTGCTTTGTTTGTTGGAGATTTCAGTTTAAAATATATAATGATCGATGAGTATTGATAATAACTAATTAAATATTTTTGTTATCAATGAATGATTACTAAGTCAGTATAAAATAAAGAAGGCAAACCAATACCATTAGCAAATTTGCTTTTTAAAAATTGTTTTTTAATTTTTTTCTTCCGAGACAGAATACCTTCTCGATTACATTCACAAATTCGTCAGTATTACGCGGTTAAGTAAACTTTAGTTAGCTTTAGTTTTATCCAACCGTTTTTATTAACTCGTTTTATAATCAAAAAATACAAAAACCATATTTTTTTTCAATTAAGCAACTTGGCCAACGCTATAATAAAATCCTGTTGTGTCTGTCAAAACAATGTATCAATTTCATTTGTAGTGAACTATTTATCCATAATTAATGTTTACTTTAAAATTAAAATTACCTGATTGAAGTTTAATGATTCCAGCTATAGAATCCAGCAAGATTGAAATAGATAGAAATCTCAGATACGTATATAATATCAGTAGTATCGTTACACTTGCGGGTCTTATTAAAATCTGTGAAACAAAAGACTACGTGTACTGAGTTTTTTTATATATTCGATATAATTCGATGTTTTATATATTTTATAGATTCGATGATAATTTCTAAAACAACAGTGTTATCTAATTTTTACCGCTTTCCTGTTTATGACGACTGCTTGGTGCTACGATAGCGATCCTACCTTCTGGGCCGAAGGTCTCGTATTTTAATCCTGGCAGAGACATATGTTTCTCTAATAAGCATAAGCATCTGTTACCGAGTCATGCTCACTTATTATTGTTTGTTCGACGTTATTAATTATTAGACTAAATAATTGTGAGTTGTCTGGAATTTATTAATATGACTTTTAATTTATACAATTTGATATCCAATTTTCCTTACAATTAACAATAAATGACGCAATACCACCTGAATATTTTTGAAAGTATACGGCCTTTTATGGTTAAATATTTATACAGCCTCATGGAACTCTTATGTTCATTTTAAAACAAATATTTCTTCACTTTTTTCCCATTAATATACGGCACGCCAAAAGTGTATTGCTTTTTCATTTATAAATTGATTCGAAAATGACCGATTCCTGTTTTTACTCAACGAAGGTTTGCAAAAGTGAAAATATTTACTTTTTAACGCCAGATTGCAATCCAATATTTTGCTTATAATTTTTTTTGCATTTTCGATGAGCACATGTAGCCCATATCCTTTATATGCATTGAAATAAATAAATTGTTTTATTTACGCATTTAATTTACTTGGCTGCGCAAGGGCTAAAATGTTGTAATATAAAAATAGGTACATATTCCTTTGTGTGTAGGTAAAATGGAAAAGGTTATTTATCACATAAATATAAGAAAATGATTGGGTTAAATATTTTTATGCTGGCTACATGGGAATACGCAAACATGTAATGTCAATCTTTATATATATAATTCTTCTGTGAGTGTGTATGTCACTGAACTCCTCCTAAACGGCTGGACCGATTTGAATGATTTTTTTTGTGTGTGTTCAAGGGGATCTGAGAATGGTTTAGATTCACAAATCAGTCCGGCAGATGGCACTGCAGTCGGCACAGCAACGCGTGGCCGGGACAGCTAGTATTGTATATTAACAAAAATAATGTTTGTTGTGATCGTTGTTATTAATAAACGATTAAATAATGTAGGTAAATATCGAATCCTATTTTTATACCTACTACACACATTAGTAAACTTCATGAGCTTTCGCAGAAATATATGGAACATATATTTTACGCATATCCAACGCACGCAATAGTTAAAGCTCCGAGTGTAGGTAAATTAATTATTTAATGTGGGACATCTCTCACCGATTATTTAGTTCCAAACTAAGTCTGAGATTGTACTTATGTGACTTATGATACAATTACCAAACGTGCGGCTACAGTCGACCGGAGTACGGCCTGTAGTTCAGCCCCTTTGCATCCAAGCGCGATGTGAATTATTTTGACAATCGGCTAAAATCTCAAACTTTAATCAGATATAAAGAATTGTTATTTCTTCTACCCTTTATTTAAATCTATATGCTCTATGTTAAATAATATAGAAGTCTGCTCCACGCCAGATCAGTTCAGCTCACACTTAAATTATAATTAGTCTTCAAAAGTATTAATATGACGAACAAAGGGGATAAATTTTAATTAAACATAAGATATATATACTGTTTGAGGCATTCCGCATGAGCCCAGTCTGGATTAGTGGATACTAACGATGGCAAATGCAGCCGGGAACAATGGTTTAATGTGCTCAATGATTTAATGGCTCAATTAAATTGCTTAGCCTATGCCATAGTCGACCTCACTTGCCAACCACGTTACTAATTTAACATTAATATATTAAAATATAACGATATGCAGATTACGCGGTTAATTTTAACGAAACCAGTGGCAAATAGCTCGACAATACAAATCTCCAATATCACTAATTGTATAACGTAATCACAATTTTATATTTATATCGGATTGTAATATAATTAATGAATTCTTATATTTATGTGCATTCCCTTCTTCTTACCTATTGTGTAGAGTCACAATGTAAGACTAAGTGAAAAAAAAGCCGTTTGATTTATTCGCCGTCAAAAGCGGTCGTGTACTATTTCTTTTCTGTTTCTTTTATTTGTTACATAAATGCTAGTTATTTAACAAAAGCAGAGTTATAAGGGAATATATCAAACGGACCTTTTCTAGATTGAGGAGCATAATTATGCTTTGTGTTGCTTATTATAGACAACGTATATAGTATTGTGTATTGAATTCTAAATTAAATTATCATGTCTTAAGCCGCCCAACAGTATGGGCAGGAACGTAATGTTCAATAAAAGTTTAGGTAATCACGTGCATGATACTTTTTTTAAATTTTAATATACCTACACCTACACATTGATTGATGGCACTTTATTCTTGCTCGCATGCTACGTGTTCTCTTGGTAAAAATATTAGCTAATATAATAAATATAATATAAATATATTAGATATTAAAAAATATATATATATGATTTTTAGAGTCTCCTGTTTAACAAATTTGCAATTTTAATTGATATTCATATATATAGTGGCCGAGTATACAATTAATGCGAAAAGCCTCGCTTTTCAATTCAAAAAATGTCATTGATCCCTAAAAATGAACACTAAAGTCAAAAGCCTCAATCTTGAGTACATTTTAGTGATTATCTTTGAAGACATACATTTTCTAAGAGATAACACATGACACTTTCATTAATTAATTATCTCTGAGAACGTCTCGCACCGTGACGAACTCCATTCCGCGGTTGCGAGATAATTATGTCTCTAACATCTGACTTAAAAAAAATTAGTAGGTATCATATTTTTTGTATAAAAGTCGATATATGATATACATTGATAATTATTATTATATCACTGATAGATATCTATCATCATATTATGGCGATCTAAAATAAATTTCTTCTAAGAAAAAATTATAATAAATTTTAGACACGTGTTTGTTATGGTATGTATATCATATCTAATTCAATCAATGACTTAGTAATATAATAAATTAATATATGTTAAAATAAGGACATTTTAGATTAATAGACATTTTGACCAACATTCTATCATTCGGATGCCAGTTTTAGTCTATAACATCTCCAGTAATTTATCTGTTAGCGCTCTTGCACTACTTTAGTTTTGATGTTATATTTGTAGATAGTAGAAATTGCCTGATAACTGAAGCTGAGGTCAGTCATTAAACTTTTAATTGAACACTATTAAAATGTTAACACTAATTTATCACAAATTTCTAAGGACATTTTTTAAGCCGCACAGTCAAGTAATACTTTTGAAGCGTAACAATTAAATGACAACTCTCTTTAACTTCGTACTTTTGCTGTGTATAATTTTACTCATTGATTATATTGACTTGTTTTACTTATGTTTTATTTTTATATTAAAATTGACTATGACTAGACCAGACAATATTGTTAATTTAATAGCCTTTAAAAATACTAGCTATAAAATTATAGTTCTGGCCCGATAAATGTCTGTGTATTATTGCGTTTTATTTTTTTAAAATTCAACATAGTTTATTCTTTTATCTACTCTAATACTATAATACAAAGATTCTAAAACTGAAAACAAAATGCTTATGACAAACATTACGTACAGGCCAAAAATAATAAAAAAAAAGTTTCATTACGATACAGGTCTTGTATGACACCTGTAACATAATATAACTTTTTTATCATAACGATACACCTATACAACCTCCAGCTGGACCAAGGAGGTTGAACCTCTACTTTAAAAAGGTTTCAATGAACGAGTCCTCGACGACCGACGCAACACGCATGCGCAATTGATGTTTGCACCTTGGCGCCAACATTTGACATTTAAATAAATTTGTTGTTATATTCAGCGTTTTATTTGCAATATTGTTTTACATATTATAGTATGAGAGTAGATAAAGTAGTGTATGACACTGTACATAACTTGGTCTTATAACATGAGTGTGTTTTAAAAAAACGAGCCGTAGGCGAGTTTTTTTATAGCATCACACGAGTGTTTATTATGCAACAGTATCATAAACTACTATTATCTACTCTATACAAAGATTCTAAAACTGAAAACAAAATGCTTATGACAAACATTACGTACAGGCCAAAAATAATAAAAAAAAAGTTTCATTACGATACAGGTCTTGTATGGACACCTGTAACATAATATAACTTTTTTATCATAACGATACACCTATACAACCTCCATCTGGACCAAGGAGGTTGAACCTCTACTTTAAAAAGGTTTCAATGAACGAGTCCGTGACGACGCAACACGCATGCGCAATCGATATTTGCACCTTGGCGCCAACATTTGACTTTTAAAAATTTGTTGTTATATTCAGCGTTTTATTTGCAATATTGTTTTACGTATTATAGTATGAAAGTAGATAAAGTAGTGTATGACACTATACATAACTTGGTCTTATAACACTCGTGTGATACTATAAAAAAACTCGCCTACGGCTCGTTTTTTTAAAACACACGTGTTATAAGAACCCTTATTGTTATTATGCAACAGTATCATAAACTACTATTACAGCATTATTTAAGGTCTATCCACACTTATCATAAGGACATAATAACAGGGACAGGATGAAACGAACGTGACAAATTTTTTGTCAATAGCCCCATATTGTAGATGTCTATTATATTTATTCGAACAGCGTCCGTATCCGCGGCTGAATTTCTTTGTGACGTCACTGCAACATCCCAGTCACGTCTCGTCTACTCTGATGTGTGTGTGTGTGTCTGACTTTTTTATAACCAATATTTTGGATTTAATATAAATACTAACCATATTCCCCCTTCCCCAACAGGTGGAGATGCTGTACCAACGTTACTTTCTCCGCATGAACCAGACTAACATGACACATCTCCTAGGACTGCTACTCGCAGTCGCCATTATACTCCTGCTGGTACAAGTGAGGACTCTGCTCCTCGCACAGAATTACCTAAGTAAATTACTGCCCGACCACAACTTAACCTTCGTCACCAATTTCACGGACTATGATATGTTGTACAAGTAAGAAATCTATTATCTGTATCATATATATCTGCTTCTATATCAAGTAGACATAATTTTCCATGATATATAAGTAATTAGCCTATAATTGCAGTGAAACAGAGTTTTCTAATTGATCATCACCTATTTATGACCTTACTACTGGATCTGAAATATTCCCTACGGAAGGATTGAATACAATCCAACAGGCCTTAATCTCCCAGTGCAAATGGGTGAGTGCTAATGATGACAGGTGGCTTAACGGACATTCTGAAAATGATGGGAGCTTGCGTAAGTTTCTTGTTATCCGCAACCGCTGGCTAAACGCACTAACTAAAATGTATACGACTGACAGGGATGTAGAGACAGATTTTTTATATATTTAGAAAGAGAGAACGAAATATTTTGGACCAATTACAAAAACAACATAAAGAGGAAAACACTGGTAACATACAAAAAAAAAATAATTTGCATTAAATAGGAAGTTTAAAAGGTCAATCAAGTCAACACTTCAGCTTGTGCTATCACCTTACGAAAGCGTGTCGCAACAACGCACAATGCACACAACTATAGAGATATATATGAAACTTTTAAGTGTAAATTGTCTCATCGATATGATTACATATTTAACAAGGACAGGAAATGTAAACTAAAATCTAATTTTCAATAGCTTTGGGTATCCTAATAAGTTACAAATATGAAAGAAAAGGTGAATTTAAAAATTTGTCATCACAACTGTGAAATCTACTATGAAAACTACTATGAAATCCAATGCTCTTTACAGTCCTATTGGCAGACGCTTGAATAAAAAAAAGGTCTTTTACATAAAACTCTTCAAAATCTATATTGTTTGTTCTAGTACTTATGGATTTACGACTGATCACAAGCAAGCCTACAACCTAAGTGACTTCCAGTTCTACCATCCTAGGAATTCTACCTTCAGTCTGAAACAGGACTATTATGAAAAAGAGAGAATTGCTCATATCATCAATATCATCATTCTCGGCATCGCTTCGCTGGCGTATGGCTGTAAGCAAACAAATGAACTATGTTTTCAGGCACTTTAATTTGAATTGACAGCATAGCTTAGTTTGTTTCTGATTTGACCTTTTCATTTAAAGAGACGAACATAACCCGCCGCATTGCATGCTTGACGCCTTCCCTAGTTGCGTGTAGGCATTCCGGTGTGGTAGGCTCAAGATGCTAAGCCGTCAAAGAGTTGACGGCCTAAGGATCGAGTTACAAAATTCCGTTTCAGGAATTACTGCCATTCTGATTTTCAATTACAAAAAATATTGTCTGACATTATATTATTTAAAAAGTTAGTAATTTTACAGATTTGAACATTGTATAAAGTGTGAATTATGAATTGTTCTTTATATTCGTGGTTTTTAGTTTAAGAAAGAAAAACAAGCGAGCCGGAGCTCTGGTTAACAAGTGACGTTAAGCTGTAAAAAGTTCTCTGCACTAGATAAAAACCTAAATCATCTTATTTTTATAGTCAAATATTAATACTATGTGTTTACATTAATAATTTTATTATAAATAGATTTACATTTATTACAAGAATTTATTTATTATAAATAGATCCTGCAAGTATTAACTTGACTGTGGGCACTTTGATAAGACTGTTATAAATTCTGTTTTTTTTCTGACAGGCCTTCTGGCGTGCCTCAGTCGTCCCGCTATGAACGAGATCTACTTGCTTACAATCTCATACGTGGTTCTCGTGACCTTTTTGCTGATCGACCTCTCGTTTGCCAGTGCCTCGGTACTCAGGTAAGACCAAAAATTAAATACAAATTATTATTTTTTATATTCGAGTGACATTCCAGTATCTGAACAGGTTATTTAGATATTATGGAAAAAAAAACACAAATACTGCAATGGTTTAAAATAGAATTAATAAATGTATTTGATTAAATAAAATTACCCTATTTAATTGAATAGTTTATTGATTTACTTTTAAGGTTTCTTAGTGGTTAAGAAATCCATATATTTTAACCATGTCTGTCTGTGGCTTACCTCTTGGATTGTTGTACTAGAAAACTATATTAGATTAATCAAAACAGCATCGTTTCCATGTTTTCTTTTAAAACTCTGATATCGCTGCAGATTCATGTGTCGAAATATTGGAGCCTCAAAAATAAATTAAAAAAAAAACATGGTAAGGATCCCGTGTTGTTCATTACTATTGACGACCGTTTGGTGCAACGGTAGTGATCCTGCCTTTCGCACCGACGGTCCCAGGTTCAAATCTCGGAAGGGGCAAATGTTTGTATCATGAATACGAGCATTTGTACCTGAGTCATGGGTGTTTTTATATATTTCTATGAATATTACATAATATCTATGTATCATATATGTATGTCTATCCGTTAACCTGGTATCCATAACACAAGCCTTACAGTGCTTACTTTGGGCTAGGCTAATTGGTGTAAATGTAAGAAACTTTTATTTATTTATTACTATTGTAAGTGACATGCAAGTTTATGACATGCATATTAAAAATTCTTTAATTGAGTATGTGTATAGCATTAAACATACGGACAAAATAGTAAAATTATTTAATGAAGAAATTAGGTCTTTAGGGTCTCTTTATAACATTTTATTTTTATAATAAACTTCCACATAATATGTCTGAAATACCTTTTTTAATGTTTAAAAATGTTGATATAAATACACTCACGACAAACTGTATACAATTTACGTTACTGAATGTAAGGCTGGCAGACCTACATATAAAGTTGAATGTTGAATTAGTTGAAATTTCTTTGGATATTAGTTATCTAGGACTATAACAATACCTATACTAATATACTAAGGCCTTGTTAATTTCTTTTAGTTATTTTCATAGTATATGTATAATGTCTCACGGTTTGTTGTTGTGGGGCGCAGCTGCTAATATTGAAAGTATTCTGGTGTTACAGAAAGAGAAAGAGCGTAATGTATACGACTTTAGGCCTAGAAGTTTTCTCAGAGACTTAATCAAGGAAATTGACATTATAACTGTGGCAGGGCAGTACATTTATGAGAATATAATCTATGTACGAAACAATACAATACTTTTGTCAAATATAGCGACGGATATAGGTTTAACACAAGAAATAAAGATAGACTTACTGTTCCAAAATTTTAAACTTCAAAAGGCAAGAGGCTTATTCTTGGGGAAAGGTAGCACTGTTCAATAAATTTCCACAAATTTGATTCGCCTTTGCATAAATTTAAAACGCATGTGAAAAATAAGGTCATTACAGGTTACAAGTTCAACGACTATTTATTAGATCGTGATGCATGGAAGTAATATGCATTGTTTCAACAAAGCGCTAGTTGTTATTATGACATACAGCTATTCGCATTTGTTAATCTTCAACACTAATTTATTACTGGTAGTTGGAGTATGACATGGTCTCCCAAAACATCTCTCGGGTGGTGGTATATGGTGTAGATCATTACGTTCCCTAAGATATGGTCGAACGAAGCTATGACTGCACCATGCGTCATACTCGTGCACGGGTGCTGCCTTAGGAGATGGGTCTGCTTAAAAAAACGCCTTAAGTATTATTGACATACTCGTATACTTCACATACGCCTTTAGTATTATTGACATATACTTATCATAAATCTTTGTTAGTTTCTCAATTTTGTCATTTATTCTGTGTATATTATTGCAATGTTTAAGAATACTTACCTACTTAAAACAGATTATTGTTGACTTTGTTATAATCAAAGATGTAATGAAACCTTAACACTACTATTATTGTATTATCTGAATAATATTGTTTTTTTTGGATCATGTATGGTGACCACGTGAATATTGTAAATGTCATTACTTCTGTTAAAGCTAACGAGCGTCTTGCTTATTTCAGTGCATTTGAATAAAGTTATTTAATTTTTTATTTTCTAGAGCAAAAGCAATATAGGTTATTATAAAAAAACAAGTACGCGTGGTACGAGCGCTTGTTTCTATTTTTTTTATATATATAATATTATTATATATAATTTTATATAATATTATATATAAAATTCGTTCATTGTTCTTCTTTCACCTTTTTATATTATAGGTATTATTACCTACAATAAAAATTGTGGCTGGCGTTTCGTATTTTTTATACCATGCGACGTTAATGCTGATTTGATTTGTACGGAATCAACACCAGGATCTGAAGTCAAGTATGCGAGGCATGAATATTAATAACTTCTTATTTATAGACTAAAAAGTTCAACCTGAAGAACGGTAAATGAATGTTAGTTGATATAAAGTCGTGACGTTTCGAACCTTTTTACAGGGTTTTTGTTCGTTGAAGTTTCAACATTATGCGTGCGCAGTCTATGTACGAGTATAATACTTTTCCTCAAAGATAAACCACACTCTTTGGATTAAGTTTGAAATTTATCTTATTTGTGACTTTTTCATGTTTATTTCATCTGTGAAAAGAAATTGCATATGTTTTCAAATTTAAATTCAGTTTTGAATTTAATTTCTAGATCATTGGCAATATGCCATTAGACGTATTTATTCTTCGCTACATATATATATATATATATATATATATATATATATATATATATATATATTTATATTGAGCGATAAAATACAATTAAAGTAAACTGTGCAAGACAAACAGACAAACACCGCCACTTATTGAAGTTATCAATGCCCTAATAAAATATAAACTAAAAATGGGTTCAAGGACGGTCGAAATCACTTAAAGGGTGGTTAGTATCAGCAACAGAAATGTTGACATCTTACGGTACGCCAAGTACCGTAGCAGTTCTTGTAATCATTTGTTCCCACAAATGATTAAAGGAACCGCTACAATACTATGAACAGCGTTCTATAATTTACTGTATTTAAGTAAATTATGTTATTTATATATTTGTTAAATTGAGTGGTAAGGAATTTTCCACTTGTCAAGTTTGATGAAATATTGTACTCTAATATTACACGCCAAATGGCGCAATATCGTTGTCTGTGAAATTATAATTATAATACTGAAGATTTCAGACTTTCGGAACCCTTTTCATTTCGGATTAGAGCCATATTGTTCTATTATCTCAGCCCATCTTTTATAAATAGAAGCAATTCGCCCGCATTTATCGGCGTCATCGGATTGACTCTGTGACTCGTATTTTCTCGCTCTAATAAATTTGAAAAGTGTTGAAGTAGATTGTTAAAATGATCTGCAGTGTTAATGAGGGAAAAGCTAAAGTTCAACTATCCACTGCTAAAATAAGCTTCATGTATTGATCAGGATAAAATAACTTTTATTTTGATCATCTACACTACATTTTACATAGGGGACTTAAATATTCAATATTCAATTGATAACAGTAAAATCTTAATGTGTGTGTCGTGTCTTTATACGCATCACAAACAGTGTTGTCAAGAACGGAGTGATAGAGACTTAATATTGTAATCTCTACTCAATTTAACAAGGCTCGGTAAGCTCAAAAGGTTTGTAGTCACGATGCCTAGTTAAGCGTGAATCATTTGAGCCTATATTTGACTAAAAAGAAATCGACTCTTAAACTAGATAGTAGACGTCTACAAAAAAATCTTGTTCTAAAATAGTAAATACTACTCTTTTTTTAATGGGATCGCTCTTAATACCAAAGGAGTTCCACTCCTTTCTAGAGCTACAGAGGAATCCGTACAAACTTTTAGTTCAGTAAGTTATAAAATTACCGAACATTGCTCTAACGAAATGATCAATTTAACTTTGCTGTTAGAAACTGTTGTCGTCGATATGGGTCGCAGTTAGTTTACCAGCTTTTAAGTACCTATATGGTTTTAATAATTTGTGATATGGAAACCTTAAATATATTATATATAAACTTTATAATTACACTTTTAAAATATTACATTTTAAAATACACATAGATCTGAAAATTAGTGCGAATATTCGGACCACCATTATAAATGAAATGTAAAAAGTCCTCATAGATCCCACAATCGAAAAAAAAATTATGGAAAATAAGGATCTTTGGCATTTTTTTGAAGAGCCAGATGTTACTCAAGGCTTAGAAGGTGAGGGACTAAATTTTTCCCGAGTTTGTATTACCATAATTATATTATTTAAAATAAAACAATGTATAAACACTATGCCATTGCACAGTGGTCACACGTCCAAGCGAGCAATCAAAACCTCCTAAAATTCTTTTTAACCATTCTTTTTCAAAAATAGAATATTAAAAATATACGTTTTTGATAATACAAATTTTTTGAAATAAAAAATATAATTAAACATATACAAGCATCAGAAAACCTAAAAAAATGTTAAAATTGTATGCAAATGTTTAGCCAATTTCGTATTAAAATACTATCAATTGTTGTAAATTTAATAAATCTTTAATAATCAAAGCTAAATTTATAATCCTTGTATATAAAAATACGATTATAACTTATAATTAAACAGAAAATTGTACGATTACTTGATAATATAAACAAAGTAAACATTATTAAGAGCTTACCTAATTAAGAGTTAAAAATGAACATGCAGCTTAAAACTTCAATAAATCTGTAAGTTTCTTAGACATAAGGCTCTTTTTCTTTCTAGGAAGTTTCCGAAGGCCAGTTATAAAGGTGTCTGACCTCAGTAAAAGTCGGTTACTCAAGTCTGAATTTGTAATTTCGCGTGACATTATTCGAGTAAAATCTCGTCTATATAGTTTTAATTGTTTGTTATTAGATTCGGCAGCTTCTTCCGAAAGTTCACCGATAGATAAAAGAGCATATTTTGATACATCAGCACCATGTATAAGAACTTTGTGGACAGAAGCAGAAAGATTGTACCACAGATATTCTTCAACTAATTGACGCGCAGTTACCAAAGAATATTTTTTAAACTTATCGCAATCAATATTAAATTCCGATGACAAAGCTTGTAAAATTATTCTACATCTATCAAGTAAATCTTTACGTAAACCTGTAATTTCTGCCGTCTGGCAGAACAAAAAAAATTCATACCGTATTACAATCGTTGAGTGTCCCGCTTCCGCCACTACTTGGTTTATCTACAACTTAGTCTAACTTTCTCCTAAATTCAGTTTGAACACGTAGTTTCCTATCTGCTAACAGTTTTTCCCCTCTTATAATGAGCTGCCATTTCTTAATACATATTAATCCTATACAAGAGATGAATAAAATATTCAAAGAACCGAATCCAAGAATGTAAAGGAGACAATCCAAACTGATAACGAGCTTATTGGACACTGGCTTTTGC
Organism: Calamotropha paludella; assembly: GCA_927399485.1. Taxonomy (NCBI): domain Eukaryota; kingdom Metazoa; phylum Arthropoda; class Insecta; order Lepidoptera; family Crambidae; genus Calamotropha; species Calamotropha paludella. The sequence continues at coordinate 23,788,874 of OV656803.1, read as the reverse complement.
AAACTAACATCTATTTTATTCACCTTGTAACGAGGCGCCATAGCTATATTGGCGACTCGTTGCTTTCATTGCGCTCTTCTCTGGCCATTTTTCATATTTTCTTTTCTCTTCGTTTCCTGTTTTAAATTTACTGTCTGTCTCTGTTTCCTATTTTAAATTTACTGTCTGTCTCTTTTTATTTGTTTTGTTCGAAGTTTATTCTTACCAGAGTCAGCGCGTAGAGTGGTTGACTCACCGATAACAAATTATTTAAATATATTTATAGTGCTGAGCAGTTATAATAAGCTCACAAGTATAATAAGCTCGTAAGCATAATTCACAAGTTTTCTTGTATATATATTCTGTACCACCAGTTCCTGTTTATAAGTCTATAAGTTTCTTTAAGGCACTATTGTAAGTAGCCCTACCTTTTATAATATATTTTAGTGATAAATGTGAAATTGTTTTTGTATTCAGTGTAATTTACCTTTTTTTATATAATTGTTTCAGTTGTGCCTTAATTCCTTAAATATAAAACAAGTGACCTAAACGAGCTTTTATTTCTCCGGCTGCACCCGTCACAACCTCATTTGGAGTAACTCCACATAAATAACACATAGAAAATGATGAGTCGCTTAATCCTTATCCTTACTAATATTATAAATCGGAAAGTGAGTTTGTTTGTTTGTATGTTTGTTTGTTTGTTTGTTTGTTCCGCTTTCACGCCGTAACTACTGAACCGATTGCTTTCAAATTTTGCAAACGTAAAGATAAAAGTCCGGATTAAATAATAGGGTACTTTTTATCCTGGAAAAAATTGATATTCCCGAGGAAAAACAAAAATATTGTTTGCTTGATGGATGGATTGTAGATGGCGCTGTGTGTCGTTTAAAATAAGGTAAAATATTGCAAACGAATATAAACATGTAAATTTAGAAGCTAAATGATACGATAATTAATCCCCGAAAAAAAAGGAATTCCCGAGGGATGACGAACAATTTGTTTTATCGTCTAAACTGTTTTTTTTACATCTACTTATATGTTGCAAACGAATATGAACCTGTAAATTTTGAAGCTAAATGATTCACTAAATGACTCATTCCTCGGATTCCGATTATTCCAACAGACCTCCCATTTCAATTTAAAAGACTACAATTTCCTATAAGGGTTTCATTTGCAATGACCATTAATAAAGCACAAGGGCAAAGTCTAAGGGTTGCTGGAGTACACTTGGAAAAACATTGTTTTTCGCATGGTCAGCTCTATGTAGCGTGTTCCCGGGTTTCCAGTGCCCAAAATCTGCATGTTTTTGCTCCACAAGGGAAAACGTATAATATAGTGTACCATTCAGTTTTGGTTTAACAACTAATTGTATCCAGCGTTACATCGCGCTTCTTAGATTTTTCCGTGGGAATGAGAAGTTTTCTTATAGTTGTGCTTTATATTTTCATTAGTTGTGCTTTATATTTGAATTCACTATCATATTTTTTATTAACTTCAGCCAAGAACTTGGCTAAATAAACTGACTCTATTGAGCAGTATAATAATATTATGACATTGGAATCCGTTCCAAGCTATTTAAACTAGATATAGAGACAAAAGAGGTATCCCCTTGCAAATATAAATACATAAATAATGATTTTAACATGCCTCTTATAACATTACCATTAGAGTCAAATAAAAAAAATTGTGTTCAGAAATGCCCTCAAAATAAATGTAATTTAAATAAATTAAAAAATATTAACCTGGTGCATCAAAATAGTAATGGACTATCAAAGGGCAAACAATTAGAGATGGAATTATTCATGAATTCAAAACAAATTGACATTTTGTGTATTACAGAACATTGGCTTGAGGGATGTGAACTCATGTTTAGTTTCAATAATCACCAGGTTGGTAGTTCATTCTGCAGAGTCAACACAGTACATGGGGGGTCACTGATTCTTTTAAATAAAAGTTTAAAATTTAAAGAACGGAAAGATATTGTGTCTCTCTCTTTAGAATGCATAATAGAACTATCATGTATAGAACTTGAGAAACTCATTGTGGTATGTGTATACAAACCTGGTTCCTCAGCTTATGATAGATTTGAGGAAATCATGGATGAAGCCTTGAACAAATTGAGTAGGTCAAAAAAATACTTGATTGTGTGTGGAGATATTAATATTGATCTTCTTACAAAGAACAGTGAAACTTATAGAATTTTAAATTTATTTAAATCACACAATCTTTTCAACTTATTTATGGAGCCTACTAGATTCTGTAAAACAACGGCAACCTGTTTAGACAATATATATAGTAATCTGGTACCTGTAAGTAAGAAAGTTATTGCAAACTTAGATTCAGACCATTGCGGGCAACTAGCTTGCTTCAAAATTGTCACAGAACAAGTCAGTAAACGTAAAATTATATATCGACCAGTAACTGCTGACAGATTGAAACATATAGGAATTGAATTATGTTGTAAACTTCCTTTTTTATCACCGGATATGCCACCAAATGATATGTATAATTTATTTTTTGAGTCATTTTGTAACCAATTTAACAAAATTTTCAAAACCAAAGAGATCACCGTTACTGTTAATCCAATGTTTAGCGAATGGGCCACTGCAGGAGTACACAAAAGTAGGCAAAAATTGTATGAGCTGTACTCAGAAAGACAGTTTAATAGAACGGAATATTTTCAAAATGATGTCGTCATACTCAAAAATTTTTAAGCAGGTTTGTCAAACTGCAAAAATTAAATATATTAGTTCTCAAATTTATAACAGTACTGACAAAGTCAAATCTACTTGGAAAATTATAAATGCAGAGACTGGCCGAACAAAAACTTTAGCAAATAATTATAAACTTAAAATTGATGGTAAATTTATTAGCTCGGACTCAGATATTGCGAATGAATTTGAAAAATTTTTTACTCGAATTCCAGTAGATTTGACAAGCACTTTAGGCTCTTCCACCCCCATTGCAGAATCCTTGTTGAAAGAAAATGTTCCTTGTTGTAATACTGTATTTAAATTTAATTATGTTACTAAACGGGACATCATAGACACTTTTAAATCGTTGAACATTAAAAAAACTGCCGATCTTTGGGGAATATCTGTATATATGGTAAAGAATGTTATTGAAATAGTTGCTACACTTGTTATTGAAATAGTTTAGCCTTAGTTTTCAACAACTGTATTGATAGTGGTGTGTTTCCTGATTTGTTGAAACTTAGCAAAATAAATCCATTGTTTAAATCTGGTAGTACTTCAGATCCCTCTAACTTTCGTCCAATATCCGTACTATCAACATTCAGTAAAATTTTTGAAAAAACCGCGCTTAAGCAATTACAGAAATATTTTAGTAATAATAACTTACTACACATTAAACAATTTGGTTTTACCCGCGGACAGTCCACGACTGATGCTGGAATAAAATTGTTAGAATGCATTTATGAGGCCTGGGAGGAGTCGCAGGATGCCTATGGTGTTTTAAATCGTTGAACATTAAAAAAACTGCCGATCTCTGGGGAATATCTGTATATATGGTAAAGAATGTTATTGAAATAGTTGCTACACATTTAGCCTTAGTTTTCAACAACTGTATTGATAGTGGTGTGTTTCCTGATTTGATGAAACTTAGCAAAATAAATCCATTGTTTAAATCTGGTAGTACTTCAGATCCCTCTAACTTTCGTCCAATATCCGTACTATCAACATTCAGTAAAATTTTTGAAAAAACCGCGCTTAAGCAATTACAGAAATATTTTAGTAATAATAACTTACTACACATTAAACAATTTGGTTTTACCCGCGGACAGTCCACGACTGATGCTGGAATAAAATTGTTAGAATGCATTTATGAGGCCTGGGAGGAGTCGCAGGATGCCTATGGTGTTTTTTGTGACTTATCAAAGGCTTTTGACTGTGTCCAACATCAGACGTTAATCAGGAAATTACACTATTACGGTATCCGTGGTACCGCTTTGGATTTTCTCACTTCTTACCTAAGTGACAGGATTCAAAAGGTGGTCATCAATGGAGAGCAGTCGCCTGGATCATTTGTAACAATGGGGGTGCCGCAGGGCTCAATATTGGGTCCATTTCTATTTCTGGTATATATTAATGACCTCCCTCACCTTGTAAGACGCGACCATGAGATAGTCTTGTTTGCAGATGACACGTCTTTAATATTTAAAGTTAAACGTGGACAAATTAATATTGACGAAGTAAACATTGCACTCTCCAAGGTCGTTCACTGGTTTGGCGCCAATAATTTGTTGTTAAATGAAAATAAAACAAAATGCATTAGATTCACTATGCCAAATGTTCAATTAGCTAAAGCCAAAGTCCGGGTTAGGGATGAGGAAATAGAGCTGGCCAATCAAACTGTATTTCTGGGTATAACTTTAGATTCTAAGTTACAATGGAGTCCTCATATTGAATGCCTATCGAGCAGACTCAGTTCTGCAGCATACGCCGTAAAAATGATTCGTCAGTTAACAGACGTAAAAACTGCGCGCTTAGTCTATTTTAGCTACTTCCACAGTATTATGTCGTACGGGATACTACTGTGGGGAAATGCCGCCGATATTGGCTGCATTTTTGTGCTGCAGAAGAGGGCTCTTCGGGCGATCTATAGGATGGGCTCCCGAGAGTCTTTAAGAGAAAAATTTAAAGAAATTGGTATTATGACTGTACATTCACAATATATTTATGAAAACCTACTGTATGCGCACAAGTGTAAAGATATTAAATTCAGAAAAAATAGTGACTATCATAATTACAATTTAAGAAATAAAGACAAGCTAGCAATGCCCAGGTATAGGCTCCATAAAATAAGCAACTCCTTTGCAGGTCACTGTATACGAATGTACAACACGCTGCCATGTAACATGCATGACTTGTCAATGAATAAATTTAAATTTTTAATTTAAACTCAGTTATGCAAAAAGGCTTATTATAGTGTTAAAGATTTTTTGAATGATAAGGCAGCGTGGACCTAAAAGAAATGAATTGCTCGTTCTCTGAATCGTTTTGTAATATACACAATTTGTAAGACATTTGGCGATTTATAAGGGTTTTGGCACATGAGTTTCTTGCCCGATTCTTCTCATGTTAGCCCCTACGTTCGGAATCGGGTCGCTCGTGGCGATTACATGCGCGGCATCAACACCGCGGATGTACTTGCCGCTAGCGCACGGGCTATCTTTGTTATAAAAGAATATTATCTTGATTCTTCTATGTAAAATTGACGATTTTAAGTGCCCGCAAGGGCCTATGAAATAAAGTTATTTTGATTTGATTTGATTTGATACCGCAATATAACCGAATTCCACGCGGGCGAAGCCGCGGGCGGAAAGCTAGTGAACTAAATATTTTATCGTCTACCTTACCTTATACATAGTCAGTTGCAAAGATTGTTTAATATAAAATTCGCGGTCTTTGAAGTTAAAAGCAGTAGAATGTTAATTGTTAATTTTCTCCCTAAAATGATCTTCCTCTTCCTTAGATACTGTAGAAATTTCTTTCAAAAATTTAAAATGAATAGGCCAACCGTATCTGGTAGAGAAAGGGCGAAGGTTTTTCCACAAAACCATATGGTTTGGTGAATTTGTTTCTAATTGAAGTGGAACATAAGAGGTCACAAATAAACTACTGTCATTTTGTAATGTTGAATCCGAAAAGTTTTTGAACAAACAACAACAAAAGAAAACTAAGATCGGAATAGTTTTTTTTGGGCCGCCTGCCTACGAAGTGGGACGGCCCGGTTGTTCCTGCTGTAAATGGCACTGTTCAATACTTCTACTGAGTACGTCTAACTAATTAGAATAATTACTTAAAACTCTACATTTAGTACATGACTGAACCCAGAAATTGTCAAGACTTTTACATTAATTAACAATTTGACATGATAAAGATTCTATATCTACATTTTCAACATCATAAAGAGACGTTAAAATATATTTAAAATATACTTTTTACGATCTTACGGTTTTTGCGAACACCACAGCTCAAAAATATGTCTCCTCGAAAAGGAACATTTTATTATTGTACCTGAAATGAAAAACATAAAATAAATATCAATTTTATACAAAGCGTCTACGTCATCGTAGCAGGCACTTTACGGCCGCGCGGGCACGAGTGTGAGCCATAGGCTCCTCCCCGAACTTCTTCACACGCAGCTCCAGCTGCGCGGTGATGGGAAGTCGATGGTACAGCGGCTGGTGTGGCGGTGACGGTGGCGCGTCTTGGTGTGCTCTCGCAGGGTAGCACCCTGCGCCGCTCTCGGCGCGGTCCACACACCGGGTGAGACCCGAGAGGGAAGGCCCAGGTAGCGCCAGCGAGCGGGCGGCGGCTTAGGGGCGCGGGAGATGTGTTACTTGGGTAGTGTCAGTGGGAATGTAGGGTTAGGAAGAGGCGCTGGGCGAGAGTACAAGGTCAAGTGGTAGTGCGCGCCGCATTGATTGATGATAACTGGGGTAAATGGCCCTGATATTTATACCCCTAGGTAGATAAGAACTTTGACATGACATAAGTCTACCTGTAATGTAATTGGCAATATTCGATAGTGAGTTTTAGGGGGTTTTGGCCTATCGCGATACCACCGTGCACTGCTACGTAAATCCTATTTCTGGATTTCATTTAATCATTGCTCTTTATTTACAACTTATTTTATCTTTACTGTTGCATGAGCTAAACAAATAGCCTAACAATTTCGAATATATTTATGTGAATCTGTAATTTTGTTACTCACTCATTGAACAACTTTTTTATCATACTATATATTTGTTGGCTGAATCAAAAGTCACTTAACAAATAAATATTTTGTAACAAACCCTGCAACATATTAAAAGCATATTTAAAAATGCTAAATTCACTTCATCATTCACGAGTACGTATGTACTGTCACGAATATAATAAATGCAAAAGGAATTCACTCGAGCTTTTTGCCTATCTTCGTATTCACTCCATATATTCTAATGACGATGAAAATGTTTCCGCAACTTTGCGGTATTTGAAATAGATTTCGTGGACTCCGTACGAGGCTTGGCTTTTGACACAGTTGCGGTATTTTACATAAATATTGCTTTTCAAACTTTCACATAGTAGTTTGGAAATGTTTCATTCAGCACTGTTTTGAAACTACTTCAAAATATTCGTTGGTTCTGTTCACATTTACAGGATGAAATTTCTTTTGCATCGATGGATCTTCAAATAACAATCCAAATATTATTATTATTTATTTTTTATTTATAAAACGTTTTTATAGCAGACATGTGTTTTGGGCGAGAGCAGTTTTGTTTTGTTACTGACGGAAAATTATTATTATTTATTAAATTCATGAACTTAGGTGGCAGTAGCCCAACTGTTAAGAGGGCGGCTTGAACCCAATTTTTTGATTTCAATCCTCATCGATATACTACGGACGTGAACTCACTCGTAACACAGCTTACCATGGGGAGTTAAAGGCATCTTTAATCGAATTAAAGAACAAGCTTTACTTTTTAGTGTTAGGAATTGTTTCTCACACCTTGTTGTATTATATTCATAGATCGAAAACAAGTCGGTTATCCTGGGAACACGGTTTCTCTAACGGAGTCGAAACATAAGGTTTATTCTTATATAAAGATATAAAAATTATGACATTTATAAAAGTATTGTATTTTATGAATGAATTAACAAAATATTTTAAAATATTATTCATGTTCTTTGGCAATTATGTTTCGGGCGTATGAATGAGTGTTTTCACGGAAATATTTGTAGTAGGCGCGACTTGCGACGACCCTTACCGTGGTACCTGAAGACGTACTTTAGTAAAAGGGGCTTCATTTGTATGAAATATTACTGTTACTCAGAGAAATTGATAAATACCATGTCGTCTTGACAATTTATTTTATTAAACTGGAACTGAAAAGAGTGCAAAACAATAAAAAAATATTTTTAAAACGTCACTTTTTAATGATATCAATGAAATTCGTTACAGTCTAAGATCAATATTAATTAAACAGTTTTTTACTTAAAGATCTCTGTTTAAATGGTACGTTTTTCATACAACTAATAACTTTCTTAAGTAAGTTAGCTGCAATAGTTATTATTATTACATCATAACGAACTTATATCAGATTATAATAAGAAAATACTTTTTTAAGTATAATCTCATATATTAAGTAAAGCTATAAAAATTAACATAAAATACAAGGCAAATACCAAATTAAAAGCACGAAACTTACTATTACAATGTGTCTAAGTTAGTTTAATTCAGAAAAGTAAAGATGTTTCGAATGAACGTCTATAGCCTTATATAAAAGCCTTAATAAGCACTGTAATGACAGCACGGCCCACTCCTCTTTTTTGAGAAAAAGAAACTTAATTTACACCCGGAAGTATCTAAAATGTCAAGCCTAAAAACGTACTTTGCAAAAAGCTACTATTATAAATTCGGCAGAAAGTCTCAGTGACAAAAGAAAAAATCTTATAAACTAAGCAAATACTTTTGCAGTGTCGTTCCAACTTTTAAGGTTCTTATTAGGCTTACTTTGAATGGTTTTCATTTGAATATCGGACAAGCGAACTCGTAGAAATATCCATTAATAGTCATATTTCTTAAACTATAATTACGTTGAACAGGAGTAAGAATTCAAACTCTTATTCTTCAAAGTGATTCGATAAATTTTCTATTAAACTCAATCAAACTGTTCTGAAATCTATGTATTGAATCATAAAATAATATTCATTGTAAGCGCAAAGCAAATTAAAAGTTATTGTTTTTTTACGAAATCTAACACAATTATGTCCTTGAATAATACATTTAAAGATCTCTATAATCATCATATTCGAGATGGTTTGAGTTTGTACATACGAGTTTATGCTTGGAATAGGTCACGGATGTCATAAATTTATCATTTAAATATGTTGTTTCAGAGGAATGAGCGTCAGTGCAGGCGCGTCCGCCTTGTTCACGTACATTATCTATGCAACGCTTCCTCTACGGCTGCATGAGGCCACTCTTGGTGGCGTCTCCCTCGCCGCTGTCAACATTGGAGCCCATCTTATCCTCGACAGGACGTCCGAAATGGAGGTTAATTAAAATTGTTTCACGTCTTACTTTTTTATAGACGATTGTTAGACCACAGCATCTATCGGCTGTTCCCAATAACTTTAGTAACAGATTACTAAGCAACCTTTTCTTTACCTTTTAACAGAGCTATTATTATTATTACATCAGTCGTAAATATAATATAGTGTATTTTCTAGAGTTAAGACATTCAGACTGTTAATGTAATGTGTTGTAATTGACAGTAGTTCCTAAAAACTTATTGACTTTGTATCTAAAAGTAAACACAGTAGGTAAAACTATAAGCGTAACATGAGTGCACATTATTTTTATAATTTTATGTATTTTTTGCGTTTTTTTTCGACGCTATAATTCATCATAAAGACCCGCTTTAAGTATTGCCGAAAAAATTGTTCGTCATTGATAGTAGAGGTTAGGTAAAACATCAAAATTGACAAATATTTATTTTTTGTAATAGCAGTATCGATTTAAATTTGTTTATCCTAATAATATAAATAATGCAAGAAATCCTTTTTTATCCAAATTTAATTCTTCTAGTTTCTCTAAATGTATTTAGATTCAAATTTCTTTGTAGATCTTTTGTACCGTAACTACCCTGCTGACGTGCAATCTATCTGGTATCATGACACATCATCCACGTGAGCTGGCACAGCGGCGTGCATTTCTGGAGACCAGGGATTGCGTCGAGGCAAGGCTGGTCATGCAGCGCGAGAACCAACAACAGGTAACACAATCTGAAGATCGTTAACTATACCGATAACGATATTTTACATAAGTAAATGTGTTGTTTTAAATTTTTTACCGCACTTCATAAAATCCCTTATAAAATTATACTGTTACATGGAATAATTAAGCAATTATCGCGTTTATAACTCTGTCATAAGAAAGAAGTAGTTTTTGAAGGATAACAGAAATGAGAATAAAAAATATCAAACCAAACTATTTGATGAAAATGTGTGATCAAATAAATCTCTAAGGAGTTGCAACTTCAAATCTTCTATTTAATATCCAATTCATTTAAGATCATCATAGCCCTCCTAAAAAGTAATTCTGGTAAATTCATAAAACACGTGTTACTTTGTTAAATACTTTTATATATATTGAATAAATGTTTTGTTTGAATACTATGCTACCCTTTTTGCTTCGGTCGCGCTTTTCATAACTTCTCAGTGTGCTTCAAAGTTCTTACTGATTTCGTTTTGATAGGGTATTACTATGTTCAAACGTACTTGGAGGAATGAGTAGTTGTAACTCGCTTAAAGCATTTTAAATTTCTAGTTGATGTTTTCATTCCCTACAAAAAGCAATGTTATCTTATGCTACTCGGATACTGAAATCAGATGAACTTTACAGCAGAAAGTAAATCTTAAATGTTTTTTAGATTTATTATCAACTCCTTTCTTGGCCTGGATTCGAATACCACCTGTGAAAGATTTGTTTCAATTCATTTGTTAGAAATAAATTTTAACTACATGATTATTATAAAAAAAACATCTAATAACCATAATTAGTATGCATACCAGCTAACAAATTTTAGGAACATAACAAAAATTTTAAGATTTTTAACCATCAAATTGTTTTCTAAGAAGAATTAGCACGTAGTTTCTAAACGTCCTAATCTTGGTGAGAAGGGGTAGTACTTATATGCAAAGCTATTATCGTTATCTGTCGATATACAATAAAGACTGTTAATTCTAACTTGTCCCATTTGGTAAACAACCTTGGCACAACTTTTTGACAAAATCACCCATTTAAAAATAAAATAATAACAAAGTCAATAATCTATTACAATTAATCGTTATTATAGACTGAAACCTATTGAATCTAGTTATCAGTTGATTTTTAATACTGCATTTTTAATAAAAAGGAATGCCAAGATTGTTTACCAAATAGGACAAGTTAGGATGAACAGACTGTAGATAGAAATAATCGTCATACTCAGTGCAAGTACTAGGGACGGTAGTCTAAGTTGCAAGCCAAACTTGTCGATTTTTACAACTGTCAGGACTTTGTTTCATTGGTTTGTTATTATAGTTTTTCTGTTCAAGTAAACCTGAGAACGAATTGAGTTAAATCACTCTTATCAAAGTTCGTGGCTTGCACTACTGTTTATCATCACTCTTTATCTGACACGTAAAGGTTATAAACACAGGACACGTGACAAAAGCCCAGGTTTCGGGGGAAAGTTTCAATATGTCCTCATTAAGACACTGACATAATGAAACAATTTTCTGGCCGTAACATGACTGTTGAACTTTTCCGGTAATAAAACGGTTAAAGGGGATCCTAAATTCTCGAATTAACTTTATCTTTACAAACTCTAATTTATATAATTATAATAAACGTAACACCCTTGTAATGCTTTAAAAGATAAAAACTATTCTTCCATATAATTTCAAGAAAAAACGCCGCATATTTTGAATTCTGTAATATATCTCTTCGTCTATCACTGCAGCACTTATTTTGATAATTACTATGACAGAAGTCTATTATAATAAAAAAACTGTTATTAAGTAAAACTGATTATAATTTCAACATGATTTTCACTGTTGCGTTAGGGCTGCTCTTCATACAAAAAAGATCTGAAATATTCTCTTCTGGAAGTATGCCTGGATTTTATACGACCTCTTAATAGAACAGGATAATTACCACCTATGTGCAAAAAAAGTTCTTCTAAAATTCTATTTCTGGACATATTTTTACTTCATATGCCGCATTCTCTGACATCAAACCATTAATTTGATTTCTGCGTGCTATTTATCTAGAAGCTCTTTATGAGAGCAAGCATGACAAAGAAAGACATGATAGTTATTTCTGAGACTTAGCTGGTCTCACCTGTAAAATAATTAAAATGCTTTAAATACAGTTGCGGCAATATTTTTGTGTATTTTTAATAATCATATTCCATGTATGGTTAATAAAATGTGAATTGTAAAGTGAATATTTATACAAAAGATATCAATGAACAATTTATTACAAAACACGTCAATAACATAAAAAATGCATTGAATACCTAAGGTGATTTTTGATCAGATGCAACACTTAAGAAATGGCAGCCATTTAAGCAACTATAATAATAATATTAGCAGATTAGGTAATAATTACAATAGTGGCACATAAAGGCAGAACATTTCTGTGATGCCAGTTTGAAGTAACGCATTTTTGTGGACTGTTTTTTCAGTTAAAATATGATGCGATATCTGTTTACAAAGTATAAAAAATAATTTATTTTTAGGATATACAGAAATATATATTATGTATACCTAAATAGAGTGTGTTTGTGCAAGCATACAACACAAAACATGCATTACGCATTACATGTTTGATGTGCTATTTATTCTCTGTAATTACATCGTTGATAACTTACTTGAAATGTTAACCATACGGAAAGAAGGCATGTCTTCAGACATTTTTGATATTAAATGTCTCCTTGTACGTTCTCTTAATAATGACATAAGACATTATTTGGTCAATTTTTCACAAATTGTAACAGTCTAAACAACATAACAAGTGGAGCACTTGCGTAGGGCTACGACATTCGATCACGTCTAAACAATAATATATCTATTAGCAAGCTACAAACAAAACAGACAATTTCTAAAGAATAAGTTTGCGTTGGCAGGCAGCAGTAAAGTTATTTCAAACAAGTAGAGCAAGAATACTTTTAAGTTAAAAGTTCTAACAACGCTAACCATACGTTACATTTTTTTTCAATAAACAATGACGTTTTGTTGATAAGGCTTTTGGTTTCTTAAACGGTGAAATGATATCCCTATATCTTCTTGTAACAGGGAAAAATATTAAGCTATAATATTTAATTATTTAAATACTTAATTAGGTAGGTAAAATGACAGTGAAAAAGTATTACATGGAAGTGTTTAGTAAACACACAACTTTTCTATCGGTGTTCAAATTTATATACTGCTATTAGATTACTCCTATAGGTTAAAATTTCTCAGTTGTCAACGAGTAGTAACAGAGTTCTCTAGAATGTAGCAGAGTTGAATTTGCCTATATTCTTTTATAACTTTGGACTTGTTTGAAACGACATTTCGGAACTTCTTAACTGATTTTAAGCTTGGTAAGTATAAAACTTTGAAAATGTTTATAAAATTAAAAGGTACCATTTTGATACTGTTTTAGATATATTTGAGACACCAGCTTCTTTCACTTTTCAGTGACTATCTAAAGAATATTTTGATTTTATAAAATTTATTATAGATCAGTTATACCAGTCATAGAGTTTATACAGCAAAAGTACAACCATGTTTCCGCGTTACTACTCTGTTATTGTTCTGTCTATATTTTGTTACTGTCCTAAATAACTTACTTACTAAGACATACTTAAGATTTTTATAAAAAGATAGTTAAGTAATTAGTTAAGTACTAACGGCCCGTCCCGGCTACGCACGGGTGGACAAAATTCTTTTAATTTTTCTATTATTAAATATTTCCGTTAGCGCCATCTAGCGTCCGGTAGACGAACTACTTGCGGTTAATGCGTTGCAATGGTAATGTTATTGATACAATGCAAAAAGAGCGGACAGACAAACACACAAACCACTGTGTTCTTAGATTATATATTAAGTTGATATTTAAATATTTCAAGATCTTCGGTGGAATTTAATGTTTGTTACAATTCAAGAAGTAATAGAGTTGTTTATAATTTAAATTAATAATTGTTAAACTTATATAAAACGATTTGCTCTATATGTGATTATACGATGAAATAGTGTAATTAACATTAATGTCAAAATATTTCGGACTTGATTTCTTAATATAAGTTACATCATAATAACAGAGTTGTACTTTTTTACACCCTAACCTAGAAAATTTTGAATAAATTATAAAACATTAGTTAAACATCGCGGCCGACTGTAAGAGACCAAAATTCATTTGTTTTAACAGGCACGGGCAAAAAACCCTTTTAAGTATTTTGATTTTTTTATGAGTTTATCATTTTTAGTCAAGATTACCTACACAAAATTAGATAATAACCCAATGAATGCAGTTTAATCGGTGCAGGTCGAATTCTGATTTTATAAAAGAGAATACATGACCTTTTTTAATTTTGGCTAATTCTTTCCTTTGTGGGATAAGGAAGAATTTATCCAAAACAAACAAACTCCACAAAACAGTGTCATTTACATTTTGAATATTTTTTGTAGCGCTAATGTCTATCCGTTAACCTAATATCCATAACACAAGCCTTTGAGTACTTACATTAGGCTAGGCTAATTGGTGTGTTTTAAAAAATGGAATATATATTTTATCCACCCTTTACTTTTTTCTGTTTTCTTTATCCATCTAAAATTATGTTAATTCTAGTTGGCCTTTATAATTGTTAAAACTAGTAGGAGGTACTGATTCAGTTTCTTCGTATTTTGAAGTGAATCATCTTTTATTTCGGTTAGTAGTTTTCAATTCAGGCAGTCAAGCAAGAATATAAGCTATTATTTGGTAATAAATTTGTCGCTGATGTTAAATGGTGCTATAATCGCGATGCGATCATTCGGAACTAACGTCGGACGCGGTGTATCACCGCGCTTTGAATTCATTTAGTAATAACTCAGCAGTACCTTGATTGATTGATCATGTTCTTTACTGCAAAGCATAAGCATTAGTGCTTGATTATGATACAAATTCTAGCATGCACAAGATGACTGATCGCTATGGTGTCCTATGGGAAGGCCACTATAATGCTGATAAAGACATTTCAAGTAATTCACTTCGGCTGCATTTCTGGCACAAGTTATATTAAGGTTTATTATAATAGATTTATTCATATATACTTTATATTTTTTTAAATATACTCTTACTAATAATACTTTTAGTACCTACTATTAAATACTTATAAGTTATAACAAATATAAGACAGAACAAATATAAATAATGTCAAAAAGCGATTTGAGAAACTTCAAAGGCTGTGCTTTACTATTTTTATTATGCTATAGTTGAAGATAATTCCAAAAGTATAATATACCCAAAATTGTTTAGAATCGGTCATAAAGATACCTATTCAGTTTTGTGGGTTATATCGAGTTAGTAAATCAGAAAAGTGAGAGTGGCTAAATCTATGAGGCTTAAGAGATAAACGAGTAAATTTATAAAGTTATACCAAAAGAGTACATATTTACTTTATTCTATAACGTTTACCTTATAATTAAAAAAAATCGTATTTAACAAATCTTGACAAAACATTACTATTATAATTACTTTAAACAGGTATAACCTGTTGGTTGGTAAACACTGCATAAATGATACCAGATTTAAAGAAAATGTGTTACTAAAGTAATTAAAATAACGAATATTAAAATACCTTACTGCGTACATCATACTTAACGCGTAAAGACTGTTTTAAGATAGTCTTGTATAGCAAAAAAAATACTCTCCTACATACAGTGTTACTGCCATGCGGCGCTTATTGGCTCTAATGCAAAGAAAAGTTATATATATATAAAAAAATTTCAATGAGATTTTAATTATCGGAAATTCTCAACCACAATGCGCCAAAAGACAGTTCCAATGCCACCGTTCGGTAAAAGCCGTTACCGCAAAACATGTTGTATTTTGATGCTATACCTACTACTTTTTTAACTCTAAAACTACTTTTATTTTCTTAGAAAAATAAGAAACCAAATTTTTATTGTTTTGAAAGGTGATTGGTGGCTTTGGTTTTATTGAGGCGGAGAGGAGAGGAGCGATATTAAAATTAACCAACAAAGTTCCGCTATTTTCTTGAACAATCAATCAATATAATCCAGCTGAGGCTTAAGTACCCTTTTCCATGAAAAGGTGTTCTTCAAATATACAGAGATTTTAGCATTTTTTCTTTAAAAATGGTTGATAATTGATTCTTTAGATCTATGCAATACTACGTGTCTGCAAACGGCGTTCTCGGACAAGATATCACAGAAATATTCTGTATTTTATACTCGACTTTAAATTTTTCTTTGACATAAAGCATTTATCATATTTTGCTTTTGAGTTGACTTATTGTATTTTTAGATGACCATCGTTTTCGTAAATTACGATCGTTCAAAATTAAGTACTCGTAAACAACTATCTTTTGAATAACACACTATTATTAGTAGTACTATAATTCCATCTTTAAAAAAAAAAAATAGAAGTATTATTTCTGAAAAAAATTAATTAACTCAAATATTACATCAATAAAAATATTGTACCACCAGGAATTGAATACAAATACTTATGTACATCACATAAGCATATTCCCTTAACCGGATTCAATTCTAGAACCGTAGTAGTAATCAGGATTGCTACCATTGGGTGGTGAAATCAAATACGTATAAATTGATTGTATCTTTAATACGTAACTATAGTA
The DNA here is from genome assembly GCA_927399485.1 of Calamotropha paludella. NCBI lineage: Eukaryota > Metazoa > Arthropoda > Insecta > Lepidoptera > Crambidae > Calamotropha > Calamotropha paludella. The sequence goes on along the minus strand of OV656803.1, from coordinate 23,772,487 downwards.
GTTGACTTATGAAATACAAATATTTGTTGATTAAATATGAACATTATTCATTTGATTCATTATCGAAAAAAATGAAATAGATGCTGAATACATAGTTAACATATAATACATAATAGGAAAATTCAACTTATTTCGAGTATACTCTGTATTCAATTGTTTTAAAGTAAACGTACTTGAAACTTCAAACGTCACCGTACTCATGCTATGTGGAAATGACAAAAATGACAAGCATAAAATGCACCTCGCAAATAAGCATACAACATGCAAGCATGCATTAAAAATATAGAACAAGCATTCAGCATGCAAGGAAACATGCACGCAGCACATCAACTCAGCGTTTCTTTATAGAGGAGGCCTCTTCGCACCCCTACAGTACGCAAGCAGGCATATAGTATGCAAGCAAGCAACAGGCATTGTATTAAATACGTCGCTTTCATTATAAACCATCGACCAGATACCCACTAAACTCAACATTTTTGATTGGTCAGTCTGGATCGATAGATTTTTAGGGATGATTAAAAGGGGTCTATGGTTGGAAGATTATCTTCTATATATCAGTATTCAGAAAATTAAATATCTTTCTTTCAACAAAACATAAAAAACCCCAATGGTAGCTTTAATATTACCATGAAAATTTGACTATAAAGGAGTGCATTGGAGTCTTCGTAAATGTCCAAATCCCTCTCGCGTCGGATTAAATAGGTACTTGGGTGTCAATGTTAACTAGCATTTGTATTGGTTGCTTCCAGGGAGCGCAAATTGATTTGTATTTTTAAGAATCTGCAGTCACAAACCCAAATTCACCTGTTTACTATTTACAAGGCTCTGGGTCAGTACTTATATGTTGACAGCTTCTTGAACTTGAACGAGCGTAAAGAGCCGTTCCACAAGTAACCCTTGCGTTATCCGATTACATAACTTTATCTAACAGCAAACGCTTTACCTAAAAGGTTACTCTTAGTTGGTAAGTTATATTTTGCAGGCCCTTTACAGATTTCTCAGCGTAAAATAAAGGCTAATAATTTTCTATTTTCTTTCACCTAAGATATTTATTTTGATTTGTAAATGTTCAGAAAGAATTGCTGTGCGTATTTAAATTCTTTTTTTTATTTAAGTGTAATCTTCTAAAGTTAATAGTTGAATCAGTTTTATTTTTTTAATTTTGTTGTATTTAATGATTTTAAGTGATAAGTAAATAAATATTTTTTGTTAATCAACATACATTAAAATATAAGTTTAGTAGTATCGTGACTCTTTTTTCTCTCCTGTTGACTTCTGATAGATACGTAAACAGCTACTACTGTAGGTGATCTTCCCAACAATGACCTAATCAAGATAGTCATGTTCTGTGTGCCTTTTAAGTACCTTTAATCATGTCATTCAATTCATTCCTTTATGATCATGTGACCGTCCATAGGAGCCTATACTCCTTGTAATGATAATAGCAGTTGCTGCACATACCATCATGCGTGGAAGAGGCCTGTTTATAATCTCGTGGTGCGTCATAAGATCCTAATAAAATTTCATGTGACCACTCTGACGGTATGCCAAAATAAATAATAAAAAATTGAACAAATTCAAATTTGACGGGGATATCGCGTTACATACACACAAAAAATACAATTTAATTGAGAAGCTCCCGCTTGTTTGAAGTCGGTTAAAAATTAAAACTTTAAATTTCAGCTATATTATTTACGTATATAAAACATAAAGTAATTATGATAAAAGAAGCAAGAAAGTTACATTACACAAAAATAATAAAAAAAGTCTAACTGAAGAATGGCGTAACATATTTTATGATTTTATTCCGCTTTATACGAATCGTACTTTTTCGGAAGTATAAGTCATAAAAAATATCAGCATTAAATTTATGAAAATACAAAGAGATTCAATGACAAATCAATTGATATCATGACATTTTAAGTTATATTAATATATGTTTATAAATTACGTGTCATGTTGTTGGTCCACGATGGACTCCTAAACTACTTAACCGATTTAATCAAATTTGTACACCGTGTACAGTTTGATCCAACTTGAAAGATAGGATAAGTTTCAATTTATAACACAGCAACGCGTAGCTGGGTCAGCTAGTTTAAGTATAAATTTAAGCAGTAAGAAAATTTATGACAAGTAGGAATATCTACGTTTAATACGGAAAATGTGATAGCAGACCTAAAATCATTTAAATTTTACATTAAGAAAGCGGAATGTACAGTAGGGTATACTGCGAGTTACAAAACCTTTATGAAATACTTCTTGTCATTCCCGTAACCACTGCCTCCGTCGAAAGATCGGTTAGTACGATGAATAGAATACTAAATGTATTAATATATTGCATGATGATTAGCATCGACGAATCAAAAATCGAGGGACATCGAGAGACTCCAAAAGAAGAATTTCTGGAAAAAGTTGTTTATTTATATGCAAGAAAAAAGACACGAAAAATAAGATTTTTGTAAAGAAAAATATGGTACGTTTGCAGTTTTGGTTCAGCTTAGTTATAATTTTTCGTTATTGGTAAGCCTTATAGCATCTTTTTTTCATTAAAATATTAATAATAACTGGAATTAATTTTAAATATTATTTTGTTTCATTTGTTTACTCCGCCGCCCCAGATCTGTTAATTGTCCCCCTAGAGAATTTTGCCAAAAAGAAACACAGATTAAAAGTGATGTTAAAATCTTCACGGCTTTACTCGTTTGGACCGTCACTTTTTTTCGTGTTAACTTATTAAACTTTATCACCAAAAGTAACTAGAACACAATCCTATTCTTATTTATACTAAGAGAATGAAAACGCTTTATTGTTTTGGTAATATATGCGACGATAGTCTTGTCTGTCATAGACAAGCTGATTTCAAAATTAATAAGAGGCTGCTGTGCCTACCGCGTGGCGCACACTGCACATGAAACTTTTTTTGTATACTCGAGTTGCTTACTATACCTTGTCTCAAACCAATTTAATAAAAATGTAAACAAACCAGTTTCATTGAAAATACTCACACTTTCGGCCACTAAATGGATATAAAAACACATTCATAAGTAATAAGAAGGTTTCAACATGTATCTCACTAGTTTCTTTCAAAGATCATAGTTTGTTTAACATATTTAAAATTAATTTGAAAAACTTAAGACGAAAAGTGACATTATTAATCCAATGAAAAAAATTGTCTAATCTGTGTTCGCATAGTGTTTGACCATAAAAGAGTATCTCTCAATTCATTGATTACTTCAATTGAATCGATTATGAATCGAAGACGCATAGGTAATGTAATGAATAGGTAATTAGTCATGGATGTATGGTAAAGATAAATACGTGAAATGATAATACCTTTGAAAATATATATTTTTAGTGTGACTGTGACAAATTATTGTCAGTAATGCAATCCTTCCTCACAATTACAATAATTATATGTTAAACTGAAACAACAGCCAATCGAATCAAACCACTGTTAACTTAACCTGACCTTCGTTTGAAATTTATTTGATAAATTTAACTCCATAAAATTACAAACAATCAGAACAGTTTAGTCTTAAAATTTGTTATCAATATCGATATCGACAAGCTGCCATTCGATATCAATGCATGCAAATAAATAGTATGTTTTATGTGTTTTACTGTTTTTATGTACCTATTGTAGTTAAATGTTTATCGTAATTAAATACTTATTGTTATAATGTATATTTTAGATATGGTGCTTTGAGAAGTTACCAATATCTCCGCAGTTTTTTTTTATTATATCAGACTTATATGGATAAGTTGTCATCGATTTTTCAACAAACTTGTAAATATTCAGTGCTATGGTCTTTTCATTTGCTGTCAACCGACTAGGTCTCGGTCGTATTTTCATAGGCGAAGACAAAAACGAAGAAGAGGATGACGGACCAGGGTTATCCGTGTTCAATGCTTAAAATAAAGATAAATCATTTAAACATCTGTTCTCATTTGAATATATTTTTGAATATGCGGAATTGGCTTTTTAGTTTTGCTATAATTTTCTTTCTTTTACACATATTCTACATTTTGTAACGGAAAAAATACCTCCAGTGAACCCTTAAGTGGGGGCCATCGAATAACTTTCAAATGAGATGAAGTTGACGTAGGTACATAAAAGATAATATTACAATTACATACCTTGTACAACAAATATAAATCGGAGTTGATCTCAAAGTCCAGTTATCGTAGCAAAATGTCGTTGCTCCAGAAAAAACACGATCCAAGTCACAATGTAAATCAGTTAAAGGAACCTTTCTTTCTTCCATATAAGTTAGGCTAAATATGTACCTAAGATTCAAAGATACCAAAAAATAGCTAAAAAATTGTATATTCCGAAAAAAATACTTATTTATTTTTAAATACATTTGTACCAGTAAAAAAATCATTCAAAAATATATATTACTTGCAACATTTGTTTTTTTTAGCTGGCAAGCACAATTGTTTTGAGTTTGAAGCGTTTTGTAGCTTAAAGTTATAAAAACATTTTTCGATATTCAGTCTTAAACATAAAATGTATACAAGTTTATCAGCAACACTGCTTTATGAATTCTTCTGTTTTTATATATACAGTAGGATCAAGAGCGAAAATAGATATTTCTTGCTATTGCGAATCATTCTAAGCGTTTAGTCATTTTATCAGCCTACGGACTTTACTAAAATACCGTGTTTCAGAGCCGCGAGACACTTGTTAAAATCTAACCGACTGTCACACACAAGTGCCATATTAGCGTTTCGTTCTACGCAGTTGTGATTTTGTGTATAATTAATTGTGTTTTATTAACTTTATAAAAATCTAATTTATGGGTATATTATATCCTTACTAATATTATAAATCGGAAAGTGAGTTTGTTTGTTTGTTTGTTTGTTTGTTTGTTTGTTCCGCTTTCACGCCGTAACTACTGAACCGATTGCTCTGAAATTTGGCAGACGTAAAGATAAAAGTCCGGATTAAATAATAGGGTACTTTTTATCCTGGAAAAAATTGATATTCCCGAGGAAAAACAAAAATATTATTTGCTTGATGGATGGATTGTAGATGGCGCTGTGTGTCGCTTAACACAAGGTAAAATATTGCAAACGAATATAAACATGTCAATTTAGAAGCTAAATGATACGATAATGAATCCCCGAAAATGAGGAATTCCCGAGGGATGACGTACAATTTGTTTTATCGTCTAAATTGATTTTTTTACATCTACTTATCCTGAAATCACTAAAGTCAACGAATTACTAATTGGTATAAGTATTAGTTACGTTATTTAGTTCTTGAGGTATGCGATAGATGGCGCTGGGTGTTTTGTAAATCATGGTAACGATGTGTTTTTTAAAATACATAAGAAGTGGAATGATAGCTTACGCTATTTAGTTCTTGAGGTATGCGATAGATGGCGCTAAGTGTTTTTTAAAACGTGGTAACGAAGTGTTTTTTTAAGATACGTAAGAAGTGGAATGAATTATATGAATTTTGTATCCAGCGTGACATCGCGCTTCTTAGATTTTTCCGTGGGAATGAGAAGTTTTCTTATAGTTGTGCTTTTTACCGCAATATAACCGAATTCCAGGCGGGCGACGCCGCGGGCGGAAAGCTAGTATGAAATAAGTGTTTGTACATTGTTATGAATATTTTCAAATAACTTGTACCAAGGTACATTTTTGACCCGAAAAAAAAGGTCTCCTTTGTCTATTGAAATGAAACACTTACAGATAATAAACGCGTTATTTATTTACACAAAACAGTCGAGTTCAGAGTCCGTGATTTAATTTTAGGTGGTTTATTTAGTTTCCCGAAGTTTCAACACCTTTGCAGGTGCCGTGGTTGCGGGGTGACTAATTGTTTCTTTGTGTGAAAATAAATAACGCGTTTATTTATCCATAAGTGTTTCATTTCAATGAGTTATACGCGTCAAAACCTAAGAAGTCAATTTTAAATTTGTCTTACTTTAATACTAAATATATTTATTTATTTAAAAATCTAGCTAGATACCGTTTTTCTTCAAAGATTGATTTCTTATGTGAAATTTAAAAAAATATGTCATTTTTATTCGTTTCAATCTAAGCATTTCATTTTTCTATAATCACGAAGAACAGCACCATCTTTCGAGGCTTGAGAACAAATGCCCATTATCCGACACTCGGAATAAAAACAAACTACGCTAACGCGAAGCTCCAACATAATAGTGTTCAATTAATCTAATCGTAGCAATCAATTAATTAATCGAATCATAAATGGTTTTACTTTTACCACATCACTCAGTAGTCTATGGTCGCAAAAATGGCGTCTTTGTTTACATTTTTATTAAATTGGTTTGAGACAGGGTATAGTTTATTTGACAAAGAATCTATAAATCTTCGTTTAATTTTATACAGTCTGTATATTTTGTTCTTTAAACTTCGCTAGTTCCTAGCTCATCTACAGTATCGTATCGTTCCCCCAAAATTCGTTCATTCCCAAACAAAATGAAACAAATAACTCTTCGCGAACTTTCGCAACTAACATTTATAATCACAATATTAATTAATAAATCATTAAGTTAGTTTCTGATACTCAACGTAATAGTAGATTATTAACCAAGGGGATAAAGCAGTGTCTTCTGTCGCGGGTGACGATTTAAATCGCGAGCGTAACGTAGGACTCTAGGTTTACTCCCGAGCGTAGCGAAGGTGTTAAAAACTTAAATCACGAGCGAAGCGAGGGATTTAAGACGAGTCCTGAGTGTAGCGAGGGATTTAAGTTCACCCAAGACTAAGACAGCATTATCACCGAGGAAAATACTCTACTTTTCGTACCATTTGCGAAAAAATTAACACAATAATAATATGAGATAAGCATTTATTAAAAATAATGACAATTAAAAGTAAAAGTGAAAATTCGAAACATTGGTCGAATTATTGATAGAGAGAGTTACATTTTTGTTTGGTACATTTGTTGTTAATGAGTTGATTTGAGTATTTCTCTGTTCTTGTAATTTTATTTAATAATCTGCATAATAAATGCGTATTCCTTTTTCAAAAAGATGTGTAATGCTTTATAGGTAGGTACGAAAAATCAATTTATTAAAAATGTTTTCGTACCACTTGCTCAAAAAAGTGACATTCTATGCTACAAAAAGCGAACATAACAATAGTAATTTTTAATCTGTTAAAAACAGGGAAAGAAAATTGTACTGAATTTCATTCATCCTCTAGGGGAAGAATGTGATTTAAATGTGGAATACTTACCGAAATTTACACTGAACTACGTCTGTGTTTACACCCAGCCTAGCGACACTTCATATAAAAAACACAATGTATGGAATTATGAGCGTACTTTGTACCAACATTGAAAATTATTATCATTATACGTCAAGTCATGTTGGCCAGCATGTGTCGCATGAATGACGCCATTAAACATTTCGCGGTTACGTTCAATTATTTGGTGCATTTTATTGAATTTAATAAAAAACTGCTTATACAGACATTGTGGGTGGCAAATCTTTGCGAAAGTGTGAAATTTGTGGTGTCCGGAGAGTGAGAAGGTTGAGTAAAGACATATTTTTGGCTAGATTTTCACTTGAACCAAACAGGTAATTTTATTTAATGTTTCCTAGTTGTTTAAGTAAATTTGGGTAAAAACAGTGTAAATTATAGTGGTATTAGCAGTAAAAATTATGAGCCCAAGTGATATAAAGCAGAAGTAGTATTATTATATATTCATATAAACATAATATAGTGCTTTCTCAAGTTATCGATTATTTTATTTAAGATGTCGAATATGGGTTATATATATATATATATATATATATATATATATAGTTTAATATACAGGCAATGAGGACTTGGTCTACATACCCATAAAGAAATTGAATGAAAACAAGTACATCTGCGGAGATCACTTTCCTCGTAATATGTTCAATAAAAAGGGAAATAGATTTAAAAGAAATGCCTATCCTACATTACAGCTAAGCTGATTTCTTCAAGAAGGGCATCAATAAGCTACCAATGCGTTGGCAAACATTAATTGCATGGGTGATTACTTTGATTAATAGAAAAAAATACGCTTCATTTATTTGATGAAAAACGCCAATTTCATAGGTAAAGACCAAACATTAATTGTAGTTACTTTCTGTTTCAGTTGTCAACTGACTTTTGCCACGAGCTGGACAATTGTTATGAACCTGAGTTTCATCAACATTGTTGTAAATAATTAATTTATTGGAATTTACACACATAACTTTTCAATCCATATGGCGGTTGCAGATCACGAGCTATCAAACTACTATTCTTATGTTCAATTATGTATTCGTCTTTCAACTTGTTAATAAAATTTCTTTATTTTCAATAAAATTTTCAATTTTCCTGGTAAAATTTAAAAAATACAGCAATGACCCAACTAGGTACTACTTATTGTTTATCGATATCGATTATGTAGTGGTACATCTCTATTGCCTTGACACTGACACTTTAATGTTGGTACCTCTGACTGTCATTCTCAAGTTGGTTGAAACTACGTGCATAATTCAGTTTAGTAGCTCATAGGGAAGTGCCGCCTCTTAAAACGTACTGATTCCTTGCTCAGTGTTTACACCATTGAGTTTGTATACCTATAAAGCATTACACATCTTTTTGAAAAAGGAATACGCATTTATTATGCAGATTATTAAATAAAATTACAAGAACAGAGAAATACTCAAATCAACTCATCAACAACAAATGTACCAAACAAAAATGTAACTCTCTCTATCAATAATTCGACCAATGTTTCGAATGTTCACTTTTACTTTTAATTGTCATTATTTTTAATAAATGCTTATCTCATATTATTATTGTGTTAATTTTTTCGCAAATGGTACGAAAAGTAGAGTATTTTCCTCGGTGATAAAGCTGTCTTAGTCTTGGGTGAACTTAATACCCTCGCTTCACTCAGGACTCGTCTTAAATCCCTCGCTTCGCTCGTGATTTAAGTTTTTAACACCCTCGCTACGCTCGGGAGTAGACCTAGAGTCCTTCGTTACGCTCGCGATTTAAATCATCACCCGCGACAGAAGACACTGCTTTATCCCCTTGGTTAATAATCTACTATTTTGATTCTTTATGATGATAAAATGCATATGAAGGAAAATCATTTGTTTTTCGTTTGTTATCATTTCTAACATACATAGTAAACGTATTAGTAATATAATTATTCCGTAAAAATATAATATAGATTTTTTTACGTATTTCACTTGAATTGAAATAGGTAACGGAATGGATTCATTTATGTTGTATCCTCAGAATACAGAACAAACCACAAGGAGCCTACAGCCGATAACATATGCCGCTCACTCCCTCCAAAAACGATGCGTAAGCCCCCGCATTCTTCATACTTCCGATCCGTACAGTGCTAGCTTAGGGCGAGTACTCTTATTATAAGGTTAATTAAAATTCATATATAAAAATAATTCAATCAGAACAATAGTTTTGGGTCAACATATCACTATTACAGTTATACTGTTAGATAACTACTAATATACTATTTTGCATTAAAACGCCTTTAGTGAAATAAAACACGTAATTAATGTCCAAAAATATGTGTTCATTTTCATATAAGGCATGGCGGTAGTGGCAATCTTAACAATACCGGTGTTATTACCGTATTAAAATTTTCAACACTGGGATCCCTGTATTATTTTGGTATTTTTTAATACAAAATTTACCTAGTTATGAAGTTAAAGGTCATCTATTTTTCGTTAAAAATAGTATCAAAAATAACAGGAACCAGTAAGTATTGATAAAAATTAAATTTCAATTTACCATAATTAATCTTTTTTTTTTCACTATTTTTTTATTTCTGTTTCAATTCTTAATAGCTTTTTATAATCAAAGTTAGGTATCAACATAATCAATATTTGTTTCAAAATGAAATTACGCTAAGAGCTAAATTAGTACAAAATAATAAAAAAATTGGCTCTTTACTGAGCAAAATCAACAAAACTTTTCACAACATAAATAAAGTACAATTTGTCACTAACAACAACAACCTTTACTATCATATATTTAAGAGTTTTGAAAATAAAAATTAGTAAAATTAACATAGTTCTAACAAAGTCATCATCATCATTTCAGTCGGGAGACGTCCACTGCTGGACATTGGTCGTCCCCTAGGATCTACAAAATAAACCAGTGAAAGTAGGGAAAAAAAATTCAGCAAAATTGACAATATTTACAAAATGGACTCGTCCAAATTGTTTACATTTTGAACAAGTATAAATACTTCATTATCCAAATAAAATGAGATGTATATGCGTTACTTACACATTAAATGTGATCTTGTCTTTTTATTCTTCTAATTGCATTATTGCAGGTGGGAACCGCACAAGACGGCATTATTAAATTAATACTGACAGAATTTTTCACCCCGACACTACGCGGTGGTCATAGATAGACTAGTCATCCAAATGTCAAACTGCACTCTTTGAGAATAGTTTGTGTAGCTTCGGTTATAGACGCGTTCGCGGTTTATGGTTTGTTCTGTTTTCTGTGGTTGTATTACGCAAACTAAAGTTATGCTTGTATTATATGCTTATAATATAACAGAGACCCTACCATCACGTCTTATAGCGATTCAAGTTAAGCTGTTAAAAAGAGACGCCACTATAGACCGCGTATAGCGGTGTCTCACTTTGACAATCGAACTTGAATCGCGCTAAAAGATGATGGTAGGCCCTAGACCGCGTATAGCGGTGTCTCACTTTGACAATCGAACTTGAAACGCGCTAAAAGATGATGGTAGGCCCTCAGATATCTCGTGAATTTAATTACAAGGAATTGATGTAGACGAGATAACAATATTTTAATGAAATAAAAGTGTTGTAACATAAGTACAGGGATCTTCTCAGTCATAAATTAATATTTCTACGAGTTCTGCGTTTGTAAGCACGAGGGGTCGTATTTACTCTAACGCTTCGATAACATTAAACGAGAAGGGGAACGTCGTCGCCTATAGAGTGTGTAATTCGGAGGTGAAGTGACTCTCAGAGTCGTTTCTTCCCAGTTTCAGAGTTCCAAATCAACTGAAGTCGAAATAACTGTACCATTTCAAGTTCAATAACAATTTTATGAATGAATAAAAGTCACATGAGACCTGACACAAAGTTTCTAACGATTTCGAGTTACTCTGGCTAGACTCTACGAGAAAAAAAATCAATGTGACGTTTCATGCGTCATAGTGTTTTGTTTTTCTTGTTTGTCTTTGTTTTTAATGAATCGAAACCAAAATAACGTGCTTTGTTTGCGTGTTTTTATATTTATTTCTACATAACGATAATAATGATGCAAAATGACAATTATGTTTAATTATATTTTTAATCGGTGTCGGTAGTCATAACAATTAAAATGCTACACTAATGAAAATGAATTTATGAATAATAGTTTAGTGTGATATACAACTATAAGTTAAGAAAAGATAAAATTATTTACAAATATAAATACGTGTTTTGTTCACCTGCATTTGCCTTAGTCGCTACATAGTTTTGTCTATGTCTGTGTCTATGCATACATTTCAACGGGGAAACTGTCTTAATCTTATCGCTGTGCGAAGTCTACGAAATTTTATTTTCTACTTAACACCAGTCCGCGTAGCATACTCAACAGGACAATTTTTTTTTAGTTTTCTCGTGTATTAATCATTTGACTTCTTATCTCAAAAGCAAAGATAGTAGTTTTGCTTACCTATCCTTAGTATTTTTGTCTACAAAATTTGTCATTTTATTGTTGTCATTTGGCAACAGAATTTGTTTTAATTTGACAGATGTATCCGACATATTTCTCGTCGTTAATATTAATGGTTCGTGTGCTATTTCGATTGAAGCGATGGCGGTGCCTTATTAAAATTATATAGGTATAGTATATGTAGGGCCAACGGCACGCAAAATTCTAAGAAAATAAATTCGGGATATGTGTAATACATTTGATGGAGAGTTCCAATCGCTCTGACGCATAACAACACTAATGGATTTTGTGTCGTTGAGAAGCTTGCCACTGACTTGGAACTAATTATAAATATATACATACATACTTACAAACAATCACGCTTTTTTTGCAGGGACCTTTGATACAAGCTAATGATCATGATCTGGCATTTTTATGATCATGATGATGATAAAAATGCCAGATCAAAAATGCCCTTAACCAATGGGTTAAGGGCATTTTTGATCTGGCATTTTAGCAGGACATCTATTTGGTCCCTGAAATTTCGCCTTGGTCTACTTTAACCGACTTGCCCATGCATATTTGCCTTATAAATATATTTATAAGAATAATTTTTTAGCAAAGTTACTAACTATCTGCCTTTTCTTGACTTAGGCTGTGTTGATCTAGAGCCGACTCTTTTCATTATATCCCATAAAAATAACACGTAGTAGAACTACACTAGAGTCGCTTCTCGGAATCTTTTATGTAAAATTAATTGGGCCAGTGTGAACAATATCTATGGCGAGCGTACCGGTAGGTACCCAGTTTCTCGACTTATTGACGATCTACCAACTCAATGAAAAGCCAAAAAATATACCCTAAATCATACCAAATCCTTTTCTATAACTGTAATTATATAATATCCGAATGGGGCGATGCCAATCTGGTAAGGTTCAATCCAGCAAAGACCCAGGCGTGTCTTTTCTCCATTAAAAGTAGTCCTTTCCACTTGACTCCTACTTTCCGAAGTATCCGTGCCGTTGACAGACCATCTTGAGCTTCTCGGCATATCATTGTCACCAACTCTCAATTTTGGCTCTTTTATTGAGAGTAAGGCTCAATTAGAATTTAGAAAAACTTGGCATTCTGGCGAAGGTGAAAAGGTACTTCACGCTGGAACAGTTGCTTAATCTTTACCAAGCGCAAGTTCGATCGTATATGGAGTAATGTTCTCATCTTTAAGATGGTTCCGTCCAATATCAACTCCAGACGCTTGAGTCTATTGAAAGGAGGGCCAAGAAACTCATCGGCAATGACGATCTTTTTAATAAAAAACTGAAAAGCCTTGAGCATGTCTATGCTATATGGAAGGTAACTTTTTATCTATATGTTTTTATATGATATATTTCGGAGAGTGTGCAGCTGAATTAAGCAGCCTTGTTCTGCCGTTCCCACTTTTTCATCGGACAACCAGACTTACGAATAGGCGCCACCGTTATTTGGTTGATATACCAAAGTGTCGCACTAAGCGTTTTGGTTCCAATTTTGTAATCCGTAACGCTAAAGAGTGGAAGGAACTCTTTACCTGAGTCTGTGTTTCCTGATAAATACAATTTAAGGGTCTTCAAGTCACGAGTGAATAGGTATCGTAACTTACCATCAGAGGAGATAGCTGTCAAGCGCTTTTCTATTTACGATAAATTTAATCCTCTTTATTTGGTTTGTAGTATTGGCGGTTTCAAAAAACAAAGGCCATAGCATAAAGATAAACTGTCAATCACCAGAACATGTAAGTCGTCTGTAAATTGATTTGAAATTATTCCAAAAAGTAGATAAAGAGTAAATACACACAAAGCTTATTGCAAGAATGATAACGGTGTGGTTATGTAAGAAAATAAAACATTTTATAATTATACTAGCTGACCCGGCCACGCGTTGCTGTGCCGACTGTAGCGCCATCTGCCGGGCTGTGTTTGTGAATCTAAACCATCCAGGGCGCCATCCAAACGCATACAAAAAAAATCATTCAAATCGGTCCAGCCGTTTAGGAGGAGTTCAGTGACATACACACGTACAGTAGAATAAAAGGATAAAGATTAAAAGGCAACATCACTTTAGCTACATGATATTATAAACGAGATGTATATCAACAACCACTCTTCAATTTTCCGTGCTATCTCAAGTAGCGTATGCTAAGCCGGCAGATGAAGTTTAGTTTTGAGATAATCAATCAAAAAGTTTCGTTACTTCTCAAGGTCAAGTAAAACTTAACGGTTTAGATTTTATTTAATCGATAATCCAAATTATATCCCAGTAAAATATATATTTTACTAAGCTCCTCATATACGTGCGGCTTGTTCCTCACTGACTGGTGGTAAAGTACTGTTTATCTATGAGAATTCCTGATTAGTAGTCCTAGTTTCCTATTAGATAGTCAAATTCTTTCTTGGCAACATACAGGCGCGACAAGAAAATAACTGTTTACTTAAGAATCAATGGCAAACTACACTGTGACACAGAATAATTTTAGTTTTACTTTGAAATTACCAGTCAATATTTAGCACAGGAAGGCAACCTTCCTGTTTTGATATTTTGCCTCATTAATGCTTAACGTTACAACGTTCCAATTAGTAGCTAAATAATATTGTATACATGACACATGGGTGAATTAACTACACAGCGAATAGAGAACAAAGCAATGATTATGTTGAGGTAAAACTATATTAAATGGTAGCGCCCGAGATTGGGTAATTATGTGTCATCTTACACATTAATGGGAAAGTTTTGTTTCATTAGAAAATTTCTTTTTGACGAAGTTTCGCAGCAGGTATTCGTAAAATTGATACAGACACGAGAGAAGTAGGTAAAAGTAAAAAAATATAATAATAAATGAGCGCGGTATCGCTTCATTGCTCTTATGTGTTTTTATGAAATAAGTATCAAAACATAAAGATATTTTGTCATATCATAATTAGCTGTAAACTAATTGTAATCGAATCGGTTATGTCGCAAAATAACGCAAGACAAGTCATAAACTTATACTCATATCTCATGCAACAGTTTAATGGCGTAATAAATTTTCGTGAAATTGATACAGACACGAGAGAAGAAGGTACAAGTTGTACGTAAAAAAGCAACAACAAGTACAATATGAAATACTAATAACAATTTTCGCCTTGTGCGGATGCTGGACGCCGCGGTATTGCTTTTTTACTCTTAAGTGTTCTTATGAAATAACTATCACAATAAAAATATATCTGTGATTGTAGCATTTTTTATCTTAATAATTAGCTTTAAGCTATTTGAAATCGAGTGTGTTACATCTAGAAATGGGTAATGGGTTATTACCCATTCCACCCATTTGGGTTATATCTGGGTGATTTGGGTTTTAACCCGGTTTAAACTCATTATCACCCATTTAAGTGGGTTAAAATGAACAGTGTAAATATTTGTATGTGTTTTAAGGTAGCAAACAACATAAAATGAAAATCCTAATACAAATCAACTCATTTATTTCGTATTTACTAAATTATATGAGTAAACATACAAATTAACATCTTGGTAGTTTAATCATCATAATCACTTGAATCAGATAGCTGTTCACAATCTACAAATTCTAAATTATTCGTATTTGACGATGTAATCGCATGGTATTTTCCGATATTTCATGTAGTGGTGATGAATCACAATCCTCAGAAATGCCACACGTCTGATTCCTACACTTATTTAATAAATTCCAGTTATAAGTAATAAATGTCAGTTTAGCTGCCCTTTCTGTAGTGAGCCCTTTCTGTTTCTTTTTTTGCAGTGGACATTGCTATGAGCACTTAAAGAACGCTCTACAGCAGCAGAAGTGCAAGGTGTGGTCGAAATATGACCGCGACTTTGCTTAATGCAGTGGAACCACAAATACCCTTGCACCATGTTGTTGCACTTACATGGCTTTTACTTGCCCACAGAAATCTACGACTCCAAAACATTTATTCCTATTCTTTCGCCTACTTTATATATGTATTCCATGGCGTTGACTTCCTGCTCTTCGTCAAGTTCATTTCCTTGAACTGTAGAGTCCAATAAATACGCCGCAAAGTGGATGGTTTTTAAACACATTTTAATTCTCTCGTCAGCATTGCTCATTAGTTGTTCTCTGGTAAAATAAAGAGCAATTCGGATTTTATGTTTTTTGGTGTCATGAATACTTTGTGAATGCAATTTTCATTTGTTTTTAATTTTAATATTGCGTCAGATATAGGTTTAAGAATTACTCTTTATTTATTAATTACCATCTCCCAAAAATTGTCATCTAGAAGCGCCGATTTCTCCTATGAAGGTA
This sequence comes from Calamotropha paludella, assembly GCA_927399485.1. NCBI lineage: Eukaryota > Metazoa > Arthropoda > Insecta > Lepidoptera > Crambidae > Calamotropha > Calamotropha paludella. The sequence goes on along the minus strand of OV656803.1, from coordinate 23,756,508 downwards.
ATAATGTGGCATTTTCATGCACCGCCAAAGTCTGTAAGGCAAGCTTTGTGTTCTCTACGCTTTTGAAACTTGCATAACTACTGCCCCATCGCGTATCGCATGGTAACTTTCACCTGAGTTTTTTTCCTTGACAATTTTCGCAAGAAAACTTGTTAAAATTTGACTTCTTTTAATGGTTTTAATGAAATTTGTGTTCATTTCCTTACAAGCCCATATTACATCTATTTTGAGTATGTCTTTGCATACCAAATGGAGGGTATGTGGCATATAAGGCATGTTATATTTGGAAATACCTCATTTACGAGTCGAAAAGCTCTGCACGTTACTTGCATTGTCTCAAATAATAGTCGCAAACTTATTCGATCCATACTCCGACAAAAAATTGGAAATTTCTTTACAAATATTATCAGAATCTCGATTTTCTGCCGTTTCTATGCTTTTAACGAATACGGGTTCGGGTTTTGCGATTAGTATATTAATAATGCCTTCATTTCGGCAGTTGGACCAACCATCTAATAATAAGTGCAAATATGTTTGCCATAGTAGATCTTCTTTCAACTCCCGGTGCATTTCTCTATAAGTTCTGTCCAAAATTCTCGTGGAAATCGTTTTTCTTGTTGGTAATTTGTATGAAGGCTGAAGTTGATTGAAAAAGTTTATCCAAAGGGGGTGTTCAACGATTGACAGAGGTATGCCCGATACGTAAATAGCCTTGACCAGTAGAGAATGTAGGCTTTCGCGGTAATATGCCCATATTACCTGGTTTTTTGGTCTCACCATACTGACCTTAAAGCATAAAAGAAAACAATGTTAACCGAAGGTACATCTAATTTAGGGATTACTAAACAAATAATCTACTGTCACAAGATTACAATGAATGCCTGTTGTCTGAATTAATCTTTATTTGAGTAAATATATGCCACATATTTGTACCTAATTTACGTACGATTAGGTGAAATATGATTTGATACAAATGAAAACCGAAATGAAAATATTACTTCTTCAGTATATTGTAAGATAATTTTTATTATATATTCCTTATATTATTCTATTATATTAGCAGAAAGTTTTCAAATACAGTCATAATTGAACTGTGTTGGAATAATGGACTTAGGTTCCTTAGTCTACCGGCAAAGGTTCAAATATTCCGATCACTGTATGCCGTCTATTATTTTCAACTTTTTTGTCTCTAACTTTATGTTCATGGTAAAAGTTAGTATATTGTGTTATTGAGTTTTATTTTCTATTCTATGACCGCATTACTCTTTCGGCAGATTAAATATTACTGTAATTATCTGCCCACGAAAAGTACTTAGTTCAAATATTTCATATCAATAACTACGTGTATCAATATTTAAATTTTGCATAAATTTATTTGAATTTTCGAAATAACATCATTAGGTTCCTATTACAAAACTTTACAGTATCAGTTTAAAAAAACTTACACTTGTTTACATTTTAATGACAAGATGGCCGACAAACAAACTAGCAATAATTAAATCTATAAATGTTTTGGCTTTCGATCATCTACATGATCGAATATTTTGGTAAATACATAATGATTGTTGGTAACACAAACCGAGTTAAAATAGCTGTTAGAATAGCAAGTTATAATTTATCAAAATAAATTAAGAATGTACTTACTTGTAGAGATTTCTCGAATCGATAAATCCAGTTCACAAGCAAATCGTAGTCAATATATTCAAGCCAAGGTCATTTAGTTAAAATCAGGGTCAAATCACAATGGAAAAGTGCCGGGTCGTAAATTAAACAAAAATATCATTAAACGACGTAACTTACGTCATAAAATGACACTAATTATATATAAGACAACATCTCATATATTGTTCTGAACCCAAGTTCTGAAATTCAGTTCCAAATTTAAAAACAACGACGATACTATAACACCGAGAGCCAAATTACAAAATTAGTTTTCTATATTGTATAAAATCAAACGATGCTTCAGGTATGTTGGGGCTACCGTAGGTGCAGATAATGAAAACTTCGAGATATACTGATGGTATAAAACTTATATTTCTTGCACTTAAATCACAACAATTCACGACTAGTTTACCGCACAGGCGCCAAGACTCGAATGGCCGCTCCCGCGTCTCTCATCATCGACTCCCTTCCCTAGCTCGTTGGCGGGAAAAGCCAGCGCTGCCATTGGATTACGTATTAAGGCGTCAACCAATCACAGCGCAGCAGAACCACGCCACTGGGTTACAATGTTGCCATAGTCAAAATTAATTTAATTATAGAATCGAATATACAAAAATCTAATAAATTTATACTTAGAAATTATGAACCCTAACAATCGTCCATCCTGATGCCGTGTGCGTCCCCGCATACGATACCCGGTGGAACCCTAACAATCTTGGCCGGTTGAAGAAACTTATGAAAATAATTATGGATACATGCATGGATGCTAGCATAACAATACCTAACAGTACATTCTGCAATAGTGACGATATCCTACATTATAATTATCTTAACGTGACATGAGCACATATATTCTTCAAAAAAGGAAAAAAGAAATCTATGTTATATTTTTTTAAATAACATGAATAAATAATAAATAAAAATCAGTAAATCATGGTAAATTAATAAATACGTTCATTGAATGCGACTATATGTCCATCGACAATTTGTTCAAAATTTAAATTATTTCATATTTAACAAACAAAAAAAATAAATAAAAATATCTACGTAATATGGTTTATATTTGATTATTAATAATACATTTTAGTATCAAGATACATAGCAACCTACTGTATAAAACAATATAAGCATAATCTATTTAAGGAAAACTATCTTTTAAGAGCCTTTTCGAATCAATCAATACTTATCAATCGATTGCAAGGGTGGCCTCGTGAGGTCGATCCTCACTTACACACTCGAATCATGCTTTACAATTTTGAGTATCCTGGACGATCGATTACCAGGATCTCATCATGACAGATTAGTTGCGACTTCAGTTTGGTGTCGAGTCATATCACAAGACGATCGATTACTTGTGAAGAACTCAAATTAGGAGCTGGCTGGACCACAAGACGATCGATTACTTGTGGCAGCCTTGGAGACTTCACAGGACACGAACCGACCGATTCTCGTGCCTGATCTGAAACCACAAGAAACTGTTCTGTAGCTAATTGCCTTCTAAAAACAGACGATAAACAAAGGAAGCAATCAAATTCCACATTTGTCTTAGAGCATTGACTTGGAGCCGTTTAAATCTTTATGCTTCCCTCTTTCTTCATTTTCAGAACATGATAACTCATGTTCTGAAAATGTCGTGTCATTGTCGGAATCTCCGTCTAGCTCTAAGGCAGCAATGTGGATCCATGGCGACATTCGATCGGCGGCGACAACGGTCGCTCGTTTATTTTGTGTCCCTATTAGTCCTGGTATCGGTGCTACCCTATATCGGTCGTTGCCTAAGATTTTGGTTACACGGTAAGGACCAACATATGATGGCATAAGCTTTTTACTTTGTCCGTCATTCTTAAAAAAAGTTTTCGTGATTTTAACGCGTTCACCTTCTTTATACACCTGAGCCGGTCTCCTTCTACGATCATAGCGTAATTATTGCTTTTTCTGCTCCTTATCTATCCTATCCTTAACCTCACTACGTATGGTGGAAAGATCGTCATTTTTGCGTATCTCTTCAGATATTTCATTTAGCGTGGGATTGGCTTCAGTACACATTCGGCTACCAAACAATACCTCCGAAGGCATTTTACCTGTGGTTTTCTGTACGGTATTATTAAGCCCCCACTGAACTTTCCCCACATGACTATCCTAATCTTTCTCACTGCATTTCACGTTAAGTGCTTTTAAAGAGTCTAGAATTGTACGGTTGTATCGCTCAACCTGACCATAAGATCTTGGGCTTGCCACAGCGTTGAGCGCATGCTTAACACCTCTGTCCAGACAAAAATGCTTAAAAGCATGTGCGGTGAAGCAGCTGCCACGATCGCTCACAAGTCTGTCAGGTGTCCTAAAGGTATTAAAAATGTCATCTAGTACTCTTACAACATTTGACGTATTAGTATTTCGTACGGGCTTAATAAGACAGAACTTTGTGAAGGCATCTACTACTACTAGTAAGTACATAAAACCTTTATTGGATTTAACAAAGGGCCCCAGATGGTCAATGTGTAACGTATGAAACGGGACTTCTATTTTTTGGATTGGGTGAAGTAAGCCCTCGCGAGTATTGGCCTTACTCTTTGCGTAAGCACACTGCACACACGCATTGACGTATTTTTTTACGAATCGAGACATTTTAGCAAACCAATAGTTACGCCGCAACCGGTTTAAGGTCTTTTCATAGCCAAAATGCCCAATATCGTCATGGTTCATGCGACACAATTGCCAACGGGCCCCTTTAGGCACCACCCAACGACAATTATCTTTATCACCACCTATGCAACGGAATAGTTTATTATCTTTTATGGTATAATTTTCGTATAAATATTGTAAGCCTTTTTCGTTAAGACCACTACTCAAGATGTCCTTGATCCTACAAAGTTCGGAATCTCCAAGCTGGAGAGTATGAAGCCAATCTTCACTAGTAATTGACATAACTAAAGGAAACTGATCGGAGACTTCTGAAAGAGCATGTGGTGGCTCGACGAGGGGATTTCGTGACAATGCGTCTACATGACTCATCTTTGTGCCTGGTCTATAATCGATCGAACAGTTAAACTCTTGTAACACGAGCCACCAACGGGCTGTTCTCGGAATAAGATCGCGTTTAGAAAAAGTTGACCGTAATGCACTGCAATCTGTGACAATTTTGAACTCCTTACCTAGAAGATAGACTCTAAATTTTTGGAGGGAAGTAACAACTGCAAGAGTCTCTAGCTCATAAGAATGAAAATTTTTCTCTTCAGGAGATGTTTGTCTGCTATAGTAAGCAATTGGGTGCAGATCATTTTCACTTGCCTGACGCTGGAGAAGAATGCCTCCGACACCTATTTTACTTGCGTCAGTATGCAACTCTAATTCCGAGTTTGGGTCATAAATCGCAAGGACCGGTCTCTTGATTAACACGGCCTTTAAGGTTTCAAATGCTTCCTGCTGAACATCGCCCCACTCCCATAGAGCATCTTTTTTTAGAAGTTTACTTAGAGGAAAAGCGATTTGAGCGAAATTTTTTGTAAATTTCCGAAAATAACTTGCTAAACCGAGAAACTGCCTCACATTGTGTACATTTACTGGCTTTGGAAAATTTTGCACACTCAGAATCTTTTTTTCCCCTGGCCTTACCCCATTAGCACTGATTTCATACCCCAAATAATCTATTTTGTCACGCAGAAAGTTACACTTTGTTAAGTTTAGAGTAAGATTGGCTCTTTCGATTACTTTGAGAGTTTCTTCAAGACGTTCTAGACATTCTGCACAGTTTCTTCTCAAGATGAGTACGTCATCCATATATGCGCTAGCCTTATTAAAACGAGCAGAACCAAGTATTGCATTAATCGTGCGCTGCCAGGCCAAATGGCATACGATTGAACTCGTATTGTCCATCTGGCGTGACAAACGACGTAAAGTGTCTACTTTGCTCCGTAATTGGCACTTGGTAGTACCCTGAAGCCAGATCAAGTGTGATAAAACAAGCCTGGCCACTAAGGCGAGCTATCTCATCCTCAATGATTGGCATAGGGTACCTCTCCTTAATTGTGATAGAGTTAAGCATCCCGTAATCGACACATAATCTAAGAGTACCATCCTTTTTTCGGACAAGCAAGATTGGACTGGCATACTCCGAAGTCGATTCTCTCACGATTCCTGCTTCCAGCATTTCATCAACCATAGAACGTACTTTTTCCCTTTCGTAATGAGACAGTCTATAAGGGCGGTACACTACAGGACGCTGACTATTTAACTCTATTTTCATTTCGGAGATATTAGTACATCCGAACTCTCTAAGTGATGAGGCAAAGCAGTGTTTGTACTTTTCTAATAATCCTAAAAATCGTACTTTTTCCTCACCTGTCACGTTATCACCAATCTGAACCTTACTATGCTATCAGCACCTACTCCTAAAACCGACGGAATTTCTATAATTTTCTTAATAAAATGCACCCTCTCTGCACGGCAAAGCAGAAAACCTTTAGAAAATTCACAAAAATCTGAGCTTGGAGCTATTACAACATTAACATAATTATTTTCAGATTGGTAAAGGCCCCCGATAACAAGATATTGTCTGCTAGATTTGCCAGCAAAACTATCTTTCACTAAAACGCTACCATTATACCCAGGTTCAATCTTAGCCTTCAAGCATGCCATACCGTGAAGTTTCACCGGTGCTACCGTTGAGACTTTTAATAGGCCTTCCTCGTCGACGTCCGGTTCTAGAAGGGGCATTTCCTCACCGATATCAAAGAATTTCAACGTGGATGCACTTTTATACACAATTATATGCGGTTGTTCTGTATAAGACTGACCTATCAACACAGGTTTGTTAAGAAAATGGTCTGCAACTACCTTGCACAGAACGACAGCATTCACACCATCAACACATAAACTAAGTGATAATTCACCCAGTGACTTGACGAAATGATTGCCAAAACCTTTCAACAATGATTGAACCCGCTGGAATTCTAAACCTAACTCCTCAACAGCGGATTTCCTAATCAAAGTGACGTCGCTTCCGAAATCGACAAATGCTTTCAATACGATGCCATTGATCGTTACGTTCTTTATAAACTTCGAATTCGAATCATCATCAGTCAGTTTGTCATCAGAATCAATGCACATAGTCTTTGCTATACTGCCATTGGGATTTTTGTCGTCGTTTTTAGCACAATTTTCGGAGCTATGCCCTATCCTTGAGCAACGTGTACACTTTACTAGTGGTTTGGGACAATACAAAAAACTATGACCCCTTTCCTTACAATTATAGCAACCCAGCCCTTGACTTGACCTTGGTGTTGTCCTTTGATTCGTATTGTTATTTTTAGCTAAGTTGTCAATAATTTTATTTCTAAAATGTGTTCGATCAATTGCGGGCTGATAGGAATCTCTATGACTAACTAGGTATTGTAAGAGCTGATCGGGGTGAGAACAGCGCAAGGCCAAAGCACCCGATCTCAAAGTCCTGTCCGTAATACCGTGGATAATACAATCCACTGCCCGTTTGCCTAATATGTCACACTGGTTGAGAAGAGCTAACTTTTCATAATAATAATTTTCTATAGGCTCATGTAATTTAGTTTTCCTTTTAAGCATATCCTCCAGGGCCTGGCCATAGTTTTGCTCGTAAGGAAAGGCGCTTAATAATTTTTCCTGCCATTCTTTCCAAGTAAAGAGAATGGAATTTAAACCTTCGTACCACGTTTTGGCTAGACCCTGAAGTTTCTGCATGGCAAAATGCGTTGTGGTTTTGTCGTCCCAACCGTACACTGAGGAGCACTCGTTAACCTTTTTTAGCCATACGTCAATTCGTTGATTTTTATTGGAAGGATCAAAATCTGGGAGTATATTTTTATGATCTGTGACCTTTAAAGAAGATTGTAAACCCTCAGTGTTAGTTCGCGAAACAAAACCTTCTTTGAAACACTTGAAGATATCCATAAGATCTTTCTTAGTAAAAGAAGGGCTACGTGACCTTGTAAGTTGTCCCACGGCGTTTGGATGCTCGGCGTATCTGGCATCGACTGGCGAGGCGCGTCGACTGCGTTGTTCACCCCGACGTCCACTGGACTGCTCCCGAAGTCGGTTCTCAGTTGCACGGATCCGTTCTTGTTCTCGCTGTAGCTCGTTCTCCAACAAGCCGAACCGCTCGCGGCTCGTCTCCAATTCTTGGTGGTCACCTCGGTGGCTGGACCTTCGATGTCTGTGGTGACTCCTGCTTCGTTGTCGACTCCTGCTTCGTCGTCGACTCCTGCTTCTAGTGGCGGCACGTGACTGCCCTCCACGAGGAGTCAGCAGAAGATGGAGTCGATGCTGACTCGCGTCGTCCATCGCAACTGTGAACTTACAGACGAATATGCTACCTATAACCGCTACATGAACAGCTTCTTATTTATTAATTAGTTGTAATATCGAGAGCGAAGTGACTAAATATCTCGAAAACGGCTAATCCTAGCTCAAAAATAAGCAAAATTTCATCACCCTTTTAGATACCCTACGTTCACCACCTACCTTTTCATTCAAAAGTAAAATAAAACTAAATAAATAAACAAAATAAAGTCAAAATAAAAAATAAAAATTTAAATTTAAAGGGTAACTTGCAAAAGAGGTGATTATAACGATTTGTGTAAGAATTCAAGTTCATAGCACAATTTATAAAAAGTAACGTTATAATTCGTTAATCATTAACCTCACAAAAATTATAAAACGACATCATGATTTCGATATAATCCCACATCAAAATCTAGGAGGGTATTCCGAAACTTTATATAGAAAAAAAATAATTTATTTCATTAGCCTTACTAAAACAAGTATCAACTTTATAAAAGGCGTACTTACGTTTAGCCCACTTCTGAAGTATAAAATCAAACGATGCTTCAGGTATGTTGGGGCTATCGTAGGTGCAGATAATGAAAACTTCGAGATATACTGATGGTATAAAACTTATATTTCTTGCACTTAAATCACAACAATTCACAACTAGTTTACCGCACAGGCGCCAAGACTCGAATGGCCGCTCCCGCGTCTCTCATCATCGACTCCCTTCCCTAGCTCGTTGGCGGGAAAAGCCAGCGCTGCCATTGGATTACGTATTAAGGCGTCAACCAATCACAGCGCAGCAGAACCACGCCACTGGGTTACAATGTTGCCATAGTCAAAATTAATTTAATTATAGAATCGAATATACAAAAATCTAATAAATTTATACTTAGAAATTATGAACCCTAACAATTGATCCGGTCGGGAATCGATATCGGTACATCGGAGACCACTCGACCACGGAGGTCGTTAAAACAAATACTTTTTCAAATATTTGATAACAGAGGCTACCTTTTCGAAACAGTATATAATAAATTTCTTTATAATGCAGGCAATATTAAAATATGTTATTTTAATGTTTATTTACTTACTTAATAACTAGCACCTTAACAATTACAGTATTTATTTCATTACCATCAGTGGTAAATATTATTTTAATAAGTGGTTCATATACTAGTGTTAAATAAATCATATAGAAAATCCCAGTCGCTTTTATTGTAACCCTTATAAATCAAAAACTCGGAAAATTCATCAATAGCTTTCACTCCACCATGGGCCTAAAACAGATTTATCCGTTATTACGTGATTTATCTAGTGGAAACCCACCTTAGACAGGGTATGAATCAGTAGAACAGCAAAGGATAAAACATTGCGTGAGTCACTGATTTAGGGCCGAAACACATGACTGAGTTGCGTTTTATTTTTAATTTAAACTGTGAAATTATTTACGGGTATAAGCAATTCAATTTGAATTACTCGTATATTGTGAACTCATAAAATAACTTTGATATATATGTTTTTAACTTACCTCATAAATACAATTTTCATTAAATCTGTTTTTTGGCATTTTGTGTTTGTAAGTAAATCTAGACACGCGGTAGCGTGTCAAGCCAAGTTCAAGAACCAGAACTGGGGAGCAACACCGTGTGTAATATTACACGAACCATTTGGAGCCACTTTTGACCCTCAACTAAACTAAAAACTCAAAAGCTATTTCACATATACGTATGAAATTTGGGTCATATATTGAGACTTGCAAGATACACATGTGCTCCAAATTTCATAAACACATCTCAAACGGTTATTTAGAATATTATCGTTCAAAAATCGTCATTTTTATTACTGACTGACCTATAGATCAAAACTCTAATCCAGTCCTAGAAAGTTCAATTACTCGTAGGTGAACACAAAGAATAAATCAGAAACTGGTAACTTTTATCATTTTATTGTAATTTTTCACTTAATTGATTCTATTAAGAACACTTAAATAGTGCCTGTAACTGTAATAACACAAAATAGACTATTATACCTCGTAAAAGTAGGAAAATACGGTAGTTTAACAAAAACCATTTGGTATTAATTTTGTTATAAATAAGTACCTACTAATAATTTATGTACAAAAAGAAATGATATTCCATCCAGCCAAGTCAGACATTAGGCTACAATATATTATCCTAAGTTATAAGAAGAAATGATATTTTATGTTGTTATAAATAAATTTCAGGACTGCCCATTGAACTTGGCACCCATTTAGATCTCACTTCTTTTGTTGTTGAAGTCAACAACCAAGGCACATATCATAATATTGAACTTGGCTCTCAATTCACATTTATGTTTCTGATAGGATGTATTTTTACGCTTTCAACATTAAACCCTTGTACAATTTATAACGTTATTAAGTAGAGTTTCTATTAAAAATAATTTATTCCTCAACTTTATTTTGCCATGTTTTCGCATCATCGTATGCTATGCTTAAATTGGCGCTCTACGTGGTTGCGGCTAATCACATATTTTAGTACGTACGGAGTTCATCAAACTAACGCAATAAAGCGAATCCTTTTAGGGTAGGATCTCATCTATCTACGTAAACTTAATGGGATTTTCACTTGCTGTTTCTATTTAATACCTTCCATTTTTAATGTACACTTTATTCACTTAGACAAAAGTAACAGGAATAATATCTGAATAAAACACTTTTTTCAGATTTTGCGCATATTTTATTTTGTTTAATCCTGATGTTTCGATTCCTTTACAGGAGTCGTAATCACAGGATGACTATTCCATTTAATTTAATCTTTATTGTAAACCATAAAGGGAATACAAAGGTGGTCATTTTATAAAAAGAAAACATTATGGACCCAGCAGGGTATAGCAACTGAGGGAGGAGAGGATGGCTTATTATAATTTTGCTTATTAAAAATGCTAATACCAAATTAATAGATAAAATATAAATACATCATTATAAGTCGGCAATGGACTTGTGTATGTGTATATTATGTATGTTAATATATGGATATAACCGTTTAAGAATTTAAGCGGTTTTTTTATCATTTAAGTATTCTTTTAAACTATAGTAACATTTATTTAACAATATCTCTTTTAAACTTTTGTTAAAGAGTTTGTTTTTTTTATTCATTTAATAATTTTCCTGGCAATTTATTATAGATTTTTACAGACATATTATGTGCACTAGATGAGCACAAATTCATGCGAGCGGTTGGAACTTTTAGCTTGTTTCTGTGCCGTAATAAATACTCTGAGTGGGCATCCTTGCGTTTAGAATATAACCCTGTGTGTTTTCTGATAAATTTGCAGATTTCAATAATGTATATACAAGGTAGAGAAAGGATTTTATGTTTTTGGAAATAGGGCTTGCAGCTTTCGGTATTATCTATGTTGACTAATATTCTAATCAGTTTTTTGTAGTAAGAATATGGGTGCAACTTCTGTACTGTTGCCCCACATTATTACCCCATAAGTAATCCAAGCAAAAGCATATGCATAATACGTAACCAAAGCCGTATTCAAATTAGTTGTTTTTTTAATTTCCCTAAGTGCATATGCAAAGGTAGATAATTAAGACTTTAATTTCTCGATGTGAGGTTTTCAATTTAAATTGGTATCTATACTAATGCCGAGCAGAGCAAATTCATTAACACATTCAATGTTTTTATTATGAAAGTTCTGCTTTTTTTCATGGGTGTGAAATGTAATTAATTTAGTTTTTTCAAAATCTTATTATCTTGTGATCTTTAAGCCAGTTATAAGTTTAAGATATTAGCGGGTTTATTGTTGAGTCTATGTTGTCGGTGCTTTTACAAGATGTCATAAGTGAAATGTCATCGGCAAATAATACGCACGGTTCGTCAATGATTTTGAGAAGGTCGTTGATGTAAATTAAAAAAGGAGACATCCAACGACGCTGCCTTGAGGAATAGAGGCGTTTATAGTTTCGTTTTAGATTTAATTTTTATTATTTCTTTGTTGGTATGGTCGAAGTACACTATTTCTGTATATTGCATTCTGTTCTGCAAATAATATTTAAATCAATCGTAAGCGGATCCGTGAATGCCGATTCCATATATGTTTTTAATTAATATATTATGTGTTGTACTCTATCGTATGCTTTGCCTACATATTTTTTGTCCTTTAACACTTTAATTAAAATAATGGTTGTCATGTATTTTCTACTACATTCACAATATTTTAATCAGGCACGTTCCTAATTGTTAATTTTTTGTTTTATTTTTACATTTTGTATGTAATGTATAATCATTTTGTATAATCACAACATTAAATTGTCACAACGATTACATTGTATACTACTGACTCTACTACCAGTTCGGATATTGGGAGGCCCTTCCGAGAAGAACTGGCGAAAGAAACTCGGGTAGGGGGACCGACCTCCATCTTACTGTTATTATTTGCAAAAAGAGCTAACTACATAATTAGGTCTTGCAATGTGTGTTTTTGGAGTAATCAATTTATTAATTACTAGCTTACTCGGCCACGCGTTGCTGTGGCTCAGTTATTATCAGTTAGTTTAGTTACAGTTATATTATCAGACGTCATCTAATAGTCAAAGTGAAGATTTTATTGTGTCGCCGCCATAACCAGAAGATGCTGCCTATAATAAGTCTTTGACAATTTACTTCCTAAGAAGTGTAGATGTGTGTGATGCGATAAAAAATATAATTTAGTGAAATGGAAAAATTAGAGAAATACGCCTTCATTTTTATATGCTCTCAAATTATTTTAATTTCATTATTTCTTTTATTTTCCTCAAAGGTATAATAGATATAAAGTACTTTGTATTCCTATCACAGGTACTTTTAAGTCTCTCGTCGGTAATCGGTCACTTTCTCCCCTCGATTAACAATCGCTCCCGCTACCTTTAGCTTTTGTATGACGGCTTGTGTGACGGCTTACTCCTAACCAACAACCGTAGTAACTACCGAGTGGTTTATTAGCGATTAAAATTTCAATATTTACATAAATATATAAATTTAAATAAAACCATTTTGTTGGTTTAGGGCACAGAATAGTAAAAGAGTAACGCCATCTCGTACACTAAAGCGGTACTAAAACAAAGAAGTAAGATGTTATTATACATACCTGACCCGGCCACGCGTTGCTATGGTAACGTTAATTGATTATAAAAACTGTTATTCTTAGGCTTATGGTACTTATGGTATTTATATATGGTAACAACCCCACAAAGTCCTTCTCTTATATAGTAGAGATTGTATCCCAAGCAGGTGGAACGTTCCAACCTTCGTCTCTATCAGGATGATTTCTGATTTCAATAGTCTCGCGTAGCATCCTAGGAACAAATCTTTGTTCGAATTAGAGGTTTATAGAAACGAATGTAGTGATTTGGCCCTTCAAAAGCATGCTCACACAATGCAGACCTATTATCGCGCCTATGTTTTATGTCGGCTACGTGTTCTTTAATGCGCGTCCCTATACTTCTCTTGTTTCTCCGATGTACCGCAGTCACAATCAATTTTGTAGACACCCGCTACCAGGAGAGTATATTGCACTTGACCGGTCGTAAGAATTGGTTAATCTTCCTGCCTGGTTTAAAGTTAGTATTAATGGAAACCCGCTTCAGAAAGTTACCAATATTGTTAGCGACCCCCTTCATGTAGAGAAGGACAGCAGGTTGATGTTCTACTGTAGCTGGTTTGGCGCGGCCTCTGTGACGTAGTCTTGGTACTTGCAATTTGTTATTTTCTAGTACTCGCTTGACATGCTGAAGCTTGCTGAGCTTCAGATGTCGTTGGTCACAGATGCCGCGAACTCTCTGAAGCAAAGATTTCCCTGCGGTAGCAAACTATATAGGATGGTGGTAAAAGTCACCATTTAAATATCTATCAGTATGAGTTGCCTTTCTGTACACTGTATGACTAAGGGTTTGATTTGGATTCCTGCTGATTTGAATATCTACGAAGGCAATTTTATTGTCTGTCTCCAATTCCATAGTAAATTGTATGTTAGGATGTATGGAATCGAGGTGACTTAAAAAGACAGAAAACATATCTCTTGGTAGTATGGCAAATGTGTCATCTACAAACCTTTTGTAAAAGCGTGGACACACCGGTATCCTTGCTAGGGACTTTTTTCAAAATCCTCCATGATGTCGGCGACTATGGGTGATACAGGAGAGCCCATTGCTACACCATCCACTTGTAGGTAGAATTTATTATTCCACAAGAGGTAGCCCGATATTAGGCAGTGTTCCAGTAATTTTGAATATTCACTTGGTATATTGTGTTCCTCTAGTCTCTTCCTAGTCCTTAATTAACGTCCGGATTAAATATAACATAAAATATGCGCAAAAGTGTTTGATTCAGATTTGTTATGTGCGTGGAAGTGTGAGAACTAATAGGAATAATATCGCGAAAAATTATGATTTTAATTTTAGATAAATATTAAAACTACCTTTTTTACCAAAATTTTAACTAAACATTACTTTGCCCAATATAATATATCAGATATATTCATCATCATCAATATCTAATATATCTATAGGTAATACAATAGATCTGCCGGAAATATTAATAAAATGTGCTTATGGTGTATCATAGAATAATATAAAACAATTTTCAAAATTAGTCAAACATCCTATTATTGAATGATAAAAGACCTTCATAAACTCAGCATTAACAATTAGATCGTGTTTCTGTTTAAATTTTCCCGGCACAAACATTAATAATTAAGTAACATAAAAAATGGAAATTATACATTAAAAATTGTTACAGGAGCGCCTTTTACTCTCCGTGCTCCCTCGCCACGTCGCAATGGAAATGAAGGCCGATATAGCAAATCAACCACGACAGGAGCAATTTCACAAGATCTACATTCAGCGCTATGAGAACGTGAGGTCAGTATGTTAACAACGGTTCTCTTTTATACGTTCCAAATTTGGTAGTTCTAATAATACGAACCATTTTAGTCCTAAGTTAGTGAATAGCATTCTAGGTTCTTAAAAGTTACAAACAATCCTTAAATACAAACCTCGATTTAACCAACATTAATTTAGTAGTCACCTTTGTAGTGTTTGCGAGAGTCAAACGGTGTCAAATTTTCAAGTATGGGCATTGTTCTATTTTACAGAGTATTTCTTCACCCTCTGCTACAAGAGTAAAGGAGAATGCCCATTCGTGGTATCGTCTTTGCTCGTCCTTGTACTTAAATTGAATTTATATCAAAAACAAAGTTTTTAATTTTCACAATTCACTGTAAAATAATTAGCCATAACTTTGTTGGATAATAATCCACATAATAATTAGTAATGAATTCACTTCTATATCACGCAGTATATATATTGACATTCTTCTCTTTGGTATCGCCATTTTCTAACGAGATACCGTCGTTAGAAAATGGCGATGGCGACTTGCCAAAAAAATACAATCGATATGTTTTTTCATTAAATTATCAAATTGGCAGTTCACATTCTAGCATATTAAGTAATTAAGTATAAGACATGATTTGAAAGCAATATTTTACGAGAAGACGATTTTATCCTACCATGGTTTTAACGGTGCTCTTTTTTTCACTAATCTTCTTACGTCGTCCTTTTAGCTTTTCATACCGTTTTTGTAATGTGAACCCTTATAATTAAATTACTTAAACCACCAACAGTGAGAGTTTATACAATTTAATATGCTTTATTATGGAATATTATATATCACATTAACAAACAAGTAATCCAATCTGTGATCTGTTTGTGACAATGTATATAATAGCCCATATTAGGCCCTTCGAGCCTAGACATCAATCATAGTACAGCTTTAAGCGGTAATGCCGCTGACATGCATTTATGTCAACGTGCATGACATGTAGATGTCTAGACGATACATGCATACGCATGCACACACGTCATTTATAGCTAGCATGATGAAAAATAAAGAAATTCGCCAATCAATTGCCAGCAAATTGTTTGCACTTCATTCGCATCTATCAATAAAATAAATAATCTTGCATGCATAACAGCAGAGGTCTGGTCCAATGCTTTCCCCATTGAGCTACCGAACCTAGTGAAAACTCGTCGAAATTTTTTTTTTGAGGGAGAGCATTGGACCGGACCTCCAAAGGTTGCGGGTTCGTTTGCCGCCTTACCGAACACTTGAGCAGCTTCTTTAGAACTTGAGGGTACACTTATTGTAGTGCTCTTCAATCGTGAAAATTTTTTATTCGATATAGAGGATATCTCTCTGCCTTTCATCTGCGTATTGTGGCAGAAGGCATTTTGATCGATCTATTAATTTTAATTGTAAGGATATATCCTGTATATCGACGATAAGCACCGAACTTCAGGTATTGTTTTATAATACGCGCCAGAGTCCTTGCGGAAATCTTCATTTCTCGCGATAAAAATTTTTGCTTCCGAATGGGATTTTGACGAATTTTAACAGCATTAACAGCCTTCATAGTTCTAACAGCACGCGGCCGCCCCTATTTTTTATGGTCTTCTACAGAAGAAGTGTTGTTGTATCTGTTGATAGTACGATCTACGAACATATGGCTGATATTAAGCTTTAGTGTCTGGAATATGACCGATGGCTCCATACCCACTTTATGCAAGGCGATCACTGCAATACTATTTTCTTTAACACCCCATTTCATATTGTAATTTGATAATGAACACGAAAAAATATCTGAAATGGCGAGAAACCGAAAGAAGTTTTTAAAATAATAAAAACGTTCCAAATTCAAAATAAATAAAAAGTTGAAAGGTTTTATGTAACAGTATTTATGACCCGACTAGTTATATATTACCCAACATTTCTTGACGGTATATTCTAAAGTTCAATATTTACAAGAGTGTAACTAAAAGATATTACATCTTGATATTTTGTTGCTGAAGTTATTACGATTGCCAACCAGATCAAACTTTGAAGGAACTCTTTCCTAAAAGTTCTCACAAAGAAAAATTGTAAAAGCGAGCTTCAACTTTAGTCTAATGTTATTCGTCGTATCGAAATAACGGTGGATACTGGGTTCATATAATAGAAATATTCATAAAAATAAAACGTTGGCGTATTGTTGATGTTAATTTGTTGCGTCGCAGTACTCACTTCACACAAAGATTTCCCTACAGTAGCTGCAAGGGATGGTGATGAGTATTTAAGTGTTGGTATACGGTGGCTTATAGATGTAAATTTTGTTTTTCTGTGCATTGCAAGACTAATAAACAAGATATCAGCTGTTTTGAATATCTCGCTTTGTTATGTTATTTATGCTTTTTTATCTAGCTTTATTATGTTCAAAAGGTTTATTATGTACCTCCAATCTATCTTATTATGCATCTGCAATCTTATAAAAAAATGTGTGTTATGATGTATGGAGTAGTAATGATAAAAAAAATGAAAAACTAACATTCTGTATTACTACAAATGTGTCATGTACGTACCTTTTGTGGAAACGTAAACACATCGATGCTGTTGCTGGGCCATCAAAGTCCTTCTTGAACACGTCGGTGGCTATTGCTGATACAGACCTACTGATACAGATCAAATTGCTTCTCCAACCACTTAAAGGTAGAATTCATCATTTCACAAGACAAAGTCTGAGGTTAGACAGTGTTCCAGTAATTCCAAATACATATTTGGCATATTGTGTGCTCATCGGTTACCTTTATTATTTTCTCATCGGTTATCTTTACTTTTTTGCCCATAATTCTAGTAGAGTTTCTAAGAGATATAACTCAATTAAGAGAGCGGCGGAGCAGGGCGCGGGGTGCACCAATAGCTAGAGGGGCTCGGGGGCATTCAGTGCAATGGCATCGCTTACACCGGTGAACGACAAAAATATTGTCAACACTACAATATTAAACGTGTAAATTATGCTTCAACGAGCCGAATGATCAAGAATTGGTTGGAAAAGTTAGAAGCGACTGGTTCAACAATAATAAGCCAAGGTCTGGAATACCTAGAACATCGAGAGAACCTGAAAACGTGCAGGGCGTGCGTATGTCTGTTCAAGACCAACGTGAGCTTTTCACTCGTAAGCTATCTAGTGTGCTTAACTTGTCCGGAACTACTCGATATCACATACTTCATAAAGATTTACACCTACACCAACACAAAATCCAAATCGAGCAGGAACTAAGACCCAACGACAATGTTAAAAGGCTTCAGTTGGATAATGAAATACTCGAGAAGTTCAGCAGGTTTAATAACATAATTTTCTCGGATGACGCACATTGTCACCTCAATGCTCATGTCAATCGGCAGAACTATAGATACTGGAGCAACACAAACCCACAAATCAGGCATCAAAATCCAGCGCCCGTGGAATCATCGGACCGTTCTTTAATGAAGATAACAGGGGCCGTAAATACTGAGCGATATATTGAAATGATCACGAACTTTTTTGCGCCAGCTTTACAGTGATTTTCAGACTTTAACCGTTTAATTTGGTTTCAATAGGATGGGTCCAAATGCCACAACTTAAACGATTCTATGGCTGCAGTGAGAGAAACTTTTGGAATAATCTCAGAAAGAGATGACATACACTGGCCCGCTCGAATATACCTCAAAAGTTAAGTTTTTGAGAGCAATCCTAAGTCCATAGAAGAATTAAAAGAAAATACACGGGCAGAGATATCTCATTAGGCTCATTTACGGAAATGAGCCGTAAACCTGCAAAACAGTAATTGACTATTTCAAGTCTCGACTGCTGCAGTGCCAGATCAAGGGAGGATCTCATTTGTATAATGTCATATTCAAAAAATAGTATCATCTCTTGTAAGCTTACTTCAGAAATAAACATCTATTTTCTTTTGTACATATTAGGTTTTTTATGGTTATTTGAAATGTTACGGGAGTTCAGGTCCACCCTGTACAATTAGTGGTATCTTAATGCCGTTTAACGATTTTATTTTCATTATTGCAACATTTCTTTTCAGTAGTTAGAGAAAGGCTGTAATGCTTTTCTTTAACAAGTTATATAAAATGACGTGATTTAATTATAATCATGATTTTTTTAACATTAGAAAGCTTAATTAATGTTTAACTGAAAATGATTTAAGAATTATGTAAGAAGGGCGTTGTATTAAAAAAATCGCACTTATTGTAAAACATTATTTTAAAAACATAATTTATGAATTGAGGACAGGTTTCATAATGAATTTTAAATTTACGAAGACGCCCGATTAAATCATTACCGATAATATATTATTAATTATTAATTGGTTACATCGCGAAAGATAGTTTAGTTTTAAACTAACACAGTTTTGTTTACACGATGGTCACAGTAGAGAGTTATTCAAAATATAAAAATATAGAGATCGCCATCGTGACTATAAATTTGACCCTTATTCAGTTTATGAAGAATGCAACTAGCCGAATACAGTTGTATCTAGAAATTGAAAGCCCCTTTCTGTCTTCGTTTTCGGAATCTCCAATTCGTCGGCCCCATTTGATTGTCCTGGACGTCCCAGAGACCCAATCTCATGATCCATATTTCAGTAATACGTACTACATAGACCAGATGCAGTACAGACACTCATATAATGCACACGCATGTAGAGTCTGTACTACGTCTATCTGTGCCTACGATACAATGCTCACTTTACAAGGGAGTTTCACATCTAATTTAATTCCGCTATTACTGAAATTTATTATATACATATAGTATAATGTCTATTTTTTTGTAAATGTCGTGATTTCTGTTTTTATAGCACTCGTTGTTATATTATATTAAGTAGTTTCTGAAAATACTGCCCCGATTGAGGTGATATAGGAGAAGAATTTTATCAGTGAGGGCCATTTTACAAAGCAAGAAGCCTTAAATTCAATACGAAATCCTCTGGTAAGAAATATGTGTATAAGTGTTTCATCTTTTTATAAAAGTATATCCTTAAAGTAGTAGAACAGGGGAGAAGTATGGGGTAAACTGTTATATAGAATTTTCTTGAAAGCATGAAATTCAATACACATTCTTCTACACATGGACTTAAACGCGGTACCATTTGGCTTGGAAAGTAGGATCACTCCCATTCGGCAAAACTGGTCCTCTAAATGCAAGGATCCTTGATTTCGCTGACAAAAAATGGAGTCCAGGCAAGGATAGGATGATCCAGCGCCACCTTGGTGTAATCTACTTTTTACTAACATTCATTATCAACCGCTTATTTATGGTTGCCCTAAGGGTTATTTAATATATTATCTAAATAGGTATACTATATATTTGCTATTATATGCCTTAGCTACTGTAACATTTTATTACTTTTTTATAAAAAAATAATATAAATACGTTATTATAGCAGGTCTCCATCTTAATCGAATGTTTAATATTTGTAAAAATAGTACTTTCAATGTTCAAGGTAGTTAACTTTCAACATTAGTGGAACGGTACTATAGTTAGAAGTTGAAATACGTTTGTAAATTTCGACGCGTCTGTCAGCGTCTCGGTAGCTCAGCAGTCAGAGCACAAGCCCGGATAGCAAAAGGCTTGGTATTCCACCTAAGGGCTCGGTGGCGTGGTCGTTTTATACAGGCGTATTTTATATCTAGCTATTTTATAGCTACTGTATTTCAAAAGTTTGTAAAAGGATGAGATGGAATTACAAATAGGTGAGAATTTCTAACGTTAGTTAATTGTTCAACTGTAATTACTTTTCATTGACCTTTATTATTCGGGTGCGGTATTTTACTCTCCATCAAATAGGTGATTCAATTACCATCCGACCCGACTACGACGGCTGTATCGGTGCTGTAGCTGTGCGAAATCAACTTCCAATTATATTTGACAATAGTCTATAAATTATTTTATGCATATTTTACGGCTATTAATATCTTAAAGGGACATTTTAAATACTTTCAAATAATATTACGTTATAAAATGATAATAAAAGATTTTATCCCTACGGAAATGAATTTATCATAATATATTAATATATTTATAATCATCGAAGTGTAAAACACACCTCAATGAGTTAATGATTTTATCAAATTCAGTGAAATGATAACTTTTAAGATATTATCGAGTAGAAATATTCGTTCCAAATTTAAATTTTAGAGGGGGAGAAATTTTCACCCCGCAGATGACAGCAGCCATGAAACATTTTTTACTAGGGGGAAAGGGAGCATACCTAAATATATAAGTTGCGCTTTTTGTGACTGTCGTAGATTATGATATTCAAAGACTCTGATTTGTGAAAAAACCGCCATCACGACCGAAGGTAATTTTGTTTAATATTCAAGGAATTCATATTAATATTTCTTACATTCACAAAGATTAGCCTAGCCCAAAGTAAACACTGTAAGGCTTGGGTTATGGTTACTAGGGTAACGAATACACATACATATATGATACATAGATATGTAATACATATAGAAATGTAGATAAATACCCATGACTCAGGTACAAATGCTCATATTCATCACACAAACATCTGCCCCTTCCAGGATTTGAACTCAGGACCGTCGATGCGAAAGGCAGGATCGCTACTCTTACTACCAAACTATCCTAAGTCAGAACATATCCAACAAAATGAAAAAAATATCAAAATCGGTTAAGTAGTGTCGGAGTTCATCGCGGTTAAACACTGTGACACGAATATATATATATATATATATATATATATATATATATATTCATTTTTTTTAAATACTTTTCAGAAGTCTTAAAAAATCCTCAGATCTCTCTAAGCACTTTAAATGACCTACAACTCATGAATTAGTTAGAGGACCTTTTTATGAATTATATTTGCTAACAAAATGGGATTTTTTAACATCTCTTCCTACTCTGCTTATACAAACAGTTTACCAGGTCTACTAATCGGTGTTGTGGGCGTTGCGTGGTGCCACGCCTTTCGTTTAGCTGACGCTTTGGTGCAACGCTGCAACGTGGCCGCCAGTTAATTAGTGAACAAAATTAACTCTTGCCTTTGTTTAGTCCACTGGAAGCTATACGCCTTTGTTGTTTTACTCTAGTAACTAATTGAAATAATTGCTTTGACAGAATAGTCCCAATATTGAAGTCTAATAAATGCACGCATTTATAGTATATCAAGTAGATTTTATAAAATCAATATTAAATTCATATATTAATTCTAACTCTTCCGCGCTTCTTGCATATTTAAGTAAATCCACTATAGCCGGATTAACGACGCTTTTATTCTTTAAATCTATTACTTTAAACCAGTTCAGAAGATTATTCTATTCTGACCTGTCAATTTTTATAAAGCCCTCCAGAAAGCTGGTGTCTAGAAATTTATTGTGACTGTGGACCCTTCTATATCGGGAAAATGAAAAGAAGAATAGGGATGCGCGTTAAAGAACATGTAGCTTACATAAAACATAGACGTGACAATTAGTCTGCAGTGTGAGAGCATGCTACCCAACCAATACATTAGATTTGATAAACCACTAATCCTTACTAGAAAACAGAGATTTGTTCCTAAAATACTAGACGGGGCTACTGACATTAAGAAATATCCTAATTTTAACAAAGGTTAAGGTTCAAGTGTTCCACCTGCGTGAGATCCCATAATTAATAAATAATACATATAATATCTCAAACGAAAACGCCACTACAAGACCTTTGGATTTGTATAATATTATTATTACTAATTATTTGTTTACTATAAATATATAAATTGACAATTTATTTTTATAGATTAATCACAATTTTATTTGTATGAATTGAGTATTTAGAAACGGTTTCAAATGTTAGAGAATAGTAGTAAACGTATGACGACCATTATTTTAGTCATTCTGTGATCGCGGCCCCTGTAATGGAGTTGAACCTTCAGGATTACTTATAAAAACAAAAAAACATGTCGTAAATCTGCATAAAGTAAATAAGGTAAATATTCAAATTATTGACTTGATTTGCATGATACAAACAAGGTATCATTTAATTATAAGTGAAACAAAACATCACGTAGTCTAATTCAAAAGTTTTTATTGCACTCATATGGTAGATACAAATGGAATTACAAAAAAACAGCAGAACGGAACATGAACCTTGTATCGCAACATTAATTAATTTAATAAGAATAAAGTGGGAGAACCGGGTCTCGAAATGGAACGTGATATACTCATGACCTTAGAAGGGCATAGTAATATAAAATCTACAATTATATAACACAATAAAATTAGTATGATATTTTTAGATTTTAATGGATGAATGAATTATGATTGGAGAGAATATCACATCACGTTGACATTAATTTATGCAAATCAATTAAATATTCAATTTATTCACTCAATTGACATAAACTATAAAAATAAATGTATTATAATATCAATCATGTTGAAACAAATTAACCAACAAATAAAAAAATACATAATATAATAGTTATGCATTAATTTATCATAAAATGATTTTTCCTAATTACTAATTATTGAGTTAAATAAACTTTAAAGTTACTTAAAAATTGTTTACGAAATGATAATTTTCATCACATACGGACGCCAACTGAGTTAATCTAGTGAATTTTCTTGGAAAAAAATGTTACTAT
Source organism: Calamotropha paludella (assembly GCA_927399485.1). Taxonomy (NCBI): domain Eukaryota; kingdom Metazoa; phylum Arthropoda; class Insecta; order Lepidoptera; family Crambidae; genus Calamotropha; species Calamotropha paludella. Next base: position 23,733,068 of record OV656803.1, on the reverse strand, counting down.
TCCTCTTTTAGTACGTCAGATTGAAAACCAAGTAAAATGTCACTGTACTTACTATCACAGACGATTTTTTGAAGCTAGTTTAAATATTTATGGTATAAAATATCTCATCAATGTTTTTACTATTATCTGATAGATCTAAGTAATGAAACTACCACAAAATAATAAAGTTTCTGTATCGATTTTAGACCCCTGCCTTAATTATATTGAAGTTAAACTCATGAGAACCCAATTAAAATTGAGTGTCTTGCTGCGGCAACCGATTAACTCAGCTGTAAATAACGCACATGACAATATGACAAAATATACCTACTATCAAATTAAATTAAAACAAAACCTTTCATACGCATAAAGAGAAAAAGCCAAGTATTAATAGAAAATTATCATAATAAGTCAAACCCTGTGGTATTGGGTAATATTGAGATGACAAAATAAGGGATATGGAATGAATGGGTATGAATCCAGAAGATATGGCCATAATGAAGACTTAACGTTTCTGTACACGTTGTTATAGTATCATTACTTACTACTAAAGATGACGGATTCATGTTATCTTCGTAATTTGTATCTCAACAGCAAATTCAACTGACTAAGCAGCAAGAACCACCAAGTTTGACTTTGAGTGACCTAGAGGCATGAAATTTGGACAGTTTTTTTCACCTGATGGCAAGTGAACGAGTGAAGATACCTATGTATATTCACTCGTGACTTGAAGACCCTAAATTGTATTTGTTGACTCAGGCTAAAGAGTTCCTCGCCTTAGCGGTACGTATCACAATTGGAACCAGAACACTTAGAGCGACTCTTTGGTATATCAAAAGTGACGCCGATTTGTAAGTCTGGTTGTCCGATGAAAAAATGGGGACGGCGGAACAAGGTTGTATAATTCTGCTGCACACCTTCTGAAATATATCCTATAAACAACGGATAAACTAGCTACTTTCCGTCTATACTCTAGGTTTTTGGCCTCTTATAAAAAAGATCGTCATTTCCGATGAGCTTCTTGGCCCTCCTTTCGATGAACTCAAGCTTCTGGAGCTGGTACTGAGCGAAACCGCCCAAAGATGAGAACAGTTCTCCATAAACGATCGAACTTGCGCTTGGTAAACATCACTTCTCACCATCGCCAGAATGCAAAATTTTTTGAAGGTAATTGAGGCTTACTCTCAATGAAAGAATCAAAATTAAGAGATGGTGACAATAAAATACCGAGAAGCTTAAGATTTTCAATGATCGGTACGGATACATTTCGGAAAGTAGGAGTCAAGTCGAAAAGACTCCTCTTAACGTAGAAAGAAATATCTGGATCTTTGACGGATTAAACCTTACTAGATTGGAATGGCCCCACTCGGAAACTGCCTGCAGAGAATGGTACATGCGGGTGACCATCGCCTCCCTATGACGCTGTTCAGCATTGGCTCGTGCATCGGAAATATAGTTCTCTACAACCGTGTTGTCATCTGGGTACCCCAAACTACCGGGCGTAAGCAGGTTATTAATATGAAGTAGAAAAAGTGTTGCAGAGAGTTGTTGCAGACGGGACCCTGAGGGGCGCCAGCATTGATAGCTAAATGGTCCAACGAGCTACCGTCAATGACAACTCGTAGATTAAAAAGACGATGGAATGATGTATTACTACTATTTTTTACTGTTTAATTATATTTATAAAAACTCCCCTGCCAGCATCAAATTTTGTTATCTAAAAATGTATTTCTTAAGATATAATTGATGGCCGATACGCCACCAGTTCCCTAGCTAATATCTCTAAATACATATCAATGAATAAAATAAAAATGCTAGAGATTAAAATCTATTTTATATCAATCTGAATATATTTGATGACCGTTTGGTGCAACGGTAGCGGTCCTACCTTTCGCATCGACTATCCTGGATTCGAATCCCAGAAGGGGCAGATGTTTATATGAGGAATACGATCATTTGTACTTGACTCATATGTGTTTATATATATTTCTATGAATATAAAATATCAATGTATCATATATGAAATTATATCCGTTACTCTAATATCCATAACACAAGCCTTACAGTGCTTACTTTGAGCTAGGTTAATTGTAGGATATAACATAGCATATAGTAGCATGGTAAATATAGCAAATATTTATTAATGTGTAATATTTATTAATATTAACTAGCCATCACCCACCTGCTTCGCTGGGCTAATAATTATTTATTTTCATTGGTAAATATTATTATATTGAATAATTGATTTGATCGTCATTAAGAATGTGTCGAACATAAACGGTAAGGGCTAATTAGATATTTCGCTGTGCGAGCGTTGCTGTGTGCGTGAATTGCAGGCTTCACGCAAACAAAGAACGCTCTCATACGTCTATGGCCGTTGAAAAGCAAAACTTGGTAACTTACATTTGATTTGATTGATAGTGAATAGATTACTCATACGTTATTTTAATTCCAGCTCCATACTTTTTTCGTACTTGGTTTAAATTGAAAACATATTAGGTAAAAATTTTAATGAAATACCATTGTAAGAACTAAAACAATGCTATGTCAAAGGCTATAAATTTTAACCTTATATATTTGGATAAATCTGTTTTAAAGCTATCAATGCATTTTACGTTTCAAAATTGTTTATGTACATTATGAAAAATAAAAATAAATAGTTTAGTACAGTTATAATTTATACTTTGGATTAAAACAGTAGGTAGTGGAATAATAAAATGTATAAAAATATTCTACATTTAAAAAATACATCTAGAATTTCATTCATAATTTTGACATATTGCTGTCTGGCCGCTTGACTTGTTTAGTTAGAAGTCATACCAATAAAAGTTCTGAGGCTCACTTTCTCTCCTGAACTCCAAATTCCACCTTCTTTCTTAGGATGCTCTATTCGCTCGCATATATTTACTGGCAAACGTGTCCGTAAATATTTCTCTTTTCACTCCGTACGTTGCCAAAATTGATATAATTTCACAACTTGATTTAAGAAATATGCTAAATAATAATTTTCTGGACCCAAATGGTGAAATCTTAACAATGTCTTCGCTGTGAAGATAATATTAACGTTAAGGAAAATGGAACGTTGCATTAAAGCATTTTTTCAAATTATTGTTATTGTTACAAGTTTTTATATTTAAACTTTTACTTTTTTATTTTTATTACACACCGAGACCTATTTTTTTGTAGTAAATATGTAGGCGTTTGCCCACTATCTCATATGTCTCGGTGTGTCTGTCTGTAAATACATCTTGAAAGTTTGACAGACAAATCAATAAGCACCTGATATGTCTTGACAATAACTTCGGTTCTAGAGTCGAAAATTTAAAAAGAAATACATACAATTATCTATCTTAATCCCAAGTCTGGAGGCCAAGATAGGATCTACGATGGAGTGAGCTAACCCAGAACGGGTTTCTAAAGACGAACGGGTTATAAGTACTCGGAAATACGTGTTTACGTGTTTTAGGTTTTCTTCTTACTCTCAACAACCCAGAAGATTAGCAGCCTTTTCAGAATGCTGCAGATTTCCGGAAGCAATCCTGGAGACTGCAGAAGCTGTGCCCGCTGGTCTGCCATGCTTGTAAATTCCAAAAGTCTTTTGTCATACCCACAGTAAATATATGCTTGCTTAGAAAACAATGACCAGTTATTATGCCAATAACTTTAAGAAGTTGCGAGCATACTTTTTAGATGTCTCTTGAACTGTATTTATTGTTTGTTTACAACCTTTAAGTACTGATTTTCCACTTATCAAGGTGAGTTTTTTCTGTTTTAAAACGTTTAATTTGAGCTGGGGATATGGACAGTAGTGGTTCCGGTCCGGTATTTGGTATTTTTACTCGTTCAGTTACTGCTTCCTTGCCGAGGGAGTTACTGTGTTCTTTAATCCATTGCAGTTACTCTAATATTGGTTATATTAGATTGGATCGTGTCGTAACTGACATCTCTGGCTGCAACCGCACTTTGGTGATACTAATGCATTCTGCTTGAAAAATGGTTTTTAATTTACCGAGAGTAGATATTATTATCATATTCATGTCATTCGAGTATTCTCCGGCTCCAGTACATAACCTGATTTCAGTAATGGTAGAGCTATCAACTAATCCTGCAGTAAGTTGGATATTATATTTTTGATCAAAGACAACGTGTTGTCTATTGATGTGTAAAGCAGTGGTATTACCTTTAGGATTCCCTTCAAAACTGCCGAGTCTGTTGTTATATTTGCTTATAATCTTAAGGCGGCTGCCTTTTCCTCTTCCTGAATAACTAGGTTTAGATATCTAAGATTCAGGAGGTACTCAAGTGAAGCAGATGAAATTGTTCTCATTTGCTATTACGGTTGCTATTATGCTCGCTAAGCATTGCGACTTTGGAGTTCAGTTTTTACCGTGGTCACTTATGACCACCACTGATCCGTAAGTCAGAGCGTGTTTTCTAACTGAACTACATAACTATAGTGTAATTTTCGTATTGAAACCCTATCTTTTACAAACTAGTCTCTCTTGCATTCTCTAAAAGCTCGATAGATACTCTTTATTAAAAAAAATATTTATCGATATGATATGCCACATAGAAGTACTGCTAAGTTATCTTTGTCTTAACAAAAAAGACCTTATTTGAAAATTTGAGGATGTGGTTTAAATAAATGATTATAATAGAAAAATACTAGAAAAAATCGACTCGGGTCACAAGTGAATTCTCAGGCGGGAATTTTCTAGTATTTTTCTATTATAATCATTTATCTAATAAGATCGCATTGAAAATGCATAAAATATAAAAATTATAGATGTGGTTTAATTTTAACCTTTGTGGTTTAAACACATTTTAAAGAGTTCTGAACTTTATTTAGCACTATAACAATTTTATTTATTTTTTTAAAGTTCAGTTGTAACAAATAATTGTCATACGATTGTATATGTCGAACTAAAGCTAAAATCAGAACAGAATATTGGTTATTTAGTTCTTACACTTCCGCGCACATTACACATCAGAATAAACATCCTGTGATCACGGCTCCTGTAAAGAAGTCGAAACGTCAGGATTAAATATAAAATAAAATAAAACATGCGCAAAAATCCGTAAAAAAGTGTTTTATTTTGAGAATAATGGTTGGCAAAGCCATTAATAAGCGTACGTATTTGTTGTTCATAATAGACTTAATAATATATCATGCAACAAAAATAAAATAAATTACGTTTGAAATATTTTTAAAGTTACAAACTAAATGAGTACCTAACTTTGTTAAACGAACAACTAAATTTGAAACTATAAGCATAACATTCTACCAATACTAAGCAAAGTGAGAGAGTGACAGGTTTAGAAATTGAATGCAAAAACGCATTTTACTTATTTTGTCTATGATACGTAAACCAAGTTTCGATAATTACTTTATTTTTTCATTAAGTTTTGAAATCGTCCCACATAATGCTCAAAACATTACGACTATTAAAACCCAATCACGCCCCAGAATCCTCTGGTAATTGGGGTTTCACCGTCCCTAGCTCATGTAAATCTGTTACCGTTTTCCCTGTGTTTGTGCTGTTATGCCTTAAGTTACGAGAAATTAACTTTTTCGTGGACAAAATTAATAATTATAGCACAAGACACATTTTCGGGAGGTTTCCATCCAGCAATGATCATCTTTCTGCTGTGAAATGTGAGTAAAATAAGTAAATGATTAATAATCTTAATATCGTGGAGTTGGTAGGCATACCAACATAGTTAGGGGGACGATCACAGTGAAAGACCATATCTCTGAAAACGCTGTTGTCCATTTTTTAACGAGATTGGTCTTTGGAAATTACTTTCATTATTTTTTTAAGATTAAATTTTCTAGAGTAAAGGGTTGGTGTTAATCCACTCTACCGGACACAGCGCAGTTTTGTAGCTTATTTTAAAAGACTGATTTTTTGCTGATTATTTGAAGGGCGAAGAATTTCATCTGAGCTAAAATAAATTCTTTCAAGTACCACAAAACGACACCGGGGCGACGAGACGCGGTGAGTACACAACGTTTAAAACTTCTTTTCTTCTTATTACGGTTGACTAAATCGTAAAAAGAACCTCTATACTATCATGTTATAACTTAGACCAAGACCTAATATCGACAATATTCAAATGTGAGGAAAAAGGTTAGAGGTAAAGGTACGAGGAGGGGGATCAGATTTCAAAGGCTCGTGCTTATATTTTTAAGTATTATTCCTCTTGCAAGCGAAACAACAATATTAAAAGGATATAATAACATTTTTTTTTCTAAGGAGAACCCGGCAGACGAACTATGGTAGATAAAAGTTTTGGGAAATAATGGCAATCAATAAAAAAATTTAGCAATCAGAGTGAGAACATTCATTATGATGTGGATATATTTTTTTTATTCACATATTTTTTTAGTATGCGACCAACACTAGAAAATAATAAGGTCCTGAAGGTGACAATGAGAAGTCATAATTTTCTCATCCTTCAAAATTCTTTCGAAATGTCACAGTCTATTTTAATCAAAAAACATACCTAGGCACTTTTATCCTTACTAATATTATAAATCGGAAAGTGAGTTTGTTTGTTTGTTTGTTTGTTTGTTTGTTCCGCTTTCACGCCGTAACTACTGAACCGATTGCTTTGAAATTTTGCAGACGTAAAGATAAAAGTCCGGATTAAATAATAGGGTACTTTTTATCCTGGAAAAAATTGATATTCCCGAGGAAAAACAAAAATATTGTTTGTTTGATGGATGGATTGTAGATGGCGCTGTGTGTCGTTTAAAATAAGGTAAAATATTGCAAACGAATATAAACATGTAAATTTAGAAGCTAAATGATACGATAATGAATCCCCGAAAATTAGGAATTCCCGAGGGATGACGTACAATTTGTTTTATCGTCTAAACAGTTTTTTTTACATCTACTTATATGTTGCAAACGAATATGAACATGTAAATTTTGAAGCTAAATGATTCACTAAATGACTCATTCCTCGGATTCCGATTATTCCAACAGACCTCCCATTTCCATTTTAAAGACTACAATTTCCTATAAGGGTTTCATTTGCAATGACCATTAATAAAGCACAAGGCCAAACTCTAAGGGTTGCTGGAGTACACTTGGAAAAACATTGTTTTTCGCATGGTCAGCTCTATGTAGCGTGTTCCCGGGTTTCCAGTGCCCAAAATCTGCATGTTTTTGCTCCACACGGGAAAACATATAATATAGTGTACCATTCAGTTTTGGTTTAACAACTAATTGCATCCAGCGTTACATCGCGCTTCTTAGATTTTTCCGTGGGAATGAGAAGTTTTCTTATACACTCGGCGTCAAAAAAATCGCACCTCTAAGAAAATCACGTTCAAATGGCATTAACTCTGGATATGCACATGCAGTCGTATTAATTATAATTTTATTTAAAAGGTTACTTAATTAACTTAATAAAAAAACATTATTTTTCATTATCAAATAAAACCTAAAGCAACAAATAAAGGGTCACAAAAATTCTAAGGAAATTTTGCTGCTCGGGAGAGTCGCGAGTTGCGCTAACTTTGTGGGTATAAAGAGGTCAACACGGGTTCAATGTGGGTCATTCGCTATTAAACCGTTGAAGGGGACACACGCACTGATTTTACTGAAGAAAGAACATCTGGAAAATGGACACTACAGCTGATGAGGCCGCTCAAGTGGTTGCACTACTGCAAGCAGGGGTGCGGCAGTGTGATGTCGCCCGGCAACTGAATCTGAGCCGTTTTTCGGTTCGTAGAGTCTACCAGCGCTTTTTAGAGACCGGTGGCTATATCCGGCGACATGGGTCCGGTAGACGTCGCTGCACTTCGGAAAGAGACGACCGGTTCGTTGTGTCGTACTCTTTGAGAAATCGCTTCTCAAACGCTGTTCAGCTGCAACAGGAGCTCCAGGCAGTTCGCAGACGCACCGTGAGTGTATCCACGGTTAGAAGAAGACTGAAGGAGAAGAACATAGCAGCCCGCAGAGCTGCTACAGGTCCAAAATTGACTGCAGCGCACCGACGAGCCCGCTTGCAGTTTGCTCGCGACCACGTCGATTGGACCATTGAGCAGTGGGGAGCTGTTCTCTTCTCAGACGAGACACGAGTGTGTCTTTTCTGCAACGACCGACGAAGAAGAGTATACCGGAGGCAGGGTGAACGTTTCGCTCAAGCCTGCATCCAGGAGACGGTGGAATATGGAGGCGGATCCTGCATGTTCTGGGGCGGTATGTCGGCTGCCGGCAAAACCGACCTGGTCTGCGTCTCCCGGACCGGAGGTGCTCGCGGACAAGGGTCGCTGACTGCGCGCCGCTATATCACAGAGATCCTGGATGTGCATGTGGTCCCTTTTGCCGAATCTTTTGGCGAGGGGTTCACATTAATGCACGACAACGCTCGCGCACACACTGCAGCCATCGTGAACGACTTCCTGCGGAGGTCCCAAATTCCTGTGATGCAGTGGCCAGCGAGAAGTCCTGATCTGAATCCGATAGAGCACCTCTGGGACCATCTTAAACGTAAGGTTCGATCTCGGGATCCGGCTCCTTCGACTCTAGAGGAACTCCAAACCGCGGTGATTGAAGAATGGGGTCTTATCCCTCAAGAAGAGCTCCTGAAGTTGGTGAGGTCTATGAGGGACCGTATGGAAGCCGTCATCAGGGCAAGGGGGGGTAACACTAGATTTTGAGTTAATTTTAAGACACTTTTTGTACATTTTTTTTGTAAATTATCGATTATTAATTAGGACTTAATTAAGATTTTTTATTATTTTTCAAATTTTTATGCTTTTTGTATAATTTTAATTAAAAAAAAGATTGCACTTAATTGTTGTTTGATGCTCCTTTTTGTTACCTTTCTAATGATACCTAACACTATCCTCTATATAAGGTTTAGGAATTTTTGAATAAGATTTTTATAAGGTGCGATTTTTTTGACGCCGAGTTTAGTTGTGCTTTATACCGCAATATAACCGAATTCCACGCGGGCGAAGCCGCGGGCGGAAAGCTAGTATACTATATAATAAACACGGAGTCCACATATTGCAAATAATACAGCAATATAAAATATTTGTTTTAAATACATAGAAATAAAGTTCGCATCCCATTTGTTTTGTTAAATATTGATTGTGTACACTAATAGTAATCATACAATCTTCTGTCTCCATTAAGAATTATTTTAAGAAAATCAAGATTTTATTTAGTTCTGTGCCTATATTGTATTCCATAGTTAACAATCCCCACTACCCAGAATACTTGAATGCAAATTTCAGTATTTGTGTGATTCACATAAGCGCTAACTTCGCTCTGCTGATTTTCTTGTTCTATCTATTTCTCTCTACCGTTCTGGTTTTGTGTCAAATTCTTTCACGTCTCTGAAATGGCCTCCCAGACTCTATTCGTAGCTCTCCCAGTAGGATTACGTTTAAAAAAAAAGTTCACGCTTTTCTCACTGATGGTTTATAGTAGGTAATAGTAAAATCGAATCATCACATTATTGTAATTTATTTAATGTATTTAGTTGTGTGTATATATAAATTTGGTTTATACATGTAGTGCAATATAGTTGTATACGTATATATTTATACGTATTGTAGAGAATAGTATATTAAATTGATAAGTTTAAGTATATAACTCCATTGTATCAGCTTTTAATTTTCTTTTACCCAAAGTTTGACTGGGAGAGAATGGAATTAGTCCGCCTTTTGTACCATTTTATATTTATGGTGAATAAAGCTTTTTAAATAAATAAATAAATAAATAAATAAATATATGAGAAAATTGCCCACCCGATCTTACGACAATCGTATATTGTATCAGTATAATCTACCCATATGCCGTATTCCATTAAAATCGTTCACTCATTTTGTCGTGATTATGTAAGTAACATAATAATCTAAATTTTAAGTCAGAGTGGCTTCCGGGCATAAATTTATTTTTCCAAACAATAAGCTTGCTGCTTTTTTTATAATTCACAACTGCCTGTCTCTTGACGTCAGGATCACAATTGGCACATTTTTCATGAGCTGTCCGATTCGCCTCGGTATAATTATGGGTATATTTTTAGCAACCGCCTGCTTAACTTCACGATGAACATGGGTATATTTTTAACACCTTCCCTATTAACTTTAGGGGGATTTTTGGAAAAATTTTTAGCTGCAGTTTTCGTTTCCTACGAATATTGTCGGTGAACTCTTTCTGCGTTTTTGCCGGAACTACTTACGCCAGATTCTTCAGATCTATCCATACTTTTTATTAACTTACTCAATCACTTTCAAAGATAAAATTATTTCAGTATAATTCGGGGCAGAGCTGTTGATTACATTCGACGAAAGTTTTTATTTAAACTACTGATTCCGGAACATGTTGCTCAAAGTTATCCACTCGCTATTGCATCAACAGGAATCAACAAGTCAAAATGTCCTTCATTTAAATGTCTTGATTGCAAGACTCTCCAAATTTTGCAATAAGTCTACCCTCTAGAAACAATTGGAATTGAAATGGTAATATTTCTTCAGCTTCTTTAAGTTTACAAGTTGTGCCATAAGAATGCAACTTACCCATATTGGCTAGATTATCGTTCAGTCGTCAGTTTCGTACCATAAGGGATCCCAGATCGGACCACTCAGCATCGGATTTGTAATCCTTCAACGGCGACTGTTATAATTTATGCCGTCCATTTTTCAAACAAACGTAAATTTAATTTACTAACAAAAATAAATCTTAAATAATTAAAATGAAACTTTGAAATACATTTGAAAAATATCTCAACGAAATAGGTATTTTGAATTTATTTGGTGTCAGAATTTATAACAAAAAATCAAATGAAAAAGAAAACGCTCAGAAATAAATAATCTGAGAAAAGGAACATCAATCGAGCAGCATAAAACACAGAAAAATTCGTACATTTCATACGTGCTACAAAGACAACTGCCCTCATGTGCCCATTCAGGTAGCCAGCCATACCTAATCACGGACCATACCGTACTGCGTCTTCGAAACAAATTATTGTTTCATCGTTTTTCGTTTGATGCTGCTGGCGTTTTTTTTTATTTATTTTTTTCATTATAATTTCTTCTGACTCTGGTCAGAAACTTTATATATCTAAATTTTTATTCTTGTCTTGATTAATTTATAGGTATATATACTTATTTTATTTTGTGTTTTTTGATTTTATTTACATGTATTGAGGTTTTATCATTATTTTTTCCACCTACGTCTTATTCCTTTCGATTGCGGCTTTTACTATTTCGACAATGTATACTAGCAGGTGTCCTCTTATTTCTTGGTTTCGAATTATGTCTCTAAATGTGTCTATGTTAATTTTATGTTTTATTTTGGTTGCCAAATTCATCCCTTCCAGGGTATGTTTTGGACATTCTGTTAATAGGTGGATAATTGTCTCTTCCTTGTTGTTATCACATATGCTTGGCGAATCCTTTTTCTTAAACCTGTGTAGGTAATAAGAAAAGCCTCCATGACCGGTGAAGGCCTGGCATAAGAGATGACTGGATTTTATTTCCATGATTGTTTTGTGCGCCGTTTTAACATCCGGGAAAAAAATCTTCGTTACTTCGGCTGTTTCTCCATCTTCGTATCTCTTCTGCCAGGCCTTCACTGATTCCTCGCGCAGTATTCTTTTGATATGTGATATTGGGCATAAGTCGTATTCTGGGGCTATCTTCTTGCGCAGTGCAGCTTCTTTTGCCAGTTGGTCGGCTCGTTCATTCCCTGGATAGCCTACATGTGCCTTTAGCCAATAGAAAGTGATTGTTTTTCCGTTGCCTTTATAGCGTGTTGTTGTCTTTTATTTGAACTACCAGGGGGTGAAGATTTTTCGCATTTTTGAGTGACTCTAGAGCAGATCTAGAGTCACTCAATATTGCTATTTGAGTGTCACTTATGCCCTTTGCTAACTCCATAGCTTTATTTATTGCAAGGAGTTTTGCTTGGTATACAGAGCAGTAATCGGCCAATTTGTATTTACCTGTTTTAATTTCTTTTCCGTTCTTCCAGACTGAAAGTGCGGCACCTACTTTTCCATCTACTTTGCTCCCGTCTGTGTATATTTTTATTGTTGATTCTATAAGTTCCAAGTCTTCAAGTTTTGCGTCTTCAAGGGTTTTAAAATCGGTACTAGTATTTATTGAAGGACGTGGATGGTTCAAATGTGATTGTTTCATTTCTATTTTTCTGTCTGCTAGCTGTTTGGTGTGTCGGTTTCGTTTTATTTCATACAAGGTGGCGGCTTCTTTAATTCGCAGATCTAAAGGCAATATACCGGATAATATTAGTACGGAGTTTAATGATGTTGTGCAATATGTTTTACTTATCTTTTGTCCGAAGCCTCTTTGAATAGCGTTGAGTTGTTTGTTTATTCCTATTTTATCAGATGCCGTTTTCCACACACTAGCTGCATACAGAATTATTGGCTCGATTACTGCTGTGTATATCATGCGTATCACTTCCGGATTCAATCCCCATGTAGTTTTTGCCATTCTTGCTAACTGCCCATAGACATTTGCGGCTTTTTTGCACGTGTTTGCCACATGGGAATTGAAAGTAAGTTTTTCGTCGAATGTAACGCCGATGATTTTTACTTCCTTTTCTGGTGTGATTTTCTCTCCTCCCATTAGGAGTATGGGGGTTTGATATTTTAGCTTTCGGGTAAAAGTAATGGATTTGGTTTTTGATGGAGCGAACGTCAGTTTATTTTCTTTCCCCCAATTGAAAATGTAGGATAGGATTGGGTTTGCTTGGTTTTCTATGGCTGATTCGTTAGGTCCTGTGAATATTAGAATAATATCATCTGCGAAAGCCTGGCATTTAATTCCATCTGCCTCCATCTTATCAAGGGGTTCAGTAGGAGGTTCCAAAAAGTGGGACCACCTATTGAACCCTGCACGCATCCTTTGGAGTTTTTGTGTTCACATTTACTGTTGGCGTAATTAAGGCTTACCCATCTGTCTTCCATATAATTATCAATTACCTTTCTTATATTGATCGGACAGCCTTTCTCGGCTAAGTGCAGCCTGATCATAGACCACCACGCAGCATCAAAGGCACCCTCTATGTCAAGTGAGGCAACTGTGACCATTTGCTTATTCAGTATACCTTTGTCAATCTCTTTTTTCATGTCATATAGGGCGTCTTCGGTGCTGCGCTGTGGGATGAATCCGTATTGTTTTGGATTAATTTTTGGGAGTATATGGTATCTTACTCCATTCATTATTAATTTTTCATAAATTTTCCCCAGAACTGGGAGAAGACCTATGGGACGGAAGGACTTTGGCTGGGTATAATCGGATTTACCCGGTTTTCGTATTGTAATTATAACTGCCTTTTTCCATTCCTTTGGAAAGACGGATAGCTGCAGACATTTGCTGCTGGCGTTAGAGTGGCTTTGGCACACACCCTGCTTGCGTTGTTGTAAGTACAAGATGCCTTTGGATTCTCAGCAGCGCTGTTACGCGAGGGATAGCAGTATATTTTGCAAAAATGCCTATTTAATATGACAGGTTAGTTATAACCGTTTAGCTATCATCCTCATACATTTATTACGTCCAAGGCCAAATCATATTATTTGTTAACGTCACGTTAAAAAATATCTGTATGTATATAGGCTGTCATGCATTTTAAGTCATCTCTATAGTTTATGGACTTTTGGAATGACATGTGGAAAGTTCATCAATTCTTCTTGAAAGGGGCGTGGGTAAAAGCCTGTAATACTTTTTCTAGGTTTTAATTACCATAACTTAAGTAAGTATTAATAAAACAAATTCTTTAATTCAATTATTAATATAAAAATATTAAGTATGATTTCTAGGATTTTAATTAAAGATACTTTTTACTCTTATTTTTACTCTTTCTAGCTGACCCGACCATGCGTTGCTAAGTTATAAATTAAAAGAATCCTATCTTATGTCCTTAGTCGGAATGAATCGAGCAAAATGAAAATAAAGAACATCAAAATCGGTTGAGCAGTTACGGGGTTCATCGCGGTCAAACAGTGTGACACGGATTTTTTATAGATATAGATTTAATCCTTTTTATCAAATTACATTTTTTAGTGAGGTAATAATGTTTAGTGTTGTGATTCTATTGTGCATTTACAAAATGTACAAATGTTTATCATGTTCAAATCGGATAAATTTCTAACGCTATATATAAATTCAAGTAGGCGATAAGTACAAGCACTAACTTTAAAAATAAAATAAAATGAAAATAAACTTTATGATGACAGATACAATCAATCGGCTAACAATTTAATGAGGGTTTCAATATATTCTTTAATAAAAGAAGTCACTTGAACTGTCCTGTACAAACACACTTGTAAAAAAAGCCTAAGACTATGCTTTATTTAGACACTTTAGTGAATTGTGAATGATACTTACAACTAAATGTTTAAGTAATAACCAATATTCATAGTATAGTAGGCATATAGTGTACTAGTGTATATTAATATTCTAGAAATGGAGGCTTAGTGAATTGAGAGCACATACCTATATTATTACTTTGCAGATTACTCCAATCTACTGACTAGATGGCTGACTTTCTAGAATGAGACCCGACTACTACAACTTTGGCGATTTTTAACTTAAATGATATCGGGTATGACACCTTTCTTGGTTTAGGGTTTTTTCATTTCCAAATTACACAGAAAAGCAGTTCGGCTTCTAAGTTTTTAAATTATCGTTTTTTATCTTCTGAGGTTAGGTAGCAAATCAAAAGTGATGCTAACCCACCAACCTGTTTAACGTTTTGAGATTCTGTATCATGTGGTTAACACGATACAAAGGTTTCATTCTTTCTTCTAGATGTTTGTTTTCTAGCGGTATCTGTTGTTGCATATGGCGTACACTAATGAGCTGCATTCCACTTAGGTACGTTTCAGGATCTCCTGAAACGTAACTTAGTGGAATGCAGCACATTAGTGTACGTTGTATCTACTAGTAATACTACATTATAGATATTTGATAAAATTACATAATTTGCTTAACATTATTACAATATTTAATCTCTATTTTGTTACAATCAAAAGCCAATTTCTTTTACCCTCTAAAATTCTACGATACATATTCTACCCAGTCTGTCTATAAAAGCAATCTATGATTTCTTATATAGCTATAGCTGTCTGCCCACATCAGAATTTATGTAAGCCTATAATGTAATAGGTAACCGATTTTTCGTAGACGATAATGAAAGAGACTGCTATCGATCTAAAAATAAGCACACATTCTGCTTAAATTTCATTTCCAATTAAGTCAGAAAAACGTTATGTATTCAAAGCGTAACGTAGTATGCTAACAGTTAATAACAGTAATTGTTAAGTTCCCTTTGCTGAGTTTGTGACTGTAGTACACAAAAGAAAAAGCAATTTATGCAGCACGAGTAGATAACCAAATTGCTTATTCAGTTTACACGATAGAATATTAACGCACGGTCAACAATAGAAGTTATTGTACACTGTACTTTCATAATATGGTTATTTTTAAAATCAGTTAAAAACATCATATCCTTTCTAAATCATCAACAAGAAAGTAATAAAGTTGTACAGTGCAAAATAAACTAGAGGTACGCGTTATAACGATATATGAGATTTTGTTAAAGCAGAGTCACTATTTAAACTAGCAGTTTGTATTACATTGACTTCAGCAAATAAATTCGGCTTCGGTCTTCAGAGCTATATATAGTAGGTTATCTGTATATATAAGAGGCGTAGTCCTGAGTGACTGACAGACAACGTACATCCCAAACCGCTAAACCTGGAGGCTTAAAAATTTGAGGGAAGAAATGATTTTCATAATTCGACTCTGGAAATATGTCACTTTCTAAGTCAGGGGAATGAGTTTTTAAATACATGCTTTCGGTAAAAAGCAAAAGTACTGATTTTTAGAGTTTTCGAAATTATTACCCTTAAGGGAGTAAAAAAGGGTATGAAACTTTGCATGCAAATTTCGCCAACATGGAAGACAACTTTTTAAGTAAGTCCGTCAGTATTGAAACAAGCTTGAACTTTTTAATACACAGGTCCTCCTGGTAAGAATAGCTGTGCTATAAAAATGGTACAAAATGGGTTGAAATATTGAATGCGAAATTTACTAGTTTTAAATGATAAGTGTGAAAAAATCTAGTAAGGCTTTTAACAACAGAAGAGAAAAAATAACATACAGAATACACGTATGTTTATTTTTTGGCCTTCAGTCGATAAAAAAGGGAAACTTTCATTGGTAAACTCTGTATGTCCTAAGTAAGAGACATGCCATTGGATATCAATAAAATAGAGTGAAGGTGGTAACAATGTAAACTGGCTAAAACTTCATTGTTCCCAGAGGAAGTGAGATATGTAATTTTAGTGGCAAACCGAAAACCACGTGGGTGACACCACTACGTACACGTAGTAATTAGGTACTGCTATAACGAAACTTCAACATTTGACTACAGCATTTCAAAAATAACTTATGTTAACTTAATAATATATGTATTGTTTTAATCTTTCATGGTCTCACACATTTGTATTAATGAAAATAAATCAATATCAAAGTCTCCAAAAAAACGTATCAATGATCCCGTTTTATTAATTTAATATTTCAATACCATCGGTATTTTATTATTTTACTTATTATATTCAATAAGTTTAATGCAGGGTTATGTTGGTTACGTCTGTGCCTGCGCCGATCTATAAAGAACATAAGCAAATAAAAAATGCTTAATGCTCATCACAAAAATATATGCCTCTTCCAGACACCAGCCTCTTTACAAAGTTTCATGCCTCTAGTCCAATTTGCAAAACACTTTTTAGCCCATCGCAGACACCCCTTTTACGGCCTTCTCGAACGCTGTTAGTATTTACTCTTGCTTTGAAAACCGTATCGCTTTCAGTAGATTTTTTATTTAAGGGACTAAAAAGAAGTCACACTGTGTCAGATCGGGACTGTAAGGACGACGTGAACTTTAACAGATGCAGTGTCCCTTCAAATCCCTCGTTTTCAGTGCTGACTACGCAGTTGCGTTGTCGCTATACCTAAAGCATTAAAAGATTCTGACAGACTTTTCGTAATATACCATTCGGCGTTAATGCTGCTTTCATTTGTTTATAAGTAAATAGTATAAGAAAGTTAATATACCTAGTAGCGATACATTTTATCCCTACGCTTCGCTATAACTTCTTTTTGATAGGCGTTGGTTCGGTTTGGATTGACTGACGTTTTATTTCTGGAACGTATTAATAAATCCGGGATTCTTTATTTGTCACAATGTGGAAACAGTTTGAGACAAGCGTAACTATCCTTCCCACGTGAAAGTACTCATGTAGAATCTTGTAAAAGCTACCTTATTCAATCTACAATATAAGTGGAATCTTTCTTCCTCTTTTCTTAAATTAAAATGCTAGCACGTTTTCTTGATAACAGCAGTCGAAGGTCGACCACTCATTCATTCGTCCTCCAAAGTCAGACGACCCCGCTTGACGTCGTTATACCAACCGTAGTTGATTGCTTTAGAAGGGCCTTCATCTTTAAATACCATTTCAAGTCGATCAAACGACTCGGCTGGTTGGAGGCCACATTTGAAATCGTAGAAAACTATCGCAACAAAAATGTTCTCGACTCAGATACCTTTTTCAATGATTATTCATTCTAATTGCTCAAAAAAAATGTGGAGATGGCTTCGAAATTAGACATTCGAAAATAGTCAATTTTTTTTGTTATATTATTTTTATTTTTTATAATAATAATTGGCGAGAGCCTCATATAAAAAAACAAGTTTTCGCAAAACTTTCTGAGGTGAAGGAACCGCAACCTTTAGCATCAACACATTTTTTTCTGGATTTAATGATTTGATCTTCAATAAATATTTTATTGTATAAAGCTCTGTGGCAGTACCGCATTTAAATAATCAAATGCTTTAGTTTTGCAACGAGAAGCAGACAATATTAAATAGGCATAAATCTATCGTGTATAAATACATTACTTATTTTTTATAGATTTATGCCTATTTCATATGACAAAATTAAGTTAATGCAGAAATACTCTCCAGCCTGACGATAACCAACGACTAGTAACTTAAGTATCTAAACTAATGAGTTTTATTGTATCACACTAGCCGTATGGAAGGTACTTTCTAAGTAGTAAGTAGACTACAGGAAGCTGTTAGTTTGAACTGAATCGTCTGTGCACTTAAATGTCCGGCCACAGGAATCACTCCGTTTTATTAGTATTTGCACATAAATACGAAACGTAAAATGTTCAGCAAAAACCACGATCTGTTTTAAAGTGGTTGTTTTATGTCTATAAGCACTTAGTGTTAAAATTTCACCTATTTGTAACTTAAAAAAAACATAGATTTAATAACTTTCAAATAGTTTATTTGATGGTAAATTTAATATATTACTATATAGTCATATATAATTTATAATGAATATGTATTTGTGTATATAGTATGATGAAATGAGAAATATTACTTTTTTCTAGGAACCGAGCACTAAAATAACTACAATAAGAAGACTCGTAACATACAAACAACATGGAAACAGATATAAGATTTAAACTTATAACCAGATGCAGATTAGTATTGCTCGTAAATAAGAATGTTTCATATATGAGTAAAGTTTTATAAGTCCACTTAATAGATTATTATAGGTAAAATAACTGGAGTATTTTATGAAAAGTTGTGGACTTAACCTTTGTTTACAACAAAGAACAAAAATTAATTTAATTAATAAAATATTCCCCTTTAAGTTAATTCCGTACACTGTGACCAGCAGAAAAATATCTCGATATGATATGATGAATTTTAATAGAAATATACCATAAAAAATCGATTTGGATAAAACTTTGTCTGAGGCGAGACTCGTATCCTTGCGGATACGAGTCTCGCCTCTTGGATGACCGGTCCACTGCTTTTCCAATTGTGCTAACTAGGTTGTTAGCGCCCGTCCAAATTTTCTATTACTTTTTACTTTATTTTTACGCTGTAGGCCAGCGTTGCTTCATCAATAAGAGGAATATCCTCGCATTCGGGTACAGCACTCTTTTTTTAAATCTTAATGTTTTGACTCCGTTACAGGAGCCATAATCGTAAAGATAATGGTCGTCAAACATGTACTTTCGGGAAGGGCTTCCGAATGTCCGAACTGGTTGGTTAAACAATCAAATAAAATGCAAAATTTTATTTTTATAAATTTAAAGTTAACAACGTGCGATAACGTGGAAGTGTAATAACAATCATTTAAATGATTCTAAAGTTTTTTATTATCATATAAGATAGCAATGAAAATTACAAAAAAAAATCATAAATTATATGCCTGTTTAATTTTAACCCATTGTTATTTTAACAATCTCTCTTTTTTTCTATTTTATGCATACCTGATATAAACATAAAAGTTCCGACGAAGCACTACTATTATCGCTCTTTGTACTACTATCTCTCTTTACATAACACGAGAAAGAAGTTTGGATGGCTTTTAAAATAAGTTATTATAACTTCACTTACATATGCACATAAAATCGTTTCAATAGTACCAAAAAGAAAAAAAAAAAATTTGTCAAACACAATTTCTCATGGACAATACTATATTAAAAGAGCTCGACTGAAATCATAAAGGTATAATAAGAGTGGAAATTTTATCCATTATTGCAAAACAGATCCGTGCTAGGATTATGAAGAAAATAAAAAAAATGGTTGTTTGACTCGGTTTACGGACGATAATTTTACGTGATAACGTCATAAAACGATTATGAAAAGTTGCATACTTTTATGAATTGAATTATTATTTCTCAAATATCATTATTTTGTATAATACAAAGAAGTTATTTTTTTTCGATAAATTTACATTTAGTTGTAATATACAATGGAAACCATACTTCACTCTATAAACAGTTGACAAAACAGTTCACGTCATTTTTTTTTAATTCAAGAACTAATTACCTAATTTGCCGCAATTGTTGTTTAAATAAACAGTGGAAACCACAGTAACTTTTCACTTACAAAACAGTAGAGAGATAGATGCGTTATATGTCGAAACTTAGGCCAAGCGTGCCTCTCTATCGCTTGTTCTGCGTTCTCGCTTGCTCACTTGGCTCAGGCGGAACGTGACACTTTTTCATGCCTGGAGCCGGCGTTCATCGATTTATAAGACGTTGTCACGTCAAAAAGTAATAGCTACCATTGTAAGGCCACAACTGGTAATTTATAAATAATAAGGCCAACCTATTATTGTCCATTATGTTATTTGAAGCTTTTCTTACGGTGTGCTTCGAATTCAATAATAACTTTAAAATGTAAAATTATAAGTAATAAAGAGTTGCATCGAATTTAGCACCAAGCTTAATATTTCTTGGTGCCTAAATACAAAACTTAAATGTGATTTTTAAAGCGATTAGTAGTGAAATAGTTTGTTTACATGGTTTCTAAACCCTTGAACTATGCAAGAACGCTTAACTACTTAAACTTCATTGTATATAGTGGAAATATCTAGACCTTTTTTAAATTAAGGGTACAAGAATACCTGAACTAACGAAATAGTTGTAACCAAGATCTATAGATACAGATAGAACAAATGGGCCTAGCAATGAAGAAATTACTCAAGAATGGGACTGACAATAAAAATGTCAATAAAGCATACTTTTAACAAGAGATTTGGCGTTATTTAGACTATTGCATTTTGTTTCGAATCATATAAAAAATTAATGTTTTTTTGGGCAAGTTATAATCACTACAAGTCAAAATAACCCCAGAGTTCTTCCGCTGCGCACTACGGTATTTAAAATTTCTGATTTAACGTAAACGTATTTTGAAATACATTTGTTTTTTTATTATAGTTGTTTTTATTAAATAATTAGACATACATTATTGCGAAAATTAAAAATAATATAAAATGCTTCGTTTTTCAATACTAGCGACCCGCCTCGGCCTACGCAGTAGTTGAGTATGCCTATACGGTTGTCTGACGTAGAATCGCATCAGCTCGATGAGTTGAATATGATGAATGATGACAAACAAGTGACATCACATCGGACGATTTCCTCTCAAATTATTTTTGGCTCTATTTGACAATTTCTTTTATTTTTATTATATAAAAATAGATTTAAAGGAAATAAACGAGACTATTAAACTTGTAATTGCAAAACAACTCAATGTTATTTGTACAACACACATTGATATATATGAAAATACTAATGGATATGTGGAAACAGAGTTTAGAATACTTACAGGTTAGTTTTTGCTTTGATGAATTATATGTTTTTTGTTGAAAATAATTTCTCATTTACATACAAGAAAGTTACACAAACTACCAAGCTAAATATACTTTTCTTTAAATTAACAAGAAAACTTGTGTAAAATGATGTAACCATCGTTCTTAATATTTTATAGCGATTACTCCTAAGATATTCATTTCAATTATATGATATTAATGACAAAAATTATAAGCAAAAAATGCTTAAGGTAACTAAAATATTTAATTTGATAAGTATCCGTCTAAATAGCTATCCAAATATCGCATTGTACGTAACCATTTTTTTCATAAGATAAATTGCGGTATAGTTGGGTATCCTTAAAAGATAAATATATGCCATCAGGGGTTTTCTGTAGATCTGTAAAAGAGAAATATTCCACCATTTATTGTTTTGTTAGAGCCAATGAGATTAGGCAGCGTTTACGAGGAAAGCTACCAGGGGGCTTGATTTTTTCGACTCTTTCAACAATTATTGTTATATTTAAACTTATTTACTCAAAACTTTAAGAAAAGATATACCTAATCCTTTTTCATGAATCACTCTATCTATTAGCGAAAACCTCATGAAAACCCGTTCATTAGTTTCTTAATTCATTGCGAACAAAAAGACAGACCGACGCGGCGGAGGACCTTGTTTTACAATATGCAGTGATGAGCATTTACAGTACGTGCATTGCATATCAACAGCCATGCCTTGGCTTTTTAACAAAAAAAAAGTCATAAAAAGTTATTTTTATCTCCCTTTAATCATGTGTTACGTTAAACAAACATAGTTTAAACATAGTTTAAAAAGTTAAGAAACCTTTCGTGCAATAATATGTATGAACACATTATATACAGAACTGTCACACACAGACAAATAAAATTAAAAGAAACATGATTATTAACTTCATATTGTAATCGTTTTTGTTCATAAGTGTATTTTAACAGCCTTCTTTTAAAATTTACAAAAGTAATATAACTAGTAAAGTTATAACACAAATACCAGGCACCTTTTGGTTTAGCTCGTTTCATTGTGGATTCTGTTTTGGCCCCCGGGCTTGATTGGGATCAAGAGCTAACCCATCCTAAATAATAAAGAAACCTCTA
This sequence comes from Calamotropha paludella, assembly GCA_927399485.1. Taxonomy (NCBI): domain Eukaryota; kingdom Metazoa; phylum Arthropoda; class Insecta; order Lepidoptera; family Crambidae; genus Calamotropha; species Calamotropha paludella. The sequence goes on along the minus strand of OV656803.1, from coordinate 23,710,781 downwards.
CCGAAAAACGAGCCCCTTTTTTTAAAGCCTGAATCTTGGAACGGCAAGTTTATTTTTCTTGTATTTATTGTATTGATAAATAAACACTCCTATTTATATAAGTATAATAATATTTCCTAACATACATAATATTTCATATAAATATTGAGACACAATTGTTAATATTTTAATTTCCTTAAAAAGTTGTCGAAGCAAATCTTTAAATCGTAAGTTGTATTTTTTGTCGAATTAATTAATATACCCCTTATCAACTATCCTCACTACACTATGAAAATAACAAAATAATATTATACTTGCCTATTCTATTTCAGTCAACGCAGAAAAAATATCCGATACTTACCTAAAGTGGATAGGTTTATGGACGCCAAATATTTTGTAATAATAATTTTCATAAGGCGGACGAGAGTGTATCAGTTAAAATAAAGTTTGCTATATCACTAAAAGAGTGTTGTTCATTTAGATCTCATTATTGAAACTAACGAATTTTCTTGCGCCCCTTCTAATGGTCAGTTAAAAGACATTAAAAGACAAATATCGGATCAAAAGAACTAAGTGCATGCATGCAGTGCATTTAAATAAAGTTTATTTTCGTTTTTGTTTTCGTTTTTAGGTGCGATGAAACATCTTAAGCAAGTTGGTAGATATCTAAAATTTATAAATATGATGATTACTTAGTTTTTTCCTGTTTAAAAACAACCGTTAGAATAAAAAATAAATGAGACTTACATGCAAATCGAATAGCTTCTGCTCAATTAATATTGGTCTATCACTTTTTTCACCTTTTGTCACTTTTTGGAACTGGGCAAAACAATTCATGGTAATTTATTACATGACTTTCTGAAATATCTAATTTGATTTAGTATTTTGTAAAATATCAAGAGATAAAAATAGTGCAGTATTTAACTAGTCACCTGTATTCCAAGTAAATTTTTAACAAAAATCGTTGATCAGACTCATTGGTTTGTCCTTTGAATATACCAAGGAAAAATAATTTTCCAATCATTATCATTTCTTTATTTTGTGAAAGTTGCTTATGCTACTCAACGAGGTATTATTTTTGCATTACTACATATTTTTTTTTTATTAATGGGTACATTGAATTAGTTAAATCAGTAATTATTATCAATTTAAATCTTTCGCCAAAAACGGATAACGAAAAATCTACTTAATATGTTTCAAAAAGTATAATATTTTTTTTATATTTTATGCATTTTTCAATGCTATGTTATAAAATAAATTATTAAAATAGAAAAATACTAGAAAAAATCGACTCAGGTCACAAGTGAATTCTCAGGTGGAAATCGAACCCGCAACCTTTGGAAATCCGGTCCAATGCTCTCCCAATTGATATATAATATATAATAATTGTTTTCAATGTAAATTCTAAGAATTCTTACATTAGTATAATTTTTTTGCTCATGTGAGACTTGTTATTAACTTCACGTGTATGTGTGTTTTATGTTTGTTTGAAACAGAATTTTCTAACGCGACTGTTATCCACTTTAAAATGTTAGATTATCAGAGACCTATGACAATACATAAATTTTAAAAAATAACTTCATCGGAAAAATAACGAAAAATATTTTAAAATATGAAGAACTGCAAAAATCTGTAGTACAGAAACGTGTATTTTTATTCAATAGTTATAATCTACTGATCGAAGTTATTAATGAAAAATAAATTATTGTTTAACATAAAAAACAAGCTAATCAACCGAACCAAAGTGAAAAAATTCCATACAACAATTACTAAGTAATTAACGAGAAAATTAAAGTCATTGTATGAAAAGTGTGGGTTGTTTTGTACGATATTCCTCTTACATTAACTCAGCCTTCCGTACAATGACATAAATTTTCTCGATAATTACTTGTTATATTGAAATTAATTTTTTACTGTTTAGTTCGACAAAAGCGTGTTTTGAGTTTTTTTTAAACTATAATAAGAGTTTGTATTTCATAGAAAGCAGCACTATAATTGGTTTTATTACAAACTTGAATGGATTATGGATTCAAATAAATTTTCTTTTGAGAAATATTTATGACCAACTTGGCAATTTAACGAGACCTAAATTGAATCTGAAGACTCGAAGTTATAAATACTGTCGCGTTTCCCAACAAATAATATTTAATTAAAATTTTCTAAAACCCAGTGAATTATATAAGTATTATTATCGTGTTTCGAAAGGCCCTTCACTATGACTACGACTTTGAAAAAACTTATCCCATTTCGCTGCACATCAATATGTTACAAAATCTCAAATAAAAATAATTACAATATCCGTTATATGATATGATGTTGATAGTACATTTATTTTAGCCTGGCCTGTTTTATATTACGTCGTCTTACAGTAAACAATGTTAAGACAAGAGAATTCCAGGTAGAATATCTGTAGTTCGTTATTTTTGTTTTCCTTACATCATACTAACATAAAGAGATTTCATAAGAAGCTGTTTTTATGAATATAACCTCCATAAATAAATTATTAAAACTTACATTAAACACTACAATAACTGTTTTAAAAAAGTGTTGAACAAACCTAGGATGTCATTAAAACCCTCATGAACTGCTAACCAAACCAAACACAGTAAACACATAACCACTGAGGCACGTTATAATTTATTCATTTTATTTTCATAGTAAAACATAAAGTGACAAAATTACATTTTGGGTATTAAGTTCAAACGGTCAAAGTGTTTAATTGAATAAAGGACCAAAATGCTTAAGAAGCAATAATCGATTCTTCCGAACTCATCGTAATACTCTTTTTCCACACTTTTAGCTCTTTTACAAAAACAGAAGAATGTTTGGTTATCACAGATTTTGCCATATAACTTATACTTACAATGAAATTCATTGTCCCTTTTAAAAGTTTCTTTAGTGAAATCAAGTACCAAGAAGGATAAGATAGTTCTTGTCGTATTCATTGTTCATCGTTTAGTCAATACTAGTGTATTGACTAAACGATGAGGATATATATATTTCTAAAGTCGTGTAAATATTTATAAAAATCTGGTACTGCATTATCTAAAGAGCCTATACTGTCCAAGCGACTTTTCCAATCTACTTCGTTAAGCGGCTTTTTAATTGAATCATAGTCGCCTCGCTCAAAAAGTTTTTAACTCTAGGATTAGTTTAAAGGTTGTTTTCTACAGTAAAGTTGGCGTAAATATTTAAAGATACATGATGTTAGTCTTCGGGTACTAAAGGGTCGCTACAAGAGTTTACCGACATTTTTTATTGCTAAATGTGTAGTCTAGTATTCTGTTGTTAATATTTTTCCAATACTTATACTGAGAAAGATTACAAGAGTGCCAAAATAAACTGGTCTTATAGATTGCACCACTTGAAAATTGTTCTCATTAATCTGGTAATGCAGATATATTGATGTTTTTGACCTCCCTGTAGTCCATTAATCAATTCCTCAAGAACAACAGCTCTATAAAAGCAGTCGAAACAACACTGTAATGCTTTGTTAGTTAAATTTCTGTACCCTACCTTTCGTTCCCTACCTTTAAAATAAGAGACCAGCCAGTTGTGTTTTTTCACCCCTTATTCCTAATTCGCATAGCTTTGGCACTACTCGGCAAAAAACTTGCCTTAACTCCAGTATTATACTAATCGCCTAGCTTTTATTGTTTTACGATGTCTGAAATTTACTAAGTATATCTAAAAACAGCAAATGTTTTCAAACGATCTTTTTAAGCCATATTGAATTTCAAGATATACGTATCTATAAGTCTGTACGCTATAAGTCTGTAATTACTTTCTAAGTTGGTATCGCCCGATTTATGAATGGGTTTGATTTATCGATATTTTTAATTTGTCAGAAACAGATCTTTCGTTGAAGGACTGAATGATCAGTATCGTTAAAATGTGCGGCAAAGCTAGTATTCACACTTTTTTATATTTAGGAGTTATTTCTTCAAAATTACAATCACAGCATAGCGCCATCAATCCTGCTTGATTGCTTGAACACTTCATACAATCATATTTCGTACCTAGAATAAAATTGTTTCAATTAGAGGTTAATCAAAAGGTTGCTATTAGAAATATGTTTTTACAAACTTAAACATCTATCTGCCAAACGTTCAGTAGGATTTGAAAAGATTGACAATAAAAAATAACACCTCAAATTCAGTATTTTAATTATTTTTTTAGAAAATAAAATTAATGGAAAGCTGTCAAACTTAGTACTCAAACATGTGTTTGAAAAAGTCATGTTATTAACAAAGTTTCTTTCTATTGTCTCTTGGTGATGTAAATGCTCTTGCTCGTAGTATTTTATTTTACCGTGAATAAGTAAGCGCTTGTCCGCTATCTCACCTGTTGGTAAGCGACGATGCGATCTAGGATATGACGCGCTTGCCTAGAAAATAACTATTCACTCATGACTTGAACACCCCTAAATAGTACCATATTTATCAGTAAACCAGACTCAGACAAAGAGTTCCACTCTTTAGCGGTATGGATCACAAAGTTGAAAAACAAAACGACGAATGCGACTCTTTGATATATCAACCATATAACGGCGCCTATTTGTAAGTTTGATTGTCCAATGAAAAAATGGGGACGGCGGAACAAGCTGTGCACTCCGAAATGTATCCTATGAATAACTGATAAGCTAACTACCTACCATCTTTGCTCAAGGCTTTTGGCTTCTTATAAAAATGATCGTCATAGCCGATGTACTTTTTGGATATTCAACTAATTAGTCGATACACCTGGACTCAAGCGTCTGGAGCTGGAATTGGGCGGAAACGTCCTAAAGATGAGAACAGTACAGCATATACGATAGAACTTGCGCTTGAAAAGATTAGGCAACTATCGCTGTAATAGTTGCTGTAAAAGTACCTTCTCACCTTCCTCAGAATACCAAGCTTTTTTAAAGCTAATTAAGCCTTACTCTCAATAATAGAGCCAAAATTGAGAGAAGCTCATGATTGTTAGTGATCGTAACAGATACACCTCGGAAAGTAAGAGTCAAGTTGAAAGGATCCTTTTAGCGGAGAAAAGACCTGGGTCTTTGATATATGTAACCTTACTAGATTGACATCGCCCGATTCGGAGACTGCCTGATGGGAAAGGTTCATGCGGCTGACCATCGCCTCCCTATGCTGGATCTTTTCAGCGCTGGCTGGTGCATCAAACATATAACTCTCTACAACTGTGCTGTCATCTGCGTACCCCAAATTACTGGGCAAAATCAGGTCATTAATATGAAGCAGAAAAAGTGATACAGAGAGTACTGAACAACTTCGATCAGTCTTTGGCTGTATGTTACTACACCCATAGCCATCAAAAATGATTCGTTCGTATGTTTTCCAAACCGGTAAAGTGAAATTCCTTTTTAAAATGAATATATTATACAGAAGTGTCCGTTAAAATCTAATGACTGGATAATAAAATATAAATTACGCCAAGAATTACCGTATAAGTCAATATTTTTTTTTCATTTGGGCCAATTTGAGCAATCTCCTTTGACATGACAATGTTATTACAGTGAATCGTTTACTAACTTGCGTGTTGGTGAGCCACAACAATTAAAAATCTACGACGTAGAACACGCGCAGTGCGGTCAATGTCTCAGTAGAAACTAAACCGTTGGTTAGCATCTTGTCGTACGATGTCGTATCCGATGAAATTTTTGCGTTGCGACATCGCATCGTATTGCTGTGCGATGTTGTTTTTACGATACGACGCCTCAACGCAGTGTTGTGGCCTGGCCAATTGTCAAAATTGTAGTTTTTATAATTAACTTCACTAACTGATAGATATGTATTAATAGGACTTTAAAGAATTTACGAACTGGATATATTAGTCACCTAAGATCTAGTACTAGATAATAAAAATACTTTGGTTATACCACCGCAATGGATTACAGGTTTGAAAAATAAAGAAGTAGTAAAAATGATATTTTTCTTTCCTACAGCATTCTATTTGCGGACATCTGCGGCTTCACGTCTCTGTCAGACCAGTGCACAGCGGAGGAGCTGGTTCGCCTGCTAAATGAGCTATTCGCAAGGTCAGTGAGATTAATTTATTGAAGAGTTCACCGGACTTTATTTCGAGCAAAAAGTCACTTTACGAAGTAAGTCGTGCGTAATTAACCGTATAGCTTTTAAGTATACTGTACTATATGTACAATGGTTAATTTGTCCAAACTTAATAATTATGGAAATCTATTGCCTTACTGTGATTTTGCCAGTAATGGCAGTGCCGTTACTATGTATAGTACAGAATTCGATCATCACCGTTCTATCATAGGTACAGTTACTGGAATTTATACTTTAGGTCCCAGTGGACTACGTAAATATAGAAGAGATAACTGATGCAGCACTTAATATTTGTAAATAAAAATTGTGAATAGGGAATAAAAAAAAGCTATAAAAAATGACTTCCAAAAGTATCCTTGATGAGATTAAGTAGGTCTAACCAAGAATACCCTTTTTTTATTGGATTGCTCTTGATCTCAATCAAGCCCGGTGCCAAGACAGGATCCACTATGGAACTAGCTAGCCCAGAAGGTGCCTATTCACTCTGGCTTTAAAACGGGTTATAAGAACTCGGAAATACAGACGCAGGGAGGGAGATCCACTCCTTTTCTGTGCGCATTGTAGAAGATGTTGAGAATCGTTTGGTGCGAGAGGAAGGAATAGTAACCAAGAAAGGGTAGTAGCCCGCAGTAGGTCTGGATTTCTGATGGAAAAAGGGAGATGGCGGTATTCCCACACGCACCTTCTAAGCATACTCTTGAAAGCACATTCTGTAGGAGACTGACAGACAGGTAACTTTGTGGCGGTGAGCTAACGTGTGAAGCTGGCTCTTGATTAATTTGCTGTCACTAATGAGAATCGCGTGAAAATTGAAGCGTACCTATTAAACTTGACTAAATCTGATCATCTCTAAAGAAGTGCCCAAGATCCGATCGATCTAACTATGCGATCTTGCTACGGATTTGTATCCGTAGTAAGATCAGTAGATTTTTTGTAAGAGGGAAGTTTTAGATTTTTCTGTACGAGTATTTGCTATTTTCTTTCTTTATACTCCCAGATTACTCTGCTGATTCTGTGCCAATGTTAAAATCCGAATTCGGAATGATTTAATCTGCTTTTAATACTTAAGTTAGTATTAAAATAAAACAGTATTTAACTACAAGTTATTAAATATTTTATAATCGTCAAGGATTTATCATTTATCAAGATCCAGCAAGTTAGTTAAGTGGCAGCATCAAGGCACCAATTAACAACATGAAAATTGGTACCGATTCTCGCTTTGCCTATTCCACCGGGTAAATTAAACAGGCTCGTAGAGCAAAGTGAACATAGTTTAATTATAAACATTACCCGAAAAATATCAAAGAAATTATATGACTAATCAATTACCACTTTTGTTATTTCATGATTAGTTTTCTGTTTCACATAATAGTAGAAATTGGCCCACGGTCTGTGCTAGAAATAATGCTAACTTTCTTCTTACCTTTTATGGACAGAACCTTGGGAGATATCTTTATTTACGTTTGGAATCCAGTTAGAACAATAAATACCATGTAATCCTTTTTGTAAATTCAGCAATTTATGAAATCTTTCCAGTTGTGGTCGCTTGAAGCATTTATCTCTAGCAACCGACGCCTTTCCTGGGACTTATGCAAGACCGTTTCATTTTGCATAAATAAAAACCAAATCCATTAAATTTCCTAGGGAGTTAGTTCCTGTTGTTCATTGAAAACTTTTTGAAAATGTCCGAGCCGACCAGTAGAAGAACCTTTTATCCAATGCCTATATATAGTGTGGTAGGCCATATTTTTGCATTCGTTTTAACAGAAATACCATTACTGCAGTCTACTATGGCAAACATCACACTGCCTTCACTCCGTTTAGTTTGATCTGTATGGATAATTATCTTAGCTACTTTATTTTTGTGTAGCTACGACGACACCATGGTGAACTTGTAGAACGATTTTGTAGATGGGACGCAATGCATTTCAAGGGTCGAGTTAAGTAACCAATTAAATAGACAAAAGACAATATACTTACAAATTACAAAATAAGTGTATCACCTATGCATGTCAGGTTCTTAATGGGATTTCCGTGCTACAACGTGTTAGTGATAAAAGTTTCCTTAATTTGTGATGGGATGTGAGTAAATCACTTAAATACGTATATTTTTATAATTTAATTAATTTACATTTTACTTTTTTAATTCTTCATTTTAATTTCAATTAAAGATTTACTACGATTACTGTAAGATTAATCATTGCATTTTGATTACAATTAAAAAAAAATGGAGAAATAAAAAGTCAGTCGTAGTATGCGACAACATGTATTCCAAATATTGAGGATTTTGATTTGAGTGATTCACCGATATCACAAAAATAGCTGGCAAAAGCTATGGCCAAAAACTGTATAGAGCTTAGCATAGTATTAAATTTTATTGTCCGCCAACTGTGATTAGTGAATTATTTTCGTCAAGGTGAGCACATTTAGTAACGATGAATAGAAGACGTGAAAATCTCGAGAGTAAAGTAAAATCACCGCCTGTTTCGCTTTCAAACTCCTTGATTAAGCTGTTCTATAGTCCATTGAGTCTAACCCACAGAAAAAAACAATTGAACAAACATTCAATAAAATTCTTATGTTTGGGAGCTAACGTATAAAGTAAGCTAGAAGTTCGGTTGATAGTGTAATAGTTAGTTAGTAACAGTAGTAAATAAAATAAATAAATAAAAAATATAAATATTTTCTACATTCACACCAATTAACCTAGCCCAAAGGAAGCACTTTAAAGCTTGTGTTATGGATACTAGGGAAACGGATAGACAGACACATATATTATACATAAATAAGTTATATTCATAGAAATATATACAAACATCCATGACTCGTGTACAAATGCTCGTATTCATCATACAAACGATAAGATACCTATCATGTTTTTTTTAAGTATTTAAAACCTACATAGGTGGCCTTTAAATTTTAGTAATGGATAGAAGGGTGAAGGGTTATATAACAACAATTAAAATATTTAAGAATTTATTTATTTCTTTATAAACGGACATTTTTTTTTCTTCATTCACTATGAGCGGTGTCCACAACTCGACAACTTCAAACGCCTGGGCCAAGAACACTCCAATCTTCAAAGTCTTGTCATTATAATCATTCACTGCCAGACTTTTTGCTCAGTGTATCAACACAGATGACACACGAAGTTGTTTCTTAAGGGTTGCAAAACAAAATATAGTTTGTATTTACATTTGCTTTGATAATATTCTTTACTTTTTTTAAATGCCTAAAATGGTCATTAAGTTGATATAGTTAGACAATATAAACATTCACATTTAGTTTATAACTATTTCGTTGAAGTATACGACAACCTATTTTAATCGTAAATCATTGACATGTAAAGGTCCTAATCCACCAATAATATTATAATATGGTATTCCTGTTTACTATACTAATTAAGAATTCAATCTATTGAATTCTTTATTACAGGAATACTTCTGGAAATAAAGTTGTCACCAAATTGATTTTGCAAGAAAATTGATGGCGACGTAAACGAGTGTAATTTGGCTCTAATTCTTGCACGAGCTGTATTGTATAAGCACATAAGTCAAGATCCTTACGTAAATTTTTTCCCGTAGTCAAATTACAAAGGCCACCAAAGGCAACGAATCAACATTTCGGCGTCTTCTTCAACACTTCTCGTTACAGCATCAAAAAAAAAAATATTCTATTCTCTTAGGTACTCACATTTCTTTGTCTTGTTGACGATTCTGAATCGAGAAGAGTAAAATTATTGCGAAAACGGTCAATAACCGCACGTATTGCTTGCTCACTAGGTAATCGGCCTAGTAATATTAACTAGTACTAACCGTAAAACGCTCTATGAACTTCGCGAATAAAAATTTTTTAAACTAAATTTTCACAAATTGAAAGCGTTGTTCTGGCGTTCACCAATTCATAATGAATTGCCAAACCTTATTGAACTGAAATGTCAACACAGTTTGACATTTTCATCTGCCAAATCATATACAACAACCATCGAAACTACTCATGCTGCTAAAAACACCCATTATAAAGGTTCAAGATTGGATCACCAATATTGTACCTTTATTTTATATTCAATGAATGGCATATTAAAAATATCTTATAATTCTTCTCAATGTTAATGATTGGTTAAGACTGCCAAAAATCACAATCATACACATATTATTTTTCGTCGCTTTTTCATCGTCTGCATTATTGCCACTAAAATGATGAATTCCGTAACGTGACAGAAGGCATTTCAAAATTTGCCTTATTACGAGCCCTAAAGGCTTTTACTAATAATTCAACAAAAGTTTTCCAGGTCGACATTCATAATTAAAATTCACAGCACATTTCATAAATTCGTAAATACAATGGAGCTGGGACTCTTAACAGGGGTATTTATCATTTCCTCGATGATATAGTGTCGAAGGGACGATTGGACTATCCATCAAAGCTTCCCTATATTGACAAGGGACACCTTAACGAGCCAAAATGCGATAATGTACAATCCTCAAACTAATCAAACGGAAAAAGAAAACAAAATTAGATATAAGAGTTTAAATTCTACAATCCTAATTTAAAACAAATATTTTAAAACTGAAACATATAATTCATTTTAGTACAGGTGTATCACATTTTGAAAATTCTCTCGAAAGACTTTGAAATTTTCGCAACTAATATTGTAATTAGTGTATTCAAAATTGATTTATTGAAAGATACAACGTTGCAAAAGAAACCTGGAGGACCCAAGACTTTTTAATAATTCGTAATTTCGTTTCTTAATCATTTTGTCTTGTATATAAGTCCTGACTAAAAGAGTCTTGACGTAAGCGTAGATCAAAATAGACGAGCATTAAAATGATTATTATAAGGAACCCAACCTCAAAAATTATTTCAATTAGCTGTGGGAAAGTAACTTAATAAAAAAACTCCTTGTCCTCCATCGGCTGACTACGAAACCGGAATTTCGTAACTAAAACATTTTCTGAACTTAACTAGTACAAATATTATTGCACTTTAAAATAGTATTGTAAAATATTATGTATTATACTATTGTACATCTGCAAGCTTGGTCGAGGGAAGCGCGGGTGCGGGGAGTTTGATCCGAGCGAGCGTCAGTCGCGAGCTATCAGCGGTTCGATGTACACGAATTTTTTAGCCTATGTTGCAAAAATCCAGACTCGTCACGAAAGTTGGTCCACTTAGTATTTTTTTAATGTACTTAAAAGACAGGTATGTAAATTTTATTAAGATGGTTTAGAAATTAGTAGTAAATAAGGAAATAGTTTGAAAGATTGCAAGTTCTACAAATTAAGGACTCGACTTGATAGATATTTAATGTTTTTTTTTCATTTTAGGCAAGAGAGCTTATCTTAAAAGTGTATGATTTCATGATAAAAGAAGCAAGTAATAATTATGTAAAAAACTAATTGATGCACGATGGAGAACCGCACAGGCTGCTGGGGTATCTGAAACTGCAGTGACTAGAATTCTCACGTGAAAGAAAGGAAAATACAATAAAGCAAACTACAATACCTGTTATGTTATCGAATTCAACTATGGAGACGGATGCAATATATGCTATAGTCCCAAATACGGAGCTTCCAGTTACAACAGAGCTGACTACGGAAGGGGACATTATCTCTGAAAATGAAGCGAGTACGTCAAATTCGAATTTAGTAAGTAGGAGTAGTACTGCTATTTTTACGTCATCTATGGAGAAAAGAAGGGTAAGACCCCGAAAAATTAAATAAGATGAATTTGATAATGGTGTAGTCCGAAGAACTATCCAAAACTATCATATAGAACATAATCGCTTTCCTTCATTATCTCGACTGAATATTGTTTTGAAAGACCGTATACAGTTTGATAGAGCTATAACCACTCTAAAAAGATTGTTACGCAAACTTGGTTATAAATGGAGAAAGACTGAAAAACAGGTAAGTGCTAAGTGAAAAACATGACATCCACATGTTCAGATTAAAATATTTAAAACAGATGAAGGCCTTTCGTAATGCAGGTAGTAGTGTTTACAGACGAATCAAATTTTCATAACAACCATGTGCAAACAAAAATATTCTAAAATTAAAGGGGCCGTAAAAGATTCTAAAAAAACAATAAAACAAAATTCAACAAAAGGAGTGCGCATAATCATAATATATTCCGGAAGTGCAGGAGGTTTAATACTAAATGCCTTGTTAATATATAGAGCAGAGATCAAATCTGGAGACTACCACGACAACATGAACACAGAAAATTACTTAAAGTGGCTAAAAGAGAAACTAATACCAAATCTCCTAAATGATGCCGTGGTAGTCTAACATAATGCAGCCTATCATAACACCTGTTCAGAAAAAATATCAACATCCAATTCAACCAAGTTACAAATGCAGAATTGGCTGATTTAAAAAAAAAATAATTTCGAATCAAGTTTCAAAAAACCTGAACTATATGAATTAATAATAAAAAACAAAGAAAACTTCTGCAAGTACAAAGTCGATGACTTAAAAAAGAGCTTGAATTCACAGTGCTTCGGCTGCCTCCTTATTTTACTTACATTTGAGCAAACGATGACGACGACAAAAACGATGTTGCTAGCCGCAATATAAATCAAAATTATATCTCAATTATGTACATTTTGAATCAAGCTTTTGATCGAGTAAATAAAGATGTCTGGTTCTGTTTGCCTGTGAAAAAAATAGAAGAGGAATACATGAGACACTGTGATCTTGATTTCCGTTTTACTATAAATGTTGGTGATACATCAGACTCCGAATCAGATATTTCTGAAACGAGTAATTGACAACGATTAGAAATATTGTTATTTCTTAATAAAGTTCTCTAACACTTTTTCACGTAGTATTTCATTTATGCCTATAATAGCCTCCTATTATAAAAATGCTAATATTATCGTATAGTAAATATAATAACCGCGTCTAAAAATTTAAAAAAAGATAAATTGAAATATCTCACTTTGAACTTAACGCTCTTTCCTGATTAATCAAATGATTGTAGTGAGCATGTGCACTCATGGATAATAAGCGTGTACTAACAACACTCAAACATTAGCAGAAGCATGCATATGTACATAAACTATAAACGATTGGGACGAATGGTGTGGCGCGTCTTCGTGAATGACACTATTTATAACACGATAATTTGCGAATCAACGCCTTTTCTCTTTTATAAAAATGATAATTTTTAACTATTAAACATTATTTCTTTATTATTAGTGATTAATTATACTATTTATTTATTTGTAAACAACGTTTTTACAGGTTTCGTATGTAAACAAAATATATAATAGTATAACTCAGTATAGCAGTCAATTACAGAAACTCATTATGTTTATCTAGTTAATATACGTTATACATTAAATTACCTTAAAAGTCAGGAAATAGAAAATATAAATTATGTTAGCAGCCAACGTAACAGTATACACATTAAAGCTCTGTAAAGTAAATAAGAAGACAGATTTTAGAGCCAACCATAAATCCAAGGAAATAGGGACGGACGTGAGAATCTCATTACAAATCCGTTCGTGCGTCGTAAATTGTTTGGTGCGCTTTATTGCATTTTTTTACGGTGCAACCGACTTTTCCTTCCGAGTAATGAAGTTGTCGCTGACAGGTAGCTCTAAACAAAACAAAGTAATTAGACGATGACAATTTGTGGTGACCAGTTTATCTTAGTCGGTCCCTGAAACTTGGCACTTATTAATGGGACTTGAATTGTAAGTGTTTTACTAAATTAATTATATATTCAGGACAGCTCACAAAAACTGTTTAGTGCTCATCGAAGCAGAGCTTGTACCATTGGTACTTTATAACGTATGGAATACATAAATAATTCAATTGACGACCATGACTGGGGAAATAATGCTTATGCTGTTCGCATAAACATATACTCCTACCAGGATTGAAACTCGGGACCTTTGCTACAGAAAAAAGGAACGCAACTACAGAAAATATTTGCCAGAGCAGTAAGATAACTACATACAATCGATGGGAACGAACGCACTCACACAGACGTACGCCTCAACAGAACCCCTTTTTTTTTTTTTTTTGTTTTCGCAGTAAATGCGTTACGCATTCGGTCGTGCCGGGAGAGCACGAGACGATATGTGGGACTCTCCTCCATGCCCCTACCCGGCCTAGTGCCCGGTAAAGGCTTGGAGGCCTACCCACTAAAACCCCTATGCGAATGCGTAATGCTGAAATGTTACAATAAGGATTTATTACGCTATAATATTTATTAATGAAACATTTCGAACGTGTAGCTGATGAAAGTATTTAGAAATGCTTCAGTTCCGTGACCAATTTGTTGATTTTTTGTAAATATATATATATATATATCTTTTATATTTTTAGGTTTCCAATGCTGAATTGTATTTTAACCTAGTTGATTAAGTCAATTATTTGTACCCTATTGAACCCATTTTTTTTATCAAAAATAATTTTACAAAGACAATATCAGTGCCTACTCTGACGCTTTAATGCAATGTACTTAACTTAGTTAAAACTTAGTTTCGGTACTGATTTAGCTATATACATAATTAATTAAAGAACCAATGGATGCTAGTATTAGTCTAAATCAATTAAAACAACGTATATAAAATAAAAAAGACCTGAATGCATTTTAAAATGTCATAACTCGCCTTTGTTTTAATTTCACCACCACGTGTGTTTTTGTAGAATTATTATTTCGAAATAGTTTAAGAAGAGTAATTTAATTTTGTTCTAAAAATATTGCCAAAAGATTTGACCGACTGGCAGCAGAACATCACTGCCTACGCATCAAGCTCCTGGGTGATTGCTACTACTGTGTGTCCGGCCTACCCGAGGCACGCGACGACCACGCCAAATGCTGCGTCGAGATGGGGCTGGACATGATCGATGCGATCGCGTGAGTTCATTACAACTTTCATCTTATTTATATTTATTTATTAGACTAATGATTAAATTAATCAAAAGCGTTAATACCTAGATAACTTCGGTAATTTTAAAGAGGCAAATTTACTTGACTAAGGGCCTGTTTTCAGATAATGAAAAACGTTACCTCGTAGGTATGAGGTTTGAATACTGTGCAAGTGACTGAACAACATAAAAATCTAATATCGATGTCGCATTTTTCCGTCTACGTTAAAGTATACAGGGCTGTAAGATATATAAAATATGTTTTGTTCCAAACGTTGTTTGCTGATTGATATGAAACAATTTTGAAACGGATCAGTATTCCGTGATACGTTTAAAATTCTTGCATTTCAACTATTTTTGTTATGTCATCTATTAAATGCCAAAAGAAATATATTCGGTACTATCTACTCAATGGGATTGGATGGTTTTGGTGTAGTACCAACTATGATGTATACTATTTTGCCTTTTGATAACTTTAATATTACATAAATCAAATCCTTTCATTCGATATCCCACTCGGATTTAATCACTTACTATTGTTTCTATTCCCTCTTCCACCCCCATAACTATTAAACAGCTGAATCAATTTTATTCAAACACAGCCTTGAGACTGTGGCGAATATAAACGGTAAGGGCTAATTAGGTATTTCACTGTGCAAGAGTCGTTGTGTGAGTGAATTGCAGGCTTCACGCTCTCATACGTGTGTGGCCGTAGAAAAACAAAACTTGGTAACTTACATTTCATTTGATTGATAGTGAATAGATTCCTTGTACGTTATTTTTGTATCAGCTCCATACTTTTTCAAACTTAGTTTGAATTGAAAACATGTTATGTAAAAATTGGGTAAAAATAAATTACCCAATTAAAGCTATGAATGCATTTTGCGTTTCGAAATGGTCTATGTACAAAATGAAAAATAATAATAAATCATTAAGTACAGTTTTTGTTATTTTATTATGGATTAATTAAAACAGTAGATAGTGGAATAATAAAATTTATATTTTTTCTTAAAATTCTCCTCAAGCTTCTGCCAATATCTCTATAAACGTTTTCTTAATAGTTTCTCTGGAAATAAATATTTTTATTTTATTGCATAGTTTATGATAATAATAATATTTCTGTATTTAATTTTATTTAATTGATGCACAATATCATATTTCTTCTAAAATACTAGCTCATAGTAGAAGAAAAAATGCGTTAAATATCGACGCGTCTGCCAGCATCTCGGCAGCTTAGCGGTCAGAGCACTCGCCCGAAAAGCGAAAGGACGTGGGTTCGAATCCCATCCGAGGGCTCGGAAGAGGCGTTATTGTTTTTTAAAGGCGAATTATACAATAATATTTCTTATATTCACACCAATTAACCTAGCCCAAAATAAGCACTGTAAGACTTGCTATGGATACTGGGATAACGGATAGATATAATTATGTGATACCTATATATTTTATATTTATATATATTTATTTATTTTCACCTGCCCCTCCAGGTATTCGAACATGGGACCGTCGGTGCAAAAGACCGTTACGCCAAACGGTCGCCAAAATAATACCATGCAAAATTATTGTGTTATTAACCAAAAATACCGTATAAAGCTACACATTGCAATGTAACACTATAATATTTAAATTTAAATACTTTTATATTACTTAGTTCTATTTTTGTGAAGAGCAAGCATCCACCAGCGTCTTGCCTTCCATGATCTTTTAATTACTTTGTATTTTATAGGCAAATTAGTGGTAGAATAACATAATATGTACTAGCAACTTTAAGCACGTCCACCGTCGTCGACAATAAGTCATTACGAATAAGCCAACATTTGCAATGACATTTGTCTAATTTGGCATTGGTTACCATATATAGTCGTGTAGTTTGTGATATTTGCCTACATGTCAAAGCTTTGCCAAACTAGACAAATACGCCAATGCGAATTCCCAACGCCATGTGAAGTGCCTTTAGATAATCGTCTATGTTTTACATTTGTTAATTTTTGCTTCTTTACGCTTATTTTTATTAGCAATTAATACACGAGCATTGATTGCTTTTAAAATGTATTTGGGCTCTTTGATTTCCATTTGTTTATTCAATCTTGAGTCGATAACTTCCGGCAGTAAGCAGTTAAAATAGAACATTTTTAGTTTACTTTCCATCATAATCCAAAATGCTTTGTCTTCCTCTATTATTTCTGTTATCATATCCACATCTTCGTCCAAACAGCAAATATGCATATTTTCCGTTGCGTAATATGAATTTACTTTGTGTTTGAAAATACCAGTCGTGATTTTTATTTATATGTAAATTACCTCCTTCATCTATATTCCAGAAAGTATTTTTTTTTTTATAACAGCGTCAACAATATTTTTGCCCTTTACGGAATATGGACATTTTATTTCGACAACGAATATCGATGAGTCTATTATAAAAATTGTACCATATTTCATGTGTTCGTCTCCCAAACATTATATATACATACTCCCAAACATGATAGATTTCATTGTGATAATCATGTAAGTTTTCACTGTTTAAATAAATATATTTTTTGTTAATATCAACTATATCGTAACTGTCCTGTTTTCGTTTTTTGCTCGGGGCAGTCTTAAACACTCGACTGAGAAATCTTTTGAAAATAAAAATAAAAATAAAATAAAAATCGGTTGTTCCGTCTGAGAACTACTAATATCACGTAAACAGACAAACGACATACGCGTCAAACTTGATAACTTTGCGTCATATGGTTTAAAAGGGGACAGGGAATATTAATATTGAAATCCAAACACACATCAAGCTTTACACTCTTTATTTAGGTAAAACACTTTTGCGTTGTGTTGAAATGAAACAATTGTAACATACCTTCAACTGTAACTATTCAAGAGGCTCACAGGATGACCAAGGCAATCGTTGAATCATCCTGTGATCGCGGTCCCTAATAAGGAGTTCAAACTTTTGGGGTATTAAAAGCGTATAGCAATTCGTTTACAATTATTTCATTTCAATTATCCTTATTACAATGGCATAAGGTATTTTATCATGATGATACTTTAAAATTAACTTCTTTTATCCCAAACATAAAAGATAGAAATGTATAAGTCATACCCCAGTATGTTTAGATTTGTGTGGTCGAAACGTAACTTCCTGATTATTAATAATTTTAAAATGTATTTAGAAGACGCTCCAACCACAAGATTTGCAAGAGATTTTGTCACATAAAAGAACATCTTTAATAGATAGGTACAGTATACACGTGGACTGGAACATACAATAGGATATTAACTACCATCCAATTAGGCCAATTACTGAAATGGATGATTTCCAGCTAGCTAACCATAAATACTGTATTGCAAGTAAAAGCTAGTAAGTAATAAATCAAAAAGATTTTTATAAAAGGACAATCCCATTTGTATTTAATTGTAAGTTTATAAAGAAATTGTATATTTCTTCATTCATTATTTTGGATTTATTTATTAAAAAATATTTAAATAGAGCAAAATTGGGCACCAATGGTCTCGATATTTCAACAATCTTAATTTAATATTTGCATTGATTCATCTTTTGTAGTCATTAGCAGTTTTTATGAAATTTAAACAAAAACTATCCAATCATCTTAATTTATATTGTTTTTAGAGAAGTATAATTTATACATAATTTTATTAATAAAATTTTAAGATATTTATATAATTTTGCTAAAATAATTACACTCATTTTGTTTTGATTTTATTCCTAAGCCCAACAGTTTTTTAACGTTTATCAAATAGCCAAAATAGCCTTAGTTTCTAATAATATTCAGAGTTTCATGATATGGTTTCATGACTACAGCAATTAAATGGATTTTAAATCAGAGACAATATAATCCATCATAATAATATTGTTTTTTTAAACAAGCGAGATAAATATGTCATGACACAGCATTTTGGTATGTGAAATATTGAGGTGAGTTTGGTGCAAATTTAGGCCTAAAGAACTCGATTTCAGTCATTTTAGCCATTGGATTTAATTATTATTTAATAATATCATAGAGAAGACATTATGTCTCACTTTTTGCCATTTTGCTGGATTTGTTCTGACCTAGGACATAGGACGCGTGGACTTGTCAGCTAGTACATAATATATTTAAATGGTTAGCTTACAAAATGCGCATCTCCTCTTTTCGTACGTTTTATGTTTCAATTAACAGTTTCTTATTACAATTAAATGTTCTCAATAATGCTACTTACAGACTTGTACGCGAGGTGATGGCTGTAAATGTAAACATGCGCGTAGGCATCCATACTGGCCGAGTACACTGCGTGGTGCTTGGCCTACGCAAGTGGCAGTTCGATGTCTGGTCCAACGATGTCACGCTGGCCAACTACATGGAGAGTGGCGGGGTTGCTGGGTAAATTCACAATTTTTATACGATCTACCTGTTGACGCAGTAGTTTATTTCCACTTCTGACACCCAAAACGGGAGATCCGTTTTACAACAGTAAACTGGGAGAACTCCGTTAAGGGATTCAGATGAAAATAACGGCAACTGCTTTCCAATAGAAGGTAATTTCTAGCCACAATTGTTGTCCACTTTAAACTTAAAAGTGTAATTTTTTTGTTAGATAGAGACTTAATTCTGATTCAAAATATAAAAAAAAGAATGGACTTTATGGGTACAAGATGTTATTTAAACCCTTTTGATTGATTAATTAGACTTTATTCTACGTACATATTGACGTCATGTGGCCCAATCAAAATTACATTGACATAGATATTGTAGCTTACTTGGTGTTCAGTAAACGGCAATAATGCGAGAATATTGTGAAGAATGCTCTTATAAATTGAAATCTAATTATTTTAAAATATAACATGATAAGAAGAGCTTGATTATTTTATGCAGGGTTAATTACTTCAGTGGCATAAACATTGCTGTACCATTTTTTAAAGTATTTATATAACATTCAGCTACACATAACGATTTATTCGTGTATTTAATAAACATGTTCTGCTATTATTATTATTACACAGACTGCACCAAAAGCAGGCAATCCTGGAATAAGGAAAAACAAGAAATCAGTTGTGTATTGTATATATAAGTAAAATCACATAAACAAAACTAAACGTACTCATCATATCATAGTCATATTAATACACTACGTTAAAATGATATTGCATGATAAGAATAATGGTAATAATGATACGGAGGTAAGAAAGCCAAAGGATTATTATATAAATAAACCAATCACTTAAGGCAAATCAAATTTTGTTACACATTTTTTCTTAAATACTTAGGCGTGTGCACATCACCAAGGAGACACTGCGCTGCTTGGGTGACGATTACAAGGTGGAACCAGGCCATGGCGGGCAGCGGAACGCTTACCTGAAGGACCATAACATTGAGACCTACCTGATTGTCCCGGATGATACTAGCCGAGTGGTAAGCTGGATAGCTTTCTTGCTGTACACTTAAGATCGTAGGCAAACAACACAATCGTGTTTTTTTTTTTTGTAATAAATTTTATCTAAACTGTAAGAAGAAGGATAATTTAAAAGGTAATAATGAGTTTGTAATTGAAAACATGCTCACTTAACTCAGTAACTAATATGAATCGACATTGGACCATCTCCTTTAAAAACTTTAATTATGACAAATGAGAATAAAACCGTTGTTTAAAACACGCAATTATTTAAACAGGATAAGAAACCACAGCATACATTTTCAATCAACGGCAACATTTCAAAAGAGATGCGCGTAATGGGTCATGGCTCGCAACATGGCAAGCATCCGTCAAAGTAAGTCCTTTTTAATTGAATTCTTGAAACATATCATTTGCGTAGAGATGTAAAAATTAACGTCGTAGAAGTACTTACAATTGTCTAGTTATAAATAGAAATTTTATTCACTTGAATATATAAACCTTTTCCAGCACTGTAATTTGTGTCTGTGTGTATATGTGATAAAATAGAAAATACCTACTTTTTGAAACTTAGAATAAAAAATAGTAAACTAGGTAATCTGCAGATGGATTTGCTTAATGAAATCCTGGGTGATCGACAAATGTATAATAATACCTCAGAATACAGAACCAACCAGAAGGGGACCCAAAGCCGATAACGTATGCCGCTCAGTGTCCAAAAACAACACGTAATCCCCCGCATTCCTCATACTTCCCACCCATATAGTGTTGCTAGCTTAGGGAGAATTCGCTTAATATAGGGTAAATTAATATTCATATTTCAAAATAAAGCAATCCGAACAATGTAATTATTGTATCAACATAATACTATTACAATTATACTGTTGGATAAATGCATACTATTATGCATAAAAAACCCTTTAGTGAAATAAAACTGGTATTTTTTTAAATATGTCTTTTTCACATATAGGACATGGCTGTATTGGCAATCTTAACAATACCGGTATTTTTTGCCGTATTAAAATTTAAAAAACCGGGATCCCGGTATTATTTCAGTACTTTTTTGAATACAAAATTTACCCAGTTAAAAGTGATCAAGGTAAGGTTAATTACATAAGATCATGTATTTCTTCGTTAAAAATAGTGTTACAGGAACCAGTAGATAGATAAAAATGAAACTTGAAGTTACGATAATTAAACAATTTTTTTTTACTGTCACTATTTTTTTAATTAATGTTTAAATTTTTAATAGCTATTTATAATTAAAGTTAGGTATTAAAATAACAAGTCTTTGTTTATTAATGAAATAACGTTAAGAGCTTAATTATTAAATTAAAAATTAGCATATAGCACTTTACTCAGCAAAATCAACAAAAGTTTACACGACATAAATAAAGTACAATTTATCACTCTAACATGCAAAATCAACAACAGTTAAAATCTTTACTATATTATATTAAATTTTTTAAATAAAAATTAGCAAAATTAACTAACATAGTTCTAACAAAGTCATCATCATCATGTCAGTCGAGTGACGTCCACTGCTGGACATCGGTCTCCTCCAAGGATCTAAAAAATAAACCAGTGAGTGTAGGGAAAAAAATCAATAAAACTGGTAACATTAACAAAATAGACTCACCCAAATTGTTTACATTTTGAACACGTAAAAATACTTCATTATTTAAATATAATGAGATGTATTATGTGCTACTTGTTTTTTTATTCTTCCAACTGCATTCTTGCAGATGGGAACCGCACAAGACGGCATTATTAAATACAAACTGACAGAATTTTTCACGCGTACGTCACACGGTGGTCACAGAAAGACTAGTCATCCAAATGTCGAACTAAACTCTTTGAGAGTAGTTTGTGTAGCTTCGGTATAAGGCGCGTTCGCGGTTTCTGGTTTGTTCTTGTATTCTGTGAATAATACTGAAATAATTTCCTGCCAACATGACAGTGAGTAATAACAGCAATACATAAACCTTTTACGGTTTCTCTTTCTGCGAATTGTAACCATTTTCCTTTTTTGTATTGGAAAAAATAGATACCAAAATGAACGTTTAATAACAAACAACAACTATATTTTACGCGAAATTGCGCTCGTTGTGTTGTTTTTTTTTTACAAAGTTTTGGATTTGCAAGCTGCTTCGAAATTTAATAAACCTTTTTGTTTGTAATTATTTTATGCAAAAAATCTTTCCTCAAACAAGCATTGAAATTCGCATATCTTTGACAACCTTCTTTACGATAAATCAAAATTGCTGTGTAGGTAATATATGGTATATACGTAAGCAGCTTTGCGACACTATACCGAAGATATCCCGGACGTCAGCCTGTACGAGATTAGAATGGCCCTCAAACAGCTAAAGAACAACAAGGCGGCGGGAGATGACGGAATTACAACAGAGCTTCTGAGAGCGGGCGGCACGCCGGTACTTAAAGTCCTCCAGAAGCTCTTCAATTCTGTCATCGTCCAGGGCAAAACGCCGAAGGCATGGAGCGGAAGCGAGGTGATTTTGTTCTTCAAAAAGGGCGATAAAACCCTACTGAAGAACTACAGACCCATCTCGCTTCTGAGCCATGTCTACAAACTGTTTTCGAGGGTCATCACGAATCGTCTTGCTCGCAGGTTTGACGACTTCCAACCACCCGAACAAGCCGGTTTCCGAAAAGGCTTTAGCACCATAGACCACATTCATACGCTGCGGCAGGTTATACAGAAGACCGAAGAGTATAATCGGCCACTTTGCTTGGCGTTTGTGGACTATGAGAAGGCTTTCGATTCGATCGAGACTTGGGCGGTGCTGCAGTCTCTCCAGATGTGCCAAGTGGACTACAGGTATATCGAAGTGTTAAGGTGCCTGTACCAAAACGCCACTATGTCGGTCCGAGTACAGAGCCAGAGCTCTAATCCTATCCAACTACAGCGAGGAGTGAGACAGGGAGACGTTATCTCTCCGAAACTGTTCACTGCTGCGTTGGAGGATATTTTTAAGCTTCTGGACTGGAATGGACTTGGCATCAACATCAACGGCTAGTACCTGACGCATCTTCGGTTTGCCGATGATGTGGTCCTAATGGCTGAGACCTTGGAAGACCTGAGCACCATGCTCGATGATCTCAGTAACGCATCCCAACGAGTGGGTCTTAAGATGAACATGGACAAGACGAAAATTATGTCCAACGCCCATGTAACACCCGCTCCAGTAAATGTTGGGAACGTTACACTTGAAGTTGTTGACCACTATGTTTACCTAGGACATACAATACAGTTAGGTAAGTCCAACTTCGAGAAAGAGATCTCTCGTCGAATCCAACTCGGGTGGGCAGCGTTCGGGAAGCTGCGATACATTTTCGCGTCCAAAATACCTCAGTGCCTTAAGACGAAAGTCTTTAACCAGTGTGTGTTGCCAGTGATGACTTATGGCAGTGAAACGTGGTCGTTCAATATGGGTCTTATAAGAAGGCTCAAGGTCACCCAGCGGGCAATGGAGAGAGCTATGCTTGGTGTTTCCCTACGCGATCGAATCAGAAATGAGGAGATCCGTAGGAGAACAAAAACCGCCGACATAGCTCAAAGAATTGCGAAGCTGAAGTGGCAATGGGCAGGACACATAGCAAGGAGAACCGATGGCCGTTGGGGCGGAAAGGTTCTCGAATGGCGACCGCGTGCCGGACGACGCTCAGTGGGTAGGCCCGCTACGAGGTGGACCGACGATCTGGTTAAGGTCGCGGGAAAACGCTGGATGCGGGCAGCACAGGACCGATCGTTGTGGAGATCCTTGGGGGAGGCCTATGTCCAGCAGTGGGCGTCGTACGGCTGATATGATGATGATGATGATGATGATGACGTAAGCAGCGGCTGTTAAACTTAGCCTGATCCATATCTCTTGTCTTAACGGGCCGACAAAGTTATTATAAAATCTCATATCTGTTGTATAATTAAAAAAAGGACTTAATCATCGTTACACACTTAGAATAATAACACCTAGAGACTGAGTTCGCGTTCCTAAAGTGAGGCAAATTAAACTAAGCCGTAATGACTCAGCTTATAACTAAACTGAAATGAAATGAAAATAACTTTATTCAAATGCGCTTAAAATAAGTTGTTTTGAATCGTCCAACATTTTTACCTACCATCTATTCAGGACGTCTTTTAACTGACAACTCGTCAGCTTCAATAGAAGTAACGACATTTACAATATAATACGTCGTAACCATACATAATCCACAAAAGAAACAAAATTATGCTGTTATTACAATAATATTAGTATAATGATGTCTTTATTTTGTTGATTACAACAAAGTCAACAAGTTTCTATTTAAAGTAAGTATTCCTCAACATTGCAATATCATACAGGGAATAAACGACAAATTTAAGAAAGCAACAAGGATGAATATTTAGTATAAGTCAATAATACTGAAAGTTAAAACAGACCCATCTCCCAAGGCAGCACCCGTTCACGAGCATGACGCATGATGCAGTTATCGCTTCGCTTAACCATATCTTAGGGAACTTAACGACCCATACCACATGCCACCACCCTAAAGATGTATTAAGAGAGCATGTCACACTCTAACTACTAGTAATAAATAAGTGTTAAAATTAACTAATGCTAATAGTTGTTAGACACAACTTGTAATAAATAATGTCATGTTGAAACGACACATATTACTTCCATGCATCGCGATCTATTAAGTAGTCGTTGACCTTGTAAATAACCTTTGGACATGAGCTTATTTTTTACATACGTTTTAAATTTATGATAAGGCAAATCAACTATACTTTGTGGAACTTTATTAAACAGTACTATACCTTTCCACAAAAATGAGCCTCCTGCCTTTTGAAGTCTAAAACTTGGAACGGCAAGTCTATTTTTATTTCTTGTGTTAAAGCAATGAACGTCACTATTTATAATTCGGCCTGTCAGTGTTCTTAGCAGTGTCATATCGAGCTCTGCTCCTTAAATTTTAATTAAAAATTTGTACAGTAAATCGATATCACAGTACTTCGGGAAAACACAAAAAGATTCTAACGTACTTAACTTTATATTGAAGTACGCTTATTTTGATTTATTTTAAACTAGCGGCCGCCCGCGACTTCGTCCGCGTGGAATATTGCAACATTATTTTTCTAAAATAAAAGTAGCCTAAGTTACTCCTTATTACATCAGCTACCTGCCAATAAAAGTCCCATCAAAATCGGTCCAGCCATTTCAGAGATTAGCCGGAACAAACAGACAGACAGACAGACAAAAATTGAAAAAAAAATGTTATTTTGGTGTATGTACCGTATATATATTCATATGCATGTAGTAAAAAACGGGTATTTCAATATTAAAAACAGACACTCCAATTTTATTTATATGTATAGATTATATTGAAGTACTCGTTTTTAGTTAATAAATGTACAATTTCTAGACCAATGCTTAAAAATGTTTTCATTGTAGTCGATAATTAAAAATTTGATTAACTGATATACAAGGAAGTTTATTTTCTTTTGACAATGTAATTCAGGTGTCTTAATAAATTTCAGCATTCCTTGTAACACATTATAGTATCACGCGTATTACGCTCGCCAGGGGATAACAAACACATCACTCAAGATGAATTCCTTATATCACAACGAGATATATAATAGAGAGTTTCAAGTAACAATAAAACTACCTATTATTTTTCATAAAGATATCCGGAATCCAGGCAGTCTCTACCTGGTGCATCTCGAGTTATATTGATGTCAAAACTTTCTAACGAGCGCTAGCTCACTTCCCGCCAAAATTATACTAGCACTAGCCCCGCAAGTGCGAAGGGGAGACCGGAAATCGCAAGAAAGAGGCAGATGTTGGATTCAAGGTGGGTTCCGGATACGTTTAGAAAAATAATAGGTTAATTATAAAAATATAAATATATTTTATTGTAAGATAAATCTCTCTATTTTTCTAAGAGGAAGTTAACTCAAAAACTGTCTAACTAAAAAAACCATGAATGCCTTGGCTCATCGCCGCAAAGGTGCCCGTCTGTCGGTCTTCTACAGACTGAACTTCAGAGAGTGTGCTCAGGAGCTGCATGCCCATACCGCCATCTCCTTTTTTCCATCGGACAGCCAGACGCACTGCGGGCTACCACCCTTTCTTGGTTGCTATTCCTACCTTTCGCACTAAGTGCTTCTCAACATCCTTCATAATGCGCACAGCAAAGGAGTGGAACTCCCTTCCTGCGTCTGTATGTCCGAGAACTTACAACCCGTTCATTTTCAAAGCTAGGGTGAATATGCACCTTCTGGGTTAGCTCGTTCCTCGTGGATCCTGTCTTGGACTCCGGGCTGGATTGGGATCAAGAGCGAACCTCAATGAGTAATGCACCTGATTACGTGTAAATAATAGATATCGATAAGTAGTATATTGAAGAGATATAGCATATTGTTTGCAACTAATTTCATGGAATTGCCATATTAATTTAATATTTTAATTGCTTAATTTTGTAAAATTTAATTATTTTTGTACACAAATAAGGTTGTAAATGTAAAAAAGGTGATTTAATGGATATGACTTTGAAAACTATTTCGGAAAGCAAAACCATATTGGCCGTTATAAAATTGTAATGAAAACGATAAATATATTGAAGGTTTAGTTTCTGTTTTTTTTTTAATATAACATTAAAACCAGTTGTGTACGAAGATAGGTTTCTATTATTTGTTTTATGCTCTAAAGTTTTCAGTTTTTCTAATCAATCGGAATATTATCGCGATTTATAGATGTGTGAGCAAGGTTACGCCGGTTTCCTTAAAAAGATCGCGTCTTGCGACTTCTTCTCCTTTTTACTGTTCTGTGGTTTTCATAATATAAATTTGACATATATACGACAGATATGGATTTTTGTGCTAACTTTGCCAGTAGTTGCTTACAAATTTGTGTTTCACCATAACAGTGATTTAGATTTATCGTTAATTAGAAACTTAATATTTTTCTTTTTTTTCGGTCATTTTTATTCTATAATAATATTTTATTCATACAACTGCTACTGTACTCTACTTCTGCAGGACTAAAACATTATTCGTCTAACGCTGACCTATCTACAGAGGTATTCGCAGAGAACTTAAATCTAAAAAAATAAATAAAAAAGAACAATACCGAATCCAATGTACCAGTAAAGCCAGTGGTAACTTAAATAAAGTTGTTACACTAAAAACTAGAATAGATCAAGACAGCGTGTAAGTTACTGGATTCAATTAACAAAGATACGTCGCAGCATACCAAACGCGAGTGGCTAATTCCGCGATGAGAGTTGTCTGTCGCTCGGCTAACTTCAACGTACGTGCTCCAAATGAGTTTGAATCTCAGAGGATCAAGGCTCAAACACGGTGCTGTTCATAAGCATTAAATAATCATATTCCTTTTGAAACCAACTAAGCTTCCAAGAGCATTAGAAACAAAAATATTTCGTTAATCCGTGAAATTAGTAAAATTTAGTTACAATATAAGTAACAAACAACGTAAATAACGTTATTTCTTTATTATTGCTTGAAGTCCATAGGTTGTACACAAAGCATCGCTTTACTGGTTTTAGTCGAAAATTATTCTATTTATTAAAGAAGATACATACATTTAAGTATTTTTATTTTCCTCGTGTTTCACACAGCAATATGATAGTTCAAATACTTTGAAATAACTGAATAAATAAGCATATTTCTCACTTTATCTATTATAAAATTCTATTCAGTTAGTTAAAATAGCATTAATAAACATTATCTACAAAAGGTTCGACTCACGCTTTGATTTTAATTTACTTTGTCAAACAAGCGCAAATAGAAAATCCTGGGAATATGGAAAGAGCTTTGCGTACAAAGAGACTCTTTGAGTAGCATCCGTTTTAAGTATTCGAATATCTCTTTTACACATACCTTGAACGACAACGCTATCTGCAAAAGCTCTTTCGCGTAAGGAATAAGTAAAAAAAAATTAAAACACTCTCCTGTTCACAAAAGTTATTCATTTACAAAAACAATATATTTGAGATCAAATAGTAAATCAAACAACAGTCCCATTTCCAGTAGGTATCCAAATTGTGAGTCAAGATTTAGCTCGTAGTTCAAGAGTATTGATTTGTTTACGTTTAGACATCATACTATTAACGGCTCGATTATGCAGATTGTTATTATTTAATAATAAGTATTCAAACATTAAAAGCATGCCTTTAAAACCGTTCTAATAAGTTTTTCTATTAATATTTTCTTTGTCTGGTATCTCAGTAGAATTGACCCAGCAAGCGAGAACAAGAAACCCGAGGATGAGGTAAACGAATATCTGATGAAAGCTATCGATGCACGCTCCATTGATCGACTTCGAACTGAGCACTGCAGGCCCTTCACACTCACCTTCCGCGATCAGAAAATGGAACGCAAAGTAAGTACTTGTATGAACAAACAGTAACTCCGGCTTTCTAGTCAAATTTTGGTGTTGACTGTTTGTACATATTCTCAAAATACATAAACATTTTCACCTTATAATACAAGAACATTTGAATTGATATCTTAGAATAGTTCAACACATGAACAGTATCTTTGATCCCGTTTAGCGTATATTTTTATAGCATGTTGCTTAATAATTTTATATTTTTCCTTAAATACTCAGTAAAAGAATTTTCGTTATTTTGAGCTCCTTACCGCGTCAGCTTTTGCTGTTAGTATACATAATATACTTATTAGTGTGGATATTTCCCATAAAGATTTTACAGATAAAAATGCAAAAAATGCTAACACATGTAGTATTTTATAATATTGCTTATTATTATTTTGAATAATATTTGCCAGCCGTTGAATATTTGAATCTTACAGTATCTACGTACTACGTACATCTATGTAATCGTTTTACTATAAATATTCCATTGTTAAATGTAAAACGTTTTTAAACTTTTTAGTCAAACACATTATCTTTAATGTTGAAATGAATTAACCGCAGGCGGTATTCTAAGATGCTCCTTTTGCTAACCGCTATGCCTCGCCTAAGCTCTTACCCACTAACACTATCTTCACTTTGGGTCTCTGTCTTGTCAAAGTGCCTTAAGACTTATAAGTATTTTATATGAAACCTGCTCAAAAAGTACGTAGGTACTTAGGTATGCAAGAATGAGTCAGAACATGCGTCTTTATGGTCATACAAATCTACAGGAGCTGAAGTTAAATAAATCGTTTTATATTTTCCTCATAGGGTATCAATCCCGTTAAAGTACGATTACCGATCTCGGGTGCTAACAAGCCCGCGCCTTGCCAAGTGTCCTTGTCACTAATTGGTAATCTCGGTGAACAATATAATATTATGTCGTAAGACATTAGCAATAACTATGAATAGTAACAGTAGCAGTAGCTAATGACGTTAAACACTGTTGCAAGGTCTTACGTCATCAGCTACTGTGATTGAAACATCTTTTCAGTACAGGCATAAAAAAATCACTTTTCTAAAGCCAACCAATTAATTTTAATATATCAGAGTTTTGTTCACGGCTGAGCTAGTCAATATAAATTTTATCAAATGGTTTTGAACTTTATTTCTTTTTTAAGTTATATTTTTATGTAGGTGCAAACCTAAGTGAAAAAAAATTAAGTACCGTCAAATGGGGCGACTTTCAAAACTAGGGGTGTCTTTGATGATAGTTTTTTTTGGTAGGTTTTTTAATAAAATCTCGGAAATTCCTGAACGAATCTTTGTTTTTTTTTATATAATGGCAAAACTGATATTTCAGCCATCTTTCCTATAGGCGTCAGCGCAAAAGTACAATCGTAAATACAAAAAAAAAATATTTTGAAAGTTCTGGTGGAAATTGTAGTGATAAAATGTGCTAGAAAACTTCTTTGGTGCAAGAGTAAGTATTGTATTCTGGTTTGTTTTAGTTTTCTTGTGTATTTATATGATTTTTTGTGAATATTCTTATAATATTATTTTTTGCCAAGGCCGGCCATTTTGGCTACTGGGTTGAAGTTTGTGCAATGGGGTTACTTTGATGAATGACACGAGGCTACATTGATAGCTATCAATCACACCCAAGGTCCTTTTATATCTAACAGTAGGTTTACATTGAGTTTATCAAAGTTACCCCTGTTTATTTTTTGTAGGTAGTTCAACATGGTGCGAAAATACAAGAAACCTCCGGGTACCCGCGAATATAAAAATTATACACAGGAGAGCTTGGAGGAAGCCTTAGAAACCTAACCTGTTTGCTATTGATCTCAATGTTGACTTAAAACTTTTGATTAAAGACCTTGAAGGTGCTAATTGCAATGTTAAGATTAAGATTTTTTTGAAGTTGTTAATAGTTATAAGTACAAAACAAATTTCGAAATGTTTGATTAGCCTTAGCTTGATATATCTTAAGTTTTTTTATAGAGATTTATGTTCAAACGAACACAAAGAAGACTGATTTCAAAATAAATCCTTCCTATCATAGTTCCTGTTTGTGCCATTTATGCAAATAATACATATTTGCTAGTGTTCTATAAGTATTTTAAATAAATAATTTTGATAATTAGTGTTAGTTTTAATATATTTATCTATAATTTTTCTTAATATGACATTCAAATATCTATGTAATAAGAATATTTAAACAAAAAAGCATCATCAAAATAACCCCTGTAATCAAACTCACCCGCTGAACTTTAATACTCTGCAATAAAAAAATTACTGCATGGAGTAAATTTTTTTGTGTTTTGGAATCCTGTAAGGGGTTACTTTCATATTCAGTAACAAAAATGGGGTCAATCAAAGCAACCCCGATTAAAGTATGGAGTTGATAAGCCATAAAACTTTTTTTTTCTCAGAAACTACAAGCGATTTTTTATTTTTCAACAATTCATTTCGTTCAGTATGTTTAGTCGTCACTATAGTTCTTTTTTTTAATTTACAACTTTTATACTTTCTGAGTTATAAGCGTTTGAATTTTAAAACTGCTCAAAGTCACCCCATTTTACGGTATTAAGAGACTTATTATAGACTATATATAGACTTCTAGTGCATAGAAACATTTTTGCGGAAACAGAAGTTGTTCTATCTTCTTTGACGAAAGCAAATCTGCCTTTTATTCACCAATAAATATTTTAAATTTATTTCCAACCGTTGATTATCACATCACATGGCCCCTAATCGGACTCTGCCGTGAACTGAAAACGGCCGGGAAGAGCTGTAGGCACTCCCTCCCTCCACCTCCTCCAGGACGTCTGCGGTCGCCGTCCCACCGAGCACCCCTCTACCCCCCAGGCGATTGCGGAGAAAACTCCGGTACCGCCCGGGGATAACAAGAGAGGGCTCTACCTTCAGAGAAGCCGATCCCGAGGGTCCTCCCCAAGAGCTCCGCTCGCGACAACCCGCTCGCATCCGCGCTCCCAGCCTCTTCATCCAGCCCTTCTCAGCGAGAAAGGGTGGGAAGAGAACCTCTCCCCTGAGCGCTTTTACGGGGGGGATTGGGCACCCAGACAGAATAGGTGCACCCTTCCGCCATTGGGGCGTCTGGTAGTCTGCCTCTGATGAGGGAGGAGTTTATGTCCTCCGTCCTCCGCCTCTCGGAGGCCTCCTTCTACGAGACATCCTCGCAGAAGGCTTGCGCCACGGCGGCGAGCGAGAGGTCACTCCTTGTCGCTACAATCATATTGCCGCATTGAGGAGACCATGCCGAACACCTCTAGGGTGTGCTGGGCGGTGTCCTCCGCAGCGCCGCAATGATGGCACGACGGGGTCGGCTCCCTTCGAATCCGGTACAGGTATTTAACGAAGCACCCGTGCCCGGTAAAGACCTGCGCCAGCCTGAAGGTTACCAACCCATGGCGCCTTTCGCACCACTCTCGAAGCACGGGGCATAATGCTTCGAAAGTGCGCTTACGAAATGGCATGTATGTATATGCCCTTTCGTCTCTTTAATTTTTAATATATGTTAATTGTGAGCATAGGCTCTGTGACCGGTGAGTGTAACGTGTTAGTGACGAATAGTTTTGTATGCGCTGAGTACATCGGGAAGAATGTTTTTGTTACTGTGGCTGTTTTCACTTCTTCATATCTTCTTTGCCTCACTCAGCGAGTTTTCCCGCAGTTGTCTGTCTTCTTTAAGGTTGCTTCCTTGGCGAGCGTATCGGCTCTTTCGTTTCCGATTTGTTGTTCTTAGTAATTCTGTGATGTTTTTTTGAATTTTTAACATAGTTAGTGGATTTAGTCAGTTTAGGTTTTAAATGTTTCTAATGCCGATTTTGAATCGCTTAATATTGCTATTTCTTTTCTTTTAATGATTTTAATTCTGCTTGATTCGCCAGACTGAGTGCCTGGAAAACAAAATAGCACTCCACCTTATAATCGAATGCCGTAGATATAAGTAAGATAGAATGAATTTGCAAGACAAAATTAATACAAAAATAATAAGCAATAAACTACATGAAATAATCAGCGATCAAAATATAAGAGGTCCCTTCCCTCCTGAGTTTCGTTGTGCAAATAGTAAAAGAGGCGAACGAAATAAAACATAGACGTAGTAAGATATAACATAAATACAAATATAAACCAGGCGATGCGGTCACTAAGCAAAAAGCTACGCTAGCACCATATATTGGAGCGGAGCGTAATACCTAAAAAAGAAAAACCATTTTTTGATTCGATGGGAATTTTTGCAAATTTTAAAATTAAACTCCGTCACAACCTGGTCCTAAGCTCGTTGATTCGATTCCACACAAAATATATTAAAATTGTTTAATAACTCGGGAAGTTATGGCGTAACAGACATTGCGCCATTGAAGCTGATCCATGCGAGCTTCGCTCGCTCCGCTCCAACAAAACAAACAAATAACTTATCACACAGGTAATAACAATATAAAAAAACAAGATATAAAATGATACGTAGATAACCTGAGTTTCTCACTCCAGTCAGAAAAATGATAGAACAAAAAAAATACCTCTCCTCCGCCTCCCTCCTCACTTGCCGGGCCTCCTCGGGTGTGAGCCTATCTCCTCGAACCCGGGCCTCCTTCTTTTGCAGGTATATCTCCCGTAGGAAGCGTGCCTCCAGTTCCCATGGAGGCTTCGCTCTTAATCCCAATCAAGCCCGGGGGCCCAGACGATGAAAGCTAACCCAGAAGGTGCCTATTCACCGTAGCTTTGAAAACAGACGTATAAGTACTCGGAAATATAGACACAGGGAGGGAGTTAAAATAAACAAACGTCATATGTATACCATGTTATATAAATAACAAAAAACGGGAATGTAATAATTATTTTTTGGTAATTATAATGTTTATACTATGGGTATATATTTTTATACCATGTTATTATAGTTGTATACCATGTTACATAAATAACAAAAAACGGGAATGTAATCATTATTTTTTGGTAATTATAGTGTTTATACTATGGGTATATATTTTTCATTTCAACTTCTTTCCTCATTTATAAGTAAGCGTCACGAAATATAATAGTATCAAATCGGATTACCTAACGGATTCTTTTATACGTTAAAAAAGCAGTTCTTCGATTCCCTAGTCGCTTCGTCACATAATTTGTGAACCGACGACATAGCTTTTGACGTTCAAAGTGCTGTAACAGGGTATATTGAATAATAGAATTTGCATATTCCCGATGCTTCTCTGCCTATACAACGGATGTTTCCACCGTGCTGCCATATGTCAGTGCTAATTTCCTTTAAAGGAATAATTGATTTGTTTCACCGATCCCCTTCTGTAGCAGTTATAAATTATGTGTGACACTGTGAAGTTACCCAACGAACCAATGTATGAATTGTCTGTATTATTCTACTAATTTCTTACTACTTAAATGGAATAGAAATTTGAATAAACGATGATTCGTTAGAAGAGTTTCTCGTACACATGTAACTGTAGTGTTGTTAATAAAAAGAAATAACACACTTGAATTAAGAAAATTATTTTAATGCAAATGAGAAAACTACAGTTCACATTTTATAAATTATTCGAAGATTTAAAACTAATGCAAAAAAAATTTGGTAATTCAATCATCGAAAAAGATCCTAAAATTATAAAAGACTAATTCAAAACATAAGTTTCTTTATATTCTTAAGTCAAGTTAGACAGCTTACACTGTTACCGCCTTCACCGTGTGGAGATACTCCCAGCTTATCTTATTAATATGGAATTTTATACCTCTTACTTCTAGAACACAGGATATACAAAAAATATTTTCTATTACAGTCGGTATTCAGAAAAAAAATAAAATATGCGTATATCTTCAGACCTCAACTTTGGCACCACCATCAAGTCCAAGGCTCAAATTGAAGCTCAAAAGCTGGGCGTTCTAAATAAGGTCAATCGATATTATATGTGTCCTAGACGCGGAATTGCTTTTAACTCTTTAAAGCTCAAGCCCGATCTTGCATGGAATATTGCAGCCACCTCTGTCATGGCTCATCAAAATATCAACCTGCTGTACTGGACACTATTCTGCGCAGAGCTGAAAGGCTCAGTAGAGACAGGAAATTGGAGAAGAGCAAGCTTCGCAGTTAAGCTCACCGCCGCAAAGTCGCTTATATATCGGTCTTTTACAGAATGTATGTGCTCAAGAGCTGCATGTACCAAGTATGTATACCAAGCGCTTCTAAACATCTTTTGAGAACACAACTTTCAGAGCGCACAACAAAGGAGTGGAACTCCCTTCCTGCGTCTGTATTCACTAGTACTTACAACCCTGTCTTGGCACCCGGGCTTGATTGGGATCAAGAGCGAACCCATTAAAAATGTGTATTTTTCATCAAAGTTTCTCTATTTCTCTATCTTCAAACTTAATTACATGCTTATTACCTCAAAATTGGTAAAATACATCAAAATGCTGAAGCACGTGTCCATTATTTCTTGTCATAAATATACTCTAATTTATATACATACATAAAAATAATTTCCTATTTCATCCGCTATCATAGTCTATTGAGAGATTTTTTTAACTCATTTTTAGTGTTTTTAGGACATAAAATATCTATATCCACTTATTTTATCGCGGCCTGTGTATCGATTATGAGCCTCTTATTTTATAATTGACTGACATAAACAAATGTCTTTCTCTATTTCAGGAACGACGAAATATATATACTTTTAGTATTTACGTTTTACACTTAGTTTTAAACTTCTCACTTCAATAGCGGCGATTAATACGCTCATATAATTAGTACTGCATTTAGTTTCTCCTAGATAGTTTCTCAGTTCATGTTGAATATTCGCAATATGTACTTTTATATTCAATATTTAATAATTATTTAGAATTTTAGAAGTGTTATTTCAGGTCAGTTTCATTAGAATGGTAACCAGATTTTTTTGTTTGAATAGGCAACACAAAATTAATATAAACGATCACGTCCTCTATACTCTAGATGTTAATACTTATAGAGCATTTCAAGATTGTAAGTGATTACTACTTTAAATTATCGTTCTTCATTACTAGTTCCTGACTTTTCTGTTTGTGTTTACTGGAATAGGGTTAGAATTCTTCCACCGCCTAAAAAGTTCAATCCCTTACTGACTTTAGACCAATCTCCATTTTTCCCTTCTTATCCAAGGTCCTTGAGCGTCTTGTACTTAACCATGTAAACATTTTTCTTACTAGACGGTCATGATTTCCTTAATTCTCTTCAGTCCTAGGCACAGTACTACGTCCACTTTACTTAAATTAACAGACGACATACGTCTTGGGCTGGAAAACACACACATTACTATATTAACATTGATGAATTTCTACAATACATTTCACATTTTAAACTTTAAACACTTTAAAAACTTTAATATTCTTATGGTTTTGCAGCGTTAATTTAATATATTGCAATCGACAAATTAAGTGATTTTATGGTTATCTGTACTGACGTAAGGTGTGGATTTGCCTTGACGATATTTTTTCTTCCGTTCCGAAAGGTAGCTTTTTTCTGCGTTTCTTTTTGTTATCTTTATTGACCCCTTCTTTCATAATCTTACGTCTTCCTACCACCTATATGCAGTCGTCTGCATCGTTAAAGATCGTTCTTTAAATCTATTGTCCGGCTCGACCGCTACCGGCGCAGGTAGTCCCTTCCAGTCTCTAGGGTCAGCTGTTTAGGTTGTGCATTGTCGGTCAGTCAGACACTCAGGATGAAGCCCTTTGTATACACAGATTATGCAGGAGATGGTACCAAATCCCTCCATTTTAGGGGGAGGTTTCCGTCCGGTAGTTGAAAAGATAAAGTTGACTGCACTATTCTATCACGTTTTTATGTGCCCATCTCCATAGGGTTTTAATGTTTCCTTTTGCTTTATTGAGAAGATCGCGTTCGTACTGGTTTTTTAGCTTTTTTATAATGGTGTTACAGAAGTTTCGATATCGTCTGTAAGTGATTTTTAATATTTCATTTTTTTAACCGTTATATGGTTTTTTTGGTAAGTTATTCTGAAATGCATGAAAAACATTTCATGCATTTCAGAATACCCTCAGCATCCAAGGTCTTAAAATTCATTTGATTCTTGACACATTAACAATTTAGTCTAGTCGGTATCTATAAGATTTCTTTCCTAACTTTCGTTAAAAGACTTACACGGATTTCCTCCTAGTTTTGTTTTTTAGTTTAAGTTTTGGCGTAAAAATTAATTAAAAAATATTATTTCATTTAAACATCAAAAATTACCGGGTTCTCCGAAATAATAAGAAGAAATAACTTAATTTAAAATTGTGTGTTCAATTTTATTAATTAAGTAAACATTTTCTTAATCCTCTTTTTAGATTCTATATGATAGACTAAAGTACATCCCATCATATAGCTAGATATTGTATTTTTTAGACAATGTCTTTAAATTTATATTTAAACCATTTATTGATATTGGTATATTTATTTGATCAGAAAAACTATTTTCACCGCCTAACTTGCGGTGATTTGGCTTAATGCACAACCTCAGCAACATTCAAGCATTTAGCATTTCAACTTTGTTTAAGCATATTATATGTAGGTATTAGCAGTCTTCCAAGTTATTAATTTTAACGAACATCAATTGTAGTCCTTGTAAAATCTAGGAAATTTTCCGATATTTGTAATTTATATTTTTTACTAGGATGAATTTATACTCTTATATTTTTTGTAATGTGATTTCGTTGATTCACATTTAAATTTTATAGTCAAAACTTTTATCTTTTTGCTATAAAGCGAACTCATTATTAGTATAAAACGAATATTAAATTTCCGTAGACCAGTTTGATTTCCTCGACTACTCTGATAAAAAATGAACTATGAACGTTCATTTAAACAGTTAACTTTGAAAGCCACTCCGACCTATTTAAGTTGAGCAACTTTTTAAATCAATCAATTCATGGAAGGAAAATTACTGTCAGTGTGCGCGCCGTTTCCAAGGTAACTCAATTAATTGAATCTTAGACGATTCTTTATTTCAGTCAATTAGTTCAATTCTTGAAAGAAATTGCTACTTACTTTATGTAACTCATTTATTTATTGACTTCTCGATCAAAAGCATGGATAATTACGTTTTAATTATAGGTGAGCGACCACTGCGTAACATTAACTATTATCAAAAACATTGGAATGCTTATAATGCAAAAACAACTGTTGTCAGTCCGAATATTTCTGAAAATTTTTCTATGTCTACTATGACTGGCACATACGACTGAAATCTCACTGAAGATATAAAGCTTCTCTTATACTGACAAAACTTCATTTAACACTCACCGCAAAAATTAAATATTCTTGATTTTTTTTTAATAGATTTTAAATTGAACATTCATTGAAAACAGAGATTAATCTTTTCTCTAGTGTTTTTTGTAAACTAGAAAAGCATATCCAAAAGCAGAGGTCACGTTATACATAGTGTTTGTACTCCTTATCTACAAGACCATGCCAAAATAAATATTATTTATTGTCTGAATAAGAATTTTGTAACGTTATAGGTGGTCTTATCATAGGATAACGACACGAAAATATTATTTATTTTGAGTTTTTGTGCTAGCTTAGTACTGCTGCTAACTATTGTGATTTATTGAGAATTTATTATACATAAGTACATATAAATTACTTAATGACGATATAGACTCAGCCACGTTCAATAATCGTAGCGTTATAAATCCTTTTT
This sequence comes from Calamotropha paludella, assembly GCA_927399485.1. Taxonomy (NCBI): domain Eukaryota; kingdom Metazoa; phylum Arthropoda; class Insecta; order Lepidoptera; family Crambidae; genus Calamotropha; species Calamotropha paludella. Next base: position 23,672,373 of record OV656803.1, on the reverse strand, counting down.
TCTCTTATAAAATTTAAAAATCGTATATCTTTATCTTGCAGTACACCAGTGAACGAGATAGGATGCTAAAGGTCTACTTTATCTGCTCACTCGTGGTGTATGTCGCTGTGGTGATGGTTCAGCTCTTTGCTTTCAAGATGTAAGTATATGTATACCTCAAAACGTCGAACCATACTGTAACCTCTTATCGCGATACAAGTTACATTGTTGAAGGGAGACGCCACTATAGTCCGCGTACAGTTGTGACTCACTTTGACATTAGAACTTGCATCGCGCTAAGAGATCATGGTAAGTCAGGAAGATATTGCCTCCCAACTACATCTATCTCTCTCCATCTGTTATTTTTTTAAATTTCGTTTTGTTTTGCATATTCAAACTACAGATACAGCTGTAGCCGCCGTCTAATGGCACATGTGGGTTTGGTTTGACAAAATGGCCGTTTGGTAATCAAAAGAAGTTGACAAAATTAAAAAATTAGAGTGTGTTTATTTCTTCTTTCTTAATAAAGGATGGTAAGAAATAATATTTTTTTAACCCACGATTAAAGTTATTTTTTCTTCGTTTTTATGATGTCGATTCACACAGACACAAAACCATCGCAATAATCAGCTGCTACTACTACTACCTACCTATATGGTTTGAGAGATAATTGGAACAGATTTTTACAAAAGAAAACTCATGTAACAAGTGTTTCGTAATTTTTGATATGATCAAATATTTGTTGGCAAAATATCCCATAAACCGTTTTTATACACCTACGGTTATTTCTGACAATCCGGTTATTCCTGATCCACGAGCAACAATGTTAGTGGGCAATTTATTAAACTCATTTTGATTAAACCATGCGTTATATGCTTAATTCTATTAAAGTCTTAAAAGTAAAGATACCATAAGACTAACATAACCGCGCTTAATAGGCATAAACATTTAACAAGAAATAAAAATAATTATATATACAAGGTGTCTCAAAAGTAAGTTCACATTTGCTTATTTTATTACGCGAAAGCAACTATTCTGAGGGGCGCGGGGGGTATGTCAGTCGGTAGTCTGGCTCTTGGGAATTTAGTCGCTATGGAGCGTTTCTCTGGTGCGGACCGTGCGTTGTGCGTACGTGAGTTTTACAAAAACGGTAATTCGGCGACTGTAGCGCGTAGAAAATTCTGCAGTATTCGACATATTCGTCACTTAAATGATGCGCCTAGCACTCGACTCATTGCAAAATGGGTTAAGAAGTTTGAAGAGACTGGGTCAACTCTGGAGAAACCAAAATCTGGGCGGCCAAGAACATCAAGAACAGCCGAAAACGTGGACAGTGTTACTCAGTCTATTCGAGATGATCCAAACCTCTCGATTCGGAAGCGTGCTGTTGCTTTAAATGTGCACAGATCTTCATTATGCCGCATTTTACACAAAGATTTAAAGCTGCACCCGTACAAAATTCAGTTAGTGCAAGAACTGAAGCCTCAAGATGCTGGTCAGAGGCTTGCCTTTGTAAATCAGATGATTGAGCGCTTTCCAACGTTCACCAACATCTTGTTTTCCGATGAAGCCCATTTTCACCTGAATGGGCATGTAAACAAGCAAAATTGTCGTTACTGGAGTGCAACCAACCCAAAACAAAAACATCAGAAACCGCTACATTCACCCAAAGTCACCGTATGGGCAGCGATGTCGGCGCGAGGAATTATCGGCCCTTACTTTTTTGAAGATGCAAGGGGACGCACACTCACAGTGAATTCAGAGCGTTATGTGGAGATGTTAGACGAGTTTTTCGTACCCCAACTGCAAAACTTTCCTGGTTACAACCAAAGAACATGGTTCCAGCAGGATGGGGCAACTTCACACACGTCCAACAGATCTCTGCCTCGAGTTCGAGAAATTTTTCCGAACAAATTAATCTCCAGGCGAGGTGACATAAATTGGCCTCCACGGAGTCCCGATTTAACGCCTATGGATTTTTTCCTGTGGGGTTATGTCAAATCAAAAGTTTACGCTAATAAACCGAATTCCCTGGCACAATTAAAAGAAAATATCCGTCATGAAATGGCAGCCATCACGGAGACTACCTGCCGAGCTGTCATAGGCAATTTTAGTGCCCGACTAAATGAATGCCGAGAGCGCAACGGTTTACATTTGGACGATGTTATTTTTAAAAAATAAATTCCCAAACAGTGTACTTCAATATAAAATAAAAATTTTTTCAATAAAGCTAAGACTTTTCTTTAAAAAAAAGATTTAAATGTGAACTTTCTTTTGAGACACCTTGTACAACATTAAGCACTGCTTAAAATAGATGCCATCACTTTTCAATAATAGCTTTTGGTTTATACCATTTTAAATATACATATAACATTTATTATGAAATAATAACTTCGACTACGATCACATTTAAGAAAAAACCGGCCAAGTGTCACTTGCCAAAGTTCCGTACAAACCTGTAGCTATATAAGTAAAAGTTCACCCATCACGACAATGGAGTCATTGTTATGGTATTTTTATTGCAAAGTGAAGATATAACAAAAAAATTAGGGTTTTCGGAATTATTCCTTTATATGTGCTGTTAAACATTGCTTCATGCCAAATTACAAGATTCTAGATCTACTGGAAGTACCCTTTAGGTTTTGATTCCCTCGCGAGTAGTTGCGAGTTCGAAAATATGCGGCTTAAATTGCTATTTCTTTTAATTGCGTTGACATAAAAGTTTGATTTTGTTACAGCTCAAAGGTATTATGGACCTGAGTATTTGATATGAATTTCAATTTAATACCTCTACGCGTTTATGAGAAAAGAGATAGTAACTTTGAAATTTTCAAAAATATTTTTTATTATATGATGTAACAAAAAATTTACGGTTTTTGCAATTTTTCCTTTATCTGTACTATAAGAAGTTACTTCGTACTAAATTTCAAGGTTCTAAGTCTACGAGAAGTACCCTGTAGGTTTAAATTCCCGTGCGAGTTTTGAAAATTTGCGGAAATTCGCGGCATAAACATCTGTATCTTTTGATTGCCATGGCTTAGGAGTTTGATTTTTTCACAGCTCCAATGGACATTAGGCTTGAGTATTGGATATAAATTTTAGTTTGATAACTCCACGCGTTTCTGAGAAAAACGGTCTCGACAGACGGACGTACGGACAACAAAGTGATCCTATAAGGGTTCCGTTTTGTCCTTTTGAGGTACGGAACCCTAATAAAATGACTAACTATATAATTATCTATATATGTACATATATAAAAATTCCGTGTCACAGCGTTTGGCCGCGATGAACTCCAAAACTACTCAATCGACTTGTTGTTTTTTTTTTCATTTTGATAGATTTATTCCGTCTTAGGACATAGGATAGGTATCATTTTAATTTATAACACTGCATCGCGTGGCTGGGTCAGCCGGGCCGAGTGACCCGGGATTGTGACAGCTTCTTAATTTTTTGTAAATAATCCAAATACAATTGACGCCAAAAGCCACTTATCATTCACACAGCAACTATATTTGGTAAACAGCTCCATAAACTCCAAGAAATATTGAAATGTATTTAATAAACAATAAGAAAAATAACATTTGCTTTAGTCAATCTGCTATATAGGCTGAATCTCTTCGTTAGTAATTCGTTCTGTTTTCTTAAATATTTTTTTTCTCTGCTGGTGCGTTCTCATCGTTTACAGCCGTCGAGGAACGACCCCTCTTTTTTCTTCCCCAAAAGTGTGATGAACACGCTTGAATTGGTTATGCCAAGTAGATGATTGCTTTAGTTAAGGTCTTCACCCATAAACGCCAGTCGATCAAACAAATCGTTTGATTTAGGATACCTTTTTAAAATTGTACCTTTGTAAAAATTTAAAAATCATGAAAATGTTTCTAAGATCCATTTTTCAATCACTCAAAATAAATGGGGAGGGAAATTCAAAATTCAAACGACGGACGTTACGTTTATTTGTGAATTATTAATTGGTTATAATTATAATCCTTATGCAAGAAAACTTTTATTCGCAAAAATGTATGTGATGACTAATAATAATTGTTTATATGTCATCAACGTTATGATTCACTTTATATTTTGATTATTGTTTTTTTTTAGTAATGTAATTGGCTTTGTTACCATCGGAGTATGCGGCCTCGTCGTTGTGACTGCTACCTATTTGGTTCTCTGCATTGACTTTAAGGTATGATTTTTAAAATTTTCACGATTTTTATAGATGAACACGAAAAAAATTAAAATTAAATTACAATTATAGTTTTGTAATTCAAGTTTATAGTTTCTGATTGTTTATAGTAAATTTTAAATTATTTTTTCATACTACAATGACCATCTCAATACTTTCGTATAAGATGTTATTTTGTTCTATAAACATTATGCTATTTTATATTAAAAAGAAAAAATAAATAACTTGTTAAGTTATTCCGTGGACAAGTGTCTCAAAACGTAAGTAGATTTTAAATATGGTGAGGTTTAGGTTTCGATTCCCAGTGATGACAATATTTATGTTATTCATCATTGATTCTGCTTTTACTAACTAAATTCCGGCAATTATTTATTTTACAACTGCCTAAGTTAAACTCCATTCCTATTTGTTTTTTAAAGTGAGATCATCTTTAGTCTTATATTAATTTTTAAATGTGTTATCTTTACTATTCTTGCTTCCAGCATACATCCCCTCAGTTGAAGCGCTTTGCACTCAGGGTGCACAACAACCGCACTCTTGCGCAAATTATGTCCTTCATCATTGTGGTCGCATTCATTCTACAGATTCAGATCATTATGGTACGTAGCTTTTGAAGTATTTTCTCGCTTCTTTATCACAGTCTATTATTTGAACATAACGACGCGATAGAAAAAGAATAGTGCGTTTATAAAAACAAGTGATTAATGGTAGTAAACAACAATAATACCGTCCTGTATATCGTAGAACCGCTAACAGTATATCTTTATGTAAAAACCACAAGCTAAACTATTGAAAACGTTTACTCTTGACTTTTTTTACCTGAAATTCGACAAGTTTTATAATTTAGGTATAGGTATTAAGAAACAAAAAAGCAGAAAAACAATAATGTTAATTAGTTTAGATATTCCTTTATTCGTTGCTGTTCTTATATTGGTTCATTATTCATTTTATTCATTAACGCAAATTCATATTCTATCGACTGTAAGCAATGGTACGGCAATTGATAGTGCGCAATAATAACTGATAGTATCGAATTCTTGAGTTCAGAATTATTAAATCGCAAACTCTTTAATATAAATCTATTGACGAAGACCAATACTATCGATTATCGATACAAGTACCTATCTTCTTTTGTAGATACTAGGCCTGTACGGCGGTGCTAGAGTAGATCCAAAAACGGTGTTACACAACCCCGCTGACACTGGGTTCTGTCCGTATGACATGAATGAGGTAAGTATCAAACTCAACAATGACACAACTACAATTTCTCAAATGCAGAATCTGTCCCTTTACAATATAAAGCCTTTCTTTCAACTGACTGAACAATGGTTTTACTAACTGAAGTGTAGGCAAAAATCTATCTTTGAGAGCGACATTATTCGAACTTTTTTCCAGTCTCACTAAAATACAAGAACCTAAATGTCACGCCTTCCTGCTCTGCAAAAACACTGCCCTATCTTTTGTTGAAATTGAATATTAAAAATATGATTATCATCAGCACTACCTACAACTGACGCTGATGGTGATGTTCCTATGCGCCGTACACCAGATTCTTATAACGGTTGTGAAGACATTCCTGCTACTTGTCACCTCCGTGGCGTACTTGCTGATTACAACTCAAGAACACCTGTACCTTACAAACTACTTCTTCGAGTTCCAGTAAGTTTAATATATTGTTAATATTACATGTAATAAAACTAAAATATAGATTTCCATCAGATTAATAAACTTTTAACCGTACCGTCCAACGACAGAATCGTAAAAAAGAGTAGAAGTCGCAAGTATGCCTAACTCCGCGCACCTTAACGCAAACTCTACGCAAAACAATATAGCAGAAAAATAGGAAAGTGCCATATAGTGCAGTTTTAGAGTTTAAAATGGTAATCAAACAACTAATTTATCCACAGGAAGCAGAACATACCATCGGTAATTCTCTTTTTCTGTTTTTTCATTAAAATTGTAACTGATTCTAATGAATACTTAAAATTAAAAAGAAATATTAACTCAACCTTATTTCTGAAATATTAAAGTGTAGATTTCAATGTACAGTTTTGTTTATCTGGAAGTTTCTAAAACACCTACAAATTACTGATAGAATGCTCTCCTCAACTTGCCCTCTACTTAATTAGTCATGTACCTGATAATCTTGTTATAATATATATCGATTAGTAGTATATTGAAGAGATGTATATTGGTTGCAACTAATTTCATAAAATTGTCATTTTAATTTAAATATTTTTATTCCCTTATTATGTAGAAGTTAATTATTTTGTACCCAAATAAGGTTGTAAATAAAGAAAAGTGATTCATTGTATATGATTTTGAAAACTATTTTGGCAAGAAAAGCTATGTTAACCGTAATAAAATTGTAATGAAAATTATAAATATATAAAAGTGTTTTAAATATACTTCTACTTAGCGGAACGACGGACGACCGTCCGACGTAGGTCTTTCGATGTCTTGGCGTAGCTTTGACGTTTAATACATGCATTGCAAATGCTCAAATTGAATAAAAATCATTATAACTTTATCTGATGCGCCTTTGTTTATTTTTATTAAAACAAAATTATATCCATTATATCAATATTTATATTATTTGTAACCTTGGTAATTTGTTCATCTTGAAACGCCTTTTAGCGTATGGTTGCAGTATGCAGTATGCTTAAAGCAGTGTTGCTAATAGCATAACTATAATGCCATCTTGTACACAAAAGCGTTACTAGAACAAAGAAGTAAGCTGTTATTTATGATGGAACATAAGTATATGCAAAAAAGCTAGAATATGAAATGATTCATTTCCTGGTATATTATGCTCTAACGTTTTCAGTTTTTTTAACCGATTGGATTATTATCGCATTTAAAGACGTATGAGTTTCCCGGAAAAGACCGCGTCATGCGACTTTTACTATTTTTTACTGTTTTGTATGTACATTAAAATGTTTTCATATAAAATACAACTATCTGTTTCAGCAGAGAGCTCCTGGTGAAATTGATAGCTTAGATATTAGGTGCCTTCACTTATGACACATTTTGATATAACAGACACCACTGCGGCTTAGACTGGAATCAGCAGTGGACTAACATGGTTATCGCATTCGGGGCTACGGTCGCGTTGATGCTACACTCGCAGCAGACTGAGAGCACCTACCGATTGGATTTCATCTGGAAACTACAAGCGAACGGTGAGTTTTAACTTTATTTTTTTACAGCCAGTTAAATTCTAAACTTTTTTGAAACAGAAATTTGTCTCTAAAGTTTAAAATAGTTAAAGTAAACAATAATAAAAAGTATTTTGAAACAATAATAAGCGAAACTGATGGTTCGAGAAACTTTTTCCATGCCTTTTATAACTACTTTAAATAAATTTAATAATGGCAATTTTGCTTGCCCAATGTTGCTCTCGAAGATTCGCTTTATTGCACTGTTAGACCTGGACGCTCTTCTGTATTTCCCCCATTTTCACTCAAGTGTTACAATTAATGTATAAATCGTATAATAATCTGGTTAAGTTAGAGAATAGTATTGACAAATATGACTCTAGTTCGTTGTCTTTTAAAAAAATATTAATTCATGGAGAAATAGGAATTAAATTGATTAATTGTTATACATTTTTATTTCTAATACCATTCTAATTTCATTTAATTCATTGTTTTCTTATGTAATTGAATTATTGTAATATTCTAAGTTAATTTTAATATTATTATATTTTGTATGCCTATTTAAGAAATGCATGCGGTGGCAACCTGTAATTAAAATAGCACCTATTTAGTACTGGACAATGTTTATGATTATTTTAGCGGTGTATATTTTGTTGGTTGTCCTTAAATATAAATAACTAAACAAACTATTTTTAATACATAAATAGCAAATGATATAACAATATACACTAATTCCTCTGCAAGTTTATCCTATTCTTTTAAAGTATTTCTCTCTCTTTCTCCATTCTGCAGATGAGAAGGAGGATATGGAGCATCTAGAGGCATATAACCGCAAATTACTGGCGAACATCCTGCCAGAGCATGTAGCGCAGCATTTCCTTTGCAGTGAAAAAAATATCGATGTAAGCATTTGATATAATTTAAAATCTTTTAGTCTTACATTCTTTATAACGTGTTCATTTTTAATCGCACTGAAAGTGACTTTAAAACTCTTTTTATACTTTGGTTATTTTTTTGTACTTTTGGTTGGTTGTTGTTTTTTAATATACGTAATAACTTACTTTTAAATTGAAAACTTTTTCATTTATTGACATCCCTTAACGGCCTTAACTATTAACTTTATTTCTTTTGATATCTCTTTAAAATATTTTTCGTTATAAAAAAAACTTTTAAACTCGTAAGTCATGCTAACCATTATTCTGAAGCAGGAGCTGTACCACGAGCAATGCGAATCCGTTTGCGTAATGTTTGCTTCGATCCCAAACTTCTCGGAATTTTACGTCGAACTGGAGGGCAATAATGAAGGCGTGGAATGCCTTCGCCTTCTCAATGAGATCATCGCTGACTTCGATGAAATTCTTGCAGAAGACCAATTCAAGTATATCGAGAAGATCAAGAGTACTGGCGCAACCTATATGGCTGCATCGGGTTAGAAAACTAGCATTCTATTTAATATATTGTCATGTACCTATAGTTTTCTGGATCTTTCATTATTTTTTAAGGATATTTATATCATTATCATAATCTCTGTCGAAAATAGCCCAATGCTAAATGGAAACATTTCCTATAAAAGAGGGATTTTGTCATAATTTCCACGCCTGGCGAATTATCGCTGCAGTCAGTAATATCATCAGTTGCCTTTTTTATTGTGGAGAGTGGGTGCTGTTCCACTGTAATGTAAACCACAATATTAACTGTTCATTTTTATTTTATTTTTACGTATTCTTTGCAAAAATAGAAATCTAATATTAAAATCAATTTGATAAACTCTCTCCTAGCTCTTGTAACTGACCAGTGTTAACTACAGTTTAATAGATCTTAGTAAGCCAACTGATTAGAATCGTAAGTAGAACACTATTTACACGTATGACTGCAGAACAATCAACAGAGAAATTGAGTTTTTATTCATTTCTGCGCTACTTTTTAGGCTTGACTGCTGCGACTCGAGACCTTCGCGGATACCGACATGTGACTGCGATGGCTGACTATGCTCTTCGTCTTCGCGAGCAATTGCAATACGTCAACGAACACTCTTTCAACAGCTTCCGAATTCGAATCGGTAAGTCCAGTCGATCTGGATCGTGTGTCAGGTAATAAAGGTAATGGTAGAGATAAGCTTTGCGAATCCGCCGTCAGATGCGAAGTTAATATTTTTTTATTGTTAATAATATGTATAGAAGTATTTGACTCGTCCAGTATAACTTTTAGGCAAGCATTTCTCAATTTCAAACAGGCATCAACATTGGCCCGGTGGTAGCTGGAGTGATTGGTGCACGGAAGCCTCAGTATGACATTTGGGGCAATGCCGTCAACGTCGCATCACGAATGGACTCTACAGGCCTTCTGGATCACATCCAGGTGAACATCATGAACCTCTTCTGATTCGATAATCAGAGCAATTGATTTCAATGACTTTATAATTAAACCCGAATCAAAATACGAATACGCTTTGGATCCCTTAAATTCTTTATCCCATTCGCTGAGCGATTGTGGTACCACAACTATCATTTCCAGCAGTTGCGATGGCTAAAATTATTTTAAGTGTTTTAACATTTCTATGGTGATCTGACTGTGCATCTATAATGTCAAGCAATTGTATAGGTGACGCAGGAGGTGTATGACATCTTGTCGACGCGTGGCTACAGCCTACGGTGTCGCGGCACGGTTGACGTAAAGGGAAAAGGCAATATGGTGACGTTCTTTCTTGAAGGAGTAGGCGATACGATGGATCCTAGCGGCCGCGATATTTACATCGTAAGTACTTATTTTAAATCACAAAACAATTCTTCAGTAGTGTCTGTAATTTCAAAGTTTGCAATTATTTTTTTCTAAATCATAGTTTGTTACATACCGTTACTAGGCAAAATAAAGAAAAAATCTTTTGAAAAGAGAAACTATTGGCCATCTAAAATTTATTTTTAAATATTTATACTAATTAGACTTCATTGATTGTTAAAGAATCCGCAGCCCTCGACCTCGGCCGTAGGAGCAGAGGCAAGTATTAGCACACGTCCAGACCATTACCCTCTCGAAACCCTCTCAGAGGGATGTACGGACGAGGATGGTCCGTCGCCACGAGCATCTATACCACGAGGTAAATTTCCAATTTAAGTAATGAAAACGTTATAATGCAGTGCATTCAAGGCTTTTCACACTTAAACTGGAGACGCAGGCAGCTTGCACCATTGGGATGTAAAGGAAATTAGGGACATCCCAGCAATTACCATTTTCAATAATTACATTTGAATTTACTAGTCGTTAATTAATATCTATCATTTAAATATCATATCGAATGGGTATTGGAGGAAGAATATGATTACTGCTAAGAATATATTCTATACATTTATGCATTATTAAAATATTTATTTAATTCCCAGAAAACCAAAATGAAACCATGAGCCCTACTCTCAACGGGGGTTCATCGTCTCGTGAGAGCTTGGCCAGTGCAGTGCGGGCGAGAGTACTGCGGAGACTCGAGCGGCCACAATCCCTCGCTGACGAACCAAGCCTAACTACCATTATCTCGCTGATAAAAGCACGAGCCTATTCTACCGACTTTGAATATACAGACGAAAAAAAGAACTGTTCCCTAGGCGATGTCCAGAAGTCGGTTATAGAGTCGCGTAGTAGCGGGGAGATTGAGGCGCTCCTTGAAGGTCGGGGGCCGCGCCGAGCAGCCAGCTTAGCAGACTTTTTATTTAAAAGACATCAGCCAAAACTTAATGTCGCTACGGTAAACATCATCGCTAACCCTATGAACGTAGTCTATGACTGCGAAGCCCGAGGGTCACCAGAGGCCACGTTATTTGGATAAACTTACAACCGGATCTGACTGCGAAATGCACACTCGACAGAGCTTCTGCGGGTTTGATCTTTTTGTACATATTTAGACAAGGATTTACCACAGCGTCGGCTCTATGAATGTTGCAGTACATCATCAAAAGACTTGTGCTTATTGTTGTATCTATGAGTATTTGAACTTTTTCACTTTTATAATGAAGAGAAATACTATTGAGATTTGGCAGATTGAATGATTGTGTATGATACACTTGGAAACATCCAAAGTTGCTTGATACAAAAGGCACGATGATTTTATAGCTGCACTATTTTGTGCGTTTTGCCCCCAGGACTAGTCTTAACGCACGACTTCCCAACATTGAAACTGATATGTAGAACTTTACCTGGAAATAGACGATTAACCCTGGATAATACGCTTACGAATTTATTGATATTAAAGTAGTATACATATATACGTCAACTTCGACGTATGGTTGTGATACTGCGGACGGGTACTCGTTCGTGGACGCTGTCAATTGAACCATTACCAGTCAATAACAGTGGAAAGTAACGAATTAATATAAAATTCAAATGAGGATGAATAGGTTAGTTAAATGAACAGTTGGCCACAACGACACTATGCTTTTTTATAAATTATAAACCTTTTTAGTAATTGACACTACAAAAACATTTTTTCATAGAAAATTGCTTATTTAAAGAATTCTCGCGCTTAGATATGACACACTTATTAGTAATATTCAGTCTAATGTAAGTATAATCAAAATCCTTTCATGATTTTGTAAATAAACTGCTTTCTATATAGTATCAAATGATACCGAATATAATTCTACGATCTACCAAACAAATAATACTTAATATTAGATAATAGTCAGCATTTAAATATTAATAATCCATATGCGTTCATTTGTTAAAAATACAAGGATTAGTATGGTATAGAAAAGGCATATCACCAAATTTCTCTTAGGCACCGTTGCCATAATGACAATAGCGATTCTATTGCGCTTCAGGTTTCGGGGAGTAATCATATCTGGCGGCATTTACACATAAGACAAATATTTTCACACCATCCTTAAGTGAACCAGTCAAACAGAGGAGAATCAATGTAACTCCCAGACGGACAGAAGGGAGATGTGAGCAGCGTGCTACAAACTCGTAACTAAGTGCTCCCGGCAAGGCCATCCGACGGCAGACGAGTTGATCCTACTGATTGGCATTATACAGTCGTATGTGTGAAGGAATGCCCATGGGCCGCCCTTGGGGCTGCTAATGGTGATTACCGGAACGAACCCACAGAATCTCAGTAGAGATTTGGTCGATTGTTCTGTCTTACTGATGTGAAGATGTACCATGTACTAATGCTGCACTATGTTTGACATATCAGCCGCGTTATTACCGTCAGATGTATAAATGTGCCATTGCATGATTATAATTCAAATTATACAAATCAACCGATAGAGTAAAAAAATATTTTGTAGTGGCGACGGTACCTGTCTAAAAATATAGATTTTAAATTTGCTAATGTACATTAAACAGCACATCAACCTACGCATATTTGTAAAATGTGCGCTATCTATTGTCAACTAAAGTCCAGTAGATAGAGTTCAATATATTTTTAAAATTTATGATTATTTGTAGATTGGTGTGATGTGAACCGTACATGTCTGACTTGAAGTCTACTTGGCCAATCTAAAATTGTTATATTTAAAAGTATTACTTTTGTACACTGTGATAACTATGAAGTCTTACTTTACAAATTACAGTTTGGATACGAGTTCAGGGTACAATCTAGAAACATCTTAATATAGGTAAGTAAAAAGATACGGAATTGAACTAAACCCAAAAGTAACACTTACGTTACTTTGGGTATTTTTCGGTAAAGTAGGACTCATATAAATGTAAATATGATTTTATTGCAAATAAGGTAGTTTTGCTATTGAGGTAAATAACGAATAGGCAAAGCGGAAATGCGTCAAATTTTTTAATATTATTTTTGTTTTATTTAGGGTAGGTAAAAACGTCATAAACTATCCCCTTGGATGAATTCATTTTGTTTTTAGAGTATGATATGGAGAATGTAAGATATTGTGTATTGTATTATTATTAAACGTGATGTGAAAAAAAACAAAAATATTTGATGTTATATGTTAGGTTTTTTACAGTTCACGCCTGATTTTTACGAAGTACAATTTTATTACTTACTTGAGATTATGCAAGTATCGCTGAGTTTTGGTATCTATCCAAAACAATATTGCCCGATATTCATAATTAAATTTTAAATTAAATTATCATAATTCAATTTGCTTTGAATTGTTTTAAGACCTGTCAATAAAGGTGACGGTTTATTTTCTTTCATAAAGTCACATTTTCATTTTTCGATACAACGACTAATATAGACAAAATTCAGGGAAGATTGAGAACAGTATAGCCAATAATTAGTTTTTAAAACAGAGCATGCGGTGATTCCCCACAGCGTGTTCTTTTCCAGCCGCCAGCTCATTTTACCCCTAATATTTTATGACTTCGTTCTATTTGCACTAAATCTTGTTTAGATGCGTGATTTTTGGGCATTCTATTGAATTTAATACAAACAAAAGTGTAGTAATCCAATAGGTTGAAATAAAATATTTCATGTATCTCGATTTATTTGTTTGCTTTTAATAAATGCTTTCAATATCGTCCAATGAAAATGTGCGTTTTTACATTAAAATTTTTCACTTAGACCATAAAAATATAACGACATATCTAGGCGCGAGTATCACAATACTGTAATAAAAATCTGTTTGCGCAAATGTTGCGGCAATCATTGGTGGTCTCTTTGACGAAAATTTGCAAATAGAATGAAGTTATTCTACTTCATTATCATAATGCTCATTAAAAAATGTCAGTTTTACACTAATTAAATTACCATTAAAATGGTTAGAATCGAAAAATATATAAAATAAATCTATATACAAACAGTCGCTCGAATTCAATACTCCGTCACTCTATAAGAACCAAAAACAAAAAGATCCTATTGCCTTTCTGAACAATTTTTAAACCTTCATTTCCTTTAAACGCCTGAGATATGAAATATCTTAATCATCGTAAAGGCTATAAATAAAAATGATGCGTAGAGTGCACGAATACGAAAACAAAATCTTAGGAAACTAATTTGTCCGACATCTTTTTCGTGTTCATTTGTCGCAACATTGACATTATTATTTCTAGTAACTTTTTTAACACATGCCATCATGTTTTTATTTAATTTTTTGCATTCACAATGCAATATTTCTATAAGATATAAAATACGTGTGTAAAAAACAATGATACTAGCTCATAGTAGAAGTTGGAATACGTTTGTAAAATTCGACACGTTTGCCAGCGTCTCGGTAGCTCAGCGGTCAGAGCAGTCGCCCGGATTGCGAAAGGTCGTGGGTTCGAATCCCATCTGAGGGCTCGGAGGCGTGGTTGTTTTTTACACACGTATTTTATATCTTATAGAAATATTGCATTGTGAATGCAAAAAATTAAATAAAAACATCATTATAGCTGGTTCCATCTTAATTGATTGTTTAATATTTGTAAAAATATTACTTTCAATGTTGAAGGTAGTTAGCGTTCAACATTGGTGGAACGATACTAGCTCATAGTAGAAGTTGGAATACGTTTGTAAAATTCGACACGTTTGCCAGCGTCTCGGTAGCTCAGCGGTCAGAGCAGTCGCCCGGATTGCGAAAGGTCGTGGGTTCGAATCCCATCTGAGGGCTCGGAGGCGTGGTTGTTTTTTTACACACGTATTTTATATCTTACATGCCATCATTTTACGCCCACGGTTAAGCCCTAATAAAAGTTTTTTATTTATCTAATAAATTTTACACCTCTTTTTAGTAATCGTGCGAGTTGCAGTCATGCTTGGAAGATTTTCTTCACTTGCGTGTTGTTTTTTTTAATGTCAGCAATGCCTTTTTGATTTGTATTAGGTTGGGGAATAAGTTCGTTCGGTTTTATTCAAAGAGGATTATTTAAAGTATTTGTTTGTTGTTAAGCAAAGTGTTTGTATTCATTAGACAGTGCCTTTTCTGCTCTACAGAACTGTGTTATTTGTTTTTCGAATATTTTTAGTTTTTCCTATTTTCTAGGCTTCGAAATGGAGTACACAGGTGACAAAAATCAGCATATTCGACATCTACGTTTCTTCGCTTTTCATCGGGGTCAAAAAGCAGCTGAAGCTGCTTGTGACATATGCAACGTGTATGGAGAAGGTGTCATAGGTGAGCGCGCAGCACAGAAATGATTTGCGAAGTTCAAAAATGGCGACTTTGATCTCGAAGACATGCCTCGCAGTGGACGACCTGCAGAATTCGATGTCCTCATCGCCTTGAGGTGCTCCTGCACCTCAAGGCGATACACGGGGAAATGCTTGAACGGAACGCAACAGTCAACAAGGAGCTCTACGCCGTGTAAATGAGGCTATGCGACTGAAAAGACCTGACCAACAAGGCCAAGTCATCTTGCTCCACGACAACG
This sequence comes from Calamotropha paludella, assembly GCA_927399485.1. Lineage (NCBI taxonomy): Eukaryota > Metazoa > Arthropoda > Insecta > Lepidoptera > Crambidae > Calamotropha > Calamotropha paludella. The sequence goes on along the minus strand of OV656803.1, from coordinate 23,656,749 downwards.
CCAGACCCCATGTTGCACAAGTCGTCAAAACCGCACTCCAAGAGCTCGAATGGGAGTTTCTTCAGCATCCACCGTACTTTCCGAACCTTGCGCCAACAGATTGTCACCTTTTCCATTCCTTGTGGAATCAAATGAGGGGTGTTATCTTCGACGGCGAAGAGGACCTCAAAAACTGACTCAACAACTTCTTCGACACCAGATCGGACGATTTTTGGCGGAACGGCATCAACAAATTAGTCGAGAGGTGGGAGGAGGTTGTAAACAGTAACGGCATTATTGATCAATTTATTGTTATATTTATTGTTTGTTGTTGAAAGAAAGCACTTTGAAAAAACCGAACGAACTTATTCCCCAACCCAAAAATTATTTATTAACAAGCTACTTTTTTCCATATCCATTTACACATGAGAAAAACAAAACGATAAATATATGTGGAAAGTCAGTACCATGGATCCAAGCAGTCTATGACAGTTATTATCATTTCATTACTTATTCTACCATGAACATTCTATTGTAGTATGATTACAAGAATATGCAGAGATACAGTGGAAGTTTAAAAGGGCTTTGGAAACCTTAACAACAGTGGTAATAATATTAAACTTTTAAACACAACGTTAACTAATTGAAAAATATGTTCCAATCAGTTATTGGGAAAATCTGTCATTTTGAATTAGGGGCATTTTAGAGTAAAATTGATTTGAAATTTGTTTTTAATGGCATTAAGATAATTAAGTATTTGGTTCTTATAGATAAATACTCAAGCTAATTGAGATGAACTTATGCAATCTTTTAATGAGAACCACTCCTGATACGTAAGATTTATTACAGTTTTATATCTTAAACAATTACATTAAAAAAATTGTGATGTAATGGCTGGTCGGACTGCCATTGATTGTCGGTCTTTGGTGTATTTAAATGAAAACACACTGGAAATTGCAGTAAAAATACAGACCAAGTTTGGTTCATGAACAGTTTTTATTTAAAATAGGTACCACACGATAAAATTTAAATGGTATTTATTGATGTTAATTTATAGATAGTTTTGGATAAGATTAGGACTACATAATTGTAAGATATACGCTGGAGGTAAGAAATTAATTTTAAAACAAGAAAATGTTTAAGCATGAGAAATAGTTTTCATTTAATTTTAACGCAAATGATTTCTTATCATCGGCCAAAGTACCTAGTTAATATAACTCAGTTGATCACGTTAAGTATGTATAGCTAAAAGTTACTTAAATTATAAACGTCGTCATATCAGTACTTTAAAATAACCGTTAAATCAATGGAAAGGTTAAAAGAATGGGAAGGAATATTCAACGGAAAAATAAAAATTTCGTGACTCGCATTACTAAAAATGACAAACCAGAATTACTTCTTTCAAAGTGACTGTGATTGACATTCTTATTCGATTTAATTCATATTGATCGTGGGTTTTAACTATGTTGAAATCCAATTTACACAAACGTCATTTATAAAATGTAAATCACTAATGGACTTTTTTATGTTTATGTTCATTATTACTTAGCAGTCTTAATAAAATAACAGGTTTTGGTATAAAACATTTTGTATAACAGTAAAAATACACTATACTTTTTATTATAAGTTTCTCTGTTCACAAAATATATTTTTAACATGTAAATGTTACGTCATCAGCACACTGATCTTTTTTAATTTTCTTGCATATCTGTTCGATGTTTAATACAGACCATTCGTTCGTTTAATGAAAATAAACTTGTCCGATCTTCGAGCGGAGAAAATTGAGATTTTTTATTTCCATTCGATATTTGAGTTTTTCGTTTGTCGCTTCCTATAGAAATTATGTGAATGGAGATGGTCTTATGGCGCAAAATTTACATGTTCTTTTTGTATGTCTACGGGTAAACAAATTTCATTTAACCAAATGTTAACCAAATTTCATGCTAGCTGTAATATAATGTTTGTCAACTCGAGTATACGATTAAACAGTTAGAGCTTCTAATGATTTTTGCACCGATACATTTTTTTTATTGTATTTGAATTTATCTTCAAAGCTTTGCCTTAAATTAATTTTCAAATTATCCCTCCACTAAAACAAATTCGACCAAATCACCGGGTCCAATATATTTTCTAATACAGTTTTTCATTTTGTTTCATGATTTTAGATTTTTTAATCAGTATGGGTGCATAAAAAGTTGTTAAATTATAGTCGTTAGTTGTAGAAAAGTATTATTAATCCCGGTACTCTCATTTAGCTACATAATTCTTAAACAGTGACGCTTTATTTTTTCTGTATTCGATTAAGATATTCGTGTTTAATTCATCGATTAGTTTAGTAAAATTTCGGATTATTGTATATAAAATGTGTTATTGTTAAAATGTGATTTGTTTAAGTATTTAAGAAATTACGATTTACAATAAAATAATATTAAAACTTCGCCCAGAGTTCGAACCCATGAATTCTCTTTATAAAATTATTAATCCACTTAGACAAATGCTAAGTATTTTTCGATGTTCTTACATATATAAAAATTAATGTTTAGAGTATTGTGCCAATACATAAAAAATAATTTTGGATACCATAACAGTATTGAAATGCAATATTTTTAATACTTTTGCTTTTCACATAATTTTATCCTATCTATGCATATCTATAAATTCATCGCTAACAAGTGAACAATATTTACTGATAATTAATGAAAATAAGCTTAATAAATAAATTAATGTTTTTAAATATTTTTTGCATATTATAGCCCCTGTTATGAACACTCAAACCAAAACATTCAGAAAGCATTCATATAACTGTTTAATAGGCATAGGTATTCATAATAAATATGTAGTAAATAATGTGTCAACTTAGAGTTTGTAATCGTTGCATATTACAATACCATTGAATTATTTTACAAAATTTTAACCGTAGGTGTCTTAGTATTTTTAATTTCATCCCTACATTTATGAACAAAGTAAAATAAAGACTCCGTTGTAGTATTTGTTATTTCTTGCAAATGTCACAGAAGAAGAACACATACATATATTTTTATGACCATCAATTAACTGAAGTCTGTTTAAACTTCAATCGATTAAACCATGAATTAATATTTATAAAGCTACTAAAGTGATTAAATGGAATTTTCAAAGTTTTCTTATCAATTCTTCATATAAATGTTGTTCTGATATAAAATTTTCTAAGTTCACTAAAATAATGGACATTGTATGTTACTGAATTTACATCAGACGCTCCTGACGCTACGCGATGTTAATTTTAATTAAAATAAGAAAATTATTAAGCAGTTATATAATATAATTAATTGAAAATCCAAATTCAATCTTGATCTTCATAGGCCCTTTACTTATAACGACTATTATCACGTAACACTGGTGAAGCTAATTGTCTCTACATTTCGTAGAAGTTATTAGAAATTTCCGGCAGAATCTTTCACAAGTATGTACATACAAATAGTTCAAAGAATGTTTGACTTTAGAGAATTTCATTGCATTTCATTGCGATTATAATTCTGCTGATAAATTTTTTTTTTCATCTTTGTGTATTTGTAAGATACTTTTCCACTCATACGGCTCCACTGCTTAAATATTACCCAGAACGGGTATCCCATATTCTAAAAAGTTTATTACATTACTATCTATGGATGGTATTGTTTATAAAAACTTAATAATTGAATTGTTTCTTAGGAAATTTACCTTTTTTTTATTTTAAAAACTCCGAAATTTCGGCCCAGTCGCACGCATCATTGTTACGAAGAGCCGAAGTTTTTTAAGGTTTGGTGTTATGGGCAAACTCATCGGTCTCCATAGGTTTCAGTTTTTACCACGTTTTTCTTATCTCACTTTTCTTATTTGTTTGTTTGTCTGACCGGGCAAAATCTTGCAACTTAAATTTGAGGCACTTTCCGATAAGCTAGAAAGCTGAAACTTTCAGGATAGTTCAGAACCCGATGACAATGCACTCTAAAGCAACTTTCAACTTTCCAGATGCACTTTCAGGTCCACTTTCGGCAACTTTCACTTTTGTATGGGGCTTATCCGATTGTTGCGTAACACATGGTTACTTCGTTGAGTTAATAATTAAAAAGAATAAAATAATTATACTAGATTTAAAAAATCTAAAAATCCCACGTTTTTCAATGTCCTAAAAAGAATAAAATAACCCTGCGGGGCAAAGCGAGGGGCCACTCAAAGCGTGGGGGCGCATCTTTACAATAATCGGCATCAATGCATGTCATTCATCTCTTTAAAATCTCCTCTTAGTAATATGCGCCCCCACGTTTTGAGTGGCCCCTCGCTTTGCCCCGCAGGGTTATTTTATTCTTTTTAGGACATTGAAAAACGTGGGATTTTTAGATTTTTTAAATCTAGTATATTTATTACACGGTAATGGTCCCACTATTAACTCGAAACTGTAAGGACACACGACACTCACAGTACCCTGATCGTGAAACTACTAAATCTACAGGCATGAAATGATTAACTACCAGTATTTTTGGCATATGAAAAAGAAGTGAAAGATCAGATCTCAAACATTTTAAAAAAAGTAAGTGCAATTATCTTTAATTATTTGAAAAAGATAACTATGGGCAAAGAATAAAGTATTCCTTTGTATAAACGTTGGATAAAAAAGATTGATAAAATTGACCGAAGGTATAGTAGTTCGTACATCAGACAAACGAACAATAGCATGCCGAATTAAGGAGCACATAAAAACGGATACGCAAATGTCGACCATCGGTAAACATTTAAACCAATCAGGTTCAAATAACTGAATCGGTTTACATTCTGACAAAGAATGGTCAGGAAAGCAATTGAAGTTACAAAACAAAAATTTAAAGTGAAGGTGGGTTTATAAATTGTCGAATGGCTGCAATCCAGTCTGTATAAAAACAACACAACACAAAAAAAGTGCTGCTACGCGATTAGTATGTGTAATTAACAATTGCGAGTGAATAGATCAAATTTTACACAGTTCACAGAGAGTATCTAGTCTAATAACACACAGTTACGATAGTAACAGGGTTACATGTGCCCATAACACCCGCCCGCAACAAAATTTCAATTCTGTTCTTCTGTAACGACGACGCATAATAGCAACTGCGCTGAAGCATCGGAATCTTAAAAATTAAAAACATGGCTAAATTCGATTTAAATAATCCCAATGTCAGTGGCTATGAAAGTTAAAAAATATGTTAATATTTTACATTTCTCCATACACGCCGTTCTTTATAAATAGGCCTGTCTGAAAGGGATAGATAAAAATGATTTCTGGAGCCAAAAGGTAGAAGATAGAGGTAAGAGGTATCTGACGTTATTATGTTAATTTCAATAAACATTATATTAATGAAATGGTTAAACTAGTAGACTGAGTCAAGACGAGAATTTGCTTAATATAATGTACTGATAAGTTATGCAAATTCAACTGTGATGATGTATGTCGATCGAATAGGAATAAACGTGGCGTGATGTAGGACTTAAATCAAATATTAAAAATTAAATATTCATTTTACCTTAAATCGATGGCGAAGTGCCAAGACCTCCTAACTTTATTTCGAATTAAAAATATTTTCATTTATTATTTTCATTTCGAATTATAATTCGTTATTTGCATGTTATAATGAAACTTCCTAAGCGTATTTTTAGTTGCAAGCGTATAATGTTAAAAAATAAATAAATATATTTTTTAACTAATTATTAACTTGTCAAGAAATTCAACGTTTTTTTCAGCGTGTGTATTATTTTGAAATTAACGGTTAGGTGTTATTGGCACTTCGCCGTCGAAATAATTCTTTTAAGAAATCAATGTATGGTGGAATCGTTCTTAACAAATAAATCTAGCACTAACGCCGCTCTATTACCAGATCTATGAAGTGATATTATCCCGCAAAAATACCTCCCAACAGCCCATGAGGCCTTATATGATATCGCCTAGTGGCTTCAACATTAACATTTTGTGCAACAATGTAGACAAATAAATTAGATTTACAACTGAAACAAACTGCGAACGGAACAAATTGCGCATTGTATTCACGAATGGGATACGTTCAATAGTGGTAGCGCTTGATGAGTACAATGTGCTAATCATATTTTGGACACCCCTTTACACTTTTGTTTTGAGTGGTTTTTACTTCTAGCTAAAGAAAATGTTCTAGTAACCGGTTGCTGCTGTTACTCTTTGGACGAATAAATATATATATAAAAAATGAAAATGCTTAGTGGCTACTAAGAATTTTTGTCGAAATCAAATGCTTACTAGAGCAAATGCGCATGTATCGAGATAATTAAAAAAATGGTTTTCCTGGTAAATAAAAAACCGAAAGGCATTTTTTTTCTAGTTGTATTGTTTTCTCTTATGATTATATTAAATCCCTTAGTTAATGCGGTCTTGTTTTCATACTACTCATGGATTTTCTACATTGACAGTACATCTTTTTAAAGAATTCTTTCGCGAATTCTTACCGTATTTTATTACTTACAGTAATTTTAACATATTGATGTTACCTTATCCGCAAAAAGAGATTTTCATTCTTATCGTGGAATAGTGTCTACAAACTATCGAAAATTGGAGCTTCGAATTTATGATGAAATTGTACTGAGCACTTCGACAGCATCGTTTGACGCAAGGAGACCAAATCCGAAAAAATATCAAAATGTCTCTAAAAATATTTGCAATTTCACAAAATTCACTTTTGAATTGCATTTAGTGAATATTGTATCTGGAAAGCGAAATATATTTTGAGGTAGCAACTGACTGCGTCAAAATAAAAAAAATTCACGGTAAGAATGACATCAGCCTACTTCTGTGTCAAACATAAGACAATATAACCTACAGTAGTTCATAGTGTTATTAATATGCATGTGTTTCTCGAATAAGTTTCCGATTTCAATCTACATGTCTAGCGTGGTACTCTTCATCGTTAATTTTAATTAGATTATTCTATTTCTATTCCCATGTTAACATTAATAGAATCAACTTAAAAGTAAGACTTCCAACGCTTTTTGAGTGGTGCTTCTACTAAATAACGATAAATAATATCAGACCACCACATACCATTGGAGAATATTAAAAATCGCTTTTATAAAAAGATACATTATTATTATTGGCAACCGAACAGAATCCACACGCGTAACTATATCAACGTAACGCTGAAAACGCATATTGAGCCTGTAATTTTTCCTCACTATCGCGTTCTTTAAAGTGGGATTCAAGAAACCTGACACATAGCTACCCACATTTATAAAAGAAGACCATGGATGCACGCAATAGTACTAAACAGAATGCATGCCTTCCTAAAACACAATTAATTGATTAGGTATCGCGTTTTGTGATGAGGGCTGCAGGCAGTCCCAAATTCGCTAAAAATAGTCACAATTATTTTTGTGGTGTACTCCTTAAGAATTGATGTTGATATAAGGCGCCCGGTATGAAAAAAATATGAAGGTCGAATGACAGAGTTACGTTTTTTGTACACAACCTATCGTGCGCACCTTTCACTTTTATTGTGCAGATTTGTTTTATTATTTTATGTACTTCTTAAAGAGTAAACTCCAGTTCTGCGTTGGAGCTGACCCACACACTTTTATTAATATAACGTAGGATCAAAATAATGTGTTCACTTTTGATAGCTCGTAATTCATATGAGAAGGGTAACATACTCATAAATTTGTTTTTATGAAGACTAAATCCCAATAATACGACGCTCACACTTTCTACTTTTATTAGCCTCTATAGTGAATTAGCAACAGATATATTGGATTTAAGTTGCGATGTGTATGTACTTAATTAATTTATAGCACAACTGTCTTGAAAAAACAAGAAATATTGTTTTAATCTCAAAGTTTAAATGTCTTAAGATCTCTTAGTGCACGGATCTAAAAGTGCAATACATATATATATATATATATATTAGTATATTAAATGCCGATTGGCTGACGCTTGAGACTTGTGTGCCGAATTGAATTTTAATTGTTCATGCATGATTTAATGTCCATAATAGTTAATATTTGTCTTATTAATTAAAGTACCAAAATAAACACCATAGAAATTTACCTTTTATTAGTACTTTCTAAGATGGGTACTGAAATGTTATCTCTTCGGCACCTACATGTCTCGTTACAGACTAATTATTTCGAATTGCGACTGATTTATTAAAAAAACACTATTAAAATATTGTACTTTATAGTTCCTCATATGTATTTGATATTCGAATAAGTATTTTAATTTTAGTCGTTGTTGTATTCGTTTGAAAAAGGTCATGTTAAAATATAATTGTAATGATTATTTATAATAGTAAAATTTATCTTTTGTGCCGACTTTAGACTTAATATTTGTTTATGATTAAAAACTTTGAATTTACCCCAAAGTTTTACGTTTTTCTCTGTGAAGAAATAAGTAGACACATTCTCGGTATTCGAATAATATAGGTATTATGTTTAAATAAATTAGTTTAATTGTAGTCATTTGTTCATGTAAGATCAAAATTATGATTATTTGAATTTCTAACGGTACTAATCAGAATTATCGATATTAGCTCTATTTTCATGCTGTTGTATTTGAATAAGCGTAAAATCTAAGTTATATTATAGGCATAATTTTGTTGTACTTGCAACACTAAATAGTTTTCTTACAAAACTATATTAAAGAAGACGAAGAATTATATGATCTGCAATTCTTCTATAAGGAAATTGAACTTATCATGGATCATCGCTTAAAGCAAAGTTGGTAGCATTCCAGAAACATTGAGTTTTTATGCTTTCTACAAAACTAAAATACTCCTACCAGATAACACTGCGAGTCTTGTTTACAACCAGACACCTACATTTTATAATGTTAAAAATCATACCTCAAACTATATAGTGCCGTTTAAGAGAGAAAATAAAAATATTGGAATATAGAGCAAATTGATCAAATCGAAAATAATAAATTAAACGTAATTATGTATAACTAATTAGAATATGACAATACTACCGCCAATATAAACAGGATATTTTCCTCTTTGCACACTATGGCGTACCCTCACACAGCATATTATTATTATGTTCATACAGACTTACTTCATTATTTGCATACTAGGGTGCCCTTTCACCACCAGGTAACACGATTAAATCGACGGAGTCGATTCAACTATGCCGTGTTCTTCTGTTCAGGTCACGCTACTGAAAGAATAATTCAATCCAGTTCATGAAAACTCTATAAATTTCTTCATGCTTCGCGTTTAGTCAGCATTATGTGAGATCTTATTATCTGGATGCATTAAGCGATGAGACACCAACATATTTAACAACAAAGCATGATCATTTGGCCTGCACAATTAGTGGAATATATTATTTACGAGAATAATAATCGAAGTGAAGATAGTTTTTTAAATGTTCTCATGAAATAAAGCCGAAGCTACATATTATCGACATAAGTATGTGTTATTATTCTTTTAATTGTGCCGGTGCTTGTATAAATAGAAGATAGCAATAGATACGGACTGTGACACTGTGAAAGAGAACACAAATTCGCAATTGTCGAAGTGATCGGTGAATTATATTATAAAACTCAAAACCGCTACTTTACTTTCATAATTGGCATTGTCATTGTTACCGGCATTAGTTCATTTAAAAGTGATATACAGATTACTAAGAGGGCTAAAGGGTGCGTATTTGGTTTAAACAATATACATTTGATCACTTCCACAATCACTAACTGGGTGAGCTTAACTCTTGACAGAATAACTCTGCTCACTATTGCAGACGAAATAACATGCACCAACTCTATTTTAAAAGATTAATTTTATTGTTTCTTATTATGTACCACGCCTTTTCTACGATATATAATGTCAGAATATATTTAATTAAATGGTATTGAGTGTGAGTAATGTTTCATTTTTTAAGTAACCTATAGTCTGCGTTAAAAACTCAGTTTTTGCTATGAAACACTGATTTTTCCCGACGCTGAAAAATAGGAACGAGGTTAATCTAAATAACTACGATCCTAAAACTAATTTTTCACTCATCACCAGGGATTTTAGCGGTATCCGATTAGAGTGTTCTGAACACTGTTTTTCATTTCTGTTTTAAAAGTTAAACAGAAAGAAACTGTAACTCTTTGAATCTGTTTTGGAAAATACCGGTTCATAAGTGTTAATATCTGTTACAGTCAATAAGGTTCACATTGGCATAACTATGCGACAGCTCACTAATGATTTGGGTACTTCGAAATGCCTATATATGTGTACTGTGTGTACACATAGATAGTTAAACGTAAAACAGTTTCTAACAGATTGGTAACAGAAAACATTATATCTGTTACACTTTTATAACTGTTCGACGCAAAACAGGTTCAAAACACCCAAATAAGTGATACAGGAATAATTCTGTAACAGATTCAATGTGTAACCCTTATGAAAGTGTATCCTTATAGAGGTGTTTTTGAATCCCAACTCATCACATCACCATGATTCCTCGCCACCCTACCACCTCACACGAGAAGGGGTTTGTTTTCTTCGTCCTACAACAATACGGATTGTTGCTCAACTTAATTTCCGTTTCCATCAGATGTTACTTTTATACCTTTCTAATAAATATTGTTTATCTCTTTAGACTTTTTTAGTTCACGCGACCTTATCGCGGTCGCCGGTCGGGTTGGGCAGTCTTGGTCGCCAACATAACATTCAAACTATAGTACTTACATAATTTTTTTTTTTTATTAATACACACATCAAAAGTGCCTAGGAATCAAGCACGTTTTTAATAGTTACCATTAATTTTATTTATAATTTCAGTTATATTTTTCGGAACTCTTACACCTACGGTACTTAACAGAACAGAACACAAGAAATCATAAACATTATACATTTAATTAAATTAATCTAAATAGAGTTTTTATTTCAATAAAGCAATATGTTTTAATTACTTTGATCCATATGTACAATTTTGACCCGTGTATTTATTAAATTGTGACACGTCAAACCCTGGAAGCATTTACGCATAGATTAGATCTATAGATTGTTGGTACAAGCCGCGATCTCATTGATCCATTTGAATAGATAATGAATTGTTAAAAATACAAAATACAATAAAATAATATGAATCACTATATTTTTACTTTATTTTCAAATGAATCAGTAAAGCATCATGAAATTTTGCCGCATAAAGCAATAAATAAGATCGATATCACAAAACAAAAGCACTGGTGATAATCAATAATTTAAAAACAATAATATTAATCTACGACAATCTGAAAAACATGATTGATATTGAACACTGTTAGTTTGAAAAACAAAGGTGACAATCTATTAGATAGAAATTTGACATTTTTTTGGTAAGTGTACTTACGTGTTGACTATAAGTACTACACTTTTGAATTATTTCCCTACACTGTCTCCATCTGATAATGTAAGCACTAAACAATATTTGTTTTAATAAAACAATAGATCCTACAAACTTTGATTAAATGAGGCACTCTACCTACTTTGTTCTGAACACACTGATTTGCCAGGTGTCAAATATTTAGTGCACTGTTTAGAGCGCAATGATATCCATTTAAGATATTCACAATATTCTGAAACAAAAGAATTAAAATAAAGAGGTCCTGGGCATTATTGTACTGGGCGTTAAGATATTGATGAATAGGGCTGAGATTCTTGATGATTGCAAAATCTTTGTTATCATTGCACTGGAGATTAAAATTAATGTTCGAATAAAACCCTAACTGAAAAATCTTTGCTGAACACATTAAAAGTTAGCCGAGACCGTCAACAAATATTCATATCGGTATGCCCGATGTTAGGCAGTGTTCCAGTAATTTTGAATATTCACTTGGTATATTGTGTTTCTCTAGTCTCTTCCTAGTGACATCAATGCAATCTTGAACAGGTAAGCTTGTGAATAAAGATTGAACATCGAAGCTAACCATAGTTTCATCATCAGTGAGACGTAGGTGTTGTATCTCACTAACAAAATTGGTAGGAATCCTTTACATAGGCAGTTGTTTTACCCCTTAGTGGTGATAGTATTTTAGCTACGTGTTTAGCCAAACGGTAGGTTGGTGAGTCAATTTGGCTAACGATGGGACGTAGCGGTACATCTTGTTTCTGTATTTTCGGCAACCCTTACAACTTCGGCGGTTTAGGGCAGGAAGGAATAAGATGGTTGACGTCAAGATCTAATACCTCGGAATGCGTCTTAATGAGTTCACTGGTTTTCTTCAGTACCTTAGTAGTTTGTTCGTTTTTAACTTTTTTGTATGTGTTCTCATCCGACAAGAGCTGGAGCATTTTATCATTATAATCTGACGTATCCATTACTACCGTGGCATTGCCTTTGTCTGCTCGGAGGATTGTAAGATCTGATTTATTTCGCAGGTTTTTTAATGCGTTACATACATTATTCATTACTGTTATGAATAAATAAATTATGCGTTCTATTTAGACAAAGTTAATTAAATTAACGATCTTAGTTATTTTAAATTTAATTAGATTAATTGATCTTTTGATTTTTATTTTTAATCATTAACTTTCAATACTTAATCATATCAACTTCTAGAACTTTCTGTTATAAAGGGTGTCTAAGTATGAGTGCACTTTTTCATTTGAAATTAAAACACGTATTTTTGAGAGAGTTGTGACCATTGTCATAATAAGTATAACATAATTATAACATCGTCTCTCAAGACAGCTAACTTAATTTGTCTGCAGGATCAAGTAGGCCTCAAAATAAATTAGAGAGTGATTAACAAAAATATGTTTCGTGTCGTATATTGACTATTTATTATAATTTAACAATAACCACCAAGTTGAAGTCACCTTTTATGACGACAGCTTAATATATGAAGGGTTAGTGCTTTTCTATTTTGCCAGACAACACAAGGTTAACTGTCTTATAGGTTTTATTTTCACTCTCAAAATTAGAATTCTTAATGTTGTTATTATATATTTTTTTCGGTTTGCCTATAGCCATTGCGGTTAAGTTTTTACCTATGCGCCTTAGGACTTGGATTCGATTTCTGATATGAACAATAATATTTTATTTCATTCTAAGAGTTTATTTCAGAGTCATTCTAGTAGATTTAATTAATAAATTAATATATATATATACACACACATATACACACACTATATACATTGTATATATGCTTTATTTTATACACCATGTTTTAAAGCAATATCTACAAATCAAAACAAAAACTACGAATGGAAGCTTTGTCGTGTTTGACTAAACACACAGAAAGCTTACAATATGATTGTTATTATAATATTTACATTTGCGCCAATTAGTCTTTCCCATAATTAACACTGTAAGGCTTCTCAGGATACTAGGGTAACAGATGGGACTACATAAATATTTAACATCTATAGAAATATATACATATAATTCACCTTTAACTCGGGGTTCAAACGCACTTGTAAATAGACTTGTGTAACTCCGGACACAGTTATATCCTGGAGCTATATCCCACATCGGATATATATCCAAGCATTCCGATAAAAATATATTAGCATATCCTAACCAATCACATGAATCATTTGACCAATCACCGTTTGATTAGTTTTAATAAACAAATGGGGAAATTGTGAAATCTATAATCTAAGAACACAAAATTGTTGTTTGTGTGTTTGTCTGTCCGCTCTCTTTCCCGCTCTTTTAACGTTACCATACCATAGCAACGCGTTACCGGGTCAGCTAGTATAAATTTTTACATGGATATAGGTATATATCAAATCATGAGATCATGATTGTTGTTGATGGGTTATTGTTGTGGGGCTCAGCTGCTAATATTGAAAGCATTTTTGTATTACAGAAAAGAGCTGTCCGCGCAATATACAGACTTCGGCCTCGGTATTCTCTCAGAGATTTTTTAAGGAAATTAATATTCTTACTGTGGCGGGACAGTACATTATGAGAATATAATTTATGTACGAAAACACTACAATACTTTTGTCAAAAATAGCGACGTACATTGCTTTAACACCCGAAATAAGAATAGACTTGCAGTTCCAAGATTTAGACTTCAAAAGACAGGAGGCTCTTTCTTGGGGAAAGGTATATCACTGTTTAATAAAGTTCCACAAAGTATAGTAGATTTGCCTTATCATAAATTTAAAATAAATGTAAAAAATAAGCTCATGTCCAAAGGTTATTACAAGGTCAACGACTATTGAATAGATCGCGATGCATGGAAGTAATATGTGTCATTTCAACATGACATTATTTATTATAGGTTGTTTCATACAACATTAGCATTTGTTAATTTTTTTAAACTAATTTATTACTGGTAGTTAGATATGACATGCTCTCTTAATACATTTCTTGGGTGGTGGCATGTGGTGCAGATCGTTACGTTCCCTAAGATATGGTTGAGCGAAGCGATGGCTGTATCATGCGTCATGCTCGTGAACGGGAAATGGGTCTGCTTTAACCTTCAGTATTATTGACTAATACTAAACATAAATCTTGTTGCTTTCTTAAATTTGTTGTTTATTCCCTGTATGTTATTGCAATGTTCAGGGATACTTACTTTAAGTAAGTACAGATACTTGTTGACTTTGTTGTAATCAACGAAATTATGATATCATAACACTATTAGTATTGTCACAATAAAATAATTTTGTTTTTTTTTGTGGATTGTGTATGGTGACGACGTATTATATTGTAAATGTCGTTACTTCTTTTAAAGCTGACGAGTTTCTTGCGCCCATTCTTCTTGTCAGTTAAAAGACGTCCTGAATGGGTGGTAGGTAAAAATGTAGGACGATTCAAAACTACTTATTTTTAAGTGCATTTGAACAAAGTTATTTTCATTTTTCATTTTCATGATTTGATAAGTTGATAAGTGACTTTATGACTATTATTAGAAACTACAAACCCACTTATCGTAGTATTAGAAAGAGAAAAAGGGTCTCCAGAGTGCAGAACAACGCTATGTAGGTCTTGGAATCAAATAGGTATTAGAAGTGTTTTCTCCACCTTTATCTATAATTTCATGGTACAACTTGATTTCTGTATAGTCTGGGCCTGCGCGTGTTAGATTTATTAACTATAAAGTATGATAATTAAGTATTTTACACATGTTTTCTTGTTTACCTTAAAGAAAAGCATCTTTTGCTTGATAGTTTGAGTGATTTTCTTGTATGTAAATGACAAATTGTTTTTAAATAAGAATCATATAATTTACCAAAGCAAAAACCAACCTTTAAGTAATCTAAACTCTGTTTTCATATATCCATTAATGTCTCTAATTAGTCAATGTGTGTTGTATAAATAACCTTACAATTTGTTCCTATTATTTATTTTTCAATTAAAAGCTTAATATCCTAGATAACCTCCTTTAAATCTCTTTTGATATAATTAATTCATAGTCAATTTGTAAGAATTTGTTAAATAGAGCCAAATGAATGACGTCAGAGAATATCGTCCGATGTGACGTCACTTGTTTGTCACCGCCTATAAAAGACTGTGCTCCGGTCGTACTCGGTCTTGCGCCACCCCTCTACTTGCGCCACCCCTCTCTAGAGGGGTGGTCGCCTCAGATGACGGCTTATGACCTTCTCCGGGTGCAAGCCAATCCCAGGTGGTGTTTAGTCAGTACGAGTGTGACATAACTATCGGGCCGGCCCGAAGTATCCATAGAGGATTCACCACCTCCCTCCCCCGTGTCCGGAGGGTGCATTTTGCATAAAAAAAAAAAAAAAAAATCGTACTCGGCCCATTTGATTCGCGGCAGCCACACCGCACGGACCTAAGCTAAGTATACAATTATTCAGTACATGTTAGGAAGACATACTATGTACCGCTTGTGTGTTGGTATATAGGTACACTATGTTTTTATTATCGAACCCAGAATTAAATTAGTAAAGTGTATACCTTGCTTTGTTACTTGATATTTTAAAAATGTTTTAATAAGGTTATTTTGGATAGCACCACACTATTTTACTAAATGAAGTTAATTTGGATAGTTTTATGTTCAACTAAATTATGTTGATAAATGTTTAAATAAATGTTATTCCATGACATTCTTCTTATTTGCTTAAATCATTCTATGATTATTTGTTAAATGAGATTAAAATACTTTTTTCAGTATTCTGCCTTTTTCTCTTCTCTATTTTTTTTAACCTAATCTCACATCAGAAGTGGGATCCTCACGCCCTGTACTAATTTTTTTTTCTTTCTTTCAGCATGTGACCAAGGTCGGTTAAATAGTTCGATATAGACCCTACGATGCTGAAGGGATTGTTGATGGCAATACGTGATGCGGTATAGCCTAAACCTCGGCAATATGACATTGCTCTACCTCGTTATGATACTAAAAACTGTAATTTGAAACCACATGTTCAGCATACGAGTAAATTTAATGAATCGTGACTAAAAACTAATAAAATATTTATTCATGGCCGAGAAAAAGTAACAAAAATAAAATAAAAATTAATTAATACCTACAAAAACACTCATTGCATGATCTGATGATGTAGTTAGCTCTTTTTGCAAATAATAACAGTAAGATGAAGGTCGGTCCCCCTGCCCGAGTTTCTTTCGCCAGTTCTTCTCGGAAGGGCCTCCCAATTTCCGAACTGGTAGTAGACTCAGTAGTATTACAATGTAATCGTAGTAAGAATATAATAACTAAATAAAATCTAAAAATAAAACAATTTAATTTTAACAATTTGGAACGTGCCCGATCGAAATATTGTGGAGGAGGTAGAGAATACATGACAACCATTGAAACATCGGGATTAAATATAAAATAAAATATGCGCAAAATCCGTAAAAAAAAGTGTTTTATTCATATGTGTAGTGTGTGCGGAGGTGTAAGAACTAAATGAGAAATAACTAAATTTCATATTAGGTATTGGAGTAAATTGTAGTCTGATAAGGGAATGTCTAGCAAAGCGTCTTAAATATCACTTCTCATCATGTTACTTATATTTCGATAGAATAGGAAAGGCATGTTATCTACATGTCTTTTCAAAAAAATTTAGTGCCTGTTACTACATGTTCTGATTCATCAGGCTGGCCGAACAGGCTTTGGAAAGTTCAAATTTTGATTACAACTGTCTTAAAATCAACCGGATTATATCCTCTTCGATTATTAACAGGTCGTACTGCAAACTTACCATGTATACAGGCTCGATTTAATGAGGTTACGAAAGGTAATGAACATAACTTCATAGATGGAATGCTTCTATAGAAAATAAACTTGTAAATAGTGATAATGAAAATGAACTTGTAAAAAGTGATAATGAAAATGAACTTGTAAAAAGTGATAATGAAAATGAACTTGTAAATAGTGATAATGAAAATGAACTTATAAATAATGATAATGAAAATGAACTTGTAATTGGTGATAATGAAAATGATTAATTGAGTAATTGGTGAAACAGAGTCGTATCATAAAAACAATGATTAAGAATAAATAAATCAGTTGCTGGGTACCGCTATGCTTGGTGTCAGTTTGGTCTTCACTAACCAGCAAGTGATGGAACTGTACATGTCTAGGCATAGAGGTTTATAAAATAAAGCCGCTGGACGACCGTTTGCTTGGTACTAGTCTATCCCACCGGCAGCGGGTGGACGGGATTAGTATGTCTAGGTAAACGGGATGACAAATAAAGCCGCTGGACGACCGTTTGCTTGGTACTAGTCTATCCCACCGGCAGCGGGTGGACGGGATTAGTATGTCTAGGTAAACGGGATGACAAATAAAGCCGCTGGACGACCGTTTGCTTGGTACTAGTCTATCCCACCGGCAGCGGGTGGACGGGATTAGTACGTCTAGGCAAACGGGATCCCATCCGCTGGGCGCTCTATTGCTTGATGTAAACCTAACTCATAAGCAGCGGATGAGGGGTTTAACATGGCTAGGCAATAGAGAAATTATTATTGATTAAATGAATTTGATACAAGTGAAAAGACGATTAGTTCTCATTATGTGATATGACTGTGGTTCAGATAATTACAGCAATTACAATTAAACAAACGTATGTACTTCGAGAGCGAAGTACTGGTCAGTATGGCCGTGTTAGATTTATTAACTATAAAGTATGATAATTAAGTACTTTACACATGTTTTCTTGTTTACCTCAAAGAAAAGCATCTTTTGCTTGATAGTTTGAGTGATTTTCTTCTATTTAAATGACAAAGTGTTTTTAATAAGAATCATATAATTTACCAAAGCAAAAACCAACCTTTAAGTAATCTAAACTCTGTTTTCATATATCCATTAATATCTCCAATTTAATCAGTGTGTGTTGTATAAATAACCTTACAATTTGTTCCTATAAAGTTATTTTTCAATTAAAAGCTTAATATCCTAGTTAACCTCCTTTAAATCTCTTTTGATATAATTAATTCATAGTCAATTTGTAAGAAATTGTTAAATAGAGCCAAATGAATGACGTCAAAGAATATCGTCCGATGTGACGTCACTTGTTTGTCACCGCCTATAAAAGACTGTGCTCCGGTCGTACGGGCAACAGACGCACCCTGGTACGTCCGCAACGCGGACCTACACAGGGACCTGACCCTTCCCACAGTTCATTCCCACTTAAAGCAATGCTCCGAGCGGTTTTTCAAAGCCGCGGAGGAGCATTCTAATCCACTTATCTCCGGGGCCGCGGCTTACGAGTCACCCCGCCCATCCGCTCATTACAATCGCAGACCCAAACACGTACTGACAGACGCCCCTGACTCACTAACGCTCGCTTTGGAAAGCCTCTCTACGGCTCACACGGACGCTAGTACTTAGGTCTTAGCCAGATTAGACTATGACAAGGAGCGGCCTTATGCAGCTCGATCCCACATTACACGGTCTCCACTAACTCGGGGTGGGGGACGCTTTCTCGCGCATGCGCTAGTTTGTAACTAGTGCGGCGCTGCGCCGCCGGAGCCTCGCCGAGGCGGTCGCTTAGATGAAACCTTTTACAGCCTCTCCGGCTAAAGGTACTTGCGGACTACTTAGGTAGGGCATGGTTTTTGTCAGTCTAGCCTGACATAACATCTTTTTAAGTGGCTTAGCCATAGAAGGATTTCCAGGTTAAAAAAAAAAAAAAAAAAAAAAAATCGTACTCTGCCCATTTGATTCGCGGCAGCCACACCGCACGGACCTAAGCTAAGTATACAATTATTCAGTACATGTTAGGAAGACATACTATGTACCGCTTGTGTGTTGGTATATAGGTACAATATGTTTTTATTATCGAACCCAGAATTAAATTAGTAAAGTGTATACCTTGCTTTGTTACTTGATATTTTAAAAATGTTTCAATAAGGTTATTTTGGATAGCTCCACACTATTTTACTAAATGAAGTTAATTTGGATAGTTTTATGTTCAACTAAATTATGTTGATAAATGTTTAAATAAATGTTATTCCATGACATTCTTCTTATTTGCTTAAATCATTCTATGATTATTTGTTAAATGAGATTAAAATACTTTTTTTAGTATTCTGCCTTTTTCTCTTCTCTATTTTTTTTTAACCTAATCTCACACGCGCAATGCAAACTAATGCACGCTAGCTTTGCATTGGTTTTTCAGTTTTATTATTGTTTGGGCAAAAGTATACAACTTAGGGAACGTACCCATACTACGTGACCCACTTCATACACTTTTACCCCCCTTCCCCCCATGGTGACCACTTGTAGTATATGCCAAGACCCCTCTCCCCCTCCAGTTTTCAAGTAGTAATTCATAAATCATTTTTTTGCAAATAGGAAGTCAAATAAAACCTAAATTATATTGCCTACCTGACGAAAATCAAAGAGAAACTGTGACGAAGCGTGGTATTTTAAAGACCCCCTCCCCCGTACGTACGTCACGTAGGGCACGAACCGTACCCATAGGGTACTTTCCCTTATGCCCAATTTTTAATCTCTCCATTTTATATTTCATTAGGTTACTGTCATAAAATCATAATAAAATAAAACTTTTTATAGGTACTTTTTTAATTTATTTATTTATTTAACTTTAAGAAATCAACATTAACATTAACAATTAGAGACTTCTAAAATTCCGATTAATTTTAGTGCTTCGAACGTTTGGTTTTGAAAAACTTTCTTTCTTTATAAACCTGTAAACAAGGGTTTCAATAAATCACATTTAATACAAATCACTAGGGTGTCCAAATTCAATCGGATAAATGTAGGACAATGCTTTATTTTCGAATTTTTAATGCACAATTTTATTATTTTTTTAACCGACTTCAAAAAAGGAGGAAGTTGCTCAATTCGACCGTATGTATTTGTTTTTTTTTATGTTTGTTCGCGAAAAGCTTCGTCGTTTATGAACCGATTTTGATGATTCTTTTTTTGTTGGAAAGAAAATATTTCAAAGGTGGTCCCATGATAAGGAGATCAAGGTTTGATGATATCAGACCAGAGAAATCCAAGGGAACTTTAAAAAATCGTAGGGGCGAATAGTGCGTTATTTTCATTTATTAATTTGAAAACACTACAATTTAATATAATTTAAAGCACTACAATCTAACAGACATTGGAATAGATCTGATGATAGAGCCGTGAGACGGTCGAGTCGACAGCTACCTTGTGTTTGAGCTTGATTAATATTTCCAGCTCAAGTAACCGTCGTCTCCTCATTCGAGAAGCATTTTTGCTCTGTCTACCCATCACAAAACATCATAATTTTTAACAAAAAAAAAACCGACTACAAAAAATAAAATAAAAGCAAAAAATAAATTTACTTCGCACAAAGCAATACGTATTTTCATTTAGTTAGATAAAATTGATCAAATAATTATTTTATAATTTTGATATAATTTTGAAGTCATGACCAAGTAAATGCTACAATAACCTTACTACAATATCAAATTACTAAGTACACACAATATTATTATATATATATCAAAGCAATTACAAAACACTAACAGTATTACTAACTATCAAAGTAACTTTTTAAATATTATGTACCTAAGTACTGGCTTACAAACTACAAGTTGAGCGAAGCTCTCTTTTAGGCAACTCACAAATTTCGCTTGTCTCCCTCCTGCTACTTAACGGTTCAACCGATTCGAACGAATTTTGGCATAAATATACATGATTATAACCTGACGGACATAGGCTATTTAAAAAATATAGACTTTACCATGGAGGTATAATTACCGAAAGAGAAATTCAAAAGCTGATCACAGCCAAACTGCTGATACTGCATTGATGAAATTTGGTGCCAAAACTCTCATCGTGGTCGTGACTAATGTGCAAAAAAACGTTTTGAAATCGTACATACTATGGAGGAATAATCACCGAAAGAAAAATTCAAAAGCTGATCACAGCCAAACCGCTGAAACTACATTGATGACATTTGGCGCCTTAGTATCAGGTTAGGTAAGGAAGTGCTTCGCTCAGTATTTGCAAACAGCAGCGTGCATTGCAGACCTAGTAAGAATGATAATATCTATATGTCGACGTTATCTGGTTGAATCTGCTATTGGATTGAATGACTAGCGCGTTCATTGTATGACAACATTCAATTGAATGACTAGGCCCAACGATGATTGAACAAGCGTCACTGAACGTCCAACTAGTTAACGGATTGTAACATAGCCCTTTGAACAGAGCGGACGTAAAATCAGTGAGGTGATTGAAATTTAGTTCATTTTTCCCACTGCGGCGCTAGTAGTCACCAAAACAAATATGTCGTCAAACAGCTCGCTCAGATAGCACTGTGTTGATTTTATTTTTAATAAATTTACTTTAAAGTGCGTTATTAAGTAATAAAATAGTGTGACAGCATGGATTTACCTATTATTACGCAGCCGCCGGCTACTTTTAAAGAAAAATTTGAGGCGAAACTGGTTGAATACGAACAACTAAATCAAGGTAAGTTGATTGTTATTGTTTAGTTTATTTGTGAGAATTAAGGCTTTGTAACTTAGTGTTCTTGTTGACGTGAACACAATAACAATATATTCTGTTTTCACTTACCTAACCTAACCTAACCAAACATTACAAAGTCGGCTATATCCTATTCAACGACTATGCTATATGACGTTCAGTCAAGACGTTGAACGTTTCATTACAATACAATCAATGCGCACAGCAAAAGAGTGGACCTCCATCCCTGCGTCTTTATTTCCGAGTTGTTATAACCCGTCCGTTTTATAGGGTATTCACCCTTTGGGCTTTGAAAATTAAAAAAAGAAGGCCGTGGCCAAGAGAGATGGAATCAGCTAACCCAGAAGTTTCCTGAATAGGCAACGTGAATAGTAATGCGCTTGACCGCTAACTCGCCTGAAGGTAAGCGACGATGCGATTGTCCTTTAGTCATTCAATTAAACGTCGTCATTCAATGAACGCGCTAGTCATTTAATAAAATTGCAGATTCATGCAGATGACTGCGATATATGCACAGTAATTGTTTTACTTGGCACCGACTTCAAAATTATGAAATAATTATTTAATCAATTCTATTTAACATAATGAAAATACGTATTACTTTGTGCGAAGTAAATTTATTTATTGCTTTTTAGTTTATTTTTTAAGTCGGATTTTTTTATTTATAAAATTTAGGTAAACTTTCAATAAGATATGAGTTATTAGTATACAATCACACTAGAAGGAAGTGTATATAGTTTGTAAAAAAATATAATTTGGAAAACGCTGCATTGTGTGTTTGTTGTATTCTTTGGGAGATTCATCATAATTGCTTCGAAAATCATCAGAGTCCTTTTACCTCACCCTAAACGTGCAATTGACGTGATGAATCGTGGTCATTAAAAGCAAAAGGATCCAGTGAAAGGTGTTGAATAATCTGAATAAAGGGGTTTTGTCCTCGTTTTATTTTAGCATTTCACTGGCAGGTTTTAAAATTTAAATTATTGAATAACTAGTAAAGTACACTAAAATAATAGAAGAAACTGCTATCTTATTTGCTGTAAAAGTAGTACATTCGATTGTAGTTAGTCAACAAAACACATTAAGAACCACTTAGGAAAATTTAAAAGGTGTCTCAAAGTGTCGTTAACTCAATTAAAAGAGCACTCGCCCGGAAAGTCCGCCCTAAGCCTGAACTGCAATTCAGACTCTAATTTTTATAAATAAAAAAATAAATTACATCGACCGCATCCCCGTCATTGCTGCCATCGCTGAACAGGCTGAAGAGCAACGATTCGAGTTGTTTAGGGTCATGGAGGGGTGAGGTGAACTCCGGTGACTTTGATGAACTTCGTTTGCGGTTCGAGCTCTGACAAGATAGATGGAATGCTACCGTTCACATCTTTCGATAAAACACCATTAAATATGACAGGTTATTTGCCGCAGTGAAATAATTTTGTCTTGGTAGTACATACAGTCGAAATGCATTTTTCGAAACAACGAAACGAGTAAATAATGCCATAATGAAAGTAGTTGCAATTAGGCTAGGACATATATTCCTTCAATTGTAGTTAAGTTGTACATTATCTCTATAATTATAGTCAAGCCGAGTTATATTTCTCTTTAGTTGTAATTAACTTATGTTATATTTCGTTCTTTAGTATTAAATTATATGACGTATCGTCTACTCATTGTCCCTGAAATACATAGAAACAACCCGCACGCCATTCGCTTTACGACTGCGGACGGCCGACATGACATCGGGATTCTTGCGCATATGCGGGTTCGATCGAATTGAAACTTCTTCATCGGGCCTTTTCTCGCGGGGTAACCACCCTGCGGTGTAGACTTGAGTATTCTTAAAATGTAAAAGAAACAAAGAGAAAACACTTGCGGGGGTGAGATTCGCAGGCAAACATACCCTTCCCTCGAACTAGTCAACCGCAAAAGAGTATAAACAAGGGGTCAAATGTTTGAAAAGATCACTTCCCATCTAGAAGAGCCCAGACCCCTCTTTCCCAATGGGCACTCAAGGCCCCCTTATTGATAGGAGCCCCCTAGTTCCTGCCAGATCACTAAAGTAATACCGACATTAATACTGAAAAACTTATTTAATTAGAGTAAATCGAACCTCAATTAGGGACTATATTATCGGCTTGGTTATTAGCTTTTGCATGCGCGAAGCTACTCTACTCTCGCCCAAAAAAAGGTATCCATTTTCAGCATACTAAGATAATTTTAAATATGTGTGAATCGCCCCAATTAAATAAAAGATTATCTATTCTTCTATTGACTGTCAATAAAAAAATCTGAAACCTTGTTTATCTACTGTCTTTGTCTATTCTTGTTATAAAAAAGTGTTCTGTCAAAGCCATAGGGGCCCCATTATTCTTATGTGCCCAGTGTCTCCAATAGGTTAAAGACGGCCTGAGGAAACAACAAGAAAACCTGAAGCCTCCGGCCCTCCAAAATTCAAGCGATTACTTGGAATCGCGTGAATTTTGGAGGAGTACTTGGACTCCTGAGTTGTTATTCAACGTCATACAGTTTACAACTTCAGCATCATACAGTCCATATTTCAACGTCATATTACGTCATCGGCCTATGCCCAACAAATACTATCGCGAAAAAAATTGTATTAGTGAATTCGCAAGTTATTTTATAAAACTTATAAGATAATGTTTATTTATAATATAAAAACGGTCAGTCACGATCTGTTTTAAAAATAGCAGACTAATCGCATTCTTATAAGAACCACTAGAAGGATCCAGTAAACGGTGTTGAATAATCTAAATAAAGGGTTTTTGTCCTCTTTTTATTCAAGCTTTTAACTGGCTGGTTTTAAAATTTAAATTATTGAAATGACCAGTATAGTACACTAAAATATTAGAAGAAACTGCTATCTTCTTTACTGTAAAAGTAGTACATTAGATATTGTAGTTAGTTAACAAAACACATTAAATCACTTAGAAAAATTCAAAAGGTGTCTCAAAGTCTCGTTAACCTAATTAAAAGAGCACTCGCCCGGAAAGTCCGACCTAAGCCTGAATTTTTGGATTGCAATTCAGTCTCTAATTTATACGTTATTGTCTTGCGTATTAATAAATAAAAAGAAGAACTTACATCGACCGCATCCCCGTCATTGCTGCCATAGCGGGGTGCAGCGAGCTCCGGTGACTTTGGTGAACTTCGTTTGCGATTCGAGCTCTGACTAGATAGATGGAATGCCACCGTTCACAGAAAATTCGATAAAACACCATTAAATATTACTGGTCATTTGACGCAGTAAAATAATATTTTCTTGGTAGTACATACAATTGAAATGCATTTTTGTAAAAAAACAATAGCAGGTAATAAATCTTTAAATTGACAATTATATTAAGCTCCATTATATGTTATTGAGTATTTAAAATAACTGTAATAAATCTTATCTGTTATTTTTGTCATAAAATTAGTTTTAGACAGTTCTTTATTGAAAGATATCTATTTCTATTATTAGGGTGACAAACTAATCCCGCTATAAATAAATTTAGACGTGGTCACCTCAGCGGGCGGGCACATGACAGCGTTGTCGCCTTGTTCCGGGGGAGGCTGGTGTGAGCGAGGAGCGATGCGGCCTGTCAGCTCCTTCTGGATGTTGTCAATAGTATACTGTATACCCTCAATCTTGCTTTGCAGGTGTTTCTACACAATCACACACCGTAAGACTTAAGCTATATCTACCATTTGCCACTTAATAACACGGATGGCGCTATCACATATTTATACAAAAGCGGAAGTTAGTATGGAAATCTACTTAACAGAATTATTAACCGAATATGCCCATTTCAATCAACAACAGCCACATAGCAATCTTAAGCCAATTATCATTTAATCTAGCTCATAGCAAGATCTTTTCTTTCGCCTAGCTATAATGGTTTTCTGCGGATAGTTTTAATTAATAACGATTTTCTACTGCACTTTAGAGTTAACATCATAAATACATGTCTTCTACAGAAAGAGAAATAATCCTAGACCTTTGGCGTATAGACAAGATCAAGTTGGTCCAAATCTCAATATAAGTAGATAATAATAACTTTTGGATCTTTCACACAAAAGGAAATTGTTTGTCTCGATTTTACAATCTGTTTGACTCTGTCATAGAGTTCTTGGAAAAAATACACAGAATTGCGCGATAACCTCATCACATCAAAGAACGATATCGCATACCTGACAGACCTTTATAAATTGCTTAATGATATGAATTTCTAACTACAAGGCGATGACTTGAGCTTAATAAAAAGACAAAAATTTCATCGCTTCTTTCGTAGCCAAGCTGCTCTTACACAAGAAGAATATCGGCAGACGTGAGTTTCACAATTTTCCCAATTTATCAGTATCCTGCAACAACGACGACTTGCTTGTCTACTGCTAACACTTGGAAAATCTTCACAATGATTTCATTACAAGATTCCAGGACATTTTGAAATTGGAAATACCAGACTGGTTGGATGTTAGATCCTTTTTTAAATGTCAACAAGCAATATCACCCCAACTGGAAGAAAGAGAACTTATAGAACTGACAACGAACGAGGAAATAAAAGTCAAATTCAAAAATGGCCACAAACAATTTTGGCTACAAAAGTCAATTCCGCATTTGTACCCTGGATTGTGGTCGGTCGTACATAGATTTTTGATAGCATTCCCATCGTCATATTTGTATAAACGTGGATTTAGCGCTGTGACAACGCTGCTTACTAAAAAGGGAAATCGTTTGCAAGTTACTTACTGAACGCAGCGACTTACGACTGCTTTTTTTAGTAAAATCGAACCTGATATCAACAAACTTGTTAAAAATCATCAAATTCGTCCTTCTCATTAGATTAATTTTAAAACTAAAATTGACTACCTATATATAAGGTTTCTTTCAATTTGATAAAATTATATTTTTAATTATTATAAATTTGCGGTGTAATTGCTCTCATTGGTAAAAAAATCTAGTTTAGAATGTAACTTTAATCCCACCAAAAACATTCTGTAAAAACTAGCCAAGTCTCGATGGAGCTGCTTGTTTATCTCTAAAAAGTAATGAAATCTAGACAAAGTCGTGCCAAGCCCAAGGTGTCTTACTGCGATTTCTTTATTATTATAGTTAATGTTGTGGGACTTGGCCGTTGAACAATCTTTATACGTTAGTATAAACTACTTATACCATATACATACTTATACCCAATAAGTAAATTTTGTTTACACGTAATGTTATATCTGTTGTAACTACCTATGTTTGTTAAGCGAGATAATAGCCCATACTGGTATTGGTAATTGGACGCTAGTGTCTCATTTTAGGCTGTTGTTGATTGTGCAACACATGCATTCAACATTGACAATGCTGACTTCTGCTCTCTTCTTTTTGGAGCGTCAAATCGACCACCGATCTAACATAAAATAGACGTATATGATTCTATAAGTTTGTTGAGAGAGCGCGAAAAGACATCTTCCACTATTTTGTTTCACACGATATGTCTCTAAAAGTCTAGCGTCCAGTTACCAATATCAGTTTGGGTTATTATCTCGCTTAAAAAACAGGTGGTTACAACAGATAAAACATAACGTGTAAACAGAATTTACTTATACCCACTAACGTATAAAGAATGTTCAACGGCCAAGTCCCACAACATTAACTATAATAATAAAGAAATCGCAGTAAGACACCTTGGGCTTGGCACGACTTTGTCTAGATTTCATTACTTTTTAGAGATAAACAAGCAGCTCCATCGAGACTTGGCTAGTTTTTACAGAATGTTTTTGGTGGGATTTCACTTCTTTTTGCAGAAACGTTTTGATTTATTTTATTAGATTTTCTTATATGTCATATTTTTTTTTATTTTTAGGAGTAGTTTTTAATTATGACAAATCTTTCTTTTCATTATTTCCGATTCTTTAGTTCTGATTCTTGTACAGTAGCAACAGTTTTTCGTATTGCCCATTCGAGTTCATTATTTATTCTTTTAGACGGTTTAATTTCTGAAAAGTCGGCGCGGTATTTACGACTTCTACTATTTCTTCTTGTAAACTTGTAAGTATAAGCATAAAAGCCAGTCTAGTCGTAATATCCAGAGATTTTTGCAATGACAATCGATTTTTTTTATATACCAATAGTTGAAGGGGGCATTACCATATCTCAAATACACCTGAGACCAGCTGAGGGTTCTTCATCGGATACTTCAGACCTTTGATTTTTGACATCAAATGAAGTGGCCCACCAAGTTGAATATTTTTTGTAAAGGCGGTATGTCGATCTCTAATAGTTTGGTTGGGCTCTTGTGTTTTCTAGTCAGGGTCACCAGGTACTCCAGATCTTCGATTATCCTAGTTTTTATAGTTTCCCCTTTATGTGGCCATTAAACCCTAACTCTGTACCAAATTTCAGCTCTCTGAGTTTATGGGAAGTACTAGTTCTATTTTGATGATCATAAGTGAGTGTCGTAAATGCAAAACTTTGCTTTCGCTTAACATCGGAACTAAATGACCTACAGACTTGAAATTTTGGATTTTAAGTATGTGATTATAGCTTACTGGATGACGAAAATTTCTGCGTTCTAGTCTTATTTAGAGGTTCTCAAATAGGGGCCTGAA
This sequence comes from Calamotropha paludella, assembly GCA_927399485.1. Classification (NCBI taxonomy): domain Eukaryota; kingdom Metazoa; phylum Arthropoda; class Insecta; order Lepidoptera; family Crambidae; genus Calamotropha; species Calamotropha paludella. Next base: position 23,628,341 of record OV656803.1, on the reverse strand, counting down.
AATGCGGCGAAATGGTTCGAGTAAAGGATGGTACGGCAGTGTTTGCTTCGCTCTCGACTTGGCGGGGGCACTACCGTGCCCCCCGAACACCAGAACCGACTAATATAACACACTATAACTAAATTTATTAAAGTAATGATATTGGGTTTTTAAGTTTTATGTGTGTACAAAAATTGGTGGAGCTGAAAAATAATTGTTTTTTTAAAGAGGGCGGTTAAAGAAATAAGTTTCATAATCTCTGCACTAAAGGAACTGTACCTAGTATTAAAGAATTTGACAGGAAAATTGGTACGAGAAGTATGACTTGCCACTGTTGTTGCTTAGAGAAAAAATATATAACCTGTTCAGCGCGAATTTCCTGTATAATGGTCATCTGCTTCGATAGCTCAACGTCTTTGCTCTGAAAAGCAAAACAAACTTCATTTTCATCAAATAATTTCAAAAAATAATTTTCAAATCTGAGATGGCCGTCACCACAAATTATTTCATCTATATATCTGTCACGACAACACCAAAAACACATACACTGACACTTAATAACACAGATGGCGCTATCACACATTATATACAAAAGCGAAAGTTAGTATGCAAATCTACTTTCAACCAACAACAGCCACATAGCAATCTCCAACCAATTATCATATAATCTAGCTCATAGCAAGATCTTTTCCTTGGCGTAGCTATAATGGTGTTCTGCAGATACTTTTAATTAATAACGATTTTCTACTGTACTTTAGAGTTAACATTATACATGTCTTCTCCAGAAAGAGAAATAATCAGTGGCGTAAATAGGGGGGCGCAGAGGGTGCAAATGCCCCGGGCGTCAGCCACTTGGAACGTCTACGGTAAAAAGAGAAGGCACGTGGTACCCACCGGAAGAACGTTCCAAGGGGCGGCAAAAATGGTAAACTGCCTCGGGCGGCAATTGATCTATTTACGCCACTGGAAATAATTCTGGACCTTTGGCGTATAGAAACCTCAATACAAACCTCAATATAAGTAGATAATAATAACATTGATGAGTCAATATTTCTAGTCTACACTAAACAGGCAACTCTTTACTAATACTAGGTACTAATACTTTTTCACAAATGATTTACGTTGGTACGAGATGTGAGAAGTATGACTTGCCACTGTTATTGCTTAAAGAACAAATATATAACCTGCTCACGACGAGTCTCCAATAAAATGGATCTCAGCTTGGTTAGCTCATCGTCTTTGCTCTGAAAAGCAAAACAAACTTCATTTTCATCGAAGCATATTACTATGACTATATAATTTTTTCAAGAACAGAAATATTGCCTACAGTGATCGACTTTTCATTGATTTTCTTAAAAACCATAAATATGTTATATTCATAAAAATGGTGTTGTTCTCTTTGTTACGAGCATTAAATTGTATGTTATACATAAATTGTTTTTATTACATAAAAATAAAAATTCTATGATCATCATCTGAGCCGGAAGACGTTTGCTGATATACGAAGGGCTCCATGGTAAAAATGGAGATTTTGACTAAAATAATTCAATATTGGAGATCACATAAAGACGATAATTCGGAAAATACTGCTGCCCAGGCCTGAAGTCATTACCTCCAGTAAAATAAGTCACCTCAACACCCTGACGTATGAACAGTTCTACTCAGCAGGACACCGATAAAAGTCCCATGAAATTCCCTTATTATTGGTAATTGCAATTATAGTTTATAGTCAATTGCAAGCTGTGCTGCTTGATGAATCTCTTCCACCCAATAATAGGGTATTTGACTATACAATGAAAATATAGTTCAAGTTGTTGTTAACAGTAACCATTTTTAACCGATTTAGCCCACACTATCTTTTAAAATATGTATGATTTTTGTAATAAATTATTTATAAAATACTGGGTTAGCTGAATCGGGAGTGAGACGTCACTTGCTTATTTACAATGAATGTCAGTCTAAGTTTTACGTATTATTATTTGAGGTGGCGTCATGACTGTAAACTGCAGTCTAGTGTCTTTAGCGTTTTTGTTTTTTATTTATTTAAACTTTGATGGTGATTTTTATAGAAAATAGCGAAATTAACAAATAATGATTCAAATGACAGATGTGTTATGCTGTGATGCTTTGTGAAACTTGTCAAATGCTCTATTCGCCAAAGCAGCCACTCACCCTGACGCTGCTTTTGAGATGCTCCACTTTCGTGAGCAGTTTCTTCTCTTTTTCTCTGCTGTGGGCGTAGGCCGAATTCAACGCAGACGTTAAGGCGCCGATTATGTCCCCCACCTCGTCCTTGTCATTTTGTTGGCTGGTGGCAGTTAATGCTGCTGAGAAAGTGCGGCGCCAAAGGTTGTGCCGCACTTTCTCTATAATTTAATATTTATATTTATAATATAGAAAAAACGGTGTAATTTGATTGATCTCATTCTAATAGTCAGGCGTAAATAAATGTGGAGTTATATATATATACAGCGAAATATATAAAACTAGCTGGAACACATTAATTACTTTATAATCTTAATATATATAAATTACGTGTCACGTTGTTTGTCCGCGATGGACTCCTAAACTACTTAACCGATTTTGTTCAAACTTCGTAACTATCTGTTATTTGATCTAACTAAAAAGATAGGATAGGTTTTATTTTAATTTATAACACAGCAACACGTGGCTGGGTCAGTTAGTATTATATAAATAATGTTATATAAATACCAATTCAATTTAATTTCCTAAATAGATGTATAAATTTAATTTAAATATTTATGTCAAAATAATATTTACCCCGTGAAAAAGAGGAAGAATTTGATCTAGAAAAATGTATTGATAATTAGTTTTCTACATATTAAAAAAAATTATGTATAAACATTCAGCAGATTGCTCATTGCATTAATGGAGGTTGCCCATACAAATGAGGATAATAATTAATAATAAAAATTAATTTATAATACTTCTACCAGGTTCCTCAATTGCCCGGATAACCAAATGGAGGTTCATGTTCCACCTGACCTAACACACTTGAAAATTTCTAAAAAATATTTCTTTAAATACAAAAAATCATTACAAAAAAATTAATAACTTATTTACAAGTTCAGAATCAAGAAAATTAGAAAGAAATAAAATCGGCGGTATCCACTACCGGTGGTATTCAAAAAACTGTAAAAAACCATTTTACGGTTAATTATAATTACATTGTTTGAGTATTGTTGCCCAATACAAAAACCTTTTCCCAAGGCAAGAGCTCTGATCTTATATTATAGAAAGATTTTTTATCTACTTGTTAGTCCGCTATCGCGCATCCCACCCCTCTCAGTCCTAATCCTGTAGAAAAAAACTGTCGGATTCTTAGACAAAAATGCAATTTTCTCGCTAAATAATGAAGCTAGGACCAAACAATACTACCGTCAAGCTGATTAAATAAAGAATCCACCACAGAATATTTGGATCTATGTAACTCAAAAACTGATCGCAATTTGAAAAAAAAGCAGCAGGCCCTGACAAGTGGTTATATAAACATATATAATAAAGTACCATGTGCTTAATCATTTATATAGAAAAAACAGCTTATTTACCTCTTTTATTTATGACATGGTTTGTGCAAACAGTACCATAAATAAAATATTTGACTAAATACTACAATTTCATGAAATGTCGGAATAAAATTGGAAGTATTAACAAAACAGAATCTAAACAAATTTTAATTTAAAGCAGAAACCTTTGGTAGGCCATGTTGTTTTCCAGTTATTATTTTGAAATCTCCAACTTTTCGATCCGAGCGGCTCTCCGTTCTTTCTTCTTACCTTCAATAACTTTGACTTTGATGGGAGCTGTTAATTGAAGATTATCAATCATTATAACAATAAATATATTCTGATTCTTAATTAAAAAGAATCCTCTCCATTGAGATTCGTATCCACGTCGTTTCTGACCCATTTCCTACAATTTTATTAAAAAGTTTTTGCAATTATAATTAATAACAACAACAATCTGAAGTGACATCACAACAAAGTAATTCTTAACAATTAACCTTGTCCTACTTAACTATAATTTTTAATTTTCCTCAATTTTTAATAATTACTGTGATTTCGCATCCAATCACGGAAAAAAAATTCATGCAATCGCCACTATGCCACCGCCTCCTCGGTTAGATGGCCAGTATTCGAATCTTGTTTCAGACGGGCGATGTTTTGTACGTTTCATTTTCTTTGCGTCATCAGCAGCCTACATCAACATAACTCACCATGCCGACTCAATACTGACTGGTGGGTGTTTATGACTACTAACAGAGCTGCGACAACACGGGACAACTATTAGGCGTTCATCCAGATCCTAATTACCCATCGGCTGACAAACATTTGAGAAAGGGCCCTTAAAAAGCCCTTTTTTTATTGTTTAAAATATAAGTTCACAGAATTTATTAGCAAAAACCTCGAGGGCTTATAGGCTAATGAGAGTTCGCCGTGATATTATAGACAAAAGAAGAGACCAAAAAAAGACATGCAATAATTTCAGCAAACCCAGGCACGCGCATGACCATCTGTGGCGTTTTATGTGTCATATAACACTTAAATTATTAATCTCTTCGAAACTTATGTTACTGCGCGTACCCTGAATTTGCAACAATAGAATAAGCATTTGTGATTAAAATATATAACTTACTTTATTTGTGTTTTAAAATACTTTTTTAGATGTTTATTAAAATTTGGGTTATTTAAGTAATTATTAATAATATCGTTAGGTGAACTATTTAAAATTTTCGGTAATATATATTTATAATTTCTTGCACCATGAAGGTTCTTGTATTTAGACATTTTAAATTGATCTTTCTTACATAAGTTTCTCAGTCTTTCATCTCGTATCAATATTTCTAAGTTTTTTACATTGTGATGTTCTTCTTTTAAAATTGCCAATTTAACTTTATTTTGTATAGGTAACAACATACAATATTTGAAAAGTTCAGAGTAATCCCGGCTATAGCTAGATTTAATATTTTTCGTTACAATAGCTTTTAATATTCTTATTTGTATATTATATATTGATTCTAGATACCTTTTATAGGTTTTACCATAGCTACATGCTACATAGGGCATAGTTAATGATGGCCATCATTTTGAATTATATCAAAAATTTAAATTAACTCACATTTTCTAATTCTTGTTTCTGATCGATAATATTCCGTATGTCTTCCTTCAACTATCGACTTCTGATTTGGCAAGCTGTAAAAGAAAACAACGGAATGAAAAAATTTCATGACAAAAATGGCGACACCAGGACGAACTACGCAGAAGTGTACATTCTCCACAAACTGTTTTCAAATTGAATCCTACAGGTGACATTTATATTGTTATAGTTTTTTTTCAAAATACCTAAATTGATAATATAATATAACTTTAACACATACCTGTAATTTCCCGCCTTTTTCTCGCAAGCGTAGTCATAGATCACAGATTCTTTTTCTTTATTTGTGGCTTGCACGATTTGTACATTTAGCCAGTGTATAATTGCCAGTCCTTGAGTAATTTCTTAATTTAATAAAGATGAATGAACAGTAAAATATATTTTTTCTAGGTTTAAGTAAATGTGTAGGGTTTTACTGAAACATCCCCGTGGACTTATTGAGTAAGCAAGAAAAGACAATTTCCGCTGCTTTGTTACACTTGCCAAAGTTGTGTGTTCACAAAAACTTAGTGGTTAATAACCCACCATTATTACGCACTAATATCCACAACAACACAAATTTTAACCAGAGAAACAAAACCACCAACGTAACGCTACCTGCACCCGCCAAAAGTCCTAGGCAGAAATCACAGATTTTTAGAGATGGGAGTTTTGGCTATATTTTTAAAACCGTTACGTAACGGTTTTGAAGTTTCCATAACGTTATTAAAAACCGTTTTCAGTTTTGGTTATCACTCCCGCTTGACGATATGGTTTGGGTACTGCATAACGAATGGAAAACGCAAGCGCTGTTAGCAAACGTAGCGCAAGTTTTTGTTTTAGTTTTAAGTATTTGTTTTTATTTATTTTTATTACATGCTTTTACTAGGCTTAAGACTAGCTTGTTAAAATTTTATTTAATTATTTAAAAATCTTTATTGACCATAAATATAAAATGGTACAAAGGGCGGGCTTAATGCTAATTGCATTCTCTCCCAGTCAACCTTTGGGAAAAAGAAACTTAAAAGCTGATACAATTTATATATATATGAGATAAATTTACATGTATTACTTAACATACATGTTACATTATATACAATACACACAATACGTATATAATATATATTACACTACATATGTATATAAACCAAATATATATATACACACAACTAAATACATTAAATAAGTTACAATTATGTGATGATTCCATTTTACTATTACTATAAACCTTTAGTGAGAAAAGCGTGAACTTTTTTTTTAAACGTAATCCTACTGGGAGAGCTACGGGTGGACTCTGGGAGGCCATTCCAGAGACGTAAAGCTTGGAGTGTGAAAGAATTTGACATAAAACCAGAACGGTAGAGAGGAATAGACAGAGCAATAGAATCTGCAGAGCGAAGTTGGCGCTTATGAGAATCACACAAATAATGTAATTTGCATTTCAAGTATTCTGGGTAGTGGGGATCGTTAACTATGGAGTACAGTGAACAAAGTAGTCTCGACTGCCTCACAACCGATCAAAAACATTTGTTGTACTGCTTCACAGATGAAGTACCAGCTATCAAATAACAAAATGTGTTTGACATTTCTATTACCTACGTCAGCAAACCTTAAAAATTCAACTAAAGCCATCTATGAGTGAAATCCGCAATTACTTAGATGCCAACCCAATATACATGTACTAAGTAATAGTTTTTAAGGGTTTTATTTTTGTATTACTACATTTTTGTTTAATGTTTGCGAGAGGGGTTTGTAATAATGAATGTTGAGTTGTTCCAGAGTCCCTCCCCGTGCATGTCATTCCTTGGGGCTCTGTTTCCAATGATCCGAAAGGAGAAGCCGTAGTGGAATGGGCCACGGCATTAGGACTGTCGGCGCTCAACAGTGGCACGGCCTTTACCTGTGTGAAAGGGCGGGGAGGTTCTAGGGTTGACCTCACCTTCGCCACCCCAACCCTCGCAACGCTAGTGAAAGGTTGGAGGGTACTATCGAAGGAGGTATCCCTGGCGGACCACCCCTACATCAGGTTCGAAGTCCGGCAGGGGAGGATGGCAGTGGGGGGTCGTCCACGATCTGGTGGATCGCAAGCGTGTTTTGCCCAGGTGGACGTTACCAAGCTGGACAAAAGTCTGGCGGAGGAGGCGGCTCTTGTTCAGGCTTGGAATAGGCAGGACCTGAACGAATCGGAGCGGCCCATTAACGAAAGGGTAGAGGAGATGAAGGAGTCGCTCACAGCAATTTCAGATGCGTCGATGCCGCGGATAGTGGAGGGGGTTAATAAGACCAAGGTTTATTGGAGAAAGCGGAATTGGGGATCCTGAGGGCCAATTGTTTCAGTGCAAGACGCGCCCTACAGAGATACAGGAGGCGTAGGACACAGGAACCAGGAGAGGAACAGCGGCTGTCAGTTCTACACAAGGTTACGAAGAAGGAGCTAAGTGTGGCCATCCGTAAGGCCAGAGAACATGCCTGCCAGGAGTTTCTGTCGGACCTAGACAGGGACCCATGGGGCAGGCCACACAGGATGATTAGAAGTAGGCTCCGGAATCAAGCGCCGGCCATGAACTAGATGAACCCGCAGTTGCTGAATGGAATCGTCGAGGGACTGTTCGCAGCGGAACCAGGGCTGTAGCTAGAGTCTAATTTGAGGTAGGGCAGCATTGGTTACAGGTAGGGCGGAAGTAGTAAATTTATCATAATTGATCTGCCCTCGAAGCACGGGCTCCCAAATCAAACACTATGTATATCACTGACCTCTAGGTCAAGCATTGGACCGGATTTCCAAAGGTTGCGGGTTCGATTCCCGCCTGAGAATTCACTTCAGACCCGTCATCCGAGTCGATTTTTCTACACCACTGGAAAAAATTAAAGGATCAAAAAAAAATTCCAAGTTTTTGGGCAATTTTCATCTAACCGTAACTTACCGTCACCGTAACTTCGAGAGAAATGGTCGTACAGGAAATAAAAAAAAAGTAAATTGTAGTTCCAAGTGTCTAGTTTTTGGATTAGAACTTTAAAATGTTGTATCCTCCGCGGTTTTTGAGTAATCTTAGAAAAACCAGCAACAAAAAGAAAATCATTTTTTTTTTAGTTTTGTTTTAAGTCTACGGGCGTAGAAAAAAATTGTTTTGCTTACCCACTATAAGGATCAGACACTTTGTTTATTTAGCTTTAATTTATTTTTTTATACACCTTGATACGTCCACTTCTCGCCGAGATATCGGTCTTCAAATGGAAAAGGATCCTTTTGTCTTTGATTATCGATATCTCAGCAACCAATGATCGCACAGAAAGTTAAAGGTGGGTTTCAAGAACTTGAATGAATTCTCTTTAACGATTAGCCATTGCTTTTCCGAAAAAAAAATGTTTTATTTTTGTCACATGAATTTGAAAATGCAACAAAATAAGGGATGTTGGTGATTTTTTGGAAAATCAAGCGCTGGATCGAAAATATTGAGGAAACCACTAATGTTAAGTGTGCCTTTACAGTTCAATATGTCCACTAAAACCCTACGAAGAACCAAATTTATCCAGCCAGCCATTTTTTTGTTTCACTTGATCGAATTTATTAAAAAATTAAAGGATCACGTTTTTTGCTCTGAAAAGTTCATAATTTTTAAAAATGAGAAAAGAAAATGTTTTTCCAAGCTTTTTCCAGATTTTTGCTCCAGAAAGTGCTTAAATTTTACTGACGAAAGGTTGTCGTCGAACTTCTCTAATAATTGCCCGATCATCGCGGGCATTAGTGACTCGATGGCGACTTGTACGGAGCGACGATTGTATTGGTTCGTCTCTTGGTATCTGGCATAAGCTAGAGATAGGATTGACTTACACCCATCCGGACGGCAACTGCATGTTGACTGTAACCTTCGTCAATAAGAGTCACGAACCGAGCAACTTCTACCTCCGATAAATGTCGTCTAATCATGATTGGAAATAGAAAAAGTAAGAAATTTAATATATCTTCTGGCGCAAAGGGATTAATTTGGAAAAAACTGTTAATGATTATTTTTAAAGGATTTGCTAGGAAAAGCGTATGAAAAAGACTGAAATTCGATTGGGGGTATTAACTTTTTTTAAATTTAATAAAAAGGAAATCATTAGAATCAAGGAATGCAGCGGCGGAACCGCGTTAAAAATGATTGGGCGATAGTTTCTTGAATTTCCTTAACTTTCTGAGACAAAAATGTGGAAAAAGCTTGGAAAAACATTTTTTTTTTTTTTTTTTAATTATCAGCTTTTCAGAGCAAAAAACGTGATCCTTTATTTTTTACAAAAATTCCATCAAGTGAAACAGAAAAACGGCTGGCTGGATTAATTTAGTTCTTTTTAGGGTGTTTGTGGACATATTGAACTGTAAAAAGCACACTTAACAGTAGCGGTTTCCTCAATATTTTCAGCGCTTGATTTTCCAAAAAACCATCAACATCCCTTATTTTGTTGCATTTTTAAATTCATGTGACAAAAAGAAAAAAAAAATTTTTTGGGATAAGCAATAGAAATTCATGTGACAAAAAGAAAAAAAAATCCTTTTCCATTTGAAGACCGATATCTCGGCGAGAAGTTGACGTATCAAGGTGTGTAAAAAAATAAATAAAAGCTAAATGAACAAAGCATCCGATCCTTATAGTGGTTAAGCAAAAAAAAAATTTTTTTTTTCTGTTGCTGGTGTTCTAAGATTACTCAAAAACCGCGAAGGGTACAAAATTTTCAAGTTCTAATTCAAAAGCTAGATACTTGGAGCTACAATTTACTTTTTTTGATTTCCTGTACGACCATTTCTCTTGAAGTTACGGCCTGTTGAAAATTGCCCAAAAATTTGTATTTTCTTTTGATCCCTTACTTTTTTCCAGTAGTGTAGTATTTTTCTATTATTATAATTTATCTTATAAGATCGCATTCAAAAATGCATAAAATATATAAAAAAAAAATAAATTATAAAACAATTTAAATATACTAATTTATCTTAGTTTTTGGTATTTTTAAGGTAGGGCATTGTGATTTCAAGGTAGGGCATTGCCCCACAATGCCCCCCCCCCTAGCTACGGCCTTGAGCGGAACCCCCAGCAACGCGCACTCTAATGGCTCCACCTCCTGAATTTCCAGTAGAAGGCGATACTGGGTTCATCCTGGTAACAGAGGAAGAAATGACGTCAGCCATGGACCGTCTTCGGGCTAAGAAGAAAGCCCTAGGCCCTGATGGCATTCATGGGAAGGTAATCCCCATCGCCCACCAACATCTCGGGGCAACTCTTCAGGACCTGTACAGCTCCTGCCTGGAGAGCGGAGAGTTTCCGAGGTCATGGAAATCGGGGAAGCTCTGCCTTCTGAGGAACGGGAGGAGACCAGCAGACTCTCCATCTGCATATCGGCCGGTAGTGCTGTTAGACGAGCTCGGCAAGGTCCTGGAAAGGATAATTGCCGACCGCGTCGTGCAACACATGGAGGGCCCGAATCTCTCGAACAATCAATTCGGGTTCAGAAGGCAGCGCTTTACTTTGGACGCAGTGATGGCACTAAGGGCGGAAATAGATAAGGTGGAGGCCAAAGGGGAAGGGGTGGCAGCAGTCTCCCTTGATATTATGAATGCCTTCAACACCCTCCCTTATGAAGTCATAAGGAGGGCGTTAAGGTATCACCAACTACCACAATACCTGGTGAAAATAATTGATAATTACCTGACGGATAGGGAGGTTCTTTTCATCGCTTCAGACGGACGGATAGTGGCGAAGAAGATGTCCTGCGGAGTTACACAGGGTCGGTGGTGGGACCGTTCCTGTGGAACATGGGCTTTGATTGGTTGCTACGGGGGGAGCTCTTGTCACGGATGGGGCTTATCTGTTATGCAGATGATAAACTTGTTACCGCTCGAGGCAAGAGTTTCGCAGAGGCGAGGAGACTGGCGTAGGTAGAAACAGACCTGGTGATTAAACGCATCAGGGCAATGGGTTTGGAGGTGGCCGTGGACAAAACGGACGCTATATTTTTCCACGGCCCAAGAAGAGCGCCCCCTGTTGTGTCTACGATGGAGGTGGATGGTGTGCGGCTTCACTTCAAGCCCCACATTAGGTACCTGGGGTTAACGCTGGACTGGCAATTTAAAGAGTTTGCCCCAAAATTGGTGAGCGCTGCAGGGGTAATAGGTAAATTGCTTCCGAATTTGGGTGGACCTGATTCCAGCTGCCGTAAACTGTACGCTGGCGTCATAAGGAGCATGGCTCTTTATGGGGCTGTCTGGGCGGACAGGCTGAACGCCAAGAAAAAATAACTCAAGACTAGGCTGTATGGGTTTTGTGCTCTTTGCCTTACCTTTAGAAAAAAATACAAAATTATATGTCAGTCCAGGTTGTCCAGCTTCAGTATTTGACTTTTCTGTCTCTGATCGTGCATATATTTACGATAACTTTATAAAGTAGAATATTAGTTTTTCGTTTGCTTAATATTTTATAGTAAATTTCGTTCTTGATTTTAATCCAATTAGTCATGAAATATGACTCGTATAGTGCTAAAATCTTTATTTTCATTCCTTTCAATTGCTTTTGTAACAGGACGAATACACAAGTTGTTACTTTCGGTACGTACTTACATCTAGTTATTAGAAATAGTTACAAATTTATCCTTCCATAGAACAAAATTAATATTTCCATATGAATAGAGCAGCTACACCACATTTTGGAGGGCATCTTAAAAACCCGTTTAACAGTGAATTAGCTGATTTTGCAGCACAAATTCTGGATTTAGCGGAAAAATATATAGGTACGAAGTCGATCAATGCAGAAGTGGCTAGTCAATGTTAACTGAATTTCAATTGAGTAGCCACCTGGAAATCTTTAGATAATAGATAACAGCAATTGTGTAAATACCTACATATTTTTTATAATAATTTGCTGTTACGAAATAAATAGTTAGGTAGCCCGCACTTAGCCTCTTGATCGGGCCATTGTGCGTATCTTGGGTTGTCTCTCTACTCCAGCCATCCCAATTCACTCCAGAAGGTTAGCAGCCCCTTCAGGCTGCTGTAGGTTTCCGGGAGTGATGTTAAGGACTGGAGCAGCTGTGCCCTTTAATTTTCCTCACTCCTGCATTCTGCAAGTACATGCTGTGGAGTTTCTTCTGCCTCCATGCAAATACTAGGTCTGCAATACATGCTGCTGTTTGCAATCAGCTTTTGAATTTTTCTTTCGGTGATTATTCCTCAGTGGTAAAGTCTATATTCTTTTTACATACCTTATGTCCGTCAGGTTATATTTATGTATGTTCATGCCAAAATTCATTCGAATCGGTTGAATCGTTAACTAGCAGGAGGGACACAAGCAAAATTTGTAAGTTGCCTAAAAGAGAGCTTCGCTCAACAAATGTCCTCTAGACAGAGGTCTGTCAGTCACACCTATTGTAAACAAATGCTTGTTTAAGGGGCAATGTCCAGTTATTAACTTATTCACCACCAACACAAAATTTTAAACGTAATGTATGGATACTGCCTTCATTTTCAAAGAACCTGCTAGGCGGGTCACCAGCATTGCTTAACTGATTTCTGCTAAATGTTAGTGCCTCTTAATCTCAGATAGATACAGTCTATTATTTATATCCAGAAAATCAAGATTGAGTAGTCACATTAAATGCTCTCATTTACCAAATGTACTCTGTCTTACTATTACTCTAATACAAAGATAGAGGAGCCATACCTAAAATAATGTATTAACCTGAAATCAAGCATTACTGAACTCAAATTTTTGCTCCTGAATTGAAATGTTTACATGGAGTAGCGACTTTTGCTTTGATATAACTTTGCTGCTAAATCCAGAACTTGTGTTGCGAAATCAGCTAATTTGCTGCTAAACAAGGAATGAGCTGCCTTCCAAATCATTTAAGAGCTGCCATTTAAATATCGTGTGGCTCCTCAATTCATATGTAATATCAATGCATAAATAAATTGCACTAGAACCCATCAAAATATAAAATTGTGTAATAGTTTTTGTCTGCAAACTAAAAAAGAATCATATGAAATTATTTATTGCCTTTATTTATTACCTTTTCATATAGCCATAGATAGCTTATTTTATACCTTTACAGAATTGTGTTGGTAAATATAGTTAGTAATGGAGAAAATGAATAGGTATATTATTAGAACTTTTCATGTATTTGTATGTATAATTTATGATACACATATAGAAATATTGATATACTACATATTATGTATTTTAATGACTCAAGAGTAAAATGCAAACAAATATGAGCTTACCCAAAATATTTATTTGTTCTACTTGCATCATTACCAGCCTTCTTATACCAGTATGTACTGAAATGTGCTTTATTATAATGTAACAATTACAACCTATTGTAACAACCGAAACTTGTATTTCTATATCAATTTTTTTATGATCTATAATTGATATTTTTGCTAATTTACGATAATAAGGTACTGTTATAGTAAATAAGCCATTTCATTTCACATATTCAACTTCATTATTTTTTTATATTGCTACCAGCCAGCAGCTTTATCATATAAGCAAATGAATTCTATTTATATTAATTAGTATTTCTATTAATTAGTTGAATATAATTATGCAATAGTACACCTTGTAGAAATATTTTTTTTTAGTTATTTTCGAAAAGTCTTCAGAAGCAAATAAAAAGCTTTGTTTATTTATATAATCATCAAAATGATGTAACAAACTTGATGAATGTTTGCCCTAATTCCACACTTTGCAAGCTGGTTGGAGATCAGCTTAAAAGCCTATAACTAAAAAGGCTGCAGCCCATTTTTAGTGTATAGTGATATATCATTAGTCTTACCCTTAAGTGTGTACTGTTGATGCTATTCTACTCTGCTAGGTACCACACATATATGGTATTGATTCACATTAATTTGGACACACTTGAAATTAGACCACAGGCAATTCAAGGTTTTTATCAAATAATTCAGTATTTAGATCTGATTTGATATTTGCCTTTTTTTCGTTTGCTTCGTTGCAATCCTTGACATCGTACAAGAACTTAGAACTAATTTTACACCCACAGTCAAACTGCAAGAACTATCCAAACCAGTTTTAATTATGCTTTCTGTATTTAGTTATGACAAATGTGTATCTAATATTGTTTGTAATATTGACACTTATGTGGGATGTAAGCAAAATTTTTATTTGTTATACTTAGAAAAGATTGTAATTCATTTAAAGAAATTAAAAATATAACTAATTTTTAAAATTTTTAGGATGATGAACGGCATTATGTGGAGCTTACAACATTTGGTTTCTTCCAAGGAGGTGTACTTGATGTGCGGATGGTTAACTTTGCATTACCATCTAATACTCCTCGGGGAGAGGTAAATATCAACTAAAACACTTAATACAAAATCAAATTTGCACATTTCTACATGCACATTTTTCCAAATAGTTTTAAAATATTAATAAAGTAAATGTTAAACAAAAGTAATAAAAGTTTTAGAAGCAGTTATCTTGTTCCAATTTAAATTAAATTAATTGTTATGCTTTCACAGTATGGATTTACACTGGACCGAACAGTGAATGACGCTATAAACCCCTACCTTGAGTCACATTCTGACACTTGCTTCTTAAAAGATGTGGATAGCATCGGGATAACACCTCAGCACACTGCCATTGTGTTTCTTAAACTGGACTTTACTAATTCAAGGTTTGATTTTATTTGTTAACTAGCTGACCCAGCCACGCGTTGCTGTGGCACAGTAATTTTATTTTTTAAAAATTAAAGTAGCCTTATAGGTAGCTGATGTACAGCTACCTACCAATAAAAGTATCTTCAAAATCGGTCCAGCCATTTCAGAGATTAGCCGGAACAAACAGACAGACAGACAAAAATTATAAAAAATGTTATTTTGGTGTATGTAACGTATATATATTCATAAGCATGTAGTAAAAAACGGTTATTTCAATATTACAAACAGACACTCCAATTTTATTTATATGTAATAGATAACATTAAGAATTCTTTTTGAATAATATTTTCACCTGTCTTACTTATTTAAATTAAAACATTGAAGGTAGGTAACAATGTCATTATCACATACCTACCATCAGATCTTTTATCGGTATTTGGATGCAATATTACAGCAATTGATTTGTTATCTATTGCTTATGAGGAAGATATCTAATCAAATAAAGCTGCCTTACTTCATAATTAATTTTTGCAATTTTGAATAAATTTTTTAAGTTTCACATTAGTAAAATGGTTAATCGCTATCTGTCCACTCTTAGTCGAGGAAATTCCCCTAAATTGTTGAAGATAAAATGTCTGATTCTGAGCCATCAATTGAGCAGCAAGCTGTGTCAATATCTAGTATAATGTTTGTAAATAAAAAATCAATTGTCAACGTATTTCCAGCAGCGATTTGTGCACATGCCAATCTTTTAACAGATCTGACCACAAATAGGACTGTAATATTTTCAATGTTGGTGTTTTATGTTTGTAAATTTCTTTATTCCAACATAACTTCTAAATATCTAAACAGATTTAGATGTAGGTATGCTATATTGTTAGAATCCCAACTTATGAGCAGATGTATAGACCCCGGCATATAAGTTGAACTTGGTTTTGAAATCACGTGACATGCGCAGTAGCAAGTTTAGTTACATTATTCACTACTGCGCATGTCACATGATATTTTTTTAGGTTCAACTTATATGCCGGGAACTATAACAAGCTATATTTTTCAAATGTGAAAATATTTGATTTCTTAAATTATGAATTATTAGAACTACGGATATCACATTGAAGAACTTAATAAGCAATGCTTTTAGGATGTACATTCAAAATATGTAAATGTTTCTTCTTTAGCTGCAAAAGATGTAATTAATCCCTCTTAGTCCCCCGACTAAGACTTCATTTTTCAACTAGTCGTATTATGACATGCTGCCAAGAAAGTTTTCTTGAACTCTTTTATGGTCATATACCACTGATCCACTTTTACATACCTCCTTTCGCTATTCGTTGCAATGATGACTAGAATTATGAGAAATGAAAAAAGTGGTAATCATTAAATAGCCTTATAATGATAAGGAGTTTATCGAATGCTCATCGGTGTGGATAATCTATATATATAAAAATGAAACCCGTTTTCCGTTGTCACGACATAACATGAAAACGGCTTGACCGATTTGGCTGATTTTTTTTTTGTAGTTTTCTAATACTCTGTACAAGGTTCTTACGGAAAAAAATATAAAGAAAATCTCTCAGAAAGATTGAAAAATATAACGTAACGAATGTCAACGTCATTCAATTTAAAACAAAAATCTGTGGTAATCTGTGACACCACATCGATAACCGCGCTGACAAATGTCAACGTCATTCAATTGAAAGCTACGCTAAGGCGGTACGAAGTTCGCTGGGTCAGCTAGTAAATAAATAATTGAACAGTTTGACACTAATATATACTAAGGCGAATCTTAGTTCACATATAAGTAAATAAATTCTTAAATATACAGGTGTTTCTTTTAAGGTGTTAAGCTGGTGCTGGGTAATAGCTGAGTATCATACCTATCTATTTAACCACCATGTATGTTCCGCGATTTTTTGTAGTTTTTGAGTTATAATTTTCAATAGTACTAATACTGAGAACAATCAGGACAGAATGGAATTTTCAACTTTAAAAATAAATGAATTAAATACTTACCTTAGCTTCTAACCTTAATAACTGCGCGACAGCCTAAGCTACATTGTCTGACAGCTCAACGGGCCCAACCAGCTCTCTATTTAGTATTCTCGCCCAGAGATTTACCGAGAATCGCGTTTGAAAACTGTGGGGCCATTCTTATGTGGTTTAACTCTTGCATACGAATTATATATATTGTGTATGTTAAAAATATAATTTCTTGTAAATTTAGACTAATCCTTCCACAGAACTTTATCAAAAAAAGGGATCTTCGAAATCTAGTCTTATCATTTGGCAAAAATCTACTCTTTGATGATCGGTCGTAAGTAGGTCTTGCACTTTTTTAATGTGGTATGGGTGTATTCTTTCATGTCTTAAAATTGTATGTACACTCACATGCGGAATTCCTGTGCGCCGACTGATAGCCCTCGTTTGATTGACTGATCGCGTGACACTTCTTCCAAAACAACGTTTATATCAGGATCCACTCTCAGTGATCTCTGTCTATTTGTTGTCCCCGGGTTACGGCCTTCCTCGTACGCTCGATGTACACGTAAAATTTGTCGATAGTCTGGGTACGTCTCGGGCTGTCGTCCTCCTTTGCGTTGCAAATGGTTACGAAACAACTGTACAGTGAAGCGTTTCCACTTGCGTACCCATAGAAATAATGCATTTGCGCATAGTCTTTTAATGAAAATTGGTAATCTCCTGGCATGTTAACACTCACAAACAATCTTAATTTCAGATTAAATCCAGAGTCCAGTTAACGCGCAGAGTCGTGCCAAAGTAACGAAATTCCAAATCCAAGTGTTGTTATTATAGTTAATAGTCTATTTTTACTATTGATCATTTTTTTGCATTTTATATCAAAGTTAGGAAGGAGATAATTTTACTCATAAAACTACAAGCAATAGTCATTTTATCAAAAAAAGTTATAATACTTTATAGCCGTTTAGTCGTTAAATCATAAAAAATAATGAAGAAAATTATAACTTTTAAACAACAAAAACTCGCGGAACTTAACATGAGGATCAAATAAATAGGTATGGTACTCAGATATAAGCACCAGGTTGACACCTTAAAAGAAATACCCTATATTTACACTCACGAGCAAAAATATGGAATCACTTACTTGAAATTGATCGAGTACCTACTAAATAATTAGTTACTAATAATAAAAATGGCACCATTTTAAAGGTCATCAAATTCATTAAAATCGTGTCAGTATTTAAGAAGCTATCCCGGATTACATGAATAAATGAGGAAAAAGACAATTCAATTCAATTTCAATTGTCGGATGCGTCTATAAAAGTACGTGTTATCGGATTTTATTTATCCGTCGACCCGACTTTCACAAGTTGACCCGTACACATCTCCGCTACTTTTGACCCTTAACCTTGGACGAAAATGTATACTACACCTACTGAAGCAGCACAAATCGTCACTTTATCCCGAGACCATGGCGCCGGTGCACATCAGAGAAGAACGACCGTTTGATCGTGTCAACCTCTCTTCGAAATCGTCATTTGACTGGTGTCGACGTCCAGCAGGAGCTCAGAAATGTTCGTGGGGTAGCTGCCAGCGAGTGTACTCGACCTAGCGAATTTGACTCCAAAAAGCCTGCCACAGACCCGAAACTGACAGCAGGTCACGGACAGGCATACCTTCAATTGGCTCGCACCGACACGTCGAGCAATGGAGGCGAGTTCTGTTCTCCGATAAGTGCAAAATGTGTTTGTACGGCAGCGAACAAAGATGTAGGGTCTACAGGCGGCCTGGGGAGCGATAAGCGCAATACTGTTCCGGCGAGATAGTGGCTTATGGGGGCGGTTCTTGTACGATGTAGGCCGGTATTTATTTCGATGGTAAAAGGTTTCGTGCCTGACGGTGGACGAGGAGGCAGTCTAACTTCAGACCGCTATTTCTGATATATACGGGATATGTCTGTGATGACTTCCTCCTTATGCACGATAACGCTCGTTGTCACACTTCCCGTGTAACAAGTGAATACCTCGAAGAAGTCGGTATCGCCATATTGCACTGACCAGCGCTTAGATCGAATTTAAATCCCATTGAGCACGTGTGGGATGAACTGAAAAGGAGGGTACGTTCCAGAAATCCTGCTCCTTCAAATGTGAATGAGCTGAAATCGACTTTAATAGAGGAGTGGGAAGCTATCCCGCAAGAATCTATTCAGAAGCTGATAAGGTCAGAAGATGAAGAATCGTCTTCGAGCAGTTATTAGGGAAGGGAATACAATATATTGAAACTTAAAAAGGCCAAATTGATTTTTTATAAACAAATTTTTGTTGTTTTCTTCATTCATTATTTTTCCATATTTCCTAGTCTGCCTCCCGGATAGAGGAGTTCCTCTATCACTTAATCCGGGATAGCTCCTTAAATACTGGTGTGATTTAAATGAATTTGGTATAAATTTATAGTATTTAGTACTCAAGACCGCGCGGAATTAACTCCACGTAAGTGATTCCATACTTTTGCTCGCGAGTTTGAAAAGAACCATTAAATCATTTTACTTCTCATTTCTTAAGAATACTCAGGATTAATGCAGCTTATTTCCAAAGTGAAGTTCACTAAAATTTAACTCTCCTGATTTGACAAGCAAATCTTTCTTGCAGGTTAAATATTACTTGTAACGGCGAAGTGTCTGCCCTTCATCTATATCAGAATAGATCAATGATCCCAATCGACAGGACAAAGAGACAATCCCAGTACATGTTCATCAACAGGAGAAAAAGAGATCGTAATCGAAAATTTTATATTCACCTTTAACTATTTATTATATTACTAATGTTTTTATTATACAAGAAATCTAATGTTAATATTTTTTTATTAGTCATGTTTTTTTTCAGTGCGATCTAAAACTCGTGAAGCATTGCCACAATGCTCATACGCTAACTTGCAAATAATGAATGAATCTCGAAATGGATTTGACTACTACAATGCTAGCGTAAGTTCTACGATACTTGATATTTACAAAATTCTGAAAACTATTTCTTTCTGCTCTGGTGACAATAGTGTCATGAATGTACCCCAAACAATATTCCTTCTACAATATAGACTAATTGTATAGTAAATAAAGGTATTCACGCAAATCACAACCAAAATGAGCCAGCCGATATTTATTATATTCTCCGAATGTTACGAGCCCATGGATTGCATTTTAACCTTGTCGCGCCAGCTAACAGCTGAGTAAATCAACGCAATAAATCTCGTGACCTCATCAAGATAATGAAAGCGTCTTGCGTTTATAACGTACTAGCTTTCCGCCCGCGGCTTCGTCCGCGTGGAATTCGGTTATATTGCGGTATAAAGCACAACTATAAGAAAACTTCTCATTCCCACGGAAAAATCTAAGAAGCGCGATGTAACGCTGGATGCAATTAGTTGTTAAACCAAAACTGAATGGTACTCTATATTATATGTTTTCCCGTGTGGAGCAAAAACATGCAGATTTTGGCCCTGGAAACCCGGGAACACGCTACATAGAGCTGACCATGCGAAAAACAATGTTTTTCCAAGTGTACTCCAGCAACCCTTAGCGTTTGGCCTTGTGCTTTATTAATGGTCATTGCAAATGAAACCCTTATAGGAAATTGTAGTCTTTTAAATTGAAATGGGAGGTCTGTTGGAATAATCGGAATCCGAGGAATGAGTCATTTAGTGAATCATTTAGCTTCAAAATTTACATGTTCATATTCGTTTGCAACATATAAGTAGATGTAAAAAAAACTGTTTAGACGATAAAACAAATTGTACGTCATCCCTCGGGAATTCCTCATTTTCGGGGATTCATTATCGTTTCATTTAGCTTCTAAATTTACATGTTTATATTCGTTTGCAATATTTTACCTTATTTTAAACGACACACAGCGCCATCTACAATCCATCCATCAAACAAACAATATTTTTGTTTTTCCTCGGGAATATCAATTTTTTCCAGGATAAAAAGTACCCTATTATTTAATCCGGACTTTTATCTTTACGTCTGCAAAATTTCAAAGCAATCGGTTCAGTAGTTACGGCGTGAAAGCGGAACAAACAAACAAACTCACTTTCCGATTTATAATATTAGTAAGGATTTACAACAAGGCGATCGTAAACATTTCATTATAAATAAGAGTTCAAAATATTGATTTCTTTTTTCAATCAATTTTGACACCCTACCTAAAATTTGAATCGCTTTACACAATATGTTAATAAAAACCTGTCCGACCCGAAAGGGGCACATAGGCACTTCAACAACATAACCAAAAAAATTTAAAAATTATATTATTTATAAGTATAAATTAGTTATCATTTTTTTATTAATTTTTTTAATTATTTTTTTCTCGGGGTAATTTTTTTTCGTGTTATCGAAATAAGATTACACGAATAAAATCATATCTCGATACCTACCAATACCTTCACGAATCGGACAGGGTTTTATTAACATATTGTATATTGAATATCTGTCTACTAGATAATTTTGACCACCCTTCACACTACGACCTAAATGACATATTCCTTTAATACGTTGACTATACAACTAATGTTATAAAAATATCAAAAAAGCATTTTATTAAATTGATATTTTAAATGTAACGTTGTAGAAAACTTTGATATTAACTCTTTTAACATTTTTGACCACTTAACATATCTATGTAGATATATTTTTAGGTATGTGGTCGTTTTGCCCGGCTCCTTATACTCGACGTCTGATTAATATACATAAAACATGTTCACAGTTCGCCATGCTTGTCGCGTCGCAGAAGGAAGAGGGTCTCTACAACTTATATTTCCACAACTGTCCCCATCCGGGGAAAACAGCTGTCACACCAGTTAATACAGTCGTAAGATATTATTTTACAAGCCATTATAACTTGCCTTATCATTTGCCCGTGATATGCCCCAATAATAAACCAATTTCATTAAGTGTCTACAATTTTAACGTGTTTTGATGGTATATTTTCAATATTTACACCTAATATATACATTTAAAGAAATGTATTAGAATATTATCATCTGTAATCGATACGATCGATAATATTGTGAGGTTACAGATTTAGTTAGCTTGACCTAACATAGATTGTACAAGAAACGGTTAGTGGAATATTAAACGTCTTATCTTATACTATTAGAAAAACGTACTTTCTCAACATGCAACTGTGTAATTAAAATCGTATTGAAGTATAATACGCTAACTATGTAAACGAGAGACTTAAAACAAACCTCAGCTTAAAATTAGTTGACGAAATTAAATCGTGATAGTATGTTTACTAATATATATTTATATCCCGTTCTGATATAATGTGGAATCACACCCGCAAGTATACTGCAACAGTATACATCACTATATTTTTAAATGTTTCTATGAATAAAATAAATCTAAAATAAATCCCTTCTTAAATATATCTTCTGCTCTATTAAATTCTTTCTATACTGTATAGATCGTAATCCTTACTGGGACTCCTTCCGTTATTTTCACACTATATAGGCCTGTGAACCAGCAGTGGCTGAAAGTAGGCTTACAATGGTGATGATTATTTAAATTGCAATATATAAGTGTCTTATTACTTTCACTTCTAAAGTCATAAATCATTTTTTTCATTATGATCATACAATGGTAACACGATTTGTATTTTATATTTATTCTTAGATATGTAGACAAATTTGACTTTATAATTGATAATAATAAGACAGATGAGCATTTGACTGTAATGTAATGTAATTAATAATTACATAATTAAAATAATAGTCGGTTCCTAATATTTGCAAGCTATTGTTTAAGGTTGAATGGGCCGAACTTTTCAATAATTTTAAGTTGTACCTTATTCTAACATAAATTAATTATATTGCACTACTACATGAATGTTAAAAATGATTTTACTTTTCCGTTACTTTTGTGGTTGCTCAAAGTATGTATAATACTTGTATAAGTATGTTATGGCTCACTGTTGTGCCGATAACAAATAATGTTATCGATTAATTAACCAACATCGCAACGGTTAGCATTCGATGTGTTAATTAAAAGGATATTTTTTTTACATGGTGCCATGGTAATTTTAAATAGACATTAAACAATATGATGTTGCAAAATTCAAGTTTAATTGTGCCAGCACTATGTTCTGGCCTTTTCAGCAAGCAGAAGTTAGAAGTAATAGCATTGTAACGTTCGGTTTCGTACTCACTATATTTAAATATTAAAAACTGTATGAGCAAAATATCTATTGCTCAGCTCATTGCAAATATCTATTGCTCTATCATTTATCTGAATTATTAATATATTGTGGCTACCTTAAGCGTATGCCTAATGGAATCCTTTGAATTGCAAGAAAACCAATAAGGCGTTTTCCAAAACATTTAAAAAAGTTTGAAAGTGGTAGTTATTACGTTTTATGCAAATTATTTTATTGTTCTTAAATTATTTTTTTAAAATATACATATTTACACTTGTAAATTAAAAGTAAGTCGTATCAATAGGCATGCCTTATGATCTTACTAAGTGCACAAAGATGAAGTTCTGAGATGAAAAATTATCCCCAATTAATTGCATTTACTTTGATTATTTAATTTATCTATTGAATATACCTTGCCAGAGACTAAACTAAATACAGGAATGTTTTTTTAGTAAAAATAAAAAATTAAATGTAAACTTTATTAGATCGAGATATACGAGAGCAACAACGGCGACAATTTCTTATCCGCTGGTGAGATGCCGCTGCCAGCCCTTTTCTGCATGATGTCGATGATTTTCTTTCTGAGCGCTGGTTTTTGGACGTTCATACTGCGCACGAGTAAACATACTGTATACAGGTATATAATAAGATTATTTGTACGTTTTTATAAAGTATAAAATAATGTTAAAGCATTAGTTCCTACGAAATGTAAGTTTTGACTCCTGATTCTTGTATAGCGATTCAAATTATAACCTATTTCATCGTTGTTACTAAATACAAGCATGTCGCAATCAATAACTTTTGTTTGCTACTTGAACACGTAGGGGTTTGCGCTTATTTAAAACGGAATTATTAACCAAAGCGTAAATGAAAAAGGGGGCCAGGAAAGCCATTATTGAATGCAGTCCAATATTATAAAAAAGACATCATATCATCATAACATAGTGGCTTTTTAAAATTGCATCCAGTTTTCCAAACTTTGTGGTTGTCTAAATTATTCACTATATTGGAATAATCTGACAGGTTTATAGACTGACTTGAACCTTGTTGAGCTGTTGTATTAGGAATGAGGAGTTAATTTTAATGTTATCAAAATCGTGTCCATTAGCAGACATTTGATAATTTATTAATTAGCAGCCACATTATGTATTTTAAGAAAAATAAATTATACAATAAGGGCAGTATTTGTGTTCTTTTATTCTTAATTATAAAATTACACTCATCCATAACACTTCTATAATATGTCTTAAATAATGTTTGATTGACATAATTATTAGCATATAATAAAAAGTAAACGTCATATTTTCAGGATCCACATCATAATGTGCGTTCTGGTATACCTGAAAGCGTTGTCTCTGGCCTTTCACGGCATCAATTACCACTTTATCCAGACGCGAGGGGAACATGTGACAGCATGGGCCATCCTTTATTATATTACACACTTGTAAGTACATTATAAAAATATTTTTAATTGTAACTGCATGTCATATACATTTTACCTTCATTAAATGTAGTACTCAAGAACTTCATTAACAAATAAAAGTAGAGAGATCGTTTCCTTCAATATGTATCTATGTAAGCAAAGTATTTTAATTTTCAGAGCCTTTACATTGTAATAGTCAAGGTCAACATCTTATTTATTTTGTCATAAAGGATAGAAGATATTAAATCTTAATGATATTTTATTTTATTTATATAAGGCTTACCAACTAAACACATACATGGCATTAGTTAACACATTGTTTGCGGGTACCGAGTTAACTCGTCATATCGCTTTTTATACCAATGCGCGGGAAACGAGTTAACTCGTTTTGTTTCGCTAAGCAGTGGGGCGCGGAAAACTTGTAATCAAGGGCGCCAAACGGGTAACGGACTACGCATCTATTGTCAGCGGTACCCTATGCGTCTACCTGTCGATACAATTAATTTGGGACCGGAGCGATTTGGCGAGAAAATACCCTCTTACAAAGTGTTAATATAAATAAAAACAATAATTATATATATGCGTTTAAATTAAAGGTATGCACAGCATTTCAAATTTAAAACCCATTAAACAAAACAAACGAAATTTAATAAAAAAATGTTTATTATTGATTGTTTACTAAAAGAATTCTATTGTTTTGTCTGACCGATTTGACTTAAGAATGGCTTGTAATCATGCGGCCGGATGATGGAAAACTATATCCTGTAGATTGTTTATGGGGCACGTTGCTCTATACCTGATAAACAAAATTTATATAAGGCCAAGTTATAACTAAATCTAGACCTTAAATTGATGATTCTTTTTCTGGGTCACTGGCTGTGACTATTATGTTATATATTTCTTGAAAACAAAGTAAGAACCACTTTGATTTATGTCTGTAATCTAAATAAAGTTTTTTTATAATCCTTATTGATGTATTAATTTCTCAAATTGCTAACTATTTTTTACTTATATCTTTTATCTTTTTGCCTAGGTTAAAGGGTGCAGTGTTGTTCGTGACAATAGTACTAGTAGGAACCGGATGGAACTTTATCAAACATATCCTTGCAGACAGAGATAAAAAGATCTTCATGATAGTTATACCTTTGCAGGTAAATAAGAAAAAAAGAACAATATAAAAACAGTTTGTTTAAAAGATACTGCTCCTCTAAAATAAGTACTTGTTTTTCTTGTATTGTAACTATAAAACCTTAATTCTAAAGAATATTCTTATAATATAAAAGTAATTTTCTATTTTCTTATTTTGTCCGTTGTTTAATATGTGAGTAATAATAGTCTTATTGCTAATAAATTAATTTCTATTATAAAGGTCGTGGCAAATGTAGCGGAGATCATAATAGCTGAAAGCGAAGAAGGCGCCGCAGAGCATAACGCATGGCGCGGCATCTTTATACTGGTCGATCTCATATGCTGTGGTGCCATCTTGTTTCCCGTCGTCTGGTATTCAATAACCATAACACAACTATAGAAATATAAATTAATTTAAATTCCATGCTACTGAGGATCTGAACATAATTAAGTTTATAATAATCCAATTTTTTTTTTGTCTTACAACGAATTGTCATGCGCAGCAACAGAGGTTTGCTCACAGCCGCTATTTGACAATAGTATCAACATGTACGAATCTATTTTGTGAGCTTTAAAAAGTGAGGAATAACAATATCGACATTGCTCCACGAAACGAAATCTCTCTATCAAAACCATGGATCGAAATAACTTTCTTTATAAATTTACTAGCGACCCGCCCCGGCTTCGCACGGATGCAATGCTCTACTAAATTATGCATGTATTGTACATATTAACCTTCCTCTTGAATTACTCTATCTATTAAAATAAAACCGCATCAAAATCCGTTGCGTAGTTTTAAAGATTAAGGCATACATAGGGATATAGGGACAGAGAAAGCGACTTTGTTTTATACTATGTAGTGATAATGATAATGATAAAATTTCTGTATTTAATAAAATTTTATATTGGCAGGTCGATACGCCATCTGCAAGACGCATCGAGCACCGATGGTAAGGCGGCTATTAGTCTACGCAAGCTGAAGCTATTCAGGCACTTTTACATTATGGTTGTGTGCTACATTTACTTCACTAGGATTATCATCTCCCTGCTCAAGGTAAGAATATATTTGTCGCCTTTTAATTTTTCAAACCCTGTGTCTTATAACAAGATGGTTGACAATTAACTGCCAGGACTTTGTAAGGTGCCTAAAAGGTTTTATTGTTTGAAGAGTCTTTTGTCTAAACTATTATTGATGGCTTCCTTATTTTATATTGTTTATTTTATAGTCCTTTTATTAAACGTATTTATAAACCAACATACCAGTCGATTGCATACTAGTTGTTATTGAATATAAAAGTTTCTTCAAAAATTGTCATCGTCTGCCACTTCGATATAACGTTAGCACTTAAATATTGAGATCAACTACTCGTAAATATATAAAAATTGTATTGCACAATACATCGTTGTGTGTTTTCTGATGTCAGATCACAGTACCGTTCCAGTACTCGTGGATAGATGAAATGTTCCGCGAGACTGCGACATTTGTATTCTTCGTTATGACGGGATACAAGTTCCGTCCAGCGGCCGCCAACCCTTACTTCACCGCTAACCATGCAGACGATACCGAGAGCGAAGTGTTAGTACTTTTTAAATTAATACATTAAATAATACTACAACAGGTAAAGTAATGGGAACATGTGAAAAGTACGGGATCTATTTTTGTTAGAATACATTTTTTTTATGACGGATGCGTGGCAGCACTCTATGGCATTACTAGTAATGGCAAGTGTATTTTGTAACCTTTTTCAGCTTGACTGTAAGTAAATTTTAAGCGAAATACGTGCAAAAGCTTAGAAAAGGTTTCATAAATACTTTTGAATCGCCATAGGACAAGTATAAATATTCACACCTCACATGTTTCCTACAAGAAGTTGACTGGCAACTAGAAAAAAATGTGCCTAGGTATATAAGTAGCTGTTTAATATAGGAACAAAATAATTATTCTATGTTTATAAATCGATTTAATTATGGTTTTGTTTTTATATATTATATATTGAATATATTTATATTGAAAGATAAGTAAAGTTATGCTTTAGTATTCTTTTTAGCATAGACGTTGTAGTGACCTAACATGACGGGACAGTTGTTTCTGAAAAATATATAAAATTTAAAAAGTTGTACTCACATTCTAGTCACAGGAGTACTGTAACTTATGAAAATTGCATTAGAAATGGCGTCGCGTGCGTTGTTGAACCTGTTCAAATCATTGTGCACAATAAGGTCGTCGTACATTGATGCTTGACTGGACGCAATAACGGTGTTCTCTCACAAAATTTAGAATCTTTTAAATTTCAACAATAGTGAAATTGGGTTTGACTTGTTTCATAGTCTCGACTGAACTCTTTTATATAAAAAAGGAATATAATCTACGGCAAAAACAATGACGTCCTACTACTTAAAAATCTGTAGATAATACCTCACATTGATAAGAGCTGTGAAATACCCAAACAACATGTTTGTTTCCAACCAATTCGTTGCGGATGGCACGTCTGGCGTGTCATCACTTTCTTTTGCTTGTTGCGCTAGCCACTGGAGTGTCATTTTTAAATCGATGATAACCTTCAAATGAGAATTTTGGGAAATCTATCCAGAATAAAACTATCTTCATTTTTCACGTAAATCAAGCTCGTAGCCTTCATTTCTGGTAATTGTATGTAGCAACGAATCGGTTAACAAATGACTACGCAAACACCATTTATATGCATGTTTTCCTTATGTCTTTGCCAAACGCATTTATTTATTTTGTAGTATCTGTTTATAAATACATAGATAACTAAAAATAAAACACAACCAATACATTTTACTATCCTTATTAATAATAGTGCAGTACTTTATTATGCGATTTCTAATCACGTTATTTACTATTTAAATTTTTTATTTTATGTACAGGTTGTCGGAGATAGGTGTACTAGATGGTGTAACCAGGATATCAAATAGAAGTGAGAAGCGTCGCGAGGATATGCAACCACTTATACAAGAAGGTGGTTACAATTCTGAATAGTTCTAATCAGTTTCCTCAAGTAGTGAATGTAACAAAGACTGGTAAATGACTTTCTCTAGTACCCACTAATAATGCAAAGAAATGAAGTTGTTTGTAATTGACTCTATGTGAAAGACTATAAATAATCTTTTGAAACTATTAAGTCTGTACTTTGAAATTTAAATACATACATTCAACAGCTTATCAAACTTCTTAAAACTTTTGAAATCAATGTTGATGTTTAGGTAAAAATTGTCATTAGGTATTTGCTTTATAATTTACACTCGTTTTCAACCTTTAATAGTAATAGATAGATCTACAATAATTTCTTAGTTATGTGTCGGGACGTAGCGAAGTCGCCTAGCAGGTTTTAAGTAGCTCTATCTCTTACTAAGTATTGGTTGGGAATGTTCATTAGCGTCAATCATATTTTGGACCCCGTTGTAATATATCTCATTACATTCTATATGAAGAAATTGTAGATTTTATGTCGATCGTTAATCAAAATTAATAGTATAATGGGTTTCGTTCATAAAAAGCATTGTATAGTTTTAGATTATAAGATTCACATAGTAATAAATAATAATTCACACATTAATAATTTGTTTCACACCATTTATGGTATTTAGTTGCTTCTTATCTCCAATAAATAAAAAGCTAAGAAATTTCGTATCTTTCAACATAAAACAGGGGTGAGGTAACAAATGTTTTTGTTTGTTTTTCATGATAATCAATCAGTCCTTTAGACGGAATACTGGTGGTCCAGGTTAAAAACCTTCACAGACCGGAGACAGTCTGCAGTTCATACTTTGCCCATCCTTCTTTAGAACACAGTTTGATAAACTAAACTAACTCAATGAGAAGAAAATGTAATATATAAATGCTTTAGTTCGATTGTCATCATATTTGGTTGGAAAATTGTTTCAGATCAAATTTTCTGTTTACTTAAAAGACTGGGTAAAAAGAGGACATTTTAAACCTAGTTATATTTTATTACCTAGAAATCACGGTTTTGGATACCTTTTTCCCATTTATAAACAACAGCCTGTTCCGGAATTTATACATAACAATTATTTAGACACCATACAAACACTTGAACTCTAGGCAAATTATAAAACAGCAGTAAATATTGTTATAAATAATTTTTAGTCCAACTGCAATATGATGTCATAACTCTTCTCTAAAACTTATTTAGTAATTATGCGAAAACGAACGAAAATTACATTCAAAATTATAACAGACTATTGCTCTTTACTAGTAGAACTGTATTTTGTATAATGAATACAGTATAGTTATACAATTATAGATAAGTTTAGGCGAGAGCGCACCCACTTATTTAAAATTATCAAAGTTCCAATCTTTTTTCAACTTAAGATGGAACCACTTCTGTGAGCACTGGATAAATGTGGATATAAAGCCGTAAGTCGATGTAGTTGTTCATCAATCGAGAAGAGTCCCCGTGGGAAACTTTAAAACAGCACTAAATTAAATAATATCGCAATACATACATATTCTAACATATGAATCGATGATATTTGATTTTAACTGCATATATAGATTATTACTCAGCTGTTATTCGTCTGAATATTACAACATAATAAAGTAGAAATTCCAGTATTCCATAGGTAAAAAGCGACACAAGGTATTTTAGCTATATTTCTTCTTGTATCAGCTTTAGTTTCTCTACAATGCAAAGTTTCACATTTGCCCATACTGAACTAATTCGATGTAACTATTTTTAGCAGAATCTTGATACTCCGAAACTAACTTGACTCGCCATATATATGCATCGCAAATTAAGTTAGGTGTTTTTATCCATTACCAGCCAGCAAGTTATATCAAATTAAGCCTAACAATATTCTGCCAAAACAAAAGAGGATCTGCCTTTGGATATAGTGGCGAATTAAGCCCTTTTATTGTTATTCTCTCGAATTTATTTGTTAACAAGTAAGCTTTAATAATTGGGCTATGTCAAAAATATCCAAATAGATAAGGCCAAGGAGATCAAAAAATATTTAACAAATGATTTCGTTTATATTTTCTTAAATTTTTTATCACTGGATCTTACGTATTGATCGGAACTTAATATTTGATAATGAAAATATTGACTTTTTTTATATTCAATCATACACTCCATATTTCTGTTGCAGTTGTTAAATGTGACGGAGCTTGTAAAAAACAACTCTTTCTTTAAATAACATTGGTATAGATTTCGAGCTCTGAAATGTGTATTTCTATATATCTCTGTAGCTAAAGAAGATTATATTTTTCAATTTAACCTATGTACCTCACTGTAGAAGTTGATAAGATAATTTATACACACATTTTATACTGGCTGTTACTTCACTAACATGGTTTGATATAGTTCAAACTCCCAAAGAAAAGTGAAAGATGGTGACGAATAGATCTTCAATATTATTAATATAACCTGCTTTCCTAAAATTTAAAATCTTTTAATACATTACTTTTAATAAAGCAAAATGGAATGAACCTTATATCAGTAGAGGTTTAACACGGGTTTTTCCAACTCCAGGGGGGATGGTCAGGTATGAACATGTGGACAGCTCCACAACACAATTGTGATTTATCTCGAACCTAAATTTAGAATTATATAAGTAATCTCTCTAAATTATCATTAGATTAGTCAATTTTCTTGTGTTAAACGACAGTTCGGATTTACACTATGATTTATGATATTTTATTACATGAACATGAACGCTTAAATCACAATGGCTTTATATACATATATCAATAAATCTCTCACAATGTCTCTTTGTAAACCCTTTTTTCGTTTATGTTCTATGTAAAAAATGTACAAATAAAGTGTTTTTCAATCTTGATATTTCATTATACTCTTTTGATTTATTTATTTTTCACAAAAACACTATAAATGCTATAAGTACAACTTAAAAAACTGTATTAGTAAACTTTATGTCACCGTATTCTATGAACAAAACCCACTTTAAAATTTTGGAACCCTTTTTCGAATTATTCCAAACTTGACCAGAAATCCTAACCCGGTAGCGGATTAGGTTACGAACTCGAAAAAAATGATATTTGTTTCAAACGTAACCCTCTTCCTAATCTTACCCGATGTAAGGTTCCTATCTTAACTTGAATTGCGAAGTGAAATGGAATATTCACTGCTATTTTCTATTTTGTTTTTTCAAAATGTTTAAGTTCGCATCACATTTGAGAGCATTTAATAATGTCGTTAAATTGCAGTTTCCTTTAACTTTTTTATTAATCCGATTGTGCCACCCTTGAGACAATTTGCTGTCCTGTGTCTTTCCTCGCTTACACACCAGACATCAATAAACTTCCCACTTTTTAACCATTGTTTCAACATATAATAATAATAAAAGTATTCATTTTCTCTTGACAATAAAAGGCTCACTAAAATGTTTTTACGCCTTTGTGGAAGAGACTAGTCCCTGAAAAGTTCCAGAGAGGAACCTGAACTTCAGGTAACAAGGCCCCTCCGCAGATAATCTTAGCTATATGAGATTACAATAATAATTGGTAAGGAAAGACTATCACTAAATACTTTTTAATTTATTGTTAAAACTGCGTTATCTATCTATACTTATAATAAATCTGTAGAGAGGTCAATTCTGTACATGAAATATATTTTCAAAATAACTATCAGGGGGTGATTAGTGATCGATACTGATGCCAAAAATGCAATCAGTAAAATTTTTGTCAGTCTGTGTGTTCCTTATAGAAACAAAAACTACTCGACGGATTTTAACGAAACTTGGTACAATTATTCTTCATACTCCTGGGCAGGTTGTAGTATACTTTTCATCACGCTACAATCAATAGGAGCAGAGTAGTGAAGGGAAATTTTGGGAAAACGGGAGAAGTTACCCCATTTTTTAAGCTTCCGTCGCGTGTGCAGCCTTTATGGTTAAAGTTACATAAAAAAAATTTTTGTCTGTCTGTCTATCTGTATGTTCCTTATAGAAACAAAAACTACTCGACGGATTTTAACGAAACTTGGTACAATTATTCTTCATACTCCTGGGCAGGTTGTATTATACTTTTCATCACGCTACAATCAATAGGAGCAGAGTAGTGAAGGGAAATTTTGGGAAAACGGGAGAAGGTACTCCATTTTTAAGCTTCCGTCGCGTGTGCAGCCTTAATGGTTAAAGTTACATAGAAATCATGTATGACGGAAATATTCTACATAAAATTGTCTAAAAAATATCCCGCAACAGCATATGTCTATCTTTTATGGTTGACTCACAATAACACGTGTAACTCCTGATAGCTTAGCAGTTCGGAGCATTCTGATTATATTTGTTTACTCTTACGTTTAGAATACTCTCACTTTTTTATAGCTTTGGGACGGCAAATGTGTAAAGTCAGCACTGATCTCAAATGCCTTTAGTATAAATATATAGCGATTTCGGTTAAACGGAATGATAGATAGATAAAAAGTTTAATCGCCACGACACACATTCACAACATAGTTGAGCATATAACATTACATTAAAAAGACTATAAAAACAAAGACAAACAAAAATGAATAAGCACAATGTCAGCAGAGATAGTACAGTCGGCCAAGAAAGTGGTGTACCACCCTAAGGCTAAATGTCGCTTGCAGTTTACAGAACAATAAAGATTTGTTTTGCTTGCATCTTGATCTGTCAACATTGCTATCTTATGATATTGACGTTTGTCACAGTTGTCACCTTATGCATAGATATTATTAGTCACTAGCAAAGAGTACATTATTATTACTGCTGAAAGTCAATAGGTGCTAGAAACTAAATCAAAACTGATTTGGTTGAACAAAAAACTGGTTTACTGCCCTAAGATTGCATACCGCTTGCAGATTCATAGGTGATAATAGTAGATTTTACAACAAGTGCACAAAACGAACCATTACATCCGAGGCTCGGGCTGATAGTAATGTCGAGGATAAAATGGTTTTCTCGACGAGTTATAATCTCTGCTTTTCACTTCGATTGCGAGGAAATAAAACAGTAGTATAAAATAACATTTCTTTAATTAAAATTCAAAGTTAAATTAGTACAGTTTTGAATACTGAAGGAAATTGTTTTTATGTCTTAAAAACACAAAAGTAAATTTTATAAAATAACAAATTCTATCTATGAACTTCTTATTGTGTTTGGCTGTATGGCTCATTTTCTTTGCCTGTTCTTTAATTTAGCAAACTAAAAATACTTGTGCATCTGTCTTCACCCAGATTCACCTTCATCCAAAAACACATAAGAACAGAAGCTGCTCTCGCCCTAGTCATATGATCAAATTTATAAGAGATTGGAATAAAAAAAACTTAGAAACGAATGTAACCGCCATTGGCCTCTATGACCTCTAAAAGACGAGACCTCATTGAACCAACAAGCCGTGAGCAAATATCGGTTCCCCGCATTTCCTCCCAAATTGAATTGCAGTGGCTTTCAAGGGCTTGTTTATTTCTTTCATTTTGATGCGACCATCTTTGGACCATAAGGCCCCAAAGATTTTCTATCGGATTAAGGTCCGGTGATCTTGTGGGCCACGGTATCACCGTTACGTCGGTGTGAGACCGAAACCAGGCTCTTACGATCCTCGCATTATGGATTGAACAGTTATCTTGAACTAAATCAAATTGTGACAATTCGTCCTCCGGGTAAACATTACG
This sequence comes from Calamotropha paludella, assembly GCA_927399485.1. Classification (NCBI taxonomy): domain Eukaryota; kingdom Metazoa; phylum Arthropoda; class Insecta; order Lepidoptera; family Crambidae; genus Calamotropha; species Calamotropha paludella. Next base: position 23,594,216 of record OV656803.1, on the reverse strand, counting down.
GACTGTCGGTAGCATTACATTTTGAAGCACGTCTATATAATTTACAGCCGTCGCTCGAGGAGGTAGAGAGCACAATTCTCCTACACCAGCCGCACTCATCCAACCCCAAATATTTACGGAAATTCGACCTGTTTCTCTATTTGGGATTACATGATCATCTCTATACCGTGTTGAATTATAACGCCAAAGGTGTAGGCGTCCATGCTGACTTGATTTGAATGTTTTTTCATCACAAAACACTGTATTAGACCAATCAAACTCTAAGTACTCTCTTGCGAAGTTCAGACGAGCAAGTCTGTGAGCATCCGTTAAATATATTTTCTTGGCGTAATGTCTGTGGTGCAATCCCATAAAATGTAAATGATTCCTTATTGTTTGTGCACTCACATCAAACATTTTCGCAAAATTATTTGTCGGTGTAAAACCATTGATTTCATATTCCCGTCTCATAAATTCTCTGTCGTTATTGGAGAGAGCAAGCCGGCGACCGCTTCTTCTGTGATCTAACAAACTTCCTTCCTCTCCTTCACGACGAATCCAAAACCGGACACTACGTCTCTGAAATTAGAAAATATAAATTTTTACACTGACAAATATTAAAATAATATAAGTTAAACTTGAAAATTACATTACTTACCGATATATTTAAGTTCCTCGATATCGCTGTAATATTGAATCCTTCATTAAATTCGGCTATTATTTGTGCCCTTTCAGCAATGGTCAAGTTGGCAGGCATTGTTGAAGATATTTATTATGCAGTTAAATAAAAACTAACACGGAAAATATATCGTTTTTTCTAACGAAAATAACAGAAATTACTAAAATATATTTGACAAAATGTCAAATGTCAGATTTCTTTATAAAAAGAATTTGGTTGACTATTTAAATAGTTTGTATTATTTTTGGTTAAAAACATAGAATTTTTCTTTGCAGTAATTAATGTCTTAATCCTTAAATAATAAAGGTTAAAATGTCATGCACTTTTATGTGTCCTATGACTTATAAATATTTATTAATTAGGTTTACGTCATTACTATGCATCTCTTTCAGCTAAGTCTAAATATGAACTTTGTTGTAATTTTCGATGACAAGCAAACTAGATCAAAAGTGGTACACCACTTTCTTGGCCGACTGTACCTAATAAGGAAGAATGAACGTAAACACCGATTTTCAGCGGTCACCCTACTCAAAAATATTTTTTTGAATATTGCTCTTTAGCCTCAAAAGCCTAAAAAAAATTAACACAAAGTTAGACGCCTGCTTGGTGCTACGGCAGCGATCCTACCTTTTGCACCAAAGGTCCCGGTTTTGAATCCCGGTAGGGGCATATATGTTTGTGTGATGAACATACGCTTTGTTCCCGAGATTGGTCGTTTATATATTTAATTACATATTCTACATATTATACAAGCTCAGCTTAGTTTCGGACTTAACAATTGTTGTGAGTTCCGTAATTTCTTATTATTATTTAAGTAGCATGTCATAGAGCAGGTACTCATCTACGACAGAAATTCTTTACCTAAATTGGTGAGTAAACCACTATTTTCCGTTAGTAAGTAAGTAAGTAGTTAGACAACATAGCCACATGATGTTACAAGCAATCGCAAACGGAAAAAATAAAGTCACAACAAACATCACAAACTAAAAGTCCTCTAAAACGCGTATAAAACGATTCAGCTTTTACCACGACATTCCTCAAACATTTCAATGTTACGCTGATGACGTCACTCCGTGTCTGAAATACGCGGAAACCGCATGCGACTCGTAACGTAAAACTGAAAATAAAATCGCTTAGCTGTTGCAGAGACTTTTTGTGCCGCAGATAAGTACTGGCGGAGTGCCAAGCATTTTACTTTAACCCACATTGTAAAAGTGCTCTGCTGCAGGTGATAAGAACGGAATTCATCTGCTATTGCTTAATCAATTTCATAGCCAGAATAAAATGCCTCCTTTTTTCCACCATCAATTATGCAAGAAAACACGTTAGGTGTATGTCGATATAGACTACGACCGCGGCCGTTTCCAGGGCTACTTCCTTTCATATCCTATTATTTACATTGTTTTTAAAATCGGGCAGTCAATATTTCGTTTAGTCATATTAAAAAAAATATATATATTTATTATTGCCGGTTTTGTGTGCCGTCTGATTCCTTAGTCAACTATTTTTTTCTTGTAAAAAAATCTCTAGATATATTAATATAGCTTTTAAATGCTTAAATAATAAAAAAATACTTAGTTTTACGGGGCATTTTTCGCACTTAGCCTCTTGATTGGGCCATTGTACGTGATTGAGTATTCTTCTTTTACTCCAGCCATCCTAGTCGATCCCAGAAGGTGAGTAGCCTTTTCAGGTTACTACAAGCCTCCGGTAGTGATTTTGGAGGCTGGAGAAAGCGTGCCCGTTGATCAGCCACGCTCCTGCACTCCAAGAGCACGTGATGTGGCGTTTCCTCCGCCTCCATGCAGCCTCTGCAATGAGGGCTGTCTGTCACACCTATGGTAAATAGATGTTTATTCAGAGGACTGTGTCCGGTTATAGTACCTAGTACTTTACGGATTGTGTCCCTGTTTAGTCTGGTGAGGTTGCGGGCAAGCTTTTTCGAAGCCACCGGAACAAAGCCGCCACGAAAACAAAGAATGCCATTCTTTGTTTGCCTACAGCCTACACTATTGTTCCATTCTGTTTGGTGGTTTTCCTCTGTTTTTTACGCAGCCATGTTCTAACTTGTAAAAATACTTATAGTAGCAGTTACTTTTTTATCGATTGTTTGACACTCGTAAATTCTATGTTATACCTAGGTACTTTCTGAGTACTTTCAGTAACAACAAACAAGTGTTGTTAGATATATAAAAAAACAAATTTTATATATATGTACATATACTTATCTATTAACTAAAACGTAAACGTAAATCTTAAGGCTCTTAAAAATATTAAGGATTGCTGGAAATGGTGCTGGAATGGTCAGCAGCGTTTTTGAATTATGGTCTTTACAACGGTCTACAACCGACCTGCTTAAAGTGGAGATTGTGGCAAAGCCCTCTTATTTTTGGGGCAAGGCTTCTTCACTACTACCGTGTAGGTAGTACTTGTAGGAGAGAAACCCGCAAGAGAGCCGTCTTTATAGGTAAGTAGTCAAATAAATTAACAAATTTCAACATGAATTTTTATTTTCTTTCAATTATTTAAGTCAACTTTTATTTTTAAAATTAACTTTTGAGGATTTCTGCAAAACGGTTGATAACGTCTCCCGTGTTAGAATCGCCCGTACTATTTACAAGTTTTCAATCATTGTAGATCTCAATCACGTCTTTGACATGTTTTATTAACTTCACCTGTATGTTTGTTTGTAACGGAATCTTCTAACGCGATTTTCACCCACTTCAAAACGTCAGAATAATTCCAAATTTTTCAGATATCAATGACAGTATAAAAATAAAACTATTATTGAAGAATATTAAAAAAAAAATCAATACAAAGCAATTAAAAAAATATAATTACTGACATGAATTATGAAGAATTCACTCTTCTAGAGTAGACTCAAACAAAAAAATTAGAATTAATTATATGTAGTTAAAAAAACTCAAAAACACGCTTTTGTGGTAAACCGAACTAAAATGTAAAAAATAAATTTTAATATGACAATTAAGTAATTAACGAGAAAATTAATGCATGGGATACTTTGTACGATTTTTCTTAATTTTACTCTGCATTTCTATTTTTTGCAAAAAAATAGTAAAGTGTCTTAGTTACAAATGATTCAATAAATAATACAACAATCGATTCCGAGTACCCCACGCTTTTCTTACAATGATGTTAATTTTCTCGTTAATTACTTAATTGTTATATTGAAATTTATTTTTTACTTTTTAGTTTGGTTTACCATAAAAGCGTGTTTTTTAGTTTTATTAAAATTTTATTTTTAATAATCAAAACAATAACGTGTCAAATAAATGCAAACCGCTCGCAACTCTTTTCCACTCCCGCCCCGCGTGCGCCGAGTATAGGTACGAACCCTCAGCATACGTGACGTGTTATTTCTCATGCCGGAAAGAACGAGACGATTTCTTGACATCGTTGCATGCAAAAACATAGGAACAAAAGGTCTCAGCATACCTCATGTGTTTTTCTCGTGCCGGAAGGAATTGGACGATTTCTTGACATCGTTGCATGCAAAAACATAGGAACAAAAGATCTCAGCATACGTCTTGTGTTTTTCTCGTGCCGGAAGGAATTGGACGATTTCTTGTCATCGTTGCATGCAAAAACATAAGAACAAAAGGTCTCTGCATACGTAACATATTTTTTTTCGTGCCTGAAGCAACATGACGATTTCTTGACATCGTTGCATGCAAAAACATAGGAACAAAAGATCTCTGCATACGTAACATATTTTTTTTCGTGCCTGAAGCAACATGACGATTTCTTGTCATCGTTGCTTGCAAAAACATAAGAACAAAAGGTCTCTGCATACGTAACATATTTTTTTTCGTGCCTGAAGCAACATGACGATTTCTTGTCATCGTTGCATGCAAAAACATAAGAACAAAAGGTCTCTGCATACGTAACATATTTTTTTCGTGCCTGAAGCAACATGACGATTTCTTGACATCTTTGTATATAAAAACTGGCAACAAAATATACGTGCCAAGAAACATGAACAGGACGGGACGGCACGAAGAAAAAAATCGTTGACGGTGAACATTGCCCCATCCAGCAAGCCGCGTACTCCGCCCCGTTCGAGATCCCGCCGCGTATACGCTATATCATCCCTGACACTGTAGTGTTAGTTAGTTTAGCCCATTAATTGGGTCATTGGGCCATTGTGCAAACTTTGTCCTTTTTTAGTTTGATGAGTTTGCGGGTCAACTTTTTTGATGCCACCAGAACTGCATTTTTCAAGTCATTTTATTCTTTGAAGTGTTTTTGTTCCGTGTTACGGCGCAGCCAAGTTTTTATTTGGCCTTGGGGTATGGGCAGTAGTGGTTCCGGTCCATATACTGTTATATTTGAAACCCTTTTGGCCAGCTCATCCGCTGCATCGTTGCCGAGTGAGTTGCTATGCCCTTTAATCCATTGCAGAGTTATTTTGTTATCTCTTGCAATGGATTGGAGTGTATTATGGCATTCCAAAATAAGGGCTGAGATTATAGTGTTTCTTTGTAGGGCTTGTAAAACGGATGCACTATCTAATATATTTTGATATCGTTTTCTCTGACTTCTCTGGCTGCAATCGCCTGTGCCGCTTTGGTAATACCTATGTATTTGGCTTGAAACATATTGTTTAGTTCACCGAGGGATGATGATATTTTGATATTAAGGTCATTCGAAAAGACTCCAGCTCCAGTACCGTATGCGGTATCCAGTACTGTAGTGTTGTGAATTGCTTTGTTTCGCGCGTCATTCATCCATGACGCCATCCATGAATGCCGAAAAACTAATTGAATTTGTTCGCTTGCACCCAGCCCTTTACAACCTCGAGGAGCCTAAATACTTTGATACTAAGTAGATAGTGACAGAAGATAATAGATTGCAGTGATTAATTATTTTCTTTAGTAACTCATAACAAACAATGATTATTTCATAAGAGTAATGTCTTTTTATTTAAATCATTTCTGGTACCTGAAGAGAAAACAGATATAAAATATAGGCTTGTATAATATAGCTCGATGAAGTGTAGAAGTGAAGAAAAGTAGGTATAAATTGGCTTTCATGTAGGCTGCTGAAATCTTCTTTTTTGTTATATCATCTTCTTCATCTAATGCTATGGCAATAATTGCTAATTCTTCAGTTGAAATATTAAAAATATTGAACTTAAATTTGGTCCAGCACTAGCACGTCTATCGTTTAACATCGTCACTGTACGTGTGTTTGTACGTATGTTTTAAATCCATGTTCACGTTATGAACAGTGCACATCACCACTCCGTTCCGTCCGAAGAATTAACCCGTTACGTATGCTGAGACCTTAAGATTACTGATCTTCGTCCGTCGCCCGGCGCTGCGTCCGCGCGGCGGCTTATAAGGTTTTTCCAAATTTTAAACACCATTCCAAGGAGGGCAGCCCCCTCCCTGGGTTCGCCGTTGGAACCAGTCCTGTATGTAAGCAGAATGGTTCAAAAGTTCTAAGTTTATCACCTTTAAAAATACATTTGTCCGCGATACCGCGTTTACGGCTATATTTACGGAGTTATTTAATAGTAGCAAAGTGAACAGTTAAAAAAGGTTTCTGGTAAGCTGTCGTTCTTAGCCACGAAAGGGTGACCATCATAACAGTCTGAATTCTGCAAACCACGTATCACCATCGTTTTCAATGGTGCTTCATCGCCAAAAGTAGTTTGAAGGCAAACGACTGAAGACTGCTGAGCTGTCAAATTACACTTGAATTAGGTTTATTTAATGGCACCACAATATAAAAGAAGCAATAGCCAGATTAAACAATGTTTTAATTATTCTATAGCCTTACCTAGTTTTAAAGTATTACCTAGCCAATCCACAAAGCAAGTCCAGAGAATCTGTATTGTGATAACTAAAAAATTTAGTTTAGAAATATTTCTTATAGATAAAAATAACTTCCTAAATCACAAAGCAATAGTGGGCTTTGTGATTTGGTAAGTAAATACAATTGTGTTATTTGTATAGACTACAAACTAGCTTTTGCCTGTGGCTTCACCCCGTCGCATTCGGTTTGTAACAAAGTCTTTTTCGCACAAAATATAGAGCTGGAAAAGACCCCCGGGAACACTGGAGTTTAGGCCAGTTTACATTGTTATTTTCCATAAAAAGCCTTTGTTTTTTTCTAATATTCATTTTGTCTTACTTGTGTTTTAATTTAGTTTTATTTATATTGTATCTAGTTCACGTTTCTAACATAAAAACACACAACATTCATACAAAGTTTCAACCCCTCAACTTTGAAGACACTGATGCACATATATGTTTGTTTGTTAATTTATACACCTATTTTAATTTTTGCTTTTTTCTCTGACAATAACCGATTTCTATGCTATACTGTCCAAATTTCACAACACTCGGTGCATTGTCTGTTAATCGATCATTCTATACAAAGCCTTTTATTTAAAAAACTATGCAGTCAAAACAGTTACTTTCTCAATTATTTAGTTATCTAAATCACGAAGTTTATTACTTTACAACTAAACTTTTTTAACAACTAATTTTTTTTTCCGGAATTACAGGTAGATACAACAGGTTGTATTTATTGCAAGTAAACTTTCCACCCCTCGAAAGATCTTTTGCTATGTTTATAACGGGTGCGCGAAGAATTTTATTTGCCTCAATTAATAGTATTAAATTATGACGAAAATTATTTCTACTGTCATAGGATTTCAATGACCGCAGTTTGCCCAGCGTTACTCTACGGATCCGAATGCTGACCAGTGAAGAGAAGTCACTAGCAAAAGGTACATTTCAACGAAATGAAGATGTTGAGATGGGCGGGAGGTGTGACCCGAATTGATAAAGTACGCAACGAATATATAAGAGGCAGCTTTAAAGTCGCACCTATCACCCAAAAACTCACTAAAAACCGCCTCAGATGGTATGGACATGTCAGAAGACGAAGCGACAATCATGTTGTTAATATTGCACTAGGACGACCTAAACAGAAGAGAGGTAGAGGCCGCCCGCCACTGACCTGGTGGTCTAAAATACAAAGAGACCTCAAGGAAACCCATTTTCCTGAAGAGACAACCCAGGAAAGATTGTCCTGGCGCAAAAGAGTGAGGAGACCCGACCCCAAATAATGGGAAAAGGGCAGGACAGAGAGATAGGATTTCAATGAAAAGCTTTTAGATGTTGCTCCAACCTAAGCTTAGATTTTTGCACACCGCATTTTCAAATGGAACCTTTACGCGTTTGTATCAATACAAACGCGATACTCACTTGAGAAAAAGAACAGACTGATATATATTTTTTTATTCTGTTACTTTTATTTCCCTTTTAGATTATTTCGGAACAGTCTCTTGGGAGCCACACCCCAAAAATTGTATTATAGCAGAGTGTAGGATGACTACACTCTGGGCATCCTTGTCCCCGCTCTCGCTGACGCATTGAGGAAGACCCTCGGGGAGGTTGCGACTATAGGAAGGCCCGAGAAGACTGCAGACGTACGGATCTCGGGTCTGGATGATTCGCTGGACGAAGCCGAGGTGCTGGAAGCAGTAACGGCCAAAGCGGTATGTTGAAGGAGCGCTATCAAAGCGCAGCCAATGAGGGCGAGCCCAAGCGGGATCGGACAGATATTGGTCCGCTTGAACTTGAACGGGGCCAGCGGTTGTCGGGTTGGAAGACCGGCATCCGTATTGCACTTGGCCCTCAGGTATGTGGAGTGTTCAGGGCGACCCACACTGAAGAAGCTCTCTGTAGAGCTAGCGGAGGTACTAGAGGGCGCCAGCATACCAGAAGCCCTCAAAAGGAGGATAAAACTCCTGTCATATGAGCAACTGCAGAACGTGAGAAACCTCAGGGATCACGCTATTGCTCTCATGGAGGATGACCCGGAGTTTTTCGAACTCCAAAAGGAGAATGAGAGCCTCCGAAAAGAAGTCCGCAGGCTCCGGAGAGATATGGCCGCTCTGAAGATGGAGGTGGCGAAAATTAGATCCGCCGAGACAATAAGAGGGTCCCTGCCTAATAAGGAAGAGCTAAGGCAGCTTATCCGGGAGACATTGGATGAGAGGCTAGGGGAGCTGGCAGTTCGAGGAGCCCAGCAACCAAAGCCCATGGAGAAGGAAACGACAGCGGCAAAAGGGGCGGAACCAGGCCCAAGTACCGCGAGGAAAGAAAGGGAGGCCCTCCCTGCCTCATCTCCGGCCCTATGCTGGGAAGAGGCAGGGAGCAGGAAGAAACGGCGCGCTGCGAGGAAGCGGGCCGCGGAGGAGGCGGATTAAGCTACTCCCAAAAAGCCGGAGAGCAGCCGCAAGAGAGGACCGAAGAAGAGTAGGCTTACTCCTCCCCGTACGACAGCGGTGTCGATCACCATCCGGCCGGAGGCAGAAGTATGTGGGGAGACCTATGCCCACATCATCAGGAGAGCCAGGGCTGCTGTCTCCCTGCCTGATGTGGGAATTGAGACTGGTGTCGCCGTGAGGACCTCAGCAACCGGCGCACGCATCATAGAAGTGCCGGACGTGAGCGGAGCAAAAGCGGACGCACTCGCCGAGGTGCTGAGAAGAAAACTGGGAGATGTCGCAGTAATAGGCAGACCTGAGAAGACCGCGGACGTGCGGATCTCGGGCCTGGATGATTCGGTGGATGAGGCCGAGGTCTGCGAGGCGCTGATAGCCAAAACAGGCTGCGCGATGAGTGCCATCAAGACCCAGCCAATAAGGGCTGGGCCAAACGGGATGAGGCACATGATGCTCCGCTTGCCAATTGCGGCTGCCAAAGCGGTTTTAGAGGACGGGGCGAAGCTCCGCGTGGGATGGAGCACTGCAGGGATCAGCGTCCTTGGACCCCGGCCCCTGCGGTGCTACAGGTGTATGGGAGTCGGGCACACGCAACCCAAGTGCCCGGCAGCGGAGGACAGGAGCGGCTTGTGCTTCAGGTGTGGAGCACCAAGTCACACAGCCGCCACCTGCAAACGGGAGCCAGCGTGCTCAGTGTGCGCCGCCTTCGGGCGGCCGGCTGACCACGTCATGGGGAGTCGCAGATGCGACCCACCGGTGGTGAAGGGGAGGCCCCCTCCGCCACCGGTGGACCCCATGGAGGTAGGGGCACCCACCCCGTCGGGTGCCCAACCCCCCTCGTAAAAACGCTCGGGGGGGAGAGAGCCTCTTCCACCCTTCCCTCGCGGGAGGGGCGTGAAGACGCCGGAAGCGCGGGCGCGTGCGGGGGTCGCACGCGGAGCGCTTGAGGAGGACCCTCGGTACCATCCCCCGAGGGTAGGACCCTCATTCGGAAACTACGGGTGATACCAGAGTTTTCTCCGTTATCACCCGGCGTGGCCGAGAGGGGGTCCGATGGGATGGCGACGCACATCCCGATGAGGTGGGGGGGGGAAGGCCGTTAGCACACCTCGGCCGCCTCCGGCCTGCGCTGGGCGGGGCAACCGCGCCGCCTGCGATGGCGCCCGGGAACTTGTTCTTGGGTGATCATCGCGGGCGCGGGAGTCTCGTCCTGTGTGGGTCGGGGTCGGTCGGGGGGTGTGGTTTATTCCTTCCCTCACCGAAAGGGGGCCAGCGGCTGTCGGGGCGGGAGACCGGCAGTGGCATTGCACTTGGCCCTCAGGCGTGCGGGGTGTTCAGGGCGTCACGGTTCACCCCGTTGCTCCGTCCCTCACGGAGCATAGGCGAGGTCCGCCCACGAGCGCGGACCCACACTGGAGCGGGTTGCGGTCGATTCCGGCCAAGGGCCCCGCGACCCGCTCCAATGTGTATTGGGACGCCGCAGTTTTTAGTGGGTAGGCCTCCAAGCCTTTACCGGGCACTCGGCCGGGTAGGGGCATGGAGGACAGTCCCACATATCCATCGTGTTCTCCCGACACGATGGAATGCGTAATGCCATTTTCTGCGAAAAAAAAAAAAAAAAAAAAAAAAGGGCGACCCACACTGGTCCGGGTCGCGGCAGAGCCCGATAAGGGACCACGCGACCCCCACCAATGTGCTGTGGGACGCCGCAGGTTTTAGTGGGTAGGCCTTCAAGTCTTCACCGGGCACAGGCTGGGTGGGGAGCATGGAGAAGAATCCCACATTCCATCTCGTGCGCTCCCAGCTCGAGCGAATGCCTAATGCATTGGCAAATGCGGAACCGTTGAAGAACATGGTGAGCACTCCAGTATTTTTTAAATCAACTCTGCATTGGCATGAACCGAGATAAAGAAAGCCGGAAGGTTACGTCTGTTCTTATTTAAATATTCAGGCCACCAAACCTTAGTGGGAGTGTTACAGATAACATGAACGATATTTCATATACAGGATAAATGTACCTAAAAGCAACCTCTTCTTATCTCATCGATAAAGAATTTCGTGTCGAAGCAATGGCGTCCCAAGTGTCTCACCTACGTACGCTCACCAAACGCACGAGTCGAGGTTCCTGCGATTTGCACGCGATTTACGTGCGAGCAGCAACAATCGCGACTGCATGTGTGCGAAATGTACGAACCTCACAGTCGCGCGTTTAGTTACGCGCTAGTCGACGCGCGTGTAAAACGATTCATCTGGACTAGTTCCATCTGCTCAAAAACAAACAAAAATAGATAATATGATTTATAAAATAGGTATATTCATTTACCTACTGCTTGTTTATTTGAAGCACTTATATGTAGCGTACCTTTAAAAGTAGGTACGAATAATTTGTGTAACCACTATTTAACTTTATATAATCAAACATTTCATTTCAAAACAATCGTACAAGTTATATATTGATGTCTGCCCAGGTCAAACCAAATAATCAAAGCAGATGTTTTTCGGTCACGGGAACACATTCGGCACGTATTTTTTTACAATCGGTTATTTATTTTTATACGTGGTACTCATAGTATTAAGAGTTAAAAATAATGTTCACTGCTACCGTAAGAAATTCTTTTTATGCGTATGTGTTCGTTTCTACATCATGGACTCGGTTCCGTCATTTGAAGTAAACCGCATCTGTTAAGTAGGTCTATTTAAGCAATGGGAATTTATTTCGCGCTCTTGACTACATTGACGATTGTGATGATGAGAGGGGAGAGCATTAGTACCCAGCTTGTGACCCAGCTAGGAAAAGCAGAGGCAAATCCCAACATGACTAGAATAACTTAATAAGCAAACAAAATCATGGGGAGGCGAGTGCACCAACTATACGTCCATGTCCAAAATAATATTTTTATATCTCCTATAGACAAACTGGTTTGGTCAAATCAGAGAAATTTGCTGCTGCTCTAACTACATAGTTACGTATACTATAATATTGACAATATGCTTACATGAAATATATTACAGTTTATCTATAAATTAGGTCACACATTACACGGGGAGAGTGACACAACAATAAAGTATGACACAATGTAAAATTGGGAAATGACATAAGCTTCGTGAGATCACATGTAAAATTGTAAAGTTTAAAACCGAAAACTTTACCGTAAACGTAAAACTTAAAATATTATCAACTCCATGAAAACTTACATGAATATAAATATACCTACCTAACGTTTAAGGTTCGACGGGGTTCGAATTAGTTCAGTGAGTTCACGCTCGCTGTACCATCTGCTGTTTATTTTGTATCTTTCAACTAAACTCGGCGTCAAAAAAATCGCACCTTATAAAAATCTTATTCAAAAATTCCTAAACCTTATATAGAGGATAGTGTTAGGTATCATTAGAAAGGTAACAAAAAGGAGCATCAAACAACAATTAAGTGCAATCTTTTTTTTAATTAAAATTATACAAAAAGCATAAAAATTTGAAAAATAATAAAAAATCTTAATTAAGTCCTAATTAATAATCGATAATTTACAAAAAAAATGTACAAAAAGTGTCTTAAAATTAACTCAAAATCTAGTGTTACCCCCCCTTGCCCTGATGACGGCTTCCATACGGTCCCTCATAGACCTCACCAACTTCAGGAGCTCTTCTTGAGGGATAAGACCCCATTCTTCAATCACCGCGGTTTGGAGTTCCTCTAGAGTCGAAGGAGCCGGATCCCGAGATCGAACCTTACGTTTAAGATGGTCCCAGAGGTGCTCTATCGGATTCAGATCAGGACTTCTCGCTGGCCACTGCATCACAGGAATTTGGGACCTCCGCAGGAAGTCGTTCACGATGGCTGCAGTGTGTGCGCGAGCGTTGTCGTGCATTAATGTGAACCCCTCGCCAAAAGATTCGGCAAAAGGGACCACATGCACATCCAGGATCTCTGTGATATAGCGGCGCGCAGTCAGCGACCCTTGTCCGCGAGCACCTCCGGTCCGGGAGACGCAGACCAGGTCGGTTTTGCCGGCAGCCGACATACCGCCCCAGAACATGCAGGATCCGCCTCCATATTCCACCGTCTCCTGGATGCAGGCTTGAGCGAAACGTTCACCCTGCCTCCGGTATACTCTTCTTCGTCGGTCGTTGCAGAAAAGACACACTCGTGTCTCGTCTGAGAAGAGAACAGCTCCCCACTGCTCAATGGTCCAATCGACGTGGTCGCGAGCAAACTGCAAGCGGGCTCGTCGGTGCGCTGCAGTCAATTTTGGACCTGTAGCAGCTCTGCGGGCTGCTATGTTCTTCTCCTTCAGTCTTCTTCTAACCGTGGATACACTCACGGTGCGTCTGCGAACTGCCTGGAGCTCCTGTTGCAGCTGAACAGCGTTTGAGAAGCGATTTCTCAAAGAGTACGACACAACGAACCGGTCGTCTCTTTCCGAAGTGCAGCGACGTCTACCGGACCCATGTCGCCGGATATAGCCACCGGTCTCTAAAAAGCGCTGGTAGACTCTACGAACCGAAAAACGGCTCAGATTCAGTTGCCGGGCGACATCACACTGCCGCACCCCTGCTTGCAGTAGTGCAACCACTTGAGCGGCCTCATCAGCTGTAGTGTCCATTTTCCAGATGTTCTTTCTTCAGTAAAATCAGTGCGTGTGTCCCCTTCAACGGTTTAATAGCGAATGACCCACATTGAACCCGTGTTGACCTCTTTATACCCACAAAGTTAGCGCAACTCGCGACTCTCCCGAGCAGCAAAATTTCCTTAGAATTTTTGTGACCCTTTATTTGTTGCTTTAGGTTTTATTTGATAATGAAAAATAATGTTTTTTTATTAAGTTAATTAAGTAACCTTTTAAATAAAATTATAATTAATACGACTGCATGTGCATATCCAGAGTTAATGCCATTTGAACGTGATTTTCTTAGAGGTGCGATTTTTTTGACGCCGAGTGTATAATTAAACATATACCGCTCGTTATTTAATCGTTTTGGATGGATAATGTTAATTTTATTAAATATATTTTTAATGGTAACAATAGTAATTTTCGAACTGCTGCATATAACGACACACCAAGGAGAACACAGATGTGACAAGTCAACATGGGGGGTAAAAAAATTTTGATATTTGTGTAACGTAAGACATGGATGGTAATGGAAACTTTGGTTAGTAGAAGAGAAAAAGGAGTGGGTTAAAGAACTATTATAATAGCCCTGGTACCGGGGACAACACGTCATCCGTAGCACTTCATGTTTGACATCCCGCGACCGTTGGCCTGGCGCCACGGGCACGTGGCTCAGGAAGTTGGCGACGTAAACATGCTCTGATCTTGGCCAGATCTTGACCTATTAACACTAGCTGCGCTGTCGCTTCGCGTATTTTTAGCGGTTTGCGCGCGGGGGTTGGCCGCTTGTCGAACGTCGACGCGGCGGTCAGGCGGTCTCTCGCGCCCCGCAGCGATGAACGTATCGCGATGACCACGCGGGGAATTAGACGCAAGAAGTCTTCGCTCTCCGAAGTGAAAGTTGCCGTTATCGGTGCCCCGTCGGTTGGAAAGAGCGGTACGTTTTTGGCGCGTTTTCCGAATATTAACATTAATAATGTTTCGTTTATTTAAATTGTGAAAATTTTTCGCTATTTTTATTTATTTTTGTTCTGTTCCCGATGTATGATTATTTCAACGAACATTTAGATAGTTACGCGTGCTGTTTCTTAATAACAAATATGTCAATGTAATATTAACATAAAGTACTTTGTGCAACGATCTATTGTTGACTTCCATTAAAAGAGTTGTAATGTGCTGAAACTTCAAAGTTAACTGTAATTATAAAGCGTAATTTTAAATTCAAATATTTAAGTTTACTTACTATGTTACTATACAATAATAACCACTTTAAATACTTTATCTTAATAAACATACGCAGTAAGTATTTTCTTAAATTTAATTTTAGATTTGTCCTTCAGTGTTGGTAATTTACATCAGATTGCTTTGTTGTTTTGGTTGAACGGATTTAAATTGCTAAAACCAAATAATGGTCTATTCATTTGGAAATATATCACCTCTTACAATTTCTCTAGTTTATGTATAAGTAATAATTAACAATTTCTATTGTCGTTTCTGAAACATGCCGGATCTGCCTTTTGCCTGTATTTTCGCCATTATAGAAAAAATCCCTTTTTAACTTAGATACTAATGACTATAAATAGATATAATAGATAGATATTAATAGTATGAATAAATTTGTATTCTGCTAATAAATTGCAAAAATACTCTAGATAAAGACTAAGGCAACATTAAACACCTAGTAAATCTGTTACAAAGTACCTACGTGCAAAGTTTGTTATCAATATGTTTTCCTATGAGCATATTTATTCAAGAACCCAATATTTTGAATACTTCCAATATTCCGATATTTATTTATACTACTCGTGTAATCAAAAACAATATTGAAACGTTTCAGAAAATACCTACATAGTGACTTCGAAAAAGCGTTTTCTTAAAACTAAATAGTTTAGGAGCTTTTGTGTCCTATTAGGTTATGACAGGCCAATATTATAGCACTTATTATATTATAGTACTTATTTAGACACCTACAACTATTTATTTTGAAATAATTTTGCCTTCCTGAACAATCTATTCTCAAAAGTGAAAAACAAATTTCTTATAGTGATCTTATTACCGCGCCGTAGATAATCTCCGAATTAGGAACAAATCCGCAACAACAGCTACATAAATGTAAAACAGTAAGCAGTTATTTGCTAAAATAAAAGGCGTAAAAGCATGCATATCTAATATCAGTTATGTTGAGTGTTTCGTAGTTCTTTCGAGAAAGAAGAATGACGTCCCAAAAGTCCAGAATACTAGAGCTTTAAAAAAATTACTGCCTTTGAATGCGAGCCTAAAAAGTGATTTATAATTATAATCTACTTTAATTTAGAATAATTATTTACTGATAACTTCAACTCTTACAGAGTGTCAGACGAAAATGTGTTCTGAGCAAACTGTTTAACACTTCATGATATGATTTAAAAACAAAGAGATTTAAATGTAAATAAACGTCAAGTTCAAAGCCGGGTACCTTAAATGATCTGATATTATTTATTACACAAGGCAGATCGATGAAAATGTTTTGTCTTAGAGTATTTGGCTGGATATATAAAAATAAAAAGAGCTCGCAGACTTAGGCCGAGAAGCTTTTCTGAATCCAATGACAATTTATATAAATTAATAGGTACAAATGCCATTATATTACCACCACCACAAACAACGAACACTAATTATGTGCCTATTTGGTATGTACCTTAACACAAAAATTTAAGTATATACCTATTAAAAGCAAAGTAATACAACCGTCCCAATACATACCATAGAGAAAAAATGTTCATCATAGACTTTACAGGTACACGAGATGCTGTCTATAGATAGTTACAACTATATGGGGGGATTAAAATCTTTAAGTAACACAGACAAAGTATCTAAACCTATTTAATGACACGTTACAGCACTTGGGCTGGTTTTAGACAAGTAAGGCCAAGGGTTTAAGAGCTCAAAATCCTATAAAAATGAAAATAAAATTTAGAAAAATTATTGACAATCTATCCGATTATTTTAAAGCGACTGTAACAAAATAAAAAGGTACTAAAATATATAAAATGTATCGGTAAATTATCAAAACGAAATATTTTGTTTTTAAGAAACAAGAAATAGCATGAAGCTATTTATTCACAGCTGTGCTATTTGTACATATTTTCTATTGGCTCGATTAATTATTTTTACTCTGATTTAAAACAAAATACTATAATTTATGTAAAATATTGGTATCCACCATCACTGAATTTAAAGGCTCTCATCTAAAATCCAGTGAAAACGCATAAAAGACACTATCATCCTACAATATCAGACCTACCATCGACTGAGCAAGCTTTCCTGCCGTAATAGCAGATTGTCCTACACATTAAGGATTTAAATCAAAAGTAATATTTAATATTACTATATATTCATTCTTCACACACATATTACAATTTTAATTCATGTTGTCAACAACCACTTTAAAGACTACTTTGTTATTAGTATACTTTTTACTATTAGATTCCGCTCTACTGTAACGTAGAAGTGCTTACCTGGCTCAGTCAGCTGACTGTGGTTGGCTTCAGCTAAGGCTGCCAACTTTTATAAGAATAAATAGAGTATATCTGATTTCAAAGGAGGTAAATAAAGAGTACAGACTTATAAAAAAAGAGTATCATTTATATATAAAAATGAGTTTTGAAAAGGCATTTTTTACTATTTTTTGCAGTACATAATAATTTTTCATTGTTTTTAAAGAATTGTACGACTTCAAACATTCTAACTCTAATTTTATATAGATCAGGAGCTCATTTTTAGGGTACCTTACCTTTGGGTAAGTAATAGGGTATTTACCCTTTGGGGTAAATACCCTATTTCTAAGACTCCGCTGTCCGTCCGTCCATCCATCCGTCTGTCTGTCTGTCTGTTTGACTCATGAACCGTGATAGTTCGACAATTTTAATTTTCACAGATGATGTATTTCTGTTGTCGCTATAGAAACAAATACTAAAAACAGAATATAATAAATATTGTATGGGAGCCTACAACAAACATGATTTTGTTGCTCGATATTAATAACGGCTACAGGTAGACACTTCAAATATTCACAGAGTATTTAGTTATATATTGCCTTTAAAAATAAATAATCAAAATAAAACAAATATTTTATAGTAGTTATATTAACTAAAAGTTTTTTTAATGAATTTCAAAGAAGACCTGTTCTTCTTTTTCCGCTACTTCACTTTCATGACCGAAAAGACTCTCTCAGTAAATGCTGAAGCGTCGGGAACAATGAGTATATAGCTAACAGTTTTTTTAATAAACAAATTCGTCAGGACACAGCTCAGAACAATAACTAATAGCTTTAGTGTTTAACAGTTCAAATTTAGTTGGCTAATTAACTGATTGTTAAAAGAGCGGTTCTTCCTACCACAGGCGATGTTTTGCCTAAAGGGGAGTTCCTACGTCTTATATTTGTAATAGACTAAGTTATCGAAATGAAATATTTGAATTTGAATTAGTTATTGTTCTGAGGGACACAGATTGACATTAGTGGCTGCGTTCAGAATCATCCAGGTGTGGCTTGAGAAGTAGGAATTCCCAACTTGGGAATACCAGCATATTAAAAGTAAATAGTTGACTTTTTTGGTTACGAAAATAGTTATGCATTATATTTGTGTGTCTGGCACTAGTATAGTAAACGTTGTGTAAAAAAGGGTACTTTAGCGTCCTCTATTAATGTTATAAATTATAGAGTTCATGATATAGTGTTCAATACTTTTTTTAGCGTACTGTTGGCAACCCTAGCTTCAGCACAACCAGGCGCACGTACTAAATTCATCGGTAGCTCTCTAGGGTGTAAATTTACAGTGGATGGTTGCAATCGGACGTGTGCGTTGAGTTGGTATAAAATCGGCGAATTGGAGACAAAATGCCGGTCGTGTATGCGGAAACGCTTATGTATACTAACTACCTCATTTAAAATGCCAAGTAAAGCCAATTGCCTAGCGAATTTTTGTTCATTAAAAGCTGAGCGAATTATCTAAAATAAGTTCATATAAAAAGCGACTGATGATTTAAATTTCACAATGTTATTTAAACTCTTCTGCGCGCTTTTGATTATTTGTAAAATAAAATACTTATTGCCAGTTACATAACGAGTTTTATAATCCATTTTGTCCCGACATTTGGATTCCCCGAAAATGTGTTAAAAACATGTTGTTGTATTACATATTGTAGCAGGCTACAGTGTAAATTATGTATTTACCTACGATGCATACACTTGAGATAATAAAGTTACCTAATACCCTTATCGGATTATTTATTTCTTGCTTGAAAGTAGAAAAAGACTGACTGAACTCGTATGCTTCGATATGCATAGCAAGTACAAGACTTTCTGTAGCGAAATGTCATAGAATATGCTCTATGAATTCATAAATATAAAGTTTTCATTTATTAATCTGATACATAATGTAATAAACGTGAGGTCCGAATATTCGATCGCTGATGACGATGGTTCAATATTTTCGATACCACCATTTCGTTGTGTCAATTAACTCCGAAGCGACTGGTAAATTTATGGACGTATCATTTTTTCATAAAAATAATTTCGATTCGAAGACGGTGTCCAGAATCACGAAGTAGAAGCGTAGTGAAGTGACGAGCGAAGTTTTCAAAGGAATGCTACTAAGACCATATAACGGTTTATTTTTAACACACCTTCGTGAATTTTAAGCCCTATTGCCTTATTTAGTAACAAAACCTTAACAAATTTTCTTAAGTAATTCATCGTCCAAAAAAGGAACTCGATTCAAAAATAATATGATTCATAAAACATAGGTAAATAGGTAATTACATTCTTATGTTAATTTTAAGATCTCACTATGTTTTTTTTGCCTACCCTTTGCTGGGCATATAAATATCTAAGTTCTAAAAAAAATTACAGAAGATTAAACATTACAATTCAAATAATCTATAGAATAGGTACAAATAATTGATAAAATGGTTATTGCGATGTCAATAGCAACCCCAATAGCACATGTTAACTTAATTGCGATGTGTTGCAATTGTAAAATAAATAGTAATTACATTGGAATAAAACATATACATTGGAATAAATCACAGCAATTTGTTGTCATATAGGCAAGTTCTAATTAAAAATTATTTAATGTTTTGTCTTCAAAAACATAAATTATTGAATAATATGCTCTTTCGAGAAGCAAAGTTTGAAAGCGACCTTAAAATAACTTTATGTTGAGATTCTTTATGCTTGCTGGGATCTTGTACCAAACAGAAAAAGCTTTTACTATATAATGCAGTTTTACTTTTACTTGCGCATATCACATCCCCATGTTTTCGACTTCTATTAGTAGGATTTTCGTTTAATGTATAAAACAAGTGTGGGCTACATTTCACGAAAACTGGTACTTCGTATATATATAATGCTGGTAATGTTAACAATTTTAACAGTTAAAAGTGTGGTCTGCAGCTGTCCGTTTGTTTTAACTGAGCCATCGCTCCAATGCACCTTTTTTGTATTTTAAATATTGCGATTTTGTTTACTGAATTGCCCCATAAGATTACTCCATATCGTTAAATAGAGCTCACATATCCCTGATATGCCGTGCCAGCCGTCTTAATATTAGATATAAGGTACCTGCGGGTAACAAGAGCCGTTGTTTATCAAGGGCCACTATTACAATAGTGTACTTCTAACGGTTTGATTTTATTTTTATTATGCACACGTGTAAAGGACAAATAGGAAGGCTAATATACGCCAGCGCAGTCGCGCACGATCACCCATCTTGTCAGTAGCCACGTCGCCGTTCAGAGACTTGGTCAGCGCCATTCAATAGTAATTTTTTTCTCTTAATTGCAACGAAATTGGGCGTGAAATATACTGTTGTTTATAAAGCTTGGTGTTGCAAATTACACTTTACAGTTTATTTGATGTTAAAGCAGGGTGAGTTTGAAAGTTTTTCTTGATTCAGTGTATTTTATCTCGGATCAAGTAAAATGAGTATCAGTGCTTAATAAGGGCCAGATGAATGGCGGGTTAAGGGGCCGGCCCTTATTAAACCTATGAATATGTACTTTTAAAATTCAAAGTCTATTTTATTTTCAAATTTCATAAGGGTTGTAGTTGAATTTAAGCCACAACGCCAAAGGAACCAAAGAGTCTCTACAAGTGAAATTTAGAAGAAACAGCAGAAGAAGAAGGTGAACAATAAAAAAACAAAAGAAAAACACAACACTGAAGACGCCGAATAGAATTGGTACTGCTACGCGTGTAATGAAGAGCGTTTTGCAGACATGAGAAATTGCCCTTCGTGCAAAAGATGGTTTCATGAAGAATGCTTGGGCTTAACGAAAGAAGATTTTGATTTTGAATGTCCAATGTGCAATTAGAGGATAAAACATAAATTGAAATTGATGATAAAAAGACAATATAAGTCGATAGTTTATTGTGATATTTAAGAAATTTGTTCCTACTTGAAGACTGATTAACATTTAAATTTACATTTTATTTACTGTAGCTTACTTACTAGAAGAACATTGTTATTTTTGTGGTTTTTATTAAACTTTACTAATTTGTCGATTACAGCATTGGCAAATAAGAAAAAGACACTCAAAGTATTAAGTGAAACAATTTTCTATTTTTGATTAGTTTAATGAGGTCCACAGAATTTGTTGAACTTTTCTTTGTGTCTTTATTATTTTTTTATGTTAAAGATTTATTTAAAGGAAAGTATACTTTGTTGAGAAATAAGATAATTCTATTAATTTGTTGTTGGGAAATATCCTTTTTCACAGTTTGTTTGTTTCTTTAGTTTATTAAGGTCCATTACTATTTTTCTCGTTGATTTATGTGTATATAATGATGTGATTTCATCCCAAATGATAGTATAAGCTATAGGGAGCTAAAAATATTGTGTCCACTTTGGTTATCCCATTAAGTATTGACTCAAGATCATGGTCTCTATTAAACCGAGTATGTTTAATAAGGGCCATAGAAAAGGTTTTAAATATGTTTATTTTGAAGCGAAATTTGACAAGCTTAGACAAAATGTTTTATGGTTTTATGGTTATCAATTATTTTACACTAATATTTAATTTTGAAGTTAGGTGGCCCTTGTTTACCGCATGTACCTTATGTATTAATCTCCTAAGAGCATAAACAAAACTACTTATTTTTATATAATCCTTAGTGTGTGCCTTTCAGTTTATTTTGGTAGTCGATAGTCAGGCCCAGAAAATTAGGGGCAGAAATAGGCTCAATTATGTTTTTATTACAAGTCACTTTTACTTTTGGTACTTCTGTTTGTTATCTAAAATGCATTACTTTAGTTTTATCAGGATAAGTTTTTAAATTGTTTATGTCAAACCACTTATTTAATGTCATCATTATTTTATTTATTGTATTTTCATAATTCTTAACAATTAATGACAGCTGTGCTATCATCGACAAAAAGTATCATGGGATATTCTATAGTTTCTCGTAGGTAATTGATACAGACTAGGAATAAAACAGGTCCCAGTATACTCCCCTGAGGTACGCCAAACTCTACATCTCTACTTAGTGATAAATATGCATTTTGTACATTGGTCTTTGAACATAATCTTGTAATAACCGACTGTTGCTTCCGATTACATAAATAGGACTCCAAAAGTTTTTTTGCAACTCCTCTTATACCGTGTGTGTATAATTTTTTAGGAACAGATCGTGCTTTACGAAATCAAAAGCCTTTCAGCCGTAAGGTCCATGTAGATGGTACAAATATGTTTTCTTTTGTCCATAGAATTGAAGGCCCCTTAAAAATGTCATAATCTTGTTAGTTTTTGAATTCTTACGGAAACCATACTGCTCCCTTGCAAAACCACCATATTTGTCAAAAAAGACAAAATATTCGTAAACATTTTTTACAAATACTTTTGAAAATACCGATTGGCCTATAATTCACCATATCAAATTTTTCCCCACTTTTAAAAAGAGGTTTAATAATTGTTGTTTTGAGATCATTAGGAAAGATACCATCTTGGAGAGAAAGGTTAATTTTATAGTTTAAAGAGGTTGCGAACAGTTTGGCACAGTATTTAAGTATTTTAGTGGGAATCTCATCACATCCTACACTTCGTGTGTTTTTCAATGATAATAAAGTAATATGTATATACTTATCTGAAGAAGTTAGGGACAGAAAAATATAATTTTGAACGCTTGTGTCCAGTGGATAATGAGAAGTATCTTGGTTATAGGTTGATAGTCTCTTTATGAAATCGACAAAGTAATAATTGAAGGAGTTAGCGACAGCTGTGGGTTTACTCAATATTTTGCCGTTATAACAAATCTGTGCTGCAGTCTAACATAGATATTTTTTTCTTGTTAATAATTTGCCAAGTTGCTTTAGATTTGTTTTTTGCTTTACTGATGTAGTGATTGTTTTGAGCTCGTTGGATAAATCTTATTATTTTCTTATATCGTAGATAGTATGTAGTTTTTAAACAATTGTTTTTTTTCATCGTAGGATATATTCTACACCTCCATAATAGTTCCCTTTTTTATACTACATTTTCAAATACTTCGTGGGATCCATTTTGGCCTTTTTACACTTCTAATTGTAAAAAATCTATACGGGAAACATAAATCATGAAAGAGTTTTATCTGCTCTATAAAATATTTATATGCCTCCTCGACATTATTTGAGGCGTACAGAGGCATTTAAGCATGTTTTCTCACGGCAGTAGTCACGGCTTTTAATACGCCATGATTTAATTAGAAATATTTTAGGTACAGGACATACAAGTTATTGCCATGTATATGCCATACTTCATATTTACATTTTTTAATGTTAGTTGCATAATTATCAAGACATGTAGGTTGTCTAACTTGTAATCTTAAGGCATAATTATCAATTTATTTATATATATTTATCGTATTACTTTTTGCTGAAATGTATAAAAGTAAATATATAAAATATATATTATTAAAGTTATCAATTTGTTTTTTAATAGAGATGACTCTTATACTAACAATACTTTAAAAAGTTACTTAAAGATTTGTCTCGTAATCAAATAAAAAAAATATACCTTCGCTAATCTTAACATTAAGAATGTAGCGTTTAAACACACCAACTTCCCGAACCGATTTTTGAAAATTGTTTAAATTAAAAAGCTAGTGATAATATTTATGCATTATTCTTATTACTCCGACTGTAGTTTATATAGAATTATTCCGTATGGACTATGTGGGAGATGAGAAAGTGACTCAATAAATGGATTCCCCTAGTGCAAATATTCGGTGCACTTCTGAATTACAGCATACCTATCTACCATCCACATCAATGCCGCTGCGAGAATTAACTAGGTCAGTCAGTGGCTTCTGTGTACTGTCAATTGCTTATTTTGTAAAACAGTGTACCTTTATAACGCCGTTTATACGATCAGGTACACTCATTAAAAAATCATTGTAATTGTTTAAATATAGCATTAAAATAACAATAAAAAATATTAGTTGCTCAGGTACCTATGAAATATATGAATATTTTGTGAAGTCTCATTTTTCCTACTAACATTTTTGATATTATTTATTAGTAACCACACAATTCTGCGTTACTAAAGGGTGTGTGTTTTAGCGGTCGCTATGTAACTACGTATAGCAAAATGAATAAAGATATAAACCGGGTATTTACATTTTCACAAAACAAGTATTAAGGCATCAGGGCTGCCAAGTAAAAAAGTAATATTTAAATATATATCTTTAATATCAATCAATTTGAAATAACTAGGTATGGTTTTGATTGCATAAACTGAACCTATAATTTATTACAGTACGGGAGTTATGCGCATAATAGTGTGTAGAGTAAAATTAACTATTTCCCAGCTAGGCAATATTATCGGTTCCGTAAACAATATTATAAACTAACATTCCTAGGTCCGGTCATGTTCCATCAAGGAAGTTTGCATACATGATGAAAAAAATAAATTCACCTAATTGTGAAAGATGTGGAAAAATTGAGGATGTGCATCATCTTTTGATGGAATGTGAGCGGAACCAAGCTCAAAGAAAACTATTTATAAGTACATTTAGAATTAATAGGATGGATGTGGGGATTGTTCAGAGTATTCTGAGTAACCCCCAATCTGCGGCAGCACTAGGTTTATGTAATTTATTGGTAGATTTATAAGATATGCAATAATTTAATTATAGTTCGATGGAGCTGGCATGTCAGAAGACAAAAGCTCCTAAATAAATAAAGAGAAAAAAAAAAAAAAAAAAAAAAACTAACATTCCACTAACACCAGTCAAAATAAATTACTAACTTTTATCTCACTCGAGTCTGGGTCAAATGGGTGGTAGGCGGCGTCTTCGTTGTTTTCTAATTTAAGAAACACAAGTTTTTAAGCGTCTTTTTTCAAATGTAGTTGCTGTTCTTCGCAGATGGTGATAACCAGTAGCTGCTAATGTTAAATAATTTACTGCAACTTAAACCAGGGATAGCGCGATTCCGTGGGGGATCTGCAAGTAGAATTAATATTTTTATAGCTATTACTTCTGACTGTCGCAGAATCACTACGAGCTCCTAGCGGACAGGTAGAAGGCCAAGGCCGCTCCAAAGACTCGAAACTTGGCTATTATAGCCCAGCCGTGTCATTGGAGAAAGAGAAGTAAACCCAGGGTAGTTGGCATCAAATCAAACTGAAAAGATCCAAATGATTGGGAATATCTAGAGACAAGAAAAAATTTGAAACGATTTAGTTTTTTATTTACATTCTATGATCCATGTATTCAAGCTTGTGGCAACGCACATTATCTAATATTTTAAAGTCATAGTTATATTTAAATGAATGAGTAATGCCAATGCTTTGTGTGAAACGTTGGTATCCAGCTTTTATCGGTAAGTTGTCCATGTCACTCGTATAGAGAAATTACATTATAAAAATTTTCCAATCTTTTTATATTTAGATCACGTATCTGAAAATCTGCATTAAGTAATGAAGGAGATATAATTGAATAACATAATTTTAAACAGGGGATATGTCGACAGCTGCCGCTTTTGTAAAACTGTTATAGTTAGCCTGTGAATTATTTACTCACAAAAGCGATTTAAGTAAACCAATGAAGACGAAAGCTGCTCTTGTATTTGTTTACCTACTTCTTTGTATCATTCCGAATACTTACTCGGAGATAATAGAAAATTATTCGTGTGGAACCAAGAGTTATATTATATATGTATATAATATTAGAAACTGTTATTAAAAATTTATATTGTTTTTATTTTTTTTCTGATAATAGGTACTTTATGCGTAGATATATTAGAAATTCGACTTGATTTTTATTGTTAATTAAATATTTTAAATGTGTAACAACGAATTGATAATCGCTACATTGCTTATTTTTCAGTCGTGATGAATCAATGAATGATATGATTTTTATGTTCATATAACATATGAAAAAGATTTAGTAAAAATATTTGTCACAAGTTTTAAAACGTATCTAGACCCCTCCAATATAGATCGGCCATATATACATTTTGTAACTGATATATAAAACGAATTCAAGAAAAAGCAATCAAACACTTAAATGAAGTAACTTTGAGTTATTAAGCCTATAAGAGTAGAAAAAAATAAAGTCTACCAAGAACGAACTAGTAAATCTTATTATTTCCTATGTCAAACGTAAGAACTATAAATACTAATCCAAAGAATGCTTATAAATACTTACACAATAAAAACATAATGATATAAAACTTTAATCTAATCCATTAAAAGTCTTAACAAGTATTGGAAAATTTTCTACCTTCTTAGCTTCAAGTAATGGGTGACATCCTTGGAAAAACTTTATATTTTCCTCACTTCCCTAGTGTTTATTTTCTATTGAACGACCCACGTGTAACGGCGCCCGACGATAGAAAAAAACATTATAGATTTTGAATTAAAAGAAATTTAATAAAGGCGTGCTTTAATTGTGTTGTGATTTAAAAATGGTCATTACGTAATTTCTATTACTGTGCCATTTTAAGTTTAAATGAAAAGTTTATAGGCCTTGAACTGAAGACAATTGTATGTTCAATTTTGCTATTTTAAGAAAATTAAAACGAATCTATTGGTTCACGAAGCTAAAAAGCCAAGCTCTTTTTCAACGCCCAAACGTTTAATTGAAACTATAGGAGAAAAACAGCTGGCAGCTTCTTTGAGAAACTTATAATTTGAATTTAACGTTTATTAAACCATAAAACGCTGCCAACCTTTAAGGTAACTTTTTCAATACGCAGCTATTGAAAAGTCAGGCTGCTTTTATTCTTTTTGTCTTATACTTAAGTAAAAATAAAATAGTGAACTTACTACTTTTTTATCTATTATCATAATTTTATCTTAAAGAAGAGGACAGTTATATGGTTTATTTATATTTTTTTATTATTACCGTATTTTAATATTTAGTACTTTTGAATCGTATTCGTATTATTATAAATTTTCGTGTTTTAAATTTATTTTTTTCATTTTTTATTGACAAACCGTGATATATAGGAGATTATTAGTGAGTAAATATTATGATCAGTATATATTTGTTTATTTTTTTTTAACAAGGTAAATAATATACCTTGCACAAATCAAAACCAACATGGTTAAGTAGGAGATATCACTGCGCCAAAGAAAAGCATTTAGATATCTATACCTATATTTATATAATAACTGAATAGATACCAGTGTATTTTTCCTCAACATTTTTTAAACACTGGATTTTGTTACTAAATTTAGAGGTAAAATATAAAATATTGCTGTTATCTTTCAGCATCATAACAAATGCTAAGCATAGGGCTCTCCAAAGGAACTCCATAACGATCGATCCTGGGATACTCGCATCGACGGCCTCTCGCGACCTTGTCTAGATAAGTCTAACTTGTACCCACCACGGAACGTCTTACAGTTTGCTATTGCTTTTCAAGAAACTTACCTCCCAGCAATGGTCTGTACAGCTTACACAAACTATGTTAGCGCACCGACTCAAAGTGAATCTGGCTCTGTCTTCGTAGAGCTCGCAGACGTTTTTTTCAACCTCGTCTGCCCAGCGGTACCTGAGACGACCACTTGACCGTCCCGTGTATGCTTGTTCCTAGCATATATGCATAAAATATAGGCATATTAGATATGTAGATAATTGCAGATAATTTTAATTAATAATATCACAAAGTCTATCTTTATCTAATTCAAGCTACATCAAGGTCCTTGTATTAATTGTTATTTACACGTCGACAACCTACTGCTTCTTTCTGTGCTAAATGAAAACCATTAGCGCAATGTGTTCAAATTCTATTGGTAGGTATACAGATGTGATGAGCATAAGCATAAGCATTTTTTGAGCATATGTTCCCTAGTTAATTCAAGCCATGGATGCATTCCATGGTACAAATTCAACAATATACAATTCATGTGATTTATTCGAGAGGGTAGGGTTTTAATGAACAACAATCCACTTACAGAAGTATTATGAATTCCAGTTTCATAATTACTTCCATAGCACTTATTGTAGTAATATCAAGGAACATATTTATGGTATGACGGGTAACACCGCCTTTAGAGGTGTTGACTACCACAACAATCTATCTATATATAGACTCGCAAAGCCGGCCAGTGTCGTGCCAGGAATAGACGCAAAGCGATAAATTTTGTGGTTCTGTGCTAGGGTAGTTTCGCACATATTCTCTTATTACATATTGTGATTAGTAATATATGAGACTAATCAAATTATTAACATTTAATTATCTGACTATAATATTTATAATACATAATCTGTGTGAAATGCAGTTATGATGATTTGTTTCACGTTATTATTACCGAAACCAGGAATAAAATATTAATTATTTACAAGTTGTTTGTAAATTTAAAATAAACTGGTCATAAATTTAGGTAATTACGTTACATGATTTACGTTGCGTGTTAATATGTTCCGTAAAAATTAATGGATTCAATTTATCTAACTATATAAGTATGTGGGACGAATGTGAACTATAATTGCCTTAAATACTAATTGTAAGAAAAAAATGTATATGGTTTTAATATCTTAGCAAATATCGTTATCTATGCTAAGGGTCTATAGTTTTTTTATGTCTGACTTACAACCTTTTTTGTACATAGATTAATTATGGAACTTAGATGTTTAGATATAACATTGGATATATATTAAATAATTTTGGTTGATATTTTGTCAAAGCCTGTGCTACAAGTATTTTTAAGACCAATTATTATTCCGCACACCTCTTCAGGATCTGTAGGTATATTATGATGTGTGTAATATAATTTCTTAGCACACATGGTCATTCTTCTTTACAAGGGTCTTTACAATGCAAATCCGATGAAAGGAGACCAAGTACATTCCCTAAACATGAACAGAAAAAGATAGTAATATTTGAATGGTAGTACGATAGTAAATTATTCTTGAAAACTTGGCTGAATTTAACAATCTGAGAACTTAAAAACAAATTATAAAAAAAAGATATCGCGGAATTAACCTATTTTTGAAGGTTTCAAAATAATATTTATATGCACCTAAGGAGAAGTTGTAGGAAATAGCAAACAATCATGTACAATATCTTACCCACGGAGCATGGAATAGTGATTGATATTTTCTTCAAGCCAAAATATGACTTTTTATGGGACCCCTTATCCCTTACAATATTTTAATTTATACTAATTTTTAATGTCAGTATTTAGAGACTTACTAAATTGTTATTTACACAGAACCCTAGGTTTTCGTTTTGTACAAACAATGAGTTAAAATAAATATTGAAAGTAATCTAAATGAGGAAGGATGACTTTTATACATTTCTAAGTCGTCGTAACTCAGGTAGCGTGGTCACAATAGGACCAAATAAAAACAATGAAATATAAAAATACAGAAGCATATTTGTTTTACATATCTAATTTTATTGGGCAGCCGTTTTTAGTTATTGCTATTAGGTATGCCAATATTATGTTTAACCCACTATACTGATCGCATAATGATCTTTTTTCAAATTTCGGAAGGATCATCTCTTGTTCGTTCATACCTAGGTAACACTGAAAATCTTTAAAAATGAAATACGGGTTAATGTAGAAAGTTTCCAATACTTTTATTGTTTTTCGAAGTAATATCCGTTCCTCTCTACATATCGTCGCATTCGATGGAACCACTGAGAAAAGCAGTGGGCCCATTCTTCCTTAGGGGTCTCTTCTATGGCATTTTCGTACACTTTCACCGCATCTTCAGGGCTCGTAAAACGAACACCTCAAATTTTATCTTGAGTTCTTGGGAATAAATAAAAGTCGCAGGGCGCCAGGTCAGGACTGTATGGCGGATAACTCATTATCTCGCCACCTGCCATAGTCAAATATTCAACAGTCCGTTTTGCGGAGTGCGCTGAAGCGTTGTCGTGGTGAAGGAGGATCCTGCTTCGAGGGTGCTGCTGTCGATTTTTTTCTAAGGCAACAAGCAAACAGCAATTGACATACCAGTCTGCAGTAACTGTCCTTCCATCTTCTAGCACAACTGTCGCGAAATGACCTTTCCGACCAAAGAATGAGGCAATCATCTTTTTTCCTTGACTTCTTCCTTTCTTTATCTTAGTTGGCCGATCCACGAAAGGAAACACCCACTGAGCCGATTGTCTTTTGGTTTCGGGTTCGTAGCAATATAACCCGCTCTCATCACCTGTGACGATATCAAATACAGCATTAGAGTCACCGCCGTTGAACTTATCTAACATTTGGCGACACCAATCCATGCGAAGGTGTTTCTGGTCATAGGTTAAAGTATGGGGAATCCATCTGGTACAAAACTTCCTGGCGCCTTAGTGTTCGTTTAATATTTTTTGAACTTGACTCATACCAATGCCTAGGCTTGCTCGTATGTGCTGAAAGGTCACTCTCTTATCATCCTCTATCATGCGTCGCACAGCACTGATGTTATCTTCAGTAGTCGCTGTTAAAGGACGTCCCTCACGCGGATCATCAGGATTGAGATTGCTACGTCCACGCTTAAACTCATTAAACCAATTGTAAATAGTGGTACGAGATGGGGCTTAATTAAGAAATGCTAATCGCAGCCTATCATAGCTTTGTTGTTGAGTAACCCCACAACGAAAGTCATAATAAATCTGACCGAAAATTTTCTCGCGTTAGATTTATTTTCACGTGTAACAAGAGTTTTAGATTTGCCGCTAATTCACAAAAAGAAATGACAAATGAATGCAATATACTACAAAAGGTTACCAAAGAGTTCTAAAATTAAAATTCAAAAAAGGTTTTCATAAACAATGTTTCTCACTGGCCAGTTCTAAACATTTTCAGTGTTACCCACGTATTTTTCCACAATTTCACTATAAATATTTTCGAATAATGATGCACTTGTAATCAGACTTCCCCAATGCAGACGTCTCAATGTGGTCCCAATTATAGTATGATGCAGTTACAGTCGGTTTAGTGACTGTATTTTAAGGTAAGGTATTTGTTGTAAAATACTTTTCTTCTGTGACATTATTAGTACACATCTTAAAATCAGAATTTTTCGGAAACTTTTTATCTTGGACTATAAGTGGTAGAAAGCGGTGGTCGTATGGTACTTATGTACATCAGGTGAATTTTAATGAATTGATGAGCCAGTTATGAAAGTGCGTTATCATCAAAGACTTTTTCTGTTGCACGCTTGAATTTTTTTCTGAAATGTCTTTTGGAACGTTAGGATTTATAAACAATGCACCTGCTGACTCTGAGGCTGTGTCTGAGAGGTACTTGGCAAAGGGCTAGCCAAACAAGGCAATAATAGTCCTTGTTTAACGTCGAGAAGCCACCTAAAGGATGCAAACAATGTGTTTGTTGACGTTGTGGGTTCCTTATTTACGACACAGCATTGTATTATATTTTGTCCACCAAAATTATCTATTTTGTACGGACATACCTATTCCCTAGTGTGTTGTATTACTTGTGGTTTAACCGTGATTGTGTTATTCGATAACAAATGTTCAAACAACTAAACATATATGTAGGTAAACTTACATATTTTTAATTTTTAGTAGGTTTTAATTGATCAGTAATTAAGTTTCCATAGAAGGTTTTAAAACTTAATAAAAAGTGTGATTTTGGCAATTTATTTATTTAAATTAAGTTGTATTGGGGCGTATAATTCTGTATTTTTAAATGTTTTTGAATAGAGATAATCATAAGAAACTGTTGAAGTTAAATACTTTGATAGCATTTCCAGTGCAATATAGAAGGTCTATCCGGAAAGTGGTATCCTTTAGCACCGTGCGGAGCGCTGGCGAATAGAGTAGCCGCTGGACAAGTTCTTATTTATTCAGTTGCATATTAGAGAACTCCGTCAGTTTTGAAGTTAAAGCTGTGATTAAATTTCTCAACGCAAGAAATATGCGAACTTGCGATATTCATCGTCAATTGAGGTATATGGAGAGAATAAGACATTGAAGAAATAAGGACGGGCGATCCAAAGTCGACGGCGAGGTCTGTTGTTCAGTTTGTCTGACCTCAGACAGGGTTCATGCGGCTGGAACAAAACAACAACTTTTCCAACAATTCAAGTGGCATAATTTAAAACATCCACCCGATCATTTGGACTTTGCTCCGTTAAAGTACAAATAAAGGAATTTTTGATAGGAAAGAAATATGAAATGGATGAAGAGCTAAAGGTTGGGCCTACGTCAATGAATATGAAGGTCAGATACAAAACCCACAACACGTTACGATAAATGTTTTAATTTGGAAGGTGACTACGAGCTACGAAATCTTTATAAATAAATCATTAATAGTTATAAATATATACTATATTTATGAATATTGTACATGCCGACGAACAAATCCGAACAACAAAAAATGCTCATTCAGACAATTTAAGGCTGCTTTAGCGAGAAATGTTAATTTTCGTTCATAAGAAGTCGGTTACCACTTCAAGAAGCCTAGCAGAATAGTTTTATCTTTGGAAAGCTAACTCTGATGGTTTCTTTTTCATAAAAAAATGTCGCAAGTATTTTCCTCCAAAGTTTTTTGAAGACTTCCAAATATTATCAGTCCTCAAATTTAGGGGAATTATTATGGCGATAATAACATAGACAGCATTTTTAGTTCTTACACTTCCGCGCATATTACACATCAGAATAAAACACTTTTTTACGGATTTTTGCGCATGTTTTATTTTATTTTATATTTAATAGCATTTTTATAGATTTGAGGTTATTAAAAATTGGAGTTTAATTGTGGTCTCGGATCTTGAATGGATAGTTAATAAGCCCGTTCGAACTACCAGATCAATTAAACGAAGAGACATTCTTGCAAGTTTTAGGATTGCTGCTGCAAATATATGCAGTTCTTAACCTTCCTCTGGCTCTAAATTGCTCCGTGGCTTAGCTTCGCTCAAAATTGTGTGTCTTTGAATTTAAGAAGATAGAAATACAATATTTCTCTGTTGAAACCAGGTACATAACAGAAGCTCTTATTTCTCTAGCACCGAAACTTAGGTCGGACACTCACTGGAAGTTATCACCATACATCTTCCTTAGACCACAACATCGGCAGCACTTTTTTCTCCGCGCCGAAATTATGTTTTTACTCCACCATTAAAAATCCTTGAATATCTCGGCCTTTCTCTACTATCAAACATGTATATGACGAAAATTGAGACTTTGTTTTATGCTTTTCTGTTTATGTAATACAGCATGCATTTGAAATTTTAGGTATTACCACGTGTTTGTAACTGTCAATGTTAACGCACATAGCGTGTGGAATCCATTTAATCCTGTCTGCTTCCACTTCAGATTGTTGATCGGGGCGGCATTCCTACTTCAAAATAGCATATTTGCGTAACATTTAGTTCAGGCATATTGTAACTCAGTCGACTAAAGACCGCTAATCACTTTCAAGTGCTTAGAAGTTTGATCGGAATGACGTAGTTAATAATTGTGTTCTTCGTCATAATTAATAAAAATCTATTCTTTCTTCTTCTGTTTCTTGTCATGATTTGGAAATTTTGGAAAGAACTTAATTTCATTTTTACGGAGTAGCCGCCTTTTTATTTTAAAAGAGAACTGTCAGAATCGCACTCCATTCGATCACATTTTAGTCATCATTCTCTAAAAGTAAGTAAACAAATTTAACATTAAACTGCAATAATTAATATTAAATATAAATTAAACAGGTTTTCGTTTATCAGTCTCTTAAAAGATGAAAAACCACAACAGACTGAGGGAAGTGGTTGTTTTGCGTATAATTAGAAATCTCAATGCTGACATTAAATCAGATTTCTGCATTATACCGAGCAATACGATTGCAGTCTAAATTCGTTCATATGTATTCTTAACATATCTACAATGTTTACGAACTGTATTGGTGCTAACCTACACCAATCTTGTTGACCCCTGAAAGTAATTTGGTAGCATAATAGCAAGCGTAATAGTTATTTGTATTTTTATAACTTTTGGTCAAGGATAGCGTTAATTTATGTGTAAGGCCGCGAATATAATTATGTTTATACATTGGTCAGACTCTAAGCAAAAATGAGAAGAACCCTTTACATATCAAAACGTTTCGTTTAGTTTAATTTCCGTCGAATTCTTGTACAAGTTCAAACCTTCCAACAATCAAATGAATAAAGATCCCGAACAATTAATTACTTATACTTACGATCCCTGCAAGCATATAAATAAATGTTATTTTTATTTTAAAAAATCCAAACATCTTTTTGATTTCTTCATTGCATGATATACTTACTACATACCTAGTTAGATTATTATTTTTAATAAAGATTTAATAATGTTTTCACTGGAAATATAACAGTTTGCTTCTGAAAAACACTCTACAATTGTCGATTGATTGTCTGATGTTTTGGTTTTTATCTGGGAACTATGGTGTGGGGACCTTGCTAATAATCAGTGTTGAAGTCCGTTCATAAAATTGCTACCGAGAACTTGCAGGTGGCAAGCAGCAAGCGACCATAGAACAGTAAAAAGAGTACAAGTCGCAAGACGCGATCCTTTCAAGGAAACCAGCATAACCTTAATAACTTAATAATAACCATATTACAAAATGAATTATATCATATTCTACCTTTTCGTTGTATAGTTATGGTCCATAATAAATAACAGCTCACTTCTTTATCTAGTACAACGTTTGGGTACAAGATAGCGTTATAGATATGCTATTAGCAACACTTCTTTAAGCATACTGTACCTGCAATCACACGCTAGGAGGCGCGTCAAATTGAACAATTAGGCTTGCAAAAGGGGTTTGTTACCCTGGTAATATACTTTTAATGAAAATAACCTAGGCAATAATATAAGATAATGATAAAATGATTTTAGACAATATGACCATTTACATTGCGTTTATTGAACGTCAAAGCTACGCCATAGCTTTTCTTTTACATATTTACAAAAGCTCTAATAAAAACAATATTTTGCTATGTTTATATCATGCTTCGAAACCTATCTTCATATACAACTGGTTTATTTAACCTTTAATATATTTCTAGTTTTCATTACATTTTTATTACGGTTAATATGGTTTTGCTTTCCAAAATAATTTTTGGAGTCATGTCCATTTAATCACCTTTTATTACAACCTTATTTGTATACTGAAATATTGAACTTTTACAAAATTAAGCAATAATTATAATTAGTTGCAAACAATATGCTAAATATAGCATATTGTAACCAACCAATAGGTGGCAATATATATCTCCTTAAATATACTCCTTATATTATCGATATCTATTATTTACACGTAATCAGGTGTATTACTAATTGAATATCAGCAATGACGGAAAGCATGCTTTCTAGGTTTTTTTGGCATTTTTGTAGGTGTTTTAGAAACTTCTAGAAAAACAAAACTGCACATTGAAATCTACACTTTAACATTTCAAAAATAAGGTCGATTAATTTTTTTTTATTACATGGACTCGATATAATCAATGTACAATTTTAATGAAAATAGCAGAAAATAGGAATAACCGATGGTACGTTTTTTGCTATATTGTTTCGCGTAGAGTTAGCGATCCCAACTGTGTTAGCAGAAGGTCTAAGTGCGCGGAGTTTGGCATACTATAGGTTACGTGGGTACTGCCCACCTGCGAATTCTACTCTTTTTACTGTTTTGTGGGCAAAGCTACATAGCGCATAAGCGATAGTACTATTACTATCGCTTATGCGCTATGTAGCTTTGCCCACAACACACACTTAAAATGAAATTATCACTATGGATAATTTCATTTTAAGTGTGTGTTTCATGAACAGTCAACCAAAAATACAACTTTATCTAACAGTTTCGTATACTCAACTCATAGAATTCAATTTATTTTGAGAATTATTTACTTTGTTATTTTGTACATTTTTCTGACTGTAATTTTTCTTTTCAGCGTTGACGGTGCGTTTCTTGACCAAGAGGTACATTGGAGAATACGACCATCAGCAAGGTATCTATTATACCTATTTGCAGACTTAAATGTAATTTTAATTGTAATATGATTCTGAAGAAGCATCTTTGGCTTTATTTTATTTTAACTGCAACATATTCATATAACTAGTCTGGCCATAAATACTGTGATATAATACACTAGCTGCCCCAACCACGCGTTGCTGTGTTATAAATTAAAATAAAAGCTATCCTATCTTTTAAGTTAGATCAAATAACAGATAGTTACGAAGTTTGATCAAAATCGGTTAAGTAGTTTAGGAGTCCATTGAGGACAAACATTGTGACACGAGATTTATATATATTAAGATATTTTCTTTTTATCAACTTTTTAATTATTTCAAATTTAGAACGCGTTTAAAAACGGATTTTGATTTCGCGCCATTTCACATATTTTTTCGTGTTCATTATCAAATTACAATATCGAATGGGGTATTAAAGAAAAATAGGATTGCAGTGTTCGCCTTGCACAAAGTGAGTATGGAGCCGTCGGTCATATTCCAGACACTTCAAGAGCTTGGTATCAGCCATATTTTCGTATATCGTATTATCAACACACACAACAACACTTCCTCTGTCGAAGACCATTAAAGGTCGGGCCGGCCGCGTGTTGTTAGAACTACAAAGGCTGTTAAAGCCAGAATTCGTCGAAACCCCATTAAGAAGCAAAAAATCTTATCGCGAGAAATGAAGATTCCCACTAGGACTCAGTCGTGTATTATAATTAAAACAAGACCTGAAGCTCGGCGCTTATCGTCAATATACAGGACATGCCCTAAACCCATCTTTACAATTCAAAAGAGTAGATCGATCAAAATGCCTTTTGACACGATACGCAGGTGAAAGGCACAAGAATAACTTCACGATTGAAGCACTATAATAAGCAAGATGATAAATTGTACGCTCACAGTTCTAAAGAAGCTGCTCAAGTAGTTGGAAAGGTGCAACGTGGTCATCATCCTGCGTCAATGATGGTTTGGTAGGGCGTGTTTTATCAAGGCGTCACAAGCTACATTTTTCCGAAAAAGGAGTGAAAATTTCAGCCAAAGTGTATCAAGAGACAGTCTTACATTGTGTTGTGAAACCTCTCAACAATGCACTTTTTAAAAACCGTGGATTTTCCAGCAGGACTCTGCACCTGGTCACAAGGTATGAACTACCTAAGCCTGGCTTGAAACCAACGTTCCGAAGATTATAAAAGGTGAAGACTGGCCCTCATCTAGCACAGACCTCAACCCTTTTGACTACAAATTATGGTCAGTTTTAGAAAACATGGCATGCTAAACGACACAGCGACATCGAATTTTTTAAAAAATCTCTGGAGTGAGCAGTGGCGAATTTTCCCACGGAAATAGAGCGTAAATCCATAGACAGATTACAAGCCTGTATAAGAGTCAAAAGTGGCCATTTCAAATAGAATATTTTTTTAATTTTCTTGCTGAGACTTTAATAAATATGTACATAAAAGATTTAGTAATATTACATTACTTTATAAAAAAATTGTAACAGAAATAAGTGCTAGGTATTAAAAAAAACACAAATAAGTAATATAAGGTTGAGGTTGGGTTTTTTTTTGACGAGAATATGTTAAGATAAGAATCCTTTCATTCTTTTACAAGGAATAATCAGGACCCAAGGAACCCACAAAAAGTATATTTCTAAAAGTACACTTCAAAATCTGATATTTCATTGGGTCAAAGCCATTTTTACTTACGCATTTAAAACAATAGTATATATAGAACATATAATCTTATTTACAATGAAAGTTCTTAATAATTTATGTGCAAAGTTTGGTGGTCCAAAAACTCATTTGCATTTGTAATTGAATTTTGTATATAGTTTTGATACAATATTAAATAATTACTTACCTACTTAAGGCGCAACTTCATTCGAACCCAATAAGTTATTAAAGCCCCTTTTTCAGCTACTTCTGATGTTAATATATTAACATGTCACATAAAAATATTTATTTATTCTTTCAGACAGCAAATACAAGCATGAAGCAATGTTGGACGGCGAACCGATTCTTTTCGAGATCTTAGACACTTGTCCTAAGGTGAGACTGAAAAAGCTAAGAAAAGTATATAAATATAATAGTGATAGTATATATATTTTGGGGTGATAACAAACATTATTACAATATTTCTTGGTATTTTTGTTTGTTTTTTGGATTAAATAAAGTCATATGAATTATAACGAATGCAACTAAAACATAAAATCCGTTTTACGCTTTGGCGATTTTGAAGAGCAATTTCATACAACTTTGCATACATACACACACACACACTTTGTAGACCACATAATAAACTATCAGTTCTTAATAAAACTCGTAGAACACCTTACGACTCTTATCACTGATAGGATTTTTAAGCATCGGAAATCCATTGAATGATACTGATGCAATGATGAAATTAAATTCCCGAGAGTATAAGTATAACAAAACAAATTATACCTTTTATTTCACAAATTGTGTTTCGTTAGTTTATTTATTTTATACATGTATTACAATTGTATAACATAACTCACTCGGGACCAAAGAGGCGATCATACTATAATCGATATTCAAAAGATGCAAATAACCATTTTTTTCCGTTCGAGCTAAATATAGGCGCACGAAAAAAACAAAAAGTTTTTTAATAATTTCTTTTACCCGTTACAAGCATATCGAGTATAACTTTTAACAGCTCATATATTTATGTAAATATATATAAATATATAGGTATTTACTTTATAAACTTTTCCCAAATAAGTACCGAAACATTTTTAAAGACATCTCTAGTTTATATTATAGTCTCGAAAAATTGGTAGGTAGGTATTCGATGGGGTAGGGTTGACTACTTTTGTGGGTCGTCATTTTACAATAATGATGAGCAGGAACTGAAAAGGCAGTTAATAATGTGTGTATCCCTACTAATATTATAAATGTGAATATAAGTTTGTTTATTATGCTTTCACGCAAAAACTACTAAACCGATCATCATGAAACTTCGTACATATATTCTTGGAGGTATTAGAAGTAACAAAGGATATTTTTATTGAAAAAAAAATTGCAGGCGAAGCCGCGGGTAAAAGCTGGTAATATATATACTTAACCAAAGATAGATCCGGGTAAGACAGACAGGTAATGATTATTTTTTAACAACAGAAATCTCTTTCATAATAAAAAATTTTGGGGATGGAAAGACGCAGTATTGGTTTTAATATTTCATTATACCTTAGCTTTTCAACTCTTGAGAAAGTTTTTTAACATCCACAATTCATCCTTGACCACAGATAAAACGTGCTAACCACTGTGACATCGAGTTTTTATTTGATGACCTTTATAATTATAACTATATGCAATAAATTTTTAACCGATATCAGGAGCTATATCGTCATGGAACTTATATTTATTTAAATATATCGTTATAGTAAATAGTATAAAGAATCAGGAGTTGTCAACGAAATTGATAAAGCAGTTTTGTCTTCGATCTTACAATTGCCCCTATACTTATATAAATAGCCATGTCTTAGTTTAATGAAACTATCGACTAATAACAGATTTTAAAAATAGCGATGCTGAAAAAATATACTTTAGATATTGCTTAGGATATTAAAAATCAAGTCTTTGACGAATTACGATTTTTTTTTGTTTACTCATTAAGTGACAAGTGTTTGCTAAATCAAATGTTCTACTTATAGTGTAACACGCACACACGTCGTGTAATAATTTCGAGTAAATAATTATACCCTGACAGGGACTGACTGACTTACTTTAAGTAAGTACAGATATTTGTTGACTTTGTTGTAATCAACGAAATAATGATATCATAACACTATTAGTATTGTCATAACAAAATAATTTTGTTTTTTTTTTGTGGATTGTGTATGGTGACGACGTATTATATTGTAAATGTCGTTACTTCTGTTAAAGCTGACAAGTTTCTTGCGCCCATTCTTCTTGTCAGTTAAAAGACGCCCTGAATGGGTGGAAGGTAAAAATGTTGGACGATTCAAAACAACTTATTTTTATGTGCATTTGAATACCTAAAGTTATTTTCATTTTCATTTGACAGACGTAACAATTAGTTAGTAACGTAAAATTTGAATAAATAATATGAAAATTGTTGTATTTTTAATATAAGGTTAAAATATCAGCTGACATCAAACTTAGTTAAATTATAATTTGCTTTCCAATAAAGTTTCTCAATTAATATAAATTATCATTAAACAAATAAGGCTGTAATTACAAAAGATTTTGAAATTATTCGGTATTATACCCATTTTTATATTCTATTTAGGTTGTCTGGGTTCAGACTTAACCATAAGTTAAATGGATACTTAGCATTACAATAATCATGAGTGAGACAAGTATTAAACTTAACAAACATTTTCTTAAGATTTTTATTTTACACCGTATGTATACTATAAGTTAAAAAGAGTTTAATCTGTATGCTATGTTGTAGCGCTTGGACCAGGTTGAGTTGAAGACATTTTGTAATAAGCAATTCATAATCCATTTGGGTCTTTGATAAATGCGCTCAGGCCTCCATATTCTTGCACAATCCAAGATCCCAATGCATTTTCAGTTAAATAATATCAAATCATCTTTATGGTGCATTTCAGAGCATAGATGACTTGCCAGGAAGCGAAGTGACGCACTGGGCTGACTGCCTCTTCCTCGTATATTCGATTATGGATCGGGAGTCATTCAACTACGTGCGCCGCGTGAAGCAGAGCTTACAGCCCGACATTCCCCTCGCTTTGGTGGGGAATAAAGCCGATATGGTACACTTGAGACAGGTGAGACGAAATGTTTTTTTACCTATCAAATAGAAGATATTCAGGACACAAAGGACATATTTGTAAATAATAAAATGATCTCGCCTTGCCAAAGACGTTAAAGACTATAAAAACAGATGGTGCAAAAGTCCCACAGCTTCACGTGATAATGGGATAAGTTCTGATTAGTCAACTAGTTCAACTAAAGTGTAATATTTATTGAATATCAATACTTCAATAATATCAATACTTCGTTTGTAGAGGTTACGCAACCTTTTAGAATTGCTAGTCATTGGAACAGTGGAAAAAAATTGTTATCTTATTCGTGCTTTTTAAATAAAACCATTGATTTTGCCTTCAACACTCTCCCACTTGCTGGTAAAAGAATAATGTAATCACAAAATAAACATTAGGCGCTGTTTTTAACGGCGAAAATTTTACCTTCGTAGTCCAGTGACTAAAAGGCTACCGTGAAAAGTGCATGCGTGATTTGATTTTCATTTATTTTCAACAATTAGATTTCTCGATTGCTGATAATTATAGGGAATCGAATATAACAATCATTGGTAGAACTATTTAGATGCAGCAAAATTTTCTCATCAAATCTCATTTCAGGTTAGCCCAGAAGAAGGCGAGATCCTAGCGAAAGACTTCGAGTGCACCTTCGCGGAAGTAGCTGCTGCCGAGCAGGTCAACCAAATTGGAGAGGTGTTCCACGACCTGTGCCGTGAAGTGCTGTCACTACGACGGCGCGCCAAGCACAGCCTTTTAGACCGAATGCTAGGATCGAAGACTGCATACCGTGTCTACTCTCGGGGGAAGAGTGATAGTGCCCTACCAAAGGAATAGTAGAAAAGTCAGACCGTATAGGAGGGCTCTTTTTGGTGGTGTTTTCCTCACGTTCATTCTGAGGTCTTCAAATCTCACCAGACCTCTCCGTTTTACGCTCTGACTTGAAATCCAGATTCTGATCTGACAACGACTAACGGTCATTGATGTGATTGACTAGTGAGTGATAGGTACTTTAATTTATTATAAGGCAGGTTAAAGATGCATACTACCTGTTAATGACTGACATGACAAAAAGATAATTAATTTATAGGTAATAATTCTCCGAAGAGCACAGTAGGAAATAAATTAATGGTTTTTTTACGTTATTTTTATCACAATCCGATATCATAATTTGTGCAGTTAACGTTTCCTTATTTAAAACTATATGTTACTTACATGTGTAACATATTTGTTACTTTTGTAATACAGGTTGTACGTGATGTCTTATTTTTTAAAGCCTGGCCGAGACCTTAGACTATGCCTACAATGCACTTAAATTACAAATAGAAATCACAATTGATGTGAATCTGATGCCATTAGATTTGATAAATGAAAATGTGTTCTCTTATAGTCAAACTAGTTGTTTTTTATTAGAATAATTTACCGCTTAGTAGTTGAAATGCAACTTAGACTTATGACTGCGTAAGCAGAAATAATTTTTAGCAGGCATTGTTGAGACGCTCTTGGATTCGATTTCTATACAACCACATACGTTTTATTGTGGTAACTTCACATGCTATATTTTGCTATTTGGTAAGATAGGAGATATGCTCTTTATACTTTTTATATAAATTTACTCCTGTTTTGTATGTCGATTTTTTATACACCTTATAGCTACTTAAGAGATAAATTGATACTTTAGATATACAAGTGATTTATACATGTATTATAAAAGCATAAATAAGAAAATATTCCGATGTCAAATCCGTTTCCAGGTTTCTTTCTTACGTCTTAATATATTTTACTAGTTATTCATTGGGTATCTACTTACTATTCTTTACTACAGTAAATTACTAATTTTTTATAGATTTATAGTAAGTACTTATCACGATATATACACTGCAGACACAGCCGCTGCACGCAATGTCTTAGCTTTTACTGATTACAGTGCTATTTATATATTTTAAGGAATGATGTTCTTTTTAATTCCGTATAATCATCACAATTATGTTAAAAATGTATCATTCTAATTCCATCATCAGGTAATCGTCGTCAGGTAAATTGGACAAGTCTTGTTGTTTTGTCGACATTTTATCCGATATTATCGACATATTTCTAGTCCATTTATGTTTAGATTGAAGCTATGGCGGTGTCTTATTAAAATTATGTACTCAAAGTATATTAAGGGCGAACGACAATTAAATACTTGCAAGTAATGAATTTGAATGGGAACAATAGTTCAATACTCACTTATACAATAAAGAGATTCTGCTTCTTACACTTTGAACGGAATACGAACATTTTATATTAAGATAACTTTGAAAACACAGTACACAAAAGCCATTTTTTTAATTTGGTTAATAACTATTGCTCATTGGATATATTTCATCATGAAAAGAGATACGCAATTAATATTTATTATATATGCATTTTATACTCAATATTTTTTTAATTAAGTATATTCTGCTTACAAAAAACTATTAAGTTAAGGTAACCTTTTTGAAATGGTGTACGCTGTAGGTCTCTACTATTTGGTTTAATGAACAATATCATAAAATGTGACATTATAAAATATTACTAAACTCGGTCTATTGGTCTAGGAAAGCAGCAGAGGCCGCGTTACACTAATAAAAGGGGATTTGTCTCTTGCAGGAGATTGTTTATTTGCAAACCTGAATAGCAAATGAGCATTGACCTGGTTGCTTCTTTAAATTTCTAACAATGTGTTTTTGTAGTATATTATACACATATATGTATATATATACGACAATACGCTAGACAGAGACAACTTACTTAACAAATTTTCCGCTATTATCAAATTATATATATGTCACCGGAAAATAACAAGAACCGCTAATTTATAAATTTCCTAGGAAAATTATAAACTTTCGTAGGATTCTAAACGAGAGATAAATTGTATTATTTTACGCACATATTTACGCAAATCGATAAACTTGCCGAACTCACGCGTAAAATGATAAGTAAGCAAATTTACCACAGAGCTACGAAAGTTTTATAGTGGCCATGACCAAAATAGTAAGAAGTCGGAATGGAAAGAGGAAACAATTAAAAATGTCTTTAAAATGATAGAAGATTTTAAGAAAATTAAAGTTTTGGGACGTCGGCCCACAGACAAAGAATAATATCACGCCAAAAAGTATAATTAGTGACGAAAAAGTCTTGATAGTGAAAAGGAAATCTCAGCAAGATCCAGTGGTATAAATAGTTCCAAGCAGTCAATACCTATAACCTAACCTAACCTAACCTAACCTTTTTTTGATAGAAGGCCGGTTTTATGATTGTTTTTCTTTTTTAATAAACCTCTTTAATATCGTAGAACACGATTTCTGTTGTTTTATTTTAGTAGAGTGAAGTAGAGGTCATTAGCATATTATGTAAAAAAGTAATCCTGTATTATAGGTACCTAACTAGTTTTAAAGTAAAAATACAGTTAGGTAGGTATAATCGAAACT
The DNA here is from genome assembly GCA_927399485.1 of Calamotropha paludella. Lineage (NCBI taxonomy): Eukaryota > Metazoa > Arthropoda > Insecta > Lepidoptera > Crambidae > Calamotropha > Calamotropha paludella. The sequence continues at coordinate 23,550,071 of OV656803.1, read as the reverse complement.
GATAAATTTATAGTTTGGCAAGTCTGATTGTACCTAAGTCTATGGACACAAGCATTGCCACTGTCAACATCGACCAATCAGGGAGCAGTGTGTTATTTTCCGTATTTTAAAAAAAGTGTAAAATTAAAAGCTCTTCTGTGATTGGTCGAACCGTTTAGAATCTTACAAGTGGATATCTGTGCGTTTATAATTTTACCACGAGACGTCGCAAATTGATAAATTTGCGAAAATATGGGCGTAAAATAATACAATTTATCTCTCGTTTAGAATCCTACGAAAGTTTATAATTTCCCTACGAAATTTATAAACTTGCCGATCTTGTTATTTTCCGGTGACATATACATAATTTTCATCAAAACGATGCTCTAAAAATATCTGCATTCATTAAAATTAATAAAAAGAATTATAATTCCCATCAAGGTATATTGTGAGTTTGTCAATACCAAAGAATTATTTACTATACAGCATATTTGTAAACTGCTTTTGAGTTTTTAAAGCAAACAATGAAACATTTATACGCTCCATATTTATAAGCTGTAAAATTATTCCACGGAACTAACGAATCGTCAAATAAACAATTTCCGAGTCCGGATATTATTTACAGCGGGTTACTATTTTCCTCGAATCTTAGAGTGTTTGACAAATTATTTTGTGTAATTATTTATTTTATCTCATAAATCACACGTTAAGTTTAAATTTATCTTTTAAATTTCATAAGAAAGGTCACAATATTTGTATGCATTTTATACTTATTTATTGTTTAGGTTTTATGCTAGTCTATCTTTTAATAAAGTTGTAATGATGAACAAGTGTTTTCTTTTATGAACAAATTATAAAATAAAACACAAGATATAGACACTTGCCAAAGCTTAATAAACCCTACTTACACAGAGATTGACCAAATATTGGTAAGAGGACATCAACTTAGATGACTTGCACCAGCAACGATAGCCGCTGCCACCGGGCAGTAGCTATCACATACTGGAGAGTCGACGCAGACACAATATGTTCACAAGCTGCAACTTGTAATAGATAAGGTCCTAAATGTCCCTAAAATAGTAAGGGAACATTATATCCATATAGGCGACATGGGTTAAATTTTTGCTATAGAAAGATGATTCAAATCAAACAAATAAAACAGTTAGTAATGTAATTTTTGTTATTTTAACCGATTAACTAGTATAATTATAGTTTTTTTATATTTACAAGAGTAAAGTTTTTTAATAGTTTTTTTTTTATATTTACAGGAATCATTACTAAAAAAATTATTATTTCTAGACAAGTTGGATTTTTCTTATTACTAATTTCATAGTTTTTTGTTATGAAAAGTATTTTTACAAGTATTGAACAATCAATATTATAGATAGTAGTAATTAGAACATGAAGAGAAGAAGCTGGCATCAGCTTAAGAAATACTTGAAAAAATCTACGGTTCCGTCAAGGTGTCGATTGCTCAATTATAAAATAACCCGGACAGCGAGGACACGTCGGTTCATACCCCGGCTGTCACCTGCGACAAATTGAATTTATTCCAATCATAATTTCTTATAAATATTTAAAATATCATAGCGCTTTGTGCTATCGAGTGGAATAGCCCATTCCACTCTCCCTATGATGATCCCATCTATAAACAAGTCCTGTGCTCCATCGTGTAGAAATCGTTGAATATTATGAAAATTATTACCTAAGTCAAAATTTTCTCACAAACGACTAACTACAAGTTATCTGTGTTTTTCAACTTCATACAAGAGAGAGAGAGAGAGAGAGAGAGAGTGCAGCCCCAAGGCAAACAAAAAATGCAGGTAATACGAAAACAACAAATTTGGCTAATTTCCGTCAACAGAATAAGATCATAATAGAGCTACAAATAGTAATAATAAAAACTTTATTTATTGTTAGTGATAGTCTTTATTTTCCGACTTTATAAATAGAAGTTTACCAATATCTGTGTTTCAAAAAACTGACACGAATACACTGACACATTATTTTAATAGAAAAATAATTTATCTTATAAGATAGCATTGAAAAAATGCTAAAAATATATTAAATTATAAAACGAAAGACATTGTCTTACACAAGCGTTAGCAACCTGCTATATATATATATATATATATGTATAAACTGGAACTTGATCTAAGCGCAGTATTGACAAAATAGAAGTAAGAATATTTTTTTCAAGATTTCATACCATATTCAACCCGTTTTTCATCAATGTATGGGTTTTATTTTCTAAGACGTTGAATCTTGTGTATCTATACTTTTTTTTACTTTAAAAATAACGACGGATGCACAATTGCACATCCAAAAACCTAATTTATATGGAAATTTGATGGAGGTCGGTCCCCCTGCCCGAGTTGCTTTCGCTAGTTCTTCCAGAAAGGGCCTCCCAATTTCCGAACTGGTATTAGACTAAGTAGTATACAATGTAATCGTAGTAAGAATTAAAAAACTAAGTGAAATGTAAAAATAAAACAATTTGATTTATTTATAAAAAAATAAGAATTAGGAACGTGCCTTATTAAAATCTTGTGAAGGTAGTAAAAAATATATGACAATCAGTATCTTAGTCATTCTGTGATCATGACTCCTGTAGAGGAGTCGAAACATCAGGATTAAATAAAAAAATAATTATGCGCAAAATCCGTAAAAAGGTTTTTTATTCAAATCATTATTACAATCATCTTGGTCAGTCACAAGGCTCGGTAGCTCGATTGGGAAGTAGTGGACCGGGCATCCAAAGGGTTAAAGTCCCGCCTGAGAATAACTTGTGAGAAGAGTCGATTGTGTCTACCATTTTTCTATAAAATTAGTCGATTTTTCTCAAATAATCTGAACAAACGATGTGTCACTCTTTGATTACGAGAAGTTTTTATAATGCTCTAGCCGAGACCTACATACAACTGAATGTATGTCTCTGCTAATATAGGTCAACGGCTTATGATCGTACCTATAAAACTTTAAAAAATAAATTTCTAATTAAAATTAAAAAGATATTCCTCTGAGTAAAATTCCACCTATTCATTTTAATAGTAATAGTGGTGTGTTAAGAATGTCAATGACTCTGCCATTTTTAATTATATTTTAGGAAAATTTTTGACAGGCCATGTTCCCGGGATGACTAAAATCAATTTCGAGGACGTCTTTTGGTAAATTCACTCCAAATTTTGATAAGTTGCTTTCATATTGTACATAATCTGTAAAATAACTGAATGAAATTCTTACAAAAAGATAAATCTAATTCAAAGTCAAGATTTGTTTTTAACAAACCAAACTTATTTGCAGAAATGTACTACTGAAGAAATTAAAAACCTAAATTTACATTTGATTTTTTGATTTTGTTAGCAGACCATTAGGTACTTCTGAAAGTTATTCTAAGTATAAAACTGTAACATTTTTTTATTTCAACCGACTTCAGAAATCTCAAAAAGTATTTCAACTCAATCAGATAATGGAATCGAAATCATCAAAAATAGGATGAGACCTAGAAAAAACAATGAATTAATTTGGAACTGCTAACTGGATTCCAATATTGTCATAGAATTTATCAGAACTGTGCAAAACGTCATATAGTATTGTTAAACGCCGATTAAACGGCCCCTTCCCGTTTCATTTATTTTTAACTACTTACAATTCAACGTATCTCCGACTGTATCCACAAACAATAAAATAATGAATCCCGATAAATGATTAGCAGTCGTAAAGCCGACCCCAAAGTCACAACTACAAAAGAATATCTTTAGGGCTTTATTGTAACCCTGCCTTGTTCACGATTAGCTCAACCAATGATAGTTCGGCAAAAGGTGACGTCAGCGCTGCCGAATGACATAAAATCAAAGATGGCACCACTCTCCTAGTATTATTATTGGTGATCTCTCCCCCTCTGATTTGGTTGAAATCTATTATAATTCCAGATTAGTTTCAGTGATGATTCCATTTGATTTTTAGTAGTAATACAGCTGTAATATTAATATATAATCATTTCATATCTATATCAATACTCATGCCATAACAAAATAAATAATAAATAAGTAAATAAATATTTCCTACATTCACACCAATTAGCCTAGCCAAGAGTAAGCACAGTAAGGCTTGTGTTATGGATACTAGGGTAACGGATAGACATACATATATGATACATAGATATGTAATATTTATAGAAATATATATAAACACCCATGATTCAGGTTCAAATACTCGTATTCATCATAGAAATATCTGCCCCTACCAGGATTCGAACCCAGGACCATCGGTGCGAAAGGCAGGATCGCTACCGTTGCACCAAACGGTCGTCAAAAATACTTTAAAATTAGTTTTGAAGAAGAATGAGCAGCATTTTATGAAAATTGTTCTGTGAACCAACAATGATCAGATGAATTGTGTTTTATTACGATCTATAACAGCCCGTAAATGCTTTGCTGGGGCATAGGACCAGAGAATATAACACGACAATTAGAATGAACCAAAACCCACGTGGGCAGGGCCCCTGCGAACCCTCTCCGCAACTGGGAGGCGGCGGTATGATATGATCGGATTCAGCCATAGCACCGAGACGAGAGCAGGGCTGGTTACACCTCTATCCTCCGCGGAGAGCGCGTCTGGAGGCAGCTCGGATAGGGTTATAGCCGTTACAGAGGGAGGACCTCTGAAAACAAGACGGTAGCCCAGACCGTCAAACCGACAGCTGGTGAAGGATCGGGTGGTCCTGACTCCTCCATCTGGCATTAGGCCGGTAGATTTTCACATAACTGTGCATATCGTATTATCTAAGTTTAAAAAAGGGCCCCTGCGATAGTTGCTTTGGATGAGCTGAATACGCTAACTAACTCGTCTTCCTCCAAAAAGTGGAAGCGAAAGCTCTAGGTTTAAGATCCATAGATTTATTATCTTTGGTATATGAGCCGCATAATTAAACATTACAAAACATTTTTATATCATCTATATTGACTTATTCTGATTATATTTAATTTGATTAAGGCCTATATTACCTATGTATGAATAAATCTCCTTTTTGATACAAAAAGTTGTGTATAGCCCTACTTCTCGTTATCATTAGTATATCAATAGAAAATAGTATTTTTCAATATAGGTCATAGTTCTATCAATATAGGTTATAGACTTTCAATTTTAAAGATTATATTTCTATCAAGAATAATCAAATAAATATTACTCAGAGAATACAGGAATATTATTTTTGTATGTACACCAAAACGCCATTACAATAACCGGTATTTTAAGTGCTTTACTTTCACTTTAAATTATTTTTACGATAGAAAGCAAATATTATATATACCTGCATGAACCGAAAACCATAGAAATGTTTGTACAAAAAATACTAACTTAATAATTATCCTACACTATCCATTGTATTTGTTTACAAAATTTTCTTCATACAGGAGAGCCAATAAAAAATTTGCACACAAATACTTCGTTATTGGATAGATTCGACCCCTCCCGCTAAGCGTTTGCCACCCCTAGGTGCGCCGGAGTCGAAGAGCTCAGTGCATTGCGCAGTGCCCGAGAGTAAAAGCCTCCGATGTAACAGTAGTTTAGTGCCCAATTTGACATATCTGACTTTTCGATAAAAGTGTCCAGTGTCATTATCAGTGTAAGTAATCAATCTTAGAAATTGTTTAACGAAATGTTGTAACATACTACCTACTTAATCCGAAGATTTATATAAAGCCATACCAAAAAATATATAATAAAAAAAATAAAAGTGACCTCTATGTACTTGAGCAATTTTACTCGTGTATTTTATCTCTTATATCTTAGTGATTTTTATTTTTGGCTAAAGCGAGATTTAAGGGAACGTGCCCTGCTACACTTGTCTGCGAATTTGAAATTTAACTATTTCATCAAATATAAAATTGAGACATAAGTGCTAAAAGTTTAAATAAAAAGTCAATAATACAAGTATGTGTGTTTGTGTATTAAATTTATATTATTTATTTATTTAAGGTTCACCAACAGATATACGGTACATGCTTAGAAATATTACAAAAAGTCACAATTGCTCCTGCAACTATAGCAAACTACAACGTGCATTTAATCTTAAATATTACTTCTATTTTTTTAAAGAAGTGTTTGGTGTTCCTTCCTTTTTCTGTGCATGTGATTAGATACCACTAGGGATCTGATGATACTTACACACAACAATGTACATAAAAACTTAATTGTTTCCTATACGCCACCTTTGTAATAAAATAGTTCAGCAAACTTGCTATATGATAAAAGAAAATACAAGTTGATATAATATTTCCTTCCGTCACTTGTTATTGACTCGTAGAGTTTAGATCACATTTTATATAAAACTAACTGACCCCACGCGTTGCTATGGCACAGTAATTTGAAAGAATTTTCTAAAATAAAAGTAGCCTTAGTTACTCCTTATTACATTAGCTAGCCAATAAAAGTCCCGTCAAAATCGGTCCAACTATTTCAGAGATTAGCCGGAACAAACAGACAGAGAGACAGACAAATATTGTAAAAAAAAATATTTTGGTGTATGTACCGTATATATATTATGAATGCATCTAGTAAAAAACGGTTATTTCAATATTACAAACAGACACTCCAATTTAATTTATATGTATAGATAACTAGTCTCATTTTATATAAAATGACTTGTTTGTTTTTCTTCAACGTCGTTAATGTAGGAACTTAGTAAATAGATAAAAATAAATGAAGGCCTAGTCACTGATTCGCAAATTTAATTGAAATGATTTTAAGTTAAGAACCGTGCCCGATAAAGTTTTAGACTGCAGGTAATAACGCAATTGTAATTGTTCATACTTAGTATAGTAGTATATTAAACATTAGTCGTCGTGGAAAAAATGCTTCTGAATAGGAGTCAAAACGTAATCTTTAGAAAATCATATCAAATTTGTAGGTTAAATTAAACGTGTTCTCATTTTCATTGAAAAAAAATTACGTTATACGCGTTCTTGTTTATATATAAGTATATACTTTTATTTAGCTTTAATTATTATTTTTTACTATTGCTAAAACGGATAAAAAAGGTTATTATCTTAAATGTTGGTAGCGGCTTCTTCGTAGCTGTCGCGTAGTAGGTGTATTACGTAGCAAATGCTACGAATATCACCCATAATTTCATTAAGGAATTGAGAATTCTTTAGTTTGGCTGCGCAAACTGTTGTTACTTGTGAATATTTCTGCTCGGGTAAAAAAACTACGTTTACTTACTGTAGGTAAAGATATTGTGTGTTTCGAGAGCAAAAAGTAACGTAGGTAGTTAGTGTAAATAGGCATCAATATGATTTTTTAATTTTGTAGGTAATGTATAAACATCTTAAATAAAATTGCTGCCTCAACTTCTAATTTAATCCACAAACAATGTCTTAACCTTTTCACTGAATTTTATTTATTACAAATATTTAATACAATACCTTCATATTGTAATAATGTATATCTGCGTTTTTGTACATGTGTACATTTAAATTTTTTAACCATAGTATGTCCATTTTGTTCATATAAACTTATACCTGATGAAAAACAAATCAAGTGAAATGTATAGCGCTATTTATATCTTAAAGAGCAAAGTGATTTTAATAGCTCTTAATCTTTTTAAAAAATATCAACTGAATAGTCGATTTTTAATCAATGTAAAGAAAGTCAGAAGAAAGCAATCAAGTAGCTATTTCCTCCAGACCCCCTGATAGTTGTCTCTGCGGTAGGTGCTCCCATCAGATAGGTACTCAGATGTCAAGAATCATGGATATGCGGGCGAGAATAGAAATATATTTAAAACTTTACATTGCTCTTAAACCAAAAACATATACCAAGACATACTGCATTCTATATAAAGCGAAAGTTAGATTAATTTACATAAACCAAAAAATGCGTTTAATGTCAGCAACTCATAAACAAATCAGAAGTAATACATATTTAAAATTAAATTCTTTTTAGCCTTACTTAATATTGGAATGCGTCTTTTTTTATTATTTTCAATCAAATAATTTGAAAATATAATAACAATGTCAGCCTGGTATTGTAATGAGTATACCGCAGAAGCATTATTTATTTGTACAAATACAGTTCAAAGCAAAATGAAGGCAAAATGAACAATATGAAGGTTTAAGTAGAGTCACCAACATGTTATTTTATAATTACATTAAACATAAACAATGATTAAGAATGTAACACTCTTAATCACTTTAGTACGATTACAATAAATTTGAGTCCAAATACTTTTAAATAAGAATTCACCTTTTCACTCAAAGGAAGATACATAAGTCAAAAAAGTATTTATAAAAACACTTTCATAATGTTAAATATAAAAAGGTCTTAAATCTTCTTTTGAAGTATTCGGTCTTGAAAATTTTACTAAAACGTAATGCGGTGTTAACACTCCTAAGTTTTTTAAGTTTATTTTTGTTTATCTCTCTGGTCCCTCGTGATAGGCTTTTTAAAGTTTACGATTATATGTATTTCCACTGGCTTGTATTCTAGATGTACATACCTAATCTGAATATTTTTGTCTGATGATGATGACAGATTAGCATTATCCTTCAATACAAAGACAAATGTGGCGTACACGAAATAATGAACTCTACTAAGCAAATGCTGAGTTATTTATCCGTAAATACACTGATTTACTTACTTACAAACCTACTTTTATACATTTACATTCATTGACTTTGTCTACTACGTCTGACTTTATAGCTTTGACTCTCAAATGACTCTAAAGAAGTATATGTACAAGGAGTTAATATATATACTTCTAAATAAATCTCAAATATGTGAACTTACTTAAATTAATCTGACATGATTATGGAATAGGTATAGTTAGGATCAATAAAACGTGTACACCACGGAACATACTACTTCTGTCTGCTGTTCTGATATCACATTGGTTATTTGATTACTTTCTTCTCGATGTTCTATAATGTAATATTTAATGACCACTTTCCTTGATGACCGGCCCTTGCGAACGTTATATAACTTCTGTATTTTTAGATCAAACGCACTAATCGATCCGCCATTGAGATCTTTTCTAGAGAACCCAGTTAATTGGTTTAATTCAAATAATAAATCGTTATCATCATTACCGACGTACATTTAGTTAACTTTGATATGTTTATTATATATAAGACAAAGCGGTTGCATTATTGACTAAGCAAGGATTTTCTTATCTTCTACTAAGAAGTGTAAAAGTGTTATAATATTTACGCTATTTTTTTCAAATTAATAATAATATACGGTTAAGAATAAATTGCTGAGCGTATATTAATTAATCTCAAATAGATATTCGGGAACAAATGCTTATACTCATTACACAAATTTATATATTATATATTATTTATATATTATATATTATTTATATATTATATATTATTTATATATTATATATTATTTATATATTATATATTATTTATATATATTGTGTATGTATATGACTGGTGACGCTAGTAGGTGCAATATAAATTTGTGTAACGAGTATAAGCATATGTTCCCGAATTAGTTTTGTTAAATAAACTTATTTTTGTATTCTACCACTTATTCAGATTCCATTGTATAAGCTGTTTTTAGTTTGGGACTAAATGATTGGTGTGAGGTGACAAATATGTTACTATTTATTAAGTGATGTATATTTTCAGAGAAATTCTTATACGCTCTTATCAAAATATTTTAAATTTGTCACTAATATACAAGACATGATAACCAAAAAATAATGACAGATTAAAATGTATAAAACGATAACTTCAAAGAAAAATATTATTTTATAAGTAGGAACTTAAACTAGTTAAATAAAAAAATCATATAACTAAATATAAAAAAAAATTAAAGAGAATTTTCTACGTTAAATAAATTTGCTACATCGTAACAATTACAAGGTGCCAATATTATATGGCGTTAAATTAATTCACACATGAAGTAATAACTTAAAATTTCATTTACTTGTTAACTCGTTAAAGTTCTGTGTATTAATGTATTTCGGACACGGTTATTGGAAGTTAATTTCTTCTTGTTTAATTTTCACTGCTCACATCGTTTGGTAATCGCGATTGAGAAGTCTTATAAAAGGTATGAGTTATTTTTTTTTACGAATCTTAATTTATTACTTTTGGTAAAATCAGTTTTGTATCCTTTAGCCGTTTTTTAAAATAAATCAATTTTGTTCATAAGTTGTCTTATAAATAATTTTATATAATATAATATATTACTATCAAAAATTCTTATACTAATATGTGTACGTAATATTTTATTATTTTGTTCAACTACATACACCTATGGTACCAGGAGCCTTGTTAATTCCTAAGTTTCTTAATCTTACTGAACCACTAAACATTATCGTAAGAAACCGTTTTCAAAACTCTATTTTTTAATGATAATTAGAAAATTATTTAACAAAACTTTACCATGGATTAAAATTTTTAGAATATTTAATTTTAAGATTCGTGTATATGAGCAAAGCTAATTTATGTTGATTTGAAAGTATGAAAATATGGCTTAATACCTTTATTATTATTTCATTACAAACGAATTGAGATTGCATAGCATATTAAAATTTAACACACTTTACGAATACCGAGTTAAGTGTACACGTCTCCTGCAAAATGAGTTGAAACGTCAATAAGAATATAAAATGATATTAAATTTCCATAAATTATTTCAAATTCATTTCAAATGAGAGATGCTAAAATAATTACTAAATCTTTGCAGCAGATTCATTAAATGACAATAAAACAAAGATAATTTATTTATCACATCACAATCATTCATCGTAATACTAACTATCGAATCCTCTTTAACCATATGCCTTTCCATGAGACCACTATCTCGTCAAACGAGGAGAAGTGTGCGTAAATTATTTGGTTATATATTGTACTTTTTTAAGCATTCTACAAAAACCTTTCTATCTACTCTACTATAAAATCAAAAATTTAGTACTACAGCAATCATCAGGGTCGATTTTTATACCAGTTACATAAAGTTCCAAATTCTGCGCAATTTTATAAGATAAGTAAGTATAAAGTATCAAATATAACCTATAAAACAGAACTGCCAATCTTTTTGTCCCAAATTTGAGCAAAATGTTTAACAATACCGTGTTTTTGCCGCCGCAGTGCAAAAACCAAGAAGCTACCGACTTTACGATGTTATTATGAAGTCCCTTTTGTTGATCGCACACCGGGCCCAAACGGAGTTTAGCCACTCTTTTGTCCATCCATACTTACCCGGATTATCCTATTCTAATTACCTGTTTTGCGAAACTGCAATTATAAACGACAAAAAATAAAACATCTGAGTGACCGACGGACAGACAATGAGTTACACTGCTACCGTTGTTGATGCAAATAATCTTCGCAAAATACAAAGAATACTTTGATGCTGTTCTTGTAACTATCGAAAAATCTTGAAGTTTTTAGTTTTTTTTTACTTTTCATAAATGACGCTAATGGAGTCTGTGTTATAACAAAATATCGTAAACATTTAAAGTTGCCGTCATTTGTATTCCGTGGGCATATATTTTAGTCGGAAAATTATTAATAACATTGTGATTGAACAACTTAAGTATCTGAAGAACAATTCAAGACACGACAACAAGACGTAGTTCGAAATAAGTACCCTCTTCGGCCCCGTATCATCACACGACGATGTAAGACGAGTTGAACGTAACAGATTAAAATTTTTAGAGATTTTTGCTGTACACGTTTACATATTTTCGTAGTTAACTTACCTAAAAAAATAAATTTCTTTATTTATTTTTTCATTAACAATTTCCGACATATAGGAACCTACCAAAAAGGTTTTTATTTACAAATTATGGGAACCGATTACTTGTACGACACTAACTTGTCATAATTTGACCGAAAACGGTCGACCGACTTTTTTTGCAATATACGTATTGCTTGTCATATTTTTAGACAAGAACAAAATATTATTTGACATAAGTATCATTTCATCGAACTGTGTTTCATCGACTTTTAAAATAATTTTTCACTATTAGCCGAAGTCTCCTTTTAACTTTTTTTATTTACCAAATAACTTATTTTCTATACTTTCACTTCACTAAAACAACATTTTATCGAACATTATTATGCTAAATTCAACAACTATGTTAAATTTAGGTACCTACTTAATTCAACTATTACTAACTTTGCGCTGCTCTAATTAAAATTAAATTCAATAAAAAATTTAAAGTTGGTTTATATTCTGTGCATCATCTAAAAAAGACAAACAGTACAAGTCTAAGGCGTTAGGTTCACCTACAAATAGTGCTTGCAGACCGGTGCGAGCGAAGCGAGCATGAAAGTTCAAACCACCCGTACGCAGTTAGTTAGATTAACTTTATATTAGACATATGATTTCAATGTCTTACATATAAACTTAAAAAAAAAACTGGTGGTAGATTAGATTAGGATAGACTTGTGACTACGTGCAGCGGACGCAAGCCGAGCGGCAAACTGCATGTGGCATTCTTGCTTGCATACTGCCAGTGTGATTTCTTCATTTTTATTTGACGATGTCTGACAATAAATGTTATCTGCATTATATAAATATAATCTATACATATAAATAAATCTTTTAATAGAAAAGATTAAGAAACAAATTCAAAGGCAATAATTATGTGACTCTAATAAAATACATATTAAAATAAATGTTGGGTTTATTATTGAAATAATATGTTCTCCGGTTCACAACATTCCCAGGAAAATAACGTATTTTTAAAGTGGTTCTCTCTTTTCTGCTAATCTAGGTACTTATTTTCATTGTGTGCAATAAAGTTAAATTTCATTTGTTATATTAAATACAGATTTTAAAAAAACATATAAAAACTTAATATTATTGCATCATCTTCAGCAAATTCAATCACTCGAACTTCTGAAAGCTTTCAAAAGCGTTCAACTGCACTCGAACTACCGGCCGTTTAATTTAATGGCAACTATAGAACAATGCAAATAATGAACAAACATGAGTAGCACTCAGTTTTGTGTCAAAAAGATGTCAGCCACCATAGGGCCGTAAAAAGCATTCTTACATTTGTAGCGATTATTCTTGATCGACTCCATTATTTTCTTTTTTAACTTGTTCGAACTCGAGTGCTCTTCACTTACCGCAGCGAATATCTTCAGTTTTTTCGCACGATCGGTGAGAATTTAGTGTTGTATATTTTCACTTCAATCGTTGAATATAACACATGATTGGTTTGTTACAGGAATTATGGTTTTTTGATTATATCTACTGGAGCTGTAAACATGGATGTACCGTCGATGCCAACTTCTTCCAGTAAGTCTGAAATTATCAGAAATAAATCAATGATTCGGCCTGATACAAAAATTTTAGGAAAAACTTTTTTTTTTATATTTAAAGACATAGTTCCACTGAAATTATTTATCAATTTTGATTTAATTGGAAATGACTTTGTCAGCGACATAATATTGATAATAGTATACGATGTAACATAAGTACAGCTTTTATTTTGTCACTTTGAGGTAAATAGGTATATCCACGGAGAATAGTAATTCCTCACGATCAAGTCAATTGGTATATTATTTACAAACACAAAGTTAAAGATAATAAATAGATAGAGAGAATATGAATGCACTTACGCCACCAAAAGCTGGACTGTTAAAAGCGACTTTTTAAAAAACTGATTATAAAAGTCCAAATATTACAATCAAAATGGTTATCTGTTTCAATAGGTCTCGGTTGGACGATCTTGTTAAGGATCGAGAGATGTGAAGATTCTTTCTTTCTTTCATGGTGACTTCGTATGCCAATACGGAACCTGCATTTCCTATTTTATTTTGTTAAAATTAGCGTTGTGATTGTGGAGAACTGTTAAAGTTTTAGTGAAAACATTATTTAAACATATGTAAACGTAAGTTTCCTTATGATAACACGAAGACTCAATAAAAAGCAGGTCTATAGTCGCTTAGGAGAAAGCCAAAAAGAATATCGAGAAAACATCAGATTAGGCGTCTTTAATTCGTGTAGTGAGGGGGAAGTAGTTTTTTCTGTCTTTGTCTAAAAAACATTAAATGTTTTATAAATAATTAAAATAAAAGAAATAGAGAGTCGAACGAAATCACAATTTCATTTGTGCTTAAACAAGGTCACAACACGAAGCCAGTTAATTATCTACCTCAGATGACATGTCTGTCCATTTGCCCGGTATCGGCATCAACATTCACATTCCCACGCGTGCAGATGCTCGCTCTCACCCCATGTGCGTTTTGCTCATCCGATTGTTCGTTATTTAACTAATTACTAGATATTGATGATACTTGTTAACATGACGTTACAACGATGAACTAGTGTGAAATTAGTATCATAATTGACATCCGTTCAAACGACATCTTTTAGAAATAGATTTTTTTAGATTAATTTTGTATGAATATAAAAAATCAAATATGTGTTACATTCTACAAAGAAAAAAAATACTGTACTATTTTTCTTTTTTTTAAAAGTCTACTCGAAAATATACTTAAAAAACACGTTTTCTAAAGAAATTAATGAAAAATTACATTTGAATTACGATTAGTCATAGACATTATAAAAAATGTACTATAACACACAAACATAATAACAATCTCCGCTTTTTATAGTTTCTAAGCTCAGCTCTCTGGTTGATTGGTAGAGAATGACTAATGGCATTAAGCCTGCCATATGTGCCGTCTTATGTGCAAAAAGTATAACACAAAAAGTAGTTTAAAGTATTTTCTTGTTTAATATGAATTACTGTCAATTTTAAAATATTTTATTGTTGTGGGAAACGGCCGATAGCCTAACACGATGAGGGTGGTGATGTTCCGAGATAATTGGCTCGACCAACCCCGCAGCGTCACGCAAGCGCATGCACAGGTGACAGTTCGCACGCTTCAACCTCATAATGCAACTCATAATTCAACATATTAGCAATAAAATGTATGTTCTTAAATCGACACTGTAGTAGTTCTCTGTTACTGTACTGTAGTTCTGCACACTCGGCGACAATTTACGCGATTTGGGTAACTTTTAGATTTAATAATTAAACTAGTTATTATTATAGAATCAGTTTTTTATGTTAGTTTTTCAAAAACATTGTAAATGTACCTAAGCCAAGGTTCAAACGATGGATCGTTACCTGAAAACTATACTCCACTTTACCGCGTTAAAATGCAACGAATAAAAACAGCTGCCGTAATCGTCATCAAAAATCAATTCACACACAAACGAACGGATCACTCTAGTGAGTTGTGTATAAGAAACCTGTCATTATAGTCTGTTTATTGAGATAAGACTAGCCCGGCCCACTTCTTGGCTTTTATTCTACATTGTCTACGGGCCGATGCTTTGTGAATCTTTTTTTTATACTACATTGGACACCGCGCTTCCTGCCTCGCAAGTGAATTCAATGCCTTTGTGCCTTTTTGACTACAGCCGTGTTTGGGTATTTAATAAAGGCGTATTATCCCATGAAATGTTAAACGGAGTCGTGGGATTGCAGAATGATGAACACGGGCAAAAAGATTTTTTTTATGGGATCCGAGTCGGAATACCAATGGTTGTTTTTACCGTACTTCCCTTTTGAGTTTGCATTGAAGGGTTTTAATTTAAGTTAGGTTAAAATTATTTTTAATGTATGTACCCAATAATTATATTTCAATGTAAACTTTCTTTGATCCCTAATAAATAATTTTTTAAAGTATCTAAAAATATCTAAATGCAAACGCATTGAATTAACATTCAGTTTATATTTTTTTTCCTTCATTTCGTAGGTTGTAACAACATAGAATTTATTGTTTTAAAGTTTCATGGTCACTTACATTATCTTAATACATATATAATAAATTACGTGTCACGTTGTTTGTCCGCGATGGACTCCTAAACTACTTAACCGATTTTGATCAAACTTCGTAACTATATGTTATTTGATCTAACTTAAAATATAGGATAGGTTTTATTTCAATTTATAACACAGCAACGCGTGGCTGGGTCAGCTAGTAGTAATATAAGTTATATTTTACGGGATTTTTACCATGTACCTTGTTTTTATCACGGAGCTCCGTCATCATGGCACTTGCAACAGTGCCGAAATATCGTAAACTCAATACAAACAAAAACAAGGTACATGGTAAAAATCCCGTATATAACTTATATTACTATAATAACATAGAATTTATTTACTGAAATTGTATATTTACTTTATTTATACAGAAATAAATTATGTATCGGTTATTATTATGATTTTGTAAAAGATGGTCTACAATATAATCAGCAATATTAACCAACTACACTTAGTCTATTAGGTATTTGATTATACTAAAGTAACAATTAAAAGTATATTTATTAGTCGACACCCCGTTGGTTTGTGAACTCAAATTGTTTATTTCGCTTACAAAAGTATTTAGTTTGTTAAACTTTATGTTTCGCGATATTGGTCACTAACATACAGAAGTTCAGTAACTGTTCGCTCAGTATACTTTGCGGAGTTAAGTAAACAATCATGTATTGTAACAGTGTCTAAAATATGCTTTATAAATGTATACTTTAAATTAACATATAATTTAAATTCGTAGATGGTTATAAGCTACAAAATAACATTTCAAGTCATAATTAACAGCTTATACGTATATTATCTCACTATTGGAATACAAATCGTTATACGGTTAGGAGAAAAGACGGTGACAATCTTTAGCGTTAACGGGCTGGAGGATTCCAAACCGTAACTGACTGCAGATACCAACGAGGCTATTTTTAACTACTCTCCCCGAATACAAGGATCTAGAGATAGCTATTTTTTTTACGTCACTCATACGACGGACCAGCATATTGCGCAAGTTATATAACTTTCGTAATTGCGGGATGAACGCGTTAATGCTGCACCCTTAATTTTTCTTTAACAAAGTGCCCTGTGTTATTACCAAACAAAAACGTTGGCCTTTTCGCAGTTATTGAGGGTAATCAAGGGGAGTGTACAATCCAAGGGCGTGGCTACCCCTGCGGTGACACTCAACACAGGCCCAAAGCTATGATTTATAACTGGTTTATTGTTGGATGGCGCAACCAATGCGCATTTACGTAGATGTAAATTAAAGACCTTTCATTCACAGAAGTGAATAAGTGATGGTTTTTTATTTATAAATCCGCATTTTTATTGATTCATTAAAAAAATAAAAAAGCCAATTACATTTTTTTAATATTTATTCTAATATTTGTTCAAAGTGAATACATGAACTTATATAATAAATTGATTTTTGCGGTCTGTTGTACACATCGTTATAACAGGTCACAGCGATTTCACTAATTTTTGGCGTATAATAGAGTATCATAATAAATCTAATGTCTTTTGTCAAATTTACTCTTTGGATGTTGGATCGTTGGCACACACCGCAAAGGAAAAGGCTGATTTATTTGCCAAATTATTTGCTGAATATTCGCGTTTGGATTCTGGCAAATCCGGTTAATCAAATTGTGGTACTTTCATATCTGAAACTCGTATTAAACAAACCGAGGCAAGAAAAACATTGCCGCCCAATACTAACTCCAAATGCTTGAGTCCATTGAGAGGAGGGCCTAGAAACTCATCGGCAATGACGATCTTTTTAATAATGAGCTAAAAAGCCTTAAACAAAGACGGAAGGTAGCTAGCCTATGCGTTTTTTATAGGATACATTTCGGAGAGTGTGCAGCAAAATTGCATAGCCTTGTCGTCCCCATTTTTTCATCGGACAACCAGACTTACAAACAGGCGCCACCGTTATATAATTGATATACCAAAGAGTAACACTAAGCGTTTTGGTTCCAATTTTGTTAACCGTGTCGCTAAAGAGTGGAACTTTTACTGAGTCTGTGTTTCCTGATAAAAACAATTTAGGGATCTTCAAATCACGAGTGAATAAATATCTTCTAGGCAGGCACGTCACATCCTAGATCGCATCGTCGCTTAACATCAGGCAAGATAGAAGTCAAGCTCTTACCTATTCACGGTAAAAAAAAACTGATATACTTAAAACTCTGTAGTCGCACGACGTCCTCTACGTTGATAGGCATTATTTAAAAAATTATCTATCTGATTTTCAAATCATGAAAACGTGCATTGTATATATTTTATTCTTATTATTCAAGTATTTCTTATATAGTACTAGCCGACCTAACCAAGCGTTGCTGTGGCTCAGTTTTTATAATTTGTTATATTTTTAAATATAAATTAAGATGAACCCGTTCTTATGTTCTAAGGCAAATCAATTCAATTCGGCAAAATGAAAAAATGCATTAGAATCGGTTGAGAAGTTTAGGAGTTCATCGCGGTCAAACACTTTGACAGGAAATCTTATATCCTAAACAGATAGATAAATATTATCATTATAGTATAATTCTTTATTATTGTATCCAAAGAATAACATAATGATAATAATATTGAGCTAGGTACCGAAACCTCGACAGACCCGTTTTATTTTTCTTGAGATTTATTCAAATTTTTATTCAAATATTTCTTGAGATGACGCCAACGCCATATCTTTATGTAATACTTTTACAAGTATCGATAAAAAAACAGTAACGTTTTTATTGTATTTTTGTTTTTTAAGCATTTAACTACTATATTTATGACCTAAGAAATTATTGCTAGAATTAATTTATTTCCTATCTATATTTCTTTCAGACAATCTAAATGAAACTAACACATTGCAAAACTTATATCGCTTACATACACTACTTCTTCCGAACTCTAATATATGTTTTCTTGGAATAAAAATTTCATTCACTTATTTCATTATAGATCGCATCTTATACGACGTCCCTTGCGCGGTCTGTCGAGATCATTCATCAGGCAAGCACTACGGCGTTTTCGCCTGTGATGGGTGCGCGGGGTTCTTTAAACGATCTGTGCGAAGAGACCGACGGTACGCCTGCAAGGCCCGGACGCCAGGAGCTTGTCTGGTGGACAAGGCACACAGAAACCAGTGCCGTGCTTGTCGGCTCGCCAAATGTCTTGATGCCGGCATGAACAAAGATGGTAAGTCTTGTTCAAAAAAGACGGTGACTAACTGAGAAAAACATCTATGAAAGTTTAACTTGATAAAGTTAGATCAAATTTCCTTTCATCCTTCGGTAAGTATTTTTCAACTGACGTGCCGTGGGCTTCACTCAGCCTTTCTGTAAATGTCACAATACTCAACGAGCCGAAAATCAAATTCATATAAAATGTACTAATTTGAAGAGTTCGCTGATGCGTCGTAAGCGCGGTTGGCCTATGATTGCGGAGGTTAAACAACTTACCCAAGGGTCATAGGAAACTGATCAAAACTTTATAATAACAAGCTAATCTGTACTTCGTAGAGTGCACTTTAGATCGTTGGTCTCGATTGCATCTGCTGTCGTTAGTCTACACTGTCAAGTAACCCACCAATTACGATCAATTCTCTAAACAGTGGAGAGATTAAATGGACTAAGTGGTATCAATATTACACATACCCAATGTTATTGAAAAAGTCTTATAGCTTGATATCCATAGATGCGCTCTCTAAACACAATGAAGAAGTTACTTCACAATGTTTTCTGCAAACTATAAACTTTCAGTTCCATAAGCTAGTGAAAATCACTCATTCGTTACGACTGCAGAAGTCATTTTATTATCTATCTTATACATTTATCCATACCCCTGTCGTAAGTACGACTTCCTCTTTTCTCTTAAACAATAGTGTCGATTGTTAAAAAACTTTGTACTGAACAAAATCTTACTCACAGAACTTAGTTTTTCTGGGTTAACTCTTATATAAGGAAATCTTTGTTACAGCTGTTCAACATGAAAGGGGCCCTAGAAATTCAACAATACGGCGCCAAATGGCGCTATTCTTTAAAGATCCAGTGCCAACTACCGATTTGGGTAGACCAGTTGCTCCCATCTTAGACCTAGCTCTACCAAAGCAAACAGTACTGCAACCGCCACCGCCTTCTATATCCTTACTCCAGAATCCTTATTCATACAGCAGACTAAAATTTTCAACACCTCCTCTTATGCCACTTGATATCCCATCCCCGCCCATGTCAGCATCATTACTGACTCCATCCGAACCTGAAGCAATTTGCGAATCAGCAGCGAGGATTTTATTCATGAACGTCAAATGGGCGAAAAATGTGCCAGCATTCGCTACGCTTTCTCTACCAGACAGACTACTATTATTGGTAGAATCGTGGAGAGACTTGTTTGTTTTGGGTACCGCGCAATTTCTTTATCCTGTGGATTTGAAGATACTTTATGATTCAACCAACTCGAGAATAAATGAAAGGGATGTAGATGCCTTCGAGTCAGCTTTGTCTGAATTGACTCATCTCAGACCAGATACCAATGAATACGCATGTCTGAGAGGAATAGTTCTATTTAAGACCAGTTTTAACGACACTGTTGATACCAGCCCAAATCACATTGACTTCAAGAGGTTACAAGATTTACCCGCAGTAGCTGCTTTGCAAGATCACTCCAGGATTATACTTAATGAGGTAACTAAATGTACTTTAGTGGGACTAAAGTTAAATTTTCCGACTTTATTAAGATTATTCAAATGTTACAATAGCATATAGACAGAAGAAGATATACTTATGCTTTCATTATTCTACTAGAGTTATTACACTTTAGTTAGAAGGTGTATTTAGTTAAATGACATATTTACCTTCGGGTCAAGATATGAAAAAACGAATTACTTTTATATTACCGTCGTGTGCCGCCATTTTAAAGGAAAACATATTTTATTTGTTACAGTATATAACCCGCACGTATCCTCTAGCGGTGACACGAGCGGGCCGTCTTCTCCATCAGCTTAATAACATAAGGAGAGTCCCAAGCAGTATCATCGTTGAGTTATTCTTTCGATCTACCATTGGGGAAATATCTATTGAAAAAATTATAAGTGACATGTATAGATCAGAGAAGGAGATTTTGTAACCGTAAGCAGTTTTGTAAAAAAATATTAATGATATCAAATCGACATCAGATTTGCACAGGGCGAAAAAGCAAGCGATTGTGTTTTTGAGTCTAGTCAGTCTAGACTCAGTCTAGTCATGGAAGTATGAATATAAATGGATAATGGCTGGGCTGTATTAATTATATATATATACATATATATCCATTTATATAACTGGAAAAGTTAGATTATAAGTAGCAATTTAAAATGGCATTTTCCTCTTATTAAATTATCTCTATTGTATTGTTATTTGATAAAATAAAGCAATCCTTAATAGTACAATTTTTCATATTTATTGATTTTTTCGATATTACTCTGTAAGACTGAATGTTTGCTAACAATGAAAAAAACATAACAGTAATTAATTGCAATGATCAAACGCAGAATTATTTCAAGAGTATCTATTGTAAATATTAGGATTTAAATTAAACATAACTAAATTAAGAACTGGTGCCTAACAGGATTGATTTGAACACATCTCGTATATTTTTATTATCCGTAAAGCGAAGCTGATTGAATTGGGTACTAGTATGGTCTAGTCATGTTATCAAAGAAAATGAGTATAAGTAGAAGTAGGATAATTTACTTACTACACACTTAAAAATATTGCATTGATTATTTAGATTTTGTACTTATAATTTAACTGATTGTAGTATTTTAACTCGGGTTTACATGTGTAATATTTTTCTAACCTCTTTTATTTAAATAATATGAATTTACTTAATATTTTAATTCACAGAATTAATATGTGAATTCTTAATATGAGCTACAATATAAGATAATAGAAAATGATTTTATTTAACATCAGCATTAACAATGCAATCATTGAAACATCTTATACCGAGAGGAAGCCGCAAGAAATACTGCAACGGCTGTTTGTGCTCGCTTTAAATATGTGCTACATTTCTTGAAAAACAGATTTTTTTCTGGAGCTACCACAAATTCATCAGAACTATTTACAAAATTTGAATTAGCAACGTAGTTATTGATGTAAATGCCGTTTATTTAATAATTTTTAATTATTTAATAGTCTTTGCCCTTAATAGAAACGGAAATATCTTGATGCCACATATATTCAACCAAAACATACCAAATTGCGACGTATCACGAAATTTGTGGCAATCGGAATCAGCCCATCTTGAACATAATGTATGGAATAAAAGTAAATTTTAGTACTAGCGACGTGTGTAGATATCTTCTAGGTCTTCTCATCTTTTGGCCAGAGTTGTTGATATCAGTTCGAGCAATACAAACTTAACTTAAAATATAACATGTAAAATAGTGTAAATATAAGTTCATAGCATATTTTTAAGTGTCGTTATGTACATAAGTTGTATAGCATAATATGCAAATAAATTTTGAATTATTGCAATATTGTTCATTCTATCTTGTTTTTCCTTTTCAGTATTTCAATTGACTAAAAATGTTACTAGAGGAGCAAATAGATCACTGTACACACTCTTCCGTATATGTTTCACACATTAACTGCGACAGCGCCAGAAAGAAACTTACTCCCAGTGCTATATGAGTCATATACTTCCTGTATAAAGAATGCCAGCTTTAGGTTACGCCCTTTATTTTCCCGTATCATTTCCCAACTCCAAAATTCCTGAAAAACACGAACTTAAGAGACTCGATGTCGCCGTGTCGTTTAGAGCAGGCCATGTCCTCTAAAACTGACCATAATTTGTAGTCTAAATACGAACATACGGCTGATACCAAGCTTTTGAAGTGTGAAATATGACCGACGGCCTCATACCCACTTTGTGCTAGGCGCAAGACTGCAATTTGATAATGAACACGAAAAAATATGTAAAATTGGGTGAAATCGAAAGAAGTTTTCTAAAATTCCAAATTCAAAGTAATTGAAAAGTTGAAAAAAGAAAAGGTTTTATGTAACAGTATTTATGGTCAGACTAGTTATACAGCTTTGGTCGCCTTGGGATCTAAGTGATAGTTCAATAGTTAGAAGTTATAATTAAAATTATTGATTTTACGGGATCTTACTCCCCGTGCCGCATAGAACTATACGTTCTATGCGGCACGGGGAGTAAGATGCTAGGAATGGGTTATAGGTAGGTACATGTCTCTTTTTGAGACATCGAGTGTTTGACTTTTATAATATTTATAAAATTAGAAGTGGATTAATAAATACTAATCAACAAAACATGATCATTTTGTCTTGCTTGTCATTAAACATATCAACACAAATAACAATAACTTCTTATGATATCAAAGTAAACTACGGAATTATTATTAAGATACATTAAACAAACTCTCATATAAATGTCTTTGCTTAACCAAGCAAATTAATACCCATGTTGTATTTTTCGTATAACAACAAAAAACTTTGATTGAGGTCAGATTTAAATCAAATAAAAATAGTTATGCTTCTGTGCGTTACGCAAAAATAATTGCCTTTATTGTTTTTTTCTAAAATTAAATATATTTGAATTAAGAATATCGCGAATATAGTTATCTCTTATTTACGTATACGGGAATATAACGAAACCGCCCGCGCACCGCGCGTAATATTAGACTCAAATATGACGAAATACTTCCCATAACGCAGTGAATGTAAGGGCTCATATACCCAATGATGCACCAGAAGTGGAGTAGGTCCTGAAGATCAAGACATAACCCCTGAATAGCGTAGGTCAACTACTGCATTTTTTTCTAATTTCACTAATAATTGACAACGCATACGGAATACGGAAAAATCCTTTGTGGATTCTACCACTACTATTTTTATAAATAACAAACTTTCAGTTTGCCGTTAGGAAAGTGGGGAAATTACCATGGATTACGAACTGAAATGTACTTACTTACATCATCGCAATTGAGTGTAGATAAATAGTTATCATAATGTTTATACCTACATTACTTTAAATACTTAGGCATGTAAACGAATATCGTATTGTCTTTCAATCCGTCTTAGTACAGTAAGTATATGTACCTAGGTATTTTAAATGTAATATTACTAAAACGTATTATATACATATTCATTAAAGTCACAGCAAAAAATAAAAAATATTCTTTTCGAAATGGCAACCTTTGGCTTTTATACTGGCCTTTAATCTGTCTGCCCAAGAATCTATGGATTTAAGCACTGTTTCCATGAACAATTTCGCCACTGCTTGCTTCAGAAATTCTACCTATATCTTTTGTTTCCTTAGATCTGAATCATGTCTTTAAGTAGTCTAGGAACTTTAGTAACGTTACCACATCGATCCAGTGTTCTTTGATGTTACTATTACACTTCGGAAACGGATTTTGAAGAGAAAGTAAAAATATATTTAGACGGAAAAAAACGGACGAAATTTTTTGTATTTCGAATCCCGTGACGGACGTAATTATCTACAACCACGATGTGCGTTACATTACATCGCATGCATCAAAACCCGTTACGGTATTTGAGAGTAAATTTGAAACAAGTTAACTATAAAAATGTCTAAATATTACTTACTTATCCATTTAACGAGTGTCTGTTATAAAAAGCCAAAAACGACATAACTTGTCTTTCTTGTCATAGCTGAAATTTTTGAAAAGCAAATGACGTCTGTGCATGACGTCATAATCTGTTGGCAATGCGTCTGTCTCGACGTCCGACATGTGTGCCTGCGTATATTGTGTCCAAATCCCCGATTAATCTCCAACTTTTATGAGCTTTTGTTCACTCCCTTTCACGATTTTTTGCGTTGCCCTTGTTCAATAACAATGCATTCGAGATTCTCAAATAAATATCAACTGTAATGTCACCGTGTAAGCATCAATTCAGCTTAAACAAAACAAAACCGAAAGTCAGAGTATTATAGTTTTAAAAACGAAGCCGTTAAAGTCGTATTTTCTTTAGAAGAGCTCGTGATGGAGGTTACCCTTATTAACTTCTAGAGTTTATAGTCTTTTGGTCGCGTCAATTTGTGTATTGTCATTTTGACATAATAGCTATGCCATCCCTACGGTTTATTGGTTGAATCCCGATGACAGTTACTTCGGCTTTTTGACGATTTCCCGTCCCTCTTTTTTTTGAGCTATAGTGTGAGATAGAAGGAGGATTTACTCCGAAATGAAGCGAACAATATTTCGCCTACTTAGCGAAATATTGTTCGGTTATTGAGTGATGCAGTACAATGGGGTAACAGTCCATTATGTTGATACTGCATCAGTCTGGATTCTGATTTAGTGATAATAATTCATACCTAATGTGACTTTATTATCATTGAAAACTTTAAAACAATTGTAATACAATAAAGTCTCTACTTTATGTTTTTAATACAAATACTACTATAAAAATAAAAAAACAAGATTCTTGCGTTTTAAAATGGACCTTTTAGATTGGTGCCTATTTAGGATTACCAAGCAAAATCCTACTTTTTCACTCTTTCTTAGATATTTGGAGTTAGGAATGTTTTATTTTTGTTATTGTATTTTTAGTTGTTGTTTTTTATTAATTGAAGATGCTTTATTGTACACACAGGAACTCATTAATGATAACATTAACACAAGAAGATGTCCATATGGCGGCATTATCACTATAAGCGATTACTTCCAGGCAACCTTGAGATGTACGGAAAAGAAATCTATGATAGATGGCGGTGAACAGTCGTCGTCACTTACTTAAATTCATTTTGGTAAACAGCATTTACAAGTTCTATCGTGTTGGTGCGCCATATTACTCAAGATTTAGTATTATTAGCTTACGAAATAAGTATCTCGATAAGTTCTGCAAGCGCATATTGGAAACATACTAGCAGAAAGTATATTTATGTATAATAACTTGGGTAAAAAAATCAACTTACTTAAGTTTTGTGGTCAATTTGTAAAAAAAGTATTTTTCCGCGGTATGTCGTAGCTTGTGTGAGTTGTTGCTTAGTTTTTACTCTAAACTTACCAAATAAACAAAGAGACAAAGTAGAAATATACACTTCTACGGTTTTGTATACAAACTTAAATTTCGTAATTTAGTGCAGTCATTGAAGCAATATTGCTCCGATTTTTTTTACTGTGAACCGCATTGCATACAATTTTGGAATTAGGTTCATCTTACCCTTCACTTCAAAAGTGAAAATGATTTGAACTCCGCAACCACCCTGGGGGTGGTTGCCACCCCATCTCGGGGGTGAATTATTTTTTTGCAAAATAATCGGATATCGATAGAAGGCCCAATTTTTAGTAAAAAATCATCTATAAAGTTTTTAAAAATTCCAATAGTTTTCGAGTTATTGAAAATTCGCAATTTTTTCACGTTTTTCATCGGTTTTTTGCAAATATCTCCAAAAATATACGTTTTATCGAAAATTTTATAAAGAACAAAATTGTCGCAGGTAAAACAATGAACAATTTGGTTTTTTATAAAGTATTCTAAGTGCAATATTCAGCTAGATATTAAAGATCAAAGCCGTTTTTTATTTTGTGTGAAATTTAATCGATGTGGTCAATGCCATCTAGCGGCGAGCAGATGCATTTTATTTGTAATGCTTGAAATAAGCTTAAAAATGAGCACTATTAAAAGTCTTTTGCACGTAAAATAAGTGAGCTGTATTGCAAATAAGGGGAGCATCTAATGTATTTGCTTTTTAATCAATGGGTTTCATAAGTGCCATTTCCACAAAAATTAAAATTAATCGTATTCCGCCTAGAATTAACTTTATTATGAAGAGTTTGATAGATAGTATCAGTTTGGCTGCTTCAGGACACATATTTTTAAAAAAGTCCCTATTAAAAAAGAAACAAAATTTCGAATTTTGAAAAAACCCACTTTTTTTCATAAATTGTAGAATGGAATTGGATCCCATGGATCAGCTTCAATGGCGCAATGTCTTTTACGCCATAACTTCCAGAGTTCCTTACCGATTTTAATATTTTTTGTGTGAAATCGAATCAACAGATTTAGGACCAGATTGTAACGGAGCCCGAATTTTGAAATTCGCAAAAATTCCCATCGAAACCAAAAAAATAATTTGTCTTTTTTTAGGTATTACGCTCCGCTCCAATATATGGTGCTAGCGTAGCTTTATGCTTAGCGACTGCATCACCTAGTATCTCAAAAATAACGACAGATACGAAAAAAAGTGTACAGATTATAAATTCTGGTATTTTTTGACAAACAATTTGGTTTTTTTGTTTTTTCTGTCAAACAAAAATTGACGGAGATATGATTGTTTAAAGAGCGCGTGGCAGCGCAATCATAGCCTCTCTTAAGCTCTTTAACCCTTCACCGTTTTAGAAAAAGGGTTTTTTACTATATATTGCAATGAAGGATGTTGTAGCTCTCTTAATTACCTTTACAATGGTTTTTTATAAATTGTGATAGCATGAAAAAGGAGTTATGGTCCAAAAACTTATCATATTTTTTTCTACTTAGTAACTGAAAATTTCGGAGTGTGAATATTTGGAGCAATGTGAAAGTACGCAGTATAATAGAGACCCACAACTATTGTAATATGGCTCATATATTTTGGAAACGTAGGCATGAATACATACCAACGTTCTTATATGTATTTATAACACATTTGAGTGAAGGGGCCAACGAAAAAGCCATGTGATCAGCTGTGCGTGCACCGTTTATTCGTTACTAGCTTTCCGCCCGCGGCTTCGCCCTCGTGGAATTCGGTTATATTGCGGTATACAGCACAACTATAAGAAAACTTCTCATGCCCACGGAAAAATCTAAGATGGGCGATGTAACGCTGGATACAAAATTCATATAATTCATTCCACTTCTTACGTATCTTAAATAAACACTTCGTTACCACGTTTTAAAAAATACCCAGCGCCATCTTTCGCATTCCTCTAGAACTTGTAACGAGGCGCCATAGCTATATTGGCGACTCGTTGCTTTCATTGCGCTCTTCTCTGGCCATTTCTCATATTTTCTTTTCTCTTGGTTTCCTATCTTAAATTTACTGTCTGTCTCTTTTTATTTGTTTTATTTAAAGTTCGAAGTTCATTCTTACCAGAGTCAGCGCGTAGAGCGGTTGACTCACCGATAACAATAATTTAAATATATTTATAGTGCTGAGCAGTTATAATAAGCTCACAAGTATAAAAGCTCATATGCATAATTCACAAGTTTTCCTGTATATGTATTCTGTACCACCAGTTCCTGTTATATAAAAGTCTATAAGTTTCTTTAAGGCACTATTGTAAGTAGCCCTACCTTTTATAATATATTTTAGTGATAAATGTGAAATTGTTTTTGTATTCAGTGTAATTTACCTTTTTTTATATAATTGTTTCAGTTGTACCTTAATTCCTTAAATATAAAAACAAGTGACTCAAGGTCACTCAGGTGCTTTTATTTCTCCGGCTGCACCCCGTCACAAACTAAATAGCGTAAGCTATCATTCCACTTCTTACGGCTTTTTAAAAATACATCGTTACCATGTTTTAAAAAAGTCGGTTTTTTTTTTTTTTTTTTTTTTTTTTTTTTTTTTTTTTTTTTTTTTTTTTTTTTTTTGCCTGTAAAGTCGGTTTTACGGGCGAAGATTTTACGTGACAACGTCTTTTTCTTGGTAGAATATTTATTGATATGAATATAATTAAATTGCACAATGCGCGCGGCAGACCGATCATAGTTGAGTGGGAGAGAGACGCAAGGCATTCGGCGGGCCTCTCTCTCGTTCGGTGACTCATCGTAACGTTACCGAGCGTTACACTTTTTCATAAGTGACTCCCAGCCGCAACCAATTTATAAGACGTTATCACGTCAAAAACACCCAGCGCCATCTATCGCATACCTCAAGAACTAAATAGCGTAAGCTATCATTCCACTTCTTATGTATTTAAAAAAAACACATCGTTACCATGTTTTAAAAAACACCCAACGCCATCTATCGCATACCTCAAGAACTAAATAACGTAACTAATACTTATACCAATTAGTAATTCGTTGACTTTAGTGATTTCAGGATAAGTAGATGTAAAAAAAACAATTTAGACGATAAAACAAATTGTACGTCATCCCTCGAGAATTCCTCATTTTAGAGGATTCATTTTCGTATCATTTAGCTTCAAAATTTACATGTTCATATTCGTTTGCAATATTTTATGTTGTTTTAAACGACACACAGCGCCATCTACAATCCATCCATCAAGCAAACAATATTTTTGTTTTTCCTCGGGAATATCAATTTTTCCAGGATAAAAAGCACCCTATTATTTAATCTGGACTTTTATCTTCACGTCTGCAAAATTTCAAAGCAATAGGTTCAGTAGTTACGGCGTGAAAGCGGAACAAACAAAAAAACAAACAAACAAACTCACTTTCCGATTTATAATATTAGTAAGGATAATGTGTAAATTTGATAATTATTACAGAGAATATAAAATATTACTTACTCTATACTTACATCTTTTTATATCATACCGAAGTATTTTTCTGTGACTTTTTCAATTTAGGGATTGTTTGCAAGGGTTGTAAGATTTTCAAGGGGTTGAAAATGATTTTAATATGAAGTAATTATGTTAGAAAATACTTTACTTACAATTTCACCAATGTCAATTGTCATCAATTGTCATCAATGTCAATTTTTCCATTAAGAGGTTGTTTACACCCCTTTAAAGTAATAGGCGGAGCTCAGATCATTTTCACTTTTGAAGTTAAGGGCAAGAAGAGCATAATTCCAAAATTCGATGCAAATCGGTTCACAGTAAAAAAATTCAGAGGTAAGACCCTATTTTAGATTTATATTTGCTAAAAATAAAAGCTTTAGAAAAAAACCATGCATTTTAATGAACCATACTATTTATTCTTCAGAAAAATAACAGACCAATTATCTTAAAAAAAAAAACATTTATTAAAATACCAATTTTATCAAAACTCATAAACTTCGTTCATTTGCAATAATCCGGTCTAGAACAGGGACACTTTTCTGGAGTTTTCAGACCCTTGGCCATCTGCTTTATGAAGGGGTGGACTTCATCACTGAAGAATGGCCTGCGGTCACAAAATAATTACATAAATGTATTACTAAGTATCTGTAGGTGTGTTACTCATATATAAGGGGATTGTTACTGCTAATTGCTAGATAATTCCGAAACTGTCCCGAAAATAGTTAAGAGATAAAATGATCAAAATATGTTATTTCAACGGTTTATTTGGACGGTTGCAAGGTGATAATTTTGTAATGATAAATTAACTCCCCCAATTTACTGGCAACAGTGACCTTTAACACACTTAAATGACGTCGTCCTAAGGTTTTTTGCTTTGAATATTTATAGAAAAAGTACGTCATTTAATAACTCTATCATACGTGTGCAAGGTATACAATGATAAAATCGGAACTCGACGTTTTTGGTCAGCATTAACTGTTTTCGGCGACTGTAAAAATGATGTACTCTGCTTGTGATGTGTTTGTGTGCTGTTAAATTATATTGTTTAATGCTGTAATCATTTTGTTTCTAATGTATTGTTTTTGGCTGTATGTTTATGTTGTTTTTATAATGTCGTTTGTTGTCTTGTTGAGTACATTGTGTAGGGTTGCATCCATTTTATTACTATACTTTTAATTTAATATATTTATGTGTACAAATCAACTAGATCTTGTTGAAATCAATTTTCGATGGAAGTTTGCATAGTAATGTACATCATATATTTCTTTTAGTTTTATTATTCTCTTATTTTAGAAGTTACAGGGGGTTACACAGATTTAACCACTTTGGAAGTGTCTCGCAAACAATTCAGTTTAGAAAAAAATTATATTAAAAACCTCAATATCATTTTTGAAGACCTATCCATAGATACCCCACACGTATGGGTTTGATGAAAAAAATGAGTTTCAGTTCTAAGTATGAGGAACCCCCGAAATTTATTGTTTTTTTTTCTATTTTTGTGTAAAATCTTAATGCGGTTTACAGAATACATCTACTTACCAAGTTTCAACAGTACAGTGACATATGGACGGGCAGACAGACAGACATGACGAATTCATAAGGGTTCCGTTTTTTGCCATTTGGCTACGGAACCTAACGCACGATACTTCAAACTAATTAATTTATATTATTGTAATCAGTACTACCACAAGCACCCAGACCCGATAAAATTGTACGCTATTTAAGCATTGTTGTAAGAATAAGCACACTTTATATTTATACAAATTTTACCGCTGAACGGATTCTCGTGATCGTGACGTTTGCTGGAAGAAAACTCATGTTTGATTTAAGTTCGTTAATTCAAAATACTTTTGATCAAGTCTTTTTTTTATACATTATTAATAATAAAACTATCTAAAGCTAACAATTCATCCCCTCTTCTCCATAAAATAGCGTAATCTTTGTAAATCTTATATGCCACGCGACTTGTTTTCTAACAAATGAAACCATATTTTGCAAAATATATGGTGCTGTTACTGTATTAATTATTTTTATAAAATTTACATACCGGCAGAGCATCCTGTTGATTTCTTGCTGATATTCTTCTGTGGCGATCTTTGCTTTCTTAATTTGATCTAATTCTTCTTGTCTCGCTCTTTCCTGATAATAAAATAATAGTGATATAATTATTTCTTAGCTAAAGTAAGTGAAGATATGCATTCCAATTAAAAATATTAGTTAAATATATTGATTTAGACCGAATCCACGTCTTTTTGTGATGATACAAACAAAGCTACTGCTTTATTTTTAAGAAAATTAAATAAAACCAACTTTAAAAATCAACTTAAGAAGATACATTAAAAGGTTAAAAACAATTTGAATATAAAACAGTAATTAAGTAAATCCTTACAATATCCCAAAGAAAATTTAATTTCTTTGACGCCATGTTTATATAGGTAACTATCAGTGGCGACGCGTGCATATAACACGATTCCCATCGGGTTGCCTTGGCGATCACTAATAATTTTTTTATTATTTTCAATAATAGCTTACCCCGCTTTGTAATGTAAGCCGAAGTTCAACGGCTTTCGGATTGCAAACGCCATAATTACATTGCGCGCTTTGTAAAAATATTCTTCTATATCCCGTATACAAGATACGCAATGTATTTGAAATAGCAAACGCACACAAACACAGTTTACAATCATATGACGCGACAAGTGCGACGCGCTCCTCCGCTCCGGCAACCCGATCAAAATATTGGGAATTTACAAATGCCAAATGTATGCAAATCACTCACACATACATAAACAAATACATGCAAAAGCCTCGTAATAATTGTTTATAGATAACTCGATCTCGGATAGCCTACCAATCTTTATTTGTCTCACGTTAAGGTTTCGTTTCGCTTGAGCGTCTACTAGACGCTCAAGCGAACGAACGAACGAACGAACGAACTAGACGCCGTCTAGTTTCGCGCGACCTCGACCTTGAGGCTGACACTCGCTTGATTGATCACAAGCGAGTCAGCACGGGTTATTTATGCTATAAATTAGCATTTATGTGAATTATTGTTTATGTGAATGAATAGATGTGAAAAATAAGTGAAATTTTACTTGCCGAGTGTTGTGTTAGTCTGTAATAAATAGTTTGTTTCGTTTCCTCGTAAAGGTTTGTCTTTATAGTTTATTTAACTTTGTTATTTGTCGTGACGCGGTTAGACGAGAAATGGCGGCATTGATACAAATTGACTGTTGTCTTACAGATTACTTATTAAATGACTTAACTTCGTTCTCCAATCAATCTTTCGAAAATAAAAAATATATCATAAAAAATGGACGGGCTTGTCCCGATATAAAAATTGATTATAGGCGTAAAGACGGATTTTTCAAACATTTTCACAGTTCTATGTATGATAAATACAATTGGTGAACGGGCAGTTGCAAATTAAATAAATTATTTTGTTTTCCATGTTTGTTGTTTTCCGATACAAACAGTGCTTGGAATAAAACGGGTTTTTCAGACATTAATAATTTGACAAATTCGGCTAGGAAACATACTCAAACTGAAAAACATTTACGCAGTTGTTTATTATTACACGATTTTGGAAATAATAGAATAGAAACATTTTTCGGTAATAGTTATGAAGCCCATAATCGAAAAGTGGAGCGTAATCGAAACTTAATGAAACGTTTAATTGACACTGTTGTTCTTCTTGGAAAACAGGAGTTATCTTTCCGCGGCCATAGTGAAAACTTAAATTCAGACAATCGTGGCAATTATGTAGAAACATTGTTTTATTTGAGTAAGTACGACAGCGTTATAGACTCTCATCTTGATCAATGTTCATCTAATTCACACTCCGTGTTTACCGGTCTCTCGGGAGACATTCAAAATGATCTTATACAATGCATCGCGGCGGTAATTTTAGACGAGATTAGGTCTGAGATTAGCCAAGTTAAATTCATTTCAGTCATGATAGACGAAACCCCAGATGTTAGTCATAGGGAACAATTATCAGTCATATTTCGTTATTTAACCGAAAACGGTCTGGAGGAAAGATTTGTAGGTTTTTACGACGTTAGTGAAAGCCGGACAGCGGCTGTATTAGCGACTCAGTTGCTTAATATTCTTGAACAATATCGATGCAAAGACAAATTGATCGGTCAGACATACGACGGTGCGGCCGTTATGTCAGGTGAACGCGGAGGCGTTCAGTCTTTAGTACGGGGTCAATGCCCTCTCGCACGTTTCGTACCGTGTTATGCTCATATACTTAATTTGGTTTTAAGCAAATCCTTGGAAAATATTTCGGAATTAAAATCATTTTTTGGTCATATCAATGGAATTGTCAGGTTTTTCAACAAATCGTCGAAGCGGTCAAATCTTTTAAAACAGTTTTCCGACCGTCGTATGCCTGGAGTAGCTGAATTTATTTTTGGTTCTTGTTTTTCTATATATTATAACCCCTGTGCGAGTGACGTGTGCTTAAAACGGCTTTTTTCAAAGCCACTTTTATCATACTCGACATGCACTGTTC
Source organism: Calamotropha paludella (assembly GCA_927399485.1). Lineage (NCBI taxonomy): Eukaryota > Metazoa > Arthropoda > Insecta > Lepidoptera > Crambidae > Calamotropha > Calamotropha paludella. The sequence goes on along the minus strand of OV656803.1, from coordinate 23,516,309 downwards.
ATATAATACCAGTGATGTCATGTATGGTGAATGTGGTGAACACTAACAACTGATAAATTGCATACAACGCACGCAACGCAAGCAAATCACCAAACCTAACATTTCGTCGTAGTTATGGAAAAGGTAAACTAACACAACACATGAACACACTCAGGTCAGGTATGTAATTTATTGCATATTTTTTTATAATATGATATTTTGTTTAATTACGCATTAGCCGTTTTTTGGTCCGGCTTTACCTTCCTTTTTTTTCACCCCACGCCACTGGTAACTATACTCATATAAACTCATTCAATAATAAAATCAAACACGGTAATTTCAAAAACTAAAAAACCCGATGGCGTTACTGTGTAATTTGCAACTGAAAAACCCTAAACACCCTAGAAACTCATCATACCAACAATATTTTTAAATACAAGAAAAATATTAGCAGTCGGGAACCATTCCAGAAAAGAAATCTTAGTGAATTGAGAGCACAAGACAGGTGGCTGACTTTCTAGAATACGTTCTTAACCTTTTTTTTCATTTAAAAAGTAATAATTGCGCTAATTTTAATGGCTGACTTTGTAACTTCTGTTGGCTTTCCCAGAGTGCCAGTTTTTTATATTCCATAATAATTAAAACTTTAAAATGCGCGCCTATTTCTTTTTCACAACTCCGTGAAAGTAAAAATGTCGGTAAAGACGGGGAGAGCGTGCGAGGTGATCTTCGAAGTATCGCGCGCTATCATTGCTTGGTAGACCCCTTGTATATAGACCTCTTCGGCTCCAGCACGAGCACGAGCTTTTGCAAAAACCTGTTCGTATCGCCATCGTCAAATAATTCTATGAGAATTGAACAGCGCCCTTATCGGACGTAAAAGTAAGTAAAATTGGAAGATTGGCGTACCTTCAACAGTTTGTTGTATTCGATTTGCTGCACGAGGTTGTTCTGATGCGCCTTCCTGGCCTGCGCGTCGGTGAGCGCCTTGTGAGCCACCAGCTGCTGCAGCTGCTTGTACACCTGCCGCTGGTACTCCTCCTGCTCCTGCAACTTCTTCTTCAGCTCTTCCCGAGCGTTTGCGCGATCCTTTATCTGGTCTACCATAGCTTGGCGGACTTCCTGTGGTAGAATATATTGATTTCATAAATAATTTTACATCATCTGTGTAAAATTATAAGATATAATCCCACCTGAGGGCTCGGAGCGTAGTTTATGTAATATGGCATTGTGAATGCAAAAAATAAAATAAAAATACGTTATTGGAAATTGTGTAAAACTTTTAAATTAGAAAAAAAAGAGTTGATTCATTTATTAACAAACAAAGTTTCTAAATCTTTCGTATATAAATGAAATATATAGAAGCGTAATTCAGTTTTATAGACAATTAATGAAAATCATTATGTTCAATAATATGGGAAGATAAACAATTGTCAAAAAAAAGAAAAAACTAGTCTGCGTGTGTATTTTATGAGTAAATCTATGGGTACATATGTATGTGTATGTATGCCTCTTTATTATTATTTTTGTTTTTTAAAGTCAGCTTTTAATGCTGGCATTGATAGTCACTACGGATCTTAACCAAGTAATGACTATTATTATTCCCGGTGTTTTATTGCTGTGCTGTAATGTTCTGTGCTGTGTGTTGCTGGAATACGAGTATTTAGTACTTAAAATAGTTACTTCAGCGTATTAATAAAATGAATTACTTATTGATATAAACTCGGAATAACTAAATTTGATTAGGTAGGTCATTCATTTGCAAAGTTGCTTTTATAGGATTAAATCTAAAAAGACCACGCGCTTACTAGAGGGCGCTAGAGTACCTAATGATTGCACACGGGCGCTACATGAGCTAGAGACGTCTCTGCTGGCTACGCTATTGATTACTTATATAACACGTGGGACGAGTGTCAGAGGTGGTTCCTGGTTACCCGGTTGGTGCGCTGCGACCAGGCCAGATACTGGCAGCGGCGCTTGTCGACGGCCTCCTGGCGACGAGCAGCTTCCTCCTCAAAGAGCGTGTCGTCCGCCGTCTCCAGCCGGGCCATTTCCTGCTTCAACTCTATCATCTTCCTGTTGCACTCGTCCAGGTCTCTCTGTTACAGTTTCAGTAAAATTAGATCATGGTTACTTAGCCATAAAAGAGAATCTCCCTAATCGGGCGCTATTATAATATAAACCAGAGGGTGCCGTATTATTGGAATGTTCGGATTACTGGATGATATAGAAATAATTTCTCAAAGAGAATATGATGTGTTTGTAATTATTTTCTGCACGTTTTTATTACTGTTACACATCTCACAATTAACTTATAACATAAGCAGTACATATTTAGTTCTTACACTTCCGCGCACATTACACATTTGAATAAAACACTTTTTTACGGATTTTGCGCATAATTTATTTTATATTTAATCCTGACATAAACAGTTGAAATGTAAAAACAAAACAATTTCATTTAAATAAAATTAAAATATTGTGAAGGTTAGAAAATATATGACAACCATTATCTCGGTCATCCTGTGATCACGACTCCTGTAAAAGAGTCGAAACGTCAGGATTAAATATAAAATAAATTATGCGCAAAATCTGTAAAAAAGTGTTTTATCCAAATGTTATAAATAACATTGTTTTAAAATAATCCTTAATTAAGGTCTGTTTTTGTGCAACTTGTCCTTGATTCATAACCATGTTTCGAAGAATAATATCTTTATTATATACACAGTTTTCTTCAGGCCATGTCATGTATGAAACAATTAAATGCTTTTGGTTTTATTTTAAAGTTGTATTACTTGGTGACTTTTGTATTTCTACTGACGGCGCTGAATTATTGGACGTGTTGATCTTGATTAATAATTTTTTGATAATTTGTTTCTTTCCCTTTTAATAGTAAGTACATTTTGGAGACAAATAAGTAGATATGAATAACTTGTTTCAAAACAATGTATGTCATGTGTACTGTTCATTTATAGACTTTTACCTCCTTCCTCCTCCTAAGTTCAACTTTAGCGAGTTCCTCGGCCAACCCTTGACCGGCGAGCGAGTCCCATGTATCGGATATCAACTTGTCTTCAGCTTGCTGCTTGGCTACAGTTGCCTGTCTCTCTTCGATCATCTGCTTTCTCTCTCGCGCCGTTGCCATTCGTTTCTCGGTTCGCTGACGCTCGGCTAATTAAGATGAAGAAGTTTAGTATAGAAACAAATAAAAAAAACATATAGATCAGGAATGCGGCGAAAGTGGACCACGTGAAATCTTGTGCACGCCTAAATATTGTATAATAATTAAGTAGCTTATACTCAACAGTAGAAATACTACACTATACAATGACAAAGATAAATCTACTTGTAATGGTCAGAAGTATGAATTTTTATGTCACAATTACATTAAATCGTGTTCTCCGTCAAAGTTGTCTGTCTGTCAGTCTTCTACAGAATGTACTTTGGAGAGTGTGCTCAGGAACTGAATGTGCTTCGGAAAAATTTGCATCGGAATTACAGACGCACTGCGGGCTACTACCCTTTTTTGGTTGCTATTCCAAGGGCACCAAGCGCTTCTCAACATCTTTCATAATGCGCGAGCGTTTTAAAAAAAAAGGTTACTCCCTACTTTTGGCTTGTCCCCCGTGTTTGAGGTCTTATAACGAGTAAATCATATGTCCGACTCAATATTTTAATGGTTAAAAAGCAAAGCATATTCAAAAATTAATTAATTCAAAGAATATTTTTACGAATCTTTTTTTGTTATATTTAAAAAATGCCCAATGTTGAAATCAAATCGACAGATTTTGGCATGTCCCCGCTCAAATTTACGATTTAGATAAGCGATTTCCAAAAACTTTTGTACTGGGGTAATACATTTTTTTTGCTTTTCGTGTAAAACATTTAGTCCCGCATCGTCACTGGTAATTTAAAATTTAAACTGTTTGACAATTTAAGTACAATTTGATTTCTAAAAATATCTTAAAAAGTGGTAGAGACCGGACATGTCTATTTTGTCACGGCCAAAAGAATCACGTAAATTTTTTTGTAACTATTCTAGCTTTTTATATGGCAACATAATCTTTTGTTTCACCAAGACGTCAGTTTAAAAGAGCTAGTTGTCAACTAGTTTCGAGACAAAACGGTTGTGTGAAGTGAGTGCGTCGACCGTCCAGATTTTCCTGACAGGTTTGTACCACATTATCTAGTGATTCAAGTCAGTTAACATCATTAAACTGTTTTTTAGAAGATGAATAATATCCTAAAGTTAGATCGCTTATATTTTTTAAGTACCGTAAGTAAATGGTTTCGCCAGAATATGATTTTAAATATAAAATGGGAATAAACGTCACGTCAGTTTTGTGACATATTTACGCGTGACCTATAGGCTGACCACCAAAATCGCAAAACCGACGCCATAAAGATGGGACTACACTGGGTTTTATTTATTTTTTAATGTATTCTAACGAAAATACGTATTATTGCTTTATATTATTACTAAAATATGCACAGCATATATGAATATCTACGGCCATAATTATTATAAGGACCACCCGCAAAATATAAGTTCTTTTCCAACTTGAATCTCGTGTTTCTCAATCGGCTGTTAGCCGCGCGAAGTACTTTCTCTCGCCGCCACGGCGAACGAACACAGTTATAGCTATAGGCAGTAAGCAGTATACGTAACACACTTCAGTTCAGTGTCGCGGTTGGCGGCCTATAGCATCTACAGGCTTTATAGGTTACTTACGGTTAATTTTATTTTTAGGTTTCACAATGCCGCTTACAAGCGCAGAACGCTCTAGGAGATACAGAGAAAAATTGAAACGTAATGATTCTAAAAAGCTAGAGGCCCAAAGGCTTAAAAATTTAAAAATAATTAAATCAAAGAAGAAAAATATTGGACAGATGGCAAAAGATGCCGTAAAAATAAGAAAAATTTGGCGGGAACAAAAACGAGCTAGCAGACAGAAAAAATAAATATTATTCAGGAAACTACCACTACATTAAATGACAATGTTGTAGCCGACAGCAATAATAACAATAATGACTGACAATCATCGGGATCTCAAATGCATTACGACAAAACTGTCTACAACCTTAAAAAGAAAATTACGTATATGTATAATAAATTTAGGCGATTAAGAATATACAACCATAAATTAAAAAGACTGAAAGATAATTACAAAAAACGTTATCAAAGATTCAAACAACAGGAGAAACAGGAAGTTTATAATCTAAAAACAGAATCAATGAAAATGAAAGCAAGGCAAGAAGTATTGGAAAGTACCCTAAAAAGTATTACCAGAAATGCTTTAAGCGAACGGAACAGCAGACTCTAGAATAACTGGTGAACAATTCAGTGAGGAAAAGGATTGTTACAAAAATGCTAGGCCTAGAAGGCAAAGTAAGAGAGAGAGAAAAAAGAAAGAGACCAACCCCAATCATAGAAATAACGAAATTCTATATGAGATGTGACGTCAGTTGCAATACTGCGGGCTAGAAGGAGAGAAGAACCAAAAATAAACATATAAAGCATAATATATGTTCGAAATGCAAGGACAAAAGGATACATTTCAACAAATCACAGAGGAACAATGAAATCAGAAATTTCAATGGTTACAATGGGAAAGCAAAAGAAAATAAATACGAAAAGAAAGTCGAAGGAACAAAGAAAGAAGTAAAGACTATTAGAACTGAAAAAGTGATAATCAATGGAATCATCAATGATTTACAAAAAAATATGTAAAGGATTTAATCTCGTTTAAAAAACAGTATTTTAATAATGTCATCTTACCAGAAAGAAAAGAAACAGTAGTGTCTTAGCATAAGAAACAGTATCAAAAAGCTGTTTCTGAGCTACTAGACAACGAATGTCTGATTGTGTGCGACTTCTCGGAATCTTATGAAGCAAAACTAACAAAGTATGCACTTCGGTGCATCCAAACGCCAAATATCTTTGCATACAATTATGTTTTATTGGAAAAATGAAAATCAATCTTTTTGCACGATGTCACGACGAGAGTAGCCATCAGCCACCGGCTATATGGGCACATCTTTCTCCTATTCGTTGTGTGCGCGATGACAGCGCCCCTAGTGGCCGCAACTATTCAGGACTTGTCATCTGTCAAATCATGTCAACTAGATAATAAGATATCTTTGTTATATTGATTTTCGACTAGTTTTTCAACGAAATTGAAAAAAATAGTGTAAAAAGTGAGTATGTATATTATACCTAGCGATTTTCTTCCTCGTGAAACATATGGATATTATAATACGTACGGGATTTGAATCGATTAAGCATAAAATACATTTCCAACCTCAAACTGAGCAAAAAGGGAAAAAATTAGTATTAGCACAGCATGTGAGAGAAGTGGAAGAGCTTAGAACGAACGGGAAAAGCTTCTTAATAAGAGCTCGGATCATAAGACAAACGTCTGTGACACAAACTCCCTACAAAACATCATTAAATGTGAGTACATACCTACCTACATATCAAGTTATAGAAATAGTATATTTGAGTTAGCTTCATGTCAGCTTACTTATATTAATTATTTTATTGTTTATTTTAATTCCAGATAAATGATGAACGTGTTGTTACAAATGTTAAGTGCGACTGTGTTTACAACCAAAGTGGCAAGTGTAAGCATGTTGCTGCTTTGATACATTACATCAACACAGAAGAGAGCTTATCAAAAACAAGCTGCGAACAGCAGTGGGGAAAACCCAGCACTCGACAATTTGTCAAAAATAAATATACTAAAGGTAGATATTTCGAAGAAATGTTCCCGCCAGTTGCAAATCATACCCGAAATTTCGCCTCCAACGAAGTGCAACCAGTATTGCTGGCTGAATTACATCCAAAATCACCTCTAAAATTAGCTCTTGAAGCAGCAGCACAATCAAAAGATGCAAGTTGGGTAGAGGAAATTTTGAACAAAAATGAGTCAAATTTGGAGCGAGAAGACTGCATTGCATGTTTAAACTTTTTTTTTATGTACAGAGAAGAATGTGAAATATACCAAAAAAATTATATATTAGATGAACAACTAAAACAGTTTTACCATACAAATATAGTGCTTTCTGATGAAAATATAATTAAGATTAGTTGTGATACAATTCAGCAATCGGCATGCCCGAATTGGTATGCTATTAGACAGGTAAGAATATCTGCTAGTACAAATGTACATAGCATAAAAACACGTACTACCAAAAGTATTAAAAGTTTGGTATCAAACATGTTGAATCCAAAGAAAGTTGACTGTGAAGCTACTCAGTATGGTTTAAGATGTGAACAAAAGGCTTTAGAAGAATACGAAAAATTAAATCAATGCGAAGTGAAAAGAGTGGGTGTAGTAATAAACAAGGTTCAGCCATGGCTGTGCGCAAGTGTAGATGGAGTTGTTGTAAAAGATGCCTGTGTGATAAAATTGGTTGAAGTCAAATGTCCAATTTCATGTAAGAATAAACCTGTGGTAAATTTTGAGACTAATTTGTGCAATGTTACTTATTTAGAATTTAAAAATTACACATTAGAACTTAAGAAAAGTAAACCATACTACACACAAATACAAACACAAATGTATGTGACTGGAATGACAATGTGTGATATTTTTATATATTCGCCAATTAAAAATGGCAGCGTGACTATCGAAGTGAACCGGGATGAAAAATTTATTGAGGAAATTATTTTGAAAAGCGAATGTTTTTATTTTCAACATTATTTACCTGCACTTTACACAGCTGCAGTGGACAATAATAATGAAAACTTTAATAATATGAACCAAAAAGCTACACGTAAGCGTGATTTCACAGGAAAAAATATTTTCAATTGTTGTAATGTTAAGTAATTTTAGTAGATGTTGTGTTTTTGATTTCATTCCAAATTATTTCTACTTAATGTTATTTCATTTTTAAAGAATACGAATTTATAAATAAAACGATATTGATTTAATAATAAGAAACTTTGTTTTGAATTACAAAAAATGTGTTTTATTCACGATTACTATTATTTATATTATCAAAAATTGAGGGCTGTAAATTGACTAATACACAACATACATGTACAATATTATCGATACAATGAAATAAATTGTGAGGAATTTTATCTAAAATTCGATAAACTCTCAGTCTTTGCATAATTCTTTCCACATGGATTCTAACTCGAGCAATATCATATGTCTGTTGGGTTTCTTCTTTAGTAAATTCATTTTTATTTTGTAGAAATGGCGGCATAACTACTTTAATTTCTTTTCCACTGGTATCTATGATTTTTTTAATTTCAGGAAAACCTTTATCAGCTAGAACTAAATCTCCTATTTCTAACTTGTCAATTAATCCAGATTCAACAGTCATTTGAGAATCAGTTTTCCTTCCACCAGCTGCTTTAGATTTAAAACAAATTAATCCTCCTGGTGTAATTCCTATGACGACTTTTGCAGTAAATCCTTTTTTATAATGTGAGTAACAAGCGACACGATCATCTACTGCTGTCGGTACTTCAATTCTAAATTCAGTGCAATCAATGATTACTCGTGTGTCACTGTATGCTGGACGAAAACAGTCAGGCATTGTAGCTTGAACAATAGCTTTATTCGGCCAAAAGACTAAATCAGCCGTTGCAAATGCTAGATCTTGTAGAATATGATAAAATATTCTTGAGATTGTGGTTCTATGTATGCCAAACAATACACTTAATGCTGAAAATGTCAGTCCAGTTTGAATTTCATCAAAAAAATTAAAAGCCGGTCCTTTTTGGAAACTGCACATTTCCCAATTGTCATTCTTCTTAATAAAATATCAAAACTTTTGAATGACACACCGGCGAGATCTAGTAGTTGTTGGTCATTCTTAATTGATGAAATACCAACAAAATCTTGACTACTTGTAGATGTTGATTGGGTACTATATGTAACTGTAGTAGTGCAACAACCTATATCTTTAGTTTTTGGAGTATTTGTGGTGACAATTTTGGAAGTAGTTGGTATTTCTACTTGGATCTCAGCTTCACAGTTATTATTTTGAACGTACCTATTACAAATAAATGTTGTTTCTTTCAACTCGAACTGATTATAAATATCTGCTTGGCATCCTTTATCGGCCATCATAGTAAATTCCCTTTCATTTACTTTAGTAACTGTTTCGATTGGTAACTGATTCTGTTCGTATTTTCCAATAAATTGTTGATCCGGATATCTTCGTGTCATAAAACGCTTATATCTAGCAGTGACCTGAGAATGGTCAATTTTCTTACACCGATACATTGACGGGAATATTGTTGGAATATAGCTAGGGCTCGCCTCTGCGTCTGACTTTTTGCCTCCAATAAAATGTTCACTGCATATTGTATCATGTCGTTTTGGGTGCCATGGGGACCCATCAGCACTAAAACAAATAAAAAAGGACTGTAATTTTGGAACGCTTATTATTATTATTATTATAGTGTACTAGGTTAAATTTCTTACTTTTTTATCTTCACAGCAGCTATCCATTTTTGTCTTTGCTGTAATGTCCACTTTGATGTTGGAAACGAATAAAACTTGCACGAACTGTTTTTCCCATTGTTTTTACAATTTACGACACAGCATGTACTATGACCCATATCGCCAATTTTTACGTTTTTACTTAAAATTATAAAGGAAGTTATGAAAATAAAGCAATTTGACACATGAGACAGTCCAGAATTAATTCACATTTCTGCCACGTCGTGCGCTACGATCGATTTGCCGTTCCCCACCACCCACTTCGCACATAGACAATAATAGAAATGCTAAAAAAAAGAACACCAAATGTACAGATACTTCATTTTTACACTGACGGTCCATCTTCGCAATACCGCCAGATGATTCACGGGTTCAGGTATTCCACTTGATCCTTTTTTTGAAGCACGTCAAGGAAAAGTGTTGCTGACGGGATTGGGGGAAGTGTGAAAAGGAACCTTGATAAACAAGTATGCCTGGGGATTTGCAAGAGATGCTTACGAAGTGACCAAAAAGTGTTTCAAAAAAACTAAAGTGTTCCTCATCATGAAAAGTGATATTGACAACATATCAAAAATATTGCCGGCAAAGATAGCAGTTGTAAAAGGTACACAGCTATTGCATCAGATAATAACAGCCAAAAAAAAAAAACAAAAATACGTTACAGACATGTAAGCTGCTTTTGCGGGGATCTGAGAGGACAGTGTGACTGTTTTTCTCCGAAATCCCATTCTGTGATAGCACTCGAACCAATACGGTATGGTAAAAGTCCTCTTGATTCCTATCCATCAATATCGGTTGTGCGAAATGATACAAGTTCAGCTAAAAATACGCTTAACACAGCTGCATCGGATGAAACTGAGTTTGTACCCCTGATTTTAGAAGAATGCGAAATCGGAATGAGCGTTCATGTGGTTAAGCAATCCTACAACGACCTTAGAACCAAACGCGGCAACCCTGAAAAAAAGACACTTAAAACGTACAGATCTTCTAAATCTAGAAGATGTAAACCTGAAACTGCGATACTTAAAATTGAAATACCTATAAAATGCCACCAACCTATAATTGAGACACCACAAAACTACCAATCCCAAATTGAGACAACTCCTTGTATTGAAACTTGTGAAAAAGCAACACCTGAAGGATCTAACTGTTATTTACCCATAGATTTAGAAGACTGCATCGTGAAACCAATTTTTTGCGAGCAAACTATCGATTTAATTGATATTGCTGATTTTCCAACACATTCGTTGACCTTACAACAATATGACAGCAATTTTGTTTTGAACAATGTTCCGGTTACTAATACTTACAAACCTGCAATCGACACTGGAAAAAGCTGCAAACCTAATATATTAGAAATGAAAACATACCTTCCAAAGCCAAAAAAGGTATTACCTGGGAACGCTAGTACTAATCCTTTTCTTAAATGTAATAAATGTTTGACTTGCATCTCGGGACCAAAAAAAACATGTATAATATGTAAAAAAATATTGCAATGAATGCGTTGGTTAGCAGATATACCTAGAGTACATATGTGATCCATGCCTGGAAAGTTAAAAGGTAGTGTAGCTGTATTTCTTCTGCAGCTTAACATTAGTTTTTAATCATTCGAATCATCCTCAATTCCTTAGCCTTTAACTTAATCTATTCTTTTGTCTCCAGATTGATATACGCTTGAAATTGATGTATAAACAAACCCTCAGTACGTTGTAACATGGTTATTTTATATAGCATTGATAATTTTTTATCAATTATAACTGATTTTGAACAGTTTTATAACAGTGATGGAATGTGGCCCTGGCCTGTAACTCACTATGTCATTTCTGAATATTGCTATGGATGTCGACAGGAGCTGGATATTAGTATCCAGCTCCAGTTGCTGCCGCACGAAGACCGAAACATTTTATATCAGTCATGAGTAAAAATGATTTCTTTACTTATTAAATATTTCATATTCTTGGTGCAGTAATTGCGAATTATTTCTTTATGCTCATTTTTCTGCAGACGAATGTACAGTTTGTTGGAATGTTTGAGTGTTTTATATTCTCTTTGATTTAGGACCTACTACGTCTACCTCAAAGGTACGGAAAAAAGACTATGATTATTGTTTTGATATTATTTAATTGAAATTATACTAATTTTAACAGTTTATGATAATTTTACAATTCGATACTTTATCTTTTTTGAAGTCAATTGCCTCATCCTATCTGTTGATGTGTCCTTATTTGTTATTATATAAATACACAGGACGATGCAAAAGGTGAAGCTGTCTTTAAAAGGGTAAAATATAGTATTTTAAAAATTATTATAAACTGAAAAAAATGTGTAATACTTAAAAAAATAAACACGTGTTATTGTAATACACTCAATAAGGCCTTCTACTTTGTGGCTTAGTAGCACACGCGTGCGATTAGGAACTTTTTGGTACATATTTAAAACAATGATCTAAAGATAGAGTAGAATGAAAAGTATTATAAATAAAACAACTTATTTAGGGTTTTTTGCGCATAATTTATATTTAATTCTGACGTTTCGACTTCTTTACCGCAGTCGTGACCACAGGATGGAAAATATATGACGACCATTGCCTTAATCATCCTGTGATCACGACTCCTGCAAAGCAGTCGAAATGTCAGAATTATATATAAATTTTGCGCAAAAATTACTAAAACCTAAAATCCCTGGCCTTACCGGCCTTAATTATACTATATTAAAAAGGGAAATATTTAAATCATCGTAAAAAAAAAACAATCAATGATCACCTAAAAAACCTAAAGGTTAGGGTTGGTTTTTTTTTCTGATTTTTAAAGTTTTGGGACAACTGGTTCAGATATATGAAAGTTTTCAAAGTTTTGGTTAATTGTTGTTCTTATGTTATTACATCAGGGGGTTGGAGCCAAGGATACTCTTCACATGAAAAGAGAGAAAGAGATTAGAAAGAAAAAGAGATAGACAACAGAAAAGAAGAGGGAAGTTGTTAATTGAAACGATAATTTTAGAAAGTTATTAAATTCTAAGATAAAAGTTATTTGGATTATGATTTGTTTTAGGTGTGGTCTAATGATTATTGGAGCTTTTCAGAGTTTAAGTTTAGTCAAGTGGTGATTGAAGTCTTATGTGAGTTGATTATTCAATGCCGTAGTTGATACACTCCTCCAATTTGTGGAGATGGTTAGGTTAGGTTATGTTACTAATTGTATTTTTTGACGATCAATTACTAATTTTTTTTGAAGTTCATTTAAATATGTGCCTATTTTATAGTAATTACCTTCCTCTTCCTTTTTGTTGTCGGCTTCCCAGATGGAGCGGAACCGGATCGCCTCCTGCTTGAGCATCTCCTTCTCGGCCTCACGTTGCAGTTTCCGCTGCTGCAGCTGGTAGTCGGTGTACTCCTTGCACTCCTGGTCGCGGCGGAGGCGCTCCATCGCGTCTAGCTCCATGCGGGCGGTCTTTGTAAGTTGAAAAACTTACTTTTATTGAAGTCGGTCTACTCAAAATTGTTCCAGGGGGCTTACAATCTAATTTTACAGCTCATACAAAACGTTTCTATATCTATTTTTTTTTTACAGGTTTACCTCATTATAACGTTTTGACTAAGTAAGTGACTATAATGTGCTTTAAATAAGTAAAGTTTTTAATATATTTTTTCCATTTATAACGCTTGAAATAAACTTGGGAACTTGTATAACCATCACAACCTGAGTCATAAAATGTTTCCAACGTTTATTTTAAAATAATTTATAGACTTAATAAATGGAATTACGATATTTTGCTACATAATTCTTGTCTCATAGGTACTTTTCTGTCACAGGCATAAGTCAGTCCATTTTTAAATAAAGGACTCTACTTTAGGCGAATGTGTGGGGTCCGTCGGGGTTCATGAGATACCGTTGGATTGACATTACACTCCATACTCTCGGTTACTCAAATGAGCCAAATGACCGCGGATCACTTTTCTAAGTCTTTTCTTCTTGTAGTGGAGATTACATACGCTTGACCTTTTTCAAATGGGATTATACATACATACATAAAATCACGCCCTTTTTCACGCAGGGGTAGGCAGGGAGAGAGAGAGAGAGAGAGAGTAGGCAACGAAGTAACACTCATACCAAAAAAATATTACGGCATAAAAACAGATTAAACCTTACAATTTCCCGATTAACAATGCACTCTTCAGGCCCTTTAGTTATGTCTATTAAGATATATAACAAATTACCAATGGTCACAAAAATGAAAGTAATTACAATAACTTATTTAAACAATTTAAAAGCATTTCTTGTTTTTTGTCAAGCTAATATGTATTTTAATGACAAACAAACAAAATAATTATAAAAAATCATTATACAATGATATGCTAAATATAATATTAGAATAATCAATGGACAATTAACATTTACGAATATAAATAATATCGTCAGAAATTTATCTTAAGTAATTCAAAGCTACAGAATTTAAAAAAAATATATAACATATTAAATTTCCAAAAACCTAAAAATTATTAGAAATTTCATATGAATAAAAACGGTATATAATATTATAAAAATCATAAAAAGTGTTAACAATATAATTTTAAATCATTTAATTAAATTCGAACGAAACTCAAACTTAATAGCTTTAGAATGTACTTCCTATCAAACTGCCGTGCATGACAGGGTCCATAATTGATTCAAAATATTTTTATGTAATATCTTTAAATATATGAAAAATATAATATGTAATCATTATGGAGTGCAATAAAGAATTGAATTGAATTGAATTGAGATCACAAAATTTCTACTTTCCACGATACTGACATACATCTCTCGCTTTTTGAACTTCCATCAGACCTTTCATACAAGTGGGTTAAGGGTATTTTTGAGTTTGCTTTTGTACAAATGCGATTATATAAAAACTTTATTAAAGACTAGCGGCCCGTCCCGGCTTCGCACGGTTGGACAAAATTCTTAAATTTTTTTCTTTCATTAAATATTTTTTCCGTTAGCGCCATCTAGCGTTCGGTAGACGAACTACTTGCGGTTATCGCGTTGCTATGGTAACGTTATTGATACAATGAAAAAAGAGCGGACAGACTAACACACAAACCACTGTGATCTTAGATTATAGACTAGCTGACCCGGTAACGCGTTGCTATGGAAACAGACATGTGGGGGCAGCACTGGGCAGTACAGTATATAATCTCTTCGGGGATTGTATACGAAGGTGACTAATAATCCGACATGACTTTCTCTTCGTTCTCTCTCTTTCCTATCACTCTATCTGTCTACCCTCTTTCTCTCCACCCGTTTTCACGCTCGGGCGAGAAGTATCTGTAGCTTCAGCCCCCAGATGTAACTACGACCACTAAAAACTTATAGTGATGAACGAAACAGTTATCCATAAGAAACACTTATATCTTAACTATTGAACAAATAAAATAATATAAAAAAACCAACACTATACATGTGAAAAACTTAATGATATGAACCGCTTAAACTAAGTGTTGCCTTACTTAAAAGTTGCCACGGAAATCATAACAGAAGTCATTTTAGTCTATGTTAGTAACCATGGTGATAATATTATTTTCAATGTTCCTATGCGTCGCGCAGTCGGGAAAAAATAATATTATTCTATTACTGTCAGTAGTATCTACTCAAAGCTAAAAAAATCTCACCAATGCTTCAGCTTCCTTCATGGCGACCTCATGCCACATCTTGTCGAATTCAATCTCAGCCATTTTCATAGCTTGCTTCTCCCTCATCTGGTACAGCTGGATCTCCTCAGCCTCTTTGGCACGGAGCTTATAGATACACGGTAATACGTGAGCGCATTTAGAACTGGTGACAAAGTCTTTCTGTCAATATCTATCGGATAATTCACACTAGTATTGCCGATCGTCTAGGTCTACCGATGATAATAATAATTAATACTCGTAATTATAATAATATTTCTTACATTTACACCAATTTTATTAGCCTAGCCCAAAGTAAGCACTATAAGATTTGTGTTATGGATACTAGGGTAACGGATAGACATACATACTATCATACAGACCCCTCTTTCCCACTGCTACCTGCCACTGCTTTTCCTGCTAGATTACTAAAGGAATATCGACATTTATTACTCAAAAACTTATTTGATAAGAGTAAATCAAACCTCAATTAGGGACTATATTATCGACTTACTTATTAGCTTTTGCATGTGCGAAGCTGCTCTACAGTCGTATTAAAAAGGCTATCCAATTTCAGCATGCTTAGATAATTTTTAATGTGTGTGACTTGTTCCATTTAGATTAAAGATTATCTGTTCCACTATTGACTGTCAACAAAAAATCTGAAACCTTGTTTATCTACTTTCTTCGTCTATTCTAGTTATAAAAAAGTATTCTGTCAAAGTCATAGGTGTCCCATTATTCTTATATGCCCAGTAGGTTATTTGGAGGCCCAATAGGTTAAAGACGATCCTGACATCATACATAAATATGTAATATTTACAGAAATATATATATAAATACCCATGACTCAGGTACAAATGCCCGTATTCATCATACAAACATCTGCCCCTTCTGGGATTCGAACCCAAGACCGTCGATGCGAAAGGCAGGATCGCTACCGTTGCACCAAACGGTCGTCAAGATAAGGACCAATTATATTAGGCGAATCAAAGGTCATCCGGTATAAGGCGATTACTAACAGTGGTGTATCCTTATATCTTTCCTCATGCTCCTTCTGCCTCTTCGCTAGCAAATAGGCGAGTCTGTCCTTCTTATCCTGCCATATAGCTTCCGCGCCTGCCTGAGCTTGCTCCACCACTTTACGGATATTTGCCTCCTCTTCCACTGATAGTAGCTTTATTAATCTGACCGGAGGAATAAAGATGAGGATAGAATCTAAAAATATTATTTCGACGAATTGTTGACTTGGCAGACATAATCTTCAACACTGTTGACAAGTGTGAAGGTTACGGTAAACCTCTCTTCCCCCACTTTTGGGGGAGGCCTTGTAGCTGAGCAAACATACATATGTAGTATTGTCGGTCCAAAACAGTAGTGGAACATTTCAAACTGAGTTCTGAGATAATTCTCTACACTGACTAAAGTAGTTATGTGCACAGATCTGAAGTGTGTTAGCTCGTCCCTAGCCCATAAGATACCATGTTTTGTTTACTTTGAACCAAATAATGTTAGCCCATAGAATATCATGTTTGTTAACTTTTAGTCAAATAATGTTAGCTCGTCACTAGGCCATAGAATATCATGTTTTGTTTACTTTAAGTCAAATGTATAAATATTAATAGGAGAGCCGGCATTCTTGTTTTGTCATTTTAACTGTGAACACGCCTATAGAATAAATAGTTGATTATTAAAGTGATCGTCGTTTATTTTTGGAGAATTTGAACTGATACCTTTCAGTTCAGAAGCGGGATTATCAAGCCCACCTATTAGGGAACTGATATACAAAGCGAACGGGGCGCGCGGCCGGGCCGCTCTTCTTGTCCGCGCGCCTTGGCCGCTGCTTCCGCGCTCTAGTCGCTCGGTTTACAATACTACATGCCACATTCATTTAGAAACTTTTGGACTATCACCATGTTAGTTACAGAAACAATGCTAATTTTAATTTTATTGTTCTTAAATAAACGAAAGTTGAAACATACAAAAAAGAAACGTTTTCGTAAGTACCGCGTTCAACCATTTAACATAGAGAGAATTACGAATGGGTTATATAATACGCATTACAAACGCCTTCGATTTTTCCCTAAAAAGTTTGAAAAATGTTGTCGAATGTCTGTTCAAACATTTGATGAACTCCTATCCGTCGTAAAAAAAGATTTAACAAGAAACGGGAACAAGACCGGAGATGGGATGTATGCTGAAGAAAGACTTGTAATCACGTTAAGGTATGTAAAATAATAAATTTCAGTAAAGTATGTGTAAAGTAACAAGGGTTGGTAAAAAATAAAATACATATTTATTTACAAAAATCAAGTTTTTATTTGTCAAAAACAGATATATAAGATATCAGTGCTTAAGGTGTTTGCTCTCAACTGTGGAGGGAAATTCAATTTTTTTGTTTTTTTTTTATTAATTGCGGCTAAACTGTTCAAAACTAAAACACAAAACTTAAAAATTAACAGTTTAGCCGCAATTAATAAAAAACAACAAAAAAAATTGTATTTCCCGCCACAATTGAGAGCAATCACCTTAAAGATCAATCAATAAACTGTTGCCGTCTTACCACAAAAAAGTTTTTTGAGTTGTCGAATAATTTCGAGGCAATTATATTATATTTAGTTTTTAATTTTAGTAATAATAACATGTTTTTCATAACTGTAGATTTTGAATGATGTACATCGATACACCCAGACTAGTTGTTGATAATTTTGGCATTGCTAGTTTGGGTTTGCCCTCTATGTAAATTAAGAAAAACTTATTTGACTGTCACTCGGAGATCCAATTTTCTCGGAACTACACAACTGATTAGCCCAGTCATTACATTGGAATACAGTCGAAGGTTGTGTTTCTGCCGTAGTTGGTGGAACCTCTTCAAACAGGGGCTGAGCTGATGAAGTGCCAGTAATAATTGTTTGGCCCCTAGATTCTTTACTAGGTACCGTGATGACAGTACTGAGAGCACTGTGAACTTGTCTAGAAGTGCTTGGAACAACAACATTTGTACTGCTTGTATTGTAACCATAGGAAGGCGATGAATTTCTATAATTACTTCTGTCTACATAAGAATTGTTTTCAATAGCAGTCATTATTTCAATTTTTGTTCTCATTTTCATGAGCGGACTAAGCTTTTTTAGACTCGGTACAAGAGATAATAAGAATAATGTGTCTTCATCACGCATATCTTCTAATTCGCGATCATTTCTCTCTTTTAGCAATTCCAATAGTTTTGTAGAACTATCTGATTGTAATGCAGTATCAACATTCTGTATATTTGATGTCGTAGTTGGTCTTTGACGAATGCGATGATAATGATCGGAGTCAGATGTGTTATTTTCGACAGAATCGACAGTAGTCGGAGTTAAATTTTCGTCTCCAGTAATATTGCCAGATATACGACGCTCTTTCATAACTGGCAGCAAAAATTGCAAAATATCAAAATACACATATTTTTGTTTCTTTTTTGCTGGATCCCCGGATTTGGATGAATTGTTTTCATTCAGACATTTTCTAAATTTATCTTTGATATTTTTCCACTTCGTTGTTAATTCTTTACCTGCAAAATAATAAATTAATAATTCATTACAGGTACTTAGCAACTGGAATGACATTTACGGATTTGGCTTTCGAGTTTATGTTGGGGACTACTACAGTAAATCATATTGTGCGGAAGACGTGTCAAGTTATTTGGAATAAATTACACCAAGTAGAAATGCCCACACCTACAGAGTCGATATGGTTGCAAAAAGCTGCAGATTTTCATGCAAATGCACAGTTTCCTAACTGTATTGGTGCCATCGATGGAAAACATATCAGATTGAGAAGTCCAAGAAAAAGTGGTTCTTTATTTTACAATTACAAGAAATACTTTTCTATTGTGTTACTGGCTGTGGCAGATGCGAATTATTGTTTCACTTCTATAGATGTTGGCGCATATGGAAGAGAAGGAGACAGTCAAATATTTAAGAGATCCAATTTTGGTAAAAGATTAGCAAACAATACGTTATGTTTACCGGATGATAAGGCACTGCCTAATGGTACAGCAGATTGTGTACCGCATGTGTTTGTGGGTGACGAGGCTTTTGGACTTCACCATAATTTAATGAGACCTTATCCAAGCTCTAACTTAAATAGAGAAAAAAAAATATTCAACTATAGACTGTCTCGTGCGAGACGATTTGTAGAATGCACTTTCGGTATATTATCAAATAAATGGCGTGTATTCGAAAATAGTATTTTAGTGGAACCCGATTTTGCTACTGATATTGTAAAAGCAGCTTGTGTATTGCATAATTTCGTCAGAAAACGGGACGGCTACAAGTTTAACCATACTCTGGCACACTCAATGACGGATAGTTCATTGAGATTGGATTTAGCTAGAAATGCAGGTGCACATGCTATTCGAGATAAGTTTTCGGAATACTTTTCAAGTTTAGAGGGGAGCCTTCCATGGCAAAATAGATTTATTTGAAACATCTATAAAGTTGGGTCACCAGGAGTCATCTTTTGACATAATGATTTATCTTTCAGTTTGCACGATAGTAATAATCCTTTTTTAAAACTGGATTTTTATAAATAAATATCTTAGAAATTGCTTAAACAATATAAATAATTATCTATTACTATATAATTATTTTTTATTAATACCTATGTACCTATTCATTGACGTGAATAGGTAAAATATAAGTTCATGCTAAGCTTTTTTTGTTTAAACAAATAAAAAAAAACAAACCTTTAAGTTGTTTTTGTTCCTTAGTTAAAGACGACCAGTTTGGGATCATCTCCTCACTTATTTCACTCCAGTCATTACTCTTAATAATTTTGTTACTGTAGGACTCGTGACGAGAATCCCACGTAGATGGTCGTTTCTCAACCTCTAAAATAAATCTTTCTGTGTCGAACATTGTCACTGTACAAATACGCGCGCCCTGTCCGCTTAGTATATTTGTTAACACTGGGCTCAATACAAGCATGCGGCAGAGCGGAGAGGGAAGGGTCGCGGGCGCACGGCCGCCGCCCGTCCTCCGCGCGCCCGCCGCCCCGTCCGCGCGGAGTAAACGCTTTGTATATCAAGTCCCATGGGCGACAAACATTTTATCTCAACAGCGGCCCGGCCGCGCGCCTCGTCCGCTTTGTATATCAACTCCCTTATTTCGCCGGATTCATCCTGCAAAATGAGTAACGATTCCGATAAAAGTGAAGGAAATACACCGCCTCGCAAACGTAACAGAAATCGTAGTCGACAGGAAAAACAGAAGAAAGTGAGAAAAAGTGAAAGTTGTGATGATTTAGAACACAGGCAGAAGAAATGTCGGGAATTGGGCATACGTCGGACCTCGAGAACACGCGAAAAGTCGAATGAACGTCGAAAATCACGCACTCACCGAGAATCGAGTAGACATCGAAGATCGTGCACGCGGCGGACGGATTGTGATGTGAATACGCAACACGCGTCGGGTACGAGGAAGAGTTCGCGCCGAGCATCGAGTATACATCGAGCGTCGAGCATGCATGGTGCGTCGAGCACACATCGCGTCTCGATCACACGTCACGCGTCAAGCACGCGCCGATCGACGAGTACGCACCGCGCCCCTGACCTGTCACCGGAGTCGCATGTGAGTCATTCCAATTTTGGTGATAATAGTACTCAATTATTGTTAATGGAATTGATTAAGTCTTTGTCTAGTAATCGTCCCGAAGGAAATAAATTCCCTATGTTAGGTAATGTGATACCTGAGTTCGACCCCATGATAAAGGGCCAAACAATCAACATGTGGCTCAATAAAGTCGAAGAATGTGCGCGCTTATATAAATGGGGTGATGATCAAATCATTCACTATGCACTGCCTAAGTTGAGCGGCGTCGCTAAGTCGTGGTACCAATCATTACCGTCAATGTCGTTTTCGTGGTACGAGTGGAAAAGCAAGTTGCTTGATTCTTTTCCAAGTAGCGAGGACTATGCAGAATTATTAAATGAGATGTTGTCTAAGAGAGCTAAGTATAACGATTCTTTGGAATTATATTATTACGATAAGCTTAACCTGCTAAATCGTTGTGAGATAAAAGGTAAACGTGCCGTCGACTGTTTATTGCATGGTTTAGATGATCGATCATTAAGGTTAGGTGCGAAGGCAGTACAATGTAAGGAGCCCGAACAAGTACTAGAATACTTTCAATCAATAAAACAACAAAACCGTGATTCGGATAATAGACAAAAAGATTCTCAATGACAGGAAAATAGTTGCAAATTCTACTCAGTCCACCAATTCTAAATTACCGCGGTCACGTGAGAGTACTGGTTCTATAATTTGTTATAATTGCAACGAAGCAGGCCATTATAGTTTCAAGTGTACAAAGAAAATCCTTAAGTGTAATATTTGCAATAGATTAGGACATTTAACTACTTCCTGCCCGAAATTACCAGCCGTTGATAGCAATAAGTCTGATCCTAAAGAAAAATCAGTTATGAAACTGGATACGATAAGTATGACAGATGATAAATACTTGATCGATTTGAAAATAAATGGCCAACTTCTTAAGGGCTATGTAGACCTAGGTAGTCAGTGTACCCTGATACGTCGCGGTGAGGCTGAACAATTAGGAATTATGTGGATAACAACTGGCCAATTACCAATTATGCGCGGTATAGGAAACAACATTGTTTTACCTTTAGGCAAAGCTGTTGTGCGTATAGACATACACAATATAACGGAGATGGTTGAAGTCTATGTAGTCGATAATAGTGTAATGAAATATGGCATTCTTATTGGTCATAGTGTTACTGAGAAACCAGGAATAGTGATCACAAAAACAAACGATAAACTAATTTTTGAACGAATATCGTCCCTAAAAATGCTGTTATTTATGGCTGATAGTGTTATTATCCCACCAAATGGTATGAAGATAGTGAAAATAAAGAGCAATAGCGATGATTATTCAGGTATGCTGTATGTAAATGGTTCCTTAAGAGGTTGCCCCGGTAAAGAGTATTATATGATGCCTGGTGAATATACAATGGTCAATGGTACAGGCGCATTATTAGTGGGCAATTTTTCTAACGTACCGGTAGAAATAGAAGATGGCGTACTGATAACGCGAGCTATGCGCACGAACGAATGTAAAACTGTTAATATAATAAATTTTAATGATCCGGGAGTTAAAGATTCGTTAAATTTTGGCTGTCAATTAGCAGAAAATGATGTTGAACGACTTAAGAATATGTTACTACTATATGAAGATTGCTTTTCAAATAATTTAATGAACATCGGTTACACTAATGTAGATCAAATGAAAATTGAATTAACAGACATAACCCCGGTAGTGTATAGACCGTATAGGTTATCATATCCTGAAAGGGAACTTGTTCGATCAATGGTAAGGGAGATGTTAGACGCTGACATCATTTGTGAATCAAATTCTGCCTACGCAAGCCCAGTTCTATTAGTAAAGAAGAAAACAGGGGATAAGAGGCTTTGCATAGATTATCGGGCACTCAACAAAAAGACGAAGAAGGAACATTTCCCTTTACCATTGATTGATGATCAGTTAGATAGGTTAGCTGGCAATTCCTTGTTTATCGCTCTTGATTTAGCATCGGGATATTTTCAAATACCCGTAGAAAAATATTCACAAGACAAGACGGCGTTTGTAATTTCGGACGGCCAATACCAATTTAAAAGAATGCCGTTTGGTCTGGCCAATGCTCCGTCGGTCTTTCAGAGGACTATGAATAGGGTATTATCTAAACTTGAGTATACGCTTATATATATGGATGACATACTCATTCCTATGCGAACGTTTGAAGAATTCGTGAAGCAGGGCTTACCTTTAAACTAAGCAAATGCTTTTTCTTTCATAAGGAGATCGATTTCTTAGGATTTGAAGTAAGTGGTAAGGGCATTCGTCCAGGCTCCCGAAAGACTGACGCAGTTGCTAAATACCCCACTCCCAGTAACGTTCACGAGGTAAGACGATTTTTGGGGCTAGCCAGCTTCTTCAGGCGTTTCGTAAAAGATTTCTCTATGATTGCACAACCTCTGACTGACTTATTAAAAAAACACTTTACTTGGAAGTGGACGGCGGACCATGCTAATGCATTTGAAACCTTGAAAAATAAACTTGTAGAAAGACCGGTTCTTGCGTTGTATGATGCTAAACTTGAGACTGAGTTACACACCGATGCTTCGAAGCATGGTGTAGCAGGCATTCTAATGCAGAGAAGTATCGACGGGCTTATGAGACCCGTAGCGTATTATAGTCGGAAAACCACTTGTGACGAACACAAATTGCATTCATACGATCTGGAAACTCTGGCGGTTGTATCGTCGTTAAATAGATTTCGCGTGTATTTGTTAGGCATAAAGTTCAAAATAATCACCGACTGTAATGCGTTACGGACGACTTTGACCAAACGTGATCTCGTACCAAGGATAGGGCGTTGGTGGATTCAGCTACAAGAATTTGATTGTGAAATCGAATACAGACCCGGCGTGAAAATGTCTCATGTAGACGCGCTAAGCCGCGCTCCCATCGATGAATCTCCAGACTTGAGTTGTAGGTCCCATGTGATAGACGTTCTAAATATTGAAGCTAAAGATTGGATAGCGACAGTTAAAAGTGATGATGAAGACGTGAAAAGGATAAAAGACATTTTATTAGATGAGAATACGAAAAATGTAGCAGACGTTTACAAAAACTATCATTTAAAGGGAGATCATGTATATAAGATAATGGATGACGGTAGTATTGAGTGGCTAGTTCCGAAACCAGTTAGGTGGCAATTATTACGCATGAACCACGATGACGTAGGTCATTTTAGTTTCGAAAAGACCCTGAGTAGACTCAAAAGTTCGTTCTGGTTCCCAAAAATGCGGAAATTCATAAAAAAGTACGTAGGTGCGTGTTTAGAATGTGCCTATCACAAAGCACCTGGGGGTCCCAAGGAAGGTATGCTTCACCCCATACCAAAACCGGATATCCCCTTTCACACCATACATGCTGACCATTTAGGTCCGTTTGTTCGTTCACGGAGGGGTAACACATATTTGCTAGTAATTATTGATTCCTTTACAAAGTTCATTATCATAAAACCCGTAAAAGACACTAAAACTACTACAGCTATACGGATTTTCAAAGATGTTTTTAGTTATTTTGGAGTTCCTACTAGATTAATAACAGATCGAGGTACATGTTTCACAAGCGCAAAATTTAAATCATTTACTAGTTGCATAGGAATTAAGCACACGTTAAACGCTGTAGCCACTCCACGAGCGAATGGACAGGTGGAGAGATTCAACCGGACTATATCAGATGCTCTAGGTGCCAAATGTCACGGTAAAGACGATAAAATTTGGGACGAATTCGTTAATGACGTGCAACTCGGACTTAATACGATGATAAATAAAACTACCGGTAAAAGTCCCTCGGAATTATTATTTGGATATAAAATAACAAAAACTTCGGAAAATATACTGAGTGATGTCATAAATGAAACTATAGATCGTTTAAATGAGGACGATTTGATGGAATTAAGAAGTAAAACCAGAGATAAAATAGAAACAGATCAAAATACTTCAAAAGTTAGATTCGATAAGAAAAGGAAAAAGTCCTCTAAATATAATGAAGGGGATCTTATTAGGATAGAAAGAACTATGTTTGATAAAGATAGGTTAGGAAAATCAAAAAGGTTGATAGCTAAGTTTCACGGGCCTTACCAAATAGTAAAGATTTTGCCTAACGATCGGTTTTTGGTACAAGACACTCCTTTGACTAGAAAAGGAAATCGCAAATATGAAAATATCGTTTCTATTGACAAAATCCAACCTTGGTTAAATTTTAAAGGACCGGACGGCGAAAGCGACAGTGACGATGGTAGTAGTAATACTATCAGCAAAGAGTTACTTGAAGACAGTGAGCATAATGATTGCAGTGATTAAAAGGAAACTAAGTTTCGATGTAATTATTATGCAAGATTAATCATTGGGTAGGCATAGGTTGTGAACAGTTAGTGCGTATGCATAGATAACCGCAGATCACAACAGACTGTGCATCCAATTGATACGAATGTGAACTTGACCATGATTGCGATAAGTATTAGATTGAATCAGTCTGAGCGAACAGTGCAGAGGCGATGAGTAAGGCACAGATGTTCGCAGATCAGACTGTAATTGTACTTGACCTGTAATTAAATTAAGTATTAAATGTATCAATTTCAAATATTTTTTTATGGTAATGTTACTTTTAAGGTACTTATAATTGTGAATAAGAATTAAAAACATAATTATAGAATCAGATTTATATGTTTAATACATAATAGGTCTTACCTTTATGATTGCGTAAATAAATAATTAGTACGATGTGAGAGGACTCACCCTAAAGAGGATGGCCGAATGTTAGCTCGTCCCTAGCCCATAAGTTACCATGTTTTGTTTACTTTGAACCAAATAATGTTAGCCCATAGAATATCATGTTTGTTTACTTTTAGTCAAATAATGTTAGCTCGTCACTAGGCCATAGAATATCATGTTTTGTTTACTTTAAGTCAAATGTATAAATATTAATAGGAGAGCCGGCATTCTTGTTTTGTCATTTTAACTGTGAACACGCTTATAGAATAAATAGTTGATTATTAAAGTGATCGTCGTTTATTTTTGGAGAATTTGAACTGATACCTTTCAAGTGGAACTTCTATTTTTAACTAACTTCTATGCGAAATTCAACTTGTTCCGATACTGTACTAAAAATCGGCCAAGTGCGAGTCGGACTCTTGCACGAAGGGTTCCGTACAAACTTTTAGTTACGTAAATAATAAAAGTACCGAACTTTGCTCTAACGAAATGAACAACGGATTGAGGGACAAGGACAAACTTTGCCGTTGGAAAATTGTTGTTAACTGCAATTAACTTTGTGATCGCAAAAGAGATACAACCTGGTGATAGACGGACAGCGGAGTCTTAGTAATAGGGTCACGTTTTACCCTTTGGGTACGGAACCGTAAAAACGACGTTGAAAATTGTATTGTGTCACACCTAATTCGGAGATGTTCGCCTACTGTTTCCGACCCACGATATGCTGATGATATTATCACCATTTTTGCTTAACTACGCTAAATGTAGGAGGTATATAGAACAAATTGATATTTTTGAAGTTACTGGAGCTGTATGTGCTCATACCGCTTTCTCCATTTGTCCATCGGACATCCAGACGCACTGCGGGCTACCACTCTTTCTTGGTTGCTTTTATAATGCGCACAGCAAAGGAGTGGAAATCCCTCCCTGCGTCCGTATTTCCGAGGACTTTTCCGTCTATTTTCAAAGCCAGGATGAAGAGGCACTTTCTGGGTTAGTTCGTTCCGTCGTCGATCGAGTCGATTCTGTCTTGACCCCCGGGATTGATTGGGATCAAAAGCGAATCCTTTCAAAATAAATATATATATATATATATATATATATATATTGCGAGTTTTACCTTTTTCTCTTTTCTTTTATGTCCTCTTCGTACGACTGCAAGCAAAGGTCGACACGACGAGCCACATTGTTTATGAGTGATCTGAAAAGTGTATCAGAAAAATTATTGTCGTTTTTTTATAACTAAGGAAGGAATCATAAATCGGTGAGAAAACCATCTCAAAAGACTAGAATTATATTGTCAGCATGGATTAAGTATAAAAAGGATATGTTTCATTTTAATTTACGATTCCTTCCTTAGTTATAAAAATTTTGATCACTCCTAGAATTATCATGAAACTATTATGGCATGGCAATGTTATCAGTTTAATCGTTTTAGAAAATGGGAATTAATCATAAAAATATGCTTACATGCTTTTGAATAGATGCCTATAAAGAATATCAACCCTATTTTAATTAAGTTTTAAATTTCAAAGTGAATTTCGTATATCATTGCAGTAGTAAAAATTACTTGTATATAGATAGGTATTTTCTAGTTTTAAAGACAGCTATTTTCGTGTCCAAATGGCTTCCTAATCGTATTTTTGTAATGAATCAAACCAACAGATTAGGACTAGATCGTGACTCGTGATCGTGTATAATTCGCAAAAATAAAAAAAGTTATGACCAAAAAACATTGGCTCTATAGGTTTTTCTATAGAAATAAAAGCGCGCGCTTTTTGCAAGTTTTCATTCTAATGGAATTTTAAAATTTACTAAACATTATTGAACTTTCTTAGTATTACGCTCAGCCCCAATACATGGTGCAAGCGAAGCTTTAACTGCATGAAGCATCAACCGAGTTATATATCATAATATTTTTAAACTTAGAAGTCACAAACAGAAGTTGTAAGTGCACAAAATAGTATGACATAGACTGCTTTTTTACAGGTGATATGAGACATAGTAAAGCGGTAGACGAAGTGAAATGTCTACTTATAAGAGAAGGTACCTACTTAATTTCCCTTATCCGTCGCTGTTATTGGTAGATTGTTCTCATGTGCTTAACTATCTTGTACAGTCTGGTAGAAAACAAGTAAAAGGCAGTAGACACAATTATTTTGTTTTTTTTTTTTCATTTTTCCATTATCAATCTTACCTACGGTCGCAGCTGATAAAGAAATCGCTGTATTGCTTATCCTTAAGTTCTTTTAGTTTGTTTTCGGCTCCCTTCTTTTGATCCTCTTCTAAGGCGCGGAGTTTCTTCACGAATTTAACGTAGCGAAAGGTGGAGTTTAGTACCCGTGACGTCTAATGAAAAAGAATATTAGTACCAACCAGTATCAGCGTTTTTTTTTGTAACCATATTTTTACAATAATCGCACTATGCTTAATATACATATAACAATTCGTTGTGTATAGAACCAAGAAAAGCAAAAGCTTCATTTGTATGTAACGGAATCTTTTAACGCCATTTGTTATAACGTTTTGAAGTGGGTAACCACTTCAAAACGTCAGATTGATTTCAAGTTTTGCACACTTATTAGAGAACAATGACAATAAAATAATTTAAAAAATAATTAATTGCATCGGAGAAATTTCGTAAGAAAAACAATAAGTAGGTAGAACTGAAAAATTATGTTTTATTTATAAAAATTGGCATGAATTATGAAAAAAATTCACGCTGCTCAACTATAGGAGCGCGAACTAATAAATGAAAAATAAATGCGTTAAAAAAAAATAAACACGCTTTTATGGTAAGCCGAGCTAAAAATAAAACAAATTTCAATGTAACAAATATTAAAATTAATGTCACTGTAAGAAAAGCGTGGGGTGCTTTGACCACCTTTTTCTTACACTCTGCATTTGGAAATAAAATTAGCAAGGTGTGTTGGTAATAAATAAAAAAAATACAATCGATTTCGAGCAATCCACGCTTTTCTTATAAGATCATTAATTTTTTTGTCAGTTAAGTACTTGCTTGTTATATTAAAAGTTTTGTAGTTCGGTTTACCATAAAAGCGTGTTTTAATATTTTTTTTACTAAAATTTTAGCTTGTCATTGCCATTGGTCAAGTCCTTGTCGTATCTGACAGGGTTTGACATCACTATTTAGTACTAAGTCGTGTCAATAGATGGCGTTACGTGTTCTTTTAATCGCGCTATAGAGACCTTTGAAACTCCCTATATATGATGATTTATATGTTTATAAAATAATTTCAGTACAGCTAATAAAGGTATCATTTTGATCCTTATTATTAGTCCCTTACAGTTCACAGATCACCTAACTTTAAGTTAGGGTATTTAACATTGGTCCACCGAGTCCGAATTTTTTGAACTAGGTCCAAGTTGGGACCGACTCTGTAAACCCGCAGTGGATCGCTGCAAGGAGGGTGCACAGATTTCTTTCAGCAGCAGAATATCAACATCTTTTGTGAAGAACAAGCATATATGGTAACAACAAAAGCCTAATACAGTTAGCAGCATATAAGTTGAACATGGTTTTGAAATCACGTGACATGCACAGTAGTGAAAAATGTACCTAAACTTGCTACTGCGCATGTCACGTTATTTCAAAACCATGTTCAACTTATATGCCGGGGACTATACGCAGTTTTGTACTATGGCCAACTCTAACGAGACAGACTCAAGTCGACCGAAATGGTTCATGATTTTCTATTCATTTCACTGGACTAAGAGATTTCGATGTGGTGACCAACACCGACGTATGATGTTAGGTAGAGTAGGATAGCACCGACCGACCCGTGACACATAATTAAGGGTATCGTAAATGGCGATTAGTGATACTAGTGATCAATATACACCTTTCTTAGACCGCAAAAAGGGTAGCAGCATCATAATGGTATTTTATTGGAGATTAGGGCAAAACTGTCCAGTTTTAGGAGAGGCTACGTACAGCAGTGGTCATATTTCGATAGAGAGAAATAGAAGTAAGATAGGTTGATAGCGTTTTCAAGTATT
Source organism: Calamotropha paludella (assembly GCA_927399485.1). NCBI lineage: Eukaryota > Metazoa > Arthropoda > Insecta > Lepidoptera > Crambidae > Calamotropha > Calamotropha paludella. The sequence continues at coordinate 23,486,856 of OV656803.1, read as the reverse complement.
TTTATATCTATGATGCAGTGCAGCAGGTTAAGCATGATTCGTAACAGTCGGTCTTCGGATGGGTGTGTAAAATATTACTCGATCCGTGCTACGGAAGGCATGTTTAAGCGTTGGTATCGGAAGCATCAGCAGAACTATAGATGCTAGCAGTGCCGGATAATAATATATCCGGTTAAGGATATCTATGCCACCTCCCAACTGCAATTCAAACTTGTACTGTACGAAAAGAGGCAAAGGATATAATAAAATACCCATTTTTTATACACTATAAAAAAGCTCAATGATACACGTTGGGAAGCAAGAATGAGCAGTGTTAAAGGAGCCCGTTGACAAATTAGTGCCAACTGACGTTCAAGTTTCTCATGAGCCCACTACTATAGCCGATCAGTTAAAAGATTTCAGCTTTATAGCGCCCGTTTATGTCCGGCGCCCTACCACGCTCTACCCCACGGAGCAAAAACAAAGAGGAGGTGTGATAATTATATTTCCTTATATAACGACGCGTGACAGTTTGCGGGGTGAGGGGGTGTTCAACTCCACCCACTTCTCAATATTTAATCTATCGGTTAATTGCAAAACTACTAGCTTAGGTTGATATTGTTGTTACTACGTAGTTCAGCTATCTTACACTAGATGTCAAAAGTTTTGAATGTGATGGGACGTACTCAGAACTTCAAGCTTCAAAAAAATGTAATATGTAGGTAAATAAATAAAATAGGGGTTAACATTTTGACTGATCTAACTTAATTTTAAAAATAATAGACAAAATGTTATTACAAACATAATTTTATTAAATAATTCAATTACCTGTAAAAATAATAGTTTTGGTTAGTTGTTGTCGGTTGGTTGCCCTATCGTTTTGTATTGTTGCAAAATGCTTAAAACGGATATCAGTATATTTTTCTGCAATCGATTTCATCAGAAGTACAATATGATTTACTGTAGGTGATTGGTCAAACATATGGTTGGCCGATTGTTTGAAACAATCTTGTCCAATTAGGGATTTTAATGTATTTGATACGATTTTATGTTTACGGAAATTGGGAGTATTCAAAGATTGCGATTTAACACAACGAATACTGCATTCGGTCCGTATACAAATTTTTATGACATCTCTAGATGGGAAAATAAGACCACCCTTATTTTTATTTTTTATCAAATCAAGGTCACTATCGTCGTAGTTATCAGCATATAATTCTTTGAGACAGCTCTCACATTTGATCTTGGAATGTAAATATTTGACCACATACCCAGAAATATATGCTACTATTTGACGGCGCAAATAGTCACCTATAGTTGTTTTTAATTGTTCATCAAATTCCAACAACATATCGTCAGGCATAGGCCCGACATCCATGCTATCCGAAGATTCGAACCTCATATCATTTAAAATCCGATAACGTTCTGATGTAATATTAATTTTTTGCACAGAAGATTCGTTTAAAATGGAAATATCTTCTAAAGGTATACAATTTCCTCTAAAACCCTCTTTTAGTTCTGTATTAATCAGGGTTTTTTTGTAAGCAGCTTTAAATTGACGGGAGGTTGGGTTATTATTAGTTCTTCCATGTGCCCTTATTACTCCAAAAAATAGCTCCAAATGATCTTGTGAAAATTTGTACAAAGAAAGATACTTTAGTGCCTTTTCCTCTTCAATTAGGCGATTGTACAAAAAAAGTGTACTGTTTATGCATGTTAAAAGGCCTATAAAGCCAGTTTTTCGATTTGTAGCGATAACAGGCTTATCTTCATCGGGAGCTACTAAATAGGTCAAGAAATATTTAGCAAATTCTAAATACTATTTTGTTTTTGAAATATTTTTTTCAAATAACGGTTTTTTGTACTCCATCTGACACATGTTTCGCGAATTAAGAATGTCAAAAACATTGTTAATTAAGCGTATAAAACTTATTGTTGCGGCTGCATTTTTGAATGTTCCATCACTTTTCTCACAAAGTTGGAGTGCGTCGGCTACGCTATTGCTGAAAAGTTGACTGGCTAATTTGACTTTCATTTTTTGGCGCTGAAAGTCTATATGTTTGTCTTTTAGCTTGTTTCCTAGATGCAGACCTTGCGACTTTTGCAGGTTATTAAGCTTGATGAGATACGACCATTCAATGTTATTACCCTGGTAATCAAGAAATCTCTTTTGGTTCTCAAAGGCGTTGCGTACAAGTTTCAGCATATGGCACGCGTCGAGGAAGACTGCTACTTCGTATCCTGCACTTGGATGTGGAAAAGTAGTTTTCATAGCTTGAGGTTCTAACGAACATCAAACAATTTTTTGAGCATTGCAATATTTGCAGCGCAGCCATCCAGCGTCAATGAAACTACGTCAACACCATTTTCTTCGCATTTGTAAAGACACTGTTTCACTATTGAAGCCCGTTGTTCCCCGGTCATAGAATAAATTAAAAAGAACCCTACTGGTAATTTCCACCTCTCAGTTTGAGAAACAAGTAACAGTACTAAAGCCTGAGATACTTGTTCTGAGTTGTCCTTTTGGACGTCGTTAAGTCCGAGGTCAACATAACCATGATATTTATTGCCATCCCATTCAACATGCTTTTTTATAGCAATCTCGTCCATCATCAGACTGCACAAAGCGCGTTTGCCGGAGACCTTCTTTTTGTGGTTCAATATTTTAAAGGCTTCAGCTGTAAATCCAGCTTCACCGTCGAAAGTCTCATACCATTTAGAAATGGTTCTCGGATGCGGTAAGCAGGTGTCAAATGTTTTTCTCACATATGAGTACGCATTTGGCGAATAATAATAAAGTGATAAGGCGAATGATCGGAGAGCCGGAGAATATTTCTTCTTTAAGGGAAGTTTTTTGATTTTTGAAATTTGTCGCCCAACCAAGTCTCTCATCTTTATATTTATCGATGATAAAATTTCAGCGTCCTCTCCCTGCAAAAGGTGTTTGCTGTCTAATTCTTTAATTACTGCAGTTAAACTTCGAACCTGAAACAAAAGCAAAAACGAAGGTAGGTCCTGATTTGGTGGTATGTAAAGTAAAAGTAGTGGCACTAGATAAGTAGGTAGCTTCTTTTTCAAGCGCTTAACTTGCATTTGTAGTCTTCTGATTTTTAATCCAGTTTTTTTTTCTTTATATCGAAGTTGTTCTATTTCTTGCTTAAGCTTCTTTTTTCTAGGCGAATCATTTAGTTTCAGGAATTCATTTAAATCACTTGTGGTAGGGTCTATAGATGATTTTACAGGCTCTGGTAATTTTCTTTTAAGCTGTAATGTAAAAAATAATATGATAAACTAGTTATTTTTCCAAAATAATTAAACCTCGGCTACGCAAAAAACACCCAAACAAACCGATAAATCCAGTTTTAAACGAGGTAAAGTGCCCTTCTTTAATTTTTTAAGGCCTTTTTTTGTCACTATGAAGTCCGCTTCATTGAAATGGCAAGAACAAATCTCTGTGTATTTTATTGGTGTCCAATCCGGTCTATTAAGTTTTGAAATCCATTTCTGTTTTAAATTATCGTCCGATGGAAATCTAAAACGAATATATAAAAATAAATAAACTTTCGTTACTTGTTAAAATAAATAACTCTTATTTAATTCTTATTACGACCCTGGATATTTTTACGTTTAAAATAGTTATTCTTGATGACGACAGATGGTGGCCCGTTAGTAATATATTAATAAAAGCTATAAAAGTACTATTTTAACTACTAAATGGTATTAAGGACTAAGTGTATAACAGTTTTCAGTATTTACGAATGATTATTACAATATACTACTGCAAAATTATACGTAAACTTATGTATTTTCTTCCCAAAAGTGCCGCCATCTAATGTCAAGTAGTATAATTTTATCGCTGAAAGGTGAGAATGTCTAGAACTTTTATATTTAATTACGTATAAAATCACTTACAAATGAAATGTGATGCCATCCATATTATCAGAACGTCTGTCTGAGTAACTTTGACATAGTAAAACACAACACTTCATCCTTTTCTTGTTAAAAACGCAAAAAAAACACACTTATAATGCGAGTCTCGTGACGTGTGCACCTGACGAACGCTGATAGCATACTAACGCAGGCCCCGCCCACAATGATGACGTCAGGACCTAGTTGAAAATCACAGTGCACAGTTGCTTAGGCCAGCTCCTCTTTGTTTTTGCTCCGTGCTCTACCCTAACGCCGCTACTGGATGCTAGATCATTATCCAAATGGAATAGAATATTTATTAATTTGCTTAAGATGTTACAATGATTATGAAATTTCACATTTCTTGCCAGATACTGGCATGCAAATATAATATAATAATTATTGTAATTTACATTAAATTAGACAAGTTGTGAGAAAATTATTGGCAAATGTTATGGCTGTAGTATTATCGACGTTTGTCACAGAATTCATTAAATTCGTCGATAAAAGAAAACTAACCAAATCTTAAGTTTCTTTTTGAAAGCATTAGGTGGTAAATCTAATAAAAAACAGTTATCAACTAACTCTAGTTTGTTTTTAAAAGCATTAAGTGGTAAAATCTTGAGATCATTATCTCGTTTAGATAGATCTCGTTTCTGCTCTAAAATATTTTTTAGAGGAAGAACTAGTTTATTAGGGTATTTAGCATTGATATTACAGTTCTCTTCTTCTTGTGAATAAATGAGGATTAATTTTAGTAGAAGTAGTTCCCTGCCTAGATGTATCAGATGATGAAGGTAGATCATGATGAAGGTATATCTTACGTAGTAGCAGTCTGGGGCTCCGCGTGGCCCCTTTCCATCCTTAGGCCCACAGCGTGGTGCTTGAGGCGGCGCCTCCATTATTCTACTAGCATTTACAAAAACTATTCACTATTCCGTGTAAAAATCGACTGACTTATGTCAAACGATAGTGATCAGTCATTTATAAGTGACGTTTGAGTGAAACCGCTTTTAATTTATTGTTGTCATCGGTCAATAACATTTAAACTGACGTATATTAAACACGATAATTCTGTGACATTTCTAAATTCAATTTTCCGCTTAAAGTTCAATATGAGTTAAGCGAAAATGCCACCCAAATACCCCGAAAAGATTTCCCATATTACTCTCAGCTATAAACTGAGAGATCAGAATAGAAAGTTTTTAGTTTCAAAGGTAATAAGCGATCTAAGAATGTTTTACACAGATCATATCAGTATTCTTTGGTACTATATGTAGTCTGTGTAGATATTATAAAAAAACTCTAAGTACCTATACACGATTAAAATATAATTACCATAAAAAATGGAATGCCAAATTTAAGAAAGCATCAATATTATAAATATGCGAAGAATTTTTTTTTTTAGTAATAATAGTAAAGTTATTCAGTTTTTAAAATTGCGGAAAATATCGCCAAATTTACAGACACAATACATTGTATTCAATGAACTTCCGTCAATGAAAACGTATCACACCATCTCAAGTGAAAATGAACTTACTGTACATTGCAATAAGGTAGAATATATGCTAGCAAGCCGCCCCACTCCCGCTCAAGAACCAAAAAGCACCGATAGGTAAATACTCAATTAATAAATCAAACTTATCTTTCATACTTTATTGGGCGTAGAACCGACAAAATTACGTTTAGATAGGTATTAACACGTTACGCCGCGGTAACGGCATATAAAGTAAAGGTGGAATTCATATTATGACAGTACGGATATCGCCGTTTTCACGAAAATTAATCTAAAAATTACTACGGCAACAACCGTCGATTTTACATTAGAGTGTCATAGAGAGCAGTCTTACTGTCATTCGGTAAAGGAGGCTTGTGTTCCTAGTGTCAAAAACACGTGTACAGTAAAATACTGTGAAAAACAGTACGGGTATAGGTGTACGAAACATTTGTATGAAGATTGCTAGTGTCATAGTGGACTGGAGTACCGCGTCGTAACGTGTTAAGTTAACAAAATAACATACAAATTTTTTTTAACCAAAATGCAAATAGGTCATTAAATTATTCACGAGTAATTTTGGCGTATTAACATAGTTAGAATTAGCATATGTAAAAAGATTATTGTTATGTACATTACCTGTTCACATTAAAGTCACTGTCTTACAAATATTTCATTAATTGTTCAAAGTGTCCTCCTCCATTTTCAACACACACACTAGCCCGTTTTAACAAATTTCCTTTTAAAGAAATTAATACGTTTCTTTGCATTTTCACTTCATTAAAAGCGTCTATTATTCGCTGTTTTAGCACTTCAATAGTGTCAGGTTCACTTACATACACTCTACGCTTTATTTCACTCCATAGGAAAAAGTCTAAAGGTGTAAGGTCTGGTGAGCGCGCGGGCCACGGCACCGGGCCGCCGCGGCCGATCCATCGGTCACCGAACTCTTCGGTGAGGTACTCTCTCACAGCACGATGGTAATGTGGAGGTGCACCGTCTTGTTGAAACCACAACCCTCTCAAGTTCGCCAGTGGAATGTTATCCAACATAGTCGAAACCATCGTGCGGAGTAGATTTAAATAGGTTTCGCCCGTGAGTCGGCTCTCAATAAAATATGGACCGATGATTTCATCGTTCAATATGCCGGCCCAAACGTTTACACTAAACCTATGTTGAAACGAATGCTCTCGCGTGAGCATAGGATTCCTGTATGACCACCAATGTTCATTATGATGGTTAAACAATCCTATTCTGGTGAAAAGGCACTCGTCGGAGAAAAGCACGTTGGCGTTTGGATTACTTATTACCCAACGACAAAAAGTAATCCTCGGCTCTCGGTCAACGGTCGTAAGTTCTTGAACTTTACGATTATGGTACGGATGCATACCAGCCGAGTTTATTATCTTCCAAGCCGAATATTGATTAATACCAAATCGTCGAGCAGCATCATGGGTGCTTCTTCGTGGATCTTCCTCAAAGTACGTCACCACGTCGTCATACAAGTTCTGAGAGATCGGTGGTCTCCCTCTTCCTTGCGCGTGCGATGGCACGTAAAATGAGCCATGGTCTAGGAGCCGTTGATAAGCACTTAACACTGTACTGTAGTTTGGCTGTCGAGCATTCGGGTACAGCTCTCGGTACATCCGTAAAGCCGCCGACACTTTTTCACCGCTCAAAAAATAAGCACGAACCATCATGACATATTCACGAGATGTAAACTGATAAGCCATGATTTTATTATGTACTTAACGAGTGTAACTGATCGATCACAAAAGCGTATGCGCACAGGCCGACTGACGAGTGGTAACTAAGTAATTAGGTCAAGGTCAAAGAAATGGTTATGTTCCCGGCATTTACGTCATCAAATCACGTGACATGCGCAGTAGCAAGTTTAGGTACATTATTTACTACTGCGCATGTCACGTGATTTCAAAATGCCGGGATTATACACGTGCAGAGTGGTGCGGGTTAGGGATATTCGATATACATCGATGCATTGAAAACATCGATGTTTACAATGCGATGCATCGAATCGATCCAATGTTTTGAAATGCTTTCGATATACTCGATGTATCGATGTTTTTTGCATTCACAATGCAATATTTCTATAAGATATAAAATACGTGTGTAAAAAACAACTACGCCTCTGAGCCCTCAGATGGGATACGAACCCACGACCTTTCGCTATCCGGGTGACTGCTCTGACCGCTGAGCTACCGAGACGCTGGCAAACGTGTCGAATTTTACAAACGTATTCCAACTTCTACTATGAGCTAGTATCGTTCCACCAATGTTGAACGCTAACTACCTTCAACATCGAAAGGAATATTTTTTACAAATATTTAACAATCGATTAAGATGGAACCAGCTATAATTATGTTTTTAATTTAATTTTTTGCATTCACAATGCAATATTTCTATAAGATATAAATTCAAATCCCATCTGAGGGCTTGGAGGCGTAGTTGTTGTTTACACACGTATTTTTTATCTTACCAATGAATTTCATAAAAACTCAAGTTTAACCACTAAAATTCTGCCTAATATTTTTTTCCCTATTTGTTTAATTAAAAAAGAAAAGTTGATGATTCAATAGTGGACTGGCATGAGATACAGGCTGGTGACAATCGGACAGCGAAATCTTAGTAATAGGGTTCCATTTTTCCACTTGTCAGTCCGTTACCGCGCCTTACCCCTCTCAACAGTCCCAGTACAGTGCGAATTATGAAAACGATGTCGGATTCTTAGATAAAAATGCCTATTTCTCGCTTAATAATTAAGCCAGGACCAATCAAAAAATACTACCATAAAGCTGATTAATACAGAATCCACCACAGAATATTAAGATCTGTGTATCTTTAGGACGGTTCCGTCCAATATCAACTCCAGACGCTGGAGTCGAAGGCGAAGAAACTCATCGGCAATAACGAACTTTTTAATAATAAGCTGAAGGGCCTTGAACATTGACGGAAGTTAGCTAGCCTATCCGTTTTTTATAGGATACATTTCCGAGGGTGTGCAGCAGAATTGCACAGCCTTGTTCCGCCGTCCCCATTTTTTCATCGGACAAACAGACTTACGAATTGGCTTTATTTGTTTGATATACCAAAGAGTCGCACTAAGATATTTGGTTCCAATTTTGTAATACGTACCGCTAAAGAGCGGAACTCTTTGCCTGATAAATACAATTTAGGATCTTCAAGTCACTAGTGAATAGGTTTCTTCTAGGCAAGCGCGTTACATCCTAGATCGCATCGTCACTTACCATCAGGCGTGATGGCGGTCAAGCGCTTTCCTATTCACGATAAATAAAAACTCAAAAATAAATCGTAATTTAAAGCCACACGGTAATTTGAATATGGTAGCAATTGCTACCAGGACTGATGAGGGATGTTGACTGGCAATTACTACCGTGGCTTGACAAGTAGTTATACCCTTTGGGTATGGAACCCTAAAAAAGTACTCGATGCGTACAAAATATCGCTGTTTACACCTGATACATCGAAAGACATCGATGTACAGTTCTGATTTATCGAATCGAGAAAAACATCGATGTTTTTCCAAAACGGACACCCCTAGTGCGGGGAAAGGGAGCAGCGGGGGAGGGGCGCAGCGGGGAAGGGCGCGGCGGCGGGGGTTTTATGCTTGCACGCGCCAGGATTGGGTCATTGCGCACCGATACATACCTATGTGTAAGTTACGTATTCAATAAGATAGTAAAGTCGTAGTAAATATTTGAGATAGACCATTTTTTAAGTTTTTTAAGGATAAATTAGTTCATGTTTTTTTTTGCGCTTAAACCTAGGTCTATAGTATCAGTAGTCGATACTGATAACGCAGTTTAATTTTTTATGGTAATTATATTTTAATCGTGTATAAATATTATATAAAAACTTGCCATAAGTTGGCATCTGTCATGCATGAGCATGAGTTAACTGCATATGAAGAATTTTTTATCTTATATGATGAATTTTAATAAAAATACTAGAAAGAATCGACTCCGCCCATAAGTCCCGCCTAAGAATAACTTATAAGCAGAGTTGATTTTTCTAGTATTTTCTATTAAAATTTATCATAGAATGTTGCCTTATAATTTAATTGATGAATATCGACAGCGCGTTAAATTATGTTCTAATAAATCTAGGATTAAATGATTCTTCATTTTTTACAAATGTTTAGGCTATTGACCCTTGAAAGTATGTCATAAGTTGACGTGCTGTTCGTTGTACATGTAGATGTTATATTTCCCCTATAGTTGAAGTATGGCAAGGTACTTACTGTTTTTAATTTAATTTTTTGCATTCATAATGCAATATTTCTATAAGATATAAAATACGTGTGTAAAAAACGACTACACCTCCGAGCCCTCAGATGGGATTCGAACCCACGACCTTTCGACCGCTGAGCTACCGAGATGCTGGCAAACGTGTCGAATTTTACAAACGTATTTCAACTTCTACTATGAGCTAGTATCGTTCCACCAATGTTGAACGCTAACTACCTTCAACATCGAAAGGTTCTTACTCTAAAAACCAATGCGGTGTTTCACTATTACCAACTTGAAGCCTATTTTATAAACTCGCCCTCCCAAACCCTGGTGGATTATGCTATTACCCAAAAACGGTCAACTGAGATTGCCAGAAACCTTACACCTTGGCGAAAAGGCAAACTCTCTCTGTCTCACTCTGTTTAGTATTAAGTTTTGTGATATAAATTGCAAAGAACATATATACAATTCAAATAATTTATTTCAACAAATTATTTAAATATGGAAGAGAAAGAGGGAAAGAGAGAAAATTATTATTTATTTCATTCACACCAATTTTATTATGAAAATAGTACTAACCTCGTAATATATATGTCAACGATACGAGTCGTACCTAGTGTAAAGGATAGACATCCATATAACATAACTAGCTGACCCGGTCACGCGTTGCTGTTATAATTTAAAATTAAACCTTCGGACTTAGGACATAGGGTCTAAGTCCGAACAATTCCAGCAAAATAAAAAATAACTCAAAATCAGTTAAGCAGTTTCGGATTTAGTCGCGGTCAAACACTGTTACAGGGATTTTTTATTTAGAAAGGGTACGCTTTTGATCCCAATCAAGCCCGGGGGCCAAGACAGGATCCATGCTGGAACGAGCTAACTCAGAAGGTGCCTATACATCCTGACTTTGAAATTAGTATAGGAAACAAATATCTCTTACATTCATACCACCCCAAAGTGAGCACTGTATGGTTTGTGTTATGGATACTAGGGTAACGGATAGATATACATGATTAATAGATATGTAATTAAAAAAATTCAAAAGCTCGTATTAATCACACAAATAACTGTCCATACCGGGACTTGAATGAAGAACCGTCGGCGCGAAAGGCAGCATCGCTACCGTTGTACCCAACGATTTTCAAAATATGAAACATAAATGCAATATATTATAAAATTATAAATAGAATAAAATAACTAACAAGGTTCAGTGTAATAAAAAAAAAATCCTTAATGATAGAAAATTTTAATCAACTTTGAAGAAAAACACCAAATAGAGATCCTTAGAAAAAGATAGAAAACTGTTATTAAACCTTACATAATTAATAATTACTTTGATTTACTTACAAACCTAGTCTCATTTGAAAAAATTTGTTACGTTGCATTAGCACTTAACAGATACTAAAGAAAACATGATTATATATTTCAAACATTCAACAAAAGAATTAAAAAATAGCTTAAAAAACTTAAACATTTAATTAAATAATGTATGTTACCAGCAAAACCTGATTTCACGTCACATTGAACTTTCGAAGTCGTGGCGTAGCTTTGACCTTTGAAATTGTTTCATATCTGTTATCTTTATGATCACCTAAACGAAATCTAGAACACAGTGGAATACACCACTTTGCCTGACTAAAGATAGGGCTAGTTTGGTATACCATACAGATTTTTAGTTAGTTCCAATGTGAGAATATGATTAGGTCCTAAAACAATAAACTTTTCACCTCTACGTTCGGAAAAGTTTGGTTTGACATTCAATTTCTGCGTGGAAAATTGCGTTTTATCCGCAAGAGTGGAAACGTGTTTTAAAATTCGAACCTTTCTATTCAAAGAAAAAGACACATGGTACATTACGAATCATCGATATAGTCTTTATAAATTACAATTTATTCTTATTTAAATTACTACTATAATACTCCATTTTAGTTTTATAAAATTATTTTAATTCTTTTAGTTGTAAATACATGAATAAATATTATTTACAATATACTATTTATAATAAGTATGGTGGATGAGATTTCATAACATATAATTAGATTTCGGACCGCACCCGAAAAAGAACTGTCAAAGTTATTCAAAGTTATACTTATATCAAAAAGTTATTTCAAATTAAAATCTTTAAAAAATGCCAAAAATGGGTACTGATTAATCTTTCATAGTCTTTCAATTTCAGCGCAATTGCACGTGTTATTTGCATATGTCATTGAGGAAGAATTTAAATATAATGAAATACATAGTTAAAATTATATTATGCATGATACTTTTTAACCAAATTTATAAAAATACACCTATACATGCAAGCATAGTGATGGTCAGTCGCTTTGAATAAAATGTTTATTTTTAACGCCTAAATGCTTGCAAGGATTATAATATCAAATACATGCTTGATTTTTTATTAATATTTAGTAACACGGAAATAAATCTCTTCATTTCAATAATCGTCAATCGATATTAAATTAAACAAATGATAGCTTTGGTTAAATGGTATACGTATAAAAGTGCATTGGAAGCTTTTATGCTATCTCCAGTATAAAACAAAGGTATGCACTATACAAAGCTTCATATTTCATTAATAAAAAATACAAAAACATTTGCTTGCAGATGAAGAACAAAAAGTTTATTAATAAACGACCAACCTAAGTGTGGTTGGTCGTTTAGTAATGGGTTCTAGGTTGACTGGAAGAGATCTTCTTTAGAGATAAGTCCACCCTTGCAAACAATTTTACCTATCATTGTATATTATTTATTATTTATGTGCAATGAAGAATATAATAATAATAATAAACTTGTCAATTGGTTTTATCTAGAAAATTTTGTTTTTTTTCTGAAATCGGGTTTAGCTGATAACATTAACAACTAAACAAATTTAATCGCACTATGCTTAATATATTTATTATGCGTTTAACCTAACATTCTGTCACTTTCAATGGCAATGATATGAAAGAGATGGCATGATTTAAGGAACTATTGAAGTTAAGCTTAACAAATCGCAGCTTATAATTTTATCTTAACACAAAACTGGGACTAATATTGAGGTTTTTTAATCTGTAAATATCCACCTCCCATGTATGTGAAACGTTATTTGTGGCATTAAAGAACATGTAAATATGTATTTTAACTAAAGGGAAATTTGTAACTGACATTTTCAAATATTTTTATCTTAAACATTAAACTAAAATTTACTGGTAAAACAAAATTGGTCTTAAATTTTATGTACATAAGAATCGATTTGAGCAAAAAAGGCACTGTATCACATAATTGCTTGGACGGATGCTTATAATTAACATAATATCGACTTGAAGTTTGCGGATTACCGAGGCAGCTCTCTAATCTTGATTCTCAGATTAGATCAAAAGTTTACCACAGAGTAAATAGACTAGCTTCAAACTTGCTCTCTGGCTTACGTGCATTCGAGTAAACGTTTCAACACTTTTATATAATGATAAACGAAAAATAATATTAAACTTTGTTTGCACGAATATACGTTCTAGTATTATGTACTTTTTATAGAATTTGTACTTTAAATTGGCTATTGACTATCATAAAACATATAAAACAAAGAGAAAAACAAATTAAATAGTTATCTCACTATACTATTATAGCTAATGAAAGTATAGCAATAAAAAAAGACACATAAATAACATTTTCGCAAATAATACTTGAAAATTGTTCATGTTTTAACTATAGACAATAACGTCACGGACCGTTCAAATGACATTAAGTTAATGCCTTTTTATAATAGGAAGTAAAGAGTATTTTAAATACGGACTTAGTATTGATGGTGCTTATACTAATTTATAAAAAAAAAGTTTAACTGAATCCTCTGTAAAAAAAAAAATAAGAGGCTATCTAACAACAATAAGACGTAAAATTGATCTAGAATTGATGATTTCTGTTTAACAGATGAAAAAGATACTGCAGAGATGATTTCTATCACTAAGTGTTAAGGTTGAATTTAATTGTGTGATTATTATGAGTAGCCGAATTCAACGTTAAGCCGATTTTAACTTTACTCGACTTGTAATAAAGATCATCTCGAAGACTGTATCATGTGCGATTCAATGCGCCAATTATTGTAATTTCATATTAACATAAAGATTAAAAAACTAGCAGATATCTTGTATAATCGGCCGCAAATCAGGCTTATCTTAGTATTTTCTACTTCACTTGTTAAGAAGAAACATATTTTACCTAAACTAGTAACAATTTGATATAGAGCAGCATCGAAAAATGTTTACTAAAAATCAATAAATATTTTTACCAACTATAGCACTTAATAATTAATATATTAATAGTGAAGTTTTTTTCATTACCAAAATTGTACAGTCAACGGTTTAATAATAAATATAACAAAAAATTTAATTACATATTAAACTTTGCTCAGCAAACTTTCAACTTTAATCCTAACAAATAATGTTCACTATCAATTAAAAAATACCCTTTATAGCAACTTTTGAATCATTATTTTTTACATATAACTATAAAAAGGGGCAAGCGAAAACGGAAACAATGTGGTTTCCTTACTTTTCTCGAGAAAGAGAAAAGAAAAAAGTAAGCGACATTTTTTTTCCGTAGTTCTTACATTTTACCGTCTACCTGTTGAAGTTGTTTAAATTATCTAAACATATCAAATATACAGTTTGTAGCAAATCCTGAGATTGCTATTAAGCAATATGACCCCACCTAATTGTAATTTCTTCTTTGTCATACCTATTGGTTGTTTCTTAAGGGGAGCTGTAAAGGGTATATTTGTATTGTAAATGAAGATAATTAATTGGAAAACATTGAAAAATAGCTGTAAGGGAAACATGATTTGCTGCAAACTGTATATTTGATATGTTTGGATAATTCAAACAACTTCAACGGGTAGACGAAAAAATATAAGAACTAAAAACTGAAACTGAGATTTAAAACGTTTAAATTAAGTAGTCACATTATTCAAGCTAGACCTGAGTCGATCGCGATTGATCGAATCGCTTTGATTCGATCACGATTCATTCAAGACTAATCAGGTCGTGAGTCACTAGAAGATTCGATCGACGAGATCTATGTTGAGTGTGTCGCTTACGTTGCGTATTCTATGCTATTTGCCTCTGCTGAGCCGACCAGACAAGATTCATTTATTTCGGACCGGAATCCGGTTATAATATAATCTAAAATAATCAGGAAACCTTTATTATAATATGTGCCTACATTTTATATAACTTAATAAAACTTTTCGATCGTTCGCGACAAACGCCCGAAACTGAAACATGCTCGACCCTAGACTAGACCCGCAAGACGAAAATCGAATCTGCATTTGTTTCGGTTCTCAGATCAAGTACGATACAGGCGACGACGAAAATCAAATGAAACTCTTAAAACACACTCGATAATTTGATCGGATCGTTGCGAGTCGATGCCGCTCGTAATGGGTCGTGATCGACCCGGTTCGCGAGATATGATCGATCGACACAGGTATAATTCAAGCTTAATTTTAAAAAACAAAAGCTAATTTAAAATTTTGACAGATAACATGATTTGAATGTCACTTAAGTCAGGGTTGCCAGGGGATTTAAAAAGCTCCCCGTTCAGTAGTTTAAGGTTAGCATTGTTTGGAATTAACTTCAGATCAATTATTTCTTGTTTGAGACAGACTTGGTCGACGTGATATGGCAAGGTGGGTGGCAAAATTTCTATGTTTCCCGTCCAAGAAATAGGTTGTCCCGTCACTTTGTTATACACTGTAATTGAACCTAATTTGGACTTGGATTCTGATGAGAGCATCTGTAAAAAAAAATTAACTTGGGTTATAGGTTAGGTATTCACAAATATGTCGCATTTTGGTCATGATCAGTGTTGCTTTAACGCCATGAGTCCGTACTAATGACCTGTTTGAAGTTTCTCCGGAACGTAAGGGACGTCTAGAGGTGCTGTACAGAGTCTAGACGGTGTTTAACGCACTTAGTCTTAACCAGCGCTGCGAGCAGACGTTCTCTAGGATTTGTCACCGATTTGTGATAAGAATTGTAGTTTACTCAAGCATATCGAGACTCGTGATTTCAACCAACACTATCTCACCACCTGATAGTTATAAACTGTGGCCGAGGATAATAATCAAGAAGTAGCCCAATCCTCGACAATTTCAATGACCTCAGTGGCCGTGTGGCTCGCGTACCGGTTCATGGTAAAGTCACGTCACGGGTTGGATTCCCGGCGGGGTCAATGTCAAACGAAATTTTCTATATTGGCTCGGGTCTGATATTTATTAATAGTTTATATTTCTTGTTTTTGGCTCGACCACAGGCGCTGACTATAAAACACGTGACCTATTGATACAAATGATGGGAAGGACTCACATTAAGCGTACACAACAGCCAGTCGGGCTCCTCGTACTTGGCGCTGAGCACGTACAGCGCATCGCAGTGCTCCGCCACGTGGCTCGACCACAGCTGGTGCCGGATCAGCCCGCCCACCGAGTACTGCACGCTCCACTCGCTCTCCTCTTGCTTGTGAATCTGGTTCGGGTGCTCCTGCGCCATTCGACTCATTAATTACTTACTATTTAAATATGCGCGCACGGAATTTCATACAACTAGCCATATATTTTAAAATAAAGAAACTGATTCTTTTTGAAAATTTTATACATTTAACGACATACATTAGTTTTGCTCTAATTTGAAGTCTGACCTTCTTATCCAGAATATTGTCTTCTAACTTATATACAAATAACGTTCAACCTTAAAAATTAAATGAATCACTGTCAAATTTCTAACAATGGTCGACAACTTATTATAACTTGACACTATTCAAATACTGACATTGTAATCTATACTTATAATAAATCTGTAGAGAGGTCAATTCTGAACATGAAATATATTTTCAAAATAACTATCAGGGGGTGATTAGTGATCGATACTGATGCCAAAAATGCAATCAGTAAAATTTTTGTCTGTCTGTCTGTCTTACTGTCTGTCTGTATGTTCCGTATAGAAACAAAAACTACTCGACGGATTCTAACGAAACTTGGTACAATTATTCTTCATACTCCTGGGCAGGTTGTAGTATACTTTCATCTTCTATATCTATACTTATAATAAATCTGTAGAGTGGTCAATTCTGTACAAGAAATATATTTTCAAAATAACTATCAGGGGGTGATTAGTGATCGATACTGATGCCAAAAATGCAATCAGTAAAATTTTTGTCTGTCTGTCTGTCTGTATGTTCCTTATAGAAACAAAAACTACTCAACGGATTTTAACGAAACTTGGTACAATTATTCTTCATACTCCTGGGCAGGTTGTAGTATACTTTTCATCTTAATATATAAAAATCCAGTGTCATAATGTATGTTCCCAGTGAACTCTTCACCGACTCAACCGATATTGATTGATGAAAGTTGGTATTTATGTGTAATTTGGTACAACTGAAGAGATAGGATAGTTTTTTTCATTCATAACACAGCAACGCGTGGCCAGATCAGCTAGTAATTAATATAACTTCTTTTGACATTTAATGTTATGACCCTTACGTTATTCTTCTATTTTAATATTTTCAAAATATTGTGTAAAATCCAAGCAACACTGAAAGGGCGCTGCAATCACATTGAAACACATACTTTAAATAGAGAACATATATTGTTACCGTCGTAACCGAAAACAAGAGAACAAAAATGACAATTTTTTTTTTCCCCTCCGGACGCGAGGGAGGGAGGTGGTGAATCCTACATGGATACATCGGCCGGCCGAGAGGTTATGTCAGACTCATACAGTCCAAACACCACCTGAAGTAGGTACCTTAGCCTGGGAAGGCTATACAGGCTTAGTAGGAGTGGTCGCACCCATGGGTGGCGGGGAGACGCAGCAAAAATGTCAATTATAAGCCAATCACTTATATAATTCTTGACAACTTGGCCACACCGCGATCTTGAAATTAACATCGTCACCTGTTATCAGTTAGACTAACTACACATACTGAACAATAATATTAATTTCAACATATTGTTATAATTCATTTCTTATTTTGATATAGATATTTTTAACACTATTTATCTAATGGTAAAAATGTTAAGGCGCTAATTTTGGTAGTAAATAAATAAAAATTTACAACAGTCAACATCGAGCACCATACGCTTTTGACACACAATGACATTGATTATTTTTTTACTTTTTAGTATGGTTCACAATAAAAGTTTTTTTTTTAAGTTTTTTTTACTATATGTTTTGTATTATCATGAGTACTTAACTCTTTATAACTTAACAACACATATTTTCTTAAATACTTGTTATTATGTTAGGTAAAAATAAATAAAAAAAACACGTATTTATAAGTGTAACATCTTTCCTCTCGCTTTCGTGCAATTTGTGGGAGTGATTTCGTGAAATGGGACGGAAGTGTGAAACAGGAAGTCGCGAAAGCGCGCGCCATTCGATTTGACGAATGAGCGCGTGGTTTAAGAGTAACCGTCGGATAGTACCAACCAATTTTCCGAGAAGTCGGTACTGTCAGCCATCAGCTGAGCACTTAAGTTACAGTGTTGTAACTGAGTGTTGTAAGTATAAATACGGTGTATAAAGTTTGCTGTTATATAAATCAATTTATATACTTCAACAACATAAATAAACATTGACTATTGATATTGATAATAAGTCTCAATAAAGTGCAGATCATTGGAAAAAATTCAAGTAAGTCATAATAAATAATTATTCGAATAAAGTATTTCAGTATTTACCTTTTTTTTAATTTTTAGGTTATTTGTCACTGCTTAAACAAAATCTTTTATTAAATTTGATCTTTTTTATGATCTTACGATTTAAAAAAGAAGAAATTGATTAAAGTGCAGATCATTGGAAAAAAATCAAGTAAGTAATCTATATATATAAAAATGAAACCCGTTTTCTGTTGTCACGACATAACATGAAAACGGCTTGACCGATTTGGCTGATTTTTTTTTTGTAGTTTTCTAATACTCTGTACAAGGTTCTTACGGAAAAAAATATAAAGAAAATCTCTCAGAAAGATTGCAAATATAACGTAACGAATGTCAACGTCATTCAATTTAAAACAAAAATCTGTGGTAATCTGTGACACCACATCGATAACCGCGCTGACAAATGTCAACGTCATTCAATTGAAAGCTACGCTAAGGCGGTACGAAGTTCGCTGGGTCAGCTAGTAATAAATAATTGTTCGAATAAAGTATTTCAGTATTAAGCTTTTTAAATTTTTAGCTTAATATCTGTCACTGCTTAAACAAAATCTTTTATAAAATTAGTCTTTTTTTCAGAACATAATTTTTAAATTGCTTATTACTAAGGTGAGATGTCAAACGTTACACATTATTTGCGACTACTGTAAGGCTCGCTCGTTTTTTTTTGTTTCGCTTTTTTTATTAGATATGTAGATAAATATCATTAAAAGGAAGTGTTACAGATATGTTACACTGTACTATACTATTCTCCTAGCATGTATGCAATGCCTTACAATTACAATACAATTTATTATAGCATAATGCTACGCCACAGTTTTCAAAACAGTTGTGTAGTTTTCTATATTTTATTTGTATTTTGCAAATTTTACCCACGAACGAATGTCACGAATTGGCGCGAAGTGAATTCCGTACGAGTTTGACACAAGTAAAGCCATCTAGTTCATGACTATTGCATTTAAATGCATAAACAGGTATGTTACCGATACAACACAGTTGACTTACGAGGAGATAAAATGCGTGTAATGGAAATTCTAACTAATGATTTGGTTTGTTAAAGTAATGTCACACAGGGATATAAAGGGTTAATTTACTTAATAAAATATTTCTATGAAATAAGATTCTTAACGAACAAACTCTCATTATATAATAAAAAGTTTAGTGTTCAAGTCACTTACTTTTCTGATGTGGTTCTTGAGTATCATCCTGGGGCCAGCCCATGAGCAAAGGATGCACTGCATCCTAACATCCATCCCGATCCGTTCCAAATAATCCTGACAAAATCAAATGAAAACATCAATTAATTACCTAATTTTTGTTGTTGATATTATAAGGAATTGTATTTTGCGTTGCATGATTGTATTTATAATTATGATAAAATTTGATTCATTCATTTATACTATTGTTAGATCAAGCTTACTGTCATTTTGGAGAATTCTGTAAGCCTGTAAGTATTTTGAATAAATCAATAAATATAACTAACTAATGACACTTAAAATGCTATTAGTTAATACGCATTTAAATATGTTTTTTGATGTTGATGTTGTCCTTTTTTTCGAAGACCGGCGTTTGCAAAAGTATTTGTAAGTGATTAGCGCGTTCAACATATGATTGCGATGGTTAAGTACCTTTTGTACGGGACACTCAAAAGTTGGGTGACCAAAATTTTTTTAATTTAGCCTTAGCTTGAATGAAGGCTGTATTCCGTTGTCCTTCTGAAGATGATTAATAAGTGTTTAGCGTTTGAGAGGATGGTGTTTATTATAGAATAAACTTATAGGTACTGATATTTGACGCATTTAATGAGTTATATATGTTAATGAAAGAATTTTGATGTCACAAAGATATGGAATGTGCCAACATCAATGACATGGCTATACGTTGCTATTTCGAGCATATGGTAACCGGATGGTGTTTAACTTTGCAATACACAAGATTAAAAGTTGCTCAAATCACGTCATAAGACAAAATATTAATCATGTTTTCATGTACGGTGTTGGCTTATAATTTAGGTGAGCACGTTGAAGCTGGTATGGATTTTTATTAGTAGATAATAAAAAGAGTGGAACTCTTTGTCTGAATCCGTGTTTCCTGATAGATACAATTTAGGGGTCTTCATGTCAGAAGTAAATAGGTATGTTCTAGGCAAGCGCGTCACATCCTAGATCGCATCATCGCTTATCATCAGGCGAGTTAGCGGTCAGCGCTTTCCTATTTACGATAAAAAGACCTCACAAAAACTTAATTGCGCTTACCTATTCACGACTAAAAGAAAGAGACCTCATAAAACTAAGTTGTAATAATTTTAGGTGAAGTGGCTTACCCCATCTTGACCAATAATTTCCAATGCATCTTCGATCATCTCAGGAATAGTGGCTTGGTTCGCTCGGTCTGATGAGTTCGGAGACGGACAAATTATTTTTTTTATCTTAACTTAGAAAATATACAAATTTTATTTTTTTGAATTTTTTTAATGTAATCTTATATAATATTTTTTTAAATAGAGACACTAGCTGACTTGGCTACGCGTTGCTGTGCTAAAAATGAATATAAAACCTATCCTATGTCCTAAGTCGGAACAAATCCAGTAAACGAAAAAACAATCATCAAAATCGGTTGAGTAGTTTCCGAGTTCGTGGTCAAACACTGTGACAGGGATTTTTATATATGGATATTAGGAAAAATCTACACGATTCACAATTGATTATCAGGCGGAACAAGAACCTATTACTTTAGGATGTTCGTCTACTAACTATAAAAACAAACAGATCTGGATAATAGCTAAACCAATGCTGTTTGCAAAATGTTAATCTCAATAATTAGAGTAAATGAAATGGTAGTCTAACCTCACAATAATAATGTTAGTTCCTATTCTGTTATGTAGTAGAAGTTAAGGTAACTAGTAAACAATTGCTATGGAACAGTGGCTCCCTGTGACGCAGGTGCTTCATGTACCTACTAGAAGGTACCAACAACTGTTTTCGTACACCATTTTTTGAATTTTATTATTTTACTAGCGGCCCGTCCCAGCTTCGAACGGGTGGAAAAAATTCTTTAAACTTTTTCTATTATTGAATATTTTCCGTTAGAGCCATCTAGCGTCCGGTAGACGTCGACGATGACGATTGTCAAAATATAATTAGGATTAATTAAGCTACCGAGCCTTGTGAGCACCCGTTGAAATTTTCTAGTACGTTTTACTTTTTTACGCTGTTTATTTATGAGAAGAACATCCTCTCATTCGAAAGAAAGATTTTACAAATATCTACCAATCGACTAAGATGTAATAACCATTAAGTTTATTTTTTTTATATTTCTGCATTTTAATCTTATACGAAAATCATAAAATCGATTCTGCTCACAAGTTATTTTCAAGCGGGAATCAAACCCGCAACCTTTGGATGTCCGATTTCTAATTCCTAAGTCTGTCGAATCGAAACGTCAAGATTAAATTATAAACTACTACTATTAAATTCATTGGGTAAAAGTGTTTTATTAAATGTGTGATGTACGCAGAAGTATAACAACTACATACATATTCTAAAACCAAATAATTTGCTTTTGTATAAATTTACCTTGTAAAGGGTCGTCTTCAGAAGATTTTTTATCGTTCAACTCTTGATCAGTCGTCGATAAAAAATTGTTCATCCTAGATATTTCTGTTTCGTTTGTGTACTGACGTGCTGTGAAGATTATTACATTTACTGTAATAATATTTCTTACATTCACACCAATTAGTATATACCAAAGTAAGCACTGAAAGGCTTGAGTTATGGACACTAGGGTGATAGTATAAGAAAAGTTTAATTAAATGTATAACTGTGTATGTACTTTAACACATAAAAAGGAGAAAAAGTAGCCCTTGCCGGGTTTCTTGCGCCTTCGTATCAAGGTCTTCCGACGTAGGATTTACGAAGCCATGCATAGCTATGACGTTCAATTTACGCAAGGGCTCATATTGAATAAAAATTATTTAATGAACAGGCAAGTTGTGAAGACTATTAATGACAAAGCTGACAACAGTTTAAGCTGCCTCTGAGACGGACTCAACTTTATTAACCAACTTCCTAGTTGGTTAATAAACCGACGTTGTGGGGATTCACCTTTAATAATAATCTTAACTCTTAGGTGATTCAACTCTCATTTTATCACCAATGATGTACAATCATATACAATAAGATGTGTACGACGTAGAACCATGTCACACTAAATCGGCCGAAAGCAAAACGACAACAACATAGAAAAAAAAATATTGATGTATTTGACAGAATCAGGCGTTACTTGACGGAAGTTCATATCCATTTGTAAAACAGTCTAAAATGCGTAACAAAGTTTAAAAGTTCCTGATGATGCTCCGTGTGGGGGCAAAACACGTGTAGAGTAGTTGGTGGTGTCTGCGGTTTCCGCATTTAACTGCACTTTGCTTGGATTTTGCGGAAGTAAGCAACTGTTGTTTTACTAATTGATTTGATATGGTTTTACGGTGTACACATTTTATTGCTCGTGATTACATCGTCTAGCTTTCCGCATAGATGTAAGCTTGTTTGCCAGCCATGTGAATAAAAGCAATAAATAACTTACGGGAAACATAGCAAGCACCATTGGTAGCTGTGGATGCCTGCACCTTTCTGAAAGCCGTGCAGATGCGTGACGTGCATGCGAGACGGAAGATAAAACCTTGACAACTCCATATTTTGTTTATATTTTAATTATATTAGCTACTTTTACTATTTTTTTTTAATAAAACTTCTTTACGCACGCTTGACTTGGGGATTAAGCTGGTGAATGCGTGACGAGAAGCGAGGCGAGCGGAAGTTGAGAGGGAAATATAAGAAGATAGCAAGAGAGAGTTACGTTTCGTATATTAGAGAGGTGTGAGCACACATTTTCTTTCTCTCATAGGAGGTTACGTTGTTTATAGCGTTTGAACGAGTCTTCGCTTCAGAGACATTGTTTAGCGGTTCGTCCACAATAGATCAAATAAGAGCGTCGACCATGAATTAATTATAATAATACCTATATCTAACATCACGCCAATTACCCGATTCGTTGCGGATAGCACGTCGGGCGTGCGAGTAGCGCTAGCCACCGGAGTCATTTTTAAATCGATGAGAACTCCTTCAAATATAGTTTTAGGAAAATCTACCCAGAACAAAACTATCTTAATTTTTTACGTAAATCGTTTCTGGTAATTTCATGTAGCAACGAATCGGTTAAAGCCTGAGGTTAAAGCCCAAAGTAAGCACTGAAGCACTGTAAGGCTTTTTTTATGGATGCTAGGGTAACGGATACATATACATAAATAAGTAATATTAATAGAAATATGTATCGAGTTACGTAAATTTTATTTTATTGTTCTGTGAGGAAACAAACAGCTTTTAATAATAATAACATAGTTCAAATGACAATGTATATCACAAAAGTTCTTAAATAAGTACAATATTAAAAAACGAACATGTTATAAAAATCATAAACGTTAAAATTTAATTCCAAGCCCACATAATTTGCTCGCAAGTGCACATGCGTGAACTTTCCACGACTCAGTCGAAGGAGCGTCAAAATGTTTGCCGGCTCCTGTACTATAGATAATTAACTATAGGGTCTTTCCAACTCGTAATTTACATATGTTAGACTCAAATAGACTATTGTGGACAAAGCGCTGGTAAATATAAATACTCGTAGATTTATATAATTAAAATAAACAAAAAGTTGTGAAGGTTTTTATGTAAATATAAAAAAAACAGGTTAAAACAAGTGATCAAAGCCAATAATGCCGTCCGCTAACTAAAAGGTCGCTAAGCCTCAGGTGGTCGATTTTAATGCCACCATATGTAAAACAATGAATCTACTTTGATTTGTATAGGAATCATATTACTATAACTTTCTTTGAAATGGTTTTAGTAAAAAAGTCGTTTTAAATTATTTCCCGCGTATTTCGCTCATATCTTAAAAAATAAATAAATTGTAATTTTAAAAATTTATAAAACCCGGTTTTATGGTTAACAGAACTAAAAAGTAAAAAACAAGTAATAAGTAACCGATTCGTTGCGGATGCATCACTTTTTTGCGTGTGTCGTTAGGCAAGGGAGTCGTGTCATTTTTTGAATCGGTGATAACCAGTGGTCGGAGTAGGTATATTGAATTAAGGTCACTGACATCAAACGTATATGTTAATATGGATACGCCTCCGAGTTTCCGGATTATTATGATAAAAATACCGAAACATCGAAATTATTACATGAAACTAGTTAAAAATGTATCAATACTCTCAACGCTATGCTGCTAGTGGCGTAGATGGCCAGAATTTAATAGTAAAAAAAATTGGTTGCCTGTAAAGTCGATATACGGGCGAAAGTTTTACGTGACAACGACTTTGAGTGGTAAAATAATTTTAATGTGAATATTCATTCGTATAGTAGGAAGAAGGATGAAATAATAGTAACAATTTAAAACATTTATTTATACAAAGAATTAAATTTAAAACATTAATTTATACAAAGAATCTCGCACTGAATTTCATATATCACCGCCTAAGCGAAATAGAAGCGCAAGACATGAACCGGTGTGTATGCCTATCTCTCTCACTCTCTCTCTCGCTCTGTCTCTCTCGCTCTTAGGCGGGCTAACCATGCCCGAGTGGAAGGGACGCGTGCCTCTCACTCGCTCTCATTTATAAAATGATATAATAATAATATTCATTTCAACACACGACATCCGGCAAACAGGGTCTTTTGTCCTCTTATGTCTATGCTCAACGCATCTGACCAATTAGAATCAAGTATCCTGGATGACTCATTGACTGTTTGTTCGAAAACAATGCTCGCACCGACATCCAGACCAAGTGGCTCACTCACTTATTTCGGTTCGTGGAGTGCGCTTATTTTATGTGTTGTGAATATCTTGACTTGACCCTGGCTTGTGTACTGTCTTCTGAAATCTACTTAAAACGACGAATTTGGCTTATAACTACGGACATCGATTTATTACTCTTGGATTGGGCCCATTTGAAGTTGTTTTTGTACGGGTAAGTTTTAATTATTTTCACTATTTAAGAAGGTTTTAGAACTTGGAAACAGTTAAAATATCACTTTATAGCAATCATCATAGCGCATGAGAGTCCGGTACGCACACCGCAGGGCTATCACCGCTTCAGTTAAAAAAATCACTTTATATGAAACAGAATTTCATTATCGACTTTACAGTTGTGTATGTATATATTGTAAATTTAAATCATTGTTTTAGGTGACATATAAATAAATATGGCAAAGGTCAAGGCTGAAACAGTGCTAAAGTGGTTATTGCACTATCCTGAGCTACTTTACGATAACGCTAGTGGCACTATATACTGTACAAAGTGTGAAAGTCATTTGAAAGCTGTGAATAGAGGCAACATTACCAAACACATTGAAGGCGCTGTACATCAAGGAAAATTTAAGAGACCGCAAGAGGAATTTTACTTCGACCTCATTAAGTTCCTGATTCTATGCAATATTCCTTGGTCGCAAATGAAAAATCCAGCGTTCAAAGAGTTTTTTCAGAAATATATGTGCAGTACTTGTTGTTGCGTTTGTACCAATCGTAAAGTGGTTGACGAATCACAGTTACGAAAAGTTTATTTGGAGAAGTTTTATAGGAATAAAATCAATTCGATTTATGAAATTAATAAAAATGAGAAACTATGGATATCGCTGGATGAGACAACAGACATTTTTGGTCGATACATAGTCAATTTCCTAATAAAACCATTGCATCCTAGTAATAGTGCAGGCCGGCCTTATTTGATTGCTTGTAAAATGCTAACAGCAGTAAATGGACAAACAATAACACAATTTGTACTGCAATGTCTAGAAAATTTATGGCAAAACACTTTTGAAGCGAAAGTTGACAATATTTTAATGCTTTGCACTGACAGTGTCGCGTACATGCTATCTGCAGGGCGAAATTTAAAACATTACTTACCTGAAATGAAGCATGTGACATGTTTGGCGCACGCTCTTCATCGTGTAAGTGAGCAGATAAGGTCAGAATACAACGATATTGATATTCTTATATCAAATGTTAAAAAAGTATTTTTAAAGGCTCCTAGTAGGGTAAACATTTTAAAAGAAAAATATCCTGACTTACCGTTGCCTCCGCAACCAGTCATTACCAGATGGGGTACTTGGTTACAGGCAACATCTTACTACGCTCAACATTTAGATAAAATAAAAGAAGTTTTATCCTGCTTGAGCAGTTCTGATGCTATAGCCATACGAAACGCAAAAAACATTTTGGAAAAACAAAATTTAGAAAATGATTTAAAATATATCGAAGAAAATTACTCTATTATACTACTAGCCCTAAAAGAGTTACAAAAACAAAATTTATCTCTAGCTGATTCACTTTTAGTATTTGATCAAGTAAGGGCTACGCTTAACGAGTGCAATAATGAGAATATAAAAAATAAAATAGAATCAGTTATGGAACGAAATCCAGATTTAGATACAATTAGAGAATACAGCGAGAGTATTGAAAAAAGCGTAGCAAATAATCAGAAACTTTATTTCAAATTCGCTCCATTGACATCTACAGATGTTGAACGATCATTTTCCACTTACAAATGGATCTTAGATGTTAAAAGAAATAGCTTAAAAATCGAAAATATTGAAAAAATTATAGTTATTTATTTTAATTGTATAGAGACAGAAAATCAAAATGTAGAAATTGTAACCGATGAGGATTAAAAATAATTGTTTTTAATAAAACTGTAATAATGATTATTTGTATTCACAATAAACAATTTTGTTTGCTTACATATGGTTTTTTATTTTATTACTCTATTTACCAAATTTTTGGAAACTCCGGTACATTCCGGAAGAAATGCATGTCCATGTTATGATATCATGACGCAAGTATCTAAAATCAATATACCTACTCCGACCACTGGTGATAACTCCTTTAAATTAAGTTTTAGGGAAATCTACCTAGAATAAAACTATCTTCATTTTCACGTAAATCAAGCTCATAGCCTTCGCTTCTGGTAATTGTAGGTATGTCGCAACGAATTGGTTAACGAGAAAATTAATGTCATTGTAAGAAAAGCGTGGGGTGGTCGATATAATTAGTTGAATTTTATTATTTTTTGTTATAGTAACTGGGTAAGCGCTTGACCGCTATCTCGCCTGATGGTAAGCAGCGATGCGATCTAAGATGTGACGCGCTTGCCTAGAAGACACCTGTGGCGAACCTATTTGTATTTTATACTTTTTATTTTGTTTGCTCTTTTACCTTGTACTTTTTGGTTAACGCGAGCGTGCCGCGGTAGCTGAGCGCGAGGAACGCGAGCGTGCCGCGGTAGCTGAGCGCGAGGAACGCGAGCGTGCCGCGGCTGCTGAGCGCGCAGTTGCGGATGCAGAATTACGAGCTCAGATTGCTGCTCTAGAAGTGCGCTCCAGCCGCGCTAGCCATACCAGTTGTACCGCCAGCCGAACTTCAGCGCAACATGTTGAAAATTGGCTAAAGGCTCATTCCAGTATTAATGTTAATGACTGTACTCAATTTCAGGTCGCACCTAACGACCGTGCCTCGGCCAAAGGAGGACAGTTTCCATACCTTGCTGAGGCCACATGCTCCCCGCCGGCGACGTTGCCAGATCAGCGGAATGCCCCAAAGGCTGAGAGCGTGTATGCGGACGACACGACCACTACACATGCACGCGTAGGCACACACCCCAGTAATCAAAATATCAATTGTAATAGTAACACAAATAAACCATATGAAACCATTACACAATTCACGGAAGCTATCAAGAGCCTCGCGCGGACCGGACGGAAGGTGAGTGATCTTCCTGTTTTTTCCGGCTCGCCCACAGATTGGCTCTGCTTTCGCAAAAGTTACGAGCGCACTAGGGCTCATTTTGAGGACGCGGATAACCTAGTCCGATTATCAACGGCCCTGCGGGGAGCAGCACGTGAAGCTGTAGCAACTCTCTTGATCGCGTGTGACTACCCGCAAGCTGTGATGACAGCTTTAGAACAGCAATTCGGTAATCCGGAAATTGTTGTTCTAAATGCCTTGTCTGAAGTAAAAGCTTTGCCGAAGATGAGTAATTTCGTCTCCAGCAGAGACCTAAACTATGTTGCGTGTAAAGTCCATAACTGTGTCATTACTATTAAAATGCTGAATCATTTTGAATATTTAGCCAGCCCAGAGCTCGTGAAAGCTCGGTAAGCTTTCTCCCCATCTTAGGGAAAAATGGGTAGAGTTTGCATTTTCTCGTCAGCATTCTCGCAATTTTAAGTTAGAACTTCTCTCGGACTTCCTCGATCACGAGGCTCACATCCATATTAAGTTCGGAATTTTAACTGATTTCATACCTCACGACAAGGTGGGTCAAGAAAAGTCTCATTTTTTAGACGTTAAAGAAAACTCAAACTCAAAAGCAATTTATTTAAAGGACAAGCCGAAGGCTCCGTATTCATGTGCTTTTTGTCAATCTCAGAGTCATGAGATTTCAGCTTGTATGCGTTTTCTTTCGTTGTCAATTGATAGGCGAGAGAAATGGGTTACGGAAAACAAAGTTTGTAGGAAGTGCTTGGTTAAGGGTGGCCATAGATATGCAATTTGTAAGACGACTTGTACTGTGGCATCTTGTAAAAATCGTCGTCATCACACATTACTTCACAGTAACGAAGTGACTAATTATAACGTCAATATTAGTGATGACCGTGACGATATGCAAGATCCAGATAACCCTGTAGCATCTACATCGTTTCCGTCCCCGCAGAAAGACAATGTAGATATTGCCGATCAAGCTATTGTTGGGACTACCTCAACACCAGTCTCATCTTCTCTCCGACCTTTACTAAAAGTGCTACCCGTAACAGTCTGTGGGCCTGCCGGAAGCGTCGAGACATACGCTTTGTTAGATGATGGCTCTACGGGGACTTTCATTGATGCGGACGTTGCTGTCCGAATAGGTGCAAAGGGCCCGGAGGGACATATACGCTTAGATTGCGTTGGAGGCTTGTCCCGAGATAGTACTGTTAATTATGTAGATTTTAAGATAAAAGGTAAGTATTTATCTGATACTTTTGTAATATCTAAGGCGCGTGCTATCAAGAATTTAGGTTTAGTTTCTCAAACGGCTAGCCGTGATAGTTTACGTAATTATTTGTATTTAAGTGATTTGGCCGAGGAGCTGTGTTACGATGTTGCTACGCCTATGTTGATAATAGGTATTGACAATTGGCACCTTATTGCTTCCCATGAGACCAGGAAGGGCTCAAAGTCGCAACCTGTGGCTATAAGGACGGTTTTAGGTTGGGTTCTCTTTGGTTTCTCAAGTAGTAAAACTAAACCTATAGATTATGCAACTGCTTGTCATGTAAGTTCTTTCGATTTTTCTGACCCTAAACATGAGCTAGAGAGCCTTATTAAGGAGCAGTACAAATTAGACGCCTTAGGTATTACAAAACATGAACCACGTAGTAATGATGACCAACGCGCTCTCCAAATTTTAAAGCGCACAGCTCACAGGCTGCCATCTGGGCGTTTTGAGGTTGGACTGTTGTGGAAGGAGGATAATCCTTGCGTACCTGACAGCTATCCTTTAGCATTATCCAGGTTTCATAGCCTCGAACGGAAGATGCTCAAGGATCCACTTTATGCTGAACGTTATCGTAAAAATATTCACGACACTTTAAGCAAGGGTTACGCTGAAGACTGCACAGGGCAGACACCAGGGCCGATTTGTTGGTACTTGCCACACTTTGGTGTGATAAATCCAAACAAGCCTACCAAGCTCCGCGTAGTCCACGACGCCGCGGCTAAGTCCCATGGCGTATCACTAAACTCCCTTTTATTGCCCGGCCCTTATTTACTTCGCTCTCTCCTAGGAATTTTGATGCGGTTCAGGGAGGGAAAAATAGCATTGACTGCGGATATTCAGGAGATGTTTCCTCAGGTGAAAATTCAGGAGGGTGACCGTGACGCGCAACGTTTCCTTTGGCGCGACAGTCCAGCAGAGCCCGTAAAAACATATCGTATGTCATCGATGATGTTTGGAGCCTGTTCTAGCCCTTCCACCGCGATGTTTATTACCAACTTGAACGCATCGGAATTTCGGGAAGAGTTTCCGGAGGCTGTGAGCGCAATAGAAAGCGACACGTATATGGACGACTACATCGGCAGTGTTGACAATGCAACACACGCGGCTCGTTTGGCGTCTGATATTGCGACGATTTACAGTCGTGGTGGGTTTAAAATGCGCGATTTGGTATCTAATACCCCAGAGTCTTTATGTTTGCTGCCAAACGAGCTAGTGCCCGCTTTTATTACTAATGTAGATCGTAGTGTAGATTTAGGGTCATCAGCTTTTGTACGAACATTAGGTTTAATTTGGTTTCCCAGTCGGGATGTAATTAGTTTTAATTCTAAGTTGTGTAATCAGTCGCCTGATCATTTCACGAAGCGTACTGTTTTAGCGCAGGTTATGCGTATTTTCGACCCACTGGATCTTCTTGCGCCTATTGTAGTTAGAGGACGTATTTTATTTCAAAGTTTGTGGCGTAAGAGTTTGCAGTGGGACGACGAGTTGCCCGAGGCGGACCAGCGTGTGTGGAGAGAGTGGTTTGATAGTGTAGCGTCATTATCTAATATGGAGATGCCGCGTTGCTATAATCTTTGTGGGAATAAAATTGTTGATTTAGAGCTGCACGTGTTTTCCGATGCCAGTGAATTAGCGCATGTTGCAATTGCCTACTGGCGGTTTACCTTTGAGACTGGCGAGGTACAGCTCGCCTTAATTATGAGCAAAGCACGTGTGTCTCCCCTCAAACCCGTCTCCATCCCGCGGTTGGAACTACAAGCCGCCTTATTAGCCGTTCGCCTCGGTGCGACCATTTGTAATAGCCATTGTTATAAACCAGCCCGTCGTTTTTTCTGGTCTGACTCGATGACCGTTTTGGGCTGGCTGCGTAACGATGCCAGAAAGTTTAAGCCCTTCGTCGCTCATCGCGTCGGCGAAATCTTGGAATCAAGCGCCATACGTGAATGGCGTTGGGTTCCCAGTGATCTTAACGTCGCGGATGATGCTACGAGGGGCAAGTGTAACTCTCTGTCTATCGAGTCACGCTGGATAGGTGGTCCAACGTTTTTATTATCTCCTCCTTGCGATTGGCCGGTTGAATCGTTAATAATTCCTTCATCATCGCTGGGAGAAGATGAGCTAATGAGCTCGTCGTAATATCTCATCAAAACCTCATTTAAGTTCACCTCATCCACTGTCTGAAATCATTCTTTTTAATGATACCTTTAATTTGCCTTTGCCAGCAGTCGTAGATGTGACTCATTTTAGTTCTTGGCAGAAATTAGAGCCACTGCTAGACTGCATCAGTTCATCGCTCTCATTTTCAAAAGTCGATCTCATAATTTCCAAAATCCTATGTTGCACGATATTGTTTCAAATTTCTTTTCCGATAAGATTGTCGCTGCCATCACTGCTCCTGCCACAGAGATCATGTCATTAAATGTGGAAGCCATCAACCGCGCAGAAAGGCAAGTTTTACGTCAGTGTCAAATAAACTCCTTCCAGAAGGAACTTGTTAGTCTGAGCCGTGGTGAGCAGTTACCCACCAAAAGCCGCCTAGCCAGCTTGTCTCCCGCTCTGAAAGAAGAAGGTCTGATATTTCTACGTGGCCGAATATCTGCTGCACCTGGAGTGTCGAGAGAGGCAACTCGGCCGATAATTTTATGTGGAAAGGAACCCGCTGTGCGCCTATTGATACGTCACTTTCATAACAAGTTTGCTCATGCCAACAAGGAAACGATATTGAATGAATTACGCCAGCAATACTGGATCCTTGGCGCGAGAAATGCTATAAAATCTGTTGCCCGAAACTGCCAACTATGCAAATTGCTGCGAGCGCCTTTATTGAAACCTCCTATGGGCGACTTACCTGAAGACCGCCTGGCCCACCACAAGCGTCCTTTCTCCATTGTGGGCGTAGATTATTTTGGCCCATTGAAAGTTACGATTGGGCGGCGACGAGAAAAGAGATGGGTGGCTTTGTTTACGTGTTTGATCACGAGGGCTATCCATTTGGAGGTGGTCTACAGTCTGTCGGCTGATGCCGCAATTATGTGTATCCGCCGATTTATAGCACGTCGCGGATCACCGAGCACGATATGGTCAGACAACGGGACAACGTTTGTAGGTGCTAATCGACAGCTGCGGGCACTCTGTGATCGCGCGGTTTCAGACTTTACAACGGATCAGAGGATTGAGTGGCGTTTCATCCCCCCTTCGGCTCCGTTTATGGGTGGAGCGTGGGAGCGAATGGTGAGGTCTGTGAAAACGGCGCTCAGTGCAACATTAAGAGATCGAGCGCCGTCAGAAGAGATTCTTTATACGCTTTTGTTGGAAGCAGAGGCCGTAGTACACACGTACCACCCGATCCTCATTGTTCAGAGGCACTGACGCCTAACCATTTCTTGCTCGGAGAGTCGTCAGGGCGGCCGTTCCCAGTCGAAGTTGCGGACTCTGATCTTTGTGGCAGAAGCGGTTGGCGGAAAGCCTTGAGGCTTGCTGACCATTTTTGGCGTCGGTGGATCTCTGAATACCTACCAACCTTAGCTCCTCGCCGCGTCCCGGGGACCGTTGCGTCGATCAAGCCAGGGGACCCGGTTCTTATTGGGGACGGTGATCTCCCTAGAGGAACCTGGCCTCGGGGAGTGGTCGAAGCTACGTACCCAGGTCGAGACGGTATAGTCAGGGTGGTAGATATTAGGACTGCAGGTGGGATCCTGAGGCGACCATTAAAAAAGGTTGTCCTTCTTTAAAAAAGGGGAGCATGTGGCGAACCTATTTGTATTTTATACTTTTTATTTTGTTTGCTCTTTTACCTTGTACTTTTTGGTTGTTGTCATGGTGATTTCCTCTTGTTATATCAGTTTTAATTAAATAGTGTGCTGAATTTAAAAGATTTTTCCTTTATTTTTCTAATTTAGTTTAATTTCTCAATAACACCTATTCACAATTTTTTTTTAATTATTGTATTGTCATCGGTCTCTGATAAATGTGTAAAATTTCAATTTTATCTGACGTTTTAAAGGTAAAATCGCGTTACAAGATTTCTTTACAATCGTACAGGTTAACTTCACCTGTTAAAAGCGTCTTAAACAAATTTTACGGTATAACAACGTTTTAGCTAACGGACTAAAGAAAAAGGAAAGAAAATAGAATATATTTCGGAATTCTAGTTTTGTATTGCCCTTTGGGGCCATCCCTAAAATTACGTCACATAAATTTTAGGACTTTTAAACCCCTCCCCGTCCTTGTCACATGTTGTCACATTATTAGAATCTCCTCCCCCTGATGTGACGGTACACATTTTTCAATTTTTCAAGTGCTTAAAGTATTAACAAGTGTAGATCGAGTTCGTAAACTTTTACAGTTTTTTTCAGATATAAATTATGCGTTTTAGTATTTAAAAATTTAATATATGACGTCACAAAGCTTTTTACCCCCTGCCCCTTGTCACACAATGTCACATTCCTGTGATTTAATTTGTGACGTAATTTGTGGATGACCATTTGCTTCATTTTATTAGAGAAACAAAGTTTGTTGTATTAAGAAATGATGAGAGCACTATCCATTTCAACTGTCGTTTTAACAAGAGATTAGATATTTTAGGTTATATTTTATATACGTATGAAAAAGTAAGTTCTTTTAAATCTATTAATAAATTAAGTCATATTTTTTATCAAGTGTTTTCATAAAATACTTTTATATTATTTTAAATACATCTTATGTAAGACATGTCGCAAATAAATATTATTTATATAAATCTCTTGTTAAAACTAATACAACTCGCCTTTTAAAGTGCACTTATTGACAATATTTAATTTGTTGAAAGAGACAAAGTTTTGGATAAGTATTTTAAGTTTATTGAATAATTTTGAAGTTTTTTTTTATATATTTTCAATATATTATATTATTATGAAAAAATGCAATGTTTTGTTAAATAAACGACCAAAGACAATGCAAAAGGTAAAAATACAGCGATTATATACAGCCTAAGTGGATAATAATCTCTCATTTCAACATTGATGATATTGAGATGATAAATGCATTTCCATTAATAACAATTAAATTTAAAAAGCCAAAACCAGAGATGGCATAACTGTTGAGTATTCTAAAGTACGGTGTGAAAAATCGATCACAAAATGTCAAATATATTCAACTGATAATGAATCTTTTATATAGGGCGTAAAAAAAATTGTTAAAGATTATTCAAATAAAACAACTTACTTAGGATTTTTTGGTCATAATTTATAGGTACTTAATTTACAGGAGTCGTGATCACAGGGTGACTAAGGAAAATGCAAAAAAAACATGAATTTGTTGTTTTATTTAAATGTGTAATGTGCGTGGAAGTGTAAGAACTAAATTTATAAAATACGCGTGTAAAAAAATACTACGCCTCAGAAGGTGGGATCCGAACCCACGACTTTATGTACGACGAGACGTAGTTGTTTTTTCACGCGTATTTTATATCTTATAGAAATATTGCATTTGAATGCAAAGAATTAAATAAAAACACAGAACTAAATTTGTTAAAGATCAGTAAATGTTTTTTAGGTAGTTAATCGATTGTACAGGTTCACTTTTGGAGTCCTTCCAGTAGAGGAAGTAATAAAGGAAATGTTGGTGAAAATATTATGCCTTTCTCGTTTATCAAAGCTACATTTAGTAGTTATTTTTATATCCTTAATTTCTAGGCAGATATGGTCACCCTCATCCTTTTAATTGGTAGAAAGGGCTACAGCGCTTGCGCGATGATAACGGAGTGCAATAAGCAAACAAGTGACAATAATTGTAATTTGTATGTAGAAAAGTTGAAAAAAAAACTGTAAAGAATGATGTGTACTGTGATGTAGGGCAAACGCGACTGCGTACATTCAATAAATTAACAAATCCCTGCATCCGATTTTCAACTTTAACTTTTCCCTGTTAGATATTCAACAGTGGAAACATTATGTGATAAAAAGTGTTTGCAACTGAAATAATAAAGAAAAAAGATATACTTACGCGGAACTAACGATCCGTGTGGCGTACACACACTTGGTTTCGGCCTTTTTGGACCAGGAGGTCTGGTGTAGCGGTTGGTTCATGAGGAACTGACTCTTGGAATTATATAACGTCTCTAGCGTACTGGTACTGCTGGCATTCGACGCAAATAAAGGGATATTCAGCACTGGAAACAGAAAAATATTAACACAAAATGAAACAATGGATAGACATAACATATATATATATATATATATATATATGTATATATGTGTGTGTGTGTGTGTGTGTATATATATATATATATATATATATATATTACCCAAATATCCATAACCCAAAATCAAATTAGTTATATGTAACTACTTCTTTAATATATAATAATAATATTTCTTATATTCATGCCATTCAGCCTAGCCTAAAGTAAGCACTGTAAGGCTTGTGTATTGGATACTAGGGTATCAGATACACATATATATGTATACTAGCTTTTACCCGCGGCTTCGCCCGCATTTTTTTTTTCAGTGAAATGTATCCTATGTTACTTCTAATACCTCTAAGAATATATGTACGAAGTTTCATGATGATCGGTTTAGTAGTTTTTGCGTAAAAGCATAACAAACAAACTTACATTCACATTTATAATATTAGTAGGGATTTATAAAAAAAAATTAAATAAAAAATATATTTCTTACACTCGCACCAATCAGCCTAGCCTAAAGTAAGCACTGTAAGGCTTGTGTTATGGATACTAGGGTATCAGATACACATATATATGTAATATTTATAGAAAAAAATGTTAATACAAAATATATATTTCTTACACTCACACCAATTAGCCTAGCCCAAAGTAAGCACTGTAAGGCTTGTGTTATGGATACTAGGGTATCAGATACATATATACATATATGTAATATTAGGGGTTAAAGTATGAAATTGCCGATTTGTACTGAAAATCTATATTGTTTATTTTTTAAATTTTTAACAAATTTATTTAATCAAAATAGTTGCCATTATTATCTATACATTGCTGCCATCTAATGGGAAGGTCATTAATGCCTTTGCGATAGAATTCCGACGATCTAGACTGCACAAACTGTGTGAAAGCATTTTGTACTGCCTCCTGGGAAGAAAACTTCTTGTCACGTAGATAATTGTCCAAATCACGAAAAAAATGGTAGTCCGTTGGAGCAAGGTCTGGTGAATACGGAGGATGACGAATGGTTTCTAACTGCAGTTCCTGAAGGGTCAAAATGGTTTCTCGTGCTGTGTGAGGTCTCGCGTTGTCGTGGAGCAATAATGGTGAAGATCGATTCATGAGTCGGGGCTGTTTTACTGCTAGTTTTGTCAACATGGTTCGGAGTTCGGCACAATAGACATCTGCCGTTATTGCTTGACCAGATCGGAGAAAACTATAGTGAATAACACCATGCTGAGACCACCAAACAGTTACCATTACCTTTTTATTGGTAAGTTTTGCTTTAGGACACTGTTGTGGCATTTGACCTGGGGTCAGCCATTGCATTTTTCTTTTCCGGTTATCATAAAGAATCCACTTTTCATCACATGTTACAATTCGATCCAATATTCCTTCATTTCTGTACCGGTTCAACAAGGCAACACAAGTTTCAACACGCGTTTCTTTCTGCAGATCAGTCAAATCATGAGGCACCCATTTTTCGTATTTTTTTATTTTATTGATTTGACGCAAGTGAGTCAATATTGTGGGTAAGGTAACGTTAAACCATGCCGCTAATTCCTGGGTACTTTGACTAGGATCGGCTTCCACTATCTCTCTTAATTCATCGTTATTTACCTGTGTGGGCGGTCTTCCTCGTGGCTCGTTCTTTAAGTCGAAATTTCCATCACGAAAGCGTTTAAACCAAAATCGCACGGTGCGTTCATTAGTAGACCCCTCTCCAAACGCAGCATTGATATTGCGGGCTGTTTCTGCCGCGTTAGTTCCGCGTCGGAACTCGTATTCAAAAATAACTCGAATTTTCGCAGTATCCATCTTTCTTGTCTAAATTGAATAACAAAAACAATTGAAAGTCGATATTCAAATGTTTTACATTTTTTAAAAAAAGAACATCATAGAAACCATTTAAAAAAAGTTTCATTCGAAAACCTCAAACCATGAAGATTCTATGTCAATTCAAAGAACCTATTGCAATAAAACGGCAATTTCATACTTTAACCCCTATTATTTACAAAAAAAAATGTAAATAAAAATAAATTTCTAACACACACCAATTCAGTGCCGGATTAAGGTCGCCTGGGGCCTCTAGGCACTTTATGTTTGGGGGCCCCCTTATACAATGTGTCCCGTCACCAGTGTCGGAGCCTTTAATGGTGTGAAATATAGCATTTTTTATCGACAAATTGCCCCTCAAATTTTGTGGAATAGTCATTTCTTGAGTGAATAAATACAAAATCAGAAATTATTTTTTAAATAAAAATTTAATATTTACTTTTTTTATATTTTTACATTTTGGGGCCCCTTCTACACCGGGGCCCCTAGGCACGTGCCTAGTGTGCCTAGGGGGTAATCCGCCACTGCACCAATTAGCCTAGCCCATAGTAAACACTCTAAGACTTGTGTTGTGGATGCTAGGATATCAGATACACATATATATGTATACTAGCTTTTACCCGCGGCTTCGCCCGCATTTTTTTTTCAGTGAAATGTATCCTATGTTACTTCTAATACCTCTAAGAATATATGTACGAAGTTTCATGATGATCGGTTTAGTAGTTTTTGCGTAAAAGCATAACAAACAAACTTACATTCACATTTATAATATTAGTAGGGATTTATAAAAAATAAAATTAAATAAAAAAATATACAATACAATACAATACAAAACACTTTATTGATAACACCACATTGAAATAATAAGATAACAAGAGAAAACTTAAAATAGTGTTACAATGGGCGGTCTTATCGCTCAGAGCGATCTCTTCCAGACAACCTTTGGATGGATAGGACTGGAAGGAAGCGTAAGAGGCGGCGGTGTAAACGATAAATATATATTCACATATACATACATACGTATACATACATACATATACACACATACACATAAATACATAGCATACAAACACATATACCTAAATTAAAAATACATACATACGTATATAATACACATACATAACGTCTAGTTAGTAGGATACATCATCCATACGTTGCTCGCCTAAATTGACAGAAAATATTCCCTTACGAGATTCTTAAAGACGCCAATGGATTGTGCACGCCTTATAGAAACCGGGAGGGAGTTCCAAAGACGAGCTGCTTGAACAGTAAAGGAAGAGTCATAGAACGTCATAGAATGAATATATTTCTTACACACACACAAATTAGCCTAGCCCAAAGTAAGCAATGTAAGGCTTGTGTAATGGGTAACGAAAGATATACATACATATATAAATAAATAAAATAAATAAATATTTCCTACATTCACACCAATTAGCCTAGGCCAAAGTAAGCACAGTAAGGCTTGTGTTATGGATACTAGGGTAACGGATAGACATACATATATGACACATAGATATGTAATATTCATAGAAATATATATATAAACACCCATGACTCAGGTACAAATGCTCGTATTCATCATATAAACATCTGCCCCTACCGGGATTTGAACCCAGGACCATCGGTGCGAAAGGCAGGTTCGCTACCGTTGCACCAAACGGTCGTCATAAAAATACTACATAGATATTCATAGAAATATATATAAACATCCATGACTTAGGTACTAATGCTCATATTCACAACACAATCATTTGCCCCTTCTGAGACTCGAACACAGGACCATCTATGCAAAAGGCAGGATCGCTACTATTGTAACAAAAGATTGTCAGACTAATACTTTGATCAGATAAGATTATACACTTGTAGTAGTCCGGTAACATGTACATTTTTATATATTTTGTGCATCTTTAATGCTATCTTTTATGATAAATTATATTTACTAGAAAAATACTGGAAGAAAAAATAGAACTGGATCACAAGTAAATAGATTTTTTGTTGACTGTGTCTATCATCTAACATTATCTAACAACTCCATGTCAATATTGAAGGGTCCCTACATTTCTACTTTTCAGCAATATAAGATTTAAGAATATTAACAAAATGAATTTACCACTTACTTCTTTCAGAGTCCGCTCTGACCTGATCATTGATTGGTACATTGGTTTCAATGCCTGCTTTGATTTTACTGAACACCTCTTTAATTCTCGGTAATTTTTCATTATCATAATTAGTTGTATCCTTTTCACTACTAATTCTCATCTTAGTTCTGATTTGTTCAATTCTTATCTTTTTATGATAGTACACTGTATATTGAATACATTCATCCTCTGTATATGTCTCATTAGGCATATCAAAGCAATTACTGTCAAGTGGTCTCTGAGTACATGAAGGAGTATAATTAACATTGGTCGTATTAGGATAACTAGAAACATTCTTTTGAATATTGTACTCTGAGCTCATGTTCTGAGAGTCTACATTTGAATTGATTAAATCTTGTACAGTCAAATCAATATTTTTAATGCCTGTATTAGGTTCATTGGTTTTTTGAACTAATGCTTTAATTTTTGATAATGTTCCATCACTTCTACGGAAGCCTATGCTTTTAAAGTAACTGTTGTGGTTCACTTTACAATTTTGTTCTTTGGTCTTTAATGGGTAAATTCCACTCAATATTCTTTGCCGCTTTGCTGGTGATGAAGGCATTGAGTTCTGAAATCATATAAATATAATAATTTTTTAAACTTTAAAAATCTAATGATATTTAATTTAATTAAGGTATTTTAACTGTCATTGATATAGTCTTAATTTTAATTATATTAAAATATTATAATTTTTATATATTTTATGCATTTTTCAATGCTTTCATATAAGATAAATTATTATAATAGAAAAATACCAGAAAAAATGGACTCGGGTCACAAGTGAGTTTTCAGGCGGTAAAGGAACACGCAACCTTTGGAAATCCGGTCCAATACTCTCCCAATTGAGATACCGAGCCTTGTGAACACTTGTTGATTTTTTTTTTCTGATTTTATGCTGTAGGCCAGCTTTGTTTCATCAATGAGAGCAACATCCTCTCGTATTTGAAAGAAACATTTTTACTAATGTTAAGCAATCGATTAAGATGAAACAGCTATTTAATTTTATAATTTTTATATACTTTATGCATTTTTCAATGCTATCTTATATGATAAAGCCTGAGAACTCACTTGTGACCCGAGTCAATTTTTTCTAGTATTTTTCTATTATAATAATTTATCTTATATTAA
This sequence comes from Calamotropha paludella, assembly GCA_927399485.1. Taxonomy (NCBI): domain Eukaryota; kingdom Metazoa; phylum Arthropoda; class Insecta; order Lepidoptera; family Crambidae; genus Calamotropha; species Calamotropha paludella. The sequence continues at coordinate 23,446,156 of OV656803.1, read as the reverse complement.
AATATTTGATTTTAATTTTATAAACGTTGTTAAATTCTATGATCAACGTATTCATATGGACCTTAACTGCCAGAAACATTTTTTTTTTTTAATAATGAATTATGGATTAATTAAATATAAAAAAATTCTCACAAGAAAAATGGTAAATGAGCAATGGTAGCGATTCTGCCTTTAGGACTCATGGTCCTGGGTTCGAGTCTCGGCAGAAGCAAATTTTTGTGTGAAGAATACAAACATTTGTACCTGAGTCGTGGGTATCTAGGTATATATATTTCTATTAATATTAATTTGTTGTGTTCCAACAGACTTTGAACTTACATTCAAATTGTGGTAATGGCTCTCGTGCCTATTTAAATTAATTCTTCTTTTCTTACAAAATGTGTTATGTCCTTGAGTTATTGCAGGTCTTATATTCATCGGATTATAAGTGTTCATTTCTTTCAGAATGTTTCCATTCATACTTGCTTGGGATGTCTGTGACTTGACATTAGAGCTCCTCAATACTCTATCACTACTGTTAACAGTTTTCAGAGCAGGATATGTCTTCTTTACATAACTGGATCTCAACAAATTTGCCCGAGTATGTTTCATAATTGTTTGACCAATATTTGGGCTATATTGAATGGCAACATCTCCACTTCCTTTTAAAATATTATTAATTGATTTTAATGGAGAATTGTTTTTAGATGATATTTCAGTGCCCTGAAAGTAATTTCAAAGGATTTAAGATCAAATTTATTAAGGATATTCGATATTTTCAGTGGCTAAATCACAGTTATGGTTCTATAGATTAAAAATATACATTCACGAATAAAAGCTACCTGTAAATGATTTTTTTTTCTTGTTATATTTTTTTTTATCTTAGAATGCTGTTGTCTTTCGAGTTTCACTCTGTAAACAATGCTCTCCACTTCTGCTGCGGATTTATATTTTTTTGCATGTATAAGGTAGATCAAATACACTTTCTGAAATAAGCAAACATAAAGTGAGCTATTGACACATTGTTATTATTGATTCACTCATATTACTCCATAAATATAGCAATGATTTATTTCTCTGTAAAGTCCACCAAAGAAATTGTGCATTATTCGTTTGTAAAAACTAGTTAAAAGTTATGATGAAATTACCTTTACGTTAGATGGAAGTCCAAGAGACTTGGCAAGCTGCTGTAGATCTCTATAGGACCGTCCTTCCAAATCGTCCATGGAATATTTTGAATCACCCATTATTCGAAATAATAATAAAACAACCGTTTAAACTGTTGCTAAAAATTCCAAAACACGTGCTCCACTAACGCAAAAAAGAAGCCTTCCATTACATTTATTCAAAATTATATTCAATTTACCCTCGTTTAATAAAAACAAAAGAACCGTCTTTAGTTAGGTTCCTCTGATCTTTTTACGAAAATAATTTCAAAACGGTTGCACGCCGCCGCGCCGCCGCCTGGCCAGTTTGTTTTGTTTATTTTTTTAAGTTTGATGTATTTTATGGCTTACAGTTTCAGCGTTTCACTTTTTATTCTAATAAATTTAATAAAAATGTATTTAAACTTCCAACTTAATCTTTGAAGATTAATTATATTTTTATATTTTTGAACACCTCTCAAATGTATAACCATTTTATAAGATTTTTTCATTATGCTTAAAACGAAACGAAATAATAGGTTGTTTTACTTAATAAAATCTAGATGGCGTTCACTGTGTGATGGGTCTTGTGTATTTTGTTTTGTTTATCGATATAGAAAGGAATAAAATGCTTTACTGTTATGCGCTTGGTTTATTCTTATTGGTTTATTACTATTAACTATCGATTGCACAACCAATTAAAATTTTATTTATTGTACTTCGTTCCTATTACTGGAAGATGGACAATCGCCTTGTTTGAAGCCTTAGTTTACATTAGTCTTTTAAAAGGGTGGATGGGATTGGTACTGGAAAAAAAGATAAAAACTTAGATAACACTAGAAACAAGTGACAGTCTTTTTCTTCTTTTTCTTTTGGTTAATGGCTTGTTTTGTGACTTCACAATTCCGCCAATGTCACGTGAGTAGCCTTTACACGTGAGGGAATGTTCTACATTAAATTATAAATGAGAATAGAGACTTTATGTAAGCTCTTGGAACACGTTTACATAAAACAAAGATATAACAGTACTGGACATCACAAAGCATCACATATAAGAAATTTAGTAAAATCCAAATTTTGACAGTCAAATGAGGCAGGGTTATCCGGCTAGTGTATAGTTTAATATTGTTAAATGCCAGGTAGACATGTGTGTGTAATGGCTGTGATATCACTCGAGTAATATTACCTAGCCGTGTAATGCTTCATCACCTATTATGCGAGCGAGAACGAAGTACGAACTAAACAAAAGAACGAAAGAGAGAAATGACTGTGATGCGTGATGTATAATGCGTTATGCGTAATGCGTGTGCGAATGAGATAATTGTTAATTTGGTTCTAACGCGCGTTGCTATCCATCTTTTTTATCAAATTCTGATTGTGTTGAGTTGAACGTTACTTAATTAATAACGTTACCAAATATACAATAAAATAGGAAAAAATAAACGTAAAATAAAAATACATTTGTACAGTCCATCTAAATATATGAAATAAAAAAATAATGAAAAATGTACTGTTTTAATAATGTAAATTAAAAAATGATTATACTTTACAAGTAGGAAGAAAAAGCTTAATTTCAATTTTATTTTACTTTATTACTGCTAGAGCGATCGCCCAAAGTAATGAAAAGCTCTGGGTTAGATTCCTGTCATCTACGGGGAGCCTTTATTTGTTTTATTATTTCAATAATTGTTTAACTTATTAAGTCAACTTGCCTATTAACAGCCATTGAACTGCCGATATTATAACTACGTTAATTTATTAACAAAACTAGCTTCCGCCCGCGGCTTCGCCCGCGTGGTGTTTTGATAAAAAGTAACTTATGTTCTTTTTCAGATTTCAAACTATCCATATCCAATTTTGTAACAAACGGCTCAGCAAATTAGCCGTGAAACAAATATTTACACAGTTACAGTAAATTAATTTGAATATTAATGATTATATTAAAAGAACGGTATAGATTTGTGTATAGCATTTGATTAAAAGAGAGTAGGTATGTTTAAAAAAAATTCAAAAATATCTCTTTATAGTAGGTGTAAGGTACTGTAGCGCCCTACGCGCGCTCCGGGATCTTTATCTCGTTAATTCAACCGGCTTATTTTACTTTATCATTTATTATTTTATTAATATAATACAACTCCGATTACACTCTCAGACACTACTGGTGATTCTCTTATGTTCTCTAACCTTCAGGAATATTCTATATTTTAAAAGGGTGACATTCCTTGCCATAAAGCAAATATACGTAAAGAGGTGGAATGCGGTGTCAGATGCAAGGAGGTCACCACACCCTTTTTAAAGGGTGACATTCCTTGCCATAAAGCAAATATACGTAAAGAGGTGGAATGCGGTGTCAGATGCAAGGAGGTCACCACAGTACCTATGTATTCCATTAAGTGGCAGAAAGTACCTAGGAAAATTTATTGGTCCCTTATGTCCAAGAGACACTTTACAGGGGCCAGCGTCACGTTGTGTACAAAAATATTTTAAAATGACCTAATTTAAAACATTTTTGTACACAACGTTTGCTGTTTTGTTATTATTTGTTAAAATGTGGAGATTGTTTGGACTCGACACTCGCGAGCAGACCGCGTACAGTTGGCCATGCGAAAAACAGTTTTTCTCTAAATGGACACCTGCTCCTTTAAGTGTTTGATCCGTTCCGTTCCGTTCGAATTTCGGGAATTCCGTTTGTAGAATTTCACCCCCACAGTGGTAAAAATTTCAAAATGCTAGAACAAACGATTTTTGTTTCTTATTTAGTGCCTAAATACAAAATGTAATGTTTTTATCTTCAAAATGACGAACTTCATACAAACTTTCAACCCCTATTGCATCCCCTCACAGGTCGAAATTTCAAAAACGCTACAACAAATTGTTTTTTTATTTCTTATCAAGTTCCTAAATATAAAGTTTCATAGTTTTATCCCCAAAAATGACAAAATCCCATACAAACTTTCAACCCTTATTTCACCCCCTCACTGGTCGAAATTTCAAAAACGCTAGAGCAAATGTTTAATGATATCTTATCAAGTGCTTAAATATAAAGTTTCATAGTTTTATCTTTTAAAATTAAGAAATCCCATACAAACTTTCAACCCCTATTTCAACGTCTTCATCCCGTTTTTTCGCAATAAAAGGTAGCCTATGTTCTTTCTCAGGGACCAAAAATTGTCTGTGCCAAATTTCATCAAAATCGGTTGAGAGGTTTAAGCGGGAAAGCGTAGCAGACAGACAGACAGACAGAGTTACTTTCGCATTTATAATATTAGTAGGGATTAGAAAAAATTACTAAATAAAATTACTTTAAGCTGTCGCAAGCTATAGCCTAAAAATCTACCAATCAATCCATAATAAAAATCGATTACTTCTGTACGTGGGATTATAATTTCTTATTACAGTCATCATAGTCTAGTCATGAAGTAAAAAAATGCAATTTTTTTAGAGCTGTTTTTTGGCAATGGTTTTTAATATGTTACGTACCATGTAGCCATGTTTATTTCTTTCATTATAATTACATATTAATTTTACTTATAATAATATCATAATACATCATCATCACATTACAGTAGGCGCGGATCTAATATGCCATGTCTGACTTGAATTAGGTATGTTACTGAGTGGGTAATGCAAAGTAATGCGTAATGCTTTTGGGTAATATTACTTCAACGAGTGATGTGATAAACATCACATCACTTTTTAAAGTACTGTTTTGCGCACCTCTGATGCCAGGAATCTGGACAAAAGGACCTTGCTTTTCAATTACAGAATAATGTAATAAACCAAACTTACTATGGCATGTATACCTCTAAACTCAGTCCGAACTGAGTTACGAGAGCTAGAAGTTGGCTGATTTATTAATTAGATTTATAGGATATTTTGTCTTTTAAGCGCAAGGTATCAGAGAAATTGCCAGAAAATAGTGACATTATATGTGCGAACGTATTACAAGATTTCGCCAACTATGTGGAACGAGATCGGTGCAATAAAAACAAGAACTGTGCTATAGAATAATACATATACATATACCCATCTCTTGTCCTCTCGTAGCACGGGATGTATAAATTTGTTATCTCCTGCTCCCGCGCACATAGATACGGATTTTTTGTTTCTTTCTTTGGGATACAAAGCTAGACTCATCTCCTACTCTCGCGCACGCAGATACCGATCTTTTGTTTCTTTCTTTGTATTGCTTGGCGCTTGATTTGCAAAGCCGAGTCCTTCCTTATTTAGTTTGATCACTCACTCGCCATTCTTCTTTCGTTTAGTGTGCGTGCGTTTTTGAAATTGTCTTTATGCTTGTACTTATAACGACGACTCGACTTTTGATTTTTGGGCTCCGATTGGATAACGTATCTATGCACTGAAATGGCTTTTTTATTACGGAATTGATCACAAAATTGTTTCTGGATTGTGTGTGTGTGTGCTGTGTTGGAAATACAATTAAAGATGAATCGAAGATTGTGTATTTCTTGTCAACATTTTCTTAATAGAAGTAATAATCGTATTCGAAAATCTCCTGCTTTGACTGCGCAATAAAATAGTGAAGTGAAGTGAAGACCGGATTTGTAGACCTTGTTTCCAACAAGCGGAACGCTACTTTAGATGACGTCAGCTCATGCGGGAGAAGTCGTTGTTCCCGAACCAGTTGGTGGTGTTGAATTAGCACAAATACATCCAGTGGAACACGCATAGCCTGCCCAAAATGTTTTGAGGTTTCCTATTCAAGGATTTTCTAGAGGTCCTTTTGATACCAGACAATGCATAGTAGGTATCAGGGATGTTGCGAATATTCGCATCCCCTTTCTTCCGCAGATGCGAAAGAAAGGGGAGGGGCCGGCGAGTGGCGCGTGTCGACCGAGTAAAAGATTAAAGAAGATAAATTGAAGATTAGCAGAAACACCGAAGACATCTTGGCTTCTCGAACAATATCTCCAAGTACCGAAAGAGCGAAGAAAATGAGAATGTCAGATTCCATGGAAACAGATACAGAACGACCAGGGACCTCAGGTACCGGACGTCAGTTCTGTTTAATTAACGATCTTGCCATGATGCTCGATTCATCAAGTGACGTTGAGGAGAGTCAGGAAACACCAGAAATCGTCAGCCCTGACGCAATTCTTAAGAAGGAGTAACTTACTTTCCGCAATAAAAAGTTAATTAATTTAAATGAAAGTCCTCTTAAATGATGGAGTGTTAATCAAAGTAAATTCAAACTATTATCTAAAAAAGCACGCAAATTCCTATCAGCACCACCAGCCAGTGGTCCTAGTGAACAGTTATTTAGTAACGCAGGTTTAATTTAAGAACCCTTGCGAAACAGACTGGAGTCCGAAAAGGCGGCCATTCTACTGTTCATTAAATACAAGGTGTCCCGGAACTCAACGTCAAGCCGAAACGGGGTGACAGGATTAGTTATAACCATCATAAGAAAAATCAGAAAAAAATCTATCCTATGTAGTTTGAAAATTTAAGTATTTAGTGTGGGCATTTTAGAAAAACTTGGAAATTTGGTCAAACTGTAACCATTTTTCGGTTATTGCGGTTAATTTTTATTATTTTTGTTCATTTAAACTTTGAAACCGTAACCCTAAATAACATTTCAAGAACCACAGTCAAAATAATGACACAGTTGGCCCAAGTTTTCTAGAATTATGACTATTTGTTAAACTATGAATTTAAAATTTGTCGATTTTGAAAGGCCCTTCTTTAAAAAAAATGTACTAAAGTGCCTTGGCAAGTGCCATCAAAAGTTCGCGCATTTAATCAGGATTGTAAAATGGTACAATACTAGTTAGTTTCATATTAAAAAAAGCGAGTAAAAAAATAAAAACCTCAAGTAACCCGATTTTGGCTAACATTCGGCTTAGCGGTCCACCGCTAGGTGGACATACTATATATCATTCGACTTCATTTTTGATTTGGAGTCGATCCCCGTGACCTTCATCGTCCGCCAAGGTCAAATAAAAAGTTGTTGAAAAGCGCGTTTTCCGGTTAATTGAGCTAGTTTTTATACCTTAATTTTGGTTTGGTTAGGTTAGGTTAGAACTGTGACCACAACCGAATTGGTCCTAAATTTGAGTTTTCTAGTGTTTTTGACCAACTTTTTTATTTGACCTCTGCGGACCTTGAAGGTCACACCAATCGACTCCACTCGAAGAGTAGAGTTGAAATATATATAGTGTCGCCACCTAGCGGTTACCGCTAAGACGAATTTTTACCCCGATTTTTGCTAACCCATTTTACTCAGTTGAAATGTTTACTATTCGCACAAGCTCTTGGTAGGTTCTTAATTGCAAAATGATGAGAGAGATGGATAGTGGACATGTTTGTCATGTGCGAGCGAGACAGATAGTGACGCCACACAGTGAGACGGAGATGCTTCATTTAAACGCTTTACTTTATTATTAAATAAAGAAAGGATAAATATTACTGTGTTTTTTTACCCTACCAAACCAACACTTAGTTTTTGTACAGATCCGCATCCACATCCGCTTCCGCGGATGTGAGCTTCTTAAAATCCGCATCCGTATCCGCATCCGCGGATGTGAAAAAAAACGCATCCGCAACATCCCTGGTAGGTATTTGGACAATGTGAAAATGGAAACTTAGTCAGGATACATAAGAGTTTGAGTGCGACTGTTTTGCAAGAGTTGAATTTTTACATACCGCTAGATGCACGAGTATGTGACCAACATAGGTTTGATCCTGCATGGATTGACATAACACTTGTACGCCACGTGTATAATTTATTTACACCTAGACAAGTAGGCGGCATGTTACCCCTTTTAAAAATCAAAAATGTATTTCAGAGATATTTATAGAGAGAGAGAGAGATTTATATGAGAGATCAGCATCTATCCGTGATGACGTTTTTCATTTTTATATTGGACTTTCAAAATCACATTTTTATGAAATCCTGGAAAGTACTTCAACTATCACACAAAGTCATAGGAAAACAGCTACTGCTTTAGCCACGTTATTAGTGAAGTTACATACGGGGGAACCAGACGAAAGGTTGTGTAAATTGTTCAAGATCCACATTTACAGAGAAAATGATTAGTGTTAGTAACTCTTTAATGCTGGAGTTTATACCAACGCACTTGGAATACAATTATATCTAGAGAGGAAGTCATTTCACGGTGTCTGGCCATACCCAAAGCCTCAATTGGCGAGGAACACATAAAAGAAGATGGTGCATAAAGAATAGAGGTCTGTAGAGATGTAGCTTTACAAAACCTTAGACTGTACAATATAACAGCCACCAATCCATGGTTGTTGAGAGGCCGCATACAGTCACGACACAGACAGTCGCGAGTACATTACACGTATATTCTTGTTCAAGGCGGTATGCAGGGTAGACAAGCAATACACTCGTATTATTGCAGTTGCATTGCAGACAAACGTACCCTAGGCTGCTGTTCTCACGTATGTCTATATTGTGGTATTTGGGATGAGGAAGACACCAGGAGAGTTATAACCATCCGCATTATTACTAGATAATATCATAATAAGAAATGATGGGGAGAACGAAGTTGCGGAGTCTAGCGACGAAGATTGAATAAGTTCTTTAAATAAACTTATATATTTATACTACTCTATGGTTTTATTGAATATTTTACTATAACTTATTTGTTTTCAAAAAATAAATAGTACTAAACTCGTTTCACACAGAATTGTGAAGTTGGCGGGGACGCCCTTAGGCCGCCACCGTCGCCAGCTGATTTCGAGGCGTAACAGGTTAATAATAGTTAATAATAATAGGTTAAAAACACAATTGCAAAGAAACTATTTTTTGCGACTTCTCACTTAGTTTGTGTTTATAAAACAGAAATGGCCTACCAAAGCTAATAAATACCAGCCCACTTTTAACTCTCGTAACTTAGTTCGGACTGAGTATAGAGGTATGCCATAGTAAGTTTGGTTATTTATACTATTTTTAGCAAAAAAATAAAGTTTGGTTGATGGCCGCCCGAAAAAAAAGACGCCAATTTCCGACATTGGCTTTTCGATAAGAGGAGGGTTTAACATAATAAGGACGCATTTTATATCAGTAGGACGAGGGGTGTCATGACATGAGGAAGGACATCATAAAGCGAAACGGATAACTTTAAACAATTGAAAAAGATGTGGTCTCTAGTTCCTTCTTCCATGCCGCACTCACATAGAAAGGTATCCCTTACGCCGATTTTTGCAAGATGAACAGGGGTGCAGACATGACCTAGTCTCAGACGGCAGATGGTTGACACAGCTTTCTTACTAATTACTTTCTGTTTAAAAAACCAGGGCGTGTTTGGAATAGATCTTTGGATTTCATAATAATATCTACCTGCACGGTTTCTAGTATTTTGCCAGTCAGTCTGCCACGACCTCATCAAAAGAGAATGGGCTAGTGTAAGGAGGTCATGATGGTACACCTTTTCGTAGACTAAACACCCGTTAGTGATTGCCTGTATTAGCGCATATGAGTCTGCTGTTTCGTTTCCTGAAATGCCACAATGCCCGGAGATCCAAACCAGAAAGATATTTAATGATTTGAGCTTGCAGCGGTACAACACTTGTCTTATTTTAAGGATGATTGGGAACCTATTTTTTGACCTAAATGGGTTAGATAGAATGGCCTGTAGGGAGCTCTGAGAATCTGTGAAGATAATAGTGTTGTTGAGATTATGGGATTCAGCAAATAAAATTTCCTCAAGGAGTGTAACTGCTTCCTCTGTAAATACAGAGGATAAAGGGGGTAGTTTGAAATTCAACACCAGTATATATATCCATGCAGCTGATCCTACCGGGCCCCCATCCTGTAATTTAGAGGCTTCAGTGTCGATCGCGAGCCAGCTTTCAAAATCCGACGCTAAAATTTTTTGGAGGTTGTTAGAAGCATATTGGGTGCTTTTATTAATCCCTACGTTAAGGATGACTTTTGGAGTGAGGGTTAATGATTCAAAATTGTTTATAAAAAGGGGCAGGCGGGAAGTCGCTCTATAGGGAAAGAAGGTTTGTTAACTTTATAGTAGCTATATAGAATACATGGGGTATTTGATGCAGAATCGGAGGCTGGCTTTGTTACACTAGACAGTTCTTTCAGTCTATCGAAAATAGGGTGCGAAGCATGCTGAGTAGCTTTAATTAGGAACCGGACACTCAAATACTGTCTGCGAAGGTATAGGGGTGGGTCAACAAACTCGATTTGAAGACCATTGATCGGCGATGATTTCATAGCTCCCAAGATGATACGTAAACACTTAGACTAAATTTTGACAATTTTATCGAGAGAAAGTTTATTACATGGGTCTAGTAAAAATGTACCATAATCGAGGTGGCTACGTACTATTGCGTTGTAGATCGTGTTGTGTCAGTAGTCAAAATACTCAGACTATCTATGGTGCTAAATCCTTTCCTCAAACCAAACTGAGATTTAGCTAGGAGGTCATGGTTTTCCAGGAACCATGCCAGACGATTTCTTACCATATGCTCCGTAATTTTGAAAAGGGTTGTGGATAAAGCGATAGGTCTGTATGAATTATGGTCTAATGGATCTTTATTTGGTTCAAGTTAAGGGATAACAATCTGCCTATTCCATGCCTCTGGTATAATTCCATGATGAAAAAACGTATAAACCAGCTTTAAGTAAGATAGTTTAACTTTTTCAGATGAGTTAATAAGGAACGAGTAAGGAATACCATCAGCCCCGGGGGAAGTATCCTTCAACCCTTTAGGAGCCAAATCAAGCTCCTGAAGAGTGAAGGCTCCGTCTAAACTTCCGGAGGGATATATAGGAACAAAAGAGTCCTGTGGGAAGCAGTCTCTGTTTGGTGCAGAGGGTGGCGCAAGCTTATCTGTAAATGCCATAATCCACTCTGTAGTGTCATTAGCCGTATATCCTTTAAGATCCAGAGAGCCACAGATGAGAGAGTACGGGGTGACATGTTCTCACAAAATTTTGACCAACCTAATTTTTTCTTTTGAGACAACACCCTTCTAGTGTAAGCAACAGACTGTTGGTATTGAAGGAAGTTCTTCATGGTCATTGATTTGTTATATTTCTTTTCTGCTTCCGTCCTTTTTCCAACTACATTTGTGCAATTTTAATCCCACCATGGGGGCGAAATTCTTTTACGACTAGCTTGTTTTGGAGGAATGTGCGAATCAGCAGTCAAAAGAGAGTCTGAAATTTTTTCATATACAGCCAGACAGTTGCTAGGGGTTACCTCCGGTAATAACTCTATAATTAATATTAATTGATTTGAATTTCAAAAGGGGTAGAGTGTCAAAGATGGTCAAAGTTTTATCTGGTAAGGAGATAAGAATGGGAAAATGATCACTGCCAAAAGTACTTCTCATAGTACTCCATGCACAGAATACAGAATAAACCAAAAGGAGCCTACAGCCGATAACATATGCCACTCACTGTGTCCAAAAACAATTCGCAACCCCCCGCATTCCTCATACTTCCCACCCGTACAGTGTTGCTAGCTTAGGGAGAGTTCGCTTATTGTAAGGTAAATTCAAATTCATATTTCAAAATTACGTACGCGCATTGAAGGAGGAACGCTTACGCGGTGACCGAATTCTATTGCCGTGCGCCGACATCGAGGTCAAGCAGCCACGAGTTGCCGACGCTGCATTTCCGTTATAATTAATAATTTATATTTTAATTGTATTCTGTTTTCTTGCATCGAATCAGACACTAGGTTATTTAGATTTAATTTTCCTTTTGTAATTTTCTAAAGTAATTAAATTTATAAAAAGTTTTTGGTTTTTTTTCAATCACTCGGCTGCAGCAAACGTAATTGGCGCAGTCGGTAGGATCCTCGCGGGTTGGTTTGCGAGAAATTAGGGATCTAACTATAGAATCAGTGATCGCATATCGCCTGGGCGGCTTCCTAGCCCCGTTGACCGAGGACCCAGAATCTACGGACCTGCTGCAGACCAGAGGATAATCCAAACTTCGATTCCAGAGAGGAAACCAGAGATGCTGTATATGTGAGTACACTTGAATTGTTCTCGTGTTGCTTTCCTTTAGTCCATAGTTCCTTGTTCCTTAAAGTATCAAAATTTTTTACCCTAGAGATTTTAAAGTGCGGCAACCTGTATCGCAGCAGGCTCGCCAACGTGTTTTAGATTTAAATAGAAATATAGACGTAGATTTATTCATGGCAACGCCATCTAACCCAGCATCCAGGGCTGAAAGTGAAATTAATTATAGAATGGATACAGATATAATTTTTAAGGCCCTCCGCCTTGTACCGGAGTTCGATGGGAACCCAAATATTTTAACCAGGTTCATTAATATTTGTGATCGAATAGTAAGCGAATATGTAAGGGAAGGCCAGGAATATACCTTTAATAATGTTTGTTTATTGAATGGAATACTTAATAAAATTTCGGGTAATGCCGCCTCAACTTTGAATTCTAACGGTATCCCGGATAATTGGTTAGGAATAAGAACAGCATTAATCAATAATTTTTCAGACCAACGTGACGAAACGGCTCTTTACAGTGATTTATCCCTGGCAACACAAGGTAATAAGTCTCCCCAAGAATTCTATGAACATTGTCAAACCCTGTTTAGCACCATAATGACTTATATAAGTCTACACGAGACAGTTAGTACACCGTTGAGGCAAAACGTACTCTTTATAAAAAAGTAGCTATGCAAGCTTTTGTAAGGGGATTAAACGAACCTTTGGGATCTCGTATCCGATGTATGCGTCCTCCAACTATAGAAAAGGCTCTCGAATATGTACAGGAAGAACTTAATGTTATTTATTTACAGCAACGTAACGATGTACCTAAAACTTCTCATATTCCTAAGTTGCCTCCACAGTTACCATCATTAGTGCCCCCACAACCACGACCTCATTTTATGCAAGCACCTATGTGGCCAGCGCCGGTAGGGCAACGCGGATTTCAAACACCTCCTCAAGCTTTTAAGTTTAACAATCAGCCAGTTCATTATCAGCAACGTATGGGCCCGACTCGCACGCAGCAAATGTTTCGAGCTGCACCCCCTAACTATAATCCCCAAAGCAACGTTTTTCGTATTCCCAATAGGATGAGTGCTCCCCAAAATACAGCCCAGAGACCTATGAGTGGAGTCCAAAACTTTACGCCTAGACAATTACCCCACACTTTGATGACAGGACATGACTGGCGTAAATCAGGGAACCCTCCACCCTCTAATTATTTTAAATCCCGTGAAATGAACTTCAACGAGTTTTATAATTACGACGGATCGTATTACCCTACAGAGTACAGTGACGAAACCGACTATACTTTTTACACCGGACCATATGACTATGACTATGACAGCTATAATGACAACATGTACACTATGATTGACCAGATTGAAACCATACCCGATAATACTGACATGACCGACACTAGTGAATCCCAACCAGGACCCAGTAACCCTAATCAGGATTTTCACAGGAATTCGCTATCAAAGAAACCAAAATAGAAATAAATCTTCAGACCCAAAGACAGCTCCCATACATCCAGATTTGTAATCCACCCTTGAAACTATTAATTGACACAGGTGCCAACCAGTCTTTTATCAGTCCAAATGCTGTCGAAAAATATTATCAAGATTATCCACTTAATTACGATCCATTCGAAGTGACGAACGTACATGCCACTAGCCGTAACGAATATTCCATAACGCTACCTTGTTTTACCGAATTCAATGACAACGACTTTATGAAACTATTCATTTATCAGTTCCATGACTACTTTGACGGTTTAATAGGACTAGACCTCCTTACTAAGTGGGAATCTAGAATAGACTTGAAGGACAAAAAGCTTGTAACCCGATCGTCATCAAACCCAATTAAAATGTACAATTCGTGCAACGTAAACCTCTACGAGGATATTATTCCCGCGCAGTCATCAAAGCTAGTTAAAATCCCGATAGACACTAAGGATGGAGAAGTTTATATTAGAGAACAAGTGATATGTAGTTGTATCATTCATGAATGCCTTACTACAGTATCTAATAATCGCGCTTATATAGAAGTAGAAAACGCGACTAGTAATGACATTATTTTTTCGTTAGATCGACCAGCACATGCTGAAATTTTTAATGTTAATTGTGAACGTTCTAACCAATTTAAGACACGTAGCGAAGATGTAATTTCTCGACTACGCACTGACCATCTAAATGCGGAAGAAAAGGCTAACCTTGTAGCTCTCTGCTCTCGTTATTCTGATGTGTTTTATGTAGATGGAGAGTCATTAACTTTTACCAACAAAATAAAACATCAGATCAGAACAACCGATGAAGTACCAGTTCATACTAAAAGTTACCGATATCCATTCATACACCGACAGGAAGTTCGCGAGCAAATAAATAAGATGCTAGAGCAAGGCATAATAAGACCATCCGACTCAGCTTGGAGTTCTCCAATATGGGTTGTGCCAAAAAAAATTGACGCCTCGGGCAAGCAAAAGTGGCGACTTGTAGTTGACTTCCGAAAGCTCAATGAAAAGACCATAGACGATAGGTACCCGATACCAAATATAAATGACGTCCTTGACAAATTAGGAAAGTGCCAGTACTTTAGTACTCTGGATTTAGCAAGCGGCTTCTATCAGGTAGAAATGCACACCCAGGATATTCCTAAAACAGGCTTCAATGTAGAGCACGGGCATTACGAATTCCTTCGTATGCCTATGGGGTTAAAGAACTCACCATCTACCTTCCAGCGCGTGATGGATAACGTGTTGAGAGGCCTTCAAAACGAAATATGTCTCGTTTATCTTGATGACATAGTAGTTTTTAGCACCTCGCTCCAGGAGCACATCCTTAACCTGGAAAAGGTTTTTCAAAGACTTAGGGAATCAAACTTCAAAATACAGATGGACAAGTCTGAATTCCTTAAGCTTGAAACGGCTTATCTTGGTCATATCATCGGTAAAGACGGTATCAAACCGAACCCCGATAAGATTACTGCCATCCAAAAGTATCCCATCCCAAAAACACCCAAAGAAATTAAACAATTTTTAGGACTTCTCGGTTATTACCGAAAATTCATCCCTGACTTCGCCCGAATCACAAAGCCTCTAACACAGTGTCTAAAGAAAGGCAAGAAAATAACCTTTGATCCAGACTATGTAGAAAGCTTCGAGAAATGCAAAACTCTTCTTACAAATGATCCCATATTACAATACCCTGATTTTAATAAAGAGTTCCTTTTAACCACAGATGCTTCGAACTTCGCTATTGGAGCTATACTATCCCAAGGACCCATAGGAAATGATAAACCCGTTTGTTACGCTTCCCGCACTTTGAATGACAGCGAACAAAATTACAGTACAATTGAGAAGGAGCTTCTTGCTATAGTCTGGGCTACTAAATACTTTCGACCATACTTGTTCGGTAGAAAATTTAAAATACTGACTGACCATAAGCCCCTGCAATGGATGATGAATTTGAAAGAACCAAATTCTCGCCTTACCAGGTGGCGACTGAAACTTAGCGAGTACGACTTTACAGTTATTTATAAAAAGGGTAAAAATAATACAAATGCTGACGCGCTTTCCCGTATCGAAATCCACAATGAGGAAATAGACTCAGTAATAGAAAGTCTTAAGGAGCTTAGTTCACTTATAGGAAATCCGTCTGAAACAGTGCGTTCGAACCCAGATCAACGATCATCCACTGAAACAGCTCATACTAGCGGTGAACATCCTATTCTAGAAATACCCATTGTAGACGAACCCTTAAACAAATTTAATCGCCAAATATTCTCAACTGTTGTAGGAGATATAAAACGCAGACCCATTGTTACCAAACCCTTCGAAACACATACCAGAATAGCCATTCAATTATCTGAAACTAATTTAGAAGAGGATGTAGTTAGCGCTATTAAAGAATATGTTGGTCCGAAAGTTAAGACCGCTATTATGATATATCCAACCCTCGCTATGTATTCAATAATTCCCATACTTCAGGAAAAATTCCGAAGTTCAGCTATGAATCTAGTACTTACCAAAACAGAGCTAGAGAATGTTAAAGAATATTTGCGTCAGCAAGATATCATTCGTCTTTATCACGAAGGCAAAACTAACCATCGCGGAATAACTGAAAGTTACCTAGCTCTATCCCGGAAATACTATTGGCCTAAAATGAAGGAACACATAGCAAAATTTATCAATGAGTGCACGGTTTGCGGGCAAGGTAAATATGACCGTAACCCTGTTCGACCCCAATTTAATGTAGTACCTCCTGCAACTAAGCCGTTTGAAATAATACATATGGACCTGTTCACAGTTCACAACGAGAAATACATAACCTTTATAGATGTTTTTACAAAATATGGTCAGGCCTATCATTTACGTGACGGCACTGCAGTTAGTATTCTTCAAGCGTTGTTAGCATATTGTACCCATCACGGAATACCACTTACTATAATAACCGACAACGGAACGGAATTTACTAACCAACTTTTCGCCGAATTTGTGAGACTCTATCAAATTAACCATCATAGAATACTCGCACACTCCCCAAACGACAATGGTAACGTAGAGCGCTTCCACTCCACTTTACTTGAGCACCTCCGTATCCTGAAACTACAGAAAAAGGACGAACCCATTATTAACCTTATGCCCTACGCCATAATTGCATATAATAGTTCCATCCATAGTTTTACAAAATGCCGACCCTTCGACCTTTTGACTGGACATTTTAATCCTAGAGACCCTATTTCTATTGATTTAACGCAACACTTGTTACAACAATACGTTCAGAACCATAGGGAACAGATAAAAAAGGTTTATGAAATAATAAATGATACGGCCCTTGCACATCGCACTGCATTAATTGATAACCGCAACAAAAATAGGGAACCTGAAATAGAGTACACACCCACACAACAAGTATTCATTAGAAACCCTACTGCTAATCGGCAAAAAATTGCTCCACGCTTCACTCAAGATACAGTGCTAGCAGATTTACCCATTCACATTTATACGTCTAGGAAACGAGGCCCCATCGCTAAGTCACGCGTGAAACGAGTTCCTCATTCAGCTAAATTGTTACAGAGTAATCCTGATACTGACGAGCCAAATGATGCAAGCTCAGGAGATAAAACTTGAAAGCTTAGCTGAAGGACCAGGACTACTGCCTTACAGACTTGGGACAGCAAAACTTACTGAACAATATCATACATTCTTACAGTACATACGACTGGACGAACTAGAACATAACATTAATCTCGTACAAAATCAGTTACAGACTTACCGTTCCCGACTTCCTAATGACACTTACCTCTTGTATGAATTACAAATAGAATATCTATCTAATAAAATTAATACTGCACTAACCCAATTAGAATCCTTAGAGCCAGACGGTCGCGCTAAGAGGGGACTCATTGATGGTTTGGGATCGGTAGTAAAAAGCATTACCGGTAATCTGGACCATTCAGACGCTATTCGGTATAACACACTTATTAAAGAACTACAAACTAATCAAAATAAAATTGTATCTGAATCCAACAGCCAAACTAGTCTTAATAAGGAATGGATGCTCAGGTACCATACAATCCTTAACAAAATAGTTGAAAACCAAAGTAAGATAAATTCCACTCTTGAACTTTTACTGCAGAAGGACGCGTATAGGGAAAGTAGTTTAATAAAATATGCTAAATTTGCTCAGCTGTTAGATATACTTAATGAAAATATAGAAGATATCGTAGTAGAACTGTTAAGAATAGAGAATATGTTAGCTTTTATCAGAGTAGGTACGACACATCATTCTATGATTACTGTAGATGTTTTAAAAACTATGGTCAATAAATTAGATATACTATATAAAAAAGATCAAGTCTTAAAAATAGCATATAGGGACTATTATGATGTCATCAAATCGGGTTACTATTATGTAGGGAAGCAGGTAGTAGTAGTATTTAAATTTCCTATAGTTTCTAGTAGTGAATTTAGTTTCTATAAGTTATCTCTAGTTCCCAATAAAGACAAACAGATCCTTATACCTCCCCTTCCCTTTATAGCAACGAACGAAAACTCATTCGTGTACATGGAGGCTGAATGCCCGAAGCTTAGTTCCTGGTATCTCTGCGAACGAAAGATAAGTACTCAGCTGCGCGCCCAACCAGATTGCATTCAAAGGCTTATCACTACTCAAGCTCTCGGTGAATCCTGTCAATTTACCTCTGTTTCTTTAGCCAAGGAAGCTCTAGAAAAACTCGATGACCAGCACTACGTTATATCGTTCCCCCATGCAACCAGAGTACGATCAATCTGCAGCAGCCAAGATACTACTTTCTTACAGGGTAGTTACCTAATTACTATCCCACTAAAGTGCTCCTTACAGACTGCCGAATTTACCATCATCAACGATAATGACGAGATCAATGGCCAGCCCCTGAAGCTAATGAAGATTCCCTACAGCAATATAGGTAAAGATAAGCCTCACCAGCTGAGATTAGATTCCATTGACCTGCAAGGACTACACAGCATCCAGAACAAGATCATGATGGAGCCACTTCTGAAACTAGATCGGCTGCAGGAAGAATCATTTTATCACACGACTATTCCTTTCTACCTCGTAATCTCTTCAAGTGCTATTGCTCTTATCATAGCCCTTGTAAGCCGTCGTTTTAAGATATGGAAGTTCAAGGAACCAGATGTCCACATCCCAGCTACAACCAACAGGGAGCATATTTATGAAGATCCCGAAGACATCAGGAGAATGAAACGGGAAGAATCCATACCAGCGACATTTTCACTAAAAGTTCTAAAATAGTCGCTGATCTCGGGGTGGAGGAATTACGTACGCGCATTGAAGGAGGAACGCTTACGCGGTGACCGAATTCTATTGCCGTGCGCCGACATCGAGGTCAAGCAGCCACGAGTTGCCGACGCTGCATTTCCGTTATAATTAATAATTTATATTTTAATTGTATTCTGTTTTCTTGCATCGAATCAGACACTAGGTTATTTAGATTTAATTTTCCTTTTGTAATTTTCTAAAGTAATTAAATTTATAAAAAGTTTTTGGTTTTTTTTCAATCACTCGGCTGCAGCAAACGTAATTAATGCAATCCGAATAATGTTTTTGTGTGAACATATCACTATTACAGTTATACTGTTAGATAAATATTAATATACTATTATGCATAAAACCCTTTAGTGAAATAAAACACGTAATTGTCAAAAAGTATGTCTATTTACATATAGGGCATGGCGGTATTGCGCAATCTTAACAATACCGGTATTTTTACCGTATTTAAAATTTCCCGGTATTCCGGTATTATTTAGGTATTTTTTAATACAAAATTTACCCAGTTATGAGCGATCAAGTTAAGGTTAATTGAATAAGAGCATGTATTTTTTTGTTAAAAATAGTATCAAAAATTACAGGAACCAGTAAAGATAGATAAAAATTAAACTTCAATTTACCATAATTAATCAACATGTTTATATTTTGTTTTCTGTCACTATTATTAAATTTTTTGTTTAAATTCTATTTATAATTAAAGTTGGGTATTAAGATAATCAGCCCTTGTTGAAAAATGAAATTTTGAAAACTCATAAATATCAATGGTAAAGTCGTAATAACTCAGTAGATTTTTTATTTCAATTTTATTAATTCGGAAAATCCCATTAATCCGTTGTTTATTTATGATTTTGAAATCACGCGTGGAAACGCTAGCTGCCATGCTGTTCCATCAGACATTTAACCATACAATTTTTGCGAAAAACCAATATTTTGAATAAAGTGAGTTCTGATACTTTTAAATCTCTCGACTGACATGATGACACTTTTTTCCAGTTTTGACACTTACGCGCACATTCAAATGATGATGATGATTATGTCAGAACTATGTTTGTTAATTTTACTAATTATTATTTTTAAAACTGTAAATATACTCGTAATATAGTAAAGGTTTTTACTGTTGTTAATTTTGCATGTTAGTGTGTCAAATTGTAGTTTATTTATGTTGTGTAAACTTTCGTTGATTTTGCTTAGTAAAGTGCTAAATGTTTTTTTTATATATTGTAGAAATTGAGCTCTTAACGTAATTACATTTTTAAACAAGGAATGATTATCTTAATACCTCACTTTAATTATAAATAGAATTATAAATAGACGTCTCTTGGTATTTAACTGAAGACGAGGCTGTCTGGAGAATAACGGAAGATATGACTGTATGGGCTTTGTGCCCTTAACCTTTTTTTATGGGAAAACTTTAAAGGAAAGAACACAAATGGAACTTTTGGCGGGAGTGGGAAGCTCAGAGTTATCGTCTGAGGTGGGAAGCGTCTCTCTGGTGGTTTTATTTTTCTTGCTAAAAATTGTGTTCTGGTACACATTAGTGCGTAAGAAAGTAAACATGTAAGTGTTTGTAAGCATGCAATAGTGTTGACAAGTGAAACAAAGCAGCGGAAGTTGTTTTTTCCTGCTCTCTCAAGAAGTCCACGGGAAAGTTTCAGTAAAACCCCACACCTTAAATGAAACCAACGGAAAGGGAAATTTCATTGTTCATTCATCATTTATTGATTTTCTATCATTGGAAGATCGGCTCTCATCATCATCATCCATCATCTAACGAAGACTAGGCTGTATGGGCTTTGTACCTTTCAACTGCCTTTATGGGAAAACTTAACAAAAAAAGGTACATTGCGCAAAGTAGCTGTCAAACAAAAAGTCGAAAATCTTTTAGGATCGAAGTGAGAGCAAGTGTCCATCAGAAATGATTTTCGATACCTAATTTCTTTAGACTAAAGTTATGTATGCCTATACGTGTTCGTATAAAGATAATTTATCTTGTTGTATAACAAGTAGTACTTACGCTGACGAAAGACACCATGGTGCAGTGTGTCCCGCCGTTGGAATTAGAGGAATTGCCAAAAGAAGACGAAGAAAGACTAGAAAAACTATTTTCTAAATTAGATAATGATGGAAACGGAAAGATTGATATTCACGACCTTTCCGTTGCCCTGAAGGAGCTGGCTCCACACATCAATCGAAGTTACGCAGAGGTTAGAACAATACACTTATTATGCACTACAGGCACAAAGTAACGGTGGTTTCACTTTAATACGGGCGTCGACACGTGTAAAAGTATACAGCTTTAAACATATAATTATTGATGCGAAACTAGTGCGATTAATTACTGACCTATTTGGCACTGCACTGTACCATTTTTATTATTAGGTTAAAAATAATATTTGCTAGATTTATATTCTGCGACAAACAGATTCCCATCTTCATATTGTACACACTCAGCTTTTTTAACATTATGTGCAAGCTATAAATCTTTAGTATTCTTTTTAGTAATCATAATCAAATATGATCTTTGATATGCTTTTGCATTTTATAAATTTGGCAAGATTTCTGTTCATGTTTAACTTCTCATCATAATTTTTGTTAAATATGTCAATTTAAGTATATCTATATCTTTTATATACTGCTTAAAAATTTTGTTTATTCCTAAGCTTGAGTGTTAGAGAATGCTACACCTATTGAGCACACCTATTGAGCAATTTTATATTTATGGTAAATAAAGTTTGTAAAATAAAAAAATAATCTTAATAATTTAAATATCCTAGTGAATGTGATTGAGCAGGATATTTCAATTCTAATGAACTGCTACTTAAATTTAATTAACTGACAGAGATGGCAGATGAAAATTTTTTCACAATATTGTCATCATGTATTTATTTCATTTTTGCATTCACAATGCCGTATTTCTATAAGATTTAAAATACACCTATAAAAAACAAACACATCTTGGAGCATCATCCTACCTGAAGGCTTGGAGGTGTGGTTTAATTCAAATGTATAATTTGGATTAAATCTAAGCACTAGCAAATAATCATTGCCTATAATTACTTTGCACTACTTACTTAATTACCAGCCGCGTAAATATAAATTAAAAAAATATTATTTATATTAATTTTAGTGTACTTAACAACATTTTAATAAAAGAAATCTATACAAGATGGCCTTTATTAGTCAGATCATTGACCAATGAATCTTCCTTGAAATGTGCATGCCTATTGCAAGATTAATAAATTTTTGGCATACTGCCAACTTTCCAATACACTGCTGCATTATTCTGCAAGAGACATCCTCTTACTTGCAGAATACTGCAGTCTGGTTTAATATTTGTAATATTGAGATAATAAGCCTCCAGAAATTCTGTATATAATAGGCCAAACTCACTCATAATAGTTCTGTATATTATGAGTGAGTTTGGCCTATGCAGAAAAATTCAAAGACTATATCTTTGAGTTTTCTATATAGGCTTCCACCAATTTGGTATAATTAAGCCGTCTATAAATATATAAATATATATATAAATATATATAAAGCAACTAGGTACTGTGTCTGATTTTATCTCATAACTGATTTGCATTAGTCTTATTTTCGCTTCTTTAATTCCAGTAGATACAACACCACTTACAAAGTCTATAATAGTCTTCCTTAATCTACTAATCTCCTTCTTTATGATAGGTAAACCAAAACCCTGACATCTCATCATTGTTTTTTAATTACATTTAAAACATACAAAACTTTCTATCTTTATCACAGTAAAGTAATTTAATGCACTAACACAAATTCAATGTAAATGTTTTAACATTGAATTTATCTCTTTGAATATACACTCAAATTAATAGTAGTTCAATTCTGATATCCATGTAGAGATTTTGAACAGTGATTTTGACAAATATGTATCTTTTAGTTAACAGGATTCTTTACAAAGCCCTTGAATAACATTTGATATGTGGCTGTGATACAGGATGCACTTTGAACTGTATAAATGTGTGCATTCATACTCTTGAATTGTGATGATAATTTATGGAAGCATTAATTAAATTTATTTTTTATGCTTTTTTATCCTCACATTGACTAAGGTAAGGCCCCAAGGTCATCCTTTTAACATGCCTCCAGTAGAAATTTCAAAAGGTATCTGTAAAGTGTTTAATTAAGATTATGAATCAAGAATACAGGCCAAAAGTGCCTTCAGACCCTCATCCCCAGATAATTAACAAGTCACTTATCTACACCAAATCTTGATTCACTTCTTTGTATAAGTAAAATCAGAACTTAAAGGGAGCATGAGAGAAGCAAGAGAAGGGCATTCACAACTTGGCAATCTATTTGTCATTTTAACAAACAAGTTTTCTTGTCTATTTAATTTTTTTCTTAATTGAACACTATATCCATCCATTAAATATCCAATTAGTGCTTCCTGTTTGAACAATTTGTCAAATGAAATAGGTGTGTATTGTATATTGACTTGGTGTGGTATCATTTTAAAATAAGTTAATTAAAGTTATTAATAAATTGGAGTTGTATATTTTAAAAGTAGAAAATATAGAATTTTAATAATATTTAATAATTTCTTTGAATTTTGTAATGAAATTTTCACCATCTTTTCATTATACATGTCATTTGTCTAATTGATGTGAATAACATAATCGATCAATGCTCGCATAATATTACCGTAGATAGTAATAATTCTTCCTGCTAACCAGTATGTATACTTGACCAATACTAACACCATACTGTTTTTAGTTTTTATTAGTGATACAGAGTGATTATTTTGATCTAAAGAAAAAAGTGTTAAGCATAAGTTTTATGACTACCACCAGAATTTAAATGAACAACACACACTTTGGGTGATCTTGTGTTTTTAAAGATTTATTTTTATAGACCAGAAGAAAATAACTTTTACTATGTTCGCAGTAAAAGTTATTTTCTTGTATCATACACAAATTTATTTTCTGCAATTGATATATAGTAACCTTACCTATTGATATGAAGATGGTACTAACTTACTCGCAATTACTTTAAATGTCTAAATAACAAAAAAAATAGTAGTTGCCCTTCGAAAAAACTAATGATCAAAAGTATATTAAAAATTTTCGATCACCTGTCACTAGACTTGTAAACTCTTGTGTTTTAAACAGACTATGTTTACATTTCTAGAAATTCCTGGCTAAGTCTGGAAAGAAAGATGCCGGCGACGTCACTCTATCTGAATTCATCCACTACGTCAGAGAACACGAGAAGAACCTCAGGCTACAATTTTCACATCTCGATAAGAATAAAGATGGTAATTTCGCTTTTAATACTTTAGTTATAACACACTCAGAGAATTTGAGGATATAGCAAAGTAAGCTACAGAGTAAACTCACACAGTTATTTATATAACAATTCGTTAAAACTAAGCTAAGTATACTTATCCATTGAATAATTTAATTTAAAAAATAGCCTTGTGTGTACCTATGTATGCACCAATAGTAATGTAAAAAATAATAGTAATTTATATTATGGGCATTTCTCTGTAAGCTCGTCAGGTCCCATACAAATGCTGTTCGGTGTATTTAAAAAAAAATCAACTATTATTTCAGTTAGATAAGGAGGCCCACTGAATTTGTAAGTATTACCCTTAAGTGGTAGAAACATTCTGTACTTACTTATTATTTTAATATCAATCAGTAAATGCTTTTTGCAGTATTTATTAAAATATTTGTTATTATTAATAAAATTATTAGAGAACAGTATTTTTTCTTAAATATAGGATATCTCAACTAGGATATCCAATCAAATCCTAATGATACTTCTTAATCAAATAAGGCATATTATAAATTTTAATTACAATGAACTTAACATCCATACTAATATTATAAATGGGAAAGTGTGTCTGTCTGTTTGTCTTTCTTTCACGGCAAAACGGAGCAACGAATTGACGTGATTTTTAAGTGGAGATAGGTGAAGGGATGGAGAGTAACATAGGCTACTTTTTGCCCCTGTATAACCCCCACTTCCCAAAAATGGGGGGTGGAAGTTTGTATGGAGCATTCCGCAATTTTCAAGGTAGAAAGCTAAAAATTGGTATGCTGACTATTTATGACTACCAAAAAAATCGCCCATCATTTTTTTTTGAAATCTGCACCCAACCCCTTAAAAGAGGGGGTGAAATTTTATATAAGACCTTTCGCAGTTTTCAAGGCAGGAAGCTAAAATCGGCACACATGCTCTTTGTTACTAACGAAAATACCTGCCATTTTTTAGAAATCCTCCCCCAGCCCCTAAAATAGGGGATGGAAATGTGTGTGAGACTCCGCAAAATTAGAACAGGTTCTTTAATACAAACGAATAATAAAATAATTTAATTAAAACGAATTAAATAAAACAATATTAAAAACATTAAATCTTACCATAAATCAATCTGCTTTTGAGAAAATAAACATTATAAACATAAATAAGTGTAACTCATGGATTCCGATAGATGGCGCTGATATGTTTATTGTATATTATGTTCGCGACAGGTTTAATTGTTTAGTTCAAAAATTAATAACAGATGGCAGTGTTCGTTTTTACAACGCGCTATGTTTGTCTACATGTAAAAGTATAAGGGCAAAACCTATTATGAATAAACTACACTTTGGTTTTAGTGCATACGGTACCTATACTCTGTTATTTGACTATTGATTTAATTACTTTCGATTTTTGGCTATTCCTGTTAAGCTTTGGTGTGGCTGGGGTGAACTTAGAAAAGCCGTGCTTTTCCCATGGACAGCTGTATGTAGCATGTTCGCGTGTGTCCAAGGCCCAGAATCTTTTTATTCTGACCCCAAATGGAAAGACATATAATATAGTCTATAGTAGTGTGTTAAAATAAAATAAATAACGTGTAAAATTCTGTTTCGAGTTCTCTCCTGTGTTCAGGAAAGGGGAACAGTGCTACCCCGAATTTAACGCGAGCGAAGCCGCGGGCAAAAGATAGTTTAATAATAAAGCACTCAAAAACTTCTACTTGAGTAGAAATCTTAGATATTATCTTTACCTTTACAATCAAGTCAGGATTATCTAAAATTTTGGATGACTTGTAAATATCTGGTCACCAATCGGGGTTTTTTAAGTCTTAAAATCTTGGATATTGTTGTCTTTCAAAAACCCACGGATTTTTTATATTATATGTGATTTCTATTATCAAATTCTTTGTAATTACAATTTTTTTAGACAGAGGACTGTTGCCAGGGGACTGTGTATTTCGGTTAAATTTCACAATGTTTACAAAACTTATATAAAATAGTGTTTTAAGAACCTACCGATCAATTTAGACATAAATAGACGCGCGCACACACACACAACACATTCATAATTCGCTTTTGCGGCCAACTTCAACATGATAATTTTGTGTCACTGTGATGCGCGCGCATCTTAAAATTTCACTCACATCATTTTTTCATAACGCGCCTAAAGAAGTATTTTTTCAAAAAGTAAAGATGTGTACATACTTAATATTTTTTTTTACTGAATCAACACTTATAAACAAAAGAATAGTTAGACTATATAGTCTAACTAATCTATCTGATTCTAATAGAGCGGCCACCTTGTTGCTATTTATGACGTCTTCTGAACCTCCCAACGTGCGATTTATCTTGTATATTAATTATATTGCATTTACTTCCTATGTGGAACTGCTTAAATTCTTTTTAAACTATTTTAGTAAAACACAGTATCCAGGTTATATATTTTGTATTTACAACATAATCGTTAACATCAACCTGCATTTAATGCAAGAAAGCCGCATATCTGATGTCTACATCTATGAAGTCCAATCTCTCTTTTGTAATGATTTGTATATTTAATTTTATAAATAGCCTATATTCTGCACCATATCATTTTTTATGTTAATAGAAATATTTGAAGAAATATATAATGTGGGGTAAATAGGGTAAAACTTATACATCCAGCTAACGATAATTCAATAAAGCAACTAATACTCACAGATTCGTCAAAGTTCTATGTATGTATTTATGTGACTCTTATCACGCTGATTTGTATTACAATTTAAAAGTTGATTATGACTAAATATTTATCTTCGTATAATACACAAATTCTGATTTTCGGTATTGGTTTATCCATTTTTAATCTTTTTTATCTCAATTTAGCTCTAAAAACGTAAATATTTTAGCTGCATTATTTTTTTGGTAAATTGCTCAAATTGTGTTGTGATTTGTTATTAAACCTAAATTCAAATATTACTTTGAAACTCTGGCGAACTTCTCGAATAATTAAAAAATTATTACAAGGCTGTTGATTCCATAATACAGACCTTCGTACACGAGTCAAGGCCTAGCTCGTTGAGCATTTTTAATCCCTATCAATACTTGTCTAATAAAAAGTGCACTTCATAAGTCGCATCAATATAAAGGAAGAATAAAACATGTGATGCGAATTACTCGTTAATACCGACCTATTACGATGTACCTTTTATCTTTTTCGTTGTGGTATTGATATTTTGTCATATGTTAATTTAAGAGAAATTTGATAAAAGTGTTACTCGTGACTAAATTATTATCCTACTCTTAAATGCAAGTAACTTTTTGAATGCTTGTCCTTTTATCGGTAACAATATTTATTCGCTGGCAATGTTCTTGAATTTGGATCTATGGTGGATAGAACCTATTTAAGTGTAGATTTGCATTTATATATTTATATTTATCTATCATTGTAGTGTCCTTCTCTTCCACAAAGCGACGATTTAGCTACTTATTTTTAGGCTAGAAGTAGTCCTAGCACAAAATCCATAGAAATCCATGGACAAAACTCGTTAAAAATACTGTTTAATGTTGCAACGCTCAGAAACTACTTAATATTACTAAAACACGTAATTAAAATAAAAAAACGTAATAGATAGAATCATAATTCGCTAATAAACTTGTCGAAACTCTAATGAGCTATTTATTGATTATGAGTTAGCTTCCACGTTGCTTCCACTTTGTCTTTCTATAACCGATTCGTTGCGGATGGCACGCCAGACGTGCCATCACTTTCTTTTGTTTGTGGCGCTAGCCACTCTAGCCACTCTCATCACTCTCATTTTTAAATCGATGATAACTCCTTCAAGTTTAAGGGAAATCTACCCAGAATAAAACTATCTTCATTTTTCACGTAAATCAAATCAAGGTCGTAGCCTTCGTCTCTGGTAATTGTATGAGGCAAAGAATCGGTTAATATCAGTAAAATTGAATATCGATAGATATTTGTGCGCATACCTGAGTTGTTGTCTTATGCTTGAAACAACTTAATTTTTCGTATTATGGCAGAAAATAAAAGGTTTTTTTACTCCTGACGCTAATGTTTTTTTAATGCACTATAAAACTTTTAGGTTACCCTTTTATCTTCTTCAGGAAAGGTCGACCTGGAGGAGCTTATATCTGCATTCGCTGATCTGGGCATAGCCGTCGGCAGGAATGAAGCCACCAATCTATTGAAAAGGTAATGCATACTTTTCTTTTTACTTTTGGTCTATAGAGAAAATATGATTTGATTTTTATTTATTTACAGTCAACCACATATAAATCTATCCAAAACTATTATATAATTTCAAGGGGCTTATGTTTATAGGCAACTTTGTTATTTTTGTATTTATGTACGTACACTATTTTCGACGGTTATTTTTGCCTCGGATGATTTTGACTTTTTATAAAATAAGAAATTCACTCGAAATCGTTAAGCTTTGGTTCAAATGATCAATAGAAATGTCAAATCGTCTATTATTCCTAATTTATCTATTCTTTTATGTTAATATATATTTCACATCGTGATCGTATTTTTATCATTAACAGTTAGCTACGTTGAGTCAGTTTTGCTAATTGAAAATGATGTGAGGCTCATTAAGAGAATCATTGGACATAAAATGAGTACTTTCACATAGTACAGTGAAATAAAAACTAAGATTTATCTCAATCAATAGTGACGATCTTCTCTTCGGCAACCGACTGTTTAATGAATGAAAATGGTCTAATCATCTGAAAATGGGGCTTCCATCGATTGAAACTCGACTTGTTACGATGTCGTATTCGATAACCCATGTGGGCTTGTTTGGGTGTCTGATGCGTAACTCTAAAACCTACATCTAATCACCAGTTATTAAGCGTTTCTTTAAAGATTTATTCTAGTAAAAACTGAGGAATCATGTATTCTCCGACTTATGTTTTTCCTCTATCAGGACACAATGGAGCTCCTAGTATTTTAATGCAAAATGAATATGAATTGACTAAAATAATACAAACATAATACAAACCTCGGAGTACAAAATTTTTCACTATAGCGATGTTTTCATCGGTTTTAACCGCTGGAGAGAAGCATGATGCAAGCCATCTACTTATGCTTGGCCTTTATTGAATTCTTCATACCAATTTCCGACAAACAATTTCATTTTGAACAATTTGTATACTTACATATACACAATCAGAAAACGATTATAATTGTGCGCTTATGCTATGTATTTCTACCTCTTTACCATTGTTTTAGAAGGTTGACATATGTGTAGTGTATTTTGTAACAATTTTTAACAACTGCCAATTTACTGCAATCAAACTTAGTTTTATCTACAAAAGTTTATGTATTTTTGTTACTTTAAGCAGATAACTGCTAGATTTGTATATATCCAGCATAACTAATGTTTGAGTCCCGCCTGACTTGTAACAAAAGTTGAGTTCTAAATATCAGTTAGTTTATGCCACCATTGAAAAGCACGTTTGCAAAAAACTGACTAGTGCAGTCTTGTGCACCTTTATGCAGTATCTTTGTCCATACATTGTATGTACCCAAAAATCAATTTTTTGACGTCGACATATACATTGGAATATGATGATTATGATCTTTTGTTCGTATTATGCAATATTAAAACTTTGTTCGTGCTATTTTTATTTGGTTATTTGCTAAGCGACGCGACGTTTAGTTTTAAATATTTTATCCCATGATTTTCAGCGATAACATATTCGTAAAAATTTATAGCTATGCGATAGTTATGAACTAATACGTGTTATTACGATGCATTTAAAGTGTGGTGCAAAAGGCGAACGCTTAGGTTCAAGAGGCCATTTTTTTTTTCAAAACTAAACCTTTGAACTTCATTCTAGATAAGGTATTTGACTGTTATCCTGACTGTATAAAATTTTGATTTTGTATTTTACTATTCTTTACATTTTATGCTGAGTGTTCTCTTGATAAATTTTAATTATTATATATACAGCTTGGTATAAAAAATGATACATCAAATTCTCGATTATTTCCCTTAAACCCAATTATGTGCATAATTCTATTTCAGTTTGTGTAATTCGTTTTCAATTCACCCAAACCATATTTATCCAAACAAAATCCAGTTAAAATTGATTGATCTTGAATGATACTTTCATAATTTGTATTATTTTTTTTTTCTTTCTTCCTTTTTGGTATACGAACAATTTTATAATACCAACCAAGCATACGAAAGACATTACCCATTTGGTATATGCAACATAAATAGACATTTTGTACAGTCAATTTATAAATTGAGAAAGCTATGACATTGAAAATCATAATTTAGCAATGTTTAGATTAAGGGTAAGTTCTCACAAAAAAATAAGCATTTTTAAATAAATTCTTGTCATTACACGTGCACAGCAACCCAATGTCCATCGGCCTAATTTTATTATCATCAGCCTATTCATATCCCTGTTAGGACACTGGCCTTGAAGTATGAACCATAACCCCACCAGGCCAAAACGCAGGCCATACTCTGATTGGTGGGTGGGTACGACAGCTGATGTAGCCGGGATCAACGGCTTAACCTGTCTTATAAAGCTCGGAGGAGCTCAAGATAATATTTTTTCATCCAATGACGCGGCCTCTGTGTATGCTTCTAAATTTCTGCAATCACAAGCCGTCGCCAATCGCGTGCGTAAACCATGGTAAAGGGAGTCCAATAACTCCATGTGGTCACTTTTTATATCACTTTTTAGCTCGGTTCGTTTGGTTCCTAAATTTGAATTACTCATTACTCGGTCATGCTCCGCTTTAAATAAACGCGGGAGCTAAGACCACGCAGTCGCGAACGTTCCATATTCATCGCGTCAAATCTACATAAATCTCGATTTACCTTCGAGAGTCGTTTCGTTTACACGCGCAACACGTCCCAGCCCTCGGTTGTAACAATATAATTGTTCGAATGTCTTTAATTTGCCTTAAAATTTTCCCTTTCATAATTAAAAATTCAAAACGCCTTTAATAAAATACAACTATGTTTGAGCTGCCGACGCTACTAAAAAACGTCAATTAATAGTGTAATTAGTTCATTCAGTCCAGTTTACTCGATCTATTTATGTTATCATGATTCAAAGTCCAGTTTTAAGCGAATTGGCATCAGATTTATGTTAAGTGGACGTAATGTCCCAACAATTCATTAGGTAATTTCGACTAGTGCAGTCAGCCTAATGTCAATTTCCTATTTGCGAATACGAAAAATATAATTATATAATTTAATAGTTTCATAAGTATATTTTGAATACATAATCAGAAACCTGTTATCTTTTAGTAACACCTATAAAAAAAAATTACACCCATAAATGTTTTTTTACGCTTAGCTACAATAGAACAAAAGTAATTAATGATGAACACCTATTTTTTTATAACGTTTACTTTTATCTCATTCTTTGTATTTCTTAGCGTAGAGTTTGATCAAAAAACAAAGACACATGTGTGATGTACTATTTTTTCATTAGTTTCTACAGGTTTCCTATACTAAAGTTATATATAAAATGTAAATGAATATTCTATTATAAAAAAGCAGTATACATCAGTTAAATACGCTAATTTTGTATTCTATCACAATGAAAAATCTTATTCTGAACAAATTTTTTAAAATCTAAATATAATTTAAAAAGACGTTATGATACAATGTTTCAGAAAAGCTGGTTGGCCTATAGTTTGGTGGTGA
This sequence comes from Calamotropha paludella, assembly GCA_927399485.1. NCBI lineage: Eukaryota > Metazoa > Arthropoda > Insecta > Lepidoptera > Crambidae > Calamotropha > Calamotropha paludella. The sequence continues at coordinate 23,414,286 of OV656803.1, read as the reverse complement.
GTAAAAGAAAGCATCCGCCGAAGTAAATGCCAGCCAACGCAAGTTTCTAAGTAGTAGGGTCACTCAGTATTGTTCATTTCACATGTACGTAGCTAACGCAGCGGTGGTTAAGTTGTAGTTTCACAATGCCAATTACATAGACAAAACTACTTTTAACAAAGAAAACGCGTAAAAAAGTGCATAACATGTAAGTCAGTCATATAGCGCAACTTAAACGCGTTTACCATTGAAGTCATTTATAGCTAGAATGGATCTTATGACAATTCCAATAAGCTCAAACACGGCTTGTAAACATCGTTTTATAAAATAAGAAGAATTCTGATGGCCATGAAGTTGGTCTTCTTTACCAATTATAGTTTCTGAACACAAATAATTGATTTGCTGCTGAAAATGTCTAAATAGCTATATGTATGGCGATCTCTGAAAGTATAACCATTTTAACTGAATGGGTTTATAAATAACGGAATATGGCATTTAAAAAGAGAGTGACACTTCAGAATCAGTTTATTGACTCTAAACTCGATAGCGACCGTACACATATTTATATGAGCCCACAGAAGCAGAAATTCCTACAAAAGCGCATACTCTTATTACACCCGTTCTATGAAAATGCTTATCATAATAAAGAAGTAACTTGTTTGGAAAACATTTTTTTAATAACTACTAACCTATTATAATCGATTTAGTGACTACAGTTAAAAGTAGTTTTGTCTTAATGAGAATACTTAATGTAATATCGCCTAATTTGTACAAAGCATTTTGAACACTTTTGCATTAGAAATCTATTGTGTATTATTTGTGCAATCTTCATCAACATAAGCGATCATTGCTTATGTGTATTCAGAGCGATGCATTTGTGTAGTCTGTAAGCTTAAGCAGCTCAGGTAAGATATAAGTATCTCTCTCACTTTTAAGGAATTGTCCCCAGGATGGACCAGGATGGCAGTCTAAACATCAGTTACGATGAGTGGCGAGACTATCTCCTACTGGCGCCGGCTACCGACATCCACGCTCTCATACATTTCTGGCGACATTCTACCGTAAGTACTTTGTCTATTTTTGTATAACCTATGTTTAATAAATCGAGGTATTATTAAACAGCTATACGAATGGCGCATTTTTATTAGGCAATGCAGGATGCATATGGAGTCCCGGAGCTTCTAAACAAATACGTTATAAGGCGCCCATCTAAAAGCCATTTTCATTTATAGAAAAAGCGGAACAAGTTTAATACCACCTTTAGTCTCTATCACTATCTCATTCCCTGTTGTTACTTTACTAGTTATAAATTCTACTAAAGGGGACCCCCGAATAACGTGTTTTAACCAATTATGTATAGTGTATTTATATAGCTAGAAAGAACAAAATGAATCCTGAAAGAAATTATTTATATGAAATCGGTGCAGAATATCAATACATTATATTCAAACGAAAACGACGCTTTTTTTCTAATAATTGACTTTTCATCAATCATATGTTCATTTCGCATGATAGTTGCCAACATTTGGAAGTTTACAAATACAAAATAGTGAAACCGGTTCTGTCCACATGGTTATACGTATCGTAGATAAGATAAAGTCGCCATTCGCGAGCAGCGAATAGAAAATTCACAGCTGATTTTAAATCAAAATAAATAGAAAATATTTCTTTACGAAGTGTTTTAGTATTTTTGGCAAACATCTCTCTCCGTTCGCAAGTAGAACGTTTGAAAATACCTCGCAGTATTTAAATATACTCTGTATTACGTTCGACTCTATTTGAATATAACGAGTTAGATATTTAATTAACTTATTTCCTATTGGTCTGAGTGGTCTCTGATGACGCGTGCAGATAATAGGCTTAAATGGGCACATGCACACATGTTTCTATACACACCTTAATGTTTTGTTTTGTCAAGAAGCAACTTTTGCTTATCCATATTGTGCATCATTCTTATAGGTTCTATGTAGTCGTTTTTTAGTAACAGTTATGTATTTCTAATAGTTTTATATGCAAAGTGACGAAGTCGTTTCTTGCCAGTCTAACATAACCTCTTACTCAACAGTTTCTTTGGATTAATTTGAAACTGCCCGGCACATCACCTGGAACAGACACTGGGCAAATTCGATTATGAAACTCGATCTACATTATAAAATGGCATGACAAAGAATTGCCAATAAGAGAAAAATAGAATGCCGTGTTTCTATTTTATGGTTACTATAACTTAAGCTTTTATTGTAATATTTATTATAAAAAAAACTTTTTCTATTAATGAGTTATTGTGTTGATTAAATTATTAAGTAGTTTTGAAACAGCGAGCGTCTCCATTCCTGTTTTTGAAATTTCAGTGAACGACATACCAGATCAATATCTGCATAAAATACATTAAAATAACGTCAACGTCAAACCTTAATATATATTTATTTATTTCAATTCTGGAAATGGCAAGTAAGTATTCCTTTGTGAGTATTCGTTTAGTTAGGTTTTCGTGCACTTAATTAAACTTTTAAGTGAACTAATTATCAGAATAGTTCATTTTGTAAATATTAAAAGTCTATTAATGTCCCATGACGCTATTTCTTAATTGTTTTTGTAATAACACATTACCAATTGCTTTAGTAAAAACAAAATGTACGTTAATTGTGTTGTTATTTTTTTATTATTCAATTCTATAGATTAATAATGGTATTTCAATAATGTTTCGGTAGGGCAAGTTATATCATGTATGCAAAAAGATCTCACGTCTCAATAAATCATCGTTATTATCTATACATGACATTGATATCGTGATAATATCTGGATTTTCAGAAATATATTGATATACATATTGGTGCCATTTTATCATTAAGAACATTGACAATGACCTTGGACGAGTTAATGATTGATGTACCCAGACAGTAGACTTAATAATGTAATGTATACGGCTTCTTTCACGTTCAATGTCGTTCGCTGCCTTTGCAACTGTAGCTTAGACAACTACGTCAGCGCTACTGCTACGGTTTCCATGTAATATATCAATGTATTACTTAATTGGCCACGCGAGACATACAAAATTCTTGGAAATAGTATTACCTACACTCGGTTGGTTTATATTTAACTTTTCTTTGAGAGTTGTAAAGATAACTGTTTGTTTCAAAGATTAAAATGTCTAATCGGTTACATATATAAGAAACTATGCTTAAGAACAAAATCTAAGTCACCGGTGACCGACCCCTTAAGACAAATTAAAAGGAATACTCATTAGTTTTAATAAAATAGGCACACAAAATTTTCGTGTTATCATAGTTATAACAAAAAAAATTACATACTATTATGGATTAGTTGATAAAATTGCTTTGACTTGACGGGTTGGACACCGGTGTCCAGACAGACTGTACATAATACAATTCGCGATCATGATCATAAAAATAATATCAATTATTTGTCGTAAAGTCCGGGTCGTGATCGGTAACTGTCTTTTCACAAAGATGCTCGCGCAAACAAACGCACGTGATTAGTCTTAAGCGCTATTGATTTACATTATCAGTTGTTTTTTGAACTTATATATTTATACATATATATATTTGGATTCGATTCTGATGCAATAAGTTTCACAGTGACAAATATTTTGTACCAGTGGTACATTCCAAATAAATAAACAAATATCGGTTCGCATAAAATTGCCATATTTAATGTGTTTGAGATTACGAAATGTTAAATGGACTTCGAGCTGTAATTACTGTAATAAAAGGAAATTATCAGAAATGGGCTCGCCGTCTCAAAAATCTATATCTCTTTTGTTTTTACGGATAACGACTTGAAATTTTATACATAGATCATTTAATATATGAGCTTTATAGTAAAGTAAGTTTCAATAGAATAAAACACAATATATTTTATTCGTAATAGAGGGTGTGGCAATTTACGTAAACAACATTAGTATCAAAGCAACACAAATTTAAACACACACACACAGATTTAAACACTATAACGAGAGAGAAGAGCGTATATCATATTAGTCTGGCCACAAATACATACAGTTACATAAAACCTTTTTTCTAATTTTTGATTATTTTGATTTTTTTCTATTTCGCGCCACTTCACACTTTTTTCGTGTTCATTATCAAATTACGATATGGAATGGGGTGTTAAAGAAAATAGGATTGCAGTGATCGTCTTGCACAAAGTAGGTATGGAGCCGTCGGTCATATTCCAGACACTTCAAAAGTTTGGTATCAGTCATATGTTCGTATATTGTACTATCAACAGAGACAACAGCACTTCCTCTGTCTCATAAAAGATCGGGGCGGCCGCGTGCTGTTAGAACTTCAAAGGCTGTTAAAGCCAGAATTCGTCGAAACCCCATCAAGAAGCAAAAAAATATCGCGAGGAATGAAGATTCCCACTAGTACTCAGTCGTGTATTATAATTAAAACAAGACCTGAAGCTCGGTGCTTATCGTCGATATACAGGAGATACCCTAAATCAATATTTACAATTAAAGAGAGTGAATCGATCAAAATGCCTTCTATCACGATACTCAGTTGAAAGGCACTTAAAATAACCTCTTTACCGTTTAAAAAGTTTTCACGGGTGAAGAGCACTACAATAAACAAAATGATAAAGTGTACGCTCACAGTTCTTAAGAAGCTACTCAAGTGGTCGGAAAGGTAAAACGTGGTCATCATCCTGCGTCAGTGATGGTTTGGTGGGGCGTGTCTTATCAAGGAGTCACAAAGCTATATTTTTTTGAAAAAGGAGTTAAAACTACAGATAGAGTGTATCAAGAGACAATCTTGGATCGTGCTGTGAAACCTCTCAGCAATACACTTTTAAAAATGTACAGTGGATTTTCCAGCAGGACTCTGTGGCTGGTCACAAGGCATGACTACCCAAGCCCGGCTTGAAACCAACGTTACGGACTCTATAAGAGCTGAAGACTGGCCCTCATCTAGCCCAGTCCTCAACTCTTTAGACTACAAATTACGATCAGTTTTAGAAGACATGGCCTGCTCTCAATGACACAGCGACATCGAGTCTTTTAAAACACTCTGGAGCAAGCAATGGCGAAATTTCCCATGGAAACAGTACGTAAATCCATAGATTTGTGGCCAGATAGATTAAAGGCTTGTATAAAATCCAAGGGTAGAAATTTTGAATAGAATTTTTTTTTTTGCTGAGATCTTGATAAATATGTACATATAATGTTTAGTAATAGGTATTACATTACTACATAAAAACTTAATTTTCATTTGTAACAGAACTTATGGCCGGACTAGGTACAATTGCTGTAGCGATGTCTACTACGAAATATTTTATGGGTTGCAGCTGTCCCGTGTTCTTATTAACATGCAGTATTTTGAATTATAACACAATGATAAAAAAATTTACTAACTGATGGTTAACGTTAGAGTTTAGAAATCTTGACATTTAATGATTAAAATGATGTAATACATAATATATTAACTTACATTCATACTCAATAGATACCATTGACATAAAGATTTATTTAATTAGTGTAAGACTCTAATATTGCTTAAAATAATTTGAATGTGTTTGTTTTCTCTGAGATCGCTCTCTTCTTCTCATGCCATAAATTAAACGCTGTGATAATATGTAAAAAACTTTTTTTAAGTAAATTCACCATAAAATTGTGCTATTTAGCGGCACATTGATTTTTAAACAGTTTATTTAATTGTATTTGAGATATCCGGCTCAACAATGTAATATAACATCTTAAATATATTTAAAGTGGTACTCAGTCATTGAGACTTTTTCCAATGTCTGTTTTGGAGACCGGAAAATTAAGTTACACCTATTTCTCTTTATTTGTTATGCAGAAGGAATGTTCTTTAAGCACAATCCATTATCATATGATTAAATGGAATAAAAATCATACTTTTATATATTTTTTTATATATTTTATGCATTTTCAATGCGATCTTATAAGATAAATTATTATAATAGAAAAATACTAGAAAAAATCGACTCGGGTCACAAGTGAATTCTCAGGCGGGAATCGAACACGCAACCTTTGGAAATCCGGTCCCATGCTCTCCCAATTGAGCTACCGAGTCTTGTGAACACTCGTCGAAATTTTCTAGTACCTTTCCTATTTAACGCTGTAGGCCAGCGTTGTTTCATCAATGAGAGGAACATCCTCTCGTATTCGAAAGAAACATTTTTACAAATGTTTGACCAGTCGATTAAGATGAAACAGCCATTTAGTTTTATATTTTTTTTATATTTTTTATGCATTTTCAATGCGATCTTATAAGATAAATTATTATAATAGAAAAATACTCAGGCGGGGCGTGAATTCCCGCCTGAGAATTCACTTGTGACCCGAGTCGATTTTTTCTAGTATTTTTCTATTATACTTCACAAGGTTCGGCAGCTCAATTGCGAGACCATTGGACCGGATTTCCAAAGGTTGCGGGTTCGATTCCCGCCTGAGAATTCACTTGTGAGCCGAGTCGATTTTTTTTCTAGTATTTTTCTATTATAATAATTTATCTTAAAACTCATACTATTATACTATACCTATCGCAGTGGATGGAGTATCGAAATAGGTAGAACTAATGTAATAAAAGAGTACAAAAATTTAGGTGTATCACATGCAGGTCTAAAACACTTTACATTTTTAGTAAAATAACTTAAGGCTATTTCGTTAATTGATCATCATATTATAATATTTGTTTTTCGTATTGTTTAGAAATCTGCTGTTATACCTAACGTAACATAAAATTGGGATAAGCATAGCTACTCTCACTTACTGGCCCACTCTCCTAAAACGCTTTTATTAGTAATCGAGTAATGGAAGAAAGGTTAAAAATAATTGGATACAATGCAACGTAGTCAAACAATTGACAGTCCTGCTGCGTAGTTTGGACACTGTGTCAACGGAGGCGCGTCATCGCTTCCTCAAGAAGTCACATCACACAGTTGACACGTAATTGTGTCATTGCGTACTAAATTTTGAATACATCTGTAGCAATAGTATAGGTGTCAATCAATTTGATAAGTCCTATTTAGTACTAACCCTTTCGTCTAACATAACATTATTCCCAAAGTCGTGACCTTGAAACCACGGCCAACTGGGAATTAGGTTTAGGTTATGTAAGGTCCTATACTCGACGTGCTACCGACGCTTCGACAGTCTGCTATTGATTAAGTATATACACGAAATTAATATTTAATATCATTGAACGTTCAATGGATTTACTTCCTTTTGAAATTACACGACACAATTAACTAAGTACCGTTGTCAAATAATTTATTTATATAACTCGTAGGTTTATTTAAAAAAGTTCCTTATTCATTTATTTTGTCAAAGTAATATTTGTAATTGATGTTTAAATTATAGCTATAATGATATAGTTAACGGTGTATTTATACTAAGGTATTCAATTTCATCAGAATTTCATATTTAGCTACTTTTAAATTTGTCTTCGTCCTCTTAAGTTTGAATGAATTCCTCGGTGGTACTCATTTTACATTCACGAATATAGGATAATAAAGCGATAATAGAAAAGAATTAAAAGCCAGCATTCAATCTATATCTAAGAATATTTTAAGAAAAAACATATTTGGTAACAACAAATCAGTGAATCCTGTAACTTCTGTCGCCTCTTACTTCTCTTCCTGTCTTATACGTCAGACTTTGGCGTCGAAGACCAAGATAAAAATCGCTTCCGGTTTAGACTAAAGAAGTATTTCAAAACTTACCATGACGGGTCAAATGACCCATTTTAAGATTTTTCAAAAATAACCTTATCACATCACCTCTTATATCACAAACCTTTACGGCTTTTATTAAAAAAGACATCGAATGAATTTTTCAAGATTTGCTCCTCTCTTATTAATTTTTACCGAGAAATATATGTAATCTGCCCTCACTAATGCAAGGGGTCACTTGACCCGTCCAAAGATTCTGTATCTTGATTTTTATTTCTTCTGATACAAAACAGTTGCATTGGATATTTTTTTTATTGCATGATATATTTTGTGTTGCTATATTTGTTGACGTATGAATAGACAATTTCACTCTACATCAAGCGAGTATAACAGTAAAAATTTCAAGTTGTACTGCTATTTTGCTAATCAAGAATTCTTATTTAATCGTTTTCTTCAATATTCTTGACCTGGCTGGAATCTATTCATGGGTTTTACAAAGCAAAACTACGAAAATCTATTTTAAATGCAACAAATATGTGTGTAGAACATGAATAAAGTTAGCATATTTTTTTATATAAACTACTTTAAATCGTTATTTGACAAAGAAAATTTTTTATTCCTGTACCAAATTGCTTAATTGATATATTTTTCGCTAGAGATAGTAATATATGAAACATTTTAAAAACGGATCATTTGGACGCTTTGGTAGGAATAGGAATACATGAAGTATTGGTAGGTTTACTGTTAAAAAAATCTACTTCTGCTTTGATAAATTTACGTAGACAAGTAAAACCAACCTTTTAAAATATCATTTTTTGTCTGATATATTGGACCTTGGCGTTATTGGCACCGAAATTGGTCGTCTTATGTATATATCAGACTTTGGCGTTGAAAGGGTCAAAAACGCAGCATCCAATAATTTATAACCCAACTAAAAAATTGCCACCAACCGGAGGTGTGTATTAGATCGACCTAGTATAATTATAAATAACTGTTTACTTATATTCCCTCACTTTCAAGAATATTGCCAATAATATTCGCATACAAACAAACCATTGATCAATCCACGTTTTTATGTTTATCAGACGTTACGTCGAGTTATCGTCGAGTTTGTCGTCCTATGACGTCCATGCAAACATTTACTGAAACTGTTTATTCACATACGTGGAGAATTACGTTTTGCGTAATAAGACAGAAGAAAGTAGTAATTTTTTTCATTTGTTTTTTGTTGACCAACGTCGTGTAGTAAAGCGGAATCGTAATATATTTGATCTTATAGTATGATCGTAAAGTCTAAATAAACATACCATTGCGGAACTCGAACAGCTACTAGTACACGTTGACATCTTTCCTTTGTTCCTAAACATTTTATACATCTAAATCGGGTGTACATGCAGCGTTATCGTGCTGTAACATATATTTACATTTTACCTGCGCGCTGTCTGTGATGACGTTTACAGTCGCTGCATATTATCTTCATTTGCTTAACACAATTTACAAAAACTATTTTCTTCAGGAAAAGATACACCTGAAAGCAAGTAGTTTCTAGAAACGAAATACATTCATCTTTACTTTTTATCAAAAACCTCAATACTCATTTATACGCCTCTAACTTCAAAAATAGTGGTCTTCACTTTTTTAATATAGAATATTTTAAAAAGTTCGTGTACGTTAATTTGTAAATAACAAATTTCCATACAAAAGTCATTCTGCGACTCATCTTATTTTACTCCTTTGGGGGTCAGTCACTAACTCGGGTCAAAGTCTTTTATTTTATTCAGATAGATGACAGACATTATAAAGTGTGGGTTGAGTTGCGAGTGCAATGATTTTTACTATCTATACGGCAACCTATCTAATAAATAGTTCAATTCATAGTACATTTCTTCCGCTCTATACATACATATAACAGTCGACAGATTCTTTGTGAAGATGCTAAATAATCTGATTGTTTTAAGAGTATAAAAATTGTATCTTTTATATAGTGATATGCTTCGATCATATATGGTGATATGAATATATAATATTTTCTTTCTTTCCTTTTCTCGTCCAAGAAAGATTTTGAATCATGTATTTGATTTCGTTTTAACTATTTCAATATTTTATTATGATAACTGCATGTATTAAGGTCATTTTCAAAGAATTTAAGTAGTATATTTTGTCCTTGACAGGCTTCGTGGTCGATAGGCTCGCATACCGGTTTTCAGGGTATCGCCACTTGGAGGTTCAGGGTTTGATCCCCGCGCGGAGGCATGTAGAAAACGGACTTTTCTATATTGACTTGGGTCCTAGGTGTTGTGTTACCGTCGTTGTTTTTTTATTGTTTTTTTTAATGTTTTTTTTCCATAAGTGCTGCAGTTATACCTAGTGGTTATTTGGGTCCATTGCGATGTTGTCTGATATTTATATATTTTTATAATATTCACATATTGATGTACACTTATGGGTTATTGGCACAATACTATAAGGTTTCGAACTACCTTATGTCATTGTAATCAGACCTTTTAAATTTAAAACTGTTATGCATTCAACCGTACATCTTATAATGAATAATATTATAATTGCTAGCATTTAATAATAAATAATAACACTACAGTACGTGCTATTAATATTAAAGAAAATGTTGGTGTAATGTCTCTTGGTTATTGTACTTTGATCCGTAGACAAAGTGGGTGTAGCTCAGTATTGCGTTTCTATTGGTGAGCTGCGAGATAAAACATCGAAGTAATCATAGCATAAAGTTGTTTTGTCTGCGTTGGAATTTCAATGTCTTTAACAAATACTTTACAATGTCATCATATTTATGTGTCGTATAATCTTTTTATGATTGCAGATATTCGAATAGGTAGGTGTTGTACATTAACCCATTAGAGGTCAAATAAAAAGTGCTAATAATATTTTATAGTTATTATTATTTTCTTATTGAAATAAGACCAAAAAAGCACAAAGTACAAGAAAAAATATAAAATTAGTTGTTTTCATGAAATTACAGGGGTGTACTCAATTGAGTACACTGACCGCCTAAGGATGAAAATTTTCGACACATGCTTTTTTCGACACAAAGTGTTTTTAGACACTTCTATTATTGCCAGCGCACTCTTGAATGTCAAAGGTCACATCGCAGCTGCTCATCAGTTTTGGCGGGGTTGTGTCCAACTCCATCTTGTGGGTGGCCTTCGACTATTGATGCAGGCTGGCGCGATTTTCTTTGTTCATCCTGACGTAAATAGTAGCGTGCGATATAACGATGGAACATGAGTTGATCCATAGGATGATCATTACTCATTACATGTAAACGCCAGGAATTAGCAACAGCCATGTCTAACATGCAGATAAATAACACCCACCACCACTTTTTTACCATGAACAGTAATTCTATATTATAATGAGACAGACTGAGTTCATCCACACCTCCCATATTTTTATCGTTAGTTTGGAATAAAAGTGGTATTGCTACGTCTATCTTCTCCTTCTTTATTGGACACCGTCGTTTTTCAGTCCCTAGCGGTTCAATGGTGTAGTAATTGGTTGCCATGGAACACACACTGTTATCTTTCCACCTTACCAATAAAAATTCACCTCCTTGTCCAACCTGTAATCATAAGTGGCATGTTCTTTCTTCTTCATTTTCTTTGCGCTAATCAGCGGACAGTTCTTGGTTCTGTTTTCTCGTTGAGGCCCTTCAGTTCTTCACAAATAGCACTGTTCTTGATAGAGACATCGGAAGCATATTGAAGAGTATGAAGGGGTACATTTCCACCAGGTTGGATTCGGGTTCGGAGTAGATTGGCTGTTAGAATCTAGTCGTCTTCTTTTTGACGCCAGCGGTTCATCATCACTATCGTCGTACTCACTATTTTTGTTACCACTATCCTCTCGATTCATAAATACCCCAATAGTGCCAGATACGTCGTGTGGTATGAAACATACCGTCATATTCTCATCTATACCTTCCTCTTCATCAGTAAAGCACTTAGATCAGGTGGTATGATAGTCAAATCACATTCATCATCATCATCGCTATCCTGTAAAACGGCTTCAATAGCTTCTTAAAGCCCCTTATAGCTCTTTTGAGCAGACAATTTCCTTTTATATATTGCAAGGAATCTGAAAAAATAGCAGTTATTTTACTTACGTATGTTGTCATTGTACTCAATCGAGTACAGTAACATTTATGTGACCCTAGTTTTATTTTAGTTAAAAATAATTAAATATATTGTTCTTTATAACTTCCTCTGATATACATATTATACCAATGTAATGAAAAAAATAACTTATAAGCAGTAATTATTTAAGATAATAAGAAATCATTTACTTACCTCCACAGTGTTTCGGTGACACAACTTCAACTGATTCTTTTTATAAAAAAAAGTCACACTACCCGCGTAATCTATAACAATATACTTGAACAGTGTTATGCTGAAGTAAAATAACAACGTAACCCACGTAAACTTTATAAGATCTATAATTTACACATAGGGATATGGCTGTACTCAATTGAGTACAGTGACTTCTAATGGGTTAAATTGGTTAATAGTGATCATGGTTATGGTCAAGGCTAATGGTCATTTAAAATCAAATTTTAGTGGGTAATTTAATTCTCAATGTTTACTGTAACACGAAACCCCTACCGGCTATTCTATCTGGTTATATTGCGAATAACTTCGTTTCATGAGAATGAGCTACAAAAATCGATGTATTTAATACAAACTTGGCACAGAGGGGACACCAAGAATATATTTGTGAATAAATTAAAATTCTTTTATTCGTTGAAACCCACTAGCCAACACCGCCAAAAAGTTTCGTTGGCCCCGGAATAATAATAAAGATACCATGTGATGTTGCAATTAGTTTTTACTCTGCTGAGGGATATATTTGACTGTTAGCTACTAAATCGTGTTTAAACTTTTTCAATAAAAATGAATACGGAAGTAACTAAATTACGAGACTAGTGTATTAAAACATGTCTATATTATTACTTTAACGATAACATAGGTACAAGGTGATAATTTTGAATAAAAAAATAATGTTCAATAATTCATAATAATCAAAGTCCATTGATAAACAATATACATTACAGAATACATATTTAATAGACTTACATACATTACATTGCAATCTTACTGCAACGTTTATAACTAAAGATTAAGAAATAACAAAAAATTGTTTTTATAAATTTTATCTACTCTGATACTATAATACAAAGATTCTAAAACTGAAAACAAAATGCTTATGACAAACATTACGTACAGGCCAAAAATAATAAAAAAAAAAGTTTAATTACGATACAGGTCTTGTATGGACACCTGTATCATAATATAACTTTTTAATCATAACGATACACCTATACAACCTCCAGCTGGACCAAGGAGGTTGAACCTCTACTTTAAAAAGGTTTCAATGAACGAGTCCGCGACGACGCAACACGCATTCACAATCGATGTTTGCACCTTGGCGCCAACATTTGACATTTAAAAAATCTTTTCAATATTTAAACAAAGTTTGGTTTTGTTTGCAACATTGTTTTACGTAATATAGTATGAGAGTAGATAAAGTAGTGTATGACACTGTACATAACTTGGTCTTATAACACTCGTGTGATACTATAAAAAAACTCGCCTACGGCTCGTTTTTTTAAAACACACTCATGTTATAAGAACCCTTATTATGCAACAGTATCATAAACTACTATAATTAATTAATTATATTATTCATGCAGCTGTTTGTTAGTCGATAACTTGAGCACGCTAAATCTGTGAAGCGGGTTCGGATGAATTTGGCATACAGATAATTTATAACCTGGATAAAACATTGGAATTTTTATCTTAGAAAATTGAAGTTTTTCTTGGGAAAGCGTGATAAAGACTTTCTGTGAAAACAGAACACCCTGGAGGGAAACCGCGGGCGGAAGCTAGTTTGCCTATATTTCATTGATCATTAAAAAATTCTGGAATAGAGATGTACCAGATCAAGGTTCTTACCATTTAAATTCATACGTATATTTATAGGTAAACTAAAACATTATTTGACTATATTTAATTTAAACAATAGTTATCAGATATTGTAAATGGAAGTAACAAATTGCCATCCGGGGTTAATTTTTACCGCAGAACGGTTAAGTAGTTCTTCGTTCAGCGACTTACTAGAAGTCAAGAGCTCTTCCCAACGATACTAAAATCCCTTTTTAGAAAATATTTTATAATAAGTTATAAACTAACAAAAGTATTATTGTTAGTAGAAGACATTTCTATGGAGAAGTTTTTCTGCTGTCAAGGTCTGTCCGAACAGACCAACTGTAGCCACAAAAATATAATGTCAAAAAAAGTTCATACTATTGCATTTAGAATATAAAGAAATCAACCATATGTTAAAATTTTCTTCGTTGTTATAGAAAAGTTCAGTATTAATGAATAAACAAACACACACCTCGATTCTATCAAACAAAATAATAAAGGGTTCCCACACCCGCTCTTTTACATAAAAATTACTATCATTAACATTCTTACACGGTTAATTTCTGTAATTGTTAAATGTTACAATATGGCATACAACTTAGGATTGAAGGCCTGACTCTGAGACAGATGACTGCCTATTTTAGACTCCACATCTTCTCTTCTCTTCGTCTTTAGACTCCAACTCTAGTCTGGCCATAAAAACCTTTTCTTTTTTTTCAACTTTAATTATTTTGAATTAGGAACGTGTTTATTTTAAAATCTCCTATCGATTTCGCGCCATTTCACAAATTTTTTTCGTGTTCACCATCAAATTAGAATATGAAATGGGGTGTTAAAGAAAATAGGATTGCAGTGATTACCTTGAACAAAGTGGGTATGGAGCCGTTGATCATATTCCAGACACTTTAAAAGCTTGGTATCAGCCGTATGTTCGTATATCGTACTATCAACAGATACAACACTTTCTCTGTCGAAGACCGTGAAAGATTGGGGCGGCCGCGTTGTGTTAGAACTACAAAGGCTGTTAATGCTGTTAAAGCCAGTATTCGTTGAAACCTCATTAGGAAGTAAAAAATCTTATCGCGAGAAAATAAACCAAGACATATTGTCCGTTAGTCCGGAAATAAGTTCTGTTACAAATGAAAATGCATTTTTATTATGATGTAATGTAATATTACTCAATTAACTCATATAAGTTATGAAATTTATTAAAGTCTCAGCAAAAAAAAAATCTATTCGAAATGAACACCTTTGGCTTTTATACAGGCCTCTAATCTGTTTGACTACGAATCTATGAACGTACGCACTGTTTCCATGGAAAATTTCGCCACAGCTTGCTCCAGAGTTTTTCAAGAGACTCGATGTCGCTGTGTCGTTTAGAGCAGGCCATGTCCTCTAAAACTGAACATAATTTGTAATCTAAAGGCTTCAGGTCTAGGCTAGATGTGGGCCAGTCTTCAGCTCTTATGAAGTCCGGAACATCGACATATGCACTACTTAGTTACTAGGCAGTGCATACATATGTCGTCGATGTAAATCACAAGCTGTGTCTGTCTTTGATTGCCCTGCTAACAGTCTAGTTTGTCTAGGTAAATCTAATTACGAACGGAGGGAAACTAAATAATTATTTTCTTCCAAAGTTAAATACCGATTCTGCGTACTAACCGAAATGAAAGACGTTTAACGGCAAAATATAAAGAAACTAATCAATACCTCTATTTACGAGAGAAACAGTTCCATTCTTTTAAGAAAACTTCGTACAGTTTTCTTAAATTGGCATGTTGTCTATTCAATATTCTTGTGGCCTTCACTTCAAAAAGCTTTAAATGGATTTAAATCCGGACTGTAAACTAGCCAATCTTAGACAGATACAGCTTCTGCAACAAAGGATTTCCTTATTATATGTGCAGTATGATTTTAGTTATGCTGATATATATCAATTACTGGAAGGGCGGCTTCATCGTATAATAGCCTAATAGACCCGACTACGTGATTAGAAAAGCCTTCCCTAATTTTTACACTATTGCGTGCAATTTGAACAAAGTCTGCTTATTGGAGCGGAGCGAGCGAAGCTTCCATGGATCAGGTTCAATGGCGTAATGTCTGTTACGCTATTTTTTGTGTGGAATCAAATCAACAGGCTTAGGACAAGATTGTGACGGAGCCGGAATTTTGAAATTCGCAAAAATAAAAATGTAATGGCCAAAAAACATTGGCTCTACGGGATTTCCCACCAAAACAAAAGCGCGCTTTTTGAAAGTTTTCATTCTTATGGAATTTTAAAACTTACTTATTGAATATTTTTTTATTTTTTTTAGTATTACGCTCCGCTCTAAAATATGGTGCTAGCGAAGCATTATGCTCAGCGACTGCATCGCCTAGATTTAGTTTCATCAGACAAAACAAGATTTTGCCTGTCTAATTGTCCAGTTATGCATAAGTGATACGGAATTGTTTATATTACAATGGCAGCTTCGATTTATTCCTTGCTGTACTGGAATGTGGGAACTAGCCGTCATACGATAGCTCTACTTAGTTTAATTGCCAAACACCTTCGTTATTACTCGTCATTTAAAAGAAATATATAAGCAACTAAACTAAAGCAGTCCTAGCTGTTACTAGGGATTTTAAAAACGACGACCGTTAACCTTAGAAGTAACGACTTGTAAACCGTCATTTTCATTTTCAAATACCTTATTACTAATTAGCAATAGGGCATCTTTTCAATTTAGCACTGTCATAATTATGCCACTTTCAATAAATTATTTACAACAAGCGCTTAATCAATAATAATGTTTTTGTACTATGCTTGGTCACAGTGTGGCCGCGTGTTAAGTGAACCATGAAATTGAATGATTTGTTACGTTAATTGTCACAATTCTTTTTTGAGTTTGTCCTTTCATCGTTTTCATTGTCACAAACTAGACATAAAAAGGATTCCGTTTACTTCAACTAGATAAATATAGGTACGTATTACTTGTGAAATATTTGCTAATCGTGACATAAGTAAAGGAGAAAAATGGGAACGTCTCGTCGGTCCAATTGGAATGAGAGTACAAAGAGTATTTAATGTCTTGCGAGTATATAAGTAGTAGTTCTATGTCATTATTAGTTCAGTGATTTTATTTTTATTATTGTAAATTGTAATTTATTTTAATTTTTTGAAATTTGAAAAGGCTTGAGCATTTTTGTTGGCATATAATAAGAAGTAGAATATGATCAACGATATGAGGATTGAAAGACGTCGTCTTCGCGTTGGTAGGACCCAATACAGCTGACCAATGAAGATTTATTTGGTAACTTTCGTTTTGACTAATGCTGGATTCCATTAAATATGAAAAAAAACAGCCAAGGTTAAAATCAAGAAGTAGCAGCACAGCTGTCCGCAATGAATTTAAGGTAAGAAAATTAACTAACTATTGGATATGCTCACATACAGTTCTGAACTTCATGGATGCATTGGGGTAAATAGTAAGTATCTCATGTAACAATTTTCATCCAGTTCATTCAGCTTTTATATGTAAGTTTAAAAAGGGGATATTGGAATAACAATTCTTATCTTTTTTGTGAATGTACTCCTTAGTATATACTTATTAATTTGTGTATTAAGCTTGATACTCTCATGCCTATTTATAGTTAGAAATAATATGCTAAAGTTTTAAATAAATTTTCATTAAGTACAAACTTTTTTTTTCAGCTGATTCTGCATATGTTCAGCGTCCTTGCATGATGACAACTATCTTTGGTGCAGCTTCAGGTTTCTCTGAAGACTATTATACAGACCTCCACTATCGTGTTAGAAATACAGTAGAACGTTGTATTCGAGTGTTATAATCACGTTGGCGATGTTTGCTTGGCACACAGGGTGCTTCATTATGATCCTATTACAGCTGCAAAAATAGCAAATGCCTGTGTTATGCTACATAACATTGCGAATGCACACAGCACTCTATTGCCTGCACTTTTAATCGGACATTGACAATTTGCAACAAGTTTACTCGTTGATATATGTTTTATTATTAAAGCTACTTATTTAATCTCATATGGTTTTTATTTCACCAAACAATGCAAAAATATTATATATCACAAATTAGACATAATTATAAAAAAACTGTTAGTTTCAAATATGGGATGTATTTAAATAATGCAATAATATAATAAATGTTTATTTTTATAAACAAATACCTTAGAGTCTTATCATACATAAACAAAGTTTTTTGTTAGTACTTATACAGTTTCTATCTTACTAATTTATTATAATAATACTGAATAGTGGAGTGGCAGCGGCTACTCTTCCACCGATCCAAAGCGACCTAACACAATGTCGTGGCTTTCCTCGGCAAACTCTGAGTAAAATTATTTGTCGGTTGGAAACTTTTCTCCTAGAAAATATCTAACTAATAAAAGCTCAAGACGTTTATTTTACATAAATAAATCCAAAAAACTACATAGTTAGTTTCATAACCCACCTTTATCCCTTAAAAGACCATACAAAATTTTGACAGAAACCTACACAGGTTCACACTAAAAGAGTGTTCAAATTCCATCAAAGATAAGCGCCAAAGAGGCAAAATCATGAATGACATTTGAAAATTCTTATCTTTTAACCCCACTAAAATAAAAAAAAAACGTTCTTTTGTGTAATGTTTTTTAACTTAGCCGTATAACTTGTCCATAGTGCGAGTGATGTTCATTCTTAGTTGCACCACTGCATAGGCACCTTAAAAACACGTTATACACTATTCACATAATACCAATTTTGAAAGTTCCTCAGTTGCCAACCGAATTCGGTTAATAACAGAACTCAGTTTTTCACTCAGTAGCTATTAGCTACCTAATAGCGCTGCAGAACATAAAACCAATTATATTATGAATATCGGAAAGATTATCAGTACAACAACTATTTAAATGTATTGTATTTATTTCTTCGCTATCAACTAATAAAAATGGTATTGTTTTAGAAATTATACCCTACAGACGAAAACGCTATGAACGTAGACACGAGAGAAAATACTAACTAATTTCCCACATATTATTTTAATAGTATCAGAATCTGTCAACGCTAATAACCAATAAACTATTAATGAAACTGAAAAAAAAATTTCACCGAATTCAATTCATCGTCAATTGAATGAACAGTCACAAGACTAATGAATTCTGCATATCGGTTAGAAGAAAGTCACGTGACGATATCGTCACGCGGCATTCTGCCAAGTGCTGGTGCTAGAAACCGGTTCACACCAGTCCGCTTAAATTAACATTGTCTACATTGAATATTATACTATTGGAATAGTTGTGGACAGGAAAAGTCTGTAGGTCAAGGGCTTCGCATAGTGTTTTTCCCATAAAAGCTAAATACAGCTAAATTTATTTAAAATATTATGATTCATTATCCACAATTGTATGCCTATACTATAATTCACCGAGCAAATTACTACAATTTAGACTGCTGTTTAAATATCGTCACAACTGAGACACAGTTCTTCTCTGTGGATGAAAACACCATGTCCCGGGGGGAAAAAATCTCTCTTAACTAGCAATTTGACACTATTTGAGATTAAGTTTGTATTTGATAAATCGAATAAATGAATTAATGTGTAAATACATTTGTACCAGGCAGTATTGTAATATTATCTTGAATAACATGACATTTCCACTTTAATCAACCACACACTTCAAAGATGATAAATAAGTGATTGCTAACAAGATTTCACGCACTCATGTTACGTTTATCGAATTTATTTCATTAACATATTTTTCGTTTTATAATTTTTTATATATTTTGTGCATTTTCAATGCGATCCTATAAGATAAATTATTATAATAGAAAAATACTAGAAAAAATCGACTCGGGTCACAAGTGAATTCTCAGACGGGAATATTTTTCGTGTTCAATTTATTGCAACTCATTCTTAATCGCTTTTATTAATCTGTACTATATTGCACTTATTCATAATACAAACGGTTACATTATTCTCGAGATATATCGCAAAAGACCGGTTGTTAATGGGAATTAACGCTTAATACAATAATATTCTTTACTCTCTTAATTGTGGTTACATAATGATTACAAAATATAAGTAGATTCCTCACAAATAACCTATAGTGTTCAAAGTCGTTATAAAGCACACTATTGATTTTATTTAAATTTTAAGTCTGACAATGCTTTTAAGTCTTAAATATTATTTTTTTATTATTAAGTTTTAAATACTTTATCTGAAGGAAGCTCTGTTATATGGTCAGGTATTATTATATAATATTATATGTAAAGTATTAATGATGATACTTCTAAGATATAAAGTGATGGTAACAGCAGGAAACCAAGACGTCAGGTGCAATACCACAAATAGCTCTAATGCCTTTTTTGTGATAAATTTTTTTTATTTTTATCGGTACTATTGCCCCATAACACTAATCCATAGTGAATAATAGATTCAACGTAGGTATCAATAGGTCATAATAGCAGTGTCAATGTTTGTAACTTTCCTTAGTTTCCTTTAAGCGTAGACCAAATAACATAAATCTGTTGAGTTAATGTCTAAAAAAAACAGCTGATATGACAAGTGGTTTGCGGAAATGCGTAATTGTTTAAGGAGGAGTTAAGTCCACATTTTCACGCTATTTTATGGTTGAACTTAAAATTATCATTTTGAAAATAGGCCAATTTGATCTTTACAAAAATAGATAGTGTTTCGACTAATTTCTAAGCTTTATACGATTAAAAGTATGTTCTGTGCGCGTACCTCGATGCATCTGCTTGTGGTGTGTGGTTTGTAGCTATTTTCACTGGATATTTTGAACTATTTACACTAATATTATTTAATATCTAGAAGAGAGGAGTTTTACGTTATCGTTTGTACGTTGTACCGGAAGTCTGTCCCACACGCACCAACCGTTCACAATCAATGCGTCTTAGTTAAAACCACTATGTCAATAACATGAAACTGGGGGTGGTCAAAATTATTTGTTGAAAACAAACATTTAATTACACGTTTATTGCAAACGCTGAAAATCCAATCTTTGTCTATCATGAAGATGTTGAGCTAAAGCAGAGTTAAGCTGTTTTAAATGTGATTAAGTAGGTAATCAATATCTTGAAACATTACCGCGTAACCCAATTAAACTTACTGAACAAGGTTACTGTTCTGACTGACGCTATCTTATTTCTCCATTATTAGATAATATTAAAAAAAATCTTGCCCTATAATTAAATTTCCCGAATAACTAATCTCCATAACGAGTATTTAGTACACGCTGTGTAATAACCGTAATACCTAATGTTTTATTTTATTTTATCTTAGTTTATTTAACATCAAACATTATGAAATATCAAGCGATTTCTCATCATCGTATGTGATGAATCGCTACAATTTAAACAACTTTGCATAGATACTGTATTTATCTGACAATAAAGATATTGTTATTTTTTTAGACTGTTCTTATTTAAAGAAACGTAGCGTATCAAATCTTTATACAACTGGAATATTTGGCTTTCCTTCGAAACAACTTAAACTATTTATTGGTGGATGTAAATTAACAAGAAGAAGAAGAATGATATTTAAACTGATGGTGCACTGTCCCACTATATTTAATTAGGCATTCCTGAGACGATGGATTAGGCGTCGCGGCCCGATACCTTGGCCTGCAGGTTCCCCAGATTTAAATACCATAGATTTTTTTCTCTGGGGTTATTACAAAGAGATGGTAGTACGAATGAACTAACAAGTAGAACGAACACATAAGTAGAGCTGCGAGAAAAATTAAGACAAACCGAATAAATAATCAAAATTTCTGGTGTTTTCCGAAGACTGATACAACATTTTTAGGGCGTTATAGACTATGCATTGAAGTGGCATTAATGGTACATTAATGGCAGTAAGCTGGGTATTTTATGTATGCACGTACGTACAAGTCTTGAGGACGATGTAACAAAAACAGTCGGTTATGTAAAAAAATTTCGAAAAGTAAAAAAAACTCGAAAACTACGAAATTTCCCGGAAGATGCAGTCTGTGTCAACATCTATTTTCATACCACACCAATCAGGTGAATTGTCTGTTAGTTACGTTACAGAAAACTGTCTACATAGGCGTGACTCGGCCTTGTCGTATTGTCATAGTAAGCTATGTAACACGCATCTCTTTCTCTTAAATCAAAGACAAATGGCTTCACAACAAAATATCTTCTATTAGCTTACGTTTAAAGCAATTGCCGTGTTGCTACCTTTATAAAAGGTGACAATGTCGACTTTTAGTATCTCTTATGCATATAAGTAATACGTATACGGTTGATCGATACTCTCTTGTTCTTTCGATGGAGCCGTACAGATATTAAAAAAAAACATTATATTGGTACTGAAAATGTCGACGGCGTCGTCGTATTAAGCGTTCATGCTGTATTTTGGTCGGATAGACCTGAAGGGTAGACGATCAAAAAAGTTTTAACTATTAACTTACTTATTCACGTGATAGTGAAATTTCGCCAATGCAATAATATAAAGATACTTAAATAAAATCACTGAGTTCAAACAACAGTCTACTACAAACTTTTAAGCATTCTCAATAGATATTGAACACTGAATATCAAAAACTAAGCTAAAAATGTCCATTGTTGTACAGGTTAATGTGCTGTTAACTATACATTAACAGTTAACAATTATGTGCTAATTCGTCGCGTTAGTATGTCCAGTTGTGCCTAGATGGTTCTAAACGAATAGTAAATAAATAACATTGGCGACAAAGGCAGCTGATACCGCGTCATAATCACGTTATCTTATAGGCCCTAGCTACACAACAATGAATACCAATTGTCGTTCATTTTTATCACAAAATATAGAGAACCATGTCATAATATAATTTCCGTTTATAAATATTTTAAAATGGAAAAGAATAAACAACATCCGCCTTCGTGTAAAGTACAATATCTGGAGTCCTATTTTTAAATAGTTCTTCTGTTGTTCCAATTTATTTTTATTCGACATCAGATACATATTCCCTATTTTTATATCACACCTGCAACGAATGGTCTCAACCATTCCTCTTGGCGATCATTTCCGAATATGACATAAAACATGTGAGTCAGATTCCTCTTCAATTTGGTTATTATCGGTTGCCATTTTTTCTTCATAAGAGAGTTGAAACTTATGACTTCGATATTGTCATTACAGGAAAAGAACAATTGGAAAATACGAAATATCGTACGATGACATGACGGTGCAACTTTAATAGAGCTAATAGAGAGAGAGAGAGAGAGCAACTTAGAGTCTAGAATTTATACAGAGACTATTTTGTTGGTGTCTTTTTACTTATCAAAGAAGCAACAACCGAAACCTCGTAGAGCGGCTATGATAGTTTTTATTTTTACAATGTCGAATTATCTTACGATTTGAATTATAATAACCACAATTACAATAAGTTCTAACCAAATAAAATAATTTCATAAAAATATCTACCTAACAGTATTACAGAGTTGTTATCTGTAACGGAAAATTGGATAAAACCCTATGAACCTAAATAAAATCCAAAACATTCAGTTTCCTTAAATATATCAAATTAATGAGAAACTGTTCAAAACTAATAGCTAACAGTTGTCATTTATTTGTAATTATTCTTGGCGATGTAAGTTTTGGTTTTCATTACAGACAATATACCAAACATTATAAATATGGTCCCCTATAGAAACGAGTTTAGAAAATGTCTGACCACAACTCCAATGTTCCGGATTTTAAAATTCACGCACGTGACGCGAAAGCAGCTTTCGCCTTCGTCCACATAACTGGCATACCACGAGCATCGCTTAGTTACGCCGCCTCACGATCATACTTCACATCAACGTAGGAGCCGAGCCCCCAGTGAACTTGCTTGCCGACCCCATTGTACCTTTATTATCGGTCCACCGCTACCAAGCGATTTAGCTTCAACTGATAACACGTCACCGTCTCTCGTTTTTCTGTCGCGACTTCCGTCGCGACCATCGGTACACTCTGAGCGTTGTACTGGGAGTTCATTTGTTATTGGCTACATATAACCAGTGCTATGCGGTTTAGCGAACCCGACGTCATGACGAAATAATATGACCCAGCCGACTCACAGCGTGATGCGTGTTCGCTCTTGTTCAGTGTGAAAAAGCTATTTGGTGTGACAGGACGTGATAGATAACATTCGTCGCCACGCGCACACTCGATTTAGTTCAAGTATTATTTAGACAGATACTTTTTTGTTTTATTCCAAAGAAGTACCTCACTATATCTGTGATCCTTTATTTTAATACTTAATTTTATTGTTTGTCACTACTACTTAGTAAATTTAATAAAATGTCTCTGGAACTGGAAGATGTTGTGGGGGTAACTGGCGATGTATTCGAAGATTTCCTGATTGTGTTTCGGCGATGTTTGGCAAAGGTAATTGCATTCTAAATTAACATTAGCCATTGCACTTGCTGTAGTCTCTGCCAGTGATTAAATAGGGTGCAACTGAAACAGATCTAGTGAATCGTTGAACTATCTCATACCGCGAAAATGGATATGGACTCATACGTAGATATTTGGGAATGGATCCTCAAGGTATTGCAATATTAGTAATATTTCATTGAGTATATTTAAATGTCAATCAATTCGATCTCGCATCATCAGTAGTATTACCTTGAGCCATCAAGTTAACTTTCACTCTTTGTTGTAATGTTTTCAAGATATCGTAAAAAGCATATAATTAAACTTATCATTTGCGTTGCAATGCGGTAGTAAAAATATTTCCCGACAATTTTTGAAAGCTTTCTCAATGCAAACTCTATAAAATAGCCATCTCTTTTACATCTTATGCATTTTAATCGCGCTATTTAAGCCAGTTATCGCGAGGCGATTACTACTTGTTTTTACTGTTACCAAGAGCTTCGACATATTTTAAGAACATATGAATGAATAAGTAGCCACTGCAAGTAAAATGTAGCCATTCCAGAATATAATTAGTCTGCGTAAAATTGTGATTCTATTTTAACAGATCTTGTAAAACATAAGCAGCTGAATATGACCCTGACAAATCGAAAGCCAGAACTTTTCTACGACAAGTAATTATGCAATCAATCAATAAAATTTTAAGATTGATAGATTTAATTAACCCCATTATCACGCATAACGAAGATTAATAATCCACCAGATAATCATCGCTTTCAGGAGTCACTCTTCGGAAGGATCTGAATAGACCTTTTTTTCGCATATTTTAAATGCTTTTATTAGTCTGTCTCCATCTCTAAGTCTGATCTTCGCCTCGTCCTCAACTCTATTTTGAAACCAGTTTTTAAATTCAGTCTTTTTGGAGTAATTTTACATGTACATAATGTGTGACTCTGCAATAGAAACTAAACAATGCGAATTCCTCCTTATATTCACTATGATAGAACACGATAGACGTAATTTAAAAACAAAAATGTCGGTTCCAACGAATTACTTCAACCGATGTTTCGTTCAATTCTAATACGAACGCAAATAATCAAAATGTACTTTTGATACAATCGCATAAACATGTAAAATAATGGGAAGTTTAAAGGAAGTGTACACTATCCCTAATTTCAATTACTTTCTTGTTTACACCATAAAACAAAAAGGATACACAAAAACAGATAATTGCTAAAAACGAATGTGTAACAATTGGTTTGGTAACAACTACAGTGCTGTTAAATAAAAATGTCAATAAAAAAAGATTGATATCTGACAAGCCGATACTTATTGGCTCAAAATATTAGGGGTTAAAGTATGAAATTGCCGATTTGTACTGAAAATCTATATTGTTTATTTTTTAAATTTTTAACAAATTTATTTAATCAAAATAGTTGCCATTATTATCTATACATTGCTGCCATCTAATGGGAAGGTCATTAATGCCTTTGCGATAGAATTCCGACGATCTAGACTGCACAAACTGTGTGAAAGCATTTTGTACTGCCTCCTGGGAAGAAAACTTCTTGTCACGTAGATAATTGTCCAAATCACGAAAAAAATGGTAGTCCGTTGGAGCAAGGTCTGGTGAATACGGAGGATGACGAATGGTTTCTAACTGCAGTTCCTGAAGGGTCAAAATGGTTTCTCGTGCTGTGTGAGGTCTCGCGTTGTCGTGGAGCAATAATGGTGAAGATCGATTCATGAGTCGGGGCTGTTTTACTGCTAGTTTTGTCAACATGGTTCGGAGTTCGGCACAATAGACATCTGCCGTTATTGCTTGACCAGATCGGAGAAAACTATAGTGAATAACACCATGCTGAGACCACCAAACAGTTACCATTACCTTTTTATTGGTAAGTTTTGCTTTAGGACACTGTTGTGGCATTTGACCTGGGGTCAGCCATTGCATTTTTCTTTTCCGGTTATCATAAAGAATCCACTTTTCATCACATGTTACAATTCGATCCAATATTCCTTCATTTCTGTACCGGTTCAACAAGGCAACACAAGTTTCAACACGCGTTTCTTTCTGCAGATCAGTCAAATCATGAGGCACCCATTTTTCGTATTTTTTTATTTTATTGATTTGACGCAAGTGAGTCAATATTGTGGGTAAGGTAACGTTAAACCATGCCGCTAATTCCTGGGTACTTTGACTAGGATCGGCTTCCACTATCTCTCTTAATTCATCGTTATTTACCTGTGTGGGCGGTCTTCCTCGTGGCTCGTTCTTTAAGTCGAAATTTCCATCACGAAAGCGTTTAAACCAAAATCGCACGGTGCGTTCATTAGTAGACCCCTCTCCAAACGCAGCATTGATATTGCGGGCTGTTTCTGCCGCGTTAGTTCCGCGTCGGAACTCGTATTCAAAAATAACTCGAATTTTCGCAGTATCCATCTTTCTTGTCTAAATTGAATAACAAAAACAATTGAAAGTCGATATTCAAATGTTTTACATTTTTTAAAAAAAGAACATCATAGAAACCATTTAAAAAAAGTTTCATTCGAAAACCTCAAACCATGAAGATTCTATGTCAATTCAAAGAACCTATTGCAATAAAACGGCAATTTCATACTTTAACCCCTATTATTAATTTCATTTATTTATAGGAAATGACTATTTTATACTATTTGGTGGATGTCGTTTTACATTACCTACTCAGACTTTTTTGTTCTCTTCTTTGGACTATTTTAATATAGGTGTTTATTTCTTTCTTTATTTTAATTCTTTGGCTGTGCGATACAGGTTCATGATATTATTATTGACAAAACTTCCACATGGTAATTTCTATACTTACGAAGAGACTAATTGATCTTTTTATTCCTATTAGGGTTGCCATCATACTTCAATACGATGGCAATTTTAAACGATCATATATTGTAAAATATGTCAAATACATTTAACTGTTATTCTACTAGCTATCGAAAGAATACCTCATTTCTCGCCAACAAAGGTGGCAACCCCAATCCACATACCATCGATGTAGAGCTAAGTTTGGGAAATCTATAAGATGATTACAAATAAAAAATTTGGGCAAAGGATAAAAGATTTGTTTTTACATACAAGGTTTCTATGTCACATAGAGATAAGTAGATTTTTGCAATATCACAGGTAATGTCAGTAATCTTTGACTAACTTTCATTAATTTCGTCACTTATCATTTTTTGCTTTCTCTTCACTATCGTTTCCTTGCATCTTACTATTAAATAGTTTTTACTAATAGTTTTGTAACTTGCAGAAATAAAAGAATCTTTTATTTTTCAATTTTAAGGATCTTGCTTGAGCTTTGGCGTCAATAGGATTAATTAATGAGAGTTGCTAAATTTCTGAAATCTGTATTATTTAGTGTGTTAAAATCCTTAATGTTAAAATATTTAACGTTTGACTTTGAGGTAAACAATTACTTTTACCGTAATATCAAATATAAATAAAATCCATGGGCTAGGCCAAAACTGATATACTGCAGTACAACAGGAAATATCGTAAGAGTAAATCCCCTATTTTATCGGACAAAACGTTTAGCCATTTTGCTGCTGGCGTATACATTATATTTTCAATTTCAAAATCCTTTATAATTAGTTAAGAACACAAAGTAGAACAGTTGTACTTCGCATCACAGCAAATTCATCTCGAGCCTTTATCTTTTTAGACCAATTATTAAATCTCACAAATAGATTAGCGAACGTGCATGTGCATTTTTATTCAAAATTAAGACTGCCAACATTTGTTAAAATATTTCTTTTGATTTTATCACTTTTACTGCTATTATACGAATGGGCCACTAGCGTGGCTAACTATAATACTAAAGTTTTGTCTAGAAGCCCCATGCTTGACTTTATGACAAAAATAATAAAACTAAAGTAAAATTTTGCTGTATCTCGTAGTCAATAAATTTTAAGAAGTATTTGTCTCCGGCGACATCGATGAACACTGTCTGACGTTCGATAAAAATACCCATTAACTAACATTACACAATCTTCAGCTCAATGCGAATTTTTAAACATTCAAAATGTGACTAATATAGAACTGGGTATATAATAAGTATGCTAGTGGTGTAATTTACCTCTAAACCCTTGCCTACTGGGTCAAGACTGATAAAAACTTTTTAAGAATAATTAATAACCTTCTACTACTCATCAGTTATGTTTCGGTTTACTGTTGACTGGTAAATAGGAATAGTGAATAAACAGCTAGCTTGTTTAGTAATTTACTCGTATTTGTGTTCTCTTCTTTGTCTCCTCCAAAATTAACAAAATAATCCTCCTTAAAATAGCAAAGGCATTTAATTTTAGTTCGCCTTACAATATTTTACCCATTTTATATTATATATAAGAATTTGAACAACTGTTGGACGTAACAATAATTTTTAATAGCATTTGCCGAAGTACAACTTTTTACATGTTTTAATGGTGAATGTTCATTGGGGTAAATTGCAGAAATTAGTTGCAAACAACGTTAAGAAAAATGCTCCAGCTGAAGTTGTTGTAACCTTGCAAAATTCATTTAATAATGAGTAAGAATAAAGTTGTGTTTATTAAATATATTAAATAAACATTTTATTCTACTGCTTCTTCGTCGTGTTCACACTTTTTTGGCCCAGTGTGTATCAACTTCCTTAGTATTGTCTGTTAACTCTATTCATCAATTCACTTGCAGTTGGTAGGACACTATCCTCCCACCCGCCCTTACTAGAAGAGGTAGAGCTACTAATCATATAAAATAATTTACTTTCGTCAAAAAGTTCTAATATTAGGCAGTTTAACGGTTTCGTCATATTCCAACTTTCAAATGCGAGGAAATTGCTTTGAAAAATTTTCATATCCCTTGTTATCTTTTCGCTACAGTAACGGAGTAATAATAACGATGAAAGAAGTCCACATACTTATTGAAAAGCTATTTTTCTTAATAATTGTTAAGGGTTTTAAAAAATCGAATGGAATGGCTATAACTATTCATTGTTAGGCTCGTGTAACATCCTAGCTTCTTTCGCTATCTAGTAACAAGTGTAATTACCATTATTCATATTATATTATACGTATGTTATTTTATGTTTGATAACAAATAAAAAATTGTTTTATTAGTATTTCCTGTTTTGTTCAACGTCACATATACATATGTTCGTCGTACCATTAATTCATGGCATTTACTTATATTTCACCTATCCGTTCGCCTATTATAGCTCTTTTGTGTGCATCAGCGGGTAGAATCGTCTAGAAACTTTTATTTTTAATTTGATCAATAAGCGATCTATTGAACTTTAACTTATTTGAATATAAGCGCAACAAAAAAGTACACAAGTGATTCTGTCGTCCGAATATTGGAACGTTACGTTTGCGTTATTTCTCGAAGTCTTAAATCTTATTACTTTACGGAAGCTATCAGTTTTCATTGCGATTTACCCAAATCTTACAATTTTCTCTAAATTAATACCTTGTAAAAGTTGGAGTGTGATTATAATATCAAATTTTATAATAATATCAAATTTTCATAAGTACCCTCACGTTCCCATTAAGACTTAGACTGACACTTAGATTAATCGTTGTATCTTATTTTCATTCTGCGTCCATATCCTTCATGCCATTACTGCAGTTAAATGATGTGCAAGGTTCGCACATCCGTTTCTTTTAAATCGTGCTCTAGTTTTATAATATGTCACTTTGTACAATTGCTTCTGACATATAAAAGGGCAGTAATGGATATGTATCCGTCTGACAGATTTGATTTCAGGAATTTAAGAGGATCTTTATTTACTTAATCAAAATCACAGTTGTGACTGAATATTGGCCACTAAGCAATTAAGAATACACTCAATGCCTCATCATTTACTAATTCTTATAAACAGGTAATAAAAAACGGAGTCAGCATATTTACATGATTTTTCTTAATTTATCTTTGTACTTTATTAGTAGATTATTATCTTTGCTGCTAGCTTAGCCGTCTTTTTCCACAAATTCGTAAACACTCGTACAAATTGGTGTTATCACGCTTCATTTGATAATTAAAAGTTTCTTACGTCACCATCTCTTCACTAATTTCACATAACTATCTAGTTATGTTTTTGTTTCATAAAACACCCAAATCTTCAAATCAAATATTTCATCAAATATTTGTATTCATTGCGATGTCAGAAAACGTAGTCGATCAAAATAATTTGTAGAATGTTAACAATTTGATATGTTGAATGTCGCTAATGTCAGCCTTTTAGTAGATATTTCACATTTAAAAATCCATACTGCTTTCAATATAGGTTGAAATCGGTTTCCTTTTTACCTGTTAGGTTATTTATTTCAGAAACATAAATAACACTATATTGAACCATAAACCTAATTATTATTTATTAAATAATAATTCAGAATAACGCCCTCTGGCTTTAATTACAGCCACCCGATATTAAATACCTCCTTTTTGTGCACCGAATGCTAGCCTAGTTGTAGGGTTGCTATTTAAATGTTATGTTAAATCTTAAATTAATTTCATTTTACACAATAGCATATAAATAAACCCTATAAATAAAGATACTGTTTTGCAAAATAATGGTAAAATAGGTTACTGGAATTGTCAAAAGAATTACAAAGCCATATTTTTAGCCCGGTATAAAAGGTGAAACTCACTAGAATAAGGTATGAATTTTAGTGACTTCCAACGAAGCTTTAAATTTAGCAAAATGGCCGTCTTCTGTGTTAGCCCTACTTCCATTGACGACTACTACCGACATGTCCATACCAGTATTACTATATGTATGTTATACTAAATGGAAAAAGGCTATAAAACTATGATTTTACCCTACTGTGCTTCCGAGATTCGCAATACTTTCGTCAGCAGAATCTAACAACAACAAAAATTGAAAAAGCTGATAAAAATTAACAAGAAGCTACAACTATGTGATTGCATCAAGTAACATTATATTGAATATATTCTGATGATTAAATATGCTGATTTAGTTATGAAATGACTTAATACCCGGTAAATAAGATATTGCGTATTTTTCCCATACGACTGATAAAAAATGTACTAATAGAGTTTATTTTACTGGGACGCGTTTTATTATGCAAATAAAAAAATAATTAGGAAAAATTGTGGTCTTAAAGTAAATTAAAAATTGTCATTTTCATTAATAGAACAAAACTATTTCATGAATCTAAAGCCGATTAATAAAAACAACATTGGTAAGAGAGCGTAAAAATATGAATAAATATTTTTATTCGTCTGCATAAGACCTTCATAATTATTATTTCTTCTCTTAAAAAAGTAAAAAAACTTCAATTCAATACTAGAAGTCAAAACAAACTTAATTGTGATAAATTTGAAATATATTGTAAAGTCGACTGAATCAATTATTATGCTCAAAGTAATATTTGTATGTTAACATACAGTTTACTGATAGTTTTGACAACAAAAATAAAATGTACGTCCCATTATTATATATCTACATCCCGTGTATATATATCTCCATCAAAATATTATGATTCAGCAACCGGAAAATCCTTTATCCTTGTAATGTTACATGGAAATAGTTATCACTAAATCCGTTATTGCATAAGTAGAATCTAAAATGAACTTTATTTATACAGTTATAGAGTATACTTTAATACGTTCCTCTCGAACTATGATATTCATTTCATGTTACGTTGGACGAGTGACGTATCAGTGCTTGCGCAGCGCATTGCGTCATTATTTAGTTATTTATCAAACATCATTCATGGAATCGGGAGTATTTGTTATTAGGATCGAATTGAGAGAAGTAAACATTTTACTTTGTTTATTAGTCATTTCATTATTAATTAATTATCATTCTCGTAACTTTGATTAGGTATATTTATTTAACTATATTAAAAATATATCGGTATATATGACTAATCAAAATTAAAAATACTAAATAATAATTAGTTTTGTGTAGATTTAATAAATAAATCCGTTTTATTATTCAAGCATGTGATAATTTTCGTATACTTTTTGCCATTGTAGTGGGACATAATCGTATCATTAAAATGAGTGAACGTTACGTAATTATTCTTGTATTTTTTTTATTCCTTTACGTCAAATGCTCCTTACTGTGAAGTACGAATAGTAAGAGATTTGAGTCATATTTATAATGAGAGAGTAACTCTTTAACTACAAAATGATTATTTATTATACTTATACTATATTTATTATACATGCATCTCCGCAGTTTTGAAAAAAAAACATTTATGAAACGGGTTCCCATCGTGCAACGCTCTATCTTAGTAATAGCATAGATAAATTATAATGAATAAATTTTATCTAAGATCTGATTTACTGGTTTATATGTATATCTATTTTTATGAATGAAGTGACAGTATCTCTCGTTACATCTATTAAGTCGATTGCAACCGTAAACAATTAATAAAAACAAAACATTTCAGCAAAAAGTGAAAGTACATATTATAGCGAGGACATTAACTTCAACGTAAAAACACGTATAATAAGCGTAATTCCTTAGAATAAGTATATTATAGGTTTTAATGAAATTGTTGATATTACATGATCATGGTTTATTGTTCTTGCCATGTTCAAAATACCGAAAAAAGGTAAAACATATATTTCAGTCGCTATAAGTAAATCTTCTAATTTCTTTTCGGAAAACACTGCGGCGCCCGCGCCTCTTTTTGCAAGTTTTATTTCCATAGTCCTGATACTTATGACGATAAAATTATCAAAATACTCCGAGCCCAAAAATAGTATAATCAGAGATCATATCGTGTACTACTAGCTAGACAGCGTATCGAATCCGGCGACCATCATAAAGGCATTACGAACATGATAATAATGATAAGTTTACGTTTAATACAATGTTTAACTCTCTTAGACTCTAGATATTGTGATTTATAATGCCTTTTAGCAAAACTATAATTTAAATTTCCAAAATCAACATTTATTGCTTACGTGTAAACTAAAGGCAAAATTAAAATTGCACATTTCTATTCAACTTTTTTGTCTTAACTTCTAGTCTGATTCTATTTCGTTGCTTGTGACTGAGTTTATATCGATGAAGTTAAATAAAATGTATCTTTGGAATATGTACTTATGTTTTTAATAACAATGAAGACTCTTACTAATTAAATATGAGGAGAGTTTTAATTTTTTATACAAAAAAAAAAATTTCTACTTAATGAACTTATAACCTTAACGGATTGCAACTATACAAAAAAAACTACAGAAATACAAACGTTCACTTTGTAATTACATATCGACGGCGAAGTGCCAATAACTCCTAACTGCTAAATTCAAAATAATACACAAGCTGAATAAAACGTTTAATTTCTTGACAAGTTAAAAATTGGTTGAAAAATTTGTTTATTTATTTTTTAACTTGATGCGCGCTTGCAACTGAAAATACGCTTAGGAAATTTCATTAAAACATACAAATAACGAATTTTAATTCGAAAAGACAACAAAATGAATTTCTCGGCAAATTTCAGTTAGGTGGTATTAGCACTTCGCAGACGATATATGCAACTAGCTGATATGGCCACGCGTTGCTGTGCCGACTGCAGCGCCATCTGCCGAGCTGATTTTTGAATCTAAACCATCCAGAGCGCTACCCAAACGCATACAAAAAATTCAATCAAATCGGTCCAGCCGTTTAGGAGGAGTTCAGTGACATACACACGTACAGTAGAATTATATATATTACGTACAGTCAAATTATATAGATAATTAACAAATATTAAACATGAAACGAGACACATTGTATTCAGAAGCGTACGCAACGAACTTTGTCGACATTGACCGCGTTACCAATAAGTCAATGTTTTCTGAAGGTTAATTTTTATAATAGGACATTGAATGATGACGTAATTATTACTTCATCTATATTACAACTTACACCTGATTTTTAATAGAGACAACTTAAGAGAAAATAAATTATTAGTTCTCATTGACGTAGCTTTTGCCTAGATATTCAAAATTGTTGTGTATATGTATATTTATGTTCGTTCAAGAAATAAAAGATAGTCTTAACTAGGGATTGCTATCCCGCACTGTTCCCAATCCCGCGGGATTTTTGCTGGATTGACTTCGTAACAGCGAGATCTTGCGGGATCCCGCGTAGTTTATAGCGTTCTTATGGAATTCAAAATAATAAACTTTATTATGGTTATAATCAACTTTTTATTAAAAATAAAAATAAGAACAACGCCTTATTAGTAATTGGCTAATTAGTTCACCAGTTCGGTTACTTATTTATTAATAACTAGCGACCCGTCCCGGCTTCGCACGGGTAAACAAAATTCTTTAAATTTTTTTAGCATTATATGTAGCCTATGTTAGTCAGCGTGAATGTAGCTTTCTAATGGTGAAAGAATTTTTGAAATCGGCTTAGTAGTTCTTGAGTTTATTCATTGCAAACATACAAAAATACAAAAACACAAATCTTTCCTCTTCATAATATTAGTGTAGAAAGGTCCAGAAACATAAAAAAAATATAATTATATTTGGTAGAACTTTGTATGTATTGTTTTGTTGTAAAGTTTTGTACTTAACTAAAAATATTAATTCTACTCTTTATATAGGTAATAGATAAAATCAGTCTTTTGTATTCACAAAGAGTATCATATGAATTTATTTTACTAATTGTCTGAATGTTTCTCACTAATCAATGAATCGTAACGTTAGAAATATGAAATAATCAAATAATCAGTCACTTCTCTTTTTGAAAATATGATTTTAAAAAACAAATGGCATCAATGGTTTTATCTCCCAACCTACTTCTTATAGAACAACATACCTATGTAGCCAGCGGCCAAAAAGGCTCTTATAGTCGTGCAAGAAAATCAAATATTATCTGCAATGCAGACGCAAAACAAACGATTGAACGGTAACATCGCTCGTAAGACGCGTTGCTGAGTAGATTAAAGGCGGCAATATGAATAAATTTGCACCGGCTGATCACACTGCGGATCCGCAATATATTGCGGGACTCCGCGGGGATCCGCAATACATGCGCAAGATATTGCGGGATCCCGCAGAGCCTAAAATTGAGCTGGATCCCGTTGGATCGCGGTATCCCACTTTGCTGGATTGCAATCCCTATTCTTAACCTTAACAAAGAAAAATTAAATCACTAACATATTTACCAACCTACCTATCTAAAAAAAATTTGCATTTTAATCCCATCACTTCTCTAGAATTGATATCCTATATTGCTTAATATGATGTCTTCAAGGCGTTCCGCTAAGTAAGGTCAGTGCCTTTCAATTCGTTAGAGAATGAAGTACCACGATTATCGCCCGTGCAGCTGTTATCAAGGTCATAGTTACGTAACACCTTGTGGCATACCGACGCAGTCGTCTTTAGTCCAACATTTACTGTTGCTAACTACACGAAAGTTTACCTAAGAAAACTTACTTTGAGTCAAATTATGGTTGGAGGATTTTACTTATTGAGTGGGTAAAGCTCTAGTTAGATTTTGATGATGTACGTTTAATAATGTAACGATTAATAATAAAGTAACTAGAATGACAAGTAAAAGTATCTTAAATTATGTAATGAAACAAATTAACAGAATACTTTAAGATTACTTATATAAATAGTGCATTATTTTGTAAAACAATGTTAAGTAGTTATTGTTATAATAAGTAGTTTGTAGTTGAATAAATGCAAATAAATTGGGGTATTATTATTTTAGTCGTATTTAACTGTAGGACATCATATACTCTACAAATAAAATTACCTATATATTTTGCCGTAAATTCAGTATTTTTGATAAGCAATACGGAATGAGAATTTGATGTACAATATCATATTTTTCTTTAGTTTTTGTATATAAACTTAGTTTGTGTATAGAAGTAATATTTGTCAGTAGCTCTTATGTAAAAATGGTTTTCTTTTAAGGAAATTATATAAATTATAATCAAACAATCCAACTGGTAAACTACTTTCAGTTTAAATACTTAAAATAGGTACTTTGAGTAGGTACAAATCACGCTGAAATGATGTCGTAAAAATTTCGAAAGTTAAATGCAGTTTCAACTTATAGAAAATTCCCGAATCCTTGTTACTTTATACTTGTGAATGGCAATATACATATAACAAAACCTGTAATTAAACTACATTTTTTAATTATGTATGTTGCTGCAAAACGCTCGATTGTTTCGTCATTGATTATACACGTGCCATTTACAATGACTACATCATACGACACTTCCATTGTGTAGGTACGCGATTTTACTCTCGCTTAGTAACAGGCATTTATAGAGGATGTAATGAAATAGCAAACTTACATAAACAGTCATTCGACGAAACATAATGACACAAACATTGTTGTCACAAGTTGACACATCTGTCTAATATGACCAAATGCCCTCACAAACATAGATTTATTCAAGTGCCGCTTTAATTTTTAAATTTAATCATTAAAGCGGCACTGCTCATGCTGAAATTACTCGTTTACGCAGACCTGTATAAGAAAAGCAAGATGCATTGGAAATTCTATGTCGCCTTCATAGCTCTGAGTGTAGATTGGAGCAACAAAATGCTCTGCCACTTAAATTCTACGGTAATTCTTGTCTTTAATATTAGTTGTACACGTGTATGTCGTGGCCAGATCTTAGAATTAATCACTTTATGAAGTGTTCAACCACTTCATGTAAACTAAATCCGACCATGTCTTCGTTAACCGTAACGTAACATTATTTGTTTGGTGAAATTATCTTTAATCTAAAGTGCTCACAATATAATGCAATAATCATTCTAAAGAAACTTATGTACGCCCTTGCAGTACAATGTAACGTAAAGTTGTTTTTATATATTTGTTGTATGACCAATAAAAATACAGTCAGATGTCACTGGCATTCGTTTATTATGTATAATTTGGATTTAAATAGTTTTAATTTTAAAAAGAATCTAAGAACTAATAACGAATAACAGTTAGATATTAACTTGTGAAATATGATCAAAATTGTACGCTTATTTTTATTGTCACTTACATGAAAATACAGTAGCTTAAGCTATGAAAATTAACGTCGTTACGATGTTTCACTTCTCTTTTATCTTGCATGTGAAAATTTAACTCAGAATTTGTCTCCCTTCATGAAGCTTCATAAAAACACAGTGCCTCTACCAGTTGATAATATTGTAACTATTTGACCTTTTTGATGTGGCCAGTCGTTACTGTTCCATATCATGAAGTACGCCTATTTCGTGAACTGGCCAAACAAACATCGTCATGAAGTGATCAATTCGAAGATAGGAAGGCTAAGTGTAATTTACAAATATGTAAGCGTTACTATCGCGTTTGCGTTAAGAGTATACATTCAGAACTTATTGTATTATTATTAAAGTCCATCATACAAATATTTACTCAAACGCATCAGGCCACGATAAATACATATATACTCGTCGAAGTGCTTAATGTTAACCACTTACGCAGTAACTCAATCAGTTACCGATATGGGAAATACCACCGGTGGCACCGCCATAATGTAACTAAACTTACTATGCATTCATAAAGCAAGTATTATTAGAAAGTTCTTGCTAATAAATGTTCTTATCAATGTTGCATTTTAGGCCGATCATTTTACTCTAAAAGCAAGAATGTGGTCATCTAATCTAAAGAAAAAGAAGTGTGCAAAGAGAGAAGAGGAATTTCACGAACATGACGTGTAATACCGTATCTTTAGTCGATTTGCAAGCAGAAATTTGATTTGACAACTCTTATATTCAGTCTTAAATATTATGTTTAATTCTTATTGATCTCAAATTTCTGTGACTGAAAAGTACTATTAGAATGCATTCGATTACATATGTTATAGTTTTTTAGACATATTTTATGCATTATATTATAACTGTAAAATTTCCTTTTCATTTATAACTCATTGTTCATTTATATCGTCATAAAATAGTTACATGATAAACTATTTATTTAACTATGTTCATTGTTTTGAAAGTGTATGTTTAGTTGTATTACAAGTGCTGTCACTTTAGTCATTAAATCAGTTTTAGTACTTTGTTGAAAATGAGTTTCATCATCTTTCTTATATTATGTGTAGCTATAAGAAAACACAATCATTGTGAGAGCAGAGAGTTGCTAATAAATACATATCAGTATACTGCCCCCTTGTATCTGGCCTTTAATATTCGTCAAAGATCGATGTATCAAACATTTGATCTATTCAATATTCTTTTACTTACATCAGATAAAAGCTATTCAAGAACAACAGTCGACTTCCTCTGCGATCGTATATGCCCATTGCCAGTTTAATTTAGCAAAAGCCAGTGATATGGTAACCACATCTAGTTAAAATATTTATATTTTGTTTTATTTTTTCAGTACCTCGACATTGGCGAGGATATGAACGTGCCTGATGACTTCACCCAAAGCGAGTTACAAACTGGCAAGTGGTGGCGGCATCTTCTAGCCGGAGGCATCGCCGGTGCAGTCAGCAGGACCTGCACAGCACCTCTCGATCGACTCAAAGTGTTCCTTCAGGTAAATAAATTTAATTTACCAAATTGTTTAAAAGAGATGAGCAATGTGAATACGTCGACTACTCTTCCTCAGTTCTGTGAATTTTTAAAACAATCCAACAAATATAAATTTAAGCCGAGGATACTGGGCTGTAAATACGTAAACATCGTCAAAAAATATTACTCTACCTGTTCTAAATACAATATACAATTTCTGCAACAATTTATTGGTGTAGGTATTCCGAGGTGATTCCATATCTGTTTCCTAAATATTAATTTACCAACATCCTAATCTCTTTTGGCAGATAAAGAATCAACATTGCAACTCAAAACAGAGAAGTCCACATTTCGCTCAATTGCTAATTCTTGCTTCCAGGTTAATCCAACCAGAGAGAACATGAGTAAATGCTTAGCGAAAATGATTAGCGAAGGGGGTATAACCGGTTTATGGAGAGGGAACGGCATAAACGTGATTAAGATTGCGCCCGAATCGGCTTTAAAATTCGCCGCATATGAGCAGGTCAAAAGATTGATAAAGGGGGAAAGGAAGAACCAACCTTTAGAAATCCACGAGAGGTTCATCGCGGGGGCCACGGCTGGCGCAATCAGCCAAACTGTGATCTACCCATTGGAGGTGCTAAAGACAAGATTAGCTTTAAGAAAAACGGGGCAGTATAACGGAATATTAGATGCAGCGAAGAAAATATACGTCCGGGAGGGACTCAAATGCTTCTACAAGGGATACATTCCAAATATTTTGGGGATAGTGCCCTATGCCGGCATTGACCTGGCGGTTTATGAAACTCTAAAAAAGAAGTATATTAGCAAATATCAGGCTAATAATGAGCAGCCCGGAATGTTGCTACTGTTGGCGTGTGGCAGCGCTTCCTGTACTCTGGGACAGGTCTGCTCTTATCCCTTGGCACTTATCAGGACCCGGTTGCAGGCGCAAGGTAATTTTATTTTAAACTAACTTTGCACTTTGAATCAGAAACTTCGAATACACTTAAAAGATACAAAAAGTTAATTGACACAAATTTCCTATTGTCGTCCATGTAAACGAGTGGATTTCAAAATCCACTATTGTATTGCTTGATTTTTCAATTATTCAGTGAAACGATGTAATGAAAAATAGGAAAGTTCTCTGCTCTTAGGAAATTGCCAATTTTAGAAAGCAATTATATATTCAAAAGCTTGAATGTACATTTAAGCGTTATTTAAATCAAAACACTATCGGATGAACAGAGGTTAAAAATACTACCAAAACCAAAATTTGTCTATAAAGATCGTATATGAAACCTTTGAAAATTATGAAAGAATTTTTATAATTTAAGCTATAAAATATAAAAAGATCAGTTTAATGGTGCTAGGGTTTATTATCTAAAGAAATTATTAAAACGAATAAATCAACTCATCTCAGTTCTTAAGCAAAATACCTTTAAATACAAGCTATCATCTACGAAACATAAAGAAATTTTTGATTTCTAAAAATGTTTATATATTATTTGTGTTTTATCTCTTTATATATATAAATCGCACGGATTGATTATCGATTGTTGACATATCGGGCTCGTTATTTTTGAAATAGTCACTAATGTCGGTGTTACACTCGAAACAGTAAATATCAAAATATATGATTTTAATTTTTATTACGCTCAGTCCGCTGATTTTAATCTGTTGTTTATAGAAAAAGCGGCCAAAGTAGCAGAAGGCACTATGCGCGGTGTGTTCCGCGAGATTGTGCAACGAGAGGGCTTGCGCGGCCTCTATCGGGGCATCACCCCTAACTTCATTAAGGTGATACCCGCCGTCTCTATCTCCTACGTCGTGTACGAATACGCCAGCCGGTCCCTCGGAGTCAACATGACGTGATCCCCTGCCCTGGACCACCTGATATCACATTCTATCTTAAGCATATTTGCAATTTTGCATTTGATTGTACATAGCTCTTGTGTTAAGCTATTATTTATTCGTGAATTATTCCAATTAACATAACGACCCGCGTACGTTCGTGTTTTTAATTTATTAAGATTATATTGTATAGGTAATGTGCATTATTTAAATTCAATTTGACTGAAGTGTTCCGAATATGTGACAGGCCGACCACGTGCGGCATGATTCTGTGATCAAAATAAATTATGTAATTTTTTTTATTTATTTATTTATATTTTGTTTATTCATTCATTCATTCTTCTTTTATTTTTTGGTTTTTATTATTCGATACGGTCAAATGTGGATAATGATTTATAAGAAAAAAGCATGGTCAATGATTTAAAAGACGATTTATAAAATTCAAGGCGCAAAGAAAATTGTGATAAAAGTTATCTACATGCATGGGTTATCCACATCAGTATTAGTATATCGAAAACAGATTAAGAAAATTCGAAAACAATTTTTTATTTTGTAAAAATTTATTTGAAGATATTATATTTTAACTTTTAATGCATGAAACTATTAACCGACTGACGAATCATCTGGTGTCAAATGAAACACAAACAGGAAGAACAAACTCCCCGTTGGCCTGATAAACCTGATCACCAATTGAACCACTGGGAAACATACTGAGAAAGAAGTAATTATTCATTAATAGAAAGGGAAAGGATTAAAGATGTTATACATATATGTATCTTTTTATTCAGTAAAAAGACATAATAGGCATTGTTGTGAAACTTTAAATTATTTGTTCAATTATTCTAGAAATGTAAGCTAACAATTGTATTTATTGGAATATCGTTCAATGCTACTTTGCCGATAGCTAAAGATTGTGGAATAATACCACCAAATTCATATTTTATAACTAGTTAGGTAGGCTTTTAAAATTCTCTTGCCTTTATCAATATTTAAAGCGTAGATAGATTTTAAATTTCTCCTGTAATAGGTAGATTTTCTAAATTATCTCTTCTCTGGAAAATAAATAGGTTACAATGTAATGTATATTGTATGTGGCATTGCTCATACTCACATTTGCCTAAATCTCAAAGCGAGTGTTCATCATTGTACTTAAAAATAAAAGAATATGTTATATATCGCATTAGGCGATATCACACGGTGACAAGTCCCGTCGCGGTTTGTTCTGTATCTCTGCGTGAGGCAGCGTTGTACGACGACTCCGCTCCAAATATTTATTTTGTAGTCATTCTCCCTGGTAATAAATAGTACATAACAATGGTAAATACCGAAATAATTGAAGATGCTGCAGTTTTATTGAAAATATATTTTTGTACTCTTAAAACATTGCTAAATGAATGACAAACTTATGATTTATTACTTAGTTATCAAAATCTTTTTCAAGTGGCGGTCAATTGAGTTAGGGTAAATACTATGATTAAATTACCGCTGCTGGTTTATTAAATGAACCAATTTAGTCGTTGTTGATCTAAGGCTGACGGAGCCGAAGACAAAAACATAAGCCAATATCTGCTTCCCGCACAAAAGCAGCTGTTTATTAAATTGGAATTATAAAAATCAAGAACCAATCTGCCTTATTAGCTCTAAACAGAAATTAATTATTGGTATATAGGTTAGGTTTATACAGTCGTGGCCAACTAATTAGAGACAATATTTCGACGTGAGCAAAATATTTATTTTAAGTCTGTATTACGACTACTTAAAAGCGTAATTAACCCTGAATAAAGCTTAAAAAGAAACTAGACTTTGTCAATCTTAAAGTTTTATTTATTTATTTTATATCTTATCACTACACTAATATCTTAATGCAGAGTGCCATTGTCTTCGAAATTTCAATGGAATATTGATTCTACATTGCTACTGCTCGTTCAATCATTAAAGTGTCAAATTGCAAGCTAAGTAGTTTCGAATAAAAAACAAAAAAGTTAGAGCTTCCCCTACGTCAGACTATCAATTCCCTGGGAGACATCTAGTGACAATGTCAGTCCCGAACAAAACGCTTCTTAATGGCAAAAGGAAGTATTTAAAACTGTGGCGAGCTGCTGCAAAGTCGTCAGCCTAGGTTTGTCTCCTAAACTATATCAAGAAGCTTTCTCAAGACAGTCGGGATTGCTCATAGGAAATAAAAATTTAAGTATGTCGCAAGTATGTATTTATTACTCATAATACGTATTATACAAGAAACAATGAGACACAAATAAGTTTTAGGCTCCAGCCTATCGAATCTAGATACATATAGATAACACAGATCCACAAATAATTGAAACACTGTCGACTCCTTACAAATATTTTAATTGCACACTGATGAAAATAACTATCTTAACCAGAAACAGATTGCGTAAGCTAAGTCATATAAGTCACCGTTAAAGAAGTTTGTCGTCGTTCTCGAAAACTTTTGTTTTGGTGAAGATTAAGCGGCAATGAGCCAACATGTCGGATAACGATCCGCCTACCATAAAATTGTAACTCATTTTTATCGATATCACTACTGAAAAAAGTATTAGTAACGAAAACTGAAACATGTTTAAACAGATACGTTGCAAGGTTATGGAGTGCAACGAGAGGTAACCAGTCACGTATATTTTTTGGTAAGTCGATGTTTACACTGTAAACTGGAGCTCTGTCGTAGGTAAATCGAACAAATCTAGTCATTGCGAATATTCAAGGATCTTACACCTGCAGTCATGAGCACCCACCAATCATCACTAACTTCGCTCAGTGCCTTTCTCACAGGGAGGGCATGAGCAAAAGTACGGCATATTGGAATTTTATACAGATTTTCACAACCATCCAAACATATTTGGGTCTCTACAAAGTATTGGTCTAACCTAATGATTTACAAATTACCATCACTACGTACGCTTGTTCGATGTTAACTGTGAATTGACTGTTTGGCTAACGGCTACGTTTCTGTATATTTTGCTTTTGTCAGATATTGCTTCAATGTTTTATTAGTATTTTACCTACATTATACCATAGACGTAAAATTCTTAGAATAATCCTAAAATTTTATTTATTTGCAATCGTGCTGGATTTTGACAACGATCCGAATGGTTAACCCTTTCCACGCCAAGGACTGATGTATCAGACAAACCATTTCCGTGCCCACCACGCCAGCGACTGATATATCAAACAATACAATACAAAAAACAATAGACACACATATGTTTCTACTTGCCTGATAGAATTAAATAGTTTCTGTGGATATTTTCAAATATTTTATATCTAAAGAATAAAATAAAGGTACAATTTCTGCATATCCTTGTCTTTTTATTTTAATTTTTAATAAAGTCAACCTCTTTTTATGGCTAAAATTTTTGTGATATGTCTAGCGCCAATGTCTGATAAATGAGACTAA
Source organism: Calamotropha paludella (assembly GCA_927399485.1). NCBI lineage: Eukaryota > Metazoa > Arthropoda > Insecta > Lepidoptera > Crambidae > Calamotropha > Calamotropha paludella. The sequence goes on along the minus strand of OV656803.1, from coordinate 23,370,573 downwards.
AGTGACGTTACCAACACAAATTTATCGTTCCTAACGTATTTCCCAACACTGTCGTAATGGATCGTCAGAGGTTAAACGCGAAAGTCTGATATATCAGACAGGAAGTGACGTCAGAAACGATGGATGCTTCTAGAACAATTTATTTAGTGATGTGAATTGAAGGTATTATGAATTTATTTTTTTGAAACTTACCCTACATAAAAATGACATATTTGTTAGTATTATTATATCGCGTAAGTCGTTTCGTGTTACTTATAAGTCCTCTAACTGGATATATGACAACCACTGAGGAATTAATTAGAATACTAGAGGGAGAAGACGAGTGTGACTTTGAAAGTGACGATTTAAATTTAAACATTCAATAGGTATGTCAAAATTATATCTATCTATATTGATACAATCGACTAAATGTGATAGTTATATTCATCATCAATCATTTATTCTCACTCACATGTGTTATTTTGATAAGTATCAGATTTTATGAAACTCTAATTGGCTTAATAGTTCAAATATCATAAGTTAGATAAGATACATTTCTAAAAAAAGCTGTTGAGTTTAACTATAAACGTCTATCGTTTTTGTCTCTAAGAACTCTTATTAGATATTTTTTATATTCAGTTACAAACTGTAACTTCGGTTACAAAAAAACCGGAAGTAGTCACCTCGCTAAAACTTGAAAGTACTTGTATTTAACTGATATGCCAAAGTCTGCTACTGTGGTCTGCTAAGTGAGGGGCAAGGGATTTCCTCTGAGATATATTTATTGCACTCTAGTCCAAATCGTTTTATTTTTTCCCGATTAAAGTAAAATCATTATTGTTATTCGAAGCGAAACATATAAGTATAAAAAACATATTTTATCCATACCTACACAATATATATAAACATATTGTACCTGCACTACTTTAATTTGTCTCTAAAGGCCGTGGCATTAGGGACACGAATTTCGGAAAAAAGCGTGGCGTGGATAAGGTTAAAGCATTTTAAGGTATATACAATACATCGACCTAGAATATTTTAACTTACAAAAAAAACGTAAACGTAAATAATATTCTGTGACCACCCGATATTAAAGGCTCCCACACTGGCGACGGGACTGTATATGCAACCATTCCGTTTAAAATTTCTTAGCGTATCCAGTATATCCAATCGAATCATATAAATTAACTCAAAATCTTTTGGCCAATCACCATTTTGAGGTTTTGGTGATTGGCCAAAAAAGGTTTAATATGGCGAATGACGGCGAATTTCAATTCCTACAAACTTTGATCAAAAATATAGTGTCAAATATTAGGTACGTGACATTGCGCGAGAGACATATTACTTATGGATACAGTATATCAAAAACCTGAAATTAAGATCATGTCGTTGACTTAAAAACTAGCTTTTTTATCACTGACTGTAGCCGATGATTACTTATAGCTAATTATTTAAGCTTTTTGACCGTACCTATTTGGCGCTCAATGATACTACAGTTCAATGATGAACGTCGTTTGGTACAGGCAATTATGTATTAATGCTAGGTAATTTAACAGCTGTAACTACTACTTTAGTTCGCCAGAAAATATTTACTTCCTTGTACACGATATTGTTTTTATTTTAAGTTTGTCTTTCTCCAAAATTTTGAATTCGAAATCCGTTTATCTAGGCTTTGGTAATACATAATCTCTTAATAGACACTTAATCCCGCTTGACTAACATAATAAATGTAATAAAAATAGATATATTTCAAAGTTTTATGTATCATGTATATGTTAGGTTGTTAATAAGTACTTACCTAATTAAAATAGATATAAAATCATGATGCCTTACCGACATAAAGTGGTCATAACTTTATGAAACTATCGTATTTCGGAGAGATCCACACACCAATATTTTAAAATTTCTTATTGACGTGTTCTGTAACCGAACCACGCTGTCATTCAAATTGGTGTCTTTCTTTCTATAAAATGGTGGGTATCTTTACCTAGTATCCGTTCTAAGCTGCTGTAAGGGTGCCATCTAGAGAAAAAAAAAACAAAATTGCTGATAAGGCCTATGACAATCTAATTATAACAAAGACTTACTGCTTAATAAAATAGTAGGTAGGTGCTTACTTCACAAATAAGTTATTACTTACATTTGGAGAAACTACAAGTTGCTATGGCAACATCAGTTTGGATAATGGTTTTATATTTCACTTTAATGTCATCCTTCAAGGCTTAGAGTAATTTAACTGCAATATGCATTTTATGGTGTGTTATATTTAAAAAAAATGCTATTAGATCTTAAACGGTTATCTTCTATAACGATCTTATTTTGTTAAAAAATATTCATTATGTAGGTAATTACATCTATTAATTGTCTGTTGATACTTCAATAAACTATTCGAATACTACTTATGTTGTTGTTATTCTTCATACCTAATGAAATGAAATTATACCTACCTACTTACCATCCTAAAATCGTCCCTGGTTTAACTAAGTACCTAGGTACATACTTTGTAGATAAAATATTTCTTTATATAATATTTAAACACAAAGTTTATTTAATGCGCTTCAAATAATATAAAATTAAAAAAGTGTAAAAAGCTGAAACCCAGCTTTGACAATAACGAACCGAAAAGTAGACAAGTTAAGCAATCATAAAATAATGGAAGAAAACTTTGTAAAATGACAATGTGATAATTTGGTTGAAAGTCGGTCTTACGGTAGTGAAATAAAAGGAGTTAAACTTTTTCATAGTTATCTACTTTTAATTTAGCTTCATCAACCAGTCACCAACCAACTTATAACGATGATTTACATATAATAAAAAAAAGTTTCAGAAACAGTTTATAGTTAAGTACTACAAACTGTTTTTTATTAGTTAATTAGAAGAGCATCATCAATTTATTGAAGAAATTTTCGAATGAGATTTAATACCTAATCATTTTACCAGAAAAAGATGATTAAATGTTTATGAGCAATCTATTTAGTTGTTCCAGTTAAAGCTAATATTATTAAAATCATGTTATAAATTTGTATTAACAAATTTATAACGTGATTTTAATAATTTTCAAGAGTCGAGATAGTCTTGATTGCAACTATTAACATCATCATATTGACAGCCTAATGACGTCCACCTACTAGACCTACTCAAAGATCTTCTAACTTGTGATTATCTACAATAGTGGCGTCATTTTCTGTATCACTCTTTATGAAAGTTACCTACTTTTATATTGTAATTTTTATTTGTTCCCAACGAGTCACACCCTCATCTGTCACACTGTGACTAGTTGGGAAGTTTTCATTAAAAAAATCCCGACCAATCATAATTATTAACTCAATGTTTCTTGTTGGGACAACTTTTATCTTTGTTCCCAACGGGTTACACCCTTCACTGTAACACTGTGACAGGTTGGGAATGATTTGTTAAAAAAAACATAACTATTCACATTTACTGATATAGATACTGCAGAGAGACAATCAACGAAATACAGTAAATGAAAGCAAGTGTAGTGTAAGAAACATGCAATGGCAAATAGTGAAGTGAACATTGCACATAGTAATTTTGAGCTGTAACGATAGGACAGAATGTGCCGGCGCAGCATGGACGGTAGGCCGGGAGAGGGAGGCGCAAAAATGAATCATTTGTGTGTAGCACAACGTATAGCAAAGTGCACGAATGCACCGCTGTCGACCATGACAGAATCTACCGCATCAATGTCATGTGATATAAGTAAAATTTTATTAAAGGGAATGGTGGGACTATTTTGCTACGTTATAGTTATCAATTCTATGCCAAACAAAATCATTGTAGCGGTTTAACTGTGTGGGCGTTCACGAAACAAAAAACTTGTAAAGGAATCTTGAAAATAAAATTAAGTGTAACTAACTAACTATGTAAAAATAGTTGTAACAATGTAACAAATATTTTTTCCAGATCTATGTTATTTAAAAAAAATAGTTGAAAGTAAAAATATAATAAAGTCATTTAAAATACATTTCTTCAAAACATCTTAAAAAGACGTTTAATTTAAACGCTCTAAAAAAATTTTATGTTATTTTCTTCTTTGTAGAGCCTTTTAATAAAAGCTTTATTAAAAAAGATTTTAAAGTAATTTATTTTTTACTTTTTTGTTATTTTTGGTCACTGTATCTATTAGTATTCTTCTCAAAAATTCATTTGATACCCATATCACGAAGGTGCATAAAAAATAACTAGTCTGCCATCTTGAGCTGTCCGCCATATTGGATTTATAATGACGTAACTATTGCGCACATTTCTAGACTTCTCTTAAACTAATGAAGTTTTTTTTTTTTTTAATATTCTTAGTAAAGTTGTTATTTCTATTTATAGAATCAACGAATATTAGACGAGACTGCTCATAACCATGCTCCTGACTTTGCGAAGAATGAAATTGACGAATCTCTCCATGACTTAAAGACTAAATTGTATAAGCCAGACTTCCCTAACATACCACAAAAATACTATCCCATGTTTAAGTAACCTAGAAGATGTCGGTATGAATATTGTATCCTAGAAGTAGAAGTACTACCACGATATCAATATATTTTGTTAGCGGATTATTCAAATGAAACGAATAAAACTCACATAATAGTATTTTCCTCGGTGGAAGCAAGGAAAACCATATGCGAATCAAAAGAATTTTATAGCGATGGTACATTCAGAAGTTGGCCCTCTCTACATTAGTGTAACTGTATACCATTCATGTAGACACTGGTTGTACAGTAAACCACACAAATATAATCCCCGTGCAAGGGCGGATCCAGGGGGAGGGTCATGGGGATCATGACCCCCCCGCCCTGGGCTGGGTCCAGGACCTAGGTAGACCACAAATTAAAATTGTTAAACAATGTTTTTATATATTTTTTGTCACAAGATATATTTCATGTAAGTACCTTCAATATTTAATTAATTTAATATAATACTTTGTATGATGGAGAATGCGTTATTCGGAAACGAACGAATTTAAAATTTTAATTTTACCGCCCCACCTTACATCTTCGTGTGACACTTGCGCGCGCTGTGTTTCGACCTTAGACTATGGCTAGCAAAGGACATGAAATACTGCGAAAAATTTGTGTTGGTGCTCTAAGATAGCGGCAAAAACTAGGGACACCGCATCCAAGATTCCACACTTATTATGTTTTATGATATAATTCATTAAAAAATTCAATGAAAAACATAGAACTGTAAAATGTATTCACAAATAATGCTCACTGACTAATATTTTAGCGCGATCACACGGTGCTTTGTTATGGTAGACTGTACGCAAATTTATTTGTGCCATAGTTAATACATTGCGAGTCCATTGGTATACTTAGTCTGAGGTTTCGACTTACTTATAGCAAGAACTACCTAACCTCAACGACTAAACGACTAAACTTACTTCAATCAATTATTCAAGTTAATAAAGTACTAAGTTAAAAAGCTTTCAAAATCACCTGTGTGAACTTGGCACCCGACTTTGGAAAATTTGGTTTTTTAACTTCCCGCTAAGAAAATTGAAAATTTTCAAAAATTGGGAAGTTATTGTCTTCATCCTGATTTTCGAAAGTCGAGTTTTCATTAGATCTTGACGTTTCGAGGCCCTCGGAAGCTTCCCTGACTATTGCCGCGGTGATGTCTGTATGTTGTCCGTATGTGTATGTGTGTGTGTGTGTGTGTGTGTGTGTGTGTGTGTATGTACGCCTCTTATAACTTTCGAACGGCTCGACCGATTTGATCCCGGTTGAGGTCATTCGAAAGGGCTTCACTCAACTTAGATTTCCTGAAAATTTGAACCGATTCGGACAAGTAGATTTCGAGAAATTTGTGAAAAGTGAAAAAAAGGTTGTTTTTTTTTTCGTTTTTTCAAAATATCTCCAAATCGAAAAACTAATCAGCTCTTAACCTAAAAAAACCACGTCGATCGCGCCTAAGCGCGTCAAAATCGGTTGATTCGTTCGTGAGTCGAAAAAAATGGAAAAAAGTGTTTTTTGGTAATAACTCCTAAATGTTTCATCAGATCGATTTTTTGTTCTACATTTTTCATAAAACTTGAAAATCGACATCAATCACCAACAAGCTTGTTGAAATCGGTTAATTTGTTCGAGAGATGTCGATTTTTGAAAATCTCAAAAAAGTGTTTTTCAAAAATTACTACTAAATTACATGTCAGATTAATTGTTTACTATTATGCTCTATTATTTGTTTATTTTTTTATAATAAAACTTGAAAAACTGCATTGATTGCCGCTACTTATGTGAAAATAGGTTAACTTATTCGAAGGTTTTATGGCAGGTTGAAAATTTAGCAATTATTTGTTCAAGATACTGTCATCAGGCTCTTCGAGCTCAAAAGCATCGAATAGCTTTATTTTGGGCTCTTCGAGGTCAATATAACACAAAAATTGAATTTTTGAGCTCGAAGGGCTCAAAAGCATCGGAACTAGCGATAAAATCGCACGCGTTTGATAATTGATGTTAGCGGGAAGTTACTACTAACAAAAATAACTTCACTAATATCCACTACTAATCAAAATCTTTCGAAAAAAATAAAAAAATAAACAAATTTTGCAAAGTCGGGTACCAAGTTCACACAGGTTTAAAATTCTAATATAAGGAATAGTGTTCTTAAAAATTTAGGTAGGTAGGTACAGTACTTACATACATTAATAAAATACCTACTTTTCACCTGTATCAATTATTATCAAAATTTAATTATTACTTCTTGTGACTTGACCACGACTATTTGACCCCCCCTGGCGCCAAAGCTGGATCCGCCCTTGTCCCCGTGGCATGTGCTTTAATGACCAATAGAACAATGACTAAGTCGCAGTTAACGGATTGGAATTAAAAAAATATATATGAATGAAAAGACCGCTATGCTTGCCGAATTCCGAGGTTTTTCCATCAGTAATAGTAAAATGTTGTTATTATCACCAGTGCCGGATTTACCATAGAAGCTGAGAAAGCTGAAGCTTAGGGCGGCAAAATTGGCCCAGAAAATTGGTACAGAAAAAAGTGAGTAATAGTGCTTTGTAATAAAAACAAAGCTTTGCTTTTCTTAGCTTAAAAATATACCCAAAAAGTTGTAAAAATAATCTTGAATCTAGATTATTCTCTAAAAAAGGAATTAACGTTATTTTGAACAGTGCATCTAATTTTAGAGGTCAGTAGGGGCGGCAAAAATTTTATAGCTTTGGGGCGGCAAATGTGTAAAGTCAGCACTGATTATCACTACTACAAAGCTATCTTTAAAAAAAAACTTCGCGTTCGGGGACAGCATGTGACACTGATTAATTAGGAGCGGTCCCCGAACGCGAAGTTTTTTTTAAATATTAATACATACTTATACATATAGTATGTATTCATATTTAAAAGGACTCTAGGATTAATTTTCCTTTATTATTTTTTACTTTTTAAAGGTAGCTTATGATTTTTGTGTCGGGGGTTTTTAAAATTTTTAATTTAATTTTTTATTTTATACTTTTTAAAGGTAAACAAACTTATAATATCTCTGGTTAAGTCGTAAATACATAGGTTCTTTTCGATTTCAAATTCATTTGAGACCCCACTTGAGCATATTTGCACATTCGGTTTTTCTTCCCCACTTTAACCCCCCATAACTTTTAAACGGCTCAATCGATTTTCATCAAACATGTCTAAGAACACTCGCCCGTAAAACACCTGTAATACAAAAAAAACTAAATTGAAATCGGTTCATTCGTTCGGGAGCTATGATGCCACAGACAGACAGACAGACACGTCAAACTTATAACACCCCTCTTTTTGCATCGGGGGTTAAAAATGAAAATGACTAAGCGTAGGGGAGACCGAGGCGATTTGAAACAGAGGTGACTTGAAACAATGTCAATTTCATGGAATTTAGAACCGTTATCGAGCTGATAATAAAGCTGTAAAGCCGTGCCCACCGCCCTTAATACGCATCCTTGCCTCAAGATGCATGGTTGCGGAGTTCTAGCTCCAGTGTTAAAAAAATACGAAGTGTAAGTTTTAATTGTTTTTTTAGCTACCTATAATTTGCTAATTTATTGATGTTTTGGCTTGTGTCATGTATGTTTCGAAAATTTGTAATTTTATAAGGGATGGGTGAGTTTCTGCTTCTAAGGAGATTTGAAACAGTTTGTTTCAACTCTCCTCGGTTATACTTTGTGTGAATGATATTTTAATATGACTTCGTTAATTTTTATGAGCTATTATTTGTTTGAGCATGCCTACTGAGTACCATAGAAAAACACCCAGAGGTATGGCGAGCCAAGAAATATATGACCTCGCTGCAGAATTTGCGCCAAAGAAATCTTCGGGATGCTGCCTCTAGCTATAACCCCAAACATACCTCATTATTTGAAATTTGTTTGAAAAGACCGTTTTTACATCTTCCGAGGAAAAGATACTCTGTCAATATCTTTTAAGCTGCGCTGCTGCTAACTACTGTCTAACCACTGAGGAAACCAGACGTTTTGCTTATAAACTGGCTGAGAGTATAATAAAACAAGTCTTCTTCTTGAGTTAAGAATAGAATGGCAATAAAAAAATCCAAGTTATGTTTGTTTCGATTTTAAGCTTCTTGCTTTAATTAATATTTTGTTATTTAATATTTAGAAATCAGAGATCTTGCGTAATTTAATGGTTTATAGTTCCTTTTTCGTTTAAATTCATAACTAAGTAACTGATATATCAGAAATATTAACCTATGTTGTTATTTTGTTGATTTAAAATTATAATTAACTTATTTGAGTTTATTTCTCATTGAGTGAAGCTCTGAAAGAGTGAAACTCTCTTTTAGGCAACTCACAAATTTCGCTTGTCTCCCTCCTGCTACTTAACGGTTCAACCGATTTGAACAAATTTTGGCATGAACATACATAATTATAACCTGACGGACATAGGCTGTGTAAAAAAATATAGACTTTACCATGGAGGAATAATCACCAAAAGAAAAATTCAAAAGCTGATCATAGCCAAACCCAGTGATGTGACTTATCTTAGATAAAAGTATCTGAAATACAGATACAAGATACAAAATACGTATTTCCATCTTGTATTTGAAATACTTTTTAAAATTTTTATTTTGTATCTTATATTTAGATACATTTTTCTGGTATCTTAGTATTTTGAAGATACTTTGTTCCCTAAGATACTTTAACTAAAATGAACTTGGCAGTTTTTCTTTTCGAACGCAACTGAACGCAGCTTGTCGTTTATCTAGTCGATATTGGATTTTTTGGCGGGAGCTCACTTTAATGGTTTTGGTTTTCTTGTTAAATTTTGTGTTGTGGTTGATATTAGTGTGTAATAATGGCGTGTTATTAACCACTGAGTGTTTCTGAATATGCATGAGTTTTGACAAGCCAAACAAAACAGGTTGGAAGGTGTCTTTTCGCGCTCTCTCAAGAAGGCCACGAGGTTTCAGTAAAACCCCACTTCTTTACTGAAACCTAGGAAATTACTCAAGAACATAGAAGAAAGATTATACTTACTTGACACTGGCTAAATGCACAAATTGTGCAAGCCATAAATAAAGAAAATAATCGATATTGTCGGGAACTAAATGACAGATGGCGACACTATCTTTCTACAAATGTCATCGGCTAAGATGTCCCACCCACCATCACTCCTGTCGGTCCTGTCTGACCTCGGTCTTGGTATCTTGGCTATGCTGTACCTAGTAACTTATTCTGGAGGGTAGCGGTATCCGAAGTACGGTTTTAGCCGCTGGCCGACCGTAGTTAGTAGGTGGCCCAACTGGCGCGCTAGCCACGCGTGAAAGGTTCCCCCGCCAACTTGCGAAAAATCCCGAAATGCTCCACCGTACCAGTTGGTGACTGGACGGGAGGACCCGGTGGTCATTTCGGGGGTGTTCGGGCGGCCCCGCAGTCTCCAGATGAGTTCCCTTTTTTGGTCATCTTAGCACAATAAAACTTCCATTTAGTCGACTAAGTAGCGTCTCAACTAAAAATCCTACCCCCCAACATTCACCATCATGAAAAGAAGGAGTAGGAAGAATTTAAAACAACAGTTGAACTTCCTCCCATTTAAAATGCACCTGGCAAACAAGAGCACTGCACTCAAATGTCCATACGGTCCATCACCATCTGGAGACCGAGAAGCCGCACCTATTCTTCTTGACGGACGTCCTAAAATCCTTGAAGCTTGCCAATGTGCAAGCAGTACCCAAAAAGGGTAGTCGTGCCGACTCATGTAATTACCGACCGATCGCCATCACTTCCATACTCTGTAAGGTTATGGAAAGAGTGCTGAACAGCAAGTTGCTCTCATACCTAGAAGACAACGATCACCTCAGTGACCGTCAATATGGCTTTCGCCGAGGACGCTCAACTGGGGATCTTCTAGTTTATGTGACGTATTTCTGGGGCGAGGCCCTTGAGATGTACAGCGAAGCACTCACCGTGTCACTTGACATCTCGAAGGCTTTTGACACGCAAGTCTGCTGCGTAAGCTTCCTGCGTACGGTATCCCCGCTAATTTTTGCAGTTGGATAGGCGATTTCATGACTGAACGATCGATCAGAGTAGTTGTCGATGGCTGCTCCTCTGACTCAGTGGCCAATGATGCCGGAATTCCTCAGGGGTCTGTTTTTTCTGCAACGCTTTTCCTGCTACACATCAATGTTAATACCAGGAATTGTTGGGTATGCACACAACAGTATTGTTGTAGAGAGATACCTGTCTAGCACAAAAGTCTGCGGTAACGACGTGATGTTCATGAGAGAGGCTATGGTTGAGCGAATAAACCAGAGGATAAACTACGTTTCCCAGTGGGGCGACAGTAACCTTGTTAATTTCAACGCCTTCAAAATACAAGCGTGTCTTTTAACGGCAAAAAGGAGTTCCTTCCACCTCACTCCTACTTTCCGAGGTACATTTGTACCTGTGACAAAAAAAAACCTGAAAAACAAAAATCGAAGGCTTTAAACAACATCGAAGGTGATATAAAAAAGTCAAAAGATGACTCTTATTATATGTTTCTAGAGGACTCCGATTCCTCTATTTCTAGTGACGAAAAAACAAGCAGCACCAGTGATTTAGAGACACTCCAGTACCTCAACAATAAAGATGCAAACTTTAAGAGCTTGGATGCTTATCCTACAATTAAAAAAATATTTCTAAAATATAACACCTGTTTGCCCAGCTCTGCCCCTGTGGAGCGACTCTTCTCCTTTGAGGGCATGATAACCTCAGGCATGAGGCCTCATCGAAGGAAGGTGAGCGACAATATGTTTGAGGAATTAGTTTTACTCAAATCTCAACTAAAACATAAAAAGTCTAAATTTTAATACCTTTATATTTTGTCTTGCCACATTTCCCTGATACTTGTTATCAACGCGATCTATTCGAAAATTGTTTTCTCGAACAAATAAACTTAAATTCAATTAAATGTTGTTTTCTTGCAAAAGTATTTTATCTTTAAAAAGTATTTGAAAGATAGGTATTTTGTATCTAGTATTTCAGATACCTTGTATAGAGTATCTTGTATAGAGTATCTTATACATCACTGGCCAAACCGCTGATACTACATTGATGAAATTTGGAGCCAAAACTCACATCGTGGTCGTGACTAATGTGCAAAAAAAAGTTTTGAAATCGGATATACCATGGAGGTATAATCACTCTTAGAAAATCTAATTGCTTCGCTCAGTATTTGCAAACAGCAGCATGTATTGCAGACCTAGTTATTTTATTTCAACCTTTACTAGTGTCACTGGTTGGGAAAATAAAAGTCCCCATTGAGTAACATTCTCACCGAATAAAAGTGTGATTGATAGCGATTTTTTTAATGAAAACTTCTCAACCAATCTCAGTGTGACAGATGACGGTATGACTCGTTAGGAACAAATGGTAATTTAGTTTTTAGTATGGCAGCCTTTTATTTGACTGCATGTACTGCAGTTACCACGGAACAGAAAAAACAAGTTTATCTGTTCCGTGGGTTTAACCATTTTCTTGACGAGATACACTTTTTAAAATGAATAGTAATTTTAATTTGTATCCTGTACTTATCATTTATTACACGTCCTTGGTTCATATCCATATCCCTAGTCTACGTAAGTGAGAAAAAGTAAATTTAACTCTATGGTCTATGATCCAGACAAAAATCGTTCACTCCATTTTAAGAAATTATTATAAATTGTTGCTTTACTAGATGCTACACACTTCTAAACAATCTGAACTTGCTTTCTTGCCTTTTTTTAATTTTAAATCATTATCTAATTAAGTGAAAATGTAGCAATATTTTAAAAACTAATTTTGTCTATGGAAGTCTGATCTGTCATCCATCTCTTTCATTGTTAATTTTTACATGCGCGACTAAATGTCTTTCTTTTCTAAGCAGCACGTGTAGACGCGGACGACTTGCTATCATCAAATATAAGTATATTTAGGTAAAAAATATTATATATTGCTCATTGTCACAAATAATTACAACTAGAGCTAACTAAAGGCTTATTTATTCAGATCGCGCGGTCAAATGGCGAGTGTGCTAAGTGTTTGTTTAATGAGAGTGCATTGCATTGCAATGAATTTCTAGTGCATCGATTAGTCAGGTTTACAGTGTGGCAATCCATCTTTATAAATGCAGTGATGTTTTGGTTCCAGCTTAGTTTGTCAAAAATGCCGTCGGATGCGAAAAAGAGGGCCCAACTTAAGAAAAAAGAACAGGCGAGTAACAGAAATAAAAAACCTGTGGCTAGAGTGACGAATGACGAGAATGGTTCGGCTACTAACGGCACTGGTAAAGAAGAACGAGAACTCACCGCTGAAGGTAAGTTTTTTATAATACGCATGAAAAGTAGAACTCATTGATTTACTTTATTTCATAACCTATCAACTTTTATCCATGAGATCACTCAAATTTCTTAGCAGGTTCATTTCCTAACCTGAGCATTAAGATGTTACAAAAAAAAGCATTCTTTATAGGTAATTGGCTAATGTAAAATGTCAGTCTACATTGTTATGAGATAGTTGGTCAATCCAGCAATTAGTGTCTGACTAAAATTTACTTTGGAACTAAAATAATTGGTGTGAATAAATGTTTCTCACATTGATGAATTCACATACAAATCAAGGCTGTATTCTAAACTGTTGTGTTTTAAATGGAGTCATTGTTATAGTTTGTTATTTATTTAACAATAATCTTTAGCTCATTGCCTTTTAAGATCATTCAACTTTTATGCTATTAATAGTAACATTAATTTGTCAATTTCAATAGACAATAACTTGTTTTAGCGGTGATTAAAGAATATTTTATTTGTACAAACCCCATCACTTTTTTTGGTTTTTAATTTACTATTAAGCATTGAGTTGGTGTTTCAATACCACAAAAGGTTCAAAAGCTTAGGTATATTTTAAAAGTCAATATTTTTACAAATTATTATTTCTAAATGGACTCTTAGTCCTCTACCCAGAGGACTGGTATTTTTTCTTTATTACACTACTTAGTAAAATTTAAAATCAGAGTAAAAAAGAAGGTCTTCATGATAATGGTTTATTTTAAATAAGTCATATTTATTAGAAACACCAACAGCACTATATTATACATTATAGCTAGCATTCAATGAGCTGAGATTTGTATTATCAATTTGTAATGGCATAATGCCAGTGCAGCACACCGCAATTGCATAACAATTTGTTGCAAGTTGTGGGATCTGCCCTCATCTCCATGTCTTTTGAAGTAACATATAATAGTGTCATAAAGGGGATTGCATACTTTTGATTCATTACTGAACTATAATTTTTTTCTTAGGTACCAGGTACTATATAACAGCTTTAATAAAATATTTTTTCCCAAATATGAATTGGCTAAATTTGTGTTTACAGTAGTTGCTAGTTAACATTTTTTTTAAATAGAGTAGATTTAAAGAAGTTTATTATAGCATTATAATACTTAGTCTTATTAAAAGCCTTGTGGAGCCTAATTTGACTTTTAATTTTTTTGTTTTTAGAGGCATTATGCCTAAAATTAGAAGCAGAAGCAAAGATGAACTCGGAGGCAAGATCGTGCACTGGGTCATTGGCTGTGCATCCTCGTTCTCGAGACATTAAAATAGCAAATTTTTCCATTACATTTTATGGAAGTGAACTGCTGCAGGACACTTTGCTGGAGCTAAATTGTGGCCGAAGATATGGTCTAGTTGGACTCAATGGATGTGGTAAGTATAATCATTTCAGATTACCTTTGATCCCTGTTACTAGGTTGTTAACCACTTTGTAGAAAGTTGCTGCCGACCACTAGCTTTGTGTGCTGTCTTGTCTGTAGGTTTTAACTAAGGCTAAGACAAAACATTTCACTACAGTAAATATATTTTGCCAAAATCGAAAGTGAGTATCATTCACAGCATCGAACTTTATTCAATAAAGTATGGTTACGCAGTGCTCTAATTGAATTAGAAGTCTTATAAAGTTGCATTTGGTGATACTCCTGCAGTCGCCACACCAATAACTATAATTATGTAAATGGTCAAATTTATGTGAAAATGTATTTTTTATTACCCTATGTGTCATTGATACCTACCACATCATAGCCACAACACCATCTTTGCCCACATTCTATAAGTTCCCACAGCCACAAGTTACATCAATACCCCCGCCATAGGTATATAAATTTAAATAACTTAAATATTTCTATTATAGATTGTTTTCAATGTTTATCAATCAATGGTTATTAGTTTATAATTATACTGTTGCTATGTAAATTGCTCAGTATTTTTAATTAACTGATTGAAATTAATAGAAGTTAAAATTCTGCTAATTACCAAAATCCTGACTGTACAATCCTATTTTCTTTAACACCCTGTCCCATATTGGTACTTTGATAATGGCCACAACTCAGGCCAAATCCCACACTGTGCACTCTTGAGGTACCGAGTTGAATTCCCGGCCGGAAAATGTAGAAAGCGAACTTTTCCACAAGTGCTTCATAAGCTACTTAAATTACTTAACAAATGCATGTGGTGTAGTCTATTCTAAGGTCTGTTAATTCTAAGGTCTGTTAATTCTAAGGTTTTACATATTTAAAGGAATAGGCCCTGGAATATTTATGGATATTTTAAATATGTTTTATTGCACCTTAATTTAATAAGATGTTAGTATTTTTAATCGAAAACCCAACGTTTCTGACTATATTATCTTCACAATGCGACAACGTGGTATTTATTGAGCAAAACTTCAATACAATCACTTTTCGCTTTTGGCGACGATTTCGGCGCGCGAATTGCATTGCCATGAAATTAATCTTACGCTATGTTCCCTGACATCGCAGCACGTAATGGTTCGTAAGCGGTATTATTCTACGTGTCCGTTGTTTAATAATTACCTGAGGGGGTAGTAGGTCGCTATCCATGGCGCCTTGACAATATGAAATATCGGAAACGAAATGAACAGTTCCTCACAATGAAATCGTGTCATACAAACTCTTGCAATATGCTATAATACTAGCCATCTGTAATTAATTAATCCTAATGCTCTGTCTAGTTTGGCGGGCAATCATCCATAGCATTTATAAGCTGTAGCCTTTGCAATTAATTATGTAACCAATATTTGTAATCTCGACAATTTCGCGCAATCGTAACAATGGCAATATTTCCGCAATTTACACTGCAACATTGTCAAGGTTTTAAGCAGTGTTTTTTGTTATGCTCTGAGCGATTTCTCTATATTGTTTATTTTACTGCTTTTTCTATTGTGCAATGAAACACGTGAAGCAAATAACAAGGTAAAATTTGTTGTAAGCTTATGTTTAATTTATCACCCTTTAAAGTAAAATACAATGGTAACAAATCTGTTTATTCTTCCAAAAATAGTAAATGAACTCCTAAAGTTTGACATATTATTAGGTATTATTGTAATGCTTAATTAAGTCTTATATTAATTAACCACTAACACAATAACATTACTTTCTTTAGCGTTTATTTGATCACTGTAAAGTTAGGAAGTAAATCTTGTATTTACTGTAACTACAATAAAAGCTATTTTAAAAAGTCAATCCTCTGTGTTAATTACTATTAAATTTTTAAGAATCAGAAGTGGTTTTTAGGTAATAAAAGTCGCTATGATTTGCTCGTTAAAGTGAACATTACTTGTTTTAAAATATAATTTAAAGTGAAGTGACGTTTAGGTGAGACACCTTAGTACCTCAACCTTTTGTTGGTGGTCATTATATTTGTTCTTGACCAATTGTTTAACAGATCCAATGCGTCACTAACATAGGTTTCTTTATCAATTCAATTATACTATTACAATCTATGCTGAGTTTGTATTTGCTTTTTAGTAGACCCCTATTTCGATTTATTGATGCCAAATGACAAATGACTTTTAAACCATGCATTAACTATCTTGTAATACTTACCAAAATCTTGTAATACTTACAATACAATCTTTTAATATATGTGACGACAGAACACTTTGAGCACATAACTAAACAGTACTAGTGACCACTAACTTGTAATTTTTAAAGTTTGTATTGTAATTACGACAATGCGCAAATGTTCACGTTACGAAACGACAGTTAAAGTTAACTGAATAGTATATGTTATTCACGACTATAGATTATTATTAAAAGAACTGATTGCACTTAGTGGTAACAACATTTTAGTTATATAACTGACTAATATTATTCGAAGAACAATAATGATTTGTAAGTTTGTCCCTCGCTCCTCATTCTCATTTGTTGTCCGATACAGCTAAAAAACCGTTCTTAACACGCCTTCTAATGTAAACTTTATATTAATTTCCTATAAAGCACAACTCCATCTATCTATACTTGTAATAAATCTGTAGAGAGGTCAATTCTGTACATGAAATATATTTTCAAAATAACTATCAGGGGGTGATTAGTGATCGATACTGATGCCAAAAATACAACCACTAAAATTTTTGTCTGTCTGTCTGTCTGTATGTTCCTTATAGAAACAAAAACTACTCGACGGATTTTAACGAAACTTGCTACAATTATTCTTCATTTTCCTGGGCAGGTTGTAGTATACTTTTCATCACGCTACAATTAATAGGAGCAGAGTAGTGAAGGGAATTTTGGGAAAACGGGAGAAGTTACTCCATTTTTTAAGCTTCCGTCGCGTGTGCAGCCTCTATGGTTAAAGTAACATAGAAAAAAAATTTGTCTGTCAGTCTGTCTGTATGTTCCTTATAGAAACCAAAACTACTCCACGGATTTTAACGAAACTTGGTACAATTATTCTTCATACTCCTGGGCAGGTTGTATTATACTTTTCATCACGCTACAATCAATAGGAGCAGAGTAGTGAAGGGAAATTTTGGGAAAACGGGAGAAGTTACTCCATTTTTTAAGCTTCCGTCGCGTGTGCAGCCTTAATGGTTAAAGTTACATAGAAATCATGTATGACGGAAATATTCTACATAAAATTGTCTAAAAAATATCCCGCAACAGCGCATGTCTATCTTTTATGGTTGACTCACAATAACACGTGTAACTCCTGATAGCTTAGCAATTCGGAGCATTCTCACTCATCCTTAATTTAAAAAAGTTAACATTATAACCTATTCAATAAGAAAAGAATCATAGAAATCGGTATAGAAACACCAAACTTATACATGAAATAAGCCATCGCGCCGTCGCACGTGAATACTGAATCATGCTATAAGGATTGTGTAACGGTTGCCGCGCTCGACATGGGTCGCGGCGGTAGGGTATAAAAAGGCGGGAGGTCCGAGAGCGAGCTTCATCTTCTTAATATATAAAAATCCAGTGTCACAATGTATGTTCCCAGTGAACTCTTCACCAACTCAACCGATATTGATGAAAGTTGGTATTTATGTGTAATTTGGCCCAACTGAAGAGATAGGATAGTTTTTTTTTCTTTTTAATTCATAACACAGCAACGCGTGGCCGGATCAGCTAGTAGTTAATAAAACTATAAGTTTATAAACAATACAAAATCTTGTTCAACTAGAATCAGGTAGTAACTATTACTAATCGTTTTTTAAATGATACGATATTTTTGTTATTCACTACTCATTTTTCGTAGGAAGAACAAATAATTTAACGACAATAGGTTCTTGTTGTATTGAAGAATTTTCGTTTTTTTCCGTGTGGTTATATTTATTATGATTATAATTTTTATACAAACTGCTTGTCTTCTTAGAGCATGTCATCCCAGGAGTTTCGTTTCCGTACTTTGCTAAATTTGTTTCCTTTTCGGATTGTTGGTGATTGTATGACAGATGCAGTGTTTCTCTAAATGCAATTGGTATTTCGCGCAAATGAGTTTGTTTATCATTATGTTGATCCTAATGTTTGTAATTCCAAATGTGGGTAAGGATCTATGTAAGTGCACAAAGCCAATAAAAAACAAAGTAATCAACTTGGCACAAAAACTGCCTAACAAATCACACTGATTTGGAATTATATTTTCTAAGCAATACGACCGCATCGTGTATGGACAACGATTTAATATCATTATTTGACAATCTATTCTGTGTTTTCTACATTTTTTGCACGAAGTTATTGATTTTCTCATTTCATTGCGATGTACAGTTTTTAATAATAGACTGGGTGCTTCACAAGTAAGACTGGCTGATCAATAATAATGTTTCTCGATCAAGTCTAAATGCTGGCACACGAAGCTCTGCGAGTTTCTAGCTAGTCATTAGCACATTGACATTAAGATCTAAAATTTTTCAAAGACGAATGTATAAATTTTTTGAAAACAAGGATGTAAAAGTTCTTGATAAAATATTGTCTGATATGACGTATTGTGTCCCTGCGGGTGTTGTTGTTACTAAACCTGGCTGTTGTTTGTATTTATATTTAAGCTACAAGCGAATTGATTTATCGTTGCTTCATAAAGGCATTATTTGCGTATGTGAATAATTGCAATACAGATGACGGTAGATTATTATAAGGTGTCCCATCTGTGCATGAGTTTTTTCGCAACATTACTCTGACAACATGATACGGAAATATTTGTTTCCATATAAATCAATATGAGACATACATACATTGTTCTGAAACTATGTAATTTAAGTAGCTAAAGCATTTGTGTTATGCAAATCAGAAACAGCACCCAGACTCGAGTCAATATAGAAAAGTCCGTTTTCTACCTAGGAGGTCTTCACGTACAACCAGTCCCCTGTTATTGCGAAATATTTCTGGTAAAACAAAACATATTGTGAAGACTTGTGAGAATATGTAACAACGCAGTGTTGTAGTTGCATAGAAATGAAAGCCCTCCCCTATTTACCTCTGTTCGTCGCTCTCGGAAATAGAAATCAATGTTTTTGATTTCCGAATCCGGAAATCGAATACGGCGATGTATGGATAAACTAATGTATGTCTATAGCCTGGCATCAGTGTTTCGATATTTGTGTGTAATGTTTTTAAAATGCACGCGTAAGAAACACGTCTTTAGTTGTGTGTTAAACAAAACAGAACGTTCATGTCTAAATGCATTACCTACGTATAGACATGCATAAGAACCTAGTAGCCATGGTGCCATAAAATATTTTACTAAATTTATACTTTAAATTTAATATTGTTTAATAAAGCAAAAAATTAAGAACGAGAATTCATGAATATCGCAGGGAATGTCGACCGGAGCATTATTGCACTATTTACCTATTGATTCATATCTCAGTCAATAAATAGGCATGGGGATTATTGGGGCTATGACGTTCTATACGGGCTGTGCGAAATATATTTCTTTCACTGCTGCTGCGAAATATTGATATAATATATTTGGCATTTAAGTCTTACATAAATATGCGATTTTGTTTAACAAAACAAAAATTAAATGATTTACAAAAACATTGTTGGACGGTACTGCTCTTTTGAACGTTCCCGTTGAAGAATTCTTTAAATTAACTACGTTATTAAATTAAAATTATTATCTTCTATAACTTATTGTCTTAACCAAACAGGTAAATCGTCACTGCTGTCAGTGCTGGGTCGCCGCGAGGTGCCGATTCCAGACCACATCGACATCTTCCATCTGACACGCGAAATGCCCGCTTCTGATAAGACGGCGCTGCAATGTGTTATGGAAGTAGACGAAGAGAGGGTTAAGCTCGAGAAATTAGCCGAAGAACTAGCCCACTGCGAGGACGACGGTGAGTTACGTTGAGAAATAAACCACTGCCAAAAGATGTTAAATACATATCGCGTGTTAAGTCAATTTATGTTAAATTTTATTCGTTTTCATGGGCATAAAATCCTTCACTTAGTTTTTTTTCTGGACGGTATATTAACAATGAATCGTAAAATATCAACTAAGTGACTAAAACAGAAATGTTCATTATGAGTTAAATAGACTGAGCGCTTCTCAACTTCTTTTATGTTGCGCACAGCAAAGGAGTGGAACCTCCCTCCCTGCGTCTGTATTTCCGAGTACTTATAACCCGTCCATTTTCAAAGCCAGGGGGAATAGTCATCTTCTGGGTTAGCTCGTTCTATCGTGTATTCTGTCTTGGCCCCCGGGCTTGATTGGTATCAAGAGCGAACCCATTCTAAATAAAAAAAAAGAATCATTTGTATAACATTAGTTATAAATGTTGTTATAACTGTGGTGTTTTATAATAACCTTTTTGTTATCATTTGCAGTTATTATACATAATTTTGTTTCATATTTTATTAATTGACTATAGTATCATTTTCAAAAAAAAGAGTACTTTTGTGCCGCTATTACATTTTACCACCAAGTACATACAGATTTCTTTTTGATGATGATGAATATGAAACAGCCATGTATTATTATTTTCAACTAGCAAAAGCTATAAAATATTATTATTTTATATTTAGATGGATCGTTTTTTTCTACAGGATAGAGAAACAAATGTGCGGTAACCGCGTAACCTCGAAATATAAACGTTGTATCGGGTTCGTGATATACGACAGGAAACAGTTAGTGAAGAAACCAATACTAAAATGCCATCTTATACAGTATGTTACAATGCAAAACGAAAGTCCTCTTAAACAAATAATTGAAATAACGTATAACATACCATCAGGATTAGTGTATATGAAGTTATTTTCGTGAAACTAAATGAAACCTAATTCATTGTTGTCATGAAATAAGAAATATAAACTTTATTTCTTACAAGTTTTTACCTGCAGGTTTTTGTTTACTCGAACTTAAGACCACACTTAAAAATTGCTTCTAAGGTATATAATGTAATATATTTATGCAGGTAGCTTTATTGAACATAAACCACCTAAATAAATAAGAACACACAGTAAGCAAAGTAACAGCAATACTATTTAAATATTAAATGTTTGATAAACATACAATATGTGATACTACAATAAAATTACAAGTTATAAATTATAAAATTGTTGGTTATAAATTATACCTTGTTGGTAATTTCATTTTAAATAACTTTGCTTAAACACATTTAGGTACCTATGTACTTATATTTCTAAAAATATGTTGCTTGCATTATATCAGGTTAATATTATGAGATTGATGTTCATATAATTAATAATATTGAACGGAACGCTCTGGAGAACCCAAGAAACAATGATACTATGGTTGAATGTAGCATATAGTGCTATGTTGTAGCTAAAACAGTTATTGCTTATTCATAATAAATATATCAGAAAAACAAAACAAAGATATTGTATATATTGTCGACCGTTTGGTGCAACGGTAGCGATCCTGCCTTTCGCACCGACGGTCCTTGTTTTGAATCCCGGATCTATTTACTATGTATCCTTAATAAGCCTTATAGTGCTTACTTTATGCTAGGCTACTTGGTGTGAATGTAGGAAAAAATATTATTTTATTTTATTTTAATATGACATATTGGTTGCAACTAATTTCATAGAATTGTCAGTTTTATTTAAAATATTTTATTGCTTAATTTTGTAAATGTTAATTATTTTTGTACACAAATAAAGTTGTAAATTAAAAAAAAAGTACTTTAATAATGGATATGATTTTGAAAACTATTTCGGAAAGCATAACCATATTGACGGTACCAAAATTGTAATCAAAATTTATTCCATCATAGATGTTTAAGGTTTAGAAGACGCGTTTATGTGTTTTTTTTTCAATATAACATTGAAACCGGTTGTGTATGAAGATATAATTCAAAGCATCAATTATAAACATATAAAGAAAAAATTGTAAAGACCCTTATAAAATAAAAGCCATGGTGTAGCTTTGACGTTCAATACATGCATTGTAAATGGTCATATTGAATAAAAATCATTTTATCTTTATTTCACTATTTCCCCCCTTTTTTTTCATTGAAACTTAGTTTTAAGTTTCAATGAAAAAAAATTTGGGCAAAAATGTGTCGATAATATCAATATTATTATTGTTTCCAACCCTGGTCATTTTAACAACTTGGAGCGCCTTCTACCGTGTAGTTGCAGTATACTACTGCACACTGCATACTCGCTTAAAGCAGTGCTGCTAATAGTATAACTATAAAGCCATATTGTACCAAATAGCAGTTCTAGAACAAAGAAATAAGCTGTTATTTATAATGGACCATAACTACATGATAAAAAGGGTAAAATAAGATATAATCAGTTTTGTGATATATGCTCTAACGTTTTCAGCTTTTCTGACCAATCAAAATATGATCGCGATTTAAAGATATGTGAGTAAGGTTACGCAGGTTTCCTCGAAAAGATCGCGTCATACGACTTCTACTCTTTTTTACTGTTCTGTGGTGGGAAAGCATTGTTTTAAAATGCTATGCCAACATATTGATATTGATTTATTAATTACTAGTCATTATATGTTATAGAATCCCAGGAGCAACTGATGGATGTATACGATCGACTGGATGATCTCAGTGCGGATACGGCGGAAGCGCGTGCTGCCCATATCCTGCACGGGCTCGGTTTTTCCAAGCCCATGCAGCAGAAGGCCACTAAAGACTTCTCTGGAGGTAATGTTTGTTCCATCATAGAAACGAATCATTATTTCTTACATTTTCTTTATTGGTAGCCTTGTCGCTAAGAAATTTTGGTTTGGTTCATTCATTTTTTGTTTCTTCACTTAATTAAAATGTGTTGTTTATTATACCTTTCAGCACAAGTGTTGATTTTTTCGCAGGTTGGCGTATGCGCATTGCGCTCGCGCGAGCCTTGTATGTAAAGCCACATCTTTTACTCTTGGACGAGCCAACCAATCATCTTGATCTAGATGCCTGTGTGTGGTTGGAGGAGGAGCTGAAACAGTATGTAATACTGATTTAATTAAGCTTAATACGCTATTAGTTTTGAGCCACACAGCCATAAAAAAAGTCTAGAATTTGCCTTTAGAATCTATTATTATAATATAGATTGAGAACTGTATCACAATTTTAGTGTGAATATTTTAATAGTAGACTAAGAAAACGTTATTTCTTAATACAAATATACTTAGAGAATAATATGATTATTAATTTGTCTTCAAAGATATACACAAAATAACTTAAAGATATCTGAAATCCGACATATCAGGAACAAGACTCTTGTTAAAAAAAAAACATATTTGTAATGCTAGGTACAAAAACGTATACTTTAAATTATACAATGTGTCCCGTCACCAGTGTCAGAGCCTTTAATGGTGTGAATAAGGCATTTTTTATCAGCAAATTGCCCCTCAAATTTTGTTTTTCTCTTACGGCCGCCATTTTGTTTTCTTGGTAACCAAGACCTGGGCTCTCATACTAATTCGACCACCACTACTCATGTAAATGTCCTATCAACATTAAAAAGGTGTAATTTGATAGCTAAACATGTAGAGAACAGTTACACAGCCACCATGTTTCAATTGTCATGGAATAAAAAAAATAAAAAAATAATTAAAGAAAAACAAATAGATTCTTTTTTGTGTATTTTTTAATTATTGGCTTCTTGAGAAAAACACTTGAGGAGTTACACTTAATGCTTGTACCATGGGGTAACCACTAGCATGTTTCCAGTTAGGACATTATTTTCTTATTATTGCAGTAATTCAACCATTCCATTAATTCTAAACATACCTCTTTGATAGAGCTCAGTTGTTATATTTCTTCTTTCTTTCAGCTACAAACGGATCTTGGTGCTGATTTCTCACTCACAAGATTTCCTAAATGGTGTTTGCACCAATATTGTTCACATGAGCAAACGGCGGCTCAAATATTACACGGGCAACTATGAAGCATTTGTGCGAACACGTATGGAGTTGCTTGAGAACCAAATGAAGCAGTATAACTGGGAGCAAGATCAGATCGCTCATATGAAGGTATGAACACGTTTTCACCAGTATTTTAATGTCATTCTTCTCCCAATCATTATTCATTTCTTCATTCATAACTTTCATATCCAAAACGTTACCATACCCATGCTATGTGAAAAGACATACACATCGTTTATTACAACATAAAGCGAATGCTGTCCTCTCATAGACAGAATATAGGTAATAAACTACATTACGACAACAGCATTAATCATGCACATACATATCATACCATTATTATACAACATCCATGGCATTAATTAGCACATGATTATTTTTTGAAATTTAGTGTGACCATATTGAATATACATTTTTATTCTCACCAAATTTCAGAATCCCCCATATGCATAATTTTCTTATTAAGAAGTACGAAGAAATTAATAAGTGCTTTAGGTATATAATATATAGATAATGATTTAATTGGTTACAGAACTACATTGCACGGTTTGGTCACGGCTCTGCCAAGCTGGCACGTCAGGCGCAATCAAAAGAGAAAACTCTTGCTAAGATGGTGGCTCAAGGCCTCACTGAGAAAGTCATCGACGATAAAACCCTTAACTTTTACTTTCCCTCATGCGGGAAAGTACCTCCACCCGTCATCATGGTCCAGGTGAAAATAAACTTGAAGTGAAAGATTGTTAACTAGGCACAAGAAAGGAATAAAATACATACATGTATGTTTTGTGAATGAATAGAATCTTGCTGTAGCAATGATGGTGATGACTGTTTGGTGCAATGGTAGCGATCTTGCATTTCGCACCGACGGTCATGGATTCGAATTCCGGAAGGGCTAGATGTTTTATGTGATATATTTATAAAAGTATATTTTATATTATAGGTTTCATTTTAAATTTATAACCAAAAAAACAATTTTGTAAGCAAATTATAATAACAGCCATAGCGACGCTTGGCCTGGTCAGCTAGTATTTCTATAAATATTAAATATCTGTGTAACATATTTATGTATGTACATTTGTTACCCTAATATCCATAACTCAAGCCTTACAGTGCTTACTTTGGGTTAGGCTACATGGTGTGAATGTAAGAAATATTATTATATGTATAAAGGCGGAAACACATTATTAAAACGCGACGCGACGCAACGTGTCGACACCCGATATGCACCGTGCACATTACCAACACGCGACGCCACGACATCCTAGCAATTTTTGAATACAGTTTGCTTACAGCAGCGGAAGTGTATGGTTATATACAATGGATTTAATAAATAACGACAGGCAGATGAAGACTTTGAAGAAGATTTGATCAAAATTTTGTGAACCTATATGATACTTAAACGACTCAATAAAAAGAGAATAACTAGTCGTTACTAGGGTACATGAAATAAATCAAAACAGAAGTATGTGTGGTGAATATCATACTCTGTATCCAGACCTACTTCAAGATAATGAAAGATTTCATAATATGAAATCTTTCATTATCTTGAAGATGTACTACCGGGTTTTTATACGGTCTTGAATTGGCAATTTCTTCCCATGGCTTATTTTTCACAGTATAATTGCTGTATATAGCGAAATTAATGTCATAGAACAGGATATTGTTTTACCAACTTAATTATTTTTTCGTCGGTCATTTCGTTAAATAAATGCAAGAATTAATATTAATTTGGCATAAATTCCGTTTCACAGTTTGAAGAATAGGGATGGTGTCAAAGAATTCGTATATGCTCTTTGACAGTTCTCGGACGACTGACGCGTGGCGTAGGGTGTTGTCTAGAAACATACCACGCGCGCCGCGTCGGATGGCGTGTTTACCCCCACCATGGACAACACACCGACCTGGCCCGTTTGGATCGGGTGGCGTGTTCGCGCATGGCGTCGCGTCGGGTGTTCATAGTATGATTCTGGTCTATAGAAAACAATACATTTGATTCAACTCAACACGCATCGCGTTTCGTCGGGTCGCGTCGCGTTTTAATAATGTGTTTCCGCCTTAAATGTTGAAGGTAGTTAGCGTTCAACATTGGTAGAACGATACTAACTCATAGTAAATTGAAATATGTTTGTAAATTCGACGCGTCTGCCAGCGTCTCGGTAGCTAAGCGGTCAGAATACTCGCCCAGTTAGCGAAAGGTCGTGGATTCGAATCCCACCTGAGGGCTCGGAGGCGTGGTTATTATTTACATGCGTAGATATTTTATATATTGTAACGTGCATGAACTTTTTTATTTTAGCCGTATTATAAGTTTTGGTTTTTAATAGTATGACCACACACATTGTGTAACAAGGTTAATATATATTTGCAGAACGTCTCATTCCGTTACACGGAGAATGGGCCTTGGATTTACAAGAATCTGGAATTCGGTATCGATTTAGACACTCGGCTTGCTTTAGTCGGCCCCAATGGCGCAGGCAAATCTACTCTACTCAAGTTGCTTTATGGCGATGTAAGTCAAACATCATACAAATATATAAATACTTTTGATGAAACTACATTATGAGTATTATATAAAATATTGTGCTATTCATTTAAAGTTGGTGCCATCTACGGGTATGATCCGGAAGAACTCTCACTTGCGCATCGGTCGCTATCACCAGCACCTTCATGAGCTGTTGGACTTGGATCTCTCGCCACTTGACTATATGATGAAGCAGTTCCCAGAAGTGCGGGAACGCGAGGAGATGCGTAAAATCATCGGCCGCTACGGCCTCACCGGAAGACAACAGGTAAGCTTTTCACACCTGTTGGACCACCTAGGTATACTTACAAAAAAGCTATAGGTTTTCATCACCCGATCTTCATTAATGTTTATTGC
Source organism: Calamotropha paludella (assembly GCA_927399485.1). NCBI lineage: Eukaryota > Metazoa > Arthropoda > Insecta > Lepidoptera > Crambidae > Calamotropha > Calamotropha paludella. Next base: position 23,343,602 of record OV656803.1, on the reverse strand, counting down.
ACATACATTTTAAACATTCGCAAAGTGTTGTAATATTGTAACTAGTCTGGCCATAAATACTGTTACAGAAAAACGTTTTCCTTTTTCCAACTTTTTAATTATGTTGAATTGGGAACGCATTTATTTTTTATTATATATTTTTTAGATTTAGTGCCATTTCACACCTTTTTCGTGTTTATTATTAAATTACAATATAGAATGGGGTGTTAAAGAAGACGGGATTGTAGTGATCGCCTTGCACGAAGTGGGTGAGCCGTCAGTCATATTCCAGACACTTTGAAGGCTTGGTATGACCTGTATGTTCGTATATCGTACTATCAACAGATTCAACAACACATTATCTGTCGAAGGACATAAAAGATCAGCGCAGCCGCGTGCTGTTAGAACTATAAAGGCCGTTTAGGCCAGAATTCGTCGAAACCCCATTAGGAAGCAAAAAATCTTATCTCAAGAAATGAAAATTTCAACTAAGACTCTGTCGCGTATTATAAAACAAGAACTAAAGCTCGAAGCTTATCGTCGATATACAAGACATGCCCTAAATCAATATTTCATTGTTAAAGAGAGTGGATCGATCAAAATGCAAAAAATTGTGAAAAAAATTTCACAAGTGAAGAGCACCACAAAAAGCAAAATGATAAAGTGTAAGCTCACAGTTCTAAAGAAGCTGTTCAAGTGGTTGGAAAGGTACAACGTGGTCATCATCCTGCGTCAGTGATGGTTTTGGATGGTTTTTGTGAAAAGCGAGTGAAAACTTCAGCCAAAGTGTATCAAGAGACAGCCTTGGATCTTGTTGTTAAATCTCTCAGCAATACACTTTTTAAAAATGTACCATGGACTTTCCAGCAGGACTCTGCATCTGATCACAATGCACGCACTAGCCAAGCCTGGCTTGAAACTAACGTTACGGACTTTATAAAAGCTGAGGACTGGCTCTCATCTAGCCCAGATCTCAAATCTTTAAAGCACAAATTATGGTCAGTTTTAGAGGACATGGCCTGCTCTAAATGACGCGGCGACATCGAGTCTCTTAAAAAAATCTCTGGAGCAAGCAGTGGCGAAATTTCCCATGGAAATAGTGTAAATCCATAGATTCGTGGCCAGACAGGTTAAAGGCCTGTATAAAAGCTGAAGGTGGTCATTTCGATTGAATATATTTTTTATAACTATATGTACATATTTATTATACAGCTTTAATAAATATGTACGTATAAGTTTTAGTAATTTTACATAACTTCATAAAAAATGCATTTTCATTTGTAACAGAATTTATGGCCGGACTAGGTAAAGTTATTGTAATTTAAGTGTAATAAACAAATGTTCTTTGTTTATCAGGTTTATAAGTATGTATTAAAATAGGAAAATAGTAGTCTACTGTATTTTTAAACTTTGTATCTTTAACTCTATAAAATTTCATAAGATTTGAAAGTTGGTATGAAATGTGATATCGGAATCGTTACGTGCTAGGTGTGTCCAATGCGGCAGTTGTCAGATGGTCAGCGCTGTCGCGTGGTGTTTGCGTGGCTCGCGTGGCAGACTCCGCACCTGCTGTTAATGGACGAGCCGACAAATCACTTGGACATGGAGACCATCGACGCACTTGCCGACGCAATCAACGACTTTGACGGCGGAATGGTGCTTGTCAGCCACGATTTCAGGCTCATCAATCAAGTATGTAGCACATTTAACTAACCTAACTTTGTCACTCCTTTGGGGCTTAATAATATATTCACTCAGCAAAATGACACTAAAGCTTGACTTTTATGTCAGCCATAAAAATTGATTAACTGTACACAATTGACAAGCTGGCCAAATGTAATATAATAGTTTACTAATTATTTTAAAACTTTGAGCTTAACATATTATTATTTAGTCATCATTTGGCTGGCCCCTCTTGTCTGCCTGTTTCTGTCGGTTCGGTTCATTTCTTGATTATTAGACGTTTTTTTGTTACGTAACATTGAACAATTTTTTCCTAGGTTGCCGAAGAAATTTGGATCTGCGAGAATGGCACCGTTACAAAATGGGAGGGCGGAATCCTGAAATACAAAGATCACTTGAAATCAAAAATCCTGAAAGAAAACGCTGACAACGCGGCAAAGATACGCAAATAGTTAGACGCTACTCGACCCCTCAGCGTTAGCTTCAGCGCTGTCGGGCCGACTATCTCTATTGCACCGCACATTGGCACCTACGACATGGGCGTTAGGCTCTATCTCGTCTGCAGACGTCGCTTCGCCTCAAAAGGGTACATCTGCCAGCTAAAGAAAAACCGTTAAACGAACGGTTGAGCTATACGACGTTAACTACACGTATGGTGCATGAACTTTGTGTACATAAGTCGATGTGTAGTTTGTGGTTTAGTTAAATGATCTAGTTCATGAGTCTTCGTTTTAGCACTTCTAAGATGTTAAAATAATGTTTGACCACTTCAATAAGTTGCGTTGATGTATATTTTGCGAACAGTTTTTCTATATCAACAGATCACGAATTCATGTCTGTTTAATAAATAGATATAACGATGATTCACTTCATAAGCAGAGTGACGTAAATATATTAGTTTGTATCTATAAATTTCGATTAATTAAGAATAACGTCGAAGCGTAGGTTTTCTTATATATTAAAAAAACAAATTTAGCATTGGAGGGCAAGATTTTCAATACAAAGAACATGATTAGTTACTTTTGTGGTGATACCTTTGACCATCTATACTTGTGGATGGGGAGATACAAAATATAAATCTACAACAGCATTATTTTAGCATTTGCTTCACAGTTATAGATGACTTAAATATTAGTTGCGTCTATATATCTGTATTCTTGAATTACTCATGAACTAGAACAGAACAACTTATTTACTATAAATATAGGACTTCATAACCGAAGGTGTCAAAAGAGATAGTCGAGTTCAACAGTGGATAATGGACAATTAATGGAATGTGATACTAATGCCTATTGGAGCATAGTGTTGATAAAGTTAAAAGGCACTGTAGGCAGTCGTTTTTTAGGAAATTTGTAATAGCCACGTAGTGACAACTTCCTAGTGTTATCAATTGTATAAGAAATCGGTTTGATCCATATACTTATAAGCTAAAAGCCTTGCTTCACGAGTTGCGATTTCATAGAACTTTGAGTATTTCTATATAAACCCAGACCCTCATAAGAGATCGTTTGTAACGCGTAAATAAGCAATTAAATTTTTTTTCTCCAACATGTCTTATTGGTATAGATCAATTTATCCTTATGCACAAGTACATCATTAAATAATTTGCTATTGTAACATTATAGTATGGAAAAATGTGACATTTATTATACAACACGTACCATCGTAAGGGACGATATAAATTGTAATTGTTGCAATACTACTTGTAATGATGGTGGATCATTATCCGATAAATGTTCGCGCAAAATACAAATATCTTTATGGTCTCATGAGTGCAACAAATAACAAGTGGGTGTGTCCCCTTGATCTCATTCAGTGGGCAGGGGTTTCAGAACATCTCCACACCAAGCCCCAGAAGGAAAAATTAAAATGTAAAATCCACAAGTTAACTGAACACTACCCAATTGATATTCAAGGTTATGGCTTAATGTGATGTTTGTCAAATTTCTATTATTTGTAAAGGCCTTTTCAAATTATTCGGATCATTAAAGGTGCTGTTTTTCTAAAAAAGGCTGCCGGCAGATGCCGTGTTAGTTAATCCCTTATTACTAGTATATGACTTACCACTATTGATAAACACTAGTTAATTACAACCAGCTGCTGTCGGTCATTTGGTAAAATAATAGGTGTCTTTCATATTTGATAGGGTATTATTTATGTTTAACTGTTTATCTTATTTACTTATTGTAACCCTTTGACACATGACATTATAAAATGTCACTGATTGGCAATATGTTTTTTTTATTAATAACTTTTTGGACAAATATGAGTAAAAGACACCAATTTATGTATTAACTATAATATTTTTATTATTCATATTTCATTGTATGTATGTGTATTACTGGAACAACAGGCTATAAAACGACTAAGTTGTTTTTTTTAAAACCTATTATAAGTAGACGAGAGAGAGAAATGATATTTCGCACTTATTGCTTATTATAATATTAATTAACTACACCAATTATACGTTAAGGGGCTTCAGTCCGAATGGCGAATGTCTATCACGGACGTCAATATAAAGACAATGTGTTGATTGGTTGTTGTTGTTCGTAAAAAATGATTTCTCAGTATTGTAAATGTTAAGACTTAAGTTTTCATACAAGGTATATTGACATAAATTAAAAACGAGAGTTCGATTATGTATGAGGTAGGTGCGTGATCTAATTATTTTCTAGCTTTAAATCTAACTACAAACATGTCTACAGTCACGTTTAGCTAGTATGAGCTCATTACAAAGTCGTCCAATCGTTTGAGTTGCTATTTTCATGGGAGATGTTATAAAAAAACCAATTCTTATTCAACACTGTTAAGACGCTGTTTCTTAACTTATTTTGTATTATTTATATGTTTGGGCTAGTAATTTATTGTACTTTTTTACAGAAATTATATACTCACAAACTAAGAGATTATAGATTAATGGTTTGCATAAGCCGACGTAAAGACGACCGTAACAGACAATCGCACAGATTAAACCATCTTTGGAGTATGTCTCGCGGACTTTTAGCGTCAGTGCAGGCCGAGAGTAGTGCAGAGAACATTGATTAATGACATTTTGGAATCAAATTTAAAAATGTATAAACTTTAACACTTTTTTGCGTGATGCCCCTAGTCCGTAGTTTTCGCGTTATAAATGTTGTCTTCTGCGTTATTCCAGACATGCACTGACTCATGCTTCTTTGAACGAAAGTTTAAAGCTGGGAATGTTTGATTGGATATTTGGTGCGAATAACTTGTGCATATTGATTTGGCAGTCAGAATTACTACTAATACGCTACCTGTGCCAGCTTAACCGATAATATAATGAATGTTTCAGCTTACGGATTCTCATGATGAATATTTTATTAGTAATTTGTAGTTTAACTGTAAAATTAAACGTCGAACTATCGTGTATTCGAATGACCGAGCAATATTGCTATATTCATGAATATACGTTAATATGCGTTTGTGTAGATGTTTAATATATACTATTATATTTCTTATTCACTCACGATAGGTCATTTAGCTCTTATTAGCATCAAATAGTACAGTAGAAAAGTGTCTTAATGGTTATGCTCTAGTGTATATTTTAGATCCAAAGAATCTGTTATGCATATGGACGTGAACATCTATTCTGAATGGTTATAGTGTGAACTGCTTTTATTTGATGCTGATTGTTACTATCCATAATAGTAGTACTAAAAAAAAGTGTTTTTTTTTATATCTTTGCTGTATAATCTATTTATGTATCAATAGGAAAATCAATGTTCTAATGCATTATTCTACTCTGGCCAACCGGCTGGTAGGAAAACTTAGTGGTTCAGGGTGGACCAATTCGTTATAATATAGTAACTATGTATGGTGTAGTTCAAATATACATAGTGCGATTCTCGCCTAACTTAATCGTTATTGTGTGTGCTTGTTATTATATTATTATTGTTTATATGACTAGTTTCGCGCAAAATTATATTTGAATAATAAAAGACAAAATCCACTAATTCGATTTACGGCAGTATTCATAAAAGTATCCATTGAGATTAAATTAAATATTCTGGCTAAGTGATCTGAGACCGTCTGCATCCATGGGCTGTGGATGTCGTTTGCTCTAAGACATACTGGAATCTAAATTTATAAAATGCAACTGACTTCTGAATGCTGCTAGTCCGCCGCGGTCTGCCGTGTCGTTGGGTGGTGATAACTATGTAAATAAAATTAACTTGCGCGTAATATATAGCTATACCAGGACTTCACTTTTTTCTCAGGTGTCTAATGTATTCTTTCAGTTTCTCGTATCATTGAGGTATTGTTTAAAAATTAGTTGAAATTTTGTGCGTATTGTATTTTTTGTATGTAGACGGACATGACAGACACACTCTATTTTATGTCTTAAATATCCAAGATGTGAATCTAGCTGTGTATCTAGTTGTTGTCTTATAATTTTGTCTTCGTTCCTGATTGAGCATTAACATGTACATCACCGCCTCACAGACGCCAACGTGTAATTTATAAAACTATGTAATTTGCTACTTCACAGAGTGCCACTCGTCGAATTTGTGATGTCATTGTGTAAATTAGGCTAGTTGCGATGTAGTCTTGAAGTAGTAGAAATGAGCATCATACCTAACCAATGGAATTGAATTAAGAACAACTACTTCTAGCTTGTTGAAGGTGATTAAGCAATTCGTTGTCTTTGTGATTCAACCAGAGTTAAAACCTTAATGTTACAGCTTACAAGGTTTTAAGTCGTCTACGTTAGTTCATAAAAGTGCTGCTAAAATTTTGTAAAAAATTGAGTCCAACCCAACATTGTAGTTATAACTCTCTTTTAAATACATTCAGTCTATACTCAGATATTTCGATATTGTGTTTTCACCGCTAAATTCTTACTTGCATTGTGCTTGATCTGAGGCAAATTTACATAAATCAATCAATAAATATGGATTCTACAAGTTTTGTTTTTTAGTGTATCCCACCAAACTGATTGAATAAAAATAATCACCGTAATTTCAAAAACTTAAAATCAAAGACTAGTTGCTATGGTTAGATGATTCATTAGCAGTACACTGGTTGAGAATTACAGATGATTATATATTATATTAGCTTTTACTCGGAGCTTCGTCCGATTTAATGTAGACTATCGATTAAAAGTTATATTACTATCCCTCGAGAAGTACTTTTTTTCTGGATAAAAGGTCCCTCTGGCAGTGTAAGCAAACATGATGATTGATTAAGTAGTTAAGGAATGTAAGTTTAACAACAAACTTACTTTCATAGTTATAATATTACACTCGCGAGCAACCAAATCGACTCAAGCCCTAACTCTGAGTATAGACTCTGTTTTCAAGAAAGTTATAGGAGATATTTTTAAAAACTATATATCATCTGAAAGCTCCAAACTGCAGCTTTAATAAGATATCACCATTATCAATATCCGTTCATTATCTTTGTAATTAATGATATCTAAACATAAATACAGGAAAAACAGGAATTTGTGAGAAGATGTTGTGGTTGGGTATTTTAGAAATAAAAGAAAATTGATTAAGAAAATACATAACAATTTAATAAATCAATACTTGGTATTCCCCCCCCTAGCCCTAATCACCGCTTGAAGTCGATTCTTCATTGATCTGATCAACTTTTTGACGTCCTCTTGAGGTATGTTAACCCACTCTTCCAACAATGCTGCCTTCAACTCTTCCACCGTCGAAGGGGCTTGATTTCTGGCTCGTACTCTTCGTTTTAACTGGTCCCATAAATGCTCGATCGGATTCAAGTCTGGACTGAGCGCAGGCCAGTCCATTGTACGCAACTGGACTTCATCCAAAAACTGCTGGGTAATGCGCGCTGTATGACAACGAGCATTGTCGTGCATTAAGACGAAGTCCTCGCCGACAAATCCTTCATAGGGAACAACGTGTTCCAGGAGAATATCGGTGATGTACCGATCAGCTGTAAGCCCGCCTCCTCGGCCTCCACCAGGCACGAAAACGAGCTCCGTCTTTCCCTCTAAAGAGATGCCGGCCCACATCATACAGGAACCACCGCCATATGCTACTGTTTCAGCGAAACAGCATTGGGCAAATCGTTCGCCCGGACGCCTGTAGACTCGGCCTCTTCTGTCGTTGCCATGCAGACACATTCTGCACTCGTCAGTAAAGAGAACCGACTGCCATTGGGCAATGGTCCAATTGACATGCTCTCGAGCAAACTGAAGACGCGCTTGTCGGTGGGCTGCAGTCAATTTGGGCCCCGTCGCAGCCCTTTTTGGAGTGAGATTGGCTGCTCTCAGTCGTCTTCTTATTGTCCACTCGCTTACAGCTACACCACGAACGTGCCTGAGTTGTTGTTGAACATCAACACTCGTCAGATGCCGATTGCGCAGCGATGTTGAGACAATGAAACGGTCGTCTCTGTCAGAAGTACACCGGTGGCGGCTGGTTCTTGGTCTTCGATTGAAGGCCCCGGTCTCTCGAAATCGTCTGTAGACCCGGGACACAGCAGACTGGCTCAAGCGAAGCTGGGCAGCGACTACTCGCTGGCTAAGTCCTTGTTCCAACAAGGCAACAACTTGAGCGGCTTCTTCAGGTGTGGTATCCATGGTAACGTGGAAAAAATGATTGCAATTCTCGGAGATGTGTACATGTCAACTTGTGATAAGCGACTGATAAGGTGTGCCGGTTGCGAGAGCTTTTATAGGGGTGGCAGTTAGCGCAAGTCGCGGATAGCGTAATGAGCAAAACGACTCATAGTGCTATTGATGTAAAAATGAATGCGTTAGATTTAAAAAAAAAAAACAATATTAGTGTTTTATGAAAGCTTGTATATTGAGCTTTCTAATGACAGTCTTTTTTTATAAATACCTTGTATACTTTACGTAAAAACAAAGTTTGTAAGCAGAATGAGGGCTTGAGTCGATTTGGTTGCTCGCGAGTGTAGTTACGAAGATTTTTTTACCGAAATGATCTATAGCCTATCGTTTGCGCAATCACACGTTCTCACCATATACCAAATTTCATCCAAATAGGTCAACCCGTTCTTGAATTATAGAAGGACATTTAAAAAAAAGTAAAATTGGTATCAGTGAGTCAAAAAACGAATAATCATCATTAAATATGCCCAAAGAATAAATTAACAGACAGAACCTACAGATTTATATAGTAGTACTAGCTGACCCAGCCACGCGTTGCTGTGTTATAAATTAAAATGATATCTATCCTATCTTTCAAGTTGGATCAAACTGAAAACGGTGTACAAATTTGATTAAAATCGGTTAAGTAGTTTAGAAGTCCATCACGGACAAACAACGTGATACGTAATTTATATAATATTAAGATAGATATATAGCAGTCATATGTTACCATATATCAAATGACATCGAAATGGGTCAACCCGTTCTTGACTTGAATAGGGACATACAGACAAAAATGGTTTCAGTGAGTCATAAAACGAATATTTATCATAACAATTGTCCAAAAAATAAATGTAATGTGCAAATATGATTGAACGAATAGAATGCGAGATGTTAGCGAAAAATTGATTTCTGTATCCTTTGAACTTGATTATCTAAAGACGCGGACTCAAGATTATATAGGGGAGCCTGGGTACGGTTGAAACAATTTCGCTATAAATGCCCATAGCACTGTCAGTATGCAATGTAGTTATAAATAACACAAAGTGAGAGAGTGGAGTTTTGACTTTAAAATAATATAACAATTTGAGGATTAGGTGCAGTAATTTTAGTATTAGAGGCGTTTATAAGATAGATGTACATTTGTTTCAACCGTCTCCATACTAGGGGCGGTTGAAACAGCGATGAGGGTCAGTTGAAACATAGACAATAATGTGATATAAAATCTGTTTGTTAATGAATAATCAACAAGAATAAGTTTAATTCCAATATGGCACTTTTATCAGTCTTAATCATTAAGTCTTATGTGTATTAACACAAAAGAACATAAATCCGTTTTTTTAGTTCTGCATATGCATTTTCGTAGTGAGTTATATCACACTGACCTCGAGAAGTTTTTCTGATGCGTTGTCTTGGCATCTATAATAAAAAAAAACAAATGTTAAGACTGTTGCAACCAGGGATTCAAAAACACCTTTATAAGGATACACTTTCATAAGGGTTACACATTGAATCTGTTACTGAATTATTCCTGTAGCACTTATTTGGGTGTTTTGAACCTGTTTTGCGACGAACACTTATAAAAGTGTAACGGATATAATGTTTTCTGTTACCAATTTGTTAGAAACTGTTTTACGTTTAATTATCTATGTGTATACACAGTACACCAACATAGGCATTTCAAAGTACCCAAATCATTAGTGAGCTGTAGAATAGTTATGCGAATGTGAACATATTTAACAAATATTAACACTTACCGGTATTTTCTAAAACAGATTCAAATTGTTACAGTTTCTTTCTGTTTAACTTTTCAAACAGAAATGAAAAACAGTGTTCAGACCGCTCTATTCGGATACCGCTAAAATCCCTGGTTGCAACCGTGCCCACAAAAATTGTTTCAACTGTCCCCACCCCCCTCTACCGCGATTACGATGATCGCAGCGTAAACAGAACAACACATAAACAAAAACTAATTTCTGTTACTGAACCTCTTGGAACTAACAATTAAGCTGAAAAACTCGCAGTGCAAATAACATATAGCAACAGAGTAATTTCAAAAAGAAAACAATAAAAAATATTTACTTTTGGTCGACAAAATACAATAGGGTGGCCTAGAAACATACGTGGCGCGCGGAGAGCGACGCGTTACTGCAATACAGGTTCGGACCTGCCTTCCGCGTCTTCCCCCCCTTGTATCCCTCATCACATCGCTTATACTGTGCTGTGAATAGCCGTCGATTGGAAAATTAATGATTCTGCATTGACCGATAGCAATTTTCTATAGCCAGAAATTCAAAGTTATTCCCGATTTTAATCTTGATTATTATGCCAGCATCATCAGGGAGTCTTGTTTCTTAGTCTTTAGCCTCCACCCCTTTATTGGGCACTACGCCGGACGGTGTGGAAGGGAGTTCCACATAACTGAGCAGTACGCGTAACGCATTTTCCTAAGTAACTATACAAAAAAAAGTATCTGTGACGAAAAGAGATCAGATGGGCTGCATTTATTTCAATAAAATATTTCTAAATGAGTGACTTACGAAGCGTTATTAAAAGAAACAGTCATTAATAATCTATTAAAAAAAATATACATGTAAACATTACAGTACAGTAATATGCTGATTTACGCTACCGTTTACTCTACCAGTTATCGAGACCGTCAGTGGCGGATTTGCAGTACTAGCCGCTCTAGGCCCCAGGCCATGGGCCGCCCCTTTCTTAGCACTCATCATTATAGACTAGATACATTAATTCATGAATTTACTGTATTCCCACTTTTAATTGATTCAGAAAAGTGTTTTACTATCTGAATCTTAAGGAAAACGGTGTACAAATTTGATTAAAATCGGTTAAGTAGTTTAGAAGTCCATCACGGACAAACAACGTGACACGTAATTTATATAATATTAAGATAGATATATAGCAGTCATATGTTACCATATATCAAATGACATCGAAATGGGTCAACCCGTTCTTGACTTGAATAGGGACATACAGACAAAAATGGTTTCAGTGAGTCATAAAACGAATATTTATCATAACAATTGTCCAAAAAATAAATGTAATGTGCAAATATGATTGAACGAATAGAATGCGAGATGTTAGCGAAAAATTGATTTCTGTATCCTTTGAACTTGATTATCTAAAGACGCGGACTCAAGATTATATAGGGGAGCCTGGGTACGGTTGAAACAATTTCGCTATAAATGCCCATAGCACTGTCAGTATGCAATGTAGTTATAAATAACACAAAGTGAGAGAGTGGAGTTTTGACTTTAAAATAATATAACAATTTGAGGATTAGGTGCAGTAGTTTTAGTATTAGAGGCGTTTATAAGATAGATGTACATTTGTTTCAACCGTCCCCATACTAGGGGCGGTTAAAACAGCGATGAGGGTCAGTTGAAACATAGACAATAATGTGATATATAATCTGTTTGTTATTGAATATCAACAAGAATAAGTTTAATTCCAATATGGCACTTTTATCAGTCTTAATCATTAAGTCTTATGTGTATTAACACAAAAGAACATAAATCCCTTTTTTTAGTTCTGCATATGCATTTTCGTAGTGAGTTATATCACACTGACCTCGAGAAGTTTTTCTGATGCGTTGTCTTGGCATCTTTAATAAAAAAAACAAATGTTAAGACTGTTGCAACCAGGGATTCAAAAACACCTTTATAAGGATACACTTTCATAAGGGTTACACATTGAATCTGATACTGAATTATTCCTGTAGCACTTATTTGGGTGTTTTGAACCTGTTTTGCGACGAACACTTATAAAAGTGTAACGGATATAATGTTTTCTGTTACCAATCTGTTAGAAACTGTTTTACGTTTAATTATCTATGTGTATACACAGTACACCAACATAGGCATTTCAAAGTACCCAAATCATTAGTGAGCTGTCGAATAGTTATGCGAATGTGAACCTATTTAACAAATATTAACACTTATGAACCGGTATTTTCTAAAACAGATTCAAATTGTTACAGTTTCTTTCTGTTTAACTTTTCAAACAGAAATGAAAAACAGTGTTCAGACCGCAGTAGTAGGGATTCGTGGGTTCTGGCGCACTTATTTCTAACGCATTTTTGTCGAACTTCGGTGAAGGTCTGCTAAAAAAAGTGAAACACCCCATCTAAAGCGTTTGCGCTGGGTCCCAGAGCGCTACGAGCTCTCGTTTTTGCTGTATGGCTTCTCTTTCTAAAGCTAATCGCTTATCTAATCACCTATTCCGATTCCATTATTCCCGACCCTTCCTCATTGTTAATTACCTCATTACTTAAGCACCCTTTTGTACTATGCTCGGCTCGCTTTCTTTGTATTGCTAATAGCCTACTGTGGCCGAGGTTATGGGGCCTTGGATATCATTAGGTTTGCAATATTCCAATGCTGCCTAGCCGAACTTTCTCATACCTACTGTTTTAGATGAATCTGTCAGGTGTTCAGCCAATCAGAGGGTTTGTGGGTTCTGGCGCTAGTAGTAGGGATTTGTGGGTTCTGGCGCTTCAGGATACTAGCGCATAAAACAAGCTCCGGGTGAGCTTGTTTTATGCGCTCCACTAACCTAACCCAACCAGTTTCTTGAATGATTGTCATAGGCAACCTAACCTCGCATGCTTTTCATAGGAAACCTAATCTAACCTATCCTAACCTCTACCTTGAATTATGCTTTTCATAACAAGCTAACCTAACCTAACCCGTACCCTGTATGCTTGTTACAGAAAGCCTAACCTAACCTAACCCGTACCTTGTATGCTTGTTTGTTGAATAAAACCATTTTCTACCAGCCTTTAAAACTTCATAAATTAAACAACCAAGTCATGTTGCTAAACACATTTATTCAAAAATCATATTAAACATCTTACTTATAATTAAATCATTACTTATTCTATTGACAGTAGAGAATTCATTTACAAAATCGTTCATCAATACACCATACATTTTTGCATAAAGAAATACTAGACAATATTTTCCACATACTGACGTAAAGTAACTTTGCAGTTGCTTATGATTGTATACCCACTTCTTTGTATTTTTTTCCAAGAACAATTTATGAAACCCCACCGGTTTTCGTCCGAAAGAATCAAAGTACTCGCCAACTCCATTACTATCAATGTGAATACCCACCCAGTGAGAACCAGGCTTGGAATCCGGATCCAAATTGGCTACAATGAAAGCAGGTAATTGAACAATCATAGGCAATCTGTTCGCTGCAAATACATTAGATGTTAATCTGTTATCAATTTTACTCATAAAGTATTTTATTTCTTGACTATCCATCATAGCTCATGTTAGCGGTACGATAGAATTCGTATTTCCAATTGAATGGAATTGTATGCTCCACCCGTATTTAACTATTGTAATCGACACTCACATCGCGGTTTTTGTTAATTTCCACAACATTATCGAACTCTGCATAAATAATACAATTGAGTGTTGTTGTCAAAGCTGTATCAAAGCGAACCTCTAGTCTTACACTTCCATGTCTAACTAAGTTCCAATGTGAGCTCGAACTGGCCGAAAGATCTGGAGTTAAGTCAAAAGCTAATAAACAGTATCCTCCTCCATAGTCTTCTCTTGCTATTGAATTGCCTTCGTTCAAAAAGTGAATGCCGGTGCCAGAAAACAATGTTTGATAGGTCGATGTAATCAATCCATCTTTGAAGGATGGTTGTAATGTTTTTGAATGGACCTGTTGGCCATCCACATATAAACTAAATAAATTTATACCATGGTTATCAAAATTAAATGGATTCTGTGTTATACAGCCAGTAAATGCTGAATTTTTAATAAAGCCTATAATACATCTTTTAGGTACTTGTCCGAGGAATATGTTATCCAAAGTTTTGCCTTGAACTCCCGATGGAATAGTTAGAACTTTAACTTCAGCTCGAGTAATCGGATATTTAGCTGTTGTCGTTGCTAAGACTTTTTGATGTGCTATTAGGACAGATGGATTTATTCGAGCCTTACGAACAATGAGACTGGCGTCAGTGACTTCATTCCATTGCTAGAAAACAATGTTTGATAGATCGACTCTACACCATTTAGTAAGAACTATGACTACCTCATTTGTAATCGCAAAAATATTCCATTACTGATGACTGTCCCTGTTATTGTTGCAATCATAATGGTGAGCTACCTCATTACTTATCTAATTACCAACTAATCACCTAAACTTTCGTTTTTGCTACTATGGGCTACTGATATTACTGCATTCCAACGATACGGAAGCACTATAAAACGCTTAGAACAAACTAGAGCTACATCAGTACTTTAATATTTGTGTGTAGTGCAAAGTGTTGTGCTTCTGAAGTCTACAAAATGTCGGTAAGTGACCTTTATTTTTTTCTTTTTTATTTACTTGTTCTTACAATGCTTTGATTTTAATGTATGAGCAAGATTGTGTGTATTAAGTTGAGTTATTTGTATTGTTGCAGTACTCTCCAAATGACATAATCGATGATCAAGAATGCAATACATTAAAACACTTTTATTACCCAATATCTGATAGTCAAGAATCTTCTCCCATGCCGGTAAAAAGAAAAGCAAATACTCCCGACCTTGATGCCTTCTTTGACCAGAAGGCTAAGAAGAAGAAAGTTTCTTCGACCGTGGGACGTAGTTGTCAGGGGGGCGGAGTTTCATGCATATCATCAAATGAAGACGATTTGAAAACTTCGACACATTTGATAAAAATCGAATTATTTGATTTGAAAAAACTTTCTAAAATACCTTTACAAGAACATTGGAAGCACGCAGAAGTTCGTGTAAAATATTATACGAATGAAAATAATATCAACTTTAGTAAAACCAAGGAAGTGGTTTACAACATAACTAAAGGAATTGCAGAGAAAGCGGGCTGCAAAAAATACCATTTCAACTCATGAGCACAATAAGCTCATTTACTAATGATTATTCAACTAATTTAGGATACCTTTTATCATTATAAGTATTGAATTTTTATGCATATAAATACCACTTTGCCTTCTATAAGAATCACTAATTTCAATCGAGATGTCGTTCAACATGGACACTATAGAAAGCGAGGACAGCTTTGAACAAGAAATGTTCAAATTATGTCAAGAAATTGAAGATATTCAATACGTACATGAAACAACGCAAAGATTTTGGGAGCTGTGCTGTTTTGAAGGAAACGAGAACAATACACCTAGGTGAGCTTTACCTATATTATTTCTTATTTTCACTACCAAACAATACTTTTTTTAAGAATAGACGTTTAGTATTTTATTGATTTTTCTCTCGTAACTTCTAATCGTCGACTTTCTCATAATATTTTGACATTTATTTTATGTTACATGTTTTTCATTTCAGTAATAGTCTCCAATCTGGGAGGGGAATCAAAAGAAAAGCAGAAGATCATTTAGAAGCTGGACCATCCAATTCATCTGCTTTGCCGGACGAAAGTCATAGTGAGCGAACTTTATGTGAAGCGTGTAATGTTTGGGTGAGAAAAAAATACTTTGCTAACCATTTAAAGAGTAAAGCTCATAAAAACAAAGTCATTTCAACATGTCAGGAATTGAATAATGTAAGTTTGATTGACTCTGCTTTTGGATCTCGTGTTAGAACATATAGAATATATTTAGGTAGCCAAGAGACATTAGAAACCCCCGAAAAGTTTTTGAATAATAATAAAGACAAAATTATCTTCTTGCTCAAATCATGCTTAGATGAATTGACTTTAATTAAAGTGAATTTTATCATTCATGCTGATTTCACCCAGGAAACCAAAGATTTAAAAAACACTTTTGATTTTCAAAGTATGAATTACACATTTGCCCTAGGAGACGAATTGAAGCTCTTATGCATAAAATCTGCGAATACTTTTCTGTCAAAATGAGTGACTTCGAAAAAAAAGATAGTGGATGGACTTTGAATAAAATACAATATTTAGATATGAACATAAATAAATTTAGTCCTTTAAAAGGATCATCGTATATAGAAGTACCGAAAGATATACAAAATAAAAAGGCGGTCATAAATGTCAAAAATAAAGATTACGAATGTCTTAGGTGGGCTCTACTATCTGCTTTGTACCCGGTGTCAAAAGATGCTAACAGAATATCTTCGTATTTACCTCATAAGAGCAAATTAAATTTTTGTAATATAAGATTTCCAGTAAAATTACAAGACATTAAAAAGGTTGAGCTTTTGAATAATATAAGTATAAATGTTTTTGGATTAGAGTACAATTCTAACACTAAATCAAATACCGTAATTGGTCCTCTACACTTCACAAAAACGAGGAAGGAGCAGCACGTAAATTTGTTGTACTTAACTAACGGTTCCAATGGTCATTACTGCTTCATTAAAAACCTGTCACGACTTGTTAGCAAACAAGTAACTGGTCGAAATGAAGCAATCCATATTTGTGATGGATGCCTTCTACATTTTGCAACACTAAAAAAATTAAATGATCATCAGAAACATGACTGTGCTCATATTGTTACAGAAGTTCCAAGCTCTCAAAAAACTTTTAAAAATTGGTTCAATGAGAACCAGCCATCTGACAAAATTTTATTTAATCAGTTTGAGCGAAAACTTAAATTACCTTTTGTTATTTATGCAGATTTTGAATCGTTCCTTAATCCGATTCACACTTGTGATCAAGATCCTACAAATGCGTATACAAATAATGTTCATAAACATAATGTTTATAGTTATGGTTATTACTTGAAATGTTCCTATGATGATAAACTGTCGAAATATCATTCATATACCGGCCCCGACTGTGCTAGACATTTCATGGAAAGCATAAGTAGTAATATTTCGAATATTCAAAGAAGAATATTTTTTCATAAACCTTCTTCCGCATCGTTTCAAACTGAACACGTTAAAACAGATCATTCCAAAACTTGTTTCATATGCAGTAATGATTTAGGTTCTGACTCTGTAGAATATTTTGAATGGTCTACTGGTAAATTTCAAGGAATGGTGCACTCCCTATGCAAAACTAAATTTAAATATCCACGTTACATACCTGTATTTTTACATAACTTGAGTAATTACGATGCGCATTTTATTGTCCATGCCTTAGACTTTCAACAAGGTGTGGTAGATGTAATTCCTCAAAATAAAGAGAAATACATCTCATTTTCTAAACAAATTTTTGTGGACGGACAACAAATAAGTATACGTTTTTTAGATTCCTTTAAATTCATGTCTTCCAGCTTAGATAGTCTGGCCAAAAATCTAAAATTGGATGAATTCACAGAACTAAAAAAGCAATTTCCCCTTTATGAGGACTTTAAACGTTTAATCAGAAAGGGGATATTTCCATACGAATTCGTGAAGTCATTTGATTCTTTAGAGAGTTCAACACTTCCCACCAAAGAAGATTTTTACAATTCCTTAAGCGATAGTAATGTTTCTGATGAAGACTATGCTCATGCTCAAGATGTTTGGAATCATTTTAGATGTGAAACAATGCTTGACTATTCAAATTTATATTTAAAGACAGATGTAATGCTACTAACAGACATATTTGAAAATTTCCGTAATATTTGTTTAGCAACATATGATTTGGATCCATCACATTATTACACTGCACCTGGGTTGAGCTGGGATGCGATGCTTAAATACACTGATGCTAAGTTAGAGTTATTAACTGACTTTGATAAAATAGCTTTCATCAAAGCTGGCATCAGAGGAGGAATATCGCAATGTAGTAATCGATATGGAAAGGCTAACAACATGTATTTGGAAGATTACAATCCAAATGAACCTACATCTTTCATAGCTTATTTTGATGCTAATAATTTATATGGGTGGGCTATGTCTCAATATTTACCTACCGGAAATTTTGAATGGGAAAATACTAAAGTTGATTTTAACATATCCGACACATGTGATTATGGTTATATTCTGGAAGTAGATCTTGAATATCCCAACGATCTGCATGATTTACACTCTGATTTACCACTTTGTGCGGAAAACATAGTTATCGGCGAATGTAAAACACAAAAGTTAGTCCCGAATTTAAACAATAAAACTAAATATGTAATTCATTACAGAAACCTCATACAATGTGTTAATTTAGGGTTAAAGTTAACTAAAGTGCATAGGGTGTTGAAGTTTAAACAGAGTCCATGGCTAAGAAAATATATTGATTTAAACACGCAGTTAAGAACACAAGCAAAAACAGATTTTGAAAAAGACTTTTATAAATTAATGAATAACGCTGTTTTTGGCAAGACCATGGAAAATATAGAGAAACGGGTAAATGTGAAATTAATTACTCACTGGGATAGCAGAGGTAAAGTGCAAGGTGCCCAATCATTAATATCTAAACCAGAGTTTCATAGTTTAAGTATATTTTCAGAGAACTTGATTGCAGTTCAATTGCGCAAAACAAAGTTGTACTACAACAAGCCAATTTATTTAGGGTTTTGTATTTTAGATATACTAAAACCCTTATGTACGACTTTCATTATAATTACATGAAGAAAAAATTTAAAGAAAATGTTAAGTTATTATATACTGATACAGATAGTCTTATTTATCAATATTTTACAGAAAATTTATATTTTGATATAAAACCTGACCTAAATGAATTTTTTGACACTTCTGATTATACAGAAGATAATATCTTTGGTTTCCCTAGGTTGAATAAAAAAAGGTTAGGTTTCTTTAAAGATGAAAACAATGGAAAAATATTAAAAGAGTTTGTGGGGTTGAGGTCTAAATTGTATGCAATAACAGTAGAAGATAAATTCATTGCACGAGCGAAAGGAGTGAATAAATGTGTAACAAAGAAAATGAATATGAATAACTACAAGCAATGTCTCTTCGATAAACAAATCAAATTTTCAAAAATGTATAGATTCCGGACAATAAAACATGTAATATTTACTCAAAAAATTAACAAAACTAGTCTATCGTATAACGACACAAAAAGATGTATTTTACCCAACTCCACAGACACACTAGCATGGGGGCATTATAAATTAAGAAATATTTTGTAAGTTGTTTTCTGTGACTTTCTTCATTTTTATGGTAATGTATTATATAATTAAGATTTTTTGTTCAATAATCATTTTAAAACTTACCGCTATTTTGTAGACTTCAGAAATATAACACTTTGTACTTAGACACACTTCTTAATATTTTGTGATTTAGATTTAAGATATTTAGTATAATAAATAATTTACTATCTGAAAAATTTGAGTATTTTTAAATCAATCCACATTTCCTTATCCATTCATTCCTAACATAGATTTTAAACAAGCAAGACATAGATTTTGTTCAACATGAAACATTTTATTCATCCATTCACAGCTATTGTGGCTGGTCCAAGTGGATGTGGTAAATCTAATTTTGTTACTACTTTCTTAAATTGTGTGAATGATGTTTGTGATCAAACATTTCATAAAACATTATGGTGTTATGATGAAATGCAGCCACTGTACAATTTAAGTAATGTGGAATATGTCCAAGGAATACCCGATTTAAGCATGTTTGATGGTAAACTACCTCAACTGCTTATCATAGATGACCTAATGAGAGAATCTGACGGCAGGATAGTCGATATTTTTACAAAAGGCAGTCATCACAGAAATCTTAGTGTATTTTACATAACCCAGAATTTATTTCATCAAGGGAGAGGTCAACGTGACATATCATTAAATGCTAATTATATAATTTACTTTAAAAACCCAAGAGACAAGACGCAAGTCAGATATTTAGCTCGTCAAGTATGTCCAGAAAATACAAAATTTATTGAAGAAGCTTATAAAGATGCCACCAAAGTTGCTCATGGATACTTAATGATTGATCTGAAGCAAAATACTGATGACAGCTATCGAATCAAAACGAATGTACTTTCTTCAACAAAATATTGCACAGTCTATATTCCCAAGAAAAGCTATAAATAGTCGCATCACATACAATGCTAATCATTGTGAAACCATGCATAGGAGAGTAAAAACGCACCAACATCTATTGAAAGCATTACATACTCTGAAACCAAAATATCAAAAACTGATATTGAAAGCATGTGATGAAGAAGAAGTAAACGTTATCTGCGAGTGCATCTACAACATTTTAAAAGGTAAAATTCCACTTAACGAAAAGGAAAAGAAACATTTAAAGAAATATAAACACATTTTACGGAAAATTATATCCAAAGGTAAAAATATAGCAAGAAAAAACATCATCGTGCAGAAAGGGGGAGCCTTTCTACCCATAATACTAGGTGCTGTGATAAACGGTTTACTGTCTTCGATAATAAATTAAACATGCAGCACGCGAAAAAAATGTTACTTGTAGAGCCGGAACTTATGAACAAACTAAAGGCTCATAATATTCACGAACCTGACAATTCATTATCACGACTCGATGATGAAATGCAAAAAATCTTAAAGAGTTCACTTAATGATCACGAAAAATGGGCTTTGTATTCTCAAGTTTTGCAACGATATTTACACGTTGTTGAAGAAGGTAGAAAACCACTTAAAATTTCATTATTGACCGATACCGATGATGAAACAGTGAGGTCTGATGATACTAAAGATACAATTAAAGAAGAAAAACAAGAGGGTACCATTCCAGTTGTAAAACCTACTCCGATCAATGAAGATGTGACCCGTCAAAATAAAGGAACGATCGCTATTAAATATCAAAACAGTCCGTCGAAAATACTTGAATTGATCCCTAAAACTTACAAAAAAAGAGGTGGAGTATTGTTGCATTATATCTTACAAAGTCATCCGAAAATCTGGTGGAAAGAGAATGGAGAAGTAGTTTTAAATAATACAGTTGTACCTGGAAGCAATATATTCGATTTAGTAAGTGATTTTGTGAGACCACTTAAACGCCCAAAACCGGTGGGCTGGGAAAAATTTGCATCGGCGTTAGTGGACATACGAGTACCTTTTTCCTGCATTGGTAATCCTACATCTCTAGAATATATGACACAGTTGCAGACGAAAGAGCTGATACAAAGTGATAAGGACACTGATTCGGACACTCAATACTCAACTCCTGTGACAACTACTACTAATAAAAGGTCAAAAAAAACGATTGCTTGGGAAAAATGGAGCCCCTACTAGATTTAGCAAACATTTACTATGATGTTTCACATCCCGCTGGATTTAGTAGCATAAATAATTTAGCCAAAGCAATGAAAGGCAAATTGAACCGCGATGACGTAAAAACTTGGTTACAGTCGCAAGAAACTTACACACTCCATAAACCTATTCAAAAACGATTCCCAAGAAATAAGTATATTTTATCTAATTATAATGAACTATGGCAAGCTGATTTGAGCGACATGCGTACATATAGTAAATATAATGATGGTTATAAATATATTTTGTGTGTTATTGATGTATTTAGTAAATATGCCTTTGCACGAGCAATGAGAAGTAAGACCTCTGAAGTTGTCAAAAGCTGTTTTGAGAGTATATTTGCCGAAGTTAATGCCACTCCTCGTCACATTCAATCTGACAAAGGTACAGAGTTTGTATCAAAAGTTGTTAGGGACTATTTCAAAAGTAAAAATATTAATTACTACACAACAAACAATCCTGACATAAAAGCTAGTGTTATTGAAAGGTTTCAACGAACTCTCAAAACTAAGATGTGGCGTTACTTTACTTATAAAAATACGTACAAATACATCGACATCTTACAAGATTTAATAAATTCATACAACCATAGCTTTCACTCCAGCATAAAGATGTGTCCATGCGAAGTGAACAATGACAATATTATGACCGTTTGGGAAAATTTATACGGAGCTAAGAAAAAGAACATACAGATAAATGAATATCCATCACTTCGAATAGGTGATCATGTTAGAATAACTAAATATAAACATATATTTCAAAAAGGGTATGAAACCAATTGGAGTGATGAAATATTTGTGATCAATTCCATTATTGAACGGGCTCCTTGGGTTGTATACACATTAAAAGACTTGGAAGGTGAACCAATCACAGGAACGTTTTACACAAAAGAGCTACAAAAAGTTGTCTATGATCCCTCCACTAAATATAAAATAGATAAAATTATACGATCACGACGCATTCAAGGTAGAAGAGAAGTGTTAGTCAAATGGAAAGGTTATCCTAACAAGTTTAATAGTTGGATCCCGGTATCAGATTTAGAAGAGACATGAGCGAGGACAGTTTTTATTTAACTCTTTTGAGCAATAGTTCAACTTCATACTATCCAGAAAATACAACCGCCAATTTCTTAACAAAACTACCAAAAACTATAAAGTTAGAAGGTGAATGGGACGTTGGTTTGGTGGAGTTTCATTATCCATGTACAATGTTTAATGTACAAGAACATGAAAACATTATATACATAAAGAAAAGAACACTCGTACAAGATGCCCAGGATTCAAAAAAGGAGCTAAATATAATTGCAGAATTCAAGTCTCATATTCCAGCAACGACGTATGACAGTATTAATAATTTTTTAAGTGCCTTTAATGAACACTCATTGTTGAAAAATCATTTTAGACTAAGGTATGATGAAATATCGAAGCTGGTTACAGCAACTCGTCATAACACAGACTTGATATCTGTAATGTTATCACCTCAATTGAGTCTTCAACTAGGTTTTGCACCTCATGTCGACTTAGTAGCAAAACCGAATGGAAAATATCCGATTAATTTATATTTAGGGTTACCATCCCAACTCTTCATTTATTCGGATATTATTCAACCGCAAATAATAGGTGATGTGATGGCATCGTTGGTACGAATCATACCTTTGGATCCAACAAAGTACATCTACGGAGCATACAAAGTGCACACATTTTCACCCGCACACTATTTACCAGTTATGCGCAGAGAATTTGATACAATAGAAATAGATATAAGAACAAGCGTGGGTGGTAGAGTTCCATTTCAGTTCGGTACATCGTGTGTTAAACTACATTTTCGGCGCATAAGATGAATAGAGCAATAGTTAATAGCCCTTGTCCGTATCAGAATTATTATTCTCATCAGGCAGGATCTGGAGTTGGGATTATATATAAGGGCGCTGCTCATCAACGTGGACACGGTATTGGAAGTTTCTTAGGAGGTTTGTTTAGGACCGTTCTTCCTTTGTTATCCAATGGACTTCGAACTGTAGGAAAAGAAGCTCTTAGTGCTGGGGTTGGATTATTATCAGATATGGTGAACTCGCATCCCGTTGAAGAGTCAATAAAGTCGCGTTTCAAAAATGCTACAACCAACTTGAAAAGAAACGCCGATGATAAAATAGACTCACTTATGCGCGGGTCTGGGTATAAAAGAAGCAGAAAGTCGAGCTTGTCACTCATTTCACGTAAAACACTGCGAGGAAGTCGGTCTAAATCATCCAAGAAAACAAAATTTGAAGATATTTTTTCAAACTAAAATAGTGAATAACTATGTCTTTTTTACATAATCATTCATGTGAATGTGCCAAGTCAGAGTTGGATTTATTCGCTTTACCATCAACTCAAACAAGTATTGAAAGTGGACAATGGATCCATTATAAACCAATTTCATCATTAAGTGATGATGGTCCATTAGAATTTCAAGTGCCTGGTACTGGTGATGATTATATAGACTTGTCGCATACCATGCTTCATATAAAAGCAAAGATTGAATATTCTGCTTCAAATGATGTCCAAGGAACTACTCGAATTGCGCCAGTTAATAATTGGTTACATTCTCTATTCAGTCAATTAGATGTGTACTTAAATCAAAAACTTGTGTCTCCCCCAAATAATACATATGCATATCGTGCATATTTGGAAACTTTACTTAACTACGGCCCTGCAGCAAAAAACTCTCATCTGACCTGTGGTTTGTGGTATGGTGACACTCCTTACAAAATGGACGCTACAGATGACACAAATAAAGGATTTACCAAGAGACAGGAGTTAGTAAAATTAAACGAAGATATTGATATGATCGGTCATTTACATGGAGATATTTTTAACCAAGAAAGATTCTTACTAAATGGTGTAGAGATGCGTGTCAAATTAGTTCGTAGCAAAGAAACATTCAATTTAATTTGTAATACATCTGATGCCAAAATTAAGGTTAAAATCACTGACGCCAGTCTCATTGTTCGTAAGGCTCGAATAAATCCATCTGTCCTAATAGCACATCAAAAAGTCTTAGCAACGACAACAGCTAAATATCCGATTACTCGAGCTGAAGTTAAAGTTCTAACTATTCCATCGGGAGTTCAAGGCAAAACTTTGGATAACATATTCCTCGGACAAGTACCTAAAAGATGTATTATAGGCTTTATTAAAAATTCAGCATTTAATGGCTGTATAACACAGAATCCATTTAATTTTGATAACCATGGTATAAATTTATTTAGTTTATATGTGGATGGCCAACAGGTCCATTCAAAAACATTACAACCATCCTTCAAAGATGGATTGATTACATCGACCTATCAAACATTGTTTTCTGGCACCGGCATTCACTTTTTGAACGAAGGCAATTCAATAGCAAGAGAAGACTATGGAGGAGGATACTGTTTATTAGCTTTTGACTTAACTCCAGATCTTTCGGCCAGTTCGAGCTCACATTGGAACTTAGTTAGACATGGAAGTGTAAGACTAGAGGTTCGCTTTGATACAGCTTTGACAACAACACTCAATTGTATTATTTATGCAGAGTTCGATAATGTTGTGGAAATTAACAAAAACCGCGATGTGAGTGTCGATTACAATAGTTAAATACGGGTGGAGCATACAATTCCATTCAATTGGAAATACGAATTCTATCGTACCGCTAACATGAGCTATGATGGATAGTCAAGAAATAAAATACTTTATGAGTAAAATTGATAACAGATTAACATCTAATGTATTTGCAGCGAACAGATTGCCTATGATTGTTCAATTACCTGCTTTCATTGTAGCCAATTTGGATCCGGATTCCAAGCCTGGTTCTCACTGGGTGGGTATTCACATTGATAGTAATGGAGTTGGCGAGTACTTTGATTCTTTCGGACGAAAACCGGTGGGGTTTCATAAATTGTTCTTGGAAAAAAATACAAAGAAGTGGGTATACAATCATAAGCAACTGCAAAGTTACTTTACGTCAGTATGTGGAAAATATTGTCTAGTATTTCTTTATGCAAAAATGTATGGTGTATTGATGAACGATTTTGTAAATGAATTCTCTACTGTCAATAGAATAAGTAATGATTTAATTATAAGTAAGATGTTTAATATGATTTTTGAATAAATGTGTTTAGCAACATGACTTGGTTGTTTAATTTATGAAGTTTTAAAGGCTGGTAGAAAATGGTTTTATTCAACAAACAAGCATACAAGGTACGGGTTAGGTTAGGTTAGGCTTTCTGTAACAAGCATACAGGGTACGGGTTAGGTTAGGTAAGCTTGTTATGAAAAGCATAATTCAAGGTAGAGGTTAGGATAGGTTAGATTAGGTTTCCTATGAAAAGCATGCGAGGTTAGGTTGCCTATGACAATCATTCAAGAAACTGGTTGGGTTAGGTTAGTGGAGCGCATAAAACAAGCTCACCCGGAGCTTGTTTTATGCGCTAGTATCCTGAAGCGCCAGAACCCACAAATCCCTACTACTAGCGCCAGAACCCACAAACCCTCTGATTGGCTGAACACCTGACAGATTCATCTAAAACAGTAGGTATGAGTAAGTTCGGCTAGGCAGCATTGGAATATTGCAAACCTAATGATATCCAAGGCCCCATAACCTCGGCCACAGTAGGCTATTAGCAATACAAAGAAAGCGAGCAGAGCATAGTACAAAAGGGTGCTTAAGTAATGAGGTAATTAACAATGAGGAAGGGTCGGGAATAATGGAATCGGAATAGGTGATTAGATAAGCGATTAGCTTTAGAAAGAGAAGCCATACAGCAAAAACGAGAGCTCGTAGCGCTCTGGGACCCAGCGCAAACGCTTTAGATGGGGTGTTTCACTTTTTTTAGCAGACCTTCACCGAAGTTCGACAAAAATGCGTTAGAAATAAGTGCGCCAGAACCCACGAATCCCTACTACTGACCGCTCTATTCGGATACCGCTAAAATCCCTGGTTGCAACCGTGCCCACAAAAATTGTTTCAACTGTCCCCACCCCCCTCTACCGCGATTACGATGATCGCAGCGTAAACAGAACAACACATAAACAAAAACTAATTTCTGTTACTGAACCTCTTGGAACTAACAATTAAGCTGAAAAACTCGCAGTGCAAATAACATATAGCAACAGAGTAATTTCAAAAAGAAAACAATAAAAAATATTTACTTTTGGTCGACAAAATACAATAGGGTGGCCTAGAAACATACGTGGCGCGCGGAGAGCGACGCGTTACTGCAATACAGGTTCGGACCTGCCTTCCGCGTCTTCCCCCCCCTTGTATCCCTCATCACATCGCTTATACTGTGCTGTGAATAGCCGTCGATTGGAAAATTAATGATTCTGCATTGACCGATAGCAATTTTCTATAGCCAGAAATTCAAAGTTATTCCCGATTTTAATCTTGATTATTATGCCAGCATCATCAGGGAGTCTTGTTTCTTAGTCTTTAGCCTCCACCCCTTTATTGGGCACTACGCCGGACGGTGTGGAAGGGAGTTCCACATAACTGAGCAGTACGCGTAACGCATTTTCCTAAGTAACTATACAAAAAAAAGTATCTGTGACGAAAAGAGATCAGATGGGCTGCATTTATTTCAATAAAATATTTCTAAATGAGTGACTTACGAAGCGTTATTAAAAGAAACAGTCATTAATAATCTATTAAAAAAAATATACATGTAAACATTACAGTACAGTAATATGCTGATTTACTACCGTTTACTCTACCAGTTATCGAGACCGTCAGTGGCGGATTTGCAGTACTAGCCGCTCTAGGCCCCAGGCCATGGGCCGCCCCTTTCTTAGCACTCATCATTATAGACTAGATACATTAATTCATGAATTTACTGTATTCCCACTTTTAATTGATTCAGAAAAGTGTTTTACTATCTGAATCAATTAAAATTTTCTGAGATTTCAAGGATGATTGGACATTTAAATAAAACATTTAAAACGGTTTTGTTTTTAATAAAATAAATGTTTTACAGTGTGTTACAAAACTCGTCTGCACTTAAGCGCAGCAAAATCATTAATTAAATCTTCGCAATCCAATTTTCTTAAAAATCATCTTTTATGTTAAGCAAAGCAAGATTGTTTAACCTCTGCTTCGTCATTGTTGTGCGTAAATAGTCAAATAATTTCCATTGTGGATTGATACAAATTTTTCGTCGTGTCCTTTGAAAGGCAAAGCACGTGATGCAAGCGCTTTTACGCATGCAACTACTCGTTTCAGAATGTTTTTCCAGTAATTTATTTCTTCATCTAATTGCATTGTTAATGCGCGGTCAATGCGACCGAACACGTTGCTTCGTTCATTCATATGCAGAACTGATAATTTGTGAGTAGACGAATTCTCATGAGTTAACACTCCTTAGCGGTACGTATCATAAAATTGAGACCAAGGTTTAGTGCGACTCTTTGGTATATCCACCATGTAACGGTGTCGCCAATTTGTAAGTCTGGTTGTCCGATGAAAAAATGGGGACGGCGGAACAAGGTTGTGCAATTCAGCTGCACACTCTCCGAAATGTATCCTATAAAATACGGATAGGCTTGCTACCTTTCGTCTATGCTCAAGGCTTTTGAGCTTTTTACAGAAAAGATCTTCATTGCCGATGAGCCTCTTGGCCCTCCTCTCGATGGACTCAAGCGTCTGGAGCTGGTATCGGGCGGATCCGTCCCAAAGATGAGAACAATACTCCATACACGATCATGGCACATCTTCGGCTTGTCTTCTTTTGATATACTTACCACATCGATCAAAGTATTTTCACTTGAAGACACTGCAGAATCATCAGTTGACGGAGCGCCACTACTACTTGGAACGTCGAGTGTTGGATCAATGATAGGATCTTTAATATATGTAGACGGTTTTCCAAAGCGTAATAACAATAGGTACCTACCTATTTTTCCTAGATGACTTATATTAAACTAAACGTACGAACTATTTTATATGTACGATGTACGAAATTATTTATACTTTTATACGCAATAATAGTGATTTAGGAAGATTATAACCATACGGTACGCGAGCCTTTAAAATATTAAGTTACTTTGCATTTAATATAGTTATTTTCTTGTCAATCTTGTTATCATCAATAATTTTTTTATCACGATTTGCCACCCTTAATATATGGCCGCCCTAGGCCCGGGCCTATTGGGCCTTAGGGCAAATCCGCCACTGGAGACCGTGGTCCTTGTTTAACAATCGCTTATTATGCAAATATCCACCTTGTAATCTTCTTACTTTCACATTCCAAATTCAAATGTTTGAAATCTTACTTCTTTTTTAATGTCTCAAATGTCACGTCAGAGTAAGAATACAAAATTACAAATATCATAATTTATGTCGTGTGGTGTGAAATTCCCGTAAATTTAGTTTTTAACGACATGGGCTTTGCTTCGAACTGTGCAAAGTCTAGTTAGTCAATCTGGTAAGAGTTTATGAGTTTTTGTCTGGCTACCTACCTAGTGTTCCTATGAACATAGTTCCATATGCAGAATGCTTTCACGCATAGGTACACATGCATTACAACGAAAAAAAATAAAAAATTGTACCGCAGGTATATTGTATTGGTTATTTTGGAAACTTATTTCTATAATTATTAACGTTCTCACAATTAAGACCTAGACATTTCGTAAGCAACTATAGCTAATGCTTATGTTAGGTACTGACTACTGTTTATGTATCTAGAATCTATTACACACCTTATAGGGATAATACATTTTTGGTTACCTTTACAATTGACTTGTATAAAAATTGCCATAATTCAGTCTAATCGTACTTAACAAGTAAACTGCTTTTCTTTACAAACTAGCTAGCTAGTAGTGCTGTGATGCACGACGTTAGGAAGTCCTGATTTCCTAACGTCGATTTCTTCGACGTAGATTTTTTTCGAACTCCGATAAGATACCTTGCTCATTTCTAATTCAGTAGTCAGATGATGCGTATCGCATCATCTGCACCAACACGCTCCTCAGTTCTTGAGTTTATTTATGTTATTTTAATATTCCATCAATTTACAGCATCTGGCTAACAATCAGTCGAGTCCACATTTTAATACGACATGTCTGATAAAGACAAGAAAAAGGGGAAAGAAGAGAAGTCTCACGATACATCAGCTTTTCTGAAGGATTTTATTGCTGGAGGTATATCTGCTGCGGTATCAAAGACGGCAGTTGCTCCTATAGAACGAGTGAAGCTGATTCTCCAGGTGCAACATGTGTCAAAACAGATTCCAGAGGATAAACGGTATAAAGGTAATTTCATTTTTGTTTAATAATGTGGTTGAAGCTTCGAAGCACAACAATATACTAACGAAATAGACAAAGATATCTACCAACTTCCGAGTCACCAAAACAAATGTCTATAGATGCACAGCACTAGCTTGAAACTAACTGCACGTTCGCCCTTAACGTGATTATGTACAAAGTTGTGTCTCGCGCATTGATAAGTAACTGACAAAATTTGAAGGCGGAAACTAAAAAAGATAAGAAAATTATTCATAATTCTAACTTTCCCTTCATACTCATCTGCGCTTAAGACTTCAAAACAACTTTTTGTATTAAACATTTTTCAAAAATTAAAAAAGAGCTCAAACCGAAACAAACAAAAAATCTTCAGACGGATACGTTTAATGAAACTTTTGTTTACATCTCGTGTCCTCATTGCCTCTAATTTATTCATTTGCCGAGGAGTAGCACCACAAACTGTACAAGTAGCACTCGAACGAGTATCAGTTGAAACTTGTGCTACTTTACCATCAATCATAGTTAGAAATAACTCATAAGTAACTTCGAATACCTCGCCATTCTTATTTATGTGAAGGAGACAGACTGACTGTTTGACTGTGGACATTGGCTAACAATTTTTTTTTAATATCTGTGGTATATTTTCTTTTAAGTATTTACAAGTAAACTAGGTCTTGTATTCATTAAAATTAAGAAAACTACAACAGTGCGCTACCCTTGCCGAGGAGCCTTGCCTTTGGTCTTTGTAAGAAATGTCGCAAGTTTCTACTTGCGACATTTCTTACCAAGATGCTTCTGCAATTTTTTTTTATTGTTAATGAATGATGTATAGACATTCCATTACAATGAATATCTCGACATCGACATGCATCGGTAACAAGTATATCTCTATTGTCTGTGACAAAATATATTTTTATACTTTTTTTACTAAATATTATACATAATATTATACAAAATATAACATTATTTTTAAAATAACGAGACCATAAGCTTTCCAAAAATATATAATACTTGTATGCTAGCATAGAAAAAATTCAAGTTATGTGGCATTGAATTATAGTAACATATTATAGCCAAAAAAATATCAAATCGAGAGTGAGCTAGGTTTGGTGCCTATTTAAAAAAATATGTTTATGAAAATAAAAAATAAAACCATGTTTAATAAAAATTTGTTTATGAACTAAAATATAACGTAGTGACTTCATTTAATATTTGTATCCCTCATCATTGACTTACATATAACAGATAGTTTTGGCACGGCTTTGTATGGAGCTTTCCCATAGTGTGACGGTGTAGTTAACATTGCAACTTTTCGGAAGTGATATCAATGCATCACAGACAAATTTACAATTACGCTGTTTTAAACGTTGTGAATTACCTAAATCACTTAGGTACACTGCGGTACCCAGCTTCTGGCCCAGGGTCATAACATTTTTTTAGGTCAGATCCCCGTGTTTGATTTATCATACACACTACACAAGACAGTGCGTAGGGAAAATACCCGCTCTACTTTATAGGTAGTCAAATAAATATTTATTTACATTATTTAATTCAACATTTATTTTAAAATTAAATGTGGAGGATCTTCAGCAAAACGGTTGACGACGTCTACCGTGAAAGAATCGTCCATACTATTTACAAGTTTTTATGTACGCTGAGCATACAAAACCCATTTAATAGATCTTCAATCATTGTTGATCTCAACCACGTTTTTAACATGCTTTTGTATTTTTTCATGTTTATATGTTTGTTTGTAACGGATTCTTCTTACGCGATTTTCACATACTTTAAAACGTTAGATTAATATGAAATTTTGCACACTTATCAGAGACCGATGATAATACAATAATAAAAGAAATATTTCATTGAATAAAAATCGAATAAAATTTCAAAGTACGAAAGATAAACAAAATATATAAATGACATAAATTATGAAAAATTTTATTTTCCTGTAGTGGATCAAAACAAAAAATTAAAAGTTAAGAAAACACTAAACAAACACGATTTATGGTAAACTGAACTAAAAAGTAAAATAATAATTTCAATATAAGAATTAAGTTATTTATTTAGTTCTTACACTTCCGCGCACATTAAACATTTGAATAAAACTGATCTGTCTGATTCGAGCCGTGATCCTGTAATTACGGCTCCCGTAAAGGATCATAACGCGGACTTTTTTTTAACGAGAAGCGCGCGCACTTTTTTGTTAATATCTTTTGCTATTTCATAAACATTTTCTTTCACACTTCTTTTTTGCACAGGTATTGTCGACGCATTTGTTCGAATACCCAAAGAACAAGGTATAGGATCGCTCTGGCGAGGGAATCTCGCCAATGTGATCAGATATTTCCCCACACAGGCTTTAAATTTTGCCTTCAAGGATGTATATAAGGGCATGTTCCTCAAAGATGTGGATAAGAATAAACAGTTCTGGCGGTATTTTGCTGGTAACTTGGCGTCGGGAGGTGCTGCAGGAGCTACGTCACTTTGCTTTGTATATCCGTTGGATTTCGCTCGAACGAGGTAATTTATTTTAACGCTCTATACATATAAGATGCAATCTCATCTATTAACAATAAGTCTGAGCATACATTACTAGATTAATATTTATAGGCTGCTTCTTCACAGAGTGTTTGTGCTAATAATATTGTAGATGTCCTTACTAGTCTTCAACCATGAAATGGTTTAAATTTTAATTCACAAATATTCACTTAACTATAGAGTTTCACATAATATTGTAGATACGTTTGATATTTATCTGATCATTATTTTGCCCAAGACTCCCAAAAATTATATTAATATGTTATTTCTTACTTTCACTCCAACTAGCCCAAAGTAATCACTGTAGACTTATATTCTGGCTACTAAGGTAACAGATAGACATATGAAACATAAAATAAGTAATTTTTATAAAGACAAGAGAAATGCTCGTATTCATCGCACCAACATTTACCCGTTGCGGGACTGGACCCCAGGCCCATCGGGTCGAAAGCCAGCAACGTTACCGTTTCACCAAACGGTTTATCATAATCAAATATTTTTAAACTATCATTTTTTAAAGAGTGAGTGGATGACATGTGACCTTTTCGTCAAATACTAAAGATTTAACCTAATTCAGGCACATTATTTTCCAGTTGAGGAAAATAACTGTATAAGGAAAAAGGTGAGCGGTTCTTTAAATCGCTGCAAAATTATTTACGTGTTACTACAGATCCTGACGTCCAGTAAACTCAGCTCAGTGGATAGGAAAAGAACAGAATTATCATAGATTTCGTCATTTGCAGGTTAGCTGCTGACGTTGGCAGAGGCAAAGATAAAGAATTCAACGGTCTTATCGACTGTCTCTTGAAAACGATGAAGTCTGATGGTCCTATAGGGTTATACAGGGGTTTTCTCGTGTCCGTGCAGGGTATTATTATCTACAGGGCCACCTACTTCGGCTTTTACGACACGGCGCGTGGAATGCTCCCTGACCCCAAGAATACATCGCTATTTGTCACATGGATGATTGCACAGGTTTGTATGTTATTCAATAAAAGATGTATAATTTTTTACATTAGTCTTAGTCGATTAGTCGATTTGGCTTGGCTTGTTGATAATAATATTTCCTAAATTTACTCTTATTAGCTAACATTAGGCACATGGCTTTTTACGGATACGAGGATAACGAATAGACATACATATTATGAAACATAGATAAGTTTTATTTATAGTTATGTATATAGTCCATCTGGTCACCTGTGTCCGACCCATTAAGTCAAATCAATATGACCAATTTTATCGACAGACCCTGGTGGGTCTGTCGATAAAATTGGTTATCAAGTTAAAGTTGGTTATTAAGTTATTAAGTTAAAATTGGTAATTGGTTATTAATGATAAAATTGGTTGATATATTATGGTTAATAAGGCATTTTACCCCTACTGGTTTTAAATGGCGGTCTTTTTTTGCTACTGAGTTCGATGGGTTCATTAATTTAGCCATAATATTGAAAATATAATAATTTATTTTTCATCTCATGATCGGCACATTCTAAAGTTGTTGAGCTTATGGTGGAGTAAACTTACCACTGTCTTAACGAGCTTTTACGTATATCAGATATTTACCACAGCTTGATCATTATAAAAATTTGGTATAAATTGTGCAGACTGTTACTACCATCGCGGGAATCACCTCATACCCACTGGACACAGTGCGACGGCGAATGATGATGCAGTCAGGCCGCCCAGCCAACGAGCGCCTCTACAAAAATACTATTCACTGCTGGTACACTATCCTCCGAACCGAAGGTGCTGGCGCATTCTTTAAAGGAGCCTTCTCTAACGTCCTGAGAGGAACAGGAGGAGCTTTCGTACTTGTTTTATATGATGAGATCAAGAACCTACTCTAGACGATGTTGTGAGCGTTTGCGTGCTGTCCCGTGGTCGTCTGGTGATTTCGTCGTATAGATCTTGTACTGTAATCATAGTCCTCTTGTTTACATAATTTAAGGTGGTTTTAGTCCTTTGTAAAATTTTCTTTTTAAATACAAACAAATAAATTTTAATCTGTTTTTTTTGTTGATTTTGTTCTAGACATATATGGCTTTTATCTTGGATAGCTTTTGGCCCGCCTAAGAGGCAGATAGTATTTTCTTTTTGCGACAAACGTTCCGTAGGTAGTAAGTTTCTTTCCGACAAACCATAGATCTTTACGTTTGTTTCATTTTAATATTTAATGATTTTTGTATTCTCCTTCATCTAAAAATGATGTTCAAAAATATAAGAATTATTGGACACTATTTTTGGATGATTGAACCTAAGTTACAGATTTCATCGCGATAGTATTCTGACTTTCTAACTTTACGCCGCCTATACAATAAGCAATTTTTGGTTCTTCTATAAATTGTATCAAATATTAGGTAAGATTATGAAACTGCCAACTAGAAAATAGTCATTTATCACATAATTTGCTAAAAACTTCCGCCTTACAGTATCAAAAGAACACCCCAAAAATATGAACAGTACTCCCTCTCCTGATCCAAACCCTACCATGGCATCCTTGACAGAAATAAACAGAAAGAACAATGGCGAAATATTCTTTAAGATATTTTTGAGCGTCTTGAAATATTCTTTCTACAGAACGAAATGAAATAATTTTCTACATTTTTACATTAAAAGCTTATAACTAGTAAGAACCAGAATAAAAAACACTGCTTTTTGGGACATATCATTGAATGTTAAATGACACATCTAAATTACGCTAGGTACCATTATCTTTCGTGTTGCCATTTTATTATAATTGTTCGAGTTATGTAAAAATCGGTTCCAAGATATCCTGATAAGTTCATTTAATTGTTTACTTATATAATATATCTATACTATACTTTGTGTTATTTAAAAATAAATCAAGTACTGATATTAAGAAATATATAGTGTTTTCTTCTTTTATTGCAACATTGTTATAGCAACACTGCATTTTTTTTTCTCCAGTGAAACAGGAGCAACATACTCACCTACATAATGAGTATATTATAATTCTACTTATTATTTAAGTAGCTACCAACAGGCAGAAATAAGATGGCATACACTCGATTTTAAGCGACCTATTAGTAACGATAGCATTGTTAATAATGTGGTTACATATGTTGATATTCTAACAGACGTTGATTGAATTTAAAAGACAAAGGTTACCATAATTGTCTGTATATATCGATTACGGCGACAAAATCGAATTTTATCGATAGTGGGTAACACTTCAGCAGCGACTTAAACGATAGATACCTATTAATTTCAACAACATTGCATACCTAATTACCTACATATATAACAGATTATAACAGATACATTTTCAAACACGTTGGTCTTGATAATATCTATTTGTTTATATGAATAAACAAATAGATATTATGACATCATCATCATCATCATATCAGCCGTACGACGCCCACTGTTGGACATAGGCCTCCCCCAAGGATCTCCACAACGATCGGTCCTGTGCTGCCCGCATCCAGCGTTTTCCCGCGACCTTGACCAGATCGTCGGTCCACCTCGTAGCGGGCTTACCCACTGAGCGTCGTCCGGCACGCGGTCGCCATTCGAGAACCTTTCCGCCCCAACGGCCATCAGTTCTCCTTGCTATGTGTCCTGCCCATTGCCACTTCAGCTTCGCAATTCTTTGAGCTATGTCGGCGGTTTTTGTTCTCCTACGGATCTCCTCATTTCTGATTCGATCGCGTAGGGAAACACCAAGCATAGCTCTCTCCAATGCCCGCTGGGCGACCTTGAGCCTTCTTACAAGACCCATAGTGAACGACCACGTTTCACTGCCATAAGTCATCACTGGCAACACACACTGGTTAAAGACTTTCGTCTCAAGGCACTGAGGTATTTTGGACGCGAAAATGTATCGCAGCTTCCCGAACGCTGCCCACCCGAGTTGGATTTTTTTTATTTGTTTATTAATCAGAGTGAATGTTATCGATTGATATAATCGATTTTGTGACAACACTACCGTAACTTAATCTTAAAAACTTCGAAGCTTAATTTTTTTTCCTGGCCTCTTAAATAAAAAATTCTAAGACACGCACTTTCAGGAATTTATGGTTGATCATTTTAGTATTTTTTAATCTAAAGACACATCAATTTTAGGTGAAAGAAAATGATGTATGGGAGTTCGCCATTAATCTTTGCGAGTTTACTGATCCTTATTTGAAAATACGGATAGGAATAAATGAGCTCGAGATATTCCACTTATTCCTATCTGGGATGACTTGGTAGAGATCGGTGTACCAGGGCAAAATTTGACGTATTGTTCCCTGACCTCATGTTCCATAGATGAAATTTCCATTGAACAACCCAGTTTTTTATCAGTTTCCGTAATAAGTTATACTGTTTAAGTATTAACGTAAGAATTATATTACACAGGATTTTAAGGGAGCTTCTTTCTCTGCCACAGCTTGTGACAGTCGCCTACCTCTGACGCAGAGAGTTAGTTAGTCTTTTAGTTCTCATATTTACGACATAACCACTTGATAAAGTCCCTTAGCGATCCCTGCTCTTACAGAAGTAATACAGTGAGTGAATATTAGATGCTTTTAAAAGTCCCTGGAAATACTAAAACCCATTATTACGATGCATAAATTTGCACCTTTTATGGCCACTAAAAGACCCATTTTTCAGTATTATGTTGCGCCGGTAACTTCAAAAATATAAAAGCATAACAGGCGTTATTAGGGCCTAGAACTTTTTGTTTTCATTGTTGTATTGGCATTATCAAGGAGGAATATTAAAGCCAAATCCTCTTGAAACACCTGAATCATACAAATTTTCAATTCATTGAAATTTTGAGGTCCGTTTCTCATAAACAAAACAAATAATCTGAAAGGCATCATTTTATTCCAACTAAGTTTATCACACCCAAGAAGTACAATTTTTCTGAAATTTCTACTTAATGTCACATAATAGTGCGACACCTCTTAAAGTCCAGTGTCTTGGATTACTATCGGTTTCAAAATCTATGGAGCCTACGTATTTGGCATCCGTCCTCTGCGGCTTCCTATAAATGGGACACTCGTACAGCCGTGGATCTTTTCCAGCAGTCGTGTTGATGGCGAATATGTATATAACAGGCATTTGTTCGTAGAGAACTTTTGGCTTGGATTCTATCAACTTGCCCGATTTTCTGTCTAGAGAAGCACCTGTGCAACAAAAAAGTAGTTTGGTGAATAAATTCTTGTCAAGAAGAGTGTATGAAACATAATCCTTACACGGTCATAGGTGCACTGGGTATATCAAAAGAAAGAAAAAAAAAATAAGATTATACAACTGTAATTGTTGTGACAGCTTTAAATCGAAAACGTTCACTAAAATTTTAGTCAAAGACCGAAAAACAAAACATCTAATAAAGGAGTGATGTGTTATTCAGTTTTGATTTGTAACATTTCACATTTATTATTGATTCACATTTTACTGTGACGACTCTCTGCTTAATAGCAGAGAGTCGTCACTTCGACTGGTTAGTATTTCTGCCGTGAAAAGAACTATCTTTAGTGAGAGAGCGTACTACAAATACTTATTTGAAGGTTGAAATTAATACAAAAGAAGTTACAAAAAAGTGCTGATATATTTTTGGGGATCTGATTGTCATTAAAAACGTCTATCCCAAAAAAGCCTCTTGAAAAACAGAAAATGTATACCTAACAGGAGAGGGGGAGGGATATAAATATCTAATTTTTCACGAAAACATAACAATTTTGTTTGTTTTTATTACATCCATAGTTTTGAACGTGTGCGTTATTTTGTTTCCCAATTTTGCAACGAATCATAAAACAATCCTTTGAAATTGCTCAATTCATGTTTGAATTACAACAAAATGGATGCCAACTGTACCATCAATGACTTTATTTAATAGGTGTAATGTAAACCTTTCCTTCTGCTTTTGCAGTTCAATAATAAGTGAATAATTATTGCGTCGAAAGCTAAAAGATTTACAAAGTTTTTTTAGTCCATGAGTAGCTAATACCTTCTAGGAACAAGCCATAGACGTAGACGCCTTCCGCAGGACCTTCTTGGACATCTTCGCGATTCAATTTAGTGATATGGTTTTGTAGTACCACAGAGTCTAAAGCCCAACCTTTATGGCTGCGGGTGACTTCCTGAAGCAAGCAAATTATGTTTCTATAATCCTTACTTTTTTATTTTTTTGACAATGACATAGTTTTATTTAGGTACGGGTTATAATAATTTAAAGACACAATAATGGAACCTGTCTCATAGCGGTTAGAAATCCTTGCGGGTTGAAGAATCCGGTCATCCAGAATGTTGTGGGCCGTCCATTCTTTAACCAGACGCGATACTGTTGCTCGCGTTCTAGTAGTTCAGTGTACCAAAACCCTAGGGTGGCAGACTCCCATGATACCTAGAAAATTGTTTGTGATAAGTATTTACTAGAAGTAAGCTTGTTCAAAGATAGAGGTAGGGCAGGTTAGTAACTTTGGAATGGTGCTCCACACTGTAGAATAGTCCCAACTTTTAGACCGCTCTGCTCCGCTAACACCCGAAGTGTGCCCCTGGTAGCAGAACGGGTAAATCTTGTATGATCCGTAATGCTCCTGTAGTAGTTGAAAGGATGTTATATAATTATATTTATAGTTTCACTATACCACTGCTAAGGTAGGAACACATAAGATGATATTATTTACACTCGACTCTGAAGAGCATTTCAAACTATCTCTACAATAAAATCTGCTTTGCACAGATAGTCTTTGTCATCATCAGTCATATATTTTGTCACTGTCATGTATATTCATCATCATCATCATCATCATCATATTTATATCAGCCGTACGACGCCCACTGCTGGACATAGGCCTCCCCCAAGGATCTCCACAACGATCGGTCCTGTGCTGCCCGCATCCAGCGTTTTCCCGCGACCTTAACCAGATCGTCGGTCCACCTCGTAGCGGGCCTACCCACTGAGCGTCGTCCGGCACGCGGTCGCCATTCGAGAACCTTTCCGCCCTAACGGCCATCAGTTCTCCTTGCTATGTGTCCTGCCCGTTGTCATTTCAGCTTCGCAATTCTTTGAGCTATGTCGGCGGTTTTTGTTCTCCTACGGATCTCCTCATTTCTGATTCGATCGCGTAGGAAAACACCAAGCATAGCTCTCTCTTTTTCTTTTCTCTAAGAAAAGAAAAAGTCGCTAAGTATAAGCTTGGCACTGTTGCCACAGGAATATAAAGCGGCGGGATGGCAATATGCTTATAAAAAACGAATGTGTGAAACCATTGACTATATTTGAATATGGAAAAAGTGCTATTTAAAAGCAAATACCGGTCGTTTATTAGTAGTGTTTTCGGATTGAGGCACCGCACAAACAATGTCGTCAAGTCGTGGAATTCCAAATAATCATATATAGAAACACCGTAACAATGCACTTCGTGCATTGAATACACTAATAAAACAAAACAATGTAAAAGTAATTGTAATTAAGAAAGTTAATAAATATAAGATATTAAAAAAGAATACATCATAAATATTCAGTTAGAGCTCAAGAGGGCCATGCTCTAAAAATGCGATAATAAGTAGTACATATAACCTCTTTTGCTATTCAAACTTTTTAAAAGGAAGTTTAAAAAAATGTTTAGATCTGAATGTCATAGATTAGTATTTGTATTGTATGGGCTCTGAAAAAAAGATTTAATGCTATTACGGACAAGAACAAGTAAAATTTTTTTTTTTTTGTCACAAATGTCTACTATGGGTAATGTTAACAGTACATTTCATCAAAATAAAATAATGTAATGTAATGTAATGTAAACACAAATAAGTAAGTAGGTAGGTCCTAAAATCATCAGTCATTTACATACCACTTGATGCGCAAACTGAAGCATTACGAAAGATTATTATTAATAAAATTACACAAACAGTACTAAATTATGAGTACCACAAATGGTTTGCTGAAAAAATGGCGGAAGATTATTTTGGTGACAACGATATATTAAAAAAAGCATTTACAGATATTAACAATAAAATAGTCACTGAAATTAACGCTAGATAGGTACACATAATTTAAAAAGAACATGATAAATTATTATAATAGAAAAATACTAGAAAAAATCGACTCTGGTCACAAGTGAATCTCGGGCGGGAATCGAACCCGCAACCTTTGGAAATCCGGTCCAATGCTCTCCCAATTGAGCTACCGAGCCTTGCGAACACTCGTCGAAATTTTCTAGTACCTTCCTGATTTTACGCTGTAGGCCAGCGTTGTTTCATCAATGAGAGGAACATCCTCTCGTATTCGAAAGAAACATTTTAACAAATGTTTGGTCAATCGATTAAGATGAAACAGCCATGTTAGATTTATAATTTTTATATATTTTATGCATTTTCAATGCGATCTTATAAGATAAATTATTATAATAGAAAAATACTAGAAAAAAAAATTCTTTTCTAGGTTGCGGGTTCGATTCCCGCCTGAGATACACTTGTAACCCGAGTCGATTTTGTATTTTTCTATCATAATAATTTATCTTATAAGATCGCATTGAAAATGCATAAAATATATAAAAATTATAAAAGAACATGATGTTAAGTGGCCGTGTAAAGTTTAAGTTTGAAGAGAAAAAGTTTTGTTTATTTTAATCTTAGACCATAAGAATATATACTTTACATTATAGATTTAAAGCAATCTTTTATTTCATATAAGTAGCCCCTCCGATGTGCCCCTAACTTAAAAGGAGAACGACACGTAATTCAAAAATTTCTCTTCTGAATCACGCAGGTGATTCAAAGGTGGCACAACGCAGCATTCGAATTCATCAGTCGTACCCTTGTGGGCACAATCCGGGTGTTCAACGGAGCGGCGCCCAACCTTTACATTTGAGGTTGTTGTAAAAGGCAACTACTGATAGTAAAGGTAATCACCATACCACATAATGGACAGCATAGTACTACGATATTCAACCATATGGGTGGCTAAATCATCCCCCAAATATGATTTATTTGGGGGATGGTCTTCATCCAGCAGCAGTGTGTACTTTGTAAGTTTGTGATATCAATATTATTAACGAGTAGATCTTGATGTTCGTTAATATATTTTCGATTCGAAGATTTTCCTTATGATGAGGGAACAACTCTGTAACCTTTTATACATATACTCACTTTGAGCCATTTTTGAGGAATTCGAGCATCGTACATAGAATCAAGAGAGTCTCGCAAACCTTGACTCATGACGATTGTTCCGTCAATTGCCAATTTTAAGTCACAGAGAGTAGAGTTGACGGTTTTTATTACTTTCTGTATTCTATCAATTTCCTGCCTGTGAGATAAAAGCAGAATGGTTTAAAAACAGTTTACGTTAATAAAAAATACTTCTAAAATGGTTATTTAAAAAAAATACCAACCTTAGAAAGATGTTCATCGGTAGAAAGGCTCCCATCTTTTGAAGAGCTTCCTTGACTTCAAAACTTATGTACTGCTTCGGTAATTTTTCCAACATATCTTCTGCTAAACGATAAACAATACTTTCTCTGGTTTCTCCTCCTTGACTTCCTCCTTCCTTGGGTTGAACGTTTAATATTGTATCCAGAATATCTTTCGCGCTATTAATCTGATAAGTTATATCAGCGTTACCATGCAATCCAAAAACTTCTGGTGTGTCCGTTAAGGGTAGCTGATTGATATAGTCGACATAACCTTGCAAATTTCTTGTCTGAGGAACTTTGTATCCTTTGTAAAATTCGAAGCCTGGTCTGAGCAATACATCGCAAAACCATACATTTGTAAATGTTGTCAGCAAACGTTTGTCGAAATCATCTGTCAC
Organism: Calamotropha paludella; assembly: GCA_927399485.1. NCBI lineage: Eukaryota > Metazoa > Arthropoda > Insecta > Lepidoptera > Crambidae > Calamotropha > Calamotropha paludella. The sequence continues at coordinate 23,301,678 of OV656803.1, read as the reverse complement.
TCGGCCACCGTATTGCACCTCTCCAAGCATGTAGCATACAGTAGGCCAAGATATACCTTTTTTGGGATCTATCTCATCGAGATGATTCTGAATAAACTGGACGCTAGCTGCATAATCAGCTTGATTAAACTCATAGGGAATGTTCCAGCCCAAAGGTCCAAATTTCCGTCGCTCTTGAACTATAGTGTGTAAGAATGCAACAGCGTAAAGAAGCGGTGGCCACTGTGTTAATGATGAGTAGTCTAATGTGTCTTGCGTGATATTCTGGTATGTTCTTTTCATGCTCGCTCTGATTCCCTGGGGAGGTTCGTTTGTGAATTTGATAGCCATTTGAAGAAGTCCGATAGGGAAATCAGAGTGAACTTCAGTAGTTAGCCACAGGCGAAATGACTCTTGTATGTGTTCAGTTTCTATGAGAGCATCCATTGCTTCTACACAGAATGGGAGAGACAAATGAATATTCTGTAGTAGCACCCAACCGCCTTCGTTCATAGAATCAGAGATCATTTTTCGGGCGACTACTTCCTGTCCTTGACCCATGGATACGGCTTTTAAAGCTGCGAATGATATAAATGTAATGGTTGTGAAACCTTGATAGAGTTGTTTAACATGTATTTATAATAATTAGCTGTAATAGTGTACGTCTTTGTAATCATGAAAATAATAAAGGAAAATTAAAGTTTTCTTGATATCAGTGATGAAAACATAATATGTTAATAATAAAACCTGATTTCCTTTTTCTATCAGAACCTACCTATTTCCTTTGTCTTTGCGAGTGCTGCAATTTGAGCTGAAGGATCTGAACCGATTGATAAGATGCATATTAGTGGTGTACGTGGCTCAGATTCTTCCCACGTCGTTTCCAGATTTAGAATACATCCTTCGCCATATTCCGGCCCCAAAGAATCTGTGTAATTAATATTATTTTTTATTTTTTATTTATTTATGGACAACCAACAAAGCATACACAAAGATAATGACAAAAGAGTTACATACAAAATACCACTAGAAATAGTGCTGCCTTAGTTATAGGCTGCCACGGCATGCATTAAACATAAACAATCTATTATATTATATAATATCTTTTATATAAGTTAGATAATATTAATAGTTAATCAATATTTATATTTATTTGAAATGAGGATTTCTTGACAAAACAATTTCTTACCTACGATATACTTCCTAGCCTGCGAAAGAGTGCGGTCGGGACTCCAGGATCTTATTAGCAGCAGCTTGCGGAATACGTCTAAGCTATCGTGGTAGCCATTTGGAATTGTCTCTTCTTCCGGTTTGGATTTTTCGTACCACACCCGCCACTCTTTTTCGTTTGTTGATATCTACATTAGGTTTTTTTTTATCACAGTATCAATTAAGTATGATTAATTAGTGTTTAATACTACGTTTTGTAGGTTCTCTTGTAATAAGCGCAGATAAAGTACATATGTTATATAGAAAAAATACATTCCTTACTACTTAAAATTAGAACTTTAAATCTGTTATTTTTGAAATGACATTTGGATTTAAGTACCATCCTTTTTATTATATAAACATTTTACTGCAAAAACTTTATGTCTGATGCAATTTTACGCAAAACATTCAATTTCTTTCAGGTGTCAGACAAAACGCCATCGTGTAGTCAGTTATAGGCATATTTCAGTTTAAGAAAGAATAGAAAATTATGACGTTAGTTTGATTGGAAAAGATGCTATGGGTTCCAGTCCCATCCGACACCTGAGAAAAGTTAGTTTTGGTATTGTATTTAATGAAATTGTTAAAATTAAAAAATTAAAAAAAAAACATCTTTTTACCTTATGAAGCACGTCATTAAATATTTTGAGTTTGCTGATTTCGACCAAATTCAACCATGTTATATCTAAGATCCATCTAAACGGCTTAGGGGTGACAGCATTTAAATCTAATGAAGCACCGCCTTTTACGAATGCCGTAAATTCGTCATGGGATATTAGTCCTCTATGGCAGTCAATCTTCATTGCCAACATAAGAGTGAACAATGCTTTATGCCTCTCGTATAAACTACGCAAAGTAAATGCCCATACTTCACGCGTCAGATACTTTAGAATTATATCAATTCTTTCTTCAGTTACATTGCTTTTAGTAGACTTCGTTATAGAACTATCAAAAATGTTAAGAAATTGCTTCAATGAATTTTGATACATAATATTTACATTGCTCATTTCAACTATCAAAAAATAAAGAATAGAACCCCTTCCTGCTACTGCTCTGAATTCCTCTCTAGCTTTGATAATCTTTTTTTCCGTCACTTCAGCCACTTTGAGTTTCTCGTTGACTTCTTCTGCCGTTGTTTTTGTGACCTGCAAAACCTGAATTAAAGCTTCATCGTCCACTAAAGATCCTTCGGAAGATGTAAGTCGGCATAGTAAGTTACTCTCTAATTCCTTCATACTCCTTTGATTTTTCATTACAGATTCAAACAAAGCAACACGTTCTTCTTCCAAATCTGATTTTTCCATGAGGATAACCCTACCAAGTAATTGATCTTCCAATCCTTGCATTGTAACAGTAAAGTCTATAATCGAAGTCTTTGCACTTATTTCAGGAGAGTAAGCCGGATTAGGTAATTTTGTCGTAATGTATAACATAAAACCAGGCATAACATCACATTCTTTATCTCCAACCATTACTTTTTCGATTGAGCCAGATTTAATGAAATTTTTCTCTAATACATTGTCTATGACTGGATCCAATTCTACACCTACGTCTTCAATTAGCAAAGGTCTTCCTAATGATAGACTGTCTTCTAAATGAGTCCTAAAGTATTTGTGGTTTAGAGACGTGATTTGCAATTCATTTGTACTTTCTTTGTTTTTAATCCAATTTTTTCCTTGGCTTTGTGGGTCTACTAGCAATGGGTAAGAACTAGATTTAGTTACAATTAGAGCGTTTTGTACTGAAAGGTCATCATTAGGTAGACCCTGTAAGGTCCATTCTGATATCGTTGCATTTTCAATTAACATATTGGTGATATTGAGATTGTCAGTCACTGGTATCACCTTCTTCTTGAGTATACCCATCCAGGTGTCAAGAAGGCTGTTTCTGAATTCTTGGTTATATGGGCCACAATAGGATAAGAAACCAGTGGCTAATACAACATCACCTACAAGTCGGCCTAACTGTTCTTTGAAATCTTTACTTTGTTGAGTCCATCTGATCTTCTCCCCTCCGAGGCCATTAATGAGGGCAGTGGCTGCAGTCATTTTCCTTAAGCAAACATTTGCTGCATCGGTTAACTGTTGTTTTTCTGATACTGCTGATTCATATTGTTCTTTAACTTTGCGTAAAGACATTTCACGTTCTTCTAATTGTCTTTCTGCAGATGCTAAGTCCTCCATAGCTACCTAAAATAAAATATATTTTAGAACAGCTCAATTAATAAGATTTTATTTTCATTATGCATTGAACATACCTTTAGTCTGGCTTCCTGAAGCAAAAGATTGGCTTTGAGTGGAAGTACTTCCTTATTTACACTATGGAAGAAGGCCATGGCCTTAGTCCATGAAAGAAGTCCAGCCACATCACCACACACACGTTTTGCTGTATCCATGTTGTAGTCTTCCATTTCAAAATATGGAAGCAAGTGTTCCACCATTTCGTTGTTGATTATATCTTTAGGGTAGTTCTGTAGTTGTAACAGAAACGTTGTACTAGCCATCATCTGAAAAGTAAATGGTTGCAGTTATTGTAGGCTTATAGTTTACATTATGATACATTCAACTATATAACAAGCACATATTTAGTAAAAATAAAATTATTTATCTGTTACCTTCAATGACTCAGCCCAAGACGGTTTTGGACATGGGGCAGCTGTGTCAGGTATCAGTGGATGTAATCTTCTTTGGAATAAGATCAAAACGCAGTCCATTATTCTCATAATTAGATGCGGTGGTCTTCCCAACTTTCTCACAGTAGCTATATGAGCAGGTTTAATGGTGTTTAAAGCGGCTTCCGCTTCTTCAAGTGCTGGTTTTGCTGCTTCTAATTTTATTTCAGCTTTTTCCTTCTCTTCAGCTATGTATGCTACTAAAGCTTCAGCTTTTTCTTTTACTATTTGGACTTGATTCTTAACTATCTCCGCTTGCATTGCTCTTTCTGTTACTTCCGTTAATACACGATCAGCTTTTTCAGACGCAAGAGCTAAATCTTGTTCCATCACCGCTAAATCTTTTTTTAGTACCTCAACAGATATCGAAGCTTCTCGAAGTTTTTCTAGCCCAGTATCCATTCTCATCGCACCATCTCCAAGTTCTTTTTGTTTCATTTGATATATAGTTTTATAGCCACCTATGAAGTTAAGATATGACTTGGGAGTGACATGGGATGATCGACGAAATCTTTGGAAGTACTCTATTGAAACCTCGGACACTACATCTTGTATTGTACCTAAGACAGTCACAAGTTCTTTTTTAATTTCTTTAGTGCATTCGATTTCAAATTCTGAGAGAAAGTGGTCTGCCACTTGCACTAAAGCGGCTTTAGGCCACGGCTGAAACCAGTCAATAGTACAACCTGATATAAGAGCAGGAAATCGCATAGCACGATTCCTGAAAGCTTCACTCACCTGAAATAATAATAAAAACTAAAGAAAATTAGTACTACATAAGCATTTTATCTATTATAGAAAATACCGATTACGTACCGGTGAAAAACATAATACAACATGGAGATTTTGACAAGTCCGATTCAAGAAGTACTCCATTACTAGCTCGTTTGTAATTGTACGTTTTTGGTTCTCACGTTTCATTATAGGTGTTAACTCAGAAATTATTTCTTGCTGCTCATCTTTTGTAAACAGGTTTGATATAACGCCAGACGATAAAATATTGTTCAGGTACTCTAAAAATCCTTCTTCTTTTATATCTAGGTCGGTGAATATAAAAGTTGTTCCTTTTCCTTGGACCCCGCAAGATCTATAGAGAAGTTTTAAATCTTCAAGAAAGTTACCTACATTGTAAGATCTAGTCAATGCGATCTGAAAAGACCTGTAACCAGCGATGAATGTTGACAATTTTGTCAAGGATTGTTTTCCAGAGCCACCCACTCCTACAAGCATGACATTTCCTCGTGGATGCCGGATAACTCTAGATATTTTGACTAAGTGTAACATGGCATCAGGGAAAAATACCAGATCCATACCGGATCCCCGAACCATTTCATTAAACTGAGCTAAAAACATGTCTAATCGTTCTCTGAGTTCACTATAATCGTACACGGGTTCGTATACTTTGGGTAATTCCATGTCGGTGTCTTCACCCTCTTCTCCGGTAGGCTCAGGAGCGTCTCTGTAAAATTACAAAAATGTGTTATAACTTGATATATTTTATCTTCACAATTATAGAATTTATTTATGTTCAAACAGCAACAATCTTAACTGCCCCTGTCACGTGACTACCAACTTTTTGAAAGAAAGTGAGAATAGATGTATGACGTCTTCATAAATATCATTTTTATTGTAGATGTGTGTGTAACGTTACAAAGTTTTAAAATTAACCATAATAACTGAAACTAATACTTTTTTCTAAGACCCTAATGAGTTTCGCATCAAAAAGGTGGGATTATTTCAATTCAATAATAAGAGTAATGTCAGAACAATCATTGTCAATTTTTTCCGGTCGCTCGTTTGGAATTATTGGTTTTATCTTTTTGTTTTAGTTCTTTCCTTTCTTTTAATTTAAATTCTTTAAAAAAATGCCGGCCCGTCTATCTTACTTTGAGAGGGTCAGAATTGTAAGTTTTAGACTAACTGGTATGGGAGTTGTGGAGATCTCGCGGCAGTTAGGTATTCATGTAAATAAATTTTACATCACGTAAAACACTTTTCCGTACACAGAAATAACGTTTGTAGACACCAGCTGTTTCTATTTGTAGAGAAGGTCGGTAAGCCAGTGAATCCAGCGGTTCGAAGAAGGTGGTGACGAGGCTCTTTGAGACCGTCCTCGCGGGGTGAGAGCCCGGGTGTCTACGGAGGCGGAGGATGCAACCATTATAGCCACCCACTCTGAAGATCCCTTCCACCGTACTCGCGATTCAGCGGTTTAGTACCGTGTATGTTTGACACGGTCAAAATGTGATGTATTTTAAATTTTAGTATGAAATACGACGGATTCAGCACTAAAGTATTATTTTATCTTTAATTGCAGATATCAATGCAAACAGTGCGGTGTAGGCTAAATGAAGGTGGCCTTCGCCTCACATACGAGGGCTGCACTAAAAGTATCGGGAATGGAATATTTCCACTGTTCCTGTCATATTAAAATCTTATTAATTGAAAACTCCTTGGTTTCAAAATTCGAATACCATTTATTTATTTTAAAAAAAGATTCTCGGTCTAGTCACAAGGTCTTGTCAAACTTGTTTAGTCGTTGAGAAAATGGAATTGACTCGAGAAAAATCAAGAGATGATGATTTATTGTGACATTCGAAGTGGTTTAACAGTGTGTTGATCGGATGCTTTCTGCATTAGGTGATGACCACAATTTATCGCTGGTTTGCTGAATTTTAACGTGGACGTGTCAAGCTCAGTGATGTTCCCCGTCAAGGTCGTCCAAAAATTGCAGTTACCCAAGAAAACGTTGATGCTATGCGTACGCTGATTGAGGAAGATCGACATGTGACATACCGCGAAATTCAGGCAACTTTAAACATTGGCATGAGTCAAATACAAATAATCTTGCATGAACAATTAGGTGTAAAAAAAGTTGTTTTCCCGATGGATACCGCATTCGCTCTGTGAAGAGAAAAAAGCGGCTCGCGTTACTTGGTGCGTCAGAACTCTCGAAAAATTCCACGCAGGATCCTCAAATGCTGTATACAACATCGTATCAGGTGACGAATCCTGGATATACGCGTACGAACCCGAAACAAAAAACCAATCACGAGTTTGGGTGTTCGAAAATGAGTTAAAGCCAACAAAAATTGTTCGTTCACGGAGTGTTGCAAAAAAAAATGGTGGCCACGTTTGTCTCCAAAACCGGCCATGTTGTGACTATTCCTCTTGAGGGACAAAGAACGGTAAATGCAGAATGGTATGCTAGCATTTGTTTGCCACAGGTCTTTTCTGAACTCCGTAAAGAGAACTGCAACCGCCGGATCATCCTCCATCACGACAATGCGAGTTCTCACACCGCGCACAGAACAAAAGAGTTTTTGTTCACATGAAGAAGCTGTGGACGCCTATAAAACGGCCATTTTGGAGACCCCAACTTCCGAATGGAATGGTTGCTTCAATGATTGGTTCCATCGTATGGAAAAATGTGTCAAATTTCGCGGAGAATACTTCGAAAAGCAATAAATACATTTTTAAATAGTAATGTTGTGTCAGTTCCTTGATTCCCGAATTTTTCAGTGCCGCCCTCGTACCAGCCCAAAAATTGCCACTTACGCAACAACAGTTTTTTATTACTGTTGGTCCCAGTTGTCTTCGTATGATAGCGATTTTTAAAAGGCTGAAGGCACAAACGGTTGGTCCTTCATAAAAATGTTTGAATATTGTTATGAAGTGGTAATAATATATTTTTACTGAAAAGCGTATTGGTTTTTAAAATTACCAGGACTAATACTAAGCAAACATTCTGCCTAATAAGGAAGAATGTTTGCTTCGGCATATCGTTCATTTTTGCGGCGACATAAAATTTTTTTGCCGTTCTCGTCCGACTTAACAGGTTTTTCGTCGACAAATATTACGATATTATCCGTCCAATCGAAATTATAATATTGAAGATAAAAGGCGAATCTATCTTATACCTTGTGCTTTTGTGTGAGTAAGGTTTTTAAAGTTTATAATTATATATTGCTACAAAAAAAGTGTTGGTTTTTTTTTAACTTTTAGTCAGACTGGCAAACAAATTATTTACGCGCTTTGCGCTCAGACATTATAGCAAAAGAATAGGTATATTTAATAAAATATTATTCCATATTGCACTACAAAAATTGCAATTTTTACTTTCTTTACTTCACTCGTTAACCTGAAATTTAAAAGCAAGACAAATTTTGAACCTTAAAATCATTCTAATCTTTTCTAACATTCTAATTTCGAACACCGAGGTTTTTGAACAGAAAAAGACACGCTGTCACAGATATAAAATTCGAGTAGAATTGAATAGATTACCGCATGTCTGAAAAATTATTACTTTATATTTTAAATAGGAGGCAACCATATGCGTGGTGGAATAAGAGCTAAGGACATACTACATAATGAGGTCTAGTTTGGCAATGATCCTACTAACATAATCAGAAAAGATTTTGAGTTAAGAGTCCCGGTAAGGACAAATGTTTGTGTCATAAAAAATCACAATATTTATGCGCTATTTCGATTTGTTTATTTGTTAAGTTAGTATATGTTTTATTTGAGTAATATAATATTAATAATAAATTTTTATAATGCAAGTGTAAGAAATCTTTATTATTATTTGCTTGCTGCATCTATACCTTTCTAAGTCTATGGATGCAGGATAAGTAAAATTAAATTTTATCATTATTTCATCCAAAGCATGCGACGTTGCCGTTGCTCTTTGTTTTGGAAGAGCGGCAACAACTGTAAGCACGTCATCAGGCATGTCAAGACTGCGTCAAGCAGTGACAGTTCTTTGGCGCCAAGAGACACACCACACACACAAAGATATTATGTCATAAAAACTTTATTTTTTGTTGTGAAGTTGTCATGAGAAAAATAATTTCATCTCTTTCTACCTTTCTGTCTGTTGGGTCTTCAACGGGCAGTTAAGGTTGTTGCTGTTTGTACATGTAAAAAATATTTTTACCTCATAAAATCAACGAAAACCGGCTCCTTTTCCATCATTTTTTTATATTCTGCTCCTAATACTTCTTCCGCAATATCATACAATGCTTTGTTGAACCAATCCTTGTCAACTTGATGGGTGAAACGGTCCAAAAATACTCTTGAGCATTCATGCTTCCATAAAAGCATCAGACATTTTTCTGACTCAATTACAGTAGGAAGTGTTCCTACCATACCTTGCCAGACTCTTGATAAATCCCTCAACGAAAACACGTAATGGAATTTGGCTGGTGTTGGCAGCAAGTTTTGTCTTGTTCTCATCCATAGCTCTCTAGTCAATGGTATTACTTTTTTAATTAAAGATCGCACTTCTATAGTAAAACCACGCCTAGCGTTGTAATGACCTTCACCGATTACTTTAAAAATTTTATCGATTGATTCATTGTTAGGTAAAGGACAGTTAAATATGGCAAATAATCTTTTAAGTCGGGCGGGTATGTCATTCCTACCCCCGCCTGAAAAACATAAAAAAGGCTCTAAATATTTTATTACTGATATATTTATAAAGTTTTTATTTTTAAATTATTAAAGGTTTTTCTATTATTACCTGGTTGGCCCATGGCTCCCAAAAACTGTATATCAACGATAGTTGTAAAATCACCTGGCTTTTCTAAACTGTAAAATCCACCCATGCTCATAGTTTGTCTAACGATTTCGTTAGTGATTTGGTCACCCCATTCATTAATCTGAGGTAAATTAATGTCATCTATAAAAACTAACATCTTTTTACCACCAGGAGGCCCAAATGTCATTCCGCTTCGTTTTTCAACATAGCTTTCTATAGTTTTTTGAAACTGATATGGGCTAGTTGCAGAAGAGAAATTAAAAGAACGCCCCATGAACTGTTCAGGATTAACGTTTTTCATGTAAGCCTTCATCATAACTGTTTTTGCCGAACCTTGTTCACCTAACAGTAATACAGCTCTTCCTTGTTTTGCAATACAGTGAATGAGATAGTTTATACGTACGTTATCAGTAATTGGTACTAAGATGCTAGCGTAATCAGGTGAGGCGGTATCGGGATATTGATAGGTTGTAACTAAGTCATCCCAAAGTTCCCATTTCCCTGAGTGTTTGACGTAAAAGTCAAATAAAATAGTAGGCTTGTTGTTCGGATGTTTTGGCATATCAAGAATGTCTGCAAACTTCTTTTTGATGAACTCATCAAATCGTAACCGGTCGTTTGTTTCCAGGAGAGAACCGAAACCCCACACCAACACAAAAACATAAATTTTGTGAAGATGTTCGGGAGTATATTGGATGATCTCTTCGACCTTTTCTTTTTCCTCTTCATCGTCATTATCCCCGCTAACTGATTTACTGGCGGAAGGTTCTTCGGGCTCTGCAGTTTGTAGTGGAACAAGACCTTCTAGCAAATTCAGCATTTGCAGGATGATATTACTTTGCAACACTCTCATACAAAATGTTAAGTTTTGTGTGCACCAGGTGTACACCACTGGAAATGTTTGCTCAAAAAGGTCGGTGAATACTTCAACTTCTCTAGGAGAACGACTTTTTAGCCACCCACGAAGAACTAAAAAGGAAGGTGAAATTTAAATTCGTCATCGTCACCATTATCACAGCCAAAAGACGCGGAAATTCCCTTGCTTGGCAGGCGGGATATCGCATTTAAGACCGCAGTGAAAGACCACAATTTAAATATATTTCGCCGGTCCCAGGATGCAACGGTAGTAATATTAAATGATGAGCACAAGCACTTATTCCAGATTTATAGACGTCTTAATACTTATTTATTGTACCTATATATTATTTAGTGCCCAAAAGTATAAGTTTTGCTTAGTATGAGTTTAAATAATTATTGTAATTTGTCTAAAATTTATTATTATTATAACTCTAAATATATTGTTGCCCACTTTGTAGTCTTCATGAGGTGTATTGTAATTGCCTCCAGTATCATGTCATGTCACTTTTTGCGACACCCTTAAGTGATAAGGTAACAAATAGTAGTAGCAAAGGTAGTGAATAGCAATTCAAACCTACCAGTTTACCTACAGCAAAAAAACTGTATACCAAATGAAAATGTAATATTTTTCTTATTTTAAGAGATTTTTCTCTTTATTATACCTGGATCCCACTCTAAGCCAGATGAGCTCATGTAAACCATTCCGTTTCTCGATACTGTCGCTGGAGAAGCGTTATCAATATTCTCTGGTTCAAATATAATTTTGGAAGTGGGCGACATAGTCAAACGGTCACCATTAGCTAACGTTAATGTTTTATTATCGTCTAATACGGAGTTGAGATTTTCTATCCATATACTGTCCACAGGTCCATCTAAGACTAGCCAAATATGTTCTCCAGTTTTAATTTTAAGGGTTTTTCTCCATAAAGCTGAAAATATTCCATCTGTCCAATCATTTGTTGCTACGTCTAGACGACCAAACATTTGTGCAGCTGTTATAGATTTTGGGTTCATGCGCATTTCCCTGAAAAAATATACACAATCACTCCCTTCGAAACTGACTACATTTTCCGCCAGAAAATATTGCAGTTTAAGTAATTTTATTTAAGTAAAGAATATTAATGCAGGTGATATTGCTTATGAACTCAATGTAATAACTATTAGTTTACCTATGAGGAGCCTCCGTATCAGTAAGTGCATTCATTAAAGTATGAATACAAGTAGTCTTGCCAGCTCCAGGTGGACCCAAAGTCATTATACCGTGACGAACTCTTTGAGTTTCGTAAAGCTGCAAATAGGAATACCATTAATGCAATTTTAAGTCCCTTATTTTAGAAAATTGATACGTGAGCAGACAAACTTGCCAGAACTTTTAATTATTGAGTGGTTGAAAACATTGAATTACGGGGACCCGTTGGCTACCTGTATCAATTTCAGCACCCAAGGCGGATGATAGATGAGTCCATTCAACTCTACTTGTTTCTTAATTGCTTCTTCAAGATGATCGTATGTGGTTTTTTCCAGAGCTTGATTAGGGAAAAGATCCGCTACTAGTGATATGAAAAGCGGTTCATCTTCGTCAATAAGTTTTGATAAGTTCATGTCTCGTAGCACCCGCATAACAATTGTGCTCTCATTGTCTTTGACATTAACTCGCTTCACGGCCCCTAGGGTTCGTAGAACAGAGAGAATGTTCCGGAGACCAAAGTCGTAGTGTACCTATGAAATGTAATGTATTTTATGTAATAAGCAAAATTTTGGATAACATAAGGTTACGCTCAAATCAATAACACTCGCTGGGACACAGGTCTTCCCCGATAGATGAAAACACCGTTGGAAGAATAGACCATAAACCACCACGAGGACCTCGAGCAGAGACACCTGCAGATACAGCCAGGACTTTCAAAGCACGGAGAAGCTCGATATAGTACGTATATTATTTTTATTATTTTATCAATGAAAAATACAGTAAACAATGCCCTGCAAAATTGAACTAAAAATTTGTTTACAGGAAATAACTTCCAATATTATAGTTAAAGTTATTTCACATCAAGCAATTCCAAGGAATACTTTTTTAACATTTTTTTGAAATGATTTTTGTTATTTTGAAGGCAGATGTCCTCGGACAAACTATTTAGTAGGTAAGGTAGACATCTTTTTAGTATTATATTATATAGAATTATTGCAGGTTTGAATTAACGAGAGTCGACTGTATTGTGATTATTTGCAAAAAAACACACCAAACTGCTAAACTCGCGGGATCTCGCTTGAGCCCCAATCTCGCGAGATTTGCATTCCCTAATCAGGAGCATAATTGACTTTATTAATAAAAAATACAAACATTTAAATGCAGTGATACTCATCACCTTATAACATAAGTGATGTTTTGAGTTTATTAATTATATAGCCAATGTGATAAAACGAATATTTCATCCGGTTTCACCGGAATCTTACCTGTTTAGTCAATTGTTCCTCGCAGAGTTTGTATAGGGTGTAAAATTTGCGTGCGAGGGTAATATTTTCCAAGAAACCACAAGATGCGAGTTTTACGCGAATAATGATTTGTCTGTCTGGTACCATCATGGCGACGGTGCGGAACTGTATCTTCAGGTTTTCGGGAAGCTCTTTGCGTCCGGCGTAACCTGGATTCTAAACGAGGTTTTTTGTTGTTTATTTTTATATCAGTAGAATATAAAACATGTTATAATTTATCTCGCTTAGCTTTTTAATTTTTTTATATATTTTATTTTATTTTTTTCGTCTCCCGTGTCCCCTTTAGCTTTTAAATAAGTTTATCGTGTCGGTATTCTTTCTGCTTTACACAGGTGTACCTCAACCACATGATTATATGAAAAAGCTAAAATGGCATAAAAACCATTGGGTATAAAAACAACCTACTTCAAGTCATCTAGGTCTTAAAGTGGAACTATAAAAATAATAAACACACTGACTAATAAACTTCTGTTAATAATCAACCATATATGAAATGGTGACCTTAAATCAATATTAGTTATGCGCCTTGAACTTATTAAATAGTAATTGAAATATCTGTTTAACAAAAATAAATAAAACTTGACTATTTTACATTTCCACATTCAACACATTTAATTTATATATATTTTTATTTAGATTTCTTGACATAAAATGGTTTTTAAATGATAGCCCATTCCTATAACAAGTTTAATGGTCTTTATTTTTATAAATAGTTTCTTTTTGTTAATGTTTAATTTCATTATATAAGCGAAAGAGATTCATTGCTGGACGCAGCCCTTTTTTAAAAATAGCGGCGATTTGCCATATTCCCCACGCTTGGCAGGCGAATTGTAATAGACCCTAATCCACAAAAAGGCTGCTACACTATTTGTGGTCTGCGGGAAATGTACGATAAATTATTATTTTATTAATCATTTTGTTATTTTTTAGGGTTCCGTACCTCGAAAGAAAAAGCGGAACCTTTATAGGATCACTTCGTTGTCCGTCCGTCCGTCTGTCTGTCAAGACCCTTTTTCTCAGGAACGCGTGGAGGTATCAAGCTGGAATTTATATCAAATACTTCAAATCTATTGTCCCTTGGAGCTGTGAAAAAATCAAACTTCTAAGCCAACGCAATCAAAAGATACTGCAAATTTCCGTAAATTTTCAACACTCGCAAGGGAATCAATACTTACAGGGTACTTTCCATGAAGACAGAATCTTGAAATTTGGTACAAAGCAACATCTTTCTTATAGCACAGATAAAGGAAAAATTGCGAAAACCGTAAATATTTAGTTACATCATATAATAAAAATATTTTTAATAATTTTAAACTTACTACCCCTTTCCTCATGAACGCGTAGAGGTATTAAACTGAAATTCATATCAAATACTCAGGATATGAATTTCAAAGTTTGTACGGGACCCTCGCCTCGGTGCGCGAGTCCGACACGCACTGGCCGGTTTTTTCTTTGTACTTTTTATTTTAAAATTAAACCTTATTACAAAATTCTATTTTAATTAGGTAGTTAGCTTCAGTGGGCTCCAATAATACTTTCAGTTTACTCATTACTGTAAGTTACGGTATTAAGGAAAGTGAGTATCATTTTATGTAGAATGTTGCCCGTAATCTGCGATCGTAGAACATTTTTATAATTGTTGGTAATTATGTGATATATGGCGATTAAATATGTAAAAGAAGATGCTCAATACTACATAAAGCTTTTTTATATATCTTATCACCAGTGCAGAGCAAATCAGTCTATAGACTGTATTCAAGCGGTGTGTGTGAACTTAGCAGATCATTGTCCAGCAGATCAAAATTAAATGAGAGTTCTTTTCGCATGCAGCTGAGTTCTATAGTTCCTGATACTTTTTAGAAATAGTTCTGGCGTTTTTACCTCGAAAAATGTCACTTAAAAAAATGATCTGCTAACTTCCCGTAGCAGATCATTTTGCAGCAAATCGAAAACAAATGCGATTTATTTACGCATGCAGCTGAGTTCTATAGTTCCTGATACTTTTTAGAAATAGTTCTGGCGTTTTTACCGAGAAAAATGACAATTTACGAAATGATCTGCTAACTTCCCATTTCTCGTAGCAGATCAATTTGCAGTAGATCAAAAAATAAATGTGAGTTCTTTTCGCATGCAGCTGAGTTCTATAGATCCTGATACTTTTTAGAAATAGTTCTGGCGTTTTTACCTCGAAAAATGTCACTTAAAAAAATGATCTGCTAACTTCCCGTAGCAGATCATTTTGCAGCAAATCGAAAACAAATGCGATTTATTTACGCATGCAGCTGAGTTCTATAGTTCCTGATACTTTTTAGAAATAGTTCTGGCGTTTTTACCGAGAAAAATGACAATTTACGAAATGATCTGCTAACTTCCCGTTTCCCGTAGCAGGTCAATTTGCAGCAGATCAGAAAACAAATGTGAGTTCTTTTCGCATGCAGCTGAGTTCTAAAGATCCTGATACTTTTTAGAAATAGTTCTGGCGTTTTTACCTCGAAAAATGTCACTTAAAAAAATGATCTGCTAACTTCCCGTAGCAGATCATTTTGCAGCAAATCGAAAACAAATGCGATTTATTTACGCATGCAGCTGAGTTCTATAGTTCCTGATACTTTTTAGAAATAGTTCTGGCGTTTTTACCGAGAAAAATGACAATTTACGAAATGATCTGCTAACTTCCCATTTCTCGTAGCAGATCAATTTGCAGTAGATCAAAAAATAAATGTGAGTTCTTTTCGCATGCAGCTGAGTTCTATAGATCCTGATACTTTTTAGAAATAGTTCTGGCGTTTTTACCTCGAAAAATGTCACTTAAAAAAATGATCTGCTAACTTGCCGTAGCAGATCATTTTGCAGCAAATCGAAAACAAATGCGATTTATTTACGCATGCAGCTGAGTTCTATAGTTCCTGATACTTTTTAGAAATAGTTCTGGCGTTTTTACCGAGAAAAATGACAATTTACGAAATGATCTGCTAACTTCCCATTTCCCGTAGCAGGTCAATTTGCAGCAGATCAGAAAACATATGTGAGTTCTTTTCGCATGCAGCTGAGTTCTAAAGATCCTGATACTTTTTAGAAATAGTTCTGGCGTTTTTACCTCGAAAAATGTCAATTAAAAAAATGATCTGCTAACTTCCCGTAGCAGATCATTTTGCAGCAGATCGAAAACAAATGCGATTTATTTACGCATGCAGCTGAGTTCTATAGTTCCTGACACTTTTTAGAAATAGTTCTGGCGTTTTTACCTCGAAAAATGTCACTGAAAAAAATGATCTGCTAACTTCCCGTAGCAGATCATTTTGCAGCAGATCGAAAACAAATGCGATTTATTTACGCATGCGGCTGAGTTCTAAAGATCCTGATACTTTTTAGAAATAGTTCTGGCGTTTTTACCTCGAAAAATGTCACTGAAAAAAATGATCTGCTAACTTCCCGTAGCAGATCATTTTGCAGCAGATCGAAAACAAATGCGATTTATTTACGCATGCAGTTGAGTTCTATAGTTCCTGATACTTTTTAGAAATAGTTCTGGCGTTTTTACCTAGAAAAATGACAATTTACGAAATGATCTGCTAACTTCCCATTTCCCGTAGCAGGTCAATTTGCAGCAGATCAGAAAACAAATGTGAGTTCTTTTCGCATGCAGCTGAGTTCTATAGATCCTGATACTTTTTAGAAATAGTTCTGGCGTTTTTACCTCGAAAAATGTCAATTAAGAAAATGATCTGCTAACTTCCCGTAGCAGTTAATTTTGCAGCAGATCAAAAACAAATGCGATTTATTTACGCATGCAGCTGAGTTCTATAGTTCCTGATTGCACATTGCAATTTTCATAAGTATATGTTAAAAGCGAAATAGTTCTAGTCCTGAGACTTGTTTAGCCTGTTTTCGATCTGCTGCAAATTGATCTGCTATGGGAAATGGGAAGTTAGCAAATAATTTCGTAAATTGCCATTTTTCTAGGTAAAAACGCCAGAACTATTTCTAAAAAGTATCAGGATCTTTAGAACTCAGCTGCATGCGAAAAGAACTCACATTTGTTTTCTAATCTGCTGCAAATTGACCTGCTACGGGAAATGGGAAGTTAGCAGATCATTTCGTTAATTGTCATTTTTCTAGGTAAAAACGCCAGAACTATTTCTAAAAAGTATCAGAAACTATAGAACTCAGCTGCATGCGTAAATAAATCGCATTTGTTTTTGATCTGCTGCAAAATTATCTGCTACGGGAAGTTAGCAGATCATTTTCTTAATTGACATTTTTCGAGGTAAAAACGCCAGAACTATTTCTAAAAAGTATCAGGATCTTTAGAACTCAGCTGCATGCGAAAAGAACTCACATTTGTTTTCTGATCTGCTGCAAATTGACCTGCTACGGGAAATGGGAAGTTAGCAGTTCATTTCGTAAATTGACATTTTTCTAGGTAAAAACGCCAGAACTATTTCTAAAAAGTATCAGGAACTATAGAACTCAGCTGCATGCGTAAATAAATCGCATTTTTTTTTATCTGCTGCAAAACGATCTGCTACGGGAAGTTAGCAGATCATTTTTTAATAGACATTTTTCAAGGTAATAACCCCAGAACTATTTCTCAAAAGTATCAGGATCTATAGAACTCAGCTGCATGCGAAAAGAACTCACATTTGTTTTCTGATCTGCTGCAAATTGACCTGCTACGGGTAATGGGAAGTTAGCAGATCATTTCGTAAATTGTCATTTTTCTAGGTAAAAACGCCAGAACTATTTCTTAAAAGTATCAGGAACTATAGAACTCAGCTGCATACGTAAATAAATCGCATTTGTTTTCTGATCTGCTGCAAATTGACCTGCTACGGGAAATGGGAAGTTAGCAGATCATTTCGTAAATTGTCATTTTTCTCGGTAAAAACGCCAGAACTATTTCTAAAAAGTATCAGGAACTATAGAACTCAGCTGCATGCGTAAATAAATCGCATTTGTTTTCGATTTGCTGCAAAATGATCTGCTACGGCAAGTTAGCAGATCATTTTTTTAAGTGACATTTTTCGAGGTAAAAACGCCAGAACTATTTCTAAAAAGTATCAGGATCTATAGAACTCAGCTGCATGCGAAAAGAACTCACATTTATTTTTTGATCTACTGCAAATGGATCTGCTACGAGAAATGGGAAGTTAGCAGATCATTTCGTAAATTGTCATTTTTCTCGGTAAAAACGCCAGAACTATTTCTAAAAAGTATCAGGAACTATAGAACTCAGCTGCATGCGTAAATAAATCGCATTTGTTTTCGATTTGCTGCAAAATGATCTGCTACGGGAAGTTAGCAGATCATTTTTTTAAGTGACATTTTTCGAGGTAAAAACGCCAGAACTATTTCTAAAAAGTATCAGGATCTTTAGAACTCAGCTGCATGCGAAAAGAACTCACATTTGTTTTCTGATCTGCTGCAAATTGACCTGCTACGGGAAACGGGAAGTTAGCAGATCATTTCGTAAATTGTCATTTTTCTCGGTAAAAACGCCAGAACTATTTCTAAAAAGTATCAGGAACTATAGAACTCAGCTGCATGCGTAAATAAATCGCATTTGTTTTCGATTTGCTGCAAAATGATCTGCTACGGGAAGTTAGCAGATCATTTTTTTAAGTGACATTTTTCGAGGTAAAAACGCCAGAACTATTTCTAAAAAGTATCAGGAACTATAGAACTCAGCTGCATGCGAAAAGAACTCACATTTATTTTTTGATCTACTGCAAATTGATCTGCTACGAGAAATGGGAAGTTAGCAGATCATTTCGTAAATTGTCATTTTTCTAGGTAAAAACTCCAGAACTATTTCTAAAAAGTATCAGGAACTATAGAACTTAGCAGCATGCGTAAATAAATCGCAATTGTTTTCGATCTGCTGCAAAATGATCTGCTACGGGAAGTTAGCAGATCATTTTTTTAAGTGACATTTTTTGAGGTAAAAACGCCAGAACTATTTCTAAAAAGTATCAGGAACTATAGAACTCAGCTGCATGCGAAAAGAACTCTCATTTAATTTTGATCTGCTGGACAATGATCTGCTAAGTTCACACACACATTCAAGCGTTTCTAAAAATAAAGCTTACCATAGTGATAAAGATGCCATATTCTGGGCACATTTCTATGGTGTCACCGTCGGTAAAGACAAAGCTTTTCTTCTTTTCTTTCTTAGCGGCTAACACGACAGCCACTTGCTGGGCTGCCACAGACAACACTGGTAACTCGATGCGATTAAATTCGTCAAAACATCCCCATGAGCCGGATTGAGAGAGTCCTTTGTATATGCGACCTAAACCCCTGACAATCAAAATAAGTAAAGATTATTATTTATGCGAAGAAAAAAAATAAAAAGCATAAATCAGACAAATAATTATTTCTTTTAAAAAAATCCAGCTCTATGTTCAGCCGCATTAAATAATTCTTCTATGACGTTATAATGAATAATCATCATCCCAACCTTTTGAATGTCCCAGAGCCAAAAAGAATGGCGAAAATCCCCAACAAAAAAGTGTTAACGACCGCAGATTTAAGGAAACTAATGGCTCATCGTATCTTCCGAAGTATGGAGGAGCCTAAAATATAATATAATACCCATCCGATGGCTAGCCCATGCGAAAGATGCTTAGCATCCGTGCTCTTTGGACGAATGCGCTTAAAACGGCGCCAAAGAAATGTTCATAATAAATTCAATTCAATTCAATTATTTATTGGTTCATAAACATGGGTATTACAAGCTTTTAGATACAGAGTATAGTATAGTACAGCCATGATTCACCCTACAGGTATATGAACATGCATTATCTTATCTTACTACATTTATTATAAGTAAAAAAGAATTTTATAATTATCACATTATCATTATCTTCAATTTTGAATATCAAATTAATTTAATAAATGGTAATACAATAAATATCTATTATTAACAGATCATGTCAAACGTAAATTCTATCAATTTTATCATTTAAAAATGTTTTTATGTCATAATAAACTTTTTCAGCAAGGAATAGTGATTGTTAATTATATATATTAACAGATCATGTCAAACTTAAATTCTATCTATTTTATCATTTAAAAATGTTTTTATGTCATAATAAACTTTTTCAGCAAGGAATAGACATAATTATATATATAATTATATAATTAACAATCACTATTCCTTGCTGAAAAAGTTTATTATGACATAAAAACATTGTTAAATGATAAAATAGATAGAATTGTGATTGTGAATAGAATAGTGATTGTTAATTATATAATTAACAATCACTTTTCCTTGCTGAAAAAGTTTATTATGACATAAAAACACTTTTAAATGATAAAATAGATAGAATTTAAGTTTGACATGATCTGTTAATAATAGATATTTATTGTATTACCATTTATTAAATTAATTTGATATTCAAAATTGAAGATAATGATAATGTGATAATTATAAAATTCTTTTTTACTTATAATAAATGTAGTAAGATAAGATAATGCATGTTCATATACCTGTGGGGTGAATCATGGCTGTACTATACTATACTCTGTATCTAAAAGCTTGTAATACCCATGTTTATGAACCAATAAATAATTGAATTTAATTGAATTTATTATGAACATTTCTTTGGCGCCGTTTTAAGCGCATTCGTCCAAAGAGCACGGATGCTAAGCATCTTTCGCATGGGCTAGCCATCGGATGGGTATTATATTATATTTTAGGCTAATCCATACTTCGGAAGATACGATGAGCCATTAGTTTCCTTAAATCTGCGGTCGTTATCACTTTTTTGTTGGGAATTTTCGCCATTCTTTTTGGCTCTGGGACATTCAAAAGGTTGGGATGATGATTATTCATTATAACGTCATAGAAGAATTATTTAATGCGGCTAACATAGAGCTGGATTTTTTAAAAAGAAATAAATATTAATTGACGAGGGTTAAAAATAATATCAGAGTAATATCTCGTATATTTAATTATATTTGTATAAACTAAGAAAATAGGATTTGTAAATGCTTAGAGCATACAATTGCAGTCGAGTACCTAACGTTACAAACCGAAGCAACATGCCATAGTGCAGATATTATCAAACTTATTTCTTTTACCGCCCCCTTTGAAAATCAACTATTTTTCAGCGTCCCCATTTTTTATACTGTCCTAAAACTTAAGAAGCATAATTTCATTACTTTAATTAATTTAGTTATAGTGTGCTTTATTAGTCGGTTCTGGTGTTTAAACATACATTCTAAACTAGAAACTTTTACCAGTGAGAGCAATTTAACCACAACTTTATAACATTAAGAATATATTTTAATCAAATTAATAGAAACAATATAGATACGTAATTAATTTTAGTATTAAAACAAATCTAATGAGACGGATGGATTTGATGATTTTTATTAAGTTTGTTTATGTCACGTTCGATTTTTCTAATAAACAGTCGGAAGTCGCCGAGTTCGGTAACTTGCAAACGATTTCTTTTTTTAGTAAGCAGCGTAGTCACAGCTCTAAATCCACATTCACACAAATATTAAGACAATGGGAATGCTATCACAAATCCTTAAACGATCGACTACAAATCAGGATACAACTGCGGAATTGACTTTTTTAGCCAAAATTGTTGGTAGCCATTTTTGAATTTGATTTTTATTTCCTCGTTCGTTGTCAGTTCTATAAGTCATTCTTCCAGTTGGGGTGATATTGCTATGTTGACGTTTGAAAAAGATCTAACACCCAGTCTGGTAGTTTCAATTTCAAAATATCTTGAGATCTTTTAATAAAATCACTGTGAAGATTTTCCGAATTTAGGCAGTAGACTAGCAAGTCGTCATTGTTGCAGGATACTGATAAATTGGGAAAATTAAGAAACTCACGTCTGCCGATATTCATCTTGTGTAAGAGCAGCTTGGTTACGAAAGCAGTGACAACTTTTTTGTTTTTATTTAGTTCAAGGCATCGCCTTGAAGTTGGAGATTCATATCATTAAGCAATTTATATAGGTCTGTCAGGTATGCTAATATCATTCTTTGATGTGAGTGAGGTTGTCGCGCAATTCTGTGTCTTTGTTTTCCAAGAACTCTATGACAAAGTCAAACAGATTGTAAAATCGAGTCAGACAATTTCTTTTTGATAGCTAATACACTTCTGTGTGAAAGATCAATCTGTTGAAATCTTCACACACACAAAGCTTATTAAATAATCTGCCATTTAAAGAGTTGTTTCGGGTTTTATTGACTACTCTGATGACATGTTGCAATTATTGAAACAGTCTTTTACTTAAATCTAGCCATTAAATGTTGTCAATGTATTAGGGGTTAAAGTATGAAATTGCCGATTTGTACTGAAAATCTATATTGTTTATTTTTTAAATTTTTAACAAATTTATTTAATCAAAATAGTTGCCATTATTATCTATACATTGCTGCCATCTAATGGGAAGGTCATTAATGCCTTTGCGATAGAATTCCGACGATCTAGACTGCACAAACTGTGTGAAAGCATTTTGTACTGCCTCCTGGGAAGAAAACTTCTTGTCACGTAGATAATTGTCCAAATCACGAAAAAAATGGTAGTCCGTTGGAGCAAGGTCTGGTGAATACGGAGGATGACGAATGGTTTCTAACTGCAGTTCCTGAAGGGTCAAAATGGTTTCTCGTGCTGTGTGAGGTCTCGCGTTGTCGTGGAGCAATAATGGTGAAGATCGATTCATGAGTCGGGGCTGTTTTACTGCTAGTTTTGTCAACATGGTTCGGAGTTCGGCACAATAGACATCTGCCGTTATTGCTTGACCAGATCGGAGAAAACTATAGTGAATAACACCATGCTGAGACCACCAAACAGTTACCATTACCTTTTTATTGGTAAGTTTTGCTTTAGGACACTGTTGTGGCATTTGACCTGGGGTCAGCCATTGCATTTTTCTTTTCCGGTTATCATAAAGAATCCACTTTTCATCACATGTTACAATTCGATCCAATATTCCTTCATTTCTGTACCGGTTCAACAAGGCAACACAAGTTTCAACACGCGTTTCTTTCTGCAGATCAGTCAAATCATGAGGCACCCATTTTTCGTATTTTTTTATTTTATTGATTTGACGCAAGTGAGTCAATATTGTGGGTAAGGTAACGTTAAACCATGCCGCTAATTCCTGGGTACTTTGACTAGGATCGGCTTCCACTATCTCTCTTAATTCATCGTTATTTACCTGTGTGGGCGGTCTTCCTCGTGGCTCGTTCTTTAAGTCGAAATTTCCATCACGAAAGCGTTTAAACCAAAATCGCACGGTGCGTTCATTAGTAGACCCCTCTCCAAACGCAGCATTGATATTGCGGGCTGTTTCTGCCGCGTTAGTTCCGCGTCGGAACTCGTATTCAAAAATAACTCGAATTTTCGCAGTATCCATCTTTCTTGTCTAAATTGAATAACAAAAACAATTGAAAGTCGATATTCAAATGTTTTACATTTTTTAAAAAAAGAACATCATAGAAACCATTTAAAAAAAGTTTCATTCGAAAACCTCAAACCATGAAGATTCTATGTCAATTCAAAGAACCTATTGCAATAAAACGGCAATTTCATACTTTAACCCCTATTATAACGCAATGTACAGCAAGCACATCTGGAATTTTATTTTTTAAGTATGCTACGAAGCGTTTTTGACACCCCATTATAGCTGGAGCGCCATCTGTAGCAGCTGATAAAATATTCTTCAAGGGCATTTTCATCACAAAACTTTTCCAGTGTTTTGAATACGATTTCTCCTTTTATGTCTGTCTCTAAATTTCTAGCAAATAATAGTTCTTGGCATATTTTTTTTATCTTTAATAAAAACAATGCTTCATTAGTTGGTAAAGTGGACTCATCCAACTGAATTCATAATTGACTAGTCTTCAGATGATTGCACAATGACTCTTCAATGTTTTTAGCCTTCATTAAAACGTCTTTGCACAGAACTATTTCTCAAAGGAATTATTAGAATTATATCTGCCGCTGGTTTATGGAGCACAGTAATTATAGCTTTTTTACTGGCGGCAAAATTAACGTTTCTCCGATGGTGTATGGTTTACCTGTTTGAGCAATTAATAAATAGATAATGTATGAAGCTCGAAGTCCGTCATCGTCTTGCTTAGCAGCAACCGAAAAAAGTTTCGATACACTTCGCTGAGCATTATGCTTCTTTTCCAGATCTTGAAAATAGGCTACATTATTGTCCTTCTTATCTGGATGCATTTTATTCAAATGATCTTGAAGTCTTGAAGGCTTCATCGCTTTGTTTGAAAAAAGGCACAAAGGCAAAGATGGATTTGTCGAATTTTCTATGAATAATCCATATTTAATATGTTCTGCACTGTATTGCCGTTTCTTCTTTTTTACTTCCGACATGGCTTTGTTTTCACAATTATGTTAATGAAGTGTTGAACTTAAATACTTGTTTAAAGATACCACTAATGAAAATATAAGAAATATTGCTTTTATATAGGATTTAGATACAGCACGCACCGAGAGGAATAAGACAAACACGCACAAACTCGTTTATCTGTTTCGACGCTCAATCGTACTGAGCAAGTTAGGACAAGTATCGATGAACCAGCCGATTGCTACCGGATTGCACCAATAGCGTTACAACTTGATTGCGTACGGCGTGCGCCCGCACGCCTATGAAATCTATGTTAATTATTTTAAGTTTTTATACCATCATACGGGCTATAAATATAAACTAATTATTCGATATTGAGTAGTAGGTAGGTTTAGTTTTAGTGAAATTTAAAATATCACGTAAATGAAATTACAAATCAACCATCGCTCCCCTACACCACGCCAACGCCCCCTTTCTTTTGGGCCCCTTAACGCCCCTCTCTAGGTCTCCAACGCTTACAAGGGGGCATTATCGCCCACGTTGAGAAATACAGCCGTAGAAATTGTGTATAAGTAAAAATATATTGTGTACTAATTCGTTTATTTGTAATACTTATAACATCATTGGACTATAAATGGATTGCAAAAAACATATATTCCTTTATAATTTTGACGACCGTTTGGTGCAACGGTAGCGATTTTGCCTTACGCACCGAGACGGTCCTGGGTTCGAATCCTGGAAGCCCCTACCAGGTAGGTACCAATGTACCATGTTTGTATGATGAATACGACCATTTGTACCCGAGGCATGGGTGTTTATATATATTTCTATGAATATTACATATCTATGTATCATAAATGTATGTCTATCCGTTATCCTAGTATCCATAACACAAGCCTTACAGTGCTAATTTTGGGCTAGGCTAATTGGTGTGAATGTAGGAAATATTTATTTATTTTTATTTATTTATTTAATTTCAGTTTTCACGTATCAGAATTATTTTTTCAACGTTAAATAAGATAATGTAATGTCGAGAAAATTGAATTTTGAATCCTGTAGGTATATTACAACCGTGGTAGATCTTAATTCACACGTAACAGAATAAGTGACGAATTCATTTTGTAGATTACAACAGTATTCTTATTTCAAAAGAACAGTGTTTGCTAAGCTCGTACTATGTATTTTTGACTATTTTAAGTGCGGGATGAAAAAATAAAACTGCTACTGAAAACGATTGGCGAAACTCCAATTTTACCTGAAAGCGCCCGATATTCACTTAAGAAATAAATGTTCAAACAAAATGAAACTATCTTTAAATTTGTAAAGGGACCGTGATTCTGGTGAAAATGTTGACAACAATATATAAGACTAGCTGAGCCGGCTACGCGTTGCTGTGCCGACTGCAGTGCCATCTGCCGGACTGATTTGTGAATCTAAACCATTCTCAGATCCCCTTGAACACACACAAAAAAATTCATTCAAATCGGTCCAGCCGTTTAGGAGGAGTTCAGTGACATACACACTCACAGAAGAATTGTAGGTATATAAAGATATGTTGGATAGTAGTATCCGAATATATACTAGATAAATAGTAGTTATTGCAGTCAAGGTCAGAAATCGGTAAACTTTGAATATTGGTGAATATATTTAAAACGTTACATTATATATAATAGTAATAGGTATTTCACTGTTTCTGATGTTTCAAAGTTAATTTGTTGAAGTAAATGTAAGATTTATAAATACAATAAAAACAACTTACCTGTAATCCATCTGGTCAGAACAATTAAAGACGACTACATATTTAGCCAGGGTTTTTCCCATGTCTTTAACAGTTTCTGTTTTACCAGTACCAGCGGGGCCACATGGTGCACCACCCATGCTCATAGCTAGTGCTTGTGCCAGGGTAATGTAGCATCTGTAAGAAAACTTGCGTGTTGTAAAACAAAACAACTTCAGTTGTAAATTAGGAAAGGGTTTTGTAGATTACAAAGGAATAGCTGGATTTCATCACTTATAAAGAATATAAGCTATTAAGATTGATTAAAGAAGCAAAAGCGCGTTCAAGGTCAATTCACCAAACTAAAAATATTGTTGATTACTTCACCTATCAGTAAGCGGAGTAATGACCAGCCTTTCGGTGCAACCCAAATATTCATTTTGATAAGTGAAGGTGACGTCTGTGACGGATATCCAGGTTTTGTCAGCATCTTCTTTGAAATAAAATCTGCATTGCTTTAACCATTCGAAATCAGTTGGTAATCGCACATTAAGGCGACACTGAAACAGACAGCAAAAAACTTGTCCTATAGATTAGTAACTTTACTGTCTCTGTCGAATAGGAGTAGCTGAAGAGATTTATATTGTAAGAAGGTAAAAATATGGTTATGGAATAGAACATCAACATACTATCTAGTACTGGACATATATTCTGACATCTTATACTGTTTCTTATGAATTAAGTAGAACAAGATACTCACCAACATATCAAATATATCCCTTTGATGTACATGAATTGTGATAAGCGTTTCGAACTTGATTCTCTCGATCTTTGTTAAGTCTCTTGTGGTCTGGTCAATGAGCGTGTTCAGGAGCTCAAGGAATTTGTTATTGGTTTCCATCATAATTTTCTTATCCGATCGAGCTTGTTGCAACGCTAACTCTCCATCTCGTGTCCAAATTATTTGAATACCTAGAAGCCCAATCTGGCAGATGGTTTTAGAAAAAAAACAATTATTAAGATTTTATCTAAAATATAAAACCAGCGATAAATAATAATCATTCTTAATGTCATTACTTAAAATTACCCATTTAACCTATTTATGGTTCGTCAGCACACATTAAAATAAAATTGGATATAAGGGCATACCTGAGCAGGCATCTTATCAAGAAACTGCAATAAGTTGAAGCCCGGGTCATTGAGGACAGATACCGCGTTTCGTATGATGGAGTGTATACTGCCTTGTGCAGACTGCAAGAGGGAGGTCAACCATGTTTCTACAGAACCTTCAGCGCGCACGGGTCGTTCTAGTTTGATCTCTTCCCCTTCTGACGATACTATTGCAATCATCTTGTTATATTCTAAAATATATAAGTATATAGTTAAGCTATTTTTATAAATTAGGTGTAATGTTTAAAATTTACAAGTTTTTATAGAACTGTACCGTTTCTTATAAGAGACTTACCGATATCATGAAATTTGACATAACGTATGTTATCAAAAATTGATAAAAGATGATTTTGTATCGTATGGGAGTCCGAGGCTTGACCAAGGATTTCCAGCAATGCAGGGTCGGAGACAAAGAAGAATCTTGGAAACATCGTTCTTTTCTTTTCTAAGTATCCGCTAAGACTTTTTTGGCAGAGTTCTAATTGTTCTTGCAAATGAGGAAGAAGTTGCCTCAGTAAATCATCTCCAACGCAACATGACACCACTCCAGGGGTCTCATGAGCCCGTTGCATAATCTTTTGCCAGGACTTATCGATTTTGGAAAACCTCTTAGCTTCTTTTGGCAGTTGTTTAGCGATATCACCTCCGACAAATACTGCTTCAAGATACACCCACATGTTTTGAACGAGAAGCCAACGTTCTAAGATTTCATTAGTACTTTGTAGATCATAGAGCCACTGTTGAATTTGTTTTCTAAATGGTGCGTTGTATCTATAAATAAAAGCATAGTGACACCATGAAAACTTGAATCATTGGATCTCATTGTTTTGTTAACAGATTTGTAATGAGACAGCTCTCTATTTAATGGCTGGAGAGATTAGCTAAAATAAATAAAAATGTAGATAACTAAAAACGTACAACACGTAGTGGTACCGCAAAAAGCATGGAAACGCTAGTTGTAAAAATTTTAAAAGAGATTATATAAAACAACTCTACCGAAATATTGCCCCAGGTTAACTGGTGCGGCCATTTGTAATATAATCATCCGTTTACTTTGTTCTTCCTTTTAACCCTACTTTCTTCTCAAATATTTTGTACTGATCGATTTGCAAGTTAGAGTATTATCATTCGGGTACTATTTACTTGTTTGGTTGTATTCCTTTATATTAGCCTATTTTATTACTCCAACTTTTCTTTTTTATAAACGAGGATATTCAAAAAGGCCTAGCAAAGAGACATTTTACCGGTTAGACAGCAAAGATCCCAAAATCATCAGACTGTCTTCAAGTTGACCAATGGTCTCCGCAGTAGTATCACCCCTGAGGAGCAGCTCGCCTCTGTTGTTGAAGGTCTGGAATGTCAGCTCGTGGACTGACCATTCATTTGTTACTTGTCTTAGTTTAGCTTCGATGTCCTTCTCTTTCATGGCTGATATACAGATATCCTAAAGTGAAAATGAAATAACATTAACCAGTAAGTGAATATTTATCACTTACTGGATTTATTTGCAAGTGCTTTTACACATATCAAAACAGTTTTTTTTTCTAAAATCTAATGAAAATGGCTTTTTCATAAATCCGATCAATAACAAAACATTAAAGCTTAAGCTTTAACATACCATGTTAAAGCTTCGTAAGTTGATTACCTTGTAATGTTCTTTTATATGACATTCACATTTATTAGGCGTAAGAAAATCAAACTAAAATAATATACTAAAGCTAAAAAAAATACAACGCATGTCCTTACACATTACTTACCAAAACACATATAGACCATAACGTTCATGCATCACACTTCTTTAAATTATGATTACCTTTTATCACGAAAGTTCTATACTTATTGACATTTTTGATGAAATGGCAAGCACGTCGTACAATATGATCATTGTCGTACCTATTATCTTAGTGCATTATTTCATTAATATATCCAAAATAAACCGAATATTTTTTTAATATATAATACCTATATGCTTAGACATATAATTATAATCTATATATATATAAAAGTTTTAAACAGTTTTAAACAGTAAAACAGTTTACATATACTCAGGATGAAGATGAAGAAGAACAAGAATTTGAATGTTACGACTCGGACGAATAAATTTAACTACTTTTTTTAAATTAAATTGCTTTTATCTTATCAATCTCTGCTTATATTCATTATTTTGCAATAGTTTCAAATTAAACAGGATCACAACTGATCCGTGAAATAGGCCTACTGGGGAAACCACGTTAACAAAAACGCGCTAAGTACACTACCTCATAGGTGGCCTGGAAACGTGTGCATATTATGACGATTACAACTTTTACAGCTTTTTTAAACGTTATATCTCAAAACCGGTGGCTCGTAGGAAAAAAGAATTGATACATTTTTTGTAGATAATTTTAAGATCTACGATTTTTGTTTGAAGTATTTTTATGATAAAACTTACCGTTTTGCTGAAAATTGTGATAAACTCATTTTTTTACATTGGACCTTGATTTTTTTTTCCATACAGGGCAAAGATGGGGAACTTTCAAATTTTATTTTTAATCATATTTTAAGCAATGTTACTGATTTTCAGCTTGGTGGGAATTTATGTAGCTTCGAATGTCTAAATTGACCGGACTATTAGGATTTAGGATAGATTTCATATTATTTATTTTAAAACAACGCGTGGCCGGGTCAGCTAATAGCATATAGATTGTTGTTCACTATCGTGTTCTGTTCGTTCAAGTTTTTTTATTTACAATCTTGCGTAAATTTCTAACGAATTCACTTATAATACCTAATACTCGTTTAGCTACTCTGAAAAATAAAAAGTTTTACTTATCAACAACAATAATTCTGAGTTACATATTGTTGATTTGGTTTTTTACGGAGACTTGTAAAAGTATTCAACGCATTGCAATTGGTTAAAAAAGCTTACATCTATGCCGATTAGCTAAGTTCACTAAATACTTAACTTTGCATACTAAATACGAAGAAGCTTCCTCGATCTTTCATCATACATGTAAGAATAAAATTCTGCGATACACGTATTATGTAACACGTATTTAAGTGAAAAAAGTATGCTGACTTATGCGCCCTTAGTACCGATCGCATTTTGACCTCCCACGCGCGATTGTTTATTATTTGACTTCATTCAAATTGGTGTAGGTTATAAAAATCGAACAGAAACCTTTTTTGTATTTCGTATGATTTAAACCAACGTTACCGAAACTTTATTATGCAGTAGGCGATGAAGAGGCGAGTAGTAAAAGTTATTTTCAAATAACTATAAGAAATAAAATCGGATGTTAGTTAAATTAAATTAGGCAAGATATTATTGCCCAACGAAAAGAATAACAAGGACAGAATACAGTAGATACAAAAGTGGAGTTGTTGACCAAAATTGGTAATAAATATTGTTATTCTCTAATTGTATACAAAACATCAAACTTACATCACAAATCAATGTAAATAATTTAATGTTACCTCATTAATTAAGTTTAAATGTAAGATAAAACTGTAATAACAAGTTATTTTTCAAAAACGTATAGAGCTTGGACCACCACCACCAAAGAGACCTATGTTACTAAATAGTCCATTAAATACTGACTCATTTTCCTAGAATCCAAGAAAAAAATACAGTTAGTCAAAAATATTATAAACAAGTATTTAAAAAAACTTTTTTTAATATTTTTATTATTCCAACTGAGATATACACCTAATAATAATTATAGACGTGTTTTTCAACTCATTTTTGAATGGTAAATAATATTTAGACTTAGACTACTTATGTATGTATAAACATGTAAGAAATCATACATTTACATCCATAATTATATTATCTAGATTTACGGGTAGCCTATTTACGGGTTGGTGTCTCGCCCATTCAAAATACCACGTAATCATCATAACATGTGCACAACATCCTAAAGTCCGAGTTCCAGAGAAACTTGAGCAATAATAATTAGTTACAATTTGGCATCCATTTACGTCGTGCACGACTACATAAGAATAATATGTATACGGGCGTGTTGTGATTGAATCCTTCCGCGTAGCATCATTGCATTGTCGTGGTCAATTCCACTACTACTTTAAAATCGTCTTCCATATCGTCCATGGCACGATTTAATAAATCTGACGAAATAATTTAAAATCACGTTTAAAACGACCGTTCACGACTTCGATGACCCAACGGCAAATTTGGGCATTGCTCTTGTTGGCATCTAATGTTGTCAACTGTTCCTCACCACGCTGCACATTTTTACTTCATAGCCGCATGACCAATTTTGCCCACAACATCTCTAAAGTCGCAAATAAATATATCTCCCGGTTGAAAATAATAATGGAGTTGTCTTCGTTCTGATTTATTAAGCTTCGCATTATTGAAGCATCGGATGCTGTAGCTGCGTGGGGTCCAGTGACGTTTTTAATATAGCCATCTCAACACACTCAGAAAAATGGCTTCAATAAGTTGGAATATTTGTGGAGACTACGTTTCTCGTCGAAATAGGTAGTTGCAAGATTTTGGTGTATATAGGTTCCGTCTATTATCACAATCGCCTTTCTTTGTTTGGAAGAGTTAAGTTCCTCTCCGCGACTTGATTCCTTGTAAAGTGTTGAAAATCTAGATGGCGTGGTACGAAATCACGCATAAGACACTTTCGTGCAGTATTCATTTTTCGTTCAAGCTCACGACGACTTATTTTAAAAATTACACTTAATTGTTCATTGCTGTCTCCTGTCCTAAGTTTCATGAGATAAATGGCAAGTGCAGTATTTGGTTGATTCTTATCTTCTACCAATGATGGAGTCTGTTGAATCACTTGTTCAAATTCATCACACGTCAACCCTACGCGGTAGTGAAGTACTTGTAGGTCCATCCTTTGCACACAAAATCCATTGTGTTTGGATTATTGCGAACTGCAGTTTGCTATGTTTGTGAGATATCCACAAATTGCTCCCTCGTAAATTCATGCGACGAGTTCGGGGGCTTCAATTAATTGATTCCAGTTGTTTTGATTTAGGTGTTCATGACAAACTCTTGCATTTTTTGGTATATAAAAGTTCAAATACACTAAAAGTTCAAGCTTGATAGCATGCGGTATGCGACATCTTTCAGCATTACCATAAAAAATGCACTCATTGGCTGTGTTTGGAGCCCTTGAAAACTCAGGTGCTTCTATATTACCCGTAGGAAGTCTTCCAGCTTGTAATACATTTTCGCCACGTTCACGATTAACTGCATACTTTACCCTCAACCAACAATTCCGGCAGATTAACTATTCACTATTCAGTAATAACTGTAACAAGAAAAAAAGTGACGGTAATAATAAAATACATTACACGGGCAAAATATATTTCCAACAAGATTGATTAGTTTATCGCTGTGTTCGCTCCCAGACAGTGGCGTAGCGTAGTGGGGGCGGCAGGGGCGGCCCGCCCCGGGCGGCACTTTTTAGGGGGCGGCAAAATTTTACAGTAAATAATACAAATATTTCAACCATTTCATACATATCATATCATATTATCGCAACAACGGCCCGATTGAAAAGAGCATGACATTTTTCATTACGTATTCTGTGACGAATTCAGGGAATCCCCTTTCTTTCGATGATATGTTGTAGCGACTGCTGGCAACTTCCTCTATTCTGACTTGCAGGGATTCCTCTTAGTTTATTTTGTGCTTGAATTGTTTATGACTAATGATCAGCGAGAATGTCTTTGACAATTCAAAGAATGTTTTATTGATAGATACTCAGTTGTGCAATTCACATTGTCTTGTGTCGAAATTTATGTTACGCTTGAAAACTGTGACTTTTGAGCAAATAAAGGTAAACTTTTATTTAAAATCTAAACTGTATAATGCAAAATAATGACTGCTCTTGCCGAAAAGTTATCTAGAATTAATGTACCTATGTAATGTATAGTATACATGAAATTGAAGTACCTAAATAAGAGGGCGGCAAAATTGTCCTTCGCCCCGGGCGGCCGACACCCACGCTACGCCGCTGCTCCCTGATGTTTATTTTCTTTTGTATTTAAGTCATATGGATCTTTAAGCAGCATTAATCACTTGGGTCTGTACGACAACGATTCGAGAGATAAAATTACCAACTATGTATAACATATTCACCATACAAATAAAACAGTCTACTAACCTGCAGAGGTGCAATAAGTCCTTGAATATGCTCAGCAGTTTCTCGGTGATTAACCAACTGATAATGTCTTCTTCCAAGTAATGCATAATGCACAACGTATACAACGTCCAGCCACGTTCATTTTCACAATGCAAACAACAAATCATAATAAAGACAGAAGCGTGCAGATCAAGTATAAGTAAATTAAAGTGTTTAAAAATATTTTTGAAATATCCATAATGTTAACGTGTCTTCTCAAAAGCTCATTTTTGAAAACACGTGACTAGATATACTAAGAAGGCAACCACAAACTTGGAGCATTCGAAAGCCGTCGAAGTCAGCAGCTTCATTTCAGACATGTCTTCCTAATAAAACCTTATCTTTTTGTGAAAATTATTTGATTGCACGTAGAACGCGTTTTTTTTTAATTCGAAAAGAGGATGTGCTTTTTTCTCTCTCACCTGATGTTAAGCGTTGATAAGGTCGAATAATGGCAACACACAACACCTGGAATTCTCAACAACAGTGGATAAAATATATAAATAATAAATAACTGGCTGAACTCGTTCACTGTTATTTGGCACACCCACAAAAGCCTGACATCCGTCATTTCGGTAGTCAAGTTACCCGTTCCTAAGGGGATTTAACTGTAACATATAAATAGTAGATTCGTCGAAAAGCAAATGGAAGCTGCATTTTATATTATAAATAATAATAAATTGACTGTGTCCTAATTAAAGATGTTAAAAATAAAAACTATTTGTATCTAAAATAAATCTTATTCTATTCTTCTTTAAGTTCATATTATCTACGTTATGTTTTTATTACAGTAATTTGTAAAGAACCGATTAAATTACGGTAATTTAGATGTTTATCATACTCCAGTTATAATAAGAAGCAATATTATACATCACCGATGACTACTAAGAACTCCATTCCTAGTTACGGGAAACTGCGTTTGTAAATTACTGAGTACAATATCAATTCAATATCGACGTACTGTACGGTGCTATGAACTCAGTGCGTTGGGTTTTTAGCTTAAAATCAAAAATAAGTTTTTTTTCAATTATGTTTATATTTATGTGTATTCTACTGCTTAAATATATATTCTTTTTTATTTTGGATTAATAAAAAGTAGCACATAGGTAATGTGTAAGGGAAAGGGAAAAAAATATTATTTGATATATTAGTGAAAGTCATAATTGGGGCGGCTCTAATCTATAATCTAAGATCACAATGGTTTATGTGTTTGTCTGTCCGCTCTTATTCCCGCTCATTTTCCATAGTATCAATAACGTTACCATAGCAACGCGTTACTCGCAAGTAGTTCGTCTACCGGACCCTTTGTCGGACGCTGACGGGAAAAATATGTAATACTTAATATAAAAAAATTAAAGAACTTTGTCCACCCGTGCGAAGCCGGGACGGGCCTCTAGTTATTACAAAGGAAACAACAATAACTTTAAATTATCCATCTTTGTAAGTTAATAAACAAAATTAATAAACTTACTGAATATAAATTACAATGTACGCGGGTAGGTTAGGTATTCTCACATCTTATAATAAAAAAATGATTTGTTATTTTAAGTACTAAGGCTTTATGAATTCGCAAGTGATTGTTTTGTTAGAGTAGATTTTAAAGTGTGTTACTCATTGCACCATAGCTTTCTCTCTGTCCTAAAAATATTTGTTTCGATCCAAGCGTCTATGAAACACTTCATGCTGATTTCTGTTAACCTAGTATCGGTTAAGCAACGACAACCTGACTCTACGGTTCCGGGACTGCACATGCGCTTTGAGGTCGTCGGAAACACGTGCTATATTTAAATAATGTATAAATAATAAAGTATAATAATAATATAGTTTACGAGTCGATGACTGCAATGACTCAGTATATTTCTTCCTATATTGAATATGACAATAAAACAATGATGTGAGAAAAATTCGCCAGCAATTGTAACTAATTAGTAATAAAATTAATACGTTAATTATAACAAAAAAAAAATGGTTGCCTGTAAAGTCGGTTTTACGGGCGAAGATTTTACGTGACAACGTCTTTTTCTCGGTAGAATATTTATTGATATGAATATAATTAAATTGCACAATAGGAACAAGGAATTGAATGAAAATAAGAATTGCACAAATTTTAACTATAGAAATATATTTTGTTTACTAAAACATTGTACATGTAAACTTAAACTTAACTAATTCCTATTTGAGTGATTTTGTTGAGGATAAAAAAAACTATAAATCATTATGTAACAGGATGTTTAAATATAAATGCCTGTAATATATTTCGAAAATTAATAAATGAATAATTTGGGTTATATAGGAAATATATCTACTACTATTAAATATTTATATTATAAGTGATTTATACATTAATGATTTAAATGGAACAATCTTGGATGGTTATCAAAATTTATCGATA
Organism: Calamotropha paludella; assembly: GCA_927399485.1. Lineage (NCBI taxonomy): Eukaryota > Metazoa > Arthropoda > Insecta > Lepidoptera > Crambidae > Calamotropha > Calamotropha paludella. The sequence continues at coordinate 23,266,165 of OV656803.1, read as the reverse complement.
TAAACAATTTTTTTGTATTATATATATCATAAAGAGTTTACAATTTCATATATATACTTATAATATTAAAAATCAATAAACTTTTAAATATTGAGAAAACATTCGGCGGGCCTCTCTCTCGTTCGGTGACTCATCGTAACGTTACCGAGCGTTACACTTTTTCATAAGTGACTCCCAGCCGCAACCAATTTATAAGACGTTGTCACGTCAAAACGGGATTTTTAGTGTGGTTTTAGTCATATATAGTATACCAGCGGTCTGTCCCGGCTTCGCACGGGTGGACAACATTCTTTAAATTTTTTATAGCATTAAATGTAAGCCTATGTTACTCAGCGTGAATGTAGCTTTTCAATGGTGAAAGAATTTTTGAAATCGGCTTAGTAGTTTTTAAGTTTATTCATTGCAAACATACAAAAATTCAAAAATACAAATCTTAAATAATAAATGAAATAATATTCACTTTAAGCTAGTAAAACGTTACATAAGATACATAAAAATGTACTAAATACTACTTAATAGTAGTAACTACTAGTACAAACGTATATATTTATAACATTTACTAATTTCAAATCTTGTCTGAAACTAAAAATGAGTGTGATGGCAAGAGGCATTATTAATGCCCATGCATGAGAAGTTTGGCAACGTCAGAATAACGGCAACGTTGCTCCACCTCGTCCACGTGCACTGAAAGACGATGGAAGTACCAGGACCGAATAACTATGGAGGATCTGTACTTAACCCACACACATACACGGGCACACTATCAAAATTCTCACACAAATATAAATGTTCCGTCTCTTTCCTTGAGCATGCATGTGGAAGTTTGTGGATGTATGTATGCGTGGTGGATGTCGTCGTTTATTCATATTATGGGAATAAATTTCATTTGTCTAGAATATTTTCACAATATACAGATATTATGATATTCTTAGATATTTTAACATAGAAGATACTTTTATTTGGACATACTTTATCCAAATATAACGAGGAAAGTTTGAAATTGGTTTGTAAAATACAGTGTGAAAAGTGAAGACACTATTTTAACACTTCATAAAAGAGAAAATAGTATCTAGATAACTTTGGAGAGGTACCTAATTGTTTACGTTTAGTTACGATCAATAAGATTTATAACCATAGACCCTTTCCACATTATACTATTAATATATTTTTGTACTATTGTCTCTTGGTTTTCGGTCGAATAATATGACTAATAAGTATAGCTCGTAGCTAACTAGCTTATTATGCCTTTTAATTAACAGTCTAGCCTTTTCACTAAGTAGGCGGGGTTCAACCAACAGGCGAATTACTTTTTGCCATTTAATCAATCAACTAGTCAAATGAAACTGTTCAACAATGACTTGCCTAGTCTTGTCATTAAAATTTATTTCGATTCCTAGTCACCTCGATCTGAAAGCAAATAGTGAACATGGCATCGATTAGGTATTATATTTCAGGTATTTCTCACAATTACAAAAAACATTACCCTAAGAGAATATAATAATAAAAATGTGTGTTGTAAATATTATAACAAATAATAAATGTTTCTTTAAGAAAGCTACCCGATTCTATAAACTTTTAATAACATTAATTACAGAAGATATTAATGAACCTAAAAAGTATTATCTATACTTTGTGTTTAGTGCCATATTTTCAGTTTAATTATTTCTCTCCTCAGAATAAAATTGAATTTACTGATGAATTACGTCATTAGGTAAGTAAAGTGCTTAAAGAATAAGAATCATAATTTAAGTGAGAAAACAAAATTAGGTCGTTCCTGATAACCTAAAATACCATTCTACAACGTCGTGTCACTGTCTGCTGATTTTTATTAAAATACGGCCAGATCTAAAAATATGTTAATACTTTCAACAATTCAAACAACTCGGCGTTTGTGTTTTTGTTATTGATTTTAAGAGAGAAACGGTTGGCGTGTCCATACATAACAGCGGTAGTGTGCCATCGGTGAAATATCGGTCTCTTTTTTAATAATAGGAACCTTATTTTTCAGGCAGATAAAAAGGGATGGCAGAAGTAAGTGAGTGGCACTGTTGTGTTTGCGTGTAGTGTACGACCGTCATTCGTAGCATAGTGTTCTCGAAAGCTCGTACGTACAGACATTAAAGCGTATACATATATATGTATATGTTTAATATGAATACAAACTAGACTGGCATATTTATTATTTAGCTTTTTTAGGGTGTTCAAAAGTATTAACTTAATATGTTAAAGTGATCTGTGAAGCTTTTTACAAATTCTTAGGTACCGTACCGTCACCGAAAGAAGGTGATTGATAGAAAATAATACTTAATAACGATACAAACATATACATCAAGAGAAACAAAATTAGCATTTCCTTATACACCATTGCCGATTACTTCGTTCGTTTCGTCCTTAATAAATACAACCCTATAAAGAGCTCCACAGATCCTTCTAAGGTTAAAAGATATCAAAAAGTATTAAACATTCTTTTACGAATTTTCAATAGATATATTATGCTAGATAGCGCGCAGTTTAGCGCGTTTGAGGTAAAGTTACTTTCGCAAGCGCCCGTTATTGGATGGATAATCAAAAATTTACTATCACGAGTTTCTCCTTGTAATAGGCTGATGGCAAAGAAGTTTGAATATAGTTATTGTATTTATAAGTCAATTTGTTTGACCATTTCAATATGAAGAGTGTATTTAGCTAACTAAGACTTCTCATAAAATACAAATACTTATCTGAGCGGATTTTTTTTTTGAAAAGACACTTATCGTTAAATTAGTGAAATTAATTTGTGAGCCAGTAAACTTTTAACTTACACAGCAATCGACCTAACCAACCTGACATAGATTACAAAAATATGTCGACAAAATTACTTCGAGCTTCACATACATTCTTCAATCAAACCACCTTGTATGCAAGACCAGGCGCTATCCACTAGCTGCGTGCCTCTAATCACATATTTTTTAAAATTAAATTGCCATTTTCATAATACATTATTATATTTCCATTAACCCTCCATACTTTTTACTCAATGCTTTTGTTACATTGGCGTTACCGTCCGTAAGTAGTGGCATTGTTTGAATAGGGTCCTACTAATTTGGTTCTTAATTGATGGGTTCCAGCCGCTTCTACTCTTGCTAGCTATATATTGTGCAGTATATAGTGCAGAGCAAAAACAATATTATGTTGTAGAATAGATAAATACTATGTAATAATGATGTACAACATACGAAAAATTTGTAGCTCATTTTTTTTTAAAGTGGCCTCAAAGTTAGTATTTTTGTCTGAAGAATGGCCTCAGATGATATGTACCTCAATATCCTCTTTGTTCGGCAGCAAAGGAGCTTCTAGAATATTTTTCAAGCAGAAATCTTCGTTGTCTAATTCGAAGTTGTACTTGGTAACCTCCATAATGCGCTGCCAATGGCGCGACTTCATAGCTTTATTCGCCATTAGCTCTAGTAAAGGGCACATATCGTTAAAATCATCTATCGTCTTCTTTAGCGCGAAGAATGCAGGCCATTCTTTTAACCTAAATGGAAATAACATGCATGTTATAGTTTATTAAGTGTATGGTGGTTGGTTTGGGAATTAATAAATTGGTGCTAGTGTGGGGCACACCTAATGGACAAGTCAGGTAACGAGTCTGATCCAGCTGAGTTAGTTTTGTTGTCATTCCGGTCACTTATACGGAGTATTAAATGAGAAACTTCTACTTACCCCTTAGGTAATTTGCGGCATCTATTCTGGAACTCCATAAGCTCGTTATTGATCTCCTCAATATTGACCTCTCCCCAAGGTATGTCATAGTAGCTGCTGACACGGTCTATTACGTCATTGTACAGTTTGTACAGTTTTTGGAGCAGGTTGAGTTCTTTTCTGATCTGTGCTAATTCAGGGTACTCAGTGTGCGGTCGACCAAACAGTTCTTCGCCGCTTTGGTAAGTTTGGAGTTTCCGCCACATTCCATCGAAACGATTCTGAATAATTGAATCATATATTAAGCAGTGAACAGATATCGTGAGGCATCTGCAAAAGGTTAGCCACGCATGTACCAATCTTAGAGTTAGGACCTAAACCCTTTGAAAATATTAAGAAGATTATTGGATTTGGGATTGAACAAAAAATAGGTTCATTATGGTTAGCGGGTGTGGTGGTAAGAAAGATCTGTTTCTTATTCGGTATTAAAGGGAATATGTAAAGTAGTATGATTTTAGAAAGTTTACAAATTGATATCTTTAATTTGATTCACAAACCTGGAACAGTATTAGTCTATCGGAGGCCTCCCTAGGACTTAGTCCCGCCTGCATCGGCCCAGCATGTTTGTACTCATGGACATATTCTGAGTTATCCTCCCGGAATCTGCGCAATTAAATACTATCACTATGAATGTTTTCTCTATTTTACACATTTGAGATTGGGAGTAAGTTTTAATTGGCCTGCTGCTTTTAAAAACATATTCATATAGTTTAGTAAGTAGTTTACAAAGTTTATTCTTGGTAAGAAGATTTACTATCGACTTTTTTCAGTGTTAGAACTAAATATTGTGAAAATAAGTATTCATTCCACAATATTTATTAATAATTAATTATACACTAAAGAGCTACTAAATACGTGGTGTTTCTTTTTAAAATTCGTCCGTTTAAACCTTCGGCGTCGTAAAATAGAATCAATGGGAAAGACCTGTCCAGGTTATTGAAGAGATCACTTTCAAACTGCGGCTGCATCCTCAGCAGCTGCACGTGGGACGCAAGCGCTCGTGCTTGTAACTGCTGCCAAGTATATCGCAGATTGTCTACTTGCTCCAAGTCTTCCTTGCTGACTGTCAATTCATATCGTGTGATCACGTTGAACGCTTCCTAAATAGCGAAATAGGGTATAAGAAGTTGGCTCCTACTGAAAAAGTATGTTTGATAAAGGAAAGCAATTTTGTACCCTCTCATTCTAATTGACTGTTGATAACGAGGGTATGATGGGTCATCATACGACTTATTTGTAGTAAAAGCGGGCTTGAAATCCCATTGCAATGAAACTTAAATTTAACATTATTATCACTAATACAAAGAGGCATTTTGCGAAGATTTTGTATTCAACTTTCTTCAACAGTTACCGTATAAGGAAAAAAATGGGCGAACATTGTACTGTTATATACAACGGCAATTGCAATTTTTTATAGCGGTTTTATCAGAAGCTACTCGCTAATATACTGTTACCTATATACCGGGTCATTTTATAAACACCATCGAAATCTATATATTATATTCTTTGAAGAAAATAACGAAATAAGTATTTTTCTTTTAATATTATCCAGTAATAAATATTAAGTTAAGGCTATATATACAAAGTTATCCAAAGAAACCGATTGTTGTCACAATCAACTACGCACGGTGAGCAGATAATTACATGACCCCCGTTTCTTTTTTTCCTATGTAGTGCAGTATTAGTTTTTATATGCGAAAACTCGTAAATGGTGCATAATCTTTTACAATTATTACCTAAATTGTAACATTGTCACTGTATGTTTTCCTATGAAAATAAAATAAAAAATCCCAGTGAGTGTTTGACCGCAATGAACTCCGTAACTATTCAACAGATTTAGATGATATTTCTTCATTTTGCTGGATTTGTTCCGACTTAGGACATAGGATAGGTTTCATTTTAATTTATAACACAGCAACGCGTGACCGGGTCAGTTAGTCTTTATATATAAAAATTCATGTCACAGTGTTTGGCTCCGATGAACTTCGAAATTACTCAGCCAATTTTGATGATTTTTTTTCATTTTACTGGATTTGTTCCAACTAAGAACATAGGATAGACTTAATTATAATTTATAATAAAAAATATTGCAACTATAACTGAGCCACAGCAACGCGTATCCGGGTCAGATAATACTATCATAATTATTAGTTACTATAGGTTACCTCAACGGGATCTATCCTCAACTCCATATCAACTTCTTGTTCTCGAATCTTCTTGAGAGTCTCCATTATCATTCGGACGTCATCCAAGTCGCGGATGGGGCGTTCTAGTTTTCGCTCCAAATCATTCATGATTGCATAAACATAATCCATCTCCCGTTTGTATTTTTTCCGCATTGCTTGGCTTAACCTGTGCATGCCATCTGAAGAATAGAATATAAATATTAATCATAGTGTAATAAGTAGGTTAAGCAATTATTATAGTACAATAAAATTTAAACATCTTCATTACAAGATTTCCAACTTTTATTGCTATGGAAAACTAAGTTACAGGGTTTAAATACAATACTATTGGTAAGAATCAGGCAACATGGACAACCATATAGTGCTGCGGTCACTTAGATAACAAGCGCGGTGACACGTTACTAGATTGATCTAAAGGTAAACGAGGTTGTGGTTCCCAAGTAAGTAGTGCTTGATGTCTGTGATGACCGTAACAGCTCAGTCGTATTAGCTGCCTTCCTTGGGCATGTGCGTACTTGATCTTCGACCTACGGGTAATCGGGGGAGAAAGTGAACGCTTGCAGATCAGTGACATTAATCCGTTAAAATTTCCCACCAGTATGAAATAATAGTAAGAATTAAAATGTAATCGACATATACGATAAAATTGTATTTAATCAGAACAAACATTAGGCTTTTCAGTGGCGTAGCGATTATCACAGATGACATGCCAAGAAGACCACAAAAATACACCACTGTTTGCACATCGGCTACCACCCATAACAGCTACGCCACTGACAATTTTTATGAAAATAGTCTTACTTCTCAACTCAGTAGTCAGTCCTAATTTTAGTTTCTCCGTGGAAACTGCCAGGCAGTTACCGATGATCAACACATCTGGCTCCGTATCAAGCTTCGTCTCCAATTCACTATGTTTCTTCAATGAAAGTTCGAAGTCGTTTAGATTCCACGCTAATAGTTGCCTTAAAGTTTTTTCGCATTTCCAGAGATAATGGTAAGGACGCCAACGTTTAACTAAATTGTTCAACTCCTGTAATTTATTTAAGTTGATAACATTTATGTTTTTTTCATTGATACTTGTATAAAATTTTAAAGCTTTAAGCAAGAGTAAATTTTATCGGATATGGAATAAATCGTAATTATTATTTAAAAAAAATGTAAAAAATGCAAATTTGCAGTTCCTTGTAGGGGGGTAGCCCTTTCCTTTGTATGAAAATACCGTAGGAAGAGTTAACAATTACTGGCAACTATAAGAAACTTGTTGAAAAAGTAATGGTGTTGGACAAATAGCGGAAGAAATGTTAAATACCCACTGTTTTAATATTCTGTGTGCATGAAGATAACAACGATAAAGTCTTCATAACTTCCTTATTCTCCAAGATATGGCTGTAAAAGTTTTTTTGCTGGAACGGGAAGGAAGGTTTCTCTTCCGATTCCAGTCGGTAGTGTTTTTTTCTCTTCATCTTTGCTTCCGTCATCTTCCCCTTTTGTCCCCCGTGCGGCGCTGTTGTTGACTGAACCTGTTCGTCAAGCTTCGTAACTACTTTTAGAAGCTGGTTTGACTGGTGACCTGCTATTTTCTTCCAGTGAACCTAGTATGGGAACCAGGAAGAGCGATAGGCGAGGAGGTACACAAAGCACATCAAGTGTAAGCCAGTTAAGGAGAGAGTGTAGACGAATTCACATACGATACACAATGGACGTGGTGACAGGCACAATACAATTAACATCACGACGAGCCGGAAAAGGTGAAAAGAAAATTTTTACATTAATTTTAACATCATGATATTTTTTTATAAATAAAATACAGTTGTATTTAAGTAATTGGGTAATTACAGGAAACAGTGGTGTTATAATGGCGCTATAATTAAGTGATAGAGTCCAAAAGAGTTTGTGAGGTGCTTAAAAATAGACACATACGCAATTACATACTTAATATTAAACAAAAAGTACTTGTTGCACTGATACAAATATTACTTGTAGTTTGTGTCCGCGACTACAGTAACGATATACAGGTTGTAATTAAAATTCAACCCATCATTTTCTTGGGGATATTATTGTTTTGAATATCATAGACATCAAGTGAATGAATTAAGTGACTGAGTATTACCCAATTGCCCTCATTGATCCAATAAGCAACCGATCCCAAATCTTACTTGCAGACATACTGAGTTACTACTGAGTAAGTATCTGTGAGGTAAAGAACTAAACTACGTTACTGGTATACACTTTTCTATTGCTCCTAAAAAGTAGTTCCTATAATATAATAAATAACTATATCCTTTGGGTTTAAAGATATTATGCAATAAAATACTTTAGACCAAATTGAGAAATAAAGCAGATTAGCAGATAAGTAGCAATGCTTGGGCAGAGAGAGAGGCAAACGTGAAAGATTAAGCGAAGTGTAACATATATTTTATAATCTCAATTAAGTCGACTAAATATAACTACTAAGTAAGTACAAATATATAGTCACAATATGAAAACATTTGTCAATTGTGACACTACATTTTCCAAATAATAATTAAAATCTATCTTGAAATCCTAAAGGATTTTTCAGTAAGCTGTCCACCTGATTTGAGGAGATAATAAGAGAGGTGCATTTATAAGGTTAAGATAGAGATAGTTCTTTATCCTGAGATATGAATGCCTTGAACTGATAAGGTAGGGGCTTTGAAACTGATCAAAGTGACGTTTAAAGTAGAAGCGATTGGAAACGATAAGGGTTTGCATTACATATGACGTTCTAATATGAGTGTTGCCACATATTGGTTTCCAAAAAACCAATCTAAAAACGAAACTTCTCCCTCGTATCACTCAAAAACGCCGTAATTTTGTGTGGCGCTATCGAACGTTACCCATGAATTCATGAAATAAGGTGGGTATGCGGAAAAAAGGTCGATCATATTACTTTAATGTACAAATTTTTACAATTGGACTGCACGAATAAATAGTAAGTTATCGAAATTTTTCATAGTGCGACTATAAAAATCAGGAATAATTATTTTGTGATAGTTTAATACCCTGCTCGTCTTTCCACCAGACCATTGAGCGACGCCTTTGGATAAGCCTGTAATGTGTTTCCCAGCAATTGTCAGGACCTCATGGATTTCTTCCAAAGTTGGCTTTACTGACACGTTCGGAATCATCAGCGTCGCTTGTAGAAGAAATATTGGTTTCTTTGAGGAACCTATTTTTAAGAAACATAATACCATTAATTAGGAAAGGAATGTTATAAGTCTATTGCAATGATGTTAGTCTACTGAAATAGTGCATGTGTCTTTCTCAAATTCAAATTATATCTTTTCTAAGGCTTTCACAACAGTTTTAAACCTTTTATTGAAAAGAGTGAAAGTATCTTTTTGATTACCCTATCTATTGTTTCCTTGATAATAAGGTAACATCGGTTAATCTATGTATGATGAAATATTGGTAAAAATGACACTTTTAAGAAAATGTTATTTTTTATAATAATTATTAATATACCAATTAATAACATTACATATTTATTTAACTAAATTTATTGAGCAATCAGTAATGTTTGTAAAAATGGTTTTATACACATTAAACCGTTGTAGTTATTGATTATTTTCAATCGGACAAAAAATAATAATAAATTGTAATTTGTCTCTTATCATTGGTCAATCAGATCTAAATCGCCATGTAGTACTTCGAAATCTATTAAATGCAATGATTTACTTATAATCAGCAACACACATCAAAATTATCTTAAAATAGAATATTCGGCCGTGTGGGACTGGACAAATAAAAATATATCCTGTCTGTGCGGGCCTTTCAGTTCAGCTTGCGGGCCACAAGTTGCCGGCCTTTAACCCGCATCTGTACTAGGACACCAGCGCTTAATAGGAGGTCGCTGCTAATCGACTGCCTTGTGCTTTGGTAATAAAGTCTACATTCAATATGCTTTACATCAGCTAGGGACGTATGCTAGAGAACTGTACTTTGGGGACTGCGGTCTGTGGACGGTTCCAAATGGTCTGCGTGCGCAATTACGCATGCGCGTCGCATATGCCAATACCTGATGGCATAAGTATGCTATGGATGGAAAATATTATTACGTAAATGATAAGGAAGCCTTTTTTTGTTATATATTACATTTTTATGGGAAGCATTCGTGATTCGTTTGATGAGAGTTGTTATCTCAAATTAACACCGAACGGTTTAAATTCGACGGCGCTTACCTAGATTCCCGTCCGCTGAGGTACTAGGATCACATAGACTTATTAAAAGTGATAGAAGCTCTTAAAAAATAATAAAAATCCACCCTGTTACGCTACGATAAAGAACAAGTCATACTGTTTTGTTTTTGGCTTTTATTACTTAGTGTATTAAAGGTCACTAGTTATCTGCCGTGTGGATGTGCCACATTATCTAATATCAAGCATTCATGACACGTAGCTATATACTCAATATCTTTAAATATGTAGTTTATTTTTGCCAAAAACGTAATAGATTAAATTATAAAGAGGTCTTATTACCGTCATCAACAGCATCAGGGTCTACGGAAAACCTCTTGATGATGTGATCGAGAGTCCTTCTGGTTACCTTGATTAAAACATCTATCACCTTTCTGCTGTAGTATCGCCTCATTTCCCATACTGCATTTTTCACCATTTCCTTAAATATGCCCAATTAATATATATTTCACATCGTAGTCTTACGCATTAAAACGATGATTGATTAAAAGGCTTAAATTATTCATTTAATTTAGTATACTATAATTTAGGTTTTTGGCATGGATATGTATGGGGCATGATTTCCGCTTATAAGAAGTAAAATGGAATTACAAAATATAGTATAAATAACGCATAATATATGAATAAAATGTCACATTTAACAAAATTGGGTAAATGATTACTTTACCCTCTACATTAAAGGAAAGATATTCTTTGGATTTTTATCGATCCTTTGATCCATTGTTCTCTACACAAGATAGGAATTGTGTTTGAAAACTAAGCAGATAATCTATTCCATGTTTTTATTATACTCGCAAGTAGGTCATAATAAAAAAAACAACCACGCCTCCGAGCCCTCAGATGGGATCCCATCTGAGGGCTCGGAGGCGTGGTTGTTTTTTTACACACGTATTTTATATCTTATAGAAATATTGCATTGTGAATGCAAAAAATTAAATAAAAACATAGGTCATAATAATTTATCTCCTATTCATTTATTTCGTTTTGGGTTGATTTTCGGTAACATACATTCATATTTAAATACCTGCATGCTTTTCGACAATCCTCCAGCAGGCGTGGAAAGTAACTTGTGTGGATTTTCAAAACATTCCCATACAGCGGACCAGTCCTGTTGGCCGCTAGAACCAGATTCTGCACCGGTTGATGCAGATCCGCTGTCTCCTTGAGTATCGTCTAGTGTGCAAACAAATTTAAATTTATTATTATTTGTTCTAGGACATCTTTTTAATATGTTAATACATTATAAAAAAAAACAACAGTAAATAATATTTTGTTATTATTGGATAGAGAATGCTAATTATTTCATCGTCCGTATTTAAATAAAACATAAATTATTGATAGAAATAAGTGAGCAAACGGGCTCTTAAAAATAACTATCGTTAATTTGAAAACTGGATCATATTATTGTAAAATTCTTATTTATTTCATAAATGTTTACTCAAATGATGATTTTCGTATATGTGTCTGTATGTGTTATTTTTGTTTAGTTCTAATAGGCTATTGCCTAAATTTGACCGGATGAACTACGCGTTAAACTTGTTTGTTATATTTAATCCAGATATTTTGACTCCTTAGAGGAACTGATCCTGTGAGCTTATGTGAGAGGCAAGGAAATGTCAGAAATAAATAGGCTGTTGTCTCTTATGAATAATATCTATAGGTATTATATGGCTTCATAAAGGAATTATTTATTTCATGTTCTGCTAGTTTGGCTTTTTCTTAAATATTGCTTCCTTACCGTCATTTATGAGAAATTCGAAATCAGGATTTATTTCTGTAGGCTTGATGTGTTGTGCTGCTTTCTTGATTAGGTCTAAAACTTCCTCTACTGCTTCTTCTACCATTAAACTTTTACGGTTAAGTTCCAGGCAAGCGTTCCTTCGAAAGAAGTAAAGATAAATAATTTGAGCATGGGTATTTACTTCCTATCTCTTTTAGGGAGTTTCTTAAAAATATTTTTATTTTATAAGATTATTTCCAAGGTCGGTATCCATTAACTTATAAACAGTAACAGTTGGCTTACCTACAACCAGATTCCAAATTTTCCATAAACTCGTCTACTGTCCATGGTGTTTCCTCTGTGGAAAACATACAAAAGGTCAGCATAGTTTTATAAGCTATAATATAACAGGAAATTAAAATGCAAAGAAAAACTTGCCTGGTAAGGTAATCAAGGAAACATCGTTCATGCCAGAGAGAACGTAGATAATTCTATTGGTGTATATATCATGTACTCTCGTAACCAACACGTCGAAGCACTTGATGGCAGCGTTTGCCCTGTCAATAAACTCTTTCCAGTCCCCACTGGTCCAGGTGACATAACGGAGGCCTGGCAGAAGGAGAGAGGAAAGTCGAACCACTTGAGGCAAAAAGAGAGGACGAACTTCGAGCTTGACGCGGCGAACGGTACAAAGGTAGTCTTGGAGAAGAAACTAGAACAATATTATTTGCATATATTTTGTGGTATTTATACATACCAGGTATAAAATCGTTAAAGTTCTGCCATCTGGGATATACAGAACGCATATGATTTGACTCCATAATGGCGGTATAAAATATTGGAAATCCAAAAACCAAACAAAACTCCGCGCCTTTCCTAACTTTACCTAAACTATACAAATTATGTGATATAACATGAATAAAGTCATATCTACCCATAGCAGACAACCAGTGGAAATGCCTTCTGGCTGTTTTTGGGCCTTTATTGCCCACAATTGATTATTTTTCTGTTCTATGAAGAAACCTTATCCTTTTTATAAAAAAAAGTTCTTACATTCACATTACGGTGAAGGTTAAAATGAGAATTATGATAAAGCTTTGTTTGGTGGGCATGGTACAAATCCAGCAGATTGTATGTAAAATCCGTGAGCATGTTCACGGATTTTACATACAATCAAGCATCACTTGACTAAAGTCAGTCCATATAAGGTCTATCCATAAGGTTAACACCCATATAAGGTCTGTTAATTAATGATTGCAACCAAGGGCATGTGTGTATAAAGATAAAATATTTTTTAGACGTCTCAACTTTAGAAAATATTGACCTCCCAAAATTCTAAAGACACTTTGACCATAAAATCATGATGATGTATGATTATTAGTTATTCAATTACGAGGCAGGTCTGTCTTTATCTGAATATATCGATCTACTCTTCTGCGTCTACTAAATCGTAATACCTGTAATGAATCATTGATTAACGTAAAGTATTTCTGCTTCGTGTAGAGTGAGTGGCAGACTATAGGCAACTCAATGCCCATCTTGACAAGGCAGTCGGACTCGCGCAGTAGCAGCCGGATTGTGTAGTCCAGATTTACGGTGATCCGCCCTACGTTATCAATCTTCAGCAATGTATTGTTCAGGCTGTCATCTACGTCCCAAAGCTGGTTTCAAAAAAACAATCTGGTAAACGTTAACAGTTTCAGTGCATGGCGGATTTTTCAAATTAGAGTATCCTGGAGAAGTAATCTCCTAAATAAATAGGTGATTCTTCCACATTATGGTTCTATAAAAGTAAAGGTCGGGTCAGTAAGATTAGCAGTAGCTCAATAAATATTTTTGTTAAAGTGAAGTACCGTAGTTTAAAAAAAAGTTAGCTATAAAGCAAATCAAAACTTCTTGAATCATCCTCACATTCTGATTCATCCATACAGCGCGCATAGTTTCCTCATAGGCGAGAACGAGAGAACGTGTGTTGGAATATTTGCGAGTAACGTCACCAGCAGCTGGCAATGTACGTAGCACAGGGTGAGCACATACGCTTTCTACAGTCTCCGTCATGTTTTGCAGGAGACAACGTGACCATTTTATGCGTCCTAAAAAAGATTTAAAATATAAATCTCATAAATCTAAATTAGGTTTTATGCAGAAACTTATATTAAACTAGGGGACGCCGCATATGCTATTGTATTGGAATTTATAATTTTTGACATGTTAACCAAAACCTGTTTTCATCGTAACGCCACTTACCGGCCCCATACTAAGTACAGGGAGCGGCAAAATGATCTGACGGTTTTCACTGCCGCGCTGTCGACCGAGCGAGTGGTGGGGGGTGGTGGGTAGGGGCGTTCCAGAGACTACGTGCGGACATTGTTAGTAGCCATGGAGCGGTGGACGGCTGAGCATCGTGCGTTCGTTGTGGAAGCATTTTTTAAAAGTGGCGAATCCTGTGTTTCTGTTCAGCGGCAGTTTCGGAGACATTTCAATGTGAGGCCTAGAGGCAAAGTCCCGACTAGAAACACCATTTTGCTTTGGGTGGGTAACTTCAGAGCTACCGGTTCAGCTTTGAAACGAAAATCAACAGGTCGTCCAAAGTCAGCCCGGACGCCAGAGAACGTCGAGAGAGTGAGAGAAGCTGTGGAAGCCAGTCCTCGGCGGCCTGCACGTAAACAAGCTGCAGCTCTCCACATGTCTGACCGCTCGGTAAGAAGAATATTACGGTACGACCTGCACTTTCATCCTTATAAAATGGCTATTGTGCAACAGTTGAAGCCCACTGATTATGCACAGCTCAACGCATTTGCAGAGCAAATGATTGATTTGCTTACAGATGACAAAATTGTCATTATGAGCGACGAAGCGCATTTTCATTTAAATGGATATGTGAATAAACAGAATTTCCGATATTGGTCACAAAACAATCCAGAAGAACTGCATGAACGACCTCTTCACAGTCCCAAGGTCACTGTGTGGTGTGGCGTTACAAAAAATTGTGTTATAGGCCCATACTTTTTTGAAGAGAACGGTCGAACTGTAACCGTCAATTCGCAACGATACCTGGCCATGTTGAAAAACTTCCTAATCCCCGAACTACGCAGAAATCGCTTAAACCGCAGCAGAATTTGGTTCCAACAGGATGGGGCAACTGCCCACACAGCCGATGAGGTAATGAACTTCTTAAGGAGCAAGTTCCGTGGTCGAGTCATCTCGCGTTTCAGGGACATTGCATGGCCAGCTCGCTCCCCGGATCTCAGCATTTGTGATTTTTTCTTGTGGGGACTGCTGAAATCAAGGGTATACACAAACAAACCCCGCACATTGGATGACTTGAAAGAAGCCATACGCCAAGAAGTAGCCAACCTTCCTGCTGCAATGTTAGGAAAAGTGTTTGAAAATTTCAGCGCAAGATTGGAAGAATGCATGGCCCAAGATGGATATCATTTGAAAGACGTCATCTTCAAATCTTAAATGGATCAAATCAACATTTTTGTTGTTATTTTTATAAATGTTCATAAATACCAATCTGTAATATGCAATAAAACATTTTGTATCACTTAAAACGGTTGAGTTATTTACATTTTAAAACCGTCAGATCTTTTTGCCGCTCCCTGTATCACGTACCTAACTTTAAAATTGGTGTAGTAAATTAGAGTTCATAGAAAGTTTTTTCTAAAACGCTGATGCCTATTTATCCTCATTTTTTTTTAATTTTTATGCGTCTCTCTTTGTAAATAAAAGATTTAAATACAACATTAACTCCTTCATCCCTTCCCTTTGGAGTATTTTTTTCAAAATCCAATCTGAGTAAACGTTTTCATTTACAACTTAACTTTTGAATTTTAAATTCTCTGTGGGGTATCTTAGAGTCTGTAATATAATATTTGATATTATTATATTTATTTGTTTTTATTTAAATAATTCCATAAATTAACTACAACATAGGCCGTAGTTCCGTATTTATACTATAACTTTACTATACTTTAACTTATCTCCTTGACACACATGCTTACCAGCTACGGGAGAATAGTTCTTCAGCAGCGGCGGTTCCTCTCTTTGTCTCTTGAACATTTTCGTGATTTTGTCCACTTCCTTCTCGCAATATTTTAAAACACGGTCGTATTTCTCGCTCAATTTGGTTATTTGGATCTTTTGGCTAACCTGAAAATATTTTAATTGTTCGTCATTGCATTTGCTTCAATTAAATCTGAGTTGGACTTTGACACTAAGGCTAATATAGCAAAGCATTCAGGACATACTGATATATATGATCGAAGCTTCACTATATATAGGATAAAATTTTCAATCATAAATGTCAGTCATCATTCCACTCACCGAATATCACAATTACCAACTTAATAACTTAACTATCTCGTTTATTCCAAGTCTGGTCTTACAAAGCACAACATATTTTAAAGAATCTTTTATTATTTCATCATTAATTGAAATAAATAAATTAACGAGTATCTTATTAATCGTAAAAATGGTAAGATTGTAACCGTAATCCATTTAATTTGATGGCTGCAAATGATAATATCTTAACATTTATTTTCTTACATTCGGACCTAAAGAGCAGAGTTTGCTATTCATATTTAATGAAAAAAAATAAAAAGAATAAAAAAGTGGTAGCGATTAATTTACCTTCTCGAATCTGGTGAGAAATTTGATTCCCTGTGGAGTTTCCCACACACTTGAGAAGTTGAGTTCTATGGTATTTCCTATCGACTCCCTTAAAGCATTGGTCTTCCCTTCGAAAGTTTCATAGTCTTTATCAAATTCCGCATTCCTGTAGTCCAGAAAGTCATACTGAGCCGTTATCACAGCACTTTTCGCTTCCTCGAAAGTTTGCACCGCTTCTTCAAGGTCTGATCAGTAAAAAATACTTATCATTTACTTTTTTAAGAATTCCTGTAAAACTCTATTTCTGTCAACATAATAAATAATCGGAGGAATTGTTTTTCAAAATAAAGCTCTACTTTTAAGCTATTTCTGAATTCCTTAAACCTAATCTCTAAAATTATATCGTATGTTATCGTATAAGATTCTGATTATAGACGAGAAAAACAATTTTCTATCGAATATTATTATATTTAACCTCATTTAAGAATGTCGCGGAGACTTTTTCGTAATAAAATGTATTTAAATATAAAGGAAACCACAAACAAAATAAAAGTAGCTCAAAATACTTTTGGTCGGCCAGGGCGTGTGACAAACCAAATATTAGAAACTATACATTCTCCTTTTTTGTCCCCGCATTTTGGATTATAACGAACTCGGTCTATTTTGTTAAGTTCTATTTATTTAGAAGCTGGGGGTTTACATAGTTTATGCTGTCAGATGTGTCTGTCAATTGTTAACTCTTTGATAATTTGAGGTGTACTGGCAAGTAAAGTTTTTGGTTACTTTCTCTTCTAAGATTTTGCCGGCATAAATCCTCTAATATGATTTCCTTCATTTTAGTGACTTGTACTTTTTGCCATCCTTACAACAAAAAAGTCATTCATCAACATATTGATTGTTTTCTAAAACCAAACGTTATTTAGAGTCTTCCTTCCTACCTTCGCCAAGTAGAAGACCTTCCATTCTTTTTTCAAAAAGGTGACTGTAGTCATCCATGAGGTCAAACATTGCAATAATCTTGGTGAGTCGTCTGCAGAAAGTGTCAAATTTTCCAAAAACATAGTTCTCTGAAAAACTGAACTGCTCCGTGTTTGGGAGAAAAGGCTGATTCTTCACGAAGAGGTAAGTTTCTCTGCAAGAAAGTATTATTAAATATTTTTTATGGATATTGAAACCACCTTATATGATTTCAGACGACGAAGATTGCTGGATAAAAGCCTACCCCAAAAATAGGAAAGATTTCCATAATCTGGGCCGGCGGTTTGGAGACCGAATTGAAAGACTATGAGATACACTATCGATACAGATAAACGCTGCTGCCCATTGAGTTGTTTCAAAGAGGCTTACGGTGATTACCTCTAGTATCATTAATCAAAGTAACAAACAGATGTAAACAGATATCTATATACATCAGTTTTTTTTGTTCATTGAAACACCAAAAAGTGTCTTGAAATATCGATAGTACATACCTGTAAGTTTTATTCAAATTGATGCAATGTATAAGTCTTTCTCTAACTAACGATCGTTCTTGCGACCAAATGGTTTCCTTGAAACGACATGTAATGTATTGCTTACAGGTTTCAATCATTTGGTTTGTGATCTGTAACAGCACCCGTTTAAATTTCAGTAAATAAATGTTCAGCATATGGTTAATATATTGATTTGAACGTATTTTTAGTAAGTCCAAACGACGGGCTATAAAGAATAGCCGAGCATTTTTTACATTTTAGATATATACTTGATTTTTCATACTCAGAATGATCTGGCTGCCTCACCTTGACCATCAAAGACGAGATTCTTTCTGATGTGTTGTAAAATTGCGAAACGCTATGTATTAGCCTCACTGTCTGAAGAAGGCTTAATATGGAATCCTTTATCTTCACTGGGTCGTCTAGATATAGAGAATGGCAACATTTTTCCATCGCTTGAATGAACTTAGCGTTGTCCTTAGCTTCATTGTAACAGAACGTTATTTTATGGTCAGTATCTCGCCAAAGCCTAATGACTTTAGAATTGGCTAGTTGGAGAACTGTGAGAGTCATTTGCACTTCATTGTCCTGGCCAAAGATGTAAAATATAAATGCTGAATTATTATGACTTCCTTTGATCGCTCATATGGCTTATATGATATATAAGTAATATAAGCTCATGGTGATCAATCGCAATATATAATATGAATAACCTACCTGCAAATAAGATACTAGTTGTGAAAATTGAGCACCCCTCTTCTTCCAATACTCTAGTTCGTCCTGAGGACCACTAGAATCCACCTCACGGCGAAGTTGTTCGCTCTCACTCAAGATCTAAGTACATATTTGTTATATTAAATACATGTGTACATGTTGACTTAAATATGAACAAGTGAACATTAGAAAAATAACCATTGAAGGATTAAATTTTTTATTGAAATTGCATTTTGCAATATAAGGTTGGTGTAAGAAGTTGTTCGGCCGTACATAATAATATTAAATAATGACAAACTACTGCTACAGCTTTAATATATAATCTCAATTAGAATAGAGCTAACTGTATAAATAATTTTTGAGTTTAGGTATTGGATGTTTCTAAGCCTGTTGGTATGGATTAAGGATACATATTTGACTTGAATACTAGACTTACCTCCATTACCTTCTTGATCCACTCACCCACGCGGTCTTCCAGCATTGTAATAGTATTTATGTTTTTGGTCATATCTTTCAGTTGACTCTGATCCTGCATATTTGCCATCATATGTACACCATCATCAAACAAGTTGATTTGGTTGCATACTTCTTCGCAGACTGTAAAGAAATAAAATCAAATATTAAAATTCATGATGAGCCACTTATCTTTAAATTTCCAAAAAAGTTACCTTTTAATGCACTACAGAAGGACCTGAGACCTGGTAGCAGTTGATTTTTCACTATTGGGAACTTCGTCTCATCCTCATCACCATCACTGCTTGGATGTGCTAGTGCGCTCATATAAACATACTCCATAACCCTCTCGATTGCTGTCACCAAACCTACTTTCTCTGCATTTAGGATACCGCAGAATCTGAAATAATCATAACAATGTTATGAATAATATTTAACTTTTGTTTATGAGATTTCCTATTGTTAAGCTTGTTGTTAAAGTAAAAATGTAAACTCCTTACAAATCTTTATGGAACCCCTCTTCTGGTAGCTGTTTGCTGACGTTAATCCTGAACATGTAAATGCATATTCCAGTGAATTTAACATCCCAACCATCTGAGAGAAACAGCTTCTTCTTGAGAGTGATTTGAGGTGCCGGAGGTTTTTGACTAGGTGGCCTTGGCTTTGAGGATTCTGCTTGAGGTTTTTGTTCTATTTCTTCTACGTCTTGATAGTACCAGAGCAGCTTGTTTCGCATGTGCGGGAGAAAGAGTTGGTTGATGTCATCTAGCTAAAAATGAAGCATCCGAGTTAGGCTTTATATATATACTAGCGGCCCGACCCGGCTTCGCAAGGGTGGACAAAATTCTTAATTTTTTTTCTAGCATTCAATATAGCCTATCGGGTAATATCGGTTCAGTAGATCCCGAGATTACCCCTTTCAATTTAACAAATATACAAACACACAAACTTTACTTCTTTATAATATTAGTATAGATATATTTATATATATATATATATAGGTATTATCAGTTATCATTTGTAGTCATGAAAAGCAGTACCGCATATCAGAGTAAGGCGGTTCACACACTAGAGATGCGTCCCGCCGCGGTGCGCGTAGCGACAGAAAACGCGCCCCCGCGCGGAGGCGCAGATCTGCCTATCTTAGCGGTGTAATCTGCTTCTCCGCGCAGATTTTCAATACAAGTTGACCCTACTTCTTCACGCCCCGCGCTCCCGCGCAGAATCTGCGCGCGGGGCGCCTTCCCGCGCGTTCTCGCGTCGGCAGTGTGTTGTCATAGGCGTGTTTTCTATATTAATTGAGATTCTTGCATACAATAATAAAATCTGCGGCCACGCGCTACGCGACGGGGCGCGGTGCAGTGTGTTAACCGCCTAATGGGGTTTTTCGTGCATGTGTTCAAAATGCAAGTATTTAGAAGCACTCTTTGCTTCGAGCACTTGCCTTAACTGTTGGCATACAGTAATAAAATGGGTTCTTAAAATGTTATCATTAGCGACGCTAACAAGGTTGTTACCTCGATTACATCGTATATAAACAGTAAAGCGAAAAAAATGGTAAATGTATTCAGTAAAGAAAAAAACCGGCCAAGTGCGAGTCGGACTCGCGCAACGAGGGTTCCGTTTTTTCCTTTTGAGGTGCGGAACCCTAAAAACATGTACAGTCCAAGCCCACGGCACACCGTTTCACTGTTTCGATTAAATAAGTAATACTATAAGGCAGGGCCAAACGTCAAAACAAATGTTGTGTTGTCAACTGTACGTTAAAAGAATCTTACAATTTAAAAAGTATGTAATGTTTTATGTATTAGCCTCAACTTCATACTTGCAAAGTATTTGCATTACTTGTATTTAATTTATGTATTTACTTGGAATCGAACACTGGGTCTTCAAATCCCGGATTAGTGTTAAACCACTAAACGGCTAGACAGTCTTAACATAAATTTATAACTTCAGATTTACCATGTTTCCTTCGAAGACATGGTCCATGATTGCGTGCCGAGGAAGTCCTGTGCCATCGATCAGCAGCTGAAAGGTGAACTCCAACCGGGGGTCCATCTCCCCGCGCCTCGCTTTGCGCTCGCATTCTTCGCGGCGTTTCTGCAATTAAGTTTTTAGGTGATCGTAACAGTCTTTTAAGCTTCCTTAAAAAGCTAAAAGATATATAATTTTAAATTAAGTATCATCGTGCTAAGGGACTTAAAACAAAGTAGTCAATCTTCAATAAGAAGTTCAGTATAAGTTGTGACGTTCCCCGTCACGCCGACTCTTGTTTCCTACATAAATATAACAGGGTTAATATTATATTATAGCGTGTTATTTTTTATTTTCTAAATATTGTAGAGGAGTCTTTTAAACTTTGTCATATTCAACACACCACCTTTCTATGTAGATAAATGAAATAAATATTATTATTAACAGAAATAAAAAATAGGATGTACAACTGTATCCTGCCTACAACAATACACAATGTATAATTTACAAGCAGCGTATACTTTATTTGCTCAATTAATCAACTAATAGTGCTTACATATTAACTACGTTGAAAGCATTGATAAGCAAATAGTCTACAATATATTTACAAATTTCGCAAGTTTCTCTTCATCCATTTTGTTAAAACAAAGTACACAAAAATCGCCTTCATTCGACTAGAAAGGAGCCCCATTTGAATCAGTTGAGCATAGTGGTAGTTTATAAAAATTAGGATTAATAGGTTTGGTGGGACTAGGAATCGTGCAGGTTCAATAATAATAAATATGTAACATTATGGGACTTGGAGTCATGAAATTGGAGTTCGGTAGTAGTTTTAAATACCTGGAGGATATCCATGACATCCTCTTCTTCTTCCTCTTCACTAGATCCTGGTCTAACGCCACACACGAACATTTGGAAAGTAACTCTTTTTACACTTTTTTAATATTGTGGTTTGACACTGTTTTATCAGTTTTAATTCTAAGTACGATTAATTGACCATCGTACTAAATGTTTTGATTTGTACCTAAATACTATCACTTTTTTAATGTTACATAATATTTAGGGCTTCTAAATTAGTTTTGTTGATCTAAGTTACATTATTGACCGAAACATTTTTTTCTTCTACAACATTTTTTACTGATGAGAGGTACGACATTTATTTCATTTTCCGAAATATTATTTTGTGGAAAGTTTAACTAAAAGTGTTTGAATTTAACAAGCAAAAATGTGACGTTTACACAGTAAACGGCGAACAACTGGTATAAACTCTAAAAGTCTTTGTCTTTCAGGTGACAATGGTTGAGTAAAAGGCGAAACTATTGCTGTACTAATAGATATACAAATTATGTAGGACCAGTGTCACTTAAGGGAACCGGGTGGTACGGTGGTGGCTCACTTGCTTGTATCGAGCTTAGCACGCAATGTTTCAGACTCATCACTTGATTTAATAAATGCGTTGTAAGTGATGTGCCTTATTCCTTGAAAATTACAATTATTTTTACTATAGAAATAAGTACCAGAAAAATTAAACTTCTGGTTCCAGGCAGGACCTGACTTTACCTATAATGATTTTTTTAGATATAACAATCTTGCAGTTAAAGGGTTAATCATAAAAAATGAAGTAATAAAGCTGTTTCCTCTTTGACAATTGTTACACACTTGTTAAGAAATAGCTTTGGCGTCAGCTTTTGAGATATTTGAAGAGTACTCGCCAGTAAAGTGAAGGGGTGTGGGTTTGTGTCCATCTGACACCTGAGACAAGTTGAAATTTTGTATTCACAATTTATTTTGACATAAAAATCTAGCAGTTTAATATTAAAAAAATGGTTTCGCTTACTGAATTGTATATTTTCCATTATGACAACTCACTCAATGGAAAACACGAATTTAAATATTTGTAAAGCCCAGTAGTTACATACTCTCATTTAGTCAGTATCATGGCATACA
This sequence comes from Calamotropha paludella, assembly GCA_927399485.1. Taxonomy (NCBI): domain Eukaryota; kingdom Metazoa; phylum Arthropoda; class Insecta; order Lepidoptera; family Crambidae; genus Calamotropha; species Calamotropha paludella. The sequence goes on along the minus strand of OV656803.1, from coordinate 23,243,127 downwards.
TGCCACCCTTTAGCTGGCTGGAACATTTCCTTGACTTGTTTTGCCGTTTATTCATTGTGTGAGGTTGCAATACATGCCTATGTCAGTCTCAAAATAGAGGTTAGGTTCTGTTTATATTTTAGATTATACGCAACCATATTTACCCGTATACGTAAGATTGTAATAAAGCAAGATAATTCGCTATGTATGATGCCTGTTCCCAGCTCCAAATACCCTCAGATAGCAGAAAGTTGTTGTTTCAATTGTTTATATTGTTTTTTCAAACAGTAACAATATGTGTCGATGACTAGACTTATTACAATAATGATAATTGAAAGATTGCAATTGAAATGCAGTAGTCTATTAAGGTACATACCATACTAGACTTATTAAATTGTATTGATGAAGTAAATTAACATTAGGGTCGGTCATATGATCGGGTCATGAAATTTTTCCTAATACATGATAAGTGGTTGCTGATACTAAAATTATGTTAGTTCGAATTCAAGCACTATTAAATCGCATTCCACATCTTTACCTCATATCATAGGTGTCTACCGAAAAATGAAGATGATTTCAGTCACGTAGTAATAAGTAGTAGAAACGGTGTCTTTTCACATTTGTTTATTGCATCATGTTGGTGTACAGATGGTAATAAAAAATATTCAAAATGCTTTGACACGTCTCTCTGCGGCTATTCCAACAATGTTGAGTGTAATAAGTAATAATTTGAAAGATTTTTACGCATGCGAAAAATTGTTTATCGTTTTAAGAATGAAAATACTCTATCCATTGGTCATAGTAGCAAGTATACTAAACAAACTTATTAATATAAAATCAATAAATTTGTATAAATATTTATTCAATTGTTTTCAAATGGCATGCTTTTCTTTATTTTTTTTTATGGTTGTATATTTTATTAAATATTGAGCATCTGCGTCTGACTAATTTAGTATCAAAGGAGAATATAATAAATTGTATTTGACAGCCAAATCTATACGTTTTGAAGATGTACGATGTATCGATTTTAAGTTTTATATAAAAGGGGTAATAAAATAAAGCCTGATTTATGTTGGCTGTGATTCGATTTTATAAGAGGACAAACATTTCTTGCGTATTAAAACTGTTGAACCACAACAGTTTTTTTTTTTTTCTCAACTACATTAAGTGGGCGAAGACGTAATAAATATGAGAGAGCTAATTTGTTTTCAGCAATTCGTTTTAATTGTTTGAGTACATAATTATATTGACGAAGATAAGCGACTGTATGGCTTTCATATATGGGATTTCCAGTTATTTTGTATGTCTATTTCGAATGTTTCCAGTTTATTTTGGTTATACTGATTATACTTAGTATCTGAGCTTCTTTTTCGGTACTTCGTCGACCATTTGATCTGAGTTTGATCTGTTTCAGATTAAATTGTAAGTTATTGTTGTAGATTCATTTTGTTGTAGAGTCAAATACCGTGTCTAGGTCTCCTTTTAAGAAGTCAGTGTCTTTGCAGCTTCGACTATTTGCAGGGTAAAAAATTAAGGCACCGTTGGCAAACAATACACTTTGGAAAGTAGGTCATTAATATAGACAAGGAACAGATTGAAACCTAAGACATTCCCATTTGGGGCTCCGATAGAGATAACATCAGATCAAATAACGTCTATATCATTTTCTCCCGTTTATGATTATGCGTTTAATTCCTAGTGCGCGCCATCAATTTTTTAAGGCTTTTATAAAAATAGGTTTTTCTGGACTTGCTTTGTGGATTGGTTAGATATTTTATTAGTAAATACAAACTAAGGATTATTATTTATTATGCACGGAGTCCTTCTGCACACGAGCATCAGTAAGTTTTTAGCAAAATACAGTTAAACAGGATGCATTTTGTTTCTACTGACACAATGGTAGTGATTTTAAAAGCAATTTGAAATTTAGAAGACTTTTCCGTGCTTCCATAACAAGTTCCATAATAATTTATTGATATTGTATGATGAATTGTATGTATTAAGCGTTTCTTATTTACCTCTTCATTCGAAAGTAGATTAATTGGTGTTTTTGTTTTAATTATTTTCTGCGTTGTTTTCCAAGTCAAGAGAGGAAAGATTACCGTGGGGCACTGTTTTGAAATATTAAAGTGATTTTTACATTCCAGTGTAATATTATATATTTTGTAAATTATTAACTAGACTAAGTCAAAGATTTGGAAGGAAGTAAACTGTTTATTAATTTTATTGTAAATATTTAAAGTGATTCGGCGCATAGTTACTTAGGAACGTTGCATCGGGTTAGGTAAGGAAGAGGGTACGTTCGGAACAAACATTATCAATTTAACTCGATACCTAGCGGGTAAAGCTTTTTTTGCTTTCTTACTTATTCAATTTTGGGGTAAATGGTTCATATTAAGAAAGTTTTTAAAGTTTCGGGGGTTCATTATTATGATGTTGTTGCATCAGGGGGTTGGAGCCAAAGAAAAGAAAAATAGAAAGATAGAGCGACAGAACGACAGGAAAGAAAGAAAAACAGGATAGAAATGAAAAGAACTAGCGGGTTAGTTTAGGATTGCGGGTAAGACTAGTATTTTGAACTGATAAATTCGGAGTATTTGTCGCTATATAAATTTATATGTCAACTATGAAATAGTAGTCATAGTGGCATATAAATTTATATATTGATCTTAAGCATCAGCGACCGCTTGTGCGCACATGTTTGTATTTTCACTTCGTCCTTATTTAAGAGAAAAGTAGCGAATTTTATAGCAAACATTCTGAAATAAGTGATGCATATCAAAAGTAACTATATATGTATATGCAAGTATCTTTAGACTTTAAACATTTGAATTAGAAACTAAAAATATCTAATAAATATGCAACTCACACTTGACGGGTTTTTATTGTCAAGATTGTTTCTCCATTTCAATAAGTTACGCGAATTTATATGTTGCGGTTAATCGGCATGCAATTCTTATCAACGGGTGTATTCGTTTTTGATATTATGCTTAAATAGTGCAACATTCAGTCGATAGAAAGATGTCGAAGCGATTCGTACTATTTAAACTCCAGTGCTATTTCACCTTCAAAATAAAATCAATTATCTAACCATTTGAAAAAAGGAGTCCTTAGCAGGAGTTGCACTTAATGCATCCTCGGGGTGATAGAAGAGAGGATGAATGCCTTGATCTTCCGATGGTTTGTCGTGCATATTAGTTATGTGGGACAGAGTGGACATGTGGGTACTTTTGTTGTAGTCAAAGTAAGTACTAGCATAGCTATATTATTAATGTTGTGTATCTTTAACTACTGTATAATATGGTTTGTAGCATGGAATCTAAATAAAATCAATTATTTCTTGAATACTAAAGAACACTGGAATGTTCAGTCCATAAAGATATGTATATGGCATCCTTAAAGAAAAGATGGATTTCTCCCAAGACCATCGCGCTATGCTGGCGGTGGGACAATTCTACAAAATGCTGTGGAATGAAAACGCAACAACATAGATATTATAAATAAATAGTAGAAAATATATGGGAATATAAATCATACTAGCAATATGGCAATAATTTTGTGGCAATCGACGGGATTGCCGAAGTCTTAGTAGTGTTGCCCAAATGCAAGAACAAGACGAGACTTAGCCAGTCTTGGTCTTGGTCTTGCGCCAATACACCTGGTCTTGGTCTTGGTCTTGGTCTTGCGCTTGCAGTCTTGGTCTTGGTCTTGGTCTTGCAGCAAGAGTCTTGCAAGTCTTGCAATTACCTATTAGTCTATTGCTATTTATTAAAGTTTACTTTAAATCTTAGAAAAACGTATTAGAATTGGAACATTGTGAGCTTGAATTAACATAGCCATAGTAAAGATCAATCAGATTAATAAATAACTGAAGATTTGATAAGAAAGTCGAAAAATCAACTGACCTATATGTCGTTTTCCATGGAAGTAACTGTTTCTTAATAAACATTTATGATTTATAAGCTTACATTTGCTAAAACATGTAAAAAAACAAATTAATTACAATAACTTGACTGTATTTTAAATAACAATGTCTGTCTAGAAAGAGATTGAACCCTCAACTTGCATGAAATTTAATAAAAGAGTTTTATGATTTATCATTTATTTCAATCAAAAATAAAATACAACACAAATCAAACATAACAGTACACAACAGCTTTATCATTAGGTTATGTTACTTTATATCAATTCTTTTGACCAAGAATTAATACAAAGTAACCATCTGGCTGACTCATCACTTAACCTATTTCTATGTTTTCTAATTACTAATGATGCTTTAGAAAATAATCTCTCAGCAGGTACTGAAGTTGCAGGTATTGAGAGAAAATCACGGGCCATCTTCGATAAAGTCGGATACTCTGTCTCATGCGTCCTCCACCAATCTAAAATGTCTTCCGAGCTGGCAGTTCTTGGTTTTCTCAGGTACTCCTCCAACTCGTCTATCACTAAGCCTTGAAGACAAGATCCAGATGACGTCGAGGGACATTCATAGAGTTTATCAAAGTCTATAATGTCTTCATCTTCATCACATACTTTATTTTCTTTTCTTGGCAATTCCAGAGATTTGTTCAGTGAGTGTAGACTTTTATATTCTTCATAAAGTTCATTGAACTTGCGCAGACTTTCTGTTTTAAGTTGCTTCCCCCACATTGTCAGGTCAAAAGTCTGAGCCTTATGCCTTGGGTCTAAAATTAAAGAAGTACAATAAATCCAGTTGCTCTTCTTATAATGTTTAAGCATTTTGTCTCGAGCTGCTTGGAAAGCTAGAATGAGCCTTTCATCCACTTCAGATCGATTAGGTTTCTCATCTAACTGTTTTACCATGGATTCAATTTTATCTAGCAAGAGATTGAATGATACAATGACTAGCGGTAATGTAACATATTTGTCTCCACCAAGTTTTGTACTTAAAAGTTTAAAGTTTATTAGAAATTTATGTAATTTTTCGAGTACCTGCCATTCACTAGCTGTGATTTGAAAATCATTCAATTCGGTGACAGAACTGCACAATATGTTAATGCCCGCTCTCACTTTTAAACCAAATCCAATCATATCATGTGTGGAATTCCATCTTGTTGGACAGTCAAGAATGGCATTTAGATTTGATGGCACGCCAGCTGCTTCACAAGCAGACTGAAACTTCTTCTTCACTATCTCACTTCTTTTTATTTTACTGGAAATACTGCGTAACTTTGTTACAGATGTACGCGAGTCAGCAATATTTGGTGCATATTCTTCATCTTCCTCAGTTTCGTCTGCATAGTCTTCATACTGCTGATCTTGCGCGTTAGTGTCAGACTCACAGTGTAATGCTAAGGTCTCTAATAAATCTTGTACACCAAGGTTTAAAATGTGAGCAAAGCACCGGAAATGTTGATTGTCTGAATCAAAGTGTGGCAACTGTTTGCCCAGTTCATACATAAATTTGGTATTTGCAGTTGCGTTGTCGACCGTGATACCTTGTATTTTATCAATTATGCCATATTCCAATAAACATTCATGGAAAATCGTTGCAATATCTTCCCCAGTATGTCGACCGCGTGATGGTATAAAATCAAGAACTACAGATCGATACTTCCATTCGTTGTCTATATAATGCATAGTAACCCCGTAGTAACTCCTACCAGCAATTGACGTCCACCCATCAATGGTAAATGACATTTTAGATGATAATTGTTGAAGTCGTTCCTTGAGATTAAATTGGAGCTCTTCAAATCGCTCTTTGACTTTCCTTCTAAGTGTAGACCTTTTAGGAAACTCCATATTAGGGCAAATACGTCGAAAATATACTTGTGTAGCTTCGTCATCGAAAAATGAGAAGGGAAGATATTTTTTCACTACCCAATCAACTGTAGCTGTCGTGATGTTGTCACTGCTGTTTTCCGACTGAAATAAAACAATAAATCTTGTGTTATTTATTATTTAAAACATACTAGGTTTGAGCGTTTAGGAGGAGGAGGTTTGTTGTTGTTAAATCGAGAAAATCGTTAAATTGACATTTGTTATAATAGGGGTTAAAGTATGAAATTGCCGTTTTATTGCAATAGGTTCTTTGAATTGACATAGAATCTTCATGGTTTGAGGTTTTCGAATGAAACTTTTTTTAAATGGTTTCTATGATGTTCTTTTTTTAAAAAATGTAAAACATTTGAATATCGACTTTCAATTGTTTTTGTTATTCAATTTAGACAAGAAAGATGGATACTGCGAAAATTCGAGTTATTTTTGAATACGAGTTCCGACGCGGAACTAACGCGGCAGAAACAGCCCGCAATATCAATGCTGCGTTTGGAGAGGGGTCTACTAATGAACGCACCGTGCGATTTTGGTTTAAACGCTTTCGTGATGGAAATTTCGACTTAAAGAACGAGCCACGAGGAAGACCGCCCACACAGGTAAATAACGATGAATTAAGAGAGATAGTGGAAGCCGATCCTAGTCAAAGTACCCAGGAATTAGCGGCATGGTTTAACGTTACCTTACCCACAATATTGACTCACTTGCGTCAAATCAATAAAATAAAAAAATACGAAAAATGGGTGCCTCATGATTTGACTGATCTGCAGAAAGAAACGCGTGTTGAAACTTGTGTTGCCTTGTTGAACCGGTACAGAAATGAAGGAATATTGGATCGAATTGTAACATGTGATGAAAAGTGGATTCTTTATGATAACCGGAAAAGAAAAATGCAATGGCTGACCCCAGGTCAAATGCCACAACAGTGTCCTAAAGCAAAACTTACCAATAAAAAGGTAATGGTAACTGTTTGGTGGTCTCAGCATGGTGTTATTCACTATAGTTTTCTCCGATCTGGTCAAGCAATAACGGCAGATGTCTATTGTGCCGAACTCCGAACCATGTTGACAAAACTAGCAGTAAAACAGCCCCGACTCATGAATCGATCTTCACCATTATTGCTCCACGACAACGCGAGACCTCACACAGCACGAGAAACCATTTTGACCCTTCAGGAACTGCAGTTAGAAACCATTCGTCATCCTCCGTATTCACCAGACCTTGCTCCAACGGACTACCATTTTTTTCGTGATTTGGACAATTATCTACGTGACAAGAAGTTTTCTTCCCAGGAGGCAGTACAAAATGCTTTCACACAGTTTGTGCAGTCTAGATCGTCGGAATTCTATCGCAAAGGCATTAATGACCTTCCCATTAGATGGCAGCAATGTATAGATAATAATGGCAACTATTTTGATTAAATAAATTTGTTAAAAATTTAAAAAATAAACAATATAGATTTTCAGTACAAATCGGCAATTTCATACTTTAACCCCTAATATTAAGGTTGCACTGTACTGTAATTTACCAAAATAAAGTACTTAGTTGTTACTGGCCGATTATGAAAACAAATGAAAATATAGGTGTTTATAAAAATATTTAAGACGATAATTACATACTTAATATGTCGCACCCCTAGATGAAAACACCACTAACTCAAAAATACTTACGTAAGTTAATGGCGTTTTTGAAAGTATCGCATGAACAGCTACGCGGAGTTAAAATTCCCGTAGCGACAATTTCGACCATTGTTAAAAATGACGCGAAATATGTACCTATGTATTACTATTTTATCAATATCTATAAAATATTCCGAAGTCAGTTTAAAGTCATTTGTTCAAAAAAGACTTTTTTGAGTTCCTGGAGTTTTCATATAAAAAAAATATATTCTTACCTGTCCACTTCTTCCAGCGGTTACTAAAAAGCTTGTGATATCTCCACTTAATTTTGGTTTAACAGGAAGAAATATTTGTGATTCCTTTTTGTGGAAAGATATTAGATGTTTCCTTAAGCCTGAAGTGTTTCTGTTTTTCATTTTTATTTCAGTCTTTTTATGTTGGCACAATTTACACAAGGCAGTTTGGGATGCATGAATTATTTCGAAAAACTCCTCAAATTTGCTTTTGGGTCTTTTAGATCTGTGACTCAAACTCTCGTTACTCGGACTAGAATAATTTGAATCTTCGTCACTCATATTAAATTGTACACGTGATACGTTTTTAGAAAACAACAAGAATTAGTAAAAACAATTATTAAGTTAGACTCGAAGCACAGCTCAATTGGAAATGACTGGAATTAAAATAATTCCTTTGTTTATAGTACGTTTCCTTGCTTTCTACCGCGCCGCCTCGCCACGTGCCGGCTCTATTAAAAGGATGCCGCCGCAAATCAAACGATGCCGCGTGCGGCGTACAAACACAGATTATTACCTACTTGTACAGACGCGACGCGTGAATAAAATATATGTAAAGAATTAGTGCCAATCACTATTCTTTACATATAAGTGAATGTTTTGGCGTACATCTATACTAATCTATACTAATATTATAAAGCTGAAGAGTTTGTTTGTATGTTTGATGACAGAAGTTTTAAAATAAATAAATAAATCCTGAACGTCACTATACCTCCAAAGTTACTATTCTTCGTGGGCGAAGTCGCGGGCACTGCTTGTAAATACTTTTTTTTTTTTTTTATTTATTTTTTTTTATTTATTTATTTCATATACAAGAAAAAAAAATACAAAGATACAATTTAGTCCCACAAAACCGACTTGTCGGTTTGACTGAGGGATCTTTAGTCTCTTAGCTTATAATTATAATTATGTAGGTATATAATACAACTATAACTGTATCAGGTAAAGTTAAGTGCACAATAATTGGATTTAGACTGAATTACAACAAACTGAAGGAAAATTTAGCGGTGATAATAATAAGATACAATTGAGTCATATAGATGCAAAGGCAGCAACATCCAGTTTTACCAAAATGCCAGTGAACAAAATTTTTAGTTTTAAAGCAGTAACATAACTATATTGTGATATTCCTCACATACAAATTTAGATAATCATGTGATTAATACAAGAAAACCATTGGATTTTATAGTGACATCATAATTTATATAAAAATTAGACGTTTGGTCTGGATGTTCCTGTTTCTGCGCCCAACTTGTGGATATTGCTACCTTTGCCGCCAAATCTCTGGGATGTTGCTGCATTTGCAACCACAGATTTTAGATCATAATTAGACTGAACAATCTTAATACTTTTGGTGTCTTGAAGTACATACAACAGGTGTCTGCGTCAACAGCTTACTGTATCTAAGGAGCACCATACCGATAAATGAAATTATAAATTTAGACCATTATTATAATTCGGAATTAAAAATCAGTGGATTTTCATCAGACAGGAAAAATAATCTTTGCTATATACATATTGGTAGAGTAGATTTATAATAAGTATGTATTTATGTATTATAAGTATGTATTTACAAAAAAAAGTATATAAGTATTTACATCCGTTGTCTAGTACCCATGACACAAGCTATAGTGTGCTTACTTTGGGATTAGATGGCGCGTTAATACGTATTTATTTATTTATTTATAATATTAACTTTTTTGGGTTTCCAACTCATAATCGGAATAACAGCCGGAATTCATGACTTGACTTATTGTCCTTTCAACCCACATGTATTAAGAAGAGGTAAGGACTAAAATAAAACTACTTATATTATACTTATACTACTTTAATTATAATTGTTTTGTTATTAAGCGTATGTAGCACTGTATTTATTAAAATGATGTTATTAAATATGCAAATCATATATTTCCTCATATTCTTCACACTCTAAATCACATTCTCTGTCTTCATTTTCGTCATCTTCATCTTGGTTGTTACTTTCTAGTAACGTTACAAAGAATGACAAGTCTTCATTTTGCTGCCAATCGTCTCCCCAGTGGCTTCTAAGCAATGTTAATAAATCTTTTTTCTTATTATCAGTTATGTTATTGGAAGCATTAATCTTTCTTGGATTTATCATGGATGTTGTTTTATTCCTTTTACAAACGTTTTTCGAAACTCCATCATCTGTTTTGTAGTGTAGATGTCCCTGAATCAAAACATTTCCAGGCCTTTTAGAACGCTTTAAAATGTAACGTTTGCAAAGCTTGAATTGAAAATGCCAGCTACCGACAGGCTTAAAGACTTCCTGTGAAGCTGTCTTCCAATCGAATACTACAAAGTCAGTTCCTAAGTTGTTAACTGTACTAAATTTCGAAATTATTTCGATATATTTTTGAGGACCGCCAATCACTTCATGTTTTCGCACTTCTTTTTCAATTTGGGCAAAGACCCTGTCAGGCGGTATATACGAATGTCCGACCACAGGAAATACAAGCTCAACTGTCTTGACGTTTACCGGAGCTTCGGTCAACCATTTCGACAACATTCCCAAAATAATCGTATTTTTGTTTTGACCTGCGCATCCATCTGCTACAAGTCTTACTGTTTCTATGGACGACAGGTCTGAATTTTTCAGCCTGTGGTAAAGGGCTGATGCAATTTCATTTGCAGCTTTGGGGTACAAATTTTCGGCCCAACAGTAAGCGAACACATTCTCTGGAAGCAATTTGTTCCTTGAAGATCCCTCTACTATCGTAAAATTGTATAAATACACATTTCTTAGATAATACGCCACCTGATCGGGAACTTTTAGCAGGTTAAGATTTTTTTGACAGTCATACGAGAAGGTTTTTAAGTTTTCCTTTTCTTCTTTAACTTTTTCGAAAAAAGTTTTCGCTTTTAATTTATGTAGTCTTTGTGCTACCATTAAATCATTTCTTTTACTAGTGTCTTTTTCACTTTTCATTTGTTCGTTAAATTTTATACAAGTTGCACAAACGTCGGTACGCGGAGTACCAAATGAAAGATTATATTTTGTATTGAATACATGTCTGAAATAAGACTTCTTCACTTTTAGGTCATTATCAACTTTCGAATTATATTCTTTGTGTAACTTATTTATTGATAATTCTGACGGCAAATATAACCTTTTAGTGCTTCCTCTACAGTAATGTGGTTCTTGGCATGGTATCGTGTTGATAAAATTCATGATAGCTTCTCTTTTCGCCGTGTATTTCATTGAAGTACGATCGCCTCCTCTTTTTTCAGCTAATAGCGTTCCACTATTATAATATTCCTTCATTACAGATTGAACTCTGTACTTTGTGATTTGTAATACTGTTAAAAAATAACGTTGACACACTTTCACTTTTTTCTTTAATGTTTTGCTGTAAATGTAAAATTTTGTTTGAAAATTTTTATTTGCATATTTTGATGTAGTAGGACGGCGACGCGAAACCTTGCAAGGTGTACAATGTTTTAAAATATACGCATCCTGTTTTTGTTTGTCTGGGTCTGCATAAAAATTATCAAAAAATCGCTTCAAATCAGACATAGTTAGTACCATACAGCCAAAACCTTTCTTGTGCTGACATAGCAACCTTTTTGGAAGAGTCTTTGCCGAATACCTAAAACAATTAAATTACATAATATAAATAAAATTCTACAATATCCACTTCAATTCCATTGGTACTACTACTACATCATATTCCTCCAATCAAATTAGATTGACAGAAGCCTGCCCTAATTACAAAAAAAAATTAGGTATCTACAATAATAATAAATTACAATAACGTTAATAACAATCGACTTCAATAATAATTGCAAAAACCAAATTTGCTGATTTTTTTACTTTTGTTAATTTTGCTAAAAATACTGAACTGAATTTAATACTTTTGTACACTAATTTCAAAAATAGATTATCTGAACACAATAATTGTTTTTTTTTATTTTGAAAATGATTAACAACTGTCCCTAATCAGCAAAGACATCACAATAACATACACATAAAAAAAAATTGAATTAAGAAGCTACTCCTTTTTGTGTCATTTAAAAAATATTTAAAGGATCAAAAACGTTAAATCACACTAAAACTTACCGCTGTTTTTTAGCCACATTTCTCTTCCATTTATCGGGGTCAGCTTGTTTTTTTCTACTAGACTTTTTGTCACATGGGGTAGGAAAACACTCCATCGTGTTGTTTTTCACCTTTTATTGCGAAAAATATATCTAATCGTGTTTAATTTCACAAAAATAAATACTACACCAAAGAACAACAAAACTGTAATCGCCATAATAAACAAAGTGTCATGGTGGCCAAATACAGACACCTGATTGGCCGAATCGGATGTTGCTGTGTTTGGCATTACGTAAGTGGATAATGCTGTTTTTGCTACAAACCTAAGATTTTAACGGTCATTTTATACGAGATATTGCTTCTTTTGCTACAAACTAAATAAGTCAACCAAATAAGCTGATATTACACTGACAGACTGCGTTCAAAGTTGCTATCATTAAAAAATTGGATGATGCTGCCTTTGCATCTATATGACTCAATTGTTGTAAGATATAAAATACGTGTGTAAAAAACAACCACGCCTCCGAGCCCTCAGATGGGCTCGGAGGCGTGGTTGTTTTTTACACACGTATTTTATATCTTATAGAAATATTGCATTGTGAATGCAAAAAAATAAATAAAAACATACAATTGTTGTGTTAAATAGTAGTCATCAGATAATCTTTTAATATTTTTTTAAATTTATTTTTATCCGTTTCACATCTAATAGTTTCGGGCAACGAATTAAGAAGATATGGTATACGCTTCTGTAAAGTTCTGTCACCAAAATAATTTTGAACCCTAGGAATTACAAATTTCTTTTTTGAAGTGGCTCTAGTGATCTGGTTATGATTTATGTATTCAAAAGTGGAGACACACTCTCGGCTGCCGTGATTATTTACTAATAATAAATCGCAGGCTTTTTATTTTATTAGTAGGTAAGTACCTACGCTTTTTATATTATTTTATTAATTATGTAGAATTTTTTTACACGTTTCAAGTATATTTAAAAGTGGCTACAATATTTATCAAACGGGTGATATTTGAACACTTTTTTGCTATTTTTTCTTGTAAAAACTTAAGAAATATAATGACTAAATGTACAATAATAGTACCTAAGTAATTAGTTTAAAACCATATAATCAATATTATAATATATACTTACTAGAATAAATTATTATGACATCTACTACCTATCCTTACCATTTTATTCTAATCATAATACTACTTGCGTGATCAGTATAATGTATTCATTTTCATTATAAGCACTCTGAAACTTATTTATTCTTTGGAACACCTGTAGGTACTCTTAAAATTCGAAATTATTTTGCATGAGTATACCTACGCCTACGCCCTGTGGCGGCAATCAAATAGTGTAAAATGTTGTGATTTCGGCGCGGCGGCAACGATTGTTGTATATGATTTCAAAAGAAGCCGCCGGCGCGTGTATTATAACCATGTGCTTCCGAAAAGCAGCAAATTTCTTTGAGAAGTAAGTACAAAACCTTTGATGCCGCATTATCAAAGTGCCGATGGTTAAAACATAACTATGCATGCACTCAGTTTGATTTTAATGGATATTTTTTTATTCGCTATGTAGGTATGTTTATGGTATTAGTCGTAATGCGCATAGATCCAGTTTTTCATATTCTTTGATACAGTTTTTTGCGTCTCATAGAATTCCTAAGCGTACCTATACACCGAACTGTTACACCTAACTACTCCGTGAAATAGCGCTAAGTCCTAGCTGCAAGACGCAAGAGTCTTGCAGGCTTAGTCTTGTTCTTGCTCAAGTCTTGCACGGTCAGTCTTGGTCTTGGTCTTGCTAAAAATACGCGGTCTTGTTCTTGGTCTTGGTCTTGCAAAAACGCAAGAACAAGACCAAGACTGCAAGACCAAGACTGAATTTGGGCAACACTAAGTCTTAGTAGTTCAATTGGTTTGATTCCAACCTGACCTGAGACCAGTTGATTTTTTTTGTATTTATATATATATTTTTAAGTCATAAAAATCTTGCATAGAAGTGCTTAAATTACATTAAATGTAATAATAGGATACTATTTAAATAAAAGTAATAAAACTTCTCGGCTCTTGTACAATTATGAGACATGAAAAATGGTAAATTGAAAAATAAGACTTTTGCAAACTGATGAACAGAAGACCATGGGAACCTTTCAAATAAACATACTCTCCGAGTAAGTTTTCTATGGCGGTGGATCTCTAATTGTGTGGGCCGTAATTTCTTCAGAAACTCGCATAGAACTGGCGCTTATAAAAAACGACTCCTTAAGTAGCCAAAGATACGCGATAAGAATACTTTTGGTTTCTTGTCCCTTTATGGCCAGTAAGGGTGAAGATAATGTCTTCTTGATACTACATAAAGTTATTACTGCATTTATAAGATAAATATTAATAAAGATACAATAAAAAACGCATATATCCACACACTTAAGAAAATCTCGAATGACAATAAACACCTTGATGAGCATTCTAAACGTACCTTTACAAGGCGATTTTATCAGAATATTTATTTTATGTAAAATGTTAGTAATAACACACACTTTTTACAGGTTGCGTCATACTATAATTTTTTTGTCTTTATTTGTTATTTAAAGGGGCTTTTGTAATTATTTTAAATTTCAGTCACATCGTAAGAATGTCTTATTTAATGACTAATATCTGATCTTAGTTTAATATTTTGGCCTGCGAACCTGTAAGTCACCAATGTTGCTTCAACCCAGGGGTTGGAAAGAATACTCTGGAACACACCAATATCAAGCTTGTTAACTTTCAGCTTCACAACCGAATTTTCTCGCAGTGTTCAATTCCGGGAACATTGTACCAACAAATGTTAAGCATCTTAATTTTTTCCGAATAAAGACAATTAGGGGAGTTAACTTTTTTCATCATATGTCGAAAAATTTTTAGAGGAACGTGCCAAGATCGAAGTCTATGAGCAGCTACAAAGGTTTCTACTTAAATTAATTGTAATATTAATAAACTAAAATAGAAGGAGTCTGAGGAGACTCAGATCGCATAACTCTGTACCAAATACCTGTAGCCTTTGGAGATTTCATAAAAGCGTGTTTCCATTAACTTTGGCAATTTTCTTATATACCTATGCAAATGCTATTGATAATTTGATAAACGTTGTATTTAAAATCTAAATCTGGTTCGTAATAAAAGAATGGTTCTAAACGAAGCATATCTCAGAATGTTTTTTCATTCTTAATTACTAAATGTGAAAAATTTCTACTGGTATTAACAGACTAACATTCACATTTCTACTACTAATAGACTTACGAAATTACTGATGATTCTTCCTAAAACTGTTAAATCCATGTTTGCTCTTCGTTGAACTAGTGTGTCTTCAAGATCTTTGTTAATGCTTCCAATACCAACACACCCGATACATTAATTCTTACCCTTAGTTTTTGTTAGCACAAAGTTACATTGTAGTCCTTACAAGTTTATCATGTCATTATTTCTGACTTAGTTTTCCTAATTAATTATTATTTTTCACTTATATTTTGTCTTCCATTTTATGTCTTCAGTATACCGTTTTTAGAAACTTAATGCTAATAGGCCCTTTCCTTCTGCCGTGAGTAAAGCCAATCTGAGTGTAATAAAAAACATTTCACAGCGAAAGTAACGTAGTGTCGTTTGGAAGAATCCGTGGAATGCGTAGAAAAGGAGTCGCGAGACTAAAACGATATGATGGAAAATATTCGTATGTCGAATGATAAGGTATGCTACTTGTCTACATATAGTGGCTTTTAGCACGAAACTCTAGCCATATAAAAATATCAAATGTGGCCTAGTTCACAGACTATGATATTATAGCCTACTATCATATAATGCAGACGAAACATACTGGCGACAACAATGAAAGATTAATAATTGCAATTGCAATGTTGCTAAATTATGATGGTTTATTATCAAACAGTTTTATACGAAATATAAATGTGAAAAAAATATGTTCCGCTGAGATATGAAGCCACGACATTCCAGTAAAACGGGACAAGAAGCCCTTTAATTCTTTTTTTATTGTTTACTAGGCGATGCCCGCGATTTCGTCTGCAACAAATGCGGTTTAATTTTATATCTCAAAAATGTTAGATAACATTAGAATATTGATACGAATGCGACCCATGATTGGCGAAGATATATATTGTATAAACGATTTCATTGCCAGGGTTAAAATAAATAGCATCACACGCGAGCAGACCACGTTGAGGTGGTCATAGCGAAAGCAGACCTTAGGGGAATGCCAGCACAATCTTTAGGATATGCTCCTGAGACTTATTTATGATCAACGCAAAGCAAGCGGTCACGGTATATTATATGGGAAACAGAAATTCGCGGCATGAACCACGTCCCGTGAGAATCCCAGATTTGATCTGATGATGTTCCTTTTCAAAGTAGTTACTTTGAATCCAGTTCCATTTCATAATTTCGGTGGAGTAAGATTTCTTTAAAAAGGTTTATCGGAACTCCGAGGTTGAGTATGAATTTGTTTGCAGTTTGTATGAAAATGTTCAATTAGTAAGTATATGATTGCTATCCAACGTAAACCATTCCTTCCCGTTCAGAAAACAGTATATTCAAAACCAAAAAGAATTTAAATACTTTTCCGCTAAAAATAATAACTAACGAAATCACACAGTAAAGCATATATAATATCTATATCATTTATCATAGTAATCAATTAAAAAAAAAAGCGTTCTCAGTCATATTTTATACATAAGTAGCGCATTGCAGAATCAAGTCACTTATTGCTTTCCAAGAATATGGTATTATTTACTCATTTGGCAAAATCATGTATTTTATCACCTATAATGACTATACTATTTTAATAATTCAAACGTGTTTTCTTGCATTACAGATATATAGTAATTTTTGTAATTTATAACTCCAAGTAAGCTTTCGAATCCACGTTCTAAGTAGTGACGTTTTGCTATGCATTTAATTTTTAACAGGTAGGCGATGAACTTTCGTTTGTCTTAACTGACAATTTTATTGTTTCATTTTAATCCTAAATAATCCTAATCGTCTTCATACAAGTAGAGCTCAATGGACCTTTGAGTAATGCTAAAAAAACCAATCAGTATTAGCGTATAAATAGTGATGTACAATATATATATGTTTATTTAGTATACAGACACGGTTTTGACTGCGTTTTTATATGGCGAGGCTAAACAAACAAGGCATTTCTTCCTTTACCCTCAAAAAACATGAACTATTCTGAATGCGATAAAATTATACTTATTGAAAGTTCTGCTCGGTTGGGGTGTTAAACCTCGTCTTTTTGAATGACTGTGATTAACGCGACTAGAAAATAAGGAGGATACTTTATTCAATCCATTTGTTTAATTTTTTTGTGTTACCAATTTTTAATTGTTTTGATCTTTATTTTTTTTTGTGTAAAAATGCTTTGCACTTCAAACTGCTGTTAATATTCGTGTAAACTCCTTATATGTTGATGAAATAATTGGTGCTAACGATGTAAAATACATAATTCAAATATATCCAATAATAAGCTGTTAGATACGCGTTGTGCTTTCTGTGAAAATAATCCAACTCGACAAAATCATGGTCTTTTATTGGTATTATAAGTCTAAGTAACAATTTTTTCCGACCACCAAGGAAGGAAGTGATTAGTAATTTACTTTAAATATTTTTTTACGTCATATCAGTGACTAAGTATTTAAAAATATTTTATTTAAATACCAATATATTTGTAATGTTTTTTTCTATTGTTGTTTATATAAATAACAATTTATTTTAAAAGGGCAAAATTCGTGTGCAACTTCTCCTTAAGGAAGATAAAGAGTATAAAGCCTCGCCAGCCTCTTCTCCGGTAATTTTGTTGATGAATAAAAAGAGAGCCTAATTTGAAAAATGTTCATTTTATCTTCAAAATGTTGATGTTATTTATTTCAATGGATGATGAAAAAAATGTAACCAAGATTCCGGAAGGTTTTTGTAAAGTCGTATAAATTATTAAAACCCCCATGAAAGATCGAAGTCTATGAGCAGGTACAATTAGGTTTCTACTTACATTAATATTGCAGTACCAAAGAGTGTGAGGAGGCACAGATCGCATAACTCTGTACCTGTAACCTTTGGAGATTTCACAAAAGCATGTTTCCATTGAATATGGCAATTTTTCTTATATATGCAAATGCTATTGATAATTTGATAACCTTTGTATTCGAAATCTAAACCTGGTTCGCTAATAAAAGAATGATTCTAAACGAAGCATATTCTCAGAATGTTTTTTCATAAGTAGTTTGAAATTTTCCTACCGGTACTAATAGACTTACGAAATTACTGATGATTCTTCCTAAAATTGTTAAATTCATCTTTTCTCTTCATTGAACTAGTTTGTCTTCAAGATCTTTGTTAATGCTTCCAGGACCAACAACTTCTTAAAAATATGGCGAAAAGACGTTCCCGGGCACTTAGTAGTCAATGATCCATAATTATATTAACACTAGCTGACCCGGCCACGCGCTGCTGTGTTGTAGATTAAAATGAAACCTATCCTTTGTCCTAAGTTGGAACAAATCCAACGAAATGGAAAAAAAACATCAAAATCGGCTGAGTAATTCGTAGTTCAGCGCATTCAAACACTGTGGCAGGGAATTTTTACTTTTATTGGTATAGTCAATTGCCTAAGGTTCCCGCACAATTGGTCTTATATTTTTTTAATTCTTTATAGTTTATAGGGGTCTATAGTTTTATAACTTTTTGTATTCATTTTGTTTGGTATCAATCATATGGTAGACAGAACCGTAATCAGTTAGTACTTTCTGTAAAAAATGATTTCTTTAAGTACATACCTGAATAATAGAATCCATTTTATCTTGTTTTTCATACTATATTTAAAGTTCGAATAAAGATAAATATAACGCAAAACATTTCAACACTAATATGTCCTGCACGCTTCCGCGTTACATGCCGTTATACCAACAAAACCTTGTCACTGACTACTATCATGTCATGTCATTTCTACAATATGACATGTAGATACAAATCTATCAAAAGACGAAGGGTAATTTCTTTAAGATTACAGTTGCGTGATGTTATAATGAAAGGTTTTTTATCATAACAGGAATAGGTTGACAGGTTCGTCTAGTTTTGGTATGATTTGGGCCTACGATTGATATGGACTTCACTTTGCTTGACTTATTTAGAACTAAAATAAATATTTTTTCTTAATGAAATATCACTATAAAAATGTATTTAAAATCGAATAGGAGAGGCGATCGCACACTTTTTTATCGAAGATAGTGCTTATGTTGTGATTTAATTAAGTTTGTGGTGGATACAATTTCACCACAGTTTCAAAATATATTGAGTATACTATATATTTCATACATATATATATATATATTAGGCGATGCAGGAGCGTAATATGTATAAAAGAATTTTTTTTTGTTTCGATGGGAATTTTTGTGAATTTCAAAATTCGGCCATCACAATCTGGCCCTAAACCTGTTGATTCGATTCCACACTAAAAATATTAAAATCGGTTAAAAACTCGGGAAGTTATGGCGTAACAGACATTGCGCCATTGAAGCTGATCCATGGGAGCTTCGCTCGCTCCGCTCCAATTACTAAACATTCGGAAATAAAGTTCTAATAACAATAATTCTCAATGGGTGATTCTAATATATGTAGTCCGAAGGTACCCCATTTCAGATAATTTTATACTTAAAAATTATCTTCGTCAACCTCAAATACACGGTTGTGTACACCATAATATCTCGGAACCAAAGGCTCATCAAACAATCATATGTCCCAACCAGAATTCAAATACATTTGCTATGCTCGTTTGCCATTATAAACTATAAATAAAATTAATAAATATTTCTTACATTCATACCAATTAGCCTAGCCCAAAGTAAGCACTGTAAGGCTTGTGTTATGGATACTACGCTAACGGATAGACACACATATATCATAGATATGTAATATTCATAGAAATATATGAAAACACCCATGACTCAAGTACAAATGTTCGTATTCATCATACAAACATTTGCCCCTTCCGGGATTTGAACCCAGGACCGTCGGTGAGAAAGGCAGAATCATTACCATTGCACCAAACGGTCGTATACTGAATAATAAACAACCTTATGCGATTTGTTGTTGCTGTTTTTTTAACTGCAAACTCAGAACAGGTTGTTGTATGTTTTTTGATGTTGTTATATTGTTCACACCTCAGTGTTTTAAAATATCAAACTCTTTGATGTAATATTAATAAAATAAATATCTCTCCGACAAGTTAGTGATAGGAACATATTCGGAAATTTGTATTTTGGGCTTTATATTTTTCCTCCAAACCGAGTCGTATTACTTAGTCTAAGAAGTAACACATCTATACTTAAAGAGAACTATCTGACGTAACAATTAGAGTCGTTCAATTAAATAGGTTTCGTATATTTTATAATAACAGTAAAATAATTTTATAGAATTAAGGGTGGAATTTTTAATGGCAACTGATCGGACAGTACTCTAAATACTGAATATAGCAAATTTCACCCGAAGATATGGTTCCTTTATTTCAAAAAAGTATTATAAGATTTTTGAAAAATCGCTACTTAGGAAAACTATTAAGTAAAAACTTTAATTGAAGGAAGAAGCTATTAAAATAATTTATCTTAAGAGAAAATTATCTAATTAGTTGCCTGAAATAAGCTTTATTGTTGTAAAAAATTCATTTCGACTAACATCAATCATTTCGAGTTACATTTGCGAGTGGTAATGAATACACAAAATTGTATCGTATAATAATTTTATCTTTTCCATCACTTTACAGATTGTACCTATATGTCACTAAATCATGCAAAACCATTTTATTATTAATTGATTCATTAATAAAGTGGTTAAAATAATTAACATAGATCTTACTTAGTTTTATTTTCTTTCACAGAAAGGCAAGACTTCTGCTTAAGCATTTATAATAATTATTGCTTTTAACTTTTTCAATTATATCATGTCTGATTTTAACTATTTCTTTGACACCGTGAACCTTAATCTTCACACAAAAGCTTTCATAACTATACACCACTATTTTTAGGAAAACAAAGATAATTATTGCACTATAACTTTGAAAAAAAAAATCTAGGAAGTTAGCACCTATTGCTAATATTCGTGTTTGACGTAGTTATCCATGGGAGCAAAAAAATATGATTTGAGTTTTAGTAGAAAATGTTTTTAATGGTTGTTTTAATTTACCTCTGGATTCTCCTCATCGTCGTCTGTGTTGTCATATTTAATGAAAGCGTACATCAACTGGTTTTCAAAATTCTGTCGAGCTTCTGCTTTTTCTTTTGCACTGAGTCGCTCCATAGTCATGGAATTTTGTTATTTATTTTCGTCACAACTTTTGGGCCTTCCTAAATTAAGACATCATTGTGTTCCAAATGATGGATTTTTTGTTTTTCTACTTAAACACAGTGATTTTATATCATTTTTAAAGCACGAGCAATACAAAATTATGACGAATTTTGTTCTCAACAAGGTGGCAACTATAGGTGTTAAAAGATATCGACTAAACAGTGCTTATAAGCAGGGCGCGATTGGTACGTGCATACGTAATTGGTGTGAGGGTAGAGCGATGTCGAACGGTGAACGATGTTATAAGTTGCCACCTCCGTCATGAAATCGCGTGTATATGCTTCAGCTTGTCTTCTTGTAGGATCTTTTATTTACTTGTTCTTTATTATTTTATTTAAGCCTACAAAAACATTCTGGATGTAAAACGTAAACACAACGTTAGCAGTTAGTAAGATTATCAAAGCTCTACGAGCTAGAAACTTCGTAATCTTGTTAAGTTTAAATTAAACAACTTACGCAAGTTCGGATGGGTGACAAAATTTAGTATCTCAAGCTCGGGTTTTTTCCATTTTGACAAATTTTCTTTTCGTCATATTGTTTTGTTGTGACATTAAAAGTAAATAGTAAGAGTACGAATTACGAATAGTAAGAGTGTTTCTTTTTATTCAACGCAACCAAATTATTTGTAAATATTTTTGTGAATAACTTTGTTACTAGTTTTATTAGAATTTGCATAAGCAAGTTTTTAAATATATATCTATCAATTTTTTTTGATGATGATATTAATAATGTACTTGGATATTTTTTTTATGCAAAAA
Source organism: Calamotropha paludella (assembly GCA_927399485.1). Classification (NCBI taxonomy): domain Eukaryota; kingdom Metazoa; phylum Arthropoda; class Insecta; order Lepidoptera; family Crambidae; genus Calamotropha; species Calamotropha paludella. Next base: position 23,221,235 of record OV656803.1, on the reverse strand, counting down.
GGAAGCTTTATTGCAAGAAAAATAACTAAGAATCAAGCTAGATATCACAATTTGATCAACACTATAAATAAAGCTGGTTACAGCATAGAACATAAAGATTGATCGCGTAGTCCATGACAAATGAAATTTAAATATTATAATAGAATGCTGAAAATTGCTTGACAATATTTTTCGTCGGTATCATGCTGAAAAAGTTAAAATATTTATATTTATTAATTTTGACTGTCGTCATACCATCATTTTTTTTAAATAGCTGTACGTTTGTGATAACAAAGAGACACGGTATCGAAAGTGGTGGATGATTGTCCAATCTCCTTATGTTTTATTTTATCTGTGGGAAGGCCTATGTTCCAACAGTGGGGACATTGATAGACAGATGTTGATTAAGATTAACGAAAAGAAAAAGTGGCAGACGCTATTTGTGTCTATGAATTAACAAACAGTATTATACACGACTAACTCAATGTACAATATACACAACATACTGCAGGTGTATTGTAGAGTAGCCAAATTATAAAAAAGGTCAGTAATAAATTTAAAAAAATTGACGATTATTGTTCTATGACAACATAGTAAAAGATACTCAATTTGAACTCTAATAACTATCGTTTTCCGTATAAATTGATCTCACAGAAATTAAATTTCGTAGTAAAACATTGCTTTTGATTCCGTTAGGGCTCTCCTTCGTAGCACCTCTACTAACTTACCTAAATTTGACTGATTTTTTTATTGATTTGGATATAATAATTTAAAAACGTATACAATATTGTCAATAATATTCCACTAAGATATTTCAAATACGAAATTCTTATGCGATTATGAGTGCACGACCTTGATTTTGTTTGTAGGTGTTGTTATTAGTTGCCAAGGTTTAAGTATATTAAAATGGTATATCTAACGTTATTCAAAGTGAAATAATTAAATGCGTTTTATTCAATAAAAATATGAAAATTAAAGTATTTTTGGTATCCCTAAATTGTTTTATTTCAATGATATGAGTGGATACGAAATTATGTAAGTAGGTATACGTAAGAAATTGTAACTGAATTGCGTTTCGACTCGCGCTCTTCCGGCGAAAGTCTGAGATCAGAATACTGCAGAAAGAGCATATTATTAATTTGAATCGCGGCTTGATTGATTGCCACTGTGTCGATAATACTTATAGTAACCTCAATCTATTACTAAGCTCGTGTGTTTTTACTACCCTTATTGTTTCGAGTATATGCAATAAAATATTCTTTTGTTTTAGAACTACAGTAAACTACTACGTAGTAGTATCAAAAGAAGTAGAAACAATTATTTTAACTGTTCCGCTTGGATCGTGTTTGATTAATATATTAATTCGACTTTACCTGAAACTATGTCAAAAATTAACCTTCGAACCTTAAATTATTAAACGTTTCCTTGTCCATTAGAAAGGTTCTTCCATAAATTGTTTTAATTAACACTTTATAAATTTTCAGTGGACTTGGTGTTTAAATAGGTACAATTAACACATAGTAAAATACTACTGTTTAAACAAATTGTTTTTTAAAATATCTTGTAAGATTTGCGTTTTTGAATTTAACCAACACAAACCAACCCACGCCGGTATTTCAGTTATTATACTTTTCGTAGCCATAGGTACGCCAATATTTACTAAGCAATATTTAGGTATGCGTCCCTTCCGAACTTGCAAATAGTGTGAACTGTGCAACTGCACAGTTCACAGATCACAGTCACACGATCTAATAACACTCGAAACGTCGAGTGTTATTAGATCGTGTGACAAAACCAACTTTCAATAAACATACTCGCTTATTTAATAGTTGACTTGCATCTAAACTGCATCTAGCCTACTTTTAAGTAATGGAATTTCGATATGTTGAAATAGGTGTTTAATACTACAGGTACTATTTCCTGAATTGAGACTATAATAGTGTATTTTAGTCTGTATCTACTGAATCAGTATTTGTTCGTTATTTGTATTGTTTTAATAAAACTCAAATAATCTATTTTCGGTTTAAAGTTGTTTATGTTTGCAAAATGAGTTTTCGCCAATCATTATTTTCAAATTTTCAGAATGTTAAAGGGTTAAAAACAAAGACTAAGAAATTCTTTTACAACATTGTAACAATTAATAATGATATAATTATTTTGTGTGAAACTTACCTCGACAATAGCATTATGGATTCCGATTTGAAAGTTGGGAGGTGGACTTTTAATTGTAGTGTCTTAACGCTTAATTTCTTAAAAGCTACATAAATTTGAGAGCAAATGTTTAGATTTGTGGGAGGGAATTGATATAAAAATAAACAATAAACTTAAGCAATTGTCGCTTTGTGGAGTATATCTTCCGTCTGGAACAATATATTGGAACACTTTTTAACAAACACTAATTGTGTCCTTGAGAATAATAATATGGCACTAATATTAGGGGATTTCAATCAAAGTAGTACACAGGTCATTACTCCTGTTTCGCCACTATCTGCATCATAGTTATCACACCAATTCATTGCTGGATTTTATTTTTGTAATAATTTAAGACAGTTTAATGACGTATCAAATTATAAAGTTAAAATCCTGGATTTAATTCTGTCGAATACACTGATTACAAATGTTGCTTATCGCCTTTGAGTAAAGCTGGGGATACACATGCCCGTAGTTTGCACATTAGCATGCCAGCTCCTTGCATGTGTCAGCTACTGTCATGTGTATATGCTAACTGGCATGCCTGTAATACTGGAATAGTGGCATACATGCAGCTAGCACAACATTTGATTTACTTGCATGCCCGTTGAGGGAGGGGAAGCGGGGGGCTGCTAACCTGGCACGTGTGAACAGACGCGACAGCTACGGGCATGCCAGTAGCCGACTCGTTGTGGCTGTAGCTGAAAATCTTAGTGTTATTTATAATTTGGTTATTGCCGGGATGGCATTTCGCATGTGAGTATCATTCTTTGTTATTTTGTCCCCAATTTTTCCTAACAGTTCATCAAATTTCTCTGGGAGCATTCTCAAATGGTTTCTGTAACTATCATGATACTCATTCAATTGCTAGTAACAACACGATTTTGTTTAATTCACTTCGATTGTTATCCATGTTTGGCGCGCAAGAATAGGTAGGTACAAGTGACTCTCACGAACTGTCCTGTGTATACGCGATGGCAATACTGGCATGCAAGGGCACAACTTGCATGCCAGTAACTTTCATGCCAGCTACTTTCCCGATTTACTGGCATGTGTATCCCCAGCTTAAAGTTGACCGGTATCATCCTCCTTTAGAATTTAATATAGAATACAACATAAATAATAACTACATGCCACTAAACTCAAATCAAATTTGGACGTATTTCCATGGAATGGATCCAACCCACAACTTCACTTAAATTGACGTAAGTATACAAACATGGCCTTAATGTCATATACTTTCACGTCACGAAAACAGCTGTAGCAAAATGTCAGAGCGAAGGGTCATATTCTACTTATGCTACTTTCTATTTGCTACAGCTGTTTTCGTGACGATACCTATAGGGGAGAGTTGGATAATACCATGCCCCTAAGGACTTGGGCCCATAGTTAGGAAAATGTTTGATATTAAAAGAAACAAAATGCAGTAATTAGTAGGACATTTATTCAGGTACATATACCGTATAACAAGAAAATCGAAAATTAAAAAGGGAAGTAATTATTTTAGAATTTCAAAAAACGTTAAAAGCGTGGTATTGTCAAACCGGTCTGATAATATCGTGCCTAGGTTTGATAAAATCGTGCCCACATTAATTGCACACAGGGTAATGGGGGGTCATAATTTTCTCCCAATTTAAATCGATCTCTAAATTTTTGATTCAGGGATACTGAAGTTTCTGGCAGCTGTCTTTATTTTACTTCCGTTTCGTATAGCAGCAAGTGCAGCCTTCATATTTTCTGGATCCCATGACTTCATATTTTTCTTTGACACAGATCCATCTAAATCGAATATAAAACAATGACACGGACAGACAAACGGACGCACAGACAGACACATCATACATAACTTTTTTGTCGGGGATGAAATCAAGTTAATGTAAATAGTACATTTTTTTCATAGTTTACAATTTCGCGCCCTCGTCTGATAAAATCGCGCCCAGGGCGCGAAATTGTCAAACTTACCCATTTAAATTTTTAACCTTCAAATAATATGGAAAAGTTTATAGTATGTAAAAACGTATTTTAACAAAATTCTACAGTATACTAGCATTTAAAATGTATGGTATCAAAGTATTATAATACTACAGTATCGCTTACGTCTTATTGAAAGTATGTACGAGATTTTATAAGTAGTGACGAAAAAAACTTCTACAAAATGTGCTGTCTCCGTCGTCACGCGGAACGTAGTGGCGACGCGCGGGGAAGGGTGGAGGCATGTCGAGCTTCGATGTTTACGCACTGTATCGCAGAACCAGTGGATGGTTTTTGGAATATGCTGATGCGCGGAATTATCAACCGCGCGGTAATATCCAACTCTCCCCTACTATTTTGGTATACTTACGTCAATTTAAATGAAGTTGTGGTTTGGATCCTTACCATGGAAATACGTCCATTTACAAACTTTACAAAAGAGACTAAGACAATGTTATTAAATATCTGGGCTCTGTTGATTGGGGTGATGAGTTCTGTAATTGCCTAATGTTTGGTTACTATGGTTGAACGGTTTCATAATATTAATAACGAAACTATTAAACTACAAATACCTCGATGTACAAAGAAATCGTTTAATCAATATCCAAGCTAGTTTACCAAAGGTATCAGAAAAGTATTAATAGAGAAACTAAAATACCAAATATTATAGGCATAATTTAAGAAACCTTTTGATAGAATTACTTTCTAACTTCTTAAAGAGAGAGTACCTAGTCATGATTAATATTAGCTATAGAAACTACTTGTCTGTTATAGAATCAACTATAAGAGGTAATCCAAAAATTGTTTGGTCTTTTATAAAACAAAAAAGTAAATATAAAAATGAATATCTTTCGAAAATGTTTTAATTAAACAAATCCACAACCGATTGTACGGAGATATCTAACCTTTTTCAAAGCATTTTTCTTCTGTATACGTTACCAGTGAAACAAATATAAGTACGAGTCAATTTGCTGCAGCGGAGGATAATAATACTAATTTCCTCAACAAAATCCTTTTCACTAGAGATTAAACATGCATTAAAGAAGCTTAATACATTTAAGGGAGCTGGCTCGGATGGCATACCATCTTTGTTCGCGGGAAAATGTAAATGATTTTTTCTAACCCTATGGAAAGATGCTCGTATTGTTCCGATCCACAAATCTGGCGATAATTTTAATATTGAAAACTTAAAAAGTTTAGACCTATATATAATCTTTCAGTTTTTGGAAAGTTTTTCAAATCTTTTATAAGCATAAACATCTATTGGCACTTGAAGCGGTTAATCAGGCCACAGCAGTATGGTTTTGTTAAAGGCCGTTCTATTACAACAAATTTTAGTAAGTTTCTTGTCAAATGTTGTTGATGCTGTGTAGGTAAGTACACTCAGGCTTCTGCTGACTTCATTTACAGATCTTAACGAAACAATTATCAACATATGGTATTTCGGGAGTTAAGATATTAAATTGGTCTTATTTTTCGGGCAGAAGTTCAAAAATAGTAATAATAATTAGGAGTCCAATGTGTATATGACGACATCAGGAGTTCACATTTTGGACCTTTATTTTTTAATCTAAGCCAAAGTGTATGAAGAGACAGTCTTGTATCGTATTGTGAACAGCAACACACTTTTTTTAAAACGTACCGTGGACTTTCTAGCAGGCAACAAGGCACGAACTACCCAAGCCTGGCTTGAAACCAACGTTCCGGACCTTATAAAAGGTGAAGACTAGCACTCGTCTAGCCCAGACCTCAACCCTTTAGACTACAAATTATGGTCAGTTTTAGAAAACATGACCTGCTCTACACGACACGGCGACTTCGAGTCTCTTACAAAACCTCTGGAGCAAGCAGTGGCGAAATTGCCCATGGAAAGAGTACGCAAATCCATAGATTCGTGGCCAGACAGATTAAAAGCCTGTATAAAAGCCAAATGTGGCCATTTCAAAAAAATATTTTAATTTTTTTGCTTAGACTTTAATAAATATGTACATAAGTTTTAGTAATATTACATCACTTCATAAAAAAATGCATCTTCTTTTGTAACAGAACCTAAGGCCGGCCTAGGTATAATTCATTAGTTTTTTGCATTAAATAAAAATGCCCATACAATCGATAATTATGATTGATTGTATCAATATTGTGAAGTGCTAAGCATTTCACTAAGACATGGGTTACAGGTATTATAAGCTTTTCTGAAGTATAAAGCACCTGGGAGAAATTATCTCAATGATAGTGAAATACCGTTGCGTAGAAGATCTAAGCGCACGTAGGGATAGAAAGAGAGAAACAATTTTGCTTTATACCATCATATAGGTGCATATGTATGTATAAAGCAGCGTTGTAGGATTAATCAAGGAGGCAGAGTACGCTTTGGAGCTCTGTGTAATAAAAAATAAAAATACACAAACACATTTCAAGAAATTAAGGTATTCCTAAACTAATAAACAGTACCACCTTTAAGCTATATATATATATTGGCCTGTGTCAGGAGACACTGATTTCCCCCAAAATATGTAGCAGTTGTAATTTCAAATTGAAAAAATACAGTAAATGATAGTATATATGAGTTTATGTCAATGTGTGTGTGTGTGTGTATGCGTTTTTATATTGTTAGCATAGGTATTATCTGGAACATTTTATATTTCAAATATTTCGCGCGTGCTCCCCTTTCTAACCTCACGTTCTAGGCACGTGCCTACTTTGCCTTAGGGATAATCCGCTTTAGAAGGTTTATTAAGAATTGAATAAGCATTATCTGAGCCGAAAGATGTCAATTACTGGACTGAAGCCTCCCCAAAAAATTGAGGGTTTTGCTATAATTTGCTTAGCAGGCGGGTTTGAAGATCGTAGTGAAATACCAGTTTAAGAAACGCCGGTGCCCATTTTGTCGTTTTCGTGAGGTGTAGTGTGATCGCCTCCGGTATAATTAGTCGCCTTTTATGACATATTTGAGGGTAAAGGGTTGGTCAATTCTATGGCTATTCTACTCTGCTGAACACCACACGGCATCTATACGCACATATACCTGTAGACGTACAAGCAAAACTCTTAAACGGCTTTGCTTAAAAAACAGCAGTGAAAGCGCTATCTAAACTACGAAGCATCTTTATTTAGAAGCTAAACTAAATATCTACTCTTCAAGTACGAAGTATAAGTTATAAACATTTTATGGGTAAACTTCAAAATGTTATAAGCAACCTAACTTTCGTTATTGCGGCATCAAATGGTTGACTCCACGATGAATAAAGTTGATAAGCGAGCAATACATCATTAGATTAACTGTCGCTACCCGCACGACAATCCTGCCGTCGAAGTGACGTGTATATTTTATCAGCTTTATAAATAAGTTACACGACGCAAGCACGCTAACGTGAGTCGAAGTAAAAAGACACACTATTCACGAGGCGTTTGCCAACTCACCCTACTGATCTCTTCCTCAGAAAACTGCACTGCCGTCATGTTTAATAAAAGGATACTATTTCATTACCTAGCAATTATGCCACGTAAATTAAGACATTAATAAAGATAGCTATCCGAGAAAAAAGTCAGCCGATGTCAGGCAGTGGTAAAAAACAACTGGTACACATTACCGTTTTTCTAGAGGTTTATTAAAAGAAGGAGAAAGTAAAGCCAAATTAGAGCAATATGGTGTATCAATGTTTAAGTAATTTGCCTCGGATGCGGGTGGCGTGTTGTCACGAGTTGCGGCGACGTCGCTCCTTGGTACAGGGGACATCGATATTTGCCGAGCGTGTGCTTACTGGTGAATTGCTTCCCCCGCTTGCCCAACGGAGGAACTGTTGTCAATGACACACACCCAAATTTTGGGACAACAGCACTCCTTAGTTACATCATCTAAAAATATATGATGTCGTGGTAATTAATAAAAAGTTACTGGTACATTACAAAAAATAAGATTTATGCGAAATCAAACTCATAGTTACATAATCTGGAAATACAGAATTTTAACACTAAACAACGTCTTAGTGTTATATAAAACACCATCGCATAGATTTTTCTCACCCTAAGTTAAATACATAGTTGAAGCACTTGTATTATGGAATTCTGTAACAACGATGTAATCACAACACCCGGACCCCAAGCATCAAAGTAAAAAGTAGAAAATATTATTTTCTACACTGACGAGAGTTGAAATCGAACCCGGGACCTCGTGTGGCTTTACCATGAAAACCGATATGTTATCCTCTCGACTACGGAGGTTGGCAACTACAAGAATTACTTGTATAAATCTATTTATAAATATTCGCAAAATTTTTCATAAAACCAATAACATAAGAATTATGTAGGTACTAGAAAAATATCTTATACGAGCTGACCGGGACACGCGTTGCTGTTATAAATAAAAAAAAATAATAATAATACCCCTATTTCAGAAAGTTATGGTTCGTACACAGCTTACTCTTTTGTTCTAGTATTGCTTTTCAAAATGGCGGCACTGTTTCAAGCATTTATACTGCAACCACACACTAGTTTCAAGTTTAGCGTGTTAGCGTTATTTCAAGTTGAACGAAATACTAAGTTGAAACACAATCTAAATATTTATATTATTGATATCGCCGCCGTAGAGCGAAAACTCTCCAAATAGGTCCAAAATGGTGTTTTGAGTTATGAAGGTTTAAAGTTTTGTGAAATAAATAAAAACGTAACTTTATTTTGGTACTAGCTGTTGCCCGCGACTTCGTCCGCGTTTATTTGATTTTATCACGCGGTTAACTGAAATACAGCAAAAAATAAATAAAACAAAAATACAGTTTGGATTAATGCGTAAATTGTAGATAAAAAGAAAATGTGAACAATTGGACACAGATTATTTTCCAACTTAACCTGGCCGCTGATTGAACCCGGATCCCTGCAGGCCAAAGGCACTTGCGGTACCATAAATGACCACTGTGCCACAGAGGTCGTTTGATAAAAGTGGCCAAGTGCGAGTCGGACTCGCGCACGAAGTTTTCCGAACCATATGTAGCTAGTAACTCATAATGCCTCTTTATAGACAACGTGCGATGTGGTTTGGTTCGAAACATAAACAAACAGTTTGTTTGGTTGACTTACACTGGACAAAGCGACATAGAGCTGACCGTGTGAGAAACAGCCGACGCTGAGGTCCACGCCGGCAACACGTAGCGTCTGCCCTTGGGCTTTGTTTATAGTCATTGCATAACACAAACTCACCTCACTCACATTACTCCGTTAATAGAAGTATACTCAACTCCTTCTCCTTCAACATTGTTGAGTATATCCAAGTGGATTCTTGCGGCTTGGTCATTTCGCGGAGTCAAAATTGCTCTTTCGCAAGTTCTCATTATTTGTTATTTGATTTTGTTCACCATACACGGAAGAGATAAGTTCTTTAATTGAATCAACAGTGTGGCAGAGATTTTCAGATAACACAATTTGCCCTTCTTCTTCCGGATATGTCCCTTCGTCAATTTTTAGCAATAAATCAGAAAATTCCTGCGCATTTGTGTTGCCTCCTGTTCGCGCCCTCATGTTCACTGTTAAGTGCATTCTTGTGACGTGTCGCCAAAGGCTTGAGCTCTTTAAGTATGCTCTTATCTCATCGGTTTTTCCGGTTCCCCGTGGTACTACTGGCAACGTTTGTCTAAAGTTCCCACCAAACAGCATCGTTATGCTATAAGGTTCTGGCGTCATTTTGACGGATACCTCTGACAGTTCTATTAACTGCTTTTACTGATTTTCGGTGTGCCAATGTGCATTCGTCCCAGATAATTAAACAGCAATCGCGTAAAACCTTTGCTTTATGACTGCTTCTAGTGAAACCACATACAGGATGTTCACTTATGTCCAAATCTATGGGGATTTTAAACATCATATGAACAATTTTGCCGCCGGGTAACAAAGTGGCTGCTATTCCAGACGACGCCACGGCAAGAGCTAGTTTGGCTTAAGCTCGCAAATGTGCCAAGATTATCTTAGTGAGAAAGGTTTTTCCCGTCCCACCGGGTACATCTAGACATTTAATTTCTCCTATAGCATTGTCAATACTGCGACATATACGGTCGAATACAGTGTGTTGTTCTACAGTAAGACTGTGGACTCCGGTTCGTAAAGTTTCAGCTAGTTCAGCTGTATCATAATTTATTTCCGCAGCGTATTCTCTATTTATACGTTCCCCTTCTATGGTCGGCGCTGGCAAACCATACTGTGGGAGAGAATCACTACCCATAGATGTAACTAAATCTTGTAAAGCTACTAAGCATTGATCGAAAGCAATCTCTCGTAATCTATGGCTAAAGTCACCGTCAATATTTTGTCTTATATTCCGAAAAAAGTCTTCCGCCAATCTTTCTTGATATTTTAGCCACTATTGCTCAGCATTTGAAAGACCACAAAATACCAGTAATACAGCAAATAAATGACGCAAGCGGTGTGGACTATCACTGACGCATTCATTGGCTAAGGCGCTGAATCCCGTCACTTTTATAGGATTTATATTTAATTCGAGCGGTATTATAAAGTATCAGCATAAGGTTAGTACATAAGTTGTGTGTATTAAGATGTCCAAGGTTTTTTTTACTATCCCACGGGAACCCTTTAATTTTCCGGGATAAAAAGTATCTAAGATGTTGACCAGGAATATAAGGTATCACCATGCAAAATTTCATTGAAATCGGTCCAGCCATTTCGGAGATTAGCCCGTACAAACAGATAAACAGACAAACAGAGAAACAAAAAATTAAAAAAAAAAATTTTTTGGTATTTTACCTCTTTTTACATCCCCCTGACTTGGTTTTAAGCATTTTTTTTCTATGTACAGAAATTCGACCTCCACAGTTTTATTATAAGTATAAAGTATAGATATAGATGAGATATTTATAATTTTATGGTCCCTTATTTAAGAAAAGAAATAAACGCATAATGTGAAATTGCATCACATTTTGCAATTGTATTACATTATATTCAGAGATTAACTTAGTTTATTTTACCCTGAAATCCTGTGTCGATATTTTTAATTACTAGGCGATGCAGTCGCTAAGCATAAAGCTACGCTAAACACCATATATTAGAGCGGAGCGTAACATTAAAAAAAAATCAATAATGTATCATATAATTATGTGTAGTAAATTTGAAAATTCCATAAGAATTAAAACTTTCAATAAGCGCGCGCTTTTTTTTCAATAGGAAATCCCATAGAACCTATGATTTTTGGTCATAACTTTTTTATTTTTATGAATTTCAAAATTCGGGCTCCGTCACAATCTGGTCCTAAACCTGTTGATTCGATTCCACACAAAAGATATTAAAATCGGTTAAGAACTCAAGTTATGGCGTAACTGACATTGTGCTATTGAAGCTGATCCATGGGAGCTTCGCTCACTTAGTTCGCTCCGCTCCAATTAATTTTAGAATGACCTTTCACCCGTGATTATATCACTCTCAAAGAGAATTCCAGTTAAGTAATTTATTAACTACAATTATTATATACTAGCTGACCCAGCCACGCGTTGCTGTGGTACAGTAATTTTATTTTCTAAAGTAAAAGTAGCCTAAGTTACTCCTTATTACATCAGCTACCTGTCAATAAAAGTCGCGTCAAAATCGGTTCAGCCATTTCAGAGATTAGCCGGAACAAACAGACAGACAGACAGACAAAAATTGTAAAAAATGGGTTTTTGGTGTATATACCGTATATATATTCATATGCATGTAGTAAAAAACGGTTATTTCAATATTACAAACAGACACTTCAATTTTATTTATATGTATAGATAAATTTCTGAAAATGTTGTACCTATTTCACAGCTAAAAGATTCGAAATCCTAGTAAAAGTTTAATGATAATATTTTAATTCAATTTGTCTTTACTTTGATCGTTAACATCAGGCTCACCCAGTCTTTAATATCTTTGCAGGTAAGTAGACACTTATACCATGAATCAAGTTCTTGGGAAATAATACCTTTGTGACAAAGACCAATAAGATCCATTATTATCTTAGTCTCCGAAATCGGAATAAATTGAAATCGTGGTGTATTAGGCTTTACGGCTTTACTAAATTTCCTCAAAATATTCTTGTTTTTATAGTTTAGGGAATCGGTTTCTGATGTCTGTTAAATTATTCTTTTTCTTTTGCAATAGTTATTACTACACTCGCGAGAAAACGTATGGAATCTCCATCTTGTGATTTGTTCCGAGCAATCTTAATAACTAAATGAGTAATGAAGATCTATATAAATGGCACTATTATAAAGGTTTTATTGTAAACTCTTTTCAATTTCATCAGCAGTAGCTGTCCTGGTTTCAGTAAATAAAAAAGACAGTATACAATTTCTAGATTCCCGGCGTGGTGCGTGTCATTGACTCCTATGTCAATTTCTTTTACCAATAGGTTGTTACATGTAGATCGCTACACAGCTCCGCTTTTGACCCTGACTTTAGACGATGATTGACATTGATTTCTTTTTACAGAAGCAGCACAATTGTCGCTTTACCGCAATAAGGGCTTAGCCAGTAGGCTGTTGCCAGTCCTGTATTTTGAAGTTTACAAACGCTTTCCGCAGACTGAAGGTTTTGTTCTGAACCAAGATCTGGTCGTCGCCAATGCATTTCGGAGAGAGATGACCGTTTTATCATGTTAACTTCGAAATCGTCATTTGACTGGCGTCGCCGTCCAGCAACAGCTGTGAACAGTTAGGCGAAGACTCGAGCAAGCAAACTTGACTTCGAAATGGCCTATCACAGGCCCAAAATTGACGGCATGGATATGGTAGTAAGACTAAAATGTGCAGAAAAAAATCGGTGATTTTGATAATATTTCTAACTCAATTTTGGCTAAATTGCGACTTGGTGACGTTTTAGCTTTACGGCGACTTCTTTTTATTTATTTAACTTGAATCCAAAGTCATGTAGGAATGAACGAAAAGAAGTAACTGGCGATTGCAATTTAACCTTTTAGTAACTTACGAATCAATTGTCTTTGCATAAGTATTTGTGATCACTAATATTATCTTATATGTTAGGTAGGTACATACATAGAAATGTATACTAGTTTCCATTTTTTTCTAAGCCACTCCTATGTGTTGGTTCCTATTTGTCTATGACATCCAAACACTAAATCCATTTAGGCCACAGAACAGTAAAAAAGAGTCGCAAGTGGGCGGTACCCACGTAACCTATAGTATGCCTAACTCCGCCCAGTTAGAACTTTTGCTTACTCAGTCGGGATCGCAATCTACGCGAAAAAATATACCAAAAAAAGCCATTTTATGCAATTTTAGGGTATAAATATGATAGTCAAGGGACTTATTTTGACAAATGAGTGGTAGAAATATATTTATAACACCTTTGCTCGTAAAGCTGATGTAATTCCACCGGTTTTAAATATGTAAAGCGGGTCATAAAAAACGCGTGTGTTATCAAAGCAAATAGTTAAGTTATAGTGCATACAAATTCCATAACAGTATTATTTGCCATTTCGCGCGCTGTTGCTATTCAAATTTCGAACTAATTCCCGCTCGTTAAAATCGCGGGAAAGCAACAGTGTTCATTCACAGATTGAGTTTATTTAATAATAATAACATAATTTAAAAAAATGGACGACCGTTTGGTGCAACGGTAGCGATCCTGCCTTTCGCACCGACGGTCCTGGGTTCGAATCCTGGAAGGGGCAGATGTTTGTATGATGAATACGAGCATTTGTACCTAAGTCATGGGTGTTTATATATATTTCTATGAATATTACATATCTATGTATCATATATGTATGTCTATCCTTTAGCCTAGTATCCATAACACAAGCCCTACTGTGCTTGCTTTGGGCTAGGCTAATTGGTGTGAATGTAAGAAATATTTATTTATTTTATAAAAAAAAAACTACAACTACGTCAGAATAAAACACTTTTTTACGGATTTTTGCGCATGTTTTATTTTATTTTATATTTAATCCTGACGTTTCGACTCCTTTACAGGAGTCATGATCACAAAAAAAAAAAACAACACGTATCATTTTAATAATTGTAATTTCACTAAATGTTTCAATAATTGAAAATGAAAAAAATATAAAATGTTTTTTTTTTCTGGCTCGGGCTGAAATTCCGCCTCGCATGTTTTAACCATCATAACGCACTAATATCGTAATGTACTATTCTGCTATTTTCAATCAATTGTAAATTGATTATATTGTGTTCTTGGAAAAGAAAATATAACTAAATCGACCTTATTTTTGAGATTTTAAGTGTAGATTTCATTGTGCAGTTTTGTTTTTTCTAGAAGTTTCTAAAACACCTGCAAATTACTAAATGCATGCTTTCCGTCACTGTCGCGACTCTCAATTAGTAATGCACCTGATTACGTGTAAATAACAGATATCGAAGTATATTGAAGAGATAAACATTCCAAACAATATAGCATATTGTTTGCAACTAATTTCATGAAATTTTCATTTAAAATTATTATCATTGCTAAATGCTGTAAAAGTTTATTATTTTTGTATACTAGGCGATGCAGTCGCTTAACATAAAGCTACGCTGGCACCATATATTGGAGCGGAGCGTAATACCTAAAAAAAATTTATTTTTGGTTCGATGGGAGATTTTGCAAATTTCAAAATTCGGGCTCCGTCACAATTTGGTCCTAATGGTCCTAAACCTGTTGATTCGATTCCACACAAAAAATATTAAAATCGGTTAAGAACTCGGGAAGTTATGGCATAACAGACATTGCGCCATTGAAGCTGATCCATGGGAGCTCCAACAAATAAGGTTGTAGATTTCATCATCATCATCATAACGGCCCTTCGTTTGTCCGTCTTCGGACGTAGGCCTCCTCCAAATCTTTGCATTTCTGCTTACTTTTTGCCACTCTCATCCAATTCGATCCAGCTGTTTTGGATATGTCATCGACCCATCGCATAGGGGGACGGCCTCTCCCGCGACGATTTTCCCACGGTCGCCATTCCAGTAATCTCCTGGTCCACTTGGACTGTTCCATTCTGGCTATGTGTCCTGCCCACCTCCACTTCTGTCGCTCTATTGTAACTACAACATCTCTAACACGAGTCTTTTCTCGGATCCATTCGTTTCTTTTACGATCCACTAACGATATGCCGAGCATAGCTCGCTCCATTGCTCTTTGTGCAACTCGGAGCTTTTTGGCCAATCTCTGTGTTAGAGTCGCCGTTTCCATCCCATAGGTGAACACTGGCAGGACACATTGATCGAAAACCCTAGTCTTAAGGTGTTGCGGAATCTTCTTCGCGCGGAGTATTGCTTTGTTCGCACCGAAGGCAGACCATGCTTGTGCAATTCTTCTGTCGATCTCTGCTGTTTGGTTACTGTAGCCAAGAGATATTTTATGGCCTAAGTATACATACTCGTCTACGACTTCCATAGGCATGTCATATCTACGAGAGTCAGGTAAATTCGTCATAATCTTCGTCTTTCCAACGTTCAATTTAAGACCTATGTTTGACGATTCTCTGCGCAGATCTTCCAACATTTCGAGCATGTCATCGACGTTGTCGGACATTAGGACGATATCATCGGCGAATCGCAAGTTGCTCAGTCTTTCTCCATCTATGTTGATACCTTTATCATTCCAGTCTAGTTTCTTAAAAACATTTTCTAGCGCGGCGGTAAATAGTTTCGGAGATAAAGTATCACCCTGCCGTACGCCACGTCCCAGTGGAAATGTTTTTGTCAGCTTGTGGAGCCTGATGCAGGAGGTGCCATGTAAAGGTTAAGGTTGTAGATTTATAGAAAACTATTTAAAAAAGCAAAACCATATTGACCGTAATAAAATTGTAATAAAAACGATAAATATATTAAACGTTTAGATGAGTCGTCTTTGGTTTTTTTACATATAAATTTAAGCCAATTGTGTAAAATATTGCATTTATTACAGCTTATATAAAAGCCCTTGCGTAGCTTTGACGTTCAAAACACGCATTGTAAAGTGTCATACTGAATAAAAATCATTTTGTCATTTTCTTATATTAATGCCTACATTAAACTAAAAACTATATCGATAATATCAATAATAATATTGTTTGCAACCCTGGTAATTTGTTCAACTTGAAGAGCCTTCTAGCGTAGCAGTGCTGCTAAAGGACAAAGTGCGATACAAGAACTACGAAGTAATCTGTTATTTATTATGGACCATAACTATTTAAGAATAGGGTAAAGTATCATATAATTAATTTTGTGATATATGCTCTGACGTTTTCAGTTTTTCTAACCAATAGGAGTATTATCGCGATTTAAAGATGTGCAAGTGGTTTCCTCCTAAATATCGCGTCTTGCGACTTCTACTTCTTTTTACAGTTCTGTGATTTAGACAGATTAATATGCCAATAGAATGATACTGATACGCATACAAAGAAGACGAAACCAAAAAATAAAAAATACATTATTGCATTTTTGAGTACCTACTACAAAAACAATGTTATTTTATCGTGGTAAATCACATCACATTATGAATAATAATATCTTTCTTGAGTCATAATTAATTTTTTTTTTATAGTGCTCCGAAATTTCGTAAAACAATTACGTTCCTAATCTTTCTTTCTTAATTTTAGTGAAGTGACCTAAATTGATCGTTTATTTCACGAGTATACCGATTGAACTAACTAACTAGTAAAATACTGTATCGAAATTAAAACGGTACGTCATAGATTTTTTAGGTGTAATACTTTTGTTATTAATAGGGGTTAAAGTATGAAATTGCCGTTTTATTGCAATAGGTTCTTTGAATTGACATAGAATCTTCATGGTTTGAGGTTTTCGAATGAAACTTTTTTTAAATGGTTTCTATGATGTTCTTTTTTTAAAAAATGTAAAACATTTGAATATCGACTTTCAATTGTTTTTGTTATTCAATTTAGACAAGAAAGATGGATACTGCGAAAATTCGAGTTATTTTTGAATACGAGTTCCGACGCGGAACTAACGCGGCAGAAACAGCCCGCAATATCAATGCTGCGTTTGGAGAGGGGTCTACTAATGAACGCACCGTGCGATTTTGGTTTAAACGCTTTCGTGATGGAAATTTCGACTTAAAGAACGAGCCACGAGGAAGACCGCCCACACAGGTAAATAACGATGAATTAAGAGAGATAGTGGAAGCCGATCCTAGTCAAAGTACCCAGGAATTAGCGGCATGGTTTAACGTTACCTTACCCACAATATTGACTCACTTGCGTCAAATCAATAAAATAAAAAAATACGAAAAATGGGTGCCTCATGATTTGACTGATCTGCAGAAAGAAACGCGTGTTGAAACTTGTGTTGCCTTGTTGAACCGGTACAGAAATGAAGGAATATTGGATCGAATTGTAACATGTGATGAAAAGTGGATTCTTTATGATAACCGGAAAAGAAAAATGCAATGGCTGACCCCAGGTCAAATGCCACAACAGTGTCCTAAAGCAAAACTTACCAATAAAAAGGTAATGGTAACTGTTTGGTGGTCTCAGCATGGTGTTATTCACTATAGTTTTCTCCGATCTGGTCAAGCAATAACGGCAGATGTCTATTGTGCCGAACTCCGAACCATGTTGACAAAACTAGCAGTAAAACAGCCCCGACTCATGAATCGATCTTCACCATTATTGCTCCACGACAACGCGAGACCTCACACAGCACGAGAAACCATTTTGACCCTTCAGGAACTGCAGTTAGAAACCATTCGTCATCCTCCGTATTCACCAGACCTTGCTCCAACGGACTACCATTTTTTTCGTGATTTGGACAATTATCTACGTGACAAGAAGTTTTCTTCCCAGGAGGCAGTACAAAATGCTTTCACACAGTTTGTGCAGTCTAGATCGTCGGAATTCTATCGCAAAGGCATTAATGACCTTCCCATTAGATGGCAGCAATGTATAGATAATAATGGCAACTATTTTGATTAAATAAATTTGTTAAAAATTTAAAAAATAAACAATATAGATTTTCAGTACAAATCGGCAATTTCATACTTTAACCCCTAATATTTTCAGTCTTTGATTTATTGGTAATTATAGCCGAACAAAAAGGAATACTAATAAAAATACTTTCATTTTATTGAGATTTTTGTACATTAAAATAATGTACATTTTGTATAAAAAATATTTTTGATAATATTGAGCATCCTTACTAATATTATAAATCGGAAAGTGAGTTTGTTTGTTTGTTTGTTTGTTCCGCTTTCACGCCGTAACTACTAAACTGATTGCTTTGAAATTTTGCAGACGTAAAGATAAAAGTCCGGATTAAATAATAGGGTACTTTTTATCCTGGAAAAAAATTGATATTCCCGAGGAAAAACAAAAATATTGTTTGCTTGATGGATGGATTGTAGATGGCGCTGTGGCGTTTAAAACAAGGTAAAATATTGCAAACGAATATAAACATGTAAATTTAGAAGCTAAATGATACGATAATGAATCCCCGAAAATGAGGAATTCCCGAGGGATGACGTACAATTTGTTTTATCGTCTAAACTGTTTTTTTTTACATCTGCTTATATGTTGCCATATAAGTAGATGCCATAGACCTCCCATTTCAATTTAAAAGACTACAATTTCCTATAAGGGTTTCATTTGCAATGACCATTAATAAAGCACAAGGCCAAACTCTAAGGGTTGCTGGAGTACACTTGGAAAAACATTGTTTTTCGCATGGTCAGCTCTATGTAGCGTGTTCCCGGGTTTCCAGTGCCCAAAATCTGCATGTTTTTGCTCCACAAGGGAAAACATATAATATAGTGTACCATTCAGTTTTGGTTTAACAACTAATTGTATCCAGCGTTACATCGCGCTTCTTAGATTTTTCCAAGGGAATGAGAAGTTTTCTTATGGTTGTGCTTTATACCGCAATATAACCGAATTCCACGCGGGCGAAGCCGCGGGCGGAAAGCTAGTAGTAAAATATAAGCGTATTTAACTTTTATTTTAAGAACGCACTATCTTTTAAAAACTTTATCCGATATATCGCTATTTTCCTCAAAATATCAACGTGGATATTGATATTTTAATTTTGATTGATTTAAAGCAAATATTTTATTTCATTTTAAAAACCCTCGGATGTGCTCCTAACTTAAAAGGAGCGACAGGTAATTAAAAATGTTCTCTTCTGAACCACTAAAGGGGCCCAACGGAGCATTCGAACTTATCAGTCATACCCTTGGGGGCACAGTCCGGGTGTTGAGCGGAGCAGCGCCCTCTCTCCGTCATAGGCATAGCTATGAGTCATTTGAGACACACATAGGCACTTTATAAAAATCTAATAATCGTAATAGTTTTATCATAGACGACACGCTATTAGGAATAAAATAAAATCGGTTAGGAAACTACTAGGTTGGGTCGTCTTTGCCGGCTTGCTCTTTTCAAAACTGCGCTGCCAACCTAAGTTTATTGCTTGGAGCGAAAGCCAAGTCTAAAACAAAAATTTGGTAATCTAAATCACAAAATACAAATAACTGGGAGCATTTCATCATATGTTCCTGAAGTTATATTCAATTCTATATTAGTCGTAATTTTCTCCATCCATAAAATGAGTGCAGGCCAATCACCCTAACGGTTGTTACTAGCCGATAGACCGTTATCATTAACCCCTTAAAACCCGCGCGCGCGAAAACGATACCTTAAGCCCGCGAGCATTATATAATGCTTTATAGCGCGCAGTCTGACTTAATCGTTATTACGGCTTTGGTAATGGTATTGAATAATATTTTTTTTTCCGATAGAGAGAAAAATAACGCATTTAACACAAAGCTGGGCTTCAAGGGGTTAATGGATCAAACTATCTGCCAGAAAACTACTCTACCGGAAGTCGAGCTGTTTGAAGTTATATGCTCTTCTTACTCAGTCGTGGCAGCGCAATCTCCAAACAGTATAAGCTTGAAACCATTCGCAAGGAATCTCAAACAAATAATAGAAGTAGAGTCTATTGTTCGCGTGACCTCGCACAAGTATGATTTGTCCACACACCCTTAGAAGATTCGGGCTGTAGTAATGACGGCTTATATACGTAAAAGTAACTTTTGAAAACTACGTTTTTTATATTTTACTGTAAAATAAATAGGTACTCATGTAAATAATTTGATGAGGCCTTGTTCACAAATTGTTTGTTTAAAAAATGCAGTTATTTATTATCCATCAATTAGAATTTTACTTGAAATTAAATGCTTTTGAGACAATTTGATAATTTATTGGTTCTCAACATTTTTTCTTGTTTATCCGCTATGGTAATTTAATCAACTTCCTTAAGACAATCAAATCTTACACATGTACGAGTAATACAGATACATGTTTACCTCGTAATTATAGTTATTCCACATAATTATTCTTATGAAGGTATTGTGTCACTCTATATATTTTTTATGGCAAAAAATATTATAAGAGTAATAATTTGTATATAAACTCTAAGATATATACGAATAGACTTTGTACACTTTGGCAATGTTTACCTACTATAATCACAAAATTGTACATATATTAATTTATATTATCTAACGGCATACATTCCAAAAGGACAAGTAAGCATGGGCACATTTTAAATTCTTTAACTATGCATATAGGCTCCTTTGGTAGGCATCGATAAAGTGAAAAGGTAAATTTTTGTCCCTTTCCTCAGTTCGATTTGGCTAACAACAAGACTTTTAGCCTTTTTACAAAAATACTTTATTACAAAATTCAATAATTTTTCAGGTATATATTATTGCTTATAATTATAGTTATTATCAAAAGTTAAAGTATTATATTGTAATAGCCAAAGCGTCATCAATACTGCGTTGTATTTATTTTAACGTTTATGGAACTGTATACAATCTCTTTCAATTACAATACAGAATATGTATATAATTCAAAGGAATGGAAAGATTAACTTCAATTTTATGTACTATTAATTATATCAGTAGTCGTCTGAATCTCATTACTACATTCATACTGCATAATTTTCATGCATACTGTAAGAAGCGCCATTTAAATAAGTGAATAATTTCCTCAGTTCAATTTTTTAGCTAACGCCTTCTACCCAGAGATTCAATGTAACCATATGAACGTTAATTTTTTTAATTAATTACCATTTACTGAGTACAAATTTACCAGAAAATCGTCATTATATACAAATCATCATATAATTTGTTGGACTTTTATGCGGGATCGACGCGATTAATGTATACAATTCTGTTACAATTTTTCATTCAAAATCACATAATATAGTTTAATGACTATATAAAAAATATCAGATCATATCGACATTGAACTCTATAGCGTAGGCCATGATATATTAAAAATATGGCAATCACTCAATTGTCATATTAACATAACAAAGGCTAACGTATGTTTTTATTATTATTAAATAGCACATATAGCTTTTACTTAAATAATACGAAACATAGAATCTGCTTCAAGTCGAATGTTTATGTAAATTGAAAATCAGTAAAATTAACTGAAAACTTAAAACAGTCTACTTTAACTACAATCAATTTACACCTTCGAAATGAAAACAAGCATAATAATAATTTATAGGTAACTAGTAATTTCTAACATTAACTCAACCACGAGAATATAGTAACAGTTAAATTTGGAGTACGATTTTTATAGTTTTATTCTTGAATTTATAAAATTTCAAAATTTGTAACGTTACACATCCCATGTTATGAGCACAATAATTATTGGTTTTTTGGTCTGTTAGATATCTTTGCTAATCAACTGCAGTCTAAGTAAGTGCAAAAGTAGAATCGAACTTGAAATCTTGGACCCTCTCGGTGAAATTCTCAACGGTGCTTTCAACTAACAAGCAGTGCAAATAATATTTTGTAATTTAGTGTGGTTAGTTATCTCGCATTTGGTACTATACATTATGCATAAAGTAGAAAAATATTTATTTATCCACAATGAAATGTGTTTAGTTTTTTACTCAAACACAAATCTTACATTACATGATTATATTTAAACTATCATTAACGTAGCACCCATTCAGACTTAGAAGCGAAGACAATTTGAACGAAGTTTGATAAAAATCGTAAAAAATTAAACTCTTTGTGTATAACGCATACAGCTTTGACTAAGAATAAGATAATGATAGTTAGACAAATATCAGTAGTATTCTAGTTACTTCGTGTGTTAGCGTAGTTACATTGTGTTATACAAAATAAGTCTTAATCTTCACTTCTTTATTGTCATTTATATCTATAACTGAAAAGTTTTGGTAACCTAAAAGTAGATGGCGCCCAAGTTTTTTTTAAATATTTGACAGTTTTATTCGCAATTCTGTAAATCAGACTCTATACATGTGGACGTTCCTATTAAAAGGTCTATATTGTTACCAATTGTAATGAGCATTTTGAAGACTTGGTCGCTCGCTCAATTGCTAGTATCATATTTTTGTATAATAAATTTAATTGGAATCAACACCACATTTTATTTAAAGTCATCATATAAATAGCCATCAAGAATATTTAGTATTTCGAAATGTATACTTAATTGAAAATTCAACACTGTCTACTGTTGTTCTTCGTCTATCTTCAACTAAACAATTAAGAATATTGGCACAAAGAAAACAGGAAACATCCCAGAGAGAAGTTTCTGATACGATAACACTTACCTACATCCAAACTTAGGTTTCTTGCTGTTAGAAAATGTTTACGGCGTGAAATAAAAAAAATATATAATTTATGAAATACTATCACAATTTTTCGTGAATGTAATTTGACGTTGTCTAATTTTTTCATGCCAGTTCCCTTTTTTTATTTACATCATAGTGTGTGAAAACACAATTTTCACACACTATGATGTAAATATTTATACCATGTCAATCAATTACATGAACAGTTGAATTATATTATATTACTCTAATCATCTTTCCTTATATATAAAATGTTTTCGTAACTTACAAAATTACTTTTATTGTGTATATTTATATATTATACGGTAGTTGTGTACCGTCTTCTGTTTATGTGATCACGAGCCTAGGTGTTGGTAATATTTGAGAGTGTTCGCCAAACATAAGAGCTGATATCCATTTAAGCTGATCTTCTGTTACTGATCCTGCGATAGTGCTGCCAAACCAGGGACGCTCTTTACTTCTAGAAAAAAAGAAATAAAATAACATTGAGACACTTTACTATGTTGTAGAACGCTGTTAATACCTTAAAAGGATCTCGGATTGTTGTACCTAAGTATCAGGTTCGTGGATAAACTCAATACAAAACGGGATAACTGTAGATAGAAGAATATGTTATAAGAGGAACTGCATTAATTAAAAAAAATCGATACAATTTTCACCTACCAATCGCCATATCAACTAAACAATTGGCAACTTTTATTTTTTCTAACCCCATATTGACTGTGTGACTATAGTGACTAAATTGTGACCCCATAGTGACTAAATTGTGTCCTAATAGTGACTTAATTATATATTTTTTATTTATCTCAGCCTGAAAGATAAAAAGGGTGTCAGAATTAGTCAGAAATAACAATTCTGACTAAGTCAAGTAAGCCAAAGTGGCGTGTCTCTGGATGAAACATAGGAAAAAATAATTTTGCTTAAAGATTTGCACATTTGGAGCAAAAATTAAATTAAAAAGTAAGTATAGGTAAAGAAGTTTATATTATTTGAAAAGTCATTTCGGGAAGCTATTAATAAGTCAATAGTATTTTTTTCATAACATAAGTTTTTTGATTATAATGATTTAAAACGAATTACCGTTTCAGTTTCAACCGTGGTATAATGGTGATGGACCATCGAGTTTGGGGGTTGCGTTTATGTTCGTGGCCCATGTACCATAAGGTGTCTTTCACATTCCACTCTTCAAGTTTATGAGAGCCCTGAAGGAATAAATAGTTAAAAACTAATCCTATATGTAAGCTAAATCAAACATATTGTTTGGGTCGCTTAATCTGATTAAAATAGGCATAGAACAGTTAGCAACTGCAAGAGAGATGACTTCAAAATTTGGTATAAAAAGTAATGTCATAAATAAGTAGTATATATGGTATAAATAAGTAACTTATGTCTAAGAAAAATTACTAGATATAAAAATGTCTAATGACGTTATGTGAAAATGACAATACCTATCCAAAAATATCAAAGTATAAAAAGTCGATAAAAAAAATTGTTGAAAAGGAGTTAAAATAATTTAGTAAATTTTCAACGGAGTTGGATAATTTAATGCTTAACTAACGTTGGATTGGACTTTTTGTCTGTGTCACTAAACACATACAAAACTTGCCTGTTTATCTTTGAAGCAACATAATAATCCGTTATGTATTTCGAACATGTGCGGTTTAAAAGCCTTCATAGTTTCCGTAGCAAGCTTTAGTTCACCGCAGACCATCGATGTGGAATTTCTCAAGGATTCAACCTCGCTTAAGATCTTATTTTCAGTTACTACCAAATAGTTATCTTTTCTGTCTTCTTCGTCCCAATATCCCCATCGGAGAACGACGTCAAGGACCACTTCATCTATATGGACTATTCGCTTCATAGATTCGTTGCATATGACCTCTTCAAGCATTAGGAGATGAGATTCCATTTTCGCTTTTTCGCAGAGCTCTATGCAAATATCCGAGCAGGTTTTATTTGGTGTAAGCTGGAACAGTCATAACAGCTTTTACTAACGGTTGGTCTATTGTTAAAAATGACAGATTCGCTTCGTTGTATTCTTATACAGGATAGTTTTACTCTAAATAGCTAGTGTAAGAATTGTATTGGAATTATTAATATTAAAACACATTTTAAAATCATATTATGAAAAACATTATTATTATTATTATCCATATTGAAACTTAAATATTAATTACGAACCGTGACTTGGTGGCATGTGTTCCTATCTCTTATGTATATCCAAGCCTTTAAGTCCCCAGCGGCTTTTTTGGGTGTAGCGACCGCGTTACCAAGAAAGGTCATCAGAACTCGACGAACATCCGCCTCCCGTCTCTTCTCATGATCAGTGGGCTCCCAAACAGCTTCAAAATTAGCTATCAAGTCTCGAACTACATAAACCTCTTTTGTTGACCACGCTGTTTGTAAAGTGTTGCTAGTCTGAGAAACACAAAGAAACGAAAAAAAAATGTGTTATTAAAGTCGTAGACATATGATGACATCAAAAAGAAGAGCAGGACAAAATAAAATTTTGAGTTTTTCAGTGTAAAGGTTACTGAACTAATAGAATTGCAAAATTATTAAGCTTAAAAGATGCAATTAAAATCAACTATTAATTTAATGTATGTATCGAGCCACTGATCTAATTGAACTTAATGACCAACTGAAGGATTTAAGATGTAAATGAATTATATATAAAATAGTTAGTAAAATGGCTTCTGACTTCATTTGAATTCCATACGTAATTCTACTTGTGACAATATTGTCGTATTTCAAATGTCAACAATATATTTCTACAACATAGGCATAACAAAATATAAGTCGCAATATCTTTTTAATATTAACCTTATATAAAATTATTGGCTGGGGTGAAAAAACTAGAATCATACTCTTAATTTTATAAAATAAACATAAATAATAAAGATTTTGCTTAAATAAAACTACCTAAGAGGCGGCCCCATCTCTAATTTCCCTTTGGCCTAATATAGAAAACAAACATTTTTATACTATACTTTTTACATCTGAATGTAAAGGAATACTCAGTTTTCTATTTTCTCATAATCTAATTGCTTGGGCTGCTAGACTTTAGTTCCATTCAACATACAACGTCATTTTCTAAACACCATCCAAATTAATATATTATATATTCTTTGAAGAAAGTAATGACACAAGATTTTTTCTTTTAATATTACCCGATACCAAAATATTTAATTAAGGCTATACAAAGTTATCTGAGGACTACTACCGATTGCTGTCACAATCACGCTACGTACGGTGTTGTAGCAGATGATTACACGACCCCGCCCCGCCCTCCCGTATTTCATTGTTACATTACAATGATTTTCATAAGTTGCAAATTTGAACGAAAAAATTAGGAACTTCAAATTGAAGAAGAGATGAGTTGATTTGTTCTTTGATTATAAGTTCTTTGTTATTGGATTCTTTGTTAGCTCCCATGGATCAGCTTCAATGGCGCAATGTCTGTTACGCCATAACTCCTCGAGTTCTTAACCGATTTTAATATTTTTTGTGTGGAATCGAATCAACAGGTTTAGGACCAGATGGTGGCGGAGCCCGAATTTTGAAATTCGCAAAAATTCCCATCAAACCAAAATATTTTTTTTTTTTAGGTATTACGCTCCGCTGCAATATATGGTGCTAGCGTAGCTTTATGCTTAGCGACTGCATCGTCTAGCAATTTATAAAATTATTAATCGATATCCCTTTTAATAAAGAAAAGTATAACATAAAAGTAAGGCATAGCTTTTGTACTAAGTCGCATTTAAAAAATTTAATCAACTTATGTACAATAATTGGTTGAAGTAAAGCAAAGGGTGTATTTTAACCACAGAATCTAAAAAAACACAGGGATCGCATGGGCAATTCGAAAATCGGTATAACAAAGCAATAAATTGAACGATACTATATTTCTATATTTGAAAAATATGCAAAATTGAAGCTGGAGAAAAAAATAACACGAGTAAAATGCATTTATTTTTAACCACTTTATCCAACAGCATCAATAAATTCAAGGTTTACACATTTCATATTTTTCAGTTTAAAATTATCGTGTGTTAAACACTATTACCACTCATTTATTGCTAAACCCGAACTCGGAAGAAAAAAAAAATACAATTTTATGCTACAGCATTAATAAATTTAAGATAAACACATTTTATATTTTCATAAAAATTATTCTAAGTGCCAAAACCTATTACCACTCATTCGCCGAGTAAAAAGCTGTTATTTTTGTCTATTTTACACGATAGGATAAAGAAATGTATAATTAATAGCCCTGCACACACTTTGCTTTACTCCAACAAAATAATTAATTAAAAATTTAAACAAAACACACTTACATAAAGTTTGAAAACAACCCTTCACAATCACTTCAAAGTGTAGGCGATTTCTCTCTAAACAGTCTTTCACGTTTATGAACATTGTCTTTAATTCTATTACTTGTTTTTTCACTTCTTCACTTCGTTAAATGCACGGATTATATTTATTTTAAAGTTCTTGAGGCTTTGGGCCTCCTTCACACAAATCTGCCGTTACATTTCGCCCTCGATTTCAATAGAAAGTATGAACACATTTCGTTGGGTAGATAATTATGTGACGTAAATGCGTGAACGCAACATTATACATCGCGATCCCCGGGTGACTGATTTAATTGCGCAGATGTCGTTACAACCTGCGCGCGCAGCTCGGTGGGGCACTTCGGGCGCAGGGCGGTCGTTGAACTATATTTTTTACCAGTAACCAGCTATTGTAATAATTCGCTCGGACAAAATATTTTTTTGCGGAAATGTTGCCTTCGTATTTTTTTTAATAAATGAAATGTTTGAATGATATCTGATGCCTAGGAAAAATTTGGATGGTGTTTATAAAATAAGCCTATATATGATGATATCTGAGATTTATCAAATTTATTGACAAATTTGAGATATCTGCTATATTTAGAGCGGAAGGATAAAATATAATATCTTGTAAGCAGTATCTTAAACTTATTCTTCAAAGAGATACTTACCAAAGCAGCTGGCATTATAGTAGGAGCCCACACTGATGCCAAGTTCTCAGCACTCATTTTGTTTTCGTGCGACATTGTGGTCAAGAAATGCAAGTGCGCGAACAGTTTGCGCACAGTATTACGCGCCACGACCTGTAGCGATGACATGATGCGACGATATTCGGAGTGACGTGCTTCGGGCTCTTTGATTTCTGGAATAATTGGAATCATAATATATTCATAAGTAATTTAACTTAAAATATCTTTCATATTAGAATGTGCGCACAAGAAGAGAGTTGTCGCCAATTCGGTGCCCAGTTGTGTAAAAAGAAAGGTTAATGAAAAATAAACACTAGTTGTTATGTAACACAGTAAAATCTATCCATCAAACTGATCTTTAAAATTTTCTCTTTAAAATGTCGTTTAAAATGGACGGCTAACATCCTGCGAAATATAGATAGGAAAGGTTAAACAGTCTTAATACTAAAACACATTGATCCCGATTTCCATATTCCCAAATCATTACGAAACCGACCATAATGCAGACAGTTTTCAAATGTCTGCTGTGCAGTCGTGTTTGTAATGCTTTATTTATACGGGCACTTCCGGGTACCGGATTGGTGACAACAACAAAATTGCATTTAATTTGCTTTAATCGTCACCAGTGCAAGTAAGTTAAAAAGTAAGCTTCCACTATTGGATTTAGTCTCAATATACGGTACGGGACAGCGCAAAATTATAAAAAGAGAGATGGTGCATGGCCGTACATGAATTACCTAACAATTTGGGGTTGAAAATGAGGGTCCGTCTTTTTTAAATTTCATAAAAAATAAATAAAGAAAAAAATATGTCAAAATTAACAAAGTCATTTAGTTTAGAACGGGGTATGTATTTAAAATGGTTCACGATTCAGCCTGGAACAATACTCTTAAAGTATTGCAAAGTTTAACTTACCTAAAGCGGCTGTCAACGCCTGATGTTTATCCTGAGGCACGAGCGATTCGGGCAGATCTCTGAAGAATCTCTTTAAAACCCCAGCCACGTCGTGCTCAGAATGTTGCCTCGGGCTGAGTTGCACGGACCAAGCGTCGCGACGAAATCTAGCCAGTAACTCCGACAACACAGAGCTGCTTCCTGCGCGGCGGTATATCCCTTCGGATAGACTTCCTATTTAGGAATGTTTAAAAATGTATGAGACCAACACCCTTTAACCCTTTAAAATATTACACAATCGGCTTATATGCATATGGATTCTGGGGTATTAATAAACATACAGAAATAAAGGATACGTGTTGATAAAAGCTACGGTGGACAGAAACCTATGTCAAAACTTTTATTTGGTTGATATTCTATAACGCACTTTTACCGTTAAATATGTTTGAGATTTTGTCACCAAAAAGATTAATGTTTTTTATATAATTATTAAAAACAATGAAAATCCTCTATCGAAATTTTTTGATAAATTAAATAACAACACTTTATTAACTATAGGAAAAAACAATAAATGAAATCCTATTATATTGTCGTTGAAACTGTAATCAACAGTTGCTAATAACGCGTAACTACAAAAAAAACTAAAATTACAGTTTAATCAGACAAAGACGTAGTGATAAAGAATATAAGGTATTTTCGTCCTCCTGTAAAATTGAAATTATATATTTAAATGAATATTCAAAAATGTAAATAAACGAATTAAGTATGAAATAATCATAATTTGTCAAATACGTTAAGAAAATAAAGACTCATTATTAGACTTCTTCCGTCAAGTCGTTTTTCATATTACGAAACTTGCAGGGCTTCTCTCAACGTTACAAGCGATAAGAAAGAACTTTTAACTGTAAAACTGTGTTTGTTTGTATGTGTTTTTGAAACTACAAAAATTATTCAATGTTATTTTGTTTAACAGGAGCGAAATCAGATTGGAGCAAAAACGTCAGAGCGCAACAATTTCCAACATTAGAGTAGTAAGTATGAAATCGAGTGTTAATTGTAAAACCTGCACTTAATGATAACTGCGTAAAAAGAAAAGATCAGTGTGGCGTTAACGAAACGGATTATCATAAACTGATTAATATTAACAGTGACAATTGTCACGCCGATTAATGTTTTCTTGTGAGATTTGTTTATTATTAAGAATCAGAAATACTCGTAAAGTTTTAAGAGGTGAGGATTTCTGGTATGTTATATTTGATGCATGTGGTAAGTCCGTAATCACCTAGTATGACTATCTGAGATATTCTTTCACCATTGGAAAGCTACATAACTAATATAGGCTATATTTACGGGCCGCTAGTATATATACATATTTATGGTTATATATATATATATATATATATATATATAGACAGATCATTGAATATCGTAAACTTGCCGTGCGAATAAATGAAGTTGATGCATTTATCTACGACAGTGGGTACGTCTTCCTTGGTAAGCTGTTGATGGTGGATCTTTGCACCGTTATTGTGCGCTGCCAGCTTTATCATATACCACCAACCCTGAAATATAATAGTTATATAAGTTACTTATTAAATTTTATATAAATGGTTTTTACTAAAAAGTTAGGATAATTAATTATCCGTCTTGGTAAGTGCGGTAAAAGTAGCACTGTTCGCGTGCATGGGTATTAAAAGTTGGCATTAAAAGAATGTTCTTTGAAAAGTGAAAGTTTGTTTTATTCTATCCATCTTAAAAATAGCTGTGTTTCTCCTGTTTCACCCCGCAGGATAATTGACTTAGACAACATTAGGCCAACATGTTAAAAAAGAATCTGAATAATGTAATCCATCGCGCTGAAGTTACTAGATTAATTTATTATTTGCTGAACTTAAGGTAGCGGTTTTTTTTTCTTATTTGTTAAGTTAAAGTGTAACTGATTAAGTTTGATATAATATTTTTCACTTAGGGTTTGTTACTATACGTAGTTACACCCTAGGATCGAGGCTAGGGATACCTCTCGCCTAGGATGCAAGTGCAAAGAGAGAGAAAGAGATTAGAGAGAAAGAGCGACAGACAGATAGAAAAGAAAGAAAAACAAGGTAGGAATAAAAGAAAGAAATGTAGCTTCATTTGAAGCTGAAACTTGTTAACTGGGTTTTTAAAGTTGTTAGACTAGAGTTAGTGATTAATTATTAGGTAGTAGGTAGCGGTAAATTAGTTGCTCTGATTCGTCTACATGTGCTATGTCTTTACTTATATAAAACTGGCGAACTTACCTTTAGTTCTCTTTCGTGTGGGAAACGCAAATAGAGTGTAGCATGAGGGCAGTCCAGTAGCAAATTGTCGCTGCCATCAGTAGGACATATTTGCTTTGTCTCCTCATCTGCATTTTGTGAGACTGTGGGCAAAGTTCTATATTAATTTGATGCACTGTATTCTCAACTATAAAATAGTTATTTGTTATGCAAGGCTCGAAACTTCAGATTTAGCCGCGAGTTACCTCTATTGAAACCTGAGCAAGCGAGGGATTTAAAGGTACAAGCCGCTAAAAACTTTGTTGCCCAGCGAAACACAATTTTTCACCTCATTACAGCAAGGAACATTTTTAGGTGCAAGTAAAACGTTAAATACCATTTTTTTATTGGTTTCTATTCAATGTTAATTGACTAAAATACCATAGACCGCTTAGACAGTAAATTATCGGGGCGATCCGAAATCCAATCATATGTCATGAAATCTCACCGACCATACATTTAAAATTCTTATACTCAACAAATAGTATATTCTAAATATTAAAAGGAACTAAAATAATTTAATAAAACCAAAACGGAGTATGTGCTTTATGCCGCTAATGGCACAGAAATACAAACGTACGGCACAAAAACATTGACACTAAATTTTAATTTACGACGAGATTATACGTGGAGTTTCACAGTTGGTAACGTAAAACAACCGATAATTGATGCAGATTTTCTAGTAAAACGCAAAATATCAGTTCATTTAAATAGCCGTAAGTTAATAGACCAGACTACTAATTTAAATATCGTGGCTGATATTACTTCGTGGCATGAACCGTCATTAGCAACTATAAATAGTGATCATCCTTATTATACTTTATTATCGCGTTATCCTGACATTCTTAGGCCGTCTTGTTTTAAAGAAAACCCGCCGCACTCGGAGTTTCATCACATCGAGACAAACGGCCCACCTGTACATGCACGAGCGCGAACTATTCCTCCCGATTTCTATATAAAGGTATTTAACGAGTTTAAAACAATGATGGAGCTTGGCATATGCCGACCTTCGAAAGGAGCTTGGTCGAGCCCTTTACACGTAGTACCTAAAAAGGACGGGGGAATACGTCCATTTGGTGACTATCAAGCGCTTAATACAATCACTAAGCCTGATAGGTATCCATTCCAAAATCTTGAATTCGCGATTCAAGATTTTATATATTTATTACCGAATAAGAAAATGTTATCCAAAATAGATTTAAACCGTGCATACTTCAATGTCAGGGTACATCCCGACGATATAGAAAAAACGGCTATAATAACACCGTTTGGATTATTCGAATTGCCAAGAATGTCATTCGGTTTGCGTAACGCCGCGCAAACGTTTCAGAGATTCATGAACCACTCTGTGCTACAAGGCTTACAAGACGTAAACAACGACGGTACAGTCAGCCACGGAAGGGAGTATTTATTCTCCTATATTGATGACGTTTTAGTACTATCGGAAAATATGGCATCACATAGAAAACATTTAAATAGCTTGTTCAAACGACTTAACAGTTTTGGCGTTACTATTAATCTTTCTAAATGTAAATTCAGTCGATCATAGGTAGGTTTTTTTTAGGTTTTGAGGTATCTCACGAAGGTATAAGTCTGTTGTAAGATAAAGAACAAGACATAGTTAATTTTAATAAACCGGAAACTGTAGAGCAACTTAGGCGATTTTTGGGAATGTTGAACTTCACAAGTACAATCGAAATTAAACGCGTATTTACATAAGACTAAGAAAAAAGAAAATACCTACTCATATACAATGGACTCCAGACACGGAGCTAGCATTTTCACAGCGTAAACAAAGCTTACTAAACGCTGTTATAGTAAGCTTTCCAATACCGAATGCACCGTTAGCATTAATGACGGACGCGTCGGATGACGGAGTAGGTGCGGTGTTACAAGTCAAGGTCGACGGGACGTACAAACCTATAGGTTACTTCTCGAAGAAATTGTCAGAAGGCCAGATAAATTACAGTACCTATGACCGCGAACTTTTAGCAATATATTTAGCCGTACAACACTTTAGATCCAAAATCGAAGGCCATTCATCTACAATATATACGGATAATAAACCATTGACATACGCGTTTTCAAAAAAACCAAACGAGAAAGACCTCCCAAGATGAATTAGACATTTTATGTACATAAGTACATAAAATGTCTAAGTCAGTATACGACTGACATACAACATGTTAGCGGAAGCGATAACATTGTTGCAAACGCATTATCGAGACTTAACACTGTATCATGCCCCCAGAGCATCAACTTTAATGAATTAGCTACAGCTCAGGAAGGCGATAAGGATTTAGTAAGAATTATTAATCAAAACAAGGATAGTAAGTTCAAACTAAAACAGATATTTATCCCCGGTTGTGATATCAAAATTTATTGTGAAACGTCAAATGACAGAACTAGACCGTATTTACCTAAGGATTTTAGACAAAAAGCGCTTTCTACAATTCACAAAATAAGGCATCCCGGAATACGTGCGACACGTCGTTTAGTTAGCAGCAGATATTTTTGGACAAACATAAATACTGAACAATGGACCAAAAACTGCATTCTATGTCATAAGGTTAAAGTCAATCGACATACAGCCTCACGTTTAGGTAATTTTGAGAACTGCCGTAGATTTGAACATTTACATGTGGATATCATAGGACCTTTGCCTACCTCACCTGATGGGCATAGGTATTGCGTCACAATGATAGACAGGGTAACCGGGTGGCCTGAAGCGGTTCCCGTAAATGAAATTGACGCCGAAACAGTTAGTCGGAGAGCCGGATGTATAAAAGTCCTATGGATCAGATACATGAACCATTTTTGGGGTATGAACAATAAAGCCATAGGTCTAGAGGTCGGCACCTCTGAAGTTGCTTGATTTTGTCCGCATGCAAAATTATGACGTCACTTCCGGTTTTTATTTTAAGTGTAATTGTAATTACCACCATTAAAAATAACTTTCTTTTAATTTATCTTAACCCATCGAATACATGAATCTGTTTACGATTTTCTGAAACTAAAAGCTCTCAAATGACTGAAAAAAATTGGTCGACACCTTTTATTTGCCCGGATCTGACTGTCGACTTAGTTTGAAGAATTAAAGAGCCTATGCTTACACATTTAATTTAATTATTTAATTATCTGTATATCTTTTTCAAATATATTTCTCCAATTAATTCTTTGACTCTAACATTACTAAAAAAAATGGTCGAGACCTTTTATTTACACACATCCAACTGTCGGCTTAGTTTATAGAATTAATGAGCTCTAACTTAAACTCAGACTAAGTTTCAGAAAATCGTAAACAAATCCATGTATTCGATGGGTTAAGATAAATTTAAAAAAAAAATTATGGTGGTCGTCTCAGGGTAGCTAATAAATTGTGCTTGTCGACCCTTGACATTTCTATTCTACTCATTAAAAACTTTCCTTTGACATAAATTTTCTTGATGTATTTCATAAATTACAATTACACTTAAAATAAAAACCGGAAGTGACGTCATAATTTTGCATGCGGACAAAATCAAGCAACTTCAGGGGTGTCGACCTATAGACCTATGGCTTTACTGTTCATACCCCAAAAATTATTCATGTATCTGATCCATAGGACTTTTATACAGCCGGCTCTCGGACTAACTGTTTCGGCGTCAATTTCATTTACGGGAACCGCTTCAGGCCACCCGGTTACCCTGTCTATCATTGTGACGCAATACCTATGCCCATCAGGTGAGGTAGGCAAAGGTCCTATGATATCCACATGTAAATGTTCAAATCTACGGCAGTTCTCAAAATTACCTAAACGTGAGGCTGTATGTCGATTGACTTTAACCTTATGACATAGAATGCAGTTTTTGGTCCATTGTTCAGTATTTATGTTTGTCCAAAAATATCTGCTGCTAACTAAACGACGTGTCGCACGTATTCCGGGATGCCTTATTTTGTGAATTGTAGAAAGCGCTTTTTGTCTAAAATCCTTAGGTAAATACGGTCTAGTTCTGTCATTTGACGTTTCACAATAAATTTTGATATCACAACCGGGGATAAATATCTGTTTTAGTTTGAACTTACTATCCTTGTTTTGATTAATAATTCTTACTAAATCCTTATCGCCTTCCTGAGCTGTAGCTAATTCATTAAAGTTGATGCTCTGGGGGCATGATACAGTGTTAAGTCTCGATAATGCGTTTGCAACAATGTTATCGCTTCCGCTAACATGTTGTATGTCAGTCGTATACTACTATTCTCCTACTATTCTCAAAGTAATGGGACAGTAGAAAGGTGGCATCGCAGCCTAACAGCACAGCACTAATGGCCCGCTTAGAAAAAAGTACTTGGTTACAAGAGTTACACACATTTTTATTGGGTTTACGAGTAGTAAACTAGTGTTAGCGCCGCTGAATATACATAGGGACTGACAATTAGATTACACGGAGATTACTTTGATAATACTAACACGAGTAATAATTATGACGAACATCAGTTCGTACAACGTACAAGAAACACCATAGCTAAATTAAGGCCCAAGTCAACGAAAAAAAGAGATTCGCGAAATTTGTTAGTACATCACGACTTAGAAACTTGTAACCACGTATTTATAAGAACGGACGCGGTCAAGAAATCGTTACAACCACCATACCAAGGCCCTTTTAGTTAGGCCCTTTTATTAAAAGAGATAAAAAGTACTTTAGCATACTTAAAGAAAAAAAAATTGTAAATATTTCCATAGATAGGTTAAAACCCGCTTATCTACTGAACGACGGATATATGCCACCCAGTAATAATAGTCACCCGCCTTTAAACATTAATAATACGAATAGTCATGCATCTTTAGACAACAGCATATCTAATAATCAGTGTAATTATTCTGAGACAAATGTGAGTGAAAATACGCGCAAATCGCTCGAGACTCGCACCACACGCTTTGGCAGGATCGTAAAGAGGTCAGTTCGATTCTTAGAATGATTATTAACCTTATCTATTTAACCCTTTATTCGACGTATTTTTTTTTTATTGGTAAAAATTGTAACTAATTTTGGTTCTTCGCTTGGACCCTAGAAAAAATATATTAAAAAATCTACCTATGTTTTTCAATTTCCTGTTACAATTACAGCACCCAGAACTCTACATATATGGACTAGTTTTCGACGGAGATTTTCTTCATTCAACGAGAAGTATACTGCACGACGTCGAATTAAGGGTTAAATAATTTTGCAACTTAGAGATGATTTTTATAATTCTGTATGCATTAACAGAAACTTAATTTTTAAAATATACTTCATTGCTATTTTTATTTCATTTATACTTTGTAATTCGGAAAGTAACATCCACCATTACAATGGGCAAGTCAATTAGTAAAGAAGAAAACAAGAACCAATTAGTGATTGGAAAGAATGAAATAAACAAAAACGAATACGAAATGTTGGAATATATTGGCATTATAACATCGATGTGTGGAATTTTATCAGTGTTAATTATATTATGTTTTTTGCATAAACGAGTGAAGCATACCACCAGAAAATGGTTTCGTAAGCAGTATCTTGCAATGAGTAATGATCAAAGCGCAGGTATAGGTGTGCGAGCATTACAACAACAGCACCCTCTTGTAGAAACAAACAATTACGCTTAAGGTGCAAGATAATTTTACTATGAAACAATTTTTATCTTGTAATTTTAACTTCAAATGGTGATGTTCTAAAATGTGCATTTCATACTTAGATACATACTTAATAAAATAAACACAGTGTTAATATTATACTCATTTATTACTTCGTTGTATTGTATTCGTTTTAAAATGACGCAACAAATTAATTTGTACCTCTGCATTACTGCATCCCGGGCGTTAACAAAGTGAATATTGTTGGCCTTTATGGTGTTGATTTTTATTAGCAGAATAGGTCGCTTTGTTAACTACCCAAAGGGACCAGCTTTTGTCGTATCCTTCTTCTAAGGTTAACTAAAAAACGCATTGTAATAGGAATTGTGCACATAATTTTAAGTAAGTAGCTCCTACAGACTACCTTTGTGTTGTATTTATAAGTAAGGATGTAATAATGAAAATGATTGTATAACAGTAGTACCATTTAACATTGTAATTCTTATACAACGAAATTTAGCAGTAAGTACTACCATACGATAAAGTGTTATGTGGTATTTTGAATGTTTTATAATTAACTTGTAATTTTTGTGCTTTTCAATATTTTTTTTCAAATTTTAAGAGGGGGAGTATTGTAGCGACACATTATATACATTGTACACCATTGTTTGTAAAAGTATTTGGTATGTAACAAGGACGGGCGAAGCCAATCTCTCCCGGTCATTTGTGGGCGTAGCTCACGCCCAATAAATCATTTATTAATCCTTTTGATTTTCATTTACCTAAGTCACCTAAGTAGGAGTCAGGACTAAATAACTAATAGTCAGTGATAGACAAAATATTAGGTAAAAGTTATTTACTGTTATGTTTTCGGTTATTTTGGACAAAGAAATGATAATATCAAGTACCTATAACAAGTACCAAAGCTGAGCTGACATGACATTTTCTCAATATTTTTCATGGTAATTTTGATAATTTTCTTCTTTGTAGATCAATAGGTATAAAGTTTGTCTGACACCTGGAGTCCAAATGTTACTATAACACCATGTTTATGTGTATGACTATCCATACAGCCGGCAAGTGGAACAAAGTTTATGACAGTGAACTAACAAGGCAACTAACTGCAACAAGCTGCCGGCAGGAGCTATCAGACAGTTTCATACATGGTTTTGGTACGGTTAATTAAAACTCAGTTAAAATGTACAAAACGAGTCGATCATATGAACAACACTTTGTACGTCGAGTTTGCAACTTTTGATGGTATCTGATTTGAAACTTTCACAGAAAAAATAATTCCACAACTACTGGTTAATTTTACTTCACAGGCTTAATGCCTGCCAGGATTTAATACAAGTGTCTCTGTCTGCTTAAGCTATCCTACACAGTCAAAGTCGATGGAATGGTAAATGTGACTTATATTTGTACACAATATGAAAATATTAGTAAGGATACAAAATAGCTAAGTATTTCGTCATAAACGAAACACTTTATTTTAAAGTGAATCGCGAATCTGTTACTTTTATGTGGTTTTATTCACTTTTTTCTTAAAAAAAGCCTAAATCAGTAACCATAATTATTATCACAATGGTAGCATACTATAAGACCGAACTTACAATCCGACGATAACACACTTATAAAATAGTTCCATAATGTAGGTTTAGCCTTCAACTGTGATAAAACTAAGTTGGTAGCTATAACATTCACTTATACGAGTATAAAGCTTCACTTCCAAAAAATTTTGTGTCGCATGATCACCAATGTTCGTCAAGAAATTACATATGTCACTGCCCGATTATATAAATACTCGACACCCACGTATATGTCGGTTTGACGATCTTAAAAATCGCATCCCTTTTAAGGTCAAATCAATGTTAAGAATAGTTCCTACGTTCAACACGATCTCAGCAGGTATGGTGGTACCTATAATATCTATTTTAATGACATTTTTAAACTTTAAAGATTTAAGAAAATTGGTATCTCCAACATTTTAAATCTCCTATTAGTTTTATAACGATGACATGGGATGGGACTACTCAAACATTGCGATGTACTGCCTGTACAAAGGCAGTTTAAATACATGAAAAAATGATAAATAAAAAATTATTATTTACTTAATTTTTAATGACAATTAACGTAAATTGTATACAAGCGTGTGTTAGATTTATTAACTATAAAGTATGATAATTAAGTATTTTACACATGTTTTCTTGTTTACCTTAAAGAAAAGCATCTTTTGCTTGATAGTTTGAGTGATTTTCTTGTATGTAAATGACAAATTGTTTTCAATAGGAATCATATAATTTACTAAAGATATTGTTAAATAGAGACAAATGAATGACGTCAGAGAATATCGTCCGATGTGACTCACTTGTTTGTCACCGCCTATAAAAGACTGTGCTCCGGTCGTACTCGGCATTCCGCTTCGAGCCGCCGTGCGCACCAGTCGTCCCCGTACACAGGTGCCCCCTAGCGGCGCTCGCCTCACTTCGCTCGCCTCCCGCGTGAAACGCTCCTGTTGAAGCCGAAGCGCTCCTGACTCCCCGATCCGGGCGGATAGGCAGCCGCTTGTTGCGAGCCTTCTCGCGACCAGCGGCCCTCGCGTCGGATCGGGTCTCTCTCTCTCTCTCTCTTTTGCGCACCGCGGTAGTCGTTAGGGCAGCCGCTAGTTGCGGAACGTTCCGCAATTAACGGTTTTTACTTCCGATTTCTCGGTTGTAATCGTTCCGGGTTAGCTGGAACCCTTTGTTTGTATTAAAATAAAGGGTTCCTCTTCCCGCCCGCGTCTTGCGTCGACGGATACCTTGCGGTGTTAACGAAGTCGGCGGAGCAATCCCGGTTTGCTCTCTAGGGCCCTTCAGGCTCTAGGAAAACCGAAGGCCAAGTCCCATTGCACTTGGGCTTAGCCCAAGGGGTTTGGCAGGCGGCTATCCGTTTAGGGATATCTGCCCTCGGTCGCGTCACCCCCCTCCCCCCTGCCGCCCGGCAGGGGGTGTCTCTTGCATTAGTTTTATTTCTTTTTACTCTTTAATTTTATTTTCGAGCTCACGAAATGGCGTCTTCGGACCCAAGTGAGCTCATCAACGCGCTTTCGGGTGTCGACCCACTGCTCTCGCAGCTTCCTGCGAGCAGTGTGGCGGCACTCCTCGCCTTCTTTGAGGCGCGGTTCGGGCCCCAGCCCGTGGCCGCGCAAACCCAAACCCAGATAGGAACCCAGCGATCCCAACGATCCCTTCCTATCATCCTCTCCTCCCCGGCGTCTCCAGACGCGCAGGGGATTCAACGGTCACCCATCCCGACCGTGACCAGACCCACCTTTAGCGACATGGATTGCGAATTCCTCGCATCCAAGCGCTCGGCCCCGAGGCACACGCCTCCCTTCTCGTCCGACTCTGCCGACGAGTCTTCCTCTACGCTCACCGATGGTTTTACCACGGTAGAGGGAAAACGTTCGAAGCGCACTAAGCGCAGGAAGAACGTTTCCCCGCCCGCCACTCCAGTGGCTTCCACCACCACCTCAGCCGCCCCGGTTAAGGCAGCCCCTACGGCCCCGAGCAGGTCCACCGGGGACCTGCCCCGCGCCGCCCCGACTGCACGCCCATCCACCTCGCGTCCACTTTCAAGGTGCGACGCGCAACCTACAAAGGTTGCTGCCCCCCCGCCGATCCAACTTCAGGACAAGGCCAAGTGGGGCTTAGTGTCCGCCTTATGTGTACAGGAGAAAATCCAGTACACAAAGGCCGTCAACAAGGGTTTGACCATCGAGGTCAACACCCCCACTATCGCGGACTTTAGGTCTCTGACCCGACTTCTTGCCAACAAAGGCATATCCTACTACACCTTTGCGCTCCCCGAGGAGCGCAAAGTAAAGGCCGTTCTTAGGGGCATCCCCGAAGAACTTCCGAACGAGGACATCCTAAATGACCTCGTTCGAC
Source organism: Calamotropha paludella (assembly GCA_927399485.1). Taxonomy (NCBI): domain Eukaryota; kingdom Metazoa; phylum Arthropoda; class Insecta; order Lepidoptera; family Crambidae; genus Calamotropha; species Calamotropha paludella. Next base: position 23,180,772 of record OV656803.1, on the reverse strand, counting down.
AGGGCTACCCTGTTGTCGGCGTGCACAAGTTGCACGCTAGCAATGGGAGGTCCTGGCCCCTCGCTTTGGTCATAATGACCAACAACGAAAGGGCCAAACCCATCTTCCGCGCCAAAGACCTCGTGGTCTGCGGCCTTTCTGGCATTAGAGCCGAGCCCCCCAACAAGCGTGGGTATCCTGGGCAGTGTCACCGCTGCCAGCTTTACGGCCATGCAGCGGCGAACTGCAACGCTTCACCGAGGTGCGTCAAGTGCCTCATTCCACACCTGACCAAGGAGTGCTCTCGCACGAGAGACTCCCCCACCCCTCCCGACTGTGTGCTGTGTGGCCAATCCGGCCACCCAGCTAACTATAGGGGTTGCTCTCGCGCCCCTCGCCCAAAGCCTCCCAAGGCTAAAAAGCCTAACCGGGGACCAAAGGCATCTTCTTCTCAGAAGAAGAGGCCTTCTGGCCCCCCGGCCCCTCCTAAGCCTTCGCTGGCAAATTTCCCACCCCTACCTAAAGGGGCGGGACAGCCGGCTACCACCACTCCAGCCCCCCCCATGCCGGCCTCCGGACCGGCCTGGGGACCAGCCCCTCCGGCACCGGCCCCTGGGCCGGCCTGGGGCCCAGCTCCCAAGGCGACGCCGCCTAAGGCGTCACCGCCGAAGGCGGCTCCCGCCTCCCAAGCCCCGAAGTCATCCCTTATGGATGACTTCTCTATCATTTTCACCACGATGCAAGGCATCAATATCAATGAGATATCGGCCTTGGCATCCAAACTCAGGATGGCCCAAAACGCCCAACAACGGCTTCTAGCTCTCTGTGAGCACGAAGCCCTTCTCCGGTCCCTTAACTAAGGTCCATAATGCCAGGAAGGATCCCATCTTCTTCTTCTTCTTCTCCGACTGTACCAGTCGCTCCTCTCACCGGTCGAGTGAAACCTAGAGGTGTTTCGCTAATCTCTTTCAATACCCGCTCCCTGCGCAAAAACATTCCCGAGCTAAGGGTGTTTCTGCGCGAAAGGGACCCCGACCTTGTCCTACTTCAGGAAACATGGCTCAAACCGTCTATACGGAAAGGGCTATCGATTCCTTCATACTCCCTAGTCAGAAATGACAACTTCACCCCAGCGGACCAGAACCGCAGGGAAATTGTCTCTGGTGGCACGGCGATCTATTACAAAAGATCGCTTCACTGCTCACCAATCCCCACTCCTGCTCTCTCTAACATGGAAGCCACGGTATGCAGACTGGCTATGTCGGGTCACAGAACACTGATCATAGCTTCTGTCTACATACACGCTGGCACCACTCCATTGCGGAGCGACTTCGAGTCCCTTCTGTCCTTGGGCGACTCAGTCATTCTGTTTGGAGACTTTAACTCCAAGCACACTGACTGGACCTGCCGTAAGACAAACACCGGCGGGCGGCGTCTGCTTCAGATCACACATGATCTCGAATTAGACGTCTTCAGCCCGTACGAACCCACCCACTACCCAGACAACCCACAGAATGATCCCGACGTACTAGACTTCGCTCTAGTCAAGGGAGTCTCCCTCCCATTTAGGACGATTGAGACCCTCCAAGACCTCGGGTCCGATCACAGGCCGGTTTCCCTCATTATGGGAAACAAAGAGCCAACCCCTCCCTCCTTCAAAACCATTACTGACTGGGATCGGTTCAGATCGTCCCTCAAGTCGGCAATGGAAGTAGACAACCCTTCGCTCTCTATGGACCCCGACTATTACGATAGTTCGGAGAAAATAGATGCAGCCATTTCCGAACTTACCCTTTTGGTCCAAAGAAAGACTGCGGACAGTGCGAGGAAGGTACCTGTGAAAAATCACAATGCCATTCCTCCCACCCTCCGCAACCTGATGAGGGCCAAAAACGCAGCTCTCCGGAGAGCTGCTAGGTACCCGACCCCTGAGTACAGAGCCAGAGCTAACCGTCTTCAACGGTTAGTAAGATCTCAGTTGAACGACCTGAGGAATAACCAATTTGGTGACCTCATGGCGGACATCACTCCCTCCCATGTAGCCTACTACCGAGTGGCCAGAGCCCTCCGTAGTGACACCTCAAACTTCACACCCCCTCTCCTCCGTCCCGATGGCTCCACAGCCTTCGACGACGAGGAGAAGGCGGAGTGTTTTGCTGACAGCATTGCTTCACAATGCTCAGTCAGCACTCAGATTTGCGACCCATCCCACCTTCAGTCGATTGAGAAGGAGCTCAGCGAGCTGAACTCCAAACCTCTAGACTCTGATCCCATCACAGTGTCCCCTGATGAAGTTCATTCCTTCATCAAGGGCCTCAAGACCAAAAAGGCCCCTGGCGCCGACGGCGTCTCCAACATGGCCCTTAAGCACCTACCATCTCAAGTGCTGGTCTTACTGTCCCTTTTATTCAACGCCTGCTTCGATCTCTGCTACTTTCCAGCAGCCTGGAAGGAAGCAATCGTAATAGGCATCCCCAAGCCGGGGAAACCCTTAAACCTCCCTGCGAGCCACCGCCCCATCAGCCTCCTCAAGGCAATGGGGAAACTCTTTGAAAGGTGTATCCTCGCCCGCCTAAAAGACCATCTCTTTACGAATGACCTCATCATACCCCATCAGTTTGGCTTTCGAACCAAACACTCATGCCCCCAACAGGTTCACCGCATAGTCGAGTACATCTCGAGCGGCTTTTTCCCTAGGAAATATAAGACCGTGGCGGTTTTCTTTGATGTAGCCAAGGCCTTCGATAAGGTCTGGCACGCTGGACTAACTGTCAAGCTGTACAGACTTAATCTGTCAGTGAGACTGGTCCGGCTAGTAGCATCATTTCTCCAGCATCGTACCTTCCGTTTCAGATACGAAGGTACTCTCTCAACTCCGCGTAACATAACAGCGGGCGTGCCTCAGGGCTCTGTCCTGGCTCCTCTGCTGTATGTTATATACACAAATGACATTCCCGTCCCAACAAACGGGGTACAACTGTCCCTGTTTGCAGACGATACTGCTCTGTATCTCAAGGGCTCATCATGTAGGAATATCCTCCCGAGGCTTCAGACCTCCATCAACTCCTTAGGCGACTGGTTCCGCGAGTGGCGTATCGATGTAAACCCGGATAAGTCATCCGCTGTTTGCTTCGACGCAAAACGCACGCGTGTACCGGCCCGCCACAACCCACCCCGACTCCAGGGGAAGTCCATTCCATGGCAACGCACTGCCAAATTTCTAGGCGTCACCCTTGACCAAAAACTGACATTCTCTCCTCACATCAAGAGAGTGTCTCGTAACGCGCGGTTTTACTTGGGGCGTCTCAACCCTATGTTGGGGCGTCACAGCCGCATGTCACTTCGAAACAAGCGAACACTTTATAAGGTTTGCATACGACCGGTGATGACCTACGCGTCCCCGATCTTCTCACATGCAAAGGCATCAGTCCTTAATAAATTGCAGGTGATTCAAAACCTATTCATACGTAGGGCCTCAAATTCTCCCTGGTATGTCCGCAACGCGGACTTGCACAGGGACTTTGAACTCCCTACTCTCCAACAATACTTCATAAAGGCCTCTGAACGTTTCTTCGAAACAGCAGAGAGCCACTCTAATCCACTTATCCGGGGCGCATCCAACTACACTCCTTCCTCATCCACGAACCCTCTGTCTAGGCGACCTAGGTCTGTCCTGACAGACCAACCCAGTCAATTGTCAGCTGACCTGAACCTCCTCTTAGAGGCACAGGAATCAGCCAAACGTAGAGCCAATACAGACCCATCAGGTCTACCCCAGTCCTCTCAGATGCCGACTGGCCCCCCTTCTGGGAGCCAGCCGACTTAACTTCATTCACGACTGACCCCCCTTCTGGGAGTCAATCGTTTTTTTTCTATGCGCTCTCTCACCTAGGTGAGTAGCGCTTGCGCCACCCCTCTCTAGAGGGGTGGTCGCCTCAGATGACGGCTTATGACCTTCTCCGGGTGCAAGCCAATCCCAGGTGGTGTTTAGTCAGTACGAGTCTGACATAACTATCGGGCCGGCCCGAAGTATCCATAGAGGATTCACCACCTCCCTCCCCCGTGTCCGGAGGGTGCATTTTGCATTAAAAAAAAAAAAAAAAAAAAAAAAAAAAATCGTACTCGTCCCACTTGCTTCGCAGCAGCCGCACCGCACGGACCTAAGCTAAGTATACAATTATTTGGTACATGTATGTACCGCTTGTGTGTTGGTATATAGGTACAATATTTTCTTATTATCGAACCCAGAATTAAATTAATAAATTATATACCTTGCTTTGTTACTTGATATTTAAAAATGTTTTAATAAGGTTATTTTGGATAGCTCAACACTATTTTACTAAATGTTTAAGTAAATGAAGTTATTGTGGGTAGTTTTATGTTCAACTAAATTATGTTGATAAATGTTATAATAAATGTTATTCCATGACATTCTTCTTATATGCTTTAAATCATTCTATGATTATCTGTTACATGAGATTAAAATTACTTTTTTTAGTATTCTGCCTTTTTCTCTTTTCTATTTTTTTTAAGTTAATCTCACATCAGAAGTGGGATTCGAACCCGTTTTAAGCAACACTAACTTGATTATCTTTACAGATGGATGCCGCTGTGTTTGAGGCTTTGTTAAAAGCTATTCGTGATGCAGTGGCTGGTAATCACCATGAAGATGACGTTGGATCGTCACCGTTTGATCCAGAAAATAATGACAACGGCGCAGAAAGTTGGTGCAAGCACATCGACTCCGTAGCCAAGGATCGTGGTTGGAGCAGCATCACAACCGTTGGTAAAGCAGGTTGGCCGAACGGTTTGTGGAAAGTGCAACAATCAATACACACTATTGTGCAAAAGTCAACAGGGTTTTCACTAACTAGGTTATTATTGGTTGTAATGGAAATATAACTCAAGTACAGGTTCGGCGTGTTAAAATACAGGATAATGATTCTGTTCAGCATCATTAGCCGTGTTAGATTATTTAAATAAAAAACATAATACACTAACTACAGTGTAATATAATTCATTTGATACTTTTAAGGGGATTTCAGTTGATTATAAATTTTATTGAAACTGTTCTCAATGCTTATTCATAATAAAAATTATCACTGTAAAAGGATAATAAAAAATTGAAAAATTTGGATATATACAGGGCGTCCCAAACTTATGGGACATGAAGGGGAAGTACCTTAAATATCGTAGATAGTGAAATTTGCTCAAAGAAGACTTTATGTTATTTTTAAAAGTTAGTAATTCTGCATTTATAGATTTTCTAAAAATTACTTGCTTCGTCTGGGAATCGAACCGACTTAAATGTCAAAAAAAATCACCCTACTTTTATGATGCCAATCGAAAGAATAGCTAAAAAATAATAACTATGCTTAAGTTACATGGTTTTTTAAAAGAAAGGAACAACGTGAAATTAATATTTTAATCAAATTAAAAACATACATGAAACTGCCGTAGTCAATTAAGTAGGTATTTTTTTGTAAATGAATTAATTAAATGCTCAAAATGTGATCCCTCTTGTCTTACGCAAATCTCCAATCTTTTAATGAGTCCGCTGCCTGTTGATTTTCTTATCATTTTATGGTGAACACTCGATGTGATATGGCACAATTCTGTTTGCAACTCGCCCACGTTCTCGTATCGCTTTTTGTATAGCATATCTTTCACGTATCCCCAAAAGAAGAAATCTAATGGTGTAAGGTCCGGGGATCTGGCCGGCCATCTAATCGGTCCATTTGTACCAATCCATGTAGGAAAACATTCATTTAGAAAATCTGCTGCTCTCCGACTATTATGAGCCGGAGCTCCATCTTGTTGGAAAATTAAGTTTTCTTGCTCCGCCGCGGAAAGATTTCTTATCTTATCCCTTAAAATTTGAAGTATTCCTAAATACTTTTCCGTGTTCAAGGTTCCTTGGTAAAAATGGATTAAGAAAACCCGGTTTTTTAAAAGTCCGCACCAACAGTTGAGTGAAAAACGCACTTGGTTATTCGTTTCAGTGACTCGTAGGGGATTTTCTTTAGACCAAATACGATTATTGTTGCGGTTATACATACCGTTATTGCTAAAGTTAGATTCGTCTGTCCAAATAATATTATCCAAAAAATTTGGATTTTCGAGCAAGCGTGCCTGGATATCAAGACAGAAATTTCTTCTCCTTTCTGTATCGCCCGGAAGTAATTTTTGAACCAATCGTCCTTCAACATAACTCTTAAAACCGTGTTTTTTTAATACACGGTGTATTTTGCTTTTCGAAACTCCAATTTCATGTTCTCCTTCTCTCACCGATGCTTTCGGAAAAGCCGAAAAGTAAATTAAAATACCAAGTTCTTCGTCGTTGATCGTACGGTTTTCTTGCTGTGGTTCTCTTGGGCGTTTATCGAAACGTCCCAGAGTTTTCAAATTGTTCACAAGCCTTTTCAAAACTTTACGAGACGGTAATTGTCTATCAGGATATTTTACGCTATACCACCGCAAACTTCTAGAGATATCTTTATCATTCAAAAAATATGCTTCCATTAGATCAAAACTTACTTGATATGCCATGTTCGCAATAAATTAACACAATAACACTTGTGTAAGTGAATTAAGACTAAACAGATCAATATCCGAAAAATAAACGCTCGCACAGACTGTTCCATTTTCAAATTTAAGAACAACATTATTTTCGTTTTAAATTTGCCTTCAACGCTCGCACAGACTGTTCCATTTTCAAATTTTAAAACTACATTAATTTATTATTTTTAGCTATTCTTTCGATTGGCATCATAAAAGTAGGGTGATTTTTTTTTTACATTTAAGTTGGTTCGATTCCCAGACGAAGCAAGTAATTTTTAGAAAATCTATGAATGCAGAATTACTAACTTTTAAAAATAACATAAAGTCTTCTTTGAGCAAAATTCACTATCTACGATATTTAAGGTACTTCCCCTTCATGTCCCATAAGTTTGGGACGCCCTGTATATATATAAATTTAATGTAGAAGAAGACCTAATTTACTTATACCTCTGAATATATGCTAATTCAACATGAAGAATAGACATTGTTTGAAAGAAATGATTCTTATGGTCATTTGTTTGATTTGCTATTATGAAAAAATTTACATTGTTTGAAAGAAATGATTCTTATGGTCATTTGTTTGGTTTGCTATTATGAAAAAAAAAACTGCTGGTCGGTCACTGCCCTGATACCTTTCTGAAATTTACTCGCAGCAGGTGATAGGACTGGTATGACAAGGCCAGAGACCAATGGCAGTCAAACAAATGCCTATTATGAACAAATGAAATGAAGAGACTAAATTATATAAAAAATAATCGTGTTCCTAACCAGTAAAGTATATAGTAAATTGGGTACTTCGAGAGCGAAGTACTGGTCAGTCTGGCCGTGTTAGAAATGAACATAACTTCATAGATGAAATGCTTCTATAGAAAATAAACTTGTAAATAGTGATAGTGAAATGAACTTATAAATAATGATAATGAAAATGAACTTGTAATTGGTGATAATGAAAATGATTAGTTGAGTAATTGGTTAAACAGAGTCGTATCATAAAATGATGGAACTGTACATGTCTAGGCATAGAGGTTTATAGAATAAAGCCGCTGGACGACCGTTTGCTTGGTACTGATCTATCCCACCGGGAGCGGGTGGCCGGGATTAGTATGTCTAGGTAAACGGGATGACAAATAAAGCCGCTGGACGACCGTTTGCTTGGTACTGATCTATCCCACCGGCAGCGGGTGGCCGGGATTAGTATGTCTAGGTAAACGGGATGACAAATAAAGCCGCTGGACGACCGTTTGCTTGGTACTAATCTATCCCACCGGCAGCGGGTGGACGGGATTAGTATGTCTAGGTAAACGGGATCCCTTCCGCTGGGCGCTCTATTGCTTGATGTAAACCTAACTCATAAGCAGCGGATGTGGGGTTTACATGGCTAGGCAATAGAGAGGGGAAATTATTATGGATTAAATGAGTTTGATACAAGTGAAAAGACGATTAGTTCTCATTGTGTGATATGACTGTGGTTCAGATAGTTACAGCAATTACAATTAAACAAACGTATGTACTTCGAGAGCGAAGTACTAGTCAGTATGGCCGTGTTAGATTTATTAACTATAAAGTATGATAATTAAGTATTTTACACATATTTTCTTGTTTACCTTAAAGAAAAGCATCTTTTGCTTGATAGTTTGAGTGATTTTCTTGTATGTAAATGACAAATTGTTTTCAATAGGAATCATATAATTTACTAAAGATATTGTTAAATAGAGACAAATGAATGACGTCAGAGAATATCGTCCGATGTGACTCACTTGTTTGTCACCGCCTATAAAAGACTGTGCTCCGGTCGTACTCGGCGGAAAAGTACGTCACGAAGCTTCGCGCCGAGTGCACGTACCGCTATTTTTCTGCGCTCACCTTGTGTGCGCTTATTTCTCTCGTTACTCTGTGTCGCAACTGCGCCCCCGTGGTGCGCCCGCGACGCGCTAAATTTAATTTTAAAGTCGCGACCGCGAACTCGCGATCGTCCGCGTCGCCGTACGATTTCGGCACGTACTAAGTTATAATAACGTAACACCGAACGCCGTTTTCACGGCGCAAGGCGCTCTACGTTAATATAACCCGCGTTTGGGCTAGCGGATACCTCGCGGTGGTAACGAAGCTAGCCGAGCTCGGACCCGGTGTGCTCCCCTAGGCCCCTCAGGCTTAGGGAAAAACCGGAGGTCCGTGACCCACTGCACTTGGGCCGTGTCCCAAGGGTCTAAGACAGGCGCGTATCAAACTAGAGATACCTGCCACTCTCCCCTACCCCTCCCTCCCGCCCCCCTGCCTTTCCCGGCAGGGAGGTTCGTTAGGTTAGCTAGGCACAGAGGCTGATTCTTGAAGCGTCTGGATCGCCAATTGCATCCGTCCGCAATGGCCGCCCTTGCGGAAGCATACGCAGAACTCGCCCGTGCAAACGGGCTCGCGGTTACACCGGCCTTCAAGGCCATTATTGAGAGCGCGCTTTCCGCGCTTAAGCCGGACTCTCCGGCGTCCCCCTCGCCCCCCGCGCCGCCGCGTACGTCAGAGTCCGCGCCCGCTTCCCGGGAGACTCCTATGGAACAAGAGTTCCACGACTCGCGCTCCGTGAAGCGCACCGCGTCTGAAGTCCTGTCGGACATCGAGTCCGACTCCACTCTCGTCTCGGCTTCCGAAGACGAATTCTTAACGGCCGAGAGCCGAAATAAGCGCCGTCGCAATAAACGGCGCAATGCTGCTTCACCGACACAGTCGGTAAAGCAGATCGCAACGGTCGGTAAGCCGACCCCCCCTCCTCAGGCCCCGCGTGCCTCCGCCCCCGCGACCCAGCCGTCGCGCGCGTCCGGCTCCGCGACCCCTGCCCCCCGCGCGTCTCAACCCGCGCCCCCGCCCGCAGTGGCCTCCACTTCGGGCACCCAAAAGGCGCCGAAGCAGCACTCTCGCTGCTCGCCTGTCCCTTCTGGACCTAAGCTGCCCGTCCCAATATACCTTAGGGACAAGTCCCTATGGACTCCGTTATCAAAAACCTGCGCCGACAAAGGTTGGCAATATTCCCGAGCCACCAACACAGTTGAGGGCATTAAAATCACGATGCAAGACATTGCATCGTTCCGCGCGTTGACTGCCCATATGACAGTCAACCAAATACCATACCACACGTTCCCGCTCCCCGAGGAGCGACTCGTGTGCGCGATTTTAAGGGGAGTCCCTTTCGAACTCTCCAACGAAGAGGTCCTCGAGGACCTCGCGCGCCAAGGCTTCCCCGTGGAAGCAGTGCATAAAATGCACACCGGGCTAGGGCGAAACTATCCCCTAGTACTCTGCAAATTACTACCCACCCCGGCCGCCCGGGGTATATTCAGGGATGAGCTCACCATCTGTGGGCTCTCCAATATCCGTGCGGAAAAGCCGCACCGTAGAGTTATGCCGCAGCAGTGCCGCCGCTGCCAACTCTACGGCCACGCGGCCGCCAACTGCAACGCGGAATGGAGGTGCGTTAAATGCCTCCTTCCACACCCAACTCGCGAGTGTACGCTCACTCGCGACTCCCACACCCTTCCAGCGTGTGTCCTATGCAAACAGCAAGGACACACCGCGAACTACGCGGGATGCCCGATGGCCCCCCAACCCAACAGCCGCGCGCTCAAACAAAAACGAGCGCGAAAAAACCAAAATAAGTTTAATAGCTTTAACAGCTATAGATCCAAACCCAAGCGCAACGTAGCGCCTCCACCAGCCCCCACGGCTGAGAACTTCCCCGCCCTTCCGGCAAGGAAGCCTCACACCGTGGCTCCCGCCTGGGGACCCCCAAGGGCCCCGGCAGTCCCAATCCGAGCGATGGCAGCCCCTCAGGACCCCACCGCTGTCCCAAAGCCAACCCGGGCCCCCGCAAGGGCCCCGGCACCAGTTCCCAACTCTGCGTGGGGCCCCATCAGGGCCCCCGCAGCCCAACCTACACCTCGCCCAAGGGCATCCCCAGCGAGCGCCGCCGCTCCGACTATCGCGGATGACCTCCTGACCGTCCGTACGGCCATAGAGGGCATCAACATCCGAGAAATTTCCATACTCGCAGGGAAACTGCGATTAGCGAATTCCCCGCAAGCAAAGCTCCTTGCGCTTTGCGAGCACTCGTCGTTATTAAGCGCGTTATAAGTATAGATACAATAGGTATCTATAGCAGAGCCCGACCCATTCCTAAGTCGATTAGTCCCACAATAGGCAGTCTCCCTCTGAGACTACTATTGCTATCCCTTTCGCACAGTGCCCGGTCACGCCTCCGAGGCGAACCGAGGCAATACCGTAGAGAGCGCGCGGCTCTATTTAATAAAAAGGGTATGCCGCCGAGGCTATACCATAAAGAGAGCCCCGAGGCTTTAAGTAAATTATCTTGTAATTTCCGTTCTGTAATTAATAGAGTAAGCAACGTCAATGGCTACTCCTAATAATAATATTAACCTAACTTCGCGAATCGCGGGTCGTATAAAACCCAGAGGGATATCGCTCCTTTCATTTAATACATGTAGTGTTAGGCAACATCTACCTGAAATAAAACTATTCGTCAAGAATAGACAGGTAGACCTACTCCTACTTCAGGAAACTTGGCTGAAACCAAGCGTACTGAGGGGATTAAACATCCCAAAGTACAAATTAATTAGGAATGACAGACCCGACCGCAATGGCGGGGGCACTGCCATTTACTACAGGAGCGATTTCCATTGTTGCCCCCTTCCCACCCCTCCACTTATCAATATGGAGGCTTCAATTTGCAAACTAGCAATGACAGGACACCCGTCCATAGTCATTGTCTCAGTTTACTTACCCTCAGGTTCTCTCCCTCTCCGTAGTGACGTAGACGCACTACTGTCCCTGGGAGACTCGGTCATACTATTTGGCGACTTTAACGCCAAACACACCGACTGGACTTGTAGGGAAACCAACCCAAGTGGTCCCTACCTTTTGAAAATAACACAAGACCTAGGTCTTGATGTTATATGTCCACTACGTCCGACATATTTCCCTCGGAACGTAAATTCTCTTCCGGACGTGCTCGATTTTGCCTTGTTTAAGAATATATTTCTTAAGCTCGACGCGATAGAATCGCTAGACGATTTAGGGTCAGACCATCGGCCCGTATCGCTCGTTTTAGGCCCTCTCGAACCTCCGAACAATCAAAAGAAAACTTGTACTAACTGGAAAGGCTATCAAACCTCGCTCGCGTCCGCGTTAGAGGAGCCATCCTCCAATCTAGTCCTCTCGCCCGGTCAACTAGATGACCCGGGTAAGATCGATGCCGCCATCGATTCCTTCACCAGTCTGGTTCAATCAACAGTCACTGAACAGTCGCGTGAAGTCGTACTACCTAATAGGCCACTTCCGCCAGAGGTTCGTGACCTGATTAGAACCAAAAACAAAGCACTTAGAGATGCTAAGTACTATCCCACCCCTTTAAATAGGGCTGCTGCAAACCGTTTGCAGCGCCAAGTTAGGGACGCAGTTTCCGAGCTGAGACACTCCCGATGGAATGATCTCATGGCGGACATCTGCCCTTCGCACGTAGCTTACTACCAAGTGGCCAGAGCACTTCGTAGTGATGCTATCACCCACACTCCACCGCTAGCCCGCCCCGATGGCACTCGAGCCTTCGAGGACGACGAAAAAGCCGAATGCTTCGCGGACAGCATTGCTTCTCAATGCTCGCCCAGCACCCAAGCGACCGACCCGGATCACATCCGGACGGTAGAGGAAGAGGTCCGAAGCAGGACCTCCCTCCCGCTTTCCCCAGATGACCCTCCGATCACCACTTCGGTGGACGAGGTCCAATCTCTTATAAGGGGCCTTAAGCCCCGTAAAGCACCGGGCGCCGACGGTATTTCTAATAAGGCGCTCAAACACTTCCCCGAAAAGGCTCTCCTTTTACTCTCAGTTATTATCAACGCTTGTTTCGATCTATGCTACTTTCCAGCCGCCTGGAAAGAGGCAATCGTTATAGGCATACCCAAGCCCGGTAAGGCTCTAGACCAACCGGCAAATCATCGCCCCATAAGCCTCCTAAAGGCTATGGGTAAAATTTTCGAAAAGATTATACTTTCACGCATGAAAGCACATCTGTTTGAAAATGATCTAATAATTCCCCACCAATTCGGCTTTCGCGCAAAACACAGCTGCCCGCAGCAAGTCCACCGAATTGTTGAGTACATTCTCAGCGGTTTTATTCCTCGCAAACAAAAAACCGTAGCTGTGTTCTTTGACGTCGCCAAAGCTTTCGATAAAGTTTGGCACGACGGTCTCATTTATAAACTATACGAGTTAGATACGCCTGACCGGTTAGTAAAACTCTTAAACTCCTTCATTCGCGATCGCGCTTTCCGCTTCCGCTATGAAGGCACCCTCTCGTCCCCGCGACCGCTCCGAGCGGGCGTGCCGCAGGGGTCGGCCCTCTCGCCGCTGCTCTACAGTGTCTATACTAATGACATACCAGTGCCAACTAACGGCACAGAGTTAGCGTTATTCGCCGATGACACCGCCCTTTATCTTAAAGGGTCGTCACATAAGGCAATACTAGGGAGACTTCAATGCTCTATCTCACAACTTGGCGACTGGTTTCGCAAGTGGAGAATAGACGTCAACCCCGACAAAAGCGTGGCTGTCGGCTTTGACGTAAAACGTAGGTCCCGCGTGGTCCCAGAAGGGACCCGACCCTTAAGGTTACAAGGTGCCCCGATACCGTGGCACCGCTCCACCAAATACTTAGGAGTTACTCTCGACAAAGGCCTCACGTTCGGCCCGCATGTCCACAGAGTAACTAAACGCGCTCGCTTCTATTTAAGCCGTCTTAACTGTATGTTAGGTCGGAAGAGCAAAATGTCCGTTAGGAATAAACTCACTCTTTATAAGGTTTGCATACGACCCGTAATGACGTACGCGGCGCCGGTATTCGCGCACAGTAATTCAAGAAAAATTAAAGCGATCCAGACGGTCCAAAATCTCTTCTGTCGTAGGGCAACCGACGCACCCTGGTACGTCCGCAACGCGGACCTACACAGGGACCTGTCCCTTCCCACGATACAATCCCATTTTAAACAATGCTCCGAGCGGTTTTTCAAAGCCGCGGAGGAGCATACTAGTCCACTCATCAGCGGGGCCGCGGCTTACGAGCCACCCCGCCCGTCCACTCATTACTATCGCAGACCCAAACACGTACTGACAGACGCCCCTGACGCACTAACGCTCGCTGTGGAAAGCCTCTCTACGGCTCACACGAACGCTAGAACTTAGGTCCAAACGTAGCTAGCTTAGTTTAGACTATAATAAGGAGCGGCATTATGCAGCTCGATTCCTTTCACACGGTCTCCACCCACTCGGGGTGGGGGACGCTTCTCGCGCATGCGCTAGTTTGTAACTAGTGCGGCGCTGCGCCGCCGGAGCCTCGCCGAGGCGGTCGCTAGGATGAAACCTTTTACAGCCTCTCCGGCTAAAGGTACTTGCATACTACCTAGGTAGGGCGTGGTTTTAGTCAGTATAGCCTGTCATAACACCTTAGATGTGCAGCTAGCCATAGAAGGGTTTCCACGTTAAAACAAAAAAAAAAAAAAAAAAAAAAAAAAAAAAATCGTACTCGGCCCACTTGCTTCGCAGCAGCCGCACCGCACGGACCTAAGCTAAGTATACAATTATTTGGTACATGTATGTACCGCTTGTGTGTTGGTATATAGGTACAATATGTTCTTATTATCGAACCCAGAATTAAATTAATAAATTATATACCTTGCTTTGTTACTTGATATTTAAAAATGTTTTAATAAGGTTATTTTGGATAGCTCCACACTATTTTACTAAATGTTTAAGTAAATGAAGTTATTGTGGGTAGTTTTATGTTCAACTAAATTATGTTGATAAATGTTATAATAAATGTTATTCCATGACATTCTTCTTATATGCTTTAAATTATTCTATGATTATCTGTTACATGAGATTAAAATTACTTTTTTTAGTATTCTGCCTTTTTCTCTTTTCTATTTTTTTTAAGTTAATCTCACACGTGCTATTGCTCGAAAGCGGGTCTATGTGAGTGAGACTCGCGTAATCAATAGCTACGGCGAGCAATCATCTGCTTACCTCCTTCCTAGATTCATTAACGAACTACCTCGCAACTAACGAGAAATCATCAAAGCTCAAAATATTAAAATTAAATTAGAGATATATCATTAATCTAACTTCTTAATAATATTGTTTTTAATTGCCGGCATTGTATTGCATGAGAAAGCAACACTAATTTCACACACTTTGGTTTCTGAGTATTATTTTGAATAATTTAAATTGTAAAGAAAGATGTAAAATGTTAAAACAATATTATGAAGCGAATTTGAAACTTGGTTCTTTAAATATGTCATACAATAAGAACTATCGGCTTAACACATGCGAACAATGAAAAACTTTAATACTCTTAACATCTTTACTTAGCAGCGACAAGAGTACATAGTTGGATTTAATTTTCATGTAATTTAATATATTATGATTATAAATTATTTGTTCTGTCGTGATATTAAATTTATTTTTTTTATAAATACAATACCACGAACATTGGTTGTTCGAAAATGTTGCTTATTATATAGAAAGGATATAGTAAATGTATAAAGTAACAACAAGCCATCGTCAGAACCATTAATCAGATCAATCAATAAGTTTTATAATATCGCAAATACAATTGTACAACAAGCTTTGCATCAGATTACTTTTATTATCTCTCACCCTTACTCAAATATATTTTATTCACAAAATGGCAATATACCAATAATTAAACCTAGAGAATGGGGATAAAAAAAGGTTTTATAACATTACTAGCTGACCCGGACACGCGTTGCTGTTGCTCAGTTATTATAACTTGCATTTTTAATTATAAATTATAAAGAAACCTTTGCTATATCCTCAGTTGGAACAAATCCAGCAAAATTAAAAAAAAAAACAAAATCTCACACTGTGACAGGGAATTTTTGTACATATTTAAAGATGTTGTGAAATACTATACCTATTTATTTGAAACATCTTCCCAACATTTTAAGAAGTTTTGATTTTTATTTAGTTTCCTTAAAAACAATACAACATGTTTGTGTACCAACGAGTATTCGAACGGACTACGTAATGTAATCATTTAATTTTTTTACATAAAATTTGATGGGTTATTTCAAAAACTGATTTATTAGAAAAGGGCGACGTTACTCAGCATGAGAACAACTTGAAAAAAAAAACAAATTTTCTGTTAAATTTTGGTAGCCTAATTGAGAGCCTTGTGATAACTGTTTTCGATAAAAAATAAGCAGTTTAATACATAAATAATAATAATCGTCATATAGAAACGAATGGAAAATTGGCTCATTAGTAGCCTTGGGCTAGGTACATTTAAAGCCAAACATCGATAAGCATCGAGTAAGATGTCATCTCCGTTATGGAAAAAGGACCAATAAAATGGAACTGTTTAAATTTTAGAGACCAATATAAAGAAAATGTTCCGTTACTTTGAGTGCGTTCTGTATGTACGGCATATGTTATCCAATATTATCAGGTGAAATGATAAAAGCATAGATGCTTCCAGGACCTATCCCGTCATCAGTTCGTACGGGAACAAATTCGAATATAGTCATAATTTGTATAGGAGACGAACACAGAACAAACTATGAAGTGGCGCATGAAACACTGTAAAATATATAATTCAGAAATCTAATTCAAAGTAAATATAATGCGCCTTCTATATCATAGTTCAAAAATTGTTTTAAATTCGATGAATTCGTCTGAGCCCCAGTCTGACTACAAAACGTAAAACAACGTTATGACGACACAATACCTACCGGACAGATAATCTCATACATTTAAAATTAAACACTAAAACGCTAATGTCGTTATCGTCATTCACTTGTCCAACCTCAATCAATAGGTATCAGCGACGATACAATGTTGGGTGGGAGAGTTGGGAGGGAATCGCCAATTGTTTTGTTACCGATATTAATAAACATAATAACGCCTTACAACGCCCACTGCTTGACATAGGCCTACCCCAAGAACCTCCACAACGTCGACCCTGCGTTGCCCGCATCCAACAGCTAACAGCTTATAACCACGGAACTTCTTTTTATAAGATATCTTATAAGATAGCAATGAAAACATGGAAAAAAATACATAACATTATAAAAAAGTAGAAATATATTTTCATTTTCATCAGATATAATTTATAAACCAGACCTTACCATTACCTATCATCATTAAGAGTTTATTTTTAATTATTCCACAATGAATATTATTAACAATAAAAAATTGCCCCGTTCTATTAAAATATCTACTTGAATTTATAACTGAGCTATGCTAATTGGCGTGAACGTGACAAATATCATTATTATTGCCAACCAGTAAGAAAGTGGTATTCCAGTACCTACTTAACAACGGTCCACAAACTCTAACATGCAACAGAATTTTGTCGACATTTTGACAGAAGTATTCAACATACTTTTCGTCCATGCTTTAAATACGTGAAGAAGGCGAAGACAAGTGGTTTATATGCTATTTCGATAGAAGCGATGGCGGTATAATAAGACTAAGAATAGGTATATATGTATACGTATATATGTAGGTTTAGGTGTAAGTTTAAGTATAAGGTACTAATAGATAGCGATGGGCGATTGTAAGTAATAACAATCCGATTATTCGAATAATCTGTTTATCTGACCGCATTTGATAACAAACCATATTCTTCGATAAATTTTCGATTGTGACCGCGTGCGTACGTTGGCGATTGACTGCGCTGCATTAAAACAATCGACCTATCGATTCTTTTGATAGCTGCGATTCTGTGTGTTCGCCTAACTATTAGGCGCGACATCAAACGTATCGATCAATTATATATAATATAGCGAGCCGAGTGATTTTATAATCGGTAAATATATATAAACCGGTTTTATAATGCGTAATTCAATTTAGTATTTAATAATAAATATGTTTTATACCTGAGCATCATATTTGAATATTTATTATTTATATTAAAATAACCTGTCTACTTTTGATGTGATATATTAAAGATATGATAAATATAATGGCTTGAAAATTATAGGGTTTAAATTGCATTAATCTTTTCATTAACACTTAATTGAACTAAAAAATCTTGCTAGGTTTAAAATACAAAGCGGGTAGCCATTAAATTAAATATTATAAAAAATCTTTGAGGTCTTTGAGAGACAACTGACAACTAATTAACTATGCACACTTTTTTTCTTACGTATGTTGAATACATAAATCAGTGTAATAGATTTTAATTCATTAATATCCTATTCCTATAATATATTGATTGGTATACTGTAATTTTGGCAAGTGTCTTGAATTCTATCTGTGTTTACATTATTGAAATTGCAAAGTTTGTAAAATCTAACCAAAGCAATAACAGCAAAAGACATGTTTTCTAGAAATGCAAGGAATGGTAATAGTCTGATCTTAGAACTAGTGCCAAAAAAGCACACTTTACAAAAAAATTGTTATTACATGTGAATCTCAAAATAAAATTTCCCAAGCTATAAGGGAATAACCTTTCAATAAGTTTGAGTCTCAGCTACATAAGTGGCTAATAGATAAACTATTCCAGTTATGGATTAAAAAAAACTTATTATAAATTTTAGTTAAATAAATGATGTGCATCTCATTGTGATATCTTTTTCTATTATGTTTTAAACCTATATTTAATTTTTTCTGACCATGTAATCTTTTCTTTTTTTATTTAATAAATAATTAAAATCAAAAACAAATAATTAGCTATAGCTGTGACGGTGACGTTACTTGAATAATAATAATAATAATAATAATAATATAATATGATGCTGTTCATTTTTATTTTATTTTTAATTATTATATCTATTTTTGATGAAATATTTATTAAACCAATGGTAGACATTTTTTTTTACTTTTAAATGTTTCTTGCATTTTTTTTTCAATGCTGTTTTTTCGAATATTTATGCATTTTCTAGTCGATTTTTATAGTTTTTTTCAATTAACAGTAGTTTATGATACTGTTGCATAATAAGGGTTCTTATAACATGAGTGTGTTTTAAAAAAACGAGCCGTAGGCGAGTCTTTTTATAGTATCACACGAGTGTTATAAGACCAAGTTATGTACAGTGTCATACACTACTTTATCTACTCTCATACTTTAATACATAAAACAATATTGCAAACAAAACCAAACTTTGTTTAAATATTGAAAAGATTTTTTAAATGTCAAATGTTGGCGCCAAGGTGCAAACATCGATTGCGCATGCGTGTGGCGTCGGTCGCCGCGGACTCGTTCATTGAAACCTTTT
Source organism: Calamotropha paludella (assembly GCA_927399485.1). Classification (NCBI taxonomy): domain Eukaryota; kingdom Metazoa; phylum Arthropoda; class Insecta; order Lepidoptera; family Crambidae; genus Calamotropha; species Calamotropha paludella. The sequence goes on along the minus strand of OV656803.1, from coordinate 23,161,933 downwards.
TAAAGTAGAGGTTCAACCTCCTTGGTCCAGCTGGAGGTTGTATAGGTGTATCGTTATGATTAAAAAGTTATATTATGTTACAGGTGTCCATACAAGACCTGTATCAGAGTAGATAAAATAATTTATCTACTCTAATACTATAATACAAAGATTCTAAAACTGAAAACAAAATGCTTATGACAAACATTACGTACAGGCCAAAAATAATAAAAAAAAAGTTTCATTACGATACAGGTCTTGTATGGACACCTGTAACATAATATAACTTTTTTATCATAACGATACACCTATACAACCTCCAGCTGGACCAAGGAGGTACGACCGACGCAACACGCATGCGCAATTGATGTTTGCACCTTGGCGCCAACATTTGACATTTAAATAAATTTGTTGTTATATTCAGCGTTTTATTTGCAATATTGTTTTACATATTATAGTATGAGAGTAGATAAAGTAGTGTATGACACTGTACATAACTTGGTCTTATAACACTCGTGTGATGCTATAAAAAAACTCCCCTACGGCTCGTTTTTTTAAAACACACTCATGTTATAAGAACCCTTATTATGCAACAGTATCATAAACTACTATTATCTTATTGGTAGACGTTTGAAATTATGTATTACATAATTTAAGTTGGCATGCTATATTTATATGGCTAAATAGGTTACTAAGCGTGAAAATTGCTACTGATCAGTGCAACACCATTTTATACCACCCTATGTAATGCAAAAAAGATATTCTATTCAATATCAAAAGCTAACATCAGTTTTTCTACATGTTAGGGAAAACGAGATATATTAGGTCGGTTAAAAAGCCTTTTTTCATATATGTAGTATGTTTTAACTTGTAATTGATATTTCATAAAAAGAATCAAATTAGGCAAATTTTGTTTTCATTATTTTTCATTTGTTTTTCTTTCTGTCAAAATGAGCGAATCGAATGAAGAAATTAGATACATTTTAAAATTTTATTACAAAAAAGGAAAATATGCTACGCAAGCCGCGAAAAAAAAATTGAGACGTTTATGGACCTAATGCAGTGTCAGTAGTACAAAGTTGGTTTAAGCGTTTTCAATCCGGAAATTTTGATGTCTAAGATGCACCTCGCTCCTTTCGCCTTATTACGGATAAAATGGACGCTATTTTTGTAAAAAACTAAAAAAGTGGAACAAGATCGGCATATCAGCAGTTACGACATTGCTGAAGAACTGGGAATTGCCACAAAACAATTAAGACCCATTTGAAAAAGCTGGGTACAGAAAAAAGATCGATATTTGGGTGCCACACGAACTAACTGAAAGAAACCTAATGAACCGTGTACTCATTTGCGATTATTTATTGGGACGTAATGAAACCGAACCGTTTTTGAAGAGATTGATAACTGGTGATGAAAATAGAGTAGTGCCAAAACTACTTGTTGTGTTTTTCGATCAGAAGTTCCAAAATTTCTACAGCAACGGGATATGTCTCTACCTATAGTCTGTCTCAATCCAATTTAATGAAAATGTAAACAAAGACGCCATTATTGCGACTATAGTTATCATAAATCACTAGGCACTAAACATAGTGATGTGGTAAAAATTAAACCATTTATGATTCGATCAATCAATTGATTGCTTCGATTAGATTAATTGAACAATATTATGTTGGAGCTTTGTGTTAGCGGAGTTTATTTTTATTCTGAGTGTCGGATAAATTCGGTCGGGCATTTGTTCTCAAACCTCGAGAGATGGCGCTATTCATCGCGATTATAGAGAAATGAAATGCTTAGATTGAACCGAGTAGAAATGACTTATTTTTTTTAAATTTCACATAAAAATCAATCTATGAAGAAAAAAGGTAGCATCATCCAGCTAGCTCCATTAAAGCTGTTGAAAAAACACCAGTAGAAGTGAAAACTCCCAACCCAATGCGCTTCCTATCGAGAAACTGGTACCTATATCTCATTGAATGCTCACCTTTTTACCATTACAGTTTTTTTTTAAATCTGATTGGAATAACGCATTTAGATGTTGTCCAAAAATTCCACGATTATGGCTTTGTACTAAGTTATGACATTTTATTTATTTATTTAATTCTTTATTGTACATCAACAGCAAAAGACGGGCTTTATGTCCTTAGTCTTTTTTTACGAGTCAATCTCAGTAGGGTGATGTGGAGATAAGTAGCATGGTAGGGTGCACATGCACAACCAATAGAGAGCAGCAATACCTGCAAGATATTTTTCAATTCGAGTAAGTAAATAAAAATCATTGTCATCATCCAAGTATTTTTTGCATTTTATTATCAATACAAAATTGACATAAAGTAACCATATATTTAGTATTAAAGTTAGACAAATTTAATATTGACTTCTTAGGTTTTGAGGTGTATAACTCATTGAAATGAAACACTTATGGATAATAAAGCCGTCATTTATTTACACAAAAAGAAACAATTTCTCACCCCGCGACCACGGCACCTGCAAAGTTGTTGAAACGTCGGAAACCAAATAAACCAAAAAACCTAAAATTAAAGCACGGACTCGAAAATCAACTTTGAGTGTTAATAAATAACGCGTTAATTATTCGTGTTTCATTTCAATAGACAAATTCAACTTTTTCTTTTTAGTTTTCTTTGTCCGATTCCGATTCTGTGTCCTCTGATGAGTCGGAGACCACATTTATAATAAACGGGGTGGCAACATTGTCGGTGGCATCATCAATTATTCCATCCAAGGACATCATTTTTTTTCTTCTTTTATTACGTGCGCTATGCGTTTGGCCCACTCGTTTCTACCCATTCAAAAAAAAATTTGCCCAGAAATAGTACCTAAAATATGTTAAAAATTGTTCTAAGTTTTAAATTGTACCAAATTCTATAATTACACCAACAAATTACTAACTCAATTTTACAGAGCCCAAATTATACCAAATTAGTACCGAATATACAAAAAACAGTCACACTGCTTATGATTGTGACAAATGTTATTATTATTTTAAATGAAATACCGGTAATTATCGGTTTAAAAAATCCGGTAAAATTTGGGGCCTACTTAGGATTTATAAAAATCGTGAAAACTATAACTATTGCTTTAACTCTCACTAGAATTATTTTACTTAAGGTTACATAGTTAGCCAGCCATAACTTACCCAAGACTATATATTTTGAAGTATTTGAGATTTTTGTGATATTTTTAGCAGTAAAGCCAACAAATGATATTTTATCTCCAATAATGACAAGAAGCTGAGAATTACGTCCCGACAGCGGTTTGCCAACACTGACGAATTCATTGTTCGGATCGCGTTATTATCAGTTATCATCACTCACAGGTATAATTATCACGTATTTATCTTTACCATACATCCATGACTAATTACCTATTTATTACAATACCTGTGCGTCTTCGATTCATAATCGATTTAATTGAAGTATTCACTGAATTGAGAGATAGACTTTTACGGTCAAACACTGTGCGAACACAGATTAGACAATTTTTTCCTTGGATTAATAACATCACTTTTCGTATTAAGTTTTTCAAATAAATTTTGAATTTGTTAAACAAACTATGATCTTTGGAAGAAATTAGTGAGATACATGTTGAAATCTTCTTCTTACTTCTTCTTGAGCTCTTGAACGCGATAGCGAGCGGAGCTGTGTTCGACTTACCTTCAATTTTTATTTGTATTATCTACCTACCCCCAACTTAGTGCAGAGAGTGGCATCACGTAAGCGTAACTACATGAGTCAATATAAGTATTTCTTCTTCTTTTTTTTACAGGTGTTACTAATCTTTTCGTACGAATCACTCGTATAATTGTGATAGAACTTCACTTTCAGGAAAATTCGTTAAATAATCAATATATTTGATGATTAAACTGGTAATAAATAAATAGAATTAAAAAAAGATTTTTAATAACCACGTATTTATAAGCGGACTAAAAAGAAGAAAATATTAGGGGTTAAAGTATGAAATTGCCGATTTGTACTGAAAATCTATATTGTTTATTTTTTAAATTTTTAACAAATTTATTTAATCAAAATAGTTGCCATTATTATCTATACATTGCTGCCATCTAATGGGAAGGTCATTAATGCCTTTGCGATAGAATTCCGACGATCTAGACTGCACAAACTGTGTGAAAGCATTTTGTACTGCCTCCTGGGAAGAAAACTTCTTGTCACGTAGATAATTGTCCAAATCACGAAAAAAATGGTAGTCCGTTGGAGCAAGGTCTGGTGAATACGGAGGATGACGAATGGTTTCTAACTGCAGTTCCTGAAGGGTCAAAATGGTTTCTCGTGCTGTGTGAGGTCTCGCGTTGTCGTGGAGCAATAATGGTGAAGATCGATTCATGAGTCGGGGCTGTTTTACTGCTAGTTTTGTCAACATGGTTCGGAGTTCGGCACAATAGACATCTGCCGTTATTGCTTGACCAGATCGGAGAAAACTATAGTGAATAACACCATGCTGAGACCACCAAACAGTTACCATTACCTTTTTATTGGTAAGTTTTGCTTTAGGACACTGTTGTGGCATTTGACCTGGGGTCAGCCATTGCATTTTTCTTTTCCGGTTATCATAAAGAATCCACTTTTCATCACATGTTACAATTCGATCCAATATTCCTTCATTTCTGTACCGGTTCAACAAGGCAACACAAGTTTCAACACGCGTTTCTTTCTGCAGATCAGTCAAATCATGAGGCACCCATTTTTCGTATTTTTTTATTTTATTGATTTGACGCAAGTGAGTCAATATTGTGGGTAAGGTAACGTTAAACCATGCCGCTAATTCCTGGGTACTTTGACTAGGATCGGCTTCCACTATCTCTCTTAATTCATCGTTATTTACCTGTGTGGGCGGTCTTCCTCGTGGCTCGTTCTTTAAGTCGAAATTTCCATCACGAAAGCGTTTAAACCAAAATCGCACGGTGCGTTCATTAGTAGACCCCTCTCCAAACGCAGCATTGATATTGCGGGCTGTTTCTGCCGCGTTAGTTCCGCGTCGGAACTCGTATTCAAAAATAACTCGAATTTTCGCAGTATCCATCTTTCTTGTCTAAATTGAATAACAAAAACAATTGAAAGTCGATATTCAAATGTTTTACATTTTTTAAAAAAAGAACATCATAGAAACCATTTAAAAAAAGTTTCATTCGAAAACCTCAAACCATGAAGATTCTATGTCAATTCAAAGAACCTATTGCAATAAAACGGCAATTTCATACTTTAACCCCTATTATTTTACTTTCCAGAAATGTGATGGAAATTTCTTTTCCCGGAATGATAAAAATTTCAAAGATGTATGTTCAAGTACTATGATGTTATATGACTAAAAACGTGGGGCGGGCGGTTTTCAGGCTTAACTAATTTAATTCACTAATTTCCTAACTCGTTATTTGCATTCTCTGAAGTGACTCCCGTAAGGTGTTTTCATTCATAGAAAAGGCCTCTGCCTTAGCAATAGAATATGTATATAGAAGTAACTAAAAACGTTAAAACGGATAAGTTTTTTTGTCGTTAATCAATGAAAATGTTATTACCCCTGTTAATACCAACCTAACCCTGTAAAAACTGTTATTAAATAGTTTCCTTCCTATATGAACATGGCGCGCAAGAATTCTTTAAAACCAATTCAATATTAAACAAATGAATTTCCGCAATAAAGACACTTGCTGGTTACGTTTACAGACGTATTTATTGTCTCAAGTACTATTTATTATAAAATCTCGATATATGAACACTACTGAAAAAAATAATACGTCTTTGTTTACCAGTTAGAAACGTGAAATGAATTAAGAATGAAAATTTTTAGATTTGCAATTCCATTAGTAAACACAAACATCAGTAAGCAGAGCGCAAGCGGACATAAAAATGAAAAGAAACTATCGGAGATTACAAGAATAATGAGATCGCATTTGATTTGCCAGATTTATCTAAACCCATTTTAACAATAAGTTTTTAATATAAGCCGCCTATAAAGCAGCTCATTTGTATTAATATTTGCCTACATATTAAATTGAGAATATACTTTTCGTGATGTGAATGTCGTCCGGTTGGTTTTCGGACTAAGGGTCCGTTCACACAGGCCGGCTCGGAGAGGAGAGCAGATTCTAATCACGTTTTAGTATTTGTAGTGAGGTTTATTTACATGTGCACTGCTTTTGTCATTCAGAATGCTTGAACGCGCTTGGTGTGAAATAATAACAGAAGCTGACCAGCTCCGATCGCGTACTTTTTCTTATTCGCGCAGCCGTTCGACTCCGATTGCATGCTCTTTCTCGCTCGCGCAGCCGATCAAAAAATCTTGCTAACAAATATTTTTCTTCATCGGAGCTATTTAAATCAATGTTCCAAAAAACACACGTTAACACCGAAAGCAAAAATTGGACTGCGTGAAATACTGGTACTGCCTTTGTAGTGTATCTATCCGGCTATCGGCTGCTAGTGCATCCGACCGGCAGCGAGTGCATCCGACCGGCTCCGAGCGCATTCGCTTTCAGATCGCTTCCAGCCGGTCTATGTGAAATAGTTGGCGGCTCCGCTCCGACCAACTCCAAGCGTATACGATCCGGTCTGTGTGAAAAGAAAAATGCGCGCCGATGCTCTCCGAGCCGTTCTGTGTGAACGGACCCTAACGGCTCATTATGCTTAATGTTTTATAACAAGTTGCTTCTTTGACGTGTTAAATTTAGTTGCAAATTAGCCTACATCACTTTTAACAGGTTGACGCCAAGACAACTTGCGTTTTTAAACATAAGCAGAGATAGTCATGTGTGTAAATTTTATATTAATATAACAGAAATAAAACAAACTTTATGTGATGGGCAGGTGTTACAATAATTGTTCGTTACGTAAGCGGGACTACGTGCTGCGGTCCGTTGTCGGACGATTAACCATGGGATCGCCTGAAAGTTACATAATGTACGCCTTTGGTGTCACATTATTATCTCATTCGTATACGTAATTATTTTTTTAGTTGTGTTACTAGGTATTTTGTGGATACTTAAGTGATCAAATAGAAAAAACAGCAACTAAATAAAAACAAATTTATATCAAAGGACACGGCCGCGAAACCAAACGATACACGAAATGAAGCTACATAAAAGAATCACATATTTCAACTAGTGGTTAATTGCGCAGCGGTGAGGACGTTAAATAATTAGACCAGGGATCGGTCTTCATTTGTGATCAAAGTTTTAGTATCTCATCTTCACACATGCTAGGAAATTCACGTTGAGCAGTTGTTTGCGGCTGCATCTTCAGACGTCAGCACCTACTATTCCACATTGGGCCTGCGTAAATCTCCATAACTAAAAAAAATCCTAAGGTATGGTTTCATTGAAAGGAAGAGGTTTCGGTAAGGATATTTTACACATTGTATGTTTTAAAATAGTGCTCAAGTGGTCCGTGGATAATGCTTGAATGTACAGTCGACAGCACAACAACCTATACACCCAAAAGAAAGATACACAAGAGCATCAGGTAAATCCTAACCTCAAAGTGTGTGTACTTTCTTTGAAGTAAGCAAGGCCTTATTAATGTTTAATTATAATGGAAAACTATCGATAGTCATCGTAAATGTGGGATAGTTTTTAGACCTTATCAGCAACAGAAAAGGTTATACAGAATAAAAAAATAGTTGAGTGTAAAATGCCTGTTAACTGTGCCATTTTCTATCTGAGCCATTTTCTATTTTAAAAGATTTTTGTTTAAACTTTGATTTACCATATAGCTAGAGTTGATAAATGTTATGCCAAAAAGATGCTAAAATCCATAGAAATTACTTAAACGGCTTAGGATGTTGCATAGCAGTTCTTTAATCAAAGCATGTTTATATTGTATTTATAATTAAAACATCCTTAAAGAGATGCTCTCCTCTTAAATTCCAAAAATATTTTATGCATTGCTAACAAAAAAATGGGAATTTATAAAAATATATATTCCTTGAATTTAATTAATGGTTATTAAAGGCGCGCAGCGGGACAACATTATGCAATGACTGGGTGTAGTAATAAAGCGAGAGATTCAACACGGCCGCGCAATACTTGGAGCGGCGCGTGCGATGGTATGCGCTCTTAAATATGAACACATTACATTATAAAGGTTTTATAAAAAATATTTTGCAGACATGAACGTAGTAAGTAAAACTTACTATATAACCACTAATACTATCGGTATATACTACACATATTTAGTATACTTGAGTAGATTGTTGTCGTTTCGTTTGTTGTCCCCAAACTATTAGACAATTATCTTAAAGAAAAATAAAAGCAAAACGAAAATTCCATATTATCACGCTTTTACAATAGTGTGGTATTATACTCGGTAATATGAACATAACTAAGTATACCTTTCTTTTTCCACGAAAAGAATTAATCATAAGGCGAGTATAAATTTTTTCCTCGATACTAATATATTGTTATTTTTTAATAGGTTATTTATATACGTGATGAATAATTTTGGTATTTAATACTATTAATGATTATTTTATGATCGTATTTAAATCTATAGTTACAATATACATACTTAATACAAATATACGGAAACACTTCCGAAATTAGCAAAAAATTGTGCGTTTGTTTTTTGTTCGGTAATTCATAATTTGTTACATAATAATTGTGGAAATAAGAATAAAACACTTTTTTACGGATGAAACGGATTTCGACTCCTTTTGAAAAAGGAGTCGAAACGTCAGGGTTAAATATGCGCAAAAATCCGTAAAAAGTGTTTTAATTTAATTTTAATAATTGTAATGTGCGCGGAAGTGTAAGAACTAAATTGTGGAAATTTTAAAAATCATACTACAAAAACGCATGCAACTCGCACGAGATAGCTGTGTACATTTAAACAAAAAACAGTAGCAATTACATTGCCACTAGTATTGCTACGACAGTATCTGGTTGATAAAAATTAAGAAAAAAGCAACCGCATGGTGTACAAATAAAATATCGGTGATTGAGAGTTTTATTCGCGAAGCAAGCACAGTAAACAAATATAAATACTACAAACTTGCTATCTATAGACTGGCTGTTAGATGCATTCAAGAAATGCGTAGACTGTATTATTCGCTATTATTTAAAGCAACGAGATAAATAAAAAAAACGTTTCTTCGAATATATTAAGCTAAAAATTATAGCAATAAATAGCAGTTTATTCTCTATCGATTGATTTAACCTGTAATGTATAGTAAAGTAGAACAACTCCTCCCCAGATTTGGAGGAAGCATTCGTCCAGCAGTGGACGTTTTTAGGCTAAAATGATGATGATAATCATAAGAAAAATTAAAACATCGTGAAGAGTTGTGCGCTTATATTGACCAACAGTAAGTGAGCGGAAACAGGTTTATGATAAACATAATATTGTGTTGCCAACACTCTCTAGCGATATATAGCGGTGGTGGCGTAGACCGATGCATACCTGTATAGCCCAACAGCCGCTTGGCGCATTTTTACTTTAGTCCTTGTAATTACTTTGGAATGTAGGTACCTATCTAAAGGTGTTTCTATAAACAAAATTCATTGTTTTAAAATTAAGCACATTAGATAAGTTATAATTTATAACTATAACTTATAAAACATGCGAAGGTAAAAATAAAGTTTGCGTATTCGGCCAAACAAATGTCGTTTCCATTTGCTTATCAACCCGCGAAGTCACAACGTCGACCGTTGTGTTCGTGTAGCGTGGCTCATCTACACTACGAATATTACAAGAAATTATTGTTTGTGAGTTTGGATGTAGGAGGCATCTCCGGTTCTATTTAGCCGATTTGAAAAATACTTTCACCAATATTTAGAATGATCATGTAGGGTAAACGTAGGCTATTTATGTATTATCCAGCTTTACGTGATAAGCGTAAAAGTCGACGAAAAAATGAGAGAGAATTTGTAGCATTCAAAACTCTCTGGTGTTAAGTCGGGACTAAAAAATAATTCAACCTTTCCCAGGTTCCGCCCGACATCAAAGACTGTTAGTTTTTTCTCGTAACTTTACTATTTACTATAAAGAACATCAGAATCGGAATCGATTTGTTAGTCCCAAAAACCTTTGCTAATATAATTTTTAGTCGCTGAATAATGGCTTCAGTGGCACGTAGTCTTGTCAGCCCTACTTCTAGAGTGAGTTTTAGAGCCGTGACAGAAGCCATATTTCATTTGCATCTTACTTGCCTACAATTGGAAGTTACTTAAGTATAACTATTTTAGGAAGGGTTTTATGTAATTTTAATATATATATATATATATAGAGGTTTTAATTTTACAGCACGTGATAGTATAAGACATGAAATTTGGCCACGTTATCATCCGTAAACATAATGATTATAGTAAAAAACTAAAGACACTTAAGGTGACGGAGAAAAGAATATGAAACAAAATAGAGATGTTAACGTTAATACACAAACTGATAAACTATGTCTTTAGTTATTTGTAATCTGAAATTCTTATCAATATACATTTGTTTATCATTGAAAAAATTATATAGATTCTGCACAATATTTTGGGACAAGTTAGTACTTGTCGTATTAAAAAACAGGAAATCTTCAGTTAGACTTAGTGTTTTTAATAATAAAATAGCAGAATTTTTACAGTATGTTTAAATACGGAGGTGAATTTTTGGAACACCTGTCTTTATTTCAATTTTCCATTATACTAAATAAGAGATTCTGTTCGAGCTGGGCGAGCCGGACGTCAGGGCGGGCGGCTAGTGATTTATATATATTACGTAGGAACGCTAGTCTAATATTTAAGCAACAGGTTGGCGTACTAAGATGCACCTACACATTAACTTAACCCACACGTAGCATGTCACGTAAGTTAGGTAAACTGCTTATTATTTATTTTTCTTTTTTTACAACTATTAGTATCACGTTTGTCAAAAAGTGCGTCTCGCACTTGGCCAGTTTTTTTTAGATATAGCGTGTAAGTTCTTGCAATATATATTTATATAAAGCGAATTGTTCATTAGGCAAAATTTGGTACGCAACACTTCTGAAATGTGGCAAAAACACCCACAGCCAGTCCAGACATTAGCTGTGGACCGACAGTATAGCTAAACAAAATTTTGGCGTTGATGGGCTAAGCGCTGATTAACATTATCCTTAGTAAATATTGCCCAATAAAGTAATTTATAAATGTTACTCACCAACGCATCTGGTTTTCCTGAGATCTACGGCGCAGACAGCAGCATCTTTAGCGGTGTAGTAAACGAGCACTCTGCGGATCAGCATCACCCATGACCCATGCCATTCTCCAGTCACGCCCTCCTGCGTATTGTAACAGTGTGATCGTAAATATTTGCCTATTCTTTTTATCAAGAATCATATAAATTTACATTTTTTTAATACCTATTACCGTTAGACCCGTTTGTAGTCCGGTCAACAAGTTGAAAAACGTGAAAAATAGAGATAAAGCTCCTAAAAATATGAGCAATAGCTCATTGGATTCTGAATAACTTCTAGCAAAATTATGTGAAAAACTATATATTACTGCACGGGAAAAATTGCGATTGTTATTAACAAAATAAGAAAAAATATATAACCGTAGTAAGAATTTCTTTAGAACAAATTGTTAAGTTAACAAACAATGAAAATATTGATAAAAATATTATTAACCTGTGGTGAAATGCCAATTATGATTTTTAAAGAGAAATCATTCCATAACCAATTTATTTAAGCAATCGAAATAAAATAACGATTATAAACAATAAAAAAATAAAGTTTTTGTAATAAATATTTTGCCAAGACAACAAAATGGTAAAAAGAATTTAATTTATATAATAAACTTATTTATTCGTTTATAAACAATTTCTTAACAAGTGATGTAATTTTTTTCAAACGTTACTTAATGCCATTGTCGGATGCGAAAACAGCAATAATATAACATTTCTTAAAAAAAAATTATAACATTTCTAGGACTTTTCATTTTTTGTTAACTTTAAAAAATATTATAAACAAAAGAATATATCGCACATACTGTGCTATAACGTCACTTATGTAATTTCAGACAAAACTGAACTGAGTATGAGAAAATACTCGTACCCACAGAACTTATAATATGAGATCCTCTTATTATAAGTTCTGTGCTCGTACCTCTACTCTACCTCATTACTTTGCTTGCTTTTACTCTTAAATGAAGTTCAAAGTTGTAGCTTAATTATTTTATTTGTTTAGCCGAGAAAAACTATATGTTTTAAGGATGTTCAATTTTTAAATACTCCCCCTGAAATATTACACCATTTGCATAAGTGAAGTTATAGCACCGTATGTGCAATATTTATAATAATAATAATATTTTATTTCACCTCGCTATTAAAAGTCGTGTAGACATAATTTGATGAGCATAATAATGGTGAATTTTGCATTCAGAACATATTGTAATGTTAAAGGTAAAATAGAGGTCGCTAAACTAATGTTTAATGTAAACATTTTGATCGATGATCTTCCAACATCGTTCAAACATATTTTTAATGTATTCTTGCTTTTTTTTTATGTGAAATTTTCAGTCAAATTTCCAAACAAGCGAACATTCTAAATGATTTTATATTTAATCTTAATCTGAAAATGGATAATGAAGGTTTGGATTATTGAATTTACGTTCCGAGAATTTCAGATTGAGATCGCTTTGACATGAAGCGTAGTAATGACATATGTAGCCCTAAACAAGTTTATGTTGTGATGTTTCTAGTAGTCATATATTATAAATAAATAAATATTTCCTACATTCACACTAATTAGCCTAGCCCAAAGTAAGCACTGTAAGGCCTGTGTTATGGATACTAGGGTAACGGATAGACATACATATATGACACATAGATATGTAATATTCATAGAAATATATATGAACACCCATGATTCAGGTACAAATGCTCGTATTCATCATACAAACATCTGCCCCTACCGGGAATTGAACCCAGGACCGTCGGTGCGAAAGACAGGATCGCTACTGTTGCACCAAACGGTCGTCAATTTCCAAAAAACTTGTTAACTATAAAATAACAGAGTCTCCTTTAAGCGTCTCTGATCTCATATATGTCGCCCATAAGTACCTTTACTTATTTCCATCCTAAAAACTAGAAGAACGTTACCATTTTTAGAAATAACACAAATAATTGCAAAAATATATTCACAACTTGCCATGGCGGCCACTGTGTATTGGTCATATCCAAATAGCGCGCATTGATATTAGCTTTAATTAAATAATTAAGTAATTATTTAATTACTTCACTATGAAAGTAACTCAAGTAAGTACTTCAACACTTTTTTTATTGGAATATTCAGAGGAACTAAGTAACCTGACAAGACGATTTCATAATTCCAATAAAGTTATAAATTCAAAACAATTCACGCTATTTTTTTTGAGCCGACTTGTACTGCTTACATTTATGTCACCCGACTCACATAATAACAAAAAATTAAATGTTCAGGCATGAGGAGTTTTAAACCATCAGCCAAAACATATGTTTTAAGTTATCTGGAACTTTTAATATCTAAGTAAAAAAGCAATCCCATTAATTATGGTGTAGATTTTAAGGCTATCTAAAGTATTATATTTAAGGCTATCTAAGGCATTGATCAACATATATAGGTCCTATACTTCAATATAAACATTAATTGTGCATGGAGGTTTTGTCCGTTTTGCAATTGGTGCCAATTTGACACGGCAAATACTTGAATAAGAAATGTATTAGATATGGATAGCATTGTTTGTTATTCACAGATATTAAATAATCGAATGCCAATATAGACACCAACGTCATCAAGAGGGCATAGGCTAACTGCATGATCGTATTTTGCTAAACTCCGTTCATGCAAGCAGGACACTCGCGTGTTTATACTGTTATCTGTCTTGTCAGCGGTAAAGCATATAACAACTGCCAAGCTTAAATCAACCTAAACACATCGAGACAAGATTTACCAATTAATGGACACTATGATTCACCATGCAAATAATGTTTTTCGATGACAATGCGAGCTACTGTATTTAAAAACAGAATGTCTCCCAGATATTGAATTTCATACTAATACATTAAGCTTACATCGAAGTATATTTTATTTTCCTTATTACATAGTAGTAGTAGTAGTAGTAGCAACTAGGTATATAAGTCAACCGTTGTAAATTTTTGCTTTTGTTCAAAACCGTTTGGTATTCAGAATAGCCTGAATTTCTATACCGCTTTCTTTAAAGTAAATATATAAAAGCCGGACTAATAAAAAGTACAGCCTAAAACAAAGTCGAATACAAGATTAAACGTACAAGCATTCGAGATAGCGGAATGGCTACAATAATTAAAATATTACGTCAGTATGTTTACAGAAAACCATACATTTTGCGGCACGTCCACTATTGGCACTAGTATTTATAAACTAATACATACTTACTGGTAACAATAGTCAAATACGTTACATTTTAATTTATGAATACCTAGTTACGTACTGGTTAAAACCTTCAAATACTTAATACCTATATCATGTTTTTTCAAGGATTATTTTTGCTCAAGGGCAGTTAATTAGTGCTTGTCAGATCATCCCCAAATCCATTGCGAAATCACATGGAGGCTGTCGGTTTAGCAGTGATAAAATGCTAATCATCAACCGGCTAATGCAGTCAGTTTAAAGTCAAAGTTTATACTTTACAACTTATATTTTACTACTTATCAATTTATTAAATGCTTCACTCCAAGGCTCTGTGGCAGTTAATATGACTTTAGTCAAAGCAAAACATGAGAACATGCTCGCTAGGCGATAAAATTCTGCTGAACATTTTAATATACCTATACACACAAATAGTCAAAGACAGAACAATAAAGTCAATGACCTTGAGATAGCACCATCCGCAGCGCGTGTATTCGGCCGTATACTTTGTAGGGAAGCCTGAAGTAAGGTGTTCCACTATTTTCTGCACCCAGTTCCGCCGTTCGGATGCACTTGCACAACTGAAGAGAACTTTTCGCGGTGTACTCTTCGCTCCAGAGCTCACCATCAATTCAAAACAGTATGAATTGCTAGTTGTGCTGTTGAACAATTTTTAGATTTAATGACTATACATATAATAAAACAGTAAAATTCGTGTGTAGTTTGAATAAATTTACCAAATAACTTGTGTGGGCGATAAAATAAGAAGGACAACTGAAAATCACATTTTTTAAAGTGTGTATATACTCTTTGACATCCGAAACTACTGTACGGATATTCTAGCGATAACAAGTACATTTATTCCTGCTTGAAGAAACATTTAGGCTTTCTTTCATTAAAAATTAATGAAAAAATCCTTAAGATTCTACATCGGAGTAGTATGACAATTTTAAATTTGTATAATAACTTGTAACTGGCTTAAGTACTAAAACCATTTAGTTGGCTTTAAAGTTTTCCAAAATGTAAAATGTTGTTTTACATTTGTGTGTTTCCAAAAGAAAGAAAAATAGATGATAAGAGAAAATGTGATCGCCATTTAATCGCCGCTCGCGCATTAAAAATGCATAGCAAATGTTACTAGCAGGTTCAAATCAAAAGGCTACAAAATTACAAATTAACCATTATTTTATAGGTGATGTATCACCTATTTATGAATGTGAAAAAAAGTTTTTACAAGGGTGCATAAAAAACCGAATATCATGCAAAGTCGCGGGCACCAGCAAGTGTTTAAAAGAGGGACACCAGATCATGCCATACCTATTTTAAGTCATTATCCATATATATACTCGGCGTCACAAAAATCGCACCTTTTCATAAAACGGTTTTAATCATTAATAGCTCTTAGTATATAAAAGAAATGTAATACAATATGATACCTAGTGAAAATACATTTAATTACCTTAAATTTAACAGTCATTAGATTTAATTAATTAATCAGGACTCTTGAATACTGGACGTCAAAGTGATTACTGGTTCAGCACCCTGCTAAATGAGAACACACGACAACACCTACAAGAAATCCTCAGAAATGGATACTACTCCTGAAGAAGCTGCTTAAGTGATCGCGCTACTGCAATCAGAGATGCGGCAGTGTGACGTTGCTCAGCAACTGAATTTAAGCCGTTCCTAGGTCCATCGAGTACGCCAGAGGTTCGAGGCAACTGGAGGCTATATCAGGGACCTGGGTCACAACGATGTACCTCTGAAAGAGACTATCGCTTTATCGTCTCTTCATCATTGCGATATCGGTACACCAACGCTGTAGATTTTCAACAGCAGCTCCGCTCAGTTCTAGGGGCTTACTGTTGCACTGTAAGAAGAGAGCTGCGAAAAAAGAAAATCGCGGTCCACAGAGCTGCTGCTGGTCCGAAATTGACTGCACAAAATCGAAGAGACCGACTGCAGTTCACCCGCGACCACATTGACTGGACAATAGAGCAGTGGAGGACTGTTGTCTTCTCAGATAAGACAAGAATATGACTCTATTGACTATTGACGACAGGCGTAGAAGAGTTTACGAGCGTAGAAGAGTATAGAAGACGGGAGGAACGTTTTACGCAAGCCTGTATTAAAAAGACGGTTGAATACGGAGGTGCATGTTCTGGGGTGGCATGTCAATCGATGGCAAACCCGACCTTATATGCGTTTCCCGGACTGGAGGTGCTCGCAGGCAAGGCTCTCTAACATTACAGAGATCCTGGAAGAGCACGTGGTCTTGTCTTGATAATTGTTCGTGACTACCTGCAAGATGTCGGGATCACTGTTATGCGATGGCCAGCGTGAAGAAGCAGACCTGAACCTTTGGGATGACATGAAACGACGGGTTCGGGCAGGTGACCCAGCTCCAACCACCCTACAATAGCTTCAAGAGGCCGCCTTGGAAACATGGGACCGTATTCCACAGGTCTATGATGGAACGGACAGAAACCATTAGGGAGTGGCAACACTAGGCTTTAGATTAAGTTCAGACTATTCAAATAACTGTATTTTCTTTTGTTTAATTATTTGTTGTTCATTACATTAGGTTATTTTATTAATAGCTATTCTGCAGAATCATAATGAATTATATGTTTCTGAAAAAACATTTAACTACCTTTCTATTGATATATCATTGTTAAATAATAGTAGTTAATTAATAAGGGAAAAATAGGTCCGGAAAATATTTTTTAAGAGGTGCGATTTTTGTGACCTTGAGTGTATTTTTGCACACTTATTCAGAACTACGAGGGTGGGTCAAAAAGTTCGCCGAATGGAGGGTAAAAAGTAAGAAAGCACAAAATTATTTTTCCTTCTCACTGTATTCCCCCTTAACTCTAATACATTTATTAGACCTATCAATTAATTTATTAATACCTTCGAAAAAAAAATATTTCTCTTTGTCGTCAAAATAGGCCGAAATTGCGCTCTTCACATCTTCATCGCTGGAAAATTTCTTCCCTCGAAGCTCTTTTTTTCATTTTTGGGAACAAATGATAATCACTTGGGGCTAAATCTGGGCTAAAGGGAGGATGTTCCAAGATTTCGAAGCCCACTCTTTGAACAGCAGCTTGCGCGAAACTCAACTTTCTCCATGTTGAAAATTTTCTTCCGGATTGACTTGTTGATTGATGTGTAGCTCAGGTAATTATGATCTATTTTTTTGAAACTAAGTATTTATACTCTTAATGAGTGTCACAACTAGTGCAGGTAGTAAAAAGTCACCTTTCCCCCCTCCATGCCCCTCATTCCGCGAACTTTTTGACCCGCCCTCGTATCAAGCTACTATTTTAGGCCTTAGGTTTGTATCAAAGCAAACTGCTAAACCAATGCCATGACAATTATTAACGAAAGATGTTTAGTTTCCACAACAAATTATGCATATTTCATTTTTTAACACATCTTTTACTTAATAGAAATTCCAACAAACAGTTTTCTCCCACCAAGACCAAACATGCTGCTTGCAGTAGATATAAAAGCAGTGAGCTTAAATCGCGTTATAGCTAATTAAGTGCTTCAACAAGTAGCTATACATTTGTCTCCCATCATTATATATCTTACAATGGTATAGGAGCTAGCAACGTTTAGAAAACAAGAATTTCAGGTCAGCTGGTTTTCTGATATGTTGTCCTTCTTACTCTTTCGGTTAGAGTCTGGGCTACCTGGCAGCCGGTAGCGGTTGTGTTGATTACTGCGCATTCTACCTGTACAGGTAATAATACTGACTTTTAAAATAATTTTTTAAGGCGTAATTTTCAAATTTTTGCTTTCAGATAAATCTACCAGACAATTTTTTTATTGCCAGACATTTTTATAATTGTTAATCATGTGCCATACGTCAATTTTTTATTTTTTCAATTAAAAAATTCAAAGTATTTTTTAGTGGCTGTAATTTTTATATTATGTTCCTTAGAGATAAAAAAAACTAAAATTAATTTGCCAAACGTTAATCGGTTGTTAGATCTTGAATAAAAATTAACGAGAGTTCGCTACGTGACTAAGGTAGTTAAGTACAGGTAGAATGTGACTAACACAACTGCTACCGGCTGCCAGGTAGCCCAGACTCTAACCGAAAGAGTAAGAAGGACAACATATTAGAAAACCAGCTGACCTGAAATTCTCTCTCAAAAACGTTGCAAGCTCTTATACTACAAGTTGACTATGTCGTCAGTAATAGTCCATTTCTAAGATTGTTCCCTTTGTAATATGTCTATTAAATTTTATTTCCAACTAATACAAAAGTAAATTATTATAACATTAAACAAAAGCTGTGAAGCAGAGTGGAATAGCACCAACCCTTCATACTATACTTGTTTTGTAAAAGACAGCTAATAATACTGGAAGTAATTATCATACACCTCTCACAAAGTGCAAAATATAAGTAGCAGCATTTCTGGAATTATGGTATTTTCCTGTGGTCTATGAATCCTTATTTTTGGAAAAAGGTTGCATTCAGCAATGGACCTCTTTAGACAGCGGTGATAAAACAAAATTATGATTATGTAAGAATTTATATGATTCTGATATGTTATAGTACAATCATATTTAATGACATCTTGTACAACACTCAGTAAACTAAATTTGAAGAAACAATTTATAAAACTTGTTACTTGTATGATAAAATTGTTTGTTGTTCTTTAAGTTATAATTTTTATTTTGTTTATTTCTTCACTTTTACAATATTTTTAATTAATTTACATAGTCTGTTATAATTATAATGATAACGCAACTTTATCACAACACTATCAGAAGTAACCAAATTGTGAAATATAACATCATTAATGTTGAATACTTATCAAATTCAATTTACCGTCTACGTAGGGGCAGCACTGGCTATGATTATAAATGCAATAATAATGAAGACAAAATCAAGGTGTTGCAAAGGGGGTGCCAAGTTCCTTTCCTTATTTTTCGTGGTCACATTTCTAACATAATCTAATAAACTTGTAACTTTTTGAAAAATTTTTGGAAGTTCACTTTTATTACACCTTAACCAAAATGAGAACAATTTGAAGTAACCATAAAAAAAATTGTTGACTCACCTAGATGATAATGGTAAAACAACTTGAATTGAATATATACTATCTAATGTATAAGCTTCTTTTAAACTGGTACTTGTTTGGTCAGCATAACAAATTAACTTCTGTTCAGAGAGTACACAATATCTAGTCTGGGAGTTTTTGAACAAATCTTCCCCCATTGTAGGCACAATTCTGGTCAACACTCCACAAAAATAAGAAACAGGCATAGTATTTATTTCTGGTCGTTCAATTATATCCACCTTTTGTGTAACTTGCTTCACAGGCTTCTGTAACTTACTATCCAATTTCAACATATTGGAAAATCTTTGCATAACTGAATTTGTAGACCTTGTTTCATCTGCAGTACTTTTAATTTCACATTCTTCATCAACAAACCAGTTGGAATTAGTATCTTTAATACTAGCTGATGTGGTAGGATTTGTTTCTGTACTAAAAAGGCTATCTGATCTCTCAGGTGGTATAGGAGGATTAAAATATTTACTGTCTCTATAGTCAGGCGAGTCATCACCACTATCTGTCGTCATAATGGAACCATATGTATCACCAAAAGAAGATCCAAGTAGAATAAGTTCATTGCTTATACCTTCATATTTTGTTGCAATACTGCTTGTGTACAGGGGGTCAAATTCATCAATAGTACTTTTGCTTGGCCTTTCAATATTCTCTTCAATTAGTGATGACGCTAATACATTTGACTTAGAAGAGTGGGGTAAAGTCCAATTTTCATACAGAGAATTTTGACGCATGATATCCATGAAACTTTCTCTCTTTTTTCTTCGTTGTGGTACTTCTGGTGTAGACATTGTACTTATTATGCTATTTGTTCGAGATAATCTAGGAGTGTCATATGTTAATTCATTCTCAGAGTTTAATGTTAAGTTGTTTACATCGAATTCCCTCCCATCATATGAAAAGTTGCTTACGGTATCAGTGTTAGAATCAGAGTTATTTGAAATTAACGACAGATCATCTAAATTTGAAGCATTCAAATTCATTGACAGAAACACATTCGCTTCGGCTGTGTTATTCTGAAACCACTTCTGTTCAAGTAGCGGTGAATGAAATTGAATGTTATCAAAGAGACTTACATCCAAATGTGGTAAAGATACACACCTTTGAGGGTCGTCGTCATTACTGTCTATTTTCTTCTGTCTCTTTAACTTTAGACCCGCTGTTCTAGTGCCTTCTATAACAGATTTGGTAACCGAATCACGCATTGCTTTTGATGAAGTGAGCGTTTTCTCTAAAGTTCCTTTTGCAAAACGCGATCCGTCAATGATTGACTTTTCTAATTTTTCATTTGCCAACTTGGCAGAACTTGATACTTTTTGAGCTACATCTTCGCTAATTTGTTTGGAAACTGAACTTAAAGAGCGTAAAATATCTGAAGCCGATACTCTGTCGTTATTACTCGTTACCTTAGTACGCGGAAGAGGCACTGGTTTCTTCGATGGGTCATTCTGAGCCGAGACTCCAGTTCTCGGCTTCGGAACTGGTGGTGTATCCATTTAAAAAACACTCACTATATTATCAGATAATTATTCTTAAGATAACATTGTAAAATCTCTAAAACGCAACAAACAAAATGCAAAGAGTGACTCACTAGTAACTAAACTACTTTATTTGACCTAATTATTATTTTTTTCACTGCAAAAAATCTAATGAAGTTTAACCAAAAAATAATTAAAACAAAAAGAATGAATATGCTTTAGGATGTGCACGAATTCAACAATAATTTCATTCACGGCAAAACACAGTGTTACCAACTCTTAAACGTATTTATTCCTAAATCAAATTTAAAAGCCCCTAAAATTGCCCTAATTACTTGGAAATCCCCCTAAAAATAAATTTTATGATATCATAATTATTTTGTTAATTTTTTATTTATAAAAATAAATTACATTTATTACGTCAAATATTATTTCATTTTCTTCTGACGGATCAAATTATATAAAGTCATACATGTTGACTTTGAATAAGCCTAATATTTTAGGAGATGGGTTGAATATTGTACAAGATCCACCAACTGGACTTGGATTTTAAGTACACTAGATGTCACTAAGTCCGAGGTCCCTAGGTAAAAAACTAGGTGATGCAGTCGCTAACCATAAAGCTACGCTAGCACCATATATTGGAGCGGAACGTAATACCTAAAAAAGAAAAAAATTTTTTTGCAAATTTCAAAATTCGGGCTCCGTCACGATCTGGCCCTAAACCTGTTGATTCGATTTCACACAAAAAATATTAAAATCGGTTATGAACTCTGGAAGTTATGACGTAACAGACATTTCGCCATTGAAGCTGATCCATGGGAGCTTCGCTCACTTCGTTCGCTCCACTCCAATAAATTTTATTAGCTAATTGAATACTGTCCCAGGGCCTATACTTTACATTTTTATTTTTCTCTATAAATAAAATATGAAAAAAATATGAAGGGTCACCAAAACCCTAAAAAAATTCCATCTCACTTATTTACCCCCTAAATTTAGGGGGAAACCCCTAAGTTGGGAACCCTGGCAAAACAAAAAGCAAAACAGCCGTACCTCAGAACAATAATTATTGTTCCGAGAGCCGAACTGCCAACCAAAGAGTATTGATATAAACCGGAAAAAGAGCAACCTCTCCATGGATTTTCATTGACATTGCATTTGAAGCGTCATCTAGATTTCTGAACTAGAATTAAACCTGTCACATACCTATATAACTGCTTATACCTGTCAAAAATATAGGTTTTTGTCGATTTCCCAATAAAGTTATTCTGTTCTAGTTTTTTGATGATAACAAGAACAATAAAATTAGAACAAAATAACTCGTTATGGGAAAAACGGGATGGAAATGAGAGAACAAATGACTAATAAATACAAAATTTATAATATAGGACATTAAAGTTCTTATAAATAGTTCAATGGTTGAATAGTTTAAATTATTTAACACATATTTAGGAAACGCGAAATCATTTTCACAAGCACAAGCGCCATTCCATTTACCTAAAATACTGTATTTAAAAAGCCTTAACTCAATTCAGTATTTTAATTTATTAATAATAATTACTTATTCAGTATAACGGCTTTGTTATGTAAAAATAATTAAAATGTAGGTATTTTTTTCTTAATACATTTTGAAATTCATTCTGAGGGTCGTTGGAACATTGTGCACAGCTAATCGTGACTAAAAATGATAAAGTTATAAAAATATTAAAAATACTTATACTGGAGTTTTATTTTTGTCAATGCCTGTAAAACAACTGAACATGGTCTGTTCTCTCGGCCGCGATGTTTAACTAATAATTAATGATTTATTCCATATTTTGTGGTTGGGGTGTAAAAAAAATACAACTCTGTTGTCATAACGCATTACCTTTTATTTAAAAAGGCATAAATTGATAAAAAAACATTCATGTTAAGGTTAAATAGTTGTTAGATAACGACAACTACAAACATAATTCATAATAAGGAAATACATGCAACCTTTAGCTAAGCATCACTTTGAAAATTATCTCTGAGAATGATTTAATGATTATTAAGTGATGGTCTTGTTAGTTGTCCAATTAATAAATTAACTATATTTGATATCCTTATTATTCGTAAAAGCTATTAATTCAACAATTTGAGGTTATGCGTTTTGTTTTCTCCAAACTCATATTGTGAATAAAATTGATAAACACTTTTTAGGAACATGCGTTTTTATTAATAATACAATAAATTTTATACTTTATAATATATGGAATAAGATGGCATGAATAAAGTTTTCAATTTGTTCCTTAATTCGAACTTATCCCATACTTACACACATTACAAAATATTAAATAAATAATAATAATAATAAATATTTCTTACATTCACACCAATTAGCCTAGCCCAAAGTAAGCACTGTAAGGCTTGTGTTATGAGATACTAGGGTAACGGATAGACATACATATTTGATACATAGATATGTAATATTCATAGAAATATGTAAAAACACCCATGACTCAGGTACAAATGTTCGTATTCATCATAAAAACATCTGCCCCTTCCGGGATTTGAACCCGGGACCGTCGGTGCGAAAGGCAGGATCACTACCGTTGCACCAAGCGGTCGTCAAATGTTATTACGTATACTATTTCGTAATTATGGGAAGAATACGTAGGTGACTTAAGTTTACGTTAAGTGATTATGAAGTTAAACAATTCAGTCGCAATTATTTTGGCATTAATGTTAACTACAGTCTTTTATCAAATTACATTTGTAATCACAACATTTTTTTCAAGTTCAACAATGGGGCCATTCATTTATTACGTAAGACGATTTAGGGAGGGTGGGGGGTCAACTATGTCTTATTTTTTCTTACAAGGGGGTGGGAGGGAGTCTAGGTAGTTCTTTCGTAAGATCACAAAAATGCGCAAAGTTAAAATTATACTTTGAAAAAGCACGGGCAACCGCTCGAGTACCATTTCCATGGCAACGGACCTGCGCCACCCGCATTACGCCTCCCGGGAACTCCCCGCTTGTGGACTAGTCGTCACTTCTTCGGTCCTTACCATTTTTACTGTCCATCAATACAAGATGCGCTTATAGAAAGAATTTGTTTTGTACATAGGTATGCTCTCAATATTTTGCGTCGAAAAAGGCATCGCAACTCCACAAAAAACTACTTTTACTTTGAAAAATAAACTTTAAATAAACCAAAAGTGTATTCTTTGTTGCCTTTAGATTCTTACGTAATAAATATTAAATAGGGGGGGGGAGGGGTCGGCCTATTCTTATTTTTTCTTACAACAGGGGGGTAGGGGGTCAAAAACTAGCGAAAATGGTCTTACGTAATAAATGAATGGCGCCAATCATTCACTTATATTCTAAACAACTGTTACTTTTTCAATGTTTGCAAACATTAAATTGTACCGAAATATATTAAATATTTATATATTAACTTTTAACTTCAACTTCCCCTTAACTGTTTGCCATAATTAAATAATAGTGTTGTATTTTTGTTACTTCTAGTGACTTTTATGATTTTTTAAAGTAATAAGTAGTTTTTAAATTTACATCAAAAAATAAAAATCAGACAACTTGAACTCCTTTATAATTCTACAACGGATTGAGTCCTAATTTGTATAATTTCTGCCATACTTCTGAGTCGAACCAATACAAAAGATCAATATTCTGATTTATTAATACGTTGATTTGTATACTATAAAAATATTACTTATCATTGTCCATAGCAATAAGCAATTTCGTTTGTCTGGGCTAAATAGCGCAAAACCAGTACTGTTAAATTTATTTATTATATGGCAAGTAAATAGCCCAATTTAGACGACGCTTGAGACGTTAAACAGTGATGCCAGATGGGGGGGATTCCCTGCAAATTTGGAGGATTTTTTTTACTTCGGAGGGAGATTTGGAGGGATAAGACCTTTGGGGGGATTTTCGGAGGGAAATAATAAAGTTGGAGGAAATTAGGAGACAATTTTTTAAGCCAAACCACAACATTATTATTTTGTAAAGACCATTTCTTTACAAAACTAGTATAGGCTTCACCTGCATCTTACATCTGTATAGGCTGATCTATTTGCCTAAAAAAATAAATCTTTAGTTCGGTGCTGTCGTTTAGTGAGTGAATTTAGATAATCTGTGCTCGCTCGCTTGTATATTTATTGTACTGTTCTGTTTACTACTTAAGTATCTACCGGGTCAATGTGGTTTATGCTATGGCCGTTAAAATTAAAATAAAAAAGTATGTACCGTTTGTTGTCTTAGGATAATAAAATCTATACCTAAGTTAAGTATGTCGCAATCTAATAAATCAAAATATGTAACAACATACCGCAAGGAATGGAAAGATGAAGCGGTATTTTCAGGCTAGTTTTTCAGTGTTTGTTTATGTTTGTCGTAAAGCATGAAATTAATATGTCGAATAGTTTTACCATACTAAAATAAATGAAAAATACATTTTATTTTGAGTAAGCAGAATACAGATTGACACGTCTTGTATCTAATAGATGATACGATTACGATAGAAAGTAATATGGAGGTTTTTTTTGTCAGAAATGTCAATTTTTGGGGGGATTTCGAATAAGGATGGGGGGAAGTTCACACGGTCATCTGGCAACACTGACGTTAAAATATTTTTTTCAAATTAATTAACGGTGTTTGAATTCATTGCTAGATCAACATTTCTTATTTTCTATTTTTGGATTGGATTCTGCACCTTTTTTAAATTAGATTTAAACAATGGCTAAAAATCAATTTAATAACTTTCGTGATGAATATTCTTTAACGCCTAACGATAAAATCTACGTAAAAAAAGAAGAACCTGTGACTCCCATTGAAGAAGACTTCGGTGATCATAATGTTTTAGAAGGTAACTTTGATGGTTGTATAAGGATGAAGAAGTCTTTATCTGCGAGTAATATATTTGGGATTCCAAAAGATTTGTTGAATTTGGACAACAATGAAGTGTACGAGGGGTATGATAAATCCTTAATTAATGCCCTTCAATTAGCCAAGGCAAAAAAGCCACAGAATCGTTCACGTCGTCCTGCGCTTACAAGGCCACAATCGCCTATGTTGCGAAGCAAAGCACGCGCTCGTCCTGTTCATATAATGTCACAGCAAGAAAAGGAGGATAAGGAGTTCGAAAAATTAAAAAAAATTAAAATCAAGGCTCATCCTGTTCCGAAGTCAGTCATTGAAGGACCTATAAATTTACCAGAAGTACAAAAGAAGCCTTTAACAGTTCCTAAGCCATTTAAGTTGACAGAGGTACAAAAAAAACCACTGCATCTGCCTGAATACCCTTATAAATTTAAAGCACGTCCTGCCCCTAAACATATTTTAGAAAAGCCCAGGATTCCATATAAGCCATTGAAAATTCAAAACAAACAGAATGAACTTCCTACAAGTACAAGACAGATACCAACACAAAAGCAAAGACATGGTCCTCTGCGGGCAGAACCCTTTTCATTTGCGAAGAGAGATGAAGAATTAAAACAACGTAAAGAAGCATGGATCAAGCAACAAATAGAAGAAGAAAGAAAACAAGCTGCACTTTTTAAAGCTCAGCCACTGCCTGATGCTGTTAAGAAACAAATGAGTAAAATTAAAGCTCAACCATCTTTCTCACCAACCTCAGACAATAAAGAAAACCATGTTAAGTTTGACTTTCGTCCTCCAACTGCTCCGTTTAAGGAGCCATCTAAACGTCAACCATTCCAACCTACGAAAACAGTACCCTTTGCAATGGCCACAGAAAAACGAGCAGCTGAAAGAGATAAATTTGATCAACTAATTATAAAAAAGGAGGAATTTAAAGAATAATGATAAAACTACTACAAAACAATAGTTTTGTAGTGGTTTTATCATTATGTTCTGAAATTTTAGCATTATAACTTGATACTGTTAATAATTTTATAGTTTATGACTGTAACGAAGTTCAATCTTTTTTAAGAAATAATTATAAAAAATAAAATAACACTTAAAATTTGCAATATTAAGTTATAAAATTATGCATGTAATGAAATGGTTTAATAAATGAAATAAAATAAAATTATGCATGTAATGAAATGTTAAAATAAAATTATTCTATTACTGATTTTTGTTTTCTAAGACCTATAGGTACCTATGTACCTTCAAAATACTGACACTGAGAAGAGTCCAGTAATGTATTGAGTTATGGTGATTAAGTAAATGGTGATATACCAAACCGAATATAAAGAATATAAAATTACTTGTGTTTGTGAAGTTTTGTATTAGAATAAAGGTAATTTATTATTGTTTCTAATATTAAAACTTATAGTGTTATTTTCAAATAATCATCCTGGTTTGGGAGAATAAAAAACAATTGTTATCGAAATATAAGTCTTTATTTAGTGAAAAAAAAATGTAAAAAAAAATCAATTTAGTGGCTAAGTTTATTTACAAATAGAAAGGATACTTCTCTTATTTAATTCAGGTTATATAAAAATATAAAATAATTTTAGAAGGTTACTCTAGGTCCGTTTCATCTATATTGGTAATACTAATTGTAATCATTAAAGAGAAATTAGTTGGGGGTTCTTGGTCCGGGGTCTCTGGGAGGCCCAAGGGCCCTTGGACTTGATGCTTGGACTCGTTCGATGGTGGTTAGTATGGTTTAATTACCTACCGACAGTAAATTCAACGCATCTAAGGCCCGCCCGGGGCTCTTTATTAGCCGCGTAAGTTGTATGAATTCTGAGCGTAGACTGGACACAATATCCTCACCAGCAAGGTCTAGATACCTTAGAGCCCGTACTTATGTAATTTTTGCTAAATTCCCTGAAGTTAGCATAAATTACATCAAATTAGTTCATGTTAAAAAGTTAAACACTGAAGTAGATTGATCAAAAGGGGCTTTTAAGGATGTAGAATGGTTTAATTAGCGATTCATTATCGAGAAAATAAGAGGAATTGAAATTTCAAAATACCTTCAACTACAAAAGTCATGATATCTTTCAAGTAAGATTTTATTTTGTAGTTGTCAGAAACAAGTTTCTGGAATCATCATCTACGAATCTAAAGAAAAGCACTTGAGCATTGAATAAATAATAAAGTACTGTTCATAGGTATTACTTTTCGGCGTTAAAAATAACAGCCTTACTAATAAAGATAAACGCAAGATAAACACCCGTTATACACATGTTGCAAGCCATCGGGGCACCAATTAAAAATTTTTTTTTGACGTAAGGTTTGTATATATCTGTTTTACAGTAGAACAATAGTTACCCATGGCTTATTCACTCAGGCACGCTTGTTTGACTATTGTATAAGTCCATGTCCGTTTGCATTTCTGGTTTTGTTAACTTATTTAACTATGTAACTCGTTTAAGGATATTCTTTCCCGTGTTTTTGTTATTATTCTCCTTAAAAATGGATTACCTAAGACTACTTAGATTTGTTTGATCAGTGGGATTTGGAAGTGAGAACTCAAATTATGAGAAAACCAAAAATATATCGAAGTCGTACCAATCCCTTTCGCTTGGATGAAAACGATTTTAAAAACAAAGATTCTACAACGACTATGTACAATAAAAATTATGTGATAAGAAATGATATTAAGCAAGATTCATGGGGTGCTGGTATATCAGCCGAGTTGCAAGTATTTACAGTACTTAGAATTTGGGGGCGGCAAGAAGATGATGCTGAATATCTTCATGGTATACCTAAGTCAGAAATCACTGACAAATTTATTCCGTCGTGTAGCATTAGATTTGCAAATGAAACAAAAAAAAAAAACTTTAGGTTTTTACATAAATAGATTATTTATACCCTTAAAAAGGCACGACTTCAATTCCCCAGAAGTCTAACTCAAATACATTTTGAGAAAAAAAAAATCATGAACTTATCGTGACCTATGAAATCTAAAATATTTTTTATAAAGTGAATATTCAGAATATATTTTTTAATAAATATGTGTCAATCGGACATAATCACACGCATATAAACGCGTTTCTTTAGCTTAAAAAAACCGGCCAAGTGCTAGTCGGACTCGCGCACCGAGGGTTCCGTACAAACCTGTAAGTACCTATATAAGTAAAAGTTCACCCATCACGACAATCGAGTCATAATTATGGTATTTTTATTGCAAAATGATGAATAACAAAAAATGTAAGTTTATCGGAATTTTTCCTTTATATGTGCTGTTAAACATTGCTTCATGCCAAATTTCAAGATTCTAGATCGACTGGAAGTACCCTTTAGCACAACCTTTAGGTTTTGATTCCCTCGCGAGTAGTTGCGAGTTCGAAAATATGCGGCTTAAATTGTTATTTCTTTTGATTGCAATGACATAAAAGTTTGATTTTGTTACAGCTCAAAGGTATTATAGACCTGAGTATTTGATATGAATTTCAGTTTAATACCTCCACGCGTTCATGAGAAAAGAGGTAGTAACTTTAAAATTTATAAAAATATTTTTTATTATATGATGTAACTATTAATTTACGGTTTTTGCAATTTTTCCTTTTTCCTTTTACCTCGTACCAAATTTCAAGGTACTAAGTCTACGAGACCTACGAGTACCCTGTAGGTTTTGATTCCCGCGCGAGATTCGAAAATTTGCGGCATAAACGTCTGTATCTTTTGATTGCTTTGGCTTAGGAGTTTGATTTTTTCACAGCTCCAAGGGACTTTTAGTTTTTTAGTTTGATACCTCCACGCGTTCCTGAGAAAAACGGTCTTGACAGACGGACGGACGGACAACAAAGTGATCCTATAAGGGTTCCGTTATGTCCTTTTGAGGTACGGAACCCTAAAAATGCATTGGTTTGGGAGAAGCATTTGTTTTTTTTGTATTTCGTATTTATTTTTTTTCTCCTTAAAAACGAAAAAGTGGAACCTAGAACTAAGATTGAAATAAGGCTACGGATGTGGTCTATCATACATAAATAAGCCATGTTCCACTATAGCGGCGATTAGAAGATATTCATTTTTAAATTTTTATGCAAGGGTTGTCATACATAATGGAACTTGAACGAAATTTTTTAAAATATTAATTTGTGTATTATTTTTGAACGAGTTTAGAATAATGTTGATTTTAGGAACTTGCTAGAGAACCTGCAACATATATTTTTAGGCTCCAAGCTTTATAAGCAAAAGAGGAACGCTTATGGTGATTCCCAGTTAAAATGGAAGTCACTATGATGAACATCGATTTTCGTTTGGGTAATTAACTAGTAATTGTTTGTTTTGTGTGTGTTTTTCGGAGACCCAATTAGACACAAGTTCCTGCCTGGTTACCTCTATGTTTATTTTATTGCAATAATACCTACCTGTTAACTGATTTATGCCCACGACTTTGTACTTTGCTTTTATTTTCTAATCGAATGCGATTTTTTTAAAGATGCGATCGAGACAGCGATATCTAGATAAATTTGTAAATCCAAAATTTCATCACAATCGTTAGACCCGTTTCCGAGAAACCAATTACATAACAATATATTTATATAGGTACATGCAAGAATTGCTCGTTTAAAGTAAAGGATGTGTGTATGTGTGTTAAATTATTTCAATCAACATAGTTCATTTTTTCGACCGTTTAGCGTGTAAGGTACAAAATTAAATATGTGGTCGAACATACACAAAGTATTGCTTCATTATCACATCTACATTGGGTAGTGTATCGTTAAAGCCGCTACATGGCAAGTCTGTTATATTCTTTTTAGTTTGTTGTTCTGACCTTTTTTGTTCGCCTTCTTACCGTTGACAAAAGCTTGCGACGGATGACAGAAAAAAATATTGATAGAGATTTTGACAGGCTGAGAGTAGGTTTTCAGATGTTTTGTTGGAAAGCTAATTTTTTTGTTGAATGAATTTAAGGATTTTTGTCAAAGAAATTGATAAAATTGTGTTAATTTTACTACCGAAAGTCTAGGTCACTGTTAGCCGCCTGCGTTTTGGAGCACTGAGATCGCACTCAATAAATCTTTTACCCTTGGATAGGGGTAAGTAGTTCTATTGAAAATTTGGATAGGCTCCTTTGGGTTTACGTTTGATGTTTATGCTTGAATTGTTTGGTTTCCGTTTTTAGTTTGGAGTGGTACTGGAGTCTGTGAGCGGAGAAGGTAGTATGCCATTTTGACAACAGCAGTACATATACAAACATCACCACAGGTCAGGCTTTTAACCTTTATACCTTGTTCCTGCTCCCCTACATTCTGAATCCACGTTAGACGTACAATTACCAAGATTGTAAGTCCAGTTCATGAATACCTTGAGGTCTACACAGAGTTAGTCATTTAAGGTAGTTATTTAATCTACGGATCTAAGTAAATACTGTTTGTATGTACACATGTGCAAGCTTTGTCTGTTCTATCTAGTAAGTTAATTTATTCCTATAGGAGCATTACTTTCAACTTTGATGTGTCAGAGGTATATGTTCTATTTTAGTTAAATGTACATTGTATTTATGTAAGTCTTAAAAATTTGTATTTTCTTTAGCGCTAAATTACATAGTCATAAGTATGTACAATAGCCATTGAGCTTAGGAAAAGCAGCATGCTTGTTTAACGCTTCTCCAACTGCTAAGTTTTTGATAACGAACTGTTATTTAAGCTCTTAACTCCTTGATTTATTTGTTCCGTAATGTATTATTTTAAATGTTTATAAGTATACATATCTTATTACTTTATTTGTCTTAGTTATTAAAGTTTCTCATTGGCATTTCTTGGTTCTTTTATTTTTTAATCAAAAAATTCTACGTATTTCTCATGCGGCACAAATCCTAGGGGTTCGTTACAAACTTCTACTCGTAATAGAGTTTTTATAACAGTAGGTAGTATATGTTAGTATACTGTTTCGTCTATAAGTGTTGTTAATTTATTCAATTGATCGGCGGTATAAATTAACAAACAAAAAATGAAACATTTTCATTTGATACATAGTTGATCTTTGTGACAACCTTAGATCATGAAAGTTGACCTTTATCTAAATTCTATCATAACTTCTAAAAGCCGCATAAGTGGAAATGGATTTTTTTATGGTTGATAGAACTTGGCTTATAGAACCTTTCTATACTAAATCCACTTTTAGTGTGAGAGCCAGTGCCTGCCAGACATACGTTTTTTTTTTTTAAATTTTTTTTTGCGTGTTCTCACTGGTGTAGGGAGCAATGTTTGGGGGTTACAAACCTGGAGCACATGAGTAAAGAATGAACAGAGACAAAGCTACATACGAATGCGCTGTGACAGGTACATCACTACAAGTGCAGTGTTGCCAGATGACCGTGTGAACTTCCCCCAGTCCTTATTCGAAATCCCCCCAAAAATTGACATTTCTGACAAAAAAAAACCTCCATATTACTTTCTATCGTAATCGTATCATCTATTAGATACAGGACGTGTCAATCTGTATTCTGCTTACTCAAAATAAAATGTATTTTTCATTTATTTCAGTATGGTAAAACTATTCGACATATTAATTTCATGCATTACGACAAACATAAACAAACACTGAAAAACTAGCCTGAAAATACCGCTTCATCTTTCCATTCCTTGGTATGTTGTTACATATTTTGATTTATTAGATTGCGACATACTTAACTTAGGTATAGATTTTATTATCCTAAGACAACAAACGGTACATACTTTTTTATTTTAATTTTAACGGCCATAGCATAAACCACATTGACCCGGTAGATACTTAAGTAGTAAACAGAACAGTACAATAAATTTTACAAGCGAGCGAGCACAGATTATCTAAATTCACTCACTAAACGACAGCACCGAACTAAAGATTTCTTTTTTTAGGCAAAAAGATCAGCCTATACAGATGTAAGATGCAGGTGAAGCCTATACTAGTTTTGTAAAGAAATGGTCTTTACAAAATAATAATGTTGTGGTTTGGCTTAATAAATGTCTCCGAATTTCCTCCAACTTTATTATTTCCCTCCGAAAATCCCCCCAAAGGTCTTATCCCTCCAAATCTCCCTCCGAAGTAAAAAAAATCCTCCAAATTTGCAGGGAATCCCCCCCCCCCATCTGGCATCACTGTACAAGTGCAACGCGTGTCTGTGCGTGACCACTGGCCGCTTGTCACGTATAAGCCGAAACCGCTTCAAACTAGATCAGCCAGTGGACAATCTCAGGGCGTGCAGGCGTGACGCGACGGTCGAACGTTGTGCGTGTTTTGTTTTTGTTTTCGAGTTTCTCACATAATACGTAGTAATATTTTAGTTTTAGTATTTAAAAAGTGTTGTGAATATGGTTGTACATTGTACTGTGTGCATGAATAATAATAGAAAGACTAAAAATATTTCTTATTTTAACTATCCCAAGGAGTCTACTAGGTAAGTTTGTACTTGAAACTTAATTTATATTTATAATGTGTTATGTAGATTGAAAGGTATACAACTCTATAATCAAAACTACTCAATACTCATTATTATATTTCGGTAAAATTGTGTAAGTAATTCTGAATAGATACCTACAATAACTTTTTTGGGAAATATATTGAATCGGAGCGCAGGATTTCGCAAGTGGGAGATGGGGCTTTCCTCTGGTATCATTCCCAAAGCGAATATTTTGATCTTCATGTACAAATTGTTAATATTGGTAATGACATATTAGCACGTTTGCAAGATTGTACATTTCATATGCCATGTGAGTGTTTCCCATTGGATTATTTGAAAAAACTTTATATTAGATTTAGAATTTTCTTTTAATCATTCGATTAAAAGACACAACAAATTATTAAAAACCAAAAGTAATAAAAAAAATATTTAAAGTATGTAATTTGTAAAAAAATAACCTATTTAAAAAAATGTGAAAAAAATGAATTTATATTTTTAATTTATGCAATTGTGCCAACCCTACCAAAATAGGTATAAATTTTGCTAGCTCTTTAGAAGCTTTGTCTCTTTACCGTTTCTTTACTCATGTGCCTGGAGTAACGGTGTCTTTGGTAGGTATCAGGTAATCTAGGGGCGCAGTACCTGAGCTCTCTCACGTTAAATTATAAAAGCTGAAATTTACACAGAGTGTTCAAATGACCATTCTAAGTCATTATTTAAAAGGTACGACCTATCCGAAGGGTCTAACACTCCCCGACACGCGGTAGAACTCACGAATCAAAAAAATAACAATAAAATAAAACAAAAAAAGATAATATAAATACAAATATGTTTTAAGTGTGACAGAGTTCGCATCATTATTTTGCCTCCTGCTACCTTGTCTAAGACAAGGGAAATTCTCGTACATGTATGCCGTAGATAGTGTCTATGGTACATGTGTAGTATTTACGCATAGTCCAGTCATCCTGGCTCGAAAATGGCTATATTTCACTTTTTCTTTCCGGTGGCTGATTTTCACTATTCTTATGTATTTTTCGACGCTGATTACGATGGTGAGGTCCAAATCTGTCCAAACCCTGTGCTAAAAAAGTAATGGACACTTTTTGGACACAAAACTAGCGAAAAATGAATTTTTGGGAAATAACTCGAAATAAGCCTTTATCGAAATAAACTCAAGAGAAAAAATGTTTAAAATTAAATTTCTCATCGATATGGGTCAATAACAATTAATTTCAGGTACTGGAAATGGCCCATTTCGTGCGTTTTTGGCGGTTTTGGAAAATTACATTTTTTCTTCTTTCAATGCACACTATCAACCAAAAAGTAGTGTTTTATACGTTCTTTGGTCACGCTAGTGATTTTTTTCCTAACCTCAATTTTCGCGCCAAATTCGGCCATTTACAATAATCCGTAAAATGTAGATTTTGAGCATAAAAATTGAGCTATCCAAAAAATTCAAAATTCTGTACATTGGTATTGATACCTACCATCTACAATCCAAAATTTGATCATTTTGGATCACTAGAAAATTTTTCAGACGCATTTTAAATTTTGGGCCCAATCCAAATCAAGTAATTTTTGAGGTTAGGAAAGTCTGAGTGGGCCCAAATTACAGATATCGTTGAAATGCTCAAAAATAAAGGATTTTACCGAAGTATATTTTTTATCTGTACAGGCACTCAACAAAACTCGAAAAATGTGTTTTGGGCCCTACACTCCAGCCGTTTAGGAGGAGTTCAGTGACATACACACTCACAGAAGAATTATATATATAAAGATATAAACACCCATGACTCAAGTACAAATGCTCGTATTCATCATACAAATATCTTCTATTCGAATAGGGTAGAATTTTTGAGCCGTACCAATTTATTTATTAGAATTTGCGTGTATCTTGAGAAACCAGGTAAGTACGGTTAAAAAATTGCACCTTGTATAGGTATATCCTATTAAAATCAAAATCAAAATCACTTTATTTCATAGGCCCTTGCGGGCATTTTAAATCGTCAATTTTACAAAATCAAGATAATATTCTTCTATAATAAAGATAGCCCGTGCGCTAGCGGCAAGTACATCCGCGGAGTTGTTGCCGCGCATGTAATCGCCACGAGCGACCCGATTCCGAACGTAGGGGCTAACATGAGAAGAATCGGGCAAGAAACTCATGTGCCACAACTCTTGTAAAATCGCCAAATGTCTTACAATTTGTGTATATTACAAAACGATTCAGAGAACGAGCAATTCATTTCATTTAGGTCCACGCTGCCTTATCATTCAAAAAATCTTTAACAATATAATAAGCCTTTTTGCATAACTGAGTTTTAATTAAAAATTTAAATTTATTCATTGACAAGTCATGCATGTTACATGGCAGCGTGTTGTACATTCGTATACAGTGACCTGCAAAGGAGTTGCTTATTTTATGGAGCCTATACCTGGGCATTGCTAGCTTATCTTTATTTCTTAAATTGAAATTATGATAGTCACTATTTTTTCTGAATTTAATATCTTTACACTTGTGTGCATACAGTAAGTTTTCATAACTATATTGTGAATGTACAGTCAGAATACGAATTTCTTTAAATTTTTCTTATAAAGACTCTCGGGAGCCCATCCGATAGATCGCCCGAACAGCCCTCTTCTGCAGTACAAAAATGCAGCCAATATCGGCGGCATTTCCCCACAGTAGTATCCCGTACGACATAATACTGTGGAAGTAGCTAAAATAGACTAAGCGCACAGTTTTTACGACTGTTAACTGACGAATCATTTTTACGGCGTATGCTGCAGAACTGAGTCTGCTCGATAGGCATTCAATATGAGGACCCCATTGTAACTTAGAATCTAAAGTTATACCCAGAAATACAGTTTGATTGGCCAGCTCTATTTCCTCATCCCTAACCCTGACTTTGGCTTTAGTTAATTGAACATTTGGCATAGTGAATCTAATGCATTTTGTTTTACTTTCATTTAACAACAAATTATTGGCGCCAAACCAGTGAACGACCTTGGAGAGTGCAATGTTTACTTCGTCAATATTTATTTGTGCACGTTTAACTTTAAATATTAAAGACGTGTCATCTGCAAACAAGACTATCTCATGGTCGCGTCTTACAAGGTGAGGGAGGTCATTAATATATACCAGAAATAGAAATGGACCCAATATTGAGCCCTGCGGCACCCCCATTGTTACAAATGATCCAGGCGACTGCTCTCCTTTGATGACCACCTTTTGAATCCTGTCACTAAGGTAAGAAGTGAGAAAATCCAAAGCGGTACCACGGAAACCGTAATAGTGTAATTTCCTGATTAACGTCTGATGTTGGACACAGTCAAAAGCCTTTGATAAGTCACAAAAAACACCATAGGCATCTTGCGACTCCTCCCAGGCCTCATAAATGCATTCTAACAATTTTATTTAAGCATCAAAACCAAATTGTTTAATATGTAGTAAGTTATTATTACTAAAATATTTCTGTAATTGCTTAAGCGCGGTTTTTTCAAATATTTTACTGAATGTTGATAGTACGGATATTGGACGAAAGTTAGAGGGATCTGAAGTACTACCAGATTTAAACAATGGAGTTATTTTGCTAAGTTCATCAAATCAGGAAACACCCCACTATCAATACAGTTGTTGAAAACTAAAGCTAAATGTGTAGCAACTATTTCAATAACATTCTTTACCATATATACAGATATTCCCCAAAGATCGGCAGTTTTTTTAATGTTCAACGATTTAAAAGTGTCTATGATGTCACGTTTAGTAACATAATTAAATTTAAATACAGTATTACAACAAGGAACATTTTCTTTCAACAAGGATTCTGCAATGGGGGTGGAAGAGCCTAAAGTGCTTGTCAAATTGCAGAATGAACTACCAACCTGGTGATTATTGAAACTAAACATGAGTTCACATCCCTTAAGCCAATGTACTGTAATACACAAAATGTCAATTTGTTTTGAATTCATGAATAATTCCATCTCTAATTGTTTGCCCTTTGATAGTCCATTACTATTTTGATGCACCAGGTTAATATTTTTTATTTTATTTAAATTACATTTTATTGAGGGCATTTCTGAACACAATTTTTTTTATTTGACTCTAATGGTAATGTTATAAGAGGCATGTTAAAATCATTATTTATGTATTTATATTTGCAAGAGGATACCTCTTTTGTCTCTATATCTCATTTAAATAGCTTGGAACTGATTCCAATGTCATTATACTAATATTATTATACTGCTAAATAGAGTCTGTTTGTTTAGCCAAGTTCTTGGCTGAAGTTAATAAAAAATATGATAGTGAATTTACTATCTGTCTCTTATAATACTGAGGCAGGTAATATCTACCATTAAAAGTATATACATTTTTACTAACAATACTGTTAGAGTCGATTACATTAAAATTATTATTATACTGACTGAATAAATTCAGAGTCATATTTAAATTAAATCTATAATTATTTTCCGCATCTGACAATTTTTTTTATGTAGGGGAATGTAAACATTACAATTTTTTTAAGCTCTAATTGTTTTAATTTTTCAAAGTAAGAGGTTAACTTTTTTTTGTTGACATTACCCCTATTTCCAATAAATATAATTAATTCATCATCCTTACTAAATGTGTAGTTGAATATTTTGTGCATAATTTCATGTAAATTAGCACAAGAAAAACAATTATTTATAATCGACTGCTCCGGTGAATTTAACTTTAAGCGCAAATTTGAGACCATATTCTTACTAATATTATCGCTGAACATAATTATATTTTGAGAGGAACTGACGTCATGTATACTGTCACACAATGATGATGGAAGTAAAGGAGAGACCTGGGACTCTGAGATTACCGGAGTGCCTTGCCTATCTGGTGACTGTGGAAGACTGCCGTTGTTACAAATACAACACTGATTATTAACCAGTGAGTCACAGCGCTCAGAATTATATTTGGATAACTTTAAAGTGTCATCCACTGCCATAGAATACTCCTTCATAGACTTTTCAGACTCATTAGGCTACGTGTTTATATTTTAAGTTAGACCTCTAGTAGTACATTGGTGAACACTGCACAATTATATTTATTTATAGGTATAGATTAAAAAAGAGGAAAAAAAAGAAAATTAATCGATTATTTAAATTAAATTAACCAACTATAATTTTTACATATTTACTTATTGTTTACCCATTTTTATATACCACTCTGACGAGAAAGTATCGGGAAAAGATCAATAATATACAAAATGTTTGTTGTTTATCCAAATTTACTTTATCAACTGTCATTTCTAGTACTCATACCTTAAATGGTCCCATAGAGTCTTTTGATGCCTACATGAAATAGGATCGATAGGAATAAAATTTTTTTTGTTATCTTAGCAATTTTTCTGCTGACTTTTTTCCAAAATCTGTGAATGCAGAACAGAATATTTTAAAAAGTTTATGTACCTGCCCTTAAAATCCATTTCAAAATTCCACCCTGTATACACTTAAATAAAAATAAAAGCGATAATTTTACCTTAATTGTATAATCTGGCAAATGTAATGTGGCTATAGCATTTGCTTTCAGCCGCCGAAATTTAATGTTTTCATGTGACTCAAATGACTGCAGGCTTTCGGTGTCCAATTGATCCTTGATATACTGCGTATCCATTCAGTTCTAATAGGTTCATCGTTAGGAAAACTAAAGTAAAAACCAAAAATGTTGACATCGATAATAAAAAACACATCACTATCATACTATCATATACAAAGCAGAAGGCATGAAAAT
Source organism: Calamotropha paludella (assembly GCA_927399485.1). Taxonomy (NCBI): domain Eukaryota; kingdom Metazoa; phylum Arthropoda; class Insecta; order Lepidoptera; family Crambidae; genus Calamotropha; species Calamotropha paludella. The sequence goes on along the minus strand of OV656803.1, from coordinate 23,122,975 downwards.
AAGACAATTTAAACTAAAACTCATGGAGAAATCTATTTGTAATATTAATTTACTACAATTTTCTGAATATACCGTTGTTATATTGTCAAAAATATGAGAATTTAGAAACAAAACTCACCGATGAAATGATAACACCTCATCCGTATTTTCTTTTCGTGATATATGAGACTTGCAGTCTGGAGCAGCACAAGCCATCCTGGACGCGGACTCTAAGATGTCTGAAGCGTCTATATGCACACTTTCCTGTTATTTTATCACGAACTTCCTTGTAAAATAATATAATTTCACGCTAGCCGCCCACAAAGCTGTTCGGCCACTGACATACGACCGCATTGAATTTGGTCTTACTTCAGAAACAACGTTAATCAAAGACGTACTTTTAATTTGGTAGTATTAAATTACAACCAAATTACAACAATTTGACATTTGTACTTTGAGAGTTTGTGAAAATGACGTGAAACATTACAATTGTTGTCTATTTCGCTTTTACTCATGTATGTTAGATTACTTTAAGTGAATACGAGAGCTGTTATACAGTTTTTATTTTAGCGCGGCTTCTATAGCTTTAGTTATTGTTCTGAGATCTTCAGAGCCCTTATCCGCTAGATATGACAGGAAATTTGTTACGTTGGCAACGCTGAACCCAGTGCCCCAAAAAGACAGACACAGTGGGAGCTGTTGCATTTGGTGGGAGTACGTAAACCACGAACACCTTTTTACGTTCTTGATGAGATGGCTAGAGAAAGGGGACACACAGTTATCCGATTGCCGCCATATCACTGCCAGTATAATGCTATAGAATTGATATGGTCTCAAGTAAAAGGCAAGTATATTTACGTAACGTACCTAAGTATCTTTTAATCAGTGTACATTAAGTTACGCTAAACCAGTGATGATTATATCTATTCACGAAAATATACATTTTTGGTCTAAATCTTTAAAAATATACTTTCACATAAAGTGATCTACCTTACGTAAATATATGAAAAATTCAATTACTGATTAGGATGTTTTTGCATTTAAATAGAGGCTCAATGCGTTTCAATATGGAATAATAAACAAAATGTTTGGTAATCAAAATAACTTGTTTTTAAGCTACTTTTTTATTTCAGGTTACGCAGCAAGACATAATACCACCCCACCCTTAACAACAAATAAAATGTTACAATTATTAGCATCTGCATGTGAGCATATTACGTCGGACGATTGGAAGAAAGTTATTAACAAAACAAGAAAGATAATTGCGGAAGATTGGGAAAGCGACCTCCGATTCGATTCCATATGTGACCATGAACTTATAATAAACCTTCAAGAATTTTCTAGCGAATCAGGTTCTGATGATGATGAAATAGATTTGGGATGTACACCATTACGTCAATAAATGTGTATTATTTATTACATGTGTTTAATTTTATTAACCCTTATACATATGAAATGTCCCCTTCTACTAAAGTTACTTTAAAAGGCATATTCTATAACCAATCCAATATTTTAATATAATTTATCGATATCGATAAACATTAACTGGCGAATTCTGTCCCCGCACTGGCCCCGACACTTTGACAGCTGTCATTCTAATCATGTTAGGTTTTTAAGACTTTAGTCTATGTATTTTTGCAAGACCAAGACCAATACCAAGACCGCCTAATTTTAGAAAGACCAAGACTGACTGTGCATGATTTGAGCAAGAACAAGACTAAGCCTGCGAGATTTGTTGCAGTTAGGACTGAGTGTCGTTTCAGGGAGTATAGGAGTTCGGGGTATTCGCTTAGGGACCGAAGGGCGATAGCAAAGCACGTGGCAGCGGAGATCGACCAGGCTGCACGCGCGGAGCAGAGAGCGGCTGCACCAAGGAAGCCGAAACAAAGACGGCGGCGGGCAGCGTTAAACCCACCAAAGACGGCAGCGATTGCGCTAACGCTGAAGCATGACGCGTTAGAGTGTGGGGAAACGTATGCCCACGTTATGAAAAGGGCCAAGGCAGCGGTCTCCCTCCCTGACATCGGCATTACGGCTGGACTCAGGACGAGGGAGTCACAGGCGGGAGCACGCCTCATAGAGGTGCCGGAAGGGAGCGGTCTGGAGGACAGGCTGGCGGAGAAGCTCCGGGAAGTCATCGGCGACGTGGTCGTGGTGTCCAGGCCGGAGAAGACCGCGGATTTGCGGATCTCAGGACTGGACGATTCGGTCGAGGAGCAGGATGTGGTGGATGGCATGATGGCCAAGGCGGGTTGCCCGAAGACGGTCATCCAACTGAGGGGACTGAGACTTGGCGCTAATGGTCTCAGTTGGACGGTAGCGAGGTTGCCAGTAGCCGCCGCCAAGGCAATATCAAAAGACGGGAAACTGCGGGTCGGTTGGAGCACTGCAGAGGTCAGGGTGTTAACTGCCCTACCTCTGCGGTGCTTCAAGTGCCTAGGGCTGGGGCACACGAAACCCAGGTGCCCAGCCAGGGAGGATAGAAGCGGCCTGTATTTCAGGTGCGGGGCGCCCGATCACAGGGCCGCTTCTTGTGTACGGGAGCCACCGTGCTCGGTGTGCGCCGCCTTCGGGCGGCCTGCCGACCACGTAATGAGAGGTCGCAGGTGCGACCCACCGGTAATGAAGGGGAAGACCCCTGAACCGGTGGCCCGTATGGAGGTAGGGGCACGACGGCATCGACGGCACCCAGCCCGTCGGGTGCCCAACCCCCCTCGTAAAAACGCTCGGGGGGGACAGAGCCTCTTCCACCCCTCCCTCGCGGGAGGGGCGTGAAGACGCCGGAAGCGCGGGCGCGTGCGGGGGTCGCACGCGGAGCGCTTGAAGAGGACCCTCGGTACCATCTCCCGAGGGTAGAGCCTTCTCTTGCCGCCCCCAGGAGGCATCGGAGTTTTTCTCCGAGGCCGCGTGGGGGGGTCGAGAGGGGCGCTCGGCGGGACGGCGGCCGCGGAAGCCCCCCGGGAACTTTTGTTTCCGGAGGACTTCCGAGGACGCACGTCCCGATTGAGGTGGGGAAGGGACGCCGCAGGGTTTTAGTGGGTAGGCCTCCAAGCCTTTACCGGGCACTAGGCTGGGTAGGGGCATGGAGGAGAGTCCCACATATCGTCTCGTGCTCTCCCGGCACGAGCGAATGCGTAACGCATTTACTGCGAAAACAAAAAAAAAAGGGACTCTATGAGACGCAAACATATATAAACAGATATAAAGAAATGTGGGAAATTGGACTTATGCGCATTACGAACAATACCACGAACATACATAGCGAATGAAAATATCCATTAAAAGAAAAAAGAGTGTATCCCTATTTTTGAGCTAACTCGAGGAGTAAACTCCATAGTCAACGGACAGGCTTAATTTATAATACAAGAAATTGATACATAGACAACAAACGGAACAAAACAAAAGGAAGTACTAGTACATAGAATTTTGAAGACGAAAATAGGCAGAAAATAGAAAAACGCAAAGTACAGATATAAATGACTGCCGTTGAAAGGGGAATTCACGCAGTCCGAATAAGCAAATAAAAAATAATATATTAAATATAGTATGAAAATAAATAAAATATGAATACTATATAAAATAAAGCGTAATAAAATTATATGTAGTATTTTACCGAGAAAATGTTTATTTTCTTAATATTACAAAAGTCACAGGCCGAAAGAGAGATCTTACAAATTAATTAAAATATAACTTTTAATAATAAGGTAGGTAGGTATAGGAGCGAAAAGCGGGACGCTACAATGTCCTCCTTTAATTAGAGCCGGCTTGTGCCAAGGCGACGCGGGACAATGCGGCGCGAGACAAGGTGAGACTATCTCAGCGAATGGACTATAAATAGAAGTATTTATTTCAATTCCAGGCATTCCCGATTGAGCTTTGCTTCGAGTCTAATGAACAATTGTTTTTACTCTAATCCTTGTTAATCTCAGAAAACTCATCACGTTTACAATTTGAGTGACGAAGATTCCAATAGTTCTAGTCATAGTAGTGAGAGTTGGAATTATAGATCTAAAAGACTTAAAAGCAATTTGATGAGTTTTTCGAAATAATTCATGCATCCCAAATTGCAATTGTATAAATTGTGCCATCATAAAAAGGTTCAAAATAAAAATGAAAAACAGAAACATTTCAGGCTTAAGGCTTTCAGGCTTTCCTCATATTGAATGCCTATCGAGCAGTGGTCCAGTCATCCTGACTCAAAAATAGCCATATTTCACTTTTTTTTCCGGTGGCTGATTTTTCACTATTCTTATGTATTTTTCGCTGCTGATTACGATGGTGAGATCCAAATCTGTCCAAACGCTGTGCTAAAAAAGTTATGGACACTTTATGGACACAAAACTAGCGAAAAATGAGTTTTTGGAAACTAACTCGAAATATAAGCCTTTATCGAAAAAAACCAAGAGAACAAAATTGTTTTAAATTAAATTTCCCATCGATATAGGCCAATAACGATTAATTTTAGGTACTGGGCCCAGAGATAGGCCCATTTCGTGCGTTTTTGGCGGTTTTGGAAAATGATGTTTATCTAGCGTCAGTCAAATAGTAGTGTTCTATACATATCACACGTATCACACACTATCAGTCAAATAGTAGTGTTCTATACGTATTTTGATCACGCAAGTGATTTTTTCCTTACATTAATTTTCGCGCCAAATTCGGCCATTTACAAAAATCCGTAAAATGACGACGTTGAGCATAAAAATTGAGCTATCCATAAAATTCAAGATTCTGTCCATTGGTTTTGATACCTACCACCTAAAATCCAAAATTTAATCATTTTGGACTGCTAGAAAAATTTTAAGACGCATTTTAAATTTTGGTCCCAATCCAAATCAGATAATTTTTGAGGTTAGGAAAGTCTGAGTGGGCCAAGTTGCAGATATCGTTTGAAACGCTCAAAAATAAAGGATTTTACTAAAGGATATTTTTTTATCTGTACAGGCACTCAACAAAACACGAAAAATGTGTTTTGGGTCCTACACGGTCCATTTTGGCCCTTATCGAGAAAAATCCTTCGCGACAAGGAAGAAGACCCTTTCAAACAGCTGGGATTGAACCTTCAAACTCCCATAGGTCTTTTGGCCAAAATTATCGAATATTTACCAAAAAAAATATTTTCCGCGATTTCTCATTTATTCTTCCATTATACAGAAAAGTTTTATTTTTAGTTTTAAATTGGGCCTAAAAATTATTATATATCAATCAAGAATTAAAAAAATTAAAAAAATCAAGCATTAAAAAAATCCATGTAAAAAAATAAGTGTATTCTGAATACCGTTGTGTCAATAATGTGTCCATCACCATCGTAATCAGCAGCGAAAAATACATAAGAATAGTGAAAAATCAGCCACCGCAAAAAAAAAGCATGAAAAATGCCAGGATGACTGGCCTACAGACTCAGTTCTGCAGCATAAGCCGTAAAAATGATTCGTCAAATAACAGACGTAAAAACTGCGCGCTTAGTCTATTTTAGCTACTTCCACAGTATTATGTCGTACGGGATACTACTTTGGGGAAATGCCGCCGATATTGGCTGCATTTTTGTATTGCAGAAGAGGGCTGTTCGGGCGATCTATAGGATGGGCTTCCGAGAGTCTTTAAGAGAAAAATTTAAAGAAATTGGTATTATGACTGTACATTCACAATATATTTATGAAAACTTACTGTATGCACACAAGAATAAAGATATTAAATTCAGAAAAAATAGTGACTATCATAATTTCAATTTAAGAAATAAAGACAAGCTAGCAATGCCCAGGTATAGGCTCCATAAAATGAGCAACTCCTTTGCAGGTCACTGTATGTATACGAATGTACAACACGCTGCCATGTAACATGCATGACTTGTCAATGAATAAATTTAAATTTTTAATTAAAACTCAGTTATGCAAAAAGGCTTATTATATTGTTAAAGATTTTTTGAATGATAAGGCAGCATGGACCTAAATGAAATGAATTGCTCGTTCTCTGAATCGTTTTGTAATATAAACAATTTGCAAGACATTTGGCGATTTTACAAGAGTTGTGGCACATGAGTTTCTTGCTCGATTCTTCTCATGTTAGCCCCTACGTTCGGAATCGGGTCGCTCGTGGCGATTACATGCGCGGCATCAACTCCGCAGATGTACTTGCCGCTAGCGCACGGGCTATCTTTATTATAGAAGAACATTTTCTTGATTTTGTAAAATTTCTTACCACAAAAAGGAATCACAAATATTTCTTTCTGAAAAACCAAAATTAAGTGGAGATATCACAAGTTCTTTAATAACCGCTGGAAAAAGTGGTCAGGTAAGAAAAAATATACTTATCACACAATTACAAAACACATATATTATGTAATTAAAGTGTTAAACACATAACCTAACCAAACCTATAGTTAATAAATCACCTATATTTTCATTTGTTTTTACAATCGGCGAAATATAACTACTTTATGTTGGTAACTCACTGTATTAATTAAGTGGGTACTATCTACTTAATTTAAAATAACTTCAATTGATCAACATTGCTTTTTTAAAAACCTATTCTTTATTTTTTCAGGTTAGTTTTTTATATAAAAGTAGTGCTAAGATTGTTAATAACATTTATTTTGCTTAAATAAACGGATTATAGTTAACACCAAAAGAATATTGTAGGTGGAACAATTTATTGTACGTACTCATATCGAGTATAATATCGTTTGAAAGGACTTTTTGGAATGATTTCAAATATTAGCCTCGCAAATGTCTGGGGATGCGGATGGGGTTGGGGAGTTAATCCTGAGTACCACTAAAAATATTAACTTTTTTATTAAAAAGAATCCACTTCTAAACTGGGTAACTAAAAAGCTTGAAATATTTTTTGGATGTCTTGAAGTCGGTTCCAAGCTCTAGCCTATTAAGGCTTGAAACCGACTCCCAAGCATCCAAAAAATATTACAAGCTTTTGAGTTTGTTTTGAAGTCGGTCTTATTTTTAAATATTTTTATTGGTTTGTAGATAATATGCTCATGGTATGTTCGAAATCGGATACTTTTTATTAAAAAAAATTAACACATGATTTATTGTTTTATTTGAGTCTGAAAACAGCAGTGACAACATCATGACAGCTACAGTTGATTGGATGAAAAAATATCTTGCCTTGTTATTTTTCGATGACGGAGTTACACAAGTATATCCAACGATTTGTCCAAATATGGTGTTTCTTAAAAGGTCCACACTTGGAAGGAAGGTCATAGAGCGATGTGAAGAGCTTCAATTGAATCTTAAGAAACAACTACAACAATTTTCATCTAAAATTACAATTACAGACAGCTGGTAAGAGTTACTACAGGGTCACTATTCATTATATAGACAACGAATAGAAGTATCGATCCGTAGCCCCTGATTTTATATCACACGCGGTCGACATACTGGGGAAGATATTGCAACGATTTTCCACGAATGTTTATTGGAATATGGCATGTCGACAACGCAACTGCAAATACCAATTTATGTATGAACTGGGCAAACAACTGCCGCAATTTTATTCAGACAATGGCACCGGAAGTCATCCTCACATTTTAAACCTTGGTGTACAAGATTAATTAAAGTGTTAAATATATAACCTAACCTACAAATCATCTGGTGGTTACAAATTAACCATCTGGCTGATTCATCACTTAACCTAGTTCTATGTTGTCTAATTACTAATGATGTTTTAGAAAATAATCTCTCAGCGGGTACTGAATTTGCAGGTATTGGAAAAAAATCACGGGCCATCTTCGATAAAGTCGGATACTCTGTCTCAGTTTAAACCACCAGTTTAAAATTTCTTACAAGCTGGCGGCTCTGGGTTTACTTAGGTACTCCTCCAACTCGTCAATAACTAAGCCTTGAAGACGAGATTCAGATCCAGATGACGTCGAAGGACATGCATACGGTTTCTTAAAGTCTATATTATGTCTTCATCTTCATCATATTCACATACTTTCTTTTCGTTTCTTGGTGATTCTAGAGATTCACTGAGTGTAGAATTTTATATTCTTTATAAAGTTCATTAAATTTGCGCAGGTTTTCTTTTTTAATTTGCTTCCCCCATAATGCCATGTCAAAAGTCTTAGCTTTATGCGTTAGGTCAAAAATTAAAGAGGTACAAAATCCAGTTGCTCTTCTTATAATGTTTAAGCATTTGGTCTCGAGCTGCTTGGAAACCCAGAATGAGCCTTTCATCCACTTCGGATCGATTAGGTTTCTCGTCTAATTGTTTTACCATGGAATCAATTTTATCGAGCAAGTGATTAAATGTAACAATGACTAGCGGTAATGTAACATATTATTCTCCACCAAGTTTCGTTGATAAAAGTTTAAAGGTTATTAAAAACTTATGTATTTTTTCGAGTATTTGCCATTGACTATCTGTGATTTGAAAATTATTCAATTCGGTGACAGAAGTGCACAATATGTTAATGCCAATCGTGTACGTGCATCTAAACAGGAATGAGCTTTTCTGAACTGAACTGTAGATGGTGATAGGATTCTGTTTTTTCTATGTACCATTCCAAACGATTTAAGATCATCGAATGAAAAATTTTACATTGGCAAGAAAGTATTCTATAATTGTCATACAAGGTGATTTTTATCGAAAATTCAAGATTTTATTCCATCTAAACTATAAGAGATAGGGGAAAAAAGTATAGAGCTTAAAATATTGGTTCAAACTGAAAAGAGTTATAACTGAGTAACTTTAATTATTAAGACAAATTTTGAGTTTTTTTCTCGAAAAAAGACTATAACTGTTAAAACAAATGGAAATTACTAAACTAAAAATATGAATAAGATGCCTTAAGGACTTAGTTTATTACTCTTTGACTGGGAACATGGCTTTTGTGTAACGTAACTGGTGACGAACGGCCTGAGAGGTCGATGCCGCATCTGGTCTATAGCAGGAAGGTAGATTACCGCAGTCTGAAAAAATTTTTATTAACTCGAAATGTTATCCACCATCTTTAGCAATAGAAATTACAAATACACATGCTCAAATAATGAATCTTCAAGATTTATTGCAGCTAGGATTTTGGCTATAGATTCGGTGTATAAGAATAGATTGAGCCATTTATTTTTATACTGTAAACACACACATCTCCAATGTGATGGTTCATCTGGTCAAAGTCAGTCTGAACAAAAAGTTCCAAAGGAGTCTGAATTTGTTTCTGATGCAGTTTATTGCATCTTTAGTGACTATCAAATTAATCAATGAGCTAACAGGCGATATTGTCTGGCAAAATCCAGTGCCTTCGTCAGTCCGGTTCTGTCGGCCTATATCAATAAAATTTTGCAAAGAAACTCCTGAAAAAACTAAAGCTGTTGTGGATGAAATAAAGAACCAGATCTTTTCCTTGGGACCATCATCGATTAATAAAGCAGATGAAGGAGTGCACGTGGAGCATGAACACTTTCTAACAATGATAGATGGCAAAGTGGCTCAAGTATTAACCTTCTGATTCCACATCTACTATTTATGGGGCTACTCCACGGCAAATTAATGATCTGACTAAAGTGACTGCTAGGCCAGAAAATGAAAATTCATTTCAATACGGACTTTCTATATTGCATGCCTGGATTCGTTCGTTGTATGGAAATGATTTTATATATTTCATACAAAATCTCTTTTCAAATATGGTCAGCCACAAGTGAAGAAAAGAACCGTCAAAAGCCAGAAAAGAAAACTCTAGTACAAAAACATTTTCGTGAGGAGCTAGGATTGATCATCGACAAACCACGACAGGTAATACTACTAGAAGATTTTTTTACAATGCAGACTGTTCTGCTGTAATCACAGGAGAGGATGTAAATTTGATTAAACGGTTTTATATAATTTTACAAGCTCTTTCGTCGGGTGTAATGATAAATGCTGAAAAATATACAGTACTGAATATACATACCTACAAATTATGTACTATACATAATTTTTCTAATATTAATTTTACTTATAAATAAGTATCTTGTAACTTTCAATATTTGATGAAATTAATACATATTTGTCATCTTAACTTTTAATTACTTATTTAATAAGGTGTGTTGTAATATTATTATTTTATAATAAACAAATGACATAATATTTTTTTACAATATAAATAGGAATGAAATTAGCTAAGGGAAATTTCTTAAAACTTTTTTATTATAATAGAAAAAATACTAGAAAAAAACCTGCAACCTTTGGAAATCCGGTCCAATGCTCTCCCAATTGAGCTACCGAGCCTTGTCGTCGTCGAAATTTTCTAGTCCCTTTCTGATTTTACGCTGTAGACCAGCGTTGTTTCATCAGCCTCCAAGAAAAGGTATTATTTTGTGTTCTTTGCAACAGATAATTGTTGACTTTGTTATATCAACAATGTACAGTCTGTTTATCCTAATTTGTCCTATTTGGTAAACAATGTTGGCACTCCTTTTTATTAAAAATGCAGCATTAAAAATCAACTGATAACTAGATTCAATAGGTTTCAGTCTATAATAACGATTTATTGTAATAGATTATTGACTTTGTTATTATTTTATTTTTAAATTCGCGATTCCGTAAAAAAGTAGTGCCAAGATTGATTACCAAATAGGACAAGTAAGAAGGAACAGACTTTAATGAAACCATAACACCACTATTATTGTGATGACAGAATAATTTTGGTTTTTTTTGTGGATTATATATGGCGACGACATATAATATTGTAAATGTCGTTACTTCTGTCAAAGCCGACGTGTTTCTTGCGCCTATTCTTCTTGTTAGTTAAAAGACGTCCTAAATACGAGGGCGGGCGAAATGAGGGGCATGGAGGGGGAAAGGTGACTTTTTACTACCTGCACTAGTTGTGATACTCATTAAGAGTATAAATACTAAGTTTCAAAAAAAATAGGTCATAATTACCTGAGCTGCACATCAACCAACAAGTCAATCCGGAACAAAATTTGCAACATGGAGAAAATTGAGATTCGCGCAGTCATGGCTGCTGTTCAAAGAGTGGGCTTGGAACATCCTCCCTATAGCCCAGATTTAGCCCCAAGTGATTATTATTTGTTCCCAAAAATGAAAAAAGAGCTTCGAGGGATGAAATTTTCCAGCGATGAAGAAGTGAAGAGCGCAATTTCGGCCTATTTTGACGACAAAGAGAAATCATTTTTTGTTACGGTATTAATAATATAATTGATAGGTCGATTGAAAGTATTAGAGTTAAGGGGTAATACATTGAAAAGGAAAAATAATTTTGTGTTTCATTACTTACTTTTTACCCTCCATTCCGCGAACTTTTTGACCCACCCTCGTAGGTAGGTAAAAATGTTGGACGATTCAAAACAACTTATTTTATGTGCATTTGAATAAAGTTATTTTTCAGTCATTCATTTTCATTCATTATACCACCCCTCGGGGTATCCGAATCACCCCTTTGTATATTCCACAATTTTTCGTATTTTGAGTTATGAATTATCGACATGAAAAACTTAAAAAATCACCAAACAATCTATTGTGAAAATAAGGTTAAATTGTGAATAGCAAAACCTAAATACACTTTCTGTGTTGTTATTGCAGTCGGAGTAAACCAACCAAATGTTTTATGGCTTTGCACATGTTTAAAAGCATTTAGAATTTCAATTGTTTGACTATTGGCTGGCACTGGCGATGGCGAGGCGAGGTTTCGACAACTATCGTCCTTCGTGAGGCTCTCATCTTGTGTCTCTTTCCATCATGCAAGTTAAAACGAAATGGAATCAAATGCATTGTGTAAAAATGCTATCCTACTGTTTTAAGAGGTTTCAATTTATATAGAGCCGACTCACCTAAAGTACAGTGTGTGATTTGGTCGTATAATATTCGTCAACGTCATGACCAAATCCGGCTGAGGCAACCTAGAGGAAATAATTAAACTTTCAGCAAAGTGAGCAAACGCAAACGTTTATCGAGTTGCGAGTCAAAACCTACACTCGCATGTGCTACGCATACTTTCAAGTTTGCGTTTACTCGAACTTTTTCGTGACGTTTTCTACTATTGAACGAAAAACTTACACTCGAGGCACTGGATCTAGGTCTCGAGATGCACGATGCACGCCGCCACCGTGCACTTTCACACATAATGTTCACAGTTAATTAAAATAACAGTTAATTCTTCCCTAGGGAATCACTATAGCAGTTTATAATATATACACACACGCGTTAATAAGTTTGACAATTGGCGTGTATATGGAGCTCTGACATTGGTTTAAAAAAAAAACTTAATACGCCGTGGATTTTTTCTCTTCTATATTATCCTCAGAACAATAACAAAAGCTATAGAAGCCGTGCTAAAATAACACAACACATTAGTTCGTACTATTTTGACCTATACAGTTGTAAATGAGTAAGAAAGAAATAAGTATACAGATTTTGTTTCGTAATTTATAAGGTAGTCACTAGTTTCCCTTACGTCAGTGATGTAACGGTATCGATATTAGGGGAGAGTTGGTTATATCGTACTGCCATTTTAATCGTACCACTTCTAAATTTCCCACTTAATGGGTATATTTTTCTACACTGGCAACACCAAATCGTGGCCCTGGGCAACCCCCCGCCACCCGCCATTTGCAATTGATGTGAGTTGATAACTGTGCGCGTGAGTGAAAAAAACTAATTCATCACTTAACCTAGTTCTATGTTGTCTAATTACTAATGATGTTTTAGAAAATAATCTCTCAGCGGGTACTGAATTTGCAGGTATTGGAAAAAAATCACGGGCCATCTTCGATAAAGTCGGATACTCTGTCTCAGTTTAAACCACCAGTTTAAAATTTCTTACAAGCTGGCGGCTCTGGGTTTACTTAGGTACTCCTCCAACTCGTCAATAACTAAGCCTTGAAGACGAGATTCAGATCCAGATGACGTCGAAGGACATGCATACGGTTTCTTAAAGTCTATATTATGTCTTCATCTTCATCATATTCACATACTTTCTTTTCGTTTCTTGGTGATTCTAGAGATTCACTGAGTGTAGAATTTTATATTCTTTATAAAGTTCATTAAATTTGCGCAGGTTTTCTTTTTTAATTTGCTTCCCCCATAATGCCATGTCAAAAGTCTTAGCTTTATGCGTTAGGTCAAAAATTAAAGAGGTACAAAATCCAGTTGCTCTTCTTATAATGTTTAAGCATTTGGTCTCGAGCTGCTTGGAAACCCAGAATGAGCCTTTCATCCACTTCGGATCGATTAGGTTTCTCGTCTAATTGTTTTACCATGGAATCAATTTTATCGAGCAAGAGATTAAATGTAACAATGACTAGCGGTAATGTAACATATTATTCTCCACCAAGTTTCGTTGATAAAAGTTTAAAGGTTATTAAAAACTTATGTATTTTTTCGAGTATTTGCCATTGACTATCTGTGATTTGAAAATTATTCAATTCGGTGACAGAAGTGCACAATATGTTAATGCCAATCGTGTACGTGCATCTAAACAGGAATGAGCTTTTCTGAACTGAACTGTAGATGGTGATAGGATTCTGTTTTTTCTATGTACCATTCCAAACGATTTAAGATCATCGAATGAAAAATTTTACATTGGCAAGAAAGTATTCTATAATTGTCATACAAGGTGATTTTTATCGAAAATTCAAGATTTTATTCCATCTAAACTATAAGAGATAGGGGAAAAAAGTATAGAGCTTAAAATATTGGTTCAAACTGAAAAGAGTTATAACTGAGTAACTTTAATTATTAAGACAAATTTTGAGTTTTTTTCTCGAAAAAAGACTATAACTGTTAAAACAAATGGAAATTACTAAACTAAAAATATGAATAAGATGCCTTAAGGACTTAGTTTATTACTCTTTGACTGGGAACATGGCTTTTGTGTAACGTAACTGGTGACGAACGGCCTGAGAGGTCGATGCCGCATCTGGTCTATAGCAGGAAGGTAGATTACCGCAGTCTGAAAAAATTTTTATTAACTCGAAATGTTATCCACCATCTTTAGCAATAGAAATTACAAATACACATGCTCAAATAATGAATCTTCAAGATTTATTGCAGCTAGGATTTTGGCTATAGATTCGGTGTATAAGAATAGATTGAGCCATTTATTTTTATACTGTAAACACACACATCTCCAATGTGATGGTTCATCTGGTCAAAGTCAGTCTGAACAAAAAGTTCCAAAGGAGTCTGAATTTGTTTCTGATGCAGTTTATTGCATCTTTAGTGACTATCAAATTAATCAATGAGCTAACAGGCGATATTGTCTGGCAAAATCCAGTGCCTTCGTCAGTCCGGTTCTGTCGGCCTATATCAATAAAATTTTGCAAAGAAACTCCTGAAAAAACTAAAGCTGTTGTGGATGAAATAAAGAACCAGATCTTTTCCTTGGGACCATCATCGATTAATAAAGCAGATGAAGGAGTGCACGTGGAGCATGAACACTTTCTAACAATGATAGATGGCAAAGTGGCTCAAGTATTAACCTTCTGATTCCACATCTACTATTTATGGGGCTACTCCACGGCAAATTAATGATCTGACTAAAGTGACTGCTAGGCCAGAAAATGAAAATTCATTTCAATACGGACTTTCTATATTGCATGCCTGGATTCGTTCGTTGTATGGAAATGATTTTATATATTTCATACAAAATCTCTTTTCAAATATGGTCAGCCACAAGTGAAGAAAAGAACCGTCAAAAGCCAGAAAAGAAAACTCTAGTACAAAAACATTTTCGTGAGGAGCTAGGATTGATCATCGACAAACCACGACAGGTAATACTACTAGAAGATTTTTTTACAATGCAGACTGTTCTGCTGTAATCACAGGAGAGGATGTAAATTTGATTAAACGGTTTTATATAATTTTACAAGCTCTTTCGTCGGGTGTAATGATAAATGCTGAAAAATATACAGTACTGAATATACATACCTACAAATTATGTACTATACATAATTTTTCTAATATTAATTTTACTTATAAATAAGTATCTTGTAACTTTCAATATTTGATGAAATTAATACATATTTGTCATCTTAACTTTTAATTACTTATTTAATAAGGTGTGTTGTAATATTATTATTTTATAATAAACAAATGACATAATATTTTTTTACAATATAAATAGGAATGAAATTAGCTAAGGGAAATTTCTTAAAACTTTTTTATTATAATAGAAAAAATACTAGAAAAAAACCTGCAACCTTTGGAAATCCGGTCCAATGCTCTCCCAATTGAGCTACCGAGCCTTGTCGTCGTCGAAATTTTCTAGTCCCTTTCTGATTTTACGCTGTAGACCAGCGTTGTTTCATCAGCCTCCAAGAAAAGGTATTATTTTGTGTTCTTTGCAACAGATAATTGTTGACTTTGTTATATCAACAATGTACAGTCTGTTTATCCTAATTTGTCCTATTTGGTAAACAATGTTGGCACTCCTTTTTATTAAAAATGCAGCATTAAAAATCAACTGATAACTAGATTCAATAGGTTTCAGTCTATAATAACGATTTATTGTAATAGATTATTGACTTTGTTATTATTTTATTTTTAAATTCGCGATTCCGTAAAAAAGTAGTGCCAAGATTGATTACCAAATAGGACAAGTAAGAAGGAACAGACTTTAATGAAACCATAACACCACTATTATTGTGATGACAGAATAATTTTGGTTTTTTTTGTGGATTATATATGGCGACGACATATAATATTGTAAATGTCGTTACTTCTGTCAAAGCCGACGTGTTTCTTGCGCCTATTCTTCTTGTTAGTTAAAAGACGTCCTAAATACGAGGGCGGGCGAAATGAGGGGCATGGAGGGGGAAAGGTGACTTTTTACTACCTGCACTAGTTGTGATACTCATTAAGAGTATAAATACTAAGTTTCAAAAAAAATAGGTCATAATTACCTGAGCTGCACATCAACCAACAAGTCAATCCGGAACAAAATTTGCAACATGGAGAAAATTGAGATTCGCGCAGTCATGGCTGCTGTTCAAAGAGTGGGCTTGGAACATCCTCCCTATAGCCCAGATTTAGCCCCAAGTGATTATTATTTGTTCCCAAAAATGAAAAAAGAGCTTCGAGGGATGAAATTTTCCAGCGATGAAGAAGTGAAGAGCGCAATTTCGGCCTATTTTGACGACAAAGAGAAATCATTTTTTGTTACGGTATTAATAATATAATTGATAGGTCGATTGAAAGTATTAGAGTTAAGGGGTAATACATTGAAAAGGAAAAATAATTTTGTGTTTCATTACTTACTTTTTACCCTCCATTCCGCGAACTTTTTGACCCACCCTCGTAGGTAGGTAAAAATGTTGGACGATTCAAAACAACTTATTTTATGTGCATTTGAATAAAGTTATTTTTCAGTCATTCATTTTCATTCATTATACCACCCCTCGGGGTATCCGAATCACCCCTTTGTATATTCCACAATTTTTCGTATTTTGAGTTATGAATTATCGACATGAAAAACTTAAAAAATCACCAAACAATCTATTGTGAAAATAAGGTTAAATTGTGAATAGCAAAACCTAAATACACTTTCTGTGTTGTTATTGCAGTCGGAGTAAACCAACCAAATGTTTTATGGCTTTGCACATGTTTAAAAGCATTTAGAATTTCAATTGTTTGACTATTGGCTGGCACTGGCGATGGCGAGGCGAGGTTTCGACAACTATCGTCCTTCGTGAGGCTCTCATCTTGTGTCTCTTTCCATCATGCAAGTTAAAACGAAATGGAATCAAATGCATTGTGTAAAAATGCTATCCTACTGTTTTAAGAGGTTTCAATTTATATAGAGCCGACTCACCTAAAGTACAGTGTGTGATTTGGTCGTATAATATTCGTCAACGTCATGACCAAATCCGGCTGAGGCAACCTAGAGGAAATAATTAAACTTTCAGCAAAGTGAGCAAACGCAAACGTTTATCGAGTTGCGAGTCAAAACCTACACTCGCATGTGCTACGCATACTTTCAAGTTTGCGTTTACTCGAACTTTTTCGTGACGTTTTCTACTATTGAACGAAAAACTTACACTCGAGGCACTGGATCTAGGTCTCGAGATGCACGATGCACGCCGCCACCGTGCACTTTCACACATAATGTTCACAGTTAATTAAAATAACAGTTAATTCTTCCCTAGGGAATCACTATAGCAGTTTATAATATATACACACACGCGTTAATAAGTTTGACAATTGGCGTGTATATGGAGCTCTGACATTGGTTTAAAAAAAAAACTTAATACGCCGTGGATTTTTTCTCTTCTATATTATCCTCAGAACAATAACAAAAGCTATAGAAGCCGTGCTAAAATAACACAACACATTAGTTCGTACTATTTTGACCTATACAGTTGTAAATGAGTAAGAAAGAAATAAGTATACAGATTTTGTTTCGTAATTTATAAGGTAGTCACTAGTTTCCCTTACGTCAGTGATGTAACGGTATCGATATTAGGGGAGAGTTGGTTATATCGTACTGCCATTTTAATCGTACCACTTCTAAATTTCCCACTTAATGGGTATATTTTTCTACACTGGCAACACCAAATCGTGGCCCTGGGCAACCCCCCGCCACCCGCCATTTGCAATTGATGTGAGTTGATAACTGTGCGCGTGAGTGAAAAAAACTAGAATTTTGGACCCGAAACAATTTATTTATTGGAATTGCTGTCTTCAGTATCTAGAGAAACCAGGTAGGTACAGTTAAGAAATTGCACTTTGTATAGGTATATCATAATAGGCTACATTTTTCTATTTTAAGTTAGACCTCTACCAGTATATTAGTGAACACTGCATTCAACATTATATTTTTATAGGTATAGATTAAAAAAGAGGAAAAATTTTAAAAGAAAATTAATCGATTATTTAATTTAAATTAACCAATTATTATTTTATACATATTTACTTATTATTTTTATATTTTTATATACCACTCTGTCAAGAAAGTACCGGGAAAAGATCAATAATATACAAAATGTTTGTTATTCATCCAAATTTATTTTATCACCTTCAAAGTATGCTCCTTCAGAAACGATACACTTACGCCAACTTAATCCAATCATCAAAACATTTTTAAACGCTGTTTCCGGGATTGAGTTCAGTTCTCGCCGCGAATTTTTGTCATTTTTGTTTACACACTCTAAAAGTGCTAGGTATTCGGCTTGAACATATTCTTGTTTCAATTTTGCTATCAATAGGTATGTTATAGAGTTGAGATTTCTTCGCGTTGCTCCTTAATGTTCTCTTTGATATCAGTTCAGAGATATCGGAATCAGTATTTGTTTCAACTGTGGTCATAGATTTGGGGCGTTTACTTGGTGGTTCATAATTCCTTCTGAATGCGATAGTGGTTTCTGAAACACAAAAATAAGCTATCATTATTATTTGAGATACAAGCTGCCAAAATGTTAATTAAAAATCTGAATATTTATTGATAGGATCGAAATAATTATATGACAAAGCAAGACTAAGATAATGTTTGGAATAAAAAAAGAGCAATTTCATGTTCTGTAAATGTAATGTGGGTATAGCATTTGCTTTCAGCCGCCGAAATTAAATGTTTTCATGTGGCTCAAATGGCTGTAGTCTAAAATGTTTCGAACAAATGTGACTGTGCGCTTTCGGTGTCCAATAGATCCTTGATATACGGTATATCCATTCATTTTTAATAGGTTCATCTTTGGGAAAACTAAAGCAAAAAGTAAAAACGTTGACATCGATATCAAAAAAACACATCACTATCATACTATCATATACAAAGCAGAAGGCATAAAAATAAGACAATTTTGACCCAAAACTCACGGAGAAATCTATTTGTAATATTAATTTACTACAATTTTCTGAATATACCGTTGTTATATTGTCAAAATATGAGAATTTAGAAACAAAACTCACCGATGAAATGATAGCACCTCATTCGTATTTTCTTTTCGTGATGTATTAGACATGCAGTCTGGAACAACACAAGCCATCCTGGACGCGGACTCTAAGATGTCTGAAGCATCTATATGCACACTTTCCTGTTGTTTTATCACCAAATTCCTTGTAAAGTAATTGGAGCGGAGCGAACGAAGTGAGCGAAGCTCCCATGGTTCAGCTTCAATGGCGAAATGTCTGTTACGCCATAACTTCCCGAGTTCTTAACCCAGTGATGCCAGATGGGGGGGATTCCCTGCAAATTTGGAGGATTTTTTTTACTTCGGAGGGAGATTTGGAGGGATAAGACCTTTGGGGGGATTTTCGGAGGGAAATAATAAAGTTGGAGGAAATTCGGAGACAATTTTTTAAGCCAAACCACAACATTATTATTTTGTAAAGACCATTTCTTTACAAAACTAGTATAGGCTTCACCTGCATCTTACATCTGTATAGGCTGATCTATTTGCCTAAAAAAATAAATCTTTAGTTCGGTGCTGTCGTTTAGTGAGTGAATTTAGATAATCTGTGCTCGCTCGCTTGTATATTTATTGTACTGTTCTGTTTACTACTTAAGTATCTACCGGGTCAATGTGGTTTATGCTATGGCCGTTAAAATTAAAATAAAAAAGTATGTACCGTTTGTTGTCTTAGGATAATAAAATCTATACCTCAGTTAAGTATGTCGCAATCTAATAAATCAAAATATGTAACAACATACCGCAAGGAATGGAAAGATGAAGCGGTATTTTCAGGCTAGTTTTTCAGTGTTTGTTTATGTTTGTCGTAAAGCATGAAATTAATATGTCGAATAGTTTTACCATACTGAAATAAATGAAAAATACATTTTATTTTGAGTAAGCAGAATACAGATTGTCACGTCCTGTATCTAATAGATGATACGATTACGATAGAAAGTAATATGGAGGTTTTTTTTGTCAGAAATGTCAATTTATGGGGGGATTTCGAATAAGGACGGGGGAAGTTCACACGGTCATCTGGCAACACTGTCTTAACCGATGTTAATATTTTTTGTGTGGAATCGATTCAACAGGTTTAGGACCAGATTGTGACGGAGCCCGAATTTTGAAATTCGCAACAATTTTTTTTTCTTTTTTAGGTATTACGTTCCGCTCCAATATATGGTGCTAGCGTAGCTTTATGCTTAGCGACTGCATCGCCTAGTATAATTTCACGCTAGCCGCTCACAAAGCTGTTCGGCCACTGTAATACGACCGCATTGAATTTGGTCTTACTTCAGAAACAACGTTCATCAAAGACGTACTTTTAATTTGGTAGTATAATATACAACCAAATTACAACCATTTGACATTTGTACTTTGAGAGTTTGTGACAATGACGTGAAAATAAAACCTTACAATTGTTGTCTACTTCGCTCTTACCCATGTATGTTAGATAACTTTAAGTGAATACGAGAGCTGTTATATAGTTTTTATTTTAGCGCGGCTTCTATAGCTTTAGTTATTGTTCTGAGCGCGGACCTTCCGCGACGTGTAATGTTGCGTTCATGCATTTACGACGCATAATTACTTACCTAACGAAATCCTTGTGTTTGGCAGGAAAAGCGCTTGTAAGAAAAATGACGATCGCTGAGAGATAATAAGCAAAATGGCTGATTGTGTCAGCGCAACTGAAGTTAGCAAACGTGTCCTGGCCGAAAACTACATAGTTTGTTTTTTAGCGCTGGTAAGCGATCGCAAGCGCTTTTTTCTGCCCAATACAAGGATTGTGTTCACACTTGCAATTGAAATCGAGGGCAAAAGGAAATTCAATGGCGGGTTTATGTGAAGGAGGCCCAAAGCCTCGAGAACTTAAAAATAAATATTATCCGTGCATTTAACGAAGTGAAAAACAAGTAATACAATTAAAGACCACGTTCATAAACGTGCAAGACTGCTTAGAGAGAAATCGCCTACATTTTGAAGTAAAGTGATTGTTTTCAAAGTTCATGTAAGTGTATTTTGTTTAGATTTTTAATTAATTATTTTGTTGGAGTAAAGCAAAGTGTGTGCAGGGCAGCTAAGACTTGTGAAATTTTTCACAAAAATATAGAACTATTAATTATACATTTCTTTATCCTATCGTGTAAAATAGACAAAAACAACAGCATTTTACTCGGCGAATGAGAGTCTCTCTTTGAAATAACGTGACATGCGCAGTAGTGAATAATGTAACTAAACTTGCTACTGCGCATGTCACGTGGTTTCAATATCATGTTCAACTTATTTGCCTGGGACAATAATAGGTTTTGGCACTGCTAGTTTAACATTTTAGTATTGGGTGATATTAAAAGAAAAACTATTTATTTCGTTACTTTCTTCAAAGAATACAATATATAAATTTGGATGGTGTTTATAAAATGACCTTGTATAGTTCACACAAGGTGAACAAAATGGAATAATTCTTTTCTTTTAATTTATTGAGAGACATCATCATCATCAGGTCATTTCTATACATACGAGGAGCTTGCATTTCTACCGACTGCATGTAATATCTGTGAATTGTCAAATAAATAAATAAAATGTTAAACAAAAAAGATTTAGTTTCATTATTTTATAAAACAGTTTACCTATTCTCCGAAATTACTTCTACAATTTGTACTTTAACTGAGCCCTTGCTGCGGATACAATGACGAACAGATTTGAATATATTTTAATATTCATACTTATGCCTGAGTTAACATAAGATTACTTGTGACACAGAAAACTGGTGAATGCTCTAATTGACACAACGCAAGGTGATGCGTAAGCCATGCGAAAGGCCATTAACATAAAGTGTTATATAAATATAAAGTAAAAATTAATCAATTGATATTTTATGTCGATAATATTAGAAAAGCTAAAACAGAAAGGGTCAAGAATTATACCATTTATATTGTCTTATACAGTTATTTGTTTAGGCTTCTATTCTGTAAAGTAGCCACTTTTACTTTTTACTTAACAAATTTTTATACCCATATAATGATCTATACTTGCGGAAATAGCAATACAATTTCAAATGTTACGCGTTTATTACCATGGTATTCAGATCAAGTTCAATTATGTAATCATAAATGTCGATTTTTCGTACAATTTATAATTTATTTGCTTTTATTTAGTATTCCATTAAAAAAATATTGTGCGTAGCTATTTAGGTATTATCTAATTATTTAATAATAATATTAACAATTAATGTATTTGAATTAAATGAAAAAATGTGTAATTGAATTAAATAAAACATGTGTAATTGAATTAAATAAAAAAATGATGTAATTTAATTAAATAAATGTTAATTTATTCAAAATAATCAATTTCATCCTTCTTTATATTATAGACACTTGTCAGTCTGCGCGATCCATCGCTCTCGAAAGTCCCAATGCTGCGCGAATTGTTAAAAAATAATCGCATTCTTAGATAAAAATGCCATTTTCTAGCTAAATAGTGAAGCTAGGACCAAACACAAATAGACAACCAACTTTTTCAGGATATCTTAAAATTGTTCCCTGAAAGTTCACCTTGGTCTGTCTTTACTGACTTAGTCATGCACATATAAACTGTTAAAATACTGTATTAACCAGTATTTTAACATGCCCCCTTAATCTATATAGTTGGACATAAACAAGGCAAAAACAATATAAATAGTAAGAATAAAAAGAAAAATAAATTGGTGGCAACCCTTTGTTGACAACCTTAACATTGTTACACATCTTTTATATGATATGCGTCTTAAAGGCTAACGTCTTAAAGGCTAGTTAAGAAAACAGCTGGCAGCTCATTACTAGATACATGTTTCAATTTTATTACATTGTCAGCATTTCTCGTATAAAATTATATTTTGTATCTATATGCTTCGTTCGGCCATGGTGGACAGCATTAAAACAATGAGACGATATCAATCATTCCACTTACCTCGTTAGATTCCCGCAATATTGGCCTTCCTGCTAATTCGAAAACAAAACCAGTAAAGGAGCGACGATCAACACTATCATTTGCCCAATCGGCATCTACAAAACCATTCAAATAACGCTCTGTTTTCCTGTAGGTTATACTAGTATAATCCAACGTACCTTTTAGATATTGCAATACTCTCTTCGCAGCTTGTCTATTTCCAACAGCAGGACTAGCATTAAAAGTACTCAAATAACTTTATATATACGTAATATCAGGTCTACTATTCATTGCGACGTAAAACAAAGAACCGATTAAACTCATATAAGCGACTATCATCAAATCGCTCGGTATTAGTTTGTAGTTTGGCCAATACAAGTGGCGTATCAGCAGTTTTACATTCTTGCATATTAAACTTTTTCAACATCGTATTTATGAATGTTTTTTGACTATCTTCCATTGCAGAGAGCCAACTGTGTTTATCGTCAGCAGTCATTGCTCTCTTCACAGACATCCTCCACTGATGTAGCAATCCAGGAAGTTAAATACATACCAAAATATTTAGGTTTATTACGCACCCTTTCTGGGTATCTTCTCTCAGGAACAACATTACTCTCAATAGACAAGTTCTCAGCAATAACTTCTTCAACAAGAGGTACATTTACAGGCACCACATCAGGGTTTTCAGTAGCTGACTCTACGTCTTGTGGATGAGCTTGAAGATCTTAAATTACTAAAACAATTTTCAAAAAAACTTACGTCTCTACCTTTCACTAGTCGCCTTGGGCTATGCCCGGCACGGAAGTAATAGGTTTTTCCATCGTCTGTGTATCCTACAAAAATATGCTCTGTAGACTTAACATCAAGTTTCTTTCTCATGCAAGATGGAACATGTATCAGTGCTCTACATCCAAATATACGTACATGTGACAAATCGGGCTTCTCCTTGAATCACTTTTCAAATGGCGTCACTCCATCTAACGAACAATGAGGAGATCTATTTTTTAAGTACACAGCACACTTAGCAGCATCTTCCCAATATATCTTAGGTAGTGAACTTTTTGAAAGCATAGAACGAACTTTTTCCATCACCGACCGACCGATCGACCAGTGCGTTCTGCGACACTGTTTTGTTGTGGTTTATATGGAACACACGTTTGATGTAATATACATTTAGTTACAAAAACATTTGACAATTCTTTGTTCACAGATTCAGTGCCATTATCGGTTCTGAAGATAACCTTTACCTTCTAACCTTCTTGTCTGTCGTTCAATGAAATTTATAAAATCACAAATTTTACTTTTTATTTTATTGTTTGTATAAACAAAATATGCAAACCACATTATTGTAAAATCGTCTATCGAATAAACAACATATTTTTTTCCGTTAAAAGAAGAAACTGACATTGGCCCAACGACTTCTTATACAATATTGACTTAAACGGCTTTTTTACACGCTTACCTTCAACACAGACTATGCACGGATCCGTTCTTTATAAAACATTACACCTACAGTATGATCTTTTAACTTTTGCTTACCTATTCGACATAAATGACCCATCTTCTTATGCCAAAGTTGATACTGAGAGAAGTCGAGGTGCACATTAAAAGCTGAAATTTGATCTTTTGGATTATTTACTGTACCGTCTAATGTGTACAATCCACCATGCTCCGAAGCATATAATAAACCTGTACAATAAAAATCAATATTATTATAAAAATCACAACCTTTTTTATCAAAAACAATTGTAAAATTCTTATTGACAGCTTTCCTAACAGATATTAAATTGGTTCTTAAATCTGGTACATAAATAACGTCTTTAATACATCGAATATTTTCATTACACAATACAACGTCACCGATGAATTTGCTATTAGTTACTTCTCCATTAGCAATAGTCACCTTATCAGATTCAAATGGCTGAGCATTATCCTCGATGTCATATGCGTTTTTTTCATCCATTCATCCATTTTTTTGTCAGAAATATCAGTTGAACTTACGTTTAGCGCACTCAGTAGAGTGGAATCGCGATCAGCGCTTTGTGATTTCTTTTTCTTTAAATGTGGACAATCCGGACGTTTATGTCCAGGCTCATTGCAGTTATAGCAAACAATAGTCTTCTTCTATTGTGAACTACTCGGTCTTTGCTTCTCTCCGCATTTAGCACTCAAAACTGTTTCAGCATCAGTAGAGCTCTTTGAAAAATCATTTAATAATTTAATTTTCACAATTTCGGACGTGATATCAATATTTGAATTTTCTGACGCCATAACAAGAGGATCATACCTAGGAGTCAAACCTCCTAACAAATTTGCTGCAATAGACACATCATCTACACTCGCGAGCAACCAAATCGACTCAAGCCCT
This sequence comes from Calamotropha paludella, assembly GCA_927399485.1. Classification (NCBI taxonomy): domain Eukaryota; kingdom Metazoa; phylum Arthropoda; class Insecta; order Lepidoptera; family Crambidae; genus Calamotropha; species Calamotropha paludella. The sequence goes on along the minus strand of OV656803.1, from coordinate 23,097,865 downwards.
CATTCTGCTTACAAACTTTGTTTTTACGTAAAGTATACAAGGTATTTATAAAAAAAGACTGTCATTAGAAAGCTCAATATACAAGCTTTCATAAAACACTAATATTGTTTTTTTTTTTAAAATCTAACGCATACATTTTTACATCAATAGCACTATGAGTCGTTTTGCTCATTACGCTATCCGCGACTTGCGCTAACTGCCACCCCTATAAAAGCTCTCGCAACCGGCACACCTTATCAGTCGCTTATCACAAGTTGACATGTACACATCTCCGAGAATTGCAATCATTTTTTCCACGTTACCATGGATACCACACCTGAAGAAGCCGCTCAAGTTGTTGCCTTGTTGGAACAAGGACTTAGCCAGCGAGTAGTCGCTGCCCAGCTTCGCTTGAGCCAGTCTGCTGTGTCCCGGGTCTACAGACGATTTCGAGAGACCGGTGCCTTCAATCGAAGACCAAGAACCAGCCGCCACCGGTGTACTTCTGACAGAGACGACCGTTTCATTGTCTCAACATCGCTGCGCAATCGGCATCTGACGAGTGTTGATGTTCAACAAGAACTCAGGCACGTTCGTGGTGTAGCTGTAAGCGAGTGGACAATAAGAAGACGACTGAGAGCAGCCAATCTCACTCCAAAAAGGGCTGCGACGGGGCCCAAATTGACTGCAGCCCACCGACAAGCGCGTCTTCAGTTTGCTCGAGAGCATGTCAATTGGACCATTGCCCAATGGCAGTCGGTTCTCTTTACTGACGAGTGCAGAATGTGTCTGCATGGCAACGACAGAAGAGGCCGAGTCTACAGGCGTCCGGGCGAACGATTTGCCCAATGCTGTTTCGCTGAAACAGTAGCATATGGCGGTGGTTCCTGTATGATGTGGGCCGGCATCTCTTTAGAGGGAAAGACGGAGCTCGTTTTCGTGCCTGGTGGAGGCCGAGGAGGCGGGCTTACAGCTGATCGGTACATCACCGATATTCTCCTGGAACACGTTGTTCCCTATGAAGGATTTGTCGGCGAGGACTTCGTCTTAATGCACGACAATGCTCGTTGTCATACAGCGCGCATTACCCAGCAGTTTTTGGATGAAGTCCAGATGCGTACAATGGACTGGCCTGCGCTCAGTCCAGACTTGAATCCGATCGAGCATTTATGGGACCAGTTAAAACGAAGAGTACGAGCCAGAAATCAAGCCCCTTCGACGGTGGAAGAGTTGAAGGCAGCATTGTTGGAAGAGTGGGTTAACATACCTCAAGAGGACGTCAAAAAGTTGATCAGATCAATGAAGAATCGACTTCAAGCGGTGATTAGGGCTAGGGGGGGGAATACCAAGTATTGATTTATTAAATTGTTATGTATTTTCTTAATCAATTTTCTTTTATTTCTAAAATACCCAACCACAACATCTTCTCACAAATTCCTGTTTTTCCTGTATTTATGTTTAGATATCATTAATTACAAAGATAATGAACGGATATTGATAATGGTGATATCTTATTAAAGCTGCAGTTTGGAGCTTTCAGATGATATATAGTTTTTAAAAATATCTCCTATAACTTTCTTGAAAACAGAGTCTATACTCAGAGTTAGGGCTTGAGTCGATTTGGTTGCTCGCGAGTGTATTATGTTGCCAATATCATGCAGATCTTGAACTGTACATCAGTATTGCGTTTATGAGTGTTAACGGAATTAGCCCGTTATATGGTCGAGAGGGTTACTCGACATGGAAATTTAAAATGCGAATGCATCTGATGCATGAGGACCTATTAGAATGCATAGATGGGTACACGAATGCTGATATTTCAATTCCTGTAAGAACTAAGCGTGATCGACTAGCTATATCGACAATCTGCCTTACTCTCGATGGTGCAGCTATTACTCATGTCAGAAGAGCTTCTACTGCTAAAGAAGCTTGGGGTGCTCTAGCAGCTGCGTACGAGGACAAAGGTATGCGTAGGAGATTAGCCTTAGAACGTCGTTTGTATAGATACTCGTTAGATGAATTTGAGAATATTGAAAAATACGAACTACAGTTGTCATCTATATTTTAAAAATAAATTATTCCTTCTGAAGTCAACACCATGACAACGCGTCTTTTATTCCCACGTTTTTCTCAGGTCGCTTTCTTGTTTGTCTGTCTGTCTGTCTACCCCCACGTTTTGAGTGGCCCCTCGCTTGGCCCCGCTGGGTTATTTTATTCTTTTTTGGTCACTGAAAATGTGGGATTTTTAGATTTTTAAATCTAGTATTATTATTTTAACATAAACTATCCGGCTTGAGTTCGTACGATGGAAACAAGAATTTTGCACAGTATCCATTTATTTGACTTCTTCATACAAAATCACCAATAAAAACTGCCCGTTTGTATCTTAACTGCACATTATTATATATTCTCATATAGTCATAAACGTTTTGCTGATCAAATACAAAAATATATGACAATAACAAATAAACTTTATTGAGATTATTTTAATAATCTATTACGAATAAATAATAAACATAGAAAACAAAATATCCTTATGATTAAATCCATATATATAGTTGTGTTATTATGTTGTTGAATATGTATAGTCTTATAACCAAAACAACTTCCGATTGAAAAGATATAGTGATACAAAATAAATGCAATATAAACTATCCTTAAATGTGGATACTTACACACATTTGCCTTATATATTTGTCTTGTTGTAGTGAGATAGAAAACTATTTGCAACATATGTATAAATTAAATAATTGGTGTCAATTAACCACTTGTCAGTCCGGACTGACGCGGTACCGGTACCGCGCGCTCCATTCTTGCCGCTTCCAATGCTGCGCGATTTGTGAAAAAATTTCGCACTCTTAGATAAAAATGCCATTTTCTCGCTAAATAGTGAGGCTAGGACCAAAGAAAAAATACTACCGTAAAGCTTATTCCACCACAGAATATTTGGATGGCTGTATCTCAAAAATTAATGGTAATTAAAAAAAAAAGCATGCCGCGCGGAAATTTGAATACGGTAGCAATTGCTACAGTGTGACAAGTGGTTAATAATCTAATAATTCATAATTGCCTGTCCTTAATAGTTAGTATTTTTTATTAGTCTCCGGTTCAACTTTCGTTTATTATAACAAATTGTTTAGATAAAAAGATAGATTTTGATTAATTGTTGGCATATTACCTGCTAAAGTATAATAAATTGCTTTGTATTGCTTGTGTTAATAAACATTTTATTACTGTTAACTCTTTCTATGCTTTACACACAACACACTCACCCCTACTACCAATTTTGGAATCCATTGTTCTTACACTATTGTCTCTTTGACATCAACATATTTGTGTTTTTAATAAACACGTATTATTGTCCATTAAAACTTAATGGAGGATAATTTTCTTACAACAAAGGGATACCTAATATAACCCGTCGCTATTATAAAAGGCAAAAGAATGTCTCTAGCGTATTAGAAAAGACTGGGGATCTTTGTCCTTTTATCAATTACCTTACGTAGAAACTCTGCGATATCTAAATACAAATTATATTTTATTGGACTTTGTTTAATTTGTTAAAAATGTAGTACTGATTTAAATTTACTTTAGGTAATTCATAAAATTATTTGCAAAGATGGAGATCCCTCATCCAACTGTGGACTTATTTAGCTTTATTATGATGATGAATAACTTAACAAGAACTATAGATATGTATAAAACTAATTACGAGTGACCACGAAATATTAGTACTGTACGGAATGACGTTCCTTAAGACTACTGAGAATATAACACCAATATTTTAACACCAAATATCCTTAATACGCGTACTTAACTCTTTAACTAAAATTTGCTGCAGGAATAGCAATATCAGTGAAGACAAACAAGTTGACAAATCTTAAGGAATTATGGGCACACATAAACAATTTACATAACTTTACACTTAGTTTGTTACTACATCTATTTTCGTATATTTTTTTAATTGAGAGACTAACAGTTATTATATTATTCAATCCAATATTTACATGTTCATATTGTTTAATTTATAATCCTATACATAGTCTCCTAAATTATATTAATAATTTTAAAAGAAATACTTAAAAGATTAAGAACGCAACATCTTTTTTTAGGATACCTACATATTAGAAATCTGAAAACATAACGCCTAACGGGCCAAATACCCAAAGTTTCAAAGCTCTTTTCATTCAAAATAACTTTACTCAGCAACCCTTATTGTACAATACAGAACCTGATATACTGAATAATTATTGTCATTTCTTTGAAATGCCTATATAATATATATTTAAAATTTTCTACTGTCTTTATATTAAAATTCCAAAATATGACATAGCTGCGTTAAATGTAACGATACTTGATGTGTATTCATCGTTGCTGTATGAAGGTCGATAATTATTATTTTAATTATTATGAATGTTAATAAAGTACATAAACGAAGATACAAGACATTTCGAAAGGAGAAAAGGCGGTTTTTAATTGCAATTAAACGGGTTTGGTTATGCCAAATGCCAACCAACGTTCAAAGTTTAATTAAGAACATCGAAAGAATTTTAGGAACTGGCGCAAAAATATTTCTATATGGTAGCTTTTTCTCTTATTGTTATGTGAAAATTCAGGACAGATGCCCTATTTTCTATGACTAAAGCTAGTTGATTATTTTTTTTAAATTTCGACCATTAACAGAACAAGACAGATTTTATTTAAAAGGTTTCAGATTTATTTTCCTAAAGATAGATCAGATCTTCCTATTTATGTGGATCTATATGGACTATTAAGTTTTAAGATACCTATACATGATGAAGTATAAGTTGCGCCACGGAATGTAGTCAGTTAAATACAATATGAAAATCTTTAATTAATTCAGAAGACTAATGATTTCAAATAGTAATAATTAACATATCAATAATGGAACTAACTGACTGTTACATCTACTTGGTGGAAGTAACGGTGTTATCCAAGTATTAATTAACTGATCCAAGAGCTTAAACATGCTACGATCATTATGACTACGCCGTAGTAGTCTTATTCAAATTTAGTTTTTCAAATGTAGTTTCGTAACGCTACATATATATTGTTCATTTATGGAGTATGGCGATGGAGTATAAGATTTATTGTGTATTTAGGCGGTTTATTTTAAAGAACTTACAGGTTCTCGTTATTCACTTTTTATTCATTGAGTTTGAGTGAAGCTTTTATCCTATTTGATGGTTAGGTTCTTTTCCATTTGTGTTTGACGGGAAAAGGCTGTAAGTGCTGATGCAGTCGGATTACGGCCTGTTGGAGTTTTAATAGGATTATTGCGTGTTTATACGCCTTCCTTTATATTGCCGGATTTATTGAATATATCACAAAAGAAAAATCCTCTACTTTAACTTTTTAATTAATAGTGTTCCGTCTTACATAAATAAATATGCTTTTAACAAGTAAAATGTAACTAACACATATGGATCAAAGGTAAACCAACGATCAGTTCTAAAAAACTATGACTTTTAGTCCTTACAGGTGTCCGACTGTGGAATTGTACAAAAAGTGTTCTGTACTTACAGTGCGTCAATTATATATATTGCGTAGTATTGTCTGGCAGCACCAGCATACTTCTTTTGATAAATGCAAGTATTCTTCGCAACGAAGGTCCAAAAATGTAATAAATTTACCTTAATGTCGTACTACATTAGCAAGCCGACAAAGTGATTCTAAAGCTAAATATCTTTATAACAAAGCTAATAAAATTCTTAATTTGTATCCACTATCTTCACGCGAATGCAAAATAATAGTTTCTGGTTGGTTATCTAGTTTAGATTACAAAGAAACGGAGGAACTGCTACAACCCCTCAAATAGACACACACGCATGTGCACACACATACTTGCACACACAGAAGACACACACTCAAGACACACACACATACACTCACGACACACCCACACACACATACACACCACGCACACATTTTACTCTAACTTTAAAAACAAAATACGTTTTCTTTTTGTTAAGTATGTTTATTTTGTACATAGGTTAAGGAAGAAGGGAACTGATTTCCGAAATACAGGTTTTAAACCTAGTTCGGAGTCAGCGACTTCATTATGATTGTAAAACTTATTCTATAAATAAAGATTATTATAATATTATTATTATTATTAATGGTATTTTTTAAAATACTCTATAATATTACCAAAGTCTAAGAAGAAGTTAGCCCTATAAACATATTCCAATTATGTCAATATAATGATGCATCAGTTATAAACCGTGGACTCAGTAAGTACTTAAAATAACCAAAAGTTTGCGTTATAAACGCTCACAACATTTTCACTGTAATTGCTAACGAGAAATTACAGTGAAAATGTTGTGAGGATAGCTACCGAAATCTGAAATCCGGGACTAAACTATTATTCATTTCTAATTAATTTAAAGATAATCTTCATTTTCTGCCTATAAAACATATTAGAACTATGCAGCATAAATTTTGCTGTTAGGGAAGCCACCCAAAAAATAATGTACTTTTATTATTGTTGTTTAAAATGGGTCCATATCTAAAAACATAATGCCTTTATTTAAAATTTAGACTAAAATACTCGAATTCAAAATAACTTATATTTTAAATAGAAATCATTTAACGTACTAAAAATTCAACACCAAAAGGTCAAATTACCCGATACCAAAACATCTTATTGCTGAATACTTTATCCAAAAATACTTAACACTACTTACTTTAAAATCCTACTACTAAAAAACTAATTTTAAAAATTCAAAGTACTCCATGGTATAATAAAAGCAAACATAAGTAGTAATCAATTAAATTAGATTTATTAATTGGGTACGGGTATGTATGATAAGATGTGGTCGTTGTAATTGAAAATATTTCTTAATAATTCACTCGAGTAATAAAAGAAAAAGTTACGTTTTTGGAGTTTTGTGTCTTAAAGTTCTTTTACTAAACTTATCGCGTCAAATATAATGGCTTCCTTCTAAACTATTTATGGAATAAAACAAGAAATTATAAAGGAAGTTCCCTATTCTTATAAATACCAATTAATAGCTTATAGACATTAAATAGAACATCCGGCATTGTCAAGTGTATTACGTCATTGCGTGGGCCCGTGTGTCCTTCATGAGGAGGAGATTTCAACAGGTACTGCATGCGCATGTGCAACTGCAGGTGCAAGCATTGCCGCCGATCTCCCCGCCAACATTACGATCGGAAACCCGTGAGTTTACAGTCCTCACTTTCAACATAGTTCCCGTAACTTACTCGGAGACGAACTATAGTGCTCCATTACCGAGAAAACTTTAAAATAATAATAACTGTTTTAAAATTTTTTTCGCGAATGTGTTTATTTGAAAAATTAACGTAAAATAATTTTAAATAACTTTATTTAAATTTCATTAGTGGTATCGGCTTAACTTTACGAAAAAGGTAAGTTTTATATCTTTCCAAAATATTTATTATTATTTTCATAATTATTACATAATTGGTATGTGTTTTTTGCGAATGTAATGTTTTTTTAGAGCATATAAGCGAATTTGATTCTATTAGCTGATTAAAGATTCTTTCAAGCTGTCCTGATAAATATTACATTTACATTTGGAGATTTGCTTAGCTCTAATATGAAGACCTAAACAACTTATGTTCTAACCGCTTCGTAGTTTTATAACAAAGAGAAATCAGTGGTTTGATTAAATTATTGTGTGAATTGAACTTGTTTATAATCGATTGCGAGATCATTAATGATACTTGTGGATGTTTTGTTTTTAGCTTTATATATGCATAAAGCCTTGAACTTGGTCCATATGATAAAAAATGTGTATATTTCTTTTTATATACTAGGTATAATATAAGCTATATACTTTGAATATCATTTTTATGTATAAATAGATCATTAAATTAATTTAGGGAAGATTAAAACCCGTTTCTTCTAGTAAGGCAAGCCAAACGTCGTATCGTTAGGAATAAACGGAAGCCTTGACCATCTGTATAGCTATTTCCTTTATTTTATTAAAGTGCCTTAATTAATGTGCAAGTGTTATGAGTGACGCCACTGCAACTGATATAAAATCTAAATATAAGCATAATTTGATATATAGTTAAGTATTTTAACAAAAGAGCTCTTTAAAAATATTTAAAAAATGTTAACAACTCTGTGGTCGGTGCGAATCTCGGGAATCTAGCAATTGCATCCTCTGAACTGGCCATCAGCAGGACCAGGATCAAGTCCCAAAGTCAAAGCTTTTCTTCTAGGTTTTATAAACATAAATCGTTTAAACTTGTTATTTTGCCAAAGATTTACATTTTAACTAGAAAGGTGTGTTTATATTGTTTTCGTCTCATTAGCAATTGAAAAATTCTCAATGCCCATTTCTATTTAAATTTTAAGCAAGTTAAAAAATGTTTTCTGATTCTGATGAATAGAATGATCAAATCATTCTATTTCCATTTATTTATTATTTCAAAGCTCTGAAAAGTCGATATACAAATATCAACATTTGTCAGGCATAAACTGTGCTGAAACGACTAAATGGTTGTCCAATATTTGTATAGTTTATATCAGGGTTGTTGCGAAATCAGTATCAACTTCAGCATCCGCGGATTATCAGCATTATTTTTAATATCAGCATCAGCAACAATCAATGCCGATTTTTAATGCTGACATTCAAGTCTTAACTTGTTTGTTAAAGGTGGTACCTACCGACATATCGCGCAAGACACTTAGTTTTATTTAATCATTGCTAGTTATACAAAAAAGCGGTCATATGATTGTTTTGTCAGCATTATATAGTGTAACGTGCATGCATATTGTAATAGTAAAAAATAAAATACGTAAGTAATCCATAACCAATTTAAAATGCTTCCTCCAATGAAAACCTAATAATAATAATATAAAAATTTTTATATCAGCCCAACGTCAATAATTGTATTTTTCTTTTAATAAATGTTATGTGTAAGGCCAGGGTGACGATTGTGCACATTATTGATGAATTAATAATAATATAGTTCTTCATAATGGTATAATAAAAACCCTAGCAATGCTAATATTTATCTTTTTCTTTATAAGTAATGCTGATGGACCTGAAACTGATGATGATGTAAAAATCTGAATCAGTAACAACCCTGGTCCATATCCACTGTATCTCTCGTAAACTAAGCTCTATGGTGGCAAAGCCTTGATTTTCTTGACGAACTGGATTAATGTTATGTTAAAATCGCTGGCGTTCAGGTAGGAATAATCAATTTTTAATATTCCATATAATCTTACAAAACCCCAAGGTTGAAAACAAAAACATCTTAAGATTACTTGGTTTTTAGAATTCCTATCCAAGGAAAATTTATTAAACCCAATTTTGTATATTTAAAACAATTGTCATGTTTTATATTCCTAGGAGCGTCGTCTTAATGCTTGCCAGCTTACTGATTATATATTTATGGAGCACTCACTTCATCACAGACTCTTCAGTCTTGTTTTCCAGAATAATTTCTTATCAACCTATTTTATGGGCCGCACGATATTATTATCATCATATTCTATTGTAGCTGTTGAAAGACTTATCATAACCACATCATAAGTGACATTGAAACGTCCACTCTATATTCAAACTATTATACTGGTTGAAAATTTCATAATAAAATTAAACCAAATATTTATCTGAGAACAACCAACAAGAACATTCACTTTTTTCACAATTTAAGTTAAAATCATATAGGGGATACAATCTTAAGTAATGTCTTAATTAAAGGCTATCACGGCATGTTTAAATTACATTCAAATTACGGATTAATCAGAACATGCAAACTAAAAACAAATTTTCCGTATGATGCAAGAGTGAACATAAAAAAAGGAAAAAATATAAAATGTGCTTCAAAACCCCTTAACTTTACAGTTTTTTAAATACAAGAATAAAGCAAGGCTTAATTACACTTAAAATAAAATTACAACTCTAGAGCAATCGTATACACGTCTGAGTACCTTTTTAATTACAAACATTCGTGGGAGTAACAGATTTAATGAAATATATCGACATTTGTATTTGTAGATAACTTGTTACAATATGATTGTGCGCGATTTAGTGCTTCAAATCGGCAATTTTTCTACGATCCTCTAAGCTTAAAATTTTCTAATAAACTTTAAAGTATATTACAGACTTTTATGGGACAATCTTGTATTAAAAAACTAAGTTTACTAAAGATTTTTAGATAATATTGTATTTGGATTTTACAAGTACTATAGATTTGCTTTTACTTTACTAGTGCTATTAAAATATAAAAATATCCTGAATATATTTTTTTAGGAAAGATTTTTTATAGTCTGTAAATAATAATAAAATTATAAAGTTTTAAAAATAATAAAAAATCATTTAATATGTGAAACGCAGAAAATATTGCTTTGAGGTTTATAATAATTTAACGGATTTATTATTAATTGCGTATAACATGGTTATAAAATATATATAAAACCTAAGAACTTGCTCAGCAGTGTGAGAGTCAAAACAGCCAGCAAGGTTTCAAATTATCTGTATATTTCTATAATGCTGAAATAGGCCCTCGACCCCTTGACTTGTTTCAAATGTTCTCCGTGCTGCCATGCCATACCTAGCAAGTGTCAATATAACTATATTTACCTAAATTTTCCATACTAAATTTGTCCATAAATGAGGGTCGCCGAAAATAAAAAAGTATTTTTGAAAATCTTTGTCTGTAATTGTGCATAAGTAAATCTTCGGAACCACTATTCAAATTAAACAGTACTGTTAGGATTTAATAAAACCTTAACTCCTTGAGTGAACTCCTTGGAATCGCGTGAAAAGACACATTCCGCCGTTACGTTTCACTTGCCCAATCGATTTATACCACGAAAGCTTAACGATTAATAATCCTCAAATATAATACACTAATATCAGTCACTACACAATTTTAACATGAAAACAAAACTATTAATGTGACGTTTCCCAATCCCTACAAAAGCTTCAATATTTTATTAGTATTTCCTTTCCGAGTTGCGCATGCTATATTCAAATATCCAACAGACTCATTGCAATTAGTAAATTACTTTAATGTTTAAAAAGGCAGAAGGGAATTAAGTTCCTAATAAAATAATTTAAGGTTTTTTGACGGTGGTGAATATTTCGTTTTGAAAGATTAAAACAATATTATTTTAATATCATAGATTTCGTGACATAGAAAGGGTTAACTTAAAAAAATTATTACACTATCTTTAGGATCTTAGAGTGATAATAATACTACATTTAAAACAAATAACTTTGCCTATTCTCATAGAAGCATTTTATCGTATTTTTTTATCGATATGTACTGTGATAGTTCCATCTCTAATAAAAATGATGCACACCTTTGCTGATCGCGCCATGTGGCTATAATAAAATAGGATAACCTTAAGGTCGTCAATGTTCAGTCCACGATAGATTAAAATCTCATAGAGCCAATCTCATAGGGAAACCTACACAGTGTACACATTTAAGATACTAACCCTATCTAGAGCTATCGGAGGATGTAGTGGACGCAGGTATGAAAGTAGACAGGGGATTCGAATAGAAAAGCTACCATATAGTGCTTTCATGATATTTACGTGTACGTAGAAATAAGAGAATAGATTAGACTTATATCCAAATTGTCTAGCTCTATTACTCTATCGTGCATAAGGTTTACGTTCAAGAGTGCTCAAAGCAAATAGTACCGATTTTAGCACAATATTTGTGTCAAGCATACAGCTCATCGGCATTTCGTAATATTAAAAATGTAAGAATACACAAAAGTTAAATAAATAGCTTTTATAAGCTGCAATAGTTTTACACTAAGTGTTATACTAAATTGACAACATAAGTTGTGTTTTTTAACATTGCTACGAATTTACCTGCACCACCGTTATATTTTGAGTGCAATAATTGCAATTCTGCAAATTTTAGGTAATATCCTTGAAGTTTTTAAAATTGTGTGCATTACACGAGAATAGAATCTATGCAGAGAATATATTAAACATATTAAAGAACTATTTAGATTACGGTAATTCAGTTTTTTAGTGTTCGAATTTAAAAAAAAGTAGGCAAGTACAGGATTTTCATAGAAATTAACCACTCGTTGCATAAATTAGTATCAACGTATTTCTCAAGCAGTATAAAACATTATTGCTTATAACTTCAATGTAAAACAAACATCTCAATAATTTTCTTTATTATACAACGCGAAGACTAATTAAATTGACGTGTCGTATACTTCCACTATACGTCAAGTTGATCACGTCTAGCTAACGCACTTCATGTAGCCATGTTAGAATGGGAATCGTAGGTAGGTGTAACACCTGTAACTTAAATTTTATTTTATTAAATTTAAAGGTATATACGGTGTTTTTTTAAGGTGTCAAGCCGGTGCTAGGTGATAGTTGAGTACCATACCTATCTATTTATAATGTTTTTTTCATTATTTTTAACTAGCTTTCCGCCCGCGGCTTCGCCCGCGTGGTATTCGGTTATATTGCGGTATAAAGCACAACTATAAGAAAACTTCTCATTCCCACGGAAAAATCTAAGAAGCGCGATGTAACGCTGGATACAATTAGTTGTTAAACCAAAACATTCAGTTTTGGTACACTATGTCATATGTTTTCCCTTGTGGAGCAAAAACATGCAGATTTTGGGCATTGGAAACTCGGGAACACGCTACATAGAGCTGACCATGCGAAAAACAATGTTTTTCCAAGCTATCATTCCACTTCTTATGTATTTTAAAAAACACATCATTACCATGTTTTAAAAAACACCCAGCGCCATCTATCGCATACCTCAAGGACTAAATAACGTAACTAATACTTATACCAATTATTAATTCGTTGACTTTAGTGATTTCAGGATAAGTAGATGTAAAAAAAACAGTTTAGACGATAAAACAAATTGTACGTCATCCCTCGGGAATTCCTCATTTTCGGGGATTCATTATCGTATCATTTAGCTTCTAAATTTACATGTTTATATTTGTTTGCAATATTTTACGTTGTTTTAAACGACACACAGCGCCATCTACAATACATTCATCAAGCAAACAATATTTTTGTTTTTCCTCGGGAATATCAATTTTTTTCCAGGATAAAAAGTACCCTATTATTTAATCCGGACTTTTATCTTTACGTCTGCAAAATTTCAAAGCAATCGGTTCAGTAGTTACGGCGTGAAAGCGGAACAAACAAACAAACAAACAAACTCACTTTCAGATTTATAATATTAGTAAGGATGACTGAACGGCTTTAAAAAATCTTTTTTTGAGTAAGTTTTATTCTTAGTAGTTTTTTAATCCAATTCCCATTGCTGGTAGTTTTATGAGTAAAATTATCTCCTTCCTAACTTTGATTAGCGTTTGTCAAAACGCAAAAAATTTGACCAATAGTAAATAGACTGGGAATAAGCAGGACAGAATGGAATTAAATTTTAAACTACAAAAATAAATTAAATAAAGATCTACCTTAGCTTGTGATTTTAAAAACTGCGTGACAACCTAAGCTTTCCGTTATAATGCTTTCATCTATACATATAAATAAAATTAGAGTGTCTGTTTGTAATATTGAATTAACCGTTTTTTACTACATGCATATGAATATATATACGGTACATACACCAAAATAACATTTTTTACAATTTTTGTCTGTCTGTTTGTTCCGGCTTATCTCTGAAATGGCTGGAACGATTTTGACGGGACTTTTATTGGCAGGTAGCTGATGTAATAAGGAGTAATTGAGGCTAGTTAAATTTTAGAAAAAAATCTTTTATAATAGAAAAATAAAGCAATGTTGCAATGTCCAAGTACTGTCCAGTACCGCGCACAGCTCACGCGCATGCCACCACTGTGCCGTCACGTCGAGCGCCTCCCACCACTTCCCCCACCAACGAATCAATATCACAAAGGCTGCCTATGAACCAGTCCACACGGCGCGTTGCGTTGCGTTGCGTCGTAGTAACGCAAATATTTTTACGCATAGCTGGCCACACAGGCGGTGCGCTGTCGCAGCGTTACTACGACGCAGTCGCAACGTACCGTCGTCGCAGCGGCAACGGTTGCGGCGAGCATAAATGTTATGAAGTAATCCATGTCAATTTCTTCAATGGTACTTATTTTACCCTGCAAATAAAACTAAATACAAAAATACGTAAAAAAAACGAGATGACCTTGCGTGTGTCCTCCCTACCATCGCACAAACAACGGAGCGCTGCCGTTCCAGCGTCGCAACGCAATGAGCACACCCCCCGCCCGCTTCGTCTCGCGGGCTGCAGATCTCGTGTGTGCGTTGCGTCGACGCAGCGCACCGTGTCACAGTAAAGAACAGTAAAACATCTTCATACAAACGTGCCGCTCTCGGTTTGAATGTGTGCGTGCGCGCCGCGCGCCGTGTCGGCACGCGATTTCACGCACACGCTAGCATAATATATGGGGGAATAAGGTGGCGGCAGTACAGGCTGTGCCGCGCGACTGTGAGCATGCGCGTACGTCACATGACCGCTCGCGATCGTCAACTCTCGCCGGCCACTTACCATAATATTAATTATTACGAGTATCATGACTTCAAAAAAGGGAAAAAATATTGTAGTGTTTACGGGTGCCTCAATAACGATTTCGCAAACAAATATTCAATCATAATATGCTTTTTATTACATAAATTTAGATCAAGTGCTGCTTGTTCGAAAATATTAACTAAAAGTAAAAGCGACGACCCTGGGGATCAACGCAAGAGTAGGCTAATAACTCGGCGGGCGGCCTTAGATAACCTACTGTTCTGCATTTACTGTGACCGTGTGTACACTATGATTATTAATAATATGTAAAACAACGCAGCGACAGCGCTACGTCGACGCAACGCTGACGCAACGCGCCGTGTGAACCAGCCTAACCAGCGCAGGCTTAGAATGCGCGAGCGGGCTATTGCTGATTTTTAATAAAAAAAAAATTGCAAATCCTAATAACTGAGCCACGGCAACGTGTGGCCGGGTCAGCTAGTAATAACATAAAATAGGATGTACTCTATGGAGCATTTTTCACTGAAATCGGTCTCTGAAAGTGGTGAATCGGAAATTTTGTAATTTCCATGTTTTATAATTTGTTATTATCTACGCATATTTTTGTCGTTCTTAAGATTAGTTATCTATTTAGTTCTTACACTTCCGCGCACATTACACATCAGAATAAAACACTTTTTTACGGATTTTTGCGCATGTTTTATTTTATTTTATATTTAATCCTGACGTTTCGACTCCTTTACAGGAGCCGTGATCACAGGATGACTAAGATGATGGTTGTCATGTATTTTCTACTACCTTCACAATATTTTAATCGGGCACGTTCCTAATTATTAAATTATTTTATATAAATCAAGTTGTTTTATTTTATATTAAAACATTATTTAGTTATTTAATTAATTCTCACTACGATTACATTGTATACTACTGAGTCTACTACCAGTTCGGAAATTGGGAGGGCCTTCCGAGAAGAACTGGCGAAAGAAACTCGGGCAGGGGGACCGACCTCCATCTTACTGTTTAATTATTTGCAAAAAGAGCTAACTACATCATCAGGTCTTGCAGTGTGTGTTTTTGTAGGTATTAATTTATTAATTATGGGGTCCCAAGCAGGTGGAACGCTCCAACCTTCGTCTCTATTGAAATTAGGATGTTTCTTAATTTCAATAGCCTCGCGTAGCATCCTAGGAACAAATCTTTGTTCTCTAGCGAGAATTTGTGGTTTATCAAAACGAATATAGTGGTTTGGCCCCTCAAAAGCATGCTCACACACTGCAGACCTATTATCGCGCCTATGTTTCATGTCAGCTACGTGTTCTTTAATGCGCGTCCCTATACTCAATACCACCACAGACCATAGAGTTCCTAACCAATCCCGCGCAGTTGTCAATTTATCAAAACAAACATTGGATGAACCTACTTTAAAAGTTTTAGAAAAAGGATTAAACTTCGCGGTTGCCCCTCGCAGGATACCGTATGAGGACATTATATGTAACGTTGAGGATTGTTTGGTTAAAAATAACTTCAAAAAGGAGGATATGGAGGCAATCCGTCAAGACATTTCATCTGTTCTACGACGTAGTAAACCGCCGAAACCTAACCTCTCTTATAATGAATATAACGCATTAAAAAACCTGCGAAATAAATCTGATCTTACAATCCTCCGAGCAGACAAAGGCAATGCCACGGTAGTAATGGATACGTCAGATTATAATGATAAAATGCTCCAGCTCTTGTCGGATGAGAACACATACAAAAAAGTTAAAAACGACCAAACTTCTAAGGTACTGAAGAAAACCAGTGAACTCATCAAGACGCATTCCGAGGTATTAGATCTTGACGTCAACTATCTTATTCCTTCCTGCCCTAAACCGCCGAAGTTGTATGGGTTGCCGAAAATACACAAACAAGATGTACCGCTACGTCCCATCGTTAGCCAAATTGACTCACCAACCTACCGTTTGGCTAAACACGTAGCTAAAATACTATCACCACTAAGGGGTAAAACAACTGCCTATGTAAAGGATTCCTACCATTTTGTTAGTGAGATACAACACCTACGTCTCACTGATGATGAAACTATGGTTAGCTTCGATGTCCAATCTTTATTCACAAGCTTACCTGTTCAAGATTGCATTGATGTCACTAGGAAGAGACTAGAGAAACACAATATACCAAGTGAATATTCAAAATTACTGGAACACTGCCTAATATCGGGCTATCTCTTGTGGAATGATGAATTCTACCTACAAGTGGATGGTGTAGCAATGGGCTCTCCTGTATCACCCATAGTCGCCGACATATTCATGGAGGACTTTGAGCAAAGGGCCCTAGCGACGGCACCGGTGTGTCCACGCTTTTACAAAAGGTATGTAGATGACACATTTGCTATATTACCAAGAGATATGGTTTCTGTCTTTTTAAGTCACCTTAATTCCGTTCATCCCAACATACAATTTACTATGGAATTAGAGACAGACAATAAAATAGCCTTCCTAGATATTCAAATCAGCAGGAATCCAAATCAAACCCTTAGTCATACAGTGTACAGAAAGGCAACTCATACCGATAGATATTTAAATGGTGACTCTCACCACCATCCTATACAGTTAGCTACCGTAGGGAAATCTTTGTTTCAGAGAGCTCGCGGCATCTGTGACCAACAACATCTGACTGCTGAGCTTCAGCATGTCAAGCAAGTACTACAAGATAACAAGTTGCGAGTACCAAGACTGCGTCACAGAAGCCGCGCCAAACCAGCCACAGTAGAGCACCAACCTGCTGTCCTTCCCTACATGAAGGGGGTCACTGACAAGATTGGGAATATTCTGAAGCGGGTTTCTATTAAAACTTACTTTAAACCAGCCAGGAAGATTGACCAATTCTTACGATCGGTCAAGTGTAATATACCCCTTCAGGCAGCGGGTGTCTACAAAATCGATTGTGACTGTGGGCTCTCATACATCGGGCAAACAAAGAGAAGTATAGGGACGCGCATTAAAGAACACGTAGCTGACATGAAACATAGGCGCGATAATAGGTCTGCAGTGTGTGAGCATGCTTTTGAGGGGCCAAACCACTATATTCGTTTTGATAAACCACAAATTCTCGCTAGAGAACAAAGATTTGTTCCTAGGATGCTACGCGAGGCTATTGAAATTAAGAAACATCCTAATTTCAATAGAGACGAAGGTTGGAGCGTTCCACCTGCTTGGGACCCCATAATTAATAAATTAATACCTACAAAAACACACACTGCAAGACCTGATGATGTAGTTAGCTCTTTTTGCAAATAATTAAACAGTAAGATGGAGGTCGGTCCCCCTGCCCGAGTTTCTTTCGCCAGTTCTTCTCGGAAGGCCCTCCCAATTTCCGAACTGGTAGTAGACTCAGTAGTATACAATGTAATCGTAGTGAGAATTAATTAAATAACTAAATAATGTTTTAATATAAAATAAAACAACTTGATTTATATAAAATAATTTAATAATTAGGAACGTGCCCGATTAAAATATTGTGAAGGTAGTAGAAAATACATGACAACCATCATCTTAGTCATCCTGTGATCACGGCTCCTGTAAAGGAGTCGAAACGTCAGGATTAAATATAAAATAAAATAAAACATGCGCAAAAATCCGTAAAAAAGTGTTTTATTCTGATTAACTTTTTGCATTTTGTATCAAAGCTAGAAAGAAGAATATTTTATTCTTAAAACTACGAGCAACAGGCAATGTATTAAAAAAACTACTAAGAAAATCTTTCGCAACAAAGTTATAATTTTTTAAAGCCGTTCAGTCATTAAAACGTAAAAAAATATGGAAAACGTTATAATTCAAAAACTACAATAAAATCGCAAAATATACATAGGGGTTAAATCCATAGGTATATACTCAGCTAGCACTCAGCACCGGCTTGACACCTTAAAAGAAACATTCTGTAAAAATAAAAAATAAAGTCAAAACAATGTATCAATATCATCATATATTTTTTGCATCTATTCTCAGAAAAAATAAAATCGCCAGTTTCGATATGAGACATAATATTCATTATGCCAGTAATCTTATTTCTCTACAGAAGCTCCATTCAACAGTCTCAATTCTCAACAGTATTATTTCTCAACAGTATACAGGGCGTCCCAAACTTATGGGACATGAAGGGGAAGTACCTTAAATATCGTAGATAGTGAAATTTGCTCAAAGAAGACTTTATGTTATTTTTAAAAGTTAGTAATTCTGCATTTATAGATTTTCTAAAAATTACTTGCTTCGTCTGGGAATCGAACCGACTTAAATGTCAAAAAAAATCACCCTACTTTTATGATGCCAATCGAAAGAATAGCTAAAAAATAATAACTATGCTTAAGTTACATGGTTTTTTAAAAGAAAGGAACAACGTGAAATTAATATTTTAATCAAATTAAAAACATACATGAAACTGCCGTAGTCAATTAAGTAGGTATTTTTTTGTAAATGAATTAATTAAATGCTCAAAATGTGATCCCTCTTGTCTTACGCAAATCTCCAATCTTTTAATGAGTCCGCTGCCTGTTGATTTTCTTATCATTTTATGGTGAACACTCGATGTGATATGGCACAATTCTGTTTGCAACTCGCCCACGTTCTCGTATCGCTTTTTGTATAGCATATCTTTCACGTATCCCCAAAAGAAGAAATCTAATGGTGTAAGGTCCGGGGATCTGGCCGGCCATCTAATCGGTCCATTTGTACCAATCCATGTAGGAAAACATTCATTTAGAAAATCTGCTGCTCTCCGACTATTATGAGCCGGAGCTCCATCTTGTTGGAAAATTAAGTTTTCTTGCTCCGCCGCGGAAAGATTTCTTATCTTATCCCTTAAAATTTGAAGTATTCCTAAATACTTTTCCGTGTTCAAGGTTCCTTGGTAAAAATGGATTAAGAAAACCCGGTTTTTTAAAAGTCCGCACCAACAGTTGAGTGAAAAACGCACTTGGTTATTCGTTTCAGTGACTCGTAGGGGATTTTCTTTAGACCAAATACGATTATTGTTGCGGTTATACATACCGTTATTGCTAAAGTTAGATTCGTCTGTCCAAATAATATTATCCAAAAAATTTGGATTTTCGAGCAAGCGTGCCTGGATATCAAGACAGAAATTTCTTCTCCTTTCCGTATCGCCCGGAAGTAATTTTTGAACCAATCGTCCTTCAACATAACTCTTAAAACCGTGTTTTTTTAATACACGGTGTATTTTGCTTTTCGAAACTCCAATTTCATGTTCTCCTTCTCTCACCGATGCTTTCGGAAAAGCCGAAAAGTAAATTAAAATACCAAGTTCTTCGTCGTTGATCGTACGGTTTTCTTGCTGTGGTTCTCTTGGGCGTTTATCGAAACGTCCCAGAGTTTTCAAATTGTTCACAAGCCTTTTCAAAACTTTACGAGACGGTAATTGTCTATCAGGATATTTTACGCTATACCACCGCAAACTTCTAGAGATATCTTTATCATTCAAAAAATATGCTTCCATTAGATCAAAACTTACTTGATATGCCATGTTCGCAATAAATTAACACAATAACACTTGTGTAAGTGAATTAAGACTAAACAGATCAATATCCGAAAAATAAACGCTCGCACAGACTGTTCCATTTTCAAATTTAAGAACAACATTATTTTCGTTTTAAATTTGCCTTCAACGCTCGCACAGACTGTTCCATTTTCAAATTTTAGAACTACATTAATTTATTATTTTTAGCTATTCTTTCGATTGGCATCATAAAAGTAGGGTGATTTTTTTTTTACATTTAAGTTGGTTCGATTCCCAGACGAAGCAAGTAATTTTTAGAAAATCTATGAATGCAGAATTACTAACTTTTAAAAATAACATAAAGTCTTCTTTGAGCAAAATTCACTATCTACGATATTTAAGGTACTTCCCCTTCATGTCCCATAAGTTTGGGACGCCCTGTATACCACTGACGTCTGACGTAGCCATAGATATATCAATATCCGCTTTGTGATGTTTGGACAAAGGCAGTGGAGTAATTATTGAATAGATGTGTGGAGATTGTGATTTGATACTGAGAATGAAATTGTGATCAGCATGTTACAATTGCAACAGTAGATAGTATGTTAAGCGTCGGGTGTAGGCAGGTCCTATAATTGATACGCAGAATAACCCTTTTGTCTGAATACTTTATAAATTAAGAAATCAGATTAAGTAAGTTATTAGTTATGTTTACTTTAAGTGCTTATTTTACGGTCTACAAAGTATATACCTACCTATTGATAAACAAATGAAAGTGCATTTTTTTATGAAGTAATGTAATATTACTAAAATTTATGTGTACATATTTATTATAGCTCAGCAAAATATAAATAAATATTCTATACGAAATGGCCACCTTTGGCTTTAATACAAGCTTTTAATCTGTCTAGCCACGAATCTATGGATTAACGCACTGTTTCCATGGGAAAGGGTTTAGCCGTCCTCCCCGATGGGAACCTACATCGTTACCTATGTTTAATTGTCGAGGGTACTAATAGTAGTTCATCGAGTATATCTTAGTTAATTGAGGAGCTATTTGAAAAAAGTGTCCGGAGACGATTTTTTTTCAGTGTTATATATCTCTGTTGATTTTAAAGCCAGAAAAATAAAACAAATTCCAGTGTTTATGGTACATTTTACAGTTTATTTTACATAAATTTCCACGAGCCAAGTTTAAATAAAAATATAAGAAACATGCAAATATTTTTTTTTAATAAATTTCTATCAAATTGATTTGAATTACCACTTTGAAAAAATATATAATAATTGTCTATACCTCACCTAACAGCATACCAAGTTTTATTAACATCCATAAGGTGCAACATGCTGAAAAAAAATTATGAAAGTAAGTGGACTACCTTATGACCACTTTGTAGACGCTTTTAACTTTTTAATTTTTTCAATAACATAGTACTTAATTAAATTGTATTACATATATGATTTTTCAATATTGGGCATGAAAGTTTTAAAAGAAAATGGGATGATCTTTTCTCAGTAATAGTTAAATCCATATTAATAAAAAATAGCTTTTATTAGTCATCGTCACTATTTTCATTTATTACAACGTGATCGTTATTTATATTTGGATAATATTTATATCTTGCATTTGATAAATAATATATAATTGCCGCCACGTGGGAGCAACACCCAACTGTTCGACTTCCACTTGCACAGTTACAGCAATAACGCCGAATATCTTCGTGGCTTTTTTCATTCAGGTTATAGTCAACGTAACATCTGTAGGTTTTGCTATTAATGTGTCGCAATTGTACTTGCACTTTTAGATATAACCTATATTACTCACAATTAGATATAACCTATATACCTCGGATTATTTAAGAGTCTTATTACAACATAATATATATCTGAACCAGGACACGCATTACATGAAAACAGAAAATATTTTTAATGTTTTATTATCTTTAATTACTCATTAAATTATTTAATATACCTACTAGTGTCCGTTTTGTGTTGCCTTGCCATATCACAAGTAATGAAAACTACAAACTTGTGATAGGAATTTTTTTTCATAAAAAATGAAATATATTTAACAATAGACCATAAAATAAGTAGAAAAAATTATTATCCGTATTATTCAATCTATTCAAATAATAATATCAATGATACCCGGATAGCAAATTCAACGGATAACCGAATAATCTGGTTCGGATTGCTGTCCTAATTGGGATACAGAGGGTGAGTCCAGAAAAAAATGATGAAGTGTACTTCACAGATTATTTATTAAGAGCTTTTTAAATATTTATGGTATATTATAATATTTATAATCGAATTAGTCATGGTAGAGATCAATGATTAATAATTATTGTACTTTAAATAGGAATAATAGTATAAGTAATATTTCCAATATTACTAAATAATCAAAATACACAATAAACTTCTTCTGCCATTTTTGCCACCTAAACTAAATAATATGAGAACAGTCACCAAAATTAAGTAAATCTAGAAATGATTGTTAACGTTAAACCACAAACCAAAAACTGTTCATTTGTTATTCCTATTCAACAAAAAAAAGTAATTGCGACAACAAAACTTAGTAGTCGTTGAACAAAATACCATCTAATAGATAAGTTGTTTTTAATTTATACTAAGGTCGCAAATAATTTTTATAATTTAAAACAGTCTTGTAAAAGAAAAACGAGGGCAAATTGCCATTAGTAAAACTATTCAACATTAAAGGCAGTTGCAAAAACTAAAAACAGCATACATACACGCAGTAGGTACTGCTTGAAATCGAATCAGAATTTGCCTCGACCACAACCAACTTTATGAAGCCAAGCGAGAAGGATGGTATTTGATGTATACAATTACTTTTTGAAATATAATAATATTACTAAGTTTCTAAATAAAACTGCCTAACGAAAAAGTCATTGTCCATATTTAAAGGGATTGTAAAAAAGAGAAAAACATTTTAGTGGCATTCAGGACACTCGGTAAAAAGAGGCAACGAGTAAAAGCAGTTACATGCATAGACGATTTTGACAAAGGGGTAATAAACCGGTGCATTCACAATTTTCATTTAACTGAAGATGAATTACCGACCCTTGGTAAACTTCGTGCTAAATTACGTGTAGATATTAATTTTGAAGGTTCTGAAAAAAGTCTTCGCCGAATAATTAGGTACTCGATTTTAAATGGAAAACCACCGAGAATAATAGAAAAAATTTAATAGAAAAATTAGCTATTCGATTATTGAGAATAAATTAACTACATAAAATAAGACCGTACCGACAACAAAACAGACCAATTGTATATGTCACCGTCATCTGGTTGAATCTGCTATTTGATTGAATGACTAGCACGTTCATTGAATGACAACATTCAATTGAATGACTAGGCCGAACATTGATTGAACAAGCGTCATTCAACGTCCAACTAGTTAGCAGATTGTAAGATAGCCCTTTGAACAGAGCGGACGTGAAATCAGTCAGGTGATTGAAATTTTGTTCATTTTTTCCCACTGCGGCGCTAGTAGTCACCAAAACAAATATGGCATCAAACAGCTTGCACAGAGAGCACTGTGTTGATTGTAACTAAGTGTTCTTGTTGACGTGAATACAATCACAATTTATTCTGTTGTTACTAACCTAACCGTTCTTTTTTGTCCAGGGGGAAATGCCTTTGCATACCCCCCTGTCACGGGGAAACTGGGTGGTTATGTGGGGCTTGAATTGATCCATTGGCATTTTGCTCTGACTTGCGTTATCTATGAGATTCAAATATAGAGACTTTTTATCACGATCAGCAAGCTTTAATGTTTCCACGAGATTTGCTACTACTCTTTCTCCTATTGAATGTAATCCCTGAAAAAAGGCATTGTAGATGTGTTCAAAGCCATATTCACTAAGTAAAGCGGTATTTTTTCTTTTTTTTTGTTGATTCTGCTGAGTCTCCATAAGCGACACAGAAATCAGGTTCTACTTCTTCCGAATCCGGTAAAGTTACCAAATAATCTTTCAACCAATTGCCGTTATTTTTTAAAAATGCATCCTTATTCCTCGACGCTCATCGTCTATTAAAGCCTGGAATAAGATTCCTTTGAATATATATGAAGATGATAAAGCACACGTTGTTTTGAGAAACATTATTGTCTTCTTTTAAAACTGTTGATAGAGATTCAAGTTTTCTTTCTCCTTCAATGTATGAAAGTAATATGAAAGTATAGTGTTCTAAGTACACGCTTAGAACATTTGAAACTAATAGTCATTTTGTAATTCGGCGAAAATACTTAACAGTCAAACAGACGTTTGACTATTCTTAATAGCTATATAAAATGAATCCACGCTTTATATATTATTTGATAAATAAGGGTAGTTTTCATTCTGTTGGTTTGCGAAATGAGTGCAAAATGAGTGCAAAATATGGATGAAACGCTCTATTATCAATAAATAGTATTCATCGGAGTATTTATCATACATTAGTATTTACTTCAAATTGCCATTTAGATACTGCCCGCGTCTTTCCAGTGTAAATAGTATGATGGTCAATTCTAGATCGGCATGTTGACCTGAGGCATTATTTGAAAGAGAAATTTTTTTGAAGAAGAAAATTGTCATAAACTTTTCAAAACTTTGTTTCTTGTTACTTGGAATTTGAAATAATTTAGCCATAACATCATTGGCTAACCACCCTTTAGTATGTGTGATGATGGTTTATCTTTTTCTTCTAAGCTTTATAATTTTATGAGAAATAATTTAAAACCACCAAAAACAAAAGTTAAACCAAGTACAATACGAAAACTCATTTAACCAAAATAACACAATATTTACAATTGTTACCTAGTAAATGTTTAATGTTTAGTCTGGTTGTCGAGCTTCCAGCAACTGAATGGGCTCATTAAGCCAAACTCCTTGTTTTTTTTAGATAAGGAAAAAATACCGATGGATAAATTTCTCAGTACTACGCCCCAGGTGGAAACTAATAACAGAAAATAAAACGAGCAATTTACGATTTTAGGTAATATAAACATTCATTAGCAATGGAAAAAAGAGTATAAACAAAATAATAATATTGATTAATTATCGCATCCATGACATTCTAATTCGGACAGAAAGCGTCAAAACGTAGTCGGTATCGAACGTGGCTATAAAAACACCGTGGCAGTGCTGCGTAAGATGAGACTCTTAAGAAATTCAAGTGAAACTAAAAACTTACTGAAGTGTTTTAACTTAAACGCGCATTTTACAGTTCAATCGGAAGTTTCTTACGCTAATTACTTGATAAAACTCTACGTTACCGCAGAAGTGAAATTATTATACATAAATTGTGATTTCCAATCGCTTTATCATTGAAAATATTTGCATTTTAATGTTTTTTTTGAGTAGCCAGTTATAACATTACATATAGGTTGTGCATCTAGTTATTATAATATATAATTGTGTAGTATCTAATTGTATTCAATACTCCGTGGATCAGTGAGTAACATTCTGCTTAGTAAATTACCAAATAAAACTCACCTCAATTTTTATCTTCTATTTGCCGGTCTCTTTTCCAACCTAAATTAGTTTTATGTGCGTTAGTATTATTACTATAAAATAAATAAAAAAAACAAATTACGTTTGAAATGAATGTTTGATGAACAAATAAAAATGTAAATTTGTGGGTAACAGACCCACTTTGGGTGAGTTGCCCCTTACCTAAGCGAACATTTGGCTTGTCAGCATATCGGCAAAGGCACATAAAACTGTGAAAATAGAAAGATAATGAATGAAATCGTTTTGGTTTTTTATCACCACGTGCCCATCTCTTTGATTTCTCCCAATGAATCTTTTAAAGTTAGTACCTATACGATTTTATAACTTTTTTGCATTTTTCAATGCTATCTTATATGATAAATTTTAATAGAAAAATACTAGAAAAACCTAGTACCTATATCCTGTGAATTAAAATACAGTTCTTTAGATGAGATACGTGGGACTAGCTGTTTTTTTCTCGAAAAACAATCTGTACCTATATGCAAAGGCTTTTGGCCTAGTATACTTTGCATGCAGCACAGCCTGTCCATCAATCGCCTGCAATATTGTCGTATTTGCATGAAGCTGGCTGCTTGACGATCCCCGGATCGACTTTATATTTTATACTTGATTTTTTTTGTGTTGCACTGGAGCTGATGATACCACATACCACGTTCAAGGTCTACTTCTGTGTATCATTTTATTTCAACCTACAATCTCCTTATGATACATTCCTATACTAACCAACTTTTCCTTTTGAAAATAATGCATTATTATTTAATTATGTTTTTGAATGAATCAAAAAAGCGAAATTAAAGTACAAAGCAAAACTAGCGAGAGCATATAGTTTTATATGCTTACCAAACTACGCCAATACATTATGTGTCTATATTTTTTTATATTTTTGCATTATAAATGCTACCTTATATAATTCATTTTAATAGAAAAGTACTAGAAAAAATTGACTACGTTCACATTACCGCTTCTGATGATAACTGGTCAATCGAGTCGTTTTTTTTCAAGCGGTTTCTATTAAAATGTAACATTGTGTATTGTCGTGATCATGCGGTATCATTTCTTATCAAAAAAAAATCAATCAATTAAGAATAAAATTAACCAAAACGTTTTGTGTTAAAAGGGCTTTTTTATTTCTTTTCTGGAGTTGTTAGCTAGCTGACTTCGCGTTTGTAAGGTTCGCAAACTGCTATTTTTCCAGAAGTCGTTTATAAGGCTCTATATTTGGACATAAGAAGGTTGATTTAATAGTAAACTCTAGTAAGCAGCTGCGAGTTCCAACTTACGGCCCTATGCGAACTGCGTTTTATAAATATGTCGTCGCATTTATTTTTATTTCGCAGAGCAATTTTTTGCGTGTCTGATGCGTTTATATCGATACAAACGCGCATTATCATCATCTCTGTTCCAATTCATGCGCGAAACTGTTTTTACGCAGGTATTTAAAGGTAGAATTTTGAACACCTCCATAAATTCATGCAAAAACTGGTGGTTTTGTATGCACAGGTTTCTAACCACTACGAAAAATGTCTTTTCACATTATTATACTACGCACCTCCATCCATTGGGAATAATGCCTTTTAATATTGAAGTTGGCAATCACTTTTATTATATCTAGAAAACGCTTCCTGCAATACTTTTGAAATATTTCTTTGCACTAACGAAATTGATAACAATATATTTGTACCTATTTATGTGCACTTCGTGAGAACTTCGTAGTTTTGATGTGATTTGAGGTTTAAGAATTAGTTTTCTAGATTGACCCGGCTGTTTATTAAACCTGATACCTCGAAGTGGTACCTCAGGTGGTGGAACCTCATAAAAACCGGTAGGCGAGATTCTCGATCACGGAGGTCTATATGCCTGTGTTATATACCCCTCTTTTTCTGTTCTTTATGTTTCGACGGCGTGTCACTTTGTTGACTCAAACTTATAACTATAATTGTACTCGTACAAAATGAAAAATTTATAAAGTTTATTGATGGAAGACAACAAGCAGAATTATATAATAAAAACATTTTCAACACATTTAGCGTGATTTACAATGTACCGAGGAAAAACAAAGTCTAGCATTCTATTGCAGTAATTTTATTTTCGTTGTCATGAATTATGCGTTCAATCTTCATGACTTTTGCAATAACAGATTTATTTCTATTTTTGGTCAATTAGGAATGTTAATAGACATGTAAAATCACTTGAAACTTTGTTACAGTACAGCTTTTATATATACAGATACACAAGTTCTGTTCTATTTAAAAAATACCAAGTAGTTATGAATTCACATGCATTCAAAGTTCGCATAAATATCGAGTCCCGCTAACAATCACGTGACTGCGTTAGACGTCATTTTACAACACTTCGCTTAGTCGCATCTTCGAGAGTTGCCAGCTCGTAATAGCAGTAGTTTACTCGCGCAGTGTTTTGTTTCGTTTCATCGCTTTCGGTTTTATAAATTTAATTAATAATGGTAAAGGATTCTAAAAAGGACAAAGATAATCTACCTAAAAACCCCAGTCTCAAAAAAATAAACGTTATAAAAGTCTTATAAGATAACAAGTAAAAAAATCGTAAAATTAAACTCGAAAAACTAAGATAATATAATTATTTAAATTAAAACTGTCGCGTAGGGGGACCGCTTAATACCAAACTACATACTTACCTACTTACATATATCTTTGTACCTACACGGATTATATACGTATAGGTACTTACATTTCGTCTATTTTTTGAGACGGGGGTTTTTAAATTTTTGATATTTAATTTCTTGTTTACGCTTAATATTATATTTAGATATGAGGTATGTTCTAGTTTCAAAAGGAAATATAGGTACAAATCGTGTTTCACCATAGAATTGTTAGGGATTTGTTACAGAAAGTCTATAGGTACTTATGTTCGTAACTGTTCGTAGTAATGTAAGACTAAAATGTAGTATGTAAATGTAGTAATGTACAATGTTATTTTAACCTTTTTTTTTATGTTATCTAAAAATAATTCGTTTGAAATTTATAGTTATATATAGCTATGCATGTATATTTCTTTATTGCGATTGTATTTTTTTAAACAGTTGTGCTATAAAAATAAATGGCTCTAATCTTTTTGCTATTGGCGCAAGGATGCAACTTTGAGTCTTTTAAAACAAAGCCGCTCTACAGATGTACTACCTAGTATTGCACATATACGAACATTAGTAAAATATCGACTAAGTGCGAGTGGGACTCGATGTGCGGCTATCGATGATACCCCACTTGGGTAAGTTCGCTGAATTTAGTAAATTCATCCCCTTCCCTATAACCCCCTCCCCCTTCAAACAACCAATTTTGTAATACGCAAATCAAAGCCTTTCATTTGATAACAATAATTGGTAATTGATAAACAATAATTACATTGCTATGTAGTTAAGTGACTTATTGTTGTTGCTTTATTCTCATAAAGCATAAAGCTGGTAATTTGCATAAAAATGTCGACATATTAGGACCAGTGACTATGTATATGTATCCACGAATTATGCGTACCTCAAGTTGGCACTGACCAGTTGGTTTATGTTACTAGATGCACAATAGTGTTTGCATTTCTTGACTGTTTTATTGTTCTGTACTATTATAGAAGCATGACATAATACACACGTCTCTCTTAGTACAACTTCAATTAATGTTTCCAATCTTGTTTTCTTTTACAAAATTATATTTATAACGACCACGCATAACTCTTTTAATTTACCTATCTTAAAAAGCTGATTGTTTTCATTCATTTTAGTATTGCTATTACAACATTAAAAAAATCGTACTATTACAATAATTAATACATTAACTTGACACACTAATATTTGTTTAGATATATTCATATTTTCAGCCAGCAAACTGTTAAATGCATAGTTTAAATGCATAGTTTAAAACAGAGTAAGAATTGAATAACATTATGTAATTTTTTTTTTTTGTGTCTGCGGGACCACTGAAATATGTACCATATAAATAATTGTGTGTTTAATTAAAACAAATTTTAAAGCCCTTTTGATAAATAGAAAGTATAATCATAATTCTCATTGTGATTATACTTTTACTGTCGAAATAAAAATCCAAAAAACAAAAGTCTAACGAAACGAAAATCTGTCAAAACGGAAAAAGAACCCAAAGAGAAAACCTGATCTCTTTCCCTTACCAGCTTTAACTACAATTTATCCAGAAAATTCAACTACCTATAGTATGAACTAATGAACGTGAATGAAGATCTTCAACACTGTTATAAGAAACGTATTCTGAAAAAAACGAGTCTAGCAACAGAGAACTCTTTACTTAATTGTCAGTATTATTGAGTATCATAAGATTTTTCCATGTCACTTCGGTTCTTGACACCAATTGGAATTATGTATTTTTATTAAACGTATCAAATAGATTGAATAATAAGTATAGAACTGTTTCAGTATGACGTGAAGAAAAGAAGACTAATAGGATGTCAAATAGATAAATAGGAATTAAAATTACTACATAAAAAATCATGGACGTAATTCGTAATGAATTGCGAATTTTGCAATTCCAGCCGTAACTGTTAACTAACATTTAGAAACGTTTCAAATTGTAAGAAAACCTTAATATAAGTAGGTACAGTGGTTTTTAAAATAGACAAAAAAGCAAAATAAACACACTTTTTGTAATATTATTCACCCTAATTTGGCAAACATTAAATGTAATCTTTATCTTTTCTCCGTTTCCGTCTATTCTTGTTTTTCTTTAATGACGCTGATTTGGTGTTCAATACAATAAACAAATCAAACATGATGTCATTCCTTTGAAGAACTTGATATATTTAATTATGATAGTATTTAAAAGTAAATTAAAAAGCTTGAAAATTACAAAAGTGGGTAGAGGTTTTTTCCAAGTAATGAATTAAAAAGTAGGTACTTAAAACGTAATAAGAATACAATGTATTTTTTGTAAAAGAAAGCTTCGATACGATTGTTTTGACTGTAAATTATTACAATTCATGGCAATTTTTACAAAAAGCCTTGACAATCTGACACTAATGCATAATTTATAGTCAGCCACAAAATTAACAATATAGTAGAGTATTCAATGTCGTTTCCCTTAAATCAAGGCTTTTGATTTTCAGCCTATGAACTTTACTTTTGGACATCTTTGTCTGTGAAAGAACATTACATTCAACTTAAGTTTCAGAAATAATAACATTATTTCCCAATTGTTCTACTGTTTATACAACGGTAGTCCTAGAGAAAAAGATTACAGTACCAATATTACTAAGTACCCCAGACAGATATGATCGATAGAAAATTAACGGACACGCTATGGCTTTTGTAATAAAAGTTTTTTCTTGACAGATACATCGAACGAAACGCTTTTAAGTTTATTTGTTGGCAAATATCCCAACAAGGAGGTCTCTCTTGTTTCAATTGAAATCTCTCACAGCATCCATTATGATCAGAAGCAAAATTCCTAAAGACGACATAGAAATAATTGAAGTTGATGACGTGATTTTGTCTTCACCACAGACGAATGGGGAAAATTCAAGTAACTCGTCTTCTCTGAGCTCAATCGACTGTTTCTTAGCGACAATGAAAAAGAAGGGATGTTGTGGTGGAGAAAAAAAGAAACACGAATTTTCGGAGCCGACTCAAATAACTTCTAAAACCATCTGAGAATCGGCCATCACAATGACAACTGTATCGATGGCAAAAAAAACGGTAAAAAAAAGTGTCAAGCTTCCAAAGAAGGGCGAGAAGCCGCAGTTGCATATCATTGATGCTTTTGAGTCAGCTTTGCCTTCGCCACCAGCGCAACTTCCAACTCTACCTATGACCTTTTCTAAAGAACGTCTCCTAACATGGCCTGCAAATATGACGCAAAGGCCAATTCGCTCAGGGTTTACGAAACGACGTTCAAGTATTGCATTGTTAAATAGGGACGACTACTGTGACTGTCTCAGAAATTCTCCGGGCTTAGTTAATTTGCTGGAGAAGCATCGTACACAAACCATGGGTTCATGTCAGCTAGAAACGTTTCCTAAGCGATCAAGATCCGAGACACCACAGGTGCTGAAATGTGTGGCTGAGGTACATGAACCACCTGAAAGTCCAAGCCCGCTTTCCCGTACGCGGTCTCCTGATGAACATAATACGCAGCCTGAAAACCCGTCCATAGTACAACCGCAGCTGCAACAACCTGGCTTCAACATCTCATCACTTCGTCAATCACCGGAACCCCTCAAATTGTTTCCACAACCAGTTAGTCCTCTAAAGTCGCCGCGCAGCCTTTCGCCGCAATGTCCGCCATTGCCCTCGTCACCACTAACGAGCTTCAATTCACTAAATATTTCCTCGCTCTCACCGGGTCAAAATGCAATGCCCATCATGATATCGCCAAAGTTGAGTAACCCTACGTCTGTACAGCCAGCGCCAGTTCCATATAACCTAACAACTCATACAACATCTCCACCGCTTTCGCCTTTAGAGCAAACCCAGCCACTCACAAGATTCCCGGTGGGGAGACTTCATTCACCTACAGGATGGCCGGATCCGTGCATTCAACAATCAGTTTCAGTACACTCACCAACGCCTATACATACCTTGCCAAGACGCTCCTTGTCACCGCCTTTGATACGCTTGTCCCGGTCAATATCGCCACCTACGATTCGCTTTTCGCCACCGACATCACCGCCGCCGCCGCCGCCGCCGCCGCATGTAAAACTCTCAAGACCGCTAAGCTACGTGGATCCTGGGGACGGCAAACATGAGCTATGTTTGCGTGTTGAAAACAATCCCTGCTGCGCTCACAAGCTCACCGAAAGCTTCATATTTTTTTACTTTGCACAGTAAGTTTTAGAACAGTTACTTTAAGTGCATCACCAGACATAAGCGAGTAATAACATTAAAACGACTGTATTAAAATATCAGAAAGGTGAAACAACGTACACAAGAAAATGTTTTAGAAAAATTCTGAACTAAATTAACTACAGTTTCGAAGTTACATAGTTTAACTTGTAGACTGCAATGCATAAACAAACAATAGATACTAAATTATAACAATAATATTAATACTATTTAAATTCACATAACTAGAGTAACGGACAGACACACATATATGATATATAGGTTTGTAATATATATATATATAAACATACTCATGACTCATATACAAATGCTTGTATAACACAAACGCATGCCCCTTCCAGGACTCAAAGCATTTGCACTTGCACCAAACGGTTGTCAAATAACTAAATAAATGGTTAAATACTACAAAATCCAAACCCTTTATAAAATTCGATTATTTGATATACCTACTTAAAGCTAACTTAATGATAAATAAAAGAGCGTGGGGACCTTTTGTCTCAAAAACATCCATTTAAGATGGAGCTCTCAAACAAGAAATTCAATTTTAATATCATTTAGTTATCCGCTCTAATGTTCGAAGCAAGGAAACCCAACTAATATCAAAAATGTTAAATTGCCTTATTACATTGAAATAAGTCACAAGTAATACCTGTTAATAAAGGTTTAGAAATACACTCTAATGAGACCACGAGCAGCTGTATCAGCTATGTAAATAACATTAAGAAAAGCTATTTTAAGGCTATTAAACTTATTTAGTTCCTTGACTTACGTGCCTTAAATAACAGTGCACTCTGTTGAACAAGCTCTTCGATTCGGTATCGTTCAATTACCGTCAAGTCTCGATTGGTAAAATTTTTGATATTTGTCAAATATACATTACTAAGTTGCAGATAAAAATACTAGGCGATGCAGTCGCTAAGCATAAAGCTACGCTGGCACCAGCCAGCCTAAAAAAAATTTTTTTTTATTGTTTCCATGGGAATTTTTGCGAATTTCAAAATTCGGGCTTCGTACTAAACCTGTTGATTCGATTCCTCAAAAAAAATATTAAAATCGGTTAAGAACTCGGGAAGTTATTGTGTAACAGACATTGCGCCATTGAACCTGATCCATTAGAGCTTCGCTCGCTCAACTCCAATCCTAATGACTTTTAAAGTAGGGTATGGATCATTTGTTGTTGTTGAAAAACTGAAGCTTGACAATGATACTATACGAAGCAAGTTCTTGACTTTTTGAATAAAACACAGGTTTTTAGATAAAAAGTTATTTTATTTTTCAACATAGTCTCCTTTAAGTTCTACACTTAGTACAATGTTTCTTCAATTTTTAGCCTTTCCGGAAAAATGTTTTGTCGAGGTCATCAAAATAGGCAATTGTTTGTGGGATGATTTAGTCGTTGGTGTCAAATCTCTTTCCGCCGAGCCATTTCTTCAAGTTTGGGGACAAGAAATAGTTACTCGGGGCTAAATCTGGAGAAAAGGGCGGATGGAGCAATTCCTAGTCCGATTCATGAATTTTTACCATTGAAAGTGCACATGTGCACCCTTGCATTGTCCCGGTGGAAAAGAACTTTTTTCTTGACTAAGTACGATCGTTTTATGTTTTAAATTCCACATTGAATCGACCCAATAAGTTGGTATAACATTCGTCATTGATTGCTTTTCTCTTTTGAAGGTAGTCAATGTGGCTTATACCGCGTGCATCCCAAAAAACGGTCGCCGTGACTTGATTGGCTGCAAAACCCACCTTTGCCTTCTTTGGTGCCGATTAACCGCGAGAAACCAATTGTTTTGAATGCTGTTTAGTCTCCAGTGTGTTGTGGTGGATCCACGTTTCGTCCACGGTTACGAAACGGCGCAAAGACTCGTCCATATTGCGGTTGAACAGCACCAATCATTCGTGCGAAATTGTCACACGGTTGCGTTTGTGGTCGATTGTGAGCAAACGCGGCACCTATCTTGCGGAAAGCTTTCTCATACCCAAGTGATCATTCAAAATTGAAACCACTGAGCCATGTGAGATGCCTATTGCTTTCACAATCTCTCTTACTTTCAATTTTCGATCGGCTGAAACCATATCGTGAATTATTTCAATTATTTCGGATGTAGAGACCTCAACTGGGCGTCCAGAACGTTCGGCATCTTCCGTACTTTTACGGCAACATCGAAATTTAGTAAACCACTTCTTTACCATGGAAATGGATGGTGCAGAGTCCTCATAATATTTATCAAGATTAGCCTTGGTTTGTGTATAATGGCTTTTTTCCGAAAAAAAAATGCTTAATGAGCACACGAAATTCACTTTTTTCCATTTTTTCTCAAAGCGCGCGGTAGTCTGCTATCAACGGCTGCCAAACACAAAGTAAATGACGCAGCCAGTTCAAATTTTGACAGGAGTCAACTGACAGTTGCTTGGTCATAGGAGCAGTGTTGCCATTTCAATTAAGAGGCGGGAAATTCAAAAAGTCACGGACTTATTCACCCATCCTCGTAGCCTAGGTTACAGAATCGAAAGAAAGGTCTCAAACGCAAGCAAGGCAAGAAAGAGCTAGAGAAGATCACATCAGCACGCATTTGAAGCAAAAGTTTCTTCAGTTTCTTATACAGTTAGCGCAATATTGTACCAACAGACTAAACGAAAAACTAACAAACTACTTGGCATGTAAGTGGACTTAGCAGATTATTTTCCAACAGATCAAAATTAAATGTGAGTTCTTTTCGCATGCAGCTAAGTTCTATAGTTCCTGATACTTTTTAGAAATAGTTCTGGCGTGTTTACCTAGAAAAATGTCAATTAACGAAATGATCTGCTAACTTTCCGTAGCAGATCAATTTGCAGCAGACCGAATTGTAGATTGCAGTTCTACTACGGACCGGTGAAAAACGAAAGAGTTCGAACCTCTGAGGATTGTTTGCATTGATGAAAAATATGTTTTTGAGTTGTTAAACGGTCTAACATAATCTGCTGGTACTGGAACGTGAGTTTTGGACTCGATTCGAATTGTAGATTGCAGATCTACTACGGATCGGTATAAAACGAAAGTGTTTTAGTCTTCGATGATTGTTTGAACCTGCGAAAATGATATTTTTTGAGTTTTTAACCGCTCTCACTATTTGCTGGCACTCAAACGTGAGCTTTGCACTCCAATCGAGTTATTAATTGCAGTTCTCATAAGAATAGGTTAAAAACGAAACAGTTCTAGCCATATAGCAAATCTCATTGTTTGAACCGATAAAAACTATCTGTTTTCGATCTGCTGCAATTCGTTAATTGACATTTTTCGAGGTAAAAATGCCAGAGCTATTTATAAAAAGTATCTGAAAATATAGAACTCAGCTGCATGTAAAAAGAACTGACATTTAATTTTGATCTGCTGGGCAATGATTTGCTAAGTTCACTTACATGTGCTTGGCTGACTCAGAAAGTGTTAATTTAAGTTTTATGTCTACACTCATCACTAGTTGGCTTTATACTTATTATTGTTTATTTGAAAGGATAATGATATCGGCGTTGGCCAAAACAAATCCAATAGGAATCGAAGCGTAACTAATTTTAACGCTACAAAAGTTGAAAACATCGAACCATCTGTTATATGGATTAAATAAATAAAAAACAATAAATGCATACTCACATTTTTTCTCTAAATTTATATTTTAGATTTTTATGTATTTTTTATATTCTTAAGCATTTAGTTAGATATCCTTTATGACGTACTGCGTCATTTTATTAAGCTTTGTTTAGCTTAATCTTTCCTACTACGGTTCTCAGAATCTACGGTTTTAGAATGGTATTATCTTGAACTAAATGAAATAATGTTAATTTAATCACTGCAGTTGGTCGAATAAAACAATATGAGTTATATAGAAACCTAGCAAACTTGATAAACTTGTTTTAAACTTTCATGGTCACTAACATTATAGTAATATAAGTGATTTGCGGGATTGCTACCATGTACCTTGTTATTGAGTTTCCGATATTTCGGCACTGTTGCAAGTGCCATGATCACGGAGCGACTGAAGTAATTGCGGGTAGGCTGTTATTGGCAGAAATATCGGTCTACCCTCCGACGAAGTCTCTTATTGCGTTCGTTACCCGTACCACTGTTCACATTCTCACTATTCACTTGGGATTGTTCTCGACACACAACACTTACAGTACCGGATCGCGACACGACACATTTTTGATTTTTTCGGTTTTTACACATACGAACCAATGGATTCCAGACATTCGACAATTTAAACCCGTCCTCACGATTGAAATTTTCATGTTTTGTTATTTCAATCGCTTCCCTGACCAATCTTGGTATGTAGTGGCGTTCTGTCGAAATAATCTGTGGGTTATGAAACTCAATCCAGTGGTTAGGACCAGAATCAATCAAATGTTCCGCGATGGCCGATTTCTGCTTATCGTTGTTCTTGATTGCTTTTATGTGTTCCCTTATTCATCATCCATCCATTATGGCATCCATCCTAAAATTAACTTCACCTATGAGATGGAAGAAGATAGAAGTCTGGCCTTTCTGGATGTGAAGATTCGGGTGAGGAATGACGGTTCGTTTGGTCATTCCGTTTACCGCAAACCCACACACACTGACCGCTATCTCAACGCGTCCTCGCATCACCACCCTAAACATCTTAACTCTGTAGTGACTTCACTGAAGAACCGTGCATATGACTTGTGTGATGAGGAACATCTTCAAGAAGAGTTGGAGCATGTACGACGAGTCTTACAGAGTTATGGATACAAGGGACACTTTCCATCCAGACACAAATTAAGACACCAGAGACACAAAGTAGACAGACAACCCGTTTATTTGCCATATGTCAAAGGAGTGACTGACAAGATCTCAAACATACTGAATAAGTACTCGCTAAATACTGTCTTCACTCCTGTACGAAAGGTTTCACAATACCTACGGTCTCCAAAAGACAACTTCCCCTTGGAGAAACCTGGTGTCTATAAGATCGATTGCAGCTGTGGCAGTTCGTACATTGGCCAAACAAAACGAACAGTAGCATGCCGAATAAGGGAACACATAAAAGCAATCAAGAACAACGATAAGCAGAAATCGGCCATCGCGGAACATTTGATTGATTCTGGTCCTAACCACTGGATTGAGTTTCATAACCCACAGATTATTTCGACAGAACGCCACTACATACCAAGATTGGTCAGGGAAGCGATTGAAATAACAAAACATGAAAATTTCAATCGTGAGGACGGGTTTAAATTGTCGAATGTCTGGAATCCAGTGGTTCGTATGTGTAAAAACCGAAAAAATCAAAAATGTGTCGTGTCGCGATCCGATACTGTAAGTGTTGTGTGTCGAGAACAATCCCAAGTGAATAGTGAGAATGTGAACAGTGGTACGGGTAACGAACGCAATAAGAGACTTCGTCGGAGGGTAGACCGATATTTCTGCCAATAACAGCCTACCCGCAATTACTTCAGTCGCTCCGTGATCATGGCACTTGCAACAGTGCCGAAATATCGGAAACTCAATAACAAGGTACATGGTAGCAATCCCGCAAATCACTTATATTACTATAACTTGATAAACGTTACGGACCGAGTTATTGTTCTGCATTTGTGACCTTTACTTAACCTTTAGATATTAGTTTTAAAATGCGATCAATTCTTGTTATAATTATCCATCAAAAAGACAATATAATATAGGTATTTATTCTATGCAGTTAGCTTGCAAATTCTATTGAGTCATAATAAGAAGGTTGCCCACTTGAGCGTAGAAACCTTATGTTAGAAAAAAATTAAGTCTTAGTTTATTGTCCTCAAAACAAGCCACAAGATTGATTTCTAAATCAACTTAAAACCGTATCGAAGTAAATTCTGGAGAATTAAAATATTGCACCCGTGCAAAATACCCGTAATCAAAATTACACTGAATTTCATAATGCTTACTACCAAAAGCTCTGATACAATCATTTTGTAAAAAGAACTCATGAAACTAAATGCAAATAAAATGACATGTAATTTAGCCCCACGTCCAAATAACGTTTTCTTTTTATTTATTACAACAAATATATTAAAAGGAAGACTTAAGGTCTTTTCCACCCGTAAACCGGTAAAGATGTATGCCTGTACATGTTTGGTGCAACGTGTGAGTTGTTTTTTTATTTATTCAATCCATATAACAGATGGTTCGATGTTTTCAACTTTTGTAGCGTTTAAATTAGCTACGCTTCGATTCCTATTGGATTTGTTTTGGCCAACGCCGATATCATTATCCTTTCAAATAAAAAATAATTAGTATAAATCCAACTAGTGATGAGTGTAGTCATAAAACTTAAATGAACACTTTCTTAGTCAGCAAAGCACATGTAAGTGAACTTAGCAAATCATTGCCCAGCAGATCAAAATTAAGTGTCAGTTCTTTTTACATGCAGCTGAGTTCTATAGTTTCTGATACTTTTTATAAATAGTTCTAGCATTTTTACGTCAAAATAACCTTTTTCTTTTTATTTATTACAACAAATATATCAAAAGGAAGACTTAAGGTCTTTTCCACCCGTAAACCGGTAAAGGTGTATGCCTACACATGTTTGGTGCAACGAGTGATGCAATAAAACAAAAAAAACAAATAAGTTTTATATTTTATATATATAAATATATAAACTTGCATAATTGGTTTAACCCCAAAGTTAGTATGACATATTATATAGACATAAATAATAACAATATTAAAATACACAACAAGGATACACATAACAAATATATGGAAAAATTATAATGTAATACATGACACAGTAAATAAAAGACGATCAAAGATAATAGAAATAGTCATAAGACAAGTTTTTGGGAAAGAGTTTCAGTGTCGAGTTACAACGAACGTGAAAGATTTATGCTGCTGTCTGGGTATAGATTAAATAAAATTTCATGGGACGTGAAATAATGCTTAATTATTTTTTACATATTTGTATTACATGTCTTTGATCATAATTTTGATACGCTCGACGCTAGCAAGTCTGATACACTTCTTTAATTTTAATTCCAGTGTACCGTACATTTAATGATAATTATTAATTTCATTTCAATATTCTTGGGACTGTTTTTTATTTAAGTGTTATGGGTTAGATGTTTAATCATAAAGAATTTTTTCCACAGGTTTCCTGGATTCTGCGGCATAGAAATGAATGCCTCTATGTCCCGTGCCAACGTGTATTATGCGGATCCGGAG
Organism: Calamotropha paludella; assembly: GCA_927399485.1. Lineage (NCBI taxonomy): Eukaryota > Metazoa > Arthropoda > Insecta > Lepidoptera > Crambidae > Calamotropha > Calamotropha paludella. Next base: position 23,058,340 of record OV656803.1, on the reverse strand, counting down.
CAGTTACACTATGCTCAACGCTGCCTGCTGAACATTTCTGTACCTGGGGAACCACCACTACATACCACTCGCCAGACCATCCCCAGACGCATAAATAAACCACACCCTCCGTGCTTCTATTTTTGCCTCCCTTTCTTTTGGAAAAACAGTGATGACAGCGATGATACTTAAACAAAAAAGTAAATTTTCCAATAATATAATTATTTAGATGAAATCAGCGTCCTTAAGAATTGGTATTAGGCGAAAATAAGTCACTTTTCATGGAAACTTTCTGTTACAGACAGCATAAAGAACGAACGGGTTATTGACTGTCAAGAGTTATTTTTCGAAGTAAAATTTTATAAATTATGAAAATTGGTAGGTCACTTACTTCAGTACAAGTCATCGTGTTTTCTTTCCTAGTCAGTTTTCTGAAAAGTGTTAGAAAACCATAATATTTAAATCTGTAGAGAATATATTAATGTGAATGCCCTGTTTACATACTTATATCAGAGAGATCAATTAAATACTTCAACAATTAAATTAATAATAACATAGAAAATTACATATTTTTAAATGAATTATTCAAGAAGATATTATCTTTGATTCTCATGGCATTAATCGAATTCTATTTTTTTACCAATATTACATCTGTTAATTTATACCTTTTATAAATATTTTAGATGCATGACAACCTTAATTTGTAATTACATATTTATATAAATATACATTTATTGTATTGTAATAAACGTTTTTAAAGTAGCGATCTGACAAATTGCTAAAATAATCTATGAATTGTGACAGCTTCTTTAAACTAAAGTAGATCTCAACTATGACTTAAATTATATTTGAGTATTGTTTTTAACAGATTGTAGCTATATATTTTTTTTAAGAAATTAATGTTTATCGTTATTAAATAAAAGCAGAATTTAAATTAGACGACTTTTAGAAAGAATAATTTTAATAATTATACGTCTTAGCGTCAAGTTCGTCTTTACATGTTAATATGAAAAGATACCAGGGTTGCTAATAGTAGAGATTTAAGGCGGCAGCGGCATTTCATTGATGTTTGTTTTTCGAAACTTCTTAATTTATAATAGTTAATATAATCATAAAAATTATAATATTAACTGCAAATATTTACTGTCTTAAAATCTAAACCGACAGTAATAATTTTAAAATGGATATGGGATAGGTAAGTATTATTTTCGATAATACTAATTCTAGTATTATTGAAAATCCTGTTTTCAATACTACTGGAATTAGTAAGTAACCAATTAAGCAAACAGCAGATTGCGTCAGATTCTTTTTAATTAGGCAATATATGTACAATATTCTTACTTATGTTTTACTGAACAATATTTAAATATTTCTTAAAATAATAAACGTGTAATTTTATAGGTTTTATATTCATTAGCTAATCTCGTAATAGATAATAAGTCTTTAATATAAATAAATGTTGTCAGTTACAATTTAAATATTTCTCACTCGGTATAGAAATTAATTCGTTGTACATTCAAAAGCACATCGACCTATGCAAAAAATATTATATACAATCCATTATATAATAGAACGTGGACTAAAGTTAAATATGGTTTAACTTCGTTTCATAAAAGAAAGACAGGGACAGCATCGGCCCGACATTTTTTGCGGCTTTTGCGGGAGCGGGAAGCGTCACGTTGGTTGTTTTGTTTCTGGTGTTAAAATTTGTGTTGTTGTGGATAATATACGTAATAGTGGCGGATTATTAACCACTAAGTGTTTGTGATCATACAAAAGTGTTGGCAAGTGTAACAAAGCAGCGGAAGTTGTCTTTTCCTGCTCTCTCAAGAAGTCCACGGCGAGATTTCATTAAAACCCCACACATTTACTGAAACTTAGGAAAAAATGTATTTTACTGTTCATTCATCGTTATTTAATTAAGAAATTACTCAAGAACTGGCAATTATACTTACTTGACACTGGCTAAATGCACAAAATTGTACAAGATTTTTGGCATTTGGTGATTGACACTGTTATTGTACTGTTAATGTTGACTGTTAGTATTTATATATAATAATGTGGTTAACTACCTTAAAAATAACGAATTTATTATGTAACTATATTTTATTATACATGCCGTAAGGCTACGCTCTTGTTTCTGTCTTGTCTTATGTAAGAAAGTGTACAAGTTTAATCCCATTAAGTGTATATTTTTCCAAACAAAGGGTTCTACTTTTTGTAATTTAGGATGTGTACATATAATATTTTATTTATCTAAGCAATATATAATATATATTTAGTAAATTTTCAATTCATCTAGTTAAACAACGTATAATTGGAATGAAATATTATTTCAATTAAAGAAATGTAGTTTTCACCATCAGATTATTAATAGAAAAGAGGAAGAAAAGAATAGAAATATTCAAAGTTATAAAAAAATCGAACAAACAACGTAGAATCAAATTGATATAAACACTGTGTTTAGCATGTGAAAAATTATGAAATATAAATTGTCATAAATTTAATAATTCAAATATTGAACGCTGACTGGCGTACCTACAATCTGTATTAAATACTTGAATTTAGTCAAGGTTAAAAAACATACACTTCTTAGTTGAAAACCTTAAGTCAATGAGAATTAGATACATTTTTATCGATACATAAAAATGCCACAATGTTAGGCCTAAATTGTGGCATAATACGTAGTTGATGTATTTTTTAATTTTAAACGAAACTTCATAGGCGCTACTGTTTAAAAACTTTGACTTTTTAATCCTTTTGTAAAAGGGTAATATTTTATATAATGTGTTGAATTATAAATAGGTATATTTAAATAATATAGTTAATTAAAACTGACAAAAAACTGTTGATTGTATGTTTGTCATATTGTTTATATTATTGTAAGGTAATATTTTGTAGGTTGTTGGTGTTTCTATTTATAGCAATCTATTATTAATTATAAAGATCTATACTTTAACTGTAACGATCATGCGAATCCTTCGTTTTATCGATATTCCATACATTGCAGTATTAGTACACAACTTGTGGCCCCAAATACAGGTAATCTATAAATAATATTTAAAAATAAAGTTTAATACGATACTTTTCTTATAATAATTTTAGATGTTATATGAATTCTTATTTGTTATTTTATAGCAATATAGCAATCTCATTGATAATAACTGATCATAAGAACTTATTTACTAAGCACACATTTATCGATGCGTTTTTTAATGAAAAATTATATTCTTTGAATGCTTGGTTCATTAGTACTCGTATGTTGGAACGGGAAAACAGCCCATGCTATTTTTTTTCCCTTACCAACACTTACACAGTAATAATTAATAGTTAACAATTTATTATTATTTCCGAATAATATTACAACAATTACAAATTCAACAAGAAATAAAACTGAACTGAATGTAACTGAATAGATTTATACAGACAGTATGATTTTTACCATGTGGTAGGTACAAATTATTAGGAAATACCCATCTAGTAAAACGATATTGGATACTATAAAACCAAAAGCAAGGATCTTCTAAAATTCCTTCTTTAAACATTTACATGATGCAATAATGTACGATACTTAAGCTTAAATTTTTGATCATCAACCAAATCGTACCTATAACATGAACATTATAATACCGCTGTAAGACTAATTTACCAAAACGATAGTTCTGGGCAAAACCGCATTAGTAACTTTTATAATACTACTTTTTGCTAGTAGTAGTACGTAACTCAAAATTCTAAATACATTCTACAGCATGCGCTGCCACCTAGACCAACATTTACACTTGGTATATATAATTCAACGCTTTTAAAACATATAACTTGACTACGCTAACGCAATTAAAAAAGGAGAAGGAATTACTATTAAGAAGAATACATCTAGCAAAGCTTTAAATGAATACGAACATCACTGACAAAAACAACTATCACCTTAATTAATTATGCAAAGAGCGATCGATACATTAGTTAGCTGGAATGAATCAAATATTGAGTAGGTACTTAATAAAGTTTTTCGAGAATATTGAAATATTAACATAAAAGACATCTACAAAAAAGCAACAGAGTGAATATTTTATATTCACATTATCAAGATACAAGATTGCGAGGAAGGGGGTTACATGTGCTTCTACACAAAACTAAGATATCTAGTACACAGACTTTTTTGCAGTGTAATAAAAAAAAATCGATAAAAAGGTGAAAGTGTATCAATTAACTACTTTGTTTAATAAAAAGCTTTATTTTTTCAATATAAAACAGCAGTTTCATATAATCAAAGACATAACAATTCAGTCTTAGGGTAGCCTGGTCTATGAGTACGCATCCGATAAGAGTACGCAAACCGTTTCACCGTGAAGTTGGTTGCGATACGCGGCTAACTTCAGTGTTATTATCAAGTGCAAGCTAGTAACAAGTGCTGTGCGAAAAAATATACAAAAACTAATGAAAACACAAAAATTACGTAAGTATAAAGATTTTTTCTAATATTCTTAAATATTTTTAACATTTTGTAACTATTGTCACTACAACAAAGCTATTAGTTTGTAAAAATGACTGATGTAGGTAAATTACCTAGAAATTATTCTCGGGATCGGAGCGAAAATATTTCTGGTCAACACTAATAAATGGTGTACCTCATCGCTCGAACAAGAATTAGGCAATGCGTGTAAGAGTGCGCAATGGCAAGTTGTGTAAGAGAACGTGCGTACTCTTACACGTATTTGTGATAAACTCTTTTCTTTTTGTAATTCTGTTTTATTCTCATCTATTAACAGGATGTCTAGACGTCAAAGAAGTACCTACTGAAAGAAATCTGTGTACTTTGAAACAATGGGGGGATGCAAAAGCACGTGTCGAGGCAGGCGAAAGTAAAAGAAGTGTAGCAAAATCCTTGGGTATGCATGAAGCTACTTTACGTATAAGACTGAAAAGAACATCTCCAGCAAAGAGTTTGGGTAGGTATTCTCAAACCTTCTCCCCGGAAATGGAATCAGAACTATGCGAGCATATAAAAAAGGTAGATAACATGTTTTATGGACTAACTACGCAAAATATAAGGCTGGATCAGAGTGGCTGCGCCTTTTTATGAGACGGCACCCTGAACTTTCTTTATGTACAACTTCACAGATCATACAAAGCCGTCTAAAGACAATCCAGTGTTGTTGATACCAGACAATCATACGTCGCACTGCACTTTGCACTAAAGAATATTTGCTGTTGAATGGAAGAGCTCGTAGAGCACTTGAATGTATTCAACTTCCAGTGAACGAAACTTCTCATGTGTCGCTTGCAAGTGTTGCCCCATTGCCTAAAGCTGAAGTCCTTTCAAGATCGAAAAACAGGAAAAGAGGTAAATCAGATATTTAGAGTGGATATCCTTACAAACAGACTCTCGAAGAAGCATCGACCTCTAAGCAAGTACCAAAGAAAAAACCAAAACTTCCCTTAAAACAGCCACCAAAGAAAAAAACTAAAAAACCCCTCAAACACCAGGATCGGCCGGTAACTAAAAAAAAAGACATGGAAATGTCCAGCTTGTGGTGAAATTTATGAAGAGCCCCCTGAGGAAAATTGGATTGGATGTGCAAATTGTAATGAGTGGTGGCACGAGACTTGTACAAGCTATGGTGGTGAATCTGACTTCGTTTGTGATCTTTGCAAATAAAATAGTTAATAGTTTCCAGCAGTACAAGCGCTGCGTACTCTTACCAATATAAATGCGAACTCTTACACACTAGCTTGTGTAAGAGTACGCATATTCCACTTTTGTTTTTGTTGCATAATTATAGAGAATTGAGATATTTTTGTTATTTTTGTGATTAATTTATGAAAGGTTAATTATCATAGAGTACAATAAAAATTATGTTGATTTTCTTCTACTTCAAGTTTTAGACCAGCCTACCCTATTATTGACATATTTAAGTATATGAAAAAAATGTTATAATCACAGAGATCTGAAGAAGATAAATATTTATTATTTATTTTATTAATTATTACTTAATAAAAAAATGTTATTAAGGAGATTCTAAAGGGATTTTCAGATTAGTTTTTTGTCACATTTTTGACACAAAGTCACATCGAGTCGGCCACATATTCTGCAAAATTTACAGCGCTAACATGAAACTGGTACAGTGAATATTCTCTAACTCTGATTAAACGGAACATTGACAAAATAGAGCTTCGATAACATCGAGCTTTGGCGACATCGATCTTCAACGAGATATCGGTTTGAAACTCTATATAATGAAAGCATTGAGCTTTGATCTTTGTAATCGAAATCAGATATGTTTACAATTCCATATTCTGCACTGACACGATTCCATATTGTCACAGTTTCATGTTATCGCTAATAATTATTAGGTACCATGGTCGACCCAAAAAATATATATCATAAAATTTAAGGTTAGCCCACATCTATTAGTACAGAATCGCATTTCTATCGCTCTTACTATTTCTGTCGTTCAAAAATAAAATTGGCCAGAGTGAAAAAGATAATGCACTGGTACTGCATACTGGCGGCATTCACTCCAGATAACTCTTTCTCAATCTTTCTCGTTCTAGCAGACAATCGACTTGAAAAGGACAGATCATGAACAAATGTTATTTCGTGTTCACATACCTATGTATGTGAACCTATGTCTTACTTAACCTTTACTGGGTAATAATGGAATGGAGATCTCGGATCCCTTAGATAAGAATTAAATATCCTGTATTACGTTAAACATTTTCAACTGCTCGATTATCTCTTATATATTCACATTGTTTTATATCCTCCAAAATTATAAATATTATATGATAGGAATTATTAATATTTAATGTAAAATTTTGTCAAGTGAATTTATTGTAGTAGGTGTATTGTTAATATCTATAATTAAGTATGAAATAAGGTAGCGTATTGGTCACACGCACAAAAAAGTGTAGATATAGCCTAACACTCCTCCGAAGACGGATGTTGGCTATCGTAGATGTTTGTTTAGAGATGTAGGTAAGTACGTAATAGTTAGTTGTTGTTTTCTTGTGGTTATCAGTATGTAACATATTATGTATGTTTAAAAATAAATTCAAAGTCGAACACGTGTCAGACACATGCATTTGATTAGCTCCAAAATAGCAGAATATGAACATGTAGAAACATAATTCTGCTATTTTGGAGCTAACCGAGAAATACACCAATAAAAAGCTGGTCTTTTCGTTTTTACAATAATATTGCTTACTAAGAAACAAAATATCTGTTGTACATTATATCCTGTACAATTGTAATATAATTTTTATTTTGAAAAATTATTAACATATTTAGCAAATTTAGTACTTTCTTTAGCTTAGGAACGACATTGGGTAGAGTTGTCGAGCGCGTCGACAATGCTGTCATTGATGTTAGTACTCGTCCTATCCTTTTCGTCCTACTTGATAGTATTATTGAGCGAAAGAAAAGCATAAAGCTATAAAAAATGCGATTCCATGTTGACAGGTGTGGGTCAACTCTACTCGGGTTAGCCATGAAACGATTTCGGGACCTTTCAAAGAAAGAATTGAACCATCTAAGAGCTTAATCGTTTATTATTCCCTCAATCATTTTCGATTGCTCTACCAGGAGGTGGATATTTATTCCCATTATTTTATATACTTCAAAATGTTAAATATAATGTGTTTGGAAATAATAATATTATTCATGTCCACTATCTCCATGGACCATGTCATTAAGGAGAGTGGGATGTATCGCGTACTATAGCTTTGGTAACTATTTCTGTTGAATGGCTTAGAATAACAGGGTTTGTCCAGAGACTAGATCAAAGCAAACATGAGAGTATCCTTTTCCGAGAATGGTCATTTACCAAAAGTGTATATGAATTGACTTTTGACATTTTGGTAGGTATATTGTTAAGTAATTAAATTTCTATAATTAAGTATGAACTTAGATAATAATTTAGTAAAACTAAAATTAAGTAATTTTATTTTGCATAACTTTGTATAGCCTTGACTTAATATTTTAGTACTGGGTGATATTAAAAGAAAATAATACTAGATTTAAAAATCTAAAAATCCGCGGGGCCAAGTGATGGGCCACTCAAAACGTGGGGGCGCATCTTTACAAATACTCTCAACATCAATGCATAACGTACATCTCATTACATCTCCATAAGTAATATGCGCCGCCACTTTTGATGCGCCCCTCGCTCGGCCCCGCCGCGTTATTTTATTCTTTTTTGGTTACTGAAAAACGTGGGATTTTTAGATTTTTAAATCTAGTATTATTATTTTATTCTTTTTAATTATTAACTCAACGAAGTAACCATGTGTTACGCAACAATCGGATAAGCCCCATACAAAAATGAAAGTTGCCGAAAGTTGACCTGAAAGTGCACCTAGAAAGTTGAAAGTTGTTTAAGCGTGCATTGTCATCGGGTTCTGAGCTACCCTGAAAGTTTCAACTCGCTAGGTGGTCGGGAAGTGCCACAAAATTGAGTTGCAAGAATCCAACTGCACAGACAGACAGACAGACAGACAAACAAGAAAGCGACCTGAGAAAAACGTGGGAAAATACTTGTTCCGTTCTTTTCTTCAAAGAATATAATATATAAATTTACATGATTTTTCTAAATTTCCTCATATACAATAGTCTCTTAGAGCGTTTTCTACCTAATCAATCAGACCAAGGAACTTTATTAGACTTCAAATTATTAATTATGATATAAATATTTAAAAGTACTCTCACTTTAGACTATTGTCGCTTCGAGTTTTAAAAAGGCTTTATATGATATCTAAAATAAGTGAATAAAGGTTGATAGATTAAAGTACACAAAATGACCAAGTTCTTAAACTTTACTTTTTTGGTTGTGTTAAAATGTGAGGTAAACTTTCTTCCACTACTTTACAAAGCCCAATATTTTGTCAACAATTTACAATTATAAACAACAATTACAAAATATTGTTATTACAAATTCATAATAATTAATCTTTTATTGTTAAAAATATCATATATTTGGAACATTTTATAAATCTGTATATCATATTTATTCATATTATTGTATCATTATAGTATGTAATTATCTTTATTCTATATAGATAAATACACACTTGTTATCCCTTTGAACATAATGTTAGGTAACAAAAAACATCGAAGCTTTACTATTTACTATTTTTGTATAATATATGTACTAAATACTATGTAATATCGACAGTAGGTACCTACGCTCTAACCGGAAAATCGCTTGAGGCTTGAATGTGTGTGCAAAATTGACTAAAGTGTTTGTTTTATTATTTATATGATGTACCTTATTATATGTTAATACATTTTTAATTTAGACGCAAATGCAATGATAACTTTTGCGTTTACCCTCTAATTTTCATTTGCGTTAAGATAATGAAAATATCGATGCGACGCCGAAAAGACAATGGTTAAACCATTGGGCCATACTGTTGTTTATCTTAAATCGGTATCGAGTTACTGTAGATTGACTGGTTCTTTAACAGAGGGAAGTATTTGACTTTTCGAAGTATTCGATGAAAGCTGTGTTTTTGTCTCATTTCTAGTATAAGTTAACGTACGATAGCTTTATTGCAATTTATTAAAAAAACCATTTTGTTTATTTACATATCCCTTTTTTCTCGAACAATGATAGATTAATAACTATCCCCAATAATTATACCAATTGATTTGTAAATAAGTCAGTGTTTCATATATATTAAATAATAATGTAATAGGTTTCTTGTAAACAAATAAGTATTCTCTACGTTACGATGCAATTAATGTTCTATTCAATAGTTTATAATTTTAGAATATTGAATAAGAATGTAAGTGTTTTCCTTGATGGATATTTCTATTTGTGCTGCACAATTCATTAGGAATACTATTTGACCCTCATTTATCATAATTATAGTATTAAAGGTAAATCTGTGTACCTATCTGAAGTAAATTACCAGCATTTTTTATTGTTTAAAATCGTTTAATGTTAACTTTTGTTAATCTCTTATTACTTATATTATTCGCATGATATTATTCTATGTGAGTTAAATGTATTATAGTAACAAATCAATATTGAATTGAATAGTAAAATTGTCATTAAAATCAACTGTAATATATTTGTGTGAGTTTCTGGTGTTTTGTAATTTAACGTTCGTAAAAGACGCAATGAATAAAAAATATCTAAATAATTATTACACGATAGAAATACTTATTCAAATATTTGTTTTTTCGAGTACCTTAGGGTTTTATCTAGAAAGCGTTATAAGTGAGTTTTGAGTATATCTAAACTGTACAAAGATTTCCTGAAAAGATAAAAACAAAAAATGTGAGACCTTTATAAGTAAACAAGATACCTACTTGCGCCTAATAAGGTGGTCCACTTTTAAAAGCTAATACTTTTATGACTGCAAATCGTAGAGATTTTTTTTTTAAATATGTTCATTTAATGTTTTTTTTTTAAATGTTAAAATAAAGTTACAGAAGTGTTGTTTGTTGATTATATTTAAACAATTTAGTTTAGTATTTAGTTTAAATTTTGCTAATCCTGAGATGGTCCACCGTACAATTTATGACCAAAAATGCTATTGTCAGACTGATTTTTTTCTTAGAATCTCAAATATAAGGTTTAAAAACTTTTTGTTTTGATAAGTAGCTTTTATAATTTACGTAATTAATGTTTGGATTCCTAAGTTCCGAAAAAGGCACACTGAAGGTTTTTAAAAACAATTATTTTGTTTCAGAGATTTTATCAGATACGTTAATTTGTACGTTATTTTTATTCACAAATTAATGAATAATATTGTGATAAAGTTTTTCTTAAATTCTTTATATTTTTTATTTATTTCAATATGGAAAAAATTGGGCCGCGTGTAGCTTAGATATTATAAGTGTAGTGTAATATTGTAAGTGTAAGTACCTTGAATTTGTGTTTGACTAATTTTTAAATAATCTTTAAATATTTGTTAAGAGGGGTTAATAAGATATAGCTGTTCACTTTAAAGTTATCTAATTTGTCTTATTCAAATATTTGTTTTATGATCATGTGTGTCATGTTAATGTTCAAAATATACATGTGAAAAAAAAAGTCGTTTTACTTATTAGACTTCCTCTTAATTTTATTTTAGTATTATAATAATTGTAAATAACATTTTGATTAACAATGGTATGTACCTACCTACAGTAGATAATAGGTACATTCGACAATACATTAAGATAATAGGTTTTGCACTCTTTGTCGTTTCGGCCTCCGTATGCAATTGTAGGTAATAGAGACAATTTATTTTTTAATAGTGTACCTAACTTGATGTGCTATCTCCCATAGATATGCCTATGCAGAAATCACAACTTTCAGGCTAAAAAAGGCATACAATATTGGCCTGTCTTACATCTAGCGCGATTAGTAATAGGTACCTCCCAAAGTACGAAAAAAGAAGAACAACCTACTGAACTTTACATTAATACAAGTTTAAAATTATACTAGGTAGATGATAGGTACATTTAATCGATGTAGTTACTTTGGTAAACCGAAAAGATCGCGTAGAGATTTTTTTTATTGGAATATCGAGAGTAAGGAAGAAGAAGCATAATCGTGTTCATTGTTTTTCTTTACTATCATTTCGACATTCAGAAATGAATTTCCGAACAACAGAATGAATAAGTACTTAGTCTTAAAGCTCAGAACAATAACTAAAGCTATAGAAGCCGCGCTAAAATAACAACATAATACGTTAGTTCGTACTATTTTTACTTATACAGTTGCAAATGTGTAAGAAAGAAATAAGTATACAGATTTTGTTTCGTAATTTACAAGGTCGTCACTAGTTTCCCTTACGTCAGTGATGTAATGGCATCGATATTACTATCGATAAAAATAAAATTAGAGAACACGTAAAAAAAATGTATGCTGTTGGTATGTCTATGACACTAGTACGGACGGTAATGTGTCATAATAAACACGTGTAGAATCTGCAATATGAACATTTTATAATGCAGTATTCATGAGTAGAATTTTGGACCCGAACCAATTTATTTATTAGATTTGCAGTCTTCAGTATCTAGAGAAACCAGGTAGGTACAGTTAAAAAATTGCACTTTGTATAGGTATATCATATTAGGCTACATATTTCTATTTTAAGTTAGACCTCTAGCAGTACATTAGTGAACACTGCATTCAACATTATATTTTTTATAGGTATAGATTAAAAAAGAGGAAAAATTTTAAAAGAAAATTAATCGATTATTTAAATTAAATTAACCAACTATTATTTTATACATATTTACTTATTATTTTTATAATTTTATATACTACTCTGTCAAGAAAGTACCGGGAAAAGATCAATAATATACACAATGTTTGTTATTCATCCAAATTTATTTTATCACCTTCAAAGTATGCTCCTTCAGAAACGATACACTTATGCCAACTTAATCCAATCATCAAAACATTTTTTAAACGCTTTTTCCGGAATTGAGTTCAGTTCTCGCCGCGAATTTTTGTCATTTTTGTTTACACACTCTAAAAGTGCTAGGTATTCGGCTTGAACATATTCTTGTTTCAATTTTTCTATCAATATGTTATAGAGTTGAGATTTCTTCGCGTTGCTCCTTAATGTTCTCTTTGCTAGTGATAATTTTGCGAAGACGTCACTTGCTGGTCTTTTTAACCCTTTCTAACTCTTTTTTTAATATTCCAATTTGGTTTTTTATAATCTGCTATAATTTTCTGTAAATTAGATATCAGTTCAGAGATATCGTAATCAGTATTTGTTTCAACTGTGGTCATAGATTTGGGGCGTTTACTTGGTGGTTCATAATTCCTTCTTAATGCGATGGTGGTTTCTGAAACACAAAAATATTATTGTAAATAAGCTATCATTATTATTTGGGATACACGCTGCCACAATGTTAATTAACAATCTGAATATTTATTGGTAGGATCGAAATAATTATATGACAAATCAAGACTAAGATAATGTTTGGAATAAAAAAGGAGCAATTTCATGTTCTGTAAATGTAATGTGGGTATAGCATTTGCTTTCAGCCACCGAAATTTAATGTTTTCATGTGACTGAAATGACTGCAGTCCAAAATGTTTCGAACAAATGTGACTGTGCGCTTTCGGTGTCCAATTGTTCCTTGATATACAGCGTATCCATTCAGTTCTAATAGGTTCATCTTTGGGAAAACTAAAGCAAAAAGTAAAAACCAAATAATGTTGACATCGATAACAAAAAATACATCACTATCATACTATCATATACAAAACAAAAGGCATGAAAATAAGACAATTTAAACCAAAACTCATGGAGAAATCTATTTGTAATATTAATTTACTACAATTTTTTGAACATACCGTTATTATATTGTCAAAATATGAGAATTTAGAAACAAAACTCACCGATGAAACGATAACACCTCATCCGTATTTTCTTGTCGTGATGTATGAGACTTGCAGTCTGGAACAACACAAGCCATCCTGGACGCGGACTCTCAGATGTCTGAAGCGTCTTTATGCACACTTTCCTGTTATTTTATCACGAACTTCCTTGCAAAATAATAAAATTTCACGCTAGCCGCTCACAAAGCTGTTCGGCCACTGTAATACGACCGCATTGAATTTGGTATTACTTCAGATACAACGTTCATCAAAGACGTACTTTTAATTTGCTAATATAATATACAACCAAATTACAACCATTTGACATTTGTACTTTGAGAGTTTGTGACAATGACGTGAAAATAAAACCTTACAATTGTTGTCTATTTCGCTCTTACCCATGTATGTTAGATGACTTTAAGTGAATACGAGAGCTGTTATACAGTTTTTATTTTAGCGCTCCTTCTATAGCTTTAGTTATTGTTCTGAGTCTTAAAGGCTAGGAAGACATCAACGAATTAATCGAATGTACCTAGCAACAGTTGCCATGGTGATGACTCTGTGGGAGGTTCTGTACAAAGCTAAGTAGCTAATTAACAACTGATTGGTTAAGGGTTGGAAAAAGGTCATAAGCTACTGATTACACAGCACTAACTTATCTGTTTACTAAAATCCATGACAACTGTATCATGACAACTCTTTCACTTTTCAATGGGATTGCGTTGTTTAAGGCGGTGTAAGTATTATCTATAACCCCGAATGCAGTAGGTGGAACGGATCAGTCGTAACATGTAAATGCTGATTCGTTCCATTTTTCACTTCATTACACAGTTTTGTGTTATGCCTATGTTATGTTATGTTTCCCTTTGTTTGTTGCACAATGGATAATCTTTTATGGATTCAATCTGCCGCGAGTTGGCGCATTGATTTACATTGATTAAAAACCACTACAATGGACAACTTTCATCGAAGTCCACCAGTGGGTTCGTGTTATCATCCCCTATGCCACTGCCTGGACAGATGACCAAATCTCATTACAAACATAAATCCACGCCTCAGGTATCAGAAATTTTCAACCAACTTAACGATATGTTTAATAGTTTATCATACACTGTAAATACATCTTGAACTTACTTGAAAGCTATCGATGAAGTTTTGAATTGTGCGTTAAGTCATTCACAAAAACGTTAAAATAGCTCAGTGAAAAATTTGGTGAAAAAGCTTAAATGCCTTACGCTTTCCAGAGGATAATAAGTATATCTTTTATTTCTAGTTAATGTTTTTGATTGGCTAATTGGTTAATCACTAATGACTTTTGCTAGGTACAGAACAATATATTGATATTCTTCGACCTACTTAGTCGATTTGTCAAAAATTCAGGGGGTATTGCTGGATAGTTTATTAAATGAAAAATGAAAATGAAAATAACTTTATTCAAATGCACTTAAAAATAAGTAGTTTTGACTCGTCCAACATTTTTACCTACCACCCATTCAGGACGTCTTTTAACTGACAAGAAGAATGGGCGCAAGAAACTCGTCAGCTTGAACAGAAGTAACGACATTTACAATATAATACGTCGTCACCATACACAATCCACAAAAAAAAAATCAAAATTATTTTGTTATGACAATACTGATAGTGTTATGATATCATTATTTCGTTGATTACAACAAAGTCAACAAGTATCTGTACTTACTTAAAGTAAGTATCCCTGAACATTGCAATAACATACAGGAAATAAACAACAAATTTAAGAAAGCAACAAGATTTATGTTTAGTATTAGTCAATAATACTGAAGGTTAAAGCAGACCCATTTCCCAAGGCAGCACCCGTTCACGAGCATGACGCATGATACAGCCATCGCTTCGCTCAACCATATCTTAGGGAACGTAACGATCCGCACCACATGCCACCACCCAAGAAATGTATTAAGAGAGCATGTCATACTCTAACTACCAGTAATAAATTAGTTTAAAAAAAATAACAAATGCTAATGTTGTATGATACAACCTATAATAAATAATGTCATGTTGAAATGACACATATTACTTCCATGCATCGCGATCTATTAAATGGTCGTTGACCTTGTAATAACCTTTGGACATGAGCTTATTTTTTACATATATTTTAAATTTATGATAAGGCAAATCTACTATACTTTGTGGAACTTTATTAAACAGTGATATACCTTTCCCCAAGAGAGAGCCTCCTGTCTTTTGAAGTCTAAATCTTGGAACGGCAAGTCTATTCTTTTTTCTGGTGTTAAAGCAATGTACGTCGCTATTTTTGACAAAAGTATTGTAGTGTTTTCGTACATAAATTATATTCTCATAAATGTACTGTCACGCCACAGTAAGAATATTAATTTCCTTAAAAAAGTCTCTGAGAGAATACCGAGGCCGAAGGCTGTATATTGCGCGGACAGCTCTTTTCTGTAATACAAAAATGCTTTCAATATTAGCAGCTGAGCCCCACAACAACAACCCATAAGACATTACACTATGAAAATAACTAAAATAAATTAACCTTGCCGTTTCAATATTAGTTCAAAGCCTTATTTTTTTACAGCATATGCCGCAGAACTGAGTCTACTTGACAAGGCCTCAATGTGAGGGTCCCATTGTAGTCGTGAATCTAATGTAATACCCAGAAATTTTGTCTTTTCAACAAATTCGACTACTTCATCATTCAACTTTATATGTAGGTCAACCCTCCTTACATTCGGTAATTCGGTTACATTATAATGGTGGTCCGGGAGGTTGCAGGGTAGTTTACAAGTTATCGGTTTTCTTAGGATTATCAATGTCGATCATAAGATGCATTTGACGACCGTTTGGTGCAACAGTAGCGATCCTGCCTTTCGTACCGACGGTCCTGGGTTCGAATCCCGGTAGGGGCAGATGTTTGTATGATGAATACGAGCATTTGTGCCTGAGTCATGAGTGTTTATATATATTTCTATGAATATTACATATCTATGTTTCATATATGTATATCTATCCGTTACCCTAGTATCCAAAACACAAGCCTTACAGTGCTTACTTTGGGCTAGGCTAATTGGTGTGAATGTGAGAAATATTTATTTATTTATTTATTATTTGGTATAAAAGTTTTATATTTACTAATAGATTTAGCTGCAGTTAGCTCTGTAGACAGCTGCAGTTAGCTCTGTTGACAGCTGCTGATGGCTCTGTCGACAGCTAATGTTGGATCGTCGACAGAAAAGTGGTGCTCGTCTATATGAATCCCTAACGACGTCTTATCACAAACACTTTAGTGCCTACCATCACTTAGCACACGTGGCTAATGGAAACTTATTATACCTTCTTACTTACATATAATAGTGTCGTCTCACATTGCATAAGGTATTGATATGCGCCAGGAAGCAGGTTACTTCCCGACGTTAGATTTTTATTTTCATCTAGAGAGGATTCGACATTTTTTTATTCTTTTCTAGTAGTCCGTATGTTTTTTCGGTACTGAACTGTTGATACAAGTTCTGTAGTATGGTATTTGATATGTTGCTGATTTATAACATATTTAGATAAAGAAAAAAAAGCAAGCTACTTCCAATAATATTTATTCGTAGGCAAGAGAACATAAATTTTAAAATGGAGGGTAAAACCGTAACAATCAGAGGCTGTGACTACTTCAGTTTATATTTAATTTGTGTCCGAAAAACTGTCTGAAGTTTAAAAAGATAAAGAACTTTTTAAACTATAAAATTTTTAAAGTACCCACATTCAATCATCATCATCATCTTCAGCCTATCGCCTCCTCCTAGACATAGGCCTCTCCAAATGGCCACCAGCGATCATGATTTCTGGCTACTTTCATCCAGCGCTTACCTGCGAAGATAGTCTCTCCACCATGTCTTAGGATGTTTGCCGCTACATCATCTACGCTCAAGATAGTCATGTCGTGACAGGTAGGAATCACTAATTTGTAAAAAATATTTTTTTTATTATTCCGAGAAAATAAAACCATTAACTTATGGTTCCAACTTCATAAGTGGGCAATATCAATGAAAATAATAAATACCGAAATTAAAACTTTAATTTTATAAATTTTGTGCATTTTTCAATGCAATCTTAAAAGATATTTTATTATAATAGAAAAATACCAAAAAAAATCGACTCGGGTCACAAGTGAATTCTCAGGCGGGAATCGAACCTACAACCTTTGGAAATCAGGATTTCCGATTATTTCCGAATATATATAAGAAGATTAATTGTAATTCAATTCCAAGAGGCAAAATAAAACTTCAATCTGTTTCTCTGTAACTAAAGTATGCAATTTTATTTATCGAGTAGTACAATCATATATAATCTTTAAAAAACTAACACAATCTTACCTGTAAATAAAGAAACGACAATAAAAGTTTATTGTTATCACCTCTCGATTCAAACAGCTTAAGAAACTACAAAATTAATTAACTTTATAAATCACAAGAAAATTGCGATAAAATTAAATCAACTAAGCATAATAATAGGTTGGGGAAAAAGAAATCCATTATTTTTATATGAACTTCAGGACTTTATTTAACATGCTTCGGATTGTCCGATTTGGGTCAAATATGCACCGTTTTGTTGTATGATTTGTTGCCATTTTAAAGGTAACTTCATAATGCCTCTCTCATAGAAGTCCTGGTCTCTATTTGCAAAAAACTCTAGTAGTCGATATTCACAATCCTCCCTAGATGCCAATTTTTAATCATTAAAGAAATTTTGCAATACAAGAAAAAGATGATAATCGCTTGGTGCCAAATCCGGACTGTATAGCGGATGCATTAAAACTTCCCAACCAAGCTCCCGAAGTTTCTCGCGAGTCACTGTAGATGTGTGTGGCCTAGCGTTGTCCTGGTGGAACACGACACCTCTCATGTTGGCCAATTCTGGCCGTTTCTGGTCAATCGCTATCTTCAAACGGTCCAGTTGTTGACAGTAGAGATCAGAATTTACCGTTTGGCCATATGGAAGCAACTCATAATAAATAATCCCCTTCCAGTCCCACCAAATGCATAGCAGAACCTTCCTGGTCGTTAGTCCTGGTTTGGCCACCGTTTGAGGTGCTTTACCGCTCTTTGACCACGATCATTTTCGCACAAGGTTATCGTATGTGATCCATTTCTCATCTCCAGTCACCATCCGTTTAAGAAATGGGTCTATCTCATTCCGTTTGGCCAAGGCTTCGCAGATGGAAATTCGATCCATCATGTTTTTTTCTGTTAATTGGTGTGGCACCCAAACATCGAACTTCTTTTTGAATCCAGCTTTGTGTAAATGGTTTAAAACTGTTTTATGGTCGATTTTTAGCTCCTGGGCGATGTTACGACTGCTAACATGCCGTTCAACTTTGATCATTTCTCCGATTTTATCGACATTTTCGACGACCGGCCTACTTGTGCGAGGTGCATCTTTAACATCAAAAATTCCTAAACGGAATCTACGAAACCAAAATTGCACATAATTGTCTGTTACAGTATCGGAACCATAAACACCATTCACAATTGTAGCCGCCTGGCTTGCATTTTCGCCTTTGTCAAAGAAAAACTGTAAAATGTACAGAATTTTCTCTTTGTTCACTTCCATTTTTAACACCCTGTAACTCACAACTGAATGCACCAAACAAAAAACAGCAAAAGAACTTTTTTTACTACGAAATGTCACCTTTCCAACGAGCATAAATCTGAAATTGTTTGATCGATACTTTACAAGAAATCTATAAGTACAGCCATCTACCGAAAAAATAATGGATTACATTTTCCCCAACCTATTATTTGTCTTTGACAATGACAGACTGATTGACGCGACACGACGCGACTAATTCTTGAACTAGCGATGCGCACGCATATTCAAATTAAAGAAATAATTTTCTTTACATTATATTATTATGAATGGATCATGATCGCATCAAATGGATCGCATTTGATCCTACTGCTGGCCTAGCATCCGGCATCCAGTTCCGCTGATACAAAATCTGTCAGTGCTACATGATCAGTAGTGTTCGAACGAGCCCTGCGAAACCTTTGCAGGCAGTAGTTTAATATACTATCAACTTGATGTGACGAGTACTTTTAAAGAATTGACTCAAATATTTTAGCAAACACTGACTGTATTGTGATGAGTCTTTATTCCTAGCATCGCTTTTAGCTTCCGCTTTCGATACTGGTGTTACATGTGATAGTTTCCAGTCAGATGGGAATATAGAAGGCCCAAAACTGAGATTATAAATGTATAGCAAAGGCATCTGTAGAACCGTCACGCATCCCTTGCCAGAAATACTGCCACGCAGTCAGGCCCCGTCGCCAAATGAGGTGTTAAATGTCTGACAGCAGCTTTCAGATCAGCACTGGTTACCTCTGAAATGGAAATATCTCTCGAATCGAACTGGGAATGGGCAGCTCTGGCGGCCTTACTTGGATCCAGACATGGCAGGTCTGGCTGTAAAACAAAGCTTAAGCCATGTCAGCGCGAAAACATCACAAGCAGCCCTCCCAGACACCTCATTTCCGTCGAAGGAAAAACTGTTAACACTTTACCTGTCTTTCCTTTTATCCTTAACGTAGGTACCTCCAGAATTTTGCAGGTTCAACTACAATGTTTATTTGTAAATTAGAAATTTCATGTCTAAAGGCTTTATTAATAAACTTTTTAACGTGCAGCCTACAGAATTTGTAGTGATCTTGACTATATCCCTTCACCATCAGACTTAAATTGCATATGATGATAATACGAGTATTTGTATTTTAAATTTCGTATAATTTAGGGTACCTACACATATCACGCATTATGTTGGCATCGCGTTCTAACAGGACAAAACGGTTGAAGCACTCGTATAGCTTTGAAAAGAAAATCTCAACCGCCATGTCAACATGATAGATTTCTAGCATATCAAACCAGTCAACTGCAGCTAGAGCAGCATACAACATTTGGTAGTCGGCTCTACGCCAGTCCCAGTCCAGACAGGTACCCTGACATTCCTTGCGAGTGTGATGGTCAGAGGCAAGCGGAAGCCCCATGCCAGAAGATAGTTCAAGAGTTATCATGAGCGCAGGATGGTACGAGTCCAATAGGTACTATAAAGGGGCACAAGATTTAGAAACGGTAACATGATTGGGTGCAAGGTAACTCAATGTAAAGTCGAATATCCCACAGTGACTATTTAGCACTGTAGAAACTGACGTAAATTATCAAATTCAAAAAAATTCTCAAATGGTGTTTTTGTGTTTTATGAAACAGAATTTAAATTAAATTCTTTTAATATTAAATTGTCAAAGTCAGGATACGAAATAGCAATGAGCACCATTTTAACACTCTTACTTGTATCGAAAATGTAGTCTGCATTTTCGATATAAGTAAGAGTGCTCAAATAGTGCTCATTGCTACAATTTGAGGGCAGATAGACGATACATAACAATTTTAAAGGAGACTGACACGATTTCACACAATCTTGGGCCCTGCAAGTAAGGAGATGAAATTGGTGTGAAGTAAGAGGTTTATCCTCCTAAGCCCATCTTTGGAGGTTTAGTAAAAGTGAGGTTATTTTGCAATCTTTAACTGTCAGATGATTCCTTAAGTGCAAAGATGTTTTCTTAAAACTAATGTTGTTTTCAATATTTAGTGGATAATGTTTGATAAGCCATATGATTGATAGACTCTAAATTATAGACAGGTGACAAGTATGGGGCGCTTGAAAGGATCTGTGGGGCAGAACATTTAAGAATAAAACGTACCTATTATGCTCCTTTTCTACGATAATCAAAATATTATCAAGAATTGTACAGGGGGAATAATATCAAGTTACCTGGACCAGCTAAGGTACCTACCATAGGATTGGAAGCTCCCATGGATCAGCTTCCATGGCGAAATGTCTGTTACGCCATAACTTCCCGTGTTCTTAACCGATTTTAATATTTTTTGTGCGGAATCGAATCAACAGGTTTAGGACCAGATTGTGATGGATTTTGAATTCCCGAATATTGAAATTCGCAAAAAGTTGCCGTCGAAAAAAAAATTTTTTTTCTTTTTTTAGGCATTATGCTCCGCTCCAATATATGGTGCTAGCGTATCTTTATGCTTAGCGACTGCATCGCCTAGTAGAAATAACGTGAGCACAATAGCCTAGTTCGTCAGTTCGTCTGCTCACAATGTAGTTGCAATAATGCATTTCTATAGCCAGCTTTCTGTTACGAAAGCTATCAATTATTTACTGGCTGACCCAGCCACGCGTTGCTGTGGCACAGTAATTTTAAAGAATTTTTCTAAAATAAAAGTAGCCTAAGTTACTCCTAATTACATAAGCTACCTGCCAATAAAAGTCCCGTCAAAATCGGTCCAACCATTTCAGAGATTAGCCGGAACAAACAGACAGACAGACAGACAAAAATTGCGAAAAATTTTATTTTGGTGTATGTACCGTATATATATTCATATGCATGTAGTAAAAAACGGTTATTTCAATATTACAAAAAGACACTTCAATTTTATTTATATGTATAGATGTAAAGATATAGTAAGTAGGGAATCAAATCTCGTTCTCGCGAGATCTCAGCCTTTTTTAACGAGATTGATCTCGGACGAAAAAAAGGCGAGATCTCGCGAGTTTAACGAGATTGCACTTGAGCATAAAAACGTCTTATTTGAAGCGCGGACTGACACGGACGGAGTTGCGATCTGTCGTTACGTCGTTACATTTTTCTTTCATTTGATTAGTATATTTTGTTAATTAATCTGTAATTTCTAATAGTTTGACTAATGGGTATATATTGTTAATTAATCTGTAATATCTAATGTATCTACTGAGTAGATATAGTTTCATTTAATTGATAATAATATCTCAGTTTAATAGTCAACTCAACTTAGATGATAAGTTTAATTTTTTTTGACTTCTCGTAACAAACATAACAATGTTTGTTATAAAAGAACTGTTTCATAAGTAAAAGATTTTTGTTTGATATTAGAAGAGAAGACTGGTTGTTTCTGTCATTTGTTATTTGATAGATACGTATGCCAAAGTTTACAACTTAGAAGTTTATTAAAAAATTATAGACAGATACGTCAAACAATGTTTGATTGATGCATGAAAGGCTATTGAAAAAATTCGTGAAAATAAATGTTTATCTTATAATACTTATAATATTTATTATTCTTTCCTAATTTATTCATATATTGTGATTATTTGCAAAAAAATACACACCAAACTGCTAATCTCGCGAGATCTCGCAGTATTGTTATTCATAAACTCGCGAGATCTCGCTTGAGCCCCAATCTCGCGAGATTTGCATTCCCTAATAGTAAGTTCTTCGACTTATACCTACGAGTACTCGGTTATCGCGATAACATGAGTAACCAATTCTATTGGCAGCTCTCGAAGTAGGCTGCTGCGGACCTCCCTGCACACTTTATTACAAAACAGTCATCATATTGCAATATTAATTTAAAATGTAATTAAATCAATACAAATAGTTGTAAATGAGTACACAGTGACAGGATTGATAGACGAATGTATTTCAAATTTGTTATGTCTATTATATAATTTTAAATTGGCTAGTTTTAGTCTATAAACAATATAACCTTTTTACAACATATATTATAAATATTTTTCAGTAAAGGACTGAACATAACCGGAACTCAAGCTATCTATAAAATACCATGCTTCAATAGTTGTTCATCACAAAACTGGTTATTTTCAGGGATGTAATATTTATATTGATTAAACACCATTTTTCTAGTAGTAAGTGGAACTTTGTATCGCTCTGTTCTTTGAAACAAAATAATAGAAGGTACGGTTTGGTTGCTATTAATTCCATCATTCAGAGACACAGTAGCAAATTCTTGTGGCTGTATTATTACTTGATGGGTGTCTCTTCGAGATAAAGTAGATGGACCCGAGATCATGTGGACAGCAGCTCTATCGGCAGCCACCAAATAAATATGACATATGTGACTTGTTGCTTATATTTGCAAGAGACATCTTTAATCTAAATTGACCTGTTATTAAGTTAGTGCGAGGCCACACAATGCGGTGCGGTGCGGTGCGGCACCGCATCGTTATGAATTCGACGTATAGGGTGCCACACGGGTAGTGCGGCGTCGGTGAACAGCGTTGCGCTTTAGCCCTCCCCGCTTCGTCTCTCGCTTTACATCACTCTTCGACAGCATGCTTATTTTGCCAAACAATCCGTGTTTAACGGAAAAAGTGTTCAGTGAACAAAATTGCTCAGTTTTGTCACAAGCGTACCTCAAAGTCAGTCTGAGCTTTCCTGATTCCATTCAATATTGATGCTTGCAAAGTATGCAGTAGTACTCTGATGTTATCGTTTTCATTACCTCCAGAGGCCTGCCGATGTCGTGCACCAGTACGTACTGTATCATCGGATTGGTCATGGATATGACGGGAATAGGAAAGTCACTTACGATACTCGAACATGACTTTGTCGAACAGGCGTAGGTACGTGAGTTATCTCCTTTTGAAATTTTACTATGAGACGTAAAAGATAGCTAAGATAATTTAAAATCTGATGACATAGTCATATAGATTTCTTCAGTATTATTAGCACATAATATGTAGAAGCTCTGTTTACACTTAGCGTACGTCATGAAAGCGCAGCCCTCCTGTATCATACCACAGCAGCCCGCGCAGCTTAGTTTTCATTCGCGTAGCCATCGCTTTAGGGTGTGCTATAATTCAAGATTGCAGGTAGTAAGCACTTGTTAATGCTCTGCGACGGGTTAGCGCGCTCGGCCCAGCAGCTTGCGATGACTGCGGCGCAAGGGTTTTCGAAGGCCAGGTCCACGTTAGTTATTAAATTTTTCGAAACTTTTTTGCTTATAACTTGGCCCGCTTTTGTTCAACAACAACGAAACATTCACATTTAAAAGATTCGAATACTAACCAGTATTCATTATTCAGCATTGAATATATTTTAAACACGAATAGCAGTAGTTCGAAAAAATAATATTTCCATCAATTTTTTGTGGAACAAATCGACACAGATTATATAAGGCAGCCGAACGGCAACTCCCAATGAGCGTAATAATCATAAGTCCTATATTTCCACGGATATCCAACACTGCAAGGGTCCTGCGTTGCATCCCAGTGGCTGAAAATCATCTAACAATCTGAATTGAGAATAAAATTGGTGTCACCTCAGAGGTGGACATTGAAAAATGTGAGGTATTATTAGGACGGCATACTTTTGATGAATCAAAGTATAATATACTACTAGATAGTATTTTATAAAATACCAATATTTAATACTCATTGAAGTAGGTACTTTATTGTCAGTTTTATTTGAAATTCTGATTGTCACTCAGATTGCAGGTGTAAAACTATCCATCTTATTAGTGTTAATTCTTTTATTACTAGTTCAACTTTATCAAGCTTCACGGAAGTTGCATTAACAGTTCCACGTAGATCCATATCTCCTAAGATTTTATCACTTATGCTTGTTAGAGCATAATGCTTTAACAACCCAACTAGCAAAATGGCTATATAATACAGTAACTATATGACTTCCAGTCCTTTAAATGTTTTATAGTCGTTTTACCATTACTTATTAGTCGTATAGAAGTTGGAGATTTAACATAATAGTTGTATACCGAATTAGTCGTATTGGTACGTCCATTAAACGTTTTACCAACTTTCTTATACGACGATCATATAATGGTCTAATAGAAAACGTTTACCTGACATCAATTTAGTCCTATAAACGTTTTGGTTAGATAAAAGTCATATAAAAGACAAAATCGTTTTATGGAAAACATTTATATAACGGCAATATAACAGTTATATAAGGTGGATAACCCTGACTATTATAAAACATTTCAGTTTTTACACAACTTTAATATAACTCTTTTCCGACATTCAGTCATATTAATTTAACTCCAACGTTGGTCAAGAAAGGTCACTGTAAGTTCAAAAGGTTCCGTACAAACTTTTTGATAAAGATACACCAGATCTCGAAAGTAAGTGTTAAATTACAATTTTGTAGCTTGCATTTATATTGGTGGGTAAAAAGTTAGTAAATGTGGTAAATTTTTTTATTACGTTATACTTACCCATGAAAGTGAAATCTTATTTATTTTTTATTTGCGAACAATTTTTCAATTTTATTGTTGCGCAGTTGCACATTTATAAACTTGCTAATTGTTACTAAAAGATTTTGAAAGATTATTCTTACGTATCAACAATCTGCCCTAACAGATACATATATCGTACATACTGTACAAGATTTCGGTATTATAAATCTACTCTGCCACGGGGTTCACTTATTCACCTCGAGAACCCTAGCAATAAAACATGGAGCTTATCAATAGTCACACCAAAACGTGTACATGACTATTTGGTTGTTTAGTAGTTGTATAGCAGTCTATATATAACTAAAACAAAAATGGCTACTCTTAAAGATTAATTTTATATGAAATTAGTATTCTCATACATCAGAAAAAACACGAATATCGAGAGGGCTTAAGGAAAATAGTACATATCATCACATACATTACCGACAAAGTAAAGTTCCCATGAGAAACTAGTCCCAAAGTGCTTAATTCCACATTCACTTGTTTATGTTAATAATATATCTTAATAATTACCTTTTTATGTCAATACAATATTAAAATTTCAATTGGAGCACAATACGAACTGACAGTTAGGATGGAGGAAAAATGTTTTATAAATGTCATATCTTAATATAAATAAACCAATTTAATCATAATGAAGTCTCATAACTACCTTTAATAAAACGTTTTAGTCGGTCTCACGACTTTAACTGGACTACTACAAGACTATTTAGTTTTATAAAATGGGCCCTTTTGACGTTTTATAAACGTTAACTTGAGGTCTATATGACCGTCACATAATCACTTAAAGTCGCATAAGAAACGTTAACTTAACCTTTATATGACATTATTTTGCTAGTTGGGAAGTTTCCAACTTTCGTGCCTGTACATATTATAGGGAATGCGAAGTGTCACACATAAGTTTATCACCTGGTTAAGAACTTGCAAGATTGAAGTCGCCATATTGAAAACGTCCCGGAATAATAATAAATATATATTAATGAGTTTTTATCTTTGAAACTAGGTCTGATGAATACTCAATATAAATAAGAAATGGTAATATTAATTAGTAATTACTAAAATAAATGAGTAATGGAATACAAATAATATGAATTAGTAATGGCTTTTATCCTGCTAACTAGGTCTGGTGAATACGGCTTTCAATATCAGAACACATAGCTATAAAGTTTCATGTATGTACCTACCTTATTAGCTTTCTAATTAATTATTTTAGCCAAAATAAATAATGAGATCTTACATGATGCTGAAAAACTAAGTTTTATATATAACTTTACAATAGAATTATTCTGTATATATGGGGAATGCACAACTTAAACATTTAAGGTTGAATCATTATTTCACAAAAAAGATCGACTCACATCTTAAAAGAGTTTAATGTAGGCTGAGTCCTTTCTGCTTAACTCGTAAGATCATTTAAAAACACAAAATTCTACAAATAAACTAAATCAAAAATAAATCTTAATGACTTCAAGTAAAAATTATGTAAACATTTATTACGTTGCAAGATATTTTACAATACATGCAATAACATCAATCAATCCCGTAGAGGTAGGCAAAGATCACAGATTACCACGACATTTACATAGATTTCTCGTTTCTTCTACTCTAATCATTTCTATTAATATTACTTTTATTAAGACTGTTATTAAACTAGGCGATGCAGTCGCTAAGTATAAAGCTATGCTAGCACCATATATTGGAGCGGAGCGTAATACCTAAAAAAAGAAAATAAAATTGTTTCTATGAAAATTTTTGCGAATTTCAAAATTCGGGATCCGTCACAATCCGTCTGGTCCTACACCTGTTGGTTTGGTTCCACACAAAAAATATTTAAATCGGTTTAAAACTCGGGAAGTTATGGGGTAACAGACATTGCGCCATTGAAGCTGATCCATGGGAGCTTCGCTCGCTCCGCTAGGCATGGTTTATAGTGCTTAACACTATATTTTCAGAGCCGTTGGCTATAAGCTACAACATATATCCGAATTGCATATTCATTTTCAACCTTATATAATTACATATTATTTGTAGTGTGTAGTTTAGTTATAGTTGCGTAGTCACCTCGTAGCGTAGCAACAGAATCATTACTTAGAAAATGGATAAATTATTTGTAGTCAATATAAATCGTGTAAAATATTATTAAATAATTTGTATAACATTTAAAGGCATTAGATGTAATAATTGGGTTTTAACAGCGTATAAATATTTATTTTACAGATTTAATCTCACACAGAAGTGTCTTGTTGCATCGATGCTCCTTTTTTATCAAAACTGTATAAAAGCGAGAGAACTTAGTGATTAAGGGTCTTTTTAGAAGAAAACATTCGATTCAGAGCTTAGCCTAGCACATTCGATGTGCTAGGCTAAGCTCTGACCAAATAAAGAGTAGATAAAGACTGCGAAGAGTTTCATTATGTTTAATTATACTTCCTAAAACTCTCATTTCCACACACTCAATTTGCCACATAAGGTGAATTTTGAAATACATTTCACCACCTGAGGGCGGCAATGCTAAAAGAGTCGACTGGAGGTATAAGCGCAAGTTAGGTCCGTTAACAGTTCCATGATAGAACTACTGACAATTTTATTATCATTATATCAAATGAGAATGAAATTATAGTGTTAAATTTTGTTATAAAACATGAAAGTCGTCATACCTGATTGAACTTAAGAATCGCCAAAGTTGTAGCAGTCGGGACCCATTCTAGAAATGAGGCTTAGTGAATTGAAAGCACACAACTATATTATACTGCAGATTGCTCCAATGTAGTGACTAGACGGCTGATTGTTTTATTTATCTGGATATTATTATATGAATAATTTATTTTTTCATCACCAGTTCGATTTCAAATAGCATTTTACTAATGTTGATAGGTTGTTATATATATTTACATTATTTATATATATTATACCAACTGACCTGGCCACGCAGTGTTATAAATTAAATTACAACCTATCCTATGTCCAGCAAAATAAAAACGAATCATCGTAATCGGTCCAGTCGTTTCAGAGTTAATCAATGTGACAGGGATTTTTTATATATAAATAAGATTCATATCTGTGGTAATCTTATATCATAACTTATTCATATTTATGGTATTAGGAAAAAATATAAAAAACAGGTGATTCTCGTTTATCTTTTATTTATTGTTCCAGAAACCAAATCACATATCCGTTAAAGTGATTACAATTTCCCAGCAGGCAAATCTTTGGCGACTGAAATCATATAGTCCAAGGGACATGCGTAGACGTATTAATTGCTCGAACAAATTATTAAATTATTGCAATTATTGTGCGTGATATACGCACAAAATAACCTGGAAGTTACAAAAACCTTATTAAATTAGAGCAATGGAAAAGCAACTGACTTTTTTCCGAGGAATTTTCACTTATGTAATCAAGCAGAGGATAACTTTTTTATTAGAAAATAGTTTTTAAACTATAACATAAAAAAATCGGGCACACGATTTATTATAACATTTTCGAAATCCTCCAGGTTTAAATTTAAGCGTATTGACGCTTACGCCCGACCGCTTATACAGCCGCAGTTGCCAAATACAAATAAAGTGGGATACCTGAACTTAAGTTTAAGAATGCAAGCCAAGCGTCAGTCGTACACTCGTATAATATTTTGTAGTTACAATATAAACGATTACAAATTATACAATATTTGTTCAGAAAACTGAGTTCATTTTACTACTTACATACTTATTTTAAAAGATGACTACATTTTGATTAAACCATAAAATTAAAACTTTTATAAAGATACCAACTAAAGGATACACTGATTTATATATTATGAAACCAGCTAAACGATACACTTTACCTTAACATTAATTACATCGTCGATACAAAATCGTCAAACAACAGTGATAATCTAATTACAGAAATTATAACGTACAATTAAATAACAAAAATATATGTACAATTTAGTAATAAATAATTACAAAAAATAAAGGATTCTAAAGATTTAATTAAAAAGACAAAAATCAATTCAATATTTGAAAAAACTTTTCAGAACATTTGGAATGGAAAAGTAACGGACATTATAATTGAAAAATCGTATCGGTTAAACATTATCTGTAAAAACCCCGTCCGATAGTAGTATTAGTCTTCGTTAGCATTAGAGGAAAAACAAATGACTTTTAAGAATTTCTATTAATTAGGTAATATTTCGTAAATTAGAGAACTTGAAAAGCCTACGCAAAATGAGATCAACATCGAAATAAATTAAACATGATTCTATAAATAAACGTTATTCAGTTTTAAAGCCATTTTACAGTATCGGACTGGAATTTTTACATATTCGCATACAATTATACCTAATATAACTTTATACGTTACTTTCAACTACCCGATACTGCGTTCAAATAGAACAAACTATTATTGCAAATATATTGCATATTTTTATATCAAAATTATAAGTATGTTGTTAACTGCCCCCCTGTAAATTTCAAACAATCTCTCCTTTTATGTCAATTTTAATACCCTTAATATAAAAGCATCGTCGATATAGGAATAACAAGTCTTTCATATACTATTACTGCAACGAATGTTAATTCATTGTTCACTTTAATAAGTGGAGCGTAATAGGCTTCTGATATTGCACATGGCATTTTGCATTCTCTAAAATATCTCTTATCCGTAATAATGATCGTAGCAATATCATATATGCTAGGGCTCCCGCCAATGGCCATGATTTGATAGTCAGTAATGGGAATATGGAAATAATCAGATTCGGACTAAACACGTATCAACGTTTTAATGTTCGTTGAATTATGTTCGATAGTCTTTGTCATTAATAAAATGCAAATATATCGGGATGGAAAGCCCTACACAACAGATTCTATTTAATTTTAATACAATAAAGTAACGGTAATTTCATTGAGGTTTTATTAAAGTGACATGAAGTAATTAGCCTTTATAGTACAATATTATTACATTTCAAAAGAAAAGACAGTTCTTTGTTACTTAACCCATCACAAAAACTTCATCTACTATCTCACCAGTGAGTCAGAATCTAATATATAGAAAACATTTAGAACCTCATACTTGAAAATATGTATGCTAAAATAATTATTCCGTTTTATGTTAAAAATGATTAATCACGACGTATGAATAATAAAGAGAAAACAGTAGTATGAAGAACTTAAATATTTTAATTTGTTAGTAACATAAGCTTCTGGATTGAAATGGATGCCAGATCTAGAATCCACTTTAATCCATCAATTTAACTTGTGCTAAGGGGTTTTTTATTCGTCAATACTTGTAAAGATATCATCTAAAGTTTAATGTTGTCACAATCAAAAACGTAATTCGGAAAACATTAGACGCAATACATTGTTAATAAAAGATATAGTAATTAAAACTAGATACTATTACCGAATGACATACATTTACATACGCACTAACATTACAAATTATTGATCTTAATAATCACAACAATATATTTGTGTATTATAAAAACTTTACAAGTCGCCCACAGTAGAAATAACTAAACGCAACTTTCAATGCACGTTTCAAAATCACAGAATTCTACGTTTTTAATAAAAAATACGCACATTGGAACAATGAATTACGCACATTGTATTCAAGCCTTTAAACGTCGACCGAGCAAACTGAAAAATTATGAATACGCAGGTGGGTTACACGAAAAGTATATTTAAATATTTCGAACCACACAACAAAAAAAGAGTAGAAGGCGCAAATCCGGTACCCGCGTAACCTCAATTAACCGATGTATCGCTCACTTGAAGCTGGGCTAACACTAAATTAAATGAATTCAAATATAAACCACTTTTACCGGATTCAGGACGCGATGATACTTGTTTTTCTATATATAATCCTGACGATTCGAATTCTTTACAGAAGTCTTGATAACAGAACGACTAAGGTTAATGGTCGCATACTTGCCATGATACAAATTCAATGTTTTTGACATGAAACAAAAAGCTATATCCAATTTTATTTCTGATTAGTTATAAAGCCTTCATTTTAATTAGTATTTTTTTGTCAAAGTTTAGATCACAGAAATTGGTACTACGACATATGATGATCTACCCTATTAGAGATGTGTCACAATAATCTATAAGCTATAAAACCAATTGTGGTTACTATTATACAGTTAAGCAAATTAGAGTAGCAATATAATAGTAGCTATACTATATGAACATGAAATAATCTTTTATAATTACTGTGTATAATGTAGCCCCTTTTGATATTTTTGGTTGGTATTCCGTACTGCGGGCAGTCCATATAGATGGCGCAAAAACATTCCACGTTTGTGTTGTACGTACTCGTATAAAATCAATTTACAGATTGCGATGTGCAATCTATGGTGTCACCGTAACGTAAGCGTCACATAGTGAGAAGTAACTGTGTAATAAGATTTAAGTTAAACTGTGTGTCATATTAATTCATTTTTTTTATTTTAATTAAATTATTCTTATCTTAATTCTTCATTAAGATCAATTAGTTCTTAAAGTTTTCAGGGTACGTACGTCATACGCATGATTTTAATGTGACTGGTTACACTGGTTTTCATACAAAGATAACATCAAACTATTTCTACACTTTTTTACTGTTCTGTGCTTCGAACCATGTAATATAATAAGAGCTACCTAGAATATAAAACAACCTAATGTATTAAAAGAAACGGTTTTAATATTAATTTAAATAAATGACTTCGCTTTGTTGTCGTTTTATTATGCAACTGATCTTCATCATCCACCGTTTAAATTTTTAATTAAATTTACAGGTCGGTAAATCTTGCACTTATAAGTCAATCGTACCATCAGACTTGAATCAGTCTTTTTTTGATCGTCGATATTATAAAAGGAACTATTTCTGTAAGTATAACAACATAAGCAAAGTTTATTATATTAAGTGCTCACAGTCTTAAATACAATTCTTTCGGTTATTTTCGAAAGTATTAGCTAGTAGTTACTTGGGGGATTCTTAGAAATATCAAAAAGTGTAGTCGAAAATTAGCAAAAGTTTTGAAAACAATCTACTCATCAAACAAAAGCCTAGTTAGATATCCAGTAAAAACATTATGGGTAAAGTATGTGCAAATGACGACCTAACTACTTTTTTAGATATCTGAGTCTGATACTTTTAAACATGGTTAATTACAATGATAATTATAAGTAAAATAATATAATATTTAATTTTCGATAAAACGAATAAACGAAATAAATATATGGTTTTGACTAATTGTCCACACTAAACACTTTAAAAATCACTTGCGTTTAGCTTTTTTTTTCATTTAAAAAAGCTCCTTCAAATTTCAGAAGACAATTTACTTACATACAAATATCTAAGAAATCACTGTCGGGGTATACTATTTGACAAAAAGTGGCTATGGCCGTATACACGTTCTAATATTTTTGTGAGACGAAGGTTTTTATTACATCCCAACGCGCTAAATGCACTGGTGCACATATTAATTTGTTACGCTTTTAACTTATAGTTAAGGAGTCATATATTTTGTGTTTACATGTTGTATGCTATGTAAATAGCATCAATTTGGTCGGAGAGGAATCCGTCACGTAAATGCATACGTTGTTTTTCTCCGCGGGAGTTGATGGGAACCACTCCGGGATCTACCACGACTACAACCCCGACGATGAGGTGGTGTTCTTCTAAAACTGTGTTGGTGACAAGGGGCACCAAGTTTAGGGCTTCACTGTCGTTGCCGTCCAGTTCAACGACCACCACTAGAAGATTCGTCCACGTAAACACAGCGCTGTATGAACAAATACTGTCGTTAAAAACTATGACGACGGTTTATTGCGTTTTGGAATGGCAGAATGATTGCGTTAATTACTAAGTATCGTTTCGAATACTGTTCACATGGCGAATTTTACGGCAAATAAGAATAATGTGTGTTTTCCATGATGATTTTGCGATATCTACGATTACCGTGGGAAGTGTTTCAAACATGTTGGTATTTAAAAAAAAAATGAAAAATTAAAGTACTCTCAATGGAACAATTAAAAAAACTTGTACATTTACACCTGTCTATGAAGAACATTTTGTATATAATGCTATACTGTTCACATATAGGCTGTGATTATTCCATTCACTAATAACCCGTAATAATACAACTAGATTTGGCACAAAAAGTATGCAATTTTAATTTGCTACAACGGGCATGCGCTCTACTGTATCCACAGTCGTAGATGGTCAAACCAGAACACAATAGTGGAAAATATTCGTGATTTGTGCTACTTACCACTCAGCGATCTTTTTGTGGCACCTCATAACAGAGTTCTCGATGTCGATGGGGTGGTACCTCATTCCTCTAAGCATAATGGTTTCGTCTAAAGCTCCTACAACAAAAACAGCATCGTGCGTGTCATGTGTATCCGAAACGGCGCTCACGCTCCCGCACGCCGAGGCTAAAGACTCCGTATCACTATCTCGAGTCATCAGAGAAGTTTCATCCCCACTCGTATTCACTGTACTAATCTCTGTCCTCCTCAAGAACCCTAGGTACCCCGTTCGAGCATACACTTCTCCAGTATTTCCCGTCACCAACTGTGCACTAAAGTGATCGGCATAGTCGCTTTCGTCCCCATAAATAGTGAAATACCCACTAGCATTGTGTGGAGATTGTACCCAAATCTCGCCCAAATGAGAGTCCCCACATTGACCTTTCGTCTCTGGATTAGCTGTGATGACTTTGACACCGGGTAAAAGTTTACCAGATTCCATCAAACATAATGAATGTGGACTGCCACGTTCTACGAGCGAGACTCGATCGTTCCGCAGAGCTCTTAAGTCAACGTATACCGTCGATGGCTCGGGACTAGAAGCGCCTTGTAAGCAAATAGCAATGTTCACACGGCATCCAAAAGACGTTGATACTGCTCGGGGGCTAAGGCCGAGGGCTGAGAATAATTTAGAGAAGGAGTTCGTCAAGTTGATTCGTGGTCGCTCCTCAGCAACAACCACGCAAGTTCTGACGCAAGCCAAGTTGATTCCTTTAGATTTCAGTTGGTTGACTGAGCTTCCTAATCCTTTGGTGCATAATTCCATCACACCATATGAACAAAATGTGTCACGCACTTTGTATTGAGAGACAGCGCTTAACCAGAGAGCGGGGTTAATTTCTACTTCTGAAGGTGGGATGAGTATGGAATGGTGCCCAGAGTATATACTACTTAAGCACCAAAGAGCAAATCCGAGTCCACAATAAGGATCGAGGCAAAGTGCTATGTGCCTGGAAGGGTACAATTCACAAGCTATTTTCATTGAACGGCATAGAGATGTGACAGCCGCGTGAGACATTTTGATGCCTGCCAACATACCAGTGGTGGATACGCTGAAATCTAAATAGGCAAGCATCTCCGCTGTTGGTGCTCTATACAGGATAGGCAGTTTCTTTTTAGGCATGTCATCAGTGTCCAGAGTTATGGGCCATGCTTTGCTATCTAATACATTGCTGGCTTCCTTGGATCGGAGTAATTTTATCACAGATTGGTTAGAGAGGACTAGCGTGGCTTTGCTGACATCGACAATCATTCGTACTGTGGGCAGCGTCGTGTGAAGATTCTGTGGATGCGGCGGCCGAATAGTGACAGGGACAGCACCCACATAGAGGCAGCCGTAGAAGGCGCATATGAGATCTAATCCGGGTGGGAATATTAGCGCCACGTGGTCTCCAGTATTTACGCGCCCTTTTTCTAATAATAAGTTACCGATTCTTTCAGCTTTTTTATGCAACTCGGCGCACGTCAATACTTTAGCAACGGTTCCTTTTGAATTGAGCAACGTAAATATGACGTGGTCTGAAGTACTTTGCGCTCGCCACCTCAATATTTGAGATATAAATTGGTACTGTAAAGAAAAGGAACAACATAAGATACATGATCATTACATGGTTAACACAAGTTCTCCTCTTTAAAAATAGTTGGTACAAAGATCTTAAATGTTAACAAGATAGGATGAAGTAAGATTAAACCTAAAATATTACTATTTCACTTTGTTGTTTGTACCTTTACCCCTATCGTAGGTTGGTTCTATTTGTTGTTGACAGTGTAGGTTTCTAAATTATTCTTTACTATATGATTAATGAATATCATTCAATACTTACTTATTGAACCGATTCTAATAAATTTATAAAAAGAATACGCTTTTATTTTAAATTGGTTAGGGTTACACATGAAATATTTCGCAGCTGTTATAATCGTACCTTTCTTGCAGCGTCTGAGTCATCGGTATAGCCCATATCACGGCCTTGGGCTGACGCTAAGCGATTGCCTTGCACTAAGTTGCCAACTATTACAGATGCAGGGCCGACATCTAAAAATTTTTATTCTTTGATTTAAAGGGTCATAAATCTAGTTTATTTTTTTGGTAAAATATATGAAAGTTATGACAAAGAGTCATAAATGCTTAAGACGTCAGATTTTGAAAATAGAGGTAAACAAATGTAGAAGTAATAAAAAAATATAATAAATGTCAAGATTATAAGGTATTGCAAACACATGACCTCTGCTTTAACTACCGGTCATGTATTCTCAATAGATATTTAGTTTTATATGTTGTGGACTTAAAGGTGACAATAGAATGTCGAAACTTGACAGCTTTACAGTTGATATGCTTTTGACAGTACACACAAAAATCTGTAAATGATCTGACATCTTTAGATGATCTTTAAAGTTATTGTATTGTTATTGTATTATAATACAAGACTCAAGCAAAGTAACGTAACTACACGTTCTACGTGTGTTTTTCTTATTTAGTAAACTCACCAGAATGAATCTCTCTCGGTTTCGGAAGGTTAGTGACGCATGTGTGCGGGCACATGAGCACATTAGCTGGATGCAGCGTCCCCTCTAGGAATCTTCTCTTGCACTCACTAAGATGAATCCCTCCAAGGGGAGTCTTGGGCAAATAGTTAGGCTGAACTAGCGCTAAGCAGTAGATGCCAACTTGGTGAATAGAGTCCACTGCTTGAAGCACCCGTGACATCCATTGGAATGACTGTTGCAAAGGGCAATAAGGTATTTTTTGTTCAGTTAGGCGGCTGGTACCTACCTACTCAAATACTGAATATTTCAGACTTAATGATTTTTTTATTTACACATTTGTTGCAAATGCATATTATTCTACCCAAAAATGGAAATAGGAAGGCAGTTCCATAGAACCAGCCCATAGGCTGAGATGATTAGTTTCGATAATTCAATTGACTAGTACCTCTCAAAAGATCTACAAAATTTTGCACTAATTTTTTCTTATCGGATTTTGAAAGGATATGCAACGGAGATGTGAAGCGTACAAACCTCTTCTTCTCCGCAGTCGGGACGCTGTTCAGCAACGATGCATATGCGTTCGTCCCTAAGAACTCGAACGGAAAACACTGCGATGCGGCCGCGATAGATGAATTTCATCGGTTCTACTGCCAGGACCGTGGCGATGATGTCGTCCATATTGTGCTTGCGACCCGTCACTGTCATCAGACCATCTCGGGAGCCGCACACGAACACAAGCCCTGGACGCCACGAAGAACAATCGATAAAATTTAACAACAAAAACAACCGATCTTATATCCTAGTCATATTTAAGACCTATGCTGTTATTGAAAAAAGTTTCACTATAAATAAATAAAAATAATATTTAGTAAATAGAATAATAACGACTCACCACCCGGTCCTAGGAATCCTAGAAGGCCACTTCTTACATAGTATTCTTCGCCGATAGGTTCTCCATCTGAATCTAACGGCCTGACCCTGAACACTGTGTTGGTTAAGCCTGGTAGGCCCCAGTATCCAGACCCTGTTGCCCCTGATAGGACACAGATCTCACCAACTTCGTCTGTCTTGCATAGGAAGGCTGGCCCCTCCATTTTTACCACCACTATCACACCTGCACAAATTATATCTTAGCTCTATTCTCAGTTAAGTATATAACCTTAATTAAATTAATAATAATATCAAATCAGTCTTGAATGGCACAAGACGCATGTCACAAGTATTACGCCCGTGACCATATCTGTTTATGCGAATAACAACCACAAGTTTATCGGCAATTAAGAAATAAAACATCTGTACCTGTCAGGGGCGCCGAGTTTTTAAAATTCCCGTGGGTGCTCCAGCTTTTTAATGACATACCTAGCTACTTATATGTACCTATTTTTGTTATTTAATAGACACAAGAAAATACAAGATATTTAGAAAAGATAATTTATTATATTACACAGCAGTTTGACATGTTTACCTGTTAATAAATATCTTATTTATTTTAAAATTATTTTTTATTCAATGCGAATGTATATTGACAAACTACTGCTCTATTTATAAATATGTCGGTAATGTTTTCAAGTTCCAAATCATCCGCTATTTCTCTGTTTGCATGCACTACCATGTTTAAGTCTTTGCTGAGTCATAGTAGTCCTCAAGTAAGTCTTTATTCTTCGTAATGCTGAAAATGATGGCGCTGGCGCGCGTATTACATATATTATTTCGGTACCTATATTATTTAGCTTTAGTAAAAGACGAGAAAGATATTTATTTTAGATATTCATAATCGTGGGTGCTCGGCACCCACTATTTACCTCTCGTGGGTGCTGGAGCACCCGAGCACCCACGGAGTCGGCGCCCCTGGTACCTGTTATAGCAAAAGGGCATAATTCAGAAATTGTTCTTTAGCCAGTTAGACATTTCTTATAGTTTTATCATATTGTAGAGTTTGATAAAACTTTATGCCATAGTGTAAGGACAGCAATATCTCAATGTCGATTCCGTCAATGTTACATCAAGATGTAATAATACTCAAATCATAACATCTGATGGACGGCAGCGTGAACGAAAAGAAATTTTGCAAAACCATTGTCCCCCAACCTGTAGTTCTAATCGTAACGTACACTTTAAGGTCGGCTCGTTTATATTATTCCTAGTTTTTGTTATAATGTAAGCTGTGTAGTGCGTAGGCATACTCCAGTAAATCTGAAAAAATTTAAACTAATAATACTCACAAGAGGGCATAACTTGTCCACAATCTTGAAGCGTAAGGGAGGTAAGCGAGTTTTCAGCGTCGACTCGAACGACCCCGTATGAGAGGCCCGACATCGACAACACGCCCCGCCCAGCAGACGAGCCTCCTCTGCCCGCTCGGCGTACGCAAACAGTCAAAGACTCGCTACTACACGCGCAAGGGCATATGGCGTCGCCTCGAACACCTTGGACAATATGTAATGTGTTTGAGTAAAAAACGATTATGTAGTTACCTGGATAGCCAGGCAGATTCAAATTATTTTAATTTATATCAGTATATAATATATAGTATTACTATTACAAAACTTTCTTGAAAACAAAAATTAGAATTGTCGAATCGACAAATATAATTAAGGGGAAAAATTATTGAGAATATAACTATTGAAAATGACCTTAAATACATAGTGTAAATGGTATTCAAATTTGCTTGTGTCAAACATTCCTTGTTTGAGTCCAAAAAAAAAAAAAATATTTTTTCGAGACGCGGAATTATCTGCATTCGTAACAAATAATCATGAAATTCAGGATTATTGCTATAAATGGACATACAAAAATCACATCTGGCGATATGTCGCCTTGGAATGAAAACTATACAATTCATCGAAAGCCATAAATAATTGCCAAATAATCGTTTTTCTTTCTATAAGCGTTTTTCTGGATTGGTGTTACATAATTTTATAGGAATAGCAAGTGTAAAAGTAATCGCACCGTAACGCAAAGATAAAGGTTAATTTATAATAAATACTTATTGATGAAATTAAGGTTCTTTTTACGCATTGTTGGGTGGACGGCGGAGTTATGTGGGACTCACCTGTCAGTAAAAGCCTGACGAGCATACCCACTAAAACCCCCCGCTGAACTCCACTTCACTGATTGGCCTTTTGGAACCCTTTGTAGCATTCACTATTACGGCCCGGTGATTGGCCCGCTTCCGACTCCTCCATGGATTGGTGATGCCTGAACGCCGGCTGACGTCCCATCCGATCCCATCCCATCCCATCCAATTGCAGCTTGATAGCTGCATAGGAACGAACGAACACATCAGTGTTCGTTCGGCAGCAACTTATCTTTTAGCTTTTCATTCACCCACTTATAAAAAATAGGCTCGTTCATATCTCCATGGTAGTCGCCGGTCTAAGCATATGATTTAAATATAGTTAATGCACCTTGAATCAAGCCATTTCGACACCCAGCGTGAAGAATTACCCCACGTCGTCCTTTCCCGATGTCAGTGTGAATTCCAAGTTCTGATACTGATTGCCAACATTTGCTCAATTTGTAACTGACATTAATATGTACATATATGTCTCATCTAGGAAATATATATTGCGGGTTTCGCTACTGTATTTCCTGATTTTCGTCAAGTATTTTCACCACCAAGATGTCTTTTCGATCTACATTTTTTGAAACGGTAACCGATTGTGTGTAAAAGTTTTCTCAGATATTCTCGTCCACAATTGAATATGGCATCGTGTCTCAATCTTGACATTAATTTACGAATACTTGGCACTGTTTTTTCAATCTCATAAAACTGATGAATTTTTGTTCTGATGATTCCCAAACAGAAGTCGTCAAAAACATGCTTTTTCTTTATAACTTTCGTTTTTTTTTGGTGAACTAAATTTCAGTCGGCCTAAATTAGTTGATGAATTTCCCGCAGTTATTACATTACAGTTTTTTCGCAGTATCTCGTAGCCTCAGCAAGGATTTTGGCGACATTTGCGTCACTTTTATATTCAAAACTTTCCTTGTCTCCTTTTTTTTAATAATGTTCGGCCGCTTTGAAAATGACAGTCTTGATATCGTGAGATAACGCTTGACTCATCTTTAGATATTTTATCTCATGTGCGTCTGATACAGACAGTCCGTAACAAATAAGGCTAGTTACCGCCGTGAGCAATGACGGCAGAATGACAAAATGAAGCAACTGTTTCTCCCCCCCTGTCTCGCCGCTCGCAAACCTAAGGCGCGGTATACTGCCGTTCTTACGATAAGTGCAATAAGTCGAGTTTTTGGGCAAATTGAGTTACGTACAATTTATGTACAAATGTATGTACAAATATAATATACTACATAAAATTCCGCTTCATTTTATAGTCGTATAGTAAGAGTTTCAAGTCAATAGCTATTACAGTTACGATAATACACAAAAAAACAAAAATTGAATCTTTAATAGCAATTATTTCGAAAGTAGCTGAAACTACTTATTGCACTTTTCATAAGAACGGCAGTATAGCGGTTGCGGTCGGACTATATCTAAGGTTGTTTCTATTTAAAAGTTCGTAATAAAAATAATATCCAAGTATTATTTAATT
Source organism: Calamotropha paludella (assembly GCA_927399485.1). Classification (NCBI taxonomy): domain Eukaryota; kingdom Metazoa; phylum Arthropoda; class Insecta; order Lepidoptera; family Crambidae; genus Calamotropha; species Calamotropha paludella. The sequence continues at coordinate 23,017,627 of OV656803.1, read as the reverse complement.
TAATATTATAACAGCACTTCCCTGACTACAAAACAACACATTTATACGAGCTCTTTGTTGTTTTTTTATAAGTCCTAACCCTTTTTCAAAATTTTATTCACCAGTTCAGGGTAAAATTTCCCATTTATAGAATGGTAGAAATGTTAGGAATGTTATTAAAAAATAACTCGGGTTGCACTCCGGGAATGCCGACAGAAGTGAAAACATGAACATTAACGTTGTGCATTTTTTAAATTTTGGAATGGTTAGGGATTAATTTCGCACGAATTGCGTTAATTATCAGTATCGTACACTCGCGAAAGCGTCCTGCGCCACTTAAACGAAATAGCAGAAGCAGGCACACATTTTCGCCGCGCGGTAAAAATATATAGAAAGGGATATTAACGCCGCATCGGCGCGGCGGTCTACTCTCCCTCCGTCTTACGAATTTTAGATCAGGTCACGTGTCCTGACGCGTGTTTAACATTTTTTACTCATCCCAAAAAGTGAACAGCGTCGCTAAAGAAGTTTTCACTTCAAAAAATTATTGAAGTTAGAAAACTCGCGTTAAAAAAATTAAACTGTAAAAAAATAATAATAAGTACGGTGTAGTCACCGTACATTTTCTTGCGCAAGTATTTTATGCCGTTTAGTACCTAAATATTTCTTTATAACTTTATTGTTTGTTTAAATAAGTCTGCTTTTGATTGGTATCGCCGCCGCGCGTGTCAATCATACCTATATTACATTGTTATCAAGTTTTACAGTTCGTTGTGAAAATATACAATTTTGCCTTTACAATGATAACACCATACATAATAGTTAATCAAACAGAGAAAGATTTTTAAATGTATTATAAAAAAAAAAATAAAGTATAATAAAAACAAAATATGTATACCAAAACTATTTTTAACAGAGAATTTATAAGTATTTTTAATAAAAAATATTATTCTATTTGCAATTCGTCGCCAGTGGTGCGTAATGGAAGGCCAGTGGAATGTTAACTAATATGTTACGGTCTACCGGCATAAAAACGAATAAAAGTACACTTAAAGGCTGTGAAAGACGAGTGACGTTTGTTACAACAAAGGATTTTGGCAGCATTTTATTTACTTTCAATCCAACAACTAAAATTTAGGCCCAGCATGCGTTATAATCTAAGTCGTTTTGACATACTGATAAGTGTTCGTCTCCGTTTCCACTTGTTTCTTTTTAAAAAGTAAACGGAAAAAATGTAGGAATTAAGCTGTCCATTTCAATTTAGGAATCCTAGATCCAACAGTTATTGCCCGCTGAGATAAACAGTTAATAAGTTTCTTGCAATTATTTCTGACGTATTTTTGTATTCAAAGTTTTTCTGTTATCCACAAACGATTTTAATAACACTTTTTTGCTTTAAACGCTTTGAAAATTTGACTTGGAGAATTCACCACGAGGACAACCAGCCACTAACGTAAATAACAGTAAACTGAAGGTTATGGTGTAAGCAGATCTGTATCATAATTCAAACAATTAAATCTCAATAATAAATTATAATTTAGCATTTCTTAATTCAGCCAGTGGTTTGTAATATACCACCTAGTGTTCTTGTTTCAAAGCCTTATTTGACGATTAAACACTTTGACGAATGGAAACTATAAGCTATACTAACCTAATCCTAGATTTAATGACGAAGTATTTTCTTTTATTATGGATCTGATGACAAATTTCTGTAGAACCAACACTAAGATTAGTAAATATTACACACACAAAGTGTTCTATTCATATCTCATCTTTGCAACTTCTCAAAATATACAACAGCACAATATTGAAAACCAACAAAAAACTGATTCTTAAATTTTATAAAATTTTGATTGTAGGCATAGATCAGATCTGTTGTACACCACACGTTTTGCTTAGTTATTTACACAACACTCACCTTTTGTCTGGAACACGGAGAGAAACTGATCACAAGAGGAAAGAGACCATGGATTGGCCCCATCTGCTACCAGCAGCATCCGCAGTGAACTAAGCGAAATCTCTTTATGGTCTCGCGTGGCCAGCAAACCCCAGTGTAAATCTCGAGACTTCACTATGGCCACAGATGCCCTAAGAAAAAATTAAAAGTTTTAAATATATTTTAGATCAAAATATTTTGTAAAGGACAGAATTAACAAACTACTATTGATATCGATTCTCTAACTATACTTGATGAAAAACGAATAATGGAGCTGCTTACTTTGATATTACTCTGTATATAAATGATCACATAATTCAATTCTTGGACTAAAGCGCCTATAGAGTAGCTTTCCTAAATTTGTCGTTTATTACCTGTATATTATTGCAATGTTTAATGATACTTGCTTAAAACATATACTTTTTGACTTAATTGTAATTAACGATGTAATGAAACCACAACACTACTATTATTATGATATCAGAATAATTTTGTTTTTTCTGTGGATTATATATGGTATAATATTGTAAATGTCGTTACTTCTGTAAAATCTGACGAGTTTCTTGCGTCCTGAATGGGTGGTAGGTAAAAATATTGGACGATTCATAACAACTTATTTCAAGTGCATATGAATAAAGTTATTTTCATTTCATTGATTGAAAACTTGTGATTTCTTTATATCCTCTTTGAAATCATTGAAAAAGTAGATTTATCAAAATTAAAACGACTTCAAAAACTTTTTTTTATTTTGACTGGGTTCGCTCTTGAAATCAAGCCCGGGGGCCAAGACAGGATCCACGATGGATCGAGCTAACCCAGAAGGTGCTTATCACCCTGGCTTTAAAAACGGACGGGTTATAAGTACTCGGAAATACAGACGCAGGGAGGCAGTTCCACTCCTTTGCTAAGCGCATTATAAAAGAAGTTGAGAAGTGCTTGGTACGCCAGGTAGGAATAGCAACTAACAAAGGGAGATATCCGATAAAAGATGGCAGTATGAACATAATATGCAGAAATGATCGTGATCGTGAAATGTCGCTTCATCTTATTTAGGACGCCCAACTTTTTAGCTGCAGTTTGAGCCTTGGAGTGGATGTTAGCGCCGAAGTTGAGGTCTGAAGATAACTCTATACTCTGAAGCTTGAGGCGGCTGGTCACAGGTACAGATGTACCTCGGAAAGTAGGAGTGAGGTGGAAGGAACTCCTTTTTGCCGTGAAAAGACACGCTTGCGTTTTGGAGGCGTTAAAATTAACGAGGTTACTGTCACCACACTGGGAAACGTGGCTTAACCCCTGGTTCATTGATTCATTCGCTCAACCATGAACTCTCTTATCAACATCACGACGTCACCGTTGGCTTTTGCATTAGACACTTATCTCTCAACGACAATTCTTGGTATCAACAGGTCATTGACGTGCAGCAGGTAAATCGTCGCGGAGAGAATAGACCCCTGAGGAACTCCGGCATCAGTAGCCACTGAGTCAGAGAAGCAGCCATCCACAACTTTTCTGATCGACCGTCCAGTCAGGATATCGGCTATCCAACTACAAAAGTCAGCGAGGATACCATACGCAGGAAGCTTGCGCAGCAGACTAGCGTGCCAGACATTGTCAAAAGCCCTCAAGATGTCAAGTGCTACGGCAAGTGCTTAGCCGTGCATCTCTAGGGCCTCCCCCCAGCATTGCGTCACATAAACTAGAAGATCCCCAGTTGAACGACCTCAGCAAAAGTCATATTGACGGTCACTGAGGAGATCGTTGTCTTCTAGGTATGAGAGCAACTTCCTGTCCAGCATTCTTTCCATAACTTTACAAAGTATGGAAAGTGATGACGATCAGTCTGTACTTGGGTACTGGCTGTACATTGGCAAGCTTCCAGCATTTTGGTACGGTTTTTGTTTTAAGGGAGAGGCAATACAAGCATGTTAGCACAGGTGACAACTTCAGTACTCTTGCTGGTATGCCTGTCTGCCACATATGTACGCATTATGACGAGAGACACCAATAAAGATGCTATGCTGCGTTTTCAGTCAGCATATTTAATGTTTATATATTACTAAACGATTAAAACGACGACGTGAGTCCAGAATAAAAAACGACAGGGAGTTATAATGATTCATTTATTAGAACAGATCGTCTTTGAACGGCTTCGGTGCGTCTCGTATTAAAAAATATACGAGACTTTTATGGCAAAAAACTAACTTTGTGTATAAAGAGAACTGTGTTGTATCGTAGGTGTTATATGTGTTTATGTTAACTATTTTTAATACGGAACACTATCAAACGAGAGATGAGCAGTATGCTCATAGTCTAAGCGATCAATTGGCCAGTCACACAAAGCTCTATTTCAACTGAATTCCTACTGGATTTCCCTAAAAGGGATGAAGCGACAGTTTTCGTTGATAATATCGTACTAGCTAGACTTGAATCTGACCGAAAGGAGTTTTAATACATCAAATAACCTTTATAATCACTAACCTGTACTTCGTGATCATGTGCATCCAAGAAGCCGGGCTAACCTTCATCAGCGCATAAGGAATGAATATTACGTGCATTCCGTTGAGAACGCTCGCTAGCACGGCGTGCCATAAGCCCGTCTCTCGCTTAAAGTCCAACACGCACACCATGTGCTCTCCTTCTGTGTAGTTGCAGGCAACTGACAGCATACGGCAATGAGCCAACATTGCCGCCCTGTGAAAAATCATCTGAAATTAGTTCTAAGAATTAAGTTGAGTATTATATGTTTTATACATAAAAGGTATTCTAAGTAAGCGATGAGTTTATAGGCTATCCTTTATATAATATTTCCATTGATCATACATAATATTTATTCCTAAATATTGCTAAATATTTTACTAAATACAGCTTGTATAGATCTGATTGTTGAAATCAAGATGGGCTATCATTGATGATTCCAATCGTTTTGTTCGTTCTAAAGCAAAAATGTTGAAGCTTCTTTATTAGTACATACCAGTATGACTAAAATTATCATTTAACTAAAATATCATGTAGTCTGTTATAAGGCTGGTCTGACGAAAACAGAGAAAGACTAAAACTCATCCGATTGTACGAGCCACTAATTCCACCGATCGAGTCGAGTCGAGAGATCAAGGGGATCGAGTGTCACGATAGTTTCAGATACTGTAACCAAAAGTATGAAACATAAACTGCTCTTGAGCTTGTAAACCTACTTTCCATGAAGAGCCAGATAGATAGAGCTTAACGAGTGTAAAAATCTGGAAAACAATATTCTATACATACCTGGTCACTATGACACCCATAGCGGATCCATCAGCAGCGGAAGTATGTTCAATGTGGGCTGGGCTATCCTCAGCGGGGCGCGGGGGCGGGATCCAGTCGCGCGGGGGGCGAGCAAGTTTCTCTGTGGACACCCATTGGAGCGAAGGCCAACCGCGAAAAGACACCACGTCGCCGGATGATGTCTTCGGAAGACCTAAGAAATGTCATATGTATGTGCACCTTTCGTTTCCAAAAAAAAACACGAAGTGGATTCTTACCTACAGTCACAATACGCACGAACAAAACTTTTCGGAGCTAATTTTGGATATATTTCAGTAACCGCACTATTATTGAATGAAGATTAATACCAAAATGAAGTGGTTTTAAGTTGAACAACTAAAGCTACAATTTCTTTTCAAGATTTTTATTTTGTTTTATTTAAATGGTTTGTGTTCTTAGATCCTTTTTGATACTAAAACGGTAGCGGTAACTGATATAATCTTATTAGTTAATCATTGTAATGGTGTTCATCTTTATAAACTGTACAATCTGAGAAAACTTAGCCAGGGCCGTATGTATTCCGTACCACTTACTCTCCACTTAAAAGTTATTTAGTTTAGCTAGTTAATACTTTATCACTGCTTCCACTGTAGTAAACTAGTCTACCTGAGATATTTCTTAGCTTTTTAATTAAGAGCCTCTTCATTTAAGTTTCAATCTTGATTTAATAGTAGTGTGGTTAACAATATATTATATCTAAATATACAAAAAAAACCATTTTAAAAACCCATTCTATTCGTATACGTGTCTACAAGCCAACGGAAATATTAACATTTACACAAATTTTATAAATAATTGACATCATAGTTATATTTTAACGTCTATCTATTCAGTTGCGATTGGGATAATTATATAATATGGGTGTGTGTATATCATAGAGTAATAATACCAAACCGCTACTTTTATAAATAGTCGTTTTTGCCATGCACAAAATTTGGCTGATTCGTAAATATCTGCAAAATAATATTTTTTATTTATTGAGAATCCTACTTAGTAACTGAAGCGATGAAATAATGACAAATGCGAATAAATGACAGCTGACAATATTGGTACGATTTTCCAATACCTTATATATTGTGGTAGATAAATATTTTTTACGAAATGCTCGATACGTGTAATTATTTTTTCCGTTCAAGGTTGCAGATTGCAATCATAAACATGTCAAGTACGTTAAGCTATTTGGTAAAATTATTGTAATATTTCAAGCAGCAAACCACCTCAGCGGAAAGACGTCCACTGTTGGACGGAAGGCTCCCCAATAATATTTCCATAATCTCCACGCTTAGCTAGTCAGAGGTCTCAGTAAAATACCATAATTCGGAACTTGCTGCTGCCCGTTTTGTGGTCTACGGGAGATGTATGATCATTGTCGCCAGTATCATTTATCGTCTTTTACGACAACCTAAGTGTGAAGGGACAACAAATGGCTAAACATAAAAAATAATGCTTTTGTTAAGATACAATGAAGACAAGGTCTTTAGGACATGGACGTAAGCTAATGATTAACATATAGTTACTAAAATATTTGTTGAATAATTACCTATGTGACATTTAGTGCTTTTTATTAATAGATCTTAATAACATTTTATTTATTGAAAAAGTATGAGCAATTCACATTCCAAAACAATATATTAGTCAAACCAAGAAGAAATCAAAATAGACAATCTTTATGATAGATATACCTATGATACTTTTATGAGGGGTAATCAAACTTAGAGCAGGCATAAAAATAAAGATTGGCGAAAATAATTATTATTGTACCGTACCTTTCAAACAAGCGTCTGATGTCAAAGCATACTGAATCCCACAAGATCCCAGTAGGAATCCCACTTGTTGGAGCCCAGCGTCACGCCTTGTCAACGGTACTTCTATGGGGACAGGGACGACTCCAGCTTGTAAGCAACCGTAGAAAGCGCACATAAAGTTTATGGGGTCGTTATTTGGATACACAAGTGCTACTCTATCACCCGGCTTGATAGAATTATCTCCCGTAAGAGGACCGCCACTGCTGCTCTTCGATGTGAAAGTCTTGTTGAGAATCGCATGAGCTATCTTCAACGAGCGGCTCAAAAGTTTCCCTGTAGATCGATTAATGGTTTCGTCAATATAATATATATCAAAACAAGCGCGCATATCAAGTGAGCGAAGTTATTCAGATGTAACGACTTAAAACTGAACTCTTAATATCGGTGTAGAATTAAATAGAAGTAATAGTACTATCCAGCGTTTTTAATAAACTAATCCCTAAAATCTTTATTACGCAAATATTATTTATTAAATCAAAGAGGCTACACTGACCGTACGTAAGGGAGTTACTCATCTTCCCGTTGGGGTCCAGCACTGTGGCAACGTTAGCTTTGAACGAGGCCGTTCCGTATCTTTGCAGAGCCGCTTCTAAATTCCTTGGTAAACCAGCGGGTACCACTAATTGTTCCCCCACGGCTGGAGTCATTGTGCCTCCCTCTGGCTTCGGCGCATTTGGATCCTTTGGGTTTGCGGCTATCTCTAACTCTATATCATCGTCTTCGTAAAATTCTGGTAAGGGTCGTCGTTTCGGTCTTTTAAGCGTATTGAGCAATTGCTGAATTTTGGCAGACACCTAAAACACAAAACTAAGTGAATAAAATTATTTTTTTGTAGATATACAGATCAGTAAGTACTAGGAGTAACGCGACTTCCAACGAGGCTTAGTCACTTTATCGTGTCCAGTTGTCACAATCCACTACCAAATCGCAAGAAATTGATTTGCCGTAGTTTTGGTTCGTTCGTCTCTGGTAGTGCCAATATAGTAAATCTTTACAGTGTCGTCAGTAATATAGCCACCAGAATCGATGTTTCCCTTCTGCCATCTGACATTGACTATATTCACACAGTGAAACGTTATGTGAGTAATAGCACTCAAGGTCAGGGTTCTGTTGGTGCAACCTCTGCAGTGAACCAAGTGCCAAATATCATAATAAAGTTCATACTGCGTAAGAGAAAAAATGAGTTCCTTGCAGCCATGCGCGTTCGGCGACGCTTGACAAAAGCGGATATTAATATCGACGGTGCGGCAAAATGGATATTTATCAACGACAACCTTACGCCATATAATAAGATGCTTTATAAACAAGCTCGGAAACAAGACAATGATTTGAAATACCAATACATATGGCTTAATGATTGCAAGATTTTTCGCCGTAAAAATGACTCATCGAAGGCAATCCTCATATCTAATGAAAATTATTTGTATAAAATAAAGTGATTATCACTGGTGTTGCAGTTTTGTTTCGTATAATAACTTTATTATGTATGAAATTCACAACTTTCATTTGTTAAAGAATATGTAATTTTTTTATTCGTTTTATTTAATTATAGTTAGACATCGATACCAATATGCAATATGCTATTAAAAAAATATTTACAATTTATATACATGTGTGATATTTAAGAATATTTTTTAAACGATGGTAAACCATCATATGAGTCATAATAACTTTTTAGTCTAATTTGTAACATAACCTATTATTACTGCACTCGCCGACCGATGCGATTTTAATTATCAAAGAACAAATATATGAGATTATATTGCTTATCAAATTCTTAAAATGCAATAATTAATTAATTTTTTGTCATGCTTTTTCGTGCGTGCAGCAGGCGTTCATCGATTTATAAGACGTTATCATGTCAAGAAAGCTTTTCGTAGTTTGGATTTCAATCAGAGGGTATCAAACCCTATTTTAAATAACATATTAACATTAAACATTCTTTTCTTTTGTTTTGTTCGTTCTATTTTGTATTTTGGTAGCGTTGATTGGAACCCATTTTACAAAAAAGATGTAGCTCGTATAGAGAAAGTACAAAAAAACTAGTTAATTTTCGTAGTTATGAACCTAATGTTGAACCTACTGAATCGTTAAAAAACATAATTTATTATCACTTGATAACCGTAGGATAATATTCCTCGTTTTGAATTATTAAATAACAAGACAGATTGTCCCGTTCTTCTATGACAGATTAATCTCATAGCCAACGCACGACTACCCCCCCGCACGCTCCTCGCGTACTGTCAAAATATTCGTACCACCCTAATATTGCAAGAATTATATTCACAATGGCTATATTAATCTAATCTACAAATTAGACCTATTTTGTAAAACTGTCTGTTACCAAGTCAGATATTTTCGGTGTGTTAAAGTAAAATAATAAGGCTGTTTATTTCAATAAATTTTACGTAATTTAATATTTATAGACCTATAAATTGTTGAACTAAATTGTTATGTTGTTGCCTTAATTATAAAATTTTAAACATAAATTAATTTGTATCTAAGTGTACTTTTATATATTATTTTAAAGTAGCATCTGTCCCTACATTTATGTACCTAATTAATATAGGGCACTAATTTATCTACAATTTGTTTAAATTTTGTGTAACATTTTTTTGTAATGAATGTTTCATGCCAGAATAAATGAGAAAAGAAATTATACTCCATTTACAATGGAAAAGTGGCAGTCTGTAATTATAATATGAATAATGTTATTTAAAACCAAAACTTAAACAAACCCTCGGGTGGTTTGTAGCATTGTCCTAAAGCACGGGGCTCAACATAATATTGAATACGACCTGTACTACATGCCGTGCTCACCTTCCATCTGCCAGTGCCTGTACCGGTGTCTTCGGGTGGAGCGTAGCATTGCACACGATCTGCTACGAGCGCCCCTCCACGTCGATTACTAGACGAGGTATGAGTCACGTCAGGCTGAATATCTAAAATCGAGGTAGAGAAATTAACGAAACATTCCTAATTAAAATGCTTCCTTCTGCATTTATTACTTAAAATATATCAATAGTATAGTTTTTTTATGCCGTGTGGTATCCGGCAGAATGCAATAGCACCAACCTTTCAGACTCAAGGGTGTCGCAAAACGCAACTAATTGAAGAATGACTAACCATACTGGAAATAATAACCGCAAAGCTCTCGTAGACCACAGAATGGACAGCAGCATTTTCCAAATTTTAGTTTTAAACAGCGATATCCAACCCGCGTCTCCTAAACGTGGATTTTAAGACATCGTACAATTCACAAATCAAAATATTATATTTAAACGTTGCTATTTTTAAGAGCTTGATTTTTGTGGCCTACAAGGCTGTGGCTGGGCAGAGTGTTAGAAAGTGGCACCCTGCTTTAGAGATAACAATTAAAAACCAACTCACATGTTGGTAAGTGCGTAGTTATCTCAGAGAGGTCGATTTCTGTCCGTTCACGGAGCGCGTGCTTTTGTATCTTCTCTCTCTGGTCTCGGGGTGGGTGCGGTAGTGGTTGGGGATGAGAGCGAGGGTGGGGAGCGGCAGGACGACGTGTGGGAGGGGATCCAAGTTCTGGGGGCGGAGGCAACTCATTGTCACCAGCGCACGAGTCCTCATCCGAACTAGATGCTGAAGAAAAGAACAAATTAGTATGAAAATAAATGCAATTCATATATTATACCAAAATCAAGTTGCTTTTCGCTAGTGAGTCTAACCTTAAGTAAGTACTGTAAGATTTGATTAATAGGTGTCATAACTCGTCCCCGACAATGTGAAATGGTTACACTTACATAGATCGTGCCTTTCTCTGTCGGGACTTTTAGCCATCATTGAAGTCCTTTTGGAAGGCATGGGTAGTGAAGGTTTGGGTCTGTTTTGCATCTCCGCCAGCGCCTGCTGAACTGCCTCCTGTCGCACCTCTGCAAGACATTAACATTCTCATTCTCTTTTAATGGATCGCCTTTTCATTAGAACACAATAAATTATGTTCTAATCTAATAAGAAAAAATCTAACGTGCGATCAAAGAACTTTCCTAACGGCTTAAAACATTGTTTTTTTTTTTTAAAAAGAAAAAGCTGAACTAAAAACTCAATACCTAGTTATTTGCAATATGTTTATTTATATTATGTAATACACAACAAATAAAAGCGTTATTCATTATTCCAATTTATTACGCTTAGTTTTGCGAGAAACAATTAAAACGTGCATATTACAATTGTTTTTTCTTACATAAAACTATGCCTTTGAACACGAGACACTAAAAAAAATTTCAAGTATATAAGTAGTTGATAAAATAAAGTCCATTTAAAGCAGTGGTTATTATAAGTAGACAAGCCCTCGAACGCATATTATAATATAGGTTGTTCAAAGTAGCTCAAAACTAGCAAACCGTGCTTTAATATAGTGTTTATAACTCGTAATGATGATGATGTAAATTACTGTGGAGCATTTAGTTTTTTTGACGCGGAAGATCAAAGTTTAAAATGTGTGTTAAACAATATGTTCAGGTTTAATGTAGCGTTTCAATAAGCTTCTCGTCTATAAATAGCATTTGCTTTCCTTAGAAAAATGTACTTTTAAGTTAAGTTATAAGTGAAGTTATAGGAACGCTATTTAACCGATTCGTTGCTGATGGCACGCCTGTCGTGCCATCACTTTTTTTGCGTGTGGCGTTAGCCACTGAAACCGTGTAATTTTTAAATCGATGATAACTCCTTTAAATCAAGTTTTAGGGAAATCAACAAAGAATAAAACTATCTTCATTTTTCACGTAAATCAAGCTCGTAGCCTTCGTTTCTGTAATTGTATGTAGCAACGAATCGGTTAATCAAGGAAAGCGTGTTTATGTGTGTGTGCAGTGAATCTTTCTAGAATTAAATGCAGCAGATTCTGCGCTTGTCAGGTTATATGTTTCGTTATAATAAAATATACCTGAGCATATAAAGTGTGGTGGTATGGTGGAATCCTATCAACTAAATAATCTTATCAAGCACCGCTTTGCAACCATCATTTATCTCGTTTATAGCAAGAAACGACAGTAAAACGTTTCAAAAAGTACAAGGCAATAATATAGTGATACCAATATTGTATGTTTTGATTAAGCTGCGTCTTACTTTTCTATTGGATCTAATTTATGATCTCGTGGCTAAATCACGACAGAATGCACTGTTTTTTTTAATGATCGGAAACTTGTTAGGTAGTACTTAGTTATTTTGTTTTAAATTACACCTCACAATTTAAATATTAATGTAATATAATATAATCAAGCCATAAACGTACAACGATCAGAGAAAGACTTATATTAAATTTTATATATAGCGTTTGTTATTACTCTGTGTTATTAAAGTTTCATTTAGAAGTAATATGATACACATGCTTGTAGTGTAATAGATACCTTACTACTTCATAAGATGTTGAGCTGCCTTACAGGATAAGTGGTAAGTGTCGAACTACTTTCGGTTATGGGTTTCTTATAATGTGTAAGATGTAGGATGTAACTGTTGTTGATCTTAAATAAAAAGTCATAATAAAAGTGTTCTGACAGTGAATGCGAATGCCTACTTTCAGCTTCGCCGCGATATATAGAATCCATATCAATGAGGAAAATAACCCTGAGTTAACACAAGGCTCTCACGACACTCACCGACGGATCCAAACCCAAATTGGGGACCGAGGCGGGAGAATTCTCATTATTATTATTAATGAGATAACTATCCAATGGATCAAAATAGTGGGTCACGATGTATGTGGCAGCTGACCAGATGGCACGGAGGGCATCTGATACGGTGCCAATCGGCCCATTACTTATCATCCCCATTTCGATCAGCTGGTGCAACAACAGAATTCGTGGACACACATAAAAAACTGCATCAGAAACATTAGAACTCTCTAGAAACGTGCAGACAAGCTAAACTTCTACTACAGCAGGTGGACGCTCGTGTATCCAGATCCTTTCTACAGCTTAGTAGACCAGAACTATGCCTGGTAACAGGCGCCATTAATGGTCATGGCAATTTTAACAGACATCTCTTTTACTTAGGTTTCATCGATAGCCCTCTATGCAGAGGATGCATGGAAGCGAATGAATCAGCCACCCATGTCATAAGGGAATGAATTCCCTTCATCTATGTACATCACAAGCTCTCACCCAAGTGATGGCGCTTGGAGCGTTTCTGGCAGAACTGCGATGGCTGGAATAAACAAGCAAACATCTTCCAGAGGCAAAATAGGCGCTTAAAGTCATCGAGTTGCGGGTACCGCCCGTATTGGATAAAGAAAAAGAAAACAGCAAGAATAAACTTGACATAACATATAAAGAATGAAATTATAATTTCGAACAACATACAAAATATCATGAGCATTTACGCTAGGCTAATAAACACTTTATTCATTTCACCGTAATTATTAAATATGGAAATAATGATATTAGAATATTGAGGAGTTTGATGGCGCAGTTGTTGGCGTGGTCGGCCTATGATTGCAGAAGTCAAGCAAACTTTTGCAAGTTCCGCGTCATACTGAATGGGTGACTAAACTATGCTAATATTTAATTTATCGAAAATATTCAAAATTATATGAAAAGCACTAAAATATTTTATTAAAAATTACAAGCCGGCTAGAAACTGGGAAAATTGCACAAAAATGATGATACTAATGTTCATAAGAATCTCAAACTGGAAAATAAATCACAAAAAGTTACTTCATGCATCGATTTTTTATGATTTGTGAGATATTTCTAATTAAATAATTAGTAAATAAAAATTATATTCAAATTTTATTACGACCGTTTGGTGCAACGGTAGTGATCCTGCCTTTCGCACCGACGGTCCTGGGTTCAAATCCCGGAAGGGGCAGATGTTTTTATGATGAATACGAACATTTGTACCTGAGTCATGGGTGTTTTTATATATTTCTATGAATATAACATATTTATGTATCAAATATGTATGTCTATCCGTTACCCTAGTATCCATAACACAAGCCTTACAGTGCTTACTTTGGGCTAGGCTAATTGGTGTGAATGTAAGAAATATGTAAGAAATATTACAGAACATTCAACTAAAATATTACCGTTTAATAGCGCACCATTCAGATGTACAGATTGTGCTTTAGGACAAGTCTAGCTGAACACAAATATAAATATTGTCTGTTAATGATATGTTTAATTACTTTGTTGTCAAATAATTCCTGCAATATGAATATTCTCTATGTTAGAATAGCAGAAATAACTTGTTCTATCGATATAAAGTCAGATTTGAGAACATGCGTTACTTACGTAACACTTGCGCCAGTTGACCGCATTACGCATTCAGAAATAGTGTCAAATTAATAAAACCCATTTGTGTACACTTTACACGACTGCACGGAACACTAACAAGCGGTGACATAAGTATTTTTAAATAAAAGTGCTCTAAGTATAAACATAATTCTGGCTTATTTAAATATAACGTTGATAGGTGTTTTGATTTTACAGATCTTTACACGAATAATTAAATACCAATCTATGCAATATTATTATAGTTAATAACTTACATTACCTACATATTACATGAAAAACTATATTAACAACCATGTATCGGTTACATAATAATGCTTATGCTTATATTGAAAATCCAATATTATTTTTAAAGACGTTTCACATTTTTGGGTTAAACAGTGACAAAACTAAACTACTTTTAATTGACCTTAAACAGTTTCAAGTAATACACGCATCAATACCGTCTATGGATATTTTGTATGTTTTAAAACTGAAAAAATACTGCCCGGTTTCTTAATCTTTTAATGAAAACTTATTTTGCAAACCTTATTGAATGATTCCAAACTTGAATTTATGAAAATAAATTAAAAATAAAAGATTTGCGCGGAAAAATTTGTAGTAAACTATGAATATTTCAATTTACCTGTCTTAGTTATTTGTATTTTTTGTACCAAACTAGCGGCCGGTCCCGGCTTCGCACGGGTGGAGAAAATGCTTTAATTTTTTTCTATTATTAAATATTTTTCCGTTAGCGCCATCTAGCGTCCGGTAGACGAACTACTTGCGGTTAACGCGTTGCTATGGTAACGTTAATTGATACAAACAAATTTGTGATTATAGATTAAAGTTTTATCAAAAATATTGGTTAATTTCGAATCTATGCAACTGATGCATCATGCAGCGGCGTCATTTATCGAGAGACGAAATGTTAAGGGCAATAGGTATGCTCAAAGCTAGGGCTACTAAACGGAGTATTGCCGAGAAGATTGAAACAAGAAAAAACGTGATATCAAGATTGTGGTCACGTTATCCACTGGGTGAAGGCTGAAAGGCGGGAGGCGGGAAACACATGACTACCCAACGACAGGACCGATTTCTGCAAGTGGCCGCAAGACGACAACCAAATGTCACGGCCATTGCAGTTGGTTCAAACGCTCCAGTCAGAGCACCAGTTGCTTGTGAGTGACCAAAGTGTAAGGATATTATCGATTGTGACGAAAATACATTCAACTGAATAAATAACTTATGATTTTGCATAAACAACGTAGTTCATAAACCAAATAATAGAAAATATCAATGGAAATAAAGCTCAGGTATTTATTCTATAAAACAAAGAAAGTAATAAAAAAAATCGATTAATCGATTTCCTATTTATACATTTTTGGTTTCCTTTAATGGCAACACTAGTTTGTCAGTCACATGTCAATAATTCAAACCATTTGTCAACTGTCATGTCACTTGTTGCTTACGCTCAATGTGTTTTAATTGCAATTTTGTTTCTTGAACTACGACCTGGCTTCCCTATACGGACTTAATTCTGATCTGCACCGACCACTTTGGCTTTATTTTACTGATTCAGTGCTTACTATCAACGACGAATTTAGCTTTGTTTTACGGACTCTGTGCTCACTATTAACAACGACTTTGGCTCTGTAATCAAGGATCACTGCTTTATGACAGTACTTTGGTATATTGAGTAGAATTTAAGTCGATTATATGACTTCCTGCATCGTTTTTAGATGATATGTTGGTCATATATGATAATGAAGAAAATATAGATACTTAATGAATAAAAAAATTTTAATACCCAAATGACTACAATTATGTATATAAAATATAATAGAACATGTTTCTCGTTATATTTTACACACCACCTCGTTCACAGAAACTGGAGAAATTTTTAAATTTGCCTTGCAGTAGGACATTTTCCTACCTAGAAATGTTTATGTTTCTACTTTTTCTAAAACCATGGCGTCCTTTTTAAATCACTTGTTCTTTACTTAAAAATACCCCAAAACTTGAGTATTAGTATATTTATATTATTTTATCAAAAGAACATATTTTAGATTGACATTGGTAAGTTATTATGTATACCTACATTTGGTTTGACCTGGGTCGGGGCAGTTCACGTGTATTCTTTTGATTTGCTTTCATAAAAACTTATTTATTGCATAATTCTTAAGCAAATAAACGTTAGTTTCACTAACGTGTTATTCTATACGTTATTCATTCTTGTGTGAACTTAATTGTAAAAATGACAAGGTTGAAGAATGATGCTTGAATTATTGACAAAAAGTAATATTCTTAAAAGTTAAAACATATTTAAAAGATTTAAAAAAAAATCAGAATTGGGAATTTAATTTCTGTTCATAATTTAAAACTTACGTAAAACACACACATAATACGGGACATTGTGGAATTATAATGTTTTTTGCAATTGTACGTTCACAAATAATAATTTGTTTATAAACAGAATAATGTTAAAGCAAAATTGGTAAAATTTCAACTTGGTATCTAGAATGGGTATCATCTGCACCTGTACTTGTAATGTGTATAAGATCTTACCATGCCACACAGAAAGTGTAATGGCATAAAGGTTTTATGTATGAGGCCCTGGATAATAATAACTATTAAAAAAAATACAAGTAAAAGTAACATCACTTGAATTTCGAATTTCCCTTCAAATTTTTTTTGAGCTAAATTATGTCTCATTGAAAAAAGGATATACGTCGAGAACATTTTCGTAAGAGACTTTTATTTATTACAAAAATGGCTTTAAATTGAAGAGTCGTTTTATCGTCTTCAAATGTCATTTATGCTGCATAAATTATACAAATTCAAGCTGGGTCGTCTAACTTTGGGGGATAACGACAGAAGTGGTCGTCCTTGCTTTTGATGCTAGCAATGAAATTTTTAATTTAAGAAAACATGCGACTGGCATTCGCGCAGATTCGGCATATATTGGGCGGGCGGACCTCAGAAGGTTCCATAGGCCGTTCGAGACCGGTCTTGTACAGGTACAGGACAGTGTAGCGCGCGGCGACCTGCACGCTTGCACGTACACCTCAATGGGTAACTTAACCTCCAAGTAACTTACAGTAAAACGTGAGATTGATACGCTCTAAGCAATGCTTTAATAAGTTTGTTTCTGATTACGTGATATTGAAGTGTTTGCTTAGGGGATTTTTATAAAATGTAAACAATATAAATTCTATAAATATTTATCAGAGTACCTAATGAACTATTAGTTATTATGTTGATGAAATTATATTTTTGGTGTACTATTTACGCAGGGTAAAATTAATTTGATGTGAAATATTAGAATATTTTCTATAATATTATTAATCTATTATTCTGTAATATTCATTCAGTCAATTGTTTACAATATTCTGTATGTTAAAGTTTCTCATTATAGCATTTTTATTAATAAAATCACATGTTTAACTATTTCATTTCACAGAGACTTATTATAAAAGGTAACAAAGGAAACAATGACAAACTACCAATTTTAAAAATTGTATTGCGGCAAGTTAGTGCCTCCGTCCTCAATAACCAAAAATTGTTGGGACTTGTCAGTAACGTGACTGTATACTGTCTATAGGTCTTTATTCACTGGTCGACAAAGCGTAACAAGAACAGTACATGCAAACAAGCTAGATGAACAAAACGTGAACTTATTTAAGTTAAAAAAAATAATATTTCAATATATTAACATTTTATAGGTTATACTACTCAAATAAACCAACAAAAACCAACTCAGCACAAAAAAATTACATACAATTGCAAAGTAAATTTTACAATAGCAAAATATGTGTTGCATAAATATTGTTTCCAGGGATTCAGCAAACATTCCGTGTCCTCATAATCAAGTTTTTGTAGATGAATATTTTGATATTTTCGCAAAACCTATTATATATAGAAGACCCCAAAAAAGTACTGAAATTTTTGGCGAAACTAGTTCAAACGAAGGAACTTTGTATACGGTACAATTACGCTTTGTCGATATAGCCGCAAGTGGCACAATTTTATGCTGTCGTAAAATAATATTTTTTTATAAAAAAATGACGTACAGTTAAAACTACAAATTCCTGATACAATGCTTTAGTAGAATAGCGGTAGAGTTTAAAGTAAGCAACTTTAATAACTGCTCTTTGAGCGCGTTCAAGTTGTATTAGATGTGATTGCTTGCTTGCACCACCCCATACTGTAATTCTGTAGGTAAGTATAGACTGGCATAGTGTATAATACACACATTTTATTGTGAGTAAGTCATAAAGATATCGAACTTTTTTAATATACATATTAGTTTTCTTATTCTGCTGCTTACGTTGTTAATGTATAGTTTGCAGTTCAATCTAATGTTATAGCAACACGCCAAACCGCTTGTGTCCACGCTTTTACAAAAGGTACGTAGATGACACATTTGTGATACTACCAAGAGATATGGTTTCTGTCTTTTCAAGTCACCTCAATTCCATACATCCCAACATACAAGTTACTATGGAATTGGAGACAGACAATAATATAGCCTTTCTAGATATTCAAATCAGCAGGAATCCAAATGACACCCTTAGTCATACTGTGTATAAAGGCAACTCATACAGATAGATATCTAAATGGTTAAACTCACCACCATCCTATACAGTTGGCTACCGTAGGGAAATCTTTGTTTCAGAGAGCTCGCGGCATCTGTGACCAACAACATCCGACAGCAGATTCAGCATCTCAAGCGAATACTACAAGACAACAAGTTGCGAGTACCACGACTACGTCACAGAGACCGCACCATACCAGCCACAGTAGAACGTCACCCTACTGTCCTTCCCTACATGACCTGTCAAGTGTAATATATCCCGCCAGGCAGCAGGTGTTTAGAAAATTGATTGTGACTGTGGTCTCTCATACATCGGGCAAACGAAGAGAAGTATAGGGACGCGCATTAATGAACATGTAGCCGACATAAAACATAGGCGCGATAATAGGTTTGCAGTGTGTAAGGATACTTTTGAGGGGCCAAACCACTACATTCGATTCGATAAACCGTAACACAGCGCGTGTGCGTGCATGTGTGTGCGTGCGTGTTTGTGCGTGCGTGCTTGTGAGTGTATGGGTGTGTGGTTTTTTTTGGCCTAGATTAAGAGTCAACCGTAGAAATTGATACTTGAGCTTTCATTTAAATTAGACTACAAATTCCTATAAGGAATGTTGAACTCATTTCACAATCTGGATAAGCTCCGACAAAGCAGCGACTAACGTAATCAGCACATGGACGAAAGCCCAGCGCAATAATTAATTTATATGTCAATAAAAAATGGACCAAGTACAGTAATAATAATATTTTATATCGTCATCGGAAAAATTGAGTCCCTCAACAATAAAATATTTGATATTTATTTTCTTTTTATAATTTTGGTTTGAAATTTTAATATTTTATTCAATAATTTTAGAATATAATCTTTATAAGAGCTACGTGTATAGCTTCTTTAGACAAAAAATTGACGTTGAAATAGTAGTCAATCAATACAGTGATATACATATATGTTGTGCATACTTGCAATTGTAATTTAAAACATAGTACTTGTATATCCACCGTTAAATGTATCGCTCAGAAGGTCTTTAGTTAGGCCACTTTAAGTTGTTTTAATTGCATTCCAAAACTATAACCTCATTATATTAATTTTGTTTTTAACCACAAAGGGCTATTGTGAATCGGTAGTTTTAAATATATTTACAAAAAGTGGTATTCATACATTAGGCTATTATTGCTTAGGAAATGGAGATCTGCGAAATTCCTCACCTTTGCAAATTCTCTACAATCACTACCACAAACTGGCTTTAGCTCCTTTTTAACAGCGACCAGTCGACCCCTTCACAACAGAAGACAATCCCGCATACCAGCCCGATTAGCAAATGGCTGACAATCTAGAATGAGGTGGCCTTCAAACGGCGATCTTGTCAAGTATTTACGCAATCCCTGGCTGTATTGCAAATGCAGATTAAATATTGGAAGGTAAAGTAATCGCATTAGCTAGCGTATCAATTACTTTATAAATCTACCTCCATTTTTAGGAAAGTTATGCACTTCTTTCGATGTTATTAACACGTTTTAGGCACTATATTATCCATAACAAGACAAACTTTAATAAGTATCGAAAAGTCAGATCAGGTGCATATGAGGTTGTGTGTAGTTGTGTCTTATTTTCAGGCGTTGCGCGTTGTCAGGTGTTTAGACTACTTCTACATAGCAACAAAGTACTGGTGCTAATAATATGTACACAGAACGACGAGACCTAATATTAAAGAGCCTCTTTTGTGTTTCGCTGAGCCAGCTCACGTCTTGTCGACAAGGTTTTTGTCAATAAAATTTCTATGCTACCAGCGAAGTTGCGAAGTGATGGTAGGAACGAAAAAAAGTTATTAAAGAAAGGTTTCAGAAACATGAAAGCAGGTTAGATATTTAATTTAAATAATGTTACAACCGTCTATGAACATGTAATTTTACAATAAGTTTGTAACATGATGGGCTCTAGTCATCAATCATCTTAATATAGTTATTATACGTAATTTAATATTCATGTCTATTATAGTTGTAATTCCAAATTCAATATAAATTAGCAATATAATAAGAGTAGATTATTATCGTTAGTCTATAAAACCCCACTCCTTGACATCAGCCTTCAAAGTAAAAGTGTTGAGTGAGTATAAGGTAATAAAGTTCGGTTTGTAATTATACGTTTCGGCTGGCTATGACTTGCAGGCTTTCTTTCAAAACAAATAACTTGTTTTATAAGATAAATATTTTTAATGTAAAAATAGTAGAAAAAATTACTCGGCTTATAAGATAGCATTGTAAAAATATATAAAACTTAAAAAAAGCCCACTTTTATTTTTGATGACGTTTTAAATGGTTTGAAATAATATTACTTAAAGTAAAAAACTATCAGAACTTAGCCGTTTTAAAATTAATTCATAAATCAAATGGAACTACTGTCATTAGATTAAAGTTATTATGAAAAGAAACCATACATATAATAAAATATTAACACAAATGGAACTACACTCGGCGTCAAAAAAATCGCACCTCTAAGAAAATCACGTTCAAATGGCATTAACTCTGGATATGCACATGCAGTCGTATTAATTATAATTTTATTTAAAAGGTTACTTAATTAACTTAATAAAAAAACATTATTTTTCATTATCAAATAAAACCTAAAGCAACAAATAAAGGGTCACAAAAATTCTAAGGAAATTTTGCTGCTCGGGAGAGTCGCGAGTTGCGCTAACTTTGTGGGTATAAAGAGGTCAACACGGGTTCAATGTGGGTCATTCGCTATTAAACCGTTGAAGGGGACACACGCACTGATTTTACTGAAGAAAGAACATCTGGAAAATGGACACTACAGCTGATGAGGCCGCTCAAGTGGTTGCACTACTGCAAGCAGGGGTGCGGCAGTGTGATGTCGCCCGGCAACTGAATCTGAGCCGTTTTTCGGTTCGTAGAGTCTACCAGCGCTTTTTAGAGACCGGTGGCTATATCCGGCGACATGGGTCCGGTAGACGTCGCTGCACTTCGGAAAGAGACGACCGGTTCGTTGTGTCGTACTCTTTGAGAAATCGCTTCTCAAACGCTGTTCAGCTGCAACAGGAGCTCCAGGCAGTTCGCAGACGCACCGTGAGTGTATCCACGGTTAGAAGAAGACTGAAGGAGAAGAACATAGCAGCCCGCAGAGCTGCTACAGGTCCAAAATTGACTGCAGCGCACCGACGAGCCCGCTTGCAGTTTGCTCGCGACCACGTCGATTGGACCATTGAGCAGTGGGGAGCTGTTCTCTTCTCAGACGAGACACGAGTGTGTCTTTTCTGCAACGACCGACGAAGAAGAGTATACCGGAGGCAGGGTGAACGTTTCGCTCAAGCCTGCATCCAGGAGACGGTGGAATATGGAGGCGGATCCTGCATGTTCTGGGGCGGTATGTCGGCTGCCGGCAAAACCGACCTGGTCTGCGTCTCCCGGACCGGAGGTGCTCGCGGACAAGGGTCGCTGACTGCGCGCCGCTATATCACAGAGATCCTGGATGTGCATGTGGTCCCTTTTGCCGAATCTTTTGGCGAGGGGTTCACATTAATGCACGACAACGCTCGCGCACACACTGCAGCCATCGTGAACGACTTCCTGCGGAGGTCCCAAATTCCTGTGATGCAGTGGCCAGCGAGAAGTCCTGATCTGAATCCGATAGAGCACCTCTGGGACCATCTTAAACGTAAGGTTCGATCTCGGGATCCGGCTCCTTCGACTCTAGAGGAACTCCAAACCGCGGTGATTGAAGAATGGGGTCTTATCCCTCAAGAAGAGCTCCTGAAGTTGGTGAGGTCTATGAGGGACCGTATGGAAGCCGTCATCAGGGCAAGGGGGGGTAACACTAGATTTTGAGTTAATTTTAAGACACTTTTTGTACATTTTTTTTGTAAATTATCGATTATTAATTAGGACTTAATTAAGATTTTTTATTATTTTTCAAATTTTTATGCTTTTTGTATAATTTTAATTAAAAAAAAGATTGCACTTAATTGTTGTTTGATGCTCCTTTTTGTTACCTTTCTAATGATACCTAACACTATCCTCTATATAAGGTTTAGGAATTTTTGAATAAGATTTTTATAAGGTGCGATTTTTTTGACGCCGAGTTTATTTTGGTGTACGTTTCGAATGTGAAAAGAAATGATAAAACAGTGGCATTATAGGTACTGTAGTTGTCTAAATATTGATCTTCCCTACTGCTTGAATACTACTGCCCTTAAATGGGTGAAATAATAAAATAAAACTTTTTAGTCTATCTGTTATTTTTAGCGTAAGAAGCATAAAATCCTATTGAATTTCATGTATCTGACGCTAAAAATGAGTATGTGCGTACAAAGGATCTAGTACGAAATAAGTGAACACGTGCTTCAGGATTTCATAAAATTGCATTCTTACCAGGATGATAGAGAGGTCGTTACATTGTATGAAATTTCTAACAGTTTGGAAGTGCGAAGCCAGAAATTAATTATTGAGGCTTCTGATAAATATAATGAGCCCGGTAGAGCGCGTTTATTTATCTCGTTGGCAATTTATTTACATCTTTTTAGAGAAAGTTATATATAAAATTAAAGTTTAATTGTAATTACTTTTATTTATATTATTATTTGGCTAACAAATGTTTACGTAAGATGTTTTAAAAATGTATCTGCCATAAAGAAAAGAACACCAAATTATGTAACATTTGTACAACACATGTTGCTTGTACTGTGATTGGCACAAGCACTAAACTTTTCATAATAAATGACATATTTTATAATTAAGTGTATTTTATTTGATTTAATAGTAGGGATGATTGATCTCGACAGTTTCCACTAAGCTCTACCAGCTAGGGGGTTTTTGGTTGACTTAAGGGATTCCATTTCCTCTAATACCTCACTGCTCAGCTTGGTGTCTAAAGTTGAGCAGGTTAGTTGAGCGATAGAAATAGCTCCTATCAGTCGATATTTCCCATTGCTTGTTGCACTAGTTGAGACTTAGGGTAAAGAGATTTCCTTCCGCTAAAATTTAGTCCTTATGTTTGAAATGTTTGAAATTTAAAACAGGTTTGTTTATCTATTCAATAATGTTGATTTTTTGCTAAGCGTTCAACATATCTTTATAAATAATTCAAAATAACAAACAAGCAAATTAAAAGATTTAAATGTAATGAAATGTTTTCAATTTCAACACCAATCTTGGTGTCTAGACTAGAGAGCGGTTATAGAACTTTAAGAACAAATGATAAAACATTGTAAACCAATACGTAGGGGAGAATGAACAAAGTTGAAAAGCACTTCGGTATAAAATGAATGGCATCGACGACAGGAATGGCGTTTTCTTTTTAAAAATATTACACTAGATCTTAATAACTGAGATTGAATTCTTATTTACGGGGAAAAAGTATTTATCAACAGAAAGTTTATTTTTGGTTGACCTTTTAATGGCTGCGCAATACATATAAGAATATTTTCTTGGCAGATGGTATCTCCTCTAAGGAAGCCTTTGCGGTAGATACTTAGCGCCATCACAGTATCAGCATTCCACTGAACAGTTCTAAATGTGTAAATCTCAGAAATGAAGCATGTTAAGTGACTACATTTTGAAACTACTACGACATGCTCAAATTTTATTTTACGAGTTCTTAATATTGCCATGTGCTGTATCTGATCTTGCTGTAAGGATTGGGAAGTTAACCAGTTGGAGTGAACGTGAGAAAAGTAAAATCTATTAAGGTCTCTAACGGATAGCACTAATCGAAGTTAGTATTTAAAACCTTAAATAGTATATTTGTTTCAAATTTTTGTTATAAATTAACAGACTGGCTGGCGGCTGTACACAAATCGCTAAAAGAAGCTGAATCGAAATATTTGTTACAGATTATGCTAGCTCCACATCTTTATAGAGCTGACGCCTGCTTCACTCATAATTTATCAGTTTCCAAAGCTTAACTTTGTATATATTATTCTTCAATACGTGTATGTCACTGAACTTCTAAACAGTTGGATTTTGTTGAAATGATTGAATGCTACACAAGGTAGCTAGTCCGGCAATAAATACTGTTACATAAAAACCTTTTTTTTTACTTTTTTATTATTTTAATTTTGAACGCGTTTATTATTTAAAAATTCATTTCACGCTATTTCACATA
The DNA here is from genome assembly GCA_927399485.1 of Calamotropha paludella. NCBI lineage: Eukaryota > Metazoa > Arthropoda > Insecta > Lepidoptera > Crambidae > Calamotropha > Calamotropha paludella. The sequence goes on along the minus strand of OV656803.1, from coordinate 22,992,657 downwards.
TCTCTCCGTGTTTATTATCAAATTACAATATAGAATGGGGTGTTAAAGAAAATAGGACTGCAGTGATCGCTTTGCACAAAGTGGGTATCAACTTGGTATCAACCTTATGTTCGTATATCGTACTATCAACAGATACAACAATACTTCCTCTGTCGAAGCTTATAAAAGATCGGGGCGGCCGCGTGCTGTTAAAACTGTAAAGGCCGTTAACTCCAGAATTCGTCGAAACCCCACTAGGAAGTAAAAAATCTTAGCTCGAGAAATGAAAATTTCCACTAGGACTTTGTCACGTATTATAAAACAAGACCTGAAGCTCGAACCTTATCGTCGATATACAGGACATGCCCTAAATCAATCTTTACAATTAAAGAGAGTGGATTCATCAGATGCCTTCTGTCACGATATGCAGGTGAAAGGCACAGAAATATCCTCTTTACCAATGAAAAAGGATTGAAAACTTCAGATAAGTGTATCAAGAGACAGTTTGGATCATGTTGTGATACCTCACAGCAACACACTTTTTAAAAATGTACCGGACTTTTCAGCAGGACTCTGCACCTGGTCACAAGGCATGAACTACCCAAACTTGGCTAGAAACTAACGTTCCGGACTTTATAAGAGATGAAGACTGGCCCTCATCTAGCCCAGACCTCAACCCTGTAGACTACAAATTATGGTCTGTTTTAGAGGACATGGCCTGCTAGAAACGACATGGCGACATCGAGTCTCTTAAAAAATCTTTGGAGCAAACAGTGGCGAAATTTCCCATGGAAACAGTGCGTAAATTCATAGATTCGTGGCCAGACAGACAATATTACATTACTTCATAAAACAATGCATTTTCATTTGTAACAGGACATGGCCGGACTAGGTATTTGATTGTGTCCCTGGGTGGTTTAGATTCACGATTGGACCCGTTAGCAAGCGCTAGAACCGGACAGGGCAACGTGTGCCGGGTCCGCTAGTCAATTATAAATATAAAAACATTGGTTGCACATTAAAAAAATAAATTGTTATTTTTTTATTTTATTAAAAATCTTTTTAGGTTTATTTCTGATTGGTAAGTCCACGTCTCCTTACAAATGCTATGGGCAATAATTTTACAAACTACATGTAACTTTGCAATCAACCTTGCAGTAACTATGGAGTCGTATAGCTACTAAAGATTTTAAACAAACAGATGTGACTACACGTTTTAGTTGAAGACAATACGACCTACGTCAAATTAAAATAAGTAAATTAAAATTAAACTTTACCAATTTTTATTGCCTATTCACAAAACTGATCTTCCCTAATTTTATATTATAATATAAATTATAAGAAAATATTCTCTTTAACTTCTTTACAGTAGTTGTCTATAATTAAATTATGATTTCTTTTTACTGAAAGATAAATAAACGTATTTCCTATTAATGTTGTAAATATAAATGTTTTATTTATATGAAATTAGACAAACAGAAACAAAAACAAAGTATATTTTTTATTTGGGAATAATATTACGTCCTTGTGGGATTATAAAAAAACTCATATCCATTTTGAAATTTGGTACCTATAGATGTGTCTTTTTTGTTACTCACAAATGTTTCATTCTTTCTCGATCAAATTAGAAATGAAAAAAAAGAATCAATCATTCTTATTGTTGAGATATAAGTGTAAATTTAATTGTGAATTTGTTTTTCTAGAAGGTTCTTAAACACCTATAAATTACTCAAAGCATGCTTTCCGTCATACAAAACTTGGCCACTACTCAAATAGTAATGCACCTGATTACGTGTAAATAATAGATATCGATAAGTAGTACATGTACTACTTATTCATATATGGAAGAGATATACATTGCAGCCAATAAAGCATATTGGTTGCAACTAATTTAATGGAATTGTCATTTAAATTTAAATATTTTTGTACACATATAAGGTTGTAAATAAAAAAAGATGATATAATGGATATTATTTTGAAAACTATTTTGGAAAGCAAAATCATATTCACTGTAACAAAACTGTAATGAAAACGACACATATATTAAAGATTTAGAAGGCGCGTTTTTTTTTTCAATATATCATTAAAACCAGTTGTGTACGAAGATAGCTTTCGAAGCATGATATAAACTAAGCAAAATCTTGTATTTGTAAAGATCCACATATAAAAGAAAAGCCATGACTTCTGCTTTGACACAGGCATTGTAAATGGTCATATTTAATAAAAATCATTTTATCTTTATCTTATATTATTGCCTACGTTATTTTCAATAAAACTTAAAACTATATAGATAATATCAATATTAATATTGTTTGCAACCCTGGTAATTTGTTCAACTTGAAGCGCCTTCTAGCGTGTGGTTGCAGTGTACATTCTGCTTAAGGCAATGATGCTAGTATAACTGTAACGCCATCTTGTACCCAAAAGCGGTACTAAAACAAAAAAGTTTATTACTATATGCCAACAGGGTAGAATATTATATAATTCATTTTGTGATATATGCTTTAACGATTTTAGTTTTTCTAACCAATAGGAATATTATCGCGATTTAAAGATGTGCGAGTAAGGTTACGCAGGATTCCTTGAAAAGAACAGCTTAGTCATACAACTGCTACTCTTTATTACTGTTCTGTGTTTGATACAATTTAACTGACTGAACTATCAATAAATTTTCTTTAAAATATAACTGTATTAATAATATAATATTATTACTAAGCTTATTAGTGACCTGGATACCAATATGTTTAATTTTTCTACTAAAGAATTATCAATGATTACCGTATATTGCACTAGATGAAGAAGATACTACAACAAAAATAAAAAGACGATTACATCGTACATGACAAAAAAGACGGAGAAGGTAAGCGAATACCATTACTTTTAATAAGGAACTGTTAGATAATTAAATCCAATTATATACTTATTTTTTTCACTTCTAGACTTCACTGAGCTTTATTTAACATACCTATATTTTCTCTTCTGGTACCAGAAACTAGTAAAATAAAAAGATATAACATTTATGAAATAATCATTGTTTATTATGAATAAATACATAAAATAATCAATGACTGCAATTTATTATCTTCTCTATCTATGTACTTAGTATCTAAGTATTTAGGATCCCCGAGGTTGTATAGGCCTGGGTGCAATCGAACAAATTCAATTAGTTTTTCGCATTCATGATGACGTCATGGATGAATGACGCGCGAAACAAAACAATGCACAGCACTACGAATTCAGGGAAGGTTCGCGCGGGATCTCGAAATTAGGTGAACAAACCCTTTTTTGGTAATGATATTTTTAAATTTAAATTTAAGAAAATAAAAGTTCGCTATATACATAATAAATTTCGCAGATATTTGATAAACTCTTGTTTGATAAATTGAATTTATTTGAAATAGAAGTGTAAATAATACCAATTTATACTTATTTTTTTAATTGCTGCTGATTTCTCCTTGAGAACACCTTACCCTTTATTTGCATTTCTTTGATTATAGCTCTGATTAACTCCAATTTTACCGCTGGTGTTAATTGTTTCAGGGCCGGATTTTATTGGATTTGCCCCCTTACAGTACAATAACCACAACCTCTGTCCTTTCCATTTAGTTTAAGATGGAAATTTGTAGCGCATTTTCTTTTTTATTTAATAAAGATTCCATCTAAACATTTCTGGCATTTAAAAGAGTTTACAAGGGTGATTATGTACTTATGTACGACTCAACGAGAAATACAATGAAATTGCCTATTAATTTTAGGTTCATTATAACACTTTCTTAATCAAATTATAAAATAGTAGAAATGAACAAATTACAAGAAAAAGAACCAAGTCCATTTTCAAATTTTCCTTCGTTTAAAAAATATTTGGCTGATCGAAATTACAAAATAAAATGACATAATCATGTAATAATAACAGGTAAAATAGCATTGTAATTGTTTATTTTAGAGTATCAGCTGAGCGTAATGAGATATCAGGTCTCTTGGGCAAAACAGATTTGTATTTTTCTTTGACATCATGTAAACATCTACCTGCCTACCTATTTTTGCATAAAATTCAATAAATAGAAAGTTACTGACTGAACCCGTCTTACCGGTTACAAGACGATTCTGTGAAGTTGTTAGTCTTAAAACCACTCCAAATATACTTTGGATTTGTATACACGATGATACTAGTATATGAAAAAAGCATAACACTTACATAATTATAAATATACCAAAAACCCACACAAAACATAGAAATACGTACCATAGAGTAAGGTCGTAAATTAGTTCAATTAAAAATACACCCATAATGACATCACACCAATGACCGCTACAGACAGGTAGGTTCTTTACAATGTAATGACTCACCAGAATGGTAACGACTCTCGTTCCGTGTTAGTCGCCGGTTGGTCCTCCCAGGTGGCGAGCGGAGCGCCGCGGCGGATCTAACTGCGACCCAATAAAGAACCACACATAGACGTAACCACACACACACACAAGTCTACAGACGCCACAATATGAATCTAGCACAAATTTTAGAATTGAAAACTTTTGCCGTCGGAAATCGCTCTACGCTTCCGACGTCTCCGTCTCAAATCACAGGAGTTGTAGCCTTAAATGAAATTATTTAGTATATATTTACGTAAATAACTAATTCTTACTATCGTAAAATACTAATTTCTTTTCAATTCCAAATCTGTTTACAAGTCTAATTGCCATTGTTTATGAAAACAAATTAAATATGAACTGACGGTTACAATGGCTCATTAGCAATCTTATTGTTAATACAATGCTAAATGGCTTTTAAACTTGTATTTGCTCTTGTTAATTTTTTCACTGTCTGACCCTCAACAGACACACGTTCTTTTTATTTAAAGAATGCAATAAGTTTATTTGCAGAGGTTTTCGCACATACACCCTCAACCACAATTTATCGGCACATCAAAGATAGTCTTCTATAACTGCACAAAATGTTTTTTTTATTAGCGAAAATGTGTTGAACATTTTTTTAAGTAGTTAATAACTGCGAGGGTAGGTCAAAAAGTTCGCGTAATGCCAGGGAATGTGGATTAAATTAAACATGAAACTATTATTTATTCTTCTAAAGTATCAACTCTAACATTTGTTAGATCTATCATATGACTTATTAATATCGACGAAAAAATAATTTGTCTTGAGAATCCAAATAGGTCGGAATCACCGACTTGACTTCATCATCATCGATAATTTTTTTTCCCACGTAGCTCTTTCTTCATCTAAGGAAATAAATAATAGTCGCTAGGGGCCAGGTCTGGACTAAAGGGTAGGTGAAATTAAAATCAAAATAACTTTATTTCATAGGCCCTTGCGGGCACTTAAAATCGTCAATTTTACAGAATCAAAAAATATTCTTCTATAATAAAGATAGCTAGCGGCAAGTACATCCGCGGAGTTTTCCTATAGCCCACTTACCAATATTAAGCTTTTAATAGGTGTACATATGAGTGATTAATTATAGGTAATTAATGGTTGTGATTGTTTGTGACCTTAAACGAAATAAGTGTCGATACCGCTAACCTCAAAACAGCTGATTTGTCAAAGTAAGTATTGACTGACTGTTTCTCTTGAATATTATTATTATATCTCGTATATAAGCGGATATTCAATGAAGATATAGTCGGTTTCTACATTGATATAATCATTATAATATCATATTGTGATTAACCGGTAACTTTAGAAATACCTACCTTCCAGTTTCTAGTTGACAAATTGTTCCTTCGGTAATAAATTTTGTTGTAATTTACGATCTTAAAATGATGACTCGAAGGGCCTTGTCACGCCAAGAGGAGTCTAAACTTCAACTGGCCTTACAGGAACTTAAGGCTGTAAAGGAACAATGTGTCCAGCTGGAGGATGAAAGGAAGGATAATGAGAAGGAACTAGTAGGGGTCTTGAATAATAACAGTAGGCTTAAAAGTGAACTAGCATCGTTACAGATTAGATTTAATGATATTGTTGATGAGCGGGACAAACTCCAGTCAATAGTTGATAGGTTCGATGAATGCAGTGATGAGTACGAGCAGACCCTTAGAAGAACTTCCAAATTGGAACAGGAACTACGTGAGGCCCATCATCACATCACAGATCTGGAGGAGACTGCTCTGAAAGTCACTGCTCAGCAGAATGACAACCTATACCAAGAATTGGTTAGTTGTGCCCCGCAGTTGGTTTCTCCTGCAATTTCTAACTTGACATTGAAGACCCCACCAAAGAGGAGTCAGTACATGAAAAGTCAAGAATAGCATTTTGCAGTAGGAATAAACTAAAAAAATATATAAAAATAAATAAGTTCATAAAAAATCAAAGAGAGCTATGAAATATTTTAAATCATCAACTAAAAATATTAAAACAATAAAGAAAAATCTTGAATTAAGAAATCAACTTCAATCATGTACTTTTAAACTAGAAAATAACTTGAAAAAACATGAAACTGACACACAACACTTAGAGTCAAAAATACAAATTTTACAAAATGAATTAAAAAATCTTACAAATAAATATGAATTGTCTGAAAAGTCTATTAAGGAGTATTCTATGGCAGTGGATGACACTTTAAAGTTATCCAAAGATAATTCTGAGCGCTGTGACTCACTGGTTAATAATCAGTGTTGTATTTGTAACAACGGCAGTCTTCCACAGTCACCAGATAGGCAAGGCACTTCGGTAATCTCGGAGTCCCAGGTCTCTCCTTTACTTCCATCATCATTGTGTGACAGTATACATGACGTCAGTTCCTCTCAAAATATAATAATGTTCAGCGATAATATTGGTAAGGATATGGGCTCAAATTTGCGCTTAAAGTTAAATTCACCGGAGCAGTCGATTATAAATAATTGTTTTCCTTGTGCTAGTTTACATGAAATTATGCACAAAATATTCAACTACACATTTAGTAAGAATGATGAATTAATTATATTTATCGGAAATAGGGGTAATGTCAACAAAAAAAAGTTAACCTCTTACTTTGAAAAATTAAAACAATTAGAGCTTAAAAAAATTGTAATGTTTACATTCCCCTACATAAAAAATTTGTCAGATGCGGAAAATAATTATAGATTTAATTTAAATATGACTCTGAATTTATTCAGTCAGTATAATAATAATTTTAATGTAATTGACTCTAACAGTATTGTTAGTAAAAATGTATATACTTTTACTAATGGTAGATATTACCTGCCTCAGTACTATAAGAGACAGATAGTGAATTCACTATCATATTTTTTATTAACTTCAGCCAAGAACTTGGCTAAACAAACTGACTCTATTGAGCAGTATAATAATATTATGACATTGGAATCCGTTCCAAGCTATTTAAATTAGATATAGAGACAAAAGAGGTATCCTCTTGCAAATATAAATACATAAATAATGATTTTAACATGCCTCTTATAACATTACCATTAGAGTCAAATAAAAAAAATTGTGTTCAGAAATGCCCTCAAAATAAATGTAATTTAAATAAATTAAAAAATATTAACCTGGTGCATCAAAATAGTAATGGACTATCAAAGGGCAAACAATTAGAGATGGAATTATTCATGAATTCAAAACAAATTGACATTTTGTGTATTACAGAACATTGGCTTGAGGGATGTGAACTCATGTTTAGTTTCAATAATCACCAGGTTGGTAGTTCATTCTGCAGAGTCAACACAGTACATGGGGGGTCACTGATTCTTTTAAATAAAAGTTTAAAATTTAAAGAACGGAAAGATATTGTGTCTCTCTCTGTAGAATGCATAATAGAACTATCATGTATAGAACTTGAGCAACTCATTGTGGTATGTGTATACAAACCTGGTTCCTCAGCTTATGATAGATTCGAGGAAATCATGGATGAAGCCTTGAACAAATTGAGTCGGTCAAAAAAATACTTGATTGTGTGTGGAGATATTAATATTGATCTTCTTACAAAGAATAGTGAAACTTATAGAATCTTAAATTTATTTAAATCACACAATCTTTTCAACTTATTTATGGAGCCTACTAGATTCTGTAAAACAACGGCAACCTGTCTAGACAATATATATAGTAATCTGGTACCTGTAAGTAAGAAAGTTATTGCAAACTTAGATTCAGACCATTGCGGGCAAATAGCTTGCTTCAAAATTGTCACAGAACAAGTCAGTAAACGTAAAATTATATGTCGACCAGTAACTGCTGACAGATTGAAACGTATAGAAATTGAATTATGTTGTAAACTTCCTTTTTTATCACTGGATATGCCACGAAATGATATGTATAATTTATTTTTTGAGTCATTTTGTAACCAATTTAATAAAATTTTCAAAACCAAAGAGATCACCGTTACTGTTAATCCAATGTTTAGCGAATGGGCCACTGCAGGAATACACAAAAGTAGGCAAAAATTGTATGAGCTGTACTCAGAAAGACAGTTTAATAGAACGGAATCTTTTCAAAATTATGTCAAGTCATACTCAAAAATTTTTAAGCAGGTTTGTCAAACTGCAAAAATTAAATATATTAGTTCTCAAATATATAACAGTACTGACAAAGTCAAATCTACTTGGAAAATTATAAATGCAGAGACTGGCCGAACAAAAGCTTTAGCAAATAATTATAAACTTAAAATTGATGGTAAATTTATTAGCTCGGACTCAGATGTTGCGAATGAATTTGAAAAATTTTTTACTCGAATTCCAGTAGATTTGACAAGCACTTTAGGCTCTTCCACCCCCATTGCAGAATCCTTGTTGAAAGAAAATGTTCCTTGTTGTAATACTGTATTTAAATTTAATTATGTTACTAAACGGGACATCATAGACACTTTTAAATCGTTGAACATTAAAAAAACTGCCGATCTTTGGGGAATATCTGTATATATGGTAAAGAATGTTATTGAAATAGTTGCTACACATTTAGCCTTAGTTTTCAACAACTGTATTGATAGTGGTGTGTTTCCTGATTTGATGAAACTTAGCAAAATAACTCCATTGTTTAAATCTGGTAGTACTTCAGATCCCTCTAACTTTCGTCCAATATCCGTACTATCAACATTCAGTAAAATTTTTGAAAAAACCGCGCTTAAGCAATTACAGAAATATTTTAGTAATAATAACTTACTACACATTAAACAATTTGGTTTTACCCGCGGACGGTCCACGACTGATGCTGGAATAAAATTGTTAGAATCCATTTATGAGGCCTGGGAGGAGTCGCAGGATGCCTATGGTGTTTTTTGTGACTTATCAAAGGCTTTTGACTGTGTCCAGCATCAGACGTTAATCAGGAAATTACACTATTACGGTATCCGTGGTACCGCTTTGGATTTTCTCACTTCTTACCTAAGTGACAGGATTCAAAAGGTGGTCATCAATGGAGAGCAGTCGCCTGGATCATTTGTAACAATGGGGGTGCCGCAGGGCTCAATATTGGGTCCATTTCTATTTCTGGTATATATTAATGACCTCCCTCACCTTGTAAGACGCGACCATGAGATAGTCTTGTTTGCAGATGACACGTCTTTAATATTTAAAGTTAAACGTGGACAAATTAATATTGACGAAGTAAACATTGCACTCTCCAAGGTCGTTCACTGGTTTGGCGCCAATAATTTGTTGTTAAATGAAAATAAAACAAAATGCATTAGATTCACTATGCCAAATGTTCAATTAGCTAAAGCCAAAGTCCGGGTTAGGGATGAGGAAATAGAGCTGGCCAATCAAACTGTATTTCTGGGTATAACTTTAGATTCTAAGTTACAATGGGGTCCTCATATTGAATGCCTATCGAGCAGACTCAGTTCTGCAGCATACGCCGTAAAAATGATTCGTCAGTTAACAGACGTAAAAACTGCACGCTTGGTCTATTTTAGCTACTTCCACAGTATTATGTCGTACGGGATACTACTGTGGGGAAATGCCGCCGATATTGGCTGCATTTTTGTGCTGCAGAAGAGGGCTGTTCGGGCGATCTATAGGATGGGCTCCCGAGAGTCTTTAAGAGAAAAATTTAAAGAAATTGGTATTATGACTCTACATTCACAATATATTTATGAAAACCTACTGTATGCGCATAAGTGTAAAGATATTAAATTCAGAAAAAATAGTGACTATCATAATTACAATTTAAGAAATAAAGACAAGCTAGCAATGCCCAGGCATAGGCTCCATAAAATAAGCAACTCCTTTACAGGTCACTGTATACGAATGTATAACACGCTGCCATGTAACATGCATGACTTGTCAATAAATAAATTTAAATTTTTAATTAAAACTCAGTTATGCAAAAAGGCTTATTATAGTGTTAAAGATTTTTTGAATGATAAGGCAGCGTGGACCTAAAAGAAATGAATTGCTCGTTCTCTGAATCGTTTTGTAATATGCACAATTTGTAAGACATTTGGCGATTTTATAAGAGTTTTGGCACATGAGTTTCTTGCCCGATTCTTCTCATGTTAGCCCCTACGTTCGGAATCGGGTCGCTCGTGGCGATTACATGCGCGGCATCAACTCCGCGGATGTACTTGCCGCTAGCGCACGGGCTATCTTTATTATAAAAGAATATTATCTTGATTCTTCTATGTAAAATTGACGATTTTAAGTGCCCGCAAGGGCCTATGAAATAAAGTTATTTTGATTTTTGATTTTGATTTTGATTTTGATGCCGCGCATGTAATCGCCACGAGCGACCCGATTCAAAGTGACGTAGTAGTTCAAAGCTGCATCGGTGACAAGCAGTAAACGCAACATGACTTGTGTGCACGGGTGCGTTATTGTGCAAAAGGAGCACACCTTTGTAGCTTTCCTCTTCTCTCTCTTTCATTGCTTCTTTTAATCGATCTAGTACGATAGCGCAGTATTTCACCCGTTACTGAAATGCCAAGTTCCTTATAATCAATCAAAAGAATATCTTCAGCATCCCGAAAGATGGTCGCCATGATCTTTGCGGTCAACTGAGACACTTAATTTTTTTTAGGAGGCACACCCCCTTTTTTGTGCCACTGCATCAACTCTTGCTTTGGCTCAAGTTCATAATGGTGAACCTAAGTTTCATCACCGAGTCATAACTACTTTCTTTTGCGATAACTCAAGAACTAATGACCCAATTAAGCTGAAATTTGGTATATATAGTAATTATGAGTCACTCAATTTGCGACCACTTGGATGAGTAACGTCATCCCTCGCACCCCCTCCATTCCGTAAATTTTTTAGCCTCCCCTTGTGTACACAAGACAATTAAAGCAATGTTCAGTGACATAATAAACCGGCCAAGTGCGAGTCGGACTCGCGCACGAAGGGTTGCGTACAAACTTTTAGGTAAATTAAAAATCACGTTTGTTGTATGGGAGCCCCTCTTAAATATTTATTATATTTTAATTTTATTGTTAATTATTACAGTAAATATACAATTGAGTATTTTGTGAATATTTCAAGTGCCTACCTGTTGCCATTATTGATATCGAGCAAAAAAGGGCAAACAAATCGCGAGACCTAATAACATAATTTGTGAAAATTTTAACTGTCTAGCTATCGTGGTTCTTGAGATTAAGCCTGGTTACAGACAGACGGACGGACTGACAGCGAAGTCTTAGTAATAGGGTCTCGTTTTTACTCTTTGGGTACGGAACCCTAAAAACGGACAACACAATACAAATGTTTAAAACTCAAGAAAACCCATGTTAAAACAAACAAAGTTGAGCTTTATTGTGCTCTACTAAGGTTGTAATTTACTTTACAATAAACGTACAGTAAACGTTTAACATATTTTATTAAGAAAATACAAAACTCATATTGCGTGAGAATTATGGACAAATCCCATAGGTACATAAGAACTCTACGGTAAAAATTGACAGTATTGTAAAAAAGAAAATATAAACTTTTTTTCTTTGACGCTATTCTTTTTTTTCATGTCACTGACAGTTTAAAGCAGTCGCGTTATTGTTACGTATTGTAAATTATCATTCTGTTTAACTTAATATTAAAATGATGAGTGTAAAACTGGAAGGAGCCGAAGTTGAGGTTGATGTAATCAGGTTAGATTCGGATTCAATTAAAGAGCATTTACGTTCTACAACGGCGATGCTGTGCGAGATACTGAATGGCGGCAACAGCGCGATCAGTGCAAACGAAAAAGATAGTGACGAAGAAAAGGAGTGTATGAGAACAGAGAGTCAAAAGGGCATTCCTTGCCAAAGCTGCGGAAAGTTCTATAAGAGCGCGAGCACCTTAACCATCCACTGTCGGCTGAAACACCCAACTGATACGAAGGGCGCATCTTGCGAGGTGTGTGACAAAAAGTACGCTTCTTTACTGAGTCTGAAAAAGCATGTGCGTTACATGCACCAGTACGATCACCGGTGCCAAGTGTGCTATCGAACGTTCCCATCAGTGAGTTCCTTACAACAGCACGGAGAAACATGTGTGAAGTCCAAAACGTCGTGTCCCGTTTGCAATAAAATATACAATTCTACATTGTCGCTCCGGAACCATATCAAATACAAACACCCAAAGGAGAAGGCTCATTTATGTAACGTGTGCAGACGTACTTTCACATCGAGTAGAGGACTGTCGAACCACATGGCAAGTATACATCCAACAGGAATAAATTGCAGACAATGCAATATGACTTTTAACTCTATGGCAACGCTGCACAGCCATTTCCTTGGTAAGCATTCCGCACACAGTGCACGTTGTGTTTTCTGTCGAAAAATGCTGGCATCTTACGGGAACTTGGCTCGACACCTGACTAAGGCACATGATATAGCTGCTATCTCCGATGGCGAGAAATAGCGGTGTGGACTTTGCAACTCGGCTTTTAATTCGGCAAACGACCTAATCCAACATGTCATGACAATTTGTTTCCCACCTATCAATAGGGCTACTTATTCTTGTAATTCATAAATAAATAATTTAAAAGATAAATTTTGTTTTATTCATAAATGTATTGTAATTTAATACATTTTTAATTACGAATTATTTGCATTGCATTGAATCAAAATTAAATAGCACTACTAATTATAACTAACTTTTATACACTTGTTAGCTCTAAGATACGTGTAAAAAAATTAAAATCTAATTTGACAATTGGTTATGATACATAATACTTTAAAATAAAATTGGTATTTACATTATCATCACTGGCTGCAATAAGTTAAGAGAACTTGTGATTTATATTTGTAAACAGTCACAATTAAAAAACTAATGACCGAACGTCCTTGTGACCGCGAAATATGACTCGTAAAGTATCACATTGGCTTGAAAACAATATATATTAGGAAACGAAAAACCATTACAACTTAAAAAAAACTACACGAAAGGCATTGGGTCGAAGTAAAATCAGTAGGTACTAAAATAGACTAACGATTCAATATCGAACGTTCTATTATATCATAAACATATTCAGAGAAAATACTAGTTAGCAGTTACTGAAGTAAAGGAAGCTTTGTCTTCCTGGAAGTAAGTAAAAAGGTTTTAAAATACGGCAACTTTAAATTTATTGTGGGAATAAAATTTGTTATTTTCAATTTAAAACAGTAATATAACACAGTTACCCGAATTATAGACCATAATAATTATGTAAAATCGTTTTGAAATAGAATAATAGTCATAATAATATTTGTTACAATAACAGAAATTATCCTAGCACAAAGTAAGCACTATAAGGCTTGTGTTATGTATACTAGGGTAACAGATAGACCTACATAAATGATACATACACATTTATTTATTTATTATTTTTATATAAATACACTCAAATCGACTCAACGTGTAAGCCCGCATATAAATGAACTTTTTTCCCTGAAACAAATAACATCCTATAAAAGTTTATACATTATTTAAAAGCAATTTTAAACTAAAATCAATATTTCCAATATTCATTGTTTTGCCGATTTCACAATGAAGTCGAGACAATAAATAGGTCATCTCTTTTTGAAGTGAACCGGTGGCAGCTGGTATTTGGTCTACGACTGAAGCCTCCAGTCTCCTGAAATCATCTGTACACTATGGATACAGCAGACTGGCTCAAATGGAGCTGAACATCGACTGTACGCTGATTCAGACCTTGTTGCAAAAAAGCAACAACTTGAGGGGCTTCTTCAGGCGTAGTGTTCATAATGACGTCAAAACAATGGATGTAATTTGCGGAGATATGTTGGAGTGGCTTTTACAGGGGGTGGTAGCAGCGCAACTCGTTAATATTGAAGTGAGTATTTTTTCTTTACGGGCATTTAAATTGTGGGGATCTGGAAATACAGTGAATTTTGTATTGGTATTAATATTAATTTAAGGCTTATGTATGGGTTTTCAAACGATTTTAAATATTAGAACTAAATAAAATATTTTATGAAAAATACAAATCGTGATGTGGTAGCGTACGTGTTGAGTCGATTTGGTTGCCCGCGAGTGTATATATAAATTCATTCAAGCAATGTCCAAACGTGCCTTTTAAGTACGTAGGAACTTGACATCCTATCCATCTATATTATTTATAAATATAAGATGTAGGTAAAGCTGAATGTGTAACTTCACCCCTACAAAATAACTGTTAAACATTTTAAATTTAATTTCATATTTTAAAAATACCTGTTTACACTAAATAATTTGGAAGTACAGAAGTAAGTTAGTATCTACACTCGAGAGCAATGAATCCGGGTCACTTAAAGAATCCTAAAAATCTCGGAAACTAAAAATGCTAGGTTAATGCAATAAATTGTATTTAATAGACAATGTAATACTCCTTAAATGAAGGTATTAAAACTTCTTAGTAATTGTAAAGTTATATCATAAAAAAATCAAATTTGAAAAAGGGCCACTTTCGAAGATGGAACTACGAAATTACAGCATTTGGTTTTGCTTTTGTTTGTAATCTGTCATTTATGTTGGTACATAAACCATGTTGATAGTGCTCTATATTCATTATTCAAGCTGAAATTATGTCGCTCACGCCTGAAGAATGCACCAGAATACTTACAATGCTGGAAACCGGCCGGAGTCAGCGCGATACAGCCAGGACTGTCGGTGTGTCGCTGTCAACAGTACAAAGAGTTCTCCGAAGTTACGAAGAAACTGGTTCTAACCTACGCAGACCAGGAACGGGCAGAACCAGGTGTACCACAGCACGAGAAGACCGATACTTGGTGAACACCATGCTTCGAAATCGCTTTCTCACAGGAACTGAACTCACCAATCAGTTTCGACGCCTCGGAGGAAGTAACCCAAGTGCATGGACAGTAAGACGTCGGCTTGCTGAATCTAACTTAAAACCCCTTAGACCTGCAAACGGCCCTAAACTGGAGCGTGGGCATCGTATTTCAAGACTAAGATATGCCCAGAGCCACGTAAATTGGAGTATTGAAGATTGGTCAAAAGTTATGTTCTCCGACGAATCAAAATTTATGCTCTACAAGCACGATGGAAGACACAGAGTGTATCGAAGACCAGGGGAAAGATTCAAGCAAGCATGCTTCGAAGAAAAAGTAGCCTACGGTGGTGGGTCTGTACTTGTGTGGGCCGGAATTTCTTCTGAAAGTCGCACAGAGCTGGTGATCATAGAAAACGGCTCTTTAACTAGCGTAAGATATGTGGAAGAAATCCTCAATGATCACGTTGGTCCATTTATGGTCAATTTAGGTGAGGATGCTATATTTATGCATGACAATGCCCGACCTCATACAGGTAGGATTGTGAATGACTACCTTCAAGAGATGAACATTACTCGTATGGAGTGGCCAGCGCGCAGCCCGGATATCAACCCGATCGAGCATGCTTGGGACGAGCTAGGCAGATGCGTAAAACAACGAAACCCTCCCCCAATCACGCTTCGTGAGCTCAAAATTGCTCTCACAGAGGAATGGGAGAATATTCCCCAAAATCGTATAAGGAATTTGGTGTACAGCATGCCAAACCGCGTAAACGCAGTAATGGAAGCACGAGGAGGCAATACGAAGTATTAAAATTCAAGAAAATCGTAATAAAGTTCAAACATTTCATGTTTCCTATTTTTGTTTTAAGGAGAGATCAGCAGTTTTTTTCTTTATGTAATTTTGTGTTAATAAAATGTATGGTGACTCATATTTTTTTTACTTTCATTTAAGGAGTATTACATTGTCTATTAAATACAATTTATTGCATTAACCTATCATTTTTAGTTTCCGAGATTTTTAACATTCTTTAAGTGACCCGGATTCATTGCTCTCGAGTGTATTTCAAGATTTCTTCTAGAATAATTTTAAAGTTAAATCTACAGTTGGGGCGTAGTACGTAAGCAAGTAAAGCAATAGCTGTCAACTTGGTAACCGCATGGATACAACCTTGGCCAACAGTTGGCCGCTTACTGGCGGTGTGTTGAACCTGCCCTTAACCGCAACCGCGCTCAGCACTGCGGGACCTAGGGCTATTACTTTTGCAATATCTCCTGTTTTTATTTTAAACCTTTATTTTTAACCAAATAACCAAACATATTGCGCCCCATCAATCTGTCCATGTGAGCTGACTCAGTCTACTATAAAGGGCAAGCTCACAGTTAGAGGGCGTTATAAAATTGTGTGCATTTTTGTACCAATAATAACTGCCTAATAAGTAGACTAATAACAAAAATACTAAAAATTATTTGCGAGTACGTTAAGGAATAATAATGGGTTAAAGTAATTCAGTTTAAAGATTTCTCTTTATATTATCAGTATAATTTTAAGTTTTATTTGACATATATTAAACTAATACTTTTAGGAAAAAAACCATCAGAAATATTAGACAACTTTTTTTTTATTTCCATGGAAAAAGGAATTTAATGCTGTTATTTTTCATTAAAATAATAAATAATACCCCTAACTTGCTTCTAGAGCCAAGAATTGTAAAATAATTAAAAAAAAAACTTTCTTTCAACGTAACTTTAAGAACGATGACAGCAAACTGACAGGATTTTATTATATTCTTAGGTGTCGATACAACTACCACAATACTATACTACTCGTAAGTTATTCGTGATAAGTAATCAGTCAGTCAAAATGACCACTTTTTTAAAGTTTACCTAGGTTTATTTAATCAATACCAATCAATATGTTTTTTCTACACCTTTAAGCAAAAGGTACAATTTTATTTGTGCTGTGTATGGTATATCACAAATTTTCTGTGGTGGCCTGTTACCACCTACTGTATTATGTAATAGTAGTTGTATTTAATAATATTACACATTATAAGAAAGTCTACTCGAACGTATTGTTCAGTATACACTATTTTCTACATAAAAAAATAATATATCACTAAGATACATTACAAAACCTTGACACCCAAAGATGATCCATTTGGTTTCAGGTCCAGTTACAAAATTCTTTTAATATGTTTTTACATCAGGCGTAAAAATTATACATTATTATTACGAAAAATAGTTTCTGGGATACGATGATAGAAGAAAAGACGTTGAAACGACAAAAATGGTTAAGAGACAATTTGAAATTTTTACTATTTTACATCATTTTTGGTTAAAAGCAATTGCATCATAAATAAACACCACCACCAATTTGAACAGACTATAAGCTTCACGATTATTAACATGATATAAACTACCATTTTGTTGATTAATCCACCTGTTTACGTATTGCTTTTTAACATTTAACGCAGCTCCAATCACAGCATGAGCGCAGCCAAGCAAATAGGATATGTACAAGAAACCATGCGCTTAATAGTCTAAGTTTTAATAGGTAATAAATATTTAAAACCCTGGCGTAAATTAACATGCAATAATAATTCAAACAAAGTGGACCAGAAAGTGTTTTAAATACCTCTATTCCTTTTGTTACAATTATAATTTATTAAAAGCCGCGACCTACAATAAAACCGCATGGTAACTTTGTTTGTGCCGAGCTTTAATTATGTACTAAGTATATTGCACAGCCCTGGACCATGCCCAGGGCATTGCATAGACAATTAGACCAGAATCAAGAATGACCACTGAAAGCTGTGAACTGCAAATAGATTGAGTATTTTCATAGCCCCTTTTATTATCCAGTATGTATGTTGCACAGCCCTTTACATACCCAGGGCATTACATAGACAATTAGGTCGGAGTCAAGAAAGACCATTGAGAACTGTAGAGTATATCATAAACTTTTGATCACTATGATATACTCTACAGGATCCATGCAATGCATACTACAAATGCCTAAAGCAGCTATATTCATGTCAAAAAGGAAGGACTTTCCAATTGATATCGGTTTCTGGAAACCTTTCGAAAAGTTGTGAATTTTCACATATTGTATTACCTATTTTTGTTATAATATTTCTACATGACTGCTTCTTATTTGGAAAATAAATGTAGTTATGTACACACACACAATCATATATATATCTTATATCTTTGTGTTGGAATTTTAGGTGAAAATCGTATGGAGAAATTGTACAGTTTTGTGTGGTTTGATATGCCGTTGACTGTATAATAACGCTTTAGTGAGTTTCATCGCATAACTTAAGGAACACAATTATTTCTGTTACGAGTACTGACTACTGACCACTCTTTCAGTAAACAAGGCGGCCGTAGCCCATTGGTTGAGATGTCAGTTTAAACCCAATCATGCGAGTTCTATCCTCGTTGATGTACTAAAGATCTGACCGTAACATCATCATTTAGCTTACCACGAGGGATTAACGGGAATAGTTATCATGTGTTTATTGCATTTTCTATAATCTTTCTTCTATGATCACAGGTAAAATAGCAAGTATATTTATTATTGTGCTGAATGGACAATACAATCGATTTCGTTTAGGAGTCCATAAACCTTTACTACAAATCAGAAATAGGCATACTTTAGTTGCTACGCTAGGCAACTGTAGCTTTTTTCCAATATTAATAGATAGGCAACTTTACTGTAGTACTTATTGTTTTACTGGTGTCAATCACTCCCGTATAGAGATGAAGGAGACTCAGTCTTTTAAGGCTTTTAATTAAAACTCGCTTTATTTTATTTTTGACGCCTCACGACTGACTCACAATCGTGACTCAGACTAACCTTATTAATCGAAGTCTTTTAACGTAAAACGCTCAGCAGTTACTTAAACAACTCAACGGACTTATAAGACTGGGGAGTCACCTAATCTCAAAAAAAGTTGCAGATTAAGTGATGACAACAACAGAGCGTCAATGTGTCTATTATCTTGGATGTGTTTTCTGTAGTTATATTGTTTTTTTTTTCATTGTGTTGATTTTTTGATATTGTTTTGTTTATAATCATAATATCTACCTAAAATAGAACAAAATTTAAATGAGATTTTTTTTTTATAAACTGTTAATGGGATAGTCGTTGATTATCCATTATATAGAAAGCTTCACTAAATTTAATAAAAAAAAATTTCATTACAACCTAAACGCTTTACTCGAACGCCATCTCTTTTGTAAAACACTGTCCTTTAAGTCGTTTTAGTCTACTAGAGTTATAAATTCAGTGACTGAGTCATATTAATTAAGACTAACAGTTACAGTCTTAATTGTCGAGCAAAGTCGTATAAAAAGAGGCTAGTATTATTTTAAACAACTTAAAGGACAGTCTCTATCATCACTACTCCCGTGTCAATCCCGTAGGCGTAGATAACAAAATTGGCAACTGTGATTTCAAGCCACCCTATTAATGGGGACCTCCGGCCTGCAGTGCATGTCGTTCGGTTGGCATGATGATGACGATGATATATTTTAATTGGGTTAAATTATTGATAACCATCATAGATCTTACAGAGTGACAACCCTGGTGTGTACGGAAACGAACATCCGCCGCACCGACTGGTGAGTGCGACCCAATGGGAGCGAACCGCACTGCGCGCCCGCAGGTGTCGCCTCAATTGTGTCAAATAATAGCTATGACTCCAGCTCCTTTTGTGATGAGTGTGGTTATCATTATCATAATATATAAAAACTATAAGATAGTTGATGACAAAGCAGTAACACAAGTCTTACTTGTAGATCACAAAACAATTCTCGTACATACGCATTGCTATCTATTAATAGTTAACTAGAACCAGATAAACTGATACCTACCTGAGAATGCCATAAAATTACATGTAAACCAGTGTCATTCCGTTGTCACGGGTGGTTTTTCAGGGTTAGGATTACTTTATCATTTTAATATTAAAATACTATTACAAATAATTTTGATAAAAAAACGTATATTTACGGCATTTACCATGAATATAAATTCTAACCATTTAACTGATTCACACATGTCTGTACAGGACGGTTTGATATCTCTATAACGCTGGAATATTCGCTAATAAATAAACCCTTATAACATTTCATTGTAACAATGAAACCCTGCCTAGAGCAAAAATTTAAAATATAAGTGAAAGGTGCGCACCATAGGTTACGCATAAAAAAATTTACACGTTATATTTTTTAATACGGGCGCTTTATAATAAATCAATTCTTAAGGAGTAAACTCCAAAAAAAAAAAACGATAAATGAGAATTAAGTTTACCTAATTATTATTTAATTACATATCTAAGAAATAAGTAATATACGTCTGAGCTTTCCAGAGAGCAATAAAATCTATGTATTTACTGAAGTTTTCAGTAAATGTGCAGAGAAAACCAATACTTAACTCACTAATTTATCAACGAAAAGCTGTTTAGAATTTAACATCTTTAACTATGTGTAACTTTTTGAACTAGGTGTATTGTAGCACAATGGTTTCATTGAACTGGGTATCAAATTAGGCAGCTGAGTAGTTTACTTCAGTCATACTAAAGATTTCAAATAATAAACATTATCATAAAAATGAAAACCGGTAGAAATGTTAGGAACATCATAGCTAATAAAATGTTAGAAGTCCCTAACTATTACATGTACTCTAAAAAGTTATTCTAGCTCAAAAGTCCAAATTATCGGTTATTTGCATTTAAGTGAAAACCGTAAGTTTTATCATAAAAATAGGTTAGACCGAAATTGCACATCGTCCAAATGTCTACAAAAATTATCCTTATACTTTTTTCCCCAAAATAATTTTTGAAAAATTATTTTAATAGTTGAAGAAGGCATATTTTGCATTATTAGTACGCAGTTACGCACACATTTCCGTGGGCATATTCCACGATCTATTGTGATTAAATATTACTTATTAAATATTTCACTATAAAATATTAAATGTTGTGATCAGAAATGATGAAAGCGGAATAAATTAATAGTGACAATCATCTTATAATTCTACGTCGTCTTCTTCTTCTTCTACTTGCTGAATATTTGTAAATTGTTCTAATAATGTAGTAGTTGTATCCTCATCGATATCTTCATTCGTTGTATTAAATTCAACATTAGAGGTTCACTGGCTTTGACAATTCGTACATATTGGTGGACAAAATAATCCGACCTTTTTACAGACACCAGTTTTGCACTGCAGCCTAAATGAGGTTTCAGTGCAATAAATGGTGTTCTGGAGTTTTTCCGGCGCAGGTGGAAGTTTTAACTGGCTCCAAAATAATCTAGTCGATTGCCTAGCCATACCTGGACTGGGTAATATACTCGATATAAGTGTCGATAATAGTAGGGCAGCCCACGATGCTAAATCGGGATTTACTCGAGCGTCATAGGGACCTGTTTGGTTGTGAAGCTTAGATGGTAAAATGAAAAAAATGTAAAAAAAATGAAAAGGATTTTCAAAAATATTAAAAAAGACTGTTGCATGGACATACTTGAGTGCGTCAGATATTAATATCATCCATGTCCTACGTATTTTTATAAATGTACGTATGTTAATCTGATTCTTTCCATGGTGGGGGTGGTCATACGGTAGGGTTGAATATGTAAAAAAAAAATCGAGCGCGTCAGTTTTTCTAAGGGGATGTTAAGTGAAACTAAGAAAAAGCTGTTATATAATAATCTGACGATTTGGATGTGACGGAAACTCGCTGCCATTATTAGAATGTGCGAAAAAATCGTTATTTTGAAATACTCAAGCGCGTCAGACTAAGATACAGTGAGGTGCACAACTAAGTCAGTGTAGTGACATTTTATATTATATTAAATATAGGTAATCGTATTTATTAAAATCTTTTCAAATCATATGTATTATTATTTAAAACTGTTATTTGCTAGCTACTTAAAACATATAAATAATGTCCAGTATCTACGTTTTAAAACTTTAATATAACTAATATTGATTGACTCACTTTTGCACCGTATTTACAAACGTCTTTGCGTTCACGTATAAATTTGTTTAAACTTGCTTAAATTTGTCGGGATTATACTGTAAATGAACAATTTCGCTTTGTGTATTACTCAGTCTTATTCGATACATCACAGTGAACGGTTTAACTTAATACATTTCTTTTGGAAACATTCATGAAACCGATTGCAAAAAATATTAAAGAATCTGTTAAACAGTTGTTAAAAAATGGAAAATCGACAAGATACATTGCTCAAGAATTAACGATAAGTCAATCAGCAATACAAAAAAATACTTTATAAAAAAAAAACTTTAAAAAAACCACGTTTTACTACGGGTTATAGATGTACTAAAAAGGAGAAAATATTTTTTTACAAATGGACTAAAAAGATAAAAATAAATTTTTGGTAATAATGAAAATTTACGATACAAATATTCTAAAATTTGTTGAATATTATGTATTGTTTTGAACATTCATACGCAGAATTTGAAAATATTCCAAAAAATTAAAACGTGGTGCGTAATTTAGATCAACAGCGTTATTGATATTATATTAATATTTTCATTATCTTTCCTAAATCCCTTCCTAACTAAACCAATGCAATAGTAATGCTGTGGATGGCATTGAATAGTTTTTCAAGTATAATGCGCACCATGTTTTAATTTTTTGGAATATTTTCAAATTCTGCGTATGAATGTTCAGAACAATACATAATATTCAACAAATTTTAGAATATTTTCATTATTTCATTATTACCAAAAATTTATTTTTATCTTTTTAGTCCATTTGTAAAAAATTATTTTCTCCTTTTTAGTACATCTACAACCCGTAGTAAAACGTGGTTTTTTAAAAGATTTTTTTTATAAAGTATTTATTTAACTCTTTTTAGTTTTAAATTATCTGAATTGTGTCTACTTAGTTCTTCAATATATACATGTAATATATATCAAATATCCAGACACACCACATGGAGGTTAATTTAATTAAAGCCTAATTAAGTGGTTTTAGGATGTAAAACTGATTAAATATGAAATTATTAGGTGAAACAAGCCTGTATACAAAATTTCAGCCAAATCGGATAAGAGGAAGAGGTCGAAATAAGGATCTCAAATTTTGACGACAAACCAACAGACAAACCAACAGATAGACAAGTGAAGTTAAGTAAAACGTGGTAAAAATAGAGCCAAATGTAAATTTCCTTTATCGGCTATCCTATCCTATACTGGTGGTGGCAATATTAAATTGTGGGCTCGTTTGACAGCTTATGGGGTTGAACCAATTTACAAAATCGAAGGAAATATGGATGGAAAAATGTACCAGAATATCCTTAAGACACATCTGTTGGAAACTGTTGATAATATGCCGTACCCTGTTAATGAGGTAATATTCCAGCATGATAATGAGCCAAAGTACACATCGAAAATAATTAAAAATTGGCTAAATAGCAAGAGTTTGAAGTCTTGCTTTGGCTTTCTCGGAGTCCGGATATCAATCCTATTGAAAATTTGTGGGCATACTTGAAAAGCGTGCCTTTAAATGAATATAAAGCACCACCATCCAATTTAAACATTCTATGGGAACGTGTCCAAGAACAGTGGTACCAAATTCCATCTTAGTACTGCGAAAAACTTGTAAAAAGTATAGAAAACAGGTTGCGTGCGGTTAGAAAAAGCAAAGGGTCTCAAATATTGGCATTATAATATAATTACTTTTTATAACTGGTGCAAAAGTGAACCAATTGTATTTGCGATAATTATAAAAAAAAATATGTTTAAATTTATCGGACTTTTTTAATCAAAATACTAAATAAATATTAGTAGTTTATGATACTGTTGCATAATAAGGGTTCTTATAACATGAGTGTGTTTTAAAAAAACGAGCCGTAGGCGAGTTTTTTTATAGTATCACACGAGTGTTATAAGACCAAGTTATGTACAGTGTCATACACTACTTTATCTACTCTCATACTATATTACGTAAAACAATGTTGCAAACAAAACCAAACTTTGTTTAATATTGAAAAGATTTTTTAAATGTCAAATGTTGGCGCCAAGGTGCAAACATCGATTGTGAATGCGTGTTGCGTCGTCGCGGACTCGTTCATTGAAACCTTTTTAAAGTAGAGGTTCAACCTCCTTGGTCCAGCTGGAGGTTGTATAGGTGTATCGTTATGATTAAAAAGTTATATTATGATACAGGTGTCCATACAAGACCTGTATCGTAATAAAACTTTTTTTTTTATTATTTTTGGCCTGTACGTAATGTTTGTCATAAGCATTTTGTTTTCAGTTTTAGAATCTGTGTATTATAGTATCAGAGTAGATAAAGTTTTTATTGACATATTTTTTTTATTATATAACAATCAATCCTACTTTTATTATGCTATTTTTTATGAAAATGTAAAGTACTGACTCAGTTTTGCACCTCACTGTATATATGGTTCATCTTTATGCCCTAGACGTGCTGTCTCATAATCTGAACATTATCTGGAGGGATTCGCCTAATCTGACAATTAAGAAAATATATTTATTTCTTTAAATTATTGAACTTAATTAATTCAAAAGCTCAGAAAATAGCATTGTTTTAAGTAGAATACTTTTATTTCTAAGAAAATAACTATAAACAATTAAATTTGTGAGCCGAAGTAACAAATGAATTTTGTTTCTTCGGCTTGTGGAAATCGTCAGATCATATATTTTTCGTAATCTTTGAATTATTCATTTCAAAATAAATAAAATAGCCACGCTTGAGAATGTCGAGATTGAGAACTTTGTAGCCCTCCTTCTTTTTTACGTCACTTGCAAATTGTCAGATTAGTGAAATATACACGTTTTAGCATGTAACTCACCCTTCCTTAATCTGACGCGCTCGAAAATTTCAGATGATCAATTTTTTTTTACTAATCTGATCCTTTATCCTTGACGGGCGGCCATATATATGGGCCAAATATTTGGTGGAAGTACTTAACCAGGTACAAGGTATCTCGCTGTATATTAATCTGCCGCGCTTTAGTAAATCCCGAAATCCCCGCTTGTGCTCCCCTACTATAAGCAGAAGCTGATGTTGAAGGAAGACTAGATAGTTGTACGCTGTATTTTTAACAAAATTTAAATATTTGTACTTGTCTAAACAATTATTCTTTTTTGGAGCTCTATTAATAGCAAAACGAAAAAATCCCGTTTGAGACGAGAACTTGTGGAGAAGAGTTAATCTCTTTAAATACTTTAGCACAGTTGATCTAATATTTTTTTTTTCAAACATTTTTAATACTCGAGTTTTACCCCGTTTGTAAATTGGTGATGTTGTGTGTCAGCCAGTAATCGCATGTTAAAATAAGATATGATCTTGACATTTCGGACGGTAAGATAAACTTTTTGAAGAAGTTGTTGAGCCTTTTGAAGCTTTCAGAAGTAAATAATTTTATCAATTGGAGTTCGGGCAGTTAGTAACATTTAAAAGTCAATATTTTCACCAACAACGAAAGTTTAATTTGTGGTATTATTTAGTGTATATTCTCTGGTCATATAATGTGTAAGTATAACCTATATTTTTACATACATGAAACGTCCGAGAATGTATATAGGCGGTGTAAGAAGCTAAATCTATATAATACGCACATTTATAGATTTAGCTTCTGCAACTTTTAATATTGCAATTTCTCAGAAATGGTGATGCTTAGGGAAAAGGTTTTACAACAATTTTTGTAGACAATTGCACGATCTACAATTTCGGTTCGACCTCTTTTAATGATAAAGCTTAGTTTTCCATTAATATACAAAAAAACCGATAATTTCAAACTTTGACCTTGAATAATTTTTGTAGCGTATATGGGATCGGTGGGGACTTTTGACATTTTATTTGTTATGATGTTCCTAACATCTCTACTAATTTTCAGCTTTATGCGAATTTTTGCAAACCTACTATTTTTATTTTACTTAATTTAACCGGGCTAAGTTCATATGAAATCATTTTATTAACATATATCTATAAATTATTCAGAATTGTGAACGCAATAGCGAGTGTTCTGCACAAACATGGTTATAAATAGTTCGTCCTACCCCATTTGGACTCAAGAAATCTCACAAATGGCCTATCAATATGAATGTAGAGGAATAGGAGTAGGAACCCTAGTAGAGGAATAAAGGCGTCTATTGTTTAAAAATCATTGTTACCAAATAGAATTTCATGTTATATAAACACATGAGCAAACTAGGGGGTATAGTTATTTATAAATAAATATTTGCGAGGAGGTCGGCAGGTACTAATTTATAGATAGCGTTTAAAACTATTACAATGGATGGCTATGACGTATCGTTTCGTTTAGTCGACATTTGGCAGATTTTACTTTTGACATCAGAGTCTAGCTATTATTGACAGATTTTGTTGGACAGTAGATGTAGAACATTGAACTGATTCTACATTTGACAGTTTCTTTATTTGACAGATTCTAAATTAAAGTGCGAAAAGTATACCTTACTTTTGTTTGTATTAACTGCGACGAAATTTAAGAGTTAATTTCTGACAACTTTGGTAAGTTGATTGGGCAATTTGAGTTGATTAGCGGATTTCTTTAGGAACTTTAAAGGAATTTAAAAGATTAACTGTGTTTTTTTTTTATATATTTATTATTTTAACTAAATACAACTATCATTATTAAGCTATTTTATTAATTAAATCTCGGAATAAATTAATTATTTTATTTGACTTAATATCCACAGCACGTAACAATACAAATTGGGAGTAATATTTGAATTAAACACTTTTTTACGGATTTTGCGCATAAATTACTTTATTTTATATTTAATCCTGACGTTTCGACTCCTTTACAGGATTACGGCTCCGTACAATCCGATCACCGTCCGATCACGAATCGGGATAAAATATGCACAAAATCCGTAAAAAAGTGTTTTATTCAAATGTGTAATGTGCGCGAAAGTGTAAGAACTAAATATGGGAGTAATATATTAAGAAACATAACATCATTACTTTAACAACTAGGTTTAATTAAGCGAACCGAGGCTGAACTATAATTTCATTGTTAACCGCAATATGTAATTTATAGCCAAATAAATGATTTGGTTTACTTGATGAGCTTTTCATTTCGCGGTGAGCCGGCTATTCAAATGTCAGTATTTAATTTAGTCACTATATTCCCTATTAAAGATCAATTGTTTGAACCTTTAAATAAACTATAGCCTTTCACATATCATTCGTATATATTTTAACAAAGGAAATAAGTGAATAAAATTAAAAGTAAAAAACCGTTTAAAATCAAGCTTTTATTTAAATGCGTTAAAAAGAAAAAAGTAAACTTTTACTATCGACTTATAACGTAATTACAAAGCTTGTCGAGATATTTAGGTACTTTTATTTACTTTATCTACTCTAATACTATAATACAAAGATTCTAAAACTGAAAACAAAATGCTTATGACAAACATTACGTACAGGCCAAAAATAATAAAAAAAAAAGTTTCATTACGATACAGGTCTTGTATGGACACCTGTAACATAATATAACTTTTTTATCATAACGATACACCTATACAACCTCCATCTGGACCAAGGAGGTTGAACCTCTACTTTAAAAAGGTTTCAATGAACGAGTCCGTGACGACGCAACACGCATGCGCAATCGATATTTGCACCTTGGCGCCAACATTTGACATTTAAAAATTTGTTGTTATATTCAGCGTTTTATTTGCAATATTGTTTTACGTATTATAGTATGAAAGTAGATAAAGTAGTGTATGACACTGTACATAACTTGGTCTTATAACACTCGTGTGATACTATAAAAAAACTCGCCTACGGCTCGTTTTTTTAAAACACACTCGTGTTATAAGAACCCTTATTATGCAACAGTATCATAAACTACTATAGTTTAAAAAAATTAATACTTAAATACTTAAAATCAATAACATAAAGTTAGTTAATCTACTTGTTTATCTACACAAGTAAATCTCGCGACAAGCTTTTATATCATATAAATTGTGTTATGACGTTGTAAGTTGATAGTAAAAGTTTTACAGTAAAAGTTTATTTTTATTTTTAGCTCATTTAAATAAAAGCTAGTTTTTTAACTATACTTTAATTACTTAAGGTTACTATTAACCTGCGATAGGATTAATTATACCTAAATGATTACGTAATTTAAAGTTAAAAGGATTTTTTTTTCAGCCCAAATATAAAGCAATTTTGTAGTTTTGTATTATTTACTAATAGAAAGCAACGCTTATAGTTTTTCTACTGTTCCAATCTTGGCGCGTGAACACGCGCAACGTACTCCAGACCGGTTATTAGAAATGGGCGTCGACGACGACGTCAACGAAACTAGACTGTCCATTACCGTCCATCGACCAGTCGATCAACTAGTTGAATTCGACTAGTTAACGCGATTAACGGCAGACGTTTAATCGACTGCGCACGGTGTCTATGGGCGCGACGCAAAGTCGGTGGTCTATGACCAGTTCTCCCTTTGATTCAACAGTTGAATAAACTGCAGTTACTTAAAAATTCAAAGATATTCTAATGAATTCGTAAACCATTTAAAATAAAATCAATGTTTTGCCAGGATAGGACTGGCTATTTACTGGGACATTTTACAAATATTTTAATAATATCGTATTTCAGGCCTATTAAGCCTCAAACTTGATTTTATATATCTGTACACTTTTATGTATATTTTTATTAGCTATATTACGGATTATTTGTTTATATTTATCAGAATGCTCTTCCTTTTTCACTTTCACAGGTCTATAAAAAAAACAACAAATATCAATTCCTTAGATTCAAATTGGTTTGCTTGATGTTACTATTTCAACGGACGCATGAACTTAAATATCTGTGTACATTTACGCGTCGTCGTCGTCGTGCTGTTAGTAGATAAGAACGCAGAGGACTCTCACTTTAGCTGACTATGAATTCGTTCGCGAACGAACTTTAGACGGTCGGAAGCGTCGATTGAACGTAGACCGTATAATAAACCCTTCGTTGATTCAACGCCCATCGCTACCGGTTATAGAATAACAGTCGTTTAAGGTACCTTTATGCAAGATGTCATACTGCATACAATTTAGAACAGCGACCAATCAACATGCGTCAGTGTGTTCCATATTTTAAAGATAAATCTATTGGCGATCTACAGTCGATAGTACTCATTGTGCTTCTGATCTACAACGTCTTTATTTACTAAACACAACACCTAACGTGCCCCGCCATATGCACTTGATAAATGTGATGAGTTTATTTAAAACATTCAATTAAAATCATTAATATCTATCATACACATTATAGAAACAACAGGACCCAATAAATTGTATGACAGATCTTTTTCTACTAAGCGGCAATTTTATTCTTTTAATTAAGATAGTTGTTTTATACAACACCGTTATTAAATCAATCATTACGAAACAAATAAAGAAGCATGATGGAAAGAACCATCGTCTTTAGCTAAATTAATAAAGGTAATGATTGCTTTTTACAATTCATCTCTCAACCATAACATTAATACTCTTAGACAAGGCATTGTTAATTTATTAAAATGCTTCAGAATTTCAACAAGTGGTTTGTTAATTAAACAATGTTTCTTAATCCATTTTCTATCAAATTGGCATGATGGGAGGCATCAATTTGCTTTATACACACGTAAACGAAAATAAACAAGTTCATTAACGAAATTGGGCAGTTTGATTTTATTTTCATGTAAAGTTAAGTAGAAGTTGTGATTATATGTTATTATTTTAAAAAAACATTTTGAACGTAAAATTTAAGCATTGAAATTGTCGCTATAAAACCTATAAAATCTTTGAAAAAAAAATTCAATCAGTTGGCAATTTTATTGTAAATCGTACAATTATAACTTAAAATAAAATATTAAAATAGGGATAATGTATAAATTTATTGTTGTTATATATAATATATCTGTTTTGTGTTAAAGTGTCATAAATAGTATTAACGTAAATGAAGAAAATGATTAATTTAATTCATCCTCAGGAATGATATAAAAGATGATGAATAATTGATTAAAACCTATAAACATTGTCGTTTTTCTATTCAAACCAAATTATTTTCTCCAAATCGACTCTTCAATTGATTATTTACCTATCTCGATTTATATCTGAGGCACTCCACCATGATGACCATTTGCCTCCCAATAAACTGAAGCCATAACCTTACTATATAGCCAACAAAATTTTATTAGCATTTGTGTTGGTTTATTCTTTTGCTTGCCTACATTGTAGTTTCGATTCTGGAGTATAGTGATGAACCCAGATTTCATCCAGTCTCATAAATCTGTGTGATGTTACGTCTGCCTATTTTCGATTATTATTATCTTAAGATTGAAACAAAACTAAACAAGAGAATTTAAACGTATTTGAACATTTCAAAACCTCATCTCGGTACTGTCGCGTAAACAGTGCTGGTGTTTACGCAATTCCACCCACTGACCTCATCGCGTAAAAGAGCTTGCAAAATCAACAGTTACACCGTTTCCCAAACTAATCTAAGAGATAACTTTTACTAAATTTAGTTGTTCCATATATCCAAATTATTTATAGAGAATACCCTCAAATTTGACTTTAACATTTTTAAATATACTTTCTTTATGGCGAATATAATTACTTTTTAAGGATATTATAATTTGATAAAATGAAAAGAGCAGTTAGCTTGACTAAAATAATAAAAAATAAAAACCTCGTCCTAACAGTGCTTTAATTTAGCACAACGAGCTTTTTGCCTCATGAAGATACAAACGCACATGTTAATTTTAATATTTAATAAATAGATATCCGTTCTGACAGTCACCAACATTAAAATTTAAACCGTTCAAAGTTTATTTAATCAAAAATAGAATGCTTACTGAAATTACTTATTAAATATTTTGTTTTTTATCAAATTACATTTCCCTGTTATACATATTAACCTAAGATTTTATAAAATATTTTGAGAAAATATGCTAGCATTCCGAAATTTTGTCCGATATTTACAGCTACGCCAATGCAAATAGTAAATATAGAATCATGTTCTCGAGACAATGAATCAGTATTGCTTTAACAACGATGGCGATATACGAGGGCCGACGATCGTTTAATTTGTTTTCGTTCTAAAGTGATTATTAAGCCATAACTACTTTATGATAAATGTACACCTAAAACGGTGAAAGATGGAGGCAAAATTGAGAACTGTGGCACAAACAGCTTTCAGAATATAACAATGACAAGTCTGTTACAACATTTATTAAATTTCATCCTCTTAAAATAGAGAAAGAATGTATGTTATTTCGATTCAGACAGTAATTTAATTATATCACGGTAAGCTTTTTCAAAAAGGCGTAAAATAGAGATTGAAACTTTGTATAGAAATATTATTCTTCAAGTTAGAAATAACCATTGCTCCCGTCTTCGAAATCCTCGCGTTTATCTGAAATCTGTGTGCCTTTTCTATAAGAATAAATAATAAAAATAGAATACTAATACAAAATATTAGTGAATATCTCCTCGGTCGTCTTGCTCTGTCCTTTCAATTGCGGCACCTTTCAAAGCGTCGCATTACTTAGTTCACAGTTGCTCATGTTACTATTCCTCCTGGTTTTGTTCTCGATACTTTCTGCTTCAACTACTCTCGCTTGCCAACTGGACTCTGATTCTCCCTGTGACTGATTTACCAGTGCTTGTGTTCAGGCTTTTTTCTCTTTGTGATTGGGATCTTTGTGCTGCAACATGAGCTATTCTTTGAGTGAATACGGAGAGATGCACTATTTTTATCGCGTTGCCCAAGGAAATGGTCGTTTATCGGCAAGGCTTTACCGAGAGTAACTGGATCGGCGAGGAGAACAACGGGAGCATTGCCCGGATAACACTATTCATAAATACTGACAATGCATTTATAGCGGGGCGAGTTCGTGGACGCATGGACGAGGTCGTGGTACAAGTGGAAAAAGATCCATCGACTAGTGCCAGATCAATCACAAGAACTTCAGTTATAAGGATTCTGAAGTCAGGTAAGTAAATTTTATTGTTTTTAAACCTCATAATTACGCCAATGTATTAGGCAGCTTGCCCACGTTGCTTGTGACTGCCAAAACCCACTTAATGGTGAAACTGAAAAAACTATCTTAGTCTTGAATTTACAACTGCCTTTTTTATGTTTTCTCAGAGGGTTACCACGCTACTCATATCCAACGCGTGCAACAATTACAACCTACATAATATGCAAAACTGCCAAATTTTGCCAAACAATGTTGAAAAAAACTCAAGACGACCCTAATTTTTTCGACAAAATCCTGTGGACAGAA
Organism: Calamotropha paludella; assembly: GCA_927399485.1. Classification (NCBI taxonomy): domain Eukaryota; kingdom Metazoa; phylum Arthropoda; class Insecta; order Lepidoptera; family Crambidae; genus Calamotropha; species Calamotropha paludella. The sequence goes on along the minus strand of OV656803.1, from coordinate 22,960,260 downwards.
GAATCGCAATTTGAAAGAATTCACTAGGGTTTTCAATATTCAGTCTATAGTTAGTGCATTGAAAACCCACACATGGCAGGGTCATCAAATTTTCAAACACGGTACAGGGTGAATTTGTGATCTGGAATCGTCAATGGGGAATTTATAGGACCTTTCGAATTGCCGGCAAGGTTAAACAGAGCGCAATATTTGGCTATCCTGCGAAATAACTTAAACAATTTATTGGTGGATTGGAAATCTATTAAAAAGAAGAAGAATTATAATATTTCAAATTGATGGTGCTCCGTGCCACTATACAAGAGAGGTATCAGAGCACCTTAATCAGATATTCCCGAGACGACGGATTGGGCGTGGCGGCCCGATACCTTGACGTCGTTCCTCAGATTAAATCCCATAGATTTTTTTCTCTGGGGTTATTACATATAGTATGCAAGTGGAACGAACACCGTAGCAACGCTGCGAGAAAAATAAGACACTCCAAATTAAAAATCAAAGAAAATTTGCTGTTTCACTAAGAATGAAACAATTTTTTAAGGCGTGGGAGACTATGCATCGAAGTGGCAGGGGGACACTTCAAGAATTTATGGTGAAAAAAAATTAACTATTAAATTTGTAGTAATTGTTTTATTCATTTTGAATAATGGATCATTATATAAATATATAAAATAGCCAAAATAACTATTAACAAATGTTATCAACCACTGTAATTTTTTAAAGGTTTATTTTAAAGGTTGTTTCTTATTCTTTACAGAATAAACGGTATCTTTTTAATGATTATTTTGGTAGGAAAATCTATGGATTTGACATTCATAAGATAGGCAAAAATGAATTAAGAACATTTCCCCTTTTTTACATTCAGAACATTGAACCGTGGCAACTTTAACTTCATTTTTTTAGTTTCGATCGATATATTAATTACTTACATGAATGGCAGGAAGCTGGGTATTTATGTGTGCAATTACGATTACGATGTTCAATTACAATTTCTTTTTAGTTCTTTTTCTTCATTTTCAAGGAACTCAATATAATCAATTTACGAACCGATGGTACGTTATGCCTCCTTTGAATAAGTAAGTCCTTCGACTATTAAGCTTACACTACAAAACTGCACAAAATGACATTTTTCTATTTTTTTTATGTCGTTTTGCGTAGACTTTGCGATCCCAAAGAGTAAGCAGAAGGTTTAAGTGCGCGGAGATACGCATACTTAAGGTTACGCGGGTAACTATAACCAAGTAAGTATACCGTTTTTTACACAATATTTTATTTCGGTACCAAAATATTGAAACTAGCGTATTAAACAATATTGTACTTACATCGACCGTCAGGTTTCGCAAAATATGTGAATAGATCCACGTAGGTATTTTACCAGCAATCAAAATGGATCATTTAATTAGGCAGTCGCGCAGTCGTAAATTGACGTAGCGTATACTTTAGTTATCTGATATTGTATTGATCTGTACTATTGGGTAGTGTAATTAATATTGATGCGAGCTTCGGGTATCGGATAGTAAATCCTAGAAGCCCAATCATATGTAAAAATTACGTATACGTATCAAATAGCTCTATTTAATTACTTTATTTTGGATATTTTCTAGTCTTTTGGATTATTTATTTAAAATATGTTATGAAAAAAAAAACGTATTTTGAATGAAACAATATATTTAGAAAAGTAACAAAATTTAACAAAAATAAGATTCTCTTAGGTTTTTTTCTTTTAATTGAATAAATTTTACGTTAATCAACATTGTTAAAATTGTTTCTTAAAACGAAATCAATTCTTATTTATAATTAATACTTTAAACTTGGAAAATCAGCCTTTATACACAATCTTGCCAAATGTCAACATTGTGCTCACCGCATATTGGTTTTTTGCATTTTCCGCACTGTGTTTTGGTCATCCTCTTTTTTTATAAGAGCAATACCCACAATATCGACGTTTTTTTGATTCGTGTTACATGTATTACAGGAACTCTCTGTTACTGTTACCGGCACCGTTTTTAATATATTACTTATATTCTCACGTAAACCCCTCTTCAAAGTAGGTGCCTCTAATCGTTCTTGCATCCGTGGCGCTGTCAAGCTTGTACTAAATTTTTTCATAAAATCTTTACAACTCATTGGCTTTTCTGTTTTCCCCAACACGTTGTGGCAGTATATAATATACGAATTCACAAAGGCCATATTCAGCATGCTATAAAATACCGCCATTGGCCACTTAATAGTTTTTCTGTTAGAAGATATAGAGGATTAGCCGATTCCAGAAGAGAGACAAGGTTCTCGGGATTCTGTATTTGCATTTTCAATGTAGTCCATATTTGTATTTGTTGTTATTTTGTATAGCCGTAACAGATATACATCATGTGTGAATTTCAACTGTCTAACTATCACGGTTTATGAGATACAACCTGGTCTGTCACCAGGACCACAGACAGCGGAGTCTTAGTAATAGGGTCCCGTTTTACCCTTTGGGTGTGAAACCCTAAAAATCCACCCTTATATTGTAAACATTCCTGTACGCTTATTTAAATTCAGATTAAATGTTAGTGTATAATTTCCCTCCTAGCATAAGAATAGATTCCAATCTTTATACGATACGTATGTCTGTGATGAAAAAAAGAAGTAACGCTGTTGATTATATAATTTAATAACAAATGATGCAGGGGAAACTGCGTTAGTGTTTTTATTTTGCGTTGAAATAATTTGAAGTCCCATCTGGCAGTCGAATCCGTACAAGGGCTTGTTTATTTATTTCTTATTTCTAATCACTACAATAATTATATACAGTAATAAAGAGAATGATAGCCAAAATATTATAGTTGATGGTCCACTTATTATGAAGCAAATGAAATAAGTTAATAATGAATTGTCTTCAGCTATATCTCATATCATATTATTTTTTATTTTCATTGTTAAATGTAAATCTAAGTAAGTACCTTACATTTTATCAAGTCTGTTTAAGGTTTCTTTAGTTCTGATACAAATAAGATGTTATCTAATTTCTATTATACAAAATTTGTTAATAAAGTGAGTGAGTGTGAGTTTAGTTTAATTTGAAGAAAATATATAGTTAATTTGAAATATGATTCTTTTTATTATCTCTTGTATACTCTTTGTACGTGTTTGTTAAAGCATTAAAACACCCTACATAATAAAATTTATGGAAAACAAAACAATTTAAAAATCTGGGTCTGACAGGCCCACTAGGCATAGCGTGTAACTTTTAGCCACCAGGCATGCCAACGGTTAATAGGGCGGTTGCCATGAATTTATATTTTATGGTTAAATATTTGCAGCTACGTACCACATGGATTGAATATACATAGGTATCTAACTGTTGTAACGGCTGTAAACATACCATCTATCACGGTTCGAGATATGGATACAATATTTGAACGCGTCCCTATGAATTTAAAAATTGTTAACTATAATTCCAGACTCTTGTTGTCAAAAGTTGTCACCCCACCTGATACTAGTCCTCACGATGGAGTGGGATATAAAAACAATCTTTACGGTATGATAATAATCTCCACATCAACTGAAATTATTGACACTAAATAAATAATACAAAAGAAAAATTTTATGATCCCTAAGAGTGAAAGTTACTCAGGGACATTTGTCTTTGGGACTCGCATTGTCTATCATGTGCGTGTGCAATCATTTAGTCATAGTAAACCAAAACAGACCTGCTTCGCTTATAATAAGCAATGGTTGTATTCTACTGTGACCAATACAATACGAACTATCTACGTGCAAGAACACAAGGTCAAAATAAGACTAGATCGGTAGCCGCCACCCATACCCATTGTGTGTATGTGATAAAAACATGCAAAAAACTAATATTAAACAACTATTTTGTTGCCTAACATTTTTTTGTTATGGATAAATAGTGTAACCGTCGTCCACGTATCAATTGAAATTTAGATTGAATAGCCATGAATAGCAATTTAGTAATGAGAATTGTAATTACTTGACTAGCCAAACATGTGTAGTATTTCGGCGACATTTCTAATTATTGTCACATGGTTCTATAAAATGTGTAAAAAATAAATAGAAAACATTTGTCTAAAAAGCACTTGCAGTCTAATCCTTATTAGATTACGTGTTTTATAATATCTATAAATTATTATTAAACGTACTAAAATATAATGTTTACGTATATATTATTATTAATATTTAAGGTAACGAAAGCAATGTTCTTCTATTAAATTCCAATAGACAAATATGGAAAAACTTAAAGCTAAAACTAAAAAGGTAGCATCACTGAAAATTAAGACAAAATTGAAACCTTTTTGATTGTTGTGAATCAGTGTTATATTCGACTTCAGTCTAATGTTCAAGCACCCTATTTGCGTGACGCGATGTTGTGTATCGGCTGTATATATTTTTTGCATTCGATAGCATCGGGGCCATGAAATAAGAGATTATAAGCTGAATGAAAAACGTTTTTTTTAGATGATGAACTAATTATAGTTGTTTATGCAATACATGTATATGTTACCGGCAATGTGTATAATTCAGGTATTGTATACAATCCCTAGGTAATGTATACAATCCCTGGGGCGTCCAGGCAATGTATGAAATATCATGAATATCATTGTCCATTTCATACTTTACCTAGGTATTGTATACAATTCCTAGGGATTGTATAGAATACCTGCTGGTTCACCGGTAATGTGTAAAATAAATAAATCTTAAGACTAAACTAATGTTAGGTAAGCCGGTTAATATCAATAAATCTTAACAGACTTGCTTATCAAATAGCGGACAAATAAAACATGTTGTATTTACTTGAAATAAACTTTATTATCAACTTTAGGTTAGGTTAAAATAAATTTTATTTCATACTTTACCTGCCCGTTCTAGGTATTCTATACATTGCCTAGGTATTGTATACAATACCGGATTATACACATTGCCGGTAACATATATATACATGGATAGATATGATACTTTTATTACTTATAGGATAAATGTATAAAATATTTGCACTCATGTTATGAAAGAATGCCCATTTTTAAAGAGCAGAACATCTCTAGGAGGTGCTAGTGGTAATGGACAGTAGATACAGCGCCAGCGCTGAGCTTCTCCTTGAACATGTGCCGGCGTAGTAGACATTATGCAAAACTATGGCTGGTATATTTAAATTAGCAAGAAAATAAAATACTACGAGTACAATTCTCTCTTCCACAACACAAATAACTAAGGAACTATATAAGCTCGTCTCGGAATTGCACATAAATCCAGTAAACGTATCAAATACAACACGAATATTAACCGCCATTGACAATTTGACAGTGTTTCGCTAAATGTCATAAGTCTATTTCTGCCATGGTATTACTATAATGCCGTTAACTATTTATTAGGATTTGGTAGTTAACGGCATTAAGTTATACTACGGCAGTTTTTCGTTTAGGCAATATTTGATGCTGCCAGTGTAACTTTATTTACTATCATTGATAGATGTTCTATTGTATTTTTGAAGTGATAACTTCTTATATAATCCTACCGCTTCGATACGTAACGCGTTACGGAGCCAGTTTGTCTGGCTACCCTTCCTCTCACGCTTACGGCCGCGGTAGGCAGACTCCTCCACTCTCACTATAACGTATTTACGTATTTCGGATAGACATTAAAAAAATAGTTGTTAATTATAGCTATATATGTATATTCAATAATAAAGAATTTATGAATAAATAACCTTTCCTTACTTTTTCATATTAATATACATAAAAATTAAGTAAGAGCTTTTCTCAAGTTAATTTTTTAAGTTAAATCAATTTCAATATTGAATAGTTCAACTTAGATTAGTTTAAATTATCACTTCTGTCGTGCGTCCCGAGACGCACACGCTTTTTTTGTTTCTGGCTCAGCAATATAAATAGTTTATCGATAACTGCTTAAATATTTTAAGCATGAGCAATAATAATAATGTATGTGCTATTGGGATTAAATCACAAATATTTCTTCTCTTCTCCTCACATAGAAAGACCTCTTTCTACTACTACTTACTTAGCATATATGTACGTACTTAAACCAGGTATCATACTAATTTATAACTTTTGAATACAGCGCTTTGAAATTTGTGAGTTTATCAGTGATAAGTAAAGGTTGTGTTTCAAGAAAATATTTACTAATAAAATGTTATCAAATTCTTATTCTTCTTTATAAAGTAAATTGAGACAATACCATAGTGGATTATGTGTAAACGTGACATATTTTGCAACCTTTGTGGCTATAAAGAATAATCAAATGAACTTGATTATCGAATCTTATTTCGGTGCTCTAGATAATTAATTACCTGGCACCATTTTTAGCGTGTTAACTCTATAGACAAGGTGAACGCAGACGTCAATCAATTACGTACTTATTAAAACTGTCTTTATTCCCCGGGTTTGGGAAAATAGTTTCAACAATACAAGTCAAATAAAAAAAAAGTAATATTTTGATTTATTTTATTTTCTTATGAGGTGAGATATTTTTTGGGAAATCTCTTTTTCAAATATAGTCCTGAGCATTTTACACTATTTGAGTGAATATATTTGGAAGTATAATAGTGCGGTCAGAATATACTATGTTTGATCACAATACGACCAAATTACTACTCACATTATATTAGTATAAAAAGGATATATAAAGAAAAGACGCATTGTACTAAGTTGCTTTATGCTTAAATTCTCAACTGAGAAGTCATAGTAATCCATTTTCAATATACCCAAATAAATAGTACATAAATAAAATAAAGACATACATATTTCTATTAAAGATACACGGAGTTTCAGTGGCTATACTTAGGCGATGGCTCACGCCGCGCCATCGCTATGTAGTATCAATCACGCGAAGATCTGACGTCCTCAATTCGAAATTACTGTACGTCGTAAAGAAACAGCACAAAAAATATTGCCCATGGTTAAGTTTACTTGCCGCACGTATAAAAGTATACCGAGGGCAATCATCAATAGAAAAATTAAGTAAGTACTCATATCTTTTTTATTTATATTTACGCTATGAGTACCTATATTTACATATTTGTGTCTATATTTAGTAAAGAACGTTTAAAGTTTATACAGTTATTGGTATTTTGATCGAGTCACTCAAACATTATTTCAATTCAAGCAAGAATGTGTTTAATGGTACTAATAATATAATATCATAGTGAAAGTGCATAAGGGACGGAAGTCTACCCCAAAAAATTGCCATTTTTTCCACACTTAGCGCATTACTCTCATTCTGGCTCAGTCAGGTAAAAAAGGAGATTTCAAATTTTGGGTTTAATGAAGATATATATTTCATGTATTTTAAATTACTACAAACATAGACAATACAATACCTAATAGCTTTTTTGCGCTTGATCGGAACATTTATTTTATAAAGCTTCAGCTTTCCTAACTACATACGTGTTGATTGTAATGCCGCGGCTAGGGAGATACTTTAACCAGGGTAAGGTGTGTTACTAAACACCATGAATAATCAAAAAAATAGCAATTTTAAAAATAATATCAAAGTCCCCACGTCGATATAAGTTGATAATACTAATTTATCTCTAACGCTCACTATATTTATTGCTTACTAACCGTATCGTGATCAACGACAACGACCTATACTGAGGGGATGTACAAGAAACTTGGCAGAAGTATAGTTCTATAACCACACTCAATATGTCTAATAAAAACCTAAAGCGCAGTTTAATATAAATACTTTGAATAATATGAATATGAACTGGAATAAAATATAACACCTCCCTATTATTCGACGACCAGTTTGACCGAGGTGGGACACTTACCTTCCTAGCCGGTCTAACTAGTCCCGGTTTTTATATATAGAAAACTATAATTAACTTATTTTCTTATCATATATGTTTCGTTACTATTAGATAAAGTGAAAATTGTTTCTTTATGGACGTCATGCGGATGAGATGATGAAGCTGATATTTCTATTAACTGACTACCTACGATTTCGAAAGAATATAACATACAGAAAAATATATTTATTTCAGTATAGATAGATTTTATTAATGTGATAAAAAATTCACTTGATTCGGAAAAGGTAATTAGGTAATAATACATATTTTACAGTGTAAATAAAATAAGTCCTGTTGATAAAAGTTTAAAAGTGTCCCCATACAGAATTCAAAAGTATTATCTTATAGAGGATATTCATTTACGGAACAGTGAATAACTCTTTCACCACCACAACTCCCAAGCACATGTTCAACTTTCTAACTCGTTTAGTTCGTACGGAGTTAGATTGAGATGCCTATTGCGGATTTATTGCGAAACAATCATAACTAAATACGTGTGTGCAAATCAGTCAGTTTATATGATAAGATAACACTGCAAAGCAATTAATGTCCTCGCATTTGTCTTATTGCAGAATGAATTTTAAATTTCATGAAAATAATTTTTAAAATATAAATAAAATAAATAAACGGACAGTCCTAAGTATGCTTAAAATTTTAATAGTAATCATTTAATTATTTTAAGGCTTATTACAAAAAAGTATCTGTTAATGTGAAAAGTATCGATTATAATCGATATTTAAGTCATAGTGAATAAATTATTAACCCCCGAAAATATCTAAATCTACTTGAATACACTTATTTTATATTTTACTGAAATATTTCTTTGGATTTAAGGGCCTTTAAGTCTTAAAATCTAATAATCCTTACTTTATTAAAAACATTTCTTCTGCACATCCATAATATGAAAAACGAACAAACACTGGGCGTAGCGCGTTGAGGCGTTTTCTTTTTTTCTACTTGCCGTAGTCCGTACCTGACATGACGTCATAACAGCAGGTGCGTTCTACTAACACATAAAATAGGTAACAAAAAAGTTCACACGACTACGCGACAGTGATGAGCTAGGGTTGCCAAGTTGCAATGACATCACCGCATTTACATATTTACTAACTACTGACTACTATACCTTCTACTAAACATTTTAAATATTTAAGTCTGCTATTAAATCTTAATAATACAATATCTGCACACTTTGTTCATCACCATTTATTTATTAAATGCGATGTTGTAAAATTATATAACGCCACTGCTGGATATATTTTTGTATTCTTTATTTGTTTTTAATCATAGTTTATTAATTAGATAGCAAACACTTCTTATAAAATAGTCCGCCTAACGTAGGTACGTTCAAAAGGTCTGTCTATATATACGAGTAAGGGCGTAAGCTAAACTTTGCGCGGACGCTCGCCGCGGGCGCCCGCGTCATGCATTGCCGTTGGTACAATACAAATTGGCGCCCGCGCCGTGCGCCCGTCGTCCGCCGTGCGGGTAAAACCAGTCGACCGCGCACGCGCCACTCCGCGCTGCTCATACTATTTTTCAATACAGACACGCGCGGGTGCACCCGCGCTAGTTTTAGCGTACGCCCTAAGCCACTGAAAAGGGCCTCCTGTTATGCTCAAAAAAATAATCGGTTCAGTTGTTGTGTTTAGCGAAAGTAATTTATAATATTTTAATAAGCTATGTATTTTTAAATTACACTTGCGAATTGTTAAAACTAATATATTAACCCGTTATATATAAAACCGTTCTTTTAGCCGATTCAGCTATAAATTCAATGATTGTCCTCTTAACAGAACATATTCTGTTTAAGAAAAATACTGAATGATACTAGTAAATAGACTATGCTTACACCCTATTCATATTTAAAATACTTTAAGGACATCATAGCCCTCTAGCTACATTCATTTAATTAAAGAGACATTAAGTACAAAAAACATAATGAAAATTACTATTTTACCATCACGGTATTTGCATATAAAATAAAGTGAAAATAAATAATCTTATGTTCCAAGTAAATCATCAAAATACAAACAGATATTTCTGAGATATTTATTAAATAATTACGAAAACATAATAAATTAATACTCAACCTTGAAATTCTTATTTACATTTTTTTTTGTGGAGCAAAAGGTAATATTTCTTTATCAATACCATTAAATGGACTTTATGTGCACAACAATATGTATACATTTGCCAATTAAAATACGACGACAAAATTATAATTAGCATTAAAACTAAAAAATAGATTACAGAATCTTATTATTTTAAATATTTACAATGGTCAACTTATTAGGAGCTAGTGTACTTTTTATCTTGTTTTAAACAAGAAAATCAGAACCCGTTGCATAGTAACCAAGAGATCTAAAAACGGCACAAAAGATCCTACAACCCCAGTGGCAAATCTCACTAGTTTGAATGTTGATAATTATAAAATATCCACTTTCTGCTTTAAAAGTTGATACAAAACATTGTCCTGTAACATCGTAATTGGTATTTAAACAAATCAAAGTCCAAAAGCGATTTTATGCTATAGAATCGACGAAGTGGTAGTCTAATTAAAACTAATGTTTGTAACCGCTGTAATGGCACAAATTGGAAGATGGCAACATCCATTTTGTAAATTTGTTTTATTTTATCAGAAAGAACATTCATGTGGTTTTTCAAATTGAGTCTGAAATTAACTCTTGACTCCTCTCACAACTAGCAACATTTTATTTAAAACACGTATTTACCGCGTGTCTAAACAACCAGCCTATATATTTTTATATCTATGTAGTCAGTACGACATTATTATTTTTACGTTTTCGGCTTTATACTGATAGATGATTTATTTACTGAAAACGATTTTTATGCGTTGTTTATATTGTAGTATGCACCAATAATATCCTTGTGTTGATGCATTCTAGTATCTGTCTTGCCGATGTTTCAATTGCAAATTGTAAAATGATGTAGACAGAAGCACGAGCGAAATTAAAGACATTTGTTTTTTTTTTAAATAGTAATAAATAGTCCTTACCATTTAATAAAGCTAGGCGTTCAGACACATTACAGGTTTCAGTGAGCCACTACACCGATTAAAGTTATATACGGGATTGTTACCATGTACCTTGTTTTTTAGTGAGTTTCCTATATTTCGGCACTGTCACTGTTGCAAGCGCCATGATCACGGAGCAACTGAGTTGCTGAAATATAGGAAATTCACTAAAAACAAGTTACGTAGTAACAATCCCTTATATAAATTATATTACTATAATGTTAGTGTCCATGAAAGTTTAAAACAATATATCACTACACCGATTGTCAAAATTAAGCCGTTTATTTTTGACATATATTAAATTTTCATTCGCGACTATTCAATAACACAATACAAAGTTGGCATAGTCACTTTGGCGAATTAACCAACTAAAAGCGATCTTCTCCCAATTGACCCATCTTACCCGCACGTTGATTGACAGCTTGACTGAACCTATGCGTTAGCTTATCGTCAACCACAGACTTAGGTCTGTGTTGTTGACGTGTAGTTTGAACCAGGGACTGATTGTGGTTGTTAAATTTCGGTATGTATCACCTCAAATTAACGATATTGCAATCGGAACCAAGTATACAGTTTTTCACACAGATTCCCAATTTTTATTTTCATAAATTATAATTCGTCTTAAAAATATGATCTCCTTTCTTTATTAATAACTAATTATGTATCCCGGTCAAGTCGATAATTTCATGGGCCTAATATATTCTAATATCTTGTACATTTTCTATGATTCAATTTTACAAAAAAAATATTCCTGCTTATAATAATTACATTTCATACATACACATTAATTACCGTAGTAAGGCTTTTGCAATGTACAGATTTTCTCTGAAATAACTTCAAATCGGAAATGCACCGATGAAATGCATGTTATTTAAGTACGAAATGTAAAATGTTTGTGGGAAACATAATGGGCGCTAGCGGAAAAGTTTGTGTCTTTACGAATGAAAAAACATTTTTAATAGTTTTTGTGACGTTATTTCCAACTAATACCGTAGACAAAGAATTACTATCAAATGAAATAGTCTACTACCAAAATCAGAAAACTTAGAAAGGTCTTTTGATTTTCCATTAAAAGTAAACAAATAACTCTGTTACTGATATGTATTAATTTAATAAATTGATATATTATATATTCATTTTAAATTCAACGAAATTCAAAGATTTCATTCTTAATTGAATATTTTTTTGTATACACAATAAAACTCAAAAACAATCATGCCAACTCATGGCACAAAAATATAACACGTAGACATACATAACAAGCTTTTTTGTATAGACAAAAAGTAGTAACAATATCATAATCTTTAAGAGGATTAATTAAAACCTGGTTGTATATCATTAACGTCGTTTAAACCATCGCCGTTTGCGGTAGATATATCCATAACCAACATATAGCATGTTTTCATAATTTATGCTTTCGGTTTGTGGGTTTATTAACATGTTAATGCATTTGATAGTTAATAAAGCAACTGTTTTGATAGATAATTATAGCTGAAAATGACCACACTGCGATGGTTTAAAGCTGTAAACTCAGACATAAACGTCGGACGTCACTTCAACACAGGTAATTTATAAGCTCAGGGTAGGGGAGAGCCCTGCTCATGTTCGTACATATAGATGATTATTGCGATCGTGCTAGACAACACGTTCGAATATATGATGCGATTTCCCTTCATCCACCAAATATTATTTTAATTTCTCACACAACTTATTTGAGTAGCTACCGAGTTCGACAAGTTTGTCGCATTAAAGATAATTGGTATACTGATTGGTATAATGATATCACTTAGCATATTATTTAGCATATATTTCGAAATGTTTTTGTATTATTTTGTAATTCTGCCGGAAGATGATGTGCGTTATAAAATTACGCTTTACAATATGTTATGTTATCCAAAGGATTAAATCATTCTTAAGTATGCATTATAAGTTTTGGGCCAATAACGTTGTGCGTTGTACGAGGGGAAGTTAAAAAGGTCGCGGAATAGAGGGGGTGTTAGGAGTAGGTTCATATATCCAGATAGATACTAATTGAGCATCTCACCATTAGTATACAAGGCCATTTTATAAACACCATCCAAATTTATATATTATATTCTTTGAAGAAAATAACGAAACAAGATTTTTTTCTTTTAATATCACTCAGTACTAAAATATTAAGTTAAGCCTACACAAAGTTATCCGAGGAAAACTACCGATTGCTGTCACAGTCACGCTACGCACGGTGTTGTAGCAGATGATTACACGACCCCCGCCCCGCCCTCCCGTATTTCATTGATACATTACAATGATTTTCATAAGTTGCAAATTTAAACGAAAAAAAATAGGAACGTCAAATTGAAGAAGAGATAAGTTGATTTGTTCTTTGATTATAACAATATTAATCGATAACACTTTTAATAAATAAAAAATGAACATAAAAGTAAACCACACCTTAGGCACTTACGTCGCATTTTTTAAAATTTAATCAACTTATGTAGAATAATTGGTTGGAGTAAAGCAAAGGGTGTTTATTAACCACAGAATCTAAAAAAACACAGGGATCGCAAAGGCAATTCGAAAATCGCAAAAAAAAATGCAGTGCCAAAACCTTAGTACCTACCTACCTAAGTTGTTTTTGTCTATTTTACACGATAGGATAAAGAAATGTATAATTAATAGTTCTATATTTTTGTGAAAAATTTCACAAGTCTTAGCCGCCCTGCACACATTTTGCTTTACTCCAACAAAATAATTAATTAAAAATCCAAACAAAATACACTTACATGAAGTTTGAAAACAATCACTTTACCTTAAAGTGTAGGTAATTTCTCTCTAAACAGTCTTGCACGTTTATGAACATTGTCTTTTATTGTATTACTTGTTTTTTCACTTTGTCACTTCGTTAAATGCACGGATTATATTTATATTAAGTTCTTGAGGCTTTGGGCCTTCTTCACATAAACCCGTCGTTCAATTTCGCCCTCGATTTCAATTGCAAGTGTGAACACATTTCGTTAGGTAGATAATTATGCGACGTAAATGCGTGAACGCAACATTGTACATCGCGGAAAGTCCGCGGCTGACTGATTTCATTGCGTCGATGTCGTTACAACTTGCGCGCGCAGCTCGGTGGGGCGCTTCGGGCGGTCGGTCGTTCAACTGTAAGTACCTATTTTGCCAGTAACCAGCTCTTGTAATAATTCGCTCGGACAAAATTTTTTTTTGCGGAAATTTTACCTACCAATTTTTTTTCATAAATTAAGTGTTTGAATGATATCTAATGCCTAGAAAAAATTTGGATGGTGTTTATAAAATAACCTTGTATATTCCAAATCCGAACCTAATCGGGTCATTATCCTTTGTCATAAACCTTTGAGTTATCAACGTGCAAACAAGTTAATCGGGAAGAAAAGGAAAATCCACTAAGACAATTTTTCAAAAGATATCAACGGTTTACGGGGACTCTGCCCCTGGTAAAACCATGCTTTACAAGTGGCATGGCGTTTTCAAGCAAGCGGTCAATTAAGGCCACCCGAAATCATCAAGTAGTAAAAATTGTATTGGAGGATTCCCGTCTTAAGAAGCAGCAATAGTTGGAGATCCGATACAACCATTATGAACATCCTACATTATCATCTTGGGATGACAAAGGTAACGGTAAAGGTAAAGGGCACGGTGGGTTCCGAATATGCTTTCTTGCCTTCAAAACAACAACAACAAATTTTTGGAGCTCTGTGGCGATAATAGGAAAGATGTTATGGCCTGGATTGTTACTGGAGATTAAACCTGGGTTCACCACTATGAACCCGAGTCGACGCAAGAATCGATGCAGTGGCATAAAAAAGGTGCCCCGCCGCCCAAAATGTATTAGGGTTAAGGGGGAATACATTGAAAAAGAAAAATAAATTTGGTGTTTAATTTCAACCTTCTTCCCACCCATTTCGCGAACTTTTTGATTGTGACTTTCATTAACAATGTAAACTTTGCAGATCTAAAGAAATAAAGGTAATGATCTTCTTAGATATCACACTTTTAGCCGAGGCGGAATGTATAAAATTTTATATTAATTTTATTTGCCTTAGAATGAAAAACAAATATATATGATTGTAGCAAGTTAATATTGAGACTCTTTCCTATTTAAAATACAAAAGTGTTAGGTTCCATTACTTTATCGGTGAGTTTCGATTTTTTTATGTTTATTCTATTTAACTTTATTAATGTCGGTACGGGCTCTAATGAGGAGGTTGTTTTGTACATAATTATAACTTTATTTCCAAGAATTTGATACATATTTGGTTCTTTAAAACTATAAATTCAGCATATCTTTTTTTCGTCGGCGGAATGGGAATTGTTGAATATAATTGAGATAATGCTACAATGTCAATAGATAAAAAATGATTAAATTACAAAATTATTTTAATAACAGAATATGTCAAAAAACATCCAATATAATAGATTCAATGTCATATTATTAATAAAAAGGAATATATTTAGATAGATTTAAAGCCTTGTGAGTCCAATTCATTAAAACATATTCTTTACCATAATAATTGAAATATGAATCTTAAGTATAATACATTTTTCCCATAACCAAATACAAAACTTTCTTTAAAAAATATAAAATGGCAATTATTTTAAGTTACCTAGTTGGCAAATTTTAATTATTTGAATTGATTGTACAATCAATAATTATATTCTTCCGATACTGTTCGATGGCAATTTGGTACACATAATTTATTTGTATACTTAGTACGTGTACTCTTTGTAATTTTAGTTTTACTAATAGAAAGTATGGGACAGGTGACACGTGTGATGTAATAGATAGTATAAGATTAAACACATTTTTCTTGCAATTGTTTCTTTTACTGGAGAAATGCAATCAGCTCTTGTGGTTTTTTCCAGTCTCTATTCAATCGTATCTTATTTTGCCCATCATAATAAATCGTAGCAGTTGATAACTATGATGATCCTCATGTGTAACCCGGTTTATTCAATTCATACAAATTATTTGTCAAAGTAATGCAACTCATGCGATGCTAAAACTAGTTATATAATACGCCTCCATTTGTTCCTTTTAAACACACTACGTTGTATCAGTTATAAACTCACAAATATGGACTTTTAAAAGAAATCTCAATAATTGTCGAGATATTCTTGTTCGAGATTGCCGAGACTTTGAAATAAGTAATAAATATGTCACAAAGTCTTAATGCCATTCCGTCCGAATAGACATTAATATCATTGGCGATCTGCATTGCATTTGCATCTAAGTAAAGTTCTTCTGGCATTTAGTTTTAATACTGCAGTGGTCGCTACGGAGGCGCCAAAAACTTGTTACTTAACCGCAACAGGTCAAACAAACCAAAAAGTAAAAACGCTTAAATAAATTTTACTACAACCATGTAATTGAGAGAAGACCCACGTGTAGGTTTATGCCTGAGTCTGCGCACGCGCGCGCATTTTTGTATGTGGTGTGAATATGTAGTGTATGTGAATGTGTGTGTGCGTCTGTTCATGAATGTGCGTGTGTGCATGTGTGTTTTTGTACGTAAAAAAACGAGTGTGCTTTAGACCATACGACTGAAGTAAAACTACGTTAGCTCCGTCTATCACGTAACTGGCCATGAGGGAAAGATGGAAAGAAAATGTGTGCTCGCACCTCTCTCTCTTGCCCCTACAGTAATATACAAAATGTAACTCTCTCTTTCTATATTCACTGACTTATATCTCCCTCTGAATTTCCGTTCCCCTCGCCCGATCACACTTTTCGATACGCTCTCGTCACGCATTCACCAGCGTACTCCACAAGTCAAGCGTGCGCCAAGAAGTTTTACTTCTAAAATTAATATGTTTTGTAATAAATACACATATTTTACTGCAAGTGATTGTCATGTAGATAACAGTGTAGACTATATAGATAACAATGAAGATAAAGTTGCAACAACTAGTGTATGAAATTCAAATAACCTACCAAGACAATAAGATAACAATTCTTATCAATTATTAAAAAAAACTGAAATTTTTACTACTTAAGGAAATGCATCTTACCCATGCCAAAACAAATCTATTGTCATTTAATAATTTTACATTTTTGTGTACCAGCAGCTACCGATATGTTTACCTGAGTGGTATCTCTTCTCATTGTGGGTGACGCGCCGATGAGTGCGCCGGTTTCTGGTGTGCTGTCTGCTACCGCCGTCACCGCGCGGCCCGCGGGATGCCTGGTTCACTGCGCAATAACGGCCACCTACATCACTCGCTACACAGGCATGATTTACTGGCGTTTCTCAACACTTAATACTGAAACCTTCTAGAAATGCAAGAATGAGAACCACCAACGCAGACCAATTAACTGAGCAGCATCGAATAAGATCACTAAAAATCAATTGGTCCAACTTGGTTTATGTTTTAAGTATCCTTTCCCTTTAGACATTATTAAAGGAAACTTAAACTCACATGAACTCAGATCCAGTAAGTAATCAAAAAGTTTTACCATCGCAACTGATTCCAGCAATACTAGTGCTAATGTTATATTTTGGCTGCAGTCTCGGTATTGCAATAATAAATATAATATTTACAAAAATAATCATCTAAATCTGTAGACAAATAAGATCAAATGTTCTGACAATACTTATACAGTAATTGAATCGCCGCTATACAATAACTCAAGTATAATCAAAACAAACAAAATAGTAGAAGACAAACTAAACCGTGAATAACTAAAGTGTACAGAAACAAAACAAATAATAAAAACTGAAACAAAAACAAATCGGTTCTGGCACACACCTATATATATATCATGGTTTAATCAGCGTCGTTTAGTGACATCGATATCGTCGACGTTACTAAACCAATTTTCTTAATTTTAAGACATTTGCTAAGCAAACCATTTTCTCAAATAGTATGTGTGGAAATATGAATTGGAGCATATGCATATGCTAACATTGGCTTACGGCCAGATAACAGGTTAAAAGTGCTAGAAATACTTTTCTTTTTATGTATGTTTCGTAGAAAGTTGAATCAAATTTAATACCAATTCTGCCATTTCCCGTCCTATGCCAAAAAAGAATATAAATTGTCATATAGCATAGTATATTATAGTATATGGGAAGCAATTTTATTATTATCATAACATAGATGAGAAGAGGTATTGTGTGGAATCAATAGCGGGTTATCGAGGCCGTTAACCTATGCCCGATAAGTATGAGGTGAGGAACGTTATCAGGTGGCGCAATGCAGGCCTAAAAGCTGGGCTCTCCGATTTTAGCCACGATCGATACGGCCGGCGGCTGTGCCTACGTTAACTTATCAGACCACGTGGCACGCTGCATAAACAAAACATGCTCTGATGACTTCAACACGAACATTTAATGGATTGAGTGTTTAATTGGAATATTTGAAATGAAATAATAAATATATTACGCATTATGATATAATATATCTAATTATATGAAGTAAGATGATACTATTACCCTTTGAGCACTGGATGCGAATTGTAAAAAAATGCCTGTCCAATAATTATGCCTGTTTTTATTCTGAGATGGTTCAAAATTAGGAAAACAGATATAGCCCGTAAATATCGCTCAGTGTATTGCATAATTGCAAACTGACAGTAGTACCTACTTAATTAATTAATTAACGATTGGACGTTTTCATCTATATACTGAAAAAAATATTAGAATCCCAAACGAAATAAAACAATTAACTTATGTTTCCTCGTGTGAACTATTATCTGTGATTTCGTAAACTAGTCAATCCAAATCAATAAAAAGGCAATACTGAAACCAGTTGTGAGAGAGTAACAATTTATATTCTGGACGGATAGACGCTTTTGTCAACTCTTATCCATCTCTAATCTCATCATCTCGTACCTCAATAACCTTTATATCCTAATTATATTATGACAATACTTTGTGTGTGTGTTTGTTACCATATTGCCAGTAAATAACAAGTTCGTATCAATTTGCAAAAAGTTTAACTTTCGAACGCTCACGTAAATATTTTGAGTTAAAATCATGTTTCGTTCTACGCAGCAACAATCACGTTCCGAGCAGAGCATCAGCGAGCGAACACTAGTTTACAATAAAATAGAAATTGAACTTAATGCTAAAAATCGTTTCGGAATTTGGAAAGAATAGTTTGTTCTGCTGTCTAAAAGATGAATAGAGAAAATAGTGGACTTTGTCTAATATTTCAACGTACTTGCTCTTTCATTATTCAGTTTGAAGACTCAATTCTGTTGAAAAATAGTTTTATCGGATGAAATTCGGAAACGGAATTCAAAACAAATGAATTTGTATTTACATAAATCCTAAAGCTCTGTGCGGTGACGTCACATCGTTTAATAATATAATTATCAAAATCAAACTGCAAGCAAAATGAACTGAGGCTTAATTCAAACCAAAAGATATCCATTTATAGGTATACTTATGATATCCATATCGATTACTATATCGGTAATAGAACTTTTTACCTTATAAAAGTACTTATAAAGCGGAAATGAATTGTTATTGTCACATTTAAACTTTACATTTTATTAAATGACAAAGACCTCTATTAAATTTTATACCCAATATATTTTGTGTGTACCATAAAATAAATCTTGAAACATGTATTTCATTCAATTAGCCCTTTGATTAAAATCATATATTACACATACAAGTTAATACAAGCTATTAAATATAGTGTTTACCTTATTTTGTTATACTCAACGCTATATTGAGTAAAGTATCGAGTAAAAGCAAAAATTCTTGACAAATTCTATTCTAAGTACATACCTACCGTTGGTTTATGACACCCGGTTCCTAGTTTTAAATTTACTAGTCACCTGTATCACATAATTTTAACAGGAATCGAACGAACACGGATGCAATGAAGCTAATGAAATGTGAGAGGATGTAGGAGGATCACGGTCCAGTAAGCTGCGGGGGTCGCCGATCGGCGGGTAACAATATTAAAATGTTTTGTTTTCACTTTTTTTAAGCCAAGGGGCTGTTTATTCAAAATAATAGGTGATTAACTATTCGTGTGTAATAAAATATTGATGTATCTATTTTTATCAAACTGACCAACGAATACATCCAAACACGAAATATAAATGATAAAAAATTTAACGACTTTTTGCGGAGTAATATTGATCGATCGCCTCAACCTATATCTAACACTTCTTATTAATCATACATTGTAATACCTACTAAATAATTAATATCGTTGTGAATATAACGTTTAGTAACAATGATTTACATTAGAATCATGTTTTAATTAAAGGAAAAATTTACCTACTCTTTACTTTGCTCATGCTTAGCTTACCACTTTTTATGTGTATCAACCATTTAGATTCAAAATTAATTAGTTTTTTACATTCTCCGTTTGAAATACTTTGTTGGCTACTACAGCCTTGGCCAAAAGTATTAGGCACCCTACAGTTTACTTCAAATAATGGAAAGAACAACTTCTTCTTTTTAAATTGATTTATTACTATTCAAAGACACAAAAAGGAATAAAAAAATCTTAAAATGTAGTCGATCCACCTTTGAATTTAATTACTGCGCTAATTCTATCTTGGATGCTGCGTACAAGCTCAATGCAATCCTCCCTTGTAATGGCATGCCATTCTTGTACCAATGCATGTTTCATGCCTTTTTCGATGTAATACTGTGCTTTTTAATCCTTCTCTTCAAAATGCTCAATGGGGTTCAGATCTGGGGACTGTACAGGCCAATCTGCCAAGTCAATGTTGTTTTCAGTAAACCAGCGCATCGTAGTCGCTGACATATGACAAGGTGCATTGTCTTCTTGGAATATGACTCCATCCAAGTTGGTGTCGCCGAAAATACTTGTTAACGAAGGCATAAGTGCAGTTTCAAGTACTTCTATGTACTTTTCGCTGTTCATATGACCTTCGCAAACAAACATTTCGCCAACCCCATCAGCAGCCATACAGCCCCAGATCATTATGTTGCCTCCTCCGTGCTTGACAGTCGGTACGACGCAATCTGGAAGGCATTCTTCAACCACACGTCGCCTCACGAAGGTCACACCTGGTGTTCTAAATACATATAAAATAAATAAAAATAAGGTTTTTAAAAAATTGCCATAACTTTTATGATTCATGTGAAATAAATATGTAAGTGATCATTCTCATTAATTATGAAACCAGT
This sequence comes from Calamotropha paludella, assembly GCA_927399485.1. Lineage (NCBI taxonomy): Eukaryota > Metazoa > Arthropoda > Insecta > Lepidoptera > Crambidae > Calamotropha > Calamotropha paludella. Next base: position 22,939,280 of record OV656803.1, on the reverse strand, counting down.
AAAATCAACTTACATCAAAGTAAGATTCGTCCGACCACACAGCGTTGGACCAATCTTCTTCTGTATAATGTTTCTGTCATAGAGCCCTCTAAACATTTTATTGTGTTGGCTTCTGAAAGCCAAGGCTTCTTCTTGGCTTTGCATTCTATTACATCTGCCTTTCTAAGTCTTCTTCTGACCGTTCGAGCACTTATTGACTTTTCAGCCTCTTCGTTCAAGGTAGCAGCAAGCTTTTATGAAGTTTTCTTCCGATTTTTAATGGATTCGCGTATTAATTTTCTATCCGCGCGCTTCGTCATTACACGTTTTCTGCCTGTTCTTGGTTTATTAGCATTTGTGCAAGTCTGATTAAACCTTTTGATGGCAGATTGCACGGCACAACGTGAAAATTTCACCACCTTAGCAATTTCTTTTTGAAACCTTCCTTGTTCATGTAAAAGTTGTATTTTACTCAGTTTTCCAGACTAATTTCACCTTTTTTCGGCATTTTTAAATAAATTAGATGTCAATTTAGTCCACCACAAATATAAGCTTGTTTAGTCGTTAGAGTCTTGAAATGAAGTGACCAAACATTGACTGATAAAACGGAAAGAAAACAAAATCCTTATTTATCCTTATTTATTTTTTAAAGTATTTTATTACCTTAACAGTGTGCCGCTTACTATTGTAGGTAATTATTTATGACCGTCGTATGTCATCTAAGATAAACATTTGTTTATTGTTCAATCAGTAAACACGTTTTGTACATTTTTATGGGGTGCCTAATACTTTTGGCCAAGGCTGTATGTTTTATAATAATGCTGAAATACGAGATTTTTAAAAAAATCTTTGGCAAAATTAAATTCTACTTCAGAAAAGAAGTCACGTGGTAAACATGATTTATTTGAAGTTAAATAAAAATGCCCATCTCGATTGTAAAAATAAATTATTTGCTTTTCGTTCTAGTTTTTTAAGTATTCATAGGAGTTCCAGAAAATATAAGAACCTTCACTTTATTCAAACGTCACTCAATTACGTTACCAAAGAGCGGTGCTGCTTATTACTATTTATGCAGAAACCATCGCACTTCACTGCCACTGAGCCCGGCACTTTACTACGAAACGGTTTCACCACTGATTAGTAATTAGCGCCAAGGATGAATTGACACCGTTCGAGAATATCGACTAAAACTCAGGTATATTAACAAAATTTCGATAAAGAAGTGGCGAAGATTTGAGAATTGTCTTAACTAAGTAAGAGTATGAATTTTATTGATTAATTATAACACAGCAGATTGAAAAAGTTTGTAGGCTCACTAATTGCGATAAGCAGGTATCTATTTATTCAAAGCACTTAATAGTAGCCATTCTGTAAGCTTCTGCGTTTCAATAATAGCAAGACAAACAGAAATTGAGTCGATCTTACGCTCAGCAAGTGTCTAGCTCTAAATCACCAAGCCTTTACAGTAGAGAACACTATCAATAACATTGCCAAATTTTAACCAATAATCATTCGTAAATTGGTTGTGAATTATTTCGACACCATGTCAAAAGGACTGTCTCTCAAAACATAATAGTTAACAATAGTTAGTAGTAAGATATAAGTGTATACTTTCTCATTTTACCAAATTGTTAAAATACATATAAATTGATTCAACAACAAAATCACTAACAGGATTAACTTGATTTTTAGATTAATGTTATGCTTGTTTGATAGATTAAATATCTTTTGAACTAACATTCCTGATTTTGTACCATACCATATAATCTATATGTATAAAAATTCCGGGTCAGTGTTTGACCGCTATGAACTCCGAAACTATTCAATCGATTTTGATGATTATTTTTCATTTTGCTGGATTCCTTCCGAGTTAGGATATAGAATAAGTTTAAGTATAATTTATAACACAGCAACACGTGGCCGGGTCAGCTAGTTATGTACAAGAAACAAGAATTTCATGTCATATGTTTTATTATATTATTGTTGCTCAACCTCATCAATATAAATATCGTTTGATACCATCTTTACCATAGAAGGGAATTTAATTTGTATTGGTAATTAAAACATAAGACTTTGTTTTCCTATAATTATAAATGGCCCACAGGCCTTTTAAACTTGACCATTTTTCCAGAAAATAGCGTGGAAAAAATACAAAAGAAATTAATAAACGGCAGTCTTTGACAGACAACTCTTTAAAAAAACATGCAAGCATACAGAAAGGTACTACTTTTTTCAATATCTCAGTTAATATGAATTATTAACGTCTTATTTTTTCATAATTTTAATTAATAGATCTCATTTACAACAGATGCGCAAACCAAGATGACGATAAAATCTGTAATTACAATTTCGTCATAACAACAGACTAAAATGATGCGGTACACCGACATGATGGCACAGCGACATAACGCTATTGACCGACATAACGACAAAGACCTCCGTCATGACAAATTCGTAAAGCTGCGAATTGACGATCACTTTTTCGCATCAGTTGAACTGACGTCCATCCAAAATTTGATCGTGAGTGTCGAATCATCACTCCAGAGTTTTAACTGACGACGCGCCACGTATTTCCGAGACTATCATAAATCCAACTCGGCGCGTCGCGCCAATCTGATCGTGAGTACATGTTCGTTAATCCAACACAAACAGGTAGTACACTTCCTAACAGCCTGGCCGATTGAAAACTAAAGAGCCGGAGTGACACCAATGAATGCGGAAATCGAGTTGGCCTAAAACCGCCGGAGCCGGAGTGACGCCACAGTTTTACGTCTGGACTGACGCGTAAAACTGATCGTCAATGCCCACTTTAAGACAATGGTCGAGGTATTATGCGACTTCATAGCGACAATGTTCGCATTAGAGTAGACTTATTGACTGGTGCAGCGCTATATGGTTTTCTCTGCCTTTTGTAAACAAAGTTGGATTTCCAAATAGTTACGAAGCAACACAAATGTTACCTCCTAACAATTTGATAATATTTTATGGTTATGTGCTACTAAAGAACAATGTTTATCGATTCTTGGTTATAACCTTAGGTATGCAAGGAACCTAAACCCTGATTTGTATGAAGATCCAATGAATGAAACCTACATATTTTTTCAATTATCATGATCAAAAGGATCCCAGCATTGTTTGTTCACTTGCATTTTGCGAAAAATAACGACTCAAAAATTTACAAGACTTGTGAAATGGGTAAATATCGAATTTCCTATCATTGGCGGCGGCGGCTACTGGCGGAAAATTTTAATTTTAATTGCTGCATTTAACGGGTACGTTAAGCGTGAATGGCGTTTAATCTGGTTAGTGGATTCAGTTAGTTCAGTGACGCCGGCGGCGGCCGTCTCGTTGTTTTGCGCAAAACAATGGACATTGTAGAATTCTTTTTCTTTCCTCACAATACAAATTATAATTATTCGTATTAAATATGTAAATGGAATTGATTTTGGGATTACAATATAAATCTCCAAACAGCTAGCTACATCATAAGACACCAATTTATTTAATATATCAGTTATAGAAAAAAGAAGCATAATAATATTGACCTAATTTCTATTTGGCTGACAAATTAGCGTTTAACATCGTTTTAATTTTTTAATGTTTAGCAAACAGATAAGGCATCAATAGTAAAATACTTTGTGCGCCTTATTTAAGTACAACAAACTATTTATTTTGAATTGATATCAAATTTGTTGGATATTAAGCTGACATTTAAAGAGAAAACAGAAAAAGTGCTTGATAGGTTGACTGTACTTAAGAGAAGTAAGGTGATACTTTATTTACGTCATATCTTTCAATGCAAAAAGGAAAGAATTATAAATATATAATACGAACGCTGACCTTGCACAAAGATCTCAGAAAAGAAACTCAGAAGAAACAACCGTAGGCAAGGAAAAAGGAAGTTTTTGTTGTCAACAAATGTCTGATCTGCTACCAAATCTCACGGTCTCTTTAATGTAAAAGTAATGGTGGAGCACAGACCCTCTTTATGGATAAGAAGACTATTAACAAATTTTGCGGATCCAATGCTACTGGCCTAGCTGCATCAGCTGTGGTTAAATCAAATACAATTATGCTCTCGGTAGCCCTGATTATTTTTCTCGGACTAATTAAAAAAAAAATCTTTGGATTTCGCACGATTATAATGAAACAAAGTCGAAATATTGTTTTAAATTAAGCTAATGCTATATTTGTGAAACGCACCAGAAAATCCGTCCAGTTGCTTTAAATATTAACGTGTAAATGAACGATGAAGAACATTATTATCATGCAAGTTTGGATAATGTGTAAGCGCGATATTTAAGCCACTATCTATTGTTAGTCTAGCGGCTTCTTTCAATATTAGTCACAGATACAATTATCTCCTTTAGGGCGCTAGGATAGCACATATTATAGGTTTAGGGGGTCTGTGATCGTAGTCCGTTCATTATTATCTTTGTTCCATTAAAACAGCAAACAGCCTACTATTCTGCTGAGGACAAGTCGTTATTGTTGTTTGTTTATTATTTCACTGTAATTATCCAATTTTCAAGTGCCCTAAATCTTAGAAAATGATATGGCTATTTACTAAGTATGCCTTATCGTAAATTTAAAAATGCTCTTAATGTATTCTCGGAAGCGAGCAAATTAAATGCCACCGAGAACAAATAACGCTCTAGATTGATCGTGAACGGGCTCCTTAACGACTGTTTTAATTTCATCAACACATCATAACGTCCCATCTAGGGTCAAGGTTCTTGACTGGGTACGGTTTTGTCCGAACAATCGCACCACAAGCAGAAGAAGCCATTCAACAGTGCCATGTTTTCAGTGTAGTATTACGTGCCATTAGGACCAGGTAAGAACCGTGGTGATAAAGTGTGGTTGAAGTGCGTGTGGCCAACCAAGTAAACCATAATTAAACAAATAAATGTAGGAACATTAAATGGAAATTAAAACGAAATAATAATAATAAATAAACTATATTTGATGGACGGTGGACTATTTTTTTCGCACACTATAAGATAGATTAGGCTTATTATACCACATAATGATTTCGAAGGCCAATTTTATAATTTCGATCATTACAACTTCCGAACGCGCGCAAATAATAACAGTTCAAAATAAATACAGATATAGAAACGTTAAGTCAACAAATATATAAAAAAATGCAATTACTACCTATGTTAAATAAAGTAACACGGTGCATTGAACTCCCGTTCTAAATACGAGCACTCCAGGGTCCGGATTGAAGATGGCCTCTCCATTTAACCCTCGTTGGGGAATCAGAGCAAACGATATACAGTAAAGTAACGCCTCGACAATTTCGCGAATGTCCAACGTCCATCGACGGCGACCCATTAACACTTGACCTCTGCGACGCTTCTGTCGCGACCTTGGACTCGTAAGTACTGGGAAGCATGTTAGATACTTTGCATGACGCCAGCAATTAATTCAAATTTGGAAGCTAAGCCAGTACTCGCGGGTCATAACAGGTTTATATGTCACCATATAAACCTGTGATTAGTTCAGGCAACAGGGTTAGCGGTATTTTAGATTGTATTATTTAAGTTATAACTTACCTTGCGGTTGTTGTTGTGGAATGTATGGCGTGAGAAGCCGTGTCCGCTTCTTTTCATAGCCCTTTTGTGTGATGTCACCTGCAAAAAATATATAGATATATTATGGAGTTTTTTATATTAAAACTTAAACAAAGAGTGAATAAATGAATGTAAGTGTTTTATAGATAAGTTGCACTAATATGATAAATGCAAAAGTAAACGAACATGTCCTGTTAGTTATTTAGAAATAACTAGCTGACCCGGTAACGCGTTGCTATGGTAACGTTAATTGATACAATGGAAAAAAGAGCGGACAGACAAACACACAAGCAACTGTGATCTTAGATTATAGATTAGCAGGATATTAATAATCTTTAAATAAATTCAGCGATTTTATTAAATCTATGTTTTATTCAGCAATGTGTCGACCGCCGACATACGGAAAAGATTGTTTAAAATAGAACAATATAAATAAAAACAAAGGCATTGCTTAACACACCACAATGGCAATATAAAAAACAACTGTACATACTTAATAAAGATATTGTAATAAATATGAGATAAAAACAACTTGTTTTATTTTTATTTACAAATAACTCTATTTAATAAGGGACTATACATTAATAGGTAGAAGATACGATTAAATTTTACAAAAAAATTGTACTCTAACTTAATAAGAATTTGATATTGAGAAACAAACTTTAATTTACTATAATATAACAAAAATAAAAATGTATTTATTTGTTTAAAATTTTATGTTGTATTTAATAATAATATGTATTTAGTAATAATACAAAATAATATACTTTCATTCATATCGATTAGCTTAGCACAAAGTAAGCACTGTAAGCCTTGCGTATTCAATTGATTTTATGCAACTACTATGTTTAGTCTGGAAGTCGAGGTTCGTAATGAGTCAATGTTTTGCATAAGCAATATTTCCAGATGTAACGTGTTCATCGCCACGACATACATACACCTTCTCAAATAAACTAGGTGTAAAATTCACAGGTCAGTTAGCCGAACACTCGTTTAGTTCAAGTTGTAACGTTCAGAAGCAATCACCAGTTCTTCACACAAATTGTTGACTTTTGCAGCTAATCGCTTTTGGCACAAAGTTTAAAGTTGTAACATGATTGTCTAAAAAAAGGCAAATGCCTTGCAAAGACAAGAAAATATTGAAGGTTTCAATAATTTACAGTAAATCCCAATAACTCAACCTCTGTAAAAGTTAAGCTTACATAGGTTCAGCTAACCATTATTATTTCACATACTTTAACAACAATATCTAAACTATAGCAGCATTATCTGTTAATGGGTATAGGAAATGAAATTAGGCCTTTATACAATGGGACGTAACTAGGTTAGGCACAGCATATTAATTCGTTTACATAATGTATTATGGCGAGTCTTTAATTTTTAATAAAGAGTTTAAAATAGAGAGTAAGGTAAGTGATTCCCTAATCGGCTGTATACCGCCAACTACCCTATTATAGTCTTATATTTCTTTTCTGCCCATCCCAGAGTTACCTGTAAGAAATTGCCTATAGTTATAGGCCGCTATTTGTACTTCTCCTAATAAAGAATATTCATTCAATTACGCCGTTTTAAGGGATGTTATCATAGTAATTTTGTATGTGTATACATGTGAAACTAGTAGCCTGTGGTGTAATTTCTTGCCTCGGCGTGTCTCTATTAAATGTATTTTAATTGAATTTATAATTACTTTTTCGTTTCATAGAACCGAAAAATAAAACGCTCGGCTAAAACGGATTATGCTTGAAATAGAATATTTGCATGTACTTAATACCATACTATATATGGGTTCGCTTTAAATAAAAAGAAAGATATTTTAACACATATTTTTGCTATTTCATTATCTTGCAAGTAACGATGATGGACTGATTTCAATTACTTAAAAAGGATCAGATGTATCTTTTTACTTATTGAAAATTAATAAGCAAGTAACACGCACACTGCCTCTTTCCTTTCAAGGCGCATACACTACGAACAGGATGACACTAGAAAAGTTGAGTAGCTGCCAAATTAGAATCATGAGAGAGACATCAGGTTCAAGAGTTAGTGCGGGCTTCTTTAAATTAAACTTTAAAGGAGAACAGTTAGGTCGAAACTCGTTTATGCATACACAGTTAGTCATCAAAGCCCAGTACACGCTTGATGCATCATTGTTCGCGGTCATTTGACCTGATTTGTAAGTGGCGACGCAATATTAATAATGAATTATTTAAATGTATTGTTTATTTGCATGCATGGGTATCGACAATCTTTGAAATATTCGTTCGTCGCAGTATGTAAGGTCGTCGTTCGACATCGTGGTACGTAAAATTAAAATGTACGTTTTATTATTGCGAGATATACGTGGGTTTCACTCCAATTATTTATGCGCACCTATTTTCGAAATACTTTTTCTAATCCGCAGCAGACATCCCTTCCATGGCCTTCTCGAACGCTGTTAGCGCATCTTCTGGGGATAAAAACTGTATCCATTTCAGTTGATTTTTGTATTTTAGGGAGGTCACACGGTGCAAAACGAGGACTGTAAGAAGAATGACCAATGATTTTGAATGATGTGGTGTCCAGGATGTATTTCCCACTGAGTGCACGGACGCGTTGTCGTGATAAACAAGACCCCCGTGGAGCGTCGCTTGTTGCCAATTCTTGCGGGCATTTCGTAATATACCTTTAAGCGTTGATGCTGATTTGATTTTGTAATAGAATCGCCAAAAGATACCCCGTCAAATAAAAAAACGAGTGATCAAAATTATGTCTGCGCTTCTAGTCTTTTAGTTTGATAGGCTTTGTAGTAAAACATCCAACCTGGCGAGTGACGCAATGTTTCTGGGTCGTATTGGTAAATCCAGGACTCGTTACCTGTCACAATTTCATAAACGTTCCGAGAATCCGTTTTTATTAATCATGTCACGATATTGTTTCACACAGACCTGCATCTGAGCTTCGCTGAGGTTGTACAGCACCCAGCTTTAAACTTTTCTGCTCACGCCAAAATACTCTTGTAGTTTTTTTTCTTTTCCGTTCTAATCTGCAATGCATGCAGCAAGTAAAACTCCTTTTTTGTATTAATTTTTGCCTTGTTATCATGTTTTCATCGATAACAGCCGTCGAAGGACGAGCACTCCTTTCTTCATCCCCCAAAGTTAGACGACTTAGCTTGAATTCATTATGCCGACTGCAAATGGTTGCTTGAGAAGAAGTACCATCCATAAATGCACTTTGAAGATAATCAAACGACTCATCCGGTTTTAGGTTACATTTGGAATCATAGAAAATAATAATAATACAAGATAGTTCCCGTCGCAGAGCCATTTTCAATGAAACTACTATTAATTTTTTTCGTTCAACTAATCATAAGAAATAGTATAAGTACACGAAGTGTCATTTCTAATTTTAATAAAAGTAAAGAAAAAGTCAGAAAGAAAGGAACTAGCTTTTGTTGACTCCACAATATTTGTCTTTCGACGAAAGAGGGGCTTTCAAGAGTTTAATGACATCATACGCAGAGCTCTTGTCACCTCGTGTGCACCAGCTATTCTGGAACCCATTGGTTTAATGCGTTACAGTGGCAAGAGACCAGATAGTATGACTTTAGTTCCATGGAAGATGGGACGGCCTTTAGTGTGGGACGCTACTTGCATGGACACTCTAGCCCCGACTCATCTTTCTCGAACCTGTATCGAGACTGGTGCTGCCGCAGCTACTGCAGAAGACCTCAAACGATACAAGTATGCAAGTGTTTTAGTAGCAACTACATATTTGAACCGTTTCGGGTTGAAACAATGGGCCCGTGGGGTCCTGTGGCCCACCGAATTTACAAAAACCTATAAAAAACATATCGAGAAGTCATGTGATCGGTGGGCTGGTTTGTTTCTTGCTTAGAGCATAAGTTTGGCGATACAACGAGATAACGCTATCAGTCTTCTGGGCATATTACCTGCGAGCAAAGATTTAGCGGATATTTTTTATTAAGTGCCTGGAGCATTATTTTTATTAACGTTTCCTTTTTTCATCAATATGTTTTGGAATGTAGTTATACTGCTAAATAATACATAATAGTATTTGATCACAAAAAATATACCCCTTATTGTGAGGGAAATAATATCTTTACAAATACTCTCAACATCTATGCATATTATACATCTCATTATATCTCCATAAGTAACATGCGCCCCCACGTTTTGAGTGGCCCCTCGCTTGGCCCCGCCGGGTTATTTTATTCTTTTTTGGTCACTGAAAAACGTGGGATTTTTAGATTTTTAAATGTAGTATTATTATTTTATTCTTTTTAATTATTAACTCAACGAAGTAACCATGTGTTACGCAACAATCGGATAAGACCCATACAAAAGTGAAAGTTGCCGAAAGTTGACCTGAAAGTGTACCTAGAAAGTTAAAAGTTTTAGGATGCATTGTCATCGGGTTCTGACTTGCTCCAAAAATTTCAGCTCGCTAGGTGGCCGGGAAGTGCCTCAAAATTGAGTTGCAAGAATCCAACTGCACAGACAGACAGACAGACAAACAAGAAAGCGACCTGAGAAAAACGTGGGAAAAACTACTCGACGGATTTGAACGAAACTTGGTACAATTATTCTTCATATTTCTGGGCAGGTTGCAGTATACTTTTCATCACGCTACAATCAATAGGAGCAGAGTAGTGAAGGGAAATTTTGGGAAAACGGGAGAAGTTACTCCATTTTTTAAGCTTCCGTCGCATGTGCAGCCTTAATGGTTAAAGTTACATAGAAATCATGTATGACGGAAATATTCTACATAAAATTGTCTAAAAAATATCCCGCAACAGCATATGTCTATCTTTTATGGTTGACTCACAATAACACGTGTAACTCCTGATAGCTTAGCAGTTCGGAGCATTCTGATTATATTTGTTTACTCTTACGTTTATAATACTCTCACTCATCCCTAATTTAAAAAAATTAACATTATTACCTATTCAATAAAAAAAGAATCATAGAAATCGGTATAGAAACACCAAACTTATACATGAAATAAGTATCGCGCCGTCCCACGTGAATACTGAATCATGCTATAAGGATTATTTTTGTGTAACGGTTGCCGCGCTCGATACGGGTCGCGGCGGTAGGGTAGGGTAGGTAGGTAATTATTATTTTTTCATTTTGCTTGATTTGTTCTTACTAAGGACATAGGATAGGTTTCATTTTAAATTAATTAAAATAAAAATATAATATTGCAAATTATAATAAATGAGCCACTGCAACGCGTGGGCGAGTGAGCTGTAATAGACAGGATACTAGTAGTTATTTCTAGTATCCTATTAATACTTTATTTGTTCCATTTTGCTAAAAATGTAGAAACATATTTACGATAAGGAAGAACGAAGTCTCTTTGTAGTATAACAATACTTAAAAGGAAATCACAATATAATAAAGTTGTGTGAAAAATAAATGTTACCGATTTTATCTACTTTCCTTAGTAACTAAAGAAAGGCAACCCGCATAAGACACTGATTATACAAGTTAAAATACGATTAGTTTTTTTTATTGGAACCTTGTTACTATTATCAAAAACCACTAGTAGTTATAAAAAGAGATAACAAAAATTAAATATAGTTTCCACATTGGTATTCGCGGTTCACGTAACGAGTTGATGGAAATAATAATGCTTTCCGGGGCTCTGACCTTCACGGCAACGAATTCTCATTTTCATTCTAACAATTCCGAGTTTCTACGTTATGCAAGTACATATACAAAACAGAAGTCACATTTATTGAAAAACATACGTAATACTTGTTATTAAATTTAAATGATGTAAAGTGCGGTTTATACCAGTCCGTGTGCAGTAGCTAGTTTGCCATCGGACGCGTCCCCCGGGTAGCGGATTGGGAAACGGCTCCCAGATATGGGGGCTACCGGATTGCCGGCGCTGACGAAGACTAGTTGTGGTGGGGGGGTATACCGCAACCCTGCACATAGTGCGGGGCCGGGTGCCGCCTTCCTTCGGGGTGGGGGTCGCGAAGAGAAAACCTCTATAAAAACCTCAAAGACCCAGCACTGGGATGCGTGGTGTCGGAGTGCCTGAGAGGGTGGCTGGCGGAGCACGGTCAACCGACTAGCGGTGTCCTGGGATATCTCCTGACCCCCCCAGGCGTAAGTAGGGTTACCCGGGCAACGGGATCTCTGCCCCGGTTGGACGTTTAGATCTCCCATACTCGTGGGTTCATTAAGAATGTCGCAATTAAAAAACTAAATAAGAACAAAGGAAGAAGGTTAAATTACAACACACAACGTTAGACCAAAAACCGTGTCGAGGATTAAGGGCGCTTAATTTTTACGTCCGACGGAGCGGAGTAATTTTCCTTTGACGAGGATGAGTTGCATGTCGAAAAGAGGCGGTACGAGTTGGTTGCTGATGAAGCGCAGTTTTTGCTGGGTACCGAAGAGGTGCGCGCAGTTTATGCTGGGTGGCGAAGAGTTGCGACTAACAGACAGCGAGTTGAGCGCGGGAGAAATGTCCCTAGAGGAGTGCGACCAAAACGCTTACGTCCAGAGGTCGCGGATAACTCAGATTTAGAAGACACGGATTCGGAAGATTGCCACGGGAGGCCGAAGTAAAGCCCGCAATCTGGCTCCAATAGCAGAGAAGCTGACGGTCAAGACGGTACAGTATAGTAAGTGAGGCGGTTGGACTGTATGAACAGTCAATGGCCCTATACAGGAATGTGTATGGGACGCCAAAGAGCGAGGCTGGTAAGTCGGTTCCGGGTCCGTTATCTAATCCAGCGGGGGTGGCAGATCCGTCGACGGAAGGACCTCATATAATGACGGGGAAGTCCAAGATTCGGAAGGAAGCGGAACCTGAGAAGGGAAAGGGTGCTGACGCCGTGAAGATAAGGGCTCCCATGGAACCCCCTCCTCATCCTCGGCGACAAGGCCCTCGAGCACATCAAGGCCATCGTAGAGCGGAAAGGGCCTTTCTGTCCGGGAGCCTATTGCCGCTCCCTCTGGGGCATGCTAGGAGCAACAGTCTGGTCCAGGGGCGGAAATGGATAGGAAGGGTCCCTGGATAGTAGCGGGACGAAGGGGAAAAGGAAAGGGCGAAGAAAGAAATTACCGCAGCGATAACCACTATTAATAATTTAGTAAAGAAAAAGTAAGTAAGTCCAAGGTTTAAATTGACTACTTTGAATCTTGTACCGTTGTATAGTTTTACATGTGGCCATGGCTACGCTCTTTTGAGCGATGCATTGTCTTCATCTATTATCACATTTTTTTTTGCTACCCGTTTTGTTGTAACCTTCCACCAGGTGGCACTGCAGCATATCAAACTTCTACATCGTTAAACCGATTATTATTAAAAATGATATCCTAGTACATTTGTAAAGTCAAGTAAATTTTTATACAAATTTTGTTCAAAATATTTTCTGTTAGGTACTTAATCTGTCATATAAAATATTAATTTAATTATTGAAAATACTCATAAATCTCAATATATTTATTTATAAGAGATATTGAAAAGTGGTTATTTGCAGTGCTAGAGAGTATAATGTCTTTTAAAAAATTATGGGAAAATCGAAGAAATCTAATACTGATCATACATCATTTAATTTATTGATAGAAATTTATATATTGAAAAAAAAATGATTGATAAAATTTAGAATCAAAACTATATGTTTGGATTTATGAAACGGTATCGATACAGAAGGTAATTGGTAAGTTCCATCATAACTAATACCGATTGTGACTGAATAGTAATTCATCAATAATTTTAATAATCATAAATAGTAAATTTAAAATTTAAGCACAAATAATTTATTATGTATTAATTTATTTTGGATAATAATTGTTGCAAACATCGGCTCCTGATAAAAAATTCAACCAAAAAAAAGTTGAATTTGTTTGAATTTATAAAAAACTACTAATATTATACAAATAATTAAGTAGTATAGTTGGTGGTGTATTACTTAAAAACAAAAAATATAAAAAATCATTCAAAAAAAACATTGTGTTGTGAACGTAAAGAATTACAATAAACTCAATACCTTTCTTTCAAAACTTTACGCAAAGACACACATAAGTTTCATTAAAGGAAAGCGATACTCAAACATAACGTCGTTTCTGTTTCGGACTTTGAACTCAATAAGTGTACAGTCTTAACCTATAAACAAAATAAATACATGCAAACCAATCAACATCGAACTGTTACAACAGTCATAAGTATAATTTCGTCAATTAAATCAATGCTAAGTTAGCCACCTGTCCAAGAGAATTGTAGTGTAGATGGTCCCGAGTTTGATCCTCCCACCAGGTGATTACTTATTTTTGGTGTTTCGTTTACTTTTAATAGTTTGCATTTCTTCTGAAGATCATAAGGAGTATATTTAGAAAAAGAAAAAGTAATATTTATGCCACTAAAGAAAAATATTAAAAACAAGTAATACAGATGAAACTTATTCTATTGCAACGATATCTAGAACTCATAAAATTTGATACTGCTCTACGTCTCTCGTATGTTCAGGATATAACCAGAAAATAATGGATAGAAGATTTTTGAAATGTTCTTTTTGTCAATGTCACTATGACATAGAAAGCGCCAACATACCTGAAAAAAGGTACTATAACAGTAGATCATAAAAAATTGGAAGTGGTAATAATGCTAATACGTATAGGTGTATTAACATTATCTACCTCACCTGCAACGTTACAAACCTCATATAACACACAACTCTGTGATACCAGGTACTTCGCGTAGTGAAAATTCTGACCCTAATGTTACTACACGAAGACATTTATCCCAACATCAAACATCTACATCTCTCAGTGACGAAGACTCTTTGATCCTCCCTGAAGGACATACATTCATACATGAATCCCCGAGAACCATTCATTCTAAGGACGAGCGTTCAAACGGAAGTGAAAAAGGTGAACTAATAAAATTACAACAAAGAAAAAATCATCCAATTCAACCAGCTTTTTATGTCTTATAAAAAGCACCATACGAACTGAAACATTATTGCAAAGAAAAGTTAAAAAAATATTTACAGAGCAAATGCGATTCAAAAAGGAAATATGTATTGTAAATTCCAGCATTGATAAAACTGCAGCAGGAATGCAGTTCACTACTAGCTAAAAATGAAAGCCTACAACTATCAGAAAACATAACACCATGTTTGTACCTTCAAAGAAGGTAGAAGTCGGAATTTTTGTTAAAAAATTTAATATGAGTTATCTCACTGTCATCATAGTTTTCTGTAAAACTATAAATAGAATTTTCGAAAACCCCCATACCAAATCATTATTATCTACCATTACCACAAATGCTATATTTTTAAATAGGACTGAAAAAAAAGAAATGAATGACATTTCAGATATGTAACATGTCTTCGAAACCAATTATGGTTTTATCAGATTTTTTATACAAAATATGATGAAACCATAATTGGTTTCGAAGACGCAGTGCGGTATGGCCCGTAATAAAGTATAGTTACTCGAACGGGCAGTCATGTGAGGGTAGTCGTCGTTGTCGCGCGTATCGATTATACGAATTTTTCTGCGCTTTGTGCCGCTTGATTGATGTCTACTTTCTCAGATTACTTGTTTATGTGCATTTAACCTCTTGAGACCCCCGGTGTCACTCATGACACTTGCGTTTTTATTTGTTTCACTGCGCCGTCTGTGGGTATTTATAAAAACCACGACAAATATATAAAACGTTGTAATACGAAGAACTCATAAAACCTAGTTACGACTGGTGTATCAGTGCTTTTGTTTTCGTAAACATTAGTTAACATTTTGAATAAGTGCAAGTACTGACATGGCGGCTTTCCGGAGAGGTAAATATTATTTGTATTGCGTTTTTTGTTATTGTTTTGAGTTGTTTGTGTGCTACGTTCATAGATCATCCAGATATTGTGATAAAACTTTCAAAGTGATTCCATTTTAATAGTTATTTGCATCGAATTCTTCGGGTTTAACAGGTGACACTTTGGGCAGTTATGACATAAAATATACACTTTTACATGTCTACGACGAGGTGATATCGAATCGATGTTGTTCGACTTTGACGAGTCTGATTATGACGATGTTATTGAATATAAGAAGGAAGGCTTTACTGCAGTGCAGGAAGGCATTGATGGTAGTGAGTGGGATTCTTCAGACGAAGAGCCGCTATCTCTCTTCAACGTGTTCATGATGTAAAAATATCACCAAATCGTCCATTGCGATGGGATGGTCTTAGTTACTTCGAAAACGCTTCAGGCAATCGTTACGAGGATCCACCATTAGCAGAACCAACAACCAATGCAAAACCTTCTTATAAATAGTTACGCCAATCAAATCTGAATTCTTTGAGCAAATGTCGCATTGTATTAATATTGGCACCACCCAAAGAACTTCTATAGGAATGTCCATGGCTGTGGTATACTAGGGCTTTCTCGAGTGCAGCACAAGTAATTAATACCATGACTCGGAATAGATATTTCCTGTTGATTTTGGAAAATTCGTTCGAAAATTTACTCAATACATCGTTGAACAGAAATATTTATCCAACCGGCACTCTGAAGAAGGATCGTTTACCTGAATATCAAAGGCCAAACAGTATTTTGTGATAGATAAAAGTGATAGAATATTAATAAACGAGTGAAGAGGAGAGTTTCAATTGTAGTTGTCAGGCAAGATAAAACTATATCTGGCAAGCCAAAAACAATTGGCAAGACGGTAAACCAATTCACCTTGCCTCGACTGAAACTGCCATCAAACCTTTGGGGACATGTCGGCAATGAAGTAAGAAGGACAAGTCATAGATGGATGTTCCACAGCCAGTTGCTATCAAGTGCTATAACCAATACATGGGCAGAAATGATTTATCACGTTGTATTATCATCCTCTTGCCAATTTTTCCCTGTCGTCTCACGACAGTCCTTCTGAAGAAGAAGATATTGAAGCTCTGTCGTCACAGCAAAAGCGTAGACTTGATGAACTCATTCCTCACCATGCGAAGAGACTTAAAGAAGATCAACACCTACCCGTTTTTCGCGGTTTAATTTTTAATACTATATAATAACTTAAACTAAATTTTACACATATACAGCATTGCATTAAATAAAAGATGCAATTGAAATTGAAACTTGACGCCGGAATTACCTCACATTAATTCAACTAAAATGTTCATTGATTTAAGCCTTTTTAAAGTCTTTGAAACCCGAAGTGTCACTGGTGACACCCCCCTTTTTGGAGTATTTAGAGGGGATAGATTTTTTAAAATATTTTTTTAACTAATCCATATTACATTTAACGTAATTTACAAAATTCATGAATATACGTTCACTTTTTGGGGTCTGGGTCTCAGGAGGTTAAACATTCATTGTATTTTTTGTTAGAAATTCTGACACCTAATAAATATAAAATACCTATTAATTCATTTAAATACTTTTTTCCTTGTGTTGATTGCCTTTTAATGAAAGACATTTTGACTTGTTGATTCCTATTGAGTCTCCTAATTTACAGAATGTTGATGTAATAGCGAGTGGAGTGAGACAACTTTGAGCCCCAGCAAGGCTGTGTTTTGCCACAACCTGTTCTCGAATCAGTAGATTACGATTTAATTTTTTTGTCAAATATGATCAACAGCTCTGCCCCGAAAGATCTTTTAATGTGATTGCTATCTATCGATGTGATCGCGATTTAAGTAAATGTAAGTACGGATAATTATGAAGAAACTAGCGTGAGTTTTGTTTGAGCAAGTAAAGTAAAAAACGGACAAAAATGTTCACAGGCAATAATCGCAGGAAATAAATTAAAACTGCAGTTAGAAATATTCCAAAACAATATTCTATATTCAAATATTCATTTTTGTAATTTTTTGTAACATATTACCGCCAAAATCGGTGAAACGATTTTGATGGGATTCGGCAGATAGATAGATTAAACTACTGATACAATGTACAATTGCCGTAATTTTCTCATAAAGACATACATCTAAATTTTCACGCGAACGAAGTCGCGGTTAACAGCTTGTTGTGCATGAAATTCTTTCAAAACGACCGTTATATTTCAGCCAAACTACACAAAACCTTGACCAATTATATGCCTAACTTTCCTCATGCATTACTCTATCTATTGGTATGACAATCCGTAATTCTTGATTTCATTGCGAACAGAAAGGCAGACGCGGCAGAGGACTTTGTTTAATAATATGTAGTGGTAAAATTAAATTTATAAATGTTTATGTATTAATATGACTTTCGAAATACTCAGGTGATTCTGATTAAGAGCGTGCAGTCGATTTTCGACGAAACTTCTGTTTTATTGCGAGTTTGAGCAGCTATATTTTACACAATATAAGCTTATCTTATAAAACGATTCACGAGAATATATATTCAAGTCTCTTAGAAGTGTACTGCAGAGGAAAATTATAAAATTTGTGTGTATTTATTTGTTAATCAGACATTTCCGGAAAGCCGAATTTCAAAAGTGCTGGTTAGAGCTCACTTTGAGACACAAGTTAACAGTCATACTTTTTTAATATTTGTTTCGTAAAATAATAAATGGACAGATAATATGGTCTATTAGTGTACCTCAAATGAAAATTTTAGAAATTGTATGTTCTATGACTTATAAACTTAAATTTAAAATGACCCAAATTACGTGTCTTACGAACAGTTTTTTTACTAAGAAATAGCCTATTTTATTAGTTGAAACAATAATTTATTAATAAACAAGATGTTTAAAAAAAAAAAAATATATATGCATTATCAATACACGAGACTTTTATTTTATATGATTTTTTAAAGATAACCTATATAACCATGCGCGCGTGGCTCGATAAATTAGTACGCGCCGGGCCATCCCAAAGGTAGGACGTATCGCTCTTCCAACGCGCTCAAAAGTTCATTGACCATCCCCACGCTCCAGTGGCCGATATAAATAGTGCGACGATTGAAATTGATACTTGAGTAAGTTATATATTTCTTTTCTTTGAGGTAAAATATTTCTCTGAAATCTAATAATGTATTGAATAAATTTTTAGTCATGGGTAACAAACGCAAACAGTACAGATGCAGTAAAAATGCAAAGTCTGCAGCAAATGCCCGGCAAGCGAAAAGGTATGTTTGTAATATTCACTTGTAAAACCTATGTAGAAGCCTAAAGCATTTGTTTAACAAATATTTTTATTTTTTATTTTCAGGCTTAAAATTATGAAGGAACCAATTAATAATGGGTGTAATAAATCATTAGATAAGAGCAATTCCTGTATTTCTATACAGAATGACTTTGATGACAGTGTAAGTATCTATTCTATCTACACGAATAGTAATGAAATTTAAATTACAGTATTAGGTACAATCAACAAATTTGGTTTTTGACCCACTCTGACAATAAATCAATTACAACTGTCTAATGCACTTAGTACGTTTTTATTACAACGAAGTTGCGCCAATGTAAAGTTTACAGTTTACTAAAGATCAAAACTGCACAGGTGTAAATACTTTTGCAGATTTTGATCTTTATTTTCAATGCAATAAAAAACGTTTGTTGATAAAAGTCATGTTTTGAATATCGAGTTAAAAAAATCGCAGTTCATCGCATATATAAAACCTTATATCGAGTTGTCAATTTGAAGGACTCAGTGCCTGAAAATATCAGGTCCGTAGCCAAGGAAACAGGCGATTTTTTTTTTATTTAATATCACGGGAAAATGACCTTAGTGGAGGTCAGAAAACAATTTTGATGATAGTACCTATTATTATTTAACAGTTATTTGAATGTATATATTATATTTAGTTATATGACTATGCATTTAATGACTTCCGTGACCGAGTCGTTCTTTTAGATATTCTGCCATCAATTCCCAGCTGGGGCAAATATTTGTGTGATGAATATAGGCATTAATTTTTTTCACTCTTGGATACTTATTAATATATTGATCGAGTATATTATAAATATTTTGTATATTTATAAGAATTATGTAATAAGTATGTAATCTGTTATCTAGTATCCATTAGACAAGTGGCTTATGCTGCTTACTTTGAGCTATTTGATAGGTTATGAATTTTACATTATTTTTTTATAGGAGAGATTTTATAAAGTTTTAAATTGAAATATTCAATCCAGTTGTCTATATTGTTATAGGATGTTTATGACGAACTGGTAACAGACCTCCAAAATATAAAAGAAATGGACCAAAATTGTATACAAAAACTCCATAATATTGAAGAGCATGAAATGGTATAAAATATTGATGAAGTTAAGTTGTCAAACTTGACGAGTACAATAATTATTCGTTATTTTAATTGATTTTAGGAAGTGGAGCCGCAAACACCAAGCAGTCCATACCACATCGAGGGAAGAAGAATTGTTGATTTTATGTATTTCTTTGATGAAATCAAAAACATTTCGAATCATAATTCTGGATTTGGGTGTTCAATCAGTAACATCCAAATCATCAAAGAAATTATTAATGGCTTGGAATCAGTAATTCACTTCAAATGTGACATGTGCAATATGAAGTTTAAGATATCACTCAGCAACAACATCTCCCTTAAAGAGATGACTACAAATCACGCTGCTGTGACTGGCGCTATGTTGATTGGTTGTGGTTGGACTAACCTTAATGAAATTCTTACTGCAATGGATCTTCCTAAAATAAATCAAAAATCATACAAAAAATATCATAGTGACGTATCTAAGTGGTGGGCAGTTGCTGCCGAGACGTCAATGAATGAAGCGGCTAAGGAAGAAGCAGTTATAGCCATCGAAAAGGGAGAAGTTGTTGATGGGATTCCATCTATAACAGTAGTTGCCGATGCCTGTTGGTCGAAAAGGTCTTACAGAACAAATTACACTGCATCATCTGGGGCAGGTGCCATTATTGGACTTAATACTGGAAAAGTATTACACATGGATGTGAAAAATAAATATTGCATTATTTGTGCTCGATCATTGAGTAAGAATGTTACATCGCCAAATCATGTATGTACTCGTAATCATTCTGGATCCTCAACTAGTATGGAACAGGCTATTATTGTTGAAGGCTTCAATAGTTCAATTAAGAAGCGAAATTTAATATACTCAACGCTGATAGCCGATGGAGATGCTAGTACATATAAAAAAATTATGGAAAGCCGGCCCTACCCCAATATTCAGGTGCAAAAAATAGAGTGTTCGAATCACTTACTGAGAAACTACTGCAGTAAGCTCATGCAACTTCAAAAGGACACAACGATTGCACTTAATGAGCGCAAACTATTAACCTCTGAAAAAGTCACTCGTCTCCGAACGGCGGTAAGAGCAGCAGCTCGCTTTCGTAATGCTCAAAATATATGCAGTTCTCAAAAAATTCTAAAACTTAGAGACGACATTATAAACAGCCCGAAGCATGTTTTTGGTGACCATAGTGCATGTGATTCATATTACTGTACAGATGAAAAAAGAAAAGAGTCAAATCTAGTTCCTGTCATAAAAAGGTTGTTTGGGAAACTTATTGCTCATGCCACGCAAATAGCTTTGCATTCCAAAAGTTTACTCTGGGATGTCAATAATAACAGGGCTGAACAGTTTAACAGTATAGTAGCTAAGCATGCAGGCGGCAAAAGAATAAATTTTTCTTTAAAAAATTCTTATACTGCTAGGTATTACTTTTTGATTGCTTTTTGGGAATTTAGTATTTATTGTCTTGATTGTGAATATTTATTGGCATTATTATTTACTTTTTAAGTTCGTGGTTAATGTTTATGTTTGATTATAGGTGCCACGCTGCTGTTGTTGCATTTAATACTGGTAAACCGTAATACAATTTGTATAAGTCGAACTTTCAACAAAGCCCCCGAAAATCAATAAAAGATCTTGAATTGCGCCGGTGTATTCGTAATATTCATCGTCGCCGTTCAAGTCCGAAAAAGAAAATTATTTTTAAAAATGATAAACGGGACTACGGAGAAAATTGCCAAAAACCGGACCTGACTCCGGAGCAGTACGATACAGCCAAAAAATTATTTTTGGCTAACTTGAAAGATCTTGCACAAAACCGCCATGGCATTGAACGTGACACAGTATTGCAAGCTGAAAGTGCATTGTGGCTAGAGCTTCGCAGATGCCTATTAACAGCTTCTTGTTTTAGCAAGGTTAATCATTAAAATAATGGTTTATAATTTTTTTCATGTGTAAGAAGAACTCACCCAAAATTATTTTTTATAGATTTGCAAGAGACGGCCTAATATAAGTTCGGCACCATTGGTTAAGTCAATAGCTTACTCATATTGCTTAGATAAAATACCAGCCATAGAGTATGGTAAACTTAATGAGCAATCTGCTATAGACCAACTACAAAAACAAGAAAACGTCGTAGTAGAAAAATGTGGCCTTTTTATAGACAAAGTACATTATTTCTTAGGCGCATCTCCTGATGGTCTTTATGAAGAAGGCATAATAGAAATAAAATGTCCATATTCTGCCCGCAACATGGATGCTGAGGAAGCAGTTAGACAAAAAAAAAAAAAATTTTGGAAATTGGATGGCACCGTTAATACCAATCATGATTGGTATTACCAAATTCAAGGCCAGCTTCATATCAGGTAATAAGCATCGTTAATTTTTATTAATGAGAAGCATATTTTTATAAGGAAGTTGCTAGGAAAGTCGGCGCTATTTGAGTAAGAGATTACTGAATCAATTCCTACCGCCTGTACCACTAATTTTGAATAAAAATTAAGTACAGTTTGCTATGAATATCGCTTGCCTCACACTATACCCGATGCATGGCATCAGGCTCGCCCCCTGTTACATAGGCACTTAAACATATCAGACAAAACGTGGGCGTTAACACCTCTGCCCACACCTTCAGCGATAAAGGCGTGATGGAATGAAATTATTGTAGGACGCATGGTTATATAAGTATAGAATGATTACATGAATACAAACTCATGAAATTATTTTTTTTATCAATCTCATAAGTATAGAGAACTAAAACAGCCCGTCAGATTACTACAAACAATCATTTTCCATATTTATTTTATTTTTTGTGCCAACAAGTAATAAATAAAGTTAAAAGTTTTGTTTTAACTGACGTGCTATTGATGGCTGTATCTGTCTTGATGTTTACGACATACACGTTTACCGCAACTTTTAAATTTATTATTGTTATACGTAAAATATTTTTATTTCAGCGAAAAAAATATTTGTTTGTTTGCCGTATGGACTGGTCCAGAGTTTCAACTGAAAATTTCTAAAATTTATAAAGATGACAATTTTTGGTCTGAGAGAATGGAACCAAAATTAATAAAATTCTATGAAATTTGTCTCTTGCCAGAGTATGTGGACCCGAGGAAGAGGAGATCGATGCCGATGAGAAATATTTGTTTATAATTTACTATATTATTAAATTTATTCAAGTATTATTGTTATTATTTACCATCCTAAGGAAATAATTCTAATTTGGGAATACAAAAAGGTATCATGGCGACACTCGGCGTATATTTCCATAAACACCGGGCAAACCCCTTTATTATTTTTTTAATTATTATATATTATAATTATTATATTATATATTATAATATAAATATATTATAATATAATATTAATATATTATATTATTATATTATATTATAATAATTATAATTAAGACGTTCATACAAACCACATATAAATGACGGAATTGCAACTTACATAATATTATATGCTAAAAAATTTCAGCTCAATATAAAAGTATCAAAATTTTTACTCTTATAGTCTACACTCGACTAGCGCTTACGCACACCGACACGTTTATGTCTGAGGTAGTTGTTTCACGACTTCGCGTCGATTTTGACTTAAACAAATTTGACTGCGCGCTCTTAATGATGAATATGATTTCCATAAACTTCACTGCGGTAAATTATCCCTCATAATAACGAAATTTATATGTAATCAGCTTGTGGGCAACTTTAATACGACTAAATAGAGTAGTCTGAGGCTTCACATTTCTAGTACGTAGATCGCATGTTTATCATTACAATTTAACAATGCATACATGCCAAACAATACAATAAGAAAATATAAATAGTCAATAGGCAAATTGCAGATTAGCATTGTATCTGACAACGGGAATAACACATGGCAAAGCAAGCGATTCCTATTGTACTAAATGCGACGTAACAATGCTATTTTGACTGATACTCATATAGATTTATTCATTAACTAGCTTAAACCCGCGGCTTCACTCGCTACCAATTAAAGTTATATTGGAATCCCTCTGAAACTGTACTTTTTCTGGATAAAAGGTACCCTATGTACTTGTACCCCTGGCAAAGTGTTAAATCAAAGTTAAATAACTCGATTATTTACTAATCACAATAATAAGTCACGACATGAAATTAATAAAATTAATGAATAAAGTTACTAATAAAAAGCAATAAAAACTGTGTAAAATAAAAAGTAAAATATATATAGTAAAATTATAACAACAATATTGACATGAACAATGCAGAGAAGATAAAAGTTTCAGTTTTTATTGTCTTTTGCTTAATTATTAAGAAAATCAATTATAATTAATAAATTACTCAGCTTATTACCGAAAATAAAATACGTGAAAGGCTTATGTGTAACTTAATATTGGATCGATAAAAAAAATATTTACATCATTCCTCAAATGGGGAGTTTTACCCTGAAAATGTAAAAAAACTACCAGAATTAAACGCGCGCCGGCCTATCTGATTTATTATAGTATGGACGTCTTGCCGACTGGTTAGATTTCATAGTTATGCTTGAAAGACTGGCACTTAAACGCGTTTTGCAATCATAATGTGATTAATAATAGAACCCATTGCAACGTACTTGTAGTCTAAAATAACGTACTACTTTCGTGTTAGAAAATATATAGTCTATTTTTAAAATGCCAAGACAACCAATCGGACAAGGCAACGGATATGAGACGGATCGTTCGGGAGTAGATCGCAGGGACCTGGCAATAATTCACTACGAGTATATTACTCTATAGCGGTCGATCTATACTTTTTGGGTGCTCTGTGGTTGTTCGTTTTCTGATCGGTTCCTCGAGACGGTGGTTAGATCTTTAATTTTATTGCAAATACGGTGTTAATCAAGAATTTCTTCTCTTCATTATTATCTGTACGAGATTCAAAGTGCAACCAACGGATTCCAGCTTATTATCTAGTCGGAAACAAGGAAAATAGCTACCTATTTATTTGGAGAACCCATCCCCCCTTAACATAAGATATATACTTTACTTTTAACCCCGAACGGTATTTTGAACAATATTTTATTATTCATTCAATGCTAAAAGTGGTTTTCTCTAGATTCTTCCAGAAGAATCTTATAAAACATCATGACTTTTATTTTGTAGTTGAAGGTATTGTTAAATTTCAATTCCTTTTGATTTCTCGTTAATGGATCGCTAATTAAACTATTATACATCCTTAAAACCTCCTTTTGATCAATCTACTCCAGTTTCTAACCTAATAACCCCGTAGAGTCACTGCTAACAGTCATTTAAATATCGACTTTTCCTAGTTTTCTGCAATAGTATTGGCCTTCTTGAGCCAATTTACAAGTAATATTGTTAAATAGATTCATAAATGACCCTCTCCGACCTAGGAGTATTATGAATTAACATTAACTAATTTGATGTAATTTATGCTAACTTCAGGGAATTCAGTACGGACCCTGAGGTATCCAGACGTTGTTTTTGGAGGCTATTGTGTCCAGTCTACACAACTTACACGGGCTAATAAAGAAACCTTTCCCCGTTCGGGCCTGTTTACTGTTGGTAAGTAATCAAACCATCTCACCATCATCGAACGAGTTCTAGCATCAAGTCCAAGAGACTTTGGACCTCCCAGAGACTCCGGACCAAGAACCCCAACTAATTTCTCTTTAACGGTTACAATTAGTATTACCAATATCGATCAAACGGACCTACAGTAACCTTCTTAAATTATTTATATTTTCATATAACCTCAATTAAATCAGATAAAGTATCCTTTCTGTTGGTAAATAAACTTAATCAATAAGTTGAATTATTTCACATAACTTTTTTTATTTTTTAACTAAACAAAGATATTGTTATATTTTCATAAAAATTGTTTTAGTATTATCCCTAACCTCTGATTGTTTTAAAATAACACTACAATAGATAGAGACAAACAGAAATTTTAAAAATAGATTGTGTCATAAAACGAATATTACCATATAATATCTCCAAAAAAATAAATGTACAGACAGAACCAACAGATTTATATAGCAGTAAAGATATAATATATCGTTTCCGCAATCACATGTTCTTACCTTATACCAACTTTCATATTAGTCGGTTCATTCGTTCTTGACTTATAAAAGGACATAGGTACAGATAGACACACAAAAACTTAAAAAATAGTAGAGTTATGTCTTTTATTTCATTTTTTGCATTCACAATGCAATATTTATATAAGATAAAATAGTAGAGTTGGTAAACGAATATTAAAAACGAATATTTATCGTGAAATTTGTCCAAAAAATTAAATGTATAGACCGAATCTACAGATTTTAAAAAATCTTGCCCACACCCAAAACACTTGCCCACTGTACAGTGAGGCTTACTCTGAGCTAGGGAAAGGTGTGAATGTAAGAAATATTTTCCTTATATTCATTTTATGAACACTCAAAATAAAGTTCTTTCACGTTTAGAATTAGACCTGTTCCGTTTTTCCTACTGAATAAATCATCATAATGTAAAAAAAAACACTTTTTTATTATAAACCAATTAGAGCAGTCAATTTCTTTTCATTCAACATAAGAACAGCCCCTGGATAACCAATTATAGTTTAAAATTACTCATTTATAATATTAGTGTTTAGCGTCACCTCTATTCTCTACCTACTACTATATTAAGAATATTGTCATTATTTTAGAGGCTTGAAGCAGCTTCGTTATTTACAAGCATACCTAGAATAATAATTAAATTCAACGTCAATGAATAATTCAGTTCAACGTCTATTTAAAAAAAAAAACAGGATTTTCCAATATTAAATATTTTTCCATTCGATCAAACTGTTCTAAAATACAAGAAGCACACTTGACTGACAGTATGTTATTGACGTGTTGATTTAACGAAAAACCGGTATTGCGTTTTCAGGCTTCATTGAAATTTTAATTTTTTTCAAACATTAGAGATAGGCAAAAAATGTATTTCTTTGGGACGGAGTGGAATATTTCCTTTGTGTAAGGAAATGCAATGACAATGTCGCAACCCCACAAGATTTGAAAAATGCTGAGAATACAATCAGAGAGAATAAAAAGATACAATACTAAATTTAACTGTATTAAAATATTTTTTAAGACACACGCATTAGTTTATGAAGAACACAGCGAAGTTTCCTGACCATATTTAAATCCTTATAGACCCTAATTTGTTAACGAATTTCGTCATATCAATATGTGGTTTTTTCTCAATCAGTCGGCTTTCAATAGCCACATGTCTCAATAACTTATTGCAATTGTAACGAAGTACAATACTTTTTAAAGTTACGCTAGATGTCACAACTACAACAAAATTAATGCTTTTTGATAAATAATAAAGTTTTTTCAAATCGCCCATTCACTCACTCGCGCACCGATCGCACGCAACGCGTTTTACTAATAGCTCGCTGATTGTCGTTATTAGATAAAATAATATCGCCCTCGTCTTATATCGAAGGAGATACGAGAATTCTCGTGTTACGGCCGAAGTATATACGGTTCATTCATCCATGTAACGAGAGAATTATTTCCTATTACAATAAGTAGGACATGTGTTTGCAGTGGCATCTCGTGTGTGAAAAGCGTTTTTGTCGCATTAGCTACAAGGTTGAAAATCGCGCTTAATAGCCGCTTGAACAATTGTTCAACTGCGTATAGTCACATCAAATGTCAAGTGAAATGGCCACATTGCCGGGCATTAGGGATGTAAAATGTATAGGTTACAGAACTTGTTTACAAATTCAAACTAAAATATATACGTATTAGCACTTTTTGCAATCAGCATAATGCAACTGGTGACTTCTATTGGTACTATTTTTATTATGGCAAAGACGAGCCCTTTTTCACCAATTGACCTAATGGGAAGCATGTAGTTACTTAAGACGGAGCATATACTTGATAAGATTTCTTAATTAAGCCTTTTCAAGCCGGCTTTATTGAATAATTTCTGGAGTTAATCAATAACACTGTTTAGAAGACCGCATATGGGGTATCTCAAACTCATCGTCATGCACGATACGATAATTAAAACTAGTTCTAGTTCTAGCTTAGGCTTTGAATGGAAGGGTTAATGGACTTGATACATTGGAAAGGAAAAAAAAATACTTCTGCTATTTTTTTTTTGTAATATAAGTATAAGTATATAACTGAAATCTTCAAACACACATTCATCTACAAAATCTTTAATGAAGAATTACGAAAGGTATATAAACAGCCTGTAATTTTCAACGATTTCTATGTTCACCATAGCTATACTAAAGGAGCGGGGGGCTAGATGTAACAAGGGCAAGTAGTAACAAGCATTTTTTGCCTTGATAATAGAAGTATATTCATTGGATTTACAACCTATCCTACTGTTAAATGCCCATTCTACAATATGGGCGCGATCATTATCCAGCTAGATGGCGCTGGAAGCGGTGTTGTGCAGTCGGTCCGATGAGTCCATGGCTTTTTTTTACACATACATAATTGATTATTGTTGATTTCAAATTATTTAATAATAGTTGATTTATTCAAACACATTTAGCATTTGTTTATTTCTATGTTGTTAGCTTTAATTTTACACAAAATAAGGGATATATTTTTTATATCAGTACAACATACCCTACTGCAAGGTTTTTGATATTTCAAGAACCTTGCAGTTGTTGTATCACTTTCATGGAGCAAGTTGTAAAAAGTCACAACTTACCCCTTATTGATTTATTATATCTATGAAATTAAGTGAGATATGCATAAATTTCTTCTTTACATGTTTTATACCTTAATTGATTTATATATTTACATAAACGAATTGGATTCTGTTCGTCTGGCAAAGTAAAACCTGTACACGAAGAGCTGCAAATCATTTCAATTTGAGTCACGTGTGCTAAATAAATATGTGAAAAAAAGGAAAGGTGACAGTAGTCGGATATGTCAAACATAGATAGGCTTTTAAAGAAGAAGAAGAAGCTAAAATATCTAAGTACTTGTCATCATCGCTTCATCATCTACTTTGGATTGCTTAATTTGAAGTTTCTAATATTAAAAATTTTAAATACCTAAATCATTCAAAATAGAAAACTGGTTTTAAATTCCCACTGTTACAAGCTGCCCCAAGCCTGTTACAACTAACCCCGATAACGGAGTAAGTTGTAAGACTCGTCACTGTTTCAAGAGTTCATTACAGGTTTGATCTAAATTTTATTTGAAATCAATAGTAATGAATTTGCTGCTGTATTTCCTAAATATCTAACAAGTAAGCTTCCATAGCCAAGAAAAATTATTACAACTAACCCCTCGCTTCCTACTATACATCATTATTTTAGGGATTAATATGAACGTAAAATTCATAGAAATCCTATTAAAAGATTTTATTGGCTATACTCTATTTGTTTAATATGAGAAACCAAATCATCCAATACATTCTAGTGTCAATCCAAAAAAAAACCCAGATTTTTATCGTTTAATTGTAAATCAAACAACATACATTCATTTTCTTACGTATTAATAATACGATTGGAAAAAAAACGCTGAATATACCGCCTAAAAGCGATAGCTAAGTTCAGTTACAGTTTACACACAAGTACAACTGGAAATAATATAAAGCTATTCGTTATCGCTGCAATAAGGTGCGTAGTGAAGCCACACTTTATTGAATACAAGTTTAGGAGGTTAGCCGTAAATTTTTTGCCGCTCCTGGATTTTTAAATTTGAGTCCGAAACTTTGTGTCGACTGCTGTAAAATTGGGCTTGCAAAATCTCTACTTCTCTCAAATCTCGTTTATGCTGATATTAGTTATCTCGGCCTAACAGGCCAACTACAATAAGGTTGAGCGAGTTCAAAGCTTCTGCTTAAGATTTATATTTAGTTTACGCAAATATAGAGATAAGATCATCTTTCATTTTCGTAAAAAGCTTAAATGGTTGCCTATTTTCCTTTGAAGGAATTCACATATTCTTTCCTCTCTTTACAATGACAATATAATGATATTGTTCTTCAAAAGGTGTTCGCTATCCCCATATTAACTTGAATAAAAAAATGTAATTACTTATGCTTCATACCTCCTTTTCTTTAATTTATGCAAATATGAGCATGTCTTACTTTCGTATAAAGCTTACGTGGTTCTATATTCTCCTTTGGAGGAATTCACATATTTCTTCCTTTCTTTACATTATGTTCTTTTTCAAAACGGGTTTCCTCCAACTTATTAACTTGGATCAAACAAAATATACTTGCTTACGCTGCGTACCTCCTTTTCTTTATTAACTAAATCATCATCATCATAACAATGTTATGACGACTACTGTTCCCGATATCCATACGATCAGTTCTGCGCTGCCCAGATCCAAATACTTCCTGCAATCTTGATTAGATTGTCCGTACACTTTACGAGCAGCCCACCGAACCACACCACCACAAGGAACGTCGTAAAATTTTAGGTCGCCATTTGAGAACTTTTCCATCCTAATGGCCTTCGATTCTTCTCACTATGACTCCCGCCAACTGCCACTTCAGCTGATCTGTCTCCTGCGGGTGTTCTCATTTCTGATTCTACCTCGAAGGTAAACGTCATAAACCGCTCCATTGTCCGGGTGATATCTCATAAGGCTTGCCTAATGAGAACCATAGTTTTATTTTAACTGGTATTAAACGTTCATTCTCAGACACTGAAGTCATTTGTACGCAAAGATTTTTTGTAGCGTCCCGATAATAATAGATGATAAGAAAAATACATTACAAGTTTCCTAGACAGAACTTATCGAGTTTGGCGAGCTAAGAGATGGTGATGTTCGTCAAAATTAATAAAAAAAATATACAAAATCGGTATTAGTTTTAAATTATCTATAAAACAAAGAAAATTTATTTTACTTGATTGCTCGAGATATTCGACGCTCAAAGCGAAGCTTTGTGAAGTATATATGAGTAAATAATACATGTTACTTGGCTCTACCGAACTTGGCGGATCCAGATGTATAAAAAACATAGCAATGTAAGAGTAATTATTTTATTCAAAGAACTTGTTTAAGTGAAAGGGCAACTTATTTTTCAACAATATGAACATTAGAGTTTTTTCAAACCCAATTTTAGAATTACTTACGCAAAATGCACTTGATTTATTGACAATAATTTAGATAGCGCTTTGAATCAACTAAAACATCTCCATCAGCATTTTTGGTTTCAATAAAATATAACGTTTTAGAAACCGTTTCGCGTACGCAATCAGCACCGATGAGCAATATAACAATTGCTATGGCGTGTGTTCTAATCAGATAATGGTTGAATGTTTACTGTTCATGGCATGTTGACCGGAACCATCACGACTGACGGAAAATATAAATTACAATTCTATTACACCAACAAAGTTGTGTGCTTTTTAATCGAATTAAATAGAGGTTATCGATTTGGCCCATAATATTGTCAGAATTGCACAGTTTTGTATATTTTAGTTTATACCTGTTGTATACGTTATTCTATACAGTTTTTGTGTATGTTGCTTTTGAACATGGGTGGAAAAACGTTGTCACTTGGTGATTGGTAGTACAGTATTCGACATATATTTGCTGGCTGATATAAAATAGAAAAAAAGTTTTTTTATGAAAAGTAACATTTCTAAAATTTCTGAGAATTCAAATTCAGTAACACTGAACGTCCCTTTCTCTATGGGATTTTTATATTAACTTTAGACCATAACTCACAGTTTAGACGATAGACATGCATAATTCTTTTTTATTTTGTTTTTGGTGGTGAAAAAAAAACAAAAAATCAGAACAATAATTATTCAATTGAATATGGTTATTTGTAAGAAAAATATACGGTTGTCTTTTTTTTTTATTGAGTTCTATGAAGCTTACCTAACTAATTATTATATTTTTGGATGCTTTATTTCTTCATATTTGTAATTATTTCTCAATCGCTATTAAACTCGATATGTTGGAGTTTAGGCTGAAAACCAAAATTAAATATTTTACAATTTTGTATAGCCGATGTTCTGTTGATGGTATTAAACATAAGTTCCGTGAGTACTTCAAATGTTGTAGCCAAATTTATGAAATAAGTTTATTGGCTTTTTACCGAGAGCAGTTTAAAAATGTAAGCCAGCAACTAAACTCGCCAACAAAAAATCGCACCTCCGCGGAAAATTACTTTCAAGCTTAAACTACCCTTAACACACGCATGTACCGCCACCACTATTGGTATCATTTGAAACCCCAAAGAATAAATTTCAATAAATATAAATTATATTTCATTAAAAGAAAATCTTGCTGCCACCAAATGTGATTTAAAAGAAATAATAATTCATGCTTCTAAAATGGTCGCTAGTTACGCTACCTTTTGTGAACATAAAAGATCGGTGCATGTGCAGACCAGTTGCTAGCTTACAGATGAATGTCTCTATATTAACAAGTGGAGGGAAGAGAGTGGGCAATAATGGAAATCGCTCCTATAGTAAATGGCAGTACCCCCGCCTTGGCGGTCGTGTCTGTCATTTCTAATTAATCTATATTTTGGGATATTAAGTCCCCTCAGTACGCTTGATTTAGCCAAGTTAGCCAAAACCAAGGAGTTCTAGCCTTCCTAGGCTATGGCACTTATTAGGTGGTGTTTAGTCAGTACGAGTCTGACATAACCTCTCGCCGCCCGGTGTATCCATGATGGATTCACCACCTCCCTCCCCCGGTTCCGGAGGGTGGCCAAGTTGCCAGGGGTGCAAATAAAAAAAATAAAAAATGCAAACCGGTTCATTCAGTATCGAACCGTGGAAGAGGACACACCTGAAAATCTTTCACAAGAAAACCTTGAAAATGGACACACTGCTGATCAATCTGCCCAAGTCATTGGCAATATCTGCATAACATATAAAAATAACGTATTGTTGCTCGGCATATGCACTTGAGCCGTTTGAAGAGTGTAACGAGGCGCCATAGCTATATTGGCGACTCGTTGCTTTCATTGCGTTCTTCTCTGGCCATTTTTCATATTTTCTTTTCTCTTCGTTTCCGGTTTTAAATTTACTGTCTGTCTCTGTTTCCTATTTTAAATTTACTGTCTGTCTCTTTTTATTTGTTTTGTTCGAAGTTTATTCTCACCAGAGTCAGCGCGTAGAGTGGTTGACTCACCGATAACAAATTATTTAAATATATTTATAGTGCTGAGCAGTTATAATAAGCTCACAAGTATAATAAGCTTATAAGCATAATTCACAAGTTTTCCTGTATATCTATTCTGTACTACCAGTTCCTGTTTATAAGTCTATAAGTTTCTTTAAGGCACTATTGTAAGTAGCCCTACCTTTTATAATATGTTTTTAGTGATAAATGTGAAATTGTTTTTGTATTCAGTGTAATTTACCTTTTTTATATAATTGTTTCAGTTGTGCCTTAATTCCTTAAATGTAAAAACAAGTGACCTTTTTGTGTGAGCTTTTATTTCTCCGGCTGCACCCGTCACACTGGCGCCTCAACGTGTATAAGAACCAGTCACCAACCAGTCAACCACTACCGGCGAACCGAAAGAAAACTAAAATTTTTGAATTTCGTTGTATGTTGTGTGTGATTTTTTTAATTTTTTCCAAATTCTAAAAGGCTTAGTCGCCCCCCACTGTTTTATCGGCCATATTATTAACTTAATCATCTCATCTCATCTCATCCCAATCCTCATTTTATTTAATTTATAGTAGTTGACAATACAACTACATCACTACACAAAACACTTACAAGACACTTAACCCAACATTTACTACATTTTACAGACAAGAAACTATACGCGGTTTCGAAAGAAACCGACACAAAATTGTTGCTGATTCTGAGCGTCAATGTATCACTCAGATCAGTGCAATTAACACTTACGGGCAGTGCTGAGAGGGATTACCTCCAGTGTATCCCACATACAAGTCTTAGATTTGGCTAGGCACTTTCCTGGAGGCAATCCGTGCCGACTATCCAGAGGTTCCTACCAGTCTAAACTTGAACACTACACCTACCTAACACTAGTTTTATTAAATTTATCTTAGTCTTACTTAACCAGTCCTTGTATAATAGATTAGTTAGGAAAAAGTTTATTAGAGATTTAAACAACTTTAGTTTCACTCTCCTTTCAACTCATCACATATCATCCTATCACTTAGACTATTATAATTTATAGTAGTCACATAACAAACACGCAACTACACACTACACTTACAGTACACTTACCCTACATTTACTACACCCATCAGACAGTAAAACTATACGCGGTTTTGAAAGAAACCGACACAAAATTGTTGCTGATTCTGAGCGTCAATATATCACTCAGATCAGTGCAATTAATACTTACGGGCAGTGCTGAGAGGGAGTACCTCCAGTGTATCCCACATACAAGTCTTAGATTTGGCTAGGCACTTTCCTGGGGGCAATCCGTGCCGACTATCCAGAGGTTCCTACCAGTCTAAGCTTGAACACAATACCTACCTAGCACTAGTATTATTAAATTTATTTTAAATCATAACTGTTTTTAACTAGTTTTTAAATAGCTTGAAAATTAAAAACCTCTATTTGAAACACAATAATTTATTTTTAATAACACTA
The DNA here is from genome assembly GCA_927399485.1 of Calamotropha paludella. Taxonomy (NCBI): domain Eukaryota; kingdom Metazoa; phylum Arthropoda; class Insecta; order Lepidoptera; family Crambidae; genus Calamotropha; species Calamotropha paludella. Next base: position 22,904,998 of record OV656803.1, on the reverse strand, counting down.
TGATTCCATCACTTTTAAATAAACCTGAGCTTGCTTATGAACTTAGACTCCGCTCAATTGAATTTCCATCTGTCACAACCGCTGAGGAATTACGAGAATTGTTAAATCCAATAATAGACTCAGATTGTTCAGTTCTTTCCAGTCCTTACTCCATTGAACGTGATCTTGATAAAATCAAAAACATTCTTCTTATGGTTTCTTCATGATTCATTTATCAATACGTTTAAATAGATTAGAGATTACTATATAACATAAATGACTTTTGCAAAACTTCAAACAAAATTTTCATCCATGACAGCCTGTCAATCAAATTTTCACTCTTCTGTCCAAAATAACATAACTACGAACTCCTTGCACAAAATTTACTCAACTCTTTAGACCTGAAAAAAAATATAATTAACTTACTTTTTCTTATAGTACTTTTTCTTTAATTTTTTATTTATTATTATTACTTTTTCTACCAACTAGAATTCTTATCGTTATTAATTTTCCAAAAGTATTTTTTTTTAATATTACTTTTATACATACTACTATTTACAACTCATTCATTCCCTCATTCTATTACAACACATAATAATTACTATACATTAACTGTCTTCATAGAAAACATATTTAATTGTCTGCATAGACGACATCTTCAATTTTGGTCTTCATAGAAGACATACTTAATTATACAGTCTTCACAGAGGACCTATTTAATTACAGTCTTCATAGAGGGCATTAATTTTTCAGTCTTCATAGAAGGCATATTTAATTTCTCAACCGAGAATAGAACCTCTAAGTCTATTGTTATAGCCTCATTATATATCTTGAGGGATTTTTTTTCTACCAGCGGGTTGTGACTGGTTAAATAAGCCTACACTAATTTTTATTTTTCATCCAGCGGGTTGTGACTGGCTAAATAAGCCTACACTATTTTTTATTTTTCATCCAGCGGGTTGTGACTGGTTAAACAAGCCAACACTAATTTTTATTTTTCATCCAGCGGGTTGTGACTGGTTAAGCAAGCCTACACTGTTTTATTTTTTTCACCCAGCGGGTTGTGACTGGTTAAATAAGCCTTCACTGATGTAGGGAGCCAGTTGAGTATTCAATAAATTTTGGATACTCTACCGCGTGGAGTCTGGTTGTCTTATAAAATCAACCATGACCGTTGACTGAAGTATGTTCTGGAAGAATGAAAGTGATGCATGTAAGGAAAGTGATGCATGTAAGGAAGCTGGTCTCCTTATTTCTCATTTCACAATTCTCATCTCATCCATTTTTATTAAAGATATTTTTTTTTTATATAAATGGTCTCTTATTTTTACATAGTTTTATGAAAAAATCCTTTTTATACCCAGGATTTTTTCTTCCAGGGGGGAGCGGGTATTGTAACGAGGCGCCATAGCTATATTGGCGACTCGTTGCTTTCATTGCGTTCTTCTCTGGCCATTTTTCATATTTTCTTTTCTCTTCGTTTCCTGTTTTAAATTTACTGTCTGTCTCTGTTTCCTATTTTAAATTTACTGTCTGTCTCTTTTTATTTGTTTTGTTCGAAGTTTATTCTTACCAGAGTCAGCGCGTTGAGTGGTTGACTCACCGATAACAAATTATTTAAATATATTTATAGTGCTGAGCAGTTATAATAAGCTCACAAGTATAATAAGCTTATAAGCATAATTCACAAGTTTTCCTGTATATATATTCTGTACTACCAGTTCCTGTTTATAAGTCTATAAGTTTCTTTAAGGCACTATTGTAAGTAGCCCTACCTTTTATAATATGTTTTTAGTGATAAATGTGAAATTGTTTTTGTATTCAGTGTAATTTACCTTTTTTATATAATTGTTTCAGTTGTGCCTTAATTCCTTAAATATAAAAACAAGTGACCTTTTTTGTGTGAGCTTTTATTTCTCCGGCTGCACCCGTCACAAGAGTATACCAGTGGTTACAACAAACCGGTAGCTATGTCCGACGGCATGCGTCTGGAAGAGGTCACCTTGGTGAAAGACGAGCGATGACACATAGTATTGATATCTTTGAAAAATTGGTCCTCTAATGCTGTTGAGTTGCAGGATCAGCTTCAAGTGAGGTGAACTTCAGGTTCAGAACTACTGTGAGCGTTTCTACAATTAGACGAAGACTGAAGGAGAAAAGGATAGAGCTGCTACAGGTCCAAAATTTAGCACAGAGCATCACCGAACCCGCTTGCAGTTTGCACGCGCGGTTCCAGCGGGACTCAAACCCCAACATTTTTCCAAATGGTCAAGAATCGATTAAGATGAAATAGCCATTTAAATTCATGGTTTCTATATTTTTGTATTTTCTCTATCGATTTTCTTTAGAATGGGAAGATATTCCACTCTCATTGATAAAGCAACGCTGGCCTACAGCGTAAAATAAAGTACCGGGTGTCCAGGCGAGATAGGGGGGGATATGTTCTGGCGATTACTTTGCAACGGTGCGGTGTGTAGTCGCGGGGAGGAGGTTGAGACGCAGACAACTACTTAGAGATTTAGTAGCAATTTACTATACTACTACTAGCATAGTACTCGTATTCTTTACAGAAACATCTGCCCCTTCTGGGACTCAAACCCAGGACCGTCGGTCATGATGGTTTAAAATAATGTGTGATGTAGTGACTAATGCTTTTTTGTTCGCAAACAAAATATAATTTGGAAACTAAGAAAGCAAAATTATTGATGTGCCATGTATATTTTATGTAATTTGAGATCAACAAGTATGACGAGAAGGCATAAATATTTAATTGATATTCAACTTAAGTGATAAAATTGATGAACATTATTGTAGCACTTTAGGGAGTTTGTTCCAGAGATGCGCAGCTCGCACTGAGGAGTGCTGCAAAAAGTTAGTGTTTCTTCTGGGGACCTCCAGCACATGTCACGACGCTGCCGAATAGGTAGCTATTTAAGCTCTTTGCGAAAATGTGAGACGTGGTCGAATTTTCGTAGTCCATAAATAAAGCTTTGCCCCCGGGCTTGATTGGGATCAAGAGCGAACCCATTCTGAATAAAAAAAAGGCGTATGGCCAAGTTTTGTAATCTCTCGAGTTTATTAAGCTGTTCTTCAGTCACATTCAAATAGCAGACATCAGCATAGTCGAGAAGAGGGAGAAGTAGTGATTGTGCCGACATTATTTTGATCGAAGGTTTGTAGAGTAGTTTTAAATTATTTAATTATTAAAGAATACCTATACGCATTCTGTACAAAGGATCCTGAACAGAATGATCGACAGATGATTGACGAAATGGCAATAGGATTTTTATTTATGATACTAAAATACAAACATACTTATAAAGTAAAAAAAAAAAAAAAAAACTTTTCGCATATATTATGTATAAACTTGTAATATTATGTATAAACTTGTAATAAAATATCTTTGGCTATTTATATCTGGCTGGTTTTCATGACTTTAAAAAGTAAGTCTGTAAGAGTAGCACATAGTTGGTTTAAGCGTTTTCAATCCGGGAATTTTGATGTCAAAGATGCACCTCGCTCTGGTCGCCCTGTTACGGATAAAATGGACGCTATTTTGAAAAAGTGAAGCAAGATCGGCATATCAGCAGATACGACGTAGCTGAAGAACTGGGAATTGACAACCAAACAACTTTGACGTATTTAAAAAAAAGTTGGGTAGACAAAAAAGCTCTCTATTTGCGTACGACACGAGCTCACTGGAAGAAACCTAATGAACCATGTTCATCAGTTTTTTTGGTTTTAAATAATGCGAACATTACTGTAAACCAAACTCAATTGTACTCGTTGTTTGTTATAATGACTGATATTTTTTTCTGTTAAACTGAATGTTTCTAGGACTTTTAATTCTCACAAATAGTTAAATAAAATTATTAAGCTTAATATGTATTGCCGTTATAATAAAAAAAAATCCAAGTACTGTAGCTCATTGAAAATTAGCTATTTTATATGTTTCATTAAAAGTACAAATCTAACATCGTCTCAGATAGTATTCCAAAAATCCCGTTATGTATGAATTGTTCATTGAAGCAATATTACCATAATTCTAGTGTTACATTAATCATGTATTGTTGCATAGACGACATTTCAAATACTGTATTTCAAGGAAATTAATTCTTCTTATTGTCTGGCACCAAAATTTATTTCCGCAGTTATCCGCTTTAAACACAATTGAGGTCACGATTGGCTTAGTCATACGCGTCTTTAGAAACGGGTTTGCGCCGATGCGTCATGCTTTCCACATAAAAAGGACCATGCACATACGCAGATATTTACAAGTCAGGGAGCCGACTGCGGCGGATAAAATACGAAATAATAGATTTGAACATGTCCACTGTAAGATATAACACAGAAGAAGATAACAACTACATTTTATTGATTTATCAATATTTCCAAATAATTAGAAATTATTTTTTCTTTAAAATATAGTGACAAATTCACAATCACAGGGCGGTACCCGAGTAACCTCAAGTATGTGTAACTCCGCGCACTTATAACACTATAATAATTATAATATTTATTTCTTTTCTTTACACAATGTATGGTACAGGCAAAACAAAATTAAAGAAATAATAGTAATACATTGTGGGAAGCTGGCATCCATGCTAGGTAAAACCTGTGTAACTGCCAGGCCACCCACCCGTTTAAATTGGCATATGCCAAAATGATAAACAGAAATCAAGTAAGTACTTAACTAATACTTACTATTTCTAAGGTTTTTATGTAAATAACAACAGATATGTGTTAGCATGTACGTGAGGATTCGTATTAGGGTGTTTGTGTGTATGTGGTTTAGTAAATGAATGTGTAATGTGGGTGTGTCAGTTTTGGTGTGAAAGTTTTTGCATAACCTGTGGGATAATGAGTCGACAAACTATGTTTAATAATTTTTCAGTTGCATCATAATCCAAACAAAGGAACCAATTTGTCACTGCTTTTTTACACGCTACTTTATTGAGTTTTTGAATGGAAAGAGCGGAATTAAGTATATTATGACGACCGTTTGGTGCAACGGTAGTGATCCTGCCTTTCGCACCGATGGTCCCGGGTTCAAATCCCGGATGTGGCAAATGTTTGTATGATGAATACAAGCATTTGTACCTGAGTCATGGTTGTTTTTATATATTGCTTTGAATATTACATATCTATTTATTATATATGTATGTCTATCCATAACACAAGCCCTACAGTGCTTACTTTGGGCAAGGCTTTGATGTGAATGTAATAAATATTTATTTATTTTATTATATAGAAATGATCCTGTAAAGCCAAAGAATCTCTGAGCAAAACGAGTTTTGCAAACATGCACGGGACAAACTCTATATTTACGACGACGGTCTTCAACTTTATTTGGGTCATAGTTAAGACAAGTGTGCTGCCTTATTACTGTGTTTAAAACAAATAACTGTGGCACAGTGAGGACTTCCCAATCCTTGTATAAATCCGCGGTGGAATATAGAAATGGTTAGCCTAGACTAAGCTTGAGAACTGCCCTTTGAGCTCGTTCCAGCTTTATCAATAACTATTTAGTTGTGCCTCCCCAGACCGTAAGACAGTATGTTAAAATAGATTGACAGAGGGCACAGTATATAGAAGTTAGAGTATTATTTATTAGTCTATCTGTTACTTTTCTAAGGGTTTTGAATATAAAGATAAGTTTTCGGAATCTGCCCGTCATAACATCTACGTGAGGCGCAAATCAAGCCTAGTTATTGGCAATAAAAAGACACGAACACGGAGTCTTGCATGGATTCGAACAAGAATGTGCAACCAATAGATCTGCTGATTGAGGTGTGGATTTTAACATAAATGTGAGGTGTTTCGTTTTGAGAGCATTAATTATAACTTATAATTTATAAGAAAATTATCCGAAAGCTATCTCATCACAAGATTAATTAAAACCATTTGTGTAAAACTGGAAAGTTTCAGGCGAACTCACCCCTGAAAATAAGGGCTATATCATCAGCAAAACCCACGCATTTTTCATTTGGTATGTGAAGGTCACATAATCCATTGATATGAATAAGAAATAAACTCGGACCGAGAGTACTTCCTTAGGGAATCCCGCAAGTAGTGAGAAGTCCATTACTTATGTAAGTGCCAATCTTAATATGTTGTATAAGACCTTGCAAATAGTCTCTAAAAAGGGACAACTGTATACCCCTCACTTCCATATTTTCGAGCTCGTGAATAAGTATAGGGACAGAAACCGTATCAAAAGCCTTTAATAAGTCAAGGAATTCCGCAATGACTTTCTTTTTGTAATCAAGGCCATCCACTATATATTCGGTAAGTGTATGAACAGCATCAGCAATACTCCTACTAAAACGTAAGGGTAAGATCCATATAAGTCTATAGTTGTTGATGCAGGCTTTATCCCCAGACTTGTGTATCGGCTGTACGTGAGCAATTTTGAAAGCTTGAGGGAATATACTTGTATTTATAGCCAGATTATAAATATAGGTAAGCGGTGGAACAAATATATCTTTAAATCTTTATAAAAAAAATTAAATTAATACCATCAGCCCCCTCCACGTTACTACTTTTTAAATTCATGATAATGCTGGCCACCTCCCCATCCGTAGGCAGAAAAACCATGCAAGCTAGGTGGAAGCGGGAGCTTAGTTGAAATCGTGACTCTTTGTTCATTGTTTTTCAAGATTTTCTCAGCTAACGTTCTTCTAACATCACGATTAATCACATATACCGACTGTAAAGGTTCCGAGGTAGACAACAACTCACTGGGCACATGACAATTGCTTTTTTTGATTGATATATCCTTGACAATTTGCCACAGCCTTTTACTATTTCCAGTAGCATTCTTCTCGCTTATGTTCCATCTTTTATCGTTTCAATAAACTGGTACAGAAGTTACGATATCGTTTGTAAGAAATTAACAATGTTTTATTGCTAGAGCTACATTTAACTTTTTTATGCAAAAGGTCTCTATGCTTCATACACCTAAGCAATCATGGTGTGATCCATGGTTTAGATATTCTTTTCCGCTTAAAGACCTTGATACATGTGGTGTGATCTAATATTATAGATTTCATAATTAGACAAGAGATAAAAAAATATTTGTAAAGTGGATCAAACTTAAGCTTCAACATGTCATTAGTGAGACTTTCGTTATATGTTTTTTTGATGGTATCGTTTAAATTTTCTTTTTGTGAGTTAAGTTTATGTTGCAGATAACACCATTATGGTCGGCTATTGATGTATGAGGGACGTAACAGCGGACCGGTAATTTAGTCCTCAATAAGACATGATAAATAAATGATCTACCACGTGTCGGAAGAGAGTGAGCTACCAATAGTCCGTGAAAGGCACACATATTTCAATATGATGAAGCATACGGATCAGTGGTACCAACAATAGTGTCGATATTTATATTACCCGTCAAAATAATGTTTTTGAATGATGCTCAACTTGAAAACAAAAGCAACGTGTTTAAAGGGTTAACATTTCTATGACTAGGTGGACGATAAATTATAATAATAATTGTGTCTGTAATTACTTTCAATAATAGGTAATTAGCATCTAGAAAATGAGGTTCTTCTACTTTTACTAAAGAAAGAGTTTACTTTCTAACTAAGACAACATCCTCATTGTGGGTTCTACTTTGGTTAGTAGAAAAGGAGTAGCATCCATCTAACATAGGGATTGTTGCATTTTTAAACAGCCAACCTTCAGTGAGCACAATATACTCCCATTCAATGTTTAGTCTCAACAATAGCATGCCAGAATTGTCAAAATTGCATCTTATCCTTCGTATATTCTGATACAGAAGCTTTAAGGAAGTTGTGGAAGTAAACATTAGATCTCGACATTGCTCAACATAACATAGCGGAGACTCTGCGATCGTCACGAAATCAAGGCTGTTATTAAGATAAAATAATTGATTGATTTTTTTTGTAAAACTTAGACCTTCTGCTTACTCAGTCGGGATCGCAAACTCTACGCGAAACAGTATAGCAAGAAATAGAAACATGACATTTTGTGCAGTTTTAGGGTGTAAAAATAATAGTCGAAGGACTTATTTATCAAAAGGAGGCATAACATACCATTGGTTAATCATATTTTATTTTCATTAAAATTGTAAATTGATTATATTGAGTTCTTGAAAATTAAAAAAATTTTTAGAAATGTTAAAGTGTAGAAATGAGTTTGAAATGTTTCAATGTACAGTTTTGTTTTTCTAGAAACACCTACAAAATATTGAAAGCATGCTTACTATCATACAACACAAATTGACCGCTTCTCAATTAGTAATGTACCTGATTATGTGTAATTAATAGATATTAATAAGTAATATATTGAAGAGATATACACTGCAACCAATATAACATATTGGTTGCTACTAACTTCATGGAATTGTCATTTTAATTTAAATATTTTTATTCCTTAATTTTGTAATAATTAATTATTTTCGTACACAAATAAGGTTGTAAATTTAAAAAAAGGTGATTAAATGTATGATTTTGAAAACTATTTTGGAAAGCAAAACCATATTGACAGTAATGAAATTGTAATGAAAACGATAAATATAGTAAAGGTTTAGAAGGCGCCTCTTTGTTTTTTTTATGCTCTAACGTTTTCAGTTTTTCTAACCAATCGGAATATTATTAGAGACCAGACAGATCAAACCAAAGACACTGTTATTATTATTGATCACCTTTGGAAAGTAAGAAGAGCATTATTAAAACTAAGGCTGTATACAAATAATCATTTTAGGGTTTACTAACATAAAAGTAAAACAAAGCAATTATCACATTTGTCACAAAAATTAAACAATAGTGCTTTCATCAATTATCCTGCCAAACTTAATTAACATTAAACATGCATGGGTAAAAACAAATAGTCTCGAGTAACATATAGAAAAAAATATATGAGCATGGGTTAAAAAAATTATCATAGATGAAAGCCAAATTATCAACTTAAATATGCCATGTTTACTACTGCAACTGAAGGGCTTGTTACTTGCGGTATAGCCCAAATCATTTAGTTAGAATGGCTCTAATTTAGAACATGTGGTTACTACCCTTTACCCTTTAATAGTACTAACTCATCTTCTATTGCTGTAACAATCTCAGATGTTCCATGGGACTCTAATAATAGTATAAATGAATTTTCATGCCACAATATAAGATTTTTTCCCAACTATAAAGTTAAAAGAGCAGTAATATTTAAGATACCAAATATAAAATCGGTCAGACACCATTAATACCCACTTTATACTACTTCAGATCAGTCACTACATGTGAACACTTTCATTTCATAATAATATTTTATACTCTCAGTCTACTAATAAGTATCATGGGTAAGCTATACAACAAATTAAGTTTTGATCGGGTCAGTTGCTACTATCCCGGAAAACCAAAAATGCATCTTATATAAGTTAAACAAGTTGGTGCATCCATTGTTGAGTGCCTATATGTATACAACTTGAGAAATTGGTAGGGGATAAAACTTTATTCTACTATTTGAAGAATACATATCGTATTTCATTACCTAAAAACTATTTAAAAATAATAAACCATTATATTCATAACTCAATAAAAATAAGCAGAGACCAACAATCTAGAATATCAGATATTCAAACAACACAATATTAATTATACACATAACCTAGGGGCCAATTGGGTTGCTCATCACACAAACATAAGCTGCAGCTAGGATCCAAACCCATGATTTACACCACATATCACGTTTAAGTTCATTGCTGCTTGTAATGTGCAACATTTGCAATTTTCGGTTATTAATTTCATTGATAACATTACTCAAAATAGAGGTAAAGAAAATAGGTAAAATGTTTATTTGGTATCCCATATTAAGTGATTAAATTGGCAATTAATTAAAATATTGAGTCAACAATATCAAGTGAAATACTACATATATATGTGCAACCACCATTGCCAATACAACAATTCATAATAGTTGAGTAAAGTATTTTCAATAAATTATTATATGTAATGTCTATGATCTGTTTATTGTTAGTGAGCAACAACATCACTGAATACCATAATATTAAGGAATTAATATAGCATATATGTAACAACAATTGACCTTAAAGCTGATGGGTGACTAATTGCTTTAATAATTGTTATGTTAAAGACTGTTTAGTGCAAAGGTAGAGATCATGCCTTACGCATCTGGATTTGAGTCACAGGAGGAGCAGATCTTTGTGTGATGAATACAATAAGTCATGGCTATTTATAAATATTTCTATGAATATAGCTTATCTGTGTTTCCTTTATGTATATCCATCCATTATCTAGTATGCATAACACAAGGCTTACTGTGCTTACTTTGGGCTAGGCTAATTGGCATTAATGTAAGAAATGTTTTTCTTAACTTCAACTTCAAACTTTTATTTTTTACCAAATAAAAAGGAAACATTATACAAACTGAAGAATGCAATGTAGGAGGTTCAGCTATGGCAACAGCATATCAGTTTGACAGCAAAGCATACAATATGGAAAATAGAATTCTCTTATAGAATTCCTATAAAGTTAATATACTTTAAGCATGCTTTATGCCAGTATTATTTACATTTACCAATATTATTATTATAAAGTACTAAATTAACTGAGTGTCTGTCAGCCTTAATCACTCTTAACAAAATGCACAGCATAATTACAATACGACATAATGCACAGCAATTTCGCTACAGCTAAAAATTAGTTTGATTTGAAATTATATTCGCAGAGCTAATTTTAATATTTTTGTTGTCTGATTAACTATATTTTTCATTACTTTTAAAAGTTATGTACTCTCTTTTTTAATCTTCCAAATTTTAAGTTCTGATTATTAATAGAAATAATCATAAAGCAATCCCAAGCTAACTACCTAGATAAAGCTCTTGAAGTTTATTAAAAAACATAGTATTGAGGCTACCATGGGTGGTTACCCATGCTCAAGACAATATGGAACTAATTTTCTAAAATGACAGGCAAAAACAGGTAGAAAGGTTTTTTTAACCCTCAAGATAAAAATAAATTTAAGACTGGTAGCAACATATGAGGTATGTAGGTAATACCTATACAGATTCCAATTATTATGTTATATCATAACATTTAGTAATTTTATTGTTTACAATGTTTTTAAACATTGTAAGTTTGTATCAAGAGTATTCATTACAGTGAAATAAAAACACTGTATGCAGTAGTTTCCCTAATTTCAAATGCTATACAAGTTCAATATCTCCAAAACAGATGTTGGTACAAGGTAGTTTGCATGTAAAAGAGATGTCATCAAGGATGTAAGCAATTTATTATTACCTTAAGTTGTGAGTATGGTCAGTATGTACTCAAAAGTTTGAATCACAAAGAACTGTCACTAGCAGACTTGTTATATGCATGTATATATAGCATGATCCTGTATAGCTAAGACTTATACCAGTATTGTTTTTAATATTTCTTTACATGGAATCAAATACGATACTTAACAGTTTAATATTTCAGTCAGCTGTGTATTGGTCGTTGTTGCATTGATTTGTATATCTTTTTACATAGGGGCGTTTTTCACAATTGTATCAATTCCATACAAGCCCAAGTGTAACAATGCACCGGTGAAGAGTGAGCATGTAGAACAATAATATATCACAAAAAGAAACACGCATCTTTAGGCACTCAATGTAAATAGATAGACACCTATCGCCTATTTACTTAGAAAAACATCTCATCAGCTGTCAGTGATTACGTCAATACTCAAACTCAATACCTCATAACAACTAAGCTAAATTAACAAACGATTATACCTAAATATAAGTGAAGAATATAAGGTTTAAACAAAATTAACAAATTATCGATTTAGAGAAACGCAGAGTTTACTACACTCTTACCTTCCGATAACTCCAAGTCCAACTCAGCTAATTTGTCTCTTATCTCGTCCGGTAACTTAGATATATCAACACTTAAGTCAGCCATTGCGGGAAAACACTTTTTTCTCACAAAACAAATAAAGTTATCGACAAGAGTTCAAGACACCATCGTGACACATGGCCATCTTGAATTTTGAATAGTTTCTGGTCGAGTCAGACATAAAGCAAACTAGTGTTGCTCATAAAAAATAACTAGGGGTCGCTGCCATCTGATCTTTGAGTAGTTCGTTCTCTACTGTCTACAGTAGATTTATCTATAAATAGGAAAATAAACAAATTGATTCTTTTGCCTATGACAAATTGGCACTAAGTCTTGCTATCCAGCGAGAAAATGCATTAGTTTGGTAACGGGGATATCCTAGGGCATTCTATTTATTTATTCATAGTCTTTTTAATCAGTGCTATTTGTAGTATATATTCAGTAATTGTTTTGTTTAAATATTTGTAATGTGTTTTAAATTAGTGTTGTTCGTTTTATAACATTTATAAGTAGGTAACTATTATTATTGATTTGTTACTCTATGATCAACAACAAGATAACGTAAGGGTGACGAAGTCTTATTTTTATACATTAACCCCTTCAATAAAAGTATAGCGTGTACTATAGACATCAGTATATTTGGAAATAGAAAAAATAGACTTCAACTGTTGATTCTTATGACCTTACAAACTTTTAAGACCAAAAGTATATTTTTTACAACTTTATTTATTTTAGACTTGATCGTTACCTTCCAACAATATAATAAGTACCTGCGTATGTATGTGTGTTGTGTGTGGGTGCGCGTGCGCGCGTGTATACTGTACTGATGGCTTATACCAATTTTGACTAATGCCAAGTAATGCCACGATTGTCGATTAGCGCAGTCTGTTTTTTGAGATTCACCGCAGTCACAACTTTTTCACATCCAAAAGTCTGTGTACGATAATTTATATTGCACCGACGTCTATTTATAAGGATACCCAAATGGTAGATCATATTGCTATGGAAGCCTAACTGTTAATATCATACAGGGAACAGCACCGATGTTTTTGTTGCTGTGATCAATGAGATTAACTCGACCGTGCTTAAAACTAGGTGATGCAGTCGCTAAGCATAAAGCTACGCTAGCACCATATATTGAAGCGGAACGTAATACCTCCAAAAAGAAAAAAAAAATTTTTTTGCGAATTTCAAAATGCTGGCTCCGTCACCATCTGGTCCTAAACCTGTTGATTTGATTCATCATAAAAAATATTAAAATCGGTTAAGAACTTTGGAATTTATGGCGTAACAGACATTGCGGCATTGAAGCTGATCCTTGGGAGCTTCGCTTCGCTCCGCTCCAACTAGGCGATGCAGGCGCTAAGCATAAAGCTACGCTGGCACCATATATTGGAGCGGAGATTAATACCTAAACATTTTTTATGTTTCAATGGGAATTTTTGCGAATTTCAAAATTCGGGCTCCGTCACAATCTGGACCTAAGCGTTTTGATTCGAATCCACACAATAAATATTAAAATCGGTTAAGAACTCGGGAAGTTATGGCGTAACAGACATTGCGCCATTGAAGCTGATCCATGGGAGCTTCGCTTCGCTCCGCTCCAATAAACAAGTTATCTTGGATCGTGCTTCATTCCCAAAACAAGTTGAAACAAAATAAGGCTCTGGTAAGCTGCCATCACTATTTAGCTCAGCGCCAAACCCTATACAAATTACTAACAAAACATGACTTTTTTGAAAAAAAAAATCTTTTCTTATCCATCTAAATTTTATAGATGATCATTTTTTTCTAACCCCCACCCTTCTACTCCTTTTCTACTGTGTATTTTTTTCGATACACAGGTCTGTGAAAATAGTTCATATCCAAAACATTTTCGTGGGCCATGTGTGTATCGAAAACGATACACTTGGCGCTGAGCATGTTAAAATCATCAAATCTTTCCACTTAAACAAAAATTTCCACGAGATCAAATCAAGAAGATGTAGATATGGAATTTAAAAATTACACTACAACGTAAAACAAGTGACGTAACTCAACACCACACATGGCCATACCAACCGCTTACCTAGTCCGTAGCTGCAAATGCATTCTCTGAACGCAACGTTTGGCTCTCTAAAAATTCTTTATACCCTACAAAGCCACACTAAGAGGCCAGCGACAGGCTTTGCTCCTTATGACCAAGGCTTGCCACTCCACCAGTACATCCGCGCTTCTGCTCTTGGCTGAAGTTCTACTGGGTGACCTAAAGGTGAAGCGTGCTGGAAGGACGGAGGTGGCATAACGGCCTGTCGTTGACAGGGCGCTACCAAAGACAAGTTAAGGATACAGACACGAGACATATGGAAGGAGGTAGTCGTCGACGAGAGAAAACAAAAGATAATTGCGTTAGTCACAATCACAAATAACAACCTTTTTGCTGTAATTTGTTTGTGTTTGTGTTTTTATTATTACAATTAGGATGGCTTATCACTTTTGTTAGGTTATCTCTTCTGTGGTTTAAACATCAGTACAGTATTAAGGATGTACATAAAACAATACCCGGACCCCGGACGATCGACAGCCAAGCTTGCAAACCGCTTTTAAATGCTCGTCAGTGATAACTAAACCATGGTTTTTTTCACGAACCATCAAAGGCTCACCGCCGAGAAAGACTGGCTTACCAGCACAACTTGCATGACTATGTACCGTTGTAGATGCCCAGTATTAGGTATGACGCCACTGTCTTTGTAACATCTGCCAGTACTGTGCGTGGTAAATTGTAAATTCGTCACCTACCACGAACTTAGATTGTAGATTTTTTGTAGACTGAGATTAAGCGGCGAGTGTACCTAAGTGACCCAGATAGTTTAGAACGATTAAAACAGCGCACAATAGTCATGCTTATAAACAATTTCAGTAAACGTGCTCTTCTGTGTATTGTTAATGGAGATAGACACTTTGAAGGTCAACTAAAACACCTGTAAGTTGATTATTATTTGATATTTTTTTGTAAATAGGTAAAATATTGTAAATATTAATCAACTCAATTTAACTTTCAAATTGGGTCAAGTGGACAATGATGTAACAGGGGGCACAGTGTTACATAAGGTATATTTCTGTACTTCTCTTATTTGTCTAACCTAACAGGAAATACTTTGGCAAATCTAATTGAATATCGATTTTTCCAAGGACAATCGCCTTTTTCTTTCCTCTGTAAAGATTCCGATCTGGCACTCAGACCTCATCTCTATGGGGGCCAACTACAAAGACCTGTTGAAATTCGTACAGGACAGACTCGCACGAAGAAAAGGCCATAGTGAGGAACACCTCGGTCATGACCTGCAACATGCCCCAAAAGAGGCTGAAATAGCGAAGGGACGTAAGGATCATAAAAATAAGCGACAGCCAAATGAAAGAAACTCTATTCTATTAATAAAACATTCAATTTCCAAAAACCTCTATTTTGTCCCATTTTTCATTACAAAATCAATGCACAGTCAACAGTTATCAACCTTTAAGATATAAAATTAAATTTAAAAAATAACCACATCTCCGAAGTAGGAACGTGGCAATTTTTTTTATTTCTTGAAAATCTTAAAGAAATATGGCATTGTTAATCCAAAAAATAAAAAATATAAGTTATGTACCTGTTTAAAACTGAGAAATTACTCCGATTGATTTTCAGTTTGAAGTTCAATGTCAATTAAGAAAAGTTTACAGTGTGGAAGGTGGTTGTACTTATTAAGTGGCCAATGAAAGTAAAAAAATATGTATCTATTGACAGTATCTTTAGTGACAAAATCAAAGTTTTATCATTTTTGTGTGGTTGTGAATTTAAGTTAGTTTTCGTTGTTTGCTAAATAAAAGGAGGTCCAGTATCATAGACAAGAATGTTTTTTGTAGTAGCAACTTTACTTATTAACTATACGTCGCTAGAGGGCGCTAGGAGTTTTCTTTTCCCGTCCGTCATTCTCATTCGCTGCCTAGTTTTTCTTTTTACGTTTGGTGGGTAGTTTAGTTGGCCGTAAAATTTATTCTTGTAATGGCTGCCACGCTAAAAGTGTAGCTTATTGGTTATGTCATGTATATAAATTCAAAAGTTCTTATGTGGTGTACGAACACGAACAACTCAACAAGTGTCCTGAACAATGATCGTATGAAAGGAGTATAATCACCATCTCCCTGGATAGTTTCTTCTTTCATGTTTCCTTTTTTGGCAATTAAGTTATGGACTCGGCATTTGTGTACTGTATGTAGTCAAAAGGTAATCTATGCCCCGTGAAAAGTGTTCGAAAGAACCATATTGAGTGCCAAGTGGTTTGTCGAGAGATAAAATGACGGATACGCGTTCGTCATCGGCGTTGTTCAAGCGGGCTGAGCAGCTGAAACGATGGGAGGAATCCGACACCAACAAACAGCCGACGACACCGAAGCGCGCCTCGAGGATACAATTCTCTTCAGGGATTGTGTTTTTGGCGGCATGTACAGCAGGAGACAAGGACGAAGTGCTCCGTTTGCTGAAGATGGGCGCAGATATAAACACAGCAAACGTTGACGGACTTACTGCTCTTCATCAGGTCAGTTCACTCTGTCTCACTTTTGTAGAATTTGCAGTAACAATTACTATATGGAGTGCTTTACTTAAGGACACACTTGTTATTCTAGAACACAGCATCTTTAGTTTTTTTTGACTTGACACAAACTTTGCAATTACAAACATGTAAAGACGGGATAGTAGTAGAATATTCAAATATTTATAAATTAGCTTATATGACATGGGTCCTTCTAAGGTAAGAGTAATTTTCAGAGGCAATGATCAAAAATCTTGTACATATTTATTTCTTTGAAATAACACTATTATCTTTAAAGTTTTTCTATAAGGTCATTTAATACATGTGACCCTTTTTCCAATTCAGGTTTAGAGAATTTTCCAACTGTTGTTTTTGACTTTAAATTTACATATGAAAACATTAACATTGCCATACGATCATTACATTATAAATCAATTATAATATTAATTGATTAAGCAGTGCAACAACACATATTGCTCTGATACATTTTTTATTGTCACAAAACCCTACATATGTCTGTATTGTGTCCCCAAATAATGAGACCATATTGCAACACATTAAGAAAATAATTTTTTTTGGCAGTTTTTCTAGTATTTTTGTTACTTTAAATATAACAAAAACAAACAAATCTCTTAATGTTTTTGCACACCTTATCTACAATTAGTTTCCAATCAATTTTATGATCAAGCTCAAGGTCTAGGAAAGTGACAGTGCTTATAGCTTTGAGAGCATTGATTCCCAAAGTGGTTTAGGTGGATCCCGAAGAGTCCACAGGATACTTGAAGGGGTCTATATAAAAAATGGCGATTTACAATTCCTAAGTCCACGAAAATTTATCTGGTATTAAAACTAGAACTAAAATGTTGGCTTGACTTCACCTATCAATTAATTAAATGTTGAGTGATAGATCGCACCAAAAATTTCAATTTGTGAGTAATGCAATTAACAAAATAAGAAAAAATGCATTGATTACTGGTTTATTTGCACAATTGTGCAATGAAAATAATGAAGACAGTTGATCTTACATACTGAAGTATGCTGGTTGTGGAAAAGTGCATGTTTAGCAAGATTTTGCTCACTTTGAATCAGTTTTAGAATTTCTGGAACGTAAAGATCGAGATTTAAAAGAAAGCCTAATCAATTTGAAATAAGACATTTTGTATTTATTTACCTTTATTTACTACTGGTTGAAGGAAAGTATTCAACAAGAGCGAGATTTTCTACGAGTCAGTTTTGCTTCCGTTGTCACCGTTGCAGGAACCAAACAACTGCATGCTTATCTTCCAACCAACGAGGGCTTATGTATAAAGAGAATTAGTGCTAATGCAAATAGTAAAATTGTAAAAATTACAAAACAGATCTCTCTATTTTAGTTAATACTGTTTTAATCTCAATTAATAAAACCGATTTAAGTCTTAATCTATTAGCAATCACGTTTTAATTTTGATGTGAAGAATTAAAGAAATCGTTTATTTTTATAAATATGCTTGCTGAAATGAAGGAAATAAATATTAATAGCGTAGTATTTTAGCATGTTAGCGCATAAATCCGATTGCTTAGAAAGTGCTCATAGCTATGTGTATGTACTCTATATGCTCTAAGTCTTAAACTCTTGGTGATCACGTTTTCATTTATTTGTAAAGAATGAGTACATTTGGAGTTTTAATTCAAGGTTAAAATATGGAAAAAAGGATCATCGAAAAATAGACTATAGGGTGAATAAGGGAGAGGGGGGTTTGAGGTTCCGTTTATGGTCAAATCAACTGCTTATGATCTAGACTTACTCCCAAAAAAATAATTTTATGTAATAAATAAAATAGGCCAAAAACCAGCCTCAGCTACCCTCCTCTTTTTCACTTCTGGATTACTATACATAAAAAAATCATATTTATAATTCGACAAAAAAAAAATAAAAACTTCAACTTAATACAGAAACAATACTTTTTAGTTTTTTTTTTACAAATTAATTGATACAGATAATTAGCATCAAAAATGCTTGAATTTATTACTGACTATAAAGAAATTCTAATTGCGAGATAGATCACTTTTCTGGTTTGAGTTTCAGTTTGTTTAATTTGCATTCACTAACAATGTCAGTAATTGTTTATATTTTTAACTGCCTCTCATTTCTCAAAACATTTATGAATTTGATATTGATCAGCTTGGCTACTGTGTATAATATCTAACAAATTATATTTGGGTGTTTCTCCATTAATTGGGAAATCGTTGTCCCAGGCAAATTTTATTATTTTCAATATTAAACTATTATGGACATAACTCCTGTAAGGCAATAGTAACTCTAGTTGTGAACTTTGTTTGGGTTTTAACCTCATTATTAAGGTATTTTAATGAACCAAATCTAGTAAATATAAAATTTACAAGGAATTGAAAAATATATTATATGGCTTCTTTTTGATTTATAGCTACAGTTAACTGGCATTTGATTTTTTTTCATATTACCCTGGTATATTATAGCAGCCCCATAACTCGGATAATGTGTGAGCTTTTTGAAGATACATATTAAAAATTTCTATTACCCTTCATTGTATTAAAATCTTCCTTACCATTTCATAAATTTTGCTTAAGACACTCTTGTATTAACCAGTTTCTATAATATGAAATTTTTCTTGCTTACCTGGAATACTATAATATTGTAGAGAAATCCCAGGTAAGCTCTTAACCTTATACTGACAAATTAATTGAAATATTTTTCAATCATCATTTCATTTCTAATTTTATCAAAATGTTAAAAGCCGTGTTTGTGTCTTAACGATATCACTAAAAATGCCTATTTTTATACATACTTTGTTTGTCTGTCTGTCTATGCGCACTTCACGCATAAACTGCTTCACAAATTTTGATTCGGGTAAACAGTTTAATCGCTTAAGATTTCAGTTAACTCTTAGACTCTTAAGTTTTGTTTCATCTCATTCGGGTAGGTAGACCTCACCGTAGTAGTACTATGGACACTTCATAAAATGAGGAGATCATTTAAATCGGTCACCATGGTCAATGATAACCTTTAATCCCAGTTACATTCCTGTTTATTAATAACATATGCTAATTAATACACCCCCACGCGATCATCGCGTATATACAAGCTACAACTCCAGTGATCTGTCGGGAAGCGCAATAAAGTTAGTGACATACCAACGAATGGAACCGCAAGCGAAAATTAGAACTTTATATATTCTTTTAAATAAATAATCATTAATGTAGTGTGTTTTAATATTATAATAATAACATTATAGTATTTTTTATATTCACGCTAATTAGCCTTGCCTAAAGTAGGCACAGTAAAGCTTGTGTTGTGGATACAAGGGTAACGGATATATACAACGTGTAACAAAAAACCTCGTAAAAATGTAATAAATTATCAAAGCGAAAAGTATTGTCATATCAACTCTAGTAAGCTGTCACTTTATAGAACTGAAGTTATCATAGATTTTTTATTCTCTTTATTTGTGGCTTGCACGATTTGTGCATTTAGTCAGTGTCCAGTAATACCATTGCGAAATCTTGAGTAATTCCTTCTCTAATTTGATGATGATGAATAAACAGTAAAATATGTTTGTCCCTAGATTTCAGTAAACGTGTGGGGTTTTACTGAAACCTCCCCGTGGACTTCTTGAGAGAGAGACAACTTCCGATGTTTTGTTACACTTGCCAACACTCTTGTATGTTCACAAACACTTAGTGGTTAATAATCCACCATTATTATGCTCTAATATCCACAACAATACAAATTTTAATACGAGAAACAAAACCACCAACGTGACGCTTCCCGCTCCCGCCAAAAAAAGCAAACCACAGATTTTTTTTAACTTTATTTGTACATTGCACGATTTGTGATTTAGCCAGTTTCAAGTAAGTATAATTGCCAGTTCTTGAGTAATTTCCCAGGTTTAAGTAAAGAAGTGGGGTTTTACTGAAACCTCCTCGTGGCCTTCTTGAAAGAGCGCAATAAGACACCTTCCATTGTTTCGTTTTACTTGCCAACACTCATGCATATTCAGAAAGACTCAGTGGTTAATAACCCACAGTTATTACATAGTAATATCAATCACAACACAATATTTAACAAGAAAACCAAAACCATTAAATTGACGCTTCGTGCTCCTGCCAAAAAGTCTTATCATAGATTATTTAACAGAGTGAACTCTTTAACGGATTTTAAACTTTTCATTCAAAAAGGTTTGCAAACCCACACGCTTCTGGGCAGTTAACCTGTACAGGCAAAACTAAGCGTGTGTGGCGGTCGCCTAGACGAGGTATCAGTTGCGCAGTGATCGTGAGTGGAGAGAACGGGCAGCGCTACACTGCACAATTTGGCGTCTCATTAGCGAAACTTAGTGTTAGAGTAGTTTATAGAATTAATTATACAAATTTGAATATTGTCTTTGGCGCATAAAAACTAAATAAAATCATGATAAAAACGAAAGAGGCGATATAGCTTATCTTATTATGGTATCCCGTTTTTTTTATAAGGGGTGTCACCGCTGATAACAGTTTGAGATACTTATTTTCATCCAATCGTAAGTAATTGCGCTAGTCTTTTGGCTCAAATTTCCATTTATTTAATAGCTTGACATGAATGTAATGTTTTCTTTTCAATAATCAACAAATCAGTCTTTTTTTCTTAAGATACTGACGTTCATTGTGTCTTTTGAGTCACAAGAGTAATAGTTTAGAATATTTTTTTAGTAAAGTTAAGAGAACCAAATCTATTTTATACTACCGTCATTCATTCTGTTAATTAAACTTGTCAAATAAACAAGATTTCAATAATTATTTCTTTTTAAATATGTTATATTCTTCAAGAAACAACGAGGACAATTTTGTGAGATTAGAGAACAAAGCGGTGACTCACGAGACATTAGCTTTACTTAAATCCTACGAGACCTCAGAAGTCGCACTATAAATTTTTAAATTTATGCTTTTACTATACATAAGTTACTAATTATAGGAACATAATCCACAGTCTTGCTAATTAATAATACTTAAGATAGTAACAAAAGATTTTAAAAATACTTAATTCACTTTTCCGAAACATGCATTTAAATGTGTTGAAATTTGATTTTTAGAACTTAAAGTCAAATGCATTTAGGCTATTTAATAATAAAAATATTTCAACTTTATTGAATTACGACCTTACCCTGCGGATGCACAAGAAAGCCACGTTATCATTTTAAGAGTCACATGCGAAATAACTGATTGAAAATTAGTCTCTGTGAGTGGTGAGCGAAATCACAGAAGAGTAAAAAAGTGTAGAAGTCGCATGATGCGATATTTTCAAGGAAAGCTGCGTAACCTTACTCGCACAATGTTAAATCGCGATAATATTCCGATTGGTAAGAAAAACCGAAAACGTTAGAGCATATATTTACACAAAATGAATTATATCATATTCTACCCTTTTCGCAGCAAGATAGCGTTATAGTTATGCTATTAGCAGTACAGCTTTAAGCGTACTGTACACTGCAACCACACGCAAGAAGGCTCCTCAAGTTGAAAAAATTTCCGGGTTTGCAAAAAAATATTATTATTGATATTATCGACAGTTTAAAGTTTTAATCAAAACAACGTAGGCAGTCATAAAGGATAAAGATAAAATGATTTTTATTAAATATGACCATTTACAATGCGTGTATTAAACGTCAAAGCTACGTGGTTTTTCTTTCATATGTAGATCTTAACAAAAGCTGTAATAAATACAACATTTTCCTATTTTTATATCATGCTTTGAAACCTATCTTTGTACACAACTGGTTTAATGTTATATTGAAAAAAGAAACAAAAACTCGCCTTCTTAACCTTTAATATATTTATTGTTTTCATTACAATTTTATTACGGTCAATATAGTTTTTCTTTTCAAAATAGCTTTCAAAATCATTCATTAAATCACATGTTTTTTGAAGGTCACAGCCTTATTTGTGTACAACACTAATTCACTATTAGAAAATTAAGGAATAAAAATATTAGATTAAAATGACAATTCTATGAAATTAGTTGCATATGCTATATTGGTTGCAATGTATATATTATCAATATACTAATTGTCGATATCTATTATTTACACGTAATCAGGTGCATTACTAATTGAGTAGCAGGCAAGTTATGTTATATGATGGAAAGCATGCTTTCAGTAATTTGTAGGTGTTTTAGAAACTTTTAGAAAAACAAAACTGCACATCGAAATCTACACTTTAACATCTCAAAAATAAGGCCGATTATTATTTTTTCATTTCTAAGAACTCAATATACCTAATAATATTTAAATGAAAATAACAGAAAATATGAATAACCGATGGTACGTTATGCTTCCCTTGGATAAATAAATCCAACTACCATTTTACTCGACTATCATTTTTACAGCCCCAAAAACTGCACAAAATAGCATTTTTCTATATTTTTGCTGTATTGTGTCACGTAGAGCTTGCGGTCTCGACTGAGTAAGCAGAAGGTCCAAATTTTACGCATACTTGAGGTTACGCGGGTACTGCCCACTTGCGACTTCTACCCCTTTTTACTGTTCTGTGAATGAAATCATATGAAATGTAGATCCATCTCCTTTTGCTTCCACCATTTGTTCTATCTCTCACTCGTACCTACATACAAAGCATGTTACAAACGTGACCTTGGAGACACATATGTCTCCAAGGTCACGTTCATCAGAAGAAACATAATTCTACGAGAGTTTAGGGACAACAATTTGAGTGTTGATATTTAAACCTACAAACAATTATGTAAACCTATAAAATATGAAATATGGATAAGAAAAATTATTAATACAACCTCAAAGTACATTTCCTAACAGCCTTTGGGACCCAATTATTTACACAGGGTCACGAGTATTTATTTAAAAAAAGGTGCAAATCTAATCTTATTTTAATCTTTATATGACGCTCATGTAGCTGACATGTTGTAAAAGTCCAAAAAGGAAGGCTAAATTTAATAAATGTTTTATTTTACGTTTTCCAATGTCAAGGACACGACTTGCACTAAAAAGTTGATCCACCCAGATACAAAAGTACGTTTATTTGTTTGTTACACTCACGCCTTAACCACTCAACCGATCATCATGTAATGATGAAAAAGAAATTTTATTTTTCTGAGCGGGAAAAGTACAAGTTTGGAATAGGAGACTAATTATTACTTCTCAGTGTTGTAAAAACATAGCGGCACTGCACATAAGTTCCAGTCAAGTACAGCCGTGACGCTTGGTTGATTCCTATCTGAGGTTCTCTCTAATAACTAATTTAATAGGAAGTGATATCTACACGTCCAGTTAATTAGGTCGATGTTATTCCGAATTTTATTTAAGGTTTCTTTCCTTTTGATAGTTGGTTAAAATTAACGTTTTCTTTTAAAACTGTTTTTTTTTATATTCGATTTACTTTGAAGTTATCCAGATCCAAATAGTTTTTGTTGAATGAGATTAAAAGCTAAAAACCACATTATAGTGTGTGCTAATTCATACCAACTGTATAAGACATACTGTAAATAATTATTTATTAGGTTGTATTGTCGCGGGCGTTGTAATTGCTCTCGGCTAAATAGATTCATCGATATCCAAGCTTAATTGTTATGTATTTCATATATCGGTTATATTAAAACTTAGAATTTTATCGAAATTATCCAGTGAGCTTCCGCGAATTCGCTTCGATCAGAATGCGGCACAAGCAGTCACGTGTAGTCAGATTAGCACTCGGAATAACTCGATTGTTACGTCCCACCCGGCGTCACTCCACCAAATTAGCATCGGCTTGTCTGACGCACCATCCTATTTGGTACTGAACCGTTGCTGTGTTCTCACTCGTTTTAACATTTCTATCGAACAACGCGAGCAATGGAAGGTAAATATGCAACGTTCTTGATTAAAGTTCCCGTTATGTCATCGTCGTGTATGGATATTGTATACGACTACAAAGACGACTTTTTTCTTGATCTTTAATCTATACCATCAGTATCAATAATAAATTGTTTCATTATCGCCAAAAAGTGATTAATTTTACCTGTACTTTGTTTGTGTTGTATATAATAATTCACATATGGCTCGAATGGTTTACCGAAGCGGGTCACTCAAATCAAACTCGCTTTAGGTTTGATTTGATTAATATTTGCAGATCACTGATTTTACCAATATTTCAGGAGCTATCCTGGTTTACGTAAAGGTGTAATAAAATGAGGTAATCTGAAAATGACATTTATTTGGTCTCAAATTTAGTTTCAAAGAGAATTCATTATGGCCCGAATCAGCTTCTTGATATATTCTTGTCCTCTACTCTCTAAGGAGCAGTATTTTTGGATTGAACCCGCCTTTTCAGCTCTTCCCATAAGCACTCGATGGGATTGATGCCGGAACAGACCGCAGGCCAGACAGACCAACAGACAAACCCAGGAATTTCGCTAAAGCACGAGAGGTGTGACTACAGGCTTTATAGTGCTTTCTGATGGAGTTATCACCACCATATACTGCATAAGGTTTAAAGTGAGATCGCCTTCTCATAACGTCACCAGCCTCGTAAAAAAATGTCCGTTTTTCTGTGAAATAAAATGCCGGCTCACATCATACAGGAACTGTTTCAGCAAAACAGTGCCTATCCGTCTCAGTACAGAACTTGTAACATGGTTGGACGAGCCCCTGAGATACAGAGCGGTATCTTCAGCAAATAGGTCCCTATTGCTGTAGTCGAGGACTGGGCTACGTGAGGGCCAGTGTTCAGCTTTTATTAGGTCCGGAACGTTTTTTTCAAGCCATGCTTGGGTAGTTCGTGTCTTGTGACCAGGTTCAGAGTCCTGCTGGACATTTAAAAAAAAATTGTTGCTGAGAGGTTTCACATCACGATCCAAGACTGTCTCTTGATACACTTTGGCTGAATATTTTACTCCTTATTCACAGCATGTAGCTTTGTGACGCCTTGATAAGACAAGCCCCACCAAACCATTACTGACGCAGGATGATGACGTTTTACCTTTCCGACCACTTGAGCAGCTTCTTTAGAACTGTGAGTTGCTTATTGTAGTGAAGAGGATACTTCTGTGCCTTTCACCTGCATATCGTTACAGAAGGCGTTTTGATCGATCCACTATCTTTCCTGTATATCGACGATAAGCACCGAGCTTCAGGTCTTGTTTTATGATACACGACAGAGTCCTAGCGGGAGTCCTTATTTCTCCGTTAAGATTTTTTGCTTCCTAATGGGGTTTCGACGAATTCTGGTTTTAACGGCCTTTGTAGTTCTAACAGCACGCGGCCGCCCCGATCTTTTATGGTCCTCGACAGAGGAAGTGTTGTTGTATCTGTTCATAGTACGATAAACGAACATATGTCTGATACCAAGCTTTTGAAGTGTCTGGAATATGACTGACGGCTCCATACCCACTTTGTACAAGGCGATAACCGTAATCCTATTTTCTTTAATACCCCATTCCATATAGTAATTTGATAATGATCACGAAAAAATATGTGAAATATCGCGAAATCGAAAGCCACCTTCTTGCTTCATAATCCGATTAACTTCATGTCATTATAATATTGCATTGATTTGATAACAGCCAGTCCGACACCTGGATATGTAAAACTAAATGAAATCTCGTCAAAAATGTGGTCTTGTAATCTTCCTTCACTACAGAACAAGTGAAATATGAGTACCGAGCAAATGTTCTTTCTGTAAACACTATTGTTGTAGATCTACTGGATCATATAGCTTACTGTTATTTCTTAAAAGAATGTCGATTGTCTACAACCTTTACAGGAAAATTCTAAATGACAGCCAACAACAATTAATGAATCACCAAACAATAATTAATCCAATTGCTGTTTTCGTATAGTTTAATTAAACCATATATGTCACATTTACGAAGTGATAATATCTGATTGGTTCGCATTCGTGCTAACTGCTATCATAGCGGGGCGTTAACCACCATCTTGACTTCCAAGACTCGTATTTAACATCCGAGAATTGTAGATACACCAAATTATATTTATATGTATGTATGTAGTATGGAATTACTTGAACAATACTATTCACTGTTTTCCACTTTAAAAAATATACGACAAGAATTGTCTGTTACAGTCATATTTGAAAATGGTCCTACTGCGGACTGGACCCAAAGGCTCCCGCGGGTGATTTTTTAGAGGGCTTGTCTTCTCCACCAGAACCACCTAAAAACCACTATCTGTCTATTTATTTAAGATGCAAACATGGAAATATCGCGTAACTGCTAGAAAACGGAAGTTTCTTTTAGCACATAGGCTGATATTTTGGCACAGAGCTGTAAAAAAATGTGCCAGTAATTTAGTGTGTTTATGTTATGCAACGTTGAATATGTTGTTGATCACTAAGAAGCACCGCATACATTATTTTGGGATTCAATACCAATGTATTTATCATTTTTTGTATTTGCCTTTGTAAATAAATGTTCCATTTAACTCAGTCCGCCGTAGTAAAACGTATAGTAAGGGAGTCCCGCTTGGATTCTGGGTTGGTAAAAAGTAAAACGATGAGCAAATGCACATAAATCAAAATCATGACAAAATACTTGTCCGTATTTTAAAATTAAAAGTAACAAAATCTTGAACAACTAACACCCTTTAGTTAGTACCAAACTAAGCAGAGTTTGTATAGTAAATACCAAATTTTTTAATTTGGATATAACACATCAATAGCCATAGCGAGTATAAAGTATATGTTTCCGAGTCATAACTTGGAAACATATACTTTATACTCGCTCATCACATAAACACGTGTCAAATTTAAATCTAGCAAGTGCTTGCTAATTATGCAATGACTTCAGTTATGATTCTAGTTAACAGTCTGTTAATTGATAAAGAGCCAGCAGTTAACAGTCGCTAGCTCAGCTTTCGGTGGTTAGTCAATGATGGCTTCCTGGCTGCTGGCCCTAAGGTCCCACCCTAATGCAACGGGTGCAACTGTTCCCCACGACGTCGGCGTCCGCTACCGTGTGCTAACAGGCTTGGGATGTCAACTATCTCAGTCGGACATCCTTTCTACGTTCTGGAACTTTTATTTAATTTTTACCTGCATTATTAGGGTCAACGGTTCTATCGTAAAATTACGTCCCGGTGCCGAACTAAGGAGGAGAGATTCGTAGAAACTAATTAAAAAGGTTTATTCTTAGTGACCGTTGGGAGAGGGAAATTGCGAGTTGTTGTAAATTGTTGAAGTACCCACGCGGCGTGCGAACCGAGAAAATCGCAAGAAACGCGAGACGCGAGCGTCGTTCGTAAAAGTTTGGTTGAATGATAGAAAAATAACCGGCTCACGAAAAATACACATTTGTCATAACTGGCTCAAAAGAACATAACCATCCATGTGTATGTAGTTAATAAAATTTAACTGTTTCCAAGCCCTGGCGGGAGTAATTCATCTACGCCAGCTTGAGTTGCAGGCTTGGCTATGTGCTTAATATTTGCCAGTAATTATTACCTCGTTAATAAGCGAATTGACATAATGGGTTCCTACTTTTTATTTTTTTTATATTTAGGTAAATGCGTTACGCATACTGTGTCGCCGGGCGAGTGGCGCATTTATGTGGAACTCTCCTCCATCTCCTTATAGGATTATTTAAAAGAAGATAAACGAATAATCAACATAAATAATAAACGTTAAGAATCATTATAAATAGAAATATAATTATTTTATGACAGTGAATAGACAATTCGAAATTGATTCGAGTCTCGTCATGAAACTAATATAAAATCTCTTATAATTCGCAAAGCAAAGGAGTGGAATACCTGCGTCTGTATTTCCAAGTACTTATAACCGTCCGTCTTCAAAGCATGTGGAGCGGTGAATAGGCACATGGGTTTGTTGGCTTTTTCGTAGGTCCTGTCTTAGCCCCAAAGTTTGATTAGGTCCAAGAGCAAAGCCATTAAAAAAAATCTTATCCGCTTCACGTAAGTCCCGAATTCAAGAAGTCATTTATTACCCGCGTGGCTAGAGTCATCTCTACTATATTTTATACTTCGAATTTATTCTTTCGACTATTATCAATTCAATAATTTGACCATTTGTAATTGACACATTTATCTGCTGATTAATATATCTGTCGCAGCCAACGGGTTAAAATAGCCGTTCCATCAAACAGCTAGCCCTTTGACTGAACAACGCCATTCAATCACACGGCTATACGTCGTTTAGCCACCTTGTTGACTGCAACGTTCAACACTACAGCTTATTGAAAAGCCGCCGTCTAATTGAATTAGTTCAGCGTCACTAACGCGGCGCTAGGTGCGTTTTGTTTTCAATATGGCGTCAACTAGCCGGTGTTTGTGATTGTTTCAGGTTTATTTTTCGGAAAGAATGTAGTAAATATACGTTACTAGTGTTATTAAAGAGACAGAAATTATGGGGTTAGGTTAGATTTTTTTTTAAACCTAACCTAACCTTTTATTTGTTTTCTTTTTAAACCTAACTTAACCTAACCTTCGCGTAATAGCACCAAGTTACTTGCTATGCCAGGCACTCACGGGACACGCCACAACAAAAAAAAAAGTTAGGTTAGGTTTAAAGAAAAAGAAGGTTAGGTTAGGTTTAAAAAAAAACCTTACCTAACCAGATTTTTTCCAGTAAAAATCATTCTTTTAATTATTATGTTATGATTTTCTTTTGAAATTCCAGCGAATTAAAAACTAGGAATATTATTATCGCCCAGTATTTAATTTTCCGTACTAGTCTGTACTATTCGACAGTGTAACCTTATCATATGATTTAGAAATCGCTCAACTGTAAAGGACGTATGAAAGGAATAGTACATCATGTCTCTGATTGTCAGCATAATAATAGATACGGGATGTTGTTTGATCCCATGATCTGATGATTACTTTTACGTGGGTATTGGATTGTCACAATAAAAATATATATTTAATCCGAGATTTAGTTACCTAAATTGTTAACATACAGTATAAAATTTTCAGATGTATCCTGCTGAGATCGCTTCTTAATTTCTCTAATTAGCTCCGAAGATTAATTCCAAACGGAATTGATCGTTGTTCAAAGTAGATCTTTCAGTTTACGCGGACTCGTTCTGCTTTATAAATGCTCTGTAACTAACGCAGTTCCCAACGTTTTCGCAGTACACAGCAGAAAAATGACAGAGATGTGATGACCGTGTCCAAAAAAATTTAAACGATTACTGGGATCGCGACAATAGGTTCGGTGATATTATTGAGCCAATAATAATAAA
Organism: Calamotropha paludella; assembly: GCA_927399485.1. Classification (NCBI taxonomy): domain Eukaryota; kingdom Metazoa; phylum Arthropoda; class Insecta; order Lepidoptera; family Crambidae; genus Calamotropha; species Calamotropha paludella. Next base: position 22,875,392 of record OV656803.1, on the reverse strand, counting down.
TCTGTAGGATGACTCTGATTCAAGCTCTGATAAAGAAATGGAATGTGAAGTTGAAATACAATCTATGTGAGAATAGTACAATGATTTTATATTTCCAAGGAGTAAATTCTTTAATTGTACTTCGGCACATTGGACAAAAACAGGGATTGGATATAATTATACTCGTAAATATAGTTTAAAAATATTGTGCTTCGATATCGTAACATCTGTCTGACACTAAGAATCTCATGTGCGTTCATGATCTTTCCTTTCCACTCCCCACCTCCGCGCGGTTACCTAAGGCGCGGTAGAACGGTTGCGGTCAGACTATAACCGACCTTGTCATATAGTGAAAAAATAACTTTGTGTACACGATTTACTCATTTCTACGGGGGAGATACTGAGGCGATTCAGAAATATTTAAAATGATGGATTGTTGTTTGCTGAAGTAGTTCATAGTTGATATATTTTCGTACTTTATTTTTACACACTACTTTGTAGGTTATAAGAATTACAAAACCGCTTTATGCTTTTATTTACGCTTATTCAACTAACATCGACTTCTTAGCCTGACCTTAAAGAAATTATTTTGTTATTAAACGAACTTTATTGTGCACTTTAATAAATAAATCCTTTCGTTCGGTGTTACGAATGGGGAAACGCGGAACTAAAGTAATATGCGACACAGACCCTACGTCAGGGCGTATATTTAGTGCAGGTGTAGACGTGACGTCATTTCGAGAACATTTCGAGATACGATTAAACACAACACACCACACAGTCTGCCAACACCACGAGCCGAGGGCGGAGCGGTGCGCTGCCTCGGGCGGCGTACGCGTGCGGTGTGTCGCTGTCGTTGACGTGTCGATGAAAAAACCACGAGCTGTTTTTTTAGCAATTATTTGGTTTACAATATGTAGGTTAATTCAGATTTACTTGTTTATAAAGCGCGTCACAGACGGCGAAGATAATATAATATTTTATCTTAAGATGCCCTAATATAAAATATTATAGTATCTTAGGATATCACACACGGCTAAGATACGATAATATTAAAAAACCAGTTCATTTTCTTACGAGTCTGCGTCGGTGCCACACGTATTCCTTGGTAGAGTTATATATACAGGGTGATTGACTATGAGTGATACGGCTTTACTTCTTGATTTGTTAGACAGCTCCTCAGACGATGATTCTGATCTAGAATATGATGACTGTATGAAAAAAATGTTTTATAAAACATTTTTAGGAATAATTTAATTTGATAGCTTGTAAATGTTATCAAATTAAATAATAATAATAATAATAAATAAGCAGCAATAATAAGTTAAATAAACATATAATCGACAGCAAAATTATTGCCGAGTTTTTTATCAGTTATGTAACTATTTGTCATTCATTGTAATGTAAGTAGTTTGTTAATTAAAACAGTTGAATAAATATTGATATTTACTAAATGTTTTTAATACGTCTGATCTTGTGAAATTCAATTTATTTCATTTTATTTATTGGTATACACAACCGGCAACAGCGAAATGAAAAATTGACTTAGTACATGGTCAAAGCTTAGATCTAGGTGAGGAGACCCCTAAGCCATGCAAAGCATGACTATAAAGAGAGGATTGATACTAACAATATTATTTACCTAAGTATCAGAAAATGCAACGATTCAAAAGTTTAATTAATTTATCCAGTGATCCTGATTTTATTTTAGCAAATTTTAAAAGTCTGAACAAAATCGTCTGTAGGTTAGTTTAGTTAGATTGCTTGTCGTCCGCGCATAGCCCGACACAACACCATGTATTCTTATTAAGATGGGTATATTTCGTATCTTAAGATAACATATTATGGTCCGAAATATATATTTCCATATTTGCATATCGCTCGGTATCTTAAGATACAAAAGATAAAATATAAATTAAGTTCGTCGTGTGTGATGGTTCATAGGATTTCTATGGTGAGCGATATTCTAAAATATGCTCTTAAGATAATATATATTTTATATTATCTTCGCCGTGTGTGACGCGCTTTAAAGATCTAGGTTTCCTTTAATATTTTTTGGCATTATTTTGTGTTAAATAAAAAAGGCGCTCTTAAAATCTTTATTATATGGTATTATAAGTAATTATTTAATTTGTTTATATTACCATAATGTTGTTTATGGACTTTTTGATGCTTAGGCTGGCCAGCTAGACATAGACACAGATTGACACTATAGGACTGAAATTGTCTTAGATTTAAATTATTATTGTCTAAAATGTATGGCGATAAACATGTGTGCAAACGACAATAAATGACTATTTAAATGACTATGCCTGCAGTTTATCTCCTACAATGTTAAATGATTTATTATATGAATACTTAAACTTCACAACATGCAATTTGCAATTTAAGAGACCATGCTTAATAGTCATGCCCACTGTCGTAGACTTGCTTGATTGTCATTGTTTTACAGACTGTATTTCGGAGAGTGTGAGCATAATTATAATCTTAATAAAGTCAAAAAGTATATTGCAATTTGAGATCAAGTATATTAACCCCATGATATTTTAATATTGTAAAATAGAGGCAAACTCTCTTTATCGTCGGCCTCTTCTCTTAGCCTTATATTAAAAATTTAGAATGTAACCAAAAATATGTTAATCCCTTCAAAAACAATACTTGTCAAAAAAACCAAGTCTCGCAACTCAGTTGTTCTACGATTAAAAGTTGTGAGATCCATGTAATACCAAGTCGGTTATTAATTTATTCAGTCCCTACTTAAGCGAATTTCTGTCTTAATACGTCCAGTCCCTAAGACCACGATCGTGGTCCATAACAATTGAAAATCAATTGTGTCTGGAATCTCCGTACTCGAAGCATTAAGATGTTACGTAACGCATAAAAACACGTGTAAATTAAATTATTTAGTGCGATGGCCGAGTCAATATATTTATATAAAACAATAAAGATTTTTAATATTGATTTGCGTCACTATAAGATGCTGTTAATTATTACGTAACATCTTAATGCTTCGAGTACGGAGATTCCAGACACAATTGATTTTCAATTGTTATGGACCACGATCGTGGTCTTAGGGACTGGACGTATTAAGACAGAAATTCGCTTAAGTAGGGACTGAATAAATTAATAACCGACTTGGTATTACATGGATCTCACAACTTTTAATCGTAGAACAACTGAGTTGCGAGACTTGGTTTTTTTGACAAGTATTGTTTTTGATGGGATCTCATTGCTTTTTGTATTTTGTAGACAGTCCACTTTTTTCCATATCGGTACCTTCTACTTATTGTATATATGTATGTATATCTACCAGCAACGAATTTTCTCAAAGCCCTCTCTCTGACTTATGAACTTTTCTTATTTTTGTAGGTTTTTTTAGTTTTTCCTTGATTCATACACAAAACACTATTTATATTCCAAATTTGAAGCTTCTAGGTCTGCTAGAAGTGTCTTAGAATTTTGATGATCGGTGAGTCAGTGAGTGACAAAATTAAGAAATTTGACCCGTTATAATTCTTAAACTACTAGTTCAAATTGAATGAAATTTGAAATATACCGTGTCTTTACAATGCCTGCATGGTTACTGAAAATTCAGTCTTCTTGTTTTATCCACAACGAAGTTACAGGGGGTCGAAAATGGCCTGAATTGCTTCGAGAAAAGGATGGTACGTCCGTGCCGCTTTTTTGCTTGACTTGGCGGGGGCACTGCCGTGCCCCCAGATACATCACAAAGGGATCGAGATCCTAAGGAGTTTGAAGTTTACAATTTAGATTGCACTCGGGAGTTTTAAAAGGTTCAATGAATAAGATCATTTCTATTTTTCGAATGACCAGATGCATTTAGCTACGGAAAGTAATTATTTACAACATAAATATTCACCTTGAAAAAAAAAAATCTTTTTTCTTGTCGATTTCAAAGTATAACTAAGGTAATGGATGCCATAAGTGTGTTATCATGTCACAAATTAATGTTTTGTCGTTCCTATTTCATTAAATTTTGGTAGTAATTTCCGCCGTTTGTTGTTTATTTTCTTCATTAACTCTTCAAAAAACTTAGAATACCTTTTTGGGAAGAACTGGTTTGATAAACTTGGACAGTGGGATTGATAGCATTGTTTAATTATTTACAAGAAAAGTAACACAAAGTTCGATAGGAGAGTCTCCTGAGTGCATCTGCTTCCATGGAAGCAGATGCACTCCATCTCCATGCTCGGGCCATGGCCATGGCCCGTGGAGAGCCCTACCGGTGAGGCCAAGGGAGGAGGCACTTAATTGGGTCAGGTTGCAGGTGCAGCCTCACATGGGCTAATACGAAATGAGGGTGCGGAGAGATAGGCTCGCACCCGAGGAGGCCCGGCGAGTTCGGGAGGTGGAGAAGAGGCTGATGGGGGACTGGGAGGCGTCCCTCATTGACCCACCATTTCGGAAGCGCACCCTCGAAGCACTAGGATCCGTGCTTCGAGAGTGGTGCAGTAGGCGCCATGGGTTAGATCATGGCGTCATGATTCGCTTCACTGCTCGTCACGGGGCAAAGGTGGGTCCGCCAAGGGCGGACACACACTGGTCAGGATCGCGGCTGCATCATATAGGACACCCGTGATCCCCACCAATGTGTTAGTGGGATTCCGCAGTTTTTTAGTAGGTATGCCTTCAAGCCTCTATCGGGGCATGGCGGAGAGTCCCACATCACGCCCTATGCGCTTCCAGCACGGGCGTACGCGTAAGACATTCCCTGCGAAAACAAAAAAAAGGAAGGAGGGTCTTGCAATATGTGTTTTTGTTTGGGATTTTATTTGATGGGTGACATAATATCCCAAATGCCTTCTACTTGGGGCTCCAACTATCATTGCTACTGAAATGAGGTGTAATAGGTCGTGTTATTTTTTCTAGCCTAAGTACAGTGTTTGTGTATAACACCTATATGTTTTTTCACATGGGTCCATGGTTGTTTTCCTAGTGTAGTTTGTATACACTTGCGACCTGTGAAGATTAGGGGATTGATATCAGTAAACAAAAGTGTATTTACTGTAACCATCTCCTCGACAATGTTGACCTCACTAACACGCTAAGCTGTACGGTGAATATAAAATGATATGAATTGTTAGAGATTATAACAACAATATTAATTTGTTTGTTGAATTGTATTTATAGACAAGCGCCATGATCGTTTAGTTAGCATTTTTGGTAATTTTTTGCATTTTTAGTAACGAAGTAGCATCAACGAAGATTAAAACATCAGTTATTACGTGTTTTTTTATATACACGATAAAAAAAACCATAGACAGTACTTCTTTTAGATCATCAAGATACAGTAGTCAGACTTAAAAAGTTTTTTAACTTGTTATTTACTGGTCTTACTATGATTTTTACGTGGTTTTAAGAAATTCAAATTTTAGGATTTAGTGGGATCTATAGATAATTGTTTCAGAGTACATAAGTAACATTAAATAAATAAATAAATAAATATTTTAATACATTCACACCAATTAACCTAGCCCAAAGTAAGCACTTTTAAGGCTTGTGTTATGGATACTAGGGTAACGGATAGACATACATATATGATACATAAATAAGTAATATTCATAGAAATATATACAAACATCCATGACTCAGGTACAAATGCTCGAATTCATCATTAAAACATCTGCCCCTTCTGGGATTCGAACCCAGGACCGTCGGTGCGAAAGGCAGGATCGCTACCGTTGCACCAAACGGTCGGCTAAACAATTAGTAAGTAAGAATGAAATAATCGACTGGGGTAAAAATATATTGATTCTGCGTTGTTATCAATTACTAACAATCTATTTTAGCGATAAGTTTTCACATTCCTACAATCACATATAAAATCAAATAGTAAAACTCTGTCGTATTATTTGGTGAAACTGGAACACGTTTCGACTTTGATAATATCAGTTAAACGGCCGGCTCCTCTGTACCTCCGCGGCCACATTGGCTGCCGTGTTTACATCTTCTTGGCTTCGATCATTTTTATTGAAAGCATACGCTTCTGGGCTTCTGTGCCCTATTTAAATCTCGGTTATTTGCATTAGATCGCTTTCGGTACATGAATATGATTTCAGATAATATTATTTGCTTTTGGTTTTTTATTTTGGTCCGAATTTAACGTTGCATACATCTTCCGTGTCCGCGTATATCTTGGAGATTCAACTAGTTGTTGTGGTTATAGTCTGTGCTAACTTTTGGTTTTTAGCCTTAGAATCAGCTACTTACGTTACTTAAGTGTGTATGAATTTTTCACTTAGTACTTACCGCCGGATGCTGACGTCGAAGCATACGGTCTGTGATACAGTTATATTTTTTAGTAAATATTTTTAATCATAATCATTTATTGTCAAAATATGGTACAAAATTGTTAAAGTATATGAAATTATCCGCATATTTTACTATTGGAGGCATGCAATTTTAATTAATAATAAAATTAGCAGTAAATCATTAATAATACAACTTAAAAGAATATTATTGTAATAAAATTAACTGTATTAATTAAATTATTTCATAAATATGTCACGAACTTCATATATTTTTTGTCCTTAAGCCATGTAACTAAAAGTACATTAAATAATTTACTGGGTAAGCCTTTAAATCATCAGATATTGCATTAAATATTTTCACACACATATAATTGCATTGTTTTTGGTAAAAAGCTAATTTTGACATACTATTATATTTTAACTTATAACGGTTACGAACACTATCGTTAAAATTATATAGGGTTTTAAAAAGTTCCAAATATTTTTTTACAAAATTTGCCACTTGATATATATACTATGTCGCTAAGCATAAAGCTTCGCTGGCATCATATATTGAAGCGGAGTGTAATACTAATTTCCAAATTTCATAAGAATGAAAACTTTTAAAAAGTGTGCGCTTTTTGTTTCAATGGGATATCCCATAAAGCCAATGTTTCTGGTGATAACTTTTTTTTTGCTAATTTCAAAATTGGGGCTAGAATTCGGGCTAAAATAGAATCGCGGTCTAGTCCTTAAACCTGTTGATTCGATTCCCCACAAAAAATATTAAAATCGGTTAATAACTCGGGAAGTAATGGCGTTACAGATATTGTGTCATTGAAATTAATCCATGGGGGCTCCGCTCGCTTCGCTCAGTCCGCTTCAATAAGCATGGAAGGGGCAATATGCCTAGAGATTTAAATAAAGGCTTGCAAGGCTCATGGAGTGATAGCCACATATTGCCCTTACACATTTCTTTTGAGTTCTAAACAGTTTATCAATATCTGTTGAGTTTCTCCAAATTAAAATTGCGTTTCTCAGCATAGACGAAACGTAGCCATAATATGCTGCTAGTGTTGTTGAAATCGCACAAATCACTCTTAGCCTATTTAATACGAACACATAGCGATTGAATTTATTTCTGATTAGATTTCTATGCTGTTTCCAATCACAATTGTCATCTAGTAATACAATTAAAAATGTTGTCTTACTTACTTCACTAATTGCTTCTTCTCCATATTTAACATTAAGTCTGTCTATTTGTTCCATATTGTAAATAATTAGTCTTCTGAAGATTTGCAGTCAAGTTATTAAATTTAAGCCATTTAATTATGTAGTCAATAGTGTTATTTAGGTCATTTTCATAATATTTCTGACAATTTTTATATTGTATGATCCCCGACACGTCATCTGCAAATAATACGCGTCTACAAGTAGTTACTTCAGAGAGGTAGTTAATAAATAGCAAAAATAATAACGGTCCTAGTAGCCCTGAGGCACACCACATGTATTAACAACATACTCTGATTTACATGATGAGGCTAGTGATTTTTATATGCAAGTGCTCTATTTCTGCTGTTTGTTTCCTGTTACTCAAGTTTTTGTTTTTTTTTTCTGACATCCAACTTTGGCCTCAATACATTAAATTTAATAACTAAGCCTATTAAACTCCTTTTTATAACCAATTAATTTTTTATAGTACTGAGACCAAAGTTTGTGTCGATATTTTTCCATTGCACTTCTCGCGCCTTTTTACCAGTGGTTTGCCTATTGACACTTAGAAGATCAGGAAAATACCTTTATTAATTTTATTGGAATAATTACACCAATGATATCCGGATAGTAAATTCAACGGATATTCGAATAATTTAGATATTGCGATATCAGGATAACACGCCCTTAATACAATCTTTTTCATTTTTAATAATTTTCCATTTCATTTTCCATTTATTTTTCGAATAAACTATTAGCTTATTGTGTTATTTTTGTAAAACTAAAAATATTTACCCAGCAATTTGGAATAAGATCTATATTTTTCGTTTTTGGTAGGTGATTTTGAAGAGTAATATCGATATCTCAATTGCCTTTTTGCTTTACAACTTTATACTTTTGAATGCTTAATTTTCGTTGGAGGAATCATTATTTACCTCTACTTTCAAAAATAATGTACGTAGGTGTCATAGTAAATAAGGCCAAAATCCGTCAGTTTTGAGAAATCTGGGCGTTCCTTTTATCGCTCACGTAATGGCGTCTGGCGCTTCGGTGAACACTGCCGCTTGGCACAGTTCTGCTGAGAGCACGTGCCACAGTGATAAATCTAACCAGCCATTAGAACTCGCAAAGATAGGCTGAAAGAAGTCATCGTATTATGAAGTCTAGATGCCAAATTATTAGACTTGACGATTTTAAAGGGGCTTCGTTGTAAGAAATTATTAATTACACTTGTCTTGATCTGGGTTATACATAGTTTTAAGAAGTTATTTACACTTTTCCAGACCTCTTTATATCGATATTGGTTTGGCACTGTATTGCTTTCCTTATTTTTTTTTTTTCCATAGTTCTATGTCCGATGCATCTAGGTGTGGTATTGCCAGATCTGATGTGCCAAATAACAAATCTAAGGTATTATTAACTCACTTCTGCTTACTCTAATTATAGTTCCATTATTTTTAAATCACAAGAATCACACGATAAACTGTCATTAATTGTCCAAATACACGCTGTTATCTTACGAGATGCCGAGTAGGCAATGGTCACACTATTCATCTTCTTTATTCATTTTCATATTGCTGTGGAAAAGGTTCTCGGTCATCTCATCACGAGTTCAGATAAACTTTACCACACACCCAACTTTACCAAAATCGCGATATTTGGCCACACAAGCTGTCATAACATTCTAAACAAATGTTATATTATTATCCTAATTTTGCATAATGTAAGTCAGTACGTTTTAGACTATCAACCAAATATCGGATTAACATTGGATTGTTACTGCATTTGAAACGCCTAACCAGTCATTCTTACTTGTTCCGGCTGCAATCTTAAATGATAGCTTTGCGACCACTTCTTATTGGAGTTATTATTTTGGCAGCGAACGATCGCTGATGCATTTTGAGTTCTGTTGTTTTATAACAGTATTTATAGCTGCATCTTAATAGATGATTTGGAATTAGGTCGTTCACTTTCTGTTAAACTATGTAGATTATATGAGTATAATCTACATCAATAATTGTTTATACTTCATGGTGAAAAAAAAACTAATATTTCTGCATAGTTTATTTTGATGAATTCATTCATGTGTAACTGTGAGGCATATACATTATATGAACTTCCATATGCACGGGTGTTCCCAATATACTTAGACATTGCTTTAGATGACTGTCGGATGACGGTAAATTTTAGTTTGCTAATGTCACAATTTTGTTATAGTGTTGTGACTAAAAACGTTTATAGGCGGGAAACGAGCTCCTCAATTACGTCCTCGCGTAAGCGTCGTCTAGTTTGTAATTTCTGGACTGCCATTGAATGACCTAAATAATTTGTTCTGGTGAATTGACGTTCGCAATGCTGAATGACAGAACGCTGTTTTATTTTGAATTTAGGTGAGTGATGTTTTCTCGAGGTCATCCTGAACCGAGGCTCTGGCGAAATATTTGCCTAATATTTTTTGTACGCTTTGATATAGGGGTGGCGAGTTTAGTGTAACTGAGAAGAGGAAGTAATCGATGTATGTTATACATGATAATTAATTTCAAGTTAAAATAAAATTGAGACTAAGTTTTGGTTCATGTCTGTCGAGAATTGATGTTTTGTTTCATGAGATGAATGCACCATTTATCTACGTAATCCACTCCAGATTTGACCGAGTGGAATTGGTCGTGTATGTTTTTCGGTTTTAAATTTATTGTCTTTTTATTTTTTGTAATCCTTAGGTTGGGAGACCTGAGTATTACAAAGAATAAAAAGGTTATATTTGCCTGCATTTAAATAGTGATATGAAGAATGCTACCTATCTACCATTTTAACCAAGTACGTTTTTAAGGTATAAACTGGTACAATAAAGGATAATATTAATAAATGACAAATACGTCTTATATAGTCGGTGCCACTCTTCATCAACATCATATATCACACTTTATAAACTTCTTGTAAAATGCATGTGATTTTACCATAAAGATATTTGATAAACTTTGCACTATTATATAATGCTTATATATTATTCTTGCATCTTTAGACAACGGCGGTTAGCGACCCAGTCACTGCTATTTAAATGACATAATATTGTTGCGTATAATTGTGTGAACGGCTGTAAAGTACGGTCGCATCCGGTGCGGTCTGATAATAACAGATTATATTTGCTGCACATCATATTTAAACGTTATAGAGTTTTCAGTTTTTAGCAGAGTATTTCGATGCTGCTATATTTCAAAGGCAATAACAATAGTATTTTTATTGTTATTCAATCGCATGCTAGAAGATATGAAATCAAGCCGTAGCAGTTTTGATATACATATATAAAATTTTATGATAAGTTAGGATTTCAGTTATCTAGTACACTAAATAAAGACATCGAGGAAGTCTTTTTCGACTCGAAAGATTTTAATGTGATGTTGGTACCTACAAACTAAGTCAATAAAGAAAACGCCGAACTAATATATTTGCCTAAGGTAAATATTTTAAATAAGGCTTAGTAAACAAAGCCAAGTTTTGACAATATAAGTTTGAAATAAGATTATAGCACATTTGAAAATTCTTCGGTGTTACTCTTTTTTATTGATTTTTTAATATTTTTTTCCTTATTCCCTATTCAACATGTAGAAAACTTCTTTCACAATCTCAACACAACCTTTCATATTCTAATTATTTCAATCAGGTTTATCAAGATGTTCTTTGAAATAGGTCTGAAACTCTACAATTTAATAATAATAGAGACAGTAGTTCGACTTTATTGTACCTTAGATTTAAGTAATACGCCTCGCACATAACTTGGAATTAGTATTATGTTTACCTTATCAATATAACTCATAGATAGGTGATTAACATCACATATCTATTGGTTGTATTTCGCCGCACCATCTGGAGTGGGTTTGATTTCATCATGTTCATAAGTTTATACGTTTATTTGCACTAATGCTAAAACTTCAGAGAAAATCTGTATTAGATTCACAGCAACCCGTTTCTTGTCAGTCTTTCTGATAGCAGTGTCACGTGAAGTTACTGATCTGATGTTGACATTTGGTTAGATCCCAAAACGCTATATCTATCAATCTTTGCTAACGCTAATTGGCTATATTAAACTTATGCGAAATGTAATATAAACATGCGTTATATTTTTTCTCTTTTGAAATTGTTTAAATACGTGCTAAGTGTTGTGTTATCATAATACTTTATATAAATAATGACATGAGTGCCAAATGTCTTGTTCGAATTTTAATGGTTAGATGTTCGATCACTTGTCAAATCAATACCATCCAATACATATGGAAAAGTTTGTTCTTTGCAATTGACTTCAGTTGAACCTAAAATGTATTTTACTTGAAAAAAAAAAACGTTTCAGGGGTTGCTAACAAGGAAGCCGGCAGCAAGGATGATCGCTGAAGCCTAGCGACACTAGTGAAACTATTTGTCCTTAAACAAAATAGGATTTCAACATAAATAAATATAGCAAAGCTGCCATATATCTGATCTTTATTCTATATATAAAACACTAATGACATTTCGTTGCTATAGTAACACTACTACTGTGCAATTTTGACAAGATGAAAGACAATTAAGTTCTAATGCATTGCGTATTTAAAATAAAATTAGTGCTTTGCGACTTCTTAATATGTGCATATACAATCGCGAAGTTATGTGAATCACCTCTGTATTGTTTCCAGTGTTCTATGCGAATTATTGTTTTATTGATAATTTAAAGAATGGGTTAATTGGTTGGTTTTCGTTATTTTTTTATTTAGAATGGGTTCGCTCTTGATCTTAGTCAAGCCCTGGGGCAAGACAGACACCACGATGGAACGAGCTAACCTAGAAGTTCACCCTGGCTTTAAAAACAGACGGGTTATTGGTCCTCGGAAATACAGACGCAGGGAGAGAGCTCTACTCCTTTTCTATGCGCATTATAAAATAAATTGAGAAGCGCTGAAATGATAATTTATTATTATTTTATAATATTCGCGGGAGCGAGAAATAACTTGTAATTGTAACTAATCAAAACATCTCATTCAAGAATATGCCTCTTTAATATTAATGACCTGGTCGCAGCGTATGAGTACTAAGGCCCCTACCATCACCTCTTATTGCGATTCAAGTTCTACTGTTGAAGAGAGATGATCTAGACCACTTATAGCGGTGTCTCACTTTTACAATTGAACTTGCAACGCGTTCAGACGTCATGATAAGGCCTCTGGCTAGTTATATAATACCTATTTACAGTATTTTCTTAGGGCAGACTCGTGTATGCATTAGTTCTTTATTATTAAATCTTATTATTACGATTACCTAGCGCTAAACACTTGATTTTATGAGATTAGCAAAAAATTAGTAAATAAAATTGATGAAGCGTCTGCTCTTTGCGAAATAATGTCACAAGTTGTGATTTTGTGTATATTGTGTTGCTCTTTCTTGATTATTATAAGTATAATAGATTTTACTGTAAATTATACGAAAAAATGCTCATATCTAGAACACTGTTAATTTATTTATAATTAATTGTCAGCATCAAATAGGTAACTGTTGGAGATATAAGACTCATTAAAGTAGATTAATAGTACTTTTGTTTATTAAACGTTGTTTAACTATATGACGGGGTTGACTTCCGAGATCCTAAATTGTTTCAGTATGGTCTGAATGTATGTGTTAATTTCCTGTAATCGTACTGTATTATAGTTTAAACAGCTCATTATCGGGTGTGTCATATATTGGCCGTACGTTTTCAGGCATGCATCGATGACAACTTGGACATGGTGGAGTTTCTAGTGACGCACGGTGCGGATGTAAACCGTGGCGACAACGAGGGCTGGACGCCTCTCCATGCTACTGCTTCGTGTGGTTTTCTTAGCATAGCCAGGTGAGAATACCAGTTATTCCGTATGGCCGGGTGATGCAAAAGACTCAAACTATTTAACTAAATGAGGACTAATTAGAATAGAAGTCCTTTAGCATCCGATCTTAAAACTAAACTTAAAATGGCTGGAAAATATAGGTATCCTTTGAAACTTGTAAAATTAAGCCGATTCTTATTCATAAGCCTTAAAAGATACCATCATTATCATCTTTCTCGCATCATCGACACTACTGACGTCAAGACACTGGTCTAGAACTCTGTTTCTTGCGACCTCCGTACATGCTAGGAAGTTTTTATGTGATGGTGAAATATAATGTCATATTTATGAAGGTTAGGTAAGGTAAGGAGAGTAAACCACAATTAAAATTAAGGATATCTACACTGTCTCTACGCCAACACTCCGCTTATAAGATTGCCCGTTTACGGTCGCTGAAGTTTATGCATTTTTAAAATATCAATATCAATCGTCAACCGTAATACCATAACCGATTAGCCCATCAGTGATAACAGGTTAAAGTTTATTTTTATAAGGTAAAAAACCCATCCTTAACGGCAATCTAGTTGTGAAAATGCATTCTGTCCCTAAAATAATATTAATTTATAATTTCCTTTTAGCATGAATCACTCGTCTACTACAAATTACAATTCAAAATAACAAACTGGAATTACATATTGTAAACAAAGATTGAGTCAGTTTGACCCAGTAGTCATATGAGTACTGTCATCTCATATTCATGCTCATTGTTCGCAGTAAAGTGATAAAGCTGTCTTTTCTCTATTGAAATGTTCAATAAATTTATCAAGCGCAATAAATTTCATATGATTTATGTCGATTTATAAATCAGAAGAAGATTTCTTGTTCGTTTACTCATTGTCGCATAGATAATGCTCCCAACTTCTGCACCATCATCTCTAAGAATTTGTATTTTACAAATTTGTATTTTTGTCATTTTGTGAAAAAATTGGTCCTATTATTCTTTACCAATTTAGACAACTCATTTAAGTCTAAATTTTTAACGACTCCTGATATTGCAGCATAAGCATTTGTATCGAATAGTTGTTATATACTTATATATATATATATATATATATATATATATATATATATATATATATATATGAACATTATTGTTTAGTATTTAAAACATTTTGAAGTTTTGAGGACGATTAAAGAAGAAGCATTAAGTCAGATTTTAAATTTTAATTTAAGAACTGAATTCATAACTCTTATTTCAAGACAGATACGAATCTAATATGTTTACAACAGTGTCAAGAAATTGAAACGTTGGTTATACTTTCAGGTATCTTCTAGAGAATGGCGCCGATGTGGGGGCTGTCAATTACGATGGTGAGCTTCCAGTCGACATTGCGGAGAGTGACGCCATGGAGGAGATGCTACAGAAAGCTATCGATGAAAAGGGTAAATTTAACTGTCTATGCACACCAGGCACTTTTTCCATAAATTTTGTTTATAAAATCAAAATCAAAATAACTTTATTTCATAGGCCCTTGCGGGCACTTAAAATCGTCAATTTTAAAAAATCAAGATAATATTCTTCTATAATAAAGATAGCCCGTGCGCTAGCGGCAAGTACATCCGCGGAGTTGATGCCGCGCATGTAATCGCCACGAGCGACCCGATTCCGAACGTAGGGGCTAACATGAGAAGAATCGGGCAAGAAACTCATGTGCCAAAATAATAAAAAGTGATTCAAAAAATTCAAAAGGGAAACGGAAACCCTTACAAAGTAACTTCGTTTTCGTTTGTGTCTATGTCGTCCTTATATTATAGGGAACGGGAGTAGATATTAAGTTTAAATTAATATCAAATACTAAGATCGACTTCCTTAGAACCGTAAAAAATAAAACGATTAACTAATCGTAATCAAAACATAGGGCCATTTATTAAATTTAATCTCAAGCAATAGACTACTTCCGTTTCACGTAGAATCACGTAATATTGCAGAAAACATGCCCTTTTTACAGCCCTATCAAAAGGAAAACCAGAAGTTAGTTGTTTTTATCAAGTTAAGCAACTTAAAAACAATATGTTCTTGAACATATAGTTCATGTTGGAAAATTTACCATGAAATATATAGATGTATGGGAGGTTGTTTTTCAAATATCTGTTCATGTTCTTGAATCTGACATCTTTTATCATTTTATTTAGGAATGTTGAGTTGATGAAAATATTAATATTACCATCTCACTTGTTTCTCTTAAACTACCAATCTTGCAGTTTTGATTTAAAATGATTCACTTACATGTTAAAGACATTATCGTTTTTAAGAATACCAGTCACCTAAGACACCACTAGCTTTACGTAATGGAAGAACAAGAATTAAAAGCTTCTACTGCTAGTTAAAACAAAGCGTGGGAATTTCATTCAAACCAATATATGTATATTTTTATCTGTTTTAATGAGTTATTTAATATAAATAAATAAAGGGCACACTTACGATTGCCAGAGTTAAACACACAATTTTAAACATGTTTACGTGTATTGATCTTTGTACAGCAGGTTCGTCTTAAATAATGAAATCTACTTAAATATAAATTTCAAAGTCGTCAATACTTTATTTACTTTACGTCTAATATTTGTATTTCTCTAGCCGGCTAAGCTTTTATTTGTTGAATTACATCAAAATGAGAAATAGTTTTGACGATAAATGATGATCAGAGTTGATTTATTAATCTTGCCTTAATTTATCAGTGGTTTCTTAATTTTAGATAAATTATATCCTCTAATAATATAAATGACAATACCTCCGCATACTTCTTAAGAAAAATAGGATACAATATAACAATTCATTTAGTAACGAATGACATAAAATCACTGTTAAAGTTGACTTTCTAGTAACAAGTCAAATTTCTAGTTTTCAAGTCTATAGCTACTTAGATATTGTAAATTTTTACGTATTAATTTAAGTATACATTTTTTGTACAGTTCCTCTCTCTCTCCTCCCAGTGCTCGAATTTTCTGAAATAGACTGTTATTCCTTGCCTATAATACAAAAAACGTCCTTTCATAATTTCAGCTTTTTAGGTCCGAGGAGTGAGTGAGGGACATTTGTTTATATATATATTACATTTTTGATAGTTTTTAATGGATTTTCCTCTTGTGTGTTATTTCTGAACCCATAGGGGCCGTCCATTAATCACGTGATGTTATTTGGCATTTTTAACCCCCCTTCCCCCTTGGTGATACATGGTGACGTTTAAGACTACTAACACCCCCCCCCCCCCCCTCCCCTATATATCTAAAGGCGTTGACGTCAGACCGGGTAGTCGTCGACTAAAATGCTGTTGCTGTGACTTCTTAAGGTTTTGTTTAGAAATTCGATTTGACAGTCGCTGGCGATGTTGGCGATATGGATTCCGGTTAAAGACTTGTATTCTGACTTAGGTCCACAGTGTGTTCGAATGATGGCTTCGCCCTGGGGTATTAGCGGACACTTGTTGTCTTCTAGCTTTTCGACCTTATCTTCTTTCAGGTTCATCATTGCTCTTCCTGATGTTTGATGAGCGATACTACACAGTCTACAGTCTTATTCATGGATTTTGTGTTCAATGTTTAGCAGAGCTCGGTATCTTGCGTGATCTTATTGTAAGCTTCTTCTAGGTATAAGGAATAAGGAATTTGGCTTTCGGGATAATGGTGAGATTTTGTTTATCAGAAATGGAGTAGATCTGGATATCGACTTAAAGGTATATCTATGGATGGGATCTCTAGAATAAAAGTAATTCGAGCTCTGCATTATCACTAATTCTTTTATTAAACTATGGTCAGGGATAATACTAGGATGCATAACTCTTATCTGAGTAAATGACATTGCATCTTTTGAAACAGCAAACTTTTTCTAAACTATCGGTAAACTAAGGTTAAGTCTAGAAAGTGCATTTCTTGAAATCTAAATCATTATTCTCAAATTTTAATGCATCTCCATTATCTAAGTTACCGGTAATAGTTTTAATAATGCTGCCTAAACCGTTAATAACCACGGGTTACCCTGTGGTGCGGTGCTACGAAAAGAATTTTCTTAACTATCAAATTTATTTTTTATCTTCTGTGGCTTTAGTACTAGCGTAAAGTGCAATAATTTTAATGTTACTTCGTGAATGTTAGTAACGTTATATACACAAGCTAGACCAAAAGTGTTTACTTGCCTTAGAACTTGCCCCTGTTTTAGCAGTAGAATCTCGTTAACATTATCGACAGGAGTCAGAGTCAGGTTGGCGGATGCGTAAAGCAAAAGGGCTCCTGCTACGAGTGTCCATGTTGTTTAAATTAATGACACTTGTCTAAGTATTTCTATGTATTCGTGTAGTAACGTAGACACTATAATTACGTCTTCAATATATGTAAACACGTTGTCTAAGCCTCTAAAAATGTAATCTATTAAACGGTGGAAGGTTCTGGGAGAGTTTTTAAGACCAAAAAATATCCTAAGAAATTCGTAATGTCCTCTTTCAGTAAATAAGGCGTTTTCTCTATGTCGTTAGAGTGCATTCCAACTGGTGGTAGCCGCTCGCTAAATCAAGGGTGATAAAATACTGTACCCGTCCTAGTCGACAGACTTGACAAAGTATGTCGTATATTTTGGGTAAAGGATATTTATCCTCAACTATCCTATGATTCAGTCATCTGTTGTCAAACCATTTAATTTTCCCAGAAGCATCTGCCTTCTTGGCAACAATGTGAACAGGACATAACCAGGGTGAGATGCTTTCCCTTATTATTCCCTGCTTTAATAGGTTATTTACTTGGTTTTGTACTTTTTTCTTTGTTGTGGAGCTTGTCTTTATTTGTGTTTTATCGTATGCGTGAAAGATAGAGGGACATTCTCTAACCGAAATAAGTCTCGATATTGGAAACATATTTTCATTATTTCTCGCTTTTCTTCCTCATTAATGTGTCTCATACGGATTTTAGTTAAATTCCGTCTGAGTTCTTTATCTATGTCTATCATATCGATGTCTAAATTATTAAGTTCACATTCAATTTATAATTTTTATATATTTTCAATGCGATCTTATAAGATAAATTATTATAATAGGAAAATACTAGAAAAAATCGACTCGGGTCACAAGTGAATCTCAGGCGGGAATCGAACCCGCAACCTTTGGAAATCCGGTCCAATGCTCTCCCAATTGAGCTACCGAGCCTTGCGAACACTCGTCGAAATTTTCTAGTACATTCCTGATTTTACGCTGTAGGCCAGCGTTGTTTCATCAATGAGAGGAACATCCTCTCGTATTCGAAAGAAACATTTTTACAAATGTTTGGTCAATCGATTAAGATGAAACAGCCATGTTAGATTTATAATTTTTATATATTTTATGCATTTTCAATGCGATCTTATAAGATAAATTATTATAATAGAAAAATACTAGAAAAAATCGACTCGGGTCACAAGTGAATCTCAGGCGGGAATCGAACCCGCAACCTTTGGAAATCCGGTCCAATGCTCTCCCAATTGAGCTACCGAGCCTTGCGAACACTCGTCGAAATTTTCTAGTACATTCCTGATTTTACGCTGTAGGCCAGCGTTGTTTCGTCAATGAGAGGAACATCCTCTCGTATTCGAAAGAAACATTTTTACAAATGTTTGGTCAATCGATTAAGATGAAACAGCCATGTTAGATTTATAATTTTTATATATTTTATGCATTTTCAATGCGATCTTATAAGATAAATTATTATAATAGAAAAATACTAGAAAAAATCGACTCGGGTCACAAGTGAATCTCAGGCGGGAATCGAACCCGCAACCTTTGGAAATCCGGTCCAATGCTCTCCCAATTGAGCTACCGAGCCTTGCGAACACTCGTCGAAATTATCTAGTACATTCCTGATTTTACGCTGTAGGCCAGCGTTGTTTCATCAATGAGAGGAACATCCTCTCGTATTCGAAAGAAACATTTTTACAAATGTTTGGTCAATCGATTAAGATGAAACAGCCATGTTAGATTTATAATTTTTATATATTTTATGCATTTTCAATGCGATCTTATAAGATAAATTATTATAATAGAAAAATACTAGAAAAAATCGACTCGGGTCACAAGTGAATCTCAGGCGGGAATCGAACCCGCAACCTTTGGAAATCCGGTCCAATGCTCTCCCAATTGAGCTACCGAGCCTTGCGAACACTCGTCGAAATTTTGTAGTCCATTCCTGATTTTACGCTGTAGGCCAGCGTTGTTTCATCAATGAGAGGAACATCCTCTCGTATTCGAAAGAAACATTTTTACAAATGTTTGGTCAATCGATTAAGATGAAACAGCCATGTTAGATTTATAATTTTTATATATTTTATGCATTTTCAATGCGATCTTATAAGATAAATTATTATAATAGAAAAATACTAGAAAAAATCGACTCGGGTCACAAGTGAATCTCAGGCGGGAATCGAACCCGCAACCTTTGGAAATCCGGTCCAATGCTCTCCCAATTGAGCTACCGAGCCTTGCGAACACTCGTCGAAATTTTCTAGTACATTCCTGATTTTACGCTGTAGGCCAGCGTTGTTTCATCAATGAGAGGAACATCCTCTCGTATTCGAAAGAAACATTTTTACAAATGTTTGGTCAATCGATTAAGATGAAACAGCCATGTTAGATTTATAATTTTTATATATTTTATGCATTTTCAATGCGATCTTATAAGATAAATTATTATAATAGAAAAATACTAGAAAAAATCGACTCGGGTCACAAGTGAATCTCAGGCGGGAATCGAACCCGATTCCCGCCTGAGATAGATTTTTTCTAGTATTTTTCTATTATAATAATTTATCTTATAAGATCGCATTGAAAATGCATAAAATATATAAAAATTATGAATCTAACATGGCTGTTTCATCTTAATCGATTGACCAAACATTTGTAAAAATGTTTCTTTCGAATACGAGAGGATGTTCCTCTCATTGATGAAACAACGCTGGCCTACAGCGTAAAATCAGGAATGTACTAGAAAATTTCGACGAGTGTTCGCAAGGCTCGGTAGCTCAATTGGGAGAGCATT
Organism: Calamotropha paludella; assembly: GCA_927399485.1. Classification (NCBI taxonomy): domain Eukaryota; kingdom Metazoa; phylum Arthropoda; class Insecta; order Lepidoptera; family Crambidae; genus Calamotropha; species Calamotropha paludella. The sequence goes on along the minus strand of OV656803.1, from coordinate 22,855,072 downwards.
GGACCGGATTTCCAAAGGTTGCGGGTTCGATTCCCGCCTGAGATTCACTTGTGACCCGAGTCGATTTTTTCTAGTATTTTTCTATTATAATAATTTATCTCATAAGATCGCATTGAAAATGCATAAAATATATAAAAATTATAAATCTAACATGGCTGTTTCATCTTAATCGATTGACCAAACATTTGTAAAAATGTTTCTTTCGAATACTAGAGGATGTTCCTCTCATTGATGAAACAACGCTGGCCTACAGCGTAAAATCAGGAATGTACTAGAAAATTTCGACGAGTGTTCGCAAGGCTCGGTAGCTCAATTGGGAGAGCATTGGACCGGATTTCCAAAGGTTGCGGGTTCGATTCCCGCCTGAGATTCACTTGTGACCCGAGTCGATTTTTTCTAATATTTTTCTATTTTAATAATTTATCTTATAAGATCGCATTGAAAATGCATAAAATATATAAAAATTATAAATCTAACATGGCTGTTTCATCTTAATCGATTGACCAAACATTTGTTAAAATGTTTCTTTCGAATACGAGAGGATGTTCCTCTCATTGATGAAACAACGCTGGCCTACAGCGTAAAATCAGGAATGTACTAGAAAATTTCGACGAGTGTTCGCAAGGCTCGGTAGCTCAATTGGGAGAGCATTGGACCGGATTTCCAAAGGTTGCGGGTTCGATTCCCGCCTGAGATTCACTTGTGACCCGAGTCGATTTTTTCTAGTATTTTTCTATTATAATAATTTATCTTATAAGATCGCATTGAAAATGCATAAAATATATAAAAATTATAAATCTAACATGGCTGTTTCATCTTAATCGATTGACCAAACATTTGTAAAAATGTTTCTTTCGAATACGAGAGGATGTTCCTCTCATTGATGAAACAACGCTGGCCTACAGCGTAAAATCAGGAATGTACTAGATAATTTCGACGAGTGTTCGCAAGGCTCGGTAGCTCAATTGGGAGAGCATTGGACCGGATTTCCAAAGGTTGCGGGTTCGATTCCCGCCTGAGATTCACTTGTGACCCGAGTCGATTTTTTCTAGTATTTTTCTATTATAATAATTTCTCTTATAAGATCGCATTGAAAATGCATAAAATATATAAAAATTATAAATCTAACATGGCTGTTTCATCTTAATCGATTGACCAAACATTTGTAAAAATGTTTCTTTCGAATACGAGAGGATGTTCCTCTCATTGATGAAACAACGCTGGCCTACAGCGTAAAATCAGGAATGTACTAGAAAATTTCGACGAGTGTTCGCAAGGCTCGGTAGCTCAATTGGGAGAGCATTGGACCGGATTTCCAAAGGTTGCGGGTTCGATTCCCGCCTGAGATTCACTTGTGACCCGAGTCGATTTTTTCTAGTATTTTTCTTTTATAATAATTTATCTTATAAGATCGCATTGAAAATGCATAAAATATATAAAAATTATAAATCTAACATGGCTGTTTCATCTTAATCGATTGACCAAACATTTGTAAAAATGTTTCTTTCGAATACGAGAGGATGTTCCTCTCATTGATGAAACAACGCTGGCCTACAGCGTAAAATCAGGAATGTACTAGAAAATTTCGACGAGTGTTCGCAAGGCTCGGTAGCTCAATTGGGAGAGCATTGGACCGGATTTCCAAAGGTTGCGGGTTCGATTCCCGCCTGAGATTCACTTGTGACCCGAGTCGATTTTTTCTAGTATTTTTCTATTATAATAATTTATCTTATAAGATCGCATTGAAAATGCATAAAATATATAAAAATTATAAATCTAACATGGCTGTTTCATCTTAATCGATTGACCAAACATTTGTAAAAATGTTTCTTTCGAATACGAGAGGATGTTCCTCTCATTGATGAAACAACGCTGGCCTACAGCGTAAAATCAGGAATGGACTACAAAATTTCGACGAGTGTTCGCAAGGCTCGGTAGCTCAATTGGGAGAGCATTGGACCGGATTTCCAAAGGTTGCGGGTTCGATTCCCGCCTGAGATTCACTTGTGACCCGAGTCGATTTTTTCTAGTATTTTTCTATTATAATAATTTCTCTTATAAGATCGCATTGAAAATGCATAAAATATATAAAAATTATAAATCTAACATGGCTGTTTCATCTTAATCGATTGACCAAACATTTGTAAAAATGTTTCTTTCGAATACGAGAGGATGTTCCTCTCATTGATGAAACAACGCTGGCCTACAGCGTAAAATCAGGAATGTACTAGAAAATTTCGACGAGTGTTCGCAAGGCTCGGTAGCTCAATTGGGAGAGCATTGGACCGGATTTCCAAAGGTTGCGGGTTCGATTCCCGCCTGAGATTCACTTGTGACCCGAGTCGATTTTTTCTAGTATTTTTCTATTATAATAATTTATTTTACATTCAATGTTATATTCTGCCACCTTTTGCTCTAGTGGTTCTAGTAGCAGAGGGTAGATGTTACTAGCAATCCTTTTTTCGTCATTATAGTTGATTACTGACGTCCTAAACTGTCAATTTTTAACTGTTACTATTGCAGGGGGAGACTTTACGTCTTTAGTCCAATTAAATTCGTCACAAATGTAATGGTCGTCTGTATTATTAGTTTTTACTGTAATAACCTTTTTATATCAGGGTTCTACCCTAACTTTAGTCACAGGATAATCCCAATAAATAGGGATTTCTGAGTTAGAAGCCTTTCAAACTTTGTTTTTTAAGTCAATGCTGTAGTCCAATTCTTTTAATAAGTCCAAGCCAATACGTCCTTTCTATTTTCGGTTAAAGTTAAAAACCTACGGGATTTGTCCCAGTTAAATTGCGGGGTACGAATAAATTTGCTACATACTCATGTCTAGTGGTTGCATGTGCAGTTTTACGTTAAAGAGTTCGTATTCAATACAATGTTCGAATACCGTTCCCGTAATAACGTCAGGGGATATCATACAACGTGACGCTGCATCTAATAAAAACTTACCTTGATATATTGGTAATTTTATATAGGATAGATGATCTCCGGAAGACTGTGGCTTAGCTTAGCTGACTGTGGCTTTCGACTGACCTTATGGCGACATCAGAGATTCGCTGAGATGGATTCACTTGCTGGGCTGAAACATTAGGTTGCTGTCTGAAGTTCCCGGAGTTCGTAAATGTTCCCGGGCGACTTGGTTTTACAACAACAGATCTGTTCTTCCAGGGTGCCATGGGCTGTACCTACGGCTGCCTGGTGTCCTCACTCCAATTATTACATTATGGGAATAATTGCTTAAGTGGCGTTAGCTGAATTCTGTTGTGGGAACTGAGGTCTAAATCTAAACGTATGGCCTACCGGCTGCGGCATCGGCCAGTTAGGCTTTGTTGTCTTTTTTAGTCTAGCTTGCATACTAGGATTAATATTAGTATAAATTAGTCTATGGCGATTCAATTACACAGACAAAACACAATATATAAATATTATAAAAAATGACAGGAAATATAGCACAGGAAACTGAGAAAACGAAAAGTACCCACCCTAGTATTCTTTGCATCTCCATCCGGGCCTCCTAGAACAGCAGGACTCCCGGGACGACCGCCGTACGTAGCTTTGTAGAAAAGGATTCGAGATTATAACGATTGAAATCGTTCACTCATAACTCGACGAAATCTGAGTGTCGGGGATCCTACCGACGGCGCTTGTCATGTTTCGGCGGTAAAGAAAATTAATAAAAAAATATTGATTTATAAATAACTTTACTTTAAACATTTCTAAAGTAAACGACTAAACTTATTGTAATACAATATTAAAAGAAAATTATAGCTAAATAAGTATATTGCTAATAACGCACGAAATGCATCGAATGCAAGTAAGCAATCGATGCTATTTTTGACGTTACGCGATTGCTTAACTCCATCTATGTCTTTTTTCCTCAGGTGTTGACTGCGAGAAGTCTCGCAATGCAGAAGTGGATACTTTGATGAGCGACGCCAAAACATGGGCGGCAAACGGCTACGTGGAAGTGCGAGATCCTAAAACGGGGGGCACACCATTGCATGTAGCCGCAGCCAAAGGATATATTGACGTATGTTTTAATTATGGCAACAATCAAGTAGGCATGAAAATAAATGCCTACTTGCCTATTGTTGCCTATTGTTTTGATTTACTTGCTACTTATTGCACTTAAACTATTTTTTATCACGTTACGTGCGAGCTTTACTGCAGACAAAAAAAAAATAGTATATATATCTTTTGTGGTAATAACTTTTCATTTTCCTGTACCTACTAAAGATGTTATCAACTTATAATTTATACGAATTGAAAATATCTCATTGGCCAAGAAAGATTATACAATTTCTCTTATTAAATTCTGGCAATTTCTTGATTATGCGCCTGCGTAATATTAATTTACTTTAGCCTGTTATGACTTTAGAAGATACTATACGTTCAGTATGATGTTCACATATAATATTTAGGTTGCAGATTAGAATATTAATAAGATTAGTCATCTTTTTGTGTGCTATAAATTAAATAAGTTTGGAGTCCTCTTACTGCTTGGATCAATCAGGCTTATAGCTTTTAGGTTTGTAATACCACTGCAATTGTATACTCTACTATAATAGTTTTTCTTAATTTATATTATACTTAACTTTTTATTTTCGGGTTTTTTAATTATTTACCTATTACTGTTTCTCAAACAGGTTGCGAAAACTCTCCTTGAGGATTGCAACGCAGAACCTGATTGCGTGGACTATGAAGGCTGGACGCCGCTTCATGCGGCGGCGCTGTGGGGACAAAAGGATGCAGCTGCCCTACTGCTTAAGAACGGCGCAGACCCGCATTTGAAGAACTACTCGGTGTGTTTTTGGTAACATAACGTAGGCTCCAAGATAAGAAGACTTTGTACTGAGTGACTAATTGATTGATTGGCTGACTGACAGACTTGCAGACAATGCACATTTACACAGCCTAGAGCGCGGAATCTAGAGACTTGAAATTTGGAGGGGGCTTTTGTTAAACGCTGAAAATGATAATTAAGAAAGGATTTAAATATATACCTAACCTTTAAGATGGTGAAAAGTGGGCTGAATTTTTGAATGAAAACATGCACCCTTTGTATAACTGAGTATTGAGGCTATTATTTCATTTAGCGTTTATGGAAATATCACTTTTATGTGGTTAAAATTGGTTTTTTAGGAATTTCGTCAGTTTTAAAGCAAGATATTTGATAATCGAAAGTGGTAAAAAGGTGTTAAAATGTTGTCTAAATAGTTTTCTAGTTACTCCGACAAACAGAAATTAAGGTATTAAAGTTTTGATAGAATATTCCGAGTTTCTTTCGCCAGTTCTTCTCGTAAGAGCCTTCTAATATTCGAACTGAGTCTACCACCAGTAGTTTACAGTTGTCATAGATACAACAAAATCTTCACTACATAGTATAAAACAAAGTCGCTTCCTGCTGTCAGTCCCAATGTATGCTTAGATCTTTAAAACTACGCAACGGATTTTGATGCGGATTTTTAATAGATATTCAAGAAGAAGGTTTATATGTATAATACATGCATAATATAGTAGAGCATTGCACCCGTGCGAAGCCGGGGCGGGTCACTTGTTATAAATAAAAATTCCCTGTCACAGTGTTTGACCGTGATGAACGCCGAAACTACCCAACCGATTTTGAATTATTTTTCATTTTGCTGGATTTGTTCCAACTGAGGACATAGAATAGATTTCATTTTAAATTTAACAAATAGGAACATGCTTGATAGAAATATTGAGAAAGAAGGTCATATGTATGATGATCAGTACCTGCGTCATCCTGCGATCACGGCTCCTGTAAAGGAGTCGAAACGTCAGGATTAAACATAAAGTATACAAAAGTATTCGTTAAAAAAGTAGTTCATTTAAATATTTTTTAAATTTACGTTTAAGAGAATAAACTGATAATAATTGTGATAACTGCTAATAATTGATATTGATGTGAGTGGTCTGAAAGTTATTTATTTTTTATATAAATAAACTAGCTGACCCGGGCACGCGTTGCCGAGTTATAAATTAAAATGAAACCTATCCTATGTCCTAAGTCAGAACAAACCCAGCAACATGAAAAATCATCGAAATAGGTTGAGTAGTTTCGGAGTTTATCGCGGTCAAACAATGGGACAGGGTATTTTTATATATATAGACAACTTACCGATAAAGGTTCTATTTTATGTGAGTGCTAAAATGTAATCCTTATCTTCAACAGTTCAGCAGTTGGCTTTTGTATTGTTGTTTATTTTTTTAAGTTTGAAAAACTTGTATATATGATTAGAATTTGTCTGCAGCTCCACTCACCTGGAATCTGATTATACTTGTAAATAGTTTTTCCCTCGAGAACTAAATTTTTTATAGATAAAAGAAACTGGATGACCTATTCTGTATTACTGATACCGTGTATGCAAAATCTCTCACTAACAATCTGACTTTCATATTTATAATATTAGTAAGTAGTTGGTATTTCGAGATCAATTTGAGTTCCTACTTAACTGCTCTTGCAATATAACGGTCGATGTGGCTGATAAGAATATAATGGAAAATAGATATCACAAATTATTTAAACGCTTGTGGTAAAAAGTCATTAAACTGGATTCGCTTTGTGTACTTTTCAAAATTAGGTAACGGATTGATACTACAGTATAACAATATTGATATTATGTTAAAACAATGTGGTAGAGTATTGTTGTGGTAGATACTTAGTAAGCATGTTATTTTACAATGATATTTAAATTTAAATAAACTGGTTTATTCAACGCGTATAAAGTCTATATTATGAGATTACCTAACTTATTGTACTTTCAAAATAACACTGAAAGTAACGTAACGTTTTTTTCTGGTAGCATAAATTTATTTTTGATAAAAGTTGAACTCTAAATCTAAAGTCTAACATTGATCTTACAAAACAAATATAAATAACATTCCAAGTATGAAGATCCTAGGAATGTTTTAGTTATTCTATTAATAAACTCTAGATAACGTAAAGGTTTTTTATGGTTTTGTAGTATAACCTATTTCTATAGTGACAATTTTTACTAGCAACTTACCTAAAATAATCATCTTAAAGACGGCATTGTTTTATCGAATCTTTTCTAGTCGTTTTCGGTACGGGAGTAGTATGTCATCTTTTCTAATTACACTGGAATTTAATGACTAAGAAAAAACAAAAATGGCTTGTAATATGTAATAGGCATTCAGCAGATGCTGATATAAGTATGGGGTCGTAATTTCGCAGACTGTGTAAATATTATTTGTTGCTTTGTCTTAAATAACTGACCGGATTTAAGCCATAGAAAATAATGGTTGCCTTTCAGCTATTATAGTAATGGGCTATGATACAAGAAACCTATAATTTTGTCATAACGTGATATATATGTTCTAAACATCGGAAAATAAGCCTTAATACCAAAATGTAATAAGTTTTCTATTCACTTTAGTCGATATTCTAAAATTGGTCATAGTTTCGTATGTATCCAATTAATTGACTGTGTAAGTTTACTACACGATTTCTCAAAGAAATGCTTACATCTATCGACGATTTCAAGATTGGTGTGTTCCTGGGAGTTATTGCCGGCTTTTTCTTACTGTCCCTAAAGCGAAGAGGCATGCGGTTGCATTTCTGCAAGTCGCTCTGCTATAGAGACGGTGAGAGATGTTTTCATCATTTAAACGATTATACTGGAGAACTTGAATATACTACACAGAGGTCAGGAATATCATCTCTGGTCATCACTCAAGGTTCTATACTTAATACCTTTACATAAAATTTGTAAAAATTCTATTGCTGTTTTTTGTTATAATCTATTAAAATTTTTAAGCATTTTTATTGATATTTGTAAATAAGTATTTTATAAATAAAAAAGTTTTGGATTTAAAGCCCACAATTTATTGCAATTGGTCTGAGCCCTTATTTGTATTTATTCCTTTTTAAAAATATTTTTCTTAAAAGGACTTTTTCTTCTATAGACTCATTATAACGTGTTCATATAAAAATAAAATTTTAATTATATGATTATTCACATTATAAATTGAATATATTTAATTTTAATTACAAGCATGTCAAAAGGGAATAAATACTTAGAAATATAGAAATTTATTTTAAATAGGAACATTATTTACGCGCTCATGTTATTGTTTGATATAATTATTTTACTGTTTATGTGAAACAAAAACAAAATCAGAATAATGTGATTTGACAATAATAACAAGATGTTTGTTTAGATATTGATTTGTGTACGTGGTGTTTGGTTTTGCATTATTAAGGGTTTTTTAAATATGGAAATGGTGTAAATTTGTGGACGTTTTAGTATCCCTTTACTCAGTTTAACTGCAATTATTCATTTAATATGAAAAAATCCTATTATAATAATAATATGAAACTAGCCTCAATATCTACTTTTGTGTGTAATTAAGTTGAAAATGATAATGACTAAACAGTTTGCACTCAATTATAATATATTAAATGGATACAATTAACATCAACTACTTCATTCATTGCAATTGTAAAATGTTATATTAGTTGTGTAATGTAAATACTGTAACACAAGGTGACACACACGTTAGTGTGTGCATTAGTAAAAGATTGAGCTTAAAATTAGTTCGGATAATGACGAGAATCCGTCTTGAATTCTAATACTCGTGATGTACTAATTTGTACACCCATCCTATGATATTGCATATAATAAAACGTTTTCCGTTTATAAAGTTGCCGATATTTGATTTTGATAAAACAAGACTTTATATTTCTTAGTATATCAGTAGTTTCGGAGAATAGCGTCACTAGCATGGCGTGACACCTAAATAAACACTTAGATAATAATAGTTAATCATCATTGATTACGCACTCGGACGTCTGTTCTAACCAACTGAAATAATGCTATAATTTCCGTATCGAATTTAGAAATATTTTGTTTGTCACTTCTCCTATGTTGATTATTGATATTATTGCCAGGGGCAAACGTGTGTGGATCTAGTGGATCCAAGCATTTCCACGTGGCTGTCTGAGGCGGTCACGAAACTACCTCGGCGCATCAACAACAATAATGTAAACAATAAACGCAAACGCAGCCCGCTGCAGTTCGATGTCAAGAGAGTCGTCGAATTGCACATCCAAGGCCAAAACGACAGTGTTATCAATGGTAAGATTACGCCATGCGCCAGTCCTAAGCAGTCAAGGCACTATTTTCAATTCAAGGTTCCATTTCCATGCTAAGAATCCAATAGATCTTGATAAAGTGAAAATGTGCGGTGTATACAATACAATGTATTGTTAATGCTTTTACTGTAAATCTTTTAATTGCTTCGATTAAATATCTGTTTCATCACTGTTATGATTTTAGTACGATTTTGGTATGATTTTAGAATTAAATTTACAATGGTTTGATTACAGTTGCGCGAATATTAATCACGAATAACTGATGTTTTCAATAAAAAAATATTTATTTTTGTTTTAAATCAATAAAAACAAGTAACATCTTGTATAGAAGAAATGCAAAATTTAAAAAACCTAGACGTTATTCGAGACCTCGTTCGCAAGGAATTAGATTATATCGCGTTTACTTAAAGTTTCCAGAGAACGTGTGGTTATTCATGCAGGAAAAAATCTCACATCCTTCCCCAGGATTCAAGTAATCTTAAACCAAATTTAATCAAAATCGGTTTTGCTCATGTCATGTCATGAAATCTCACCCACCATACATTTATTTTAAAATTCAAAATACTATTTATTCCTGTTGTTTTTGTGATTTAAGGAACTAAAATAATTTAATAAAACCAAAACGGAGTATTATAGTATTAATTGAAATAAAAATAAAATGTAACTTTTAAAATGACTATAATGATGACTATAATGATGTTTCGTTAAATTTGGAGTTGGTTTGCGTTTTTTTTTATAATCTTTGAATGTTCGCGCAGAAGGAAACGGCTGATCTTTTCGCCAAACTGTTTGTAGAATGTTCGCGTTTTAATCCTGGCAGTGCTGTACCTTTCCATTTGTCATGTTATGTCTGTGCTCTGCTTCTCTCCCGAATAAAAATAATACAATGATTTCCAAGTGTAACTTGCTTGCAGATTCTTTCAATTATGTTACCTAAGGAGCACATCATTATCTGAAAAACCGGCCAAGTGCGAGTCGGACTCGCGCACCGAGGGTTCCCTAAAATATTTTTATTATGACGTAACTAAAAATTTACGGTTTTCGAAATTTTTCCTTTATCTGTGCTATAAGACGTTGCTTCGTACCAAATTTCAAGATTCTGAGTCCACGGGAAGTATCCTGTAGGTTTTGATTCCCTTGCGAGTGTCGAAATTTTGCTGAATTTTGCGGCATAAACGGCTGTATCTTTTGATTGCGTTGGCTTAGAAGTTTGAGTTTTTCACAGCTCCAAGGGACTGTAGATCTGAGTATTTGATATAAATTTCAGCTTGATACATCCACGTGTTCCTGAGGAAAAGGGTCTTGACAGGCGGACGGACGGACAACAAAGTGATCCTATAAGGGTTCCGTTTTTTCCTTTCGATCCTATAACGGAACGGAACCCTAAAATGGCTATAGGATATAGATCGATTGTCTATTTTGATAAAGCTGAAAAATTCGCCATTGCGATCAAGAAAGTTTAATACATCACATTCACATAGTATTTATAAATACTTAAATCTTACTAAAATTATTTAATAAAACTTGTACACATGATGCTTTTATCTCCCAACCGCCCAATGGTCGACATTATAGTCCCTCTGCAATCGCAGACAAGCCGCCGGTGGAGATCATACCGAAGACCGACGGTAAACCACCAAAGGCGCGAGCGCCATCTCCTGAGGCGCAGCCCGAGGAAGAGACGGCCTCTTGGAGGCGGTCTGCTTCGTTCAGGAGACAGCAGGAACCGAATAGTAAGTGATCAATCAACTCGAAAGTTACCGAACTTAAAATATTCCAAAATAACTTTTTTACAGTATATGTATAAAAACATTATTACCGTTCAACTGCATTAGAAGCTGGATTATGAGTCTTTTCTGTTCTCAGGGGACAATGCAAAACCAGTGAACAACGCGGTAGACAACGACACTATACTCAGGAGAACGCATAGTTTCGAAAACGACAAAACGTGAGTATATAAACCCATCGAATGATACGCTATTTTTGTTCATATTTTCGGTCAGTCTTATCATGCCTACCTAAGTGAAGAGAACTGCATCACATTGGCATGCTGCCAGTGTACCAAAGTCCATACATTGGAAATATACCAGAGGATTAGTCCACTCACACTTTGGAAGTGAATGACCTGTATGGACAAGGTTTGAATACACCCGTTAAGAATATAAAAACTTGCACAAAGAATTGAGATTTAAAAGGGTTAAATGTTATATTGTTACATAATGCAGCGTTTTTTGTTTAAATCTGCGTACTTTGATCTGTATGTACTGGTACTGTACTTAAAATCATAAAAAAACATCCAAAGTTTAAATGGCCTTTCCTCTACTTTACCGCGTAACACACTGCAATTACAAATTTAATAATGCGTACTTAATCTACGAGTGCTAACACTGTCGGTTAAATAGCCTCTATACAGAATAATATTGATTTCAGAAGGGACAAAGGACGCGTTGTGAGCTTGTTAATAAGCAGATTCGATAAGTCAAGAGATTTGGAAGTTTTTAAGGAGCTAAGTGCTTTAGACCAGTTAGTCAAAATTAGTATTGTGTTTCGTTATTAGTATGTAAAAGTCTTGTATCGTCCGATGATGTAGGTGGTTATAATTGTGGCAGGAAAATATGTATTCTTATTAATGTTACTTTCACAGTACTCAAAACGCAGGCTTTCCACACACTGTATATATCGTTCTCAATGTTTTCGTATTTTGTTGTTCTAACTGCAAGCTGAGCCAGCGAGTTTAACAGTGCTTTTCAAACATACTTATTGACTCCATCAAAGTTATTGTTTCAAATCACTATTATAATTATTAACCCTTCGAACAACATATAGATGTTCCAACTTTTGTTGGCATATACCTAAAAATATATCGGTACTGTACTACCGCAGAAACATAACGAATCTCACTCAGGTTAAGGGTTAAAAGTGCAAATTAATTTACATTATACATTCTTTTACAGTCAAGTGATGATAATATAAAATAGTAACATCGGGCCAATGTCTTTCAAAGAATTTTCGTTGACTGTTCAAGTCTAATAGATAAAAATATCGTCATCCTATTAAAAGTCTTGTTTTAATCTAATCTAATTTTATGCATCTTAATCATAGGGTACTTGACAATCTATGATGGTGTTTGAATTTTCAATAATTTTGAAGAAGAGTGGTAGCTTTGCTAGTACTTTGCTTATGACCGTTATATTACTTGCAATAAAACGTATCGATCACAAGTCTTGAGCTTGTATCTTATATTGACTGATTTTATCACAAAATTGTCAAAATAAAGTTTCCGTATCAATGTTTACATAATTTCAATTTTATATCAATAATTAGTATTTATATGTTTTATAAATTTCAATGTCAAATACCCGAATTGTCGCTCGCTACCTCAGTTGCACGCATGACTGTGTCTGTACAGCTTCTACCAGCGGTACCGTGATGTGACGGCGCGTATAAAGGCGTCTTCGTGTCCTTCGATCCCGCCCTTGCCGACCGACCGGAAGGAAACTAACACTAACGACGACGCTCAGAACAGGTGCTGCGGTGTTCAATTATTGACGTTTGATGTGTTCACTTAAATATTGTTTCAATATACAGTTGGAACTCACTCACTATAAATTACTGTGAGGTATACAGTGAGGAACAAATTACGAGAGAAGCGTGTTTATGTGGGGACTTCCTTACAGCAATACAATCGTATTGTGTTTTACACAAAAACTGTAGTTTTGTTTTCTAAAATTTTATTAATAAACAAAAATATCAATCACATGTACGTAACACGTATACGTGAAAACTACATATAGAACCACGACCAATCATACATATATCTATCAATCGGAATGTATTTTGTTCTAAGCATACTTTCAATAGAAGTTTCAATTGTTCATCGTAACTTTAATGCATATTATTTTTGACTACCCTAGCATATTCTAGTTAAACTATGGCGATGAATTTATTCCGCTGTGAGATATACCTCACCGTATAGAAAATTACTAGATGTTTTGCATTTTCCACCCTAAGCTCTTAAAGATCTTATCGTTGCAACTCCGGGGACGCATTACAGTTTATATCGACTGCTGTTGATACGCTGTGATTGTTTATGATATTAATTATTTTGTTTATTATAATAAATGTTCTCCTCATTATGCTTGTGCGATGGAAATATGTTCGATACTTGATCGTAAGCTATTTGCCCGTACAAAAAATCACACTCTGTTGCTTTCTGGGTCGGTCTATATTGGTTTTCCCGTCGTAGAATACAAATGGTGGCGTAACGTTAGAAGTAAATCAATACATTTTGTTTCATTTTGCTCTGATCTAAAAGCGGTAGAAACAAATGAGAGTGTAGCTGGAGATCGCTAAAATAATTAAGTTTTTACTTATTTACTGTTTATATCAAATAATAATTTCGTTTATTTTAATTGCTCTAGTTTGTGTAAGAATATTTTCGCAATTTTGTATGATAGTTTGGGATTAGGTTCTTACAAAGAAATAAAATGCGTTGTTTTATTGTCATGAAATCAATTTAACAAATTATTATATATGTCAGAATATAGTCCTAATGCAAAGTAAATATGATCATAATGTGTTATGTATATGTGGAAATAAATAAGATATCTTAAGTTGAAGTAAAAACTAAGTGACCACATCTAAACTGACGTTCGCGATAACAATAACAAACTAAAAAATCATTTTAACCTTATATATTAATATAATTTCTCTGTTCATCTGCTATGTTTGCTTTTGTTCTTTGGCATTTTATGTACCTTTATTTATGTGTCTTCATAATGTCCTCAGTCATTATATACCGCTATTTGTATAAATAAGAATAATATAGTATATTATTCCTCAATTTTTAATAGCGATTGTAAGTTCTTATAGTTTATTAATATTCGTTATAAAACGAGATTAAGATCGATATTTTTTCTACAGAATAAACTCCACGGAGAGAAGAGAAAGAGATGCTAATACTTGGGCGACGTCCACGACAACAACCTCTAATACGAATACAACCACCACCAATACCACCTCGCAAACGACAGTAAGAAGGTACGTGCCATTATTGTTTTTTTACATACTTTAAGACCACTGAACACCTCAGTTCTTCGTAGACAGTGCCGTCCAAGCGAATTAGACTTTACAAAACGCTGTTTGTCAATCGGTTTAAATGTTATTTAGCCATTTAATCAAACTGACATTTAGTTGCATGTGATTATGTAATTTTAGTTTTATAGTTTTATGGTAAGCCAATATGTTTATAACCCACGAGAAGATATCATTATAACAAGTCGATGCGGTCTGAACAGTAGAAAGAGCGACAGGTGCAACCATGCTGTCGTCATTACCGTTCAATGATTGAAAACTTTAACCCAATTTCAAATAATCGCATTTAGCCGCGTTGATATAACGGACTAATTCAAAAGTGTAAAATTACGCTTGCAGTAGTTATTGTCGCAAAGAATCAAGTTTTAAATTGCGATTATTTCAATGGAACAATTATTTAAGTATTTTTTCTTTATGAAAAGTGAAAATTGTTTTTTTTTTATTTCTGACAGGCTTTAAGTTACTGTAAGCATATTATGTTTTTAAAATTTATTAAAAAAAATTATCTCCAAAAAGTTATTTGTTTTCTATTTAAAAAAAAGACACTCAGACACAGACCGGAATCGAACCCGTAGAGAGTATGTAGAGTAAGGATGTAAAAGCGTTGTGTGTGTTGTGCGACAGTGCGCCGGACAGCATTGAGTCGAACAGTAACAATTCCACGCCGAGCTCCGCAACACCCACCAAACTCTCGCCTGGGAACATATTCAAGAACTTCTTTAAGTACTTACTATTTAGTAGTCAGAGAACTTTGCTTGCAAGGATTTTGACTGTATGCCTAAACAAATAACTACCTCCTTATGAGAATAAGTCTTCCTAAAATGTATAATGGTTACATATCATATTATGGGTAAAAGGCAGAGAAATTTATTACCATAGTAATACTGCAAATTAATGTCACTTTTTTACTGATCTTAACTTTTTCGCAATCGACCCATATTTGTTATATTTTTATTAGGAAAACAATACATTAAAGTCGAAATCTGCTTCCAAGCAAAGTATGGTTGTTTTGTTTTAGTGAGCTTTATATTGTTTGCTCGGAAGAATTTTATTTGCGCATTGTATCGCAGCGCATGTCTTTTTATGGAAGTCGCGACCGTTTCATTTTGCATGACGTTTATTTTATAATAAAACATACCGACACAGCGTGACGTTTTGCATAACCTTTGATTTTCTGCTTTATGTGACTAGTCAAACTTGTGGCTGCGAAGGTATCATCATTTTACTTGTGACAGGTCGTTCGTACCCCCGGTTCGAGACGAAGAGAGTGAGACGCAAAGAAAAGCACACGCTAAACGTGTTCGTGAGACGCGACGTTCCACGCAGGGCGTGACTTTAGATGAAATTAAATCGGCTGAACAACTTGTGAAGAAAAAAGCAGGCAATGGTACCGCAGAAAGCCCATCGCCAACAAGTTTGAAAAAAACCGAAGATGCTCCAGTACTTGCCAGCACTGACAACGGCTCGGTGAGTATTTTTGTTCAAGCTTAGACTAAAATAACCATTAGCAGAGGTTGAAGGGTTAACCGAACATTAAAACTTTGTAGGTAACATTGTGCTTAGTAAATAATTAGAGAATTGGTGACGGGAAGTGCTTACATTTAAAAGTACTGAAATTGCTCAAGAAGATATATTCTAGTGGTAATTAGCTAATATTTGTGATATTGAACTTCAATATCTGCTGTTAGTAATTTAATAAGTTCCTTTATTTTTGTAAATACGTTGAGTTTGTTATTGTAAGTTTTGCCGGTTTGGCACCACTTACTGACCTTACGTGTTTATTTTAGAGTCATTAATGTTATTTACCAATACAGTGTTCTTGTTAATAAGGCCATTGCTATGATTTATTTATGTACACGCTTCGTTACCATTCTATTTGTGTTACTTTAGTGACTAAAAGTTGACACAATATCATGTAGTGCTCACATTCTTTGATTTGATATAGATTTCGTAACCTGCGCTAGGATACATTACTTTCATAATGTTTTCAATCGTTGTAGAAAATGTCGTTCTCCCGAGGTCGGAATTGAGTATTTGTATTAAAATATGGAGGCTATTTTTAGAATAATGCAGTTAACACTATAATGTATTTTAAGTTTAATTCATTTTAGTAGGTGTAATTTATGTACTTGCGGCAGTTAAAGCAAATATTTCAAGAAATCTGAAAATACTGTGCTGAAAATTATCAGTTCAGGCAGCTGAAATCGAAACTGGACAAATTATTAAAAATATAATTACACGTATTAATTTGCTTAATTTCACTTGCCTTTGTCCAGTATGCAGTTGATATGGGAGCACTGTAATATTAATACCATTTTATCACTTCAATTTTATCATTTTTTAACGAATGGCTCTTAGACTTGAGTTGTTGAGCAACATGACAATGTCGTGTAGGCGCGTGGTGGCGGCGAAGTCGCGGTGTCTCTTGCACTGGCGTCGGCGACTGCGACGGCGACCGCAACGATTGCAGCCAACAGCGAGCGGCGGCCCTCGTGGCGGCTGAGGCTGGATCCAGCTAACAAGGTGGCTAGGCTCTTGAAATTGCCCCTTTCGTAAAATGCCGAAGCAGCATTCGCCTTGGCTCTAAATACATAAAAATACTAATTAAAAAGTATAGGAAAGTTTGTAACGTGTTTGAATAAATCCACTACCAGTGGATGCTACTTTCTGACCCGCACACTTGTTGTAGATAGCTTTACATGCCTAATAGTAGGGGAGCCCACGTTGCCAGACAGTCTTGTGAAATTATAGGATTTTGATTGGATGATAAAAAGAAAAAAGGTAATATGAAGTATATCATCGTTTAAAAGTGTAAAAAAAAATTAGAAATACTCGAGTTCTTCAGATATTACTAGCTTATATGCCTCACGTGTTTCTGCTAACGGAGGTATGTTAATCTGCCAGTTTTCATGCAGGGATGTCCAAGTGGAATGGTAGAAAATGGGAATGAAAATATTCGAACGCGTGTAATATTCGGGATGTTAAGTGAATCTCGCATTCAAAAAGCGGACTATTTAGAAGTCACGTAATGCTGGGACTGCTCTTACAAAATGCAAGACAATCACAATTTTCATATATTCGAGCGTATTATATCATAAATATGATTTTAATTGAGATCATTAAATATTAATTTAATTAAATAAATCCACGGAAAATAGCAAGTAAATGAAAACATCTAGGTTAGTAATTAATTAAAAATCCAATCACATTGAACTTACATGAACTTTGTAAACGATCACTTTACTTTAAAGTATAGACGATTTGTCTTTAAACAGAGTCTTGTACGTTTACGAACATTGTCTTTAATTTTATTACTTTTTATTTACTTCGTCAAATGCACGAATTATTTTTATTTTTAAGTTCTCGAGTCGCTGGGCCTCCTTCACATAAACCCTTCGTTTTTTTGCCCCACAAGCGCCAAAGCGTCTTGCTTTGTCATTCGTACTTGCTCTGGGATTTTGATCAAAGAAATCAAAGATTTCGTCTTCGATTCATATTGCATGTCCACCACCTCCTCGAGCGTGTGATGGCGTGTAAATTGTCCATGCTCAAGTAAACGTTGATGGTTCGATCGATACGATGGTGGTTTGACGGTTCGGTGTTCTAGCATTTACGAAACCACCATTTCGAAGATGAGGAAATCTTTCCGCTTCGTACAGAGCCTGAGCACCGTTTAAGCTTTCTCCACTTAAAATGTAGTGTGAAAACGTAGGTACCTACTTATACGACGTAAATGCGGGAATGAAGTGTTTGATTGACATTTAACGCGTATAAAAAAAAATTGGATGGTGTTTATAAAATAACCTTGTAAAGAGGAGGAACTCAACATGATGCCTCCCTTTGTATTAATCTACCGCGCTATCAGTAAATCCCAATATCCTCTATTGGGCTCCCCTACCATAAAGCGGATTTTCCTCTTTGGGTTAGTTTACACGTTACCACGTTAGTTACCACGAACGCTCTGGCGCGCCATAGAGCAACTCATTATGGGGAGCCAACTTAACAAAATTTTACCGAATAAAGAATATCAAACAGAAGCCAATTTTAAAAGTCAGGATAGCGAACGAAGTTGTGAAATTAACCTCGTACGTGACACCAACTGAAAACAATGTTATTTCATTTAAAGATTTATATTTCGTCTGTTAATCACATGATTGATGAAAAAATTAAACGAACTTAAAAATAACTTTAAAAATAACCTTAAATATGAACTTTTGGCCTGCCCAGGTCCATAATCTAAACCACAATGCTTAGACAATTGTCATGTGTAATGTTCACTCTAAAGAAAAAAAAAACTTGTTTATATGTGTTGAGACAAACAAATTAGCAGAGTTTATAGAAAATGTCTGGCTTGGCAGGCCCCTAATTATCATGGTTTAGTCCACTGCATTGCAATAGCGGTGCTCGCGATTGGCTCTTAATCGATGCAAAAGCCTTGTCAAAATTGAAGGAAGCCAGACATTAGGTAAAGCGATTTTTATTGTTGACTACATGAAGAGCTCATACTAGGGCCTCAGATGTGTAGACAGTGGGTCTACTCCGAAAGAATAGTCTATTCTTCTGGTCGATATTTTTTGCCAGTGTTTCTTTGTTTTTTCCTGGTTTAACCTCTTTGAACTCTTTCCTTTTTCAATTTGTATTTTGAGTATTCGGGCATGTGTATTATGGGCCTAAAGCTTGTTGTTGTTATGTCTAAAATAGGTAGTTTATGTTAGTACGGCATTAAGATACCAAGTATAAGCATTAAGAGACTAAATCTTGATGATTCAGATTAATACACAAACTGTTT
The DNA here is from genome assembly GCA_927399485.1 of Calamotropha paludella. Taxonomy (NCBI): domain Eukaryota; kingdom Metazoa; phylum Arthropoda; class Insecta; order Lepidoptera; family Crambidae; genus Calamotropha; species Calamotropha paludella. Next base: position 22,836,044 of record OV656803.1, on the reverse strand, counting down.
ATTAATTGTAGAAAACTTTATATTTACTGCACGATTTCAATGTAAATAAATATGATCGTTAATTGCCAATCATCATTTTTAACGTATTTTGTCGACATAGATGGCCTAGCCGCATTTGAACCGCAATTTAAGCAGTTTGTATATTTTTCTATACAGCATATTTTATTATTTACTATCTCAATAAGTTTGTCCTGTAACATTACAAAGATCTTTCAATGTTGCTTGGTGCGTAACAAATAATGAGCTAGTAGTTTTTATACTCTTTATGTTATTAAACAGATGTTGAATTTTTAGAGTAAAATTCGTAGTTTGGTGATGGTGCACCAACACATTTGTCATAATAACATAGACACATGATGTAAGTTAACCCTAAATCAGCTTTTTCTAACACTAAATTCCTTGTTTAAAATCATAATAATATGCATTGAATTCGCATTTGGTGTGGCTCTTTTATATTTCCTATATAAATATTTATGGTAAGTTAAAAATATATAAAAAAGTGTGTACACCTATTAGATATTTTTCACCTAGAAAGTGAACACAATATTTTCTAAACTTAAGTATTGAGCTCGCCTTCATCTCCAAACATCCTAAGTTTCTGAGAATGTCGATGGGCAAAATATAAGACTGTCCCTTGTATATATACTTATCACTTTCAATTGCAATTTATTTTTCCTTTTTAACTTGCTTCGTAATGTTTGTTGGGTGCATGTTTGTTAAAAAAAAATCTTTACTATATTTTGCGCGTTTATTGAATTCTGTTTATTAGATTAGAACTAATTGTTTAGATTTAATAATGATGTTGTAATATGCATTTACCTAAATCAGCTTTTTGTTGTAAACAAAATATTACTCTCACATGATTCCAGATTATTTATTCTTCGCTTATCAGAATAAAATACTGTATTTCATGTTTATTTCCAATAAGACAGCCAGTACGGAGTCTCATTTTATGTTAACATGACAGTTCGAGTTGGAGGATGCAGGTCGATCGTCACCGCGGCCGGCCGCGGCGACAGAAGCGACGGTGACGTTGCCACTGCGGCGTCCACCAGCAGGCTCCACGGCTAACACCGCGTTGCCGGTAGCTAAGGAAGACCGAGAAAAAGGTGACCTTATAAAAAAATCCTCAAAAAAAAAATATTGGGTAGAGAAGTTTGACTAGACCACTACACTACAATTCACGCAGACCGTCTCCACGGCCATCATCATCTCGTAAGCCAACCGCCAAGAGAGAGTAGAAGAGAGAAGAAATTAACAACAATGACATGCAATCAGTTAAATCTAGCAGAACAGTTGACTAAATCGTCTTGTCAGAGGTTAAGGAAAGTCAGATGAGTAGTCCAACTTACAAACGTTCAACCTAAAAATATGTAGGTAATATATACGAATAACACCATTTCGTTAAAGTCACGCTTTGAAGACGGCAAATTAAGTATACTTTATATCATTGATGTGTTTGTATTGTTTAGCTGACGAAGAGAAGGATCGCGAGAGCAGTTCGGAGAGCAAGTCATTGAGTAACTCATCCCCCTCAACGCAAGCGGCTCTCAATGTAATACAGCGCCGGCGCAGGCCCAAGCGGCGCTCCACCGGCGTTGGACACGTTCATATGGAGGTAAGCAGGCGGGGCAGGACAAGCAGTCTCAGGCGACTGTAGAAAGCGCGCGATAGTTTGTGTGTGAGGATTCTCTACCGGCACTGAGCGATATACTCGAAAGATAGAAATTACTATTTTTTGAAATTACTATGTTCGCATGACTCGAATTTATTTAGCCCTAAAACTGTAGTACTGTTCATTTGCAGGGCTATAATTTATTTAGTCTGCTAAAAGGCTTTTTTTGATTGGAATAGCGATTATTAAAATAGCACACGTCCTGTTTTAATAATCGGTAATGTTGTGCTATCCCAAAAGTACGTGGTCGGCAGCCCATTTTGATATTCAAGGTTTTAAGCGAGCGGCGGGACCTATTTGTTAAGAAATATTTTTGTGTACTCAAGGAAAGTAATAAAACGACTGATCATGATTCCAAACTCATTTTAAGGTTAGATATCTCAACCTTGATTCAGCTATTTCAAAATTCAAGACTGAGCTGTATGTATTTCGTGATAATTATCCATGATTTTATTTTGAATCGGGCGATTTATCATTTTTAATGACAAATCGTACGTTTTTCCTAAAGGAAGTAGTGTCGTTGTCCTTTAAAATCATTGTTATGTTAATAAATTCGTTTGAACTAGCACAATGAACCTTTGCAGATTCTAAATTGGTCTTCGCTCTATCCTGGCAAAACCGATGAAATATCGAAGAAATTAGTTTCAGTTATATACATATTTTATTTTATAACGCACTTCGAGATGCCACATATGCAAGATTATAAAATAAATGTTCTAAGAAATAATACAATTAAGGTAACAGGTTTAAAAAATGTTTACTGTTAAACTAACGAAAGTTTGATCTATATATTTAATGTACCCTAAAATCAAATACCCCTTTCTCTAAAACGTCTTTCAAATCTCTTCAGTCAAATCAGAGTAAAGGTATTTATATATATAAGATTTCTTGGTAATTTGGATTAATTTTGATATTAATTAAAACCTATTTTTTATGACAAGCTATATATACGGCGAATGTGTACATCCAAAAAGTAAAAGTAAAAATATGTACATCGAATCGGATTTTGGCAACGGTGCCAGTTTTCATGACATATTTGTCAGTGCTAGTTAACTAAAGAAAAGAATGGTTCTATTTTTAGGATGAGTTGACCAAGTTGACTTAATTTGTAAAAAGATGCTATACAACGAAATAGTAGTGTCTTGAGACGTTTACGCTTTAAGCACATTATTACAACACACACAGATAACTTCTTTATAAAGTTAAAACAAAAAAAAAAAAAACAATTACTTTCTATTCAATTTGTTAACCTCAAATTAAACTAAAAGATATAAAATCACCAAAGGATAATAACATCCTTTCTAGTCATTTTGGTTAGTTAACAAACTAATAAACCATAATAAAAGTTGAGAGCCTGGTAAATACAAAGTTGAAAAATAAAAAAATTCGGAACACTCCACTTTATTCCTGGACCTCCCTTTGACACAGTTTTTGGGACAACCTGTATATATGTCTATCCGTTACCCTAGTATTCATTACTCAAAACTTTACTTTGGGATACCCTGATTGGTCTGAATATAATAAGTATTATTATTGTTAATGAAATAATATTTATCTTAATATAATCTAAGCCTACACTTAAACCTTATTATATTGGACTTAGTTTTATTAAATAATTAATAGGAACTAGATATTTATGGTTGGTTGAAAATGAAGATGACTTTATTCAAATGCACTTGTTTTGAATCGTCCTACATTTTTACCTACCATCCATTCAGGTCTTCTTTTAATTGACAAGAAGAATGGGCGCAAGAAACTCGTCAGCTTTAGTAACGACATTAACAATATTAAACGTCGTCACCATATATAATACAAAAACAAAAAAAAAAAAATTATTCGGTTATCACAATTTTCGACAGGCCCAAGGGTACCGACTTAACCATATGACGTCTTTCTTTTATCTACAATATCGGGCGGGCTAGCAGACGTATCGCTTCAAAGGAGTGGGGTAGATTTATGAATAGTTCTTATTTCGGTCACTACTTTACTGTGTAGAATGGGACTCCTCGTCTGCTCCCAGATTAATGCGTCTGTACTTACGGTTCTCCATCTTTGACGATCTTATGTTTTGATTGCGTTTGATGGCTTACCGATTAACGCGTTTGGTCTGTGATAGCTTAGGTCAAGCAGTTCGGTTACCAGATGACTAACCAAAACATTTTTAGTTATGTTGAGCTCCTCCGTGCTGACAGACTAGTTAAGCCGTTGATCCTAGTCGCATCAGTAGTTGTTAACGCCCACCAATCCGCATATACCAATTGTATGTATGTGTGGTAGGTTATGGTGTTTTCATCCCATGAGGAAGGCACATTCATATATTCGTACATCATGTGATGATGATGTTTTAATTAATACTGTTGTTTTCTTTCCGTTGAAAAGACCGTTTTACAGGCCGTACCTAACGCTAGATTATTTTATTATTATAAACTATTCCTTTGGCTCTTTACTTGTTATTTTGTCAAAACGAATTCTTTTAAAAAGGTGTAATAATATGCCCTTTTTTCGTAGGACATCGTGAATGACCGCGGCGGGGGTGGTGAATGTGGTGATGGCGACGCCGACACAGAAACAGTTCAGGTAAGGCATAACACTCATTATACCCTACTTATATGGATATACTGCATTCTACCCTACGTTTTAAGTAACAATATATATATAAAGTCTATCAAGAAATTAATTACATAAAATAGTAACAGGGGTGCGGGGTGTGTAGTCATAGGGGTCGAGGTATACGACGTTTCTCATTTTTCATTTTGCGTTATATCTCCAACATCTTTATTTGAGTAAAAGTAGTTTAAAGTTTTGCTGCTGTGTTTTGTATGTTATTTTAGTTGCACCTTATTGGCATATCTTAATTACCCCATCGAACCATAATATCTGCCCACTAAAGTGAGATCCTCGACATCGTTCCATATTTAGTCGTTAACGATTTTATGTGCAATTCCTCCTTTTGTTTGTTTTTCAGTATGAAAACACCTCCCGGTGTTGCAATTGTTAATTTATATCGGGTCATATTTCTATTAGGGTTCCGTACCCAAAGGGTAAAACGTGTAAAAAAATTATGTTTAAGAGGGGCTCCCATACAACAAACGTGATTCTATTCAATTTTTTTATTCCCGTGATGAACGAACTATATACTTAACTAAAAGTTTGTACGGAACCCTCGGTTCGCGAGTCCGCCTCGCACTTGGCCGGTTTTTTTTATAATGTATCAAGGGTAAAATTATTATGGCAACTTAACAACAATTTAAGAAGGCTAATGAGGTACGCGAGGCCAGAGTTCAACTTAATATTATAATTTTATCTTATTGTTTTATTATTATCAAGAACATAAACTACGGATATATTTTTAATTCTACTATCTATCTACTATTTAAGGTTTTAAATTTCATGACATAAACGACTATAAATTGTAACATTTCATCCACAATTTTATGATTAAATACTATCCTAACTTAACTATACGAAATACACATAATAAACTGATTTTTTGTTTTAATCGGTTTGCTCAAGTGGAGTGACCCTACCTTCGAAGCCAAATGATTCCGGATTAGTCATCCAGGTATATGTTCGTGTGACGTTACGGGCAATAGTACCTGAATCATGAGTGCTGTACATTCCTTTGGAAATTACTTATTTATCTATTATATTATGTATGTCTATCCGTTATGGCGTCCAATATGGCATAACACACATAATGACCGTGATAGTCATATTGATATTTACAGTTCTAAACTAATGGCCTATATTTCCCTAGTTAGAAAAGTGCACAAGTAACTCTTAAAAAGTTAATTATTTTGTTTTGTTTACTGTATAATTCGAATTGATAAAGTTTATTCAAAATTTATTAGTCTTCCCATGAATTGTTCATAGTTAAAAACTCTTTTTGGCTAATGCAATATTTAACTAAACCCATATCATAAGTAGTATAAGTGCTGTTTGTTTCCTTAAATAAATAAATAACACAAGCCTCACGGTTGTTCATCTGGGCTAGGTTGTTAATGTAAGAAATATTATTATTGTTTTTTATTATAACAGGAATATATTAAGATTAACAATTAATTGTTTGAATGAATATAACTATTATGAACATTCTATTTTATAAATTTTAACAATTATGATAAAACTGTCTTATGATGCACACATTCGCAGCAAACGTAAAGGAACAACTTTTTTTTACATGCAGTGGCTAAAAAGGAAAACTTGTTGTCAAAAAAAATCCTTTATAAAATTCCAATTAAAAACAATTTATTTCTATAGTTAAACTCCGACCGCTAGTATGGTTATAAATGTGTCGTTGTACAAGTCAAAGTGACAACTCCTGGCCTGTTACATATTAATTGTTTACATTAAGTACTATCGAGGCTTCTGGCGCCTTAGCAGTCCTTGCACCACGGCCTAAAACGCAAAAAGTACGAGGTTTCGAGCTTAGTGCCCATGATGACTTTTCTTCAGCTCGACTTCCTCTACAACATACATATATACTACTAAATTTCAGACAATTTGACCGAGGGCCAGTTACCCTTTGATTTGTGCGGGGTTCTTTGACTGTTACGACCAACAGAGAATCGAACTCATATCAAAAGGCTTACTCTTAAGTCTATGATTTTATTTTTCATAGCATATTGTGTGTTATACATGGAATAGTGCACGCTTTGGTTATTACTGTGGAAATACCTGATATTAAACATTAAATTATTTAATGTCATTAACCTCAAAGGCGGGATATCCCAAACTAAAGTACCTAGTTAAAATTATTTTATGACTTAAATCATGGCGAACGAGAGTCAGTACGAATAAACATAAATTTCAAGTCAAGTCTTTGACAACCGTCTATTCTATTAGTTTTATTCCAACATGTTTTTTTTTAAGTGAAAAGATCAAATCGAAGTGCATAATATTTTGTTGTAATAAGACAAAACTTTATGTGTTATGAATAATATTAATATTTCTTACATCAAACCAATTAGCTTAGACCAAAGTAAGCACTGTAAGATTTGTGTTATGGATACTAGGGTTATTACCATTACAGAGATCCCATACGCAATACGAAAATATATAAAAAAGCAATAATTCAATGATATGACATTTCAATATTTTTCCTACTCCTAAACATAAACACCTCTTATTTACTACTTCTCCGAAGCCGGAGGAAAAAATAGGAAGAGTAATATAATTATTAGATTTTTTTATTTATATGAAATTTTTTTTAGTCTAGGCGCCCTGCACACCCTTTGCTATACTCGAACCCAATAAATAATTAAAAAAACAATAAAAATACACTTACATGAACTTTTCAAAGTGAAGACCATTTCTATAATGTCATTTTCACTTCGTCAATGGACGGGTTATCTTTATTTTTAAATTCTCGATGCTTTGGGCTTCCTCCTCATAAACCCGCCGTTTAATTTCGCTCCACAAAAAAGTCAGAAGGCGTGATGATCTGGTGATCGTGGCCACGGAACGGGACCTCCACGACTGACCCAGCATCACCATGTTCGGTGTTTAAATAATCGCGAACTACGGTGAAGTGGTGCTCCGTCTTGTTGGAAATAAAACACGCGATTATGTATGAGCGCGAGTGGCACTTCGTCCATAAAGTCGAATATAATAGTGCGTAACATATCAAGATACCTGCTTCCGGTCAACCGCCCTTCAATAAAAAACGGCCCCAGTACTTGGTTACCGATAATACCCGCTCACACATTTGCACTAAAGCGCACTTGATGATAGTTCTCTCTTATCACGGGCGGGTTCCGGAAGGACCACCAATGCTTGTGTTGATTATTCAGTCCCACGCGAATTAGACAATAAAAAACGAGACAGAATTAAATATATCTATATAATTGTTACCCTTAACATATATTAATCAGTTGTTACCTTTCTCAGTACGACAATATAAATGGTACCTTAGTTGTGCTCTTTTAGCCAATGGTATCTCTGTTTATCTTGTGGCGGAAATTATACAAAAAAATAGGCAAATAGGTCTTTTTCTCTTGATTCCGAATATCAATTTTGGAACAAAAATTACTTGTGCCGTTTTTTCTCACGACATCAGAAAGGTACTTCGGCATCACCGTCCCGGGAACCACACCCCACTGTTTTATTCAAAACATTTCCTGTATTTGATTAGTAACTATCTGTCGCCATTATTCGCTCGGATAAAATATTTTATTTTTACAAAAGTGGAATGTTTGATGATATCCAATGCCTAGAAAAAATTTGAATGGTGTTTATAAAATAACGCTGTATATATGACCCATTACTCAGGTACATTTGCTAATATTCATCACAAAAACAACTGCCCCTTCCGAGACTCGAACCCATGACCTTTCAGTTATAAAGACCGAAATCAGATTGACATTAATCATGTCGAGACTTTTTCAATAATTTGTGCCAAAGAGCAGTGGTAATTTGTATACATAGTTATACTATGAGGGTTTATTATAGGTAACTATTATATTAACTAACATAATTAGTAATATCGGGCTTTCGACTTAAAAAGTACATGTGAGTGCCGTAAAGTTTAGTTTGTTGCAACTACAATATTTGGCTGAGACCTAGTGACGCATTAATATAGTAGGTGTATTAGTAAGGTCTAATTATATATTATGTGTAAGAGAAGTTGCTGCCAGACTGGGATAAACGGATACTGATCCAACATTCATTGTGGCGTACTGATACAGAATACTTAAAAACGTTAGCGCAAAAAAAATAATCTGAAAAAAAAACAAGGCTCAGGTCTTTTATCTTTTTTGTTAACATTGGGTCCGCCCGATGTTTTAACATAGAGAACATAGTAATAGTAACCCAAGATAATTCGTTTCACGCTGGCCACTAACCATAACTTCATCATCGTCCGCCTTTATCAGACTTTCTCTATTATCGAAAACACCGTAGTCAGAAAGAACTTTAATCGATTATAAGAGCCCAATTGGTAGGTATTTCGTTGCACTTGCTAAATTGCAAATTATATTTTGTATGTAGTCATTGCGAAGGTTCCTAACTACTGAGAAACTATCAACCTTCTGTGTCTACGCCAGATACATATTTCCGACCTGCAAGTATTACGAGGGTGATTCAAATATGATCGAGATAAATACTCTGACACGTTTATTTACAATCGAAAAAATTTACAGTTTTTATAGGTAATTCCCCTAACTAGTTAAGCATTTTGTCCACGTTGCCGGAAGCTTTTTGATGCCGGTATCGTAGAATTTTTTGAGCAACTTGGACAGCCATGTGCGCACTAACTCCTCTACCTAGTTGTCGGTGTTGAATCTTTGACCTCATAGGGGTTATTTCAGTAGGTCATAACATGTGGTAGTCGCAGGGTGATAAATCCGGACTGTAGGTGTGGTGTTCCAGTACCTCCCACCTTTTTTTTTTTTTTTTTTTCTTGTTTTCGCAGAAAATGGCATTACGCATTCCATCGTGTCGGGAGAATACGATGGATATGTGGGACTCTCCTCCATGCCTCTACCCGGCCGAGTGCCCGGTAAAGGCTTGGAGGCCTACCCACTAAAAACTGCGGCGTCCCAATACACAGTGGTGCGGGTCGCGGGGTCCCTTGTCGGACTCAGCCGCGGCCCGGACCAGTGTGGGTCCGCGCTCGTGGGCGGACCTCGCCTATGCTCCGTGAGGGACGGAGCAACGGGGTGAACCGTGACGCCCTGAACACCCCGCACGCCTGAGGGCCAAGTGCAATGCGACTGCCGGTCTCCCGCTCCGACAGCCGCTGGCCCCCTTTCGGTGAGGGAAGGAATAAACCACACCCCCGACCGACCCCGACCCACACAGGACGAGACTCCCGCGCCCGCGATGATCACCCAAGAACAAGTTCCCGGGCGCCATCGCAGGCGGCGCGGTTGCCCCGCCCAGTGCAGGCCGGAGGCGGCCGAGGTGTGCTAACGGCCTTCCCCCCCCCCCCCCACCTCATCGGAATGTGCGTCCGCGGAAGTCCCCCGGAAACAAAAGTTCCCGGAGGGCTTCCGCGGTCGCCATCCCATGTACCTCCCACCCTAATTCGGAGTATCGCACTTCGTACTGGAATGCTCCTCCGCTTCGAGCGGTAGCGGGTTTCACATGTGTTTTCAGAAGGTTAGAGTAGTATACAGTATTAATGGAACGTTGGGTACGCAGGAAATCGACGAACAGCACGCTCCGCCGGTCCCAGAACACAGTACACATAAACTTACCCGCGGACCTGGTAATCCTCGCTTTGACTGGCGTCCCTTCCACCTTCTTGCTCCACCCTTTAGACGACACCTTGCTTTCGGAAGTGTAATAGTGTACCCATGTCTCGTCTGCAGTGAAGATTCGCGTTTAAAAACGGTCCCCTTCGGCTCGTATCGCGTCGACAAGTGCCGACAAACTCCCAACCGCGTGAATTTTTGCTCGAAGTTCTACAGTTTAGGAACCCATTGTGCCGTTATTTTGCGATATTGAAGGTGTTGTTGAAGGTGAAAACTTATCTCTGAAGCCTTCTTCATATCATACTTATCTTATGCCGGTATTACACGTATATTATGTGCCATTACATATGGATAGGCACTCTGTCACTTCAACTCTCAATGTCTACAAGATACCAGTAGTACTAGTAGTGATGTAACAAATATTCGTATTCGCATTCGCTAAATTTATGCGAATATTTTGCGAATGTGAAAGTTCGCAAAAAAATTATAATTTTAGGTAAATTAAACAAAGTATATAATATGAGAAAATGATTTTCTTATCATTTTTATTATAAAACCGTTATCGTTTTAGCTATCAGTCTTGCAATTATATTAATTGTAATCAGTTTTCGTCTTTAAATTTGGTATTGGTTTTGTATTATAATTAATCAACATTAAATTAGACATGAAGTCGTTTAATGAAGGTTACCATAATGAACAATATTTCATTTTCTAAAATTGAAAATTTGCTAATGAGCTCCAGTTTCAGTACGGCTGTCGAATTACTAATTAATTCATCTGATTTATATAAATAAATTAGATTTTTTTCTAAACATCCGCTGCACTTAATTATTTGGCTACTTTTTAAATGTTTTAATACTAACATTTGCATTGGTGAATACTGCAAAAGTTATATTCGTTACATCACTAGTGTCTAGTATGCGTTTGCGCAAATTTATCATGCTACCAAAAATTTTCTTTTAACGCTGCTCTTAGTTAATGTGAGAAGAAGCAGTGAAGTGCTTGTTATATTATATTTTAATAAATTTAAGAAATCGCCGTTAATTTTTTAAGTAAGCATTTCTTTCACGTGAAAAGTAGATTCCATTAAAAATTTTGTTATTGAACTATCTGAAGACAAAGTTGATAGGGCAATAGTTCCTCGCTTGCCACAGATAATATAAATAATGATGAAACATATAGTAAAATTTTATTAATGAAAACAGCTTTAAGGAAGTAGTGGAAAGAGTACTGCTACGACGTCCATACATAAAGTTCCATTTTTATGAGACGTATGAAAACTAAAGGGGGAAAAAACGACGGTATACCGAAGGTGTAAGGAAATGAGACACTTTACTAAGATTAATATGGACTTTTCAGCAGGAATCTGCATACGGTTACAAAACACTATACTATTTAACCGATTAAGACTAGAAGCAATGTTAACAATGAAACTTATGTGAAAGAATTGAAAGAAGATAATAGAAGATAAGTTTTGATTATTTCTCGACAGTCTCATTAGTTAGTTATATGTATAAAATCTATACTTCGTTTTATATTTTTATATTGCCATTTCAGATAACAGTTTTTTCTGTAACTTGCATTTGCAGTATGTATTCCATTCAACTAAAATTGAAATTAATGGTTTGACAAGTTATGAGAGTTGTATACGGCGCGGCTTACATGATTCATTAGCACGTGAGTGACACGGGTAAGGTTATTTATGCGTATGCTCAAGGTCGGCGAAAAGTGAACGAAGGTACTGCTTTTGGCGTTATATGTATTGCTGCCATTTCACGTTCAACCAACTAACATAAAACTCTGTTGAAAACAGGTGTCAATTTTACAATATTTAAGTTTCGGAAGCACCTCTTTCTATCGATTCAATAAAATAATATAACATGAACTATAAGATACCCATATTTAATAATAATAAACTGTATTAATTTCAATAAAAGTTTCCTGGATAAGGATGATGTGATACTTGTTGTGTTTGATGTAAATTTGTAAAGATAAGATAAAAATAGACAAGATGTACAATACATTAGCTGTATATATTGCAAACGTCATATGTTCATAGGTTTCATCGTATAATAGTAAGATATCGTGGATTAATAAAATTCATTAAAAGTTAATAGATTAGAAAATCCGTGCAACATGTATTGATTGTTTAAGAGTAGACAATAAAACACAGTTTGAATTATTAGAACGTCAAACTTGGCTTGCATCCAGTGAGCGTACAGCTTTATAATCATAGTATAAATTGGACTGAACTGCCATTTCTCATCTCATTATGATGCGTTTCATTTACGCGTTATGCGTCTCATTTAGTCACATTACAAAAGTTTAGCAGTAAAAACATAGTAATTCACCGCCTGAAACAATAATTAAATGTATAAATTATAAACGGATTAATGTACAAACATGTCATAAGATAATAGACAGGTTTATCTATCTATATATATTTATCTATCCTACTTGGAAGTCTCGCCTATGATTTAGTTTCTAAAAATAATAATGATTAATATATCATATAAAGAAAGGCCGCTAGCAGGAGAAATAGTAACCGCTCAGAAATAGTGTTAACATACCCATCCCATAACATCATCGCACGTTATCGGCCGACCTGGCATTCCTTTGACGTAAGGTTGTTGGTTGGTTGGCTTGCCGGTTGGTTGGCTTGCCGGTTGTCTCGTATTTGGCTACCAAACGATGGAGAATCGACTTCGAAGGGTCATCGCGTCTGCCGTAAAATGGACGCATTGCGCGCAACGTTTGCACTAAAAAGACAACTCATTTTGATTATAAAGATTAAACATTTGGACATGCTGCTCGATCGTGTAACTTGCCATGGTGATTTGGCATCAGTGACTGAATAAAATACAACAGATTTGACAGATGCCCTCAAAAGAACATGGCCGCCACACACCGTCAACATAGACCCGTCCTTGTTGAAAGACTCTTTATAATCTTCAGTTAGAACCTTTCAGTTATAATCTCAGAGTAAACAGGACTGGAGTAGCCATTAGTCAATTTCTCGTACATATTTTTCTGCCATTTTTTGCGGGGGGTGAGGTTACTACTACATTCAATGCCAGCACACAGGAACAAAATTCTTTGCGTGTTTACAAACGCACACATGCATAATATGACAAACATATTTAAAATATACGCACACGTGCTTAAAATAGTGTGTTAACGTTCTATTCAAACACACGAATGTCATTGTGTGAGAAGTAACATGACATAGCACGAGAATATCGATATCGATAAATCAGTTTCGTTCAATGAATGAATGTATTAACTTTGCGTTAGTATTCCTACATTATGTATTAAAAATTAAATTAAATTAATGATGATATTACACGCTACAACAGTCAGTTTCGAAGGCTATATCCATAAAATACAAATTGAAACTTAATAGTTTATTGCATTTAAAAGATATTTACAATAGGTGTTATTGTATATAAAGAATTCACTATGAACCTTTTCGCGTATAACCATAATGGAAAGAAGGAACACTGAAACATTATTTTTAACAAAGCGATAGTGAATATACACTCGCGAGCAACCAAATCGACTCAAGCCCTAACTCTGAGTATAGACTCTGTTTTCAAGAAAGTTATAGGAGATATTTTTAAAAACTATATATCATCTGAAAGCTCCAAACTGCAGCTTTAATAAGATATCACCATTATCAATATCCGTTCATTATCTTTGTAATTAATGATATCTAAACATAAATACAGGAAAAACAGGAATTTGTGAGAAGATGTTGTGGTTGGGTATTTTAGAAATAAAAGAAAATTGATTAAGAAAATACATAACAATTTAATAAATCAATACTTGGTATTCCCCCCCCTAGCCCTAATCACCGCTTGAAGTCGATTCTTCATTGATCTGATCAACTTTTTGACGTCCTCTTGAGGTATGTTAACCCACTCTTCCAACAATGCTGCCTTCAACTCTTCCACCGTCGAAGGGGCTTGATTTCTGGCTCGTACTCTTCGTTTTAACTGGTCCCATAAATGCTCGATCGGATTCAAGTCTGGACTGAGCGCAGGCCAGTCCATTGTACGCATCTGGACTTCATCCAAAAACTGCTGGGTAATGCGCGCTGTATGACAACGAGCATTGTCGTGCATTAAGACGAAGTCCTCGCCGACAAATCCTTCATAGGGAACAACGTGTTCCAGGAGAATATCGGTGATGTACCGATCAGCTGTAAGCCCACCTCCTCGGCCTCCACCAGGCACGAAAACGAGCTCCGTCTTTCCCTCTAAAGAGATGCCGGCCCACATCATACAGGAACCACCGCCATATGCTACTGTTTCAGCGAAACAGCATTGGGCAAATCGTTCGCCCGGACGCCTGTAGACTCGGCCTCTTCTGTCGTTGCCATGCAGACACATTCTGCACTCGTCAGTAAAGAGAACCGACTGCCATTGGGCAATGGTCCAATTGACATGCTCTCGAGCAAACTGAAGACGCGCTTGTCGGTGGGCTGCAGTCAATTTGGACCCCGTCGCAGCCCTTTTTGGAGTGAGATTGGCTGCTCTCAGTCGTCTTCTTATTGTCCACTCGCTTACAGCTACACCACGAACGTGCCTGAGTTCTTGTTGAACATCAACACTCGTCAGATGCCGATTGCGCAGCGATGTTGAGACAATGAAACGGTCGTCTCTGTCAGAAGTACACCGGTGGCGGCTGGTTCTTGGTCTTCGATTGAAGGCACCGGTCTCTCGAAATCGTCTGTAGACCCGGGACACAGCAGACTGGCTCAAGCGAAGCTGGGCAGCGACTACTCGCTGGCTAAGTCCTTGTTCCAACAAGGCAACAACTTGAGCGGCTTCTTCAGGTGTGGTATCCATGGTAACGTGGAAAAAATGATTGCAATTCTCGGAGATGTGTACATGTCAACTTGTGATAAGCGACTGATAAGGTGTGCCGGTTGCGAGAGCTTTTGTAGGGGTGGCAGTTAGCGCAAGTCGCGGATAGCGTAATGAGCAAAACGACTCATAGTGCTATTGATGTAAAAATGAATGCGTTAGATTTAAAAAAAAAAACAATATTAGTGTTTTATGAAAGCTTGTATATTGAGCTTTCTAATGACAGTCTTTTTTTATAAATACCTTGTATACTTTACGTAAAAACAAAGTTTGTAAGCAGAATGAGGGCGTGAGTCGATTTGGTTGCTCGCGAGTGTAGTTAGTTTTCTCAGATTTTTACTTTGACCGATTTGCTTACATCACTTTTTGCAGGTATTTCCTTTTCAACTTATTCTTGAACCTAAAATTAATACATTTAAATGTAATAAACTAAAACTGTTATAATATAACATGTTAATATCTATTTGAAACATAACTACTTATATAATAAACTAAGAGGATCATTCAAGAATGACGTTAGCACAGCATGGGCAACTAATCTTCTTCTATTGTTAGATAATTTTTGAAACTGAGACAAAAATGTATGGAACATATACATAGTACTTGTTCTTGAAGATGCCCAAGATGCCCTTTTACCTATTACAAGCATGAATCCATTTTTTTCGTATGCTGTATTCTTTAGGAAAACTGAATATGAAAAATTAGATTTTCCGGGCATGTCAAAGCTTAAAGTATAAATACCAACAATTAGTATACCGCCTAGGGGCAGAGTATATTTGCCTGAACTACACATACCGATCATTTCCAATTTTAATACTGCAATACTATTTCCAATAGCTTTCATTTATGTACAAAGGACTTTTGGCACCACATACCTTACTCCTAGTATCTTGAAGTATTGCAGTTGGACAAGCCGGTTTTTAAAAGGAGCTATAAATTCTACAATATTAATAAAAAACTTAACTTAAATGTTGACGACGACATTTAGCTATTACCATACTAAAATGTCATCAAAATCCGTCGCGTAGTTTTTGCATGATGCGTGCTCAAACATACATACAGACAGACAAAATGTTCAAAAATTAGTGATTTCGCTTCCTCTACTCTCATTACTAGCCATTTGGTTTAAGGTGGACTTGACCTATTATTCTATATCTTGACAGTTTTATTCTCGTATGTATAATATCGCAGGTAAATAGTATAATTCCACACTTTACATACGGCGTCATCAGTTTAAAATCACATACCTTATTCTTATATGAAATCATCATTAATACCTGGTAATAATTACCGAAACAAACTGTAATTTATTGAGCGAAGCTCTCTTTTAGGCAACTTACAAATTTCGCTTGTCGCCCTCCTGCGACTTTACGGTTCAACCGATTCGAACGAATTTTGGCATGAAGATACATTATTATAACCTGACGGACATAGGCTATATAAAAAATATAGACTTTACCATAGAGGAATAATCACCGAAAGAAAAATTCAAAAGCTGATCACAGCCAAACCGCTAATACTACATTGATGAAATTCGGCGCCAAAACATCGTGGTCATCGTGGACATACTATAGAGGAATATTATCCTTCAAAAATCTGATTGCTTCGCTCAGTGTTTGCAAACAGCAGCATGTATTGCAGACCTAGTCTAAGCTGTGTTTTATTATCGTTAAGAAAAAGAACTAAGAATGGAGTATGTGTTTTTTAAACTGATGACGCCGAATGTAAACTGCGGAATTATACAATTTCCCTGCGATATATAGATTTAAATTAAAAATACATATTTTCAATTTAAGTATGTTACTTGCATTCATACATTCATTCATTACTCACTCGTAAAATCAAAATATCGATGAAGTTGACATCACTATTGTGCAAATAAATATTGTACAAATTAATAAGGGTTGTGCTGATTACAAAATAAAAACAATTTGTCCTGCGGCTCGAAAAAAAATTTTGGTTTCTCGGAAATGATCTGGTGTGCTGGTTAGGCCATGTTACCCTTTTTACCGTGCTTTTTTAAGAAGTCAGGGACACTGTAAGTATATACAGCATTAGTACTCTTAATGTTTATGAGCGCCGCCCAGCATGAATAAAAGGGCAAATAGTTTGATTATTATTTTAATTTATTATTTTATATTACCATGTTGTGTGGCAAAGAATAGACTTCAAGCAGACGCAAAATGTACTTAATAAGCCGGTATGTACTTAATACTAAACTAAAAATAAACACGCAACGTACATTGTTAAAACGATATTATAATTGGTAATTAATTAATACAAAATTACAGTTATTTATTACCAACAAACTTTTTCTAATTTTTGTCTTAATTAATTGAAATGCGATAATAGTCAACCCTAGGTAGTCTCGTGGGGAGTGCGGCCGTGACGTCATCAAACGAACTTTGAGCGCGAAATTTGAAATTGTAGTCTGCTAAAACATGAAATTATGAATTAAATAATAATCAAATCCTAAAAATTATACTTACAAATGAAAGGTGACGCCATCTTTTTGCATACTAGATATTTTCGAATTTTTTTTACAGTAGAAAACAGCACAGGCAGGCATTTTCGTGGGAGCTCTGCATGGTAAGACGTTCTGATTATTGTGGTTTTAAAATGGCGGCTCAACTAGTTTTATATAACGCACAGGCATCCGATGCTTGTGCATTTGGCAGAGGGGTAATGTTAGGCAAAGGCTACTCCAGTCCTGTTTACTCTGAGGTTATAATACAATGGTTGGACAAAAAAGAGCGATATAATTATACCGTATGTAATTATTAAAAAAAAACAATAAGTTGTGGGCAACTATTTTGTTAACAATAAATTTTTGAAGTTATATTACATTTGGCGTGTTTGGGAAAAATGATGACACTGAATTTTTACTATGCGCGCGCACACTCACCTAATAGTGACAAGGTATAAAGCAACAGGATGAAGTCCGCTAATTGTCACAAGTTTTCGTGAGAAATAATAATTATATTCAAGGTAGTTACTCAAATATTTGTGAATGTCTGCGTGTTATTTTAAATAGATATATATTTATGGTGGATAACAATAATTGATATAGGTAATATTATAATAACAATTTTATATTATATTATAATATTTTAACAATTTCATATGTCCATCGTGATAAGTGATTTCTATTTATAAACTTTTTTAACTGCGTTTATTGATTTGAGGTTAACTGTCGGTATGTATTTGTTTTTATAGTTTCTTTTAATGGTTTTGATATATTACTTGATTCTGTATACAGATATATAGAAAATCAATTGACACGGTCACTCGATCACACACGGTCTTTAATGTTAAAAAATCTTTCCAATGAAAATTTCCAAGGTGTTTCGAAATTGTTTAACATGCGTTCAGACTTGCCGTCAAAGTCGGTTTTGTATCAACCAAACTCGCTCTCGTTGACTAGCTATGAAAGTATTATTCCCCTTACGATCATAATCATATAAAGACGATAATATCAGAACCACTGTCGATCAAGTTAAAGCAAAGATCAGTTTCTCCACCCACAGAGTTTGATGTCAGTGTCAAACACACCTTATTACATTGTTATTTTGACAGTAAATCGTATGTTATTGGCCGTATGCGAATTTGTACGAGTTTCGGGAGTTTCTTATTTTTAGCCCATCCGCCATGACGGTTGTGTTGGATGCACATGGCCAAGAGACGTCATTGCTTATAACACTGGGTTCCTATATCGAGGACTGAATGCTCTTTTTCAAGCAATCAACGTTTTGAATTAGTTCTAATGCTAATGGAATAAAAAGTTAAATTTTCATTTATATCCGATTTGATTTCTGTCAGGTATAGTCCTGAACCGTTATTTTTATCAGTGAATATTTTTTATTTGCTTTCTGTTAAACGTCTATACGTAAAATAACGTCTAGCCACAATACTGCGTGATGTTCTTTTTCTTTGAATTTCTGCGTTTCTATAATATTATTAAATCACTAACGTTTTTTTTATAAATACGTGTTATTTTCTCATATTGGGGTACGTAAGCTATTTTGGTTACTGTGGACGTGATCCTAACAAATATTTTTAGAACTAATATACTGTAACAAATATTTAAAAAAATATGATAATATATAAGAAGCATTTCACAGAGCTAGAGATACGTATTAAAAACGGGAGCAACGACACTAAAATAAACAGTTTAGCAACGACTGATTTCCTAACAGTAAAAAATCCGTTGTGCATACGCACGTGGTTCGAAGTTTCAGTCAAATCTATTGGTGTGGTTCACACCCACTGTATCTGGGTCGACCCGAAACTCAGCCGCGTAAACTTGAAAATAGATTATATTTATAGACAACAAACACCAAAAGCTTTTGTGATTTACCACGCTAGCTATTCTTTTATTTCTTGTTACTATTACTCGCTGAATGACGTCGTGTATAACATTTTTGGAAATATGAGATATTTCCAAAAATGTTTTACAGGACGTGGTAAGATTTTCTTATCAATGGTTTCAATTTATGTATGATTTACATTACTCTCTTAACAGAATTTTGATATTGAAAAAGCAAAAAGAGATAAATGATTGTAAGCTCTAACAAAAGCACTTTTCTCACAAAGGGTCAATCTTTTAATAATTTCAAATGCTACATAGCTTCCTTTGTATTCACGTGTTCTCTTCAATTTGGCTTACAATTCTTTTCTATATGGGTTCTGTGATGCACAGGAGAGTATTTTTAGAATGCTTGCCGTTTACCTGTGCGGCGGGGGCGGCTAGCCTTCCATACACTTGCCAATGACGGATGTGCTGATAAGTGATTGGTGCTCCGATAATTCTAATATGTAATGCTGCAATAAAAATCCACATAAAATGGTTAAAAAAATATTAGCCCATGAAACTACAAATTGTCTTACTCTATTTTTAGAATTGACATCCATATAAAGAAGAAGTTGAGACGTTTACGTTCGGGAACGTTGATTCTGTAATGGCCTATATTTACAGGTGGTTTTTTTCCTTCATGTAGTCGTGTGGATATCCCCCTTTCTTGGCGCGCCGCGCGTCACACACGTCTCGCTCGCACAGACTCACAGCATGCGTGGGCGCCTACAATATTTTCACTCACGTAGAATTAAAATTCGAAACACAGTGCGTCTTCATATCGCGCGCGGTTCGGCCACCGGCATTATATTATTCCGTGTTATTGTAACATGTAGACAATGAGTCGAAAACAGGATAGGTACAGTTCGCGGCCACGTAGCCTCACCACGCACTATGGTTCTTCACCGAGTATGCTTAGCCAGTACAACCCATCATATTCAAACAGTTATTCAAACTACTCGAGTTCAAGTCCGTACAGGAACTATAATCCGTATACTTCAGGATTCGGTAGACCGTCGAATTTAGGAATATATGGGGGAACTAGTTCCGGTTATGGAGGAGTGTATTTGAGCGGTGCGACTTTAGGATCCTTGAATTTAATGACGCCAGTGCTAAAAAAGTTGGATAAGAGATTGTTAGCTAGCCAAAAGAACTTTAAGCCGAAGCCAGTGCCCTTGGCACCAGTGAAGGCGTTAGAGGTCCCGCCCGAGACTGAAGTGCCTCCAGTGAGACCGGAGCGGAAGTCCCGTAAGGGCGCTCTCAATAAAGAAAAATCCCGATCCTTGACGTCCTTAGAGAATTTAGGGGGACTCAGCTCGAGAACTCTTAGCTTGAATTCTCTCGCTTCAGACGGATATTGTGTATGTTTTGATCTCAGTGTTGTTTATATTTTTAATATATACTTACTCAATTTTACGTGTTAAGATGACTTTATTAATTGATGAATCTATACCTATTTGAATTTCTATTTCAAAGTTTTGGGTATAATTTCTGTTGTTAAATTGAATTACAGAAATAGTTAAGCAAATTACACAAACCACGTTACAAAATGAACTTAGATGTTCTCTTCTGTTTGTATTATCTCTATTGAGCTAAGTCCTTTGAAATAAATGATCTGTTTTGACCTCAAATGGGTGAGGTTTTTATAAATATATAAAAATCTGGTAAAAATATCTGAACAGTGTCATTAGTAAACCCGGACTAGATTATTTTAACTTTTTTATTGTAGAATTGATTAGTGAATATAACCTTTTATAAAGAATTTAGAATTCTGAAATTTTGTTATGTTATACAAATTCAAAGCTTAAATTAGCTGTCTTATGACGACGATGCGGCAAAGAATCCTTTTTCAAATTGTTTAACAACACTTACTATTGTACAGCGGTACTAATTGTACAGCAATCTTACAATTTAAACGAAAACGAAATAAACAATTAACGATCATTACAAAACATTACATATGATCGAGGAAACAGATTGCTTGTCCGAAATTTACTTGCCTTAATTTCATTTATCCGAAAACTGTAGGTTGACGTCTTTTCTGCTATATAAATTGCTATTGCTTGCCATATTTTTAGGACATCGAAATATCATTTGACACAAGTATCATTTTACCTAACTACGTTTCACCGATTTTGAAGATAAATTAAAGCTATTGGCGGAAACCTCTTTTGTACTTTTTCATTCGCAAGAACTTATTTGCTATTCTTCTACTTCATCAAAACAACATTTTATCGAATATTATTAGGCCATAAATATGTAATATGTTGAGTACAGCACGAGCACGGGAGTTAAAAGCACCCCGACGTAATAATTAGAGGAGTTTATAAGTTTGACATTGTAATCTACATGTTCCTGGCTTTGGCAAAAATTACACTATAGTTAACGCTTAAGTAACCTACGTAGTTAATAGCGACGCTTACGCCTTATAAAATATAGCAGCAAAGTTTAGGGATCGGAAAAAGTGTGCTCAATGTTTTTAGACGTTTGAGGAAATGAAAATGTGGCAATAGCAACAGTAGTGTAATGAATTTTCGAACAAATATTATTTCGGACAAGCATAACCTCATTAAAACCTCTTACAACCAAATGAGACGTCGGGAGTAACAATAAAAAGCGAATTCCGCAGTAGGAAACGTTATTTCGACGAAGTAAGAAAAAACGAAACACAGACAGTCGAAAAGATTTCTGTTAAATAATATTCGGTCAAAAATTATTTTGAACTTGTGATTTCGTACATGTAATCTATGATCGATTGAACAAATTGTAAGCGATTTAGTTTAGTGATACTGTCTCCAATTATATCAATAAAGACTGCTAATGATGAAGCGGTCAGAGGCACAGGATATTTTAACGTGCGCAAACATAGGCGCATACAATTAAGACTAAGAAAGAACAATTGTTTTTTTTTCTAAATAGACTTTCTTTCTTAGTTCCGGTACTTTTAAATTAATTTTCAATATTTTTTCTATATTCCTTTGTCGTGGTTGTGAAATCTTGATCGGGCTAAATTAATATTGTATTAAGTCTAAATAAACAATTAAAGATCATGTGTCAAAGATGTAAAATGGATTTTTTATTTTTTCAGTCTGGCAGCGAGCGTACAGAGGATGGCGAAGAACGGGACTACAAAGCTCTATATGAGGCGTCAGCCAATGAGGTGCGGCGCCTTCGCACATTGCTCGCCACCTCTGAGCAGCAGCTAAGAGAAGCGAGTGCCACCATCACTAGACTCACGCAAGTGGTACGTACACACTAGGAACATTCCTGACCCATATAACGTTTAGAAAACTAATAGTATAGTATAACTAATAGTAATATTATTAGTATAGAGCACAGTATAATAGCTTGATGCCGTGATGCGAATTTTTTTTATGCGAATGTAATCTAATTTACCAGTATAGATCCCCCTGTTCACATTTTCTTATTCGACATATTATATTAGAATAAAATTGCAAACTTTGTAACAATTACCATTAAAAAGACGAAAAAAATGTACCTTTAACTGAATGATTTTGCTTTATATTTTTCATTGACATATTCAAATACAAAGCTATGCATGCATATTACATAAAATTGATGACCTGTTACAAGGAGTATTTATTAACGTGTTTAAATTGGTTGATATGTATGGCGGCCATGACATACGATCTTATCTTATGTGATCATTTCCCTGTTTAAAACGCTTGTCCAACCCACGCCCTCTAGCTAATTACCTCCAACCGTTGACTGAAAATATTATTTGTTCACTAGTGAGACAGGTGTTAAATTCGATCTCTCGCTGGCGTTGGAAAGAACTGTCAAGTTTACGACCTTCAATAATATTTACGTAACTGTATTCTCAAAAACAGACAAAATTATCAGTTTCATTGACAATAAAATTTATAACATTGTTAAGTCAATCATAAATGCAGGACTAGTTAGATTATACAGTATAACATAAAGGTTGGATCAAAAGTCTATCTTTTACACAATTGGCGTATTAGGTGATCAAAGTAATCAAACTCGTCATCTATAAACCATCTAATCGACTGTCGATATTACAGAACTTAAGAGATTACTTTATAGTAAATATAAAGCAACCATAAAGCAAATACATTTGTCACTATTACCATGTTGTTATAAATGCTTATGTCCTTCTCTTGCTAGGCGAATTCATATTTTATTTTTTTAGTTTTCTGTCATACTCTTAGATATGGATTACACATTCTAAGTGAAAAGAACGTAAATTATTTTCATTTGCTCTTGCGTGTAATAGATAGTATATATTATGTTATAAATAATGAATGCGAATATAAACTACTTTTTATGACGGTAACTGCGTAGTCAATAAAATGGTTGCTGCTCATTTGGGACTAATTGTGATTTACTTTGCTATTATTAACCTGTTAGTATATTAGAGCTAGTCAGTAGCGGTTGCCATAAGCTTCTATGTGGATATATATCACATATTTGTTACAACTTGAAGTTAAAAACACAAAATGAGTTCAATGCAAATTTGTTCTTTCCAGAATCAAAATTCATTATCAGAAATCGAAAAAAGGGAAAAGCGCGCCATGGAAAGGAAACTATCCGAAATGGAGGAAGAACTTAAGGTAAAACTCAATTATACATATTTGTTGACAAATACTGTACCTACACATTACATTAGTTATAGACAGACATTTAACACACATACAATTGATTTAAATCAAACCAACGGATAAGGTGCCGGAATCACAAGATGGCGTCCGACTGTCTCTGGACTAAGTTGTAATGTTGGTATTCGTTTTGTAGCAATTGCAAAAACTAAAAGCCGAGAACGAAAGGTTGAGGGCTGAGAACCGCGCGCTAACGCGAGTCGTCAGCAAACTGACCAACTCCGCCTCAAAATAGGTAAATGTGCATAGTTTGCGCTGTCTCATTGACGGCACAGTGCGGCGCGCTATTGTACTATTCGCTTGTTGTTTTCAAGCTCACCCACTGACTATGTATTTAGCCTACAGTGGAACTAAACGCAACATAACACATAACGTAGACTAGTTGATTTGTGTGTGTCCCTAGAATTTTGCAAAAATAATACTTCAGGCTTTTCTTGCGAAGCTTAAATTATGTCAATATCTAACCTTCTTATACGATATTAAATTACCTTTGTTGATTTATTAAAGGAAAACAGAATGTGGTCAGGTGACGTATTTTTTACTATATATAAATACTTGGTTAGTTATATTTGGCTATATGCAAACTTATGGGTTTTTGATAGCGGTCAATTTGTTTTTATGAAAATTTGCTCAAAACTATTTTCTATGATGTCGGTTGTGTGAGCTAGGGAAAACTAGCCAATAGTACGCGCGCTTCAATATTGTAACATTAACCGTGTGTCAGTGAGCATGATTTGGTACGTGTCTAACTTGTGACCAGCGCGTGCACGCGTTCTCCTGCGAGTCGTGTTTTATCAGTGGCCAGAGAGTATACTGGTTTACAATGATCCTTCTTTTTTGTAATACACAATTACCATCGTGAGTTTACACATCAGTAGTCGCTAGCGTAAAATAATCATAGGGATTATCGTTAAGCATTCCTATCAATTATTTAGTAGCGTTAACTAGTGAAATTCCTTTGCGTAAGCTCTTTGAAGGCATAAATCACGAGTCAATCTTATACGGAACGATTTCTTGACATGATCAACTGCTGCAGAGTGATAAAAGAGTTTATATAACTGTGTGTAATCAATAAACTTTTGGAAATATTTGTATTGTATAATCATACAAAATTTAATTTTAATAAATACGATCATTTTCATTGTTCGGAACCCAAGTTAAGAAGCTGAAGCACTTGTTTTATGAAATTCGGAAACAGCGACGATACCACAACACCCAGACCCGAGCAAGTATAGAGTAAATAGTACTTTACTACATTGACCAAGGCAGAGCTCGAACCTGAGACCTCGGAACGGCGTTATCATGAAAACTAGTATGCGAGCCACACGGGAGGTCAATAGAATTATATAAACAACTTAATATTGGAACATTTCAGTTCATTGATAGTTAATATTTTGTGAAGAAGTTTTTTCTCCATGATATAACTTTACTGGCTTGTGCCTCGATAGACGTCTTTGTACCCTATAGATCGGTTTCTGATACTGTATAAGACACGACAGTCGCAGTATCGACTGCAGTGTGTGCATGCGTGTCCGTAATTGCGACGCAGCAACAATATCCATCCATAGAATGTCTTTATAGTTCTACGCAGCGTTTTAAATTCTTCTCTTCCCTCCCTTTTTGTATTAAGTAGGGTTTTAGAACCATATTCGTATACTAAAACTTTTTATGATACTTTATAGAAAGATACATTTTTATTTTTACTTATTCCTCATTATTTTTAGTTAATGGGTACCAATCGCAGCTTATAGTAACAGAATAAGTATTCCTTGTAGCCTATAGTCTTTAAAATTATTATTTCACCTTACACGCTCGGAAAAGAATGGTTTGTCATTCAAATT
Organism: Calamotropha paludella; assembly: GCA_927399485.1. Taxonomy (NCBI): domain Eukaryota; kingdom Metazoa; phylum Arthropoda; class Insecta; order Lepidoptera; family Crambidae; genus Calamotropha; species Calamotropha paludella. The sequence continues at coordinate 22,810,474 of OV656803.1, read as the reverse complement.
CTTTTATTCGCTAGCGTCGAAGTGTTTTAAAATTAGAAACTTTCTATTCAAAGAAAACACACATGGTACATTCCGAATCGTCGATATAGTCTTTATAAGATACACTTAATTCTTATTTAAATTACTCCTGAAATACTTTGTTTTGGTTTTATAAAATTATTTTGGTGCCTTAAATTATAAAAACAATAAAAATAAATATAGTTTTGAATATAGTATTAATTATAAGTATTTTAAATGTATGGTGGGTGAGATTTCTTAACACATGATTGGATTTCGGACCGCACCCGAAAAAGCACTGACAAAGTGATTATGGTATTCTTAGTCAAATCACATGTTATAGAAACCAATTAAAAAAAGATATTTAACATTTCTAATTGTAGCAATTTAACTTTTAATTTTTAAAATAATTAAACCAATTTACCATTTTATTGAAGCTGTTTTTCTTGCACCAAAAATTTTCCTCGTTGAGGTGAAAAATTCAGTGTTTGAAATGGCAGCAATTTTTTTAGCGTCTCGTACCTTTGAAACTCTCGCTTCGCTTAGGATTCTATCTTTTCGGTTCAATCCTAGAATCCTTCGCTTGCTCAAGTTTCAATAGAGGTAACTCGCGGCCAAAACTCAACTATGCAGCCTCGCATAACAAATAACTATTGGTTCAAATAACTGACGCATATGTTAATGGTTTCTGATACTACAGTTGTATTCAACATAATAAATATATAAATTAACACCGGCGTAGCAAGAGTAAGGCTAGATCTAAAATAAAATTCCAATATTTCAATCAGTTTTCCGCTTCGCTCATTTTCTGTGAAAATGATCTGAGTGGGAGAGACGATGAAAGACTAGGAAAATAATCGAGGCTATTTCTAACTTCTCGCTTAGCTTGTGCAAAAGTGAAAAAGTAGATTCAAGGATAGTCTATATTAATAATTATAAAAAAATTGCAATTACTTATTCAATGTCATTTTATTTTATTCAATAAAATTAACAACAAATATCTGACGATATAATCACTATTATTTTGAAATTGATAAAGACACGTGAAATGGGAAAATGCAAACAAGATATTAGAGACAATCGGGGAGCTACTTTTGAAGCCCAGTTTGTTTATAAAAAATTGACACACACACACACACACGCACAAAATGTCAAACTTAAGGTTGCGTAAACCATATACTAAAAACTAGGTAAATGATAATAAAAGCCGTATTTTAACAGCATTGCAACGGTACTGCGTAGGTACAATAAATTTAGACTTTGCGCTGTGCCTGACGCTAATCCGTTGCGGGTTGAGCGTTCATTGCAATACGTCCCACATTGATTCTACATTGGCTAGCCAATTATAAAAATACTAAACAATAATACGAAGATAAAAAAGTATTTATTATTATAGACAATTCTCATCATATCATTTTTAATTATATAGTAAAATATGGAATACGTCATTATTGCAATTAATTATGAGCAACGAAATATCTAATATATAATTATATAATTTTACTATATTCAACCATAATCATAAGTGCTAAGTTTGTGTTTTTAGCTTCCCTGGACTGTTACTTAGCAATACCAAAGTTAAGATTAGTTTTTAAATAAATTATTCACAGAGGTTTTTGAAACTGGTATCTCCAGTCGTTAAGGATTTTCATTGAACTCACTATATTGTAATTAACTGCGAGTTATTGAAATCAATTGTGATTTATATTGGTCATCGAATAATATAGAATTGGATTTCTTTATTTTTGACGTGACAACGTCTTATAAATTGGTTTGCCGGGTGACACTTCAAGAAACTGCGTTACGCTCCGCTCACGTTATGCGCTTACAATGAGAGCGAGTGAGAGGCACGCGTCCCTTCCACTCGGGCATGGTTAGCCCGCCTAAGAGCGAGAGAGACAGACATAAAAAGTGGAAGGGACGCGTGCCTATAAATTAATGTTTTAAATATAATTCTTTGTATAAATAAATGTTTTAAATTGTTACTATTATTTCATCCTTCTTCCTACTATACGAATGAATATTCACATTAAAATTATTTTACCACTCAAAGTCGTTGTCACGTAAAACTTTCGCCCGTATACCGACTTTACAGGCAACCAACCAGTTTTTATAATATAGTTATTAGTATTATGTATATATACATATGTACCGCCGCGAATTCTTCATGAGCAAAATAAGTATTCGGCTTAGTGTTTAAGGCAATTGATTAGCTTATCAAATAAATACATAATATTTGAAAAACCTAAAGCAAATTTAGTCTTTGCGAAGACTTCTCTGTCTTACGTAGGCAGAGCAAGCTGCTGAAAATTTCTTATAAAACGTTTATTCACAGGACGGAGACAAGTGATACAAACAACTTTTAAGCTTATGGATATTTTTAAATCCTTAGAAAGCTAATATCCGCACATGTAACACATTAGTTCTCGATAACTTCACTGTTTCTAATGGCCAACTAATTTTTGATTCAATTAGTAAAGCCGCTTCCCTGATTAATAACATTGTTATTTATCCTGACAATTAGAAATGTTCGAATCGCATTTGGATAAAACGCACGAATATCAAAGCTATCCAAAGTTATTTGAAACCTAATTGATTATTAGTTATTCCTTGTAATAAGACAATTTTTAGTTCATGCCGCATGCAGCAACATTAATTTAAGGAATATTTCAAATATATATGATATTTTTTTAAGTATTTGGCCGATATTTTGAAAACTGGCTTAAAACCTGATATGCTTTTAAAGCCATAGGGGCTTATGAAAATTACACCTGAACAAAAAGAATTAGAATTACAACAATAACCTGTAATTATATTTTTTCTGAAAATGATTATTCAAAAGTCGTTCAAATGTTGTTACACTTTAATATTAATCTTATGATAAATTAATGCACCATATTTCTTTACATTTAAAGTTCCTATTTGAACTCATAAATATTTTGCGATGATACACGTGAAGTGGTAAAATAAAATTTTAGATAATTTTCGATATAACATGTAAATTACTGTGCGCAGAAATCAATGTTTCGCAATTCATCTTTATGCATCTAACTTTTTTATTAGAGTTTAGAGAATGTCCAATAAATTCTGATGATTGATGCTGAAGCCATACCGATTCCTACACAACATCCAGATGCTAGAAAGGTCACTGACCAATATGTAAGAAAGTCAAAAAGTAAAGTTTTCAAAACGTCCAGATGTTAAAAACTCCGCTTTCAATTACTGGTAAGTGTCAGTGTCCACGTTATGATTTGACTATAATACTTGCTTTGCATCTGAACTTCATGACACTTTCAACGATCTGACAGTTTGGTATATACACCTCGGAGTAGACTATTCTCTCCAGTGGTGGACGCTTGGTCCAAGTTTTTGCCCATTTTGCCTATTTTTTGCCCAAAAATGTTGCCTATTTTTTGCCCAAAAATGTATAAAGTTGACCACTACCGAAGAATGTGGATTGTTATATTATTCGATAAAGGATTCAAAGAAAAACTGTGACAAATTATTTATAAGCTATAAATAATTTGTTACATTGCTGCATTTGTATAGGATAAAAGTTTAATCTTCAGATCATAAGGGTTCTATTGAATTGCCTGTGATGATTCATTTTGGTTTGAGGTATTGCTATCTAGCAGTTTGGTTCTCGTGAATACACCCTGGTAGAAATTATTTTATGTTTAATATTTGGTTAAGTAAGTACCCCCTTTTGGCAACTTGGTGTTTTGATTGTTGGTTATATTGGCCACAAACCGTTTTAAACTCTTAGATGTTTTGGTAAATTTATATTATGACTACTGGACGTTTTGGCAACTCTAGATGTTTTGATTATTTTACGTTATATTCTTGACAATTTGATAATACGACATTATGACAATTGTACTAATACACCCCGAAATGGAAATGAAATCTTCTTTTGCTTTGTACATATATGTTGCGTTTGTCATCGATATTATTCTATCACGTCATCGAATATCGTTGGTTGGAAACAGTAGTGCAACATATCAGAATTTTAAGTTTTTGAATGCTTAAATTTTAACGCCGTTTACGCATCTCGTTATCTCAGAACAACTTATTTTGAAATGTTCCACTACTGTTTTCGACGGGCGATAATGTTCTAATGAATATTATATTATAAGAAAAAACTAACTTTCAAGTTAATAAATTACAACATAGTTTTTTCTCAAAAATAATAAGTGAAATTCTTATCCAAGTTGACAGTTTTTTGTTGAATTCCTTTGTGTTATATCCCACTTCCTAGTAATGTAACAGTATTTTTTGGCTATCGTAAACGCAGCCCTTTTGGTATGAGCTCGACGTCTCTGCTTCCCCGCAGTCGCCAGCCGCAACACACTCACAATAACTTTGCAAACAAAGATGTACCTAACAACTTTACTAATAAGACTTATTTTCCTAAATTACAGCACCAACAAGCGCTGCAAGCGGAGAATCAGCGGTTAAAAGACGAGAATGGGGCACTCATCAGAGTCATCAGTAAACTGTCCAAGTAAAAGTGGCTGCGTATCCACTTACTATGCAAATATACCCTTCCTACGTGAAATATACAAATGATTTCACAGCCTTGTTGCCTATATTGTATTAGATTATCACTACTTGACGGTTCGCAGTGTATTGAGTTGGCACAGATTGATAGTTATATATATCGCCATATCCGTCTAGTTTACTCGTTGACGTGCCTTCTTTTTGAAAGTATTATGTACTTATTTTATCGTTTAATGTACTTAGGGACGGCGGGAAAATTATGTAATCGCAATTTGTGCGAATTTATTGCACTATTAACGAATGTATGAATTGCAATTTTTCATTCAATTAAAAGATAATCATGTTGTTGTCAAGATGTCCTTTTGTGTTTATATTTCGGTGTATTCCTAAACGCAGTAAGTGTAAAGTAGGTTAGCCCGTAATGAATTTGTTTTATCGGTGGTATGAGCGGCCGTCATTATTATTTTATGTAGTTATATGTATCTCGAATTACTAATATACATATTATGTAAAGAGTTGTTAAGCACTAGTGAAATGAATTGGAAATGTGATATATTGACTTTGCACACCTGTGGACATGTAAATTGAACTTGTAATTCTTTTCGAAATCATTGTAGCGGTACCTTTTGACCTACAATTTCGATTGATTCGACGTCACCGAGAGAACACCACGCTTTTGTGTATTCAGCGTAATCGGCTAGCATGTTTGTTTCGCTGTGACGTGCGACAGCTTGGGGCCACATGAGAGTTTTATGCGTGCACTAACCGACTATGCATTATTACGTTAGAAGTAAGCGAAAGTGTGATTGATTTTGAACACTTGTTGTTGGAAGATAATTTATATGTTTCAAGAGTTATAATTTTTGGAGTGTTTATTACTGATAAAATGGTTATAGTAATTTTTAACTTGTAAATAAACAGTTTATTCCTTAATCTTGTTAATATATGAAAACAGTACCATTCTAAATAATGTGGCTATTTATATAACCAGATATGTGTTGCGAAAACGTTTACGTTCTTTTTAAATTTTGAATCGTGCGCGCATTATAACTACACTCGGCAGACTATGGCTTTAAATTACGATGATCACTCTTATACAAAACTATCTATCACGCTCAAATGTCGCAAACTTTAAGAGAGACAATACAGACAAGACCACAGTAATACCCGTTCCAAGACTTTCTGCAAAATATTTGGTATTGATGTGCGTACAATCTAACATAAAAAATATTTATATGATTATTTATATCGCAAGTTCTTTGCAATGTGCCATAGTCAATTAAAAATCAAGACGGCCAAACAACTTTTTAAGTATTCTTGAGTTGCGTATCCACTGAACGTTTTGTTAGTCGTCGCCTGTGAGCGAGCTCTCTGTGAGAGCTCAAGCTTTGTTGGTTGAGTATATAAAAGAAATTAAATATGAACGAAAGGGAAGGAAACTGTTACGTGTGCTCAAAGTTGGCGGCTAATAATAACATATTGATTTAATAAATCTGCATGGTTCCGCTTACTGCTAACTTATCGGTGCGCTTCATTAGTATATTGATAAGTCGTGACGTCCTATATAAATGAATAATATTTCTCATCTCTAACTGTGTTCAATTTATCAATATTATTGCTCGTTCTGTTTTTTTTCTTATAATGAACTTAGTAACAAAGGTCTAATAGGAAATGTCAATTGATTATGAACGCTGGTTTTGTCGATGATAATAAAACTTTTATATATATTTCTAAATTCGTACATTTAGAATATAAAATGATGATATCACAATGTCTGTACACAATTTAACACAGAGAAATTATATTTATCAACCTACAAAATAGGCTCTGAAATTCTTATGTCAAAACTAGTTTACTATATTAATATGATGTATTGATTGTCGTTCAATGTAAGTAAGAGTTGTGTCAGAATTTTTCACAGGTATAGATATGAATTGGTATCGATAATATTTATGATTTTTTGAGTTATTAATAATGTTGACAATAATTATCGCATCGTGCCGTGGCTGCTGTTTAAGTATTTCGCCAATGACCGCATTATACGTGCTATTTTGTTATTTTGACATTTAAAATTATTAATTATACGTATCAGCAGTCAATTTTGTGTGAAATAACAATTTAATTGGGTATTGTTTAAAATAAGATTTTGTCATATTGTTAGACAAATGAAATTCACTTTGCAGACCAATAACGATGTCTTTCACGTCAGGTTATTGATAAATAACCAAAGATATTTTCTAATACAGTGGCAACTAGACTAAAGTGCAAAATATTCAAATGCAAACACTTTGAAAGAATGTAAGGCAACGTACATTTATACACGTAGAATGAACTGAAATCAACGTGTTTCCTACAAAATGAAATGACGATATCTGTCAAACATAACTTTTGAACATAAACATTCAAAAGTCATGTTCCAGTTAGTGCATTAGGATTCGGCGGCTAAAGTGCAATTGCAGTCGTTAGAACTTAAGTTTCTGCTTTGTGTCTTTGATTCCAATCATTAAACTGGATAAAGCTTGAAGTTAACAATCTCTTAATCGGCGTAGATACGTGTACGTTTACCTTTAAGTTATTAGGGCAAAATTATATTGCCTTATGCTTTTAAAGTGTACTGTATTTTAAACCGAAAATGCAGTATGATAATTATTTCGCAATAAATTCCTATCATCGAAAATGTTTTGTAATAAAAATTAATACAATAATATATACGTATAATAAGAATAATTATATGAATTTATAAAATGGTTTGTAAAAGATTATATAATGTTTCAATCAGATAAGATAGGTAGGCGGCGAACGGTTTTCAAAAACTATTGTAATGTATAAATTTATAGTCTTCTTTAACTTAGCGGTCTAATTTCTATCATTGACAATTTATTTATTTCCAGAGATAAGAGTTAATACAATAAATTTCTTCTTTAATTTTTTTTTTCATTTCATCCTTATTTTTTTTTATAGTTATTTCAAATACTTCTGTCGTTAACAAATTTTAGGACTTCCATTTATATCTTCCAATATATAAAAATCTCGTGTCACAGTCTTCGTTATCGTACACCTCCGAAATAGCTTGACCGAATTTTTTGAGCTTTTTGTGTATATTTGTTGGGTCTGAGAATAGGTAGGTCGTAGGTTGTATTTTATACCCCTAGGTGATAAGAGATGGCCCTCTAATCCACGCGTACAAAGTCACGAGCAACATCTAGTTTTAATATAAATAGTTACATATTGAATCTTTCTTATATATAACAAATTCGATATTAAAACTGAACTTCAGTATTCCATAATACACAATATCTTATTGTATTTGTCATTTATTTCACTACTGTTTTATATGTTGTTAATATATATCTTGGCCAATAAATATTGTTACAAGTAAAAAACGAGAAAAGTGATGCTAGAATTGTAGTTCGTAGCTGATTTATATCGACAAAAATCAAGCATTCTTGCAAATGAAAATACAGAAATAAATATGCTAATATATATTAAAGTGAAAACAATAGGGCGTGAAACCTATATTGCGTAGACCTCATTTATTCCACAAAAGTCTGATGTAGCGTTTGTATTTCAAAGCACACATCGCCAGGACCGGTTACGTCCCTGGCTGCTATTCTATGACTCGGTGAACCTTAACCGAGGCTGGAGAGTTTAGAGGCGTCCAACAGCACTAGGTACATGATCTATACAGCTGAAAGCCGTAGTGAATCTACATATATCGGTTCGGTAACTCCTTCAGGGGAGATCCGTGCGTCTAGAAATCTACTACAATGGCTAACTACTCTGCTAGAGGCCATAATTCTGTTTGCGCCGTATCTGTTATCCGCAACTGACAAACATTACGCATAAAAAAGAACCGAACCGCCGTTACCATTTGTTTTATTTGATCTATTGTTGGCTTAGCGATGTCCCTAGGGTAACGTTATCAAAAAAGTTTTTTTAAATGTCAAAAGTGTTGCCGCAGCATCACTGATTTTGGGGTTATGGTTATAACTTGGGATAAATAGACCTTCATGTGCACGAGAATAACTTTATTCAAAACTGGCTTAAAGTAGTTTCAAAATAACTCAATACATTTTAAATAATTTAATGAAATATAGAAAAAATATAGTTTTTTCGCTATAAGTGAAGATTATTGTTTTCCTTATGCGTAATGACTAAACGCTTTGCGAAATAAAATAAAACCATTATCGTGAAATTAACATTAACCTACAAAGCAGTCTCTCACGATCAAAGAGGATCTGTTATGAGAACTAGTCTACAACATACCGCGCATTGCGAAATCAATATCTTATTAATATATAATATATTTAAAAATTCAAATTATCATTTTTAAGTAAAATTGAATTAAACATGTTGTGTTTATTTTACGGCGGTAACTACCAATAATACATATCAAGTATTTGTCAAAGTCATCATGTGCGAAGATCAGTGGTGGTGTGTGGTCGATGGTCCTATGATGGCATGACAAAGCTTTATTTTTGTGAGTAAAATTTAAGAGTTTAAATTATATTATGATGATTATTGTCTTGGAGTACGTAGTGAATCCAAATGACATACTTTTTATTATTCATGGTAAGTTCCTTACATGAATTTTTGTCAAGGATATTTGGGTTCGGACAACCACCAGGCATACCGCCTTGCGTATGCGTCACTATAGTCCCCGATGCTGTCATGATGAATATTTATATTTATGATATTTATTTATGCGTTGTGGAATTAAATACGTACTCGATAATCTGACGGCTGATATTAAAGTTAATAGAAGTGGTTCCACCCTTCGCTGGCCGACAATATTTTAACGTGAATACTTGACCTAAGTATTTATTAAGTAGGCAGTTTTCAAAAACACTTTAAATTATATTTAACTATCCACAGCACTTAGCTTTGAAGTTGTAAGTTGATTGATTGATTTATTTATTCTATCACGAGGACACCATAATTAATTAAAGTGGATTTATATAAAACAGAGCAGTGTCTACGGATATATCAAAGAAAATGTACGTCATCAAATAATTATGATTTAGTGCTCATAAATAAAGCCCAAGACGTTTGTTCAAATTTTCATCATTTTATCTGCTTTGCTAGTGAAACATTCTCGTTGAAGCGAGCTCGCACATATATGGAGAATTGGTATTAGGTATTGGTTGTTTCGTGTAAGAGAAACGTCGAAAGGAACCGAGGATAGTGTGCCTTATATCGGTCGAAGTGGCAGAAAGAAAGTAGAACACAGACAATATGTCTTGAGACGGATAATTTAAGTCAACCTTGCAAATATGTCATGTGCGGGTTAGACGTTATTCGCTATTATTCTTAAGGCAAAGAGTAAGTTTGTTCTGTCTTGTCTTAATTTCTTCTCAACCTATTTATAACCCGTAAGTTACAGTTTAAATAAATCCACAACCTGATTAATGGTTATTTATTTATTTATTTATTTAATCAGTACTGCCACATGGTACATATTAATACATTGTTAATTAAATATACATTGTTCTTTGTCCGATATGCACCACAGTTAAGGCGTACATAACATTCATTATATTACACAATCATCATCAGAAATATAAACAAAAATATAAAAAAGAATGAATTAAAAAGTTAATAATAAAATTAAAAATTCATGAGACATTATTGGGAAACAAATTACAAATATCATCATAAAAAAAATAAAGCACATTACATAAAAAATACAGTTACACACAAAATTATAATAAAAATAAATAAAACACAATGATTAACACAAAGCATGACTAGTCAAAGCTATTCAAAATTTTTTTCTTAAATAGATTAAAACCATCGCCAAACACATCGAGATCTTCAATTTTATTTGTTAGGAGGTTATACGTGTTACAGATTCGCGCCAAGGGTGATGACTGACTGCCCAGATTTGTCCTCGCGAATGGAAGGGCAAATGTCTTGGCCAACCGATGTCTCGGGTACCTATACGGGACAGACAAAGATATGCGTGACAAGAAACTGCTACAGTGCGCTTGTCCATTTAAAACTTTATGCAGAAAACAAACGTCAAACAAAAGTCTACGATTACGAAGACTGGTCAATCCAAATTTAGTAAGTCGCTGACAGTACGGTTGCCGATGAGAAAAACCACTACAAGAGAAAGCAAGATATCGAGTAAAGGCTCGCTGTATGCCTTCGACTCGCTGTGAGTGCAAAGCGTACAAAGGATTCCAGACCGAGGAGGCGAATTCAAGGTGGCTACGCACTAGAGCATTAAACAATAAAATCTTGGTGCTGGTGTTCTTAAATCCTTTGGTATTGCGTTTGACAAAACCTAACATTTGCGCTGATTTTGTTACAATTGAATCAACATGTAAATTAAATTTCAGTTGGCTGTCAATAACAACACCAAGGTCACGAACAGATTTTACTTCAGCCAGGGTTTCGCAACCTATTTTATATTTAGTATGTAAGGGTTTTCTCTTTCTGGAATATTTGATATGAAAGCATTTATTAATATTGAGAGCCATGCCGTTAGTTTGCTAACCCATGCTGCAATCCCATCAAGATCATTCTGGAGGAGTTCAGCATCACGAGGCGTGGCAATCTCTCTATATATTTTTAAATCATCAGCAAAGATCGAAACCCTACTATTATTAACGTTAACTGTTATATCATTGATAAATATCTGAAAGAGTAGTGGTCCCAAATGCGATCCCTGGGGGACGCCTGTTTCAGCGAAATACCAATCAGACCGAAACCCGCCTATGACAACACGCTGAGGCCTTTGTTTTAAATAAGAATTAAACCATCTCAACAAAGGACCACCTATACCAAGAGCGTTCAATTTATTGACCAGTACAGAATGATCGACTCTGTCAAAAGCGCTCTTGAAATCAGTGTAAATAGCATCTACTTCAAAGCCTCTATCAACCGCTTCTGATAACTCTGAAACAAAGGGAACTAAGTTAGTATTGACAGAGCGGCCAGTCGTGAAACCATGTTGGCTATCAGAAAGACGGCTTTTGATAAAGTCAGAGATAATTGGGCACAAAAGAGCCTCGAAAATCTTTGCGAAACATGAGAGAATCGAAATGGGACGGTAATTAGACACACAAGCATTGTCACCCTTTTTGAAAACCGGAACGATTCGAGCCTTCTTCCACTCTTCCGGAAAAATTCCAATTTCAAGAGATTTATTGAATATAACTTTCAAAGGCAAAACCAAACCATGCATAGATCTCTTTATGAATAATGGAGGAATAGAATCAGGACCAGCACCCTTATTTATGTCCAGCTTTTTAATTATTTTTAAAACGTCTAATTCAGTAAATTTTAGTCGCGCCATATAATTGTTATCATTTTTAAGGGATAATGATGCAATACTGTTAGCGTGATCTGAGGAGTACACTGATGAGAAGTGACGGGCAAATAAACCGACAATTTCTGAACCAGTCTCGACTATGACATCATTTAAATGGACTTTCGCAGGAATGGAGCTGCCGCCACGTTTTCCTTTAATAAAACCAAATATTTTTTTTGGGTTCCTAGAAACATCATCCTCTATTCTTTGCATATAATCCCCGTAACACTTATCATGCAGCTTGTGGAATCGAGCTCGCAGTAGTACAAACTCAGCCTGGTCTCTAGGATTATAATATTTCAAATACCTCCTTCTTACTTTATTTTTTTCTGACAACACTTTAATAAGAGCCTGACTATACCAGGGAGGGTATTTCGTTTTAGATATCATACGCTTCGGCACGAATCTGTCCCTAATCTGATTGAGAATATTGTAAAATTTAGAGATCATCTCATTAACATCACAGTTGAAAAAACATTGATTCCAATCTACTGATTTTAAACTATTTAAGATATTGTGATAATCAGCTTTGTAATAGTTGAAAACGGAATCCATTCTCTGTTTCAACAAATCTGTACTAGAACACGGGATATTGACTAGCAGCTCAGGGTGTATTTGGTATCGCTTGCTTAACAATTCAAGAGGTTTTGTGACATAAGCATTATCAATACTACTAATGACCAAATCCAGATGTCGATCATCACTATTACTAATGTTATTAAGTTGGTACAAATTATTAATACACAGAAAATCGACAAACGTGTATCCCAGAGTAGACCCGTAATTAGAAGGTAAAATTTTGTTATATTTTTGCTCAAAATTCCAGCGAATAAAACTAAGATTAAAATCACCAACTATTACAAGATCGTCAGAGTGGCTTAAAGCAATTTCAACACTGTTTAAGAATTGCCTTACAGACTCCAATTTAACTGGTGGTGGTAAGTATACTACACAAATTATTAAAGACTTAATGGAATAATTGATTTTAACTCGTAATTTGACCCAAACACATTCAGAGTCACCTTCCAAATTTACTAAACGACTAGAAGGGATTTCACGCGAAACAGCAAGAAGAACTCCACCACCGTCTTTTTTGGTATTCTCTGTACATAGCCGATCTTTGCGATATACAACATATCTATCATCAATTATTTCTGCAGATGATATTCTGGAATTGAGCCAAGTCTCAGTGAAAGCTATAGATTTATAATTGCAGCCAAGAATATTATTATAAACTTCATTTGTTTTTGTACGCAGTCCCTGAACATTCTGATAATATATGTCTAACATTCTTAAAAATATACACAACATATCATTCACAGTAATACATAAAAATAAAACATTAAGTTATTAATTTTAGTCCCTCAAGTGATTTTATCAAAATAGCCTGACTACTTTCATTTTTTCTTACGTATATACGGCCATTCCGAACCCAAACAAATTTGTATGTCTTTTCTTTGGCTTTTTTCCGTATCGCTGCATGCAAGGATTTGGTTGCAGGACTAAGGTGCTCGTTGACATAGACAGGACTGCGTGGGCCTCCAATACCAAGGTGATGTGACGCCAACTTTTCTTGTGAGTTTTTCTTATTAAATTTTGAAACTGCCGCAAGGACAGCATCACGCTGGCGCATATTTCGTAGTTTAACAATGACTGCTCTGGGTCTTATATCATCTTTGCGCAATTTAGCAACCCTTGTGACGTGCTGAATGTCATCTGCTGATACAAGATTGTCAACTACTTTCGTGAGATGTATCACTGTTTCAATCAAGTTTTCGGACCTATGCTCTGGGATTCCATTTATTTCAATATTATTCTCTCTCATGTGTAATTCAATTGCGTTTAGTCGGTTGGTGAGGTCCGCAACAGATGATGTTAATTGCTCGTTATCTGACTGCAATCTGGTGATTGTGGTTGTTTTTTCATTTAGTAATGCTTGCATCTCTTCAAATTTTGTGTTAAAAAAGATATCGAATCATTGAAACTTGAAATCTGGTCCTTTAGGCCTCTCAATTCATTTGAAACAAACTCTGTCATCGTGAGTTTAAGGGTCGCGGCAAGTTCTTGTTGAATGATTTTTCGTAACGTATCTTCAGACACACAGCAATGACCACCCTGTGTTGTCTCAGTCTTCTTCGGTCGCAAAGTAACATTGCTATTACTGGGAGAATGATTATCAGGACTCTTGAGATTGTCACCTGAAGCAGACTGTGTTTGTCGAATGGGCGTGTTTGTATTGCCAGTTTTAGGCATTTTACTGTTGCACTCAGGGCATTTCCATGCATTTTTATGAGATGCATCCATAATGGCAAAACGTTTAAAGCCAATATTAGCACAATCGACATCGTATTTAAGTTTGCAGACGCAACATGTCATATGTTCGTTTTTCCTAGGTATCGGATTACGACAGCCCGCACAAATAATATTAGTAGGTGCCATAGCGATTACCTCCAAAATGAGGTTTAAAAGTTTGTCATAAATACAACACGGCAACCACAAAGTTTATAATTATAAGCCACGTTAAAAAAAAGCAGGAATTTAAATCTAATATAGCGGTATATTACAAAATAATTGAATTTGAGAAAAAAAAAATGAATAAAAAAAGGTTAAGCATATAAAACAAAAAGTTCAAAAAAAAAATCTTTCTTTTCTCAATCCGAGGATCGAACTCCAACTTGTCATGTGAATAGTTCATTTATTTACGTTCTACCATAGTAGCGATAATTTCGATGACGAAAATTCACATATGATTTTACGTTGAGTTATGTTTGTTCAAGCTTAGCCACTTATACCGTTATGAGTTTTTTCATGAATACCGACCACACTCGCTTTAAAAATCAATAACACACGTTTACACTCAAAAAATGCACATTCAAGTTTTTTTTAATTATTATTTCACCATAACAGTATCTTCGGGAATGTCTTTATAAATAAATGAACCCAGAACAAGCGTTTTGCAAACATAAAGAAGCCAAGTTCACACACTGCACGTAAAAGAGTTCGACCTCAGTAATGTCTTAATATTTATAGGAGATAACACTTGTCCACAACAATTACCGCTAAAATCACTGAACTATAACAACAATACGATTAAACACGAAGATGCTACTTTTTTAATCATATTAAAATGCAGAGACGATGTGATTATGACAGCAGCGCCATCTAGGATGATGGTTATTGATTATTACTTTATGTTCACTTCAAAGTTTAGACGTTCAATTTAGACTTTTGTTTTGTAAGATTTTATGTTTTAAGAATTTTCACTAGATTTCTTTCTGCTTCCTAAGGGAGTGAATGATGTGAGGTGTGAATTTAGGTAAAGAAAAAAAACTGTGAAGATGGTATAGGAAATTTTGTAAATATGTAATACTTGATGTGATAGATCTAATATAGGTACCGACCGATCCACCCCGAAAATGTTGCGATTGATTCGTAAGGCAATAATAATAACCTGTTGTGTTAGACTATGTTCACACGGCAGCTATTCGATTCGATTTTTTCACGTATATGACAATCATTTACTCGGCGAATTTTCCATTCTTTTTTAACGTTCTTTGACAAGCAACCACGTGATGTTTTAAGCTGAAGCGCTCTAATTCGATACAGGCACATGTGCATGTGCTTGTATCGAATTTGAGCGATAAGTCTGTTCGTTAAAATGATACAATATGTACGCGAAATGAAGCTTAGTGATGAATAAAATTTTGAGGTTTTCTCTTCTTGAAAACAAGATTCTATCCCACAGATAGAGAGTGAACAATTTTTAAGTTTTAATATACTTTCTGCTGGCATTACTCAATTCGATAAACTTCATGAACGCTTTATGGGAAATATTATGTCGTCTGACACGTTCGATTCTTTTATGTTAAGGTAAGGTTATATGTCATAACATTTATTTTTCATCAGTAGGTACTTTAAAATATTATCAAAATTTCATCTACGGTTGTTTTGCATGATTGAGCAAAAGACATTTTTTACGTTTATGTTATCGCTTGTTACGATGGGAATAAATTATATTCTTTGACCGAATTAGGCAATCGGAATCAATTCAAAACGGTTTCGGGTTCAAGTCCCGAAAGGGATGTTTGTTTGATGAATACGAGCATTTGTACCTGTGGTCATGTAATGACAGCACCGCCACCGGCCCTGGCGATCGCAGGGTACTAGGTGGTGGAGAGTGGACCCCGGCGATAGATAGACGGCAAGGCGCGACGATAGCTCTCTTGCCTCACGACCGCGCATCTCATTGTCAGGTTACATTTTTCTACTGTCCACAATATTTTTACTTCTTCCCATACTTTTATAAACTGAGTCATGGGTATTTATATATATTTCTATGAATATTACTTATTTATGTATCATGTATGCCTATTTGTAACCCGTCCATAACACAAGCCCCACAGTGTTTAGTTTGGCTTAGGCAAATTGGTAATGTAACAAATAGAATTATTATTTATACTGTTAAAGAAAGGTTTATATCTTCTTCTGTGCAGTGGCCAGTGGTATCGAACTATAATTATTGGTGTTGATATAACTGCCTTACTAAGTGCATTTGTAAATTGTAACGAATGATAAGGAGTCATATAGAATAGAGAGACAATGAGTATCTATTAGTAGGTACAGTAAAGATCAAATTGAAAATTTTAAATAGACATGGTTTTCATGCCCAATCAATATACAATGTAAAAACTGTACCTGTACCTCGAAAAAAATTACTGATCTTTGATCGTAACAAAATACGTCATCATATTAATTTTAATTAACAAAGATATAAAAAAGGTCTTAACATAAACAAAAGTCCAGTTTTGAAGGAAAAGTTAAGATTTATCAGATTGTTTTTTATTGTGGTTTATTACTTTTCGTAGATATGTACACTACTGAAAAGTAACACAAAACTGATTTAATAAGAATAGTGCAATTTTTACGTAACTACAATAAAATAACTCTTTTTGTAGCAAGTATTTAGTCAGTCCATGATTCAGCTAAGAAATTCACTTCCGTTTTTGCATATACTTGTGAAATATTGTTGTACCTATATCTTTATTCGGATGGCTACTGTATGCCATATTTATATATATGTAAAGTCATATGCCTTAAGTTTAATTGGAAATTATAAAACATAAAATACTCCCATCTATCAGTTCCCCAGTTTTCAAAATATCTCTTCGCGAGTTTATAGTCTGCGGTCTTATAAGAACATTGGTGTCTACATACTAATGCATACATTTATATCCATACTTTACTAATTCTTGTTCTGACTTTATGTCTAATTTAATATAAGCAGGTTAATATGTTAAATGGTAGTTAATGTGTATATAGATTTGTATATTTATATAAATGAAAGTGTTATGATGTCTTGATATCTTGTCAATTTTATATAATAAAGAGTTAGTATAAATTGTTATTTTAACACTACCTGATCTGATCACAAAGTGATGCATCCTTTGCACAGACTGTATAAGGTAAATAAATACTCTTCACATGTAAAAAGTCATATCGAGGTGTCATTAAGCGCTAAAATGCATCTTAATAATTCTTTTCTAATTTGGAATTTAGTGATGTGCACATTCCTTTTTTGTTGTAATTTTTCATGAAACTACGATTTGCTTTAAACTTTGCGAAAGCACCTACACTTGTTTGGTTTACCTAATGGATGTGCGGGAGATTGAAAATTAGTGGACTGTATTGTGGTGCGAGAGAAAATTAATGTCGACAACAAATATGAGAAAATTAATGTCGACAACAAATATGAGAGAAAGATGAAAGGGGCATGACCGCCACGTCGTGGGAGATGCTGGAGGCCGCCGAGATCGTCCCTGGGCATTGCTGGTCCTTATTATTACGCATAGGAACCCACCGTCACATAAAACTATAGTTTGTTGAAGGGGTTTGCGGATAGGCCACTAATTCAATTTAATATTTCGGAACTCGAAATATTAAATTGAATTAGTGCACGCGCGCGACCTACCATTAGTTTCTTGCGGTATGATTGGCCACCAATAGCTAGCGCAGTCGTCTCGCTCTTCACTCGATATGCGAGACAAGGTATGTGCGAAAGGGAAATGGAATAAATGGTGATGAGGCTAGGAGTGTCGGCCAAACTAATAAAAATTACAAAAAACTTGCAATAAATAACGCGGCACTTTTGAATTTAATACTGGCGCAACCACCTAACCTAACGGTAGTAATAAAAATGCTCGGGTTTTAAATAGTTGCTTCGTTTGTCTATCTCGGCATAATCTTCCTTTTATCTTCTGATGGGTTTCTTAGTGTTGAATAAGTATGAGGGTTATATTAAAATATTTATTCAACGACATACTTTTAAGATAAGTAATAGGTATAATTGTACATATAAAAATAACAAAAATATTTTGGATAAACGATTATGAAATTAAAGAACAACTAGGCACATAAAATTCTACGAACTATTGTCCTTTTTAGTGGAATTACGATGAAATTTCTTACTAAATTTAATTAATCCAATAGTATGAAAAAATATATTTTTATCAAGTTTACGCAATAGATTTACCAACTTAATAATTTCAGTTACTCTTCATGTGACTGGATATCGGATAACAGCGTATTTAGCGGGTGGTGATGGGTATTTGGTTAATTATAATCTAATTAAATATAATTTTATTTACAAAGTTCAAAACTTCATAGTTACCTAAATAAAAAAAACCTATAACGAATTACACAGGAGGTGTATATTTTAAAACGCATTTTGCACTATTCACGCACGCATTATTCTTTTCTTTACCCATTTCTATTAACACATTAATCCTTCAAAATATACTATTTAAAATTGCGTCTAAAATGTACACCTCATGTACAGTCAATCAATTTGATTCCCAGGCTACCAAGAAACAGTATGGCTTTAACTGCCAGAAAATTACGTTTCGAATTACAAGTCCCACGTCACAATTGACAACTTAGTAGTGAACTTGTGATAAGCTTCTAGATTGACCTTGGAATCTGCGTGGTTCTGATAGCAAACTCTTCCGACTTTCAATCTCAAGTTTTCATCGTTAAGGTCTTATCGTTAAGCTTAAGATCGGGAACTTAATATTGCCAACTTATAATTTTGTAAAAATTAAGTTTAACATTCAGATTGTTTACATTTATTATTTAAGAGTCACTTTAAGGTTTTGAAAAATTGCTGATTAATAAAAGTAACTAATGTAATTTGTAGACTATCACACGTTTCATTACTGATCAGTCAAAGGCAAAAACCGTAGTAGAATTGCCATTCTGTCTGAAATGGTCAAAATTTTATATACAAATGGACACTGTAAGAGAAAAAGAAGAGTTTTCCTGTCACCTATATATATATTTTCAATGAAAACATAGCTAAACTTATATAATGTTACCAAAAAAATAAACTCCAAATCAGAATTCGAACGTTGTTGAAAAGCAACAGATGCATTGCTGTTACATTTATTGTTATAATATAATTTTATTGGTTCCTACATCGATAGGCAACGTTCTCGTTAGGAGCCATTTTTTTAGTACCGAGTTTCGATTTCAATAGCTATTTGTTCATAGAATTGGCCCCTTATACAACAGAAACCTTAAATTTCTAGGAACAATTTCATAAATCTATTAATCTTATTGTTATTCTAGAAAATATAAAAAGCAACGGCAGTACATATTATTTTGGCATCAATCCTACTACTCAATTAACTCTAATATGACATACAACAATAAATATAATTATAATCGTCTTAAATAAGTGTTATTTGTTTATAATGCTATTTGTTTAATACTTTCGGTTCAAAACTTATCGTATAAAAACATTTTAAAATACAAATTTAAGGCACTACGACACTAATTATGTTATAAATCAGCTTATTAAGCTATTCGCATGTGGCAAACGTTAGAACAGAATAGATAAGAAAGCGTTCCCAATAGTGTAAGTAGTAAGTAGAATATAATTCATCTCCAAGTTGATCTTTTAAACTGAAAGTATTATAATGAGCATTTTAGTCCTTTGCAAAATGTAAAATTTCTTTATACAAGCTGATATCACAGGTACATGTATAAGTCCAAATCACTGCATGATTATTGATTCATTATATTTAATATGCTTTACTCCGTGACGCAGCTATTACTCGACTTACAATATCCTATTTATTTCTCTTATTTCTAATTCCCTAATAGGTTTTACTTTCGTGCAAAGGACTGCCCTATATAACAAATTAATATTTATTTCTAAAATTATTATTCCAACTCATTTACATCTTTGGTTCAATACCTAGTAAGGGTTGGTGATTACTGAGAACACAGTGTTTTTTTTGTAATCCTCGAATGCTTTGAGCTTAATCTATCTACATGATTACTATTGTTTTGTTTTAAACACTCATGCTTTAATGAGAATGGTAACGATTTCGAAAGAAATTTTGTTACGAGTGTCTAGAAATTTAGGTAACGTCTTAGCATCTTTGCAGGAACATCGTTAACCAATAAAGTAAATTGACTGATTTTTATGACACTAAACATTAAGTTTCGATCGGTTATCGCTTTTAGTGACAAAGTCCTTCGAGCCGGATGGCCCACTTTATTTTTTATTGTGCCGTGCAGAAATTTCAGCGTACGGCAACTCCATTGATGGTGACTACAGCGCTGGGTCCCGTAGGCTCCGGTTCGTAGGCTGAGTCGGTGTCGCTCCTCCTCCCGTAGGCGACGTTGTCCGCAATCCTCTCACTGTACGGTGAGTCGTAGACGTTGTCGCTCACGTGGTCGTAGATATGCCTGCCATTTGTGTCATGTAGAGTCGCGTAACTCATGACTGCAGCATTTTGGTCTTCTTTCCTCTCGGCGCCTTCGATATTCTCAGTGTTTTTCACAGGCGTTGCTTTACGTCTATACGAGAAAGAAAAGGCGGTTATTTTTCCGTAGCCACTAAAACATAATAGTACGCTGTTCACTGAGAGGAGAAAGTAAAAGCGCCCGAGATCTGAAATCGGCCTTTCTCTTGACACAGTCACATTACTTGTCACAGTGTTGGACCGCAATGAACTCTGAAACTACTTAACCTATTTTGCAGATTTGTTCCGACTTGGGACATCAAATAGGTTTAATTTTAATTTGCAACACAGATATTCGATTCAAGTTTTCAATTCAGTGAGCATAAGACGATTTTAGTTAACGGAGCCTCCTCCACTTTTCTCATCTTTTGAATTTTAGTACCATTGTTGCTCGTGAACACACTGTCAATATTTAAAAAACCTTATAAAAACATACTATGCGCGCCCGGTGCGCATTATTGGATGTTAACTACGTCTGCATTATTATTATAATATTTTAAATCGGCTACCTAATTAGTGACATTATAACTACATGGTAGTATTTCGTCTAGAAGGAACGTGTTCCAGAAACTTACAGTCTCAAATAGATAACTCCAAGCAGCATCAGGAGGAATAAAACCACGCCGCATCCGACTCCCACGCTGAGGGGCAACGTCCCATTCTCTGCTGCTTCATTAGTCGCCAGTTCACAGCTCGGCTCTTCGCCGGACCATTTGCCGTCATCCATGCACTTCCTTAGGAAAGGTCCCACGCGTTGGAACTGAGGCAGACAGTGGTACTCAATAGAACTTCCGAATAGAGTCGAGCCGTTTGATATTATGATGCGTCCATTTTCGATCTGACCAGGAGGTTTGCAGTCAATTGCTGGAAAAGAAATGAATTTTGTGTTTTATAAACTAGTATCAACTGTTTACCACCAAATAGAATCAAAAGCATATACATTATTTATTCTATTTTAATAATCAGTGTTACTCAAATATAATATATACCAACAAACAACAAAAAATTAAGCTTATCTAGATCAAAATTGACTAATTTTGCAGCTTTAAACTAATGTCTTGTGGAGTATTAGTAGACGGAGCCGCCCGTATAGCGGATTGCGCGCCGCTTTGTATATCGCCTCAGACAGATTTTATGATTATTGTTTCCTTTGCAGTTATTAAAAAGAGTTACATATGATCTTACACGTTCAAATACTTAAAAATAAGGTGACTGGTTTTTGTTAAATTTAAGAAAGATATTAGTAGAAAACATTATGGATAAGATTATGATAGTTTAAATTACAGCTTTACTAAGATTTCCATACAAACATAGTATGAAAATAAATTGAAAAACAATTTTGTCGTTTTCGAAAGCATTTGGAAAATGTTTGCTACTTACTCTAAAACTTTACCTATGTATCTTCTTTAATTGAATCAGTCTTGTTATATAAAAGTTTGTATGTACAATCGCGTGTGTTAGCGAGTTTAGGTATTATTTCGATTTCAAATTTATGTAACAAGTTTTGTGCTCAAACCTTCTTCGTAGACTAACTCATCATTTATGTTTCGGATTAAGGTTTTGGACCAAACCAAAATGTCCGTTGCAGATCAAAATTGAGCTTTTGAAGTAATCTTGTACCGCCTACGAGCTGGTAATATTATTATTTTAAGCAAAGTCTTGTGTGTTGGATACTCACGTATACAGACGGGCGGTGCTCCCTTCCACTGCCCCTTGGGCAGACAGACCTTGGTCTGGTTGCCCTTTAGGCTGTAACCCCTTTCGCAGCGGTAGTGGGCCTCGCCCCCTATACTTAACGTCGAGGTTGCCACGTGCAAGCCCACGCTGCCTTTGATTTGAACCGAAGGATCGGGACAAGTGATTTCTAAAAAAAGGTAAAGTTGTAGTCACTCGTTTATAATGTAATGTTTAAAGAAAAAACTGATAAAGTTCTAAATGGCTATGCCATTATCCCGCTGGATCTCATAGCCATGGCTGCCATCACTATTGCCGTCACCGTGGGCAATTTGAGACGTGTTTATGACCAGTGAATATAAATGTTGACTGGTTTATAAAATGAACTAAGCTCGCCTCTTTGCACGAGTACTAGGTGTATCAAGGTACTTTATTTGTAGGTACCTAGGCGTACGAACGTCGTTTGTTATAATAACAACAAAGGTTGCTGCTAAGCAATTACAGTTCCTAAACTGAAATAGTAAAAAACAGATTCTTTGTGTAAAATTTGTTTTTGCAGTAAATGCAACTGGTAAACTTAAACCTTATCTAAGTTTCATCTAAATCGTTTTCGAAATATGTAAAATAAATTCATATACAAGAAGAATTCGTTTAAAATAATTTGATTTTTCTGAAAAGTCTATAAGCTTGAAGAAGAGCCTAAATTACCATTTAGCGTATATATAAAAGCGTTAATGTTGCGTAGCGATAAAGATCTTTGGATGCAGTACATTTCGAGGAGCTTTCTTAGAACATGTCAGAATGTGGTTGGCTTACCTTTACAAACGGGTGCCTCCGAGCTCCACGTGCCGTTATCCTGGCAGAGCCTTCTGGAGACGCCGTTCAGCTGCCAGTGCTCTTCGCACTCATAAAGAGCTGCCGCTCCATAGTAAGTAGCATTAGTAGCTAACGTTACCTTACCGTTCTCGATCCGACCGGGGTTACCACAATCCACATCTGCCATGAGCAAAAGTATTTGTTTAATTTTAATCAACCTATCAAGTAATGAAAATATCGGAGTGAGATCATGCGACACCAAAAGAAATAATGTTTTTTAAACCTCCAGATTTATAAAATTCCTTATTTAAATTATATAGACTTTAAGTAATGATGTAACTTATTACACCAAATCAATAATTCGAATAATTTTTCCGTCTTTTAGTAATGATAAATATCCAACAACTCGCAACAATTATTGAGTACCAAACTAAGCGGAGCTTGTACTATGGACGAACAGTGGTCGTTGTGTGTTAAGTACCAGCAATTATAACTAAGTCATGGTCGTTTATATATATTTCTATAAATATATCATCTATGTATGTTATACTATGTGTTACCTTAGTATCTATAACGCAAGCCTTACAGTGCTTACTTTGGGCAAGCCTAATTAGTGTAAGGTAAACAATGTTATTATTATTATTTAAAAACTATGACTTGGGATCACGTGCTTATGCTCATCACACAAACATATGCTTCCATCCTTTCTAGGTCCACCATCCAGGTGCTTCCATCCACCATCCTTTCTAGGTTCGACTCCTGGTTGGAACCAGGAGTCGAACCTAGAAAGGATGGTGAAGTAGACAGGATCGCTACCGTTCTACCAACCGGTTGCCACTTTATTTCAATTAACATCCAGATGGATAACATAAGTAAACTTTAACATTCGGTGGTAAATGGTATCCCTACGCTAAAGTTTACAATGAAGTAATGATAATCTAAAACGTATCTAATGTAAAACCAAAGTGCACATATTCATGTTATTTAATTCCTGTTGATATAATTTTTGTAATTTGTTTCAATAAAATATTATCGTCTTTTATATTAAAATTATGTGTCATTTTAGTCTGTTCATACATACTTTTAAGAGTGTTCATGCTTACATTGACATTTCGGTGTTACTCCACTCCATTGCCCGTTATCCTCGCAAGTAGATAAGCTCTCCCCAACCACTTTGTAACCACGTTCACATCTGTCAAAGACAAACGACAGTCATGTTAAGTTTGACTGGTAGAGAATACTTTAAGCTTTGTAGTATTGCTATATGGTAATCAATGAAGTTTTATAATCAGACAGCCCAGGCTCACTCCGCTACAATTATTATTAGAGTGCATAACATAGCGTTGCCACAGGGGAAGACTAAAAAATCAGAGCAAATTTATAAAAGTCCTGATTTTGGAATTAACTTCGAACAAATAAATATAACTAACTTATCAATATACTATAATTATGACAAAGAAATGTTAAACGACACATTAAGAAAATTATTCACGAGAAAAGTAACATAATTTTTAACTAAATTCACCAATTTAAATTAAGCTCAAGGTGAAGTGATTTTGAAATCACTTGGTTTAAAATTCCTTTTTTATCGATATTTTTAGAAGAAGCTGATTTTTGTGACGTTTTGTATTTTTTCGAAAATCGTAAAGTGATAATAAATCTTGGAACAATTCAGATGAATGATTTCCGACTACCTAGCGACGTTAACGGTACAATCTTAAACTATGTTGGCATGCTACCTGGTTGCAAACTGGAAAAATATTAAAAGGGATATAACTAGTCGGGATAGCAATCCTTACCTAGACGGAAGAAAAGAAAATTTTACTAATCTATGTAATTGTACTAATCTAATACTATTGAGTATTATATGATGGAAACTTAATAGTTGAATCCTAATAATTTCTTCGATTTTACGATAGAAATGATAATATTATTATTATCACGCCATCATAAGCCTATCAATGTAGATCTATCAGTACTTCAACCTATGCATAACTGTAAATTTTCTCTATCGGATTTCCAGTTTTACGTCGAACAGAATCTTTGTAGTTGGATAATGTTCTATTTGGGCCGCTCTTACTCCTCTTACTTAAACCTTATTGAAAATTTATGGGGGCATATAATTTATGGGGGTAACGCTGGGACTGTCAAAATGAAAGAAACCCTCACGATATATGATATCAGTGGGACCGATCTATGCACGCGTCTTGTTGCATCTATGCGAAGAAGACTACGTGCCGTCATAGCTGCGGAGGTAGGTTACACTAGATTTTTTTTTTTCATATTCTTAATTAATAATTAAAATATATGTTTCTTCAAATAAGTTTTTCTATATATTAAACCTTGATGGTAGTCAGTCCATCTCCTAGAGCGATTGATTGTCATATCATAAGAAAAAAGGTAATTTATGGTCAATCAAATTATTATGAAATAGACATTTAGAACTTCTGACCTAAACGTGTGCATGCAATTGTGATCCTTAAGGTGGTATACATTTTCTGACCACGACCGTATTACCATTTGGCATTGCACACGCCTTGCATGTCTGAGGGTATGCCCGTTACGTTTTCGGGAATCCCTTATGGTGAGGGGCCCGTGGAACCTTAGGAATCTGGAAGAATTCCACCCTCCGGTACGTAGACAGGGAGCGGACATAGGCAGAGAGAGACCTACATATACCCGCTGTCAACACTACACTTGCACCAGGTGTGAGAACACAGTAGGCAGAATGGGCCTAATCCAACAATAGTGCTGATTCGTGGGTGTAAAGGGCTTGAAATAACTCATTTTTCATCACCCACCTGGTGACAGGCACTCGCAAAAGTTGTTTAACGTCCGCAATTGCAGGCCGAATGCACCCACTGCTGGACTATCGATGGTCGTAATTACCTGTACTTGACCAGAGCACCGATTCTGTAGGTATTGCCAGAGTTAGTGCTGACGGAGGTCCGAATCAACGTGCGGCCGTGCATACGATCGTTGCCAGTCACCGAGACAATGCTGTTTTCGGCTACAATCGGGTCGGGGCATCGGATTTCTAGAAAAAGAAAATTATTTAATAAATGTTAAGTTGTACAATGTAATCAATAAACATTAAGGGAACCAAAATTCGCAATAATATTTATCATTATTACATTTTTTAACAAAGATATGACGCTCTATTAGAAACATTCCAATCGTTAAATTTCTCTCTTTGTATAGTAAATTAAAACAGAAATACCTAAATAATATAACTTGACACAAAAACGGACCACTCGTTACCTTCGCATCTAGGTGAAGAGTCGCTCCACTGGTATTCCTCTGTGCAGTATCTTCTCACAGGACCAACCAGCCTATACTTGACGGTACAAGAGTATTGGATAACGCTGCCCAAGTGCGTGGTACCATTTAGTAGCTCCGCTGATCCGTAGGGCAGTGGTGGGAGTTTGCCGCAGTCAACATCTGAACAGTCATCATAGAAAGGTATAGATATGACATCTGTTAAGATTGTTTTAAAAGTATTATTTACGAGTTGACTGAAGATACGGTTAAAATAGAAAATTTGTTCAATATTTATTTTTTACTTAGTAAAGAATAAAATGTGATTTGTATGTTTAAAATTTAAAGTTAGTTATGTAGGTATATAAGCGATTGTAATAACATGGTTCTTACAATGTGGACTTTATTTCCGTTTGGTTCCCTATTTGTTCGATCTGACCTCTATCTATTAAGAATCTGAGGCTACGTGCTACGTACGTTTGTATATATATTATATTTGCCTTATAATGATGTGGTGCCACAGCTTTTATAGTAAAGCTAACAGTAAAGCTAAGTAAACGACAAATATTATATTATAATTAATGAATAAAAAAGAAAAATTTCAACTGGGAAGCCTGCGGTTTTTTGAACCGGGAAATGTCTCGTAGTATCGGAAAACATACTGTAGTAAAAAACGATTAAAATATATGAACAGTGCACGTTAACTACTGTCTTCGCGAAAAAGAGCTGTGGACTTAACTTACATTCACATTTGGGCGATTCTCCAGACCACTCTCCGTCAGATGTACAGACGAGGCTCAGCTCGCCGACTAGCTTGTGACCGCGTTCGCAATGGAAATCGATGGTCGAATGCACATTGTAGTCGTATGCTTCCATATATCCACCGGCAGGGACCTCTGGGTCGGGGCATGATATCACTGAGGAATAAAATGGGAAGTTTATTTCATGGAACTAGAACCAAGCTTCAGAACTTGGTAGACCTCTGGTGAAAAACCTTCATATGAATTATGATATTTTATATTACAAGTCTATCAACAATGCTTCAATTTTCAACAATATGCCAACACTTACGTTCACATGAGGGTATATCGTGCGACCACTTTCCATCTCGGTTACAGACTAGAGTGTCAGAGCCTGACAGCCAATAGTCAGGTTCGCAGTTGAATTGAGCCAATGAGCCATAGGTTGTGGTGCCGTTAGGTAGCCTAAATGAGCCTTTGTGAACTTGCGCAGGTGTTCCGCAGTCCACGTACTTGCAGGAGGGTGGTGTACCGAACCAAGCGCCGCCGAGAGTACAGTTGACGCTCTACGAAAACAAAAGCATCTAAACATTAAAATATGTTAAATGGATGATACGAATATTCAAAAAAGTCTGTGGTTATTGAGTACTTACGGGAGATCCAAAGAGTATGAATCCATTCAGGCACGTGTATGTGGCAAGGGAGCCAGCCTTATGCCCATTAATGGTGACTACAGCCCCATCCACCGGTGGTGGCTCTGGGCACCAATCGAAGAGGCACTTTGGAGTCTCCCCGCTCCAGACACCCTCGTCGCCGCACACCCTCTCAAATTCTCCCACTAGGGTGTGATTCTCTCGGCAAGTATAAATTGCTTTCGCTCCGTGCGTTGTTCTACCGTCCACTAGCGTCACATCGCCATCTTGAATAGGCAGTAGACCACCGCAGTTGACATCTAGAATATTAAATGTATTAAATAAATGTCTATGTAAGAATAACTTCACAATCAATCGCATATAAGGAAACTAACTAACAATCAAAGACTGGATAAACTTAAGAGTGAATAAAAATTATTAGATTCGTTTAAAGGAGCCTTTCTTTCTTCCATATAAGTAAGGCTAAATATGTACCTAAGATTCAAAGATACCAAAAAATAGCTAAAAAATTGTATATTCCGGATAAAATACTTATTTATTTTTAAATACATTTGTACCACTAAATAAAATCATTCAAAAATATACATTACTTGAAACAAATGTTTTTTTTTAGCTGGTAAACACAATTGTTTTGAGTTTGAAGCGTTTTGTAGCTTAAAGTTATATAAACATTTTTCGATATTCAGTCTTAAACATAAAATGTATACAAGTTTATCAGCAACACTGCTTTATGAATTCTTCTGTTTTTAATATATACAGTAGGATCAAGAGCGAAAATAGATATTTCTTGCTATTGCGAATCATTCTAAGCGTTTAGTTATTTCATCAGCCTACGGACTTTACTAAAATACCGTGTTCCAGAGCCGCGAAAAACTTGTCAAAATCTAACCGACTGTCACACACAAGTGCCACATTAGCGTTTCGTTCTACGCAGTTGTGATTTAGTGTATAATTTATTGTGTTTTATTAACTTTATAAAAATCTAATTTATGGGTATATTATATTTGAAATAAGTGTTGGTACATTATTATGAATATTTTCAAATAACTTGTACCAAGGTACATTTTTGGCCCAAAAAGAAAGGTCTCCTTTGGTAATGAACTTGAAGCAATTTAATTAATACCTATAGTATCTTCATATGCTGTAGTCATTACCGCATTGGGTCTTTAATGATTTAGTATACTAAATAACATTTATTGTTTCAATTAACAATAGTGACATCAAATCTATGATATGGATAAGAACTTGATGAAAAAAAATATGCTTACATTTACAGCTAGGCGCGGTACCAGACCAGAACCCATCTTCCTTGCACTCCCTGACCTTGTCGCCAAGCAGCATGTGACCTTCAGGGCACTTGTATTCGATACTGGCGCCCACTTTATAGTTGCTGCCTTCGATCGTTGTATTCAACAGCTTATCCGGGCTGCCACATGTTGGCGGCACTGTTGAAATAGTATCGTCATAACTTATTGGAAACCACGAGATAGATATAAATTATGTCGCATTGCACACGAAGATCTTTTCAACGAACAAATATTAACAAAAATCCGTAAATGATATTTAAGTAAAATTTAAATGCTAAAATTAATAATGTTACAGTTCTAATTTATGCCGTGGCACTATGAAAGTGAGGATTTGCCAAGGGTCTGTACCGATTCCAGTAAACCAATAGATCAACCAACCACCTTGTACCTAAATTACTCCTGGTTTAATATAATATTTCATACATTTAAACCGTTTAGCCTAGCCTAAAGAAAGCACTATAAAGCCTGTGATGTGGATATTAAGATAACGGATAAACATATATTTATGATACATAGATGTGTAATATTAATAGAAATGTATATTAATATCCATGACTCAGGTACAAATGCTCGTATTCATCACACAAACATCTGCCCAGTCCGGAACTCGAACCCACGACCGCCGATGCGAAAGGCACGATCGCTACCGTTGCACCAAACAGTCATTATATAATTATAATTTTATTGTATGAATATGATTTACAGAGCGACTTCGCTTGGATTAAATTACAGTAATAGAGCAGTAAATAAGTAAAATAGTTGCAATAGCTAAACATTTATTACTATATTATTTCACCGAGTTCAAAACACGATGACCTACATAGTAATATTTATTGTTCCTTACCTGTACACACACAAAATACCGTCGCCATATTTACGATACCTTAGGATCGAGATTTTTCTATCATGTAGAGATAATAGAGCAGTAATTCAAAGAGCTATCTACAAATGCAACTTACATAAGTATGCAAGATAAAATTTGACGCCGCCTCATGTAACCTTATATTTCATAAAAATATTAAAGGTAAACATAATAATACTAATATTTTTTATAGTATATTATGACAAACGAAATCATTGGAAATATAATCCAGGAAAGCATTAGCAAACTGAGGATGTGCCATAGGATATTTTTGAAATGGTGATAAACAATTTAAACTATTTTTGTAGCAGTCCTCTAGGTATCTATTTATGACCATTTGATATCGTTATGCATATTTAGTCAAGCAATGAAGCGATACAAATTTAATGCATTAGAATTTTGCGGTAAACGGCCGGCAAAAAGCAATTATTACATTGACAATTTAATTCATAAGTTGTGTAACATGTGTGATTGCTTGAAGGGTTTGGCGTTGAATGTACGTACTTGAAATCCGTATTTTATTGATTGGACCCCATTACACAATATAAATTAGCAATTTTAATATTTACAAAATTGAATAATTTATGTAAGATCTGACACAGAGCAGCTTACAAGCTGATTTAAAAATTATATAAATAATGTGTATTTATAAGTAAAATAAATAGACTTAAAAAGGCAATCCATTTATATCCAATAATAAAACAATAACATAATCAGTATAAATATATAATTAAAGTATAAGGGAATCTTAAATGTTCTAGTGTTAGAAAGATGAAATGCGTAGTATTGCAGAAACTCTAATTAGTTCATCACAGCATTAATTGATAACTAAATTTAGTTCTCTCGTTGAATATGAGTTCCTCCACGTTCCTCGATAATAGCGACGCTAACTTCGAGAGTGACTTCCAAGAAAACTAATTAACAAGCAATTTCTTCCTTTATACGCAATTAACTCAATGCTTAACAGTGGCGTTTGATTTGATTTCTTTTAAAGTTGCTGTAAGACATTTACTCACAATTTTACCTTATTTTTAATGTTAACATGGAAAGATCAATCGCGTATTTTTTTAGTGTATACTTTGAATTTATTATTATGTTTATTAAATTTAATATTCTTATTAAAAAACATCTGCTATAACATAAATTATACTAACTATTCGCTTGTCAAGTGCAGCAATATACTTATTTTAATTGCCTTTGCCAAGTTACACGCTATAGCAGTATTAAATTAGTTTTGTCGCCTAATGAAATCGCACAGCAATATCATTGTACAACAATCTGAGACACATTCGCATCCATTATACATTTAACTATGTTAATCACAAGTTTTACTTCTAATTTAGTTTTTAAGTTTATCTACACATTACGCTCTCAGTGCAATCTGTGTAATAACACGTCAAAAGTATATGGCTGAAAATAAATTCGGGAGTCGCTTAGCAGTTCAATGCGAGCATGGAAAATATCCAATCGAAAAACATTTTCTTGTTTTAAAATGGCATTTTCCACAATTCTGTATATTATGCATGTCTCTTGCGTTATCATCAAACGATCTGCATTAAACGTTCAACAACAATTCTTTCAATTTTAATTTTATACGATATAATGTATATCGGCATACTCCTGAGATCCGAGTTCAGGGATTGTCTCGGGCCATCCAGAATATCGCACGTTGAGGGTGTCAAATAAGGCCGATATAGTTAAACAAGAGGGGTACTATTTTATTTATACTTAGGAAAATTCGTTACGCATACAGCGCCGCCGGGCGAGCGGCGCAATTATGTGGGACTCTCCTCCACTCCACTACTCGGCCTCCTCGGGGGAATGGAAACCTACCCACTAAAAACCTAAGTATGCACCCTCACACTGGCGTTGGTCCCGCGGGGTCGTTGTTGGCTGGGTGCATTGGGGCATCCCCCCAGACGAGCAAGACCGTGAAATGCCGGCTGAAGATCGTTCACCAGCTGGTCTTACCTACCGACTTGTCTTCAGAGGTCTTCCTCCGTTAATGGCTATGACCCGATCCCGGCTGCCTCCAGATGCTTCCCCCGCTCTCTTGTGCCTTGATTCGACTTGGATCTAAATTGATAAGATGTACTCCGTCTAAGGTTTTACTTTGGAGAGTCCAAAGTAAGCCTACTCTTTACTAAATATAGAGGAGCCTATATTGAGAAGAGCTCAGTCAAGCCTTTGCCGCACCGTGCGCAGTGGTCCGAAATACCTATTATTCAATTATTTATAAGTAATGATCTTACATACTGAAATAATTATTAATACTAAATCCCAGTTTATAATGTAATAAATACGAAAACTCTTAGTTATAGATAGTTATAAGTACTAAAGCTGATATGTTTGGATTAAACAAAAATTAAGGGTGGTTTTTCACTCGTTATATGTTCACCGACCTTAAAATCCACATTGAGACCGGCTGTCGTCAATGATTCTTACATTACAGGCACGATAAGTAAGTGGTCCCAATAGAATAATGATAAAATGATAAAAATTTAGTAGTTTCTGATTTATTCTTTGTATTCTCCCATCTGTGCATCGGGCATCTGGAACTGGGTTAGAGTTTTAATCTATAGGTCAGTCAGTGATAAAAATGATGGTGTTCGCCAGATCTGTTAGCTTGAACTTGGATTAATATGCTACAGCGTATCTAGATATGGTGCTACTGTATTTTGTAATTGTTTGTATTTTTGACGATATTTTATGTTAGAAGATAGTTCGGTCTTGAGGTGAATTATGGCAATTGGCCACATCACTGAATCGCTGAATGGGTGGTAGGTAAAATGTTGGACGATATAAAACTACTTCTTTTTAAATTGCATTTGAATAAAGTTATTTTCATATTCATCATCAAACAGTCGCTGGGGCATCTCGCGGAGCCAACTGAATGGAGTCGATATGTACCTATAAGTGACACTCACGGTACTGGCAGATCCAGTGGAGATAGTCTAGGTTACAGCCCACGTCGTTCCACAGCCAAGATCGACCTCCGTCCAGCACCACGCAGTTCTGCTCACCATTGTAGTTGTTTGGTTGGTCTTTGCCCCAAGTCGGCTTTGACACCACATCACCTGTAAGTGAGAAATTATTAGTGAACTAACGAAATTATTAGTGAGAGTTAAGTATGTAACATTTTCTTTGTAACTAACTTGTATCGTAAGTATCATCACGTTAATTGAAAAATAAATGACTGCTGGAGGGGCAAAAAATAGTGTCGCAGTGGCACTGACTGGCCACTGTCCTCAGCGCTAGCTACCTACCAACTTATTGATAGGTGTCATAGAAACTTTCAAGTCCAAATACTTTAAAATAAGTAAACTGATTTTTAAGAAATTCAACACACTTGCGGAAAGTACTATAGTCTAAAAAGTTAGTAAAAAACCATTTCAGTGAAGATTCTTATACTTTTAATAAGCGTATTTTTCAGATTTCCATAGCATCAGATTTTATTTTATATTATTAAATATTTCGAAAATGTTTTCAACTCACTTTTTAAGAATTATGTATCGTCCTTAGGTGTATAGTGAATAATATTCTGTTAATTTGAGGAATTTGAATTGACACTCTTGATGCAGATGCACGAAATAAATATTTTACTCCCGTATCGATAAATCAATCCAGACAGATACTTAATCTTTGCATTGCAATTCAAACGTGAGAGCCACAATGCCATTGAGCTCCATCTATTGACCATACTTACTCGTACATTAAAATAAAGTATTATTTCTTGTCTGTAATAGTTTACTTACCATCGACCCATTTCCAAGTTCTGGAGGTGAGACCGGGCTCTTTCTGAGCACCGATCCATACCAACTGAGTTTTAAGCTGGGATTTGCGTCGCTCCAATTCCTGAATTAAAAAGCTTGAGGTGGCACCCTGCGGAAATCATAAATTCAATTATATTTTCAGCTTTCAGTAAACGTTTTTAGTAAGCCCTGTTATTCGTACATGACATTTTTTTATTTACCTACTTGATTTATGTATCAAAGTAAATAAATTACAATCTATTTATGTTATTTCAATTAGTAGATTGCAATTGTTTCCAATTTATAGAGTAAAATGTATGTTGCTATTAAAGTTGCAAGCTGAGGTAAAATACTTTAAACCAAGGAGTTTCATGATTCTTGTTAATGATATCAGAGTATCGGATCGGGCAAAACGAATTTATATTAATATGACTTGTCCACCGAGTCTCATAAGTTATACTGTCCCACATTTTCTAACAGTCACATTTGCGTTACTCATTCCATGTAATTAACATACTCTCATTGTATTGTTTCTATTCTAATTAAGCCATTGTCATCGGCTGAGGCGATTGTTTTTCCATTAGCATTTGGTATTACAATGAGAGAAAAGGAAATTTTTTCAGTTTTCGATTCTCTTAGATCGTGCTGGGGATTAAGTAGACGTTGAATAAAAAAATACATAATTACTAATCTAATTCTCTCACCGATGGCTATGAACAGGATGTAGATACTTCGCCCAACACGGGTATTAACTTCATGTATGTATGAAGTCCAAAATTTGTCTCTCAAATTTCAACATTATAGCATTTTTTTACTTTTAGGTCCACAAGTCAGAATGACAGTGTATAAGTACTCTGTCCAGTGCCTAAAACAGGCAAACCCGGTTATAACCATTGTTTTTGCGCAGTTTGTTCCCATGTGTGTACACAGAGATGTACCGCGCACGACACTTAACTTTAAAAATAATTTTGTATGGAAGTTTATGATTGTTGCATGAATCCTATTGCCGATAATATTCGGTAAAGATCCATCGGTAATGATCCAAGATTGGTAGCGACTGTAAAACGTATTTTAGAGCCGTGCCAATGGGTTTTTTTGTTAAAGTGATTAAGAATGGTCCAAATAACAACATTTCGCGAAAAGCGATCGGGAAACGGCGTATTTTTACTATAATAATTTATTCGTAAGTACCTGAAATCCATGTATGAGATCCCCGCCATGAGTCTGGCATTGCTTTCTGGCTTCTTCGAATGAACCTCCCTTTGCCACGTTAAATTCATAGCAATTTCTGCTGAAAGCCGCCAGTTCGATATCTGCTGGTGCACTTGAAGGGGCGCAGCGATCGTTGGAGAATTCTTTTTAAAAATTAGAATAATATTAGGGAGTACTTATATTTCATAAAATAAAAATCATAGCAATTGGAAGATTTTCGTTTTTTACTCGTTAAGTGTAGATGATGATACGGATTTTCTATATTTCATTCCACGAATTAAAAATAAAATTTTACTCTTGTTACCACTTTCGTTGACAATCGTTTGTTGGCAACTGGCAGCCAACTCCTCAATCAAAGTTGTTTTCATCAAGTGAATCTTATAATATGATTGTTTTTGTTAATTTTAATCCATTATATAGCGGTAAGTTATCGCTAACAATAAGCCAAGTGATTGTATATGTACTGACCTTCAGTTGTGAATACTTCAACTTCACACAGAGATAGGGACCCTTCTACACCTACTAGCTGCAGAAACACGTGCTGTCCAATAAGGGGTCTTGCACACGTGAATGTTTTTGTTACACCCTCGTCTGTAACAAAAAAAACGTCAACGCACCCTGAATATTAAAGATTTAAGAGCTGTTCGTGTGGCCAACCTAATCAACCAATATTAGTAAAGCCAATGCTGGTATGGTCATCCTTGTAACAAGGTAAATCTTGAATTAAGACTTAACAATGATACATAGTTTCATATTGTGCAGCATAGCCGCTATGCTACTTTGGTGCCATTTTCTTGATGCCAGATTCTTTAGATGATCGTTCTAACCTCGCCGATGTTTATATTTAAAGTCAATAGTACATGAACTTAAATAAAATTGTAAAATTTCTCCCTTGATTTTTATTTTTATTTTTTCACTTAGCCTAAGTTAACGCGTAGAATTTAAAAACAATTGAGAATAAAAATCAGTTTGCAACAGGTTGATGTGCTGTGTTGTCCGTAAAACAGAAGTGGACTCCAAAATTATTTTTAAATTTTAAAGTAAAAATCAAATGAAAGAGTATATACCTACTACTATTACTACTCCCACCTAGTACCTACTGAAATAACAAATAAATCGATGTAGAAGCTAATACTGCACTTATGATAATATCGCAGAATTATATTAAAGTTATATAAGAAAAAACAGAAAATTATATAAGTTTCTGTTTTATTTACAAACCCTATGGCGTGACGTTCCGCTCGAAGGTGCTTCAAAGCGACGTTACATCACTTAACTTTAAACGCATACCATGGGAACTAACTTCCACAAGGAGGCTCCGATTATGGAATGGCAGGCCTTTTAGTGTATTCTCATTTGGTTGTAACATTGGGTTACCTACAATTGATATCAACATTTTAAAAACGTACATTTATATTTGTGCCAAATCATTTTAATATATTGCTGAATGAAAAGAAAAGTAGAATTATTTTTATTCATTTACAATGAGTGTACTTAATATCAACAACAGCGTCATGGCTTGAATACTTTATTCGTCCCTTTCTTAATCGTTGTAGGAGAAACCTGCGTTAGTTATTTAATATCCATTTAATGTTCATCAGTATAACTGCAATTAGTCTAGGTCAAAGTTATTTATTAAATTAAAGCAGAATAATTAAGGTGCTTCAGCTCTTATTAGGACTGAAATTGTTAGTTATCAATTCAACGACATCTATCGATAAGTATAAAATTTAGGAAAGTATATAAGATCTTTAAGTATATTCAGTTACTGACAGATATGCGATTTTGCTTGGAAGATTATAAGTTATTATTATAAGTAGGTACATGATTGGCAGTATAGTGTTTATCCAATAAAAAATAATAATTCACAAGATAAAATATGTGTTTTAAAAGTAATTTAACGTCAGAAATGGTATTTTTTCATATAAATGAATATAATTAAAAGATTTGCATTTTATAAGTGAAGTTTTACTTCAAACTTAATGAAACTTTAAATTTAGGATACGAAACTAAACTACTATTTTAATTTATAGCCGCCATTGCTCGAAAACAATAATGCTTATCATTGTCACGTATACATGTCCTCCCACCAGTATTTGAAACCGAAACCTCTGGTACAGAGTAAGTATATAATACGAATGTATGCACTTCATAATAAATAATTAGTATGTATCTACTTAATAAAATGAATATTAAAAAATAAGTGCTTTGTCGATTTTTAGATGTCATATTACAAATGGCTATTTATAACTGTTTAGTTGTAAAATACATTAGAAAATGTAGTAACCTTTAATTTTCTAACTGTAATACTCCACATTCGTAAGACACAACATCAAGCGTTGGAACTTTTAATGTCAATAGTTGAACTCATATATGTAAGTAAAATGGTAGAGACTTGATAGAAAGTGTCAGTCTACTTTCCCAGTGTAATCGCCGCTGATAAGCTCTTACTTTCAATTTCATTCATTCATTTTTAACTCTAAAACAATCTTGAAATCTCTTAAACAACCATATAGTATACTAACAAATGTCTATATCGTTAGGGAAGACGCAAAGATTACGAATTTTTTTTTTAATGGGATCGCTCTTGATCCCAATCAAGTCCGGGGACCAAGATGGGCTCCACAATGGAACGAGCTAACCCAGAAGGTACCTATTCATCCATGCTTTAAAGAACGGGTTATAAGTACTCGGAAATACAGACGCAGGGAGGAAGTTCCACTTCTGTGCTGAGCACATATTGGGAAGCGCATGGTGCGACAGATAGGAATAGCAACTAAGAAAGCCCGCAGTGCGTCTGGACGTCCGATGGTAAAAGAGAGACGACGATATGAGCATATGTCGCTCCTGAGCATACTCTCCAAAATACATTCTGTAGAAGACCGACAGACAAGCAACTTTGCAGTGGTGAGCTTAGGTGTGAAGCTTGCTCTTCAACAATTTGCTGTTACCAATGAGCCTCTCAGCTCTGCGCTGAATCGTGTCCAGTGCAGCAAGTTAGTATTTTGCTGAGCCGTCCCAGAAGAGGCTGCAATATTCCATGCAAGATCGGACTTGAGCTTTATAGAGATTTACTAGCTGTCCCGATGTAACCGCTTGACCTTATTTAGGATGCCCAGCTTTTTAGCTGCAGTGTGAGCCTTGGACTCGACGTTGGTGCCGAAGTTGAGGTCTGAAGACAACTCCATGTCAAGAAGCTATCAAGGCTGTCGGTCACAGGTACAGATGTACTTCGAAAAGTAGGAGTGAGGTTGAAGGAACTCCTTTTTGCCGTGATAAGACACGCTTGCATTTTGGAGGCGTTAAAATGAGCGAGGTTACTGTCACCCTACTGCGAAATGTGGCTTAACCTCTGTTTCGTTAGCTCAACCATGGCCTCTCTCATCAAAATCACATCGTTACCTCTGGCTTTTGCGTTAGACAGGTATCTCTTTACGACAGTATTGTCATCTACATAAACAATTCCTGGTATTAATAGATCATTGATGTTCAACAGGAAAAGTGTCGCAGAGAGAACAGACCCCTGAGGAACTCCGGCATCAATAGCCATTGAGTCAGAGGGGCGCCATCGATAACTACTCAGTCAGGAAATCGGTTGTCCAGCTACAAAAGTCAGCGGGGATACAATAAGCAAGAAGCTTGCACAGCAGGCTAGCAAGACACGACAAGTGCTTCGCCGTGCATCTTGACGGCCTCGCCCCAGCAGTGCATCACATAAACTAGAAGATCCCAAGTTGAACGTCCATGTTCATCATTGTCTTCTAGGTATGAAAGCAACTTGATGTTCAGCGCTCTTTCCATAACCTTACATAGTGTGGAAGTGATGGCGACCGGTCGGTAATTGTTTGGGTCGGCACGAATACCCTTTTTGGGTATTGGCTGTACATTAGCAAGCTTCCAGCATTTTGATACGGTTTGTTTGAGAGAGAGGTGATACAAGCGTATTAGCATAAGATACAACTCAGGCGTACAATACCTCAGTACTTTTACTGGTATGCCATCAGGACCACTGGTCGACATTCACGTCAAGACTAAGTTCGACTTTACGGACCTGTTTATTGTGAATTGTGATCTCCGACATCGAAGAATCATAGCGAAGTATGTTTGGTGGTTGTTGAGAGCCGGTGTTTAGATGGGAACTGCCGCAAACAGAGACGCAAATAAATTTGCTTTCCCAGCTGCAGCGAGCCAGTGACCCGTCAGGTTTGGAGAAATTCGCTTCGACTAACTTCGAAAGGGACCAGAACTGTTTACTTCCATTCGGGTAGGATGACAGTTTCGTCCCTATTTGGCTGATGTTTTCGAATCTCACCTTGAGAATGACCCTTTTGCAAGACTTGGCAGCCGAATTATAGGCTCTCTGCTTCGCTCGGATTCTCGGTGCACGGATCTTGCTATTGCAGATTTGTACCCAAGCTTGGTAAGCAGACTGTTTTCGGGCCTCAGCACGAGCAGAGGCCGCATTATACGAAGGACGGGACTTGTAACTGAGCGGTATGTCTGAAAATGGAATAAAATACTTCATTCCTTGCCGAATTACATCCGCAATCGCATCAGCAGTACACGAAGGATCGCTTGAAAAGAAGCAAGTTTGCAAAGAAAATACGCATCCCGTTCCAGTGGGCTGACTCGTAACGCCATACCCGCCTCATGCCACTAGGGCTATTATCCGGAGGAAAGCAGATCGATTAGGATTTCACCACACGATTGTCGGACGATCCGAGTGGAGCTGAGACCGATACCTAATGTTTGTGTGGATCAATTGTCAGGAGTAAGTCAAGACAATTGGGTGTGTGGCCAGCCAATATGTGGAATTCGGGCCGCTTGATCCACCAGCTGAGAAAGCGCTATTGCAAGTAGTCGCGCTTCTCTCCCAGCATGGTCAATTTCTTGGTATGGCAATAGCCACTCTTTACGGTGAGTGTTGAAGTCCCCCAGAAAAACAAGATCCGTCGCTGGATATCGCTGAGTTGCCAAGTCTGCCGTCTCTGTGAGGTAATCTATGTGCCGAGTCGTCTCGGTAACCACTGTGCGATCGGTAGTCACAGAAGTAAAGCATCTTTTCCACCACTGTGTCCAACAGAAGCCAAATAAGCGGAAAACCCGAATTTCATAAAGCATCGGAGTCGCCTACAGCAAATGTCATTGCGGACCACACAGACCCCTGCACACATCTTGAACTTATGCTCAAGTGTGTAACCAGGGTAGTTGAGGTACGCCTCATCCGACGGGGTTGCTAAAATCAGGCAGCAGGCAAATTTTATTATCTAGATCTTGGACTAAATATTCAACGTCCAAAATGATAAGATATAAGTAAAGTTATGTCAGTAGATATTAAGTATGATAATTATAATTTATCGGTATTTAGTAAAAGAATAATAAAGTAATAATATCTCTTATATTAACACCAATTAGCCTAGACCAAATAGAGCAGTTCTACGTTTGTGTGATGGATTCTAGGGTAACGGAAAGACACTTAACTATTAAATATTATTATTATTACTAAGCGATGCAGTCGCTAAGCATAAAGCTACGCTAGCGGAGGATATTGGAGCGTAATAACTAAAAAAAAATTTTTTTTCGATGGAAATTTTAGCAAATTTCAAAATTCGGGCTCCGTCACAATCTGGTCCTAAACCTGTTGATTCGATTCCACACAAAAAATATTAAAATCGGTTAAGAACTCCGGAAGTTATGGCGTAACAGACATTTCGCCATTGAAGCTGATCCATGGGAGCTTCGCTCACTTCGTTCGCTCCGCTCCAATTATCTATTAAACTTTTAAAAATCTGTACTACACTTGTCGTTGTAACATCTACCCACTTCAGGAGTCAGTAATGGGATAATCTCGTGAATCAGCCTAAATTGCCTATTCACATTGTAAATGGGTATGAGTGCTAACGTATTTCAATTTAAATCATTTGACCCCGTTTGAATACCCTAACTAGAAAATCGCCAACAACAATTGCGGTTCGCAACTTGTGAATGACATGCACTACTTGCATTGCACAGCGTCTCCCAATTATTTAATTTGACACCTATATGAATTGATGTTACAATGCCAGATCCATTGCAATAAATCACCCTATTTGCATTTCAAACTCAGGCTTTATCGTTCATGGTTTGATTTGTATGTAGCCTTATATTCAAACCTAGCAAAGGCGTTGTTCTGTGAAAAATGTATGAAAATCAATGGCGTCGTAAATTTATATACCTTCACTTGGGGTCACAAAACCGGAGGTATATAACAAAATTGGTTCTTCGGGTCCAATTCACTGCTAAATCTGATTTACCAGAATTTTCGGTGATTTCGTTTTTATTTAATTGCAAAAAGCTAGATTTTAAACACAAGATATTTATTATTAAATGTTTATAAATGACTTTAGAAATTTACATTTAGAATGCTTACACAGTACATAGTGTCTTGGTATTTGTAATTAAATAGCATGATCTAAAATAGTTACTCGTGTTGAAATAAACAAATAATAATTAAGATACTGCATACATATGATTAAAATATCCTTAATTCCCATTAAAATATCAGATTAAATACAGAACTATGACGTTTGATCCTCGCCAATTTAAAAATGAATAAAAGAGGGTACTGAGTGGAACAAAGGGTCTAAAGTGTTCTCAAGAGATTTATCTACTGAGCAGATGCAGTTGACATGGCTCCAAACAGATCATGCTCGTGTAATTACATCAAAGCCTAAGGTCACGCAGTAGAACCAGAGTTTATGGATCTTTTATAGTCCTCGTAGACGCCTGTTGACAGCAAGGCTTAAGATCCCCGAACCAAGTTTACTTGATACTTTACTATTGATATCCCTGAGTCTGTACGAGATTAGTATGACTCTCAAACCACTGTAAGATGATGATGGTTTCACAAAAGAATTTTTTAGCGTGGGCTGCATACCGATACTCATAGTCTTACAGAAGTGAAGTGATTCTGTTCTTCAAAAAGGGTGACAAGACACACTTAAAGAACTATCGACCCATATCACTTCTGAGCCATGCATATAAGTTGTATTTACTAATCGTCTCGTTCGCAGGTTCTGCGATTTCTAACCTTTAGACCAGATCGGATTTCTAAAAGAAAATATATTACCATATACCGCATTCACACTTTACGGCAGGTTATACAGCAGAACGAAGAGTGTAATCTACCACTTTGCTTCGTGTTCGTGGACTATGAGAGGACTTTCCGATCGTAACTGAAGCGGTCGTAACTGCAGTTTCACTAAAGGTGCACAGTAGATTGCATATCGAGGTGTTGAGGAAAATTATAATAATAAAATAATACACGAAAATCTTATCTAGCTGCTGCGAGGTTTGGGGGAGGAAAACGTTATCTCACAGAAACTGTCGTCGTGAGGCTATGTAGGATTATTGTTAGATAGGTATGATTGCGACGATGAATAAAAATAATGACTTATAAAAACAAAATATCAAAAAAATGCTCTTTGGGTTCTATAAAAAGTTGGGTTCCATGGGGTTCTTTAGTTTTTTTATAATAAGTACAAAAGAATAATTATAATGATTTTGGTAAGTAGTATGATGAACTATGATAACAAGCCGACAAAGTAAAAAGGTCGTTTTTATTTTCCATATTAAGCCCGGTTTATGAATATAGTCACAAGCCCTATTTACTGGGTTTTTCGATTCGAAGAAACTCGTACTAAACCTCAAAAGAACTTGCAGTATCAAACATCCTCCCCCACCCCCTAATTAAAACAGCGGCTGAACGTCATATTTGCGACGATTACCCGATGTTGACGGCCTGTATTTAAAATCAAGGTAGGCATTGTGATTTATTTTAATGACTTTTGTTATCTTATCTCAATATATATAAATTACGTGTCACGTTGTTTGTCCGCGACGGACTCCTTATATACTTAAACGATTTTAATCAAATTTGTACACCGTGTGCAGTTTGATCTAACTTGTAAGATAGGATAGATATCATGTTAATTTATAACACAGCAACGCGTGGCTGGGTCAGCTAGTGTCATATAAATATTTAACATATTATTTAAAATTTGTATTATTTATTTATTCTACGAGGTGTTTTTGACATAAGTTAAAACCAGACTGGTTAAAGTAATAACAAAAGCAAGTTGAATATTAACATATTATTTACTATATATTATTCTTCAAAAAAAAGTTATCCACCTATATTATCTTAAATTATTAAGTTTTTTTTTCTATGTTCTTGTAGAATAATAACAAAATGTGCGTCAATAGCCGCCTGGCGCCGGGCGGCGCGGCACATTGGCGCCGTAAAAAGCTGAGGCGAGAAGTCGCTACGAGAAAGCATGTGAACTGACATGATTTTCATTTTCTCATATACATCTTAAGAGTTATTATAGACATATTGTTTTATCAAAACCAATTAGAAGTTTTGATGTTTTCAATATACATAGAACTATTAGTGCATAGCAATTTAAAATGCAAACACCTGCTTCTCTAAGTACATATTAAAAACCAATCAAAGTCAGCTTTTATTTCAAATGAAACAACATTGTTTGTTCTAGAAATTTGGATATCAAAGAAAATGGTTGCTTCGTTTGCCTCAAAAACAGGACCCTCTAACACAATCTCATTATAAGACGAATGCCTGTTATTGCCGTAGCAAAGGTTTAACCGCCGTTTAAATCGGAAAGAATAACCAGAAGTATGTCATGATTTTGGTACATCATAAAATTAAATGTTTATTCTGCATTGCCAAAAACTAAGGACCTTGCGAGGTCAGCAGATTCCAGACAGATCAAGCTGTGAATGCTTACAGATCAGAATTTTTATTTTTACCAACTTAGGTAATTTAGGTATACTTTAGGTATACTTTAGGTATACTCATCTGTCAGTGTGGATTGTACTTACAAGAGCAGTATAAGTGCGGTATTTTTAAACAAAATCTAGCGATAAGGGATAACTAATAACCATTTTAATTGATTTATGATGCAATCATCATAAATTATTATTTATATTTACAATAGAATTTATATTATACACGCAACAAGTCTCGAAATTATTACTGTATTGAAAATAAAATAATAAACTTAACAGATAGTAAATGTGTATGCAGAACAATAATAACACCACACTACATTATTATTTTAGTTCGCAGTACATTGTATTCTCATCGGTCTATTCTCTCGCGGTGAGATAATACCCAATAATAGCGAAATGGATACTTGCAAACAGAACGAGGGCAAGTTTACAAAAAGCTGTAAAATCTCAGAGTGAAGTCGAACGGTTTCGTCACCGGCCTCCTTTCAGGCCCATAAAGTAGGCAAGAATCGGCGCATGCGCAAGGTATAGCGTTTGTTTATGAAAAACCTCCTTGTTTCATAGAATGTTGCACATCATATTTCACGGTAAAGAGGTTAGTAGGAGTAAATATTTTTTACACCATACAAATAAATTGAAGATTGTTTATTACACACATAATAATGGCAAACAACCTATTTTATTAAAATAGAGTATGAAGATTGAATATTGTAATATTTCATAAATGGTAGGCCGCTATAATTACTTTTATTAAATTAAAAAGGTACTGTTGAATAGAAAAAGATATAAGATATATTGGTTATTGGGTTGGGTGATGATACAAGGTGATTATA
Source organism: Calamotropha paludella (assembly GCA_927399485.1). Lineage (NCBI taxonomy): Eukaryota > Metazoa > Arthropoda > Insecta > Lepidoptera > Crambidae > Calamotropha > Calamotropha paludella. The sequence continues at coordinate 22,765,955 of OV656803.1, read as the reverse complement.
ATAAATAGTTGTAATTAATGAGTACCCACCAAAACGAGGAGCCTTAACCATTAAAGCTTTTGGTTATCCTCTTTAAGATATGAAAAACATAAATCTTGTGACATAGGTGAATCATTTTTCTTATAGAAATTTATGTCGTTGTTAAGTAAATTACCCAACGCTCGGATTTCTGTGATTTATAAAAGTTTAGATTGAACTATTATATCACTGAATATGCAATCATGAGACGCAGAGCGCACATTTCGCATAGCCTAAATAAAAATAAACGGTGGTCATTGTTAAGCTGAAGACTATAACAGCGGTTGTTATGATATTTTTAAATCTTCAGAATAGCCCGAATAAAGTTTAAGATTGAGATAGTTATTGCAAAAGTGTAAAAATATTGCGAAATCGCTAAACTAAAACTGGTAAAGCTAATTCTATGGGAATTTGAACTAAATATTGTAATGAAATTTTATAGATATACAATAGAAAATTCGTTTTAAAATAGAAAAAATAAGTGTATTAATTTTAGGAAGGCTTATAGGTGAAACAACATTTAAGCTATCCACCGCATTCCTAGAATCTTACAGTGTTTTTCTTTTAAACATGTATATAGAACTTTACAAACTTATTGTGAAAAAAGTCTTCAGAAAAACCTTCTCAAGAGGAATTCAAACCAACGTCTTTAGAAAAGCCAGATCACCTGCTCACACCTACCTTGGGAAATTTAAACAAAACACTACTGTCTGCGTCTCGTCGAAGCAACTAATGAAATATGTTGTGCCGGGAAACTCTCATTAATCAATATTTTTTACAGGCTTTTTAATACAAAAAACATTGTATTTAGATGTCAATCGTAGTCAACTAGATATCTATTGGACGGAAGTGTAACAAGGCCATGCTACTCACAGACCTTTACTTGTCTCATGTATAATAATATGATATTTATTTTTTAACTAGCGCGACCGTGAAACGTAGTGACACGCCTTATTTGGTCTGCTTACCCTACTGGTTTTATAATGATACAAGTTTCTTATACATAGAATAACGTGTTATATTTAAAAATCTGTGGCAATATAATGAAGTCTGTCGGTATATTATGTGCACGCGCTAAAAACTGAAACTGGTTATAGACAAATTTACATTATCTACCACTCTTTTTATAAAAGTTATAAAGAACGCTAAGCGAAAACGAGATTATAGAGAAGGGGGAGGTTCGAAGCAACGCAAAGAGTCGGGAATTAAGTCGCGGGCAACAATTATAAATATATTACATATGCCTATTTGAAATGAGAGAGAATGCGATGAGAACAATTAAATACGAATTATAACATACAATAATTACATAACGTACAACATACAATTCGCGATACGGTTGTAAAGAGCTCTCTTTATTTAATTTGGGACTTTTTCCTCTTGGATACTTCAGCCGCATCGTATCTTCTTAATTATATTAATTATAATCCTTAAAACTTGATGATACAAGTGAAAATAAAAAAAAGACCCAAGATCTATATTCTATGTATACTTCTGTCTGTACATTTATTTTTATGGAAAAAAAATATGATAAATATTCGTTTTGATTTACTCATACCAACTCTACTATTTTTTTAAATTGTTATCTTTCTGTCTATCTATATGTCCTTATACATGTCAGGAATGGGTTGACCGAACGTCTTATTGCGAACAAGTGATTGCGCAAATGATGGGCTTTATATAATATCGATATAAATCTTATAGTTCTAACTTAAATATATTACTAGCTGACCCAGCCACGCGTTGCTGTGTTATAAATTGAAACCTATCCTATCTTTCAAGTTGGATCAAACTGTACATGGTGTACAAATTTGATTAAAATCGGTTAAGTAGTTTAGGAGTCCATCGCGGACAAACAACGTGACACGTAATTTATATTATTAAGACTAGCTGACCCGGCCACGCGTTGCTGTGTTATAAATTAAAATCAAATCTATCCTATCTTTTAAGTTAGATCAAATAACGGATAGTTACGAAGTTTGAACAAAATTAGTTAAGTAGTTTAGGAGTCCATCGCGGACAAACAACGTGACATGTAATTTATATATATTAAGATAAACACGAATAAACGATAATATTATACATACGAAAGTGAGTTTGTTTGTTACACTTTTACGCTTTAACAACCCCATCGATCATCATGAAATTTTGCATACACTTTGCCAGGGGTACAGAAAAGTACATAGAACACTTTTTATCCATAAAAGAAATACATGGTAGTCTGCACTAACGCTAGCGAAGTTGCGGGTGATATATAAAAATTGTTTTAGACCTACGAAGAGGAATCAATGGTCTGTTTCACTTAGCGCATAAAGCTCAACTACACACTATCCTAGAGTTGTTCCTCTTTTATCGTTTTATATAGGCCTCTTTTCTAATAAACACCATTACTCTTTGACCCTGGTGGTAGATACCAATAGAACACTTTGGTAATCACCTGGTTACTCAATCCACTTCAGTAATAATATTGGCCATTGTATATGTCTGGTACGCAATCGCCTAACGGAGATTGTTCGTATGTAATCATCTTAGCACGTAGCATCCTTCATAACATAGTAAATCTCAATGACGTGTAGAGTCCAATTTTAACCTGCTCCAGTGTGTAAACTCATAACCTTTCGATTTTGCACGTGTTAACTGTTGAGTTATAGATGCAAGTCTTACTTCAAGGTACGATCACGAGCTATTAAATATTTAAAACGCGAGACCGTGTCACAGCGGGTTGACCGAAAACAAAGAGGTAGCCGTATAGATATAAATTAATAATATAACGTAAAAATGTACATATATCTAAGTACACATCCGTTGAATGTACATATAAAATGCGCATACAACATACTTGGATGATTACTTAAAAGAAATCACTTGTTTTAATAAAATAGTATAAAAAGCAGGCTCACTATTAACAGTTTATTACTAAAATAGAAATGGCATAATAATTTAAAGTTTTATGTTTTCTTTGTATACCATTTTATTGAATTCTGTTTTATTTTATTCTGTGGTGCCAGTTAGATAAATGGTCTTTAATAAGAGAAATGAGCAATGGCGCTAATGTCGAAAGTTTACCAACAAATTAATGATTATACTCCTACTATTTATTTACGAATATCTTTTTTCAAATATTGCAAATATTCATTTTCCTATAATAAAAAGTCAGAAATTTTAAAACTTCGATCTCGATTCTATTAATTGAAGATCACTTTGACCATTCACATAGTGGTAGATTCAGTTTTTTACAGACATTCTTTTGAGTTCAGGAATTATCGTTTCGTACTCTTGACATTCAATTGAAAAGAGGCACAGATTACGCTGTGGGTGTTTTAAAATTATAGTTTGACAGCCAGGAATTCTATTTAGCTATGCTTTTACATATATAACGATTAGTAGTTGATGCTTTTATACGTACCGATAGTCCCTGGAAACCAAGCACAGAGGGGGTTCCGTTGTAGGTCAGAGCTGCTATTGCCAACCCTGATCTCCAAATCTTGCAGTGGCTGATGACCTGTAAAATGAACATAAAGTTAGCTGCTATTTCATAAACGTACTAATACCCTTATTTCCTTGAGAATTATTGTCATAAAATAGTATAATTATATATTATACTTGGGAGGAAATTAGTAAAGCATTTATGAGAACCATGCGTTCTCTATTTATAAACGAGATAGATAGATTAATAAAAACCACAAACTCAGACTTAATGATGAAACCATCACTTATTATAACGATTATTACATCGACGTGGCAATTACATTGCAACTTTGATAAAAACGTGAGAATAAAACGTTAATTGTACTTTTAACAAGTATTAATGAATTGAAATATGAAAGACCTTTTATAATTGCGTTTGACTCTTTCAAACACCATGCCTACAATCAACTTGTTAATAAATTCTTTATAAAACATAGTATTCACAGTACTAATAATACTCTAACTCTATACAGAGTGAACTGTTATAGAAGGCGTGGGTGACGGATTAGCGAAAAATATCAACAAATAGCGGCTCAAAAAATAAAGCAGTATTTTTGTACATCAATATTGAGACAGTCCAAATCCCTATTAGGGCGGCAGTCCAAAAACTATTGGTTTGTATTTTTTGGGTTATCCTTGCTTGAACTTCTTGCTATTACGAGCAGATTTACTGATTGTTTAGGATGTATAAGTGTTATTGTTAATTTGTTTCCATTGTATTTATTTATTTTCATGAAGTATATATATATATGCTTTAATTTTTTTTGGATATGAATTTTCTTGGTATTTCTTATATATTTTTTTTTATATTTGCAAATAGGTAAGCGCTTGTCGGCTTTCCCGCCTGATGGTAAGCCAGCGAAAAATGGGGACGGCGGGATATTGTTGTATTTAAATGGATTGATGTTTTTATTATTAGTATTTAATAAGTTGAATAATTGTAATAGACAGTCTTCTATAAGATGTTTTATATTCTGGGTACTGTTATTGTCATAGAGGCATTTTTTTCTTTGTTTGTTTTATGGTTTTGTATATTTTTTCTATTTTCATTTTGGTTTATTTCAAGTATTTCTTGTTATTGGTGCTAGTTTACTGGAGGCTGCGGCCTTTGCAACCTAATCTGTGAGTATATTGCCGATTAGTTCAATGTTGGCTTTTATTGGTGTTTATGAGGCCTTCGTTTTGGTATTTGACGATGATACAGAGTGTGTCGACTATTAAGATATTTGTTAAGTTGTTGTTTTGGAGCCCTAACAGTGCTGACAACGAATTTGAGTAGATTGTACTATCTTTGTTTTTCATTCTCCATACGCATGCTTGCCCGAGTTGTAAGTTGTTCTATCTCCAAGGCCGTACACGAATGTGTGTAGTTTTAGCAACTTAATAACTAATTTGTTTTACCTTATGGTATGAGGATAACTTAGGTTGTGCCTACTTTCCCCTGATCTAGAGTATAGAGTAATTTATTTGCAAAATACTGAGTACATAAATTTACAAATAATAATTCTGCAGGTCTCCAGCATTTGGCTTTTTAATGTAGGCATGCAAATATTTAGGTAGAGTGCTGAAAGATTATAGGCACTCAAAGAGAACAAATACCTTGACTAAATTACAAAATTGGGTATATCAAAATGAATGTCAATAATAACTTACTATAGTCGGTGTTAATGTTGTATGTACTGTTGTAGCAGTTCATAATATTCTGCATGATTTATCTAAAGCGTTTTAGAACTTTAGTATTGTTATTTTTTGTTTTTGAATTTGTTTTTTTTACGACTTGAGTTTAGAGCTGGTTCGAGTTAGATTTGAGTAAACGGATTGTTGGCTCTTGCGGAGTATTTTAGTTGTATTTATTGTTTATTTGTGAGGATAAGGATATTTTAATTGACTATTTTGTGCTTTATTAGATTGGATTAGAACTGTAATCAAACTTTTAGGTAGGAGCTATGCTAGTGAAACAAGAGTGCCGCAGATTAGGTAGGTAAGTGGAATATAAGAACTACAGAATTGGCATGATAGTTCGGAAGAAATCAATAGTGTTAAGAATATTAGTACTAATTAAATCAGGGTGAATTTGAATTACCTTGATTTTATTAGTTATTTAAATAATAGTTTGATAATATAATAAAAATAAGGATCGTTAATCAAACCTCAAAACTAAAGTATAAGGTTACAGTGCAGTCATTAAAACCTCTAAGTAATTTTAGATACTATTTGGAAGCCCTTCATTACCACATAAAAAATTAACGCCGTATCTACAAATAATAATAGAACTATAATTTGTATAGGGAAATAAGTTTAGGAAATAATGTTTCCGTTATTGTTTTGGGGAACGCTTATGTGTCCTTCTAATAGAGAAGAATAATAGAAATGTTAATAGGAAAGGTTCTGCCGAATTAAATTTAAAGTTCAAACCAAATGTGACCCGTGAAATATCCTGTGGCTTTAGGGTACAATACCAAAATCTTGTTAGCACTTAGTTTATTTCTGACCCTTGTTGAAAAGGGTTAATTTGTTTGCAATGATCTCTACCATAACCCCTTTACCGCTGTACATTTTCGTTCTATCAAGTAGTTATCTATCATCAATCGTAGTTACGAAGGTCAGTCCTAATAAAGGTATTATGAATCCAACCTCTAGCTGGCGGTATTTATTCACATTCGAGCACCTTATTAGCGAGCCGGCGTAATGAATATTAAGAATATGTTATTAATTTGAACATAAAAATCCATAAAACGTTACTAAGATTGTTGAGTGACTATAATGACAAAACATAGATTTTACATGTAAATTCTATGTTAACTCTATGTATATATATTCATGTTATTTTACTTTACTTATTTGAAAACGTAATATACCTAGTCCGCCCATGAGTTCTGTTACAAATAAAAATGCATTTTTATGAAGTAATGTAATATTACTATAACTTATATGTACATATTAAAGTCTCAGCAAAAAATTAGGCCTTCAATCTGTCTGGCCACGAATCTATGAATTTACGCACAGTTTCCATGGGAAATTTGCCACCACTTGGTCCAGAGATTTTTTGAAAGACTCGAAGTGTCCGTGTCGTTCAGAGCAGGCCATGTCCTTGCAAGCTATCAAGCTTGAAAAGACTAGCATGTTTAATAACAAATTAATGGTACCATGAATTTGATTCGGGGATGATATATTACGGGCCCGGAGGATCTGCGATTTTTCTAGACTAAGCTTCTCGGCTAAAAGAGTTACTCTCACTTAGAGGCAAGCCACAATAGATCTTCCAGAACGCAATGAATACAGTTGTATTTGAGCTGCATAGTCCCAAAACTCACCTATACCTAAATAAGAAAAGATTTACTGCAATCATAAAAATATGTAACAATCTTAAACGTTTATCTTAAATCATCAGCTTATAATTCTCACTGCGAGAATATATGCGTTCTCTATGAATGAAAATGCTCTATGGATGAATAGCTGTGATGCGTCACGCAGGCTTAATGCGAATTGGTGAGAGCAAAACAACTGTACATGCAGCAGGGATGTAAGCCTTAACGTTCCTTTTGAAGCACGAAGGAGGTCAAAATATCCTTTTGGTCACCTATTTGTCGACCGTCCCTTTGAGAAACTTGTTTAACTTCTTCAATTACACATCGGACTCGCTAACCACTGCGATGGAATATGAGTGGAACCAAGCTCAACTCTCAACTCAACTATTTTTAAGTACATTTAGAATTATTAAGCTGGATGTGGAGATTGTTCAGAGCATTCTGAATTACCCTCAATCTGCAGCAGCCTTGTGTTTGTGTAACATATTGGTAGATGTATAGGATATGTAAACATTTAAATATATTTTAAATATATGGGACTGGCATGTCAGAAGACAAAAGTTCCTAAATAAAAAAAAAATTGAAATAAAAAAGAAACTACTGCGTCACAGAGCTTCTCGAATAATATCCTAAGATTATTTTTAGTAGTAGTATATCAAAATTAATAAAAAAGATCTATATATGGCAACTACTGAAACTTAAAACTTGTAAACATATGTACCAGTCCAGCATACACTGATTGGCTTTACAATCCATAATATTCATGTAAATAGCTCTCATTCCCAAAATATTTCAGTAAGGAATTTAGTTTCATATTAGTTTGCTCTGAAATATATTTAACACATTCTAGAAGCAAGCAAAGCTTAAGAGCTTGAAAGCTTAAAAACTTAAACGTAGGTAGGAATATTTAGGTGCTTAACCACGACTTCTGATATCACGGTCATATAAAAATTTCGTTATTTATCTATTGTGATGAGAGTGTAGTGCGTAATGAAGATCAATTGCATGACTGCCTTTTAAAAGTAAATAAACGAATTTTGTACCAATGATTACTGTTTTTTCTAGTTACAAAGTTTTACATTTTATCATATAACAAATTCTCATGATGAATTTTCTTCAAAGTTTAAAGAAACCGATTTGAACATCACCGTTTTAAGTCAAATCTGTTAATAAATACGTTACAGTAAAAGCGAGTATTTTGTAGTGGAATGGGTAAATATCTTAGGTCAGCTCTGTGCTACCACCTGAACTTCGGATTGAACTAAATCAAAGTTTGTTAAGACAAACATATAAGTCATAATATTTATAAATTGTAAATATCCGTCTCCTTAAAATCTTATCTCAAATAGTAATTGAGCATTGACAAATGGGGTTAAGTATTAATTAGGCAGGTGACATTTTGGTGACTATAATCCTTGTAACATTAAATTTCCTAAATTAAATATTTTATCTAGCACGATTTGACGTTATGTGCATAGATTTGGCTTTAATATAATTTGTTTTTAATAAACAACAGTCATTTGCTGGAGACCTTTAATATAAACTAAACTTGTAAGAGTGTGTAATCAATTATTCCATCCACAACACAATAGCTTTACCCTCAATTACTACTTTCACCATATAATTCTATGTTAACCGTCACACCTTCTTTATAACTAATTAGGTGTGGTCAGTTTGATAGTGTAATTGTATATCTTATTTGAAAAGAATGAAGACATTTTTAACATTCTTAATAAATTTTAAAAAATATAGTTTTTGTTTACGCATTTTCCATGAATTATTCAAGTTATTCATATTGATATCTCCAAAAAAAAAGGTTAAAATTATTGTGTAGTTAACACAACAATTAGCTAACAAGAAAAATTACAGTGCTGAAGCTTTAAAAGTAAATATCTGTTAAAAGAAATTGGCAATATTAATTATCTAATAAAAGCGCAAATCGCGTAAAATAACTACGCATTTCTAATCAAACATAACGAATCGCTTAGTTCAATAGTACAGTTAACAATTTAGTTAGGGTAATCGCAACTAAATATGATCAGCACTTTCTCATGACGATGTCAAAGCTTTCGTTAAATTTTAATAACAGTCTTGGAAAATTCGGCATTGTCTTGTCAAACTATTCCTATTTTACAATTGTAGAAAGACTTTATACTTTTAAGTGCAATAAGATACACTAATTTACGTGAGGTAACCTTGAGTTTTTCTCACGATTTGGAATTGCTTGAGTAAAGCAAGAACGGCAGTTAAATAACATAATTCTAGCACGATCAGATGATAACTAAGTCTTTACACGGATATCAAGCAGGAAATAGCGAGAGGGCGTACTACACATAAGGCTGCAAGAGCTATCATGCAGATTTCAATTAACTTTCGCAAAGGCCGATATTTGGATGGGTGAAAAAAAATGTATTATCTGGAGGTTCTTTGTGTTCGGTAAGGTACGCTTTACCGTACTGGATACGCATGATGGGTTATGGTAGTCCATTCTCGTTACTGGTGTTCGGAAGTCCTGTAGTGAATACATTAAGCTGATGATTATGAGTATATCAGAATTTACTCTTGCCTTATTAAGATTTACAGCGTGTTGTCAACCTAACACCTCACAGGACAGTACAGGACAGGTACTATTGCTTTATAGTTTGTTACTTATTTACATTTAGGAATGTAAGTAAGACATAGGAAGTAATCATTGTTAGCAATTACTTACCGCAGCAACCTCGCGTTGTGACTCTGACGACTTTGACTGCATAGTGCCTTAAGAGATCAACTTGCCACCAAGGCGAGGCCTCTCTCTGCGTCTCTGTACATCTCTTGCCATCATGCTCGGTGGTCTTTTCGCCGTCGTTACCGTTAGCGGCTGCTCCTCCACGAACAGTGGTCGACTGATTAGCTGGTTTTCTAAACGCGACGTTTGTTCCTGTTGAAATGATACATGATACGTTAATAGTGACAAGCAAGGAGGTTAAAATGATTCTAGATAGTAACTTCCTTTTCTTTTTACTTGAATCCATGAAATAAAACCTCTTTCCTATAATTTCCTATAGATTCTCGTAGTTCAATCATATTAAGTCTCGAAGTTTAACGGGCCGAGACTGAGTAACACTAATAAAAATTATAAGCAGGTTATGTAAAAGTACATAATATCCGATTACATTAAATTCATAAGTCGTTATTTTTATGTCATTAAATAGCAATGAATAAGCTAAATGTTGTCCAAACTAAACTAAACTAAAATGATAAAAGCACGGAAAACACCCCACCAGATTGACTCAATCTGCATTTAAGGTACATTTTAAAACTTAATTAAAATTACATTATAGACTTTAAATTCCTAAGAAGCATTTGCTAAAAGGGATTAATGTCGAAAATCCTCCGGTAAATAAAGTTTCACGCGGTTGAAATTGCGGCACTGAGAGATCAATCCATTTTCAAAACTGTAAAATTTGGTATATACTTTGTAAAATAAATATTAGGGGTTAAAGTATGAAATTGCCGATTTGTACTGAAAATCTATATTGTTTATTTTTTAAATTTTTAACAAATTTATTTAATCAAAATAGTTGCCATTATTATCTATACATTGCTGCCATCTAATGGGAAGGTCATTAATGCCTTTGCGATAGAATTCCGACGATCTAGACTGCACAAACTGTGTGAAAGCATTTTGTACTGCCTCCTGGGAAGAAAACTTCTTGTCACGTAGATAATTGTCCAAATCACGAAAAAAATGGTAGTCCGTTGGAGCAAGGTCTGGTGAATACGGAGGATGACGAATGGTTTCTAACTGCAGTTCCTGAAGGGTCAAAATGGTTTCTCGTGCTGTGTGAGGTCTCGCGTTGTCGTGGAGCAATAATGGTGAAGATCGATTCATGAGTCGGGGCTGTTTTACTGCTAGTTTTGTCAACATGGTTCGGAGTTCGGCACAATAGACATCTGCCGTTATTGCTTGACCAGATCGGAGAAAACTATAGTGAATAACACCATGCTGAGACCACCAAACAGTTACCATTACCTTTTTATTGGTAAGTTTTGCTTTAGGACACTGTTGTGGCATTTGACCTGGGGTCAGCCATTGCATTTTTCTTTTCCGGTTATCATAAAGAATCCACTTTTCATCACATGTTACAATTCGATCCAATATTCCTTCATTTCTGTACCGGTTCAACAAGGCAACACAAGTTTCAACACGCGTTTCTTTCTGCAGATCAGTCAAATCATGAGGCACCCATTTTTCGTATTTTTTTATTTTATTGATTTGACGCAAGTGAGTCAATATTGTGGGTAAGGTAACGTTAAACCATGCCGCTAATTCCTGGGTACTTTGACTAGGATCGGCTTCCACTATCTCTCTTAATTCATCGTTATTTACCTGTGTGGGCGGTCTTCCTCGTGGCTCGTTCTTTAAGTCGAAATTTCCATCACGAAAGCGTTTAAACCAAAATCGCACGGTGCGTTCATTAGTAGACCCCTCTCCAAACGCAGCATTGATATTGCGGGCTGTTTCTGCCGCGTTAGTTCCGCGTCGGAACTCGTATTCAAAAATAACTCGAATTTTCGCAGTATCCATCTTTCTTGTCTAAATTGAATAACAAAAACAATTGAAAGTCGATATTCAAATGTTTTACATTTTTTAAAAAAAGAACATCATAGAAACCATTTAAAAAAAGTTTCATTCGAAAACCTCAAACCATGAAGATTCTATGTCAATTCAAAGAACCTATTGCAATAAAACGGCAATTTCATACTTTAACCCCTATTATATGCTAATACTCTTTTTATCAAAGTACATTTACAGAGTAAAATCAACATCAACATAATCAGTATTATCTGTGGATGGATAATGTACGATTTTCGAATTTGTCAGTTCTCTAAATTTTAATTTTAATAAAAAAGAATCTATATTTCTTATATTATTTGATAAAAGAAACAATAAATTGAATGTGTAATGCAACAATATTAGATATATTTGATGATTGCAGCATAGCTTTATAAAAATAAGCCCTATGAATTGTTGTAAGGATCAAAAAAATACCATTACCTATACACCTAAGTAAGCCATTCTAAAAATGAAAAATATAAGTTCCGAAAAATATGCTAATAAAATTCAAGGTATGCGGTATATTTGCAGTAACAACTTACTACTATTTTCCTTTTTATTAGGCAAAAACTATATGAATGTAGGCACATATTTTACGTATGTATGTATGACCATAAAGATAAGATATCAGAACAACCACAGTTCTATTTTCAGCAGCCTCCTTTCATTCATAGAGTTTTAAGTAACAAAACACAGTTATAAAAATTAAACTTACCACAAAATGGCTGTTCAGCAGTCCAGTCGCCTCTGAGAGTACATTCTCTCTGATGCGCTCCAAAGAGTTCATAGCCATCATCGCATTCGTAGGTGGCCAATGTGCCCGGTACGATGATATCAGCAGACAGGGAAATGCGTGCATTTGGAGGGACGGCCGGGTGACCGCACTGCCGTTCCACTGTAAAGAAAAGAGACAAGTTAATAAAAAGTAATACAAATGTCAGGTGTTTAAATGGTAGGTACGCAAATTTATAGCACGTAGCCGTCACAGCGATGATAACTTGGTTTGTATAACGTTAAGCCCTTTTTTTAAATACATATGTAGTTTCCGAATGACGATGTGCTTATTAGTTTCTTAACGTAACGATACGCCATTATCATAATTCTGTTCTTGTTTTTTCGTTTAACTAAGACTGGTGCCAAAGAAAATTATGAAAAAGAATTAAATTTAAACTTATTATCTGTTTATCATTGTTAAATTACAATACAAACTAAAATAAAATATTTATAAATTTGTCCTGTTTTTAGCGTTAAAAAAGGACCTGGAAAACAATAATAAGAATTCGCAGCCAGATATGATAACTGACTACTATTATTTTATATAATATTTGCATTTTCTCTAAGATAAATTATTTTAATATCTATAAGATAAATTATTTTAATAGAAAAATACTAGAAAAAACCGACTCGCCTCACAAGTGAATTGTGCCTGGAAATTCACTTGTGAGCCGAGTAGTTTTCTTTCAAAATTATTTACAACTATTATTTGATTTTGTTGCCGTGCCTAGTCTGGTAGTAACAAATAGTTAGTAAGGTGGCAACGCAAGGCTGATACAAGGGCACTTTTTTTGCAAGTGAATTTGAAATATGTTTCTGTTACCAAAAGATAAATGTTACTGAATTTGTTTTCTATCTAACTTGTTACTACAAAAATATATTTTTATAAAGTCATTTTTATAAATACCTTTATTAAATTATGACGTCTCATTAAGGTTAAAGTCTTGTTATTCATTGTTGCGTTATGCTATTATTTATGCATTTAAAAGGCCCTAAGACAATATAAATTAAGTCCAAATAACTTTTGCTATGTTTGTAGTCAAATTATTCTGTTGAATAAGAAGAGATCAATCACTGTTTCAGTTAAACGAGCCTAAAATAGGCTATAATAAATATTTCCAAATCTTGGTAACAGATCTTGATTAAAATTGGATTCTAGAGTGATATGTGAGTATTACTGAATTGGGCTTCAGGAAGAAACATTTGCAATTTGACGTTCCAACTTTATGTATAGAACCAACAATTTGCTTTACTGTATGTTACATCTGCATTACAAAAACAACAGGTTTTAACAGCAAAATCAAGAAGCATACACAATTACCTATACTGGTATTGCATAAAGTAAATTAAATTTTATTTCACAGAGTGAACTAAACGACCTTATCAGCGATTTGCGGCTTTCGAAAAGAAAATCTGAATTGCCTGCTTCACGGCTTTAACAATAGAATTTCTTAGCTTCCAATACTCGAGAAACTTTTTACTGCAGTAAGAGTGCTCAATTTACTAAGTATTTAAATCAAATGTCGGGTTTTAGTGTTACCATATTATTTCTTGAACTTATCAATTCGATGTATGGTAAAAAAAAACCTTGTAAAATTGTCTAATTAAGCTCAGTTCTGACTGTCGACTGCAATGATCTGATTTTAACGAGATACATATAAAACTAGCGTTTCGTATAAAGATTATGTGAAAAATTGTAGATTCATATCTTTATTTTTTAAGAAATCTATACTCTATTCTGAACAATGTTAATGTTAAGTATGTTATTAGTAATTTGGATATAAAATTTTGTCTCTCCAAAGTTAAAAAACCAAAATGTTAGTTCCGCTACCAAAAAGAGAGAAACTTCATCTTTTTTTTGGTGAGAATAATAGTGAAATATTATTTTTAATGTCAAGGAAACAATTAAAATAAAGTCTTTATTTAAATTATTTCATAAGTAAATACCAATTTTAAATTTTAATGCGTTATGTTCTTAAAATACAAGTATTTCGGGTTAATTTCTGTAAATCTTTCATTAAGATTATGCGTGGTTGAACTTTGCCACAAACATTAGCACTGTAAAACTTGTGTTATGTGTATAAGGGTAAGGGATAGGTATACATAATCTAAAATCTAAGATCACAGTGGTTTGTGTGTTTGTCTGTCCGCTCTTTTTCAATTGTATATGCGTTACCATAGCAACCGCAAGTAGTTCGTCTACCGGACGCTAGATGGCGCTAACGTAAAATATTTAAGAATAGAAAAATTAAAGAATTTTATCCACCCGTGCGAAGCCGGGACAGGCCGCTAGTATACACTAAAATATAATACGATGATGATAAAACTAAGATCCTATTCTAACCAAATTACTGTCTCTCTGTCAAATTAAAGTGTTTTGCGGGATCATATTCAGATGACATGTTATTTCATAATTAAAACTAAATTAAAAAATTAACGAAAAACAGATCTTAGTTTTGAAACATTTTTTTAGGAGCTGAAATACCACAGGTTTTGTATGTAAATACCGCACCGAGCCAGCAATATGCGTTGTTTATCGTTTGATTTCATTTATTACTCGAAGAGAGACGAACCCCTTTTCCATTAACTGAAGTCAAGACTTTATACTTGGCTATTAAACAATAAGAACGTTATTTAAACTATGCTTACACTCCGGAAGGGAAGCACTGTGTAGATGATTGCTCTGTGCAGCTGGCGGGCGTCTACACGCATGTTATGTAAGACAGTGGAATTCATCGTGACACTCAAGTAAAATATTGTACCTATATAGATATAACTTTAAATAGCATTATTACATCGCTTTCTCTTTTCTAAATCACTCTTTATGTATACATATGTTAACGGAAATGTATGTAATCCGTCATTGTATACAATTCCTGGGAATTGTATGTAATTCCTAAAATCGCACGGAAATGTGTGAAATAAATTATATTATACACATTTCCTAGGAAATCTATATATTTCCTAAATAGCAATAGGAAATGTTACACATTTGAGATATTGATGGTTACGCAGGGACAGCGGGACGAGGGGAGGGTGTTGCTTTAGGTTAGGTTAGGTTTTTTTTAGGTTGTAAGAATAATATAAGTTTATTTTGTGATACGTTAAACGTTAATAGATAATTGATTTTTAAAGCATTAATTAGTAAGATAATATGAACATATTATATTTTACGGTATGACTGTTACCCGATTGTCTCAATGAGTGCTATACTAAAAATTATTATTCTCATTTGAACAACGTGTTTTATTACAGAAAGCATTTATTTTATACATTTCTTAATACGATATTGGAAATATATACAATTCCGAGGAAATTTACACTTTTCCTAGGATATCAATGCATTAAATAGTTTTTCAAACAATATTTTATACATTTCCTAAATAATATCGGAATTGTACACATTTCCTAGGATTTGTATACAATTCCTTGATTTCATACATTTCCGGTAATATATATATCAACTACACTTCGATTCCATACATTGGTAAAAATATTAAAAGATTTAAAGAGTGTGTGATCAAAAGATAATGAAAAGTAATATTCCCTGGGTTGCACTAAAGGTATGAGGAATACCAAAATAATGCCTCCGAATACATTTTAAAAAGCTTTGATGACACTTTTCGTTTTGTCTATTAACCCGATTGCAGGACAGGCCTTTCTCAGCTATGAAAACACTTTTTCAACGGTTTTGATTTAAATGGAGAGCACTCGCTATGGTAACTAGTAATTATTCTTCACGATCCAGCCATAATTTAACATCTTTTTTGTAAGCATTCCCACGCTGAAAGATATATTTAAAGTAAAGTAATAATTGGTCTTATTTAAATGACGATGGATGTTTGAATATTTTATTATTCATTTTAAATTTCTTCTTCTTTACTCACCCTTATAGGCGTGTTGATATACTGAAACCTCTCTGGACTTCTTCAGCGAGCGTGAAAAATATCTTCCGCTGTTTGTTTCACTTGGTAACACTCGTTTATGAACACATCATGCTTAATAATCCATCATTATTACATATTATTGTTCGCCACAAGACGAAGTTTAACAAGAAAAACTTTATGGCAAATCCTTCTCCCGCAAAAAGGTCCAAATATTGACGATTATTATTTATTGACTCTAGAGGTATTATTTTATGGTTGAGTTGTTTGCTTTCACTATGGGTGCACAGCTCATATAGCAATTCTTTTTACCTCTTTAAGCTTTGAGTATCAATAATAATAATAATAAAATTTGTTGAAATGTGACATTTTGAATAAAAGCGAAAAGATAAATATCATTACAGAGCCAAACAACTGCTACCAAATGGGAATTTTTGAATAAATTATATAACGTTTAAAAAACTTTGAAGTCATCTTTTATAACATCGAAAACATTTTCTCAAGAGTTTTATACTTATATGACATAATGGGTTTACTATTGAATAATAACTTTTAATAGTGCATTTTCTCTTAAGGTGATGGGAAGATGTCTAGTATCCGCGTCATTTTAACAATACGTTGCATAATAAGGAAATGGAGCTTTCGTAACATTTTTGTACAAGTTTATAAGAAATGGTAGACGGTTTTTTAACCGCAAATCATTTGTTTTATCGCACTTTTTTGATGAAACTTCCGTTCTGAATATTAATTTATAATTTTAAATATCCAATTCCAAATTGGAAAAAAAAAGTTTTTAATAATACTTTCACCTTATTGAACGCGATGAATTTTCATATTTCGGATGGCGGTAAGCTCAGGGTTTCGAAATAAATTGTACCAGTAATGGTAGGTAAGAGAATAATATAAAGCGACATGCGCCAAAAATCAACAATAATTGGTAAACCAACACGAGGACACATCGTGTTGTGTAAAGTGCCATGAAAAGCTGAGTTCTAGTTCTTTGTTAGATAAGCGAGCCTTGAGGCAGGCGAGGTGTTGCAACAATACGCGAGCGAAATGCGAACTTTGTGGTACTGTTACATCGTGAACGTTACAACATAAAAAGTTATGCACTTTTTCTTTGGAGTTATAAATACATTCTTTCACATTAAATTCCTTCTTGTATTTATTATTTCTATAGTAGTCGTAAAATATACCTTATATGTCAAATTGAAAATGGCTAAGGAATATTGTGAAAAATAAGAAAAGGTATTTAGAAAATTTAGTTTCTGTGTAATATAAATTTTAGTTTATCCGTTTCT
Source organism: Calamotropha paludella (assembly GCA_927399485.1). Lineage (NCBI taxonomy): Eukaryota > Metazoa > Arthropoda > Insecta > Lepidoptera > Crambidae > Calamotropha > Calamotropha paludella. The sequence goes on along the minus strand of OV656803.1, from coordinate 22,748,602 downwards.
TGGGTTCTGTAGTAAAATACAGTGATCCACGGTATAATTCAGTGATCTATATATTATTCCGAGTGATCTATATATTTTGGACCATTTTTAAAAAAATAATGAAGGTGGGCCATGAACAGTTTTCAATTTAGGGAACCCTTTGTCATTTTAATTAGTCTGAATTATTGCTTTTCTTCTTCTGAAATATATTTTAGATATATAAAAATTACGAAATAACTTTTAGAGTTAAAAAGACTTTGATGTTTTATTTGTAATTGTAAACCAATTTAAAATAGAGGTAACTTAAGTGAGTTAGGTTTGATTACCTCACTTACTTACGCGCCATTTTTTGCCCTGTGCTCGCATGCTCCGATAGCAGGTATTTTTACTAAAAACTAAGTTACGAAGGGTAATATAGTGTTGGAATAAGTATCCCACATTATTATCATAAAGTGATGTTTCTTAACTATTGGTAAAAATTCTTAAAAGCGAAACTAATAGTTATTTGTTATGCATGGCTATAAAATTGAGATTTGGCCGCGAGTTACCTCTATTGAAACGTACGAGAGCTAAAAACTTACAAGAGCAAAGGTATGAGAAGCTAAAAATTTTGCTGCCGAGCGAAACACACAATTGTTCACCTAACTAAGCGAGGCAAATTTTAGGTGCAAGATAAACAGCTTAAATAAAATGGTAAGTAAGTTGTCTTCGTCGCTGTACATTTTATTCTTATAAATTAAAAAAAAAATCAGAACTCATCTGAAAATACTTTTAAATAGGTTTCTATACAAAGTGAATTGACTAAGAATACCAGAGATAACTTTGACAGTTCTTTTTCGGGTGCGGTTGGAATTCTAATCATATGCTATAAAATCTCACCCACCATTTAAAATTCTTATGGTTAAAAATTGTATCAAATTAATATTATTTGATCTTGTGGTTTTGATGATTTAAATTAAATTATTAAAATCAAATTAATTTAAATTAAAAAAAATTATAAAACCAAAAGTGAAAGAATAAAATTTAACTCGTAAACACCAGAATGACGATGCGGAACGCACCGTGTGTTTTTCTTTGAATAGATGTATTTTAAAACACCTTTCCACTCTAGCAGATAAAACGCAATTTTCCACGCAGCTATTAAAAGAGAAACCAAACTTTTCCGAGCGTGTGAGGTGAAAATTAATAAACTGGCGAAATTAAAATCATATTTTTTTATGATAGGTATACTTACATAATCATTTTTTTATCCAACCTACACTATAATCGAATATTAAACTAGAGGGGATCTTAATGATAAACAAAAAATTGGTTAAATCCTTTGCTTCACCTTAGTAGAAGATTGTAAGTATTGACATGTACTTTCAAACTCCACTCGCATTTAAATCGTTTAACTTTTCAATGGAAACGTTACGGTTCAAATTATAGTTTTGCATACCATATCGATCGAAACGAGTACGAAGAGATGAATTTGTTAAAAGATACGAAAATAACTCTTATTTTTCAATATCTAAGTGAGTTGCATTGTGTGCATATTTATTGTTCAACAACATGCAGGTTTACAGAAAACCTTTCAATATGTTTACCTTACTAGGCGATGCAGTCGCTTAGCATAAAGCTACGCTAGCACCATATATTGGAGCAGAGCGTAGTACCTAAAAAAATTTTTTTTTTTTGTTTCTATGGGAGTTTTTACGAATTTCAATATTCGGGTCCTTCACAATCTGGTCCTAAACCTGTTGATTCGATTCCACACAAAAAATATTAAAATCGGTTGAGAACTCTGGAAGTTATGGCGTAACAGACATTTCGTCATTGAAGCTGATCCATGAGAGCTTCGCTCACTTCGTTCGCTCCGCTCCAAAAATATATTTCTCTGTAAATATTGTCTGTCACACTTGGTCGTAGAGAACACAAAAAAAATTAAAATGATGGTGGCACGCACATAACTAATGTTAACAAGGACATATTCATTCAGTAGTTTCGTTGTAGAATTTATTTTGCTTAAATAGGTTTTAAGCAAAAAAATTTACAACGAAAATTACTCCCGGTAACTTTCGTTAACTCAAGGCATTATATGGGTTTCTGTGTATGTATTATTGGGTGTATAATACAAAAATATGTGGCTGTATCGTCGGTACCGTTACCACTTAAAAAACTGTCTTTCATCAAGTTTAGTGGTTTTGTTGCAAATGGACTTGTCGTGGTCTATCGCTTAATGCGGCAGTAAATTGGACTGGTGCGAATCAAACACAGTTACAGTACGAACAGTATACCTCCATGAAGTCAAGATCGAGCTGCTTTTTGGATTTTTGGTGTTATTTCATTGTTGCTTAATCATAAAGGTAACTGAATCGTGAATCTTGAAAAGTGGTTGATAATTTCTATGTTGACTATGATTTCAGATTCATATTCAGTTCAGTCGATATAACAGCCCATACTTAACCATCTTGTAACTATCACTTAGAGATGTCATGACTGGATCACTCTTAATTTTATTAAATTTAATCAAGAGGTCTCTGAATCATTTCAAAGAAGCTAATCTTTAATGGAAAATTACCTACTTTGATATTTTAAAATACTTTTTATTTTGCGTTCATTCACACTATTCATGTAAAAAATAATGAAACTCTGAATTAGAGGTAATTATGCTATTACATGATTTATAATTCGCAAAATGAAAATAATAAATTAAAAATATGACTTCAAGCAAATAGTAACTTCCCTAAATAAAAAGGTAATCTATACATATAAATAAAATTGGAGTGTATGTTTGTAATAATGAAATAATCGCTTTTTACTACATGCATACGAATATATATACGGTACATACACCAAAATAATATTTTTTGCAATTTTTGTCTGTCTGTCTGTCTGTTTGTTCCGGCTAATCTCTGAAATGACTGGACCGATTTTGACAGGACTTTTATTGGTAGGTAGCTGATGTAATAAGAAGTAACTTAGGCTACTACAATTTGAATATATTGCAAATTACAATAACTGAGCCACGGCAACGTGTGGCCGGGTCAGCTAGTCTGTAATAAATGTGATAAAATTTTCAAAAAGTTAAAATAAATCAACTGCAAATATAAAGTCACGTTCTTTATGTTTGTCAGGCAAGTGATTGTCGTACTGATTGTTATTTATTGTGTTGGCAATGATACAGATATTCGCGGGCGTAAAGAATTACCGCGCAAATTAGGTTACTTGGGCTTCGTTGGGTGCAACTGCAAACGATTCAACACAGGGTAAAATAATGCACTTTTCCTGCATTTTCCTATATATGAATACCTTTATCAGTTTAGAAACTTATTTTACATTATTAATTTAAATTATTTTAATAGAAAAATTCTAGAAATAATCGACTCTACTCACAAGTGAATTCTCAGGCGAAAATCGAATACGCTACCTTTGGAAGTCCGGTTCAATGATCTCCCAATTGAGCTACCGAGCCTTGTGAACACTCGTCGAAATTTTCTAGTACCTATCTTATTTAACGCTGTAGGCATTGGACCGGAGTTCTAAAGGTTGCGGGTTCGATTCCCGCCTGAGAATTCACTTGTAAGCCGAGTCGATTTTTTCTAGTATTTTTCTATTAAAATAATTTATCTTATTATTATAAGATAAATTATTTTAATTTAGCATTGAAAAAAATGTAATAAATATATAAAAAGAACATAGAATTACATTTTTTATTTTTTCTCGTAGTACTACAATAGAAAAATAAAATTTTGATATCAAAATAAAAGAGAGAGATTCTCACTTGGCACACTTTAGCTAGACAGGCCGTTTGCATTTTTATTTTCGTTCGTTATGGCGCCTAAAGCGATTGTTTCTCGTTCTATCAACCTGTTAGAACTTTCCCCTTCCGATCATGACCTGGTGGCCTTGACGAGTGGTTTTTTAACAGTAAGTTCCTATACTTAGAATCACAGCCTTTCACACCTATGGCCTCACGATTTAGAATGATTAAAGTTGTATTTAAGTAGTTGTTAAAGAACTGTGCAATACGTATTAAAGTTTCTTTGCTATCTTTTCGGGAATTGGTATGAGTATAGCTATAAATGTAGCCGGTATACTTAGGAACTACTTGCATTTACAAATTGCTAAATGCTGATGATGTGATGCTTAATAGGATATTAGTGTAATGGTTGCACTGGTACATAACTTCTCTGGTTTCTGTTAATTTATTTTCTACACACCCTTATTAGAATAAACTTGTCATTAAAAATATTTTGTGTTAATATATCACACTGAAATACTCCCATTCATGACTTGACTTTTTTAAGTCGTATTTAATACTTATAATTCTTTGCTTAACGCACATTTAAATAAAAACACTTTAATAGGATCTGCGACGCGTTTATTCTTGTTTTTTTACATTAAATTCTGATTGAATATAAAAACAAAAGTAAATCCGGCGTAAATACGGATAAAGTGGTGTTATGTCTTTGATTCGTCTCTTAATTCAATATTTTACTTAACAAATGCTATTTGTAATTTTTCACCTTTTTCTTGTAAACTCTAATATACTTTCTTTTTTCTTCACTCAAGATTGCCTGGAATAACCTTTACTATGCAGTAAGACTTTCGTTCTTTTGTATGTATTATTGTTCCTGTTGTTATCCTGTAATTTATCTTAGATGCAATAAGTTATAACTTACTATAATAAATGTTACATTTCCGATCATTTTTAATTGTCAGCCATTATAAATCCAAGAGAGCCATGGTGGCAGCTTGACCGACATAGTATAACGGTGATAGATTGTTCTAAACACAAAAACCTATAAAAGGCGACGTGCGTGCCCTACTTGTGGGTAAACGCACCGGTGCAAACGAGAAGGGATTTACGGAAATCGAAAACACCAAATTAAGAGCTTCTAGCCCTTACATCGATAACGACATTACATTGTACGTTTTAGTTTCGGCCTTTGTAGTTTTTAATTGAGGAATAGTGTTGCAATTCAACCACTCACCAAACATTAAGTTAACACCACCGCCACTAAATGAGGAAATAAAATATGTAACAATAAATAAATTAATGCACACATAAAACATGCCAGTGATGCCTAATTTATTGTTTACTTAATAGTTTCCAAAAAGTTGTATAATATCTTATAAGTAACTTTGTTTTTATGTATTTTTCTTATTCAATAGCAACCAAGAAAAAATGATCGATAGAAAACAGAAAAAGGATTAAGTATATTGTTTATAGCTGCATTATGGCTAATCTATAATTCGGCTATAGCCTGCCTTACTGTAAACGTGTTTCGAATCCGCTACATTCCGTCACTCGTGGCCCGAGTTGTGGTCAAGAATGTAGGTATACAAGTACCGCCAGTTGAGGACAGTAAGCCACTAACCTTATGTTCTACAACCCAGTCTGTAAACACATAGGACTGACATACTCTCAGTTTGAAGTTATACTGTGGAAGTTGGTTTACTAATAATAGGGGTTAAAGTATGAAATTGCCGTTTTATTGCAATAGGTTCTTTGAATTGACATAGAATCTTCATGGTTTGAGGTTTTCGAATGAAACTTTTTTTAAATGGTTTCTATGATGTTCTTTTTTTAAAAAATGTAAAACATTTGAATATCGACTTTCAATTGTTTTTGTTATTCAATTTAGACAAGAAAGATGGATACTGCGAAAATTCGAGTTATTTTTGAATACGAGTTCCGACGCGGAACTAACGCGGCAGAAACAGCCCGCAATATCAATGCTGCGTTTGGAGAGGGGTCTACTAATGAACGCACCGTGCGATTTTGGTTTAAACGCTTTCGTGATGGAAATTTCGACTTAAAGAACGAGCCACGAGGAAGACCGCCCACACAGGTAAATAACGATGAATTAAGAGAGATAGTGGAAGCCGATCCTAGTCAAAGTACCCAGGAATTAGCGGCATGGTTTAACGTTACCTTACCCACAATATTGACTCACTTGCGTCAAATCAATAAAATAAAAAAATACGAAAAATGGGTGCCTCATGATTTGACTGATCTGCAGAAAGAAACGCGTGTTGAAACTTGTGTTGCCTTGTTGAACCGGTACAGAAATGAAGGAATATTGGATCGAATTGTAACATGTGATGAAAAGTGGATTCTTTATGATAACCGGAAAAGAAAAATGCAATGGCTGACCCCAGGTCAAATGCCACAACAGTGTCCTAAAGCAAAACTTACCAATAAAAAGGTAATGGTAACTGTTTGGTGGTCTCAGCATGGTGTTATTCACTATAGTTTTCTCCGATCTGGTCAAGCAATAACGGCAGATGTCTATTGTGCCGAACTCCGAACCATGTTGACAAAACTAGCAGTAAAACAGCCCCGACTCATGAATCGATCTTCACCATTATTGCTCCACGACAACGCGAGACCTCACACAGCACGAGAAACCATTTTGACCCTTCAGGAACTGCAGTTAGAAACCATTCGTCATCCTCCGTATTCACCAGACCTTGCTCCAACGGACTACCATTTTTTTCGTGATTTGGACAATTATCTACGTGACAAGAAGTTTTCTTCCCAGGAGGCAGTACAAAATGCTTTCACACAGTTTGTGCAGTCTAGATCGTCGGAATTCTATCGCAAAGGCATTAATGACCTTCCCATTAGATGGCAGCAATGTATAGATAATAATGGCAACTATTTTGATTAAATAAATTTGTTAAAAATTTAAAAAATAAACAATATAGATTTTCAGTACAAATCGGCAATTTCATACTTTAACCCCTAATATTATTAACAACATACAGAATTATTATTAAACACAATTCTTATTATCAAAAACTAGCAACGTAGTGTACCCATTTACGTATACGATACTATTTTCAAATAATTTAAGTGTAAAATTAAGCTGGACCAGTTAAGCCAAAAGTCAACTAGTAACGCTTACAATAATTCGATGTCTAGATATTTTTGTCGTGCTATAATAACGCAAACTGTCCACTATAACTCAAAGAAGGTCTATCTGTCACTTCGTCATTATATTAAAAATGTTCCCACTGTTTTAGAGAAGTCGCTCTCCCTACAGATGAAAACATCGCAGGGAGAATGGTTTCGAGGTTTTCTCACCTAGCCGTCTTTTTAACCTAGTCTTAGTGCATTGAAAAACCAAATACACTCGAGAGCAATGAATCCGGGTCACTTAAAGAATGTTAAAAATCTCGGAAACTAAAAATGATAGGTTAATGCAATAAATTGTATTTAATAGACAATGTAATACTCCTTAAATGAAAGTAAAAAAAATATGAGTCACCATACATTTTATTAACACAAAATTACATAAAGTAAAAAACTGCTGATCTCTCCTTAAAACAAAAATAGGAAACATGAAAAGTTTGAACTTTATTACGATTTTCTTGAATTTTAATACTTCGTATTGCCTCCTCGTGCTTCCATTACTGCGTTTACGCGGTTTGGCATGCTGTACACCAAGTTCCTTATACGATTTTGGGGAATATTCTCCCATTCCTCTGTGAGAGCAATTTTGAGCTCACGAAGCGTGATTGGGGGAGGGTTTCGTTGTTTTACGCATCTGCCTAGCTCGTCCCAAGCATGCTCGATCGGGTTGATATCCGGGCTGCGCGCTGGCCACTCCATACGAGTAATGTTCATCTCTTGAAGGTAGTCATTCACAATCCTACCTGTATGAGGTCGGGCATTGTCATGCATAAATATAGCATCCTCACCTAAATTTACCATAAATGGACCAACGTGATCATTGAGGATTTCTTCCACATATCTTACGCTAGTTAAAGAGCTGTTTTCTATGATCACCAGCTCTGTGCGACTTTCAGAAGAAATTCCGGCCCACACAAGTACAGACCCACCACCGTAGGCTACTTTTTCTTCGATGCATGCTTGCTTGAATCTTTCCCCTGGTCTTCGATACACTCTGTGTCTTCCATCGTGCTTGTAGAGCATAAATTTTGATTCGTCGGAGAACATAACTTTTGACAAATCTTCAATACTCCAATTTACGTGGCTCTGGGCATATCTTAGTCTTGAAATACGATGCCCACGCTCCAGTTTAGGGCCGTTTACAGGTCTAAGGGGTTTTAAGTTAGATTCAGCAAGCCGACGTCTTACTGTCCATGCACTTGGGTTACTTCCTCCGAGGCGTCGAAACTGATTGGTGAGTTCAGTTCCTGTGAGAAAGCGATTTCGAAGCATGGTGTTCACCAAGTATCGGTCTTCTCGTGCTGTGGTACACCTGGTTCTGCCCGTTCCTGGTCTGCGTAGGTTAGAACCAGTTTCTTCGTAACGTCGGAGAACTCTTTGTACTGTTGACAGCGACACACCGACAGTTCTGGCTGTATTGCGCTGACTCCGGCCGGTTTCCAGCATTGTAAGTATTCTGGTGCATTCTTCAGGCGTAAGCGACATAATTTCAGCTTGAATAATGAATATAGAGCACTATCAACATGGTTTATGTACCCACATAAATGACAGATTACAAACAAAAGCAAAACCAAATGCTGTAATTTCGTAGTTCCATCATCGAAAGTGGCCCTTTTTCAAATTTGATTTTTTTATGATATAACTTTACAATAACTAAGAAGTTTTAATACCTTTATTTAAGGAGTATTACATTGTCTATTAAATACAATTTATTGCATTAACCTAGCATTTTTAGTTTCCGAGATTTTTAGGATTCTTTAAGTGACCCGGATTCATTGCTCTCGAGTGTAAAATAATTCGCCCGACAACCCATAATTCCGCGCCCAACGATATAAAATGCCTCTCAAAGCACTTACGTAATTAGGAATAGCCATTAATGTTAGTGTACATACACCAACTCAGTATAACTTAATCATATTTCAAACCTCTTCTCTTAGTTTTTTAAGTATCTGTTAATTTCTTATTATCAAAATATATTATCGGTGACAGACCTTTATTTTAACCGTTACATATTGATTAACAGATTTAAAGAAATAAAAAAAAAAATTGTTTACTTATATTCAATTTTAACTAGGTCTGCAATGCTGCTGCTGTTTGCAAATACTGAGCGAAGCACTATCTTACCTAACCTCACCTAAATTTCATCAATGTAGTCTCAGCGGTTTGGCTGTGATCAGCTTTTGAATTTTTCTTTCGGTGATTATTCCTCCATGGTATGTCCGATTCCAAAACTTTTTTTGCACATTAGTCACGACCACGATCTCAGTTTTGGCGCCAAATTTCATCAGTGAAGTATGCTGATACTTCACTGATGAAATTTGGCCGCCTGGGTTTGGGTGTGATCAGCTTTTGAATTTTTCTTTCGGTGATTACTCCTCCATGATAAAGTCTATATTTTTTTTACATAGCCTATGTCCGTCTGGTTATAATCATGTATGTTCATGCCAAAATTCGTTCGAATCGGTTGAACCGTAAAATAGCAGGAGGGAGACAAGCGAAATTTGTAAGTTGCCTAAAAGAGAGCTTCGCTCAATGAAAAAAGACGCGAATCACGGACAACAGTCCTTAACGTTTCCTACTAAGTACTGAAATCCCCACAAGTTTTTGGCGTTTTGTAGGTACAAGCGATAAATAACTTCCATTTATGTGGACATGATGTTGTCTTTTCTATATTACTATAAAACTATAAATAAGCCGTCAGCACGTTGAAGATATTCCAGAAAGTTACAATGGGTTTCTGGGACAACATAAAGGCAAGTACGAGTACGCAAAAACCGCTTAATTTAGATGCCGGTTTCACATTTTAGTAGTTAGTTAACTTAAATTCTAAACTAGGAGATGAACTCCTAGGGGTAAGAAGAGTACCTAATACAACTGTTCCTCGCCTTCATTGATTGAGGAGGTTATTTAAATGGTCCTTATGGTAAAAGGATAGTTTTAATCCGATTATACCCTTTTGCATATCAATAACATAAGCTGAGAGTATCTCTTCGCAGTGAAGGCGGTCACTGACTAAAACTCTAGTGTTTTCTAGGGAAACGCGATAAAAACTTTCTGTGACTTTCTATGAAACCACGAGCGGAAGCTAGCTTTGATTGTAAAATTGACGTTTTGTATAGCATTCGTTAATGTTTTTAACGCGCACACCTTACCTTATTTTTTTTTTTATTAAATCTTATTTATTAATTATGTCTATATTACTGTTTCAATAAAGGTTTTCAAAGTTTTTAACAAATTGTTTTTTTTTTGTCTTTAGAGAAGTAATTGTATCCAGGGATCACCGCCAGAGATACAGGTCGCCCAGGGCAACAACTCAGAGAAAAAGAAATTAGAAAGAAAGAGAGATAGTTCAATAGGAAAGAAAGAGTACCTAAGTTAGCTTTTTGATCATCCTATCTGTCCAAATACGAATTGTTTACAAAAAAAAAAGGAAATAACTTCTCAAAGAAAAATTTAATTTACTACTTCTAGAGTAGGGTCAAAACTATTATATAAGTATTGATATAGGTATTACTAACAATACTATGTCTAATCCTTTGGCTAACTTACTCATACATACTCGTAACAGAATGTTGAAAAGATTCTCAGTTATGATTAATCTGTGGTATTGGATAATATGTTGTTCCACGAAAGCAGAACATGCAGTTCATATTGTGCTTCAAGTATTCCTGGCATTTGGGAGAGGAGCCAAAAATTGCCCATATTAGTTTCGACACTAAAAAGTTAATAACTTTTAAAGTTTTTACTGAGTAGATTGATGTCGATTGCAAAGGTTAAGCCATTTACACAAGGAATGGATGACTATTGCTTTTACATCGTATTTTTTTTAGATGATGACCTCTAGCCATTCATTAATTTGTTAGATCGATTTAGTACGAAAACTCCCATTAATTGAACGAAAACATTATTAATCAAACTAATTAAAACTAGAAAATTAAACACTATTGAAAATAAGGGATTAATTATAATAAAGCAAAACAATAAAATAATAACAGGTCATTATTTATTATTATGGGGTATTATTACCGTGGGAAACTCACACAATACCTTGCGCTTATTATCCTTGAAAATTCTCATGTTTTGAATCACTTAAATGTACTGTCAAGAGTTTTAATTTTAAATGTCGAATTATCTCCACATCTCGATGATGTAACAGTTACCGCGTTCGGCTATGGTTGTGAAGGATAATCCATTTTCATAAGGGCTGCCCAATGGATGGCTGGTCTAAAAAAAATTCCACAAGACCATTCAAAACTGATTGAAATAAAAACACAAACGACACTATGTCATTGCCGGTTAGAATGTAAATTACGTCAAGTCAAAAACGAATTATTACTAGATAAATTTAGGAGCATGATAACGAAAAATATAACGTTAAAAAGTCAATAAGTATATTTGAAATATATCATGATCGTTATCAAACTCAACTTTCAGCTGATTACAAACTCCTATGAAGGTCAAGAAGTTACCTCGAGGGCTCTCAATTTAGTACGGAGGAGAATAGGAACAATCACGTTTATAAGCAAGTTAACATTTGACATTGAAAACAATTCCCTTCTAATATTAAGATAATTTGATTCCAATAATTTCATGACCTCCGCGGTCGAGTGGCTCGCTTAGCGATTCCGAGGGTTCGATCCTCGGCCGGGTCATTGCAGGACGTGAGGTATAGGGGATGCCCAATGTGTACCCGGCGGCAGAGAGGGTACACCGAGGGGTTGCACTGTAGGCTTGCCAGACTTTTACACTGGTGAAAGAGTCTCGCATAACTCGAGTGCCGACCCAGTAGTGGGATATGCGCAAAGCATTTTACCTCGTAAATGTCTCGGTTCCATTGTTATTTCTGAATTCCATTACACAGGTGCTGTAGCTTCTTGATTTTGGGTTAAAACAATAGGTGATGTTGTCTTATATTTATTCATTCAATAAAAGTCACTAACAGAAAAACATGTATACTTCCATAGTTAGAATCTAACATCAAAGAATTAATGTCATCTTAAGTCATCAGTTATAGAATCAGTCATAGTCATCTTGCAGTTGTTAGTAGGACACTGAGGCAATTTAATAAATATTAACAATCTCTTTTAAAATAAACGGTCGCATAAACCGACTTTCAGTCACGTCGTCTACGTCGTCTACGTCGAGGTGTTCTATCCAAACGCCAGGTTCAATTCATTCAATCATCGCGTTTTCTTCATGTCGAATATTAATTTTAGTATTAATAATAAAATGAACAAATTGAGTATCGCTCGTAATACAAGAAAATCTATAATATCAAAAGGAAATATATGTATTCTACCTACCTACCTAAAGGAAATTAATATATAAATTCTGTGCCACAGTGTTTGATCACTATGAACTCCGTAACTACTTGACCGATTTTGATGTTTGTTTTTTTCATTTTGCTGGAACTAAACTAAATTGAAATAAACCCTATTCTATGTACTGACATAGAATAGGTTTTCTTTCAATTTATAACACAGCAACGCGGGGCCGGGGCCTATTCTATATATATAAAAAATCCTGTCCCAGTGTTTGACCGTGATGAACTCCGAAACTATTAAACCGATTTTGATGATCTTTTTTCGTTTTGCTGGATTCGTCCCGACTTAGGACATAGGGTAGGTTTCATTTTAATTTAAAATAACAATAAATACTGCAAAATACAATAACGGAGCCACGCGTTGCGTGGCTCCGTTATTGTATCAGCTAGTGTCATCATCATCATAGTATGATGAGATAATTATATTTTATACCTAGTGTATTAAATAAATAAATTAGTTAACTGTCTGTCACGCTATGTTAATGCCGCCTGTTTGTCGCACATGTGCCATTCAATATCGCCCATTGATTTATCGGACACTTGCCAGTTCATTTATATGGCAGGAAGGGACGGGGATGGGCCATAAATCACAAGCGGTTCAGTGTTTAAGATATTTGGACTGTATTTAACGTCAGGATTTTAATTTGATAGAAAAAAAATAATTAAAAATCATACAATGTGTTGTTAAAAATGACTTGCCAATTGAAGCCATTAACAAGTACTAGTAAGATAGTTTTAAAATCTATATCTATATGTTTTTAATAAAGCAGTAGAATTGGTGTATCATAAAATGAATAAACAAATAAAAAAGTGTTGAGGTAAACTATTATTATGCCTGAAAATTTGATAATAAAATAATGGACTTCCTTAAAAAATAATTTATACAAACGGTTGCTAGAAAAATGTTTTTTACCCTAAAGTAATATTCGGAGTCGCAAAATTTGTTCTTTTTATTGTTATGTAAGGCAGATTACTATTGCAAAGCTGCACTTCTTTTTTATAAAACTAATATTTCATGTCGGCCTGCAAGCTAAACACATGTACTTAATTTTAGGTATACACTGTAAAACTGTCTTCTGAACAAATATGTAAATGAATTTGTATTGTATTTGTAAAAAGAGACTAACAGAACACAAAATGATTTTTTTAACTGAATCTACTTCAATCACTGAAACTGCTGAACTGTTTTTTGCGGTTTTCACAGATTGGTATTCTCGACATGTAACAAAATTTCACATTGTATTTAAGAAGTGTATTAAATTAAAAAGCGTCACAAAAGCTATCGTCAATTAAAGATAATTTATATGTGCCGTATAGGTATAAGTTAAATGCAAAACTAAATCTTACTAGATGGATCAAATCTAAAGCTTACCTAGAATATGAAATAAAAATAAACTAAGAGATTGCTGTTGAGCAATAATGCAGCCAGTTTGTATAATTTCCTTTGTCGTACTTATCTCTTTCTGTATCTTATCGGTATGTGCAATAAAGTGTTATTTATTATTATTATTATGTTTGTATTATTAGTTAAGCAAATAAAAACATATATAATCGCTTAGTTTTATTTATGGTTTTATAGTTACTCATAAAAGTGCCGCATTTAATGTTATTTATAGAACTCCATAAACGTACGAAACCATATCGTCTCATTATATGGCGCTCTTCAATTATATGTATTGTATGTAATTCCTAGAACGTACCTGGGTCGTTCTTCTTTTTTACCGACAGTGAAACGACGTTTTTCTGTTTTTTTAGTTTTTGAACAATCCATAATTGTGTTTTCTGTGTGGAATTTAGAAGAAATTGCATCTGTGTTGTCATTAGGACTAATTAAAGTTTCCTTTGCGGCAAATATTTATTCTCTTTTTATGTTGGATTTAAAAAAATATATGTGACAGAGTGGCCTTTTTCTGTGGAGACCACATTTCGGTAAACCGCTCTGTCACGGCATTCTACGGAAAACAAACGAAAAAATATGTTGGTTGGAGAAAATGAAAAATTACACAATATTAATAGATAAGAAAAATATGGACGTTTATTCGAACCGAATTAAAAAACCGTAAATATCAATACTCCAACGAGATGCCATAATAAGACGTAGGACAGACCATTGTCGGTAAACAAGAAGAACGACCCACCTACATCAGAAGCTCGATCAACTTGAAATAGAAAATAATTTCTCACTGAGAACGCTTTTTGGTTGTTGGCTACTAGTATTCCTAGGACTACGAATACATTTTTACCATCAACGGCATCCGTGGTCGAGTGGCCTGCATATTGCCTTTCCGAGGTCCTGGGTTCAGTCCCTGGTCCGTTGCCCGGTTTCTATAATGACCACTATAAAAAATGAATTTACCCATATTGGTTCCGGTGTAGGTCTACTATCATTGTTTATGATTTTCAGAACACAAGTTTTAGCTACTTAACTGGAGTCCAAAACAATTTAAGTGCCGTCGACTCATTTGATTCTGTATTTCTTAAAGTCGCAATTAAATGTCCTTTTTTAAGTAATGATGTAAATACAAATAAGCTGACTGTTTTTTTCTCGATTTTTCAAACGATATAAAATCGAATTTTATGCGGTTGAAAATAAAGTACCTACCTACTTTATCGTCGTATCACTTATGATATTTTAAATAACCATCACGGTTTCTTTTTGTTATTGCAAATTGCATTCAATGAAAATATTTGTAAGAAGTGGTCCACATAGTGGTATGTACACATTAGTATTTGTCTTCATGATTTGTGCTATGTCTGATCGAATATTTCTGTAAAATTTAATTTTCAATTAGGTGCGAGTAAAACATTGTTCAATGACCTTTTCTTCAATATACAATTATTTCCTTGCAACGTCATTATCACCTAGGAAAATGGGAAGATAATCAACTACAACATTGCAATGTAACTATCGGGCTACCTTTGAATAGTGCAATATCAGCATAGAACTCGGTAAACTCGATAAACTAAGATTATTTCACCGGCTCCGTTCTTTGAAACGTACATTCTATGAAAGAAAAGATAATAAAGTTGAAACCATAGCAAGTCGCTCTATTTTATATGCATAACAACGAGTCTTTGTATTATCAGGTATGCATTGCATGATATGAAATTACCTTTTCATGGTGTTTAATAAAAAAAAATGTGAAATACTGTACAGGTTGTTTCAAAAAACACTATCATATGTTTCAGGTAAAGAATAAAGCTTCGATTCGATAAAAAAATATGAGTGCGTTCTGTATTTGTCTTTATAATAAGGTGAAAAACCATAACAAATCACGTAAATTTCAACTACAGTAAATAGTATAACAAAGATACCAAAAATGTATTCGTATATGTGTACGTAAAAATAAATAAAGATTACCTAAGCAAACATGTTACAGATTGATAGAAGTTGAAAATACGTATTTCCTAATAATACTGATAGATTTTTTAATTGTATCTTAAATAAGATACGCGTCCTTATAGTGAGGAGCAATGCTTAAGGCGGTTAACACACTGCACCGCGCCCCGTCGCGTAGCGCGTGGCCGCAGATTTTATCATTGTATGCAAGAATCTCAATTAATATAGAAAACACGCCTATGACAACACACTGCCGACGCGGGAACGCGCGGGTAGGCGCCCCGCGCGCAGATTCTGCGCGAGAGCGAGGGGCGTGAAGAAGTAGGGTCAACTTGTACCTATTGCTACACCGCGCGGAGAAACAGATTACACCGCTAAGATAGGCAGATCTGCGCCTCCGTCCCCGCGCGCGTTTTCTGTCGCTACGCGCACCGCGGCGGGACGCATCTCTAGTGTGTGAACCGCCTAAGAGAAAAGCATAGATACATAATCGCACCTCGACACATTACAATATATGCAACAACAGCTTATTAATGTACCACAAAACCCATGTAATGCTCAATTGATATTGAACTTTTTTTAATATTCGTTGGACTTTGTAATTCGCGAGAAATAAATTTGATATTTTTGGGTTACTTGGGTATATAATAATAATAATCTATGACTGCGACCTATATGATAATAAAAAATAATGTGTTATAACAGCACACAAACTACACTTTGACGTTTGAATCTACCTTATATCATTGAAATAGAGATTATTTCATTTATAGAGTGTTAACCTAGATGTGCGATGGACCGTTCCTACCACGTTTAAGTTGTACACTAGACCTTAATACAACGAAAACAAGTTCTGAATTTAAAATCTTAATTCTAATAACGTTTTGTAATTTGAAAACATAAATAGTACTTTTCTCAAAACTAAAATAAGGGTAAATGGGAAACAAAACAGTAGTGATAGTAATTTATGATAAAAGTAAGGGATCAAATAACGAATAATCACTTTTATTATAAATATCCATACACACGTAGTTTTACACCAATATTCATGTACCCATTTGCAAATTAATAAAGGCCCCAGGTGAATTTCGTGCAAACCCCTCTTTTTAGACACGCCCTACAGGATGTGTCGTCCGATGCACATGCCATATGTTATATGAACACCGTGTATAGTTTTGCAGATGATTTGCGTTAGTCCTGTAAATTAAAATGCAAAAAAAAGTATCATTTCGGGAAAAAGTTCTATAAAAAATTATAAGGTGCTATTTTAACACATACGAATATTATAGGTATTACCTATTTAAATTCCAAGAAAGTAATTAAAAACCGTCTGATAAGGAATGATTTGCTTTTATTAAATACTTTATTGTTTATCAGTGAAACTGTACGGATAGTGGATTGTTCCGGTAACGAAATAAATTTTCGACATAGTGAAAGGACTGACCGTGGGTCCATGAGAAAACACTTAACGCTTCGTGAATAGTTATCATAAGGCTCTATTTATTCCTGAAAATTATTAATAATTTGCCGAATAGAACTATTGTTTATGATATCATAAAGGTTGTTTATACCATATTTTGGAATAGCAACAACTGTGTTGTGAAATACGTACTAGCGGCCTTGGATGAAACCCAATATTAAAAGAGGTTCGCTACTAAATAAAGTAGCTGTCAATAGTTGAAAAGGAGTTAGGAGCATTTTTTGCTTTGTTATTAGTTAAAAGAAAAATGTGTATTGCATCCCTTAAGAACAAAGCTGCCATAGCAATTTAGCGACTTTAGAGAACAATAGCAATTGAACATGTGGCCATTTCGCTATGCGACAAATCGGTCACATCTGGAAGTGGCATTTTACAAGATAACTTGTCCCATTGCTTACCACATGTTATGGTCCTTTGATTTAGTACGAGATTTTTTTATATAAGGAGCTTGCCTTTGAAATTGCTCCTAAACCTCCGGAAGTAAACGCATATAAAAACAACAAATCAATCAAATTGTCATTGTAGTCGGGGGACCGTTCTGTGGAACACTTTTTAAAAAGAGGTGCCCCAATTGCAATGATAATTTTATTTTTACTACGCCTGCGAAAATTACGTTTATACTAATGCAAAAACGAGTCAGAAATTACGCCTATGTTGTCATACAAAAATCTATTACAGCAATGCTAGAACCGGCTGATATATGAAAATCCTTTACGTGACTGCGGATTTATTTATTTTAAAATCTTAATTAGAAAACTCAATACGTAAATCTAAATAATTCTTATTTTAAAATTCAAGAAATATATGAGTTCTTATATTGGTTTGTTATCCGGCAATAAATAGTAAATAATTATAGTAATGAATGTAGTATTTGACCTTAATACGTAAGTTCTGATTTTGCTGAAATAGTAATTGATTTTTAGACGGAAGTAATAAATTTTAACTTATCTCTTAACTTAACATCATAGTGTAAGTTAACTGCCTATCCCGGAAGATGTTCTGTTTCCTTATATTATTGGTGTCGCTAAAGTGTTGTGAAGATATCCGGTACAGAAGAATAGCATCAACCCTTCACACTTAAGATTGTCATAAAAGGCGACTAATCATACTGGAGGTAATTATCGACTACAGAATAGGCGGCAGTGTTTTGCGTAGCATCTTTTTTAACTACGTCTACCAAGAGTGCAGGTTATTGCAAAACCCCCTATTATTGGGGGTATGGTGATGATGACGACGATGATTTGATACCCAAAATAACACCCATGTGTTATCAAATCTAATAGGGTGTTTATATAGCCTATAAACATCGGGCAATCAAATTGCTTCTATCGAGGGTGATGTGCCAAAAATATATTTTTATTATATAAATTACATCAGTATATTTGAGCTGCGATCATATTTACATAAAAACATACATATGTTTACGGTTAATTTCATTTCCCTTCCTTGGCTCTGCCTTAGTTAAGTAAAAAAACGTGAGCAAAGTTTATATTTTAATAGATCGCAATTACTTTTTATAGAATTGCATATTTAATTTATCAGGCCTTCTAATTCTGACTATATTTCCTTCTAGCACACCAAACTGCAAATCAATTTCATTTTTGAAAATGGATTATGTATAAAGAATATACTTAATCAATCCAACAATAAATATCTTTACAAAACCGTAATTTTGTTCCAAACTTTGAATAAAAGCTTATACGAGTTTGTTTATTCAGCCAAAACTATTGCAACTATACTCACAATGCAACTGTAACCTCCATGAGACTTGATCTCTAACGGAATTCAATTTCCTGTCAATAGATTTTCTAGTCAACTGCTTGTAAAGCCCTAGAAGTAAGTTCAAGATCTTATTGCCTCGCAGGAAATCGGTCGCTTCCTCGCGAACGAACTTGTATGCGCCATAATACAGAGACGTTAGTATACCAGTAGAGATGAAGGAATGTTCTATTTATATTATGTTTTCCTTATTGAATATATGGTTAAATAATTAAAAGCATCCCGTTTTATGGGTTAGCTTTTGCTTACTTTAATTTTAAACTACATATAAGTACCCAACGTGCTGGGCAATGCTCTTTTCGTGACCTATTTTTTGTAACCATACATAAATCTTCTCTGGCAAGCCTTAGCTATGTTGCGAAAACGAGACTTAAAACACCAATTGATTAAGTAGTAAATAAAAGATAGAATTCCTCAATTCCTCAATAGTGAAACCTCTATTGGCGACTGTTCATCTGTTTTGAGAGTAAAGTCTTTCCCAACTTTTGCCATATCTATCGCCCACAGAGCCGGATGCATCTATACCTGTCATATGACCAAGTCCACTTCACCCTCCCACGTTTATTAATATCGATTTAGATTTAGATTACAAAATATTTTCGTATAGCTAGAGCTAGAAGTAATACAATTTTCTTGCATAGTTTATTTTATTATAATGTAAACGATTGAATAACATAGGTAGGTATCGGATTAGACGTTGATTGGGCAATAGACAGCATCGCAATGGTGTATGAAATTAATGGATTTGCAGTAAAATTTTATGTAGTATATTTCTTGTACACACTTAACCTAATTTCTCAAAGTATACTATGGATATTGGTAACTTTGTTTACTTTCTTCCCACACATACAAAATAAAGGTTAACAAGGAAACAGATTTTTCTGTGACACTGAATAACTTTAGAAAACTAATGTATATCTAAAATGTCGTCTGCTTTTCGCACCATATATGAAACTAACTGACTCGACTTATATATTGGGTCAATCCTTACAGTTCATTCTCATTATTACGCCCTAAAGCGCAGTAGTTAACTGCTCTGAGACAATAGTTACTTCAGTTTGTCAAATTTATTTGGAATTCAGGCCATATTTCTATAAGCATTTTTTAAACGAATTGCAGTTATTAAAAAAATAATGATACAATTTTTTACATATAACATTTTCTATATTTTTACAATTTGTAACTCTTTAAATTAGAAATTGTTATCCATTTTATTTTTATTTGATATACGTGTCTAAATTGCGACAAACAACGAAGAATCATGAGTGAATGTCAGAAAGAAAAAACTTTACTTTTTTCTAATATCTTTACAAATCTACCTTTAAAACTATAAGGTAAATAATAGGTTCGAGTTAACTATCATCAATTTTATTACGAATAAGACTTATTAGTTATTTATATAACATACAATGATGTATTGAAAATCCAAACTGCCGGTGCTGCAGGTGCAGCAAATGGTGCAAAAAACAACAAACATGTTTATGTATCTATGTTTAATTAATCAATTCGCCACATTATTTGATTTTATAACTGTGTCCGATAAGTAATTATGTTATCAACAGTAGAGAAATTAGTTAAATTGCATTATTGTTAGCTTCTTTACAGATTTGAATGAACTTCGTCTCAAAAATTCCGTTTACCGAATTCGTCAATGTTATCACGTATGTCTAATGGCATATAAACATTCACTTAAAAGTCAAGGTTTCTCAGTGCAATGGACCTACTTGTTAGTTCAAACACCTACATATACACGAAGCACATTAAACACCCAAGGTAAACCCATTTCTGATCAATAACTGTTCTATTATTCAAATAAGTAAATTTTAAAAATTAACTTATTGTAATGGCGTCATCGTTTTTAACATATGTTGCACAATCAATTAAACAAGTGACATTCTTTTGCTCCAAACAAATGAAAGCCGCATTACGTTCTTGTTTTAAGAGAACTATTGTTTTATTTTTAATTTAGTATGGCTTAGCTCTTGATCTTGGAAAAGAGCTAACCCAGAATGTGCTTATTCACCCTGGCTTTGAAAATGGACGGGTTATAAGTTGTAGTTGTTAAAAGTAAGTCTGCCGTGGTTAAACGACTTTCAAGCGATTTCTCTATCTATTTTACTGAATTGCGAATAGAAACCCTTATTTGGTACAAAACTAAAATAGGATAAGTACATATAAAAGTATTTTATGCCTTTTTGATTGCGTATTGTATTATGCCAATAATTGAATGTATTCGAATAATTTTTAAAATCATTCATGTGGAACCCTGACCAGAACTTAAAAACACACAAATTCAATCTTGCTGATTGATAAAAACATTTTGATTTCAATATTTCATAAAAAATATAAAAAAATTACACAAAACAAAATATTAAAGATATCAGTTTGTTTGGTATGTGCGTGCGTGGGTACTAGCGTATTCATTGGCATAGACAAAAAGAGCCGGTAGTCGAGTCTATGGCTGATCTACGATAAATAGTCTATTATGTTGCGAGATTTTGTAAGGCGGCTGTCACGCCTTGCTAGTTTTAGGACAAAATGTTTGGAGGTTGTTCTGATTTGTACGCTGATAAATCAGAATCGTGCCTTGCTTGAAGGCTTTTTGTATGAGTATAGCAATAAGTTATTGCGCCATGTGAAGAGGACAAAAACCTTTTCAAGTTGTAATATTAAGAATCCATACCTGAAAAGTAAAAACTTAACTTATTAAGGATTACTTCCTTGACCGTCTGTTTTACAAGACCCTTTGTCTCGGGAATTCGTGGAAGTATCAAGTTGAAATAAATATCAGGTCTACAATTTTCTTGGAGCAGTGCGTGAAAAATAATAATATTTTTAATTACGTTGACCAAATAGTTTCATAAAAATTCTAAGTCGACGTAATCAAAAAATTACGGCCGATTATGCCTCATCCTCTGACACTCCCAAGGGCACCAAAACGAAGGTACTTACTTCCCGTTGACTTAGAATAATGAATTGCTTGGCAAGAAATAAAAGGAACAATCAGAAATTCATATATTTCTGTTCCACCACATTAAAACCTTACGTTTGTACAATTTATGTATTAATTTAATATTGCTAAATATCTTCATCAGCTATCGCTGCATTTTTGTCATTCGAAGGTGGTTATATATAACTATGATTCACGCTTCCATAAAAGCTCGCGAGGACCTTTAAAGAGTTATTGGCCTTACGTGCTCCTTTAGTTGGAATAATTAACTCAGTAAAAAACCATCCTGGCTGGATGTGGTAATAGTATAAAAAGAATTAGAAACAACTATTTTATCTCATAAACTCTAATTTCATATATAATAATGTTGTTTGTAAAGTATACAGTACAAAAATATTATCAGCCTTTATGTTTAAAAACCGGATAAAATTAAAAGAACATATATTTTATGGGATATTTAATTTACTATCTTACCTTAATTGGGACAGGACAACGTTTGTTAAGTCTGCTAATATAAGTAAGGAATGTCACGCGCATTGCTTGAGTTAAATAGGTAGTAAGTTAAATTCATATTTAAACAAAATTATTTTAATAGAAAAATATTAGAAAAAATCGACTCGACTCACAAATGAATTCTCATGCGGGAATCGAACCCGTAACCTTTGGAAGTCCGGTCCAATACTCTCTCAATTGAGCTACCAAACCTTGTGTACACCCGTCAAAATTTTCCAGTACATTTCTAATATTACGCTGTAGGCCAGCGTTGCCTCATCAATGAGAGGAACATCCTCTCGTATTCAAAAGAAACTTTTTTACAAATGTTTAGACAATCGATTTAAATGAAATAGTGATTTAATTTTATAATTTTTATATATTTTTGCATTTTTAAAATATGAGTTAAATTATTTTAATAGCAAAATTACTAGAAAAAATCGACTCTGCTCACAAGTAAATTCTCAGGCGGGAATCGAACCCGCAACCTTTGGAAAATAATTTATCTTATAAGATAGCATTGAAAAATGCTAAAAATATATAAACATTATAAAATCATATTTAAATTACTTATTTATCAATGACAATAGTTCCTAATATTAGTCAAGAAACTTACTAAATTAATATAAATCTATGACTTTGTTTTAAACTAATGTTATTATTTTTAGAGGTACACCTATAAAAAAGAACGTATGTAAAAGTTTACCAACCAAATGAATACTGAAACTGACATTGTCATTTTACTGGAAAATTCAGTCCTCCTTTGTTATTGAAAAATTCTTTTGTTAGGAGTATTTATATCGTATACTATTTTATAAAATGAAGTAATTGTGAAATGTTATCAGATATAAAAAAAAACATTTATTTGTTAAAATTTATAGCAAGTTTAAAATCACCGATCAAAATAAATAAGAACAGAATATGGAATAAAGCTATTAAGTTCAAATATTTGCTTGTTGAGATTATTAAAACCTGTGTCAAGTTTCCGCCACAATATCTTTAACACATTATAGTAGCGTGGGTCAATACGGCAGCGTTAGGGAAAACTACTCTAATGAAACTAAGTAGCTAAGCAGCGGATGTAAAGGTTTTAGATGAAGCTAACTTTAATAAAAAGGTTAATCTCATTAAGTTTGCGCAACCGAGATCCCTCCACAACAATCAATAGTTTTGTATTCTCAAGAATATTACCTATTTATTTATTTTAGCTACTGAAAAGCAGCTTACTGTCAAAATAAACCGCACAATAAAGTCAACATAAACTATGCCTCTAATGCAAACATTGCTTTGTTACTTTGAAATAGGTGCAAAATAGGGTTGAAAACTCCCCAAATATTGTGTCAGCCTTCGTGTAATTTTGAATATGCAAATATTATAAACGTTAATTAATAAATAGTAAGAAAATATTTTTAAGTTCAAAAATTAAATATTAACCTTTACGCCAAATCAAATCCACGACCTACTGTTAACCACTACTATCCACCAATTACTGTAAAAAAGTTTTTAACACTTCTGTACTACTTTCTCGTCATAGAATGATCAAGAAACACAACCTCATTTCAGATGTATAATACAAAAACCAAACTTATGTTATCTACTATTTCATCGGTATAAATATAAATCCGTCAGCAGTCTATAACGTGGTCACTGCTGCTTAAATCTTCCAAGAGAAGGGATTTTAAAGAAAGGTCGTTAAATACTTAACCAGTTATATCGTCATGATGTACTTATCTGAACAGATCACAGTGTGTTCAATTTGGAATAAGTCTTGCTATAACTTTTTAATTAAATCTTTAGTCGTAATTTAAAGTAAAAATCATCAAATAATCGTATGTCAAAAGACGTTTCAAGGCATTTACTATTGACGAAGTCCAGTAGACCAATCGTCCAATTCGTGAATTTGTATGCAACATAGATTCTAAATCAGGAGAGAAATTTATATGTACTTAAATATTCGAATTAATTTTATTATACAATAAGGCATAGTTGGGATCTCCTTAGTACATTTCCAATAAAATAGTAACCAATGCAATCTGTAATAGTTCAAACCATGGAGAACTAGGGAAGCCGCCATGCTGCTTTAATGTTGAGGAAATCAAACACTAATTAGATTATAAACACTTATTTAATTGCAAAGTGATACATGACTTTTTTCATTTTCTTATTACTTTCAATTACAATTTTATTAATAAATTAACACACAACACGTAAAATAACAGGTGGTTACTAGCTATTGTTTGTGTTCAAAATGGCAAGGAGTTGGAATGACGTAAAAATGATTTCAGTTTTTGTTCGATTAAGGAGTAAAAATTGAACCTGACCTGACTAAATGTTGCAAAGGGGAGCACCTGCCACTAGAATAATTTAATACAAGTGAAAGTCTGTCCTAACAATCGTTACCAATCTAGACTCTATTGCGTCAGTTGCTTAACACAACGGTTGCAATTCCTTAAATTCAAAGTTTTGAACAAATTCAAAGTTACATTTTTAAGGAAATCTGGACTTTTTTGGAAAATATTATACAAACATATAGTGGTTCTCAATAAAAGAAAGAATAATATGTAATAAGATGAGAAAATTACCGAAAAATGTTGTTCATGTATTTTTTTTTATTATTATTTGAGCAATAAAATCTACGAAAACAAAACGTGACAGTATTTTAACGTGAAAGTATTAACGTTACAGCATACAACTCAAAAATAAATGAACTGCCCACAAGTAAACGCAAAAGGCCATTGAGTGGATTCCGCGCATCTTCCTCCAACGCATAGTCAGTGGAATTTATTACATTAATTAAAGACGATCCTTATGGTTGAAGTAATAAAGGCCAGTTTTTCACATCATTTGCATGTATATTCTTCAACTTGAACTTGAGAGTTCAAAGTAGTTGTGATTAGTAACGATGATAC
The DNA here is from genome assembly GCA_927399485.1 of Calamotropha paludella. Classification (NCBI taxonomy): domain Eukaryota; kingdom Metazoa; phylum Arthropoda; class Insecta; order Lepidoptera; family Crambidae; genus Calamotropha; species Calamotropha paludella. The sequence continues at coordinate 22,723,446 of OV656803.1, read as the reverse complement.
TAGTAAAGCTATAGACATGTCGTTGTTAGCCGATGCGAAATTCTTAAATGGATTTATTTATAACTGACAATTCATTAATTGAGAGATGTTCAGTTAGGTTTTTTGTAAGATACATTGTTTCTAACACTATTTGCACCCTTGTGATTTTTATCGACTGGGTAATAATTTAATTTACGCAACGTGTTAGATTTACCATAAATAGATATCGTTAGAGGGGCACAACTTACGTCGAAGCAAATAAAGCATTGCATTTCGTTTGCACTTGAAACGCGAACTTGCGACTTCTACTCTTTTTTTACTTTTCTGTGGAGAAATGTCAGAATGTATGTAATGATAATTGGATGTTGTGGAGAACTATAATTTAATAATTTTTAGAAATATATTATAAGAAATTATTTTTAGCTTTAAGATGTACATATATTAAGTCCGACATTATTATCAAATAAACCTAGCTAAAAGATAGTAAAATACCCACTCTGTTTTTAAGCAATAATAACTAATAATATATATATCACTATTTAAGTCATTAAGCGGGACCTAGTACCTATACTACTCAAATAATACTAAGTATTGGGATACAATAGGGTATTTGACAGATTTTCGTAAAGTACTTCAAAATGTTCTAAAGTCGCTAAAGATACGCTTGACAAATCTTTCTCTTATATTAAGAGCCATTTTAATAACAAAAAGATAGTTTTAATTATTACATTTTGTATTTCCCGCTGAAACGCTAGGTCACGTGACAAATCAATGGCGTGACGTCACGATGTAATAGTCTTTATGTAAACAATACGCGAGAGATTAGTTTTCGTTCATGATTCTTTAAAAAATGGCTTCAAAGACATTTTGTTTATTACATCGTGACGTCACGTGCTCTGATTGGTCGTTGAGACGTTTCGTGTAAATGATGCACAGATTCAATAACTCAAATTTTTATTTACGAAAATAAAATATTTAATAATTTTTATTTGTAATTTAAGTAAAATATTATTAATAAGGAACTTAAATTCTATAGTGTCCAATACAATACTTATTTATTTGTCAACCATGTCAAATACCCTATTACAAATAAATTTGTAAATAAAATTTAAGTTGATAGCTATAGTTGTCCATCTATACTTTACTCACTGACACGTAGCTCATTGTCGCACACTTAGGCTAACTAAAAATGTCTATAGCATACCATCTTAACCCAATAACACATTGTCTAGCACACACTTCTGTGTTTCAGTGGCCACCGGTGTTGTTGTGATGTTGTGTTGAGTTACGGTAGCCAACGAAAAAATAGCCTATATCATCTCAAATTTACCCTCTGTTTAACATGTATTTTTTTTTTTTTTGTAGATAACATTTTTTTTAACTAACATCAATAAAAATAATGTTCAAAATAGAACAAATCTTTTTGGGCATTAACTATTCATCATCTTGGCGGTTTCATCGTGGTGCTATTAAATCGCGAGAGAGACAATGCAGACTTGTCCTTTTTAATATTTTTTAAAATAAATATTAAAAATCGACTTAATCTGGGCCTTGCAATTAATCTTGAAACTAGGTTTAGTAATGAGGTTCTGTCGATGTTGCTTTAATTAAAGTATGTTTGTCGTAGGGTCATTTCGATTATAAGTTCAACTCATATACTTATTGCTATTTTTAACTTAGCAGCTACAAATGCCAGGCGACCTCCTTTTCTTAATCGTTAGAGCCGTTTGCGAATGAGTTCGGCGTGTCATATAAATTAAAAACGGTCACTAATTGCCACAATGAGTTTTGCCAGCATTAATTGTCGATCTGTGTTGATCTAGCATAGTATTTTCTCACATTCAGTGTTTGCTCATTTTTATAAGCTCAATTCTAAAAAAAAACATTAACAACGTATCACCCGCCATAGCCAATTTTATATATCCATTACCATAAAGTAAACAAATCCTATTTTACCTAAATAAAACATAACATTTGGAACCTTGTTAATTGAAGTTGTCTCATTAAAATACTCGCTTACGAAAGCTCTTCTATTTGTATGCGAGGCTAGCACGGTTGCGACGACGCACAGTGGTAACCTTCCTCATAACGTCGAATGGTTTTTGCGAAAGTAGGTTTTCCCGGATTGTTTCTTTGTAATTATTTAGCTTAATAAATATACAATTAGATTTCAATAACGATTTAGTTTTAATTTGTAAATAAATTAGTGAAATGAGTCGCCAAAGTTTAGACTTAAAATATATTATTTCTGGTGAAACAATCACAGAGACATTGCAAATAAGTAATTTGGTGTAATTTTATTTAGAACTATATGTGTTATACATTTTTATAAAAGGCAAAGTATAAAATATTCATTAAAATAGTACTGTAATAATAAATATTAAACACAAAAAGAAATTCTCATCTTATTACTTTCGTATGAGACCTTGATATTCAAATAGACTTTTGCAATTTAGCACAGTCTTCTTACATATCTTATTAAAATGTTTGGTTATTCTATAATTTCTCCTAAATATTTCTTACATTCACACCAATTATCCTAGCCCAAAGTAAGCACTGTATGGCTTGTGTTATGGGTACTAGGGTAACGGATAGGCATACATATATTATACATAGACATGTAAAGTTTATAGAAATATATATGAACACCCATGTTTCAGGTAATCCAGGACCGTCGGTGCCAAAGGCAAGATCGCTTCCGTTGGACCAAGCGGTCGTATATTTAAATACATTATATGCACTGCACTGCATGTCAAATCATATATACATATTAAAGTTGGAATTGGCAAATATTATTAAAGCAACGTTTCAATATTCAGATTTTCTACCTAAAAACGAAGAGTGAATTCGTTTGTACTCATAGGGTGTTGTTTTATAAAATCAGGTAAGAACTCTTCAGAGCTAAAAAAAATTTTGATGGATACAGTTGCATTTTCTACAAGATTATTTAGACATGTATAAGCCAAAATATATGTTATTGAGGTCTCGTTTAATTTAAAACATGCATTCGTCTTTCGAAATTAATGATATAGGAGCTTCTATAAAATTCCAAGACCTTTTAGACCTATACTATATCAAGAATTCATCAAAATAATTCGGTTTACAAACAAGGATATAAAATTTTGAAACTATACGCTAAATGGGGCTGTGATGGATCATCCGGTCAAAGTGAATATAAACAGGGTTTGCCAGGTGAAACCATGTTAATATCAGATGCGAATTTATTTACTACTTCAATTGTACCTATAACATTAATTGACTTATCAACGAGCCTGGTAATCTGACAAAATGCTTCTTGTACTTTTGTTCGATATTGCCGACCCATTTCCATTAATTTGTCTCAGAAACACCAGAGACAACTAGAGAGACCGTTGATAATATCCATAAACGGATTAGTTAACTCTCTCTATCACTGATAAGGAAAGATGATATGGTAGTTGAAGTCCAACATGTACTGTTTTTCACAATAATTGATGGAAAAGTTGCGCAAGTAGTTATCGACACATCATCTAGTTCTGTGTGTACTATATGTAGAGAAAGATCTACAGAGATGAATGATTTAATCAAAGTTTCAGCAAAACCCAAATACGAAGATGCCTTTCAATATAGCCTCTCTACTTTTCATGCTTAGATTAGATTTATGAAAAATATTTTGCATATTTCTTAGAATCTTTTGTTTAAGAAGTGGTCAGCCACAATCTCGGAAAATAAAATAAACAAAGAAAAGAAGAAAAAGTATGTGCAAAATAGATTCCGGAATTAACTTGGCCTTCACATTGACAAACCGCGACAAGGATCTGGTAACAGTAATGTTGGTAATACTAAGCGAAGGTTCTAATCAAATTTTATCAGTGTTCCGTAGACGTTACTGGAGTAAATGAAGAATAGATAAAACGGTTATATCATATGTCATACCACAAACGATGTCATCTGGATTGGCAATTTATGCTACCGAATTTGGGTATTATGCGATGGATACTGCCTAAATATATGTCAAACATTATATCTGGTACTACTTCCTCGTTTCATAAAATTCTCATTCATGTTGAAAGTGTAATAAGGCATTTTGCAATACTTATTATTTATTGAAACTTATTTCAACATAAAGCTCATCTAGAAAATTTCAAGTTGTTATCACTTAAAACAAAAGAAATACAGATTTTTGAGACATCGAGCCCATTTCTGGACCATAGTGCGACGGGCTCACTGACATATGTCTTTCATAAATCGTCTACAGTTTGCTTCTCTTTCTTTTTCTCTATGAAATTAAAGATTCCGGATGTATTTCTGTATTAGAAGAATTACGTTTGTTTTGAGTCTTGCCTGTCTATAACTGAATTTTGTAGGATGATAAATTATCTATTAAGAAATATTTAGTTTGAGGTTTTTTTTCACTCAACCAAAAATACGTGTCGTTGATTAGTAATTTTTATTAAACGTGCTTTCTGTAATTAAAAATGGTCAAATGTGGGTGTTTACTGTTATATTCTTTCTTTGTCAAAATCTAATTATGGAACTCAAAAAATTATAGTGCCTACTACAACTTATTCAGTATTGAACTACCAAGCTTTAATTTTCCCGTTGTTTTTTATATCTCAATAGAAACTGGTCGTTCTAAATCGATTGAAAAGTATAACAGTCAGATCATGTTTCTTACATAATTTAATATTCAATTCTATTACTCATATTCGAAAGTGCTTAAATATAAAAAAAATCTTCATTCACAAAATGTAGCATAATATGTTTGTCATACAAATTAAAGTGAAAACAGATATATATCTTTGAGATACATTATAATCTAGAACCTGTTTCGTGCCCGCAACAACCTTAACATTTAAGTCAGTTTCACCAATGTAAAAACTCGCTACAAAAAAACATCGACTAATTTGATAAAACTCTTGCAACATCTTTTTACGAAATAGTTCTAGAGCTTAAGTTTAGACATAACAACAGTACCTCCCCAAATTTACTAACTTGTTTTCAGTGAGATTCCTTTTTATGATAAAAATAATAATAAATCTTGGTTATTATTTATCTGTAAAATATAATATACTAATAATATAATATATAAACTGGTGTTCACTTATTTGTTTTAAGCACCTTTTTATAAATATAGGCTGCTAAGTCAAGAAAAAAGATCAAGCGCATGACATAGTAGAAAGTTAATAAAATCACACAAAAGGTTTTTTAAATTCAGATTATCATCAACCACAAAAGAAGATTATCATATTCACTAGTCAGAAAACCGAATTGGTCGTTTTTAATCATTCATAGCCCGGCTTACGGTAAACGGTAGTCATTAATACTGTACTATTGCTCGACCGAATTCGGATTTGACCTACATGCAAAATTCGAATCGAAGAAAAATCAATAACTGTTTTCTTTCAGCACATAACTATAAGTTTTAAAACCTATAAGATTTTTGAAATCGGTAAAATACAAATAGTAGAAGATATTAGTTACGATAAATTTGGTAATATTTCTTTCGCAAAGTAGAAAATAAAGAAAATTACTCTAAATACAATCGTTTATTACTGGTTGGATGTTATTTTTTTGGTTGGATGTTAAAAAAAAAAAAAAAAAAAAATAAAATAGAAAATATAAATAAATATTAGGCCTTTTTTTCATTCATACGATTACGTGAGAGAAATGTTATTTGTTAATTTTGCTGTTTTCCTAATATTGGGGACTGGTAAAGCGAGGTCCGATCAAGCGGACAGGTGCTCGACTGAACCGTTATTCAGCATCAATTCTAGTTAGTGGGTCAAGTACGCGAGAATTAGTATATTTCTTGGACACGATACGTAACGGTGCATGCCTGTGAAATCGATTCTCTTTTTCCGAATTCTTCAATTGCCTCTAATATTTGTAGCTTTATGTAGAACGTATATGTACTCAATTAAAGAGCGTAATATAATTTAGTTCTTACTTATTCGCGTCACCTCAATAAAATAATTATTACAACAAGTGGTCAGAGTCTTCTTTTTATGCATCAAAATACGTGTGTCAGAAGGCTCTGCTCTATACTCTGCTCTTCATATAATTGATATTTGACCAAAGAAAAAGGAACATAATTTAAGTTTTAAACTACAGATTAACATTTTACAAAATTAGTTCTTAAGTACCAGTAAACATAAATTCATATTTATATTATAAGTAACAATAATATTTATTGTGTGTGTGTGTGTATGCGTGTGCGGGTGTGTGTGTGTATGCATGTGCGTATGTGTGTGTGGGTGTGCGTCTGTGTTTGTGCATGTGTAAACCACCACATACTATTTTAGGATTGATTCTAATCCAAAGTAATATGAACCACTATTTACGGTTTTTTTTTTCATAATTTAACTGTACTGAGGTTTTTACTTTTTTTAAGGAGAAAAGTTCTTTATAAAGACTGTATTCTTGAAGAGGTTTACATTCATATCTTTTGCAAACTAAAGACCTCAGCTTTCTAATTGAGCTGCTAAAGACTTGATAAGATTAAGTTAATCTGTGCGTTGGTTTCCAGTATTCTGCGGAAGGTAAAACCTGCCTAGATATTCAGGCAAATGTCTGAATGGAAATACCCCTCCAAACTCGTGCAGTTTATGAATATGCAATACACTATAGAGGCGAGTCAGCTAATAGGCCCTTTTGAATTCCGCTTAGCAAGCATCTGCATAATCAAGCGGAGGTCCTTATTTAAATAGCCTTTTTAACGACTCTCAACATAATTAACAACACTATTCTTAAGTTCAATACCTTCTCTTTACTATCCAGTAATTAGTGAATAGACTAAGCCTTACGTAGTTGATGTACATTCGAATAGTCGCATAGGCAGTTCGTACTCGCTGCATTCATTCTTCGGTTTATATCTTCTGGTCTTTACGTAGGAACTCGCACTAAGGCAAAAGCATCACAGCGATGCGCAAAGTTTCCCGAATGTCGATATATGGTTATTACGACCAACTTATAGATATATATATATGTACTTACAATACCTTTTTGTATTATACCATGTTTTATACCTTTTTACTATGTTCTATATTCATACTTTTACATATCATAAATATCAATGTCATAGTTTATATTCATAAAACAAAAGTTCAAAATAAAGTCAGTGTCCAACAAAAATTGGTTTCATTCACATTGGTGTCAGAAGAAAAAGTGCAAAATATCTTCGAAAATGCCCTTAACAAGAGCTCAAAGTAAGGCCGCCACCGCGGCAGTACCAGCTCCAGCTGCGGATCGAACGGATTCTCCGGGAGACGGTGCCTTCGACAAGATTGCCGTCGAGGCGGCAGGCCCGTCTACTACAACGCACCGGGAACACTCTCCGGCGATAAGTATCGTAGCTTCCACATCCACTACTTCTAAAAATGCTCGTTCCGCTTGTTCCAGCTACACTATTAAAGCTCGGATCTTAGCTGCGAAAGCTGAACATGCTCGTCGACTCGCAGAGGTCGACGCGAAGCACGAGCGCGCGCAAGCAGAGCGCGACAAGGCTCATGCAGAGCGTGAGCGAGTCTTAGCTGACCTTGAATTACAGGCCGAGCTGGCTGCTATAGAAGCCGGCTCCACACAAAGGTCTAATAGGTCACAGGGCTCTGATTCACAACGCGTAGAACATTGGTTGGTGCAGTCTTCAAGTAACAGACATAATAACGCTGATGTATTGCTTAACAGGGAACAGCTTTTAAACGTTAAGCCGCACCCATCGCCGCGACCTGCGCCACCCGCCACAGCGGATAGGGCTGACATTGAGTGGCCGGTCCCTGCCTGTTCGCAGCCAGCACCAGTTGAGTCAGCTGAACCAACCACATAACATTTATTAGGCTTAGGCACACGTAACAACGAAAGTTATTGTAATTGCTACCAAAATAAAACGATCGATCAGAATGTAGGCACACAATTTATTCAGCTGGCCAACGCAATCGCAGACCTGGGGAAGAAGACAGTAAAGGTTTGCGACGTTTCTAGATTCGATGGGCGTGTCGCCGACTGGTTTCTTTTCAAAAAGTCCTATGACCAGTCCAAGGCGCACTTCTCTCCCAGCGAAAACGTCGCAAGACTTGGCGCAGCGCTGAGCGGCGCTGCTAAAGAAGCTGTTGACGTTCGTTTGGTGGCTGCCGACGACCCGGAGCAGATCATGAAGGCACTAGAGGTTAGATTCGCGCAGCCCGAAGTCATCATACTTCACCAACTTTCACTTATAAGGGCTCTTCCTAAACTCAGTCTATTCGAAAACTCGCATGACTTAAATATATTTGCTTGTCGCGTTCGTAATTGCATCGATCTCGTTCGCCTATTAAAACAACCAGAGTATCTTGCTTCGCCAGAGTTATCCAATTCTATTATTAGTAAATTGACCCCGCTTCTTCGGTCTAGATGGGCTGATTATGCGGCGGCAAGAGTTGGCTCTGGCAAATTTAAATTAGAAATTTTATCGGATTTTTTAGAAAACGAAGCGTGTTTACACACTAAATTTGGCATTGTCATGTCACAGCCAACCTTTGTCAAAAGTCAAAGTCAGCCTGTCAAGACCAAAGATAAAATTTTTCCGAATGTAGTGTCGTCATATTCGCCTAGTAAACCAAAAAGTTCCGATTTATGTAAATATTGTCATACTGGTACACACGAAATAAGCGATTGTAAAGATTTTAAATCGCTTAGTTTAGATGATCGATGGCAGTGGGTCATGGATAACATTGTCGCAAATGTTTGCGGAAGGGCTCTCACCAATATAGAAATTGTAAGCGTAGATGTGAAGTAGTTGGCTGCGTAGCGAATCGCGGACATCACACACTACTCCACAAGCCTAGGTCCGCTCTACAGGGGCCTTCCACTTCCATTCGACCGGACGACCAAACTGATGTTGTAGCACATAACGCTGCTCCGATTGTTAGTAGGCGGCAACCGCTACTTAAGATTATTCCTGTGACGCTTTCCGGAAAAAAAGGTAGTGTCAATACGTTCGCGTTGCTAGATGATGGTAGCTCCGCAACATTGTTGGATAGGTCCGTGGCTAACGCACTCGAGGATGAGGGTCCAAGGGAGCCTTTAAGGATACACTGTGTCGGTGGTCTCACTAAATTGTCGGACGTTGCCTTTGTTAACATTAAAGTCAGAGGCCGGTATGGTTCCAATACCTTTGAAATTTGCGCGCGTTCTATCCCTAATCTCAATCTTAGTGCACAAACTGCTAGTTTTGAAGATGTTGGGCAATATAGTCACCTGTCTGATTTAGCTAACGTACTAACTTACGACAACGCGCAACCAACGTGCCTTATTGGTACGGACAATTGGCATCTTCTTTTATGCCAGAGCATACGCCAAGGTACGAAAAATGAGCCTGCTGCTTCTCTTACTCCGTTAGGCTGGGTGCTTTTTGGTTTCATGGGGAGCAGAGCTAGTTCGGTAGAATTTGTCAATCATGTTGAAGTCGACAGCGATTCCGATAACAAGTTAGACTTCTTAGTTAAAAATTACTACAAATTAGACTCGATCGGCATAGAAAAGAAACTTCACCATAGTCCTAGTGAGAAACGCGCTATAGAGATACTAGATGCGACTACGGTGCGCTTACCCTCTGGTAGTTTCCAGACTGGTCTCTTATGGAGAAACAACATAAGCACTATTCCAGACAGTAAGCGTTTAGCACTATCCCGATTTTACAATCTCGAGTCTAAAATGGCCAAAAACAAATCTTACGCGACTTCTTACAAACAGTACATTCGTGGCATGATTGACAAAGGATACGCGGAACTTTGCCCTGGACCACCAACCGGTAACATTACTTGGTACCTCCCACATTTCGGCGTCGAACACCCATACAAAAAGAAATTACGCGTAGTACATGACGCGGCCGCAAAATGCAACGGAGTGAGTCTGAACTTGATGCTTTTATCGGGTCCAGACTTGCTTCAGCCGTTGCTCGCGATAGTTATGAGGTTTCGGGAAGGTAGAATCGCTCTTACAGCAGACATTAGGGAGATGTTCCCACAGATCAAAATTCGGCCTGAGGACCGGGACGCTCAGCGTTTTTTCTGGAGGGACGACCCACAGTCACCTCTTTTGGAATATAGGATGTCATCAATGATTTTTGGAGCGACGTCTAGCCCATGTACGGCACTTCACTTAAAAAACAAAAATGCGCTTGAATATCAGGATACGTATCCAAAAGCTACTCAGTCTATTATAGAAAACCATTACATGGACGATTACCTCGGAAGTCTTGATAGTGTAGAGGAGGCGTCTCGTTTAGCTTTGGAAATCGTTAACATTCACAAGGCAGCAGGATTCGAGATGCGATCGTGGGTCTCCAATTATGCTGAAGCTCTTGCCTTAATCCCTCAAAACCTCCGCGCCACTGACGCTTCCGAGGTAGGGTTAGGTCCATCTTGTCCTTTACACATTAAAGTTTTGGGTTTGACTTGGCTCGTCAGCGATGACTCTTTATGTTTCCTCAAATCTATTCCAAGGTTTCCCCCAACACTCACCAAACGTTCTGCTTTGTCCTTGCTAATGTCGGTATACGATCCGCTAGGTTTAATAACGCCCCTAATAATAAAAGGGCGGATCCTTTTCCAAAAAACATGGAAATTAGGCTTGGATTGGGATCAAAAATTATCCGAAAGTTTAGTTCTGAAATATGAATTATGGTACCAAGAGCTTCAGAACTTATCTGGGAGTGCTGTCCCTAGGTGTTATTCTGAGAGCAAGCAAGTTATAGAAAGCCAGCTTCACGTTTTTTGCGACGCAAGCGAACTGGCGTACGCCTGCGTCGCCTACTGGCGTTTTGTTTTATCGGACGGCTCAATAAAGTTAGCGCTAATAGGGGGCAAAGCCAGACTTGCACCCCTGAAACCAGCAACAGTTCCAAGATTGGAGCTTCAGGCTGCACTAATTGCCGCGCGTTTCGCCACGTACATTGTTGAGGCTCACGAAAAGAAACCTCTTAGAACTTTTCTCTGGTCCGATTCAGTTACAGTACTCAAGTGGCTGCGTAGCGACGCCTGCAACTTCAAGCCATTCGTGTCCTTTCGTGTAGCTGAAATTTCAGAGCTTACTGACGTACAGAGTTGGAGATATGTTCCTACTGGCTTAAACGTTGCTGACGACGCTACGCGCGACACGAAAGAGTTCTCTAAAGACTCGCGGTGGTTCGCTGGTCCAGCTTTCCTTCTTTCACCGGAAGCTACGTGGCCGTGCGAACCGATTCCTGGTGAATCACCGACCACCAACGAAGACAAAGTCGTTCCAGGAATAATAGAATACCTTATCGTTACTTCCGCGGAATTACCGACTATTTCGCCGGTGGTCGCAGACTATCGACGATTCAGCAGGTGGATTCGTCTACTCAGAGCCACAGCTCGAGCGCATCAATCAGCTAAAATGTTTCGGTCACTTTTACCTCAAATTTCAAGATTAATTGTTAATTCGCTTCGTTGTAGTCGAAAGTTACCACTCTTATCGGTCGACGAGTTGAACTCGGCAGAGCGTCATTTATTTTTAACCGTACAGCGCGATTCATTTTCTGATGAGTTGCAGTGTGTTAACGCAGGACGCCCCGTTTACAACCACAGTAGGCTTAAAAATGTGCACCTGCTTGTTAGTGAAGATGGCTTGCTTCATTTATATGGTCGGACATCCGCCTCAGACGCAGTTGAGTCCCGTCCAATCGTCCTCAATGGGAAGCACCAGATAACAAGACTGTTGATCCACGACTACCACGTCCGATACGCACATGGCAACAATGAACTCGTTGTCAATGAGTTGCGCCAGAGATATTACATCGTCGGCCTGAGACCTGCTGTTAAACTAATTGCCTCAAGATGTCAGACGTGCAGAGTGTGCAAGGCTAAGCCTGTGACGCCTCCCATCGGTGACCTACCTGGCGTGCGGATGGCTTACAACGAGCGCCCTTTTACTTACGTCGGGCTCGACTATTTTGGCCCTCTCAGCGTAACGATTGGCCGAAGACATGCCAAAAGATGGGTCGCCCTCTTTACATGCCTAACTGTACGAGCCGTTCATCTTGAGATAGTTGAGAATCTCTCCTCGGACTCTGCTATAATGGCCCTCCGCCGCTTTATCGCCCGTCATGGAAACCCATCCTGTATTTATTCTGACAACGGGACGGCTTTTGTTGGGGCCTCCAAGATCATAGCAGATGTCTTCGAGTTCACATCCGCCAGACAAATCCGGTGGAAGTTCATCCCGCCGTCAGCTCCCTTTATGGGGGGAAGCTGGGAGAGATTGGTGCGGAACGTCAAAACCGCCTTATCCGCAACCTTCAAAGAAAGATCACCCAGGGAGGAGACATTCCGAACATTACTCCTAGAAGCGGAGGCGATCGTCAACTCTAGGCCATTAACACGTGTCCCAAGACCCCGACGCGGAGGCTGCTCTTACACCATTTACGTTTCTGATTGGGACCTCTTCAAATGACCTGCAAACCCGTACTTTCGATGACTCTGATCTATCCAGCCGAGCACAGTGGAGGAAAGCACAGCGTCTGGCCGACCATTTCTGGCAGCGTTTTACAAATGAATATCTCCCTACTTTGGTGCCGCGCCGCTCTTCACCTTCAGTGTCTTCGAATATGAAGATTGGGGACCTGGTGATGATTGTGGACGGGACTCTGCCCAGGCTTTGCTGGCCACGTGGCCGTATTGTGGCCACATACCCAGTCAAGGATCAAATAGTAAGGGTAGTCGATGTAATAACTAAAGGGGGTGTCCTGCGTCGCCCTGTAAGGAAACTCGCACCGTTGGTCGTATCCTAAGTGACTAGGTGTCCACACCGCCGGGGGCCATGTTACGACCAACTTATATATATATATATATGTACTTACAATACCTTTTTGTATTATACCATGTTTTATACCTTTTTACTATGTTCTATATTCATACTTTTACATATCATAAATATCAATGTCATAGTTTATATTCATAAAACAAAAGTTCAAAATAAAGTCAGTGTCCAACAAAAATTGGTTTCATTCACAATGGTAAAAAAATGTGTATCGACCTTCCCTATATATTGAATATATAATTTTACCCTGATATTCTTAAATCTAACTAGTGTTAGTACTGTAAGTGGGTATGATGATTTTATATAAATAAAATTGGAGTGTCTGTTTGTAATACTGAAATAACCATTTTTTACCACATGCATATGAATATACACTCATTTGCAAAAAAAACGGGCGGTTTCGATTTTCATTCATCTTTAAAAAGATACAATACAAAAAAGGTTTTAATCGTTTGTACACGTTACTGGCCGGTTTTAAAAATGCCGTGGTATTTAAAAAAGTACTTTTAAAATTCAAATCTTCATTTGATGCTCATTTTTACAGAAAAGTCCTTTATATCCTACATTTTTGGCGCGAAGTTCCAGAAGTTAACATCGACTTTCATAACTTTTATTCTATTTTCATCGATTAATTTCATATCCTTAACTGTTAAAGCTTTATTTATTGCTGTTTGGCTGTATCAAAAATGGTAGATAAAGTGGTAAAAGCTACCAAAATTATCGCGCTGCTTGAAGAGAGTTGCAGCCAATGCTTCGTGGCTAGGAGGCTAAATGTTAATCGCTCGACGGTCCAAAGGACCTGGCAGCGATATCAGGAGACTGGTTCCGTCTAGAGAAGGCCTGGTTCTGGAAGAAAACCATGTACTCAACCACGGGATGATCGTTTTCTTGTGAGTCGCGCATTGAGAAATCGCAAATCTTCGTATGTGGATCTTAAGAACAACCTCCAAGAAGTAAAAAATGTGCATATTAGTCTAAGGACGGTCAGGAGGAGACTTCTCGCTGCCAATATACGCAGTCACCGCCCGGCCCGCGGCCCCAAATTACTCCGTGAGCACCGAGTTCACAGGCTTAGGTTCACTAGAAATTGTGAATCATGGACTCAAGAAGATTGGAATAGGGTTATGTTCTCTGATGAAGCCAGGATATCTCTGTTCGGTGAAGATCGACATCGGCGAGTGCTAAGAAGACAAGGAGAACGCTTTGTAGAGGCATGTATCAAAGAAATCACACCTTATGGTGGGGGCTCTGTTATGTTTTGGGCAGGAATAAATTCAATGGATTGTACAGAGTTAGTCTTCATTGAAAACGGCTCACTGACTGGGCATCGATACATAACGGAAGTTCCTATTCCTCATGCACAACCCGCATTGGCCGCTCTAGGTGAAGACTCGATTTTTATGGACGACAATGCTCGCGCCCACCGATCTCGCGATGATAAAGCGTATGTGCAAGAGGACGGCATTCGTCGTTTGGATTGGCCAGCTCGAATTCCCGACCTCAATCCCATAGAGCATGTCTGAGACGTTCTGAAACGGCGTGTGAGATCAGTACAACCGGCTCCGCAGACCATCAGAGAGCTGAAGAATGTGATTACTGCGGAGTGGGAACGTATTCCGCAAGCAAGTATCCGGGATATACTCGCTAGCATGCCCAGACGAATTCAAGCTGTGATTTTAGCTAGAGGGGGTCACACTCGATACTAAACATTTATCTGCTTTTACTGTATTAAAGAAAAACAAACAAAAAAAACTTTTTTATTTTTACTTCATGAGCATATGCACTACTAGCGAACATACACTACTAGTGAGGTTTAGCATTATTTCCCATAAATTGTATCAACATTTTATGAAATAATGATGAAAACTATTATTTTCTTATTAATTTACCAAATTGTGAGGATAAAACTACCTATAATTATCAAACAAAGCAATATTAACATTTGAAATGGTTCATTGCTTAAGTGCCCGTTTTTTTTGCAAATGAGTTTATATATACGGTACATACACTAAAATAACTTTTTTTACAATTTTTGACTGTGTCTGTCTGTTTGTTCCGGCTAATCTCTCAAAATTCCGATTTTGACGGGACTTTTATTGGCAGGTAACTGATGTAATAAAGAGTAACTTAGGCTACTTTATTTTAGAAAAAAAATCTTTAAAATTACTGTGCCACAGCAACGTGTTTCTGGGTCAGCTAGTAATAAATCAAAATGGAAAAACTACTACTTATTGTCGATAGTGTTTTTTGACCATTTATTTTTAGTATCTACGACGAAGATAAAGTACTTACAATTGCTGCTACGGTAGCGTCAGAAGTCCCGGGTTAGAATGCTACGATATTGGCAATGCGGCAGAGTCATGTTTGCCTATATAAACTCTATATCTTTATATATATAATTCTTCTGTGAGTGTGTATGTCACTGAACTCCTCCTAAACGGCTGGACCGATTTGAATGAATTTTTTTGTGTGCGTTCAAGGGGATCTGAGAATGGTTTAGATTCACAAATCAGTCCGGCAGATGACGCTGCAGTCGGCCCAGCAACGCGTGGCCGGGTCAACTAGTAATCTATATAAATTTATTTTATCGGAAGTGTTTATTTACTACGATCTCAACAATTAATCTGCAGTTATAAAGTAAAGCCTATTATATAACTATAGATTGCCATTGCTAAAAATTCTTACAGATATTAAAAACTTTTATATGGATATTTTTATTCATACATACATAAGTACTCTCTCTATTTAATATTATGTATAATGTAGGAATGGAAAGCCTCACTTAGGTTAAAATCACAGAGTTCACTATCAATTCGTCTGTTTTTAAAGCCAGGGTGAATAGGCACCTTTTGGGTTAGCTCGTTCCATCGTGAATTCTGTCTTTGCCCATTCTAAATTAAAAAAAAACTACAGTTTGTGATAGGTTCATCTACTGTTGTTTACTATTGTATGTATATATGTTAGAATTTATATTACACTAGTGCAAGCTCTACGCATGATTTAGGAGTAGTTACTTTTATAAACCCTAACTTAACCTACAATTACAATGAACATTAAAATTCATAGAACATCAATTCAATTGTTTTATTTTGACGTTTGTAGTTCTCTGTGCCGTACTCTGCAAATACTAAATTGTGTTGTTCATTACTGATTGAAAAGAACTACTTTTCCTTTCTGCGGTTATTACAATTTGAACCACTGTACCTACTACTTTACATAAGTCATTCACAGATATAATGACAATATTCTTGTTAAACATTAAGCGTAAGATTTTCTTGTCGAATTATGTCTTATTATAATTTTGATGAATAGAACGTTCAGTACTTAAGAATCACTATTCCTAAGTACTAGTTATATGTAACAGTATTGAAAACATAGAAAACTTCAAGTTAGCATGAGAAATATACTTCTCAAATAGGCCAATTTTATTTATTGCATAACAAGTGATGACGTATTTAGTTTTTATACTGAATACTACTTTATATCTGAAGTTATGGCAATTGGTATAAAAATTAGAATGCGCGAAACGTAAAAGGCAACTGCATTCATTACGCAATTAATTGTTGTAAGTTCATAAACTAGCTATTGAAATGCTTATATAACTTTACGGTTAATTTGGCAATGTTATTGCGAGCGAAAGTAATTATCTATTACTAAATTGGAGCACGCTATTGTCCCCCGTGTTCGTCATTGAATATTGATTGGATTCGCCTGGAGCGTAGGTCCTTTACACTTCACTTAAAATGAATTAACTTACTACTTAAGTTACTTTGCACGGTAAGTATGTCAATACATAGTTAACAAGCTATGTAAATATCGTCAGCCGTTTATGTTTTCAGTAAAATAGACAAACAAAATTATCGATACTATTTTAGATAAATATTTAGATAAATTTATAAACTTAAGTCTACCAAATGAATGAGATTAATACATTTTTGTAGATCTTAATAGTAAATCAACGGGAAATAGATTTTATAGAGATTTACATCGCATGAAGGCAATACTTCAATTAACGGCGACTTCCGGCAGAGTAGAATAGCACCAATTCTTCACTTTTGAGAGTGTCGAAAAAGGCATTGAACATACCCTCCCGTAAACCACAATATAAGCGGCAGCGTTTTCCGAATTATAGTCTTGGACTGCGATCTTTAACCCGGCTGCTGAGGGTGAAGGATCTGGCAAAACCCCACATTTTTGGGGTTGCTTCTATCCAACAGTTAGTAGACGTCTTACAATTGAGTATATGATGATTAGAGTAGTTTGGATAGTATAAGAATATGATTGGAATGAAATCAGCAGGTATCAATAACATTTCTAGTTCTTTTACTATATTTCGTTACTTCATTTAATGAACTCTTAACTAAACTAACAGAATTTGGTAATAAATTAACTAAGGTGATTATTGCGTATATTATAATTAATCACATAAAGCAAGATGTTATAGATTTCTTCCACCAAATAACCTTACTTTAACTAAAAATATTCAATTTACGTCCTTAGGTATAACACCTTCTTTTATATATATTTTAAAGTTTACTACGATTAACTGTTTATCATTTCAGTTTTTAAAAATCGAATAACTTCGGACCTATGCCAATGTATTCAATTAAAAGGTTGATTCGACATTATCAACAGACCATAATACTAAATGCCAACTTAATTCACAATCCCATGCTTGTCTAATTTAAACTTTATATCTAAGGCCTTTAGATTCTCACTGTTAATGGATTGGTAGATTCTATCTATAGACGCTGCCTTTGACCGACACACGGACATGTTTTGTTGACTTCATTGTTTTGTGAACCGCCTACTGTGAAATTGAGTAGGTACTTATTAATTTAAAATATATTAATTACACTTATTTATTTTTGTTTTAGTAGCGTATTAGATAGTATACCATGTGATGACTGTTTTTTAACATATTCATAAGCGATAGGGTTATGAGTTCTGCTTGCTAAAAAAAATCCACAAGGGTCAACTCACAATTTTCCGCAAGAAAAAATGCAAATACACAAATAAAACTATTACTTAGCTACTTTTAAATTTGTGTCAAAGTGCCACTCAAGCACGCGAGTGCAAAATGACCAAGAGAACCGGTCACGCCAGTCAGGCCGTGACGTCAGCCAACCGCAACGGAATGGAGACACCGTGATGTCATTCGTGGACAACAAACTCCATACAAAGGACAATTTAGGAGAGAAAACATGTGTTTTCTGTACAAACTTGTTCTTACTCCCATACAATCCCATGTAGTACCCAAATTTAGCTAATACAGTCTCTTATTATTGACTATGCGTATATTTTTATATTGACTATTTTAGATTGGTTGGATCACCTTGTTAACAACTCATTAAGAGGCGATCCAATAACCGAAATTTATGCACTTGCATACATTTCTAAACGTATTTGAAATACGAACATGTATGCACTTTCTATGAGCAATTCAAAGACCTCTTGTAACGATATTTTCGTACTCCAGAACACATGAACTCTTGGATACAGTTTCTTGGTGTCTCTCACTAACAGACTAGAGCCGCCTCTTTCTTCAAACTCCCGCTCATCATACCGAATACTTCTCCAAATCTTTCACGTTAACAGCAATCTGACATTTGAACTCTACCTACAAATATCCGAAAAGCTCCTTACAAATTGTTATTTTATCATTAGTATGTGCCGTATGTTTGTCATTTACTGTATCGAGTATTATATAACAATAGTGTATTGTGTATTCCCATTCGGTGTCGAGACCCTTGGTCCGTGGGGTCCTAGCGCAATTTCACTTTTTAAGGAAATATCAAAAAGGTTAGTCGTCATCACAGGAGACCGAAGAGCTGGCAGCTACCTCGGACAAAGAATTAGTTTAGCTATTCAAAGGGGGAACGCTACCAGTATCTTTGGAACCTTGCCTAAAGGGACTCTTTTTAGTAATAAATTTTAGATATAATATTATATTTTTTAAGGTTTTTAGACTTAGACTTAGTAATTTTAACTTATTTCTGTATTATAGTTGGTAGTTATTATTTAGATATAGTGTACCTAGGACTTTATGTGTAAGTTTATGTAACTTGGTTTGTATTTCAACTAACTATTATTTCTGACTCAATTTTCAATCTCTTATTTGGCACTATCGTCGTATAAGTGAGTTTATACATATTTAAGTTTATTTAATTATTATTGTTTATTTGTTTTATCGCGTCCCTCGTTTGTTTCACCCTCCACCTTGGCTGATAGAGTATGCGGAATGGAATCAAGTCCACCATTTACTGTATTTGTTGCTATAAAGATAAGTACATAAAAATTCTTTAAGCTTAAGTTTTTTTTATTATATAAACATAATTTCACCAAAGCCATGCTGTTTGTACTTTATTACAATACACTGCGGATACATAATTATAGTCTCTACTAGCAGCCGCCCGCGACTTCGTCCGCGTGGAATATTGTAACATTATTTTTCTAAAATAAAAGTAGCCTAAGTTACTCCTTATAACCTCAGCTACCTGCCAAAAAAAGTCTCGTCAAAATGCGTCCAGCCATTTCAGAGATTAGCCGGAACAAACAGACATACAGACAGACAAAAATTGTAAAAAATGTTATTTTGGTGTATGTACCGCATATATATTCATATGCATGTAGTAAAAAACGGTTATGTCAATATTAAAAACAGACACTTCAATTTTATTTATATGTATAAATATATAATATGTTAGGCTTTTCATTCATGATAGTGCAATTTCTATTGCACTGTAGAAATCTCAAAGATCACATTTATCTGTGCTCTTAGCTCCAGTAACACCGTAGCGATATTACATTTAGGTATGACTAATGACTTAGTTCCTACAGCAATCCAATTCCCTTAAATGTAATTCATAAAATGAAGACACACGTTAATCTAATCTTCATAATATGACTAATTTCCTTAAATAACATTACTAGTGATTAATATCAATCGTACCAAAATAACATAACATAATTTATGACTGGTTGTCCGTGATTTCCATAGAAAGTTGATCTATATCCATGTCGATTAGTCTTTGAACGTATTCCTATCTATTTTATTCCATTGGTGAGAGCAAGTATAATTTTGAAATTGATGTTCGCATTATACATTTATCCTATGGATTTTGATAAGACAAGTAATAGTCGTATAAGCAATATGCGCATTAATTTAGAAAATTGTAGGTTAATAACTACTACGACGGGAATCGAATGATGAGTATTCCGCTCTGCAGCTCTTTTTGAGTGTAAATAATTTAGCAGTGTTATTTTTTTTCATTACTTCTATTACTTGTAACCGAATCAAAACGCTCCATTGTACTTAATTGTATACGTACGGATATTAAAATAACAAAGGTACAGATCTTAGCAAAAGCCGACAGTAAGTGGTAGAGCCAATCAATATTCACTATCGTTTTGTTCTATTGTTTTGGCGTATCATATCTCTTCCTTTGAAAACCTATTGAAAATTTTCGTTCAACGATGTCACCGTTACATTGTGAAAAGCAAAGGTCACTTAAATCTTGCACACCAGATGAAAAAGAAGGTCCAGCACTACAAAAGTGCAAAAAAACTGTAACATATTACATAATTTACATAAAACCATTATACTGGGTAATCTTACCCAGTATAATTGACAAGAAACAATAATTATTTATATCACGCAATGCAATAGGAGAGTTCAGTCAATATATTTTAAACATTGAAAAATGTTAAAAGACCTTTGTTACGATCAGGATTTATAACAATTTCACAACTATCTATTTTCCGCGAACGCTTTTATACCTAAAGTCGTCTTACTTACGGCGAAAACAGGTGACTTTATTTTCAACTTAGGGCTTTTACGTATTGTAAAATTTGTTCTTGTACCCTGTGTTGTATCCGAACGTTATCTTGCCTGCCGAAGCGTTAAGGTTAAATGTTGAATTTGAGACGTATAAAAATTTCATCAAAATAGGTCCATCATTTTTAAGTGGAGGTTAGTGATATTAATATGCATAAAAGAATTACACATATTTGGTTGCTAACATAACTTAGAACCGCGATTGTTAATTACAAAAGGGTACCAATAAATAGCAATCTAAACTGTTTAGCGTAAACTGTTTAGTTAAGCGGATACATTAGAAAATTAATACGAATATATACAACCGGACTCTGGCGTCTGGTTTGATTTGTCAGAAAGTGCATTTTGGAGGACTTACTATTAATTATTTATTAAATACTTTTTATTTACAACTTAATTTTAAACGCTAACGCAATCGACGCATTTAAGTACCCCAAAACGTAACCGCTCTCTTCTTATTTTCCACGCGTAAAATTAATAGCACTTCCAACGACTAAAATTTGGTGGACCTAAAAGATGGTTTCGTTTTATAAGGTTGGTAATATTACCATTTTGATTTTCATTCACACTGTATTTGTACCCAACTAACGGTTACACGTGAGATTTTACTAAATCCTTATTTAGTCATGCTCTTACGATTAACAGATAGGGCAACATCGTGTCTTAAGCCTTAACTGACTTAGTAATTCTGTTCCACTGCATGCTGTTGATCAAACTCGTATACACAACTTTCTCTCGCGTCTCGTTCATTGATCAGTTATAAGTTATTTAACGGGGCTGCAAAGTTTAATTCTTTTTATTAATATAACCCAAACGCAATAATTTTATAAGAATATTTAGCAAAAGTTTATAAGAAACTCAAAAGAATTATACCAATACGACACACATATTAAAGTATAAAAACTACATACTCAAAAATTATTTTGAATAGTGAAAATATTTTTCATATGTAGTTTTTATCCATTTGTACTCATTTTCATATATTTCTGTGACCTTTAATAGTTTAATAATAAGATTATTTATGCAATTAATCATTTGACTAGTTAAATGGCATCGCTATTTATTTTTATATCATCACTCATTTTTAAGTCATTATTTTTAATGCAATACAGTTCGAACCAGTGTTTTGAAAGATTTTTTATTTTAATTGGGTAGGTACAGCAATATTTACGTAAGGTGCAAAACTACAAATAATGTCTCGTTTCGTTATTTCTTGAGATCGCACCTTCAAAACATTACATGCTTATTTCAAAATAAGTATATTTAAAGCCATTTTTTATAGATTTAAAAGGTAACTTAAACGACTGTTCAAATAATTTTTGTGCTTAAATTTAATGATTAAATGTCCGAATGGTATACCAGCCATAGTGCTTAGGACTTGCGCTCCTGAGTTAGCTCCAGTACTGTTACGCCTATATCGTTTGTGTATGGCTAAAGGACAAGTGCCAATGTCCTGGAAGCTGGCAAACGTGCAACCTGTGCCTGTGCAGCCGTGCTGATCCTGCCAATTACAGGCCCATCTCGGTCACGTCTATGTGCGTGCGATTAGTTCTCTACAAGATAATGGAAAAAGACCTCCTTAGTGACCGGAAATATGGGTTTCGCCGGAACCGTTCCACTGGAGACAGCATACGCCACTTAGATATGTATGAACGTATCCCTGCCGGTCTGCGAATGGGGCGACGCCAATCTGGTAAGGTTCAATACGTCAGAGACCCAGGAGTGTCTTTCCTCCACTAAAAGGAGTCCTTTCGACTTGACTCCTACTTTCCGAGGTGTATGCGTGCCGATCACTGACTATCTTGAGCTTCTCTGTATGTCTTTGTCACCAACTCTCAATTTTCGCTCTTTCATTGAAAGCAAAGCTCAAGGTTCAAAAAAGTTGCCTTTCTGTCGAAGGTGAGAAGATACTTCACTCCAGAACAGTTGCTTATTCTTTACCAAGCGCAAGTTCGATCGTGTATGGAGTATTGTTCTCATCTTTGGGACGGTTCCGCCAGATACCAGCTCCAGACGCTTGAGTCCATTGCGAGGAGGGTCAATTAGCTCATCGGCAACGACGATCTTTTTTTGAGCCCTGAGCATAGACGAAAGTTAGCTAACCTAAGGAGTGGAACTCTTTGCCTGAATCTGTGTTTCCTGAAAAATACAGTTTAGGGGTCTTCAAGTCACGAGTGAACAGGTATCTTCTTGGCAAGCGCGTCATATCCTAGAGCGAATCATCGCTTACCATCAGACGAGATAGTGGTCAAGCGCCTCTTTTATCGAACATCTTCGTTACCTATATGTACAATTTAATCATTATTTTATTCTTGTATCGCTTTGATAAAAATACTCGATCATCTGTTCTTATTAAATTATGGTGCACGTGTTATATTTCTGTGTGGATTTCCTAATTGCTACTCGTAGGTTTATTTACATAGGTATGCTGTAGAATTTATTCTCTGTAATAATTTACAAGAAATTAAGTACAAAATGGTACAAACTACTGCGTGAATACCGAATTTAAACATGACAACTGTATCTGCATATATGCTGTAATTGGCAATAATTTAGAATCCAAATGATAAACATAAAAGACAATAATATTATATTTCATATGGTAAATTTATATTTCATTTGAAAATATGTTATATAAAGGTAAGTAAAGAACGTGAAGTGAAACGTTTACGATATGATAAACAGACGTCAAAAACTCACATCGTGTAGCATACATGAAACTACATGATTCTGTTGATTTTCAGCTCTTCACTTTTCCAGAAAACGAATAATCTGTAATCGTTTGAGTGCTATCGAATCGACAGAAACTATGTCGTTCACGAGGACACGCATGGATTCTACAAAGGATATTACGCACTTAGTTATTAATAGGTTGCCCAAACATTCATAAAAATTGAAGACAGTAATTTAAAATTCCTACTTTTTTGTCGTACACTTTTTGTATGTACGAACAACAGAACGTCAAATAGTCAGTCGCCTACAATAATCTACAATTTTGAGTAAATAATTGAATTTTAAGTTGTTAATTATTAAGGGATTACCTTTTTGCCTAGGTAATTGTGCTGTTTGTCAACAGTACACCAACCATAGTACAAGTTAAATAAATCGATATAATAGTAGTCTAAAACCTTTTAAGAATAAGTTTTTTCCGATTTTACTATTTAGTTCAAGACGTACACATTTTTTCAAAAGAGTAAAACATCCAAAAAGTATATTTTTACACTCAGCTTCAGTCTTATATAACAAAGTACGGTCCTACAGATAAAGATTATACAATACTTTATTATTTATCTTGATTTAAGACAGTTAGCAAAATAGAAAGTAAATATTAACGAGGAGGACTAAATGATCTTCAGTATTAATTAGCTTCTATTAATTTTAATGGCAAACTATAGTTTTAAATTTTAATTAAATCTCAAAGTTTAAAAATACGGTAAAAAGAAAACATTGTTTCTGACGCACTTTTCAATCTATATATACTATTTAGTAGTTTAGTACTATATAATGTATTATGTACTTGAATTATTAAGATTCTTTGGTAATTTATTATTATTGTCTCTTGTGGTAATGTTAGTTGGTATCCCTAGTCACCAGACGCGGAACGCACAGTTAAGGAACAGTGAAAGCGAACACGCGAGCGCCGTGCGCGCCAACGAGATCTTTGCGGAATGCCGCTGAAAGTGAGATCGATTCCTGTTAATTTGTTTTCTACTACTTAGATATAAGAAATATTAATAAATATTTCTTTAGAAATATAAATATTTTACAGAAATTAAATTTACGTAGCACTCTTTCATCTTTTTTGTTCAAATTTTAAAATGATGCTGTGGTACAATACCTTTTATTGGTGAAAAATTGCATCACTAAAAGGACAATGTTACTATGGAAAATATTATTTTAGTAAAGTATTTTAATATATTTCTCTGAAGGATTTCCATAAGATAAACAAAAAATTGTTCATAAAGCATGGTTTATAAATAACAACAAACTATATGTATTAAATCTAGCTGGGGAAGGCTCAAAATAATTTCATAACTAAAAAGCAATTTAACTATTTTTACAATACCTAATAAAAAAAATGCCTAAAATGGACCATTCACATTGGGCTTTCCATTTACACTCTACATCGCAGGATTGACGTAGGGCTGCTTATTCATCGAAGAAAACTTCTCTGCCCGATAAAGTACATTTGTCACATACACGCTTTTTCGTAACTCTTTGGTAAAAAATTAGACCGAAATATTTAGGTCACATGCACATGCGTGATACACAGTGACAAACAACTCTACAACTTTAAAATTATATACTGACATTTGACATTAAAAGTCGTTGCAAGGAAATAATTTATAGAAAAAGCTCGAAATGATTGCTTGTTGTGCAGAACATAGAATAAAAACTTTATTATATATAATAATTTTTCGTTAACTTTATACAAATGATAAGGATTGTGAATGGTTATAACCGAAGTAATAGAATAAAGAATAGCATAACAAGAGAATCCTTGATTTGCTTTGCTACTCAAGTAAATAGTATTAATGGTATTTATAAGACAGTGATACCCATTTCAAGGTCACAGAGTATTCTTTTGGGCTCGTAGTTTAGCTACTTGACGAAATTAGAGCTAACATTCAATCATTTATATATTGTATTTTATGTTCTGTGATACGAAATTGTATACTCTTAATTGTATTGTGTGTAAATTGAATGTAGTGGACGAAAAGAATGAACAAAACTATTTTGTCTCTAACAATGAGAAGTTTATATTTTTCCAAGTCTCACGCAAACACAAGAAGTGTTAGAACACATGAAGTGTTCAAGTAAAATTTTAGGTAACGAGTAAATGATAAGTCTCTATATTATAATTAAGTACATATATAAAGAAATAATGAATAACTGGCTTACACGCTTGGCTAAATTCAGTGACAGTCAAATAGCCGTGCACAAAAAGCAAAAAACAAGATATAGAAATCGTATTTTTTTTTTGCATCTGTAAAAACATTTGCTACAAGTCCCCTTTTTTAATTTCTAAGAGTTAAATTCTTCAACGGTTTCATTTTATTTTCTTGTAGCTCTACATCCTGAGTAAACTTTTTAATATTTTTTAGCCTATATTGAGGAAAATATATGTTGTTATTGAGGTGTCGGTTTAGTTTACATATTAACCTAAAATGCCGAAAACCTTCTATATCAAATATATATACATATATGAAACAAAACTGCGACTTCTCTAACGTGGTAATATGTAATACAGGGTGATTCTTGAAACTAGTTTTTAAAAGACCACATTAACTAATTCAAAAATTAGTTTAATTACTGTTGGTTTCATAATCGCTATAGCATTCGTGGATAGCTAATTAGGAATTCGATAATAAGTATGTCCAAAAATCTAGCAATTAAGTGGACAATATGTTATTCTGTAACCAGGCATGTAATATCATGTCACCCCCTTGGTAAATATTATTTTATCGTAATATATAATTTTATTTATACACTTCTTTAAATTACCTTTTTTATAAAAGAACATTGTACAATTAGGCATATGGCGGGTAGACATATTGTGTAAATCCATTTTCTTGGAAAATATAATATTTATTATTGTAAATGTAATAGTAATTTCCATAAAACGCCTAAGAATTATGTGTTGCACTTTTATTAATATCCCAATGAAAATAGTTAAAAATACTAATCCGTACTCAACCTTAATTTTTTAACGCCAGCTTACAAAAGCAAAGATATATTTTGTTTTTTTGTCGAGCTCCTTTGAAGTTTACAAAGCTTATATTGAACTTATCAAAGTGTTGCATACTTTATAATCAAACACGCACTTCATAATATTATATAAATTGACCAGTTTCGCAATTACTGTCGTAAACTCGTAACGTGCTGGCGTATACATTATTTTACTCACCTTGAGCCAGCGCCGGGATCAAAACGCTCCATAATATCACAAGAAACATATTGTAGGCACAACACTCACTTGTTCATATTAAGGGACAGCACACACACAGTTTGTGAAACTCGCGGGTCAATTTTCGATGCGTCAGCGCACAACCGTCGTCAATGTTCGCGAGGAACTGGCGTTGGGCCGGTTTCCCCCACCGAGCGATGCCTTTCACCGTTACAATTCGAGCGAGCGTTGAGCAAGGCTACGACGATTGACATTCAGCAAGCCACCGCTTACCATACGGAAATAGCACACTAGGGAGCCAGTAAGCCTTTGTACCCCTGTTTTTGTCTGTATCGTATGTTTGGGCTCTTGAAAAATGCGGGCATAATCCGTGCAAACAGCAGTGTCTGCTTTAATTTATTTGCCTTATTGAACGCTTACAAGTGGTTTATATTGAAATTTAATTACATATAATTGCTATTTTTCTTTATTCAGCATTAAATAATGCCACACCAAAGATTGTCGGCACCCTCTCGAGCTGATGCCTCAACGATAATCTAACCAAAAAAAAAAAAAATTGCATAACAGCTCTCGTGAATTTTCAGTGCTGTTAATACAGTCAACAGGATATCAACCTAAAATTTGTCATATTTGTCTTTTTGTTTTTAAGTTCAAAATCATTTGAAAAGAAATACAGTTTGTGTCCTTTCAAATTTAATACTAAATAGTAGAGAAATTAATATTATTTTATAAAATAAAACTCACCCACAATATATTTTATACTACACAGTTCTAATTGTAAGTTTAACTTTAAACAGTGATATAAAATAATAAATCAAAATCGTAGACGAGTGTGATATGGGCATATGTACATTAACCATAAAATGTAGCTTATAGTACCTATAAATAATTTCAGTAGTGTCATAAAATAAACTATTTTCTTATTTTATTCCTTTTTAATAACTAATCGAATTTCATTTTGGTACTCGTTTTATAGTAATTTACACCTTAGGTAAATATTTATATGTGTGCGTATGTATATATCATCATATCAGCCGTACGACGCCCACTGCTGGACATAGGCCTCCCCCAAGGATTTCCACAACGATCGGTCCTGTGCTGCCCGCATCCAGCGTTTTCCCGCGACCTTAACCAGCGATCGTCAGATGTATATATACAAATATTAAATATCTATGAATCACATTTATGCATAAATATTAAAAAAAAAAGAAAATTTTTATTTACACATCTATCCGTTATCCCAATATTTATAACACAAGCCTTACAGTGCTTACTTTGGGCTGGGATAATTGGTGTGAATATAAAAAATATTAGTAATTAGTAACTATTATTATTAATTATGTCTTTGGACAGGTCTTCAAAACTTTATAGAATCTGATTTAGAACGCTTTTTTAACTCTCGATTTTTTAACTCAATATTTATCTTTTTGTATAAAAAAATCTCAATCGTATTCATCTAAAGCCAACAAGTCCTACTACAGTGTTAACGTTAAATTCTTTTATAGTAATGGTTATTTTGAATTACGTTTTGTATGAGAACGAGGGGAAAAAGAGCGAATTAGCTCTCATACATCCTTAGGGCAGACTCCACGAAAAGGTAATACGGTTGTGAAGCCGCCTCGAAGTTTGCATGCTAATAAAACGATATATCATACAGATATCCTTCTGCAATGTCAATATCATGCAACAAATAGTTCAATTCAATTTGATGTAGGTTATTTTTATCATACAGCCAAATTTTGCTTATACATAAACTTTTTTGATCTTGGATAACACATTAGAACGGTTTAATGTTCAAAACAACGTAAGGGCATTTAGCTATAACCAAGCCAAAGTCTTATTATAAACATTTATCAGACCTAGAAAATCAAAGAAAACAATTCTGGCCTTCTAGTAATCCTGTGCCTAATTGAGTAAACTAGGTCGATGCAGTTGCTAAGCATAAAGCTTCGCTAGCACCATATATTGGAGCGGAGCGGATTGGTGGTTAAAAAATATAAGCTCTAGAGAGTTCGGTGTATATATGCTGAAGTTTTATTTTTTTTTTGTTTTATTTGCTCGTCCCAGAGAGCCAATTTTTTGGCCATAACTTTTTTTTACGAATTTAATAATTCGTCACCATCCAGCCCTAAAACTGTTGGTTCAGTTTAGTACAAGAAATACGAAAATCGACTAAGAACTCATAGAGTTCTGGCGCCACATACATTTCGTCATTGAAGCTGATTCATGGGAGCTTCGCTCCAACTACTCTAATATTCACTGGAGGGAGACTCTGTACCAGGGTCGTCTGCTTAGGTACCTCCGTCTTACCTATTTCTGCCGCAAATCAGCAGTGCTTAAATTGCTGTGTTCCGGTTTGAAGGGTAAGATATAGCAGTGAAATTACTGGGTACAGTGACTTTACATCTTATGTCACAAGTTGGCAACGTACACTGTGGTTCTTGTGGGGGTTGCAGTTTTGCTGCGAATCTCACAAGGCCACATGTATTATAGGTGACTGTTACCACTTACCATCAGGTGGGCAGTTTGTTTGTTGCCAACTTTCTGCAATAAAAAAAAAATATACATATAAAGTTATGATTTTCTTAAGCGATTAGATAGTAAAAGTTTAAAATAAAATAATGTGGTTTGGTTTAATTAATATTAATATCATAATATTTATCGCACAAAATACTAAATGATTTTGCAAAAACAAATACAAATATGAAAAATAGTGTAAATTTCTTACCAATATGTTTACAAATATTGAAAATTGCTGCACTCACTCGCGAAATATGTTAGCTATGATTTGACCCATACCGAATTATTCGTGAGCATGCATGAACAATTGGGTAGTAAGCCTCATAGATTCTAAATAACAATTATCAGATCCGATTTAAAAGATATGGTATTGGGTAAATTTATACTACGAGCTTTAAAATTCTTTTGTTTGCAGTCAGTAGCAAGTAATGGTTAGCACCCACTTCGAAACACTGACACTTCTCAATATCTCATAGCAATGTATCGTATTTATACGTTTCTTAGTTATGATCACTAAGTGCTTATCGTTTTGACAATAAACAATTCATTTTAGTATTCTTACATTATAATTTAGTTGGGTATAGTAAAAATAAATTGTAGGTTCTCAAATTATTCTAGCAAATCATGTTTCTTTGATCAAGCTAGAATGTAAGCACATACCTACGTAAACAATAACAAGAATAATATGGTTATATATGAACGGTAACTAACTCTATCACTTGTCCTACTTAGATGATCTTATTTCCGAAAGGATTTTATTTTCCTTTATTGTTTCGCCAATTACCTAGACATAACATACAAATATATCAAAGTAAATAGTATTTATAGAAAGTCGCCATATGAATAATATATAAAACGTTATTTTTACAAAACCTTAATATAAATATTAGATCTAAATGTTCTGAGAGAAATAAAGTCAATTTTGTCACAACACTGATTATGCGCATTATGCCCAGAATATATTATTTGCAGATGAGGGAAACCTCCCTGGTCACTCTCTTAAACGACTACCTTTATTACGATTATGAGAACCTTACATACCGTACAATCCGTACATTCCATATAGTCGTAATCCATAGGTTTTAATGTCGAATCTTTTTATGTAGAGCAGACATTAGTTCTTGTTTTTGATTACCTACTAGGGTGCTAACCTATGAAATTGCTGATTTGTATGGATGTTTTCTGAAAAGTTTTGTTTTTCCACTATCCTTCGTTATAAAATGTTGGGTATTTTATTAGACGTTGTCGTAGAACTGAAAAGTAGACGCCGTTCTGTGGTCTGTCTGAAATAAAATTTTGTATATTTAAAATGGAACAAGTTATAAAACACTTACTCTGCGAAACCAAAAAGAAGACAGTATCAATATCAAGCAATTATTAATGGGTTTTGTTTGTAGAAATTTATTACAAATGTTATTTTCATACCAATTAATTACAAATCTGAAGTTATAGTGAAGTAATCAAAATTATGTGCAATACCATATCTAAATACTCATGTCTTATCAAAAAATTAAAAAAATATTCTATTCGAAATGGCCAGTTTTGACTTTTATCTATCTATACAGGCCTTTAATCTGTCTGACCACGAATCTATGGATTTACACACTGTTCACATTGGAAATTTCGCCACTGCTTGCTCCAGAGATTTTTTGCTGAGAGGTTTCGCAACACGATCCTAGACTGTCTCTTGATACATTTTGGCTGAAGTTTTCACTCCTTTTTCACAAAAATATAGCTTTGTGACCTCTTGCTAAGACGCGCCCCACCAAACCATTACTGACGCAGGATGATGACCACGTTGTACCTTTCCGAACACTTATGCAGCTTCTTTAGAACCGTGAGCGTACACTTTATCATTTTGCTTATAGTGGTGCTTTTCAATCGTTAAAATTTTTTCCTGGGTAAAAAGGATATTTCTGTGCCTTACACTTGCGTATCGTGATAGAAGGCATTTTGCTCTTTAATTGTAATAATTGATTAAGGGCATGTTCTGTATATCGACGATAAGCACCGACCTTCAGGTCCTGTTTTATAATACGCGACAGAGTCCTAGGGGGAATCTTCATTTTTCACGATAAGATTATTAGCCTCCTAATGGGGTTTCGACGAATTCTGGCTTTAACAGCATTAACAGCCTTTGTAGTTCTAACAACACGCGGCTACCCCGATCGTTTATGGTTTTCGACAAAGGAAGTGTTGTTGTATCTGTTGATGGTACTGTTATATATTAGATATGTATGTAATATTGCAGATAGGGTTGCTAGACAGCTGACTAGGCAATATGGTCTCACGTCCGCGTCCAAGCCACCTTGGTTAGTCAGTCGCATCACAGCCCAACACGCGAGCGGTTATATTTTTCTAATCAAATAAATAGTGTGTGAAAATAAAATCTTTTTTTAAAAAGACATCCGCAGGATCCCGTATAACAGTACGCTAGACGAACATACGGCTGATACCAAGCTTTTGAAGTGTCAGAAATAAGACCGACGCGACGACTCCATACCCACTTTGTGCAAGGTGATCACTGCAATCCTATTTTCTTTAACACCCCATTCCATATTGTAATTTAATAATGAACATGAAAAAATATTTGAAATGGCGCGAAATCGAAAGAAGTTTTTAAAATAATAAATGCGTTCTAAAATAGGTAAAAAGTTGAAAAAAAGAAAAGGATTTTTGTAACAGTATTTATGGCCAGACTAGTAATAGTCTAACTTACCCTCAGTTCGAGTTTCGAATAAGATGGAACGGACCTCAGTGGTGCATAAATTGACTAATCAAATCACAATTCTCGAAACCCCAGGTTCCACTGTTTCTACAGAAACCTTGATGGATGATAATTCTTACGTAGAGCCATTCTTAGTATTTTTTTACACGGGTTATTAAAAACTCCCATTAATGCACATTATATATTTTTATTGTGATATACACATACAGTATTAAACTGGATCCGACACTTAAGTTTTAACACATTATCTTGAATTATACATTTATTATTTATATAGTGAAGTATATATTAACACTGTTTTTGGACAGTTATATAAATAGACTTTAGTTTAAACATGCTTTTTGGAAATAATGACAGAATAAACTGAAACACATAAGTGAGCAGACGCATCAAACTTTTCAACACTTTTTTAAAAAAAAGTTATTAACAACTTACAAAATACAATTGTTCTCTCTGAACTTGCAATCTTATTTAAAAAAATAAACACTTAATAACTATTAGTCTCCAATAGGAACAAAAAAATTAACACCACATAGCTAATCGGCAAGAAGACTGCGATATTATTTTAAGAATTGTAAAAATACTCAGAAATACATTACTTTTGTTTTTAAATAATAAAAAGGTATAAAATTTGACAAGAAATATACCGTCTAACATGGTTTTGACATGATCATAAACATTATAAGGGAAGCTACTTTCATATAAAAATCAATTCTCTAAAAACAATCTTCCATTACAGTAGAGAATACTTATACGTACATATATCAAACTTTATTAGTACAAGATTTAATACCTGTCTGATCTATTAATTAGTTATATACATCTAGCAGCTGCGAGATCTAAATTGATCTTCGGTTATTTCACCTGCGGATATGGCAAATGGTATAAAATATTATAAAAATGAAATCTCTACGACAATTATATTTGATGATAAAGTTTGTGCATTACATGTCATTAGTTCTTCTATGCCTTACAAAATTAAGAGAAGGGGTAAGTGACCAGTTTTATATAGCAAAAGCTAAAATGAAGTAATGGGCATTTTAATCTATCCAATAACTCAAATATAAAGTTAAAGAATACCCTCAGTGTCAATATTTAAAGAGGAATTTGGTAACTACATTATGGGTAATATTTTTTTTTATATATGAAAAGCATAAATCGCTGTCAGATAATTCTTTTGGCCACTTACCCTTTCTCACCAAGCTTTAAAACAAACCAGATTCATTAATATCCAGTCCAATCTTGGTATTAATGCTAAATATGAGTTAAATTACACCATTTCAAAAGTTAGTAATAACATTAATATAAAATATACTTAGTTAAAATTTTGTAAAAAAGACTAAATACGATCACTCCGATACACTCCGAACGTTCGAGTTAGATTTAGCTCGTATAAATTTCCAATGACGTATTGTGAATTACACTAAAACAAAATTACTCATACTTAGGTAAAAATGATCGGAGCGAATAATTTTCGATTAGTTAGATAAAGAAGTGGTTCAATGAGTAAATTCGGCTTTTAATATATAATATATCATACTGACTGTATCAATACAAGTCAAAGTAATAAATTTAAGCCTTAAGATATATTAAATTTAACACTCATTTTACTATATTTTCAAGTAAATATAACAAGTTAAAATACAAAAATTGCGCGTAGATACTTGAGGTGTTTATACGATTAAGCAATGCAAAGCATATAAAACTCAAAATTAAAATTATGTTGGTTATGTACTGTGATATTTATGCATCTTAGTAGAACATTAAGAAACCACATAATTATTAAGATTTCTGTAATATATCTATGAGATCTGTGGCAGGTATTGTGTGGTTACCATTTTATAATTGACAGTGGTAAATATTGTCTGCATGCACTAAATAAATTAAAATACTATTTTTTGCCTCAGAGTAGTAAGTTATGATTAGGTTCCCGTTTTATTAAATATAAGACGGTTATAAAATATGGCAGCCATTATTATAGTAATTTGATTACGGCTGTTAAAAAAGAGCCGAAACATAAAGTTTTATTTCAATGGACGCTTTCGTTAGGCAAACATTTAAATTTTCTGTATTTCCCGTGAATGTAAGATCGCAAAATCACAAAAGATAATGTGGTATTACCATGAGATATATGGATTAAAAGCAAAAGGCTTTGAGAATAAAAAATCTAACAAAATGCTGGGTTGATAAATCATATTTCCTTTTTTAATTTTCATTTTAAATTTTATCTTTCTTACTTACTGCTTAATCTTTGGTCAGGTGATAATCAGGACGGAAGCAAATTGTATTTCAAATGTTTTTGTTATTTATTTTTAATTTAATAAATTGTTTAACTACCTGACAATTTATTATATTAAAAAATAGATAGGTATATTATGAGGCATTAATTAGGTGTATTACTCTCTTTGGTTTAACATGAAAAAAATGGAATCGTTAGACAGGGTGGGAAATTTAAAAAACAGATTAAAACTAAGATCCCGCGTAGGTGGTCGGAATAGAAAGATAGTTTCAACCAACTTGCTGGCTAGTCTGTAAGGTGAACAAACAACAGGTGAATCTAAGCAGTTACAGATTTATAATATAAAAATAACTTATGACTGGGAGCTTTTTTATGCCAGCAAACACATCAAGCTTTATAGCATAGGTCCTTAAAATATATACGAATAAATAGCCACTCATCATAGGCTTAGACAACAACATTAAATATAAACACGTCGATTTATTGTATAGTAGAGTTTTTATAATCGAATCTCACTATGTTAAAATTTAATTACTATTTTAAATCGATTCATTAGGCAAAGACAAAACATATGTAGACAAAATTAAATCGGGTGCCATAGCTGTATAGACAAAAATTTTAAAAACTGCGCAATAGTTCAAATATCGCAACAGTTCGTATAAGTCAATATACTATAGACATCTTAAAAAGCCAATCTTTACTAAGACAACGGGACATTTAGTGATTTTTTATACTATCTAATTGTGCGATACTATTATTGCACATAAAAAGTCGCTAGTGTGTATTCTGTCCACTCTGAAAAGTCCCTCTCCACTTTCCATTTACCTATCAAAATAGTACACATGTAACTATGAATTGCGAAAAAAATGACAAAAGTCACTTTATAAAAAATAGGCTTATAAAAATTGTCAGTACCAAAGTAAGGTTACCGATATAAAAATATCAAATAGGTAAATATTTGTATTTAGTAAAAAGTAAAATATAATTTTAACAAGTCGCTCTATAATATCTCACTTTGACGTCATTATTTGAAATTACTTTTAAATTTGCAGATTATTTACGCGTATTGTCACATTCAAGACCACGGTGTAATTTCATATGGTAACGTCGTCATTTTTTTTCATATATTTTGTGTAAAAGATTAGGTACCTATGTCAAATCCAACTCATTCACAAAATATAGATGCAAAATCTTATTAGATGTAATGAAAAACTTTACACCACATTTTGCTCAAATATATTATTGCTTCTTTTGAGAAATAGAAACGAAATTATATTTCATTAGAAGATCAAAAGAAGAACAATATATCAAAATACAATCCCCAAATAAAACTAAAATTAATTGCGTAATGTATACAAAACGTAAATTTATATAATGAAGCCTTGTTTTCTTATTTTATATTATGTGGTTTTATCACCAGTACTCAGATCTAAGACAAATCTCTAATATCACATAAAGTATTAAAACCTAAACCTATCTGTATTAAAATTGATTGTTTCTGTAATACAGTCTAGAGAGGCCCAAACAATGACTTTCAATTTAAACAAAAAAAAAATCACCTTAGTAATAATTAACACGATTGAAGGTTAAATAAAAAACCTTTTTTAATAACACTATTTGATTATAATTTGTTAATAAAACGAACTGAAAAGTTAAAAAGCCCAAACTCGATGAGGTTGTGTCGTTTTATTGCAGTTCCTATTGCCACCTTCTAGCTCTAGCATCAGATCAGCTTCATGTCATCGTATTATTGCATTGTCATGCGATATACATATGCAAAATTTCAACTTCATCGGAAACCGGGAAGTGGGTCAAATTTAACTTGCAAGATTTTACTAGGCGATGCAGTCGCTAAGCATTAAGCTACGCTAGTTCTCCAATTACAGACACTGGGACAGGCGACAGTGGAGCTTCAGGGATATTTGAGGTTCTTTCTCATTCTCACGTACAGATATCCATATATTCGTAAAATCTAAAATAAAACAACTAATTCAACCCTAAATAATACAAACAAAACAGTAAGTTTCAAACAAATTGAAGTCACGGTTTATGCCATCAAAAGACTTGAATACAGAATAAGAAGATTGCCGTTAATGTTCATCCATATAAAATTCCTTTTTCTTACAGTCCTAACAAAGAGGGGTAATGGAGAATACAACATCCAGATTATATGCAATATAATGCAATAGACATTTATGACTGTTTACTTTTTACGCAAGACAATCCTGGTTAATAACATAGCCGTAACTACTAATAAGAGACATGATATTACGTCTCTCATGGAAATTATTTGACACCTACCACATATTTTAGTAAAAATAGTAATCTAATAATATTTAACATAATTTGCTTCTAATATTATTAAAACACTTGTTTAAATATTGCGGGCTTAAATTCAATATGACCATTAGGGACGCCGAGTTGTTAGATCACCAGTATTATAATTGTTAGAAGTATTTTCGCTATTAACGTGCTACTTTTCTAACAAACATAATACTTTTTCGACCTTCGTTTAATAAACATAAATGACGCACTCACGTTCCCTGGATCATAATTCTTGAGTCTCGCGGGCTGAGGATGTACCACGCTGGGGACTGGAGCAGTTCACAGCCTGATGCATAATATGAACCCTCACATCACCTGTTGCCGTTTTGTACTCCAATGCCCTTCGATGTCTATTGTTAAATGAGCCAGTTAGGGTACTCTTGCAGCAGCAATAATAAAAAAGGTGAGCGAATGCACGTCTGAAATTCCGGTTCATAGAGCTATAGAGAAAACTACTGAAGGTGGAACGGCAGACACCAAACCAAACGCAGTGGTAGAACTTCGAGTCACTGGTACCAGGATACTTGTGTACCACAATGAGATATGGCATCCACATTATGATGTAAATGAGATAAGCAGTTATGTTTAAGCTGGTAGTCGAGAAGTCCCTTTCGTATTGCTGCGATCGTTTATAGTATAACTGTTCGCGAGCGCGTCTTCGTATGCGAACGTAGGAAAACATAAGACCGAGAAACGTAAGGATGCTGGGTATGCCGTGAAAAATTACGGATGTCGATAAGCGATAGTAGAAATTACCAAAATGGCTTCTTTCGCAGTAGTCGTAATCTAAACCTAGGTATACTCCCATTGCAGCCATGATGACCCCAATAACGAAAACTGATATTGTGACGAGGCCAATGCGCATAGAGATGAACATTTCATATTCGGGTGTCGAACGACATAGTCGGTAATACGTCTCGGCTGACACTAGCTGCAAAAGAAAACTTTTTTTTAAAACACGACAACAATGCGAAAAGAAAAAACAAATAACTGGATTAAAAACTTACAACAAAGAAGAGGCTGTAACAATACATAGCCGTTTCAGTAAGGAATTGCAGAGCACGGCATACGGGTAGGGTGTCCCATTCTCCAGCGGATAATAAAACCACAGCAGATACTGGCATTACTGCTGTGGTGACAATCAGGTCAGATAACCCAATGCAGGCCAGAAATACATTGCCTGTTACAAAAAATAATTTCATTTAAATGTGATAGTTCTAAAAAAATCAAATGCATTATAACCCCCCACGCAAAATTTAAGTTTGACGTCTCTCTCTCTCTCTCCCTCTCTCTCTCTCTCTCTCTCTGTGTGTTTGTGTGTGCGCGTGTGTGTGCACGTGGGTGTGCGTGGGTTTGTGTGCGCGTTTGTGGGTGCAATTGTGCGCGTCCGCGCCAGTGTGTATGTCTGTCTGTGGGATCGTAGCTCCCGAACGGATGAACAGATTTAGATTAGTTTTTTTTTGTTTGAAAGGTTTTTTAGTCGGGCGTGTTCTTAGCTATTTAGATGATTATCGATCCGAGATGGCCGCCGCCACAAAATTGCGGATTACATATTGTTTCACAACTTCCTCAATATACACTATGAAAATTTTGAAATCCAAGATGGCCGCTACCACAAATTTTTTCTGAGATAATAAACACACTCCAGCAAGATATACGAATAAACACTAAGTTTACTCACCCACTCGTTTTAGTGTATGTTCGACAAAAAAGGCAGCGACAAAGAATCCGTTGATGGTGGTCCCAAGACATGAACAGAAGACCATGAACAGCAGACGTCCTAAGGTCGGCCATTCATAACTAAGTGTCACCGGGGAGTAAATTCTGGTGACGTTTTGTGGTCCGTAGCTGAGTCCCGCCCCATGCATGGGCGGAGCCGTATCTGCGGATGACCATTCTGTTAGGTGCTCAAGTCTTCGTGACATAGAAATGTTATTATTTCGCAGGCGCTGAGTGTAACTGCAGAAGTAAGTGCGATAAAAAGCTATTGATACGTTGTTACTTTCCTCTTTATACCCATACCATTTCAGTTTACCAAGCTAACTTTTTTCACAACTTTGCTGGGATATTTATTTTTAAAAATGGTAATGAATTATCAAAACTAGCTGAAATAAATATATTGAAAAAAAATGTTAACTATGTTGTAGCGTAATGAGTTACTTTGGGTATTAATAATATCTAGTTAAAACAAAAAGTTCGCTGACGCAAAGGTAAAAATTAACTTATCAAATAGACTTAATTACTACTTTAGATAATGGAAAAAGAATAAAATTAATTTGAACGTGGTTTTATTTCTATTAAGTATAACTGTACAAGACAACAACACGTGGAGTTATCAATATTTAAAGGAAATGAAACGGAAATGCTTAAATTAATGTTGATATGCTGTTGACTGAACTAAAGCAAAGATAGTCCCTATTTTTACCACGTTTTTCTTAACTTGCTTTCTTGTATGTTTGTTTGTTTGGGTCAAATCTTGCGATCGATTTTTCGACCACTTTCAGACATTCAATTGAGCTGACATATTTTATATAGCCTTGCTAACGATGACAATACAATATTTTAAAGGTTTAAGACTAAAAAGTGTTA
Organism: Calamotropha paludella; assembly: GCA_927399485.1. NCBI lineage: Eukaryota > Metazoa > Arthropoda > Insecta > Lepidoptera > Crambidae > Calamotropha > Calamotropha paludella. The sequence goes on along the minus strand of OV656803.1, from coordinate 22,684,526 downwards.
AATAAATTATCATAAAAAATATTTTTAAAAACCACGTTTTTCTCTTGTTACAAATGCACTAAAAAGGGTAAAATAAGTTTTTTTTCTCTAGGCTATGTGGATCCGTAAATATGGTTAGTTTAAACTAACTGTAAAATTATACAATTAAAAACGTGGGGCGTATTTTAAAACGAACCATTCAACATGACTTAAAAGTTCTTCAAAAATTCCCAACTACACCATATCACGCCCCACGTTTTTAATTGTATAATTTTACAGTTAGTTTAAACTAAACATATTTACGGATCCACATAGCCTAGAGAGAAAAAAAATTTTTTACCCTTTTTAGTGCATTTGTAACAAGAGAAAAACGTGGCTTTTAAAAATATTTTTTATTACGGGCGTTAAGACCCCATTTCGCATTAGCTATTTTAAAAGATAATTGCATATTAAAACCTTTTAATAATTGTTAATTGATAGGAAGATATTCATTCGTAATTGAATTATATTCGCGGCCCTCACAAAATTTCACAATGATGCCGAAAAACTTTTTTTTTATATTTATGGTATAAAGGTACTTACTCTATCCTCCACAGTTGGGCACCTTCGTGGTCTTCGTGGTGTCGTTATCACGGCATGCACGAGAGCCGTTCAGATTCAGAGTCACAAAAACTGCAAGTAGAATCAAGTTGACTTTATACATTTTGCAAACTTTAAAAATTTTTAGGTACCTTATTTGAGATAAAACTCTGATATACTTTTTCAAAAATTAAAACAAAAAGTTTTTCAAAGTTTCTTACACCTAACTTGTATCTTAACATAAACAAGCTGTTCGACATGAAGGCTGAAATCAGACTGAGTGTATGCAGCCTGTGATGCAATACGTTACCAAGATAAACTACCAGAGCCTGCAGAAGGTCAGGGTCAAACAGGGCTGAACCCTATTTGCACAGATTATATCACAGCGCTAGTTTAGCGTACACAACTTTCTACAATATTAATACAGTTTATATTTAGTATCATATTCGTTATTTTATTTCTTTACTTGTTATGTAAACGTATCGTAAACATGTACATAACTAGTTATATACATGTACATGTAGATTTCGTGAGTTTTGTATGGTCTATATTCTAGATATTAAACAACAGGCTCCAGTAGTTTTCATTGCTATAGAAATTTCATAGGTATACAAAAAAAAACAAAATAAAAGCTTTTATCGTTTGGTTTATTGCGACAATGACGCATTATATTCACCAGATGTCCAAAGTATGTCAGTGGTCGATTAATGTTGAAATAGTTACTGCAAACACCGTTAAATTTGTAAAAATAGTCCCTTTTATAAACAAATACATTTTAAAAGTAAAAGCTGTACACCATATATTTTTCAATAAGCTTAAACGATAATAGTACAATCTGTATTCTGTGTAAAATGAATGTTCTTCACACCAAACTAAAAAATATAAGAAAATTAAAAAAAAAACTTTAAAAGAAAATTGTTTTTTAAATCAATTACTAAATAAAAGGATTATTAACGATTGAAATATCAATCGTTTTATTAAAGGTATTGAGTAGGTACAATAAGTAGGTAATGGAAAATGATTAATGACTGTATATTTATCTTTTCGTTTAAATACGGCTTATTTAATAAAATCACACAGCTTATAATTTTTGCACGTCGTCGCAAACATTATACGTTTTAATTTATTATTAATGCGCTTTAAAAAAATTACATGATTTCTATGGAAAATTGTAGGGTAACACGAATAAAAAAATTATAATATAATTTTTTAAGTTGAATTATAATGAAGAAAGGAATTAAGGCACTATAATGAATGGTTTATTTCATGATTTTCTCTAGTAAAATACAGGTACTCTTAACACTTACCTTACAAATGGAGGTGTGTTATTAAAACCAATAACAATTCTTCAACTGCATCTACTAACGACCACTAATGCCACATTCAACAATTTACTACAATTGTACAAAGATAAATGACATCAAAAATCGCTTAAAATACACCACAGTAAAAATATATCAAAACACTTATACTTTCAAAAAGTCGTCAAAAATTTGTGCGCGACTTTCGTATTATTATGCGATAATTTTAAAGCTACCTTCTTTTTGAATAAAAAATAAGTAAATTATTCTAAGATTATTTTTGTGGCGAAATCCGTTTTGTTGCTAGGTGTGGTGGGGGCGGCTGGCAGGCGAAGGGTGGGAGTGAAGCTGCGCTGTGGGGTTGAAACTAGTCACTGCGCAGTCTGAATGACTAAATTCGGGACTGAGAGAGAGAAGGTTGACCGACGCCACGTTCTGTCTTGTACGACTTAATGTTGTAACACTGGATGTAATATAACTTCCTATTGGTTTTCGGTGGCGCTGTCGTCACCTCGTAGTTTCTGCTCATAAAATTTAGACATAAAATTCACAGTTCGTCAATCTAGCACAAATCTTAGTGGACCTAGATAAAGCTCTACTGTTACCTTATGGGTAACTTTTTAACTGGAATCGTGAATTTGACGAAAATGTATGATTGAGAATATTTTTTATCAACACATAACAAAGTTTTCTTATATGTCGTTAACATATAGGACGTTTTAATAGGATAATTCATAAAGAAAACAATGTAAGTAAATATATTATTAGGGAAAATAAATTCAAATATATTAGTAAGTTACACCTTTTATCTCTTAGTTGATGATTAAAAGCTATTGGTTTCAAATATTACCAAATTACGGTCCTGATGTAACAAGCAACATAAAATTAACACGAATAATAGAAAAACGTTGGGGTAAAAACATGGCTTTTTGTAAGAAGATCTTTTTTACAAAAAGTCATGTTTTTACCCCAACGTTTTAGCAATGTTGCAGTGTAACACATTTAGACACCCGTAGCCCATTAACTTATATATACTAGAATATACTGCCTACAATTTAGTCTGCACAGGATAAGTAAGTACTTCGAGTAGGTAGTTTATTTTCTTTTCCTTGGATCCATCTATGTATATACCAAAATTCATCAAAATTGATTCTTCAACTTAGGCGCGAAGGCGTAACAGACAGATACGGTTACTTTGAGAGGCCCTTGTTCTATGTGTCATTTATGTAAATTAAAATTGAGAGTTTTTGCTTATGAACATAATATGCAAAAGTTATAAATAGTTAGCTAGTTACTGCAATACACTTCTATAAACCACGTTAAATGTTTTTTTTGTTCTGCATAAATATGCAGATTTTGTGATGTAGAAACGCTTGAGCAAGCTACATAGAACTGTCCGTGGGTATAACATGGCGTGCCCAAATTTATATCTTTAATCCTTTATAACTCAACAACATATATTTTCTTAAGTAGTTGTTATTATGGTAGTAAAAATAAATAAAAACACTTATTTTTTTTGTCTCGCTTTTTTTATTCGATATGTAGAAAATAATAAAAAAGGGAGTGAGTGTTACAGATATGTTAATTGTACTATACTGTTCCTCTAGGATGAATGAAATATCTTGAAACAATTGTTTAAGTTATTATAGCATAATGCTACGCCACAGTTTTCAAAACAGTTGTGTAGTTTTTTTTATATTTTATTTGTATTTTCCAAATTTTACCCACGAACGAATGTCAGAAATTGGCGCGTAGTGGATTCCGTACGAGTTTTGACACAAGTAAAGCCATCTAGTTTATGACTATTGCACTAAAATGCATAGACAGATATGTTACCGATACGACTCATTGACTTACAAGGAGATATGTCGTGGAAATTCTTAGTAATTATTTGGTTTGTTACAGTAATGTAACACAGTGGTGGCAGGCCGAGTTGGGGGCACCCAACGAATTTTCCGCCAGTGTGTGGTAAATCTTTTTCGACCTACCAAAACACGGGAAGATTAAAGGGAAAGATGGGCAGTTCAATTATTTTCGGAACTTAGACCTAGATGACGCTAGTTTACACTTAGTTTGCTTCTGAAATCCGAGGCTACTAGCAGCAAGTGCAAAGTTAAAGTGAAATTAATTTAAAAGTAAGTAAAAAAGGCTTATTAGTTTTTAATAGTAGTAAAACTTTTTACTGGATTTATATCTTACCTTGTAGTGATAAAAATTTAATGGATACTTGTAGATATTATGTTGTATCATGTTTGATATGATCGGTATACTTACTTGTTCTTTATATCGATATGGCCATCTCTCCCGGTCAATTAAAGAGAGATGGCCACATAAGGTCCGGTAAAGATGGCCTCTTTATTAATTTTATCCCTTATGTTCAATTTAATTTTATACTATTTTATTGCAGATGCCGAATGTTTATAAGCGGCAAGAATTGGACAGAAGAATCACTTAAGGCGGCCATACAATCTGTTAAAACTGGAGAAATGACTATCTCTGCTTCAAAACTTATGACATTCCATGAAAAACATTAGAACGAAGATACAAAAAAAAAAAAAAAAGGGACTCATGGGGCCATCTTTTATGCTGGGGAAAGACAATGAACAAAAACTTGTCGCTCATATAAAAACCATGCAAAGTAAAGGATTCCCGTGGACTATTGATGATGTTAGAACAATAGCATTTCATTTTGCAGAGCGACTAAACATATCTCGCAGATTTAACAAAAAAAAAATAAAAAGTTAGCTACGATTCGATGCAAATGCTTTTGAAAAGAAATTCTGATATTACACTACGAAATTCTAAAAAAGTTTCATTGGCTAAATCTCAAGCTTTGAACTCAGATGACGATACTGGAAATGAACAAGACAACTGTGCTGGATGTGGGGAGAATTATTACACTACCCAACTTATTGAAGATTGTTTGCAATGTGTCATTTGTTCATTTTGGGTTCACGAAAACTGTACTGAGTTTAACCATATATGCTCAAAGTGTGGCCAAAAGAAGAATAGAGAAGAGAAGCAAAAAAATACAAAAAGATTAAAGTAAAGTACTGGCCATCATCCCCCTACTACCATGGCCATCTCTCCCAGATGGCCAATCGAGATTTCTAGTTATGATTTTTTTTTATAATTTTATTTGATTAGAATTTGTTGATAACGTTGTGTTCTTTTATGATTAAATGATTAAATAATGGTTTAAAATAAAGATTTAGGAAGAAATTTCACCAGTTTGATTTTATAGCGTCTCATAAAAACTATGGCCATCTCTCCGGACTTATCCTATAAATTTCCGAAAACATAGCGTATACAATTTTAGGAACACGGAATGAGGAATAAGTCAATTAAAGTGGCGAGCCGATAACGACTTGAACCGCACTATGTAGAAAGTATTTTTTAGTGACAGGACAGACAACAATTAACAATTTAACTATCATTAAGAAAAATATAAAAAAATACATTTATTTGAGTGCCTCCCTTTAAAATATATCATGCAAATAGTAAGGGGGGATTTGCGTGTTCCTAGTGCGCGTCAGAAAATCATATGGGGAGAAACCTTGCACCCTTTAATGTACCACTACCAAATATAAACCCTTAATAAAGTGGGGTACGTTGAGGGCACCCCGTCCAATTAATAAAATAAAATTGATCCTTTGAAAAACTTGAGCGCGTCAGATTAAGAAAAGGTAAGTTAAGAACACCGAGAAAATTGTATATTTCAATAATCCGACATCATCATCAATCATGGGGGAGTGACAAAGTTGTAAAAAAAACGTCAACTCGAAATTCTATTAGGATTACGAAAAACATATAATCTGAGGGTTTTTATGGGGCGATATAGCTAAAACCATCGATGAAGCAAGCAATACTCACCACAATCACACTCATGTAGCGTCTGTACACCGCACCCGTAGGTCCAGATTGCGAAGACCCGGTCTATTGAATTCGCATGTTACCAGGTACAGACAAGTACCTGGGCGCTTCTCTCCCCCACGACACATAACCGAGGACCAACTCTTAGAAGCGCCCTATGGCAACCTGTGCTCTCTTTCCGGCTAGAGTGTGTAACATTGCATTTATTTATTTTATTTTGCTAAGTACCTACTTCTGTTTTATAAACATTGCATAATATTTATTTCATATTATAAAGTACCTATCTTATTTATAGAATCCAAATAAATTATCTCATATAGTACCTTCATATTTTATTTATACATATTTTACATGAAAACAGCTACTTTAAGAAACAAATTTACAAAGATTACCTGATTTATGAATCGATAAGACCGGTCATGAAGCAGGCGCTCATTGTATTGTTGATATAAAAGCATTGAAGTATAATCCGAATGGTACGATAGATTATAAATTCGATTTTGCTAATGATTTTGTCCCATTACCTAGAAGACCAAAAAAAAATTCATATTTGATTAACAGTGTGTTTTCTCTTTATGAGTCCAGACAACCTATATCCAAAACAAAGTACGCATACCTACAGAAGCTTTAAAGTTTCATACCTAAAGACTATCATAGTTTCTATGATAATTTACCTTACGTAGAACAATTCCTTTTTTGAGTGATATTTTAAATGCTGTGATTTATGAGAATTAAATTAAGAGGATAATATTTTGTTTTGTATTTTAAAATAACATTTAAAAATAAGAAGTGATAAACAGCAGGAAAAGTGATTAATTTAAAATAACTAAGTTTATTGATTATGTTAATGCTTAATCTGTGTGTCGAGTGTAAGTTCTCACTTAGAAAAAACGCTACTATCGCGTTTACGTTTCGAGCAACATTTGTATGAGAAAAGGACAGCACCACCAAGCGGGGAGACGAAGAAACAATTCCCGCGAGTGTACGTTGTACTCGATACGATTGACGATGCGTTTTGAAACGTGTCGAGCGCGTTTACGAGTCCGAAAACGTTTTTATAAACATTTTGCGAGTGTAAGTGGCAAGTTTGACAATTCGAATGGTGAGCTAATGCAAACGTGATAGTAAAGTAACTCACTTGGTGATTTACCCGTGAAACACAGTGAAATTGAATATTTTAGTGGTTTTCGAAGAGATTTTGAGAAAAGCATACTAGAGTACTATGGCTGCTCGTTATTTCTTTGCTTGGAGAATGTTATCGGTTGCAGAAATGCAAGATGGTCGTAATTGCGTTCGGAGAAAAAGGACTATCTCCCGCTCTTCTTTTGATCTTATGCAACATCTTATGGAGAATGAATCTAAGAATAGGTATCGCATAGGTAAAGAGGCTGCTTTGTTATGTAAAGAATTGGAACAATTGACTATTTGAGGTCTACACAACAAATAAGCCTCGAAAAAAAGGCATTATTTTGTGTTCTTTGCAACAGATAATTGTTGACTTTGTTGTAATCAACAATGTAATGAAACCATAACACCACTATTATTACAGAATACTAGAAGACAGAATACTTTTGTTTTGTTTTGTGGATAATGTATGGTGACGACATATAATATTGTAAATGTTGTTACTTCTGTTAAAGCCGACGTGTTTCTAGCGCCCATTCTTCTTGTTAGTTAAAAGACGTCCTAAATAGATAGGTAAAAATGTTGGACGATTCAAAACAACTTATTTTATGTGCATTTGAATAAAGTTATTTTTCAGTCATTCATTTTCATTCATTAGGCTAAAATTTCCAATATGGACCGTTGATTTAAATGTCCATATTTTTTTTGTAGTTAGTACTCACTAAAAGAAAGCGTTTTGCAAAGTATTAGGTTACGAAAACTTATGGTTCATGAGATATATTTTTTTAAACTTTTCATACAAATTGGCAAATAACACGCAATTACACAATAAATTTGACAAATAATAGATGTCAAACGTCAATCACTTCACGTACTAGTATGTATTCATTACTATGACAATTAGTTCTCGTTACTATAATATTGTTACTCGTTACTTCAGTTACTGAGTATCTTATAACATGCTATGTAATGTATATTAAAACAACGTACTGCGTACGCGTACAGTATGACGTCGCGGCGTTCCAACATTCGTGATTTGTAGAAAACAAACTTATACATTACATACCCAGCTGCGTCAGATATTTTTTTTCACTTTTCTTTATTTTGAACCAGACTTTTAATAATTAACAGCTTTTGTTAACCAAGAAACAATTAAATCTCATTAGAGCTCATTTAGACACATCTCTTTTAAGATAAGAACGAAAAAACCGTGATAATACGCGATAATAAAAAAAAACATATTTCTAATTTGTAAAAAATACTTTCTTACCTTGTTTGTTACAATCTCAAACTTTGTATACATACATAATACTACAATAGTAATCAGTATTATATACATTAATTTTGGTTTGGTTAGGTTAGGTTAGAACTGTGACCACAACGCACGAGCCGAGCGAGCGAAGCGAGCGTGCCGCGTCAGCGGCCGGCGAAGTGCCAGAACCGAATCGGTCCTATAGTTATTGGTTTAGGTACAGTTAAAACTAAATAGCGCTATTCTAACCTTAAAACTTTAACCATGAATATCACAATAACCATGGGGTTCCGCAGGGTGGGGTTGGCACGGGGGGATAGCCCTAACCCCCCTCCCCCCTCCCACCCCTCAAACCTCATATATTGACGGTCCATATCGTGTTATTTGCCAATTTGTACGAAAAGTTTAAAAAAATATATCTCATGAACCGTAAATTTTCGTAACCTAATACTTTGCAAAATGCTTTCTTTTAGTGAATACTATCTACAAAAAAAATATGGGCATTTAAATCGACGGTCCATATTGGAAATTTTAACCATTCATTATACCACCCCTCGGGGTACCCAAATCACCTCCTTGTATATTCCACAATTTTTCGTAGTTTTTGAGTTATGAATTTTCGACATGAACAACATAAAAAATCACCAAACAATTTATTGTGAAAATTAAGTTAAATTGTGAATAGCAAAACTTAAATACACTTTTTGTGTTGTTATTGCAGTCGGAGTAAACCAACCAAATGTTTTATGGCTTTGCACATGTTTAAAATCATTTAGAATTTCAATCGTTTAACTATTTTTTGTTTGTTTGGCTGACACTGGCGATGGCGAGGCGGGGTTTCGACAACTGTCGTCCTTCGTGCGGCTCTCATCTTGTGTCTCTTTTCATCATGCAAGTTAAAACGAAATAGTTTCAAATCATTCATTGTGTAAAAATGCTATCCTACTGTTTTAAGAGGTTTTAATTTATATAGAGCCGACTCACCTAAAGTACAGTTTGTGATTTGGTCGTATAATATTCGTCAACGTCATGACCGAAACCGGCGGAGGCAACCTAGCTGAGCAAACGCAAACGTTTATCGAGTTGCGAGTCAAAACCTACACTCGCATGTGCTACGCATACTTTCAAGTTTGCGTTTACTCGATGAACTTGTTCGTGACGTTTACTACTATTAAACGAAAAACTTACACTCGAAGCTCTGTTAAGCATTAAGGTTTAACAGATTAAGTGTTATGTTAAAAACACTGCATAGTTATGTTTGGAGAGATTACTTAATATAAAGTTTGTTTTTGTTATTCTTAATAAATTGCACAGTTTTTATTTTTATCGTCCTTATCGTGTTGTGTAAAACTAAAAGTTTAATCCTGATATTAAGAGGATTTAAACTTTTTAATGTAAATTTGCTGACCTCATATTTAAAAGGCTGTTATAATAATTTGATATGAAAGTCTTATTGAGGTTTTAATATTTTTTTTTAATGAAAAATTTTAGAATTCGTTTTTATGTTTTTCTGTCACAATATATAGATTCCTATAGTATTTTTTTGTTTCAAATCCGATTATCTACTAATATTCAATAACTTTTTTATAATTTGTAAGTGCAAAACCGCGAAAGTGAAGTAACTTTCTAACTAACATACTATGATAAATACATACTAGTTACATCTAACATAGAAACTTAACGAGTTATACGTAAAATGATGTTTAAGATATGATACTAAAAACACGCATTCAAAAAAATGATAACTAATTTATACTTATAAATAATAAAATTTTTATTATTTTTTGGTTATGTTGTTGAAGTGCCTGTGTGCCCCTTTCGGGTCGCACAGGGTTTTCTTAATATATTGTATACATACATATATGCATGCACATATATATAGGGTCTTTCAACAAGGACGGGTAGATGTTGACAGGGTGTGGTGGCCATGTTCTTTTGAGGGCATCTGTCAAATCTGTTGTATTTTATTCAGTCACTGATGCCAAATCACCATGGCAAGTTACACGATCGAGCAGCATGTCCAAATGATTAAACTTTATTATCAAAATAAGTGTTCATTAGTGCAAGCGTTTGTGCTCATTGCGCCCATTTCACGGCAGACGCGGTAGCCCTTCAAAGACGACAAAAGTCCCCAAAGTTTGGTAGCCAAATTAGAAACAACCAGTTCGGTAAACAAGCAACCAACACCCTTACGTCAATGGAACGCCAGGTCGGCCGATAACATCGACGCTGTCCGTCAGTGTGCAGGAGACTCTGAGGCAGTCGATTTCTCACAAGAACTCGAACACCCGTAGAAGATCCAACTGACCCAGCAGCTCAAAGTTAATGACCATAGGCAACGCCGTTTGGTCAATGTACTTCGGAACGTTTGGAAGAGGACCCCGATTTTGGCCGAAAAATAATAGGGTTATCTCTATCAGAAGTGATTTGAATTAGCCGCCAAGATCGCGCGATTTGACTCCACTAGACTTTTTCTTGTGGGGTTTTCTGAAGTTGCAGGTCTATGTTAATAAGCCGCAATCGACCGATGACCTGAAAGTGAATATAACGCAAGGCATTGCTCAGATTCAGCCGGTTCTATGCAGCAGAGTCATTGAAAATTGGACCTCTCGGATCTGTGCCACTGTTCGAAGCCGCGGAGGACATTTGAACGATGTCATATGCCATAAATAATGGCATAAATGGGCCTTTCAAATAAAATAAAAATGTCGTTAATATCTCACACACAGCTTGTTTTATTCAATTACAACATCGACCCGTCCTTGTTGAAAGACCCTATATAAGCGTATCTACGTTTTGTCAGTTTTACAGGAGGAAGAAAAGTTAATATCTTTGCCATTTAAAAAAAAATACCGACTAAACTTTATAGAAGTTCTTATAACATGACATTAACCTACGTAAATTGATGTTATTTCGATTTTTGATGGAACAAAGATGTATATTGGCCAACTCACCCTTATAATAATAATATCACTTGTATATTATTATTATAAGAAGAAAATAAATAACTGACGAAGAAGCTATAGAATTTGTACTCTTTGCCTGTGCATAATTAAAAAGGTTGTGGACTTTTTGGCGGGAGCGGCAAGCGTCACTTTGATGGTTTTGTTTTTCTTGTTAAAATTTGTGTTGCGGTGGATATTAGTACATAATAATGGTAGATTATTAACCACGGACTGTCTGTGAACATGCGAGGGTGTAGGCAAGTGAAACAAAGTAGCGGAAATTGTCTTTTCCTGCTCTCTCAAGAAGTCCTGGGAGCTTCCAGTAAAACACCATAACTTTTCTAAAACGTTCAGTAGGGAATCTTCCTTCGTTATGGAAAGGGAAATTTCACTGTTCATTCATCATTCATTAATCATCTATCATTTATAGATCGGCTCTCATCATCATTCATCATCATCTAATACAGATGAAAGAATAAATAACTAAATACTAGACTGTATGGTTTTTATACCCTCTGCCTTCCCTTATGGGAAACCTCAACAAAAAAAAGTTGTAAAAGTTAACAGGGCAATATGTCACTGTCAAAGTAAATTCGAAAAAGTGTTGAGAGATTCTGGCGTTTCCCTTTAAAAATTAGACAGTATAAATTGCTGTGGGTCACAATAAATGTTTTGAATTAAAATGAGTTCAAAAGTCAGCCTAAATCCTACCCAGCAATTACGGTTGTTGTGCCTCTTCAGGTACTCGGAGTAAGCTGAGGACATTTGTTTTATTTGTAAGTATTCGACGATTATTAAAATTAAATCGACCTTGGTCAATAGATATACAAATTGGCACTACAATTGATCCACAGCTCGTGCCCGGGGTCAATGCAATGCAATGTTCGATTGCACAATGTTCTTTATTAAATATAGCAATGTGTTTTCTGAAATTCAATAACACTTTTTTACTTTCAAATGTATGATGAGACCAATCATAAATAGTAACCGGCATCAATATTATTTAAAGCTACTGTTAGTTTAACAGGTGTTATTGCTTACCTGGAATAAAGTTTTCATGACCTGATTAGGATTTATACTTTTTAATTTTTAATTAATTAATGTTGCTGTGCCCTTGCAAGGCGACACATGGATACCTCATTGAATGTTCCACCTATTTTTTTGTTATGTGATATGAAAAATAAATAAATGATTCTCTGAACATATAGTGCATACTGCTGCTAATATTTCTGTTCTACTGTAAATTAGGTTGTTTAGTGACTCCAGCATATTTCATACACTTGTACAGTCGCACACAACTGGTCTTACTAAGCATATGTTGCTGGCTTCTTGTGTATTGTACTACTACTTACTTTTTGGTTGTCCATAACTTAGTCTTTAACATTTTTGTTGTGTTCATGTGGGTCTTCTTTGACTAATAATGTTTTCAACGCCTACCGTGTTTACGGGTCTAAGATCTTAAATGCATGCCCTACTTTGGTCCTAAAATAATCTGTTTTTTAGTAGTGTATTTTTTGTAAAACAATTCTATTTAGTTCCTTGCAAATAATGTAAAGAAAGTAAAATATTTAAATCTTTGCCTACAAAGAGATCCTAGACAGAAACCAATGTTGAACTCAATATGTTGTTTTTTTCATTTTCAAAAGTTTTTCCTCACTGTTATTGACAATTGTAACTCTTTGTTACAGTAATTATATATCAATAAAATACATTTACATAATGGAAAACACAATAATCAATAGTATAGCCAATATCATGAGCACCATGACAATACTGTCATGTGTGTTCCTTAAGGTGCCACAGATATTATACATAAGAGAGAAGAAGTCTGCTGAAGGTATTTACGTGCAAGCTATGGTTATGGAAGTAACTGGGTATGTAATGCAACATAAAAAGTGTATTTTCGGTTTTCTAGCAAATTTTAGTAATATTTTAATGATTTATTTATTCAATACTAAAAAACAACATGTAGTGGCGTGTTTTAATGCCAAAGACAAAGGTTTAATTTAAATAATTATATTATCTTGTATTATAAATTGTAATATAATTTTGGTCAAGATTTTTATACTAACTTTTCTATTCATTTTTTATTGTATGTATTAAACATTTATAAGTTATATTTTACGCTTTTCAAATTTAGATTTACGTAGCAGGTATTTTCTTGTTTCAAACTGAAACCAAATTACGAATCGTGTTTTACCATAGTATTGTTAGGTATTTCTTACAGAAAGTCTGCAGATACTTATTTTCATAACTGTTAGTAGTACCTAATGTAAAGATTACAATGTTATTATTACTTATTTTACTTTATCGGAAAATACATATGTTATACTTTTAGTGTTATATATAACATGCATGTCTAGTTCTTTGTAACAAATTGTGTAAAACGCAATTTTAAACGTTGCGATTTTTTTATTGCACAATTGTGCAATAAAAAATCAAATCTAATGTTTTTGCTATTAGCGCAAAGGCGAAGTATTGTGTCTTTTAAAACAAAGCTGCACTACAGATGCAGAAACTTGCATTGCACATGTGCGAAAAATTACTAAAATACCGTCTAAGTGCGATTCAGACTCGCGCTACCAATGATTCCCCAGTCAGGTATGTTCGCTGAATTCAGTAATTTCATTCCCTTCTCCAAAACTAAACCACCCTTCAAACAGCTAATTTTGTAACACACAAATCGAATACTTTCATTAGATGCCCCACTCGTATTTATTCGCTTACTATCGTTAATCATCCTCTCTTCCACACACCATAACTATTAAATGACAGAATCAATTTTCTTCAAATATAACCTACAACACTCGAATGAGAAATCTTTCAAACAAAAGCAACTACATAAATGAAAATGGGTTCATGCTTTCAAGAGCTACGATCGCAAGAAGAAGAATTACTAGCTGACCCAGCCACGCGTTGCCGTGTTATAAATTAAAATAAAACCTATCCTATCTTTAAAGTTAGATCAAATAACAGATAGTTACGAAGTTTGATCAAAATCGGTTAAGTAGTTTAGGAGTCCCATCGCGGACAAACAACGTGACACGTAATTTATATATATAAAGATTAAGATATATAATATTTTATAATTAATATAACAATTCATACATTGTCTGTTTAACTAATAAAATATTGACAAATGCAAAATTATTAAGTAGTTATCTAAATTCCAAAATATAAATGCTGCCCGGATTCATTGCTTTTGGAATTTTTAATTTAACAGTAGAAAAATATGATATACGATAATTAATGATTGCGCAATAAGAACCCTAGGTATTTCAACTATATTTTTACTGTTAAAAATTAAGGGAATTGTTGCTGTTATTAAGCAGTCACCACTCCTAATATTGTTTGATTGACTTACATTTTGACAAGTGTACCTCCCAGTGCTTAGCTTAAATTAAGAAGGCTGATATGCTATATATGACAATTTTACTACAAGTTAATTTCAATATACTAAATTACAATAAGTTTTTTACTTTGGCAATTGTCTCTATCAACAAATTACTTTACTCAGCACCAGCGGAAATATATTTTTAAGCAAATCTATGAAATTTTAATTTCCTACAAATATGGCTACAAAGTAAAGGATTTGCTATGGTACTTAGCGCCCGTTAGATTTCAACTTTTGATCAGCATGAGAAACGTGTTAGCTAATTTGATTTTGCATGAGAATGAGAGCCGTATCTTTAACAGTAATAAAGAGTTTGAATTTGTCGTGCAAGGTGTATAAAATGTAGAAGCAGAAGTGTTTATGGATATAAAGTATCTGCAGACGAATGTTGGTAAAAAAATCGGTGCTGGTATGCTAATAAATAAGCACATCAATTAAAGAAAACTAGATACCTAAGTAATTTTTCATGACTTGGCAGAATTCAAAAGAAATTGTCTGTTAACGGTCTAGAAAGAAGTTGAGTCAAAGACTAGCTCCCGATATATAAAAAAATGTTTACCTTCATTAGACATAACAACATATTTTAGGACTAATTACCTGATGATAATCAAATTCTGATGAAATTGATCAGAAACTTAGCTTATTTCATGTTCCTTTTGCAGATTCTCTATTATGACACTCTACAACTACGCTAATGGGTACAATCTGATGACTTACCTTGAGTATCCAATCATCTTGATACAAGTGTATGTTATGATGTACTACGTGCTTCTGTACAAAGGGCTTTTGTATAAGCCTATAGTATCGATGGCCACCATTGCGTACTGGGTTGTGGTGACATGTTTTGTCACGAAAATCTTATCGAAGGTCATTCTCTCATATCTGGTTGTAAGTATATTTCAAATTATCATTAACTATTATTAAATGGCTGAACCGCTAAGGGCTTACTGGTTTTTCTATAAGGAATTACTATATATCAATAATTATTATGTTGTAGTTCGTGTTTCCCCCAATTTTGATATAAAAATATATTACATGAAAACGTAACTTACAAAGACTTAAAAATAAATTAAAATAATGTATAAATATTATGAAGCTACTAGCGGACCCAACAGCCGCTATTCTGCTTGATCGCAACGCTGCCTACCGGGCCCAACCGTGAATCTAAAAACTATCCCTAGATAGTTTGGATATAATCACACAAACACACACGTCCTGCCTTTTTTCCACACCTGCTACTGGATCCAGTTGTGAATCAAAACATTTAGGGATCCAGGAAGAATTATATTTTTAAAGTTGTAGTAGAGAGCATACGAAAAAGTTGTTAATATTAACAAAAGTTTAAAATATAAAAATTGCTTATATACCCGACTCTGTTATTAACATTAATTAAAAAGCGTCTAGCTTTGTTATCTCTGACAAGCTCCAAAATATCTTGACATGCTTTTAAAAACCAATATTTAATGCATCCTGCAATGTTGATTTATTTTCTTGATATTGCTTAAACAAAAATAAAGTTGTCACAGTACCCACCCATACATTATTTGGCCCTCATACAAAAAATTATGTGTATTTGGATTGGGTATTTATGAAAGAATGACACAAAATACATTTTTATATATGTATAGTGAGGTTTTAATACAGATCTTATATCACGTCAACTTACCGCAAATTTGGCTTCGTGAATAATTTTCACCTTTCTATAGAATATAACCATACCTTCATTCATTGTAACGAGTCTAGAAGCAAATGGGTATTCAATATACCAATATGATTGTAAAGAGATGATGCTTTTTCCGTTGTGATGTGACGGTCTAAACTGATACAAATGCGATACTGAATTCATGCACGTATTCAAAGATAGATCTTTGAACACCGACATAAATTCATAGTCAAGCTGTGTTTGACTCGTGTCGGTATTGCGTTTGTATTGATACAATAGCGCGTTTTTAAAACGCGTTGTGTGATATAATTAACGGAACTAACATTTCTAGCCATTTTGCACTCCGTTAAGTGGCTTCGCCAAAGTCACCTACATCTATGGCATCATCCGTGATGGCAACGCCGATGCTGTCTCGCTTACAACGTGGATAATTTCTGTGGCTACTAATCTTGGTAAGATGATAATCATTTCTCTACTTGACAATGACAAACTTAAATATTAAATTATAATAACAATAACCGATTTAATTCTTTCAGCTCGCGTGTTCACCGTTTACGTTGACTCCGCTGATACCAAGTTGATGACAAACTTCTACATATCCACTTTGCTGAGCTCCGGCGTCCTGTTCACTGCCCTATATTATCAACGTTACGCATCCTCTGTAGGCTCCAAACGATCTCAAAGAAAATCTTCGCAAAGACGGCACATTCACGAAGATTAAATACAATAGGGCACAAGGCAAGTGACGTAATTCTGTGTAATTGTATATTCTTAATAGCTAAAGAATGAACAAAAAAATAGAATGATACATGTTACAGAGCGTAAGGTAGATTAATGCACATGTATCATATTAAGATATTAACCAAAATGCATAATTAGAATGAACTATGAATAAACGTAGTGGCCAAATAGCAGCGATCATAGCTGAATGATTGTACTGCCTCCCAATTTACTGCAAGGGTTGCCACCGTGATGACAGGGATAGAATCGCATTTTTTTATGTTGTATCTTTTTCTGTAGCCCTCGAACGTCATTTAATAGAGTGAGAAAAATAGCGTGCAGCTGAAAGCATTCTGTTATCTTTCTTGCTTTAGCAAATGACGTACCTGAGCATCGGAAAAGATTGGCGCGTGAATAAATGCAATTTTGTGCTGACAAATGTTAGTCAAACCTAACGCTGATTTTAAACTGACTGACTATTGTTAAACTAGCTCAACTTTAATGTATCTTTTTCTGTAGCCCAGGTGCGTCATTTGATATAGAAAGAAAGAATGCGTGCTGCTGAAAGCATCGTCGATGCTGTTACTTTCTCGCTCTAGTAAATGAGGTTCCTGATAATCAGAGAAGGATGGATCACAAAAAATAATGCGGATTCATGCTGCCAGATGTGGGTCAATTCTAAAACTGATTTCCTGTATATTTATTGTACGCTAGTTTAAATTTAATGTAGCAGTATGAACGAAAAATGTTATTTGATCTTCACGGTTCTCACATTGACTCTAATCGGTTGAAAATACATTTGATATGAATGCTGCCTTTTGTAAATTATCTGTATAAAAATATTAGATTATCTTATCTACTAGACAATGTTTGAAATTAAACATTTACGCGTATATTTTCATATTATAATTTGACTGATGGATGACTAAAGTAATCTTAACCAAGTGTTTAATTTAGATGGATGGGCGCGAAGGTTTATGAACTAACTAGACACTATATTGATTGGCAAAACGCAAATTACATTCCCTTAGAAATATTCCTATTTTAGTTTATAATTACTTCCATGAAATATTATAATTGTAAAATGGATTACTTGATTAGGGAGAAGGAAAAGCGAAGTTAGGTAGCTATTATTTCATCATGACCTTTCCTTTTGTTCATACAAATACAAGTAGAATGAAACATAGTCTGGTGTATTTACTAATTTATTTGTGAATTTCCTAATTCTTCTTTGTTACAGGCCAATAAGACATTTTCTTTTTTGTTCTATAGAACATGTTATTCTTATATTTCCCAAATAATTCTATGGATTATTAGCACATTTTTTTCAATGCTATTTTTATTGTTATATGTCAAGGTAGATGTGATCTGTCAAGTGCCATTTATCGTACAAGTACAGTCAAGAGCTCATCAACCTTCACATTAGTGTTAAACTGCCACCTTTTTTGACTTGCCAGTGCTCAATTATAGTCAACGGAGAACCCCAATTTCTGAATCAAACTTATGATATTATGTAGTTTGGTCACTAAACTCTTGCTAACCTTGCTCACTTGAATTGTTGATAACCTATGTTAGTCTTCTGGATAAACTATTGTAATTGTAACGTAGGAAGAAGACCAGCAAGTTGCTCAGTCCATGCCATGGACATCATAAACCAGGTATAATTGGGCTTTTTATTTCTGCTTTGTACCTAACTCCCCATTAAACTCTGGTAAAAGCATTGGTAAAATTCATAGTATTATTAAATATCGATCTCCAATAAGTTAAGAAACAGTAGGAACCTAGATGTTATTTAAACTAAGTATTTAAACGCTCCTTTTTCATAACTTACTGCTAAAAATGTGATATATAAGTTTTGTAGATTTTGTGATGGCCAATTTTCTGCTCTTCAACATCTTATCCCAAGTTTGTTTGGGGTCCTCCTTTTGATATATTGTGACAGGTCGATGTGCTGTTGTCTGTGAAGAATTGAGGTGTATAAAGTCCGCAAACTTTTAACAATAGCACCCATTATTATTTGCGAACTAGCAATAATACGTGTTTTTTTTAATTTGCTAGTTTGAAAAATTACCGTTTTGTATTATAACGATCGCTGACATGACTGAACAAGGTCAAACAATTATTAGATGTTACTGACGATGTAGAAAACAGAAATCTTTACAATTCACTCATGTTACATTACGTGTAACGCTTACTTTTGCTGCAGAAATTTTACCTGCGGATAAGTCTCAATTCCCTGTATACTAGTCCTAATATTAGTAAAAACTGTTGACAAATTTTAAATGTTTTGATAAATATTTATGAGTAGTTTTAATTTATGGTAAATAATTATTTTATTCTTAATAAATCTCACAAAAACCTAATTTGTATGAATTGTAATAATTTAATTTTTTTTTATAAAGTTATATTATGTTGTATAATTTTAGTTAGATATAATATTGATGTGTTTTGGTAGTCATGAAGAAAAATTATATGCGTTCTCGTTATGCGTAAAAAGGTTTAACTTCAACTCCAGCCAAATTACCTAGCGCAAGTTATCCTACGCGTACACTTACTGTCTATAATAACTGCTGCTGTGTAATGCAATAATTGCAATGCAATGCAAAAATGTGCAATAATTTCCCAGGTGTCTGGTAGTGTAATCGTTTTGAAAGTGTTGTTTGATCAAAATAAAAAAAATATATGGAATGTTGAAGTACAATTTCGGTTTAATATTAGTTTAAGTTTAATTTAAAATTATTGTGCTTATCGAAAATTGTTATTTTCCATTTTTAAACATTAGACTTTCCTATATTTCTAGTCTTATTTATGATAATTATAAAAAGACATTTTAACTTAGTATTTAGAAATCGTATAAGCTATTTAAAAAAAACAAAATATCTTAAACTTTACGGTTTTCTATAGCAAAACGGTTAAACAAATAGTTTAAAGTGAGTGAGTACAAAATTATTGTTTAATAATAATTTCTTGACTGCAGTATCATAAAAAATACCTCTTCTTTTTGGATTGAGTTATAGGTATGCCATTTTAAATCTTATGATTAGTTATGAAACAAACTAAACATCTACATTAAGCATTAGTTCTAGGTATGGCATTGTATTCACAATAAATTTGTAAGCGAAAGATATACCTACTCCATTCCAAGAGCCAAACTCCTTTCCTAGAGAACGTACTAGGGAATATGGTATGTTTGAAGGGAAAGATCATATTAACAAATGACTAATGGTTTTAATTTTAAAAACATTTCTATATTCCTTATAAGGCAAAGCTAATTTGTTAGTCTGCATAAAAGTAATTTATTTGAATTCGATATACTGTCACATAAATTGTTTTTATTTTTGTTATTTTTAATTTTTAAGTGTTTGTAACTATAAGATGCAAATATATTCCATGATATATTTTTGGTTGAAATTAAAATTATTTTCATGAACCATCAATTATAATATCCTATAATCAATATTTCGAAATTATAGTTTCTTAAATCTCGTATTGTTATGTATTTATAAAATAAACAATATTAAAGATTTGTTTGTTTCTTTGTGTTGTCTCAAAACATAGTCTAAACCGCCACAAATCCGTCCTAATCTCTAGAAATTTCTTGAAACAGTTCTTAGTAAAAATAATCTCTTCAAAGCTAATAAATAAGAGTAAAACAGTACTAACAAGTCTGCACTGTAGACCACAATTGACCATGTGGAATACTCCATGTCAAATGCAATCGATGGTCAAATCGATTTGTTAATGCACTACTAATCAAATAACGATGCACTCAAACATTATTTTAGATGTTTTTAAAATTTGTAATATTTTACCCACATCACTAAATAATATCTTGTAATGTTTATTTGATAGACAAATAAATAAATAAAATATAAAGAGACAATTTATTATCTAAGAAGTTGTCTTTCCACAATATTATAATGTACCTATGAACTAGTTTGTACCCACCTATTATTCTAAAGTGTCGTCACTTTTTAGTTGTTGAAACTTTTGTAATATTTTTTGGGCAGGGGACAAATTGACAAAACTTGAAGATTTTATTGTAAGTAACTTTGAGCGGGCCTTGCGGGGCAGTCCAGAAGGTCGCATGCGCTGTCCCTTTCTCAATAGAAAGCTTTGTTTAGCATAACTCTTGTGTTTTGCTACCAGTAATTGCGGGCACAGGAACCGTGGCGAAGTGTTGACTGACGAAGAAGACGTTATCTTAGACCGTTCCGAAAAGCCCGACCCATGTCGAGGAGAACTTATGTAACAAGGTTCGCATCTAAATATATTGTGTGTTGACACAGTTTCCGAACTTTTTATCTCTGGCAATGCAGGTAATCCTTCTGGTTCGCTCGTTGTGGAACCTTCAAATATTTTATTAGAAATGTTTTGTTCCTGTAACAAACCTTGTGGTTCTTGGGCTGCGAAACTAGATTTACTCACTAGTTGCTGCGCTTTACGTCTTGCCCTGGCTTTTGCAATCTTTCCTTCAGTAGCGCCGATAAGGTGCAGGTTAGAATCTATAAATCTACAAACACATTCAGCCTCTTCTTCGGGAGACAAATGAGCATCCCTAAAGAATCCATATCCATTACGTAGGTCGTGGACACCCTCAATAACTAACCATAAAAGAGTCCCTACTACAAGGGATACTGTTGTGATGACAGCAATGATTGTAGTTGTATCTGGCCCAGAAAGTTTGTATTGAATTTTGCCAAGTACTCCGTATGTAACGATATTGCGAGTATGCTTATTTGTATGAGATCGGCACGTATAAAAGCCTCTAAGGTCATTATCGCCAGAAGCAACTAATCTTAAAACTCTTCCGTCATCTAGGGAACGCACTGTTTTACCTTTGACTACACTTGTCACTGCAATGTCCAAAAAGAGCCAACGGGCTGAATGCGGACTCCTTGAACTTCTTGTGTGAAGGCATGTCAAATTTAGACTATTGGAAATTCCCCACGCTGTTTCATGATAAGAACCGGATACACTAGCTGTCCTTGAAGATACTTGAATTTTATCTTCTTTGTATCGCTCTACATTACAATTCCGTAAATCCTGTAATATTCCATCTATACTTAAAGAAGCGAGAAATCCATTAAAAGGTGTGAAGTCTTCAGGGACCTTGTTCTTTATTTCACGTGGTATTCCTCCTACGAAGAATTCATCATCGCATATGCTATTGATAGTATTATTCAACGAAGGGTTAGTATTATATGTATGTTTCACTTTTGTGTTACCAGATTTACGTCGCTTTCTATTTGTGTCTTCTCCGAATAGAACGTGAATACGTTCTCCAGAGTTTATAGAAGCTTCGATTGTGTTAGTACCTTTCTTTTTAGAAAGTTGGATATCTAGCCACTGGTCGATGGAAAAATCTGAAGAACTACTGGTTTCCGCACGAAATTCGGCTATTGCCAATTTTAATTTTAATCTTAAGTTTTGTAATGCCAGGTATAGCCAGCTGTTATCTTTATCATCATGTAAAAACAGGATCGTGCCTGAGTCTTGATTGGATTTCAGTGTCAAACGTAATCTCCATTCCTCAGGGGAGTTAAAGCAAGGTAATCTTAAATACTGTTCATTGTCCAAATACAGGAAAGCCTCCTCGATATTGGCTTTTTCATATGCCACATTAGAAACATATGTTGGAGAAAAGTCGTTTTTTTCGTTCCTTCTCTCTCTGTCTATCATGATGCTTATCGGAATAAAGTTAAGCATTAGCTCTTGTATTTCGCCATGTAATCTCTCACCAACAAGAATGTTGACTACATCATTCGGCAAGTCTGGGTCGCAGGGGAATGTACTTCTAATAGCAATATGAGAATCATCTAATCTTAGAGACGCGGCTTCGCTTGTCACAGTTATCAAAGCCGAGTGCCAAGTAGCTGGTTCTATTACTTCAGTAGTACATATTCGAGGTAAATCACACGAATGAGATGAACCGCTCGCGTCTAAGCAAAGATGCCATTTCTGAAGGCTTAATCTAATCTGTGGGTTCTGAATCTCGCCTCGACGAACCAGAGTTCCATGTGGAGAAAGAGGCATAAATCTGATATAGAAATGGAAAAGAGTAGAACGTCTATTTTCAAAATTATATTGTATAAGCGACTCTCCACTTAAAACTGCCACTGTATGAGGGTATACTTCACAAGGTGAAAGCTGACACGATCCTACTTCTGTTCTCGGTCCCACACATTTAATTGACTTTGGGCCAGACGGTATTGGCCGAGTGCAGGATCTAGTTCGACTTCTTCTTCCTGCTCCACAAGTTTGGGAACAAGGCCCCCATGCGCTCCACCCCGACCATCCACCGTCTAGAATACAGGCTTGGTCATTACATACTTCTACCTGGTCATGCTGCCCACGACAATGCGTTCCCCATATAGCTAAGGAGTTTTCTTTATGGATATCATTGCAAGTTCGTCTACGACGCCTCACCCCAGGACCACACTTTTCGGAACATAGACTCCATACACCCCACTCACTCCAGTGCCCACTTTCTTTTTCAAATGAATCCAGTTGATCGGAAGCACATTGATCACCTTCACAGTCCTGAGTCTGTAAAGGGGTGCCCAAACAAATCAAGTAAGCGTCTGAGGGTGGCGGATTATCACAGCGTCTCTGTCTCCAGCGAAGGCCACGACCACACCTTGCCCCGCATACTGACCATGCGCCCCAAGGTCCCCATTCACCTGTTGTAGGACATCCCAAATTATGTTTGACGCATTGAATCGCATTCCATAAAGTTTCTGCGTTTGTTTGCCAGGTGTTATCAGCCGCTAAACTGGCTTCGATCCTTTCGAACGGACACTCCATTTGAAGACATTGTTCCATAAGAGCGGGTACAACTTCAAGCTGTCGTAGTGCTCGTACCCGTACTATATCACCCTCAACAAGTTTCCGAAAATCTTCAACAGTGCAATTCAATATGTGACAACCTTCTATTTGCTCAGCTAATCCACTGCAAGGTATTCCGTCTTGAGATGGAGGTGGATTGTTACATAGTCTATACCTTCTGCGGTGGCCAACATCATCGCATGGCCCTTGGCACAAAGACCAAGCTCCCCAGGGTGACCAACCACCGTCTATAGGGCAATCTGAGTCTGCAATAACACCTAGCTCACATTCCAGTCTCCATACAGATTGTTCACGTTTGTTATACGGTTTCAGTCCATGGTTCATATTCACCGTTAATGACAGTAGTACCTTTGCTAGTAATGTATTCATATTAATAGCTTTAGCCATGCAACATTTAGAACAATATTTTATATTTATTCTTTGTAAACAACTGAGATTTGGTTTAATTGTTATCAATGCCGTAAACGACATATACCAAAGAGTATGTAGGTGGTAGGTGTATGTAATCACTAAGATTGCGTAGTCTTCGTAAAATGACAGTCGGTCATAGAAGTTTAAATTTAAGTGTCTTAAAGACGCTGAGGTCGAAAACTATTTTCAGTTCATTTAAAAAAGAACATATTCCTAAATCTTAAAAATAACTAAATACTGCATAATAATGTCAAGTTAATTAATCGTTAATAACAATCAGTAATCACTAGTAATTACTTACCACAGTAATCTTTGATAGTCTGTCGCCGTAGCTGCGACAGTGGATTTAATGTTAGCATTTTAATTAATGTCGCAACGGCGACAACGGAGTGCAGTGTTAAAAGTTTAGAATGCGCGTTTATTTAGTGTTTTTTTTCTTCAATATAACATCTAAAACTAGTTGTTTACGAAGCATTACAGCTTTCCTAAAGACCCATACTTAAAACAAAAGTGGATTGATTTACTAGTTCCAGGTACAAGGTTTCGCGGCGAAGGACTTACGACGCCATGGCTTAGCTTTGACGTTCATTACACGCATTGTAAATGCTCGTCTATATAGGTATATAAAAATTCCCTGTCTCAGAGTTTGACGGGATGAACTCCTAAACAACTCAACCGATTCGGATTATTTTGAAAATTTTCCCGATTTGTTCCGACTTAGGACGTAGGGTAGGTTTCATTTTAATTTATAACAAAGCAACGCGTGGCCAGGTCAGCTGTATTAAATAAAAATAAATTTTATTTTTGCCTTGTATAATTGCCTATGTTATTTTTATTAAAACTTAAAACTATTACAATATTATAAATGTTTAAATTTGGTATGAAACCTTGGTAATTAATTTAATTTAAAGCGCCGTCTAGTGTGTTGTTGTAGTGTAGTCTGCTTAAACCAGTGCAGCTAATAACATTACTATAACGCCATCTTGTACACAAAAGCGCTACTAGAACAAAGAAGTAGGCTGTTATTATGGCCCATAACCACAGAAGAGGGTAGATTATGAAATGATTCATTTTATGATATATGCTCTAACATTTACAGTTTTATCAATCGGAATGTCATCGCGATTTAAAGATGTGCGAGTTAGGTTACGAGGGTTTCCTTGACAAGACCACGTCATGCTACTTTTATTCTTTTTTACTGTTCTGTGTAAGAAACAACAATTACATTAAATAATTTACATCCCTATGCAATGATATGTCTGAATAAATTCAATTAGAAACAAAGTTCGACTTTAATATTTCGTAATCTACCACAAAAGTATCGATTCAGCTGTAGTAAGTGTTAGCTTGGTTTACATGATTGCAAACACACACTGTTTGTTAGTAAAATGAATACAACAAGCATTGTAAGTCTTCAAAGGGGAATTCATAAGCATCAAGAAGAAATCAAATAGCCAGCTTTTCAGATATTTTATTAATTGATACAGGGGTACCATAGAATTTAAGAACATTATCTTTGTTAATACTGTTGACATAGAGTTGCAGCGCATAAAGTAGCAGTAAGCACTGTTGTCTCAGAACTCTTTGGCGATTGTTCCATATTATCCTAATATTTCTCCCAAATTGTGCATATTTTTTCATAATAAAAAATTGACCCTCTAATGCTAAATAAATTTTTCAATATCAACATTTTATACAACTAAAAGATCACATTGCGGTTACCCTATTCTATTGTTGTTTGTACAGTCAACAGCACATTACAACACAAAACTGTTTTTTTGAATTTTGGCTTAAAGTTTAACACAGTGTTAAATATCAATTGCGAAAAATTGAGTTTGAAGTTGAAGTGCTGTTGTCCGTACATATGTAGCAAAAATATAACAATATTACACTCTAGAAATACATAACAAACTTCGCGCACTTTTAATTACAAAATACTGGTTAATAAATAACTGTCAAATTCATAGTTTAAATAAAGCTAATGATAATTAAGTCATTTCTTTTATTGACAAGTTAAGAATAGTACAGCTGACCCTAATAATTGTGAAAT
This sequence comes from Calamotropha paludella, assembly GCA_927399485.1. Lineage (NCBI taxonomy): Eukaryota > Metazoa > Arthropoda > Insecta > Lepidoptera > Crambidae > Calamotropha > Calamotropha paludella. The sequence continues at coordinate 22,658,385 of OV656803.1, read as the reverse complement.
GATATTTAATAATAAACAATATCATATTTTTTTTATTATCATAAGACACCATGAGAACAACTAACGATAGATTGTTGAAAACAGAAATTTTATCTCAATAATTTTCCTTTCAAACTTGTCTGCACTTTATTACCAAAACGTGGATATGATTAATTATATATATTTTTTAAATGTAAAAGTGAGTTAATCAATTAACCAGTTTACCTTAGTGCTTACAAGTTGTTTGCACTTGCCTATTCTGATTTTTTGCATTTAGTGTAGAACAAAAAGTTTATCTTTGACTTGACATCTCATTAAAAAGTCACGTAATTTAAAGCCAATTTTCGTAAACAAGTTATGATAACGACTATGAGAACCTTAACCAGTTTTTGGTCAATCATCTAACAGCTATTAGAATACAGTTTTAGAACTTGCATGCAGTAAATATCAGACATGCTAATTTGGCCCCTTTTTAAAACCTTCACGTAAAAAGGTTCAAAATTGTGGAGTTGAAAGTTTTCTGACACAAATATAAAAATATAGTCAGGAATCAAGTATTTCTTTATTAAATTCAGGGAAGATTCAATTCAAAGAAGTCACTGGTATGGTTTGTTTAGTAGATTAACACCCAATTCTGTGGATGATTATAAGCTAAGAATATGGGACAGTGCAACAGTAAAGAATAAGAATTCTTATCCAGCTTCTCTGAAATAAATAGCCAGTTATTTAACCACTTTTTCATATCATTGTTTGTAAGATGGCTGCCATTCAATCCTCTAATAGAACAAGCATTTCTTAAAGTTTCAGTATTTAAATTATCAAGTCCACCTTCTCTTATGATAGCCTTGTCCATTTCTAATAGCAGAAATGCTCGGTATTTTAATTTATGAACTCGTAAAACAGATTTTTTCAGACCATGCATTTTCTGCAAGTGACCCTGAAATAAATCAGTAAAATGTGTAAGTAAATGTAATATAAAACAAATTCTAGTTAAAAATCTTTTTTCAATTGATCTCTTTGTACTAGGTTTTAGATTGAACATTGGTAGAAGTGAGACATTGAATGTCTGTGATATTTTGTTACAGAAATTACAAAATACATATATGCTGTGCAGAATAAAATAAAGGTTGGGTCAAAGTTATGACATCATGTTACTCACTGCTAGAAGCCTACCCCATTGGGGTATTACCATAATTTTCACATTTGCCGGGTGAAATAGAGATTGCAATGAATTTTTATGATTGTGGAAAATACTACTGCCTATATAATAGTGGTCTATGGGAGCTGCATAGCGATTATCTCCAGTATCATTAGTATCCTTTTAGAACACCTTTAAGTGTAAAGGATTGGAGCTATTCTACTCTAGCAGACACCAAATGAATTTTTTTAATAATTATGTTATCAATAATATAACTTACCAAATGGTTGTATGTTAAACTGTTCAAATGGTATGGTGCACTTGTAAACAATTCTTTACATTCTAATATGTCATCAGGAGATGGGTGGACACCAGAACCAAGTAATGCTAAGATTTGTTTCCATTTCTTCCTTAGATCACTATCTGGTATAGAATCCAATTTAGCTTGCAATGCCCGAAACACTGGTTTATTGTGTCTTAGTCTCTCAGTTAAATCATGAATGGAGAATTCTATTCTTTGTTGGATAGACCAGAAGTGAGAGCAGAGAAGAGATTTTGGTTTTAAGAATCTGTAAGTATGAACAAAGTAATTAAACATATAAAGAAACATCATTGATGATGCACAAATAAAAACATAATTATAAAAACAAACATGTTTTCAATCAAGTGCCAAATCTTCAGGCTATAAATAGACTGTTTATTGTTTTTCAGATATGAACATTTTATCTAACTTTAAAAGCATGCTTTACAAGAATGTCTACTTATATTAAATATCATAATTTTATTTATCACAAAAAAAGTTATTGAAGTAAGTAATATTTACATATGGTTTTATAAAATAAGAAACCATAATAAACAAAGAAGAATTTCAGATAAATAAAGGCAGTGAGGAGCTTAATAGCATAATTTAGATGACAATAAAATAATGTTTAACAAGAAAATTCAAGATATAAAAAGTAGATATCTTCAGAAATCGGTACTCACGCCAAAGGAAATATCACATAATTGCCAAAGGGAATTGCAGATAAGATTAGCACAGGGGCTATTCTCCACATATCTGCAGGCATTTTCTGATACAACTCTATTTCTTCACGGCTCATGTTTCTAAACCCTTGGTCTCTAGTTACTTTAAATCTTAAAGATATGTATTTCTTCAAATCTTTTAAGAAGTCTTTTATGCCAATACTAAAAACTCTGTACATTTTCATGGCAGTAGGAAACCTAACTTCCAAGGCTTTTGTGTAGTTTTTGACATAATCTATATACCGCTGGACTACGAAAATGCGCAGTTTTTCTTTTTCGGTTTTAAGAGCATTGCTATGTTTTGTGCGATCTGTTGTTAAAAATCTGGAAATTGCGTCAAAACATTTAATGTGCCTTTGAGGATATTAATAAGCTCTATCACAGAAAATGTCTATTTAGCTTTACTATATAACCAAATATGTATTGTTTAATGCAGCAAACTATTGTCCTCACACACGATTTAAAACATTTTGCGTATAAATAAAATTTACCTGCATTTGTTCAGTTGAGCAGGAACAACCTTTTTCTGTATTACTGGGTTTATACGAGTGCAATGTAACATTAGACTAGAAAATGATACTATTCTATGAATGGTCATTGTAAGGACTTATTTTATAATTTATTTTTGAAACAAAATATATTACGACATATTCGTCTATTTCTATTGACTGACGTAGGGATGCGAAAAAAATCGATTACGGAAAAAATTTCTTTCAATTAATTGATTCAAATATTTAAACAATCACGTAATCAAAATATATTTTTAATACGGTTCATTTTTTACTACAGTCAATTTCGTGTCTAGCTCTAAGTTTCAAAGGAATAGTTTACACATCACACACAAGAATACACAAAAATACCGAATACACACAGGTGGCACCTGTGTGTATTCGGTATTTTTTATTTGATGACATTAGGGGCCCTCCATAAATTACGTCACACGAATTTTAGGACGTTTTACTCCTTCCCCCCTTCCTTATCACAGAACCCCTTTCCCCTTAAAATAATTAAAAGAAAACAGTAATATTCATTTTTTTCTTATTGATATTAAATAATCTTTTATAAAATCAACATAAAGTCAAATATTTTAGATTACAGAGGAAACATACGACTAGTTAGTAAACAATAAACAACTAATTATGTTATTAATATATATATTTTTTGAGTTTTTTATTGACATAAATTTCACGTTTTAGTATTTAAATTTTAACATGTAACATCACAAAGCGTTCGATCCCCCTGCCCCTTGTTACATAATGTCACTTTCCTTTGATACCCTCCCCTCCTCCCCCTTAAAGTGTAACGTAAGTTATGGATAGCCACTTATTTTAAATTTCTATTGATATTTTAGACGTTTTATTTGATAGCATTAGAGTAGAAAAATATTATGAGATCAACAATTTATGATATATATGAAAACAATGAAAATTTTATTTTAAAATTTTTAATGACATTTAAGAATAATCGATTATGTATAAGTCGATTATTTTAAGTCAAATGAAACATCTCTAATTCACATTGACATTGTCATACAGCCAACTGAATCACTGACTGACTGAATAGCACATTAATCTGTTCAAAATTGTCAAAAATGGCTTAAATTCCTCAGAACAATAACTAAAGCTATGTGTTTTACAGACCATAAACATTTTTTGTTATGTTTTCACAGCAAATGAGTCAAAGGATATAAAGCACGTACAGTCAAGTCTTTTGTATTTTTTTCTTATTGTGAGTGAGACCGTAAGCTGAATTATGATTGGTGAATAATCAATGGATAACGACTAATGATAGAACTGCTTTTCTTAGGTATCGGTAAAAAGTTAAAGCGTGATTAATGAATTGTGAAATAACTTTTTTCCCTAGATTTCAGTAAAGGTATTGGGATTTATTGAACACCACGTGATGTAGTTCTGGAGAGAGCATGAAAAGACACCTTCAATTGTTTTTTATCACTTGCCAACACTCGTGCAATTTCAAAATCACAACGACACAAAAAAGACTTATAGACATGATTCAAAAGTGAGATGGGTTTATAGTTCCTTAGTTAAGCTTGACTCTAGGATCTTGCTTTTAACAGGTGTCTGTGTGGAGCACTTATAACTTTCGTTATCCAGGAGGCTGCGCTGACGCTCATGTTACGGAACATGTAGTTCTAATAACTCACTGCTTCGCCCAGCACTAGCTTCCTAATGGAAGTCCCTATTTATTTTCGATCTCTATCGAGCGCACATTAGTTTGAAATCGATTTCTCTCTACTTTTACTACCTCGGCCAGAAAATACTGATTTTCACTATTTAAGTGTAACTATTGGACCAGCTTTTGTGATTATTTGTTAATTTCAATAAGTTTTTAGTAACACAAGTAAATTACACATCATGATATATGCGTACATAGTAAACTTGTGTATGAGTAACTCCGGACTCAGTTATATCCTAAATCTCACTCACGATGTATACTAACTGTTAACCTTTTTTCGGAAAGATATAGAGTAACTCCAATTTTTTTCCGCAGTCACCTCGGGTATGTCTAGTATGTGGCTTTACTTTATATATAGATTGCATATATATATTGTAAAATAATGTATCATTGTTGTAAAACCTGCCTCAAGATAGCGCCACAAGAAAAGTATTTTATTTCGGTAAATGCAAAGGTACCTACAAATTTTGTTTATAAGAACAAATAAAAAAAATAAATAGACATTTTTGCAGTTACACACTTTCACAATTTGGTCTGTGGTGCTGTTTGGCGCTCAGAACAATAACTAAAGCTATAGAATCCGTGCTAAAATAACAACACAATACGTTAGTTCGTACTATTTTTACTTATACAGTTGTAAATGTGTAAGAAAGAAATAAATATACAGACTTTTGTTTCGTAATTTATAAGGTTGTCACTAGTTTCCCTTACGGCAGTGATGCAACGGCATCGATATTACTATCGATGAAAATAAAATTAAAAAGATATTTTACATATTTTTATACCTACTGTTGGTATATTAATGACACTAGAACGGACGGTAATGTGTCATAATAAACACGTATTATCTGCAATATGAACAGTTTATAGTTAATTATTTATTAGAATTTGCTGTCTTCAGTATTTAGAGAAACCAGGTAGGTACGGTTAAAAAATTGCACCTTGTATAGGTATATCATATTAGGCTGCATGTTAATATTTTAAGTTAGACCTCTAGTAGTACATTGGTTAACACTGCATTCAACATTATGTTTTTTATAGGTATAGATTAAAAAAGAGGAAAAATTTTAAAGGAAAATTAATCGAGTATTTAAATTAAATTACCCAACTATTATTTTATACATATTTACTTATTATTTACATATTTTTATATACTACTCTGTCAAGAAAGTACCGGGAAAAGATCAATAATATACAATATGTTTGTTATTCACCCAAATTTATTTTATCACCTTCAAAGTGTGCTCCTTCAGAAACGATACACTTACGCCAACGAATAATCCAATCATCAAAATATTTTTTAAACGCTGTTTTCGGAATTGAGTTCAGTTCTCGCCCCAAATTCTTGTCATTTTTGTTTACACACTCTAAAAGTGCTAGGTGTTTGGATTGAACATATTCTTGTTTCAATTTTTCTATCAATATGTTATAGAGTTGAGATTTCATCGCGTTCCTCCTTAATGTTCTCTTTGTTAAAGTGTTTATTTTGCGAAGACGTCGCTTGCTGATCTTTTTAACTCTTTCTAACTCTTTTTTTAATATTCCAATTTGGTTTTTACAAACTGCTACAATTTTCTGTAAATTAGATATCAGTTCAGAGATATCGGAATCATTATTTGTTTCAACTGTGGTCATAGATTTGGGGCGTTTACTTGGGGTTCATAATTTCCTTCAGAATCTGATAGCGGTTTCTGAAACACAAAAATATTATTGTAAATAAGCTATCATTATTATATGGCAGGTTTAAAGAAAATTATGACAAAGCAAAACTAAGATAATGTTTGGAATAAAAAAGGAGCAATTTGATGTTCTGTAAATGTAATGTGGGTATAGCATTTGCTTTCAGCCGCCGAAATTTAATGTTTTCATGTGCGCTTTCGGTGTACAATTGATCCTTGATATACGGTGTATCCATTCATTTTTAGTAGTTTCATCTTTGGGAACTCTAAAGCAAAAAGTAAATACCAAAATGGTTGATATCAATAACAAAAAATACATCACTATCATATACAAAACAGAAGGCATGAAAATAAGATAATTTAAACCAAATCTCATGGAGAAATCTATTTGTAATATTAATTTACTACAATTTTCTGAAAATACCATTGTTATATTGTCAAAAATATGAGAATTTTTAAACAAAACTCACCGATGAAATGATAACACCTCATCCGGAATTTCTTTCCGTGATATATTAGACTTGGAGTCTGGAACAACACAAGCCATCCTGGACGCGGATCCCAAAATGTCTAAAGCGTCTGTATGTACACTTTCCCGTTGTTTTATCACCAAATTCCTTGTCAAATAATATAATTTCACGCTAGCCACTAACAAAGCTGTTCGGCCACTATAATACGACCGCATTGAATTTGGTCTTACTTCAGACACAACGTTTATCAAACACGTATTTTTAATTTGGTAGTATTAAATTAGAACCAAATTAGAACCATTTGACATTAGTAAGTACTTTGAGAGTTTGTGACAATGACGAAATAATAGAAACTTGCAATTGCTGTCTATTTCGCTCTTACCCATGTATGTTAGATTACTTTAAGAGAATACGAGAGCTGTTATACAGTTTCTATTTTAGCACGGCTTCTATAGCTTTAGTTATTGTTCTGAGGCGACCCCACACAAAACTTAAAAATTCAATATTCATTATTATTGTAGCATATAACTTCATGGTTGTTATTATTCAAATTGCTTATAAGTTAGATAACTAGATGTGCTTTTCCTTACATTTACCTAATAATGAAGGACCATAGGTATCCTGTTTGCAGTTTGACATGAACGTCAAAGTCACGCCCACAGAGAAATAATTGGGTAGTCAAAGATTAGAATGCAAAGACCACAATCAAATCACAATATTGTTACAATGTATAAGACTGTCAAAGTCAAAAAATCATATTAAACTATAATAAATATTACAATAATGGATTTCAGCGCTTCAGGGTAATATTTGCTTTAATTTCGCATTGTCTTTTCAGTAAATATTTGACATTGTGTAAATTACAAATCACATGATCATTCAGTGCAGTAGATACCTACTTAGAGATTCAATTCAGTACTTTCATCGTATTTAGTCTAGTGAGTAAAAAGATAGGATTATATATAGTGTATAATAAATGAGCCCTCCTCCAGCACGGGTTCCTCTAGCACAACGAAAGAGCTCTCTCACCACTGTGTAGATAAGTGAGGGGTTCGCCTTAGAATGTTTTAGATTATATTTAGTAAATTCTTATGTTATCTAGTAGCCTATAGTACCTACACTTACCCGATAGTACATCGAAGGCCTCTCGGATATCAGCCTGTACGAAATTGGAGTGGCTCTATAACAACTTAAGAACATAAGATTAGGACGGAATAATAAAACTTTTGGGTGCAGATGGCAAACTGATGCTTGAGTATAGTCCACCAGACTAAATAGTGTGCCACAAGAGCATAGTGGTACTCTTCATAGAGAAAGCGGAGACACCATACTGAGAAATATTCTAACCATCTCGATATTGAATCTCATATATGTACCTAAAAGTTATTGGCCAGGGTTATTAGGTATGAATCGTTTGGCACGGAGGGCGTTGCAGAGGTGCCGTCGGCGACGGAGGAGGGTGGAGGGCGAGGAGGAAGCCCTGACCACCACCTATAGGGAGGCCAAGAAGAGGCTCAATCTAGCCATCCGGCAGGCGAAGGACGAGGCCTGGGCCCAGTTCCTGTCGTCACTCGACAGGGACCCGTGGGGCCGTCCTTACCGGATGGTTAGGCGGAGGCTGAAGAGCCAGGCTCCAGCAACGGAGACGCTGGAGCCTGAGCTTCTGGCCAGGGTGGTGTCGGGCCTCTTCCCCGAGACGTCGCCGATCCTCCCGCCCAGGATGGTCCTCCCGCCCATCCCTCGCGAGCAGCCGTCGGGATACCAGCCGGTGACCACGGAGGAGGTGGAGTTGGTCATGGACCGCCTCAAAGGCCAGCGGAAGGCGCCAGGGCCGGACGGAGTGCCAGGCAGAGTAATCCCCATTGCCCAGGAGCACCTAGGTGAGTTCCTCCGCGAGACGTACAGTCTCTGTCTCGAGAGGGGGGAATTCCCTAGGCAGTGGAAGAGGGGTAGACTCTGCCTGCTAAGGAAGGAGGGGCGTCCGGCAGATTCGCCTTCCGCCTTTAGGCCGGTGGTGCTGCTTGACGTGCTCGGCAAGTGTTTGGAGCGCATCATTGCCGAGCGCATAGTGCAGCACCTTGAGGAGGGCCTGGGCCCGAACTTATCGGAGCGACAGTTCGGGTTCAGGCGCGGGCGTTCCACGGTCGATGCCATCCTAGCCCTGAGGGATGTCATCGACACAGCAGAACGGCTGGGGCAGGGAGTGTTTGCGGTGTCATTGGACATCCGCAACGCATTCAACTCCCTGCCGTATGAAGTGATCAGGGACGCCTTGAGGTTCCACCAGCTTCCCCCCTATCTCCGGGTCATCGTGGAGCACTACCTGCAGGATAGGGTGGTGCTGTACGCTGACTCGAATGGGGAGCTGGTGGAGAGGAGCATGTCGTGCGGTGTTCCACAGGGAGCGGTTCTGGGTCCGCTCCTGTGGAACATGGGGTACGACTGGCTCCTCAGGGGGACGATCCTCCCCCGCGCGGCGATGGTGTGTTACGCTGACGACACACTCATCGCCGCGAGGGGGACGACTTACCTCGAGGCGCGCCGCCGGGCCAAGGAGGTGGCGGAGGTGGCCATAGCGCGCATCCGGGCCATGGGACTAGATGTCTCGGTAGACAAAACCGAGTGCATCTTCTTCCATGGCCCGAGGAGAGCCCCACCGGTGAGGGCTAGGGAGGTCGTGCTTGATGGGGTGAGGCTTCCAGTGCTTCGCCACATCAAGTACCTGGGGCTGCTGCTGGACGCTCGCTGGCTTCAGCGAGCACTTCAAGCGGCTAGCCCCCAGGTTGGTGAAGGCCTCTCTGGCCCTAGGGAAGCTCCTGCCGAACGTCGGCGGCCCAGGTACCACGTGCCGCCGACTCTACGCGGGAGTAATTCGGAGTATGGCCCTCTATGGGGCCCCGGTGTGGGCAGAAGCCGTAGGGACCAAAGGAGAGGCAGATCTCCGGCGGTCCCAAAGGGTGATTGCGGCCCGCCTTGTACGAGGGTACAGGACGGTGTCGCGATCGGCGGCTTGCGCGCTCGCAGGTACACCACCGTGGAAACTGGAGGCACGTGTCCTACGGGAGGTGTATCTGCGAAAGGTGGAGGCCCGGGTGCGAGGAGATAGGCTCGCACCCGAGGAGGCCCGGCGAACAAGGAGGGATGCCGAAGAACGGCTGATGAGGGAGTGGGAGGAGTCTCTCATCGACCCGCCATTCGGGAAGCGCACCCTCGAGGCACTGAGGCCAGTGCTTCGGGAGTGGTGCGCTCGGCGCCAAGGGTCGGTGACCTTCAGGCTGGCGCAGGTCTTTACCGGGCACGGGTGCTTCGGTAAATACCTGCACCGGATTAGAAGGGAGCCAACCCCGTCGTGCCATCATTGCGGCGCTGCGGAGGACACTGCCCAGCACACCCTTGAGGTGTGTCCGGCGTGGTCTCCTCAGCGCGGCAATCTTGTCGCGACGATTGGGAGTGACCTCTCACTCGCCGCCGTGGCGCGAGCTATGGTGACGAGCGACGGGTCCTGGGAGGGGGTGGCCACCTTCTGCGAGGACGTCCTCTCGCAGAAGGAGGCCGCCGAAAGGAGGAGGGAGGAGGACTTAGACTCCTCTCTCATAAGGCGCAGGCGTCGGGGGAGAAGGTGGCGGCGTTATGCCACCCGCATCCCCATCTAGAGGATGGAGCTTCGCTTCTCCTTTAGAGACGCCCCAAATGGCGGAAGGGGCACCCATTCTGCCTGGGTGTCCACCCCCCACGTGAAAACGCACGAAGGGGGAGAGGGTCTCTTCCCACCCTTCCCCGCTGGGAAGGGCTTTGGGTCAAGAGGCCAGTAGCGCAGGCCCGCGGGATGAATGCCTCGCGAGCGGAATGCGCTTGAGGAGGACCCTCGGGAACGGCTTCCCCGAGGGTAGGAGCCTCACTCGGAAACTACGGGTGATACCGGAGTTTTCTCCGTTATCACCCGGCGTGGCCGAGAGGGGGTCCGATGGGATGGCGACCGCGGAAGCCCTCCGGGAACTTTTGTTTCCGGGGGACTTCCGCGGACGCACATTCCGATGAGGTGGGGGGGGGAAGGCCGTTAGCACACCTCGGCCGCCTCCGGCCTGCACTGGGCGGGGCAACCGCGCCACCTGCGATGGCGCCCGGGAACTTGTTCTTGGGTGATCATCGCGGGCGCGGGAGTCTCGTCCTGTGTGGGTCGGGGTCGGTCGGGGGGTGTGGTTTATTCCTTCCCTCACCGAAAGGGGGCCAGCGGCTGTCGGAGCGGGAGACCGGCAGTCGCATTGCACTTGGCCCTCAGGCGTGCGGGGTGTTCAGGGCGTCACGGTTCACCCCGTTGCTCCGTCCCTCACGGAGCATAGGAGAGGTCCGCCCACGAGCGCGGATCCGCACTGGTCCGGGCCGCGGCCGAGTCCGACAAGGGACCCCGCGACCCGCACCACTGATTATTGGGACGCCGTAGTTTTTAGTGGGTAGGCCTCCAAGCCTTTACCGGGCACTCGGCCGGGTAGGGGCATGGAGGAGAGTCCCACATATCCACCGTGTTCTCCCGACACGGTGTGAATGCCTAATGCCATTTTCTACGAAAAAAAAAAAAAAAAAAAAAAAAAAAAAAAAAAAAAAAAAAAGGTGTGAATCGTTTCGCATGTTGGTTTTAAGTCATCCAGCCTCGCAAACAAGATCCGCCAGATTAAACAGAAACAGATCGGCCTCTTTGTCTAGCTTTTATGGAATATGAGAATGTTTTTGGTTCGATCGAGACCTGCGCCTAGCATACGCAATACGACAAAATTTGGTCTCGTGTTTTGGTCATTCGTCGTCAATCGTCTCTAACATCAACAAGCCGACTTCTTATGTCAAAAGAATAGTTTTACTTAGCCGCGGATTTTCGTCTACTAACTCTAACATAGCAATAGCGTTTGTCGACAAACAAAACAATGCAAAACAAAAAATAAAAATGCATGTTTAATTTTGTCTATTTATTTGACTACCTATAAAGACGGCTTTCTTGACTCTCTCTGTTGGTGTTCCCCTACACACTACATACTTATCTTATACCTTATGTCTTGCATAGATGTCTTCGAGTAGTGTGTATGACAAAAATATCGCGGGGGATCAGAACTAAAAAAATGTCATTGCCCTCTTGTGTTAGAAGCTGGATACGCCCTTGATGATAGCCCCAATTTTTCGGCCTTAAAAATGTCGTGTATATGCCCAGTATTTCTATGCATGATATAATTGGTAATAAGGACATCCATCAGAGACTGCAACTGGAGCGATGTGCCTGCTCAAGCAATGAGCAGGCCACATCGCTCGCAAAACTGATGACCGTTGGGGAAGAAAATATATCGAGTGGCGACCAGGAGTTCGTGTCCAATCCAATTCAGTTCGTCCAGTTCGACGACGCCGCGTGGGGAGGCCTCCCCAATAAGTAAATCGATGACCTGCTGAAGGTTGTGCCGATGGCTGCAAATTACTAGTTTTCGCTCGCAAGGCTACCTTCTTCGTGTCTATCAGAATGACAGCAAACCAAAAGGACCAAGAAGAAAAGCGACAAAATATTATTATATCAGAATCCTTAGAGTCCTTATAGCTGGTAATAAATTGTCGAAATAGTACCGAATCTAAACAAATGAACTTAATATACTAACTGGTTGACTGACAAACAACATGCAGTTTAACTGCTGTACTAAGACTTGAAATATATAAGGCGTTGATATAAATAAACTCGTTTAAAAAGTTTGGAAAATTCTATATCTAAAGGGGTGAAATAGTTGATACTTAAACTGTTTTTTGGAACCTTTAAACCTTTTAAAGTAAAGTACAGTTTTCTAAAATTGTTCCACCAGGGAACGTGTTAAAAAATATCGGACTAGTTCGAAAACTGGTCTGGCGCATGATATAATATCATGTCTAGCAAACTTATTGTGCTTATTTAAAATAAATTAAATAGTTTTGGTAAATAAAATCGGTAGATCATATTCGTAGAGGATACAGAGTTTATAACAGTATAAGTTCATTCATATGTCGAAGATTGAGAACTTAAAATTTACTCATATAAATAAAAAAATATTTTACAGTACCGTTTTGTACCGTAATACCAAATGTTGTACTGACGGGAAGGATTCCTCAGAAGAGTACGTAAGAAAAAGTAACAAGACTGAATTCTCTGTCAATATTCCAATGGAACTAAAATTACTAGACCAGGTACAAACTTCATTATTCATGTTAACCACATTTTTATTTAATGTCTGGAAAATCCATGTAGGTACCAATGTGATTTTGTAAAGTGATCAACCTGTGAACAAGGCTTCTAATAAGGAGTCAATACTCAAAGGTTAAACATACAAAAAAATGTACCCGTGTGGTCCTTTTATAATTATTTCAATGCAATTATCGGGAGCTATTACGAACTAAAGGTGACCATTTGTTTTGCTATCGGAAACGATTTAAGTAACTTTGTAAAGCAACTTTATTTATACATAATAACGACCTTGTAAGCAGGAAAACCTACATATAAATTGTAATATAAGGTCTTGAATTGTTTTCAGAAAATAAATACTCCTTATAACACACCGAAAATATTTGTTTGTCCAGAACATGGAGGGAGACTGTGTAAGTTATAAGTTGACCAGTGTATTTGTGTTTATAAGAAAGACAAAATCTTAATTAATGACAGTGGCATATGCTTATAATTATAGCGGGTTTAACTTCTATTAAATCACTCATCCTTTGCATTACACAGATCCGTCCAAAAACCAGTGTTATCAATACAAAATACTTCTTCAGAGAATAAGAAGCTTATTGAATGAAATCAAAGCTATAAGAAAAAATGAATCTACTGGTATTTGTGAGTTTTGTAAGAGATATAATAGCATGGGTAGGTGTAAGAGATGTGAAATATTAGGAAAAGGATATATTAGAATCGACACTGTATATGAACCTCAGCAGCAGCTGCAAAAACAGCAGCATCATCAGCAACAACAGCAGTGTCAGCAGCTACAACAAAAGTATCAGCAACACAAGCAACAGCAGCATTTGGAAATTTATGGAACAAATGAAACCAATAACTCTGATTACCCCAAACAGGAATTAGCAAATGAACATCATATGAGCGAAACCATTTTCAAACTACACCAACCATATCATTTAACTTATAAACGTGAGGTAAATGATAATAATAATTATGAACCTCATCAACAACAACAATCAGGAAATAAACATGGAATAAGTGAAACCAAAAATTATGATTATCAACAGCAACACAAGCAGAAACAGCAACAAAATCAGGTACATACACAACAACAGAGATTTATGATGTGGCTCTCTAAGGTTAAGCAGTTTCTATTTAGTGTCTTAGAAAGTGAGGCTACTCAGCACAAGTTGTTTCATAACAAGGATTCAGATGGAACAGTCGAATTGACGAATTTGTTAAATGAACTAAAATTCCCTCTGAATGTTCGAGAACCGTATATTAGGCAAATTTCATCGTCTGTGGAAATGTTGGAAAGTTTAAATGAAAGTAATAATATTCTTAAAGAGGTCGTTCAAAAGTTAACGAATGAAAAACATTATCATTCAGCTGTAATTCCTAAAGAAGTAATGCCTTGCCCCAGCACATGTAAATACTTTTCAGGCAGAAAACCTGCTGATGACTTAGATGAAAAAGTGAAAGATCTACCAACTCAACAGACTACCTTGAAAGAAAAAGCAAGACCTAAAAAACCCGCAAAGGATCTACAAATTCAACAACCTACTTTGGAGGAAAAAGCACGACCTAAAAGACCGGTAAAAGATCAACAAACTCAACAAACTACTATGGAGGAAAAAGAAACACCTAAAAAACGGACTGTCTCAAAGACAAGAGAGGATATTAAAACCCCAATTGAAGCAAAAGCTACTAATGTAAAGGCATCTCCGAAAGAAAAAAGTGACATTAAAACAAAGATGAAGAATGAGACACAAGTTGATCCAAAATCCAAAGGAAAACGAGACGATTTACAAGATGATTTACAAAAGAAATCTAAGAAAATAAAATCTACGAGTAATCTGCAAACGGCATTGAGTGGTCCAAAGCCGTCGAAAGATGAAAAAAACAAAGAAAAAGAAGTCAAATCCAATCATAATGCCGAGGATACAATGATGGCAGCAATGCTTAAAGCACAGCAAACCAAAGGGGAAGAAAAGACTAAAAATGTGCCTAAAGTTGAAAAAGCACTACCAATGCCTAAAATAGAAGAGCTTCCGGTGCCAAAACCTAAACCTGTCGAACAGGATAACTTAAAGGAAGTTGTAGCTATTTCTGAAAGTGTTATGGAATGTAACTTGCAAAATATTGAACCAACAAGAATGATTAAAGGGACTGAAATAGTCCCAATTCAAATTCGTACTGAACATGATACAGGTTCGGTTAAGCCGGCTTTATTTAAAATAAAACAAGATTTTATAGATGAACATAATGGCAATACTAGTGCAAGTAATCTTTCGTCATCAGGAACAAGTAAATCATCAAAAGCTAAAAACAAAATTGAGGCAGTAGTGGTGAGATGATTTTTGTAGTTGTACAGAAATTAACTAAGTATTATTTATTCTAACTGACTGTTGGTTTTTAGGAAACTAAGTCGACAAAGGGTGTTATAAGCTATGAGCTTTCAAATAGAGAGTTTATAGAGAAAGGGTGGACGTTACTGCCAACTACAAAAATTATGCGAAGGGTAAGATTTATTATTATATATTTAGTATTACTATATAACTTCACTTTAAGACAAAGAACTGCTCGAAATCTTAAATAAAAATATAAAAAGCATTCCACAATGACAGTATGCTTTACTCAACCCAGTTGTCTGTAAAACTGGACGTTGAAGCTTGCTTTAGGGTCCTAATTCAGAGTCCAAAGCCGTTCTATTATTTAAGACTATTTGGTACTCGCCCGTTTGACAGACCCAAAAATTCAATTAGCCAGTTTTTTTTTATATCCGGAATATCTAATTTATCCTCAAAGCAAGACCAGGAAATCCGTATTTTCTTAGCTACATTTTGTAATGTATATATTAATATACTTTTTAGTTTATATAGTCAACGTTATAATAATTGTTATATGATATAATATATTGGAGACTATTTTAAAAACTCGCGTGTGCAAGCTTGAGGTATAAATACAAGATGTCAGTGAGGAAGTTAGAACCTTTCGACCACAGATAGGAACAGTACTTTATTGTGTGTAATTTAAACGACGAACATAAAGTTCGAACGTTTATCACGGTGATGGACAGCAGCAGTTATGAGTTGTTAGTGACATTGTATACTCCCAGTAATCCTACAAAGAAAACGTTCATCGAGCTCGTAACTTTAATGTAAGATTACCTCCAACCGAAACCGAGTATACTAGCGGAGAGATTCAAATTTCGTCAACAGATGGAACACGATAAGGAATCTATCGCTGAGTATTTAGCCGAGCTGAAAAGTTATCTTAGTGCTGTGATTTTAATTTGGAAATAGATAGTAACAGTAACACACAGTTCGTGTGTGGTTTGACATTAGACAAAGGTTGTTCACGAAGGAAGCGGTGTCTTTATCAGAGGCATTCCGTATCGCCGTATCGATGGAGGCGGCTTAGCAGAATGCGGCGTCAGAGCAGTTGCAAAGCGGCACACACACAAGTAACGGCTAGCCAACGGGCTGGCCGGCTGCGGTGTATCACGTGACCACGGGGGGCAAGCCACGTGGCCGAGGCTTCGATAGCGGTCGGTAGTGGTGCGCAGGCAGTGAGACAAGACGGCGGCGGGATCCTCGTCTTCACAGTTGCACCACGGGCGTTGCAGGGCTTGTGGTAGCTCCACATGATACTGAAGGATGTGAATTTTGGATGTATACTTGCAAAGTTTGCAACAAAGAAGGGCATTTGAAGAAAGTGTATATATGTATGAATAATATGTGATGTATTAGGCTTTCATACCTACTGTCTTATCCGAGAGGGGAGTACTCCGTATTGTCATCCGTGGTCTCCGCCATTAACTTAGTATAGTCCCCGGCAAATAAGTTGAACATGAAATTACGTGACATGCGCAGTAGCAAGTTTAGGTACATTATTCACTACTGCGCATGTCACGTGATTTCAAAATCATGTTCAACTTATTTGCCGGGGACAACACCGATCTCAACCTAGAGGACTTGGCCCAAGGACTCTTCGCTAATTCGGTAAATGGTCTCTTCAACCATTTTATGGTCACCCTGTCACGGGAACGAAAAAAGATCTTCGCGATTAAATACATTTGCTGTTTTTCTACCCGCAAAGTATAACCCCCTCGCAAAATGGCGTAAGCGGTCATGCCACAATTCCCAGCTTTACGGACACTCTGCCCATAATTGCTTTCCTCGTCCCCGTTGTTTGAAATCACACTTAGTCGTTAGTGAAGACTGGTCCCGCCCTAAAGTCCCCGTAACAACAGGGCACCCACCCGGCTGTGTTAAGTCTCTATTCGGGACACTCTCCAATAAGTATAGCCTAAATTAATCTCTGTCTTGACAAACGACGGACACGCTATCATTCTCGCCGGTGACATTAATAACCAACATGTCCAGTATAAGTTTAACTCCTGCAGTTGGGGCGGTAGATTGAAGTTTAGCCTCTCTGAATCTATGTCATTCTACATGCCTAACTTGCCCACCCTGTTCGGGAACTCAGCGATATCTAGTGCGCAGCCTAGTAAACGGTCATTGATCGATATACACAGAACAACCAATCAGCGACGCCCGACATCGCCATTTTAAGGCACCAATCGTGGGTGCGCCCTTTGTACACGTTAATAATTTTTATAATTTTTCGCTCACTTTTCGCACTACCATTAGGAAGATTATTCGAACCTTGCAAGAGTCTAATACTCAACACACCCCTACGCTGTGTCCCTAGTGACCTATGTTTAACTACCGCAGAATAGCTGGTCACTCTCCTAATCCTTAGATTTCGGGCTGCTGCGGAACATGTTCCATCGAAGTTCCTATGAACTGACTTCCTATTACCGCCAAGTTATCTTAGGCGCTCCTCCAGACTCTACCCCTATGAACAGAACAATGACGGAATTGAAGAACTCGAGTCTACTTACAGTCCGGCACTTGAATCTATCCCCGACTCTATAGACTGGCTTCATGAGATGCGATCAAGGCTCTCAGCACCCATCTCTTCTTCACCATAAGTGAGGGGTCCCGACGGGTCCCAGTGATCGCCAACCATCGCTTCAATCTGTCTGTCGATGCTTGGGAACTATAGAGTACAAAGAACGCGGTGACCCAAGCCTACGCTGAGCTGTCAAGGCCTGTGCTGTTGTCCTTAGTACATGTATTAGTGACGACACTATAAATTGCCGTAAGGAAATTGCCATAGTGTCTTATTTCTCTAAGAATATTTAATATTTTATTTAACCTTAAATTAATAAAATTTTACAAGTAATATGATTTTATTAAAAAATTTCAAGGAGACCTTTCTTTTCGGGCCAAAAATGTACCTTGGTACAAGTTATTTGAAAATATTCATAATAATGTACAAACACTTATTTCATATATAATATACCCATAAATTAGACTTTTATAAAGTTAATAAAACACAATAAATTATACTCAAAATCACAACTGCGTAGAACGAAACGCTAATATGGCACTTGTGTGTGACAGTCGGTTAGATTTTAACAAGTTTCTCGCGGCTCTGGAACACGGTATTTTAGTAAAGTCCGTAGGCTGATAAAATAACTAAACGCTTAGAATGATTCGCAATAGCAAGAAATATCTATTTTCGCTCTTGATCCTACTGTATATATTAAAAACAGAAGAATTCATAAAGCAGTGTTGCTGATAAACTTGTATACATTTTATGTTTAAGACTGAATATCGAAAAATGTTTATATAACTTTAAGCAGCAAAACGCTTCAAACTCAAAACAATTGTGCTTGCCAGCTAAAAAAAAATTGTTGCAGTAATGTATATTTTTTGAATGATTTTTTTAGTGGTACAAATGTATTTAAAAATAAATAAGTATTTTTTACGGAATATACAATTTTTTAGCTATTTTTTGGTATCTTTGAATCTTAGGTACAAATTTAGCCTAACTTATATGGAAGAAAGAAAGGCTCCTTTAATCAATAAAGAAAAGATTGTTACAAATATAAAATGTTGATTGTGAAGGTTATAGAGTCGCCGAGTAGTGAAATAAATCCCATACCTATAAAAGAGTTTCGCTTCCTTTAAAGTTTCTTAAATGCAGGCGTATGTGAGATGGGGGTATAGTATGTAATCACTACATGGCTCAGTAGATCATCACAATGAACGGACGTGCTTGCTTACGTAGCTATGTCCATATATCTGTAGGTTCCTATTTTTGCCTCAGCAGCACCAAACTTTTGCCTCAGCAGCATCGCAGATATTATTATAAAAAGCTACTAAGTATTTAGAAACTAGAATATTGTGTCACAAAATGATTGCATGCGTCAACAACCAAGTATTATTACAAACTCGTTAGAGCATTTGTATGTATGAATAGAATTAAGGAATTCTGTTACTCTATTAGTCTTGAGTAAGTAGTTCATGTAGGTAAGGTATGTAGGTACGACGATGCTCGGCGTTATACAAATAAAATGTTACCAAACGTGAATTGGTAATTGGACTAATCGTACACTGTATTAGATTTTTTTACATTATATTAATATCCCGTATCTGAGAATGTAAAACCTTTATGTACAGTTATTGTAAGAGTAAGTGAGATAGCGTTGCGCGCGCTGGTAACAGGTGCAAAAGTATAGTTCCCGGCATATAAGTTAAACCTGGTTTTGAAATCAACCACGTTTTGGTACATTATTCACTATTGCGTATGTCATGTGATTTCCGAACCAGGTTCAATTTATATGCCGGAGACTATAAATACATCTAATAAATCTGCTTTAAGCCGCCGTGCGTTTTATTTGTAGCGTAGGTTATCTATATTGTTACGCATAAGTTGAACTAGAATGATGTGTCAACAGATGAATGTCTATAAAATGAAGCCTGCGAGCCCACAATATGATTGGTTCAAAAACCATCAAAACAAAAGAGTAGCTAACTATGACACTGGTGAACATTTGGCTGAAATCGACGACAATGGTAATGGTAAATGGTACTATAAAAACGGAAGTCTGGCATTAGATTTTTATAGTTCAGAAGGTAAGTAGTTAATTATTCAATTCAATTTAATTCAATTCAATTCAATTATTTATTGGATCATAAACATGGGTATTACAAGCTTTTAGATACAGAGTATGGTATAGTACAGCTATGATTCACCGTACAGGTATATGAACATACATTATCTTATCATACTACATTTATTATGAGTAAAAAAGAATTTTATAATTATGACATTACCATTATTTATCACATTATCAATTTTGAATATCAAATTAATGAAATAAATGGTTATATAATAAATATCTATTATTAGCAGATCATGTCAAACTTATATTCTATCTATTTTATCATTTAAAAATGTTTTTATGTCATAATAAACTTTTTCAGCAAGGAAGCCATTGAGTGCAGTTTTAAATCTTTTATTGTGATAGATCGCTCTAATAGCTAATGGGATTTTATTATAGATTATAGGTGCCATGCAATTGACACTCATTCTTCTAAGAAGAGTTTTGCACCAATGAGCTACTTTAAGTATTCCTTCACGACACAGTAAAGAACAGTAAAACATCTTCATACAAACGTGCCGCTCTCGGTTTGAATGTGTGCGTGCGCGCCGCGCGCCGTGTCGGCACGCGATTTCACGCACACGCTAGCATAATATATGGGGGAATAAGGTGGCGGCAGTACGGGCTGTGCCGCGCGACTGTGAGCATGCGCGTACGTCACATGACCGCTCGCGATCGTCAACTCTCGCCGGCCACTTACCATAATATTAATTATTACGAGTATCATGACTTCAAAAAGGGGAAAAAAATATTGTAGTGTTTTCGGGTGCCTCAATAACGATTTCGCAAACAAATATTCAATCATAATATGCTTTTTATTACATAAATTTAGATCAAGTGCTGCTTGTTCGAAAATATTAACTAAAAGTAAAAGTGACAACCTTGGGGATCAACGCAAGAGTAGGCTAATAACTCGGCGGGCGGCCTTAGATAACCTACTGTTCTGTATTTACTGTGTTCACGACGACTACCAATAGGATTAATTTCAAAATTGTTTGGGTTTTCACGAACAAAGTTTGCTATCACAAATATATACACAGAAGGCAGTCTTTTCATTTTTGTAATAAAAGAAGTTCATAAGATATTCTGTCACGTAAATACTTCCATATATTTTTTTAAGCCCGCGTTTGCTATCAGAAGGCGCGTCGAATTCATAAGTTAAACTCATTTCCTATGAATATCCCTGAAACATATTTTTCCTATTATCACATTACGTTTAGAATGTTTTATAATTTTGATCCTCTTGAATTTGGCGGTGGTTAACTATGCAGGTAATTGAAATCAGCGAGCATTTTGGATCTTTAACTGGCAAACAAACTATTGTTTGTGTGTGTTGGTAATATACTATTATACGTATCGTCTGTCGTAAAACGTCCGTCAGTTTTTTTTTGTTAAAGCGCCGCTCTTAGCGATTCCTCTTAACGTTTATTGAAAAGTACAAATGTGTATCATACTGTATTGTTTTTAATATTTAATCTCAATAGTTTGTTATCTATTATTTATACTGTTATTTATATTATATATTTATATTTATTACTATAAGATAGCTCATTATGATTACCATATAATAGGCGTAGTGGTTGATATTAGGGCTGAGTGATTATGGGCCATGTGCCTACAGTGATTTCATACGAGAAGGCATACGCCTAATCTAAATGGGGGCATTAATAGGCTGACGATACATAGTAATATAAATTCTTGCGTTTTTTTTTGCGCAGAAATAAATTCAGGGCATAGATATGTCATCTACAGTTCCGGAGAAAAAGATGCACTTGGAAAAAAACTGCCGGTCACAGTTTTAGCTTCTTTCGATTATCTCGGCAACGGAGTTGTATACGATCACTATGGAAATGAGAGGTAATTGGATATTCATTCTTGTTAATTGATATTATTAATAACTTATAGTAAACTTGGCTGCCTTACGTGAATTAAATTAAATTAAAATTAATTTTATTTAATTTCCACTAAAATACATACATTATAACAATTTTTGGACTTACATACTAAAATACAATTTAAAAATATATAAACTAACGCTAGATATTACAAAATTGACCTGAATACGCATGGTATTTGGGACGACTGAAGCCCAATATAGGATCACCCCGTATTTCTTATAATTTATTATTATAATTAATAAAGAATAACCACATAAACATTGCGACCAGCCAATAGATCTGGGGAAAAACTAGATTTCAGATAATTTTATTTAATACAAAAAAAATGGGGAGTACAGTTATATAGTAAGTAAATATATGATTAATCAATGAAATAATTAACGAACTATGTGAAGTCACTTTTATATTTATTTATTCATAAATACTTACTTCTTACAGAATATTCCAAAACGTCAGTAAGCTTAATCTAGCAATAATAAAAATGAATGAATAAAAAATTACCATAATTACAAATACAATAAAAATTAAAAAACAAACGTCAGAAAATAATCATATAATGCAAAATAAAATCGATTCGTGAAATTACTTACGGAAACATCCATAGTGAAGTTATTACCAGTATTGCTTTCCAAGTCAAATACATCATTGTAGATTATTATTTCCTTAAAAACGTAAGAATTATATACTGGTATGGTATATAAAAATACACTTAATAATAATAAAAATAAACATTTATTTCAAACTAAAGTCCATAGTTTCTTAGTCAAATTTAGTAACCAAAATAACTTATTCTATGTTTATGTTGTTAGTAAATCGACACATTACAAATTTCATTATTTAATTAAGCCTATGGCTAAATCCACCCAGTGCCTTTGTATTGCACAGTTTGATCTTTCAGTGAGCGCTTTCAAGATGCTATTTCGAGCGCCACGTAAGCGCTGCATCAAGGAGGCAGCTTTCTTACGCATGATGGCATGAAAACCATCCACATGTGCCTCCTCAAACATTGCTGACGCATTACAACGTCGTGGCAGTCGCAACAGCATCCTGAAAGCGTTGTTGTATTGCACCCTTAGGATGTTGTAGGCTCGGTGCGTATATGTTACCCACAGGCCGCTGGAATAAAAAGATTGACAGGTCGCCTTAAAAAGACTTATTCGTTAGACGTCTCTCGAACAGCGAGCGAAACTGCGGGCAAGCATATTGCTCCTTACCGCCAACGCCCTGCGCTCGCGCTCTATGTCACTGTCATTCCTAAGATCACTGTTGACCTAGACCTTTAAAACTATTTACAACACTCAGTACTACGCCGTTGAGATACATATATGGGTGGCACACGGCGAGGTCGTTGTTTAGGTGCCTTAGAGACTAAAATTGCTCTCTTTGCAGCGTTGTATTTAAGACCGTCTCAACCGCATACATCTCGCAGATCGATAATTACTGTTTTAACCCGCCCATCGATGGACTAAACAGCACCATGTCATCGGCATAGCTTATATTATTGACACATATACCGTCAATGTGACAATTGACATGTGTGCTGCTCAGTCGCTCGATAAGTTGGTTAATGTACAAATTGAATAGCAGGGGTGAGTTTGTTCCACCTTGCCATCGGCAATTTGTTTATGGTCAGCAATGCCACGGACACTCACCGGGAGACTCGGCCTTACGATCATTTTATTAGTGTTATTCCAAAAACTTTTAAAGTCTTTATTAGCATGGTTAGCAGCAAGGACATCCATTTTAAGCTGGTCCTGCCTGTCTTCACACCACTTTAATTTAGCCTTAAAATGTTTCCTCGCCGCCACCATACCATCATCTATGTGACCATTAGGCGGTCGCTAGCTAATGTCCAAACCCGAAAATGAAGTCTCGCCTCGCGGTGAGCGTCCGCAATATGTCTGTTCCACCCCGTAACATAGCCACCCCTTTTGTGACACCTCGCTCTATATGTTTGCACTGCGGCCTGCGAAAGCGTATCTTTGATATTTTGATAAATGTTATCAAGAATTGCGCGATGTTCCCTGTTATCACACAATCCATCACAGCAACTACTCAAGCTCCTGAGGTATATTCATCAGACCTAAGGTAGAGTGACAAAGGTCGTGGTACGTACTTGTCTGATAATCTCTTCTCTAGCTCCAAATAACTCTATTTATTTGTGTTTTAAAACTACGGACATTAACTTTAACCTTAGGCTTAAGTTTACGCAAGTCACATTCCACAACCATAGAATAATGATCGGACCAGTGCACGTCATATAACACTGTCACAAAATCACCGAAAGTCATTAAAAGTTTTCAGGAGAATATTAGTTAATTACCATTCATGGAGGTATAAGAAATTTAAGAGATAAACATGATATTGCTTTTAATAAATTCCACGACACCTTTAACCGTTTTTAAAGAGTATTTCTGTAATAAGGAAATTTTAAATAAAATCACAAAATTAAACCTTTGGTTGACCAAAGGTTCAAAAACATGAACACAAAAGCCAATAACATGAAGCGAATTAAAACAAGAAAATAAATTATTATACTTGAAAAACAAAAAAGAAACTCGCTTAGAGCCGTACTCTATAAAAAACAGTAAAATTTCCATCAGCTACTTCCCAGTTTCACCATCAGGTCATTGTCGTCAGGTGAAATGAACAGTCGTGTTACGTGCAATATAATGAGTTCAAACTCGATGGTAGTAATATCTCAGTAGTATCTCAGGGTTCCTCTCCCACCTTTAAGCTGGTGTATATACAATTCATCTACAAAAATGTGTAAATTCGACAGAAAAAGAATAAACAATACGTTGCTATTTTAAACAACATAAATGTGTAACACTAGATATATTGGTGAAAAATGATAGTAATTGCTTTCTATTTATCAAAGATGTCCAAAATATTTATTAAAACGGCAAAGATTAGTTATTGAAATAAGTGAACTTCGTTGTCGTACTCATGTGCGTACGAAAAAGAAGTAAAACAATATATGTATATTGTTTTACCAATAAACCTAGATACATATTTAAAAAAAAACGCCATCGTTTGATGTAACTCGGTTTCAAATTATTTATTTATATAAAAAAATGATGTTATTTATTTTCAAAACATACACGCCTTCATAACATATCTTACGCTGTATCCTCAAGAAAAAAAGTATCAAATATAGCTTTTTATTTTTTGTTCTTTTATTATTAACAATAAAACTAAACAGCTTCAGTTACATGGCAGAGAAAAGAATTCTATTATTTTTAAAGTATATGAAAATTATCATATTTGCTGACTCATCTTCTAGTACCGTAAGGAATATTAGATACCTTATCTAATTCATCCCGTAACTTCTTACATTAAATCGCTTATTTTCTAATTTCCTTGTTTCACTATTAATTGTTTTGCGTATCATACAATGTTCTATGAAGTCTATGCTTAGGATTACTAACAAAGTTTTAAAAGGGAGTTTACAGCAGGGTGACTTAAATAACTCAGCAATATTTTTTTATTTACATTCCCAAAAACCATTTCCTAAGAAGAAAATATTTTATGTGTGGGTGACATAATAATTAATAAGTATCATTAAGGACCACTACTCAAAATTTTGTTGCTCTTACACTGTATTTTGGGATAGAGCAACAAAATAGATTGAGAACATCTAGTGATGTCAGTTTTTCTAACGACTTTTAATCGATTTTTTATTATATTACCAATTTAAAGCTATTATTTACTATATAGAAATTGCCTAAAAATGTTTTATATCTTACTATAAAGCATTATTTGTTCAATAAAAAGAAACATGAAAATGAACTGGGCGATGATGATTGTTCAACAGATAGGCGTTTAAGCAATCTTTACTACCACACCAAAATTCATTTAGCCGTTTCGCCTTAAAACGTATCAGACAGACAGATAGAAGGACACTCGTTTTCATAATAAAGATAAAACACAAAATAAAAATTACTCGAAAGTACAAAATTGTGGATATCTTCCATTATTCAAATGAGTTAAATAAATCAAAACCCACAACTGCTTTTCTATAATAACTAACGGTCTATTAAGTATAAAAAGTGTTATTTATATTTTAATCTTGACTAATAATGATAACTTACGGCAGTTGCCTTGCCATTAGCCTGGAAAATACGCGTAGACTAGTTTGAGTCCCATGGGCCAGCGTACCATTTGATAAACCTGTTTGATCAGCCGGCGCATTGATGCGATGCATTTATTGAGATGATGTGCAGTTCAGAGGTACATTATCTAATTGAAAACTGGTGTATGTATTTACTTAAGTTGAGTGGTATTTTAAAACTAATTTAGAATTAATAAGAATATATTGTGACTACGTTGATAGATAATAGAATTTAGTAAAGAGTCTTAATTAATGGCAATTCTTAAATATTAAGCAATGGGAATCTTAAAATCATTTGTCACACGAGTTCCTTATCTAGTAATTTTCGTTCGACATTAGAAATTTTCTGCTTTTTTTACTCGTTTGCAGTAAGTGGTTTCAATCATTAGTCTTTGGCGATTAACGTTTAATGTAACACACATGTTTTTCAATATGAGTCTTAATATTTTTAATATAGCTGTACAAGTTTAGGTTTAATTCTTTCTTCCATGCGGTTATAATCGGTTGCCATTTTTCTTTTTTTAAAAAGAGTTTTTATATTGGCAGCGTATAAACAGACGATTAAAAAAAACGGAAATTGAGTGCATGCGACTGAGCTTTGGAAGTCGATCGTTATTTCAGTTGCATAAGTCGATATAATTTTAGCCTTGTGATAAAAAAAATGAGCCTCAGAACTGGACTATTCTGAGTAAAACATTAACTGAAAAACTACAAATATCAAAACTGTGGAGACTATGTTTTTTTTAAAGAGCATAACCAATGTCGAGGTCACTTTCTTTCTTATTAAATATTCTAGGTAAAGCCCGTATTAAGATTTTGATGGAATCTAGGAAGGTTACGCAAATGGCGTTTATGTTGCTATGAATCCAGGATATATATTAAATATCACCTTACGAGTATAGTGTATATAAACTCATTAATTATAAGGATGCGTTTACAATTACGTGAAGCTAAACTGAGCGAAGCTCATCATTTAATCACAATAAACGTAATATCAGCTCCCCTTCAGAGACAACAGTGAAAGCAGAGTTTGGCGGACCTCTATTTATCCTTAGGGTACGTGTGGGTTAAAATAGAAGCGAGTGTAAAATGGGCAAGTTCTTCGAAAACAAAGTAATCATGTAAAAATCTTCGCCTTCTAGTAGTCAAAGAGTAATTAACTGATAGGCTCAGCGCACAAGGCTTTGCTTAATTTACTCCGTTCTGCTCCACTCCACTCCACTTCAGTGGAAACACTCGCTATTATTCATTGCTCTGTTATACTCCGCCGTGACCAATTTCGCCTCAGTCGAAAGGCAGACTAAACATAAGTGCTTATCATAATCCCATCTGCGGAGCGTATATGTTTATACATATACGTTTTACTTTTATACATTAGTTTTATAACTAATATGTAAAAGCCAATCCGTTACAAGATAATTAAATATATTTCCATTAACTTAGCCTTAACTATTAGTTTATAAGTCATGAAATTACACTTGATATTTACGTACGAGTACAATACCACTAGAATGGCATGTCTACAATTAAAGAAAACTAAGTCATTTTAAATGTATAAAAGATGTCCTAAAATATTTTTTGTAGAAAATAAACTATTCTATAAAGATCGCCAAAGGGAACTGATAAATGTATATAAAACTAGCTGGGCCTGGTGTGTTTTACCTCGCTTTGTCTTGTTCAGTATATGTAAATATTCTCTGGTATGTATACAATATTTCATAAAAGTTTCGTCGCAGTACATCGACTACTTTCAAGATGTTACGAGACTAAAGAACAGTAATTGATTTTCATATACACAATTTTTCTATTTCAAGTCACCATTGCTTCTTGTGTTAATCACTTCCAACCTGACTTTTGAAAATTGCGAGCTTATTTTTTTACAGAAAAGCTCTTGAGGGTCTTCAAAATTTATTTTATTATTACATTAATTTGAAATTAATACAACGATTGTCTTTTTGACAGAATAAAGTATAACCAATCTGAAGGGATTGTTATCGATAAAAAAATTGGAGCACCAGGACATTGGAAGTGGCACACATTAAATGAACCTCCGGTTTTACAACCCCAATTTATTGACACTTATGACAAAAGTGATGCTTGTATCGAAAAGCTTCTTGGTAAAAAAAACGCTGATAAAATGGACGCTTCGAGCAAAAATACTAAAGAACCAGACTTAGACATGATTGCTATAGAATTGGAAAACATAATGAAGGAAAAAGCTAACAAACTGCTTCAAGAGTTTAAGCCTTTCCAAATAAAAATGAAAGCACTTAAAATTAACGATCAGTTCTCTTTAAAAATTCTGGACCAGTCGAAGATTTACTTAATATTTAGAGATGGAAAGATATTTATGAAGTTGAATCTAGGAATGCTGTTGATGAGTAATGAAATTGTCGACACAGTCGCGGCAGAGTTGTTTCAAGTGGCTACACCTTACGATGTTCATCCCCCGAAGTCGCAGAGCATAGCAGACATACAAAAAATTGTAGAAAAAGCCAGAAATATTGGAAAAGTATATGGGTCCAATGAAAGGAACACTTGATATTTTCTCATGTCTTTATTAAATTTGGTTTTACTTAGTTATACATTAGTTTTTTATTTATTTTAAGGTGTTTTATGTGATTTGTTAATATTTATGCCTCTAGTTGTAAAAAAATATATGTTTATAATGGGTGTAGTATTAACAACATAAGTCTTAGTTAGATATATTTTTAGTATACAAGGTGCAGAATCATTTAAGTGTTTTATTTTAATTCATAATAAAAAAAAAAATTTAACGTTAAACTCTTATTCGCTTAAATGTCGCTGTGCCCTGCCTTTAAACCCAATTTATAGATTTTCATAGGTTATATGTTTATTTAGTGATTTTAAACAATTATTTTTAATTTTTTATTGCTTCTGTTAAACTTAAAAAATAAAGTTTGACTACGGATATTTCGCCAAATGACTTTAATATTTTGTGTTTTCTTAAATAAAATAATAAATAGTACTTTGCTATGAGACCAATCAGAGATCCTCTCTATACACCATAGGAATTTGCAGATTTTTTTAATATAATATCTACTAGCGGACCCTGCCACGCGTTGCTGTGTTATAAATTAAAATTAAAACAATCCTGTGTCCTAAGTCGGAACGAATCCAGCAAAATGAAAAAAAGAACATCAAAATCGGTTGACTAGTTTCAGAGTTTATCGCGGCCAAACACTGTGACGGGGAATTTTTATAGGTATATAAAGTTTAGAGGAAGTGTAGAGTTTATTATGAAATGCTCTAAATCTAATATTATTATCTTTTGCAGTGATGGTGTCAATAGTTCTTTTCTTTTGATGATAATTTACCGATGCTTCATATAACATAAAAAAGTTAAGCCGATTGACATTAATTAAGTATCAAACCAAAAACGTATTGCAAGGTTATAACCGTGTTATTGTCCCCGATATTCTTCTTGACTGCGATGTTCTACTTTGTTCAATATTAATTGTTTTCAGGTGTTATTGTTTTTGTTGTGAAAATTGAAATAAAAGTTTTCAATAATTTAATAATTCTACTTATACAATAATCTGCTCTTATACCTATTCTCTTTAGTACTTGTTGTTTATAGATGCATATTAGTTATTGTTATTATTATATGTTATAAATTATTAATAAATTCAATGTCGGCAGATGATATTTTTACATTGATACAAAAGAGGTCGTCCCGTCTGTTATAAAGTAGCAAAAATACCTGTACCTAGTATCCTATGCAATATTTTTTCTGTTCTGTACCAGATCTTAGTATCTTATGAACTGTCTAAAATTTCGAAATGGTCATCTAAAATTTTATATTTTTAGAGGACTTATACAAAACAACACAACTTAGTTCTTCTGTTTTGGGTTCCATTAAAAAGCATGTTACGCCGTTGCCTTTAGCTGCCTTCAATAGTATGATGGAAAATGACACATTTTTCAGCGACTGAATTATAGAGAGAAACAAAGTTAATGAAATCAATAACCTGTCTCTTGTAACAGGTAGGGCTACTTTAACATTATTGCCGAAATAATTTTATTTTATAACATAGGTAATAGGCCTGAGGATATCCTATCATTAGTACCTATGAAATTGAGAAGTTGACCGACAATTTGTAAATTTGAAATACATTATTGTATTTCAAATTCACAAAGGAGCACATTCAATGTATCGAGAGCTTACTGAGGGAGTAATGAAGCGGGAGGCCTGCTTCATTATAGGAAATAAATATCTTATTATCTTATGGAGAGATTAAAGTCAAATTGACTTTTTTTTTGATGTCGGTTAAAACAGTTCTAGTTAGCTTTATTTCCGAATTAACGCCATCTAACAGATAAAAAGGGTATTTTTTTCGTATTTTATTGTATACTAGTTGACCCAGCCACGCATTGCTGTGGCAGTAATATTATTTTTCTCAAATAAAAGTAGCCTAAGTTACTCCTTATTACATCAGCTACCTGCCAATAAAAGTCCCATCAAAATCGGTCCAGCCGTTTCAGAGATTAGCCGGAACAAACAGACAGACAGACAAAAATTGAAAAAAAAAATGTTATTTTGGTGTATGTAACGTATATATATTCATATGCATGTAGTAAAAAACGGGTACTTCAATATTAAAAACAGACACTCCAATTTTATTTATATGTATAGATAGTTCTATCAGAGTAGGTACCTAGATAAGATCTATCTCTGCTAGAGCTTTATCCCTGTTGCGAAATGTAAGAAAATGTAAATTTTTTATAGTCCGTATTTTATCTTGGTTCTATTTTAATTGTTCTGTAGCTACAGTATGTATTATATATATACACACATATTATATACTATACCTATATGTATATATATATATATATATCCACTAGATTAAGTAGTTCCACACTAGTGAGTATTCAAATTTACTAGGTGATGCAGTCGCTAAGCATAAAGCTTGCTAGCACCATATATTGGAGCGGAGCGTAAAATTAAAAAAAAAAACAATAATGTTGAGTAAATTTTTAAATTCCATAAGAAAGAAAACATTTTCATTTTTGTGTATATTAAAATTCGGGTCAATCTGGTCACAATTTGGTCCAAAATGTGTTGATTCGATTCCACACATTGCGCCATTGAAGCTGATCCATGGGAGCTTCGCTCATCATCATCATCATCATATCAGCCGTACGACGCCCACTGCTGGACATAGGCCTCCCCCAAGGATCTCCACAACGATCTGTCCTGTGCTGCCCGCATCCAGTGTTTTCCCGCGACCTTAACCAGATCGTCGGTCCTCCTCGTAGCGGGCCTACCCACTGAGCGTCGTCCGGCACGCGGTCGCCATTCGAGAACCGTTCCGCCCCAACGGCCATCGGTTCTCCGTGCTATGTGTCCTGCCCATTGCCATTTCAGCTTCGCAATTCTTTGAGCTATGTCGGCGGTTTTTGTTCTCCTACGGATCTCCTCATTTCTGATTCGATCGCGTAGGGAAACACCAAGCAACACCAGCACAACAGCACCAAGCACCGAGCTTCGCTCGCCCCGCTCCAAATATAATATCTACACTATTCCGTTTTTTTTATTAATTAGTCTTAATTTATTTAGCTAGTCGATCTCTGAGACAAGCAGGAAGTGTCATCGAGTGTCATTGCAGGCATATTATGGTTCCTCAGTAACGAATGACTCAATAGCGTGCATGGCTGTATACTTTTATTCGTCGAGACACACATTGTATTTTTAAATTCGCTAAAATTCCCATCGCAACATAATTTTTATTTCTTTTTTTAGGTATACGCTCCGTTCCAATATATGGTGCTAGCGTAGCGTTATGCATAGCGACTGCATCGCCTAGTTCTATAACCTCAGAGTAAACAGGACTGGAGTAGCCATTAGTCAATTTCTCGTACATATTTTTCTGCCATTTCTTGCGGGGGGTGAGGTTACTACTACATTCAATGCCAGCACACAGGAACAAAAACTCTTTGCGTGTTTACAAACGCACACATGCATAATACGACAAAC
The DNA here is from genome assembly GCA_927399485.1 of Calamotropha paludella. Classification (NCBI taxonomy): domain Eukaryota; kingdom Metazoa; phylum Arthropoda; class Insecta; order Lepidoptera; family Crambidae; genus Calamotropha; species Calamotropha paludella. The sequence continues at coordinate 22,626,697 of OV656803.1, read as the reverse complement.
ATATTTAAAATACACGCACACGTGCCTAAAATAGTGTGTTAACGTTCTATTCAAACACACGAATGTCATTGTGTGAGAAGTGACATGACATAGCACGAGAATATCGATATCGATAAATCAGTTTCGTTTAATGAATGAATGTATTAACTTTGCGTTAGTATTCCTACATTATGTATTAAAAATTAAATTAAATTAATGATGATATTACACGCTACAACAGTCAGTTTCGAAGGCTACAATATCCATAAAATACAAATTGAAACTTAATAGTTTATTGCATTTAAGAGATATTTACAATAGGTGTTATTATATACAAGGTCATTTTATAAACACCATCCAAATTTATATATTATATTCTTTGAAGAAAATAACGAAACAAGATTTTTTCTTTTAATATCACTCAGTACTAAAATATTAAGTTAAGCCTACACAAAGTTATCCGAGGAAAACTACCGATTGCTGTCACAGTCACGCTACGCACGGTGTTGTAGCAGATGATTACACGACCCCCGCCCCGCCCTCCCGTATTTCATTGATACATTACAATGATTTTCATAAGTTGCAAATTTAAACGAAAAAAAATAGGAACGTCAAATTGAAGAAGAGATAAGTTGATTTGTTCTTTGATTATAACAATATTAATCGATAACACTTTTAATAAATAAAAAATGAACATAAAAGTAAGCCACACCTTATGCACTTACGTCGCATTTTTTTAAATTTAATCAACTTATGTACAATAATTGGTTGGAGTAAAGCAAAGGGTGTTTCTTAACCACAGAATCTAAAAAAACACAGCGATCGCAAAGGCAATTCGCAAAAAAAAATGCTGTGCCAAAACCTTAGTACCTACCTACCTAAGTTATTTTTGTCTATTTTACACGATAGGATAAAGAAATGTATAATTAATAGTTCTAAAAATATTTTTGTGAAAAATTTCACAAGTCTTAGCCGCCCTGCACACATTTTGCTTTACTCCAACAAAATAATTAATTAAAAATCCAAACAAAATACACTTACATGAAGTTTGAAAACAATCACTTTACCTTAAAGTGTAGGTAATTTCTCTCTAAACAGTATTGCACGTTTATGAACATTGTCTTTAATTGTATTACTTGTTTTTTCACTTTGTCACTTCGTTAAATGCATATTTAAGTTCTCGAGGCTTTGGGCCTTCTTCACATAAACCCGTCGTTCAATTTCGCCCTCGATTTCAATTGCAAGTGTGAACACATTTCGTTAGGTAGATAATTATGCGACGTAAATGCGTGAACGCAACATTGTACATCGCGGAAAGCCCGCGGCTGACTGATTTCATTGCGCCGATGTAGTTACAACTTGCGCGCGCAGCTCGGTGAGGCGCTTCGGGCGGTCGGTCGTTCAACTGTAAGTACCTATTTTGCCAGTAACCAACTGTTGTAATAATTCGCTCGGACAAAATTTTTTTTTGCGGAAATTTTACCTACCAATTTTTTTTCATAAATGAAGTGTTTGAATGATATCTAATGCCTAGAAAAAATTTGGATGGTGTTTATAAAATAACCTTGTATATAGAATTTACTGTGGACCCTTTCGCGTATAACCATAATGGAAAAGAGGAACTCTGAAACATTATTTTTAACAAAGCGTATATAGTTATAATTCTCAGATTTTTACTTTGACCGATTGATTATTTGTATTTTTTTGCGATTTGCTTACATCACTTTTTGCAGGTATTTCCTTTTCAACTTATTCTTTAACCTAAAATTAATACATTTAAATGTAATAAACTAAAACTGTTAATATCTATTTGAAACATAACTAGTTATATAATAAACTAAGAGGATCATTCAAGCATAACGTTGGCACAGCATGGGCAACTAATCTTCTTCTATTGTTAGATAATTTTTGAAACTGAGACGGCTCAAAATGTATGGAAAATATAGTACTTGTTCTTGAAGATGCCCAAGATGCCCCATTACCTATTACAAGCATGAATCCATTTTTTTCGTATGCTGTATTCTTTAGGAAAACTGGATATGAAAAATTAGATGTTTCCGGGCATGTCAAAGCTTAAAGTATAAATACCAACAATTAGTATACCGCCTAGGGGCAGAGTATATTTGCCTGAACTACACATACCGATCATTTCTAATTTTAATACTGCAATACTATCTTCCAATAGCTTTCATTTATGTACAAATGACTTTTGGCACCACATACCTTACTCCTAGTATCTTGAAGTATTGCAGTTGGACAAGCCGGTTTTTAAAAAGAGCTATAAATGCTACAATATTAATAAAAAAACTTAACTTAAATGTTGACGATGACATTTAGCTATTACCATACTAAAATGTCATCAAAATCCGTCGAGTAGTTTTTGCGTGATGCGTGCTCAAACATACATACAGACAGACAAAATGTTCAAAAATTAGTGATTTCGCTTCCTCTACTCTCATTACTAGCCATTTGGTTTAAGGTGGACTTGACCTGTTTTATTCTATATCTTTACAGTTTTATTCTCGTATGTATAATATCGCAGGTAAATAGTATAATTCCGCACTTTACATACGGCGTCATCAGTTCAAAATCACATATGTTATTCTTATTTGAAATCATCATTAATACCTGGTAATAATTACTGAAACAAACTGTAATTTATCTAAGCTGTTTTTTAGTATCGTTAAGAAAAAGCATTCATTCACTCATTCATTACTCACTCGTAAAATCACAATATCGATGAAGTTGACATCACTATTGTGCAAATTAATATTGTACAAATTAATAAGGGTTGCTGATTACAAAATAAAAACAATTTGTCCTGTGGCTCGAAAAAAAATTTTGGTTTCTCGGAAATGATCGGGTGTGCTGGTTAGGCGATGGTACCCTTTTAACCGTGCTTTTTTATGAAGTCAGGGACACTGTAGGTATATACAGCATTAGTACTCTTAATGTTTATGAGCGCCGCCCAGCATGAATAAAAGGGCAAATAGTTTGATTATTATTTTAATTAATTATTTTATTTATTATTTTATATTTCCATGTTGTGTAGCAAAGAATAGGCTTCAAGCAGCCGCAAAATTGTAGGTATGTACTTAATACTGAACTAAAAATAAACACGCAACGTACATTGTTAAAACGAAATTATAATTGGTAATTAATTAATACAAAATTACAGTTATTTATTACCAACAAACTATTTCTAATTTTTGTCTTAATTAATTGAAATGCGATAATGGTCAACCCTAGGTAGTCTCGTGGGGAGTGCAGCCATGACGTCATCAAACGAACTTTAAGCGCGAAATTTGAAATTGTAGTTTGCTAAAACATGAAATTATGAATTAAATAATAATCAAAACCTAAAAATTATGCTTACAAATGAAAGGTGACGCCATCTTTTTGCATACCAGATATTTTCGATTTTTTTTTACAGTAGAAAACAGCACAGGCAGGCATTTTCGTGGGAGCTCTGCACGGTAAGACGTTCTGATTATTGTGGTTTTAAAATGGCGGCTCAACTAGTTTTATATAACGCACAGGATTCCGACGCTTGTGCATTTGGCAGAGGGGTAATGTTAGGCAAAGGCTACTCCAGTCCTGTTTACTCTGAGTCTATAACCCATTGTGGTCGTTGCGTAGATAATACAATCATTTCATATGATAGTAGGTACAATAAAATCATTCTGTGGTTTTATCACTGTTTGACTAAGAGCAAATATTTTGCTCTTTGCTGTTTAATGATGATTATTCGGATTATTTATTAAAGTTGTAATGTCAATTATTAAGGTAAGAAGTTAGATATGGAGTATAAGATATTACCAAAAATGAATAATAATAACGCTTCGAGGTACGTTTTCCGTTTATATTGTTTACATTATTAAGTTCTCATTTACTACGTAAATGAATAACTGAAAGCTAAAAGTATATCACATCCATTGTTCTGGTTTCAAGATAAGTAGTTCCTAATGTTGTTACATAAGTAAATTAGAAACTTAAAGAATCTAAATTGAAGACAAAGTAGAAAATTTGACTATTTACCAGAACAAAGATGGAGTCTCTGAGGATGTTACAAAATACTTGTTGTGAATATTGGGTACAAAAAGGGATACAAAAGGGTTTTTTGTTGGAATCCCGATAGGAGAAGAAAAGTGTTTTAATGTATTCAATATATTTTAAAATAAATAAACTTTCAATACCCTATGTTATATTTTAAATTATACGCTTCTACAAAAGTAAACTAGTAATCAATATTGTTTATTTTTGTACTTACGTGGCCATTGTATAACATCAGAATAATTGTAATTATGTTTTAGCTCTATCTTGTACCAGAACCCAAAATTCTGCAGTGAATGTAAGGGTTCTTCTGCTACGTACATTAAAAAACGCCATCAGTCGGGGTGTGACACTTGCTCGATTGCTCTTTGTAAAACAGGATCTCAAACGGTATTCATACTTTAATTTACAACATGATTATACAGCTCCAATATTACGGTATTGAGTTTAAAAGAAACCGTTCGAACATATTCTCTTGAATGGCTGTAATATCATAAAATCTCATGTGACTCTTCATACGTCATCTTAGTGCTCATTTTGCTCCGTACATCTTACCGTAGGCATTTTAACGAATACCTGGCTTTGATATTTTAATACCTATATTTAAGTTATTTTGGTTCACTGATATTGAATTTTCATAGTAATTTTAATTCGTAAATAATCGTTTTTTTTTTCGAACTATTTAGGACCAAAAAAGTTCAGCAAATACTAATAAAATCAGAAAATCGGCATTCTATTCCGAATACTGCAATGAAAATCGTGAGTATGTACAACACTACTTATTTTGTAAGTGTTTCTTGTTTAGTAGAATTAATTGACAATAAAACTCTCAATATCGGTCCTCGTTCTTAGAAACATTTATTGTTTAGCTGAAAATACTCCTACTAAATGCAAGTATAATTCTCCAAATTCTTCTCCAACCTTTCGATTTGATTTGATTATTGTCCTAATACCAGATCACGTTAGTAAATATGGTCAATATGCGGCGGTTACATTTATTTATTATTATCATGAATATTAACATGATTCACCTCTTATATATTCGTTCGCCGAAAGCAAGCAAGAATTCTTTAGCGTCGCAGTTTCCGCCTTGGGATGATTTTATAAAAACTGAACCAATGGATGTGAAAGTTTAGCTTTACGTAAAAATAAAAATGTAATTTATCTTTATTTTCCTATTCTTATTCGTTGGAATACCAATGTCCTCTATCACCTATAGGTATAATATTTTGTTTCGTCCTCACACCATCTTATACCAAGGAACGTTTGAATTCCTTCTATTCGTCATTTGCGCTTCACTTTTATTATCTAGCTGAAGGTTTAATCTGCTGAATTTAACAAATCGCAGTTTTATTGTAAATCTTTCTCGATACTGCCAGTCCAACTTGGAATACCTCTGAATAATATACCAGACAAGCTAAATTTTTTCTGCTCTTCAAAAATTTGACCAGGATTCATTATCTCACTTTTGCATAACCTCGTGTATTATTTTTAACAGTTGCGCTCTTTTTATGTCTATGTATTATAACCTATATTTTATATAAACTCAGTTTATAAATTACTTTTCTTTTCAAAAGCATTTGGTTTTATTTTTCTAACTTAAACCAAATCACTCGTTATATAAATGATTTATATCTTCATACAAAGGCCGCCTGTTAGAAATCGTTTTAAGTAGTAAGACCGCCTATCATATTACCTGGCACTCTTTTTAATTCTTTGTTATTCTTTCTTATTTGTTATTTACAAAAAGTATATTATGCATTTGTATTGTAATATAAAATAGATGAGCGTTTTCTTGAAGTAGGTAGCTGTTTATATAAATTTCATTATACTTGCAGGTCATTTAGAAACAAAATGTTATCAGTACAAGACTATACTACAAAGAGTCAGAAGTCTACTTGAAGAAATAAAAGCAATAAAGAAAAACGAAACTGTTGGTATATGTAATTTTTGTAAAAGATACAATAGCATGAGTAATTGTAAAAGATGTGAAATTATGGCCAAACAACTTGGTTTGAAAACTATTAATAATGAAGAAATTCGGGAACGGCGATTTAATTTGTGGCTTTCTAAAGTTAAAGAGTTTCTCTATACGATATTAGAAAGAGAAGTTTGTCAGCATAGACTCTATCATAAAGATGCAGTTGAAACAGACGAATTAACGAACTTATTGAATCAGTTAAAAATACCTTTAGATATTAAGAAACCCTATATTTGTCATTTTTCTTGTATGGATACTATAGAAAAATTGACAGAAAGTAAAGATATCCTTGAAGAGGTTCTGTCAAAATTTAGAACAGTAAAAGGAGAACTTCCATCTTGTACTTTAGGGGCCTTACCTTGTCCTGAAGTATGCAAACAATTTATTAAAAGAAAAACAGAAAAGCAATCAAGTAAAATAGATAACGTCCAAAATGGTATGACTACTGACAATGTTTTGACTGAGGTCGATGTAAATCTACCATTAATTGAAAAACCCACTCTTATTGACTCTGAAACAAAAGACAGCACTAAAATACAAACTATCAAGACCCATAGAAAACCTAAAAACAAAAATTATGTCAGTAATACAGGGGGTGTTAGGAGCACATCGCAGGCTAAGACTGAAAAAAGTAAGATAAAAAAAGAAAAAAATGTAAAAGCGAGCCCTACTTCTGAGGATGCATTGATGAAAATGCTGATGAAATCGTATCAAACAAAAAAAGAAAAGTCCCCGAAACCACCTAAAAAGGAAAAAGTCCCAACTATACCGAATATAGCTGAACTGCCTGTTCCAACACGTAAGACTCCAAAAAAACTTATTGAAGATGATATTATTTCTGAAAGTATTATAGAATGTGATTTGCCTAATGTTGAGCATAAAGAAATGATTAAAGCTTTAGAGATCGTACCATACGAATGTGTACTAGTCTCAGAAAAGGACTCAGTTGTCCCAATGATATATAAAGTTAAAGTAGACTTTACTGATGAGGAAAGTAATGTCAGTACAAAGAGTAGTGTGTCGCAATTAAGTGTGTCTGTGAAACCAAAAAAGAAGCCTGAATATGTGAGAGGTTTATTTATTATTGTTTTATTTTGATGAATTTTCTTTGTTATTGTGAATCGAATTGATACTTTTAGGGAGATCTTGTGAAGTCCGGGGAAAATGTTGTAAAATATATGCTGTCGAATAGAGATTTTATAGGAAAAGGTTGGACAATACTACCTACTACCAAAATGATGCGTCGGGTTAGTTGTAACACTTATTTCAGTAGTAATACTTATTATTTGGACGCATCTATTATTGTTTTATCTTTAATTACCGTTTTATATGATAATAATCAGATGAATATATATAAAATGGTGCAAGTAAGTCCGCAATCAAATTGGTTTAAAAAGTACCAACATAAAGGAGTTGTTTTGTATGACACCGGTGAAAAATTTGCTGATATTGACGAAACTGGTCACGGCCGGTGGTATTACAAAAACGGGAGGCTGGCTTTGGACTACTATGGATTGCAAGGTAGCTTATTATTTCTTAGTATAAAGCTTAGTTAAGTTTATAAGCAATAACTGTGATTACAGAACCATAAGTCAATATGAGGGGGGGTGGCACCAATCATGGACATTTAAGGAAGCTGATTTGGTTTATTTTTTTTAATTGACAACTTTTTTGAATTATATAAAATTGGATTTTTACTCCGACAGTGAAATAAATGTGGAACATATATACAGATATATAGATACAGTTGAAACATTTAAAAATTCCATGTACCTACTTAGTAAAAAGTTTTTTTTCCAGACTACTAAAACAACAGTTATGGACGACAGAAATCCAATAATGGACTACCATTCATGGACATTACTAATTATGGACACCAGTTTATAGCCATGTTATTATTATTAATGGACATCAATTGGTGAACAGTGTAGATTGTCACATGTATTGCATATTTTTCTCTCTTTCGAACTACATCTAATCCTCTCCCCATTTCTTCGGGTGTATAATTTTACTTTGGTCCCATCTAGGAGAAAATAAAGGACATCAATTATGGCTACCTCCAAATATCCAGTCATGGACACGTTGTACATTATATCAATTGCAAAATCATTATAGTACATTTATTTAGAACCACAAAACAAATACTTTAAATGTATAAAATAAAAAAAATTAAAAACGATAACTTTCACCACAAATGCGATCTTGTCATATTTGAATTAGCTCAATTCCCTTTTATTCTATTGCATTCCGATAAAATATTTATAATATATACACGTTTCAATATATATAATACCAAAAAAATTAAAACGCAAAAATATCTAGTCACCTCCTTAATGATTTTCGCAAATAAAATGGATTTTATAGTAACACGCCGAACAACCACATTTCACTCGGCCACTATTTTAAAACAAAATGGCCGAATCATGCGACGTTGTTAATATGATAGCTCAAGGGTCTCATGGATTATGATTCAGTGTTGCTCGTTAAGAAATGAAATGACAAATGCTTAATATTTTGAGAAAAAGGATGTACATAACTGGTTCAATGTCCATTATTGGTGCCGTCACCCTAGTATGATTTTTAAATACACCATGATGTTGTTCTGTATAAATAGAACCGCGCTCAGGATTTCGATATGTCGTCTATAGTTCTGGAGAAAGTGATGAATTTGGAAGAAAATCAGCAGTAACAGTTCTGGCTTCATTCGACAACCAAGGCAACGGCATTGTCTACGATAGTCATGGAAACGAAAGGTATTTCTAATCGCTTTATCATAAATCTTTTTTTCCCATATTTTGTTTCTTGTCTGACTTCGTTTAACTTTATATATTAGTAATTACTAATTAAATAACCAATAACTATCTACCTATAAACTCAGCACTCCACTTGTACTAATCAATAAGTAGTCAAGATGTATGTATTATAGCCATAAGATGTATTTCAATGTATTTTAATTTGAAGGTTGAAGTATAATCAATCTGAAGGCATCGTCATCGACGAAAAAATTGGACCACCAGGACGATGGAAATGGCATACTTTGAATGACCCTCCAGTTCTTATACCTGTCTTTATTGACACGCATGTAGACAAAGATAAATGTTTCCAGGATCTTAATTTCCGAGATGATAAATCAGAAAGTAGCAGTAAACACACGAAAGAGCCTGATATTGATATGCTTGCAATAGAACTCGAAAATTTTATGAAAGAAAAAGCCAATAAACTTTCACAAAAATTCAAGCCATTCCAAATAAAAATGAAAGCGCTTAAAATAAATGAAAAAATTTCTCTTAAAGTGTTAGACCAATCTAATATTTATTTAATGTTTAGAGATGGGCAAGTATCTGTTAAGTTGAATCTTGGTATGCTATTGATAAGTGACGAAATTGTCGACACGGACACTGCAGAAGTGGCTCAAGTAGCGACGCCATATGATAGATGGCCCCCACGATCGCAAAGCATAGCTGATATGCAGAATCTAATTGAAAAGACAAAGAATCGCAGAAAGACTTCTGCTATGTAGAAAAAAAATGTTCCCTATAAACATAGTTTTTCAAATCTTGTCGACTGCAGTTTAATTAGAAATAAAATTTGTTTTGTTTTAAGGATTACGTCATTATAAGTTTTAATTATTATGAAAGAAAAAATATTTTGTCTGGTATGTTTAAGGTTCTACCGATGCGTGTTATACCAAAATTAGTCTTACAATGCAAAAGACTTAAGTGTCATGCGTTTGTGATATAATATGTCTGGAACCAATCTCTGGTTCTTATAATAGAGTTTTTGTTCCATTATTTTAATAGATTCGATTAATTACAAAACGCATTTTTTAATTGTTTGTATTTAACCCAACCCATATGTTGTAGTCACTTGAATACAATACATTTGATATACTTATTTTAATTTCCTGAACAACCTGTAGGACAGAATGGTGATATTTGCTTAGGTGGTAACTTACCTATATTAAACTTACCAAGAAATTGTAATTGTTTTTATTTGCTGGTTACTATGTCATTTATTTATTTATTTTATGGGTATTTATTATTAGTGGTCATACTGTTCTAAAACGCATGTCTTTGCAAGGTACTTTAAAACCTAATATTATTACCTACTAACTAATAATAATTAATTTTTATTATTTTAATGGGTATTAAATAAATTAATGCGTTGATGTTCCAACAGAAAAAGATATTGTTATGCATTAGGTGCGATTGAATAAAAAACAGTGGTTATAATAAACAAGTCGTACCTTTGTCTGTGAATTAATTTCTAGTAATACTATCGATATTTAATCTTAGCTTACAAACTTATAATAATATAGTTCAGCGAAGCTCTCTTTTAGGCAACTCACAAATTTCGCTTGTCTCCCTCCTGCTACTGAACGATTCAACCGATTCGAACGAAATTTGGCATGAACAAACATGATTATAACCTGACGGACATAGGCTATGTAAAAAAAATATAGACTGTACCATGGAGGAATAATCACCGAAAGAAAAATTCAACAGTTGATCACAGCCAAACCGCTGATACTACATTGATGAAATTTGGCGCCAAAACTCACATCGTGGTCGTGACTAATGTGCAAAAAAAGTTTTGAAATCGGACATACCATCGAGGAATAATCACCCTTCAAAAATGTTATTGCTTCGCTCAGTATTTGCAAACAGCAGCATGTATTGCAGACCTAGTTTATTTATTGTATATATTGCATGAGGTTAACAGGGCAGAGGAAACTTGCTTAAAAGCAGTAGGGGAAGGGTGGCAAAAGGGATCTGTGAAAGATTTTTATTTTTATTAAAATTAGATTTTGTGTAATCAATATGAACAGTTAAAAAGAGTAGAGGTCCCAAGTAGGCGGTACCCGCGTAACCTCAAGTTTGCATAACTTCGTGCACTTAGACCTTGTACTTACTCAGTCGTGATCGCAAACCCTACGCGAAAGAATATAGCAAAAAATAGAAGAAGGCCATTTTGTGCAGTTTTGGAGTGTAAAGTAAAAATGATAGTCGAAGGACTTATTTATCAAAAAGAGGCATAATTACTACCGTAGTATCGCAGTATGACTTACCACCCAAATAAATAAAAAAAAATCATTTATGTGCCATCCATATTTCTATATAATTAAAGAGTAAATAACACAGAATGTTCATGTATATTTTTAACCTAATATCCGCGGAACGACATAGATTCAATAACAAAATGTCAGCAAAATGGCAGCTCAGATCGATATTACAAGTCAAAGAAAATGTTAAAAGACTTTAAACTTACTTACACTTTCTTTTTCGTAACGAACAACAAATTTACAGAAACGGCTCAGAATGTGTTCTCCTTGCTCACTGCACAACCTCGCTCGCCGGTAAATGACTTGTGTGGTATTTTGCACCAATGCTGGTTTTACTGATGCGGAAACAGATCTTACACGCTGCCCCATCACTAAAACTGCAACATGGTTCAAACCGCCTCGTACTCTTGGTTGACTCTTCTTTAAAATGCTGCAACACTGATTCAACCTATCTGGGATCGACTGTGCTTGGACGTCCACTTCCAGTGGATCGATGAAATGACCAGGGGGAATGTAGCCGTCTTGACATATTGAGAAAACATTGATACGAAAGAAGCCGTCGCTGTTCAACGGGGGTCTACCATCAATAAATCGTTGCCGATACAGTTCACGAGCACGATTTAGTTGCCATCTTCATGGCCTACAAATAACATCATATCGTAATATTCAGAGTTGAAAACCATTAGAAACCATTTTGTCATTATAGAAATAATGTTGGTTAAAACACGAAATAATTGTAAGATATCAATTGGAAGATTTGAAATTGACAACATAATGTTTTTTTCAACGACGATTTTTGAAGCCATTATTTCCTCTTATTGAGTTTGGAAACCTTTTTGAATGAAAACTTTAAAATCCGTTAAAGAGTACACTCTGTCTAACAATCTATTAAAACATGATTACGGGGTTTTTTGTAACACGTTGTATATCAATAACAATTATTAAGTAAACAAATCTCAAACAAAAGAAATGTCTGTTGGAAATTGTTGAAACTAATTGCTGTCAATGTGGGCACACCTGAATACAAATTAAAGAACACACTGTGTGTCAGTGTCACTCCACTTTCATTCTCCTGTCTTAAATCTGGTAATGTAAAGCAGAGTTGATACGAAAGTATCGATATTATATTTAATACTATTACAAACAAGTACCAAATCACAAAGTTAAAGTCATCAGTCTTGTATTTGATGTGTACCTACCTATGGTAACACTTGTAATTTAGTTATCAAAAGTTACAAATCATTATGCGGTTGTTTATAAGGACCTCGTATCAAAATAGATGCACTAGCGAACACCGGGAGGTTTTTGTCGATCGACATGGTATTGCAAGGTCGATAGGTCGACAACACTAGTTCCGTTATTTATAGGCGTTGTAAACCCTTGTGGCGTCATTAATATATCACTACGATCGATTGTGGATGACTAATAAGTACGTATTGCATGATGTTTAATAATACCCTATTTGTGGCGTAAGCTCTAAAGGATGCATTCGTTATATTTTAACGAAGTAGTCGGGTTCCCACCAGTTTCAAGAGTACCTAAACAAAAAAAGCGACAATGAGTCGGGTAATCCGAGTACATACATATTTAATTTATTTTTCCCAGTGAAACTTATCTAAATAACTCTGTCTCTATCTATTTATTGCCAGCGCGAACCAGTTAGGTACCTTTTATTATTAGATACACAAATAATAAAATACCTGCATTTATAAGCTTTCAAATATTAACAATATTTTATAATATACACTATACAATTTTTAATTGGTGTATAAATGTTTTTTATCGACATTAGATTTTTAAGAAACAACGTCCATGCTGCGAGCTGTAGATGTTAACGTAAAAAAGACTCCTCGTCTATTATATTACGAGGCTTCATCTTGTTTCCCCTGTCATTTTCTGGGGGTTGACGTCACTTCCGCGTGATTTAAATTCTAAATTTCCTGCGAATACCTCGAGATTTTTTCTTTATTTTAGAAGAAGAAACTAGAAAGATAAACCGATTACTAGAGCTTTGGTTATGTGGCAATTTCATAAATTTATTAAATTTTTTCAAAAGTAATTCCGTCCGAGCTTCTCTACAAAATCGTTCTTGGATATCTCAATCCTCAATCGACCCTGTATCAATTACATGGGCTACATAGACGGAAACTTCTATATGTTGAGCGCCTGGCGAGAATAAATCTTTTTTGCCTCCTGAAACTCAACTGCGACACAGGCTCATGCTGGTTTTGGCAGAGGTTGGTTTATCTTAACCTTTTTGAAATAGCTATAATTGCCTTTTATTATTCAATAAACAAAAAGTGCATTGGATTAAAATGTATGATTGTCGTTATTTTTCCGATATTCGATTATCGTAAAGAAAATGCGCAATAGAAAATCAGATATTTTCACGATACTCGTATGTAACAGAACAATAATATACGTGTGGTTATATTATGGCCTGCAGAGGCGCTAGTGTCAACAGTATATCTTTTTTTAGACTGATATGAATTTCAATATTGGTCACCGTGTCATAAAGAGGTTTGACGCATAGTAACGCCGCCAGGTCTCCGGTGGCAGTGACCGTAGTTACGTATGATATTGATAGGCATATATTGATGCAATAATTTTTCAATGGAGTTGAGTTGCTTTGAATTTGGAAGAGGTCATCGCAAGTAACCTTTTCCTTTTAAATGTCATGTTTCCTTGTATCTGGTTTTAGGAATTTAAATTTGCTAAGAGAAGAAACAAAGACAAAATTGGTCTGTTTACAGAATCTTCAATTGGGCAAAGTGCCTGTTTGCCCAATTCAAGATCGTAAACCCATAAAGAAAGAGTATAGGGTTACATTGAAACAGCTTGTTTAAGATTGGAAGCAGCATTACCACTTTTTTTCAACATATTGGCACTATGGCACATCAATATCAAGACATTCAAAACATAAAGAAAAAATTAACAATCAATGACATTCTGATGATAATCAGTGAAGATTATTGCTGCAAGTATATGAGGAAATTCAAACTGTCCGCTTCAGTAGAGGAAGGCAGTAGATAACATATGTATGTACTTTACTTGCACAGTATTAAAGCAGTCAAACCTGTATCTTTTGTTCTCTATCTAGCAACAATAGACGTGAATGTAAAATCCATATTTGATTTTGATTAAGACAAAACATTTACCTTTTTTCCGGTTACATAAATGTTGAGTAATAAGCCTGTTATCAATATAAAAATAAATTCATGTTTGAAATGGTGTGCCGCCATCTAAAAGATCACTATCAAGAAATCACACTACTTTTTATACTATTTTAAAACCGAGCATGGTAAGGGCGCGCCTGACGGTATCGGTGAAATCCTGAAACAGACAGCTGATAAAGTCGTAGCAGAGGGTAATGATATCGTAGACCTAAATTCATTGAAACCTATCCTTCATTCAGATATCATTCTATTTTATTATTTGAAGTTACCGCAGCAGATATTTCAGTAATTGACTGAACAGTCCAGGGCTATTCCTACATTTCCTATATTAATGGTTCAATCGACCAAATCTCTATTGATCAATTGTTTAGTCGTTCAAATAAAGAATGGCCAATAGTTTTCTTGGCTTTATTGTTTTTTAGTTGTTAAAGGGCCTAATGATTTTCTGCCAAATATAAATTTTTAAGATCCTTTTATTATACCTCAAGCTGTAAAGATACAGCTTTTGACATGTAAACAATTATATCAAAAATTGGTAAAAAAAATGGTTCTTGGTTTTTCCCAAAAGTAGTGTGTATGACAATCAAAATATCCAGAAGCAATATTCTGTTGTATCAGTCTGAACAAATCTAAAAAAAAATCCAATTTAAAAACAAAAACGTTGAATATGTAATTAAATATTTCCATGTGTGTAAAACGGGAGCTTCAATATGACCTTCAGTGTCGAAAATTGATGTCATCATTTTTAAATATTAGTAAGTTTCATTTTTCGTTCAATTTCTCACGATTATTGTCAAGAAAATTCATACAAATATCTTTACAGCTCTCGATATCGAATTTCTATTGCGCGATATTCGCGCGATTCTTGTACTCAGAAACCCCTTTTGTGATCATGCATTTACACTGTTCCTCGTAGACCAAAGAGTTTGAAATCACTATGGTTTCCGTAGACTAAGTACTACTTGCAAAATAGACTGATAACGTTCAGATAAATAATACTACTTGGTGTTACAAAATAATAGCCGTATGGCACGCAAACACGACGGTTAATGTTCCATTATTACTTTTGCATCGCGTTAATTATTTATAAGTCTCACGTATCATGTCTGTCCTTGTGCCGCCCCTCTCGAAAGGGGCGCCTCCCGGGTACAAGCCAACCAAAGTGGTGTTTACTCAGTACGAGTCTGATATGACTTCGAAGCCGTGCCGGAGTATGGAGTATCCGTAGAGGATTCACCACCTCCCTTCCCCGCATCTGGAGAGTGTCCAAGTTGCCAGGGGGCGCAAAAAAAGTCTTTTATCTGACGGCACAGATGCTTTCTTTGTTTCAAATTGTTTTTATTTTTTTTCTTAAGGTAAAGGTTTATTTACCATTAGTAAAACATAAGAACATTTGGAAGTCAGGTATATTTTTTTTGTAAGAGCTCCACGATTTTTAGATAGGATAGCGCTAACTAACAACAACTACCAAAGTGCTTAGGGTTCATTCCAACGTATAAAGAAGTTCGAAACAATCTTTCGGTCGCTTCTTATACCTAATCTTTGTATAGTTACTTGACCTACACATGCGCTAACTCACTGCTTTTCACAAAAGCGTTTGAACTGCAATAACCGTAGATAAGATTGTCATGGCGTGCTTTACTCCTATTAATTTAGGCTAGAAAAGTAGTTACCTCAATATGATTAATGAAAGTTGACATTTAAAAAAAAAAACATTTATTTGTATGTCATACTTAGGTTTTCGATCATTATCAACACAGTTGAAAATTACAGTTCGTACATTTTGAATAGTTAAGCATATTTTTTGAGAATAAGTACGTTTCAATGTTTTATATGAATAGGTAATTCATTAGTTGGGGTAGGTACAGGCACTATATTGTATATGTTGTTTTAATTAGGATGTCAGTGTCAGACAAAAAAACGTTGTAACAAGTAGGGACACAATATCGAAACCAAAAGTTCTTCTAACAAAAGCATCTAATGAGTAAATATATCGAAACTATCAATATGAGTAGCATCGGTTGATATACACTCGAGAGCAATGAATCCGGGTCACTTAAAGAATGTTAAAAATCTCGGAAACTAAAAATGATAGGTTAATGCAATAAATTGTATTTAATAGACAATGTAATACTCCTTAAATGAAAGTAAAAAAAATATGAGTTGGTGACTCATGCTTTCTTTGTTTCAAATTGTTTTTATTTTTTTTCTTAAGGTAAAGATAAAAAAAAAATATGAATCACCATACATTTTATTAACACAAAATTACATAAAGAAAAAAACTGCTGATCTCTCCTTAAAACAAAAATAGGAAACATGAAATGTTTGAACTTTATTACGATTTTCTTGAATTTTAATACTTCGTATTGCCTCCTCGTGCTTCCATTACTGCGTTTACGCGGTTTGGCATGCTGTACACCAAGTTCCTTATACGATTTTGGGGAATATTCTCCCATTCCTCTGTGAGAGCAATTTTGAGCTCACGAAGCGTGATTGGGGGAGGGTTTCGTTGTTTTACGCATCTGCCTAGCTCGTCCCAAGCATGCTCGATCGGGTTGATATCCGGGCTGCGCGCTGGCCACTCCATACGAGTAATGTTCATCTCTTGAAGGTAGTCATTCACAATCCTACCTGTATGAGGTCGGGCATTGTCATGCATAAATATAGCATCCTCACCTAAATTGACCATAAATGGACCAACGTGATCATTGAGGATTTCTTCCACATATCTTACGCTAGTTAAAGAGCCGTTTTCTATGATCACCAGCTCTGTGCGACTTTCAGAAGAAATTCCGGCCCACACAAGTACAGACCCACCACCGTAGGCTACTTTTTCTTCGATGCATGCTTGCTTGAATCTTTCCCCTGGTCTTCGATACACTCTGTGTCTTCCATCGTGCTTGTAGAGCATAAATTTTGATTCGTCGGAGAACATAACTTTTGACCAATCTTCAATACTCCAATTTACGTGGCTCTGGGCATATCTTAGTCTTGAAATACGATGCCCACGCTCCAGTTTAGGGCCGTTTGCAGGTCTAAGGGGTTTTAAGTTAGATTCAGCAAGCCGACGTCTTACTGTCCATGCACTTGGGTTACTTCCTCCGAGGCGTCGAAACTGATTGGTGAGTTCAGTTCCTGTGAGAAAGCGATTTCGAAGCATGGTGTTCACCAAGTATCGGTCTTCTCGTGCTGTGGTACACCTGGTTCTGCCCGTTCCTGGTCTGCGTAGGTTAGAACCAGTTTCTTCGTAACGTCGGAGAACTCTTTGTACTGTTGACAGCGACACACCGACAGTCCTGGCTGTATCGCGCTGACTCCGGCCGGTTTCCAGCATTGTAAGTATTCTGGTGCATTCTTCAGGCGTAAGCGACATAATTTCAGCTTGAATAGTGAATATAGAGCACTATCAACATGGTTTATGTACCCACATAAATGACAGATTACAAACAAAAGCAAAACCAAATGCTGTAATTTCGTAGTTCCATCTTCGAAAGTGGCCCTTTTTCAAATTTGATTTTTTTATGATATAACTTTACAATAACTAAGAAGTTTTAATACCTTCATTTAAGGAGTATTACATTGTCTATTAAATACAATTTATTGCATTAACCTAGCATTTTTAGTTTCCGAGATTTTTAGGATTCCTTAAGTGACCCGGATTCATTGCTCTCGAGTGTATTTAGATTCTGGTTGCATGCATCTGAATCTCTCTGAATGTAATAAACTGGTATTAATACATCAATAACGTTATAGTAGCAACTAGCCAAAACTGGAAAAATTTATTCTGCCTTTGTTTCGTGTCAACCTACAATTTACAGCGTTGATAAATTAATAAAAACCTCCGTGTTCAGGTAGTTTAAAAATAGCTTAATATATTCCTTGTTCTAATTATATATGTATATTTTGGCGATCGGTTATGTGGTATATAAGTTATATTTTGCAGCTCCATTTAATAGCTACATACAGCAACAAAGTTGATAGCTTAAAATATTATAGTGGCAAAGTGCAATAGCTTTAAGACCTTCTTAAAAAATGCATGCGTTTGCCAATGTTAATTTTAATTTAAGTTAGTGATTCGTCAAAATATAATGAATATTTTAGGAATGGATAGATGGTGCGTCTCAGGTTAGACGATCAATCAAACAATTATTTATATTATAAAGATCTACGTCAAGTAATTCGCTCACATTATAACTTAAAATACTTGCTATTTGGTATAATTTGTTAAATGGACAGAGAGGAATGATTAAAATACGTTTTATTTATATAATAAACGTTTGTTTCACATAAAATATGTTAAATACAATGTTACCATATTAATTTACATCAATTAATTTACAGATTACAAATCAGATACAGTTATGCTAATTATTGTAATATGGACAACAGCAAGTTGTTATACATATACCTATTATACAACGTAAAAGTTACTCCACGAGATTAAAGTTTGATAAATAGCCTTTAAGTTGAATGTATATGTTTTTTTTAATTGGAACTAATTTATTAAACTTATTGAAATTTAAAACAAATCACAGAAGCTGGACCAATAATTGGAGCGGAGCGAGCGAAGCTCCCATGGATCAGCAGATCAAATTCAATGGCGCAATGTCTGTTACGCCATAACTTCCCGAGTTCTTAACCGATTTAAGTATTTTTGTGTGGAATCGAATCGACAGGTTTAGGACCAGATTGTGACGGAGAGAGACGGAGACCCGAATTTTGAAATTCGCAAAAATTCCCATCGAAAAAAAATCTTTTTTAATTTTTTAGGTATTACGCTCCGCTCCAATATATGGTGCTAGCGTTGCTTTATGCTTAGCGACTGCATCGCCTAGTATAAAAATGAATTGTGCTATACTTAACCAATAACAGTGAATTAAATGTTGGGAAATTATTAGAAAAAAAAATCAATTACCCACAAAAGTATATACGTAAGACTATAGTAATCTCTTAAAAATATTAACAGTTAGGACATTTACATACTTCATGAATTATAATTTTATACGATTATAATCAATAATTATATAATTAGAGATTTTTTAACTTGATAACTACACCACTTTATGATATGTTTTTCTTTAGAACAGTAATCATTAATAACTACTATTTTTTTTTAATTGATACATTTTATTTACTTTCACATTCATTGTATAATATTTTGCCATTATATAAACTTAATCAAAATTTTCTACTTCTTTGATAATCATGAACATTTACATACATTTTTCTTAATATAAGTATTTAAATATACGAATATAACTTCTTACAGAAGATCTAAAGACAAAATATTGTCTTCTTCTTTAATATCTAAACATTCAAAAGTAATTCAACATCAATAGTTTTCTAAAAAATTCATATATCCATTAATTTTTGATTAATAAAAAATTACCTTTTTTATATATGAATATATTATACTATTTTTACAGTTTAAGAGCAATGTTTCAAATACACATCAACAAAGTCGCATTATAATGGTCGCTTCAAGTTAATGATTTATATTTTTGGGCGATTTACGGCAGTTTCCTATGTATAACTAATCTACACTCACAGTAAGAAACAGAACTACCTACTTTTATTTAGTTGGTGATAATCGTCGACCATCATAACACCAGTGAAAAGATATTGTTCAAAAATGTAGTAAACATATAGGGCTCTAGAATATGTTTATTGTATTTTTGGAACATACTTTTGGAACGTTTGCATCTTTATAAACTATTGTTTAATAATTTAAAAATGTATTGTATTTCTATATCCTATTAGTATATTCATATATTATATTACTCATTGGTACAATAAAAATTATTACTACAAATGTCCTTTTAAAAAACCATGTATTGTAGTACATTTATTTTTCAGATCACGTGGAGATTATATGTTTATAATAGTATAATGTTATCGTATATATATAACACACGCAATACATTTCCACCAGATATCGTCCTTTGTTGTAAAAGGTTTAGGAACGTTACGTGTGCTATAACCATGCGATGTTTAAAACGCTCCTCTTAAAAGGAGACATATTTTGTAGGAAAAATTGTAACCAAATCGCCAAGATCACCACAACATGTCATGTACACCTTTTTTGACTAAATTAGAAAAGCCTTTTTGAGTGAGAAGCAAACTTAATTTTATATAAATGAGTAGCTTCTAGTAGATTGTATGTATTAATTATCGAACGGACGTTTTATTATAAAAAACTAAATGTTCATAATAACCACAACGTTTCGATGCATCGGCGCGTGCGTATGGTACGCACTTTCTTGTAATGTAATTTAACTTTAAAAGTTGTTTACTAATCGATTTAAATTGATATTATTTCAATGCTCCCTTCTTTGAAAAAAGAAAAGAATTAAAATTTAAATATTTTTTTACTTAAATTGTATTAATCGTAATAGGCTTGCGGACAACCTAACAAACGGACATTAGAACTGGTCTTATAGTACATCAAAATATGTATATACTACTTACGTTCGTTATTGATTTAACTATTTGGCTGACAAAAAGCGTTCAGTAACTAAATACGTAACGTTTATGCTAGGTAACTAGCCTTCATATTTTTCGTAAAATAGATCCCTAATGTTTCACAAATTGTAGGTACTAGTGTTTGAATATATTTTTTATTTATTTAATTTGGACCTCTTATAAAAATATATGTCTTGTTTTTTACCAAATCACAATCCACAGCCATCACGCATTGATATTTTATATACATAATCTTATATCAAGAGACTCTCCTGTTGTAATTATTTATTAATTCCAGTAATATAATTTTATTTTTCCTTTATGTATCTTTATACTTAATTTTCGGGGTTGTACTATCCAGAGTTATATACTAAACAGATAAAATAAATACTACTGACTAAATAAGATATATGAGACTATATAATAACATTTTGCTACTTGGTTACCTATCCTTAGTTATAGACAACAGAAACAACAATATGTATTGATTA
Organism: Calamotropha paludella; assembly: GCA_927399485.1. Lineage (NCBI taxonomy): Eukaryota > Metazoa > Arthropoda > Insecta > Lepidoptera > Crambidae > Calamotropha > Calamotropha paludella. Next base: position 22,605,493 of record OV656803.1, on the reverse strand, counting down.
TAATTATTATTAAATTACTAATATATTATTGATTATTCTTTTTTACACCGAAGATGTTAAAAGACATTTATATATTATAAACTGTTGTTTTACATCTCAAAAATGAAAGCTGAAGTTTAGGCGGCCTCTTTTGCTTTTATGAAATATGTCAGTAGATCAATGGGTAGAGGAAACACGATGGTAGAATTCTTCTCAGCGGAGATGGTATTGAGAGTCTGTGAATAAATTTTAGTAACAGAATATTATTATAAAACTATTAAAAATCGTTTTCTAGTGAAAAAAGAGAAAATATCGTTTTTCATCACTTGACTACCCTTTTCAAATAAATTACAATTCCATTAGGAGAATTTATAACATTTTCTGTTTCCTGCTGCTTAAGTTAAAGAGAATAAAACTTTACCTGCAGATAGCGGAGTTGTAAGGCTGCCGGGCTATCTCCAATGACTTCAGAAGCCTCACGTAATGCCCTGGAGGCCTTCTGCTCCCCTTCTGCTGCGATGACCTTCGCGCGGGCCTCACGGGCTGCTTCAGCTTCGGCAGCCATAGCCCGTTGTAGCTGTACCGGGAGTCGAACGTCCTTGCTGTTGATTGTACATAAGACCCAATAGCAATAACTTTATTTTTATAGTTCTTAAATACAACGCATTACCAAACTATTAAGCGATCTGTGACCTAATCCACATTTATTAAGTAATCTGTGACCTAACCCACATTTAAACTAAACCCCTTTTTTCCGGATTCACGATGCGCTTATTCTTGATTCTATATATTAGGTCCTTACAAAGGAAAGTGGCGTTTTATTGTTTTTTTTGTTAAATATTTTTCTTTGTTTAAAGTATGCATCATTATTATCTATGCACTTTTTCCATCGCATAGGTAGTCATTGATACCTATATTAAAAAAAAAACCATTGGGGTGAGAATCAACAAACTCTCTAAGCGCGGTTTGGACTGCCACATCGGAGTTAAATTTATTTTATTCTTCGGAGTAAAGTTATTCCAATTCCGGAAAAATGGTAATCTATTGAAGCAAGGTCCGTGGAGTACGATGGATGTCGCAAACATTCCGATTGCACTTACACGTAACTTTTTCTGCGTCCAGTTGATCCACTGGTTCTCCGGGGTTCAGCCATTGTGCCTAGTGCTTACGGTAATCATATAGGATCCACTTTTTATCAAATGTAATGATCAGATTTAAAATCCCTTCATTATTGTGTTGATTGAGTAATGTATCAGCAGCAGTCGACTCATGTTAGCTGCTTTGATTCACTCAATTCATGAGGTACACACAGTGCCGGATTAAGGTCGCCTGGGGCCTCTAGGCACTTTATGTTTGGGGGCCCCCTTATACAAACAATGTGTCCCGTCACCAGTGTCGGAGCCTTTTATGGTGTGAAATATAGCATTTTTTATCGACAAATCGCCCCTCAAATTTTGTGGAATACTCATTTCTTGAGTGAATAAATACAAAATCAGAAAATATTTTATAAATAAAAATTTAATATTTACATTTTTTTTTATATTTTTACATTTTGGGGCTCCTTCTACACCGGGGCCCCTAGGCACGTGCCTAGTGTGCCTAGGGGGTAATCCGCCACTGGGTACACACCTTTCAAGCTTTTTTAAGTTTTCCGATTTGCTTTATGTGGATTAAAACTGTTTTGTCACTCACACCGAAGACTGCAATTCTCTGAAAAACTGAAAACTCTGAAGTGGTTTGTAATGGATCCGCTTCCAAAATTACAAAAATGAAAACGTTGAACCAAAAACGTACCGAGTTTTCTTTTGCGACAACACTGCCATACACATCATCATCATAGTGCTACGGTAGAACTAGTACTCGTAAATAAAGCGATATTTCATGTTTTCCATTGTGTGATATGAGCGACGCCATAGAAAATACTTATCAGTAAAAATCAAATTAATGACTGTTTTCGAAACTCAAATATACTAGTTAAATGTATTTATAAATTTAAATTTGCTATTCCTAACCAAAGAGGAGATATTTCAGATCCAAGTGACCAGTACGACAAAACGCCAATTTCATATGTAAGGACCTAATATTTATCCTAGCGTTTTGACTCCTTTGCACTTTTTATATGTACACTGTTTTAAGCGGTCGTGGAATGTGCCCGGATCCGGTAAAAGTGGTTTTATTAATTTAAGTAATGCTAACATTGTATTCATGATAAAAATACGTTAAGGAGGTTAAACTTATAATATGCCTTGTAAATACAACAATTCTTAGTGCCGACAAAATATCAATTAAGTATTGCTTTTGTTAAACAAAATTGTTTAGTTAACAATAAAATTAAACATCGTTAAATATCAAGTAATAATAAAATAAGGTGGCATATTTATGTTTATTATCAAATTAGGCGCTCGATGTTCACTAAATGTAATGAACTAGGGAGATATACGTTAAAAGGCATAAATTAAAATACATTGCAGGTTAGGCAAGGTTGAGGCCACCTTGGGCGAGACGAGGGAAGTCCTCGGCAGGATGGCGACTGCGGGACCCCTCCAGGAATTACTCCTGGAGGTTTCTGGCAGCTAAGCTGCCCGCTGGGCACGTAATGGGGGCCAGAAATTGTCGGCCGCTAAAAGTGGGAGTAAAACCGGTACCGGGTGGAACCAGGCGATATAGGCGGCCGACGACGGCGCACCGGAGGGTCGAATGTCTCCCTAAGGGGCGACCAACGCACACTTGTCCCAGCATTGGCCAGCGTAGCCTCCTGCCCCGGGCGAGGCTAGTCGGCGGAGGACCGGGTGACTGCCAAAAACGGCCCCACCGGATTGCAACAGAGCTGAGGGCACATCGTGTAGTTTTTAGTGGGTAGGCCTCCAAGCCTTCATCGGGCACTAGGCCGGTGTTGGCATGGAGGAGAGTCCCACATAACGTCCACCGTGCTGCCCGGCGGCGTATGCGTAACGCATTTTCTACACGTAAAAAAGGTACCTGCTTCAAAAGAAACTTCTTATCCGATTCCAAACTAAATAAAATTATAAAAATATTTAGAAAGTAAAATTAATCCAGCTGAGTTGATGGAAACCGAAACAATTTTTTTAATAAGAAAAGACATAAGAAAACGGTTTTGTCCTAAGTGACGGACTCACAGACAACGCACAGCTTAACCTCTGAACCTAGAGATTTTAAAATTTGGAGGGTATATTTATTAAAGGGTGTGTATATTCGTTCTTAAATACTCCTTTTAAACCTGTAAAGAGATGAAATAGGGGATTAGATGTTAATAACAGATTTCCAAAATCTGTTATTTTCAAAGTATGATACCTGAAATTTAATACACAAGCTCCATGTAAAAGATAAATGTACAAGGGCGTCAGCGTTAAAGAAAAATTCTACACTTAAGGGGATGAAAAAAGGTTTTGACGTTAGGATCGTGAAACAAAATAGGTACTAAATCTGATGATAAGAAATAAACGTGCGTTAATTTCAGTTTTTGGAAATAATACCCCTAAGTAGGAGGAACAGGAGTTCTTTTTTCAATAGGTCTGCCATTAAAAGTTCACAAGAATAACAAAAAAATTTAAATGGGAATTATTAAATCAACCAATCTAATAGAATCATAAATTTATATAAAAAACGTGTATATAAGTTCATTTCTTGAAACTTAGGATATTTTTTTTAATACGATATGATATACAGGCTCCTGAATTATAGCTTCTGTGTTTTAGAAAATTCTACCCTAAAAGGTAATATTTATTAAAGTATATAGAAGCGAGAAAACAAGCTATATATTTCATCAGTTCTGGAAATTTAACGTTTTAGAGAATTGTACCCCTAAGAAAATAAATAAAGGGTATTATTTTAACCGGTAACTTGTCTGGTAAGATTTATGTCTCTGACTTTATAATCAAGGACCGTCTTTATGAGAGAAAAGATTTTAATTTGAATGTATTCACTAATAACATTTTATTATTTATTTGGGCAGTCTGTTTGGGAAGGAGCAAATATTTTATTCGAACTCAAAAGGTATAAAAGAGGCCAAGGATTTTGTGTTAACAAGACTGCAAAAAAATGGCAGATTTTGTACCTTTTTATCGGGGTATAGTGAGGCCAAATGGAAGGATAAAGAAGTTTCTATCTTCTATCACGTTGTTGTCGAATTTTTGTCATCGCAAATAATAAGCAACGACATTTTATATCAATATTATCATTGACCTAATATTTTCTCATTATTATACTTAAATACACATTTAATTGGAGAACCATGGATCATCTCCCATGGATCAGCTTCAATGGCGCAATGTCTGTTACGCCATAACTTCCCGAGTTCTTAATCGATTTTAATATTTTCTGTGTGTAATCGAATCAACAGGTTTAGGACCAGAATGTGAAATTCGCAAAAATCAACATCGAAGCAAAAAAAATGTTTTTTTTAGGTATTACGATCCGCTCTAATATATGGTGCAAGCGTATGCTTAGCGACTGCATCGCCTAGTTATACAATAAGATTAAATCGCTTGCAATTTTAAACCCTCAAAATGTTTGAGATGTTAACAATAATTGTACCTAACTTACATATAATTTAGTGATTATCACTATTTTCTATTCCGTGTCACGAACACGGGATACAACTGCATTGTTTTGGTCGCTTGGCTCTAAACTACGCTTCTGTGCCGTCTCATGATAATAAATTGCGTTGTCATTTATGGATAGAGAAATCCCCGACTATGCTATAAGCTTCTATCATGAAAAATGGTCTTTCTCAGTTTATATATTGATAGCAAGATATACCTACAATAGCCAGGCACTTACTTCAGTTAATCAAAAAAAAAAGGGCATTTCAAAAAGAAAATTGGATTTAGTTTTTCATGGGGAATGTAATCTTTAAAGCTAAAGTTGGTTCAAGCTTGAGAGCAGATAATCTGATTGTGCCTCTTTTATCTTATAATAGGCTAAATAAGGTCTCATGGAAATAAAGGAAACGCGTCCGACAAAATAACAACTGCAAAAGTTTTATGCGTGACAACGCTCCTTATTTTTAAAACCTACACATAATAATAATTTAATATATCTAAGGATAGATCTGGACACTATTATTTGTCACTTAATATCTTTTAACCTTGTAAAAGGTTGCTCTGACAACCTTAATCGATAAAAAATCGAATTCTAAAAATGATTTTATTATTAAAAGCCGCATATTTCCGTAACTATTTTAAAAATCTTAATGTCGTCTATTACCTATTAAGTAAAGTCCAAAAGTGTTTTAGGTGCAGTTACATCAACACTCTATTTTTGACATATTTATTGAAATTAGAGGTAAAATAAAATGTTTGTTCCATAACGCATAATTTATTAACCTATTTAATTTAATATTTAATACAAAACAAGTAATATTTTCGTTAAGAAACATACGTAAGAGAGGGTCATTATCCAAATATTTCCGGATAGTCACTATAAAGGTAATTAAAATTAAAAATGCAGTCTTAAATGAATCTATTTGGGAACTGTAATTTTTTATTGATTGATTATTGTCAACATACTAAATTCTCACATTTTCTCAATTAAACTTGAACTCTGACTTCATGTCCACGGAAGATGAAAATCGGTTGGAGAATGTTTACAATTTTCTAAAGTTTGTTTGTTGTACAACCACATATCACAAACCAATTTTGTACATAAAATAAAACTGTGTCTTTTAAATAATAATAAGCTATAGCATTTTGTTAATTACATTCATATAACTAAGCCGTTTACTTAAAATGATCTTACATTTTTTAAATTGATATTTTAGACCTTTTACTTTCGTATTGAAATAAAATAAGATCACGTACCCAACTGCAGACTTATAAACCAAGGACAGTTTGGGGAACGAAGCAAATCGTATGTATTTGCATGGTGTCGTATTCTATGATTTTTTCTCGAATTAAAAAGTTATAACTACTTACATTTCAACGCGTTCCACTTTGATGCCCCAAGCTTCGGTAGCTTCATCTAGGGATAATTGCATGTTTCCTGAAATAGTCTCCCTCTCGCTCAAGATCTCATGCAGTGGCCTGGTCCCCATGGTGTTGCGCAGGGTGGTCTGCGCCAGGAGTCGGGTGGAGTGGTGGGCGTTCTCAACGTTGGCGATCGATATTGTGGCGTTGTGGACACGGTAATATACCACAGCGTCTACTGATACGGTGACAGAGTCCTTTGTTAATACCTGGGACAAATAATGATAATAGTAAACAGGCTACATGAAGGTTATTACTTAAAACTTAATGTGTTATAAAGGCTATTGCTAATAGGTATCTATTGCTGTTGCTACCTGCTGCCAGCCTTCGGAAATTCTTATTAGAGCGCAGATTTAATTAGCATTCCACTTCAAGACTGTTGTTTATAGCAATATAGCAATGTTTATAGACCGTCAGTAACGCCGTTAAAGAGTTTAGCAGAAGTGCTGCTTTATTTCTAAATAACATTTTTTTAGCATAAAAATTGTATAGGTACTGGGTTTGGTCGTGATTGTATCAAGTCACTGCGATCATTTCTTGTGCGGTGGCTCCTTCTGTATGGAATTCCGACTACATAACATCCGAATGAAATACGTAATTCCACAAGTCGTGTCAATCCCAGTACATTTACATGTAAAATCTATTGAACGGAATTTATTCATTTATCGGCATTTATTTTAATGAAGGCAAGTGACGCGTGCTGTCACCTTGACTCTAATAGGTCTCTGGTGCCAACGTGAACGAGGATCACAACCCTCGTTCGCGATAGCGGAACAAGATATGGGATGGATTAATTTGGCTTCATAATTATATGTTTGGGCTCGTGTGCTGTTTTTCCAATCCATGCACGACTTTAACATTGTTTGTGCGTAAATTATTCTACCTTAGATCATTATACACTATTTATTCTGTATGACCCAACTCGGAAGCTCTAAATAGTTTACCTACCAATATTTTGTTGCCGAAAAACCGTTTCGCCGAAGTATATTTTTTAATATCTCAAAATACTGAACTATGTAGGTAGTCATTTCACTTAAAAGTATCAATTATACAATATATTTATTAGAAATATAGAATAACTAGGTCTGCAATGCATGCTACTGTTTGCAAATACTGAGCGAAGCACTACTTTTCACATTTGAAATTGAAAAATTCTATTTTGCACGTGAACTTTTTTTCAATGGTTTTGAATTAGATTTTTGAAGAGTGATTATTCCTCGATGGTATGTCCGATTTCAAAACTTTTTTTGCACATTAGTCACTACCACGATGTGAGTGTTGGCGCTAAATTTCATCAATGTAGTCTCAGCGGTTTGGCAGTGGTCAGCTTTTGAATTTTTCTTTCGGTGATTACTCCTCCATGGTAAAGTCTATATTTTTTTTATATAGCCTATGTCCGTCAGGTTATAATCATGTATGTTCATGCCAAAATTCGTTCGAATCGGTTGAACTGTTAAGTAGCAGGAGGGAGACAAGCGAAATTTGTGACTTGCCTAAAAGAGAGCTTCGCTCAATAATTTTAAATTATTATAGACAAGTTACGTTGATAATATACACAAATTAAACTTTTCGTTAAAAAGTACGGATCAATGGAAAGATCTATCGTGAATTGCTGCCAAGATATAGTATGAGCTATTATTAAGTATTTTAAGTTTTGATTTCCTCATTGCTAAAACATATTTAATATTTTTTCTTTAATACAACTCCTTAAATCTGTTCCTCATATATTATATTGTGATCACTATTAGTAGATACCTTACTATGTTTAGTGTAGTCGGCCTTGCAAGTATTAATTTCTTTTATTTTTACTTGACATGATTGTCTGCGTGAACACCAAGCATTTAGTAACTTTGCTGCTACGAGTCCACTATATATCATTAATCGATACAATATATTGACTCACTAATGCTTGTCACCAGGTCAATCGAAGGCCGTTTAAAATCGTTTTTATAAACATAATAAACGATTGTTGTTGATTAATTATGTTGATATACATTGTTTTCTTCAAGATTCCGAATAAATGTCAGTGTGGCGGGCAGAAGGATCAGACCTATTATCATTTTACCAATGAGCTTGATATTTAAGTAAAGGTTTAACGTTGGAATTATAATGGGAAAAATAATAATTTCCCTTGAATCGTTTTGTCCAATATATCAACTAATTCTTTCTTTTCTTAACAATTTGCAGTATATTATTTAAAAAGGCGTTGGGTAGGTACCCAAAAAAGAGGAAAAGGATGATATAGGTATATCATCCTTTTTTTCTTTTCATAAAAAATAAAGATATGAATTTATATTACATTATGTAAGTACTCTGTTGTTTCAGCTGACCACAATGATTACTTTTTAGGTATTTAGTGCATCTATAGGTTGGTATCGTGGAACTAAATAACTGGAAAGCATTATCTAGTAATTATCAAGTTGCATTTTCATTATGTTGATGTTCTTTTTCCTATTCACTCTACTTCAATCACATTTGGAAGTGGTTGTGATATCGACAACGATTGGTGGACCTAAGCAAACATGTAAACTTATAGTTCAACGTAACAGAGTACAATATCGAAATGGGTTATTGTGGATATGAGTTTTCATCAAAGTTATATTTTAAAATATTTTATTACATATGTTCTTTAGTTGCTTACTACAATATAGTTTACTTACTACAATATAGTTTACTTACTTCCTGTGGTGGAACGTCGTAGGTGCGTGTACGTAGGTCGACTCGAGCATAGGTGTCAATGCAGGGTAAAATGAAAAAAATGCCTAAAATATAATTATTAAAATTATTAATATTCATTTCTAACACCAAAGAATAAATGGCAGCCCTGAAAATAGTAACGATTTTTATTTTGACGCTTTCAACTTTCTCTCTGTTCCTGATAATTTTAATATAATGAAAACTCATTACTTTTCAAAAATGTAATTACAAAAAATAAGTTTGAGGCGGCAATCGAACGCACATTTGTACCGTACAGTATCGCTACCGTACCAGATTTTGCATTATTAATGTATGGCTATATAATACTGCACTAACAATTCTATGTCGCTATTAAACTTTGTTTTTTACAATCCCTCAGGGATTATTTAATATATTTAAAACGTCGATTATGGCGTCCCAAGAATTGGAATTTATCTACAGTACAGCCGGTGTTGTCGTCAAGTCACGTGATTACACATGTGACACAGAAGTTTGAAATGTAAGATACAAAAACTCGACACGTAATTGATTCAATCGCTTACCGATCGATGTCTGTAACGTGTCTGCCATATAATCATAGTAGATATATACTAAAACACTTTAAAGTATAAGTTACAGGACAAAAGTCTTTATGATAAGTAATGGGTAGCATACGTTGCTGCATATTTAATTTCGAAGTTGTAAGTCTATGAAAGAAAGCGCCGATCAATAATAACTGATTCAGTTGCTTTCAATGGCGTATACCTAACTTTCTTTTAGGAAGCTTTGTTATTTAGTAATTAAGCAGTTGTATTAAAAGCAGAGATTTTGGTTGTATAGTCAAAGTTAGCCTCGTTGTTGTTATTACATGCAGCTAAATACCACTAAGGATGAAAGACAAAGCTGACTATGATACATACGTTTATATGCGATATGCTTTAAAATAAAAAACTAAGTTTAACAATATATAGTTATACAGGTATATATAGTTTATCTCTCTTCGGGTGATCAGAGGGCTGGCAGCTATTTCGCGCAGAGTTTAGCAATTCAGCGAGGTAATGCTGCCAGTGTGGTACCCAGAAGGGTACCATGCCCCAAATTGGAATTTTGGATGTCATATTCTTTTTGTGTATGTGTATATAAATATTTTAGGGTTAATTTTTCACGATAAGTTTTTGATATTGTTGCATACATATTAGTAATTTATATTAATAAATAAGTTTAACAACTATAACGTTTATTCGGTATAATTTACAATTTGGTCGAAACACATTTGATAGTATATCAACATTTAGTTTTTAAATCGCTTCTACAATAAAACAGTATGTAATAATCTAATAATATTTTTCAATAAATCTATATTTACTGGCTTTGTTAATTGTCAGTGAATCCCCTTGCCACGTCAACGTATGATTTTGGTTAGATTAGAACCATGCACAAAACAAACTGTTAACGGAGCGAGCGAAACGAACTTTACTTCACTGCCCCTATAATTATAATAAATTAATATATAAAATTAGGTGTAATCAAATGAAATAATTTCAAATAATTATTTAATTAACCAGGTTGGCATATAAAGCTAGCCAATACACAAAAGTTAATGGCTGTGGTTAACAACACCAGTTATAAGTCAATTAAAATATTTCCGTAGGCGTGACTAGCGTGAAGGAGACCATTATCAGTGTTGAATATTCCCCTGCCTTCATACTTGGAAAAAATAAACATTCACAAACCCAATGCATTTGCCATGCTTCTGTGAGTGTGTTTACCATACAATAAATCTATGTATAAATTGATTCAATTTTGACCGCAATCGATCGGGAACGAAAATGTTTTTTCCTTATCAAGCAACTTGTTAAATCGGTTGTTGGAGATGTCTTGTGACTAAATATTATCTATAGCATAGAGCCTCGCTGCTAAGACATTCAATTGTCAAAAAAAATGTTTATTGCTACGTGGAGAATCGACTAAAGGTTTCGGCTAAAGTTTTCACACTAAAAGTAAAACATTTGCATTAAAAATTAAAATAATAAACAAAAAAGTAAATATTTCCTACATTCACACCAATTAGCCTAGCCCAATGTAAGCACTGTAAGGCTTGTGTTATGGATACTAGGGTAACGGATAGACATACATAATGATATATAGATTTGTAATATTCATAGAAATATATGTATATAAACACCCATGACTCAGGTACAAATGCTCATATTCATCATACAAACATCTGCCCCTACCGGGATTCGAACCCAGGACCGTCGTCGGTGCGAAAGGCAGGATCGCTACCGTTGCACAAAACGGTCGTCAGAGTTGCATTGGAGTATAGAGTTTTAGTATCATATTACAATGTGGGATACTGTTAGGTGGAAAATAACATTTCCACGTGGCTTCAGATCGCTGATGCTTTAAAGATCTAAGCATCACTACATAGTATAAAACAAAGTCGCTTTCTTTGTCCCTATATCCCTATGTATGCTTAAATCTTTAGAACTACGCAACGGATTTTGATGCGGTTTTTTTTAATAGATAGAGTAATTCAAGAGGAAGGTTTATATGTATAATACATGCATAATATAGTAGAGCATTGCAACCGTGCGTAGCCGGGGCGGGTCGCTAGTTGAGAATAAAACAGAGCTGCTGTCAAAAGTACAGTAACACTAGTAGGGTAGTATAGTCGATAGCACAGCAAGCCAAAGAGAAACTGTATAAGATATTTTTTTCTTACCAGGTCCTTTGGCTCCCCCCGACAGTAAACGGCCCAGGCGAAAAATTACCGCTCTTTCATACTCCTGGACCACCTGTTGACAAAATGCTACATTATTTTTCCTAAGTATAAAATGATTCCAGAGAACTAAACATGTGAAAAAGTCTGTGAAATTTTTTTGACACTGGCAGTACGCTTCGACCGATTCTGTTAAGAATAAATAACTGAATTAATGAATAATTAACTTTATATTTTATCTCCATTATTTAACGATCGTTTGAACATTACAAAAAGTAACAAAGCTAGCAACACACATGCAATTGAACGTCTCATAGACAAAAGAGAAAATCTTTTACTATAATAACTCAGCAACAAGACTGAAAACATTGTTCAAAATTTTTTTGTATAGGATATTAACATCCATTATATACCTGCTTCTTCGTACGACCTACACATGGAGCTGGATAGTGTACGTCAAAGTAGGTATTATCAGTCGCCCCTACCTGCGGGACTATGACAAGTGGACTTGGTATTAACTACGCTGAAATGTGTTGTGATCTCTTCACAGATGAGATTCTAAAGTAGACGGGTAGAGTAAATGTATTATATCTCGTATAAAATGATATAACCAAAGAGAAAAAAAAGCTGACGTTTTCACTAACCTTCTAAACTAGTTATGCCGCAGTAGGTATTTAAAAACGTGACTGAACACATATATTTAGGTTTAATTAGTTAACGCTAAGTTTGACCCAATTTTACGGACTAAAGCACAAGTTATTAGAGGTTAGAGAGTAAATATACACCTTATTAAAAGATAGTCGCGTTTCTGTCGCTATCACACCTCTGGGACAACTATTACGATATCTTAATTAGGTTGACCACTCCTCAAAGTCGTATAACACATCGTATTGCGTCATATATTACTATTATTTTTAATTAGTAATTAGGTAATTAGGTAATACTAAGTAGGTAATTTTGACATGGTCGAACTATGATATGAGTATAGTCAATTACTAGTAAGTGCAATATATATAAGTAGTTATTAAGGTTAAGCAATACCTACCTACTAAAATGCATTAGACATAAAATTAATATTCTCTTTAACCACTCGTGGTAAGCTAAACGCTTATGTTACTAATGGGTCCACAGTTCATCCACGAGGATCAAACTCTGATTCAGCTTTGATCAAAGCTGCCATCTCAATCGATGGGCCACGGCCGCCTCGAAAAACATAACTATTAAGTTTAAATTAATGAACCGACTCGAATGATACACAATAATTTATAAATTGAGAGAAAGGGATATAGAGCACCAATTCGTGATGGAGACGTTTAGCAAAGAAATACTGTTCATTAAATCAAAATTGCTTGCATAATTGAAACATTGATTTTTGGACCTACTACATAAAATAATGTCTCAAGAGCTATTCGATTTTTTCGTGTAATTGACTATGGTGAAATAGAAACAATTTTAGTAAAAATAATACAAAGCCGGTTCCTAAAACCTACATCTGATCAAACGTTTCCCGATCGTATCTCTTCGTAGTTGGGAACTACGAAGTTATCATACTACGAAGCTACGAACTTACCAGACGCCAACGAGTATGTAGCATGCGCATACTTATTAATTATTGTTACAGCTACTCCAAGATTTGGTATAGTATTGTCGGTTAAATTGACTTTGTTCTCCCAATTAATGTAGAGTACGTGGAACAATAAGTTACTAATAGTGATGACTAGGATATAATTAAACCATTTAGTATGTGTAGGAGTGCAAACTCTTTCGATTTAGTTTTTAAGATTCTTGTCATTCTTGTCTATGAAAATATAAAAATATGGGACGTTGTCAAAAATAATAAATTGGAGTTCAACAAAAAGATTTTCTGCGATTTTACCGTACAGTTATTTGAATGTCATTTATAGATTAAAGGCGAAGACGAAGGAAAAAAAATGGTTGAATAGATTTTCAATAACTCCTAACTTTCCAGGTATCAAAATTATCTTTATGATGATATATACATACACTATATAAGTATCTTTAATTTTCTTTGTGGGTTATATTAAACCCTGAAATTGTTTCATGTGTTCCACGGCTAAGTCACGCAGACAATAATTAACCTAAATATTTATGGGAAATTTGCTTCAAACTATTAAAAACTATTTAATCCAGATTTTTAACGCTTAGTAAAACTCATAATACAACTTATTACTATATTTTATGGTATGTAACTATTGGACTGAATATGCGGAATTAGTATACTGAAGTTATATTCATAATATAGAGGATATTATGAATACCATGTTAATAACAAAAATGAAAAGTTTTGCATTCGCTTTTTATATAGACAATTATTTCAAACCAGCTGCATCCAGCATGCTTTGCAATGCTCTTTTTTGCAGTATTTTTGGTGATAATAAATATAAAACTTCCCAGGCATGGCACAACAATTTAATAAAGTTTCATCACAATTTGATCAATAGTTTCGGAACGCATAGGGAAAAAACATACAAACTTTGATTTTGATTGATATAGATATACATACATACAATCGCCTTTTCTTTTCCTTTTTTATATTATCGTAGATATCAAAATTTGGTACTGATTTCTCGTAATTTATATAAAGTGAAAAGTAAACAGATTATTTTAATCGCTAAATTAAAGTTAAGGTTTTAAGACAAATAGTGTAGTTACTATTAAAACATTACAAATTATAATTATATTTTTAAAAGATTAATATTTTTGATAGTTGCAGATAGGAAAATAATAAATGATTTTTATTAAAGTTGTAAATATCATAACGGTGATTAGGATATATATATATTTCTTTTTCTTTATATTTATATTATAAAGAAATTTATATAAATATATTATTTATATTTCTTTCGTTCGTTTTTTATAGTAATAATATATATAATAATAATTAATAATAACCGATATTTATATATATATATATATATATATATATATCGGTTTGAAACATATCTTGATTTGTAAAAAAACGAACGAGAAAAGACACACAAATTAGTGAAGAGATAAACAGTAGGATGCTCAGGCACGTAAAAAATAAAATCGTTGAATATAACATTATAAACTTAGTTAAAAATATGACTTCGGATTTGAAGGAATTTATAATTTTTTGCTTATGTTGAATAAAATCATTATCCCAGCCAAAAAACTTCCACTGCTGGCCAGAAGGTTCTCTCAAAAAGGGGGGATGGCCATAATTTCTACGCCTGGCATTGGGTATGAATGATTGGTGCTTTTCTACTCTGCCGGACACCTCACGACAAAATAAAATAACTATAACGCACGGGTAAATAAAACAACCGTATAGAATAAAAAAAACCATTATCATAAAAAATAAACGAGGAAACTCATTCGCTTTGTAAAATAATTAAAAATATGCCAGCAGTAATAAGTAATTTATAAAAAAAATATATCAAAATTACCTTAAAACATACGAAGAGCGAGAACGGCATAGTTACGATGACCAGGATCCATGCTAATACCACCAAAATCTTTCCGCATGTTTTAGATTCGGAATCGACATCGTCATTTGCTAAAAAAAAACAAAAAGTTATTTCCCAAATTGGAAATACAAAACAATCATAGTTATATAGATTAGTAGAAACTTTTTAGAGTTCTTACTAGCCGTGATAGTGGGGTATAAATGTTGTCGGCTTGACATTTCTACCATCATGCTCAATTGGTACTGTTAAAAACAACGTATAACACACGCGGGCGGCTATTTACTGACGGTTGGCCTCTGTCACATCTGTGCCTAGTACTACAGTATTTAATAATTCATTGTGGGAAAAGTAAGGTGGGAGAGGGAGCATAAGGAAACTGATAACGGTCATTTTTTTGATGACTCATGTTTTATTTGAACATACCTGTGGACTCAGCAACAACGACAGTAGTAGAATCTGAATATCGCGCCATGACTTAGGTTTTAGTAGGAAGCGTGCACTCAGGGCGACAGTCGGTGCTTGACTGGAGGCTGTGCCTCGCGTATTAGGAATATCAGGAGCAGCGGTTTTCCCTCCTTTTATGAGGACATGCGCTGAGAGTAATTTTCGCGCAAACACAGTTGCGTGCTCAGCTCTTCGTTATGACGCAGTTTGGGCGTTTTACGCCACGATTTTGCTACTATAAAGCCATACATTTATTTTCGTTATTAGAACAGTAAATGTGTTTGTTGTATAATAAAACGAAAGTAGAGAACTTTGAATTTCTCATGCTTAATTCACGTGTAATTAATGGAGCGTTTTAATAAATAACTACCTATACTATTATTGTATCTAGAACAAAGTATCGTCATTACTCATTTAATATTTATTCTTCAGAAATTACTGTATTTTTTCTAAGAATAAGTAAAAGTTACTTAAAACTTCCATATTTGATGTTTTACAATCAATGTTATTACATAAGAATATTAAATTCATTTCATTGTTTCCAAAAGTAACTTTAAATTGTTAGGAAAATAGAAAAATAAAACAATATAATAAATAAGAAATATAAGTCATTACATGCATTGTTCTGAATCAAAGTTAAGTGGCTTATATACTTGTGTTATGGAATAGAACTAAGAGAAAAATAACTTCTAATCGTATTGAGACTTTTAAGAAGGCTCATTGAGAGCCTTCTAGGGTAGGGATCTTTTCATAATTGTGATAAAAAAAATTCATGACTTAATTTTGAGATATAGACAAAAATTTAATCTTGTACAACACTAGGTTATTATTTACTAAACTATAAAATTACTTTCACACTAATCAGCCTAGCCAAAGAAAACGTTTAACGAGGATAATTTATAGATAATAGAAACATAAGTGAGTAGTATTATATAAAATGTACATAAATACATATGACTCAGATATCTGTTCTTTATGGGACTAGAGCCTGAGAGCATTCGGTTTCGAAGGTAGGTCAGACCCGCTCGACTAATTCAGTCGTCTTAATAATAAACTTACAATTGAGTTAAAAGAAAACACACTTCATTATTATCATCAATAAATATGTTCGACCATATGTGTAATTCATTAATCGTATGGGTACTAATGTCTGCAGATGTAGTCATTTGACACGCCTTAAAGCACGAAGGAGCTTAAGATAAATTGAGTCCGAATACCGGCTCTAGCGAAAGTTGCTTAACCACAGCAATCGCAGGCTGAACGATGAATATACTTTGCGACATATATTCTTTGTTAGTCTTGTAGAATATATTTCAGTTGTGATCTTAAGTTTATATAAAAATTTAGTAGATATAGTTACTAAAGTAATGATTACAATTAAGTCACTGACTGAGTGTTGAATTTCATGTTTCTCACTTTAAAAATTTAGGATTTTTCATAACAACTTTTAACCACCCTAAAACACCGAAACAAGTATCCGCTTATTTATGTAATCATTTGGTGCAATGATAGCAATCCTGCCTTACGCAGCGACGGTAACTAAAGCTTTTACAATTAACTTTATAAAGCTAAAGAAACTAATCCTGATATTAAAATAAAAAATGTAAATAGGTAGTTATTAAACAACATGTACTTATTTGGTAATAATAATAATGATAATAATAAACAAAACAATTAAAATTTAGTTTACAACTATCGTATTTCAATATGTCAGATATTTTGTAAACTTTGCTGTGAAATTTTTCCCTGACTTTTTCATATGATCTCATATTCACATGCGGGATAATTGATTTTTGATGAAGTTAGATGCTTACTGAGGTTTTGCGTTGTATGTAACAGTGTTAAAATTTAGAAAGTTTTGAAGGGTTTTCCTTAGGTATCAATTAAATTACAAGTTCCTGACTTTTAATAAATTTCAAGTGAGACAAAAGTGTTTCTACATAGTATAGACAGATAAGACAAATTCAATAAAAGATGAAAGAATAGGCACCTTATTGAAAGCAGCATTTATTTTAAATTAGGCAATTTTATTAATTTTGGGTAAACAGATTCGTTTAGAAATACATATATATTAGTTAGTAATAGTCAGAATTTGTAAGTTATTCTTGTAAATGGTTCTGTATTTGTTTTTAGTTGTTTTTTTTCCGCAGCCCTACGTAAATTATGTTTGGAGCTCGCACAGTTCTATTTTTGCATAACCTTATCATCTGCCAACAGATTGAATTGCTCTGGGTTCTATTGAATTTCGATTTTCCTTGAACTGGCAGGTACAGGCACAATTTTAATTTTAGTCTTATCAAAGGTAGAATATTCTATAGAAAGCTTTAATTTTAGACCTAAAAGAGATAGAAAATTCTATAGCAAGCTTAAAGCATATAAGGGCGAATGACACCAGACTTTACTGAATTTCGGATTACATTTCAAAATTCTCACCAAAATATTCAAAAAAATTTTTTAGTATAAAATGTGTATAATAAAGAATTTTTTTTTGTAAAATAAACTTTACACATAAACTTGAATAGAATGATTGGGAATTATTTTTAACATTGGAACTTTTTCGACAAAGGATAAATAGCAAACACATCATTGACTTCCAATATCTCGTTAATCATTTGAACTCAATGACACTAAAACAAACAATAAGGCTCAACTTTGGTTGCTCTTATTCGTGTTCAGTTAGCCAACATAATTCACATGAAGTGAATTACCATCAATGTAGCCCGTAATATTTCTAAACGATTTCAGTGATTTTTTGTAGATCGGTTATGATTGGACCGATTTTTCTACCAAAGAACACGACCTTTTTTAATGCAAAATGTTTTTACTTACAGATTCGTCTAAAGTTCATTTTAGTTAAAAATGCTTAAAGGTATATTGGTAGCCTTCTTTGATGTAAATTTCCAATGGTTACACATACCGACCGGTCACCATCTCAAATGATGACTCGACCTACTAGCGTCCTTCCGAACAGCTACACCTCAACGATGTTGTCTCATAGGTCATGTCACGACCGAACTCATCTAGGACATCGGCCCCTATAAGCCAGTCCCAGATTATTTACTTTGTACATACGTGTTGAGTTGTAGATCTATGGGTATAGTATTCTGATATTGATAGTGATTCTAGACATACCTAAAGACGGAGCTTGTATTCCGAAGAGTAGTTCTGTTGGACTGAAGCCTGCTATCCTAGACAGCGTACTATTAAGTGCTAACTGGACGTTTTTTATTATTGTAAGTAAACATTTTAGGGTGCGTATATCTGGCTGAACTTGACCGTTAGGGCTAACGGTAGGAATAAGGTGTAGTTCTATACTATGATCACTGCGGAATTATTTGAAATCTGCACTTATGTAACACCTACTCAGATCAGCAACGAATTAGTTTCAGTGACCCAAAAAGACGAACGGCTTTCTTGAGCACTTTAACTGCGCTTGATGCATCAAGGGTCTGATTATAAACTAGCAGGAAGCGGTTTGAGAATGAGTCGATTATGGAGGGATGTTTATTCTTTTCTGTCGCTTTTCTCGCTAAGTTTTCCTTAGAAGTCGGTATGTATAGTGTGCCAAGACACGAGAGAAGATCCTTCAGAAGCTTTACACACAATACAAGAATCAGCAATTCTACTTGTTTGGCCATTGATGGGAATCAATACTGTTCGTAAAGTTTATCAAAAATTTGCGCAACAGCTAGATGCTTAATTTCTGTATGTACATGACTAATCATAGTCCACGTTAGTGATATCGGCACAACAGGGGGACAATAGCTGTTTTTATTTCGTTCCATTTTCCTGTACCTTTACGAACAAAGTATGTATGAGCAACTACTTCAGGTAACTCGGTATTGTTGTACTTACTAACAAGATCTTGAATTTCACATATCTATCTTACATCTTACATAAAAGATAATGACAGAAATTGTCTATAGCTCGAACGAGTGGCAAGGTTTCCAATTCATAGGAATGATATTGAAATGCCGCGTCAGTCGTTCGACAGCTTAAGTAGCATACGACGTGTGGAGCACCGTTTCTCCTCTGAATCAGTATTGCCCCATATTCGTCCGAACTAGCGTCCATATGGAGTTCCACAAGTAAGTTATGGTCGAATTGATGATGACATAAATAAAACAACATGTTTTTGTAGTGTTTATTTAAGAATAGAGCTACATTTGTAGGGTGCATAACTAAATAACGTTGTTTGTACACGGCTGCTGTATGTAGTTTAAGCAAAAACCTCTGTTGTCGATGTCCACTGGAGCTTCAACGTTGTCAGTATGAAACCACAGTCTGAAAGGTTTTACAGTACCTGTGAATAGGGGAATGATAATATTAAAACATATTTTTGATTTTGTTTAATGAAGTTTTCGTCTATAAGTAGGGTACGATCAAACTTTTTTGCAAAAAATATAACAAGGCATAATATACAGAATGGATTTTTAACCGCAACTGAAGGAAAATTCCTTTCAATATTACAATATCAATTTTTATAGACATTACTTTGTTTTTAAAAGAAGCAAAAGTGCTTTTAAAAATTTTTAAGCATACGGTTGCTACAAATGTAAATTGTACCGACGCTTCTGCAAAAAACGCAATTTGTAGGTACTTTTATGGCATCGATGAATACGATCATTCATAAATTATATTTTTTACATAACCGTCGATTTAATGCCCGAAAATTAATCTTAATCTTTTTAAAAATCATTAAATGCAGTTTTGCATCTCAAAAAGCGATAAACTTTCGCTTTTAGAGCTTTGAGTAAAATTTGTTTCGAACTGTATTTAGATTCCAGGTGTAATTAAAAAATGGCCCAATTGCAAATGTCAGAAAACAGGACATAAGCCATCCCAATGACTCTGAAAGAAACCCCAGGGAAAACATATTATGTCATGAACCATCACGAGGACCGAGTGCGGATTTGCGAATGTTAATGACTGAAGACGTAGTCGGGACCAACGGCTTGACGGAAGAACGGAGAATTTTTTACCTTTGCCAGTTACCCAATCGATAAATGGCAAATTTGGTTAATCTCCCTTCTCCTCCTCCTAAATAAACTTAAAGAGCTGATCGAACGAATTTGGTGTTGTAAAAAAATCTCGTGTCGGCACTTAAACGCTTAAGTAGACGTTCGAGCAGTTTGCAAATGCTCGAGCTCTAGTTTCATCGTACTAGTTTAAGCATATAGAGCGCTGGATGCGACGCTCGATTTGAGTTATTGCGTTGTGGGCGTCGAGCATAGAATTAACATGGAATATATATACACATACATATATTATTTAGTATTAGGTAGGTAATGTATAGCCTCAATCTATAATGTAACGCTCGGTGATTGAGCTCGCGACTTGAGCGTTACCGAGCTCGAACCTTTTACGCTCGTGAGCCGTGAAAAAACGCTTGAGCGTTAAGCAAGTCTTTAACGCTTAAGACCGGCGGCTCTACCCTCAACGCTTAACGCTTAGCGCCTTTTTTTACAACGCCGAATGAATTCCACTAGCTAGGCATCGAGCACATGGAAAAAGATAAGTTAATCAAAATTACCAATTTTTGGGGTGAAGTTGTTTTACATGAACAGCTTTTAATACAGAAGGTTCTGACCGTACTGATAACTAAAACCTTGTTGCACAGGTTTCGATCTACGGGAGGCGTATGGTGATTATTTCCAGTATTATTTGCCTTTTACGACACCCCTAAGGCTTTTTATTACTCTGGTTAAAATCTTATCCCGAAATCGTGCCTTTTATGTGGTTGTAAACGGATTTCAATCAATAACAAGAATTATATCTTCTGGTGTGCCACAAGGTTCACATTTAGGTCCTGTTCTGTTTGGCATATTTGCTAATGGTATACCCAACGTCTAAAATTTTCAGATGCCTTCCTATATGCTGATGATTTAAAAATTTGTAGGGTAATTAATGACACTGGAGACTCATGTAAGCTGCAAAGTGATCTTGCTTTGCTTGCTTAAATTGGTGTGAACTATACGGAGTGGAAATGAAAATTAAAAAATGTTTTATGTACAATATGCAGGGAAAAGAAATGCACTCACAAAAAAATATACCATAAAAATAACAATATTCAAAGGCTGGATCAAATACGAGATTTGGGTGTAATCTTGACGGCAAAATGACTTTGGTGCCTCATATTGAGGACATCATTAAGCGTGCGTTAAGAATGCTCGGATTTGTTCTTCGAAACATAAAAGTATTACGTAGAATTAAAACAAAAAATATTTTATATAATAATCTCGTACGAAGCATATTGGCCGTGTAGTGCCAGCCTAGAATAGCACTACTCCCCTCTCATCCCGTGGGTGTCGTAAGAGCCGACTAAGGGAAACCTCACCTAAGGAGAGGGGCAGCAGCATCTCTTAATGCGTACGGGTTATACTGCCGCCCAACTCGCCAACCCGCCTGCCAAGCGTGGCGATTATGGCAAAACCCCCCCTTTATGGATAGGCACACCAAAAAACGGCCCCTAGTCCCCGGCAGCCAAACCATTTCTAGCTACGGTAGTGGCTACGGTAACGGTGCGGCAGGGGGTGCGAAGAATCCCCGGGTAGGTTGCAGCTACCAACACCGACGACTGGACCTGGCAACATATAACACGTGCACATTGAGGACCGACGCGAAAATTACAGAGTTGGAAGAAGTTATCGGCAAGTTACACTGGGACGTCATCGGGTTGTCTGAAGTCCGAAGAGAGTGAGAGGACACGATAATTTTGGACTCCGGTAACTTGCTGTACTTCCGGGAGGGCGATCAACTGTGGGTTCGGTAGTGTTTCCAGCAGAGTGGCATACTTGGTACTCAGAATATCATCACGGTATTCGTTGACGATCATCCAGGTATACGCTCCAACCTCGAAACACGACGAAGACGAAGTGGAGGCTATGTATGAGGAGATTTCTAGGGCCATACATAGTCACAAATCCCACTACACGGTTGTGATGGGGGACGTCAATGCAAAGTTGGGGAAGCGCTGCGGTAATGAGTTGAGAGTGGGGCAATTTTGATTTGGGGAACGGAACGACAGAGGCCAGATGCTGGCGGACTTTATGGAGTGGGAGAACGTCTATATGATGAACTCCTTCTTCAGAAAGCCCGTAACTCGCAAATGGACCTGGATAAGTCCCGACGGCAAGGTCAAAAATGAGATCGATTTTATCATGTCAACGAGGAAGCAAATATTCAATGACGTCTCTGTGATCAACGCTGTTAAGACAGGGAGCGATCACTGACTGGTAAGAGGCACATTGAATATCAACGTGAAGCTTGACAGATCACGACTGATAAAATCTACGCTCCGACCAGTGCCGACCCAGATTCAAAACCCCGAGCGCTTTCAGCTCGAGCTCCAGAACCGCTTCGAGACCCTTGAAAGCAGCATAGATGTGGACGATCTGAACGACCTGGTGGTGGATGCTGTCCGTACGGTAGGGTCAAAATACTTAAAATACGCAACGGTGATTTGGAACAAATTTTATGACAAATATAAGAATAACTTAGAGTCGGTGCAGCGAAAGTTCCTGAGGCGAATATGTTACAAATGTTGGAGAGCCAAACTATCCTATAACCAACTACTACAAAGGTTCTCAGTACCGCAACTGGAGACGAGAAGGACGCTTTTTGATGTTATTTGTTTACACAATATTATGCACGGCGAATCTACCTGAAGGGATCAGGTATAAGATACCCAGCTCATCAACTCGCATCCGCGAAAGGCATATATTCAGACCGTTTCTGATATGATCCTGGTTTCAACAATAGCAACGCAGGTTCGCGCGCGCCGCTTTCCAGAATGATGGCCACCTACAATAAACACCTTAGTGGCCATGACATAGATATCTTCTCTCCGTCCGCGTCTTCTTTTAAGTCCAAAGCCTTCGACCTGCCGTCGCAATAGACCATTATATATTAGTTATATAATCTTTTGTTATTAATTATTTTGTTTTTTTTTGTATAACTTAAACTTATAGTTCGATTGTTTTGTTAATTTTTTTTTTGTCCTGCACATTATCCTTCAAAGTAAGCTGTGGATAATGTTGCTGTTTGTACAATCAGTAAATTTGATTCTATTTTATGACTTGTTTGTGTTATATAATATTGTGCAATCGTTTGTTATCCCTTGTGAATAAATAAATAAAAAAAAAAAGAACCCACCGTCCCAAATTGAAGAAACTCTCCGCACATACACTCGAACTCATGGATAAGAGACATGAAATGAGACTGCAAGACTCAGGGGATTCCCTACGTTATAGGCAGCTTAATAGACAGATCTTGAAGTCGCTGACGAGCGACCTTCGCCAATTTAATACCGAGCGTATCAAAGAGGCCATAGAGCGGAACAAAGGCTCCAAAGTGTTCGCTACAGATCTGTCTATTGGGCAAAGTCAACTGACGAGGCTGAAAACTGAAGACAGCAGTATCATTTCATCGACTCCTGAAATCCTGAGAGAGATTGAGAGTTTCTATAGGCAGCTGTATTCCAGTATCACACCAGGCCAAAGCAGAGCTTGAGATCCTAGAGCCAAGCTTACCCGACACTATACCGAAGATATCCCGGACGTCAGCCTGTACGAGATTAGAATGGCTCTCAAACAGCTAAAGAACAACAAGGCGGCGGGAGATGACGGAATTATAACAGAGCTTTTGAGAGCGGGCGGCACGCCGGTACTTAAAGTCCTCCAGAGGATCTTCAATTCTGTCATCGTCCAGGGCAAAACGCCGAAGGCATGGAGCAGAAGCTAGGTGATTTTGTTCTTCAAAAAGGGCGATAAAACCCTACTGAAGAACTACAGATCCATCTCGCTTCTGAGCCATGTCTACAAGCTGTTTTCGAGGGTCATCACGAATCGTCTTGCTCGCAGGTTTGACGACTTCCAACCTCCCGAACAAGCCGGTTTCCGAAAAGGCTTTAGCACCATAGACCACATTCATACGCTGCGGCAGGTTTAGAGAAGACCGAAGAGTATAATCGGCCACTTTGCTTGGTGTTTGTGGACTATGAGATGGCCTTTGATTCGATCGAGACTTGGGCGGTGCTGCAGTGTCTCCAGAGGTGCCAAGTGGACCAAAACGCCACTATGTCGGTCCGAGTACAGAGCCAGAGCTCTAATCCTATCCAACTACAGCGAGGAGTGAGACAGGGAGACGTTACCTCTCCGAAACTGTTCACTGCTGCGTTGGAGGATATTTTTAAGCTTCTGGACTGGAATGGACTTGGCATCAACATCAACGGCGAGTACCTGACGCATCTTGACCTTGGAAGACCTGAACACCATGCTCGAAGATCTCAGTAACGCATCCCAACGAGTGGATCTTAAGATGAAAATGGACAAGACGAAAATTATGTCCAACGCCCATCTCACACCCGCTCAAGTAAATGCTGGGAACGTTACACTCGAAGTTGTTGACCACTATGTTTACCAAGGACATACAACACAGTTAGGTAAGTCCAACTTCGAGAAAGAGATCTCTCGTCGAATCCAACTCGGGTGGGCAGCGTTCGGGAAGCTGCGATACATTTTCGCGTCCAAAATACCTCAGTGCCTTAAGACGAAAGTCTTTAACCTGTGTGTGTTGCCAGTGATGACTTTGGCAGTGAAACGTGGTCGTTCATTATGGGTCTTGTAAGAAGGCTCAACGTCGCCCAGCGGGCAATGGAGAGAGCTATGCTTGGTGTTACCTTGGTGTCCCTACGCGATCGAATCAGAAATGAGGAGAACAAAAACCGCCGACATAGCTCAAAGAATTCCGAAGCTGTAATGGCAATGGGCAGGACACATAGCAAGGAGAACCGATGGCCGTTGGGGCGGAAAGGTTCTTGAATGGCGACCGCGTGCCGGACGACGCTCAGTGGGTAGGCCCTCTACGAGGTGGACCGACGATCTGGTTAAGGTTGCGGGAAAACGCTGGATGCGGGCAGCACAGGACCGATCGTTGTGGAGATCCTTGAGGGAGGCCTATGTCCAGCAGTAGGCGTCGTACGGCTGATATGATGATGATGATGATGACGAAGCATATTAGAGTACTGTTCAGTAGTGTGGAGACCGCATTATGCTACACACTCACAGAGACTTGAGCGAATAAAAAAATAGTTAATTACTCGATCTTTGCAACAGGTAAGCGAAAGAGGAATCGACAAATATCTTATAAGGATCGCTTAGCTCATTTTAAAATCATTTCCTTGGAAGATCGTAGAATTATTATGGACCTACTTTACTGCAATGATTTTCAATCACGTAATTGACTGTCCTCAGTTGTTACGTAGGTTTAATTTTCGTGTTCCCTATAGATACCCTCGCAGTAAGATAGCCGCCCTTGTGAATCCTCTACGTAGAACAGTATTTGGCTCTAACTCTCCAATTTCGAGAATGTCTAAAATAGTCAATAAATTTAGTAACGTATTCTATATCTTCGCTGAATCACCAACAGTCTCCGTATTATAATTTTGATATCCGCATTTGGCGGAACGAGTGGTATTTTTAATGTTTATACTTATTTTAGTTAGTTTTTTATATTTATTTTAATTTGTTTCTTTATTGTGCATGTTGATTTACCTGTAAGTGTTTGTTGCATTTAATCATAGTTTGTAAGTGTATAATTTTCAAGATTAACAATGTAAACAGACGTTGGCAAATCTTTATAAATAAATAAAAAAAAAGTTTATAAATATCATAAATATCAAACCTCTGGCCTGGGTTATTAATTTTAAAATTAGAAATTTTTCAGGGTTATACTGGAATTTCAGTGCGATATAATTCAATTTAAATAACTGTTCTCATTATATATATTATATTATATATATATATAATAGTTTTAAAAATAGAATACCAAATCCAATCTGATATTACCTTTTTTCCAACAAAACTGTGCATTATAAAATTAAAAAGGATTTTTGTTTTAAAATTTTAATCTGATCAGTCACGACGTTTTGTGCTAAAAGGTTTGTTTATTTATTATTGATATAGGTGAGATGAAAGCAATTTTAAAAAGTTAAATTTAGCCATGCTTAATCTCATTTGTTCAAGTCTTCCAATTAAAAAAAAACAGAACCTTTTTATGTTAGTATGAAGAAAATTGTTCAATGTGCCACTATACTAAGTGTTCTAGGAGACTAGTAATTATTTACTTAGTTCAGAAAATAAGTGAGACACAAGGTTGCAGCTAAATTTATTCCGAAATGTTTATAGCAAACATTATTTTAGTTTTATAACGAAATTATTATTGTTTAAGTATGGTGTCCGAAAAAGTAGAATAGCAGCAAACCTTCATATTTATGTTAGATATTAATGACAATTATTACTAATTATAATGTATTGATTTTAGTAAATTTATTCTTTGAAATTATATTTTTAAATTATGAAATATTGATAAAGGAAATAAGGATTACTTTATAAGTAATCACTTTAGTGGATGAAATTAAATAGATTTAAGATAGTTAATCTTGATTTTATTAAAATCACCTTATTTTTTTATTCTTAGTTATATATAATTGTTCTTAAAAGAATGTTCTGATTTGGCAGTTATGCTAATTTCTTAGTTAGTTATTTTATAAGGGATTGTGGATCGTGAAATGAAAAATCAAAAGCATAACCGAAAAGATCTATAGTGTATAAAATTATAAAAAAATGAACTGTAATGCGAGAAGAAATAAATACCGTGATCGTGATTTTAGTGTTTCGGGTTAACAAAAAAAAAAAAAAAAAGAAAAAAAAAAAAAAAAAAAAAAACAAATAATACTTGAAATAATCATACTTCCTTTAAACCACAAAATTCGCAGCAGCATTATCAGAATTATTGTATATACTACGATCTCCAAATTGCCTACCAAGCGTGGATATTATAGCAAAACTCCCTTTTTAGAATACGGTCCCGTCCGGCAGTAGACGTGATTCGGCGAAATTAACAACCATGATTAACGAGTATGACGGTAACATTACCACAAATTTTAAATTGCGTTTAATGATAAACAATGATTAAAACTCGTCTCTGTTGTGCAATAAAAATGTAAATATGTGGTCTATGAAAAGAAAAAATGGATATTTCTTCTTTGAAAACGCTTGATGTCGATGAACTTATTACCGTCTAATTGCTGTAATAAACTGTAGATTCGCATAACAAAATCCTAGCTTACCTACTCGATCTCCAACTTCATGAAATGTTTATGTTACTTACGAAATGCTAAGAACAGTATTCAGTAATTTAAGTTTATTCGTAAAGCACATGTGACGTGAAATTAACGTCTTAAAATTACAAAATTATTTCCCTTTTTTAAAAAGGAAATAAAAATATTTTTTGTTAAAATCAAGATTTCTAGTGCTTTGCAGATTTAGTTTTATTAATTAAGTTAATTATTATTTATAGAATGTACTTTAAACTAAGGTATATTAGGGTCTGACCTGTACCCAACCCTTTTTTTCCTAAATATAATTCACAGGTATCCTTTAGGATATATTTATGTGTTATTTATATTATCATTAAAGTAAAGGTAATCCGAACTTAATTTTATTTATCTAAAAGAAAGTCTTTCAGCGTTCAACGTAGGTCCCTTTCTTCATTTCAATTTCTGGTTACTAAGTAGTAACTAGAGTCTCCTCTTAGTAGGTACCGCGATGAACATGAATTCGGAACTATTGCGAATAGTTGCATACCGAAAACTGATAAAAATAAGTATTTAATGATATAAAAAAACATAATACATAGATACTTTACATCTGTTTAACAATATTTATGAACGCAGACGTACCGATTGAAACTGAGGTAATATTTCTTTGAATAATAATATAGGTATATTTTATAAGCTTAAAGTAATATTGTGACTGATAAGTTAAAAAATAAATCATAAGATTAGTGCTTGGTTAACTATGACTAACAAATTTAACATATGCTTTTTTAATTTAAAATAATATATGCAGATGTGTGTAGGTCAACAAACACGCATTATTCAAGCTAACATTAATATTAATCATTACGGTTTGCATTTTATTTATGCGTGTCAGAACGCGGCAGATCTTCCAGTACAATTTTTATTGTGTCAGTGCATAGAATATACTAACAGAAAGTGTGATTTTAAATTTACAACAAAATTATCAAATGGAGTATTTGCAAAAATGGAAAAATATGTTTTCACATCGCTTTGGTGGTTCTAAATATGACTCATGTTTGTTATATGTGGAGAGTTACCTTTAGAACCCACCGAAGCAGATCTTCAAAGCATATCGGTCTCGTTCTCTTCATAATATAGTATTTTCCGTACTTTGTTTGTATTATAGTTGAACGAAGTTTGTGTATTAATGTGGTACTTACTAAGAACGGTTGCTGGGGTCATAGATAGCTCAGCGGAAAATGTTCCTCCGCATATTCTATCCGTGCAGAGTGCCTGAGCTGGCTGGATGCGACCAACATTGGCTGCACACGGAACCAACAACCAGTCGTAGGCACAATTGTTGGGGCCAGGTCCTGAACCAACCATAGCGTTTACAGGACCATTGCTGTTGCCGCTTAACGTGAAGGCCCTAGATCGGTTATTTACTGCAAAAAAAGACAATCGGATTTGAATTTGCAGTATATAAATAATAGTACTATATTTAAAGTATATGTAGCTAAATCGTTAATCAACCGCACTTTTTCAAACTAGACATTTGAAACGATGTTCAGCAAATATGATGAACATTTAGCGAAACTTTGGTTTGATAGTCAGTTGAGTATTTAACTAGCAGTGTTAAATCAAAATTAAGACAAGTTGATAGTGAAATAAGAATCAACAAACAAATGTTCAACTTTATTATTAATTTTGTATTTAATCTGTCTATATTAAAATAAAATAGGTAGCTACTCCAGCACTTTCGTGAAAAATAAAATAGGTTCTTAGAAACAGCTTCACAGGCCTGTCGCAGTAATAAATTATGCAATCCAAGTTATGCACAAACTTCTCTTTATAAAACGAGCACTTGTAGCAAGACAAGTGTATCAGGAGAATCTTAAAAACAATTTTATTTAGAGACCTGGTTTTAAGTGTATTTTTATAAATTATGCCGCTGTTATAATTGTCACATATACCCCTGTTGATAATTTAGACAATAAATACACTTCTGGTTGAAAGGTTTTGAATCTGTAAAGACCCTGAGACTGATTTAAAGAAACTAAATTATTTATTGTGTGTGTATATTTCTGAAAATGATATTATAGCGTTTATAATTAACGTAATTAATGTTGGGCATAAGTACCTATGTGCTTAAACAGGCCCACTTTATGGGTTTTTAAAAACAAATGTTTTGTTCAAGTAGTTTTGTCAAATACGTTGAGTTGTACGTTATTTTTATTCACAAATAAATGAGTAATATTGCGATAAAATTAGTTTTCCTAATTTTTTGTTTTTATTTAATTATTTCAATATTGCAAAAATGGGCCTTACAAGGCGCGTGTACCTTAATTTGGACACCATTGCGCCACAAAAAATGTAAACCTCATGTTTAAAATTTTGCTAAATTGTGAAATATGAATTCGAAAATAAATGTGAACACATACAAAGTTTCCGACATGCGATTCGTTTATTTTTTAATGTTTCTTCAGACTACCTTCATTGTTGTATCATCCTATATATAACAGTGTAATTGTCAGATTAGAGAACGAGGTCGTCTAGTTTTCAATAAGTAATTCAGAGTTTAACAATTACCTAACGCTGATTAAACAAAAGTAGGTTGACAAACCACAATCATGTCACTCACTCAGTGACATGACATTAGACAAATTAACGTTTTAGGTTAACCACCGATTTTTGCCTAAGTTTAAAGTCAATGGGAGCAGAAAGCAGAATTAGCAACTGGGGAACATAAGTTTGCTTTTACGTATGATCATAGATACAGTTCGGGTTACGCTGGGTATTTCTTGACTTCCCCGTTAATGATTCTTGTCCCCTATTTTTAAGAAATTAATAATGTTACTAGAGAAAGTAAAATTATCCCGCATGGTGTCCGGCAGAGTAAAATACACCTTCGGTAAACCACAAAATGAGCAACAGCGTTTTCGAATTAGGGTCCTTTACTGGGATCCCCAACCCGCCTGCCCAATGTGGACATTTCGGTGAGGTGCTATTCTATTTTAGCTGTTTAGCTCTCAGTTTTCTCAGATGAGAAAGTCAAACCTTATAATCTTATAAATTATTATTTATAAGATAGTTTTGTTCACTTAAGAAAATAAGACTCTTCGTTCAGCACTATTTATTTTCAATGTGCCTAATCTTCCCACAATAAATAATCCTTTTGGAGAGATTTTTTCAATATTTAATAGATTCTGTGTGCTTCCATTGAAGGTCTATACATTGAGGATGTAAACGTAAAGATCTTAATATTTTGTAAAATCACGATCAACTGAGCAAAGCTGCAAGGCAATATTTAATGTTGGGATAAATCTAACTGAATTTTGATTTTGATTTGAGATACTGCAATATTTATTATCTTAATTTACGTATATAATAAGTAGAATTGAAATTGTTTTTTTTCAGGAAATTAAGCTTGTTATCGCTTTAAGTTTCGTTATCTCTTTCATACTACTTTGCGCACAACTCGTATAAGGCAATAATTACAACAGTTTTGGAAATTAATGAGATATTTCTTCAAACAATATGTACCTATTTAAAATGTATTATATTGAAAAATACATTAATATGGCTTCTATTATGTTTCACAAAATAGATAGATTGTGACTTTTTAATTACTCAATAATTCTTTTTCTTTCATTTTACTAAAATTACACAATGAAACGACATGTCGTTACTAATAAAATAAGGAAAACATTTCATACTAAGAGTAATTGGCAATTTTATAGGTAAGCATATTCATATTTAAAATTTCATACGTTAAACTGAACTAGTAGTGTTTTATGGAATTAATATTCGTGTTGATTTAATTGAATTGTGAGAAAATTAGCACTGTTTCACCTGGGCACTTTTAATACTTCTTTATACAACCTCAAATCGTTACCGTACCGGGTGGGACTGCCGGAGGTACATATTTTCAAGACAATGAAAGAAAGAAGCTCTTGCGGCTATTTGGCATTTTTTGAGAGCACAACGAGAGTAGCAATTTTGGCGGGTTTACCTAGCATTTAGATTTAAACTTTTTTTGGCAGTTCCCATCAGATAAAATAAATACCAGCAAGCATCTCTACGTTGCGTAATAAAAATGGCTGCTTTGCAACAAAAAAGCACAGTAACATACCGTTATCTGGACAAGCCGTGTACTGAATCCCACAGAAATTCCTCTCCATCCGTATGCAGATGCCGTAGTCTTGATTACTGAGTTGCAGCCCCGACGCTGGATCATAATTGAAGGACCGAAGTTGGCCTGACACCCCCGTATAGTACTGCAGACAGCCTTCATCAGCTGTATAAATATTTCATATTTTCAGTTCAATAAAAAAAAATAATATTAAGAATAATGAATGCTTGCTTGAATTCGTTATAATAACAGTAGATGGTTGCTTTAGAATTGCCTTAATACATAAATGCCAATACAATAAAACTTTTGTCGTACAACTTTCTGAGAATTTCAGTTTATACATATGTTTATTAGTTTTATTAAATTTATCTGTACTGTACTGTACTATATAATATACATAAATATTATATCTAGCTATTGGCAACCAATTTTACAAGGCCCTGTATAGGTTGTTAAGTATTTTTTTTTTAAATAAAGCGTAAAATAATTTCTAATTTTATCTATTGAGGTAGTAATCTAATGGTTGGAATTATAATAAAAAATCGGTTGCTACGAATTCAAGATTTTTGTATTCATGATTGTTGTGTTAGGTCCTTGAGTATTACATCAATGAAATTATCACTTCATTATCTAAATTTCATATCGTATGTTTAGCTTTGAGAACTGGATGGATCAATTTAACCAACATTCAAATCAAAGAATATTTATGGTCAGGGATTGAATTAAATATCGGTTGCTGCTAATTCGAGATTTTTCAATAATAATTCATCTGCTGTTAATGTACCCTGTGAGTCATGCCAACTTAATTAATATGCGCAGTGGGTCCGAACTTGATTTTTATTATTCTACATATTTATATAAATACACTTAATAATGTTCCCCCAAGCAATCAATCTTCATCTTAAAATAATAGGGGTTAAAGTATGAAATTGCCGTTTTATTGCAATAGGTTCTTTGAATTGACATAGAATCTTCATGGTTTGAGGTTTTCGAATGAAACTTTTTTTAAATGGTTTCTATGATGTTCTTTTTTTAAAAAATGTAAAACATTTGAATATCGACTTTCAATTGTTTTTGTTATTCAATTTAGACAAGAAAGATGGATACTGCGAAAATTCGAGTTATTTTTGAATACGAGTTCCGACGCGGAACTAACGCGGCAGAAACAGCCCGCAATATCAATGCTGCGTTTGGAGAGGGGTCTACTAATGAACGCACCGTGCGATTTTGGTTTAAACGCTTTCGTGATGGAAATTTCGACTTAAAGAACGAGCCACGAGGAAGACCGCCCACACAGGTAAATAACGATGAATTAAGAGAGATAGTGGAAGCCGATCCTAGTCAAAGTACCCAGGAATTAGCGGCATGGTTTAACGTTACCTTACCCACAATATTGACTCACTTGCGTCAAATCAATAAAATAAAAAAATACGAAAAATGGGTGCCTCATGATTTGACTGATCTGCAGAAAGAAACGCGTGTTGAAACTTGTGTTGCCTTGTTGAACCGGTACAGAAATGAAGGAATATTGGATCGAATTGTAACATGTGATGAAAAGTGGATTCTTTATGATAACCGGAAAAGAAAAATGCAATGGCTGACCCCAGGTCAAATGCCACAACAGTGTCCTAAAGCAAAACTTACCAATAAAAAGGTAATGGTAACTGTTTGGTGGTCTCAGCATGGTGTTATTCACTATAGTTTTCTCCGATCTGGTCAAGCAATAACGGCAGATGTCTATTGTGCCGAACTCCGAACCATGTTGACAAAACTAGCAGTAAAACAGCCCCGACTCATGAATCGATCTTCACCATTATTGCTCCACGACAACGCGAGACCTCACACAGCACGAGAAACCATTTTGACCCTTCAGGAACTGCAGTTAGAAACCATTCGTCATCCTCCGTATTCACCAGACCTTGCTCCAACGGACTACCATTTTTTTCGTGATTTGGACAATTATCTACGTGACAAGAAGTTTTCTTCCCAGGAGGCAGTACAAAATGCTTTCACACAGTTTGTGCAGTCTAGATCGTCGGAATTCTATCGCAAAGGCATTAATGACCTTCCCATTAGATGGCAGCAATGTATAGATAATAATGGCAACTATTTTGATTAAATAAATTTGTTAAAAATTTAAAAAATAAACAATATAGATTTTCAGTACAAATCGGCAATTTCATACTTTAACCCCTAATATTATATGTCATAGATAAACCACTATTATTTTGTATCCAGCTATATTCAACCAGGTCTTACATATAAGTCTAGTATCAGTTTGAAAGCAACTTTATGGAAAATGTCTTACACTGATCACTTTGATATGATATGAAGGCGAAAAGCAGAATTCACGCAATATCCAATTATTACAATCAAACCGATTTGATTCGATCTTCTATTGTTTCGTTTTATTACAGCTTTGTCCAAAACGTGACTTGTATAGGATTAGTTGGATCAGGAATTCACTAATACTTACACTCGTTAGAAAAATAACCAATTATGTATTTTACGTAAGAACTTACGTAAGTGTTGTACAGTTAACAGCAGATCAACCTATACAGAACTGAAACCTATACTTTAACCGATTTTTAAAGCTAAGTCGAAGACATTGGTGCCAATACATGACCAATCCTATATTTCAGGCTACTTCATCATATTAAACATGTTTTCTGCGAATTCGATGATCACGTGAAACACTCGTTACACTTTACGATAATCAAGTTCGTATTGTGCACTTAGAAATCACGTACCTATTTTTACATATATGTAAATAAGAAATAAAATATCCCGATTACTTCTCGATTTTATTATACCCGCACACAGATGAAAATTGTTTTTGTATTTCATCATGGAATAATCAGGACTGCACATAAGCTTTACAGAAAATCGTGACCATTCCAAATTATAACTGCTATTAAGCTCTTAATTAAAAGAGAAGAATAACAGTTCAATTACCGCCTACTTCTCAATTTTATGATTACTTTCTGAAAGCCCGTCAAAGTGCAAAGATAAGGGCGGGGCACCAGTTTACGGTCAGTGAAGGTACTAGCCATATTGCAGTGAACTAATAGGATAATAATTACCTTATTATCTCTCCTCCCGCCTGCAAATAACTTTCTAAGATTTAAGCTATAACAGTTATTATTTTATTATATTATTATCTTATACGCATACATCCTTTACATAAACATCTGCATTTTGTATGTATAGGTTTACATTTTTTTTTAGTTGCTCTTTTTAATTTATCAACTTTATATTAGTTTAGCTTAAGTTTTCAAAATACATGTAGCATCCACTAGCAATTAGGTAGGTAATTGAAAAAGGAAAAAGTTTGCGTTGAAAAATTTGCTGGAGCCAGACATATACGAGTACTTGTTCTAATAAGTATATGTCTGGCTCCAGCGAATTTTTACCAAACTTGTCAGCAATGTTTGCATTGCAAATAGAATAGGATTTTTAATGTAAACATTGCTGATATGTTTGGTCCGAAGTTTCATGACTCATGGTTTTAATATTACTAACAATACTGACCTTTATAAATGGTACTGCAAGGTATATGTGTGACTTTAACTTTCCATGTCCTCTCAAAGGAGTTGCCGCTGGTCACAAAGGTCAATTTAACTGGATTAGTGGTCCCTACTCCAGCGTCGATATACACTGAAAACAATATGAATAAAAAGTACATATATAAGTACTTTGATTAACTTAAAATACTGAAAATCCTTTATATTATAACTGATGAATTAATAATATTTTGCCATAAAACAAAACTTAAATACTACCCAAGCACACAACACAAACACATAAACTAACACACACACACACAATGTGTGAGTGTATATATATATAAATGTCGTGTCACAGTGTCTGAGCGCGATGAAATCTGAACTACTTAACCGATTTTAATGATTTTTATTTCATTTTGCTGAATTTGTCACAACTTAGGCCCTAGGATAGGTTTCATTTTAATTCATAACCAAAAATTATGCAATTTATTATAATGAGCCACAGCGACGCGTGGACGGGTATATGCACACTTTTTTATCTTTATTGTTATAACATTAACATTATTAGTTAAATAATATATTTGTTGTCGTTTATATCTGCTTAAAAATATTATTCTTGATCTACAAGAATAATTTTGAATTTGAATTGTTTTAAAGCAAAAATCCCACGTTTTATGTTTTGGTACAAGAACCATCTTTCGAATTTCCCTCCACTGTGTGTCTGGAATATTTTCGTGCAGTTTCTTTTATTTCAAATGTATTTTCTGATCGACTTTAAATGACATTTATCCAAAGCTACCTTATAAAAGTGACATAACACATAATACATTTGTCTAATTTAGGTGATGAAGAAAGGAGTGGTAGTCCTTCGACGGCTGTCTCCGAAGAAATCGTGATAGCAATGAAAATATAATTCAGGAAACCAAGCGAAATGACATGCAAAAAAAGATCAGCATACATATATTGCAGATTGGTTGGAGAAGCACTCATAAGATTCTACATGAGCATACCTTCGTGTGAGAAAATAGTTTCGGGTTGGTTCTGCAAAACCTTACCGTAGATCAGAAGCAAACCCGTGTAAAATGGTTTCGTGCCATGATTAACAAATTTGAAGCAGACTTGTTTCGACGCTTTTACGACATTGTAATAGGTGGCGAATCCTATATTTATCAATACCACCCAGAATAAAAGCGTCTGTCTATTATTCAGCTGTTTCAAACGAACAAAAACCTATCGTAAAAAAGCAAAGCGAGATCAATACCGAAGGGTATACTAAGAAATTTCTGCTAGATATTTACAGAACAACAAAATCTGGCGTTAACCACAACAATGCGCTCGGGTATTCAACACTTCTTACTTTTTCGATAAATATATCAGAGAAAAAAGAACATTAAATTTGTTCGTAGTCCTGTATTACTTAATCCATACTCCTATGAATGATAGAGATTTCTTATATGTCCATTATCAGATCGATATATCAAGGCCGATGCCTGAGCGACCTACATTGTAGTAACTATGTGAGTAGCTTACAATAACTCTTATTGAAAAATTTTAATGTATTTCCTTTTCCGAATACTTGACAGAGAATTGTCAAATGAGGAAGCGATTAAACGAAATTATTGTATGAAATAATTATACGAAAACTTTCGAGGTAAAAGTCTATTAACTTAAAGTACTATCGAGGTAAATACATTCAAGTATTGATCGTCGAGGCAATATTAATCGAAGTAGTAAACTATTATTTGTTCTGAGGTTGTACTCTATTTCGAAACGGGGCATTATACCCTCCTATATGGAGTATCATTAAAGTATACGGTGTACAATAGGTTAGCTCAATATAGGATATATTTCCAGATTAAAAGTATGCAAAGATACTGTCTTCTATCAAAATATTTGGAGGGGAAGTATTGAAATGATAGTGTGAGGAACATCAATGGTTAACAGAGTTGTGTACGCGTTCGTGAGCAGCTAAGAGGTATAAATAGGCCACTAAGAAACGCGCTTTCGTAGAGTGTAATGCTGTTTTCTTTAATATGTGATCATCAACGCACTGTGACTTCCTTGGTTGTTCCCACATATCGTAGGTATAGGGTTTCCTCCTGACACAATAAACTGATCTTGATTGCACACGTGGTTGGTCGGTTCTGGTCCAGCTATAGTAAAACGGATGAAATCCAACCTGAAATTAGTTCACATGGTAAAAACAAAAAAAAATTGTAGTTAAAGCCTTCCAAAAATATTTTATTCACACACCTTAATTTACTTAAATCGTGCTGGATCGATTATAATATGAATACAAAGTAAAGCCACACTTATTTATTGATATTGACTGTTCTATGACATTTGCTTATCATCAATGTTTGAAAACTGTGATTTCCGTGATATATAGATTTATAGCTAAACTGTGAAGCCGTTTAGCTATAAAAGCAAAAAGAATGAAAAGGTTCCCGGTTAGGAGTTTAATTTTAATTTCAGTATAGATAATAATTATTTCTTTAGCAACAAAAACTATTATATCACATACCAATATAAAACGTACTTATTTTGATAATTTGGAAATAGTATCACTTTTTATATTTCTGTATATTTATTAATAATTCTGCGGCTTAGTTATATAATCTCTGGTAAAAAGAAACATACAGTTCCTTTTTGAAATAAAGAAATATAAAATTGGGCAAAAAACATAATTACTTAAATAGAGAAGTAGTTTTGAACGAGAACGAGAAAGTTCATAACATTATGCATTCATTTCTCCTGAAAGACGCTTTCAGCCTGCGTTCTAAAGTTAGTTATGTATAGCTTGGGATGTGGGTAATATCTAAATTTCACTAAAATATCTTACAAAATTATATGTATTTGAAGCTTAAAGTTATTGAAACAGCTATATGATTTCTGTTATGCACTCTTTTTATAAAGCATTGCAAAATTATAGTCTTAAGACTGTTGACAGTGATTTCATTCGAGTAAAATACAGTGGCGTACGTAAAAATTTGAGACCATCGAGTTTTATTATATCTGTGTTTTATTTAAGTTAGACTCTCTATTAAGTCCGTCAATAACATTTTGAAAATACACACTGGTAACAACGGTAATGTTAAAATAGAAGTTGATAATGTAAGCAACAAATAACAGGAACATTATATTAAGTTCGGTGGTATCAATACTTAACATTACTTATATAAAAACAGAAAAAAGTAAAGATTCTCGAAATGTCAAGCAAAAAATAATTCAACATTAAACAAGATATGGGTTTTATCATCTATTGTTACGCTTTAATTTTGGCGTTGTCGATACGCACATATATAGTCGAAACAATAATTGGAGATGAAACACTGTATTTTTGATATCATTAAACTTCTTCTATTATATAGGCCAGATAGTCGTGCAGGTCAGGCCCCCGGGTAATTATTTACCATAAGTGTAACAAATGCCAGTGCGTTCATGTAACCTCTCCCTCTTCCTCAATCCTTTTTGAATAAGTAGTCAAAACATTTAGATTTTATTATTTCTTGACTAGTTAGCCAAACAAAATTTGAATCACTCGGTTTTAAATGGCTTCAATTATTAAATGTATTTTAGTTAACCATAGTTAAGCTCAAATACATTTAATATTTGAAGTCACTTAAAACCGAGTGTTCATATTTTGGTTCAATTATAAATTCAAATGAAATTAACAGCAAATACTTGGGTATATTGGGGTTTCAAAATAATTAATTACAGCACCAAACTTATAAATAAATAAACTAGATTTTTCAAATTGACAGAATCATTTTAAATATCAAGCATTAAACCATTAAAACAAAAAATGGACATATTAAACCATACAATTAGTCGTTTTTTATTTAACACTAAAATATAATTTAAATGACGGAATAACTTTCTAATATTGTATAATATGGTTGATTTACTTCATTATGTAGTGTATACAGGGTTACCGGAAAAGTCGTGCTAGATCCGTTAAGGGCGTGGAGGGCCCATCATTTCTGACTTATTTTACTATGAAACACCCTACCCTAAACTGAACCCTTTTAGAGATATTCGACTTTTAATTTTTTATTGAAGATTGCCGATTTTTAGGCTACTTAATCTAATTTTGTTTATTTCGTATGTCTCATTATTATTATTATTGCATTTCTACATGTGTGATAAGATGTTTTAGGACGTCAATCATTAAAATATTGCATACGTTAATTGAATAGCCCATAGTAGACAAGTGAAAGTTAAGAATTAAAAAATAATATAAGAAAGCTTATTTTCTCTGAGCGATATCTAAAAAAAAAATATTTTGGCAATTGTTCGGCAGATGTGTTTTAAAATATTTACGTTTCATCAGCTATCTAACGAGGTATAACAATCTAGGATTTGTATTACATTTCGTGGAAAAAAGTAGTTAAAACTCTCCAGGTAGCAGTTCTAAAGTTAAGACGCACCGTGCGAGCGAGACAAGTGACGTTTTATGTCGGTGCGAATGAAAGAAAAAATATGTAGAGACCGGTTAGGGCTGGTAATACAACACGGGATATTGTTTCGGTTGTCAGTCTGCTTTTGTGCTTCGTACATAGTAGATGTGATATCGGTTTGCTCTTTTTCTCGACTTGGCTGTGATTCTGGACGATTTCTTCTGATTTGTGACTAGTGTGCTTGTTAACCGGACTCTGCTTTGTATTTGCGATACGGAAGTGTTGAAGATGACGTCATACACACCTGAGGAATATGCTGATATGCTTATTTGTTATGGATACTGCGATTGTGTGTCTGCGCAAGCTCGCATCGAATACATAACTCTCTACCCCGGACGTCGAGTGCCGGATGTGGCCGTTTTTGATAGAGTTTATCGAAGACTTCGAGAAACGGGCTCTGTTTTGAGACGAAATACATACATGGGAAGACCACGAATTGATGACGACGAAGAACTGGACAATGAGATAGTGCAACGCTTTTGAGCGGATCCGACTACTTCCACTAATATTGTTGGGTATATGGAGAGTGTGGTTTAAAGTGCATACTGCTGGCCTATACCCGTACCATTACACGCCGGTACACACTGTTGAAGAAGGAGACCCCGCGAGAAGGTTGGACTTCTGCAGATTTATGCTAAATGCTGACGTAGAAGACCCAGATTTTCTAAGAAATATCTTGTGGACAGATGAATCCAAATTTGACAAAGATAGCATTACTAACTTTCACAACGCCCATTATTAGGCCCCAAAAGAACTAAGGAATCCCAATAAGAAAAGAGTGAAGGGATCCCAACGAAGATTCAGCGTGAATGTGTGGATGGGCATTATCTCCTATTAGGCATTTTCATTTGATTGGACCTTACTTTCTCCCCGAGAATCTAAATGGGGAAAGCTACGAAAACTTCTTGAGAGGAGACTTGAGTGATTTGCTGGATGATCTGCCACTCAACTTGAACAGGGACATGCGGTTCCAACACGATGGCTGCCCTGCCCATTTCAGGAGAAGTGTCAGAGACTGGCTGGACACAAATTATCCAAACAAATGTATAGGACGAGGTGGGCCGTTGCCATGGCCAGCAAGAAGTCCAGACCTAACCCCCATGGATTTTCATGTGTGGGGGCGCATGAAAAGTCTTGTCTACAGCGAGCCAAATCCTGTTTCGTCTATGGAAGAATTAAGAGAAAGGATTGTGGATGCAGCAAATCAAATGAGGACAACATTGACCACTGGAGTAGTGAAGACTGGTCTCCGTAGAAGGATGCGACAATGTATTAGAAACAGTGGCGGCCATGTTGAACATGAACTGTAGAGTAAGAAAAAGTTGTGATTTAATAAATGACATTTCTGCTTACATATTGTTTATTTTTACTTTTTAGGGCTAAGTATTAATTTTCTTCTCCCCTGTCGCCTATGAAACTAAGTTTTTTTAATTCATTTAAATAAAACCCTATATTGTTATACCTCGTTAGATAGCTGATGAAACGTAGATATTTTAAAACACATCTGCCGAACAATTGCCATAATATTTTTTTTAGATATCGCTTAGAGAAAAATAAGCTTTCTTATATTATTTTTAGTTTCTTAACTTTCACTTGTCTACTATGAGCTATTCAATTAACTTATGCAATATTTTAATGATTGACGTCCTAAAACATCTTATCATCATCATCATCATCATATCAGCCGTACGGCGCCCACTGCTGGGCATAGGCCTCCCCCAAGGATCTCCACAACGATCGGTCCTGCGCTGCCCGCATCCAGCGTTTTCCCGCGACCTTGACCAGATCGTCGGTCCACCTCGTAGCGGGCCTACCCACTGAGCGTCGGGAAAAAAGTCGTGAAACATCTTATCACACATGTAGAAATGCAATAATAATAATGAGACATACGAAATAAACAAAATTAGATTTAGTAGCCTTAAAATCGGCAATTTTCAATAAAAAAAATAAAAGTCGAATATCTCGAAGTTTAGGGTAGGGTGTTTCATAGTAAAATAAGTCAGAAATGATGGGCCCTCCACGCCTTTAACGGATCTAGCACGACTTTTCCGGTAACCCTGTATACTTGTGAGCACTTTGGACGCTTAGCTGATTCTGACTTTACGTGCCGATCGAATTTCGCTGGTCGAACGAATATGAAGGTAGCTTTGTGGTCTACGCAACCGGACTTTTTAATTAAACAATAATATAAATCTACTATATGCAAAATTCCATTAAATGTAAGTACCTTATTTGGCAAACGTCAGGGTGTGCCTTGATGATAGTAAGTTCGCAGGACCCCGTACCGTCGTAGGATGAAGGATAACCGGAGTTTGCGAAATAAGTTCCGTTTTCGGAAGATGAGCTGCCACAGGATGTCATAACTGGTAGAAATACGTTGACTAAATCA
This sequence comes from Calamotropha paludella, assembly GCA_927399485.1. Classification (NCBI taxonomy): domain Eukaryota; kingdom Metazoa; phylum Arthropoda; class Insecta; order Lepidoptera; family Crambidae; genus Calamotropha; species Calamotropha paludella. Next base: position 22,563,667 of record OV656803.1, on the reverse strand, counting down.
AAATGTAGTTGAATGCAGATTATATAAACAGTGAGACTAAAAGCCCTTTTACCTACTTTGGTTTCTTTTTAACTGTAAGAATTTTATCGCATGATTATAGGAATTTAGTTTTTGTAATGTACAAACAGCAACACTCTTAACTGCCCGTTGAAGACCCAACAGACAGAAAGGTAGAAAGAGATGAAATTATTTTTCTCATGACAACTTCATAATAAAACTAAAGTTTTTATGACATAATATCTTTGTGTGTGTGGTGTGTATCTCTTGGCACCAGAGAACTGTCACTGCTTGACGCAGAGAATTGACATGCCTGATGACGTGCTTTCAGTTGTTGCCGCTCTTCCAAAACAAAGAGCAACGGCAACGTCGTGCCGTTGCTAGCCAAAATGCTTTTGGATGAAATAATGATAAAATTTAATTTTACTTATCCTGCATCCATAGACATAGAAAGGTATAGATGCAGCAAGCAAATAATAATAAAGATTTCTTACACTTGCATTATAAAAAATTATTATTTCTATTATATTACTCAAATAAAACATATACTAACTTAACAAATAAACAAATCGAAATAGCGCATAATTATTGTGATTTTTTATTACACAAACATTTGTCCTTAGCGGGACTCTAACTCAAAATCTTTTCTGATTATAATTAGGATCATTGCCAAACTCGACCTCATGTAGTTTGTCCTTAGCTCTCTTTCCACCACGTATATGGTTTCCTCCGTTCCCAAAACTTTATCATTTCTGTTATTTAAAATATGAAGTAATAATTTTTCAGACATGCGGTAATTTATTCAATTCTACTCGAATTTTATATCTGTGACAGCGTGTCTTTTTCTGTTCAAAAACCTCGGTGTTCGAAATGCAAAGACTAGAATGGTTTTAAGGTTCAAATTTGACTTGCTTTTAAATTTCAGTTTAACAGAAGTGAAGAAAGTAAAAATTGCAATTTTTGTAGTGCAATATGAAATAATATTTTATTAAATATACCTATTCTATTTTTTATTTTCTATACCTATTTACGCGCTTTGCGCTCTAACATTATAGATGTTAGAGCGCAAAGCGCGTAAATAATTTGTTCGCCAGTCTGACTAAAAGTAAAATAAAAACGAACACTTTTTTTGTAGCAATATATAATTATAAACTTTAAAAACCTTACTTGCACAAAGAAGATAGAACCGCCTTCAATATTATAATTTTGATTGGACGGATAATATCGTAGTCCTGGTAATTCTAAAAACCAATACGCTTTTCAGTAAAAATATATTATTACCATTTCATAACAATGTTCAAACATTATTATGAAGAACCAACCGTTTGTGCGTTCTGCCTTTTAAAAATCGCTATCATACGAAGATAACTGGCACCAACAGTAATAAAACCTGATGTTGTGTAAGTGACAATTTTCGGGTTGGTACGAGGGCGGCACTGAAAATTTTGGGAATCAAGGAAGTGACACATTTTTACTATTTAAAAATGTATTTATTACTTTTCAAAGTATTCTCCGAAAATTTGACACATTTTTCCATACGATGGAACCAATCATTGAAGCAACCATTCCATTCGGAAGTTGGAGTCTCCAAAATGGCCGTTTTGTAGGCGTCCACAGCTTCTTCAAGTGATGAAAATCTCTGACCACGCAATTTATTCTTTATTTTAGGGTAAGTGTAGTAATCATTAGGGCTTAGGTCACGGCTGTAAGGCAGATGGTCTAATAATTCTATGTTTTCTTGCTCCAAAAACTCTTTTGTTCTGTGCGCGGTGTGATGATGATGATGCGGTGGTTGCAGTTCTCTTTACGGAGTTCAGAAAAGACCTGTGGCAAACAAATGCTAGCATACCATTCTGCATTAACCTTTCTTTGTCCCTCAAGTGGAATAGTCACAACATGGCCGGTTTTGGAGACAAACGTGATCACCATTTTTTTGGAACACTCCGTGAACGAACAATTTTTGTTGGCTTTAACTCATTTTCGAACACCTAAACACGTGACTGGTGACGCTTTTCAGTAAAAATATATTATTACCATTTCATAACAATGTTCAAACATTATTATGAAGAACCAACCGTTTGTGCGTTCTGCCTTTTAAAAATCGCTATCATACGAAGATAACTGGCACCAACAGTAATAAAACCTGATGTTGTGTAAGTGACAATTTTCGGGTTGGTACGAGGGCGGCACTGAAAATTTTGGGAATCAAGGAAGTGACACATTTTTACTATTTAAAAATGTATTTATTACTTTTCAAAGTATTCTCCGAAAATTTGACACATTTTTCCATACGATGGAACCAATCATTGAAGCAACCATTCCATTCGGAAGTTGGAGTCTCCAAAATGGCCGTTTTGTAGGCGTCCACAGCTTCTTCAAGTGATGAAAATCTCTGACCACGCAATTTATTCTTTATTTTAGGGTAAGTGTAGTAATCATTAGGGCTTAGGTCACGGCTGTAAGGCAGATGGTCTAATAATTCTATGTTTTCTTGCTCCAAAAACTCTTTTGTTCTGTGCGCGGTGTGATGATGATGATGCGGTGGTTGCAGTTCTCTTTACGGAGTTCAGAAAAGACCTGTGGCAAACAAATGCTAGCATACCATTCTGCATTAACCTTTCTTTGTCCCTCAAGTGGAATAGTCACAACATGGCCGGTTTTGGAGACAAACGTGATCACCATTTTTTTGGAACACTCCGTGAACGAACAATTTTTGTTGGCTTTAACTCATTTTCGAACACCTAAACACGTGACTGGTTTTTTGTTTCGGGTTCGTACGCGTATATCCAGGATTCGTCACCCGATACGATGTTGTATACAGCATTTGAGGATCCTTCGTGGAATCTTTCGAGTGTTCTGATGCACCAAGTAACGCGAGCCGCTTTTTGCTCTTTACAGAGCGAATGCGGTATCCATCGGGAAAACAACTTTTTAACACCCAATTGTTCATGCAAGATTATTTGTATTTGACTCATGCCAATGTCTAAAGTTGCCTGAATTTCGCGGTATGTCACATGTCGATCTTCCTCAATCAGCTTACGCACAGCATCAAGGTTTTCTTGGGTGCCTGCAGTTTTTAGACGACCTTGACGGGGAACATCACTGAGCTTGATACGTCCACGTTAAAATTCAGCAAACCAGCGATAAATTGTGGTTTTGGATGGGGCTTCATCACCAAATGCAGAAAGCATCCGATCAACACACTGTTTTTGTGTTAATCCACGTCGAAAGTCATAATGAATCATCACTCTTGATTTTTCTCGAGTCAATTCCATTTTCTCAACGACTAAGTTTGACAAGACCTTGTGACCACTTGTGACCACTGAGCAAGGAATCACTACGTTTGACAAGACCGAGAATCTTTTTTTTAAATAAATAAATGGTATTTGATTTTTGAAACCAAGGAGTTTACAATTAAAAAGATTTTAACATTTATGACAGGGACAGTGGAAATATTCCATTCCCGATACTTTAGATACTTTACGTCATGTGGTATACGAGTGTGAACGTAAGCGCAATTTATACAGTTTGTATGTGTACTGTTGGTACCGATAGCCTAAATATGCGCAAATTGGACCGTGGGGTTTGTAACGTTACACACACATCTACAATAAAAATGACATTTATGAAGACGTCATACATCTATTCTCACTTTCTTTCAAAAAGTTGGTAGTCACGTGACAGGGGCAGTTAAGGTTGTTGCTGTTTGTACAAATACAATTTAATAATGGTACAAGTGTTAAAAAAGTTAGGTTTTATGTGAGTCGGGAGTACTATAATCGATGTTAAATCTTTATATTTATAAACAGGATTAAAGATGAGCACAATACGTTTTATGCGTCGTCTGTCTGCACCTCATCAATCGAGATCCTGTATGTCAAAACCGTGTAAAGCTTAATTTTTCATATTATATTTATTATCTAAGAAAAGAAGAACATTAAATTATTTTTATTTGTGTTTATTTACTTCTGGAATTGTCAAGTTAAATATTGAAATTGAACCTAACCTATTCTAAACTAACAAATTGAAACTAACTTTATTAGTCTATATCTCTCGGCTGAGATGATGGAGATAAAGATATGTGTCTTTATAATTCGGTAACGCTGCTGCCCAATTGTTTTACGGGAGGTGTATGATGGTTCCGTCCAGTACGTACACCAGAGGCGAGTATTGGTACGTACCAATACTCGCCTTTTATGACACCCTCTGGTGTAAACGGTTGGTACTATTTAATTCTGCTGTTTTTGACGCGAGTGAAACAGTAGTACCCGCGTACCAGCTATTACCCAATTAAAATCTAGTAGTATTTATAATTTGTTATCTGCATAATACTCACATATACAGCACAAACCGAACCCATTGGCGCAGTAACCATTAGCTGAGCCGCCTCGAGCGGAACACTCCCGCGCAGTCATACATGTACCATTGTCACCCGATGCACCCGCACAGGCTCCGTTTGGGAACGTTACAACAGTGAAAAGGGACAGAACTGTTGAATTGAAATTACATAATTTCAGCTTACTGCACTGGGGAATTAAGGGTTCCATTGCACAGAAGCCAGAATAATCGGCCTGCCATAAGACTAAGGATTTTTGTTTTAAGGCATACATTCGGTTGGTGACCAAAAGTTTATAATTTATTACTTTAGCACTTGGTATACAGGAAGAGAGAATGTTAGTAGAATACCCATGGCCCACCGTTACAACTTGTGGGTTTTTTGTATTGCAAGCAAACTGAACTACAGATTATATGCTGTATACAACGTGTTACAAAAAACCTCGTTAAAATGTAATAAATTATCAAAGCGAAACATATTGTCAACCCTAGTAAGCTGTCACTGCCTTATGTCACTGCATAGAACTGAAGTCATCATAGATTATTTGACAGAGTGTACTCTTTGACGGATTTAAAGTTTTTCATTGAAAAGGTTTGCAAACTCAATAAAAGGAAAAATGGCTTTGAAAAACGTCATGTTGTCAAATTCAAATCTTCTAATCGATATCTTACAATTATTTCGTGTTTAGTTCTTTAATAAATATATTACATTTTTTACGGGTTTTTTTGTAGTACGTTGTTATAATGTTAGCTCATAAAAATCCTACTCTAGATTTGAGCGAAAAGCAATACTAGAGTAGCAGAAAATGCGACATGCGCGTAAAAGATCAATTATGATAGTTGGCTAAAGAATTAACTTTAAAAGTGAAGGATTAATAAACTGACTTCGCTAGTAGATACAAGTATATTTTTGGATAAAAATTAACAGCAACAAGTCGCATGATGCTTCTATGTGACACAAAGTAAATGAAATATAAGAAAATAAAATGTCGTTAAAGGCAATATATAAAGATAATATCTATAAAAAATAGTCAATCAAAACACACACAAAGCACAGGCATATTTTAAATATTTAAAAGATGCGGGTATCACTTACATCGACTTTCTTTCTGTGCTGGAGGCCAAAACCTTGCTTCCGTCTTTTGCTCCAGGTTGGTCCTCTTTACATGTCCTGAATTCCACATTGGAAACAGTTCTTTTAGTATCCCCCTCCCTTTCAAAAATCCATCTCCACTGCTGATGATACCATTCGACGCGCAGAGTTTTAGGAGAACGAGAATGATGATAAAATGAAAGTTCATTTTTTCAAGAGTCATTCGACGCGTTTGGAACCTAAAATATGATGTTGTTACAATATATAATATTATAACGGGAAGGGGAACAATGGTGTTAAATTTCTCCTTTTATTGCGATGTGACAATAGCCATTTTGGCGCTAATTTCTGTGATGTGTATTAGCACGCGGGCTTCGTCAACGACTCGGAACGATTGTGCAAACGTAGCGTAAATGCGTTTTGATACTCACATTACAAAATTATTTGTATTGGAAAACGAAAAGAGGCCAGAATCATTATGGACAGCCAACATTTATTTCCATAGTTAATTATAACATTTATTAATAATTATTAAATCAAATAGAATTTTGTAGCTAAAACATTTTACTGTTCTATTATTTAGCTTAAGTTCAATCGAGTGATCTGAAGTAGTAACAAGTTGAATAGCATGGACAAAAGAATACTATTGTTTGAAACCTTCTAGAAGACATTTATGTGTGTAATTTGTTGTTAAACATTATAATAGATGAGATGTTATCCGTTCTGCTCGCTGTGGAACTATACCATTAGGTACACACGGCTTGTTTTCGCTATGCATTCGTAAGTATTGACAGGCATACAACATTGCATTCATATGGCCGATTCTTTATTCACATATCCCAGTGTTTATTGTGTGGTTTTTATAAATAAGTAGTGATACGATAACTATATAAATAGATCAAACAATGACATGAATAATGATTTGTGCGTGCATTAAATTAGTACCCGAGTGATCGTCTTTAGCATATCTGTCGAGATCGTGTTGAGTTCGGATTCTGTAAGCGACTGTAGGTAACTCAGAACAATAACTAAAGCTATAGAAGGAGCGCTAAAATAAAAACTGTATAACAGCTCTCGTATTCACTTAAAGTAATCTAACATACATGGGTAAGAGCGAAATAGACAACAATTGTAAGGTTTTATTTTCACGTCATTGTCACAAACTCTCAAAGTACAAATGTCAAATGGTTGTAATTTGGTTGTATATTATACCACTAAATTAAAAGTACGTCTTTGATGAACGTGGTTTCTGAAGTAAGACCAAATTCAATGCGGTCGTATTACAGTGGCCGAACAGCTTTGTGAGCGGCTAGCGTGAAATTATATTATTTTACAAGGAAGTTCGTGATAAAATAACAGGAAAGTGTGCATATAGACGCTTCAGACATCTTAGAGTCCGCGTCCAGGATGGCTTGTGTTGTTCCAGACTGCAAGTCTCTTATATCACGAAAAGAAAATACGGATGAGGTGTTATCATTTCATCGGTGAGTTTGGTTTCTAAATTCTCATATATTGACAATATAACAACGGTATATTCAGAAAATTGTAGTAAATTAATATTACAAATAGATTGCTCCATGAGTTTTGGTTTAAATTGTCTTATTTTCATGCCTTCTGTTTTGTATATGATAGTATGATAGTGATGTGTTCTTTGTTATCGATGTCAACATTTTTGGTTTTTACTTTTTGCTTTAGTTTTCCCAAAGATGAACCTATTAGAACTGAATGGATACGCCGTATATCAAGGATCAAATGGACACCGAAAGCGCACAGTCACATTTGTTCGAAACATTTTAGACTACATTCATTTGAGCCACATGAAAACATTTGATTTCGGCGGCTGAAAGCAAATGCTATACCCACATTACATTTACAGAACATGCAATTGCTCCTTTTTTATTCCAAACATTATCTTAGTCTTGCTTTGTCATATAATTATTTCGATCCTACCAATAAATATTCAGATTTTTAATTAACATTTTGGCAGCGTGTATCCCAAATAATAATGATAGCTTATTTACAATAATATTTTTGTGTTTCAGAAACCACTATCGCATTAAGAAGGAATTATGAACCACCAAGTAAACGCCCCAAATCTATGACCACAGTTGAAACAAATACTGATTCCGATATCTCTGAACTGATATCTAATTTACAGAAAATTATAGCAGATTATAAAAAAATAAATTGGAATATTAAAAAAAGAGTTAGAAAGTATTAAAAAGACCAGCAAGTGACGTCTTCGCAAAATAAACACTAACAAAGAGGACATTAAGGAGCAACGCGAAGAAATCTCAACTCTATAACATATTGATAGAAAAATTGAAACAAGAATATGTTCAAGCCGAATACCTAGCACTTTTAGAGTGTGTAAACAAAAATGACAAAAATTCGCGGCGAGAACTGAACTCAATTCCGGAAACAGCGTTTAAAAAATGTTTTGATGATTGGATTAAGTTAGCGTAAGTGTATCGTTTCTGAAGGAGCATACTTTGAAGGTGATAAAATAAATTTGGATGAATAACAAACATTGTGTATATTATTGATCTTTTCCCGGTACTTTCTTGACAGAGTAGTATATAAAAATATAAAAATAATAAGTAAATATGTATAAAATAATAGTTGGTTAATTTAATTTAAATAGTCGATTAATTTTCTTTTAAAATTTTTTCTCTTTTTTAATCTATACCTATTAAAAAATTTATGTTGAATGCAGTGTTCACTAATGTACTGCTAGAGGTCTAACTGAAAATAGAAACATGTAGCCTAATATGATATACCTATACAAAGTGCAATTTTTTAACTGTACCTACCTGGTTTCTCTAGATACTGAAGACTGCAAATCTAATAAATAAATTGGTTCGGGTCCAAAATTCTACTCATGAATACTGCATTATAAAATGTTCATATTGCAGATTCTACACGTTTATTATGACACATTACCCTCCGTTCTAGTGTCATAGACATTTACATGTTTTTAATTTTATTTTTATCGATAGTAATATCGATGCCGTTACATCATTGACGTAAGGCAAACTAGTGACTACCTTATAAATTACGAAACAAAATTTGTATACTTATTTCATTCTTACACATTTACAACTGTATAAGTCAAAATAGTACGAACTAACGTATTGTGTTGTTATTTTAGCACTCCTTCTATAGCTTTAGTTATTGTTCTGAGGTAGGTAAGTAAATTAATGAATTAAAGGTTATTAAAAATAAAGTTTTGTCTATGGTACCAAAAAGAATATTCTTAATCACTGACAAAGGTAACAAATATGTTCTTTTAATGCAGTAATTAAATATTATAACTAGTTTGGCCTAAAATACTGTTACGAGGCATGTTTTTTAAGTAAGTACCGTTTTGAAATTTAAAAAAGTTTGAAGAAGATTGTGCAATGTCTTACATTAAGCTGCTGCATTGATTGTCTCATTACGAGGCAGAAATTCCACAAGCAATAATCCATCGGCGGCAGACTTCTATGAGGAGGGCATTCAAAAACTGGTACAACGTTATGATAAGTGCCTCAATATTGACGAAAATTATGTAGTATATAGATAAAGGTACAGGCTTTCATGTAAAAATAAAATTATTGAGATATCTTAGCACATCTTTTTTAAATTTCAAAACGGTACTTACTTAAAAAACATGCCTCGTACATAAAATCTTTTCTGTTTTTCAACTTTTTAATTGGAACGCGTTTATTATTTTAAAAACTTCTTTTGATTTCGTGGCATTTCACATTTTTTTTGTGTTCATTATCAAATACAATATGGAATGCGAAGTTAAAGAAAGTAGGATTGCAGTGATCGCCTTGCACAAAGTAGGTGTGGAGCCGTCGGTCATATTCCAGACACTTCAGAAGCTTGAACTCAGCCGTATGTTCTTATATCGTTCTATCAACAGATACAACAACTCTTCCTCTGTCAAAGACCATAAAAGATTGGGGCGGCCGTCTGCTGTCAGAACTATAAAGGTCAGAATTAGTCGAAACCCCATTAAGAAGCAAAAAATCTTATCTCGAGAAATGAAAATTTCCACATGGACTCTGTCGCGTATTATAAAACAATACCTGAAGCTCGGATTCTATCAATTTAATTTGAATATCTATCGCCGATATACAGGACATGTCCTAAATCAATCTTTACTATTAATGAGAGAGGATCGATCAAATTGCCTAATGTCACGATACGCAGGTGAAAGGCACAGAAATATCCTCTTTACCGATGAAAAACTGTTCACGATTGAAGAGCACTACGATAAAGTGTATGCTCACAGTTCTAAAGAAGCTGCTCAAGTGGTCGGAAAGGCACAACGTGGTCATCATCCTGCGTCAGTGACGGTTTGGTGGGGTGTGTCTTATCAAGGCGACAAAAAGCAACATTTTTGTGAAAAAACTTAAGCCAAAGTGTATCAACAGATAGTCTTGGATCGTGTTGTGAAACCTCTCAGCAATACACTTTTAAAAATGTATCGTGGACTTTCTAGCAGGACTCTGCACCTGGTCACAAGGCACGAACTTCCCAAGAATTGATTGAAACCAACGTTCCGGTCTTTACAAGAGCTGAAGACCAAAACTATTCAATCAACAAAACTGTTAAGCTGTTTTTGCAGTAATTTCTCATTTTATCTTATGCTCGGTGGTATTATGTTAAATTGGCTCTTAACTATTTATAAGCTCCTTGGTAGACAAGTGTTAAACAGTAGCGTGTCTGGAGAAAGTAAAGACCAAAAAACTTTTATAGACAATTTATAGGTTTTATGATAAACATAAAAGTTAAATGAATTCAAGTTTCATATATTTAGTATCTGAATCTAATGTTTCAGTGATCCCAAAGCCTGTATTCTCCATTTTATAGGTTAATGATGTTTATAGAACTAGACTCCAATCATGGTTTTGAATTATTTATTTTAATTTGGTATAATTACCACTAGTTCGTTATCAAATTGTATTGGAAAACGCAAAATATTTGTGATACTTCAGCATTCTGATTGAGATAGGAGAATTCTAAGTTTGTCAAATTTTAAAATATTTATAAAGTAGTCCAATACACAAATAAAACCGGCAAAATGCGAGTCGGACTCGCGCACCGAAGGTTCCGTACAAACTTTTAGTTAAGTAAATAGATCGTACATCACATGAATCAAGATAAATCAAATGATTGGTCTACGTAGCTTAACACTTTTAAATAGAGTCATTATAATGGGATTTACAGCGCGTTTAATTTTTAAAAAAATTTAATCCTGCCGCATCTACTTCTTTACGGGAGCCTTGCTCGCAGGATGACTATTATTTTTTTATTATTAGAAACACATAAAATTAATACCAAATACTAATTTACTGATATCCATCCAATATATGAAACTCTGGAGGAAAACCATTGCTTGCGATTAAGGTAACAAGTTCTGTGTATAAAAATTGTTATAAATAGAAAGCATTTAATATTTATATTTGTAAGATTTTTTACATTTTACATTAAGTTTATAAGCTTCTACACTGCATTACTCAATCTACTTATCTACAAATACTATAATCTGGCTGTGTAGAATCGTTTACAAACTGTATCACAAAGGCCTTTTCAGTCTTTAATTTCAAAGATTATTCTTTGAGAGCATCCTCCCATTCCTCTTCTTCCATAAGGGGTCGCAACAGCTTCACCACATAAATATAGAGTAAAAGTACCTACGTAGAGTTACTATTTTGTGACAAAAAATATAAATAAATAACATAAGTTTTTATAAGATATTTTTGAAATCAAAACACCTAACCATATCTAACACAATGTAAACTAATCTAGTGAATCAGTTCACCCAGGTCAAACTGAATATTTAAAGAGAGTTACCTGGGTCAATTTATATCTAGTGTACTTGACTTTAAACTTTTTTTACGGGAAATTCAGCATGTTGTTCGAGTGAATAAAAGCTCATATATGAGACCCGTTCACTGGTGAATGATGTCGTAAAAACTTAGGTAACTCTCTGGATTATTGGTTACAGATGCGGTTACTGCTGAGCGACAACGAAACTGTTTTTGTTATTCATGTAAAACTTATAAAATACAGAAAACACAAATCGAAAATAAATATCTATTGTTTTGACACATTTTGACTATGTATTATTCATAAAAAAATGTATTTCTTAGTTCTTCTGAATTTTCCTTTTTCCTCATTGTGCAAGTAATACGCAATTAACAAACGGCGTTTCAGTTTTTAAACTAAAGCCGTCTTAACCAAACTTCGTAATCCAAGGACATTTGACTCGTGTACGATTACACAATGGAGCGTGATCAATCCACGTGACAAAAACTTTGGAAATTATTAAATATATTTTGTTGGGTAAGCCACAGGTCTTATTACCTTTGTTCTTGGCTTACTATTCCTGGTCATACGAATTATATAATTTTCTAAAAGTTTTGCATTTTTTGATACAAAAATTACGGGCTCTTAATGTTACTGATCTGCGTAGGTTAGAACCGTTGTCGTCGGAGAACTCGTTGTGCTGTTGACATCGACACACCGACTGTCCTCCCTATTTAAAGCTGATTTAGGCAGTTATCCAGCATTGTGAGAATTCTGGTGCATTCTTCAGGTGTCGCTTACACCTGAAGGATATTGTTATGGCTTTAATAATAAATATTAACACTAGGAGTTAAGCTTTCATACCTTTTTATATGATACTATTACAAAAGCAAAAATAAAACCAATAAATTCGAATTTCCGTTTCGGAAAAATCTCTTTTTTATATTGCCGTTATTGATGACATATGTTTACAACAACCAAGAAGTTTGATTGCATTTATTTAAACAGTATTGTATCGAACCTCAGTATCGAACACATTTCTTTCACTACATTCTTAGTTTACCGAGAGTTTTAGGTGTCTTAATATGACCCGGATTCATTGCTGTCAAATGTGTTTGCGTGTTCCGCGTTTCCCTTGAAACTAGTTATACTAGCTATATTTGAGATTCTGTCGAGACTATTTTAAAAACAGTATTTCAATGGGTTTATGGATCTAAAGGTTTACCTATTTTGATAAAATTATTTAATTTAAACTTTATAAAAGCTTAAAAAGGATAATTATGTTGATTGTTTAATCTCATAAAAAATATATTGTTCCAAAAACATCAAACAGAAAATTTTACTACTGGTACCTTGGTTGGTCTTTTCATGGCTTGCTATTTAAAAAATTACAACAAATTACAAGGTCTTAAACCTCTTCAAGAAAATAGCCTGTCAAAACGGTTAAGTACCGAGAGCCAGGACTCGTTAATATACTAAAATTGAGATCTAAAGAACTGTACAAGCGTTTAGATTATTATATTTTCTCTTACACTATTAATTATATCAATATATACATATACTAAAAAAAATAGTACTGCACGATACCGTCAGTATGATATTTTATATTTCTATGCTAAATAAAACGCGTTTCTATATTTTAACTTCCTTGAAGCAACTCAATGTGATTTCAGACACTAAGAATAGTTTACCTTTTTATTATTGATGGAGGTAGAGATCTTTTTCTCCCCACTTGTCTCTATGACTTGATATCGAGGCCATGAAATAGCATAAATTATATATTATAAAAATATGTTTTGACAAGTACGGTTACAGTAACCGTATTTGTAAAAAAATATTTTGATATAATAGTGCACTGTAATAGCAGGTTGTTTCAGAGACTGCAATAGTATATTATTCGTCAACGGAAGAAATTAACCGATCACCAATGAAAGTGTTATTTGTGGCCTACACCTAGTACTCGCGTGTGGGCTTTAAAAGCGCCCGGGATCAGTAATCGATGTGACGCACAGTAAAATAAATCATATCACTAAAAACGTAAGTTTGTGCTATATTAAGAAGGTTGTATAGCTGTTCTAAGGTTTAGCGTTTGTAGTAAAATTTATACCCGTAAAACCTTGATGATACATGGCATGGTTATTTTAATAAATAAAAAAACAAATATGTTGTTATTGTGATTTTATACAATCACTAGCGACGCGTCCCGGCTTCGCACATCATATCAGCCGTACGACGCCCACTGCTGGACATAGGCCTCCCCCAAGGATCTCCACAACGATCGGTCCTGTGCTGCCCGCATCCAGCGTTTTCCCACGACCTTAACCAGATCGTCGGTCCACCTTGTAGCGGGCCTACCCACTGAGCGTCGTCCGGCACGCGGTCGCCATTCGAGAACCTTTCCGCCCCAACGGCCATCGGTTCTCCTTGGTATGTGTCCTGCCCATTGCCATTTCAGCTTCGCAATTCTTTGAGCTATGTCGGCGGTTTTTGTTCTCCTACGGATCTCCTCATTTCTGATTCGATCGCGTAGGGAAACACCAGGCTTTGCATGGGTGGACAAAATTCTTTAAATTTTTTCTAGCATTCAATATAGCCTATGACACTCAGCAATAATGTGCCTTTCTATTGGTGAAAGAATTTTTAAAATCGGTTCAGTAGATCCCGAGATTAGCCCTTACAATTTAACAAATATACAAACACACAAACTTACTTCTTTATAATATTAGTATAGATATTCAACATGATTTTTGTACAGAGTTAAACGAATTTAAAAAAATGTAAGTAGGCGGTGTTGATACTTTCACGTTTAAATTTTGATTGTTTCACGGTTCTCGAGAGTTAGAATTTAATAATTTCATAAATAAATTGAAATTATTAAATAAAGCCAAAGTAAAAGAGAATAGTAAATGCGAAGCTCATTTTGCTAATATGTGTTAGAATTCGCATAAATTTAATAATGGTCAGATTCTAAAATTCATATAAGCATCACAGTGTATTATGTTATTGTGATATCTCCATATACAGAGAAACTGATAACATCGCGGTGTATATATAACATTTAATAACATTTAGTTATATATAATAACATTTAGTTATTGTCGATATACACCGCGACGTCATTAGTTTAATTGCTGTACTTAATTAATCATAATTCAGTTAACGCGGTAACGTGTTACGTGTCTGCTTTCGTTTGACTGTACTGTATATCTCCAAATCGATTTACTTTACCATAGATTTACTATTTAACTATGTCGACGCTATATATTTATTGTTATTGTACAAATAACATACAAGCAAAAGTTAAGCAATCGCATGACGTCCAAAATAGCATCGATTGCTGACTTGCATCCGATGCATTTCGTGCGTCATTAGCAATATGCTTATTTAGCAATAAGTTTCTTATATTATTGTATTAGAATAAGTCTTAGTCGTGTAGAACATTTTCTAGAGTAAAGTTTGTAATTATTTAAAATAAATATTTTTTTAAATTAATTTCTTACCGTCGAAACATAACTGGCGCAGTCGGTAGGATCCGCGACACTCTGATTTTGTCAAGTTGGAGTGAACGGTTTCAATCGTTATAATCGCGAATCCTTTTCTACAAACCTACGTACGGCGGTCGTCTCGCGGGAGTCCTGGCGAATTGGGAATCCTGCTGTTCTACAAGGCCCGGCTGGAGATGCAAAGAATACTGGAGTGAGTACCTTTCGTTAGCCCAGTTTCCTGTGTTATATTTCCTGTCGTTATTTTATATTATTTATATATATTGTGTGTTTTGTCTGTGTGCTAAAATCGCCATAGATTAGGATGCAATAATAGTTTTCTATTTATGCTAGAATCGCAACGGAAAATCTATTTTTAATTATTAGTTAGTTAATTAGTGTCGAGTTACAGTTGTGCAGTATATTGTTTCCGTTAACGATAGGTATTCATTGTCTAAGCTAAAATCGCATTGACATTTTACTTGTTGACCTATTTTTAAACGCGCGAATTACTCGTTTCATTTATAATATAATTTTATAAGTTGTTTTAGTACGTAATTAATAAAGTTATTAAGCAGAATGACGATGTCGGGTACTGATTTATCTGCATTTAAATTTATTAGTGACCTTGTTCCACGTTATGATGGTAACCCGAAATCTTTAAACTATTTTATAAGAGAAGTAGAGAATGTACTTTTACTCCTGGACCCACCAGCTAGGGCCCATCCAGCGCTTACATGCCTAATTAAGAGCAAGTTAAGTGGGGCCGCAATAGACGCAATAGCGTATGAAGATTCGCTTGATAGTTGGCAGGCAATTAAAACTGTATTAACTCGTAGATTAGGGGAACCACGTAATGAGATACAGGTCATGCAGGAGTTAGGGCGCTTACGACGAAATAGAAATGAGGATGCCGAAGCCTTTGGCAAACGCCTCCGAGAAGTATTAGACACCCTTAATTCAGTAGGTAAGCATAGCGATAAGTCGTATTACGAGAACATGGTAATAGACCAATTTATAAACAATCTAGACTTCCAGATTTCTATAGGCGTTCGTATCGCTAAGCCTTTAACCTTTGAAGCAGCCATAGTAGCAGCAAGGCAGGAAGAGGCGCGTTTAGCTCACAACAAATTTAATAATAGTTTTAACACTAATATTAATCCTAGCATGCAAGCTAGACCAAAAGAGACACCAAAGCCTAACTGGCCGATGCCGCAGCCGGTGGCCCATCCGTTTAGATTTAGGTCTCAGTTCCCACAACAGAATCCAGCTAACGCCGCTTACGTTCCACAACGTAATAGTTGGAGTACCGACCCTAGACAGCCGTTGGTACATCCCATGGCACCCTGGAAGAACAGACCAGGATCTGGTAACGTAAGACCAAGTGGCTCAGGAACCTTTAGGAACTCCGGGAACTTCAGGCAGCAACCTAACGTACCGGCCCAACAGGTAAACCCACCTCAGCGAGTCTCTGATGTCACCATGAGGTCAGTTGAAAAGCCAGCTCAGCCGCAGTTTTCCCAAGAGTTGTTTTATACAACGGATCGGGATTTCGATCAAAACGAGTATGAGACCTACTATGATCAAGGTGAGTTTTACGATAACACCTCAACTAAGTCTCAAGACTACGAGCCACCCCGGGGAGATGTCTGAAGAGGTAGCTTACCAGGATTTTCACCAGGGGGACAACCAATCAGACCACAGCTAATAGTCGCACTTAATCACCAAGGTAAAGATCATCTACCGTATATAGAGCTACCAGAATATCAAGGTAAGTTTTTATTAGATACAGGAGCATCGCGGTGTATGATATCCCCTGACGTCATAACGGGCACGGTTTTCGAACATTGTATTGAATGTGAACCCTTTCAAGTTAAAACTGCACACGCGACCACTAGACATGAATACGTAGCAAATTTACCCCTACCCCCTCAATTTAACTCTGACAAATCGCATAGGTTTTTAATGTTTGACTTTGACCGAAAATACAAAGGACTTATTGGCATGGACTTATTAAAAGAATTAGACTGTAGTATCGACTTAAAAAACAAAGTTTTAAGGACTTCTAACTCAGAAATTCCTATTTATTGTGATTATCCTGTGACTAAAGTTAGGATAGAACCCCGATGTGAAAAGGTTATTACAGTAAAAACTAATTATACAAACGGACAATATATTTGTGACGAATTTTACTGGACTGAAGGTGTGAGGTCACCCCCTGCAGTAGTAACAGTTAAAAATGGACAGTTTAGGACGTCAGTAATCAATTATAACGACGAAAAAAGAATAACTAGTAACACATACCCTCTGCTACTAGAACCATTAGAGCAAGGGATGTCAGAAAATAACATTGACTTTAAATTTAATAACTTAGACGTTGATATGATAGACGTAGATAAAGAACTCAGACAAAATTTAAGTAAAATCCGTATAGGACACATGAATGAGGAAGAAAAGCGGGAAATAATGAAAATATGTTTTCAATATCGCGACTTATTTCATTCAGAGAATATCCCCCTATCCTTCACGCATACCGTAAAACACGAATTAAGACTGACTGACGACACTTCGATCTTTGTGAGAAGTTATAGACAAGCTCCACTACAAAGAAAAGAAATACAAAACCAAGTTAATAACCTATTAAAGCAGGGAATAATAAGGGAAAGCATCTCACCCTGGTCTTGTCCTGTTCATATTGTTCCCAAGAAGGCAGATGCTTCAGGGAAAATTAAATGGAGACTTGTGATTGACTACAGACGATTAAATGATAGGATAGTTGAAGATAAATATCCTTTGCCTAATATCCACGACATACTTGACAGACTAGGACGTGCACAGTATTTTACTATCCTTGACTTAGCAAGTGGCTACCATCAATTGGAGATGCACCCTAACGATATAGAAAAAACAGCCTTTACTACTGAAAGAGGACATTACGAATTTCTTAGGATGCCTTTTGGTCTAAAAAACGCTCCTAGTACCTTCCAGCGTTTAATGGATCACATTCTTAGAGGTTTAGACAACGTATTCACGTATCTTGATGACGTAATTATAGTGTCTACGTCATTACAGGAACACATAGAAAGACTTAAACAAGTATTTGACAGATTTAAACAACACAACCTTAAGATACAACTTGATAAGTCTGAATTCTTACAAAAACAGGTTACTTTCTTAGGACATGAATTGACTGACCAAGGACTAAGACCGAACAAAGACAAAATTAAGGCTGTTCTTAACTTTCCTGTACCAAAGACTCAGAAAGAAATCAAATCCTTTTTAGGACTTATAGGATATTACAGAAAGTTTGTAAAAGACTTCGCTAAACTAACTAAACCTTTGACGTTATGTCTTAAAAAGAACGCTAAGGTCACCCATACAACAGACTTTTTAGACGCAGTCCGAAAGTGTAAGGAAATACTGACTAACGCTCCTATATTGCAATACCCTAACTTTGACGAACCTTTTATTTTGACCACAGACGCATCTGACATAGCCCTAGGCGCTGTTTTATCCCAAGGAAACGTTGGCTCTGATAAACCAGTAGCTTTTGCATCCAGAACCCTTTCAGATACTGAGACACGTTATTCGACTATCGAAAAGGAGCTTTTGGCGATAGTGTGGGCTGTAAAATATTTTAGACCCTACCTATACGGCCGCAAGTTTACTATCTTTACTGATCACAGACCTTTGATGTGGCTTATGTCCCTCAAAGACCCTAATTCTAAACTGACTAGGTGGAAACTGAAACTAGCTGAATACGATTACAGAGTTGTTTACAAAAAGGGTAGGCAAAACACCAACGCAGACGCCCTTTCACGTGTTAAAATATATCATAAAAGCGTAGATTCCCTAGCCGTTAACTTTGATGACAATAACGATGACGAAATTATTCATAACATTTTCGATAACGCACGTAGGGAAGCCCATGACAATGACGTAGTTGAAAACGCTCGTGACGAAGAAATGGACGTGAATGTGAATGACGAAGTTCAGAGTGATGACAATATAGAAAGTAATGACGTAGACCCTGACGTTGAAACCGTGAGTGACGCACAACATAGAACTGAAACAGCGAGTGGAGTTACAGGCGAACCAGACTTAGTTTCAACAAACCATACCCAACCTGATAACGAGAATACTGGTATCCCTATTTTATCAGATGCAATAGATAAACAACTTAAGCAATTCTATATCCGATCCACACCAGGTTCCGCTTATAGGGTAGAGGATAGGTCCACTAACTCTAAAACGGTAGTTAAAGACGTTTTTATACCTATAAACAATACTGAGGGCGAAATAATTAGATTTCTTAAAGAACATACTATAGCAAATCGCATCTTCCACTGTTATTTTTACGATGAAAGCTTATACCAGGCTTTCTCTAGAGTATACACTACTATATTTAACGATAGAGGTCCCAAATTAGTAAGATGCACTTCGCGTATAACAGTAGTCGAGAATAAAACTGAACAGCTTGAACTTATTAAGAAGTACCATGAAGGGAAAACGATGCACCGTGGTATACAAGAGACATACAAACAGTTACATAGGAACTATCACTGGCCCAGTATGTTATTGACCGTTCAAAGATATATAAACCAATGCGATATTTGCCTAAAAACTAAATACGAAAGACATCCCTTGAAACCACCCTTAGCTCTAACTGAGAGTCCCACAAAACCTTTGGAACATTCATTTATGGATCTATATTCGACAGGAGGAGCCACATTTTTAACCGTGTTAGATAACTTTTCAAAATTAGCTCAAGCTATACCACTAACCGCGTCAAGTAGCGTTCACATAGCAGAAGCATTACTGCAAGTATTCTCCGTATTGGGTTTGCCCTTAAAAATTACCACTGACTCTGACAGTAAATTTGACAATGACGTAATAAAGGAGATGTGCGCACTACATGACATCAATATACACTTTACGACTCCTTATAATCCTAACTCTAACTCCCCTGTAGAACGATTCCACTCTACCATTGGAGAAATTATTAGGATACAAAGAATGACTAACAAGGACGACCCTATACAACTTTTGATGAAATATGCTATCATCGCCTACAACAACTCTATTCATTCCGCGACGGGATACACACCACGCGAACTCCTGTTTGGACATACAGCATCCAGGAATCCTTTAGATATGTACTACCCCAAAGAGTTTTACCAGGACTACGTAATTAAACATCGCCTTAATGCAGAAGCCGTCCAGGAGTGCGTAGCAGCATATCTATCTAAAAACAAGGAACAGGTAATAGCCAAACGTAACCAAGCTGCAGAGGAGATCTTGTTTAAGGTAGGTGAAACAGTCTACAAACAGGTGGCCAAAACTGCTAGAAATGATAAGACCAAGCCAGTTTTCAAAGGATCTTACAAGATAATTCATCTGCACCCCAATAATGTGGCTGAAATTATAGGTAAACACCCTAATGCTAAGTCGATAAGAGTACACTACAAACTCTTACGAAGACCACACCTTGTTCCAGGACAATCGTCGCAGGAGCCCTCGTGCTCTTCGCATCCGCCAACCTGAATATGACTCCTGTCGATAATGTTATCGGGATTCTGTTGCTAAAACAGGGGCAAATTCTAAGGCAGGTGGACACTTTTAGCCTGGCTTGTGTATATAACGTTACGTACATTCATGAAATAACTTTAAAGCTTATTGCACTTTACGTAAGTACTAAAGCCACAGAAAATAACGAAAGTTCGCATAAAACCTATAAAGATCAAATAGAATATAGTTTAGATTTGATAGATAAGAAAATTCTTTTTGTAGCACCACACCATAGGGTAAGACGTGGTATTATTAACGGTTTAGGCAGCATCATCAAAATTATTACCGGTAACTTAGATAATGAAGATGCATTAAAATTTGAGACAGAATTAGGCAACTTAAGATCTTCAATAAATAATGTTAAAAACTCACAAAAACGGACTCTATTCCTGGCAGAGAGTACAATAAAAGAATTCGGTAATCAAATAAAAATTTTAAACAATAACCAAATCAAAATTCTGGAAATGTTATCAAATGCCACATATAATAATAATTTAGAATTAAAAGAAATGCACTTTCTAGACCTATACATTCAAATTAACCTTAGTTTACAGATAGTTTTAGGAAAGTTAGCTGTTTTAGAAGATGCAATGACTTTTGCTCAGATAGGAGTCATGCATCCTAGTATTATCCCTCCCTATAACATCTATGTTTATTTTTTATTTAAAGCCCTAATACTCAGTTTCACGTGTCTCACTCCAAAATTGTTAGGCTTTTCATATAAGTAACCCCTTTTTTAACCCAATTTAGTACAATTATAAAATTTTTTAAAACGCTGTTATCCATACACCATTTTTCATCTACCTACTTTAAGGCATAATATAATGTGTCGTAATTTTGAAAGGTATAGTAGGTAACAGCTTGCTGACCGAAAATGAAATTATTGTGTATTAATATCATTCACTTTCATTGTATAATATGTACTCAATAAACGTAATGGCATAGTTTAAGTTTGTTTAAGTTTCACTTAGAAGTGGCCAAAATAAGTTTTTTTTTTTTTTTTTTTTTTATTTTAGGGTGGGTTTGCTCTTGATCCCAATCAAGCCCGGGGGCCATGACAGAATCCACGATGGAACGAGCTAACCCAGAAGGTGCCTATTCACCCTGGCCTTGAAAATAGACGGGTTATAAGTTCTCGGAAATACAGACGCAGGGAGGGAATTCCACTCCTTTGCTGTGCGCGTTATGAAGGATGTTGAAAAGCGCTTGGTACGACAGGTGGGAATATCAACCAAGAAAGGGTGGTAGCCTGCAGTGCGTCTGGATGTCCGATGGAAAAAAGGAGATGGCGGTATGAGCAGATGCAGCTCTTGAGCACACTCTCCAAAGTACAGTATGTAGAAGACCGCCAGACAGGCAACTTTGCGGCGATGAGCTAAGGTGTGAAGCTTGCTCTTCACCAATCTGTTGTCCCCGATGAGCCTCTCAGCTCTGCGCTGAATCGTGTCCAGTGCAGCAAGTTGGTATTTTGCTGAGCCATCCCAAAGGTGGCAGCAATATTCCATGCAAGATCGGACTTGAGCTTTATAGAGTGTTAAAAGCTGTCCTGGCGTGAAATATCGCTTGACCTTATTTAGGACGCCCAGCATTCTGGCTGCAATTTGAGCTTTGGATTCGATGTTGGCGCCGAAGTTAAGGTCTGAAGACAACTCCATGCCAAGAAGCTCGAGGCTGTCGGTCACAGGTACAGATGTACCTCGGAAAGTAGGAGTGAGGTGGAAGGAACTCCTTTTTGCCGTGAAAAGACACGCTTGTGTTTTGGAGGCGTTGAAATTTACGAGGTTACTATCGCCCCACTGGGAAACGTAGTTTAGCCTCTCGTTTATTCGCTCAACCATGGCCTCTCTCATGAACATCACGTCGTCGCCGCTGGCTTTTGCGCTAGACAGGTATCTCTCTACAACAGTACTGTCGTCTGCATACCCAACAATTCCTGGTATTAACAGGTCATTTATGTGCAGCAGGAAAAGCGTCGCAGAAAGAACAGACCCCTGAGGAACTCCGGCATCAATAGGCACTGAGTCAGAGGAGCAGCCATCGACAACAACTCTGATCGATCGTTCAGTCAGGAAGTCGGCTATCCAACTGCAAAAGTCAGCGGGGATACCGTACGCAGGAAGCTTGCGCAGCAGACTTGCGTGCCAGACCCTGTCATAAGCCTTCGAGATGTCAAGTGACACGGCAAGTGCTTCGCCGTGCATCTCGAGGGCCTCGCCCCAGCAATGCGTGACATAGACTAGAAGATCCCCAGTTGAGCGTCCTCGGCGAAAGCCATATTGACGGTCACTGAAGTGGTAAAAATGTTACTCTCTCTCTCTCTCTCACACACACACACACACACGAACATACACGAACACACATACACGAACACACACGCACACGAACACACACACACAGAGAAAGAGAGAGAAAGAGAGAGAGGGAAAGAGCGAGAGAGAAAGAGCGAGCATAACTTTTTATAAATTACGTGTCACAGTGTTTAACCACAATGAACTCTGAAACTACTCAACCGATTTTGATGATTTTCTTTTCGTTTTGCTGGACTTTTATACATATAACTTAGTACATATATGCCCATGACTCAGTAGGTATAATAGATTAAATTAATTTTTTAATCATTATTTTGATACGATCAAATTTAGTAGCTGATTTTAATTGTATGGGGTTGAGAATAAAATGTTCTGTCAAAACTTGAAAGTGAAAGGTAAAGTATCGGGATGGTGAAAAAAGGCACAAACCAACATACTCATTATAAATTGACTTGAAGAGCCATCTATTAATAACACAAGGGAACAGCATTTTTGTTGCATGAAACATTTTGTCCAGTATTATGCATTTTCGGGGGGCTGATTTCAGATTTGAACTCAGATTGTTTGTATCAGCTTTCATTTTTGAGTTACAATAAAACGCGTTTATAAAGAAAAAAATATTTTTATTATAAAAAATCACTAGAAAAGCAAACACTACTTATTAAAAAATTTTCTTTTGTATCATTTTCTGGCTTGGGATGGTTCACAAGGGCTGTTTTTAATGCTCCAACAATAGTCCGCCATCATATGAGCATTCCTGTGACCCTGGTAACGTTTCACTATAGTTCGAATGTCTTGATGGAACCGTTCCCTTTGTTCTTCACTCAGATCACCAAGATTTTCAGGGAAACGGTCCAAGTGGCTGTGGAGGAAGTGTACCTTGATACTTATATTACAACCAAGCTGCTGGAAGTGTGTCAACATCAATTTAAGATGAAATCAGTTCTGTCTCTCGGATACGAATGTATGAAATTCTTGTTTCTGGGGTTAAAAGATTTCTTTGTTTCAATCGAGAAGCTAGAATCTCAGATGCTTTTTTAGAAAGTGCAAGGTCTCTGACTAATGCACTAAGGTCTTCCTGATTAAAAAGCTGGGGCTCAGAAGAAACACCGGGGTTAAAATCAGCTGTCCCGCTTTCATCACTCGAAGAAAAGCTTTTTTCTTCTAAATCTTGATCGTTTTGTGTAGATGAAGAAGCTACTGGTACTGAGCGCATCTCCAGAGTACAGGACGGGTCGGGTAACAGATAACAAGTTAGGGTAACACCATTTCGACCGTTTTTTTTTGTTAATTCCGTTAATATTAACCAAACAAAAATAACAATCATCTTGATGATTGGTAGGTTCCCGCCACACCATTGGTGTTTGATACTTAAAATGGGTTCTTTTCTTATTTGCCCATAATCTCAAAGACTCCACACATGTTTTACAAACCATATGAGGGACCAAAGGGAATCCAAAATAATTAAAATACACTTGTTTTATGAAGTCCGACACACTTAGTCTACAATATTTAAATGTATATTCACCACAGATGTTACAAAAACAGTTGGGATCGTTTTTGCAATTATATCTCGTCGTTGACATTGTTAAAAAAATATTTTTTTAGTGAATAGCAAAATTGATTTGTATTTAAAGTGTAACTAGTAAAAAAATACGTCTGACCGCTGTATATCAAAAACAAAAGCTGTTAGAGAAAAAATGAGGGTAGATTTAAAATCAGCGACCTCAAATTAGTAAACAACAGGCATGAAATTCCATGCAACAAAAAAGAAGTTAAATTTTGTTCCCTTGTGTAATTGATTGAACTTATCTATAAATTCAATCGGTTCAGCGATGAACTCCAAAAGTACTAAAATGATTTTAATGACTACTTTCATTTTGCTGGATTTGTTCCGACTAAGGACATAGGATAGGTATCATTTTAATTTATAACAGCAACGCGTGGCCGGATCAGCTACCTTTATTCTACCTTCATTCACAGTAAAGCATCATAGTTATCAAGGTCAGATTATATGCTGTGTACTCAGACCGCCTGGAAAGGTTACAGAAAACATTTTTAAAACATCTAAATTTCCGTCTTGGTAATTTTGAATCAAAATCGTACAAATATAAATATAAGCAATATAACTTGTTAACCCTTGCTGATAGAGGTAAACTTCCGGATTTGATTTTTGTACGATCTAGTAAGAAGTAATATAGATTGCTCAGAGTTAGTATCTGGTATGCACAGCCTAATGCACAGCCCCACCGCGCTCGTCCCCGGGAATACCCAACACTGTTACTGGCCCCTAAGAAGAGCACAAACTATGCAAATAATGCGCCCATCTCTCGATTACCTCGAACATTTAACAGTGTGTTTAGGGATATAGATATCTTAAATCACAGTAAAGCATCAGTTAAAACAAAGGCGATCGATATACTTACCGCCGGTTTCTATATTCAAAAAACTATCCGTTCTTGTTACGCATAGTAGTATATTATACGAAGCGTAAGCTAAAACCGTTCCTATAACAAAACGTCTCGTAGCGCAACTTACCGTTGGCTTGCTACTAACGGATGGGAGGGCTACTAGTAAGAGGTGGTTAGCATATTGTACGGAGATGACAGTTTATGCCGTTCCTATAAATATTTTAACCGTCAGTAGACTGTCAATATTACTATTCGTAATGTCATTCGGTTACCTGCCAATTTCAGTCGGTTAAAATGTATATTTCACTGTTTACGCTCTGCCTGCAAGAAATATGAAGAAATGACGAGTTGAGATAGTGATACAGAAGTGTTCGATATTAAATCGGAAAACAGTGAAACAGATTTAGGAGAAGATAAAGTGTCTAAAGAATGAGCGAATTATATAGCGACACCGGATTCGTACAAATTTCAAGTGAAATTTTGACTCGATAAAGAATCTGTTGAACAGTAACTACTTGAAATTTGTTCACACTTAGGAGTAACAGGAGCTAGGTTAGTATTTTGGAGACCTTTGTATACTCTCAATATACCTAACCTTAAGACATAACCTTCATAACATAACTGTGAAAACCCTATGATCATGAATTTATTGATTAACTTGCAGGAATCATGGGGTATATCCACTACATCCGCTATTATTGACATTAAGGTTTTGTGCTTTAAGAACAATGTATTTTAATAAGTGAGTATTGCTTATACTCGTAATCATTGAATAATGAATCATAATCCAATTATGTACGAGCATACATGTACTATCCTGAGTCCTGTCCTCATGAGACCATTTACTTCTAGCCTACAGGTGCTCGAGATGACCATTCGTCCCATCCGTTGCCTTTAAACGTGTTCTATGTGGGAAGCATTATTTCTCTCCGGGGGATAGTGCTGGACGGGACCAATGGGATCATTTGGTTAAAGTAAATCTTTTTTTTTTTCAATTTACACCTACCTATGGACCCACCTAGATCCAGTTTGTTTGTCGCAGTTTGTGCCTTTTATATCAAGAGTAGGAGAAAAAATTGCCTGCATCAAAAACTAATTAAAAAGTGGAAAAATAAAAAATTCAATTACTTTTTAAACTGTTTTATTTTACAATAACTGTAAGAAGCTCACACTAAAACGGGTTAGTTTTTTGTTGCAATGTGGATCAATTTTGTTGTAATCAATGGATTGTTTTGTTTGAGATCCAAATGCAGGGCAACGTCATCTTTGCTTCTTTGATATAGCCTTCTTTGTTTTCTGTAACAGAAATATACCAGAATGAAGATTTGTCAATTCAAAATTATTGCAATATTTTAAGCGGTAGACACGTTGGTAAAGTTTGTTAGATATACGAGTAGATCAAATAGGTAATATCTGATACTCACCGGCGTTATTTCTTTTTTGCAAAAGATGTAATTTAAACACTATTGGAAACTGTATTATACTTTCCACTATAAAATTTGTAATCATTATTAGAGAATAACAGTTATAGATGAAGAACCTGGGTTTTTATTTTGGAAAAAATGATGGATGTCAATCTAATAAAACCACAAACAAACGTCTGTTTGGTAAGAAAAAGGTTAAATAACACGCGGATTGTAAAATTATAATAATATTATTACCATTGTAATTATTAACACAATAAATCTAAATGATATGAATCTATTTATTATGTTTTAAATTTTGTGCAATTTTGAAATTAAATTTTGCGTATAACTAAACGCACATCTGTGAGGGCTCGGTATTTGAACGATCTACGGACGCTCGTTGACAGCAGGCATAGAAAGTGTATCTACGACTCGTAGTCGGTAATAGAAAAACGGATAGTAACTTTTATACCATAACTATCAGTTGAATATAGGAACCGGCGGTAAATGGTCAAAGTTATTACTTATATATTAAAATTTTTGTGTTTATGTCATCTTAATATATCTATTCATTGGTATATGTAAGTAAGTAAAAATATATCAAATTATAATTAGTATTAATTCTTCCAACATTATTAAATATTATTTTGTCAAATTTTTAGTTTTTTTTAAATTAGTCACATTTCTGTTTTTGCATAATTTTGGGATTACCTAACTTAATTCAAGTTTATTCTGATGAGGTTCATGACTGTCTTTTTTTTTCAATTACTTGTGACTCGTCCAGAAATATTATGGGTGATTTTGGGGGAAACCTGTAATACGCTTTATCATAGACTTACTACTGATTGTTAAATGAAATTGTTACGTTTGGATTTTTCAAAATTAATAAAAAATACTATACAACATTGAATTAGCGTTAATTTTAACCAGTTAAAATTAACCCTACTCTTACACTGCAACTATGTAAAGTCTGTCCCAATCCAATTTAATGAAAATGTAAACAAAGACGCCATTATTGGGACCATAGACTATTTAGTGATGTGGTAAAAATTAAACTATTTATGATTTGATCAATCAATTGATTGCTTCGATTAGATTAACTGAACACTATTATGTTAAAGCTTCACGATAGCGGAGTTTGTTTTTATTCCGAGTGTGGGATAATGGGCATTTCTTCTCAAGCCTCGAGAGATGGCGCTGTTCATTTAACTTTGTTATTTGTGTTCGTTCAACCGAGTAAAATTGACTTTTATTTTAAAATTTCACAATAAAATCAATATATGAAGAATAGAGGTAGAGCCATCTAGCTAACTCTATTAAAGCTGATGGAAAAACACCAGTAGAAGTGAAAACTCCCAATCCAATGCGCTTCCAATACGTTGTTCATATCGCGTCATTATCAGCTATCATCACTCACTCAGGTATAATTATCACGTATTTATCTTTACCATATATCCATGACTAATATTTTATCGATTTTTTAATGTACATTACCTATGCTACTTCGATTAATAATCGATTTAATTGAAGTCATAATTGAATTAACTGATAGACTTTTACGGTCAAACACTATACGACCACAGATTAGACAATGTTTTTCCTTGGATTAATAACCTCACTTTTCGTCTTAAGTTTTTCAAATAAATTTTAAATACGTTAAACAAACTTTGATCTTTGAAATTAGTGAGATACATATTGAAACCTTATTACTTATGAATGTGTTTTTATATCCATGGCCGAAAGTGTGATAATTTTAAATGAAACCGGTTTGTTCACATTTTCATTAAATTGGATTGGGACAAACTATACTATAGTACATTTTAGATTCATGGTTGAAAAGGAACAAATACAATCTGTCAAACGGCAAGGACTGTTTGCCTATCGTTAATATCAAACGACGGACGTCTCATTTGAGGACCATTTTGCCTTAGATGAGAACTGATTTAAACTTAAAAAGTGAATAAAAATGAAACGCAAAAATACGGTTATCACTTTTTATTAATATTTAATTTAATCAGAAACTGGTGGCAAAAATGTAATGCTGTCACATTAAATACACACTACAACTCTCAAGTAGAATCAACTGTAACATATGCACAAGAAGTTTTGCTCTGAGAAATACGGAACTTGTCACGACACATGGCTTTCGTCGTGGAAAAGTGTCGCATTACAAGCTGATGAATGCTGCGTCTAAAACACCACGGCTGCACGGTGGGGCAAATATGTGATAAAATCCTTATTGTGTAAATGCTATTCTCCTTGTATTGAAACAATAGTTGTGCATAAACCCTTAGCACGTTCCCTGCTTTATTTATCTTTATAGAACCCACTTTAATATTAACTTTATTCAATTCGAACTTAGCTTTGTTCAATTAACAATATTTTTTTTGTAAAATTGATGTTTGCTGTATTCTTTCACTGTAATTTATGTAAAAATATGTCTTTTGGATACACGATTCATGTATATAGGTGCAGTTTAGTTAATTATTTAGTAAAAATAAACAGGGAATGTGTTAAGCAGCAGATAACTTAGATAATTTAGTAAAATTTCCTTACTTTTTATTTTATAAATAAATTAATAATCAGTTTGTTATTACATTTAAACAACGTATGTAATGTATAAATTCAAACCATAATATCTACCAATATAATCAACAAATAACTTTATTGAATAAA
The DNA here is from genome assembly GCA_927399485.1 of Calamotropha paludella. NCBI lineage: Eukaryota > Metazoa > Arthropoda > Insecta > Lepidoptera > Crambidae > Calamotropha > Calamotropha paludella. The sequence continues at coordinate 22,534,588 of OV656803.1, read as the reverse complement.
ATACACAAATAATTACTTGTTTCACATTTAATAACATATATTTATTATTTATCAACCTACACAAAACGACGACTGGAGAATGGAGAACGAATGGAGAAATTTAATAATTTCTCCATTCGTTATAGAGCTTAACATAATTTTAGAAACATTGTGTTAGATTCTCGTGCTTTTGTCCATAAGTCGATTTTATATCTTTACGTAAATTGACGTCTTCATAATAAAAATTACTGATTTGTACATAATCAAAATCTTTTGTTTGGGTATTAATTAGTAAAATTATAAGAGATATTTTAACACTTCTGCGATCAATATGTCTAAGTAGCTAAATGTCTAACTACCATAAACGTCCAATTAGCAATACGTCTAACTCGCAAATCGTTATTGTAGCAAAACGTCTTTCTATTAAAATCAGTTCCTACGTTTTATATTTCAAAGCTTCGCTTCCTTCGAGCGTCTCTGTTACGGATAAAATCGACGCTTTTTTTAAAAAGTGGAGCAAGTTGGGCGTATCAGCAGTTACTACATAGTTGAAGAACTGGGAATTGACCACAAAAGTTTTGACCCATTTGAAAAAAGCTGGGTACATAAAAAAGCTCGATATTTGGGTGCCACACGAGCTCACTCAAAAGAAGCCTAATGAACCGTGTACGCATTTGCGAGTCTTTATTGAGACGCAATAAAACCGTTTTGGAAGAGATTGATAACTGGTGATAAAAAGTGGATCACGTATGACAAGAAAGTGCAAAAAAGTCACAAGTCGGTCAGACTTCACAGACTGCGGCAAAACCTGGGTTAACTCGCAAAAAGGTGATGCTATGTCTATGGTGACATTGAAAGGGCGTTGTTCATTATGAGCTTTTACCGCCGGACAGAACCATCGATTAGGATCTCTGCTGCCAACAACTGATGAAATTAAAGCAAGAAGTTGAGAGAAAGCGGCCGAAAATGATTAATAGAAAGGGTGTGGTCTTTCATCACGATAACGCTAGACCACATACATCTTTAGCCACTCAGCAAAACTTAAGAGAGTTTGGCTGGGAGGTGTTAATGCATCCGCCATATAGCCCTGACTTTACACCTTCAGATTTGCACCCGCTTCGGTCTCTTTAGAATTCTTTAAGCAAAGTCAGGTTAACACCAAAAAAGGACTGCTGAAACTACTTGTTGCGTTTTTTGACCAGAAGTTCCAAAATTTCTACAGCAAAGGGATCATGTCTCTACCTACAAGATGGCAGAAAGTTTACGAACAAAATGGCATATATATACTGTAATTAAATGTATCTAAACTTGGATAAAATTGTCTTGAATTTTCATATGAAATGCGAAGAAACTTTTTCGCAAACTTATAACATACAACTTGTCAATTCCCAAACTCAAGAATTTTTTATGTCGCATATTGAAAGATCAGCTGATGCTACCCCAGATCTTTGTGTTCAAAGCGGTACCCAAACAATAAACAATTACGAAAATAAATCTACACAAACAGTACCATTTTATGAACTGTGACAACTAACATTTAAAAAAATATAATAAAACCATTTATAACACTTTATAACAATCCTTATCCTTACTAATATTATAAATCGGATAGTGAGTTTGTTTGTTTGTTCCGCTTTCACGCCGTAACTACTGAACTGATTGATTTGAAATTTTGCAGACGTAAAGATAAAAATCCGGATTAAATAATTGGGTACTTTTTATCCTGGAAAAAAATTGATATTCCCGAGGAAAAACAAAAATATTGTTTGCTTGATGGATGGATTGTAGATGGCGCTGTGTGTCGTTTAAAACAAGGTAAAATATTGCAAACGAATATAAACATGTAAATTTAGAAGCTAAATGATACGATAGTGAATCCCCGAAAATGAGGAATTCTCGAGGGATGACGTACAATTTGTTTTATCGTCTAAATTGTTTTTTTTACATCTACTTATCCTGAAATCACTAAAGTCAACGAATTACTAATTGGTATAAGTATTAGTTACGTTATTTAGTTCTTGAGGTATGCGATAGATGGCGCTGGGTGTTTTTTAAAACATGGTAACGATGTGTTTTTTCTGCATCATCCAGCAAAATCTGCATGTTTTTGCTCCACAAGGGAAAACATATAATATAGTGTACCATTCAGTTTTGGTTTAACAACTAATTGTATCCAGCGTTACATCGCACTTCTTAGATTATTCCGTGGGAATGAGAAGTTTTCTTATAGTTGTGCTTTATACCGCAATGTAACCGAATTCCACGCAGGCGAAGCCGCGGGCGGAAAGCTAGTTTAATATAAACAAGAAAATAGTCACCGAAATTAACGCTAAGTACAAAAAAAAAGACATGAAACACGGCCACTTATGTCCGGGTTAAGTTTAGGTTGAAGAGAAAGAGTTTTGTTTATTTTAATCTTAGACCACGAGAATTTTAATCTACATATAATGATAAATATATTTTCTTGACATTATAGATTTAACGCAAAACTTTTATTTCATTTTAGTAGAGAAACGAACGTATTTTAAAAGGAGAACGACAGGTAATTCAAATATTTTTCATCTGAACCAGTAAAGGGGCACAACGAAGCATCCAAATTTATCAGTCGTACTCTTGGGGGCACAGTCCAGGTGTTCAGCGGAGCAGTGCCCTTATCTTCATCTTTATTGATTATGACAGAGCACTATGTAGTGCAGAATCATTATGCGTTGACCCGCCTTAGTAGTATTCAAATTGTACCGATAACCGTTCAACAGTAGCACTTTTTTTCTTTTGACTTGCAATAAAAACAAACTCTAGATTCGTATTCATTCACTCTAGTTCTTGACTCAGGAAATGAATAATTAATTTTCGTATTTATGTATGTAATGTGATGACTAATTATAAAAGAAAAATTTTATCCTTATAACGTCATAATTTATATTATTGGCCCGTACTATTAAAAGGAATATAAAATTAAACCTATGAAACCGACTTGCCTATTCAAATTTGAAGAAAAAATATTGTAACTATTACGTAAAACAGACCTAAATGTTTTTATACCCAATTGTCCGGGCGTTATGTGAATGAGACGATTTGCTAATTAGACGTTTTGCTACATAGATGTTCCAATAGGTAGTCGTTTTGCTAAAAAGACGAATTGCGAGTTAGTGGTATTGCTAATTGGACGTTAGGGTAGTTGGACATTTTGTTACTTAGGTATTGATCGTAATAAATGACTTGTAACCATTAACAGTAGGCATCTATACTTTTGTTACCTACGTATTTCTCTTAAATGACGAATAAACAACAAGACGTAAATGAACCAAAATAAACCTATAATTTACTCACAATAGCATAATGGAATCGGCCTTATGAAATCTAGGATAAAAACATGAGCTGTCATAAGATATTGAAACAATAATATCACGCCAAAAACTGCTTTTTCGCGAAAAAACGACGTTTCATAGCATTTTACCGGACGGTACTACTTATAAGTCAAGGTGCGATCCTTGAAGTTTTAGTACAGAAACATAGTAACAAAGGCAAACATAGTAACTGTGCTGCCAAGTACTGCAAAGGCTTTTAATAAAATACATGTTTTAGCTACAGCTTTTATCCTAGATTTGGATTTTGTCTTATTTATTAAAAAAAATGAATTTATAAATTATTTTCTGTAACGCAGTAAGTTTTAAGTATTTACGTATAGGGTAACCAAATGATCATTACCCGAACAGTATAAATAAAATGACTGAATCAATTCAATCTTCGACCAATATTACCTCTTCCCTTCACAATCACTCTTTTAAACTTAACATAACTACCGTTTTATTATTTTGTATCAATAACTTTGGGATTAAAGCAACATCCTCTAGCCTTGTTATATAACATTAAAGTACTGTCAAATAGATAACGAAAACCAATTACAGTGAAAACCAATAATAAAAAGTTCAATAATTTATAAAGTTACACCTATGTATAATTATTATCAAGCGTGTTTTAACTAGATTCATTGTAAATGACATACAAAAGATTCTTACCGATAAATCTGGATTATATGCTAACAATAGACTAGCTACCCGGTATATAAACTAACTACCGTAGCCGATAAGATAAAGGTATCGACGTATGTTTGAACTGATTATAACAAGTATACGATAATAAAAAAACCTCGACTGAACCCAAAAATGGGATCATATTCTGTAACATCTTAGGTACTTATGAAATCCAATAAATCATTAATTGGTTTGACATTTTGCGATATATTGAAATGTTGATGTGCGTACCGAAATTACATTAGTAATAGTGCGATAAAATAGTTCAGTCAGTGCTAGGGGACGTTCTGCGGGATATTTTTGCTCTCCAAGAAGTTCGGTATCCAGTTAGGCCTTGCATCATTGCGCTGTTGGTTCGCGAACACAATGGATAAACAGCTAAGGTGCATACATTATTTAAGAGTTATACTTGTATAACTCATATCCAACACTTGTTTTAGAAGTAACAAATCTGTTTTAGAACTCCTGCTATTGAATCCTGTATCAACAACATTTGTTTAAAAAATAAAATAAGAATTCATAACTTTGCATTAATGTTTACATATAAAGCGACGTGTCTTATGGTAATAATATTTGTGCGGCCAACAAATACAAATATAACTGTGTTTATGATAACTTATGAAAAGTAAATTATTTTATATGATATTTATAATTTTTTTCTAAACATTTAAATATAATTTTAATTTCTAATAAATAAATAAAAAATCTCATATAGATATTAAAAATTACCACTTAATTTTTTATCATTAAATTACTTACAAAAATGATGCTATATACTTTTAACCTAGCTAAAACTATCTAAAAAGTTTTATAAATATTTTCAATTTTTTATCATTATTATTTATTCTCTTTAAATAACTGATATGTGAATACTAAAAATTTAAATTGCTAGACAAAATAAAGTATTATATAAATAAGTTTATTATATAAATAAAGCTCTAAACTTCTGACTTTAACAATAATAAATTAGTGATGTGTGATGTACAGTATGGTTTTATGTAACTTAAACTTTCCTTTAAATTTATTTAAAAAATTGACAAGTAATAACTAAGTACTCAACTAAGTTACAATTAAATCTAAGATTAAAATAAAGAAATCTTAAAGAATCTGGCTTTAAATATCAGTTTCTGAATTGACATTCTGTATATTATTTTATAATATGCGTGGTGTGCATAATCTCCCAATGATTAACATTAGAATGACTTATGTTAATTTAGATTCAATTAAATGAAATATGTTTTGCTAAAATTTAATAAGAACCAGATATTTTTAAGATGTCTTATATTTCTATAAGTACTTTTCGAAATTTTAAAGACTATGGTAGATATTTATTACTTTTTTGCAATAACTATCATTTAGTCGGAAAAAGGAAAACACATACAATGGGTTTTCTCCATAGTGGATACTTCTACTTAAGTTTGTCAAAGAAGGCAATAATATTTGGTTTGTTTCTAAAACATACGTATAAAAGATATTGAGTGATATTATTTCCCGACTTTTCGCCGCGGTAAATACCCAGTAGTTCTTACTAAAGTATCGATCTCATCTTTGTAGAATAATATTATACTTAATTGTTCTAAATGTGTGATGATAATATGAATTTGTATGAAAAAAGGTTATAGTGAGCAGTTGAACTAAATTTTAAATATGATCTCATTTTATTACTTAATGTTAACTGTGATAAAGGACAAGATGAATGTTTAAAAAAAAATCATGTTGTTAAAGAGATAAAAGATAAAAATACGTGAACTGATTATTAAGTATCGAAAATGTTTAAGATTTTAATGCTTATCCTCCTTTGTTAAAAGATGATGCTGCTAGTAATTTCTTCTTAATCCTTGGAGAACTCCAACGTGGGATGACGCGAGTATCTGATGGTGAAACGCCTTCATCGACATCGTCTGCTTCCGTTTTTATTTCCATTTTCTAAAGAATTTAAAATAATTTTTCTTATCTCAAAATGGAATACAACATTTGGAAGACAATGCGATATGCTTTAACCTATCAAGAGAGTAATTTATGAACTTCTCGTAGATGGCGTTACAGGCAAACCAATATTTAATACCTACGCTAATCTTTAGAGGGCAGCAGCCACTAAAAATCCTTCCTATGCCTATTCTGCCATTGCAAGAAAAAGGCATAGGTACCTAACATTTTTTCCAAAATTGAGTTGTATGTATATTCATAATAGGGAAAAAAGGCCTCTTCACCTAATTTTTGGTAGAATTTTAGTTCCTTTACAACTGAGGTACTATTTATAATTTCGTACTAAAAGTTTCCCTTTTAGTAATAATATTTTAAAAGGTCACAAATGTGTATATGTGGCTTTTATTTTATCTAGTTTTTTATTGTTTATTTAATTGAATAGGCATAATAAGTGCGTTAAATATTAAAGGCATATGTTTTAAAGTGTGCTCTTTGATTTGATGTTTAATAATGATCTACCATAACAAATATTTAAAAATATAGTCATAACTGGTAGTTATGCCTTTACAATCAAACATCTTTGAATGCTGGTGAATTGATTATTACGAAGCGACTCACGTCAATTGTTCATAACGTGTCTTGACAAGTTCACGCTTACACAGAAGGTTCAATTCACTATTTTACAAACTACCCATGACACTCCATAAAAATAAAAAATCATAAACAAGGTATTCCACCATCATACCAACAAATAATCCGAGGGGTATTACAAGTGAAAGAAAAACTGTTATAATCACTTGGCTTGGTCCACTTATGCTCTCTAACAGGAGAGTTTTTTGGGAAACTACCGCTAAATGACACGTCAGTTGATCACACAGACTGAGATCAGGAAACATCCTAATTTCAATAGAGACGAAGGAGGACGTTGGAGCATTCCACCTGCTTGGGATCCAATAATAAAAAAATTAATACCTCCAAAGACTCACATTGCAAGACCTAGTGGTATAGTTAGCTCTTTTTGCAAATAATAAGAGTAAGATGGAGGACGGACCCCTGCCTTAGTTTCTTTCGCCAGTTCTTATCGGAAGGGGGGCCTCCCAATTTTCGAACTGGTAGTAGACTTAGTAGTATACATTGTAATTGTAGTAAGTATTTAATACCTAAACAAATTTTAAAATAAAACATTCGATTTATATACAATTTTAACAATAAGGATCGTGCCCGATTAAAATATTGTGAAGGTAGAAGAAAATATATGACGACCATTGCCTTAGTCATCCAGTGTTTACGGCTCCTGTAAAGGAGTCCAAACGTAAGTATTAAATATAAAATAAATTATGCGGAAAATCCGTAAACAAGTTGCTTTATTCGAAAATAAAATACTATTTATTTTTCAATAAATTATATTGAGTTCATTTTATGAACAAAACTTCTATATTTGTAATCACGTTTCACTTGTATATAGTAAAATGAAAAGGCACAATCCAACAAATGTGCCTTTTCTTTGATGTATTTTCATAATTTAACACAAATTTTTGAAAGGACACATATATACCTTGTATACTCTAAATAATAATATTTAATGTAATTTTTATTTTCCCTTGAAAGAGAAAACGTTGATTATTTGATTAAAGAAAATAAAATAAAACCAATAATTCAATAGTCATATAGGAGTCGTGTAAATCCTACTATTTTTATTCGAACATGACGAAAAAAATTGTGGAGTTTTTTTGCCAAAAAACCGAGATATACTATGAAGTCGATTTTAAATGGCAAAATGTTAGGTATGCCTTTTTAATTTCGGTGGCAGTATTTCTATCTAAGACTATTAAGATAGACAAATACACAAAACTTTGAAATATTCGACTACTAATTGATTAAAGAACATTTTTTAATATATTTTTTAAATAATATAATAGCTAGCTTATTACATGTATAATGATAACAGGGAATGTAATCGCATTTGAAAATCTGGTGTACATACTGAAAAACTGAAAGTCACCTGCAAACTACAGCTTACAACTAATGAATGGAGGCGAAGGTGGCCCTATTGCTAACAGCGAGATTTCAAATCGTGAGGATGATATCCTTGTAAGTACGATGACAGGCAAACCACCAAGCTTGCCTAAATATGACAATATTATTATATTTATTTCAATATATTTATTTCACAAGGTTCGATGTGTTCTTACCTGTACTATCAACCTTATCAGCAAGTGCTGTTGCTCAAGAAGCTGGGACATTTCCCGAAGCTTACGCTTTTGTTTCTCCAACTCATTTGTTATGTAATCTTCGTTACTCTCCAGCACTAAGTCTAAACCAGCTGCAAGATCAATTAGATATTATTTGAAACAAAAAAGTTTCCTCAAAGACAAATTGATAAATAATATTTTAGTTCCAAACTGTCTCGTATTACGTGAACTTGAATTTAATTGGAACTTTAAAAAACAAGCCGTGGTCACGTCTTAATTTCCCTAACTTTAGATACGTTGTAGCATAATTTTATTATTGGTATATACTATTAAAAACAAGAAATTACCTTCATCGTTGAAAGGATTGCAGAACCATTTTCTGAGGATGAGGTCTAGAAAACCAAGTTTTCTACATTTGTTGTTGGGATATTCAATTAACTCATCCTTATCGACTTTTTCTAGTAGTATTGTAGGCAATTTTCGCTCTAATTCAGTGTGCAAAACAACCTTAAAACAATTTTGTTTAATTTTAATAAAGCCTTAATGAAATTTCTTTCAAACCAGTTTCCCTTTTTTATAAATAAATACATATTTCTAACATTCACACCAATAAGCCTAGCCCAAGGTAAACACTATAAGGCTTGTGCTATGGATACTAGGGTAACGGATACACAAACATATTATTATACATATGATACATCGATATGTAATATCTACAGAAATACATATTAATACCCATGACTCAGGTACTAATGCTCGTATTCATCACACAAACATCTGCCCCTTCCGGGATTCGAACCCAGGACCGGCGGTGCGTAAAGCAGAATCGCTACCGTTGCACCAAGCGGTCATCAATTTTACAATCACATTTATCTATATAAATAAAATTTCTTTGTTACAGTGTTTAACTGCTATGAACTCCGAAACTACTCAACCGATTTTGATTTTTTTTTAATTTTGCTGGCTTTGTTGCGACTTAGGACATAGGATAAAGTACATTTTAATTTATAACACAGCAATACGTGGTCGGGTCAGTAATTATATAAATTATAAACCAATACCTTGGAGTATTTAAATTCCTTTTTGTATTTTTTTTATTTTGTTTTTTCAGTATTCAACAACTTTTCTATATAAGGTATTCAAAAATTTTTCTTAAAGTATACAGGTCACCAACTTTGAAAAAAATGTTTAAAGCAATTGAATAGAATTCAACATCTTCATTAAACTTTTCAATTATTTAAATTCCTAAATTTGCAATATAAATATATTTATAAGAAAATTAATAACCTGCATCGCCAGCCTTTTCAACTGGGCGTTACGCCTGACACTTTCAATATCGCCAACCGCCAAACCGATGAGCAGATTCATCAGAAGAATTGGCATGAGCACCATGAATAATCCGAGTATGAAAAAGGTGGGCATTGGAAATGGAAGAATTGTATTGATCTCAGATTTGTAATAAGGCTGCACGTATGTTCCAACGAAATCTATTTCTCCGAGCATCATAGCGAAAGTCCGCATTAACGACATAGGAATGCTCTTAAAAGACAAATGATTACCCTGGAAAGAAACAGAGTTAGTGACATGCCAAAGTCTAATTGATTGTGAAATACGCTTAGCAAGGAGGTCATTCGCAATGCGTTTATGGAAACAGTAATTTTAGAACACCATCCTAATTAAATTTAGTTATTAATGAACAATCTCAATTTTATTGCCTATTTAAGCTGTCACGTTTTAGCCGTACATTTGTCTAATATTATATAACTTTTATAATGTTGAGCCAAATCTAACAACTAAGCGGTATTTTGTCATGACGTCATGAACGCAGAGCCCTTAAGAACTGACATTTTAATTACATCAACGAACCAATACAATGATATTTATTTTAATGTATCGCTGCAATACTCAGAAAGTTTTGCGTACAACTAAAATATAACAACTTTGCTAAATATTTATTATAAATACATTTTTTTTCTCAGGGCATTTTCACTGATTATGAGAACAAAATATTGAAATTAAGTTGAAGACATGTAAGACTAATCTAACTCAAATTTATTTAATCAAATCTGTTGTTAGAAAAAACAACGGGGAGGGGTAAACACCAAGGGGTTTTCCTGTTCGTAAGGAAACTCCACATGATGTGTATCAAACGAGTAATCACGGCATTTAAAAGTCACATAGATTTTGCAGTGACAAAAAATGATACCTATTAAGAATCTTAGCACAAAGATCGTGTGATTGTTCTAACCCCTTGTTTGTAAATGTGTACAATTTTACAAAAATCAAGTTGGTAACCGTTAAGCTGTATTAAGTTCAATGAATATATAGTAAACTCATAACGTGCATTTGCTTACTGTTATATTCTGTAATAATTTTTTGTGATCTAACGACTAAACAATCTTGTATTAATGTTAAATTTAGATAATGTAAACAACTGATTGAACGTTAAATCCGTATATTTTAAGCCCATAATTCACAAGTTCAATGCCAGAGATTTAGAAAATTGTTGAGAATCAGAAGCAAGGAGTAATTAATTACGCAAAACTTTCCGAGCAGTTTCGGTAATAATATTTTATAACCCACTTTGGATAGCAGAATGTAAAATGCTAGTCCAAACGCAATGATGAGAATGGAGAAAAGCATTAGCACTTTGATGAGCGTCTGCAAAATCTCGAGAAACATGACCACGTAGATGCCAATCTGATCGAACCGCTGCAGCAACAAGAGTAGTTCAAACCAGGACAGGAACACTGTTATAGATGCCGCTGAAAACTGTGAACAAATTTTATACCAGATATTGTTATTTGAGATATGCTATTTATATGAATTAAAGAATACATGAGCAAAGGATTACAAGCTAAAAAACCTAGTTAAAAACCTTTGAAGGAGAAGTTTACCTGTATATCGCTAAAATCACCAATCAATGATGGAAGGACCATCATAGAGGAGCAAATGTAAAGTATCCAGGAGACTAAGTTTGATGGATCAACTAGGTAGTGCCATTTCTGCTGCTTAACGTTGTATGCTTCCCTCACCAAGCAAATACTGTTATAAACGATTATAGCGAAAGTGCTTGTGCTCATAGCTATTTTTGATTCAAAATCTGGAAAAGTAATAACCTTCAACTTTTCTCAAATTAAATACACACTTATCTTAGCGAAAAATAATAATTGAAAATGCACATTTAAATAAAAAAAAACTAATTTATGATACATAACAAGATAGATATAATTTCAAAAAAGTAATACCATTAATAAATAAATACTACACAACTTTAGATACATTGCTCTGTACCCATATTAAGCGCACTTGTTTTATGGAAATCAGAAGCAACGACGGTATCGTAACACCAAGAGTCGAGCCAATAAAGAAAGATTTGTTTTCAAAAGCCGGTATGCAAGCCACGCGACAGGACGTTATTGGTTCATAGAATCTCAAATACTTTACCTATTAATGATGTTGTACCTTTTATCATGGTTTTGTTATTAATGGCTTCACTATTAGATAAATTTGTGCATTTATCAATGGACTTTTCCATCACACTTGGACTTGGATCTATATTAGCCATTAACAGGTATGTGTACACTGTGACAAATATTAGATATACACAATAAAAAAGTAGATTTGCTAGATGAAAATATTTTCCATATGAATTCCATTTCATCTGAAGATACTTTTGACTCAATGGATGAGCCAATAGTTCAACTCTCCCATGTGCTACCATTGCCTGTGAAATAAAAAATAAAAAATTACAAAAGTATGTGACAAAATGTCAATGTAAAAAGGTGTGATTTGTACATATAAATAGGTTTTGTCAAGACTCAAATCACATTAATGTGCATGGACATGTATTAAAGTGACCAGTTTAACATTGACAATTGCAAGCTGTGAAAAATTTCCGCCACCGATAAAACCACCCAATAAATTACAGTGAAATAAAAGCTTTGCTGTGGTACAAGTACATTTCGAATTAAACTTTGCCATGAAATCAAATGACTCTAAGATCTCTAATAAAAATGATGAGCATTTTTAATCAGTAAATCAACCACAGTGAATTTATATGTAACCTAATTGAATTTTTCCACGAATCAGAGAAACATACTTGAAATTATTAATACTTTTTATATATTCCCATTTTACATTCAACTGAAAGATATGCAACAAGTAGTGTCCAGCTCTATTATATTTATTTTGTTGTAATCAAGGTATTTAGTTATTGCATTGGATTACAACTTATCTTAATCCATATAAAAATAGGGATAGTTTTAAAAAAAAAATAATGCTAAAATTTGTATAGTGTTGAAAAACTTACTAAACATTAAAGTATATTACAAATAATTCCCAAACCAGTTTTGATCTAGTTTCAATGATTTCATGGACACAAGGGACGAACATTTAAGCGATGCACCAGTGCTGTTGATTTGCACTCACGTTGATCACATTCAACGGTTCTGGTCGGTACTTTGGATCGTTGAGAGCGAGTCTCAGCGCGTCTACTTCTAGTTTCGAGTGTTGGTAGAATTTGAAAGAGTACTTAATCTGTAGGTATGGAAAAAAACATGTCAGTATCTGTTTGTTTAAAAACTTACGTTGAGCGCAGGTAATGGTATTTTCTGGGATTTGGGCACACTCTCCGTTTTTCTTGTACAATCTTCGTCTTTCAATTGAGGGCATAAAGCGTCGAAGTTGTACTTGATCTAGATTATCCAGAAAAGTTATATTTGCTATTCATCTTTATAAGAATAAATAATGGAATCAGAAATGATGGAACAATAAACTTAAAATATAATTACAAATACAATAGAGCATGGGAGTCATTCATACAGAAACAAAATAAATAGACCCACAATCAGCTGCATTTAATGAACTTGTTACCATGTTTTTGTAAGAATGATCTAATTGTTCCCGTTCTATTTTTCTTTAGTGTAAGCTATTCTAAAAAGTTATGATGAGGCTGACATCCTTACTAATATTATAAATCGGAAAGTGAGTTTGTTTGTTTGTTTGTTTGTTTGTTTGTTCCGCTTTCACGCCGTAACTACTGAACCGATTGCTTTGAAATTTTGCAGACGTAAAGATAAAAGTCCGGATTAAATAATAGGGTACTTTTTATCCTGGAAAAATTGATATTCCCGAGGAAAAACAAAAATATTGTTTGCTTGATAGATGGATTGTGGATGGCGCTGTGTGTCGTTTTAAACAACGTAAAATATTGCAAACGAATATAAACATGTAAATTTAGAAGCTAAGTGATACGATAATGAATCCCCGAAAATGAGAAATTCCCGAGGGATGACGTACAATGTGTTTTATCGTCTAAACTGTTTTTTTTACATCTACTTATCCTGAAATCACTAAAGTCAACGAATTACTAATTGGTATAAGTATTAGTTACGTTATTTAGTTCTTGAGGTATGCGATAGATGACGCTAAGTGTTTTTTTAAAACATGGTAACGATGTGTTTTTTAAAATACGTAAGAAGTGGAATTAATTATGTGAATTTTGTATCCAGCGTTACATCGCGCTTCTTAGATTTTTCCGTGGGAATGAGAAGTTTTCTTATAGTTGTGTTTTATACCGCAATATAACCGAATTCCACGCGGGCGAAGCCGCGGGCGGAAAGCTAGTACATAATAAGAAGGTACAAGCCTCTAAACAAGAAAAAACGAGATTATGATTAATAATTACGAGATTAATTGAATTTACTAAATAATAGAAATACATCAATAACTTAGACTATTTTTAATCATTTAACAGCGATTGTGTAAAGAAGTAGTCATTAAATACAATATCTTGCCACCAATCTTACAAGAAGACGCTAATAGTAATATTAAGAATAAATAAAGAATACTTGAATAAGTTGAAATAAAAAGGAGAATCTACTGGTTGTTCAACATTCCCGTAAATCTCTTGGCTAACATTTTCGTAACTCACGTAGAAGCTTTTCGAATCCTTCTTGCAGTTGGCCTTTGTGATACATTTATCTTGGACAGCCTCAAATACTCTTGGCATATACGCTATGAGGGCCAATGTCACACACGGGTGGCGATCCGACCTTAAAGCCATTACTTCTTTAGCCCTGAAAATTATTCAAATAAAACAAGAAGTTATTGTTATTGACAGCAATAAATATTCTATATCATGAAGTGGCCTTGAAATCTGGTTACTACGCTCTTAAAATACGATACTATCAAATCTCCCGGTCTCATAGGATATTCGAAATATCTTTAATTTCTTCTCTTCTTCCTGCGTGGTTCCATAGATAAGAAGATTTTGTACAAAAAAGGCTTCTTTTTAGAAGTTCACTTCAACATTTAAAATATGAGTAGTGAACACAATTTGCGTTAGTTAGTTCATTGACAGTCGGCGTAGAGAATCAATACGTTTTTTTTTCGAAGCGATAAAATTCGCCATATCGATCGCCAATACTTTATACGTATACTCTCACTGCTTTGCTTAGTAAATGCATTTTTCGTGTACTCAATAACATATAAAAAGATAATGCCCTAACAAACTAATAAATCATTGTTTAAACTACGCCAACGCCCACAATATGTTTACCCACCAATTTGTATAATCGTATTGGAAACAAGAAACAGGATTAACGTTAGTTCGCCCATAAAGGTAGAATATTGATTCACTACCTTTTTTCGTGTGTAACCATAGCCAATGCAGCTTCGGGGAATTTGTAGTAGATTGCATAGTCGATAGCACTCATGTCCAAATTGTTATAGCTGAGACGACAACCCATAGATAGTAGCAAGGCTATGGAGTTTGGTTTATTTTCCATTGTGGCCAAGTGAAGTGGTGTATTCTGTTGACAGTATTACCAAATAATTATAAAATTTATAAAGTGATGACTATGATTGTATTGTAATCATTATTTGAACAAAATTAGTAAAGTATCCTAACGTATATTGTAAAAAAGTTAAAAGCAAATCAAGCTGAACCATTTTATTAGTCACTGGGCAAAAGTGCTGCAATCAAATGACTGATTATTGTGACTTCCTGCGATGAGTTATGATTGGCAGAGAATAAACTCACCCCATCCTTATCTACTTGATCTAGTAGGTGAGAATGGACTGAATGCAGTAACTCTATGGTTTGAGTATAACCACTCATTGCAGCTAGATGTAACGGATTTCTTCCATTATGATCTCTGTGGAGTAGAGCTCCTCTGTTTAGAAGCAGTTGGACGACTCTTGTATGCCCTTCGCGGGAGGCGATGTGAAGGGGAGTAAGGCCTTCACCATCACTCTCGTTGATGATAAAGGTGCCCTTGTCAGAGTCTAAGAGCTGGCAGGCTGTATGGTAGCGGCCGTATCTGTAATGTTTTAAAAGTTCTTTAACTTATTATTATTTATTATTATGCGTTATTTTAAGTAACAAACAATTATGAAGTTTGTCTTCGAAGATTGGTAGGCTTTGATAATTCTTGCTTTGTATAAAATATGTTTTTATTTTGTCTTGTTTATTTTAACAAAGTTATTTACCTTGCTGCGAAATGAAGTGGGCTCTCGTTGTTATTATTTTTCAGATTTATGCAAGCTCCAAGTTTAATTAGATTCTCCAGTGATCTAATGTGTCCTTCTCTGCTGGCGTAATGTAGTGGTGAGCAACCAGTGCTATCTTTCTCGTTAAGGAGTTGAGCGAGGCTCTTTTCGCACCGATCCTGAAAACAAGACCAATGGTTTTAGTAAATAGATACAAAATAAAAAAGGGTTTGAAGTTAGCAACATTAAACATTTTTTTAGAAAAAGGTAAGTATGATTTAGTTTATGACAGAGAAAATAAATTTAGGCTAAGAGAATACTTAAAACGTTCGTAGCTGGCTTGGTGCAGTGATTAAAAAGTTTTGGTTTGAATTTTTTTCTTTTAAATATCATAAAAGGCGACGAGAGTAATTCTCCCTTGTTGTAATTACTCTATTTTATCTTCTCTGTATTCCCTAGAATTCTGTATTCCTTTGCAACCTATTGCAAAGAAAGCTACTTTCCGACTGAAGAAAATGGAATTTACGAGATATGTATATATTTTAGGTTGACGAGAAAAAGATCAAAGGTAGTCAATAATAGAGAACTCTCGTTTTTGTAAATATAAAATTATTTAATAGCTAATAACTTTGATAACACTATGTTAACAACGCCTAAACTATACTTAAGTAAGTAAAGATAATATGTTAGCCTTTTGTTGTGTTTTGTCCTGTCGTATATTTCATCGTATCTTTTACACGTTCTTATCATATGCATAACATTTCTACAACATAAGTATTATTTTATCTTTGGAATGTCCTTTTTGTAGCTGTTAATTCATAAGTGACTAGTATGTTTATACCTAATAGCTTGTAACTAGTGTGTATTTATGTAGATACCCAATTCATTGATAAACTACGGATTTTCATAACCAAAAATCTAATCCTCATCAGTGTAAATTAATATTGACATTATTTCCAAAGCTCGATTAGTAATAACAATCCACACATATTTAAACATATAACTGACTCCTAGTTTACCATAAGTTTGTGCTTATTAATAAAGAAATAATGTTTAGCTAAATTTTATAAATCGAAAGATACTTTTTGATAAATATCTGTCATAGTAACTACGGCGAAAGTGGTGGAATGCAGTAAATATCTCCGCACGTAAAAGAACATCGGTCTCGAGTGGCGTAACTTGTAGCTCAAATAAAAACTCACTTACAACTTTCTTCGTCGAGATCCAACGGTTAAATGCCGGATTAACTTGTGCTTAAAAGTCTAATGACGTTACCTTTATTAGATTCTACCAAGTAGGTACGAAGAAAGTCTTTTAATTTCTTTTGTTGAATTTTGGAACTGCTTTAATATAAAATAGAGCAAACGAAACATTTTGAGATTTAGTTTCTTAAATACAGGGTGGGCCATGAATTAGTTAACAATTTAAAAAATCATATAAAAAAAAACCATTTGACATATTTTTTAAATTGTTTATTGATAAGAAAGTTAATGATTTGGAATTTATTTTTTAAAAATAACATTATCTAAATGACCACCGTTTCGATTTTTGCACTCTTCTAAGCGAGCACCGAAGTTTTCGAATACTCGCCGACAAAGAGACCGCGTGATTGCCGACATTTCCTCGCTAATTTTTTCCTTTAATTCACCTAGTGTTTTTGGTTTATGGATGTAAACACGACTCTTCAAATAACCCCATAAAAAGAAGTCTGCTGGGGTTAAATCCGGACTCCTGGGTGGCCATGGGATGTCGCCTCGTCTGGAAATCAGCTTTTCCGGAAACATTTCTTTGACCACCGGCAGGGACTCGTTAGATGTGTGACAAGTGGCTCCATCTTGCTGAAACCATGTGTTACTATTGTAGCCAGCAAATTCCAGTAGCTTCGGTGCCAAGAACTCCAGATTTCCAGACGAGGCGACATCCCATGGCCACCCAGGAGTCCGGATTTAACCCCAGCAGACTTCTTTTTATGGGGTTATTTGAAGAGTCGTGTTTACATCCATAAACCAAAAACACTAGGTGAATTAAAGGAAAAAATTAGCAAGGAAATGTCGGCAATCACGCGGTCTCTTTGTCGGCGAGTATTCGAAAACTTCGGTGCTCGCTTAGAAGAGTGCAAAAATCGAAACGGTGGTCATTTAGATAATGTTATTTTTAAAAAATAAATTCCAAATCATTAACTTTCTTATCAATAAACAATTTAAAAAATATGTCAAATGGTTTTTTTTATATGATTTTTTAAATTGTTAACTAATTCATGGCCCACCCTGTATTATCTACTTATAAACATTTTGACCTTATTGACCTTGCATTGACATTTCACGTAACAGGTACCTGAATGAATCCCATGGGCGCTATCCCATGGTTATATATTATCTTATATTTATGTAATTACATAAGATAGCGTTACGTATTTAGTTTTTATTCTTCCGAGCACTTTAAAAATTTAAATAAAACAACTTATATATGGTTTTTGAAGTGACAACGTCTTATAAATGGAAAAACGCCGGCTGCACGCTCGAAAAAGTGTAACGTTCTTCCTGAGCCGAGTGTGCTTGTGAGAGCGCGAAACAAGCGATAGAGAGGCACGATTGGCCCAAGCTTTTTTGACTTGTAGCGCATCTATCTCTCTTCCACTCCATGAAGTGAAAAGTTATGGTTTCCATTGTTTATTACAAAAACTTAATGTTAATTTGTCGAAAAAAAATATCAATTAACTCCTTTTTAATATTATACAAAATAATAATAATTCAGTGATAATAATGCAATTCATAAAAGTATGCAATTTTTCATCAATATTTTCTTATGACTCTATCACGTAAAATTATCGTCCGTAAACTGACTAAAGTCAGTTTTTTGAAACAACCAATTTTTTGCTAGGTGCTATGTTACAGCAAGACAGGATTAAATTATTATACGCATAAAAACGTCAATAAGTTGTTTTATTTACTAAGTGCTATATTTAAGTGTCTTATGAAAAAGTCATAAGATGGTAGATATTAATCATAGCCCGATACATACTAAACTCCGATGGATGTATCGGTTTTTAACTCCGTTGATTATTTAGCACATGTCAGAGGAGAGAGTATGAAAAAGAAGCTTTTCTGATTCGTGATGACGATGCGGTTTAACTAATTATTTTAATGATTTATTTGAAGTTAAAGAGAACTCAGGACTAACAAGATTCAATATGATAGTACCTCTATATAGTGTGGTTGCAAACTGAGCAAAGTTCAGGGTAATAGGACAAGATATGCTCGCATCAGCTCCAGGTTGTGTCGTTTTCTTTAAAAATTACATTATATTCAATTTAATTTTGTATGAATTTAATTGTTCGTGGCTGTTGAACATTAACAAGTGGGGCTAAATGATATTCTTGATTTACCCTAAAAATTCTGTTAGGACTAGACCTGTAAGTATTTTATATTATGATGATATTATGTTGGCTAGGCAAGGCCAGAAAGAACAGAGGAAATAATATAAGCCCTCCTTATAGACACATATGTAACTGTCAGTTTATGATCTTCACCTTTACAATGTCTGTATACCGTATCAACCAATCTCCAGGTGTGTATTAAAAATTGTTTAAAACAGAATCAAACGAGATTGAATAAATTAAAATATTTTTAACTAAGTTATTCGGAGTTTCTGACTTCAATTCAGTTGGATCTAGATGTTTATTTAATCAGTAAATATAATGAAATAGATATCGGCTACGACTGACATTGTCCCCGGCAAATAAGTTGAACATGATTTTGAAATCACGTGACATGCGCAGTAGTGAATAATGTACCTAAACTTGCTACTGCGCATGTCACGTGATTTCAAAATCATGTTCAACTTATTTGCCGGAGACTATACCATCACTCCGAGCGCTCACTGATGTCCGGACGTTACAGTAGCCTACCATTTGTGGTAAGAAATAGTTACGTTAGTATTTCGCGGATTCTACTCTGCGAGATCTATATTCACACAAATAATATGCTTGTTTTTTAAATCATCTGCTTACTTTACAGCTCGCGGCAAAGTCTTCGAGACGTCCGCCATTCATGACGACCAAGTGGAGAACATTTCTGAAGTTGTTATCTTTGAGCTGGATATCAGCACCAAGTCTTATCTGAAAAATTTGGTAAATTGTAACATTTCTCAAAAAAAAAAATTCGATATCTTATTCAAGATACCAGTTTATTAATATTGCGAATTCTCGGTAAAATGGCGTCTTGAATCAATAAAGAATATTTTTTAATTTTTTATTAATTATGCGTATCAGATAGTTTTGTATGTGCCTAAAAATATACTGATTCTTTCGTAAACAACACCTATCAATTACTCCTCGAATAAAAATATTAGTTTCATGCATTCATTAGCAAGTTCATTTTTAATTTCATTACAGTCGTATCTATAAAAAAATCATAATGAACAATTTCGTCTAAACATGAATAATTTAACGTATTTCATTTTTAGAGAATTATAGACTTTAGATATAAAATATTTAAAATTTATTATCTTGAGCTCTTTTGTATTTTGGTTAACGCCCACCAATTCGCTTTGGGCACCCGTGATTATGACCGTAGGCAGTCTACGGTATTCTGTACGATAAACGTCTGATTAAAGTTCAATTTCAATTTATTTGCATTCCAGAATGTTATTAAGTCTTCTGATATTATGATTAACTTCACTGAACTACACACTAAATTCACTTAAAAACAACGAGATCATAGGCAAGACAGTAATAAAGAACACTGAAATTTTAAGTAACTTAATTTTATATTTAGTGCTCTTCTGTGTTAAGCGAATTTTGAATTAGTTTGTATCTTCATCACAGTTCAAATGTCAATATTTTATATTATTATTATGTGCGTAGTATCCACGAGTATTGTTTACAAATGTGGAACCATTTATACAATATATATATTACTGCTACTAATAGTAATACTTCTAATTAGAAAATAACTTATTTTTTGTTTGATCTGCAAACTTCATAAACTGTTTGATTGACTTTCCTGATAACTTTCCTTTAACACAAAAACCAAATCAATTTAAGTCCAAACTTATGAAACGATGGTTTGATATGACCTTCGTAAACAACTTAATATTATTATTTTCAAGCGTAAAATGTTAAAAGTATTGTTTTTATTGTAATTACTAAACAGATATTTTTTTGTGTTCCCATAGGCAAAATAGTAAATTAATATTTTCCTAGTTTTTTTTTAAACGTATGCGTAACCGAATTAATCCTGAACTACTGGACTGATTGTAACGAGAATTTGACTCTCATAATAATTTAACATAACACTACTAAAGTTTGCATTGGAAATTGTAAAAAGGATTAGCAATCGAGATAACAAAAAATTTTCACACACCCCGAAGTTGTTCAATTTTGACTAAAGCTTTTGCATTTTCAAACCGTTGAATACCGCAGATTGTGTCAATCTATCCGCCGAGCACACGTAGAGTTTAAATCGCACTTGATATCAGTCTACGTATTTTCATGTTTTTTTTTTGTTCAGAATTTAAAATTTGCTTACCAAAGTGTGAACGGTTCTCCAGCCAGCTCTTGACGCAGCAAGAAGCAAAGGCGATCTTCTTTCCTTATCCAAGGGATTAACATCAGAGCCTTCTGATATCAAGTAGTTGACTATGTCCGGGTGATCAAACATGGCAGCGCAATGAATCGGTGTCATCTTCTGCACGTCACAAGAAGTGAGGCAGGCCATTTTCTCTTTCGGTTGCATTGTGAACATCAATTTCACAATTTCAAGAGCACCCTGTTGAATTGTAAAGCAATTAGATTATTATTTTGTTTATGGCATTCCATTCGCCTACATGCTTAAACAGTCACACCAATGCATGTGACACTTGTTTTGAAAAACTTAGAACATAGAAAAATTGATCATTAATTAGTTCTCATCGTCAGTAACTAACATTAATAAAATAAAAAATAACCTAAGACGAGGCTTGTCTTAAAAGTTGTAAAAATACAACCTGATTTATTTATTTCTATTAGCCAAAAATTGACCCACAACGGAATGGATAGAATTTAGGATTGAGGATAAATTAGTTCTTTGGGATATGTTTTCTTTTGTGTGTGTTGTCCAATAAAATATTAAATATTTTTTGGGTAATACTTTTCTAAATCATGTCTACGTTGTTTTCTTAAGCCCTTTTTAAAAAAATTGTTACAAAATTTTGTAGATGTGATTTGCGTAACTTTTATTTACTTCTAATGCTTCGAAGCAACCCAGCCGTAATCCATGTGTATAGATTTTTTCTGGATAGTGTGATTTTTTTGCATTTATATACTTCTTGGGAAAATCGAGTTCCTAAAATTTTAAGACGAAAAGTTCCATTTGATCGAGATTTGATTTACTTTAAAGAGTTATTATCAAGTAACCCTACGAACATTTTTATTTCGATTGTAACGTTAACATTTTGATTTTGTCTTAGCGCTAAAAGCCCCGTGTTGTAATTCTGCTGGAGTAATCCCCATATCAACGAGGTGAGCTTAATATGTAATTTTCGCAAGTCATGGTTGTTTATATAGATATTCATATTATATACCTATATTATTTTTATCTCTATTCCATATAAATATTTTTAGTTATTTACCTGTGCACAAGCCAAATGAACCGGCGTAGATAGATCGTGTTGCTGCGTGGATATCTTCGCACCAGATCTCAGGCATAACTCGACAGCTTTTATGTCTCCACCATGCACTGCTGAGTGCAGTGGAACGTTTCCTTCATTGTCGTACAACGATATCATTCGCTCCCTCGTGCAGCCCTTTGACTCGCCCCACTGAAGGAAAACTTCCATTGTTCGTGAAGACGCGTTCTTAGCCGCTTCGTGTATTGGGTAGTATCCGTTGTTACAGGGTATTTTGCACTGTGCGCCGAGGTCCGTAATCTGTTTGAAAGTGGTTAAATTAAGTTCAGCCAATCAAAAACTAGTCAATTTACTGGGTTAAGTTGAATTGTGATTATATTATTTTATTGAGGAGAAATAGCTCGATGGCAAAATTATTAGTGCGTTTAGCCTGTGATTGCAGATGTTAAGGAACTGTCGCAAGCCAGTGTCAATTAAATTACGCTAAGCATTGGTTTTGGCTGCATACGAAGTAGTTAGCATCTTTTAATTTGCGCTGGGTGGTTACTATGCAACATCAATCAAATACAATGAAGGATCATTGTAGGTTCAGATTCATAGGGACGGCTTCTGAGTCTGCAGTGGAGTGATTGGCGTAATGTAACGTATCAGTAAGCTGTGCTGCCTCTGATCACTTCAGTGTGGTAAATGTCAATAGAATATATTTTCGAGTTCGAGTTTTGTTAGATATCAGAAGTTCCAGAGAGTATGAGTAGCTTACCAGAACCCTGGCGCACAGGTCATGGTCATGGATAGCAGCAAAATGCAAAGCCGTTCTGCCATGCTCCCCTCCTAAATCCACATTAAATTGGGCCTTGTACTTAGCGAACACTTGCAGAACTGACACCTAGTGGGAGAATATAAGACGTCTTATTAGGTGTAAATGTATTATTTATGTAGTTTATAAGCAATACATAAGGCACAATCACAAAGGTGATAAAGTATTTATAAAATTTCATGAGTTCCTCAGCAATCTAGTTCCTTATAAATAATTGTATCATACTCCACTAGAAAGCATCAATGACAACAACAATAAAATATCTAAAGATGGATTCCATAATCGAAGATCGCTGTAATCTATACAATAATACATCACAAACGTTTTGTAGTATATTACTGTACTCAACCCAGTGATACATTGCGATATCGCTGCTTAACAAACCGGTTTTGATTAAAATAGGCAAGTAACCCCACCAGTTTGTCTGGGATTTGCATGCTTAATAACTAAATTCTCATGCTTAATAGTCAACATACAGTTTTAATATTTAATAACAGCGATAATTATCGATTTTTATTATTATTATAATATTAACCATTTACAAGGGTACGTTACAGACGCGTACGTTACTCAAGTGGCAGGGATTAAAACTACGATGCTAACAATATTACTGTAACATCAACCAAATAGCCTGTAACTTTATGTTTCCAGGGCTCAGAACAAATATGTCAAAGTCACAAATAAATAAATGTAATACAGTTAAAAGCATATATTGTTTTTCTATTAAAGTGGTATACTTCTGAAGTGTTATTAGTATAAGATGAATGTACGAGCAAAAGAAAAATGATATTGAAAATGATATTAAATCTAAAATTTTGCTTTAAGTACAATATAGACTAATAATTTTATCAATCCGATTTACGAAAAAGCCCATCCTTTCACTACAGATATATATTAGACTAGTGGACCCGACAGACGTTGTCCTGCCTGTTATTTTTGCAGTATAGATAAATAACCTAGATACCGTCTGCAGCGCCATCTGCCGGGCTGATTTGTGAATCTAAACCATTCTCAGATCCCCTTGAACACATACAAAAAAAATCATTCAAATCGGTCCAGCCGTTTAGGAAAAGTTCAGTGACATACACACTCACAGAAGAATTATATATATAAAGACTAGCTGACCCAGCCACGCGTTGCAGTGGCACAGTAATTTTATTTTTCTAAAATTTTTTTTTTTCTAAAATAGAAATAGCCTAAGTTACTCCTTATTACATCAGCTACCTGCCAATAAAAGTCCCGTCAAAATCGGTCCAGCCATTTCAGAGATTAGCCGAAACAAACAGACAGACAGACAGACAAAAATTGTAAAAATTGTTATTTTGGTGTATGAGTCGTATATATATTCATATGCATGTAGTAAAAAACGGTTATTTCAATGTTACAAACAGACACTCCAATTTTATTTATATGTATAGATGTATAGATAACGTGTATATTATAAAACGCTTTGTTTCTCTGTTCTATATAGACACTGAAGCATACGTACAAATGCTTGACATAATTATAATAGTATGGTATTCATGACAAACAAAAACAAGTTTTTATAATATTTAATTAATAATACTTGTACATCACATAACAAATAAATCAATTTTATGGTTCTTTTTCGTCTCATTATATTTATTGTTTTATTATTTTATAAATATATGAAAAATATACTTGAATAAATATTTATTGCAACAACTTTTTAAATCTTCATTTACGCACACAATCGCTCACGCTTAAGCGCATCACACCAACTTCTCTTGTATGGAGCACCTACATGGTACTTACTATTCGGTATACACCTTTATATTTTAATTACCATAAATAATGGAATGCCGAATTTAAGAAAGGACCTATATTATAAATATTCGAAGAATTTCTTCTTTTGGAGAAATTATATTAAAATTATTCAGTTTTTTAAATTTTTAAACTATCGCCAAATTTACAGACACAATATATTGTATCAATTAAATTCCGTCAATGAAAACGTAGCACACCGTCTCAACTGAAAATTAACTTACTGCACATGGCAATAAGGTAGAATATATGCTAGCAAGCCGCCCCACTCCCGCTCAAGCACCAAAAATGCACCGATAGGTAAATACTCAATTAATGAATCAAACTTTTCTTTCATACTTTATCGGGCGTAGGATCCACAAAATTACTTTTAGAAAGGTATGAAGTTAACAAAATAACATACTAAGATTAATTTAGAACATCAGTCATTAAACAAAATGCTAATAGGTCATTAAATTATTCACGAGTAATTTTGGCGTATTTAAAAAGTTAGAATCAGAATATGTAAGAAAATTATTGTTTTGTACATTACCTGTTCACAATAAAGTCACTGTCTTACAAGTATTTCTTTAATTGTTCAAAGTGACCTCCTTCATTTTTTATACACACACGAGCCCGTTTTCATAAATTTTGCGTACAGGCCGTGACTGACGAGTGGTAACTAAGTAATTAGGTCAGGATCAAAAAAATGGTTACACGTGAAGAACGGTGCAGCGGCAGTGGGGCAGTGGCGCGGCGGGGCAGTGGCGCGGCGGGGCAGTGGAGCGGCGGGGCAGTAGAGCGGCGGGGCAGTGGCGCGGCAGGGCAGGGGCGCGGCGGGGGTTTTATGTTTACACGTGTCAGGATGCGTCATTGCGCACCGATACATACCTTTGTGTAAGTTACGTATTCAATAAGATAGTAAAGTCCTAGTAAATATTGAGATTGACCATTTTTTAAGTTGTTTAAGGATAATTTGTTCATTTTCTTGCACTTAAACCTAGATCTATAGAATCAGTAGTCGATACTGATAGCGCAGTTTAATTTTTTACGGTAATTTTATTTTAGTGGTGTGTAGTAAGTAAGTATATACGCACTTGTATATTCTACGCTCTTACTTAAAAAAGCTAATTAGCCATTAAAGTACAGTTAGGTACGTAATTTAGAATAGCAGCTAATGCAAAAAAAAAATTAAGTAGTATGCCTTTTAGCGGTCATAAGTTATACAATAATTTATCAGGATATCATCTTTGGTATTAAAGTCCATAACCACTTTACTCTTGTTGAATCATTAGTGATAGTTACTACTTACCTTATTTAACTCTGTGGCCAGATGGAGTGGGGCCTGTGTCTTTTCATTTAACACGCCGGTGTCAACGTGCCTGTAAAAATAGTTTAATTTAACAGGTACGGTCGCGGTCAGAAAATGTATACTAGTTTTGAAATTAGATTCCGTATCACACTTTTTACACTAAAGTCTAAAAAGCCATATCAAGTTACTTATTACTTATTAAAAGTTATTAAGAAAAATGACGCATCGAGAATAACGAAGAGAATTATTAATCACTTGAACATGAAACATGAAAAATAGTATTAGTGCTATATCACGAGAACTCAATATATCGCGATTCACTGTGAGGTTTTGGATTCGGCGTCACGGCGAAAAAGGGCAAATAACAGATCATAGAAACAATTCAGGACGACGACTGATACTAACCGTCGGGCAAATAACAGAAATGATTCGTTGTTACGAAGAAAACGGTTTCACACCAACTAATAATTTTACTACTTTATATGATGTGAGTGCTCGGACGATCCGACGAGCTTTGCACAGTGCCGGACTCCACTACAGACACCATGCTATTAAAGTGGAGCTGAACTCTCACCACAAAACAGCCCGGCTTAACTTGGCGCGACCTCTCGATTTTGATTGGTCGAATACTATATTTACCGATGAAAAAACTTTTAAATCAAGCCAAATCGGAAGATTAACTTTATGGCGCTAAAATCGAACTCGGTATGATGAACGTCATATCTGTGTAATATGTGCCGTCAAGGTCATATGTGCCGTCATATCTGCGGAGGGAGGTTATGCTAGATATTAAATAAAGATTTTTAAAGTTTCTATTTTATTATTTTTTCATATTCTTAGTTAAGAAAACTAATAAAAAAAAACTATTGAATAACTATTAGTTTTTTCAAAGAAGGTTTTCTATATATCAAACCTTGATAGGAGTCAGTCTATTTCCTAGAGCGATTAATTGCATATCATTAGAAAAAGGGTAAAGCCGGAATTACATTATTGTGTCGGGGTCTGTCGTGGCGCCTTCTGGTGGCATCTGGCGCGTATCTAAAGTATCAATTTTGTATGTGTAGGGTTACATTATTCTCGTGTGGTATGTCGTGACGCTCTCTGGCGCGTTAACGATCTGGCGATTTAGATCGGAGACACAACGGTGGAGGGGATATGTCGCAACACAACACACGAGAATAGTACGCTCGGCTTTCTGTCGTGGCGTTCGTTCTTCATCACTTTCTAATTCTTTAACGAGACATGAAATTCTTCTCTACTGTTTCTTAATCTATTTACTGGATGCACCCAAAACCTTCTCTTTCTTCTTTCTAAGCCTTACAGTGCTTACTTTGGGCTAGGCTAATTGGTGTGAATGTAGGAAATATTTATTTATTTATTTATTCTCTTTGAGCTGATTGCATCAGAAACAGAAAAGAAAGATCTCCATCAAAATCACTGTCAGAGCTCGAAGAAAGCATTTTACTGACCCAAACACACGAAAGACTACTGAGAAACTGAACGAAAATTGCGCCAGAGCAGTCCACAACACGCCT
This sequence comes from Calamotropha paludella, assembly GCA_927399485.1. NCBI lineage: Eukaryota > Metazoa > Arthropoda > Insecta > Lepidoptera > Crambidae > Calamotropha > Calamotropha paludella. The sequence continues at coordinate 22,506,929 of OV656803.1, read as the reverse complement.
CATAAATGTAAACGGTTGCCGCCACAACACAACGCACCACGACACACTTCGACACAATAATGTAATTCCGGCTTAATCTATGGTCAATCAAATTATTAAATAGACATTTAGAACTTGTGACCTAAATGAGTGTACTTAGAAAATACACGAATAATAATAATTGGCCCATACAAGATATTAACAAAGTGTTTGATAATACTATTAATTATATTTATTTTGTCCAAAAATATTTTGTTGAATTTATTTATTGATTACCGTTACATCACTAAGTGTCACTACACTATAACGATTGGACAGATGGATGGAAGCAATAATTTGAAAAATTTTTTAGAGTACCTGTTAATTATTTTTTTTTTTTTTTTCAATTTTTAATAATTATTTTTCAGGCTAAAATGGAATAATCTTTTTCTGATTCACGGTAACATTGATTGAAATCACATTTTATTTTATATTTTGAATGGATTCGCTATTGATCTAAATCAAGCCCTGGGGCCAAGACAGGACCCACGATGGAATGAGCAAACCCAGAAGGTACCTATTCACCCTAGCATTTAAAACGGACGGGTTATAAGTTTTAACATTAGTGATAATACTCGTAATAATACTAAATATTTAATTACGTTGGTTTATATTTAGACTACTAAGTAGTAGTGATAATAAATTTTACCAATATCAACGAGACGTACAAGAAAGTTTTTCTAGTTGGTAATAAGTTGGTTAAAAGATTAAAACAGTATAGATTGCATAATAGCCTTTAGTAATAATAATAATTCGAATCACTCAAACCAATCATTTAGTCGGAAACTAGGAAGAGCTGTAGATATTAAATAACGTATAAAACACAAATAACAATATATACAATTAGGAACCGGGAACCAATTCAGAAACATTCAAATTATTTATAGCATGTCACATTGCGATAGTGCGGTGATACATTTAAGAGTCGTTATGCTCGTACATGTGACGCTCTGCAAGGGCAAAGCAATGCAATTAAAACAGAATAAAATGAAATGCGTTCACAAACAAAAAATACATTGAAATCAATGTCAAACATAATTTAATACCACTATAATGTTGATTCGTTACTTATACAATACTAATTATATTATATAAGTCACAAATTAACATAAAATAAATCCTAGAAGTTTTTTTAACTATTCACAATCTGTTTTATTAGTTTAATAAATACTAAGATTAAAATATATATTTTTAATGTTCAAAAAAATCTTTTCATTTATAAAAACATTTCTCATTCCAGAACTTTTTTAGTAGTTAAGTAAACTGCAAGTTTCTCCAATCTTGATGTGGTTTGGGAAGTAATTATAGATTTTTATTGTCATGAAGTAAGGGCTGGGTGAAACCAGCCCAGTGAAGGGTACTTTCAATTTATTTAAATACCTACTACTTATTTTTGTTTTATCAGTTAGTGAAAAAAGTTCCTGATGCTTTCAGACATATTTACATGACTCTAAAATGTTGATGGATACGAGTTCAATATTCGGTGTTTGATAAAGTGAGGTTTGCATGATTCTATTTGTTGTATATTTGTTAATATTCTCAAGGATTTTTTCTGTAATATGAATAATTTATCAATATCAGAGGAGTTTTCCCATAATACAATTCCATAGGAGAGAATTGAGTATGCGTAAGCATAGTATGCTAAGAGAGCTGTTTGTAAATTTGTCACCCATTTTAGGTGAAGTGTTTTTTGTATAGTAATATATAAATTAGTATCCACTTACTGTTGCAGCAAAAATTCAATGGCGCCAAGTGCTTCATTTTCTACGGCTACATGGAGAGGGGTATTGCCAGTGTTGTCCCGAGAATTTAAATCTGCAGGGCAGTAAATAAAATAGTAAATAGTAAATATAATAAAGATTGTCACCGCAACTTTTGTCGCATATTTATTGACTTGATTAGCTATTATTTCTTGCCTTTAATTTTACTTTACCTGTGAATTAAACACGAATTTTACAATACACAGAAAAAAATCACGGTGATTGTTATGGCACTAAGCAGTTTTTGTTGTATTTTTATCAAAGTCAAATTGACTTTAAGATTAAATAGACATTTGTATAACAGGGTAACATAATATACTAGGTGCTGATTTAAAATCACAAAATATTAAAGGTAAGACAGTAGTGATAAGTTAACTTTCTAATAATCGCAATAACTTTAAGTTTAATCGAAAAGCGTTTCATGTCAAATCAGGAGTTAACTTTATAGTTCACAGTGCTTTTCTGTGTAAAACAAATAAAATTAGTTTTCTTGTTAGATAGATGGGAGAACAGATTTAATCTTTCCTCGGTGACACGAAAGTATGAGGTTCTTACATATGATATTGCCTAACTTTTTTATGTTAATGGTAATTAGCTCCAGTATCATTAGTCGTATTTTAGGACATGCTTAAGTATGAAAAAGAAATGGCTAACTTAATGGTAGATTTAAAACAATCCTAATTGAAACAAGAAGAAATAAATCCTAAAATCTGCACATCTGTGTGTAGAAAGAATAATCATACCTCCACCGTAATTGTTGATAAAGTGCAGTATATTAGTATTATTCCTCGAAGCAGCTTGGTGAGCGGCCGTTCTTCCGCGCACGTCCCTTACCGTCAATCGCGATGGCTCACTGTGATACAGACGATTAAAATCATCCACATTGCCACTTTCTGCTGCCTGAAAACAATCGGTAACCGTCAGAGTTAAAAGTATTAAGAATATAGCATCCACGTTTGGCGCCAACGTAACTGGTTTTATAAATCAAATAGCCGTTAGCAACCACCAATGCTCACTGGGTCAGCTTGAAACGTTACAACTGATTCTCCATACTGTGTTGTAGTCCTACGCCCTAACAGTGGAAAATTACGGGTTGATGATAATAATCAAACACCTTATGATATTTTCGTTAACACCTCGCGGTGAGCCCTAATTCTAGGTTTGGAATTAGTTTGTGACGGGTGCAGCCGGAGAAATAAAAGCTCGTTTAGGTCACTTGTTTTTATATTTAAGGAATTAAGGCACAAAATAGTGCCTTAGGAAACTTATAGACTTATAAACAGGAACTGATGGTACAGAATATATATACAAGAAAACTTGTGAATTATGCTTATGAGCTTATTATATACTTGTGAGCTTATTATAACTGCTCAGCACTATAAATATATTGAAATAATTTGTTTTCGGTGAGTCAACCGCTCTACGCGCTGACTCTGGTAAGAATAAACTTCGAACAAAACAAATAAAAAGAGACAGACAGTAAATTTAAAATAGGAAACAGAGACAGACAGTAAATTTAAAACAGGAAACGAAGAGAAAAGAAAATATGAAAAATGGCCAGAGAAGAGCGCAATGAAAGCAACGAGTCGCCAATATAGCTATGGCGCCTCGTTACAAGTTCACTTGGCTTAACGCTGCTATTAGGTACAAAACTTTTCTACAATATTCACCCCTTACAACTTTACAGTCAATATTGTTATAAATTAACCTGTTTTACCCAGAATTACAGAATTTGACTTTCTTTTAAAGTATTGAATGACATTGCGCATGTCTTCAGCCATTGCCATCTCCAAAAGATTTCTAAAATCTAATTCAACTGCTTTGATATAAAAAGAAAGTAAGTTTCATACTCGTCTGTATTCAACTGTCACAACTTACTCTATTCCTTTTAAAAATTGCTACAGATACCCAATGCAAATCCTTAAAATTCCACGTCTTGTCTTATTTATTCAGCAATTTGAACTCTACGTCTGATGTAATATTCTTAGCAATTTCGCTGTGACATGTCACTGAGCTGGATCAAAAAGTTTAGTCATACGTTAGCTTATATATCGAGTTTTAGTTCTTCATTTCAGTTCTTTTACATCTTCATTGCAACTAAGGAATAGGAGTTACAAACTCTCTTTACCACAAACATAGTTAAATGTGGCAAAACTGTTTAATGTGGCTCGTAAGCTTTCATTTTCTATCTCTACGAAGGGTCAAGTGTCGTTAGTTGATTTCTTTATTTTCTTAACACAAAATCTTAAATTGAATGTCTACGGGATTAAATGGACAGAGTCCATGAGCAAAAGCTTTCAATAGGTTTTTTCGGGACAAGTAGCAGTAAGAAGTATAGCAAAATCAAAAATACTACCTATTGATTCAATTGGGCGTCTTAAATTAGGAAATATTTATATTTCACAAAAATATTGCAGTAAAATAAAATTTACATACGTTTTTGTGATAGTGGGTTTCTGTCGGCAAGTATGCCCGCCATTACTCGTATTTTAGGGTAAGGGAACAGGAAAAGGAACCTTGAAAACTGAACCGTTTAGTGACTTAAACGAAATTCGTCAATTTTGAACTAGTAATGCCATCTACATACTGTAACTAGAATCTAAATAATGCAAACCCCTACAATTATAGTTCAATTAAATTTGGATATTTGGCGCTTAGACATTATGACACTAAGGCTCCTTACCCACGGCGACTTTATGTAGTATTGCTGTTGCGCGTTTCGTAAACGAGCGACAGCACCGCTACTAACGCGCGTTTACAACGCGCTACAGATGTGATGCCAACGCGCTATACCATCGCGACTGTATCGATGCAAACGCACGACCGAGTCGGACAACAACGGGGGGAGAACGGAGGGAGGGTGGCGCGTGAGTGGAGAACCGAGCATCAGTGCGACACAGACAGGTCGAGAGTGCTATTCTTACGCTTTGGCAGTCCACGCTTCGGCTGCTTAGGTCACTCAGGATTTTTGATTTTGTGTCGTTACTGAACTGTCGTTTGCATCGCGACAGTATCGCGTTTACATCACGACTCAATCGTGTTTATGTGAGCGAGAGCTCACAGCTAGCGACGTTCGGCGACTGTATCGATGCGAACGCGCGACATTGCCCGTGGTCTAGGGGTCTAAGCGGAACTCTTCCGCCAGCTTTTATTAAAAATTTTATTCGTTAATAAATAACGAATGATGTTCACTACCCACTTCTTCTCCGTACTCTGCGATACTTTAAGACTTATGATTGATGACTTATGACTGACTGTTAAATAATCAATATTATTGATAAGAAATCTGCTGCTAGAGTTGGTCATTGTTGTATTATTATCTATTATAAAACTCTTATTTCAGTTTATTTTACGCAATAGTAACTGCTTTCTGCTTTGTTCTGCTGCCTTTGAATCATGGTTCGTTTATAATTGATTGTATAGAGTGGGTTGTGAGTTTGACTATTTTGTCATGTGTTGGCTCGGAATTTGCTCTTTATGTAGGAGAAAACAGGCTACATCTTGTCTCATCAGTCTCAAGCTTGTTTTTTTTTTTTTAGGAATGGTTTTAGTCTCTCGGAACTGGTTATTAAATCTATCTACACATTGTTAATGCTGTATTGCACTTCAGTAGCAATATATAACATTTTCTTTTTTTAACTTGTCAATTAAAATATATTATAAAATGTTTGATTATTATATTTACTTGAACTTGTAAGATCCGCAAAAAACAAATTATAAAAACGTAATAAGTTTTCCGCTGGTCTCACTTTCTTTGTATTTATGTTAATTCCAACCTTTCGCACGGTTCGGTGATTGGCATAATGGAAAACTGAATTATGGGGAAGATTTTTTCACGAACAAGTCGTGACGCTCAGGGACAAGCAACATAAGGCTTAATGGTAAACTAATCTTACACCCCTGGGACTAGTTTTAGAAACAGAAATTCAGCTTCTGGCCAAGGTCATATGAACACCCTTAAATATTATATAATTTGTTTCATATGAGAGTTAACTATGTAACCTTTTCAATATTATTTATATTGTTAGTCTTTAACAAAAGTTGCATAACGTTCAAACTTAAAACTTCAATTACCACTAGCCGTGCACTGATATGGGTTTTTAAGACTAAATGAGTCCCAAATCTGTAAAATAAGTGTACTTGAAAGTGTGACGAAGCCAGAAAAAAAACATTTAATTAACAATATATTTTCCTAACTCTCATAAAACGAACTTATTAAAATTATGAATGTAAAAAGTATTGAAATTGGCAATTTGACCTTTAGGGTGAAAATTGCAAATCACAAAAAGCAGCTATTGGGTTACGTTTTAATGATATTAAATTAACGGTTCCAGCAACATTTATAGAAGTCTAATATATAATAATAAAATACCTTTGAACACCGCCGTGAAATCAAATCAGTCAATAATTATTTCCGGTATTCAAATAAAGTTACTCGGTTTTAAAGGAGTTGTGCGAAGCATAATCACTTTTCAGAAAGTTCGTTTTTCAATTCTCTCAAATAAACATAAACTTAATTTTAATGTTAAAACCACACATATAAAAAATTTACACTTAAAGCTCTCTTAAGCTTATTGGTTAAAATAAGAGGTGCTTTTTTTTTAAGTGAAAAACAAAAAAAGTTACATAATACAAAAACGATTGTGTTAGCATTAACATTACCTTATTTTTTTCTATTAGGAAGGTGTCAAAGGTTTTAATTAATAAAGTTGGCAATTATTCCTGTTCTTGAATACATCGAAAATGTTATCTTTCTATGCATTTTATATATGTACGTGTGTGTGCCGTGTGGTGTTTGGCAAAGTAGAATAGTACCAATCCTTTACACTTAATGGTGATGTAAAAGGTGACTACTATAGTAGCTCCATAGCACATGAAATCCTGGCACTGGTATTCAGCTCAACTTGTAAACATCTAACGAGTCTGTCAGTTGGAAGACCATTCACCCAGATAACAAAAGGCCCTAGGTTTGAGTCCCACCTGACTCCTAAGACGTGTTCAGTTATTTCCAGTAAATTTTCTATACATATTAAAATGCAATAAAACTCTTTGGGAACGGCGACTTTCTTTGAGATAAGATTCATTTTGGACAATTATATTTGATGTTATCTCCCAATTTGTTAAGTTGAACCCAATGATATAATGTCGCTGCTGTTTAATTGTCACGTGCGTTTAATTAGATATAAACTTTCTCTTACCAGTGTTACATTACTCGTCATTGGAATAGTGGCATGGTATTAATAGATAAGGGTATCGTTTGTGTCGACTTCGTTACTAATAGCTCAGTCAGAAGGCAATATCGTTGTAACCCAATAAACTGTATAGCTAAAATGCCATTAAGTAACCTACAATTTTATACCTTACCTACGAGAGCAATGAGATCTTACTTGTGATACAATTTTAAGGCTTTTGAATAACGGAAAGAAGCCTTTAGATTTAGCCTGTAGCGAGTTTGCCATTCAGATATTATGTAAGACCATAGTTTTGATTGCAGATTTGTTTACTACTCGCTGTAGCGCTTCTTAAATAGAAACTCATGTTTGAAGATCAGAGAGGACCTGTCCATCACTTGATTCGGTTGATAGATCAACAAGTGATTGCGACAGGCTCTTAGTAATATTTGATAAAAGATTATAAATAAATGTTATTACTATGTCAACTTAGATTTGTTCGCCTATCGTAGTTCTTCGAAATTAGATCATAGAGATATAATGATCGAATTTCGAAGCACCTCAATTTTAGCGTAACTATTAATTAATTATATATAAGGTTAATTTAGTTAATATATCGTTGTGCGACACAATTTGTACTAGAATTTGCTTTTAAATATATTGAAAATGTTATTCTGATTACTTACTTACCTAAACATTTTCGCGATTAGGTATCATCTGCCAATAGTTTATGTTGAAAATAATTTTCATTTAAGGAATGACTAGTTTTGAATCATTACATTTTTTATTATTTTAGCATTAACTGCTAAATTATTACAAGCAAAGAAATTATTACAAAAATAAATTAATTTGTCTTGGGTGTCTGGCGGGACTCGAACTAATCGAGTTAAAAGTTACATTGGCAATAACTATTGCTAATCCAAAGAAACTATTACTAGAAGAAAAAAAAATATCTCAGGTATGAGGTGAGATTTGATACAAATAACAATAATTATTGATCAATAGTGACGGTCTGTTTACTATTATTTTATTTCGATTTTAGAACTATTCTAATAGTAATTTGATATAAAATATTTAATTATGAAATTTTACCAATTAATAAGTTTGGTATTATTTGATAAAATTGGTTTTATCAATATTTGGATAATGTAAAAGTTTGTAGAAATTAATATCATGCCTACTCTAGTTTAATGAAATCAATAAAGTGTTAAATAGAAATAATTTATGTCTAAGGTCAAGATTAGATCATTAACTTGCAGTTATATTTTGCTAACAGTAATTATAATTACCAATGACTTAAGAATTACAATCCTTATGATTTTCTTTACCATAAAAAATGAATTGAGTACATTTTAGGTACAACCCTAGTTCTTCTGATTAAACTAGGGCAGACGAATGCGGTATCGATAGATCAATTTCTAGGCGACCTACGTTGGATTAGATTTTATTATTAGGTTTTATTCAACTTATTCAATGAGGTACCAATGGGTTCTGACAGTTCCTTTGACATTTATATAATCACATTTCTCTATTTCAGAGATCATATAAAAATGGTAATGAGCACTTTCTTATAGCTACTTCACTTAGGTATTTTGTGTATTTTCTGAAGTATAATTTACGTTAAATAAGACTTCTTATAGAAATAATAAGTACAGGATCGTAAAGAATCGATTTAATGGTCATTGATGGCCATGTCATCGTATTATTTGCATCGTTATAATAAATTGAGAAAAATTGTGAACGAATCAGCTTTCATTATTTTTATAGTAATTACGAACATATCCATATATTTGTATTTATTAATTTCCACCTTGAAATCCTAATGCCATTTCTAACGATATTATATAAAAAAATATTAATAAATATCCAATAAAAAATAATAAACAGGAATTGCTTATTATCAGAGGAAAATCAACAAAGCTTATAAAAATAATTTGCCGACCACGGCTGGTGTAACTGGCGAAATGTAACTACTATTTGAAACGGACGAATGCCCCTTAATTAGGGTTTTGGTTTAAAATGCAACACCAAAGTTCAATTCTAAAATTCGCCGATTGTTTGGTACAATGGTCGCTGTCCTCCTGCCTTTCCCACAGAAGGTCGTGGGGTTGAGCCCCGGAAGGGGCAGGGTAAAGGTATATATATATATGATACCTATACCAAATCTATGTTTCATATATGTATGTGTACCCGTTACCGTCGTATCCATAACACCAGCCTATCAGTGCTTACTTTGGGCAAGGCTAATTGGTGTGAATATTAGAAATATTATTATAACAATATTGTAGATATTGTAATTATGGTTTACATAACCTTCTTTCTGCCTAGGGGATTCAAAACCTTCAATGTTCGAATGAATCGAAATTAGCCCTGTTTTGATGTTTTGATATTTATTACAGTACCCCGTACCTCCGCCCTTTCACCGCAAAGCAATTAATAGTTCTTTAATATATATTATATTGTTTCTTAGCTAATAACATTGTACATATCGACTTATAAACACAAAACAAAATAAAGTATACGATTATAAATAAATTTAGTGCTTTCACATCTTTATCTTTGTTTCATAAGATTATTAATTTCGGATTTTACAATACCCCAATCAATAACTTGACAGCGCTAATTAATAAGAGAATTGGTGTTGCTTTTACATCAACTTTAAAAGTAATCCTATTTTCTTATAATAATCACATTAACTATGAACGCAGTTGTATTTGATAATTTTAAATGGGTTAATATTTACAAACTGATTTTAATGTGCTCTACTTAGCAACAGAATACTTACAAAAGCTTTTGTTCTCTGAATACTTCAATATATAGGGAACGGCGTGGCGTAGAATACTTTATATTTGTTCAAACTTTTTAATTATGACTTGCTTACGAAATGTGAGAAGATTCTCAAGTGATTATTTACAGCCAAATAATTATCGGCAACGTGATATTAATATTCATATTCCAAAAATGAAATTCCAAGATAATAATACTAAATAAATGTATATATGGGGGCACGGTAGTGCCCCCGCCAAGTACTTATGATTTTCTTAAATACAGATAAAGTCTTGTTAGTTCTGATCTTTATGAAATACTATTATCAATATTGAAAGATCCCATCTCCACAAAGTGAATCGAAATCTTTGCCTTGTGCGCCACGGACAAGTATAGAAGACACTCTTTTACGTCATAGACGTAAGCACATAGACGTCCTTTCAAGGTCAATGTGAGACAGTGCAGTGTCTATCTAGGTACGAATGTTATTTTCTCGTTTGATGAACGTAAATAGGTATGAGTGGAGATAATGAGATGAGTACCGAAAATCTTGTAAGGATTTTAGGAAGGTGTGGAATCGGCACCTGAATCATATGAAAGCGGGAATTGATCGGATGACGATTTTGAGGAAAGTTTAAATTACTTAATGATATAATATATTCCTTACTAAGAAATATATTTGAAATACAGTGGAAACTCGATCCGGCTCTCAGATATACAGATTCACGATTATTCGCACTACCGACAGTGATTAAAGAATTTTTATGTATAACTCGAATCTATGCAAGCATGAACATGTCGGGACTATCGTTACACGCCCGCTATCTTTATTCAAGAGGAAATAAAAAATACATATATTACTTATTTCCTCTTCGTGATTATTAAGATTAAATGAAAATTGCCGTTTCGTATTAACAAATTCAACTTTATTCTTAATAATTCAAGAATACTTTATTAATTATATACCTATATATGTATAGATGCATAGGTAGGTACTATGGTAAATGTTTATCTTTTATTTAACATTTATTTTCATAGATAACTATTCGTTGTTTTTAATAATTACCTAACATAATGTATTCAGTGGGCAATAATAACATTTACTAATAACGTATTATATTCGATTATTTCCACTGTATTTACAAATTGTCGCTCAATAATATCTCATTCGAACAATATTACTCAATGAGTAAAATTCTTAGATTGGAATCAACTCAACAAACAAATTTCAGGTTTTGCACTTTTTCAAAAATACCTGTTAGATATACCTATATACATTTGCAGCGAGTAAATACCATTGGTTAATTTTAAGACGGAAAACGTTCTTCGTTGCCTGATTGGGACTGCGCGCTATCGCAATCGTTGATTGATCCATTTCGGAGAAGAAAACAAGAAAAGAATTAAGAAAATTGCGACAAACACAGAAGAAAGATGCAATCAATGCATTATTATTGAAGGAAAAACATAAGAGGACTATAGAAATAGCAATTTTACGAAACTAATAGAGGAGGAAATGAAGCAGATAGAAACGTGTGTGCGCACCAAAATGTACGCAAAAATTTTGAATTTCATTACGAACGCGAATGGGTGCGACGAAAACGAAATTAATCTTGAAACTCAAAATAGTATTTTCAATATCAACTCACAGTTTGTTACTCCATAATATTTATAAATATCCCATTAATATTCCGAAGGAAATGTGTGTATTGATGTGTGTGTTCTTGATTTAGATTAATTAAAACTGCAGTTCAATGTTAATACGTCTATAATGATTGATGGACACAATAGAAGAGGGTAGTTATAATAAAAATTGTTCCGTGATCGGTTGCGATGAAATTGACGACGCGCGCGAGTGCTGCCAAAATGACGGTAGGCGTTTCAACATGCCCCCGGGCGTTGGAAGCCTCGCTTTCAACCAGAAGATGATGCAACAGGTAATGGACATATCTTGCTGAAGGATCGTCGGATGATTCCAGCAGAAGTCTTGATATCCGCGACACGAACAATGCCGTCAGCTCCAGGATGGACGGCGATGACTCTTCCCAACTTCCACTTTAAAGGGGGAAGATTATCCTCCTTCACTACGACCAAGGAGTCCAACTTTAAACGATCTTTGCATGTGCGCCATTTAATTCGTTGTTGAAGCTCTGCGACATACTCCTTGTTCCATCGAGCCCAAAAGTGTTGACGCAGTTGCTCGATTCGTTGGAAACGGGTCAGATGGTTTATTGGGTATTGCTGGAACTCGGGTTGCGGCAACGATGTAAGAGAACGGCCAATCAAAAAATGGCCTGGCGTCAGCGGATTGCAATCGGCAGGATCGGAGGACAGCGGTGTCAGCGGTCTGGAGTTCAATATGGCTTCGATTTGTGTCAGAGTCGTGTTAAGTTCTTCAAAAGTCATATTACAATTCCCCAGCACTCTTACTAAATGGAACTTGGCAGATTTAATTCCGGCCTCCCAAAGCCCACCAAAATGAGGGCTATAAGCCGGAATAAAATGAAAATTTACACCATCATTTGCTAAACTTTCGCTCAAGGAATTGCAGTGGCTTTGCAAGAATTTAGATAAATCGTTGTATGCTCCGACAAACGAAGTGCCATTATCTGAATAAATGTTAATTGGTTTACCTCTCCGCGATATAAATCGGTACAACGCTAATAAATAACCTTTGCTCGTCAGGTCTCCCACCAGTTCTAAGTGCATAGCCTTAGTGGTGAAACAAACAAAAACAGCTATGTAAGTTTTAACTAGCCTGCATCCTCGCCCCTGACGACTAGCACACATAATGGGGCCAGCATAATCGACACCCACATTCTGAAAGGGATAGTCATTAGGAGCGAGTCGCTGCTGTGGTAGATCTCCCATCATAGGAATGACAATACTACCCTTGATGCGAGTACATCGGACACAGTTATGGTAACAAGCCTTAGCTAATTTACGCCCGCCAATCGGCCAATATGTCTCTCGTATGGAAGCTAACAACAATTGCGGGCCAGCATGCATTAATTTTTTGTGCTCAAAATCAAATAGCAATTTAGTAAAAGTATGAGTGGACTGTATTATTATTGGATGCTTTTTCTCATATGCAAATTCTGAATTGTTAAGGCGACCACCGACGCGCATTACATTGTCTACATCTAAAAACACATTAAATTTTAATAACGGACTCTTTTTAGGTAAATTCCGTTTGTGTAATAATGATTTATATTCAGGAAATGACTCCTCTTGACACTGCTTAATAATAGTTATTAAAGCCTTACTTAGTTCATGCTCCTTTAAAACACCAGTGGTGATAGTGTGATTCTTTAACGACTGTATGAAGCGTAAAACGTATGCGACGGTGCGAACAAGGCGTAAGTAATTGGAGAAACGATTAAAATTAATTAAATTGTCTATCTTACAGGTTTCATCCAAAACAACGTTCAGCGAAATATTAGGTCTAGTTTCGGGCAGGGTCTCAATTTGCTTGGGTTGCGAAGGCCAGGTACCAATATCTTGGTTTAGATATTCAGGACCGGACCACCACATGTCTAAATTCTGCAGAACACTAATATCAACACCACGGGATATTAGGTCTGCAGGGTTTTCCTCGGTTGGAACATGCTTCCATGTGCAATTACCTGCCTTTTCTAGGACTTCAGCAACGCGATTGCGTACGAATGGCTGAAGTCTAGAAGGCAACATTTGCAGCCAACCCAATACAATGGTGGAGTCGGTCCAAAAATAAGCTTGGTCCAGTGTTACTCGTAGAGAGTTAGTGACTTTCTCATAAAGACGAGCTCCCATTAAGGCGCCACACAATTCCAGTCTTGGAATCGTGGTTGGTTTGATGGGCGCTACTCGACTCTTAGCGATTAGTAGACGAACCGTGATCTCGTCCTTGTCATTTACACTACGGATATAAACACATGCACCATAAGCACGTTCAGATGCGTCCGTAAATATGTGTAGTTCCAGAGATTTGTACGAATCACAAATAGCATGACGTGAAATACGTAAGTGATTTAATAACGGTAAAGACTGAATTATGTCATTCCATCTTTTATGAATATCATAACGTAATGGCTCATCCCATGACGATTTGTCAAGCCACAATTTTTGTAGTAACATTTTCATAACAATAACACAAGGTGAAAGCAGACCTAAAGGATCAAAGATCCTTGCGATGGCTGAAAGTATGTCACGCTTAGTATTACCGTTTGGTAGCGAGGAACCTATTGGAAAACACAGTTTATCTGTGCAGGAATGCCAACCGAGACCTAACAACTTGTTTGGTTGTTCAGAACCCATGTTCAGATTAATGGACGGTTCGGCAGAATTAATTACCAGTTCAGGTTCATTCGATACCCATTTGCGTAACGGCATACCGGCTGATGCCAAAGCATTAGTCACCTGCTCACGCAGGGTCTTTAGCCAGTCGAGTTCATCCCCTCCAGTCAGCAGGTCATCGACATAGAAATCGTGCTGTATTATCTCTGCGACCCTTGGATCTTCACATTCTAGACCAATTTGTTGAAGACATCTGGTGGCAAGAAATGGTGCGCTTGCAGTACCGTAAGTGACGGTGTTTAATTGAAATACTTTGACTGGTTCGCAAGCATCGTCCCGCCAGACTATTTGCTGAAGATGCCTATCAGATGGATGAACGACGATCTGTCTATACATCTTCTCAACATCAGCTGATATTATGTATTTGTGTTGCCGGAAGCGAAGTAATATAGACAGCAGATCGTCTTGTACCACCGGACCCACCATCTGGATATCATTTAATGAAACCCCGGACGTAGTAGGGCTACTAGCGTTAAACACCACACGGAGTTTCGTAGTGGTGCTACTTTCTCGTAAAACCCCGTGATGTGGCATAAAGTACGCCGGGCTTTCTAGTTGTGTCATAGGGCTTTCCGTCATGTGGCCTAGTAATCGATATTCTGTTATAAAGTCATGATACAATTTACTCATGTCTGGTCGATTAAGTATCCTGCGCTCTAAAGAAAACAGACATTGTTTCGCTCTTTCCAAAGAACCACCTAACACAGTAGGGCTGTTTTTAAGAGGTATCCTAACGCAGAAACGACCATCCTCTAAACGAACAGTATTTTTAATAAAATGTTCCTCACAGTACCTTTCGTCTGGTAAATAATGAGGTGGTTTTGAATTAATTTCTTCTAACTGCCAAAAACGCGTTAAATCGGTTTGGATGTCTCTTTCGCTATTATTAGTCATTGGACCAATTTTACTAAAATTGCAACGAACATCATTAGCCAGTAGAGATATGTAATTACTAGGTAACGGACCCGATATAATCCAACCTAACCTGGTATTACAAAGTACAGGTTTCTTATTGCCTAATCTGATTTGTTGCGAACCCAACAAATCCCAAAATAGATCAGCTCCTATCAGTACATCTACTTCAGAGGGTTTGAAAAATAATGGATCCGCCAAACAAATATCGGAAGGTATTTTTAAATCAGAAATATTTATTTCTCGACTTGGGACATTGGTAGTTATTGATGGCAAAACATAACAATGAAGGTTAGTAGTAAAATTAGCATCCAATGATTTCATGACTACACAACATGTTTTACCTACGCTCGAACTGGCGTTATTAATGCCCAATATCGATCTATTTATATCCTTAGTCGGTAAGTTTAGTTTGCGACAAATATTTATTGTCATAAGACATGATGTGCTACCACTATCTAAAATTGCTCGAACGATGTGTTCATGGTTGTCCTTATCGACCAGTTTTATTAATGCAGTAGACAACAACACGTCACGTGATTGCAATTCACTATGAGATGAAACGATATTAGCAGATAAGGTAACGTTGTTGTCGGCAGTGGGATCTGAATTGATTAAATTATTATGTGTTGATAAAGCAGAGACAGTATTATTTTTAGATTCATCAGACGAGTCGTTACGAACCTTTACAACCGACTTAGGTTCAGCAACATGCACCAAAGTGTTATGGCGACGCTTGCATATTTTGCAGCCTGGTTTTTTACAGGTATTGGCATAATGACCTGACCGAAAACAATTAAAGCAAACTTTATAATTTGGCAGTGCTTTCAACCGTGCTTCGTTACTTAAAGCAAGAAATTGCGGACATTTATTCAAAGCATGGTCACCCTTGCACTTGTGACAAAGCTTTGAAACACTTGTGGTACTTGAATCAAATGAACTCTGTGATACCATTGACTTGAGCTTAGGATGTGGCTTATTGAAAGAACTAGATGGAACGCTGTTATTTCGTGATAATTCTAAAGTTTCTATTAGGTCGGCGCGATTACCTAAGAATTTAAGACACTCATCAAATCTTATAGTTTTGTCCTGATCTAAATGACCTTTGAACTGTTCCCATTCACGATAGGTTTTCTGATCTAATTTCTGAGTAACTATGTATATCAATAGGGTATCCCATTGTTTTACTGGCTCACCCAAAGATTCTAAAGCTCGGAGATTTTTATTAATCTGATCAATTAATCGTTTTAAAACGGTAGATGATTCTTTTGTAATCGCATCAAGGTTAAATAAGGCAGACACATGATTTTGAATGAGCAATCTTTTATTGTCATATCTATCACGCAGAAGCTTCCATGCCACAGCATAACTGCTCGCTGAAAAATCGATTGATTGTATGACCACAGCAGCGGATCCCTCTAAGCAAGCTCGCAGATAGTGAAACTTATTTATATCGTCTATTTCATCGTTGGAGTGAATGAGGCTAGTGAATGTGTCATGGAACTCAAGCCAATTACTATAAGAACCACTAAACTTAGGTAACTGTATGGTCGGCAACTTGACGAGTTTGTGGTTGTTATGAGATGCATGAGAACACTTATCATTATTTTGTAAATTATTTAACGACTTATGTTCGTCTAACAAACTTTGAGCATTAGACAATGCCTTGTAATAAAGTGACTCAAAACTATGTCGTTCAGACAACTGTGTTTCCATGTTATCGACCAAACATTCCAATTGAATTTGCACTTCATCATATTGTTCATACAACGATTCAATCTTACCCATACGTACCTGCAATTCCCGAGCATCAGAATCAGATATAGGTGTTTTAAGCGACTTTACATGATTAGTAAAAAGAGTCAAACGTCCCTTGTAACTAGCTCGCCGTTTTATTAATTCCTTTTCCTCACTCATTTTGGAAAACCGGGAGATCGGGTGTATCAACCTGTAATTAATACAGTAGAATAGATGTATTTATGTAAAAGTTATATTTTAAAGATTGATTTTATACAAACAATATTATTTATGTACTTTTGTATTTATATATTTAAGTACTCAAAATTTCCTTTATTGCGTTATTTACTTTATGAGTTTACAATTTAGTATTCAAAATATGTATGTACGTAGTAGTTAATACTGAAGGTTACAATAACTATAATCTATCTAAATTTATAGAATAGAAATAATGACAATAGTTAAAACAGAACTTTAATTAATGAACTGAAATTACAATGATATTTTACTATACCTTTTGTCTACAAATGTTTTCACATAAGCACCTATTTACCTAATAAAATTGAGGCACAAATAACTGTACATTTAAATCGAATACAAATGAAATAAAAAAATACCTAACACCAAACAATAATTATCACGGTGAACTGTTTTTCTATTAGTTTTTACAATATATATTTAATTAATTACATTATAAACGATTTGCCAAAAAATAGTAAACAGTATGTAAAAGGTGAAATTGAATAATTCACTAACCTGACTTATTAGTAATCCTTATACTACCTGATAACCTTTGAGTGCTGGGCTATTTCATTTCTATAAATAAACACTTAACACGCTCTTTTCTTGTAATCCCAAATAGACCTCGCTGCGTTTTATAATAATAATCACATCCGGCTCGAAGGACCATGTTCTTGATTTAGATTAATTAAAACTGCAGTTCAATGTTAATACGTCTATAATGATTGATGGACACAATAGAAGAGGGTAGTTATAATAAAAATTGTTCCGTGATCGGTTGCGATGAAATTGACGACGCGCGCGAGTGCTGCCAAAATGACGGTAGGCGTTTCAACAGTGTGTTTAACATACATACAAATGAATAGAGCCCGTTCATGTAAGAAAAATGACCATAGACATTGCTAATAACAGCAGAATAGAACAAGAACTTAACGTGCTACGGGCGCCACAGTCTTCTTAGGACGACAAAGTAATGACGTCATAAGACGATAGTGATGTACCCAATTTATTATGGCTAATCCTATTTACGTATCTATTTTGTGTTTATTTATATTATTTTCTGCCTTTTCCTATTACCGGGATTGTGAAAGAAAACAACTATTTCGAAATTCATCATCATTTTAATTTATCTGATATCTTTATAACAAAAAAAAACACGCAAATATTATTAATCGATGGAACAATTGCCCTCATCACTACATTTTACTAATTATACATTATACATTTATGGCGTGCGCTGGCGTGTGCTAGGGGCACATCGACTTCGAAATGGCTTGGCGGTCAAAAGGTTAAAGTTCGATGGCGTGGTGATTACTGTTGCGGAGGTTAACTAATTTGCCCAAGAGCTGATCATCCGAAAGGCGTTTAATACATTATTATCCCGAGCTCTTTCGTGCTTTAAAACAGAAAGCGCGTTAAAACATTGTACTTGCAGTCATTAGTACCCATAAATCTGCATTGGGCCTGTGTGGTAGATAATGACACATACACTGGGAACTCGTATTCTTCGATCAGAAACATATGTATGTTTCTGATCGAAGAATAAAAAGTAAAAAGTCAATAGAAAATATATTCTTATCTTGAAAAAAAAATCCCGTTACCAGGGATCTCTTGTAATTAGTCCAATTTAAAAATACAATAGCCTTTCTTATGCAAAATGTTTTCTAATATTTATTAGATTTACTACTTCTGTTCCTTGAGTGAATAAAATTTAATAACAATCAGTTTAGCCTAATTTTAAGTGTTTGGACTTGAAAATTAATATGAAAATGATGGTGCTTTAAACACAACCACTAGAAGCTAGATTTGAGCTGAAAACAATTTGAACCTCAAAAAAGTAAAGTTGCTGACTTTAAATAATTAGTAAAATTAGAAAGAGTATTTGTTAAGAATTAAAAAGTACTTGCTTAAGGCAGCTAGCTTTGATATGAAACCAATGTGGAGCTCAAGAGGGTAAAAGTGCTGACTTTAAATAATTAGAAAAAATATTCGAAATGTATAAAAAACTTGATTAAAGCAGCCGGCGGGACTCGGTCCACCAGTCTGTCTTGCGAGTATTCCAATTGAAAGAGGATAATTTATTTTATGTGTGACTGGAAATTTCATCAAAACAACCTAATCTTTAGAGCCAATGTATTTAGTTAAATGTGCGTTTAAGAGAAATTGTTCTTTATTTTCTAAAGATTTTTGATAATACTCCGTCGTAGAAAATTTCGAAATCAATCAATCGAAGTAATCATAAAAATAAAAATGACTATAAATTGATCAATAATTTTTCTCTTACTTTAAATTTATATCAACTTAGTCGTCGTCATAATTAGCAGCGTATTGATATACCCACTGGCTTATATAAGAATGGTAATATATTTCTTATTATCATTCTTACTATTTTAGAAATAAAATGCTAGATTTTTATATCTAATAAAAAAAATTACCAAAAAATCAACTTGCCTCAAGTTGAATTTGTCATAATAAGAAACTCTTATAAATTTATAAAACAGAGCGGCTGGCTAAATCAAAATAACATAACACACCTTTGTATTAGTATTTACAATAGGTACTATACTTAGTTTTGGTTGTCATAATACATCGAAACCACAAGAAACTTAAAAACCTTATCAAGGGATTAAATGATTGGAAGGCTGGTTTGTTCCTTATCCAGAAAATAAGTTTGGCAATATAACGAGGACGCTACCAGTCTTCTGGGCACATTAACTACGAGCAAAGTATTTGGGCAATATTTTTATTAAGTTTAATTTCAAGATATTTAAAGTATTTTAAATAAGTTTTAGAATCGTGTTTGCATCTTTATAAGTTATTTCATACATTAGGTAAGTAATAATTGTATTTCTAGTATAAACAACCGGTGGTATTCTGTCTATATTATCCATACCCAAATTATTTTTCTTAAAATAATATCTTTAATAACCATTAAAAAAACGAGCAGTATTAATTTAAGGTAGGCTTAATAACTTTTTACTAAATTAAATTAAAAAAGGATATTATAAATTACAATATTGAAAAGAAGAACAGATCGATCGAGTTTGCGTAAAGTAAAATATAATGTTCCAGAAACGTAGGTGTTTTAACTCACCTGCAAAATCTCCTCAATGGATGTTTTGCTGATGTTGATCAACCCCAACATTTTCGACCAATGGCGGGGCAGCTTGATTGCGCCACTTTTCAAATTATGCAGATTCCGCAATCGCTTGGTTTGGTTGAACGAACCCATTGCGATTAATGTCAACAGATTTTTAACAACGAAACTTTCCCACGTTACGAACGAACAATTTAAAACTAAATGTCTACCTGAAAATGAAATGTCAGCTTTCTAAAGTTGGCACTCTGAACTGAACATGTCTGGCGCGATCGTAAAGGCGGGCGTTTCTTGCGGCTACATGTCTCCTACTGGCGCGTATCTTGACTACAGGGTTGTATCCTGACAACTCACAATTCTGGACTCCTTGTGTTAGTTGATCAACACGTCTCATCTTTTAATGGTTGTTTTAGTTTAAGTTTTTATTTATATTTAGAAACATAAAAAGAGGCTACGCAATCGAAATGTTACAATATTTTGTATGTTGTTTCGATGTTTTTTTATAAATGATTATCCTTGGTCTAGTGTAAGGTAATTTTCAATTATTGGTACAACTATAGACTTAATAAAGAAACAAATATAAGAAAGCAATAATTTCCCGAGAATAATTTGTCGAGTTAAAGTGATCAGTATTACCTACTTTTATTAATTAAAAGGGATTTGTTGCTCTATTAATACGTATTCTGTTGATATTTCAATATAATTCTGCGGCTTCTACACATGCACATTTCTTTCATAATATTCTAGGTAAATAAGCTTTTAGGTGTCGGTTAATTTACGTAAAACGCCTACCGGGACCTTAATAAGATGTGTAATGGTCTAGAGAACAAAATTGTAAGAAATAAAAAAAAATCCGTAAGATAATCTCGTACAATTGTATGACATTCAAAAAGACCCACACATTGTTCGCCATTCGACCAGTAATTATAAAATATATTGTGCTAGAAGAAAATTTACCACTATGTAGCCTACTCTCAACTAGTAATAAAGCTCAAGCCTTATACAGTCTGTTTGGTCACCAATGACCGAACCGTTAAGGCAAAGCAATATAGTCTAAATTTGATCATTTTGCTTATCGTATATACACAATATACGGTATTTTTGTAAAAAAAAGTCTAACAACAAAACTTTGTGTGTTTACTAATAATTGTTCCTATTATTGAGATATATTCGCTTCTGCAATAATCACTTCTCCAAAACTATTTACTTACAGCTTACGTTTTTGGAGCAACGGTAGCGATCCTGCCTTTCGCAACGAAAGTTCTAGGTTTATGTCCCTGAAGAGGCAGATGTTTGTGTGATGAATACGAGTATTTGTACCTGAGTCATGGGTATTATATTTGGATATTACTATGAATGTTTCATTTCTATGTATCATATAAGTATGTCTATCCATAATCCTAGTATTCATAACACAAGTCTTACAGTGATTACTTTTAAATAGACTTATTAGTATGAATTTAAGAATAATAATTATTATCAATATCTTTTTATATTTAAAGAATATCAAAATGTCTAGTCTTTTAAAAAGTAAAAATAGTAGTCAAATTTTTTCACACTTATTCAAGGAGTGGAACTCTTTGCCTGAGGCTGTGTTTCCTGACAAAAACAATTTAGGGGTCTTCAAGTCACGAGTGAATCTAGGCAAGCGTGTCACATCCTAGATCGCATCGACGCTTACCATCAGGCGAGATAGTGGTCAAGCGCATGCCTATTTTCTATAAAAAAAAACTGTTTTTAAGGTTTTAAGGGTAGTTTTTGATAAACCTTTTACTGTCAATTTATTATCCGGTTTATACCTGTAGGACCTCTATAACGGTAAATATGGCTAAATAAATTAACCCACCCGAACTCAGTAACAAACATAATTAAAAAGGTCGTCATTTCAAAAAAAATGGGGTAAAAGGCATGATTATTGCGAATTTGTCGATAAAATTGATCATATTGCTTTGCCATAACGGGTCGGATACTAGTGACCAGACAGACTGTATAAATAAAAGATAGAATTTTGAAGTTACTTTGACTACCCGGAAAAAACTATCAAAACCCGGCCTCGCTTTGCGGTAGATAAGTCTGATGTTCATTTTTAGAGAACCTTTCCTTCGAGGGATGAAAAATAAGGGATTTTACTAGCCGGTAAATCTGGCTTACATTGTACGTCCTTAGGTACTTCGATCCTGAAGTGTGAAGGGATTATATTTTTTGTTATTTAGCATGAACTGCGTCCGCTGTGCGCAGCCCAGTGGTAAATAAATTATCAAAGTCACTACTTGCCTTGTTTCCGTGGCGCTGAAGTTATGCATACTTTTTTACAAAGAGGTCAAGCAAGCAGCAAATCAAATATATTTTTAGATCTAGTCACTTTTAAAAGAATTGCGAATAAAATCTGTCTGTTATCTTAGGGTGTATTTAGTATGAGTTTTTTACTTTTTGTAATTTTTTAAACAAGTTCCTCATCGACAAACAGACTGACTAATACAAGGTTTTCTATTTTTACTGCTACATTAAAAATCGAATGGCTGAACAATAGCTTCTTAATAACGTTGTAAAGTAAAATAGTTCTATATGAGCTCTTAGCAGAATGCAAGAAAGTAGTAATTTTAACAACCAAGATATATTAAAGGCATTTTTTAGAAATATTAGCTTAATAATAAGAGAATCAACATACCGATATTTTTACTAAACTGTGACCATAAAAAGCATTCCAGAAACGCAAGTAGCACATAGAAACAACAATCATAACAATAATTTGCTATTTGAGATTGATTGACAGAAGGATTTACTACATATTAACATAGCACGGATTAAAACGTGAAAGCCAAGGAGGTTTCATTAAAAATTAAGACAACCATTTGGTGCAACGGTAGCGATCTTGCCTTTCGCACTCCGCATGGTCGTGAATGGGCGGATGTTCGTGTGATGAATTAAAGCATTTGTATCTCAGTCATGAGTATTTATGTATATTTATATATATATTAAATATCTATGTATCATATATGTATCTCTATCCGTTATCTTAGTATACATAATGCAAGCCTTACAGTGGTTACTTTGGGCTAGGCTAATTGGTTTATGAATGAAAAAGATATTATTACTAGCTGACCCGGCCACGCGTTGCTATGGTAACGTCATTGATTATAAAAACTGTTATTCTTAGGATTATGGTAACTATATATGGTAACAAACACACACAAAGTATTGTCATAATATAAATAGGATTAGACATTAGACACAGCTATTGTGTATTTCTACGTCCGTTACGATATAGTTCTGTTATAAAGAGTATTGGCAATCGCAATGCATTAACAAGCGTTATGCTCATTCACAGATTTTTGAATGCAAATGCAAGTTGACTGTCAGATATTGAACAAATCGTAATTTTGTGTTACGCAAAGGAGTTAAAACTCTGCGTGTCTGTTATAGAAAATGCCCGAGCATTTTTTTGCTGCATATTATGTTCAGCTAGTAAGAATTTTATCACAAACTTTAGTAGGTATTGAAAGAAAAGAAAGAAAGAAAGAACAAAGAAGAACGGAGGAACAAGGCTGTGCAATTCTGCTGCACACTCTCCGAAATATATCTTATAAAAAATGGATAGACTAGCTACCTTTCGTTTATGCTCCAGGCTTTTGAGTTTTTTATAAAAATATCGTCATGGTCTTTTGGCCCTCCTTTCAATGGATCAAGCGTTTGGAGCTAGCATCTGGCGGAACCGTCCCATGGATGGGAACAGAACTCCATACAAGATCGAACTTGCGCTTGGTAAACGATGAAACCAATTGCATGATGATAATGCAAGGCTCAATAAGCTTCAAAGTTTTTTTGAAGCGCTTTTACCATCTGCTGATAGTGTTTAATGTTTTCATAATTAAAAGAAACTAAAAGAGACTCCTGTTGATACAGAAATGTTTTTTAGATGTTGTAAATAGTTTAAAATCAATAAAAACCCAATATACTAAAATATTTCCATACAATAATACTTAACGAACTAAGCTTCATCTGAAGATCAATTTCGTTTTGACGGATATTGTGCCTTTACCACAGAAAAGGAAGGCTGAAAGTCGTTGGTGATCATCAATATCGCACTGCCAATTAGTAGCGTACCATATGGAGTGACGTGTCAAAGTGTAAGGTAACCGTTGATGATGTACGAAAAATATATAGGTATGGTTGTATCTTTATATGACAAATTACAATTTTCGTTAATTGAAACGTGTATTGGTGCGTTCGAACTCGTTGAAAACGGCTAAGTAATTGACTTTATTACTCGTGCTGTCATTTGTATAAGTAATTAAATTATTGAGCACGGCTGTTTGTTTTCATCAAATAAAAGTGTTGTAAAGAAGAATGCCCAAAGAACATATACACATCTGTCACTTTAATTAAAAATATATAAGACTAGCTGACCCGGCCACGCGTTGCTTTGTTATAAATTAAAATGAAACCTATACTATGTCCTAAGTCGGAACAAATCAACAAACAAACCGGACACGGAGTGTTTTCAGGGTTTCGGCAACTAAGGATTTGTATGCATTAGTTGTTACTTGGCAAAGTAAATATAATTTGTTTGTTGGATATTTAATGTGAAGAGGTATCTCTCAGCCAATTCTATTCACGCACTCACTCAATTCATTGATTTAGATAAGAAAGAGTTTTGGGACACTAGTAACAACTATATTTCAATGCTTAATTTGGGCGAAATTAATTTTTGGTGCGACTGTAAGAAATATTATGATTATTTAATGTGTACAATATATTCTTACATCATGGACTATAAAAGCATAAAGTAAATTATAAGGATAAGTAAAATAAAATGCGTAGGAATAGTATCGTATTAGAGACCACGATTTTTAAACAACGTCCTTATTATTTACAGTCAGATAATAACGGTTGAAAATATTAGTCATCTCGTACACATTAAATTAATGTTACAAAAACATGTAGAGACAAATAAAAGTACCTTCATACTTCTATTGGAAGTAAAATCATATTTATTTTATTATTTTGTTCCATAATATTAATTTAAAGCTTAATATGAACATAATTAAAAATACCTCTTGGAGTTTGGCTGATGAAATAGGGATACAGGGCAACGTATGCGCACGTTTAAAAATCCACATTTCTCGAACGATCCTGCGCCATGCTTTGAAGGGACTTACATCCAAATGTGCTTATTCTAAACGATTTTTATCTTTGTAATCAAAATACAACGTTTGTCCATTAGATCTGTTTGTGAATCCTGCAGTTATCTAAAGCTATTGTCATAACATCAGGATGTAAGCTGATTACAGAAGAATAGCGAGCATGGAAACAGAGCTTACAGGAGTTTGCTAAACATTAAAACTAGGTCTGCAATACATGCTGCTGTTTGCAAATACTGAGCGAAGCAATTATATTTTTGAAGGGTTGATTATTCCTCAATGGTATGTCCGATTTCAAAACTTTTTTTGCACATTAGTCACGACCACGATGTGAGTTTTGGCGCCAAATTTCATCAATGTAGTCTCAGCGGTTTGGCTGTGATCAGCTTTTGAATTTTTCTTTCGGTGATTATTCCTCCATGGTATGTCCGATTTCAAAACATTAATTTTGCACATTAATCACAACCACGATGTAAGTTTTGGCGCCAAATTTCATCAATGTAGTATCTGCGGTTTGACTGTGATCAGCTTTTCAATTTTTCTTTCGGTGATTATTCCTCCATGGTAAATTCTATTTTTTTTTTACATAGCCTATGTCCGTCAGGTTATAATCGTGTATGTTCATGCCAAAATTCGTTCGAATTGGTTGAACCGTTAAGTAGCAGGACAAGCGAAATTTGTGAGTTGCCTAAAAGAGAGCTTTTCTCAATAAATACAGAATTAAGTGAAAGAGTACTGTTTATCATGCGATAGATTATAGACAGTACACTAGGCACATTTTACCCGTAAATTATTTTATTTAAAAATAGTTTACCGGTAAAATGTTCCCTTTTTTTCATAAAATCTGCTGGTTGACTTTTATAAAAACTAAGTCCGATACGCTAGTATCGGATTACCAAGGAAAACAAATCAATAAAATAATAAAAAGGCTTTTTTCAAAATTATCTAATACCCAATTGAATATTCTCAAAAATTTTGGCATTGCATTACAAACTTGCTCCTTATAAATACTTTAACACAACCGAAACCAGCTACCTACCGAAAATTTCCACACAAGAAACAAAAAAGTTCATCTTAATTATAGCACTTTAGATTTATAAATTAGTACAAACTGAAATCTGTCTAATAGCACAGTCATTATGCTTATTGCTACTGTACAGGTCTATTCTATGGCTGAAAAACAAAGCACAGAATAAGCTACTATCTATCCACGCGTATCAGTACAAATTGGGGGCTGAACAAGCTACGAGATAAATACTTTAAATTTAAAAGTACGATCTATGTAATTTTTTCTTCGGCATTTGCTTAAAAACTAATTAATATTTAATGGTAGTAGCTTACAAGATTTTGTTCCGCTCGCAGATAATCGCCCCGCGTATGCGTATGTTCTCTACCTTATCAAGCCATTCGTTTCAACTTGATTAGGCTAACGAAGAAAGGACGCTTACAAGTACAGAGGTAGAATCATGTTAGTATTTTCAACAAAGCATTTTGTGCAAAATTAAGCTTTATTGCCTATGAAATAAATGGTTATTTTAAATTCGCATAAAAGATAAAGCATGTCAGGAGTGCCCCGCCCAGTATTGAAATTCAAAGTGATCGACGCCGATATTAGCACTATCAATAATTTGAGGTTGATATTTTTTATAGCTCAATTGTCAGACAAGCGTAGTAGGTATTCAGATTCACCTGATACAAACAGCTGGAATCAACCTCTATTTACCAAGCGTTTATTTTATAGAAACATGTCTGTAAAAAATCATGCAAGTTAAATTTTATCCACCACCCAATTTTGACATTATTGCAGAGAATACTTATCCCAGTAGGACAACGTTACGTACTCGTATTTTGTCACAATAGATTAAAAATTAAACATTATAGTTTGTTTGCTGCCATTATATTAAACAGTATTTTATAAATTGCAATTCAGCAGTATATTGATTAGTTCTTTTGCTTTCTTTGGAAACATTTAAACGCTAGATCAAAAATCTACAAAGTACATATGTTGAATTTTATATGTATAATATAAGTACAATTATTTAATATCATTTGACATTAATTTTTGAATGAACCAAAGTACTAATTAAGTATTTGCAGGCATTATATTCTCTGTTTGCTTTACACATAAAGATAGAAGATAACAAATAGTACTAGAAGTAACCACCATCCACCTCCCGTAGATCACAAAATAGGCACCAGTTTTTTCAGAATAGTAGAATTTACTGCAATTTTAAACCCATCTGCCAAGTGTGGAGATTAAGAATGGACCAAGGTTGAAAAACCAGGTACAAATGCTCGTATTCATCATAGACACATCTGCCCCTTCCGGGGTTCGAACTTAGGACCGTCGGTGAGAAAGGCAGGATCGCTACCGTTGCACTAAACGGTCGTCAAAATGTTAATCTGTAATTTTGGAAATTTGTGCCCTAAAATAATGGTATTCATAAAAGTCTAACATTGTCACTTGCAATCCAAAACTGGTGTTTACTTGTGACATGCTGTTATATTTTGCTTAAAGTTGTACAATTGTAAAAACGACCTTATATGGCTTTCACTTTTTTCCGTTAGACTAATTATACCATCATGAAAAAGTACTACGATACTTTTGGAGTATCCAACGTCTTAATTATGGCTATTTTTTCTTTTTAAGTTGATTGCAAATGGCCAATTAAACATATATTGACATTTAAGAATCTTTAATAACGGTCGGTGCTCAATCATTATGCAACATTCCAGCAATAGTTAGCAACATCATAAAGTGACTCACTAAAATTCACAATTATAACTAATAACGCTCCGGTTCTTAATCGCTCATATTTACATTCTCTTTTTTATCAATGATTGCTAAAGCTTTAGTGATACAGATAATGTTATCTTTTACGATCCATTAGAGTAAAGCGTTACAGATTACCACCTATTTGTATTTTATATTATTTTTGGTTTTCAGGCAGAATGTGCGTTTCATAAATAGCGCTTTAAGTAAAATAACGATATTCTATTATTTAACGATAAATCTATGTAAAACCACGGAAATACTGCTCTTTACGTGAGTAAACAAAAGTTCGGAGTTACATGGCAACAAGCCGAGCAAAATGTTAAACGGGAAATTTAGCGTAATAAATAAGAAACTACGAACTTTTATGATTTCAGCGAGAATCCTTTATTTCCATTTCCAATAAACTGCCTTTTTCCGGTTAGTTAAATTTGGGAAATAATAATATTATTCAATATAGCTTAGGAGTTTGTGTGTTCCACATGCTCGGGTTAGTGTGTTCGGGTTATGTTTACGGAGATTAAGCAACTTTTACAAATTAAGGATGAACGAGCATACCATTGCGCTAGTTTTACCAAGCTAATAAACTTTTCAATAAAATCTAATAAGCTTTATTTCACCCACATTTACTATTTGTATGATCACGAAAGTTGCCATGTGTATTAATTTAGATGCCAATATAATAATACAGCACTATAAAACTGGTCTCATGATGGAAAATGGAACTCTAAAGAGCTTTTTAGGAAATGGTTCGTTAGATAGCTTATTACAGTTATTATCACTTTGGTACAATTCGAATTTAAAGATAAGGATTGATTTACATTTAACTTTACGGTATATGCCACTTAGCTACTAACGTACACACTGTCACAAAATTATTATTAATGGTGGTACATTCATCTGTAGACACTTTAGTAGGTACAGTAGTAAATTATATGGCTTAATAGTTTCAATTAAGAAGGGCTTGCGGCCGTGAGCGGCTATGAAAAGCTCATTTTCATTCATAATTTCGTTACTGAAAGTTATTGTTTTAAGCAAAGATAAATTTCTCTAGGTAAAGTCCTCGGATATCGTCTTATTTTAAACTCAAATACAAAGTACGTATCTGTATAACTTTGGAAGTTTGTAGATACAATAATGAAATGCCTGATGTTTGATGGTTTACTAAGCAAAGGGAATAACGTGATATGACTAAATGGCTAACATTAGTTTGAAATAACAGTAGTAAAATATTAAATATAAAATTGCCAATTTGTATGGATATTTTCTATAATTTTTTTGTTTTCCGAGTAACATTTTTTTTCTTAATAATTACACGATCCTATCATAAAGCTTCATGTGTTTTATTTGTCTTATTTAGACACGTTTAGCAATTTAAAATAAAGAGGTTTAAGTAAAGCATTTATATGCTGTTATTAAATATCAATATATATATAGAATAACTGGATTTCGTTTGCATCCAGTGCTCCATTAGATATTCAAAGGTAATTTAGCTTTAAAACATATTTTAATGTTGAAATACCACAAATTAGTTAATTAAACAAAATAGGTGAATATATGAAAAATATGTAAGCATATAAAAATGTGTGACGAATGATTATCTCATTCTGATTAACATTTTTGCCTTAAATCATTGAATAATAGTTTATTACACAAAATGACGTTGCATCAAACTATTGCATCACTTACCTGCCAAATACTAAAAAACGGGGAACGGAAACATCCAGACGGATACAATTTGGTGAGTTAATACGAAGACAGCGTAATTAAAGAAATAGTTGGTTGGTAGCTTTTATATTCCGTTGCCCTGAAATTATTATCTTAACTTGGAAACTATGTCTATCTATTTAATTACATATAAGCCATACTAGACATTTTTACTAACATTTAACCAAATTGCGAGCAATAATAAAAGTGCGTGTTCGTTCGTTCGTGAGTACCTGTAACCATTAGAGTCTTTTGACTTTTACCTACATTTTTCCTTAGTGATATACTCGTAGTTAAAATAAACTGGTCAGAATAGGTTAATCGAAACTACTTACTCTCAGGATTCTGTACGGGCTTTCTTCGAGCAAGCAAACGGCTCCGGAGTTTAAAGTGTTTGTCATCTGCGTCGGTAGCATACTCTGAAGCTCTCCAATATTTTCCCTCTTCACAGGATGCTCTCGATTGTGGCCGGTTAGTGTCCACATCCATTCCTGTCAGATAACATTGATGACATTGAAAAGCTTTGACTGGACATGTATAACTATTTGAAGACAAAAATGGAATGAAGCATTCAGCTTTAAACTATTTTCACAATTTGTCCTTTTAATAAAATTAACGTCGTCCTTAATATTGGGTGCTGAAAAACAGTTGGAATATTTGTATCCGGTGTGTGATATTTCTTGTTCTAAAACTTATTGGTAATAATCCATAAGGACCCAAAGGACCTGTGATTGTAAGAAGTCGTATATTCCATCCTTATAAAGGTCTCCAAAATATACCCAAATACATATTATACCTGCAGTTATGAATAGGTTTTACAACTAGCAAAATATTAGCCGAGTAATATGGGAAAAGACAAACCTTTATTTCTTTATAATCACAAGCCTATTTACTTAAGCTAGACAATAGACAATTTCATGGTATTTACATAAACAATTGATTTCACACATAGAAGAACACGAAATTTTTAAACTTTTACGACATAACGACAACCTTATGTCGTAAAAGGCAGCTTATGTTCCTGGAGGTAATTATCATATATGATATTATTTATTTATTTATATTTATAAATAAACATTTACTATGATTTATGGTCTTGATACTGCCATCTCCAACCCGCCTGCCAGGCATGGCGATTATGGCAAACTTTCGTCTAGCAGTAGTCGTCTTTCAATTAAGATGATAATAATGATGATGAGTATGACATGGATACGAATAATTGTTATACTTATCTGGGCCTCCAAACACACAAAAATGAAGTACTTATTTTAATTAAACTTATGTTAAATTAAAATGTTAAAAATAGTCTATAACATAGAGATATAAAAAATTGGTAATTAGTTTGTTCACCCGTAAGACGCTCGGTTTTTGGGGAACGGTTTTGACCTTACCTTCACCTTTCGTCATAAGGACGAATAAATATTGTGTAATTAGTAACTAAACCGGTAAGAATAATCTCAATTTACAATGTTTACTGTAAATTTTTGTTAACTTGTTTTTTTTCTGTTTACGTACTAGCACTCTGGGAAAATCAACAACTTCATTCGCGTAAAAGCCTTTCACATTAAACGAGGGTTGGATTGTATGCTTCCAAAAGCCCAACCATCACCTCTTATCGCGATTTAAGTTCAACTGTAGAAAAGAGAAACAAATAAAGGTAATAATATAGATATATAAAAAATTGAATCGCGTGCTAAACTAAGTTATATATGCTTCCCCATAGTAATATGTACTTATATTCTCTCAATGTTGCGTATCGAATACGACAACACAGTCAACACGGCATAACTGTCTCGTGCCGCACCATGTGCGCGCGTTAATTAAGTCTTTTCCACGGCTTCAAAAAATTAACTCTCATTCAACACTCAGTCTAACTACAATCTTGTATTTCTCTGAAAATTGTAGTAATTGCAGTTTTTTCCTGACGTAAAACATTTTTTGTTATTACATATTAATATTTAGCTATATTACCGAGTTTTAAAATAAGCTTTTCTATTGAATACATGAAGTTAATGCAAAAGAAAATATTTTTTTAATATTAGAATCAGGCCAGGTAAAGATTTTAATATTGTTTAAATAGTTTTGTTATTTAAAAAGGCACCAAATATGACAGCGTCAAATCTACATAAATACAAATATGTAATTTGTGAGGTTTCATCTAGTTTTTTCCTTCATTTGAAATAAAGGTGAATTAAATATAGTAATGAGTATATATTTCCCATACATTAGTAATTCCTTCACAGAAAATTATTAAAAAAGATCTTTCTAATTAATTTCCTTAATAGAAGCAGCTCCAGAAATTTAAACTGAATCAATATCGTAAACTTATTAAAAAAAAGTAAAAAAAAAGGACTAATGAAACTTCTTACTTTGGAGCACTTGGTTAATGATATGGATATTTATGAAAAATATACCGCTGATGTTATTTTTCAATAATTCGTATGCCCTAGTGTGCCCACACTAGAGTGCCCTCTATTATTAGGTTAATTTTATGTACTGTGCTCTATTTTTGTTTTGTTTTTGTCGAATTTATCAGTAAGTGATTCGAGTAGTAATATTATTTTGTTTTGTTTAATGATCTCATGTAACACTTAAAACAGAAAATATTATCTAAAGAGTTTAAATGTATGGTACTTGAATTACCATAGGAATTAAAATAATTCACTGCAAAAGTTGTTTTTTAGCATAGATTATATAAATTAACCTGTAGGAAACGCTTTTAATTGTAATTTCGCGATCAAGGCAATGGCAATCATTTAGTGAACGTTTCGTAATTAAAGAAAACATAATGAAAGGAGTATTATTGAATTTAAGATAAAATATATCAGATCTATTTATTATTAAAATAAAAAGAACTTTCTTTTAACATAATTAGAATTAGAAAATCATACAGGAATTATTATGATGACTTTATAAATATTAGATTTTATTCGAATAGATAAAGAGAACGAAAGACAATATAAAGTGCAGATTTATATATATTTTATTCAATATTTATTTTAATACCGTATTTCCAAATTAAGCTTTATCAAATACATATTAGGTCGGAGAAAAAGGTTTTTCGCATATAGTATGTATAAACTTGTTATAAAATATCTTTGGCTGTACTATTTGTATCTGGCTGGTTTTCATGACATTAAAAAGGTGACATTTCAAAAAAACAATCAAATTAGGAAAATATTGTTTCCGTCTTTTTTTCATTTGTTTTTCTTCATGTCAAAATGAGCGAATCAAATAAAGAAATTAGATACATTTTAACCATTTTTCTGTTCCGTGATTTTAACATATTTTTACAAAAAAGGAAATAATGCAATGCAAGCCGTGAAAAAAATCTGTGACGTTCATGGACCTAATGCAGTGTCAGTAAGAGTAGCACAAAGTTGGTTTCAGCGTTTTCAATCCGGGAATTTTGTTCGCCCTGTTACGGATAAAATGGACGTTTTTTTTGAAAAAGTGAAAAACTGGGAATTGGCCACAAAACAGTTTTGATACATTTGAAAAAAGCTGGGTACTCAAAAAAGCTTGATATTTCACGAGTTCAGTGAAAGTAATCTAATGAACCATGTGCTTATTTGCGATTCTTTATTTATGCGTAATGAAACAGAACCGTTTTTGAAGAGATTAATAACTGGTGATGAAAAGTTGATCACGTATGACAAGAAAGTGTGAAAAAGGTCGTGGTCAAAGGTCGGTCAGGCTTCACAGACTGTGGCAAAACCTGGGTTAACTCGCAATAAGGTGATGCTGTGTCTAAGGTGGGATGGAAAAGGCATTATTCATTATGAGCTTTTACCGCCGGGCAGAACCATCGATTCGGATCTCTACTGCCAACAACTGATGAGATTAACGCAAGAAGTTGAGAGAAAGCGTCCGAAATTGATTAATAGAAAGGGTGTGGTCTTTCATCACGATAACGCTAGACCACATACATCTTTAGCCACTCAGCAAAAATTAAGAGAGTTTGGCTGAGAGGTGTTAATGCATCCGCCATATAGCCCTGACCTTGCAATTTCAGATTTCCACCTGTTTTGATCTCTTCAGATTCTTTAGGCAGTGTCAGTTTAACATCAAGAGGGGACTGTCAAAACTACTTGTTGCGTTTTTAGGGTTCCGTACCTCAAAGGGACAAAACGGAACCCTTATAGGATCACTTTGTTGTCCGTCCGTCTGTCAAGACCGTTTTTCTCAGGAACGCGTGGAGGTATTAAACTAAAATTTATATCCAATACTCAAGCCTAATGTCCCTTGGAGTTGTGAAAAAATCAAACTCCTAAGCCAAAGCAATCAAAAGATACAGACGTTTATGCCGCAAATTTCTGAAAATTTTCGAAACTCGCACGGGAATCAAAACCTACAGGGTACTTCTCGTAGACTTAGAACCTTGAAATTTGGTACGAAGTAACGTTTTATAGTACAAAAAGGAAAAATTGCAAAAACCGTTAATTTTTAGCTACATCACATAATAAAAAATATTTTTGGAAATTTTAATATTACTACCTCTTTTCTCATGAACGCGTAGAGGTATTAAATTGAAATTCATATCGAATACTCAGGTCTATAATACCTTTGAGCTGTAATAAAATCAAACTTTTATGTCAACGCAATCAAAAGAAATAGCAATTTAAGCCGCATATTTTCGAACTCGCAACTACTCGCGAGAGAATCAAAACCTAAAGGGTACTTCCAGTAGAATTTCAAGATTCTAAAATTTGACATGAAGCAATGTTTAACAGCACATATAAAGGGAAAATTCCGAAGACCTTAAATTTTTTGTTATATCCTCATTTTGCAATAAAAATACCATAACTATGACTCGATTGTCGTGATGGGTGAACTTTTACTTATATACCTACAGGTTTGTACGGAACCCTCGGTGCGCGAGTCCGACTCGAACTTGGCCGGTTTTTTTGATCAAAAGTCCCAAAATTTCTACAGTAACGGGATCATGTATCAACCTACAAGATGGCAGAAAGTCTACGAACAAAATGGCACATACATACATACTGTACTTAAATGTAACTTAATTTTGAAAAAAAAGTCTTCGATTTTCATATAAAATGCGGAGGAACTTTTTCCCCAACCTATTACTCATGAAAAACAATATTTGAAAAAAAATATTTGAATTTTGAAATACGTTCCTAATAGAAGTTATAAGACACCTTGTCTATTTGGAATCCTCGATAAATAATTGAAATGTAAATATTTTGTGCGCATCTTCTACAGTGCAATTATTGTTCGTAACGTGTAAACTGTAAGTTATTTTGTTAATTTCTAGACCGTGACAATTTTTATAAAGTTGTACATTTCCAGATTTGTCACCTTAGTGATTTTGACCCATATAATTAGACGAAAGTAAATTATGATAATCATATATCAATGACGCCGTAGTCATATTATCTTCACTTAAAATCAAATTGACAATAGAAACTGTCTGCGTTATAATTTGCCTTGTTTGCGTATCAAACAAGGTAAATTATTAGAACAAAGAAAACCATTACCTGATAAGAAAAGCTTTTAGCAAGCATTTTAAGCGTAACTAAATAATACTTCTTACTTTTAAGCTGCTTAAGCTTAGTAAATCTAATTTTGAATGATTTCTTTGAAATTGTTCTAAGTGTAACACAATTGCAGTATTAGTAAAATATTTTCAGAGCCAGTTGGATAACAGATCTCACCTTATTTACGTAGTTATTTTGAATTGTAGTCAATAATAAATTTCTTACTATAATTAGTAACACTAAAAGAATAAGTTAAAGCTTTTGTCCAATATCATCTTTTACAATATGTTTATTGAATCTCTTAATCTCTGAAAGTTTAATGAAAATCAACAGCCATGCTTTATATTCATAAGCCCTACATTCTGGTAACCTCATACCAAAAAGAAGCTGAAATGAATTCGGAAAAGATTGCACTCTCTTTCTAGTTATCGTTATTGTAGAAATAATGTTTTTTTTAATATGATTCAATATATTTTTTAAATAATTATCAATTCTTCAACTGCTGTTGATAATTAAGTGAATGTTAAATAACAATTTTTGATTACTCTTTAAAAGGTCGGTAAAATATATTTTGGCAGTATCATAAAAGTGTTATCACGTTCTTTATTCATTATGAGAAGATTTCTTTCAAAATATTCTTTAATTATCAAGGTACCGTTTGATACAATTTTTACACCGTAACAGACTTGATGTAAGTAAATCAATATGGCGGAATTTATTTGTTGACCCTACACATTTGCTTTTTTCCTTGTATTTCTCTCTCCCCCCCCCCCCTCTCTCTCTCTGTGTGTGTATGAGTGTGAGTGAGTGTGTGTGTGTGTATGTGTATGTGTGTCAATAAATGTTTTCTTTCTTTCTTTTTCCTCTTTTCTTCTATATGCACACATTACCTAAAAGTGTAGGTTAATATTACATAGGTGATGTAATTTTTAATAAGCTTAAAGAGTTCGTATCTCCCCCCAAGGTAAAGCGCAGAACGAATTCAAAATGTTTAATTATATATGCCATATAATCTTTATGTAAACAAATTCCCTGTTACAATGTTTGACCACTATGAAGTCCGATTTTTTTTTCATTTTGCTAGATTTGTTTCGACTTAGGACAGGATAGGTCTTATTTTAATTTATAACACAGCAACGCGTGGCCGGGTCAGCTACTTAATCCCCACTTATATTATAAATGTGAATGAAAGTTTGTTTGTTATGCTTTCACGCAAAAACTACTAAACCGACCATCATGAAACTTCGTACATATATTCTTGGAGGTATCAGAAGTAACATAGGATACTTTTTATTGAAAAAAAAAGCGAAGCCGCAGGTAAAAGCTAGTTATATATAAAAGAATACTGAATTTATTTAGCTTGTTGGAATTTCTATAAATTTTATCACTTTTAGATTCATACATTATTTCAGATTTAATCTTCTTTTTCGCAGGATTTTATTTATTTACTTCATGCGTCAGTAACGCATAGTAAAGATACTTACGTCGCAAATAATACATTATCACATAATAAACCAATATTTAATCTATTTTAAATGAATAGAGAAACCTGATCGCTTTATATATAGTACAACATATTTTGATTTCAGAAATTACTTAAGAAGATTATAAACAAAAAACACAGTTTCATTGGCCCATCATAACCGCCTTATGACGCAAGCCCCTGAACAAACAAACTGAACAAAGGCCTATCTACGGGAAAAATTGGATAACACCCGGACGGTCCAACATATGATAGGCCCAACACGGATTAGCGGGTGTTAACAACTGAAGTTTTAATGCGGACCAATAGTTTAGTTCGAGCACTTCCGTGCATTCCGAAATGCGAGGTAATCAATTTTTATTGACCTTTCCTATAACCAAAATAGCAGGCGTTTACCACTAAACTTCCTCGGGCTGATCTGAAATAATAAAGATCAACTATCTCACAGACTAGTTTAACATATAATATTATTACTTCTTGAGTAGATCTTTTTAAAATTACTCCATTCCCCGTCAGGTTGGCAATTTTTTTAACTGTTGTTACAAAGACATGTCTCGACGATAGTAGAAAGAGAAAAATAATAAAAAGTAAACGATCTTGAGTAACGGCGTGGGGTGCGCGTCTCGAAATTGTCTCTACGTGAAATGTATCAGCAACTAGGAGCAATAACTTTAAAATCACTTATTAAAAGTAATACAAACACAACGTTGCAATGTGAAGATATTATACTGAATACTGTATAATTTTTTATGATTTCTGGAAAGTGAAGGGGCTATTACATTACAGGCTCTCATACTGCCGCTGTTGTGCTACTTGAATAAACCCTAGCAAGCGTCTGTCTTCGCCTGTAAACAACAGCTACCACGTAGACTAGCTACAAGATTACCATTAATAATATCTACCTCACATCATCGTGTTGTGTAATTTCCTCCTTTCTCTTATCGCGCTCAGTCCACGATTAAAGATCAAGGAAATTTCGCTTAACCGAAACCGAATCTAGTTCGTTTATGCTTCGATAGGCATATTAAATCGTTGGTTCAAGCTGCAATAGCTAGCAATTACGTCCATCCTATGGTTTTTTTCCAATAAAAAGGGAAGTCGGTCTAGTAGCATGTTCATTAATTGGCTGGATATAGTGATCTGACTAGGAAATAAGACCGACAGTGCTAAGGGCGTGAATACTTACTGCTAATCCTCTTTTCCTCGGAGCAGAGTTGTTGTAGTTATGAGAAACAATTTGTATAGACGGGAATGCGCCATCGGCGTTTGATAAGATGGTAGGGCGTCTTGACTGCTGCGGCGGTGACTGTCTCATATCCCCTCCTCCTAAAACCCCCATATCGTGACAGGTACCTCTGAAATGTCAAAAAAATATTTTTAAATTTGTCTGAATTAACTCATGTCGGGTAATGTGTTAAATCAATCAATAGCTAAGTCTTTTAAATTATCCTTGCCAGGTGACCGCCTCTAGGGCTCCAAATCTACATGTAATCAAATAAACAATTATTCTAATAGATTTTGTGAACGTTTACGTTGCATATGAACAGGGTTGCAGAAAATTAAGACAACTACCTCTTTGAACCAAGGTTAGAGCTACGGAAAGGTCAAGTGATCTCTGATTTTACTCTAGCCATTAAGCTGCTACGTGATGCGCGCATTTTGTCAGCCTAATTGAGGCTGACAATGTAAAATATATGAGGCTTGTTTACGTCCTGGTGCCCTATTTACACTTTATTTTCTGGAGTATATTCAATGTGCAAACACGGCTTTGTAACAATTTTATAATAGTTTTATAGAGAAATGTTTTGACCCACGGAAAGCTGAGTCATGTTGGACACCTACGACGTTATGCATTACGATCACTGTTGTAATGAAGTTGACACGAGTTATTTATTTAGTTTCAAAGTGATAATGATGCATATTTTACTATTCTTGCCAATGTACAGTAAAGCTCCCAAGTATAGAGACGGGGTATGGTTTTGAATATTTCAAGAAGAGGTGTACATAATAATGGTTTATCAAAATCAAAAAGTATATGTTCTTGGGAGAAAACTGGCTCTCCAAGATAAAACGATTGTGGTAATTGCGCGATCATTGCCCATGATAATTTGACACTAGAGATAAGTACAGTAAGTAGTAACTTTGTGATTATGATAGTTTTCGACTGATAGATTTCTAATTATTTTATAGTACATTCCGATATTAGTGCGTTATGATGGCGAGGGCGTAATTGAGCCGAGCATGTTATAACCAATACGCACGTATATCGTACGACGTTTTTTAACACATTTGCGAGGAAATAGAAAAAATACATTTCACTATTACTGTTAAGGAATTTGTATGGACTATAACTTAACTATTTGGTTTGGTAACACACGTGTTATTTATGACCCGCTTTACATATTTAAAACCGATGGAATTACATCAGCTTTACGAGCAAAGGTGTTATAAATAAATTATTAAAAAAGATATTGGGATTTAAAAATAAAACACACGCAAAATGGACAGTGAAATGAATTGATGATTTATTCAATTATTTGTTTATAGGAAATATGATTAATTAAAGCGGAATAATCATGTGGAAAAAACCTGGATCGGTATTAAATTTTGTTTTAATAGGCTTAAAATGAATGTATTAAGAATATACTTTTATTAAAGTAATTTGCTGTGCTCTATCATATTGTTTGTAATGTTGAGATAGATCTAATTATATATGGTTAAAAAGGAGACGTCATTAAATATTAAGTCTTTTATATAATTTTAGTGGCATGGTGATGAAAACAACTAGGTCCAGAATTTTACAAGCAATTTGTAACTATTGCAAGTTCGTGGTAGTTTTAAAGTAAAAGGGCGTGTTCCATTACCCCGATGAGCGATGGCTTATATGGCCTTTATCAAATTATCTAAATTGATTACTTTCACGTGTGATTGTAAACTTTTCATGACACGTGAAGTACTTGGGTGTGACCAATTTTTCACAAGGCGATGAACGAAACGATATACTGATTAATCATCGTTTATAAATAAACCTTTCATAGAATTGATTAGTTGTTTTCTACGACAGGAATTTTCCAGCGATACGGACTTAGTTACATTGGTTGTAATAATTAGTTGTTTTATGATTGTATTTTTTTTATATATAATTCTCTTAGATCGAGCTGGAAAATGTGTTAATTTGCAAAAATTTATGATATTCCATATCTTATATTCATAATAGCTTTGAGTTTACTCTATTTTTTTTATTTATTAGTGGTTATAGCGAGTTTGAACGTAGACTTTAATATCAACATGCAGCGGGAGGCTTGCATCGATTACAAGTCAGTAATTTCGACGCAGCGCGCAGCGTCTAGAAGGAATGTCGGTCGGAAAGGTGAAAAGTCAGGTCGGCTGACTCCCAGAAGGGGGGTTAGTAGACTAAGAAGAGGACTGAGGCTGAACTGAAGGGTGGGGATGGCGCGTTTGTTGGCGGAGTCCTGAGATTTAAAGAGGACGTTCAGGTCGGGCGAAAGTTATTTAGGTAAAATTTTGGCCTTTGAGTACGCGTGCGTTACAGCCCGGCGCGGGGATGATCGCATCAAACGAGTTCCGTCATAGATATGAGAAAGCGGTCTAATTCAATTTCGTGCGCGCAAAGTTTTTGCGATATTTCCTAAGATATTAATTTAGATTATATGGTGTAAGGGATCAAATTATTGTACATGAAACGCTTAAGGTTATTATCGTTTTTAAATTAAAAGGATTAATAATGTATCCGTCTGAATAGCATTGAACGTGACCATTGATTTAGAAGATATAATGGGATATTAAAAGTCAGATATACCTATGCCAACAAAGACTTTTTGTTGACCTAAAAAAGATATTCATTGTTTTGTTATAACTAAAAGGGATGCGGCAACGTT
Source organism: Calamotropha paludella (assembly GCA_927399485.1). Taxonomy (NCBI): domain Eukaryota; kingdom Metazoa; phylum Arthropoda; class Insecta; order Lepidoptera; family Crambidae; genus Calamotropha; species Calamotropha paludella. Next base: position 22,466,395 of record OV656803.1, on the reverse strand, counting down.
TTTGATGAAAGTTCCCAAGCGGCTTGATTTTTTCGACTCTTTCATAAATTATCGATCCATTTCAGCCAATTTAGACAAAACCTTGACATATTATATAACTTAACCTTCCACATGAATCACTCTACCTATTTATGAAATCCGCATTAGGCTATATTTAGTAGTTATCGAGTTCCTTGTGAAGAGAAAGACAGACGCGGCAGAGGACTTTGTTTTATAATATGTAGTGATACGAAATTTCTGTTTTGCAAGACCAGTTTAAAATTAAGGATTTTTCGCTAATTATAAATTTAAGTATCTTTGCACATTAAGCCTTGAAAACATGATCCCAGATGTGGTTGGCTGCCATTCCTACCTGTCCACCAAGCGCTTCTCAACATTTATAATGTGTAAAGCAAAGGAGTGGAACTCCCTCCCTGCGTCTGTATTTCCGAATATTTATTATCCGTCCTTTTTTAATGCCAGGGTGAATAGGCACTATCGTGAATCAAGAGCGAATTGAATCAAAATAAAAAATACTGATATAAAAATAAAAGTGAAACTGTACAAAGACTTATTTGACAGTAATGAATTGCTTTTTACAGTTTGTAAGCATAATAGAGGTCGTCATTATATCTTATCAAGAGTAAACTTGTGATATGATACCAGGATGGGGGAGCACTAATAAATGACTGCGAACGTAATATATTATTATGTTTAGATTTACAAAACAAGCATTTACTTTTCAACGTCAATAGATTTAGCTGACGAAAACATAAAGCTTGTACTTATAATGATTATTTATACTCATCTGCATAACAAAAAACATACTGATTTGCCTATTTTTAAACGCTTCTTATTTTGGTACCTTGTTCAAATACAGAAAAGTTGCCCGGGAGATTTGGAAACATTGAAAAAACTAGAAATGATTTTATTCGATGCGACTTTTGTAGGACCGATTCTTTTTATATTTTGCTTTTTGGTAAAGTATTCGGAAGGTTTTCAGAAAAGAATTATGAGTCAGTCACAACGAAAATTCGAACAAACTGCAAATGGCTGTGTGCGCGATATTAACGACGAATATAATTTTTAGTTGGCTTACACAAACCTGTTTTAAATTTATTAGTGATTGGAATTGGGCTATGCTACCCAATTAGTGATGAATAAAAAGTAAAATGTTTAATCGATAAAGGTGTAGTTTATATGAGCAAAATTTACATAGCTCTGTTAAAACATGAAACCACATTGTGAGGGTGAATATGGTGAAAATAGTGAATCAAAGTGATCGGACAATTTTAACTCTCAGATCCCTCGTTATTTCGTTTGAAATAATTAATTGAATGGTTATATCCGTTAACAAGGAACGGGACCATGAATTTACAATAAATTACTAGTCATACGATCTCGCGACTGCGTGGCGACATTGAATACTAATGTTGCACTCGTACTGTAAAAATACATCGTATGAAGCATATAAGAAACATCATGACAGACTCATGACAACTTGCTGTAGACATGTTATTCTTATCAGGAATAAAAATCGAGAGTACAATTCTTATAACATGGTAGAGATGTTGTGTTTAGCTCTAAGAATAAGAATAAAAGAACGCCTTACTAGGATATATCGTTTCATTTTTTTAATATTATTTATTACAAAAATCTTTTTAGGGTATATTTAAAAATTTATATTTTTACCTTTTAGATATATGTGATATTTAAAAATTAGGATAAAGTGTTTTAAAGAATAGACTCGTACATATATGAACTTTATATAAGTTATTTATTTAACGACGCACCACGTTTTCAGTTATAGTATGCATCATATAGACTATATTCAATAGATTTTAATCAAATCAAAAAGTTGGCAACAAAATTTTCTTTAACGAGTGTAGCAATGCGTTATTCACATAATTGTTGTTTACTTATCAGGCATCAGTTATTCAGAAATACAAAACCATGAGCATCTAATTAAAGCTAGACTAAGATTTTTTTGAAAGTCTATAATAGAATATTTATATAATTTTTTTTAACCTTTGCGGTAAGGGCTTGTGTTACGAATAAATTCACATTCGTAGTATGTACCTACATACGCGACATTTGCCTTCGGTTCTGTAAGGACTCTTGAGCTAGCGACGAATTTCAATGTTAAATTATCCATGAAGATAAAAGCATATTACAGGAAATTGTATCAGCCATCACACTGAAACGTGTAGGTTATTCCATCCAACCCCTGATAAACTAGGGTTCATAAAACAGCGTTGAACTACTTAGAAAATCTCACTAGATAATTGGTTAAACAAATCAAGTGTACGAGAGAGGAATACAACATTTTCTGTATTTATGAAAGGCCTAGAGCTGTCGAGTTCATCTTATGAAATAAGGAAATTAACCGGAGATATCTCAGATTTTAACTGACAAATGATAGTAAGTATTTATATCACTCACAATCGTCGCAATTGCGATATCCTCTATTCAATATTAACAGATGTGAATCGATCGATGGTTTAATCAGTTCTCGAAGCCATATGTTAATAGTGGGCCCACACCCACTCTTATAGTGGGATGGTCATTATGGACGGACATCAACAGGCAACCACAATAACTTACTAAAAGAAAAAATCCCAACTGATATATTAAACTAACCTGTGGTAATCCAAAACCGATTGTTTTTGAAAATGGCTATTCATAATAAAATTTCTTAATAAATCAAATTAAAAATCTACTGGAAGTACCTACCTATTTTCAAACACAACGTGTTTGAAAATGTGATTTTCCGGGAGAATGTTACCTTTTAATTTTTTGACTGTTATTTGTGAATAAATATTGCCACTGTTTTGAAAAGTAAAACAAATTTAATTCAATTAAATATTAACTTCATGATATTTCCTATTATCCTTGTAATACCTTAAATTTAATACTTTACCTATTCAAAATATAATTGACTATAAATTACACAATCATATATAATGAAGCAACCATGACGGGAAAACAAATGTAATGTAATGACGTGCTGCACTGGCTTGAAACAAACGTTCTCACAGCGATGTCATCCTTCTACGCGCCCACATTTCTCTAAAGTAACGAATATATTTTTGAATGTCTTAAATGTAGAATTAATGACGCATTCGCCTACTGTCCGGAACTATATCCAAAATTAAATATAAATTAAGAAGTATGTTAAATAAGATTTACTAGCCCCGGAACGGTGCAGAAGCAGTTAAACCGTTGCAGTCAAAAATTAAATAATTTATTCACTATCGGTAAGGTGTTTTGTGTGTTCTCTGTGTATACTGTGTATTTAGTAGTAAACGACAGCGTAACAATATATTTCCTCTTCAATTTAATTCATCATATAAATTTCCACAATCAATTATATTAATAGAAAAATACTAGAAAGAATCGACTCGGCTCAAAAGTAAATTCTCAACCGGGAATCGAACCCGCAACCTTTGGATGTCCGGTCCAATGCTCACTTAATTGAGTTACCGAGCGTTGTGGACAACCGTCGAAATTTTCTAATAGCTTTTCTGCTTTTGACGCTGTAGGCCAGGGTTGTCTTATCAATGAAAGGCACATCCTCTCGTATTCGAAAGAAACATTTTTACAAATGTTTGGGAAATCGAATAAGATGAAACAGCCAATTAGTTTTGATGGTTTTTATATATCTTGCATTTTCCGATGCTATCTTATATGATTAATTATTTGTTAAACATTTTTCATAAGATGATTAAAATACATAGAAACATAAAGAAGCTGTAATATGGCACCGTTTCCTAATCTATGGCTAGAGAATATATTAAAAAGAATCGCTTAAATTGAGAGCTGATGGATAACAATTTTTAAGCGCGTTTCGATAATGCTAATGTGTTTAGCATAATTATATACTTAACTTGTAATAGGCATAATTGAAGGTTCATTATCAAAGAAATCTAAATTTCAAATTTATCATGTGAAAATTACTCAATATCTAAACGAGAAAAATATAATTATGTTATTGGTATCTATATCAAGCAATAAATTAATGCTGGCCATTTATTCTAAAACTTGTTAAAAAAGTTGACAGTTGCGAAGCAGCTTCACGCGGAGGTGCATTCACTGTATTCGAAAACCAGACCCCCAGAAACAATGGAAGGAAGCTATTTTAATAAATAAAGATAGAAATATTTTTTACATTTACACCAATTAGCCTAGCCCAAAATGTACACTGTAAGGCTTGTGTTATGGACACTAGGGTAACGGATAGGCATACATATATGATATCATACTCAGGTACAAATGCTCGTATTCATCATACAAACATCTGCCCCTTCCGGGATTCGAACCCAGGATCGTCAATGCGATGGGCAGGATCGCTACCGTTGCACCAATCGGTCGTCAAATTTTAATTAATATTTTAATTTTATAATTATTGCTTTATATTAATAAATGTATACCTAACTACAATTATAATTAACACGAGATTCATGCCTACATTTTTTATTGGTATAAAAGTATATAAACATAATAATAACTTGATTGATATATATATTTCAAACTAAAGGTAAATTTTGAAATTAAAACACTTTCAAAGGTCGGTTTCTTATATTTACAGTAAGTAAATCTATTTCCATTAAAATAACAAAGAAACAAAGATTATGAATTAAATTACATTACAGATAATATTACACAATAAATAAAATTTTATTAATTCGCTTCAGCCGCTTAGGAGGAATTCAGTGATGTACACTCGTACAGAAGAAATATACATAGAAAGATGTACGTTTAATTATCATCAAGATTATGAAGCGTTTTTTAAAATGCGAAATCAAAATTAATAACTCGTACTCAATTTACCATTACATAAGCAACTTTTTAATATAAAATAAATAAATAAACACATTTCAGTTGATTTCAAATAAGAGCGAATTAAATAAATATATAAATAATTGGGTTACTGAAAGAATTTACAGATTTAAATCCATTACACAATGTGCGCAATAAATGAAGTAAATAATATTCACCTATGTTTTCAAAAACAATTTATAAACAAGTTATCGATAAACTAAGTCTCAGTGATACTTATAGACACCAATCCATATTGAATATTTTATTTCGCTAAGCATAGTTTTTATAAAAAATATATTGAGCTCTTTCTAGTTAACTGACCACCATTTATATACATTAACATTCAAGGTAATATATATTGAAATTTTTACGATCGATCTCGGAATAACTTTCACTTACAAAATCTAGTTCATTTCAAAGGAATTGTTTACTTGTCCATTGACAGCCTTCTTTTTCTTATGAGACCAAGGTAAATCCCATAAATTCCTTTCCCTCATTAAACTTTCAGCTGCTTCGAATGTTGGAGGCATTTCTTTCATTGCTGTTTCAGGTAATGAGAAAGCAAGAAATGCGCATAATAGTGCAATACATCCTGCTATAACGAACGGTAACCAATACGCTATACCGTCTAAGTGTGCAATAAATGGTGATATAACAGTACCGATGTAACCACAGATATGAACAAAAGCAGCTCCTGATCCCCGTACGGACGTTGGCAACATTTCAGCACACCATTGCAAAGCTGTATTACATGCCATATTCACAGTAAAACGTGTTACTACGGCGCACATAACCGATGCTATCCCGTTTGGCACAAAAATTGTTAAAAAACTGAATATACCACTTATCGATATCACTATAATAGTCATCCATCGTCTTCCTGACAAATCTAGACAAAAAGATACTAATAACAGAGATGGGAACTCTGTCAATGATACCAACGTAAATGAGAGGAAAAAGTCAAATTCTAATTGACCAACAGTCCTCGCTGATACGTCGAAAATTATCATACAGCACATATACTCTATGCATATACAAATAAATAACCGACGCAATAAAGGCCTCTTCAATAAATCTGTTATATTCGCTTTATCCGTGTTTGTTTTTTTTGCTGCTGATAATTTGAACTGCTCAACCAATTTTGATGGAATTTCTTTTTTGTTTACTTTAGCAATGGTCAGTGTATTTTTGACTGCATCGTCTATCCTGCCCTTCGATAGTAGCCAACTTGGACTTTCAGGTAATAAAAACATTGCAAATATTGCTGATGCTAAAGGTATGCTTGTAGCTAACCCCAAGGTTTTCCAGTGCCCACATGCTAGTGCTATCCACGGTAGTGCTGTAATGCCTATAGTGAAAAAGGTAGCAAAGGAGAGGTTTGTCATCAACGTTCTATATTTTGATGATGTGGACTCCAAAATAAGAAGGAATATCATCATCATGCAGTTGTCATATGACATCCCAACGAAGAATCGGCAAGCGGAAAATTCAGTAAAATTTCGAGCGTATGTACTTCCTACACCTGCCAGACATCCGATCATGTTGCTGCAAGAGGTAGCAGCAAGTCTTCCGTAATGATCAGCAACCCAGCCGATTAGAAATCCACCGATGATTGATCCAATGAAGAATATAGACTGTGCAGTCGCTTGGTTGTTGTGCCTTTCACAGACCCAGTTCATTTCACTGGAGATTGTTGGATAAGGTATTTCAGTCTTATTGAATTCCCAACCGTTCTTACAGGAAGCTACAGGCCACGAGGAGTTTTGTTTTAGATTAGTTTGTAAAACCTCAGTCCAGTTTACCACGTAGGCTTGGCAATGTGAATATCCAAAGCGTGTGCTTGAATCGGCGGGTATAGCTAAGGTGCGTCGTTCGATGTCTGTCAAATTTTTAAGCTCGGGTATCCAACACCAGTGGTTTGGCGATACTTCTGTCATGAAAAGCTGTGAGAAGTATACGAAGGCCCCATAAATATAAAATGGACTGGTGCACACAAATAATATCAATTGGTAAAGCCCGAACTCTCCAGCAGCTGAGAGAAGAATATCATAATCAACTGTTTGCGTGTTTTCAACGGTTTCAGTATCTTCAGCAATATCCCTGTTTGTTTTTTTCGTTACAGTAACCATATTTTTACACTATGTATTTGTTTCAGCTAGAAACGTTAAACTAACAAAATTGTTCGTAAGTGACTGACAAAATGTTACCTAAATAATTTAGCGCTTGTCGGTGGAAGATAATAGAATATTAAGATTACAATGTATAATTTCGTCAAGGTATTTATAATATAACGTATTTGCATAGATTAAATATTTTCGTGGTGTATTTGAACACTCGGGTTTCTTTTATAACAATCACTAATTTCCCCTTAATAATAAGGCTTTCAGTTAAGATCAGTTATTAGGCAAAGAACGCTCGCTTGGTTACGTACGTAAATACCCATATTAAGGTATAATAGAAAGTAGTATTGACGTAAAAGGTTTTTTTTATTATTTATAAAGATCATGAAGATATGTTAATATACAGTTAAAACGGTTTTTCACAAATCTTATCATTTTTTCTGTATTGTATAACTTATAGTAGTAAAGTATATATATATATATATATATACACAACAACGCATGAGCGTGTCAGCTAGTATTTAATAAATTGAATATAAGAAAATAATAAATATAAAGACTATTTCATGAGAATATGCAATTGTTAAATTAATTACTTTTTCTTCATTAAATGACGCTTATATTACCGGATTACTTGACGTGTTTTTACCACGTTTTTACCACGTTTTTCTTATCTCACTTTTCCTATTTGTTTGTCTGTCCGGGCAAAATCTTGCAACTTAAATTTGAGGCACTTTCCGATAAGCTAGAAAGCTGAAACTTTCAGGATAGTTCAGAACCCGATGACAATGCACTCTAAAGCAACTTTCAACTTTCCAGATGCACTTTCAGGTCCACTTTCGGCAACTTTCACTTTTGTATGGGGCTTATCCGATTGTTGCGTAACACATGGTTACTTCGTTGAGTTAATAATTAAAAAGAATAAAATAATTATACTAGATTTAAAAAATCTAAAAATCCCACGTTTTTCAATGTCCTAAAAAGAATAAAATAACCCTGCGGGGCAAAGCGAGGGGCCACTCAAAACGTGGGGGCGCATCTTTACAATAATCGGCATCAATGCATGTCATTCATCTCTTTAAAATCTCCTCTTAGTAATATGCACCCCCACGTTTTGAGTGGCCCCTCGCTTTGCCCCGCAGGGTTATTTTATTCTTTTTAGGACATTGAAAAACGTGGGATTTTTAGATTTTTTAAATCTAGTATAATTATTTGTTTTACTTTTGATACTTTTTTGCGGGATGAATACCCACACTGTTACTAAGTTAGTAGAGCGCTTAATTAACAATATTAAATACACATTACGTTTGTATGTTTCCTTGTACAATGGTAATGATTCAACTTCAATCATTCAGTGAACACCGCTCGCGATGAAAAAAAGGTAAAGGCCTTAAAAAAAGTATACAGCACTAAATTACTATTCTACTTTGACTCCCTACGTCGAGGACACGAATAGTATTGACAAATTCATACAAAAAAAGCAAAAGGCTTATACAATATTTGGGCTACTATATACTAATAACTGGGATTCAATCCCCAATGCCTTAAAATGTCTCTAGCCTTGTCCATAAGATTCATTACCAATTATTGCATTTCGATATTTTATTTCGGCAACAAACAGTCATACAAATTTACATAAATGTATTAACAAAAACGATGATAAAAGTAAAACACCTAGAGGTAGAGGAGGCCGTGTTCAATGTGCCGGGGGTATGTTGTTTGTTCCGAACCAAGTAGCTTCGCAAAAAAAGAGATTTGAAGTGTATCGTAAAACATCATACTACCGCGCAATTGCGGCAGCCATTCAAGTGAAGCCTTGTAGGCACGTGAGTGTGGTAGTCGTCGATTCGGGGTGCATAACCATCACGTAAGTAAATTTCATCGTACTTACTTTTTGGTCTATTTAAAAAAAAAATGCTGTTTGTGTGTGTCTTGATTAGTTAGATAAACTATGGAGAATATATTTGTAGTATAATAGTTGGCTTTTTATAACCCATTTATTTATAATAAGGGGTCATTTTAAAAATGGAATTTGGGGTTCAAAGTAACTCTGACTGGGGGCTAGTTGCCTGGCAATGAAACACGTACATAATATAATTAAAATTTCGTTTTAGGATGAGAATCTATAAACAAAAAAACATACGGGGCAAGGTTTCGATTGACCTTTTGCAGTGGGCCGCTGATGCTGTTATTAAAGACGGTCGTAAGATTTGGCTTTGTCAAAAAGTTGAAAACTGGCGCAACACAAACTGCGTTACTATTTAAGATAGGTGTTCAACCAAGACCAGGAGAAAACACTAGCTATAAAGACCGACTCAGCTGAAGCAAATTCAAGAAAAGAAAGAGCAATCGTGAAATAAAAGAAAAGGAAATTGGAAATGAGTCAGAAATAGAAATAGGCTACGTAAAGACAAGCGAAAGTATAAAGTGACACAAAAATTTGCAGATGGTTAACGACATGCGTAACAGAGAATCCAACAAAAAAAAATATCATAGAAGTGATAATAAAGGAGGTAGACTAAAATGGTATTGTTTAATATGTTGCAACTTATAATCAAATTCAAGACCAGAACAACGGATTTAATGCGTCATGTGCAAAAATTGGGCTCATCTGAAATGTATCGATGTTGATTCTCATGTTTCTCTGAATTGTAATTCTGTAACGACAAGTCCTGTGATTGTGATATTTTCTGCGATACTGAAAAAAGACTTTTAAATAGCTAAAACATTAATTATGTGTATTTTTGTTTAGTTGATTTATTTGGCCATTTTAATAAATATAAATTATTTGCGTTGTTGATTAATATTTAATTTCTTTTTAGTCTAATGTTAATAAAGTTGTTAATAAAGATATCATTAAAATATCAAAGACAATTATTTCGTTTTTTAACTAATATTATTTCTAAAGTGAAAAAATGGCTATGTTTTCTAACTCTGAATTTTACGATATGATTTTATGCGTAGTCCATGATGGGTGGCATTTAAGCCACACAAACCATATCCCGGCGAGCGAGGTTGTGCATTAAGCAAGGCGGAGCACACTTTGAGCCGTTTCTTTAAATATTCGTTACGAAAAAGTAAGTGCAAGTTTAGGTTGAAAGACCTAACATAAAGTACCTATGTCAGATCTTTTAACATTTCCTTTGACTTGTAATATCGCTCTGAGCGGCTTCTGTACATTTTGTTATTGGCTCTATGTCGTTTCGCGAATATTAGGTAAAAATTTACATAAACATTTTTAATTATTATAGCTGACTCAGCCACGCGTTGCTATGGTATCGTTAATTGATTATAAAAACTGTTACTCTTAGGCTTATGAGGCTTATGATAACTATGGTAACTATATATGGCAACAAACACACAAAGAATTGTCATAATATAATGTACTGAAGGAAATAGGGTTGGCACATAAATGGATTTTTTTTTATCAATATTGGCGGTAAATCATACTGCGATTTAAATATTGTAAATTACCTCTTTATAAGGATATTTTTGTAACACGTTGTATAGATTAAATTAGGAGCCACATTAAGGGTTTGTTTTAATAAAATCTTATCACAGTAAAAAAGTCATCGTCAAATAAAGATCATATTCAATTTACAGCCCGTCTATTAAAAAGCACAACTTAAATATAAAGCAAAAGGCGTTTAGCGTTTAATCGAAAGTACAGAATTAAGAACAATAACTATTGTTGCAACATGTGGTAGAAGAAGATTATTAAATTATGAAAATAATTTAGTGCAATAGTAAAAGTTATAGTTTGGTAAATAATTTTGAAAAAGTTATTGTTTTGTTTGCTCTTCTGGATGGAAGCCTCCTGTTCTCGAGGGTTTTGCCATATCTACACGCTTGACAGGTTGAGGATTGCAATTAAGAACAAAAATCCGAAAACGTTGCTGTCAATTTTGTGCTCTACGGAAAGTATGTTGGTTATTTGGAGTATCTTTAATCGCTTCTTACGATACCGTTAAGTGCGAATGGTTGCTGCTATTCTTCTCTGTTGATACCAAAGAGGCGTCATTTTACAAGAACGTTAAAAAACTTTAGTGGCTTAAACATGCAGTTCGCGTATAATTATGTAAAATAAATGTTTTTCTGATTAATAACGCTGTTTGACAATCGATTACTGGGAGTATCTACGGATAAATTAAGGACATAAATTTCGATTGTCTTTCTTGCTTGGTTTTAGACTTGATAACGTCTTATAAATCGATAAACGCCGGCTGCACGCTCTAAAAAGTGTAACGTCCCGCCTGAGTCGAGCGTGCAAGCGAGAGCGCGGAACAAGCGATAGAGAGGCACGATCGGCCTAAGCGTTCGACTTTGGCGCATCTATCTCTCTTCCACTTCATGAAGTGAAAAGTTAATGTGGTTTCCATGTTTATTACAACAATTTAATGCTATTTATCGAAAAGATTATCCGTAATTAATCAATTCACTCCTTCTTTGTAATATTTTTCATCAATTTTTTGTTATTTTTAAGTAAAAAAAATAATATTGTGACCTGGTAATGCAAGACAAGGATTGCCTGAATTTGCTTTGTAAATTGATTAGGCATTTCGAATAGCTTGCAATATACTTAGCAATTACGATTTATTTAACAGATGAAGGTAACCCTTTATAATCATTGACTGTAAAATGATAATGTATACATGTATTGCTCTTTATAGCGACATACATATTTTTGTTCGGCATCGTTGTGGGTAAAGGCAGGATATCAAAAATAATAATATCGCTGCAACGCTGCGTTTATGATCACCCAACACTGCTCAATTTAAGAAGCAATACAATTGCGAGATGTCACAAGTTTCGAACAGCAACAAATGCGGCCGCGGCGAGAAAGTCGTGAGCGCTTACATGTAATCTATGAGACGCTGCAGTTCACAATTAATCACTTTGAACGATATGCACTAATGATGGTATTTTAATATTAGGGGTTAAAGTATGAAATTGCCGATTTGTACTGAAAATCTATATTGTTTATTTTTTAAATTTTTAACAAATTTATTTAATCAAAATAGTTGCCATTATTATCTATACATTGCTGCCATCTAATGGGAAGGTCATTAATGCCTTTGCGATAGAATTCCGACGATCTAGACTGCACAAACTGTGTGAAAGCATTTTGTACTGCCTCCTGGGAAGAAAACTTCTTGTCACGTAGATAATTGTCCAAATCACGAAAAAAATGGTAGTCCGTTGGAGCAAGGTCTGGTGAATACGGAGGATGACGAATGGTTTCTAACTGCAGTTCCTGAAGGGTCAAAATGGTTTCTCGTGCTGTGTGAGGTCTCGCGTTGTCGTGGAGCAATAATGGTGAAGATCGATTCATGAGTCGGGGCTGTTTTACTGCTAGTTTTGTCAACATGGTTCGGAGTTCGGCACAATAGACATCTGCCGTTATTGCTTGACCAGATCGGAGAAAACTATAGTGAATAACACCATGCTGAGACCACCAAACAGTTACCATTACCTTTTTATTGGTAAGTTTTGCTTTAGGACACTGTTGTGGCATTTGACCTGGGGTCAGCCATTGCATTTTTCTTTTCCGGTTATCATAAAGAATCCACTTTTCATCACATGTTACAATTCGATCCAATATTCCTTCATTTCTGTACCGGTTCAACAAGGCAACACAAGTTTCAACACGCGTTTCTTTCTGCAGATCAGTCAAATCATGAGGCACCCATTTTTCGTATTTTTTTATTTTATTGATTTGACGCAAGTGAGTCAATATTGTGGGTAAGGTAACGTTAAACCATGCCGCTAATTCCTGGGTACTTTGACTAGGATCGGCTTCCACTATCTCTCTTAATTCATCGTTATTTACCTGTGTGGGCGGTCTTCCTCGTGGCTCGTTCTTTAAGTCGAAATTTCCATCACGAAAGCGTTTAAACCAAAATCGCACGGTGCGTTCATTAGTAGACCCCTCTCCAAACGCAGCATTGATATTGCGGGCTGTTTCTGCCGCGTTAGTTCCGCGTCGGAACTCGTATTCAAAAATAACTCGAATTTTCGCAGTATCCATCTTTCTTGTCTAAATTGAATAACAAAAACAATTGAAAGTCGATATTCAAATGTTTTACATTTTTTAAAAAAAGAACATCATAGAAACCATTTAAAAAAAGTTTCATTCGAAAACCTCAAACCATGAAGATTCTATGTCAATTCAAAGAACCTATTGCAATAAAACGGCAATTTCATACTTTAACCCCTATTACTATAACTTCAAAAACTGAATGTTTAAGTAACTGTTCGTGCAACTATTACACTAATTTATACTCACAAAATCACTGTACTAGTATGTATTGAATAATCACCAATTATTATGGGTGCAAAAACATTTAAGTTGTTGCTTGTTAAGATACCCGCGCGATTTAGTCTTAGTTTAGCGTTATGGTAAACCATTGTATCAAAAATAGATATACCAAACCATTTTACTTTCTACTAATCATTATCAAACAAAAAATATACTTTTGGTTTATAAAACAAAGTGTCAGATCGGTGGTTAAATATTTAACTAATATACAAAACTAATTTAATAAAATTAAGTATGTTTTGTTACTTATTCCAGATGACGAATCTTATTATAGATGTTGCCACTTGACTATTTCTGAGTTTTGGATTTGCAAACAACATGGGTGGGTGCGTAATAAAACCGAATTTCACTCGGTCGAAGTCGCCGATAACGGCCAGTTTTTTATTTGGATCTTATGTAAGATTTTGCGTATTTTTATCAATAACGTATCCACAGCATAACTTACAGTAAAAGAAAGGAACATAATTCCGGACTATTAGGTGCCCCTTCTTTCATTAAGCAATAGCAAAAAGCTACGGCTTCCATATTATTTCGTACCAAATTCAAGTTCGTCAACCTAACTAATAATGTAGATTATTGGAAACCAAAAATTTAATTTATATTTGGCATACTTATGTCTCTTTGGAACTCTACTCTGTACTTAACTAGAGTGGCCAACATTCTGAGGGTTAGATTAGACAACTTGGCAGAATATAGTCAGGAGAAAATTTATAAACAAAGTAGTATTTATTAAAATTTAAAGATGAAAAACTCTTCACTTCATATCAAAAGTAAATTTTCTTATAATGTAACGGAAATACTTTTAAACATAACTTTACGTCATCGAAACTTTTGAAAACGGATATTATATTTTTAATATACTGTTATATAAAATTCATAAACACGCCTTATGACTGCCGTTTTTTGATTTGGTTTATATCTTTTCCATTAAAACAATTATTCTTATAAAACAAAACTTTACACAACAATTTTGTTATATTAAGTTTGTTGTTATTAAACAACACCTAAACACATATTTCGTATCATTGACATACCCTAGTATAAAGTTTTGCTTTTTAAAACACAATTGGGTGCAAAACGTTAAAAAATAACAATGCACATTGCAAAACCAAGATTTATTGCGAAAGATTGCAAAATAAAAACGAAAATAACACATCTACTAAATGAAATAGTTCTTGCTTTAAATAAAACTTTAATTAATTTAACAGACAACGGAATAAAAGTCATTCATCCACAATAAAATAAAAACACTTACCGGAAAAGCTCGATTCATTTGAATCAGCGCACCAAAAGAAAAAAGCTTCACACTGTCCGTTAGGTATCGCGGAGCGCGCGGTGCTTATGGTCATCTCTCTGTACTATCGTGTAATGTGGGCTTACAGACGCCTTTTTGAACAGGCATGCGTGTTACGTTCGCGCTAAACCATGCAGATATTACATATTGTAACTGGCAACTTGCACTTTGTTTATTTTTAACATTTTCCTTATTCGAAAATAGATATATTCGAAAATATTGTTTTTGAAAGACCAGTGGACCACCCTCAATTTTTTTTTCAATTTAGTTTAGGCTGTTACTACATATCGTATAATCGAGTGTTTAAATAAAACACTGAAAATTAAAAGAATCTATTAAAAAAACTATTTATAGATATAAAGTAAAAGAACTTAGTCGAAAGAAAAACATTATAATGATTTCTACAGCTAATTAATAAATACTAAATAACCTTAGTTTAACTAAGGCAAGCTGTGTCTGTATCAGATTTTACTTATGGGGTACAGGAATTCCAATGTTACTTCGGGATAAAAAGTATATAAAAAATGCAACGTACATTGTACGTAAGTTGAATTTCTGTATGTGATGGTGAGTTCAGATAAAACACTCATTTATAAGAATTAGTCTAGTTCGTCTCTGGTTCTTGATGATTATAAAATAAATAATCTAAAAATTGTAAACGAAGTGGATGATTTTATATAATATACCCATTTATAAGAATTGGCCAAGTGTTCCACTGGTTTTTGATGATTTTAAAATGCATAACCTGACATAATAATTTTTATGTATCACAGCACCATCTATCAGAAAAATATTATGACTCGAAATCTCCAACTTTATGTGTTCTAGCACTGTGAATGTAAAGCACGTTACTTGGACATGTTAGCACGGCGACTTACAGTGCTACCGCTAGATGTCTCTGATACAACATTATTACTCTTTGAAGGAGGTTATATGTATAACTTTTTTCTTGTTTATTATTTTGTAAAGATAATTTAAATGTGATAGAATGAGACAAAACGAAATAAGTATAATAAAAAAGACCATAATTTGTAAAAAATATAATGCCTTTCTAGTCAAGAATCCAATCTTTAAGATAAAATAATTAAGCCAATTATTTATATATAACTAACTGACCCGGCCACGCATTGCTGAGGCTCAGTTTTTATAATTAGTAATATTTTTTATTATTAAATGAAATAAAACCTATATAAGGCGGAACAAATCTTGAAAAAAAAAGTCATCATAATGGATCGAGTAGTATTGACTTTAATCGCGGTCAAACACTGTGACAGGGACTTTTTATACATAATATATGTATAAAGATGGTAAGGGTATGTTATGCTCATAATTATATCTGTGATACCGATGTGATTGTGATTGCTTCTGATAAAACATTCCACTTACATAAAACTTTCCTTCACATTTGATCCTATTCGGTTTTACTTTATGATTAATACTTTAGGGGCTACACCCAAAGATGTAAGCAATGCAAAATAAAAACAAAATAGTCGATTAAAAAAGAAAATTTACTTAATAATAGTTTTAACATAAACACTCGTTATTTCTACCAGACTGCATGAAATACCTTTTCGAATTCCTCATTTTTCAGTGCAACCACTTTTGCAGTGACAAAAAATTTAAGTCGGCACAGAATGAGTAGCAGGATTTGTGGTGAAAATTGGCTTCTATAAGCCCTTGCTTACTTCAGGAGGCATTTGGTATAGATTTTCCAATCACACTTGTATTCGTGAACACTCGGCATTTTAGGTAAGGGGAGAAAGAGGAAATATCAGCCTTGGACTTAGTGCCAGAGCTAACAAAAACTGATTAGCTAGAGCTAACAGAAACCTATAGCTCTTAACCTTGCGGGACTGCGCACACACGCACGATATCAAAAACGTTTTCTATGTATTTCGATAATAGAGTCGGGCCATAGGAAATGGCTGCTATACCCGTGATTGTTTGCTTTCTGAAAAAGCTTGACTTTTGCCTTTCCTATAAATTACTAAGATTTTGTCTCACTTTTCATGGCGACGTCACTCTGAGGTCCCGCATTCAGTCCTAGCTAGCTCAATGTGAAAAACAAACTTTTCTTTATTATCTGGGTGTTATTATATTGGTTTCCATAACACAAATGCTTTTTTTTATTGGGTCAGACTAAGCTTGCTTATTACAAACTAAAAAATGTACTAGTGATGACAAAATTTATCTTCAGCAGACGTCGTTTTCTTAAATCGTCTATTTATTTATTGTTTACTTCAACAACGTTTAAGTGCTAAATTATTAGGAAAAAATTAACAGGATCGAATTGGTAAAAAGTAATGATAATGCTATTCATAAAGATATTGGAGATGTGACCAAAAGCCTAAAAGAAGGGTTAAACCCCCTTAACTCTCAGGACACTTCCGTTTGTGTGAACTTTTTGCATATTCATGCCAAATTCTGTATGAAATATTATACTTGATTTTATTTATTTGCTAGAACTATACTGCTGTTTGTATTGTAAATAAAAAAAAATGATTTTACAATTAATTGTTAATATGTAATACTAACTCATATTTGAATTAGTCTATAAGACCTACAATAGTTAAAGTACAATGTAGATGGTACTGCACATAATTCTATGCAAATAAAATAATTCTTTATACTGTTAAGGCAAAAGCTTTTCTCTGTAAGAAACAGTATAGATTGGCTTTGAAACAATGGACATATTTCAAATTTAAGTATCCGCATACAAATGGTTTTGTAACTAAAAGAGAATAAGGTGAAGAAAGAAAAAATTAAGACAATCATGTTTAAGTTTAATACTCAATGTAATATTTTGTTTTAATAATCGTCAGTTATTTCATGTTCAAAACTAATTTTATCATTAACTATAATCTCGTCAAAGCCATTTGGTTGATTGGGTTAAAAAATTTAAACGACTAAAATGTTTAAGAAAATTTTATTCTAAAAATATTACATAATTAACGTAAAAATAACAGTTATTTATCAATTAAATATAAGTAGGCTTCATAACAAACACTTAAACGAAGATAAAAATGAATAAATGCTATTAAAATATGTTTATATAAGACTAACGGTTGAATATTTAGATCTTTTTTATATGTTATCTTAGTTAAGATTTGATTTCTTTAAGTGTCTGATTTCATAGTTAGTAAAAATATAGGAAATAATCATAGTTATAAAGAGTAAATGCGATGTAACGATAGTTTTCTAGAACGGGGATAGCTCTAATAGCTTCATACCAGACTCCCCTGATTAGATAAACAATTTTTAGTGCATAAATAATTAATAAAACTTAAAGATAAGAAGAAAAAATTTCAAATCACTGGATGCAACGTTTTTATTCTCACCGGGCTTTTGTTAATGATAGGCTCTTCACTGTAAACAAAGAATAAATATTTAAGTACATACTGTATAAATACAAAAACTAAATACAAGTACTATAATGACTTTTTTTGCGAAAGATTTATTGATGATAGAGATGCTGTTTTTCTACACTTTTCATTAGAACATTTTGTTATACAAAAACCCTTAAAAAACTCCCAACTATATATATCAATACTATAAACTCAATTAAATAAGTCCCCAAAAATATTTATTGGGAAAAGATTTATAATTGAATGTTTCAAAAACAGTATTGTAACTAGCGTACGTAAGGAACAAATTAATTGTGATGCTTCCATTTTATCCAATATTTGTAAATGCAAAAATTATGAACTTATCTTTACACGAGTGTAACGGTAAGGCTGGTCTTAAATATGTAGATAAACAGTACAATTTGACCCTTTTATAGAAAGAACTTCATTTTATGGTATATAAACATTTAATAAAAATTTTAAAAAACATCATCTTGAGAAGGGTTTTGTTTTGTAGCCTAGGAGCTTACGCACCATGCTGCATTAAATATTATCCATTTTAATGACAATTTTTATTTTGAATCAAATTTTTATATGCTTGTTATAGAATAAATGTTCAAATGCGTACAGTATTATATCTTACGGTGAGGTAAAGTCCAACTTGTCAGAAGACGCGAGGGTATGTTTCTAAAAGTTTTTTACTGCATGATCTTTAGTATTAAACTGCAATAAATGGTATAGGCTTACCTTATCCACTCATCCGTTTCCATTGGTGAAAACACGTCTAAGTATATGGCGGATAGACTCAGAAACACCAAAATCAATGTAAGAAAAAGTACTTTCAATACTCGATATCGGTACATGTCCTGCGTTTTCAGTTTTGTAAAAATATTTGTTGCACATTGACGTCTGTAATCATTTGTTGCATGAAAAGAATAAATCTTTAAAATTAAATATTATTAAAAGAAAAAAATAATTTGGGTAAATAAATTCTTATGGGATAACTGGCGTGAGATTCGGCAATCTGCGCGATACTTTAGTTTATCTTACTCCCACAATAATAATTTTATTTATATTTTAAACAATTATCCAACTGACTGTGGTTCTGGCAAAGCGATAGGAGAACTCCTTCCCAACCCTACTGGCATCAGTAAAGCTTTTTCTTTGGGAAGCAAGGTCAACTCCATGTCAATAACACCCTATAAAAGAGAAAGAAAAGTCGTTTTAAAGAATGTTTGGTAACAGTAAACAGTCAGACTAGTGCTTTATAACGTGCGCAGTGTGTGAAACTAAGAAGGTATTCAGACTACCTTAACGAGAATACCTATATATAAACCTTCGTAGCCTCATGCACGTAAATATCGTTGTAATAAAAAAATATGCTCTATAATTGTTATCTATATCTAAGTTTGACAAGAAAACTAAAAAGAGATTAAAATTATATAATAATTAGAATTTAACATTGTGCTGAGTCATTGGAGTAAGTAATTACCTCATAACTATTTCACTTCGTTATTTGACGTGATTATTGATGACCCTCAGATTTGAGACCATTTTCAAATAAATTCTTTAATAAAACCACTAATAATGGACATGATTTCTTACGGCTAAAAGCTTCCTCTCGGTATTGGAATCTATTGTCCACAAAGGCCACCACGCTCTCATTGATCGTAAAGTAAACAAATTGACTATCTTGGCCTTTTCCATGGTTTCCAAATTACACTGGCTTGAACATTTTTCTCCTCGTGGTAGAGCATTCAAATTGAGGGTGAGAGTACCTAGAGCGATAGCAAGACTGAATAAAATGATATTAATATCAAAGAATGTTAATTTTATAAGATTTAAAGATTTTGTTAAAGACTCTTATGTCTTTAAATATCAAGTGAAAATTTTCTTAATACAATTTGAATAATAATTAAAAAAGCATTTTAAATAATGTCAACATTATCATAACAACTTCCCGCTCAGATGTACATACAGAAGAAAATAACTCGTGTTCATAATTGTAATTACTTTATTAAACGAAGCCAAAGTCATGTTACTAGAGAGAGTCAAACTAAGGTAAATGTCCCTAATGCCGATAACGTCCCGGTACCCGATAACTAGTAAGTTTTCATATGTTTGCGCATTTCTATTAAAAAATAGTTTAAGTATGTGAATGGCAATAAACTCGTTGTAATATTCTGTGCAATTAGAGTGGCAAAACTCATCCATAAGTGTAATGGCGTCAAAACTAAACAACATTGAAAGTGTGTTGTCAGAAAAAAATAAATTATTACATGGTTTTGTCATTGAACTACGAAACCACCAGGTTATATTGCTAAGCTTGCTGTGCTGCTGCGAAAGGGTTTAGGGTAAGAATGATAATTTACTTAATTATATGACTAAATTATCTACTCATTTAACCTATAACTTGAGGCAAATTTTATTGAAAAGTAATTATTATTACATGTCACATATATTGGTACTTACTAATCCCTACTTGACCTAGTACCCGTTAAAAACGTAAAATATTTTAACGGGTTTTGGTACACGCATCAACCTAGTAATAGCCGATGCTCCAAAACCCGTTATTGTATCCTATTTCCTGGGATTAGATGTCATTTTCCATCAAAATATTTAAATTAGTTAGAACATACCATTTTTGTTTTGTGAACGATGATGATAAAGAAAAACCTCATTTCTTTTTGTGTTTCAGTATGTATTACGGTAATATTAACCGAAAAAATTATTGATTCTATTTTGATTTGTATTAAAATATTATTATAAATGGATTCCGTTAATCTAACAAATGTTTTATTTTGAGCTAGTCATGACTGAGAAGCAAGAGGCATTATTGAAGGCAATTGAAGGCAAAAATAAATAAGCCACCAAAAATAAAATCAGCTGCACCAGACAATATTGACCAAACAATACCAGATACCGTCAGATATTACTTTGAATCACAAATAAGTCCTGATATTTCTTAAGTCTTTTTGCGACTATAATAGTCCAACGTGATAAAGCTTTAAAAGGACTGTTTGAAGTTTGGAGTCAAATGAAGATTTAAAATACATCTGACAAATTCAACAATGGGCCTTCAAGTCCGACGTCTGGTAAAGGTTATATCAATGAATCTTTATCAGATGTAATTTTACAGGGCTAACAGATAAGTTGGACTCAAAATTTTTAGACTCGAATGATTTCAGTGGTTTAGTATCGGAATATGACAATCATAAAGAAAATGTGGGAAAGATAGAAGTGTATGAAAATTTGAATGAGACGTTGACGAAAATCATGATTTTCTTTATAATTTAGGATGTGCTAGCTCTTGATCCATATCCAGCCCTGGGGCCAAGACAGAATCCACGATGGAACGAGCTAACCCAGAAGATGCCTATTCACCCTGGCTTTGAAAATGGACGGGTTATTTGGAAATTCCAGCCAAGGGAAAGCACAGATGTGCTTGCAGATTTATTTGCTTTTGGAACTGAAACACACAAGCCACGGCACCGACATCATTTTTAAGCAAAGTACTTGTTCATATTACACCACTATGTAATATGTCTCTAATACTTAAAAAAATCAAGATGACATCTCCAATTGCTGGCACGTCTTCTCATTATACACAAAGCGAAATGACTCCGCCATATGAACCGAAAACACAAGCGCCGCTTAATAATAACCCCGAGCAATCAAAAATAACATTCTATGGAGATTTAGTAGTGCCGATACCGGTTAAAAACAAAGTACTAAACGCGGATATGGTAACAAAAATCTAAAAAGAAATTATTAGATACCAAAGCAGTGGAAATTACAATTGAAAATTGGTAGTGTTGTTTATGCCAAAGAAGTGAAAAATTTGACATGTAATACCAGGATTTACAAATGACAATGTTTCATTTGTAAATCCTGGAATGACACGATTTGCGCAGGAGTTTTGCTAGACCAAATAATTTTCCATTATTCTAATTGTATTTCGTCGGATGAATAAGTTGCACTATTTAATCAAAATTATTTAATTAAGGTCTCTTAAAATTAATTTAATATTTGAAGAGATTGATTTTTGTGTTTTCGGTTGTCTTATCTGTTTATATGCAAAGTTATATTTTGGGCATAAACTGTTAATTGTCCAATAATACCTTTTTTTGTTGTTCTGAAAATTATGTTTTATTTTACCCTGAAAAAGTATTTTCTGTTTTTTTTACATTATTCGTTTTTAATATATTTCCTTCAAATGATGTTTTTTCTTAAAGAAAGTACCTTTATCAGGGAATCCTGTTTAAAGCACAGACACAAAAATAATATTTCTGTGAACTTTAATGTCAAGCAATAGAGTTCAAATTTGCGATAAATAATACCGGATTCTAGGACAGTTTAACGCTTACTAGTACATATCTAACGGTGATTGGTACAACTCAGTCATTTTTATTGTTTTATATATTTTTTAATATATACTCCTACATAAATAGGAATAAAACTAATAATTTAAGAACTAGATTAACTTACTTATATGTTCATGTAAAATTCATATTTGTAACTCTACAAATTTGAACGTAGCTCACTTACAAAGTCAGCAGAGTTCAAAAACTAACGGATATTGGGACGTTTACCTTATCTGTCACCTTACCTATAAAATCTTCAGCCATTACAGCCTCAGTATCCAGAACTTGAATTACTAATATTGGCGGTACTCTTTCCTCATACTCCGTAAAAGGGTCCTTTTCTTTTACAATAATCTAAATCAAAAGAAACAATAATAAGGGTTTATACTTAATATATTAATATGGCTATCATTCGGTGCTTTTAATAATTTTACTTAAATCTACTGTTGTTGGCTCAGGCTCATTCATTATAGAGAGTAATAGGTGTTCACAACGAGGTGTTTTTTTGTTCTATTATTCAAGCAGGTATTTACTATTCCTATACTATCGATTATAGCCCAGACTTTAAAGTACAAAAATTGTCATCGCAATCATCTTACTCCAAAAACGTCCACCATGAGATGGAAGTGTCTCCCAAAAACGGAGAGATTAGACTAATCTCACCGCGTGGCAGTAGGAATGGGGATCGCAGTAAAAGACCATAGTCATAAACGCTGTCGCCCATTTTATGGGTAGGTGTATGATGAATACCTCTATTATTATAAATCATTATTTACAACATCCTTTGGTGTAAATGCTTAGTGTCATGCTGCTCTGCCAGACACCACACGACTACGACAAAATAGTATTAACTTAAAAAATTATCTTCGTCTCTAATTTAGTACTCTAATGCGCGATTCTGAGGTAATCTAAGTTAAAATAGCCAACAAGCAAAAAAGGTTGGTGAGCATCACTGCATATTGCATTAAATATAGTGTATATATTACTTTTGTCAACGATTTAGACTTTGGTATTATGTACTTTTAATTGGATGTCAATTAAGAAAATAATATTTGTCACTAAAGGCAAAGCGCTAGGAAAATTTCAATTTATTTATTTGATTGAACGGTCTATTAGATATTTTAACTAAATATCAAAAACCTCGACTGTTTTTAGTTCGAACACTAAACTTTTATATTAAGAGGATATTGCAAACTTTACTTTTAAATCAACTTTCTAATAAAATACCTTTTTTTCTACAGGTTGATATTGAAAATCGAATATCATCCGCCAGTTGAAGTTACCTTCTCCGCTAGTACAACGGCAGTGAATATCTGTGTCTTGTGCTTGACTGGCAACTCCAATCCATCTGTACAGAGATATTTTGAAAAATATAGACAGCATAAAAACAAGAAAGCCTTCTTAGAGCTATCTCCAAAGGCTTGGCCGTAGTTAGCAATGGTATATAGAAGTAGTTATGATGTCCAAAAAGTGAATAAATACTGTAAGTGCTTGCGACACTAAAAACTAGACAAATGATTTAGTATAGAGAAAAAGAGATCACATTTTTTGTGAGTTTGCGCATCATAACTGCAGATACAATTTTTCCTTATAATTTAACATTCCTATCATTTATTTACTCTACATTTTTATAATTGTCATTAATCAACATATGTTGATTACACAAATCAAATCAAAATAGTTTGCGTCCCCTTTGAAAAAATATTTAATCTTTTTGCTTACAACGTTTGGATTTTATTTTTGATTTTGTTGATTAAAAATAAGCCATTAAAACTCCTGCATTCTGCCAGTATGCTGTTTTAGTAGTAACTGAAAAACTGTTATTGTAGTGAAATAACGCACAATCTCAGTCTCTCAAACCTGCGTCATAACCACGTTGCAGAAGTACCAGAACACATGAGATTTGGCTAATCGACTTTGTAATGGCTAAAGAAACATTCTGACTGCTTTTCAAAAGCGTTAGATCACGCCGCTGATTACCCGTGATCCAATAGTCAATGCAACTCAATTCAGATCACAGTTGCAAGCAAATCCAAACACAAGCAATGAGGTCCTGAAGACTGAAGAAGGAACTTCTGCGCTGACGAAACTCCAATGGTTACTCACCAAGACAACCGATGTGTCTATAGGAAGCTTGAAAATTCAAAAAGATTAAGAACTTAACTTGGATTGGCACCGTTCAACTCGACGCCAACTTGAGTGTTGTTTTGGGTAAAATAATGAAAAGGTTAGAAAGCCTTTGATTCCATACCAGGGCTACATGATGGCAAATTGGTGGAAAAAATGGCAAATTCACAATGTTAGTATACAAAATTATTAAATAATATTAAAAATATTTCCATACGCTCTAACGAAGATATCCGGATACTTCCTGCTTGTAATATAATCGTCCAATTTCAGTTGCAGTACGTCCCAAATCGTTAATCTTAATTCGAAATGCGTCGGATTCCGAGGAGTTATGTCGATTGGTGGTGGAATATACAGATCGGTGTCCAAAGGAAAAATATCCACCCACATCTGAATCTTTCCCTAAACAGATAATTTAGGATTAATAAAAAGTAAATTTATGAGGGAAAAACAACAGGAGTTTTTAAATCACCACTTTTTAATTATTTAACGATGGTCACAAAGCTTTTGAAATATTTAGATCAAAATCGGTTCGGGAGCTACGATGCCACAGACAGACACACACACACGCAAGCACGGCAAACTTATAAAACTTAAAAATAATAACTTTGGGGTTGAAAATACCAAAAGTTAAAGTTTAAAGGGACAGAACGATTTTATAAGTACAAACGTGATCTGAGAGTATTTAATTCCTTTTTATTTTTGAGGAAACTTTATTGTACTCTAGTATATAGGTAAGTCATGAAAAAAAAATATAGTTGTTTACCTGTTCACACCCCGGTTTATCGGAATTGTATAACGTTCTTGTTTCCACGTGCTCCGGAACTAATCGATGACCACAAACAGGTAAAGTGTGCCATTGATGTAATAACGACAAACAAATATTTTCTTTACACTCAGACGGTGACATATAGCTTTTATCTTACCATGAAAATGAAAGGCATTGGATATTTTAAGCACAACTTACCCAAATCGACTCTAAAAAACTAGTATATGCAGAAAAAGGCAGGTTGAATTATTAAAGTAATTATTAAGTAGAGACGATTCATGGCACGCAATTAAAAGTCCATAAACAAGCAATTAAAATTCCTAAATTTATACCTGAAATATGGTCTCTATTAAAGGTATTAACGAAAAAGAATAAACGTTGCCAGTGGAATTAAAAACAAATTTCGCATGGTCAACAAACATAGCGATCTTGTTCGAATCACAGAAGAAGCAGATGGTATAATGAATACGAGCATTTGTACCTGAATCACGCTTATTGGTGTGACTATAAGAAATATTTTGTTTATTTTCATTCAATAAACGTCAAAAGATACAATTTAACCAAAATAATGATTGCTTCTTATGAAAGATAAACATAAATGTAGTAATAAGCTTTTGCAGAAAATGATAATCAATGTGCTTCAAAGCTAGCACGTTTCACCTGATTTTGAGAATACACCAGCGGATAATCGGAAGGTTATCGAGATCCTTCGTGATCAAGGAAACGGAAACTTCCTGATCAGCTGTCGTTAAGTCCAACTCATACACATTGGCCCCACCCGATGGGGCCTTACTGGGTACTTATGTTATATTCTCCCTAAAGTTTTAGCGTTAACGTATTGAAAGATATTACTATTAACTACTTGTAAATATGCAGCAAAGAAAAGCGGCAGCAAGAGAAGTCACATAAAGTTAATAGTTTTGTTTACCGTCAAATGGGGCGACTTTCAAAACTAGGGGTGTCTTTGATGATAGCTTTTTTTGGTAGGTTTTTTAATAAAATCTCGGAAATTCCTGAACGAATCTTTGTTATTTTTTATATAATGGCAATACTGATATTTCGGCCATCTTTCCTATAGGCGTCAGCGCAACAGCACAATCGTAAATACAAAAAAAAAAATTTTAAGGTTCTAGTGGAAATTGTAGTGATAAAATGTGCTAGAAAACTTCTTTGGTGCAAGAGTAAGTATTGTATTCTGGTTTGTTTTAGTTTTCTTGTGTATTTATATGATTTTTTGTGAATATTCTTATAATATTATTTTTTGCCAAGGCCGGCCATTTTGGCTACTGGGTTGAAGTTAGTGCAACGGGGTTATTTTGATGAATGACACGAGGCTACATTGATAGCTATCAATCACACCCCAAGGTCCTTTTATATCTATCAGTAGGTTTACATTGAGGTTATCAAAGTTACCCCTGCTTATTTTTTGTAGGTAGTTTAACATGGTGCGAAAATACAAGAAACCTCCGGGTACCCGCGAATATAAAAATTATACACAGGAGAGCTTGGAGAAAGCCTTAGAAAAGATTACAGATGGGGCAATGGGTATTAATGCAGCAGCATTTAAACTATAAAATTCCTTTCGGCACCTTATACAATAAATATAAGGGCATGCATGGTTCGACTCCGGGTGGACAGCCAGTGTTGTCATACTCGGAAGAAGTGGCCATTTTAAAATCTGCGGCTACTTGTGATGACTGGGGCTTCCCACTTACCACTTTGGATCCTCGGATGTTCGCAAAATCTTATTTGGACAGACAAGGGAGAAATGTTACGCGGTTCTCGAACAACTTACCTGGAATCGATTGGGCACTCAGCGTGCTAAAACGTCACAGAAATGGGTTTGGCCAAAGACTCGCCACAAACATTAAAAGAGCAAGAGCTGCAGTCGATAGAAACTCTTTAAACGAAAAATCGTGGTATTGGGATTTAAGTCACATAAAAAGAAGAAAACGGTTTTTCGAGCTGTTGAAGATGACGTTTCTATAATCGAGGAAAGTGACATTATAACTTATCTACCACGACCAAAGTTATGTGAAGGTTTGTATGTTTTTCCACAAGATGTAAATGTAAAAGAAATGTGAGACGGAGAACCTTTTACCATAGATAGAATACCTAGTTCTCTTTTGCTAAGATTTATTTTTGAGATTTGTTTTTTTTTTAAACTTAAGGAAAACCCTTTGGGACTTATACGTGATCTTACCTAATTAAGCCATTGATCTCAATGTTGACTTAAAACTGTTGATTAAAGACCTTGAAGGTGCTAATTGCAATGTTAAGATTAAAATTGTTTTGAAGTTGTTAATAGTTATAAGTACAAAACAAATTTTGAAATGTTTCATTAGCCTTAGCTTGATATATCTTAAGGTTTTTTATAGAGATTTATGTTCAAACGAACACAAAGAAGACTGATTTCAAAATAAATCCTTCCTATCATAGTTCCTGTTTGTGCCATTTATGCAAATAATACATGTTTGCTAGTGTTCTATAAGTAATTTAAATAAATAATTTTGATAATTAGTGTTAGTTTTAATATATTTATCTATAATTTTTCTTGATATGACATTCAAATATCTATGTAATAAGAATATTTATCTTTAAAAAAACATCATCAAAATAACCCCTGTAATCAAACTCACGCCGCTGAACTTTAAAACTCTGCAATAAAAAAATTACTGCATGGAGTAAAATATTATTTTGTGTTTTGGAATCCTGTAAGGGGTTACTTTCATATTCAGTAACAAAAATGGGGTCAATCAAAGCAACCCCGATTAAAGTATGGAGTTGATAAGCCATAAAACTTTTTTTTTCTCAGAAACTACAAGCAATTTTTTATTTTTCAACAATTCATTTCGTTCAGTATGTTTAGTCGTCACTATAGTTCTTTTTTTTTATTTACAACCTTTATACTTTCTGAGTTATAAGCGTTTGAATTTTAAAACTGCTCAAAGTCACCCCATTTTACGGTACAGACTTTGACAATAAGAAGCGTAAACATTTTTATTTATTTTAAATTATCTATGAATGACGTATTTAGAAAAGATATGCTATTACAGTGTTACGACATTTTACGTTTAAGTAGTATAGATAAACAAAACATAAATGATTTAGCACTGAACTGCAAGAAATTTATCAAGAGATCGAACGATCGAGGTGAGGTAAATAAGGTAGACACAGAGCTTGGAGTATCAGAAACAGAACAAATAAACAGGTTGAAACTTTGTTTAAAAAAACGTTGTTTAAAACAAAAATGATTACCTTTATCGGAATTTTTATATTCCACACCATTGACCATGATCGCTGTGGAATCTGGGTAAATCGGCGGAGGTAAATGATTTTTTGAGCAAATCTCTTCTAGTATTTCAGAGGGTTTTTGACAATCTCGCCATTTGTAAGGACCAGAACTGTAGACAGTTAAGGAAAATATCTCAATCTTTTATTGATATATATTTATTTAGATGTGATTTCTAATTAAATTAGTTGTATAACTTTTTATAGATAAAATCGTGATGGTAGTTTTATAACCCCACATTTTAAAATGATTTTACTAGTCGTTTCGTATTATAATTGTTATGTTTGCTCACATATTGTATTCTGAGGACATTCCGACACGAGCCCTATGCTTTGAGTATATGCGATCTTCTAAATCGATGAAAGTGGACCCAATTAGTTCATCGGACTGGATGGGATCGTAGTCATACAATGAAATTGTCAGTAAGTAGTCCTCTGGTAAATTACTACGAAATTCGTACATTCTGCAAATTTCAATGCAAGGTCTGTTAGTGTTAAGATAATTGCATCGTTTTGTTATATTTACGGCAAAATAACCAAAAATTACAATAATGGTGTACAGCGTTGACGTATAATAAATACTAGTCAGTTTTTTGTAATTAAGGGCGGTGGTATATTTACTTTAACTTGAAGAAAATGACTACATGAGATTACATAATGTAATCAGATTAAATATTACACTGACCGCTGGTGATTTCGAGAATTCCTATAATGAGTTTTACTTACCTTCCGAAAACGGGATTTACATTATTTTTAACAAAAGTATTTCGGTCCCCTAAAATCTTTTTACCACAACTCAGCAATACATAGGGATCTGATTGTCCTGTAAAATCTTTCTTTTTCAGATCGATGCCTTTTACTAGATATACTCGCACCAAAAATTGAGCCGGTTCATTGTTGGGGAAGTCGTCAAAGTATCTGTGAAAAAGATTTTTGAATCGTTCTCACAATCTGAAAAGGCTTAGTGGTTAGTTGACCCGTTCGCATTGTGATTACAAAGGTTAAGCAACTTTTGCAAATGCCGGTCATGAGCTATGAACCGAAATTTTATTATACCGAAGCTCATTCGTGCTCTGGAAGGCCTGTTAAACCATTGGTTACTGTATTTGAACAAAGGCCCTAAAATCAGATTACAAATTGTAGGTTCTTGGTATGATGAATGTTAACTTTAGCAGTCACATTTAATTATTCAGAGAATTATTGTAGATTCTAAAACAAAAAAGTCTAAGACTAAGTCGAAGGGTCCATATTATAAATGTAGACGAAGACTCCAGTAGGTAGGGTGTGTGTTTATCTAAGGATAGACAATCTTTTTTTGAATTTATTTAATCCAACAACTTATTTTTTACAAATGATTTATTGATCTGTTTTAAGTTTTCATTGGTATTAACTTGTATAGAACAGACATACATGCAAACGTATAAGTGTGTTGAAAGTGTGCGTGTCTTGATTGCGTGTGTGTGCTTGATTGTCTGAGTATGTACAGCTACATAATATTTTTATAAGTTGCTCAAATGTATCATAATGAAATGATTTCCACCATATCAGCAAGAAGTTCTTAAAAATTTGGAACGGTAATGGTTGGTGTTACTGTCTAGGAGTACAATACAATAAACTACTTTATTATAAACATGCGGCGCAATATTCTTAAAATGTTGCAAAACTTGAACGGATCAATGGAATTTTATATTTTATAATTCTTTTGTATGATTTTGGAGGGAAATAACGGACTATTTTATTATGAAACCCATTTAACGTTTGAAAAACAAATAGTTTTCTGACGGAGGGGACCTTAGCGTATGCATATATATTGCTAGTTGAATGTAGGTTGTATTATTTGATGAAGTAAAAAGAAACGCAGTTGACTTCGTCTGTACTTATTTATTTTCATAGGACCTTTTGTGAAAGAAACATACAAGAAAAAAACGGATATTATTATTATTAAAACTAGCCGTTTGTAGCAACATTCAACATGGCACAAAAGTTTTAAGATTGCTCCAAGCCAAATTATAAACTCTTGATTACAATTTCTCAGTGAACTATTAATATGTGTATACATAATCTCCTATTATGTAAGCAGGGATAAATAGGGATCTAATTCGTTTCGTTAAAAATAGAATGATGACAATCATCATCATTCATTTTCAAAGTTGAATAACTACTTAATGACCAACAAAAAGCATTTAATCGTAATTTTAGTAAACAACTTAAGTTAGTCCTATATTATTTCTATTATTTTGAGTATAACTTGTAAAATTATGAACTTTGGTAGCAAAGCTGTAACAGCTTTTTTCTAGGTTGCCAGAAGATGCGGTACGACATTTTCCTTACCCGCTGTTTAGATCAGCTCCACTAGGGGTTACAGCTATTGTGCCTTCGGGTGGCGGCCATTTATAAATTGCAATTCCAATCTTTAGCACTCCACAATACAGCCTTTCATCTTTTTCTGGTATTCCCGTCTTCTTACCATTGTAGAATTTCAATGACGTACACCAGTCTTTAAACTTTGAGAACTCAGGTTGATATTCTAATTCAGAGTCGTATATCTTAAACATATATAGAGTTTATCAATGTCGTAGATCTTTTAAAATGTTCTTTAGTAACTTATGACGGTTTTTCGAGATGAAACTTAATATACATATAAATGTTCCTTTAAAAGTTTTTGTAGTTAAAAGCATAATTTTTTAAACAAGGTACAGAGATATGGTTATAATTTTTCCTATGATCTTGTTGAGATGAAAAAAATATGATTAACTATTTTCTTTTACCTAATAAATTATATAAATAAATAAATAAGTTTGTTAAGGAATAGCCATCTAATAAATTTGTAATTTGCATAAGAATCAGAGAATTTTGCAGATTTTTAGTTTATTTACTTAATTGTTTATCAATTATGTATGTTACAGGTATATCTGGATGTTTTTAATTACAGAAAATCATCTTTTTTAATTCTTATTTTATACTGTATATGTTACAAACCTCTGTTTTATTTATATCTATAAGTACGACATTGGGAATCTAGTATGGGTTAGTTCAAACTATTGTCATCTTAGAAACTATTTAGTAATCTCTGATATATTCGATATGGAATAGTTTGCATCAACTAATATTAAACCTATGAACCTATGAATCTATATAACATTGCTGCGCTGGAATTTATCAGCTTGTCTTAAAAAAGTACTAAGCTATTTCTTTTATCCTGCTTTATCTTGGAAATGCATTAGGCATTCGTTCGCGCAGGGAGCTCACAAGACGATATGTGGGACTCTCCTGCAAGCCCCCACCCGGCCTGTGCCCGGTGAACGCTTAGAGGCCTACCCACTAAAACCCACCAATGTGTCGTAGGACGCCGCACTACAACACATTGATGGGAATCTTACGGATGCAGCCACGATCCTGATCAGTGTGGTCCGCCTTTTTGCAGACGTTGCCTATGCTCCGTAGGGAACGGAGCGTCGGAGTGAGCCGAGGCGCCCTGAACACTACGCAAGCCTGAGGGCCAAGTGCAATGGAGCTGCCGATCTCCCAACCCGACAACTTCTGTTCCCGCCACCGGTAGACCGGAGGCAGCCGGGGAAGTGTGGCAGGCACTGCCCCCTTCACCTCCTAAGGGACGTCTGCTTCCGCAGCAGCCGTCTCGCTGAGCTCCGCTCTCGGCCCCCGGGCAGAAACTCCGTTATCGCCCGATGATCGTGCTTTATCATATATGTTTTATATATATATATATATATATATATATATATATATATATATTTTCTTTCCAGACTTCCTTTGAGATCCAGAATTAGCCTCTTAAATTGTAATGTGACAAGGCGCCAACGGCGCTGAAACATCGGAGCCTCAAGAAAGTGACTTGTTAATAATTTATCTATTGAATTCTAATGTATGTTACCATGAAAGTTTATAAAAATATCATACAATAAGACGAAATACTCCTTTACTAACCACAATTTTGTCGCGGGCGGATGATTTGTCATCATCAGTTTCATCCTGTAAAAGATTTATATAAAATCGGTTATATACTCAATTCAGTATTAAATAAAATTATACAATAAAAACTGAAAGTATGAAAGTTGTTGCTTTGTTGTTGTTGACAACCATACCGATCGCGTCGATCATTGCACCATCTTTCTCTATAAATCTTGTGTTCCTTTCTCAGGTCGGGACTCGAGTTACCGTTTTATGTTAATATTATGGTGTATCAATACTTACTTTTATCGAGTTAAAGTATCTTAACCACCAGTCTTTCTGATCGAACGGTTTTGAATTCTTCTTTACAACGAGATTTTTATCATTGTCCTTCTCAAACATTGGCAGAAGTACATACTCTTCTTCGTTAGGTTTTTTTCTGTTAAAGATTTTATCCCATGTAGACCTTTTTGTTTTATGTTGGTTATTTATAATTCTTATTCTTGTTCTAAAGCCACAAGAACTTTCGTTATCTTCAAGCATTGCGTTGCTCTTTTTCTTGTAAGTCATCGGGCCTACTGAAAATGAAATCTTAAGGTTTAGTCTGCTACTATTTTAATTATTACTTTCGTATTTTTGGAGCGGAGTAAGTAAAGCGAGCGGAGCTCCTATGGATCAGCTTCAATTACGCATTATCTGTTACGCCATAACTTCCCGAGTTCTTAACCGATTTTAATAATTTTTGTGTCGAACAGAATCAACCATGCGCAGCAAAATAAAAGGCAATCGCTAACGATTGATTCATAGAACCAATACTTGCATGTACCAACATTTGTTGTAATATATAAAGCCTTATCAAGTTTATTATCGAGAGGATCGACGAAGCAGCGTCAGCTATTTAAGGGTTTACGTTTTGACTTAGGTTTTCGAAATAACTCTTATTTATACAACCACCATGTGAATCGTTGCAAGAATATACTGTATACATAACTAGCTGACCCGGCCAGGCGTTGCTGTATTATAAATTAATATGAAATCTATCTTATATCCTAAGTCAAAATCCAATAAAATAAAAAAGAAATTAAATAGGTTGACTAGTTTCGGAGTTCATCACGGTCAAACACTGTGACAGGGTTTTTTTCTTTATCTTACGTAATAGTTATATTTAGGATTACCTTGACAAAAATCGGAAGACATTATAGATGCCGACTTTAATGATTCTTCCCTTTCGCTTTGGGCAATCCAGTTGACTACATACTTATTTGGATGTTTTTCTTCATTAGTGCCAACAAATCGTGTTCTTCCAAAAGTTCCGCTATCATATAGCCTGACACTCAAGGGCGATGAATAAGCTTCGTCGAGAGGAGCTTCGAAAATATGACTGGATTTGCCATTCGGAAAATTGGAATTCATGTGTTTGTCAGTGATAACGTCAGATTTAATTGTGAGTTCGTCGATCTCAAGTATAACGCAAGGTCTCCTTATAATATTCATGTCACGTAAGCCCCACCAATAAACATCTATCCTGAAGTTGGAAACAAGGATTTCATCTTATTACAAAACAAAACATAGCTATTGCTTGACTGTAAAAAGTTATCTGTAAATGATAATACTGCAAAAAATTCCTGAAAATTCACGCAGACTTTTACGTTGTTTATAATTATAATGATAGTAAATGATTATTTTTTAAAAAACGTCGTGAGGTATCCGGTAGAGCAGAATAAATAACACCAGGTGTCTAAAAAGTGACTAATGAAGAACCCACCACAAACCTCCCTTAGACCATTAAACGGGCAGCAGCGATTTACGAATTACCTATGGAATTTTACTGCAATCTCCAATCTGCCAGAAAAGCCCGAAGATTACTGTAAATTTCACCTATTCTAGAAGAACGTTTTCGTGCAGCATTTATGCAGTATGATACATTTTATTATTAATATTATATGTGAAATGTTTTATTTGATGTAATAAAGATTACATTAGATAGGTTGGTCGATATGTTAACTTTGACACTTAATATACCCTAATGTGTGAAGGCGCAATGACTTTTTTAATGTGATTTCAAAAAGAGTAGAAAAAAATTACAGTTTTATCTTCAACGATGTCATACAAAAAATCCTTTATTTATTTAAATATGTAGGGCTTAAGGTTTTTGTTATGGGTTGTTTTTAACTTATAAGATGCCTAATACTAAATATTTGATTTGGAATTTTACTTGAAACTGAAAGATCGTGGTATTAAATTTGGTGGCAAGGTATCCATATCTTCTTCAACTTCCTCATAGTCTTTTATAGACGTGTTAAAGGCATCTTCAATATTTAGATAGCTTGTTGTCTTCATCAATTTCTCTGAAACCTAATATAATTTTTAACTAGTTAGAAATAACTTCTCAGTTGCTTTATGAAAGTCTTAGGGTAAGGTACGTTCAAACTGCTCTCATTACTTGCCAGCGAAGATGCAACTTTGGCAACGCTGAACATAGATGAGTGATAAACAAAACATATATTATTTTTTTATCTCAGATGATCCAATAACACTGCATGTTTTAACGAGTATATGACTATGGCAATGTAGTGTGATTGTAGTTTACATGCCATAAAAGTTAGAATATTATAAAATATCAATTTATTTAATTTATCTTCAATGATACTGATAATGATGATTTTTGTTCAACATTTATGCTTTATGTTGCTATTAACACAAAATTTAAATACATAATATTATTTATTAGCGATGACTTTGTGATAAACAAGTTTATTTGTAAAATTAGCAAAAGTATATTAACTGATTTATATAACCCTTCGCCAATCTGTTTTAACTTTTTAAACAAAACTAAATATTTAATACTCTGAGAACCACACTCAACGAGAAATTAGAGAAGTCTTAATTGTCTTGTTTTACACGTGTAATCCAACTTCAAAAGTGATCAATAACGCATGCTTAAAATTCGCGAGCTTACGACTTAGACAAACATTAGAGGCCCGGTATAGTGGTCTTATAGCAAATTGGTCTTCATATAACCTTTGATCTAAAGCTACGAAAAAGCTATATCGTTCTTCCCCACAGGTTACAATTACAAACATTTATCGCACACCTGCCTAGCGGTGAATGTTGAAGAAGCTAGGTAACTGGTTCCTCGCCAAGAGTAAAGCTTACACTTGATTCAAGTTTATGAAAGCAGGTAAAGCGTGTAGATATGTACACAAAAACAAATCACCTCGTACACAATTCGCCTGTTTTCTTTAAATAAATTGTTCACTTAAATTTGGAAGTAGAAAAACGTCATAAATGAATTAATATAGAATGAACTGCGACAACGAAGCAAAAATCAGGAGTATTCAAAATAGGACTATTTGGAAATCACCAATCTCGAAAAATTTAGATTTTTCCATTGACATCGAACGATTATAAACCGTGCTTTGCGAAGCAACGAAAAGGATGCGTTTTTTAATATATAAATCCAGAACAAAAAAAAAAGCGAAATTATTCAACCAAAATTATCTGTTACGTTTCAAAGAAAAAAAAACTAACTTCAAACTTACTTGCATCAATTGAACTGACATTAGAACTTGGCCCAAATGTTCAGTACCTCTGTGGATTTCGTACCACTGTAACTTAGGAACATATTCCAATCCGGGTCGATCATCCAATACTGGTTTAACTTGAGTGCGACCGATAAGAACCACCTTATCCTAAATCATTATAAAGATCAAATATGTAAGCTAGTTAATCTAGCATTACAAGAAGCTAATTCACCCCACTAACAACATTTGTAAATAATGTAAGTTTGTAATAAGCCCGATCTGTGATTTTAAGTTATTCGAATTTGTTAGATTATGATAAATTAGCGCTGCTACGATACTTTAACTTATTTTAGTTTGGCTTATGAAAATAAATTTGAGAAAATTATAAATCCAATTTTGACAACACATTATCTTAATTCCATTATGGGCTAAATTGCCAATTACTAATCACTTGTATTATAAGGATAATAACAATTGACAACGTATTTTAAAAATTATCTAATATCATATTTTCAAAACGACTACCTACATCACATATAGATGCAGCCAATCAGAATTTTATTCGATAATCATGCTAATTTACTTATAAGCTAAGGACAAAAGCAACTTTATTCCACATTAGGATTTCCCCCGTCACTACTAACACTACTTGTGATTAATAAAACATATTTTTTACTAAGATTGTATCTAACTACATTATTGTTATCACAATTGACCGCATACCGTGTAATCGATTTCGTACAACTCAACCGTCATGACTGGTGGACTTTCAATAATCCTCTCCAGCGACGTAAACGTCATTGTGTGAATCTTTATTATTTGGTTCCAGACAGAGCTCGCAGTTTTCGGTATTTTCTGAAATTTTAACAGTAAAACTTGGAATGCGATTGTAGTGATATAAATTATTGAGACACTATACATCCAATATACCTATGCTTTGTTATGCGTGATTTGCTTTTATCAATAAATACTTGTACTACGTTCACAAAAGTCAAAGCATTAATGAAAATGCGCACTCTGGACACGCGTGCATTAGTTGCGTTACATGCGACTGGCAGACATCTAGTGTGCGTACTCCTTTATGACGTAAATGAATTATTATAAAATCTTACTTTTGACTCTTTCATCACGTTTAAGATATTCATCCTCAAAAAAACGTTAGAGTGGTTTGTACCATTGTCAATCACGTTATTTAATTTTGCTCTGTATATAAAAATTCGACAATCCAACATCTGCGAAGAGACATAAGAGTGTTTTAGGATATTAAAAGCAATCTAATAAAGGTGCGTTCTATCTAACGTTGTTGCTGGTGCACATTTCTGTCTGCTGTCCGCTTCGCAGGCGACCACATCACACCGTAAGCTGCGAATAGTTACAGTTGATATATAAAATCTATTTAACGCATACTCGTGGCTTATATACTTCAAAAGTTAACAAGATATTTTTTACCAAAAAGAACTATGTATTCCATAATAATCTGTTCATTTTGTGTAGAAATCACAGGAAACGAAAAATCCCAAAAACATGATGAATGTCAATTCGATCGTTAAGGAGTTACTTGGGAAAATAAAGAAAAAATCTCGCGGTGTCGACGTTACGACGAGTCCCAATTACACCGTCAGGATTACAATGAGTCGATTGTTATTGTTTATCTCACTATAAAGGCGAAAATGAATTTCTATTATCACTCGTTTTATGCCGAAAATATACATCGGAATTTGTTCGTGAGAAATGAACGTGTTTTTTGAGTTCTTATGAAGTAAATTAAAAATCAATTTTTAACAGGAACAGTTACACCGTTCATGCAAGGTATACACTTAAACTGTTATTTAAAAGAAAATTTATATAAAATGTTTTACATAATATCTAGAGTATGTTAAGAATGTTTAATACCTAATGAAACCACCATAAATCCACTTTAGTGTAATACATCAACCTCCTGCGAAATCAATTGCCTCAATTTAATAATCTCCTACAACTAACAAATCTTTACTAACCAATACATTAGCTTTTAGAGACATTTCATGGCCGTGTTTCTTGAGCTGCATTCCAATGGGTACGAAACTTTCGAATGATGATTTCTTTCTATACAATCCCATCCAAAGGAGAAGCTCTATTTTACCAGTTACACAATAGCAATCAGAATCGTAAGTATTCATGTGCTTGGGGCACTTTATTGGCTGCAATTATTTTAATAATGTAAAGTTTTAGCTTAATACTATAAATACAGGCACTATATTTTGGTATAAACAAGTAAGAATCGTAAAATGCTGAGAACGTTTAAGACATCCTTTAATTATATTATCTTAAAATAATATGAATAATAAAATTATATGATTTATTGCACATTAAAAAAATCAGAAAAAGCCTACAGCCGAAGGTCCTATTGCTAAATAGAAATCACTTCCAGGTATCCATTATTCAGCTATTATTATAGTGCGAAAGTGCGTTTGTTACGCTTTAACGATTCCACTACTCAACTGACCATCAAAAATTTTACTCAAACGCTCTCAGGATACAGAAAAAGACAAAGAGTACTTCAACCAAAATAGAGTTTTCGAAGATATAATTTTAAATCTAACCGAATTGACGCTTCGATGACTTTCAATGATTATGACAATTCAGCCTGTGGTGAATTGCTTCTTTGTAAGATAGAAATTATAAAATCTTAAACAATATAGGTAAAGGTTTTCATATAAGAAATAATAAAAGAACACAAACCTTCACATAAACAGACTGTATTTTACCACAATTTCTACCGCCTTGTTCTGGGATAACAGAATAAATCACTTCAGCAGCCGGTATTCTAGCATATGCAACTCTTGATCCAGCACTTAATAACCAAAGAGCGATATCAGGCCAACCTTCTGATGACTAGAAATAGAACTACGAAAGTAATTTCAATAATCTCAATGATTTATTAAAGATTTATAAGCAATTAATACATCTGATTATTTTTATAAAATATTTTGAAATGGTTTAGAGCAAAATATCTATTTTCATAGCTCTGTTTCTCCGTTAATTTCTACACCCCGCAAAGGATTTTGATGCGATTATCACTTTGATCCAGAGAATAACTTCCAAAAAATGTATACATATGTGTAATATAAAAAAAACTGAAATATAAAGATTATAATAATTTCATAATATACACTTTATGAGATGACATTGCTAAAACTGGCTTAACGTTACGAGATAAATCATTTTAATTGTACGAATGTACTATGAAACTATAATCATAATCAAATAAAAGTCCGCAAAGGTTTCTCCTTAAGATAACCCATAGTAACTTTACCCGCTGTAAATTTTATCTTACAACCAAATATTTGTTGTTTTCGAAGTCATTTTAAGTAATGCAGTATATTGATAATTATAATCTGATACCTTTTTCATCATTACATTAAATTAATATCTTAGAAGGTAATAACACTGTAAACAAATCTTTAAATTCGTCTGTAAAACTATCGTTAGCCAATTAATGTGCCCACTGATGGAGTACAAGCCTTCCCTACGGGTGACAATATCTTAAGAAGGGTGGCCCATCACCCAACACACAGACCCAGTGCAGATTCAATAGCTTTATGTGCCTTCCAAAGCATGAGAAACCTGAGATCATAATTTTTTGGTCACCCATCCGCTGACTAGCTCTGACCCTCGACACGCTAACCGCTCCGCCCTAAAGTTCTTCATCTCCGCTATATTATGAATTTTAATTATATTATTTATAATAATTAAAATTTAATATTATGAATTTTGAACATGTAACAATGTAACAAACATCTTGTGTAAGCAAACCAAACATCGATGGAATCAATCTCTTTCTAAAAATAAAAGCTGCAGTCGGTAGCACACAGCCTATTGAGGACGAGAGAAGCGATTGTTATTACCCTAAAATCATTTGACTGTCCTGTTGTATTCGCAAAAAATAACTTTTAACACTTTACACTGGATTTTATTACTGTATATTCTCTTACCTTGAAAATAAGGTTTTTCATATTCTGAATGAGAATTTTTATTTCAGCGATCAGTAGTTTGACGCCTTTTTTAGTATCACAATAAAAATCCCCAGAGTGTGAGATAGAACGTATTAGGCTTAAAGTGGACCCTGCCTTATTTTTTCTTACAATTTGCTGGTATATCTTTTCCTGCAACGTCTATTTCGATTAATCATTATCAATGACAGTTACAATATTTATAATTAGTAAAAAAAAGTCGTTTCTGAAGCCAACACTTGTTGACTTATCTCAGCAAATGCAAATGATACCTACATTATTACGATGTTATGGTTTTAAATACATATGGAAGTACTGCTACTAGTTTACAGAGATCCAAACGTGCCTTAGAGGAACCTCACTACACCAGTAAAGGTTTAAAATAATACCTATCCAGGGTTAATAGAAATATCGAAACATTTTGTTGCTACCTGGGAAATTATAATATTTGGGGTTTGTACCTACTATCAAACATCATGTATATTAATTTTTACTTTATAATGAGATTGCTATAGTATTTTAAGGAATTGTGTGATTACCATCTCTTCTTTTTGCAGCGTCAACTGCTTTTGGTCCAAATCAGTCATATTATGACGCATGATTGCATCAGTGTCATTAGCACTAGAGTACTGAACTATATCTAAAAACTTGATTATGTTTCCTGCAGCATCATCCACAGCTTTGTTTAGTTCATTCATTAGATCATTTAACATCGAATATTCCAACATTTTTAAACGACGTTCAACATTTGATACAGAGGACTCCTGGAAATTATTTCCTATAGAACGCACATCCGTAGACTACAAAAATAAACTATTAAAACTGTTACTAATGTAATAATGAATAGTAATTAAAATGTCTTTTCAACAACATTTGGAATCGAATTGTAGGAATGTCGATGACATGCCATGAAAATGCTATAAACATTTTAATGGCATTGTACCTTGTATTTAATGCAATAGAACGGAATCAAAAAATCAGCTAACCAGATCATAAACAATCCCCTGAACAATATTGTTTCTGTACATACGAAACCGGAAATCCGGCAGACGTGTTGCTAATTGTAGAACAGGATAACCATTTTGAAAATCAAGGTAGCCAAACGATAACTCGCTGCTCATCACATTTACAGAGCCTGTATAATGTAACTTGTGGGACCCTGAAAAATAGGAAAGTTGAGTTTGAATTTTCTATTTACTCATTTAAAAAATTATAATTTTCTTGTAAATGATTGTCGTCTTACTTAATTGTACAATTTTCTCGGCAAAATCTGTAATAAGATAAATTGTTTAGTACATGACATGATAAAACAATACTGTCCAACTAAAGCACAATACATGAGGATCCAAATAAATATTTTAAAAGCTCATCCAACTTATGTATTTTCTTCAAATATTGATTTTTTCCCCCTTTTTTTCTGACTGAATTAACCAATTCCCAACAAATTGGTCCCACAGATTTCTTATAACGAAAATTGTATGAATGTATCTTCACTCGCGAGCAACCAAATCGACTCAACACATACGCTATCACATCACGATGTATTTTTCAAAAAATATTTATTTTATCTGTTATATTTACACATCGTTTGAAAGCTCTAAACATAATGTTTGAATTAATATCAATATCAAAACACAATTTACTAATTTCCTTTTTCCCAAAATTACCGCATAAACGCCTGCAAAGAAAAACTACTCGTTTCAATGATAACGAGTTGCGCTATTACTACCCCCTATATAAGTCACCCTAACAGGTTTACCTTCTCCGCAAATTACACCCATTGTTTTGACGTCATTATGGGCACCACGCCTGAAGAAGCCGGTCAAGTTGTTGCTCTTTTGCAACAAGAGCTGAGTCAGCGTACAGTTGTTGCTCAGCTCCATTTGAGCTAGTCTACGGTATCCAGAGTATACAGACGATTCCAAGAGACTGGTGCCTCTTGTGCCAGTTGTAGATTAAGAATCAGCCGCTACCGGTTCACTTCGGAAAGAGATGACCGATGTATTGTCTCGACTTTATTGCGAAATCATTACTTTCTTCACTTTCATCGGTGAGGTGCTCACCGATGTTGATGTGAAGCATGAATTGAGATGTGGTAACTTTCAGTAGGTAGACAGTAAGAATACGTCTGAGAGAAGGCAATCTCACTCCAAATCGGCCTACTATAGGCCCGGAATTGACCGCAAACCACCGACAAACGCGGCTTCAATCTGCTCGGGTACATCTCTATGAGACAGAAGAGGCAGTGTCTACAGGCGTCCTGGAGAACGATTTGGGCAGTGCTGTTGTCCTGAAACAGTAGCTTACGGCGGCGGCTCTTGCATGATATGGGCCTTACGAAGCGTTTGTCGGCGACAACTTCTTGTTGATGCACGGCAATGCCCAGCATCACGCGTCGCTATTGAGCACTTGTGGGATGAGCTCAAGCGAAGAGTCCGGGCCAGAAATCCAGCCCCTTCGACAGTGGACAGCTGAAGGCAGCGTTACTGGAAGAGTGGGACGCTATTCCTCAAGAGACGGTGAAGAAGTTAATACGCTTACTGAAAAATCACTTGCAATCTGTAATAAGAGCTAGGGGTAAATTGTATTTTTTTTTTGTAAAAAAAATATTTATTTTGAAATTACCAAAAAATATCGTCTTTCCTTAAATCTTTATTTCGCCACTGAACTTATTTGAATGACATTATTTAAAAAAAACACTTAATGATACTGGCAATTTAAAGTTGAGGAGTCACGTTTTTATATAATGTGTAATTTTTATAGGATATTAATGTTTCACGGAAAAAAGTATATTAATATGCGCGCTTACACGTTGAGTAGATTTGGTTGTGAAAAGTCGTAGTGATTTGAAAAATGTAAAATCACCTTCGTCAGAGGTGCTATCGGTATTAACTTCACCAACAGTAAGGGCGACACCGCTGCACTTGCCTGCAACTGTACAGTCTAACATAGAAACCTCGAGTACCGGGCAATAAATCAAAAAATCTTCCATTACCCATAGATTTTCCTAAAAACAATTTAACAACCTTAGAGGAGTTAAACGACCATCAATAAAACTGAACAAAGAACATGTAACTTTTTCAATGTTCTAATATGTATGAAAGATCTATCTTATATCTTTTCTATTGAGATCAAGTCAGCTCATTGGTTTACGTTCATTACGTTACATATTTACGAATACTGATGCAAGGTATTCGTAAATATGTAACGTAATGAACGTGAACGTGAACAGAACTGAAATTACTTTAAGTTAAAGAAATTATCAATAGCAAAAAATCAACTTGTCTCTTCTGGTTTCAGTTGTCTCTTCTTTAGTCATCATTTATTTACATATAAAAGTCTTGAGGTGAGATACTAAAATTGTTGCAGATAACAACAATTAAAGTGTTGTTTATAGACCATTAATTATAATAATTGCTCCTATTTATATATCTTTCATATCATTATCAATTATAAAATAGGAAATCAAACTTTTACGAGATTGTAAATTAGGAATATTTAAAATATACACAGGCAATGACGCGCTCCGTCTGAATAGGAGGTTAATGAGACGAAAGTAATGTGCAAATCCATCAAACAAAGATGACACCTTCTTCTGGTAAGAAAATCACGTGGTTTAATCAAATCAATCAACATGCAAGTTGACTACCGGTTTTATCTGAGTAACAGGTTCAACGCTAGTGCTTCTAACTCCTTGTTGATAGTAAGGAACTATAGTCTTCAGAGAAACTAGAAGTGCTCCTCGGTGATACGGACCGTCCTCACCAGTTGCACCCAAGGAACCTGCGGCTCCATACATATGGAGAAGAGACGGACCGAACGTTGGCAGAAATCCTGAAATAAACATTTCTTGTCTTTAATTTATGCACTATTTGCGATTACAAAGATAATATTACTTATTAATTATGTACATTTCACAGTTAAATGGTCTAAAGTAAAAGTAACTCATACTCAACCCCTTTAGGACCAAACAACAGAATTTTACATCGGTAAAAGGAATATATTATAGTGAACAAACTCCTGCATGATCAAAAACGTATGATTTCCCATTTGATAAATATTTCCTACTGAGAAATATGTATTAATTAAAACTATATAAAATACAATTCATTCCGATGAATACGCATTTGTTTCTATCTTTCATTCTAGTTAAGTAATCGTCAAATATTTTACCGTTTTCTCCGTCATGAGACACATGCCCTAGCTTTAAATGGGCACTACCAATAATTCTATTGAAGCATCCGTCAGCTGAACACACGTCCATCCTGATAATCTGGCAAATGTTGGGGAACATTTCCACTATAGATACTTGCTCGCTGTACATAGGATTGTTATTGCTGTGTTGCACTCCAGTTTTCACCTAGTGCACCACCATAAACCATATCGCATTATAAGCACATTAACGACTTACAAAGCAATTTTCTGTCGAAGTCATTTGTCAATGTGAAACCCGCAAGTGTGCAGATTAAAAGAAAGCATATGCACAAAATGTTACCTGCACATGCCCTTATTCACACAAACGTAAAAAATTGGATTTGGTTTTATTTAGAATCTTTCCCAAAATTGTATTTTAGTCTATTTTATTAAAAACTAGCTG
This sequence comes from Calamotropha paludella, assembly GCA_927399485.1. Taxonomy (NCBI): domain Eukaryota; kingdom Metazoa; phylum Arthropoda; class Insecta; order Lepidoptera; family Crambidae; genus Calamotropha; species Calamotropha paludella. The sequence goes on along the minus strand of OV656803.1, from coordinate 22,421,945 downwards.
ACCCAGCCACGCGTAGCTGTGTTATAAATTAAAATGATATCTATCCTATCTTTCAAGTTGGATCAAACTGCACACGGTGTACAAATTTGATTAAAATCGGTTAAGTAGTTTAGGAGTCCATCGCGGACAAACAACGTGACACGTAATTTATATATATTAATATATACAGGGTTTTTACACAAAACAGTTTTAAACGTTATTAAAATTTTGGAAAATTAATTTTTAGTAAATTTTCTGTTTTTGGTATATTGCTTAATCGGCATTAAGTCAACGACCGGATTGCCAGGCAAAGATTCTTTTCAGGTATAATTCCTTCATTGACTGGAATAATAAAGATTTAGATCAAAACGGAAACTCGGTCGCCCAAGTTTTAATATTACTACTAATTATAATAAAGTATTATGTACCTACTAATAATAATAAAAATAAAAATGTTTTATTACCACAAGCCCACAAAATGAAACTTTGACGAAGGTATTTGGTGGTTTTCCGTATCTCTTGTTTCCATAGGCATGAGCACCACTTGGCAGTCCAAAAGCTCCAAAGATCGTGATTACATAATTGGCACGTTGTTGCTCAGAACCAGTAGGTAAAAGAAGATTGCTAAAAAAAGGTAGGGTAAAGAATTTAAATGCCTACTTTCTTTTAGTTTTAACGAAATCGGCTTTGAACCTATCCGAACGACGACGATAGACGATTCCTGTAGCCAAGTATTCAGTACTGTTGTTGGGTTGTTATCAAATAAATTGCAATTTACAATTAAATTGCTGCAAACTCATGCCCATGGAACGATGCAGCTGAGCAAAACATCTTTGATTCCTTTTATGGAAATAGGTATATAAGTTTCTTTTCACTTTAAATGTAAAGAAGTTATTGGATTTTGAATTGATTTCCAATGATAACGTGATTAAGCCAACAGGAATATGGAAATGTTGGATACTATCTTAATAAAATGTTTATCTGTGGTTGTTCCATAAATATGGTTTCAAGGCATATGCACACAAGTTCATTATCTCATCCGAAGGATTTGCTACGTGTTGCCACGATTGTCAGGGGGGTTACAAATCGTAAAAAAAGATTATAATTCTGAAACGCTGCTGCCTATTTTGCGGTCTGCGGAAGTACGGGACAGAACAGTTAAAAAAAGGTAGAACTCGTATGACGCGATCTTTTCAAGGAAACCTGCGTAACGTTACTCGTACATCTTATATCGCGATAATATTATATATCACAAAATGAATTATATCATATTCTACCCTTTTCGCATATAATTATGGTCCATAATAAATAACAGCTTACTTCTTTGTTCTAGTACCGCTTTAGGGTACAAGATGGCGTTATAGTTATGCTATTAGCAGCACTGCTTTGAACGCACTGTACACTGCAACCACACGCTAGAAGACGCTTCAAGTTGAAGAAGTTACCAGGGTTGCAAACAATGTTATTATTGATATTATCGATATAGTTTTAAGTTTTAATGAAAATGACGTAGGCAATAATATAAGATAAAGAATAAAATGATTTTTATTCAATATGAGCATTTACAATGCGTGTAGTGAACGTTAAAGCTACGTAATGGCTTTTCTTTTATATATGGATCTTTGTAAAAGATGTAATAAATACAATATTTTGCTGTGTTTATATCATGCTTCGAAATCTATCTTCGTACACAACTGGTTTTAATGTTATATTAAAAAAAAACAAAAACGCGCCTTCTACATCTGAAATATATTTATCGTTTTCATTACAAATTTATTACGGTCAATATGGATTTGTTTTCCAAAATAGTTTTCAAAATCATCCGATAAATTCCCTTTTGACGTGATAACGTCTTATAAATTGGTTGCGGCTGGGAGTCACTTATGAAAAAGTGTAACGCTCGGTAACGTTACGATGAGTCACCGAACGAGAGAGAGGCCCGCCGAATGCCTTGCGTCTCTCTCCCACTCAACTATGATCGGTCTGCCGCGCGCATTGTGCAATTTAATTATATTCATATCAATAAATATTCTACCGAGAAAAAGACGTTGTCACGTAAAATCTTCGCCCGTAAAACCGACTTTACAGGCAAAAAAAAAAAAAAAAAAAAAAAAAAAAAAAAAAAAAAAAAAAAAAAAAACCGACTTTTTAAATATATAAACTTATTTGTGTACAAAAATAATTAACTTTTACAAAGTAAAGTAATAAAATATTTAAATTAACTGACTATTCCATGAAATTAGTTACAACCAGTAGTCTATATTGGTAACAATGTATATCTTTTCAATATACTATTTATCGATATCTATTATTTACACAAGTCAAGTCACAAGTCGCTTTTTTACAATTTCCTTAAATACGATGTTTACGTGCTATTCTACTTTTTCGGACACCACATGGTGTTGGCAAAAAAATTAGTTGTCTGTAAATACAGTTCACGGACGATAATTTTACGTGATAGCGTCATAAGAAAACATTAATGAAGAATTGCAGACTTTTATGAATTGAATTGAATTATTATCACTGAATTTTGTATAACATATTTTGTATAAGAAAGAGTTAATTGAAAATTAATTATTTTTGGATAAATAACATTAAATTGTTGTAATAAACAATGGAAACCACATTAACTTTTTACTTTATGAAGTGGAAGAGAGATAGATGCGCCACTAGTCGAACGCTTAGGCCTATCGTGCCTCTCTATCGCTTGTTCCGCGCTCTCGCTTACGCGCTCGGCTCAGGCGGAACGTTACACTTTTTCATGCGTGCAGCCGGCGTTTATCGATTTATAAGACGTTATCACATCAAAATGACTAGAAAATTAATTTAGGTATATATCTTTAAATAAAAATAACGATAAATATTACCTATGACGTACATTTTTATGTTGAATAAACGCTTCGTAATAGCGGCTCGTTAATGACCCTATCTATGAATTTAGGATTAATATGCCTGCTGAGGATTTTCTTTTACATGCTCCGGAACAAACCATTCGACATTTTCATCTACAAAATTATGAATTATATACATACTCTTCAACGGGTTTGGGAGACACAATTGCTGGCAATACTTGTAATTCCCCTCGAAATATAATGGAAATATCCACTTTCAAAAAACCCACTGGCCCGGCCGTTGGGTCTCTCGGTAAAGTTAGTTGAGCCCATTTGTGGAACACTTGATGCCCTAAAACAAAACGAGAATAACTTACAGTGACATGAATAAGTGTCAGCGTTGTAAAGAAAAAAGACGAACTGCCAATCTTTTCATTATAATTGGTACCTACCATGAAGCCAAAAAACTAAAAATAAAGTTTTAAATGTAATTAATAAAGACTTGCAGAGGAGTTGCTAATACAACATTAAGTTCTATTTTAAAATATCTATTTAAATACAGTAACGAAGATACGATAATGCAATGATAATAATTACCATCCATAAATCGCTTACATGAGACAGCGGTCAAGCGCTTCGCTATTTACTATTAAAAAAATCAAATGGTACATTATATTAATAAGTTACTAATAAGTATAACAGAATTGGCATGTCAGCTTTTCAGGATAGTTTGTCATTATAATAGCTGCTGATCGAAAGCAGCTAGATAGCCATATCAGAATTAGAAATAGAAAATGCATCAAAGAATAAATTTCAGTGCCATAAAAAGAACTTAGATTTAATATAAAAAATAATAAAGAAATTAAGTTTATTAAGTAGCCACACTTGTCGAATAATAAGATATTTAAAAATACATAAAAAATAAATCAAATCAAATAATTGGTTTGTATATTATGTATTGTATGTTATGCATGTTTTGTATAAATGGATCCATAAGACGACATTTTCTACAAAGGTAAATTGCTAATTAGGGGACATGCTTAAACTGACGTTTTGGGTACTTGAACGTTTTGTTACTCAGACGTATCGGTTGTAAAGAACTTTATGCTTGATTATTTCTTAAGATCTATTTTTCATCGTCACAAAAGTAAATTAAAATACTTCCACAAATGCTATGGTAACTGAGGTAGAGACTTACTAGGTTGTGCCCAGATTGTGCTCAAATCTATAGTAGCTTCTCCCATTAATCTAGAAGGTGCACAACATCTAGGCTCCATTACTGCTAACCAGAGACTTGAACGTTGCAAATCTTGAATACTGGCGAACATTTCGAACACAAAACACTACAAAGAAATCGACTCATCGAAAAAGATTAAATATATCTATATCAGTCGCTACATAATAGTTCACACAAAGTATCGATTTACCGACCCCTCGAATTTTCTACAAGTCAATATTTACGCTATGATACATTGTTATTGATAAATAATTGATATCACAAAGGAATTATTAAGGCTGTGATTATTAAGACCTTTTTTTAAACTCAACTTTAGACTTAAATTTAGTGATTGTACCAAAGAACTTTTAAAAGGCATACATCATTTTAATAGCAATATTTTTTCCTACAGCTTAGATTATAATACAAATAACTGTTCAAACAGGTAAGAATTAAAAATATAAAATCAGCAAATAAAAAGAATAGTTTATACATAGAATACCACCTCGTTAAAATATGGCTCAATCATATTTCTTCTCATATTTGATCTGAGTTTCTTCTTGCCAAGAATGGCCACTACGTATGAATTAGCGGAATGCGGATTTGCCCAATCAAGTTTTCGGGCTTCTATTACATTTACTGTTATCTAAAAATAAATAAAAAACAATTTCAGGATTAATTTGATGTTGTCTGCATATCAATGTGCTTTATTTTGTTTCTCTGAACATACGTTCAACGAAAATAATACGTATACCAGATAAACTACATACTAAATCAACATAAAAGATATTGACAAATAAGTTCACAGGTGGCAGATATAAGAAGCATTTATATTTTATATTTTGCATTAAAAATGCAATAGAATTTAAAGATCAAATTGTAAAACGGTAAACATTAAACGTATTGAGCTGATATAAAAAAATAGAACCAAACCTTCTCGATCCAACATTACAAGTCTTTTTGGTCTTGTTAAGTGGGAGAGGCTATTTAAATCAGAAACACCATTCTAATAACAATTTAAGTCTGTATGTGGCCGATACTAAGGTTCATTTTTAATTTAGAGGCGAGGTTTCCAGAAGACATTGTATGGTAAACAAAAGTCGCGAATAAGGGCAGATAATAAATAATTTATGTGTTTCCAATAACCTGAAAGTACTGAGGCATTTCTTCCTGGTTCTGTTCATTTTCAACTCTAAATGTGGATGATCGGGTAACTTTTTGCCGCCGCCGTCTCTCTGGTGACCTTCCATACATTTTCCAACAATATTTTGATATGTAGTTAATTTTAAATGAGTTTTTGAACAAACAGATAAATCAAGAAAATTGACTGGTATTGTCTTGTCAATTTGAAATACATTGCAAAGAGAATACATTGTATTGTAGTATTGCTTTTTCACAGCAATATGAGTTGGCTCAATCACAAGGTGACAGGTAAGTCACAGAAGTCAGCAGATAAAAAAAAATGGTAGACAACATTTACGGACAAATTTTAATAAAAGATATGGGATCATATTTTAAAGTCTCTTAAAACCGATGCGCATGCGAAATAAGGGTTATATACCCACATGCCAAGAGAAGTTTCTGCTTGGTAAAAAGCTTTCCAAAAACGGGTCAATGGCTACAATAGTTTTGTTGCTTAGATATTCCTTCTGAAAAAACGGGAATTAAAAATAGATACCAAAGGTAGATTACTTCTTAGCACTATTTCTTTAACCTTTTCCCCACATCAAATTTAGTTGTATGTCCTTGAACTACATTGTTTTAAATACACTATTTTCTCCTGTGGTTTCACAACATTTTATTGGAGTTATTATAAACATTTTAAGTTTTATAGCATTGGCATGCTCAAACTAAGTATCATCCAAAAATGCATGCGTGAATGCAAGGCAATGTATTTTAATCTTTTACATTCAGAATGCCATATTTTATATTTTAATACAACGCAACCCTACATATAGGTATAGTACATTACATATAGTCAACAGTCTACGTCAACTTAAGTACTATACAAAATCGTAATGATTTCTCCGTTTCCATTTAAATTTTCAGTTTAAAGTCTAAAATTTAAAGTGCAATATCAATTGAGGCAATTTAACAATTTTCATAAGGTTGCTGTGCTGTTGTCTGTACGATATAGGTAGAAACGTATTATAGTTCAGTTCCAGTTAAGTATACTTTTAACTGGAACTGCACTATATTACGTTTATCTACTCTAATACTATAATACAAAGATTCTAAAACTGAAAACAAAATGCTTATGACAAACATTACGTACAGGCCAAAAATAATAAAAAAAAAGTTTCATTACGATACAGGTCTTGTATGGACACCTGTAACATAATATAACTTTTTTATCATAACGATACACCTATACAACCTCCATCTGGACCAAGGAGGTTGAACCTCTACTTTAAAAAGGTTTCAATGAACGAGTCCGTGACGACGCAACACGCATGCGCAATCGATATTTGCACCTTGGCGCCAACATTTGACATTTAAAAATTTGTTGTTATATTCAGCGTTTTATTTGCAATATTGTTTTACGTATTATAGTATGAAAGTAGATAAAGTAGTGTATGACACTATACATAACTTGGTCTTATAACACTCGTGTGATACTATAAAAAAACTCGCCTACGGCTCGTTTTTTTAAAACACACTCGTGTTATAAGAACCCTTATTATGCAACAGTATCATAAACTACTATTACGTTTTATAGTACTTTGTCGCAATTATATGAATAAGGCGTTACCGTCAATGTCTTTTAAAAGTAAACTAGAAGTTGTAAGCATAAGGAAGACTAGGAAAGTAAAAATTTGTTCCCAAATTTTGAGAAGACCATTTTTCCTCATTTTTATTTCCACAACAGGGGGAAAATACTCAATCAGGAGACGCCTTTGTCCTTTATGTTGTTATCGACTATACCTACCAGAGGAAGAAAAAATGAAAATTCAACCTTAATCAGGTAATATGTTCATTTAATAATATCACCAAAAACGCTTTTCCATGTCCGCATGTTGTGACGGGCAACTACGAAACACTACCCTGCTCACTTAATGGATTATTATCTGTTGAACTTTAATGATGATTTAATAATTGACTTTAATAATGAATACCTCGAATGAGTTACCAATTAAACAATAATTGCAGTCGAATATATGATTTACCCCTGTACTTACCCCGCATTTATCACCATTTGGTTTTAACAATTTATTTCGACATTTTTCGTTTCGTGAGACTAACAAAATTCATTCGCCAAAGCTAAATACATAAAAGAACCGTTCTCTACTTTTTATAAATTTTACGTGTCTATCCCACAGACATAAATCTGATATGTCTGTGATCGTAGTATTCCCAATAAGATCAAAGAAAGATTTTTTCCTCATTAGTTTACCCATTAATAGATTAGTGGTCGATACTTCATTCTACCGATCACAGAAGTAGCTACCCGTATACCGATTCCGATACCCATCACAGAAACGCCACCGCGAAGGTTTGTTAAAATATCTTCGCTAAATTTATGACTAAGCACCGTAATTTTAATGATGCCACACAGACTGACAGAAATGCAAATAAAATAAAGCAGTTTGTAAAAATACAAACTGTTTTTCGCCGTCTTTTCGAGCTATTTTATTTGAATTATTCGTGATTGAGATGTGGTTGTGTTATATAAATCAAGTTAATTATTTTGTGAACTCTATTGCTTGCTGTCTTGCTAATGCTACTGCGGACAATTTTGTAAATTTTCGATATGGTCATTTCTCACGTGAACTTAAATTGGTATTATTCAACTTAAGCTTATTATGCTTATTATTCATAATTCTACATCCCTTCAGTTGTATTGAGGGACTCATCGTTAAGCATCCAGGCAATATGTTAATTCTTCGGTTTTATCGCAACGTATTCTTTTCACTGAACTGCCTTTACAAGGAAAATTTGTTGGTTTGGTCAATGAGTAACAAATAAAAATAAAGAAACTTGTTGTTTTACTTGATTTATCATTTATTTTTATATATACAGGGTGTTTCTTTTGAGTGTCAAGCTTGTGCTGGGTGATAACTGAGTATCATACCTTTCGATTTAACCTTCATGAATGTTCCGCATTTATTTGTAGTTTTGAGTTGTAACTTTTTTCAAATTTTATGATTTAATGACTGAATGGCTTTAAAAAAATATATCTTTTTTTTTGGTAAGCTTTTCTTGGTATTTTTTATAATAGAATGCCTATTGTTTGTAGTTTTATGAGTAAAATAATCTCCTTCCTAACTTTGAAACAAAATGCAAAAGAATATCAATAGTAAAAAGATTGAGAACAAGCAGAACAGAATGGAATTTTCGTCTTTGAAAATAAATTAATTAAAGGTCTTTCTTTAAATTATTTATTTTATGAAGGCAAGGAAAATATATAAATAAAACGGCTTAATTTGTAGTAATGTCAATATATTAATTCATTTTCTTGTATAAATTATGACCTATAACTACTCTTTACTAAAACTTACCCTCATTTTGAGAACGCAAAATATGTCTACTTTTTAACCTTTCAAGCTCACTTAACTACGTCCACGGCTATAATAATATTGTTAACATATAATTATGAAGTTACATTTCTTAAATGCATTAAAATTAAATTAATTTAACGGCAGATTCTACTCTTTAATTATATTTATAGATAATATGTTACAGATGAAGTACGGTGTCAAGTGCACTGCTAATATAACTTTATGAAATAACAATTTTATCACATTATGTGATCGACTTCAGTTGTCAAAATTGTTAAACAAGATTGGGATGACAAACTAATTTTAACGTTACGTTAACGGCAACTTTTAAAACTATTTATGCAGTTAATGGTAGTTTCAATTAAACTCAAATCAGAAGTAGCTCTACCGATTTTGAATTTAATATCGATTAACGTTCTTCAGTTCATTAATATTCTTTCAGGAAAATTGGTTATCTGGTATCAAAAACCATTTATGGTTCAACTGTGGAACTACTACTGATGCACCTACAACATATAAGTCCATTAATTAATTACATAGAGTCATTATGGTATATATTTAAGGAAATAATAAATATGATCATCAAAATCATTAACCAAAAAATAAATGCATATCAAGAACAAAATCATATAAAATTTGTATTAACTTTTAATTAAATATTTTATCATAATATATATGTAAGTGCAGTGGGCAGTTAATCAACACCCTAAGAAGTATGCTATTAACAAGGAGTTCTAACTGCTTCAGAAATCATTAATTTCATTTTATGTTACATATTAGCTAAATCACTTGTTCACAATTTGTATATACAAAACTACGCTCCAGATTTTGATATTTCACATATAAAGTAAATAAGACATAGATACTTAAGTAATAAATATTTCTTATTGTACATTGTTTTAACATTGGTTAAGAATAACATGAGTTACTTAATATATACCTAATTTACTATACCGTTTATTTAATTAAATAGATATTCTAACATTAAATGCTAAATTATACGTTGACTAGTATCACTTTATTTACAAATGTTTAATAAGTAATTATGGAATGCTTATGATTAATAGATTTTTTTACTTTGTATTGTCTATAATACATTCCGTTATTACGCAGGCAATTGTAGAGATTGCCAGTTTTAGAGTACCTTGCATCTGCTACAAATTGTATTAAAATCAGTTATTATCATTATGCAAATTATTACATTCGATCTGATAACGGTATATGTTTATTTACTCGAATCGCAGAAAGTGATCAGCTAACGAACATTAGCTTCGTATTTTTTATTCGTTTTGGTTTTCCTTCTTATTTATAATTTATCTGATTTTTTTTATTAATATTAGACATTCTTTGTTAAAAATGAATATATATTTTAGTGGATTGTATATATGGTTAAATATACCTCGTGAATTTTAGAGACTGCAAACCGTACTCTTCTTTTTAATTCTTCAAACCCTTTCTAGTTTAAAGTTACTCAGAAACAAGCTTTGAAACTGACTTCCTGCAAGTTTTCTCCAAAAATAATGTAATAATGTTCTTTGACAAATAACTGGATGTAATAAAAGCGTAGGTACAGCGTACATTTGTAAGGCAAACACATTAAATATATTTTCATAGCAAATAAATAATAATAAGGTACAATAATTTACCTCAAAAGAATGATAAAAGACTTATAGTTCTTTCTTTCAGCATAAAACAAGGACAAAGCTTCTTACAAGTAAGCATTTATAAATTTTCTTTTTCTATGCAAAACGTTTTATGTATACAGCTACTACGATATATATTAAGTTACTGTCATCAAAGTGTTTATTAAGCATAGAATTCAATTTTTTTTTAAGAAAAATATTTTATTTAAGAGCCCTATTGAGTGCAATAAGCTAAAGATTACAAACCTGATAATACATGTACGCTTATTTTGACATTAAAAAACAATAAGAACAGAAAAACGAAAGCATGCCAGGTTATTGTAAAGAATTTGTAATGAATGTTCGTGTAAATATAAATTCCATTCTCCGCGAAATCTTCAGTCATCTGTATAGTTGATTGAAATACAGTTTCTTTGAAAGTAAAGGTACGGGAGTAATGTGTTTACTTTCATGTTGTCTATCAATGCAGGTTCCATGAGTGATTAATGATGAACCTTTTATACCATAATTGGGATCTATAGCATCGTGACCGTTCACCCGAAATACCCAAGAATGGTGGAAACTTCTTTGCAAAGAGTTCGCCTACGCGTTAGAAGTACTTCCAATTTCAAATTAAAACCCGACACCCGAGATAATGTCTACTATCAGGGAGTGTTGTGAAATTGGCTACTCGATAAACTAAAAAGGACCAAAAGCGCCTGTCATGCCACTAAAGATTCATACAGAATATATTCTCGATGTTAGGCAAGATTTTTAATTATTTTTGTCTTCCTGTTGTCAGTATAGCTGGTTGAAAGTCATGGGGTGGGGATGAGGAGTGTTCACCCTTATGTCGTCGATCTGCATCGGTTCCGATAGTAGTATGCCACTAGTCCCCACGCTGGATGCTGGATTTGGGACTATTGCGCCATTCCCAGAATGCCCCGGCGTGCCATTGGACTCCTGCCTCATTATGTTGCGCCGCCACTTCGCTCTAGCATTCTGGAACCAGACCTGAGGACAAATCGTTGTCATTTATTGAGATAAATCAAACATTTCTGAGTTTGTACATAATCGCTAAACTATGAGTTTAACAATTATATTTTCAACTTTTAAAACAATGGACTATAATAATCATAATTCAACGACCCGAGTAAACCATAGACCACATAATATAAATAATACGTACGACAGCACCGGTTTTTGCTCAATTCTTTAAATTTTTTATCTACTCTGATACTATAATACAAAGATTCTAAAACTGAAAACAAAATGCTTATGACAAACATTACGTACAGGCCAAAAATAATAAAAAAAAAAGTTTAATTACGATACAGGTCTTGTATGGACACCTGTATCATAATATAACTTTTTAATCATAACGATACACCTATACAACCTCCAGCTGGACCAAGGAGGTTGAACCTCTACTTTAAAAAGGTTTCAATGAACGAGTCCGCGACGACGCAACACGCATTCACAATCGATGTTTGCACCTTGGCGCCAACATTTGACATTTAAAAAATCTTTTCAATATTTAAACAAAGTTTGGTTTTGTTTGCAACATTGTTTTACGTAATATAGTATGAGAGTAGATAAAGTAGTGTATGACACTGTACATAACTTGGTCTTATAACACTCGTGTGATACTATAAAAAAACTCGCCGACGGCTCGTTTTTTTAAAACACACTCATGTTATAAGAACCCTTATTATGCAACAGTATCATAAACTACTATTATTTTTTATTAAGAATATTTAGTTAACATTATAATATTGGAAGTTTTTTTTGAAGACATTACTTTTAACTATCACAAAATTGTCATGTAATTTGTGATTCATTCTTATCCCATATTGTCATTACACAGACATTGGGTTATATCGTCTGTAAGTCACTATATTTACGCTCACAAGCCTCGTAGTCACAGTAAAATAGATTGCATTTTTACAACTCAAAAAGCAAATCCCGCCTGGACTAGTGGCTAGGATACCTTTATTTCATCTAGGAGGCTCGGGTTCGATTCCCGGTACAGTAAACATCAGTTACGAATATATTGCTTTTTTGTAATAATTGAATTGTTTTATTATTTCTACTAATTATATATTATTATATATTAAAATTATTATTATATATAATTGTTATTAAATTTTGAACTAATACCTTCTTAAATTTCTGTCTGTTGTCTACAAGCGGAATGTTCTTCAATAATCAGTTTTTAAGTTATAAAATTAATTACTTTATTCTTTCCATCATTAACTGAACACATATGAAACACGTTTTCTCCTATAACGTGTTTCTTTTATGTGGATATAGACCCACAAGATTTAGTTCAATAATATTGTCTGCCATTTTATTTGTGGAAATAGCGTAAATAATAGCGGCTTGTCTGTATCATATAGATATACATTGGAGGATAAAAGACATTTAAATTTGCATAACTATATACCTAGTGCTAATACTGCACCACACATTAATATTCCCGTTGACCCTAAACTCGGTCTGCTTGATTTAAAGCATTTGGAAACCGTTTGGTGCAACGATGCTGACGAAACAACATCAATGATGCACCGACGGTCCTGGGTTCGAGTTCATAAAGAAGCAGATGTTTGCGTGAGGAATACGAGCATTTGTACCTGAGTCGTGTGTTTCTATATCTTCTATAAATATTCGTTATTAATGTATTATAAATGTACATACATTTAAGCCAATATCAAGCCAAGCCTTACAGTGTTTTCTTTGAGCTAGGTCCAATGAGCTGACATTTCAACCGATTGACAACAGATGTTTCTTTATTTTTTAATTCTAATAATAAAACTGATTACCTAAAATAAATATTAAACACAAGGAACTCTTTAATTTACCACATAAAATCCGTCTCACTTTTGATTAATAATAATACATCGCAGAAGTAAGCGCAATGTCTCTATGAAATGCTGTATTGCGAATGATAACGCTACTTGAGGGCTGTCGCAAGCTGATTCAAGCATATTTAAGGTTCATCTCTATGTCTCAGTCAGATAATTTACTGGCGTCAATTTGTGGTACAATCCAAAACGTTTACACTAGCATATAATAAAACAAGTTATGACCAAAACAGACCTGCAATACCCTTTTAGAAAGGCCGGTTTTCTGAGCCAGCTGTTTCAAATCTTTTGCATCGGGGTTTTGGTTGATAGCGAAATAAGATTTCATGGTGCGCAGTTGATGATGTTTGAAACTGGTGCGCATACGCTTCGTGCGTTGAGTATGACTGGAGACGCTGCCCGGAGATGCTACTGAAGATTCATAGGCTAATGACTCCATGGACGATGATAGATCTCCTCGATGGAGAATTTCTGTGGACAAATTTATTTCTTTAGTCCTTTGTAGAGTTATTTATTTTTATATATATTCGCAATATTTCGTGTGGCCAAATAAGATGTAACCGTGTTTTACATGACAAAGCTATTTTAAAAAGTTAGCTTACATATTTTGCGGTGTACAATAATAATAAATTGAACAGACAAGAAAAAATTTAAAATATTTATTTTATTTATTTACTTATGATAAAATCAAATACTATATTGATATTACAATCATACATTAAAATGCTTAAAACTAAGTACTGTCACGACTAAAAGTGACCACGGCATTAACCAACCTTTGTCAAAGGTTGTAGAGGTGAATTATTGCAAAGAAAACAGAAATGAAAATAACAGAATCTTGATATTTCAATTGCTCAACCACTTTTAATTAATATGCAAATAAAAATGTAGGGAATTGTATAAATAATTTGAATTACATACAAATATTTTTAAACGTCGTAATGGTAATTATAAATGCGTCCGGGTTTAAATAGTGCTGCTTAAAAAGCTCTTGTTAATTTGATATATAACAATTTAGAGTTTGCGTTCATTATTGATAAGAGGCTTAATAGCATACTTAGATGTAATAATGATAACCCACTTTTTCAGTCAGTAAATACGCTTATAAGTTCCAATACATTTAACTTGGAAGTTATAGTTACTTATTATAGTAATCAAACAGCATGGGGTGTCAGTAATCGACTGTGTATTTTACATTCCAGAGACATGTTATGAATTTAATTTGGAGTAAATGTAGCAAGTTCAACAGTTCTTGTTTTCTTTTTAAACTGATTATTTTTGTTTAACACTGCCTTTTAAACCTCAACTGGAGATTAGAAACATTTTCAATTTTAATTTTTTAGGGATTTTTACTCAATATTTCACTATAACTCCTTTTATGTCAGCTTGACTTGTAAGACCTTAGTATTTTTTTGTATAAGAGATTACATGAGGTTGACCAAATGAGGCACAGGAAAGTAAACTTCAATTTGACAGGGACGCCATATTTATTTTATGTCATCTATAGGTTATGTTGTTAGTTGAATGTTTGCCATTTATCGCTATGGAGTCGTTTTCGATTGAAGGCCGCATTAAAGTTATTAAAGAACACTATAAAAATTAAAATAAAATAAAATACACGTTTCACACACTTAGTAACCATTTTGGTCGACATAATCGTCCAAACGAAACAACCATTGGTCGTTTAGTGCGTAAATTCGAGGCTACGGGTAGTTTTGGAGATGCACCAAAGTCTGAGAGACCAAAAACTGTTCGCACTTAGCAAAACATCGCTGTTGTGAAGCAAAGTGTAAAAGATGATCCAAAAAAATTAACAACACGTCGATCACATGAATTAGGCATTTTAAGAACCAGTTTATTGCGAATTATGCATAAGGACTTGAATTTACATGCACACAAAATCCAATTGACGCAAGAAGTCAAACCAATTGATTATCGATTAGCGACGTGTATTTGCAAATTGCCTCTTCGAGCACCTTGTCATTGATGACAAATTTACATTAAAAATCGTCTTCAGCGATGAGGCGCATTTCACAATGAATGGGATGGTTAACAAGCAAAATTGCAGCATTTGGGCCAATAAAAATCAACGTGAGAGTCAACAACAATCGATGCATCCCCAAAAAGTAACTGTTTGGCGTGCTTTGTGGTCAAAGGGCATCATTTTTTTCGAAAACGATGACGAAAACGCGGTTACCAATAATTCTACGCGTTACCATTCAATGATAACTGATTTTTTTTGCCCCAACCTGATGGAATTGACTTGAATGACGTTTATTTTCAACAAGATGGTGCCACTTGCCAAACTACGCGTGAAAATATCGACGAATTGCAATTTTTCTTTTGAAACTCGCTTAATTTCGGGTAGAGGGAATGTGAATTGGAATGCAAGATCATGCGATTTAACACCATTGGATTTCTTTTTATGGGGATTCTTGAAAAGCAAAGTGTGCGTCAATAAGCCAGCCACTATTCAAGACCTAAAGAATCAACTTTATTACCGAGATAAATGCCATAGTAATGACTTTATTGGAAGATGTCATCAAAAATGTGAATCTGATCGGCGTTTGTAAAACGATTAAGAAGTCCGAAAATTTTAGTAAAATAAAAAAAATAAATCGTGTCTCTCCGGCAAACGTAGCCATTTAATTTCTGTGAGTTTTAATTCCTTTTCATATCTTTTTTTCACAAACCCATAGATTTAGGGTGGCAACTTATTTTAGGAAAGTAATAACTAATTAATATATTTTTGAATAGGTATTTCCAAGTCATCTCACTATTATGGTAAGCGTTTGCGCCTATATATGTTAATAATATCTAATTTGACTTGAACACCATTTTCGTCCTTATTTTTGTGTTTTCTCATTGTTGTCTTATTTAGTAAAATTGCTGTCTCTTGTTTATATTAAATCCCTTTCAAATTTAGAACTAATCACTAGAGTTGCACAGTCATTATGTTGCTACCTATCAAACTGTCAACGGCCCTTGACGCTATTAGGTTGAGTGTGTTGATAGAGGAAACATTCTTGTCTTGTCGTGATGCACCAAAAACCAAACGCCACGTTATACGTTCGGAAAATAATAAAAGATTTTAAAATTATTCATTACTAATTATTTGTGTAGTTGATTGATTGCACACCCATATATTCTAGACGAGTGAACATTCAAGTTATGTACCTACCAAAAGTTTACCTTTAAGTATATCAAAACTTTCGTCATCAATCGACCAGACCGCGTTTGTTACATTCAAGTCGCCAAGAATAAGAAAGCTGTCGTTATGGCAGTAAGTAATAATTTGTACTGTGCAATCGTAATACGATTGAAGTAAAATCTCATGCCTAGAACCATGTGGTATATAAGTACATGTGATGTGTAGATACATTGACTCTGAGTCAGGACTACTACTCGCGGTAGAGCGGTAGCTGCGGCCGCGCAGCGGTATGCTCAGCCACAGCTCGTCCGCCGGTGGTGGCCCTCCGCGAGTGCACCCGCTGGCAACTTCGTTACGATCACACCTATAAACTTCATAACGGCTATCAAAATATTCGGCATCTTAAAAAGAATCACTTAGCCACTTTTTGGTTATGTGGATTATGTCATAATTATTATTTAAAACACTACAAAAATAATCGTGAATTTTAGTATGCTGACGTCACTGTAAAGATTTTCGCTTTTCAACTATGGAACTTCGGATACCTCCAAGTTATTAATACGTCCTTGCCGGTCTGCAAAACGTTGTTCCATAGTCGATAATACCAAGCTTTTTCTGCCGTTTAATTACTATTCTAAATAGGTAGTTTTTTCAATTAGTGTTACCTGGTTTAGTATCTATATTTGATAAGTTGGAGGTTAACTCTGTTTCAAATTAAAAACTTCAGATTTGAAGTTACATAGGTCTTCATAAATTTTATTAATAGTTTCACTTCGTTGAAATTCTTGCAAAGTATCTTTTAACTCCGCGCGATATTCCAACAACGTGTCGGTTAGTTCACGACCAAAGTCCGCTAAACATACACCATGATAGTGTCCAGGGTTTTATGTTTCTTATTATTATTATTATTTAACTAGGCAATTAGAGACACAAAGTACTTCTTTGACTCACGCCAGACTTTGTATAGTATTTATCGGACTCAAATCCGTGTAGCTATTAAAAAAACTAAGGAGCTTAGGAGTAAAACCAACCATTGCCAATTTCTTAAGGAGAATGAGAATCAAACTAAGCCTTCCTGATGACCAAATATTCCGAGTCCATTTTCATTTTTGCATTTAATTAAGCACCTATGTATTTAGCAAGAGTAACTAACTTAGTAGTTGTTTATTTAGCCCTGCGAAAGTAACTGTCGTGTAGCAAGCCATCAAGCGGTTGACTGATATAATGGTTAAGAATTGGTTTGAATAATTTGGCAAAAACAGACAACACCGCAATACGTCTGTAGGTAGATATGTCATTACTAGGTCTACCTTTAGGAACTTGTGTAACTCTAGACATTTTACAGTACTTAGGGTATGTTAGAGTTTAAGACAAAGATTATACAGGTAAAGCAGGGGTACCTCGAGAGCAGCCATACAGTCCTTGCCCAAGAACACAGGAATTTCATTGGGCCCACTGGAAGACCGAGGTTTATGACGTCTGACTGCGATTTTTATATTAGTCTTATCTACACGCAGCAGAGCTCAGATCATATAAGCAACACGATCTGAGGAGCGGAATACTATGTCCAGTTTAAAGTATGAAATAATTATGTATATATTATTTAAACTTTTGCCTAAATAAAAAACGTCGACAACAGCGGTAATATATAAAAATATCGTTCTTAATAGTCTCCCAATTACAGAACTCACCTCCATGAAGCCACATCCCAGTTTTTCAGTCGCAAATAGCAAGATGATGTAAATCGGCGGACAAATAGTCCGACTGGCTGAGCAACTGATTGACCGGCTGCGGTGGCCGCGGTCGCGTCTTCGTTATTAGGAGGAAGTACTTCCTGGGACGGAACCGATGGAGTGTGGTGAAAAGAATAATGTTGCCCAAGAACGTACTCGTTTTTGACACCAGATAAAATTTATCTTTGCGTAACGATTCGCAAAGAGTTAATGTTCTAAGTACAATATGTTTTAGCGACTTTCAATAAAATTTCAAAATACCAGATTGTATAATCTACGATTATAAAGATAATTTATGCTTCACAGCTGTTGAACGAATCTGTAGTTTATAAAATAGCAGGCAGCTATCGTTTTATTAATAAAAATATAATAAATATTAACAATAAAAAATACGACGAATTGTTTTAGATTTATATTAATTGATTTTATTTTATTTAACATAAAATTTTCTAACATCTCCTCTAGTCTAGTCATCTCTAATCTAGTATTTTTTTATATACTTCTAAATAATTCTTGATAGATGACTGGTTGGTTTGTATAAAATTATTGACACAAAGTATGTATAATCAATCAGTTAGAGATGAATTTTGATACTTTGATATAGCAGCACTTCGCAGTCATGCGTTTAAAAATCAAATATAGATTGATTAAAGCCTAATTAACATGCTCAGTGCCATGTGTATCGAAAAAGATACACACTAGATGGGGGGTAGTAGCAGGGTGGGGATAGAAAAAAATTATCATCTATAACATTTAGATGGTTTTAAGAAAAATTTTTTTTTTTATATTTTTAGTAGTTTTTATATATTGTTAGTTTTTTTAATATATAGAGCTTGGCGCTAAGCGTGTTAAACAAAATAAGTCGTGTTAACTTTTATTACAATATAATCAAATAGAAAAGTTTTTGAAAAGAAAAAAGTCCCATAGTAAATATAATAACTTTTTAAATAACGGGTTTTTAAGTATTATTATTATAGTAAAATACGCCCGAGCGCATATGCACATCATATGATCACAATCAATCTCAGTTGATCTATAGGAAGCGTCCACAGTGAGAAAAGAATTATATCGCAGTAAAAAAATACATGTAAGGTACCTACACACACGAAAAACAACCAAAATATAACAATTTTAATGTTGTTAAATCTAAGTAAGTCAATTGAGTAAAAAGTAATAATTAAATAATTAAACAAATTTTATTTCCATGTGTACAATAGAAATATATAATTTATAAATTAGAAACTAATGTTTCTATTTTTATATAAGTACTATTTTTATCTAATTAATATTTTTTCATTCTTTATTAAGCTCTACGATTTTCTTTCCATTATGAATTTCCTTTTTTGTTAGTTTCTGGCCTTGTCAAAAATAATTTTTTGACAAGGCCAGAAACTAACAAAAATGTAAATTCATAATGGTTGTTAGTTTCTGGCCTTGTCAAAAAAATTTTTTGACAAGGCCAGAAACTAACAAGAAACTAACAGAAACTAAAAGTAAATTCATAATGGAAAGAAAATCGTAAAGCCTATTAAAGAATGAAAAAATATTAATTAGATAAAAATAGTTGGCCTGCAAAGTTAACTAACACGTATAAATTATTTAACCGTTAACCTTGTACAAACTTCTAAGATTTTAAGATAAAAACGAAATAACATCTACAGGACTTTCCACCATGTAATTTTCGTAAAAATTACTAAATTCCTTAAAAAGAAATTAATTAACTCGACTTGTCACTGCGGAGTGATAACCCACTATTTTTAATCATAGTAGCGGAAGCCGGCAGAGCGGTGTGGTCAATTAAGGTCCAGTCACTTACATGGATGTCAAAACAAATAACATAGTATGATAAATGTGCCGATAATTGGACATATTTTTTGATCTAAACGATATAGTTTAATGGACGACGGTCGGTAGAAAAATTATGCATTATAATTCCAACCTTATTATGATAGACAGAGAATTGAATGCGGGCAACACTATTTTTTTGTAACAAAAGTCAATAGTTTAAATTTATTAAATTCTCACCCTTACGAACTTGGGTGGCAGGTTTTGTTTTACAAGCCTACCGATGCAAAACGGGCTAATTATTAAATTCGTATTTAAATATTAGACAGTTTGAATGATTTAGGTGCGAGGGTTCGACTAGAGGTCAATTATTTTTTATTAGTTTTTTTCTATGAGGTTCTGGGTAGTTGTATCGCTGGTACCTATTCTTTTGAACTTCCATCTAAGAACAAATGCTGTTTTGTCTTTTAGGATTTTTACTGTCAAAGTTAGAACTAATGTTACAAAATCTAAAAGAAAGCTTAAAAACGAAACAGATAAGCTAACCGCTATGTAATCTTACTAAACCGCATGAAGTAAATTTTGCAACGGTTGCAATTTAATTCACATTGAAAGTAACAAAATAAATTGTAAGACCTGATCTAGAAATTATGTTGGAAGAATGGAATAAAATTGAAAATTGACTTTTGGATTTATAAAAATTTAATTGTAATACCACAACTACGACGCTTCAACAGGACAATAATTATTTAAAAAATCAAAACATACACATTTCATAACAAGTAATAGTATAAAAAAAGAATTGAAAAA
Source organism: Calamotropha paludella (assembly GCA_927399485.1). Taxonomy (NCBI): domain Eukaryota; kingdom Metazoa; phylum Arthropoda; class Insecta; order Lepidoptera; family Crambidae; genus Calamotropha; species Calamotropha paludella. The sequence continues at coordinate 22,401,455 of OV656803.1, read as the reverse complement.
ATGCTTTTCACCGTATCATCTTTGGAAAGTATGTTGAAATTAAACTTTAACCGAAAAATGCCGTGAAGAAACGGCCGCAATAAAAGTGATCGTTCGTGTCAGACGGCTTTAAATGTTTTATTTTTATAGAGAGAATTAACATGTTACCGACTTTACATTCATTTTTTTCGTTAAAAATCCAGTAATAAAGCATGCGGGTTGTAAAGGTTTCGATAATAACGATTGATTGTAAAAATAAAGAAGCTACGCGGTTGTAGGTATATATTTTATTGCTGTGATAGGCGCCATAATATGTTGGCGCGAGTGATGGAATATTAGCGGAACAAGCAAGTCATTTAAAGTATCGTTTCTAAAATTATCTTATCCCAATTGTCCCAAATTACGAATGAGTAATGTAAGAAGATCAGAAAAATTAAATGATAGGAATCATCTATATTTGTGTTTTACTACACATTATGATATAACTATAAGCTCAATTCAGATTCGCTGTGGCCGACATGCCTGATATTAATTATTACTTTTGAATTTTCGAGTACACGAACACGAGTCTATTGAATAAAAATAAAGATTTTCACAACACGCTTTAGACAGCTTAAAAATATTGGAATATTTTAACCATAAGTAAATATGCCGTACCGTATACATTTTGAACTTCCATAACATACAATACTATTATACTTTTAAACTGTATGCGTACTTCTTAATAGCTTAACAATCCTTCAAGGCATAACATTGCACTCGCAATTGCTTATGATTTGAGCAGTAAGCAATAAACAAATTTCGGTAGACCTTGAGAAGTGATGGCCAAGAAGTGGTCGGTCGAAGTTATAGCGCTTGTAACGAGACATCTTGATCGCTGACAAGTTCAAAATTAATGGATACCAGGAACAGTGAAATTTACGGAGACCAATGAATAAGTTCCATAATAGAAAACTCAAACTTTTGTAACCTCTTTAGTTCATACACACACATATACTTCAAAAAATTTCACAAATTGGCTTAATTGACACAGATTAGATAGCGATCAGTTTTACTATTTTGTGTTAGGCTACCAATTACCTATTCGCTAAAGTCAAATTCTTTCTCATTATATATAGTCTGCAATATAAAAAAACGGTTGTTTTACTGAGCTCTACGTGGTTGAATACTTTAAACTCAAACTATTCATGTATATATATAAAATAATAAAATGCGGCCAATTTATTTTTTGATAAATAAAAATTAAATGGACGAGATTTTTTTAAAACCAGTAACATAAGAGTAACGGATGAAAACTGCTGCGTTTAAATATGTAACTAGATTTTTATCGTCACCACTGAAAAATTATCAATTTGCATTTCATCCTTATCCTTATCCTTACTAATATTATAAATGGGAAAGTGAGTTTGTTTGTTTGTTTGTTTGTTTGTTTGTTCCGCTTTCACGCCGTAACTACTGAACCGATTGCTTTGAAATTTTGCAGACGTAAAGATAAAAGACCGGATTAAATAATAGGATACTTTTTATCCTGGAAAAAACTTATGTTCCCGAGAAAAAACAAAAATATTGTTTCCTTGATGGATGGATTGTAGATGGCGCTGTGTGTCGTTTAAAACAAGGTAAAATATTGCAAACGATACGATAATGAATCCCCGAAAATGAGGAATTCCCGAGGGATGACGTACAATTTTTTTTATCGTCTAAACTGTTTTTTTTACATCTACTTATATGTTGCAAACGAATATGAACATGTAAATTTTGAAGCTAAATGATACGAAAATGAATCCTCGAAAATGAGGAATTCTCGAGGGATGACGTACAATTTGTTTTATCGTCTAAATTGTTTTTTTTTACATCTACTTATCCTGAAATCACTAAAGTCAACGAATTACTAATTGGTATAAGTATTAGTTACGTTATTTAGTTCTTGAGGTATGCGATAGATGGCGCTGGGTGTTTTTAAAACATGGTAACGATGTGTTTTTTAAAATACCTACATAAGAAGTGGAATGATAGCTTACGCTTAGGTGATTCAAAACCTATTCATACGTAGGGCCTCAAATTCTCCCTGGTATGTCCGCAACGCGGACTTGCACAGGGACTTTGAACTCCCTACTCTCCAACAATATTTCATAAAGGCCTCTGAACGTTTCTTCGAAACAGCAGAGAGCCACTCTAATCCACTTATCCGGGGCGCATCCAACTACACTCCTTCCTCATCCACGAACCCTCTGTCTAGGCGACCTAGGTCTGTCCTGACAGACCAACCCAGTCAATTGTCAGCTGACCTGAACCTCCTCTTAGAGGCACAGGAATCAGCCAAACGTAGAGCCAATACAGACCCATCAGGTCTACCCCAGTCCTCTCAGATGCCGACTGGCCCCCCTTCTGGGAGCCAGCCGACTTAACTTCATTCACGACTGACCCCCCTTCTGGGAGTCAATCGTTTTTTCTATGCGCTCTCTCACCTAGGTGAGTAGCGCTTGCGCCACCCCTCTCTAGAGGGGTGGTCGCCTCAGATGACGGCTTATGACCTTCTCCGGGTGCAAGCCAATCCCAGGTGGTGTTTAGTCAGTACAAGTCTGACATAACTATCGGGCCGGCCCGAAGTATCCATAGAGGATTCACCACCTCCCTCCCCCGTGTCCGGAGGGTGCATTTTGCATAAAAAAAAAAAAAAAAAAAAAAAAAAGCTTACGCTATTTAGTTCTTGAGGTATGCGATAGATGGCGCTGGGTGTCCAAAATCTGCATGTTTTGCTCCACAAGGGAAAACATTATAATATAGTGTACCATTCAGTTTTGGTTTAACAACTAATTGTATCAAGCGTTACATCGCGCTTCTTAGATTTTTCCGTGGGATTGAGAAGTTTTCTTTAAGTTGTGCTTTATACCGCAATATAACCGAATTCCACGCGGGCGAAGCCGCGGGCAGAAAGCTAGTTACTAATATAGCTTTAGAAAAGAAATTAAATGAAAGGTAATTTGTACGAAACTACCGTTTAGTAACAATTACCACCGAAGACCAAGATAACCACAATGTTGTAGGAGATAAGTACTTTATCTACGATGGACCACGCGTTTTTTTCTACGGTTGTATATTTGTAAAGATATACAACAAAATGATAACGCCATATTGACGGGAGCAAAGCAGAGAATGTTATCTGAAAAATAATTAAGTTGCAGGAGAACACAAAGAAAGAAAAACGTATGTTTTCATTAATCAAATATTTTATTTAAACAATCATTACTCCCTAACTAATACGAAATTATAAGATACGTAATACATAGTATATGTATATTTTGTAGACAAAGTTTTATGGAATGAACTACAAATAAACACAGAGAAATTGTATAATATTAATAATATTTCACAAACTATTTGACCGAACGAAAGAGACCCTAACCTACCCTACCTTCGAAGTCAAGTATAATATAACTTATTATTTTTATAAAATCTTTCATTGCTTACTTTGGACTAAGCTAATTGGTTTAAATGTGGGAAAAAATCGATCGCGTTTCACTTACCATAACAAAGTTTGCCTTGCAATTGAACCGAAGAAGCAATATAGTAAAAAACATATAGTTAGTTTCACAAGAAATACAATTAAAGCAAACATAAAAAGCAAAAGCGTAAAAATCGTTCGACCCATGTCCGAGATAGATGAAATAAATTTACAAAAGATGATTAAATATTGAATCCATACTACACACATTAAATACAACATCATTATAAAAATTAACATCAAAAAACATGAAATATCCCACAAAATTAATCCAATATAAGTCGTTAAATCAACGTACTTATTTTGATATCTTTTTCAAAGAGATATATCTTAGAAATAAAACTTTATTTTATTACTAGCAACCCCGGCTTCACACGGGTGCAACACTCTATTATATTTTGCATGTGTCATACATATAAACCTTCCTCTTGAATTACTGTATCTATTAAAAAACCGCATCAAAATCCGTTGCGTAGTTTTAAAGATCTACAAGTAAGTATACATAAGGACAGACAGCAGGAAGCGACTTTGTTTTATACTACATATATATAGTGAAAACTTAATACAGACATAACCTAGTTTATCAGAAAAATATAACCCAGTCGACGAAACGCGTGTCAACTTACTGGTGACATTCTGTGTTTGCTCGGAAGTAACTCTGCGCAACATCTTGTACATTTTGAGAGAGCAAAGCTGACTTTAATTACGAAAACATATTGATTAAAATAAGATTTCATGTAGATCTTACACATATTTTGTTTGGTTATTACATTAATAAATAGAAAGTAATGGTTATTGTGGTAATTTTTTTTTTTACTTTTTACCTATCGAGTCCTACTTTACTATGTAAGGTAACTGTTGTAAACAGATACTTCAGCAACAAAATTTGAACAGTTTGCAGTATTTAATACAATACAAAGTTAAAATTACATCATTTGTAACACCTACCACAAAAAAAATACCAATATGCGTAGGTAATAAAAATCATACTATGATAAAACTTCACATCCATAAAAATTACAGGCCAATTACAGACCCTTCTCGGTCACGTTTCCATTCTTTGTAAGATAATGGAACGTGTACTGAATCATAGGCTTCTGTCGTATTTAGAATAAAATGACCTCCTTCACCAAGGAGGTACAGTATGGGTTTCGCCAAAAACGGTGTACTACAGATTTTCTTTGGTAAGGCGCTTGCCGTCTCTCTTGACATCACTCCTTTTTATAGGGTGTGTCATTAAAGCCTTATTAGCAAGCTTCCGTCACTCACACATCTTCAATCGCGATTTAAAGATGTGTGAGTTAGGTTACGCAGGATTCCTTGAAAAGACCACGTCATGCGACTTCTACTCTTTTTTTACTGTTCTGTGTGGTTAATATACCAAAGAGTCGCACTTAGCGTTTTGATTCCAAAGGTGTAAAATCCGTACCGCTAAAGTGTGGAACTCTTTGCCTAAGTCTGTGTTTCCCGATAAAAACAATTTATTCAAGATTAAAGAAAACCTACTTACGTATTAGCAAACATGGTACAGTTTAACCGTCGTCAAATCAAATTTAAAAAGTTTCATAAACTGTCCACTCAAGTTTGTTATCTCAAAATTAAAAAAGACCTACGTACGTATTAGCAAACGTGGAACAGTTTGACCGTCGTTAAATTTAATCTAAAAAGTTTCAATAACTGTCCATGTAAGTTTGTTATCTCAACTACTTATTCCATTAAATGTAGTTTACTTTAAAAATTCTTAACGTGCATATAAACACTCAAAAATTATAAATGAGGTATCATGATTGACACGAACCCACCGTATCTTAACTACACAACTACATAATAAATAATGGATAAAAAACCAACTAGTGTAAGTCTAAAAGGCCATTATCCACTGCTTAATATTAAAAAAACCTTGCTCTGCACTAATTAAAAAAGTAAAGCCAAGAAAAAGCCGCCAAAGATGACCGGAGAGATTATCGAAAACAAAAGGCTAATAACAATAAACAATAATAACTACTAAGCAATCCAACCGCAAACAACAAAAACTGTAGACGAAAAAACAAAATTTAAATGATGGAGGGAAAGCACGTCACCTGTCATATATAACTTTTTTGTTTTATGGCAGCGGATGAACGCCTTTTGGTCGGTCACAAATTGACTTTTTTAATTTTATGATACAGTGTGTGACTCTGATGTGTATCAAGTTTTGCAACAATGTTCTTTTAAAGCAATCAATTATGCCGTAGTTTGGTAACGTTACCCAGCGATTAAATTAATTTTAATCACGCTACATGAATTACGATGTAAGACATAGGATTATCGTAATATATTATCTGTGCCTAAAATTTCTTCATATTGGCTTTTTATGTATAAAGATCACTACTGGTTTAAATCATTCGATAAAAAATATGTGCCAATGAAAATTCATCCATAAATGTTATTAAAAGACATATCTATATATGTCTTATTTCTTTATATAGCTTAGAAGTTTAATGGATCAGCTGTCATTTAGATTCTCCTCTGAAATTTTGCAATTTGAAACCTTTGTATGCTGACATATTTAAGTGATCCAAAAGTATGATCAATTATCACATCTTTACCAATTTTCAAGATATTTTTTATATAAGGAAATAAAATTAATTTCCATGTGAATATTTCCGGTAAGTTAAATTCTAAGATAGGTGATCAACTATCACATTAATATTTTTAAATTTATTCCCCAAATTTTACGAATCATGCTCCTGGAACTTATGCCATATATGTAGGTATAGGTAGATATGTACATGGGTGCGAACTTGGCTCTGAAAATAAGAGTTTCTAAAATGACTATATTTATTACGAAGATTTTTTTTGTAATAAACCTTAATTTTACCTTAATATATTTAGTTAATTTCAAACACACCAAAATGTATACATCTCTTTTCAAACAGGGGCATTTTTATAAAGTTTTTTTAACATTGGAAATTCAATTTATGTTTTAAATATTTTTTATATTACAGGTAATACACGTACAAAAATATACGTACTGCAAACAAAAAATTCGTCTGTATAATAAATTGTTTCTGGCAATTGTGGATTTGAGAGTTATTTTAAGAAACCAATCAAATCCACCCACTTAGGACCATTTTTTTTTTTTGAAAAAGACGAAATAAATTGTGTTATGTTTTTATAAAAAGCCAACATACATAGTTTCACACTTCTAATATCGAATTTGGTGGAGTTGGTTGAATTTGAACTTTTCACCCCCTTAAGTGTAGAATTTGAAAAACCAGGACGAATATTATTCCTGTAAGCTTCTCTATTTAAATACTTAAAGGAAATAATAAATTTGATATTATTAATATTGCTTTTAAATAGGATATAACCCAGCCCTAGAGTCAAAACTTACCATATATTCTGCAAGGAAATTGCCTTTAATTAAAGATAAACAAATTATTTAGTTCAACTCCCGTTAGAGTTAATGAACATTTTATAGATATTATTTAGGCAGTAAAAGCTTGAAGAATAATAAATAAAAATAAGTATTTATAAAGTGCAGATTATAGATAATAGTAAGCTCACGTACAAAGAGATTCAATAGGAAATTAGAACGTTTTTATTGTGATTTATTTGACTCACTATTTACTTTAGACTTTAGCTATTATCAACAGCTTTTAATATAGTCGCTTCTTTCAATTTACATTTGAGTACAATTATTCATGCTTATGATTATTTATGAGAAATTAAACAAAAAACATTCTTCTAGAGCAGTCAAGTATGCGGGTCAAGCGTTTCGACATCTAAATGCCAGATCAATTTGAGCTAACTCTTAACAATCCTACTAAAACGGACATGATACCTCATTATTGTGTGTTTCTGAAGCGCATGCCTGCCTGTCCATAGTTATTTCTTTTGATTTTTAATTAAAAGTTTTGATACTAATTAATTAAATAAAATTTCATATCGTGCATGCTCGTTCCGCGCGAAGGCGTTTGCATCTGCTTTTGGGAGTAAACTGTTCTTTAATTATACTATTTCAATAGAAGAGTGTAAGCTTATTGTTAAAAACCTCAATTAAGGTTTTGCCGCTCAATGCGACGTAACGAATACATTGCAGTGCACATTTACATCAGAGATTATGTGAAATGGTTGAACTTGAAAACTGATGACTTATAAGCATAACTTTAATTCCAAACGAATTTTTTTTTTAATATTTAAATGCGTTATTCTACAGAGATACGTTAAATCAGTTAGGAGTAAAAGAGACGAAAATAGTTTGATTATAACAATAACGATTTAATGAACATTTCTAAAATGTTATAGTAGCACAAGCTAAATATGAAAGATTTGTTTTAATTAGTGGTAAGACTTAATTAGTAATCGATAACAATATATGGTAAGTAAGTACATACACTCGTATAAAAATCCTTGTAATCATTAAATGGTCTGTGCACATGTCGTTTTTCTTAAATATTTTTAAGATAACTCTATTTTTATTAAACTAAACATATTTATCTAGGGTTGTTAGCTTTATTTGACTAATATGTGTTATCAATAAATGTTCCAATTCAATAAAAAGTTAAAACACTCTGAACCCTTAAATATTTATGCGATTTTAAATAATATTATTGTATTTACATCATAAAGTTTTCAAACGTTGACACGAAGAGTAAAGTCAATCATTCACGATCGATGCACGGATTAACGATAGGACACGAAACTTTTCGAGCACCCTCAGTTCTCATTATTGCCGACACGCGCACTTTTCAAGCCGCGCTGCTGTACAAACACAGAGGACGCTGGCGGGGAAAAACACAATGGATTATTTGAAGTATCGTGTGAAAGATTTATTGATATAACGTTAATTTACAGTCAAGAAAGGTTGAATAATGATTAGCTGACGAAAACCCTTGTAGACTTTCATGACAAAATAAACAAACCTAGTATTTAAAGAAGAAAAGTTTTGTTTTAAATAAAATTGTTCATCAGACTTCGGTGACTAGATCATAGAATTGTGAGTACTAAATTATAGTTTTTTTCAATATATTTAAAAAATCTTTCACTAATATTTGAAATGGGCTTTCAGGGTGTGCATAGACTAAAATTCCAATTAGGTTACAATGATGAAAAAAAGAATTATAAAATTATTTTTTTGACATCGCGTGCGCTGCTAATGATAGAACAAAATAATATACTACAGTTTTTGAGAACACATCAATATTTACAAAAAGTATCACAATACCATAATGTGTCCAAATATTATACATTATATCCCTATTAATACGTTTTTTAACCCCCGTGTTGTAAGTTTGACGTGTCTGTGTATGTGTGTGTCTGTCTGTGGCATCGTAACTCCCGAATGGATTAACTGACTTTGATTATGTTTTTTTTTGTTTGAAAGACCAATTAGTCGGGAGTGTTCTTAGCTATGTTTGATGACTATCCGTCCAAAATGGGCGCCGCCACAAAATGGCGGATTACATATTTTTTCACAACTCCCTCAATATGGGTGAAAAATGAAAAGGCTCGAATACTATATACACTATGACAAATTTCAAATCCAAGATAGCCGCCACCACAAAATGGTGGGCTATATAATACCTATCGTAAGAGCTTCCAGAAAACGCGAACCAATGCCTTAAAGCCGAGTTTGTTAGAAGCCTTTTGGGTTCTCATTGAAAGAGAGTGCGGGAATCGTATAACCTGAATATAAAACAAAATTTTCCAGTGGCTACTAATATTAGAAAGGTGAACATTTGTAGGGATCCATTTTCGCAAAAACTGTAATGTAAATTTTAATGAAAGTTTACTTTAATACCGTGGCAATTCCCGTAGATAGACATCAAAATAACACATAGGTACGTTATACCAGGAAAGTAGGAAGAGAAAGAAAAACCGGTTGTTTAAAAACATGACTTTATCATGAACATGTCAGCAGACGGTGCTGTGAGTTAAGCATTGTTTCTTAAAATGTGCTCACAAAATTGTCACACATTCTGCTGAGCACAAAATAGGCAGAAGCGTTTTCCAAACTATGGTCTCTTAATTAATGAATTTGATGCATTTACTCATTGAATAATTACATTGTTTATCTTCCCTAATCCTAGTTTAATGAAACAAATTTCCTTTTTCTATGTATGGGACAACATAGAAGAGAGATAAAATGCTTGTTAACATATTAAATGCTTCTATACTTGTCCTATTATTATCAATATATTAATCATTTAACATTATTTAATTTGTTAAGGAAACAATCGGAAAAATGAAATTATGTCTCGGAATGTAAATAAGGAGATTCATCGGTGAAGTAGCAAAAACACGGTAATAGCATAGAAACCGAGAGGCGACCACAATCCATTCAGCTAGTGCCGTGATTAATCGTGTCGAGGAGTCACACAACCTGAATTCACCTCAATGAGTGCCTCGCATTTCGACGCTATAAAGAATAATCCAGACGGCCGACCTCAGCAACCGACCCAACAAGCCTTCATACGGACCTCCTGTTCCCTCCTTAGGCTTTAACCCGCGCCCGAAAGAGACAAGGGCAGTTTTGACGCCACGTCGTCTATTCATTAGTTGTGATTACGGGCCGGGATGAATTGACATCTAGGACGTGGGGAAGGCGGCCACGTTTTCCCTCCGAGGTTTCTGCTAAATATTAACGGAGCGAGTTCGATGAAATATGTATACTGTCGCCGAGCACGCGCTGTTTATACAGCCTCTAGTTTTATAAATTTTCAAGGAAAACATCCTGTCAAAGAGCCGAACAGATTTCAAATTCCTTTAAAAAATACTCGTAAAACAATTTTAATTACATTTTAGGGTTTGGGAAAACAAACTTTCGCTGGGACATTCGCTTGAGAGCATTAAGAACTTTTTTGTAATAAAATTAAGGTTGAACTTACCTAATGCAGTACTTGCCATCCGCATGGTTTGAACTTGTATATCTTCTATTGAGCCTTGGGCGAGTTTTCTCTTCCTTGGACGTCCTTTGGGGCTGGGTCCCCCTGAGTAGAACTGCGAGGGAGAATCGCTTTCACTATGTAGTTCTTGACACCTGTTGATTTTCCTTATGTGTTATAAGAAAATACTTGTATGTGTGCTAAGCTCTATAAACTCCGTTTTTATACTTTTTCGCTACATAATACCTCGAATTACTCTTTGTGACACTACAATGAGTTCCATAGAATTATTCCCGAGTGTACTTTTCAAGAACATTAATTTTCACAGAACTTCACTTATTAAATAAAAACGGTTCATAATTCATATAAAATAATATCAAAGGTTTGCTTACCTATATACATTCATCTCATCATCGCAATAATCATCCACGCAAGCCGCATCATAGTGAGGCCTGCAGTAAACCAATCCGTCCCTCATTCCGAAGACGTCGCCTTTGGACAGCAAGGTACCGCAAGCAACACACGTAAAGCAAGTTAAATGATAGACCATATCTCTGGCCCTCATAACTAGTTCGTTGGCAGTAATACCATTCCCGCATCTGGCGCAACGCTTGACGCAGAACAATCTGTAACAAAGCAGAGGATTTTCCCTAATCAATTCATTTTTAATTGAAAATTTCTGGCAAAAAATTTTTAAAGTACTTTAAACATAAATCTATTGTAGATCTACGAAGACAAAATTCAAAGTTGAAAGTGCAAAGATTGTATTAAATTAAAATTTTACTATAATTTATTTTACTTAAATTCATTGGTACTGCCGCTGTAGAATAGAGATATCTAGCTGTTGATTGACGTGAAATGATTCGTTCATTGTTTTTATGGACTTTATCATCGACTTAATAATAACCTAATCTTTCTGGTTACTAAAGCCCTTTTCCGATAAGATTTTTTAATTAAGATTATAAAATAACTCATGTAATAAATTTATATTTGGGTCTGAATAAATTATTCAACAATTTTCAAACGCCAATAATTGTCAACGGCTCTTGACGTCTCTCGACGAGGGGTTAAGGTATATCAACAATTTAACCATATGCTACAGTAGTACAACATGTTAGGGTTAGACAACCAAACTTAACTATAATATGGACGATAATTAATCTATGGGGTAGAATTATTTGCTTTGATATCTATAAATGTATATATAAAAATTCCTTGTCACAGTGTTTGACCGCAATAAACTCCGAAACTATTCAACCGATTTTGATAGTTCTTCTATATATAATCTTATAAGATTCAGATTTCATTTTACTAAACGTTAGGATTTGTTTTATCCCAATAATTGTTTACATAACATTTATTTTAATATTTTAAATATACTTGTTTAACATACTAATAATTATTTCAATTGATATTTAATATAGAAGCTACTGATAAAAATCAATGGTATTTTTTGCCAATATAAAATAATAATAATAATATAATTTTATATCTGTATAAAATGTTTTTAAATAATCACCGAAATTTTCTTTTTTATAACGTTTCGCTGCCGATTGAGTCTTGCAGTTAAAAATTGTAATAAAATGTCATTTAGTAGTAGTTTGATAAGGTTCTACGGTAATGGTGGTGTTATGTGTTATAAAATGTTCCTTTTCTTTACCACTTTAATATTTTTGGAAAAAAAACAAAATATAAATGTGTTTTAAAAAACAGAAGTGTGTTTTCAATTTAATTTAGACATCAATATTGATTAAAAATCCAAAAAATAAAACCAGCGTTTCGAATTTTGTGGGGCTGAACATTAAGACATTATTTTTAGAAATTTAACCGTTGCTTAGTATATGTTTATCATTTTGAAATGCCAGCTTTGTTATCAAAGGGAATGAATAAACAAATAAAGTAACAAGGGCTCCGACAGGTGTGGGAATTGAACAAATGTGAACGACAAAGAGTGACGGGCCAAATACACCTCCCTTAATGACTCAACAGCGTTGACACGTTCTGAATGGCCTGGTGCTCTACCATCATTTGATCAAAATATGCATTATGACAATAGCCTTAAAGAACGATTTAAGATTGTCACAAACCACAAAAGGAGCAGCAGTTTCCGAATTACGATCTTTAACTGGGATTTCCAATCCTCGTGCTAATAAGATTCTCCTCCTTCCCCCGTCCCCCCGTCGGAGAGAGGCTTACCGTCCAATAGAAAATCCAATACAAATGTGGTGACAAAATCCTGATGTTACTCTAGAGAATGCTAATTATCTAAATTTTGAAAATTTTCTTAATAATAATAAAGTATAAAACAAGTAAAAATGCAATATAATGAAAGACATCACTTTTATCGAATGCGTACAACAATCACATGGCGCTTGACGTCTAGGCGACAACAAACAACTTTTCTGTTGACAGAGTTATCAAAACACGTTTATGAAGATAAAAAATGGATGAGATTATACAACTTCGCATATGCAAATGAACGCAAAGCTATATTTTAAAATAAAATATTTTAACATTCGCTGATTTTTACAAACTTTATATTAAAACAACATATACATTTGCTTGCGTAACACCTGTAAAAACAATTTTAAAAGAGACTGGGTTAGAAAATTATTTTTCTTATGCGTTCCAAACTCAGTATTCCAATTTACTATCTATCAAAATTCTATGGGGTTCAAAAATTAAGGATAAAATTTATCCGCACGAATATCAAAAATGCTCACTGGACATTATCAATTTTCCAATTTGTAATAAAAATATTAAAATTAGTCCATAACATGGCAAATGAGCAAAAAATGAATATCGCTAATTTTAAATGCGACACTGGAGCGAATTAGTACGACTTACCTGTAGTAGTCCTCCTTACAGTAAATATTTCCATCCCTAGAGAAGCATGTCAATTCAGTGTCCAAAGGCAGACGGCATTCACAGCAGCGTAGACAGGCGCCGTGCCACTGACGATCTACAGCAAGGAGGTAATACCTGAAGGATCAAATGTAAATGTCAATAATGTGCCAAATGCCCACACGATATATACAATACAAACACAGAAGCAAACAAATACAATTGTCTGGTGTATCATTCAATAATATAAGACTAGAACAAACGTAGTTATAATTAACAATTATATCACTTCGATACTTCGAAATAACTCTTCATCTATTGATGATCCGCTTTTACGAACAATGTTGCTGCTTTGGCAATCTTCATTTATATATTATTTTGACGACAATTTGGTGCAACAGCAGAGATCTTGCCATTCACATCGACAAACCTTGGTTCAAATTCCAATAGGGGCAGATGCTGGTGTGCAGAATTCGAATGTTCTGTTTTTATGCAATTTCTTTATGAACTTTTACACTTATAATAGAGGAATAACAAGTGAGCACAATACAATTAAGTCTTTGTGTTTTTGATTAACAAGATAATATTAAGTCAGAGGTTTTTGAAATATTTGTAATTTAACACGTATCTTTTCAATAGTTATCTCCTTATGGATAGCGAGGTATTATCACCTGTCTTGTATTCTACCCCCGCACCCTGCACACTCATCAGGAGCTGCGGGGGACCCTTCCGAGCTCTCCCGTTCCTTTAACATTGCTTCCTGATCTATCGGCGTATCCAAACTGCACTCTTTGTCTCAAATAACAAGGCTCAACTCTTGTGGCGTCTCTTCATTGCTGTTGTCGAGGGCCATAGCTTCAGTCATTTATCTGTTATTATTAATTGTTTATATTTGTATGCGGTTTCTGTGGACAAAGCAGAGTAAAATTGAGTTGGTAGCCAAAAAATTTATTGCAAGAATGAATTAATAGTAACAACGGAAAACAGACAATATGCCCGTAGGCCAATCCTTGTGGTGGCCAATTATAAACACCAATTAATATTATAAACTTTATTAAATGCCATGTCAATGTTCAGTAATTTTAATATAGCACATTTTTTTTAATTTTTCGTAACCGACTTTATTCTCCCAGGTATCCTGTGTTATGCATACTTCTATGGATAAGTGAAAACCCTCTACTTCATTATTGTTATTTGTGTGATATTAACTCGTCTTAATATGTTTGAATATATATTTATTTACTGTACGCGATTGCACCAATGGAAATGTGTGTAAATATTTATATTTTTTCCATATAAAGGCGAACTGTTTTGCATGTCATTTATATTCCTGTGTGCCGAATCAGCATTCAGTATACAATGGAATCTCTATAGGACTACGGGAGTTTATTATCGGACCAGCAGCGAGACAATGGGCTGAAGAGGTTTTGCTTTACGTTTTGGGTCGTGACTTGACAGGCGTGCTTTTATATCTATGGCTAGATGGTTTAAGGTTGTAGTGGCTTTCATCGTTATCAAAAAGAATATTGTATAATTATTATAGAAGTACGAATAACTAAACTGTTGTATTGTTATTAAAGGTAGAGCGGTGGGTTTAAAGTCAGTGTTAGTGTTGGTTCTGCAAACAAAAAATACTTTTGAATTCATGATTTGATTTTAGTTACTGCATTTAGCTTCTTTCTTCTACTAAAATAATCTAGATACTGAAAACTGTATATGTCGTGTTTGTATTTAAATTTTCAGCTGACAGTCACTTTTCTAAAACTTGTAGATATATATTACAGTGTTACAAGTCATGTAACACAGCTTTTAAAATCAAATCTAAAAGTCTGATTAAAATCAAAATATAAAAAAACGCACTTCGGTATCCGGTAAAAAATATTATTTCAATAAGTTGACAGAAAAATGTTACAAACAAATCAGGGCTTTGGGATAGCGACAACCGGGAAGTGGACGCCACTATAATCGATGCATAAGGTCCACCATATAAGGTGATATGCCATCTACATACGTAACTATTAAGTTACGTTCATAGTTGGCATCTTATCTAAGGGAATGGAACTGAAATGAATATCGTCATATTATTAATCCCCAACCTCGTTGTCAAATGCTGTATTGTGAATGAGTGCCCAGTCAAAAAAAATATATATGTACCTAACTTTGTGGACAAGCGTTATATGATTTGGTTCTTAGATCGATTTAAGATCTACTAATGCATTAACTACTGAACGCTGCATGGGTATATTTCATAAGCCTGCTTAATTAACAACATAATTTTACAATTCGCTTAATATTTAATTACTTGCTGTTATACACATTGTTATTAAAACTTATAAATGTTTCATATTATCGAACATTTTACTTAGTTTGTAAAAAACTATTCCAGTTAAACTGATAACTTTAAAGGACTTTAATGTAAGTAATTTTTCTTAGTGCTAATTTAATCACCTACCTTTCATTGACTATTCTGTGATATAAAAATATACTAATGAAAGAAGCTACATGATCAACTGTCTCATTTTCAATCTTCATCGATAAGAGTTAGGTCGATGCGGATTGACCCACTCAAATTAGTCTTAGGAAATACTATAAAACCACAGTGTTCTGTGTATCAATAAGGTATATTCTAGGATGCTATTTAAGAATATTTTCTACGTCACTTGGACTTAAGTAAAAGACTACAAAGAAAATCGTGTTCTTCCTATGCAAAAGAAAACTTGAGAGACATTTTAAAAAGTTAATTGAGTAGAATACGCTTTTGATCTATAAGGTTTTACTTAAAAAATATATTAAACCATGTTAATAAAATGTATGAGGCGGAACTAGGTGCTAAAGATTAACATCCGAGACTTTAACAACCCAACACGCGGAGGAAAAACTGGATAAGCCTGTCAAAACAGTCTGTTTTGAATCTTACCTTTAAACCTTACCCTATCGAAGGTGTGGATGAAAAAAAATTGCACAAAGATTTTAATTTGCTGGTCTTGACGTGCATTTGTTTCAGTTTTTCTGATTAAGAGGAACAAAATAATTAATATTCAATAGCGTAATTGGGTTATTTTTGAGTTAGACAATGAGCTAAACATGACAATAATATAAAGGCTAAACTGAATAAACAATATATTCTTACTTTACCATGTCAAAATTCAATTCGCCCAGTCAGTTTCTTTTATGTTTCATTTTATAAGTTCTGTACTCAATGCTATCTTTTTTAACGGTTAGCAATAATCCAGGATACTTATTAATTAGTTGTTTACCCGCTGAAAGCTCGAGTAACATTCGTAATTACATGCTAAGAGTTGGGACTGAATCCATTAGTGACTCCGCAGGGATTCCCTTCACTTTAATTTAATGTTGATTTTTAATGTTGTTAACCATCTCGTGGCATCCAGAGTTTGTAGGTAATGATTGTAAATTATATGATAGAGATATGGGAATGACAATGCGTTCGTCTACATTACTGCAGCGTTAGCGAACTCGGTGCCTGTTTGTTTAATATAATTTCGATATTACTCAAATATTCTTCTCCACTCAGTAAGACAGACAGTGTGTCAAACAGATTATCAATGATGAGTTCATAAAATGCTAATACAATAAGCTTTAGGGAGCGCATAGTTTAGTGTGTAGAGACCCTAGAAAAGCCTGCGTAAAGTAAATACGATAAGATAAAACATTTCGTTACAAAGGACAATGCCGATTTTTGTATGGACGTGTGACCGAAAATGCACACAGACGATACAAACAACTAAAAATTATAAGTAACTAAAGCCCACTATATAATGAATTCGTAGGTTTCAGTTTAATTTACAAATTTGTATAAGAGAAAAATAAACTTTTCTGAAACCATAACTTACAATAAATGGTTTAACACACTGGATATAATTAAACAAGGCAGTTATGAAAACACCTGCAGTAAATAAAACATTTTTTTTCACGGTTTTTAGCTCATAACTTATATTCAATAATGACGTTTCGACTTCTTTACAGGAGCCGTGATGACAGGCTGACTAAGGTAATGGTTGTCATATAAATACCAATATTTAAATCGGTTATGTTGGCATTAATGACGGTGCAAGAATATATTGCTCCTGCTGATTTGGTTGTATATAAGGATCCATGAAACCATCAATTTTATTTCAGCTTGCTACTTCTCTATTAGCTCTACAAAGCAAACACTACAAAGAAAGTTGGCCGACTTAACTGTAAATATAAAATGCTTTAATTAAAGTTGTAGCAAGATTTTGTTTACTTTTAATAATCACATTCTATGTATTAAACGTAATTTATACTTAAATTGTATTAAAATTCATAATATAAAGGTGTCAATGAACAACTTAATGCGAAACAGGTTAATAACAATTCATAAGAAGATTTTTGGCCAAAATGCAACACTTCACACTTGGCAACTGTTTAAGAAGCTATGAAAATATTTTTAGAAGATTAGGTAATAATAAAAGCAGCAAGTATAGCCAGAACTTACATTTCTTGTTGCCAATATGAAGCAACGGATGTTTGTGGACAGTTTTCTGATAAAATATGTTTTCTAGCACAACCTGTTGACTGTTCAAGATCTGTCGGTTGTTCCACACTCTTGAGTTTCAATGGAGTCATGACAGGCACTACAAACAAAATCCTCATACGATATCTATCTTAGTACTCATATCGATACTTTAGTTTCGATACTTTTACTCATTAGATACTTTGGTTTTGATGCCGCTACTAAGAAAGTATCGTTACTTTTGGTTTCGATATCGTATCTACGAGCGAGCTAGCTAAGTAATTTTAAAGAATAGGACAGTACTATATAAACAATAGAGTACTTTCATCGACGCTAACCATACACATTTTATTTAATAAACAATGTCGTTTTGCTAATAGCGCTTTTGGTCTCAAACGGTGACATAATAATATATTATCTCCTTATACAAGAGGAACATATTTAGGTTATTAATATAGGTTAATAATTTAGGTATGTAAAGTGATAGTAATATATTGATCAAAAATAAAGGACAGGCCAAAAAGATGATATCCAAAGCTATGTCGCAGTAAACAAATTATTACATGGGAGTGTTTAGTAAACACACAACTTTTTCATTTACTTTCAAATTTGTAATTTGCTTTAAGATAAATTCTATACGTTAAATATAATTATGATTTTCGGAAAATTGTGTTGTTATTTTTAAATCGAATAAGTAATAATTTCATTCTTGTACATTTTCTGTCACAAATCGGCATTGTCCTTTCACGATAAGTACAGAGTTTTGCAGTTTTTATTAAAAATTCTTGTCCAAATTTTCACTTGTTTATTCTGAGCATAATTTTAATATAATCTCCAAATTGTTAATTAGGAATATATGATGTAATATAACTATCAAAATTGTTTTTTGTGTAGTTTTGTTAAGCGTTTAGTCGTTCAGTTCAGTTCAGTTCGTTGTTATAGCTTGTAGCTAAACAGATTCAATAATATTGATCGACATATCTTTTAAAATGTATAATTGTTGAAAAAAACCTACTTGGATTTTGAAACAGTAATAGAAAATAATCAACTTGTCTCGGGACGGGACTCGAACCTGTTGCTTATCGTGTCCAGGCAATTACCCTTCCAATTGAAAGTTGTTTTTTTACAATAATTTTGCTATAAGTTAAAAAAACCCGGCCAAGTGCGAGTTGGACTCGGGCACAGAGGGTTCCGTACAAACTTTTAGTTAAGTAAATTATGAAAATACCGAACATTGCGCTAACGAAAAGATAAACAAATAGAGGGACAAACTTAACTTTGCCGTTGAAAAACCATGGTCCCCATACATTACAAACTGCAAATAAGTTTATGATCGTAAAAAAAAAATATTTACGCTTTTCTGGTGTCTTTCTTTACTTGTACTACACGAGATTGTTTCATATCCAATGTCATGATTCTAGATCAACGGAAAATGCCCTACAAATTTTGATTCCCTGAGATATGTGGAGATATCTGTTTTTTGCGGCATAAACAACTTAAAAGTTTAATTTTTTTTACAAGTTCAAGGAACTCTAGACCTGACTAAATGGTTTTAATTTTAACTCGATACCTCCATCCGTTACCGACATAAAGGACCTTGACAGACAGAGGGACGAACCAATAGTTGTACGGGTTTCAGTTACACCTACGGTGTACGGATCCCTAAAAATCTAGTATTATTTTGTTTATTTTGAAATAGTGTTTCTATTTTAGTCCTTTCTGTGTTAGCCCAATAAATTTATTTAATCATTGATTGTTACGATTTACGCACTCTACTTATACTCGTATGTTACTCAAAAAAAAATAAGGGGCCTTTGATTTTCTTAAATTAGACAGAACATTTCCAGTAATATTAAAAAACAGGGAATCAGAAAATCGCTTCACTTTATTCAACATTTTCTAAAAGACACCTTATTTTATTTATAGTGGTATATATTTGTTGTTCGTTCTCGATTGATTGCTTTAGGTATGATCGATGTTATAAGTTTGATGTGTTTCATTTTGACTGCTTGATCGATTTTTTTTTCAAGGTATGCTATAGGTTCTTTATTTTCTTTTTCAGTGTAAACAACTTTTCTAACCTGAAATAACAATACATATTAATATTAAAGTGTATTTTTTAATTTAATTACAATTTAATTACCTTTTAATTACATTAACCAAATTATTTAACCACCATACCCAATAATAAGTAATTAAATGAAATAATGATTTAAATTCACCCAATCTAATATATTAGTAGTAAGTAGATATGAATTTACCATATATTTTCCATGATCTTTTACTCCAAGTTTGTCATTTTTGGTATTAATTTCAGTTTGTGAAATGAAGCCCAGAATTTTTGTGATCTCCATGATATCATTTTCTATAAATAATAAATATTCTCACTTTACTACATACAAATTTACATATGTTCATCGTAAATATTATAAAGAAGAAAGAATTAATGTTAAAAACACCTACCTTCTTTTTGTCATTTTAAGTAATAAGAAGAAGGAAATATCATTTGATAAACTTTATCATTTTATTAATAAACTTATGCAAAGTGAATTATTTCAACAACTACGAACTAGTTTTTAAAACTAAATGATAACTGATATTATAGGACTTAGCTTTGAGATTTATAGCATTCTAAAAATAAAATTAACTCAACATTCATCATTCAGTTCATGAATTAATATTCTACTAAAACGTATTATCTCAAAAAACTCTGTTTATCATTAAATAAAAAATTTTGGTCGAAAACAGAAGTATTTCGAATCACTTTGAAGGAAAACTCGTCCTGCTTGTCCCGCTACTGGTGAATCACTAAATCACGCCACTTTTTTAAAATCAATCTGACAATAGCTGTTAATTGAAAAGAGAAGAGCGATTGCCTATTTCGCTCATTTTGGTCGTAACTACGCGTCTGTCAAATTCTACCAAATCTTTATGCAATGAACACGCGTTTTATAAGAAAATCTCCAAACTCACTAATTCAAAGTTACATCTTTTTTTTATTAAACAAGCGAAATTATCTTTCAAAAAATTAAAATATAGGCTGAATACATTTATAAAACAATGCATATAAATGCGACTTTGTTATTTCACAGCTTCCATGTCTTGGGAATTTCATGAATTAAGTTATACATTTTATTATTGCCGTTTGTATTCGCGGTGGTATTTTAAGTGATGCTTTTTTTCGCTACAGCAACTTCATAGTAACTGGAAATATAAGTTGTAAAAAACCCTTAACGAAAGCTAAAGCTATCTTTATACCCAGGAATGTAGTCAAACAATTATAAAAAAGGTATTTATCTTTATCTTACCTTTATCTGGTATCCTTTAGCTACACACTTCATTAAATTTGGTATTTCTAAATTATTTTAAAAGAAACATACTAGAAAACTTTGATACTGCTCACAAGTAAATCCTTAGGCGGGTATTGCCTTAAATCCCAAAGTAAACTGATTTGAATAATCTTGTTCTTTTATAATTTACAACAGTTTACGTATATTGAATTCATGATATGAAATTAACATCTGAAGATATGTCTGAACTATCACTGCAGTTACCCTTTGATTTCACAGTAATTAATTGCACTGAGGACCGGAGTGTCTGAGCATAGCTGCATGTAATTCAATAGCGTCAATAAAGCCGAAAGTTCATGGAGAGGATTTAGCTCATACTCCTCTGGTAAGGGCGTGACTAGTAGTCAGCGACATAGTGGAGGAATGAAGTTCTAAGGTAACAAAGGAAACAGATTGATTTACTGTACTTTAATGTGATAATTATATTTGGAGCTGCTAATGACCTCGTAATATAAGCAAACAAACATAAATTAAAGTGGTATGCTACAAGGGACCATTCTGAGGCACAATTTATTTTATCTTAAGGTTTTTATTTTTAATATATGTCAATGACCTCACAAAAGTAACGGACCATAAAATGATTTTATTCGCCGATGACATATCTGTAATTGTAACTTCTGACAAAAAAAATAATTCTTTGGTTTATCATGAATATGAAATTAATAATACAATAGAAAAAATAGTGAAATGGCTAAATACGAATAATTTACAAATAAATTTAAATAAGTCTAAATATATCAATTTCAATAAGTCTAAACACAAAAGTTCGAATTTTAACTTTAACATACCGAAAATAGAGGGAGTTTCTGACACCAAGTTTTTGGGTCTTACTATAGATGAAGATTTAAATTGGAAAATACATATCGATAATGTTTGTAAAAAGGTTAATTCCTTTGCTTATGCTCTTAGCAAAATTAAAAATGTTACAAATAAAGCGACTGCTATTGTAGCTTATCATGCTTACATAGCATCAGTCTTGCGCTACGGACTGATATTTTGGGGAAATAGTACGTTAAAAAATCAAGCTTTTAATGCGCAAAAGAAGTGCATACGAGCCATGTGTGGAATATCGCCCGATGAATCTTGTAAACCCCATTTTCAATGTATGGGTTTACTGCCGCTGCCGTCTTTGTACATTTTTGAGGTATGTAATTTTGTAAAAAAACACACGGAGTTATTCAAAAACGCATCTCAACTAAATTCTAGACTTCACAGAGATCGTCATAGACTTGTACTAAAAGAAATAGCGCATTCAGCCAAGTATTTGAAGAGTGTCTTAACGATGTGTGTCCAAATATATAATAAAATACCAAAAGAAATTAAAGAACTAAACCTTAACTTATTTCAAAAGAAGTTAATGAGTTGGCTAATTGAAAAATCATTTTATGACATAAAAGAGTTACTTGACCTAAGAATATAATTTGACACTTCAAGCGTTACGACACACTATGTGGAGGTGCCTAAGAGAGCTTGGCCATAAATACATTTTGTAAAAATCGGCGCAGGTACTTGTATTATACCTCAAACTATAGCTAAGAAGTTGATCTACTATATTATGTATAAATTATGTATGTAACTAGTACTTTTTTATAGTAAAGAGCATCTAAATACGATGATTGAAAAATTATCACGAAAACATCATAATTTGTATTTTTTTCAGGATGATTTTCTAGTAAGCTAGCAATGAAAATTATACAAGTATTATACCATTTTAGAAAGCTTATAATATATACTTTTTTTTGGTATACACAAATATGCTATTTATTTATAAATATATTTACTAGAAATATTTATCTCATGACATATCATTTTTGCGTATCTGAAACTTTCAATTAGAGTTTTGACAGTTGCCGAAATTTGCCGAAGGTCTGTAAATGATGTTATTTGATAGGAAATTTAATATTTTTATACAGGAAGAAAAAAAAAGTTGCAACTTCATTGCACAACATAATGCTATCTATCATAACATGAAATAGTAATAATTTCTTAAAAATACGTGGGCGAATCTATTTGTTTTATTAGTTGATATAGGTTACACTTGTGATATATTATTAATTGCGGTTTATGTTTTGATAATATATCGAGTATTTCTCACCATTTTTAGTTCGCCTACAAAATAAATTATCAATAAAACACATAGGAAACCGAGTAACCACATAATGATAAATAGTTTTTATTCCCATACTTTGCACACGTTTCAAATCAGTTATTTAATATAAAATAGAGCATCTGCATACTGAATAATTACATACTGTTTTTCGTTCGTTATTGTCGTTATTAAAAGTGTATCTAACCACCTACTCTCTCGCAATGAGTGAATTCCAATGTACCAGACGCGACCTATGTCTTGTTTTGATTGAAAGTGACGGGAATTATGTTGTTGCTTTAACAAGTTATATACGGAATAATTTTATCAACTTTTCTGAGGCAAATATCGCTAAAATTGTCGCGAGTGTACAAAAAAATCTTATTACGAACTTTCGTCAACGCTACACTAAATCTGGCAGAAATAAAGAAAAAATTTTAAATCAGAATAGCATGTGGTTGAATGCCACATTCACAGTAAATCTGGAAGATCCTACTTGTGAATCTGAACCTTCGACATCGACGGGGAAGCGAGGACGCCCTTCTTAAACCTACGAAGACAGTTCCGATAGAACACAAAGACGAAAAAACAAGGAGTTGCTTGAAACATGTGGCCTTGATTTTATACTGAATTCATATCTTCAAGGATTGAGATCTCAAGGGGAAACGGAAGAAGCATTCATTGTCGAAATTTTACGAGTATTACCCATAGATAAAAAAGTGAAATACGTCAAAATCTTTTAAATGAACCGGCACATTTAACAGCGTACTCTAAAGATGAAGCTCTCAGTATTTTTATAGAGTTGGACCTTAACATGGCACAGTATGAAAACATGAGAAATTGCTTAATTGCGAAGAACTGCGTATTATTTCCGTCATATAAATCAATTCAGGAAGCTAAAGGAATGTGCTACCCACCAAGATCAAGCATAGAAATTAATAATATTACAGCAAAAATAAAACTGCAAGATCTGCTGGATCACACTATTGCAAGAATTTTGAAAATCAATGGTGTATACAAAGTTGGCAAAAAACATTTAATGCTGTATTCGAAATGGGGCTGTGATGGCTCAAGCGGACAAAGTGAATACAAGCAAGTCTTAACTGAAGAGGATGAGTTAATTTCTGACACAAATTTATTTATATCTTCATTAGTACCTCTGAAACTTGTTGATATTAATACAAATGAAACTTTGTGGGAAAACCCTGTTCCATCATCAGTAAGATTTTGTAGGCCCATTTTAATAGAATTTTCAAAAGAGACACCAGAGAAAACTACAAGTGTAGTTAATGAAATTATAGCTCAAAGAAACGCTCTCACAACAAGCTTAATCAATAAAAATGGTGAAAGTATTGAAATCAAACACACATTATTTTTGACAATGGTTGACGGGAAAGTGGCTCAAGTTTTGTCAGAAACTTCATCAGGTGCTGTATGTACTATTTGTGGTGCAAGACCTACAGAGATGAACAATTTAGAAAAAGTACAAAATTAACCTGTTGACGAAAATTCTTATCAATATGGGCTTTCGACTTTACATTGCTGGATTAGATTTATGGAACTATTTTTACATATATCTTATAATGTAGGCTTTGAAAAATGGTCTGCTACAACGACAGAAAATAAAGATTTGAAAAAACAAAAGAAGACATATGTACAAAGAAGGTTCAGAGAAGAACTTGGTTTAAATATAGATAAACCTAAGCAAGGTTCTGGTAACAGTAATGACGGTAATACAGCTAGACGATTTTTTCAAAATTATCAGTGCACTGCAGAAATTACCGGTGTGGATGAGGAATTGATAAAACGATTTTATGTTTTACTTCAAGTTATGTCTAGCGGAAAAGTAATTAATGCTACGAAATTTGGACAGTATGCTTTCGATACAGCACAACGATATGTTAGTAAATATATGTGGTATTATATGCCATCATCTGTCCATAAAGTCCTAATTCATGGGGAAAGTGTAATTCGGCATTATTCAGTGTTACCTCTTGGACAGCTCTCCGAAGATGCCCAGGAATCAAGGAACAAAGACTATAAACGATTCAGACTTCATCATGCTAGAAAATGCTCTAGAGTAGCTACAAATGAAGACGTTTTACATACACTTTTGTACACTTCAGACCCTTACATAACAAGTTTAAGAAAACCTTCCAATAAAAAGTCTATGGAACTTATAGATGAAGCTGTAGAGCTAGTAGAATAATATAATTCTATGTTATTTTCTTTTTCTTATTATATTTAATTAATAAGAGTAATTTTATGTGTTTATTTTGTATTAATTATAACATTTAGGTCACATTGTTTAAAATTATCGTAAATTTATGATAATTTTTCAATATTTCATGTTTTGTATTTTTTTACAATTATTAAATATATTTTTATATGCATAGACTGTATATTATTTTAAAGTGCGTTTATCTCAGATTACCTAAAAAAAATCAGCTGTATATCTATAAAAACATGGAAGTTATAGATTTATGACCCGAAACCGACTCGATCTCCACATAGTGCGACATAATGAGATAATATGCTTTATTAATTAACTTGATTTTATTCTTATTAATATGGACATGACTGATAAGATAGATATATATGATGATAGAACAACATTGTATATTAACATTGTATTTGCATGCTTTATATCATAAGCAAAACATGAGCTCTTTAAAAATGTATCTTCCATGTTTACCATGTTTTTAGCAAATAAAGTCTTATTATTATTATTATTATTAATATAACTTTCCAAATCATTCCACATCATGGAATATGATTAAGAGAAAACTAATATTAATGCAATTTATGCAATCATTAAATTATTATTACTGAATATTGTTCTGAATCATATTATCCTATGTAATAATTATAATAAATTCATTTTTCAGATTAAATGTTCATATCTTGTTAGTTGTGTAAGAAACAATATTCTTATACCTATTTGTAGTAAAATAGTACCTTTCCACAATAATGTCAATTTGCTTTCCCTTGCTATTTTCATTTAGTGCCTTTGAATGGAGCAAGCTTGTCTGTCTGCAATCACTTTCAGGATGCTATTGCCACAATTACGTAGATGCTGCAGTAGGGAAGCAACTTTTTTGCAAATATCCCATGGAATACATTTGTGTGACCGTCTGCAAACATCTAAGATACACTATAGTGCCAAGGCAGCATCCTGAAAGCGTTATTATATTGTACACGCAGAACGTTATAAGCTCACTGCGAATATGCCACTGCAGACTACCTATTTAAAATGACGGACAGAACAAATTCACCTTTACGTCTGCAGTACATTGAGAGAATCTGAGCACTGGCATATTACCTACATCTCACCGCCAACGCCCTGCGTTCCTTTTCTATGTCCTTAGCACCCATTTCATCCTTAACAATGTGTCCCAGATATTTAAATTTGGCCACTAATTTTAGTATATATGTACATAACTGTTAATATATTTCTATTTTTAGGTTTACAGAGCTCGTAATGTATTTACATATATTTCAAAAAACGCTAAAATCATGAATTAATGAATAACCTAAAGTTCAATACTGAACAATTCTGATATTTTTCGGTAGGCAGGCTACATTAGATTTATTAGCTATCGCTCACAGCGATTTATACCAGACACTCGTCTGGTATAACACCTGACTTAAACGGGATGTCCAATCGATTTTTGTTCTTAGCAATCCAATGTGTCTTATCTTTTAATGTATTTCTATAAAAGATTACTACTTAACTTCTGGCAAGGCAATAGCCCAAAAAATAAAAATTCTATAAGGAAAATGGTTGTAGCCCTACCACGTAGGACTTAGTATTAAAAAATAAGTTTCACAAGCAGTATTTTATAAGATTCAGTCTGTAATAATAACCGAAAATCTGGATATGTTAAATTTTGGTCCCCAATTGGAATATCATAGACCTTCGCTTCTTGATGTTTAAACGCAACGCCTTAAACTAATGTAATCACAGTATCAAAGTAAAATTTAAGATGAAGGTATAGAAAAAATAACTTAAAAAATTTTGTACAAAGAAAACTTATCTAAAGATACCCTACCAAAACTGACATTATTTAGTCTATTCTAAGATGTCTATGTTTATAAGGAAGTTTAAAATATTCTAAACCAAAAGATAAAAAATATGGCACTCAAGGTAAGATAAATTATTTTTGATCATAGCATATAATATCTGCGTTGTCTGTGACATATAGTACCTATGTAGTGGCTTATTTGTAATAGGAACTCCATACGTACGTATTTCAGCAAGAATATGTGCGTCACATATTCAGCTTTAAAATGAAACTGAAACATAGTGATATACTTAAAATCTAAAATTCAATAAAGTTATAAATCAGCTTGGCCATTTGAAACTCGTGTACTCAAGGGGAGAGCAAATTTTAAATTTATAATGGATTTTTCTTTTAAATCATCTTGGCTTACTATTAAGCTACGATTTCGATGCAAAAGACTAATGTATTACTGCTTTAAAATACTTAATCCTGTTATGACTCTAAAAAAGAGCTTAAAATAAATCATAAAGTCTTAATAAAAATTTGGCTATGCAATGTTGAAATTACTTAACGTTGGCAATTATTAGTCTATATTAGTTGTATTGTATTTGAGACGAGACCATTTCAATGTGAAGTTTCTACTAGAATTAATAATGTTCGCATAGGAACCTTTATATAACAGAAGACTAAAAAATATTAGGTATTATTTTTAAAACATTATTATTATTATTACAAGCAATGAAAATTGTGCCAGTTTCGGTAATAGAACGTGTAGGTATTATGTTCTATGATAGAAGTGGATAGGTAGATTGATAAAAGTCGGGATTAAACTCTTTGCTACTTTTCGAATGGTTATTTAATGATGATAGTGAATAAAGTTACAGAGCAACATATAGGTAGACAAATGGAATTATCTGATCTTATCGGAAAATACCAAAATGTTAATAATAATCTTTAGCTGATCTTTGTCTTGGTGCATTGTAATTCCATTAAAGACGTTATATACATCTTTAATATAAACTAAAAAACCCGACTGCGTTTTTGTGTAATTTGGAAATGAAAAACCCTAAAACAAGAAAGTTACCCGATTGCACTTAACTTAAGAATCGCCGAAGTTGCTAAAGCGGTGCTTAAAAGCGTCAAATCCATACATAAAATGTCAATTTAGAACTTACATAATAGTCTATAGGCGCTTTAAGAAGTTAAGTGCAAACGGGAACTCAACTAATAGGGGTAGGTAAATTATAGAACAGGAGCTCATTGTTTTTCTAACAATATTTTTAAATACAAGAAAAATTGTAGCAGTCGGGACCCAGCCAACTAGTCAGTAGATTGGAGTAATCTGCAATGTAATATAGGTATGTGCTCTAAATTCACCAAGCCTCCATTTCTAACTCAACTAACAGCTACATATGCTTGACCTTTAGCAAATATATGTGAGCCGAGGTCCACAACCGCCCCGTCTTGAAGTTTGTGGACAGTTACAGCCCAACTCATTGAATTTGGCCCTAAAAATCTGCCATTTAGTTTATTTTTTATTTTGATATACCCAGTGTCACTCTCACAGTAAATATGAATCTAACGACACCTCTCAAGCTAAAATCCATCAAGCCGTTCAGGCCGCAGAGCGTACCAAACAATCTTTATTGAGGAGGGTTATACATACATACTCTCGAAAAACAAAGCATTCCTGCGCTATTTCACATACCTAATGAAGTTTTATAATTTTTATATATTTTATGCATTTTCAATGCGATCTTCGGGTCACAAGTGAATTCTCGGGCGGGAATTCACTTGTGACCCGAGTCGATTTTTTCTAGTATTTTTCTATTATAATAATTTATCTTATACCTAATGAAGTTAAAATAAATATGAAGTTTAATATGCATAATTAACGAATATCTGAATTTATAGTAATATAAGTTATTTGCGGGATTGTTACCATGTACCTTGTTATTGAGTTACAGTTTTTGAGGTACATGGTAACAATCCCGCAAATAACTTATATTACTATAATGTTAGTGACCATGAAAGTTTAAAACAATATAATGTCTGAATTATTTGACTTCTTAAAAAACCTAAACATATTACCTACATACTGTTTTAATGTATTGCAACCAATTTGCATCTCGCACTTGAGTCACAAAAACAAGTTCTCCGAGTCATTATGAATCGTCTCCTAAGCGGGTTTAATGGCTTTCAGTCTTACGTACAAGTCGGATTCCGTAAAATCTTAAATACGCTGGATCATATCCCCATACTCTGCCAGATTATACAGAAGCGAGAGAAGTATGATCAGAATTGTTGTCTAGCATTTGTGGACCTTGATAAAGCTATTGATTTGATCGAGATCTTACTATAGTCCTTGCAACGCTGCCGGATTGTATATAGATACATAAGAATATTGAAATGAATGTATAATGAATATGTGCCAACCCCAGGAAAAAAGGAAAAATAGGCTATGGTCTGTTTTTGTTTCCGTTGGGTTGAAAATTTTCCTTTAATTAAGTTTATTCTTAGTGATTAATATTATAGAAAACGCCTTTTAGAAGCGCATTCTGGGCAGAGAATGAAAGAATAAGTGTTATAATGCAAAAGCACTATAATTATTAAGTTGCACCACGATACCATCTCTAGCAACACCTATATGATAAACTAACATATTGTACTGAACCAACTACAAAGCAAGCACATTATTTACAACCGCAGAGAAATGTGTACACAAACAATAAAATGTACATAAAAAACATAACAGTTCACATAAATAAAAAGCACAGTCTATGAGTCAAATTACTTCTAATGTTAGCAATAAATTCTATTTAAAAGTGAACCAAATTATGTCTGCCAAGTTCTTGAATCATTTGTAAAATCTAGTGTGGTCTTTATTGCGGAGGGTTAAAAACGGTTGTGTTCAATTTATTAGTTTTGGAAGTGGTTTTGTAAGTTGGTTTTATTTAGCCAATTAATGCTTTGTGTTTGGGCGGGGTAATTTAGATGGAACCCGTGGTCACTGCCCATGACGAACAGTGGACTTCAATTATGGAAGCAATGATATCCCGACTGACATTGACTGGGCTATTTTTAACTTAGCAACCAAAATTGATAACTTTAGAGTACCTATCACTTTGAATGATAATTCTAGATATTTTCTTTGCTTACATGAAGAATCTACCGTTGAACTAAATGATACTCGAGAGCTAATATCAAGCGAATACTTTTCTTAGTCGAAGTAATTTTTAACTTACAACACCATATAGTATTTTAAAAAAGAAATCTGAAATGTTCAGTGAAATAAATTATTGGACCAGCTTCAATGGCGCAATGTCTGTTACGCCATAACTTCCCGAGTTCTTAACCGATTTTAATATTTTTTGTGTGCAATCGAATCATCGGGTTTAGGAGCCCGAATTTTGAAATTCGCAAAAATTCCCATCGAAACAAAAAAAATCTTTTTTTAGGAATTACGCTCCGCTCCAATATATGGTGCTAGCGTAGCTTTATGCTTAGCGACTGCATCGCGTAGTTATTTATTAAATAATTAGTAGTAACAAAATAAATTATATATAACAAATTAAAAACTAACTTAACAAATTTCTAGGTCGTGTGGTGTCCGGCACAGTAGAAGAGAACTAACACTTCACTACAAGAGTATCGTAAAAGGCGACGAATATTACTGGAGGTAATCACCCGTAGACCACAATAAGGGCAACAGATTTTACCTCTTAATGGTCTTCTATGCAATCTCTAACCTGCTTGCCAAATGCAGTGATTATGGCAAATAAACCTTCCAGTTTTGGCGTTGGCTTCCAGCAATAGTTATTTTACAGCTGCGATGATGATGAAACAAAACCATTTAGTACAACTAATATAAAATCTAACAATCGAAAATGAATGGTAAACAAATTATGCAGTTTTGTAGATTTAACTACAAAATATCTATTCCGCCTCAAATTTTTTTATTTTAATCAAAAGGCGATATAGTAGTGTTTACCACTTTAGTGCGTAACCTTTTCGTAGTTAGGGCGTTTTTTCTACTGATAGTTCTAGTAAGAACAACAGGAATATTTACACACCCGTAGGTATTTTGATTAGAATACTATAAAGGAATATACAAGCCTCAATAACAATGCTTAAAAACCCTTTCAGTCAAAGCGTACTCTTTATCTTATCACATACGAAACAATGTGATCATATAAAAGTGAAGTATAAACACAAACTGTAAATTGTTTTAGTGCGCTCGTTAGCGATAGGTTAAACTAAACTTTTTACTCGGCACACTCGCATAAACCATAAACTAATCTCGGCATTTATGTTACGGCCATATTTTTTTTATATTACAATACAATGCTTATTTGATTTTTACTTGCATAAATTCGAATATTAAATTTGGCTGTATAAACTACTTAAGTGTCATTGATATCATAAACGGACATTATTAATATGATAGATTCTTACAAACAACTTAAATAAAAAACTTATTTCAGTTAAAAAGTGTTTTGTCAGATTTATTTAAATTATTATTTTTGTTTGAAAGAAAAAGACAAAACAATTAATATAGGTTTATTGTCAGATTTTTCTATGAATAATGTGGAAAGTATTTTTAATGAATAATTTCAGTTTTGTAATCCGGTACACAACCGGTCTCGATGCGTATGGTGTTTAGCGTAAATGTTGTAAATAAAATGCAAATCGATCCTACGTACGATGCTGTAAAAAAAGTAAAAAAGCAAATTGGTAAATAACTAGCTAAAAATATTACCAACACAGTTATATATGAAAGTATATATTTAAAATTAAAAAGAAGAAATGATTGTGAAAGTGTAAAGTATTGATGAGACGTTATTTTTCGGACTTTTTATTTACAATACAATAATAATATTTCTTACATAAAAACCCAAAAGCCTAGCCCAAAATAAGCACTATAAAGCTTGTGTTATGGATACTAGGTTTACAGACATATATTAATAACACAGAGATATAAAATATTCAAATAAATATATATAGGTACTCATGACTCAGGTACATATGCTTGTATTCAACATACACACATCTACTTCTTCCGAGACTAGAACCCAGCATTGACATTGCAAAAGGCAGGATCTCTACCGTTGCGCCAAACGATCATCAAGAACAATTTTTCATAGTGTAGAATTAGCGTCTAATACAAGAGCATTTGTAAGTGATTAAATAATTGGAACAACCAGAGTTTTCAATTATGAAAACTTGGCGTATAGACACATACATATCTAACTTAACAAAAAATTGTTACGACCATTATACAGTTTTTTAAATCTTCTATTTCTTTTACATAACTTTGTAGCTTCATATACTTAAGTTGCTTGACTTTGTAATTATACGAGTGGTGTCTGAGTACTTGTGTTTGATATCATCAAAAATATGTTTTATTATCACCTTTATTTATCCACTCTACCAAGCATCTACTGACACCAAATGCTTTAAGTAATAACTCCGCTTTGATTACACGTTTCCATGAAGAACTACGGAGTCAATACACTGAAAAATAACATGGATTTACTGACTACTAAACTATCAACATGAATTCACACACGCTGTCTGTATGTTATGATTATACCCTTATATATTGTCAGTTATTGTGACAATAAATTCTTCATTATGAGATTTCCCATTTCATCCTTCTTTACTGTTTATAAATACATGTATTTACAGGAGGAGTTAGCGAACTCACTCTCTGTAATAAAAATCAAGCAACACATAAAATTTATAGGTTATAGATATGGTCGTCCTTGTCGATTTCAGATGATTTTATTGTTTTCTCGTATTTTTACAATTCAGTTTAAACTGTGTTTAAAAAGTGAACCATATTCTAGTATTTTATTGCCAACACTTAAAAGTTTATTTAATAATTATTGGCTATTGTTTGACGAATTAGTACGTAGTTCGTTAACGCCATTCAGTATCAATTGATAAATTTAATGATCAAAGTCGTTTCCTGGTTTTAATATTTTAACAGTTAACAGTTTTATGTTAGTTTACTATAAATGTTATCGATAGGTTACACAGGAAATCATGAAATGGTATTGAAGAGTAGATAAAGTATTTTAGTGAGGTAGTAGTGGGGTGCATGAGATTTTGGGGTTCCGTATATCATATTTTTCTATAGATATATAGAGCCTATGATTTTGGAGGTGAAGCAACTTTCACAGTAGACTAAAATTTGACTTTCTTATGCAACTGACGTTCTTCGTAAGATACCTTAAATACTTTTTCACACTTGTCCCGCCAGCGTGGTCAGTTTTTTTTATTCATAAGATAATCCTGTGCCATTGCAGTGGACATATTAATAGGTTAGTGATGTCAACAATAATCATATAATGTGAAATGCCCCTAATAACAAACCGATGACCTTTCGGTGCAGTGGCAGCGATCCTACTATACGAACCAGTGGTCCTGGGTTCGAGTCCTGAGGGGACAGATATTTTCTGTGATAAATACGAGCATTTGTACCTGAGTTATGGGTATTTATATACATTTTTATGAATGTATATATAAATACCGGTCACTAATGTATAAATGCCCGTATTTATCACAAAAACATCTGGCTCTTCTCTCGAAGGTAGGGTCGCTCCCGTTTGGCTAATCTAGTCGTTATGATGTTGATATGACGCAGATGAACTTTATAGGATAAAGTCGGTTCATTACAGCGAAATCCTTAAATTGTACTTAAAGCCTGCAACAATCTAGTTGCTTGCTAGATAGAGGACATCTCCACTGAGGGTCTCCAAACCAGTACGAACTGGAAACTTTTGTGGGTTATGACCAAAAATTAAGGTAAAAATAATTAAATTGATTCATAATTGAGAAAATTAAACAACAATAAAATAGAACATTATAAATAAACAAGGATAAAACTAAACATGTTTATTAAAAAATGCTGTCTCTGCAGCACAAAAATATTATTAGTTGTAAATTTGTACAATGCTGCTATTCCTTGAATAATACTAACGATATTGCGTGCGGAATCTAAAATATAGTTTTTTATATCTGTGCACTTGCACACTACTGCACTGATAGGTTATTACCCTACCTGCACTATATTTTTCATCGTGTACATCGTTATCAAAGAGAATGAATTTAATATCTAACTTCTCTTCTGTATATGGAAATTGGTTCTGTATATGAATACAGATCCATTGTTAAAACAAAAAACCTTATGGATACGCTTATACAAACGAATTAACTTAGTTTCGGCGGCCACCAGCCATCGGTTGATATGTTAGTTTTAAGCCAAGAAGCAGACCGAGTTTCATCGTCGTTGACGTACCACTGGTGCGTACGTGGTGCAATAAACACATTTTTAATATCCCACTAACATCCGTAATCTACTCTACTTAATCTAATCTACTTAAAAATTAGGAAACTGATTCTTAGGAAAAATTATAAATAAAATTAGTTGTTACTAAGGAAAAGTTAATCAAGTTCTTAAAATTCGCAAAGGCCGGCCTTCGGATAGGTAACCGAAATATTATTTTCTTCTCCGTGCTATAAATTCAATATAACATCTGAGATAAAGACCTATTCAATTCAATTCTTCCCGCATTACCATTTAATATTTACCAACTGTCATTAGAATGATAAAATGTTTTTTTAATTAAGTTTATTATACTTACGTTACAATATTATCTCTTTGATCATTAAAACCATGATTTCAAGAAAAAAGGCAAGAAGTATATTTTTTCTTTAGAAGAGACAATTTTTAAAAACAGACAATTTAAGAAAATGTTCTTATGATGGGAATAAATTTTCCTCTAAGGAGGATAAAAGACAGTCAAATCATGTTTTAATCACATAAAGTTAATAACAAAAAAAATTTGAAGACTTTTAAGCTTTCAAAACGTATCACGCTCAAAGAGAATTACCGCACCTTCACACTTTGACCTCTTTAGCAATTAAATCGTTTCATGTTCACAATCTCTTTTACATTCGCAGTTTACGAATAAAGAACGCGCGCGAACCTATATGAGCGGACGAACAAATTGCAACTGCAATCCGCAAAACAGGGGCGAGGGTCCTCTTACACCCTAGGAGGGCGGAATCGATCCTCCCGCCACTCCCCCAAAAGCAGAGGCCCAGATTCGTCGCTAAGATGTCCCGGTTCAGGGGACTTAACCCTCCGTACCAGGGAAAATGTTTTACGATACGAGAATCGCGTTTAGGTAGATATACATAGTACACTGGTAACTGAAATAACTGACGAGATTTAATTCGTAAACCAATTAAATAATGTCATTGGAGTTGGAGGAGTTTCTTTATCTGGTGGTTTGTAATTTCATTTAAAAAAAATCACGAATTTTAAATTGGGCATTTTAGAATCTTAGAAGAAATTGAATGTATTATCATGATGATACAAAAACAAGCATTGAAAATTATTGACAGAAGACAGAAGTGTCGAAGATAATAAATAATTTTAATACATAAATCATAATATATCTTTTATAAAATAACATATCTGATTTTGAAACTCGTGTTCCTAATAAAAATCTGACCAGAAATACCACTAAGCACTCGTTCTAAAGATGAAAATGCCATTTCAATACATATTCCAAAGCATCTAACTGATTCTCTGCTAGCATAAGATCATTATAGCACACGACAGTTCATACGGAATAACAATTCGAAATACTTTAAAAATCATAAACTAACTGTTACAACTTTTTTTACACTTGAGGAAGATACATTAATTTAAAAAGTTAGTAGAATTTTTTTCCAAAATGATTGATATAAAATTAACTTGAATTTATTTTCTGTTCCTATGGGAATATTAACATTAATTTTGAGAGTATTAATTTTATCAATTTTTTGTAATTTTTAACACCTATGTATCTTCTTAAAAAAAAAAATTATTTTTTAGCTTCCCATTCTGGACTTGAGAACTGGTATAAAGCGTGGTGCGACATTAACACTCTTAATCAAGTCAATACTTATAATAGTTAAGTTATTGATGTGTCATATTAATTGATAACAGAACGAGTAACGTGTTATATTGGATTAAATTGTAACCAAATCACAACCGAGTGAATGTTTGAATCGTTAGTGTTTATTCTCAATAATCGTAAATATTAGTAGGTACTTATGTTTAGTAACAACAATAGTTGCTGTCGTACAGTATATTACTTTTTTATCTGTTACCCATACCCTTTATACAAGGTTTTAAAACGATAAACACGAATCACTTATTATGTGTCATAATAAGTAATAGTATTGTTTGAAATATTAGGTGCTTACGAATAAATATAACGTCTTGTTACTGCCTAATTATCTGTTCTAGGAAGTATTACTTACAAATCTTAATAATATCTTTTAATTTAGATAAGGTACCCCGTTCGTTTTGGCTGAGATTAAATTGTATAATATCAATAGAATAATTTACCAAATTTCATATTTCTATTGTTTTAATTATGAACGAGAAAATAAGTAACTAACAAAAGATTTTATTTTAGGAAAAATTCAATTTTAGAGATTCTTTTTATGATGTTATTTACTTCTTAAAAACGTCAAACGTCTTATTTTCCACAGACTACTTTGAAGTAATACATATAATAAAGGAAAACGAAAAACAATTTCAAAAATATGAATGTCAGTTTTCAAGAACATACTCTGTTGTGTTATTTGAAACTAACCGCTTAGGTGTCCCAAATCCCTCACAATGTAAGCAGGAGCTCGAACAAAGCACATCCCAACTCTCCCAATTAGTATAGAGTCGAGCTCACATAGTCATTACGACTGGGCGATAGGTAATGAAACAAAGAATCAAGCGCAAAACGTACAGCTGACTTGTTTATGCTCTGACGCGTACTTCTCACGTGCTTTCAATGTGAACAAAGTTTTATCGTTATCAAAGTCTATGGGATACATACAGCGTATGCGCGAATAAAGACAAATTCACAGAAACTTTTAGAGATGAAACAGTCTGCTTGTATTCACGAAATTCGTATTGTTAATTATTTGTGTCGGCGTGTTGATCGGGCGGAACAACGGAACACCGCTATGGTAGACACGGAACAATTAAATTTGTTCCTAGTATGTATAAATAACGCGCAACGTAAACATAACAATATTTTTATCAATATGTAATGAACAAGCTTAATTTTTAATGCTGTGTTTAACATCAAAAGGTCGTATATATTTTAGTAATGAAAAGATGTTGTAGTTGATTGAACTAATAGCTTCAATATTCAGTTTTCAAATGAATTTATTATTAACACCAATAAATTCAACGTATCAGTACAATTCAAATGAGTTCTATGTTTAAATAAGTTTATCTACTCTAATACTATAATACAAAGATTCTAAAAG
Organism: Calamotropha paludella; assembly: GCA_927399485.1. Lineage (NCBI taxonomy): Eukaryota > Metazoa > Arthropoda > Insecta > Lepidoptera > Crambidae > Calamotropha > Calamotropha paludella. Next base: position 22,363,985 of record OV656803.1, on the reverse strand, counting down.
TGAAAACAAAATGCTTATGACAAACATTACGTACAGGCCAAAAATAATAAAAAAAAAGTTTCATTACGATACAGGTCTTGTATGGACACCTGTAACATAATATAACTTTTTTATCATAACGATACACCTATACAACCTCCAGCTGGACCAAGGAGGTTGAACCTCTACTTTAAAAAGGTTTCAATGAACGAGTCCTCGACGACCGACGCAACACGCATGCGCAATTGATGTTTGCACCTTGGCGCCAACATTTGACATTTAAATAAATTTGTTGTTATATTCAGCGTTTTATTTGCAATATTGTTTTACATATTATAGTATGAGAGTAGATAAAGTAGTGTATGACACTGTACATAACTTGGTCTTATAACACTCGTGTGATGCTATAAAAAAACTCGCCTACGGCTCGTTTTTTTAAAACACACTCATGTTATAAGAACCCTTATTATGCAACAGTATCATAATAGTAGTTTATAGCATCACACGAGTGTTATAAGACCAAGTTATGTACAGTGTCATACACTACTTTATCTACTCTCATACTATAATATGTAAAACAATATTGCAAATAAAACGCTGAATATAACAACAAATTTATTTAAATGTCAAATGTTGGCGCCAAGGTGCAAACATCAATTGCGCATGCGTGTTACGTCGGTCGTCGAGGACTCGTTCATTGAAACCTTTTTAAAGTAGAGGTTCAACCTCCTTGGTCCAGCTGGAGGTTGTATAGGTGTATCGTTATGATAAAAAAGTTATATTATGTTACAGGTGTCCATACAAGACCTGTATCGTAATGAAACTTTTTTTTTATTATTTTTGGCCTGTACGTAATGTTTGTCATAAGCATTTTGTTTTCAGTTTTAGAATCTTTGTATTATAGTATTAGAGTAGATAAACTACTATTATGACACCGCGCCTAAAGAAAAACACACTGCAATCTATGATGGTGGTCAGTATTATTAAATTATGAGCCAAATACTTAATATATGTAAATATAAATTTTAATAAGTCCTATTTCTCTTAAACTAAGGTCGCTATTTACTATTCGCTTCAATAAGTCTTTTTAGTCAGCCATTTTGGAATAATTATTAAAGCTCTACATTTTATTAGGCACGCGCTTTTCACTAACTTTAATTAAGCAATTATACCAAGGTATTCATTCATTGATGCCTCAACAACGTTATAGTAATTAGTTGTAACTACACAACGGCAATTACATGGCTAAGTGACACATTTAACGACATTGTAATCACCATGCCAATAAGGCCGCTATAATGTGCACTTACCTCAGTAAAGTAGTGAATGTAAACCCAAGTTTTGTACTTTTTCCAAAACGCAATAGATGATTGTCTGAGTTTAATAGAAATACCCATTTTTAGAATTTAACAGATCAATTTGAACTAAAGTTTTATTTGATGAAAAATGTATGCCATCAATTTGAATAACGGATAATGGACAGACTAAAAGAAATATTATCTTTTTATATTTCTCGAATTTGCCAACGCGCTAAAAGTAGTGGATGCAAAGCCTCGTAAGGGCAATCGCTTATAAGTTTGTGTTAGCGTGTGTTTGCAAGTATTTTATACTAAATGTTTATTAATGTTATTTGAAACTCAATAGTTAGTTGAGTTTATGGAGATCAGGAGCAGTTTTGAGTTGGTAGAAGGGAAGTTGGCACATTGGTCCTAAGCTTGTGTAGGTTAAACAACATTCGCAAAGGCTGATCGTGGGCCCGCTTGGTGGGTTATAGTCTAGGAAAGTTCTAATTGTGTAAATTGTGGAAATTCCCTTCCAAAAAAAAATCTGGTCGCGAAGTTCATAAAGCACTTTTTCCATTTTACGGTCAATAGTGAGGGTCAGTGAGAAAGCAATTCGTGCAGTTATTGATCCTGTTCGCACTAATTTTATTCTTGATTCAAAACCATCAACAAGACAAAGAAATGTGCGTACCGTAGAGGATATTATTACTGTAACGCGAAATGTTGCATTAGACGCCGAAATGCCGATTCGTCGCTGTTCTCAGCTTGCTGACCTTTGTTCTTCGGCTACGTGGAAAATTTTACCTAAGGATCTTGGCACGTAAGCCTAAAAAATACAGCTCGTGAAAGAATTAAAGCCAAATAACCATAATTTACGTAGTCTTTTTTCTGATTGGTCTACTTTGAAACTGGCCGAAGATGAGCATTCAAATGGCTTCGTCAATAAGCAAAATTTCCGTATAAGGAGCGAAGACAATCTTCAAGCCATTAACAAATCACCATTACCTACATCCATTAAAATTTACTGTTTGGTGCGATTTACACGCTGGCGGCAGCATCGGTCCTTATTTCTTTCGAAATAAGGAAGAAGCTAACGTTGCGGCGAATGGCGAGCGCAATCGACCCATGCCGAATGATTTATTCTTTCCAAAAATTAATCAGCTAAAATCGACGACATTTGGTTATTGCAAAATCAATTTGGTGACAACCTCGTCGTGCGCTTTAAGTTATTGGTTTATGCCGACAGACCAAAAACTCTTGAAGCATTGGAAGCCAATATTCAAGCCACCATTGACACCATACGGCCAGATCTATTAGAAAAAGAAGTGAAAAATTGAACCGATCGAATGGACTATATAACTCGTAGCCGCGGCAGATATATGCCAGAAATTATATTTAAAAATAAATTCCATAAAATTATTTACCAGATTATAATAATAAAAAAATCATTCCAACAAAAAAATAATCCAATATAAACTCTACAAAAAATTAAGTGAACGTTTTCGGGCAATTTTCAAAAGAATATCCATAAGTCTTAACAAATGAAATAGAAATTGAATGTGATCAGTAGGTATCTTTTAAAAAAGCGAATGAAATAAACAGAATTTCTCAACTAGAGCGTGGTACGAGTACAACTCACCTTTCTTTTTATTTTAGTTAAAAATATTGAATTTTTAGAATTCAATATTTAGTTTTTAAGCGGCTAATAAAAAAACGTAATTGTTTGAAAACAGAATCATATTAATATATCAGGTTTTATAAGAACATTAAATGCTACGAAATTAACAGAAATTACCTTTAAATCTGCAGGGAAATTATTTTATAAGATGTGGCAATTGCGGTACTAATTGGAGGTACTTAAGTTTTTCCTAACGCTATCTTCGTGAAATATTTACTGAAACCGTTGTTTAATTTTTAGGACAAAGCCTTTCTATTTTAAGGTTCTAATTCCAAGCTCGTGTGTTAATTTTAACATGTTCTCTACCATCGTTTGACACTAATCGCCTTTTTACGAAACCATAGTTGATTCAAAAATTATTATTTATTTGTTGCACACAATAATAATACCAACGTAAATATATTTAATTAACTTATTAAAAATGTGATATTCCTACTTATTAAAAGTAAATGAAATAAACAATTGTTCTTTTGACAACAGATTACACGACGCAAAACTAAAAAAGTACAGTGTAATTTTTACTTCAGGAATTTTTGTTATTATTTTTGTAATAAATATAGGTATATTGTTATGTAATTAATTAATCGTAAGTTATGATGAAGTTTTGATCGATTTATTTTACTTTTTTTAACTATTTTATATAAGTACCTACAAATTTTGGCGTGTAATTATTGAAAGTTCTGATTATTACGGTAGCACATTGGCTACTATATTTTAAACAACTGGTTGTAGAGTCGCATCTCAAAAGTTACTGATAATCGTATCGCTCAGTGTTGTTATCCCTCTAAAAAAGCAGACATTGATAAAAAGATCGTAATTTTCACAATAGAGATAACGATGTGGTTAAGAATGAAATTAATAAACTTATCAGTAATTTATACTTACACGTTCGGTAGCTCAAGTAACAGAAAAGAAGCGGCAGACACCGCTCGGTAGCTTACATGTCTGAACAGTAGCTTAAACAACGAAACGGTAGCTTAAGCAGCTATCGCTCAAGTGATACAAGGTAATGTGCGGTAAGCCCGAGAACTCTCATGTCCATAAATTATAGCTACGCAATTTTGATGTATCTGCCATTATTGATAAACAAATAAAATGTGTTTTGTAACGCGTTTTGTACAGCTGATTTGTTAACTCATGGCATGTTAACCGCACTGTTTAACCTGAACGAAAGGAAGAATTCTGATGGCCAATGTTTTAAGTGTGATAAGCGGAATCATATTCGTTATATATACCTACGTATTCAAGTAATCTATCCATTATTTGATAACCATAATTAAGTTGCTACTTTATAGTACGACTAACAAAAAACATCAAAGCCTATGCTTTGATAGGCATAGGTAATTGTTAGTCGTTCGAAATTTATCATTATTAATAACAGTGCAAAGTAGATATCGCCCTTATATTCTCAGTTGTTCCCCTTACTGCACTCGCCAATATTTTCCACCGGTGCCGATCGTGAAATATTATATTTTATTAAATCGTATTTTCAGAAACGACACCCACGGCTCAGTAGATCCTAGTGTTGGGGCTTAATAAAAGACGTTATTAAATAAAACAAATTAGATAAAATTATTGGAACATTTATAAATCAATGAAATAATATTTTGGCATGTATTGCTTCGCGTACAGCGCTGTCGGTGCAAAAATCGTATAGTTAATAATTTTTATAGATCGTGAAATATTATAGCTATCCAAACCATATTTTTAACGATAATAGTTATAACTAGTTTTATAACCAGATCAACAAAAATTGTTACTATTTTAATAGTCAGTTTAAGAATGATATAGAGATTAACTCCTCCGAAAATTACTTTATCTGAATATTCACTGAGATTGAGAGCTTAGCAGTAATTCTCTTATTATCTGGAAAATACTTTCATTATGCTTTTAATATTAACTTACTTGTATTGTTTTGAAACCTGCAAAAAATAAACAATATGATTTTACGAATCTGTCTTTTTGTCACTTTATTTAAAGAAATTATTACAAGAGAACTTGCCTCAAGCGTCAGGCGGGGCTCGAATCCACGTCCCCTCGATATCTGGGTGAGTACCTACTCTTCAAATTGAGCTTAAGTAATACTTGGAAAAATTAATCCAGACTAACAGCAGTTTCTTTGCCTAGAAAATTCTAGCAGTTTAATACTCAAATTGAAAAAAATAATATGTTATTGTTTATTTGTTGATTGATATTTTTTTATTTAAATAACTATTTTACTTGGATGCTTCTATACAATTTGTGGCACCGTCTTTTGCGAGTATGTAGAATTGAATTGTTTATCTATGCGAAATAAAGAATATAAACATTTACATACCTACAAACGTACTAATCATCCATATCAAGTTACTAATTCAACGAATAACAGCCACTTAAACGCGTAACATGTATGGTTCGATTTACACCTCAATTACTACAAATTAATATCTACTAAAATATTTCGAGGACTTGGTTCAAAAAATGTAACATCAAAAATCGATAGGACCAGAGCGGATGTAGCATGTTTTTGAGAGGCATATCGAAATTTTTGCACTTCTAATAATGTAAGTTATTTCAGCTAAGAATAATCTTTGCGTCACCTTTCTTGTTGTTGTAAAACTTAAAAGAAGATAAGGATAAAACGTTAAAAAGAATCGAGTATATAGTTAACATGTTGATAATAAAACAAAAATTACGTAGGAACATTTTCTATAAACGAAAATTAAATGTTATTCGTTGGTTACGCTCTTCAGTTGTTAACGACTTGCCTGATTTAGGTTAATAAAAATTAGGTTTTTTTCGCAGATAATTTTTAAATTAAAAAATACTGAAGATCGTTTTTTTGGAAATTTTATAATGTACTCAATGCCATATTTTACCACTCAAATGATAGATATACGTACTTAAATTGTTAGTTTTTGTTTTATCAATGTCATCAAAAAGTGATCAGTAAAATAAACAGAAGAATATGATTTTATATTTATTTGTCATTTCAATGAAAATTTTCTCATATACGATTGGCGTTAATCATTTATTGTTTACATTATTTTATTCAGCTGATTTTTTTGTATTTTTTACTCAATCTTAATGTTTCCTTTTTTCTACAAAGCTCAACTAAATCAAACATCTTACTTTTTTCCCCGATAATTAAACTGTGATTACGTTCTAAGTTTATAGCGATCATTTCATGACGTGAATTTATCGTAACTGATACAAAGCTCTCTCATAAATAGGTCTTTTTATTTATAATAGGTATAAAACTAACGCAAAATAAATTTAGACATGATAATACGTGTAGGCTTATTATAATTCTTGACGGCGATTATCGTAAAAAGAATATTAATGAACTTTATCTGTTTTTAGTGATGTCATAAAACTATCTACTACTACTATAACAAGAATCATCCAATACATATATGGTGGTATTCGGAATGCCTACGTAGACGATCGTTTCTCTATACCGCCTGAAAATATCGCTGCAATGCGCCAATTGACATTTATGATCATATCGGACGAATTTCAAGTATCGGTATAAATGCAATCTATTTTACAGATAAGTTTAGTGTCAGCAAACTAGTTTCCCGTTGGGAATTTCATAATTTTGTGTCGCGTTACTCTGCAGGTGACTCGAATTCTGACTTAAATATCGTTTCAAGTGACGAATTATAGATGTTAGTATTCCTATAAACTTGAAAGAGAGCACCAATTACTATTATGAGTGTTTGAAGGCAAAAACCAAGGCAACGAAATTTGTAGTTCTCGCAATGTATCAAAGAAAATGGATTGATCAAATACATTCACTTGACAAGAACTTAGGTTTATCTGCCAGCAATAATAATCCAAACTCCGTGAGGATTACCTGGGACGTCACATCATTATCCGCCACATTAATGCAAACTCCGAATCCTCGAAGAAACAGCTACTTTAAGAAGAAAGAAAAGGCTGATTGTAAATCTTCCGTATGTTCAGTTCTGTGGATTTAAACCGAAATCAGCGGTTTCAAAACCTACATTACACATTCGATGTTTTTCACTATATCAGTATTTTATCTCGACAACCTCGTACTGGAATTATTGGTTTAAGAGATACTAGATTCGAGCAAATACAGCATATTAGTATAACACTTCAAAAAACCTAGCTTCATCTTGTTATGTTTTCGTTGTTTAGTTCTATACCGAAACATGTTTATGTTTCTAAGGAAGGTTGAAAACTTGAAGAACAAAACAATAATTCTAGTGTGTACTGCTATTTAAAACCTGAAATTTATTATATATACCTATAAAAAAATCCCTGTCACAGTGTTTGACTGCGATGAACTCCGATACTACTCGAACGATTTTGATGATTATTTTTCATTTTGACTTATGCACTTAGGATATAGGATATGTTTTAACACAGCAACGCTTGGACGGGCCAGCTAGTGTTTCTATATATATTATTTACGTATGTTCATGTAAAGAATGTCAGTAAAAATGCCCTGTGAGCTTGTTGATTAAAACATCAAACGAGGATGAGCTGATCATTGAGAAAACCAAAGTATGAATTGATATCTTAAATACTAAAAATTTTAGAAATTAAATCGATTTTTACATTTAGCTAATTTTTCACCAAACCTGAAATAGTTCAGGCATCAATTTATAGTGAAAAATTCCCCATACTAAATTGTTAATTTTGGTAACTTAGATTTTCAGGAATAAATACTGTTTTCAATAAAAAAGAAATTTACAACATTCCTGTCTTATATGAAAATCAATGCGCAAGGGCATCTATGCAAAACATCGCTAATGATTCCTTACAACAAAGTTTTCGATCTACCTATGCCATTTGTCCAGTAAGGAAGATATTTTCTGCTTTCGAAACTAAATGGAGGTCGCACTGTAAGTAAAAAGTTAAAACCGATTTAGTATCACCGATCATTCATAAAGCCGCACATTAAAAATAATCTTTACCTCCGATGTTCTAGCGCGGGGTGGCAACGTCGCGCGACGCGATTATACGCTGCCAGTTTACAATACGCATTCAACTGTTCAGTTTGGACGCGGCACTGTTGAGTCTCCGTGGACTCTGAAGGGCGATGCGATGCTGTGACGTTACCACGCCTCTGATCTGGAAGCGACCAATGACAAAGCTAAATCCATAGCGTGCGGTACACGTTCACCAAGTCGCGTAAATATAGCCATCTCTTTCTAAGCGTGGTTACAAAAACATAACGAAAGAGACGGCGCATTCCTAAGGCTACAACTGTTAGTATAATAAATTTCGGGCATTTAATATTGGTATAACGGTTTCGAGTTGACATACAGTTTTCGACGTTAAAGGAAGCGGGTAAGAGTTTAAAATACTGAGCGTATAATAAAATTAAACTAAAGCTACTGAAACCGTCTTTGATGCAAGTTAATGTAAATACATCGCGTACCGTTTGTGGCTGGCATCGATTTTGCAGAGGACTCGAAACCAGCGAGAAGTTTTTCGTTCTTGTGGATGAAGGTTTAGAAAGACTCTGTTTTCCAAGTTTATTTTTCGTATTGAAGAGTTATTTTAACTTTAATGTTTATAGAGAAATATTATAAAAATATTTTTTTATTAACACTGTTTATTTATTTATTTATTTGTTTTAAGAGGTTAATAGCACAAATTAATAATTGATAGGAAATATAACTACTGTAAGCCAATTACAAACCTCCACAGTTAGTAACAAATTATGATGAAGTTACAAAAAAAGAAAACAAGCAAATAACAAAAAATCAGGCTTATACAGAGAAAAAAGAAAAATAACAAAGACAAATTTAATAAAATCAGAAAAACCAAAAACAAATATTAATAATTACAAGCTGAATTCCACTAAGGAGTACCACTAAAAATACAACTCGTGATACATTAAATCATCAAAGTAATTAACATTACTTAACCAACGTCCCATTATGATTATCGTTGACATAATAATGTTATAATAACTCTATAACATTATTATGTCTGATACAACATTTTGCTAAAGAAAGTAATAAATGACTTTGTATACCTATTTGAAGTGTTTTATTTTACGCCTAGGTTTAACACTGTTATTATGTGTAGATAATACCTTTGACTGTCATACCTTGTTGGATAGCTCAAAACACGCAGATATTTAATCCCATCTGCAACTGACCTAGACAGGTTTTTAAATATTCCTGAATAAAAATAAGTACTTTTAATGAATTTATTCCCTTTTTTTGTAAATTGTCAACTACGAGCAAGTTTATTCAGATAGAGTCAATATTGATGTTGATAATAATAAACAAACTTATCTCTTACATAAAACTGTATCTACTAACATAAACGCCTGTTTTCTCCTAAGTCGATCAAAAAATCAAATTTTCAACTGAAATTACTAAATACAATTAGCAGTTAATCTACTTTAATTTTAAAAACCCGGTACAAAACTTCATTGTGATGTGAAAACCTGCAACTATATTCACCTCGAACTATGAACTAATGCAGTATAAGTTTAGCTCACAGAAAAGAACAAAATGGAGTAGCTAATTTGCAAAGTTTTGTCATTTTAAATATGATTGTTAGCAGTAGGTACCTAATTCAAATCCTCGACCTAGATCCTGTTTTAAAGTCCCACCATAATTATAAAAGCATCGAATAAACACCAAAAAAAAAAAGAAATACGTATGGTATATATTTTCAAAAGTAGTCTTGTTCTGACTATATTATGCATTATTAGTTGTTTTTTTTGTTATTTACACTTAGTAGTAAAATTTTTAAATCTATGAAATTTCTTCTTCATCGATTGTTAGATCCTTGTAAAAGTATTACTTTCGATGTACCTAGAATATGAAGAGATGGCGCTGGCGTCAACAAACGCGAAAAATTCAACAGGTTTTTCAAGGTCCCCGTAGGTTGGTAGAGTACTCGTCCGAATAGCGAGAGGATTTGGATTGTGGTATTTTGTTTGAAGTGCCTACACTCATACCTGTTCACGATGACTTAATAGTCAATAATTGACACTAATACTTGCAACATATTTTAAAACAAAACATCATATGTAAAAAATTGGCGCTTCCCGCATCCGCCAAATGTCCCTATACGATTACATTTAACATTTACTGCAGGCAGAGTACCACAGATGACATTAAGTTACTTTTTTAATTGGCACTATTTTGGGACTCCAAATTGGCACTATTTTGGGAGGTTAATATGTAACAAGTTATGCAGTAGCCACCTCCCTACCATCTTTAGAGCATTCTCAGCGAGTACTCTAGTCTAATCCCAGTTTTTGCCATGAACGTAAATTACTGTGTCATCAGCCTATATTATTATTCTGCAGTTTGGAAGAGACAGCTGACACATCCCTTTTATGTAAATTATAAAAGGGTAGGGCCAAGCACACTACCCTGAGGAATACCGGAGGTAATTGACTTCTTACAACTCTTGACATGAGATAACTTTTAAACATATCAAATACCAAACCACTTATCTGACTGTATCAAAAGCCTTAGAAATATCCAAGAATAGGCATAAAGATTTTAGTTTATGGTTAAGATTTTGATCAATTGTACCTGTCAATCTAATACCGCGTCTTCGGTAAATTATCCTGCCTGAAGCCATATTGGTTAGATGAGATTACCTGTTTTAATTCGAGAAAGTTGATTAATCTTTTATTTAAAAAATCTAATACTGGGTTCTTCTTATAGCGCTTCCTATCTTTAAATTTAAATAAAACAAAGTGTGTCTGAGATATCATCGAAACTTTTTATTCTCTTGAAAGATCTATTGATGCCATTTTGTAAATAATATTACACCATATAAATGTCCGCCACGGTTTTCAATCACGGCGCATCCGAAGCCAATTTTACATGAATTTGACCGATGGCATGGGTGATGTTGGCTTTGAGGACCGCTGTGGTTTGTGGCTTATACATCTGCAACTTAAGAAAACCCCACAAGAAAAAGTCTAACGGGCTCAGTGGCCAGTTTACATCACCTCCACGAGACTGATATTGTCCCAAATTCGACAATTTTGTTTGTTCCCATACCCATTCATCCAGAAATGGACCTCATTGCTGAAGATGATTTTTCGATGAAAATAAGGGTCAGTTGCACACTGCTCCATAACCCATTCAGCGAACACACGTTGTTGTCTATAGTCGTTTACCTTCAGTTCATGGGGCAGTAGAATTTTGTACGGGTGCAGGCCCAAGTCATGACTCAAAATTCGCCAAGTAGTGATCTGCGAAAGGCCGAGTTCTTGTGAGCGACGTGAAATCGACTGCCTTGGATTCTCCTGCACACTCTCTTGCAGCTCGTCGACGTACGGGTGTTGGTCGATCGTTTACTGAACCAATGGACTCAAATTTATCCATCACATTGCGAATAGTCCTCTCGGTAGGACGTTTATGGCGACAGTAAAATGGGCAAAACGCTCGGTACGTTGCCTAAACAGAACACCTATTTAAATAAAACAATTTTATTATTTGTACGTGCAGTTGAATGCTATATGACAAAACAGACTGTGTCGTTCCAGTATCTACAGTTCTGCCGATTGACATGACAATTGAGGTGAAAATGTGCTTTTTCCGAGAAAATGATGTTATTGAGCCTGGTGAACTTATCGAGCACCTACCTCATTAGCAAACTGAAGCGTTTTAACATTGTCGTCGGGTTTTAGTTCCTACACGATTTGGATCTTGTATGGGTGTAGGTGTAAATTTTTATGAAGTTTGCAACATAGAATAGTTCTGGACAAGTTAAACACACTAGATCGCTTACGAGTGGAAAGTTCAGCTTCCTCTTGAACGGACGTAAGCACGCGCTGCACGTTTTCAGGTTTTCTGGATGTTTTAGACCTTCCAGATCTTGGCTTACCGCATGTTGAATCTGTTGCTTCAAACTTTTCCACCCAGCTCTTCATCATTTGACTCTTTGGAGCATAATTTACACGCTCTATATTGTAGTGTTGACAATATTTTCGTCGCACAATTACGATAGGATCTTGATTACTATAGTATTCGCGCGTGTGTTGTGTACGTACGTTATGTAACGTTGAACGACGCCATTGCACTGAATATCCCCGAGCCCCTCTATCAATTGGTGCCCCCCGCACCCCGCTTAGCCATCTCTTAATAGAGTTATGTCTCTTTCAAAGTCTACCAAAATTATAGTCCACCCTGTATTTAAGGGCTTCTATGGTCTGGCTGTTATATAATACCTCAAATGTCTAAGATAGGCTTTATCAATTTTCAACTTTAAAGTTTTATTTGAATTATATCTATAACCTATTTGGTTTGATAGAAATAAAAATACAAAAATTCTGTATAAGTGCACATGGTTTAATTTGGTACAGACCACATCTCTCAAATTTGATTACTACATAGTATGTTATTTCATTGATCATATTTATGCAAACCATGTTTTCCCTTACATAATATAAAACAACACTTGAAAGAATAAATTAATCCTTAAATGGGTCGGACACGCTTCAGTGGCCAAGCTTAACTACGTTAATGAATATTTTTTGGACTTCTGTTATTTCCATGGTTGTTCAGGAGACAACAAAGCAACAACCCATATAAAATAATATGAACAGATATGCATGTTCATATGTTGCCTATAAAATCCATTCTGATACTAACAACTATACTGTTCCTAAATCACTTCAGAGCTGGCGATGGATTTGTCATAATTAGAGTAATACTCACTACTCATGTGTTCGGACAATAAGACCGTAAAGTCCGTATTCAAATCGTCTAAATTCTCAGATATTAAAAACAACAAAATAAATCTATGAGTCATAACTCAAGTAAAGATAACAATCTAGCAATTACATTCTTCATGAAGATGAAAAAATCGAACAGTAAAAAGCTTAAATAACCAAGGAACATTACTTTAATATTTTAGTATTCACCTTGAATAATTTACAAAAAAATCTCGTAAGGTAGGATTCGACGTTACTTTTTTCTGGCTAACTGACTAGACAGTAGACACCAAGACCACTAAACATATATTTTTTTTACACATTTTAATCTATGTCAAGTAACATAAGTTAACTTACACCTTATATTTCTTATGCGATTTTATAATGTTACATTGGCAAGAAAAAGCTTCATCTAGACTCACTTCAATAAGTTTGAGTTCTTAAAGAATAGTTTTGCAGTTATATTAAATTTAGATTTATAGGTTTTTCAAAAGTTTACAAACATGTTTATATTAAATCTTATAAAATTTGAGGTTAAAACTTTGAATTGCAAGCTTTATGCTTATTTACATATATTCACAACCAAGGGCCCCCCGGCAATGACATTTTTTAGATCGTTTTTCCCGCGCTTGTTTTGTCATACTCACTACTATGAAGTGTGTGGGGAAATACCCGCAAGAGAGCCGCCTTTATAGGTAGTCAAATAAATAAACAAATTTCAACAAGCATTTTTATTTTCAATACTTAAAATATTTAATTCCATTTTTGTTTTAAAATCAACTTTTGAGTATATTCAGGAAAACAGTTGATAACGTCTCCCGTATAAGAATCGCCCATACTATTTACAAGTTATGTACACTGAGTAAACTAAGCACATTTAATCGTTGTTCAATAACTGTAGATCTCAACCACGTTTGTAATATTTTTTTATTAACTTCACCTGTATGTTTGCATGTTTTGATGTTTGTTTATAACGAAACCTTCAAACGCGATTTTCGTCCACTTCAAAACGTCAGATTTATTTAAAATTTTACACACTTATCAGAGACCGATGACAATTTAACAATTAAAAAATAATAATTGAAGAGGATTCAAAAATAATCTCATTACAATGAACTAAAAAAATATGATCAATGACGTGAATTATGAAAAAGTCACTCTTCTAGAGTAGGTCGAACGAAATAATTTAAATTAATTATATGTAGTTTAAAAAGGCTAAAAAACAAGCTTTTGTAAGAAAAGAACCTAAACAGTAAAAAATAAGTTTCGACATACCTTTTAAGTGATTAACGAGAAAATAAATGTCAGTGTAAGAAAAGCGTGAGATGCTTTGCACGACATTCTTCTTAAACTGACTCTGCATTTCGAAAAAAAATGGTAAGGTGTCTTTGTAATAAATAATAAAATAAAAAAAATTGGTTGTCTATAAAGTCGGTTTACGGACAATAATTTAACGTAATAACGTCATAAGAAAACATTGATGAAAATTTGCATATTTTTATGAATTGAATTTAATTAGAATCACTGAGTTAATTACCTATTTGCTACAACAATTGCGGGTTGTTGTAATAAATAATGGAAATAACAGTGAAAAACTTCACTTTTTAAACAGGTGACCAAACAGTTCACGTGTAGGTTGTGCGCTGCCGCTATCTCTCTTCTACTCGGACGCATTGGCCGATGGAGTGGAAAAGAGATAGATGCGTCACTAGCCGAACGCTTAAGCCGATAGTGCGTCTCTATCGCTTGTTCCGCGCTCTCGCTTGCACGCTCGGCTCACGCAGAACGTGACAATGAAGTATGCCTTTTCGTGCGTGCAGCAGGCGTTCATCGATTTATAATACGTTATTATGTCAAAAAATACAACAATCGATTCCGAGTACCCCACGCTTTTCTTATAATGACATTAATTTTCTCGTTAATTACTTAATTGTAACAATGAAACTTATAAATTATTATAATAGAAAAATACTAGAAAAAATCGACTCGGGTCACAAGTGAATCTCAGGCGGGAACCTTTGGAAATCCGGTCCAATGCTCTCCCAATTGAGCTACCGAGCCTTGCGAACACTCGTCGAAATTTTCTAGTATATTCCTGATTTTACGCTGTAGGCCAGCGTTGTTTCATCAATGAGAGGAACATCCTCTCGTATTCGAAAGAAACATTTTTACAAATGTTTGGTCAATCGATTAAGATGAAACAGCCATGTTAGATCTATAATTTTTTTTTTATATATTTTATGCATTTTCAATGCGATCTTATAAGATAAATTATTATAATAGAAAAATACTAGAAAAAATCGACTCGGGTCACAAGTTCCCGCCTGAGATTCACTTGTGACCCGAGTCGATTTTTTCTAGTATTTTTCTATTATAATAATTTATCTTATAAGATCGCATTGAAAATGCATAAAATATATAAAAAAAAATTATAGAATGAAACTTATTTTTTAATAACCATAAAAGCGTGTTTTTTTAGTTTTTTTAACTATATTTTTTTAATAATCAATACAATAACATGTTAAGTAAACGCAAACCCCTCGCAACTTCTATCCACTTACGCCCCGCGAGCGCCAAGCATAGGTAGATACGAACGCTCGGCGGAATTCGGTAAGCTAATGGTCTCAGCATACGTGACGTATTATTTCTCATAGAATGGGACTATTTCTTGACATCGTTGCGTGTAAAAACATAGGAACAAAATGTATCTGCTTTTAAACCTTTTTAAAACTTTTTATTTAACTCATTTCTGGTACCTGGAGAGAAAACAGATATATAATATAGGTATGTATAATATAGCTCGGTGAAGTCTAGAAGTGAGGAAAAAAAATGGATATAAAATTGGCTTTTATTATCCAACAGTTATTATCTCTTTTTTTGCCGTGTAGGATGTAATGGTCTTCTTATTTTGTTATAAGGTCTTCTTCATCTAATGCTATGACAATCATTGATAATTCTTAAGTAGAAAAATTAAGAATATTGAGCTAAAACTTGGTCCAGCACTAGCACGTCTATCGTTTGACACCGTCACTGTAAAGTTTTAAAACTACGTTCACGTTATGAACGGTGCATGTCACATTTCCTTCCGTCCGAAGAATTAACCCGTTACGTATGCTGAGACCTTAAGATTACTGATCTTCGTCCGTCGTCGGCGACGCTACGACGCTGCTACCGTGGGGCGGCTTCTGAGGTTATTTTAAAGTTGATGCAAAGTAAATATTTTTAAGCATACAATCTCCAGGGGGAGCAGCTGCCCTCTCCTCACTCACTACCTATATAAAATTTCATAAGAATCAGTTTCCTTATATTGAAGTTTTTGAGCTTAAAAGTTTGTACGAAACATGATGAGTCATTAACGCTTTTAAAAAGAAGTAAAAAGATAAAATATTTGAAGTTAGTAAATTCAACATGTTTTGAATAATAATAAACTGTTAATCTTAAGACCCGTATGTCAGAATCCCGAAAATAGACACCATTGCTTTCATCTCATTATACCGTGACAATTATATCTTTGCTGATTGACGATGTCAGTTTTGCTCCCTAACGCGACGAAGTAAGGCCTAAATTACGCTGACAAATTATATTTAGTTAAAGAATAACATCAATTTGGGTGAGTAACGCGCACTCATTAAAAATGATGATACGAATGTGTAGGAAGTAAAAATTTTCTGGAAAACTAATATTGAATTACGCTTTTCCTGGAGTTTCTCAAGTTGATTTGTATTTTTTTCGTTTAGAACTAATTAAAATGTCCTTTATTTACCATAAATAAATATTACTAGCAATCATCATCAACAACATCTCAGCCGTACGAGGATAGAAGCCGCCTCTAAAAATGGGGGATTTTGTCATAATCGCCACGCCACTAATAAGTCTGTAGTGCAGTGCTATGAACATGGTTTGGAATGCCTCAAGTACTACATTACATCCAATAAACCACGTTTTTTTCTAAAGAATAATATTTGTTCCAAGAGTGCTACGCGAGGCTATTGAGATCAGGAAACATCGTATTTACAATAGATTTGAACAGGTTAGAGCGTTCCACCTGCTTGAGATCCCATAATTAATAAAATATTTTAATATCTCAAACAAAGATTAGCATTACGAAACGTAGTGATTATAAAAATAAATAAATTCAAGATGGAAGTTGGTCTGTCCGAGCTAATCCCAAACTCCGAATTGGTAGTAGTTTCAGTTGAATACAGTAGTCGTCAATTAATAAAATAACTATATAAACTGCAATGTCGACATTTTATTTTATTGTATAATTTGAGTAGTTAGGAACGAGCCTGATAAAATATTGAAAGATAGAAGCACAGGTATGACGATCATTACCTCAGAAATCCTGTGATCACGGCACCTGTGATGAAATATAAAAAGAGAATAAATCGTCGTGGATTCAACAAATATATATAAAAGATGAAACTCATTAATGATCGATATATGAGTTGATATATTTATATATTTGGCAGTCTGAACCGAATGCTAAAAACTCATGACTATTCACAATTTATACAAATCAATAGAAAAATGTTACAATAAAAAATATAAAAGAAAACAATTTAATTTTTTCGAATGTTTCGGTGCCATTAGCGTATAAAGTGTGTATAATAGAACAGAAGCCAAGACATAAGTTTTCATGCCAAGTGGGTTTGATAAACAAAATTGCCGCATTAAGAAAACTGAATTGTTAGTATGAGCCCAAGACCAAAAGCGAGTTTTCCATTGCCGTATAAGCGCAACGAAAAATAAAGCATTAATGATGCGCAAAAACGTCACGTCCCTTATTTGCGCACTGTCAAGGGACGCCAATCATGCTTTATGCAGGCATCTTCCTTCGAATAAAAGTGAACGATTCTATTATCATTACCAGCCTATCCACTGTAGGCCCCAAGTCCGGAGAAGAACGAGATAGTTCTTCTCTCGGGTATGAATTCGTATTTTAAACACCCTACAAAAGGTGTTTAAAATCTCCGAACTGGTTCCGAATTAAAAGGTGTTTAAAATCCGAAAACATACCCGACCCTTAACCATCACGAATCGAGCTCCTGAGTTTTCTTCTTCCTTAACCATTCTTCTGATTGTAAAAAAAATATGGTGGGTTGATCTGCGTCCGAAGAAAAAAACCACACACACGAAAAAATTTTTGCGAGGTTTCTTGGTCAAAACATGCACGAGCAGGATAGTTTTTATATACCGTCTTACCGACCACTGTAAAAATTAGTATCAAAATGTATTTGAGCACCAAGAATATTTTTAAATTGTCAACTTTGCTTTAACTCGGCACCAAATAGGGGCAGGGCAATGTCTATTATCTATTAAGTTTCGCTAGTATACATATGTATAAAGTTATATATTACGATAGTGTGACGCTTATAAATACGCGCGGTGTTTGGGCGTACGCACGTATGTCTATAGAAAGGAATATTCTTTATCTACTCTGATACTATAATACAAAGATTCTAAAACTGAAAACAAAATGCTTATGACAAACATTACGTACAGGCCAAAAATAATAAAAAAAAAAGTTTAATTACGATACAGGTCTTGTATGGACACCTGTATCATAATATAACTTTTTAATCATAACGATACACCTATACAACCTCCAGCTGGACCAAGGAGATTGAACCTCTACTTTAAAAAGGTTTCAATGAACGAGTCCGCGACGACGCAACACGCATTCACAATCGATGTTTGCACCTTGGCGCCAACATTTGACATTTAAAAAATCTTTTCAATATTTAAACAAAGTTTGGTTTTGTTTGCAACATTGTTTTACGTAATATAGTATGAGAGTAGATAAAGTAGTGTATGACACTGTACATAACTTGGTCTTATAACACTCGTGTGATACTATAAAAAAACTCGCCTATGGCTCGTTTTTTTAAAACACACTCATGTTATAAGAACCCTTATTATGCAACAGTATCATAAACTACTATTATGGGTCTACATTCATCATTAAAACATTAGTATATCAGAATCTCCAACTCTATTACAACTTACGGGTACAAACGATGCGACTACCGTAATATATTATACATTTTCGCATATGCTTGGTACGTTAGATCTGTTATTCTTACGTTAATGTCAACTGTATGCTTGTATATTGATAACGTTCATAATCTACAATTAAATATAAAGTTAATATTAAAATCTGGTGATGTCTATGAAATAAATATATATCATAACAAAAAACTTCTTTTCATACTATGTAGATTACTTTATAAGTGCTTTAAATGGCATAAAAAATAAAATGAAAAAAATTGGCAACCCTACCTATCCTTTGACTGACTTGGAGTTTTTAATATATTACTCGCGAAATGATTATCACTCTTGGCACCTCCCCCAAAGGAAACAATTTCTTCTTTAAGAGACTATTTTGTTTCCCAACCACATACTAAAGCAGTTACCAGTTGTACTCAAGCAATACCATTTGCGGTGAATTTACGTGTCTCAACTCACTATAGTGATCACATTTAGCATAAAATGGATCTAGTTTCTGGCGATTAAGGTTATTTTACTACTTTGTTTGAAAGTATATCTCAAAATAAATTTATTGTTGCAGACAACTCAGTAATTATTCTTCTTCGTATTGAGGTACACTGATCATAAATAATTTACTTGATCTATTGATTCATAAATTTAATCTCGTTCATCTCAGCTGTAGGACATCCACAAAAAAATTTCATGTAAAATCAAAAAATTATCAGATTTCATGTAAAGCCAAGGTTTTTATAAAATATGCCTGTAAAAAACAACCACGCCCCTAAGCCCTCAGGTTGTTTTTTAAGGGCGTATATTATATCTTATAGAATGTGAGTGAATAAAATTAAATACATCAATAGCCGAGGATCTCACTCTACACACTCTTATTTTACAAGCTCTAACTTCACAAACTGTACATCTTAGTTATGACTTGGCCGTTTCCATATCGTCACATAGGCGTAAGGTGTAAGATTTATTCACTGTCTTTTCTGTTATACAATTCTTGTAGTAACAAAACGGCCAAGCCACATATTTTGACTAAGATGTAGAGCCTATAAAAAAAAATTTGGAATTTGATTGGGCACCCGTTTCAACAATTGTGAAAAAAATGTCGGACTCTTAGATAAAAATGCAATTGTCTCGCTGAATAATGAAGCTAGGATAAAGAAAATACTACCGTAAAGCTGAGAAAATAAAAAATCCACAAAGAATATTTGGATCTCTGTAACTCAAAAATCAATCGTAATTTACAAAAACAGCAGGCCACTCTTAAATTGAATATGGCAGCAATTGCTACCGTGGACTGACAAGTGGTTAGGTACGATGCAGTTCTTTAATAGTGAGATGACAAAACTATAAATTATGACTAAATCCTAATTATATTATGAAAATACTTTGTGTGTGTGTTTGTTACCTAAAACTTAAAAAAACTGTTATAAGAATAACAGTTTTTATAACTTTTTATAATACAGTAATGCGTAGCCGGGTCAGCTAGTCTATACTAATATTATAAAAAAGTAAAGTTTGTGTGTTTGTATATTTGTTAAATTGTAAGGGGTAATCTCGGGATCTACTGAACCGATTTTAAAAATTCTTTCACCAATAGAAAGGCACATTATTGCTGAGTGTCATAGGCTATATTGAATGCTAGAAAAAATTTAAAGAATTTTGTCCAGCCGTGCGAAGCCGGGACGGGCCGCTAGTATTATATAATCATGTAACATCATTACAATTGCATATTTTTGACTGTTTTTATTTTTTGCAAAAGATATATTATTTTTACAATCATTTTATCATTAAGTATTCCTAAAATAGGCAGCCGCGTGTTCCTTTGGCGAGAACTGAACCCGCAACTTGAGCCGTACATCGGCACGCGCCCTTTGATCCACCTCCCTTTGAAACGTGACGCCGCCTGTGTCGACATGTCTTGGGGCAGATTAGTTTCATATGCTGGGGGATTTTGCTGTAGATATTTGAGTGGTGGAAATATACGTGACTTTTATGTGTTTATCGCAAAACTTTTGTTCTTCTTGTAGGCTAATCACATAAAAATAATAGTATTTGGGAATTTAATTACATGGTTACATCTTTATTGCAAAAAAAAAATGTTTTTTCTTTGTGGGCTATTAAATCTAAAAAGCTGAAGAAGAGGACTGGCACTATGAAAGCGACAATTTGTATAAAATGTTGGCCATAGTATTACCTGTGACCTGTACACCCTTAAGTCGTTCGAAGAACAATAATCAAAAATAAAAAAGAATAAACTTTATTAATAAACCTTGTACCAAACACAAGGTGAACAATTATAATAAGTTGCATAAATAGAATGGGTACGATACACGTTCAGTTTTAAACTTTTGTAGGTACTACTATACTATGTAATTTGTCACAAACAAGTTTAATGTCAGTCAATTATTATCACTCGTTATAACTGAAAAAATGTTTTCAAATACAGTGTATGAACCGACGCAGTGAGCAAATTTTGTAGATTGTAAAACAAAATATTGTGGCATACGTCACACTATGAATATTTTTGGAGACATAAGTCTTCACTGGTTTATAATAATGGGCAGCTTATAGATAGCTAATAGCACTTAATTGTAATTCAAATATTTTATATTTCACAAACATCAAGATCAAGACAAAAAACGAAAAATATATTTTCTCACTGGACTTATACGTAATATACTGTACGGCATATTCTGTTGGAAAAAGAAGCAATTTTATAGTTAAAGTCCTAAAACAAAACAAAAATATTATTATCCTTTTATAATGAATAGTCACATTTCTCTAAGATGAAGTTTGTCTCTCCTTTCATCCGGAACACTATTTTGTTAACTGTAATATAAACTCAACATTAAAGGGTATCTTTTATACAATCTACTGCATCCCTTTGCCTTGGCATTTGCTGCGAATCTACATAAATAAATAACCATTGATTGCCGTGCTGTAATACGAGGTGAATACAAATTCACTCCTTCAAGATACAGACCGTAATCAAAAGCAGTTATTCTCAAATCGCTCGATAGGAAACAGTATGAAATTGCTCGCATCAAGTACCAAATGATTTTGTTGTCATAAGTACAGAATACTTAGTTGTTATTCAAAGTCCTACAAATGCAAGGAAACCCGGTGACCCTTTCACTCAATAACCTTAAAACGGAAGTGATAAAAATGCATTGTAGTAAATATTGTATCTATAAACTGTAAATATAAACAGTGAATTCTATACTCATTTTATTTATTATAGACGACATATAATAAACTGAGTTTCTTATACACAAAAAAACTGTTGAGTCTCTTTAAATTGAATCGTTGACCATTCATCGAATTATAAAACTGAGCTTACAACTTAAATTGTTACATGTTAAGTTAAGTTTCTTACACATGCTGAGTTGATTTTATAATTTGTATATTGATTTCAGTCTATAATTACAACACACCATTGCATATTTCCGATAACTTTAATTATTGCCAAGGCTTCAATCTTATTTTGGACTTCATTAAATTTGGTCAAAAATGTCGGTTAATCATTAGTCCTCTTCTCGACATAGCAATTTTTAACAGTCGAAATTACGATTCATCATTTTTTTCTATCGATTCATGAGTAAAACTATTCACCGGTTTACGACCACTTTACAGACCGTTATTTCTTTTTCATTGTACGCGTTTCATATTAATTGACATGTAACTTTTTGCGTCGCCCATATTGATACGCGCCAATTTACAGTTTCATATTATATTCAGAGTGTTAAAGTTTTGTACTTAAAATTACTGACAATTACTGAAAGAGGTAGTAAAAGCATTTTTATTATCTGCTTTTTTAAATTTAATATTAGTATCCGAAGTTTACAAATTATCCAGAAGCAAGAATGACTGTAAATCGACTATAATATCATTAACCATTATGAATCGGTAAAAAGTTGAAACAACCAGAGAGATGTTTGCTTGTTTCGATTTATTAAACAACTCTTGATATATAATGGAAAATAATAAGATAGCTTGAAATTAATCCCTTTTAAATCGGATCTTACACGCATGTTACGTCAGCACTCAGAATCATCAGCCAATTTTCACGTGCATTATTATGCGCATATTCCTATTCAAGAAATGAATTAAGGGAATAGTAACTTCTGTTTGTGTAATTATTTTGGAATCAACACTATATTTTGAAGGTATTGATATTAAAAAAAACAGTTACAATATTGAATGCAACATTTTTATTGTTTGTTTCCCTACGCAGGATTAAGGATTTTTGTACTTTCTAGCTTTTTATTATAACATTTTTTTCTTACTTCACTTTGCTTTACATGCCTTGATAACTGCCAATAAAACACACAACATTTTTACGAAGGTTTATGATGTATTTACTAAAATATTTTGAAAATTGTTAGGAACAAACCTTTTCAGATAATACCCGCTAGCATTTAATTGGTAAGAAGCCATCAATGTTTTTTTTCATCACCCTGTATAATTTTTCACTGTTTGGTCACAAGCCTCTCCTTTCCTATAGATGAATACTGGCAAGGAAAAAAATGTACAATTGTTACTACATATAATACCGTAAGAGTTATTTATTCTTTAATAATCACCTAGATTGTGAAGATATTTATATAACTAAGGATATCTCCACTAGCTGATGTCCGCGTCTTCGTGCACGTTAATTACTTTTTCATTACGCACTCCTTTTTAAAATTTAAAAAATCAGTTGTCGTCCTTCATATTTTCAGTCTTTGCATGGCCCCATGACTTATACAATACACTAAGAATTCAGAAAATATGAACAAAAGTCTATAACACAATTCTACAGAACACAACATTAAAAATTAAATTCAAAAGATACAGAAACTTTTGTAATGATTTAGTCATAAAAGCGAAAAGGTATTTTTATTGCATTAAACTTAAAAAGGCGTAAAAACATGCCAAGCGTTTATCAGGTAATATTATGGAAATGACCATCATAATGGAACCCAAAAGCACCACTCACCGTCTTCTATAGACTAAGGAGACACCTGTTGAATTGATAAAGTACGTGGATTCTGTCTTTGTAAATATTATTCAAAACCTTAACATATATCCTAGCCGTGCTTCACCTAAATCCTCGTACTTTGAAATACCAATTAAGAAGAGGTTTACCGTTCCATAATGCCTTTTGAGAGTGACTGTGCTATAGTCTAAGAAGAAATATCGAAGAGCTTTTAAAAACGAACCAACAGCCCAACATCTCTTTACTTACCCATATTTGTAACATGAGTATAAGACGTGGCATGTTCCCTGGGGCTTTTAAAAAGGCTTTAACCACCCAGTTTTCACAGCAAGAAATAAAAACGAAGTTTTAAACTGGCTTATCTCAGGCCTTTCGACTGTTTTCAAGGAGCTGAAGCAAATTTTAAATTAACAGCCTACTCACTCACCTTAATAACCAAGTAAGGAGAGGCGGTACAGTTTTCGTTTTCGTTACAAGCAACCTACATCTAATGCTGTAAATCACCCGACCTGTTTCGTTGTCAATAAAATGTACAGGAGGAAGTGAAAATTTTCCTTGAACAAGCAAGAGCATTTGACACGCTCTTCATTTTAGTGCCGATCAATAAATCTTACGATTTGTGCATAAGTGATAACCAACTATCCCTGATCAAATGAACAGATTTCTGTAGTGTCTCTAGCTCACATCTTCCTATTCCATATGGGGTGCCCCAGCGTTGTGTCTTGGGGAACCCCAAGTACTCCTTTCTCACCTTTACCAGCGAACTCGTT
This sequence comes from Calamotropha paludella, assembly GCA_927399485.1. NCBI lineage: Eukaryota > Metazoa > Arthropoda > Insecta > Lepidoptera > Crambidae > Calamotropha > Calamotropha paludella. The sequence continues at coordinate 22,339,639 of OV656803.1, read as the reverse complement.
GTTCTAAAGGCCATGGCTTTTGCAGATCATACTGCTCGAGATTTTGCAGCCGATTCTTGGCATGAAGTCTCTACCCCCAAAGGGATTTTTTATGGACGCCAACTGGCTTTCTTTGAATCTCCTAACATTAAACGCAATAAGTGACCTATGCTTTCGTAATTTCCCGGATCACAACATTGAACCTCTGACCATCGTAGTACATAATACCTAACTATGATAGAGATACATACTCTAGCTTCTGTCCAAAACTACTTAAAAAATATTTTTTTAAATATCTAGTTGTCCATAGAGACTAAAGACTCTGACTCAGAGACCTTATAGCTAGTTATAAAATATATAAAACTTATTTTATATTTTATAAATTAAGATGTCATCATTGTCCTCATGTCCCTAAAATGATATACACTCATTTGCAAAAAAAAACGGGCGGTTTTGATTTTCATTGATGTTTAAAAAGATACAATACAAAAAAGGTTTCAATCGTTTGTACACGTTACTGGCCGGTTTTAAAAATCCCGTGGTATTTAAAAAAGTACGTTCTAAATTCAAATTTTCATTTGATGCTCATTTTTACAGAAAACCCCTTTTTATCCATTGCGTTATAATGTATACGTAGTACATTATAACTCAATGTTTTTATCCTACATTTTTGGGCGAAGTTCCAGAAGTTAACATCGACTTTCATAACTTTTATTCAATTTTCATTTATTAATTTCATAACCTTGACTGTCAAAGCTTTATTTATTGCTGTTTGGCTGTTTCAAAAATGGTAGATAAAGTGGTAAAAGCTACCAAAATTATCGCGCTGCTTGAAGAGGGTTGCAGCCAATGCTTCATGGCTAGGAGGCTAAATGTTAGTCGCTCGACGGTCCAAAAGACCTGGCAGCGATATCAGGAGACTGGTTCCGTCGAGAGAAGGCCTGGTTCTGGAAGAAAACCATTTACCCAACCACGGGATGATCGTTTTCTTGTCGCGCATTGAGAAATCGCAAATCTTCGCATGTGGATCTTAAGAACAACCTCCAAGAAGTAAGAAATGTGCATATTAGTCTATGGACGGTCAGGAGATGGCTTCTCGCTGCCAATATACGCAGTCACCGCCCGGCCCGCGGCCCCAAATTACTCCGTGAGCACCGACACAGGCTTAGGTTCGCTAGAAATTGTGAATCATGGACTCAAGAAGATTGGAATAGGGTTTTGTTCTCTGATGAAGCCAGGATATCTCTGTTCGGTGAAGATCGACGTCGGCGAGTGCTAAGAAGACAAGGAGAACGCTTTGCAGAGGCATGTTTCGAAGAAATCACACCTTATGGTGGGGGCTCTGTTATGTTTTGGGCAGGAATAAATTCAATGGATCATACAGAGTTAGTCTTCATTGAGAACGGCTCACTGACTGGGCATCGATACATAACGGAAGTTCTAATTCCTCATGCACAACCCACATTGGCCGCTCTAGGTGAAGACTCGATTTTTATGGACGACAATGCTGGCGCCCACCGATCTCGCGATGTTAAAGCGTATGTGCAAGAGGTCGGCATTCGTAGTTTGGATTGGCCAGCTCGAAGTCCCGACCTCAATCCCATAGAGCATGGCTGGGACGTTCTGAAACGGCGTGTGAGATCAGTACAACCGGCTCCGCAGACCATCAGAGAGCTGAAGAATGTGATTACTGCGGAGTGGGAACGTATTCCGCAAGCAAGTATCCGGGATATACTCGCTAGCATGCCCAGACGAATTCAAGCTGTGATTTTAGCTAGAGGGGGTCCCACTCGATACTAAACATTTATCTGCTTTTACTTTATTAAAGAAAAACAAATAAAAAAACTTTTTTATTTTTACTTCATGAGCATATGCACTACTAGCGAACATACACTACTAGTGAGGTTTCGCATTATTTTCCATAAATTGTATTAAAATTTTATGAAATACTGGTGAAAACGATTTTCTTATTAATTTACCAAATTGTGAGGATAAAACTACCTATAATTATCTAACAAAGCAATATTAACATTTGAAATGGTTCATTGCTTAGGTGCCCGTTTTTTTTGCAAATGAGTTTATTTGGCCCTTTGCCAGCCCTTAAGTGGTGCGGCCAAAATACATTGAATACAGAATTCGTATATAAATTGGCTTCCTAGAACCACACCCAATAAACTGACATATTACTATTAACTGTAATTTGAAATAAGTCTGAGTCTGAATATCTACTGAATTCTGTTTCGTTAGTTGCCATACTACCTTTTAATTCTGCCATTAGGTACCCATTATTCCTCGAAGTAAATAACCCAATGTCAGTTATCAGACAGAAAATTCGTATTTCATATAAATATGAGTTGCGCACGGTGTGATCAAATCACAAAAAAAAATATTTTTTAACATACTTGTTTAATTATTAATATTACTTTATTATTTTATTAACTATTATAATCTTAATATATATAAATTACGTGTCACGTTGTTTGTCCGCGATGGACTCCTAAACTACTTAACCGATTTTAATCAAATTTGTACACCGTGTGCAGTGTGATCAAACTTGAAGGATAGGTTTTATTTTAATTTATAACACAGCAACGCGTGGCTGGGTCAGCTAGTATACATGTATTCATTTCAAGGCATTATTCTATGCATGCAGGCGGACGGCAAGACCAAATTACCTTCAAATGACATTTTCTTACAATACAATATCAATGAAACAAACTCGAAATATTGAACAAACTGAGTGTTTCAGTGTGTACTGCAAGAATATACTTTTAGTAGTTTAGGAGATTATCGTGTACAGACAAGCCGACAAAAAATATTTTTTAGTCTTTTTTTTCCTCTTTTTGTCGCCTTCACTCATTTTTGTTAAATTTAATCAAGAGTGCAAACACGTTTTTTACTGCTTTATTATATGTATAGAAAATATATTTTCAAATACTGACATCATTTTGGCATTAATCACATCTGACGAACATCTGGAAAAATACAAACCATAACAAAATATAACAGTTCCAAAGATCCTCCAAAGACAATGTACAACAGACAAGTATTATTACGGTGCTAACTGGTTGCCGTGAGCTCATATTTAACACTTCATCCAACCAATAACAATTTATAAGACAAAAAACTCTTTGTATATCGACACCTGCGTTTTAGGGCTAAATTGTCAATTTTTCACACCTAAAACTAAGCAGCTTTGCCGGGTGTAAATTTTAGAAATATATTCATCTTTTTGGGAACTTTCGTATCTACATGCCTAAGTTAGAAACTATTAATAGAAACATATTTTAAGTACTAACGACCTTCCTCTTAATTGTTCATGGGTGACAAAATTTTAAATAAACACGTATTGATGAGATTAAAAATAAACTTGGTATTTGGTAAAATTTTCCATTATTAAATTTGGATGAAATTGTTTTGTCCTAGTGATGAAATGAAACAACGCTTGTTTAAGTATATTTAACCCTGACATTCCATTATACGCATAAATAAAAACTGATTCATTTCAAAAGGGAAGAAAAAGCAAACATCTTAAAAATGTTCTCTTCTTCTTAAGCATTAAAAAATTTCAAATCTTAAAACCCAGATCAAGTTTGTGCTTCATGAAATTACTGCGTTGTTTGTTTGTTATCGCATATAACCCAACTACATTTAAAGTTTTTGTGGATCTTCGCAGATAATGTTCATAGCGGGCAGTTAATAATGTAAACGTAATTTTAATTATTTATACGTTACATAATAATTTTACTATGTGACAAATAAATACAAAATAGTGACGGTTTAAAATATATCTATAGATTATTATTATAAAAATAACATTTACAATAAAAAATATAAAAGTTTTATAGGTAACTAGCTTTAATTAATTAGTTTTCACGAAGGCTCTCTCGCTACAACCATCCCTTACTAAGCATAATATTAATAAGTCACAATATATATTTGCAGTTAAAATTACATTTTCATTCCTAGACTCGTGCCGCAAGACTGGTTAACGTTAATAGAAGTTGAAGTTAGAGTGAATGTTATGTCACCGTAACGTAGCACGTACAAAATGATACATTTTAAAATAAAAAATAAAACAAGTAAAACCAATATTTAATAATAAATAAAAAAGTATAAACAAAAACAAAAATAAATTAAAACTTGTGATATATTTACTGACCCAATTACATCACAATTTGAAATGTTAACACTAATTGCAAAAAAAAACAAAATCAACAAATGAAATAAATGGAATATAAATTGTCCTTGACAATGTGCGACTACTTGTACCGTGAATTTATTCTTTTGTATTCGCGACCGGTCAACACGTTAGCTGCGTCAGATTAAACTGAAGTAAAGAGTACGTTCTCAAATAATAGACATCAAATGTCTGTTTTTCCTAATTGTAAATTACCATTTTATTAAATTAGATCAGTATCGTATCATATTATTGTATTGTATAGGTATTTTGAAGCCTGATTGAGGTTTCACGGTTGGGAGATTTCCTGCTGGACATTCACATCTCGTTTTTATCATCTGGAGTCTGGCAACTGAAATATCACGCATAGAAGCACGACATATTGTACCTTGCACTCTTGTCTCTCTCACTATGGGTGCTCACTTGTAGCTTTTTTACTAACCGATGCCGACCCACCAAGATTTCCGAACACCACAGATACAGGAAAGTGCCGATCTGCGAAGCACTAATTAAGGAGATTTACCCAACGACCCTGTCCCTACTTTAAACAACTGCCCCATCTTAAAGCTATTCGACAGAATTGTTTATTTCGTTCTCGTTGTTCCGCGTCTTAGCTTAATCAAATATAACTTATAAAATAACTTGTAAAATATAAACCTTAAAAGAAAGTTTAATAGTCTTTTACATTTATATACCAGCTTTATTCTTAAATTCTTATAAAAAATAGACTGCGATTATTTAAACCATCGGGTTTAAATAATAGAACGCAATTATTTCTGATAGGTACTACACGTAAGAAATCCATTCGAGTGCCGCCCCGTCTCAAAAGGCCCTTTACAGTATTTGGAGCGAGTAATAACTTCATAAACGTTTATTTTACCTTTTCTGATTTACAGAAACAAAGCAGAGGATCCGTTTATTCCTCTTAATTATACAAGAGTCTTTCAAGCTAATTGCAAGAATATTAAACATTATGATCGAGTACCGATTACTATCGCCACAGTTAAGTTCAAAATTTTCTCTTGATACACTATTGTTAGATAATCTAGCAGTTAGTCTAATAATAAACATTATGTACTTATTATTTTATGTTGTGGGAAAAATTAGTTTAACACATTAAGTAAATAACCACTTTAATTCCATCTCTTTATCACGAGGTACTATGGTTAATGCCTACTTTTTTTTTGTGAAGGTTCAGCAATTTTCAATCGAATGACCAAAAAGTATTATCTAGAGGGAGTTATATAGTTACGTAATTATGTTTTAACTTTAGTCACAGGATCACGGCTCCTGTGAAGGAACCGAAACGACAGGAATCTTTTTATCGGATACTGGCGTATATAAAGTATGCGCCAGAATCCGGTAAAAAGTTATTTTATTTAAATGAGTTAGTTATGTGCCATTCTGCCTAGGGTGTTTTCAGTAGTATAGGCGTGCGCCACTGTAGTGGGCTTATTTGTTAGATGACTAATAAGCTTATAATATTTATTGGCGCAACAAGAAACTGCAATAATGTACTTTCATATATGACAATTATCTTAAACGCACAAAAAAGATTATTCCTTTTGTTGAATTCTTTCAGGAAACATTTTTCAATTCTACGCTATTACAGCTGATAGAACCATTAAAATTCTAGAACCACCTTAGTAATTTCAAATTCAATATCTGATATGCAATACGGATTACACTTTGTTTTTATATTATTATTTATGTCCAATAAAAAACTCCCAACATACACTCTCGGACCAATAAATTCGCCGAAATCAATTCAAAGTTCTCTAAAAACTAATCCACATACATATTTATAACGATCGTAAAGTATATTATATAAGCGCGTTTAAAGCGAACGGCGCTTGCCAGCCATAAACGAATTTATGTGAGGTTACTCTATCAAAATCAATCCAGCCGTTTATGACACCACTCGTGAGAAAACACGCCGAGTATTCCGAGAAACTGGTACCTTTTAATTTTTCGAAATAAAGACGAAATCCTACGTTTTATTAGAGGACTATTAGGGATTTTTTGCTCTTGTCGTTAGGGTTGCCTCAATTGATAGACATTGGACATAAATAAATTCACTCAAGAATTTTTAGAAAAATACTTTGCATGAGTATCAATAAAATAGAAAATATTCATAATTTTCGCGGTTATTGAACCACATATTTTCAAAGTGAAAGTAAAAACCACATGAACAAAAGCAAACAAATTACAAAAAAAATCTATGATTAAATTTTATGTTGACAACCCTAAATAAATAATAGGGTCTGAATATGTCGAGTCGGCAACGTCTTTACCCAATTCACAGTAGCGTTCAAGTGTTTTGTTAGGCAGGGTTGGTTCGTTGATTTGCCAAAACTGTTGGTTTTGCAATGTCTGTTGTCCTAAAGCTACTTGATAATAGTACATATTGCATTGAGTAGCTAAAAAAACATCATAAAAAGTTTTTTTAAAGACATTGTACTCCTTCAAGTCCAATGTCTACCCTCGAATTATCGACCCAACTATGCAAAATTTTTTTTTTTCATTGCATTAATTTACAAAATATTTTTATGTCACTGTTCATATTAAATGACTTGAATTAACAATAATAAATAATTGATTTCTAATCAGTGTTACCATGTATAGTTACCATAAGCCGAAGAATAACAGTTTTTATAAGCAATTAACGTTACCATAGAAACGCGTGGCCAGGTCAGCTAGTCTAAATAAAAAAGTAAATACCTGACTAACCGAGTTAATAATGAACCTAAACACGATAAAACATAATTAAGGTGGCCATAGCACATCGGTTGAGATGTCAGCTTTAACCAAAGTGGACACCGTTCGATCCTCGCCTCACGTATACTAATTTGTAACACAAGCGTATAACTTAGCACGAGGGGTTAATTGGAATATTAATATTGTACATGAAGCATAGTTAATACACTTTTTAGAAAAAAAAATAATAGTCCCATACAAAACCAAACTAAATTGAAGCAATAAATTAAACTTAAACATATTCTGATACTAAAACTATTACTGAAAATAACAATTAAATATTTTTTTTTATTTTGGATTAGATATTTCCATGTAAACACATAATACCATTTCTATCAAAAACCAGGATTATTAGTACTATAAATAAATATAATAAATAAATATTTCTTACATTCACACCAATTAACCTAGCCAGAAGTAAGCACTGTAAGGCTTGTGTTATGAATACTAGGGTAACGGATAGACATACGTACCTATATGATACATAAATATGTAATATGTATAGAAATATATATAAACACCCATGACTCAGGTACAAATGCTCGTATTCATAATACAAACATCTGCCCCTTCCGGGATTCGAACCCTAGGACCGTCGGTGCGAAAGGCAGGATCGCTACCGTTGCACCAAACGGTCGTCACAAAAGTTTGTTTTCGTGACATTGCCATTAGCAACACAAAAGTGAGTGAGATAAATATCTAAGTCTTATTAATCAAACCATGATATGAAACAATGACAACGACGACCCAATAGCATGACTACGACAACTTATTTCTTGTAACAATTTTGCATATTTAGTTACCGTTCCAAAATAGAGTTAATGAAAGGTTGGCGTACCTTTTTAATATCGTTTTGCGGCGAGATACAACTTTTAAAACTAGTAAATTCGAGTAAATACTTAAATATTTTGCCCACAATACTATGGGAACAAACGTCAAAAACAATACAATTGCCTTATTCGTTGAAATGTATAGTAATTAAAAAATCAATTACATATATCGACAGTACGATTAAAACTGATCACACTTCACTCTGTTCTCAAGTTTATATCCTTAGGGTAAAGATACGTATTCATCTAATGGCTTAGAAAATAAGGCCGATTATTCAACACCTAGACATTTTATATGGCAATGAAGCTTGGTTGTTTTATTTCATGCCAATAAATCAAAACGTGAAGAAATGAATTCAAACAATTTTGAACTTAAATTTCTGCTGATAATATTCATCTGAAGCGTTTATAAAGGTAGTTTGAGTTATGTTTTTTAATGTGGACACTGTCAGAGTTTGACCAAAGCATTGATTGGTAAAACAATAACCTTCTTACTAACAAGAAGTACGAGAAACTGTTATACATTCTTGTAGACTCTTTTAAATTATTTCAAATATGTTAAAAACAAGATAAAGCTGTTTAAGCAAATTGAATTGTTTATAAAGGCTATAAAAAGAAAAGCTGTGTTTTTTAAAATAAGACACATTAAAATATCAGTCTTGCGACATTAAAAAAAACCCATATAATAGCATATTGAATTTTTGAAATGACTGGATTTTGATTTTTAGAAATACTTTAAAAATATGTTTTAAATTCCTAATTAACGACAAAAACTTGACTGTGGCCTTACAAAAATTATGCACGTAATAGTGGAGAGGAACATATTGGCTATTACAATAAAGAGCTAATATAAAACTATAGAAAATTATCAAAACAATTATAACTATGACAAAGACTAATATATAAAAATATTTTGATCTATCTGTATGTTAACATCTCCTTACGGAGTTTTCATACACAGATAAAGCCTCTACCACAGCAAATTTCATCATCCAATGATGATACAGCTTAAAGAAATAATTACTAAAACAAATTCAACTTGTCTCAAGTGCTAGGCACGTCTTAAACCCATACTTTCCCTATTCGGGTGAGTACTCTTTGAATTAAGCTAACGAGACTTTTACAAACTCTTTGAGTTTTTCCAAGTATTCCAACAAACGATAAGAAGAAACAGCTAAGGTTTTTTTTCTTATTGACACTGGAGATAAGTGAAGTTTTTCTAGTAGTAATTTCTGTATAAAAATAAATAATCTATCTTCTATTCTTATAATAAATCTGTAGAGAGGTCAATTCTGTACATGAAATATATTTTCAAAATAACAATCAGGGGGTGATTAGTAATCGATACTGATGCCAAAAATGCAATCAGTAAAATTTTTGTCTGTCTGTATGTTCCTTATAGAAACAAAAACTACTTGACGGATTTTAACGAAACTTGGTACAATTATTCTTCATACTCCTGGGCAGGTTGTAGTATACAATTCATAATACATAAAAATCTTAATATATAAAAATCCAGTGTCACAATGTATGTTCCCAGTGAACTCTTCACCAACTCAACCGATATTGATGAAAGTTGGTATTTATGTGTAATAATACATAAAAATCTTAATATATAAAAATCCAGTGTCACAATGTATGTTACCGGTGAACTCTTCACTAACTCAACCGATATTGATGAAAGTTGGTATTTATGTGTAATTTGGTCCAACTGAAGAGATAGGATAGTTTTTTTTTATACATAATTCGTAACACAGCAACGCGTGGCCGGATCAGCTAGTCTTCCATTAAATATAATGATAAATGACCTTCAATAATAAATATTTTACTCATAGGTATTAAAATTATTTGGTTTAACGTTTTATCATGCTGATGAAATCCATAAGTCACTGGTTCCTGTACGCTTTGGAGAACCAAATTTACGATATAGATATTCTCCATACGATGCTGTTCTGTACTGTCCACAGCAGCAAAGTCTTGCTACTAAAATAGAAGAATAATCATATGTATAAAAACACATTTAATTGCAGTAAATTAAATAATGAGTATGTAGCTAATTAATAAATCTTTTTCTTTGAAATTCCCATAATAAATTCTTCTACTTCTGTATTATTTTATAAGCAATCTGTATGTTTTTTCAAAGGATGTGTGTGATATATTTGGAGCGAGCCCATACCAGATTTGCACCTCATAAAAATTGGCATAACAAAAAAGGTCCGTCTTTTAGCGCCAGCAGTCCATTCATCAGTTTCTAAACACACAGCCAGTTCGATTCCAATAGTTATGCAAATAGCTTCGGAAATGTAATGAGTGCCGGGCAGTTATTTAGGACCAGCTCGTAACTCAAGAGATGCTTCGGAATTGAGGTGGGAACAGGAAAAGTAATGGAGTAGTAAAAACGCGTTGGTTCGCATTGGTAAATGATCACATTTGATAAGTAGATTCAAATATATGTGTACACCTGCATTGTGTAGAAAAAAAAACTTACGTCACTATTTTTTTTTTATAATTGAATGTGTCAACTTTTGAAAATATCAACCTGTTCAAATGTCAAGAATCATTTTATTAATGGCTTTTTTGGCGGGAGCGCGAAGCGTCACTTTAATGGCTTTGATTTTCTTGTTAAATTTTGTGTTGTGGTTGATATTAGTGTGTAATAATGGTGGGTTATTAACCACTGAGTGTTTCTGAATAGCATGAGTGTTGGCAAGTGAAACAAAACAATGGAAGGTGTCTTTTCGCGCTCTCCCAAGAAGGCCACGAGGAGTTTTCAGTAAGACCCCTTTTTACTGAAACCTAGGAAATTACTCAAGAACTGGCAATTATACTTACTTGACACTATTCGCTATGTGCAAAGTGGGTGGTGGGGACCGTCAAATCGATCGCAGCGCGCGATGTGACAGAAATGTGAAATAACTCTGGACTGTCATGTATCAAATTGCAATATTTTCATACAATTTCATACTAACGCTATTAAGAATTTTTGAGAAAAAACGTTAAAATTCGCGATATGGGTCACAGTGTTATAAAGTGTAGAAACAGGCGGGAAAAGTTTTTCCCATTGTTGTTCGCTACTTGTTTTTGATAAACTTTCTTCTGTGTTGATATAATGTATCAAAGCAGCAATATGTTTGCACTTGCCACTTTGAATATAAACACTCTCGCACTTAACATTCGTAACGACACGTTCATCATTTATCTGGAATTAAAATTAACATTAAATTAATTAATATAAGTTGAGGTGCACTAACTCAAAAATACAATACTTAGTTCGTACACTTCCGCGCACATTACGCATTTGCATAAAACACTTTTTACGGATTTTGCACATATTTTTTATAATGGTTGTCATGTTCACAATATTTTAATCGAGCACGTTCCTAATTGTTAAAATTGTTTTATGCATATCAAATTGTTTTATTTTTACATTTTATTTAGTTATTAAATTCTCACTACGATTATATTGTATGTAACTGAGTAACAATGTGTGTAAATTACACACATTGCAAGACCTGATGATGAAGTTAGCTCTTTTTGCAAATAATAACAGTAAGATGGAGGTTGGTCCCCCTGCCCGAGTTTCTTTCGCCAGTTCTTCTCGGAAGGGCTCTCCCAATTTCCGAGTAGTATACAATGTAATCATAGTGAGAATTTAATAATTATTTTAAGGATTAAATATAAAATAAAATAAAATATGCGCAAAATCCGGAAAAAAGTGTTTTATTGAAATGTCAAAAATACAATTTCAATAAGTAGATATGAACTCACTTTAAATGATGTTTCGAAGGGATTATGTGTAACAGTAAAGACGTTTGTCTATCAGAGCTTATATTAAGTAGCTTTGTCCGTTGGTTCTAAGCTCTTCAACGTTTCTCACATGCTGTTCTAATACTATTTTTTCCTTTTTGCATAGTTTGAGGTTGGAAATATATATCATGTTCTAGCGATTCAAATCCCGTACGTATTATAACATACCATTTTTTTGTTAAGGTAGGAAAATCGGTTATTAATATGCACCAACTTTTTTAGATATTTTTATTTAATTTCGCTGAAAAACAATCCGGAAATCGTTATCAAACAATCCAGTTGCCATTATTTGACAGAACTCAAGTCCACAATAATTGTGGTCACTAGAGGCGCTGTCATCGCGCACACAGCGAATACACATATATACACAAATTGTACAAGCCACAAATAAAAATAAAATTTTATTAATAATAATTAATATTTTTTTATTATCAATAATTTTATTTTCAGTTTACTTAAAACTGAGGCTATTTGTTTTAATGGAGCACATATTTTCTAAATTCAACCAGGTGTTAATCTGGCATAATCGCATTGAAAAATATTAAAAGCATTTACAATTATTATTTATTATGTATGCAAACCTATCTGTTTTGAATAGTACCTTTGAAAACTATGACTTGGTTTTGAGCTGCTTTATTACCATTTAGTGTTTACATGTCAAAAACATAGAAACTATAAATTATATACTAATAACATGAAACAAGTTAAATATTTCTTTAAGAAATGTTCAATATTAAAAAGCGACTCCAACGGTTTCCTTGTGAGCTCATCTCACACCTCACTCCGCCTCGAAATTAATAACATGTATATTTTTAATTTTTGTTCTGTTCTTGCACTTATTATTATTTAAACTGAATTTCGAGGCATTATTTATGGCTATTTATATATCATATGTTGATCATTTTTCAATGTTTCCAGACTATTAACACTTTATTTTACTGTTAATATCTTTTTGGTCATCCCTTGTTTTGTTTTAACATATTTATGCGTCGCAGACACTGCGCTGGTTTGTATATTATTGCATGTTAGCAATATTTTAATGGTGTACAATTTGAAATAATGGTATTGTGGGGGCGAGTATAATACTGTAAGCGCACTCTGGATACTCTATTTAAAAGATTTTTTATAAAATTGTTGTTATAATTGTGAGCGGTGAACAAAGGCCTTCAAGAATGGACGAGTAAAGGCAATTATTGTATGATATTATAAACCTATGATATCATACCCATAATGTGACTATGACAGCAATAACAGTAGGATCCGATTATCACATAGGTAGCTAAAAATATTATCTTGAGCTTTCCCGTAGTTCAGAGAGCACATTAAGTTGTTTTGTTTTCATTGCATTTGCAGTCGTTAACACCTGCGCAATCTGCGCTGGGTCCATTTTGTAGCTATGGATCATCCTCCCTACGGTGTTTTTCATAAGAAAATGCTATGACCCATTAGAGAAGACATTTTTAGGCTGACGATAATGCAGGATAAGTAAATGGTTGTTTTATCAACAATAAATACTGAATATACTTATTAACAGGTGACACTCGGAACTTGAAATTTTCATCCTCTCGCAATCCAGGTCAATACTCTTCTAAGTTAGCTACCGAAATAAGATACAGTTGAACGTTTATAATTTTAGGAATTTGACTACTAGATTTTGATATCCAAAGAAATTATTACTAGGAAAAAAATCAACTTGTGTCGTGTCAAGTGGGACTTAAACCCACATTCCCTAGCTATCAGCTATCAATAGAATATAATATATAGGTACATTGCCATTTGTTATTTATCGATTGTTCGATCATTGTTAAAGTAATATCGTATGTCATTGCCGAATTTCGGCCAATGCCCTGGGGCCTACACAAGAGAGTGGCCCCCCACAATATCTCTATAGTAAAATACAAATTTCGACAGAGCATCAATTATCACTTTTTCCCATATATATTCTTTTTTAATTTTCTTATTTGGTAGAATATATGAAAGCTTTTTACATTTTTAAAACAATTGCATTACTCATAATCGCAATAAACGAATTTGATTTTATAATACAATTGAATGTCTCCGTTGCCCCAGGGTTTCCAGACCAAAAAATTTGGCCTTGTTATAAAATATTCAAGCTTATAGGTATAAGAAAAATATAGTAACTAGTAGCTACTAAACTGTCTTCACTTAATTTGGAAGCAAGTTTTTTTTTTATTATTCAAATTTTTTACTTTATATTTCATTCACAACTTACTAATATTTTAGGCCACAAGTCTTAACGTTATTTGTAAGTTCTTGTTGTATGTTTTTTATTCTTTTATTGTGTTGTGTTCACGTCAAATTTTTGTTACATTAAGTTTCATTAATTTACGCAATTTCACAACTCTAGATACTGCGAAGCACTACGGAGACGGAATTAGAAACAACCACAAAATCAACAAAACGACATACCGGTTTGTAAGGTCACGGCGAGTTTCGGATCCGGTATCGGATCCGGTATCGTTCTCCGGGCGGGACAATTAAGAAAATTTACTTTTCTATATAAGTCAGGTGCGTGTGTTGTGGTACCCTCTTGTTCTGATTTCCATAGTTAGTTCTTTATCTACTTAACTTGGATTTACAGCAATGTGTGTGATGATTAAAAAACTTATTTTGCATGATAATTATTTTACAAGTTTTTTTTTTAATTTAAACTTAAACCCAAATTGTTGGTACAAACGTAGAACAGACAATCAGACACAAAGAAGTGATGTCGTATTCTAAATGAATAGTACTGAATAAATAATATGAGCGCATGCTTCAATATTCATTGATGTAAGTGTATATATCTCTTTTTTAAATTGATTTAATTGATTTACTTAGATCATTGCTACAAATATGTAAAATTCAAATATAAATTAAATTAAAATTACATATCATCAAAGGATAAATTACAAATCATACAAAATATATCAAATATTTATAATAAAAAACATTTTTTTTTTAAATGTAATACATTTTGTGACAGCGAAGTGAATAGAACTGCGTTATACTGCCTTATCAAGTCAATATGTAACAATATTAGAAAAGGAGCGGGTATAATGTTTCCTATTGCGATTTATAGTAGGGTGATTTAGTACCTTTTTTATCTTGAATGGTTTTGCTCTTGATCACAATCCATATAGTACAGCCAAACTTAAGTTACAAACGTTAATAAAAAGGTTGAGCTTTATTTTTAAAAATCAAAGCCTTTAAGAGTGAATGATTTAAATCTAAATTAAACTTTTATTTGATCAAGAATTAAAAGATCGCTTGGAAATGTTAATCGCTTTAGAAAAAAATATCTTTATATTATCAATGGAAAGAGTCAAATACTAAAACGACAATATTGCACTCTATAGAATGTGAAGAAATATATTTTTTGTTGATAATTTTTAATTCGTACACTAAGATATCTTATGCTTTTCGTGATTTTCTTAATAAACCTACTTTGTCATATTTCTCCTTATTCAAAACCACGTAACGAATGACCTTTACCTAAGTTGTAAACTATGGCAAACTTTGGTCCCTAAAATAATTTATAAAAATAAATTAAATTATTTTTTTTTACCATGGAGATTTAAAAAATGATTTATTTTAATCTTCTTACTTTTTAGACTTGTGTCTTCTTTACGTGCATACAATTTTGATAAGAATCAATATCCTTATCTTAAAGTTTTTAGCGAAACGTGACTGGCGTTAACACTCTTAAAATTGATTAAAACATACATTGCTTGAAATTTAATGATTAGTTCTCTACCTAAAATAGTATCACATGTTTTGCCAACTATATAGGCTTAAACTTCGTTTGTTACTTAACAAATCGAAACCGACCTGCGCCATTTTTATTGACACTATTTGAACCCCAGTCCCGACTTGCATTTTATTGCTTTGGTTTTCATCCTTTTTTACGCCAACTTCACAGGCGGTTGGCAACCCACGGTCCGATTGGACTTGGTTAGGCAGTAAAATTTAATTGTTGTTTTCTTAATTATCTTAGTAGGGCTAGCCTTTGATTTAGTATACGACCTCTATACTTTAGTTTTAGAAAATATAATACGTTCGCAATATAAAACGTTATTAACAATTCACTTTAATTGCTGGGTTTATTTAGTTTAGTAGTTACTGATTGTAAACGCACACGACTTTATTTATGTCTGCATATCAAATTTATGCATACTGTGCGCATATTACTATATTTATATTAGCTGTGACATGAGAACATGAAACGGCGACACTACTCAATTCACGGTGACTCAGGTTAACTAGTGCTCATTTTTAAAAATGTATTTACAAAACAAAATGTCCGTAATATTTTATACTTCAAACGATATATAATGCATATGCCTTTTATTCTTTAATATTTTAACATTGTCTTACACTCAAATAAAACTTTCTGTCAAAATCATAAAGATAAAACTTATTAGGTGGCCATCAAAGCAGCTAGCAGTAGATAATAAGTGGGTACTCTTTGGATATTAAATGTTGTAAGCTACAAAAATGCATTAAATTTTGGGCCGCAATGCGTGGCGCTTACCAACAGCTCGACGTCACCAATGTCATACAACACCGTGTGATTTATAAGAATACTTAAGTTCGGCGTCATTGCTGTTGTAGAGCATCATGTTTTGCAACAAATGTTACCTACTTAAATAATAGGTACAGTACCTACTTTAAAAAATTTAGAATTCAACATGTAATGAGGAGCGTGTAAAATTGGAAATTAGAATTTGTAGAAATAAGTATCAAAATTTTCATAAATTTATTATAAAAAATCTACGATGCCTCGTTATCGATAAAGATATTAGTAGACATTTTTTATTTCAGTAAGAGGAATAACTTGCGAGAAAACAATATCATTTTTTTACCAGCACTTCGTCCGCCTTTCAGTGCTCAAATAACACACTTCTCTGTTTTCTGCTGAATGTTATATTATATTTCAAGGATTTAAAACCTATTTTAAATGGTCTCTTAAAATAGAAAACAACTGTCTATAATTGTTTTCTATTTTCTACTTTGTCATTAAAACCCAGTCTGCATTCAGTCACTTTTTCAAGATTACCAGGGTTTTATTTGTTTCATATATACTTATCATACATAAAATAAATTAAACATGCTTTTGGAAAGGCTTTCCTATCCTAGAATAAAAAAAAAAGATACTGTAAAGAAATAAACCTCTATTGTCATAATAAGAAATACATAGATTAAAATTTCAGTAATATTTTGTTTTCACTTTTTTATGTGCATGATGTCTTAATCTTTCTTGGTGCTAAGTGATGTGTAAGAGCAGATACCTATAATAACCAGCACTCACTAATTACATTTTTTTTCTTTTGCCCTAAGCAAAGGCAGATTTTCGAATAATCTTGTGATAATTACATGTATTTTGTTATTATATAAAATGCTTTCTTATGGAGTTTATAATTGATAACATCATACATACATACATTACTATAGGCTAACCAAAAACTTCTTACCATAGGCACTAATTTTAACGGCAATAACCATGCCATTATAAGCGAACTTTAAAATTTAACGATCGTGTTAATCGTCTGCAGTAATGGAAACTTAGATAGTCTGGAATGAAGGCAGTAAACAAACTGCCTTTTGGTATTATCAAAACTGCGTTTTAGTGTTCATATGAACTTGAAAAAGAAATTCTTAACTCAAAAGTTTCATCGGGTACTAGACCGATTTAAAATTAAAAAAGTGTGTTAAGATTCACAATGGGACTTGTTGGTGGCGCTGCGGTCAACATATACAGCGTATACAGTAACCAGGGAAATGGCGAATGAAACGAAACACTTTTTATGGTAAGGTATCAAATGCTTTTATTTTCAACATCATCATCGACTATCCCAACCGAAATATGTCCACTACCGAACAGAGGCATCCTCCAAAAACGAAGGGGGTTAGGTAATCTCCGCGCTTGGCAGGCGATTTGAAGACTGCTGTAAAAGATCGTAATGCAAAAAACGATGCTGCATATTTTGTGATCTACTGTAAGTATATAATGATTACCTCCAACATCATAAATCGCCTTTACCGAGACCTTTTAATGCGAATGGTTGGTGCTGTCTAGTCTGCCGGACACAATATGGCATTTTATATTCTTATTATTCTCCATTTCTTATATTCATCGAAAACGCGTTTCCTCAATCCTTTTCATTTTAACGAAAGGTGAAACGCGAAAGTGAATGAGCTAATCTTTCGTAGATAAAACGTGAGCAGCAGATGTCGCTACCGTTTCATTTATATGTTTATATATAAATAATAAAAACTATTTGCGTGCCCTGCGTGTTTTGTTGATAGTAACCGTACATATAAACAGTCATATGCATATATCCACATGCAGTAATTTTGATATTAAAATAGATAAAAGATAATAAATCTAGTACATACAAAAATTAAATTTACTTCACGTACAATAACCGGGCTACACTATTACTTTAGAAATTATACACCATTAAAAATTATACATTAAACAAATATGCAACAGTAAAATACTATACACAATCGGTGTAATCATCATCCATCATTGAACATAAATGCGCTGAATAATATGTTTGATTTATAAGACATCTTGGCTATTTACTTTTGAATATTTAATTATACCCTCCTTTAAAAACTGCGGAACCATTTCGCAATTAGGAAACTCCCAATTTCTTATTACAGCCTGCTGTTTAATGATTGAGAGTTGTCACAGTAAATATATTAAATCAGTAAGTAACTACTTACGAAATTCAAGAGTCACTAAATAACTTATTTTCTGTTCTAGTTAACAATTTCAGCACCAGAAAATAATGTTGAAGAGTATGGAAAACAAGTCAAATGATTTGCTGTAAAATAATGTAACCAACTTTCTTAATTGATATTGAACTCTTTTTTTGGAAATGTTAATACTCAGCTTTGGCAATAATTAAAATAAAAAATAATGTATAGTTATAGTATACCTTAATTGCTGTATCCATAACTCCTAATAAAGAAATTTTTGGG
Source organism: Calamotropha paludella (assembly GCA_927399485.1). Lineage (NCBI taxonomy): Eukaryota > Metazoa > Arthropoda > Insecta > Lepidoptera > Crambidae > Calamotropha > Calamotropha paludella. The sequence continues at coordinate 22,321,093 of OV656803.1, read as the reverse complement.
AGTTTAATGTCTACAAAACTTGTTCCTTCCATTATACCTACTTAAGTTTATAAAAAAAAGTTGAGTTACTGATATCTTGCCTTCATAACATAGGTTCGATTATGATTTGCTTTATTTATGGTCCACAAAGCACTTTTAACTACATTTTTATGTGACGAGTTATGAAGTCTCAACTCTCGTTAACGCCTGTGTAATATTGGGCTCTAACTTACTCCTAGTATTATTTTTAATGAATGTGGCGTTACGCTTAAGGGGTTATCACCAGTATCCTATTAAAAATCATCATTCTAGTAAAAAATAAATTCAATTATAATCCTGAAACATCGAATAAAATGTTGTGTTCTAAATTTCAAAGTATGACAAGTTGACTATGTATCCCCTTAATTATATTTTTTTTCTTAAAGTGCCTTACTATTGTATGATGTCACCAGTCAACTTTTTTCCCAAAGTTTGCTTTGGGCGACGCCAAATTGAATAGCATGTACAAATTACTTTTCGATAATTTAAAGTCACATCGTTTGTTTTGCAATAAATTAGAAGTCAGAGAATAATCCCATCTTCTTCTCGTTTTTGTCATACAAAACCTTTAGAGGACAACCGGCCAGATATGTATTGGAGCCAAGTGCGACATAATTCTTTGAATTGTCTGTAAAAGAACTGAAAGACAGAAAGTCTCTCTACTTTCTGTCTTTCAGTTCTTTTCAGATCTCTACTTGTAACTGTCAATCTATATAATAGTTCATTTTCATATTCTGAGGCTTTTCACACTTGCACAATATATGTTTACCGTTAACTGCTTTTAGAATGCTTAACAATAGAATAAATCGTCACGAATTTAACTCCGTCCTCTTAATTTAGTAGAAATCTTTCTTCTTTATCATTTCTTGTCTGTTACTTTTATTAAGTTTATCACTAATACAACATTGACATATATTACTAGCGGAAGGGAAAGCTCACTAGAAAGCAGCAATTCACACATACTTTTTGCATAGGCAAAAAAGTAGTGCCATGTGTATTAACTTAACAGTTAACATTGTTAAAAAGTTAATGTTGTATATATAATGAATGTTTTTATCACAAATTTTTCGTAAGATGTCAAATACGCATCAACAATAGGCAATTTTTACTTGTGCAGATATAAAATAACGCCCGTTCAAGGTTATATTGTTCTACCTAACGATCGTAAAAGGTACCAAAAACCGATGTTTTAAATAGGAACAAATTTTATTAATATTATAAAAAAATCAAGTGCCGTAGTTATTAATTAGTCTCGGAAAAAACTCAAAATATTGATGTAACAATATTGTGACCATTGCATAAAAACGTTCAAACCTATTTTATTATTAATATAAAAATATGTATTTTTTAGAGTATTTGTCATTAATATACAACACTTATTGGAGCGGAGCGAACGAAGTGAGCGAAGCTCCCATGGATCAGCTTCAATGGCGCATTGTCTGTTACGCCATAGCTTCCCGAGTTCATAACCGATATTAATATTTTTTTGCGTGGAATCGAATCAACAGGTTTAGGACCAGAGTGTGACGGAGCCCGAATTTTGAAATTCGCAAAAATTCCCATCGAAAAACATTTCTTTTTTAGGTATTACGTTCCGCTCCAATATATGGTGCTAGCGTAGCTTAATGCTTAGTGACTGCATCGCCTAGTGATATTTCGTCAAAACTTCATTAATATTAGTCTGTTATAAATTTATTCTAAACTCTCGAAACTATACTGCCTTAGAGGAGTTGAATTTATAATTTGTAAAATAATAATATTGATTACATTCACACATAAAACTAGCCCAAAGTAAGCACTGTAAGGCTTGTATTATGATACTAGGATATCGGATATATGATACTAGCTGTTACCCGCAACTTCATTCATCAAGTCCATGATAAAAACAATATTTTGATTTATCATTTTCTTAGAAACCAACCCAAGGGTTAAAGACCCTTTAAGTAAAAGTTTATGATGCTTTGTCAGATCGGAGACTGGTTTCAAACAAAAAGCTACACATAAAATCAAAAGTTTAAATATATGATAGCATAGAAGTATGATTTTTTGAAATTTAATGAAATGGGTGAACGGTTTTATGCCAAAATATACATAAATGAATAAACATCCGAATTTGGAACTTTCTCCTGTTTAAAATCGGTTTTAATTTCCTTAAATAATGAAAAATTTCTAACAGTTTGGAAACCCTACTATTAAAAATATAGAAGTTTCATACAAACTTTGCCACTTAGTTCTACCCCTTTAGGGGTTGAATTTAGCAAAAACCCTTTCACTCTTATATTTATACATACAGATAGGTAGCACTTAAAGAAACATATACAAATACATTCGAACCCAGGACCGACGGTGCGAAAGGCACGATCACTACCGTTGCACCAAACTTGCAAAAAATATTCCAATATGACTTATTAAGAACGTTGACTCTGCATGTGTGTATTTACAAATGTCAGTTGTCGTCTAGACGATGTTCGACCCTTATAGTTTAATTCAAAGCTGTAGATTTTTTTGTTAGTTTTCTCATAAAGAAAGGCAAAAGTTATTGTTATAATCAATTGACAACGATAAATAATAATACATAGGAAATATTAAAACTACTAAAGTGTGGGGATTTACTGAAACCTCCATGGACTTCTTCAGATAAAAAATATTTTCCCTGAAGTACAGAAACTCTAGTTACTATTTGACGTTTCGAGGTCTAGAAGATCCAGTACAAATCGTAAAAACTGATGTTGTTTTTAACTCGCTTCTTTAGGTCGACCTGTAACTAAAGATCTATGTAATAAAATTTAAGAAGCTTAATTTAGACCACTACTAGTATAGTTCTCGTATCATCACGAAACTTGGAATGTATATGTAGTTAAAGTGAAAATACAATTATCTGGTACAGCAGAACTGGTCTGATGATGGAGCTTCCAGGCGAAAAATGGAAGCCTGAAAAGGCTTGCTAGAAAAGCCATCCAGTTTAAGCTCATTGGTTTCGTCGTAAGCGTAACAAGACTTGTTCGTTTTGAGAAAGTGATATTGGAACTATAAGGTGGCTGTTGGGGTTCTATTTTTGAATACACTGAAACGCTAGTGTATTTAAAAATAGAAAAAATGTGTTAAGTTTTTTAAACTACGATAATGATAAAATAAATAATTACCTTAATATATAGGTTTAAATTACGTGTCACGTTGTTTGTCCACGATGGACTCCTATACTACTTAACCGATTTTAATCAAATTTGTACACCGTGTGCAGTTTAATCCAACTTGAAAGATAGGATAGATATCATTTTAATTTAGAACACAGCAACGCGTGGCTGGGTCAGCTAGTAATATTATATAAATACAAGAAATCGATGAATTTGATTGAAATTATAAAATAACTCAAGCTCGTTTAAAAGTTTAATACGAAAAAATAATTTTTGAAGACGTTCATTAACTACTAAACTTGAATTCATTACCTGAATTAAAGTGGAGTTTACCAACGACAACCTGATAAAGACTAAGTTCTTTATAGTTAAGTCCTCCTACTCTAAAGCGCGTCAAAGCACAAGAATCTCGAAATTCCGGAGTCGTTTAAATAAGATTCGTGAATTCTGCGAAATGAAGTCTGTCCTTAATATTTTGACTTTAATCAATTATAGGACGAGAATCAGGCATAAAAGTTTAAGAGTAAATATTATGTTCAAAGTTATAAACTAACAACGTCATATAATAGAAGGTAAGATGAATTTTCTTTCTATTATATTTAAGATGATCTGATTATAATTATTTTTTTTATAAACATTACTTTAAAAATAGGATCTTCTAATGTTAAAGTGATTATTTCCACCTTATAATATGTAGACAAATTATATTATAATACAAGACCTCCCTTGCTAAACGCCATTTCTATGTCTTTGGCTCACATATACAATGTTGCGTACAGAACGAATGGGATAGTGTCATTGTCTTACTTTAGGTGCAAACGGAGAATTTTGTTGTTGTTTTGTTGTTAGGTTTAGATTATATTGCAACAGAAGAGATCTTCTCAAAACTCAATCTTCAGGAATGCTGTACGCTTTATTTATTTTTATATATATTTTACTATTATTATTATTAAGTCTGTATAAAATTACACAACAAGAAACTCACTTTCTCTCACGCACGCACTCACACACATACACTAGCACACGTAAACACAAAAAACACACACACTCTAGTTGTAAAATCTGTTTTCTATGTTTGTTTTTAAATTTTATACTCTTATTCCTTAACTCTGTTTAAAAATCAAATTAGTCTTATCTATCTTTTCTTTTTTTTCTTATTTTTAAGAAATATTATATATAAACTTTATAAAAGACTGAGGAGGGCGATGCTGACAGCTGTGACACAGTTTTACTAGTACAGCTGTCAACGTAAAATATGTATGTGTCATCTTGTATATTTTAAATAAATGATTTGATTTGATTTTGATTGTTCACTTTTATACATTTACCTTCTACGTACCATAATTTTGTAACCCATTCGCATAGCATGACAAACACGAGTGAGCTATTTTGTCGACCGGCTTTGTCATTCTCGGGTAGGCGGGCTCTGAGATGATTGTATTTATCACTAACATCGATCAAGTTTAAGAATGAGTGCGTTAATAAGTCATATTTGTACGCCGTATTATTAACAAACTCTATAGTATAGTAATAAACTAATCAGAGATAAAATATTTTTTAACTAAATAAGGCAATGCCTTAAGGTTACTATGTTTATAAAACTCCGTTTAAACTTAACTATTATAAATTCTATAAATTTTCTTAAATTTACGGCAAGTAAGAAAATCATTAGTATGCATCTGTAGTCTAATTCTTTGAAAATTATTATTCAATTTTACATACGTAAAAAAATTTTATCTCAAAATTATGTTCAGAAATCAATATCTCTGGTTAATAAATGAGTAGAGATATTTACTACAAAGATAAATTATAAACTATCTTTTTCAACCAAGTGATATGTGTGTTTAAAAATAATGGATGTATGTCACCGCGGGCGTGCCATCCATAGTATTTATTGCCACACAAGTTACTTGTCATCTCTCGTATTAATATTCTTTTTGACCCTCGAACATGCTTATGGCTATATCCAAAAATAATATGTTAAACATTGTCCATTTATTTAAAACATCTTGTCTATACTTAAGACTTTTTTATATTTAGCAACATTTTTTATTACAACTCAGATTCTGGCAACTTTTATCAACAATGCATAATATATACGGACCTGTCATCAAATGTTTAATTTTAACAAATAATATTATACTCTAAATTTTTCAGACCTGAAACTGAAAGTTGATTGAAGAAATTAGCAGTTTACTGTGTTTGACGAACGTTCGGTGCAACGGTAGCGATCCTGCCTTTCGCACCGACGGACCTGGGTTCGAGTCCCATAAGGGGCAGATATTTGTATGATGAACACCAGCATTTGTACCTAAATCATGGGTATTTATATATATTTCTATTAATAGTACTTTTTATGTATGATATGTTTGTCTATTCGTTACTCTAGCATCCATTACACAAGCCTCACAATGCTTACTTCGGGCTAGGCTAACCGGTGTGGTTGTAAGAAATATTATTATTACTGTTTTGTAATTTTCTAAACTTTACAGTTCTCAGCAATAAAGTAATGAATTTTCTCAAATTCTCAGTGTATACCTATGTATAAATGAGTAGGTACTTTGTTAACATATTGATTTAAATTAATGATAAATAAAAACCCACGTGCTAGTGGGTTTTTATTTATTTTTCGTACCTTAAACGACGTTTAAGGTACGAAATAGAATCTGTAGATATGCCTGGTATTTAAATAAAAAGTACCTTCAAGTTAGTCGGCATTTATGGTGCTCTATAATGCATATCTCCATAAAGTTGTAACCTTAAATTACAAATATAAATCCTATTATGTTGATTTATGACAATCGCAAAAGTCAGTTATACTTAAAAAAGTGGCTTGGTGTGTACATATGAGCCATAGAACAGATTTATTGTGGTTCTTCTGACCGTGATAGATGTTGAAGACGCACAAAAGAGTGTGTATGTTACTTTTATAGTTCTTTATCATAAATGTGCAAAGTGGTTTCTAGCTTGAAACAGGTTGAGACTTCAAATACTTGGTCGATGCTAGCTAAGCACATAGCTTAGCTAGCAAGATATATTGGAGCGGAGCGTAATACTATAAACTAATATTAAATAAAATTTAAAATTCTATAAGAATGAAAACTTTTAAAAAGCATGCGCCTTTTGTTTCAATGGGAAATCTTTTCCAAAAAAATGAATTTTAAAATTTGTCACAATCTGGTTCTAAATGTGTTGAATTAATTCCACCCAAAAATTATTAAAATCGGAACACGGGAAGTTATGGCGTAACAGACATTTCGTCATTTAAGATGATCCATGGGAGCTCCGCTCCGATTAATTAATATTGTCTTTCTAATTTTGTTAAGATGCCTTAAAATAAAGCCATTTCTACTAATAGCTGGTTAATATGTGGAAATCAAGTTACTCACTTACATTTTGTCGATGTTAAAATGGATAATCTGCTTGATAAACTTTTAGAAACAACAAAGAGCTAAAGATTTTAATATAATGGTGATAATAAAACTCATTAGTACTGTAGAGAAACAAGGACTTAATACAAAAGTACATGATAGGAATTGTCGCTTTACTATAAAAATCCTATATCTGAAAATTTTACCAAAAAAGGAGTTGGCATGATTTTACAGAAGTGGATAATAAATTCATAAATATGCTCTACTGAATATTCGTTTCTGCAGATTTCATGTACTAATAGCAATAACATGAACATAAAAAAATACCAATATTTATTGTAGAATCTAAATTAAAATAGCTTGTGAAAAATTGACATGTTTCGATAGATTGATGTGCTGCTGGTTGCACATGATTGCTAACATATTTTTTTAAACAATTATTTGACAATATTGCTTATTTTTACAGTGAAATTACTTACTTCAATAACATGACTTTTTACAGGCAACCCACTGTGCGTGGCGAATTTTACGAGTGAGGTAAATTACGGTGCCTAGATCTTGAACCGAGCAAACGATCACACTAGTGCCATAAATTTTGCGAAACATTTGCTTTGTGAGTCACGGATATCTCATGAAATTGCTGTATGTTTGGTGCGTGCTCAGGATTATTTATAGTAATAAAGAAGAGAGCTAATTAATTAAAGTTTTACGCTGTATATAGTGGACCACTCGCTTGGTGCCGTCTAACCACTTCCTTAAATTAAAAAATTGAGTCTGAGTCGGATTGCTCCAAGATGATTTTTCACGAATATAGACGACCGTTTGGTGCAACGGTAGCGATCCTGCCTTTCCCACCGACGGTCCTGGGTTCGAATCCCGGAAGGGGCCGATGTTTGTATGATGAATACGAGCATTTGTACCTGAGTCATGGATGTTTGTATATTTTTCTATGAATATTACTTATATATGTATGATATTTGTATGACCATCCGTTACCCTAGTATCCATAACACAAGCCTTAAAGTGCTTACTTTGGGCTAGGTTATTTGGTATTTTTAAAAAAAGAAAAGAAAATAGAGTCCTTCCACCACGGGACTATACCATCAAATATTATTATTCTTTTTTCAATTGTTCTTCTATCTATGTTTTATGTTACTGTTCATGTTCAAACCCGAATTATTTCAGCTGGTATCTTCAAAGCAAGTAAACATCTACCGAATCGTTATGTTAACATTACTCAGTATGTACCAAACTTTGTAAGTATCAAACATTGCTTCTACAAAAACAATACAAATACTACTTGACTTCAACATCGTGATTGAAAAAAATGTTCTCTCATATATACGTTACATTTTGTAGCTGATTACAAACGTCAAAAGTTGCAAAATATAATAGGACTGATTTAATATGACTACAAATTAATAAGTTTCAGCTGTGAGATCTTTTTGAGGGCCAAATTTAGATATAAACGGATTACCCACTATATAGTTTTATTTTCTTCCTAATAGAAAATATATCACATCTGTAGGCGTATTGTCAGATTAAGTCGACTTAAATGAAGAAATAATATTTCTTAATATTTGAAACTATAAACACATTATGTTCACAGTTCCAAGAAACAATTAAGCTTAACAACCTAAATTTATATATTAATTTGAATTTGCCACCTCCGCGTGTTTTAGGGAATAGGAAAGTAAAAGGAATACTGTAGCTATAACGATTACTTTTTTCTCTAGTTTAACGAACCTTAAAAACGAATGGCTATGATAAGATGTTATATCTATATGATTTATTTGTAACCATGTTAAAGTATTTAAATAATAATTTTTTGTCTCTCATTATTTTTAATTTCAGCTATATATTTTATTTTTGCTTAGACACTGTCTGCTTTATACCGAGAGCATACTACTTGTATTCAAATGACTCTCAACTTCCTTAATTTAAAACTAGCAAAAAAATAGTTTTTCGTTTTTTCATTCTAGCGTAACCGTAACCGACCGCTGTTCGAGTAAATACACACAAATAACTCTAAATAAAAGCAAGCGACTATTTATCTTTTAGAAATTACACAACATCGATATATGGAAGCCATAGTTAAATATGAAACAGAATGCCACGTTGGAATGAGGCTTTAAGCGTTTCACACCACACGATTTGATAACTATTACTCTATTAAATGGTTAAACAGAAAGCAATCGCGACCTAGGGATTTGAGCACTATATTATACAATCGCAAATATATTTTTTTTTACAGTTTAATGAAGCGTACAAAGCATTGCTACACTTTAATACCTCTTATACAAAGTGCGGTTCTAATCACAAAGCTACAGTAACATATTTATGTCCGTTTCAACCGCGCGGCCACCTCATAATATTTGATGAAACTTTGCCAGGAATTAGTGCTAATTTGTTACTTTACACACCTCTTTTCGTGAATTTGTTACAAAAAAAACTAAGACGCTATGACAAAAATAGTTGGCCGCTAGAACCGCCACTTGCCGTAGTCATCGTCCGTGATTACACAGAAACTATATAATGCAGATAGACGAATGATGCATCAAAAGAAAGGTCTTAATTTGTTCAATTTGTTACAAAAATAAAAAACGTGAAAACGTAAATAAACAAAAAGTTATGAGTAGGTAGGTATGTCACCATAAATATCAAATTAATAGAGGCTAATGTGTATGGATAATTAGTTACTAATTTGTTACAGCGAATAAACGTAAAAAAATACTAGAAAGTGGGTTCAATAATTTGTGAGAGTCGATTTTAGTTGGCCGCTCGGACGGCAATATGCCTAAAATACAATGGCATTTATCTCGTTATTAAAAGTAGGTTTAAGCTTAGTTAGAGTACTAGTCGACGGGTAACGTGACCTAGTTTAGATAAATATGGCGAACATAACTGCAGCATTCATATTTTAGAAAATATTTGCAAAAAACCGTAATATGAAACCGTATGAGAGTAGGGTGACTATGATTATTGGAATGTTCGATATTCATATCTTATTTTTTTAGGGAGAGTGCTTATATAAATACATTTTAAGTTAAGGCATACTTTATATTACCATTTTTGATATTTGCTTTAAAATATGCTTATAGTATTTCTGTTAATAATGTTAGTGTGAGTGGAGTAAGAAATTAAGCTATTATCTATATGTCCTATGTATGCAATGTGTCCCGCCACCAGTGTCGGACCCTTTAATGGTGTGAAATATGGCATTTTTGGCTCTTACGGCCGCCATTTTGTTTTCTTGATAACCAAGACCTGGGCTCTCAAAATAATTCGACCACCACTACCCATGTAAATGTCCTATCAACATTAAATAGGTGTCGACAACAGTTACACAGCCATCATGTTTCAATTGTCATGGAATAAAAATTTGAAAAAAATAATGAAAGAAAAACAAATATGTATATGCAAGCAACATTTAAATAACGCGGGCGTTTACGGCCGGCTGGTATTGAAGGAGAAATATTACGATTAGTTGCATCCAAAGGAATCCACACACAATCACAGTGAGCGCGTGGGGGCACGGGCCAGTCGCGGCGCAACGGCATCGGCTTGGATCGCACGGCTACTGCCGCCCCCCCCACCTCGCTCGAAACTGCTATGCTCCTGAGATCTATCACAACGAAAAACATGGAAACTTACGTCGAAATACTCACAGTCATAAAAATTATCATTTAGCCAAGTCTTAGTTAAGCAATTAAGGTCGTAATTGGACAATGCTACTTGAGAAAAAAATTCTTGCGACTTAGTTCGAAGGCCCCTCACATTTTGGTAGTAAATATTAAAGTTTCTTACAATCATGAATATGGTAACAGATATTTATGTATTTAAAAACTCCAGGGAAAGCACGCAAATGCAAGCTCAATGAATATATACATATATTTAAGAATGTAATAACAAAAGTGTTTAGTCGAATTATTTTAAATTTAAAATTCTCTTTTATTAAGGCACCAATATGTTAACAAGAACATATAATTGGACGTATTTACATGGTAAAGATCCAACCCACAACTTCACTTAAATTGACGTAAGTATATCAAAATGGCCTTAATGTCATATACTTTCACGTCACGAAAACAGCTGTAGCAATAAAGTAATAACTTTATTCAAGTCATCATAAAATTGTAAAAATTAAACTAACCGCAGTCAATTTGGATCCCTCTGCAATACACTTTTTGGTAGTGACTTCTATATTAACAAATCATATAAGTGGGCACAACTCATAGCTAAGCACTTTTAAACACTTCTGGATTTACTGCTAATTGTCTCAGTAACTTAGTAGTATGAAAATCACGGGGATTAAATACGTACGAGTACGAGCACACACTTCAAAATCCAGCACAATAATGACAATATTCACAACGGACAATAATCGCTTTTTAAACCCCTTCCGACAAATATTTTTAACAATAATTTGGAAACAAAAGAGATCCTTTTTCGGGAATCGTGCCCATCATAAAACACCTGCGGAATGTCAATGAAACGAAAATCTTATCAGTAAATACTTTAAAGAATTAAGAACAATAGACATCAACATGGCTGCAAAACGAACTGCATATTCATTCAAACAGAGTACAACATTAAAAAAAAGCCCTTGTACTAATGTATTCATAGTCACCCTACTCTCATACGGTTTCATATTACGGTTTTTTGCAAATATTTTCTAAAATATGAATGCTGCAGTTATGTTCGCCATATTTATCTAAACTAGGTCACGTTACCCGTCGACTAGTACTCTAACTAAGCTTAAACCTACTTTTAATAACGAGATAAATGCCATTGTATTTTAGGCATATTGCCGTCCGAGCGGCCAACTAAAATCGACTCTCACAAATTATTGAACCCACTTTCTAGTATTTTTTTACGTTTATTCGCTGTAACAAATTAGTAACTAATTATCCATACACATTAGCCTCTATTAATTTGATATTTATGGTGACATACCTACCTACTCATAACTTTTTGTTTATTTACGTTTTCACGTTTTTTATTTTTGTAACAAATTGAACAAATTAAGACCTTTCTTTTGATGCATCATTCGTCTATCTGCATTATATAGTTTCTGTGTAATCACGGACGATGACTACGGCAAGTGGCGGTTCTAGCGGCCAACTATTTTTGTCATAGCGTCTTAGTTTTTTTGTAACAAATTCCCGAAAAGGGGTGTGTAAAGTAACAAATTAGCACTAATTCCTGGCAAAGTTTCATCAAATATTATGAGGTGGCCGCGCGGTTGAAACGGACATACATATTTAATATGATGTATTATTTATTGATGACCTCCGTGATCGAATGGTTCGTATACCGGATATCACGGTTAAGCCACTCTGAGGTTCGATCCCTGACCGGGTCAATGAAGAAAACATACTTTTCTACATCGGATCGGATATTAGCCTTGTGGTACCTCCGTAGTTTTGCAGAATTCCATAATACAAGTAGCTACTTGTATGTTTTCAGAACAGTGTATGTGGTATTGTCTAAGATTTATTATTATTATTAAATTACTAGATGGCGCTGTAGCGCAAAGAAACACGCTATCGTATTGTTTTTGCGGGAGTACGTAAGGGCAAGTTTAGTTTTGCAATGTAAGGATAGCAAGACAATATGATAACAAATACACACACGCACAAAGTATTGTCATAATATAATTAGGATGATATGATGATCGATCGAAAATCCTTCTATCAAGTCAATAAATCCTCATATTTTTTAAAGTAAAGATAATGCCAAGACCGTAAATGGTTTATTATCTCTAGCAGTTATTTTATGAATTCGACGCATTAATAATAATACCGTAATCCTAAATCGTTAATTATTTGGCAAGGGAAGCGATTTGGTTCTGTGAACAAAGGCAAGTCTTACATCCTTTTGGTTTTTGCTATACCTGGTTCGAATAATTGTTAATTGGTGGTTAGTTAGTAACTAGTTAGTTAGTCAATTATGAGGAATGGATTGAAACACTCTCATGTATTTTGCTCCATTAAAGAAAGATACTTATAATATAAATTGATATTACAGAAGGAACAGTGTCCACAATGAATAGTTTAATAAATAATGCGGGACGTTTGAGGGCGTGCCGCTTTAAAGTGCTCCATAGATAACAGTCACGAGTCCTGTTATCGCACAATGTTTGCTTTCTTTGTTGTTTATGCGATATCTTAATCCTTGCAACAGTGAAAGTTTTTACTAACAATGTAAGTTATCTTAATTAAAAGTACTAGGGACGGTTCGAACAATACTCCCCGTTATAAAAAAGGAACCAACATCAATTAAACAAAATATATTCTGATCTGTTACTACCAAATCGAAATGAAAAAGTAGATCATACAGTAAAACGTGGACTTTTTTATCTGTATGATCTACTTTTTCATTTTTACAGACTATTTTCTGTTTACCTGTACTTCACAATCAGAAAAATATCTAATTCCGTATGTATTTTAACTTTCATTCCAATATTTTGATTCCAATCAAACTACATGATAAATTATTGAAGTTCTTTTTGGGTCTTATAAAATGTAGTAGGTGCATATATTACTTAGATGTAACTTCTGCTACTGGCAATTTTTCTGGCAATTCTCATACAAAGGCTCAAGTTGGACATTAAGGTTTTGATTCACTGAAATTCTATTACAGTGAAAATAATGCCACTGATGAGTAGCGGTGTCTAAAAGATAGAAAAGGTGTTTTAAAAGTATAATTTAAAGAATAGCAAAACTAATAAGAATAAATAAGAAATAATGTTTGAATTGTAGCCTTGCTTTGCAATGACTATGAATAAGTCTCAGAAGCAGACTCAAAAGATTGCTATTGTCGACCTAAGGTCTAATAGTATTTGCCATGGCCGCCGGAAGTATAAGAGAACAGTAATGCTAGAAATCTGTTTATATTAGCAGGATAATTTCGTAATTAATAACATTCTTAATATTTGTGTTGCTCTAGACTCAACGTAATTTAAAGTTAAGCTGATAGAAATTTTCAATTTGTCAAGCAGTGGTGCGTATTAAAACCGAATTTTACGCAGAAGAAGTCGAGGACATCGGCTAGTGAGAAATAAAGTGGATACCCCTATCAATCACGGACTTAACTCCATGCCGTCTGTTTGCGTGGGTGTGTTTCGCTACGTTGGATTTATTTGTGACTTTTTATGGTTCGTTGACTGAAATATCAATTTTTAAATTTTATAGAAAGCTTTCATATTTTTATGTATGTATATCAGCAAAAAAGAGCATTGCAAAGCATACCGGGTCTAGCTAAGCTCTGATCAAATATCCTACCATCCGTTTTCAACAACTTTGTTATTTACGAACACAAAATAAATATTTACAACAAAACTACAGGAACCCTTTACTGTTAAAGATTATTGATTTCAGTAATATATCTTGAAAACTGAAGGTTAAGAATAAGTAACTTTACTGCGTAGTTATACTACTTGGTTTATGAATAAATATAATAACTAAGGTGACGCCAGGCCAGACGGTATGCAGCAAAAAATAGACAAAACACAGTCTCTACATAAGTTGGCCGTTTGTTCCCTCGATAAGGCTCGTTAACTTCGTGAAATTTTGATAATGACCGCATAAAAAGACTACTTCATTTTGAATATCAATATTCGCAAGCTTAAAATGAAGAGCTCAATAGCGCAGTAATTAGTCGAACGGACTTATGATTGCGGAGATAAAACAAGTTTCACAAAGGCTAATCACAATATTGGTTACCGAACATTAATTATCTCGTATACCCGTACTTGAAAAAAGCACTTTATGAACGATGGCTTAACGTTCCTATCGAAGACCAACAGCCGTTCGCAGCATTTGCAGCAGCGCACCAATCTGTACTGGCCGCATGTGGTTACGCCCTTTCTCTCTAAAGTGTTTTCACACATAGGAAAGGTCAGTGCCACAGAAGAGGGGAGAATGATAGGCTCGCTGATGTAGCTTCAGCTGGGATCGTATTACAATATGGTCAAGGCACAATGTCAAATTATAGTAAATTATTTACTCCTGTGTTGTCCTGCAGAGTACAATAGTTGCAACACTTATTTGTGTCGGAGATGTTGATTAATTAAATTAAATAATACGGGAGGTAGCGCCGCCACAAGATAGTCAACAGCGTTTAACATGTTACGGTCTTTACTGCAATCTTCAACCCGACTGCGAAGCGAGAAAATTATAGCAAGGTTGGTTCTCAAACGGGGTAACTATTTATGTCTCATTTCTGAGGCACTAGTCTTGTAGTAATAGATAGTAGAGTAATAGTAGAATGTGGACCTGCGGCTATTAACAAAGTTGCCAAGATTCAGTCACCTATTCCGTCAGTCTTTATGAATGTTGCAAATGATCCATAATCGCAACAAAACTATTTGTGAATTGTATTATTTCCGAAAATATATCACCAATAAGAGAATATTTCGTTTGCTTTTACGGATTTTTGCGCATGTTTTATTTTATTTTATATTTAATCCTGACGTTTCGACTCCTTTACAGGAGCCATGATCACAGGATGACTAAGATGATCATCTTACGCAAAAATCCGTAAAAAAGTGTTTTATTCTGATGTGTAATGTGCGCGGAAGTGTAAGAACTAAATATAAAACTTATTATACAAGTTTTTCTAATCCAGTATAGAAAAAACTATTAATCCTTGATGATACAGCGAGGTGAATTTTTTATTTTATTTAAACTAATTTTACTTCTGTGCTAAATATATTTGGAATGGTTAACAAAGGAAGTTTAATTATAATATACTCGTATTTAAAAGAGAGAAAAGCGAATTCTTCGAATATTTGAGTCTAACAAGCGTTTCTGTGGCCGAGTTATTCTGATAAACCCATACTCGATTGTTAATCTGGTATGCGACATTATTTCCAAAATAGATACCTCTTATCTTGTCACGCAAATTATATTATTAGGTATTCCACCGTGTTTAATTTTACCATCCACAATTGTGTCCTCAATTTAAAAAACTTTAATTAACAAATAATCCAATGAGAGCGACTTCAACAGATAAACTTGATTTAGAAGTTAACAGAATAACTCCGCAGGTAGTAAAAAATATGAATGTAACGACCAGAAAGTGTTAATTGGCGTTCTTACCAAAAAAGTAACCAATAGCCTAGATTTAGGTTTTAATCTTAATTTATTTAGTAAGTTTATGGTTTTATAACAAGACGATTAACTTAAAATTATAATCAGGACCCAATGCTTATGTTGATCACACAATCATACCCCCTGCCAATATTCGATCCGATGACCATTGGTGTAGCAGGCATGCTAGCTACCATTGCACCAACCAGGCGTCGATTTCTTTACCAAGTTATTTGCAAATAATCATCCCAGCCTAAAGACGGCCACTGCTGGTCGCTTCCTGTATCTCCACGCTTGGCAGACAGATCGCAGTAAAATACCATAATATGGAAAAGCTAGTGACCACTTTATGACTAACGGGAGCTTATACTTACGACACGTAAGTGTATAGGATTGGCGAAATTTTAGTTTGCCGGACACCACATGGCTAATTTCAGAACATTTGTTTTCTACTAGTTTGTCTCTCTCTTTTCATTGGTTTTGTATATCAATTTATCTAGACTGTATTATAAAAAAAAACAACAATTTTTAACTGTAACATATCTCCATCCGATTTTCATCTCTAAGCCCAACTCATAAAGTCTAATATCAGTCATAAAATTGTACGTTTGTGGTAGGTAGATGTGCTGTTTACCGTATCTAAAATTGTGTTATAAGCTCAATCGTCAAAAGTAAGAATCTGGTATATAGTAATTGTCTAGTTTATACTCACTAAATAATATTTATGGGGGATGGGGGGATGATAAACTTATCTATTCAAACGATGAATTCATGCTCACCACTAATGTGAACTTTAGTACTGTTAGAAAGTCTCAAAATGATATAAGACGTGTAAATTATTTTTCATCTTACTTTAAATAATAAATAATGTTACCCTCCTCTCTCTTAAACTGTAAGTGATATTCACATTGAGACAGTGTGTTATTTCAATGTCAAAATATTTTATAAAGCTAAGTTTAACTTACTTCTTAATCACTATAAAAGATGATTTATCCTCTAAAATGCAGTATTCATTAGATATGAATAATGACACGTATCCGACCGACCTTCACGTTGAACTACAAAACCGACACTAAAAACGGTACCAGTGTCACAAAAAAAATTAACGACCCGTTTTTGCGAAGCGCACGAGTAGTGGCGCCGGCGGCGTCGAGTTACAAAGGGCGCAGTGAACATAGCCAACTCGAAGGCAAGTCGATGGAAATAAAATTATGAGAAATAAACAGTTGTAAACGTAAGAGTTAAAATTGAAATATTTTAATCCAAATTTATCAAAAACTGTTAGTACCAGAAGTTGCAAAAAAAGAACTCTTGTTTCAGAGATTTAAGAGAGTTATCGGACTTAATATTTATATAAAATTTTGGTAACGCATCGTCATTAACAACCTTCAGAATCAGATATTAAACGACGAATAGTCGTATTTCATCAAAATTTGCCAGCTTAAAAGTAAATTGGCCGTTAAGTTAGTTAGTGTGATTTAGTAATCATCATAATCATTGTGTACATTTAGTATGATTACATCGCAATAGTTAGTGTGATATGTTACTAAAGAGTCAATCTTTTTCTGAAACTAACCATAAAAAATAACCATCATCAACCACACGTAAGATGTGTGGGCATTATGTATGTAATAATATAACATAGTGTGTGTTGCTAACACAAAATATTTTTTTCTTTCTTATACTTTTGCATTGTTCATTTATTGAAATTAAAAATGTTTAACAAATCACGAAATACCTTAAGTCAACAATCATCCTGTGATCATGGCTCCTGAAATGTAGAGGATGCGATAGTTAAAAAACACTTAATAATAAATGAATTTGGGGATCCTTTAAAATTAGTTTAATTTTAATGAGTAAATTGTATCTATTGATTTTCAGCGCGTTTTACCATAGATTATTAGAGAAAAGCAACCTCAAGTTTGGTTCTCTGCAAACTTTGTTATGTTAATTTCTAATTAAGTAATAGTCTAAAATCAAATTAATAATTAGTACGATACACTTGGCTTATGGTCGGCTTCATTCTCTGTTTACAAAAAAAGTAATTTCGGCATATTGTTTATGATATAGTAAATAAAGTAATTTAATTACGGACTGGGCCAGTGGACAATAAATAAACACTTTCATGCTTAATCTACTTACCAATTTTGATTAGTTACATTATAATAAGTGCTTTACAATGTTATTAAAAAATTTCAATAATGGATTACATATATTTATGGACTTGTCAAAAGGCCCGTGAAGTTAAAGATCTTAGTCTAAATTCAAAAGAAAGCAGAGAGCCACAGTTGTGCAAAAAACTATGTTATTATACGACAGTCAGCGGTCGATTATTATTTTACTATATAAATATCCTATAACCAAATGTCATAGTTTATAAAGAATACATGCCGATTCTGAGTTTTAGCAAGCTTTGTTGACAACTAGTCTCTTTTTCAGTTGGAAAATGGTAATATTCTTTAGTTAGAACACATCTTTATCTAGACGTTTTTACGATTGCGTTGATGTAAAGTTTACTGACCCTAACTGCCTTATTGAATTAATGTTACGCCTATGAGAATGAAATTAAATAAAGAACTGTTGTAGCTTGTCGCTTGGGCACTCTACCAGGATATCAAAATAATTATTGAAAGTAGTTGTAGTCTTTAAGAAATTTAACTGATTGACTGAACAAATGTATATGACTCATCGATTCGATCGTGCGTCTTACGTTAACTTTGTTGTTGAAGGAAGCTTACCAATAACAATAGATGAGTTGAAACCGAGAAAGGTGTTCTTTTGAATAAAGTAAAAACCAGTTGCCTGCTTAAATCACATAATAAAAGTGGGCAAGTTGTGAGAGGGCATAAATTAGTGATACCATAGTTGTTGCGTAATGAAATGATAATAGATTTGATTTCTGGATAGTGAAAACTAAAGCCGGAGCGCAATCACGGTTCTGATTATCAGGGTTCCCTGAAGCTTTGGAAAATATAAGCCTATGAAACTGCGACCTCCTTTTCTCTGTATTCACATATCCCCGCAACCATTCTAAATAGTACACTTAGATTTTTTAGGTCTAATATTACTAATCAAACATACCTCATAATCGCAGATGCATACAAAAAGTAGGTAGACTTATTGGATATTAGTAATTCGAGTACTACGGCAACACTAACTGAAATAAAGACATTGCATATCATCCAATAATGGCCAGGCAGAGAAATACGTAAAAATATTATAAATGGTATAAAGTGCAGTACCCAGTGGAGTAATAATGAAAAAACTTCCAAAATAAAATCTCTGTCCATTCAACCACAGAATTCTCTCGTTGAACTAATGTTGAAATCGTGATCACACTTGGATTTAATTAAGCCACCTGTAATTGCTAATGTAATTGCTAATAGCGAACACTCAAAGTTTAAAATATAGGAAAATAATAATAATGATAAAATCTTTATTTTCTCATCACAAACTCTTAGTTTAAGCCCTATGATCTTATTATAAAAGGTTTATAAATGCTCATAAGTTTGTATAGTGTAAGGGTAGAATTAATTAAGGATTTTTTTAAGGAACGTTTTATTAAAGAACAGGGGCTTATAGAAATTCGTAAATAAGCATAAAAACAAATAACAGCTTCAAACGAAGTAATGTTAGAAAGCGATTAGGTCGTAAAGGGTGGAAGTGAGGACATGTCACGGCTATATGTGCCGTTACATAACGCAGACCGTAACATCGTCTTCAGGACAAAGAATATGCAGAGGTATCAATTATAAATAGGTTTTCAATAGTTCATAAGAAATAGATGTTACGTACGAGCTATAGCTACAGGTATAATATGGCACCTCCCACAACAGTATTTCTGAGTAATTGCGTTTCTAACCGTTCGTCATATTACTTTTCTCTATAGGCTGGCAGAACTTCCTGTTAAAAACTCCATTGATTTGTATTTGACGTTATTTGAAATTTTAAGTTGATTATTGCAGAAATAACTATATAATCAAAGTTATATCGCGATACAAAATAATAAGCGTGTTTGTCTTTAAATTATTAGATTTTTATTAACTATATTGCTTAAAATATATTGAATGAGCTGTTGGCACGTTGAAAAACATCCTGGCTAGACAAAAGCCCCGGGTTTTAATTCTGATGGGAGCACAACTTAACCGAATTTTTAATAATTTGCTCCCTAAAAACATACAATTACAATTTTGTTTGTGTTTAAATTACTATTCACTATTATTCTCACTCAAATTCGTCTGTCTCTCACGGTTTATGTAACTCACTTCGACATGGTTCTTATAACGCAGAAATTTCCCCACATACTCGACACTTATATTTATATATTGCAACGTTACTATTTTCACAATATCTTTACAAATAAACAGTTTAAGATGAATATTACTTACAATCTATATTACTGCAAAAGAGTCATCAAAAATCGTTTATAAGTGTTTGAGTGAAATATACACACACCTAAACCTTTAGAAAATAAAAATTGTACCGAGAAATAATAACAACAAACAAATAAAATCGTTTTAAAAGCAAATTAGAACAGAAGCTAAAATTACAGACACATTTTTTAACTACAATATACCATATTTTTGCCGTTGTTTTAATAAATTACTCTTTAACTGCTGACTACTGTGTTATTGTAAATAAATTGTGCGTAAAGGTATTTCCATTACGTATGTACTAACTAGAGCCACTACCCGCTTTATGATATATTTTTCAAATAATTCATTTAAAATTACGCAAGATACAAGTTTTATGGAAAATTAGTTTTTAAATATAGAATAGAACTAACAAATTTTGTTAGTAGTCATCAATTATAGTGAGTATAAAGAAATTGGCTTCGGCTATACCAAATTTAAAACAAAAAAGAGATATGTCATACCAGAAAACACCTAAAAGAGGTTTTGTACCAGTTGAACACTTAATATCTCGTTGGAGTTCCATTCAAAAAACTTAGTAGGATGCAGCTCGCCCAGCGCGGGAGTAGCGATAATTTATGATACATTTGGATGAGAAAAAATGTCATTAACATCCAAAACGGTAAGCGATGGTTTTGGTTTCGTAGTAAGAAACTGGTGTCATGTGTCAAAAGGCAATAAGTGCAAACAATTCTTCACCATTTTATTGAATATTCATATATTGCTTTTAGTCTTAATAGCGTTCAGCTGAATATTTAATTAATATGTCTGTCAAATTGTCTATTTCGATTATTTGGTGCCTACACTCTAGCTTCTTTTGTAATTGTATGAGCCACTTCTCTTAATTCACTTTTCGAAATGTAGCTTACCTAAATTTAACTTTTTTATTTATTTTATCAAACTCCTATATGTGTTTATTTTCACATTTTTAATAGGTAAATAATAAATCCTGTCATTTCAACTTCTAGCCAGAAGAAGTATTGAAAGAAGACAGGCGTTTCGAATTTCTTTTTTAATTCGAAATTTATAAAGTTCTTTTTCAAATATTTATAGAATTTTAATCTTATTTTATTTTTATATTTTTAAATAATTTAAAGTGTAATAAACAATTAGCTGGTAAAAGCTATTATAAAATGGGACTTACCATATAAGACTTTTATTGACGAAGTTGTACATTTCTTAGTACAAGTGTAATATTAATATATTTTTAGTGGCCAATAAAAAAATCACATATTTTAAAACATAAAAATTCCATATTGCCTATGATGCCATCATTACCACGGACATATAAACATAGCAAAATATAAATTTGTATGTATCGATGTTTTCGTCAAATATTTAGTACTCAAATTAATAGTAATAATACTAATCCTATGTTCTTTTCTTACTTTAATAGATGATCAGTGGTTCATGATTAAGAAAATCAAACATGGAACAAACTACAGGGAATACGTGGGAAGATCGCGCCTCGAATCTTATGATCGAACGAAAGAACTAAGCTGATAATTTTTTTAATTTTTATATTGTCTGTTCATAGGGTCATAACTTAATGTAGGTCATTGGCAGGAGCAAAATCAAAATATCGATACTATCGATTACATCCTGCATGTTTCATATTGATCATTCCATTCGCCATTTATCCCGTGATGTTATATTATGGACACTAACACCGTCAATAAAAATTTGTCTTTCACTTTAATAGAATTAAATAACATTTCTAACGAAAATTAATTATAAAGTATACTTTAAACAGGTAGCGAAAATTTACCAGTATAAATGCTAGACTCCAAATTGATTTAGAGTTTTTTATTGTTATCGATGAATAAAAATTATCATAAGAAATGTTATTTTAAGTAGTTATGAAAAATCCAAGCAATAATCAATATCCTTATTGTATAGACAGAGAGCTAGCATCTTATTGAGAATAACCGTACTACACTCAATTGCAAAAAAAACGGGCGGTTTTGATTTTCATTCATCTTTAAAAAGATACAATACAAAAAAGATTTCAATCGTTTGTACACGTTACTGGCCGGTTTTAAAAATGCCGTGGTATTTAAAAAAGTACGTTCTAAATTCAAATTTTCATTTGATGCTCATTTTTACAGAAAACCCCTTTTATCCTATATTTTTGGCGCGTAGTTCCAGAAGTTAACATCGACTTTCATAACTTTTATTCAATTTTCATCGATTAATTTCATATCCTTGACTGTCAAAGCTTTATTTATTGCTGTTTGGCTGTATCAAAAATGGTAGATAAAGTGGTAAAAGCTACCAAAATTATCGCACTGCTTGAAGAGGGTTGCAGCCAATGCTTCGTGGCTAGGAGGCTAAATGTTAGTCGCTCGACGGTCCAAAGGACCTGGCAGCGATATCAGGAGACTGGTTCCGTCGAGAGAAGGCCTGGTTCTGGAAGAAAACCATGTACCCAACCACGGGATGATCGTTTTCTTGTGAGTCGCGCATTGAGAAATCGCAAATTTTCGTATGTGGATCTTAAGAACAACCTCCAAGAAGTAAGAAATGTGCATATTAGTCTATGGACGGTCAGGAGGAGGCTTCTCGCTGCCAATATACGCAGTCACCGCTCGGCCCGCGGCCTCAAATTACTCCGTGAGCACCGAGTTCACAGGCTTAGGTTCGCTAGAAATTGTGAATCATGGACTCAAGAAGATTGGAATAGGGTTTTGTTCTCTGATGAAGCCAGGATATCTCTGTTCGGTGAAGATCGACGTCGGCGAGTGCTAAGAAGACAAGGAGAACGCTTTGCAGAGGCATGTTTCGAAGAAATCACACCTTATGGTGGGGGCTCTGTTATGTTTTGGGTAGGAATAAATTCAATGGATCGTACAGAGTTAGTCTTCATTGAAAACGGCTCACTGACTGGGCATCGATACATAACGGAAATTCTAATTCCTCATGCACAACCCGCATTGGCCGCTCTAGGTGAAGACTCGATTTTTATGGACGACAATGCTCGCGCCCACCGATCTCGCGATGTTAAAGCGTATGTTCAAGAGGTCGGCATTCGTCGTTTGGATTGGCCAGCTCGAAGTCCCGACCTCAATCCCATAGAGCATGTCTGGGACGTTCTGAAACGACGTGTGAGATCAGTACAACCGGCTCCGCAGATCATCAGAGAGCTGAAGAATGTGATTACTGCGGAGTGGGAACGTATTCCTCAAGCAAGTATCCGGGATATACTCGCTAGCATGCCCAAACAAATTCCAGCTGTGATTTTAGCTAGAGGGGGTCACACTCGATATTAAACATTTATCTGCTTTTACTTTATTAAAGAAAAACAAACAAAAAAACTTTTTTATTTCTACTTCATGAGCATATGCACTACTAGCGAACATACACTACTAGTGAGGTTTAGCATTATTTCCCATAAATTGTATCAAAATTTTATGAAATACTGATGAAAACGATTATTTGCTTATTAATTTACCAAATTGTGAGGATAAAACTACCTATAATTATCAAAAAAAGCAATATTAACATTTGAAATGGTTCATTGCTTAGGTGCCCGTTTTTTTTGCAAATGAGTTTATTTACTCATCTTCGACCACTTTTTATTTTTAATAAAAAAATTGTTTATTATTTTTGGGATTTACTCCTGAAGAATTATTTTCATAAAAGGCACCCGTTGTGATAAAAATGTTGAGGATATATTTAATGATCGAATGACAGCGTTATGTGCTTTGTGCGCAACCTATTGTGCGCACCTTTCACTTTTAGTTTGAAGTTTTGTATTATTATGTGCTGTGCCTGCTCAAAAATAATCATTCTCAAGGAGTAAATTCCAGTCATGTGTCTGAGATGACACAGGCTTTTTGTAGTTTAATCCTTAAGAATTGATTTTATTATAAGGTGCCCGGTATGAAAAAATATAAATAGTAAAATTTTGTGGCCGAATGACAGCGTAACATTTTTTGTGTGTAACCTATCGTGCGCACCTTTCACTTTTATTTTAAAGTTTTGTTTTTTTTTATTTTCTGTGCCTCTTCAAAGACCAACATGCTTAAGGAGTAAACTCCAGTCGTGCGTCGGAGCTTGCAAATACACATTATTTTTCAATTTCACTCATACTTAAAAAAGTTTCGTACAACAAACAAAGGGTTACCTTATTTTCACTTTTCGTACATAGTTATAACAGAACATGTTTTAATAATTTGATGAAATTATATAAAAAACGCCAACCTTATAAAGTGAAATTCCATAATTGACATAGAATTAACCGAACTTCATTGATTCTTATAGTAGTTTATCTACTCCGATACTATAATACAAAGATTCTAAAACTGAAAACAAAATGCTTATGACAAACATTACGTACAGGCCAAAAATAATAAAAAAAAAGTTTAATTACGATACAGGTCTTGTATGGACACCTGTAACATAATATAACTTTTTAATCATAACGATACACCTATACAACCTCCAGCTGGACCAAGGAGGTTGAACCTCTACTTTAAAAAGGTTTCAATGAACGAGTCCGCGTCGACGCAACACGCATGCGCAATCGATGTTTGCACCTTGGCGCCAACATTTGACATTTAAAAAATCTTTTCAATATTTAAACAAAGTTTGGTTTTGTTTGCAATATTGTTTTACGTATTATTGTATGAGAGTAGATAAAGTAGTGTATGACACTGTACATAACTTGGTATTATAACACTCGTGTGATACTATAAAAAAACTCGCCTACGGCTCGTTTTTTTAAAACACACTCATGTTATAAGGACCCTTATTATGCAACAGTATCATAAACTACTATTATGATACTGTTGCATAATAAGAGTTTTTTTATAGTATCACACGAGTGTTATAAGACCAAGTTATGGTCATACAGTACTTTATCTACTCTCATACTATATTACGTAAAACAATGTTGCAAACAAAACCAAACTTTGTTTAAATATTGAAAAGATTTTTTAAATGTCAAATGTTGGCGCCAAGGTGCAAACATCGATTGTGAATGCGTGTTGCGTCGTCGCGGACTCGTTCATTGAAACCTTTTTAAAGTAGAGGTTCAACCTCCTTGGTCCAGCTGGAGGTTGTATAGGTGTATCGTTATGATTAAAAAGTTATATTATGTTACAGGTGTCCATACAAGACCTGTATCGTAATTAAACTTTTTTTTTATTATTTTTGGCCTGTACGTAATGTTTGTCATAAGCATTTTGTTTTCAGTTTTAGAATCTTTGTATTATAGTATCAGAGTAGATAAACTATTTTACTAGACCACTTATACATTGGGACTTGTAAATTTGTAAAATTGTAATATCTATTACCTATTTATTAGGGTATTATTACCCTGAGGTCGAATTAAAAGCGTTTAAAAACATCTTAAGTCATTTTCATCCTTATGACTTAAATTCAAATAATTAATAATTCAGTATCATTTATAATTGTTATATATCTAAGTCTGTGACTGTGTTTGCTGAAATACTATTTAAGAATAAATAGCCACAAAAGAAGGTTTTAGAGTCAGGTCATAGATCATAAATTAGTGTAAAACCTGTTTTTTAACTGTCAATAAATAAATAAAATTCCTAGTTCTTGGTCCAGTTACACAACATGAGCATCACTATCTAATGAGTTTACATAAATTTCGGCAATACGATACGTCACTCAAACTCTTTATGGATGCCACAAAAAATATCTGACGTCTTCCGTTTTATTTGAATTGCAGACGAAGCCGCGGCCAAACGCTACTGCTTCGAAGCATGAATCGCTCAATCAGCAGGTCTTTTATGAGTGAATGCCTGGAGCCGAAACTGCGTGACTTGGCGATATCTTACAATTTTTGACTGTTGGCGCAAGAAAAGAGAGACGGCGTGGTAAAAAAGCAGGTTCAAGCGGCAATTTAAATCAGACGCTTTGAAAATATTTTTTTTTAAGAAATGTAGTTAAAAACATGTGTTTTAATATAATATGCATAAACAAATACTTATGCAATTAGTATTTATACTTATCCCGAGATAAATAGCTTGTGCAATGATGCATGGACATCGGTAATAGCGTCGTAAACCAGAAATAAGACACGACGATGTTATTAATTTGTACTTACTCGTAGCCTACTTTCTACCTTAACATTATATTGTTTGCAACAATAAAAAATGTTATATTATATGAAATAATATTTTAATCTTTTCATTCATATTATTACTGGTACATTAGCTACTGGTTCAGATCAAAATCCAATTAAAAATAAACTGTATGTACAAATAAATTTCTTTATAAGTATTCTTGTAAAAATTTTCTTGCAAACGATAAAAGCATCGCAATATTCAATTCTGTTCATAGTTTATCGCTTCCTCTTGTATCTCAAAGCTTCTTGCGCGGGAGCAACAAAAAGCGCAGTATCCACCAGCAATCATCAATAACGATTATCATTAAGTCTGTGAGGACGGCCAAGCGCCCTTCACGTCACTATTACGGTGCCCGCTAGATGATTCAATTATTTTTACCCAGTAATTTGAGCCTGGTGAAATACACTTTTCGGTTGTTTGTTAAAAATTGATAAATACTGACTGTACACGGACAGGCGCATGCGTAAAAGTTTGTGATCGAAAGATTATTTCTCAAATGAATACATCTTTTGTTCAACAGGCGTGTTTGTGTGTTCGCTGTTTAATGGCTAACTAACGCGATAATTCCATGACCTTGATTTAAGTACGAATAAAACTGACGTTTATCTGTTTTCAAGTGCCGTTTCATTGAATGATTCATATAAATATCTGATTCATATAAAAATCTTTATATAAATACTAGCTGACCTGGCGAACTTCTTCTTCTTCTTCTTCTTTTTACAATGGCTCAGTTGCACTTTTCGTACAATTCTGCCAACTTCGCGTGGTTTGCCATTACACGGTAAGAGTTCCTAGTAATAACCAAAGAATTTGGAAAGCACTATCCCTTTTTATGGCACAAGACAGATTCTGGAACAAAATGACACATATTTGGACAAACACAACTACTCACAAAGCATACATAGCACTGTGGACAAAGCGGGCATTTAAGGTAGGGGATATACAAACATAGACACATATGGAACCACATATATGGAATTACAATTTTATTTTATTATCAGTTATGAATTTTTTAATAGTTTTTAGAAGTGGGGTGTTAACTAAGCGTAGGATGCAATTCACATTTAGGGGTCGGGCTATAGTATGGGGCAGAACATCATAAAGAGAGTAGAGGAGCCTGGGGCAGGCAAAAATCATGTGTTCGGCGGATCCTTCATCTAGGCCGCACTCGCATAGGGAATCATCCTTAACCCTAATTTTAGCCAAATGGACTGGTGTACTCGAGTGGCCAAGTCTCAAGCGGCACAGGACTGACACAACTTGTTTGGGGACATTATCCTGAACAGAGAACCAGGGTCTATTTGGGATGGTTGGTTGTACGTCAAAATACTGTCTACCGGACTTTCTTCTGGTATTTTGCCAGTGTGTTTCCCACGACTGTAACAAATGAGAATGGGCTAAGGGAAGGAGATCTTGGAGGGGGACATCGGGGTAACTGATGGAACCATTAGTGACGGCAACCCGGGCACACGAGTCCGCTGATTCGTTGCCGATTATACCACTGTGGCCTGGAATCCAACTTATATTTAGCTCAATACCCTTAAGACTGCATCTCAGTAGCGCTTCTCTGATTTTTAAAATAAGGGGAGATCGGGATTTAGACCGAAAAGGGTTAGAAGAGATTGCTTGAAGGCAACTCTGCGAATCTGACAAAATTATAGTCTTATTAAGGCCATGTGATTCTGCATATAGGATGGCCTCTAAAATAGCTATTGTTTCTCCAGTGAATACCGAAGATGGTGGAGGAATTTTGAAGCTCAAAATAATTTTAAACCGAGGTATCCACACAGCCGCACCTACACTGCCAGAGTCAGTAAGCTTTGATGCGTCAGTATATATAGGGAGCCATTCCTGCCAGTTATTATGCATGACATCGTTAAAATCTTGGTTCGCGCTTGGAGAGTTTTTCTCTACACCGAGGCTCAATTGAACAGGTGGGTTAAAGATCAGTGAATCAAAGCTATTTAGGAACAAAGGATTCTGAGTGAACTTTTCCATAGGGACGGGTAGGCGGCAAAATTTGGAATAGCTATGCAAGATGCATGGGGCTTTTGCCTGCGCTTGTGAAGCAGAATTTGAATCCTGGCTTAATCTTTGGAGGGTCGGTAATAGGGGATGTGATGAATTAAGGAGGACTTTGAGGAAAAATCTGTCGCATAGGTATTGTCGGCGTAGGAAAAGCGGCGGGTCGTAGGATTCTATTTGTAATGCATTGATTGGAGAGGATTTCATTGCCCCTAAAATTATGCGGAGACATTTCGACTGTACCTTATTTATTTTCTCTAGAGCTGCTTTGTTGCAAGGGTCTAAAAGAAATGCACCATAGTCGAAATGACTACGTACAGTGGCGTTATAGATAAGCTTTTGGGTTTCTGGGTGAGCACCCCACCAGACGCCAGAGAGAGCTCGAAGGACGTTAACTCCCTTTTCTGCTTTATTAGCAACGTTATTAAAATGAGCTACGCCGTTGAGTCTGCGATCTAATGTCAGTCCCAAAAACCTAACAGACTCTTTAGCTTCAATAGTTTTCTCCTGAAGTTTTATGACTGCCGAAGGGATATTCTTTTTTTTAGTGAAGGTGACTGTAGAGCATTTTGGAACGGATATTGCTAAACCATGGTCAATCAGCCATTCTTCAAGGTGCGATAAGGCAGTGTTAAGGCGTGATGTGGCTTCCAGGATACATTTCTCCCGAACGTATAAGGCCACATCGTCCGCATATTGTAGGATCTGACAGAAAGAGTTAACCACGAGTTCCATATCATAGGTATATATGTTGTATAGGATGGGGCTTAGGACTGAACCCTGGGGTAGACCTTTCCAAACTGTTCTAGTTCGAGTTACGTTTTGGGACCTAATTTCGATGGTTCTAGGAGAGATAGAGTCACAAATGAAGCGGATTAATTTCTCGGGGATGCTCAGCTGTTGCATTTTCTGCCTGAGTACCGGAATAAGCACGTTATCATATGCAGACGCTATGTCCAGGAACACACTTACAAGATATTCTCGATTTACAAAGGCTGAACGTATTTCTGACGTTAAGATGGCTAAACTATCTAATGTACTAAAACCTTTTCTAAATCCAAATTGTGTTTTTGCGAGGACATTTCGGTTTTCCACGATCCATTCTAATCGGTTTTTTACCATATGTTCAACAATTTTGAATAAAACCGAAGCAAGTGCTATAGGGCGATATGAAGTATGATCAGAAGGATCTTTGCCTGGTTTTAGAATAGGGAAAACGATTTGTTTAGTCCA
Organism: Calamotropha paludella; assembly: GCA_927399485.1. Lineage (NCBI taxonomy): Eukaryota > Metazoa > Arthropoda > Insecta > Lepidoptera > Crambidae > Calamotropha > Calamotropha paludella. The sequence continues at coordinate 22,291,707 of OV656803.1, read as the reverse complement.
TGACTCTGGGATGGTACCATGGTCGTAAAAGATGTTAACCAAGTCCAAGAAATAATGTTTTATTCTGTCAGGAGCCTTGATGAGGAAAGAGTAGGGGATGCCATCAAGTCCCGGGGAAGAGTCAGTCAAACCTGTAAGAGCCTTTTGTAATTCTTCAAAAGCAAATGAGCCATCCAGATAATTAGCCGGGGGTAGGATTTCATGGGGGTGTAGAGGAATACAATCAATATTCGGGGCGGATGGGGGAGCAAGTTTATCTGCAAAGGCCTCAATCCAGCTTGAAGTGTCATTGCATGTAAGGTTGGCACGACTGCAGGCTCTACGGAACCTTTTTAATTGGTTCCAGACTATCGCTGATGGCGAACCTGGTGCCAGGTTCTCACAGAATTTATACCAACCAGCTTTTTTTTTCTGCTTAAGGAATTTTTTGGTTTGGGCGGCAGTTCGTTGGTATGCAAGGTAATTACTCATTGTCATGGAAGCGTTGTATTTTTTTTCGGACTCCTTGCGATTTTTAATGGCCTTTGAGCATTCTGAATCCCACCAGGGTGGAGAAAGTTTTTTTTTGGAAGTGATTTTTCTAGGGATATGGGAGCTAGCGGCTGACATAATGGATTTCACCAAAGTGTCATATGCCAGGATGCTGTTTTCAAATGAGATTGAAGGAAGAGATTCGGGATTTCTATCTAGGTCTTTTGAGTAGGAAATCCAGTCAGCGTTATTTAAGCGAAATTTTAATAAAGGTGGAGGTCTGTTGATTGATGGGGTGTTGTCCAGAAAAGAGATGAGAATCGGAGAATGGTCGCTACCTAATGTGGTCCTTAGGACGTCCCAGTGAATGGTGGATGACCTGGCGAACTTCGTACCGCCTTAGCGTAGCTTTGAATTGAATGACGTTGACATTTGTCAGCGCGGTTATCGATGTGGTGTCACAGATTACCACAGATTTTTTGTTTTAAATTGAATGACGTTGACATTCGTTACGTTATATTTTTCAATCTTTCTGAGAGATTTTCTTTATATTTTTTTCCGTAAGAACCCTGTACAGAGTATTAGAAAACTACAAAAAAAAATCAGCCAAATCGGTCAAGCCGTTTTCATGTTATGTCGTGACAACGGAAAACGGGTTTCATTTTTATATATATAGATACCAGGTAACAAATATTTAGGTGGTATCTGCTGTGGTTGTGGTACATTGCTATTGTAAAATCTTATAAATTATTAATAAAATATGAATGTATGCTAGTATTTTAACGATAATAAGAATTTATAGAAGATTTTACACTAGCAACGTGCCTACCGAGACTACAACCATACACCTAAAGCTAGTGGAACGACAAGAGCAGATACACTCCCGTGACGATTTCAAGTTTGTAGATTTTTTTTTTTACTCCACACTGTCAATAAACTATCATCGCATCTTTCATATTTTTGATCATATGTGTTCAGGATCACAAGATTGTATTGATTGGAGCTGCGTTATAGACTCTCAGATTGTACCACAAGATACAGGATATAATTTATTGAGTAGTACAGTCGCGACTAAAGCGTAATATTACAGTACACATCTCCACTTCACTAAGAATCTTGATGTATTCCATACTTTTGTGTATAACTTTGCTTAGAAAATATAGTTATTATACAGGAAGTCTTAACGTCAAGTGTTATGTTTTGTCGGAGGTTGTTACAACCCGGTTACAATATCTGTGGACCTGATGACGTCACGTCAGCGCTTAGGAACGGTGCACAAAACAAGCAACATGGGGATAGTATTGTAAACAATAATAATTATGAACTATAAATAAAATATATTATACTTTTACTCTTTTATTATTTAATTCCTTTTTAAGAGAACGGGGAGGGGCTTGACATTCCAGCGAGGTCCACAGATATTGTAACCGAATTGTACTCTTGGATTACATGACATCTTTAAAAATATGTTACAAATAGGTGTTTCTAAAACTTATATTCATCAAATTTAATATTTTTGAAATATTTTAAATATAATAGGAAAATTTTAATTAGCCTTGTAAATCTGTTTAACATAGGTATATTAATAAATTTATTGAAGTTTATTATATTTGAAAAACAAAATCAGCATATATTACTTATGAATGATTACAACTCTTTAGTGTCAATTTAATATATAACGAACGGGTTTGGAAGTTTTTAGTTTCATCAATTGCGTTAGCACAATGTTTGGTACATTGTTTTGCTTCCCCTCTTCATAATGTCAGCCCTGAAGCAACAAGCGGTTTAACAAAAATTTCGTTTTGGAGCATATTGAGTCACCGTAAATCAGTCTATATTTTACGTATCAAATCCAAAAAATGTATTGATATTAAACTTCTATTTTTTCTGTGCTGTATTCATTAAGTTTACAACTTATTTACCAGTATTTCTATACATATTTGGCATACTATCAAAATACACGGATGTGGCTCGACTAGCGGCGGCATTGGCTGCCCAAAGTGCTTTTTCTTTATATTCATGAGTGATATTTTACACGTGTTAGTTTACATATATGATACAGACAAGGGCGGATCCAGCTTTGGCGCCAGGGGGGGGTCAAATAGTCGTGCGTGGTCAAGTCACGAGAAGTAATAATTAATTTTTGATAATAATTGATACAGGTTAAAAGTAGGTATTTTATTAATGTATATAAGTACTGTATCTACCTACCTACATTTTTAAGAACTCTATTCCTTATATTGGAATTTTAAAGCTTTTTAACTTAATACTTTATTAAATTTAATAGTTCATTGAAGTAAGTTTAGTCGTTCCGATTGAGGTTAGGTAGGTCTTGCTAGAAGTAAGTCGAAACCTCAGACTAAGTATACCAATGGACTCGCAATGTATTAACTATGGCACAAATAAATTGTGTCCAGTCTGCCATTACAAAGCACCGTGTAATCGCGTTTAAATATCAGTCAGTGAGCATTATTTGTGAATACATTTTACAGTTCTGTTTTTCATTGATTTTTTAATGAATTGTATAAAAAAACATAATAAGTGTGGAATCTTGGATGCGGTGTCCCTAGTTTTTCCGCTATCTTAGAACACCAACACAAATTTTTCGCAGTATTTCATGTCCTTTGCTATCCATAGTCTAAGGTTGAAACACAGCGCGTGCAAATGTCACACGAATATGAAAGGTGGGACGGTAAAATTAAAATTTTAAATTAAATTTTTCCTACCTCCTAGCGGGCAACGGCATCATGGACCAACTCGGCCCTTGGTGACGGCTGATGATCCCAGCTGCGGTAGTAGGCTCCGCAAGGGATGCCTGCCTCGCGACCACCATCCTGCCGAAGTTCGCCGCCAAGCAGCTTTGCTGCGTTCCGTCCGAGGGCGGGAGTACCAGTGCCCATGGGGGTTGGTAATAAGTCAGTTGCGCAGCTTAGGACCGGTCTTGGTATCTTGGCTATGCTGTACCTAGTAACTTTTTCTGTTTAAGCTGCTAGCCGACCGCAGTTAGCAGGGGGCCCAACTAGCGCGCTAGCTACGCGTGAAAAGCTGCCCCGCCAACTTGCGAAAAATCCCGAAATGCTCCACCGTGCCAGTTGGCGACAGGACGGGAGGACCCGGTAGCCATTTCGGGAGGGTTCGGGCTACCTCCTGGTGAGGTCCCTTTTTTGGTCAGCTCAGTCCAAGAAAACTTCCTTTGGTCGACTAAGTAGCGTCTCGACTAAAAATCCTACCCAACAACATTCACCATCATGAAAAGAAGGAACAGGAAGAATCTTAAACAACGGTTGCACTTCCTCCCATTTAAAGTGCACCTTGCGAACATTAGACGACTGCACTCAAATCTCCATCCGGTCCATCACCATCTGGAGACCGAGAAGCCGCACCTATTCTTCTTAACGGAGACTCAGATAGCAACCCCGTTGGATGGGGCGTAACTCAACTACCCTGCCTACACACTTGAGCATAAGTTTAAGATGTGTGCAGGGGTCTATGTGTTCGTCCGCAATGACATATGCTATAGGCGTCTCCAATGCTTTGAAAAATCCGGGTTTTCTGTTATCTGGCTTCTAGTGGACACAGGGGTAGAGAAGATGCTCTACATCTGTGTCTACCGATCGCACAGCGGTTACCGGAAGACGACTCGGCTCATAGATTACCTCACAGAGGCGGCAGACTTGGCAACTCAGCGATATCCAGCGGCGGAGCTTGTTTTTCTGACGGACTTCAACGCTCACCACTAAGGGGGCTAATCCCATACCAGAAAACTGACCATGCTGGGAGAGAAGCGCGACGATTTGCCCTAGTGCTAAATGTTACCTAGCTGGTGGATCGAGCGACGCGAATTCCAGATATTGCTGGCCACACACCCAATTGTCTTGATCTACTGCTGACAACTGATCCACACAAACATTCGGTATCGGTCTCAGCTCCACTGGGATCGTCCGATCATTGTGTGGTGAAATCCCTATCAATCTGCTCTCCTCCAGATGATAGCCCTAAGGGAATGAGGTGGGTATGGCGTTACGAGTCAGCAGATTGGCACGAGATGCATATATTCTTTGCTTCTTATCCCTGGCGGCAAACTTGCTTCTCTTCGAGCGACCCTTCATGCACCGCTGATGCGATAGTGGATGCAATTCGGCAGGGAATGGAGTATTTTATTCCATTCTCCGACATCTCGCTCGGTTACAAGTCCCGACCTTGGTATAATGCGGCCTGCGCTCGTGTTGAGGCCCAAAAACAATCTGCTTACCAAGCATGGGTGCATATCCGCGATCGCGGGGCCGTGCACGGAGAATCCGAGCGAAGAAGAGAGCCTATAATTCGGCCGCCATTTCATGCAAAAGGGTGTTACTAAAGACGAGATTCGACCACATCAGCCGAATAGGTACGAAACTGTCTTCCTATCCGAATGGAAGTAAACAGTTCTGGTCCCTCTCGAAGTCAGTCGAAGCGAATTTCTGCCGCCTTATGCTACCGCCATTGCTGAAATCTGACGGGTCACTGGCCCATTCTGCAGCTGAGAAAGCAAGTTAATCAAGTTAAGCTCTCAACAACCACCAAACATACCTCGCTGTGATTCTTCGATCTCCTAGATCACAATTCACAATAAGCAGGTCCGTAGAGTCTTACTTAGTCTGGACGTGAATAAGGCCAGTTGTCCTGATGACATACCAGCAAGATTACTAAGGTACTGTGCGCCTGAGTTGTCTCCTGTGCTTACACGCTTGTAACGCCTCTCTCTCTCAACAAAACCGTCCCAAAATCCTGGAAGCTTGCCAATGTGCAACCAATACTCAAAAAGGGTAGTCGTGCCGACCCATGCAATTACCGACCGATCGCCATCACTTCCCTACTCTGTAACGGGTTGGAAAGGATGCTGAACAGCAAGTTGCTCTCATACCTAGAAGACAACGATCTCCTCAGTGACCGTCAATATGGCTTTCGCCGAAGACGCTAAACTGGGGATCTTCTAGTTTATGTGACGCATTGCTGGGGCGAACCCCTCGCGATGCATGGCGAAGCACTTGCCGTGTCACTTGACATCTCGAAGGTTTCTGACAGGGTCTGGCACGCAAGTCTGCTGCGCAAGCTTCCTGCGTACGGTATCCCCGCTGACTTTTGCAGTTGGATAGCCGACTTCCTGACTGAACGATCGATCAGAGTAGATGTCGATGGCTGCTCCTCTGACTCAGTGGGTATTGATGCCGGAGTTCCTCAGGAGTCTGTTCTTTCTGCGACGGTTTTCCTGCTGCACATCAATGAACTGTTAATATCAGGAATTGTTGGGTATGCAGACGACAGTGCTGTTGTAGAGAGATACCTGTCTAGCGCAAGAAACCTCGTTAATTTTAACGCCTCCAAAACACAAGCGTGTCTTTTCACGGCAACAAGGAGTTCCTTCCAACTCACTCCTATTTTCCGAGGTACATCTGTACCTGTGACCGACAGCCTCGAGCTTCTTGGCGTTGAGTTGTCTTCAGATCTCAACTTTGGCGCCAACATCAAATCCAAAGCTTAAATTGCAGCCAAAATGCTGGGCGTCCTAAATAAGGTCAAGCGATATTTCACGCCAGGACAGCTTTAAACACTATAAAGCTCAAGTCCGATCTTGCATGGAATATTGCAGCCACCTTTGGGATAGCTCAGCAAAATACCAACTTGCTGCACTGGACACGATTCAGCGCAGAGCTGACAGGCTCATCGGTGACAGCAAATTGATGAAGAGCAAGCTTTACACCCTAGCTCATCGCCGCAAAGTTGCCTGTCTGGCGGTCTTCTACAGACTGTACTTTGGAGAGTGTGCTCAAGAGCTGCATATTCTCATACCGCCAGCTCCTTTCTTCCGTCGGACATCCAAACGCACTGCAGGCTACCACCCTTTCTTGGTTGATATTCCTACCTGTCGAACCAAGAGCTCCAGAACATCCTTCATAATGCGCACAGCAAAGGAGCAGAACCCTCCCTGCGTCTGTATTTCCGAGAACTTATAACCTGTCCATTTTCAAAGCCAGGGTGAATAGGCACCTTCTGGGTTAGCTCGTTCCATCGTGGATTCTGTTTTGGCCCCCGGGCTTGATTGGGTTATAGAGCAAACCCATCCTAAATAAAAATAAGAAATAAAAATAAATCGTTTGTTCCCGAATAAAGCATTCGCTATCATATAAAGTATTATATTAAATTATTTAAATATTTTTTGTGACAAAAAATATATAAAAACATTGTTTTACAATTTTAATTAGTGGTCTACGTAGGTCCTGGACCCAGCCCAGGGGGGGGTCATGACCCCCATGACCCTCCCCCTGGATCCGCCCTTGGATACAGACTATTGTTATTTTATAGTAGTCGTGTTGGACGTTGCCGAAAGCTATCGACAGCGTAAAAACCTCAGCTAACTCGCTGTCAAACGCAAAGCCATTTGATAAATGAGCGGCCGCTCACTGAGTCGACACGTCTTCATTTGTGATATTCTATCGGATTTAGATCTCAAAGGTTCGTGCGAGGTGCAATTCATAAGCAAAATGAGAGAAAGGGATTTTTTGTTTACCGCTTTTTATTTCATATATCATAGCGCACGTTATATTTATATAACCAGTCAGCTTTTTCTTATCGAAATTCCATTTCCTTTTACTGAAGATTTTCGAGCCTGAGCGGCATGAAGCGGAGCTTTAAAACAGTTCGAACATGGCGATGAAGCCAAGCAGTGCGAAGATCCGTAGCGTCCTTTTTTGCGTTGAACTCATAGTATAAATTGAACCAGTTTCACGTTCACGATCACGAATAGTATTAACGCATTTCTCGCTCGCTCTGTAGCAGAGTAAAGATGAAAAAAGACTAACCTTTTCCATATTAACTCCGCTGCGTAAGGCAAGCAGAATGAAGTGACCCCATTGGATAATATTTTTTTGCACATCGCTAAGCTACCTAATTATCCAACAATGCATATAAGAATTTTAACCACTTTATATCAGTTAGTAAACATAGAAAAGGTTTTGTGTGTCGGCCATTTATTTACCTAATATGCCAACCTGATAAAGTAGCAGATCACATTTTCATAATTTTTATCAAATGTGAACGTAATTAAACAGAAAATTACCAGGCTGGTTATTATGGACGCGAATCCAATTATTGAAACGACACAGGGCTCCAGCACTGTCGTACAGCTGACGAGTTTTCATATCGACATGACTCCATAAGTATTAATAATTTGTACCACACATAAATCGCCATTGTTACTCTGTCATAAAGAACAAGAAGCAATCACCGAGCGCTCCGAGTTGCCCAAGCTCTTTGTGTCGGTAAGACTGGTAGTCATTGCTCTATCGCTTTCAACACTGATTTCTATTTCATTGTCATCACTATTCACATCAAATCGTAATTCTTAAATCTTACCCGTACCTATATTTATCAATAAATATGTCTTATTGATATAAACAAGGTGCTAAAAACTTACCTTATGTAACCAGTGTACTAGAAATAGCTTTTTCTGACAAATCTAGTCAGTATTTTATGTGGAATTCAAACATGACAATGGTAATGCACAATTTTATACTAGTATAACAGTTTTTTGTTCCTTTATAATGACATCTGCGATGTCTACACTGAATAAGAGCATCTATTAGGAGATTTTTTCTCAAGTATTGCTTGATATAAAGGACTGCAATTCATTTAGCTAGAAACAGACTTGTTCTGCCTTTTTTCTATTTTTTTTAAATTTGTAATACGTAACAACAAACTGCGTGTGTATTATAGAGTAAGTAAGTTTAGTAATTGGAATGAAAAAAGTTTTAAATGTAGTCAATTTGATCTTGAATTAGGAGTTACTCGTAAATTAAGGTAGTTAATTATATAGTAGTTTTAGTAATGGCATTAAATTACTCCCATTCATTTTTTCTAAGATATGTTAAAAACATGTTAAAACTTACAAATGATTGTAAACTACCAACAAGGTTTAGTTAAATATAAAACTTAGTAAATTTAGAACCTTTGCAACTAGCCGCACTCTCAGTGATGCTTCCCACAAGCTACATTAACTTACAATATATGATTTTATTATATATATACATATGTCTATCTTTCGTAGGCTCAAACCTTAATATCTTTATCGGGACGCCATGGATTTGTTAACGGTGAACTACTGTTTTTCCATCTTTACAAACAGGTTTACTCGAAACAAAATAAAAACTATTTGAATTTAGTAATATTCTTTCTAATTCTAACAAAAGTTTTTAGTGATGTTTAATAACAGCAATGCAAACTGGTAATGTTTTTAAAGGGAATATAATATAAAGATGGTCCAAACGAATAAGCTGTAAAGATTAATGACTTTTAATTTTAATGTAGAGACTTTATCTAAAGGTGTTATTACGTTATGTCAATTTTTTTCACAAATTTGTTTATTGTCATGTGGGAGGACGCCTTTATACTTCCGAAAAAGTATCTGCATAACGCTGAATAATAACAAAAGGAAATCTTTCTTTTTGTTAGATCATGCTAGTAGAATAACAGTGTTAAAATATTTACGTCTCTTTTCAACTATAATTTTTAGTTTCTTTGTTTTTTTTTATCACCACCATTACTCCAGCAGGCCTTTCAACCAGGCTTACCATGGGGCCTTACGCCCCTTCGCGTAAAGAGGACGCTTAGATATTTTTAAGTACCCGCTCAGAAGTGCAAGACTGTCCAATGCCAGTGAATGGCTTACCAAACCTGCGCTGGCTCCAATGTCCAGATAGTACGGAGATACCGAGGTATCCATATTTTACAACGTTTAAGTCTGTCATCTAACGATCAAAAGAATGCTGTCAATATCAAATCCATCTGTTCTACACATAAGATTACGTCTTGGATGCTTCGGCCACAAACAGCCAAATATTCTCGATTGATATTGAATGCTATGTGTTGGTTCTTAAACTGAAAATCGAGTCGAGAAATAAGAAAATTTTGTATATGCTGATGTCCTTTGACTATAACAATTCGTAATTCTGGACCAATACACGTTTTAAAATAAAATAAAAATAACTTTAAAGGCATTTCAAAATATCACCAACAATAAAAAAAAAACAACAATAAAAAACAGTTTACAAAAAATACTTACATCCTGTCCTGACCTCTACGACTTTGCGTGTATAAGAACTATGAGATGGTGGTTGGTGGTAAGTGATTAGTTTAAATATAGTACCGACTTGGTTCTCAGAAAATTTGGCAAATAACAGTTTTGCCTCAAAATTACTTGCTATTAGAGTTGGTGCGACAACTTAAGATGTCCCAAAAACAAAAAGGTAATGCTGACTTGCGTGCAACAAACTCTTATTTCCTTATCATTTCAGCAACATTCTGGAGTAGATTACTTTTACTGAAGAACATGATCACATGATAGATATTCTATACAACTAATCTGTAAGTAAATCGACTGAAGGCAAATATAAAAATTATTCCTCAAATGTTTCTATAAACTTTACGTTACATTAATATGAAACAAAACAATGGGAGTCGAGTTAAAATTGTTTCAATGTTAAATCTCTATATGTGTAGGATAGGCTACTATCATAGGTTAAGGCATAGGTATCATTTGAATAATAAATTCACTCTAGTGGACCGCATCCGTGTGAAGTAAGTTCATGCCCACTATTCTTTAATAAATTAAGACGAAACGAAGCAATTTAACACTCCAATTGTTTTTTTGTAGAATCGTCTTTTCTAAACCGAAAGGTGTCCTATTGAACTAGTCATTTCACGCTCGTAGAAAACACACATAATTACATTATTCGACAGTTTCATTTTTTGCTACAAATTATGAGGCCGAATTATGATGAGGAGTCATGATTGTAGGCTGGGTGATGACTCAACAGTTTCCGTAAGGGTACTATTAAAGAAGCGCTCGATAAAATTCCGGTGTTTATTATCTCGCGATATTAAACTTGAAACAAGAGGAATATGAATGTATTATTGTACCTTTATGCGTCCACTAACTAAGGAGAATACAAGAAACAGAAACTTCCTAAGTACAGTGCAATATTATATTGATAGCGTTTTAATTATTGTATCATTTGTAGCCGCGATCCAGCTGGTATCTTATTCAATAAATGACTTAAAATTGTAATGCAGTGTTAAATCAAAGGCAACAACGTTTTGCTTCATATTAAGTTCTAAATGGTGAAGTAGGACGAGAGTAGTTTGGACTCCCTAGTCCAATTGTCCCTACAATTTACGTAAAACTAGTTTTTCATGGTGACGTATTGTATTGTTCGATGATGTATTGCAAAAAGCGTAGCGATAGATATTACGAAATACTTTACTAATCTATTATCTAAGATCACAGTGATTTGTGTGTTTGTCTGTCCGCTCTTTTCCAGCTCTTTTTCCATTGTTTCAATAACGTAACCATAGCAACGCGTTAACCGCAAGTAGTTCGTCTACCGGACTCTAGATGGCGCTAACGGAAAAATATTTAATAATAGAAAAAAATTAAAGAATTTTGTCCACCCGTGCGAAGCCGGGACGGGCTGCTAGTCTAATTAAAACTCATTAGTGACGTGCTTCATGTTGCAGAGCGTAACACTAACTTTCGGTGCAAATATAAATTAAGACTGGAAAGTAAATGGAAATAAGACTAAAAGATCTTTACTAAAAGTTTTTTTGCATTTATCACCATAACCATGTCGAGTACAGTGCCCTCTGCAAACCCAAAGAACAGAATAGCCCCCCCCCGACACAGCACCAGTGCCGGTGGCTTGTACCATTCTTTTTTCTCGACAGGTGACAGCACTTGTCTACCAAAGACAGCATAGTGTACAGATGACGCTTTAACACTGTCAAAAAATTTCACAGCAGGTCCTAATGCAAGTTATTAAATGTGCTGTACCTTAGTACAAATGTAGGACCGCATCTATACTAGTGTATATGGTCTGCTTAAAATATCTATTTACACGGATTCAAAAACTATGGGAACGCATATTTATACAAAATTCATACATATACATATTTTCATCGCTATATTATTAAGATTTGACACAATACCTCGTTACGCTTCGATGTATTACGACACGCCTACTTTAAGCAGCTTATGCTCCTTAAACAACTTACGATCTGAGATGTGCGTGTGCGCATATCGCTTGCATCGCACGTCCGAGATGGCACCTACGTGTGCACCATCCTGGGAAAGCTACGGAATTCATTTGGGAAACGTTGAAACAGCGTCCGCATCGTTTTGAAATCGTTATTTGTGCTTTATTAGTGCTTTATTATTGACCTTCGTTTTACAACAAAGCGAGGGTTTTTAATAATTTAACGCTATCTGCGAGCCTGAAATATGTAAATAACACGAATATTTTTGCATACTCCTGCCTACTTATTAAAAGTTCTTTTCTGCTTTCCGGCGACTTCTGTAAAATTTGTCATTCATTTGTATTTTAACATTTTTCTATTGTAGGAATCACATTATTGTCGAATACGCGAAAAGAAATTCTGCTGTAAACGATTTCATCTTGGCGCAATTTCGGAAGTTATTTCATGAAATGGTACATAAAATGGTACCATTTCACAAAACAATCGAGAACTTTAAAACCTAGTTGAGTCGCTATTTTGACACGACACATCCATCATTTTGAAAATTTTCATCTGTCTCTTTTATTAGGAGTAGTAGCAGTCGTTATTTGCATAATGTGTAACTAACTTTTAATTTCTTATAACAACAGTGGAGCACAGTCATCAACCTTGTCAGAAAAGTCAAATATATAGGAAAAATAGATGTAATGTCAATCTGATAAAATGGTAGCTTGTAAACTGTTTTCTAATACAATGTATATGTTACCGGCAATGTGTATAATTCAGGTATTGTATACAATCCCTAGGTAATGTATACAATCCCTGGGGCGTCCAAGCAATGTATGAAATATCATGAATATCATTGTCCATTTCATACTTTACCTAGGTATTGTATGCAATTCCTAGGGATTGTATAGAATACGTGCTGGTTCACCGGTAATGTGTAAAATAAATAAATCTTAAGACTAAACTAATGTTAGGTAAGCCGGTTAATATCAATAAATCTTAACAGACTTACTTATCAAATAGCGGACAAATAAAACATGATGTATTTACTTGATATAAACTTTATTATCAACTTTAGGTTAGGTTGCGTTTTTTTGCGTCCGAGTGTTACATTACCTGCTGCAAGTTTGGCATTGTATAGAATACCTAGGTAAAGTGTAAAATAAATTCTATTTCATACTTTACCTGCCCGTTTTAGGTATTCTATACATTGCCTAGGTATTGTATACAATACCGGATTATACACATTGCCGGTAACATATATACTATTCAACGAACCGTCATCCTTGTCACTGCATATATCACTTGCTTGCTTGTTTCGAGACCAGGAGATGCACATATGATTCTGATTAGTGTGCGTTACAGTAAATTATTTTTTTCCAAATTCCAAAAGTATTGGAGTTGATATGTGTGTTGTAGTAACCTTAACTCACGCTGCCCTCGTGACTTTTGAGACTCATGACATGAAAAAGCTAAGCTGTTTTACAGTAAGCAGGACGAATCATTTCTTACTTGACCTATACATATATACATAAAATCACGCCTTTTTCCCGCAGAGGTAGGCAGAGATCACAGATTTCCACTTACCATGATCCCAACATACGCCTCTAGCTTCTTCAACTCATCAGCCTTTTCATATAAGCTCGTCGGTTAGAGGAACTTTTGACCTAGCCTTTTTTCAAGACATCCTCTATTTGATCCCTGAAAGTTCGTCTTGATCTGCCGTTACCGATTTGCCCATGCACATTACTCTCATATATTTGTCTTTTTCAAGACTTGAACTTTCTACATAATAAACTATTATAAAAGGGGTGAGGGGGACTTGATCCATGTTTTATCTAGTATGAATAAGAGTATTGATTTCCTAGACGATATCCACTTTATAATAAAATGAAAAACTTACACGTTTGAATTCTGAGTTACGAAATCATGATATCAAATGTGTCTGTCCATCAAATAATCGTCATTTCGTCGTCACAATACATTTTACCTCTGACGAGAGTAAAACCCCTCACCCTTACTACGTCACGATGCCAATTAACCGCTCGTTTTACAGAACGAACAAGTCAGGTGAACTCCGATAGGGTTGGCGATTTTGCAGTTGTTTTCCTGTTTAAGGGATTTTTTTTTAATTTTGTAACAATAATAAGTGATTAATTACATGTTGTTATCAATTCAAAATAAGCTTATAAGCTATTCACGTATTTTTTAAACAAATCTTATATTTTTGAGTCGCAATGAAATTAATCACAATTTTAAACTAAACTTAATGAACATTTCACAAACAAAGGGGCTTAATAGAACATAATTTCAAGTGAATGCAGTTGCGGGCATTTACTGGTAAGTTACAAAATGCAATGCACCGGCTGGCCGACCGCAGTCAGTTGGGGGACTAAGTAATTTAGCCACTCACGAAAGAGGTTTGCACTCTAATCTCGACTCCGTCCATCACCACCGGCTCACGGAGACACAGATAAAATGTCCAACTAATGCAGCGTACCGTACTTGTACGGGTTACGTCTTAGAATATTATTTTAGGGCTCATGTGGGTGTATGTGTTTCCGTGATCTTAAAGACCGCACGCTTTCAAACATCTGATTTCTAGTGGGCACTGCTTTAGAAAAAATCTCTATGCATCTATCTACCGCTCGCATAGCGGAGACACGAGACTAGCAGGCTTAATAACCTGCTCATTGAGAGGACAGACGCTGTCCTACACGCAGCGATACCCGTTCGCTCAGCTAGTGCTTCTCGGTGATAACCATCCAGCGATGGTTAGCCGCAAGAACTTATCTCTGCAGACAGTCGCCGAATGGGGTGATACCGACTGGAAAGGTACAAACCAACAAAGACCCAGGCGTGTCTTTTGCCCGCTAAAAGCAGCCCTTTCGACTTGACTCCTACTTTCCGAGGTGTATCCGTGCTGATCATAGACCATTTTAAGCTTCTCGGCATATCATTGTCACCATCTCTCAATTTTGCTTCTTTAATCAAGAGTAAGGCTCAATTAGCTTAAAAAAATCTTGGCATGCGAAGATGAGAAGGTACTTGCCGGAACGGTTGCACAATCTTTACCAAGTGCAAGCTCGATCGTGTATGGAGTACTATTCTCTTCTTTGCGACAGTTTGTCCAATATCAACTCCAGACACTTGAGTTCACTGAGAGGAGGGCCATGAAACTCAGCAGTAATGGCTATTTTTTTAATAATAAATTGAACAGCCTTGAACATAGTCGGGACGTAGCTAGCCTATCCGTTTTTTATATGATACATTTCGGAGAGTGTGCAGCAGAATTGCACAGCCTTGCTCCGTCCCCATTTTTTCATCGGACAATAAGACTTACATATAGGCGCCACCGTTATATTTATATACCAAAGAGTCACACTAAGTGTTTTAGTTCCAGTTTTAACTAAAACGCTTAGGAATGGAACTCTTTGCTTGTGTGTTTTCTAATAAATAAAATTTAGGGGTCCTCAAGTTATGAGTGAATAACTATTTTCTAGACAGGCGCGTCGCTTACCATCAGGCTTAATAGAGGTCAAGCGCTTTCCTATTCATAATTAAAAAAAGCACCTCTCCAGATTTGATTCGAGTAATGCTTTTAAGGTTTTAATAGTTCTTAGACGAAGTACTCTGCTCTTATCCCGATGTTATCTGCAGCCATAACCTCAACTTGCCATCCGTAGGTGCTCGAAAAAATAAATTTTGGTCACTCGTCCGTGGACCGTCCCCTGACACACCCGTGCTATAATTACAAACCAGTATTCCGATCAAGTGACTGCCAACAACTTTTTTTGTTTACATAAACTTATGAGCCCTATAATATCTACACTTACTTATTAGCAGTAGTACCTACAAACAAAAGACCCCTCGACAAGGCAGCCCTGCACCTGATTCCCAATAATCTCTTAAATCAGTAAAATCTGTTTGACTGTATGCGATCAGAAGAACCGAGGGTGCCTGTTCCCCAAATTATAGCTACAGCTTCATCACACCTGTTCATTTAAGATATAACATCGGTCACTGTACTGTATAATAAGGGTTATAAATAGAGCATTAGATTTTTTATATTAGAAAAATTGTAGCGATCGAAAACAGCAAAAGCTAGTTTTAACAGCAAAACACGAAAGTTAACCTACATCAGCTTATTTAATTTGGATTTTGTCACATTATAAAGGTAAATGGGAAATGGGATTTGACAATTTATTTTTCTTCCTACCTAAGTAACCAGCTAGCTAAATAAGCTAAGATTATTATTATTCTTATCATTAAATTATGGTTATAACCCCGATTATAAATACTGATTTATAAATACCAAAAACCTGTAGATGACATAAATGAATGTAGTATGTTAAATGTATCACTGCAACCTACTGAATACTGCAAGAAACAAACACGCATTCTGTTCCGATGTCTGATCACTTAGAAAACGAACTTCCTTTGCACTGAATAATAAATATTTCTTCATGAACTTAGGTTCATGTAGAAATATTTTGTGTTTAGACACAGAATATTCCTTAAATATAAATATTTATGAGATTTAGTTAATGCCATATTAATAAATGAAACTCCTGTTAAAATCGGCCCAAACTAGGGTTTCCAATATATCGTCTTATTTTTTTCTCGAATCCCATCAAATAAATGCTTGAGTTGTCAAAAAATTCTGAAATTTTTATATGTTACTAATATAGAAAACACATAGAAACAGCTAAAGGCGTTTATGACTAGTGTTGGCGTCGCATGGTTCGTTGGCATTAATTGGAAACCCCCTGTCAGATACGAGTGTTCTTTATTACTGAAACAATAGTCGAAAATTATTACAAACCATTTTAAAATTAGATACCTTCTATCTAGGATAATCATGATAGATAAGAACTATTAACACTGTAAGTCATTGTGATGGGCCAAATGTAGCACGATTGAAAAGGGGCCGGAAATAGAGCAAATAGCATACCTCCAATAAATTTAACTAAGAAGAACCAAAAATAAAAGAATAATCTGGCTTATATACTATCTAGTGCCACCTAACGCATACTTTTAAATAGCACTTTGCTATATCGCAAAAATACACAGACGAAGGGTTTAATCTTAATTTGTTTTCTATATGTAGGTGAAATAGAATTATCCATAGTATTACAAAAGATTAAAAAGATAACTCACGATAATAACAAATCTGACATAAGCAATTTTACTGTCTTAGTATAGAGGAATAAAAAAATATTTTGACTATAGCTTTGCAAATTTTTAAATAAAACAAAAATAGAAAGAAAAAAATTGAGGATCTTAGTTTTTGATATATTAAAAAAATCAATAAAGCAGTGAATTATGAAAATTAAATGTAATTAATGGTCACATATGTGTCAACGATAGTATCTAAATGGTACATAGTCAATATCCTGGATTACTAATTATTGTTCATTTATATGTTAAAGGATTGGTACTAATTAAGATTATTAACTCCATAATACAGGTATCTTTTATATAATAACAAGTAATGTTTCCGCAAAAATAATTGTAAACGAATGATTTACAGTTTTTCATAAACATACTTCACGTATTTACTTTTACTACTACTTTTTCTACGTTTACGATAAATAAGTATAATTTGCCTATTAAAACCCTATTTCTCTAATCCTCAGGCACTTTGTTCTCGTCCCGGATAAGGCCAAATTTCTAGAGAATAGACTGTATTAGAAACCCTTGTCCATCTTTTTTGGAGATTAGCCGAAACAGACCGATAAAATTAGATTTTTTGTTATAAGTGCCGTATTACTTTCTTGTGCATTTAGTAAAGACTGTTATAGACATTAGACACACAAACTTCTATTTTACTGATTTGTTAATATATAAACTACGTAGCTATACAGTTTTGTAACTCTAATGCATACAAAAGGGCCTCATAATCTAAACGCCATATCACCTGTTCCATTACCAATGTTAATGTGACAAGCAAACGTTGTTGTAGATATAAATCGTTGATGTATATCTCTTTGACATAGGTACTTATCAGTAGTGTAATGAGCTGGCAAATAATAGAAAGTTATTGAGGGTCTTGTCAGTTGCAAGTTGTGTAAGTACATCATCGGCCACATGGCTACACATCTGCTTGTAGAGAGAGAGATTATTTCATGTTTACCGTATCAGCATCATTTTAACCGAAAGATTTCTACTGCTGAACGGAAAACTCCCCCAAAATTGGAGGATTTAACCATAATCTCCATGCATAGTAGGCGGGTTTGTAATCGCAGTAAAATACCATTAATAATTATTTAAAAAACGTTTCTGCCCATTGTCACTTACGAATAGTGGGAGCACACAGGTCGCATGGCAACTCAAAATTTAAAATACAAAATATACAAAACTTAATATCAGATCATATTATAACAGCAAAAGCAATGTAAAATATAAAATTTTAAACAGATCTCATACTCAAACTTTGAGTTGTAAGTACTTCCGTTCCCCGCATGTACTAACTTAGATGTACTAACTAGTCTGGTCATAAAGACTGTTACGTAACACCATTTCTTTTTTACAACTTTTAAATTATTTTGAATTTGGAACGCGTTTATTATTTTAAAAACTTCTTTCGATTTCGCGCTATTTCATTTCTAACAGAACTTATGGCCGGACTAGATATTATTAGAGCCCAAATTATTTTCACGTCTAAGGAATTTCAAGGCTATTATATTTTAAAATACTTTTAAGAAATGTTATAAGAAGATTATTAATCAGTTTCTACTTTTGCTTCGTTTGCTTTTTAAATATTAATATATATATATATATATATATATAATATGAGTACAATCAAGTTTTTTGAATTATAAACATTGAAAATAAAAAGGGAATAGTTCAAAAATGGCTCATTCTTCTGATTCAAAATTATGAAGAGCCAGATGAATTAGAATTTTTACTATTATCTGCATAGAGTAAACGTAGCTCTCAAAAAAACCAATACCTCTAAACAAATCAGAGTTACATACTTGACTTGCCTTTTACTCTACGCCAGTAACATTACCATTGATTTCACTCCCTATAGGTCAGTAACTCTCTAATTGGAGGGGAGCAGCATCAGGGGGCGACAGAGGGATGATCGCTGACATATGTCCCTCCCGGGGAACGTCATTATTTGCGATGGAGTGGAAAAAGACCGCCAATTCGACGTTTCTCCCGTTTGTTAAAATTATCCACAGAGGCGGTGAATTCTTTGTACATTATTCATTAACTTACTTTCGCCGAATTCCGTGCTTTGTTTTTTAAAATTATTAATTGTTTCCAGTGAAAACTATAAGCGCGGCGATTTCGCTAATTGATAATTTACACAGTATCATTTATTCATTTCGTTTTCCGAGTTAATTTATTTAATTTTTCAGCATTAAAAGGTGCGCAGTTATTTAAAAACACTTTGTATATGATAGGGGTGTTTTTTGACTATATCAGACGAAACGAAATTTATACAGAGCGACAACAAAAAAACAAAATGTTTTTCTTAACCAATCCCCTGATAGAATTTGAAACTCAGGGTAGGTAATCGTCATAGAACTGCAAAACGTCCCCTTTGTATAAATAAAAAAAATACATTAAACTGCATCAAGTCAATGAATAATGCAATTAATACAAAAAGATTATTAAAATTTGCATGCGTAAAGGATTGCGCCCTTAACAAACCAGTCAACAACCATTACCAGATGAGTATCACCCTCGCTGTTAAAATATCGTCAAAACATATGTGTCACCGAGGACACGTTACGATTACAAGCAATCAATTTGGACGTACCGTAAGTATTTTGTAACCAATCGAGAACAAAATTTTGAAAAGGTATTATTCATGTACCTTTGACCAGCTAGTCAGTGGTACGGCAGGGACCTTGCCCGTGCTCCAATGAATCTTGATGTTTAGTTAGAGTATGTTTTTATTTAATTTTTTGCATTCACAATGCAATATTTCTATAAGATATAAAATACGCGTGTAAAAAGCAACTACGCTTCCGAGCCCTTAGGTGGGATTCGATCCCATGACCTTTCGCTATCCCGGCTAGTGCTCTGACTGCTGAGCTATCGAGACGCTGACAAACGTGCCGAATTTTACAAACGTATTTCAACTTCTACTATGAGCTAGTATCGTTCCACCAATGTTAAACGCTAACCACATTCAACATCGAAAGTAATATTTTTACAAATATTAAACAATCGATTAAAATAGAACCAGCTATAATTATATTTTTATTTATTTTTTTGCATTCACAATGCAATATTTCTATAAGATATAAAATACGCGTGTAAAAAACAACTACGCCTCCAAGGTCGTGGGTTCGAATCCCACCTGAGGGCTCGGAGGCGTAGTTGTTCTTTTCACGCGTATGTTATATTATTATAGTTAGAGTATGTTTGTGTGATGAGCATAAGTATTGATCCGGAATTATTGTTACTAATATACTTGGTTATGCACTTATATAGTATTCCATAAATAATCTCTCTAAGCTCTGCTCTCTTTGGAACTATATTATTTGTGTGATGAATTAATACTGAAAATTTATTTTCATATTACTAATTCGGCCTAAGTGATCTACATACATTAGTTCCTCGCC
The DNA here is from genome assembly GCA_927399485.1 of Calamotropha paludella. Lineage (NCBI taxonomy): Eukaryota > Metazoa > Arthropoda > Insecta > Lepidoptera > Crambidae > Calamotropha > Calamotropha paludella. Next base: position 22,271,599 of record OV656803.1, on the reverse strand, counting down.
TATTTAGAAATCTTATCAGTTTATTAGAAGGAAAGGATGTCTATAATTCTAAATCACCACAATCCCAGTGCATGTGTTATTTGTCAAGTTGCTGCGTACAAGCCTCAACGATATATCGGTAATGACGCGAAACGTCAAATTGATGATACACCTCACACGCACCCAGCGGATGCCCAATTTAGAACATACTGTTAATACTTAGCGATAATTTTATTTGTTTCAACCATAGACCTACAACAATCAACAACGAAGTTTTAAAAATATTAAAACCACTTTTTATATTTAAATATAGCTAATGTTCTAACACAATTGATAGTAAAAAGTATTGTTCTTATTTTTTAAAAAATACTTTAAATAACACAGCATACATACTGAAATATTTTCTTTCACTTTTAACTTGATTCTTTATTACAAATAACTTCAAATAAAAAGCACTAGGTATATAAGTTGGTTCAATATTAGAAAAAAATTATCATTATAAAGCTTAACAGATACAAAGTTAAAGTTACATTGCCAATTTATATAAATATATTATCACCATAATTGTTGAGAAAAAAGATCACCGCTTAAAAGCAAATAAATACTTCAAAACAAGACAAATTTCAATTAAAGACAACACCAATTAATTAAAGGCGTGACATCGTTAAACACAGAGAGTTAAGCTACCTCAAAATTTTTACTTGGTTGACACTAATTAAACTCCGCAATGCACGTATTTTAATAAAAAAGAAATTATTGAAAGAGTCATTATTTTAATTTATAATGAAGCATTTGACTTTCAACTATAAAACAAATTCAACGGAAATAATTCAACTTCTGCTAGGTAAGACGTGACGTTGGTCGCTTAAATAGCTTTAGATATATTGAGAATAATTTTAAGTCTATGACAATAAGTTAGTATACACAAATTGACGAGTCATATATCTAACTCGATGACTATAATAGTGCGGGTACGTTCCGTCACAATCACTTCATTAGTGGCAAATTATTATGGGGGTGACTGTCACCGGACGCCAGTTATTCACTGAACAAAGTAACTAGCTTTTCGGTGGGCCGACAGCATTTACGCTGGTCGTGTTTTGTGACAAACAAAACTTAAACCTAAATGAATAAATAACACAATTTGTTATAAACTTAGAGATATCGAATAATTAAATGATGATTCAATTGGCAAAGTTTACTTTTTGTGACCATTTGTTTCTTATTAATAAAAAAATAGGTAATTGGCTCTGGGCATTTCATGGAAAAATACCCTGAAATAAATATAATTAATGAGAAATTTTATGAAGCAATAGTTAGCGTGTTAATAGCGGAGGTTAAGCAATCATCGCATGGGAGACCAAAAGATATTATCCCGAATGCCGCCATGCTTCAGAAAATACGTTAAGCCGATGTTGGTTTCAGCTGCTTTAAAATGTTTGGGGATCATACTCCATTCATAAAATTAATAACTTGATTAGCTTTAGAATAATCTATAATAGGTCCTTCCTTGCGATGCCTAGAATGATAAACATTTTAAGTTATATTTAGAGTAAAAGATAAAGATTTGCTTATGTTTTGAGCCATACGCAGCCACCGATGAGCATGGGGCTCGCGGAGTGGGATATGGCTGCCATTCTCCCGGTGTTGTCTGTGTTTTCCTCTATAGGGCAGACTTGCTTCCTAGTAGTGGGAGAAAAATGATGATGATGAATGTGAAAATCTCTGTCTTTTAGTCAACTCTAATTATAACTCAAAACGGCTATCATCCTTAGCACCGCAAAAAAGGACCTGTTATAGATTTATTTTAAAGAACTGGCGTCAAATAATAAAGACAACAAAGAAAGTTTTAACAAATATTTGAAATGATAAGAAACCACAAAATACCCATAACTTTCAATTCAAAAACTCTGACTACAATTGCGGAAAATTACCACACATTAATTTTAACCCTTTCTAATAGAACAGTACAAGCGCCAAGTTGTCCGTTTCATTAAATATCACAGCGGTATACAGTACTAGTGACAAATCACCTATTCTGACAAGTAATTAGTGTGTATTGTTTCAAAACAACTATAAAAACGTGTAAATATCATACATTGTCCACGTAACAATTGGCAAACAGAAGACCCCATTTTTAATATTTTAGCTTCATCTAAAATGCTAAACTAAGTCACTAGCGTATGGCGGAACGCACAATATTTATTGTTTCCTCTTAAAGTAAAATATTTGAATGGGAAATAAAATCTGTATAAAAATTGTATACTAAAATAGTTTCATGTACTCTACGCCTTTATAAACTATTAAAAATCAATGCGAATGATGATAAGTTTTATAAAAGCTCCCTTAGAAGATCCCGTTAGGATATATTTAAAAATTCAAATAGATAATTTAAATCAATAAAAACAAAGCAACAATAAATTACAGTACAGCATGTTACTCACTAATTCTCATTAAAATAAATATACAGGTAATAACAGAGGAATAACTGTGTTCATATATATAATTAATTAATTATTTTAATTCTAATTAATTTATAATTAATTATTTAACATTATTACTTAAACGTCGGAAAATTCGTATCGGAAGACTTCAATTATAGTTTTTGTTTTGTTTGGAATAATATCCTGAGCACCGTTTTGCTGTCATTATTGTGACATCAAAACGCTGTCGCGCTTGTCTTGTATTAAAACTGCAAAGTAAATAGTAGCAGGAAGACTAAACATAGGGTTGTAAGTTAGCAAATATTATAAAATATTATCATTTACTCGGCGCGGCTGGCGTACAATCCGCCAGATTATAACAGCCCTTTTATTTGTATTTTTATGCCTTTGTATAGAAGTCATAGACACAGAGGTCTTTATTTGTTATGAGTAACATGTTGAAAAGCGTGTAATTTTAACCGTGGTAATTCACAAATGGATGTTAACTAACCGACAATTTCAACAAAAACATGACACGTTACGCCTAGTGCAAAGGAGATTTTGAAATAAAAAAACTAATTATGTTTACATATGCAGCACAATTCTCAATCAGCAACTAAACACGCTGTTGATGCAAATAAGGTGACCTCTAAAATATAACACTAAAGAATACAAAATAGCAAAGATCTAACTGTTAGTGGTATTTTATCAGGTTTGGCTATAGTCACACATTTTAAAGTATATAGCCAAAGCACTTTCTAGGGGTATTTGGAGTGGCGTCATACATGCTAAAATGTTGCAGGAGACCTTGCGAGTCTTCTATAATAATGTTTTTAAAATGATTTTGGGGTTACCTCATTTTTGCAGTGCATCCGGGTGAGAAAAAGTCTAAATAGCAGACCGATTCAACAATGTGGAAGAGCTTTCTTCAAGAGGTAACGATCTTGAGAACTTACCCTTTTCCCTAATGGTCATTTTTGTAAATAAAATAGTATATGCCTCGGTTGTTACTAACGAGAGTTCTCAAAACAATGTGCTTACTCATGTGAATGTAAGCTTATATTAAGAAATTCGTTTAAAAATGTATACACACTATGGATACATACTTTGATGATTGTTTTATCATCATTAACATTGCTATTGACTGCACCAAAGCTATAAATAACTTTATGTTTTGCCATTTCCCTCCTTTACAAGTTATAATGTAGTATCATTTCACGTATCAATCTCTTGATGCTGTGTTTGCAATAACAAAATAACGGCACCACTGAATTACTCGTTACGTTCTCTATAAGAGGTCCTGCCTCAAATTTATAATAAGACTATATAACATTCACAAGTGCTCAAATCAACCAGGATTGATTAAAACGTTTATTTTTTTTAATACCAAAAAGAGGTCAGACCCAACCTTTAACTAAAGTTTAAAAATTACAAATGTAGTTAAATAGTTTTATATCATTGATACCTACTCAATTTGATTACATTTCCTACATAATTTTTATCGTTATACGCGTTTCACAAACTTTTTGTGGCTTAGTCTCCTGCGGTTAATATTGTGAAATGTAATTTTTATTTGAGTTCAATTTACAACACAACACATAAATAAGTAACTGTTACAATCAAAGGGTCATTAAGTATTATTGAAAAAATTATATTTAATTGCTAACAGTATGACTGGTCTACTCCACAATAGGATTCTCTGTGACGTCAAGACCAGTATTCCTATTTAAACTAAGCGTATAATCATATGCTTGTGAATTGCTGAGTGTATGTGTGTGTTTGTGTTTTGTAATGATCTATTTTTTTTTATTACTATTTTTATACATACAACACAATCTAATATATGTGAGACTATGCATCAAAAACACATTATCATTTGTTTCATGAATATCATTATGTCAAGCCCGCTGTATTATGACGTCATAATTCTGAAGTATCTACGAGCAAAAGCAATTTTGGATCGAAACAGATCCCATTTCTTTGGGATCTAAAGAGAAAAATTAGAGAGAGAAATTCTACTATTGAGATCAATAAATGGCTCGTTGGACACGCTCAATAGTTTATTGTCGACTGGCATATACTAAGGTAAATTATTTTAACCAAAGCCAGATCCGCGACACGACTAAGTTTCTTAAAAATATACATTAGTTTTTAAGTCTTTTTGAAACTGTCTCCACTTGTGCTAGCCATGTAAATTTTTGATTAATAACTACGTTTAAATATTTCAAATTTTCTACTTGTTCAACAATTTGAACGCAGCTGCTTATTGCTTAAAATATAGATTACTATATTTTGGCAGAAATGAAGTTTAAGTTGAAAAGTTTCTATAGGTGCTCTCTTATTGCTGATCCTAAATGAAATAAATTTTGTTTTGCTAATAAATTAATTATTAATTACGTCCAGCAGTGGGCGTCGTACGACTGATATGATGATGATGATGAATAAATTAAATTAATAAGTTATTATGTAATCCTAAGTATTTATTCCTTATTGAGCCATATGACCGACCCGACGCCAAGAGTTTGCATGATAAATAATAGCCGTGTCATCCGCAAAGGTAAAGATTCTTACATTATCTATTTCCATGGAACACAGGTCATTCATGTGTGTCAAGAACAGCTATGGACCTAAAACACTTCCTTGTGGCCCACCAAATATGATCTCCCTTCATCACTTTGTTGATCTCCAATAGATATCATTTGTTTTGGATCAGTAAGATAAGAGCGATACCAGTCCAGAGCGATTCCTCTTATTCCAAACACCTCAAACTTTTATGAGTATCGGCCGGAAAACAGTATCAAAAGCCTTGGCAAGATCCAAAAAGACATCAAAACATTTCTGTCCTTCGTTAATTTTGCTGATGGTGAAGTTAGCGAGATCATTTACGGCATCCTTAGAGGATCTGCCCGAACGAAAACGATAACAATTCTCGGCCAGCAGTCCCTTCAACTCGAGGTACTTTTACTGATTTCTCAATCACTTTTAAAAGAGTGCTCATTAGTGAGGTTGGCATGTAATTAGCCGGTTCTTGTGACTAGCCTCATTTGAAATTTGGGATTACATTTGCCAGTCTTAGCTCGGGGGGAACAGAACCAGAGGACATACTAGAGTTGCGATAGCTAGGCCCTTTGCTCACATGAGCAATTAAGTTTTCTTTAAGATATTGTTGATTACTGGATTATCTTAGCCAACGATAGATATAAATTAGCTAAGTGGAAGTTTCTTAAGCAATATTATTTAAAAATAATTATAACCAAGTAACCGGGCGCCAAAAAATTAATATTTTGCTTTTTACAGACGCTAATTTTCAGGCACATTTACAACTATTGAAGTTGATTACACATCAGAAGTTATTTTCCCTCCATACTGTCCTTTTTTCGGTTTTATTGTGTGTTACATTTATTTTATATATCTTATTTTTGACAACACGTACACTAAAAGTTAATTGTTTATAAAACTACTTAGCTACATTCAACCAGTCAAGGTAAAATAAAAAAAGACATTGTCACCGCTTCCCCAAACAAAATGACATTAAAAAACGCGAATCGAACGGAAACTCCTTATCGTGGTGTCCCCTTATCGTATCACGTGTGAATAAGTTCGAAAGGAGCTGTCATCATCGGTTATAACCCTTTTCGGAGATGCTCCTTGATAAATCGGGCGCTGACTAACAAAATGTCCGTTTGTGTCCGTAAAAAAAGTTAGAAAGGTGTACACCTTTTCTGTGGGGCCATGAAATCTATACGCCATCCTCTAATATACATAATTTTCTAATTGTCATTTCAATCTTAAGCGTTCGATCGTAGAATATTTCGATTTAAGTAAGTCTGACTAAGGAAAAGGTCAACTAGTGTACGGTTGGATATTTTTAAACTATCTAATACTATTATATCACTATTCACACGAAGTTGTAGTTCGCATGGTAAAATATAGAGCATTCAAAATCGAAGAATTATGTTTGCATACTAATGTAAAATATTTATTTTAAACCTTATGAGAGGCATATAGGAATTACAGTTTATATTTAGCTAAATGGTATCATATGAGTAAGTGAATTCAAGTAACAATTATTTCAGAAATAACAACAGATTTATTATCTAACATGTAATACTAAACAAAACAAAAGTATCAAAGTATAATGATTGACACTGTATAAAGATAATAAAAAAAATACTATTCACACATTCTAGGCTTATTGGAATTACAGTTTATCTTTATATATATTCTATAGGCCCACATAATAGACTTTCTTTTTGACAGCGTCAAGCATTTTACGTTGATTACACTGATATTTATTATAATATATATTTAAAGACGCAACTTTAATCAATATCAGAGACAAAGTTATTATTTCTGAAAAAATTCGTGGCTTGAACACACTTATATTACATTTGAGTGGTAATAATGTAATTTAAGAATTAATTAATAACACTACATAAAAATAATAACATATTAAAACATTTATGTTTGACCATCTATCTCCAACGTCCATTAGTTTTCTACATCGTTTTTTGCTAAATAAAGTATTATTTTATAATAATTTCGTGGCTCCACATTATATGCGCAGAGTTCGTTTATTTAATAAAAATACAAACTCTTGCAAGTTCAAGTTATTGGTATTTTTTTATATTACCTGTTACCTGCTAAAACAAGCTCATTCCTAAATTTTCTATTGGTATCCAATTTCGTGGCTCTATAGTTACCTGACTACAAGGCGCGGAGTTCGTTTGTAAATCGATCATCGGTTGTACCTCTTCTTAATTCATCTATAACTTTACTCTAGCTTAAGGGTGTTATACATACTGCTCTAATTTTTAATAGACAAACATTTCACTACGAAAGCGGTATCATTCCTTAACTTATTTGGCCTATACCCGTGGTTATACGTAATCCAGCTCTACACTCAGAAAAAATAATAACTTCACTTTGAAAGTAAAAAGAAAAATGCTACTTGTATTATATTCTTTTGGATATATTAAAATAAGTAAGGATAACGTGAAATAATTGGATTAAAGTATTAAGGTTCATCATTACGCACCGCTTTAATATCAAACCGCTTTTCAAATCTAACAACCCTACCTATTACAACTATTGATCTGTCGCTGTGCCATTTCCATTCACTCGAGTTACTCGTTAATCGCACTCTGTAGTCGATAATAAATATTTTATAAAACCATATCATTAGGGCCAGGTTTCTATATTTTTACAATAAACTTACAATCTCAACCTAACGGTTTTTACATTTTTACTTAGATACAACTGCAGCCTCCTGCGGTTCATCGTAAACTTTTCGCAAAAAATACTTATAGTAAATATTTTAATATATCGATTATATATGTCGATTGTAAAAACTATTATTATTATCCCAGAATCAAGAAAACCCAATTTATTTCCCAGCCTTCTTTGTGTCTAAAAGTTCTCTACATTCGATTTATCTGAATCTCCCGGTATTTCAATCATAGAAAACGCCTCTGCATGCTGATGATGATGGTATTATAGTATGGAGAATAGAGTCCCGTACATAATGCGAAAAATTAATTCCGCATCAACTCATTGAAATAAAACTCTTTTTAATGGTTTTGCACAGATTATCTACGTACGGCTCCTGAAAAGTAACGTCAGGAACAATTAAAAACATAAAACTAAATTGCAAGCTGCAAATATGTTTAAGGGTACTTATACCAAGTAGGTTTCCATTCAAAATAGCTTTCGAAAGGTAGTCACTAAAACTCAAGCTCTGAGCAAATACTTACGAGCCCGTGCAGTCAAAAGCTGTTACCAAACTCAAAGGAATAGATGATTTTATGCGAATAAAATATTGTAGGCATAAAAGTGAAGGGGATTATTTATTTGTAATTTTCTATGAACCCATCAGCTATAGGTGTGCGTTCATCTACTGGTGTTCCCCTTTTTAGTTATTGGTTTATACACATATATTTATCTCGTCTTTTAACGTCATTTGAGGTATATTATTTGCTGACGTTTATACCAAGTTTTTATAAATTCGTTACAATATTTGTTGCAAGCAAAATCCTTAAAGCCATCGCGTATTATCAGAAAATTTTCCTGTTATATTAGTATATCAAAACAGGAAAAAAAATGTAGCCGTTGGCAAAAGAAAATTAATATGATCATTACGTAAAATATTGTTTTTTTGGAAAATACATATACATAAACAGGAAATACGATAAGTCAAATTATTATAATGAAAAATATTAGAAAAAATCGACTCCGTGTGTCTCACAAGTGAATTCTCAGGCGGGAAATGAACCCGTAACCTTTGGAAGACCGGTCCAATGCTCTTCCAATTGAAAGAAAAAGGAAATACAAAGTTTTATCTATTCAGGTATAGTAAAAGGAAGTAAATTGAAAATCAGCTTGTTAATTATATAATCATATCAATAAAACATCAAAGCATCAATTCTGCGGAACCAAAAATGTGTTCTATAAATGTCAATCAATTTTAAATAACTATACAGTTATTATCCAACATTATCCTGTGTAAATAGCAATACATTAAAAATAAGTTCAGAATTCCAAATCAAATATATAACTTGTATTTATTATTGCCTTGCGCTTTATTCATATAGTGTGTAGGAATTAATAGCACCTGAAAAAAAAACGAATCTGTCTTTGATCTACAACAATTTGTTGCAGAGTAAAAACTCACTAATGACCCACTATCCCATAGGTGCATCATTACTAATGAGATTTCGGGCAATTGTGCTCGAAACAAGAGTACCGCTGCGGTCTGTGCCGGGGCCGGCATGCGTGCGCCACGTGCCACCTACTTTATTATTTTTCGCCACGTGCCTATTATAGGCGTGTTTTTCTTTTTTAGCAATAATATAATCGGATCTGCAAATAGGGCGTTATTTGATCGCGATACGGTGATTCGATGGATATAAACAAGCTGGTCGGAGGTTAACGGTTGGACGAGAGATTAAGATGCGATCTCTGATGTGCTTGACTCGGGCTGGTCAGATTAGGTAACAGGGGAGTGTATACTTGTGAACCGTTTTGTTATTTTTTTTATTTTTTACAATATAAAATTTTTAAATTGTAAAGAGCAACTCCGAAAATGGTGTTCAGTTTTGAGATAAATAGTTTAGAAATAAAAAAAATATTAGGGGTTAAAGTATGAAATTGCCGATTTGTACTGAAAATCTATATTGTTTATTTTTTAAATTTTTAACAAATTTATTTAATCAAAATAGTTGCCATTATTATCTATACATTGCTGCCATCTAATGGGAAGGTCATTAATGCCTTTGCGATAGAATTCCGACGATCTAGACTGCACAAACTGTGTGAAAGCATTTTGTACTGCCTCCTGGGAAGAAAACTTCTTGTCACGTAGATAATTGTCCAAATCACGAAAAAAATGGTAGTCCGTTGGAGCAAGGTCTGGTGAATACGGAGGATGACGAATGGTTTCTAACTGCAGTTCCTGAAGGGTCAAAATGGTTTCTCGTGCTGTGTGAGGTCTCGCGTTGTCGTGGAGCAATAATGGTGAAGATCGATTCATGAGTCGGGGCTGTTTTACTGCTAGTTTTGTCAACATGGTTCGGAGTTCGGCACAATAGACATCTGCCGTTATTGCTTGACCAGATCGGAGAAAACTATAGTGAATAACACCATGCTGAGACCACCAAACAGTTACCATTACCTTTTTATTGGTAAGTTTTGCTTTAGGACACTGTTGTGGCATTTGACCTGGGGTCAGCCATTGCATTTTTCTTTTCCGGTTATCATAAAGAATCCACTTTTCATCACATGTTACAATTCGATCCAATATTCCTTCATTTCTGTACCGGTTCAACAAGGCAACACAAGTTTCAACACGCGTTTCTTTCTGCAGATCAGTCAAATCATGAGGCACCCATTTTTCGTATTTTTTTATTTTATTGATTTGACGCAAGTGAGTCAATATTGTGGGTAAGGTAACGTTAAACCATGCCGCTAATTCCTGGGTACTTTGACTAGGATCGGCTTCCACTATCTCTCTTAATTCATCGTTATTTACCTGTGTGGGCGGTCTTCCTCGTGGCTCGTTCTTTAAGTCGAAATTTCCATCACGAAAGCGTTTAAACCAAAATCGCACGGTGCGTTCATTAGTAGACCCCTCTCCAAACGCAGCATTGATATTGCGGGCTGTTTCTGCCGCGTTAGTTCCGCGTCGGAACTCGTATTCAAAAATAACTCGAATTTTCGCAGTATCCATCTTTCTTGTCTAAATTGAATAACAAAAACAATTGAAAGTCGATATTCAAATGTTTTACATTTTTTAAAAAAAGAACATCATAGAAACCATTTAAAAAAAGTTTCATTCGAAAACCTCAAACCATGAAGATTCTATGTCAATTCAAAGAACCTATTGCAATAAAACGGCAATTTCATACTTTAACCCCTATTATATCCAAAATAGACCACCTACTGCTTCTCCTCCATCTATTTAACTATTTTATTTCAATTTGTTTGTCTTCTTTCCGGTTTGTATTAGTCAGGTTTTAATTTGGTATATTTTACTTTATATACTTGATATGATATATTGGATTCACTACATCATATCAAGTGAATAAAGCAAATCAATTTAAATTTTAATATTTCCAAATAATTGTAAAAAGATGCCAAATCTTAGTATACTAGAAATTCTCACTGCAAACAATAATGAGGTAGAGATTGTCAATGTGCCATCAAAGGTGCAGAACTAAAAAGAAGAAGTGAAGAGAAAATCTTAAGATCTGACATATGTACACGGATGGACGAACGTGCATAGAAGCTTGAACTAACTTTATTTCAATAAGTAAAACTACACTCATGCTAAATATCTAATTATTCGAAAATTGAAAAACTAATATTATTTGTTTTGTTAAGAAATTGACTGCTAAATTTTGAAAGTCAGGAGTGACTCGTTCCCACATCCTATCCGGGCAAGTGCTTATCCCATTGAATTATGTATATAAAGACAGAGAGAGATACAGAGGCAGCAGTTAAATTTTCAAACTTTCTTTATATTACTTGATAAAATAACAACAAGTTATATTTGTACATATCCTTCCTGGTCGTTAGTATTTTTTACTGTACTGGTTTTTAGAGCAATTTTCAGTAAAACGTGGACTTGTGACTGATTCCTCGCCTCAGCAGGGAAGCAGTCGGGGAACTCGAAACCCTCACGCGCCCTCATTAGACACGCACGTCAGATTTTGCGTAGCCCTGCGCAGTCGCGGATGAAGTAGGGCTGCTACCACATCTCATTCACGTTCCATACTAACTTTCAAGCCAAAACACTAAAAAAACTGATTATTATGAAATTTTGAACGTTTAAGAAAGACACATGTTTAACATACTTTGAATAAGAGCAGTCGTTTAGTAATAATTGTTTTCATGTAATCAAATATACCTACACTTAAAACATTTTGCATTAATCACAGCTTTATTTCTGAAGAGCTGATATGAGTTCATTCATACTATTACCGATGTCGATAATTATCGCTTCATCACTTACTAGAGCAGTATTTCCAAATATTATAGATTTCGAAAATAATTTACCTAGAAGATTATGTGATAAGGTTTTAAAGATTTGTTATAGACTTCTGTCATTCAACAAAACAATATTGTTGTTTTTCCTATTGATCATTTCAGCTGAAGGACCATAGCTAAACGAAGGACTCCGCTTAAACGTAAAGGCAGGATGCTTTAACTTTCACTTCACATGTAGAAAGATCGGAGTAAAGGAGCATTACTATTTCGGAAAACGCTGGTGTTCATGTAGAACGGAAGATGTTTGCTTATTGCTTCCCGTATCATTAGTTGCGTTTGCAACACTTAAGTGTGAAGGATTAGTGCTATTATCTTCTACCGGACAGAACACCAAATAGCTTGTTACTTCTATTACCTCTTATAAAAAATATCATGATTATAAACTAATTGATATGTAAAAATGTTGTTTAAATTTTAATGATTAATTAATATAAAATATATAAATAAATAACTAATTCTAACAACGCAAAGCACGTTAAAAATGTAAAAAACATAGAGCTTGTTCCATTACACTTTCTCTGTACAATATTTATCTTTGCAATAACATGGCCGTAATTGTTTAAGAACATGTTATAGACAAAAATTAAGTTTTCCATAGAAACTCTTCACAAAAACAAATCTTTTTCTAACCATTTATCTACTAATTTACACACCCTCACACGTCAACTGGAACATTAGAACCACGATATCACATTACGTATTTTTTTACTCGCTATTATTTTCAAATGGTTCGGTAACCCTAGTGTACTAGCGTACTTACCTAGATGTACTTAGTGAAGGCGCGCTCCCGGCGCGTGCGCGGCACGTGACACTCTCGTCTCGCCGTCGTCTCGCCGACCAATTATTTGTTTTTACGTGATTTAACATGTTTATTCGGCAAGGCTTTTTTGTTCACCATGTTATTGGGCGGTGCTAAAGAGTTCCATTTCGATGGTTTGTTTTTTTTTGAGATTTGTGGACATTCCTCTTCCTCTCGACTACATAATTATTGCTTAAAAAACATTATCAAGTTGTCTTCAGTTTTGCGAATTATGGAATTTTACTATGTTTTACCCGCCGAAATTATGGCAAAATTCCCAATTTCTGGAGGAAGGTTTCTGACCAGGACCACTTACGATCGACCTGTTCAAATTGATTGTTTAAAAATGATATTTAAGTTAAAAGCACAGGATATCTCGCGTTACGTCGAAAATTTAGATTTATATTTTTTATCTTGGAAGATTAAAGTAAATAGAAAGAAGAATCTAAAACAAACCTCTTTTAAAATTCAAGAACAGAAAAGCATACATCCTGAACATATTAACAAATAATACCAGTATTTCATTCATTATCTGAACAGGATAAGGTTGTAGCTATTTTTCTTTGTTAATCAAAATTAAGTAATTACCAAAGCACTTAACCAAGTTTTGTTTAAAATTTTACTGACATTCTCGAGAAAACCGAAAAAGGTACGACACTTTACGTATGTAGGTGATACAGATGAAAATCATAGTCATTATCGCAGGTGTCTCATTGATAAGTCAACCGTGTAGCCTTGCATGACACCATTGTAAATAATAATGACAGAACCTTTGATTTCCAAAGCGATTAATATAACCACATAAACGTATTTTTTTAATATTACAACTGAAAGTGTGTCATTAGGCAAATTATGGATTATTATTAAAATTTTAACACACCTTAAAAAATTGTATAATATATTAATAATTAGTATAGCGCGCTAGTTGGGCCTCCTGCTAACTGCGGTCGGCCAACGACTTAATCCATGTTTCGGATTGGGATACCCTCCAGAATGAGTTACCTTTTTTTTCGGGGGGAAATGCTTTACGCATACCCCACCGATGGGTAGACGGTGGGGTTATGTGGGACTCTCCCGTCAGTAAAAGGCTGACGGGCATACCCACTGAAACCCCCGCTGTACTTCACATCACCGGTGGGCCTTGTGGGACCCTTCTTAGGAATCACCACTACAGCCCGGTGAATAGTCCCTTTGGACTCCTCCACGAATCGGTGATACAGTCCGATCCTGAGTACAGTCAGGCATCACCACAGGCCAGCGAGGTGTGTGTAATGCCACCAACGGATACCCGGTCCACTGATGGCCACCCCACTGCCTTCTCCCAGTTATATCGGGATTTACGCGGCATAAACGCGCCGCCGTCTCCCGACTCTCTTCCTCCTCATTAAGGCCGCATTTCCAGAATGAGTTACCTGGTACAGCATTGCCAAGATACCAAGACCGGTCCTAAGCAACGCAACTGACTTATTACCAACCCTCATTGGCACTGGTACTCCCGCTCTCCGACGTAACGCAGCAACGCCGCTTGGCGACGGATTTCGGCAGGATGGTGGTCGTGAACCACGCGGCCCCTTGCGGAGCCTACTACCGCCGCTGGGATCATCAGCCGTCACCACGGGCCGAGTTGGTCCGTGATGCCGTTGCCCGGTGTGGACCACTAGGAGGTAGATCCCAAATACCCCAAAAGTAGTATATAGTGATTTGGCTCTCTTATTTTAATATCCTAAATGTCTATCATTATCATATACAATAATATCTTTTAAATTAATGAGATCCTTCGACTTAAACAAATCTATGTTACTAATGAAAGCAACTTGAATTACTATCTCATGAATTACTACTACATCACTTGAAGGATTGCCGCGATAGATGAATGACAGGAATGGGTATAAATCTACCTACTAACTCGAAAGTTTAGTATACGCTAATTTGTTGTACCGGTTGATTATTGTTTGGAATGTTCTATAAAGTTTCATTTTTATTTTAGTGCCTATTTTAGCGAGTTTCGAATAGGTGGAATGTAAGATACTCATTCTACTATTAAGTAAATTTAACATGATCATGAGCTACTGAGTTCCTTTCTTTACAGCGGCACCCACAGCTGTGGCATAATCCATGACGCAATTTGCGAACGATCTCTGTTCGTGCTCAATGAACATGACGTCACAACATGCATCACAGGCTGTTAGGTGGCGATCACACCGTGATTTGTTAGAAGCACAGGTGCGTGTCAATTCACACCTGATGATTCCAAAGCACCAGCAAATTTATGGGTAATTAGTTTCGCGAACAGCTTAGCGCTAGGGTAACATATTTGATTATAGCAGCACCAGGGGGGACTTCCATTTTAGGTTTATGTTCAGCTAACGTAATTTTTTTGAGTTCTTTCCATATTTGATTAAGTAAAAGTGTTTACCATGATTCCAGTGAAATGTGACCCGGAACACAAAATCACGATAAAAATTGTTTTATCTCACGCAAAACCCCTCTATATTACTTAGTAGAACAGTAACCACTTTATTTTACTTGCTATCGTAAATATTTTCAACCTTCACTTTCGGGAATAGTCTTTTAAATGCAAATAACTAACTCCAATTGAAATATTTCTAATATAGGTATAAAAAAATTATAGTTTTAAAAAATATATCAAGGATATATCAATATATCAATGAATAAAATTTTCTATTGATAACTCATCGACAGCCAACTAATAACAGAAGTAGTATCCGTATTCCCAACTACTTCACCACGGGAAAGTCTCACAAAGCATTTCTATAATACCCTTGAAAAATCCTATTCTACTATTCTGCGAGAATGGCTTTGTTCGTAAAAAGGGTGATGCGTGGGTTTCAGCGTGTTTTTTGACCCCACCCGGGGGTGAAGGGGACGCCACGTGTCGGAGCGAAAGACAGTATTATTGTTTGACCACTGTTTTAATGTGAGCCTTATGAGTAAAGTCGCTAGATGTATATTTGTACGAGCTGGTAAAAGCGCTAACTTTTTATAACATACGGATACATATTGTATGAGTTTCGACGCTATTTTCAAATTTTTCTTAAATGTAACCAATAATTTGTACTCAATTTGGAATTGACAGTAGATTAAGTTTTGACCTTATGCCATTGCAATAATGTATACACAAGTTGTTTAATTATGAATATTTGAAATTAGAAAGTAAACGTTCATAACAAAAATGTTTATATTTCCAATGAAGTAAATAATGTAAATGTGCAATGGTTTTTTTACAGAACTATTTATTCAACAAGATCTTAGATATTTTAAACCACAATTAAAATGGAAGTTAAAATTGAGTACAAGCAATCACAAATAATACGAATTTTGAATTTTTAATATTACATTAAAATCGTCTTAAAATATATTAACAACAATGTCCCTCTCTGCCACGATTGCTGTTATCGTGTAATTACTTTTTTATTCTCAATATGCTAAGTTACTTTTTATTATACGTCACTGTGCTTATAAAATTTGACGGATTTCCATATTAATATATAATATTTTTATAGCGATGAAATTTGTGGTTTGCGGCATTTTTGCTTGCTCATAAAACTAATACATAAGCTCACACAGAAGTAATTGTTTTGTGACATTAATATGGTTTTTGATTTGATAAATGGAATAAGGAACGGCGCCGCTCACAACAGTTTCCCGTATATTTCAATTTTACACTCTCTGCGCCTTCCGCAGTAATGTCCGCAGTTAGGGCGCAATTCGCAATTTCGGCGCACTAATAATGGAGTGATTACACGCATATCCGAGTCATCCGATCATATTAAATTAATTGGGGATCACTACAGAAAAAATAGATTGTTGATTTTTATTTCGGTACCAAACAAGATTTAGTACCTACTATAGAATTACTACTTGGTGTTATGTTATTTTGGAATCTCATCTCGCGAAAAATATTTTTATTGCATTTTAGATATTTGATGTGGTGATTACGTAATTATTAAGTATTAAAAAACTTTTTTTTTAAAACCACAAGTAAATCTTCACTCTTAATTTCTTGCATTAACATATATTACACAAAAAATCTTAAAAATAAAACAATAATTATGTTAATCATAATTATCAACTAATACATATACAAACAAGTCAATATTAGGCCATTGATGACAATACTCTAATGTTTAGCCTAACACCTGTTTTTTTTTTACATATAGACCTACAATAGTAAAGTTATAATCTATTCCTAGAACTTAGTCGAATTTTTGACAATTCAGTTATGCTTGAGTCAATAAACTCGTCCATTCACGCGTACATCGTAACCGCAAAAAATATATTTAGAAAAAAAAGGATTGGGCAAGTGACAAAAACCCGTGTACGAATGACAGGGCAGACACTGTCATCACCCCGATCTTTGACCACAGTTATCAATTATGTTTGATTCATTGAACGCAACGGACGCGCGATGTCGCCGGCTCTCCAAAATATTATGATTTAGATTTTATCATCGCTCTCGATGAAATTAAAAAGTCAACGATGCTTCGTTTATCGGAACGTATCCGTAATGTGTTGCGTGAGAATACCGCCGATGTTAAGAAAAAAGATTACAAAATTGAATTTAAAGCGATTAGCGGTGGGTAAAAGAATAATTTTCACCAGTAACAAAATGGCCATTATTTATAATTAAATACATTTGAAATACTTTTTATGCTACATCAAACTTATAAATACAATTATGATCGTCACGAACTTCCTTATCGATTTTAACTCATGAAAACAGTATGAAATTAATACAATTTGTGGATGGAATAAAAACAATCTTCCAATGTAATTAAATCGTTATTTATAATCTAATATAATATATCAAGCATTTACAACGCACTAATCATCATATTGGCAAACATCTTCTTTTTTATTAACGATTGTAATAACCGATTCGTTTCGACATAAAATTATCAGAAACAAAGGCTACGAGCTTGATTTACGTGAAGATAGTTTTATTCTGGGTAGATTTCCCTAAAGCTTAATTTGATGGAGTTATCATTGAAAAATGACACGGTTCCCGTGGCTGACGCCACACGCAAAAGGCATGGCAGACGTGCCATCTGCAACGAATCGGTTTATAACTCAAAGAGCCTCATGGATCTAATTTAGAAAAGTTGTTGAATAACAAACTAAATTAAGAACTTAATTGTTGTTGAATAACAAACTAAAATTGGATACCTTGACTTAACATAACAACACAAATACTGACCTTACCGCCAATATTAGAAAATGTGAATATATCGTTGTTACTTACGATGCAAGTTTTAATTGTGTTGAAACAAGTTACAGCAGTTGATGCAAGTTACGATGCAAACTATACGCGGTAGGAGCGTTATAACTTTAACAATGGAACTTGTAACGCGGTTAAAGGTCTTGGTAGGGCCTCTATACTGTCCGCATCCTCAAATTGCGGTAGTCAGACTCATTTGCTTCGCTTTGGTTTCTTATACAAAAATAAAATTTTGACAGAACTTTTCTCGCAAGGCTGTTATCATCAGCTTTTTTGTATCCACACTACATGGACACAACCCCCTATTGGTTACAACACTAAAAGGGAAAATGAAAAACACATCACGTATGCCTAGTTGATGCAGCTGGGACTGATAGAGTGTTTTCCGAAGAAAGGGGCAATTTGAGTTTATTATAAATAAGTTAATAAATAAATAATAAATGTTAAAAAGGAACTTTTATATAGCGGCTCGGGTCTAAGTGTTGTGGTAGCTTTGTTGTTTCCGAATTCCATAACACAATTGCTTTAGCTCCTCACTATATATATATATATATATATATATATATATATATATACTACAACTATGTGACTTTATGTGATAATATATGTGATGTTGATGTTGTCAAAAAAAGTAAATGAACTCCGGGCTACTCACAACAATTATTTACTCCCAAAATATGCAGAGCTTTTTCTATGTGTAATAAATAATGTATTGATTACATTAATATTATAGGCAACTATAACTTGGAAAAAAATGTTGTTAAT
Source organism: Calamotropha paludella (assembly GCA_927399485.1). Taxonomy (NCBI): domain Eukaryota; kingdom Metazoa; phylum Arthropoda; class Insecta; order Lepidoptera; family Crambidae; genus Calamotropha; species Calamotropha paludella. The sequence goes on along the minus strand of OV656803.1, from coordinate 22,252,851 downwards.
CCTATCGAGATTCGAATCCGAGACTTTTGGCTCAGCAGGTAGGATCATTACCGTTGCACCAAGCGGTCTTCCTTGTATTACTCAATTCCTCTCGACAAAACAGGAGTTCGACCTACGAATTCACGCAAGCAAAGCTAGCAAATTAGAGGAGCCATTAGACAGGTCTAGGTAGAGGATTCGTCAAAGTTTGATGAAAAAAGTGATTGGTAAAACCAACGGTAAACTTTGGCGTTTTCCTTACATAACAATCAGAATCAACAATATAGTTGTGTTTTGTAATAAATATATTTGAAGTAGGTACTACTTAGTAAAGCTTTCTTTAATATCAGCCTCAAGCCCACTGCTGGAAAAGCAACGTGTAAGCCACAACAAACGTTACTGAGCTATTTGCAGCTATAAAAATGAGAAGTCCTTATAACCTTTACCAGCATCTCAATCTAGCTGGCCTACTCTGCGTGTTCCAGTAGAACTCTTTTAGCTCTGTAAAGGGCCTCTATAAAATCTTCTTCGAACCGATTTTGAATGTCATTTAGCATCTGGAGTTGTACCGCGATTCGTCACGGTAGCGTTCCCTTTCGACCCGGGTCACGGCCCATTTACCCCCGGATGCTGAGGGTGGGGCGCGACCTATTTCTGTTTTTGTTGAAGCGCTAGTTATAAATACAGTGGCAACTGTGCAGTAGGGTTTTGTTACTATTTCATGGGTTTTGATACATACCTACTTAAATATCAATTGAATAATTCACTATTATCGACTATTCCATACAAAATTTTTAGTGTTTGTATTTACAAGTAATGAGAGACATTAATGAAAAGAGTCCAATTACCGACAACGTCAGATTTCCACCTAAAAGTTCATCAAGGTCTTATATTGTTTAAGACTAAAACGAATATAGTTACCCTTGATTAGAAACGATTTTGATATTACGTATGAAAAAATATCACTGAATTATATAATACTAGTACTTCTAGTACGCTAGATTGAATATTAATGTCCTTAAAATGATGTCATTTGGTTGTCGCCATATGTCTATATGGCGATAATAAAACAGAGTTGGGATGCCAGCAAATAGCGAGAAAAAGGTACTATTAAATGTTTTACTAAGATAAGGCAAGATTTATTTATTTTTAATGCAGTATTGTTCTTCATTTAAATTTGTGTATACTTTATCAATACATAAATAATAACTTAAAATTAGATTGTTTTAAACTTCCATTGCCTATAACATTAGTATTGTGTGAAAATCATTATTCGCCTTCTACGACACCCTAAGAGTGAATGGTTAGTGTAATTCTACTCTCCAGGTTACTACATAATTATAGTACATCGTATATAATAGTCTTTTGTCCAACTGAATTAAAATACTTTTCAAATGGCGGAAGAATTTATCAAATAGATTCAGTGGTTCCTGTGATCATCCTAAACTAAACTTCTAAATATGCCAACTTTCTTTATAGTATTATACTATTTTACCACACAATTAACAGGTAGTACTCGTACTTTATGTCTTTAAAATCCGAGTGGCTTAAGAAAAAGATTATTTTATGGCACCGATAACGTGTAGCATGCATTCAGCGGAGATTTGTAAATAAATCGTAAATTTCTAATCAATAATACCTTTTAGTGTTACATCGAAAGAATACTTCATTATAACCACTCTCAACAATTCGAGAACTTCATATCTTACCATAATACCAACAGACTATACAGTAATGAACAAATCTATATACATAGGTATAAAAAAAATCGCTTTCACAGTGTTCGACCGCGCTGAACTCCGAAATTACTCAAGGGATTTTGTTGATTTTTTTCATTTTGCTGGATTTATTGCTACTTAGGACATAACATAGGTTTTATTTTAATTTATAAACGCGTGGACGGGTCAGCTAGAACTATATAAAAAAATAAATTCATAAATCTGAAAATAGTGTAAAAATATAAAATACAGGAAAATCAAAATATTACTGTGATGTAAACCACTGATTAATGTACAAATATAAAATAAACTCTAGCAGGTACAAATGTAAAAACACCAACTCATTTATATCTGTTCAGAATATCGTTTGACGCCGCGAAGCCGACGCCCCGACGCTTAAATCTGTACGGTACATTTCACATACTCCTAATTTATAGCGTATAGCAATTCTGAGATATTTCAAGGGGTATCTAGTGTCGTCCTTACTCCCTTACAATAGACCATCTTTTTAGTTATCACAATATTTTAAAACATACATCAGTAACGTATACGCGAGCGTTCTTAACGGTGCATAAAAAAAGTCTTTGCTCATCGTTCTCTGCCTTACCCATATTGGTACTAATACTGAACATTTTTAAAATGTAAAAATTTATATACTTATCCAGTTTCAAAATTTACTTAGATTAAAAGCAATCTGATTTTTATTTGCTGTGGATTTTTTAATATTAAACAAGTAAGTAGGAAACTTTTTCATATTTAACCTATTTCAGAAAGTTATTGTAGAGATTAGCGCATTTTATTAGAAAAATAAACTGATTAAAAAAAAATAGTATGCATTATATCGCTACTTTGACGAAACAAAAATACTAAAATGTTGGTGTTAAATGTTTATGGTCTTGGCTTACACAGGGGGTGTAAGCCAAGCTTGCATTTATATATAACTAATAAACTATCTGGTCTGTTTATAAGACTCATGCTTGATCTGCTTGATTTAATAGTACATTGCAAAGGCCGTGAAATAGGCAATCGCAAGTCGAGTATGAGTTTGAAGGCTGAGCCGTAGGCGAGGACTACACTAATATAAGACAGGCAATTGCCATTTCCGATGAGGCATATATAGTGATTTTTCTCAAAAGAATGCAGGGAAATAAAACTAGATATCAAGCTACAGCCACGATCAGTATATTTAATTACTCATTAATCCTGTGTATCTTATTATTTTTCGCCATTAAAAATTTTTGATTTTTTGCTTTTGAATCCAGACGATTCTCTTTAAGAAAAGCAGTTAAATTTCCATAATCTTTTCAAGTTAATGCCGATTTTAACATGAACTGTACATTTCAGCATGGAATAAACGGCCCACAAGGTGGATGGCTTTTTTGTTTTAGCAATCTCATTAAAATACGCACAAAAATACTGTCTCGTAGAAAATGTTCACTTTTTCTCCGAAACAGTAATCATAATCATAAAATTTTCATATTCCTTTATGTATTTTCCTTTTGACTTTCCCATAGCCAATTAAGCTTCTAATCATAAATCTGGTGGAGTAAAATCAATCTCGATTTCACTCTCTGAACCGTTGGAACTCATTTTAATTATTAAATTTATATTTATTAAGTATATAACGAATTTTCAGCTTTGCTGTCAATTTTCTATTTATCATCTGTGCCGAAAAGTAACGCATTTATGGCATTACAGACACGTGAACGCAATTTGTACTAAGCAAAGAAACATACTTTGGTATGCCAAGAATGATAAAAGAGATCCAATCAAAGAGTATTTAATAACCCCAGCACGCCTGTTCATACAGCAGTTGCAGAAGCGTTGTAATGTTCCAAATTCAAAAAATGCCCTGCAGAGGATTTGATTTTTCGCGTGTTCTTTTTCTAAAATTATGACAATATTTCGATGCATGTTTGACTTTTCCCAAATAAACATTTTTAGTTAGCTGAAATTAAATAAAATGATATGTTTTCACCACATTCTTTCTGGATTTTTCGATTTTATTTCATAAATGATCAATCTTATACTTTAAAAATATAACGTTCTTTATTACAACGGCATTAGGTAGATATAAAGCTTGATGTCCTGTCTCTACAATCAAAATAGGCTGCGCGCCAATAAATGCGCTCGTGTTTGAAGTTGTTTTTCAGCTTACAGACTATCATTTCAGTAGATATGAATTACAATGCTTAAACTCTAATTAACACATTTTCTGTACCGTTTGTTGTTGGTTTTACACATCTAATACAACTAATGATGGACATCAATTTAGAAGTCACCAAACCAGCCAGTAACTAGCAGCCTCATATAAATTCGATCCTGGTACATTCTGATTCGATTCCGAGAATTATTTATATCAACAAAGCGGCTGGACCGAAAAGCAGGCGTACCGTTACGCGATTTCTTAATGTCGCCCTTCTCTTTCCCATTCCCTGAAACGACGATTGTCTCTTTTCCCCCTGAATGGGACTACCGGATCGCAGATTCCATGGGATCGTGCGACCAGTTTTTGTGGAATCAACAGCCGGAGACGTCAAAATCGCAAAGGATCTCTGTAAGAATTCTTGATCACAAGAAGCTATATAATATGTGCCACTGGTTGCTTAATATTAAACGTCTAGATCTTACAGTTAAGATAAATCATGCATTTATTATAATTATCTTTTTGTATGCCGCAATACAACTAAATACAAAGAGATTACTCTTTTAAAACTGAAGCGATTTTTCGAAGTAATTAAAAATTTAAATGAAAGGAGTTTCTTTTTATGGAATAAAAGACACTAACACTTACGCTATTCTATTTAATGAAAAATAAGTTTAAAAATAAAATTCATCAAAATCACATTTCATTTTAACATCCAAAAATAATATAACTGTAAGCTGTGCAGAGATCCTTAATTATAACTTAAAAAAATGTATTTTTTTTGTACCATAATTATAAGAAGGCATGTTTTCATAAAGAAAACGAATTCTGCATTGAAAATTAATATTTTGCGAACAGTATTGAATACGTTATTTCATTATGTTATTGGTGATGAACATAGAGTTGGCAAACAAGTTCCTATGTCGGTGTGTTACGAATTTTGTATTCATATAATTTGTTAATTATTTCCGAAAATTAACGAAAAATTACATTACAAGTTGTGTAACTTCTTTTTCTCTCCAAAAGAAAAGATAAAAACGATTAAGGAAACGAAAATAAAACAAAATGTGCTTATTTATTTCTTTCTTACGGAAATTATTAAGTTTCAATTCCCGCAAACTCAAAAAAGAATCACTCTGTAGAAATTTTATTTAAAAAAAATTATAACCTACCTTTTGTGGAAAGCGAACTTCATTCGATTTTCTCGTATTGTTTAGTTATAAATTCTACCCATTCGAAGCAAAATCAAATCGCTAGATTTAAAAAATAAAAAAAAACGGGAACCAAAATGCAATATCTGGTAAGACATTCCAATGATTAATAAACATAAAATAATGGTATGGATTATATAGTGGTATAAAATGTCTACAGCAATTGCATTCGATAAGAATAAATGATGTTAATTACTGAATTAATTATATTTTCTCGCCATTTAAGTCGGCGAGTTAAGTGGATCATTTGTAAACGATAGCGTTCTGCGAATAATCTGCAGCGCTTCTTAAAGGAATTCTTCTATATTTATTTTTTAAGTGGGTGTCGCGTTTATCCCTAATTTTCAGGGCTGTAAAAATCAAAAACAAGTTGTCGGAGCTTCTATAATGATTGTCTGTGGGTAAACAAAATTTCTAGATTTTCAAAACATCATAATTTATCAAATTTTAAAGTTGTTATTCTTGACCACACTCAAGTATAATTTGAGTATATTTACCATACTTATTACCGCGCATCGTTTTGTTTTTCTATTAAATAGAGTCCATGTTAAGATTTAATTCGCTTTATTTTTGGTTTAACTCACTTCTTCTTCACTTAAAAAATATCATAATTAGCTCTGTAAATACTGTAAAACTTTCAGAAGTGTCGGGTTTATTAAATTGGAAAAATGTAAACCAATTGGTGTGTAAAAAAAATATATAAAGAATTACTTAAACAAAACCTTTAAATATAATAGTTAAGCTCTACATTAGACAACTACGGTGGCGTAGCTGTCTTAATAGTGCTTATATATACCGTCCTGTATACATGGGATATAATAAAGATATTGGGTATTAGATAAACAACAAAAATTACTTACCTTGAACCTCGCGAGAACCATTTAAAAAATATTCATCAAACAACTATGTGATACAGTTGAATCTAATTAGCCTTAATTGGAATTTTTTATTGAAATAAAACACTATCGTCTTTTTCCAATAAGGTAATTTTTCCTACGAACTTTTAAGCGTCAGTCATAAGAAATATTCTATTTATATATGTCTACTGCTAAATATGCGTAACCAGAGTGTGTACTAAATTGTTTCAGTCCCAATAAAAAATATTCCAACGCCTAATCGGCGAGTACAAAAATGCGACCAAGATGTTCCAGATACTGATAAAGGTAGGAATTTTCGGAGCCCAGGGACCACCCATTGGTGCAGCTGTCTTGTTTATAGTTTTAATTAAAACAACATAACTCAACCGAGGTAAACGCGATCGTTTGACATATCGTAAGTTAACTGGGGCTGCCGAAATTTTGAAAGAAAAGGTATTTTATATCGACGACTTTGTTGTTATAACTTGCAAATGGTTTGTTATTGCGGACGAGTTGTATTTGATTAATCATCGCGAAAATCAAATTATAAAATGCTGTTGAGTGCACCAGTGCTGTGACGTAGGTCTTTGGTGCAACTCCAGCCCATTTTGATGATAAGCAATTCTTCGCATTAATATACTTACTTTGGAAAAATGACTTAAACAGTAGTAATAATAGTAAAGTGTATTTAAATATTGCAAATGGATTACATATTAAGATGTTTTACATAACCGCTAGCAGTTTTGTAAAACAGCTGAACAGCTATTATCAGTTTATTCATAATTACGGTACCTACCTACTGTAACACGTTGAGTTGCATAAATTAAGGTTTATAAATCTGCTGCAGCAAATAAACCCAAAATGTCAAACATCAATGATTAGGGACTTTTTAACACAGCGTGTAAAAATTCATATTATAGATTTTATTTCTTAAATGTGTCGCTTATTAGCTCTAAAATAAAAATAACGGCGTGACTTCTCATTTTTTTTGTAAACAATTTAGGTTATCACCAAAGTATAAAATATTAAAAATGTATTTAAATATTTAAAATCATAAAAAATGTATCCAAAAAAGTTTACATTATAATAAACAACTGGATTTTAGGCAAAGAAATAGACTATTGTCTTTTGTAATAAGCTGTTGATTTATTTAGATGGTGATATTTTAAAGTCAATATGGCTTATAATTCTTATTCCATTCCTTTTCATTATAATTTTGTGATGATGACATAATACACAAAACACTTATTGTAACTGCAATCTATAATAATTAATTCTGCATTGTGTCTAAATATGTAGTTTAGTTAAGAGTGATTAGACGACAATACATTGGAACGTTGTTCACTGTTTTACATAACGGAGTTGTTTTGTAAACAACTGGTGGTTTAGTAAAATTCAATTTGATTATTTTTAGTGACTATTCTACTTCTAAATATTTTCATGACATAAAATAGGGTCAAAGACCCGGAATAAAGTTTCTCTCTTTGAGTACCAACCTCGTATTTTTTTTTCTAATTTATACGTATTTTGTTGGTATTATTATATTTATTAACTTTCGATAGCATACTCGATAGAGTCTTCGATATAATGATATAACGGAAGGTTATGCAATTAAAAGGTATTTATATGAATCCAAAGTCTCTGGTGGATTTGGTAGCGACCATAATTTCCATATTCCGGAAATAGTAATTTTATCAATCGAGGGAAGCACCCAAGATCTAGAAAGTAAGTAATGGAGCAATTCCTGTTTTTTTTTAATTTAGAATATAGAATCTACACAGAAAAAAAGCATCCAGTATCATTTCTTTGCAATTCGAAATAAAAACTTATTCGCTATTAGAATGGGGACCCGTCATATTTTTATGTTATGAATGCAGTTTTATAGACATTGAGAAGCTAAAACATGAAGTGCAAAAATTTTTGTTCTACGACCAAAACTGACAAAGTTATGGGCAAAATACCGAACGAGATTCACTGACCGCCCGAACGCAAGCAATGACGTCACAATGACCCACCGCTTGCCGCCGAACCACTGCGCGTCCGCCTGCGCGATTTAATTCTGTTCGCGATACTCGTCCAACACGGAGCGTAACGTCACCAGTTTATACTCAATCGATTAATAAGTGATTTGATTTGTCTAATATTAGGAAATTGTTATTAATCAGAACAGCAGGATAATAAGTGGGTAGGTACACATACTTGGACTAGCCTATTAAATACCTAAAAGTTTTAAGTTAGTCAGCCATGGCAGTTGTGTTTGTTGTTGTAACTATCTACGCCGTTATTTGTATGCAGATAAGTATGTATAAATGTAACTGTTTAAACAAAAATATTATGTATAAAATAAATAAAATTAGACTTAAATACTTTAATTGACAGGTGTGTACCTACGTTCTTTGCACACGAAATTTTGAGCTATGAATAAACGAAAGCGTTTTGTTAAGTTTAAAATAAACTTTAAGAATTTAAATTATATTTTGTCGTAGATTATGCCCAAAGCAAAGCAGTAGAAGCAACATTAACGTAAGCTGATTCACCATTGTGGAGGGAGCTAAGATACTGCAGGGTAATGGCGTCAAAAATTTACGAAGCTGCAAACTGCAAGACTGATGGTGTTTTAGTTGAACAGATTTTCGGGGCATCCATACATGAGGCAGTCGCTATGGAAAGAGGAAAACGTCTGGAACCAGAAGTAAGAGCAGTGGTGGCTAACATAAAGAACACAGTAATATTCAATTGTGGTCTATTTTTAAAACCCGAGTGGCCAATCCTAGGTGCTTTGCCAGACGGTTTAACGCCTGAGCTCGTAGTAGAGATCAAATGTCCTATGACTAAAAAAGGAAAAGAAAGTTTTGTTAAAAATAATGATTTGACAAATAAATCAAAAGCTTAAGTACAGTTGCAAATGTTTTTTTGTAACAGAAACAAAGGATTTTTGTAGAGCAGATGTAGATTTTGAAAGCAATCAAAAGGTGGACATACTAGAAGTGGAATATGATAACGAATACTGTATGAATCTTCTTGTAAAAGCAACTAATTTTTGGGAGGAATATATATTCCCCAAACTAATGGACACATAATTTCTTTTTGCAGACTTTCTAATAGGGATTACAATAAACGCATTATAGTAGATAAAAATGTTTTTTATTTATATTTCAGACATACTTTTAAATAAACAGTCCTGTAAATTGACAATACCACAGGCTATTGCCACTATATCATCCTATAGTTATAATCCAATAGTCTTATAATTCGACATATTTTCACTTAAAAACCACAAAGCCACAACACGACTCGCGCAGATCGAGTGAACTTTAATAAATGAATGTCGGAGACCGCATGCGCGGGCGGAAAGGTAATCGTGACGTCACTTGAGCTATTCGGCCGCACCGCGATTGGCTTGTACAAAATTTGTAATATCTTCGCAACCCATAATGGGACAGATTTCAATGATTTAAAAAGTATCGTACCTAAACGAGTAAAAGGAAGACCATTATATAGGTAATATATGCATTTTTCGACTTGATACGGAGACCAATTTAGGTTTCTGTATATAGTATTCAAACTAAAAAAAAACAACGAGCAAGTAAAGGATTTTCTTATCACTTTACCAGCTGCTCTAGCAGAACAGTAATGATTCTCATGTATACATCTATATACCTCCCGCATATATGTGTGACAATGAAGACATACTCACAACGTAGACAACAAGTGTCAACGTACTTGCCGAGCTGGTGTATTAAAAATAAATAATGGCAGGCCCTTGACCACTATCTCGCCTGATGGTAAGCGACGATGCGATCTAGAATGCGACGCGCTTGGTCACATCCTAGATCTTGGGACTTGAAGACCCCTTAATTGTATTTGTCATGAAACACAGACCCAGGAAAAGAGTTCCACTCCTTAGCGGTACGTATCACAAAATTGGAACCAAAACGCTTAGTGCGAGTCTTTGATATATCAACCATAACATTGTGGCGCCTATTTATAAGTCTGGTTGTCCGATAAAATAAACGGGGACCTCGGAATAAGGTTGTGCAATTTTGCTGCACACTCTTCGAAATATATCCTATAAACATTTTATACGATCGTTTATATGATTCATTATATTTTTTTAGTCAAAACTGTAACATAACCTATTTTATTACTGCACTCGCCGACCGATGCTACTTTTTTTATTAATTAAAGAACAAATATACAAGATAATATTGCTAATCGAATTCTTATAATGCAAGAATTAATAACCTTTCTTGCCGCAATTGTTGTTGTAATAAGTGTAATAAACAAAAACCACATTAACTTTCACTTCACCTTTCAGTTCATCTGTAGGTTGTGTGCTGCCGCTATCTTTCTTCTACTCAGACACATCGGCATATCGAGAGGAAGAAGGCATAGATGCGTCACAAGCTGAACGCTTAGGCCGATCGTGCCTCTCTATCACTTGTTCCGCGCTCTCGATTGCACGCTCGGCTCAGGTGGAACGTGACAATGAGTCATGGTTTTTCGTACGTGCAGCCGGCGTTCATCGATTTATAAGACGTTATCACGTCAAAAGTTTTTTATAAAATAAACTAGCTGACCCGGCCACGCGTTGCTATGGTATCGTTAATTAATAATAAAAACTGCTATTCTTAGGCTTATGGTAACTGTATATGCAGGGTTCCCAACTTAGAGGTTTTCCCCCTAAATTTAGGGGGTAAATAAGTGAGATGGGGGTTTTTTAGGGGTGTTATATGTTTGGGGTTATTTTTAGGGTTTTTGTGACCTTTCATTTTTTTTAAATTTTATTTTTCGACAAAAATAAAGATGTAAAGTATAGGCCCTGGGACAGTCTTAACTAGCTAAGCAAATTTATTTTTTACCTAGCGACCTCGGACTCAATGGCATCTAGTGTACCTACTTATAATCCAAGAACAGTACTTGGAATTTTAAATCGAAATGGTGGATCTTGTACAATATTCAACCCATCTCCTAAAATATTAGGCTTATTCAAAGTCAACATGTATGACTTTATAAAATCTGATTCGTCAGATGAAAATGAAATAAATTTAATTTATTTTTATAAATAAAAAAATAACAAAAATATGATATCATATAATTTATTTTTAGGGGGATTTCCAAGTAATTAGGGCAATTTTAGGGGTTTTAGAATTTGATTTAGGGATAAATATTTTTAAGAGTTGGTAACACTGTGTATATGGTATGGTTGTCTTCAGACCTCAACTTCGGCGCCAACATCGAATCCAAAGTTCAAATTGCAGCCAAAAAGCTGGGCGTCCTAATTAAGGTCAAGCGATATTACACGCCGGGACAGCTTTTAACTCTCTATAAAGCTTGAGTCCGATCTTGCATGGAATATTGCAGCCACCTTTGAGATTGCTCAGCAAAATAGCAACTTGCTGCACTGGACACGATTCAGCGCAGAGCTGAGAGGCTCTTTTCGGTGACAGCAAATTGTTGAAGAGCAAGCTTCACACCTTAGCTCATCGCCGCAAAGTTGCCTGTCTGTCGGTCTTCTACAGACTTTACTTTGGAGAGTGTGCTCAAGAGCTGCATTTGCTCATACCGCCATCTCCTTTCGGTTATATTTTATGTTAGTTGTTGTTAGTTGTTAGTTGCATATCGGACATCCAGACGCACTGCAGGCTCCTTCCTTTTTTGGTTACTATTTCTACCTGTCGCACCAAGCGCTTTTCAACATCCTTCATAATGCGCACAGCAAAGGAGTTTTTCTTTATCCGTTTAAAGTAACGAAAAAACTTCTATTAATGATATACAAGCAAGTATATTCCGTATTTGTTTTTTATTTGTGCTATAAGTGGTTTCATTTTATTTTATTTTTACATATTACTATATGTATTGGTTTCGGATGCTTAATGTTTTGGTTTATTTAGGTTTTATTATTATTTTGCAGGTAAATTGTATTTCATCATCATCATCATATCAGCCGTACGAATTGTATTTATTTAATTAATTGTATTTAATTAATTTTAAATTTTGTGGATGTATTTTATTTAGTTATAGGTATTTGGTGAAAATATGGTTTGTTTTGTGCCATAATCTATCCGGTCTTTGTGTTTGATCCGATAGTTTTTCTTTATTGGGCACAGGTTGGAGGTGGAGGAGTGGTTGGTGTTATTGTTTTTATTGGTTTCGTTGTAGAGTATGCAGTTTGAACATTTGACTGTTTCTAGGTTTGTATTGTTCGGGCAATTTTGGTACGTGTGGCCACTACCTGCACAGTGGCCACAGAAGGATTGTTTGTCAGGGTAAATAGGCACCTTCTGAGTTAGCTCGTTCCATCGTGGAATTCTGTCTTGGCCCCGGGCTTGATTAGGATCAAGAGCAAACCCATAATAAATAAAAAAAATAAAAAATACTTAGGTCGATCGTGCCTCTCTATCGCTCGTTCCGCGCTCACGGTTGCACGCTCAGCTCAGACGGAACGTGACATAAACGTGAATTAAATAATTTCAAGCATTTCACTGCTCATTTGTGTCACTACATAATTCTAATGTTCGATCTATAATAAAATAATAATAAAAAGTCATTTTGATAGAAAAAAATGTTGTAAAACACTGCTTCTTTTTTTACAGGAAATGCCGTAACTCAGCCACCGCAGATTTTCGAATATAAAAAAACAGCTCTTTTTAGTATATTTGTGAGTAGTTTTGCAAATATTCTAATACTGCAAAATTGGTCATAATATGTCACCTCCTTAAATGTGGTAACATTTAAGGAGGTGACATATTACTGGAAAGTATAATTTAAAAGGTGTAATTTATGACAGCTTGTCGATGTGAAACATATTAAAGAATATTTTCAAAACTATATCTTTTTCATTGGACAGCGTTGAAGTGAGTAAAAAGCTTCATTTAAATTTAACTTAAAATTATTTTATCCTCTTAAATAACTTTTTGAATCGCTTTGACGACTATGACAATCATTTCTTGTTTTTTTTGTTGTTGTTAATTCAATTATTGATAAAGCATTTGCTTTATCAATAATTGAATTAAGATTATCTATCTAGATTTTAACTACATTTTTAATTGATGCATTAATTTAAAAAATTCAATATCAATATAGGTTAAGGAAGAAATGTTTTTATTTAATAAAAGCCGCGTATAAACTGCGTGTATTAAACGGTAACAGACATGGCTTACCTACCTAAATACTACGTCCTTAAAATGTTATACGTGGAAATACAATATAAAACAAATAAATAGGGGAAAGTTCAATAAAACCATATATTTAAAAATTGGAATATTTTTATTAACAGATTATTATAAATTTTAGACACCAATGTTGTCAGCATATTTGACGATACATCCAAATTTTTGTTGTGCGTATAAATGAATAATAATTAACTTTAATGTGAATAGCAATTCAGGTGTTGCTATATTGTAATCCATCACGCCTGTAAGTCATTTAAACCTCTCAAATTTACTAACATATGGTACCTACATATAATGTGGTTTCAACTTTTACCAGCAGATAAAATCACAACTACAGACCACATCTCTGCGCATAAGTATGTAGGGCAAATGCATGACATTAGCTCCGTTTCCTTGTTGTCAAGATGTTTTAAGTAGGTATTAAGCTTAGATTGATACAATCGATACTTTTGACAACCAGTACATAAGCAATAGTAATTTATTATATAACAACACCTGAAGTTCCGCTTGAACAATATTGACTTATCGAATTAGTTATGGAATATCCTTCATATAATATCATGGGATTATGAACACTCCTGAGTTTGCTACGTTTAAAATTACTGTAAATTACTTAATAAGTGTATTTTATAACTATAAAAGAGGAACTAATAGCGTGTGTACTTAGCCGGATTTATATTATACTTAGATAATTCTTAAAACTACTTAAAAGTTTTAATTATTGAAAAACATAAAAAAAACAAAATTATTTATTATTTTTATACCAAAATTAGGTTCGTCTTAAACCGGCCAATTTTACACTTCTCTTCTAAAAACCTACAATTTAACCTAAAATTTAATTCTATGGAAATTTTTCACATTTACCTAACGGTTCCTAAAGCTAACTTATTCATTAAATTAAATATTAAAGTTCAATAAATAAATAGTAATATATTAATAAAAAACTTTCTTCATAGTTATAGTTCGTAGAATCAAAATATATGTAGGTGTAACTCTAACATAATAATTAGATTCAATAAAGTCGTACAAAATTATATTACATCTGAAATTATTTCAATATCCGTGAACTGACGGAGTTATTCATTTATTTATAAAAACCAATTAAATAATAGGTACAAAATAACCAAGGGATTGTTTACAACCTTTGAGATTCGACTTCCAAATCCTATTATAAAAAATGTTTGAGATAACTGGCGCCGCCTTACGATTGACACATGTTTAAAGTTACATCACATGTTCAGCACTCAATCTTTATTTTATAGTCCGGAATAATTTTATCAAAATCACGCACAGTGGCACAAAAGTTCAAATTTAGAGCGCTCATAAGGCGCAAAATTGAGGCTATGGGCAATCCATCGAATTTGGGCTGGGTGGGCCGCCCATAACCGAGTAAGGCGGGCTGTGAGGAGGCAGCGACTGGATGGAACCCATGGGCCCGTGGTACATGTCCAGCTCGAGCGAAGCATCTGGAGAGCATTTCTCTGCCATCTTGTTTTCCTGCTTTGTCACCATACGTCGCCATTTGGCTCGCGCATTCTGGAACCATACCTGTGGACAAAGAAAAGAGGAATTAATATGTTATAATGACACCAATAGCATAAAACAATCCTAGCATTTCTAAATTAACTTAATTGCACTAGAAATTATTGTATTTCGCCAGCTGTACTCGAAGAATTGTCGTTGTGAATTACTAATGTTTCCCCGATAAATTCACGGAAAACCTAAAGACGATTCATGCAGCTGCTACGAAAAACGAAAGCAACGGTGTATTATAAAATATTCAAACCTGGAAACGTTTTTTTTTAATTGGCAAGACTTTCTTAGTCCTAAATACATAGGTAGTTGTCAAAATTTATCTGTTCTTCTGAAAAAACGTGAGAGCATTTCGAGGATTAACCATTCTGGGTTGCGCTCCGCGGTGCAGATTTTATCTGTAATTAGAATTACTCGGAAGGCGTCGCGCGACCGTGACGCGTTGTCGGCTCACGACCCGCGCGCGCGACATTCCATTCTGTTGTTCCAGATACAATAAAAATTGTATGTTATGCAAATATTGAGCCGCACACTTGAATCTATATGCGTTACCAGAGGAGAAATTTATATGCCATTCTTGTGTCTAGAGATTCAATAATAGGGTTTGGCGGCACGCTTTATTCAAAGATTGAAACTGCGGTTCCCACGGCGTGCAACCAATGGCGTGCAAGTCTGCGTTGGCCCCGCCCCCACGCCATGATTGCGAAGGATGTTGCCTAATGCCAAATTTAGACGAACGATTCTTTCTCAGTGTTTCTGTTTGATAGCGAAACGGGATCACAAACGTTTTATTTCCTGGATGTAGTTGAAAGTTTAGTCTCTATCTTTACTAAGATAGAGACTAAACTTTTAGGTACAAGAATAGTAATACAATACTGAAACCGTTGTGCTTCGGATGAGAAATGGCCGCAGCGCGTGAGTACGATTAGTAATGTAATGTTCCGCACTTTACAAAGATAAGTCGAGCCGCAGTGGTCCGCGACAAAACATCACATTTAAGAATGACAGAAGAATAAAAAAATTCATAAATATTTTATAAAAACTTTAAATTCATAATAAAAAACATCGGTTCGGTTCAAAAACTCAATCGAAATTAATTATTTAAATCTATCGGTAGTTATTTTATAACTGAATTTTATTTTGAATCTCCCTGCGGACGCCAAGAAATGTTAATCACGTATCATAAAGCGGCTACGTTATAAATTTGCTTCGTACAATGCAGGTATTCAATAAACACCGGCGTGTTACAAACATGGCCATAAAAGATGTACAATTCAATACCTAATAGTTTTATGGCTCTATCTTCGTCTGCTATTTAATTACATAAATGAACCGCAGATATTATGTTGTAATGACGTCACTTTGAATTTATACCTATTTGTAACTTCGTAACGAATGAACTTCTTTGGAGCAGATTGTTTATAATGTTCATGCCATCTATTGGTCGAAAAGCCGCTTCTGGCACACGTCCATGGTTCGGTCCCTGTCCAGGTCAACATAAAAACGAACATTCCTATAAATATCCTTATTCGGTAAAAAGTATTTCTTTTGATTTTTTATTTTGATGACATTGTAGTAGTCGAGATATTTTTTTTAATTCTGATTTTCACAACGAAAGTAGGTAAGTAGGTGTATTCTATACTTAGCTATTTAGCTTCGAATCGGAGTTATGATGTTATGTAATATTTACCTATTTATTGGAGGAATGAGGAAAATATGCCTATATTAATTGCGTAGTTAAAAAGAATTAAGCTGACAAACATTATTACAAACATAATAAAGCTTCTATGAGAAAATAAAATATTACGAATATATATTTTTATTTATCCATAATGTAATTTGTATGCATTTTAATCATTTGAATTGTGCTTAAACACATTGTGCATATTAGCTAGTTGTAAACGTACCTAAGCAGGAAATAAGTATAATGTTTTAAAATAATCATCTATTTTAAAATTTTTCCTTTAGCTTACAATTCATATGAATCATACAACTACTATATAAGTAACAATGATTATAAAATCTTATTATAAAAGTAGACTAAACTCAGCACTGTTTTTAAAGTGCCAACGTCTCCGACTTCCGTTATGCATATAAAAGGTACAATAACCAGTTTTAAGCCTAAGATGTTAATGTTTAGGTGTTAAATTTATTTATAACTAGATGTTCTAAGGAATAATGAGTTATGAAAAAATTTAAATAAAAAAGTTTACCTGACTTGTGCAAGTTTCTATTAGAAAATAGAGATTTAGATTTTTTAGAACATAAACATAGGTATACAAATTCCTTTCATGAGGAATATAACCTCTACTGATTATGTGAAAAACCTATTAAAATATTTATACCTGTTTGTTTAATCTTCTACTTATTACTGCCAGTTCGCAAACTCGTAATATTACACATTGACCTATTTTAATTCAGGCTATAACAACTTAAACTCAATTTTCTTAAATTTAATCCATTTGTTCTCATATCACATATAAAAACTGCCACTTTCTACTGAACTCTGTCTAGATTAGTTATAGTTTACAGCTATTAAATCGTATCGTTCAAATGTATGAATACATTTACCGTCATATGTTACGTCTCAATTTGATTGGAGATAAATTGTTGGCGAGCAAAACTATCACGACCACCGCAAGCAATTTTTCAGCTGCCCCACTCTCAATTATTTTAATTAAAGATGCCCTATTAATCAACATCGTTGTCTTGTTGGAGCCGACATTATAATTCTTACAAGCTAGTCAACGTTTTCCTTTTTTAATTGCCAATACCGTTTTATTTTTGGCTTTTGTTTCTGTTAAGCTTCGTTCTTCTACTATTCTACATTCGAGTGTTGAGACGTGATCTTGACCTGTTTTTACAAAATAGGTACACGCTCTTTTAACATTTGTGCATCACAATGTTGAAAAGAGAGATATACTAGATTGTAAATAACATTAATGGTGGGCGTAAAGCATGTCCACAATCTATTTTATATTCTATTATCTCAGGAGCATTCATATTAGAAATTTCCCTGACTTAAATCCTAATACTTTCTTACAACTGTTTAGATTAAAAGACCTGTTATAAGATTTCTCCCCGTCGTATCAAATATAGGGTCAGTAAGATGTTTTCATCTCATGTTTTACCTTCAGATGTGTTTTTAATAAAACGAAAAGGAAAGTAATAAAAGACGCCTCGTGCTAATACCAGATCTTTGTTAACGGTTATTTTCTGAAGCCAAAATAAATCTGACATGCAACAGAGCAAAGAGACTAGATTAACATCGAATGGAATGAATTGCGAATATAAAAACCGACCGCATGGAAAAACGCGCCCTACATCATCAAGGGCCATGTTTCAGTGTTCTATAAGATCTACATTATATTGTGACAATACTTTGTGTGTGTGTGTGTGTGTGTGTGTGTGTGTGTGTGTGTGTGTGTGTGTGTTTGTTACCATACCAGCAACGCGTGGCCGGGTTATACCAGCAACGCGTGGCCGGGTTATACCAGCAACGCGTGGCCGGGTTATACCAGTAACGCGTGGCCGGGTTAGCTAGTAATATATAATACAAGAAGACATTTGTTTACAGAAAAGCGTTTTCCTTCAGTCACAATACGTTTATGCGAATTGATGCAGATGTTGCATTACCGGGAAGGCCTATTATTACGCAAAGACTGTGGGATACAGCCTTTTAAATAAGTCAGTGAGAACGACAAGTCTAAATAGACAATTTTAAATATTGCCTTAGGTCCGGGGAAAACAAATGATGTCGCTTGTATGAATCCTCTTGAATATAAGGAGCTAACCGAGTGTCATATTCAACGTACCTACCTATATAATCTCGAACCCGTTTCGATGATTATCATAAAGCTAAATAGTAAACTTTTTCGTACCCAATTGTTATCGATACTAACACGCTACTATTTATCATTGAGATACCGTCTCGATTTATAATAGGTAGCAAGGCCGAAAATTATCTCGGCGACTTTTAGTTATTTTTTGTTTCAAATTTATTTAATCATATAAGGAATGAGTGATTTAAAAATCCTGCAAACCTTATCTTTAAACAACTTAAATACTAAGATACTACTTAAACACCGATTGTGTTAGTGACAGGTTGTTTACCTGGTGGTGGTAAGCAGCATAATCATTCGATGGCTTATTTTATTTAGGAAAAAAATACTGAAAGATTGCAAACCAACTGAGAAAGCTTTAAGGAAACCTAAAAGTGAAAATTAAGGCATTTAGAATGATTTTAATAGGTTTATTTTATTTGCAGTATTTATTACAGGAATATCATGATTTTAAAACACATAGGTATTCTTGTTTTGTGTGACTTAATTTCGAGAAGAAGGTATAAATGACTACTTATTCAATTAATATGTGGATTAAAATATAAGAAAACATTATGTGGAAAGAGAAAAGACAATCACTAACATAGAAGTAATACTTACTAAGTTACCTTCTAAGAAAATGTTAAACTAAAAGGGAAGGAAACAAAATAGTTCGGACATCTTAATCTACCGCTAATTTACTTTAACGACTTTCACACTGACACTGTGCCTGTGCAACCGGCTAGAACAAACGAGAGTCACAGACTAATCACTATCATTGCGTATTGCAACAGAATTGAAACTATGGAATCTTCAAACAGAAAACAGCTCTTTTAACAAGACATAAAGAGCATAATGATTGGGTTGACTTCTCTACGCCCATAGTGATTGATCAGGGAAATTTGTCGTGTGCGACTACTGTCTCACCGTTAGTGACATGTTTCATTGCTATAAATTTATATTTTAACTAATTTGTATTTATTTTAACAAAACATATTTGGAGACGTCATTTTATTATTAAGTAACAACACGATAAAATATAAGGCCTATTAATAGCTAGGTACTAACGTTTCTAACACCACCGCATCAAACATTAATGACAAATCCCGCAACACAAACACTTAATTTAATTAACCAAAAGTTCAAATACAAAATGAGCAAATAACCAAAAACCGTACAGTAACTAAGTATGAAAAGCACCACGTAAGTAGATCCTAATAAACGTCCAAACAAACCACGATCAAAGACCCTCAAACATTCCGCTTGTGTAAATAAAAACTGAAGAGATGTGATTAATAGTCCCGTTTTCCTTAAATAAATAATATTTGAATAAATTAGGAGGGAGCCGACACGTCCTGTGAGCGCGAGTTCGCGCGACCGAATGACAAATGATAGGCGTTTGAACGCGCGGCGGAAATTATCCACCCAACCAAGCGGCCAAGACCGTTGCCTTACTAATTATTAGAGCATCTGATTGTGATCTCTCAGCTCGTCAAGGCTAATTTAGGCCTTAATTTAACTGCATACGGCTGGTATTTGTGTGAAACTAAGGAATTATTATTGTCACAAATTGTACTTAGAAAGTAAAATTATATCCGACCAAATGTCGAGGTGTGACCATGCGATACTAATTGCGGGGGTTGGCGCGTCCTCATAATTTGTGTGCCGTTAAGAGGCATCTTTATAGTGAGCCATGAAAACGATTTACCTATATATAGAAGCGTCAATAATTAATTTGGTATGTGTTCTTTGATAAAGTTGCGTGATTGTAAAGCTCAAGAAATGGTGGAACAAAGGAAGCTGCTTCGGATCAGTTAATTACGGAACACGAACCACATTTTTCACGTTAAAAAAAGGAGTTGAGGAGTGACAAATCATGTGATTGCGGACGCAGAGAGTGAATTATTACCCGGTTTGTTCTAAATATGAGTGAAGTTAGTGTATATATTGCTCCTCGATGCAATTAGACGGACAGACCACCTGTTCCGTTTGTACTGAACTGGAGATTTTTATGAGGTTTGAAAAATATTTTAGGTTAGAACACGAATTAATTTTGTAAGCATTTACTATGGTTTACTCTCAAATAACAGATGTCACATGTGAATTAGTGTTACGTGACTTGAAAAAATCGGTAACAAAATTGCTTGTGAGTGTGTGTCAGAATAGTAACATTTTATTTTATTCGTAATAACATTTGTTTTATAAGATTCATTCATTTGATGTATATAATACAATATATTGCGACAGCAATACATGCACTAATAGAGTACCTACTATGAAAAAATTGTAATGATTTTGCAATTCATACAAATGTTAGGTAGGTACAATATCCTGTTTTGCACAGATGTGGATATGAAACCAAAGATACGAATAATGATGACTGTAATTACACTTCTGTATCATTGATTTGATAAATTGCAGTCAGAATTTCTCTTAACTTTTTCTCTTAGAGAAGAAGTACATATCTAAATTATAGAATTTTAGTTGATTTTACTGTTCATTTCCTATTACTTAGCTGCTTACCGTATTAATGAATTCGAGCGTTAATTTCACAATGTAGTCTGGCACATGGCCAATTTCATTAAATAACTGACTGAGTAGTTACCATGTGTCATGGACACAGACAAACAGTTATTACCATGCAAATATAGCTACTTTATTCACTTAAACTGTAATAAAATTAATAATCTCAGTGAGCGGTCTTGATAAAAGCGGTCAATATTTTACTAAATAAAGCTCTTTCTACACATCCATCATCGATGCGATTTCTGTACGAGTTTTATAAAGCAAAATATAATATAAAAAATTTATTACCATAATCAAGGAAACTTGTTACTAGATTTTATCGTAGAGTACGATAAGACGTCAGCAATATAAAACAATATTCCGTATATTTAGTTCTTATTAAGTAAAAAAGAGGTAATTTCATATGTGATACGCCAGGCGCCTAACAAATACTTAATTATTTTAATAGGTGACGCTACAGGCTAACCGTTGCTAAAGTTCCATTATAAAAAAAATCAAAATATGACTTATAAATATTTGTTATTTGTTACGTTCATATAGTTACTAAGCACACACTTATCGGCAATCTGATGGACAATATTCATTTAACATTTGGCCTCTTTAATATAGAACATGAACTTACATAAACAATTCTTCTTTTTGACAAAAGGTGTTAAAAATACTATGGAAAGAAATTTAACAAATAGTTAATGAAAATAGCTTTTCTCAAACATGCATGGAAATATTGTCATTATTTACGAAAATCGTTCACGCGAAGTATCGAATTTACGGACAAAGAATAATCAAATCCATTACAGGGGCGTTTTTTTAATTTAGAATAACGCTCCAGCAATGTTGTATGAAACGGCGTGTTTGGAATAAACCCCAATTCTTCGATTGGATCTCATTTATAATTCTTGGTATACCAAAGTAAGTCTCTTTGCTTAGTACAAATTGCGTTCACATGGCTGTATAGCCATAAATGCATTTGCCTTTCGGCACATATGATGAATAGAAAATTGGTGGCAAAGCTGAAAATTCTTCTATATTTGTTATTTACATACTTAATAAATATAAAACATATAATTAAAATAAGTTTCAACTGTTCAGAGAGTGAAATAGAGATTGATTGTACTCCACCAGATTTAAGATCAGAAGACAAATTGGCAATGGAAAACCTGTTTCCAGCGAAGTCAAAAGAAAAATACATGAAAGTATATGAAAATTTTATGAGTTGGAAAAACGAGAAAAACATGAGCATTTTTTATATTATGAGCAATTTGTTCCATGCTGAAATGTACAGTTTATATTAAAAACGGCATTAACTTGAAAAATTTTGGAAATTTATCTACTTTTCTTAAACGAGAATCGGCCGGATTCAAAAACAAAAATCTAATTTTTTTACTGGCGAAAACATAAAGCAACTTTTAATTAAAGCCCCAGATGATACTTATATATGTAACGACACAAGTAAATATATTTATTCATTATTTATTTGAGACACAGTTAAGCCAAAATGGCTGGATGGATTTGAATGAAATTTGATACACAGGATTTATGAGTCATTAAATATACTGTCCGTGGCTGTAGCTTGATATTTAGTTTTGTTTGTTACAGGTTGCTATGATATTAGGCGTTAACGGAGCATGTCGGAGTATCGAACTCTATAATATTACCACAAAAGACATAAAATTTCTTGATGACAAAGCAATAATAAAATAACATTGCGCGACACTAATAATTTTGAAGAATTTGACGACTCTGAAAAGATACGGAGGCTAGAAGTCCGATAAAGTGGCTGAAGGATAGATTGAGGTTGCAATTGAAAACAAAACTGATATAAATAATAAGATAAATGAAATCATCACATTGCAACCTAATACGGAAACAGAATCTCACCCTCTGGCCACTTGCCAACATCTAAGTTCATAGCCATACACCTCAAAACAACATATTCAGTCCTCTACCACTTCAACCAAACCTGCAAACCTCATCAGAAGTTCAACAAACAAACATAAATATACCGGAGAACATCAATCGAGAACAATAACATTTTCTTTTAACAATTTCCCCAATATGACTTATGTAACTTTTAATATAATTTAATTCAATGAATAATATAAAAATATGTTTTATTTCCCTTCATTTTTTTGAGAAAAGTACTAGGTATGCCTCGGCGGAAACGGCAATATCCTGTCTCGTATTAGTAAATTCATACTCGACCTGCAATTGCTTATTTGACGGCCTTTGCAAAAAACTAAAACTCAGGATAGTTCACGCCTTGCTCCGAGATTTGCTCTTAAATCTTCGAGGTAAGGTTAAATTTTCCAGTTACTAGCAATTAGTGACTGTTCAAAAAGGTGAAGGACTCGGGATATTTGCTAGCGCCTGAAGCTTAATATATTTTTCTCTTGTTGTTATTAGTGTGTATACTAGAGAATCAATATGAATTTTTGAAACGTTCTTTATTTACATTTTCGACGCGTGGTCAATGGATTAACGGTAGTGCTACAAAAAGCGTTTGTAACAATTTAAGTTTCAATTAATGTTTTTTGTACTGACATTTCGGTGTTACTCACAAGTTTAACATGTTATGTTTCACTGAAATTCTCAAAACAAATACAACTGGTAATGACTCAGGGTTTTCTCAATAGTGGTTCTTGGTAAAATAAATAAAACGATTCCATCCATTCTTCGAGCTTAAAAGTTTGCTGCCCCAAAAACGAAAAAGTACTTATCTCAGCAAAATGGCGACGGAGAGCGGAGGCTTTTTGGCAAAAAAACTCGATCAATATTCGGAAGGGGCGAGAGGGGTCCTTGAAGGTTTTGCGTAATTGGTGGGGGGAGATTTAAGCGGCGCGCGCTATGAGGCGGTATTGTCACGAAATTATTTCTCCTCAATTTTCGGGTACTTATTAAGAAAAACTAGGAAAATTGTGTTATAAGAGTATAAGTTAAATGATAGAATATAATAGTGTCTAGTGACAAATTTATCACTTTGATAATAAGCAAAGTTATAAAGTAAATTTTAACCTATAAATTATGTTAGGAATTAGCTTCATTCTAATTTACCGATATAAATATGAGTGTATTGTGTATTTTTAGAAGCATATCAATTATTTTAATGTTAATAAGGCGGATGATAAAAAAATGTTTTAGTGAAACAAAGAAATCAGTTATTTGAAAATAGGTAGTGATTTAAAATTCCGAACTTTAGAATATTTCACTGGTTCATCGACATAACCCTGGGTCAGGTTCCTCAAACTTTGGAAGCACGCATTACTCATGTCTAATGAGTTAAAAACATTTCGGCATCGTTTAGTCCATTTAGAGTCTATATTGCTTCAATTTGTTTGCCAAGCGGCCCTTTTAATGTAGTCTATGGCGGTCAAAGGGTCTTTGTACATTAATTACTGGCAACACGTGGGGAGCATTTCTCTGTTGCATAGAGTCTTCTAACTTGATAGATAAACTTACATATACCTAAGCGACTTGGTATTTGTTTTGACTCATGTATATTCTTAAGTTTTAAAGCAACGTCATTAGAATTACAAAATTAAAATTAAAAATAATGTCAATTTTTATTATAAAGTGTTATAAACTGTTTTCTAGTATACAATGTTTAGCAAAATATATTGGTCTTCGGGCGTTTTAAGCCTTAACAAACTAACAACAATTTAATTTAGAGGTGTATACACAAATATGAGTCCACTGTGTGATTAAGTAACTTTTTAGATTGCTTGCAATCGCTATAGTGTAACAGGTTTGAAACGGCGAAATTCTCGTATGAACCTCAAACTAGGATGAGTGAGTCGACGTAATGGTTTCTATATGGCAATTCCGTGCCTCGAAAACGACATAGATTCACCACAACCCCTCGTATAGAATGAATTTAGTGTCGGCTGCGAGGAGACAAGAAGCTCTTCATGTACATGCGAGCAAAAAAATGTGTACTATTCTACGAAATAAATCGACCCAATTGTAAGAGACTACCCATACGGTAGTTAATAAATAAGAAATGTACTGTTGCAAGTTTTTATGAGTATGTACCTACCTCACTTTTCGTAAAAACCTTCGTATCTTTAGATACAAAGTAAAGCGCAAATTGTGCATATAAATCCGCGCAGGTACCTATACCATATCTGTACAACACAGCACCAGGATAATTGTAGACTTAATGTGTTATTTTCACATTATTCCCATAACATTTCCGTCATGATTAAAGTACATGTGTTTATTCTAAATCAAATAGTACACCTTATCCTCTTCGTTAGACATAAAATATGTTCAATCACAATCATATGTAATCTATGTCATTCAGAAACAATGTAGCATTCTACTGGTTCCAAATGTTACATCCTTTAACAAACTTTCAAAATTAACCTTTTTATTGGAGCGGAGCGAACGAAGTGAGCGAAGCTCCCATGGATCAGCTTCAATGGCGCAATGTCTGTTACGCCATAACTTCCCGAGTTCTTAACCGATTTTAATATTTTTGGTGTGGAATCGAATCAACATCAACAGATTGTGACGGAGACCGAATTTTGAATTTGCAAAAATTCCCATCGAAATAAATAAAAAAAATCTTTTTTTAGGTATTACGCTCCGCTCCAATATATGGTGCTAGCGTAGCTTTATGCTTAGCGACTGCATCGCCTAGTAATATTAATGTAGATATACCTTTCTACACATTTTGTGTCTTTATTTCAAACCGGTTAGGCGTTGTTCTATTTATAAGTGTATAAATATAACAACAGTTATTAAGACAAATCTTAAAAAAAACAAAAATACTTACACTCCTATAAGTGAAAGTACGGTCAGAATCAAATAAATAGTTTCAGAGATTACCCCCTACATCCAACACATAAAACAAACTTCCTCGTTATAATGTTGTAAGTTGAATTTTTCTGAAAATAACAACAATAGATTCTTATAGATAACTGGGTTATGAAAAATTTGCATCCTTCAGTTCTAACTTACCTTTGATGAAATGCTTAAAGGATAAAGGATTACATAAAAAAATCAATCACCAAATAAAACCTGAACAATAGTTCAAACGAATTAAAAAACCTCTTACGAAAACCCAACGCCTTAATAAAAATCAAACGAAGCGTTTCAAATTCGTAATAAACATTTAAATTTAAATATTTTAAGGGTACTTCAAAATAATGTTGAACAAGCAATAAAAACAAGCAACAGAACACAATAAACTGTTGCACATTTTTGCTGCATATGATATAATACAAACCTATAAAAAATATACAGATCCAGAAACTGAAACAGAAAACGACTTAGGTAATGAATTATAATTTAACTCTGCGGTTATATTCTGCATTTCGAAGCAACCTCCAGAATACCTTTTCCTTCGCTTTCCCACGTCGCAATTCTCGTCACTGTGGCGTGTCAATGTAAAAGAACCAGTTCGCAGTGCAAAATGCCGATAAGAGGCTAGTGTAAGCGATGCGATATCATTACATTAAAGTCGCATTAGCTCCCGTGTACCGCTTTTTCACGTTTGAATGCCGACACATAAATCAAGGACACATAAATATGGCTATAATATGTATATTAAATATTTTGCTAATGTTGATAATTATACACAAGGTTTTATTGGCATAGCATATTTTTGAATCGTATACCTGGATATAGAAAAAAAATACTACTTTAATTAGTAACAAAAAGAAGTTGATGTAAGTGTGGGCATGCAAAAGCGGGAATTATAATTAAAAATAGAACCATGGATTAAAGTTTATTGTTTATATTACCTGCAAGACGCGTTTGGGAAGGCCAGTTTTTTGACTGAGCTGTTTCAGGTCCTTTGCGTCAGGGTTGTGATTGATGGCGAAGTAAGACTTCATAGTGCGCAGCTGGTGGTGCTTGAAGCTGGTGCGCATGCGCTTGGTCCGCGAGGTGCCGCCGATGCCACCTGCTCCTCGGAACCCCATCTCCATGTATTCCGAGTTCAAATCTGGGAGAAGTGAAGAATAGTCATGCTGCTAAATGATAATACAGACCCCTAGAACGGATATTTTGTAGTTAGATATAACTAGATTTCCTATATTTTAGTTGGTCGATTGTTTTAACGATATTGATGTTCAAATAGTATGCAAAAAGTCAACTATTAGTCATTTATTATAAACGCCACAATTCAATCACCTATTATCAAGACGCAAGTGACAAGACGTTTACAAAAACCAGTATCGAAATCTAGTTTTATCAATTATCAAATTTCATACTGGGGGTTAGTTCGGTGTTAGTAGTTGTGGTCGATTTGTCACGTGTCAGAATGACGTTTGTCGCGCCATCTCTGACAGCGCACCATTTATCATCGCAACCAAAAATTAGACAGAGAGCGTTGAAAATAATTTGTAAATCATTGACGCACCCACATAGACACTAGGAAATGTTCAAACAATGGTGAGAAGTATCGTACGTTTACACTTACTTCGGTAATTTTGTTGCTATACACTGAATTCATAATTTATTACCCAAAATAAGTTATGAATTAAGTATACTCCACCAAAACCAGAAACTGTTTGAAATCACATCTCTGTTTTTCTTGTAAAATATTTTATAAAGACGTTAAATTTTAACACTGTGTAATGATGCATAGTGATTAAAACACCAAGTGAAAATGAATAAACAATCGCATTGCAATTCGCATTTTTCGACATATCTATATTTATCATCTCTCAAATCAATACAGTATTGAAACTAAACTTAATATTAGGATTGACAAACGACATCTCTTTGCAAGTAATAGCTTTCCAATCAAAACGATAAGCTTGGGAGATCGTAAATAATTTATCTACAATAATCGAACGCACAAAAGTCACAATTGTCACATACGCAATATATTGTCTTTTATCGGTTGTGGAATTAATTAGCTCACGCGGCCTAATACGGGCGAGATAATGCAAATATTTACATATACTTAAGTTATTCCTTTAATTGTTATTGTGACTTTTTACGAGTTTAAATTACAATAAAGATAATTCCCAGGTAGATACCGAGAAAATTGCGTTACCGTTACGAAAAATAAGCTCGTATTATGTTCGGTGAATTTCGTTCGGACATTATTCCTTTTCTGGAAGCTGGATATTTAATGAGAGTCGTGGAAAAGGCTACTGCAAGTATGCAACGTGCGTGCATTGGTAGTAACAATGATCGTTGCATTTATGTCCGTCAAAGTTATTCGACCGATTAAAATTTCCTCCCTCCAGTGTGGACAAAAACGTTATCTTCAGTTAAGTCCAGTACAGATGCAAAAATGAAAAAACGTATCATTTACATTATAAGATGGACGTTGTTTCGTTTTTTGTAAAAACATATTTGTGGGCCTTTTGAGTTATATAATTTCAACTATCATTGAAAGGAAGAACTAATTATACACACGTCGAACAATTGTCATTGTTAAATAAATGTAATCAAGTAGGTACCTATATTTTGAATAACAAAGTACCGACTTGAACTTTTGTAGTAAAGTAACTATGCTCAGTTGAAGGTTTGGTAGAAGAATTGTATTCATAGCATATTTTGAAATTATGTTTTTAATAAAAACATTATTATCGTGACAATTTCTTATAGGTACCTACTTTGTCTAAACGAAGAAAGTAGATATTGTTGAATTTGTTAAATCGCCAATATCTGTTAAAGCGAAGTCTAGCGGTTAAGAAGTACATAAAGTTTTGTTTGCTAGAAATAAATGCTCCCCAAATCATGCATTTATCTTGTTAGCTATTTCATGCTTGAATAACACTATTAATGATATCTATAAGTAGGTATTCAGAAACAATAGAAAGACCGTAGTCTTTTATTTTTCTTTTTATTCAATCTTTTACGCCAATACGCCAATTTGGAATTGTGAATTTGTATTTTTTATTCTAAAGAGTACATATACTCGTACTTTTCCTTGCCTTTTCCTGACAAGGGACAACACCTTAGGAGTTTGTATAGATAATTTTATTGTTGCAAATAAAGCTAAATTTAGTTCCATGTTGCGTGTTATACAAAGGCCAGGTAGGTTACTTTTAAGATTTTAAGCTGTATAATTTAAATTATTGTTTAAAATCTGCCCCAATCCGGCTTTTAACGAGGATACTTATTTACAAAATGGTATGACACTCTTTTGCAATGTAGTGTCAAATGGACCAAAATACGTACTAACGGTCTTTTGTGTAGAGTATATGGCAAAATGATGGCTAACAAATTATAATTCCATAAACAAAACTGGTGCAAATTAAAAAATAATGAATTTATATTTGGAGACATACCTACTTATAATATTACCAATCCATTAAATATGGTTCATATTTAATGTCTCTTATTATACAAAGCCACTATGAAAATTGGCAGTTTTCAATTATAAGAAAGAAATTTAAAATGGCCACACTTAATAATAACTTTCATATCTAGTACAAGTCTAGTAAACATATTAAGACCACTTAACACTAAAATATTTCTCAATTGCTATTAAACAATTTATTAATAAGATGTGTAAGATGTGTGTAAAAAACAACTAAGCCTCCGAGTCCTCAGGTAGGATTCGATCTCACGACCTTTCGCAATCCAGGCGAGTGCTCTGACCGCTGAGCTACCGAGACGCTGGCAAACGTGTCTAACAATTATAATTTGTGTATTACATCGTATTATGGCTATAACTTTTTATATTTTCTACAAATAAGGTAAGGTAAGTATAGGTAAAGAAATAAAATCTGGAATTTGTGTTAAATTAAGTGTGGATAAACAAAAGCGGGCAACCTACCACAAACTATCAAATTAGCCAATTAACATTGAACTCTGACAGTCGATTGAACAAACTTCTAGGGTAGATTAATGTATTGTGATCTCCCTCACATTGCCATCGATTCTACTATGACACTTAACAAACCCACCTTTAACCAATCTTTTGAGACTACCGAGAATTCGTAGAAGTTGAGAAATTGATACAGGTCTCTTTGATTTGGCAATAATTGCTTTCAGTGCTTATATATTAATCACAAATATCAATAGCTAAAGCTCTATAAACAATAATGATTTTTGATTTGGAAAAACCATCATGTTTTTATATCTTCTGACTCATAATACAGTAGGTAACACATATTCCTAAATCATTACCTATATGACACGCACGCTCACACACAACCCTAAATTATTTAATCTGCGCTTTACGCGCTATTAAAAGTAAACATACCCAAGTGTTGCGAGGGCGTAAGCGGCGCGTTTTACGCGATTTAACGCGCGTCGCGCTATTACCACGCGACCGCGTAAAATGCTTCAACGGACCCTTGCATAATTAGTATACGGACTAATTGTTGCCGTGCACATATGGAAATAAAAGAAACTGCCGCGAAATACTTATTGATGGTTTTTAAAGTGACGGACAAAAGACGTTCGTATTATTCAACTGTAATGATTGCTTTTCGAAAAGAATGGTAGGAAGATTATAAACTAGATATTTTAAGGTATAGCCAAACATAATTAATTAGAAAATGCGCCTAATATCGTGCAATGTAAACGAGACAAGAAGATTTTATGACTTATGACGAATGTAAAAATAAATAACGAGTGAACTGACGTTAAACCCTTCTTAAGGTCTGTCGTTTAAAGGTATTTATTGGCCGCACTTTATTGGTCATTAAAATACATCGACGTCGACGTGCCGTCCCCGTCATGGCTACGTCACGGCTGCGGATCATAACGGAAAACAATGAAAGATCGGATGAAAGAGATTTACGACCTAAAGCTGCATAATAATACCTATGTTGCTGCTGTTAAATTGATATTTTCAGTTCTTAGAATGTTACCATTTAGGTATTATGGTTAACAGAAATTATTATATATAAATATTTAGTTGGGTTTTTAAGTATTCTTGATTGCAGAATACGATTTCATTAATGAGAACTATTAAGGATGTTTGGTGTTACGAGCGAGTTGCTTATGCGTAATTTCTCGGAACACATTCTCTATCACATTAATCTGATAAAACAATAACTCTTATTCTAAACATTCTGGTGTCCCCAACTACAAATCACAAGATATTGTAACTTCATGCTAACGAATTGACTTTTTTCAAGTGCAGAATTACCTCCTCAAATTGTTGATAACACGGAACATGTGCTTGTATAACTTTATAAGAACTGAATTCGACAGCAATAATCCCAATAGCCTTTGAGATGAACGTAATTAGTGAAACCCCATAATAATGACAGAACCTAATGGGATTTTAGAAGTGATCTCGCACATTTTTTTCTTAGAGGACTAAATTAGACCCTTTAGTTAAAAATACTGAAATAATAAGCGTTCCCAATTGAATACTCTGCTACTACCATAGGTCATCCAATAAAAAACATCAAAAACGACGGTACCACTGAAACAAAATCATAATTAGACACGTGTTCTTATCCCATAACTAATATAGCGAGTAGGCATCAAATTAACAGAACAAAATTACAACATATGTTAATGACAGTCACGTATTTTTTTATTTTATACTGGAATATACGAAAGATTTGGAAAATACTTAGTTTTAAAATTCATACATAACTTTTATAGAAACAACCCTCCGATCGACTTCCAAGTAATCAGCCTTGAACTCGGGATTCGCCTATGAACCCTTTATTTAATAAAGGCGGGCTCACACCGATCGCGGCTGCGATTCTCGCTGACGGACGTCTCGTGTTTGCTCGACATGATTTACGCGCCTGTTACCTCAAATAAAACCAACGTAAACATAAAAAGAACCCTACGGAAACCTCAGACCTAAATACGGTTGACTGGAAACAAACGCCTAACGTGAGGACGAACAGCTCTAAGTAAAATGGTGGTTACACTGTCGCCTCAAGCGTTCGTGCACACAAAACATGATACCGTCTTACAAAAGTATTTGCATGCAAAACTCGCTTTTTTACTAAGCAAACCTTATTTAATTAGGATCTGCGTATAACCATCAATGAATCAACGTTACATGAGGTAAAAAAATAAGATATTTTTGAAAACGGTCAGCTTTAGAGTCAGAGATGTTCCGGAATACTGGGTTATCGTAGCTCAGATCACAACACAAAACGTCGAGTCCGATAAAAGAAGACATTATTAATAGATTGAGACACAAAATGTAGACAGATAACGCACAGGTATTAAAAAAGCTGCCTCAAAAAACGAGTGAGTTATAAAAAGATCATTGTGATCTCATAAATCGTACGCACCATTCATGTTTTAAGGTCAGCAAAAACGCGAGATTTCCTACACGATAACGCTTCGTCCGGTGGCCGCTACTTTTTTGTGGCCAGTATTATGTTACTAGTGACGCTGCGAAAAGGTAGGTAAGGAAATGAAAAAAAAAAGAACGCAATGACGATTATAAAATTGAACCTGTGTGATTGTTGACAATAAAAAGAGTTTTTGGAATCGCTGGCATGCCGAATGGCGATATAAAAAGAGAAATTAATATTTTGGTCGGCGTATGTGTTGTATCACATAGCATCGCAGCGGGGGGCGCTACTGGGCCCTGCCTCACGGCGAGTGGCGCGAACCATCGGAGCTCATATTTCAGACATTATTACTCCTTAAAACGCGGAGTTATACGGCGTCGATAGATATCAACGGCTATTCAAATAACGACAAAATATAAAATGTTTATGGGCTAGTGACGTACCCAGAATAAGTTTTATTTATAAACCAACTCTTCGGCATGGATTAAGGTATTAACTAGTGCCTGAAAACTATACTCACAATATATCAGTTGCTAATCGTATCTACTAGTCACTTTACTTTAATATGTTTACTTTGGCGGAATTCGTATATTACACAATTTAAGTTTCAAAGTAAATAATAGATAAATTTATTTCACAGTATTTTTCCTACTAAGAATATTAATTTGGTTATTTTTTGTTAAAGTAGATTTTTTCTTTATGTCGATATCGATAACACATTATCTCTTCACTAGTAATACTACGACGCCCCGTGTAGCTTAAACAAAACTTCTCGGGCATACAAGTTTTAGTGGGTACATAATTTTATTTGCCCGTATTAATAAAAATCAAATTACTGCCATAAACATACTATTCGGTGGGGTTCTTAAAACACCCGTTTTTTATGATTTATAACAGCTTCAGAGTGAACGTTTAACATTTCACTTAATATATTTTACAAACTTGTAAAGAGCGTTTTGTTTTCAACATATGATTTCCTATTTTATGACGATTTTATTTAAATAAGTACTAACGCCGAATGCATGAATCGGTTGTATAGAGATAGGACGTATTGTCGTAGAGTCTGTGATAACGACAACTACTTGTTAAATTTTAAAGCTAAGGTTAAATAAAGTCATAAAAGAAAAGACGAAAAGCTTAAAGGAGAAGTATAAAACACGAACGCGTTGAGGGTCCTGGCGGTGCGTACTCGATTTCAAATAAAACTGGAAAACAAACTTTGATATCTAGTAATTGTTAATAATGTAAGCCTTCTTTCAGATTGTACTATTAAATATCAATAATCCTATATGTATATTGGACATTAAGATTTAAGACGTGGACAAAGGTTTTATTTTTACTAATTTTTCATAAGCAATTTGATTGCTAATTCCAGATAAAAGCAATACCTATTACCAAAATTTTCAATTTCGTTAGTATTAAGTCAGCCACAGATGACATTGCGCACCGAACTTCTTTGTCTAAAAAAGTAATGTCATTACTCTGCGGACCATCAACAAAACGTTATTTCGAGGAGAGGTCCGGCTAATAAATAAGGTTTCAATAAAGCTATTGGACCGGTGTGCCACTGATACAGATGTCTGCTTCGAGATAGCGGCGAGTACAAAACGGATCGACATGGATATCACATTAGCCGGAGTTTGTGGTGCGGTGAGAACAAGTGTATGCGCTTTAAAAGCAGATATCCTAATCATCGGTGTTCTATTGTTACTCACTATTTACGTTTCTAATAAATATGAGGATATTAAAATTAAGGAAAGCGTGGCGTCTTCAGTTTTTTAATTTATTTTCACTTCGAATTATGAATAAAAATTTAATAAATCAATATTAAAGGTCTATAATATTCGGGGATTATTAAAAAGATAAAAGTAGCTGTCCAGATTTGAGGTAAATGTTTATTAAACTACATTTACAATATAATAATGGAAGATTTGTTACAGTTTTTCACAATTATCTAAATAATTTCACAGCAAGACAGTAATTAAGTAAGTCTATCAATAAACATTTAGATTAAAAACCTTTTATTCGTGAAAAGTTCGAATCGAAACAAATAAGACAATCAAAACTCATATTCGTAAATAACAAACGAAAATATCCTTTTATAAATACACTCCACGATCGTGACAAAGTTATCTTTTATCGAAAGCTAAAACAAAGAGAAGAGGGAAAACTGAACATCTCCAAATTTCTTTTTGTTTCAGTTTCAATTAAAAAAAGAAGAAACTTTTTTAAGCCAACTACTGTCCGCCGAGGAACGCGCTGGCACTATCGGCATGATCGTCCGACGCTACCCTTACTGACCGATACCGAAAAAAAAGATACATCGGGCACATATTTTGGCGGGAAATAAATCACGCGCCGTAGACGCAGCTATACTAAATTTATAGCTGGCCCTCATTGAGTCCGAACTCTGGTAGAAAAATGCCGAAGGAAAAAAGTAACAAAAAAACTCGGAAAAAGGTGACACCACGTGACGCCAGCAGATGCGACGACTTCATTACGAGTTAAAATTTACTTCACTCCCGTTATTCAAGTAGGAAGCGTTTTTTTTTGGTGGCCCGTTAGTAGGTAATTTATGATCACTGTTCGGAAACAGAGGAACATTTTAACATTAGATAGAAAAAATAATTAGTATATTTACCAAGTATGATACTAAAATAAAAACAGAATAATTTCAAAAAATTATATTTATGTAACTATACGATCTAGCAGGTACCTAGCTTTTTACTCAGGTAAATAATCAAAACCACAACTATGTACATATAAAGTTGTTGTTAATTTGACTGTAGGTCCATACTTACTGTTAAATTTGAGTGGAAGTCAGGTTTCACATACATATAAAGACGAGAGTCTATAGCATAGTAATAAGCCGAAATTTAATATACATTATTCTTTACCCAAGCCGTATATAAAACCAAAAATGGTACGTCACTTGTAACAGCTTACCAAAACTGTTCACAGACCACACTGTCTTTTCATAAGAGAGAGAGAGAGAGAGAGAGAGATAAAGTGGCTCATAAAGTGGTAAGTTTTTACTTCAGTTAGCGATGTATCGTAGTCGATATATTGTTTCCACGTTCATTATTACCTACTTAAAAAAGTATCTCCTTACAAGTTTGTTTTAAAATTAAAAAAAAAACTGTCGTATCTTCTTGCTTTGACATTATTCTCAGGTTTGAACATTCTTTGTTGTATACAGTTTTACTTCGACTAGTTACGGAAAGGGTAAACTCAAAAAACTGATAGTCAGCGTTAACTCTCATGAATAAGGAAAACCACATTGGTTAGATGCGACATAAATTAAACTGTGTTTCTATAATATTATTTAGGCTTAAGTACCTATGACATTTTATAGTTATTATAGCCTTATAGGAATTAGGAGTCTTTACTCCTCCACTACTATTAGTGTGTTAGAAAAAATAGGTAATTTTATATGTAAGGTTAAACTAGTAAATAATGCATATGATTCCTTTTTCCTATTGTAACTTAACACCTATTGTATGAAGAAAGGATAAGCACGTGTCGAAAATAAGGAAAATATAAGTTATGAAATGGCACACGCATAGATTAATGCCACCTGATGAAAAAATATATATTCCTGACAACTCACATTGCTATTTAGTTCCAAACTAAGCAGAACAACTATAGAAACAAAATAACGGAAAGAATATATCCTAAGTAGATAAATAATAAATGAACAACTACTTGAGCTCATCTCAATACACAAACATTGTACCTAGGTTATAAAACCGGGATCTTTGGTACAAAAACAGGATTACTAACGTTGCACCAACCGGCCACCAGGAATAAATGATATTTTTAATGAATGCCTTTCTATTTGACCTGAATTTGCAAAAATCGAAATTCATTATAAATAATTTGTTTTATAAATGCTTAAGAAACATACAACATATATTACATATCACGAAATAAAGTACGACATAACTGTCACCGTGTACACACCATATAAAAATGCCATCATGATGTTGGAAATTCATGTTTGTGCAAGAGTAGATCGTTGCACGTGCTTAAGATTATCATTTTCTTACAATAATCTGATATATGAGCTGATTAAACAAGTATATAAGAATTAATTCACAATACCAACAATGCGACGGCCTGATTTAGGCACTACTCTTTGTTAACTTATTTTAATGAAAAGGTAATTCTCATATCGGTTTTCTTTTAAATTCGAATTATTAAAAGTACCGACTACTTATGCTCATCTCTTAAATATGCTGTCTCAACTTAAATATGCTGTTAGTTATATACAATTTTTAAAAAACACATTCTACCACCTAAAATATCAGTATTATAAGTATTATTCTAACCGTGTATATGTTTCCAAAAATCACTATCTAAGTGCGAAAATAGATGAAAATGAAAATGTGATGTATGTAAAAACAAACCATAGCTTGTGAAACAAAACACAACGAGTAGATACATGCCAGTCATTATTACAGGGTTAACCCTTCATCGAGTTGCGGTGGGATGAATCTTCCAGGAAACCTGGAAGGCTGAATTAGTAAATCCATCGATAGCAACCAACACCTACAAGAGGAATTGCTACTTTTTATGGAAAAGTTATCAGTTTTTATAGCAGAAAGGTGAAGATAGCTGTTAGACGATATGAATTCTCTAGTTAGTTAAATTTTAAACATGAATAGTTGAATATAATATGGACAAGCCAGTCGTCAATTGGAATGAGGTACGGACGACGACGCAATTCGCCCACGGCATTTTGTAGCACCTACTGGTGCTACGTGCGGTTCGTGACTTGTTCCTATATGGGGCGCATATGCTACGTGGCCACCTTCAAAGGCCCTTGTCCATCTGTTTGGTTTTATTAAAATAATATATAATTCGTTGAAATAAACATTTGATCCTAATTTTACATCTGGTTTAAGGAGTCTTTTAATTTTATTAAATAGTCTAATTTGAAATACATATGGATTAAAAGGGATACGCTTTTCTCGCGCCAGCGTTAGTTCTAGAAATCCCTCGGTACTACAGCACTTCGCGTTTTTAGTAACTTTTTGGTAGATCCATGAAGTAATGACAAAAAATACTTTTTGTAATTCTGATAATAAATCAAAATTATCTGTTGCTTGTTAGGTCGCTAGTGCCTATTGTGTGGCAGATTTTCATTAAAAATACTAGCATAAAAAGTTAGGTACCCCTTCTAGATTTACAACTCCTCTGGTTAATTCAGGCTATTTCATCAAAATTGTGATGATTCCACTTATTCCACTAGCTGACTTTTATTGGTTTATACATTAAAACCATCTCATACTTGTCATTCATAACTGTGTAAAGAAAGTAACATTGTCAACCTTTTCAGATATATTAATAATAATTTAATGAAAAATAAATATATATTTTTTCATTGATTAATGTTAGAGTCACTTCAAGAAGTTTTTACTAGATAACATACGTATTCTTACAAGTTACTCGTATTTCTTACAAGAACTTTCAGTATTCTGCCTGAATTCACATTTCAACCTTTGTTACTGTTTTCAACCAATAAGAAAACCATTCACTATTTTTTTAGTACTACATTTTTTCGTTTCATATTTTTGTTGACATTTTTCAGTTTTTTTAAGGTATCCTTGAACAACGTACATGGCGATTTCTCAGTTATTAATGTAAGAAAGCTAGCGTCGAGTCTGAACGCGCGCACACTTGTTTACCAATTGCGCTGCACCCAGGCTTTATAATATTAAAAAATGATACATTTTATAAAATAATGATCTCCAGATTCTGTACATAACGGAGTTACCTGTTACGACAATTGTATTAACTCTATTGAAAGAAGCTTGGTACTAGGGACAAACACTGTTGATCTGACGCGTTAACTGAGTTAAAAAAATGTAACCATTGATCAGTTTAGCATTATGGGAGATTCCTATAATAGCCGGTAAGCGTTCACACTTTGACAGCTGATTGATGTTGTTTACATCACCTGCCACGTCCTAACGTTGCTGTTAAAAATACTTCAGCGTCGACAGGTACTCACTACCTTCAAACATTCCTTTGTCAACTTTCTGTAATATTAAAAATATTAAAAAGTATGTTTCTTATAGTTTTAGGTAAATCTACATATAGAATTAATGTAACGATTTTCGTCATAAACTTTATTAGTTTAACTAAGCTCGTTACTTGTAAATTCCTAAAAGATATATCTAAATAATTTTAATGCCGATGTGAACACGGTGAATTCGAATTATATTCTTGCGCAGCCAACTGTAGATGACAGGTTGAGCAAATTTCATAAGTTATTGCTGAAACTTTTTTACCAGTTACGTCTGCACATAGTACGAGCAATAACGATTATCCTGCTTCACTGATTTCGAATGACCTATACAAAGAATAACATAGTTTGTCAAGTAAAAAAAAACTGGTTGGTTGCCTGTAAAGTCGGTATACGGGCGAAAGTTTTACGTGACAACGACTTTGAGTGGTAAAATAATTTTAATGTGAATATTCATTCGTATAGTAGGAAGAAGGATGAAATAATAGTAACAATTTAAAACATTTATTTATACAAAGAATTATATTTAAAACATTAATTTATAGGCACGCGTCCCTTCCACTTTTTATGTCTGTCTCTCTCGCTCTTAGGCGGGCTAACCATGCCCGAGTGGAAGGGACGCGTGCCTCTCACTCGCTCTCATTGTAAGCGCATAACGTGAGCGGAGCGTAACGCAGTTTCTTGAAGTGTCACCCGGCAAACCAATTTATAAGACGTTGTCACGTCAAAATCTTGAATATTAATGAACAGAATATAAGAGCAATGAGCAAAACTAATCAATCTTATTACCCAACTTTCCTGTTATTTTGATAGGTACATTCCCATCATTACAACACCAAATATTATTAATGTTAATCCCTGAAAAAGTAAATTGGTTTGGAGCTGAGGAACTTTGTTTTATCATGTAGAAAATTATTGAAATTAATAGTGAAAGTTAGAAAGTTATGTGCTATTTTCAACACATTTATTTATAGCAATATCTATAATAATAATATTTATTTAAAATTCTATCATGTATTATTTATAAATGATTTTTTAAATATTGTAAAATGCAAGTAAAAGTTTCTGTTTGTCACAAGAATGAATAAGATCTCTCATATACATATAATACTGTTTCTCCATTATTTAGTATGTGCAATCTGTTTAATATATGGACTACTTTTTGAGTCGTTATGCTTCCTTGCACCGACGCCCTCTCACGTGCAACACGTACCTAGTATATGACTTTTTGCCTACTTGTGATACCTTCATTAGAGTTCCTTTATACAATTGTAGTCTTTATTATGATTCTTTTATTAATATTGGTATAAATTGAAAAAACGAACGTAAAATAAAAATCAAAGTTAAGCTTGCACTTGTTCGTTAATATTCAAACAACGCCTTTTTAGCCTTTTCACAAGTGTCGTCATTGAAATAGCAAGAGACCATACTCAACTAACAAACAGTAAAAAAATCTGCAATCAGGAATTGTGCATCATTGGGGTTAATTTTCAGCGCTGTCAACCCTGCCATAATTGATGTGGCGGCGTTCAAAAACGCGCCATGAAAGAACTTGCAATACCAAAATGGCGGGCGTACAAAAACCAACCACGCCAAAACCGGGTACACGCATTTCTGAACGGTAAGATAGTGTCGACGGCCCACTAGGCGCGGCGGCCACAGCTAATCGCTTCATCTCGAGACAGGTGCCTAGGAAACGACATCCTTTTCTATCGTACCATATAAAAAACTACCATGATGCGCCACAAAAGATAGTGTTGAAATCATTAATATTAAGCAAAGCGTTTTCTTTTAAATACTATAAATTACTGCATCATTATGCCCGGTCTAACACCTCAGTAGGTACTTTATATATGAACGTTTCAGAAAGGTAATGAAGCAATTATACGAATAATTGTGTGAAACTAATATTATTTTACTATTCAGAATTAAGTCGAGATCTATTTTACGTTCCTACCATCGACTTGTTTACACTTTATGATAATCACCCATACAACTTTAGCCCCTTTCTAGTAAAATTGTAGTATCGTTTACATAAAACAACTTCTTTGCGGTTTTTTGGGCATAATTTATATTTAATCCTGACGTTTCGACTCCTGAACAGGAGTTGTGATCAAAGGATGACTAAGCTCTTGCTTTTACATTGGCAAAATTTTGCACAAAAAACAGTAATAAAGTGGTTTTATTTAATTTTTTAATGTGCGCGGAAGTGAAAGAACTAAATATTGTAGTATCGCTACTGAAATAATTATAGTAGTCCCATAACCGTCAAATATAGGCGCAGAAAAAATGTCCCGCCCCTATCCCGTACGAGATTTATTACTCGTACATAAAACGGGAATCGAACCTCATATTTCGGCGTCAACTTTCGAGGGGTAGCACCCCGTAAGTATAATGATACACTGCCGGGAAAAAAAATAATTGCCCGCCCACTTATGGCTCGAAGCAACTATTGCGGTCGACAGAATACGAATAAAGTAAAATTGCTACAAATTATAAAAACACACATTTCCTGATAGCGTTTGTGAATTCTATTCTAATATTAAAAATCAATGCGGCTATCAATGGAATTCAAAAGCCATTTATAATTTAAATACCAAAACTTTTCGAATTACAACTCCCGCAAAACTACATTGACATCGAACAAAAAATTTGCAGACCAATCGCATTAAATATGGCATAACATCATTATTATTTTTATATATATGTAGTTACTAGTATAACCTACAGTCGAGCTGCGGAAACACCAGCTTTTCGTTTAGTTTTAAAGAAGGAAAAACTATCTCTATTTTTTTGCTGACAACACTAAGGTTTGTTCTTCGTAGTACTAAAAACTAAAACCTTCTGACAAACGGAGGAGAAAAAACATCCTGAACTATATGTTTATACCTATTAATAAACTGCTTTTATATAGTGTAAAAATGATGTCTGTGGTTCTCGTGTAGCTTAGTGACTGTTCAAAAGTTCAGCTAGTAATTAGCCAACCTTTTTTGCTGCAATGTGATGTGATTACGGTTCTTTCAATGAATGCAATTCATTTTATTTGTTACAAACAAATATTTAATTTATTTAAGTTTTTATATAACAGAAAAGAACATATGGCATACTTAATGCATAAAGCCACTCTCTGTCGTTCAAGTACCTACTTCTAACTGAAATGTAAGCCACTAAGTACTATTTTCTATATATAATAACTTGACTTAAGATCAATCCTAAATTAAGCTGTCTAAATCACAAGCTAGTTAATCTAGCAGTTTCCCACAAACTTTATGAAACGATTTTCTTTCGTGTGTTCACTTTTTGTAAGAATCTAATCAACGTTATGCCTAACGGCAACTTTCGTCTGTGTATATGGTTCACAATAGATAACTCTACTCAACTTATTTCAACACATTAGTGCTAAAGCTATTTCAACCAGACAACCTTTGGATAGAGATAGAAATTGTGAATGTAACGTCTAATAACCCATATATTAAAACGAAACTCAAACAAACTTATTTGACACAAATGTAAGGCAAATCTATCGCCACTTTTATAAAGTTGTTTAAATAATAATCATCAAATATACGTTTAAACTACGCTATAAAATTCAAGTGGTGTAAGAAACCGATGACGTATCTGGTACATACATTTAATGATATACCCTCATTATTGATTGCTAATACTCGAGTTACTATAAATTATCAATTATGCTATAATTACTATTTTCAAGACGAGCTTACGACTATCTCCCATCCCTATCGTTAGCGATATTAACTTAATGGGAAGCAAAAAACGTTGACTACTGTTTTATAGTGCGGAAACTAATTATTTTTTAGAAAAGATTATGACGCAAAAAGTTTGTTTCTTATTACAGGGAGCTTCGTGTCCGCCATACCATGCAGTTTCTTTTAAACCTTTCAAAGTAATACTGCTACTTTTTAGGTTTTTATGCTATCGCAACATGACCTATTTTTAAGCCAAAAAATGCATCATTTCAGAGATAATAAAACTCTTTAAAATTTTTGCTGATATTTCCTTTTACATTTATACGAACTTATGAATGTGCTAACTAAATATTATATATAATTAAATGTGATTTCTCCAACCTAGGAAGTCTGATTTTTTTTGACAAAATAAAGGGTTTCTCCGATAAACACACTGCCTTGTGTCGGTTCATTGAAATGTAGTGGGTATGATGAACTCTAGACTGTACGCTCGATACGCGAACAGGCGCTACGCGTAAGAACTGGTTCTTGTGTCGCTTCAGCAGAAGCTTCTAGTCACTATCCCTTAATTTAAAAACTGTTTCCAACTTTTAAAACACTTTAAAGTAAATTATCAAGCAGCTAAAAGACCCTCTGACAACGATAGCAAAAGGGCTTTAATAACTCAGTTAAGCAGCTGTTCAACCATGTAGAGAGCAATTTTTATGCGTTTCAATTAATTCCTTTGCTCCATTAAGTATGTAATGAGCGCAAAAAAAGTTGCTCCCATTTGCACTATCTCGGATTCGAATTCATATAATTCAACGTATTATTTAGTGTCTGCACTTACGGTGGGTTAAAAAATGTGACTGTCAGATATTATTTACCGCTTGGCGATTCGGTTCCGCCACCTCGTTTTCGCCATGTTTCGAGTAGCACGCAACGTTCTAATTTCAAATTTAAGCTGGAATTTTGTCGAAGGCAAGCCGCATGCGCGACTGCTTCAGCCGACCGACGACGACAGTGCGCCGCGCCACCAGATAATCGGACTGGTTCCGATATCTCAAAAAAAGTTAAGAGTTCGCTTTAAAAATACACGGGAAGTAACCGCTGATAATCTGGTGAAGTAAATGCAGTTTTGACTTTAATGTGTTAATAAAATTGTAACCGTTTTGTCGGCAAAAACGGGGTCGAGGTTTGTATCAATATTAAAATTTGAGAACACAAAATGGCGTCGACAGTTCACTTTAGCGCGTTCGGATTACGTAGAAGTCTGTTTATGGTGCTAAATACTTGCTCAGAGGTAGAATAAGGGTAATGATTGTGAGAAGATATCTTTTTATTCGCGTTGGCGCCATATTATATTGCTTCACTCACCAAGATTGGCTGTCATTATTTCTTGGTCCTTTGGCTTCTTTTTTCGAGGTCGACCTTTTTGCCGGGGAGGCGGCGCCGCAGCACCGTTAAAGAAGGGTCCCTTGGGAACATCGGCTTCTACTCTTGAAAACTCAGGAGAAGGATATGGGGGATAGTGGGGTCCTGGCGGGGGGCCAGCATAGGGACCAGGGCACATCTGCGGAGGCCCTGGCACTGCCATATGGGGCCCATACTCTGGCATGGTCTCGTAATGCAGCCTGCGAATAACGAAAGAACTTAAATATATATAACACGCTTTTTTATTTTTACCTCCAATTGAACCTGTCAGAATGAGGACCTCTTCAGACTATGTTTCTTTACCTTAAGACTTTAAGAGTCATTCATCGTTTATTCAACTCTATAATATTTTACTGGACCCACCAGTGTAAAATTGTATACTAAATTAAAGATAGGAGACATTTCAATCTTGTAAATAAACCATAGTGATAATAAGTATTAAAATGAGTCGCAAAGGATAATAGAGATAGAAAACGTTGCTAAATTTATTTGTTTCAGACGGGACGATAACACGTGCCTGTCACTATCAGGGCGGCTGTGCACAACAGAACATGCACTTTACATTATGCTTGCGTTAAGGCATGGTACTCAAATAGAGTTGCCTAATTAGTCAAAAGTCATAGTCAAAAGTCTGCACTTCTAAAGATCCCAATGAAATTGTTGTTTTTTTAACATTCATCATTTATCATCATCAAATTTTTAACATTTGAAAAAGTATTTGAAAGAGTCTTGATTCTAAGAATGAATGTCTTAATGAACACCCGAAGGTGTTCGCAAAAGCGAAAAGCATCGACAAAGCTTTGTTCCCGCCACTGACTAACGACGTTTTTGAACATGCATAGCGTGAAAAAAGATATAAAAACTGTG
Source organism: Calamotropha paludella (assembly GCA_927399485.1). Classification (NCBI taxonomy): domain Eukaryota; kingdom Metazoa; phylum Arthropoda; class Insecta; order Lepidoptera; family Crambidae; genus Calamotropha; species Calamotropha paludella. The sequence continues at coordinate 22,208,678 of OV656803.1, read as the reverse complement.
AAACATCAGTTCAGTCATTCCTGTCTATGTAGGTATTGTTGCATTGTAGAGTGCTAGATCAAGATGACAGTAGAACGTTCCAGTAACAACATGTAAAAAAAATCTAGACGCTAAAATTACATTTCTGAGACGAAGATATAAGATCTTGGTGGTTAGGATTAACGACTGTCTCTAAAGCGACAAAACCAATCAGTAAATGCAATTGAAATCCTTGTCGGTGATTGATGACTTTAAAGTTATTTAGTGTTTATTGAAGTTTACCTGCAGTATACTGCTGAGTCCCTAATGCCAAAAGTGTCTCCCTTAGTGAGTGGAGTGTTGCACAGCGCACAAGAGAAGCAATGGACGTGGAACACAAGGTCCCTCGCTCGCATCACCATCTCAGAGGCTGATATCGTAGTGTTGCATCGCGCACACCGCTTTGAACCATACAACCTGTAATTAAAAAGAATTTTACTTTTTAATTAGTGTGTAAATTTCGTTATTTAAAATATATAGGTACTACAGTTTAATACGCTTTGATTTGAAATATTGACTACATATGTATAAAAAATATAATTAAATCTCCTGTTAACATTTATATGTTGATGCAATTTTTTCTTGATATTGTATAAAAAGAATATTTTATTTATGATTAAGAAAAAACAAGTCACTCCAGAAATATAACTGTCAAATTAGCACATGGAAAAGATAATAAAATAAAACAAAACACACAGTGAAATACATCAATAACAACTTAAGACAAGCTATACAGTGAATTCAAAGAAATCTTTTAGTATGTAAGTTTTTTCTGTCTCTACGATGGCTATACAGTGATTCCTTACAGAGCATTACGTACAAATTATGTAGATACATCGTAATAAAATGTCAATGAAACTCTTATAAGAACAAGATGACGTGTTTTTCGCTTGAGTAATTCTAGCAAGCTTGCGCGATGTCCGACAAGGCAGTTATGGCGCCATTATGATACTTTATAATTTAATTTGTACTTGTGATGTGGGTGGACTTTAAGCAGCTATTTTTCTGACAAGTCAAACAGATTCTTATTTTATAATTTAATTTTTTTTCCATTCTATTTTATAGGATAAATAATTTATTTTAGAGTAAATGCGAACATTTCTTTTGAAATTCTAATACTTCATATAATTAGAATTTCAAAAGTGTAACATTAATTACAATGCTTTGCAGTTTAGTACTAAACACCATTACTTATTTCCATTTTGTGTTAAGCGTTATTCCGATCTGGCACAAATTTTGCTTCTTTTAGTAAAAGTATAGAAATATTTGTGTGACCGAATATTAAATTATACAATTTGAATTTTATAATATTCCTTGTCACAGTGTTTGACCGCGATGAACTCCTAAACTACTCTACCGATTTTGATGATGATGATTTTGAGGACATAAGATAAGATTTTAATTTATAACACAGCAACGCGTGGCGGGGTCAGCTAGTGGGTATATAGGTAATTATGAGTCATATACGACAAACATTTGTAACTTAATTTCCTAAATCATTTCTTTATGTTTTTCATATTAGAAAATCAGAACCTTAATAAAACGATAGGTATATTAGTACGATACTTCCCAGAATAACGAAGAGTAAAATCAAAGCTGGAGAGAGGTTATTCTTCTTCTAACCACCACAAACTACAATTAGAGGTACGATAAAGCTCCCCTAGTTACCCCATCCCGTTTTAATTAACATAGAAATATTTCCTTCGGTTAAATCAGGGAGGTCAGTACGTCGAAGCTGGTAATTAAAAAGTCCTCCTGAGATGAAAGATAATGCGCGAGTGAGACGTCCACTGTGGTCCGATTCCTTCTTTATCAAGATCAAACTGTTGAATTCCCTAAATAATGGAACGACGATTTAGTTGGCTCTTTGGAGAACCTATGATCTTGAAATGAGATCAGCTCCAATAGTCATTCAAATTTTCGTTTTGACGTTAGTGTTATTGAAACAATGGCCCCTTTATTTGTTGTTTTTGGAATTCTACAGTACAGACTCTTGGCTGTGCAAGACAATGACAGCCAGTAGCTCAGACAATATACACAGAAGTTTTAGAGAAGTAAATTCTAATTTTATTACACCATCCAAATCACAAGAATAATTAAAATAAACATTCGGAAGAACGGTAAATGACAGCTCTGAGACGTTTTTAGTGCTATAATCGTTGTTATTTACTAAATAATTTGTGTATTCTTACTTCACAAACTTTAGGGGAACAGATGAATATTCGTTCTAAAGGGCTATAATTATCTAAGAACCTTATTTACAGTACACTTTTAGTGATTAAATTGCATAACTCTATAAAGGTATATACTTATTAATCACGGGTAAGTATGTTGCTAAGTTGAGAATATAGTCAACAGGCAGCAGTATATTTATTTTTAGTAATTTGTACAAACTAGTAAAACAGTAGACTCACAAAAGGTATTGATTGATTTTACACTATAATAAATGTGCGTGCTTTTTATAATATAATTGTAACTTAAGACAAGTACAAAATAAACTATGAGAACCTTCAAACAAAAAAAAAACAAAACACAAAAAAAAACGTACCAAAGTACCTCCAGAAGCACACAAAGACACCTAGCTCTTTTCAAACCATGTCTGTAAAATAGTGTGCATTTAAAAGGGCGAATTATAACTTATTACCGGTAATCCTCTTCCTCGTAAAGAATTTCTTGGCATGCATGAACACAGGCATCCTAGCGGTAAGGAATTCTAAAAAACAATTACAACTGCTCAACAATCTCGTGTGATAGAACCCTAACTATTTCCGAGGTGATGCATACTTGTAATAATTTTTAGAATAACGCCGCTGCATTCTGATGACGTCACCGCGACGGAACACCACGATTTAATTAAAACCTTAATTAATGTCTTTCCTTTTCCTATGTCACAAAAAATAAAATGTCGATAAATATATTCCCAGCGTAGATCACTTAGTTTTTAACCGCATCCAATAGGCGTAAGTTGCTAAAGACGATGCGGATCTTTTTTATAATAAATAAATATTAGACACCACAGATAGGCCGTGATAAAAAAGCCGCTAAAACACTTGAGTGATGGAAATCAAAAAATACAACGTTATCACAATCACCTAGACCCAAGAAATTCTATTCTACATTAAAATTGTCGAAGATATATCCCAGGAGCTAGAATTAAAGATACTCTGTGTATTTTAATCATTTAATTACTTACATTAAATGTACTATCTATTGACAGACACAGCTAAAAGGGACTATTTTGAAAAGTTCTATTTTATCTTTAAGGGTGTCAATATTTCGGCCAGTACTATATGACGACCATATACATATACATATATATTACCATTATATAACAGCACCTGACATTTACACGCATGGAACAGGCAGTTTTAACCGTACCTTTATAGCCAGTTAGTCTCTCGCGATAGATGGAACTACTGCCGCTACCGCACGCAAGATCAGGAATCAATAAACCGGTTTTGTGTAGTGTGGACTGTTTGTTTTTATGTTTCAAAAACAGTTTTTAATATAAACGGGGCCCCCCTGGGATCCTTGCGTTATTGTAAACATCATTACAATTGCTCTTAGAACTATGATAACAATAATACAAACCGCTTAAAATCCGACAAGATTGTGTTAAATAACAAAATCGTTATATTAATTAACACAAAAGGCATTAAGTTTCTTCATAATGAAATCAAGTAGTTTAAAATCAATAATTTCAATTTTAACCGGTCCAGTTATTGAAAGACCAAGATCTTGAGACCTGAGGCGGGTATAATGAAGCTATAGCGCCTCGTGAAACTCGGCACGATCGATGCTATCTGACTGTTGGTGACTGCCCGCCATGGGGCAGTTGGGCTGTTTGAATAAGTGACCGATGGCCCTAGATCGGAGGAACAAGTCAAGCACCGCTCGTGGGAAAACGGTGAATTTTTCCTTATTATCAAGATACTTTCTACGTCAATAACACTGCAAATATCTAGACACAATAAACCTTTATGTAGGTATGTCGATGAGTAGGTATACGTATAGACGTATACTAGTATAGTACATTCCAAGTAGATTTTTTTAAATCATTGTAAACTAAACTTGGACTGGGGCTCATCGAAATTTATCTTACAAAGCGCTATATTAATCCGTACCGTAGTTATTGTGAGTCTAAAAGGTTTATTGTGTCGAGATTTTTGCAGTGTTATTGACGTAGAAAGTATCTTGATAAAAGCGAAAAATTAAAAAATCTGAATCAAATGTTGTGTCTCTATAGATACAACACAATGTTATATGAATAAGGTTAATAAAATGCCACCTTTAAATAGAGCTAAAGATGTTATTTTAATAACCTTATTAATTCACTCAATTTTGGTAGCTTTGTTAAACATTTTTCAAATTGGTTACTTTTCAAATTGGTTCACTCTCTTAAATGACATAACACTGAATATTAGAAATGACTGGTAATTTTAATTTGTATGAACCGATAATTTTCGTCTTTATTTATTTGTGAGCTTAGTTTTTTTACTTAACTGCATTCTAAATCAACTATTATATAATTATTATATATGGGTTTATATTATATTTATTAAATTAAGATCAATTTTTAGGTTTAAAATATGAATTTAATGTTACCCTGTATACATATATAAGACGAGATTGCTTCAGCTAAATATAAAAATTTAATAAAAAATACTGGAACATTCATGTTTTATCATACCTCATATTTTCATAAACCAATAATTTATATTATTTTATCCAGGTGGAAAATCTCTATAATGATAATAATAAAATTATCTACCTAAATATATAATGTACTTTGTTATATTGTTATTTTTGTGTTTATTAAATAATATGACAATGTGAAACCAGTTCTTATCTGTTTAATATTCAATCGGTCGGTCAAAAGGCAATATTCAATCTTTGTTTTGGCTGTAATGAGTGCTACTTAGTAATTAGACTAAATGGTGCTTCCTAAATAAGCAAACACCATAATTGTAATGAGTTGACCACTTGTAGTTATTTTTATGTAATGTGTTCGATAGTTAATATATAAGTACTAAAATAAAGCAGATTTTTAGCTTTCAGGAAAACTTGGTTTCCTAATTTTCAGCGTATTACTCTAGTTATACTACTAATTTTTTATATAAAGATTATACTGTCAGTACTAGCTAGCATCACAGGTGTTAACTAATCTATTACTAAGATTATTAGTTTGTATTATACATTATTTGGGGTCCTTTGATCGTTAAAAAAGGTAAATTTCGTATCTAAAAGTGATTAAAGGAAGGAAAATTAAAGTTTATTTTTTTCTATTGTATGGATGACATTTATCTTACATATTTTGGTTTTTTATTACTTTAACATCTTAATAGTTTTCTCTTTAATATTACCCACATTTTGTTCAGTTTTAAGAGAAGAAAGACATAAGAGAGATCTAAATATTTACAGAGTTATATTTAAATTACAATATAAGACTGAAAAATCAAGATATTTCCGCACCGTACAATCCAGGAACACACGTTTGCTAGCTAAGATGCGTGTACGATAAAATGACACGGGTGGAAAGCAAGCTAGGAACCAGAGCAAAAACGAAACGCCACTGATTCGTCTTTCATTACGCGGTGAACATAAATCTGTGCAAAACTCGCAACAGCGCGCGCCGCTTCGTACAACGATTTAATAAACAATACGCTTACATTTTGTTTTTCCTAGTAAGTTGTAGACGTTTTACAAAATGCATTGTTACAAACGCCTACTTATTCTTATTCAGAGATTTACAGATTGTGCGATCCCTAATCAAGTTATCGCTAACACGAAGTTATATATAAATACATATATATTGTAGGCTAATTAGGGAAATAGCTCGGAAACTTAACTAGCGACTTCCTAAGTTAATGAAAAACCACAGGATGAATACAAAATAAAACTTTACTTGTCTTGAAAAGCAATTGTTATACATATTTCTTCCATTTACATTTAAGTCTTGTGTGTAAATAAAATATCTTTCATTACGTACTCTATCGCCGAAAATAAAAAAAAAAGTGCTGCCAAACATTAAAAAGTGAAACAATTGCTCCTAACCCGTTGCAGTAGCAAGGGTCGTATTAAATATTCGGTACCGCCATCCGATACCTCTTTTATTGGTACCGACGTTATCCTCTGATTTCACATGGTTTCACGGTGCAAACGCGGATTCGCCACGCCAACGCCACAATGGGCCGCGCGGCATACTTTATTTGTACAAATATGTCACGCTAAACTCAGCGTTCGCAACCGAAGGATGACTGATACCGAATATCGATATTTAAGTCTCAGGTTTCGACGGTTATTTTTTTACGGACAGCCCATTGTTACCTCGTTCATGTTTCTTATGTTTATGTATATACTCCTCTGCAAATACCGCCAAGTCTTTATGATGGAAAAGCATAGAAGCCAAGATTATACACTCAACGCAAGTGAACATAATTGTTGGCAATCGCGATAATTTATCGCAATATCCGGCGGATGTGCACGTAAAATCAAAAAAAGGTGGCGCCACTGTGTCGAGCCGGAAGTCAAGAACGCTCCTGTGACAAGTTATGGAGACGGCGCCACTGCGGCGAGTTAACGTAACGACTGTGCGGTCGCCTCGCAGCATTACGTTGTCGGACTCCGAGCAGTAAACTTATACTTGCGAAATCGACTACTGTTTGTCATTTTATTGTGATTTAAATAAAGCTATACAAAGTTGCCAGCGGTTGTTATAATTTTCTTACATCAGAAGTGCTATTAGTGACCTGCGCATTATGGGAAGGCGAAGTAAGCAGAAAAAGCGGCAGTCAAGGAAAAGGGCACGCTCTACTTCAAGTTCTAGTACCACCAGCAGTGCCAGGACTCCGTCACCGCCACCGAAACAAAGGAAAAGGGTATCACGTAAAGCTGATACCTCAACCGTGAGCTCAAATAACAATTTCACCTTGAATAATATAATTCCCGAATTCGACCCCTTGAAAGACGATATAAATGCATGGCTTAGTATTATACAGTCTTACTCTCAAACGTTCGCATGGTCGGACGAAATGATTCGCTATCAAGCTCTGAATAAATTGAAAGGGTCCGCGAAAGTCTGGTACGACTCATTATTACGTACTGAAAATCAATGGCCTTCCTGGATATGGAGGGATTGGAAACGGCAATTGGCATCAAGTTTTCAAATTCGTCGTAACATGTTCGAATTACTTAAAGAAATAATAGATAAAAAGCCATCTGAAAATCAATCTCTGTATGAGTTTTACTTTGACCAGAAATGCAAAATCGATCGTCTTTCATTAGGATTCTCTGAACACGACATAATTTCTATAATTATTGGGAACATAGGTGATAGCGGCTTAGGCGCATCAGTCGAAGCGAGTAATTTTGTCACCTGCGACAGTTTAGCTAGTTTTTTACATGGCCGTATTTACAAATCGAAAATACCAAAGCAAACAAGTATAAATATACGAGATAATATAAATAAATCAGGTAGCTTGCCAGTAACGCAAATACCTACTCCTACGTCTACATTACCATCCGCGACAATTTCAAACCAACATGTCCCCGGCAAACACGACTCTAATCAAACACAGTATCGCAAACCCATTAAATGTTTTTTGTGTGGTGGCAATCATAAAAGGAATCAATGTGAATCGAATAAATGCGAATATTGTGGAAGACGTGGTCATTTAGAAGCTGTGTGTTATCATAAACAAAACGCATTGAAATTGGAAAAACAAAAAAAACTAAAGCCGTTTCATTGTCGAACTCGCGAAATAAGTTTGTTAAAACTGTGTGCATCAACAATTTTAATTACGAAGCTTTTATCGATACAGGTAGTAGTTGCTCATTAATATCGGAATCCTTAGCAAAATCGAAATCTTTACAATACATAAAACTACCCTCTCCCATTCATTTGCAAGGATTTTCAAAACAGAATGTAAAAGCGGTTAATTTCAAGGTACCAGTTAATTTGAAATTCGACTCGATTTCGTTGACAAATATAGACCTCTATATAATTGACGATTTAGTGGATTGTGAGATTTTAATAGGAAGGAATGTGACCGAACGCCCTGACCTGATATACTCTCGTATAGGGAATGTTCTTAAATTTGACTATGCAAAGACTTTCACTGAATTTTGTAGTTTTTTGACCGACTTTGATGTTGATTGCAATGATTATCAAAGTGAGTTAATGACTCTTCTTCATAAATATGGTGATTGCATTGCAACAAACGTGAAGGAGTTAGGTAGAGTTCAAGGTCATGAAATGGTTATTAATTTGACTACTTCTCAACCGATTCAATGCAGGCCATATAGAGCCTCAAATTCCGATAGAAAAATTATACGTGAAATGGTAAATGAGCTGTTAGAGAATAAAATCATAAGGGAAAGTAATTCTCCGTATGCTAGTCCCGCGTTATTGGTTAGCAAAAAAAATGGCGAAAAAAGGCTCTGCATTGACTATCGGCAACTAAATAAAATTACTATCAAGGATAAGTACCCGATGCCACGCATCGAAGATTTGGTTGATAGGCTTCAGGGCTGCAAATATTTTACTGGCTTGGATTTAAAATGTGGCTACTATCAAATTATGATAAGCGAAAACGAACGATCGATAGAAAAAACTGCATTTATTACTGAGGACGGGCATTATGAGTTTTTGAGGCTTCCATTCGGTTTGGCAAATGCACCATCCTGTTTTCAACAGATGATGAATAAGGTTTTGGGGAATTTAAGATTCGAGAATGTTATTTTATATTTAGATGACGTTTATTTAGTGACGAAAACAGTGGAGGAGAATATTAAATTATTAGAAAAGGTATTGCAAATTTTCAAAGACAGCGGGTTAACGCTTAATTTAAAAAAATGCGTTTTTTTTAAAACAGAAATAGAATTTTTGGGATACAAAATAAAACAGGATTGTGTTATGCCAAACGAAACCAAATTAGAAGCAGTGAAAAATTTTCCAACTCCTAAAACAGTACACCAACTCAGACAATTTCTTGGATTGACAAGTTATTTCAGAAAGTTTATTAAAAATTGCGCCATTATTTCTGCACCATTAACCAAACTGTTAAAAAAAGATTCTGAATGGGTTTGGGGCACTAACGAAGAACAAGCTTTCCACTTATTAAAAAGCAAGTTAACTTCAGAAAGTATTTTGTCAATTTTTGACCCAAGTAAGGAAAATGTTTTATATACGGATGCCAGGAGGGATGGTATTGCCGGAATACTTATGCAGGTGACAGGCGAAGGAGAGAAACCGGTTCATTATTATAGCAGGCAGACAACAGAAGACGAAAAAAAGTATCACTCTTTTGAGTTGGAATTATTAGCCATCGTCTGTTCCCTGCAAAAGTTTAGACTGTACTTGTTAGGATCTACTTTCAAAATCATTACCGACTGTAATGCAGTTAGGTACGCGCTAACAAAAAAAGAGATAATTCCCCGGATAGCACGGTGGGTATTATCAACTCAAGAATTTTCATTTGCTATTGTTCATCGCGAAGGGTCTCGAATGCAGCACGTGAACGCCCTAAGTAGAAACCCCGTGCCATCCGGCGAAAAATCCGAAAGCGAAATTATATTGTCAATAACTGAAGCAGACTGGTTACTTACGGTTCAATTACAGGATCCTGAATTACAAAAAAATAAATTTATCTTAGAATCAGGAGACATTGATAATAAAAAAGATACTTTTGACAGATACGAGCTGTTAGGTAATAAAATTTATAGAAGAACATCACAAGGTCGACGTTGGGTGGTCCCAAAAAAATGTATATGGCAAATTATTAGATGTAACCATGACGACTTAGGGCATTTTTCAGTTGATAAAACCGTCGAACGAATAGGTTATCACTATTGGTTTCCAAGAATGCGTCATGTTATAAAGAAATACATAAAAAATTGCCTTAACTGCATCTATTATAAAAACAAAAGCGGTCCTAAAGAAGGTGAGCTATACCCGTTGCCAAAATACGCACAACCATTTCATACACTCCATCTTGATCATTTAGGCCCTTTTATTGAAACTAAAGACAAAAATAAATACTTGTTAGTAACTGTGGATGCCTTTACAAAATTTGTGTTTGTCTCTGCTGTTCGATCAACTAAAAGTTCTTGCATTGTAAAGCAATTAGAAAATATAACAATAATATTTGGGAACCCCAAAAGGCTTATCACGGACGCAGGGACTGGGTTTACCTCCGATGAGTTTGTTCGTTATTGCAGAGACAAAAACATTCGCTTGCACACTGTGGCCACGGGTATGCCTCGCTCCAATGGCCAGGTCGAGCGTTTCAATAAGACAATTTTAGAATCCTTAAAAGCTATCGGGGCTAACACTACTGAAGATGGCTGGGATCAGTACATAAAAGTGTTACAACAAGGCTTAAACAGTACAATTCATAAAACTACAAAAGCCGTCCCTAGCGAGGTATTATTTGGTTACCGCTTACGCACCGATAGTGATAAACTGGCTCCTCAACTTGATAATGAAAACATTTTCGATGTGACTAGCTTGCGAAAAAGAGTAGACGCTAACTTAAAAGCCAATGCCAAGATACAGAAAGAAAGGTTTGATAGGAGTCGAATAAGTGCACGTGCTTATGCCGAGGGAGACTTAGTACTTGTCAAAATTCAAAGTCAGAGCAATGATGGAAAAAGTCGCAAATTGTTACCGGTCTACAAAGGTCCTTTCAAAGTCAAGAAACTCTTGGGAAACGACAGATATGAAGTAACTGATATTAAGGGTAGTATAAGATCCTTTAAAAAGTATACCGGCGTAATAGCGGCTGAGAATATAAAGCCGTGGATTAAAATAGAAAACTGGAATGATTCTGAATAATTATATAATTAAATTTTCGTGTTGGCAAGGTAAAAATCCTATTATACTGTTTTCTTATCTTATTTAGTTATTTAAAATTATAACAAAAAAGTGCATATACAATTATTTATTTATATTAGTCTAATATGTACAAGTAAAATACATCTGGAAAAGTTATGATAAATTGGCTTACAAAATTATGATTACACGTAAGGTTTGCGAGTCCAGATAAAATGCTTTCACTTATATTTATGTCACACATTAATAATTGTTAACTAAGTGGCGAGCATAATTCGGAGTGAACTTGGTACGCTCAAGTGAGGTTATTGCCCTTTGAGTGCAAGTGACTCTATGGTGCAGGGTGGAAGACTAACTTGGTCTCTTAAGTGTGGCAAAGTCCCTTTAAGTGCAAGTTGTTTACAATAGACACATGTGGGAACAATTACTTGTGTGTGATTATAGCAATAATATGACCGCATTACCTTACGTCTCTCTCTTAAGTACTGTAACCTAATATAATCCTATGTTTCAGCATTTAATCTAGACTCTGGAGGTGCCTGGGACAGGCACCGCGCAGAATGGCCGTGTTGGCAATCGCGATAATTTATCGCAATATCCGGCGGATGTGCACGTAAAATCAAAAAAAGGTGGCGCCACTGTGTCGAGCCGGAAGTCAAGAACGCTCCTGTGACAAGTTATGGAGACGGCGCCACTGCGGCGAGTTAACGTAACGACCGTGCGGTCGCCTCGCAGCATTACGTTGTCGGACTCCGAGCAGTAAACTTATACTTGCGAAATCGACTACTGTTTGTCATTTTATTGTGATTTAAATAAAGCTATACAAAGTTGCCAGCGGTTGTTATAATTTTCTTACATAATAATTTCCCTTTTTTCGTGGATCTTTATCCTTCTAAACAACCTCTCAAAAATAATCCTTCATTTTTGCCTATATTACAACTTGTGCAGGATAATGAGCATCACATAATACTGTATGCTGATCCGCTTTATGTACTATTTATATAGATATGTCAACCTTTACTTTAGAAAAGAAAACTAAGATGGGTATGGGTACAACTAAGTACCTTGAGTTAATCCGTTACTTAGTCATGCTACCGGTCTGAGTATACCTTACCAGCATAGGTACCGTTCTAATTAATGACATCCCAATTTATAAATGCTTATTTGTTAATAACAATATTTGCTTCTATAGAGTATCTAAATCTAATCCATACACATTCCTGAAAAGCTTTGACTTTTATTAAACGAATTGAAAAAAAAGAAAGCGCTGCGCCTCGCTGTGGTACGAGTGCGCGGTAGCTCGTAATGCATCCTGAGCACCTTGGCTGAACGGTGGGATTCCTCATTGCTGCGCCGCTGGCTGCAGCTCCATGCCCCCCTACCAGTAGCTATAATTATCTGAAGCACAGGAGCTGCATAAGTGGCTTAGCAACTTTTTTATCGTTTGTTGTGTATTTTCAATTACTTACTAACACTAGAATTTTCTTGTTACTAACATTTTGTATGAATTTTTAAATCTGAAATAAATAATAATAATAATAGGTGAAAATAATACTCAAAAATATAATTTAGCAATACACATTACGACTTCCACTAGACTAAATTCTTGCCTAGTTCAAATTAGTAGTAATTTTCATGATGCTATAGGACAAACTCTCCCCCTGGTCTAGACCAGGCGATCACGGTGCTGATCAATAAGTACATACCTTCCAAATTTGTTTATGGTAAAAAAGAGACTCGACAAATATATCAAAATTTATTGACTTTATTAAAGCGTTGTCTGGAATGAATTGTTTCTGGAGACCGACACAAATAAAGCATTCAACAAGTTCCATGAGACACTTACTCCAGCATATGATCTTCGTTTTCCTTTACACTACCTTAAAAAGTATACTAGAACGCGTTATAATCCTAAATGTTTAACGATAGGTGTCAAAAAGCATCTTAAACTAAAGGTAGATTTAGATTTAGGTATTACAAATCTAAACAAGTAGCTGACAAAAATAATTTCAAAATGCGTTGAAATTGCACACAAAAATTATAATAAATTTTATATCAGTAATATTTCTAAGGCCTCCTGGAATATGATAAAAAAACAATATCGGTTATTCTCAAGAAAGAAATAAATATATGTCTCAAATTAGTGTAGGTAATACTACTTTTAAGGATCTAAATGATATATGCAAATATTGAATAAATATTTTGTAAATTTGACAAATACGATCGACGACCTACCATCAAATCAGTTGAACATGTTTATATTTTCTACTAATGCTGATGAGATTTCAAAAATAATAAACTCTTTTAAAAATACTCCATCAGTTGGATATGATGATTTAGATACTAATATGGTAAAACACTATAGACATATCACTTCTTTTAGCACACATAATAAATTTACCTTTTAAACCAGGACGTTTTTCCTGATTAATTAAAAGTAATCGTAATAAATCCGATTTATAAAAAAGGAGATACAGAGAAACTTGCAATTATAGACCAATAGCTCTCAATTCTATCTTGTCCAAAGTATTGGAAAATATATGCATTTTTTTCATTAACAAATATGAATTACAGGACCCAAACCTTCCTGATTTTCGAAAAAGGAAAATCAAGTGAATTGCCGACTTTTAGGTTAATGAACGAAATTGTTGAAAACTTAAATAAAAAATATAAGCTGTAGCTATCATACTCGACATGAGTAAGGCATTTAATTCGCATGATTTGTTCATAAAAAAATGTTATGCTTATGGTATACGTGGTGTCACTTTAGACTGTATGTAAAAATTAAATATAAAAGCTCCTCTTCTCGTGAAGAGTCTACCTACTCTAAGACGAGGTATTATAGAGTTGGTGTGCCGCAGGGATTTATACTGGAACCTTTACTCTTTATACTCTTAATAAATTATTTTACAAAGATTACGAAATTTCATTGCTCACTCTATGCTAATGACATAGCCTTAGTGATAAGTAGTAAAACAAATAGTAATTTAAATAACAAAATAAATAGTAATTTATGTAAAACAAATAGTAATTTAAATAACTTATCCTTAGTGATAAGTAGTAAAACAAATAGTAATTTAAATAACAAAAAATAAAAAAAATAGTAAATTAAATACAAATGTAATATGTTACAAACTTAATAATACGCCTTGTGGCGTTTGGCTGAAATCAGTAACAAACAAACTGCTTTGAAAGCATACCATGGTCATGTTCTGTTTATCTGTGTAATGTTATTAACTTAAGATATCATTTAAATAAAAAGTATGCTATGCTTTCGTAAGTATAACATGACTTTGTCTAATAATGTAACTAAAGAAGAGTATGTATGTATAGCATATGTATTAACATGGTCTCCAAATTAGGTAGTATTATAGTTATTATTAAAAAACTTTTATACAAGTTTTCTGAACAAGCAGTCAAATAGATGTCTGAATTAATAAAAAATCTCCTATAGAATTTTTTAACAAATTATTAATTGTATCATTACACAAGAAATTCGTGTTATCTAATACCTATAGTAATTTTATGGATAGTTCAATTGCACAAAATTAGTACGACACTGTAGTACAGCCAAGTCAGACAAAGATTTCCGTAAAAAAATTGTGGTAACTACTCAGTTATTTCTCCACTTATTTGTCATTTGCAATGCGGTAAGATCAAGCACGCGACACTTAACCTTGTATCGCTAGGATTTTTCACCTTAAATTCTTGACGAGTCACCTGACAGATAGTTTTGAAGCGTCTTGCGAGATCGATCGGGCATCACCGATAGATGGCGGTGGTGCCATTAATTAGAGCTCGCATTTGAGGCGGGCTTAACGATGTCGCGGCTCAACCATCCGGCACGGTGTGCGGGCCCTTACTAGCGAAGCATAATGACAAGTTTGAGCTTTATGTGATTTTTGTCCAAACTGTATCTAACAAAATTAAAATATATAAACTTCAAATTGCAAGTTATGTTGAACAGCGCGTAAGAATTTTAAGCTTGCAAAGCGTAAAAAACACGACAATATATAATTTGATAATGCTGATTAAATCATACTTGGTAAAATAAAACGAAGTTTGTCCCCAATGCACAAACACTTCTAGATCATAGCCCATCGGTTGAGATGTCAGCTTTAACCCAAGCGGACGGAGTTCGATTCTTGCTGATGTACCACGGACGAAGTCCCACGCGTAACACAAGCATTTAGCTTACCACCAGGGATTAACGGAATTAGTTTTTTTTTGGATTGTAAATATTCAAAAAAAATCTATCGAATATATTTACAATACAAAATTTTATTTCAAAATATTAATTTCACAAATTTTCTGCATGGCAAGTTATGTCGATTCCTGCCTAAGAAAAGTTATATCACTAATATTTTCATTTACAAAATTTTTGATATTACCTAAGTGTTTTTAGTCCCTGTATTGTAAAATGTTTAGAAATATGAGTAATTATTTTTATTATTTTTCCAAATGTTTCTGACTTAAGTATGTTTCAGTTCTTATTTATAGTCAATGGTAAACGCATGGTGCTTATGTATGTAATTTGTCACACTCTTCTCCTGCGTCGGCTCGTAAGTTACAATAGTAGGGGCACTTGTCGACGGATTTATTCTTGGCGTCATAATTTTAGAAGCGGCGAAGTTAAATTGGTATGAATTGATGGCGCACACCATTACCTGAGGTGCAAGCCGCGCCCTTTACACTCGTAACGAAAATAATTCAAAGCCACCGAATACAAATTACATTGGTACAAACTCCTTTGAAAAGTGTCTGATAGGGAAACATCCCCCACACGCAAGAAAGTTTTACTATTGAAAATAAAAAATCTACATATATAATAATTACTTTTCTGTTTCCTGTGCATCACCTAATAGGACTCAAAGAAACAGAAATTATCAGAGCATTATCTTCATATTACCTGACCAAATTTTTGACAATATTAATGTGATACTGATATGAATATTTCAGAAACATCAATATATATATATATATATATATACCTACATTTGAAAAATTACCATACAGTCAATATAACGGACCTTTTCGTTAACATACAAATAATACGAGCAAGGGGATCCCTGATTTTTAAATATAGTATATAAACAATGTGCCCAGTCGTTTAATGATTTACGAGCGCACACAGACTCTTATAAAACAAGGCTTACGAAATCGCGGGTAGCCTAAAAGGAAATTTGAGGCGTCACATACCTTTTTAAGGAGCGAAATGCTTAACACGGTTATTTGGACTCTTACTAAGCAATTTAAAGTAATCTTTTCACCAGTGATGTATAAGATACCCTATACAAAGTATCTGAAATACTAGATGCAAGATACTTTAAAAAAAAGTATTTCAGATACCAGATACAAATAATTTTCTGAAAAGGTATCTGAAATACTAGATACAAAATACCTATCTTTCAAATACTTTTTAAAGATAAAATACTTTTGTAAGAAAACAACATTTAATTGAATTTAAGTTTATTTGTTTGAGTTAACAATTTTCGAATAGATCGCGTTGATAACAAGTGACAAGACAAAATATGAAGGTATTAAAATTGAGACTTTTATGTTTTAGTTGACATTTGAGTAAAACTAATTCCTCATACATATTGTCGCTCATCTTCCTTCGATGAGGCCTCATTATCATACCCCCATGGGAGAAGAGTCGCTCCACAGGGGCAGAGCTGGGCAAACAGGTGTTATATTTTTGAAATATTTTTTTAATTGTAGGATAAACATCTTTATTGTTGAGGTACTGGAGTGTCTCAAAATCACTGGTGCTGCTTGTGTTTTCGCCACTAGCAATAGAGGAATCGGAGTCCTTTAGAAACATAAAATAATAGTCATCTTTTGTTTTTTTTTATATAACCTTCAATGTTGTTTAAAACCTCCGATTTTTGTTTTTCAGATCGATTGATCTTTCTTCTTTCAAACAGGACAAGTTCTTTTACATATCCCTTTCGCGCTTTTGGTACCCATTTCAGTTTAAACATGGGATGGGACACTGAGGCTACAGTCAGGTCACAGGTACAGATGTACCTCGGAAAGTAGGAGTTAGGTGGAAGGAATTCCTTTTTGCCGTGAAAAGACACGCTTGTGTTTTAGAGGCGTTGAAATTAACGAGGTTACTGTCACCCCACTGGGAAACGTAGTTTAGCCTCTGGTTTATTCGCTAAACCATGGCCTCTCATGAACATCACTTCGTCACCGCTGGCTTTTGCGCTAGACAGGTATCTCTCAACAACAGTACTGTCGTCTGCATACCCAACAATTCCTGGCATTAACAGGTCATTGATGTGTAGCAGGAAAAGCGTCGCAGAAAGAACAGACCCCTGAGGAACTCCGGCATCAATAGCCACGGAGTCAGAGGAGCAGCCATCGACAACTACTCTGATCGATCGAGCAACTTGTTGTTCAGCACTTTTTCCATAACCTTACAGAGTATGGAAGTGATGGTGATCGGTCGGTAATTGCATAGGTCGGCACGACTACCCTTTTTGGGTACTGGTTGCACATTGGCAAGGATCCAGGATTTTGGGACGTCCGTCAAGAAGAATAGGTGAGGCTTCTCGGTCTCCAGATGGTGATGGACCGTATGGAGATTTGAGTGCAGTCCTCTAATGTTCGCAAGGTGAACTTTAAATGGGAGGAAGTGCAGCCGATGCTTAAAATTCTTCCTATTCCTTCTTTTCATGTTGGCGAATGTTGGGGGGGGGGGGTAGGGTTTTTAGTCGAGACGCTACTTAGTCGACCATTGGAAGTTTCCTTGGGCTTAAATGACCAGAAAACTCACCTGGAGACTGCGGGGACGCCCGAACCCCCCCGAAATGGCCATCGGATCCTCCCGTCCAGTCGCCAACTGGCACGATGGAGCATTTCGGGATTTGTCGCGAGTTGGCGGGGCGGCCTTTCACGCGTGGCTAGCGCGCTAGTAGGGCCTCCTACTAACTGCGGTCGGCCAGCGGCTAAAACCGTGCTTCGGATCCCGCTACCCTCCAGAATGAGTTACCAGGTACAGCATAGCCAAGATACCAAGACCGAGTCCCACCCACCGTCACTCCTGTCGGTCTTATCTGAGGACCGACAGGAGTGACGGCGGGTGGGACATCTTAGCCGATGACATTTGTAGAAAGATAGTGTCGCCATCTTTCGTTAAGTTCCCGACAATATCGACTATTTTCTTTATTTATGACTTGCACAATTTGTGCATTTAGCAAGTGTCAAGTAGGTATAATCTTTCTTCTATGTTCTTAAGTAATTTTCGAGGTTTCAGTAAAGAAGTGGGGTTTAATTGAAACCTCCTCGTGGCCTTCTTGAGAGAGCACGAACCTTTCAACCTGTTTTGTTTCACTTGCCAACACTCATGCATATTCAGAAACACTCAGTGGTTAATAACACGCCATTATTACACACTAATGTCAACCTCAACACAAAATTTAACAAGAAAACCAAAACCATTAAAGTGACACTTCGCGCTCCCGCCAAAAAGTCCAATTTCGACTAAAGAGCGTTCGGAGAGAAAACCTGCGAAGTTCATTTTAGTAAAAGTATCTGAGGGAACAAATCAAACAATCTTCAAAATACAAAGATACCAGGAAAATGTATCTAAATATAAGATACAAAATAAAATATTTAGAAAGTATTTCAAATACAAGATACAAATACGTATTTTGTATCTTGTATCTGTATTTCAGATAATTTTATCTAAGATAAGTCACATCACTGCTTTTCACATATATAGTTCTTTGATCATTACTGCTGATAAAAGATACAGTACAGGACACAATACTATGCCGTTGTACCGTCCTAGAAACTATAAACTAAGTAATATAGGAAAACCATATATTTACAGGAAAACGTGTTCAATGGTCGTATCACCCATTAAGCGGCACTGGGCTCATGTGGTGATCATCTGATTTTTATTCAAGTTTCTGTCCATAATGATGGCTTGTACCCGATGCGTCATATATAGGCCAATGATGGACACAGTAATTATTAAGGATGTTAGTTAAACCGTTGAATCAACATTTATCTCTTACATTAGAAGAATAAGTTTATAAAAATATAATAACCTTTTTTGAGAGTTATTTGGTTGAATTTTTTTTAAGTACTATTGGTTCAAAAATAATTTTGGATGTGAAACTACTCAGATCCAACTTCTCGCGAATCATTACATACTTCTTTCACCGTAAGATATTTTAATAATTTTGGTAGAATATTTGGACACACATTACGAGTAACTAGTTAAGACATTTTAATTTTTGCCACCAGAATATAAATAATGTTGGAAAAAAGTTGAACTTAATGTACTTTACAATAATACGACTCTTCAAATTTTCAGTAATCGATGTGGATATGATTACCGTGTATTGTTGTGATATTATTAACGTATCATACATTCAATTACGAGCATATTATTTGGAAATAAGACCATAAATTTAAAAACTGTCACATAGACTTGAAGGTCGCCAGGTTAAAGTTGCGTGGGGCCACAAATACATATTGACGTGGAAAGCTCAGCGCATACAAATGGCTAACATTACTACAATATAACATTACATTTGCGTGTGTCTAATTTTTTAAGCCATAACGTCTCAAATCCAGTGTTTTTTTTTATTCTAGGCTGTAATGTGGGTTCTTTCTTGACACGTTCACAGATCATATCAGACACCCACTGCTTTCCATTTTTAGTACCTTGATATAAAAATATTTGGGGACCATAATGCAATAGGTAAGTACGTACGAAGCATTAATATGATGTAACACATAGTTTATCATTTTCAAACTCTCTGAATTATTATTTTTCTTTAGTCAAACATGAGCCCCATGTGTTTATGTTGCTCGTACCGATGATATCACCATAAATATTTGATTATTCTATAAATTTCAAATACTATAAATGCTTGGAAATTAGGCTCTTTTCCTGTATAACTTCTTGATTTGTTAATTTGGTTAAAATGTTATATTTTAGTTCGTTTGTGCATAAGACAGAATCACTACTCTTAAATTAAACGGTCCTCGAGCTTTCAACCGATCTTAAAGTAGCTTTACTTTTTTTTTTACTTAGCGTCGAAGTGATCCAAAAGTGTTTTTTTTACAGAACACAAGATTTATAATTTAAATTAGGTTGTAGTTCACGCTACTTCGCTGACATTATTTTGCGTTTAGTTATCAGTTAACAGGGTTAAAATGGAAAAAATGCATTGATAATTAATTATTTTCTATTGGCAAGACAATTCTAAAGAACATTAGTGTAAAACGCCCGGTTTATTGACGATCTCTATACGCCACATTCGATATTGGAAACCAAGAAAAGTAATATATTGTAACCATATTCATATGTAAACGAAACTTTCAAAAATAATTTCAACAGTAAGCAGCTTCATAACTGACTTAAGAATAATGATATAATTAAACCATGTAGACAAATTTATCGCAATAGCTACCATCATTACGACATATTGATAGCTGCCCACCCCATATTTGCAACTGGGTAATGATAAACTCTCTAATGGTCATGCACTTTGTTTTTTTTTTCAAGCGCCATCAGCCAATTGACTTAATGTAGGTACTTTTTTCCATAACACGTGTCTGCTTTTTATACGGCTCAAATGACGCGGAAAATGTAATGCATTTGTTCAAGCTATTTTTTTCTCTTCTCAGTAAAAATAATCTAAAAAGGTTGTATTTTTGTACTTTTATTTTTTAACAAAACCAGTGTTCAAGAAAATACTTTCTAAAACTTTTGTAATCATAGAAATAAAAGTAAACAACACGATGCCTTTTTGCCAAAAAAACTCGTTAAAATTCTGTGATTTTTGCAGGAGAAGGAGAAACAAAAGGAAGTCGATAACATGTTGTCTTATTATAACTTCCTAAAAATAGTAAATTTTATATCAAATAAATATTTACGCAGTGCATTTCCTACAGATAATAAGACAAAAGTAAATTTCCTAGAGACCTTTTAGTCTTAATCAAGTTAATGAAAAATATGAGTGGGTATCCTTATGGAATACAATTATATATCTGTCATATTATTTTATTAATTTATTAAGATTATTTTGAATATTTTTTTTTGGTAATCATACTGGAATGCCAACACTAGTTGTAACGAACCATTGTAATAGATTCGATTGAAACATCAAGAATCTAATCTGAGAGGTGCGACGAATATTGAATGGTTCACACGACTAATCCTTGGCTATCTTCATACGTACTCGATACATTTCAGTGATGATCGAAAGGCGGCCGCTAATGCACTCACCTCGGCCGTCCAAAATTTATCTGCATCTGTCACTGAACCGCCCTGCACTATTATCTTATTTTAAATCACGCCCGACCAATCAGTTAGCCATACAGGTACTAGTGCCACTGCTCAATGACAGCAACCCCCAAAATTAATTAATAGAGAAAAACTAGAAGGATTGCTACGAACTTACCTGTGAAATTGCAGATTGTATGGGGATTTTCTTATAATTTTTTTTGGTCGACATTAATTACACCTACTTAGAATCTACATACTACATTAGGCGCATAACGCCTATAAAATAATAGTATCTATATATTGCTTAATATGAGTTATGCACGTATTATTATGTAGAGACCTAAATAAAATATGAATAAAATACTGTTTTAATAAGATGTTCGAATTGATTTTTTGAACATTTTAATACATATCAAGAAGCCGCAATATCTTCTGTTTAACGATATTGACATTTGTCCCCCGTAGTCCCTGACTAGTCGCTCAAAACGTCTGTTACTATTTTTGTAATGTTATTGGTCTATTTTCGTTTATAGAAATTCAATATCCATATTGGACCTGCAATTGGGACTATGGCATCTTTTGTAATACCAGACGCTTATCAAAACCAATTGAATCGAAGCCCGTAATTGTTGCCTAAAATATGAGCTTTTAAAAAGAACAAAAAAGCAAGAAGCGTTCAGTCAACAGTTAGTTTGTTGTTTTTCTATGGAGATCTATTCCTTTTCAGATATCGTCCACTTCGAATAATCAATGAAATTGTTATTATTACTATAAATACTTAAACTATCTTTCAATAAGTTGTAAACAGTAGAATCAATGGAAATCTATCAAAGTTGTCTAACTACACAACGATCATTGTAACAAGAGTTTGTCGAGAAAATTATCGCGAATATGTGAAAATGAAATGCCATTTAGTTTTTCTAATCATCGATTTCTATTATTTTGTTTTTATTTTTATCGTCGTTAACTGGTCAGTTCTAAAAACTTTCTGTCTCTCTATAAGTTACATCCACGTGCAAGTACTTATATGGTTTGTCTATTAGGTACATTTCATAGTTTTGCTTTTTACCGTGTACGATAAGATCCTATTATAATTATAAAGCGCCTTTATAAACTTATGAACCGTTTAATAGTCAACAGGGTGGAAAATAAAGTATTTATTACAAAACTATAAAACTTAATGATGAGCGAAAAACTCTAATTATAATAATTTATTCGAAATTATACTAAATATAGCAAATTAAGAAACTTTTCATAAAAAGTTTTAAACTCGCTTCTAATGTTTAGGGCATATATAAAGTGAAACCACATGTAATAAAATTATTGCGTATTTTTTATTTTTGCAAATAAAAGCAAATATATTTCAAATATACCTGCCAGTGTGGCGGCATTCTTTATTTCATTTTATCTATTAAAAGCTAAGAGTTACAGCAACATTGAACTTTAAAATGGATAAAAACAAGTGAGAGATATGAAAAATACATAAACCATTAGCACAGAATGACATTTATTTATCACCTTTTAAGCATATTTTAGTCACATTCGAGAATTAAGGGCGTGAGGGATATAACATGACTTATACCGTCTTCTATTCAAATTCCTATAAAAACAATGCTAATTTTAGTTTTAAAGATAATTATTTATTTTGAGTTCTCGCAACGTAAATACTAGGAAATTAAAAATGAAAATGTAAAGAATCTATTTTTTTAATAAGGAAGAATTAATTAAAATGAAAGTAAATTATTTATTTCAATGCTTTTTTATTCAATTGATTTTAACTTTGTACTCTATATAGATGTATTGCTCCAAATATTCGTCAACTTTTTTAGCAATATACTGTTTTAATTTTGGATCCGTTTAGTTCAAGTCAGTATGATTGAAGATCATGGAAGAAACTTGATAATAATATAATTCAGCTCAATCGGTTCAAGCAATTGGCCAGATTCTGAAACGCCATAGTTTTTTTTTATCTCCAACTAAAGAAACGCACAACGCTTATTTTTTAAGAAATTATCATAATATTTCATTGAAATCTTGCAATATGTCTAGATACTTCGAAATAAGTAAAAAAATATTTAAACAATTTTTTTTCTATAAAACTATAGTGTCATTAATATCAACATACATTCTTCAGTATGATTATTTGAATATCATACTTTATCACAACATTTAGTAAAAGTTATAATCTATATTTAATAATATTCTAATCTCACATTACATATTATATAACATTATTAAATATATAGTAAATATTGTGTTGAAAATAAAATAAATAACTTGTTATCCTAGAACAATTCAAAGACGCACAAAACCTAGACACTCGATCTAAAAACTATATACTTCAATGGAGTAAGTAAATACTATGTAAAATAACTACTGAGATTTACTTACCTTAAGAATCAAACTATTTTTTAACAGATTCAGTGACTTTGCCTTTCGCGGAACAAATCTATTGTCAGTAATAAATATAATATTAAATAATGTTTATATATATACAAGCCGTCATTACCAGGTAACGTTTAATGTCGTAAAATATAGAATTGGGCAAAAGCTTAAAAGGCAAGAGTGGACGTCGAACCTTTACGGTGGTCATTAATTTTTATCTAAATGTATTTTTTATTTGTAGCTCTACTCCTGTTTTACATTTTTATTGGGGAGAGATTAAATTGAAAGCCTTCATACGAGGTGGTTTATAATACTCTAATAACTACAACGTAAGAAAAAGACAGATAATATTATTGATTTTATATTCGAAAGCTGACTGCGGCGTTATAAAAACAACTTTTGACCGATTGGAATACACGTATTCAATATTTTTATTACTTAGTACCTACTTGCTAAGAAACCGAAATCTTCTCTAAACGGCATATCAAAATATCTATTGGACCCGTCTAAAATTTGAAAAACACGCAACAATTTTGTACTAACAAAATTTCTACCTTCAATTGAACGTTTTGACAAACGCGTTTTGAGCGTTGAATCCCTACTGGGCTGATGCCCAGCGGGTGGGCTCGCGGTCTGTTTGCAAATAAACACCCGGCCGTGGGCTCTGGGTGGCGGGCGGTCTAGTCACAATGCGAACTACTGCGGGCGCCTGCGACACGCTGCTACTCTCGTGTGAACGCTCATGAAACCTATGGGAAACGTCTGAGGAATTAAAAATACGATCGACTATTTCCGGCAGAGCTTTTTAAAATAAAATTTACTTCAATTTTTAAGCATTTTTAGTGTGCAATAAACATTAAATAAACAACATGCTACAAACAAGCCAATCAGATACAGTGACATACCTAATAACAGAAACCAAATAACGAATAGAATATATAAATAAGTAAACAATAAAAACACTCGGGAGCAATTGCTTATACTCATGACATAAACATATTATAATTACTCGTACCAGGATTCGAACCCTGGAGCGTTGGTACAGAAGGGATGGCGACCGTCACAACTAAACGGGCAATCATTATTTGTGGCAGACAAACAAATTACACCAACATATTAACCATGTTTTGCTTGAACACTCTTAACAAACAAGATTAAACAATATTCATAAATGAGTAAATAAATACTCAGCCTTTGAACTCATATTAAGTAAAGACTATACAAGGAACGAT
Organism: Calamotropha paludella; assembly: GCA_927399485.1. Lineage (NCBI taxonomy): Eukaryota > Metazoa > Arthropoda > Insecta > Lepidoptera > Crambidae > Calamotropha > Calamotropha paludella. The sequence continues at coordinate 22,183,957 of OV656803.1, read as the reverse complement.
ACAACTGAAAAATAAAACAACATCAACTTAAAAAACAAAACAACGATTCTGACTCTTGATGTTCGCTCGACGAGAATTGAAATAACCCAATAACATTAGGTGCTGTTTGTTTACAAGCACCGTGAAGTGCCTGCACCCTTCAATAACTACTCCATGACAAAAAGTCGGATTGACTCGAACCGAAGAGGGTTCCAAAAATATTATTCTTACCTCGCGTATAATTATGACGTCGGTATGTCTACTCATCATGATATCGGTTTAATTATTACTTGGAAGTATTATTGATTACTATAAATGACAACGAGTCTTTTGAAGATATATTTTGATTGTATCGCGCATTTCCAATATATTTCCTATATTATTAGTCTGCATACGATACTTCTTGCAATGTTTTTATTGTAATAACTTACGATTAAAAAATGTGTATGAGACTGCATGGTAAAAAAATTAGAATAATTTAGATGATTTTTTGTAAAAAAGGAACTAACAATGCGATTTACAAACAGTCAAACAATAAGCTTCTTGACTTGTAAAATAGAAATACGTCACAATAATATGAGTACTCAGTTTTTCACAAGTAAAGCCACCACCATCTTTACGCATGGACGATTGTTTAGCGAGTCGACATTCAATAAACATCATTCGAATCCGACGAAGCGATAAATCGTATTATTTTGCTAGTTTCGCGTAACTATTGTCAGCGGTCGCTTTGTGGTAATTTAAAATTAAAAATGTTATTATGATCACATGTTTATTTTCTATTTACGATGAGACAAAAGATAATTAAATGAGTCTTAAATATTTTTATTTTCTTTAAACAACGCACGAATTTCTATTAACCGTAACAATTTGTAAAATACGTAGAATTATCAAATGCTTAGCTTTAAGCGATCATAAAGCTAAGTTTCACGATTGTTTTGCATACAATATGTTGCTAAAAATAATGGGAAAAACGCAATAACAGCACTTCGAATTCTCGAATCTGACGCATATAAAATCATTACAATATCACGCATAAAGTATTACAATCTCGGTCCCAAACGCGGTTGGAGTCGAAACAAAAAATACGAATAAATCATTGTACAACCCAACTACAAAATAGAGTCGTCAAAACTACAAAGGGCTTTGCACAATAATAATTGTCATCATTCATTTGTCAACATCCACTGACAATAATAAGCCGTACGACCTTGTCCTTTGGGTGGTAGAGTTCAATTTAAAATTGGGATAAATTTGTAGGGACCATCTGCTCACGTTTATAGGTCAATGTATTTGTAAACATGGCCTTTGTGCACAGCTACACAATACTTTGTGGTTTTCGGTTACGCTTCCGTTTGTGTGGCGGAAACAATATACTTAAAGATTCTACTAGCATGACGTATCTCCAAATTACTCGTCTTATAATAAAAAAAATTAGGTGCTTTCGTAACTGAAAGATGTGTCCTGACTTCAATATCAACTCGATGTCCCGTAGAACTTAATATTTAATATTTTTGTGATTATTTCGACTTTACCCTTTAAGCAATATATACACTTACTGAACATATAAATACAACAAAAACAGGTAAGTGGTGATTTCTACAATAGCGAATGACTTTTTGTGATAATATAAACGTTACCTTCCTGAGCAACAAAATATTTTCAAATAACTAATATTTTGATCAAATACGAATGTTAAAGCGTGATGCATAAACTTCGCGAGATTTTCCGTTGTTGCTTTCTCAAAGATCGTTGAATGAGTTTCCAGACTGTACCTATTCGTTCAAGAGCAAAAGTTGTTTAGCGGTGGCCAAATGTACTATCATTCAGTCCATATTTATAAAGCAAATAGGATAGTCAGGTTTGCTTCTGCGTCGATAAAACAACAATGTTAATTTAACTAATCACCAAACAATACTCATCATTGTATTTCGTGCACAGTTCGAAGTTTATCTGGCGACACGGGAGCTGATGCCTGGATGGTACAGATAGGAGACGCGGACCTAAAGATAACTAATGACGCGACATTGTTGATAAAAGTCATTTTAATATCTGGCAGACACATCTTGCACAAGACAGCAGAAATTATAATATAGATAAACGTATGAGTAAAACAGTTTGATTTCTACCTATTACTGAAAAGGATTTTTATTATTTTGAACACGTATTCTTTTATTTTTTAGGTTCCGATATTTCTGCTCAGTTGTATAAAATGTGGTAAGGATACGTTTACAATAACTCTTATTATCAACTAACTTCATTCTAAATATCCCATGTCTTATTTTCACCACGAATAAACCGTTTCAATCTAAATTATATTCAATCAATTAATTGTTGTTAATAACCGAACTATATATTTATATATTTAAATAATTGTATACTTAACTTGTATGGTTACCTAGTTATTATAAACTTAAAAACAACAAATGTATATTTCGTAATTTTAGAAGGAGCGGATAACTTAAAAGGAGACTCTAGCCATCATGTTCTTTTTGTTTTTAAAAGATATTAAGTAATTATATTTAATTTTCCTATTCATTAAGTTTCTCAACCAAACATAAGAACCTTTGCGTAAACTATAATAAAAATATGTACATACTCAAGAAAATCGTAGTAAGGCTTAGTATTGGTTGAAATTTTTCTTTTCTATTTCTTTTTTTTCACTAGTAAGCGAGCATTAGTCCTTCAAATAAAAGTTACTATTCAAACTAATAGTATAACTGAATCTTGTGTACGTCAATAGTAATTGGCTAACTTCATACATTATTAATAGATTAAGCTCATTTACCTACTATAATTAAACTACAAGTATCCACGAAGAGATTCCAAACAGTTGATTCCAGCGAAACATTCGGACTTTGAAAGTTATCACAAGCGCACGCGCTCTCTAAATGTATTTAATACTGTTTGCGCTGTACCCAATAGATAAGCTATCAAAGGTTACCCCACATACCTATCCACATTATTTACCTAATATTCATAACATACAGAGAAATTTAAAAGAAATAAAGCTTTGCCTTTTTCTCACCCTGGTTGATGGAGCTGCTTATATTTTCATAGAAGACGGCGTCTACATCTAAAACCTACCTAACTGCAGATTTAATAGTAATCAGTAATGCCGAATCGTCATTTGACCAAAGTAACATATTCCATTTCAGTCCAATTCCATCAGCTTTCTACTCCACCAATTCTATATAAACTCGATTATCCAGCCGTTGCTATCTTGGATGAATGACCAAGGTTGCTCTGCAATTGCGGCCACCATTATACTTAATTAAGTATAATGGTGGCCATCTTTTAATACGAAGCACGACCTATTATTTATAAAAACGATGAGTGACGATTAAAATAAGACTGTTTCTCAATCAATCCTTCCCCCAATATGTGAGAAAAATAAAGCTAATTAAATATTTTTTGTAGCCATCTCTTTTCAAACTACGATTAATAAAAGTGTATTATTATACGCCGAATGTATTACCGTACTCGTTTCTAATCCCTCACTATATTTAAATTTAATAATTACTACAAGAGAATGCTAATACACTCGGCGTCAAAAAAATCGCACCTCTAAGAAAATCACGTTCAAATGGCATTAACTCTGGATATGCACATGCAGTCGTATTAATTATAATTTTATTTAAAAGGTTACTTAATTAACTTAATAAAAAAACATTATTTTTCATTATCAAATAAAACCTAAAGCAACAAATAAAGGGTCACAAAAATTCTAAGGAAATTTTGCTGCTCGGGAGAGTCGCGAGTTGCGCTAACTTTGTGGGTATAAAGAGGTCAACACGGGTTCAATGTGGGTCATTCGCTATTAAACCGTTGAAGGGGACACACGCACTGATTTTACTGAAGAAAGAACATCTGGAAAATGGACACTACAGCTGATGAGGCCGCTCAAGTGGTTGCACTACTGCAAGCAGGGGTGCGGCAGTGTGATGTCGCCCGGCAACTGAATCTGAGCCGTTTTTCGGTTCGTAGAGTCTACCAGCGCTTTTTAGAGACCGGTGGCTATATCCGGCGACATGGGTCCGGTAGACGTCGCTGCACTTCGGAAAGAGACGACCGGTTCGTTGTGTCGTACTCTTTGAGAAATCGCTTCTCAAACGCTGTTCAGCTGCAACAGGAGCTCCAGGCAGTTCGCAGACGCACCGTGAGTGTATCCACGGTTAGAAGAAGACTGAAGGAGAAGAACATAGCAGCCCGCAGAGCTGCTACAGGTCCAAAATTGACTGCAGCGCACCGACGAGCCCGCTTGCAGTTTGCTCGCGACCACGTCGATTGGACCATTGAGCAGTGGGGAGCTGTTCTCTTCTCAGACGAGACACGAGTGTGTCTTTTCTGCAACGACCGACGAAGAAGAGTATACCGGAGGCAGGGTGAACGTTTCGCTCAAGCCTGCATCCAGGAGACGGTGGAATATGGAGGCGGATCCTGCATGTTCTGGGGCGGTATGTCGGCTGCCGGCAAAACCGACCTGGTCTGCGTCTCCCGGACCGGAGGTGCTCGCGGACAAGGGTCGCTGACTGCGCGCCGCTATATCACAGAGATCCTGGATGTGCATGTGGTCCCTTTTGCCGAATCTTTTGGCGAGGGGTTCACATTAATGCACGACAACGCTCGCGCACACACTGCAGCCATCGTGAACGACTTCCTGCGGAGGTCCCAAATTCCTGTGATGCAGTGGCCAGCGAGAAGTCCTGATCTGAATCCGATAGAGCACCTCTGGGACCATCTTAAACGTAAGGTTCGATCTCGGGATCCGGCTCCTTCGACTCTAGAGGAACTCCAAACCGCGGTGATTGAAGAATGGGGTCTTATCCCTCAAGAAGAGCTCCTGAAGTTGGTGAGGTCTATGAGGGACCGTATGGAAGCCGTCATCAGGGCAAGGGGGGGTAACACTAGATTTTGAGTTAATTTTAAGACACTTTTTGTACATTTTTTTTGTAAATTATCGATTATTAATTAGGACTTAATTAAGATTTTTTATTATTTTTCAAATTTTTATGCTTTTTGTATAATTTTAATTAAAAAAAAGATTGCACTTAATTGTTGTTTGATGCTCCTTTTTGTTACCTTTCTAATGATACCTAACACTATCCTCTATATAAGGTTTAGGAATTTTTGAATAAGATTTTTATAAGGTGCGATTTTTTTGACGCCGAGTTTAAATTAACTTGTATTTCATAGTGTAAATATTTTGTGAAACAGTTTAAAACAATCCACCAGCCCACCAGAGAATCGTCAGGCGAAGTGGTTTACGTGACAGTAACGAAATAAAATTAATGGGGTCAGATTCAAAATTTTATTATGAGATACATCATTCATTATTTTTAATACTTTAAATGAAATGAAAAAAGAAGAAGATAAAAATGAACATAATTATTAAAGCAATAATAAAAAAAAAACTAAATCTGCATTTTAATAACTAACACTGATACATTTCTATAATAACTAGTATACCCTCGCGAGCTACCAAATCGACAACACATAAGCTACCACATCACGATGTAGTTTTCAAAAAAAAAATTATATATTTGTAATATTTCTATATCCTTTGAAAGCTCAAAACATAAGCTTTTAATTAATATCAATATCAAAACAAAATTCACTGTATTTCCTTATTCTCACAATTAAAATGCCCGTCTACTTCAGAAAGAGATGACCGATTTATTGTCTCTAGTTCATTGCAAAATTGGCACCTCACCGGTGTTGATATGCAGCATGAATTGATACGTGTTCAAGGGGTGACTGACAGCGAGTGGTCAGTAAGAAGACGTCTGAGAGAAGCCAACCTCACTCGAAAATGGCCTGCAACAGGTCCGAAATTTACCGCAAACCACCGACAAGCGCGGCTTCAATTTGCTTAGGAACAACTCGATTGGACTATTGACCAATGGCGGTCGGTATTGTTCTCCGATGAGTACAGGATGTGTCTGCATGGTGGTGACAGAAAAGGCGGAGTCTACAGGTGCCCTGGAGAACGTTTTGCGCAGTGCTGTTTTGCTGAAACAGTAGCATACGGCGGCAGCTTCTGCATGATGTTGACCGGTATTTCGTTGAAAGGGAAAACCAAGCTCGTTTTCGTAGCTGGCAGAGGCCGAGGAGGAGGACAGACAGCTGATCGGTACGTTACCGACATTCTCCAGGGCCGTGTTGTGCCTTACGAAGGATTTGTGGACAACAATTTCTTGTTGATGCATAACAGTATCCGGTGTACACAAGTCGCGTGTGACTCAGCAGTCCCTGGTCGACGTGGGAAAACAGACTATGGACTGGCCTGCACAAAGCCCGGACCTAAATCCTATTGCGCACTTGTGGGATGACCTCAAAAGAAGAGAGAGCGAGAAGAAAGGGCCAGAAATCCAGCCTCTTCCACAGTGGAACAGTTGAAGACAGCGTTACTGAAAGAGTGGGACGGTATTCCTCGAGAGTCGGTGAAGAAGTTAATACGCTCAATAAAAAATCGCTTGCAATCTGTAATTAGGTAAGGTAGGTAAGGTAAGTATTGATAGCAAGCAATTTTATTTCTTTTTGTAAAAAAAATATTTTATTTTGAAATTACCATAAAAAGATCGCTTGTCCTTAAATCCTTATTTTACCACTGATTTCATCAGAATGACATTATTAAAAAAACACTTACTAAATATTGGCAATAATGATATCAATTGAATGCCGAAGAGTCACGCTTTTAAATAATGTACTAGGTCGATGCAGTCGCTAAGCATAAAGCTTCGCTAGCACCATATATTAGAGCGGAGCGCAATACAAAAAAAAAATATAAATTCAATAATGTTTAGTTAATTTTAGAATTACATAAGAATAAAAACTTTAAAAAACGCGCGCTTTTTGTTTCTATAGAAAATCCCTGTTTTTGTTAGTTTTTGGTCATTTTTTTTTTTTTCAAACTCCGTCACGATCTAGTCCTAAATGTATTGATTCGATTCCACACAAAAAATACTAAAATCGGTTAAGAACTCGGGAAGATATGGCGTAACAGACATTGCGTCATTGAAGCTTCCATAGGAACTCCAATAATTTTTTTAAGATATTGTTTCACGGAAAAATATTACATTTATGTGCGCGCTTACACGTTGAGTCTATTTGGTTGCTTGCGAGTGTAGTTTAGAAAGCTATTGCTTTTTATTCTGGCTGGCTGCTTACAGAGAGAAGTGTTATTGAATATTCACCAACCTATCCCACAAAACTTCGTTAAGTTGGGTTAGTGACTTTTCAGCCTACAAAAGGAGTTTCAAGAGCCTCGTGGCACACGAGCCGCAGGTTGCCGACCGCAATATAATTACATAACGCGCACATGATGTCGTTCGTATGCCAATACACTGTTATTATAAATTAAAGGTCGAACAACGCGCAGCTCACGAAATGTAGAAAGTTGTTATCTCCTTCAAATATAAACAAACCGTGTCTAAAGTCCAGTACCGCAGATGCCACGATAGTTGACATTAAATCAAGCCATTCATGTATCGCGTGCTTAGTGATTTACTACGCAATAATCGGTATAGTCTGGAATCCATCATTCCAGGACGAGTGATTGAGGTCAGCTTTACATTTAACTGTTATTTCGGCGTAATCAAGGTAAATCGCGGTCAACTAATTAACTAACACGATAACTTTTTGCATAATAAATATATTTAATGATATGACAAAATAAACCAGATAGAAGTGATATTAATAAGAAGGTAAATTCAGGACATTATGGAGTGATAAAAGTAAGATATAGGAATAGAGCTGTAGGTTTCCTCGTGCTTCGTCATTAGTCGTACGTGAAAAATCATTTCACTTATTAACATTAAAGACTAGTATAACAAACGAGGTCGCCCTTTTATGCAGTGTCTTTTAGGCTCGGTTCCGAATAGCTTATCAATTTCAAGCCGTTTTTCAAATTTGTCATATTGTTCTGAAAACATGATTAACTGTTGGTTTCGGCTGCATTAGCGGTCGTTAACAGATACCAGTCTGCATTGAATCCAAAACGGTGGGCTTGTAGCAACAAGGTAAAAACTGCACAAAAAATATTGATGGTAAGTATTTATAGTATAAACGTTATACCGTATCAAAAATACGTGTTTTGTTTCAATATCAACAATATTAAAGAAGTGCTATATTTTTTATTCACTTTTTACTTTAATTGTGGGTAATAAAAGTGTAAATTAATGGAAATGTACATGGAGTTGAAGGGTATATTTTCCACTTGGATGGACATAGCGCAGTACGTCATCGATATTGCCTTCGACAAACGTAAAAGTCGGCCGATATTCAATAATTCATACGATAGAAAACTAGAACCGGTGTAACGAGTTAATTTCGTTGAGAACGTTTCGTATTTCGAACGTCTATAAAAAATGTTTTCGAACATCAATTTTCAAGCTTGTCGATTCATTTTATGAAGTACCGAATCAATGAAAATTAGTTTTCGTCATAACATGTGTTTGAGAACAATATAAATTTATTCTTTGATAGAATTTTAATAGTAACGACGAAAATAAAAAAGCCGGCCTAGACAATGCTTTCTTTATCGGGTACTAAATCCTTACCATTTTCCTTTACACGCCAAACGATAGCCGAAGGTCTAGCTTCTAGAGGGTCCTTGCAGCACTTTAAATTTAAGTGGATTTGACAATAAAATAAAGGATGATGATGAGAATGGTCATCGTCATCTTTCTCCGATGGAAGTACCCTACCCTAATTCGTAAAACACTGCCGCCCGATTCGTGGTCTATGGAATGTATGTATGGTGTAGGTATGGTGATAAGGTGTCTCTAGTCCATCAGATGCTTTTCCGACATCCTCAAGCGTGAAAGATTTATGGGTGGTTCTACTCTGCCGGCCACCACACGGCCAGCTAAGGATAATCTACGCCTATTATTCGATAAGACCACTATGGCTATTCCCAGTTTAAGTTTTACTTAAGGTTTAGTCTGTTTTAATGTAATCGGTGTCCAATAGTGAATACACATATGTCTATATCATCATGTATATAATATGTTGCTGTTACTCATAATCGTAATAAGCTCTAATACTTACACTACAGAAATGTACCTTATTTCTACCTTATTTTGACGCTATCGAAACTAATTAGAAAAATATCCTGAAATCTCGGCCGTTTCTACGTTCACATAATCTTAATAATCTTATAATATATAAAAATCCAGTGTCACAATGTATGTTCCCAGTGAACTCTTCACCAACTCAACCGATATTGATGAAAGTTGGTATTTATGTGTAATTTGGTCCAAATGAAGAGATAGGATAGTTTTTTTCTTTTTTTTTTAATTCATAACACGTGGCCGGATTAGCTATATTTTATAACAGCTACAAGTACTGGGTAGTTTAGTTTTTTTAATTTTTTAAGAAACCAACATTTCATATAGCTACCGTATAGATACCTTTAAGTCATTAGGTAAAGTAAATATTTTAATTACTTTTGATTTTGCGAACTTGCTGAAAAATTATTCCCATCACACCGGACTCTTATCGATAAATGGTAGGAGCCCGCTGACCCGGATGCGCAATCGATAACTCCGTCTGCCGACCGCGACAACACTGCGCCGCCGCCGCCGTTTTGTATCGATAAAACATCGATATAGTGAAAAATTATCGCGGTGCTAAACATGATAGTTTAGAAAAATCAACAATACGTCAAACTACACTAATGTGTTATTACCCTCGAACATTTTAATCGGGCACTGACGACTCAATTTATTCAAATATTTAAAAAACAGGCTGTTAAGACAAATGAATAAGTTGTGTAGTTGGAGCACTTAATTCTTTAAGGAAGTAACTACATAAGCTAAATGTGATCACATTTTGCCTTATAAAAGATTAAGTAATATTAACGGTAGATACCTTTAAAATACTCTTAACGAGATAGAAAAAAGACCAGTAAAAATGCACGGAAATCTATTAGAAAATTCTCATGGTCAACTACAAATTTATTAAATGCTAGGAATAATAGCATTATGTCACGATACAGTTGAGTCATCGTTATTAAACTTAAATGTGAATAACATTCATATACTCACCATATCAAAATCTGAGCTTATTTAGTATTTCTTAATCATTATTGTGACAAAATTATTCATTACTAGTTTTTACCCGCGGCTTCGCCCGAATTATTTTTTTTTTCAATAAAAAGTATCCTATGTTACTTCTAATACCTCCAAGAATATATGTACCAAGTTTTATGATGATCGGTTTAGTAGTTTTTGCGTGAAAGCATAACAAACAAACTTACATTCACATTTATAATATTAGTAGGGATATTGTATCAGTAAAGGGCAGTATATAAAAAACGAAATTACCCAACCTCACATGTAAATGTATTAAAACCGTAACGGAATCAACCTGACTCGTGGTCTGCTCTGCAAGTGTTCAATGAGAGCGTGTGATCACATTTTTAGGGTGGCCAAATTTTACGACTTCAATCAGATTTTTATATTACAATTTCGAGTTTCGTCAGGGTTTATAAATAGAGAGTACCATCCTGGCACTCAAGCGTATTTTATAAATAGCAGCACACCAGTTTATACATGCTTTCTAGATTTGTCCAAAGCCTTCGATCTGGCTCTTATCCACAGTTATGGGATAAGCTGGATGAGGTGAATCTGTCGCCTCAATTCACGAGCAACTTCAGGCACCGTTATGAGAACCAGGTAAACTGAGTGAGATGGGAGGATGAGCGTTCTGAGGAGTACTCCTAGACGGCTAATCCGTGAGTTCAGAAGCATGCATGCGAGATGTTCAATAAATGGCGTCAACATCAATAACATCAGGCACGCGGAAGATGTGGTCTTGCTGAACCCGTCGATCGGCGCTCTCCGGAGATTGTTGCACGTGTGTGAGACCTATGCACTAGAATTTACTAGATCATAAGTTAAAATAACAACAAGAAAAGTGAGTGTATGGTTTTCACCGTAGGAAAAAACTCTCCACAAGGCGTGCCTCCTGCCAAACTTTACGGAACAGCGTTGTCAAGAAGACTTGAAAGATGACCAAAACATTGAACGCGAACGTAGAGCGTTGGCAGTCAGAAGTAATATGATCGCCCGTATTCAAAACATTCTGCCAATCATTTTACTCTGGCAGTTGATGGGTGAATAATCACCCATAGGCCTACAGCGCTCTGCGTGTGCATTCAGGATACTATTGGAGCTGCCGTGGCGCTGCAGCGCGTCCGGCAAGTTTGCCGAGGCGCGTACCAATGCCTGTCATGCTATTATGCGCAAAAAAGTAGCCTCTTTCATGAACAGAGTGTGCGGCAGCCGCAATAGTATCCTGAGGGCTGTGGCAGGGAGGTGCGATTGTCATTTCAGCCAGCACTGGACAAAAGTGCTTGTTGAGTGAGGCCAAGTATTATTCTGTAAGAGTCTATATCGATTCTATAACCATGACTCAGGAGAAAATTGTTATGCCTAGTACACACACAAATCCACGCAAGGCCACTATCGTCGCACATTAAATAAAAATAGCCGTAAGGATTCTAAATATTAGACAACATGATACATATTGACCAGATCCCAAGCTAAGTAGGTACTTAACATACTTGCGGTAAGAAATCGCAAACAAGAATATTTCACAACCACTGAGATTCGAGACATCAGTATATACTGACACCGTCAAATATTTCACTGAAAGTGTCCGCAGTGTGGTGATGGTCACCCTATCAGGTTCTCATGCGATTATGATCACTGACTTACGAATGAATGAGTTGACCGAGTGATAATCTCTCATTGAGCAACAAATAGTGCTAGAAATGTTAAATACTCATAGACTCGTATGTTTTTGTTTGAAAGTAGTAAAAAACATCCATGTATTCTATGTCATATTAAAAACTTTCATTCAGCCATTTACCATTTTATATAAGCCGACATAAAGAATATTTGTAATTGTTGGGCAAATCAACATAATTTATAGTAGCACTATTAATATTTTAGATGTTGTGTGTTGATTTTTTTAGGGGTCTGCGAGCAAAAGTTTAATTTCAGTTTCAGAACGTAACAGATTTATAATAAAACTAGTATTAAACAAGTAAAAGTAAGTAAAAAAGACGTTATTACGAAATTTAAACTGCATATTGCATATTATACAATAGTAATAATATGAACTGGTAGATATGCCGCAAACTTATAATCAATTAAATTTATTACAGTTATATAAAAACTCCTTTATGACCTCTGATTTAAATTAAACTCTACGTTCACACCAAACATATTAAATGCGCAATTTAAACACTGTTTAAATAGCCTAGGTGTCGTATTTTTTCTGTACAATAATAAGTGATAGTGAGATCGTGCTATTTAAATAATGTAAATTAATCAAACCATTTCGAATCAATGGTGAATCCTGAATCCCCGCACAAACAAATGCTACTTTTATAGGACAATAATATTTTTTGTCAATTTGAATGCAGGCAACAATTCGCAATTTTTTTGGTCCTAATTTATTTTTTTATCATACGTTTAACTATTATATTTTCTTATTGTTTCGCTTCTTCGTGGTTGTTGTCTTAAATATTCATTTCTCATCTTGTATACAATTATTTTATATAAGACAATAATAGCCGACCAGTCGCTTACATTTTCGAGTTTTCTTTACTTCGATTTAATTATCACCCTTTTTGTCTTTCCCATTACGGTTTCCTACTTTTTTGAAAAAGAAATCTGTCCATTTTAATACTGATTTTAACTAACTAAGATGGCGCAGCTACCCAAATTGGGTCTTGGCCTCCGATACCACGAGAAGCCATTTGGTACGGTTCTGCATATTCTCCTGCCACTGGGTAGACTGGAGTGTGCGAAGATCCTCCTCCACTTGGTCTCTCTAGCGGTACCTGGGACGTCCGACCGGTCTTCGCCCGTCCTCTTAACGTGACCAAGCCAGCGCAGCCTGAGACCCTTGATCTCGCCTAGTATGTTAGACTCTGCTTTTATGAGTTCGATTATTGTTACTAAAATATTGTCGCGACGTTTCCGTAATTGTACTTTGCAAGCAAACTTAGAACACGTAAAAAAAGCTTGCAAAGTAGTATTGAGGAGTTAATGAGTTTTGTTATAGTTTAAGTAGTTAAAATTAACACATAGAGATGAAAATTAATCTCCACGTATCTCTTTTTAAAATAACAATAAGCAGTTGTACCGCATTTAAACGTTACACGTTCGAAATGGCCATGCAGGAGAAACAATTATTCACTATACTCCGCATCGTTTTTTCCACGCATAACTAATATTGCAATCATACCAAGTTAATTTTATCCGCCTCATTTTTGTACAAAAGTAATCATTTTAATGCAAGTAATAAATTGCAAGCAATGTGTAACCTAAATTATGTCGTCAAATAACTAATTGCTTTTACACATTGAAGTAAAATATATAGGTTTACAAATTTATTTTAATTGTATTACATACATTCTCACTAAATTATATAAATAACATATTTTATTACAAAAAAAAATAAATTCAGTGTTCCCTTATTAAATTAAAAATACAAATAAATACTTATAAAATGTAACATTCACCTCTAAGCAAAGTATAGTGAATTTAGTGCGCTAAGTTGAAAACCTCATTGAAGCCGCGGTGGTCGTGGGAGCGCAACTGACCTCGCATCAAAAAAAGTCGCGTGAAGACTGACGCGGTGGATTATCCCGGCACGGGCGCACCGGCCGCGACGACACGCTACCCAGAGCCGTCGCAAGGGAAGACATCTTTACCTTTTACAGTTAAAAATTTAAATAGGGCTAAAGATTTTTAGATATAGTTAATAAAATAAAGTAATTAAACAAAGTAACCGTAAAACAGTAACAGATGTTTTGGCTTATCATCACGCAAGCATACCCCTCAACGAAGATTCGAAACCAGGATCGTAGTGCAATAGGTACCATTGCGCCGACCGGTCTTCAAAATAAGAATAGGCATTTCTACGCGAGAAAAAAGATAAATATTAAAGGTTCTGGGATTGGTGGAATTAGTGGATTCCAATGTACTTCGGTATATACTGATTTGTAACCCCTTCAACTTCTAATGGTATTGCTCAAAAAAACTGTTGTCGCTCAACTGACCATAAAATAAAATAAATATTTACACTCACACCAATTAGCCTTGCCCAAAGTAAGCACTGGAAAGGCTAGTGTTATGGATACTAAGGTAACGGATAGAATACATTATATATGTAATATTAGACAACAATACTAAATGCCTGACTCAGGACCAAATGCTTGTATTAGTACTTAATACGAACTATTTTACAACGATACGAATTTAAACATTGCTCCGTCTGGGCCTCGAACCCACGAACGTTGGTGCGAAAGTTCGCTACCGTTGCACCAAATGATAATCAAAATTATGTTGTTAATATTACTATAAATTTATCAGGAGATGATTTGTTTGGTGTAATACTAAAAAGATGTGGTTAGAAATTTGTATTATAAGTTACCATGTTAAAAGATCTGCATTAAAGAGTAATAATTTTGCATAAATTAATTATTACCTTTTATTTTATTTAGCCTCTTATTTTAAATATACACTCACCGATTAACCCTAGCTACAAGCCTGCACAATATTCTGGCGGGAAAATCATTTTTATGCCGCGACAGAAAGTATACATGACGTTTATATCTTCCCTCAACTATAAGCCTTATCCTAAAGGAAATAGGCATCGAGATGTAACTACCAACAGCAAATAAAAAAGACAATTATCCATGGGCGATCTCAGACTTTATTACCAAGTAAGAAGTACTCTAGTAAATTTTATAGAGGATACGGTCTGATAGATAAATTGATTTCAGATATTTTACTGAGGAGTTACGTCCGTCAAATTGGTCGCACTTCAGAAAATATTTGCTCTACCAAAAGACAACGAACTAAGTTTGATTGTTTAGTTGCGATACAGTTAAATGGTGAGTTTATATGTTTCTGTTTTTGTAATTTATATTTCTGGATGACTGATGATATCTTATACAACGTATCTAAGGGACTATAGTTAAGTAGTATCACTAAAAATAACTTTTGATATCAATATTAGGTAACCAAGGTAGGTATATAATAGCAAAGCTCATTAGACATTATAAAACATTATAATATAGCTTTTATGTCAACTTACGCACTTCTAGTGAATCTTTTAGGAACCCGGAATTTGAAAATTTCTTTAAATTTGTTAAAGTTATTTAAATGTTTACTCATGAAATGATATAAAAGGTATTTGATAAGAAGAATGTAATGTATGTAATTAGCATATTACCTATTAATGTCATCGTTTACACCTCTTGTGATAATATAACTCTAATGTATTACCAGTGCTCCCTAGTAAAAAGATGAGGATGTAATTTTGTTCACGTTCTCGTCAACTTAGAAATTTGTTAATATCATACTTTTCGACGTGGTATTTTTTATTTGATCAATTAATTTAGAACACGAAAGTAGTTCATACAAAGGATTTTAATATGACAGTAAACTAAATTGATATCCTAAAATGTGATATGAAACAATTTACAAATAGTCAAAATATAATGAGCCGAACTTAATCTCAAAACTTGGCACCAATCTCATCTTACTTATCTCGAAAACAAACCCAAAACACGTAGCCCAAAAAACGACCCAAATTTATAGAATCTCAAGTTCACTTTCTTTAGTAAATATCCGAAAGCGGCAAATCGAGTCGGCTAATTTTATAACGCCACCGCATTCCCATGCAGGCTGACCATAAAGTGTCCGCCATAAACCCACAGATGAAGAAGATAACACCCCGCGGGAGCACACATAAAAGAGACATAGATAATAATTAACAGTTATTCTCGATAACATCGGATGTTTTAATCGATTCAAATTTACATTCTTCGAAACATGTGGGTCTTGTTACACGGACTCGGATATTGAACCAAAGTTAGAGTCAAAGCTTAAATCGTCGGTACCTCTACTTCTTCTGCCGTTATAACTCGCTGAGGATAAAAATTATCCCGAATTAAAAGGAACTAAATAATTTAAATTTACGCTGAAATAACTGCTAAATGTATCATTATAAGTTTATCGGAAATAACGATACGATGATAGTAGCTTACTAAACAGTAGCGAGGCTTAACCATGAACGAGTGGTTAATAGTATTATAATAGTTAGTGTCATAGTTAAATTCATTACGTAAACTCCTACCCGTCCGTGGTTCAAAAGTTTTTGTAATACCAATTCGAACAATAACTTGTAACATGTATGATACACGGTGGCCAGGCGCGGTTCCCATCACGAACGACTTAATAAAGAGGTCTTACACATTCGAACAATAGGCCCGAATAAATATATGTATACCTGCTGTACCGATTCTTCTTTTCTCAACGTTAATAGAAAAAGTAAACCTAGATCTTGTAGATGTATAATATATGAACGGACAAATTACCTTTGTCCTTATCTAAAGTACGAATATTTCAAAGCATAGGCACCTTCTGGGTTAGATCGCTCCATCGTAGATCCGGTCTGGGCCCCCGGGCCTGATAGGGATCGAGACTTAACCCATTATATAAAAAAGTATGTGTACAGTCAAATCTGCCATAACTAAGTAAAATTATTGTTTATGCTACTACAACCTAAAGCTACTAGTCTACCCTTAATCTAACCCATTATATAAAAAAGTATGTGTACAGTCAAATCTGCCATAACTAAGTAAAATTATTGTTTATGCTACTACAACCTAAAGCTACTAGTCTACCCTTAATCTAAGCACTTCACCAATATTATAATTGGGTATGCTTAGACTAAGTGCTTATTCACATTAACTACTGATTATTGATTTCTGATTTTAATATTTTAACGCCATATGGTGAAAAATGTCTATGTTAACATTTAAAGAGTCTTGATAAGAAAGTTAAAAATCTTTTTTTAATGTCGAGTTTTTACTACTTTACCAATAGACTCGTAAAAATAAATAACAATATACTGTTATTATACATCTCACTTAATATTTATACCAATTTTAATATTTTATTTATTTATTTTATTTTATTTTACAGGCGAATCAACAGTAAACAAAATATGGATAACATTTAAACTAGCAACAGTACACCAAATACAGATTCACACAACTAAAAAAGAAATAAAATAATAACTACTGCTATAGAGACCTGGGTTACGCTTACGATATTATTTAATATAGTAGATGTCACTTTCTGCCGTAAACTAACTGTAGAGTA
This sequence comes from Calamotropha paludella, assembly GCA_927399485.1. Taxonomy (NCBI): domain Eukaryota; kingdom Metazoa; phylum Arthropoda; class Insecta; order Lepidoptera; family Crambidae; genus Calamotropha; species Calamotropha paludella. The sequence goes on along the minus strand of OV656803.1, from coordinate 22,166,783 downwards.
GAAAGAAACTACATTATGTAAGAGTTAAGAAAATGTGTAAAAAAAAAACGAAACGATTTCATAAGGTGTTTATATTATTTTTCCAACGTAAGTAAGTACAAATCAAAATTATATGAAACTCGTTATTTACTCTATATTTGGAACATTAAATTGGTTGGCATTCGATCGGGTTAAAAATTCACAGACTAAGATAAGCTAAACCTCACACTACCGTGCTACGTGTCACGGTCCATGCACGCGGCTACACGGAGACGATGATCCGAATCATCACGAGGCTTTCACGTACAAAGATGCATCGTTACTTTCAATATTTGTGTTATATAAACAAAGTAAAGTAATTACAGGCAAGATCATTTGCAGCTCCTAATACCAGAATGAGACGCGTATCTATTGACAATTGGAATTTTGGGCCATACTGAGGCATGAAGTGAGTGAGATTGAGTTAGTGAGCTGACGTATGAAACCATTAAGTATAGATGGGTTCGTAAGTATAAGATATCGACGACGTATGTATAAGTTTTCAAATTTGCATAGAAACATTCGAGTTAAATTATTTTAATAGTATAAATTATTGTAATAAAAAAAAATATGAAAAAATTATAATAAACATTTGGGTTGTTAACTATAATTCAGAACATACTCATATTTTTCAATAAGGCCTATCATACAAATATTAACTCAATGCGGTAGTAATGCGAGCAAATTAATAAACTAACACACAGGGAGGTATTTCCTATTCAAATAAAAGTTTTACGTGGGTTGGTACAAAATAATGAAAATATATCAACAGAAAAATAGTCACCGAGGTTACTTTATAACACATTCTAAATTTTGCCATAAATTAATTCGCTACAATAAAAACCGGAATAAATTAACAAATTCTAATTAATACGCCTCTTAACACCGCCATCCATCAGTCATCAGTTATCTGATATAACGGCGTCCACACACGTAAAAACAACTTATAAGTGTTATTTGCGAAATAAATAATTCGATACCATTCTTGATAGAACGGTAAAAAAGTTTTAGAGACAACGGCTTCCTCTTGACTTGTATTTGTGTGTGCGTAAGCAAGCCTTACACAATTCTTGATTAATTGACCGTTTTAAATATGTAAGTTTTAGTCATAAAAAAATATTATTTTTGTCATATTACGTAATTTCTTATGTTTATTAATTAACGTTTTAACATGTATACATTTCATTATTTTCATAAAAAATCTATCTATCTATACATTAATGAGTAAAGCAATAACTTCTTAAAAAAATTACGCAGACTAAATAGTGTGAAATTATTCTTTGTAATTTGTTTGATAAAGATAAGGAAATTAATGAAGTTGTATGAATAACGTCCAAGATTGAAAAATAAATGTATGCTTAAGGTCGAATTTGTACTACTGGGAGACCGCTCGTTTGTAATATTTTATACATCACATTCAAAGACATGTATCTGGGTTCTAACGTTTATGTAATTCCTATTTCAACTGTTGTTTTTGTTGCCTTAAATATCTACAAAAAAACCCACGATTCACTTCTCTGTAATTCTATAGGCCATTTATAATATTTTTTTTCTCACATAGTCACTCTACCTACCTTCATATATAGTTAACATAAGTTAAGACGTATATATATATATATATATAGGTATATATATATATATATATATATATATATATATATATATATATATTATATTATATATATATATATTGTGAACAGTTTTTAAACGTTAAAGGTATGATTCGTTTTATTTAATATAGAATAATGTTAGAAAAACACGTTATTTAATAAACATGACGCCTAAGCAATAACATTAAACATCACTTTAAATAATATTGTCCAAATTGTTTTTGACATCATTGAGGATTTCTTTTGCTTGTGAAACACAAAAAGAACGGATGCAAGAATGTTACATAAATTTTCTTAATTAAGTGTTTAAATAGGACGTTTATAAAACTATAATATACTATATATTCCGTTGCTTTTGCAATACTTATCATATATTCGTCTAAAGTATTTCTGCTAGAAATAATTGTCAATTGCTATCCACACTGTACCAATCAATGTTTAGGCCGCGTGAGACACATGAGTCTCATTACTTGCACTAAGCGCAAACGCAAATTAATATTAAATGTGAAGCTCCAGTTAGTAAGAACATACCCGCTTAGGTGACAAAGCCTTCGTTGTAGAGTGTGTTAAGTACATTTACTTGCAGAGGTAATCGAACTGAATCCAAACTTGTTTTCGCCATAGTATAGACTGAAGTAACGGTTCAAACTGACACATATTTGACTTTCACGTTAGCTGATTTTGGATCAAAGTCACAATTTATGTGAAACATATAATATTTTAGTAAATTGAACCTAGAAAAACACTTGGAAATCTCGTTTTGCTCAATGAAAAGAGTAGGTACTCGCCCTGATAGCGAGAGAATGTGGTTTCTAGTTTCGACTCACACTTAAGAAAAGTAAATTATTTTCATGTAATAATTTCACATACATATAAATACTTCGCAGTGAAATGTTTAAATAACACAAAAATATAATAATATTTATAATAATATTTCTGAAATTGAAAGTAAAAACAATCGTTGTATTTTTTATTTTTTATTATTAATTTAACCGATTCGTTGCAGATGCACGACAGGCGTGCCATCACTTTTTTTTTTCGTGTGGCGTTAGCCACTGAAACCGTGTCATTTTTAAATCGATGATAACTCCTTCAAATCAAGTTTTAGGGAAATCAACCCAAAATAAAACTATCTTCATTTTTCACGTAAATCAAGCTCGTAGCCTTCGTTTCTGTAATTATATGTAGCAACGAATCAGTTAACTGCTACATTTTTATAGGTATCCTTAACAAATTTATTTCTTCTTCTGGTTTCTTCTCGAATGACCTAAATATCAAAATCTCGACCACCTTAGATAAACTCAACACTATATTCCAAGCAGAATGTATAGGCATCACCAAAGCTGCACAGGCGGTTGCAGCCAGAGATGTCAGAGACCATAATATCAAAATCGTCTCCGACAGTGCATCCGTACTTCAAGCTCTGCAAAGCAACACCATAACATCTGTCCTAGTACTGGAATGTCACAACACACTCCAGTCCATTGCAAACACAAATAGTGTAACTTTGCAATGGATCAAAGGACATAGCAACTCATTAGGCAACGACGCGGCAGATGAACTAGCCAAAAGGGGTTCAAATAGAACGGTGTATGGACCGGAACCATTACTGCCTATACCCATGGCACAAGTTAGAACATGGCTGCGTAAAAAAACAGAGGAAAACCACCAAACAGAATGGAACAATAGTGTAGGCTGTAGGCAAACGAAGAATGCCATTCCGGTGGCTTCGAAAAAGCTTGCCCGCAACCTCACCAGACTAAACAGGGACGAAATCCGTAAAGTACTAGGTACTATAACCGGACACAGTCCTCTGAATAAACACCTATTTACCATAGGTGTGACAGACAGCCCTCTATGCAGAGGCTGCATGGAGGCGGAGGAAACGCCACATCACGTGCTCTTGGAGTGCAGGAGTGTGGCTGATCAACGGGCACACTTTCTCCAGTCTCCAAAATCACTACCGGAAGCTTGCAGTAACCTGAAAAGGCTACTCGCTTTCTGGGATGGACTAGGATGGCTGGAGTAAAAGAAGAATACTCAATCACGTACAATGGCCCAATCAGGAGGCTAAGTGCGGAAAATGCCCCGTAAAACTAACTAACTAACAAATTTATTTTATATTTACAATGCATTAGTTATGAACACAATTGTTTATTATTAGAAATAACTAATTAATATATACGGTCATACACACAGTTGTACAAAAATTAGACTTAAATGGGAATACGTCAGAAAGGTTAAGAGAAAAAGTTATTTTGGGTTATCTTATCAAGCACATAAAAAAGCACTTAAATGTATCGATTTAGTTACCAAAGTGGAATAAGTGTACAATGAAGTATTGCTGATTTACAATGTCAATATAATAAAAATTGGAATAAGCTACATACGAAATAACTGAATCTGTATTACATATTACACTTCTGTATACCTTAGCCCCACTATAAGTAAGACCATTCCTGTAAGGATATTATTTATATAATGAAGTATCTGTCGTTAGCGTAAAAGTTATTTAATTTAAATTAGTTTGTATTGTCTTTTAAATTAGTTCATCACATAACTGTTGTGATGTTATGTTGTGTTTGTTATGTTCACGTATCTGTTCAATTATCTTTAAAGTACTCAATGTATTTCAAATTTCATGCAATAACATCAATATAGTGGATCTAAGCCGTTCCATTAAGGTTATTATAAAAATTAGATGACATATTTAGCTGAAATTAATCAAAACAAATCATTCTGGTCTAGATATACTCAAGTTACGTGACTACAATGGGTCCCGCGATTCGTTCTCACCAACTCTTAATTCAACATTATATGGCGCTTAAGAATTAAACCGGTAACAGTATTACTTCGCTGTAACGGTCTATGGTTTTTAAGCAAAACAAAACCTCATTGGATTTGGGATCACACGGTGTTGCGTTATCATAAAAACCGAGGGCCTTATCCTTCTTAGTACAAATTTAATATTCGTTTTCTGTAAGAATAAATAAACAAATAATAGTATCCTCCTGCAGTGCTTTACTTTGCCCGGTAATTACAATCTTCATATCATATGAGGCAGCCGTAGCCTAGCTTTGAACGGACCGAACGAAATGAACGACGTGGATTCAAATTCAAATTTACTTATAACTTCCAATATTTAAAACTTTATGTGGCGAATTAATCAAATCGCAAGTGTTTAAATGGTTGTAAATTAATAATTATTATTCCTTGGATTATAAGGAAGGAGGAAGGAAACCTGGATAAAGGTGCAACGGTAGCGATCCTGCATTTCCCACCGACGGTCCTGGGTTTGAATCCCGGAAGGGGCAGATGTTTGTGTGATGACTACGAGTCATGGCTATTTATAAATAATTTTAATAATATTACATATCTATGTATCATGTATGAGTCTATCCGTTACCCTAGTATCCACAACACAAGCCTTACAGTGCTTACTTTGGGTAAGGTTAATGTGAATGTAAGAAATTTTTTTTGAAGCCCCTATGATCGAGCTCAGCGATATAGTCATTTGAGTGGTGTTCAGCGACGCGCAGCTAACGCATAAAACCTAATTGAGTACAAAGAGACAGATAGTTACATATAAAATCAGCTAGGTCTAGAAAGAGGTCCAAATCAGAAAAGTTATCTTAACATATTCTTTTCCCTATTTCCTCTAAAAACAGTCGTTATTATATATTGACTTGAATTATTTTTAAAATCGGTTAGCCGCGTTCGAACGGCGGGCGAGGCAAAGATATCGCTGTTCGCCCGCCATAAACGCAAGCTAATATACGCGTATTCGTTGTGTTGAAGACTTTTATGAGCAATTTAACAAGTGTCTCTAAGCTAGGCGGCTTTGATTTACGTCCACATAACGTTGCTTTACGAGGAACATTTATTGTATCTTGTATTTCACCAGACCTGGGAGCTGATAATGTTATTTGAGCAGAGGACATATAAATAAACACTTTGATCAATAACACTTGATTACTCGGGTAACCACAGCTGTTTGCTAACAGAAACAACTGAACAACGGTCTCTAACATATTTCCTAATATAAGCACGATGGCCAAAATAAAATGTCGGTGATTAATTTTATATTCCTAACATACATACATATATGAGCAACACAAAATTAATCGGATTGGCATATGTCTATCTTGATGATATCAGTAAAATATGCCAATTTATATACATTTTTTTATCAACGTCAGAAGTAACACAATTATCTGGTACTACAGTCACCCACTAGTCCGCACTGAATCCGCGTGGCTGGTAATAGACCATAATTTATCCATAGTGAAGCTCTAAGTCCAGCCGTAGAGAATAATCGACTGGTGTGATAATGAAAGGGCGATATAACAATGTTAATATAAGTCGTAATTAAACCTCTCATATGAAAAAAATATAAAAACTGGAGAAATAAAAGAGCAAATTAGTACCGTAATTTGAATTAACGTTATCAGTAAAGAGCCTTAAAGAAAACTTCGTAGGTACATTGTTGTGCTGTATACAGTGAAGTGTAATCCTACATATTAGCAGTTCAACATTATTATGAATCATTAGGAATATCGATAACTATCTAGCGCAACTTTTTAGACTTCGGGTAGAATTTTATAGTTCCAATACGCAAAGGTATACTTCATAGAAATTCATTTAGTCAACAATTACAGACATACAAAAACAAACATCGTTTTAAAATATTTTCTGGATGGACATCTTAGTGCTATCTCCACATAGATTACATCTAGTTCAGTCTAAAATCTTCTTTCGAGTAAAATTCTTTGACAAGAATTATTATTTTCTTAATCGAACACGCCACGTGTCTTTAACATCAAGACAAAGTCGGCCCTGGCCCTGTCCTGTCACACAACTTACAAGCAAGTGTCGAAATATCGAAATAAAAATATTCCGAAGCGTGTGTCAAACTCTATCGGACGAGACGAGCCGGTGAGCCCGTCGCGGCGATTACGACCGACCCGATGCACACCGCACCGATACTTGTTATACGAATTAAATCGATTTCATTACCAAATTATAGATAGAGAGACGTCGAAAATACACAAATGTTCTCGCGCTTCAGCAGAAAGTTTTAAAATATTTGTATTGAGGAAGCGTACAGCTTCCAACCACAAGCTATTATTATGTCTGTTGATACTTACATAACTTCATATATTACAGACCGACAATAATGAATCATAACGTAATAAAAATGCGTGCAAGGCCGTTCGAGGGCAAAGACCAGTCAGCTGATCTAAGGTCAATGACATAATATACTCATCCTCACATAAGACTATTATGACAGCCTTATCTTCTCGCCCAATGACCTTTCACACTATCACTTTTGCCTTTTCAAGTTAACACTAAATAAGCACAGATTATGTCTAAACATGCAATGTATGTGGAAATAAAATCACTGATCAACATTATGTGAACAGCCATCTACCATTTTTTCTTTTATTTTATCTCTACCAATGGCTATACTAAGTTTCTTCCTGACTTTAAAAGGAACAAATCTTCCTCATGTATTTTTCTAATACTGGTTAGCTTTACCATATAGCGCCATATTTGCCTACAATTCTAAAATATCTCTTTCTGTCATTTATTAACAGACGGATCTGGACAACTTTATAACATAATAATACCGATATTATATACAGTACCATATATACATTGAACAATATTTGATATTTTATGACAAGTAATTTCTTGGGTGCACGGATACACGGTGATATATTAACGTGAAACTAACAACACAAAAACCTGTTGCTCTGGCTTCACCAGATTTTGTAGATACGTTTTTAATGGCCTTTCTATTTGGTACCTCATAAAAAGATGTACTCTGAAAAATTATGCCGGTTTACGTTATGAAGACTTACTAGGATATTGTACTAAAATATCTGGTAAAAATAAATATGTATAAAATCACACAAATAAATGCTATTTAAGAATGCACTAGATATAATAATGTAACTATTTTACTTCGGGGATGATAGTTTTTATTTTCGGTTGAATAACTTATATATTTAGGGTGTATATTTTGAAAGTTTGTATGACACTTTCATATCTTTCAGATCTTGGGTATACTAGGGAATGAATCATATAAATAAATATGAAGAATAAGTATCTTCATATTGAAACTCACATAAAAAGAGTAGTGAAAAACTGAATAGAACATAATTGAAATAATATTGCAGATGTGTTAAGAAAGCAAAGATAATAAAAATATAGAACTATTTAATGATTGCCTATAATACTATTGAATGTATGTGTATTATATTTTTATAAAAAACGAATAATATATTATTCGTTTGTCTAAATAACATCAGTGTCCCCCAAGCTTAAAAACATTTATGACTCAGGTATACTATCACCAAATAAATCAATGACTGTTTCACCGATCCAGAGACTTCAGACAGTCGCCAAACAGTCAGCAACAAAACGCCCAGACAGTCATCAATTAAGAAACTGACCTCCGGTTGATAACATCTTATATCCCAGATACCATCTCCCGCTCGCGTTTAGTTTTATCATAAGATTTTATTCGTCCGAGTATCGTTAAAATAAATATAGACTAAAAATAAATGGCTCTGAGGACCCAGCGTAGCGTGGCGGACTATACTGTAACGCTATTGCATTTGATTAACATTTGTTTATCTAAAGCTATTTAGTGAATTTGTTTGTGAAATTTTGCAACTTTAAACATAAATTTCAATTTATTAAAATTCAAATTTTCACTAAAATTGAAATACATAAAATTAACAATTTTTAACGTAGGTACTATACGAGAGTACAAAAAAAATGACAAGTAAACATGCTCTTATAAATGTACACAGCCAAAAAATACAGCTTTCGTCACATCCGCTATCAAAAAGGACTGAAGACAATAAAATCGTTTGTTTATTAGATACTGGAGTTGAATAAAAAACCCACTATCTAAATTTATAAAATCGGCAAAGCTCAAGTATATCACGTGTGAGAATAAAAAATTAAAATTATTGCTAAACATCTCGTGATTTTTTGAGAACTGGTTTTTAAACGTTCTGCACATGCGCTGTGACGACACGAAAACATTAAAATGTCAAATTATACTTCACATGCAAACGAATAGGAAGAAAGAGGCAGAAATTAGTAACAAGAAAGTTATTTTTTATTTTTAATAATATTAACAATGCACCTTATACCTATATCATTAATATTCCCGCTAACCCCTTGTGGCAATCTAAATGCTTTTGTTACGAGTGGGTCCACGACCCATCACGTAACTAATTGACCTGTTTCGTTCACAGCTGATATCTTAACCCGACTATACCTATATATGTGTTACAGTCAAAACTCATAACCAGTCAAAACCACTTTTGACTGCAAAAATTAGGCAAAAGTACTTTTGACCAGCGACCTTAGTTAAAAACATTTTTGACTGATTTTCGCAGTCAATAGTGGTTTTAACTAAGGGCATCGGTCAAAGGTACTTTTAACTGCTAAAAACAGTCAAAAGTGGTTTCACCTGATTTAAAATTTAGATTGTCAGTCAAAACTCATAAATAGTTGAGGTGGTTAGGTTAGGTTAGGTTATTCTCTTTTTATTATTGGAAATCCAAATAACATATTTTCATTAAATTGAGATTGATGCTAGTCCTTGAAAAAGTTATTAAACACATAAAATACAACCCCTTAATGGTTGATGCATGAATTTTGCAACACGTTCAAAAGTAACTAATACGTTACAGTGTAACCTAAAATATTGTAGCAGAAATTGGAATTCTAAGAAAATTTGTGGAAACGAAAAGAATTAACGCTTTTTATTAAGGCTTCAAACGTTAGAAGAAATGAAGAATAGTCATTATAATGTAATGGCAAAGTAAGAACTTGAAAAAATTGTAATTAAGGTGGAAAACGCAAAATTTGCGGAAAAAAAGAAAAAATTAAAAATTCCCACTCCAAGAAGTTTTGACTAGGTAACATTTTTAGCCAGAACCACTTTTAACTGAAACAATTTGGTCACAAACACTATTACCCAATATTTTGCAGTAAAAAGTACTTTTGACCAACGTCCTCAGTTAAAACCACTTTTGACTGTGAAAATCAGTCAAAAGTGGTTTTAACTAAGGTCGCTGGTCAAAAGTTCTTTTGCCTAATTTTTGCAGTCAAAAGTGGTTTTGACTGGTTATGAGTTTTGACTGTAACATATGCAACAAATACGCAATTTTATAGTTTAAAGCAATCCACGTCTTTAAAACTATCTGAAATGATTTTCAATTCCAAGGTTTTTATTTAAAATTCCTAAATATTATTTTCTTGCTATGGTTTTAAGTTGGACGATTTTTTGTTAGTATTTTCCAAAAGGGAAAGCGAAGAGTACAATCCCTAAACACTCTAGTCTTTCTTATTAAGATTATGATGAAAGTTAATTGATTTATAACAGATGGCTAATGGACGATGTATGAACAAAAAAATAACCCTTTTCCCTACGACTCAGTAAAAGTGTGGGGATTTACTGAAACTTTCATCGGTGACCTTATTGGGAAAGCATGAAGACACCGTTCTCTGCTTTATTTGAGTTGCAAACACTCGCACACAGTCACGACCCATTATCATCACCACTGTTTGGTGCAACGGTAGCGACCCTGCCTTTAGCGCGATCGGTCCTGGGTTGGAGTCTCGGAAGGGGCAGATGTTTGTGTGATGCACACGAGCATATGTACCTTAGTCATGGGTATATATTACTCGTACTTTAAATTTAATATTACTTATTCATGTATCATATATATATGTATATCCGTTACCCTAGTATCCATAACACAAGCCTTACAGTGCTTACTTTGGGCTAGGGTAATTGGTGTGAATGTTAGAAAAAATCATATGATTATTTTTACACCTAAATAATAAAACTACTACTTCTAAACTTCCCGCTCCCGCCGAAAAGTTCGTTGTAAATTCATGAAGTTTAGTGAACACAGATTATTCTCTTTACTAGATCGTTGATTCAACATAATTTAGGTAAGGTTCGTCACCGTTGACCCGCTTGGCGTCACGGGCGTCCCGTCGCGATGGCAGTTGAGATGCGACGTGTCCTCAGATAACAAGTGAGATGTGACCCGTCCGCATCTGATACTAGCGACTCATGGGCGCGCACTAAAGCTTACCATACATGCATAGACACGAAGAGTCAAAATATAAAGGAAATAAGAAAGCAAACAAATTTTAGTAATAATACGAAAGCCAAAACTTGTCACTCCTGCGTAGTCACGCACACTTACTGCTACTAACGAATAAACTACTAACTAACCACAAAAATAAAGCAATAAAACATTTGTAGTTGTCATTAAGCTATAAAACTTAATATAATTTATAACCAAAATTAAATATTTAATTACTGTGTAATTGAAATGCATGCAGAAATGAGAAACTTTGGATTTAGGGAAACCACTGATCTATATGTATTAATGTTAATAATTATCAATTGGTAAAATTAAAATTAAATAATATTAATAGTTTCAATAAAGGTATGTATGGAACAGCGGATTTTCCTGTTGCATCGAATCGTCCACAACTGAGTAGATATTATAGTATTCATAGTTAATAAATAAATTTTGAAATATGTAATGAAAATACTTTATCGTCTACCTGAGTACATTTTAAGGTAAAATTATTCGCTATAACTCAGTGTTCCGCATAACTCTCCAGCTAGTGCTGGTCGCAGCGGGGTTCCGTCATATAAAGCATACCAAACATCTAAGATTTCATGTTCTCAGAATACTAAACTATTCTGTTAGTGATAAATATTTTGTTAATTTGCGTCGAACGTTTGAGGAATTCACCAGATGAAATTATAACGTGATTTAAATAATTTAAATTATGATCGTTATATACGAGTACCTAGGTATTAGGGGTTAAAGTATGAAATTGCCGATTTGTACTGAAAATCTATATTGTTTATTTTTTAAATTTTTAACAAATTTATTTAATCAAAATAGTTGCCATTATTATCTATACATTGCTGCCATCTAATGGGAAGGTCATTAATGCCTTTGCGATAGAATTCCGACGATCTAGACTGCACAAACTGTGTGAAAGCATTTTGTACTGCCTCCTGGGAAGAAAACTTCTTGTCACGTAGATAATTGTCCAAATCACGAAAAAAATGGTAGTCCGTTGGAGCAAGGTCTGGTGAATACGGAGGATGACGAATGGTTTCTAACTGCAGTTCCTGAAGGGTCAAAATGGTTTCTCGTGCTGTGTGAGGTCTCGCGTTGTCGTGGAGCAATAATGGTGAAGATCGATTCATGAGTCGGGGCTGTTTTACTGCTAGTTTTGTCAACATGGTTCGGAGTTCGGCACAATAGACATCTGCCGTTATTGCTTGACCAGATCGGAGAAAACTATAGTGAATAACACCATGCTGAGACCACCAAACAGTTACCATTACCTTTTTATTGGTAAGTTTTGCTTTAGGACACTGTTGTGGCATTTGACCTGGGGTCAGCCATTGCATTTTTCTTTTCCGGTTATCATAAAGAATCCACTTTTCATCACATGTTACAATTCGATCCAATATTCCTTCATTTCTGTACCGGTTCAACAAGGCAACACAAGTTTCAACACGCGTTTCTTTCTGCAGATCAGTCAAATCATGAGGCACCCATTTTTCGTATTTTTTTATTTTATTGATTTGACGCAAGTGAGTCAATATTGTGGGTAAGGTAACGTTAAACCATGCCGCTAATTCCTGGGTACTTTGACTAGGATCGGCTTCCACTATCTCTCTTAATTCATCGTTATTTACCTGTGTGGGCGGTCTTCCTCGTGGCTCGTTCTTTAAGTCGAAATTTCCATCACGAAAGCGTTTAAACCAAAATCGCACGGTGCGTTCATTAGTAGACCCCTCTCCAAACGCAGCATTGATATTGCGGGCTGTTTCTGCCGCGTTAGTTCCGCGTCGGAACTCGTATTCAAAAATAACTCGAATTTTCGCAGTATCCATCTTTCTTGTCTAAATTGAATAACAAAAACAATTGAAAGTCGATATTCAAATGTTTTACATTTTTTAAAAAAAGAACATCATAGAAACCATTTAAAAAAAGTTTCATTCGAAAACCTCAAACCATGAAGATTCTATGTCAATTCAAAGAACCTATTGCAATAAAACGGCAATTTCATACTTTAACCCCTATTATATTTTGACAGATTTTGGATGCTAGTTTATACTCTCCGTTAATATTCGTGACATTGTTTCTTCCTTAGCTTATTAAGAACTTAAGTCCTGCTATAGTAGCAGCTAGTCGCATATGACATATATATATTCTCTGTCACAGTGCTTGACCGCGATGAACTCCGAAACTACTCAACTGATTTTGGCGACTATTATTTATATATTTCTGGACTTGTTCCGTATACATTTCATTTTAATTCATAACACAGCAACGCGTGACCGGATCAGCTAGTGTTACTAGAAAGAGTAAAAAAAGTACTTTGAAACATTTGCGAGAAATACATTTAATTAACATCCTAGAAATCATACTTAAGTTTTTATATATTAATAATTGAGTTTAAGAATATGTGTAGATAATTAATACGTCTTATGTAGGTAAGGTAAGATAAATAAAATCAGGAAAACGTATTACAAGTTTTTACCCTTGCCCCTTTTAAGAAGGGTATGATAAACTTTCCACACGAAATTTCAAAAGTCCATAAACTATAGAGAACACTTTAAATACATGACAGTCGTCTGCAATATATACAGACAATTTATACCGTGACGTTAACAAATTTGGACGTTATAAATGTATGAGGATGATACCTAAACGGTTATAACTAACCTGAAATAGTCATTCTTGCAAAATATACTGCTATCCCTCGCGTAACAGCGCTGCTCCGAATCCAAAGGCATCTTGCACTCACAACAACGCAAGCAGGGCGTGTGCCAACGCCGCTCTAACGCCAGAAGATAATATCTGTCCGTAATTCGAGCACCGCAACCGGCGCACGGGTCGTCGGCCGGTGGACGGGGACCGTCCGGCCCGTCCGGCTCACGTTTCCGGCAAGAGGTGCAGTCCCGCGGTGAACCGGGTGACGTCGCTGGTGCCACTGGCGATAGATCTCCACCTCCTTCGTATGACGATATGTACCTCTCACTCTGTTGCTGAAAATAAAAACCTTTATTAAAACCTATCAAAGTAATTAATGTGCTATAGATTTAGCTTATCACTAATTGACAACATATAATTTTTATAGGTATAGGTACACCTTAATAACCACCACCTATGTCAGCGAAGTTTAAGGTAAATTTATAGTAAGACATAAATATAAGTTAGTAGAAAAGTTTTTATACATTTTATACTTAATAAAAATAAGTTATAACGTATATACAACGTGTCCCAGAAATTATTTTGTCTGCGATGTCCCAGAAAATAGGGTCAAATGAGTGTTCAGAGCTAGTACATCACTACGACTACCCTAATCACCCCATGTTTCATGTATGTTCTGCGATTTTTCATAGTATTCGAGTAATGAATTGTTTTTTAATTTTTTGACTATCCTTGATTTACAAGATATTATTGATCATAGAGCCATAAATTACTAAAATAAACTTTTTTCTGAATTAAGTTCTTCACATATCGTTAAGTTGGATACCATGCGTCCCACAAGAAAATGTTATGCTCATTCTTGGTAAAAATCTATTTTAACAAAATATTCAAGAGTGATTAAAAAACAAAATGGTGTTCAAATGCCGGAAGAAATTCGAAACGAAAGCGATAATAAAGTCCATACCAACTAGCCTGAAGGCATTTAGTTTCGCAAGCCATCAATTAAAATCAATAACGGTGATTAATGAAACATCACACTTATTTGACAACAGCTTGAGGCGCCTTGACTTTCAATTTTATAATTCTCCGTAACCCTATACTAAGGTACAGTGTTAAATTGGTAAAAAAAAAATATTTACTTAAACTTTTCTTACTAAGCAAGAGGTTTAACATTTGTTCATGGCGCAGTAGTATCCAACTAAACTATAATTGTTTTCTTTATGCAAGGTATGTTAATAAGCTAATTCAGAAAAAAAGTGTTTCTTTTAAGAATTTATTGCTCTATGACCAATAATCTCTTGTAACATAAGATTGGTCAAGAAATACGATAAATATTAAGCTCAACTTTAAGTATATTAATATGTTCTTATTTTAAGATGACTCTTTAAATTTTTACGCGTACGGCTACGTTACATATTTAAATCCTTAAGTCTAAATCTAGTTCCCCCCTTAACCCAAAGACCTATGAACCATAAGGACTCAGCCTAGACGCAGACACAATTAGCTAGCTAACCTTCAGATAGCCCAGCGTTAGCAGAGACGTAGAAGTAAAGAAAAGCCATTAATTTTTTTTTAGTAAACTGAAAATTTACAGATTCGTTACTTGCTTTCAAAATTAATTAATTACATGTAATTAATGAATAATTTTCAAATTCCAACTTCAACCAACATATATGTGACAGTCATAATCATACGTTTGCGTAGCGCCGTCTAGACGCACGCTGTTGTAAATGTATAAGGATAGCATTCGCGTATTATAGTTATACTGTTGAAAACGCATTGCAGCAAGTACTGTCTCAACACTTCATTGACCGCGCGGGTCTCATAGCGCTGTCCAAAAATATAACTATGAAACCAGCGTGACATCAACGGAACACTCTAGTGACATATCCATGTGTAAGCATTTTGATGCTTATTCATTCAAGCAAACGTGTCTTTCATCTTCTTCATTCAAACTTTTCTGTATAATCTATTGTCTTCTCATGTCTTTAAGAATTTTTTATTATTTTAAACTTTCATGGTCACCAACATGGTCTTTAATAATTATATTTTAGGAAATGTGAAAATGCGTTGCCCGTTATATTTTGTCTCTACTTCATGTAGAGTCCTATATCAAAAATAGTCACTTTTAACATATCATGCATACCGCTAATGTAGTAAGTGGTCATCGCAGATAAGTAGTCAAAGTTATGGACTTCAATCAAACACAGGACCCAACCGTTGGCGTGATTTCATTTAAACTAACGATTCGGCGTATGGCGAGTGGTCATATAGAGTCCAATTAATCTAGCGACCCGTTGGATAGGTAGTGGTCATAGCTAGTTGACATGGATTTCAACCAAGCATTCGACATAGGGTGTATCAAGTAATCACCATTGTCATGGATGAATGATTTCATTTAAATACACAGCCTGGTAAAAGCAAGTTTTCACCGTAGATGTTTTGAATTTTAGTTAAGCCCATAGCCTACCAGATAGCAAGCGATCACCATAGGAACACTTATGATATATTCATTTCTTGACTTTACCACCCGCCATAACCCAATTAAAGATCCTGCCCTTACCGACAAAAACACACAGAACCCTACCAACAGTGACCAGCTGCAGTTTCAGTTCATGTACCTACATAATAATGACCTATAATATTGCCAATAATAGAAAGAAGACTCCAGAGCCCGTACTAAACCCTAGTTCGTTTAAATTATGCCTTTACCTTATAAAGCGATAAGTTTTGCCTGAAAAATTACGATGTTATTCGTTAAGCTTAACAATAGTCAAGAGTCGATACGCGTTGGGGTCATGACTGCCGGTAAAGGTTATCATGACTTCCGCGCCCATACAATGTTACAAATTATTTGTTTTCCATGAAGTTAATCTACGCCAGAAATAACCTAACCGACCGAAACTTTTGAAAATAACGGTGATATTTTATACATTTCGAAACATTAACACAAATTAATAAGTGTGAGTGGGCTCGATGACAAAGTGGTTAGTGAGTTTGATACGCTCTGTGAATATTAAGCATCTTTCGCATAATCTTCGAGTGGGTGACCAAAAATGCATCACTTCGAGGTCCACCATGCGACAGTTAATCAAAGGCATAAACCAATCAAAACGTTACACTGCTACCAAATCTTATTGGACCTGGACCACAGTCATGGATCCGATGTCCGTATAATATTTCTGTCTAATACGAAACTGGTAGTGATGATCAATTGCCATGTTTCAGCACATTGTAAAAATAACCTAAGTACGGTGAAAATAGGAGAGGAAGTTGTAGGTTTTTAACATTATTTCTAAGTGTACCTAAGTTTTGTTTACGAGCTAGTGTTATCCTATCTGATATGAAATTTGTTGACAAAGTGTCCATAAGTGCACTTTTTACACAAGGGAATCAAAGTATGTATAAAATTATTTTTAAAAATGGTTATAAATTCTTAAAACAATAGTTAAAAATATGATTTTTATAAGTTCTCTCTCGATAAATACTCAAGGAAAGTAAATCAAATGATTAACTTTCCTTGAGTATTATTTATTTATAACAAACGGGTTTACCTAAAATAATCATTCTTCTAAATGCGACGTTAAAGCAAGTATCAACTAACAGACAAATATAAAACCACTGAAAAACTCACTACAAAGGCCATAGGACGATAAGAATACCGAATCGGCCCCAGAGAGGTATCTGGCTCATAATTTTAGGAAATGTTGGTACTCATAAGATACGTCGATGCTGAAAGTTTCAGCTTTTTATCTATTACCGTTTCTGAATAAATCTAAAAATACTGAATTTCAGTAAAAAAAATCATTCTCAGCACCATGTGAATCGATTGATCTAAATACAGGATATGTTTTGGGGCATGGTGGTAGCTTCTAAGAAAAAAAATATAAGCAATATCTGTTCATAAGAACCTATAAAAAAACGAGGTTATTTTCTTGATTTTAATTTTTAATCATGTTACGGGAACGCTAAAAATATGAATCTATTTTTTTTTAATTCCTCATTCAATTTTCGATGAAATTGTGATCTTGGGATTTTTTTTAAAACGTTACGCCATATTGAAAAAAAATAAAAACCGATTAGCTGCTCAAAAATTGATTTCTTATTATGATTTAACTCTTGCAATGATAAAATACAGAACATTTGCAATTATTGTACTAGTGAAAACAACAGAATAAATTATGAACACTCATATAAAAATATTTTTTCTCTTTTCAATAACTTTAATATTAATATTTAATTATAAACTATTCAAATGTATCAATTATATTAATGTGTTAATAATAAAATCTTCTTATGAATTTGTGACTAGTCCTCGTCGCTATCTTCATCAATCACAGTGGGGATATTGTCTTAATTGAATAAAGTATTAAGTATTGCTGCTGGTTTGGGGATTTTAGCCAAATATCGTCCATGCGCCAGGTAAAAAATTATTGCAGCTTAGTGTGAACAACAACCAATTGTCCTTAATCCACAACAGTATTTGTGAGTTGCAACAGTTCTTTTAATTTGAACTTCAATACATTCTTCTGTATCATAATCACATACAACCTCTAAATTAAATGATGAATAATCAGTACTTGATTGAGATTCAACAATTCACTTGTATCTGAAGGTAATTCATTCTCCAACGATGTATCCTGATCCTCGTCGTCAAGTTTCGTTTTCTTATATTTTTTGATCGACAATTATTCCACAAAACATCACCAACTACAATTGGATGATCAAAGATCGTTGAAAAGTCTTCAGCATCTTCATCAGATTATATATATTTTGGAGTACCTCGCGTTTGTTTAATGAATTTTGAACAAATACAGCACTTTGGATTATATGTTTTAGATGACGACATATTTTCACTTATATAATTATATAATTAGATAAAATTAATTATTAAAAACAGAAAAAGTACGACCATTACTTGTATAGAATATCAACAAATAATTTTAAGGTTATCTACAAATCTGGCGGGTTTTCATGAAAATAGAAAACAGTGTCACCAGTTTTGAATTACAGTGCCATCTTATGGGTGCTGAATTAACTAATAATTGAGCGGGAAAGTTTAAATTCCCTAAAACGTAGTTGAATTATATAAACAATATTGTTTTGTACTGATTTAATAATTATAGTGATAAATAAAGTTTATAATAATGATTAGAGTTCATTATATGAAGAACGATCTGAACGACCTGGTGGTGGATGCTGTCCGTACGGGAGGGTCAAAATACTTCAAAACCCACCGTCCCAAATTGAAGAAACTCTCCGCACATACACTCGAACTCATGGATAAGAGACATGAAATGAGATTGCAAGACTCAGCGGATGCCCTACGTTATAGACAGCTTAATAGACAGATCTCCAAGTCGCTGACGAGCGACCTTCGCCAATTTAATACCGAGCGTATTAAAGAGGCCATAGAGCGGAACAAAGGCTCCAAAGTGTTCGCTAGCGATCTGTCTATTGGGCAAAGTCAACTGACGAGGCTGAAAACTGAGAACGGCAGTATCATATCATCGACTCCTGAAATCCTGAGAGAGATTGAGGTTTCTATAGGCAGCTGTATTCCAGTATTACACCAGGCCAAAGCAAAGCTCGAGATCCTAGAGCCAAGCTTACCCGACACTATACCGAAGATATCCCGGACGTCAGCCTGTACGATATTAGAATGGCCCTCAAACAGCTAAAGAACAACGAGGCGGCGGGAGATGACGGAATTACAACAGAGCTTCTGAGAGCGGGCGGCACGCGGTACTTAAAGTCCTCCAGAAGCTCTTCAATTCTGTTATAGTCCAGGGCAAAACGCAGAAGGCAAGGAGCAGAAGCGAGGTGATTTTGTTCTTCAAAAAGGGCGATAATACCCTACTGAAGAACTACAGACCCATATCGCTTCTGAGCCATGTCTACAAGCTATTTTCGAGGGTCATTACGAATCGTCTTGCTCGCAGGTTTGACGACTTCCAACCTCCCGAACAAGCCGGTTTCCGAAAAGGCTTTAGCACCATAGACCACATTCATACGCTGCGGCAGGTTATACCGAAGACTGAAGAGTATAATCGGCCACTCTGCTTGGCGTTTGTGGACTATGCCTTTGATTCGATCGAGACTTGGGCGGTGCTGCAGTCTCTCCAGAGGTGCCAAGTGGACTGCAGGTTTATCGAAGTGTTAAGGTGCCTATACCAAAACGCCACTATGTCGGTCCGAGTACAGAGCCAGAGCTCTAATCCTATCCAACTACAGCAAGGAGTGAGACAGGGAGACGTTTTCTCTCCGAAACTGTTCACTGCTGCGTTGGAGGATATTTTTAAGCTTCTGGACTGGAATGGACTTGGCATCAACATCAACGGCGAGTACCTGACACATCTTCGGTTTGCCGATGATGTGGTCCTAATGGCTGAGACCTTGGAAGACCTGAGCACCATGCTCGAAGATCTCAGTAACGCATCCCAACGAGTGGGTCTTAAGATGAAGATGGACAAGACGAAAATTATGTTCAACGCCCATGTTACACCCGCTCCAGTAAATGTTGGGAACGTTACACTCGAAGTTGTTGACCACTATGTTTACCTAGGACATACAATACAGTAAGGTAAGTCCAACTTCGAGAAAGAGATCTCTAGTCGAATCCAACTCGGGTGGGCAGCGTTCGGGAAGCTGCGATACATTTTCGCGTCCAAAATACCTCAGTGCCTTAAGACGAAAGTCTTTAACCAGTGTGTGTTGCCAGTGATGACTTATGGCAGTGAAACGTGGTCGTTCACTATGGGTCTTGTAAGAAGGCTCAAGGTCGCCCAGCGGGCAATGGAGAGAGCTATGCTTGGTGTTTCCCTACGCGATCGAATCAGAAATGAGGAGATCCGTAGGAGAACAAAAACAGCCGACATAGCTCAAAGAATTGCGAAGCTGAAATGGCAATGGGCAGGACACATAGGAAGGAGAACTGATGCCGGTTGGGGCGGAAAGGTTCTCGAATGGCGACCGCGTGCCGGACGACGCTCAGTGGGTAGGCCCGCTACGAGGTAGACCGACGATCTGGTTAAGGTCGCGGGAAAACGCTGGATGCGGGCAGCACAGGAGCGATCGTTGTGGAGATCCTTGGGGGAGGCCTATGTCCAGCAGTGGGCGTCGTACGGCTGATATGATGATATGAAGAACAATTATTTTTATATGAGTGTTCATAATTTATTCTGTTGTTTTCACTAGTACAATAATTGCAAACGTTCTGTATTTTATCATTGCAAGAGTTAAATCATAATAAGAAATCAATTTTTGAGCAGCTAATCGGTTTTTATTTTTTTTCAATATGGCGTAACGTTTTAAAAAAAATCCCAGGATCACAATTTCATCGAAAATTGAATGAGGAATTCAAAAAAAATAGATTCATATTTTTAGCGTTCCCGTAACATGATTAAAAATTAAAATCAAGAAAATAACCTCGTTTTTTTATAGGTTCTTATGAACAGATATTGCTTATATTTTTTTTCTTAGAAGCTACCACCATGCCCCAAAACATATCCTGTATTTAGATCAATCGATTCACATGGTGCTGAGAATGATTTTTTTTACTGAAATTCAGTATTTTTAGATTTATTCAGAAACGGTAATAGATAAAAAGCTGAAACTTTCAGCATCGACGTATCTTATGAGTACCAACATTTCCTAAAATTATGAGCCAGATACCTCTCTGGGGCCGATTCGGTATTCTTATCGTCCTATGGCCTTTAGCTATGCTTCACATAATGGAAGTCTAAATAAGTATATCTACAAGCACACATGCCATGACCAAAAGTTGCCAAACCCGCTCAAGAAATGAAAAATTATAAAAATATTAACATTAATTCTTTACACGACATCACATTTTCATTTCCAGGAAGACGAATAGAGGTCTTATATAATCAATATCAAGCAGAATCTACTCGTACATCCTCAGTCAAAACTTATATACTTATAGCGCAATATGCAAAATTTATATGCTTTAAGAAATATTATCATTTGCGATCTTCGAGATCTTGTTGAAACAATATTGTCATAATATCGTTATATTTTAAAATAAAAATAAGGTAAGATTATAATTTATTTGTTTTTGTGAATTACTTGGAGATGCAGTAAATGAAGTGATGATAAGACACGTGAAAATTTTAATACCAGACTTTTTCATCTAAGATTAGATCTTTAAGCCAATATGTTTTCTTTGTATAAGGCCATAAATTTGAAAGGAGACTAAGCGACTTCCATATAAACTTCGGCCTGAGTTGTAACATTAGAAATAGTATTTCTATATGTGATAGGTAAGTTATTCCTGAAAACTTATGATTCTGGCATTTGACAAAAGGAAGAAATAATAGATTATAAATCTTTGTGAACACACACGCCATATAACTCTTTTTTCGTCGTCGTCTTGTCGTAAATAAAATCATTATATTCTGTATAATAGATTATTATAAATTGCAAGCTCGTCAATGACGGCAGTTCTGCAATTGTCAAATGAGATGGTTAAGTGTGTAATTTTGCATGGAGCATAAAATAACAAAAAAAAAACGATGTGAATCTATACAAAATAAAACAACAACAACATATACGATACACAAGGTAAAACAAAAACATATAGCGCATGAAGTCAATACAGAGGGTCATTATAATTTTATGCCGTTATAACGGATGAATAAACACACTCAACATGCGAAACCGCACGAAACGAAACAACCCAGAGTGACATTTTTCTTAAAGCTGTCAGAGTCATGTTTTTTCGTTTGTTATCCAGGTGTAATTAAGAAATAATCGATTCCCGTTAGGTGTTTCATTAAAAGAATTCAAATGGTTTGTTACATATTGCAATAGTATTTTATTAATATTAAAACAGATCTACATAGTGACGTAATAAAAATTACAAAATATCAAAGTAAAAGGACTATATTAGATGGTCATCGATAATATCGATTATTGTTACTCGAAATGTTTATTTCCGCAGATAAACAATTTTACATTATTATACAATATTCTTTTTAATAAAAAATATAACATCGTTATAGTTGGGCCCGAAATGCCCCTACTCCTTTATAGACCCATGTCTATAAAGGAAACGAATTTTACTACTAGTTAAGTGTGTTGGTTCTGTCCGCACATTTATTTTTTAGACAAATTTTATGATAAATATTCGTTGTACGACTTAGTGGTATCAATACAATTTATAACATTTTTGTCTGTTTGTCCTTTTATAAGTTAAGAACGGCTTGACCGATTTCCGTGGACTTTGGTATATGGTAAGAACATGTGATTGTGCAAATGATACGCTATATATCATATCGGTAAAAAGCTTTTAGTCCTAAGTAATATTATAAATACGGAATGAGTTTGTTTGTTACACTTTCACGTCTTAACTACTCAAACGATCATCATGAAATTTTGCGTACACTTTGCCTGGCGAACAGAAAAGTACATAGGATACCTTTTATCAAGAAAAAAATCTGTTCCGAGGGATAGAAATACATCTTTTAATCGGTGGGCTACATTATTTAGTAAAAGCTAGTTTAAAAAAAAAACACATTGACATGTCATTAGTGCACATCATCCATCCTAAAATTCTAAAGGCAAAAAAGTAACTCAGTGTTTCTTTGTCGGATAAACGGTAAATGATTTCGCGGTAAAACAGCTGAACCGATTTTAATGAAATTTGTTATAAAGACTGCTTATTCTATAAGGAAGGATAATTAATTTTACCGGGCGCAGAAGTTTACATTTTAAATAATTTAAATAATAATTAATAAAAATGACATACTATAAATTACTATACTGACGTTGATACTACCGGATTTTTGATGTATAAAAATAAAAGCTCTTTCATATCATGCATTATTATTGTTAAGCTTACTTGGTTTTATGTGCAATATGCTTATATGCTTTGAGAATTTAAAAGTATTTTTAACCCGTATAATAATTATTGAACACAGCTATGAATACTTTAAGAATCCTGAGAGACTCGGGTTTTTTCTATATTAATATATTACTGTTAATTAAAATAACTTTCATCAAAATAAGGATGATTTTCTATACATAAATCACATGAGTTATTATTTATGGTAAAATTAATTTTGTCGCACTCGCACAATGAGTACACTATTTTAATTAAATATTAATTTACTAAAATGGGTATATAACTCTTTAACGGCAATGGTAGCTTCCGGTAGTGTAGTTAATTTGGAACTCGGACAACCTTTTTAAGTTATTTCTACAAATTCATTGATTAATGTAGAAAAATGTATTTATGTGGCTTCTTTTTGATTGTGCAGAATTGATTATATTAAATATGTTAACAGAGCGTCAAACTGATCATTAATATTCCCGTTATTACCGTTAACCCCTCCTGGTAAGATAAACGCTTACGGTTTTCTCTCTTTTTTTAAAATACATTATTAGTTAGCCTAGCCCAAAATAAGCAATGTAAGGCTGACATTATGGATACTAGGGAATCTAATATCATATCATCTGATACATATACTATTCATACATATGTAACATTCATAGAAATATGTGTATATTCCCCTGACTTAGGCACAAATGCTCGTATTCATCTCACAAACATCTGCCGCTTCCGAGACTAGAAACCGGGACCGTCGCCGTCGGCGCGACAGGCAAGATCGCTGCCATTGCATTAAACGGTAGTAAATTTATTCAGTTACTGTTTTCTTATACGTGCTTATAATTGACCAATAACACACACACACACAATTAAGTAAGCAAGACTTAGAAAATACTAATAAGAAAATCAGAATCCGGATTGCATCTTATGTTTGTGTCATGGGCGTCGGCATTTGTTCTCGAGTTATGGGAGCTTATATACCTATTTATATATTTTATCAGTTAATAAACATAGTTCAAGATTTGCCTATTTAGTTCTTACATTTCCGCCATCACAGATTGAAATAAAATCACTTTTACTTCGATTAACGTAAGGATTAATTAGGTAAAAAAAAACAAGAATAAGTGTTTTCGTATTAAATCATGCTTAATTTTACACTAGACAATGGTTCTAAGGTGTCCGTAGTCTATTTATTAATTATAATTATTTGTTTTACTTACTATGTTACACTGAAAAAGTTGTATCAGGTCATGTGCTTATGATATTGCAATCACAAGGATCAACTACTTTTCGAATACCTTAACATGCCTATTTGTGTGTTGTCATCCACTGTGAATGTTGCGATAATGTATGTATTCAAGGAAAGATTACAAGAAACCGAAACAATTAATACAGAAACAACTATTTATTTGCCGAAAATACTACATGGATTGCTGAAAATTTTCAAGTTATCAAGAGTAAAATTAAAAAACAAAAGAGGTTTCTGAAAAAATAATATTTCTGGAGTCTTATATGCGACTTTGATTTTATAATTATCGTTCATTTATTATAAGGTATAGATATAGAGCAAAAATATTGTTAGATATAAACATGATAAATTAATATTCACGATGCATTAATATAATGTTCCAGTTTACCTCTGGTGATACCTAAACTAATTTTTTTTTAACCAATTTGAATTCATGATTAATATGTTTTACAGAATTATTCTCGATATTAAAAATTATTATCAATAATAATATAGAGAGAAAATTCTAACCTCATTATTATAATTTGTATATATCAATTTCATGTGAAACATAAGACAGGCAGATTTCATAGTTTCTATTGAATAGCCTAAAAAAATTTTGATGTTAAAATTTTTAAATAAATGTTATTAAATTAATAATGATAGCAAATATAGAGTTTAACAACAGATTTTACATTGGAACTTCATTGCCTGCCTATCGCATCTGCCTATGGGTTCGAATCCCGGAAGGGGCAAGTTTTTGTGTGATGAATACGAGCATTTGTACCTAAGTCATGGGTATTTATATATATTTCTATAAATATTACTTATTTATGTATGATATATGTATGTCTATCCGTTACCCTAGTATCCATATCACAAGCCTTTATAGTGCTTACTTTGAGCTAGGCTAATTGGTGTCAATATAAGAAACATTATTATTATTATTATGAGTATTTTTTAACTAAGTTTTTAACGCTGGCATTGATAGGCACTACTGGTCTTAATGAAGTAATGAATATTATTATTATATTTATCTTCTTTTCCGACTTAAAATAACTTGTGAGTCGAAAAAAGTTATGAATTTATTTAAGGATTATACCATTATAATTAAATATTATTAAGTACGTCTGAATAATCGATTTTATCGTACACTCTGTTATGCGCATGACTCTTAATAGGTAATAGTAATGTTCATTTGCATAATTAATTTAGAATCCGAACCATATTTTTCATGTACAGATTTGTATAAACAAAATTCAGTTATTTAAAATTATATGTACTTAAAAATTGCAATTATTTTCTTAATTTTGACTTTTTAAGCACATTGACTCTTTATTTCCTTTTACTTTACGTTCCTAGCAACAAGTCGTAACGATCAGACCCGTCTTTCCCACTGGGCACTCTGGGCAAATGCCCAGGGCCCCGCAACTAAAAGGGGCCCCCTAGTTCCTACCAGATCACTAAACCAATACCGACATTAATTACTGAAATACTTATTTAATTAGACTAAATCGAACCTCAATTAGGGTCTATATTATCGACTTGCTAATTAGCTTTTGCATGCTCGAAGCTACTCTATTCTCGCCCAAAATAAGGCTATCGAATTTCAGCATGCTTAGATGATTTTAAATAAGTGAGAATTGCCTCATTTAAATTAAAGATTATGTATTACTCTATTGACTGTCAATAAAAAATCTGAAACCTTGTTTATCGACTTTCATTGTCAATTCTAGTAATGAAAGTGTTCAGTCAAAGTCATAGGGGCCCCGTTATTCTTGTATGCTCCTAATAAGTTAAAAACGGCCCTGGTAACGATTAGGTAATACATTTTTTTACAAAATAATAGGTTTATTTCTTTCTTTTCTTATTCTTAAACTATTCACACAAATCGCCAATAGCATATGCAAGCAATTAATATCATAAAAGAACTACATATCTGTTTTGTTAGTTTATTCGATGAAAGTTCCAATTTTGAGGTTTTTGGCACAGAAAATATGATACGCCCAATGTTTTTATTTTCGAATACTAGATACCTATTTTATACTGTATAATTATTTTCATGAAACAAAAATGTGATATTTTAATTAAAACACATCTAATTATTAATTAATAATTAGATGTGTTTTACAATCTAATTAAAAATAATATATTACGGTGAATAGGCATAAAATGGCGAGATTTACTGGAAACCATTATCAAATAATAAGTTTTTTAACTAACTTTTTTATTTATAAAAGTTTTCATAATAACTTCAAAATAAATACCCTAATATGAGATATCTTTAAATGAAACGGCTTTAACGGCATGTTCATAATACTTGCGATGAAAAAAATATCAAAGTACCTATATTAAATTCCTTCTTATGAAAATAATTATAGATTAAAAGTTTATAAATAACAATAAACTTTTCCATATTTTAAATATGGTTTGGTATGGTAAGATTATGTATTTAATAGTATTTTTACGCTATTAAATAATATTTAATGTTCGCATGATCAACATACAGTTATTTCATTAACAAATTTAAGTATTTTTCTTTTAATTATTATTAAATATTGTTACAAAACTCAAATAATATACTTATACAAAAAACAGTTCCGTGCTTTCAACCGCATTTGAAAGGGATAAAGTATCATAATTAATATATCAATGGCATTAAATAACTAAATTTTTTATCTATCGAATAAACAACTAGCGAACATTATAGTTTCTATGTATTATATTTAGGTTATTTTTATTAGTAAAAAGTAAATAAACTGTTTGTTACGGAAAAGTATTCAAATAGTCCATATATATCTTGATATGTACTGTATTTTTATGAAGTTTTCAAATTTGATTTGAATAATAATATTAATTAATATATCTTATCTGATACTGTGGTTGAAAAAATCCGTAGTTTCCGTAGCCGTGTAGGCCTACAGTCGTAACACTCACCGTCAGTTGTAAAAAAAGATTTCAACGATACACTGGATTTCTAATAGGTATAGCAAAATTTTGACAGCACCTATATGATTAAATCAACTATTTTTAATGTTTGATAGTAACTATAACAGCATAAAATTTTATATCATTTCGGCAAATTTTACAACAATATGACTCAATCTTGTAAAAATATTTTTTAGGAGCACAAGTACCTACTTATCTGAGCTATGCTTAATTTATGTTAATAAGAAGGTACGGAGACTTTAAAAAACGTTTATTTAGAATACAGGTCCAGCCTAAATAAGTATTATTTTTTAGCATTTTATAAGATACGTAATTATTAGATTAATTTAAAAAATGTAAATTTTCTTAAAATTCGTATTTCAGGTTTTTTTCATAAATTGACTTGCTAAAACTGATAAATGAACACAACCTTACAATGAGTGTAAACTCACCCAGTGCATCGCCCCCCTCTCCTCGTACACTCCCATCTGGGGATCAATTTTTATGTTTTCAAATAGCGAACGATTGGGCCGACGCCCCACTGCACTCGGAACTCACTCGCACATCACACGTTCACACCGGACGGCGGCCGGTGGGCAACTGGCGAGTACCGGCGCGGCCAGAGGTGGGCCGGCACCGCCTCCAAACGCCCCTCCCTACTACCACGAAAATACAGTTCACCACAACATTTTTTGGGCGCGCCTAATAATTTCGGCCGGTTTAAGAATCGATGACATCTCAACGACATGACGCTTACTCTTTTTGAGTTTAAATGGTTTTTTGTATGTTTTTGTTTTTTTTTTCACTTAAGTAGCAAATTCGGTTTGTCAGTATTATTAAGACTAACTTCAAGATATCTCATTTAAAAAATTAATAATTAAAGTTATACTTCTTTTTGCGCAGTAAGGGTGTAATCTTTCATGAAATATTTAATAAAATGTAATTTTTTTAATGAGACGTCTTGGAGTTAGACTATTTACTTTAACAGCTAACTTATGGTGTCGCTTTTTCGTTGCAAGCTGCGTACGCCACTTCCTTTACGTAAAGAATTACACCCTCAATGCGCCAAAAGAAGTACCTATAGCGACTTTTTGGCGGGAGCGGGAAGCGTCTCTTTAGTGGTTTTATTTTCCTGTTAAAATTTGTATTCTGGTACTTATTACGTAATTATGGTGAATTATTAATCACTAAGTGTTTGTGAACATACAAGAGAGTTGTCAAGTGAAACAAAGCAGCAGAAGTTGCCTTTTCTGCTCTCTCAAGAAGCCCACGGAGAGGTTTCAGTAAAACCCTACACCTTTACTAAAACCTAAGGAAAGGGAAATTTCACTGTTTATTCATCATTAATTGATCATCTATCATTGATAGATCGGCTCTCATTATCATCTTATGAAGGAAAAAACTAAAGGCTAGGCTGTATGGGCGTTATACTCTTAGCCTGCCATTATGGGAAAACTTAACAAAAAAAAAGAAGTATTACTTCAAAAGTATAACGTCCGCCGCGTGTACATAAGTCCACGCACGCTTTTTTTAATTTTTACGCGTAAGCTATACAAGTATAGTTTAAGTAAAACTATGCGAAAACATCGATTCCACTTGTTTTTTAGTTATTTACCTAACTAATGGGTTTTACTACTTTGTAACTATTGTTATACATATTTTTCTTAGTTGACAATATTAACTATTTTTAATTATTTACGCTTTTAAAATTGCTGTCTCCATCATGGAGACAGCAATTTTAAAGTTATATTTAAATGACATTAACTTTTTTCAATGTTATCCGGTTCCCATAAAACGGAACCTGGGTAAATATTACTTTAATTCATCTTGGGCAACCTAGAAAATCGCCAGAAAATCTATTTAGTAAAATTTCGAAGATGACTTATACATACAGACAGAAAGAATTATAAAAATGCTTTTATGTGTTTCTTTTCCTCTTTTTTATCACCGTTTTTTGATAATTTTAGTCGAAGTTTTTAATGGTCTATTTTTTGTAAAGAATAGATAACTTATCAAATAATTAAATTTAAAGGTAAACAAGATAAACCTACATTCCAATTTTGTTTTGATAATGAATAGGTTTTGGTAAGTTTAAACTTAATAATAATATTATACAACATGATGATTATAATGAAAATATCTTAGAAAGATTAGGTAGTGCATCACTGATTCGGGCTCTACATACTAAATGTCATACTATTCTCCTGAGACAATATTATTTGCCAAGAACCAGTCAACAGCAACCAATATGCAAACTATCAGTGTCTACAGTAGCTTCTACAAAGCTATTAACATGGCAGTTTAAAAAATTATACACGTTGTACGTGTATGTACGTCATGGGCGCACCCAGCTTCTGGCCCAGGGGGAGGGGGAGGGGATCACCCGCGCATACTTACATGTGATTTAATGTGTAGGGGAAAAACCCGCAAGAGAGCCGTCTTTATAGGTAGGCACATAAATAAAAAATATGCATTTTTATTTTCTTTCAATTATTTAATTCAATTATTATTTTAAAATTAACTTTTGAGGATCTTAAGCAAAACGATTGATGGCGTCTCCCTTGTAAAAATCACCCATGCCAATTACAAGTTTTTTATTTACACTGAGTATACGAAGCCCATTTAATCGATCTTCAATCATTGTTGATATCAACCACTTTTAGTTTTTTTAATCGTGAATAGGAAAGCGCTTTACCGCTATCTCGATTGATGGTAAGCGACGATGCGATCGAGGATGTGACGCGCCTGCCTAGAAGATACCTATTCACTTGTGACTTGAAGACCCCTAAATTGTATATATCCGGAAACAGACTCAGGCAAATACACTCTTTAGCGGTACAGATTACAAAATTGGAACCAAATTTCTTAGTGCGACTCTTTGTAACTTCATTGGACAGATGAAAAAATGGGGACGGTGGAATAAGGCTTTGCAATTTTGCTGCACACTCTCCGAAATGTACCTATCCTATAAAAAACGGATAAGCTTCCTTCCGTCTATGCTCAAGACTTTTTAGCGTATTATTGAAAATATCGTCATTGTCGATAAGCTTTTTGACTTTCCTATAAAAGATGAGAACAGTAGACCATACACGTTCCAACTTGCGCTTGGTAAAAACTGTTCCGGCATGAAGCACTAGTGTTGCCCAAATGCAAGAACAAGACGAGACTTAGCCAGTCTTGGTCTTGGTCTTGCGCCAATACACCTGGTCTTGGTCTTGGTCTTGGTCTTGCGCTTGCAGTCTTGGTCTTGGTCTTGGTCTTGCAGCAAGAGTCTTGCAAGTCTTGCAATTACCTATTAGTCTATTGCTATTTATTAAAGTTTACTTTAAATCTTAGAAAAACGTATTAGAATTGGAACATTGTGAGCTTGAATTAACATAGCCATAGTAAAGATCAATCAGATTAATAAATAACTGAAGATTTGATAAGAAAGTCGAAAAATCAACTGACCTATATGTCGTTTTCCATGGAAGTAACTGTTTCTTAATAAACATTTATGATTTATAAGCTTACATTTGCTAAAACATGTAAAAAAACAAATTAATTACAATAACTTGACTGTATTTTAAATAACAATGTCTGTCTAGAAAGAGATTGAACCCTCAACTTGCATGAAATTTAATAAAAGAGTTTTATGATTTATCATTTATTTCAATCAAAAATAAAATACAACACAAATCAAACATAACAGTACACAACAGCTTTATCATTAGGTTATGTTACTTTATATCAATTCTTTTGACCAAGAATTAATACAAAGTAACCATCTGGCTGACTCATCACTTAACCTATTTCTATGTTTTCTAATTACTAATGATGCTTTAGAAAATAATCTCTCAGCAGGTACTGAAGTTGCAGGTATTGAGAGAAAATCACGGGCCATCTTCGATAAAGTCGGATACTCTGTCTCATGCGTCCTCCACCAATCTAAAATGTCTTCCGAGCTGGCAGTTCTTGGTTTTCTCAGGTACTCCTCCAACTCGTCTATCACTAAGCCTTGAAGACAAGATCCAGATGACGTCGAGGGACATTCATAGAGTTTATCAAAGTCTATAATGTCTTCATCTTCATCACATACTTTATTTTCTTTTCTTGGCAATTCCAGAGATTTGTTCAGTGAGTGTAGACTTTTATATTCTTCATAAAGTTCATTGAACTTGCGCAGACTTTCTGTTTTAAGTTGCTTCCCCCACATTGTCAGGTCAAAAGTCTGAGCCTTATGCCTTGGGTCTAAAATTAAAGAAGTACAATAAATCCAGTTGCTCTTCTTATAATGTTTAAGCATTTTGTCTCGAGCTGCTTGGAAAGCTAGAATGAGCCTTTCATCCACTTCAGATCGATTAGGTTTCTCATCTAACTGTTTTACCATGGATTCAATTTTATCTAGCAAGAGATTGAATGATACAATGACTAGCGGTAATGTAACATATTTGTCTCCACCAAGTTTTGTACTTAAAAGTTTAAAGTTTATTAGAAATTTATGTAATTTTTCGAGTACCTGCCATTCACTAGCTGTGATTTGAAAATCATTCAATTCGGTGACAGAACTGCACAATATGTTAATGCCCGCTCTCACTTTTAAACCAAATCCAATCATATCATGTGTGGAATTCCATCTTGTTGGACAGTCAAGAATGGCATTTAGATTTGATGGCACGCCAGCTGCTTCACAAGCAGACTGAAACTTCTTCTTCACTATCTCACTTCTTTTTATTTTACTGGAAATACTGCGTAACTTTGTTACAGATGTACGCGAGTCAGCAATATTTGGTGCATATTCTTCATCTTCCTCAGTTTCGTCTGCATAGTCTTCATACTGCTGATCTTGCGCGTTAGTGTCAGACTCACAGTGTAATGCTAAGGTCTCTAATAAATCTTGTACACCAAGGTTTAAAATGTGAGCAAAGCACCGGAAATGTTGATTGTCTGAATCAAAGTGTGGCAACTGTTTGCCCAGTTCATACATAAATTTGGTATTTGCAGTTGCGTTGTCGACCGTGATACCTTGTATTTTATCAATTATGCCATATTCCAATAAACATTCATGGAAAATCGTTGCAATATCTTCCCCAGTATGTCGACCGCGTGATGGTATAAAATCAAGAACTACAGATCGATACTTCCATTCGTTGTCTATATAATGCATAGTAACCCCGTAGTAACTCCTACCAGCAATTGACGTCCACCCATCAATGGTAAATGACATTTTAGATGATAATTGTTGAAGTCGTTCCTTGAGATTAAATTGGAGCTCTTCAAATCGCTCTTTGACTTTCCTTCTAAGTGTAGACCTTTTAGGAAACTCCATATTAGGGCAAATACGTCGAAAATATACTTGTGTAGCTTCGTCATCGAAAAATGAGAAGGGAAGATATTTTTTCACTACCCAATCAACTGTAGCTGTCGTGATGTTGTCACTGCTGTTTTCCGACTGAAATAAAACAATAAATCTTGTGTTATTATTTAAAACATACTAGGTTTGAGCGTTTAGGAGGAGGAGGTTTGTTGTTGTTAAATCGAGAAAATCGTTAAATTGACATTTGTTATATTAAGGTTGCACTGTACTGTAATTTACCAAAATAAAGTATTAGGGGTTAAAGTATGAAATTGCCGATTTGTACTGAAAATCTATATTGTTTATTTTTTAAATTTTTAACAAATTTATTTAATCAAAATAGTTGCCATTATTATCTATACATTGCTGCCATCTAATGGGAAGGTCATTAATGCCTTTGCGATAGAATTCCGACGATCTAGACTGCACAAACTGTGTGAAAGCATTTTGTACTGCCTCCTGGGAAGAAAACTTCTTGTCACGTAGATAATTGTCCAAATCACGAAAAAAATGGTAGTCCGTTGGAGCAAGGTCTGGTGAATACGGAGGATGACGAATGGTTTCTAACTGCAGTTCCTGAAGGGTCAAAATGGTTTCTCGTGCTGTGTGAGGTCTCGCGTTGTCGTGGAGCAATAATGGTGAAGATCGATTCATGAGTCGGGGCTGTTTTACTGCTAGTTTTGTCAACATGGTTCGGAGTTCGGCACAATAGACATCTGCCGTTATTGCTTGACCAGATCGGAGAAAACTATAGTGAATAACACCATGCTGAGACCACCAAACAGTTACCATTACCTTTTTATTGGTAAGTTTTGCTTTAGGACACTGTTGTGGCATTTGACCTGGGGTCAGCCATTGCATTTTTCTTTTCCGGTTATCATAAAGAATCCACTTTTCATCACATGTTACAATTCGATCCAATATTCCTTCATTTCTGTACCGGTTCAACAAGGCAACACAAGTTTCAACACGCGTTTCTTTCTGCAGATCAGTCAAATCATGAGGCACCCATTTTTCGTATTTTTTTATTTTATTGATTTGACGCAAGTGAGTCAATATTGTGGGTAAGGTAACGTTAAACCATGCCGCTAATTCCTGGGTACTTTGACTAGGATCGGCTTCCACTATCTCTCTTAATTCATCGTTATTTACCTGTGTGGGCGGTCTTCCTCGTGGCTCGTTCTTTAAGTCGAAATTTCCATCACGAAAGCGTTTAAACCAAAATCGCACGGTGCGTTCATTAGTAGACCCCTCTCCAAACGCAGCATTGATATTGCGGGCTGTTTCTGCCGCGTTAGTTCCGCGTCGGAACTCGTATTCAAAAATAACTCGAATTTTCGCAGTATCCATCTTTCTTGTCTAAATTGAATAACAAAAACAATTGAAAGTCGATATTCAAATGTTTTACATTTTTTAAAAAAAGAACATCATAGAAACCATTTAAAAAAAGTTTCATTCGAAAACCTCAAACCATGAAGATTCTATGTCAATTCAAAGAACCTATTGCAATAAAACGGCAATTTCATACTTTAACCCCTATTACTTAGTTGTTACTGGCCGATTATGAAAACAAATGAAAATATAGGTGTTTATAAAAATATTTAAGACGATAATTACATACTTAATATGTCGCACCCCTAGATGAAAACACCACTAACTCAAAAATACTTACGTAAGTTAATGGCGTTTTTGAAAGTATCGCATGAACAGCTACGCGGAGTTAAAATTCCCGTAGCGACAATTTCGACCATTGTTAAAAATGACGCGAAATATGTACCTATGTATTACTATTTTATCAATATCTATAAAATATTCCGAAGTCAGTTTAAAGTCATTTGTTCAAAAAAGACTTTTTTGAGTTCCTGGAGTTTTCATATAAAAAAAATATATTCTTACCTGTCCACTTCTTCCAGCGGTTACTAAAAAGCTTGTGATATCTCCACTTAATTTTGGTTTAACAGGAAGAAATATTTGTGATTCCTTTTTGTGGAAAGATATTAGATGTTTCCTTAAGCCTGAAGTGTTTCTGTTTTTCATTTTTATTTCAGTCTTTTTATGTTGGCACAATTTACACAAGGCAGTTTGGGATGCATGAATTATTTCGAAAAACTCCTCAAATTTGCTTTTGGGTCTTTTAGATCTGTGACTCAAACTCTCGTTACTCGGACTAGAATAATTTGAATCTTCGTCACTCATATTAAATTGTACACGTGATACGTTTTTAGAAAACAACAAGAATTAGTAAAAACAATTATTAAGTTAGACTCGAAGCACAGCTCAATTGGAAATGACTGGAATTAAAATAATTCCTTTGTTTATAGTACGTTTCCTTGCTTTCTACCGCGCCGCCTCGCCACGTGCCGGCTCTATTAAAAGGATGCCGCCGCAAATCAAACGATGCCGCGTGCGGCGTACAAACACAGATTATTACCTACTTGTACAGACGCGACGCGTGAATAAAATATATGTAAAGAATTAGTGCCAATCACTATTCTTTACATATAAGTGAATGTTTTGGCGTACATCTATACTAATCTATACTAATATTATAAAGCTGAAGAGTTTGTTTGTATGTTTGATGACAGAAGTTTTAAAATAAATAAATAAATCCTGAACGTCACTATACCTCCAAAGTTACTATTCTTCGTGGGCGAAGTCGCGGGCACTGCTTGTAAATACTTTTTTTTTTTTTTTATTTTTTTTTTTTTATTTATTTATTTCATATACAAGAAAAAAAAATACAAAGATACAATTTAGTCCCACAAAACCGACTTGTCGGTTTGACTGAGGGATCTTTAGTCTCTTAGCTTATAATTATAATTATGTAGGTATATAATACAACTATAACTGTATCAGGTAAAGTTAAGTGCACAATAATTGGATTTAGACTGAATTACAACAAACTGAAGGAAAATTTAGCGGTGATAATAATAAGATACAATTGTTGTAAGATATAAAATACGTGTGTAAAAAACAACCACGCCTCCGAGCCCTCAGATGGGCTCGGAGGCGTGGTTGTTTTTTACACACGTATTTTATATCTTATAGAAATATTGCATTGTGAATGCAAAAAAATAAATAAAAACATACAATTGTTGTGTTAAATAGTAGTCATCAGATAATCTTTTAATATTTTTTTAAATTTATTTTTATCCGTTTCACATCTAATAGTTTCGGGCAACGAATTAAGAAGATATGGTATACGCTTCTGTAAAGTTCTGTCACCAAAATAATTTTGAACCCTAGGAATTACAAATTTCTTTTTTGAAGTGGCTCTAGTGATCTGGTTATGATTTATGTATTCAAAAGTGGAGACACACTCTCGGCTGCCGTGATTATTTACTAATAATAAATCGCAGGCTTTTTATTTTATTAGTAGGTAAGTACCTACGCTTTTTATATTATTTTATTAATTATGTAGAATTTTTTTACACGTTTCAAGTATATTTAAAAGTGGCTACAATATTTATCAAACGGGTGATATTTGAACACTTTTTTGCTATTTTTTCTTGTAAAAACTTAAGAAATATAATGACTAAATGTACAATAATAGTACCTAAGTAATTAGTTTAAAACCATATAATCAATATTATAATATATACTTACTAGAATAAATTATTATGACATCTACTACCTATCCTTACCATTTTATTCTAATCATAATACTACTTGCGTGATCAGTATAATGTATTCATTTTCATTATAAGCACTCTGAAACTTATTTATTCTTTGGAACACCTGTAGGTACTCTTAAAATTCGAAATTATTTTGCATGAGTATACCTACGCCTACGCCCTGTGGCGGCAATCAAATAGTGTCAAATGTTGTGATTTCGGCGCGGCGGCAACGATTGTTGTATATGATTTCAAAAGAAGCCGCCGGCGCGTGTATTATAACCATGTGCTTCCGAAAAGCAGCAAATTTCTTTGAGAAGTAAGTACAAAACCTTTGATGCCGCATTATCAAAGTGCCGATGGTTAAAACATAACTATGCATGCACTCAGTTTGATTTTAATGGATATTTTTTTATTCGCTATGTAGGTATGTTTATGGTATTAGTCGTAATGCGCATAGATCCAGTTTTTCATATTCTTTGATACAGTTTTTTGCGTCTCATAGAATTCCTAAGCGTACCTATACACCGAACTGTTACACCTAACTACTCCGTGAAATAGCGCTAAGTCCTAGCTGCAAGACGCAAGAGTCTTGCAGGCTTAGTCTTGTTCTTGCTCAAGTCTTGCACGGTCAGTCTTGGTCTTGGTCTTGCTAAAAATACGCGGTCTTGTTCTTGGTCTTGGTCTTGCAAAAACGCAAGAACAAGACCAAGACTGCAAGACCAAGACTGAATTTGGGCAACACTATGAAGCACCTTCTCACCTTCGCCAGAGTTTTTTTACAGCTTAAAGAGCCAAAATGGAGTGTTGGTAACAATAACATGCTGAAAGATAGTCTGTAATCGGCACGAATACACCTCGGAACGTAGGAGTCAAGTCGAAAGATCTCATTTTAGCCAAGAAAAGACACGCCTGGGTCTTTGTTAGATTGAACCTTACCAGATTAGCATCGCCCCATTCGGAGACTGCCTGCAGAGATAGGATCGTTCGGCTGACCCTATGACGCTGGATCTATTCAGCACTGCCTCGTGCATCAGACATATAACTCTACAACCGTGGTGTCATCTGCGTAGATAAAGTGTTGCAGACAGTACGGAACCCTGAGAGACGCTGGCGTTGATAGCCAAATGGTCCGACGAGCTACAATCAAGGACAACTCGTATCGACCGACCCCTTAGGAAGACCGATCCCTCATGAAATGACATGACAATGACAAACAACCAAATCAATGGGAAGCCTATATGACGGAAGCTTGCATGTAAGACTTTCATGCCACACCCTGTCAAAAGCCTTCGAGATATCAAGAGAGACGGCAAGCGCCTCACCATACCTCTTAATGGCTTTGCTCCATATGTAAGTGACGTATACTAGAAAATCTCCACTAGACCGTTTTAGGCGAAACCCAAATTGCCGACATTGTGTTTGTGTAATTGTATCGTATACCTGTTGTTACATATCATTTTGGTATTCGGTATTTCTGATGATAAGTTTGTCGTAATAATTTAATATTTTTGATAACCATGGAGACCAATTGTTGGCTTTATAATGAGACTTATACGTATAAGCTATTTTTGGCGCTATAGCCTTTCTTTTAAATGAAATAAAATTCCGAAGATAAATATTAAATAAATAAATAATAATTCTTACATTTACACCAATTAGCCTAGCCCAAAGTAAGCACTATATAAAGGCTTGTGTTATGGATACTAGGGTAACGGATATACATACATATATGATACATAGATATATTACATAAATATCCATGACTCAGGTACAAATGTTCGTATTCATCACACAAAAATCTGCCCCTTCCGGAATTCGATCCCAGGACCATCGGTGCGAAAGGGAGGATCGCTAACGTTGCACCAAATGGTCGTCAAAAAAAGTCAAAAAATATTCAATCATATATACGAGTAACTTGCCTGCTACTCGATTAGTAATGCACCTGATTACTTATTATATTATGACAATTCTTTGTGTGTGCGTTTGTTACTATTAATGTTTAGTAAATTTTAAAATTCCATAAAAATGAAAACTTTCAAAAAGGGAGCGCTTTTTGTTTTAATGTTGAATCCCATAGAGACAATGTTTTTGGTCATAACATTTTTATTTTTGTGAATTTCAAAATTCGTGAACGATCTAATTACTTATAAATAATAGATATCGATAAGTAGTAGGTATATTGTAAACAATAAAGCCACAACTAATTTCATGGAATTGTCATTTTAATTTAAATATTTTTATTGCTTAATTTTGTAAATTATTTTTGTATACAAATAAGGCGGTAAGTTAAAAAAGGTGATTCAATATGATTTTGAAAACTTTTTTGGAAAGAAAAACCGTATTGACTGTAATAAAATTGTAATGTAAACGATAAATATATTCCTAAAAGTTTAGAAGGTGCTTTTTTGTTTATTTTTTTTTTCGATATAACATTAAAACCAGTTGCGTACGAATTAGGTTTCGAAACATGATATAAACATAACAAAATATATTTATTTCAGCTTTTTTCAAGATCCGTATATAAAAATATTTTTTATTACGTTTATTGAACAAAAAAGCTATGCCATTGCTTGGCATAGCTTTTTTGTTCAATAAACGCATTATAAATGGTCATATTGAATAAAAATTATTTTATCTTTATCTTATATTATTGCCTACGTCATTTTCATTAAAACTTAAAACTATATTGATTAATATCAATAATAATATTGTTAGCAACCCTGGTAATTTTTTCAACTTGAAGCGCCTCCTAGCGTGCGATTGCAATGTAAAGTATGCTTAAAGCACTGCTGGTAATAGCATAACTGTAGCGCCATCTTGTACCGCCATCTTGTACCCAAAAGCGGTACTAGAACAAAGAAGAAAGCTGTTTTTATCATGA
Organism: Calamotropha paludella; assembly: GCA_927399485.1. Taxonomy (NCBI): domain Eukaryota; kingdom Metazoa; phylum Arthropoda; class Insecta; order Lepidoptera; family Crambidae; genus Calamotropha; species Calamotropha paludella. Next base: position 22,127,524 of record OV656803.1, on the reverse strand, counting down.
ACCATAACTACGAGTACAATATGAGGGTAAATTTTCTTTGATTTATTGTAACAGTATCTGTTTGATATTTCTATTCTTTGAAAATAACAACTAAATTGATTTTATTATTACATTTATTAGAGTATCCGTTTAAAAGTAATATCGACTGAAGTGATATTGTGTAGATATGAATGACATAGCATGTTGAAGTCAATGACAAGGTTTTGAGATTGATGATTCAAATGGAACACATTTCAAAAAATCACCTTGTTACTGAAGAAAATGAACAATGTATTTGATCAAAAAATTGTACAATCAGACAAAAGGAAGCGGGTTGCTTTATTCTATTATCTGAGACGTGGTATAGCACTTGTAGTCAAACTAACCTAATTCTTAAATCAGAAAAACCCTTAGATACGTTTAAATACAAAATAAACCTACAAACTAATTTAATCTTTATCTGAACTTATATGATCAGCCTTGATTTAGGGCAAATATTTAAACTATAAATTAACAACGTTTACCCAAAATCAATTATATTGCCCATTTTTTAAATATTACCTAGATACACTAATAATGGACGTCAATTAGCTAGATTTATTTGTTTTAAAAGAAATAACCTTTGCAACATAATCTGTTTTATAAATAACAGACCTTAGACCTAAGTAGACTTTGACCTAACTTCTAATTATTAAGGAGTAAATATTAAACTTTAAAAAAACAAATATCTTCCATTTCTTTGAACAAAACACAAAAAGACTACGAAATAATTACAATAATTAACTAAAAAAATTACAATCAGCCTATAGCTGTCACTGCATAGAACTGAAATTATCATAGATTATTTAAAAGAGCATTAACATTTAACATTTTTTAAATTTTTCATTCAAAAAGGTTTGCAAACTCAATTAGAGGAATTAATGGCTTCGAAAAACGTCAAGTCAAAAAAAAACGTTATGTTATCCATTTCAAATCTAATCGATATCTTAGAATTATTTCGTGTTTTAACCAACATTATTTCTAATGTAAAAATGGCTATGTTTTCTAACTCTGAATATAAGGATATGATGTTATGCTCAGGCCATGAAGACGGCAACTTAAATCGTGTGACAGAATTGGTTTCTCCACGCTCAGCTCCACTCGGTTTCAACAGCGGGACCTCACCCGGCTCTGTCTGTGGTCAACACCATACGGCATACGACAACACCAGCTCCCTTTGATAACTCGAGTGATTTGTAATTATATCCAGGAGCGCGAACCACATCAAATTGATCACCACAATAATCCGGCTAAGCGAAGGACCATGTTTGTTCCTCTAACCGTCTTGTTATTTAAATTAAAATCCCTTTTTTGTTGATATTTTCCAATTTATTATTTCTCAATACATTGTTATTTTTTTGACAATTATAAACCAATTCATTTTAAATCATTTTGACACAAGAAGTAGGTATGAAAGGAATAAAAAACTTTATTATGACATCTAACATATTTAACCCCAGTTTCGCTTTACGGGTATTTTTGTAATACCTTGTATTGCAAAAATACCCGTAAAATACAACTTTGGCAATTTAAATAAAACAAATTTATATTGTTAGGAAAGTATTGACTTGAAATAGTCTATTTCCAAAATAAAAGAAAATTACAAACGTAAAATTATTAATTATCTACATGCCATGGACACAGGTCGATTGCAGATGGACTTACCTGAAAAATAATATTTATACATCTTGTAAAGTATCCTCAGCACTATCATATACCGGATCGCTATATAACACCATAGTACCCGTGGTTGTCAAGTAAAGTAGAATAGTACCTAATAGGGTTTAAGTAATTAAAGTATCATTGGTCCAATGATATCGGACATAACCACCATACACCTCCCTTACCCAAAAAACAGGCAGTAGCGTTCTCCGAATTACAATCTCCACACTGCAATCTACTACCCGTTTGCAAGTGCGGAGATTATGGCAAAACCCTCATTTCTGGAGGAAGTTTCCATCCAGTAGTTTCAGCTGAGATGATGAACCATTATACTTTCCGAGTGTCAAGTACAAGTCAAATTAAATCTATTAGCTATACTACTAATAAAATAAATTATGGAACCTTATCTCTAAAATTCAGAATAAAAGAAATTTAATCTTACAATGGAAATGAGAAAATTGCTTTATACCTATGTGAGCAAAAAATAGTATAAAATTAAAAAGTGTTTAGGTACCTACTACCTGTCTATCATACAAATATGCATTGGAAACATGATAAAAAAACATTATCATATCATTTGACCGACCGATCAACCGAAAGATCAGTCGGACGGAGGCCTCTACCAAAAAATTGGTTGACGATCACTGAACAACATTTTAAATCGGAATATGATGCTTAACATTTAGTGGTATGCGGGAGATGTACGATGATTGTCTGTCATATCATTTGCCGGAATTAATGACGCACGACACCCTAAGTGTGAAAGGTTGGCGTTGTTCTATACCGACAGAGAGCATACGGCGTAAAAAAAATTAGTCATCCTATTGCAAACGATATTTATACGATAAATAGATGCTAAAGCTACAGAAACAAATCCTGGTCCTTTTTATTTAGAAAATATACTTAACAGACTACTATACTTAATTTAATATACTAAATACTTTATTAAAATTCCCCATATTCTTGGCGACTTAATAAGTATCATCAAATCAACAGTAATTTTTCACATGTAAAGAGTTCAGTCTAAGTGCACCTATTAAGTAATTTCAGCATCGACGTTGTTCGATTTCTGATCAGCGTGGTTATTTTCTCATAAAACTCAGTTATACCTCCGTCATCATATCAATGTAAAAGGCATAGGTGATGATAGCACAAAATACTACCTACATGATACACAAACAGGACAACAGTAACGACACAGGGGCACTAAATAACAACAATGCAGACAGAATGCGTTTTTGTAAAAACGAAACTACTCACACTATCTTGCGGTAGTTCTTGAACGCTGTATCCATTCAACAAGATAGGAAATACCTATTTAGTAGTACAGAGAAGTTTTAGATAAAAATACCTAATATTTTTGGCGAATACCGCCAAACTATCACAGATTAAGTATAACAGATAGCCCTTCCTTGGATTTTTTCTTTGGATTTGGATTCAACTCAATTTGAAAGATTTCAATTTGGAAGCAATTGTTTGCGATAAAAATGGTATTCAAAAAATATGTCAGCCACCAATGAGTTTCTAAACTATATTCTAATAACTACAGATTTTTTGTTATCGAATTTCTTTTCGCATTTTTATGTGAAATGTAATTCGATATTGCCACGCTTTTTAATATCCATATGAGCCAATTTCTTGATTAACGTAATAACCAATCATTGCCGTTTCATACGTGAGAATAGCGTTGTGGACAAATGTGTCAAATATACTTTGGTTACCAGAATGAAGGTCCATTGAATTCAAATTTTATCTTAGCTGCTATTATTTAATCGATAAAACTGTTTATAGAAAATTGAATATTATAATATTTAAAAATAGGGAAACTATTGTACCCCGTACATAGTTTTACCTCGGGCAGTTGTCAATATTTCAAAACTCCCGCGCTCGTATAAAATATAGTCTATGCCATTTGAAATGTTATCTGTGACTATTAAAGTGAAGTTTGTAAAAAACCCCGAGAGTGCCGTGTGCATCGAAAAACTTATAAAAGTATATAAAAATGATATTATTAAAAGTGAGTATTTTCAACTTTGTATGATGCTTGAATGTTTAACGTTTTACTAATTTATGTTATAACTGTAAGTAAGCTCAACGGTACGTTAAATAGCTACCGAACGGCGCATTCGTTTCAATATAACTTCGATTCTAAGTGCGTTTACGAAGCCTGCTTATCTGAAAAGTTGCATTTCTATACCTTAGCTACTTTGTACCTTGGTCAGTGTCCAAGGCTTTTCATATAAGCAAGCTTCGAAGACGCAACGTCAATGTAAATAAAATATTTTTTTAAAAATGCCGAGGAGTAAGTCAAAAAGAAAAAAGGCTAACAAACACTGTAAGAAAAAAAATACGACGATAGAAGATATACTACATCAAAATCTTTCGGTCAAAAAATTAGCGAACCCTCATATAAAGATAACTGAATCATAATAAATAAGTCTGAATTTGTAATCTGATTACATTGAAGTTCTCTTGAGATTATTTTTAGTCTCTTATAACAAGTTTAATATTTCTTACATCTGTTACTGTTGATTATTTACATTGTAAGCCAGGTACTAATTAATCATTCTCAGATAAATCTCCCCCCATGATTACTTTATAGGTAGAAGAAACTATGGCCTACATATTTTAAGGTATTTTGTACTACCTCAATCTATGGATAGATATATTTATACAGGGTTATTATATAAACACCATCCAAATTTTTTCTAGGCATAAGATATCATTCAAAACTTCATTTATGAAAAAAAATTGGGAGGTAAAATTTCCGCAAAAAAAAATTTTGTCCGAGCGAATTATTACAACAGCTGGTTACTGGCAAAATAGGTACTTACAGTTCAACGACCGACCGCCCGAAGCGCCCCACCGAGCTGCGCGCGCAAGTTGTAACGACATCGGCGCAATAACCCGCGGACTTTCCGCGATGTACAATGTTGCGTTCACGCATTTACGTCGCGTAATTATCTACCTAACGAAATGTTTTCACACTTGCAATTGAAATCGAGGGCGAAATTGAACGACGGGTTTATGTGAAGAAGGCCCAAAGCCTCGAAAACTTAAATATGAATATAATCCGTGCATTTAACGAAGTGACAAAGTGAAAAAACAAGTAATACAATTAAAGACAATGTTCATAAACGTGCAAGACTGTTTAGAGAGAAATTACCTACACTTTAAGGTAAAGTGATTGTTTTCAAACTTCATGTAAGTGTATTTTGTTTGGATTTTTAATTAATTATTTTGTTGGAGTAAAGCAAAATGTGTTCAGGGCGGCTAAGACTTGTGAAATTTTTCACAAAAATATTTATACATTTCTTTATCCTATCGTGAACAATAGACAAAAATAACTTAGGTAGGTAGGTACTAAGGTTTTGGCACTGCATTTTTTTGCGATTTTCGAATTGCCTTTGCGATCCCTGTGTTTTTTTAGATTCTGTGGTTAAGAAACAACCTTTGCTTTACTCCAACCAATTATTGATTATTATTTTTATTAAGTTGATTAAAAGTTTTAAAAAATGCGACGTAAGTGCAAAAGGTGTGGCTTACTTTAATGTTAATTTTTTATTTATTAAAAGTGTTATCGATTAATATTGTTATAATCAAAGAAAAAAAAACTTATCTCTTCTTCAATTTGACGTTCCTATTTTTTTCGTTTAAATTTGCAACTTATGAAAATCATTGTAATGTATCAATGAAATACGGGAGGGCGGGGCGGGGGTCGTGTTATCATCTGCTACAACACCGTGCGTAGCGTGACTGTGACAGCAATCGGTAGTTTTCCTCGGATAACTTTGTGTAGGCTTAACTTAATATTTTAGTACTGTGTGATATTAAAAGAAAAAAATCTTGTTTAGTTACTTTCTTCAAAGAATATAATATATTAATTTGGATGGTGTTTATAAAATGGCCCTGTATAGTAAATTCGTTATAAATATTCGTTCGTAAATAAATAAATATATGATGATTATATGTTTTTTATTAAGTGTCTAAGGTACAACGGTGAATGTCCAAGGTAGATCGGAAATATTGTACCATGGACACATTTCCCTTTTTTTTCGTCATCCTAGCGTATCAAAATTATTAAACGAATTGCATAGTTTTATATTTTACTAGCTGACCCAGCCACGCGTTGCTGTGACACAGTAATTTTAAAGAATTTTTCTAAAATAATAGTAGCCCAAATTATTCTTTATTACATCAGCTACCTGCCAATAAAAGTCCCGTCAAAATTGGTCCAGTCATTTCAGAGATTAGCCGGAACAAACAGACAGACAAAAATTGTGGAAAATATTATTTTTGTATATGTACCGTAGAAACATGTAGTAAAAACGGTTATTTCAATATTACAAACAGACACTCCAATTTTATTTATATGTATAGATAATATAGTTCGATAACTGAACTTTAAACAATTGCGTATCTTGCGTATTCAAGGTCTTTTGTACTTTTTCAAAATATCAAAAAGTAAAAAGTTTTTGTTGTACAAAAGGTTCCCCTACACATTTCAGTATTTCTTCGAACAACTTTTAATCATAGTAACGTAAAATGCATTCGTTTTTTTTAAGTCGTTGTTTGTTTTGCCATGCCTAACCTAACCTATCCCAATATCACTAAAATTAAATGATATCCTAAATGAATAATCTACGTGAATCATTCGCATTTAAGCATGCGTACAAGCAAGCACACACACAGTAGCATCAAACAAGAATTACTAAACATGCAAAATAGTTCGATCTTTAGTAACTTCAGTGAAGTAAAATTTCATGTAATAAGTATTTCGATGAAATACATAAAGTATAAAAAAATAATAACGATGAGGTGAATTTGTTGACAAAAACTGTTAATCGCGTGTCGTGACAGACGTTTAACGTAATGCAATATAAAAAAATTAAGAGCTCGAAATCATTATTGTTCCGTCGTCTATTGATTTGATGACCGCTTTGGGAATGTTTCACAGACGTAGAACTTTGTACCACGATTGACACAAGCAACAAGTAGGAAGGACCCTACGCCATTACTCTTATTTATCTGATGTTATAAATATGATACCATCCCAAACTTGTATGTGCGGCCTGACGGTACTATAAGCGTAATAGGCAGCCTCAGTGCCCGTGACGTTCTCCTCGTGCGGTAGCATCCACTTCTGATACCAGGCACAGCAACAAATGCAGTATTTAGCGCAATCTTCGTGAGGAAGACAATCGGTTTTGTAGTGGAGCCAACCATACCACTCAGGAGTAACCTGTTAAAAACTGGCTATTTATAATATAGTAGTATAATATATTAGGTACTTTTTGTGACAGTATGCTGTCACTGTTGCCGAAACACGACAGTAACATCTATTATTAATATCGCCTTTAGTTGTATTCTCAAAGATGTGTGAAGGAGATAGGAGGAGAAGTAAGAAGCTTTGTCAAAGAATTGGTACTGATATCACTGATATGTAGCTATAGCTACATGTTAATTAAAAAACGTATAAAGAATTAAGGCAACCTACTACAAATTAAAAAGTAATTTGTATAAGCACTTAAATAGGTACTATGTGGTTGCGTTTAAGTTAATAAACCGTTTGACAATATTAGCTACATTTGGCTACACAGAGCAGGAAATATGTTCAAGTGATAATGATATTCATTTTTATCAAATCAGTACATAGGTTACCTAGCTATTTCTGAGCATAAAGAAGAAAGGTAGGTATCTACTTCTTAGTGATTTGATTTTTTAAGATAATTTTTTAAAGGACAAATGAAAATAGGTATCATTTTCATTATTATTTAGAATAACTTATTAGTAATAACAAAGCAACAAAGAAAACTAACATTCTTTCAACTTAGAATCAATAACGATAATACTTGAACCTTGTCTGGTTTAATATTTTTTATCCATTACTGGCCAGCAAGCAAAATCAAATTATGACTTATAATTATCGTGCGTTTTTAAATTATTCTTTTAAATATATGCAACGCAATATGGACAGATCACGACACCCACCTGGCTAGCGTTGTAATCCCACCCCACTTCGTCGCTATATTCCACCCAACGGCTACGCCCGAGCATATAGTAAGTGTTCTCGTAATATTTATTGCCGCGAGCATCAGTGCCCTTCAATTGCGGGTCCTAAAGAATATAACAATCTTAAAAAATATAGGAAGGTATCAAACAAAGTCAGTGCAGGTCAGTGTGTGTCAACCGGACTGTCTACAGAAATTATATAAAATGAAACCATTGTTAAGTAGGTAGGTACCCACTCAAAAATCGTTCTAAGTATGTATCTAATAACTAATTCCATCAAACCATTAATACCTAATCTGCTTTCATCTAGTTTAGAAGTTGCTAATAAGTACACTACGAATGTTCCTACAATCTTATCCTTGCCCTCAAAAAACGATCGACACTAAGGTAGGTACTGTTTTTCACAGTTTTATCTTCTCAACCCAATCATTTGGCAATTCAAGTAAGTACAATGCAACTTGCGAATCGCGGATCAAGGAAGTCAGACAATTTTTATCAGGTTAATTAGTAGACTACGAAGTATTTTGTGCAGAAACAGTTTAAAACTTAAAAGATACCTACATAATTAATGCTGTTTGGCACACTGGTGCCATGATATATATAATTAAACTTACCAGTTTCAAAGTATCAAATCTCCATATTTTGTACAAGGATTTAAATAAGCCTCCATTTTGAGAGATCATTTTGAAAAATTTCGACCATTTATCTAAAGCTAAAATAGACATTTTGTATCCAAGTCTAAAACTTTAACGTATGTTTGTAGATTTATATGATAAACGTGATTTTTATTGCAATTTTCCAGATACATGAAACAGAGTGACGTACTATGCCATTTTAGTTGTTAGAGCAAGTGAGACTGGTAAAAAAACCAAAATTGATAAAATACTTTTTGACGTGCACCTTATATTATAATTACTTTTTTCTCACAAAATCATTCTACTACTACCTTATGTGACCTTCTGAGTATGTGACCCATAGTTCTGTTACAAATGAAAATGCATTTTTTTACGAAATAATGTAATATTACTAAAACTTATATGTACGTTTTTATTAGTCTCTGCAAAACATAAAAAGATATTCTATTCGAAATGTCCTCCTTTGTCTTTTATACAGACCTTTAATCTGTCTTGCCACAAATCTATGAATTTACACACCATTTCCATTCCACTGCTTGCTCCAGAGATTTTTTAAGAGACTCGATGTCGCCGTGTCGTTTAGAGCAGGCTATGTCCTCTAAAACTGATTATAATGTTGGTTTCAAGCAAGGCTTGGGTTGTTCGTGCCTTGTGACCAGGTGCAGAGTCCTGCTGGAAAGTCCACGGTTAAAAGTGTTTAACTGAGAGGTGTCACAACACGTTCCAAGACTATCTCTTGATACACTTTGGCTGAAGTTTTCACTCCTTTTTCACAAATATGTAGCTTTGTGACGCCTTCATAAGACACGCCCCACAGCGCCCCACCAACCCATCACTGACGCAGGTTGATGACCACGGTATTACTAGGTCTGCAATGCATGCTGCTGTTTATACTGAGCGAAGCACTACGTGAAGCGTTTATACGGTAGATAGATCGCAGCTGCGTTCGAACCGAATCATAGAAAGAGTTCCATCACATTTGAAGATTTGACTGCTAGACAACTGCAGACAACTTTGACCATTTTTGGAACTTCTTTTCAATGGTTGTAATTAAATTTTTGAAGGGTGATTATTCCTCGATGGTATGTCCGATTTCAAAACTTTTTTTTGCACATTAGTCACGACCACGATGTGAGTTTTGCGTCAAATTTCATCAATGTAGTATCAGCGGTTTGGCTGTGATCAGCTTTTGAATTTTTCTTTCGGTAATTATTCCTCCATGGTTAAGTCTATATTTTTTATAATATTGTTATAATCATGTATGTTCATGCCAAAATTCGTTTTAAACGGTTGAACCGTTAAGTAGCAGGAGGGAGACAAGCGAAATTTGTGAGTTGCCTAAAAGAGAGCTTCGCTCAAAAAACGCCATCATAAATAGAAAAAAATATAATTCTCATAAAAGTCACTAAGTATACTGACAGAAGTAAAAGGTTCGTCATTTTAAAGTCGGTATTCGCTTGGACCAGTGCAAAAATCGACTATGCCAACCTCAGAACAATAAGTTATTGTAATACATTTGCCGTCAATTAGATTGACACACTAGGAGCAACATTTATTTGTTTTCAACTATAAAAAACAAAGAGCTTTACTGAAATTAACCATGGCCTTTTGCTAATCCATCAAAAAACTATCACTAAAACATACTACCGTTTGATGCAACGGTAGCGATCCTGCCTTTCGCACCGACGATCTTGGGTTCAAATCCCGGGAAGGGCAGATGTTTGTATGATGAATACGAGCATTTGTGCCTGAATCATGGGTGTTTATATATAGGTATTTCTATAAACATTACATATCTGTGTATCATATATATGTCTAACCGTTACACTAGTATCCATAACACAAGCCTTACAGTGCTTACTTTGGGCTAGTGTAATTGGTGTGAATATAAGAAATATTTATTTTTATTTTTTTATAATAACCTAAGATAAGAAGCTTTTTAGACAAGACAAATGGTCATCTAAAATCTAACAAACCGTTATAATATTACTTAAATGACATCACCTTTAGAATAAACATTTACAGAAAACACATTGAAGAACAACTTTTTTACAGCGACGGGTAAGAAATGCAAATCAGATGAATGACCTTACGTCACCGCGTCCTCTATCTATGGCAATCCTGCGAGATAATTCGTTATAGTACAGGCGTTTTATCAACAGAATAGCCATTTCTTGCAGTTTAAGGGTGTAAAATTGTAGTCGATGGACTTATTTATCCATAAGATACCATCAGTCATTCATATTTTCTGTTATTTTCATTAAAATTATAAATGAACTAAATAACTTCTTAGAAATGAAAAAGTGTATTTTTAAGAGTAAAATCATATTGACCGGAAAAAAATTGTAAGGACAACGATAAATATATTAAACATTTTGATTTCTAAATTTTGAATATAACATTCAAACCAATTGTGTACGAATTACTACGAATATAGGTTTCGAAGCATGACATAAACAAAGCAAAATATTGTATTTATTACAGCATTTGTAAAGGTCCGTATATAAAAGCCAGGGTTTAGCTTGACATTCATATGAATATGAGCATTTACAATACACGCATTGTAAATGCTCATATTAAATAAAAATCATTTTAATCTTTCTCTTATTGCCTTTGTTTTACATTATTACTTAAATCCATATCGATAATATCAATATTAATGTTGCTTGCAACCCCGGTTTGTTCAACTTGAAGCGCCTTCTTGCGTGTAGTTGCAGTGTACATTATGCTTAAAGCAGTTCTGCTAATAGCATAACAAAAGCGGTACTAGGACAAAGAAGTAAGCTGTTATTGAGCGAAGCTCTCTTTTAGGCAACTCACAAATTTCGCTTGTCTCCCTCCTGCTACTTAACGGTTCAACCGATTCGAACGAACTTTGGCATGAACATACATGATTATTACCCTCAGAGTTAACAGGACTGGAGTAGCCTTTGCCTAACATTACCCCTCTGCCAAATGCACAAGCATCGGATGCCTGTGCGTTATATAAAACTAGTTGAGCCGCCATTTTAAAACCACAATAATCTGAACGTCTTACCGTGCGGAGCTCCTACAAAAATGCCTGACTGTGCTGTTTTCTGCTGTAAAAAAAAATTGAAAAAATCTAGTATGCAAAAAGATGGCGTCACCTTTCATTTGTAAGTATAATTTATAAGATTTGATTATTATGTACTTCGTAATTTCATGTTTTAGCAGACTACAATTTCAAATTTCGCGCTTAAAGTTCGTTTGGTGACGTCACGGCCGCACTCCCCACGAGACTACCTAGGGTTGACCATTATCGCATTTCGATTAATTAAGACAAAAATTAGAAAAAGTTTGTTGGTAATAATATTATAATTTCGTTTTAACAATGTACGTTGCGTGTTTGTCTTTGGTTTAGTATTAAGTACATACCTATACTTTTGCGGCTGCTTGAAGCCTATTGCTTGCCACACAACATGGAAAGGGGCCGTCCATTAATCACGTGATGTTTTTTTTGGCATTTTTTAACCCCCCCTCCCCCTTGGTGATACATGGTGAGGTTTCAGACTACCCCCCCCCCCCCCAAAAATCTTATTTTTTTAAATTATTTTTAAAATACAGGTATAAGTATCATCTTATTTCATTATAGAAAATTAAAGACTACAATAATAACGTTTAGAGGTAGATAGAGAGGTTGCAGGCTTTGGGGTGGGTGGGATTTACCTCCTAGCGATCCACCCCGGGCATCGGCATCACGCACCAACTCGGCCCGTGGTGACGGCTGATGATCCCAGCAGCGGTGGTAGGCTCCGTAAGGGGCCGCCTGGCTTGCGACCACCATCCTGCCGAAATCCGTCGCCAAGCAGCTCTGCTGCGTTCCGTTGGAGAGCGGGAGTACCAGTGCCAATGGGGGTTGGTAATAAGTCAGGTGCGCAACTTAAGACCGGTCTTGTATCTTGGCAATGCTGTACCAGGTAACTCATTCTGGTCACGGTTTAGCCATTGGCCGACCGCAGTTAGTGGGGGCCCAACTAGCGCGTGAGCCACGCGTGAAAGGCTGACCCGCCAACTTGCGATTAATGCCGAAATGCTCCACCGTGCCAGTTGGCGACTGGATGGGAGGACCCGGTGGCCATTTCTGGGGGATTCGGGCGTCCTGCAGTCTCCAGGTGAGTTCCATTCTGTGGTTAGCTTAGCCTAAGAGTACTTTAATGGTCGACTGATTAGCGTCTCGACTGAAAATCCAACCCCCCAACATTAACCATTATGATCCAGAAGCACAAGAAGAAAGTTAAACAACGGCTGCACTTCCTCCCATACTTCCTTCTACTTCTACTTACTTCTTGTTGTCTTGTTGTTTTCTTAAATTTGTCGTTTATTCCCTGTATGTTATTGCAATGTTTAGGGATACTTACTTTAAGTAAGCACAGATACTTGTTGACTTTGTTGTCATCAACGAAACAACGAAATAATTATATCATAACACTATTAGTATTGTCATAACAAAATAATTTTGTTTTTTTTTATTTTTATGGTGACGACGTATTATATTGTAAATGTCGTTACTTCTGTTAAAGCTGACGAGTTTCTTGCGCCCAATCTTCTTGTCAGTTAAAAGACGTCCTGAATGGGTGGTAGGAAAAAATGTTGGACGATTCAAAACTACTTATTTTTAAGTGCATTTGAATAAAGTTATTTTCATTTTCATTTTTTCATTTTCATAAAAAGTGCACTTTGCGAACATCAGAGGACTGCACTCAAATCTTGATCCAGTCCATCATCATCTGGAGACCGAGAAGCCGCACTTACTCTTCTTAACCCCGTCGGATGAGGCGTACCTCAACTACCCTGGTTACACGCTTGAGCATAAGTTCAAGATGAGTGCAGGGGTCTGTGTGTTCGTCCGTAATAACATTTGCTGTAGGCGTCTCCGATGCTTTAAAACATCCGAATTTTCCGTTATTTGGCTTCTGGTGGACACAGGGGTTTAGAAGAAGCTCTACATCTGTGTTTACCGATCGCACAGCGGTGACCGGGAGACGACTCGGCTCAAAGATTACCTCACAGAGACGGCAGACTTGGTAACTGAGCGATATCCAGCGGCGAAGCTTTTTTTTCTGGGGGACTTCAACGGTCACCATAAAAAGTGGCTGTTCCCATACCAGAAAACTGACCATGCTGGGAGAGAAGCGTGCCCTAGCGCGTAATCTTACTCAGCTGGCGGACCAAGCGACGCGAATTCCAGATATTGCCGGCCACACACCCAATTGTCTTGACTTACTGCTGACAACTGATCCACACACATCCGGTATCGGTCTTAGCTCCACTGGGGTCGTTCGACCATTGTGGGGTGAAACCCTTATCGATCTGCTCTCCTCCGCATGATAGCCCCAGCGGCATGAGGCGGGTATGGCGTTACGAGTCAGCAAATTGGGACGAGATGCGTATTTTATTTGCATCTTATACCTGGCGCACAGTGGTCCGGATTTTCAAAAAGGTGGACGTAGGATCGAAAATGCATATTTAACTTAACAAAAAATTGTTTCGTATAGGAAATTTAACGCTGATTAATACTTATTACTACAACTTTTCAAAAAAACTGCTCCTTCACGTCAAAAAAAAATATTGAAAATAAAAATGTATGGGAGAAAATCTATTTTTTTTTTTCTCCGTTCAGTATCAAAGTATAGCAAGCAAACCTTATATTCTGGTAAGTACCTATTGTTCTTAATACGACGACATATAAATTGCGTGCGTATCCCTGCGGCCTTGACGCCTACGACGATTCAAAGTTTAAAATTTCAATTGGTTTTTTTTTTAATTATTATCGAGTTTTTCAATTATGCTGAATTTAAAATATAATTTCTTAATTATATAAGAATTAAAACATACGCATTCCAGCATTTGTTTCATTTTATTTTAATAAAAAATAGTAATAAAAGTCTTCAACAACAGTCACGTGCTGATTCGTTGCCTATTTGTAACTGACTGAAACGACTCCTGTGATATAAGAATCATTTACCCCCACCACCGGAGACATCGACGACGCTGATTGGCTGTTGAAGATGTGGTACTAATTTTGTCAGTCACTACTTGCGCGCGTGTGTTTGTTATAAATATCTGTGCATGAAACAATTAAAGGCACTTGTTTCTCAACCCTTGAGGAAGCAACATATCTAATTATCCGTGCTGTGTGAAAGTTTAGTGAGTTTCGTTATGGCTGCATTTGTAACAAACTTGGACATCTTTATGTTCCTCCGTGTTGAAGGAGATATGAAAAATTGGGCACGACTCTATGAAGCTATTATTCTACATATCCCAGTTGAAACATGTTCACAAGATTTAGAAATAATCAAGACCTTTTTGAAGAACTACGTCAGTAATATCAATCGCAGATGGACAAGTGCTTCTAGAAATCAGAAAACTTTCATGAATAGACATGCTGCGTGGTTACAATCAAATATTAGTTGGCCAAATTGCACTACTGTTAATTTATCCGAGATTTTTCAAGCCCAAGATGAAGTTATTTAAAACATATCGTCAGACAATACTTCATTTGACATCGATACTACAACAGCTGTGATTCCGTCGACATCTAGTACAACAACTGTGGGCACATCTACCGAAGTTCAGATTAGGAAGCCTTTTGTTGACCTCAGCAACAAACAGAAGAAAAGACGTTCAGAGTCTCTTTTGGAATATTCGCCGGAAGAACTTACTTTTGCATTAGTCGAAAGACTTAGGATAGACAAGAAAAATGACTTAGCTCGTGTTATTGACCATATAACGAAGAACCCTGATAGTGTTGCTATCGTTCAAGCCACAAGCCAAGAGACAGCACAATACATCAAGCAAGAAGAAGCTGCATTGAAGGAGGAAATAAAAAACATCGATTCTACAAAATGGGCAGGGCTAGAGATTAGTCACAAGCTTCATATGACAATGATCGACGGAAAAGTGGCCACTATTATAACGGATACTTCGTCTGCATCTGCCTGCAATATTTGCCTTGCTAAGCCAACTGAGATGAACAAGCTTTCAGAAGTATTTACAAGACCTGTTCGAGAAGATGTTTATAAATATGGACTTTCTACTCTTCATATGTGGATTCGTTGTATGGAGTGTATTCTACACATATCTTACAACTTGGACTTTGAGATGTGGACTGCACGAGGTGCTAACAAGCAACTAAAAGCTGCGAAGAAACATTTGACACAAGAAGAATTCAAACAGCAAATGGGAATACTTGTGGATTTTGTGAAGCAAGGCTTTGAAACCACAAACGACGGAAACACAGCCAGAAGGTTTTTTAGAGATTATGAGAAATCTGCCGAAATAACCAATGTTGACAAAGACCTGCTAAAGCATTTTGCGGTTATTCTTCAAACGATTTTATCAGGATGTGCCATAGATATTGAAAAATTCAGGACTTATTGCAGAGAAACAGCTGAGATCTTTGTTCATCTATACCCATGGTTTTATATGCCCGCAAGTGTGCACAAGCTACTCTTACACGGTGCAGACATTTGTCATCACTTTGGCCTCCTACCAATTGGCATTCTTTCCGAAGAAGCTGGAGAAGCAAGAAATAAAGAATTTCGAAGAGTTCGTGAGTCTCACACAAGAAAATTTAACAGGATAAAGACCAACGAGAACTTGCTTCATAATTTTTTAATTAGTTCAGACCCATATTTATCCCATATTCGACCAAAATACAGCAACTCAAAGCAATTAGATTTTTTTCCAGATGTTAAAGAGCTTTTGTTGTTGCCTGAGGTAGTAACAGAAGAAACCGAAAATATGGATCTACAGGAGTTGCAGTCTGAACATGATCCATTAATGTAAACGTGACAGATTTAGTGATGTTGTAATTGTTAGAATTGAGTTTGTTAGTAGTAGTAGTTAAGTTGTGGTCCTTTTCAGGACCACATTCCTTTTCGGCAGTAATATTCAGCCGTATCCGGTTAGACTGGACTGGACTGGAAGACAAGAAGACGCTCGGATGATGATGATGACTTAAAATAGTCATTTTCAAGACTTCAGAAAAAGCCCTTTTCAGGGCTAAATCTATTTCTAATTGTTTCTTTCAAGATAAGTCACACTAGTAGTATAACCACCAATATCAACCATGATTTATCAATAGGAAATATCAACAGATGAAAGAATAATCAACAGAAGATTATTTAAAACAAAAATAAGCAAAAATGCTTATTTTATCATAATTTCGCCAGTTATATTTAAGTCCCAAGTAATAGGGGGCGAGCCTAATAAAAGGATGGGGCACGCGGGGGGCTTGTTTTATTAAAAAATATATTTTGGATTAATTTTAATAGAAAAACTCGTTAATAATAATAAGATAATTCAACATAAAAATTTTAAACTTTATAGCATCGTAGGCGCCAAGGCCGCAGGGATACGCAAGCAATTTATATGTCGTCGTATTAGGACAATAAGTACTTACCAGAAGATAAGGTTTGCTTGCTATACTTTGATACTGAACGGAGAAAAAAAATAAAATAGATTTTCTCCCATACATTTTTATTTTCAATATTTTTTTTTGACGTGAAGGAGCAGTTTTTTTGAAAAGTTGTAGAAAGTTAAATAAGCATTTTCGATTCTTGTTAAGTTAAATAAGCATTTTCGATCCTATGTCCACCTTTTTGAAAATCCAGACCACTGTGTGGCGGCAAACTTGCTTCTCTTCGAGCGATCCATCGTGCACCGCTGATGCGATTGCAGACGTAATTCGGCAGGAAATGGAGTATTTTATTCCATTTTCCGACATCCCGCTCGCTTAAAAGTCCCGGCCTTGGTATAATGCGGACTGTGCTCGTGCTGAGGCCCGAAAACAGTTTGCTTACCAGGCTTGGATGCATATCCGCGATCGCAAGGTCCGCGCACGGAGAATCCGATCGAAGAAGAGAGCCTATAATTAGGCCGCCAAGTCATGCAAAAGGGTCATTCTTATAGCAAGATTCGATCACATCAGCCGAATAGGGACGAAACTGTCATCCTACCCGAATGGAAGTAAACAGTTCTGGTCCCTTTCGAAGTCAGTCGAAGTGAATTTCTGTCGTCCTATGTTACCACCTTTGCTGAAACCTGGCGGGTCACTGGCTCATTATGCAACTGAAAAAGCAAGTTTATTTGCCTCTCTGTTTGCAAGCAGTACCCGTCTAGACACCGGCTCTCAATACCACCAAACATACCTCGATGTGATTCTTCAATGTCGGAGATCACAATTCACAATAAGCAGGTCCGTAGAGTCTTACTTAGTCTGGACGTGAATAAGGCCAGTGGTCCTGATGGTGTACCAGCAAGAGTACTGAGGTATTGTGCACCCGAGTTGTCTCCTGTGCTAACACACTTGTATCGCCTCTCTCTCAAAATAAGAACCGTACCAAAATCCTGGAAGCTTGCCAATGTGTAGTCAGTACCCAAAAAGTGTTGTCGTGCCGACCCATGCAATTACCGACCGATCGCCATCACTTTCATACTATGTAAAGTAATGGAAAAAGTGCTGAACAGTAAGTTGCTCTCGTACCTAGAAAACAATGATCTTCTCAGTGACGGTCAATATGGCTTTCGCCGTGGACGTTCAACTGGGGATCTTCTAGTTTATGTGACGCACTGCTGGGGGAGGCCCTCGAGATGCACGACGAAGCACTTGCCGAGTCACTTGACATCTCGAAGGCTTTTGACAGGGTGTGGCACGCTAGTCTGCTGCGCAAACTTCCTGCGAATGGTATCCCCGCTGACTTTTGTAATTGGATAGCCGATTTCCTGACAGAACGGTCGATCAGAGTAGTTATCGATGGCTGCTCCTCTGACTCAGTGGCTATCTGTCTGTTCTCTCTGCGACACTTCTCCTGCTGCACATCAATGACCTGTTGATACCTAGAATTGTTGGGTATTTTGACTACAAAAAGTTCCTTCAACCTCACTCCTACTTTCCGAGGTACATCTGTACCTGTTACCGACAGCCGTGAGCTTTATGGCATAGAGTTGTCGTCAGATCTCAACTTCGGCGCCAACATCGAACTACAGAAGTAGTAAGCCGCTTTCGTTTTGTACGCGTTTGGCGAAAAAATAAATACACGTCACGCCGCTTTTCGGTACAGTATCGCGCGTTTGCTGAAAAAATAAATACACGTGATATATTACTACACCCCCCCTCCCCCCTTGTGATATTTCGTGATTTTTTATGGACCCCTCCCCCCCCTTTCGAGCCTCACGTGATTAATGGACAGCCCCAAATATAAAATAATAAATAAAACAATAAATTAAAATAAAAATCAAACTATTTTATTCATGCTGGGCGGCGCGGCGCTCATAAACATTAAGAGTACCTATGCTGTATATACTAACAGCGCCCTTGACTTCATAAAATAAGCACGGGTAAAAGGGTACCATTGCCTAACCAGCACACCCGTTCACTTCTGAGAAACCAAATTTTTTTTTCGAGTCACAGGATAAATTGTTTCAATTTTTATAATCAGCAACCCTAATTATTTTTTTACAATATTTATTTGCACAATAGTGATGTCAACTTCATCGATATTGTGATTTTACGAGTGAGTAATGAATGAATGAAAGTAGCATACTTAAATTGATAATATGTACCTATTATGATTTAAATCTCTATCTCGCAGGGAAATTGTATAATTCCGCAGTTTACATACGGCGTCATCAGTTTAAAAAACACATACCCTATTCTTAGTTCTTTTTCTTATACTTGACGATAAACACAGCTTAGATAAATTACAGTTTGTTTTAGCAACCAGGTATTAATGATGATTTCAAATAAGAATAAGGTATGTGATTTTTAAACTGATGCGCCGTATGTAAAGTGCGGAATTATACAATTTACCTGCGATATTATACATAGAATAAAACTGTAAAGATACAGAATAAAACAGGTCAAGTCCACCTTAAATCAAATGGCCTGTATGAAGTTAGTAATGAGAGAAGAGGAAGCGAAATCACTAATTTTCGAACATTTTGTCTGTCTGTTGAGCACGCATCACGCAAAAACTACGCGACGGATTTTGAAGACATTTTGGTATGGTAATAGCTAAATGTCATTGTTAACATTTAAGTTACCTTTTTGGGGTTCCGTTCCTCGAAAGGAAAAAACGGAACCCTTATAGGATCACTTTGTTGTCCGTCTGTCCGTCTGTCAAGACCCTTTTTCTCTGAAACGCGTGGATGTATCAAGCTGAAATTTATATCAAATACTCAGGTCTACTGTCCCTTGGAGCTATGAAAAACTCAAACTTCTAAGCCAACGCAATCAAAAGATACAGCCGTTTATGCCGCAAAATTCCGCAAAATTTCGACAAAGGAAAAATTATGAAAACCGTAAATTTTTTGTTACATCATATAATCAAAATATTTTACGGAACACTCGGTGCGCGAGTCCGACTCGCACTTGGCCGGTTTTTTTATTAATATTGTAGCATTTATAGCTCCTTTTAAAAACCGGCTTGTTCAACTGCAATACTTCAAGTACTAGGAGTAAAGTATGTGGTGCCAAAAGTCTTCCGTACATAAATTAAAGCTATTGGAAGATAGAATTGCAGTATTAAAATTAGAAATGATCGGTATGTGTTAGTTCAGGCAAATATACTCTGCACCTAGGCGCTATACTTATTGTTGGTATTTATACTCTAAGCTTTGACATACCCGAAACATCTAATTTTTAATATTCAGTTTTCCTAAAGAATACAGCATAAGAAAAAAATGGGTTGATGTTTGTATTGCATAGGGTATTGCATTGTATTGTATATTTGCATAGGGAATAGGGAAATGGGCATCTTGAGCATCTACAAGAACAAGTACTATATGTCCC
The DNA here is from genome assembly GCA_927399485.1 of Calamotropha paludella. Lineage (NCBI taxonomy): Eukaryota > Metazoa > Arthropoda > Insecta > Lepidoptera > Crambidae > Calamotropha > Calamotropha paludella. The sequence continues at coordinate 22,107,382 of OV656803.1, read as the reverse complement.
GTACATTTTGAGCCGCCTAAGTTTCAAAAATTATCTAACAATAGAAGAAGATTAGTTGCCCATGCTGTGCCAACGTTATTCTTGAATGATCCTGTTAGTTTATTATATAACTAGTTATGTTTCAAATAGATATTAACATGTTATATTATAACAGTTTTAGTTTGTTACATTTAAATATATTAATTTAAGGTGAAAGAATAAGATGAAAAGGCAAAAAGTGATGTAAGCAAATCGCAAAAAAATACAAATAATCAATCGGTTTCACAAAATGTTTTAGTAGCTGCGTCAAATGCAAATCTGCCTTCCAGAAACTTATTGCCTCGGCCAGCTGCAACATCAGCTTCTAATGATACTGATTTCACGCCAAGGAAAAAAAAATGGTAAGATGTATATGCGAAAGCTCAAAAAATAAAAAAACTTCAGTCAAAAGTTCGTTATCTAAAAAAGAAAGTCGCGTATCCATATACCCTCATACGAGAGGAATGGAAAAGAGGGCTAAAACTCCCAAAACTATTCCCGTTTCATGAAAGAGGACAGTTGCATATGTTAGGGAATGGATCCAAGATAAAGAGTGGTACAGGGGCAGGAATTTATGCCAAAAGGTACAAACATTACCAAGGCGTGGGCAGGTATGCAACAGTTTTCCAAACGGAAAGATAATGCAATTATTGCCTACGTTCAGAAGAACATACAAATGAACGTCAGAAGGATGAACATTTATATTCTCAACGGCAGTCACGCGGCACTCAAGGCCTTAACAACCTATAAGATTGATTCCAAACTAGTACTGAATGCGGTCCACATCACTACATATTCCTATCCACATCACTACAATGTAATGCACTAGGCGGAAAGCGACTACGGATTCTAAGTACGACTCACCTCAAATGGGAGAAATTTATGGACATGCTCTCAGCCAGCATCATAACGCTCATCCAGGACGTATGCGTTTTGGATTTGGATGTTTTGCGTATTATTATTGAAAATTACATCTTCAAATTACAAAACTGCTGTGTTTAATAAATACATATTGCCTACTTATTCATATTGATTGTGAACTATTTAATAAATATATGTGTGTGTTATACATGTATATTAGATATGTTGATGTGTTCTGAAATAATAAATTTGTTTATCTATTAAGTTTCACTCATTTGATTTCCGATTTCGTAAAAATCTGAAACTTCCCGATATCATACGAGAAAACTAACTATATTCACTATCGCTTTGTTAAAAATATTGTTTCAGTGTTCCTCCTTTCCATTATGGTTATACGCGAAAGGTGAATTCTTGGTCCACAGTGAATTCTATATATATATATATACAAGGTTATTTTATAAACACCATCCAAATTTATATATTATATTCTTTGAAGAAAATAACGAAACAAGATTTTTTTCTTTTAATATCACTCAGTACTAAAATATTAAGTTAAGCCTACACAAAGTTATCCGAGGAAAACTACCGATTGCTGTCACAGTCACGCTACGCACGGTGTTGTAGCAGATGATTACACGACCCCCGCCCCGCCCTCCCGTATTTCATTGATACATTACAATGATTTTCATAAGTTGCAAATTTAAACGAAAAAAAAAGGAACGTCAAATTGAAGAAGAGATAAGTTGATTTGTTCTTTGATTATAACAATATTATTCGATAACACTTTTAATAAATAAAAAATGAACATAAAAGTAAACCACACCTTAGGCACTTACGTCGCATTTTTTAAAATTTAATCAACTTATGTAGAGTAATTGGTTGGAGTAAAGCAAAGGGTGTTTATTAACCACAGAATCTAAAAAAACACAGGGATCGCAAAGGCAATTCGAAAATCGCAAAAACAAACGCAGTGCCAAAACCTTAGTACCTACCTACCTAAGTTATTTTTGTCTATTTTACACGATAGGATAAAGAAATGTATAATTAATAGTTCTATATTTTTGTGAAAAATTTCACAAGTCTTAGCCGCCCTGCACACATTTTGCTTTACTCCAACAAAATAATTAATTAAAAATCCAAACAAAATACACTTACATGAAGTTTGAAAACAATCACTACCTTAAAGTGTAGGTAATTTCTCTCTAAACAGTCTTGCACGTTTATGAACATTGTCTTTTATTGTATTACTTGTTTTTTCACTTTGTCACTTCGTTAAATGCACGGATTATATTTATATTTAAGTTCTCGAGGCTTTGGGCCTTCTTCACATAAACCCGTCGTTCAATTTCGCCCTCGATTTCAATTGCAAGTGTGAACACATTTCGTTAGGTAGATAATTATGCGACGTAAATGCGTGAACGCAACATTGTACATCGCGGAAAGTCCGCGGCTGACTGATTTCATTGCGCCGATGTCGTTACAACTTGCGCGCGCAGCTCGGTGGGACGCTTCGGGCGGTCGGTCGTTCAACTGTAAGTGCCTATTTTGCCAGTAACCAGCTGTTGTAATAATTCGCTCGGACAAAATTTTTTTTTGCGGAAATTTTACCTCCCATTTTTTTTTCATAAATGAAGTGTTTGAATGATATCTTATGCCTAGAAAAAATTTGGATGGTGTTTATATAATAACCTTGTATATACAATTTGTATTTTATTGATATAGCCTTTGAAACTGACTGTTGTAGCGTGTAAAATGATCATTTAATTTTTTTTTATACATAATGTAGGAATACTAACGCAAAGTTGGTACATTCATTCATTGAACAAAACTTATTTATCGATATCGATATTCTCGTGCTATGTCATGTCACTTCTCACACAATGACATACGTGTGTTTGAATAGAACGTTAACACACTATTTTAAGCACGTGTGCGTGAATTTTAAATATGTTTGTCGTATTATGCATGTGTGCGTTTGAAAACACGCAAAAAGTTTTTGTTCCTGTGTGCTGGCATTGAGTGTGGTAGTAACCTCACCCCCCGCAAAAAATGGCAGAAAAATATGTACGAGAAATTGACTAATGGCTACTCCAGTCCTGTTTACTCTGAGTTATTACCTGATGGACATAGGCTATGTAAATAAAATATAGACTTTACCATGGAGGAATAATCACCGAAAGAAAAATTCAAAAGCTGATCACAGCCAAACCGCTGAGACTACATTGATGAAATTTGGCGCCAAAACTCACATCGTGGTCGTGACTAATGTGCCAAAAAAGTTTTGAAATCGGACACAATCTAATTGCTTCGCACAGTATTTGCAAACAGCAGCATGTATTGCAGACCTAGTTTATTGTAGACCATAGCTATATGCTAAAAGGGTTGATATAATAAAATTCATTATGTGATATATGCTCTAACGTTTTCAGTTTTTCAAACCAATCGGAATATTATCGCGATTTAAATATGTGTGAATAAGGTACGCAGGCTTTCTTGAAAAGATCGCGTCATGCGCCTTTTACTCTTTTTTACTGTTCTGTGGTTTTATCTAAAGATGGCGGATTGGCAGCTAAACTTTGAAAGCTCTTTAGATACACGCATGACTCATATAAATACTTATAGTTATGTGCGTTTTCACCCCTGTATTCCAGAAAAAACACCTTCAACTTTTTATCTTATTTGTAGCTGAGACTAATCCATCATCTTGAGACAGCTGTTTCTGTAACTTTTCTCACTGGCTACCTAAATTCGTATAACATGACTATTTTCCAACTCAAGACTCAAAACCCCATAAAATACATTTTAGAAGAACCACATAACCGGCTATTCTTAGCCATCGTGGATAATTTTACCTGAGAGTGAAATAAACTTAAAAAGATTACTTGGAGATATTTTCACTTATCGTTGTGATCGTTAAAAAAACAGTTTATATTGATGGTCATACCAGCATATCATACTGAAATGGGCAATAAAACATACATTTTCTAGAAAATAACAATTAAAACCATACGTAATATTAATCAGCGATATAATATGCTTGGTGGGCAAATGACACGAAAAAAGAACACCACGAGCCATTTAAGCAATAAAGTTACATTTATATAAAATCCATAATTTCAATAAAATGCAGTTACCTCTAAGGTTAAGCGATTTAGAATTTGACAAATCTATTATAAGAAAAGGATATACTACAAGCAAAAACACAAACATCAACTAATAAAAATGTACACTATTACGACACTTGAAACATAAAATGGATCAATATTTAATACGACAAATGACACGAATTTAACGTATTATAAGAAAAACTATATATAAAGCAGACCTATGCATTAGAGAAAGAACGTAAATTATCTTCTATTAGCATTAGCAACAAAGATTCGCAACCATTAGCCAAAAGGAATATACATTTATCTTAATATATAAAAATCCAGTGTCACAATGTATGTTCCCAGTGAACTCTTCACCAACTCAACCGATATTGATGAAAGTTGGTATTTATGTGTAATTTGGTCCAACTGAAGAAATAGGATAGTTTTTTACAAGCTTTTATTTTAATTCATAACACAGCAACGCGTTGCCGGATAAGCTAGTAATATTATATTTTATAATGATCTGCAAAAAAATACTCCTCACAAATGACAATTGACAAGACGTCACTTTGGTGATCTACTGTACGTCCAAAGACCTTTTACCTTAAAAAGGTCTTTGTGTACGCCATATACATCTACTGCGAGAACGAAACACATACTCTTTATCAATCAAATTAGCGAGAACTAACTTCACTAGTCGTTATCTCGCATGCAGTGTCCACGGATGCTGTATAGCGATCGGTTAATAGATCAATGAAAGTGCGCCTTTTTATTTTAATGTTTTTTATATCCTTTTTCTATACATCGTTCAAGTGGTTGCAAAAAAACACAACCTACGCTAAAAATCAAAATTGTAAAGCAAAATTTAATAAAAAATCTCAGTTCGATCAATCCAAATTTTTTTTTTAAGTTTTGTGTTTCAGTTTGGCACAAACTTGAAATAGAAAAAAAACTGTCTATTTATCAGGCCAGATGGCAGCACTCGCAATCAACGCGAAAATTGTGGACATATATTTAAAACAAGATTTGAACCATATTTTCTCGAAGTTTTATTAAGTGATGATTATCACACCAACCTTCACTAACTTTTCATGTGAAGATCTAGGAATACTTTTTTCGAAATGAAAATCGAAACTTTGAGGCTGTTGAATATAAAAATATTCTTCAACTCCAATCAAATATTGGAGATAAGGTACCTCAATATTTGATAAAAATAAAAATACGTGTCATCTGCGTGTATAGGCACAGACTAATAAAACTGCGGTGGTTCAAGTATTAGTAATAAGTAGGGATGTTGCGGATGCGTTTTTTTTTCACATCCGCGGATGCGGATGCGGATGCGGATTTTAAGAGGCTCACATCCGCGGAAGCGGATGCGGATGCGGATCAGTACAAAAAACTTAAGTGTTGGTTTGGTAGGGTAAAAAAGCAGTAATATTTATCCTTTATCTATACATATAAATAAAATTGGAGTGTCTGTTTGTAATATTGAAATAACCGTTTTTTACTACATGCATATGAATATATATACGGTACACAAACGAAAACCACATTTTTTACAATTTTTGTCTGTCTGTCTCTCTGTTTGTTCAGGCTAAACGCTGAAATAGCTGGACCGATTTTGACGGGAATTGGCAGATAGCTGATGTAATAAGAAGTAACTTAGGCTACTTTTATTTTAAAAAAAATAATTTACTTTGGAAAAATAAAGTTATGTTGCTATGTCAAAGTACTGTCCAGTACAGCGCGCAGCTCACGCGCATGCCACCACTGTCTATGCCGTCACGTCGGGCGCTGCCCACCACTTTTCCCACCAACGAATCAATATCACAAAGGCTGCCAATCGCGCGGGTTCAGAACGCGCCAGCGGACTATTGCTGGTTTTAATAAAAAATTTTTTTGCAAATTATAATAACTGAGCCACGGCAATGTGTGGCCGGGTCAGCTACTTTAATAATTAAGTAGTGAGTGTATTACTATTACTGATTAATTGTCTTAGTAATGAAATTTAAATATTGGAGCATTATATTTAATGATTATATTTAAAGTAGAAGTTTTCGGACTCCAGTCTGTTTCGCAAGGGTTCGCGTATTAATCCTGCGCTACTAAATAACTGTTCACTTGGAACACTGGCTGGTGGCGCTGATAAGAATTTGCGTGCTTTTTTAGGTAACAGTTTGAACTCACTTTGATTAACACTCCACCATTAAAGAGGACTCTCCTTTAAAATAATTCACTTTTTAAAACGGAAAGTAAGTAACTGCTTCTTGTGAATTGTGTCAGGGCTGACAATTTCTGGTGTAGCATCATGGTAAGATCACTAATTAAACAGGACTGACGTCCTGTACCTGAGGTCTCTAGTATTTCCGTTCTGTTTCTTTCTTGGAGAGTACTTGGAGATATTGTTCGAGAAGCCAAGATGTCTTCGGTGTTTCTGCTAATCTTTAATATATCATCTTTAATCTTTTACTCGGTCGACACTCTTCACTCGCCGGCCCCTTCCCTTTCTTTCTTGTCGCATCCGCATCCGCATCAGCTCCGCATCGATTTATATGCGGATGCGGATGCAGATGCGGATGTCTAAATCGATGCGGATGTTCCGCATATGCGGATGTTCCGCATATGCGGATGCGGATGCGAATATTCGCAACATCCCTGGTAATAAGCCTTCATGAGCAGTGACATGGCGTGGACTAACCTAGCCGTGGGCAAAGCAAGGCCCCTTTTATTCAACGTGTATTCCCAAGTTCAAAAGCAGAGGTTCGTCTATAGGATGTGCGCAACGTTAATTAAATACATGTTATGAAAGAAAGTTCCAATATATACATTGTAAAAAATAATACAATATTTTTTTCTCCTCTATCAATTAAACAGAGTCAATTCTTAATTTTTTTTCAGAACTCGTGCTAAGCCTCTTTTTGTGCGAGGTCCTGGACGAGGGGCCGCTCCGCCTTTGCCGAGCTGCGCCACTGTTCATGTGTAGCATAATTAAACTACTCGATTTAAGTAACTGTTAAACAGACACAAACCACAGAAATAAATTTAGACTATTATTAGTCGTACAGTGTTAGGTATACCTTGTAATAAACAAAAAAATAGATTTTGTACTTTGCGTGTGTGTGTGTGTGCACGTGTGTGCGTGAGTGCGTGTCTAACTGGCATAAGCTTTCACCTCAGTCGTGTGAAGAGTTATCTGTCTTTTTAAATCACTTTTTGGTAAGCCAGAAAATCTTTGAAATGTCTTTGAAAGGCGGCTTCTTATAAAAAAAATATCTAAAAAATATTGACATCAGTGTGCATAATTTACATCATTTTGCGAATATAATAGGATACAGTGCTTATTACTTTTCAGTATTTCATAAAAAATGAAGATTGTTACGAGAGTATAATTATAACGTAATATTTATTTACTGTATGGTATAAAAGCAAACAAGAACTATGTACTATCTGTATTTCTGTAAGTATACTATTTAAAAATCTCTACTGCTCTATTCTTATTTAAAAATTAGTCATTGTTTTAACGCTAACGGTTTAAAATATCTAAAATTGATGTACCTATTCGATCACATATTATATATTTTCTAAAAAGCTAATTTCAACACACTTAATGGATCGAGTCTATGTAATTCGCCGCGGCGAGGTCTCTTCCGAGAATAGATTACATATAAAAAAAGAATTACTGTCATCAGAAAACAATTTTAAATTAACTCTACCACAGTAAAGAACAGTAAAATATCTTCATACAAACGTGCCGCTCTCGGTTTGAATGTGTGCGTGCGCGCCGCGCGCCGTGTCGGCACGCGATTTCACGCACACGCTAGCATAATATATGGGGGAATAAGGTAGCGGCAGTACGGGCTGTGCCGCGCGACTGTGAGCATGCGCGTCACATGACCGCTCGCGATCGTCAACTCTCGCCGGCCACTTACCATAATATTAATTATTACGAGTATCATGACTTCAAAAAGGGGAAAAATATATTGTAGTGTTTTCGGGTGCCTCAATAACGATTTCGCAAACAAATATTCAATCATAATATGCTTTTTATTACATAAATTTAGATCAAGTGCTGCTTGTTCGAAAATATTAACTAAAAGTAAAAGTCACAACCCTGGGGATCAACGCAAGAGTAGGCTAATAACTCGGCGGGCGGCCTCAGATAACCTACTGTTCTGTACTGTGACTCTACTTACCAGTTGAAGAAATCGGTGCTTACAAAACAGCAGTTCTGACTTTAAATACTGAATTGTTTAAAAGTGGTACAAGTTAAAACAAACTTTGACAACTTTTTAAACACCTATCTGTTCTCTTTTTTGTAACGAGTGCACTTCAATACAATATTTGATCTTTTAGAAGTGGTAATTTCGTGATTAAATTTTGTTTCGTGCTAAATCTAAATCTTTAATATATTTTTATGGCGTGAATAAACTTACAAGCTTGCAAGAAAACAGGCAGGTATTTTCATGCTCATACTGTATATTGAATAAATTATAAAACGAACAATTGAGATCTCTTCTATCTATTTTATTAATCTTTTAGGTATTTCATTTCATACAATTTGTTATTCAATGTTAATCTTAAAACATTTTGATAATAAGTGTAGTCAGTAGAGGATTTTGGAGGGGGCTTGATCTTAATAAGAGAGGTTTACGCATAGCTATTTTGTCGTAAACTGATAACGCTTTTATTGCCATAATCATCAAATAAATCAAATAAAAAGTTTAATTAGTGAAATACAAACTTTAATTCGAGATTTGGCTCGTGTGGGTTCAAATGCTTCAGGAGTGGGGTGGCCTGTGCTCTATAGTAATGGTACGGTTTAGACCAAAGACATGTTGTTATTAGATGAATTCATTTAGTTTGATATGTAACTAACAGATCACGGCCGAAATTATGTACTAAAACAATACATAACAATTTTTAGAGATTCCTAGCAACAAAATACAAAGAACATTTTTCTAAAAAAAAAATCAGTCACATCTCACCCACAACTTTAACAATGTTTTCTAAAAAAAAAAACAATGTTTAATTAAGTACATAATTATCTAATGAAAATTTTATTTTTATATATTTGACTTATACACCTCCAGTTTTATAGGTTTTACGAAAATAATGTTAAAGTGCGAAGTGGTATTTTTACACTTCTTCATTCAGTGTCTACATATTGCGAATATTTATATATACATTATACATGATCCTACTTTATAAATTACATTACTTCTATCGGGTTACAAATGAAGCTTGGAAAATAACATGGAAGTAACTGTATTCTGTCATACAATAATTTGCAATGAAGTTCAATAAGTGTAATGAAATTTGCCCAGATCTTAATAAGTAATCAGTAATGTTTTACGGATCGACATCATATCAACTTACCACAAACCGTCAATTTCAACCGACGTTGTGTACCCACAAAATTTTTCAAGAAACATTGGCAAACACTTTAAAAGTCATATATCAGAAAGAACTACTCATTAAATCCAAATTGATCGCTCCATTTGAATGACAATTCGCTGTAACGCCTTACGTTTTTAAACAATTTTTAAGCTTTGCTAGAATTACTCGGTGAATTTTTTTGTAACAAGCTGAATAGGATTTTAACTATTTTCCTTCCGCATAGTAATTCGTCTTAATATCTATTTTCATAATATTGTTAAGTAATCACTACATTACAATGTATGTTTTATATGTTACCAATAGAAAAATAAGTATCTATGTATTTTAACAACCATTTGCAGTAATGGCACAGTTAGCAACGAAAATTTATCCGCAATGTAAGGTACTTGGTGAAATAATTTGCTATTATATATATTTATAATAGACATATTTGTGTGATTTACAAATATTTAGATTTAAGAAAAGACTAAGATTTGATCTGGTTGTTCGCTTTTAGACAACCTCTTCTGTAAAGATACAGTATTCTTACTACGGATAAATAATCATTGTTTGTTACTTACACTTAAATCTGCATTTGTAAATAACATATTATTCTATAACTTGTTTCAACAGATGTTTATTTCAAAAAGTTTATTCTCTATTCAATCGTAGATAACGGAAAGCATTTTGATAAGGCCTTCCGATTTGAGACCACTACATATTTCAAACTGACTTTGCAGTTTATATATTTTTATTGGAATTGAAACCAATATCATAATAAAAAAAATCACAGTCACAAACTGTAAAACTTAGTCAATCTTACTGTTTTGGCATTTTTCGATTTTTAAAGATCGACAGAATATGAAAAATATATAACAAAACTCGTACATTTTGCTACAAGGGTCATCACAAAAACTAGATAATAGCGTTAATATGTACTAATGTACTTCATAAAAAATGTTTAAAGGGTAAACAATCTTTTGTTGTCTTCTTTATGTATAAAATATTTAAATTTAAAAACAAAATGATTCACTTAGTAAATAACTTTCAAACTAGTACACGTGAAGTTTCAAGTGTCATTGAAAATTTAAATTGAAGAGAATGATCAAGATTATTTACCTTATGAAAATTATGAACAACAATCAAATATGGGTGTGTGTATTATGATACTAACGAGTTTCAATGGAATAGATTACAATTGTTACTGAACAATGATAACATACAAAAATTACACTTATAACATTTAAAAAATAATAAAATTATATAAAAATACCTCTCATGTTTTAAGTAAATAAAAATACTTCATGTTTTCGAGAGGTTAATTATAACATATGTGTTTGATAATTGTTAAAACTTCACAAACCTTTGGCACCGTCCCTTATAAAGTCACAATAAATTTTATTGTGTAAATAATTGTAGGAAGAAGCCCTTATTATGTATTATCGGGCTACATAATATAAATATTTATTTGCTATTATAACTACATAATTCACTGTAAACACGAGTATACCTTACAATATGTTGATATACTAATAGCTATTTCTTTCATTAGATCAAGACAGGCAACAGTCGCTTAATCACTAGCCAACCAAATGCTAAGAAACACTACTGTAGTTGTAAATTTTAAGGTATTCCAATCCTTTGAACAATGTGACTTCGTACAAAATGTATGCAAGCGACTTCCTATTTTCCCGGAAAATGGAAAACATGAACAGTCCGCATTGTGTTGAAAAGATCCGTAAAATTTTGTCACAAATATATGATATAACTCTTATCATATTATTTTTGCCAAATGTTACATAAATGAATTAGTAAGTACATTACAAGTCTTTCGGTTGAAATAGCCAATATCGCTATAGATCTGGTTAAATATATAATAATTCTACACTGAAATAATAAAATAACGTAGTTAAGAAGTGGACTCCGAAATAAAAGATAAAAACTTTAACGTCCCACCGCGTTTCAACATTTAAGTCCAAAGACTTTAAAAGAAACTGATTGTAATAAAAATGTTCTTGTGAAAATACACAAGTTTTAGAAAATTAGTACAAATCATTTTGGATAAGATTTTAAATGAGTAAATAAGAAAAAAATTCAGGTTTCAAAAATAACTAAATATTTCGAAAATGTTTTCAAAAGTAATGTATCTTACAAAAGTGCATTAAATATAATAAGAATAAGTTTCTTTATTCTAAAATATTTGGATTTGAAAGTTTCTACGAAATATTATGCGCGTTAACGTTTTTACGTTAATACTAAAATCTATATTAAGTATGCACCGCTATGTACAGCTACTACGATGCGCACATTATCACACTATGAAAATCTTTGGTTTGCGTCGCGTAACAAGTATTGAATTAAAAACAGAAGCAAAAGCTACTTACTATGGTAAAAAAGTTAATAATAACAAGTCAAGATAACGTTTTATTATTCGCATTCAAACATCCAGTATGTATATAAATGAGCAAAATTAGCTTATAGCAAAATAATTTCGCTTTTTTTATAACTATAGGATATAATAAAACTGAATACTGAAGCATTGCATTTCATTGAACCCTGAAATCATTCTATGGACAGCTATACTATACGGAGACATATGTTGAAAGCAAGGACAAAAACCCCTGAGCCAAGATTATCTGGTGCTTTACCGAAGATATTCCGGACTTCAGCCCGTATACGATTAGTATGTCTGTCAAGCAACTGAAGAATAAAGCGAAGTGGATAATGACAAAATCACAACAAAACAATTTAAGAGCGAGTCGTAAACCAATACTCAAAGACCTCCATGAGCGTCTCCTGAATAAGAGCTCAAATCGCGTACAACAACGGCGTGAGGCAGGACAATGTTATCCCTCCGAAGACACTGTTTACACTAGAAACTTTTTGAAGCTGTTGAATCGAATGGCTACGGCATTAACTTTAGTGGCGAAAACCTAGCACATCTTCAGTTTGGCGATAATCATCTTCAGTTCTAATAGACATGACCTTGGAAGACCTGAAGACAATGCTTGAAGACCTAAGCAGTACTTCCCAAGGAGCAGGTCTTAAGATAAACCTTGACAACACAAAAATCATGTCGATGCCCGTGTTGTATCGGTTCCAGTCCATATTAGGTACATTATACTTGAAATTGTTATTTATTTTGTATTCCTAGGCTATAGAGTTCAGTTATGAAAATCCAACTTGACTGAAAAAACTGACCCCGCGTGATGGGATGAGCCGAGGCAGAAGAAGAAACACTTAAGTGTCTATGAGTGTTAACTATGCTTTCATAAACTATATAACTCTATGATAATATGCGCACATATTATATATAATATTATATATATATAATATTTCAAAGGCTTCACAAAATGTAACATGTAACATAGGTCAGATAATAAACTTAATGTGCAAGTCTTATTTAAATTGCTAAGTTTTATAATCCGTTATGTATTGGAAGACTGAATACATATTATGATGATACTAAAAAATAATTATATGTATGAGTTCCTAATTTCCTTTGACCTAATTTCCATTTTTGATACCCGTATCTTTATAAATACTTCTTCTTAATTTAATTAACCATATAATGCTATGTAAAAGAAATATCTATTGCAGTACCAATAAATAATGATGCCCGTATTTGAGCTTATACAAATCTATCACGTAAAACGGCAATTTGTTAAGGACCTCATTTTTAGTGATATTAATTACACGTATCTATCATATTAGGTCTGGGAAGAGCCGTAGGTGCCCGGTGGTGGTCTGTAATCATCTGGTAGCGCTGCCACTTGCTTCTTGGTGAAAGCATACTTCCTGAGGCCTATATTCTTCAGAGTATTTTCTCGGCGACAGCCCTCACTGCAATCATTAGTTTAATATGTTTATCGGGTGGTACGTCGAAATGGTGCAGTATTTCTATACTTCTAAATTTAAAAAAAATAGTGCGTTCTTACGTTATAACTACGTTCTTATAAAGCAGTTTTTAATACAAAACACTGAACTATATATTCAATATCATAAAATTAACATATCTTTATCCGTGACTCATTTTGATATACCGCCTTTATACATACAACGTATATTGGAGGACGCTTGCGCCCTCAGCGATACTAAAGATCCAACTGGACTCGTTGTGTATAAATTAAGCCAATAATATTAAGCCAAATGAAAAAAAACGCTGTGTACCGTTAAACTTCAACTAAATATTTTGTACTCAAACAATACCTTCGCATGATATTCAGAGCTTTCTGTATCTCATGTTCGGCTAAGTGATACTCGCTCGCGAGTATAGAACACTGTTCTAATGTAACTGCCATTCCCGTCCTGTCTTTAGCGCTCTTGCATGATGTGAATCTATGAAGACACGGAAAATAATGCTATTAGTACAAAATTCTAGAATTGCCATCACGTTGAATTGTACAACCATATGTTGCATCGGTAACGATGACTAAAAATCACATCAGGCGGAATGCCTACTGTATAAAAATATACTGCTATATTTAGAGCATTACGATTACGATTTTACGACCTCATTGGTCCCAAACCGAGTCGATTTAGAAAAAAAAAATCTTTATTGGCTTGTATACAGGTGCTGTGGCACTACTGTTGATACTGATTTCCATAACACAAGGGAATTAGCTACGTAACTTAGGGTCCAATGTGATGGTATGGGTATGTGATGTTGTCTGATATATATTATTTAAATTAATATTAAATACATATTGTGTGGCACTAATCAAAACATTCGATGGATCTCTACTTGAAATTACTGCCAACTGACCTACAATTTAGTAGTTGATGCGTATAAATCATTCATATTATGGTGTTCGATAGGGTTCGATCAAGACGCCACGTCCTTTATCTATCTCAAAAGAAAAAAATATGAGTGCTGTACTTAGTTTGAAAATATTTTATTTAATTATTTATGGCATTAGTAGATGCAATTTGGTAACGGCGTGATTTCACAAATGCTTCTCATGAGTTGTTTTATATCTCACCTGATACCGTTCATAAGACGTGTCGCCAGAGCGGCCAAATGTAACACTTCCACGTTCTTTGCTACTTTCTTATGCACCGCTATTTTTAGATTTTCCATCACTTCTTCCAAAGGTTTGGTTCTTGAAGATGCTGGTGGTAAAATGTCATCTTTAGTAAATCGTAAAAAATCTTGTCCGTTACTAAATATTTATTTCATAAGCTTTTCTATTAATGATGATTTGATTTCCGTTGCAATATAATAATAGTTATGCTACCGACTTTTAACTTTTATATAGCTGCCTAAACACGTAAACATAAACTCACCTCTACTAGCAGCAAGGTGGTCAGTTGGGAACACCTTACCATACTTCTGGCAATACTTGCTCATTCTATCCAAGTTGTCGCTGTTGGAATGATACTGTGGCGTCGTTTCACCCAATGCTTCAGCTAACGACGCCTTTTCGTTGATACCAACATTGAAAAACACTGCTGTTATCGTGAAAGTTAAGTGCTGAAATAAATTATTTTATTTATCTTATCTGTGTAAATTAATATTTTATATATATGTAGTGTAGATAACCAGTAAAGTTACGTGCCGCATGTACTGTAGGCGTCTAAACATATGAAACAACATCGTATTTGGGTTGAAATGTTTACAGCATTGTACGAAATAGTTAAAATCACCATTTGACACCATATATTGCACATTAAACTTTAGCAAAGAGATCCTATACCATTCGTACTAGGTAATCTGTATTGAAGTCAATATTTGCACAAGTGCAGATTACAATAATAACAAGAATAAAGCGTTGATAATGGTTTAATACCTCTCTCTTTTACATGCCTAACTATTCAAGTCAAAATAAAGACTCAAAACAAAATATCCTTACCTCCTTCATCGTAAACTTCGTGTAGAGCGAATCAGATATCGGTATATGAACGACCAAGGAACCTCTTCTGCCAGTTACTTGTGGAATGACGGAGTTACTGCGTTATAATAACATGATCATGTTACAAAGTATGATAGGACGAAAAGAACTTTTATAAATTATTTGAATAACCTTTAATGGCATATTCGCCTCTATTTAACTGGCCTTATTCAGTTTATTAACTGAATGCCTATTGGCTTGTAAATATCCGAAAAGTGAATAAAGGGGTTGGTTATATACCAAATGAACCCATGTAGCGTTTTAAGGGAAGTGAATATATACCATTACTTAGTTCTTATTTAGAATATAGTTTTCTAACGATTTCTGTGAATTAATATTCAGCTTTAGTATCACCAGTGAATCATAAAAACGGTTTCAATACGCTGAAATTACCAAATGAGACAACATGTGATTAAATATACAGAATTCTGTGATGCTTGGGATATATAAGAAATCCCAGTGACAGTGTTTGACCGCAATGAATTTCGAAACTACTCAACCGATTATTTCTTTTTCATTTTGCTGGATTTGCTCCCACTTAGGTCTTAGGATAGGTTACTTTTTAATTTATAACACAGCAACGTGTGGCCGGCTTAGCTAATAATTAATAAATATGAAATTTCCAAACTTTTCATAGACTTTGCGTTGTTATCGTTTCTTTGTCCGTATTTAACAAATTATTCCTATAAGTTACTGATATCTATTTCTTCAAATTGTGAAGTAGCAGTAGAAAACTTACCTATGACCCATTTTCGTAAGTGTAAAGACGACTGTTTGCAAATCTTCCACTGCGACAACCATATCGCCCCACATGGCTTTTTCCGTTGAATACAGACTTAGTAGACCCTCGAACTCACAGAGGGGACCAAGACCGCTACTAAGCAGCTTGACAATAACATCTGCAGGAGTCGAGCACAACCAACAGAGGAGACCCGTCGATACTGTCGCCAACTGCAATGTCAAATATAATTATTACTTTCTATGATGCCATGGAGAAGGGGAATACCTATAAATATTTTTGTGCCGACCGGTTGGTGAAATCTATACTACGTATTTTGACGGTTATTTAATTCATAGTACTAGCTCTGCTTACTTTTTTACCACCATTATAAGAATAATTGGTTGCTTTCCCGTATGTGGTATCCGCTAGTAGTATGTCCCATCATCAAGTAGGGCGCAAGTTAGTCAATGTAGTTCTCTAACTAAGCGAATTAAATAGGTATACCCTGTCTCAAACCAATTTGATAAAAATGTAAACAAAGACGCCATTTTCGCGACCATAGACTACTGAGTGATGTGGTAAAAGTAAAACCATTTATGATTCGATTAACTAATTGATTGCTTCGATTAAATTAATTGAACACTATTATGTTGGAGCTTCGCGTTAGCGTAGTTTGTTTTATTCCGAGTGTCGGATAACGAGCATTTGTTCTCAAGCCTCGAAAGATGGTGCTGTTCTTCGTGATTATAGAAAAATGAAATGCTTAGATTGAACCGAGTAAAAATGACTTATATTTTTTTAAATTTCACGTAAGAAATCAATCTTTGAAGAAAAATGGTATGTAGCTAGATTTTTAAAAAAATAAATATATTTAGTATTAAAGTAAGACAAATTTAAAATTGACTTCTTAGGTTTTGACGCGTATAACTCATTGAAATGAAACACTTATGGATAAATAAACGCGTTATTTATTTTCACACAAAGAAACAATTAGTCACCCCGCAACCACGGCACCTGCAAAGGTGTTAAAACTTCGGGAAACTAAATAAACCACCTAAAATTAAATCACTGACTCTGAACTCGACTTTGTTGTGTAAATAAATAACGCGTTTATTATCTGTAAGTGTTTCATTTCAATAGACAAATTTAACTGACTTACATTGTGACTTGGATCGTGTTTTTTCTGGAGCAACGACATTTTGCTACGATAACTGGACTTTGAGATCAACTCCGATTTATATTTGTTGTACAAGGTATGTAACTGTAATATTATCTTTAATGTACCTAAGTGAACTTCATCTCATTTGAAAGTAATTCGACGGCCGCCACTTAAGGGTTCACTGGAGGTATTTTTTCCCTTATAAAATGTAGAATATGTGTAAAAGAAAGAAAATTATATCAAAACTAAAAAGCCATTTCCGCATATTTAAAAACATATTCAAATGAGAACAGATGTTTAAATGATTTATCTTTATTTTAAGCATTGAACACGGATAACCCTGGTCCGTCATCCTCTTCTTCGTTTTTGTCTTCGCCTATGAAAAAACGACCGAGAACTAGTCGCTTGACAGCAAATGAAAAGACCATAACACTGAATATTTACAAGTTTGTTGAAAAATCGATGACAACTTATCCATATAAGTCTGATATAATAAAAAAAAACTGCGGAGATAATGGGAACTTCTCAAAGCACCATATCTAAAATATACATTATAACAATAAGTATTTAATTACGATAAACATTTAACTACAATAGGTACATAAAAACAGTAAAACACATAAAACATACTATTTATTTGCATGCATTGATATCGAATGGCAGCTTGTCGATATCGATATTGATAACTAATTTTAAGACTAAACTGTTCTGATTGTTTGTAATTTTATGGAGTTAAATTTATCAAATAAATTTCAAACGAAGGTCAGGTTAAGTTTACAGTGGTTTGATTCGATTGACTGTTGTTTCAGTTTAACATATAATTATTGCTGTTGTTTCAGTTTAACATATAATTGTGAGGAAGGATTGCATTACTGACAATAATTTGTCACAGTCACACTAAAATATATATTTCCAATGGTATACTAGGTGCATTCCAACGTTTTATGACAGTGATTCTTTAGTTTAGACTTCAATGATGTCAAAGAAATCCGCAGGTAGTTGATTAATCATCCGTACCGAATATACAAAAAACGGTCTCACTACTTATGATTATGACAAACGTTATTATTATTTTAAATGAAATACCGGTAATTATCAATTTAAAAAAAAACCGGTAAATTTTTAGGCCTACCTAGGATTTATAAAAATTGTGAAACTATATAATTATTGCTTTAACTCTCACTAGAATAATTTTACTTAAGGTTAGCCAGCCCTAACTTACCCGAGACTATATATTTTGAAATATTTGAGATTTTTGTGATATTTTTAGCAGTAAAGCCAACAAATGATATTTTATCTCCAATAACATGACAAGAAGCTGAGAATTACGTCCCGTCAGCTGTTTGCCAACACTGACGAATTCGTTGTTCGGATCGCCTTATTATCAGTTATCATCACTCACAGATATAATTATCAAGTATTTATCTTTACCATACATCCATGACTAATTACATATTCATTACATTACCTATGCGTATTCGATTCATAATCGATTCAATTGAAGTAATCAATGAATTGAGAGATACTCTTTTATGGTCAAACACTAAAACACTAACACTATGTCAAACACTATGCGAACACAGATTAGACAATTTTTTTCATTGGATTAATAAAACTATGATCTTTGAAAGAAACTAGTGAGATACATGTTGAAACCTTGTTATTACTTATGAATGTGTTTTTATATCCATTTAGTGGCCGAAAGTGTGAGTATTTTCAATGAAACTGGTTTGTTTACATTTTTATTAAATTGGTTTGAGACAAGGTATAATAATATTAACATACGCACTCAATCTATAATCTATGAACACAAATTTGTTGTTTGTGTGTTTGGCTGTCCGCTTCGTTTTCCCACTCTTTTTCCATTGTATCAATAACGTTACCATAGCAACGCGTTATCGGGTCAGCTAGTAAATAAATCTAACAACAAAACGTCAGTCCGTCCCGTCAACGCCGCACTCAAGCATTTCATTCTACGCAGTTGTGATTTAGTGTATAATTTTTAGTGTTTTATTATTATCTTTCCAAAAATCTAATTTAAAGATATATTATATATTGTATATTATATTAAAAAAATTTTTTTTTTTTTTTTTTTTTTTTTTTGCCTGTAAAGTCGGTTTTACGGGCGAAGATTTTACGTGACAACGTCTTTTTCTCGGTAGAATATTTATTGATATGAATATAATTAAATTGCACAATGCGCGCGGCAGACCGATCATAGTTGAGTGGGAGAGAGACGCAAGGCATTCGGCGGGCCTCTCTCTCGTTCGGTGACTCATCGTAACGTTACCGAGCGTTACACTTTTTCATAAGTGACTCCCAGCCGCAACCTAATTTAAGACGTTGTCACGTCAATAACTTGTACCAAGGTACATTTTTGGCCCGAAAAGAAAGGTCTCCTTTCGGAAAACGTACAACAATATTATACATACTAAATAAAGTTTAGAATACATAAATCAGTATATTCAGACTGTGACTCGGGAATCAATTCTATAAGGCTTTGAACCCGATATTTAATGAATAGCTATTTTAATTGTATCAACGTTTGTATAAAAAAAAATATTAAACATATATAACAATGGTAAACTTATCCTCTGAATAGTTAGAGTTATTGGGTGAAACGAGCTTTCGGCGAAGAGTTATTATTTAAGTTTTTTTTTATTTTATAATTCATTTTTTACATTTGATTTATTTTTATGGTTTCTCAAACTAATAGATATAAAACATGGGCGGGTTGATCTATGGGTCTATCGAAGTTTTTAATATTTGCATGAAAACCGAAAGGATTATAAGAAATTTACTACGTGTAAGTGGTGGAAAGTACATGAAAAAAATTTATGAGTAAAATTACATATGTGTATTAGTTTTAAAATTATTCATAGAATCTTTTGCTGACGTGAGATTACATTATATATGCACAGGAGAAACTGCTGAAATAAAAATAAACCCAAGCGTCAACTTTATAATAAACTCAACCTATTTAAAGGTTTAATAGCACTAATGACATTGTTGTATAATCACATAATTACGTCGGCTTTTTGTTCTTATATTATTTTTCCTATATTATAAAACCTCTTTAAGTGATTCCATTCTTGTTTTCATTAAATAGCCTGATTATTTATTTATTGATTCATGCACCTTCATACATGCTGACTTACAGATAAAATCAATATGCCGCCTGCAATAAAATAAGATAACGTCAAGAAATATAATTATAAATCACACCAACCCCATACCCTCTATCCTTACTCATACTAAGGGTATAAAGAAGGTACTTGTAATTTCAAAATATTTGATTATCTGCTAAACTTATTGTAATAAGTCTGTACTTTTACCAATATAAAAAGTACGTAACTCATTTAGCAGTTTTCTAACTATTATACGGAAAAACGTATTATTTTCATTTCGTTATATTTTAGCAATGTAAGTAATCTTACAAAAAAATATTATTTGGTTCAAAGCGCGACTCCATAGTACTCACCCTGTTCGGAGCACTAAATTCTTAGCATAACAAGTTCCAAACGGCCTAAAAAAATTGTAGCACTGTTTCTCTATATTTCTTGAACAATAAAGTTTAATTTAGTAAGAATTATTATAGTACATGTTTTAAAAACGTTCTGATGAAGATTTGAATTTCTTTCGCTTTTTATCAGTCATGACTTAAATCTTAGATAAATGTTTACACAAAGATGACTGAGCTTGATTAGTTGCAGATAAGGTATAATTTACGTTGAAGCTCAAAGCTAAGGATAATTTTATCTCTTTTTAACGGCATTGTCAGTCGATGCTATATTTTTGATATTATGTTTTAGTTCGCATGGCGTTATCTAGTGGTACTGTTGATGGAAGGACCATTGCCATTTATTATGACCATATTCACTTACCGCCTGAGAGAAGCACGTATCTCTCCTGGTTTGCAGCGCTGCGTGTTCGATAGTATAGTGTGGCGCTTCAAAGCGAAGTCGTAGGGCTGCATGTGATACGCGCAACCATCGGGCAGTTTCCTCAGCAGCACGACGGACTAACTCCGTATGCTGCTTTATGCTGGCCAAGTCGTCGTCTGTCGGGGAGCCTAGCCACAAAGAAATATAGTACAAAATATTTTTATATTCAAAAGTGATATATAGTATGAAGTTTGAAAATATCAAAAGTAAACCTTTTGCATAATAACTAAAATCATAAAGGTACTAATACATAAAGCAGTTAATATTTACCACCATTCTCTACATAGCATGTCAAGAGATCCACTAAAGATGCCAATGTGCCCTCAATATTGGTACCGACAGACTTCAAAAATGCCCGATTAGTCTCCCTAATCACCGGGTCCAAATGACCAATGCTGGAGAGGGTCAAAGATTCCATTCTCGGCACTGAGTTCTGGGAAAAAAGTATGAACATACAAGTTGACTGCTAAATGTATTATAATTTACATATAAATAAACAACAAACAACTGTTTTCTTTTGCGTGAAACAACCGCTAATTAGCCTATAATAGTCAAAAAGTTTTCATACACCAATATTATGTCTCATCTGCGGGTAATTAAACAGTGACTATTGCGTTTAATTTAAACGTTTTGTATTCAACCTTATGTCCTTAGAATTACTATCATAAAATTTAAACTCAAACGAGATAGCGACGTTCACATTACACATTTCAAAACTTCCACTTAGGCCTATGATTAAGAGAGCAAGGATTTTTCCTTACATTCATATTGATAATGATGTGTTTCAAAATCGGTATATTCGAGTAACAAGGAACAGTATAATAATAGATTTGCATCCACTTATTCAAATTATTTTTTAAGGATATAGTAAATGTGTTTATTTTCATATTTTGTGTAATCCTTACTTTTATGACTTTTTAACAGACGTGTTTATCCAAAGCGGGGTAATATGATGTGACGGAAGTCGCGCGCGAACGTCGCTGCACCTAACTGCGATTGGTGCCATCGTTAGTTTTTCGGTAATTATGTGTAGACGTATTTTATTTTGGTTTTATTAACAGTTGTTGCAGGTCAATTTAATGAATATTTACAGTCTATGCGTGTTGACTAATACGTCGTGGACGCGACGTCGGGAGGGAGCGTTGGCCACTGTAATGAGCTACTGTACTGTTGTAACGCTTAATCATATTCCTGCAGTGTTCCTAACCATAGGTAAAGATTTTCAGTTCAGACAGTTCAATACTTAGTAGATGGAAGGTGTTGATACCCTCAGAGGGTTCGCACGAAATTAATTGAAACAGTAATAAAAGGTCTTTTTTTACTTTATATCAATAATTGAGATTGTACCCAATAAAATTATTTGCATAAGCTCGATATCAACATTTGAATACATCCAGGGTAAATATTTATATTATATACTCATAAAAATTACACTAACACTTATTACATAAATGTCAAGTCGTCAAGTTCGTCAAGTTGACCTGCTTAGGTATGGGCCACGCATTCTGCCCTGCCGCGCTTACGTAACTGGCGACTAGGACCTAAAAGGACGCGTACTAATTTCCACTCACAATGTTGTTTTAAATAAAAACCATTTGGGTGAAGTACGTCAGTGTCACTTTAGGGATATTACTAACCTATCGTTGTTAATTACTTATCGCTTATCGCCTTTATTACGCCGACTAAAAAATAAATATTGGTAGTTGTTTAGTAGGTGGGCAATATATAATGTTGACTGTCATCTAGAGCCAGGGCGAAAGAACTTCGCATGTTTGTTTTTTTAAAGGTATTTCTGTTCGAGAACGAGAAATAATAAAGTATTTTTATAAACTGACCTAAAGTAGGCATAGCTTTAAGAAAAGATTTGATGTGTATTTAAAATTGCATTTTTTCAATGAAAGCAACTATATGGGAAATCTCGAAAAGGAAAATTTCATTTCGTTTCCGAATTACATGAAACTATTTTAGATCCAAGAAGAGCTCGTTTAAAATAATAGATGTAAATTCTATATATTTATTGGTAAAAGGAAATCTCGCACTTCGCACTGGTGTTTATCTTATCTTATATATTTATTAATTATCACAGCGCTACAGCAAATATGACACACAAAGTATCATTTTCTTAATCATACATGAAATTATTAGATGCCAAGCTATACGTTAGACATTCGCAGTGTGTTTATTACGACGAGTACTTATACCATCCAAATAACAAGTTAGATAGCACTGAGGTTACCACTATTCTAATGAGGTTAAGCAATTTTCGCAATGGCCGCTAGTAGGGTGGGCGAATGAAATTTACTATGTTAAGCTCATGAATGATTCAAGTGGTATTTTAAACCAGTAAATCCTGGCTGCATCTGCAGCCGTTTACACCCAACAATCCACCGTGAACACAATGGCCAGTCATGGGCCTTTCTCTATCATCCGCAGGAGAGGCTGGTTGGTACATTTGTGACAATAATCACAGGCTGATGGTGATGAAATAAGCTATTTAAATTTGTTACCCTAAAGCTTACTACTTAACTATTTGACTTTTTATTGAATTATTTTACTGTTATTATTTTTGCGATTATTAATAATGATATATCAGTCTTTATAAATATTGTCATTGGTCTCCCCTAAATTGGAGAAGCACGAGAATTGTAACCACTTCTTTTAATTTTAAGCATGTACTGTGCAATATCTGTTGTAGATCCTTAAATAAATAAATTATAAATAAATAACAAATGGAATCAAAGTTCAAGGCGCCAGCTGAGCCTCTTATTGAATTTAGAGCAAGATATTTCGACACAAATTGCGAAAACAAATAATCAAATCGCAGTAAGGAAGATTCCGCAGCCCTTAATGCTACTAGCCACAACCAATTACACAATGCCCTGTATCTTATCATCTTTTTTCTACAAAAATATGATTTGATTCGGGTTAAAAGTAAAACAAAAGTATTTTTATAGAAAACTGAAATAAATTCAAAAAGAGTCAATCCATCACCTAATTCTCATTTGTTTTGGACAGAAAAATACGAAATCAGGATCTTTATATAACTAGGTTGCAGTCGCTAAGCATAAAGATTCGCTAGCACTATATATTGGAACGAAGCGTTATATTAAAAAAATAGAAAAACAATAAAATTATGTTTAGTAAATTTTCCATAATTCCATAAGAATGAAAACTTTCAAAAAGCGCACGCTTTTTGTTTTAATGGGAAATCCCATAGAGCTTATGTTTTTTGGTCATAACTTTCGAATTTCAAAATTCGGGCTCTGTCACAATCTGGTCTTAAATGTGTTGATTCGATCCGATCGAAATCGGGTAAGAACCCGGAAGTTACTGCGTAACAGACATTGCGTCATTGAGGCTGATCATGGTCATGGAAGCTCTGTTCCAATAATTGTGTTAATTTATTATTATATATTATTTTATAGCACTCAACAAATATACGAATCAAGGTATTAAAATTTTAAGCTCTGCAAAAAAAATTGATTTGATAGGTAAATTAGTTTTTTTTGGTACTGATATGATACAATGTTGTATGTTAAAATTATGATGACATTATGTCGC
Organism: Calamotropha paludella; assembly: GCA_927399485.1. NCBI lineage: Eukaryota > Metazoa > Arthropoda > Insecta > Lepidoptera > Crambidae > Calamotropha > Calamotropha paludella. Next base: position 22,082,759 of record OV656803.1, on the reverse strand, counting down.
AAAAAATGTATGCTGTAAATATATGTCATTAAACACACATAATGGCTACTTATGACTATGAACTACTGTTTAAATTACATATTTCCTTATTGGACAATAGCACCTGAAAATCATATGATAAGAAACTCGTCAGGGCAGGGATGTATTTTATGATACTATTTATGATACATACATACTTTAGGATACATTTAGAATGTTTATTACCATTAAGTAACATAACAATAAGAAACACTGCCTAATGGCAGGAATTCAGTTAGGTAGTGTTCTAGTTGTAAAATAACATAAAAAAGAATATGCCATTGTTTAAAACCACCATCAAAGATCGTTTAATATCTTAATATTGCAAACTCTTACGTTTGCCGCTTATTTTGAATACAATACTTGAATTATACTCACAATATTCAAATTCAATGATGTGAGGTAAATATTCGCCTGGCAATTTTATCTAATAGTAGAAAATTCAGTAAAATAAATCGTTGAATAAAAATGTGCCATTATTTGATTAAAAATATCAACCACCAAGCATAATGAAACAAACATAAGCTTTTCCTTAAAAAAAATCTATATAAATTATAGTACTACGCAATTTCATCGTTCATTTAACTGCGCTTATTATCAATTTGCTAAAATAGTATTTCACATTGAGCAGGGCATTGAGCAGATCGCATAATCGTAAAAAATATTAATCGTCATATAAGTCGCTTAAAAGCACACAGATAAAAAATTAAATTAAGTATCTCTACGGTTTTTATATTTTGATGATTAGTAAACATTTTAATGAGTTGAAATAAAACGCAATAAGCTATGCTGTTTCGTACAGCAAAAACTCACTGAAGATTAAAGTAAACCTAACAAAATATTATAAACTCATTTGCAAAAAAAACGGGCACCTAAGCAATGAACCATTTTAAATGTTAATATTGCTTTGTTTGATAATTATAAGTAGTTTTATCCTCACAATTTGGTAAATTAATAAGAATATAATCGTTTTCATCAGTATTTCATAAAATTTTGATACAATTTATGGGAAATAATGCTAAACCTCACTAGTAGTGTATGTTCGCTAGTAGTGCATATGCTCATGAAGTAAAAATAAAAAAGTTTTTTTTGTTTGTTTTTCTTTAATAAAGTAAAAGCAGATAAATGTTTAGTATCGAGTGTGACCCCCTCTAGCTAAAATCACAGCTTGAATTCGTCTGGGCATGCTAGCGAGTATATCCCGGATACTTGCTTGCGGAATACGTTCCCCCTCCGCAGTAATCACATTCTTCAGCTCTCTGATGGTCTGCGGAGCCGGTTGTACTGATCTCACACGCCGTTTCAGAACGTCCCAGACATGCTCTATGGGATTGAGGTCGGGACTTCGAGCTGGCCAATCCAAACGACGAATGCCGACCTCTTGCACATACGCTTTAACATCGCGAGATCGGTGGGCGCGAGCATTGTTGTCCATAAAAATCGAGTCTTCACCTAGAGCGGCCAATGCGGGTTGTGCATGAGGAATTAGAACTTCCGTTATGTATCGATGCCCAGTCAGTGAGCCGTTTTCAATGAAGACTAACTCTGTACGATCCATTGAATTTATTCCTGCCCAAAACATAACAGAGCCCCCACCATAAGGTGTGATTTCTTCGAAACATGCCTCTGCAAAGCGTTCTCCTTGTCTTCTTAGCACTCGCCGACGTCGATCTTCACCGAACAGAGATATCCTGGCTTCATCAGAGAACAAAACCCTATTCCAATCTTCTTGAGTCCATAATTCACACTTTCTAGCGAACCTAAGCCTGCGAACTCGGTGCTCACGGAGTAATTTTGGGCCGTGGGCCGGACGGTGACTGCGTATATTGGCAGCGAGAAGCCTCTTCCTGACCGTCCATAGACTAATATGCACATTTCTTACTTCTTGGAGGTTGTTCTTAAGATCCACATTCGAAGATTTGCGATTTCTCAATGCGCGACTCACAAGAAATCGATCATCCTGTGGTTGGGTACATGGTTTTCTTCCAGAACCAGGCCTTCTCTCGACGGAACCAGTCTCCTGATATCGCTGCCAGGTCCTTTGGACCGTCGAGCGACTAACATTTAGCCTCCTAGCCACGAAGCATTGGCTGAAACCCTCTTCAAGCAGCGCGATAATTTTGGTAGCTTTTACCACTTTATCTACCATTTTTGATACAGCCAAACAGCAATAAATAAAGCTTTGACAGTCAAGGATATGAAATTAATCGATGAAAATTGAATAAAAGTTATAAAAGTCGATGTTAACTTCTGGAACTTCGCGCCAAAAATGTAGGATAAAAAGGGGTTTTCTGTAAAAATGAGCATCAAATGAAAATTTGAATTTAGAACGTACTTTTTTAAATACCACGGCATTTTTAAAACCGGCCAGTAACGTGTACAAACGATTGAAACCTTTTTTGTATTGTATCTTTTTAAAGATGAATGAAAATCAAAACCGCCCGTTTTTTTTGCAAGTGAGTGTATATACATTTCAAACACTAATTACTCGACATCAAATGAGTGTTGAAAGATAACATTCTCTAGCAAAAAGTTTAAATTTGAACGTAATAGTTGATGACAATAAAAATAACTTCATTGAAATGCACTTTCTAGTTCTTTTAATTTGTTCATATTTTTTTATTTACCATTAATTCCTAAATTATTATAACTGATGGGAAGAACGCAAGAAAAGCATCAGCGGTAACTAAATATGATACAACAACACAATACAGTAAAGTTTTCCATATTGTCTTTCATTATATCGCTGATAACAACAAAGTCAACAAGTAGTTATTTCAAAGAACAACCCAAGCATTGCAATGACATTCAGACGATAAAAAAGCAAAAAAATCATATACAGGTAACATTTAAAGTAATTTTTTTATAACACTAGTAATTCAAAGAACGCCCATCCTTAAGGCATCAGTCGTTCAGAAGCATAACGAAAGAGCCAGCCATAGCTTCACTCAACCATATTTTAGGGAACGTAACGACCTATCTCACTCTGCTACACCTTAGAGAAGTTTTAAGAGAGATTTAATCTAACAAATCAGATTTTAAATTAACTAATACTAAATTAGAGTTATTGTCCTTCATATACAACCGTCACATCTTCTGTCACATTAAAACGAGATGAAGAACGTGCCTTTAAAGTAATTATAAAATAAAATTTTGTTAGCAAGTGTCTGAAATTTTGCTGTTGATTTGTCATTAATTTACAAAAGGTAAAGTATAACTCTTCCCGCATTCTTGGTTCGGCTCTTTGTGACACTAACGGCGAGTTTAGTTAAATATAATGCATAATTATCGCCCCTTAGAGAATTTAGTAAGCCTCGGCTGAACTGTATATGGGCCTTAGTGAAAGTATAATTACCTTTATCTTGTTATTCGAAGTAAGATTATCCATCAAACAGCGGTAAGACACTTGCTCTAGCGAAGCTGAACATTTGTGGTCAAATCTCAAGCTACCATGTCGAGTCTTATTAGACTCGAAGGATAAACTTTGAGTGTCGTTAAGCCTTGGCCTAGAGCGCACAGAGCGAAATGAATGGTGCCAACTGCGCTCATCTGGCCTTTTGAAATAGTCATGATGAAAGTGTAATTCAGTGCCTTCGTTTATCTTTGCGTCTTTTAAGTTCTTCGTGCATTTGTTTAGACAAATGTTGGGTACGCTGGATGTGAACGTTGGCAAGTCAACAGTGGGTGAGGTTTCTTTGGAGCTAGAACTCGACGATGCGTCAAAAGTATCACAGTCAGAGCTCATAGTCTCGAACACGTTAAGCTGTTCTGTCAATCGCATTAGTGTAGACATCGTCTGAAAATATTAATCATCAATTATTCTCTATATATATTTATTGACATGAAGACACAGGTATTGCATTAAAATACATACCTGACTATCAGTTTCTTTGTTATAATTATTTCTTGGCCAACCAATATAAGATAAGGACTCCTCAACAGCATTTGGATCCCATAAAGTCAATATACTCCGAACTTTGTATTTTATCCCTGAAAACAGTAGGTTTTTAATTAGTAATACATAAACTTAAAGAAAGTTCCACTTTGTCCTGTAAAGCACGGCATTTAAGCAGTTAATTAAAGTCATTATTGTATTTCATTTTGCATTTAACGTGCTACCCTAAGCATGTAAATACTCACAGAGAATTTAATATAATGCACATATCTGATACAACCAATTTTTAATATAGTTGCATGCCTTTTGATACATTGTCTTATATATTTCATCGCACCCAAAAGACTACTGGACGGAAGCCTACCCCAAAATAATCATATGCTTAGCAGGCGGTTTGGTTATCGCAGTAAAATGCCATGTTATTCGGAAAACTTTGTGGTCCACGAGAGATATATGGTGTTTGCCTCCAGTATTATTTGTCGCTTTTTAATACACATTTAAATATGAAGAGTTGATGCTCTTCTTGTCTGGAGATGAGAAGTACAAGACAAGTGTTGCAATATGAATTTCATTAGTGAAATCTCCAGCGCCTTGCACCTTCATAGCCAGTCTGTCCATATCGTCATGATCTCATCCCCCCTATTAAACGGTAAGACATTGAACTTACCATCTATTAACGCAACCACATCAGAAGCTCGAGCGGCTTGCAACAGCATAACTACTCTGTCCATATCATTCATGATTTCGTCCTTGAGTCGCGCCACCGCCACAACATTGTCGTATTCCGCTTGGATCTTGTTCGCGGCCGAATTTAACTCCGCTTTTATGCTGTTCACGTCCTTGACTTGTTGCACAAGTCTGGTAAGTAAAGCCACAGATTTAGTAATCATAATTAACTAATATATAAATAACAAAACAGTAATAACAATAACCTGTGAACCCACCCTAAACAGACAAACTTTCTCAATTAATATTAATCTCAATGTGGTATAGTTTATTGAATCAAACTGAGAAATTTTACAGTTTTGTATAGGTTAATGTGCTAAGGTGTTAATTGGTTCTTCTATTATTTATTATTAACTTGTGGATTGCAAACAAGCATACGACTAATGGTAAGCAGTCGATATTATTAATAATTTGTTGCCTATAATGAATCTCTTAACCTGGTTGCATGGACTCTTCATATCTAATCTAGAGGATCCGCTTAAAATTTTGAAAATTTATAGAAATCAACGTCATTTACGCACACAGTTTACAATAAGGTCGAGACTACATTGCCATAAGATTTCTTTCCATGTACCCGCCTTTTTCTGGGTAATTAGACGACGGGACAGTAAATTATTTATTAAAACTTTAAATGTAAAATTCTTTCAATAACTCTTACCTGATGAGGCCGCCAGTCCGCTCGGCCTTATGTGTGTGCGCAGCAAACGCACCCGCGGTAACTACATCGTGAAAGCCAGTGCGGTTGAGCGTGTCATTGTGTACCCACATTCGTTGTAAATGCAAGTTCACCGGCGCAAATTCCAAACTTGCCTCGTCTGCGGAACACCAAATAATTGACAATATTATTTTTACTACTTATATTTATCGATTATATTAAAACTGGTAGTTAAAATAACTATACTTATTATATTACTACTATTGGCGTTAAAAATGTCTTACATAAAAATATAACCTCAAAAGGCTCTCTGTAAACATAACTGCTAGACATCCTTTAATTGTACTTACAAAATTAGATAATTTTGCCTTGTATTTTTGCACGAAGTGAGATATGACACTTTGGTTAGATAAAAAAAAATGTGTGTATTTTACAACGGTTCAAAACAGAAGCATGGTTTAAGTTTTCCAGCCGTTTAAATTTATCAAACTTAGAATCACTTTGAATTAAAAACTTACGTACCTACATAGAGAGTGGTCCTCTGAAAGCTAACCCGGATTTTTTTCTGTGTTAGAAGTATTGTTGTAATGGAAAATAATATGTGATTTTTATTTAAAAGTATTTAATTAAATAGGAAAAGGACGTTAATTTTGGCAACGCTTACTCAAATCAATCGTGTGTACGGACAACAGCATGTCATTTTACCACAAGATAAGTTAAGTTCAGCAAGTATGAAGACACAACAGCGTTTACATTTAAAGAAAAAAAGAAAATGTTGTAAAGTAAACCAGATAGATATTTACAGATAACCACAACATCAAACATTTGGGTGCAATAAAATACCTTTGGTCGCATAATTTAAAAATATTAAAAACACAGCTAAGTATTATCGCTAATAAAATTATCAAATTTCAAAGTTAAGTAGTTTTAGGACCGAATTAGAAGAAACAGTAATGTACCTAATACTTATCAATCTTATCCTGTTGCTCAGATATTTTTATAAGCTCAAGAAACTCTCTAGAATAAGTACGTCATACTACTATGCGAGCTGGTCTAAGTACCGTTAAGAATGGCTGGTATAACACACCTTATATGGACGGTAGAGGTTACCTTTTCTGCTGCTGGCTTTGAAATACATGTTATCAACTTGGTCCATACACCGCTTGGAGTGGCAGTAGTGTTTAAGAAGCGCCACGTGTACGCTTACAAGCTCGAGCTGTCGGCTCTGCCACTGGCCACACATCTCACCAACGGACAACAGTTCTTCTAACAGTTCTTTTTCCCGCTGGATGTAAATGTCACTGAAATTGATTAATGTAAGTGTAAGCTACCGTGCGCGTCCATACCGATGAAATAAAAAGATACATCATGTTGACCTTTGAAGCACAAGTCAATGTTTAAGTTAAGATAAGTCACGGTATAGTTTTATTCCACATATATTAATCGCATGCAGTTTGTCAACACATACTACACACTCACGCCTGTTGACAACGTTGTTGTATCATATACACATAATTGGCCGCGTAAAACATTAGGAACAGACGCACAGTAGTAAACATTAGTACGGAATTGAACACGACGAAAAAAACAAGAACAAATTACTATTTATTATACAATATTCGTTGAATAGACAGCGACACCGGTAAAGGGTGATAGAAAAATTGTTCTTGTCTGTAATTTTACAAAACGAAACGGCTTTTTTTTTGAAGATATGATTAAAACACAATTTGTCTACGACATAATATTAACAAATATTTACGCAATTGAGTTAGTTTCTTTGCAAAAATAGCACCGCGATGGTACTAAATAATGATAAGCTAAGAAATAAACACTTGCACATCATCAAAAAAAGTTTTTCATCTGCCCCAAAAAAACGTACAAAATTAAGACTTCGTAATCATCATATTCACGATCGACTGATAAATACTTACAGCAATTGCATGGGCATCTGGTAGCACAATTTAGGTTCGGCCATGATTTCGTGGACTGTTATATCACCTCCAAGGCCGGAGTGAAACCTGTAGGTAACTTGGTGGCTGTTCACGAAGTTTTGCTTCAACAGGCTCCCGTAAGAAGGGAATTTTAACTTTAAACCCAACCGTGGCGGTAGCGACTGCGATCGTCTATGGCACAAAAATTTCTGCGGTATATCTATACTGTTCCTGTCATTAGTGTGGCTAGGACTAGTCCCTATATAAGATGGCTCAAGGCTCCAGCCGTTTACAGTAACGAATCCGACGGATTTGTTATCTCGTGTCAACAAAGCTACTCGTAGGCGCTGGGCTTCCTAGAAAATTAATTATTATTATAAACAAAACCTCCCGAAATGAATAAAACCTGTCTTTAATTTACTTAATACAATTAAAGTGCTCAAGGCCGTTTTCTTTTTACCATTTCTGACCTAATGCCAGCTGGTCAGACAAATGGACATGGCCATTCTGGCAGTCAATTCAAGATACTGCCATTTAACGAACCCACGCTGTGTAAAAAGACAACCCATTTGTTAACGGGAGTTATCTATCGTATGGTACAGCATAACGACAGTAAAAAAAAAGAATACAATCTGACTACTGAGCCTACTCACAGTCCGCGATAATGTGTTTGGTGTTGGTGTATAATTTTTCTTAACGTAATTCTCTTAATAATACGAGAAGAGTTCGAAGTGTTCTCGGTATGGATATGAAGCCTAAGCCAGAAAAATCTGCTAACTTTATTTTTCTATATAGACCCTGCAATTTCAATACACTTCAAGAACGCGAATTCACCTTTCAATACCTTCCAAACAATAAATTTCATCCTTCTCTGATGATCGTTTATGGCGCTCTTCATCGTCGGAAAATTGCATCCTATGAATCTCTATTTTCAGCTAGGGTCACAAAAAAATAGTCGCTAGGCGCCAAGTCTGGGCTGTAAGGTGGATGATTGATCTCTCTGAATCCATACTCCTGAATAGAAGCCTTGACAACGTGCGCCGAGTGAACCAACGCGTTGTCGTGAAGGAGCTCGACACCCGCGGTTAGTTTCGCTCGCCTTTATTCTTTAAATGCTTCCTTTAAATTACGCAATGTTGTTTTGTAAGCTGCTGCGTTTTTGGCCTTTTTTGGTATATTCAACAAGCGATATAATATCCATTTCGAGTTCCAGAAAACTTTAGCCATGAGCTTTCTAACCGATTGCGTAACTTCTTCGGAGGTGCTTCACCTTTATTTGAACCGCTGCATTGAAGCGTGTTTGCTCTCAGGGTCATAGTGACGAATCCATGTTTTAACTCCTATAAAGTTGCGATCGCAAACCCTGGTAGGCTTTTCACCACAAAGTTCCGAAAACTCTTGACAACATTCAATTTGTGTCTGTTTCAACTGTGGTGTGAGCATTCGTGGCTCTGCAATAAATTTTAAGAGGTTCAAAAAGTCATGATAGCTTGATTATTTCTGCTAACGAATTAATTTTTATACGAGCTTCTTCGAGTACAACTTACTAGATCCTTTTCACTTTAATTTCCGTAGTGGCTAAAACAAGACCACCTAATCGAGGCTCATCTTCAATGCTTTTTCTTCCCATTTTAAATTCACTTGACGACCTTAGAATTGTTGAAAACGATCCTTGACAGCCCTTATAAACGGCCACCATCTTTTCGTGGATATTTTTTTGAGATTTCCTTGTTTCGTCAATAATTGAATAACAGTGCGGACGATTTGGTCAACTTTTTCGCGTCAGACATTCGGTTGCACTATTGTGTTAAAACTAATGATAGTAAACCGACTAAATTTTCTTACCACGAAGAACCATAAAAATAAAACTACCCTCATTACTAACAAAAAAGTTGACATACCGAGAATATTTTGAACTCCCTGGTAATTATTTTGTCCCAGTTTTCCTAGAAATGTGAACGATATACGTGGCGCACATTTAAGTCACTTTCCCATCTTAAGGTAATACTGTTTATCAGATAATTCTGATAAACAGGAAACATTTACTCGCCTGTAAAATCAAGACGCCATGATAAGTGAAAAAAGACATGCGGTTCAGAAATAAATTTAATTAACGGCTTGAACCCACCTACTATATCTTGTGGAGTTTATTCAAACTAAGCTATCCCATTATTAGATAGTTTAAAGTTTTAATGACGAATTTGTATTCAATCGTCAGAAATAAGGGTACTTGCCTGTATGGTGCTTAGTTGCAGCGCTGTAAACCCCATAGGCACCGCAGTCTCAGAGAACCTCTCTCGCACGTCATAAACCACTATCCTGACTAGAGCATCCCCGGTGAGGCCGTCGCTGGCCCGAAATAATATGGTCTTCGAAAAAGAAGGATTGCTGCACGTCTGCAAAAATATAATTATAATAATCAGAGAAATAACCACACACCGCCATGTTCGAATTGTTGATTGAAATTACCGATTTACCTATATAAGTAAATGATACTTTTGAAGTATTGAAACACATGAAGAAGAATTTTACTAATGTAATTACCAAATAAATTACACTAACCATGATAAGATAAAAATGAGTTCATTTAATCCTGGACTAATCGACTAAATTTAGACACCATTTCACATATATTTAAACCAGACCAGCTTATGTTGACTATAGTTCATAAATGAATAAATAAGAAGTCGGGCTGCTTGCATAAACAAGCTGAATAATTTACCTCGACCGTTTCCGTCGCCCCATATCTGACGCTGAGATCTTTGGGATATCTGACGTAAATTACAGCCATAGGTGACGGCGGCCTGCCATGCGCGTCACATAGCAGATTGTCACAAGAGAGCGCTAGCTCACACAACGGTACTTCGTTCATATCTGTGGATGAAATAGATAACTACTGTATTTGTATAAGACTGATGGAGAATCACTAAACCTTTAGTTCTGTCATCGACGATTAGCGGTAAGAGAGAGAAAATGTGCGGCACAATTAAAGAGACACCATATTTACACGTGTCCTTGATCATTTTACCGTCGTTCCATCGCCTTTTGTTTCTTAAAACTTAATATTTTAGAGCAAAAAAGAGTGCAAAGTCCGTACAGCATCTGAAAGACGTAAATCCATCGAAAGTCACTTGCTCTAAATTACAAAGCTTTTTTGTAAAAGGAAGTATGTCGAAAGACGCTTGTAAATAATGGGGAGACCCTTATTTCATTGCTTTGATTTTTATGCTACAACTGACCCACACGAAATTGGCATATCTAACCTCAGCAGCGCCCGCAAGAAGTCCTGCGAAATGCTATTATCAAATTAGATTTAAAATAGTGCAGTAAAAGATCCAGTTTTGCAGCCTTTACATTATTTAACCCATAAATCGTGCGTGTGCACTGGATCACACAAATCACGCTTTTTATTTGCACAGAAGTAAATAGAAAAGGATTTATTTTTACAATTAGAATTGAATTTAAATCTATAATTAAATTTAGCTTCCTCTTATCTGGAATTAATTAAATTTAACATCAGTCCTGATGCGGCCTTGCTTGATGCACAGTATAGGGCTGGCATTTCTGGCGGATCCCTGTGCATCAAAAGTAGAGCATATCTCTTATTTCAAAACATATTTAAAGAAAATTACTTTAACTGGATTTTCTTGCTGGTTTTTATCTTGTTTCGACTACTATATAGGATCCGTGTTCACAGGATAACAAAGTAACAGCTATTACAAGTGTGCGACTACCCTTCAACATTTTAATCGGGCGTAATGTGAGAGGGGCGGTGTGTGAGAGGCAAGGAACTATAAGAGCTTCATTTCCAAAAAAATTTTTGCCTCGATCGGGTAATTTTATTAGCTAGTGAAGTAAACTTTTAAATCAATTGCAAATTTTTAGTTCCAAATAATCAAAGTGTACCTGTGTGTAACTCAAAATAATTTGGCGATTACTGTCATTGTCACACACCTGTCATAATCCCCTTTTGCATTCTGTAGCTGGCAATATCAATAATTGGTCTGATTCTGTTCAGTCTTTCTTTTAGTGTTGCTATCTGTGTATTTATATATTCATACGAAGCTATCTGGATGGCTTTAAGCCACAATGTTCGTTCACATTCATGAAAGGTAGCCATGCGGTAACATACTCCATTATTCCATACTGTCAAAAGAAAAATACACATATAAATACTATTAAATCTGGTCTTATATTTTTGGACAATCAAATTTATATGGCGAAATTTCTGTGAGAAACGGAAAAAACCAGATAACAAAAAAAAAATCTCATTTGTATCAAATGGGAACTGGTCTCATCTGAATAATGTATTCAAGTAAGTAAAACCAAAATATTGAGAGCTGTTCTTTGCCCAATCGTTAAACGAAGTAATTTACGTAGGAAATGTGATATAGACCACCTGTAGGAATAAAGACCTTCTACCCATTATTCCTCATAAAAAAATTATAGGGGCAGAGTAAATAAGAGATTCAAGTAAGTAAAAATCAAAGTAAGATTCAAGTAAGTAAAATCAAAGTATTGAGAGCTGTACTTTGCCCAATCTTAAAACGAACTAATTTACGTAGTAAATGTGATATAGAACACCTGTAGGAATAAAGACCTTCTACCTATTATTCCTCATAAAAAGTTTTATAGGGGCAGAGTAAATAAAAATATGCAAGGGCAAAGTAAAACCACTGTAATATAGATTGATCATTACCTATATGAAACGGCCAGTGGCCATTTTCATCCTGCGATTGCAATTTTACTTGATGGTGACCAAGGACTATGACGCCCATAGGTTCATACCATGGCTCAGGTCCCTTCAAATAGAACAACAAGTTACCACGCAAACGGAACCACCTCAGTGAGCATCCTAAAACAAAACAGAAGTTTGTATAAATAAATGATTACTATTTGAAGATTTTAATTAATGTCTAATTAAAGGACTGCAGTATTTTACAAAAGAGCTGGCGTATGAGTAAAGCGTTTAGGTTGCAGGTCATGTAATCATCTGCTACAACACCGAGCGTAGCGAGATTGTGACAACAAACATAGTTTTATTTTGGATAACTTTGTATAGCCTTAACTTAATATTTTATAAAGAAAAAATACTTGTTTTGCTCTTTCAAAGAATATAATATATAAATTTGGATGGTGTTTTTAAAATCTTCCTACAAATAAAAAAACATGTAAAAATACAAATAAAAATACATGTTGTATGTTAGTTCCCTATGCTGATGAAACTGATAGAATGTTTTGGAAGCACTCACAACAGTTCATGGCCCACAAAATCTGTATTGTAAAATAACCTATAGGACACTGATTTATTGATTATTGATTTTTATTGTTTTTTTATAGATAGCCTATTCTTCTTATAATACATTCCTTGCTAGTAACAAACTGTAAGTAAATTCTTTATTGTATATGGAGTCTAGGTTAAAGAATTAAGAAGGAATGTTTCCGTTCAAAAGTTACAACACAATAATTCCCTCTAAGCAAATTCATCTCTTCTTGACAAGGCCTTACTAATGAACAATATGTTATGTAATGATAGTTAACTCAACAATGTTCTTGTCAAGTACCTCTCCGTATAATATTAAATTTGACTAAATGATAAAGATAAAGAGTCACAAACAATGAATTTGGTAGCATAATTGACAACTCATTGCACAAGAATTTCTGAATCATTTATATGTCTTACAACTATCCAGTATAATAGATAAGCCAAAAAGAAAAAAGCATATAAAAAGCCTTATGAGTTAGTTTCATAGTAAGTATGTGTTAATATAATGTGTTACAGTGCGAGACTTAATAATCATAGCTGTTAAGAGAATATATTGTAATAAATATTATTATTAATCCAGTTAGATATGTAACTTTTTCAATAAATTTAACCTACCTTCTTTTAACTTGAATCCCGAACAGGGCTGAAAAGCTAAAAATTAACATTATAAATAATTTAAAATAAACAAAAATACCCTTATAAAAGAAAAGGGTTGGATTTAGAAACAAGTCGCCTGAATTTGAGGTTACTGCGGGTTTAATAGGCTAAAGGAATATCGTCAATGACTCGCTAAAGTAATTTTGGTTGCCGGAGTTGCGTTTAAATATTTTAAAACTATTTTCAAAAATTTGTAAAAAAGATCTGTAAATGAGTGAAACGGAACGTAATTTTTATATTTGTTTTGTACAATTTTTTTTTTTCAAGCAAAATGTTTACCAATTGCGTGAAACGAAACGCAAATCGCCACTTTGAATGTAGATTTTGACAGATACGTTGTGCGTCATTCCGTTGCTTTCGAGTTTTCGTGAATGTGCTTCCGTGTTATATTTTATGATTTTTTAACGATTTGGCTACGTTTTTGCACTCTGATTAAATTGCTCTACTTTACAACCTCGGCATACTTATCTTTTACACTTTTATAACCATCTTTTACACTATTATTCAAAGTCATATCTTTTTAGTTTAGTTTTCTTTTCATTCATAATAATCAATATTATATACATTAATTTTGGTTTGGTTAGGTTAGGTTAGAACTGTGACCAGAACCGAATCGGTCCTATAGTTATTGGTTTAGGTACAGGTAAAACTATCTCTCCATAACCATGGGGTTCCGCAGGGTGGGGATGGTACGGAGGGTAGCCTTCCTCTCCCCAACCCCCCTCCCACCCCTAAAACCTCATATATCAATGGTCCATATTGGAAAAATTTAACCTGAATATGTATTTCCGGCGGCCGAAAATAGTGGGGGGGGACTCACTTCCAACCCCAAAACCCAAAACGGGCGACTTATTTCTAAATTTTTACCAAAGAAAATAAGAATAGCAACCAATGTCATAAAGAACCAAACATAATTTTGAAAATGGCACATCTCTTCCTTTTCTTCATGCATTCAGTAAAAACATATACACACATTGCAATTTTAAATTAATATATTCATCTAAACTGTTATACAGGAGTAAGTAGTAAATAAAAAAAGTTAAATGTGTAAGTATTTCTACACAATTATACTTATCCAAAGTAAATGGTATTTTAATATCTGAGGTAAATTCTAAGAAAGAAAGTAAGAAAGTACATAGTTTTATTTACAGTGAGTGCATACATTTAAATGTGTTCACTGGATATAAATATAAAACATTTGTCAACTGAATTGATTTTGTTAATGGTAAGATGTTCATAGAATTTAGTGAATTATTTAATTAAAAAATCTACAATAGCTGGCTGTGCTTAATCATTAAAAAATTGAAAAATATAATAAAATAAATGAATTGAAAATTAGTATCCGACAACTGACCTTCAGATCTGCGAAAGAATCCATCCTGTCTTTCTTTCATTACCAGCACACCTTCTCTATCGAAGTTTTGGGAAGTCTGTGAGGCTAGCGCAAACAGCTCTTGCTTGTTATACCTCATGGTTCTACTGTTCACATACTAATGTTTATAAGACAACCTTATTTTTAGAAGAAATCTACTCACGAGTGCGAAAGGAAATAAAACATTATAAATACGAGACCGTGCGTTATACCGAATGTCAGTTATACATGATTAATTTTATTTTATTTATATATGATTTATATTTGTAAATTTCACTCTTCAAGCAAGATATTATTGACTTAATTTAGAATAAATAACCAAACTCAAACTTATAAGCTCCACACTCAATTTCAATCGCAAACAAAATCACAGATTACAAATTTCACTTGACAAAACGATTGACTTTGTTTATTGTTTTTGATAAGTTTTCCCCTTGCGGGTAAACAAAGGGTACAAAACCCATACAGCCTAATCATTAGTTTTTTTTTTTCATGACCAATAATGAACAAGGAATGATAGATGATCAAAGGTGACGGGGACGGAATGAGATAGAGCACCATAAAGAGGATAAAAGAGCTTGCAATAAGCGAAAAACATGTTTTCGGTGGATTCCTTATCTAGTCTGCACTAGCACAGAAAATTATATTTGTTTTAAGCAACATGGGTTGATGCACTCCAGTGGCCAAGTCTTACGACACAGGGCTGACACAACCTGTTTGGGAACATATCCTGGGGCAGAGAACCATCGATCGTCTATTTGGGATGGTTGGTTGTACATGAAAATGCTGTCTGTCAGGCATTCTTCTGGTATTTTCTCAGAGTAAACAGGACTGGAGTAGCCATTAGTCAATATCTCGTACATATTTTTCTGCCATTTTTTGCGGGGGGTGAGGTTACTACTACATTCAATGCCAGCACACAGGAACAAAAACTCTTTGCGTGTTTACAAACGCACACATGCATAATACGACAAACATATTTAAAATACACGCACACGTGCTTAAAATAGTGTGTTAACGTTCTATTCAAACACACGAATGTCATTGTGTGAGAAGTGACATGACATAGCACGAGAATATCGATATCGATAAATCAGTTTCGTTCAATGAATGAATTTATTAACTTTGCGTTAGTATTCCTACAAATACAAATTGAAACTTGATAGTTTATTGCATTTAAAAGATATTTACAATAGGTGTTATTATATATATAGAATTCACTGTGGACCCTTTTGCGTATACGCATAATGGAAAGGAGGAACTCTGAAACATTATTTTTAACAAAGCGATAGTGAATATAGTTATATTTCTCAGATTTTTACTTTGACCGATTGATTATTTGTATTTTTTTGCGATTTGCTTACATCACTTTTTGCAGGTATTTCCTTTTCAACTTATTTTTTAACCTAAAATTAATACATTTAAATGTAATAAACTAAAACTGTTATAATATTACATGTTAATATCTATTTGAAGCATAACTAGTTATATAATAAACTAAGAGGATCATTCAAGAATAACGTTGGCACAGCATGGGCAACTAATCTTCTTCTATTGTTAGATAATTTTTGAAACTGAGACGGCTCAATATGTATGGAACATATAGTACTTGTTCTTGAAGATGCCCAAGATGCCCTATTACCTATTACAAGCATGAATCCATTTTTTTCGTATGCTGTATTCTTTAGGAAAACTGAATATGAAAAATTAGATGTTTCCGGGCATATCAAAGCTTAAAGTATAAATACCAACAATTAGTATACCGCCTAGGGGCAGAGTATATTTGCCTGAACTACACATACCGATCATTTCTAATTTTAATACTGCAATACTATCTTCCAATAGCTTTCATTTATGTACAAATGACTTTTGGTACCACATACCTTACTCCTAGTATCTTGAAGTATTGCAGTTGGACAAGCCGGTTTTTAAAAGGAGCTATAAATGCTACAATATTAATAAAAAACTTAACTAAAATGTTGACGATGACATTTAGCTATTACCATACTAAAATGTCATCAAAATCCGTCGCGTAGTTTTTGGGTGATGCGTGCTCAAACATACATACAGACAGACAAAATGTTCAAAAATTAGTGATTTCGCTTCCTCTACTCTCATTACTAGCCATTTGGTTTAAGGTGGAATTGACCTGTTTTATTCTATATCTTTACAGTTTTATTCTCGTATGTATAATATCGCAGGTAAATAGTATAATTCCGCACTTTACATACGGCGTCATCAGTTCAAAATCACATACCTTATTCTTATTTGAAATCATCATTAATACCTGGTAATAATTACTGAAACAAACTGTAATTTATCTAAGCTGTGTTTTATTATCGTTAAGAAAAAGAACTAAGAAAAGGGTATGTGTTTTTTAAACTGATGACGCCGAATGTAAACTGCGGAATTATACAATTTCCCTGCGACATACAGATTTAAATTAAAAATACATATTTCCAATTTAAGTATGATACTTGCATTCATTCATTCATTACTCACTCGTAAAATCACAATATCGATGAAGTTGACATCACTATTGTGCAAATTAATATTGTACAAATTAATAAGGGTTGCTGATTACAAAATAAAAACAATTTGTCCTGTGGCTCGAAAAAAAATTTTGGTTTCTCGGAAATGATCGGGTGTGCTGGTTAGACGATGGTACCCTTTTAACCGTGTCTTTTTTATGAAGTCAGGGACACTGGAAGTATATACAGCATTAGTACTCTTAATGTTTATGAGCGCCGCCCAGCATGAATAAAAGGACAAATAGTTTGATTATTATTTTAATTAATTATTTTATTTATTATTTTATATTTCCATGTTGTGTGGCAAAGAATAGGCTTCAAGCAGCCGCAAAAGTGTAGGTATGTACTTAATACTAAACTAAAAATAAACACGCAACGTACATTGTTAAAACGAAATTATAATTGGTAATTAATTAATACAAAATTACAGTTATTTATTACCAACAAACTTTTTCTAATTTTTGTCTTAATTAATTGAAATGCGATAATGGTCAACCCTAGGTAGTCTCGTGGGGAGTGCAGCCGTGACGTCATCAAACGAACTTTGAGCGCGAAATTTGAAATTGTAGTCTGCTAAAACATGAAATTATGAATTAAATAATAATCAAAACCTAAAAATTATGCTTACAAATGAAAGGTGACACCATCTTTTTGCATACTAGATATTTTCGATTTTTTTTTACAGTAGAAAACAGCACAGGCAGGCATTTTCGTGGGAGCTCTGCACGGTAAGACGTTCTGATTATTGTGGTTTTAAAATGGCGGCTCAACTAGTTTTATACAAGGTCATTATATAAACACCATCCAAACTTATAAATGATATTCTTTGAAGAGAGTTACGAAACAAGATTTTTTTCTTTTAATATCACTCAGTACTAAAATATTAAGTTAAGGCTATACAAAGTTATCCGAGGAAAACTACCGATTTACTGTCACAATCACGCTACGCACGGTGTTGGAGCAGATGATTACACAACCCCCGCCCCTCCCCCCGTATTTCATTGATACATTACGCTGCGCACGGTGTTGTAGCAGATGACTACATGACCTCCCCTACCCCCCCGCCGCCGCCGCCGCTCCCGCTCCCCGCTCTCGCATATTTCATTAATACATAACAATAATTGTCATAAGTTCCAAATTTTTCCTTCATACTTGATCGGGCTTAGGACCGTCAAATTGCAGAAGGTATGAGTTGTTTTCTAATAACAGATAAAAACTTTGAACGTAAAAGTAAACCATACTTTTTGCAATAAGGCGTATTTAAAAAATCTGGAACAACTTAGGTACAAAAATTGGTTGGAGTATAGCAATGGCTGTGCAAGGCGTCTAGAACTTAAGATTTTTTTTGTCTCACTGAAACATACAAAACTAAGAGAACTATTAACAACAGAAACTAAAAAAACACAGGAATCGCATACGCAATACGAAAATCGGTATTAAAAAGCAATAAATTCACTGATAACACATTTCAATACTTTTCCTAGTCCTAAACATTAACATCGCTCATTTAATACTAATCCGAAGCCGGATGAAAAATAGAAAGAGTAAAATTATTATTAGATTTTATAATTTTTATGACTCACCCGGATTGCGAAAGGTCGTGGGTTCGAATCCCACCTTAGGGCTCGGAGACGTAGTTGTTTTTTCATACGTATTTTATATCTTATAGAAATATTGCATCATGAATGCAAAAAATTAAATAAAAAGCACATAATTATAGCTGGTTCCATCTTAATCGATTGTTTAATATTTGTAAAAATATTACTTTCGATGTTGAACTCATAATAGAAGTTGAAATACGTTTGTAAAATTCGACACGTTTGCCAGCGTCTCGGTAGCTCAGTGGTCAGAGCACTTGCCCGGATTGCGAAAGGTCGTGGGTTCGAATCCTACCTGAGGGCTCGGAGGCGTAGTTGTTTTTTACACACGTATTTTATATCTCATAGAAAATATTGCATTGCGAATGCAAAATAATTAAATTAAAAACATATTTTTTGAAGTCTAAACGCCCTGCACACCTTTGCTATACTCAAGCCCAATAATAAATAAAAGAACCAATCATAATACACTTACATAAAGTTTGAAAACAATCGTTTTAAGAGTACTTCATTAACTGTTCAAAATGTAGACCATTTCTCTCCAAACAGAGTCTTGCACGTTTACGAACATTGTCTTTAATTTTATTAAGCACTACAGTGTCATTTTTCACTTCGTCAAATGCACTGATTATTTTTATTTTTAAGTCCTCGAGGCTTTGGGCCTCCTCCACATAAACCCGCCGTTTAATTTCGCCCTATAAAAAAAAGTCACAAGGCGTGAGGTCTGGTGATCGGGGCGGCCATGGGACGGGGCCTCCACGACCGATCCAGCGATCACCATGTTCGGTGTTTAAATAATCGCGAACTGCGGCCGCATAATGAGGTGGTGCTCCGTCTTGTTGGAAATAAAACACGCGATTTTGAATAAGCGCGAGTGGTACTTCGTCCATAAAGTCGGATATTACAGTACGTAACATATCAAGATACGTGCTTCCGGTCAACCGCCCTTCAATAACGAACGGCCCCAGTACTTGGTTACCGATAATACCCGCCCACACATTTGCACTAAAACGCACTTGATGATGGTTCTCCCTTATCACGTGCGGGTTCCGGAACGACCACCAATGCTCGTTGTGTTGGTTATACAGTCCCACGCGAGTGAATAAAGATTCATCAGTCCATAAAATAACAGCACCAGGATGTTCAATCAGCCACTCACAAAAGGCACGGCGAGGCACGGCATCTGCTTCACCTAAAGACTGCACTTTCTGATAGTGATAAGGATGCATGGTTGCGGCGTTAAGTAATTTCCACACCGCGGGTTGACTTACGCCGAACCGTCTTGCTGCGTCATTCGTACTTGCTCTGGGATTTCGATCAAAGAAATCAAAGATTTCGTCTTCGATTTCAATTGCAAGTCTCCTTCTACCACCTCCTCGAGCGTGTGATGGCGTCGTAAATTGTCCGTGGTCAAATAAGCGTTGATTCGCAGCTAAAATGGTTTGACGATTCGGTGTTGTAGCATTTACGAAACCACTATTTCGAAGACGAGGAAGACTTTCAGCTTCGTTCAGTGCACAGGCACCGTTTAAGCTTTCTCCACTTAAAATATAGCACCGTACCATCTCGTAATACTCGCGATTTGAATACATTTTGTTAGGTAGGTATTTATGTGATGTAAGCTCGCGGGAGCACAAGACGTACGTCGCGGGAGGTTCCCGCGTGACTGATTTCATTGCACAGGTGTCGCCACAACTAGGGTTGCCACCCGTACGAAAATACTTTATTTCGAATGATTTGATTTTTTTGGGATTTTGAAAATTTTAGTAGTACAGCTCGACAATAAAGAGTTGACAAAAAATATTCCGCAACTAATGTACACTTTTTGTTGGCAACACTTCCTTATCTGTCAAAACTGTCAAGAGGTTGACTAATTTTTTGCTTAGTTAAGAAGTCAATTGTTATTCTAGTGTGTTTTACGTGATATTTCTTTATCCTGGGTTTCATCATGAACAAAACCTACCGTATCGGTTCTCGCACAGAACAGAACTCTCTCTCGGAACAGATAGTGAATATGTTACACCGAAAAAATGTTTAAAAGAAATGATAGGTCAAAAAGAAAAATAAACGATTGCAGTAAAGTATAAAAGTACGTGGGAAATCGGACATGGTGATTTGTTAATTTATGATCCACAGAACGAATATAATGGAAAATGCAAATTGTGTGGAATTACATTTACAATTGCTTCAGTATAGGAGTAGGACAAGTAAGAAGACAAATTTTCTTTTTCTGTGTGTGTGTGTGAATTGATATGGTTGCATTAAATATCCAAACTAAACTATGCTATGCTAGACTGTAAAGATGCTGTGTTTGCAATTGTTTAATAGAAATACTAATTTGATACAAACTGCAAAAAGCAATAAAAAATATGCTTTTAAACATAATGATAAAGGAAAATAAATTGTACTTTATTTTCATACTATGTACTTTTTTTTCTTACCTATAATAACCAGTGTACTTTAACTACAAAAATAAAAGGTGGCAACCCTAGCCACAACCTGCGCGCGCAGCCACGATCGCGGCTCGCCGCATGCGCTTCGAGTATTTAAATTGAGTAAGTCATTGTTCTAACTTTTTGCAAGTTATAAAAACATCGACTTCAAAGTTATTACGGTTTTCGGCAAAAACAAACAATATTTTATTTCCCTTCATTGTTCTAATAGAAATAGTAGTATTTATAAGGCTATTGAATTATTGATTATTATTTTTTTCTTTTATGAAATAATCAAAATTTACTATTTCAACGTAACATAACAAATTTACGGTAAACATTATTATTTTAATTTTATACAACTGACCGTTTTGCAATAAATGGAAAAAAAATATTGATTATTTTTCCTCTTTTAAACAAACAGGCAACAGTACTTTTTAAATTATTTAGCAAGAAATGGTTTAATGCGAAACAAATTCAAATAATTAACAAATTTAAATTGTTAGAATGACATTAATTAATACAAATAAATGAATCGTGGTCAAAAAGTGCACTACACATGTGGACTTATACTGCAGGCAACCGTATTATTGGACTTTTCATTCTTTTTCGAGGTCCAGCTTCAAAACGGTAAGTTGTATAAAAAAATTGTTCAAACAAAAGTCGTTGACAAAATCCTAAGGAACAACTTTTACATTTACATTTTTGCAATAAAAATGTATTTTCAAGGTGAAAAATAAAAAAACACCGTTTGAAGACTTTGGCGCCACCTACTGTGTGCATTTGTTGGTGTACGGGATTGCAGCAATGACATTTTTTGTAGATCTTGACGTCCTCTACGTTTTATAATCAATCGATTTTTCTGTGAAATGCATACATTCCGAGAAAAATGCATTTCAATTTTTTTTGGCTCGTTTTTGGAGTTTGCAAAAAGACGCACCAAGATGGCGCGTGGCCACCTTCAAGGTAGATAACTAACACCATTTTACAGCAAATAAAACAACTTTCACCCATTCGGCAATTTTCTCACTCAAACGATTTTTTCTTCGACAGATTGACTTTCTAACAACTCAATTTTGGAAAAAGAAAGTTACGTCGTTCTTTCTTACTGTACCTCGGCATCAACACCCCGCGACCCCACCCCGCTGTTTCATTCAAAACATTTCGGCCGTGTTTGACCTTTCGGGCGACCTTTCTTTTGACCAGTAACCAGCTGTTGTAATAATTCGCTCGGACAAAATAATATTTTTGCGGAAATTTTACCTACCAATTTTTTTTCATAAATGAAGTGTTTGAATGATATCTAATGCCTAGAAAAAATTTGGATGGTGTTTATAAAATAACCTTGTATAACGCACAGGATTCCGACGCTTGTGCATTTGGCAGAGGGGTAATGTTAGGCAAAGGCTACTCCAGTCCTGTTTACTCTGAGGGTATTTTGTCTGTATTTACTACAAATGTAACAGATGAAAACGATCTAATAGAAGGTGATCCTGAAAGAAAAACTTTGGGGTAACTGATGGTACCATATTTTTTATTTTTTTTTATTAGTCTTATTTGTTTCTCTGTATGTTTACATTTTCGCAGTATATTTTGTGGGCATCTCATAATTACTTTTGTTTTTAGTAGGACTTGAATAGAAGCTATTTGATACTTCTATCAACTCTTTAATAATATTTTATTCTGTTTGTATACTATATTTATATGACTTAATTTTATATTTAGGGTATGTTTTATACGTGCGTATTGTTTCTATATAGTTAGATATATAATTTTTGTTTGTATATATATTTTATGTATATTAAGTTATGTTTGGTTAAAATCTTTAAGAGTATTTATGATATATTTAATGTAACGCAGAAAGGAATTAGTTGTACTTTCCTTCTTAATTATTTCAGTTATGTTGTACGGGTCGATCTTCAGGTTGTTACATAACATGGTATGTGTCAATCTTTGTCCAGCGTATCTGGAACATGTTTTAATTAGGTGTGGTAAGTCCTGTATGGTTTGGTTGTCGCAGGGGCAGGTTTCGTCGTCGGTTATTTTGAACCGGTGCAAATATGCCTTATGATAACCGTGTCCCGTTAATGACGGCACCATTAAGTGACGGCAATCCCGGCACACCAATCCGTAGATTCATTTCCGGTGATACAATTGTAGACTACAATCTAACTTATATGTAGGTCAAAAACCTTAAGCTTACATTTCAGTAGTGCTTCTCTGGTTTTAAGAATGAGAGGGAATCTAGATTTAGACTGAAAAGGGTTAGATGAAATTGCTTGCAGATAACTCTATGAATCTGATATAAATGTAGTAGTTGATAAGGCCATGTCAACATGTGAATAAGATGGCCTCTAAAATAAATAAATAAATAAAATAAATATTTCCTACATTCACACCAATTAGCCTAGCCCAAAGTAAGCACTATAAGGCTTGTGTTATGGATACTAGGGTAACGGATAGACATACATATATGATACATAGAAATGTAATATTCATAGGAATATATATAAACACCCATGACTCAGGTACAAATGCTCGTATTCATCATAAAAACATCTGCCCCTACCGGGATTCGAACCCAGGACCGTCGGTGCGAAAGGCAGGATCGCTACCGTTGCACCAAACGGTCGTCAAATAGCGATTGCTTCTCTTGCGAATATATCTCCGAAGATTATTGCCTATTTCATTAACATGGGCTATACTGTTGAGTCTGGGTTATAACCGACAATCCTGAAACCCTAACAGATTCTTTAATTTCAATAACATTATCCAGAAACTTTATATCTGCCTGAGAAATATCACGCTTTTTCGTAATGGTAATAGCATAATATTTAATAAGTACCACGTAATCTCATCTATGGCGCTGAATGGCAAGTTACCAGAGCCTGTTTTTTTATCTTTAATTTTATAGCACGCAAAGGAAAAGCACTTTTTTACGTAATTCATAATATCTCTATTTATTTCAAATATTTTAATCGAGAAATCATAATGTATGTACGCCTAAGGATAATGTACACAATGTATGTAGGGAATATGTTCGCATTTGTTTTAGGCCATCAACGCATTAGTAGGTATTATCATAAATATAATTTTCCCAATTGCCAACTCATAAGTGGTATTTAAGCTTAAATTTCGGAAAAAAAATCAGGGATTATCATCCGCGTGTTTGTCAGTAAGTATTTAATAATCACCAAGGATAGTAGTTCCCAGCACCCTTGTTAAAATTAAAACATGTTAGTTGTTTATACATCAAAATTCAATACGAAATGACTTAACACTTCGTATTAGTTAGATTCAAATATACTAGATTCCGTTTTCTTTAGGCTGCACTGCAATGCATATGTGTATAATCATAAATCAGAAATTTTTACTAACGATTTTGTTATTTTTCATGCTTTTTTCGCTTTTTATTTATACGCTCAAGTTGTTTTATCTTGTTTTTAACCCCGAGAATTCTCTGAGCAGTTTCACGAACTAGATCTTTAAGTCACGTGACATTTCTACCATAGACAGTTTTTCTTTTTTACTTCCACGCCCGGCGGCGGCTCATGCCCCCCAATTAAAGTTTTCAATTTGTATTTTTAATGTTAATTCTTGGTTAATTCCTGAAAAATGGATACTAGAAAACTGACAGAAATTTTGCGCGCTACCATCGATCCCAATCAAAGGCAGCAGGCAGAAGAACAACTATCACAGGTAAATCTCGGGTTGTCCACATGTTCCGGAATTTTATAAAGCAGCCAAATTAAATGTCACGACAAAGTATAGGCAATTCCTTTGTGTTCATGGTCTCTATAATTAGTAGTATTATATTTAGCCGTGCAGTTACGATAGCCAACAGCATGTTTTCACTATTCTTGCGAAACACTTGTTTTTAATCCAATATTATCTTAAACAGCACACTGGAAATTCTATTTTTGTTCACATACCTAACCTACAAATCAATTTATTTACCGTACATGATAGTTATACCATGAGATAGTTCTAACCAAACATGAAGAACCATCTAACTTTATACATCTTATGGGATAAAATGCATTAAGCACTTAGTGACTAATGTTTTGCAAAGTCACTCATATCAACTGTGTAGTCAGCGTCTGTCTCGCTAGAGTAAGTAACTTAAAAGAACCCTCCTGCCTTAGGTATACGCCATTCTAAATTTTGAATTGAGAAAACAAAATCCCATTCTTTTATCTATATATATATTTTTTTGCAGATACATAAAATAATTGGATTTGCACCATCTCTGTTGCAAGTTGTTATGCTCAATGAAGTACAGATACCGGTCCGCCAAGCTGGTGTGGTGTATCTCAAAAACCTGTTCACATCAGGATGGCAAGAGAAAGAACCCGAAGAAGGTGAACCAATACCATTCAGCATCCATGAACAGGATCGTGCTATGATCCGAGACATTATTGTTGATGCTGTAGTGCAGGCTCCAGACATTATCAGAATTCAGTTATGTGTTTGCTTAAAAACAATAATCAAACGTGATTTTCCTACTCGTTGGACACAAATTGTGGACAAAATTCACATATACTTGCAAAACCCAGAACCTAATAGTTGGATGGGAGCATTACTGTGCCTATACCAGCTTATCAAGAATTATGAATACGAGTTGGCAGATAAAAGGGTGCCATTAATAGAGGCTATGAATTTATTGCTACCCATGATGTATAATTTAATTGTGAATCTCCAAGCTGACCAATCGGTTGAATCTGTTCTTATTCAAAAGCAAATACTCAAATGCTTCTATAGTCTAATTAAGGTAGGAGCTCAGCTATTGTTTCTATCATTGAATAAGTATCCAGCATATTGTTTTTATAAAAATTATCTAGTTAACATTATTATAGATTATATTGTAATCTATATTATCTATGAAATCGTAATATGATGAATTTCATCTGCCTTTTTATTTTTAGTACATTTTACCATTAGACCTGATAACTAAGGAGGTGTTTACCAAATGGATGGAGGTTTTGCGATTAGTTTTGGAGCGGCCTGTACCAGACCATACACTGCAAGTTGATGAAGATGAACGCATGGAGCTTCCCTGGTGGAAGTGTAAAAAATGGGCAGTTCACACTTTGTTCAGAGTGTTTGAAAGGTAATTTCTAGATTCTTGATATTTATTAATAGACTAAATCTTAATTTCACTAGATGATTACTTGGGCTTATTTAGTAGTATTGAATAATTAGTATGTATTCTTTATGCATAGATTTGGCAGCCCTGTGAATGCCCGAGAGGAGTATGTTCAGTTTGCTGAGTGGTACTTGACTACATTCACTAGAGGCATCCTAGAGGTCCTCTTTAGAATTCTGGATCAGTACAGAAACAAAGTGTATGTGTCTCCACGAGTACTGCAGCTGACCCTTGGTTACATCGACCAGTGGTATGTTAGCACTTCTATTTATTTTGAGTTTAATTGAGTATACATGAGTGAGCAAGCATTAGGAAAAAGTAGGCAAGGTTCGAAAATATCTAATATCAATAAAGGGAAATGTTGATAACACCATCCATTTTCATTTCACATTATCTGTTTAAAACTGTGCATAGCGTGATTGTGACAACAAACATAGTTTTATTTTGGATAATTTTGTATAGCCTTAACTTAATATTTTAATTCTGGGTGATAGTAAAAGTAAAAATACTTGTTTTGTTATTTTCTTCAAAGTATACAATTTGTAAATTTGTATGGTGTTTTCAAAATTTCCCTGTATATATATATCTAAAGATAAATATCAAGAAACCCTGGTTGTAAGTGCGAGATTTCAATTGCTTTTTTGTAAAAAAATATCATACAATTATTAATGCTAAGTGAATTTCATGAGTTATTATGAAGATTGATAATTAATTGCCTCTAACATTTTCAATATCAAACTTGTGAAATGTTACTGCCACAAGTTTAAAAATTTACTTAAGTAGTATTTAACATTAAATTATTTTCTTAAAATGGAAAAATGACTGAACTAATTTTACATCTAAAAATTAATAAATAATCAAAATTTATACCAATAAGAAAATATCTCAACTTAAACTTTTAATATAAATAAATTTAATTTAATAAAATGACTCAGAATTTAAATTCAATATGTTATATTATAGCAGTAATGTACTATTTTTTAAAATAAGAGTAATAAATTGATTACTTATGTGTTGGTCCTAAATTTTTTTTTATGCTACTCCATAAATTTTCAATCTTATTCAAACTGTTTCAAAAGAGTTTTTATATTAATCCAGCAACATGTTCTGTTAAAGGATAGAGATCTGGAAAAATTGCTTATATTTTAATTTTTTACCACCAAGCTTAATTTGATTTTTGGTGTGTTTATTAATTAAATGGTAATGTTATACAAATACATATTTTGTGATAACTTGGTTTATTATTCTTGACACCTAAATGTCGAATTTTTTCAACACTAGTAAAGAAAATAATTCGTTACTGTTCTATCTTTTACTCTGATTGGTATGGTAAAAACGTAAGCTAGTTTTTTACACAATCACATGCTTGATAAACTGCCCAATAATAAATATAATTTAAAGATTTAATAAAAATTTAACATTTTTATTAACAAAGTTACCATTACTTATGGTGAATGATGTACTGACAGGAGGGAATGATATTCAATGTAAACAATATTTGCTTATTCTTGTCTTGTATAAGAGCTGAAACTAACATCAGAAAGAACCAAATTTTTGAATTGGTAGCTGCATAGATCTTGCATAAACTTAAAGAAATGCAGAGCAGTCTTTTTTTCCAATGAACAGGGACAGCACTACAAAATCTGTGTTCCCTTATCAGTCCCTGGTACAGCCTTCCAGTTTCAGTTGTTTATCTACGACAGCTTCAAACAAATGTATGTTTATTGAAAAATCGCCGTGCACCCATTGGACAACTCCAATGTCATAGACTGACTTTAGGAGTACTATACGTGGAACTCTTTGGAACAGTATTTTTAGTTATTCAATATTTCCGATACAACACCACATCCAATTATAACACGATAAAATCTGTTCAATATATAAATCAGGGATAAAACGTTACTAAAACAATAAATCGTAAACCAATTTTTTATTTTATTTTATGTGTTTGCTCTTGATCCCAATGAAGCCTGGGGCCAAGACAAGATCCACAATAGAACAGGCTAACCCAGAGGTTGCCTATTCGTCCTGGCTTTGAAAATGAATGTGTTATAAGTTCTCGGAAATGATTACTACAGTTATGAATAAACCATTTTTTCATGATAAATTCTGTAAAAATATGACTGTATTGCCAAGTTTTGATACATGATTTCTATTTCTCGCTTTGGTTTGGCCTTTTTATTTCTCTTAAATTTTATTTACAAGTGTGAGGTTTTATTAGATGTAGTATCTGACTTCAAAATAAAAAAATAATAAAAGTGTTTACTATTGTTAACGGTATCATATAATTACTAGCTGACCCGGCCACGCGTTGCTGTGTTATAAATGAAAATAAAATCTATCCTATTTCCTAAGTGGAAACAATTCTAGCAAAATGAAAAAAAAAAATCGGTGTATCTATAATCGGGAATTTTTATATATGTATATAGATTATAAACTTCAGAAATACATACAAGCTTCAAATTCATTTATAAATTTCAAAAGCCAATATTGTATTTAATATCTACATGAGTTATACATGAAACATAGTGTTAACTCATTTTTCTGTAAGCATTAACTCGGAAACTTAACCTGTTTGTTACTCATGTATACTTCTCCATATAGAAATTTTAAACCACCATAACTTGTATAATAAGATCACTTGCGTTATATGGTTTCATATCAACCGTGATAAGAATCCGTAACAGAATCTATCATTACAAATGGGTTACATGTTTACCAAAAACTAACATTTTCATTATGATTTCACAAATTAAAAACGATTAACTAAAAAAGTATAAAACGGATTATGTTATTGAAAATGTGTATCTTGTTTACACTTTTTTCATCGCATTCGTTTTTTTTTAAACATTTATAGAGAATCACTGGTGAATAATGTGTTAATAAAAATTATATCAAACTAGGGACACAATACAAATTCGGTTTAAAGTGAGCACTTGAGATTATTTTCAAATTATCATAAAGTAATCAATTTCAAAAATTACAACAGTGTTCCTTTCTAAGATTACAATATTAATTTACATTGAAATAGGAGGAAAATTTTGATATTGCAATAATTTAACACAAAAATAAATTAAAGTAGGTTGTAACTACTTTTATATAAACGTTTTTTGGGTATCAGTCTAATTAAAATTGCAGCACACCTTTCCATAAACATTAAAATAATGGCAATTATTTCGAGGTTAGGGAAGATAATTCTTTCAATTTAATAGTGGTATTTTTTTTTCATAGTGTAAGCCACTCTCACTCATGGAAGCTGCTCAAACCACATATGTTTGCTATTATTCAAGACGTACTGTTCCCTATGATGTCCTATTCTGATGCTGATGATGAGCTTTGGAATACGGACCCACATGAATATATCCGCATCAAGTTTGGTGAGTACATATTTTTACTGCAACATGATGCATTATGAAATGACCTGAGACTATTGCATTTATTCACATATATTTGCACTGTAAGAACAATTGATATTCAGAATGACGCGCTACTTTGCTGTAATAAAGCCTTTATAAACCTACACTTAACAACTACAACTCCTTATTGTTGAGTACTAGCTGGATAGTAACGTAGTCACAACATCCCATATTGTTGTAGACATTTTCGAAGACTTCGTGTCACCTGTCACGGCGGCGCAAACTCTTCTCATATCTTGCAGCAAGAAACGAAGAGATATGATGGAACGCACGATGCTTCTCTGCATGCAGGTGTTGAGAAACCAGACAGGCGAGTACGGCCCGCGTCAGCGCGACGGTGCTCTACATATGGTCGGTACTCTTAACGAAATTGTCATGAAAAAGAAATGCTATAAGGATGGGATAGATACCATCCTCGGTCAATACGTGTTCCCGGAATTCCACAGTCCTTTAGGTTACATGAGAGCGAGAGCTTGCTGGGTGTTACACTGCTTCGCTACTATACGATTCAAGAGTGAGCCTCTGTTGTTAGAGGCAGTTCGTTTGACTGTGAACGCGTTGCTAAACGATAATGAACTTCCTGTCAAAGTAGAAGCTGCTATTGCTATTCAGATGCTTCTCACAGCGCAAGATAAAGTCTACAATTACCTTGAACCACAAGTGAAGCAAGTCACTTCCGAATTATTGAAAGTGATCCGAGAAACGGAGAACGACAACATAGCCAATGTTCTTCAAAAGATTGTTCCTCTATACACAGAACAGTTGATGCCTATGGCTTACGAGATCACTGAGCATTTGGCAACAACGTTCAGTAAGGTAATCGAGACTGACTCTGGTACAGACGAGAAAGCGATCACCGCTATGGGTTTATTGAATACCATGGAAACGGTACTCAATGTCATGGAAGACAATCCTGAAATTATGGCTCAGCTAGAGAAGACTGTCCTTCGTGTTGTTGGACGTATTCTGCATCACAATATTATAGGTATGTTTAAATATAATAACTATCCTTTTTGCTTAAAATGCTAGGTATTCTAGGTCACATAAAATATATGTTATATACAGTTGAGGATATATGGCGAGACCATAAAGACAAAACGTTTCTACGGGCCAGATTATCATGTCTCAGTATGGAACTGGTTACAAAATATAAAATTATAAGGGCTGACTTTTTAATCTTCCGGTCAGATTATTACGCAGTTAAAGGGGGAATATAACTCGTAACTGAAGAACAATAACAACTGCCAACTTGTTTGATTTTATGGGGATAATACAATATCTGAGTAATAAAATTTATCTAGAATTTTTGTTTCTCAGATATCGTATTAAAAATTGGTTTAAAAAATTTGCCGCTAATTTATTGATTATATTATATGATTATTATTTGATTTATTAGTAATATATTAAGGGGAATATAGCCAACAGTCTTATTATAATTATTATTACGGAAATCTTATTTCAAACAACACCAGGATAGTGTTGCTACAATTATATCAGTCAATTGCTTTTGGATGTGTATATATTTCGCTCAAAGGAAACTCTAAAATTTTTGTGGGGATTAAATTTATACCTAAGCAAATGATTTTAGTGAATAAATATAAAACACATCCTAGGTAAGAATGAAAAATTGAGCGAATTTGATTTAAATGAGATCTACCCTACATTACTGGCAGTATTATATATTCCAGCGAGAATATACGTCAACTGTTTATTGGATGATATTTACTATGGTTTTTACATTCATTGTAATATAATAAATTTGTGAAATTTGCAGAATACTACGAAGAGGCGATGACGCTGTTGTGTAATCTTACCTCGAAGTCGATATCAGAAGACATGTGGAAGGTTCTGGAGCTCTTGTACCAAATCTTTGAGAAGGAAGGCTTTGACTATTTTCCTGATATGATGCCAGTGCTGCACAACTACATTACTGTGGACACTAATGCATTCTTGTCCAACGAGAACCACATATTGGCTGTATTCAACATGGCTAAAGCTGTAAGTTATTTCAATTATTTATCCTTTATTTGGTATATTTTTCATTATTGTATATTATTTAACTACTACATTTTTATATGGAAGAAATTGTAGTGAAAAATGGTTATTTTCCACAATTTCTTTTTTATCATTCCTCCAGTAACATAATAAAAATAGTATTTCTACATCACTTGGTAACATTTTGAATAACGAACCACGCAAATCATTCTTCAGAGCAACAAGCAAAATAGAGCTAGTACTCAAAAACAGATAGTGATGCAAATGTAGCACATGA
Source organism: Calamotropha paludella (assembly GCA_927399485.1). Classification (NCBI taxonomy): domain Eukaryota; kingdom Metazoa; phylum Arthropoda; class Insecta; order Lepidoptera; family Crambidae; genus Calamotropha; species Calamotropha paludella. Next base: position 22,050,844 of record OV656803.1, on the reverse strand, counting down.
TCAAAACTTAAACATAATAGATAAAATTTTATTATTAGTTTTCTATCAAGCTTTAGGTAATATGCTATAACATAAATAACTAAGTCCTATAAATCCGATGGCATCACTCTCAAAGAACTCAGAAGTGAGAACTTTATACTCAATAAACACACATCTGCAAACAAATAATTTCACAAACAAACATCGAATAATTTTTAAATTATATTGCTTTACTCAGACAGGCTATTATAAAGTCGCAAACCATTTTCGACTATGTATGTTCGCTCAGGCATGTTTTCTCTATAGTTAGCCGCTTGTAAGACTAACTCCGCCCACTTTTCAAGTAGAATCATAGGTCTCAAAAACAGTTTAATGTGTTTGAAAAAAAGCAAGATATTGATATTTTTGCATAGAAAAGGCAAGAGTTTAAACGACATGTTACTAATATTATTAAGGATCTATGCTTCTACTTTTCTTTGTTTTTGACTTTTGTCCGTTTTTGTTTATATTATACCTATTCATATTGTTATATTATTATATTATATTATTTTAAAATAAATCTCTTTTATCATAATAGAAAAATACTAAAAAAATATATGAGAAATGGTCCTTATAAATAAATAAATACATAACGGAACTTAAAATATATAATGGTTTTAACTATTTACTATTGCTTATAGTAATATAATCTAAAATATTCAAAATCGTAAGCAGAAAACTAAGATAATGGGTTTAAGTAAAATTCGAAATTAACAAAGCAATCCTTTGGATGGCCCTGAATTCTTTTCGCTTACCAACAAAAAAGAGAGGACGAATTAAACTTACCCATCAGTAAAATTTATTCGTCGTTTAGAACGAAACGAAAAAATTACCTAAACATTTGTGTCTTGATTATCATACCGCGTAGCGACAGACTGTCGTCTCACCTTGAAATTTTGTTTTATCAATATTGATCCCATTTTCTTGTAAACTATGCGTAAAGTTATTAATAATGTGATTATGAAATACTAATTTAACATTGTCAGTGTTTTCCTTTAGCTATTTTATATAACTAGATAGTAAATCGAAAGGCTTTTCCTGTTGTCACGTTTTTGTAATATATAATTAACCATATAACAGCTGGTCAGTTTTAAATCCTAAATTCCCAAGTGGCACGGCAATTTTAATTGTGTCTTAAAAAGCTGATAAAGCCTTTATAATATGTCTAAAACTTCAATTGTTATCTGATTATACTCTTATTTCATTCTAAAATACGTCAGATATAGCCGCTGAAGTAATCGGTTTATGTATAGCTCTATTCATAATAATAATTCTCTTTATTTGTTTAGAATATTTTATATACCATACCATGTGATATGGTAATATTCCATTTTGATACTATTAAATAAGGGACTCAATATATCCCAATACCCAGAGCATGAAGAAGGGTCTAATTAATCGATTATAACTAATGCTAATGCACCCTATATAGAGATATGTAATAAATTAATAAATTCTGATGTCCGTTTGCTTTATTTTAAGACCTAACAGGTATGAAGAGGTATACCTGCTTTGGTTGATGAAATTTCATCAATATGTTTATCGTTCGAAATCGGAGTGAATCGCTTATATAGCCTTGGCTGTATTTTCTGAAACGTAAATAAATTTTTCTGAAACGATAAATCGTGAAAAAATATTTTTAGTGACGCTTTACTCCTAATATGATATTATGTTAAATAAAAAAGTTTGAGAAATATAGTGTCATGCCTTTGTATATTCCCGATCAAAAATTTCTGTATTAATATAGAATCATGCACATCAAAAACTTTACCTATAATATAAAAACCAGTCCGTATTAAATAGTCTAATGATTTTTTAGAAAATAAAAGAGAAATTAATTATCATAAAGGACTTAAATAAGAATAGAAATTTGCCTCGTATGGTATTCTAGGCACGCCAAGCCTTGGTTGTTGAATAATTGAAAATAGAAAATTTATGGTTTGGGGGCATTAGTTTTGTGTATAAGTTTAGTAAGCTTGCGAAGATTTGGACATTTACTGCTAAGTTATTTTTCTAAATACTCTTTAAGACTCTACTCTACCAAAACATCTGCACGTGAATCTGCTTTAACTGTTGACGTTTAATCTTTCTTTTCAATGTATATAAGTATGACATCATAACTGAATATTTATTGATATACAATTTAGGTTACATTTATTCATGGAGTAAAAAACGCAAATATAATGCCGTCTGCGAACTACCATATGCACCCGCGATTTTTGAAATTTTAATGCCCGCTGTTGCATTGCGATCACGACTATCAATCACACTGACAGAATAATCAATTTTAAACTCCTATGTGTTCTTGAATGTATGTGTGTGTAAAACTTTCTTATGCCAATGCTGACAGGAGTTTGATTTGTGCCTCATCAATATATAATTGCATGTGTCTGATTGCGCACTTTTTATTTCTGAAAGATGAATCAAATACATGAAGTAATGTTTCAAGTAAAAAGCAAACATTCAAATAAAGTCTAAAAAATTTATAGTAAAGTTTGTTTAGTAGAATACATCCTTACTTTAACCATTATGTGTAGACTGTACATTTACTACCATCTGATTTAAGTTTTATGTTTTAATCTCATTTTCTTGTGTGTGAAAAATCGAATTGATTCGAGAATTGGATTAAATTAAATGTAGTTACTATATTTCAACTTGCGTCTTTATTCTTTTCTACTTTTAATTTTGGTCATATAAAAGCAAAGCGACTTTTAAATGTCCTATTTTCTATTCCACTATTTAGCGAAATATTACATTCTCAACTTCTCAACAATTGGCAATATTATATAATATTACGAAAAAAATTATTTCAATACTTGGCTGAACTAAAGAATTTTGTTGTTTTTTTCCATACAGCTATTTGGTATCACAAAGTATATTTGCCAGGGTCTGCATACCACTAAATGTATCACATGAACTTTGATAAATCATAAGGACCGAGGACCGTATTCTTTTTTCAGCTGTTTATTTAGTTATGAAAAATTTTAATTTTGTTAAACATTATAATCCTGAGCAGAAGAGGAATCCTGCTTCATGAAAATTATTTCAGTTGTAAAAACTGATAGTATCCTTCCAGGTGTTGAATTCTGACGCTGAGGACGAGTCAGAAATGATCGCCGCGAAGCTTCTGGAAGTGATGGTGCTGCAGTGTTCCGGCAAGATCGACAATTGCCTCCCATCATTTGTGGAGCTTGTTCTCAATCGACTCACGAGAAAAGTGAAGACCTCAGAGCTGAGAACCATGCTTCTGCAGGTGAGGATTTATTATATAGCCATGACTCTACTGTTTACAATATTCACTTAAGAGTATTTTTTCTTACTTGAGCTAAATAGTAAACAAACATCACTTGATCACAATTCATGAAATTCCTAAAGAATCACTCACTTAACGTTGCCACAATACATCATAGTCAGTAGTATACATATAAACGCATTGATTTTCACTGAAAACTGCTTTGGTTTGGTTTCACTGAAAACCCTCACAAATAACATTTTTTAAGCTAAAATCCTAATTTCCAAGACCTTTACGGTCACTGATTAAATAAACAATATGTCATAATTAAAAAATAAAAAAAGTAGTTGTAGGGATGAGATGAAGTGAATGTATGAATGGTTTGTAACAAATCAGTTAATTTTTAAGGTTTCCATGGTTATTTTCATAATTATCTTTTTGCTGCAAATGTTTTTATTTCTGACTAGGCATTCATTTTAACAGACTTCAACAAAAGTAGGTTCTTAATTCGACTGTGTTTAACTAGATAAATATGATACTTTGAGGGTGGTCCCATAAAAAATATATTTAAATCAGATCAGAATTTAGCAAATTAACAAAAACCAGAAAAAAATATCGAAATTTAAAAATATCTTAGGTCTTCATTGTTGATGTTTTGATGTGAGTCAGTTTTTAGTTTTTGACTTTGTTAATTATGTAGGTGTTTGTTAGACACATATTTATACATTTACACCGTGACATTTTATTGTTTTCATCTGCAGTAGGGACAAAGCGAATAAAAACTGACAGTGATAGTTACAATTATTCTTATTATAAGTATTTACTACAAGTAAAGCCTGAATAATTTATTTCATTACTTCGACGATATTAAAGAACCCAATACTTAAAGATCACACTTTCACTCAATGATCCCCAACCCTAAAAAATGTCGACCGCCATATTTGTTTACTTCTTAGCTCACGTAAGGAAAAATGTACTATAGATGTGATGTTGTTGCTGATCGCTATAAGACCCTGTCTAATATGTAATTTTCCTTTAATATGTTTAGACTTTATTTATTTCCTTTTCATTGAGACAGAAAAGAAATTAGTGAGTTAGAATTCAATTTTAATTTAAATTCATGTCTTCTGATTATTTTTTAAAATGTCCCTAGACCCTAAGCTTTAATAATATTTCGAAAATTTTGCTCAATACGCTAAAAAAAAGGCATATCTATCTTTTAATGTCCCCAAGATAAAATATCTTAAATTAATGAATTATTTTTAAAGGTTAATTCGGTAAACGATAGTATGCCATAATAACCATTCAGTAAAATTCATTAATTTAGAAGGTTAAATTAGAAGTTTAAGGTAGGTATGGTATCATTTCAATTATACTTTGTCCAATGTAGGATGATACTTTGACAGGTGTCACTTATTGCTACGTACTAAGGTTGCGTTTGTTTCCTTATGTTTGGCTTGACATTGCAATAGCAACTTTATACCCTCTATGTAGGTGTCAACTGTCAAAAGTATCATCCTACATTGGACAATGTATATTTATGAGTAGTATAAGAGGACTCTACCTCCAACCAAATACGTACGTACTAATAGTTAAACTCATAAATACATTATAGCTTGTAACATTTTTCCGTTATATTTATCAAAGTTGGCGTCCCTTTGGCAGGTTTTGATTGCAATACTGTACTGCAACCCTCATCTGCTGTTCACAATATTGGACAAACTGCAGGAGTCAGTTCCCAACGCATCCATCTCCCAACACTTCATTAAGCAGTGGATCCACGATACAGATTGCTTCATGGGGTCAGTACCATAACATGAATTATTAAATATAATAAGTATGATGACTGAATTTGAAAAACTACTATACGATGTTTTTAAATGTCTACTTATACAAAATAAATCTTATTTCTGCAAAAAATTAACGTTACGAAGAAAAAAATTCAGCACAAAAAATACAATTTAAATTTTACGCCGAAACGCTAGAGTAGGTAGTAACGGCGTCTATCAGTGACGTCAGAATTTCGTAAATACTTGACAGCTTGACTGTTTATGTTAACTTGAATTTTTAATTTAGGCTATTTGGTGGTAAATTCACGAATTCTAAGGTGTATCAATGGTGTGCGGTTCCGCAATGTACTAATGCACATGAGTTTATATTATCGTTGAAATAATTTTAAAAATAAATAAAGAAAACACATGTTATATCTGTGCCAAGAAGAAATTGTGAATATTGGCTGTATGAAGAATTAAGAATTTATCCTGATTTTTTTTCAATATATGCGTTTGGTTTCAATAAATTATAATAAAAGTGAGTATGCATTTTTTTCTTAGTGTAGACGCTATATACCGGTAGACGTTGTCTTGTTAATGTCGTTCTATCAATGGATAATTACCACAGACACAATACCGCGTAAATTTGATTTTAGTAAATTATAATCAATCGGAGTCCTTGTAATCTTTTTATTAGAATAAAACAATAATACTAGTAATGTTGCCCTGTTAATTTCGTCCAATTAATGCATAAACTACAGTGTGCTAACAGGGTTAATGGTCGTACAGATGGTAAAATTTCGTTTTCCAAAAGTAGCATATTGTGTGATATATTCTTACTCACATAATAAGTGGAAGGTCTTAATTAGTGTTCTAAATAGAATTTTAAATGTCATTAGTTAAACTGTATGTTGTTGAAACTTCAATTTGTTACGTTTTTAATTGCAACCATTTTCGAAACGGTTCAATTTTAAATGATTGCAGTTCTTATCTTGTCGATAACAAATGAGAATTTCCTTAGCATGACTCGGCTATTCAAAATGATTAAAGCATAACAGCCTCTTTTTTATACTCAGGCTACACGATAGAAAACTCTGCGTGTTGGGTATATGCACTTTACTGGAGATGGGCCCTCAGAGGCCGAACTTGGACGAAGTGGTGCCGAAGCTGCTGCCTTCCTGCCTCGTTCTGTTCGACGGATTAAAGCGCGCGTATGAGGTACGAGCCGAGCCAGATGATGACTCGTCATCAGAAGAGGACGACGAAGAAGAAGTTGAAGGTGTGTTGGTTAAATTTTCCCCTTTAATATATCACCTATATGTTGAGGAAGGCTATTCTATGGATACATTTTTTGTCATGATCTTTAGTTTTAAGGTTACCTTACCATACTTATGTAGGAAATATAAATATAGATTCCCTTGCATTGTATCAAGAAATTATTATTTGCAACAGAAGTATTGTCGAGCGACGAAGACGACATTGACGACGCAAACTGCGAATATTTGGAAAACCTTGCCCGGATGGCGAGGAAATCCAGTGCCGTTCAAGGTGTCAACTTGACAGCTAAAATTGAGGATTACGAAAGTGACGATCCCGTGAGTATATTTAGTGAAACTATAGCTATAAATACTCTGCAAATGTTTTCATAAGTTGTGTTACTTAATAATAATAATATTTCATATCTAAAATTACACAATAGACCACTAATTCACAATCCGTACCGAATAACTTCTTGTATTGTAAGTAAAACATTATTTTAGATGCTATCAAAAACATGTTTTCGAATCTTTATATACAGACTACTTAGGAGTACTAACTTCCAGTAGTCTCATTTTTATCATCATTCTTATCATTTTAAGTAAAGAATGTTTATTGGAAATGATAAAAAGAAGACTCCGAGAAAATCAGGGGCCATTTTATATTGAATAGTAATGTCTGATAAACGTAATTTACAATTTATTGTGTTGTGTCTTGTCTGCTTTGTTTTTGTATGTACGTAATATTAATTTTAATGTTCTATAAAAAACAACCATTAAGAGTAAAGACGTACTTAAAACAAGATATACCTGCATGTAATTATCTGTTTCCCCCAGCAACTTGTCGGAATCAAATTCGAAAGTAAAAGCCTCCATTCATAAATGCTTTCATTCCGAGGCACACTGTTAAGTATTCAATAAAGTATTTGTAAATAGCTCATGCAGTAAGCGAACCCTCGTGGACTAGGAACGGGCAGTTTCTTACGATTATGAATAATGATGCTTATTGCGGTTGCTCGGTTGATTCCACATTTTATAATGATTGTCAGAGATATGATTTTAAAGGGCCCTATACATTGTGATTTCAGGATGATGATGCCTATGAACCAGATGAGACAGCCATTGAGTGTTATACGACGCCTTTAGACGACAAGGATTGTCCCATCGATGAGTACATCAAATTCAAGAATACGTTGTCAGGTATTAATGGCTCTCTAAAACGAAATACAAATATTGTTTGACACATGTACATATTTGTTGTACATAACCATGTTGATGGTTTTTGAACAAACTAATTAAACACATTACAATTATGTGTATAAGTCGAAGCCAACTAGCGTAATTAGCCGTTCAATCAACAGTCTTGCGTCTTTACTAAACAGCACCATTCAACTAGTGGCCTGAATGATATTTGATCAAACAGCTATATATTTGAAATGTGTTTAATTGGAAAACTTTTGTTTTTATTTTATCATATGATTAACAAGACAATAGTTTTAAATATATTTGTAGAAAAACAGCTAAGCCACTGTTTGGTTTTCGCTATTAAAGAAACAGATTACACAAGTCAACAAAATTTGACAGTTTCTTTCCCAGACACCTGAATATAATTTCCCGAAGGAAGGGTGCTGAATCCAAATCCGGTCGCAGAATTGTTCCATCACGTCAACTCTTTGGGATATTCTAACCTAAAAGTGCAAAAAAGTCCGCTTTCGCCCATTTTTGTGGTTATGTCATCCTTCAAGTTTTAGTATACTTAAAATACTACACAGGGCATCTTAAAGTACAAGTCTTGAACTTTCAAAGGGCGTTGAGATTATTCAAATTATTCTTTTTTTCGCTGTGATATCATATATTTTGAAGTTTTAATTTTTTTAAATTTTGGTTGATTCGTCCAGATTTGGATTTAGCACACCAAAATCCTTCGGAAAAGTATACTCGGCTGTCTGGGAATTTTTTTTGTTGACCTGTGTTATTTAAGATGACTATTCTTAAATAAAATCCCTTACTGTTAAAGAAAACTAATTAAAAGTAAACTCACTAGTATGATTTGTTGCCTTAGCTCTGTCTACAAGCGAGCCCGCGCTCTATCACGCCTTGACAAGCGTCCTCAGCGAAGAACAGCAGAAGCAATTGAGTGCGGTCTTTGTACTGGCTGACCAACGGAAGGCCCAAAAGGATAGCAAGCGCATCGAACAAAGCGGAGGTTGGTCACATTACTTAATAATAATATATTTTACATTGATAATATATTTCCCATAAGTCTTTAAGGTCGCTTGTTCCTTGGCTGTTGTTAGTTCAGCTTCAGTGTTAGTTTCATTCACAATATTCTCTTTCAATGTATAATAGATCGTAGTTGTATATAAATACAAAACAAGAAGAATATCGTAACATTATCTATAAATAACTTATACAACCATACTTCTTTGATTAATTAACTTCCTTATAAAAATATATTTGTAACGAAGCAAATATTAAATTAAATGGAGAACAACTGTACAGACTATAGTCATTATTAGATAAGAAACAACAATTTCACTCACTTCTGTGAAAGGTTTACTTCGCTGCCGCTTTGATCACCAGAATCAAATGTTTACACACATTTTGACAAAAGACATATTTTATTGAGGAAAGAAATATACACTATAAAATAGCCACATATTAAGGTTTGGTAATCAGAGTATGGGGTGCGATCGTGACACGACACTGACGCGACGTGAGAAGTTGTAATGCATTACTTATTATAAAAGATGTCACTCAGCGCCGTCGCGCTCGGCGCGAATACATCAATCACATCGTCGCGTGTAATAATATTAGAAACGAAACTGTCGAAAAACTTAATGAAATTGTACGAGGTTACGTTTTTTTTACCCCTATGGCCACCAGCATTAGAAAAAAGTAGTTTAAAACAAATATACGATTTCGAAACTGTAATTTATTTAATTACCGTAAGTTTGTAATATTGTCAGAATTGCACAGTTTTTAAATATTAGTCTATAACAGTTTGGGGATATTGGGTGGTATAATTGCGATTCACCCCATACTTTTTAAAACAATCGAGAGACACTCGAAACATTATAACGGTAAATTGAAATATACTTTAGTTGCCGAGACGCTCAGTTTAGTCTTAGAGAAGCTAGGAATTTGTTTAAAAGTAACTGCTATTTTATTTAACATATTCAGTCCAGCTTGGTTTTATAAACAAGTCAATGGGTTAAAAATTTAAAGACCAGAATAAAAGTATTATTAGGCTAAGAAGTTTTTGTTTTAATCATTTTGTAATCTAATTTTATTTTGAGATCTAGAAATTAATATCCGCACGTATTTAGCAGCCGTTAATTGCACATTGTAATATGTTTCGACATTGCCGAAAGTTCATCTCTAGCATTAAAAATAAAGTTTTTATGCTTATTAAGTAAAAGTAAAAAAAAAAATGTACATTTTGCAGGTTACGCCTTCACAGTTCCAGCGCAAGTCCCGACCAAATTCAAGTTCGGATCGTAAAAAGTGATATTGGTATACACATTATATGTCATTTCACATCCATTGAGCCCCCATTCCGCTAATCATCGATATTCTAAATAATCGATTATATCATCAGACTGGCAAATTATATATGCAGCCATATTACAATCGACCACTCTTCAAATTAAACATTAAGTAATGAAATCGATCAATAACTTATTTCAAAACATATGTTCCTAAAATTAGTTGTTATTGTACTGTTATAATAATGTTAAGTTTACAAGCGTTTTGAAATTTTTATTGTTGCTTAGCGGATTGGTGATCTCGATAAAATGTACATTCTCTTAAAATGAGCCTTGTCTCATTTTAAGGCAATGCGCATCGATGCATGATTGTTTGTATTTATCAAGCATTAGCTTTGAACTAAATTCAAAGTTTATAAATGTAATATACGTTTTCGTAAGTGTATATTATCTTTCATTATTTTTTAGAAAACTTCAGTTGCAAATGATTTTTTTACCTTTTCAGCATAGTTCATACATACAGCCTAAATTAATTTGGTCAAATAGGCTATTTATATCTGTTGGTTGTTGGTTTGGCTTGTGAATGGAAAAGTGGTAATAGATTATTCTAGCTTTCACTTATTGCCCATACACAAAATCAAATACCGAAATATATTTTGCGGTCTTGTATAGGTTTGTAAACTGCACATTTTTATCCTTGTGTAATTTCTGAGACATATATGTATGCATATATGTTGCATCTTAGGTGTCAAAGTAAAAACCCGTTTATATATAAAAGGGAGCAAGAAGTGATTCTTTGTTTTGTTCATTGAACTGACTGTAAACCTCTGTTTCTTTTGTAACTTTACAACTCGTGTTTCTATGTATGTTATATTCATCGGGTTATGTACTATTTCAAATGTTATACAGTGTTTTGTAATGACTTTGTGAACCGACCATTATTAAGTTTTTGTAATGAGTTACATATTATTATACGAAATGGTAGATGCAATTTTGCGTCTTCTACTTGTAGCTGCATTTGGTTGACACTACTCAACATTATACTTTCACCATTCATAAAATATACTTTTTTGAGCGTTTTTTATTGTCAAGTTATTTTGGCTTTTTATTGTTCCTTAAACACATTCCTTATTTTTATGCGGAAAACAATACATTTCTTCAACTTTTATTTCAATAAAAGTTGTACTACCATAACGAAGTTCCATGGTTGATTTTCTCAGAAAATAGTACTTTCTCCGTTCTCAGTGCAACTAGATGCAGTTGTCCAACGATCAGTTCAAAATTCTTGATAATTTTTATTTAAACAATAGATACCCTATATTAGAACACCCGACATATAGATACATCCAATAATATTATTGAAACAACTTATTCAACTTCTATTTGAAAATCAGTTACGTTACAGTATTTTTTACATACACGTAACACTTATTAGTACTTACCAATTTAGTTGTAATCGATCAACGCGCTGTTTTCTTGAAGAAAGGCCATTAATTAATAGATTATTTTGAGAGAAAGTCGACGTAAAATTCATACAAGTTTTGTGAAATCTTTAAAATTAAAAATGTTTTGTTTTTTTACTTTTTCCTCATTGAATTTAGAAATAAATCAACTGAATAAATAGAAATGTCTGTATTATTTAATAAACAGTTATCGGTCAAGACTCAGCATCTCTCCAATATATGCGTAATACATACAGCTTTCTTATTTAAATTGAAAACATAATGTCGCTATACGGAAGGTGAGAACATTGAATAGCAAGTGTTCTCTTCAGAATAAACTTTTATTTTTTTGTTAAGCAAAATAAATTATATTGTTATTGGTGAATTCTGTTGCCCATTAGTAATAAAACTTTTTTTTCTATTCAAATTAACATCAACTTAAAATGGCCAATTTTTATTTTCTGGCATGAAGTGAGTGACTGTTTACATTAGTGTAAAATGGTAGGGTTTTTGTAATACATCATAATATTCTTCATGGCACTCTCAATTCAGAGGTGATTCTACTTGGAATAAGTATTTTACTTCATTAAATACAATGTATAGCGTAATTTCTTGGTCGATTCATAAATGTTTTTTTAATTGACGAACGTTCGGTGCCACGGTATCCATCCTGCTTTTCGCACCGACGGTCCTGGGTTCGAGTCCCGGAAGGGGAAAATGTTTGTGTGATGAATAAGAGCATTTGTACCTGAGTTATGGGTTTTCATATATATTTCTATAAATATTACATATCTATGTATCACTTATATATGTATGTATAACCGTTACCCTAGTATCCACAACACAATCCTTACAGTGCTTACTTTAGGGTAGGCTAATTTGTATGAATGTAATAAACATTATTATTAATTGATAATATCTATTTATTTGATATGTATAGTATTAATATAATTGTGTTGTATGGAGAATGAAGTTGCTAAAATTAGAAGTGCATAATGTTACAATTAATTTAGTTCCTTCATAAGCTTAATTATAACCTTTGTTTTTCCCTACTACATATTTTTCAAACTATTACATTACTTGTGTGATTTCTAAGTTAAAAAAAAAACTTATTTGTAATTAATTTGGTACCTCTCTGGGCAAGAGCATGATTACACATTTGAATAAAACAACTTTTTTACGGATTGTGCACATTATTTAATTTATATTTAATCCTGACGTTTCGACTCCTTTACAGGAGCCGTGATCACTGAATGTCTAAGGTTATGGTCGTCATATATTTTCTACTACCTTCACAATATTCTAATCGGGCACATTCCTTATTGTTAAAATTTTATATAAATGAAGCCTACCAGTTCAGAAATTGGGAGGCCCTTCCAAGAATTGGCGAAAGAAACTCGGGCAGGGGGACCGATCTCCATCTTACTGTTGTTATCTTGCAAAAAGAGCTAACTACATTACCAGGTCTTGCAATGTGTGTCATGTACTACATCACTTGGTGATGTAGTACAGGAGCCGTGATCACAGGATGACTAAGGTAATGGTCGTCATATATTTTCTACTACCTTCACATTTTAAACGGGCACTTTCCTAATTCTTAAATTTTGTGGCTTTATTTTACATTTTATTTAGTTATTAAATCCTCACTACGATTACATTGTTTACTACTGAGTCTACTACCAGTTTGGAAAATACACACGACACACATTGCAAGAGCTGGTGATGTAGTTAGCTTTTTTTGCAAATAATGACAGTAAGATGGAGGTCTGTCCCCCTGCCCGAGTTTCATTCGCTAGTTCTTTTCGGAAGGGCCCTCGAATTTTGGTTCCCGATTAAAATATTGTGAAGGTAGTAGAAAATATATGACGACCATCACCTTAGTCATCCTGTGATCACGGCTCCTGTAAAGGAGTCGAAAAATATAGAATAAATTATGCGCAAAATGCGTATAAAAGTTGTTTTATTCAAAAGAGCATGATATCAACGCTGCCCACCATTGTTCACGGAAAATGATCTTTGAAAATTAATTCTGCCTGTGAAACAACGAAATAACTTGGAGAAGAACATTGTTAGGTGTAGGATATATTTAACCATCGATATATTATATCAGGGCCGAAACGTTTACCCAGTTTCTAACTGACAGACTTGGTCTGGTGGTTGCTAAAAATTGGCCAAATTTAAGAGTAGGTACTTTCTAAATTCAGCGAATAGCAATCCGTTAAATTTATATTTTGATTTAATAACATTTGTGTGTATTGTTTATGAAATTCGTTAGGTGTTCACGCTAGTAAGGTGCACACATTGAGCAAAATAGATGTCAATTCAACGCACATAGTTAAATTTATTGCTGTTTATTTGTCGTGATCAAGAAAAAGATAACTGTAATTGATGTTTACAATCATCTTTGCAACATTATTTGTGTTTATATAATACATTGCAGCTTAGATGTATACTACAATATTAAAGTAATCTGTATTTTTTTCAAAAGTTGTTTTTATTTCGCACTGGCGACGCGAGTCAGTGCATCAGGAACCGCCCGCCTTATAGAATCTGTAGATTTTTCACAAAACTAATCCTACATTAGTATTAGTAGTAACTGACATGGTTGAATTCGAAATAATATCCAGTTCTTTTGAAACTACTCGCACTTGAGTAACGGTTGTTACCGCGAGTATAGTACTCGGCTAACCTCTTGAAATCGAGTGAGGATTGCGCAGAACACGTATTTTGTGTGCGTAGCGGTGAAGTACGGGGGCAGCGAGTGAGGGGCGCGCGCCAATAAATCAACATGACTCTCGTCCCTCTTTCCGCATCAGCGTACTGCTAGCTCCTGTTTACACATCCTTGCAAAAATAATTAACTACCTTTTTGTTATTGTTGTTGACTTGGAGAAAAAGGAAAGGAAAAAAATATAAAAAAGTAATATTTATTTACTTCAGTAGGTTAAAACTACATATACAGTGTTATTTTATAAATCCATTTTTTTCTATGCATATCATTCAAACACTTAATTTTTGAATAAAATTAGAAAAATTTGCAACTTATAAATATCATTGTTATATTTATAAATCAATGAAATACTTGTCATGCAATCATCTGCTACAACACCGTGCGTAGCGTAATTGTGACAACAAACGTAGTTTTGGATAAATTTGTAGAGCCTTAACTTCATATTTTTGTACTTGGTGATATCAAAAGAAAAAATACTTGTTTCATTACTTTCTTCAAAGAATATAATATATAAATTTGTATAGTGTTTTCAAAATTTTCCTGTATATGTGAACCGTAGTATAAATAATAGGGGTTAAAGTATGAAATTGCCGTTTTATTGCAATAGGTTCTTTGAATTGACATAGAATCTTCATGGTTTGAGGTTTTCGAATGAAACTTTTTTTAAATGGTTTCTATGATGTTCTTTTTTTAAAAAATGTAAAACATTTGAATATCGACTTTCAATTGTTTTTGTTATTCAATTTAGACAAGAAAGATGGATACTGCGAAAATTCGAGTTATTTTTGAATACGAGTTCCGACGCGGAACTAACGCGGCAGAAACAGCCCGCAATATCAATGCTGCGTTTGGAGAGGGGTCTACTAATGAACGCACCGTGCGATTTTGGTTTAAACGCTTTCGTGATGGAAATTTCGACTTAAAGAACGAGCCACGAGGAAGACCGCCCACACAGGTAAATAACGATGAATTAAGAGAGATAGTGGAAGCCGATCCTAGTCAAAGTACCCAGGAATTAGCGGCATGGTTTAACGTTACCTTACCCACAATATTGACTCACTTGCGTCAAATCAATAAAATAAAAAAATACGAAAAATGGGTGCCTCATGATTTGACTGATCTGCAGAAAGAAACGCGTGTTGAAACTTGTGTTGCCTTGTTGAACCGGTACAGAAATGAAGGAATATTGGATCGAATTGTAACATGTGATGAAAAGTGGATTCTTTATGATAACCGGAAAAGAAAAATGCAATGGCTGACCCCAGGTCAAATGCCACAACAGTGTCCTAAAGCAAAACTTACCAATAAAAAGGTAATGGTAACTGTTTGGTGGTCTCAGCATGGTGTTATTCACTATAGTTTTCTCCGATCTGGTCAAGCAATAACGGCAGATGTCTATTGTGCCGAACTCCGAACCATGTTGACAAAACTAGCAGTAAAACAGCCCCGACTCATGAATCGATCTTCACCATTATTGCTCCACGACAACGCGAGACCTCACACAGCACGAGAAACCATTTTGACCCTTCAGGAACTGCAGTTAGAAACCATTCGTCATCCTCCGTATTCACCAGACCTTGCTCCAACGGACTACCATTTTTTTCGTGATTTGGACAATTATCTACGTGACAAGAAGTTTTCTTCCCAGGAGGCAGTACAAAATGCTTTCACACAGTTTGTGCAGTCTAGATCGTCGGAATTCTATCGCAAAGGCATTAATGACCTTCCCATTAGATGGCAGCAATGTATAGATAATAATGGCAACTATTTTGATTAAATAAATTTGTTAAAAATTTAAAAAATAAACAATATAGATTTTCAGTACAAATCGGCAATTTCATACTTTAACCCCTAATATCTATTTATTGAAAATTTGTTATTTTTAAAAGAAGTAGCAACATTAATAATTCATATGGAAGAAAATAATTAAGTAAGGTCAAGATTTTTATATTTCTATATTTTTATTTGAACTTATGATAAAAGCATTTTTTTAATAAAAACAAACCGTAACTGAGCTGAGCCTTAATAGAGCCTCTCAACAAGTGGGTCTCAAAATGAACATGGGCAAAACGAAAATTATGTCGAATGTCCGTGTTGTATTCACTCCTCTGAAGGTTGGAGACTACACTCGAAGTTGTTGACGATTATGTGTACCTGGGACAAACAGTTCGAGAAAGAGGTCAATCGTCGAATCGAATTAGGCTGTGCAGCGTTTAAAAACTTCGCGACATCTTGTCTAAAGTACCGTAATGTCTCAAGACTTATGTTGCCAGTGATGACGTACGGAACAGAGACGTGGTCCCTTCCTATGGGCCTAATAAGAAGGCTCAAGCTCACCCAAAGGGAGATGGAGCATGTTATACCCGCCCGCAGAATTGCCAAACTTAAATGTCATTGGGCGAGGCCCATAGCTCGTAGAACTGAAGGCCGTTGGGGCTGAAAAGTTCTTGAGTGCCGACCACGGACTGAGAGACGTAGCGTAGGCAGAGCTCCCTTTCGGTGGAGTGACGATCTGGTGAAGGACGCGGGAAGCACCTGGATAAGGGAAGCGCGGGACCCGGTCATTGTGGAGATCCTTGGAGGTGGCCTTTTACATCAGTGGGAGTCATTTGACTGAGACTATGATTCAATATAGTACATATAGTGCTAATAATGAAGAATATCTCGGTTGGATTGGATTACAATGTAACTACAGATAGATTTATGTATTTAAAATAAATTGGCTTAGCAATAGCAATATTTCAGTGACAAAACCATTGCTTTAGTTTTTTAAATATATAATATCTTTTAGTTGGTTGTGTTTTCTTTTGCCTTGATTGCTTCACTTTGATAGCTGCTTAATTAAATATAGCCATGCATGACAAATTGCTGTGATGGAGGTTTTGCGGCAGACCAGATATCAGCTATCCCATGAAAAGGCTGGTTTGATGTTCCAGGGTTCTAAGCACCTACTTCGTCTGCAAGACTTATTAAGTTCAGCCTTACATGCTGCCTCACCACTACTTCTATGTGTCTATGTCCGTTCCCAAAGACAGGATCAACTAAAGCCCGTAATCTTGTTACCCCCCACCAGCCCCTTCTTAAATATTAAATTGTTATTTTTTATTTTATTTATTTATTTAAGGAAACAAACAGAACATATACTATTTATGATATGGGTTTAGTTAAATATTGCATTAGCCAAAAATAGTTTCCAACTATGAAGAATTCATGTGAAGACAAACTATGAAAAATTTTGAGTAAACTATCAATTTGAATTATACAGTAATCAAAACAAAATAATTAACTTTTAAAGTGTTACTTGTGCACTTTTCTAACCAGGGAAATATAGGCCATAAGTTTAGAACTGAAAATACCAATATGACTATAACGGTCATTATGTGTGTGCCTTGGAGTAGTTAGTTCTGCACATAGGAACGGAGAAAACTGCCCTGGAGCGAGCACTCAACCTTGGACACTTAAATAAGATTCAACTAAGAACAGGTAAATGAATTTGATTGTTTATAATTTTATATAAAAACACCTGATCTCTCTGCTCACAACATAATTCTAAAGATTGAAACTGCACGGAAATGTTAAATTTATACACTTATCTTTTTATGATATTTTGAATTGTTTCAATTTGCTCAATATAAGTAGCGTAGAAAGGGTTCCATACAATTGATGCATATTTTAAGTAGCTTTTAACAAAAGAATTGTATAGAAGAATGTAAGTGTTTACATTTTTAAAGTCTTTACATTGTCGGAACAGAAAACCTAACATTTTGTATGCCTTACCAGTTGCTTTATCTATATGGGATGCAAAATTAAGTTCAGTATCAAGCTGTACACCCAAATCCCTCACTTCGGTCACTCTTATAATTGGAATATTATCAAATTTGAAGTTATAGTTTATAGGTTTTGATTTTCTAGGAAAGATAATAGTGTGACATTTATTAATGTTTAATTTTAATTTATTAGCAGAGCAAAAGTCATAAAATTTATTTAATTCAACTAGAAATAATTGACAATGCTCAATAGATTTCGAAAAGGCAAAAGTCATCGGCGTTAAACAACGCTTTAGAGTATTGAAAGCATTTCATTACATCATTCATAAAAATGTTAAACGAGAGGATGGATGCCAAATAAGTAAACAACATTATCGCTTACACATTAAGATAAATAATAATGATTAAGTTATTGCAAATGGTTAACACAATGTGGCACAATTACGTTTCTTAATGTTTTCACTATATATTGATCAATTATTAAAGAAATAATTATACGAAATCAAAGCACACTGATTGATAATTTTGTATTAGTCTTTACGATATAAAAACACTAAAATACCAGATATTACATTAAAAAAAGGCACAGTAGATGTGTCACTGTTTACGCACCATACTTCAAGTGAAGTTTGTCATACTACTAAGTCTCATACTAGGAATGTCACAGTGTCATAACATTACTTAATTGTAATTTGTTTTTTAAAGGTGGGGTCTAGTTTTAATAAAATACTAGTTATATTACTTACAACAACTTTATAGCACAAAATGGAAAATCCCTAGTTTAATCAATACAGCACCATCACCATAATTTTAATAATAGAAAGGCTTGATGGGTATATATAAAAAGAAACCAAAAGTTAGCATAGTTAGCCAAACAAAGTCCTACAATTCTGGATTTCAAGTAATGTTCACAAGGATCTCTCATCAGATGAGTAAGCCAAAAATATGTAAAAATTTGTCATGATAATGATAAACTTAATAATCATGTAAGAAATAATAATACAGGACTAAATAGATATTCATAAGATGATGGATATTTTATCCAAATATAAGTTAAACAACAAGAAATCAAAAATCACATGTTTTATTCTAATTTATCACATTGAAAATGTTTTGATATAGTCACGACGATTGCGCCTCTCATCCTGAAGTTGCCCTATCTTTGACGCAGTATCACAATCACGACATGCTCCACAGAATGTACTAGTAATCATGTGGAAGGGACTTCGGTAATAAGTGTTTGAATCTTTAAATTTCTCATTGTTTATGTGACATCTTGTATGGAGAAAAATTTCGAGTATTATTAAAAAAGTACATATGTAAACTGGAAAAAATGCTAAGGTAGGGATCAAAAATAGCCTATGACTTATCTTATTTGATCCGGCAAGTATTTGTTCTTTTAACAACTGAAATTCTCTTGTTTCAGTCATGTAGCATTTCGGGAATTTCATATATTTGGCAGGTTGGGCGTGATTTTTCATCTTTTTAATCCCGACGTAAATCGGGGGTATGATGTTGTCCATGAAAGGTTCTCCTGTTTCTTCATTGACGTCATGTGCAACAATTTCTCCCGTCTCGTCGTCACAGCAAAATCCACGTATGACCATTACGAATAATCAACAAACAGAATTTTAAATAAACTTTGCTTGCAGGCTGTGTGTGGTACAATTGATATTCCAATTTATTAAGTTGCTTTATTAGCAACAATATTTCACCTATGTAGGTAAAAATAAACTTGTTTTACTGTTAGATCATCGTTATCAAGATAAAATTCTCTGAATTGATTGAGTCAATCAAATCAATCAAAGACGAAATTGTCCTCATAGCAAAGAGCACAGACTACAAAAATAGGTAATTACTTCTTCATTTGTTAACTTTTCCCACGAGGGGAGTCAAAGGGTACACAGCCCATACAGCCTTCTTTTCTATAATGTTTCTTAATTCGATGATGACGATGCGGGCTGATTTACGAATCATATTTAATCAATGGATGATGAATGAATATTGAAATGACAGCTTTCTCTAGGTTTCAGTAAAGGTGTGAAGTTTTGCTGAAATCTACCCGAAGCCTTGTTGAATGAGCAGGAAATGACACCTTACGCTGTTTTTATAATTCTGAAAACGATCCTAGGAACAGAACATGCCCCTACTGTCAATCCAAAGGTCACAAGGATATAAGGGAATGCGAGAAGTTTAAGTTACTTTCAGTTGAAGATCGTTGGAACTGGGCTAAAGAGATTAAGTTCTGTTTTAAGTGTCTTAGGTCAAGTCATCGCCGAGAAAATTGTCGAGTCAAGCCATGTGGATTGAATGGTTGCCATTTGTCACATCATCAATTAATTCATGCTCCACCGCGGGAAGTTCCTCATTGAAGGAACTCAGTTGAAGAAAAAATGAATCTTGTCTCTGTAGAAAACGCTCACTTAACTGTAAACACCACGACCTGCGACTCTGCTGTGGACACCACGACCTACAACAAAACGAAGAGGGGATGCCACGCCTTGCTTCAAGTCGTACCTGTCCTAGTACGCGGTCCTAGTGGAACGAAGAAGACTTTCGCTCTTCTGGATGGTGGAAGCACGCTGACACTTCTGAAGGATGACGTAGCGACCCAGATCGGAGCGACCGGAAGCATTGAACCACTATCCTTGTCCGGAGTTAATGCTACCTCCTACGAACCAGAGTCAAGGCGAATCGATATGGAAGTAATAGGACCCTCAAGCACGGTCATAGGGCTACAAGGAGTACGAACCGTGAAGAACTTGCCTCTACGTCCTCAAACCATTTCGACCCTCGAACAGTACGACCACTTACACGACCTTCCGCTAGATAATATTTGTTATGAACATGCCGTGCCCGAACTGTTAATTGGCCAAGATAATTTGCATGCTATTGTAACGAAGCAAGTCAAATCAGGAAAGAGTACAGAACCCGTAGCTTCATTGACTGCTCTAGGCTGGGTAGTACATGGGTTTGCCTCAGCTGCCACGAACATAGTTAACTTCGTTGGCCACAGCAGTGAAGTGGATGACCTTCGAGACCTCATCGAGAATTATTTTCGCATAGACTCATTGGGTCTCACTACCAAAAAACTGCTGAATAAGGAAGACGATAGGGCTATGAAGATTCTTGAGTCAACAACTAGAAGATTAGAAAATAAGAGATGGGACGTAGGCCTTCTGTGGCGGGAAGATGATCCAGTCATGCCAGAAAGCTACAATAATGCAGTGAGACGCCTACGTCTTAGGGAAAAGAAGATGGACTCCAACAAGAATTATGGGCTAAAGTATAAAGAAAATATGGACAAGTTTATAAGTAGTGGATACGCCAGCATATGTGAGCCTATTGAATCACCTTTAAAGTTCTACCTACCACATTTTGGAGTGACAAATGTCAATAAATCGGGAAAATTGCGAATAGTACATGATGCTGCATGCAAGGTACCAGGAACATCACTAAACGATAAGCTGATGACGGGCCCTGACCTGCTGTTATCTCTGCTAGACATCATATTTAAGTTCAGGGAAGGAAAGTATGCTGTCTGTGCCGACATAAAGGAGATGTTTTCGCAAGTGAGAATCAGACCTGCAGACCGACCAGCACCGAGATTTTTATGGCGTGCATTTGATAGGATGAAACCATTTAGAGAGTATGAAATGAATTCGGTCATATTTGGTGCAACATGTTCGCCAACTACTGCCATATACATAATGCGCAGGAATGCTGAGGAATACGTTAAACGATTTCCGGAAGCTGTAAACGCAATAAAGACGCGATTTAATATGGACGATTACTTGCATTCGTTTCACTCCGAAGAAGAAGCTTTAAGATTAGTCCGGGATGTTACCTACGTCAATGCTGAAGGAGGATTCGACTTAACCTAATGGATGTCCAACAGTAGAAAAGTGATGCAATCGATTGATGTTGAGAAAAGAGGATCTGGAGGAGTTGAGTTTGATAGCAACACTATTGTTAAAACTCTTGGTCTAATATGGAACCCTGCCGATGATACTTTAGGCTTTAATGTGACACTTTCTTAAATTCCAGAAGAAATTCTTAATGGCACTAAAATACCAACCAGACGTCAAGAGCTTACTGTGATTATGAGTCTATTTGATCCACTAGGCTTTCTTGCACCTATCCTCATACAAGGGAAGATGCTGTTCCAAAAAGCGGTACGCAATGGTTTAGACTGGGATCAAAACCTTTTTGAAGACGAAGCTATTATGTGGCGTCAATGGATAAGAAAATTAACAGCATCGTACAATTGTCCAGTACTACATCATTATTACCCACACCTACCACATGTGTCTACAGAACTTCACACATTTTGTGATGCCAGCCAGAATGCTTTAGCTGCGGTATCCTATTGGAAATTTCATGGCATGAACGGTGAAATAAGTACGAGCCTCGTCGCTAGTAAGAGTAAAGTAACGCCTTTGAAACCCGTCACAATACCAAGACTTGAATTGGAAGCAGCATTGCTTGGAGCCAAACTAGCGAACGCTATTGTGAAAGGTCACGATATAAAGCCAACAAAACGTTACTTCTGGACAGATTCTACTGCTGTTGCCGCCTGGATAAGAGGTGAACCCACGTAAGTATAAAACATACGTCGCTAACCGACTTGGCAGTGACCCACGTAAGTATAAAACATACGTCGCTAACCGACTTGGAATGCTGGCCGAATTAACTAAGCCATCAGAATGGCAATGGCTACCGACAGCCTTGAATGTCGCTGACGACGCTACAAGAGAAGTAAAGACTCTGAAAGTACAGGGCCTGCGTTTCTCCTTAATCCACCTCACACCTGGCCTACTGAAAAGACAGCGTCAGCACCTACAAGTGACCTGAAAGAGAAAAAAAGGCACTCATACTGTGGCAATCGTACAGTCGTTGACTTTTCATTTACCGAATATAGAACGGTTTTCGAAGTGGCTTAAATTAATACGCTCCACAGCTTACGTCTTGCTTGCGCACGTCTGCCTGTGTTGGACAGCGACTGAATGTGCTGTCCAGGGGGAGCGATGTTGAGAACTAAAGCCTCCATGGTTTATTACTTTTGTATTTGTATTTTTTCTTAATTTCTTGTTCCTTTTTTTCCATCTATCATTGTCACGAGAATTGTCATTTAAAAAACATATTTTATTTAATATATTTGATGACCCGAATGAAAGTATTTTAATTGGTAGACAAGAGCTATTCCCAATAATGGCAATGTATAATGTGTGTACATCAGGAATAAACGTATCTACCTATCTATCTATCTATCTATCATAAATTAAGTTTTGAATTTAAAATCTATAATGAATACTTTGTAAACTCATATAATAAGAATAATAAATTCATTTATTTCAGATTAAATGTGTATTAGTAATTAGAATAGCTAAATAACACCTCTTCACAATAATGTCATATGCTTTCATATTTTTTAGTAAACCAATGCACGTAATTTTAAAACCCAAAAATCAATGACATCGGAAGAATATGCGTTAATAAAAAAAACAAAATATTTATGAAATTTCTTGTTTATTTAAGCATATATCAGCTAGATCTAAATTAAATATTACTAGAAATAATTTAACTTCTCACTAAAGGTGTAAGAAATGGACAAAATGTTTAGTTCTTCTGCTTTCGCGTTGTTTACTTATTGAAATTAAACAATTTTAACTGATCACTTAGCGCGTTTATTTTTAAAATTTAAATTAAGAATGACAACCTACCTACAGTCTGTTCATCCTAACTTGTCCTATTTGGTAAACAATTTTGGCACTCCTTTTTATTGAAAATGCAGTATTAAAAATCAACTGATAACTAGATTCAATAGTCTATAATAACGATTTATTGTAATAGATTATTGACTTTGTTATTATTTAATTTTTAAATGCCAAGATTGTTTACCAAATAGGACAAGTTAGAATGAACAGACTTTACGTACCTGTAAATTCCTGAAAAACAATTGATCATCTGTACTTTCGTTAAAAAATGTTTCATTTTATAAATAATCATTTTAATTCAAACTCACTCGTTTTGAGCATTTGGACCTTTGTTGAGAATAGTAAATTTAAGTTTAACATGAAATTCGAAAAAGTGTCAATTTCTATCTTCGTATTTTATAACTGACATCCTTCGAAAAGACGAAGCAGGTTCGCTCTCATTGAGCGAACCTGCTCAATGGATCAGTGTGTGCTTCTATGTCACCTTCTCACGGATAATCAGGATATTTTTAAAGCAGGGAGAGCCCTACTCCTTTATCCGAGCGTGATTTTGGTACCGGCGATCATCTTTCAATGGTAGTTCCTCGATATAGGTTAACTCCACCGAAAAAGGAACTTATCCGCATGGAAATAAATTCAAATAATATAGAATTTGAATTTGTATACTTGCGGATAGTATAATAGAGCAATGTGAATCAGCATGGGGGTCACCAGCGCTTTTAGTATCGAAAGCTAATGGGAAAGTTTACTTTTGTGTTCATTACAGAATTTTTTCAATATTAATTACAGCTCAATGCAATAACAAAAACGATTGTTAACCCTATGTCCTTAATAAATGAGCTTCTGCAATCAACTAAAAATAACTGTTTTATGTCTTCTCTTGACATGCGTAGTGGGTATTGGTAACTCCCGGTTCGACCAACTTTGACGAGCACCGAAGGACTTACAAGCAGTTTTCGATAGACTTTGTATTGTATTCTACTTTTTGCATTCATAATGCAATATTTCTATAGGACGCCTGTAAAAAACAAATACACCTCCAAGCCCTCAGGTGAGTTGATACCCACTTTGTACTTTTAAGCTTGCGCGAAGCTTAAAAATAAAATTTATACAATAAAATAAAAAATAGGGACAAATTTACATAGGGACATTTAAAGTTCGCGTGGGATGAAATTAAATAACTTGAGCATTACATTTACAAAATGGTATATGTGCTGATAAGGATAAAGTTCGTGTGGTTGAGGAGATGAAACCTCAAACTTCATTGCGCTATCGCCGTCTAACTTGTTCCTGGTTCAGAAATTTTTCAGCCACCTCCAAGTCTTTGACCGTTTAAGAAAAATCCATCATGGGTATGGGCACCAGACCAGAGGGGAGATTTTCAAGAGCTTGAAATACGTCTTTCTTTAGGTCTAATCCTCGTACAGGCTGATTATCGTAATTCTGTTGCAGGGTGAAGGCAAAGATGAAAAGAACTATGGAGTATGCGAAGTGCTTACTGCCCCCGGTCGAACGTAATTCTAGCAGCACCGAAAAATTGCATCGGTGTATTGATGGCGACAATATTATTCTAAGCAGTAATCATAAACATCAACCGCTAGATATTTACTCTAAAATCGCCATCTGGTAGGTTGGCTCGGTGGGCCCTTAGATTGCAATCATTTAACCTTCAATTCGTATATAATCCTGGTAAAGTCAATGTCGTAGCTGATACTCAATTGTTTAATTTGTTTTGTATATATGTTCTGTCCTTGTTTGTTACATTGTTATTTTTAGGCTGAATGTTTGTTCTTACTTTGTTAATGTGAAAATTCTAAAAAAAACGCTAGCCCTCTCTTTCTATTCTAGCTTTCTCTTTGGTTTGGCATGGCCGTTTGATGGTGGATAGTAATTTATTTTGCTTAAAATGTTACAGGAAAAAGTGTAACATTTTCTTTGTGGTGTGTTATGATAGAAAGCTAGAAGTTGCCTTACAAAATCTCACTTTGAAAGTACAATCAAAGCTAAAATAAAGTAAGACTATGACTTTTTTGTTTATACGATGTACTGACATTTCATTTGAAGATTGCGCACGTATTTAGTGAATTTTGTAAACCAATTCTACATTTTAGAATTCTTTTCATGTGTTTTACTGTCTGAGCCAAGAAAGTAATTGGTAAGAAATAATAATTAAAATTTTTGGTCTTTGCTGTACGAAATACTGTTTCGATTCATAAAATTGATGCTCTAAAGTTAACCTCTGAATAATTATTTACATAATTCTTGTCACAATTTTTTACCTTAAGGTAAATTATTATTATGTTTTGTAATTGTTAAGTCGTTTTCATTTATAACTTTATAAAAGGTGTTACTTTGAATATTCATAATATTAGTGGTAAATCAGTTTAAAAACGTATTTGTTTGGTTGTTGGCCATTGGAATGTTCAAAAGGCTGAAAGGAATGTTTTTGACATAAGTATTCATTATCAACCTTTAAAATAATGCTTTTTGCTCTATGAATTTTCTATGCTATGAATAACAATATTAAACATCAAATCATTATCTTTATTACTTCTTTCTTTCTTGAGACTTAGAAAATGCCATTTAAAAGCTTTGAAACATGAGGTTTTATTCATTCAGATAAGGTTAGGTTGGGTTAGAACTGTGTCCACAAAACCAAAAAATATTTAGTACACCACATTTTAACTTTGTAGGTGCTATTTGTGGACCCACTTTGTGAAACTCCGACAGAGAAATCATCTTGACTGTAAAAAATAAAAAAATAATGTTGCATTCTGTATGAAGTTTAAGAACTATTTATGTACTATTATTCTTAACGCTATTTTGGATAATCAATATAAGTATAAATAAGTGCGTCAACACTCAATGCCTTCATAAACACAGAAGGAGCTTTTGATAAAATTATGCTCAACAACATCAACCATGCTCTACAAGTGTAAAGTAGAACCAGCCATAAGGATAACCAAGCTGATTAGCAAAAGAGTGGTCCAAATAGTGACTCAATAAATAAGAGCAAAAGTGATCAAAGGATTCTCTCAGGGGGGAGTCCTATTACCACTTCTATGGAACATAGTAGTATATAGCCTTTTAATGAAAATTTTTCAGCCGCCTATACAAAAATACACTACTATTCGCTACTAGCAATACTCATAAATGGGAGTGCTGAAAGTGTACTTTGTAAAGTAATATGTTCAGCTCTTCAGATTGTGGAAAAAAACTACAATTACTGAAGTTTTTCAAAGAATCAATCTCTCCCTATCAACACACCTGAAGGCAAGTAATATCAATAGTAAAATTAAGAAGGCCTCTATAGCCTATTGGCAATGTAAGAGAATAATTGGTAAGAGATGGATCTCAATCTGTAAACCACACTATGGGTATACAGTTTAGTCATAAGACCAGTGCTGACTTACAGATCATTTTAACTCGAAACACAACTGACCACAATAAAAACCAAACCCCTAAGCCTGCAACACTAAGTGAATGTAAGAGCAACTGGATGCATAAAAACCATTCCTTGAGCCGCACTCATGTACTATCGAGGTCTCCCGTGCCTTACCACTTTGTAGAAATATTCGTTTGAACTGATCGCATCGGACACGCCTAATTGGCTTCGTATTTTACTATGATTTATGCTAAGGCCAATCATAAACAACTAGTTTTAAAATCGCCTTTGATGTCAGTGCTGCCATTAATAAAGATACTATAATTCTCTTGGTGACAATGCAGCAGTTGAACTAGCCAAAAGGGGCTCAAAAAACAGTATATGGACCAGAACTGCCAGTGCCTATACCCCCCAGATCAAATAAAAACATGGCTGTGTCTTAAAACATAAGAAGCACAACTTAATGAGTGAAAAAACAGCGAAGGCTGTAGATGGGTCATTCCACAAAAATTTGGATACTTTTAAAGTCGAATTGTCCTAAAGTTATTTAAGAAGCTTTTGGATACTTCATTAGCGAATCTTATAGGTAAAAAAATATTTATGTTATATCTAAAAGGGCTAGTCATTTTGAGTTTTGCAAATATAGGCATCTAGGGACTGACTGAAGATTAGGCATCAAGGATAGATAAACAATAATGATATTGTAATTAAACAAGTTTGCTATGCATTTAGCATCATATTTATTTGTAATATATTTTGAATATAATTGTGTAAGGTTAAAAATAAAACTTGTTATCTCTTCTTGACAATGATAATAATCAATATGGTGAAATTCTTCTTATTAAATTATAGCACAACCTTAAGCTATTTGCTAAGTGTGTCACTTTTTGTTTATTGGGTATTTAGACAATCACAAAAAACTACCTAGCTTATTTATTACCATAATAACAATTACTAATGCTTCTTTTTTTGTTATATTCAGTTGAATACTTCTTCCATTTTTCCTCATTGTTCTCTGTTCATGTGGGGTCATATCCTGAACAGGTATGTTTGCCCCGTTGTCTTTTTTTTAAATATTTTAGTCTTTCTTTATATTCTGCCAACAAAACTGGATCACTTTTGATTGTTTCTAAATATGTTATTGCTGCGGCGGAATTTTTTAATTGCTACATATTTGCTCTTTGGACAATTTTGGCTTCTTTTTAGGAGGCATGTTGCTGCAAAACGGGCAGATAATACTTAATAAATAAATATAGTGGCCAATAACCGCAAACAAATTAATTTTAGTCTATAAATTCCCAGTTTTCAACCCCAAAATAAAAAAGGCAAGATAGTTTTATGCGATTTTAATAAATAATGTCCTATTTATTCATATTATATTACCCCTAAACTTATATATTTACAGTGGACCCCCGGTAATCCGGCAAACATTATGCAGGGCAGTGTCGGACTATCGAATTTGTCGGATTATAGAGCACCTGCCTAAGACCCCTTTAGTCCGGATTTTTTTACGAAAGAGTACCTTGTAATCCGACAAATTACATATCTAATGACGAGAGTCTATATATTATACGTGGCGCGTACGAGTTGTGACCTGTTCAAACTTGCGTGATCTATATTAGCAAAGATTGTCAAACATAATTCTGTCATGTCGGATTACAGGGGGCGCCGGATTAGACAGGGGCCGGATTATCGGGGGTCCACTGTATTTATAATAAATTACCCTTAAATGACATTTTCGTCCCCTAATATAATTTGATAAGGTGTAACACTTATAAGCGTAACATTTCTGGATAAGTTTATATATTTAGTTGTTTTGTCATTATTACAATATAATAAACGTCAGTCCCTTAAATAATCCGTCAGTCCCTAGCACCATTAAGAGCTAGGGCATGATTTTTCAGGGACTGACAATTTGCGGTAAAACTTAATTAGCTTAACAATTTGAGGAAATATCCAAGTGACTGGATCAACACTTGTTACCGCGACAAGTTCCGCGTTTGCAATAATTCAGAAAAAGGCCGCGGCAAAGCGAGCAATGTTGGTGGATAGTTTCGTGTCGTACTTTAAAATCCAATAGATGTCATTCATTCTGCATTCATGTTATCGCGCGAAATTTTAATATCCGTGCGTAACTCGGGCCTGACGATTGAAATTGTGGACACTTATTCAACTTTGGAAAATCTTATTATGATTTTTTGAAACCGAAGAAATATTATTGTAATTTGGTGTATGTTCGATAAAATAGATAATTGTTAACTAAAATAAAGTATAAAGTTGATGATTCTATAAATATGGGCCCCCAAATACAGACTTTCGGAGTGCGGACATGACTAGGGACTGATATTTGGGGTCATTATAAGGGATTTCATATTGTTTTTAAATACATTTTTTTTATAATATATGGGTGTTAAATAAAACAAATTGCGAGCTGTTACTTAACAATTTTGGAATAATATATTATTAATAATACCAAGTTAAATGAGGTGCTGACAAAGAGTGGTCCTATTTTTGTGGAATGACCCAGATAAAGAATGCCTCATTAGATTAAAAAGGAACAAGATCTGTAAAGTTGTTAGTACAATAACTGGTCAGTGTTCTCTTAACAAGCGCCTATCTGTTAAACATGTGAGAGATAGCTCTACGTGCAGAGGTTGCGTGAAGGCATAAGGAACTCCACAGCATGTTCTTATGGAATGTACAAGTGTGGCAGATCAATGAGCACAGCGTCGCCAGTCTCCATTATCTCTGCTGGAAGCCTGCAGTGGCCTGAAAAGGCTGCTAGCTTTCTAAGATGAACTAGGCTGGTTGGAGTAAGAGAAAAATTCTCATCACGCGCAATGACCCAATCATGAGGCTAATTAGGCCCTGTCAAACTAAGTCAAATGTAAAAATGTGTTATTAAAAAATAGTGTATATAGAAAAGAGTTCTACTAATCAAAGAGAATCGCATTGACCAATGGTAGTTGGAGCCTTGCCTGCCTGTAATCCTTAATTCTGCCAGTATTGCTAATGAAATGTTGGTGTGTGTTGATGGCTTCTGTTGTTCAAGCAACTGACAAAATTTTTATATGGGGCACGGAGCCAGTAGCATTAAAGTCAGATCCCTCCTCTTTCAAAGCATTAAACTTTATTAATGATAATAATGGCAAATTTCAAGAGTTTAAATAGTTCAGACATAAAAATAATATGATGTCTCAATATTGTCCAAGCAAATTATATTTAAACACTTTAAAAATGAGGCACAATAAAAGAGAAACTTTAATGATCACTTTGACCACTATAAGATCTCACATTATTTTTTAAATTTATAGTCACTTTGAACAAACTTTAAAGCTATCCTATTTATAACAATGTCTTTTGCATTTTTTTAATAAAAATTATAGTTAAATTTTTGAAGTAGTAATTTGTTTCTTTGCAGATACTATTCGTAGTAAGTAGAAGTACGTAAGAAGTAGAAGGAGCCTCAAGTATGGGTAAAGAGTAAGTATTTTTTATTTTTATTAGCATGTTCTGTGTAGGGTTACCAAGCTCATGGTAAAACATAAACAAAGTTCTTTTATCCTAAGTAACAAACCTATTTTTTTTAATTCCTTATAAATAATGAAACATATTTACTTAGGCACAAAAACGTCTGCAATTTTGTTTAAGCACTTTTCCGTCACTCCAATCAATTAGTTCATTTACTGTGTCACACTCTGTAGATAGGGTAGAAAATTCAAAGGTTAAAGTTAGAGAAAATCACCACTGCAAATGAAATTATTTTCTATAAACAAATGACTTGAGAACACATGGTCTACCTGTTGAATCTATGATGTCATCATACAAACAGAATTGTATGAATTTTAAATAAATTATGGATGTTGCATTGGACACATATATAGTGTAGAATGTTAAAGTCAAAGAAATAATCTTATTGCCTTTAACCGATTCGTTGCTACATACAATTACAGAAACGAAGGCTACGAGCTTGATTTACGTGAAAAATTAAGATAGTTTTATTCTGGGTTGATTTCCCTAAAACTTGATTTGAATGAGTTATCATCGATTTAAAAATGACACGGTTTCAGTGGCTAATGCCACACGAAAAAAAAGTGATGACACGACAGGCGTGCCATTAGCAACTAATCGGTTAAGTATGACGTGTACAGGCATTTCAAGGCCAGGTTTTACCTTAATTAAATACCTCGTCTTTACTTTATTATATGTAAACATAATATGTTGTAATTTCATAAGAATTTCGTCTATATAAATGAACAGATATTGAAATAAAACTATGCGTGATACAAAAATAAAAGTTTAATACAGTCCAATATCTTTCTGCAGGACTGCTATGTCTCAGACATGGTCAGCCATTACTGTCTGCACAGCTACATCTATGAAACTTAGGCAAAACTTCTTTACTGGAGGTTTCTCCAATGTGCCTGCAGAATATCCTTGTAAAGGTTCTGTTATCACAGTTTAAGTTAGCCATTGACTGAACTGATAGTGAAAAGGAAATTACTGCAACTGAAGAAGGTGCCTATGCTCAAGAACTGTGGTCCAAATATGCTTCTAATAATTAAACATGTAGTTTCATGTGTTTTACGATCGAATAATTTGTGTGTATGTAAGTAAAAGGATATTGAAATAAAATTAAATAATTTACATTATGGAGGTTTAATACAGTCAAACATGTCTGCACGACTGCTATGTCTGACCATTTCTCTTGGCACAACTATATCTGTGAAAATTGACCAAAACTTAATTTCTGTAGATTGATCCAATGAGCATGTAGAAGAGCCTTGTAAAGGTTCAGTAAGCACAGCTGGCATAGTATATGATTGCCTATAGATAAATTGAAAACGTAAATTAAATTCATTTTGTGATATGTCCTCTTAACGTTTTCGGTTTTTCTAACCAATCGGAATATTATCGTGAATTAAAGATGTGTGAGCATGGTTACGCCACTGGTTTCCTTAAAAACATTGCGTTTTGCGACTTCTACTCTTTTTTACTGTTCTGTGTTTTTTTATCATGCTTCGAAACCAATATGCTATATTGGTTGCAATATATATCTCTTAAATATACTACTTATCTATTATTTACTTAATCAGGTGCATTACTAATTGAGTAGCGAACAAGTTATGTATGACGGAAACTTTTCGTCGGAAAGCATGATTTTAGTAATTGGTAGGTAGGTGTTTTAGAAACTTCTAGAAAAATAAAACTGCATATTAAAATCTACACCTAAACATCTCAAAAATTAGGTCAATTTTTTTTTCATGTCCAAGAACTCAATATAATCAATTAACCGATTCGTTGCCAATGGCACGCCTGTCGTGCCATCACTTTTTTTTTGCGTGTGTCGTTAGCCACTGAAACCGTGTCATTTTAAAATCGATGATAACTCCTTCAAATCAAGTTTTAGGGAAATCAACCCAGAATAAAATTATCTTCATTTTTCACGTAAAACAAGCTCGTAGCCTTCGTTTCTGTAATTGTATGTAGCAACGAATAGGTTAACAATTTTAATGAAATAACAGAAAATATGAATAACCGTTAGTAGCTGACAATAACTTATGCCATGAAGTAAATCTGACATGACAATACAGCGCAGGTTAAATAGTAATTATAACATAAATCAATGGTCAAGTTAAGGTCAAGAAATGTATACATTCGCTATCTTGCTAGCCAAAATAATTTTATTGTACATATTATATAGTGCGCAGACACCACTGTTGAAAAACGTTTCTCGTCATTAAGCAACATCCGGGTCGAAATGTATCGATACTTTACCACAGGTATATTACCTCAGCTGTAACATTTATTCCGCATCGTTTTATCTACACCTAAAAACATTTCAAAATAAAAAGAAAGAATACAAAACTCGTCAGTATTAAATAAACCTAACTGTATAGTTTTCATAATGTAATAGAAATAATATTTTAATATAGCTTACAGAGTTATTTTTTGCTTGCATTTTGGTATATTTCCCTTCCTCACGAAGCACATACAGCCGCAATTGTAACTCCTGCGTTGCTACACAGGTATAATTGCAGCTCTTGATTTAGAATGCTGGACAAAAGTATCGGAGAAACGGAAATTACTTAATTATTTGCAACCGTGTCCACCATTTAAGAAAACTTGGTGTTGCATCACGTTAAAATTTTCTTAATTTAATTTCTGTCGGTGAAATAATTTCTATCTTCATTTTTATTGCCTTCTGGCAATTGAGAAAAAGGGACGACGAGTACTACATGATTTATGAATACTTCACTGGCGCGATGACGTATTAGGACTGCGCCGCCGCTAATGTATTCTGTTTTATAAATCAAAATTATCTGTCTATTGACATTGTCAATTCTGTACTCTGCATGCTAATTTTAAATTCAATTAAATTCTTTATATAATTGTCACCAATTATTATCTCATTTTAGAGAAGATATATTAAGACATGTAATGCTTACAAGTTTTAGTTTTTCTTGACAACATACAATGAACAATGTATACTTCAGTATAACCATATATATTGATGTAACTGACTCCCATTTAAACAAGAGGTAATCAGTAGGCATTATTTTACTTGTTTTTTATTATTTATTGGCATAGACGATTTGTCTTGTCTTATTTTTTACACTATCTCACTTGCCGCAGTCATTGGTTCTCAGCCTAAACTATTTGCATGTTTTCATTTTCGTTGCAATACAGGATTGATTTGTATCTCAGTCACACTGGATCGTGAGCTCGTAATGTAATTAATATGTTACAAACAAGCCCGTGAGTAATTGCTGTAAAAGCTATACAGCGCTATGTTAAACCAAGTAGTTATAAAACATGCCAATAGGTTATGGTAACCTACCTGAACTGAATAGCTTAATAGAATAATGTAAACCGACCATGCAGTTGAAAATCTCATTTTTATCCACTACTACTTACAGAGTTGTTCATTATGTTGTCAAGGAAAATGATGATGGCTCACTCGGAACATCGGAACAAGATATCGTAAGTATAATCAATTCAATTGTTGCAGAACTAAACCCGATTCTGAAAAGTCAACTGCAGGTGAGAGTATTGAAGAAGAACACAAAAAGAAGAAAAAGAATAAAAAGCATAAGAAGCGTAAAAGAGATACTGAAGATGATGACGAGAAAGGGTACAAGAAAAAAAAGAAATCAAAGAAAGAGAAACATAAAAGCCCTAAACCAGAAAGTGAGACTTCTCTCTCAGATGTTGAAGAGTTAATCAAGAAGTCCAGGCAATGCAAGCCTGTTCCAAAATCTATCTCCACAAACTCACCTCTCACTGATTCTGTTGAATCTGTGTATCAGAAAACAAAAAATGGTGATGCATCAAATGGTAAACCCCGAAGTAGTAGTAGTAATAATCATATAGCAAAAAGAACTGAATTGAAGGATGAAGCTTTAGAGATTATCTCTTCTAATTCGGAAACAGAAAATTATCAAGAGGACTGTGCTAGTCCTGAACTGACTATGATAGAAGATGACTTAAATTTGGAGGAGTTGATGAAACAGAAAGAACTTCTTCAGGCTCGACTAGTGGCTTATTTTTCTGATAAAAGTGATGATGAAAGCGATAGAGGTACTCATAGTAAAAGTGAAGTAATATGCATCAATGACGACAAATCTCCGTCTCATAAAAAACCCAGAAAAGATCGGGAACATGATCACAAGAAGAGCAATAAACATAAATCTAGTATAGACTCCTCAGTAGAACGAGATAAATATAAAACAAAGCGCCATGAAGAAGATCTTAGGGAAATAATAAATAGGGAGAATAGAAAGGAAATGGAGAAGAGGTTGGAAGAAAGAGAGTATAGAGAAAGAAAAGAAAGGGAGCGTCGTAAGCTTCAAGAGGCGGAGAGAGAGAGGGAGCGTGAACGTGAAAGAAAAAGGGAGCGAGAAAGAGAGCGAGAGAGGGAGCGGGAAAGGGAACGAGAACGTGAGCGTCGCTCAGCCGAACTGAAGAGGAGGGAACGAGAATTACCGAGATATCGCCGGTCTCGAGACCGATCGCCCGGGTCTCGGCGCGACCGACGGCAATCTGATCGCGACCGAAAATCCCGAGAACGTAGCCGCGATCGACATAGAGAACGTTCACGTGATAGGGGTGTGCGGGGTGATAGGGATAAGCGGAAGGTATCGGGAGTTGTTTTTATAAATATATGACCTATCATTATTAATTTTAACGCTTAGCTGTTTAAAAAGTTTCATAATTACAACATTTTAGTTAACTCCGTATTTTTTTTTTCAGAATTCTTCAAATGAAGTTGCTCACATAGTTCCCAGTTCGAGTGACGAAGAATTAGATATTTCAATAAACACTGACGATGAAGAAGAGACCGAAGAACAAATTATTGAACGCCGCCGAAAACAAAGAGAGCAACTCTTGAAGGCAATACACAAATTTATGTAGTTTAGTTAATAAGTCTAAGTCACAACATAATATTATTGTTTCTATTCTTACCCTCTGATAAAGCTTTTTTGTAATTTATGTACACCATTTTACAGAGACTCGGCGGTGACAGTACAGCCAATAACACTCGCAATGATAGTCAACAGAATGACAAAACTTCACCTCCCAAACCAGAGCAAAAAACAATTAAGGAGTCCCATACACCCGAGGTCAAGGTGTATAGGGGCGACTCCCACAGCAAGTTAAACTTATCGCCGTCCAAAAGCGACAGCCAAATAATCAGGAACATAGAAAAGGAGAATGAATCGAAAACGAGCATGAAACTAGAGAAATCAAACAGAGTGAGCGAATGGGATATGTTCGCAGACCAAGACAATTTTAGCGTCGACGTGAGTTTAAATGAACCGATCTTACAAGTTCTGCATGCAAAACACCACGACTTTATTGAAAATTTGTTAAGAGCTATTAATTCCCTTGGCAACAATAGATTAGCCGTCTCTAGATTGAGAATAAAATGAAACCAATTTAATAGAATTGCGAGATTAATGGTACTTTGGGGGGTGAGGCGCCTTTAGTCGCACAACGTCAAAGGAGCAAAATGGTAAAAGAGCAAAAAGGTAACAATTACATTTCTTATATTAAAACACCCATACTCACCTTCTTTCCACAGTTATATTAAGTGTTAAAGGAATTTCTAAGAGATATTTTAATAGGAGCTAATAAAAAAGACTAGTTTAAAATAAGAACTGGTCTTAAATAAGATTTAATTTTGAAAACATATGAATTCCAAAAATTCTTTACGTATTATGTTTCTTTTTAATTCCTTTAATTTCCAATATGTTTGTTGGGAGCAGGAGAATATGAATGTATAGATATAAGAAATTAAACTTTTACTGTTTTGCGTTTTTACCATTTTTATATTTTAACGTAATACGATCTCATAATATTGCGCACTTAGATATGTTTATTTTTATCATTTTAGTGAGCGCTTGTCATTTTGTTCTTTTAACGTTATGCTTCTAAATGTGTAAGGCGTACAAATTGAGTCGCTTTTTATGTTAAGAGAGCTGCTACACCACGTTTTTCTTTTGGTGTTCAAACCAACCACTTGTTAACAATCAAGGATATAATGTATTTTTATGTATTATTATTGTTTTAAGACCTTCTTCTTGGTGCGTTAACTTGTATTTAAATGTGCTTTGTTTTAGACTCCAACTGCAGGCAAACCGAATAGCAAAAGTGCTCTAGAGAATCCGTCTCTGACTGATAACTGGGATGATGCAGAAGGCTACTATAGGTGAGTCTACTCTAAATTATGAAATGTATTGCAAATAAACTTATTTCCGATAAAGCAGATACATAAATTTTTAATAAAAATTTAGTGCTATGATTATAATAAATATTATTATTTCTTCATAGGGTTCGTATCGGTGAAACTCTGGATACCCGATACAATGTGTACGGGTACACGGGACAAGGTGTGTTCTCGAATGTAGTCCGTGCACGAGACCAGGCGCGCAGTAACACTGATGTGGCTGTGAAAATCATACGCAACAACGAAATCATGTGAGTATAGTACTACAGTTAATAATCATACAATTACAATTATAAAAACACTGTCATAAAATATTCTTAGATCAATATTTCTTTGCTTATCAATACAAGATATTTAGTAACTAATTGTGGTTCGTAGCCGCATTTATGCAAGGAATCTTTATAATTCCTCAGGAACTAATTCAACACGAAAAAAAAACTATAGTATAAGTAACATTCCAAATAACAAAAACAATAATCAAAACAAAACCAAGTCTACGAACGTAGTAGTAGTAGTTCCAACACTACGACGACGAACATTATCTAAGCTATAGAATACAAACAACAATTATAAGTGTCATTACTTTATATTAAAAATAATTGTTAAGTGCATCACAAATAATAGAAAACAAAGAGGATGTCAATGATAGTATTTATCTATGTCGTTATTGTTAGATATCGCCTTTTCGGCCACACTCAAATAAACTTCTTCTATTTTCTTCAAAATCCCGAGTTGTTCTATGATTAATTGTCGAAATAGGAGTATTTCAACAAACTATCCAAAGCATGCAGTACAATCACCATAGTTAAAATAATAATTTCGAGTATTCGTCATTAAAATAAACGATAAAGATCAGTTATCTTTATCGTTTATTTTAATGACGAAATGTTCTGTAATTAAACCTTGTTAATGCCAGTGTCCGTGGACGCTTTTCTATTGTTCCTTTGTTCCAAAACCAGAAGAACACAATTTATATGTAGTAGTATTTTTAGTTTTTTTATATAGGACAAACAACACATTGT
Source organism: Calamotropha paludella (assembly GCA_927399485.1). Classification (NCBI taxonomy): domain Eukaryota; kingdom Metazoa; phylum Arthropoda; class Insecta; order Lepidoptera; family Crambidae; genus Calamotropha; species Calamotropha paludella. The sequence continues at coordinate 22,013,285 of OV656803.1, read as the reverse complement.
AGATTTTTCTGTTAATGCAAAGCTATTAAAAGGAATCTACAATACAATTTCTATCATTACATGGATACTAATTTATTAGAGCATATTATATTCATAGATAAAAATGATATAAATAAACTATATATAAAAGCAATAAATAAATAATTTCTAGTTTCACTAAGAAGAATAAGTGTAACTATGAAGGAGACCCTATTGTTTCATTTTGCAGGCACAAAACCGGTCTTCGGGAATTGGAAATCCTTAAGAGATTAAACGATGCTGACCCCGATGACAAATTCCATTGCCTTCGTCTCTTCAGACATTTCTTCCATAAACGGCATTTATGCATGGTGTTAGAACCGCTTTCCATGAACCTGCGTGAGGTCCTCAAGAAGTATGGCAAGAACAGCGGTATCCACATTAAAGCAGTCAGGAGTTACACACAACAGATGCTGTTGGCTCTCAAACTGCTGAAAAAGACGGGAATATTGCATGCTGGTAAGAGAAATATTTCATTTAGTAAGGTTCAACCCAAGGACATATACTATCAATCATTATAGATGTACCTACTGAAGATAGCTAACACCTTTGCTCCTTTTTTTTTTTTTTTTTTTTTTTTTTTTTTTTTTTGTTTTCGTAGAAAATGGCATTAGGCATTCACACCGTGTCGGGAGAACACGGTGGATATGTGGGACTCTCCTCCATGCCCCTACCCGGCCGAGTGCCCGGTAAAGGCTTGGAGGCCTACCCACTAAAAACTACGGCGTCCCAATACACAGTGGAGCGGGTCGCGGGGCCCTTGGCCGGAATCGACCGCAACCCGCTCCAGTGTGGGTCCGCGCTCGTGGGCGGACCTCGCCTATGCTCCGTGAGGGACGGAGCAACGGGGTGAACCGTGACGCCCTGAACACCCCGCACGCCTGAGGGCCAAGTGCAATGCGACTGCCGGTCTCCCGCCCCGACAGCCGCTGGCCCCCTTTCGGTGAGGGAAGGAATAAACCACACCCCCCGATCGACCCCGACCCACACAGGACGAGACTCCCGCGCCCGCGATGATCACCCAAGAACAAGTTCCCGGGCGCCATCGCAGGCGGCGCGGTTGCCCCGCCCAGTGCAGGCCGGAGGCGGCCGAGGTGTGCTAACGGCCTTCCCCCCCCCACCTCATCGGGATGTGCATCCGCGGAAGTCCCCCGGAAACAAAAGTTCCCGGAGGGCTTCCGCGGTCGCCATCCCATCGGACCCCCTCTCGGCCACGCCGGGCGATAACGGAGAAAACTCCGGTATCACCCGTAGTTTCCGAATGAGGGTCCTACCCTCGGGGGATGGTACCGAGGGTCCTCCTCAAGCGCTCCGCGTGCGACCCCCGCACGCGCCCGCGCTTCCGGCGTCTTCACGCCCCTCCCGCGAGGGAAGGGTGGAAGAGGCTCTCTCCCCCCCGAGCGTTTTTACGGGGGGGGTTGGGCACCCGACGGGGTGGGTGCCCCTACCTCCATGGGGTCCACCGGTGGTGGAGGGGGCCTCCCCTTCACCACCGGTGGGTCGCACCTGCGACTGCCCATCACATGGTCGGCCGGCCGCCCGAAGGCGGCGCACACCGAGCATGCTGGCTCCCTCTTACAGGAGGCGGCAGTGTGTCCTGGTGCTCCACACCTAAAGCACTGACCGCTCCTATCCTCCGCTGCCGGGCACTTGGGTTTCGTGTGCCCGACCCCCATGCACCTATAGCACCGCAGGGGACGGGGTCCAAGGACCCTGATCTCTGCGGCGCTCCATCCTATGCGGAGTTTGGCCCCGTCTTCCACTAACGTTTTTGCGGCCGCCACCGGCAAGCGGAGCATGATATGCCCGATGCCACTTGGGCCCGCCCTCATCGGCTGCGCTTTAATGGCGCTCGTCAAGCAGCCTGATTTAGCCGCCACTGCCTCCAGCACCTCATCTTGATCGACGGAGTCATCTATGCCCGAGATCCGCACGTCCGCGGTCTTCTCGGGCCTCCCTATGACTGCCACGTCTCCCAGCGTCCTTTTTAGTACGTCGGCCAGTGCGTCCGCCTTGACTCCGCTGACGTCTGGTATCGCGATGACTCGCGCGCCCGTCGCTGAGCTTCTCATCGAGACTGACTCTATTCCCACGTCACTAAGAGATACAGCAGCTCTGGCTCTCCTCATGATGTGCGAATAGGTCTCTCCGCATTCTGCTGCTTCTGGCTTGATTGTCACTGTAACTGCGGTCGTCCGGGGTGGGATGAGCTTCGCCCTTTTAGCCTTGGGCTTTCCGCTTCTGCCTTCCTTCTTCTTGGTTGCGGCTTTATTTTCCGCCTCCACAGCCCGCATCCTCGCAGCGCGCTTTTTCTTTCTACTCCCTGCCTCTTCCCAGCATGGGGCCTGGGATGGGGCAGGGGGGGCCTCCCTTTCTCTTCTTCCTGTAATGGGGTCTTCAGCTGCCCCTTTTTCCGCTGGTTTTGGTGTCTCTGCGGGTCGTGCCTGTTGAACTGCTCGTGTCGTCAGCTCTCCTAGCCTTTCGTCCAATGCTTCGCGGATAAGCTGTCGCAGGTCATCTCTAGTCGACAGTGTCTCTTGTACAGTTCCGGCGGATTGGATTTTCGCGACCTCCAACTTCAGCGCAGCCATGTCCCTACGGAGCTTTCGGATTTCCAGCCGGAGGCTCTCATTTTCTTGGTGAAGCTCGAAGAACTCCGGGTCGTCTTCCATCGCTCCGATGACGTAGTCCCGGAAGTTCTTTAGGTTTTGGAATTGCTCCGTCGCTAAGCTTCTCATCTTCCTCTTGAGGGCTTCCGGCAGGTTGGCGCCCTCCAGTGTCTCCCCGAGCTCTCGCATCAGCTGCTTCCCGGTGTCGCGGAAGCTTTTTATTCTGTCCATCCGTTTTTCATCAATTACCCGGACTTCGACTTCTGATTCTGAGGAGCAGTCGTCGTCCTCGTCGTCACTACCGTCATCTGCCTCCTCTGACACACTGATTTCCAGGGCCTTATTACCCTTTGCCTCCTTCTGGTGTACTTTAATTGGTAATTTTTGTACCACCGCTGGTTGTGGAAGGGGTGGAAACTCTTCGTCCGTTATGTCCAGTCGTTGGCGCTTAGTCTTCCGGCTCTCCTCGCTGGCTTTCGCCTGCGAAACAGCCGCTGCTTCCTCGTGGCAAACCTCCATTTTCGTTGCCTGTGCTCTGTTTTTACGCGGACCCAGTGCCTCGTCCTTCTTCTCTTCCTCAACTTTTTTATTAATTTTCGATTTAATTGACTTCATACTTAAACCCACGAGTATGGGAGAAACGACGTCCACCCGGGCAGAGATCCCTGTACCCGGGTAACCCTACTTACGCCTGGGGGGTCGGGAGGTACCCCAGGGCGACCGCTAATGGGCCGACTGCGCTCCGCCGGCCACCTCCGTGAGGCGCCCCGACACCACGAATCCCAGTGCCGGGACTTTGACGATTTTTTATAGTGGTTTTCTCCACGCGGCCCCCACCGAAGTGGCGGCCCCCGCTCCCGCACCACGTACGAGGTTACGGTTGGGCCGGAACCGATCCTCGGATCGGAACACGCCCCGACTTGCCCGCTGACGCGAGCTGGGCCCGAAGGCCCCCTCGGGTGATTTTTTAGAGGGGTTGTCTTCCCCGCGGCCCCCACCAGAAGGTGGCGGCCCTCGGCCCTGCACTACGTACAGGGTTACGAGTTCCTTCGACGACACCAGGCAGAACTGGCATCGCCTAAGACTCCCCATGCTCGGCTACCGCTACCCGGGATGCCCAGGACGCCAGCCGAGCTCCCCCTTGTTGGCCCGAAGGCCCCCCGCGGGTGATTTTTTAGAGGGGTTGTCTTCCCCGCGACCCCCACCCGAAGGTGGCGGCCCTCGGCCCTGCACTACGTACAGGGTTACGAGCTCCTTCGGCGACACCAGGACTTGTATTTCACAAGTTATGGGTTTCTAAGAATTGTCGTAATTGTAATATTAATTTTTATGAAAGTATTTTTTCGAACTTAATAAATTTACTATAGAGTATTTAACATAGTGATATATATCGGAAAAAGACTGTTGTTTTTAACAATAAAATAAAATTTTCAAAATAAAATCTTTTTCATGTCCAAAACCGGAAGTAAACTTTTCAAACCTAAATTTCAGTCACTTCGACCAATTTTTTTTTTATATTTTTTCTTTCAAAATATAGCTTAAAGTTTATCAAAAATACCCTGTAAAATTCAGAATGGGATCTCTATTAGTTAAGGAGTTTGATTGATTTATGTACACACACGTCGCAATGGGCGTGATATCTGACGCTTGCATAGGTCGAGTAGTTTGCGCAATATTGCATTAAAACTCGCAACTTTATTAATATTTCGATGTGTTTTCTAAAATACATAAGAAGTGGAATGATAGCTTACGCTATTTAGTTCTTGAGGTATGCGAAAGATAACGCTGGGTGTTTTTAAAACGTGGTAACGAAGTGTTTTTTTAAGATACGTAAGAAGTGGAATGAATTATATGAATTTTGTATAGAGCGTTACATCGCGCTTCTTAGATTTTTCCGTGGGAATGAGAAGTTTTCTTATAGTTGTGCTTTATACCGCAATATAACCGAATTCCACGCGGGCGAAGCCGCGGGCGGAAAGCTAGTTATTAATATAATAAACTAGTTTTTCACCCGCCCGGTATGTCCATTCTTAATAAATTATAGCCTATGTTTCATTTTGATGTCTTAGTTACATTACTGCAAATTTTCATCAAAATCCATTCAGTAGTTTTTGCGTGAAAGAGTAACAAACATACATATATACATCCATACATTCTTACAAATTTTCGCGTTTATAATATTAGTAGGATATATATAATAATGATACTTAACCCAAATATAAATTAATAAAATATTTTAAAGAACAATAACATTTTTAGGAAGCAGTAGAAAAGTTTTATTATTTCCGAAACGTGTCTGTCGTTTCTATTCTTTGGCTATAATTTATTAAGATTGGACATACCGGGCGGGTGAAAGCTAGTTTATTATATTAATAATACTTATTCCACATCCTTGAAAATGCTTAAATACGCTTAAACGTGATAAAATATTAATGAAGTTGCGAGTTTTAATGCAATATTGCGCAAACTACTCGACCTATGCAAGTGTCAGATATCACGCCCATTGCGACGTGTGTGTACATAAATAAATCTAACTCCTAAACTAATAGAGATCCCATTCTGAATTTTACAGGGCATTTTTGATAAGCATTAAGCTATATTTTGAAAGAAAAAAAATAAAAAAAAAATTGGTCGAAGTGACTGAAATTTAGGTTTGAAAAGTTTACTTCCGGTTTTAGACATGAAAAAGATTTTATTTTTAAAATTTTATTTTATTGTTAAAAACAACAGTCTTTTTCCGATATATATCACTATGTTAAATACTCTATAGTAAATTTATTAAGTTCGAAAAAATACTTTCATAAAAATTAATATTACAATTACGACAATTCTTAGAAACCCATAACTTGTGAAATACACATTATACAAAAAAAATATTTTGTGTTCACATTCACACCTGCTAGAAGTATAAATGGACCGAATATGATCGATTTTCAGAACCTCACTTTTTTTTTCCTGTCCACCTCACGTGAAATGCCCCAGCTTCCAAGCCATTCCATACCGATGACCCTTTACCGTGTTCCTCAAACAACGGGAAGTTTTATGTTCGTAACCTTCAAGAGGAAGAAAGTGTGTGCCCTTTAATCATTTCTTTTTTTTTCAGATGTGAAACCAGACAATATTCTAGTGAACGATAGTAAATTGATGCTCAAACTGTGTGATTTCGGCTCTGCGTCCCACGTATCAGACAATGAGATAACCCCTTATTTGGTATCCCGATTCTACCGAGCCCCGGAGATCATTCTAGGAGTGCCTTACGATCATGGGATAGATATGTGGTCCACAGCTTGTACCATCTACGAGCTTTCTACTGGACGTATCATGTTCAGCGGCAAATCCAATAACGAAATGCTCAAATACTTCATGGACTTGAAAGGAAAAATACCAAATAAAATTATCAAAAAAGGTATTTTTAAAGACCAGCATTTTGACGCGAACTGCAATTTTATGTACCACGAGCTGGATAAAATCACTGAAAGAGTAAGTTATTTTTATTTTTTTTATTTGATATGTGTGACAAGTTATTAAAGCTACAGTTTTTGTTTTTCAAATATCCATAAGAGTACAGTTTTTTAATTGGTTTTACAATTATTATTTATATTGAATTGCTACATTGTTAAATCATCGTAATTCTTGTAACTATATGATTATTTGGACATCTGTGGGTTATGTATGTTACACAAAATATAGTATAGATTCAAGTGAGCTTTCTTTTATTATTATTTATTTTTCAGGAAAAGGTAGTTATAATGTCGAGTATAAAGCCCACGCGGGATCTTCAAACGGAACTCGCTCCCCCTCATCATCGTTTACCTCCAGCTGAGGCCAAGAAGATCGGTCAGTTAAAAGATCTCCTGGAACGTATGCTTATGCTCGATCCTGCTAAGCGAGCGTCTGTAAACCATTGCTTAGCACACCCTTTCATACAAGAGAAGATTGTTTAAATGTATGTCGAAAACTTTGCAGGACAACTTATCTGTATTACGAAATCAATAATTTTTGTCTGTGATTGTTGTCTTAAATACTTTTTTTTAGTTGAGTACAATCGACAGTAGATATGCACACAACTCTGTAAATAATGTTAATGCGTTTGTCTGTACTTGTTGCAAATAGACACAGAGCAAAGGCTTCCAGGAATGGAATATGCTGTCCTATGGTGTTGACAGCCAAGCCGAAAAACTAGCTGTCTCGGTAGGTTCCTAATATTGTTGTACTGTAAGGTTGACTCTAGCGTAATGGAACATCATTGCACAATTATACTTTACGAAGTTTACAAACTATCCTGATAAAAAGAAAGGAAATTTATCTATGCATGTATTTTTGCCAGTGTACAGAATTGTTTAAGGAAATCCGACATTTTTGTTGGTTGATTTGCTGTTGATTGTCACTCCTTTCCGAAATAGTTCGTATATCAAGCTATTTGTTAAATTTTAAGTCCGCCGTTACGACTGTAAGTTTTATTCTCGTAGGAACTTTACATAAAACTCGTTATAATATAATGAATTATTTTCGAATCCATGCCAATGGTTTGAGACAATTTAGTAAACCAAGATTACTGATGATAACTTTTTTATCAATGTTTGTTTGTGTGTTTGTTTGACGACATCTCGTATTGACTGAATATAAGAAATGGAATGCTGTGGCACAATTAACTGTTTGCGAACTTATGTAAAAATGGATAATTTTCTTAATTCAAGTTTAATTACAAACCGATCAGTGTGTGTTCAATGAATTCTATATTAAGCAACCAATATCTTGAATTATTTTATAGACTACATATAGTTGAAAACCGATTAGTTGACTTAAATTAATATTTTTTGTGCAGGCTGAAGTGCTGTTGACTGTATAGCAAAATTTTTACATAGTGACTTTTACTGTTTAGTCTGTCAAAACGTTAAATTTGACATTTCAAATGATAGAGTGTATGTATAATTATTATTTTAGAATGATATTTATGATTTTAAATGCTTCTTACACTCCGCCAAATTGCAGGTTTATATTATATCTCATATTTTACGCCACACCAATTGCAATTTTGAACCACAAACAACGTTATTCAAATTATTTTTAATTGTTATTGATGATTTTAAATTAAATTAATGATTTTAAATGCTTCTGACACTCCGCCAAATGGCAGGTTTATATTATATCTCATATTTTACGCCACACCAATTGCAATTTTGAAGCACAAACAATGTTATTCAAATTATTTTTAATTGTTATTGATGATTTTAAATTAAAAATTCAACTCATAAAATTGATGCGTTAAAGGATTTTTTAGATTGACCGTTAATATATTATTGACGTAAGGTACTTACATTAATAAAGCTTGTTGATGTAAAGGCAGCTTAACGTGTAGGTTTTAAATGCAAGAATTCTTTCCCATTTGTTTGTCACACACGCCTCACTGCAACTGAGAAAGGCTGTTGCATCATATCTTACATCCAAAATATAAACAAAGTATAATAATTGTAAATTTGTTTTAATAATTATCAAAACTATCAACAATAAAATATTACGTTAGTATCAGTTCCTAAGAAAAAGAAAAGTAAATGTTAGTTAAAATTTGACACGTTATGCTAGGTAGGCTGATATACATAAGGGATTTATGAGTTCGTTTTTTTTTTGTAAAATAACTGCAAGGAACAATACTTATGTGGGATATGTAAGATCAAGGTAGGTATTTTTGTTATAAATGGTTTTGCACCTGGTTGCATTAAATTTACTAAATCATATGGGTTGTTTAGAAATCTCGATTAGAGATAAACTTTGCCCGCTTTTCATAAAAGGGATATCGGGATGAAAATTTAACAATCTTATTAATTATTAAAAGGAAGACAGAGGCATCATCATGTAATCTTAGTTCACCTTTTATATTGTGGAGTGAAATACTAAGCTCTTAATATAAATTAATTCATAAATCAGCAACGAGGGTAAATCTGAAATCGAAAACTATAATATGGCAGATGTGGTCGGACTGTTTATCATTATTCTCCTTGCGGGTGATTTTACATAGGCAGTTGCATTCCGTACCCACTGTACCTGTCACTAGTCGAAACCTTCGTGATGGTGGTATCAAATAGTGATTAATTAGTCACAAAGCACATCAACGTACCCAAAAATCTAAAATTGCACAACCTATTTTTAAATTCGAAAAGAAAATTTCACAGTTTTGTCTTGATGTAAATACAAAAATTGTGTCCTGTAGATAATTTCTCGCTGAGCGCGTTTTAACTATCATTGCAGTTCCTCTAAAGGATGCCGTATTGAAATTATTTTCTAGATATCAGTTTTAAAATGATCCTTGCTAATTTCACTGATATCTTTTGTTAGATGGAATTTCCAAGTTAAAACTCTTCATTAGCTGTTTTTGGGTGAACTTTTTTAAATATTATTTGTTTAGTAGTGTTTTACAAATCGCTTTTGGTGGATGTACCTTTTGCTTTACAAAAGTTTTTCATGTATTAAAAAACTTTGTAAGGATAGAATTAACGAAATTTGTTTATGAACTTTCAAATCACTCAGTTATACCTGTACTTAAGTAAGGGTGGGTATGAAGTCTTTTGATATTTGGGTGTAGCACCAGAGGTATGGTCAGTGGCGCGGTGGGTTCGGGATTGAAACTGAGAGATGGGTTATAAATCTCTAGTATATTTTTTTACCAACAGCTAAAACATTCCTTTTATGAGGTAAAAAGACACAAGCTATTGTTTCACTTAAATTTCGAATAACAAATGCCAGCTTTGTCCTCTTTTTTTCTATTCCGAGGATTACTGTATAATAAAAAATAATACATGTTGTCAACCTATTATGATACGAACAAAAATATTAACATATGACACTGATAAAAGATATTTGGCGTTTAATGGTGAGGTTATTGATGACTTTCCGGCGTATGTGATACCCAGTGGAAGAGTTACATAGTATCAAGTAGTTTAAAAAATGCTATTTTCCTTGCAGCTTGTTGTTCTCAGAACACGAAAGACAAAATTATATGAAGTCTATTGATTAAACTAATTTGTAATGCGAAATTTTACATGTTTTATTTTATTGTATTTTAGATGAAAGGGACAAAAAAAGATTTTTTTAGATTTTGGTATGAAACGTGGCTGTTTTATTGTTCACCAGGCTACTGACTTTAAAATGAAATGAATGTGTATAGGTATCTATGGTACAGACAGACAGTAATCTGAAATCAATAGTAATCGTAACATATATTACAATATATAAAATATTGTACTATTTCTACCATTATTATTTTTATGGCATGTTGAGAATAGAAGATGTAGATAACTTTTATCAATAAAATTCTGAACGAAATCGTCTGTTATGTTTTTTTTATTTAGACGCCACATAAAGAAAATACACAAGGGGTTAGAAGACTACTAGCAAGAAGCCTTTCTTCCATTCATCTATTTAAAGTTTCTTGAAAGTAATTCTATCTGCTATTGTGTGATCAAATAAGATGGACTAAACCACATATATAACTGGTTATGGGCTGTTAACCTTTCGTATGCCGGAACGTGGATCCGCGTTATCCCGTTATACTGCCGAGACGCGGATCCACGCTAAAACGACTCCACGCGATTTTTTCCATTTTTCTATAATATTCACATGCAGACAAGGTTGCAAATCATAGAATAAAGTTCCTATTAAATGAAGTTATCGTCTCATTCAACCAAACCATTCATGTTCGTTCATAACTTGTGTCAAAAGTATTCGAAATGTTCAATCCTTTCCCTTGTTCCCTGGCGTAAGTCACTGTGCGTGTTTAAAAGGTTTTTATAAAGAAAAATAATAAGCTATTTTATTATTTATTACGTACACAATATATTCAAGAATACAATGAAACTAAAAAAGTGAAATGAAAATATCTAACTTTTTATTATCCGTGTTTTACCGTAGTACTAACAAATTTTGCCATTTCATAAGAAATAATGGGTTGTAACAGATATACGACTGATGATATTCTAATAAATTATGCACTAACAAAAAGGTAGATTCATGGTGTTTTAAAAACAAAAATCAGTTAAAAGTTACGTTTTCTAATATAAGTGATAATTGATGTAAAAACTTCAAGTTGTGCAGTCGCGCTACATGCAATATTTCTCGGCATTTAGCGGTAGCGTCGCTGTGCCAGTCGCGGCATACGAAAGGTTAAGACTGTATGCTGACGAAGTTACCGGATAACGTCTTAAATGTTGATGCTTGTTGTTCAAGCAATATTAATTTAGAGAGTTAATACTTCTGTAGTGGTTCCAATTGAAAATAAAAAGATCAAAGAACAGCCATTCAACCTGAAAAAATAAATGGTTAGTATTGAACACTATTGGATTGAAAGTGGAGAATTAGCTGTGGAAATTTGAGTTTTGGTTAGGTTGATATCCTGTTGAAGTACATGGTGTAGTACCTTCTCGATTAAAAATATACAAAACACAAGCTGTGCATTTTATAAGGATTATAATTATAATAAACTATTTTTATAATAATTCATGTTTTATTTCTCTTAAAAATAATGTTTGTATTACATTCATCAACACATTTTTTACAATTTATATTAATTTAATATTGCACATATTTTTATGAATGTCATTTCTATGGTTTAACCAGTCTCATGGGCGTAGAGAAGTGTGCCACTGACCGCCTGTCTAGTTGAATTCAATTTCCGACTGCGACAAGTTGTTTTTCTTTTTCAATATTTATGTTTATTGGAGCGTTGTAATAAACAATTCCCAAAAAAATGGAAAATTCACGAAAGTTCTAAAAAGCTTGTCGTTATAGAAATAGTTTTAAAGACAAATTTAAATAAAATCAAAATCAACAACTGAAACATCAACTTCTACTAACGTTTAAAAAAAGCGATAATTTATCTACGATTTCATAGTGCCAATGAAAACAACTTGATCCTTCTTAAGGTATTGTCATTTTGTATTGAAATATTCTGGAAAAACGATATTTTTAAATTTAAATATTAAAACAACATGGAAAATCGGATTAATATTCAATCAATTAATGTAAAAAATACCTATAATTGTTTCACATATCAATATTGATGAATCATAGTTTTTCTTTAACTGAATTGTCAATTGGTTATTTAATGTTAAGTAAACACTCACATTCACAATAACACATTTCTATCATGAGCATTTAATAAATAATTAACATTACCGAAAATGTAACAATACTCAACTATAAGACTATGATCACTATGTTATGTCACTCTGTGATCCTGATCACAGTAAAGGAGTTGAAATGTCAGAATAAATATAAGAAAACGAAATAAAATGCGCAACTTATCTGGTAAAAGTGATTTTATTTAAATACATGCTTCATAATAAAATAAAATAAGCGTTGTCCTTACAAAAACACTACCTACTATTACAAAGGTGTAGGTACATTTTGAAATAATGTTTCAAGGTAAATAATGTTTTAATTTCATGATTCTGATGTTGATTACGATATAATTTTAACACATCATTAATTTATAAGTACTTAGCCTAGGTATCATAAGACTGACATAATGGCTTTATATTTCAACACACTGATGCATCTTAGTGTGCTGCTGTTGCATAGGGAGAAGGTAGATAATCTATTTTTGGGTTCTGACTAGTTCAAGAGCTTGAAAGTCCTTAAATCAACATGTGACTTAAAGGCCTCCAGAGAGTAATGGGTCTATAGTTTTTATATTACCCTTATTGAAGGTATGATAGGTATAAGCTTAGTTCCCATACTAAATAAATTATTAATAACAATAATAAACAGGAATTATATACAAGTAACGGTTTCAAAATCTATAATGAAGCATGAATTTTATAACTATTTAACATATCATACCATGTGATTAATTTCTGATGGTCCACATAGCACACTGTTTCAATCAATAATTTTTAAATTTTATAGAACTTCATTAAAATTACAGAGCAACAAAAATTTGCAAAGCAGAGAAAATCATGATATAGTGAAAATGTCACCTTTTTCTACACACATATTACATACATATATTTTTTTAAAATTTCACTTTTTTTCATTGTCATGCAGAATTTGATTGTCACTGTTGCTGCTTTGATCAACACTGTTGCTATCACTAAGCTGAGTAGCAGCTTTGTGGAGCTCGTAGAGCTGAACAATTTGATCGTCGGTCATGTGGTCCAAGAGTTTGGGATCCATGTATTTGCCCACAGTCTTCCGTCTGGCCTGCTGAAGTGGTTTCATCTGCTTTGCTAAATTAATGGCATAGTCCTGGAATTAGGTATTTGCAAAATATTGGGCTATAGGTAGACTAGGTATTTTGGGGATCAATCTTATCAGCATCAATATTGTAAAAAGCACAATCTAGTTTAGTACTGTACCTGTTCATGTAAAAGTAAGTTGTGAACTACAGGAATATCTCAATTTCGTAATATTAAATGCATGTATAATGTAAAACAAATGCTAGAAATATGGTGAATTCTATACATAAGGTTTTGTTCTTTGCAAATATTTAACCAACTCACTATAATGTACTTACAGTCCATTCATTCATAAATATACGTGCTTCTTGGGGGTTACAACTTTTATGTCTTTTGAATTCTTCTCTCGCATAATTATCACCCATAATACGAAGCTCACTAGGCAAAGCTCTGTGCACTCTGAAGATTAGTTTATAGAGCTGCCTCACACGGGAGACATACTTAGGGCCAGAAATCCTACAAAATGTTATTTAATAAAAATCAACCGATCCAATCAGTTCTCAATAGTTTTTGATTTGGGACTGATTTAAGCAAAAATGATCCAACCCACTAAATTGTGTTTTTGTGTCCCAAGTGTGTACTCCATATAATATTAATATTTTTTACATTCACTGGCTAGGCTAATTGGTAGCCTAGCCAGTGTTATGAATACTTTAGTAATGAATAGAAATTTATATATGATACATAGATAGGTATGTAATATTTAGAGAAATATACATAAATACCCATGATTCCGGGACTCAAACCCAGGGCCGTTGGTGCGAAAGGTAGATTGCTAACATAGACTCACAAATCTATGTTAATGAATCAAATACCAATTTTTAAAATGCATACCTAAGTGTTTCAAGCTACACAAATCATTTTTGCATTTTATTGGGTGTCCTGTAATGTTTTTTTTTGCTATTATGATCCATACTACTTGGAACAATCATGCTTTTTGTACAATATGGAAAATATTACAAAAAAATCGAATAACCTTGAATTATTTTAACTAGAATCCAAATAACATTCAACTACTGAATCATACTGATTTAGGTCAAATGAAAATCTATTTAAAAATAGAAATATGAAAGTTTAGTTTCAGGATATGTGTTTATGTAGACCAACTTATTGAAGATCATTTATGCAATTTCCAAATCAACTTTTTTAATTGAAACCTTTCAACCTTAGTAAAGGGGCACAAGAAGAGGGTCCATGCTTGAGAAAATATATTAAGTGCATGCTACACCCACATTTAAAAAATATTGAGACTATAGAGACAACCAGCTTATGTTACCTAGAATCAGGACACACTTACACACCCAATGACTTTACTCCAATTCAGACTTCACTTAAGCAATATGAAAGAATATACTCCGTGGGTGTTTATATTGCCATTATTAATCAATGTTAAAACAAAAACCCATTACAAAATTCTGCTTTTGTTGGATCTCGAAATCTACAAAATGAAATAATTCAAAGAAAAATATTTAATGATAAGATCAAAGTAAACAAAAAAAAAATTACAAATACAAAAAATACTCCACATTCTTTGTTCATGAGAGCTTTCTTAGATGAGGACTACAAATAAGTAAATATTAAAAAGAAATTTAAAGTTGTGAGGAAGACTGATTAACAAAAACAAGTTAAAAGATTTGAAATTGTTACTCCATCTTATACCAAATTATTGCATTAATTACTATAAAAATCTGAAGAGAGCCAATGCAATAAAAGACAATATTGATGGTTATTGTGATAAATCTGACTGATTTGAATGAGGAGTGGGGTAACTTTTGCTTTACTTAAATTAAAAAAAAATTAGAAAAAATATTGGAGTTTCTATTTTTGTCATTCTATGTAACATTTAAGCATTTTTCTTTTCGCAGCCTGCACAGCTAATGCCATACGCAATGTATTTTGTGATAATGATTCAGTCACAAGTTTTCTTGAATATCTTCTTAACTATTACAATTCATTAAACAAATACATGCATGTAAATTAGTTAGGTACACTTAGAATTACATAAAAATAAGAACGCAACATTTAGCAATAGGTACAAAGTCAGAAAAATACCACAAACTATAAAGTCGTTTATCTTGAAATGTGGTTTGTATGGATTGGATCATTTTTGCTTTAATTAAAACAGTCCAAAAGTCATAAAAACCGACATGCTAAGCGGAAGTCAAATTAACAATAGCTAAGCATTTGGGCAATGTATATTACAAAATCAAAACATTGTAGTTTATGTAAGTAAAGAAGTCCTTGAGAATCTCATTGACTTGAGAGCGGTGTTGCAAGTGGTAAATTAGTCAAAAGTAACACGATACAGCTCACAAAGTAATATTTTGACGGAAAAATAACATTATTGTGTTTTATGTAGAAAAGTACTTTAATATTGCAATATTAAGGGAATTTATTACACAAAGTAAACATAATCTTAATTTCCATTAGTTAAATTCCCTTCCACTTTTTATGTCTGTCCCTCTCGCTCTTAGGCGGGCTAACCATGCCCGAGTGGAAGGGACGCGTGCCTCTCACTCGCTCTCATTGTAAGCGCATAACGTGAGCGGAGCGTAACGCAGTTTCTTGAAGTGTCCCCCGGCAAACCAATTTATAAGACGTTGTCACGTCAAAAACAACCACGTCTACGAGCCTACCTACCTAAGGGCTCGGAGATGTGTTTGTTTTTACAGGCCTATTTTAAATTACAATTGTAATGTCTTTTTCTTGATAAATGTCAAGAGTTAAAAACAGTTAAAAAACCTCCATAACTACTGTCGCTTCCAACCGATAATGGCGTCTGATGAACGTATATTTCCAAATAAATATCACCACTATTACAAATAAAAATTCCACAATAACACAAGTGCGATAAAGTTTTAATTTCACTTATTAAAATTAAGTTACTCGTAAAAAAGACGGTTCAAAATAAAAAATATCCTTTAACCAATGTTCTATTTATTAGAGTAGGGAGCACAAAAATGTGTCGTCATAACATTTGTTCGTAAGCGTTCTCGGCGTTTAGAGAAAGAAAGAAAAACCACGAATTTACGTACGAGATTAACCATAACACACTTCTAAATTACTAGACAACGACCTTTAATATTTTGTAGTGAAAAATTACAATTCTATGGTGGATTTCCATTCTTTCTGGCCAAACTACTAGACAATGCTGTCGCTAAGCATAAAGCTAAGCTAGCACCATATAATGAAACTGAGCGTAACACCTAAAATTTTTTTTTGTAAAAGTAGCATTTTGATAAGTTTAATATGGAGGTAACACGAGAAGGTCAAAAGTAACGTAAAATGTTACAAAAGTAATAATCTGGCAACGCTACAAATGGCAATGACATTCTGTGATATTTTATTTAGTTTTTCTCTAAGGAAAGGCAAAGGGTACAAAACTTATTCACCCTAGTCTTCAATAATTTCTTTTCTTAATTAGATTATGATGGATGGTAATGAGAGCTAATTTAATGAATACTAAAATAAGCCCTTTCACGTGGTTTCAGTAAAGGTGGGATGTTTACAAACACTTAGTGGTTAATAATCCACTTTACCTATACACAAACATCATTATCAACAACAATACATAATTTAAACAAGAATACAAACCGCTTAAGTGACTTTTCCTGATCATGCCGAAAAGTCTATTAAACTTATGATACCGTACTAGCGAGGTAGTGATGGGATTTAATCGTTACATTTTTAGTAAGTTTTAAGTAGCTTTTAATATCGCGAGACAAATATTAATACCAACCTGATTATTTCCATAATCCATAACTAATAACCCATTTCTCTCCAGCCGGCCTTTATCCCCACTGCCATGAGCCATTGTAATGGGCCGTAACCTACCAGACGGGACCAGTGTGGATTGGTGGGTACTAACGCTTGCAGATACATCTGGGACCAAATGCTTGAGTTGCCACGTCTTTGCGATGTCTTTAGTGAGTATCTTCTTGATATTAATATGCTCTTACTCGTAAAAATAAGAATTGGTAAATAAAAGACATGGAAATGTGATAATTTTTATTTATTATATTAAATTATATTAAAATATACAAAAACCAAGTACATCAGAAGACAATAAATTTATCGATATCGCAATTTATTTGGCTTTTTAATCATGATTGATCTTTTTGAAATGAGTTTTTAATAATCATAATATATTATTTGTTATGAAAATCTACATAAACTTACGTCATTTACAATATTGTTTACTTTAGCATGAAGTTATTAAAAGAATATTAACTATTACAAAGTAATATTTTGGCTGTCATATTCATTTTATTTCTCATAAAGAAAAACGGTAAACTTATAATTTCAGCAAGTATAAAAATATTACAAACAAAGTGAAAACTAAGTATATAAGAAACAATCAATTTATAGCCAGCTCGGTGGATTTTTGATTGAAATAAAAGACGTATGTAGGTATTTACAAAGAAAGATTAAATTGCATATGTATCTAAAGTCTATATAAATATTGGTCACATTTATTCCTGCTTCTGTTCTAATAAGCGATTAACGTCAGGAAATATATTTTTTTTTACATTCTTCTCATGAATTTTCGATGCTTTTCTAATACTTTACGTAGTACGTTGTAGAACGTAGGTATAATATGGTTTCTTGTCTCGACTAATAGATAAGTAGTTAAGTATGCTTCAGTTATGTGAACATAATAAAGAGCGACTAGTATTTAAGGGAAAAATTGAAATAGGTACCTACGTATTTGTTCAATATAAACGTTGTTATCGTTAAAATACACATATATTTTACCTATTTCAAAAGCGGTTGTGGGTACTAATGGTAAAATGTATATTACATCGTAAATAGTTAGACAGAAGTCAATATTTAGTTATTATTGGTTATTAAAAATTCCGTAAGCTTGAACTTAATTAGTTGTGATAGAAAAATATAATTTTACTGCACCTACGCGCTAATGATTAATGTGATCAATTTTTTTTTCAATCCTTTCAAGCAAGTTTTTTTAGATCAAAAATTAATAGTTGAAAAATAAGGTCAACTATGGTGTTGTCATCTGTACAAATTCATGAGATGAGATCTTTGCACGTTATTAAACATTTTAACGAGATATTTATTATAAACAATCTTGACGTATTATTTATAATAAAATATGTTTTATTATGAATGCTTTATTTGTTAATACAGATATTTCATTTATTTAGAGATAAAAGGATAATTCATTAAGATTGTTAACCCGCATCTGTCAACACGGAATGGCGTTACTAAAACGCTCTAGCCTCTTTTGTGAAAATTAGTGATTGGCTAGAGCGCGTAATATAGCGTGCTGTCTAGTGCATCGCCTCAAGCTAGTGTTGCCCAAATTCAGTCTTGGTCTTGCAGTCTTGGTCTTGTTCTTGCGTTTTTGCAAGACCAAGACCAAGAACAAGACCGCGTATTTTTAGCAAGACCAAGACCAAGACTGACCGTGCAAGACTTGAGCAAGAACAAGACTAAGCCTGCAAGACTCTTGCGTCTTGCAGCTAGGACTTAGCGCTATTTCACGGAGTAGTTAGGTGTAACAGTTCGGTGTATAGGTACGCTTAGGAATTCTATGAGACGCAAAAAACTGTATCAAAGAATATGAAAAACTGGATCTATGCGCATTACGACTAATACCATAAACATACCTACATAGCGAATAAAAAAATATCCATTAAAATCAAACTGAGTGCATGCATAGTTATGTTTTAACCATCGGCACTTTGATAATGCGGCATCAAAGGTTTTGTACTTACTTCTCAAAGAAATTTGCTGCTTTTCGGAAGCACATGGTTATAATACACGCGCCGGCGGCTTCTTTTGAAATCATATACAACAATCGTTGCCGCCGCGCCGAAATCACAACATTTGACACTATTTGATTGCCGCCACAGGGCGTAGGCGTAGGTATACTCATGCAAAATAATTTCGAATTTTAAGAGTACCTACAGGTGTTCCAAAGAATAAATAAGTTTCAGAGTGCTTATAATGAAAATGAATACATTATACTGATCACGCAAGTAGTATTATGATTAGAATAAAATGGTAAGGATAGGTAGTAGATGTCATAATAATTTATTCTAGTAAGTATATATTATAATATTGATTATATGGTTTTAAACTAATTACTTAGGTACTATTATTGTACATTTAGTCATTATATTTCTTAAGTTTTTACAAGAAAAAATAGCAAAAAAGTGTTCAAATATCACCCGTTTGATAAATATTGTAGCCACTTTTAAATATACTTGAAACGTGTAAAAAAATTCTACATAATTAATAAAATAATATAAAAAGCGTAGGTACTTACCTACTAATAAAATAAAAAGCCTGCGATTTATTATTAGTAAATAATCACGGCAGCCGAGAGTGTGTCTCCACTTTTGAATACATAAATCATAACCAGATCACTAGAGCCACTTCAAAAAAGAAATTTGTAATTCCTAGGGTTCAAAATTATTTTGGTGACAGAACTTTACAGAAGCGTATACCATATCTTCTTAATTCGTTGCCCGAAACTATTAGATGTGAAACGGATAAAAATAAATTTAAAAAAATATTAAAAGATTATCTGATGACTACTATTTAACACAACAATTGTATGTTTTTATTTATTTTTTTGCATTCACAATGCAATATTTCTATAAGATATAAAATACGTGTGTAAAAAACAACCACGCCTCCGAGCCCATCTGAGGGCTCGGAGGCGTGGTTGTTTTTTACACACGTATTTTATATCTTACAACAATTGTATCTTATTATTATCACCGCTAAATTTTCCTTCAGTTTGTTGTAATTCAGTCTAAATCCAATTATTGTGCACTTAACTTTACCTGATACAGTTATAGTTGTATTATATACCTACATAATTATAATTATAAGCTAAGAGACTAAAGATCCCTCAGTCAAACCGACAAGTCGGTTTTGTGGGACTAAATTGTATCTTTGTATTTTTTTTTCTTGTATATGAAATAAATAAATAAAAAAAAATAAATAAAAAAAAAAAAAAGTATTTACAAGCAGTGCCCGCGACTTCGCCCACGAAGAATAGTAACTTTGGAGGTATAGTGACGTTCAGGATTTATTTATTTATTTTAAAACTTCTGTCATCAAACATACAAACAAACTCTTCAGCTTTATAATATTAGTATAGATTAGTATAGATGTACGCCAAAACATTCACTTATATGTAAAGAATAGTGATTGGCACTAATTCTTTACATATATTTTATTCACGCGTCGCGTCTGTACAAGTAGGTAATAATCTGTGTTTGTACGCCGCACGCGGCATCGTTTGATTTGCGGCGGCATCCTTTTAATAGAGCCGGCACGTGGCGAGGCGGCGCGGTAGAAAGCAAGGAAACGTACTATAAACAAAGGAATTATTTTAATTCCAGTCATTTCCAATTGAGCTGTGCTTCGAGTCTAACTTAATAATTGTTTTTACTAATTCTTGTTGTTTTCTAAAAACGTATCACGTGTACAATTTAATATGAGTGACGAAGATTCAAATTATTCTAGTCCGAGTAACGAGAGTTTGAGTCACAGATCTAAAAGACCCAAAAGCAAATTTGAGGAGTTTTTCGAAATAATTCATGCATCCCAAACTGCCTTGTGTAAATTGTGCCAACATAAAAAGACTGAAATAAAAATGAAAAACAGAAACACTTCAGGCTTAAGGAAACATCTAATATCTTTCCACAAAAAGGAATCACAAATATTTCTTCCTGTTAAACCAAAATTAAGTGGAGATATCACAAGCTTTTTAGTAACCGCTGGAAGAAGTGGACAGGTAAGAATATATTTTTTTTATATGAAAACTCCAGGAACTCAAAAAAGTCTTTTTTGAACAAATGACTTTAAACTGACTTCGGAATATTTTATAGATATTGATAAAATAGTAATACATAGGTACATATTTCGCGTCATTTTTAACAATGGTCGAAATTGTCGCTACGGGAATTTTAACTCCGCGTAGCTGTTCATGCGATACTTTCAAAAACGCCATTAACTTACGTAAGTATTTTTGAGTTAGTGGTGTTTTCATCTAGGGGTGCGACATATTAAGTATGTAATTATCGTCTTAAATATTTTTATAAACACCTATATTTTCATTTGTTTTCATAATCGGCCAGTAACAACTAAGTACTTTATTTTGGTAAATTACAGTACAGTGCAACCTTAATATAACAAATGTCAATTTAACGATTTTCTCGATTTAACAACAACAAACCTCCTCCTCCTAAACGCTCAAACCTAGTATGTTTTAAATAATAACACAAGATTTATTGTTTTATTTCAGTCGGAAAACAGCAGTGACAACATCACGACAGCTACAGTTGATTGGGTAGTGAAAAAATATCTTCCCTTCTCATTTTTCGATGACGAAGCTACACAAGTATATTTTCGACGTATTTGCCCTAATATGGAGTTTCCTAAAAGGTCTACACTTAGAAGGAAAGTCAAAGAGCGATTTGAAGAGCTCCAATTTAATCTCAAGGAACGACTTCAACAATTATCATCTAAAATGTCATTTACCATTGATGGGTGGACGTCAATTGCTGGTAGGAGTTACTACGGGGTTACTATGCATTATATAGACAACGAATGGAAGTATCGATCTGTAGTTCTTGATTTTATACCATCACGCGGTCGACATACTGGGGAAGATATTGCAACGATTTTCCATGAATGTTTATTGGAATATGGCATAATTGATAAAATACAAGGTATCACGGTCGACAACGCAACTGCAAATACCAAATTTATGTATGAACTGGGCAAACAGTTGCCACACTTTGATTCAGACAATCAACATTTCCGGTGCTTTGCTCACATTTTAAACCTTGGTGTACAAGATTTATTAGAGACCTTAGCATTACACTGTGAGTCTGACACTAACGCGCAAGATCAGCAGTATGAAGACTATGCAGACGAAACTGAGGAAGATGAAGAATATGCACCAAATATTGCTGACTCGCGTACATCTGTAACAAAGTTACGCAGTATTTCCAGTAAAATAAAAAGAAGTGAGATAGTGAAGAAGAAGTTTCAGTCTGCTTGTGAAGCAGCTGGCGTGCCATCAAATCTAAATGCCATTCTTGACTGTCCAACAAGATGGAATTCCACACATGATATGATTGGATTTGGTTTAAAAGTGAGAGCGGGCATTAACATATTGTGCAGTTCTGTCACCGAATTGAATGATTTTCAAATCACAGCTAGTGAATGGCAGGTACTCGAAAAATTACATAAATTTCTAATAAACTTTAAACTTTTAAGTACAAAACTTGGTGGAGACAAATATGTTACATTACCGCTAGTCATTGTATCATTCAATCTCTTGCTAGATAAAATTGAATCCATGGTAAAACAGTTAGATGAGAAACCTAATCGATCTGAAGTGGATGAAAGGCTCATTCTAGCTTTCCAAGCAGCTCGAGACAAAATGCTTAAACATTATAAGAAGAGCAACTGGATTTATTGTACTTCTTTAATTTTAGACCCAAGGCATAAGGCTCAGACTTTTGACCTGACAATGTGGGGGAAGCAACTTAAAACAGAAAGTCTGCGCAAGTTCAATGAACTTTATGAAGAATATAAAAGTCTACACTCACTGAACAAATCTCTGGAATTGCCAAGAAAAGAAAATAAAGTATGTGATGAAGATGAAGACATTATAGACTTTGATAAACTCTATGAATGTCCCTCGACGTCATCTGGATCTTGTCTTCAAGGCTTAGTGATAGACGAGTTGGAGGAGTACCTGAGAAAACCAAGAACTGCCAGCTCGGAAGACATTTTAGATTGGTGGAGGACGCATGAGACAGAGTATCCGACTTTATCGAAGATGGCCCGTGATTTTCTCTCAATACCTGCAACTTCAGTACCTGCTGAGAGATTATTTTCTAAAGCATCATTAGTAATTAGAAAACATAGAAATAGGTTAAGTGATGAGTCAGCCAGATGGTTACTTTGTATTAATTCTTGGTCAAAAGAATTGATATAAAGTAACATAACCTAATGATAAAGCTGTTGTGTACTGTTATGTTTGATTTGTGTTGTATTTTATTTTTGATTGAAATAAATGATAAATCATAAAACTCTTTTATTAAATTTCATGCAAGTTGAGGGTTCAATCTCTTTCTAGACAGACATTGTTATTTAAAATACAGTCAAGTTATTGTAATTAATTTGTTTTTTTACATGTTTTAGCAAATGTAAGCTTATAAATCATAAATGTTTATTAAGAAACAGTTACTTCCATGGAAAACGACATATAGGTCAGTTGATTTTTCGACTTTCTTATCAAATCTTCAGTTATTTATTAATCTGATTGATCTTTACTATGGCTATGTTAATTCAAGCTCACAATGTTCCAATTCTAATACGTTTTTCTAAGATTTAAAGTAAACTTTAATAAATAGCAATAGACTAATAGGTAATTGCAAGACTTGCAAGACTCTTGCTGCAAGACCAAGACCAAGACCAAGACTGCAAGCGCAAGACCAAGACCAAGACCAAGACCAGGTGTATTGGCGCAAGACCAAGACCAAGACTGGCTAAGTCTCGTCTTGTTCTTGCATTTGGGCAACACTACCTCAAGCTATCTTTCTTGCTCAGATGTGGGTCATTCTTGTTAAAATCAAAGCATTATGGATGTAGGTATATATACTTAATTTTATTTACTGTGCCTAGTACTTATTTACCTATATAATAATAGTTTCGATGTTAAATGCATTGAGTATTTTTTGAGTTATAAGTATTTTTATAATTAGCTTAAGTCGTGTATAATAAATAGAACACAATATTCACTTCATGAGTAACCTTAATTAAATTATTAATAGCACCAGCACAAAAAACACACCGAATTGTTTATAACGGTAATTTCGGGTATCTATAGTTATTATTTCATTTCTAAATATAATAATGTTATTTTGTTATTATTAAATACAGATATACGTGTAGACCTCAGATGGCATTGAAATTTGCATTTTTTGGCAAACCCCGCCGTTTACCTACCCGTAACCACTGGGCTACTGCGACTGTTACAAACAGCGTGATGAGCACCACAAAATTTTGAATTAGAATATTTTTGCCAAAGCTTTTCATTTTATTTAATTATGACGGTTCTTTTCATTTTCAAGAGTGTCGTGCGGTGGAACGCTAAATTAGGCAAATGAAAATGGACGCGTTGATCGCCAACAAATATAAGTAAGTGCGATTGACCTGGCTTTCCTCTAATACCTCTTAAAGTAAAATTTTCCAGTACGTTTTAAAACATATACAAAAATATTCTCACATTATTAAAGGCTAAAAATAAAATTAAATGTAAAATAACTATTAAGTGCTTTCTGTATGACCTAATTTTAGGGCTCTCAGTTATTTACAATACAATATCTCATAACCGTAAAACTTGCTATACTTATAATTTATACAAAGGTGTACCGTATTATATGAACAGACGTTTCTAGGTATCCAACTGTTTAATCACCAGTGGTCGGAGTAGGTATATTGAATTAAGGTCACTGACATCAAACGTATATGTTAATATGGATACGCCTCCGAGTTTCCGGATTATTATGATAAAAATACCGAAACATCGAAATTATTACATGAAACTAGTTAAAAATGTATCAATACTCTCAACGCTATGCTGCTAGTGGCGTAGATGGCCAGAATTTAATAGTAAAAAAAATTGGTTGCCTGTAAAGTCGATATACGGGCGAAAGTTTTACGTGACAACGACTTTGAGTGGTAAAATAATTTTAATGTGAATATTCATTCGTATAGTAGGAAGAAGGATGAAATAATAGTAACAATTTAAAACATTTATTTATACAAAGAATTATATTTAAAACATTAATTTATACAAAGAATCTCGCACTGAATTTCATATATCACCGCCTAAGCGAAATAGAAGCGCAAGACATGAACCGGTGTGTATGCCTATCTCTCTCACTCTCTCTCGCTCTGTCTCTCTCGCTCTTAGGCGGGCTAACCATGCCCGAGTGGAAGGGACGCGTGCCTCTCACTCGCTCTCATTTATAAAATGATATAATAATAATATTCATTTCAACACACGACATCCGGCAAACAGGGTCTTTTGTCCTCTTATGTCTATGCTCAACGCATCTGACCAATTAGAATCAAGTATCCTGGATGACTCATTGACTGTTTGTTCGAAAACAATGCTCGCACCGACATCCAGACCAAGTGGCTCACTCACTTATTTCGGTTCGTGGAGTGCGCTTATTTTATGTGTTGTGAATATCTTGACTTGACCCTGGCTTGTGTACTGTCTTCTGAAATCTACTTAAAACGACGAATTTGGCTTATAACTACGGACATCGATTTATTACTCTTGGATTGGGCCCATTTGAAGTTGTTTTTGTACGGGTAAGTTTTAATTATTTTCACTATTTAAGAAGGTTTTAGAACTTGGAAACAGTTAAAATATCACTTTATAGCAATCATCATAGCGCATGAGAGTCCGGTACGCACACCGCAGGGCTATCACCGCTTCAGTTAAAAAAATCACTTTATATGAAACAGAATTTCATTATCGACTTTACAGTTGTGTATGTATATATTGTAAATTTAAATCATTGTTTTAGGTGACATATAAATAAATATGGCAAAGGTCAAGGCTGAAACAGTGCTAAAGTGGTTATTGCACTATCCTGAGCTACTTTACGATAACGCTAGTGGCACTATATACTGTACAAAGTGTGAAAGTCATTTGAAAGCTGTGAATAGAGGCAACATTACCAAACACATTGAAGGCGCTGTACATCAAGGAAAATTTAAGAGACCGCAAGAGGAATTTTACTTCGACCTCATTAAGTTCCTGATTCTATGCAATATTCCTTGGTCGCAAATGAAAAATCCAGCGTTCAAAGAGTTTTTTCAGAAATATATGTGCAGTACTTGTTGTTGCGTTTGTACCAATCGTAAAGTGGTTGACGAATCACAGTTACGAAAAGTTTATTTGGAGAAGTTTTATAGGAATAAAATCAATTCGATTTATGAAATTAATAAAAATGAGAAACTATGGATATCGCTGGATGAGACAACAGACATTTTTGGTCGATACATAGTCAATTTCCTAATAAAACCATTGCATCCTAGTAATAGTGCAGGCCGGCCTTATTTGATTGCTTGTAAAATGCTAACAGCAGTAAATGGACAAACAATAACACAATTTGTACTGCAATGTCTAGAAAATTTATGGCAAAACACTTTTGAAGCGAAAGTTGACAATATTTTAATGCTTTGCACTGACAGTGTCGCGTACATGCTATCTGCAGGGCGAAATTTAAAACATTACTTACCTGAAATGAAGCATGTGACATGTTTGGCGCACGCTCTTCATCGTGTAAGTGAGCAGATAAGGTCAGAATACAACGATATTGATATTCTTATATCAAATGTTAAAAAAGTATTTTTAAAGGCTCCTAGTAGGGTAAACATTTTAAAAGAAAAATATCCTGACTTACCGTTGCCTCCGCAACCAGTCATTACCAGATGGGGTACTTGGTTACAGGCAACATCTTACTACGCTCAACATTTAGATAAAATAAAAGAAGTTTTATCCTGCTTGAGCAGTTCTGATGCTATAGCCATACGAAACGCAAAAAACATTTTGGAAAAACAAAATTTAGAAAATGATTTAAAATATATCGAAGAAAATTACTCTATTATACTACTAGCCCTAAAAGAGTTACAAAAACAAAATTTATCTCTAGCTGATTCACTTTTAGTATTTGATCAAGTAAGGGCTACGCTTAACGAGTGCAATAATGAGAATATAAAAAATAAAATAGAATCAGTTATGGAACGAAATCCAGATTTAGATACAATTAGAGAATACAGCGAGAGTATTGAAAAAAGCGTAGCAAATAATCAGAAACTTTATTTCAAATTCGCTCCATTGACATCTACAGATGTTGAACGATCATTTTCCACTTACAAATGGATCTTAGATGTTAAAAGAAATAGCTTAAAAATCGAAAATATTGAAAAAATTATAGTTATTTATTTTAATTGTATAGAGACAGAAAATCAAAATGTAGAAATTGTAACCGATGAGGATTAAAAATAATTGTTTTTAATAAAACTGTAATAATGATTATTTGTATTCACAATAAACAATTTTGTTTGCTTACATATGGTTTTTTATTTTATTACTCTATTTACCAAATTTTTGGAAACTCCGGTACATTCCGGAAGAAATGCATGTCCATGTTATGATATCATGACGCAAGTATCTAAAATCAATATACCTACTCCGACCACTGTTAATCACGCATAGCCGTTATTGGGAACGCTGTTCTAGCTGGTAATAAAATACCACTTGAGAATAGTTGCGATCTAAAGTCGTGCAACAATAGTTCAGGCAAACAACAGCACAAGCAATGTGGTACAGGCTGTACTTCTAATGGGTCCCCGTATCAAGTCGGAAAATGCATATATTATCTATATAATGCTGTTCCTTTAACTCGTTTAGGTACTATACTTTTTAAATCATTGAAATCGGTCCATTGGTTGCGAAGATATTACACATTTTGTACAAGCCAACCTTGGGGCGGCCGAATAGCTTATGTGACGTCACGATTACCTTTCCACCTGCGCGCGCGCTCTCCGCCATTCATTTATTAAGATTCCCTCTATCTGCGCAGGTGGTGTTGTGGTTTTGCAGTTTTTAAGTGAAAATATGCCGAATTATAAGTACTGTATAATATAAAATGTACTAATACTTCAATTAGTACACCTGAAAAACTGTTTTTCAATGTGCCAAAGGACTCAAAAGTGCGCAAAAAATGGTGTACTGTCATGAAGAGGGATGACAAATTTCCGCTTTCGTGCCAAGCTTCAAGATTTTGTTGCGAGGATCATTTTGATGTGAATACCTCCCAACCACCCAACTAGCAAAATCATGTCATATAAAGGTTAAGTTAATGTTTCTTATGCGACTTTAAGTGATTATGTGACGGTCATATAGACATCAAGTTAACGTTTATAAAACGTCAAAAGGGCCCATTTTATAAAACTAAATAGTCATGTAGTAGTCCAGTTAAAGTCGTGAGACCGACTAAAACGTTTTATTAAAGGTAGTTATAAGACTCCATTATGATTAAATTGGTTTATTTATATCAAGCTATGGCATTTATAAAACATTTTTCCTCCATCCTAACTGTCAGTTCGTATTGTGCTCCAATTGAAATTTTAATATTGTATTGACATAAAAAGGTAATTATTAAGATTTATTATTAACATAAACAATTGAATGTGGAATTAAGCACTTTGGGACTAGTTTCTCATGGGAAATTTACTTTGTCGGTAATGTATGTGATGATATGTACTATTTTCCTTAAGCCCTCTCGATATTCGTGATTTTTCTGATGTATGAGAATACTAATTTCATATTAAATTAATCTATAAGAGTAGCCATTTTTGTTTTAGTTATATATAGACTGCTATACAACTACTAAACAACCAAATAGTCATGTACACGTTTTGGTGTGACTATTGATAAGCTCCATGTTTTATTGCTAGGATTCTCGAGGTGAATAAGTGAACCCCGTGGCAGAGTAGATTTATAATACCGAAATCTTGTACTGTATGTACGATATATGTATCTGTTAGGGCAGATTGTTGATACGTAAGAAAAATCTTTCAAAATCTTTTAGTAACAACTAGCAAGTTTATAAATGTGCAACTGCGCAACCATAAAATTGTAAAGTTGTTCGAAAAGAAAAAATAAATAAGATTTCACTTTCATGGGTAAGTATAACGTAATAAAAAAAATCACCACATTTACTAACTTTTAACCCACCAATATAAATGCAAGCTACAAAATTGTAATTTAACACTTACTTTCGAGATCTGGTGTATATTTATCAAAAACTTTGTACGGAACCTTTTGAACTTTCAGTGACCTTTCTTGACCAACGTTGGAGTTAAATTAATATGACTGAATGTCGGAAAAGAGTTATATTAAAGTTGTGTAAAAACTGTAATGTTTTATAAAAGTCAGGGTTATCCACCTTATAAAACTGTTATATAGCCGTTATATAAATGTTTTCCATAAAACGATTTTGTCTTTTATATGAATTTTATCTAACCAAAACGTTTATAGGACTAAATTGATGTCAGGTAAACGTTTTCTATTAGACCATTATATGATCGTCATATAAGAAAGTTGGTAAAATGTTTAATGGACGTACCAATACGACTAATTCGGTATACAACTATTATGTTAAATCTCCAACTTCTATACGACTAATAAGTAATAGTAAAACGACTATAAAACATTTAAAGGACTGGAAGTCATATAGTTACTGTATTATATAACCATTTTGCTAGTTGGGCAACCATTACCTTGTATACAACACAACAATTGTATACCAACTTTTATCATCATTACTCGTGTGGTAAACAAGTGGGTAGGTAACTTAGTAAAACTTGTTTACGAATGTTAAAAAAATACAGGGTCGTATTATGTATGTTTCAATGAGTAAATGAATTATAAAAAGGGTAAGTAGTGAAGTTTCTAATAACCCTTCCTCGGGTTAAAACCACGGTCGTACTCAGGTCTAACTACAATAAAATGTGCCGTTCCCGGGAATATTCCTCGAAGTTCCCCGGAACATAGGGGAATTTCCCGCCTTGGGGAATATATATATATATCTATCTATACATGGAATTAAACTGTAGCCAAAGTGAATTCTGTACATTGAATATTTTTTAGAATAATCGCGTTAGGAGGGCTCCATACACGCAATAGAAACCAAAAACATTGTTATTGAATTTCTTGTCTGTCTGTCTGTTGTACGCTTTCCATGTGAAAACAGTTAGACGTATTTAAATAAAACTTTTTGCATTCGAGTGTCCTTCTGCCTCTTCAACATAATTTTGTACAATAATCACGCCTTGACCCCAAGGGACTAGGAAGACCACAAGTGAAGTTTGTATGGAAAGGTAAGTTTTCTTGCTGCTATCACCACGAAACTTGCTGTTAATATAGTAGGTACTAAGATTATAATAAATAAACCAGATTTAAAAAAGTAGTACCTACCTAGAAACAATCCTAGGACTTAACAAAGCGATTTCGTTTATTCATAGCTCAAAATTACATGTCCAAAGAACGTAGGTACATTCCTGTCAAATGAAGTATTTAAGTCTAATTTTATTTATGGTATACATATAATTTTTTGAACAGTAAAGTTTCTACATACTCATCTACATAACAATGTTAAAATAGGGGCGTAGGTAGTTACAACAACAAACACAACTGCCCTGGCTGACTAACCTAAACCTTTTGGGTATTTTATAGGCTAGTCCAAGTACGTGTACCCACCTACTTATTATTTTGCAGTTCTAATTAGGTTGATAACGAGATTTGCCTACCTCTGAGTTTCCAACCACGAATTTCAGAGCTTGTCTAGTTTAAATGATTACTAAGATAATCAAATACCATGAAGGTATCCACTTAAGGTAGATTATCGGATTGCGCTTGCTCAAAACCGGTATCTACCTTATTTCACTCATTTGTTATATTATAATAACAACTTTATATTATATAATATTAAACAAATAAAATAAGTTATTAATCAATAATTGGGTATAAACTGGTGACGTTACGCTCCCAGTTGGACGAATATCGCAAACAAAATAAAACCGCGCAGTGGTTCGGCGGCAAGCGCTGGGTCATTGTGACGTCATCGCATGCGTTCGCGCGGTCTGTGAACCTCGTTCGGTATTTTGCTCATAACTTTGTCAATTTTGGTCGTAGAATAAAAATTTTTGCACTTTATGTTTTAGTTTCTCAATGTCTATAGAACTGCATTCATAACATAAAACGTGACTGGTCCCCATTGAAGCAAACGGGTGGAATGATCGCAAATGTTATAAAAACAATACCTACTTTAGCGTCGAATGAACTATTGGAATAAGTTTTCGTTTTTTTATTACTACGTTTTTCTTATCTCACTTTTCTTATTTGTTTGTCTGTCCGGGCAAAATCTTGCAACTTAAATTTGAGGCACTTTCCGATAAGCTAGAAAGCTGAAACTTTCAGGATAGTTCAGAACCCGATGACAATGCACTCTAAAGCAACTTTCAACTTTCCAGATGCACTTTCAGGTCCACTTTCGGCAACTTTCACTTTTGTATGGGGCTTATCCGATTGTTGCGTAACACATGGTTACTTCGTTGAGTTAATAATTAAAAAGAATAAAATAATTATACTAGATTTAAAAAATCTAAAAATCCCACGTTTTTCAATGTCCTAAAAAGAATAAAATAACCCTGCGGGGCAAAGCGAGGGGCCACTCAAAACGTGGGGGCGCATCTTCACAATAATCGGCATCAATGCATGTCATTCATCTCTTTAAAATCTCCTCTTAGTAATATGCGCCTCCACGTTTTGAGTGGCCCCTCGCTTTGCCCCGCAGGGTTATTTTATTCTTTTTAGGACATTGAAAAATGTGGGATTTTTAGATTTTTTAAATCTAGTATAATTATTTTCAGTTCTATCTGCCAAAGTCTTTTTACAAGATTATCTTAAATAAATCATTGTTTCATATATGTCTAATGTTCTAATAAACTACGATAATAAAATTGGAGAAGGTATGATATTAGTGCATGAGTGGAAAAGGTTCTTACTGTAAAAAATCAGTTAAATTATTATTTCTTTCACGATGAATAGATTTTAACCAACTGATATAGTAAATAATATTTATTAGAATTATACCTTATGAGTTTGTAGGTTTGTGCCTTTACTTTTAGAAACAGACTTGGCAGTCAATAATTAAGAGCTTTCCGTAATATTTAGGAATATATAATTTTGCGCAGCTCTCAGTGTCATCTAGTAGGTATGTAGGGACACGATATCGAAACCAAAAGTATAGATACCTTCTTTGTATTGGTATCAAAACAAAATATCTAATGGGTAAAAGTATCGAAAGTAAAGTATCAATATAGGTTAGTATCGATTGATATATTTAGATGCCGGTCGCAAGCATTTGAATCTCTCTCTCCGAATGTATTAAACTCGAATGAATACATCAATAACGTTATAGAAAAAGTATAAAACAATGATATTGCCAAGTAGGGCCTAGGGTATCTCATCACTTCAGTCACCATGCTTATTAGAGTAATGCCATCTTTGTAAACAAAAGTAAGAGTTGCTAAAAACCACTTCTTCGTGTGATTAGAAAGCTCTTTATTAATTAGAAATATCCCAGACTTTACTATGATCATTTCCTAAATGGACGGGGGACGACGCTACTATTATAATAAACTTCATCTGAAAGTAAATTATCTGAAAATCACGGTTCAGAAACACTAACCAATTTTATGTAATATTATAAACTACTATGTTTATGTATTTGCCATATTGCTTCCACAAGTTCTGCCGTCACAGCAATGCCGCTGCATTAGCACATCAAAGCGCATTTAAGCCACTGAAATTAAACAAACAAAGGCGACAGAGGAGACGTTTCACTTCAGAAATCAAACTCCACGTAGGTATATTAATGACAAAATCGCAATCAAAGTTTTCAATTGCATCAAAAAAGTCAGCCAACCAAACAAATAAAAAATTTACAACTCTGCTTTGTTTGATGATCAAACAAATGAATAAATCACAAGATGTTACACGAATAGCGGAAAGAATTGATAATAAAACACACAAAATGTCTTTTGCTGATAGAAGTTAAGGCGCGTTCACCAGCCCCTGCGGCATATAGTCGGCATATAGGCAAAGTATAGTCGCTTGATTGAATCGATTCGATACTTGATTCAAAGTACTCAAATTAGTAATGAGTATCTTATTGAAGTACCGATATTTTTAATACTTGAATCGAAATAAAAAGTAGTGATATGAGTAAAGTATCGGATTCGATATCGTGTCCCCTACTAGTATGTCAGCTCTCAAATCTTGCTGAGAAATCAATAGATCCCTATGGGTATCAATACTTCCGATGCGACCACTTATTTAATGATCGGGCAGGTCTGATAATCGTATTTAACAAGTCTGTATAAAACATGTACCTATGATTTATACAGACTTGTTAAATACGATTTTAATTTAACGAATTAGATTCTATTTCTGAGCTTGACAAATGAGACTCTTACATAATATAACAACTTGACTAACAACGAAGAATATTTCTATCGTAACTTTAACAATAGATTTTTTCTATTTGAATATGACGATATTTTTTTTATAATTTTTTTCCAAGTTACTTGTAGGTACAGAAGCATAATTCCTTCATCCAAACTACGAAACTACGGTTTCATATGTGGCCAAGAGGGCTTTTGAACTATTAAAGCCTAACATCTTTGTAAACAAAAGTAAGAGTTGCTAAAAACCACTTCTTCGTGTGATTAGAAAGCTCTTTATTAATTAGAAATATCCCAGACTTTACTATGATCATTTCCTAAATGGACGGGGGACGACGCTACTATTATAATAAACTTCATCTGAAAGTAAATTATCTGAAAATCACGGTTTAGAAACACTAACCAATTTTATGTAATATTATAAACTACTATGTTTATGTATTTGCCATATTGCTTCCACAAGTTCTGCCGTCACAGCAATGCCGCTGCATTAGCACATCAAAGCGCATTTAAGCCACTGAAATTAAACAATGATTATATTTATTGAAGAAATTATTTAGATTAAAATAAATCTAAGCCTAAGAAATGAATGCTTTATGTTATTATGAATTTCCCTGCGTATAGGTATTTATCGTGGGCTCTTGCCATTGTCAATATTCAATTAGATTTTTAATATTATGCAATGATAAAATAGAATGAGGTGAATATGAGGATTTTGTGTAAATTTTTGATAGTGTACTAGATCAACAGAAACTAATGATTTAGAGACGCACTGTACCTTATCATTGTTAGCATAATTATAGCTAGGCTTACCTCTGACAGAGTCAAATTAATTGTGTCTGAACGAGGCGAGTCATTTGTGTAAAATACATCTGAAATAAAAGAAATTATAATTACACCAAATAAATAACAATCTAATACACACCATAGAGATTTGAAATGCTGTACTTTTTTGTTTTTTGAATTATGCGTGCTACTTGATTTTCTTCATTAGTCGACGTGGAATAGTTACTAAGTAATTGTTAAAAAGCGTGGCTTAAGTTTGTGTTGAACATTACATATTTAATACATTTCTTTGATATTTACAGTCCCTTTACTTAAATTACAGTCTCTATAACACAAATTGCTTTGCCGTGACTACATAACTTAAAAGAGCTTTAAGGTTACAAGCTATTAGGTATCTCTTAGGTGAAAGTCGAGGGAGTGAATGATTATGAGACTTTTTGGTTGAATAAATATTAGGCAATGTTAATTACTGATACAAAGTTCGTTAAAATGGCATTTTCCGTATTCTCTGTAATATTTTTTGCCTCATTAGTCTCTGACGATGTTGGATTAAATGAACCGTGATTATAATGACATTAAATTAATTAAAAATTAAACTTGCGGGCGGTTTCTGGCGCAGACATCAGTCGAACAGACATTCGTTTAACAGATTATATAACAATAATAATGTTTATTTACGATAATAAAGGCAATAGATAACTTCCTAGAATGAAAAAAACCCATGAACGACTCCATAATCTCTTTACTTACAATTTACGTGTATTTATGTCAAAGCAATATGTAAACATATTCACAACAAAAGATGTTTATCCCAGAGATTACGAGACACGTATATTGACATAAACCAGTTTTTAATGTAGTATAAATTTATTGTGTGTTTAATTTAAATGCAAAACAACTTTTTCTTACAATTCAACTTCAACCCCCCTTTTAAATCTGTTTAAACTTGTCTTTTAAATCTGTTCGAGTGGTTAAACATGCTTAATAATGTATTTTACTCATTAACTCCCAGTGGTGAGCTAAACGTTTGTGTTACATATTATGTACAGATAAGGGTTGCCACCCATACTCCAAAATGGATGACGGATGGTGTATAAATTACGGGCAATAATAAAATACGCTTAAATATTGTATTTATGACGTAACTATGACATATGGTACATATGAGTACTACTAGTTATGAGTGAGTGTTGCATAATATAGCAAAAAAATATGCTGCATAATTTATTTGTCACCAATACGGTCCCTTTTTTTATACCCATAGTATTTCGTTGGGGTTTGAACAAGGGCTGCCACGTGCCACTTCGTGATTAAAGGGTTACCGACATCAAAAATAAGGGTTTCAGCCTTTTTTACGGAAGACAATTAAAGAGCATTGTATTATGATAAAATTTTTAATTTTTATTTTATATTCATTGTAAGTCACATTAAGTAGTCTAACTATTGTCAACACCAGAAACAATGAAGTTGTTAAAACACCCAGACCAATATAGAAAAGTTGATTTTCTACATTAAATCAGCTGGGGTCGAACCTTCGGAGTGGCGTCACTATGAACACTGGCATGCAAGCCGCTTTCGAGTCATTGACGAGTCAAAATCTTTAAATGTTAACATAATAATCTGTTATTTTAACTGTAACTCTATCTTAACGGTATCAATATTAAATGCGTTTTGGTTATTCGTATCTGCATTGCTGCACAAGAAAAATGAACATTCTACCAGAATATAAAATCTGGAATAGATAAAACTATTTACAATTGATAAAAATACGGAAACTATGTTTACCCCGTATTAAATTTAACAAGTATCGGGTTCCTGTGTTGTTATAGCCGAAAAAATGGGGTAATCCAAAAAATACACCCCGTATTTTTCGGCCACCTCAAAAATATGACGCTTGACCTTTCAACCAATAGGATGAGTTTGAAACTCATCGATGTACTATGGACCCACGTCCATAGTACCCGCTCGTTACACAAGCAATTAGTTTACTACAAAGCGTCTCAGCGGGAATATTTACAATAAGCTTAAAGTATTGTTAATACTGATTAAAAAAATATTTGTACATTATTAATACTTACTGAAAGCTCGATGTAGATGCATTACAGCTGAGACAAAATCCCCGAATCTAAGCATGCCGTCTTTTCTCATGTATCGCAGTACTAGCAACGCCAGCGCTCTCTCTGGGACCACGAAACCCACCTCCCGGAGTGCGTCTCTCAATCTCTCGGCCCTGAGGACGCCCATCTTTTCTCTTGCGTGGCTCTTGAATACGAGCTGCCAATGCTTCAAGCTGCACATTAAGTCCTTGAAATCTGATAGCGATATACGCCCTGTGCCGTTTTTCTGTAGCGGCGGTTAAGAAGAACCACTTTGATAGGTTTGGAATGGCAGTCTTTATGTGTCAAATAGTATAGAAAAAAGGAAATTTTAAATTTTGAAATCTTAAGAAACATTTATTGTTTTGAAATATCGACTGGACTATAGCATAACTGCAATGCACGGAGTAATTGGAGACCTTATCGATCATTTCGATGTTTTTTTTATAACACCACGTTTAAAGCATCACACTGAACATTTGAATTAATAATCATATATGTGTATTCTTGACACACACAGGCAGCCTATTGCTACGTGCGCTTAAAACAACTTTTTAATAAATAAAAAACATAAAAGACATACTTTATAAACCCAGTTTGCAACATAAGAAATTGACAAAGATTATAACATATTAAAGAATTTTTATTTTCTCGGTCACTTGAAATGAATATAAAGTTCTTGGCTGAGTTCGGAAAAATAGATCCGTGGTTGGTTAAAGTATCTGAAGACACGGTGATCTGAGATGTGAAAATACATACAGATAGGATAGGTAGGTACAGATTACTTATGGTTATAGTTGTTTTATTATCTTATTTAATTGACTGAGGTTCTAAATACAGATTCGTAAACCATAGGTGTCAAGAGTCAGAACACGCATATAAGCATAATTAAGCGCATCTTCTCAGCAAAATATAGATATAGTCCAGTCACCCTGGCTCAAAAATGGCCATATTTCATCTTTTTCCCAAAAACTATTTTTTTCGCTAATTTTGTGTTCAAAAATTGTCCATATCTGTTTAGCAAAGGTTTTGGACTGATTTGGACCTCGTAATCAGCAGCGAAAAATACATAAGTATAGAGAAAAATCCACTCCCGGAAAAAAATGCATGAAAAATGCCAGGATGACTGGATAAATCATTTCTAAACAAGCTTACTTAACTCCTTTTTTATTTTAATTGAAAAGGATACATCCATCGATAGTACAATTTGTCTACATGTGTCTATTGAGGCACAGCTCTTAATATAATCATTTGGTAAACAAGCATCTAACAATTCTTGTAGCTCGAAAGCATCTATCGTCCTATGCTCATCAGCCAACTGGAGAAATACAGCTTCGTATTGTGAGAAACTACTGGTTTCAACTCCTGGAGGAGCCTTGATTAAGGCAGCCTTTAGCATTTGAGGAGCGTAGTCAAGAACCTTCATCTTCAAAGGTTTGTTAGAGAACACTCTCAAAGAGAAATTGGCTTCCTCTCGAGGTTCGAATGTCGTTGGCATCACTAAGTATGCGCCAGTTTCCAATTGACACCTATGAAAAAGGTAACATAAAATAAAATTGGAACAAATCAATGGGCACTGGCCCTTTCAGATCTTCGCTTTGCAATTGCTTCTGCTATATTCGCTCGGCTTATAGAATTCAAAGAATTTTACCTGTGACTAACTTGACGACTGTTGGTATATTGAGAGTTGATAGCACTCTTGATTTTCTTAAAGAAAGCTGGCGATGCCGTTTCTGTGAGGAATTTGGGCATCTTGTATATACTGAATCCGATGACTTTGGGCTCCATGATGCTGTGTTGATTGAGAGAGATGACCACAGTGTCTAGCTCATTCAGGATCAATTGGATTTGTGGGTTCGTATGAAAAAAATCTAAATAAGAGAAAAATATTTCTTTTAGTTATCTTGGTATTTAATATCTTTTATTGTTTTGTTTAGCCAGTTTAAGATAAAATAATTGGGAAGAATTCTCTGTTAAAAACTTGATGCATTTATTTGTATGAAAGATTAAGATCTGTTATTACGACTCCTAGAACTGCTTGAAATAGAACAGATCTTAATAAAAATCTTAACACTCACGAACGTAGTTCCTACAGCCACCGGCGGATACGCCACGCCTCCAACCACCCTGGTGCATTTTCATCTGCCATTTATGCTTCTCCGTTAGCGAGGGTTCCGCTCGACTGGTCTCTGCATCCAGATGCACCATTTCTAATCGACTGAACAACCGCTGGAAATCTGAATACAGCATCCAAAAACCTTTCGGCGTAGACGTCAGCCGATCTCGTTCGTATAAAGGTATCGATTTCCACCTGAAGTCAAAAGTCAATTACTTGATTTTATTTTTGGCAAAAGAAAACTGCTGATGTTTTGTTTTTTTTTTTCACTTTGTATTTCCATACTTAGTGATAAACTAAACTGAAGTTTATTTGATTTTTCTATAATTCTTTTTATTAATTACTTTTTTGCATTTGGTAGCTCAAACGATGGAAAATGTTAAAGCTTATTTAACAACTGTCACCCTAAATTCAAGCAAAAAGAAAGGCTGTCTAAACGTTCAGTCATGGCTTGTCTAAAGGGTCAGTCATGGCTTGTCTGTAGTCACAATAAGCGGTTGGTATTACTTAGGTATGCATGTCACTTCAATGAAAATAAAGAAACGATAATTATAACCCATTTCAATATATTATAGGTAACCTATACAACGTTAATCATGATAACTTCATAATAAATCAACAGCTAACAAAAAAGTATTTCTTTGTAACTCATTCAAAAATTAATAAACAAATATCTATAACCATTATATTTCTCTAAACAAATGAACAGTTTATGAAAACAGTATTTTTAGGTTACGAAATCCAAATGTTTAGAATTAGATAAGCGTAGGTACTCGTTTTGATAATAACAATTAGAATAATTTTAATTCCTCATTCCATGACTGAGCAGTTAAAAAATTATTGTTGGTACGTATGTTGTATCCTTTTACATCTTTTTAACACTCACCCACATCAAGTACCATACATAATAAGTTAGCAGCTGATATAATTGATAAACAACTCATCTATACTAATATTATAAAGAAGTTAAGTTTGTGTGTTTGTATATTTGTTAAATTGTAAGGGGTAATCTCGGGATCTACTGAACCGATTTTAAAAATTCTTTCATCAATAGAAAGGCACATTATTGCTGAGTGTCATAGGCTATATTGAATGCTAGAAAAAATTTAAAGAATTTTGTCCACCCGTGCGAAGCCGCGACGGGCCGTTAGTCTGAAATATTTGTATTCGATTTTTGTTAAGAGGAATTAAAATGCCATTACATATGATTATTCAAATTGAATAAGAAGCTGTTATTATAATAACCTTTTAATTTTATATTATTTTTGGGAAAAATACTGGAAAAATATCGACTCGGCTCACAAGTGAATTCTCAGGCGGGAATCGAACCCGTAAGCTTTGGAAGTCCGGTCCAATGCTCTCCCAATCGAGCTACCGAGTCTTGTGAACCAACGTCGGAATTTTAAAGTACCTTTTTAATTTTACGCTGTAGGCCAGCGTTGTCTCATCAATGAGAGGAACATCCTCTCATACTCGGAAGAAATTTTATTTACAAATGTTTGGGCAATCGGTTAAGATAAAAATAACCTTTTAATGTTGGAATAGTCAATCAATAGTTATCATTATTATAGCTTACACTGAACTATCCACAATATGTGATAGGGCTGTTTCGCCAGGGGCTAAAGGTCTTCTCAATCGCACTAAATGTATAGGTCCGTCTGATGAATCCACCTGAAAATTAAATAAAAACATTATTTAAATAAACATAATTAAATTATAAACGGGCACTGAAAGTTTAAAACGAAAAAGAATTCAATGTTATTGAAAGACTGGGGCGGAGTCGAGGTTCTGGTCTAGACAAAACTGTCTGTGAAAGAAACAGGAAGTGTAGCTTTTATAAATAATTAATGTGACGTAGTATATTTCTCCTTACAAAGAATCTAATGCTTTTGACAAAAAATATACTATCCACTTATTAACTCTCTTTCAATTTGAAAAGTACCAGATTTTTAGTATCAACTTTGATTAATGAACCTTTTGCCATCTTTTAAAAAAAAAAGTTTTTTAATAAATGTAAAGAATATAATGAAAGCAAAAGTAAACCAAATCGGGGTTCTCATCATAATCATATTGTAATCTTTCGTTCCATCGCGTCATTTGAAATAACTACAAGGGAGATTGTTATGGCATGGTACGTATGTACAAAACGATGAGGTGCAAGAAAAAAATGGCCGTAACAGGAGAAGCAGAGGTCTTCTACAATTCGATATAATAGCTAATATAAATGATGATCAATTTAGTGCTCGGGCGCGAATCCAACTAAATTTCGTACGTAAGGAAAAAAGTTATATCTTGGACTTTTAGCTTAAACTTGAAAATGTTTTTGCACGTTGTTTTATGCAAAAAGTTTCTATCAAACTTTTTCAATCAATTTTTTTTTAATAAAGTGTTTAATGACAGACAAGTTTCAGGGCGACAAAGTGTAAAGAGTTAAAATACCCTCATTATTTAAAAAAAAAGTGTGTCATAGGATAAACTCACCTTTTCTATATTATATATTCTATAATTCATTCCCGGTTCTAGCCCTTTGACTTTTTCTTCTATGACCTGAAATAAAATTTAATGATTGTTTATAAGGTAATTTTTTTTATTTTAAATCATAGTACCTATTAGTGAATTGCATCGTCTATCTCATACGATTTAGATGCCTTTTATAAAAGACACTAGTTTGCAATTACCTGAACGCAGTGTTTTATCTAGATATATTTCTTGAGATAGGTACATTGTATGGATGCCTGGGTGAGAATACTGAGAGCGAGT
Organism: Calamotropha paludella; assembly: GCA_927399485.1. Classification (NCBI taxonomy): domain Eukaryota; kingdom Metazoa; phylum Arthropoda; class Insecta; order Lepidoptera; family Crambidae; genus Calamotropha; species Calamotropha paludella. The sequence goes on along the minus strand of OV656803.1, from coordinate 21,972,559 downwards.
CCATCGTCATCTAAGTTCCCCTTTATTGTATTATATAGGTTCATCAATAACAAAACAGAAGTGCCGACAGAAGTGAAAAAAGTCAACCAACCAAATTAGCGCAATAAGAATCGACGCAGAAGAAAATAAGTGGACAATATCTTTGAATTAAAAAATAAAAACTTTTGACTTATAGTATTTATGTTTCCTTTTTATACAGCCAAAGCGGTATTGGTAACAGTGTCGCCAGTTCAATGGTTGCCATCTCAAAAATACCCAACATGCTTAAAGAAGTTTCACCTTAAAAAAAAATTTTAGCACTACATTCAGAGGCAAGACAGCAACGAATGATAGGGATAGTTTCGGAAAATAATATTCTCAACTCTGATTAAAAATAAAACGTCATAGAAAAAGAGGGTTACGACACTAGTCGACCTGTCGATAGGGCACTTGTTAGGACGTTATCGTTGATTTATATTTTACATTACCATAGATTTATTTATTAATGTATGCAATAATTAAAATTCAATGTTACTTATAAATACAATAATATACAAACAGCCACAGACTAAAAAGTGTAATCATTTCTCTGTGCTCCACCCACTGGATGCAGATAAGCAGCGAATTTACCTAAGCTCAAAGTCCGTATAGAAACTCGATTGTGGTGTCACGAAATGGATAAATCGCTTCATGGCAGCTAGAGCGAATATATAAATAGTTGCTTCTTATTGGTAAAATTAAATTTCATAACTAATAACGTAGTAAAAAAGTAAATGTTAACAAATTTAAAACTGATAGGTACTCTAGATTTTAAACGAAACTAAATAAAAAATATTCCCTAATACTTTGCTCGTAGGTAATGTACCCAGAAGACTGATAGCGGTACCTCGTGGTATCGTCAAACTTATTCTCTGGGCAAAGTACAAACCAGCCTTCCGATCACTTGACCCCTCGGTAAGTTTTTGTAGGTCTTTGTTAATTAGGTAAAATTATTATTTTGTTATTTATTTTGTTAATTATTATATTATTATTGTTATTTTGTAAAGGATTTAAATTTTTTGTAATTTATGAAATTAATGTAATTGGTCCATTTTGTTGACTTTGAATAAATAAATATTATTATATTATTTTACTTATACCAATCACAGTATACTCGCTACTCTCTTTATCGCTAACTTGTTGTATTGATTCAGTCATGTTAAGGTTTGGCTAGTTGACAAGTGAACTTTTTTACCACGCATCTTATATTTTTACTCACCGCAGGCAGGTGGTAAGCAGTGATGACGCTGGTTGCTTTCAGCAGAGCGGCAAGTGTGGAAGCGTCGGTAACGTCGGTGACTGGAATCGACTCTGTGATACCCCCCGTCAGGTCGGCCAGCCCATCTAATAGGCTGCCGTACTTCAGCGCTTCGTACGAACCATGCAACCTATATAATATTATATGTAATTATATTGCAAAATTACTTTTTAAAGTCGGTATACGCAATACATCAAATAGTGTGCAATTATATAAATTATATATCATACAGTTGGTAGTTTCTCGTGGACGTTTCTTTTTTTAGTTATACACCAGGACAGGTGTATAACTAAAAAAAGAAACGTTATACATAGGTCACTACTAAAGGTCCCAATTTCAACTGAATTTCCACCCTGAAAGTCCATTCTAAATATTGTAAAATATTTCTAGTAAAATAGTCGGTCACATTATTATAGATTTAATGTCATTTGTCTCAGTTGAAAATGTCATAGAAACTTAGGCGATACTGCATCAGTGATGCTTGATTAAATTGATATCCGATGTGACAAGCATAAGAATGCATACAGGACTCACGCTATGATGCAGTGTGAATTCACTTGCACGACAGAAGTATAGCGATAATTACCTTCTTTTAATTTTATAGTAGGCAATGAATTCCTCCTGAGTGTTATTTCTGATTGTTTTATTTATAGAGTCATTGCTAATTACATCTTGATGATCATGATAAATGAATAATGACTAAATAATGAATTACGGATAACCAAATTATTATAAATAAAATAGAAGAAACTTTACATGAACTTATGGTGTACAATAATTTGGTGTATGGTAGCGATTTAGTCTTTGAGTCACCGACGGTCCTTGGTTAGAGCTCGATACACAACTGCATAGATAATTTATAACAAAATCCATTTATGTGTGTCCAAGGCGACTCGCAATGTTGCTATAATTTGAACTGTCGATATCGATAAATACTTTTGTCAGCAATTGGCTTTAATACGATTGATTTGCTAAATTCGCTAGTGAACCGAAAGTACAGGGCTCACAACAATATGTAAACTGACCTTATATCTTCTTTTAAGAGGCTTAGGTTTGGTTCACAATGAATATATAGAGATGGTAATTTACCGCCTTGAAGTGACCTATCACTTCAAGTAAAAAGGTCTGGATTGTTTAAGTGATGTGAGTATTGATATACTACTACTTATATTACTAGAAAGCAAGTAGATAATAATGCACTATTATTAATTTTGTCACCTGGAAAAACTGCTTCAATAATAATCCTGTTGAATAAGGAGATATTTCTATGTTTTAAATTTTGATGAGAATTCAACTTAACAGTTGAAAGAAATATGGGAAATGAATCTCTGTTAATTAAAATATAAGAAGTGACTATTCTAAAAATGTAAGAACGACAACTAAATTCGAAATGTGTTAGCATAAGGACTATAACATTTTTTTTTTACAATTACACGGTGTAAGAAACAAAGAAAGGAAATATATTCATACGGCTACAAAAAAGACTTACGGATGTGAAGTGTTCAATTGTCTCTAGCCAGTTCGGATAAAATAAATAAAAAACAAATAAATGTAATTAAGGAAGAAAAATATAATAATATATAACTTGTAAATAAAATAAACTTCAACGTGAAAATAGAAAAACTCTTAGTACTGGGTTAGTAAATAGGAGTGTGACGGAAATATCAGTGCTAACGTTAACGTTGATGATAATTTTATAGTAACAATTGATAGATGTATTAAAGAGCGTAAACTTTGCATCATGTTTCATACAAACTTGTAAGTTCAAATACAATGAAATAAAGTAACTATATAGTAACAAAAAATTGGCATTATTTTAATGTCTCTCCTAATTGAAAAAAAAATTATTACTAAAAAAAAACAACTTGTCTTGGACAAAAGTCGTGACTTGAACCCACATCTTTTCGCTATCAGGGCGAATACTCTTACAATTGGGCTACCGAGACCTACTCAAACGCGTCGAATTAATGTCTTAATTGAACAAAAATAAAATGTGGGACTCTAATTGCTGTATAGTAGCTCTTTCACACAGATATTGCTATCGTAATTTGGGGTGAGCCTTCTTGCAAAAGTCTGAATTGTTCTGCACATGTATCACTTGTTTCTTTATCCACTTCTCAGTCAGTTATTTTACAGTTTAATTACAGTTCTATAACATTGACAGATATGGGGATTGGAACCTTGATTCCTCTTTATTGATACACTTTATTCCCGTAAAAGCTTATAAGGAACAAGCGACAAATGAAATGATCTGATTCACCACTACGTCCCAATGAATTCTTTAATATAGGTTTTGTTTGGAAACTCTTACTTGGCGTAAGCCTTTTCGAGCAGAGCAGGCCATAGTTGACCGGTGAGGCTAGTCTGTAGGAAGGCCAGTTTGCCGTTGACTGTTGGCAGACGATCGTCCACAAGCACCTCCAGCCACTGCCCACACCACCACAAGCGAAATCTGTCAAAGGATTTATAGGTAAGCCTACGAATTCCAATAATTACAAGTTTAAAACCGGAAAATAAGAATTGAAAAATTACCATACTTGCTTTAGACGTGGAAAATAATTATATTTTATAATTTACTATTTGAAAAGTACCGTAACTAGTACACATTTAATTTTAATACACTCGAGAGCAATGAATCCGGGTCACTTAAAGAATGTTAAAAATCTCGGAAACTAAAAATGATAGGTTAATGCAATAAATTGTATTTAATAGACAATGTAATACTCCTTAAATGAAAGTAAAAAAAATATGAGTCACCATACATTTTATTAACACAAAATTACATAAAGAACTGATCTCTCCTTAAAACAAAAATATGAAACATGAAATGTTTGAACTTTATTACGATTTTCTTGAATTTTAATACTTCGTATTGCCTCCTCGTGCTTCCATTACTGCGTTTACGCGGTTTGGCATGCTGTACACCAAGTTCCTTATACGATTTTGGGGAATATTCTCCCATTCCTCTGTGAGAGCAATTTTGAGCTCACGAAGCGTGATTGGGGGAGGGTTTCGTTGTTTTACGCATCTGCCTAGCTCGTCCCAAGCATGCTCGATCGGGTTGATATCCGGGCTGCGCGCTGGCCACTCCATACGAGTAATGTTCATCTCTTGAAGGTAGTCATTCACAATCCTACCTGTATGAGGTCGGGCATTGTCATGCATAAATATAGCATCCTCACCTAAATTGACCATAAATGGACCAACGTGATCATTGAGGATTTCTTCCACATATCTTACGCTAGTTAAAGAGCCGTTTTCTATGATCACCAGCTCTGTGCGACTTTCAGAAGAAATTCCGGCCCACACAAGTACAGACCCACCACCGTAGGCTACTTTTTCTTCGATGCATGCTTGCTTGAATCTTTCCCCTGGTCTTCGATACACTCTGTGTCTTCCATCGTGCTTGTAGAGCATAAATTTTGATTCGTCGGAGAACATAACTTTTGACCAATCTTCAATACTCCAATTTACGTGGCTCTGGGCATATCTTAGTCTTGAAATACGATGCCCACGCTCCAGTTTAGGGCCGTTTGCAGGTCTAAGGGGTTTTAAGTTAGATTCAGCAAGCCGACGTCTTACTGTCCATGCACTTGGGTTACTTCCTCCGAGGCGTCGAAACTGATTGGTGAGTTCAGTTCCTGTGAGAAAGCGATTTCGAAGCATGGTGTTCACCAAGTATCGGTCTTCTCGTGCTGTGGTACACCTGGTTCTGCCCGTTCCTGGTCTGCGTAGGTTAGAACCAGTTTCTTCGTAACGTCGGAGAACTCTTTGTACTGTTGACAGCGACACACCGACAGTCCTGGCTGTATCGCGCTGACTCCGGCCGGTTTCCAGCATTGTAAGTATTCTGGTGCATTCTTCAGGCGTAAGCGACATAATTTCAGCTTGAATAATGAATATAGAGCACTATCAACATGGTTTATGTACCCACATAAATGACAGATTACAAACAAAAGCAAAACCAAATGCTGTAATTTCGTAGTTCCATCTTCGAAAGTGGCCCTTTTTCAAATTTGATTTTTTTATGATATAACTTTACAATAACTAAGAAGTTTTAATACCTTCATTTAAGGAGTATTACATTGTCTATTAAATACAATTTATTGCATTAACCTAGCATTTTTAGTTTCCGAGATTTATAGGATTTGTTAAGTGACCCGGATTCATTGCTCTCGAGTGTATATACCGCGACTAGTACTATACATTTTACATGTGTCAATGTACAAATATATGATAGGACTAGCTTTTGTGCGCTACTGCGCCATATTTTAAGTTAATAAATCCGGCAGGTCTTTTTTTGATGATCCCATGGGATCCTAACATTTTTCGGGTATAAGAGGTATTCGAAGTGTTAATCAAGGTAATAATCTACCTGTATGCAAAATGTCAATCTAATGCGTTCAACCTTTGTGTAATTGAGTAACAAAACATCTAAGCATACGAATCTTCACACTTATCATATTAGAAGATACACATTTCAGAATAACTTCAATGAATGTACAGAAAGGCTTACCTGAATACGCCTGCGTAGGGCGTGTCCATTCGCTGATCTGCGGGCACCACTCGATAGAACAGTCCTTTATTCAGGTACAATACACCCAGACACGATACCAGCCACTTGTCACCTGAAAGCAAGTCTCCTCATCCAGCAAGAACCGAAAAGCATACACGTATGCAGAAACATACACAAACCCTAAAGCTTTCACATTACATTTTATTTTTATAATTGATACAAACAAAAAATCTAATATAGAAATAGAGCAGAATCACCCTGGCTGATGAGGGTGCAAGTGATATGAAGAAACGCAAGTCAGTGTCATACACAATAAAATTGTCAATAAGAGTGAAGCTAGAAAAGAAGAAATAAAGAAGAAATTGTTCGAAAAAAAAAATCAAAAAAATAATAAGGAAACAGAAATGTCATTTAGAATTAATTTTCATATATATGAAATGTTTCAAATATATTTATTAATTTTTAATTAATACCGAAATAATTTTTTTTATACACTCCATTTGTAACAAAATCGGAAATTTGGAATTTTTTTACTATTATTTGTTTACTTATTTTTTTTATTGTGGGTTTATTTCAAAACAAATCTTTATGTGATCCTTCAATTGATTCGTTCTTCTTTCTTTCTTTCTTTCTATATATTTAAAGTATAATTGGTGTAATACAAACTAAACTGTAAATCTGATGGACCTATATCCCAGAAGTAGAAAGTACCCTGTTTTAGAATTCAGTTTTCAGTGATGATTTGAGACGTATTTAATAAAATATAATATTGTGCATCGGTAATTGCGTCATTTGAGAATGCGTGAATTGCATACTTTTTACATTTGTAATAATAGGAAAAAAGTTTATAAAAAAACAAATCAGAAAGTTGTTTAGGTAGTTGGAAAACTCAGGGATACAATTTCTGATGAAAGAATCCGTGGGATTTTTGTGCGAAGTCAAGATCATAATATAATCTGAACACAACGGCGGTATCTGTCGAGATAGGTAGTTAATAATGCATCTTTATGTGTTTATCGCAGCCTTGTCTCATTTTTTGCTTCTTTTATAGTTACATGATTTATGCGTTCGGTCTACTCTGCTGTTCCGATTTTATTTATTCTCTGACAGAGAAATTTCCGTACATGGACCTTTTAAAGTATAGTTTCATTGTTTTTGATGATTAGCTTTTTGGTTTAATAAATTTCTGTTTATTATTAAACAGTAACTATGGTTTAATGATATTTGCAAAATCTAAATAGAGTTGAATATTGTCTGATACCTCTTTAAAATATTAATTGTATAAGTCCTTAAAGTGCTTACTTTGGGCTAGGTTAATTGGTGTGTTATTTATTTATTTTATTTTTAACTGAAACACTTACAGCTCATAGTAGTGAACGGGTCAGGTACCACTACTTCTAACTCATTGATTTTCAGGCCTAGCTTTAATTGAATTGACAACCGATATTCACAAAATATATATATATATATATATATATATATATATATATATATATATATATATATATATATTCAAAAAAGTAACAAAATTCTTTAAATTTTTTCTAGAATTCAATATAGCCTATGACACTCAGCAATAATGTGCCTTTCTAATGGTGAAAGAATTTTTAAAATCGGTTCAGTAGATCCCGAAATTACCCCTTACAATTTAACAAATATACAAACACACAAACTTTACTTCTTATAATATTAGTATAGATATGTCTCTTTCCAACCGACTTTAATGTGCCTTACCAACCACAAAACTCGTTCCAATATCCAATTATCGGCATTTTATAGAAAATATTTTAACATTGTTATTTTTTTTCTTCATTCATCTACGTAATAAAAAAAATATATTTAAGTATTAAATAGACAAAAGGGAAAAGTTTGTAAGCCTCGCGTTATTAAGTAGTACATACTTAATTAAGCACTAATTAAGATATATTGCAATTAAATTTACAGATCTGGAGCTTAGTTACAAACAAACGAAAATACTCCTTTAAATCTCTACTTACTTTGTGTGTTTGTTACCATACTCGTAGTTACCACAGAAGCCTAAGAATAACAGTTTTTATAATCAATTAACGTTACTATAGCAACGCGTGGCCGGGTTAGCTAGTATTTACTAAAATTTAAAAATAAACCACGGAGCTAAACAAAACAACAACATAACCGTTTATATGTACTTCATAGTAGTTAAGGAAAAATGTTTAGTTCAATTCAGTTTATAAGTAAATATAAGTAAGGCAAAAGAGGAATAAGGTAAAAAATTTTTAAACTTTTGGACATTCAAGGGACTTTCAAAATAAGCTGTGTAAAGTAAATTTTAGTCAAATTGCCGATGACCCCTTTACTTTTATATAAAGAAAAACACCATCCAAAACTCCGATAAATACGCAGTTATTTCTTAGTGTGTTCACCTAAACGAGGTATTATTATTGACATATCATTGCGTGTCATATATCATCAACTTATTGAAACTGAACGGAAGCCATTCCCAAAAATGCAGGGTATTGCCTTAAGTGGTGATTCCAAAACAGGGACCCACAAAGCTGAAGGATAGCATGAAGGTACAACAGGGTTTTAGTGGGTATGCCCGTTAGTCTTTTACTGATGGGTGAGTCCCACATAACCCCATCGTCAACTCAACGGTGGGGTATGCGAAAAGCATTTCTCCTCGTCAAAAAAAGTCTTAAGCTCCACGCTTGGGAGGCGGGTAGAAAATCGCAGTAAAAGACCTTAACTCGGAAAACGCTACAACCCATTATGTGGTCGACGGGGGTGTACAGTGTTACGACACCCCAAAGTTGGTGGTACTCTACGAAGGATTTGTGCAATTTTACTTTGCCGAATACAACACGGCTCATTACATGATACTGTTTATTTACGTGTAATTACTTTTATGTATTTCGTTCTTAACTATGAAATTTACGATTTGAACCTATTGATACTATAAGTGTTATTTAATATAGTATATAGACTATATTTTAAGGTCCATAAAATATACGATATCCATAAATTCCAGTAATTTAAAATTATTTTAAGATGTAATACATGTTTATGCTTTATTGGAGCTTTGCAGCATTCACGCTGTAAGTGATGTGATATAACAAAACACTCTCACTTTCGCAACGAATTATATAGTTATTATAAAATTTCAAAAATGTAACTAAGAAAAACAAAACAAATAAGAATAAATAATATCATATATAAATAAAATATATTTTTATGTAACTAATCTTATATTATTAGAGGTTGTTAGATAAAAGTTTAATTTACGCAATATTTGTTAAGTCGCTAAGCGGAAACAATAAATAACACCATATCATAGAGTACCTTTACCTATTCCATTGCATTGGGAAATAAAAAGCTCGCTCTGCACAATAAACTCCTTATTAATAAAAAATAATTTCTAAGTAAATTAAACTCCTATTCAGATTGCAGTAAATATTATGAATAAAAAATGTACTAATTAAAAAAATAGTGACAGTTATATTTCCATTAGGGGGTTTCACATCTATTGTAATACGCAAACCCTTAGGAAAAATAATATACAATAGATTTTAACTTAGCAACGAGTTTTCTTACAACAATATTTGAATCATCTATTTATGATAAGTACGAGTGTTCAGCATATTATATAAAAGCGTATATGTACAGCGGACAGCACATGATGCTGTGCACTTTTAAACTGACAAAGTAGGTCAAAACGTAAAGCTGTTAAGCTTGGTGTGCTGTCAACTGTACACAAAACAAAGATAAAAATTAAAGGGAAAGTAAATAACTTACTTAAACATAAATTTGTTTAATATTTAAGTACAACTTAACAACGAAGCATAACTAGAGCTCGTACATGTTATTTTTATTATTTATTTAATGTGACATGTTAATTTATCTTAGTTATTGGAAAATTTGTACATTTTCTCATGGCTAGATATAATCATATTACCAGCCCACCTGGCCTACTGCAATCCGAACCGGCCCGCCCAGGTCCACCCCGGTCCGGCATGTCCCATTACAGGTTGTTGTCAAGCCGGGCACATAAATGTAACATAGCCGGTAGATTTTAGTATTGCAACTCGACTCACTCTAGCCATCTGATCGACGCGTAACTAACTTTTTTAAAAAATTATTAAGATTTTATACATTCGCGCAGCATCGGTTTGCGTTTGTGGAATAAATCTTACCTAGTTTGCCTGGAACCACGTCGAATGTGTCACAGTTGTCCAGTACAAATGTGGGATTAGTATGAATCTCCTGTAAAGAAATAAAAAAGTCAACTTAATCAAAATTGTCGAAATATTACTTACGTCTAGATATGATTAGCTATAGAGTTAGTCAAATTTTGTAATCAATTCAATCTCACACCATCAAAAGTCTAGGCGTGTACATACATACTGTTACTTTACACGCGGAAAAATTATTTAATAATTATGCAGTTTTGTTGATCATGTAAAAACAAAAAATACCATTTTGTCCTTCTATCACGTGTATTTATTATGGACGATACACGTTTTAGTAAAGTTTACGTTTAAGTCATTATGACAAAATTTCTCCATGTTTAAGTGGATAGTACTGTGGTTACCATTAAACAATTTTTACGGCCTGCAATCAAATCTGTCTGCGCTGTCATGCAGATACGAATTCACGTCATTCTGGCTTACCGGGTCAAACGCAGTAACAGCTAGGCAAATAAGTTTTTTGCCTGCTCACCATGAAGATTTATTTAAAACCATTTTTCTATATTCAGAGTCTTCCGATTTCTATGCCAAATACAAAAAAAGGATGAGTGCAATTTTAACGTGGTAAAAGTGAAACCTTCAAAAATAATATGCCTTCTCTCAAGCTTTGTACTACGCATGTGCACAAAAACACGTATTAACAGACGTACATAATGCTTCCTATCTCATTTTCTCCTACGTTAAATCTTATGAATTTATGTGTCTGTCTTTTTTACTGTCGCTTTTTCGTTTCATCTACTTTCAAATCACAACGATGCTAAAGAAGTTTTCACTTCAAAACGTAATTACGATATGGGCCTTCCAGAGTCCTCATTGAAACAGGACATTTTAAGGCCCTCGATATCTTGGGAGGCTACCGAATACCAATACCGGGTGCGTCCACATAGGCGACATTCAATGACGAGCTAAATATAGGTATATCTTTTTTAGATAAGAATAGTCGAAGTTACAATAATTAAGTAAAGGAAGCTGTATTAGGAATTCTCGTAGTGAACATGTAATTTTGCAAATAAATTGATAAATCAATAGGCCTGGTGCCAAAATAAATGTTACAAGGTCCTTGAGCCAACTGCTACCCGAAATACATCGCTTTAAGTTAAAAATAAAGACTGAAATTCCATCATTTTAACTATCTAAACGCAGGTACGTGTGACTCGGAAGAGACGGTTTGCAAATAATAGTCAATCTCAAGAAATCCCGATTAAAGATAATTCCCGACTCCTCCTGCGATATCGGCAGTTTTTTGTAGTAGGACATCACCACTACGGTTGCTACAAGATCATACATCGAGAAAAATAAAGCCTTCTGCTTTCGTCAAGGAGGTTATTAAATGGAAGTTGAAAGACTTTTTTTCTCAGGCGAAGAATGGGTTCTGTACGCAACCCAAAAATGGAGTGTATTGCCGTAATCTCCACGCTTGGCAGTTGATTGCAGGATTGGCTGGCATGACTGGAGATCGCGGTAAAACAACATGATTCAGAAAATGCTGTTGCCCACTTTGTGCTCCATAGGATATGTACAAAAAAGCTGTTGCCCATTTGGTGGTCTATAGGACATTTGCAAAAAAGCTGTTGCCCATTTTGTGGTCGATAGGACATGTACAAAAAAGCTGTTGCCCATTTTGTGGTCCATAGGACATGTACAAAAAAGCTGTTGCCCATTTGGTGATCTATAGGACATTTGCAAAAAAGCTGTTGCCCATTATGTGGTCGATAGGACATGTACAAAAAAGCTGTTGCCCATTATGTACGATTGTAGTCGATAGGACGTGCACAGTGATAACCTCCAATATCATTTACACACGACACTCTTAATTGTGAATGTTTGGTGCTATTCTTTTCTGCCGGACACTACAAGGCAAAAATGCAAGCCGGACTTCATTTTAGTGTAACTACTTCCTCAAATTCTAAATGCTACATGATTGCTATCCGGTGCTAGCTACCTGTATCGGTATATTCTTTCGCTATGAATGCGGTGCGATAATACAGAGCCTATATAATTTCAGGTTAATTTTTAAATGCACATGGGCTGACTAATTACCACGAAACTTTTACTACTTATAATCCCTTTTTTGAATTTTTACTTATTTTTACTTACTATGTTGGTTAATAAAAAGTACTTATATTAAAGAAAGACGTCAAACTCGCAGCATTATATATTAATCAAATTCGCTCTTAAGACTGTTAATTATTGTCTTAATGATCAAGTCTTGCGAAAATACAAATATTTAAAAAATACGCTTTCAAGACTAAATTTACTGTCCTAATCATCTAGACCTTTGGAAATATATGCATTTAAAAAGTTTATAGTGATTTCATTGAGTTTTCACTACGCCTCATTAGTAGAGTCAGGGTATATAGTCACTCGAATTTCAGCATGCAGCCCTTACAACACACGTGGGGTAAGTAACTGTAGAAACGACGACGCTTCCATACAGACGTCTGCCCACCCAGCATACGCAACACGACAAAATTTTGTTGATCCGTTTACTCGTGTATTAATCATCTGTCGTTTATGGTCTTTAACATGGTAGCGCTAAGTCGACTTCTTGAGTCAAAAGGATAGTTTTACTTAGCCTCGGTATTTTTGACTACAAATTCTAACGTGGCAATATACAAATTTGTCGATTTTTTGACAGACGTCCATGCGTTAGTACGTAGAGAAGGTGACGACAAATGGTCTGTGTGCTATTTCGATTGAAGCGATGGCGGTGCCTTATTACAATTATGTACTCAGACTATAATATGGGCGAACGGCACATAAATATATTTATATAGTAAGCATAGATTTAGATATACATACATATATTGTATAATGATAGATTTAGATATATGTATGTATATAACATAGTACCTAATAGGTACATAAATATGTTTAGTATAGGTATGTCGAGCCAGAACAAACATAATCTCCGACGAGCGTAGATACCGCTGGCTACCTAGTTTCTCGACTTATTAACCACACCATAGACTTAAGAGAAACTATCAACCATAGATCATGTAAGTCGTCAGTCAACGTCAAAATTGATGTAATCCATATTTGCGTAAAACGAGATATATGTCGATATCGACAAAAGGACAACGAGATATATGTCGATATCGACAAACTTCTATTTAATTGTGCGCGTGATATCTCAAGTAGCGCATGCTAGGGCCGGCTGGAGGCGCCATTTCTCATGGAATATATGAACCGTAATTTGAAAGATCAAATTAATTGGGCACTAAGAATGTTGTATGGGCTGGAGACACCTTTTAAGGTCATCATCTTTAAGCTCTGTAGGCGGGCAGTTAGCGACAGGTCGGAATGAGTGGTGATAGTAAATTTAATGTTATAACTGTTAAGAATTCGTCAAATCTAAGGTAATAACAATTTTGTGTTTAACTTCTTTTTGAAGGTTTTGTTTTGGTTTTTATTTTTATTTAGTGTTTAATTTGTATAAAAAGATTTATGAAGATGCGTCATTGTTACAAAAGCACGGTTTCTTAAAAAAGATAAAATTAACCACTATCATGCTTCAATTAAATATTAAAAGACGAGGAATGCTATAGAGCTATAGTTTAGGTAAACTCATAGTAGCCAAAACTGCAGTAAGCAAAAGTAGTCAATGAGAATTTGGGATAAAATAAAATATCCAAAAACAAATGCTCGATGAGTCGTCGTCATAGATGAAGTGTTATTAAGATGTAGCATAATTCGAAATGAAGTAGGAAACCTATAAATGGGTCATTTTCTCAAACGTAAATTTTACACGGCAATATTGAAAATCAAGGTAATAAATAAAGTGATAAAAAATACTTTATTTTTCCTTTAAACTAGATGTGATTATCTAGACTTCTACAACAATAATACTGATAAAGACCTTTCTTAAGGTTTATAATAAAATACTAAACCTAAAAAATAGTTTGGTGGTTTGTCCACAAAATGACTTATCGGCTGTTTTCATGGCTCAAAAAAAACATCAGTAGCTTATGTGCAATTAAATATTATTATTCTTCTAATAATGCCTTGTTCGGTTAGCCCTTTTCCAAGTACCTCTTAGAAACAGCCTCACAGTCTGTATGTGCATAGTTAATGAATCCTAAGGCCCCAGAAACAAATTCTAGAAAAAAATACGAAAACATTCATCAGTCCAACATACAGCAGAAGAGGTCTTTGATGACGACACATTTTCAAAATTGGCTCAGCACATCAATGATACCAGTATACTAGTATATCAGCTTTGTTCGTCACTAATTTCACCTGATGTAAACACCATACAATCATCACTTCCTAACACAGCGTTTAATAGTCCAAGTTCAGAAGTTTCCGTGAATTTAACTTTTTTAAGACAAAAATTAATTTATAAATTAAGAAATCAACAAAAAAATCTGTGAAACCTATTTAAGAACGAACAAAAGAAAACTATTTTAAAATACAAACATTTTATTTGGAATACCCACAACTCTCCCCTCGAAATACAGCTTCTAAACCGACTGCAAGTGCATCATAAAATAATTGGGACATTCTAGATCGGGAAAGTGTGATTCTATTTGAAGATATTAAACTAAATTATGGCAAAATATGAATGAACAAGAGATAACCCTTCCGAAATTAAAAAAGATAATTATGATGAAGATACTGATGAGAGTTTAATAATATAATAGTATATAATTTATCTAATATTAATGTGGAACATTTAAAGATGGTAGAGGATAGAACTACTACAAAAGTGTAATACACATTGACACAGCTGGGAGTGCAATGGAAACATTTTTAATTATTCGATGTCTTGTTCTAAGTTATAAATTATGGTGTGTTAGATTTGTAAATTTTCATCAGTTAGAAAAGTACCCAGGTTTTAAATTTGTCTGTGAGCTTTTGTTATACTGATTATAATCAGTAAGATTCTATATCTTTGAAAAATAAAACATTTTGTACCAACTTATTTTTAACAGAACTGTTTTAACTTCCAATACAAAAATAGGCGTATTAGCTTTGAATCATGAAAAACTGGTCAGCAGTTTGAAAATCATCAGCTCTCTTATTCGATTTCGGAATATGAGTAACTTCCACAGATCTGGTCCATCTGCAGGATACCCATTTCAATGAAAACATTTCAGGAAACAGTGACTCATTGGATAAAATAGTTTTAATAAATAAGGAATAGATTGAATGTGATTTGGTTACGGTTACGAAGTTTTAAGAGAAACGGTCAAAATACTGGGTCGATGCAGTATTAAGCTTCGCTAGCACCATAATATGGAGCGGAGCATAACACTAAAAAAATAGTCAATAATGTTTAGTTAACTATAAAATATCATAACAATGAAAACTTTCAAAAAGCGCGCGCCTTTTATATCAAAAGAGGAAATCCCATAGAGCCAATTTTTTTGGTCATAACTTTTTTATTTTTGCGAATTTCAAAATTCGGCCTCGTCACGATCTATTCCTACATATGTTGATTCGATTCCACACAAAAAATATTAAAATCGGTTAAGAACTCGGGAAGTTATGGCGTAACAGACATTTCGCCATTGAAGCTGATCCATGGGAGCTTCGCTCACTTCGTTCGCTCCGCTCCAATAAAGCATTCCATAAAAATTAAATCAAAAATGTAAAAAGACTGCTCACCCTCTAATAACTAAATTCAATATGCACCTTGACCTTCTTAGAGTACATTACTATTATTTCTTACTTTTTAGAGGGTATTTTGACGATAAATAAAATAAAATTAGGCAAAATTATTAAATATATAGGTATATATGTATATTTACACTGGATGGAGATTTGGTTGACGTGGCTGCGAGTGTACACCTCTGATCACTAAGTATGTAGCAAGCAAGTGTACACGTGTTACGCAGCGTTGCATTGCACACAAAGGATCATAACAAATGAAAGTGGTTGCGGTTGAGTAACCGGGTTTAGTGATACTTTCGTTTCGTTATTGATTATATGCTATTCCATAGCAAATCTATTGTTGCAAAACAGGGTTGCCATTAAAAATTAAAAATTACTTCTTTATCAAGTGAAGCTAATTGTGAATCGTTGCAGTTTTAGATTCACTGAAGTGAAATATTTTGTAAATAGAGAGCTCATGACCTTCTGTCTTTTCAATTTAAAATTGTTATCTGATATTAAGCGTTGATTCGAGAGTTTTATATTTCAATGTTTTTGATGTTGCTAATTAGGATTTTTAGTCAAATTCTAATATAATGATCAGAAGACATTATTGAAGAGGGATTAAGACAAAATAGACTCCATTTTATTGTGAAAAAATCAACACTGCTTTATCTACAATATGTATGTCTGATTGCTAGTTTGTCACTGTGATTGATGGATCGAATAAACTTTACAACAACACAAAAACTCGGTAACTTAAAATTTGAGCAAATTTAAGATTTTAAAAGTAACAGAAAATGAATATTCAATATTTTTATATAAAACATTATAAAAATGTTAGTTTCTAAACTTTTAGACTTATGTATCATTCTTAAATGTATAAATTCCATAAGAATCAGTGCCCTTATGTCAAAGTGTTTGAATTTGAAAGTTTGTATGAAAAGTCGTGCCTGTTAATGCCCCTAATATAAACGTTAACTATATTTTTAATTTATTATTATCATTAAGGAGTTGCTGCTAGAAAAGTAGTCAAACGTCCGTGAGGTAGGTACCTAGCACTTTGCCCCTAACAAGTATTATAATTATTACTACTAGAGACTACTAGAAATGGGCGCATCACATTACAAACCCACTGTTTTGAACAATTTTTATTTATACAAGTGCTTACATGACGGTTTGTTTTGTTTTCTATTTCTTGCTAGCATTTTTTTGTAGTAAATACATGATCCTTGGTCATTATCTAGACTAAAACCAATATGACAAAGGATAAACTTAAAGAGAAAGTAATATATATTGGTGAACGTTAATTATTGGAGTCGTGCACTCTCTATCATCTCTGCTAAAGAATCCCTCCCAGTTTGATTTCATTAAAATTATTTGAGAGAACATAAAGATTACTTACATAAAACAGACAAGAAGACAACCAAATAAATTGTTCGACGCTTTAAATGTTTATGCATATATTTTTTTCTATACATAGTTGTTAAAATTATTTCATCATGAAGCTATTAGTGTATCCTTTTGTATAAGAACTGCCAATGGTACGCGTCACCTCCTAGAAACGTACGTGTAGCCCTTATAATTCAGCTATAAGGCCGATGATCCATTATCCTAAAAAGGTCGCCATTCATTTTCACCAGTAAATAGGGTTGTCAAATTGTAAAAAATATATAACATGCGATTAGAAAATATTTTTATTAGCTTACACGGTCACACGTTGCTATGTTATAAATTAAAATGAAAACTATCCTTTCTTTTAAGTAAGATCAAGAAACAGATAGTTATGAAGTTTGATCAAAATCGGTGCAATAGTTTCAGAGTTTATCCCGAACATACATCGTGACACGAGATTTTTATATATATGGTGTAAAACATTATGTATACCGCCAGAGTTAGTTATCTGGGTAAATAAAAGTACAAAGGAGACAAATCTGCAGGCTAAAGGATGATAAGAATTTAAAATTGTCATTAAGATAGTGTCCGGTACTATTATATTATCGTATTGTATTATAATGGCATTTTGTATTATAAGTAACAAGACTACCTTATATTAAATAGATATATACAATCACTCCGTTTTCACGCAGCGGTTGGCAGAAATCACAGATTTCCGTCAATCCGACATACATCTTTCGCTTCTTCCACTCTCATTTCATTAGACCTTTCATACAAGCTCGACGGTGAAGTATACTTTTGACCTGGTTTCTTTTCAGCACATCCTCTTTTTAGTCCCTGAAAGTTCTACCATAAGGTAGAAAAAAAAAACTGTAATCTAAAATATAAATTTTTGATTAAATTTAATCTTGGATCTATGTACGTCTATGTATGGCATTATGTACGTGTTGAATATAAATAAATTTGTTAGGTATATAATAAATGTTAACCCACGAAATTGTGGATTAGTATAAATATTTTCTAATAAGTATTTTTAACAATTTTTTTTTAATTGTCTTTAACATTACATGATACTTTTAAATACTAATCATCGTCTCGCAAAAGGCAATAAAGAAGTAAAAAAAAGGAAAAATTCAGAACAATAAAGCGTTGCTTATTGTATTGTATGGAAAGGAATTATTTTTTTTATACTTGATTTTTTTTCAATCCAATTTCTTTTTTTGTGTCTACTATAGTTTTAATAAAAAATTTTGATGTAACCCTCTCCAATCTAACAGACACCGGTTATCGCACATTACAACCTACATGTGTATTGAGAAAAAAATTGACTCGCTTCTGGCAACCTTTTTACTTTTGCCTTTTTTTACCATAACGGTATAAAGCAAGTGTAAGGCCCGCTGGCGCCTTGTCTATCAACCACTCACCGTAGTCTATGAACGGACAGTTGCGACTAGCCACTGTAGATCCACGGATGCTCTATTCATTGGTATATGTACAAAGCGTGTTACTGTTAATAACACACTGTTTATTGATGTTAATACTGAACAATTTTGGATAGATACAAGAGAAAAGATTCCGATCTGTCGTAGGACTTGAGTGAATAATATATTTTATTAAGTCTGCTAAGACACAAGTCTTCTTTTTTATAGTTGTTTGTAAACATCAAACTAAATGAAACTTTTAGATATGAAGGTTTCAGAACATGGGTTCATAGGGATGGCCCTAGGGATGGGTACGCATAGTAAGAATGAATTAAGGGAAGTAGCTATATTTGTTTTTATATTTAACTTTACGGTTGCCTCCATTCACGACACGCGCTGTCAGTAAGTGATACTTAAGTGTAAACTAGTGTATAAAAAATATGAAGAGACAGGTTCATTTAACTAAGTCAATGACAGAGTCATTACACGCAAAAAATAATAGAGACGACGAATCAAGAAATGCGCGTCGGGACTAGCAACACGTGAATAGGTTGTTGACAGCCTACCCACCAAATGTGCCATACTCCGTTTTGCCACATTAGATAATAGAAATTACACTTTCCAGCTATTTGACTTATATTGACGAGCTATCATGTTATTTCAGGTTATTTAGTCATCAATATATCTGACTTTTTTTTTGCTCGTGTGTTTATTTAGATATTAAAACATAAATGTACGTACATTACACAGTCTACTTAAAACAAAATTGGAAATCAATCAAAATGGATCAAGTAGGTCTCTTGTGCTGTAGGTATAATAAGAATAATGTGTGCCACGAGTAGGTATAATTAATTTTAATAAACTAGGCGATGCAGTGGCTAAGCATAAAGTTACGCTAGCACCATATAATGGAGCGGAGCGTAATACCCAAAAAAGGATTTCTTTGTTTAGATGAGAATTTTTACGAATTTCAAAATTCGGCCTCCGCACAATCTGGTCCTAAACCTGTTGATTCGATTCCACACAAAAAATATAAAAATCGGTTATTAACTCGGGAAGTTATGGCGTAACAGACATTGCGCCATAGAAGCTGATCCATGGGAACTTCGCTCGCTTCGCTCCAATACTAGGCCATGCAGTCGCTAAGCATAAATCTACGCTAGCACCATATATTGGAGCGGAGCGTAAAACCTAGAAAAAGATTTTTTTTTGTTTCGATGGCAATTTTAAAATTCGGGCTCCGTCACAATCTGCTCCTAAACCTGTCGTGTCGATTCGATTCCACTCAAAAAATATTAAAATCGGTTAAGAACTCGGGAAGTTATGGCGTAACAGACATTTTGCCATTGAAGCTGATCCATGGGAGCATCGCTCGCTCCGCTCGAAAAAGGGATGGGAGGGAGGATCGCTACCGTTGCACCAAGTGGGCTTCAGTATAACTTGTATAACGCCTTGTCTGTTTCCGACTTAACCCTGTTCTAACTTATATTACTATCAAAGTACTGTCTTTTGTTCCAATTTATTCTCCGACTTGGACTTAATAAGCAGTAAATAACTTCTTATAGTGTCTGATGCATTTTGATTCATATTATAGGTGTCTTCGTCGTAGAATATTCATATATTTTTGAACATCCCAAAAACTTGTGATACTCGGTTATTATATTTTTGTTATTCAGGTTTTAACTACTAAATTAGTCATGTTATTTAACTCTATAATGATATTACACCTTTTTGTGAGTACAAAAACTGAGCCAAAGTACCTACATAGTGAATTAATCAGCTCTTAGCAAATGAAGACTTCTGGTCTTGGCATGTTTAAACGACCGTACAATGTCTTTCTCAAGTGAAATAAGACCGGAAAAGTAAAAAAAAGATAGGTAAACCCACAAGAATGACCAATTTACTAATTTCTAACTATATTTGTAAGGAATATATTAAGATTTTTTTCCTATTATCCTGGTACTTTGTGAAAATTATTAAATATTTTAGCCAATAATGAAAAAACTTTGTTCATCGCGAATAAGAGTCTTATTTTTTATAACAGGATGTAATTCAAATAAATCTGCAGGTACGACCGATCAGTATTGGTTATAGTCGTTAGCAAAACTGTGACCCTTCCGATTTATAATAGACTGCTATGAGGTAATTATAGGTATGCAGCAAGTATTAATTTTTCAAATTAAATAAAAATAAAATGTTATATAGTGAAATATCCTACAGTAGCCTAAGCAGCGTGTCGGTATATTGTAACAACTATGGCTTAGCAATATTAATAAACTTTGCTTGTAAATTTTCTTCGTGATAAACCATTTAATTTTAGTTGCACCCCAGCAAAACTATCATTGAATTCGTTTAACTTTCGCTTTTACTGATAATCATTTGGTTAATATATACCTACTAGCAACCTTACTAAGCATTAAACAATCTCACAAACTTGTTTACATTTTAATTTACTGTGTAGGCGAGTTGACTCCAAAGGTGAAAGTAACCGACACACTTGCAGACGGCATTTTTACATAAATGTTGACATCACCGGACTGTAGACTCTACGTCAACGTGATAACAGCAGTTTTGCAAGGCTTTTCAAATCTAATGATCAAGGTTATTTCACATATTAAGCGTAATAATAAGTGGTATTTTTTGAGAAATATAATATTCCTGCAACGGTTGGTGGTAGTTTAAACCTTAATTAAGGTGATTGAAGTTTCCACTACTGTATGTGTTGTTGTGTGCAGTTTTTTTCCGGTATTAACCATTGCAAAACGTAAAGTTCATTGACGAAACAAATTTTATGATGTCTTTATCATATGATATTTAGTTATCATACTACTGTTTATTGCATTATAAGAATTATTTTTCTAGAAACCTCAGTACAGCAACTTGATTTTATTACCTTGAATTATTTGTTAGATTCGGTAAAGAATTTTGACCTTAATTTAGATCTGCGATAGAGAACTCGGGAACAGATACAAAGTAGATCTATCTGTTGCATTTATACAGTATTTCCTCATTATGTTCGTGTTCCCAATATTCTTTGTGTCTACAGTAATACAGTATGGTTTACCACAGACAATTTTTGAGGATTCCAGTACGTAAGATTTACTGCAGTTGATTACTTCGTCTGCTTGAACTCATTAATACAGAAAAGTGGACAATGATCTGAATTCAGCGTGAGATGTCATATCCTACATAATCCTGCTATGTTTCACAGCCATAAGATCAAACTAGATAATTCACATGCACTTTTGTTATATTTTTATTGAGATGTCACATCATAACCAAATCATAAAAGTTTATTTATCATAAATGGAAAATGAAACCGTTTCTTCCAAGTAAACAAAAAGCTTAATTACTTACACGAGCGGAACAAAATATTCCTTGCGTCGTGGTAAGAAAAGATATGTTTATTATGTCATGTACTTCAAAATAACGACAGAATCTTTTATCGGCTTTGAGATTGTGTTAATAAATAATGAACTTTGGGGTAAACAAGAATTATTTAAAATTCAGGCGAAAGGAAAACGTTTTTGTTAGAAATGTGTTATTAGCACTCTCAGTAGATTTATTTTCTCATTGTTTAATGGTAAATCTTACAAATAAGTTATTCATTTACATTTGAAAATACTACGTTATTTTTGTTTTATATATCGGACGACATTCCTTTATTTTATCCAGTTGACAAATTATTGAAACGGTTAGATTCCTGTAAACTTGAGATTCCCAAAGTCGAAGTCAGAGGTATTCATTTATTTTACTCTTTCGATAAACCAGTGAGTTACGAAGGAAAACGATTGCTATAAAAAAGGAAAACACAAATACAAAATATTAACGTACAAATTAGTCTAGCATAACGTAAGAACTATTACGCTTATGTTATGGATAACGGGTATGCATATAAGAGACATAGATAAATAATGTTTATAGAAATATATGTAAATATCCATGATTTAAGCATTTATCACACAAATACCAACCCTTTCCGGAACTTGTACGTTGGATTTTCGACTTCAGTTAGTGCGACTCCTCGGTATATCAACTATATAACGGTGGCGCCTATTTGTAAGGCTGGTTGTCCGATGAAAAAATGGGGACGGTGGAACAAGGCTGTGCAATTCTGCTGCACACTCTCTGAAATGTATCCTATAAAACGGATAGGCTAGCCACCTTCCGTCTATGTTGAAGGCTTTTCAGCTTAGTATTAAAAGATTGAGCAACTGTTCCGGCGTGAAGTGCCCTCTCACCTTCGCTAGAATGCAAAGTTTTTGAAGCTAATTGAGCCTTATTCTCAATGAAAGAGCCAAAATTGAGAGTTGGTGACAATGATATGCCGAGAAGCTCAAGAAGGTCTGTGATCGGCACGGATACACCTCGGAAAGTAGGAGTCAAGTCGAGAGGACTCCTTTTTGCGGAGAAAAGACACACCTAGGTCTTTTTTAACATTTCTTTCTAATTCTCCTTTATACGGGGTGATTTTTGTACCTGTATAATCCCTAATATATAGTTCCTAATATATGGAACGTAGGTACCCCATGCATACAACCCCGGAAAATTATAATAAACCGGGAGGGTGTATTGAGATTTTTAAAACTACTAATGATAATAATATTTGCACAAAATAGTCTACCCGAAAGAAGCACTGTATGGCTTGTATCATAGATACTAAAATAGATGTATTTTTGGTACATAGATATGTTATATTCAAGAAGTATGTATAAGTACCCATAACTGATAGATAGTACGTGTTCCACGTGTAAAGGGGAATTTCCAGGATGTCCAGGCGAGGGCTTGAAAAGCGCTCTAGTCCGGAAATCATACTTCCTTTCGAAGTTTATATAAAAATTGATGCGTATTTTCTCATTATTTCATTGCAGGAAATCATGATTTCATCGTATTTGCTTCTTAGAAGGTAAGTTGCAATTACTGCTTAGGCGCCATCGATATACAATCGTGCCTATTATTAATAAACATACAGTACATGCATAACATAGTACAAGTATTGTACTACAGCTACAACGACGATATGAAATAAAAAAAAATATAATCAGTAAATCCTCTTTTTATTTCTCATTGTTTTTATATTTAGAATATAATCTATCCAGAAAATACTAAGCGGCCAATATAACATAAAGAATTTCGAAATAATGTTTCTATGTTTATTTTAAATAAAAAAGAAAACAGGCAAATATCCATATAACTTTACCACCAAAGCTAGCAGTAGCAGGATTTGTATGGAAAAATAATGTATTTTTTGACCCGTTTTTACACAGGTAACAACGTGCTTTCCGAGCAAGCGTAGAAAAAATATTATTTGTTGCATTTACCGAGTGAGTGGAAAAGGTATACTTTGTGCCGAAAAATATAACATCATCACGGTGATTGTTGATACTGTTGTACAATTACTCTGTAACTCTCTCGATCTTACGAAATATAGTAGCACTCGATTACGCCGGATTTCTTTGATAAAAGTTGATTATCTTAATTCGGTTATACGAGGTCTATTCAAAAGAAAAGGTGAATTTGATATTCATTTTATCCCCTTCAAAGTAATCCCCCTCAGATGTAATGCACTTATGCCAGCGCTTCTTCCAATCCTCGAAGCACTTCTGAAATGCGCTTTTCGATATGGCCATCAGCTCGTTTTTCGATTCTGACTTTATCTCATCGATTGTGGCAAAACGCTTTCCTTTCATTGGTCTCTTCAGTTTAGGAAATAGGAAAAAGTCGCAGGGAGCCAAATCTGGTGAATACGGTGGTTGAGGCATGATGACGGTGTTGTTTCTGGCCAAAAAATCACGAACAAGCATTGATGTGTGAGCTGGTGCATTATCGTGATGCAGAATCCATGATTTGTTTTTCCACAATTCCGATAGTTTAAGCCGTATTGCTACACACAAACGTTGCATAACTTCCTTGTAGTATTCCTTATTTAACCGTACGACCTGTTGGCAAGAACTCATGATGCACCACGCCATTGTAATAGAAGAAAACAGCGAGCAAAACCTTTACATTTGATCGAACTTGGCGAGCTTTTTTCGGTCTTGGCTCATCTTGTCGCTTCCATTGGGATGATTGGGCCTTGGTTTTGACGTCATAACCATATACCCATGTTTTGTCACCAGTTATGACCCTTTTGATTAAACCTGGATCGTCGTTGACGTCATTCAACCACTTCTGAGCGATACTAATGCGACGTTGCTTTTGCTCAAAATTTAGCAATTTCGGAACAAACTTCGCTGCCATACGTTTCATGCCCAAAACATTTGAGAAAATTGCATGGCATGAACCGACTGATATGCCAACATCCTCTGTAACTTCCCTAATAGTGATTCGACGATTTTCTAAAACAATTTTTTTACTGTTTTGATGTTTTCTTCGCTTGTTGACGTGGTTGCAACTCCAGGACGCTCATCGTCATCAACATCTTCTTGACCTTCTGTAAAGCGCTTGTACCACTTATAAACTCTTTTTTGAGACAAAGTTGACTCACCAAATGCCACAGTCAACATGAAAAAAGTGCTCCAAGGCACTCAAAATTTAATACATATTCTTTGATCCATTTTTTCAAAAGTCAAAAATCGAAGAACATTCGAAAACGTAACTAACCTTTTCAGTTGTCAACAACAAAGTACTAATCCAAAATGGCTGATAATGCCAATATATGGTAAACATAATTATGTATAACAACTTATCGAAAAAAAATTCTATAATCGAATGTACATAACCCGCGAAAATTAAAAATTCAGCTTTTCTTTTGAACAGACCTCGTATTGACACAACTGTCATTTTGAGTACTTATTTTTGACGTGAATATGTCTTATAAATCGATGAACGCCGGTTGCACGCAAGAAAAAACATGAATTATTGTCACGTTCCGCCTGAGCTGAGCGTACAAGCAAGACCGTGGAACAAGCGATAAAGAGGCACGATCGGCCTAAGCGTTCGGCTTGTGACTCATCTATATCTCTTCCACTCCATCTGCCGATGCGTCTGAGTGGAAAAGAGACAGTGGCAGCACTCAACCTACACGTGAACTGTTTTGTCGACTGTTTATAAAGTGAAGTGAAAAGTTAATGTGGTTTCCATTGTATTGCGGCAAAAAAAGGTAATTAATTCTTGTATTTTGAGATTTTGATTTGCGATATAATCTCATATATTTGTTCTTTGATTATTAAAAAAGTAGCATTTGTCGGCGAGTGTACTAATAATAGGTTATGTTACAATTTTGGCAAAAAAAATATTATGACTCATATAGATGATCGTATAAAAAGTCAACAGCAGAGGTTCTAAAACATCACAGATGTATAAAAGTTCTATAAAAAATGCTCATAGCACATTGTAACTTGTAATTAATCTGTATAATTTTAGTAAAAAAATATGTAAATTGACGAGTGCAAATAAATGTTAATTTATCGAAAAAAAATTTAATTTTCAATAAACTCCTTCTTTGTATTATACAAAGTAATGATAATTTAGTGATAATAATTCAATTCAATTTATAAAAGTATGCAACTTTTTTATTAAATTTTTCTTATGGCGAATTTTACGAGATATAAAATTATAGTCTGTAAATCGACTTAACAGACAACCAATTTTTTTACAATTATTAGCTGAGCAGATTAATTTTTTACTTTAAATTACATGACCGTACTCATCCATCACGAATATCAGCTCAATCAGTTTATAAATACCCTTATTACCGAAGCACTCGTGTTAACAACAGAACTCAGTAACAGAAAAGGAAATTATATAATAGGGTATAGTGGAAAACGATGCATGGGGGACTTGCATCAAGATAATATTGTAAAACAGAAGCGGAATTGGGCAAATTTGCGCGGATTAAAAATGCCACATGAAAGCTGATCGTTGTATGAAGACCGTAATACTGTAAAGTATTTAGAAGCCGAGCGCTGCTGCAACAAGTTAGTGATATTAAAATGCACGCTGACCGTACCTAAACTGTACTAAACCTAATTGTTCCGCCGCGAATGCCGGTAAGAAAATAAGGTTCGTAAATTATGTTCAAACCACAAGAAAGGTTACTTCAGCTACTTTTACAGTGTGATGTCCTATGATCTATTGCGGTGAGGATCAGCGGCTAATGTTGATAATATTTTTATTCTCCAAAATAGAACAGTGCGCTATTTATAACTTATGGTCTGGACAATCTCCTAGAAAATTATTAAGGAAATTGATATACTCACTGTATCTTTGCAATATATTTCACACTTTTTAGGATTTAATAAACATTTGTTCAACAAACAGATATTAACAAAAATAAACTTGCTATTCCAAGCTTCTGATTACAAAAAACAGGAGGCTCATTTATGTGTAGCATCAAATAATCTTCCCATGGTCTCTTAAGCCTTAGAACGGAATGTGCAACAAGCACAATGGGGAAATTAATAGGCTTATGATGAAACGGGTGAAGTTGGGAGAAGTTAGGAGAAAGTCTATGTTCATAATTATGTGGTCCATTAACGACTATGAATAAAAACGAAAAGCCATTGTGTGTACTCAAACGAGCATAATTTCAACATATTTTGCAGATTTCATTTCCCTATTATAAGATCCGGCAATTTTATCGCTAAGCGTCAGTAAATGAGTCCTATGCTGGCTCTAAATTCGAAACTAAAGGAAAATTCGAAAATTCTGCTTCTTGGGGGGGGGGGGGGGGGAGGCGGTTTGGGGGTGGTTCCGTTTGGGGTGGAATCGATTTGTTAGTCCATATAGTAGATAAGAAATATTTTTTGTAATTTTTAGGTCAAAAATAAAAGGGGCCGAAAACCCGCCTCATTGACCCTCCTCCTTTTGCAACCAATTTTCGGAGGCCGAAATTATGGTCGCATATTGTAGTACCAAGGCGACTAGACTATAGACTCCTGTTGTTAGTGTGTCTTGATTTCGATATCATACAACACTCAATATCCAATACAACGCCTAAGAACTTGTAAGTTGTTAGGCGTTGTATTGAATTCCTCTTCGTCAATCATATTTTAATGTAATTTAACAATGGAGATATTAAGTATCTATTGAACAACAATATTACATTGTCTAAAATAAGTTTATTATTTCAGCTTTATTTATGAAAACGACATGGGCACAACAAGGTTGTACACAGCACAATCGTTAGAATATTAAATAATACGATATATTCTGGTACAGAATTCATAAGCGAAGGTACGGTAAATTGTATTTATTCTCTCTATACGTCTATATTTCGTATATCTAAAAAATATAGGACCCCCAAATCCTTTTCTTAAATTAACGTGATTTTGACGCCAGCTCAATAATTTTTCTACTTTCAAAAATGTCTACATCAATAAGTTTACAGTTAAAATACAATTAAAAGAGATCTAATTAAATAATATTTATAAAATAAAAAAACTTGTCGATTATACAAAAAATAGTAATCAAAATAATTGTATTCTTTTAAAAAGACTTGCAGTCTCATAATTACTAGATAAATATATATCAAATTACCTAGACTGATTAGTTAGTCCTATTCAAGGAGTAGATTTACTATCAAATTATGTGGCGGTGACAGCGGGTTTCCATGGTTCCCCAAGGGCAAATCTGTGTGACCTGTCGGGAATATGAAGGTCAGATAAACAATTTTGTTTCTGTGCTCGTATCTATGCATCGATAGTAAGGTACAATTTATTTATTTATTTATTAAGAAACAAACGGTCGTGATAACACAGATGATTTTGGATAAGTTAACATAAATAGACCTATAGTTCTATTAAATTACAAAAAAAAAATATTAGTAACTGAATGCACAAAGATATTAGATTAAAAAAAAAATGTTGTCTAAGAATAAACTATTGAGTTAAGCCAATTGAAGAGACTTAAGTCTATAATAAATATAAAATAACTTGTATGCACGAATGCAAGTTTGTATTGATAATAACAATAAAGTGAAAATAAAGAGATCTAAAAACAAATGACCTGAGAACCTGCTCCCTTTTTGAAAGTCGGTTAGTTACAAGTGATTATATTTAACGGGAGTTGGTTCTTAATACATTCTTTAGAGATGGAATTGTACAACAAAATATATCCGTGTCCTTTAATAGTTCACATTTGTTAAACAATTTACAAGCACGCTTTGTAAACACATTGGCAACATAATGAGTTCTACTATGTGTAATATAAAACAATTCTTTTTTACGACAATTTCGCTCGCGCCGCGTGGTACCCTGAAGTGAATTTTACCAAGTAGTGAGGGGACATCAAAATGATTGTGTATAATTTTGTATAATAGTAAAGAATCTATACAGTCGCGTCTGTTTTGTAGAAGTTGCATCTCATTACGGTTTAAGGAGTCGTTGTAATTGTCGGAATTAATCCTATTTCCAGTACGGAAAAGTAAAATAATTAGTCAATGTAAGCGTGGAATAGTCCTCCCTGCTGACCTAGGTTTCATCTAAGCCGTTAAAGTAGGCGCACCTGTTTTGTCGGTGAAACTTTGACAGGCGTCGAAATGATATTGGTAAGTCATTTCAATTAAATATTTGAGTTTAAATTACACTGTTCATTATGTTTTATTGTTAAATAGATGTTATTTATTTCGTAAATAGAAGGGGCAAGTATCCGTATCAAAAAGGATAGTCGCACTTTTTACTTTTGCGGATAGTTGCTCTAGAGGCAACTATCCGTAACTATAAATTATTTAACGAGCAGAAACAATTTTTTTTCTTTTGGTTCTCTTTCAACTTGTAGTGACTAGAATTTGTTTTAAATAAAATAAATAATCAATTGTTTCATGCCTCGCAAGTATAAGAAAACCAGGCGTGGTGCCACGTCACATCAGCTGGACAGAAGATAGTTTAGCACTTGCATTCAAAGACAGATTCAACGGTACGGTATATCTTCACGACCCTTAATAAGAAGCTTCGATAAAAAAAAAACCAACAACTGCTAACTCAAGGTGCTTAACTTCGACTTAAAGCTGTATACTTAGCAGCTTAAATAAAAAAATCTATTTAAGTATCTACTTATCTGACCTAATTGTATTTTTTGTCACTTATATCTTGTATAAACCAACGAAAAAATATATCGATAGTACCAGTAGTGAAACGGAATCTGATAACAAGGATTTCGTTGAACTGATTAAAGGAAAAGCTTCAAGGAAGAGAAAAATAGAAATTTATAGTTCTGACAATTAAAATGAAGAAAATGCTGTCAATTCGAAAACACCTAAAGGAAAAGCCACTAAAGGACTACCAATCAAAGGGAAAAATAATAAACTTTTTTGTTGTAATGGTATTGCTTAAAACTTTAGGACATAGCACTGTTTTATAATGTTAATTAATATTGTGGTAAGTACTTAATAAAGAATCTCAGTAAATAATAAAGGCTGATTACTTACAATTACTTGAAACTTATCTAAAAGAAACATAGAGAGGCGTCTATCCTTACACGAGGCAACTATCCCCCGAAGCATTTTTAACCTTAGGCTACTATCTGCTATAGTAGGCAACTATCCCTTTTTTGAGAGGTCAAATCAAACAGGATTTACTCGAAACGTGGACACAAGTGCATACAAAAAAGGGCTATTATGAAAGATTAAAGACCTATGTTTTGATATAAACGTCGAATTGTTCGTAATAAATATATATTTATTTATTATAGAGCTTTTTTGAAGAGTAGGGCAGCTATCCGGCTCTTACCCTACATTATTTTTTATTTTACAGATTTTTGGAAAACTTACAGCTATACATTTATACATAACATACAAGCGATTAACAATATAAATTAAATATTGGTCTGAGGGCCAATTATAAGTTTCCACAGATAAATAGTTTTATTATTGTTCACAAAACAGTATGTAAACAGTAAGTAGACGACGAGATTTAAAAGAGATATAGATATGTATCAAATTATGAACAAAACTAAGTTTATGGTAGATTTTAGAATTCAGGTAACACAAAAAGACGATGAATTACTCGGCAACCAAAAAGAATTTGTCATTGATGATACGTTTCAACCTAGAAACTGAAGTGTTCTAAGTCTCTATCAGCACTTGCTTTTGCCAAATATTAAATGACGCACATGCTTTAACACTAAATGCGTTTTGCCTGTAATTAGTTCTTACGTACGGTAGATAAAGTAAACTGGGGTTTCTGCGCGCGATCGAGTTAGTGCACAGTCCCAAGAGTTCCAGCAGCTCTGAGCAGTCCACCGTGCCATTTGCTATACCTAAAAAGATCAAAAATATTCTTTCTTTCGTAGAGAGGTAGAAAAAGAAATCTTCGACATCATCTTGCCATGTAGTCTGGTACATAAGTCCCAGCACTATACTATAAATATTTTAGGAATCTCTTTTGAACGCTTTCGAGCCTTTTAAGATAGACGTCATAGCTAGGGTTCCAAACTTGCGAGGCATATTCAAGGTGACTGCGAACATATGCACAGTATAAGATTTTCAAGGTTTTTATATTAGAAAATTCAGAAGACATTCGTTATATAAAACCAAGGGCACGAAATGCTTTACTAGTAATATTATCAATGTGATTATCAAAAATTAGTTTGCTAGCGGAAGTAACACCTAAGTTTCTGATAGTTTTTTTGTAAAATAATTTTATAATGGTTTGTTTTCGGATAAACGAGCAAACGTGACATTTAGAGCCATTCAAATCTAATTTATTTGATGAGCAGTAATTTAGGAACCTTATAAGATCTTCTTGTAGGCCTTGAGCTCCTTAAATAGACTGTATTTTACATAAGACTTTTATATCATCTGCATAAAGTGAGATTGTAGAATTTAAGAAGCAAGACGAGATGTCGTTGATAAATATGTTAAATGACAAAGGACCGACCAATGATCCCTGTTTTTATGTTTTTACGGCCTTCTTTATTGATAGGCCGACTTCCATATTTTTGGTACAATACCTTCAGACAATGAACGGTGAAATAATATGGTCAAAGGAAGAATAATACTTTTCGCACAGTTAACTATACAAAATGGCCGGAATATTATCTGGTCCCGTTGATTTAATTAGGTCAATACTTATGTTAGAGCATGATCGTAATTGTGGCAAGATTTCGTCGTCAGTTTGAACTTGACTGGGCGAGAAAAGTTGAGTGAAAATATTCGGTAAAAATGTTGCAGATCTCAGCACCCTGATTCGAAGAGTTATTAATTGAAATGTTCGGGAGTTTTTAAAATAAAAACCTCTAATTTATATACTCATTATACATGTTTGTTTCCATTATCCACGCCTTGTCACGGAAAATATGAAACGTGTCTCGGTCATATGAATATGAATTGCCATATACTTTAAAGTTACGGAATTTGTATTTTTTTTAAAGTTTTTTATAAAAGGCCGTTTATACCATAAAGGTATGGTACCAAAAGGTACCAATATTTATGTGAAGGTATTACAGTTTTAGAAAGAATAAACATATTTCGCAAAGTATAGAGTGTCGTATAAAAGAAGTCTACGTCGTCATCTATATTCCTGACATTAAGTTCCGAGGTCCAATCTAAGCTTAGAGCAAATCGAGTCGTAATCACCATTATGATAAATAAATTTATTATACGATCGAGGTTATCTTGCGATTAAGTGTAAATAAAATAACTTTAGTCTTCAGATACCTTTAAGAACAAAAATAATATAAATGTAACATGTAAGTTTCTATATAAAACATAAAAATGGCCATTGTCCAATGGTAACAAAATAATACGGATCCCGCAATGTGCCTTAACTTAATTACCTTAGATCGCTTCCAGACGAAGTGGAAGGGGGGAGTTTGGTGATAAAACACTGAGGACTGCTCGGCGGGGAAGTCAGGGTCCTCCCACAGCTCACTACGCTGCAGGCAGGTGCTCTTGATGCGCTCGTAGTCTGTCATCCTGGAAAGAAAACAACACAACGTTAGTAGGTATTATACATTACTTCTATGGTAATTTACTTCAAACGGTATTAGTTTGAAATTCACGGTTCCTATCCAGTTTTTGGGGGTGCGTTGACAATGTTTGCTGTCATTTTTGCGCTTACACACATTTGTAAGTAAGCCCTTCTTACCTATGATCTATGATGGTAAAAGTAAATGGTATCAACAAATACCACACTAACGCCTTAGCCAATAATCGTCTGTAAGAATTTAAATAAAACTTTATTAAGGACATCAGTGTCGTGAAAACAAAATCTAAAAGTTTCCAGGAAATCGACGGGTTCATTCTTTACTCGCCCGAATTATTGCGAGTTATATTGGAAAATAAACAACTTCATACCACCGAGTGGAATGAAAGCCAAACATGTGCTAGATATCTAGGAGAATTCAGTAACAGTGCTCTTGAAGCACATTCATAACTATTGATTTAAGAACGCTAAACTCAGAAGAATATATTAGGTAGAAAAAAAATGGCTTGTAACGAGAAGGATTCTTAAGAGTGTCGGTAGAGGATTCTTCCCCTTAGATTCAGCGTTGTTCCATAATTCATGAAAACTTTTCTTTTAAATAGTTATCAAATGTACTCTTGAAACATACTTTACGGTCGTAGGTAGTAAGCATCAATGGTGCTTATGGTCATCGTGAATACTAAGACCATTACAATGTCGTCCAGCGGATTTTTGAATGTAATATAAAAATGTGTGCCAAATGTCTATTCAACCAGAAAGAGCTCGTGCAAGTCATTTAAATGGCTTCCGTACAATAATTTAATGTTTTCTATAAAGAATTATGGTACGAGTACAATGTACCAACGTCACGAATGTGAATAGTTTGTGTTCATATAAGCTTACAAGGCGGTGTCTATGCTTACATCTTTATCTAAATGTAAACATTTACCTGATCCTCCGATTGTACGCCATATATCAAAGAAGCAAGTTTTACCTTACGAAATTTAAAGTCTTACGTTAAGCTGGTAATCATTGGCATTTATTTTTATTACTTGTTTATTTGATTAATATATTACAAGTTTCAAAATTAAACATTACAGCCGCTTCTTAAAGCAAAATAACCTGACTTTGTGTAATTAATTTGGAATCCAGACTATTTTTAAACTATTTCTGCAAACAAAATTCAGTTTATTAAAATTAATTGATATTGACGACAACATTTTTAGTACCTTACAATTCAAACCCACAGGTTTTTTTTCTTTACTTACTTTTAAAGAATAGTGTAGTTACGAAGAGAAATAAAATGTAAGAAAAGCTTAATTTATTTTTCAAAAATATGCATTAAAGCAGGCATCTTTAGACTAAATGTAATAGGAGGCCTTTTTATGTACTAATATTAATTGTTTAAAAGTGAAATGCTCTATCATGATATTTTTCTTTTGATCCTTTATTGTAATTATAATTATAGGCTTTAAGCTCCTTGATCTTGTTGTTGACGTTTCCGAATTGTGATAATACTTATGGAAACGACTAAAACTCGACACTTTATCCTAATTTTGTTAGTTTCAATCGAATCGAAAAATCCAAAATTTTGGATTTAAGGCGGTTATGTAGAAAAATCTCAAAATGTATAAAAAAACATAACTCAAAAAATTAAAATAAATCAAATCAAATAAATCAAAATTAAAATAATTAAAGAACTTAAATGGGTATTTCTGAGTATATCAGGAATCCAAAACAAAATAAACAACTTCGTCATTAGGATCATAAAATTTTGATTATACAATAGAA
The DNA here is from genome assembly GCA_927399485.1 of Calamotropha paludella. Lineage (NCBI taxonomy): Eukaryota > Metazoa > Arthropoda > Insecta > Lepidoptera > Crambidae > Calamotropha > Calamotropha paludella. The sequence continues at coordinate 21,938,495 of OV656803.1, read as the reverse complement.
ATCCCTAATAAATTAAATACACACTAAGGAGAAGGACTTGAGTGCATACATATCATGTCCTGTTACATTACGGAAAAACGTATTGTACCAGTATTGGCTATAATTAGACATCTACCAGAGTTTGGATGCGTAAGTCAAGCTGGGCTATGCCGGGTTCTTAGATTAAACTTATATCAGTTAGAAAACCTGGCAACTTTCACTTGGTTGTGAAAAATCTTGTTCACCTTGATTCATTTAGGGCTGCTCGTAAATGCCTTTCCCATGTAAAACAATCGGTGAATGAGATTTTCCAATAGCGTGGAGAGAATATAACGGCTGTATTGATGCATTACACTTTATAGGTCAGGGTTGCCAGTGTATCATTTTGAAGTAGCATAGTAGTTAGTACTAACAAAAGACACATTAATTTGTCCCTAAACGGTTTTCAATTATAGTTTTCGAAAGAAGAAAACTGTAACAACTACAATAATATATATACTACCACACATATAAGATGATATTTTTTATTGGATCGTATAATAAGTGGAGTCAGGCGGGACTCACACCGATATCTTCGCGCTACCTTCCGCGCACATTACATATTAGAATAATTCTGTTACGATGTTAGAATTTAGTTAGCCTCCTCTTGACGAGCGAAGTACTACAACTTCGTTTTCCAACTGCGGTTCCCTCAAATTTGTTAAATCATTCGATAGTCCATTATTGAAATTTAATTTTGCACGTAAGACGATAATAAACCCTTAAACCTTAGCCCCACGCCCGGCTGGCCAAAATACAATTATCGTTGGTGCCAACCTGTTCGCCGCCAATGGTGGTGAGCTGATCGGTGGCTGCAATCATCAAGAATTTAGCAGCTTGAGGTTAATAAGGTGCTTCTTCATTTTTTCGCGTAATGTTGACATTGCAAAAGGAAGTCTAGATGATTTATTGTTTTATAAGCATGCATATCTCGCTTCACAATCGCGGTACTTTTTCGTCGAACTTAGTCTAGCCTTGGGATGTATGAAAGCTGCTTTACATTTTTTCCCTCGTTCTCCTACAATAACATCTTTTTGATCATGTGCCCTGGAGTGAATCAAAAAAAATGTAAATCCTAGCTAGTTAAAAATTACCTTCGAAGTAGCTTTTGAAAGGTTTGCGGCAACTATTTTTATCGTAGGATTTCTTCACAGTAATATTAAAATAACAGTATCTATTGTGCAGAGTTGGTTTTTAATACAATATTGTGTCGGATGTATTTTTAGATTATTTCGGGTTGCCAGAAATGCCGCTGGTAATAAATATTATTAATTAGCGCGCAGCCCGCGGCTTCGTCCGGGTATAAGATATGTTGGCCAAATCGAAATATTCATGCGGCTTAGTATTTTGGTATTAACAATTCAAACTGTATTACAGAGGAAGAGAAACTACACTACTGATTGCTGATGCTGATGCTGATTTTAATGCGAAAACTAAATTAAAAGCCATTTCTTTATATACCTTATTTATATACCTTGGGCTTATATAAAAAGAAATAAATAAATGTTTAGTTGGCCGTAAAAAAAGGAGTCTGAATAAAGTTGAGTAGTAAGAAGATTGAGCGTGATATCGAATGGAAGACAAACCACATGCTTGCATAAATAAATATGTTAAATAGGTTCTCAATATATTGTATGATATGCAGGATATACCCATTACAAAAATCACGAAATTAAAAAATCTGATATTTTATAACCATGTCATAGAATTCAAATTTCATTTAAAATCCGTTCAGTAGTTTCGGAGATTAGCGTGTACATAGAGACAAACAAACATATTTTCTTTTAGACCTGTTACTCTTTTTAAACTAGTCACATTCATTTTTTGATATATTTGTTTAATTAAATGTGAGTCTCGGTGACTTACAAAAACTCGCTAATAGCCACTTTCAAAAATTCTAGTAATATAACAGATAAGGGCTTCTATAGTTTTTCAGACCTTATCCTTAAGACAATCTCGATAACTCCTGTGATAAATATGTTTTTTTCCAACCTAGATAACTCGAGTCCCAGCTACAAAATTGTAGACTAGTGTTTTGGTGAGTGTTCATGTTTCCGCAGCATAAACTTTGACTGGTAGGACGCCCCGATTGAACACCTTAAAGTAGTTTTCAGGCACCTCAGGGATGACGAAAAGATGAGACAAAGCTTTAGCTTCAATCTGGCTTATCTATATATATATATATATATATATATATATATATGATATACTTACTTATATATACTTACTGATTATATTTCTAAAATTTAAAATATACAAAATGATTATTGTTGTTCCGTAAAAAGCAATGCATGAATAATTGAAGTTAGCCTTGATGTGGTATCAATCAATGTCATAGTAAGTGTTTTTTTACTGTACCTTATTTTTTTCTTAAATATTATTTTATATTGAATATAGGTTGATGATTTCAATTATATTCATGTTACCACCTGTTATTGTTACTACCAGTTAAGCTTTTCAATTCAAGTATCAATCATTCTTTTATTAATTATCATCAATTATCCTTTGACTAACGGCGACTCTAAAATTAATAGTCAGATGAATCAGCATGAATGATAAAATGTATGGAAACAGCGCGTTATAATATTTTTGATAACTATGGGAATACTTTGCAAGCGCACCACCCAAACCGTTTGCAAAATACGACCCACCCAAATAAAGAACTTTTTCAGAATATAAAATTTTATATTTTGCTTTTCTGTATATCCATGTAAATATGATGTACAACGAGATTTTAATTAAAAAATCGTATTCATACAAGAAACAAAAATAAACTTGCTGTTCTAAATTTTAAAGAAAAAACAAGAGGCTCATCTGTGGTAGAGGTATTACTGAGCGTAACAAAGTGCCTCACAATGTCACTGAACTATCTTTTAAAAACTTTATAAATGTTATAAATAAGAATATTACTATATCAATTATTGTTTAAAAGACAATAACGCCTGTTCTCTTCCCTATGACCATGAATTAAAACACCGTAAGGAGTTTGGGCACTAACCCATCGAGTGGGCCCAGGGTAGGGCCCAACTATTTAAGATATAGCCAAATTCAATGGCTAAGTGTGTTCAGTTGATGACCAGCGCTTGTCGTAGTTGCATAACTTCCACAATCATACGTCGAGCTTAGATATGTAATCAAATTTATACTAAACCATTTTCTGCAAAATAACGATATTCAGATACAATACGATAATAAAGATACAATAAATATTAGAGTAATTGCTCAAGCGAGTTACCGGCTGTGGTAACCTTAATTAGTTCTGCAACAAACGTTACCCCGCTAATGGCCAATGCAATCTAAATTGAGTCTTAATACGTTTTATTCAACTGTCAATATTACCAGTGACAGATGTTGAAAGTCGTCGGTGTTTTGAACTCCAATCGCTGGGTAAGGACAATGATAGTCGAAGTAAATGATACTTGGCTATTAGTGTTGTGCAATATTGTCTAGCTGGATCAATACTGTTTCTTCAAGACGATTTTTGTTTCGATTTAAGAACTTTTATATTAAATGATCTTCTAAGTTCATCACTAATTATGATGGATAAGTAACTACTTATCCACTCTGTCACTCTCACTCCCATTGACAATATTTTCATCTATTTTTAATCAATAAAAAAAATTGTCCCCGAATTCATAATTATTACAATTTTATACCATAGACAGGTTAGCTATGTCTTTATGCCTTCCTGAGAAAAATCATGAAAACTTGACGAAGGTACGTTGGAACATAATTTGTCTTAAGGCAAAATTATAAATCTACTAACGAGCCGCCCCGGCTTCGCACGGGTGCAATGTTACCGCCGCCGCCGCCGCCGCCGTAACCGCTATGTCCCTGCATTTCAAATCTGTAATATCTTCGAAAATATTAATTTAAATGACATGCTGTACAGGGCCATATTGATCTATATTAAATGCACAAATATATTTAAGGTACTTCACTGGATAAGGATTAATGCTGTAGTGATGATTGTGAAGTGTGAAGCGAACACTTCAAGCTTATAAAACCAGTTTTTGACAATGTCCAACGAAAGAAGATAAAGTAACTAACAGGGGTATTAGTAAAAATACATTTATCCTGGTAGGAACAACTATTAGGTCTAAGAGTAAAGGGTGGAAATATCTTAGAATTACCAACTATACAATTATAATTATTCCATTCCACATTGATGGCCGATATACTATTATCGATTACATGATCATAATTTTAAGATTTCTTGCAATATGTCTATCCTTGTGGCATTGGAATATTTCCAATTAGCTATAATAGTCAAACATGTAAGGTTGGTTACAAGATCTATATAGAAAGATACAATCGAAATGATCTCAAATCTCAGTATTATAAAAATGAGATGTTGTCAATTCTAATCGATATTTTGCAATATTACAGTGCCACTTGTTTATGAGAGTTACTATTGTGAGTTTTGTGGTTCTTTGGTATTTTTCTTCGCTCTGGTCCTTAACCACGGTATTGATGTATTAAATTACATTAAAACGTTGTAATGGTGGCAGGTTTAGCTAAGATGGAGAAAGCTTGCCAAGCGGCCTTGAAACAAGGACTACCACCAACTAAACCTACCATAAATATGCACACCCTCTGGAAACCGTGTAAACGGTATCACTTAGTGGTTAGATAGTATTATTACTACAACAAAGTATTTAAAAAATGTTGGCGTTGTATTCATGCAATCCGGAGGTCGGAACATCTGCGTCATTTGAAGTCCTAATTCAAAAAGGATTCGTTATTTCATAGAGTCGTCACTACTGCTTATTGTTTTGCGGAAATTGCAGTTGGTTTCCATCACTCACTCTAATATACCTACTATAATTATTATAGTTAGCAAAAGAAATCACTCCTACTGTATCAAATATTAATTGGGTTACAATATCCAATCGAATATTACTCGCCAAGTTCCGCTTCGTTTGGGATTATCACGTCAGTCTTCGTTTCATAAAACTTATACACATTTGTAGACGAGAATGTAGTGGTAATTAATTGATGTTTTTTTCATAAATTATTTTTTATAACAAGTTTCACCTAAAACACCTGTCTATCAGTGACATTAAACCTATATATATATTTTTTTTTCTCTTTATTAGGAAAAGCAAACAACTACATACTATTGTTTTATAAATAAATGTTGGCCTTAAGTAATAATAATAATGTATATGCAGTCAAATACGCTATCCACATATTAATAAATGTGATCTTAAATATAAATTATGCAAAGCGAGTACTTGCTAAGCAACAAAAGCTAATCTTAAGAGTGCAGTTAAGTACAGCTGCCAGCAATTAGATGCAATCCCACGTTTCACACTATGTCAGTATTTTACTAATAATAATTGTACTTTGTTGGATCTGCATACCTGTTAGTGCCAGCGACTGCACATAATACCAAAATTAATTATTATAAAAATTAATGTAACCATAATAGAGAGTATCAGTCCATATAACAATAAAAGAAACTAAAGAATAGAAAAAATATCACTTAAGTGTGCTGATTATATTAGAAATGTAACGCTTGAACTGACCCTCAGAAAGATGGAATATGTCAGAGTCAACAAAGTTATCATTATAGATATCAGTCATTCGACGCAGAGGTGAGCGTATACCTGCATTAGTACGACATTTAGCAGTTGCGAATAGCTTACGAGCGCGCACCTCCCGCCTATGGACCGTTCTTGGTACAATATAACACAATCCGTTGGTCAATTCAGTACAATCAAATTTATTATTAATGATACCATGAAGTATCATACACACAAGGAGCTTACGCCTGGACTGAAGAGAGAGCAGTTTGTACTTATTTAACAGCCGATCATGTGACATATATGTGCCATAACACCTGTAGTGCATGGATCGCAGATATTTAGACTGCACATTTTCAATAAAATCAATATACTTATTGTACAGAGGGTTCCAAATTGGTATGGCATTCTCAAGTTGGGAGCGCACCAAGGCTTTATAAAGATAAAGATACGTACAGGGTTTCTTAAAATTCTTAGAGGATCTCATTATAAACCCATACATTTGAAAGGCCTTTTTGACAATATTTTCAATATGGAGGTCCAAATGCATTTTATTATCCAATATGATACCTAAATCACGAATAGATGTGACTTTGTTTAATGAGACATTACAAAGAGAATAGCCATAATTTATAATATTATGTTTTTTGAAAAAATTAATATAACTACACTTGGACAGGCCAAAATGCAATTTATTATCGTTACAGTATTTAGAAAGCCTGTTTAAATCCTGTTGTAATAGAATACAATCAGAGATAGATGTAATCGATTTATAAACTTTTAGGTCGTCAGCATACAATAGAAAGTTACAATTGTGAAAACACTGTCCTATATCATTAATAAAAATGATAAACAAAAGCGGACCTAGGATCGACCCCTGAGGCACGCCTGAAGTAACATGAATACTCTGCGATTGAAACCCATTGATAACGACCTTTTGGCTTCTGTTCATTATATATGACGAAAACCAGCGTAACAGATTGCCTCGTATGCCATTATAGGCAATTTTCTTTAAAAGCAGTTCATGGTCTACCTTGTCGAAGGCTTTTCGAAAGTCGGTATATATAGCATCCGTTTGAGCATTATTATCCATATTTTCAAAAAGAAAAGACACATATATAATGAGATTGGTGATAGTGGATCTACCCTTTACAAAGCCATGTTGTTCTTTTAAGATGCTTTTATGTAAAACTGGATAAACTTCATTATGAACCAATCTTTCGAAAAGCTTCGACAAGGCAGATAGAATAGAAATTGGTCTATAATTCTCCACCTCATGCCTTGAGCCATTTTTATGTACAGGCACTATATTTGCCCTTTTCCAGATCTCAGGAAAGATTCCAGCGGTAATGCATTGGTTATAAATAATATACAGAGGCTTACAAATACTTTTAGCTGTTTTAACAAGAAAGAGAGCTGGAATTCCATCTGGGCCAGAATCTTTCGAAAGATCTAAGGACTCAAGTTCTCTGAGGATCATAGTTTCACTAAAGTATAAATCACATAAATGAATATTATGAGGAGCAGATGTCGAGGGCTCAGACCAATTTACAATAGACGGAGTTGACGGCTCATATACAGAGTAGAAAAACTTAGAGAATAAGTTACAAATCATATCAGGTTCATCGGTTACAAAACCATTATAACACATATGCGAGGGAACACCAGATGAAGTTTTGTAATTGGAATAGTAAGACCAAAAATGTTTAACATTGCTTTGAATATTATTTTCGACCGAGGCAATATATCTAGCGAAACATTTACAAGCTTCTAACTTGAAACGTTGCCTATAAATCGAGAACTGTTCATAATGAGATGCATTATTATATTTTTTCCATCTAACCCATGATTTATGTTTATTCTTGGCGATGTGAATTAAGGATAATGTAAACCACACGGGATATCTCGCAGACTTATAAGACACCGGTGGAGCATGCTTTTTAATAATATTAAAAACTTCATTGTAAAAAATCTCAACTGCCTCTTCCACATTACTCGTATTAAGCAATGTAGACCAGTCCTGTTTATCCAAGTCCTCAATTATAGACTCGTAATCGGCTTTTTGAAAGTTGTACTTCACAAGTGATCGTCGTCGCATAGTAGGTGATGGTTTGATATTTAATATGAAATTAATACAAAACGGCGGGTGGTGGTTATCTCGGGGTAAAAGAGTATTCATAAGCGGAGTGATTTTACATTCAATATTGGAGATCAATAAATCTAGTATGTTACCTCGAATATTCTTAATGAAATTATACTGGCTTGCATTATGTAAGGACATGAACTGCGACAGTTGGATAGATATCGGCGTCGATGCAGTACAATCAAAAGCTCCGATACATGCATCTTTTAGAATCCATGTGATCCCAGGTAAATTATAGTCACCAAAAAGTGAAAAACTAACTACGGAGGCGTCTTCGAGAAATGTTGTTAATAATTCTAAATACGCAAAATACGTGTCAGATAAAGTATTAGGAGGTATATAGACTGTAGCAACGACATGTCGCTTTAAGCCACATGTGCTAGGAAGGCAAACGCACACATTCTCGATGTTATTTAGCAAGGCGTTCTGGTACCTTGAGATAACAGGCACAGGTCTTAAACTCTTCATAACCGCAACCAAGACACCACCCCCGTCCTTCTTGCCAGTAACGTTACGATTGCGATCACAACGATATACTGTATAACGCTGATCTATAAATTCGCTATTATTAATTTCTGGTATTAACCAAGTTTCTGTCAGAACAATAAGGTCATATGCATGAGATAATATATTCATATACAGTGTGTGTAATTTAGTACGAATACCTCTGCAGTTTTGATAATAACATACTATATTAGCCATTCTTGATGACAGAATAGTAAATTAATGTTACAATGCAGTTAGACAAAAACTTAATACTAAGAAATATAAAATAAATAAAGTATGCAAACCCAGCACAATATGACACTCTACATAATTGTTGATTACATACTCTCCCAAACATAAAATGGCGATAAAATAATTTTATTAAAAATTTGACTGCACATACACTCGAGATTGTTAAATCAGATTGACACAGCGCTACAATAGCAAATGAGCTACGATAAAAAATAAGCACAAAATTGAAATTAGAAAAATACATTTTGTTAGGACAGAAGGCTTTAACTAAACTATTATGAAATCTAGCTTTCTAGTTTCTTACTTGAACCGGCTTTAATCTTAGAGAGGTCTGTCTGAGTTCGTATAGCGATAGCGGCGGATTGTTGGATTCCCGTACAAGAATAGTAGCGTGCTTAATCCAAACGTATTGAAAGTTCTCTTTCTTTGCAGCTTCACGACAGTCACGAAAGAGCTTCTTCTTATTTAATGTTAAATGCTCATTCATAAAGACCGACCTAGGTGCACCAGGAATGCCAATATCTTTGGTCGTAACCCCTTTAGCCTTACGAAACGTACTCAGTATGTTATCTCTTAATATTCGTGATGAAACCTGAACAATAATATTTTTTGATCGATTTGTATGGGTTTGCGCTTGTGGAACACGATGTATAGAAAGTACATCTCTCTGCTGTATAGATAGATTGATATGTTTACCAATATTTGCCAGTAGTTCCATCAGGTTTTCGTCTCTCTTTTCTGGGACACCACATATCTCAATATTACAGTTTCTAGCATGCTGCTCCAGAGCTTCAATCTTCGACTCAAGTGAAGATACGATTGCAGTGGTTTTATTGTTTGCCACACATTCAGTCTCTAACTTTTCGACGCGTTGAACCAATTTATTATTCGTGTCACAATTAAAGTCCAGTGCATTCTGAATATCCAATATATCACTTTTTAAGCTATCGTACTTTTTGTCCATTTGGTGTATTTTGTGCTCCAGATTAGCCTGTTCATGACGCAGAGACGCAAGTTCTCCTTTTATGTCCTTCGTGGTCTCAGATAGTGTATCTAAGTCGGAGCGCATGCTATCAATATTCTGACCAATTTGAGATATTTTTTTATTTAAATCTTCTCTCAAATCTTTGAGCATGTTTTGCATTACATGTGTAAATTGCTTAAAAGATTCCGTTAACTCACAGTCAGGGTGCTTGCGTTTTCGTTGTGACACATTCTGCAGAGCATCAATTTCCCTGCTCAAATCAGGGTTAGAAGAGAATTGCTTAGATGGTGAACGCAGCATAGTGATGCAAATTCCAAGGTACTATCGATAAAGTGTAAACAAAAATATGTTATATTTATTTATTTTCGTATCGCTAAAGTGTCGCAAGTACCTCGGTAGGGGGGCCGTGTGACGAAGTTGATACAGTGCGCGTAGGTAGCTGCACAAACGATGCACGATTCCAGTAATGTTATGTGAGGTAGGTCAGGGTCGGCGAAATATTCTATAGAAAAAATATGCTGTTTTCTCTTCAATTTCACAATGTAATGAAACGAACTATATCTTGTTCTGAAGGTCACTTAACAGTCTTGAAAACTACACTTGTGGTTATAGCACTTTTAAACGTTTTACTTTAAATTAAAATAAAAGAATACGGAGAGTAATGACAAACGTTGTTGCTCAGCGGGCGCTCGATCGCTTGATTATGTTATATGTATAACAATAGTGCTGTTGTTGTCATCCTTGTCTCCGAATAAATTTCATTGCAGGTTCCAGAGTTTAATTTATGTTTCTTGGGTGTTACAACTGTTCTCCTATTGCATAAAAGAATATATTCTATTGCGACATTGCTGATACGGATTTTTTTTTGAATTTATACTTCGCGATTTATAAATGAAATTTTGGGCGCTCTTTCCTTTCTTCGTCTATTGCTATTACTATTGTAATTGCAGGACCTTGACATTTGGATAAGTGATTTTAATGCCATCTACTTTTTTTCGTCAAATGCGTTCTAATCCTTACCCAGGCCAAAATCTTCTGCCAAGAATTTGTAACAATTTGACAAATTTATAAAACGTAGTGACAATCTTGAGTGTTATAAACGACAGTGGTAAGAAAATCGTCGAAAAATAATGCAATTATCACGGTCACTTCTAATATTTTATGAAATGCAAAAATTACAAACAAATGCATGCCATTTAGATAAGTTATTTTGGGTAAGTTAATTAATTTAGTTTTGACACTTATTTTGCTTCCGAACTCTGAAAGTTGTCCTTAGCAATTAATGGACAATGGACAATCATGGACAATCTTTGTTTCCAAACCCAGGCTAGGTTTATAGTTTACGGTTTACAGGATTGTTCATTCATACCCGATGGTGAGAGTACAAGCGACAAGATAAGGAGGTTGTTCTTACTCTTTGGTATTTACTCGATATTTCAATATTTTCAACAATTACAATATTTCCAGGCTTAATAAAACATATCTTATAAAATGCTACCGAGAACTCTGGAAGTCTTAACACCTTATAACTGAAATTCCCACTTCTTATCCACCTGCAATTGTTTTAACTTACTACAAAATGTAACCTGTCCAGAAACTAAACAACTTTAGGATTACTGTATTTATTTTTCGAAGTAGTAAGCGATGATTTGTATAACAGTTACTATGTTATTAAATTACTAACATAATCATATTTTATTATACTCAAAATTATTAAAGATTAAATTAACATAATCTAATATTTCTGGTTTAATATTAATATAGATATTATTGGACATATATGTAACTTACCAGTGATTAGATACGGTGGCGATGTATACTCCTCAAAAGGTTGCTGATAGATATATTGTACGATTTGGTGAAGCATTTTTGAGTCTACTGAAATTTTATTTCTACAAGGGTAAGTGTATTTGCCGAAGTCAAATTATCTTTAGGTCTACTTTAATAAGTGCGATGAATACTTTTACCACTGTCGTATTCTAAAGACCAGAGTTCTTGCCCGAGTGGGTGCAGCATGTATGAAACGCCCTGTTTTGCGGATGTGCAGCCGAGTTTTTATCAGCTCAACTTAAGCACATTTAGGGTCGTCAAAAATTTATATCGTTTTATTTTGAAGGCTACTTAGAATATTTTATGTGCATTCTATATTTCTGTTTTGTATCATAAACTTATAAAATTTTGGTTAGTCTGATTACGGAGTCCAATCTCAATTTTTTGGAAATGCGTTTAATTTTGTCGGAAATAAGAGGTTAAAAATTTTCTTTCACGTTAGATGTTAGGTATAGAAATTATTAAGACCTTTTTCTTTATCACTTCAATTGCTCATTTGTTGCGTAATTTGTATCATAACATAGGTACGATTATAAGACAAAAGAATCACACTGCATGTAAGGTCTGTTAAAGAAAAACAATTTTTTTTTATACATTTCTATTGGATTTCGCAGCCCTGACTACGCTTGTTAGTTTGTGATGTGGGGCTTATATCTTTAAAAGTAGTATAGCGTGTCGGTTAATTAAGAGCTAAATGAATTATGATCTAGGTCTCGCTGTATTACAAATTAAACATAAATAGAGCAAACAAGAAAAGTATGTATCTAAATGAAAGAATTAAAAGTTGTAGATACTAGAACAAACATCTGTAAAACACAATTATTTATATGTTAACTTTAATTCCAACTCCAAGGGTACATATATATTTTTATGGTGTTTATTGTTGTTTACTTCATATCCTATATAGTACTCAACTATGTGAGAAAAGGCCATACATAGTTCTCTGTAGGATTCCAATAGTTCCAAAGTGATGTTTGTAAGGAAAATAATGTTTGAAATCAAGTTTAGTTGAATTATTTCATATTTTTGATAATCACATTAGTTTTAATCATCTTAGAAAACATAAGTAATGTTTTACTATCTTACTATGTTTTTTATATTACTCATATTTTCCTATTATATCCCAAAACCAAGTTTACATCGAATTGGCTCAGTCTTCTTTAGTAATATATTGTGGGTGGAATTAATTAACAGTGATGTTCTGAATACCATAAAAATTATATGGCAGCTCCATTGTAACTAAAAGTATAGCTATCATCACTATCTAACCTAAGTTAAACACTTTGTGCTCCAAACCAGAGAATCATCTAGGCTGCTTCGAACATAAAGTTAGTTAGAATACTGTGAATTAAGTAGATATCAGGTCGATTGATAAGGTCATTTTCACCTTCCCGACTAAGTTTCCTTACAAAACCTTTTTAATATAAATACTCCTACTGTCCACTTCAATACTCAAACGACAGTTAGAAACTACTTAAAATTCAAGTGCCATGCGCAGAAGTTTGGCGTAGCCTTCTTATTAAAGAATGCCACGACGTGAAATGGCGCGCTAAACTGTGTTTATTTGATTCATACCTTATCCGGTACGTGAACCGCTAAAAAAAAATAAGTTTGGACAGTTTACCAATTTACCGTTAATGAGAATCGATCAGATGTAGGTGGTGTTCAAATCGTGCAATACCAAAAGGTCAGTGTTTTGAAGTCCGTCAAACTTAAGTATAGTCGACAGTATCTCAAGCTATACACCCTAAAGATAATATGATCTCTATTACAATGACATACTACTTAGACCAAACTATAATGACGAATGATGAATGACAGATGTTTGTGTGACGTACGAGCATTTGTACCTGAGCCATGGGTATTAATATATTTTCATGAATATTACATATCTATGTATCATATACCTATATGTGTCTCCGATACCCTATTTACCATAGCACAAGCCTTATAACGCTTACCTTGGGCTAGGCTGATTGGTGTGAATGTAAGATTCATTGTTATGATTATTTATATATATAGTCTAATATATTATTATCATTTTAATAATAATCTTTCTTACATTCAATGGATGTGAATGAATGGAATAATTTGCTGTCAATTGTACAATACTTGGTATTGCTTTATTATTGTATTGGTATAAAAAATCCGGATTTTTCGACATACTCGCTGTAGATTCATCTTTTGAGTAACAATTATATTTTACAGAAAATATTCATTATTGTTTTATTAATTGAGCTGTGATATCTTTAATATCTCATTAGAAATAATAAACACTAATGTTTGTTACCATATTTTATTTCATAGTCAACTTGACAGACAGTTCCCATCTGACACGCTCATATCAATAAGTAAAGAGGTCATAACAGTCCTCCTCCCCTAATCTGATCGATATGCCGCCGATAGCATGATCCAGATGCTGTAATGTATAATAATTATGTAATGCAGCTGGCCAACCCTCTTCACTATTTTACCGAAGTCCCAACTCCGAACACCACCCGTAGCGAAAACCATGAACTGTACATTGTCTCCCTCAGAGAATGTTCGTGCCCTTGGTTGGTTGAAATTTCTATGTGCCTCTAAGTTTGGTATCATAGTGTCTAGGTTCGTTCTTACATCTCTGTTGAACATTTGTCTGTATGGACTCTTCCCCTCCGGGCTTGGTAATCTGCGGAGCTGTGTAAGGATCCTTCTTAATTTAGAGTATATGTCACCTGACTCATTCTCCACTGCTCTTAGGGCATACTTAATTGTTTGGAACGTGCGTTCTGCCTGCCCGTTCGTCGCTGGATGATAAGGTGCTGACGTTCGAAGAGTGATATTATATGATTTTAAGAAGTCCTTAAATACTCTTGATGTAAACTGAGGTCCATTGTCAGAAACTACGGTGTAAGGAAGGCCAAATGTACAAAATAAATTTTGAAGTTGAGTAATGCACCAATCTGACGTAGTTTTCAATGTGGGTATAACCTCCACCCACTTGCTATAAGCGTCCACAATTATGAACAATTGCTTTCCTAAAATTGGCCCTGCAAAGTCTATATGAAGCCGTTGCCATGGACCATTAGGGGTCTCCCAATGATGCAATTTAACCTTAGGAGGTGCTTTCTGTTTCAAGCAACAACTTCTGCAGCCCTTTGCTAAATTTTCAATGTCACGATCAATTCCTGTCCAGTAGCAATAATTTCGTGCTAACATTTTCATTTTGACAATGCCCGTATGACCTGTATGTAGCTCATTAAGAACATATTTTCGCAGTGCCTTTGGAATGACAACTCTCGCTCCTCTTAATAAACAGGCGTTCTCTATTGCACATCTAAGGCGTCCTTGATGGTTTTTAGATCAATGTCCTTTTCCGTTTCTGAAGCAATGGATTGCTTATTGACTGATAATGTATTAATTTTATTATTTTGGTGAATGTATGTTTGATCTACTCTCTTTGCCACTGTTGCCTCCGTAGGAAATCGAGACAAGTAGTCAGCATTACAATGGTCTTGTGTCTTTCGGTAAACAATGTCATAATCAAAGCCGGATAAAAACTGTGCATAGTTGAATATACGCATTGCACTCATAGTTGGTAAGGTCTTGTGAAGATGTAAAATTGATATCAAAGGCTTATGATCAGTAATAAGAGTAAATTTTCGACCATAGAATTATTGGAAAAAAATTTTTAGGCCCCAGTAAATTGCAGTGGCTTCCTTGTCTATTTGACTATACTTCCGTTCACTAAACGTCAAGGACCTAGAAGCAAAGGCAATCGGTCTTTCAGAACCATCCGGCATCTTATGGGAGAGAACTGCTCCTAGTCCCACTGGCGAGGCATCTGTAGCAAGCGTGATTGGAAGAGATGGATTAAAATGCGTCAGTACTCGTTCGCTAGTTAATATTTGCTTAATGTTGTCCAGACTTTTTTGACAAACTTTACTCCACAGAAATTTCACGTTTTTCTTCAATAGGTGGTTCAAGGGATGTAAAAGAGTTGCTAAATTTGGGACAAATTTGTTGTAATGGTTTATCATTCCCAGTAAAGTTCTCAATTCGCTAACGTTTGTAGGTGCTGATGCTTTGGAAATTGCTGTAACTTTCTTTTCAAACTTATGTAGGCCATTTCTGTCAATTGTATGTCCTAAATACGATATGTTTTCTTTTAAGAATTCACACTTATCTTTATTCAACGTCAATTTATTTTTCCTCAGTCTCTCGAAAACTTTTTGTAGTCTCTCCGTAATATCCGTGACATCTGTACCATTAACCAGGATATCGTCAAAGAAGCAAATGACACCATCTATGCCCTGTAATATAGAATCCATGAATCTTTGCCACTGATTAGGTGCAATCTTCACTCCAAACATCATTCTATTAATCTTGTACGTGCCCTTGTGGGTACTAATAGTTTGAAGTAAAGCACTCGCATCGTCCATTGCCATGTGTAAATAGGCCTGGGTAATATCGAGTTTACAAAATAGATTACCGCCATTCATTTGTGCAAATATGTCATCTATTACAGGAATTGGATAATTGTCATCTTTTATGCACTTATTTAATGTTACTCTCTGCACATAATCTGATAGACCCATTAGGCTTGGGGACAGGCACTATGGGCGTACCCCATTCTGATGTTTCTGTTTTTGTGATTATATTTAACTGTTCTAATCGTTCGAGCTCCTTTTCAACTTTTTCCACTAATGCATAGGGTAATCGTCTAGGCTTTATAAATATGGGTTGAACGTTATCTTTCAAGTAAAGAGTGCATCGGTAGTTTGGAATAGGCTCAAGGGAATCCGAAAACAAGTCTGAATAATTTTCCAACAATTTATTTAAAACAGTATTAGTGGCAGTTTCAACATTGTTAACGTGAGAATTTAACTGAATTTGACTTAACCATTCTCTTCCAAATATTGCGTCTACATTTCCTTCAATTATATACAGTTTACCGTAAAATAACTGGTTTTCATACATGCACATCGTGTAAACAACGCCATAGGGTTTAATAATTTCTCCGGTGTACGTGCGCATTTGTATAGAAGTTTTATAAATTTTCTTTCTAATTCCTAATAAGTGTAACTGACGTAGAGAAATTGAACTTAACGTCGCTCCGGTATCTAGTTCCATTTTTAAGGGAATATTCTCAATTTTGACGTCAATCATGAATTTTCCGCTAGGACTCGTAGTAATTACATTTATGTCGCAACATGGAGACTCTTCTGGATCTTGTTCGAAATCATCCTGTTCACTGTTATTAGAAATTGATGACTCTGCTGTGCCCGTCCTTTCTGTAAACATACATTAGAAAGATGTCCAATATTTTGAAAAATGTACACATTGATTTGTGATGAGCACATTTATCTGCCCTGTGTGTAGTATTTCCGCATCTGTAACAACGTCCTTTCAAGAGTGATACTATCATGTTTTTTTTTTGTATTTCATAACTGCCGGAATTATTTGGAAGGTTTTTTGAAAGCTTGTTGTTTGCGTTAGTAATAAATTCTAAATTCTCCTTCTTTGCAGATTCTATTGCGAGAGCCTTCTCTATTGTAGAGCTGAATGGTAAAGGGTCGCGTTCTTGGAGAAGTTTTGTACGAATTTCAATGTCTTGAACTCCTCTTAGAAATTGTACATTTAAAAATAAATCTGCGACTGAGTTCCCACATTTGCATTTAAAGTAACAATTTTCGGTCATTTTCATTAATTCTGTAGCGTATTGTATAACATTTTCTTCCTGTTCTTGTAGTCTAGAAATGAATTTATGTTGAAGTGTCCAGGTATTAGGTTTTGGTTCCAGAAAATTTTCTAATTTGTCAAGTACCTCAGAATACTCGAGGTTAATAGGATCGTTCGGATAACATACATCATACATAGTTTGATGTAATGAAGGGCTGATTAGAGTAAATAATATTCTTAATCTCGTCTTATTTTCGTCAACACCTTTCAATGCCATGTAAGATTCAAAACGTCGCCGAAAATTCTTTATCGACTCGTTATCCTGCATTGGTTGAAAAG
This sequence comes from Calamotropha paludella, assembly GCA_927399485.1. Taxonomy (NCBI): domain Eukaryota; kingdom Metazoa; phylum Arthropoda; class Insecta; order Lepidoptera; family Crambidae; genus Calamotropha; species Calamotropha paludella. The sequence goes on along the minus strand of OV656803.1, from coordinate 21,921,253 downwards.
AAATATTGTAGTTTAATGATGTAGGTGTAGAAGGCTTACTAGAATTTGTCGTATTTTGTGTCATCAGATTCTGTAATTTGACTTTTAGTGCCAAAAATTCTTCTTCTAATGTAAACCTAGTATCAAATTCGGTATCTAATTCATCGCTTGTGACAATTTCATCAATTTTATCCTGGATATCAGTGTATTTAGCATGTTGTTTAGTAATCGTAATCTCTCGTACCTTGTATTCATTTGCAGAAATTTCTGTAATGTGTTCCAGCGTATTTTGTAGGTTGATAATTATTCCTTTGATTGTAGTTCTGTTTTTTTTTTTAGTTTTTCCATTTTAAATCCTCGTCGCCACTTTAATATCTCATTAGAAATAATAAATACTAATGTTTGTTACCATATTTTATTTCATAGTCAACTTGACAGACAGTTCCCATCTGACACGCTCATATCAATAAGTAAAGAGGTCATAACAATATCAATATCCCGGTTGTTGTTATATAAGATATTGTATGCACCTCGACTTTAAGAAAATTAAACAATCCTTACTAATCTCTCTAACTCTGTCTGTGTGCTACCCAATCACGCCTAAACTATTGAACCGATATAAATGAAATTTGGTACAGAGATAGTTTTAGAGCCTGAGAAAGGACATAGGCTACTTTTTAATGTGCTGTAAAAAAGCGCTGTCAGGGGTTGAAACAGGGGACGAAAGTTTGTATGGAAATTACGTCAATTGTAAAGCTAGAAACTTGTTACTTATTTTTAAGGGTTTTTATTAGATATAAATTAATACGACATTCAAAGTTTGTAAAAGTTTTACCTTATCGAAGAAAGTTTGTTCTTTTTGGATGCTCCAAGAGGCACTGGCAATACTTATCTTTTAAAAGTACTATAAGCCCAAATCCGGAAAGATTAAGAAGGTGTTGCAGTAGCTTCATCTGTAATAGCTGCAACGCTACTTAGTGGGTGACGATAAGCACACACAGTTCTAAAACTACTATTGACCTTAGCTCTTGAGGAAATGCTAATATGTAACATTAGCAAAAGCAGTGAGCGCGGAAGAATGTTACAGCAGTGTAAGCTGTTTGGGATGAACGTACGATAAAAGAGCGATCCCACAAAAGAGCAATCGAAGCACTAGATCGTATTATAAAAGGTATAAGCAACCACGGTATCATGGGAAGGTTGGTGGTACTTTTAGCTGGTGACTTTAGACAGACCCACCCGGTTATTACTAGGGGTACGCCAGCACATGAAATAAATGCCTGTTTTAAAGCATCTGTATTATGGGTACACCTAAAATAGTTTTGTCTACCTACAAATATGCGAGTACAACTTGATTACACAATGATTCTCAAACATGGTAATATGCAGCTGCCTTTTAAAAATCGGAGAAGTAACGACATGATTACATTGAGACGTGAGTTCTGTCAATTTGTCGATCGTATAAATAGCAACTTTATGTGGCATGCTCACGTGTGTAAACCAGCAAAACCTTTGTTTTGGCAAAAGATGAATAAAAACTATAAACTTCATGCATAAAATTAAAATACTTAAATAAGCTATTTGCGGTTAAATACTGAAAATGCTGCGGAAAGTCACTATTCGCGGGCACAGCTAGTTTCTTATAAGAGAAAAAAGAGGTATTATTTAAATTGCCTACACAGACCATTATTTTTACACGGAGTTTAATTTACGAATGACATTTTCATTTGCCACTTAATGCGGAGAGAGTTATATTAACATAATAAAATAATTATGTAACGGAATTTCACCGTAACTTTTTTAAGCCTCACCTTTGTTGTATATATTCATTTAATTGCTTTAAGAATTAGTATATACGATAGCATATATCTGCCTTATAAATTAGAAAGAGTAATACGTCTACTTTAGGGAAAATGCTGACAGCCACCTTGAACCTTACAGCGGCACAGTAAACTGAAAACACGTTACGAATTGAACTTATTTCGACCAATGTAGAATCTAGTCACCTGGGTCAGGTTGTTCTTTTACGAACGATTAAAAATAGCTGTTACTTATTTTCGTGGTATTTATAATAATTACTATTAAAAAATATTATAATAATTTACATTATATTTGAGAATACTTAAAATCAACGGATCTGATTTCGGTAGAGCTATAAATGTTCTACTAGAAATAAAAAGATTATTATATCTCAAAATAGAAACGCAGCCTACGGCTTCACCTAAATTAGATACTATTTTATTTAAGTTGTTTTATAATCGCCTAACTTGTTTTTCTACTTTTCGGTTATTTTGCGCCATAGGCGGGTTTAAGTTTGTAATTTTTTAAATATTTGGTACGTTCTTAATTATATTAATGTTTAGTAAACAATATGTTTATTTTTAGAGAAGATTACAATGTTTTATACTGTTTAAAGCTAGTGTCTTTGCGAAATATCGTGAAAATAATTATTAAGAATAGATAAATAGCCAATGAAAACTTAGAATTTAAATTCAATATCCTCTCTCCTCCTTTTCTTTGTACGTCATGGCAATTTTTAAGTTCATTTGTTTAACACCGGTACTTGTTGACTTTGTTGTAATCAACGATGTAATGGATCAATAATATACTAATATTGTTTTGTGTTGAATTTGTATGGTGGTGATTAATTGCAGTCGTCAGTTGACTGTCTTATGTAAACATAGCCTTAGTGAGTAGGAGGTTACTGGAGGAATTGGCTGTTCTTAATATAGTTCAACGACCGATGATACTAAAATAATCAATCCTTGTGAATTCTCCCATTTTTCAACTGACAAATTTGAGAAATACACAAACATACACCAGCACACATTCACACAGAAGCGAATTGAGTGTTTTATTAATGTAGTAACTTACTTGTTTATGTTTATGTTGTTTAACATAATTTTTTTATAGACGAAAATGCATGCTAAGTTTCACTTCCAAATATATAAAAATATAAGACTGACCAAATAATATACACCTGGTCTGATAACACAAAAAGTCTAAATTTAGCAATTAATATGAAACTTTATATGTTGGTGAAATTGAAAGAAATAGTCGATAGATTGTTAATATGTTTTCTCACAAAGTTGCACTTTCAGCAATAGTGTTTTTTTGTAAACAATATTTTTATCTTGTTGGTCTCAGGGGAAGGGGTACTTCACAAACAATTCATATCTGTCTGGTCTACAGTGAAGCGTGACCGTGTTTAACTAATATTATATTTATAATAAAAGAAAAGACGTTGGTTGTGTCCTGTACCAAATGAGATATGGGGGTCAAGTTGATAACTGATCGAACAATTCTTTTTACGTTTATAATATTAGAATATGTCTACTAAAACATTTATTGCATAAAATTACCGGTAATTATATCGAAAGGTATGCGAATTAAACCAAGGCCTCCTTTATTAAGTAAAATGTTTTACAATCTTGAAAGGTTTCAGCTGATAGTCATACCAAAATATAAGAATAAAATCATAAATGTGAATAGCAGAAGCCTATGTATTTCAAGAACCACATCTAGACTTAGCGCATTACAAAATGAATATTTGGAATATTTCTATTAAGCTCAAAACCTTAGAATAAAGTAGCTTGCTTTGCACCTTGGTTGGATGAGTTAAAGTGATTTGGTTTTTGTATTCAATTTATTAATGTATCATGTACGTTACAATAATTGTCATACCAAAATTATTCTTAGGTAACATCACAGGCAACACAGATCATCATCGACCGTTTGGTGCAACGGTAACGTTGCACGTGCCTTTCGCACCGAAGGTCCTGGGTTCTAGTACCGGAACGGGCAGGTATTTGTGTGATGAATACCAGCACTTGTACCTGAGTCATGGTCATATATTTCCACAAATATTTAATATCGTATACGTATGTTTATCCGATAACCTAGTACAGTAATTGGTGTGAATGTGATAAATATTATTATTATTATACGATCATACATCGCAAACTACGTTACACAATTATGTTACGAATTTATACTAAAACTAAACTCCCTGTTCTAATACTAAAGGCGTAGGTAAAAAAGTGGTGCTGACTTTTCTTTTGGAAACATTTGGAAGACCATGATCATATATGTGTTGATGATTATAATTTTTTGTGATTTTAGTTTCATAGCTCCCATTTCTACTTTCGCTTTAGGAAATAATGTTCGCACCGTCGCGTCGTCGAGTGGATCATATAATTTTTACTGCCCTTTTGGTTTATTTCCTCTTTTATACTCTATAAAAATCATAAGTTTCCTTACTTCATAAACATCTTAACTTAACAAAAATATTTCATTTAATAAAACCATAAAGAAAATAAAATACCGTTCACGAGCATGACGAGTGGGCCATTCGTCACTTGGCTCAACAGTATTTTAGAGAGAACAACCCGTCTCACATGCCATTACTGCATTTATTTCTTTTCAGAGCATAACGTAGTCTAGCTGTTAGTAATGAGTTAACTCATTTTAAAATATTATACACTGCTGGCTTTAGGACACCAGATTTCAAAAGTCAACTGTATTAAAGTATTTTTACAGTATAAAATTACTTTTGTGGCGAATTAAATTTGTAAAAAGCAAAAATATTCATATATGTTGGCTCCTATAAAGGTAATACTGGAAGTTTTTTTGGGTATTGTTAGAAAAATCTCAAACTGATCGCAAGTTTTTGTTCGCTTATGGGCTTGTATCTTGTGTAAAATTGTCTGTTATGATCTTAGTGTATTATTGATCTGACTGTATTCAAACAAAATTTTGAAAAAGAAAGTAGTTGTTATTTATTTATATATAAAACATTATTATTGCTTTTTTATGACTAGAATAGCTTATTTTTCAAGCTTTTAATAATAACCCATTTTTATACTGCTTTGTCTTATATCTACCACGGTCTATGTTTTTAAATGTTATTTCAAACGAATTTAACTCTACATATTTTAGGGTTATATAATAAAACTGTACTGTTGTTCATCTTTCATCCACGTGAAATACTTATTGTATATCTCACTGATTGTTTACACTGTAAAACACCTATGTAGCGTAAAACAACACAAGTAAAATGGGTTTCATAATTAAAATTATATCCATCAAAGTCAAACAGATTTTAAGTAGAAATATATACAGAGGAACCTGGTATTATTACGTAAATCTTGAATTAGGGATACCTAACATAAGAAATAATGTGCGACAATTTAAATGCTATGAAACCCACTTAAATGTAATCATATTTCTCTGTCACATTGTTGAAGTGAATTTGGTCACAAGTCAGTTATAGTAAAAGCTCGAATAAGATAGTGGCATAACTACAAAACAGTTTACCGTACCTTACTGACTCGCATACCCAGCGCAATTCACACACAAAACAAGGCTTTAGAATAATCACTCCAAGCGTATCTTGGTCACCACAGTGTAGTTAATCCAGTTCACTGATATCACTGCCACAGCATGAAAGATCACTTGCTTTTTTAACTTTTGCTAAAACTGTCAAAGAGATTTTGATCTTTCATTTGTGTTTAAGCTTAAGGTACTTGTAACATTTGTAGCATTGTATTTGCGGCGCACACAGCAGCGCAGTTAGCGACTCGTGCGCTGCTCGGTCGTCGCGGCACTGCTCCCTCCTCTTGCCTCCTTAGAGTCCCCTTCGTGAGGTAAAATTGAGTGCTGCAGGTAGCGGTTTGTCTACGTAAGAAAGTTGTTTTAAAAACTTCACTTTATTACCAAACGTTACAATACGTTATGTTAATAACGTCTAAAGATATATTTGCCTAGTAGCCGTTGAATTAAGTTATTAAAGCACTTCTAAGATACTTTCTTGTTTGGCTTCTTAATTTGATAGTGAATAAATGAAAAGACGAAATGAATCCTAAAGTTGCATTGGAAGTAAATTACCTAAAATGTGATGATTCTTTACTATTTAGTAGTGTGGTTGTCTACGTGATTACATAAAACTACAATTATTCGGTGGTTGCTCCTCGCTCCGCTTAAGCGACCGCTTCCACTCGCACGTCGTATAGGCGTCCTTCTCCACTGCCAGCAGCTTCGTTCGGTCCGGATCTTAGAACCGACGACTTTCTACCCAAGAAATAGACAACGGGTGCCTTTACTATGCGTACGCGCACTAATATCACTCGACCGGAACGTTCGACACAGTGAAAATTTTATTAGAGATAAAATATATTTTGCGGCTATTGTGATTAATTGTTTTAGACACATATCAGTTACACACAAGCGATTATTAGTAGTAGTATATTAAGATGTAGTTCTTAGCTAAAGGTGAGTATCAATGATAAAGGTGGTGTTTTTACGAGATAGCACACGTAAAAGGGCTTCTTGAAGTTGTAAATAAATGATTTAAAAGTGCGCTTAATGATTAAAAATCTGTGATATCGTCTCAAATATTAATTTTAATGACATTCTGTAAAGGGAAATTTGATGTATTTAATAAGGGATAAGGATTAGCATTGTATTGTTTAAAATAGCTTCGTCTTGCTGACAGCTACGTCAACTTTTTGAAAATTTTTATTTTATAATATTTTGTTTAAAAATATTTTTACAAACTACTTTTTTCTACTTTATTCTGCTTTTTTCTGTATCAAATAATTGTTATTTCAGTTATATTATTTTAAAAATGTTGTTTTAGAATCTACTGAGCTGTAACACTTCATAAATACCAACCAAAGTACCAAACACATTATTTTTTAGGAACGTGTTAAACATAAATATTTTTACTGGGGGTATTCATATGATACAATCCGTTATAAATTGTTTTGAGTGAATTCGTAAGATTTACCCGGCGTTAGCTAAGTCAAGGCCCAAAAATATGCTTTTTACGACATCTTACCATCACCTACAAATCTTTTAAAATGCTCAGCCTTTCTGTGCTTAAATATGCATATATTGTGGACGTAAACCTTTAGATAGAAATTTTTTCGATTATCGTTTAAGCAGTATCAAAATCTCTTGCGTGGTTTAAAAGAGGTTAGTGGTGAAATAGAAAGACAAAAACAGCGACATTGCTTTATACTATTTCTAGACATGCGTGTGGAATGTTACGTTTTAAATTAATATTATTTAAATAAGTGTCTTAGAATTACTAATATATTAACAAAAATAAGTTTGTTTTGAAGTAATTAAGTATTAAAAAAATTAAATGATGGTCAAGCTGTCACAAATTTTAGACCGTTTTACAATTTAAAAATTATAAAGATCCATAGTAGTGGTTTTGGTATCGAGATATCCATGGATCTCTACTCAATCGATTTTAATGGCCCAATTCACACAGAGTGTTTTGCTTGCTTTTTAATGAGCGCCTTCGATGAGAGATAACTTATAGATATCTTTGCTTTTTTGTTTGCGTAATCGAAGTTACTATACTTAACCTGGCCTTTTTCTCGTTCGACCGTAGATAGACCGGAAGGTGATTAATTTTTTTGCTTTTATTCTCTATGGAGACAATAATTATAATGGCTTAAAGGCTTGACCAATGCGCTTTTGCTTTAATACTATGAAATAAACACCTCGCAATGTGTACAATGTGCTGCATGTTAAAGTGTGTACTCACTTAAATGTTGGAATGAAAATACAATTTTTATAACAAATTATGTAAAATCGGATTACTCGATTATAATGAAAAGGTGGTTTGCATGTTGTGTTTCAATTTTTTTTTTACTGGCTTTGGATTTATTAAAACTGTTTGTAAAAGTTGATGATTGTGAATATTACAATTTATTCGAAAACAACTAACTAATTATCTGTGAGTAAAACGGCTGGAGGAAACAATAATAAACAATAAACAACATTTGGTTCGTAATCGTACCAGAATATTTAAATCTTACCTCTGGCTCCAATAGGAAAAAATCAAGCTGTAAATACAACGTCTTTCAGATTTGGTAAGATTAATCTACGAGTAGTTACAATAACGAGTACCAACTCTTAGTTTGATAGGTGTGCTAAAATAAAAAAACGGTTTCGGCTATTTATCAAAATTATTCGCGAATAGTCCTTTAATTATAGTCTTCTATAAAGTACTCTCAGTAAATAATGGGGTTGTTAAATTAAATGACTCTCCTACATCTACTACATTGACTAATTATTCAATGACTTGTAACTGTAAATGTAATTAATTCAGTATTTATTTAAGTTTATTTAGAACAAGTCTACTATTAATATATAATAAAGGCATTTCATAGTAAATAACATTGATGTAATCGGTTTTATTTTTGATGTGAGACCACAGCGCGCGTTGCTGTCTTATGTATGGAAACACGGGTAGCATCGAATAGAAGTTTTTTCTTCATTTGTTTGGGATATATTTAAATATGACTCAACCCGACATCCCAGCAATATAGCATTATACGTAGATAAGCCATAACTAATATTCGGATTTAACGTCATTTGGCTTTGATGACGGCGGTGATCAAATGATATCGTAAATAGCATATTGCCGAAATAATATGAATAATCTAAATACATGCGATTTATTTTAGAAATAAAGATACTTGGCAACATTGTGTCTTCACAAATTACATAAACAAAAATAAAATGACGTAGTTTTTTTGACTGAGGGTTTAACTGAGTTTTTGACTGGGTTTGATTCCCGTGTATAGTAAACGATATGATAGAAATATGTAATATAGTTCTAAGAGACATGACTGCCTTTGTACGAAAAAAAAAATACACACCATTTTGCGTATTTTTTTTTGCGTATTGTATGCGACGTAATAAATCTTGTCGAATGCAAGACATTTAGGGAATTATTACACTGGTGTATTCTATTGCATGACTTTACGAATGGTTTTTAGTTAATTAAAATAAAGTTAGGTTACTTTCTTTATTTTTTTTTGTTAATATATTCCCTTATATATAAGGAATTATTTTCAAATACAAAAAATGTGTAATATGCATACATCAGAAAAATTTGAGTACAAACACACATGCGTTAGCGCTTTTAATACGAATACAACTCTTAAATCGAGTCAGTTATGTTTTCGCAAACGACATTACTGTACTTTTGATTCTGTTGAAAATAATGACTTTTGTATTTCGAGAACAGATTGAGGTAGATGGGAGCAGGCCATTACCAAAGCAGATAATAGTCTTTAATATAAAATAGATGAGTCGGCCACGCGTTTCTGGTTTACTATAAATTAAAATGAAACCTATCCTGTCCTAAGTCGGGGCAAATCCAGCGAATTAATTGTTGGTATAACCCGTCCACGCGTTGCTATGGTAACGTTAATTGCTGGTATAACCCGGCCACGCGTTGCTGGTATGGTAACAAACATAAAGTCCTTCTTTTATATAGTAGAGATAAATACCTGAGTGACAGCACATTTTGTGTATTTAGACGGTTCTATGTTTAGGAAAGTCAATTTAGAAGGTATTTTTTCCTGGAATGGAGTGGACTTTGGGTATAAATACCAATTTAGACCCTTTTCCCAAAAAATACATTAGCTTATTACTAGGTATATGAGTTTCATCTAAAGCGGTAAAATTGTTCAAATTTCAAATAGTTTTATTAGTTGGCCAATTTGCTGCATCCAAGTTATGACATTTGTTGTAAAGTTGTTGCCTTAGATATGTTCTATGTCTCAAGCGTGTAATAGAATATGTATTTGTTTTTCTTTCACTTAAATGTTCACCTTGATGAAGGCGCCTTATCGATTTAGCGGTGACCACGCTTCACTGCGCGTCTTTACTATCGGCCTACTGGTTAACTTAATGGTGGACACAACTTGGGAATAAAGGACTCTTCTGCATTAGGATTAGATTGCATTTCAAATGAACCTTGTTCACGTTTCTTGTGCCTATTTCGGCAATTCCATTGTCTTTTATAAGACATCTTCTGTACGAATTAAAGATCCGTGTTTGTACAAAGTGTGTTTCTAAATATGTGGTAGCTACTTTTTAAACTTCATTACAATATCGTATAAATTAATTTAAGTAATATTTTTCATAGCTACGTAGCTAATAACCATTGTTATTGTATTAATTATTATGTATGGATAATTAATTCACTTCGTTAAGTAGTTTAATTAAAATTTTAATATTACATGTCTTTAATAACAAACTGTTCATATACATCAGTTTCCTCGCGCTATGCGAAGCGAATTGCTTTAACATATTTTTAAATAGAACTTTGATACTTAAGTAATGTCATCGAAAAAGTAAATAAATGCGAGTTTGTTGGAATAAAATCTAGTGAAAAGACTCGTTGCTAGAAATGTGTTGTGTAGGTATAACTTATGTTAGAATGAAAGTGTACTTAAAGTAATCTTGTGATGTAGTTATGAGTTGCTTTATGATAGCGGTTAAAACCAGTAGTTTTCATGGAACATTTATCAATTGGTATTGCTGTGGATATGCATTATAGTCGAACGAATTTATTTATTAAATAAAACGGTGTTACTGTGTCTCGCTCTCATCTCGTACGTCTGAGTATATAGGGTTCCTGACAGGGTGATAAATATTCAACAACATAATTCGATATATTTCTATATTTGTAATCAGTAATCACAGATTCTTACTTCTTGCATTATGAATAGCAAGGGACAAGATAGAATACATTTAGTGCATGCTTTGCATTACAATACCTAAATTAATACATATAATTATTAATAACCTAGCTACTAGAGACACACGAATAAAAATATTGCATTCAACTGCAAAATTATTAACAGATTATTTAATTATTTACATATAATTGACTTAAATGTTTTAACATAAACTAAAATAAAATTAGAAACTGTTTGATATGTTAAGTACAGTCACAATATTTATATACCAATTTTATTCGAGCAGTATTGATAATAGATTTATTATTTGAAAACTTTAAAAAACATAAATGTAGTATAAATAAGGGTATCTCTTTACTATGTAAATCAGTCGTGTTCATTATTATGACTAGGAAACACCATCCTTAAAGAACTATTCTTCGGCAACAGTTCGTTGTGACCTGTATGCGGATTAAGATGCGAGTACCTTTGTTATCAACCTATGAGCCACTGAAACTGTCAAATCATTCATCCATAATTGCAAAAGTAACAATTTCATTGTTTTCAAACAAGAATTGTTAGCAACGGAGTTATCAAATAAGCATGCTTTTAATCTTTGATTATTTGTCGTTGACAGAAAACGCGCGTATGGCGGCGTTGTCTAAGAGCATAAGACATTGTAATAAGATAGGCAAATTAAGATTCGATATAAATCAAGTTTATAATCCTTGCATTTATTAAAAGTTTGATTATAGGTATGTTTTAGATTTTAAAATGTTACATACGAAATTGCAGCTGAAATCGAAAAATACTCATTATCCAACCTGAATATGAATAATATAGGTAAAGGTTTATTAAGAAACGTATCAAGGAAATGATTTCGTAATACATTTGGTATGTGATTGACGTCGAGTAGAGCGGTGAAAAGTTAGAAAGCCTCCCCCAAAATAATATTAATTATTGATACTAAATATTACATTGCATTTCATATCAAAAGTGTTAATAGAAAGGCAAATAGGGATAGGATTATGTTGGAATTTGTGTACATAAAACTTAGCGGAAATAGTTGTTCTTTCTGATCATCGGATCCAGTTACACATAGATTTTGTGCTAAGAATGTCCTCAACTATATTTACAAGAGATCATTTACTACAGTGCCACTTCGTCTTTTATGAGAGATCATATTAATTTTAGTGACTATATGCTTGTTGTTAAGTAATACCTACTCATAATATATGTTCATCAATTATCTTGTTTTTTGGTGTTTATCGTGTCGTATACTTTCTTTAGTAATACGAACATTCTTCGTAATGAGTGTTGAAGTAAAATGATAGTTTTTTAATTAACTTGTACCATTGACAGCGTATGAGCAAATTTAATCTTCTTTTGTGGAGTAGCAGTATTAATTCATGATATGTGAATAGAGTTTTTAATTTTCATTTTACAATTTATTCGGATATGAATTTGAGCTCGTATAATTGGAGCACACGATCATGTAAATAAATTTTCATTTAATTGCAAAACCAACTCATACTAAGGAAAGGTAGATAGACCATTTCAACAGTCAACAATTTGATCGACCTTGTCACAAGAACATATTTCACTTGGAACGTTAATTTAATAAAGACGAAACTTGTCATATTGCGTAAACATATAGATATAGTTGTTTTAAAATGAAAGATTTAAAAAAGGTTTACGGCTTATCAAGGATTTAATAAACGTGAGGTTTTTTTTTATTATTAAGAATGGGTTCGCTCTTGATCCCAATCAAGCCCGGGGGCAAAGACAGAATCCACGATGGAACGAGCTAATCCAGAAGGTGCCTATTCACCCTGGCCCTGAAAACAGACGGGTTATATGTATTCGGAAATACAGACGCAGGGAGAGAGTTCCACTCCCTTGCTGTGCGCATTATAAAAGAATTCGAGAAGCGCTTGGTGCGACAGGCAGGAATAGCGACCAAGAAAGGGTGGTAGCCCGCAGTGCGTCTGGATGTCCGATGGAAGAAAGGAGATGGCGGTATGAGTATATGTAGCTCTCCAAAATACAATCTGTAGAAGACCGACAGACAGGCAACTTTGCGGCGGTGAGCTTAGGTGTGAAGCTTGCTCTTCGCCAATTTGTTGTCACTTATGAGCCTTTCAGCTCTGCGCTGAATCGTGTCCAGTGCAGCAAGTTGGTATTTTGCTGAGCCATCCCAGAGGTGGCTGCAATATTCCATCCAAGATCGGACTTGAGCTTTATAGAGAGAAGAAAGCTGTCCCGGCGTGAAATATCGCTTGACCTTATTTAGGACGCCCAGCTTTTTAGCTGCAGTCTGAGCCGTGGACTCGATGTTGGCGCCGAAGTTGAGATCTGACGACAACTCCATGCCTAGAAGCTCTAGGCTGTCGGTCATAGGTACAGATGTACCTCGGAAAGTAGGAGTGAGGTTGAAAGAACTCCTTTTTGCAGTGAAAATACACGCTTGCGTTTTGGAGGCGTTGAAATGGACGAGGTTACTTTCACCCCACTGGGAAACGTGGCTCAACCGTGGTTTTGCGATGTTTTTCAAATCAGCATTTATTTTGCTCACATTAGTTTTAACTATTAATTCCATTATAACTTCTGTTATATACGAAAACTTTAGCTGGTGCAAAATATGACTTGCAGTTATTAACGTGATAGGTCTTCTGCCCATATATATTACCACCGGTGAATATAGAAACAATGTGGCATTTGCAGAAGCACTATAATAATTTATGAATGTGAGATGAAATATAACGTGTTAGTTAGGAAATCAATTAGTAGTATTAGTTGACTTTGAAGCAGTTTTATCTTATTTCTCATAAAACAGACGAAGAGCAGGCATGAAATACTATTCGAGATAATGGCTGGATATTATTACTTAAATATACCACGCATTTATTTAAACTTAAGTAAGTATTATAAATAATATATAGTTCACTTCTATTATCTGGAGGTACAATACTATATTCATTTTTAATATATTTTTTTAAAACACTTTTAACAAAGTAACATACAAAGTTGCAGCGAATGTTGATGCTTTGTGACACTACAGATAATTAAATATGCGTAATGAGAGCCAACCCAAAATTAAGTTTTACACAATTATTGTGACAAGAACCGAACTAGATATTTGTTGAGACGTATTGCATTGAAAAAAATATTTTATTTCAATGATATAATAGATTAAACATGGCGCGGTATTATTATAGTAATCTGAAATCCTGTCTATATCGAGTAAGTATTTCCTTGCACAATGTTCAACTATAACACAGTGTCTGACCCTAAACATACATCTCCTGAGTATTCAATGTTGTACCCGTCCGGTGGCACTGGAACTTGGTGGGGAGCGTACACTTCGAATTCCAACTCTGAAATAAAAATAATATATCAGAAAAACTTTAGAAAAAAATATGCTTTCTTCGGTGTAGGTTATTAGACTTATCCAGAATATTGGCAACTTTTTTGTTTGCGACAAATTAGGATTGTTAAATGTTGTAGAAACTCTTTGTTTATACATTATGGTTAATGAAAACTAAAGTACTTTTAAAACCTTACTTCAAAATATACTGTCATACGTTCACAATCTCGCTCTATTTTATTTATTACATACAACACGTTATCAGCACGAAGATAGAGTTTTAATGAGTGGAAAGTAATTTTGGGAGTCAGATTTACCGGATTGTTGTGAATTTACATAAATTTTCGACTTAAAAGTGAAAAATTTTCTGATATATAAAAACAAAAGATGTCAACGGGCGATCTCAACAATATGGGTAAAAATGGATTGAATTCGAGTCTACGATCTCTTGCAGGGATATTTTTCAAAGGTAGACAAGATTATACTATTTGGAAATTCAAAATGAAAATGTACTTTGTACATGAAGGTTTGTTGAAATGTATAATAGGTTATCCTGATGGAGATTCTACTACCTCTAATATTAAAGAAAGGGAAGACGAAATTACCCTAGCCAAAATTTGCTTGACATTGGATGGACCAGCCATAACGCACGTAAGGATTACAGTTCCTTACAGCGCCAAGGAAGCCTGGAGCACTTTAGCTGCTGCTTACGAGGATAAGTCCATGGGTCGTCGTTTGGCGCTGGAACGTAAGCTGTATAGGTACAATCTCAGTGAGTTTAGTAGTATGGAGATGTACATTGAAGCAGTGATGTCCACAGCTCAAGATTTGGGAGACATAGGGAAGGTAATAGAGGACGCCTCTCTAGCGGCTATATTACTAGGAGGACTGACGTCACGCTTTGATCCCTTAATAATGGCACTAGAAAATTCAACAGTGCAGATTTCTAGCAAGCTGGTGAAAAGCAAACTATTAACAGAATTTTCGCGATCTACTGATAATGAACCAATTAAATCGAATCTTGGTTTATGTGTTCAGGAAAAGAATCCTAAACGAAAACGGGAAATAGTCTGTTACCGCTGTAAGGAGCCTGGACATAAGAGACCGGACTGTCCCCTTAACAGAAAGTCCAAAAATGTTGGCCCGAAGAAAGAAAACACCCTATCTAGTCTGTTTGGCGCATTCAAAGTGGGTACCGAGGCGTTCAAAGATAAATGGTGGGTAGATTCTGGAGCAAGTGCTCATATGTCTGGAAGGTCAGATTGGATGGAGAATATACAAGAGTTCTCTACTGGGCAAGTCACAATTGCTAACGGAGATGTCTTGACAAGTGCTGGCATTGGCAGTGTTTCTATTAATAATAATTTTAAATCCGAATGTTCTAATAGTATCAAAAATATATCAAATGTAGTTTTTATACCAAATTTAAATACTAATTTGATTTCTATAAAGAAGGCTGTAGATAATGGATTTTGTGTTGTTTTTGATAAGAAAGGTTGTATATTTTATAATTTATCTTTTTCTTGTACAGGTGATGCAGTGCTACATGGTTCGTGTTGTGGTGGATTGTATAGTTTGGATTGTACGGTTAGTCTACCTAAAACCTTATCAGCGTTTAAAGTACATAGTGATGTATCGAGCTATCGACTATGGCATAAACGGCTTGGTCACTTGTGCCGTATAGGGTTACAAGAACTTAACAGAAGTAATCTAGGCGTTCAGTACACCGAAGTTGATAAAGAGCCCTGCATAGCTTGTGTAGAGGGTAAGCAGGCCAGAAAACCATTCAAGAAAATAACATATAAGAAAGCAACTTCTAAATTAGAACTAGTGCATTCGGATTTATGCGGACCAATGTCGGATAATTCTTTTCAAGGAAATAAATATGTTTTGACTTTTATTGATGATTTTAGCCGTTTTATTTTTATATATTTTATTTCTTCTAAAAATGACGTTAAGAATAAGTTTTGTGTTTTTAAGGCTATGGTTGAAAGAGAGACAGGCTTAAAGGTAAAAGCGTTGCGTACAGACAACGGAACAGAGTACGTTAACAAAGAATTTACTGATTACCTGGAGGAGGAAGGTATCTAACACCAGACAACCGTTCCTTTCAGTCCTCAACAAAACGGAGTTTCTGAGAGGACTAACAGGTCGGTAGTAGAGAAGACGCGTTGTACGCTCTCTGATTGTTCTCTCTCAAAGGGCTATTGGCAAGACGCTGTGGAGACAGCGGTTTATTTAAAAAATCGATGTCCACATCGAGCTCTCAATGGTAAAACGCCCTTTGAAGCATGGCATGGCGAGAAACCAGACTTAAGTCATTTGAAAGTTTTTGGGTGTCGCGCCATGGTTAAGGTTCCAGATAACTACAGAAGGAAATTGGACATTAAGGCGACAGAACACATTTTCGTTGGATATTCAAAAAATCCACAGAGCTACTACTTTCGTGAAGCAGATTGTCCAAGGAGGTTGATAAAAGGAAGAGATGTGGTTTTCTTCGAAAATTCTTTTTCTAATTTGAAGGTTCAACAAAAGGAATCGATCCCTTCTACTTCTTGTGGAGATATTATTTTTGATTCAGTACCCAATCAAGTGTGCAGTTTATACAGGCGAAGTGAAAATACTGAGCAAGGCACTGACGCTGGTGCTAGTGAGCCGGAACTAGAAGCACAGCAAACTCACAGCGCAGACGGGACTTTTGATGTTGAAGATACGTGTACTCAAAGTACAGAAATTACAGAAGAAAGATATCCACTCAGAAATAGAATAACCAAACGTTTTGATACTAATCTTATTTGTAATGCAGTTACGTATGACTCCGACGAACCTGAAAGCTACGCAGTTGCTATGAAGTCGGAAGAGAGTGCAAACTGGCAGTTAGCGATGGATGACGAGTATAAATCGCTAATGAAAAATAAAACTTGGACGTTAGTTGATAAACAAGATAAGAAGATTATTCAATGCAAGTGGGTATACAAATTGAAAAAGGATGCTCAAGGTCAAGTTGCCAAGTACAAGGCAAGGCTAGTAGCCAAAGGCTTCAGCCAGACGGCGGGCATTGACTACTATGAAACCTTCTCTCCGGTAGTGCGTAATTCGTCCTTGCGAACACTGATAGCTTTGGCGGCAGAAATGGAGTTGAATATACATCACTTAGATGTAGATACTGCGTTTCTCAATGGAGACTTATTGGAGGAAGTTTACATGCAGCAGCCTCCGGGTTTTGTTGAGACAGGTGCAGGAGATAAAGTCTGTTTATTAAAGAAATCATTCTACGGCTTAAAACAGGCTGCTCGTGCATGGAATATTAAATTAAATCAAACTTTATCAAATATTGGTTTTGTCAAAACCTCTGCAGAACCATGCATCTATACGAAAAAGTTTGGTGATGAAACTGTTATTATCAGTGTCTATGTTGATGACATTTTGGTATTATTTAAAAGGAAAAAGACTTTTGACACTGTCAAAAATTCTCTAAGTAAATTTTTCTCATTAAAAGATTTGGGAAAACTTGAATATTGTTTAGGTCTTAATGTAAAACGTTCGGAGGAAAAGATTTATGTTAGTCAAACGACATATATTAAATCAGTTTTAAAACGTTTTAACATGGAGAATTGCAAAGAAATGTCAACACCTTTAGTAAACAATAAGCTGGAAAAGGGTAAGGAAACATGCAATTATCCTTACCAGAATTTAATAGGCTGCCTTATGTATCTAGCTGTGAATACCAGGCCAGACGTCGCTTATGCCGTAAGCTATTTAAGTCAATTTAATACTTGTTTTGACAAAAGGCATTGGTTGGCCGCAAAAAGGGTATTACAATATTTAAAAGGAACTCAAAACTACTGTATTACTTACAGGAAGACGGGTGACTATTTGTGTGGTTATACGGATGCAGATTGGGCAAACTGTATTAGTGACAGGAGGTCGTACACTGGTTACTACTAAGAAACGCATATCCCTGGATTCTGGAATAGTACGGCGATGTATTTATCAAAAAAAATTTATTCACAAAATAAGCATCTCAAAAGAATACATTTTAAAAATTAGGCTAATTTAAAGCCTCTTTTAAAGGCTTTTTAGGGAAATATTGGAACTGAATTTATTCAGTTAATCGCAAGCAGTAAACTGTTTTGGTTCTAACGTGTCATTTAAAATTCGTCTAATCCTCTCAAAGAAATAATTGATGCTTTTAATCACTTAATCGCGTCATAGTAAGTTAGTTCAAAGCAATTTAACTTATGCAATTGTATTAAGAATGTTAACTGTCAGTAAATGCAAGTGAATAAAAATATGTGAGGTGTTAGTAAATAAATAAAAAAATAAAGCCAAATGTTAGTTTCTCAACGATAAACTTTAAGAATTGTGATTTATGCGTGCATTAAAAACTTTCATTTAAAATTAAGTATGTGCCTTTGAGTATAAGAAAAAAAATGAAAGGTGAGGTGTTATGGAACAGAAACATGACCTAAGTATAATAAGGAAAAAAACTCTTAAGAGCCATCAGGTCGTTATCAGACAGAGGTTGTCTTGACAGATTAAAAAAAATGGGTATGATCATTCTAAGAATTTAAGAAAACATTTAAGAATACATATATAATATAATACATATTAAGGTTTTTCAAAAGGTTTACCTAAACAAAATAACAATAGTTTCTGAAAAATAATATTTGCGTCTTTACAGATTCATTCCATTTATCAAAATACTTAAGATTCAGATAAAAATCAACTTATTCCCATGATATTTAATTGATGTATATATTTCATTGATAAGACATTTGTCTCAATTTAGTAAATAGTATTTTTTTTGTTGAAGTAATCAAAACAAAACAAAAAGATAAAGAATCTTTATATCTTTCCCTAAAAATCTTCAGAACATTATAAATATTTACAAATAGTCAAAGCGGTTCATAGTCAAATGGATACGGCATCAATATAAATGGCGAGTACTTAACACACCTTCTGTTTGTCGATAATGTAGTTCTTATGGCTGAGACCTTCCAAACCCTGAACACAATGATAAAATATCTTAGTATTATTTCCCAAAGAGAGGGCCTTAAGATAAACATGGATAAGGCAAAAATAATGTTTGATGCCCATGTTGTTACAGTCCACTGTTTAATAAAGGCCCCCTGTTTATAACGCAATAAGGAGAAGCTGTTAGCTATTTGCAGTCATCGGTTTTCAGCAACCTTCACCAGGTTATCTGTCTATGCAACGTGGCCGCCACTCCAAAACTTTCTTCTCCAAAGCCATCAGTTCTGCGAGCGATCTGGCCTGCCCATATCTGCCTTATTTATTTAACTTATATATTTAGTTCTCTCAATTTTATCATGCAAGGAAACATTGAGCTTAGCCATAGCCTACTGGGTGACTCTATGCTTGTGTATATATGTCATTACTGTCAACAAACACTGCTTGAAGACCATGATCTGCAGATTCTGGATGATTTGAGACGAGAAAGTATCGTACAACTACCCGAATACTGCCCAGGTAAGTTGGATTCGTCGTACAACCTATTTGTCGAAATTGGATTTACCTAAGAGGGCCATTTATACAACTTGGAAGGTATTGTTCCCAACAGTACCGTGTGGGTGCGACATGGACATTAGATATGACATGTTAAATTAAAATCGAGAAAAAACTAAAATTGCTCAATCTCGAAGTTGAAATGGCAGTGGGCGGAACGTATAGCAAGAAGAAACCATGGCCGTTGAGGGAGAAACGTTCGCGACCGTGAACCGTGACCGGACGCTTTTAGTTAGGTCCCGTACAAAATGGACTGACGATTTGGTCGACGTCGCAAGAAACCGTTGGGTGCGGATAACGCAAGATCGATCATTTCGTAGATCCTTGTAGGAAGCCTAAGCCCATCCTCAAGTTCTGCCTTGTGGCAGCTGTGATATTGATGACGAAACGGTACTATCGCGTTAGAGAAAAGATTTTAAATACTGTTTTTGCAGTAGTAAGATTTATAATATAAATATTGGCTCAAACGCAATGGTAATGATTTGCAATTTACAACTTGCAATTCCGTCTTCTGAAACTGAATTGAAGTATCACTTTACAAGATACTGTTGGTATTTTTATTCTCTAGGAAACTGCCATTAGTCACCGTTTTGCTTTTTGCTTTTTAGATCTTAAACTCTGACTTTTTCAGCTTTTTTCAAATAATAACGAAGAAAAATATAAAAAAACGTGATTTATACTTGGAATTTATTTCATGAGAATGAAATAATACACATTTTTTTTATGGCCGACAGCTTGGAGAGGCGCATTATGTTAAATTAAACTATATAAAGACTAAGCTATATTACGAAATCGGTTGCAAAGATTAACTTCCTTTTTATGATAAGTCTTGTTTAAAAATGTGTGAAATAATCAAAACAATTTAGGATATTTTGTAGTTTATATAGGCAAGTTTGAATTCTCTGAACCATTTAGTATGGCAGTCACAGATTTTACCTAATAAAGTCATGAATCCAGAGTGGGTTGAACGAGTGAGCGAGTGAACGAGCGACAGAGCAAAATTAGTTTCAGGCGTGTGATGGTTTTATGAGAAGTGTTTATGAGCATAAGTATTTTCAATCTCTTATAATCAGAGGTTATCGGGTAAATACTTAAATTAATTAAAATTCTAAGTAATTAAATAACAATGACTTAAAACGACATCTATCTACGTAACCTGAAATTAGTAATTTTATGTTAAAATAATTAGGTTTTCATGATCTATATTTTAGATTCATTGTTTTTATCCGTATGTACGGATCGGTGTTAAAATAACCACAGCTTTTCTTTATATAGTCATAAGAGTTGTATTTTCCCTCTGTTTATAATTAAATAAATACTGGATTATCTCTGTAACTTTTAATATGTCATATACAACATTCGAATATCTACAATGGTATATTATACCTAAAAAAGCTTTTGTTCTCATTGCCAACTCCGACCATCTTTACCCGTGTATGCTGTAAGAAAATGAAAAACTATAAAAAAATTTTTAAACTTAACAGTAAAGTCTGTGAATATTTTGGACAGCAGTTGCTATTGATTTTTGCGATAATTAATCTTAATGTAGGTAAAAATTAACTCAATTTGATACGATAATACGTATTGCCATTATCATGAATGATAGAAACTTTTTAAGTCTGAGATAATAATCATGATTATGTTTGCTACAAGTGTAGATGATCGAAGTATGAATATAATAGGTGCTAAGCTCCAAAAGGTGCATAGCCCAAGAGCTGATTGGGCAATGGTTTCCATTGTCATACGCTTCGCAGCTAAGATGCAGCCCAGTAGAGGCGTTGCTTCACTGACCAATTTTAAATTGTCTGTTTGCACAAGAGACTCGATTCGGTCTTTCGGGTAAAGCCGATAAAACTGTTTCAACCGAAAACCGAAATATTTTTCAATAAGTTTACTGGTTTGGCTAGCCCTATATCGAAATTTTTAATTGGAAGGAGGTGGAAGGATGTCCTACTTTTAACTTACTCTATAAACTTTATTATCCTACTCACAGATATCAAAATTAAGTGTGAAAGAAAATTCGGCTACTGGTTAAGTGAATAATATCATTTTACTAATTTATCATTAGGACAAAATTTTTCCCTATTGATTTATTATTTTTATTTTACTTATTTTTATAGAAATTTGTTAGAGAAGTTTCTAGGAAATTTCAATTATGCAAATGTAATTTGGCTGATGCACAAAGGGATGAGTGTAAGTTTTTATATGTGCAAATGTTACTACTGTATGTAACGAAAGTAAGTTTTGAATTTTAAAAAAATAACAAAATGCCTAATTGATCTTACGCATATTTTTTCATTTACGTGTTAATATTATTAATATTAAATAAAATGAAAAAATAAAATTGCATACTTAAAATTAACAGTATTTTTTTAAACCGTGACTGTGGTTTTTCCACTTGTTTTGTATTTTAACCAGTTGTAAGTAAGAAGCTTCGTATTTTTATTGCATAGATACATGAAATTGGATGGGCATTGAAATGGACCTCGCTTTCACCTCAGCTCCTTCATCAAGATTACTAAAACATATTTTACAACACATTTCTTAACTGTCAAAAATATCAGTGATTAAATTATATCCTTGATAATTAGGTAGGTGGATTTAATTTTATTACGGGAAGCTGTTTAAAATGGGGCAGTGAAGGAACTTTAAATTATTTAAGGTGCGTCGTCTCACATTTT
The DNA here is from genome assembly GCA_927399485.1 of Calamotropha paludella. NCBI lineage: Eukaryota > Metazoa > Arthropoda > Insecta > Lepidoptera > Crambidae > Calamotropha > Calamotropha paludella. Next base: position 21,899,207 of record OV656803.1, on the reverse strand, counting down.
GACAGGTCGCATGCTGATGAACATTGATCGTGGTGGCCGCCGGACGATCTTCTCGTGTGACGTCGGGCTCGCGATGAAATAAACCTTAAATTCATTTGCAGTGTTAAATCCTCTGATAGAAGCAGATTAGACTCCGTACCTCATTATTGACGGATTCTAAATATTTCATTTCTTTCTTGTTCTAAAACTTAATGAAATCAGAGTTTGTAGGAAGTAATTTCATCTGGTAAAAAAATAATATTATGTATTCGTTTGATGAAATGTTTTATGGTGGTTTCCAGATAAAGTAGCTTTTTAATTAAACCAAAGACAAACATAACTGAAAACATATTTAAATTTTTTGAAATTCGTTAAAGTACAAGTTACTAATCCAAGCAAGACAACAATACAATTCTATTTACAAATCTAAAGAAAATCTTTTCTAAGCATGTACCTAGTAAGGTTACAATGAATTAATTGGTTAATTTAGTGTCTTTGCTCAACAATTGAAAAGCCACTAAATTTTTTCACATGTTATGAAAGTAAAGGAAGAATTACCGTCCGGCCGGTGCCTGTCCTCATCTGCATTGTTTCTGGGCTTCCGCCACAGAAGTCTGCAGCACAGACAAAATCCAATGCAGGCGGCAAGCACGGCGGCAGCGGACGAGGTAACGAACACGAAAGATCCCCAGGAGAAGCCAGATCGGGAGCTAGAAGCAGGAGCTGTAAGGAGAGACATTATGTGATATATATTCCTTAAAAATATAAACATGAGATAATGATTAACAAAGGTAAAATGTGTGTAGGTAGCATTAAAACGTCGTCAGAATTAATTAAAATAATTAATCGGATTTCAGCGTCCCCGATCTCAAAGACAAGGACTTAATTAAATTAACCAATCTCAAAATTATTATTTCATGTGGCATTTTTAATATGTTTAATTCCATTAAGTGGTAATTGTATTTGCTTTTGATTTGCCAAGAAGAATATGTTTGTGTGCTTTTTTAAATTTTCATATAGGTATTATACCTCTCAGAAATACAATTTATGTTTTATTAAATACCATTACATGATATGGCTGTCTAATTGTTTGTGAAACAAATTACAGTATTTACAGCGTCATATTATATAACCATATAATTGGAACAAAAGTTACTTCGAACAACATGTATTGATCTAATATTGAATCGATCTATTGCCTACTACCAAACAATACATTCGAACCAACGTATTTCTTCGAGCAAAACAAAAAAGGGTACAAGTGTATGAATGTTTGCCAATTTCATTAGTGGTGGAAGTCTAGAAGTATTTTCAAACCCAAATAAGAATATAAATGTTATAATAACGTCTTAAATAAGAGTGATCCAGAACCTCCTTTGTATATGTATAACTCATTCTATGGTTTATAACCTACATTTTACATATTATCAAAAACATTTTGTACCAGAAAGTAGCACCTAAAAAATTATATTATAACTCTTCTTGGGAAAAATGTTGACGTATCATAATTAACATCACACTGGGTTTAAAAGTAATACAATAACTAAATTTAACCTACTAAGGGATGATTAATAATACACCGAGAGACGTTTTAATTGCGAAGCTTTTGTGAAGAAAGTGTAACGCGTTGTCTCCATACTTTCACGGTGGGTTGATGTCTGTGCACAGAAAGACCATAAACTCACCTGAACTAGAAAAGTTTATGGAGTTGAGATCAACACCAGTTTTCAAGCTTCGGCCTCTAGTGTTACTTGAATAGACGGTTGCTGTGACGTTTTGATTCAGCGAGGGTATGGAGAAGTTGCCGCAAGGATCTGATGTATTATGGACCACCACGCCTTCAGGTGTGAGAACTTCAAGATGGACTGTTTGGGTTCGACCACCGTCCCAGCCTAGTTGTAAAAGTTTGGAACTTCACGTTAAGGGTACCATGGAGGAAATTAGTAAATCAGACAAATGTTTTTTCTACATTATTAGGTCATACTTGTTTAATTATATTTTTCTAATTGATTATTTTTTCCCGGCTGCTTGTTATGTACTGCGCAGTTATTTAACATAAAACACATAGGTAGTTATAAGATATAAAATACGTGTGTAAAAAACAACCACGCCTCCGAGCCCTCAGATGGGATTCGAACCCACATAATTATAGCTGGTTCCATCTTAATTGATTGTTTAATATTTGTAAAAATATTACTTTCAATGTTGAAGGTAGTTAGCGTTCAACATTGGTGGAACGATACTAGCTCATAGTAGAATTGGAATACGTTTGTAAAATTCGACACGTTTGCCAGCGTCTCGGTAGCTCAGCGGTCAGAGCAGTCGCCCGGATTGCGAAAGGTCGTGGGTTCAAATCCCATCTGAGGGCTCGGAGGCGTGGTTGTTTTTTACACACGTATTTTATATCTTATAGAAATATTGCATTGTGAATGCAAAAAAATTAAATAAAAACATAATTATAGCTGGTTCCATCTTAATTGATTGTTTAATATTTGTAAAAATATTACTTTCAATGTTGAAGGTAGTTAGCGTTCAACATTGGTGGAACGATACTAGCTCATAGTAGAATTGGAATACGTTTGTAAAATTCGACACGTTTGCCAGCGTCTCGGTAGCTCAGCGGTCAGAGCAGTCGCCTGGATTGCGAAAGGTCGTGGGTTCGAATCCCATCTGAGGGCTCGGAGGCGTGGTTGTTTTTTACACACGTATTTTATATCTTATAGAAATATTGCATTGTGAATGCAAAAAAATTAAATAATAACACGAATTGTAGCGAATGAACCGAGAATAATAAAATTATTTTCAAGAAGCAACTTGGCTACTGGAAAATATGTATCTTTTGTCTATAAAATGATTATTCCGGTCAAACTTTACAGCAACATTGCACAAATCACTACAAATCGCATCCATTCGCATTGCATGAAGGATTCGCTAAGCAGTAGCACGTTGCAGACATAAATAGAGTGCAAAATATCCATGCAGTAAAATAGTCAGAAGAGTTCCTACAACCTTTTTGACAAACAATATCTCTTTTGCCTTCAGTTTCTTTCACATCACAGTTAGGAGGTTCAGGGGTTCCTCCAGGTGCAAGAGAGTACGTGCAAGGTAGCCGTTGTTCTCCATACATATTCACAGCTCGGCAGTTAAGAAGACCAATGTCCTCGTTTTGAGGCACCCAAGTGAGGGATGAACAATATTGGTTCTTCCTACCTTTAACTCTCTGAAAGATAATTTTTAGAGCATTTGTGTATTAGTGCATCTGAGCTCCAGTTCCTCCAGCTCCAGCTCCATAGAAAACTCATAAAATAAATGGATTTTATGAAGATGGCCTACTGGTACTAAATAGTATTGGATCCATACCTATGAAATTGCCGTCCTATAAAGAAATACCTTACCTATGTTAACGTTATTCTTAACTTCTTATGTTAATCCCGAATAATTTTTTGTATTTGGAATTACTCAGTCACAAGAAAGCTATCAAACTTATGCGACTACAAGATGCTGACAGCGTAACAAATCGACATATTCAAAGAAGACTTAATAATTATGACTTAATTTAAAATAGCTGTTAGCCCTGTTGGCTTTACTGTCAAGGTTATGTTGTGATTTACTGTCAATTTCTTTCAACTCACTATCGGGCTGGTATACAAGATTCTAGAATCTGGGAACACCCAACTGAACTGGACCGGCGCGGGCGCACTCTCCACTAGGCACATAATGGTTTCCGCCTCCCCATGGACGATGCCGATTGTTTGTTGTTTCGTGAAAAGGCAACGGGGGCGATCTGGTGATTACGAATTTTTTTTTAATAATACGTTGATGACGTGACGTAATGACGTGATTGCTTATAAAAATGAAAACTATACTTACAACCAACGTGTAACGTAACGTTATCTTCGTATATAGTCGGTAAATAAGCGTTGTGCACTCTGCACGACAACTGCTGCATATTATCATGAATGGATGCAGTTAGAGTCAAAGAGGATACTGTGTAATTTCCATCATGCAATTCCTAGAAATGATCCGATCTTATAGCACAAACCGCAAAAAGTTTATTTATTAAAATGCTATCTGAAAAAAGCATGTAATTCAGAGTACAAAATAAGAACCCGAGAAAATACCTTGTGAGCCGTTGATTTGACTAAAGATCCACCAAGATACCAATTTATTGTGGGTGTAGGAACACAACCAATGACCACACAGTCCACCACTCTTGGTTGCCCAATTTCAAAGTCAAAATTATTGTTCAGGCGAATTTCAACTTTCAATGGAGGTACTGTAAGGAGATATGTATTTTAAGCTAGATTCACAGGGAAACATTTCATTAACGAGCAGCTCTCCTCTCTGAGTAATGGTAAAAAACTGAATGAAAAATATTAATTCTGCTGACACATTAGTCGCAAGACTTGTCAAGCTGATGAAAAACCAATTTGTGACTATGAAGCATATCTGAACTTTTCACTTACAATACATTTTAACAACGACTGTAGCCGAGAACGGCTCTGTGACGTCTGCATTGGACGCTGTACATTGGTAATGGGCATCCATCTCATCCCTACGAGCTCCCGCTATCACAACACGTTCTCTGAGGATCCCTGGAGTGTCAGATGACACCCTTCGAATTACAACTCCGTTGCGAAGCCATAACACTGTAGTAGGTGCTAAACCTACAAGTGAATAGAATGTAAAAATGACGATACCGAATTTAATGTGCAGCCAAAGTTTTGTTGTGCAGCCGAAGTGATGTTGTGTTACTACTTTTAGAATACCTACTCTATTACTATCTATCTTGAACTAAGTTAAATGAAGAGGGTGCTACAGATTTTATTTTTAAATTACTATTTCTAAGCTGTGATCGCTTATAATTATAAGTTGTATTGCAGCTGTGATAGGAATGTGATAGGAATGAATGAGTGAGAACAAAATCTTCTTGTTTAAAATATTAGGAAACAAGTTCTTTTCTTGTGATAATTTCTTAAAATATAAAAAAAGAGCAGATAACAAATAAAAAATAGTTCTTTGGAATAGTTCGCAATATATATTTGATTACAGATTTAACAACATATTAATTAGACTTAATTATGAACATTAATTTCACATTTTGTCATAAAAAATAAATGCAGTGGCACCCTCTTGGATAGCATTTGTAAACAATAATATAGCTATTGATTTTGGATATACGTACTGACAACCACTTCACAGACCAAAGTTACATTGGAGCCTAAAATTAAAGGACCAACATACGGGGTTGTAATTTGTTCTCCTTTATGATTGTAAATTCTTGGAATACCTGTGGGATCTGGAAATGAAATCGAAATAACTTCAATAATTATTATTTTTCTTTCTCAAACAATATATTGAACAAGTCTCAAATACACTTCTCCAGTTCTGCAGAGATAATTCTATCGTAATTTTAGCTAGATATTTTTCACGGTGATTTGAATAATTCAAAATGTTCTAAGGAGTGACTAAATTCAAAAATTACTCAAGTCGCTTTATTTCGTTAGGCATTATTTTGCAACTGTCATTCGTATTAAATAATCTCTATTTTTTGTAAAAAGATCTTAATTTACAATGTCTTTGTAACAATTTCTTGTGACTCATCAGTTATCAAACTTTAGAACTTGATTGTTAGGTTAGCTGAAGAACCCATAGTAAAAAAAATATTTTTGTTAATAAGATCGACCTCCCTCACTAATATATTTCAGACATATACTATTTGCTAATACTAGATATCTTTATAACCTTTTCTAATAAACTATAATTTGCCATAATATAAAAAAGAGACGATGTATCGAATCTCTAACAAAAGCTAGTCAATTATGGGACTATAATTCTATGGGAATTTATCGAAGGTTGTTTGGTCTGGATCAGACTCGTGCAAGCTCTATAAGCAAATATTCTTATCGTCTTTGCTTTAATTATAGTCAAAGACATTAGTTATCCTTTCTATTAAACCATATTTTGTTTTGTCTCATTGTATGTTGATCTTAGTAATTACTAAGTCCTACGTATTGACGTATATTTTTTTCAGAAGGGGTTACAGACTCCTTATATGCGACCCAAAAAAATTATAAGACAAACGTATGTGATTCTTGTTTAATATATGAGTATATCTTACCAACAATTTTCAAGTCTATAACATAGTCCACTGATGATGATCCCTGATAGTGGACTCTACATCTATATTTTCCTTCGTCCTTTTCACTCACTTGTGGTAGAAAGAGGGAAGTATCATCGTAACAATGGTTGCCGACACATGAAGTTCCATATATGTTATTAGGGTTTAATGTTCTGTAAAATATGTTCTGCTTAAGTATTTTCAAGCATCTGTAGTATTATTTCCTGTATTAGATTAGGTAAGATTTCCTGTACATTATATACCTAGTCCGGCCATAAGTTCTGTTACAAATAAAAATGCATTTTTTTTATGAAGTAATGTAATATTACTCAAACTTACATGTACATATTTATTTAAGTGTCTGTAAAAAATAAAAAAAAAATTTATTTGAAATGGCCACCTTTAACTTTTATACAGCCCTTTAATCTGTCTGGTCACGAATCTATGGATTTACGCACTGTTTCCATGGGAAATTTCGCCATTGCTTGCTCCAGAGATTTTTTAAGACACTCGAAGTCGCAATATCGTTTAGAGCAGGCCATGCCCTCTAAAACTGAACTAATTTGTAGTCTTAAAGGTTTAGGTCTGGGCTAGGTGAGGGTCAGTCTTCAGCTCTTATAAAGTCCGGAACGATGGTTTCAAGCCAGGCTTGGATAGTTCGAGCCTAGCGACCAGGTGCAGAGTTGTGCTGGAAAGTCCACGGTACATTTTTAAAAAGTGTATTGCTGAGAGGTTTCATAACACGATTCAAAACTGTCTCTTGATCCACTTTGGCTGAAGTTTTCACTCCTTTTTCACAAAAATGTAGGTTTGTGATGCCTTGATAAGACATGCCCCATCAAACCATCACTGAAGCGGGATAATGACCACGTTGTACCTTTCCGACCACTTGAGCAGCATCTTTTAAACTGTGAGTGTACACTTTATCATTTTACTTATTGTTGTGCTCTTCAATCGTGAAATTTTTTTCATCGGCATAGTGGACATTTCTGTGCATTCATGACAGAAGGCATTTGGATCGATCCTCTCTTTAATTGTAAAGACTGATTTAGGCCATATCCTGTATATCGACGATAAGCACCGAACTTCAGGTCTTGTTTTATAATACGCGACAGAGTCCTAGCGGGAATTTTCATTTTTCGCAATAAGATATTTTGCTTCCTAATGGGGTCTTGACGAATTCCGGCTTTAACATCATTAACAGCCTTTGTAGTTCTAACAGCACCCGGCCGCCCCGATCTTTTATGGTCTTCGACAGAGAAAGTGTTGTTGTATGTGTTGATAGTACGATATACGAACATACGGCTGATACCCAGCTTTTGAAGTGTCTGGGATATGACCGACGGCTCCATACCCACTTTGTACAAGGCAATCACTGCAATCCTATTTTCTTTAACACCCCATTCTGTATTGTGATTTGATAATGAACACGAAAAATATGTGAAATGGCGCGAAATCGAAAGAAGTTTTTAAAGTAACAAACTCGTTCCAAAATCAAAACAACTTAAAAGTTGGAAAAAAAGAAAAGGTTTTATAAAACAGTATTTATGGCCAGACTAGTTATATATATTTTTTTATAAGCGAGAAATACTAACTTTTGCCAGGTATCTTCATTCGGGAATCTGTATAAGAACTTCTCGTCATCTTTCAGCCACAACACGTAGGCATCTGGGCCGTCCAAGAATATCTTTCCCGGGCCACATGGCAAACGAGCATCATAATTCCTTACTGCTCGCAAAGATCTTTCTGTGGATTGAAATCCTTAGTAAATAAAGTTTTCAAACTATAAATTAGGACTAAAATTATAAACAAAAGTTATCAACAGTAGATAAATATAGATGACATACTTTTATTTCGTGAATCAATCTTTAGTTCGCTAAACGTTTCTTCCTATAGTAGGCACTATCACCAAAACCTTGATGTTCGTCTCTGGATTAAAGTCAAAATGTTGAAAATGACCAGACTAATCAGGTAACTTGAGATAAGCTCTTTTGTAGTATTTGTAAATATATTAGGTGTACAAATAACATTATGTCAAAAATTACTAATAAGGCCTGTAGCAACAGTGGACTGGAAAATGACAGTAGTGAAGTAGTGAACTGTATACTGTTTGTGAAGAAAGATGATAGCTCCTGTATGTATGAAAAAAAAATTTTTTTTTAAACCACATAAAACTTATTCTAACAACACCAAACACCAAAGAAAGTTACTGTAATCTACTGGTCTAATAGAGCTCTTATTACAATATACAAGACTGAACATCAAAAGCATACAACAATTTGAAAGAAATGTATTTTTAAGTAGCACTATTAACGTAATACTAGCTCTGAAGCGACCGCCTTTTGACGCTTGAACATAATTTTTCGTTTCCACTATAAATTTTTTACAGTTTTTATGTTTCCTTAAAAGTTGAATTATTTGTAACTAATTAGTAAGTATTACGTGGCGTAACGCGGACAAAAACGTCTGTTTAGACATGGATAAGATGGTCAGATTTGCAATGGACGCTACAGTGATCGTACCCATGGGATGAATTTGATTGATGTATAAATTTAAGATATGATTACTCGACAGTTCACTGCAGTCTTGGTATCGGCATCTTCTCTGCTAAGTCTGTTTTAAGTACTTACCGCAAAAACTCAAACTCCACTTGAATTAATAATAATTTTGAAAATCTTTTAGACGACATAGTAAAAGTGTCACTTCTTTCTTCATAAATAGGCCTTTTTAGGAAACTAATTGAGGAATAAGATAAAGGTCCAAACACGACTGGATTTCTAACATTTTTCCAGCTTAAACTGTTCGGTAGGGCTTAACAACCTTCGTTTATGGGTATTGTCAAAGGGTAAAACTAGTAGGTACAAATGGTAAAGTAATTACTCTTTTTATTTTGAAAGTTTAAAATATTAGTTGTACTATGCTAACAGGAAGGAAAACGTTATTTAAAAAATGCGCTATTTTCTGCTGAGAAATGCCTTTAAATTTTAATACTATAAATTTATTTGGGCCGGCTTGTGGCCAAGAATGAAAATAGTTAAGTCAGTGTTCATTGCCCGACGACAATATTTTCTTCTCTTTAGTAGGACCAGGTATTACAAGTTATTTAGAATTATAGCTTTTCTAACTGCAGTGCCAACAGACACTGGCTGTCTTTCTGGTCGTTTGGCGTGGTAGTTAAACAATCGTGTGCTTGAATCTTTAACTTAGTCTTAGGCTAAATTATTTTAAAAGGAAAATACTGGATAAAAATCGACTCAGCTCACAAGTGAATTCTCAAGCGGGAATCGAAACCGCAACCTTTGGAAGTCTGGTCCAATGCTCTCCTAATTGAGCTACCGAGTCTTGTGAACACCCGTCGAAATTTTCCAGTACCTTTCTAATTTTACGCTGTAGGTCAGCGTTGTCTCATCAATGAGCAGATTATCCTCTCATATTCGAAAGAAATATTTTTACAAATGTTTGGGCAATCGGTTAAGATGAAACAGCCATTTAGTTTTATAATTATATATATATATTGCATTTTTTCAATGGAACAAATATATTTTTCTCTTAAAATAATTTATCTTATACGATAGCATTGAAAAAATGCAGAAAATGTATAAAATTAGTTTGAGGCATTAAAATAGGTACCTTCATCGTCAGCAATGGCCACGCCAATTGCAGCAAGAGTAACGGCCGCACGAAACAGGAACATCTTGCCCTGAAACAAATGCAAATGTTGGAATGTTAGTGTGTGTAATTTTAAATATAGGAGGTGATCTCCAGAACAATACATCTGTTTTAAAAAATTCTTTCACCCTTATTTAAAATGGACTTTCAGGGTGGACATAGGCTTTATATATATTTTTTAAATATAAAGAAGCCTTACTAAAATTTTAATAATTTAACCTAAGGTGTATAAAATGAACTATAAAATTCTTAAAACACGAGCCTGCTAAACCTATTGTTTATACAAAAATAATAAACTAGAGTTTAAGACAACATGTTAATTCAACAAAAAGATTTGAGATACCATGTGTTAAACCATTATACTTGTGTCGATTTATCTACTTTTTATGTTTAAAAATTTATTAAAAAAAGTGGTAAAACCCAAATTACATTATTATATATTTAAGAAATTTTGATAAGAAATATTCAACCTGAGACAAGTTGAATTTTATTCTTGTAATAATTTTACTAAATCATATTATTCATACCCTGTTAGTAATTTTTATCCTAATAAAACTCTTCGTATTCATGGATGTAGCTTAGTTTGAAATTATTCAAATTAGATATATTTCATTTAAAAGATATTATTAGATTAAAAATCTATTTTTATAAAAAGAAATGGCCCGATTCATCATCATCATCATCATCGAGGTCCATCCCAATCCCTTGGACCGAAGAAGCTGAAATTTTGCCAAAGAGGTTTCCTTAGTGATATAGGCAAAGATAAGAAAGGAGATCAGGAAGCTTGAGCTTTAAGAGGCTGAAGAGATCAAAAATTTTTGTATGGAAGCAGCCATAGTAATTGTATTTTATGAGCTACGGACTTGAAAATTTGGATTTTGACTGCGATTAAATTAAACCGAATTTAATTTTTTTTTGAAAATCTTCCTTAAAAGGGTTGAAAAATACGAGTTAAAAATGTTATGGGAATTTTGCAAGTTAATGTATTTTAAATCTGAAATAATATTCGGTGTACTGCCTTTCTACAGTGAGATATATAATATCATCCCTTTGCAATAAAAGGGCTTTTCGAGATATCCTATTTATCAACTAAATTCGACAAAAAACCACTGCCTCAACGAGAACTCAAAAAGTTCTGCAAATAACTCCGATGATATAATATATCTAAAGGTTAATACAAAAATTGATAAAATACGACTAAACGTAATATTTAAAATTTTACCTACAACGGAGAATTTCAATTAAATCCTTATCAATGTATAATTTTTTACTTTTATATATTTTTTGCATTTTTTTTTCATTGCTATCTTTTAAGATAAATTATTTTAATAGAAAAATATTAGAAAAAATCGACTCCGCTCACAAGTAAATTCTCACGCGGGAATATATTTGCTAGTCATTGATTAAAATTTTTGTACTTAAAAACTGCCATTATATTATATAGACATGTAATTTAAATGCAGTGATAGTTTTTTCGCAAGAACTAATTTAAACTAGCTATGGTTTTAGCCACAAGTTTTAGAGGGCTATGGCACGGTCGCAAGGTCGTTGATATAAAATGATACGTGTGGCTAGTAGCCTCACGAGTTTCTTTCGCCAGTTCTTCTCGAAGGAATCCTCCCAATTTCCGAACTGGTAGTAAACAAGTGTATGTAATCGTACAATGTAACCGTAGTGAGAATTTCATAACTAAATAAAATGCAAAATAAAACAATTTGATTGATATAACACTAGCTGACTCAACCAAGTGTTGCTGTGTTATAAATTAAAATAAAACCTTTTAAGTTAGATCAAATAACAGATAGATACGAAGTTTGATCATAATCGGTTGAGTAGTTTAGGAGTCCATCGCGGACAAACAACGTGACACGTAATTTATATATATTAAGATTTTACGGATAGGAACGTGCCCGATTAAAATATTGTGAAGGTAGTAGAAAATATATGACGACCATTGCCTTGGTCATCCTGTGATCACGGCTCCGGTAAAGGAGGCGAAACGTCAGGATTAAATATAAAATAAATTATACCCAACAAAATTATTAATGCTTTAAAAACAAAGAAGCTATAATAACTATAAATCACTGACACAAAGGCGCGTGATCCTCTATATCATGAATTTTCTTCGTCCTCTTATCAAAACACCAAACCACGGAAGCAGCGTGACTGGTCAAGTTAGGCTGGTGGTGTGTAAATGCACTTAGCACGCAATGCTACCTTAGGTCAGGGGTGCAATTAAATAGATTTTCAACTTGCCTTATCAATAGATTACGATAGATACGTAACAATAGTTTAGGTATCGGTGTTCTGTAGATATCATTGAAACTATAAAGCATATCGTATAATTATGTTAAATTGTTGTTTTGGATGATAATAAAAATGTCACACTGTATAGAGAACATAATTATATATTACAACTAGCTGTTGCTCGCGACTTCGTCCGCGCGTATTTCATTTTATCATGCGGTTCACTCTTATACAGCAAAAATAAATAAAAAGAAAATGTGAACAATTGGACATTTTTTTACACACTTATTTTATACCTCATACAAATATTGCATTGTGAATGCAAAAAAATAATAAAAATATAATTGGACACAGATTATTTTCCCACTTGACCTGGCTGGTGATTGAATGACCACTGTGCCACAGAGGTCGTTTAATTGACACGATCAGCAAAAATGAAACCGGCCAAGTGCGAGTCGGACTGGCACAGGAACGGTTACGTACCATATCTAACTAGTACCTCATAATGCCTTTTTATAGACAACATTCGAAGTGGTTTGATTCGGAACATAAACAAACAGTTTGCTTGGTTGACTTACACGGGAGAAAGCCACATAGAGCTGACCTTGTGAGAAACAGCCGACGCTGAGGTCCACGCCGGCAACACGTAGCGTCTGCCCTTGGGCTTTGTTTATAGTCATTGCATAACACAATCATCATCATCATCATATCAGCCGTACGACGCCCACTGCTGGACCCACTCCTCCCCCAAGGATCTCCACAACGATCGGTCCTGTGCTGCCCGCATCCAGCGTTTTCCCGCGACCTTGACCAGATCGTCGGTCCACCTCGTAGCGGGCCTACCCACTGAGCGTCGTCCGGCACGCGGTCGCCATTTGAGAACCTTTCCGCCCCAACGGCCATCAGTTCTCCTTGCTATGTGTCCTGCCCATTGCCACTTCAGCTTCGCAATTCTTTGAGCTATGTCGGCGGTTTTTGTTCTCCTACGGATCTCCTCATTTCTGATTCGATCGCGTAGGGAAACACCAAGCATAGCTCTCTCCATTGCCCGCTGGGCGACCTTGAGCCTTCTTACAAGACCCATAGTGAACGACCACGTTTCACTACCATAAGTCATCACTGGCAACACACACTGGTTAAAGACTTTCGTCTTAAGGCACTGAGGTAATTTGGACGCGAAAATGTATCGCAGCTTCCCGAACGCTGCCCACCCGAGTTGGATTCGACGAGAGATCTCTTTCTCGAAGTTGGACTTACCTAACTGTATTATATGTCCTAGGTAAACATAGTGGTCAACAACTTCGAGTGTAACGTTCCCAACATTTACTGGAGCGGGTGTAACATGGGCGTTGAACATAATTTTCGTCTTGTCCATGTTCATCTTAAGACCCACTCGTTGGGATGCGTTACTGAGATCTTCGAGCATGGTGCTCAGGTCTTCCAAGGTCTCAGCCATTAGGACCACATCATCGGCAAACCGAAGATGCGTCAGGTACTCGCCGTTGATGTTGATGCCAAGTCCATTCCAGTCCAGAAGCTTAAAAATATCCTCCAACGCAGCAGTGAACAGTTTCGGAGAGATAACGTCTCCCTGTCCACTCCTCGCTGTAGTTGGATAGGATTAGAGCTCTGGCTCTGTACTCGGACCGACATAGTGGCGTTTTGGTACAGGCACCTTAACACTTCGATATACCTGTAGTCCACTTGGCACCTCTGGAGAGACTGCAACACCGCCCAAGTCTCGATCGAATCAAAGGCCTTCTCATAGTCCACAAACGCCAAGCAAAGTGGCCGATTATACTCTTCGGTCTTCTGTATAACCTGCCGCAGCGTATGGATGTGGTCTATGGTGCTAAAGCCTTTTCGGAAACCGGCTTGTTCGGGAGGTTGGAAGTCGTCAAACCTGCGAGCAAGACGATTCGTAATGACCCTCGAAAACAGCTTGTAGACATGGCTCAGAAGCGAGATGGGTCTGTAGTTCTTCAGTAGGGTTTTGTCGCCCTTTTTGAAGAACAAAATCACCTCGCTTCTGCTCCATGCCTTCGGCGTTTTGCCCTGGACGATGACAGAATTGAAAAGCTTCTGGAGGACTCCCGCCGCCTTGTTGTTCTTTAGCTGTTTGAGGGCTATTCTAATCTCGTACAGGCTGACGTCCGGGATATCTTCGGTATAGTGTCGGGTAAGCTTGGCTCTAGGATCTCGAGCTCTGCTTTGGCCTGGTGTGATACTGGAATACAGCTGCCTATAGAAACTCTCAATCTCTCTCAGGATTTCAGGAGTCGATGAAATGATACTACCGTCCTCAGTTTTCAGCCTCGTCAGTTGACTTTGCCCAATAGACAGATCTCTAGCGAACACTTTGGAGCCTTTGTTCCGCTCTATGGCCTCTTTAATACGCTCGGTATTAAATTGGCGAAGGTCACTCGTCAGCGACTTCGAGATCTGTCTATAACGTAGGGCATCCGCTGAGTCTTGCAGTCTCATTTCATGTCTCTTATCCATGAGTTCGAGTGTATGTGCGGATAGTTTCTTCAATTTGGGACGCTGGGTTTTGAAGTATTTTGACCCTACCGTACGGACAGCATCCACCACCAGGTCGTTCAGATCGTCCACATCTATGCTGTTTTCAAGGGTCTCAAAGCGGTTCTGGAGCTCGAGCTGAAAGCGTTCGGGGTTTTGAATCTGGGTCGGCACTGGTCGGAGCGTAGATTTTATCAGTCGCGATCTTTCAAGCTTCACGTTGATATTCAATGTGCCTCTTACCAGTCGGTGATCGCTCCCTGTCTTAACAGCGTTGATCACAGAGACGTCATTGAATATTTGCTTCCTCGTTGACATGATAAAATCGATCTCATTTTTGACCTTGCCGTCGGGACTTATCCAGGTCCATTTGCGAGTTACGGGCTTTCTGAAGAAGGAGTTCATCATATAGAGGTTCTCCCTCTCCATAAAGTCCGCCAGCATCTGGCCTCTGTCGTTCCGTTCTCCAAATCCAAATTGCCCCACTCTCAACTCGTCACCGCAGCGCTTCCCCAACTTTGCATTGAAGTCCCCCATCACACCGTGTAGTGGGATTTGTGACTATGTATGGCCCTAGAAATCTCCTCATACATAGCCTCCACTTCGTCATCGTCGTGTTTCGAGGTTGGGGCGTATACTTGGATGACCGTCAACGAATATCGTGATGATATTCTGAGTACCAAGTATGCCACTCTGCTGGAAACACTACCGATGGATAGCACGTTGTTGACGAGGGACTTGTGGACGATAAACCCGACACCACCCATGGACAGTTGGTCGCCCTCCCGGAAGTATAGCAAGTTACCGGAGTCCAGAATTATCGTGTCCTCTCCCTCTCGTCGGACTTCAGACAACCCGATGACGTGCCAGTGTAACTTGCCGATAACTTCTTCCAACTCTGTAATTTTCGCGTCGGTCCTCAATGTGCGCGTGTTATATGTTGCCAGGTCCAGTCGTCGGTGTTGGTAGCCGCAACCTACCCGGAGATTCTTCGCACCCCCTGCCGCACCGTTACCGTAGCCGCTACCGTAGCTAGGAATGGTTTGGCTGCCGGGGACTAGGGGCCGTTTCTTGTTGTGCCTATCCATATGAGGGGTTTTGCCATAATCGCCACGCTTGGCAGGCGGGTTGGCGATCGCAGTATGACCCGTACGCATAAAGAGATGCTGCTGCCCATCTCCTTAGGTGAGGTTTCCCTTAGTCGGCTCTTACGACACCCACGGGATGAGAGGGGAGTAGTACTATTCTAGGCCGGCACTACACGGCGAATGTAGTGCCGGCGGCATAACACAAACTCACTGGGAACTATACACGTTTGAAATGGGATGGGTAATTATTGGGAATCAGTGGAATTCGTGGTATAAAAACTCTTTCACCGACGCCACTCTAGGGTACGCTGCAGAGAAGTAACTTTCAGTCTTGTCCCGTTGCATAATTTTGGGGGACTTAAATTTCTCAACAAAATAGGACGCCAGTTTTTAAATTAATCTTGTGTGGTGGAAGTCCAGGAGTGCTCAGAGAATTGAGAAATTCAACAGGATAATTGGTAACGTCATCTTGCTTCATTACTCTGTTGATAGAAGTATACTCAACTACTTCTCCTTCTACATTGTTGAGTATATCCAAGTTGGTTCTTGCTTCTTAGTTCTCATGATTTGTTATTTGATTTTGTTCACCATATACGGAAGAGATAAGTTCTTCAATTGAATTAACAGTGTGGCATAGATTTTCAAATAAAACAATTTGCCCTTCTTCTTTCGGATATGTCCCTTCGCCAATTTTTAGCAATAAATCAGAAAATTCCTGCGCATATGTGTTGCCTCCTATTCGCACCCTCATGTTCACTGTTAAGTTCATCCTTGTGACGTGTCGCCAAAGGCTTTAGCCCTTTAAGCATGCTCTTATCTTGTCGGTTTTTGTTCCCCGTGGTACTGCTGGCAATGTTTGTCTAATATCCCCACAAAACAGCATCATTATGCCACCCACAGGTTGGTCATTTTGACAGATATCTCTGAGAGTTCCATCAACTTCTTCTACTGTTTTTCGGTGTGCCATAGTGCACTCGTCCCAGATAATTAAACAGCAATCACGTAAAACCATACAGACAGAATATTCACTTAAGTCCAAATCTATGGGGATTTATAACATCATATGAGCAGTTTTACCGCTGTGTAACAAAGTGGCTGCTATTCCAGACGACGCTACAGCAAGAGCTATTTTGGCTTGAGCTCGTTCTCAGCACTCGAAAGACCACAAAATACCAGTAATACAGCAAATAAATGACGCAAGCGGTGTGGACTATCACTGACGCATGCATAGGCTAGGGCGTCATCCCAATACTGGTCATCGTCGAGTTAATGTCGGGTTGTTCAAGTTCAGCCGGCCAAGTGTATGTCAGGTCAAGCATTGAATAGGGATTCTTAGCAATTTTTTTTCCCCCTGAATCCCGTCACTTTCATTGGATTTATACTTAATTCGAGCGGTAATATAAAGTATAAGCATAGGGTGAGTACATGTAAGTTGTGTGTACTAAAATGTCCAAGTTACTATGGCTTTTTAACTATCCCACTGGAACCCTTTAATATTCCGGAATAAAAATTATCTCATATGTTGACCAGGGATATAAGGTATTACCATGCAAAATTTCATTGAAATCGGTCCAGCCGTTTCGTAGATTAGTCCGTACAAACAGATAAACAGACAAACAGACAGAGAAACAATTTTTTTTTCTAAAATAAAAGTAGCCTAAGTTACTCCTTATTACATCAGCTACCTGCCAATAAAAGTCCCATCAAAATCGGTCCAGCCGTTTCAGAGATTAGCCGGAACAAACAGACAGACAGACAGACAAAAATTGAAAAAAAAATGTTATTTTGGTGTATGTACCGTATATATATTCATATGCATGTAGTAAAAAACAGACACTCCAATTATATTTATATGTATAGATAAGATCCGATTCCATAGGTGACCTATAGGAGCGTAGCATACAAGGTCAAAACCGTCTAAGGATGGGTAGTGAAATCGTCAAAGTGATTGACACTCTTTTAAAACTTTTCAATAGAAAACAAAATATTTAAGTATTCAGAGGTGAAATCAACAGGTGATAGCTGACAGAAACCGAGAGAATGTGTGTAAAAATAAAGTACGCAAGTTTTTTATCGTTCACCTAAAATAAAATTACGAGTAAATTGCCTTACCTACTTATAAAAATTCTCATATTATATTTCTTTTACATAGAAGTAAGTACAAACACAAATAAGAAGGGAAATATACAAAAGTATAAAAATAAATAAGTACGAATAAGTACACAGCTTTTCATTTCAACACGATAAGTTACTTATTAGTATTGAATACAACATGAAAAAAATATTCTTTTTCTATCTTGAGTTAATATTATACTTGTTAAAGTCGAAAAGCTGTTTCAATGTTTTTTAAAGAAAGTTTCCTGAAGCAAGTTTTGTACTGGTATTAAAAAGATTCGATCGAACGTTATCAAGTATATTACACGAAATAATATCTATATTATATATATATATATAAATAATTGTTTTAATAAACCTCCTATTTATCTTAAGACTGATGTAGGCTGTTAACACAGAATTTTTAAAACTACATATATTTAAGTTAGTAACTACTTACTTATTTTATTAATAGCTACTTTACTTAAAACATCTGTCTAATTCTGCCACCGATTCCGAAATTCAAAGGTAATTTCGGAATAGGTCGGAATGGTCGAAAACTGCGAATTGTACGTAAATTAAGACATTGGGCTAATATGTTTCGGATAAATATTGTCTGCTTCTGTGATTATTTCGTTCTATATATAACCACTGGTTCTATTAAAAAATATTTGTTTGGTCTTCCTTAGTTACCTCGTTTTATATTAAAATTATACAATTATCTGAATAAATTAAATGTTAGACAAAATCAAAAAATAAATGGCGATGTGAACCGGTATACTTCAACATTACTCACACGTTCTGCGATATGAAGCACATGTTATTTAGGCTTAACTTTAATTATTTAATAAAGTCTAAGAAGTATTCCCACCTACGGCAATACACTGTTTACTGGCTGAATACTGGTTCACACTAGCAATCATAAAATTTGATTGGAAACATTTTTTAGGATCCGCAAAATACCGACCAAACGATTTTAGAGACTGAACAAAATACATTGTCTATATCGCACATACGATGCTATAACGTCACTTATGCAAATGGTGTAATATTTCAGGGGGAGCATTTGAAAATTGAACATTCTTACAACGTATAGTTCTTCTCGGCTAAACAAATAAAATAATTAAGCTCCAACTTCGAACTTCATTTTAAAGTTAAGACGTAGGACAGAGGTAGGAGTATTTTCTCATACTCAGTTCAGTTTTGTCAAAAATTACTTAAGTGACGTTATGGCACCGTATGTGCGATTATGTTTATATTCGTGTGCGGCGGGGTCGTTGGACAGTATTAATTAATATTATCCATATTGCATTTTTATCACATAGTTTTTTAATCAACAAGATTTACTAGGTGAACATAACATCTGTTTAATTTGTTAATAGTTATGTATTTAAGCACTTACTGACCGGACCGCGTTATTTAATGTCTTTCTGTTAGCATTTTAGTTCCATAATGTGACGATAGATGGCGCTGTGCCCAATTACACATCACATTTGTTTGATTGCACTGAGTATTCTTATTTTGTAACATAGAAGTTTCATTGAAGCAGTTTTAAAAGCCATTTATCTGTAAGAAAAAGTAAGTGATACATAATATAGAATATGTATAACAATACAGTAGAGCAGTGGAGAAATTATACATAGTTGAAGTGCAATATAAATTGTATTTATCTAACATCTATATTATGTATCACTTACTTTTTCTTACAGATAAATGGCTTTTCAAGATAATTCAAACATTAGAAAATAGGGAATATTGTCTGCGCATTATACCTTCACCATCGAAGATGAAGGACAGATTATGGTGGTCTTCGAAAAAAATGTAGCATAATTCATCAAAGATGCAAAGTAAATAATATTTTTTTTATTAGATGCAACAAATTATATAATTAAAATGAGAAATGATAAGAGTCTCGTCATTTTCTGTCATCAGTAAAAAACTAAGATTATTTGATGGAAAAATTAAAGCATCTCAATAATAAAGATAACCTCAGCCAAATGTGATTACTGATTTAATTGCTAAATATTGTTTGAATAAATTATTATGAATAGTTATTATTGATGTGAATAGCCTGAATAGCCAAAGCCCTGAATAATATAACTATAATATTTTATACAAATATAAAATGAGCAACAATAATGGTTTAATTTTATTTCTTTGACAAAGTGTGTATTAATTTTGTGTACAGGTTAGGGTATGTATGAAATCTTATCTGAAAATGGTACGTAAATTCCATTTTTAATAACTTTTTTTATATATTCCCAAAATGCGCAACGTTTTCCTTCGACTGTAAGGAATTTGTCTTAACTATTTTCAGAGCAAGAGCTTTCTTCTGAGTTATGACTTCCGGGAGTAAAATTTTCGCTTTGCTTACTGTTAATGAAACTATTATTTTTTTTGTAAAATTTCTTACAGATCTTAAAATGTCATTTTTATTGTTATATACGGAACTATCTGAACATTTGCCACACACACTTTGCGTATTTCTTGGATTCATAGCATGTTTAAGTTTCTTAGATTTTTTTTTCATATTTCTTTAACACTTTTGTTCTATATGCTTTGGTTCTTTCTTTTATGTCCAACAAACAATCGAAACCTAACCGACCAGATATCAGAAACAAATTGTAAATTAAAATATCTGTGAGAATGATCACGAGGATATATTTATCAGTAATCAACTGAATAAATTAAGTGAATCTCTATTACGCAATATGCGTTATATTATGCTCTCAAATAGTAATACGAACGTTAAGGTGGACTTGTAAACAGCTACTATTCAGGTGTTAACAATAGTAGTATGGAGACAGATTAAGTGGAAAAATTTGTATCTTTTGCTAAAAAGTGCACAATTTTTTTTCTTTATATATCTTCTTTCTGTATAAGAATCCACATGTATTCTTATACAGACAGAAGATATATAAAGTATATGTAGTCCCTTTAAAAGGGAACATTTAAAGGTCCACATTATACATTAAAAGGCATACTCAGTTTCGGTTTCAGTTATTTATTTCATTAAACAATATCACATTGTGTCGGAAATTAAAAAATAATATCAAATTACAAAATCCATATTTAAATTACATTGAAAATTAAAATAAGCACAACCATTATATAAAAATATTATTATAAATAAAAGAACAATTAAAATTATATTAATTTAAAATTAATACTTCCATCAAAACTAATTGAATTCATTATAATTAATAAAAAATCAAATAACAAATTTTATATAATCTTCGATACTATAAATTTTTTTATCCAGTTAATAATATTTCAGTCTAGATTTAAAAACATAAACATTTGATACATTTTAAAATTAGTAGGCAAATTATTAAAAAGTCTAACTGCTTGATGTTTTACACTATGACTATTTCTAATGATGGATGTATTATGTTCGCTAAAATTAAATCTTTCCGCCGAATGTCATGACGTTTTATTCTCTGCTCTGTGATTTCATATTTATTGGGACGCTTGACAAGATCCATAATAAGAATAAGAATATAAAGGCATGGAGCCGTCAGAATTTTCATATTCTGAAAGTGCTCTCTACGTGACTGCCTTTGACTAATGCCTAACATTGTTCTTATGCCCTTTTTTGAATAACGAACGCCTTTCTAAGATTATAGTCATAACTATTACCCCAAAATTTTATGCTATATCTTAATCATCAATTCCTCTCTTAATCTTGTCAAAGCATATCATGAAAAGGATTAAGAAGAGAATCTATATGAATACCCAACAATTTGACGGAATCCACAGTTGAAATATAGCCTTCGTTTAATTTAATATCTCGTGTTTCATTTGCTCTTGAAGTAGATTTAAAAAGCATGACCTTCGTCTTTTCTCATAAGTCCGAGGCTAGCTATAAAAAACTGTGAAAATGCCGTCGACGCGCTATTTATTCTGTTGTGTCATCCACATTCGTATCATCAGCAAAAACTACCACTTCAATTTCTAGTAGGTATAGCGTTGTACATGAAAGGGATAAGTTCATTGGTAAATAATATGACGAGCATGGCCCCAAAATAGAGCCTTGCGGAACGCCTCTCTGAATTTTCTTTAGGTTGGATATAATTGTGTTTTCATATTTATCATACATGAACTTCATCTCAACATATTGATATCTATTGTTGAGGCACGTTTCCAATAGCCTAAGAAATTTACCTTTTGTTCAATAAAATTGCAGTTTTTTTTATTAAAATTTGATGATCTACCAAATCAAACGCAGAACTCAAATCCAAAAACAGACCAGCTACTTTCATCTTTGCATTTAGTTTTGTGATAACATCATCAATGTATTCATCAATTGCATCATTGGTCTCGATATTACTCTGGTATCCAAATTGCCGATTGTTTAGTATATTACCTTTATCAGAGATTTTTGATAGTATTGTCAATAAAGAGATGGGCCTATAATTTTTAGAATCTGATCTTAAACCTTTTTTTATACTGGTATTACTTTTACTATTTTAAATTGATCCGGAAAGTAGCCCTGCTCACAACATTTATTATAAAATATTGCCTCCAGTTTCCCCCATTAATCGGTATTCCGAAAAAATATCCACTATAAATTGGGGATTGGAACAAATATATAAGATTATATTCTTAAAATGCAAGAATTATTCATTACCTTTTTTGCCACAATTGTTGTTGTAATTAACAATGGAAACCACATTAACTTTTAACTTCACTTTATAAACAGTTGACAAAACAGTTCACAATAGGTTGTCTGCTGCCGCTGTCTCACTTCAACTCGGACGCATCGGCCGATGGAGTGATAGAGAGATAGATGCGTCACAAACGCTTAGGCCGTTTGTGCCTCAATGAGTCATGCTTTTTTCGTGCGTGCAACAGGCGTTCATCGATTTATAAGACGTTATCACGTCATAAGTATTTACATAGTTAACCCTTGCGTGTTTTTGTTGTGGGATCTTATTCTAATGAATAATGAATTCTAATGAATAATCTTATTCAAGTAAATAATATTATTCCACGTTTCTACTGAAACTATTATCTTTCCTGTTCTTCATAGCCCTGTATAGTATTCTGGAATAAGCAGCTGTTCTCTATCGTGCATTTGTATTTTATCAAATCTAATGTTGCGGTTGCGCCCTTCAAAAGCATACTTACACATTATCGATTAATCACAAAAAAAGTTTCCGCAAGTGACCATTTACATGTTTAAAATTAATAACCTACCTATATTTAAAGTTAAAAATGGAACACTGGTTACATTTTTTCATCTAACACGTACCTACTCGACAATTTGAAAATGGGCTTAAAAAAGCTATTTATGTTTAAAATTTAAACCTTTACCAAAATGTTTTAAAAACCCATTCACAATTGACAGATATTTTGGTAATAATACATATAGTAAAAAAAATAAAAGTAAGAGTCATCATCAAACTACCGTAAAACTTTTATAGTAACTTCATTAAAAATAAGTTTTCCATCTACATAATATAACATTTCAATTCAAGCACCTGCCCCCACATTGCCCTCATCAAACAGTATGTACCTATAATTTGTAGTCTTGTAGCCATTTAGAATAATAATATCATTAAAAGGACAAAGTATTTTTTAAATTGCTCCCTCTCTCTTTATAAATATAGATCTAAATCTCTATTATAAAAAGGAACACTCCTTTTATTTAAGTTTGAAAACGGCGCTATTTTAAGTATCCAGCTAAGTTTTATATAAAAGATTCATTGCTTTCTAAACTTTATTAAAATGGTATCCATATTTTTTTTTAATAAAACACAAACGCTACCATATACGTTTCCATGTTCAAAAAGTGACATTCCGCTTTTGCCGAATAGAACGCTAAAGACATTTATTGTATCCTTAAAAGACTATGTTAGAAATTAAGTTTCAAAAAATTGTAGAAAAACCTATGAAAAACTTGGCCGGGCACACATAATAAAGCCAGTAAACAGATTTGCAAAAAGCCTTTATTAACCTTGACAATATTGCTTCGCAAAAATATACTGTTCATACAATTAAATTACACTTTAAATGTATACACGGCAAAAATAATATCATTATATTATTTTTTGTCAACTTTATAACGGAATTTAAGACATACAAATTATTAAAGGTTTTATTATTTTTCATTTAAAGATACAGCCGCAGACTACTTACCTTACTTCACCAGCAGTAGTTTCAAAAACACCGAGTCGCGATACCCTTTAATAAGGTATTAAAAGAATTTGAAAAAACTCGCGTGAAAGTTTATCGATAAGTTAAAAGCGCGCGAAACCTAGACGGCACTTGAAACGGAAAAGGCAAGGCAACGTTAAGGGCTTGTAGCGGCCGCGAGCGCTTACGTGTAGATACGTCTGTACTACACGGCTCCTAGACATCGAATGAGTGAAGCCTGGGTAACTCTGGAGGTTTTGATGACAGTCAACACAGTATGTGGGCAGCTAGATCCAGATCTTTTTTATTCTACAAACCCCCCAACCCGACCGCCGATGCTGCGCATTGGATATCCAATAATTGATTAACATGTTCATGCTCATATCTGTTGCGCCATTTCTCAAATCTTGCTATATAAACTAAAAACTGAAAATTGCAAGTAAAACTGAAATATTGAAAAAGAATTTTAATTTAAAGTATTCATACACGGCCCGTTAATTTGAAAGTTGTTGTTATGTAGCATCAAACTACTTTAAGAAATTGTATTTACCAGTTAATTAAAATAAAGCTTTTATTTTTATAAACAAAAACAATTCTCTGACAAATCGGCATACAAGTAAAACGCGCCATAAAAATCAACTAAATAACTTTTCCTTATTCGATTATTTTTTTATTTTCGCTACTGTTTAATTAATTTCCGATTTTGAACTAACAAATTGAAAAAATATATATACATAGTAGTATGTAAGTAACACTTCGTCAAGTTAGAGAAAAACTCAAGTTTAGCCAACGAACGAGCCAAAGCGCAACCCTGAAAGGCGCGGGCAGCGTCGGCGGATAACCGGTGATCGCAGCAGTGAGCCCGTTCAACGACACCCTGCTGCGGACGCGGTGGTGGTTTGCAGAAAGAAATCCTTTATTGTATGGTTTCCCCCACGTCCAGAATTGTAGATAATGTTTTACTTTAAATGCACTTTGTGAAGACGAAAAGCAATTAATAACAACAGAATTAGTAGTTTAATTAGGTACCTAATAAATAATAGCAAAATAATGTTTATTACATTATTTCAATGTAATGTCAACTTGTTAGTCTAGCAGTGAACAAATTTTGAAGGTTAGCTTTTATTTGGGTACTGTACAGTCACGCACGCAAATTTTACTTTAATAAATATTAGAGAAGTTAGTTTAGGTTCAAATGTATCAGAGTTCCGTTGTCAAATGTTTTATAACAAAAGGTAGGTTGGTATGTAATATAAAAATTAAAACTATTCAAACTTGATAAAACAGTAAATTAACTAACAAACACAAAAAACAAATCAACAAAGCAAACTTAATAAAAAAACAACAACAAAAATTAACAATGACAACAAAACAATTTACAACGCGACTGTACACTGGAAGTGCGCGGGGCGTCGTTTCAGTACAGCCCCCTCAAGACATCTTATTTTTGACGTCTGTGCATTAACGGTCAGCGCTAGAGTTTCTTACCGCGACTTATATACGGTATTTTTTTAAGAGAGGCGCGCGAGCAGATGTGAAGCTTTTTAATTGATCGCCAATGTCACTATGGTGGTTGAAGTTGTGAGGGCGGGAGGTCGTCTGCCTGCCTCCATAAATAGGTCATTACAATTGAATGCCAACACGCCCGCCAGCGCTTCTCGCGTGGATGAGAGCCGAAAATTGGTATATTCAGAATCGACGGCAGAATCGACTCTATTTTTAACAATTTTTATACTATTTTTTTATTAGAATGGGTTCGCTCTTAATCCCAATCAAGCCCAGGGGCCACGACAGAATCCACGATGGAACGAGCTAACCCAGAAGGTGCCAATTCACCCTGGCTTTAAAAACAGACGGGTTATAGGTACTCGGAAATATAGACGCAGGGAGGAAGTTCCACTACTTTGCTGTGCGCATTATAAATGAAGTTGAGAAGCACTTGGTGCGACAAGTAGGAACAGCAACCAACAAAGGGAAGAACCACGAAGTTCTGATGAAAAAAAATTACTGCCTATTACAATTCGTTCTAATTACTATACTTACATCTATAATCTAGTTTTATGTAATTTACTGCATTTGGAAGCTAAAGTAATATTAGGAATCTTCAAATAATGCAGAAAAACCAATAGTAGTGGATCCAATGCGACGCTGAGAGTTGTTTTTAACAAATCAGCGTTGTATCGGACGCGTATAGCGGTTGAGTAGGGCTGACACTTTTTGAAGTTGATTATTGCAAATTGGTGGACTTTATTAGAGAATGAAGGATTGTCTTCTGAATTCAGGTAATTTTAGAGTATAAACATCAAAACAACAGTCTTCGGTCGCGTAATTAAGAAGATCTGTTCCTGAACGACTTTGCTGTTACAATAGTTCTCTTTAAAGATGATGTCCAATTTAACAAAACTACCAAACCGCAACACTTCAAACTATTAGGGGCTTATCTATTTATTTTTTTATTTGTACGAATATTTTCCGTAAAGCTTTGATTTCTTACTTATTAAATTTTTAATTTTTTTGCTAGCTACATTATCGCTTGTTACGAAAATTCGTGTGTTTTAATATTTTCCAGACAGGTATCTGCATAAGGAAATAAAGAGAAAACCTCTACGCAAATACGAATCTATGACAAACAAAATTAATTCTTCAATATTAACGAAATTTAAATAACTGGATTTTATTTGCAAATACATAAAAATATAGTCCGGACTTTATATTAATTCATAATCTCAAGTTAATTTTCCTCTTACAAAAGTTATGCGAATAATTTCGTAGATAAGAAACTAATATGTATAATATCATAATGACTCATTATACTAATGTCATGTAGTACGCTTTGCCTTAATTTTTTCATCCTACCTATCGTAAATCATGAAGCCTTTGTCAAAAGAATATAAGAGGGGCCTTTTAAAAACTATGTTTGAAAACAAACGGCTGCACCCTCATTTCGCTCAAATACTCCTAGTTCGCGCTATGATGGTATTATGGTTGGTTATTGTTTAATTTTTTCCTATCCTTATGAACCCACTGAAGGTTTCCCTTCCCTGGGAACCTTCCTTCCCTTCCCCTTACCAAATAAGAATTTAAGTAGACAAATAGAGAAGGACTTAACACTTTCCCACTTTAATATATACAACACAATACATCCGCACGTTAAATATTTCTTTTATTGATTTAATACTTATTTAACCAATAAAAGGAATATTTAACGTTTATTAGTCATTCTAACACAGGTTTCTAGTCTCATGGTCTGATCATTATTTCTGTTTGCCGAATACATTATTGCTCAATCACAAAATTACCTATCTTGGAACATAATATTCACAACCCAGGTCGCATTAGATTATTTTTTTATATAAATATCTCCCAATGTTTTCATACCTCACAATATTGTCTTTTCAATATCGTTGCACATTAGCTCGCAAAGAGCGAACTATTTAATTATTTAATAGATCCTGGTAACGTGCAAGTTTAAATCATTTTAACAGACAGCAGAGATCACTATTTTCAATGTATTTTGATCTGTGATTTATGGTCCTGCTTTTTAAGTAACAAGATTAATTTTATGTCAAAATTAAAATACATTTGTATTATTAATTTTTTAGTGACTCAATTTCAAAAACGAACATACTTATTATATTTCCGATACAATCTGACACACTTAATTACTTATCTCTTATGAATATAAAACAATCAACGACATATCAATCTAAAATAAACTGTACATTGTCTCCAAAATTTTATTCAGCTTAAACAAAGTTTAATACCATTTGTGATAACTATGTAAGGTGCAACAGCAAAAATCTTTAACTGTGCTAGTTAGTCTTGAGCGTTGATTATTATTAACTTTTACCAAATCAGTTATTAGAAAATTATCAATACTTACCTTATATGTCAGGAAAAGCTCCAATCATTAGCACTCAACACAACCTCACACCACGGGAATAGAATCACAAGTAAACCGAATATGTTTAATTCACTAATTCACGATACCCAGCTACCCATTGACTAAAACCAAAATAAATAATGTGGACATACCAGAAGAAATAACGTTCACTAATTTGTTACTATCTGTACACTAAAAAGTTAAGGATTTGCACACAGGCATATGAACCTTCCAAGAAAACAAAAGAATCTTTAGACACTAATCAATAACGTGTTTTTTTCACGGACACGCAGATAAAATATCTAACTGACGCAGCGTACCTTACTAGTATAGCTTACGTCCTAGAACATTGTTTCAAGGCTCATGCGGGTGTATGCATGTGTGCACGCGATGACATCTGTTTTCTGCGTCTTTGTGATCTTAAAGACCCCTTTCAAAGATCTGGGTCCTAGTGGACATTGTATTTACCGCCTACATAGCGATGATGCGTGGACTACCAGGCTCACCAACTTGTTTATTGAGAAGGCAGACGTTGCCCTACAGCGGTTGAGCGGATGGGTGCTCAACTAGTGGCTCTTGGTGATTTTAATGCACACCATGTGGACTGGCTGCTCCCATATGAGAAAACCGACCACGTTGGTAGGGAAACACGACGGCTAGCCTTGACGTTGGATCTCACCAAGCTGGTCCAGGAAGTAACTAGAGGATGGACTGATGGACACTGAAGGCACACAGCCAATTGCGCTACTCTTTGGCAGTTCTGACCATTGTGAGGTGGTGTCAGTATATTTTTCGCCCGACCAAAGGCTCCCGGCAGATTTAGCAAATCAGCAGATTGGGATGAGATGTGTTGCTTTTTAGCGTCTTATCCTTAGCGGCAGGTTTACTTTTCTTCTAACGACCCCTCAGCTTGCACGGATGCTGTGACCAATATGCTTCTTCTCATGCACATATTGGTCTGGCGTAAGTGAGAAGGTACTTCGTGCCGGAACAGTTGTTCAATCTTTACCAAGCGCAAATTCGATCGTGTGTGGAGTACTGTTCTCATCTTTGGGACGGTTTCACCCAATACCAATTCTAGAAACTTGAGTCCAATAAGAGGAGGGCCAAGAAACTCATCGGCAATGACGATCGTTTTAATCTATCTTTTTAACTTTTTAAGCTGAAAAGTGTTGAACATAGACGGAAGTAAGCTAGCCTAATCGTTTTTACAGGAGACATTTCGGAGAGTGTGCAGCAGAATTGTTCCGTCCTCCCTATTTTTTCATCGGACAACCAGACTTACAAATAGGCGCCACCATTATATGGTTCATACACCAAAGAGTCGCATTAAGTGTTTTGGTTCCAATTTTGTAATCTGTACCGCTAAAGAATGTAATTCTTTGACTGAATCTGTGTTTCCTGATAAATACAATTTCGGTTCTTCAAGTCACGAGTGAATAAGTATCTTCTAGGCAGTCGCGTCACATCCTAGATCGCATCGTCGCTTACCATCAGGCGAGATAGCGGTCAAGCGCAATAAAAAAAGATGCTTCAATTATTCCTAGGTGTTACTAAAAATAACATTATTTCTTCTAAAGGTAGTGTTTAAGATTTTATAAAAATATTTTTAGAAATATATAGACTTGTTTATTTGACATTATGGAAAACTTAACTATAGTTTCAATATCTCATCCACCCTAATATCTACTACTATTTTGTCGAATGGGTGACTGCTTACAAACTAAAAGCAAAAACTTATTCATAAACCTAACAATGCCGACGTTATTCCATTTTAAAAAGGCCCATAGTCGGTTAGCATCTTAACGCAGTTATGTCTTTATAGGATAGTGACATCATATCACATAACGTGTCTGTTGCGATGGACATCTGTTTAAGAATACGACAGGCGTGCGTGGGGGTCTATGTAAAATGGATTTAAAAACAGGGGTGACACCCCCACCGCATATCACTAGTTCATTAAAACCGTTTTATCAAAAGTGCATACGCGCAATTACAATTAGGAGTTCTTTTAAAAGTTGGTGTTGTATATACGAGTACTTGTTATAAAGTCCTACAACCATTAATTTTTATTCAAAAAAACATAATAAAAACGTTTGTTGGCTTGCAAAAGAATATAAAAATAACACGAAGTATGGGGAACTATGGTGTTTATTTGTGCGCGTTTTTGGAGGAAAATGTGCCATACATAACCCACCATGCGGTCCCGTTGCGTATAGGTGTACATAACTATTGTAATTTTGACATTTATCTAAATCTTGTGTATGTATAATATTTTGTTTCATTGTTTTGTATTCGTGATTTTGATAACATTTGATTAATAAATTTTGTATTATTGTTAGATTAAGCTTACTGGCGCTTTGGAACATTCTGTCAGCCAATAAGTATTTTGAATAAATAAATAAATAATAATAATAATAATAAATAACCGACATAGATGCATAGTGACGGTCCTATTAATAATTTTAGATGATGCAAGATCTGAAAAATAAAACTTTTTTATTAAATCAGTTGTATACTCTTGATCAGGGTCTCTTCCACCAGGAAAACACAGCCAAATATTCGACGATCGTAATTTGTCTTACGTTTCGATTGATTTCGACGTGCTTATGATGGCGCTCGATGTTGTCGCATCGCTCGCACTGCCCTAGGGCCGTCACTGTAGATGCAACCGGGACCAACGCCTTAACGTACCTTCCGAAGCACAGTGGAACTGGTCAAGATAGTAGATTGTTTTATCCGGTAACCGGCAATTGTGATAGTTGCTTTACCTCCGTAATCTTTGCCTAAATGCGGTGATGCGTGATGATATGACGGTAATATAATTTGTTTTCAATACATTTTTTTTTTGCTATGCTAAGCTAAATAAGCTGCATTTTTAGTTGCCCCTCTTCTTACTTTAATAAGCCATTCAAATACTCTTGTTTTAGCTGGCCGGGATGTTTCTTATAGATCCAATCATTGGCCACCAAAATGTCTGTGTGTCATTTAAATTTCTTCAAAAGTTCATTACACTCGAGATTAAATATATAAAAATAAAAACAAATGAAACATCCGCCAACAGTTTATCGTAAATTGGTAGATTGATATGCAGCTCAATCTATTAATTTATACTAAAATTATAAATATATTGTTTATAATTTTGTATCTTTTTGTAGGTTTGTATGTAATATAATGTAGGTAATTATTATATTTTTTATTATTTAAGCATTGAACTGCTAGATTTCTATATCTAAAAAAATTAAAATTAAAAAACAAAAAAATAATAACAATGAAATATTAACAAAACTAGTGGAAAGTAAATAATGACAGAATTTGGTATATTATTATTTGTCTGAAATTTTTGCTACTATTATTATAACGACAAAAATTTTAAGGACTTTGTTACAGAAAAAATACATAACCGGTTTAGATGAAACTACACAATCATTACTTCACTTATTTAGTTGCCTGGAAGATAAATAGCTGTAACTTAACAGATTCAAGTGTAAGAAAATAACAAAACTCGCCAACAAGGTGGACTTTTTAATCGTCATCAACATAACAGTCAAATAAAAAAGAATTTAATTTCCTTTACAAGTTGACATGAGAAAAATGGAAAATATGATATATGTGATGATAAACTCTGGTGAACTTAACTGCAGTCAAATGTGTAATATTTCACATGAAAACAACTTAGGCCTTGTATCTCCGTTTTAAGTTAAACATTACAAAACCTAGTTCATTACGCTAAATTACCATTTAGTTAGTCATTTCACTCTTATTGGCTTAGCCAGCACAAATTTTCCAAGAACATAAAATGAATTTACTAAAAAATAGTTGCATGATTCACACCGTGAGTCACCTTTGCACCCTTTATGAATGCACCCCAGGTATAAAACACGTGGATACTGTCGACTTTAATACTTCACAACAAGATTTATAATGACGTGAGTCATACATTTGGGGGAACCTAATTGAACGATTTCATTTCCAAATCTCTAATTAAACTTTTCATTTGGAAATGGATAGGGGCGTTTGACCTAAATACTTATAGGATTTGAAAAGAATATTATTGGCATCATCATTTTAATCAATATATTTATACTAGCGGCCCGTCCCGGCTTCGCACGGGTGGACAAAAATTCTTTGAATTTTTTCTAGCATTCAATATTAGCCTATGACACTCAGCAATAATGTGCCTCTCTATTGGTGAAAGAATTTTTAAAATCGGTTCAGTAGATCCCGAGATTACCCCTTACAATTTAACAAATACTTATACAAACACAAACTTTACTTCTTTATAATATTAGTATAGATTGTATAAAATATATTAACATGACATAAAATAGGTCAAACTTCTCTGCTTGGCGATAGTACAGTCAATATGTAATAAAAAAAATTCGAACTCTCCGAAAAATGACAAACCGGGATTTGACGACGCGAATCGTTAGGGGGCAGGTAATAAACTTAATGTCAAATTTCCGAAGTCCTGCTGTTTTTGAGAAAATCCAAAAAAAAATTGAAATGCATTTATCTCAGCAAGTATAAGTGCTAGCGACCCGTTTTTTTTTACATTAAAGAGGACACTGAGGACTACATTTTTTTTCATTGAAGTGACGTCATCCGACTTGAAATGCAAAAGCTAGGTGGCGCTGAAGCTTCAAAAAAGTGGTTGTTTGCTATTTTCATTATGAAATAACAATATTTTTGCAATAATGTTAATGAGAAAGTTGTTTGTCACAAAATTAGCTACAACTTTTGTTTAAAACTTTTTTTCATAAAACTTACCTTTCTGAGCTGAAGCTTGTCGGAGTGTACAAATGGTACATTATGTGCCTTGGTATAATGTTTGTCACACAATTCATGGATAGATCAATAAATTGTTATGTTTACTTATTTTTTATTTTTTTACATTTTAAAATGCGGTGCGGTTGGTAGATAGATTTGTATGAAACAGTTCTCGGCGAGTGGCGGTGCGGGGGACGGAACACGAGCGTCAACACCGCGCGTTCGAATAGTCGTAGTGACGTTCTGCTTATTTTCCTTAGAATGTCGTCGATGGAGGACAACATAAACACGACTATTATTTATTTATTGAATGGTGGTATGCACCTCAGTTGTGAACAGATTATTCCCAAAATTTTTCACGAATGTAGCGAGCCTCATTGATTTTGGTTTTGGAGTATGGGTTCAACGCATTCACTATATCTCGTAATTAATAAAAAAAACTGCTATAGAAAATATCACGCCGCAGTATCGACATCAGACCATATTTATCCAAAACATATTCGCCCAATGTCTTTATTTACTTATAATTTGCAGTAAAAAGTTATTTTAGGATAAGCGCTACAAAAATTGTCTTAGAAATATATGGACATGTTAACAGTTTTTTTTCTCTTACTGTCACAACATTGATGTCGTAATAGTCAAAAATTCTCTACGTGAATACGTACTTTTATGTACGTTCTTAAAAACAAAATGTGTACCTTTAACTTGTTTAATAAAGGCATAAAAGCGTGTGTACAGTCTGGTCTGTATGAAGTGTGAGTAGTGGTTTCCAAATTTGCTACTTTTTTGCCCCGTAACCACCTGTTACATTTAATACCGCCGTCATAACGTTTTACTACAACGATGTTATTTAGCAATATGAACTTAAGGCGGAATAATTTGTGCCGATTTAAGCAGTGTAGTGGCGTAATAGCATCCTATGCAGCATTAAGTACACAATAATCCATTATTTTTCTATTATTCAGCATATGTATGCTACTTCGGTATTCACTCGTGACTTGAAGACCCCGAAGTAGCCCTGAAGGCAGAGTTCCATTCCTTAACGGTACGTATCACAAAATATTATATATTGTCAATAAAGCTTTTTAAATAAAATTAACAAGAAATTTTGATATTATTTATAATTTTACTTAATTTTCATTATTTTCTATTTCAATTATTTTGAAATATATCTGTAAAAATAAATAACTAACAAACCTCATCACATGTTTTAAAAAAATTACGTGACGGTTGTTCTAAAAAAAACATAGAAGTACAACAAGCAAAATCATTATTATCCGTAACTTTTTTTTGAGATCAAGTTGCATTTCTAAACACTATTTTTTTTGTTTGGGCATAAATGTGCCCTATAAGCGCCTTTTATATGGTTAAAAGAAAAACATATTTACCACAAAAACATTTTTATTTTATAAAATAATAATCAATCAAGATTAAAACAAATCCTCTTAAGCGACAAACAAATAATGCGTAGGAAAATGCAATCCTAACCGGCTTTAGCCTGTTTAAAAAAGACACTTATTTCTAAACATTAGAGTCTACACTCCTACTCAAACAGAGTCTGCAAACGACCCCAATAATCACACATTAGTTTTATCATACAATACATCCCAACGATTAAGCAAGGGTTACATGATTTACTTTGAAAAATTCAAATTACTTGTACTGACTTCTTAAAAAATCACATCACAAACTTAATATATTTCAATAATAGTATTTTCTTCTATATTTATACGTTTTACTACAGTTACATCTAGCGTCGTTGACGCCTATACATAATTATATAAACCAAAAAGCTTTATGCATTCTTAAACAAATGCAAACACTCACATGCCATCGAAGGCACCAACTTATTGAAAGCGCCTTCAATGTTACTATAAAAATAAAACTGAAAGACGCAACTCTACGCCGATTTAATAAACTCTATTTATAAATACTTATAAACATTTTAATTTATTATAATATAAGCATTTGGTGATCGCAATTCATCGACTTTACAAGTTTAACAATAATTTTTCCACTAAGCCCATATTCCCGCTATGCGAATAATCGTAAAAGATTGAGATAAAATATCCCCAATTCCCCAAGGACAGTCCGTCCAACTAGACATTTTCTTTGGAAACCTATCTTCGAGCTATGTCCGGTGTGTTATGTAACACGAGCCACCATATGGTGATCAGCTTGGCATCTATGTAAAGTTGTATAAATCTGCAATTATCAAAGCAGTGACAATCAACTACATAAAATACAATATAAATATGATGTTTTGATTGCGTTATAAGTACATAGTACTGCAATATTAAATGTCCTGTAGAGATTGAACAAACGATTGAACCAAAATTCGAATTAATGAAAATACTGAACATGGACTTGAGTGTAAATTTTCAAATATACAAAGTTACTGACGCGTCTAAATGTCAATTATACAAATATTAACTCAAATTCAATAGTAACGTGTACAAATTTACAAACAAGTTAGCCGTCATGTCATCAGTTTCAAAACTGGCTATTACAATATTCTTTGCTTTAATTATACCTTAATTTAATGACGTCTTGATCATGTTTAAGTCAAATATAACGCTGTAACAGCTACATACGGAAATGTTGGATTTTTTGCGGAAATTTTTCGCTGGTTATTAACCAACTTTTATTTTACTTTCGGTGTATTCACCCTAGGCTATTTTAGGCTATAAATAAAGAAAAATATAATTTAAATACAATATTCAAATTTGTTCAAATTCAATATGTAGCAAAACATTTATTGTGCCATATCTTTAACTACCGCAAATGTAAAGTTTCAATTGGTTGGAACATATCGCACGATTTAAACATTGAAATTCACAATAGTTAAAGCAATAATGTTCTAAGGTAGCCTAGGAATCAAATTGGTAAACCGTACATTCATGTTGTATGTACAATAATAAAAAATGAAAATTTATGCAATAAATACAGCTATGTGAATTTACCGGCGGTTGTTCTGATGGTTCATTTTTAATAAGTGACTTATTTAAAAAACATCATTATATAATACCTTTAACAGCCTATGCAAATCAACAAAACAATCGAAATTTTTCAATCTGTCCTACTTTCTATTAAATTTCAACAAATGGTAAGTTGATGGGCTGTTATCCGTTCGAAGTAAGAAAAAATAACTGAGTATGCCCGATTTTTCGTATGAAACGTATTTTTTGTTTACCCACATCAATAAAAAACCTTTTTCTAAGAAAGTATTTTTGATACTAGTTAATAAGTAAAAGTTAATAAATAAAAAAATATTTCCAGAAATAAAATCAGGCACGGTACCGAACGTTTATTATTGGTTTGTCATTTGACAATTGCCCCTGTGATGTGAAGACAGAGCGCACAATTGCGGAGCAAGTATATGGGACACCTCTGATAAATAGCTTAAATAGCTTTACTCTTCTTTTTTTTATAATTGGATATAACAAGGTATACCCGTAACAAAATTGGAACTTTCTTTTGTTTATGGTGCGAGATTATAAATGCAAATTGATCTCGTCGAAATATTTGGACGAACCGTTCCGGCTTACGTAGTCATAGCTTACACCTTAGCTTCCAGAGTGATTCGATCGAGTAGCCTATTGAAATTTACTCCTATTAATTTAAACGGCATTTCAAAAATGTGACTAAGAGTCATATTTTCGAAATTCCGTCACTACAATGCCCTGAGAAGTTCGATCGAATGCCAAAGCGGTTTGTCCAAGTGTCTAACCGAGGTCGATTGTCATTTGTAATTTGGCGTTGACTATACCTGGGAAATGGACAGTTTTCCGAGTTAAAAAGATAAAATTGATTATTCTTTTAATTTTTTTTTCATATTGATAGTCTATGACACATACTCAGTCAGTTGCTACGTCACATATTTTTAATACTACGAAATAGGTGTTCCCACAGATTATTTTTGGTAATCTTAATTAGTTTCATGTAAATACATTGCACATCTTGAAGTTTCAGCCGCGTGCAATAAGAGATTTTCAATAACTCTTAATTACTACAGAAGGGTTTCTTGTCAAGGACAGATGCGTCTACCTATTTTTGTAGATTTTATTTATAAGTGGTCGCCACCAAAAAGAACTAACATCTCTAATTTAAATCTGTATGCATCTTTACTTGCGACAAGCCGTGATATTGTAAGTTTGTAGTGGTGATCCAATAGTTCCTACAGACTTTTCCAAAAATAAGTGTACGATAGAAAATTCAAATATTTTTGCGTGATATAAAAAGTATCCTCAAGTAGACATATTAGGATAGGCTATTGAAATAAGATTTTCTAATATATATGTGTTGAGAAAGATCTTCAGTTAGGCTTCGAGCCCGTCGGTAAGCCGGACAGAAAACGAGGCTTAGTATCTCATCGCAAAAGATTTTTTTAGCTTACACAATATTCAAATAATATGTTCTGCTATAAGACTTAGACGGACCATGACTGCTGGCCAGCACTTCCAGTAACAACTATTCGTACTTTTCGATAACGTAATAAATAAGGCATACATACATTTCATATTTTGATATTTTTGCATTAATGTCCAGTGGTGGAATGCAAAAATGCGTCAATTTTTAAATTGATACTTGACAAACAAGCTATGCGCGCTTTCATTTCTTTTTTCAATTTTATTATACAATAAGCTGTAATATATTAAATTTTATTGAAATTTTAGATGACAAAGTTCCAATTGATAATGGTCAAGCTTGTTTACCTATTTATCTTGGTTAAGAAGATTATTATTATTATTTTATCTGATGAAACATTTTCATTGCTTTGACTTTGAACCCTTTGTTAATGACGCTTATAATTGTCATGATTTTAAAATGTCCTATTTTATATTGGCGTAATTAATTCTTCAACTGATGTGCATGCATAATTTATATTTACAATGTTGCAAGCGGAAACCCACTTTAAGGTAACAAAATATTTCATTGCGCGAGTGTACATATAATTGAACGCATTTGAAAACATCGCCAGCAAAAGAAATTTTTGAGATACAATAGCTTTAACTGCACTTTACACAATGGGACGTATTACAAACTTACTATTAGTAACATGTCAGATGTTAAGTAAACTAATTAAGTAAATATTGTAATACTAAAATAAATCAATTTTATTACCTAAATAGTGATTCGAATGTATTATGTATATAAAAACAATAAAATAAGCAGTGGAACAAAGATATAAAGCGGATGCAAATATTTTTTTTTTAAATTAAAATTTAAAATTTAATAAATATGGTATTTTTGTTGCATATTTTAGATCTCGGTAACTAACTGTACAATAACAAAAGGAACATAATATGATATACAAATTCAAACCTGAGCATCTTTTGCATATATTAAAAACTAGCGACCCGCCCCAGCTTCGCACGGATGCAATGCTCTACTATATTATGCATGTATTATACATATAAACCTTCCTCTTGAATTACTCTATCTATTAAAAAAACCGCATCAAAATCCGTTGCGTAGTTTTAAAGATTTAAGCATACATAGGGATATAGGGACAGAGAAAGCGACTTTGTTTTATACTATGTAGTGATGCAGCTACTATGTCACATTTACGGTGAGTTAGTAGTCAACTTGACGTAATATAAGGTAAGTTTGAGTCGAGAGTTTGTCGAATATTACATTACAATAAAGCTCTAGCTCGTCATTAAAAATATAGAAAGTAACATTAGGTGGATGTTTCCTGCTGGCAACACGCTCTACTGTGCCCACACTAGGGTCAGCAATTTAACGAGATAAAATCATTTAACAAATTAACTCGTTTATTTTTACTTAGGTGACCAAAGTACACATTAATTATTCAATGTGTACTTTGGTCAGAAAGTAAGGTATAACAGTTTGTTATAGAAACTCAACGGCTACTGCTTTATTACAAAATAATCATAACGTTATCTACTAATATCTAAAAAAATGGATCTAAATATTAATCGATCCTTATAAACAGTCACACTTAAACATCTAAACAATAAATAATATGAATGGCATTAATTAAATGAACTAATGATAGTTATTTTTTATATTCAGGTCAGTATGTGCTTTAAGGTCAGCGCAAGGTATGCTGAGGAGCGCAAAAGGTGTTTTCATCATTTTAACGTCAAAGGGACATGACATTTGGGCCCCAAAGACCTAGTGAATGGGGCCTCCTAGGACGTTTGTAAAAATTCATGAATCTCAACAAGGGTCGATACTTCTATGTCAACTGAAGTGATTAACGGAAGTGGTGGATGATCCTTTCTTTTATGCTCGAAGAAACTGCGTGAATTTATGCAGGCTCCTTTGCCAATGATATTTATTTTAAATTTTGTTTTTTTCTGCCATTTTGCTAAGAAATTGATAAATTTACTTCATTAATCAATATATGAATTAATATATAACACATTATTATTTACATATTAAATACATATTCATATTCTTGTGTGTTATAAAAGAAATGAAACGCTGTTACCCAATAAAGAAACGCGTTTACTTTTATATTTAATTATGAAGTTTCTACTCATTTTCAGGGCTAAATATAGAAGTATAAACATAAAGTTGTATTGGTATATGGTAAAAATGTTTCTTTAAGAGGATATGAAATTTTAAGGATTAAATATAAAAAAAGATTTTCCACATAACAACACTGACCGACAGTCTTAAAGGTAAAACAATACTCATAATATTGAATAACTTCAATTTTAAAATAACATAAAAATTTACAACTTTTTAATATTTATATCACATAAGTGACAATTATCACATTGTTATAACTGATCGATACATAAATGGTTACTAAAAAAACAAATCAAAACAGGTCAAAATCAAATGAAATTTACACGATAGCGGTCTTCAATCAGACCCCACACATAAATATGTGACATATTGCCGATGGAAAAAACCTACCAAAATAAAATCGGTTTAAGTATAAACAAATATACGTAAGGTGAAAATATCAAATACATTTTTTTATTTAATAGGAGCATATCTACATTTTTTAAATACAGCACTTGTGCGATAAATTGTCTTACACATCAATATTGCAGACTAGATGTGTAAGGTATTTCATGTTTAAATAGATATTTTTTTCGTAAGACAATAGCATTTAGCTGCTAGTTAGCATCATAAAAAAAACAATATATCTAATTATTACATTCATCAATCGACTTCATAAATTCTATTGGTTACTGTTGTCACAGTCTAATAATTCTATTTTTAATCAAAAATATTTTTATTGCAATTTAATTATGAAGTGCAAAAGACACTCAATAGAAATTAAGAAATAATTGCAAAAAAATAATTGAGCCCACGCAGCATAACTTAATTTGCCACATTTTCAACGCATCTTTTAATTCAAAAGTGCACTGATGGGACTATATTGTATTGTAACAATTAAAGTCGCTAGAAGTAATGTTTATTTCAAAACCATCAATTTAAGATTAACACAAAGAATATTGTTTTAATTTATTTAAGGCACCGGTGTACTTATACGACTGTTTTCTTGTTTGAGAATTAAATTGATAACTTCGTTCAAGTTTTTATACAATAACAAGCAGTAATTAACATAATTACAAATATAGGCATAACTAATAAAAAAAATGTAAAAGGAAAAAGTTTTAAAGGTTCTAATTGAAATATTTGTACCTTATAATTTCATAGTGATGTTATTAAAGGGAAAAGAAAACAAACCATTTCCTAAATTGTCATCATTTACATTACAGTTAAAATATTACCTACAATAAAATGTTGATAACATCGTATATGTATCTCCAATATGTGGATGATTTTATCCCTATATATATTAATAATTAAAAACACATAAGATTTACATTTAAATAAATAAAACCGGAATCTATTTACAAAGAGGCGTCGAGTTGAATCTCTCAGCTATATATAATTTACAGCCTTACAAATTTCCTCTGCAAGAAAGGAATTTACAGGTGTATAACCAGCCTTTATTAACGACCCCGTTTTAGAAAAAATATTGTAAACTAGCTCCTTAAGATAATAAGGTTGAAGCCAGCATCGGTATGAGAATAGACAAGACAGAAATAGCTTAACTACGAACGTGAGGGACCAGCTAATTTTATAGCGATGCACGGAAACCCGGCAAAATAATTTTGGTGGTCAAAACTTTCCCTGCCGCTGGCATAAGCAGTAAGTGACAATAAGATTGAACAGATTAGTTTAAGTGTATTTTTACCACAAATCGTAAACGGATCGCCAGTAAGCTCACAGCTAAAAGTCAAGTTTAAAACACATAAATCAAAAAGCATCATATAATTCACAGCGATTTCTATTCATTCAATATAAACCGCATAATATTATTACGAGAACGAAATGATCAACAGATTTTGAGGTGACAGCATTGGAGGTGGTGCGCACAGATCACTTCGAACATTTTTTTAGTATACCCTGTGCACAGCACATAAATGACGAAAATAACGTTATTTTTTTTTATTTGACCGGTTTTGCAACACTTAAACCCAGTCTCAGAATCTGTATCTATCGACTAAGATAGTATGCATTGCATCAATCCTGTTATTTTAGTGACGTATTCGATCGACTCTATCCAAAGCAAATCAAAGTAGATCTGTGGCGATCTACTTTGATTTGTACATTTTTTTTACTACAATTTTTTTTATTACAAAATATATCCATTAAATTATGTTCTTGATCTGTAGTAACAAGCGCTGCAATCATTATACGTACTGTAAAGCTTGGATTTTTTGAATGGTTTAAGATTAAGTAGTTCATACTAATACTGGAGCCAGTAGCCAGTTTCACATAAATCTATAATTTATCTAGTTTATCCCCATACAGATGGCTGTTAACTTTGCTAATAAATAGAGCTACGATAATCATGTTAACCTACCAACATTTAAATTATTTTACATCAATCTCATCGCAATTACTTAAATATTATTTTAATCAAATGTTGGTACACCCGATTCTATAGACTATTTGTGAAAAATGCTTAAAAATAATAATAAATTAATGCAGGTTTTTAATGGTATTTGAATATGATTATAAAACTTCATAAATTATCTACTTTAAAATTGGTGACTGAAATATGTTTGCAAAACTGACAAGTCTCATAACACCATGAGATCTCAAGTAGGTAATTAATGAAGGTAAGTTCGTCAAACCGGAAGCAAT
The DNA here is from genome assembly GCA_927399485.1 of Calamotropha paludella. Classification (NCBI taxonomy): domain Eukaryota; kingdom Metazoa; phylum Arthropoda; class Insecta; order Lepidoptera; family Crambidae; genus Calamotropha; species Calamotropha paludella. Next base: position 21,857,551 of record OV656803.1, on the reverse strand, counting down.
ATTGGGAATACTACTATATTAGCAACACTCCTGAACGCTACATTATTACTGGCAAAAACGCAAACCTAACAACATCCACTTACGTCACGGTTATATAAAACTCTTTCATTGCACCACAAAATACTGTCCGCGCCTACTAAATTTCGATTCGATAATTAATTTTTATAAAAAATCAAGCGATTGAATAGATTCACTTAAGGATTTTAGTATGCTTATACTTAATTATTTCTAAGAGTCCCTTCTCACCCATGCTTCTCCCGCAATAGACGTCTAATGAGCGTATGTGTAACGCAAACGCTGCAACACCGCGACGAACACTTCGAAAATATTTTAGTTCTGGGTCTGCGCTACTCACTCGTCGCGCCTACATTGCAAAAATGCCAGTGTGAAAGGTGTCTGTGATATAATTTTACTATGCTCCTTAAGTAAAATGAGATTTATATACCCAAGTATTATTATTATCAATACCCTTTTCGATACATAGTTAAATTATCACATTTGAATATTGTAGTAATTTCGTATTACTTTCTAGCTCAAAAAGAGAACTTAATATGCCTGATCGTAATATTTTTTCTATTGGTTTGGGTAAAAAAACGGTAACAAAATACACAAATCACTTATTAGATTACAATATGATGTAGACTAATTTTGCAACCACCCTCATTTACCACAACATAAAATTAAAACATTTTTAAATTTTTACAACGTCTCTTCCAAACGAGGCCCTTTTGCCAGTTCGGCTTTAAAACAAAAAAAAATATCAAAAAAGAATTTATAAAAGAAGATAAGGTATCTGTATTATGCATATCTGTAATATAAGGAGTGAAACGTTGAGTTCTTTTTTAAATTTGCGGGGACGTAATGATAACATGTCTATTTTGCTGAAAAACTAATTGAAAATGTGGGGGAGGCGATAAAAAGGCGATCGATTGTCGGCATTAGTACGGCACACGTCGTATAAGAACTTCGCATCTATTAAAAGTCGTCATTGTGTGAGACTAAGGACTTTATTTGTCATGGAGTGGCAAGTAAGACAGTCGGCCATGATAATATCGGTTGTGTATAGATCGTAAGAACTTTTTTATACAGTACGAGAGACTTTTTGTATTTATTATAATATAGATTCCAAGCTGGTAACGAGCATTAAATGCTAAGCTAAATCGTCATATCAGTATGTTTTTAAAAATTATTTTATAACTCAAAGTACATTTTAGAGGAGTGATCGGAAAATTAAGGCTACAACGGTAAATTTATAAAAAGGACTGGAATTATTGCAACAATTACACTTCAATCATTCATTCTCATTTTATGTACTAAACACTTTTCACGAGGTACAAAAACTACCAATAAAACAGCCTTACAAAATAGCTGACAAAGGGAATCGTTTATAATCTAAAACTTTAAGATAGTTCGAGGAATGAACCTCGAGTGCAAAGTATTTTAGGCCGAGTACTAACATCACTGTCTCACAGTAAGAATTTAATTATTCATACAGATAAAAAGTAAGTAAGGGATGTAAAATATTGGCCTGAGATTATACGCATATTAAATAAAAACAAATTCATTTGTCGTCCAAAAATTTCTCGAAGCTAATACATCTTAGGACTTGACTAATAATATTTTTATCTATAAAAGTCCGTAACATGATAGATGGCCTAATATTTGGATCTCACTTTTCTTAAACTTAACTATACATTCCAATACCTATGTACGTAACTCAAACGACCCAAAATAAAGATAAAAAGTTCTGCTGAAGTAATAAACACTACAAGCAAATATATTCATTCGTTAGCTTAGCTGGATTTAATGCTCAAAGAAGAATTACTGATTACTTTACATACTTAAAGCTGTATATTAATATGCTTTTACATAAATCAAACTGATAATTTCAATGCGGCTGACCATGTCTTATAAAATTCTGATATAATTTCTTTCTATAATCTTCTTTCATACATAGGTACATATAATCACGTTATTTTCCCCAGGGGTAGGCAGAGATCACAGACTTCCACTCAGTGTTGCCAATAATAAATTTAAAATTCCGCCGACTTCATTGCGAAATTCCGTTAGCAATCCGTTAAATCTCGTTATTTTCTCGTCAGGAAAATCCGTCGAATTACCAGGTGTAAAAGTTAGGTAAATAAAACCGAAATAAAATAACTAAGCGATGCAGTCGCTAAGCATAAAGCTACGCTAGCACCTTATATTGGAGCGAAGCGTAATACATAAAAAAAGGATTTTTTGGTTATGATGGGAATTTTTGCGAATTTCAAAATCTGGTCCTAAACCTGTTGATTCGATTCCACACAAAAAATATTAAAATTGGTTAAGAACTCGGGAAATTATGGCGTAACAGACATTGCGCCATTGAAGCTGATCAATGGGAGCTTCGTTCGCTTCGCGAGCTATGCTCGCTCCGCTCCAATGATTCAAGTTTAATAAAAATTAAGTGCAAAAATCCATTAAATCACTTTTAACAAAAAATAGTGTCTGTGGTACATGTGTAGTATTGACGCAGTAGAATTGACAAATAGAATCAAAAATTTTGCTTTGATTTTTGAAAAAAAAATGTTGTAATTTGAGATATAAAAATAAATCTATTTTGATTTGAATTTCTTTTTCAAATTCCGCTAAACAATCCGATTGCCGTCAAAATAATATTTGTTTCCGTCCCTTCATAGCCCTAATCCGCTAGATATGACGGGAAATCCGCTACGTTGGCAACGCTGCTTCCACTTTCCACAATCCTGACATTCATATCTTGCTTTTACAACTCTCATCAGACCTTTTGTAGGTAATTGAACAGTCATACTTTCTTCTCCTTCAAAAATCATTATTTCTCACTAACATTCACTTTCATGCTTTTCCTTTCTAGTGCACCACACATAGTGTTCACCATCTCCTGCAAACCCTCGGCCAATGATGCAAGTATAACTTGATCATCAGCAAAGAGAGGGCATTTGATGAGTAAATCACCCAATCGTATTTGTAGATTACTTAAAGAAATTATTCAGAATTTTATCAATCATTAGTCCCATTTCTGGTTTTTAACTCTACAAGGGCGCAAGTATTTCACTTTTTTAGACAATGACTTGTGATTAAGTTACACAATATAAAAGTTATTAACTAATATAGAGTTTTAACTACCAACAGAACATACCTATTATTTTCCTGAGATATCCGGTATCTATGTTGAGTTTCACTTTACGTTTCCGTGCGTTTCCGCTTATTGTCTCTCTCCCTTCCTTTAGGAGCGCTACCTGTTGCCGGTCTAAAGTTATCCGTATTTCCGGAAAATAGATGCCATGTTTGCAGTCTTATATTAAGTCATTATAAGTCTTGTATCAGGTAGGAATTATTTGGATTACGGGTGTCTTAGTAAAAATAATAGGTAAGTTTTATTGGTAGGTAAAACTCTCTATTCTTGTTCCGTCTTCAATATATGGAATCCATGTTGAGTAATGTGTTTGATTCCTCCCCGTACATAATGTTATGATGCTATAATGTGTTATGAGATATATAAAATCAAAATATTTAGACTTTCACAAATTTAAAGAATAGTCTTTCAACAAGGACGGGTAGATGTTGACAGTGTGTGGCGGCCATGTTCTTTTGAGTGCATCTGTCAAATCTGTTGTATTTTTTTCAGTGACTAATGCCAAATCACCATGGCAAGTTACAAGATCAAGCAGCATGTCCAAATGATTAAACTTTATTATTAAAATGAGTGTCCGTTAGTGCAAACGTTGCGCGCATTGCGTCCATTTAAGGGCAGACGCGGTGGCTCTTCAAAGTCGACTCTCCAATGTTTGGTAGCCAAATTCAAGACAACCGGTTCGGTAAATAACTAACCAACACCCTTACGTCAAAGAAACGCCAGGTCGGCCGATAACATCGACGCTGTCCGTCAGAGTGTGCCGGAGACTCCGAGGCAGTCGATTTCTCGCCTTGCACAAGAACTCGGCCTTTCGCAGACTTCGACTTTGAGCATTTTACGCCGGGACTTGGGCCCGCACCCGTACAAGATCCAACTGACCCAGCAGCTCAAAGTTAATGACCATAGGCAACGCCGTTTCTTTGCTCAATGGGCTTCGGAACGTTTGGAAGAGGTTGGAGAGATTTTGCCCGAAAAATAATCTTTAGCGACGAGGCCCATTTTTGGATTAATGGTTTTGTTAATAAGCAAAATTGCCGTATATGGGACGATCGATATATGGATGGAACAGAACCCACATGAGGTTCACCAGGTGGCAATGCATCCACAAAAAGTTACTGTTTGGTGCGGATTTTGGTACGGCGGCGACATTGGTCTGTACTTCTTTGAAAATGATGTGGGTGTGGCCATCACCGTCAATGGCGAGCGCTACAGATCAATGATTAACAATTTTTTTGGCCTGAATTGAACTATATGGTCGTGGACGACATGTGGTTCCAACAAAACGGCGCAACGTGCCACACAGCAAACGACACAATGGACATTCTGCACGAACGGTTTGAGGGTAGGGCTATCTCTCGCAAAGGTAATGTGAATTAGCCGCCAAGATCGTGCGATTTGACAGCACTAGACTTTTCCTTGTGGGGTTTTATGAAGTCGCAGGTCTATGTTAATAAGCCGCAATCGACCGATGCCCTGAAAGTGAACATAACGCAAGCCATTTAGCCAAAGTCTATGCAGCAGAGTCATTTAAAATTGGACCTCTCAGATCCGTGCCATCGTTCGAAGCCGCGGCGGACATTTGAACGATGTCATATTCCATAAATAATCCTTTCAAAAAATCGTCAATATCTCACACACAGCTTGTTTTATTCAATTACAACATCGACCCGTCCTTGTTGAAAGACCCAATGAAAAAAAACAGACATCTTTATTTGCATTTAAATTATTAAATGAAACTATACAGTAACTGAATAATTTCTTGAAAAATAATTAAAACGCGTATAGTAAGACGTCCGATATCCTTCATAAGAGAAAGTGCGTTGCTTTCTTGCGCCAGATGTCGCTTGCTGCTTCCGTCTCCTGACAATTTTGACAGCGCCCTCTGGTGTCGACCGGTCAACAAACTCAACCCAAGCACAAGCCGCCATATACTGATATTGTAAGACTCATATGATAACGGAGGATGTTCCGTCAGGAAGCCGTTATTGTGACTTCGGACGTCTTAGGAAACATAACAATAAATTTCTTGGATGGTAAAATTCGTATATTGTGTTCCGTTTTACGTCCGAATTCCTTTAAGAGAGATTTGTTTATTAACTCCTGGTGGCTTGTGTTGCCCAAGAAATGAAAGACACAACAATGTTGAGTTTGCACTGTACATATTGTAATACAATAGCATAACATTTAATTAAAACAATTATTAGGAATCTATTTTATTTGACCGATCTGTAATTACATCCTTTGAATAATGAACCTATGATAAATAATAAACATAAGCATAACTTATTAATTGGTGAATATTGTGACAAGGATTATCAGAAATAGAGAATCATTCTTTGTATTTTTATTTCAGAACGTTCTGAATGTCTGCTCATGGCGCCAATGAGTTTTGTCCAAGATTTCGTAAATGGGATAGTTTTCCAACCGGTCCAAGGCATACAGTAGACCTTAGACAACCGGAATAAGCCAGGAACCCAGCTTCCAATAAAAGTTTTTTGATTCGTCCCACAAGGACTGTGGGAGTAGCGGGCTGAACAGGTTCTCCAGTAGTAATTAACATATTAGTTAATGAACCTCTGTGGTCTGTGTATATATTTTTACAATTCTCAACCTATAATTATTTTTGATCGGGGCAGTTTAGCAGCTTCCAATTTCACTGATGATACGATACAGGCATTAGTTTTTGAGCCTTAAACTAAGCAGTCGAAGCAATTGTGTTATGCAATTCAGAAACAACGACGGTACAACACCCAGACCAGAGCCCATATAGAAAAGTAGGTTTTCTTCATTTACCTGACCACGGAGATTGTCATACGTGGCTGCGGCTTTCAGGTCTGGTCGCCAAAATGGTTTCTTCTAGGTGGTCTTATCTTTTGGTTGATTTAATACAGAAGCCATCCTTCTATAAACACTAGTAGTGCTGGAGCCACCACGTACAGCATCAGGATTTGAGTTGAGCATCGATGGTGTCTCTAAAGTGCTTTGTGTGAAAACTAAAGTATCAGCACCCCCATATTTTCTTTATTTAACTGCCGAGTGAGTTGCTATTACATATATATTATTCCAGCATTCCAAAGGGGTATTTTTTGAAAGCAGCACTTAAAATTCGAATACGACTCTGATGACGCACTGCTATAATTTAATTTTCGTTTGTTTTGTGAATTTACTGCGTCATTTTAATCAATTACGAAAGAGCGGGCAAATTAATTTTATATTAAGAATAGGTGAAAAACGTTATAAATAACATATATTTTCCGTATATAACATATAATATCACTTAGGCCTCCGAACGCAATGAAAAACAACACTATAATGACAAAATTACTGTAAACAGGGGGTCTATATGCCGAAAATACGGACAATTTAGACCTTAAACAGGTGGCGCCCTTAGCCGAAGGGAGGACAATAGACGGAAACGCACTAAACAGGAGGGCTAAACTCAACATGGATTTTGGATATCGAATACGGAATTTTCAGTTGTTAGTTTTTTTAGTCCAAATATATAAAGAATATCCTTGCGCCGTTTTACGAATTTGTAAAGATTAAAAAAAGTATTTATATGTAGTACCACACTTCAAAACCACAAATATTGTAAATAACTCTACTGAATATAAACCAGCCACTACGCAGTATAGAAATAACTCTTACATATTATAACTAAATATTGCACTTTAATAATTTCAACTATGGTTAAAATAATTGTATGAATATACAAGTTGAAGTTGAAGAAACACATTCCTTGTGTTTGGCAGAAAAAGCGCTTGCGAGCGCTTGTAAGAAAAATGGCGATCGCTGAGCGATAATAAGCAAAATGGCGGATTGTGTCAGGGCAACTGAAGTTAGCAAATGTGTCCTGGTCGAAAACTGTATAGTTTGTTTATCAGCGCTGGTAAGCGCTCGCAAGCGCTTTTTTCTGCCAACACAAGGATTATCTTTTGTTGAATACAGTATAAGTATTTGTGTGATGTCAGATATAACACTCAGATTAAAAAAAAGTAATATCTTTGATCGTATATTCCTCCGAAATGCATCTCTTTAAATTTACCCCCTTATATTATGTTCATTTTATCCACATATGGGTACAAAGATACTATTAGATGTATTGTTCAATTAAAATCATGTTTATCATAGATTGGAATTAAAAGTTGTTTGATGAACTGTCCAAAAGCCGTGTACACACGAACGAACAAAATATGGTGAACATTAACATCGAACACTTTCTTCGCACGTGCATACCACTACCGAACACCCAACACTGTGTTCGTCAAAAATTTCGTGGCAATCCAATTTGTTTGTTCAGTGCGGACGGTACTCGGAGAAATTTGATACAACATATATTCTCTTATAGCCGCATTTTGTTTTGCTGCTCGTAGGCCAATTATATTCACTAGGCACACGAGATCTGCACCTGATAACTTCAGTAAGTTTTTGTAATATAATAATACTTTTTTGTAACAAAACTGTTTCCCACTACGTAATGACATCCCTCGAAAACGATATTTAGTGAATCACAACAAATGGTAAAAAATTTTTGGCTACTTCACTGTCCACTATTTCCAAATATTATACAGGATTACTGAGGGGTTGAGCGCGAACACTGTTCGCAAGGTGTTCGAGTTCGCTTTGCTAATTGACGTACACGTACGAACCAAATGTTCCGTGATCGATATTCGTATTCACTATGTTTTGTTCGATAGTGCGTACACTGCTAAACATATATCGCATCACGTTTTTACAAGTATCAATAAAAAACTTAGTAATAATCCCATTTTAAGTAATATTAATGTAAGTGGTCATGAATGATTAAAACAACATTTTTATAATTTCGGTATAAACCAAATACTGCACCTTCTATGTTTTGAAGTATTCTGAAAAATATTAATTTTTATTTACTTTCTTGTTAGGACAACCTCTTTCCGGGTGATTGTCTTTTCGTTATCTTGTATATTAAGTACAGTTCGCCATAATAATGACATAAGAAAGTCATGTGATGGTAATGACTTTGAACTTAACCTGATTATAGAAAGATAAGGAGCTATATTACTATGCAAAAGTAACAATAAAGAATTAAATTGTAAGGGAATTGTAATTCAATTTTGGTACTACCATTTCAAATTCACAAGAATGACCCATTTTTTATGTTTCATGAAAGAGAACAAAAAGGTTTTATAAAAAAAAAAATATTTTGGGTTTTACAAGTTAAGTCGTAAACTCTCAAAGCGGCTAAGAGATCAGTCAATCAAAAACATAGCCTCGCATAATTAATCGTATTACATAAAGGCAAAATTGATTTATTGTTCACAAACGCAAACTATATGTAAAAGCCGGCACAAGCATATATGTGTGTGTGTTTTATCAGTTATCAGCTGAATGAACGCTTCCTTTCCAAAATATGTTGAAGCGAATAGTAATATATGCTTACTATACATGTTAAATATATAAATATTGAGAATTTAAATACTTCTAAGTTAGGTTTAGATTTAAAGACATTTATCTCAAAAAAACTATAATACCCTGATGTATTAAAAGTGAAGGCTCGTTTAACGTATTTAAGAAAAAACTGAGTATCAGAATCAATAACCAGTATATTAAATAAAAATAATGTTTTAAACGACTCTTCCTATTATTTTCTTCATACGCTATAATGTTTTGTATTGTTTTTGCAACCGCGAATTGTAATAAATAAGTTTTGTTAACAAGTTCTCATGTATGTTACGATATGATATGAGCTTTTTTTGAGAATAAATGTTTTTAAGCCCGAGTAAATCACATATACATTTACGATTAATAAATTATATTCACATCATTATGTTAAAAATGACAGCCATAAAAAATAGGGCATAATTTGGTTGCTAAAATACCATAAACAAGCGGGCCACGCTATGTGATGTAAGAGCAAACTAAGCAAATAATGTTCCTAAACATCATTTACCTAATCACAGATTGAAAAGCCATTTTCATATGCTACACGACGCCATCGATATAGTTCAAACTAAATTCAAGTATGTTACGCTACCAATACACTAATCGACCATCATTGTACTTAATTAGGTACACTATTGTAAAAATAAAAATAAAATGTTTTAGAATAGCAAGTCTTTTCATTGAAATATGGAGGTTTCAGTTAAAATATCTAACTGACGTATAGATGACGCTGAGCCATACTTGATCTTATTACTCGAAGGAGAGTTGCGTACCCCGCGTTGCTTGTGTGGGGGCGCGTGTGGCCAGACGTTAGTCTGCACTTTTAAACTCGGTATCGATACGACGCTCTAAGGCTTGTAGTTCCTCTTCCAATTCCTGCTGCAAGAGTTTGAATTATTTTTATTATATGCACTTCGATTTGCGGATATTCCATGCTATACCAATGCAAAAATTACGTACTTTTTCTGATATTTTACATTTACCATTATATAAAAAAAATGGTTACAAATTTCCATCGGTTTCTATTCGATTTTTGTGACGAACCATTAAAAATAAATATATCGATATTGAACCCATCCCTATTATAAACTGAAAGTCCTGTTGGTGTTCACGTTTGTGTAAATACTTACATCGTCCGCTCTATTAGCAATGTCGGGAGTAGAATTCACTACGGCTATCCGGTCCGCTCCGACCGCCCGACGGTCCCCGGTCACGTTGAACATCTGAACAATCATAACTCACTTTTAATTGATGTCGTGTGGTTATATGCAATGTTATGTTTTATGCAATCAAAACCAAGTATTTATCAATTTATAAGGAAAGTGTGTCATTCCAAGTTAATTATATTTTTTAGAATACATAAGGGCGGGTGCACATTAGTCTTTTTGCCTGCGGGTAGTTTTGTCTTTTTAGTCCATGGTATGTAAATATATGGAAAGTCACACATAACGACGGGCGGTTACCAGTATTTTTGTTTGTAGAATGTCTGCTTCTCATAGGGTGGTATGCGATTGCGCAAATTTAGGGCAACACTGTCCGCAGACAGCCTGTCGACAATTCAGTTACGCGCAGCGTTTGAGACGGCATGTTCTTTATTTTTTTTTTCTTTATAATGTTATAATACATAGATTATGAAGAATTATGGAAGAATGAGAAGGATTATGAAGGATGCGAATATCTTATTTCCTTGACAATTTAAAGCATCGTTATTTCTGTTTAGAGAGCAAAGTAAGAGTAAGAAGTAAGTACAGAAGATACAAGTGATAAAAGCTAACATTTGATAGCGTTGCTTGAAGAGGGTTGCTGTCAATGGTTTGTGGCTAAGGAGCTAAATGTGAGTCATTCGACAGTCCAAAGGACCTAGCAGCGCTAGCAAAAGACCGGTTCCATTAACGGAATCTGGAAGTAAGTCATGTATCTAAACACGGGACGATCGTTTTCTGATGAGTGAAGAACTTTTGAATTTGGAATTGGAATGAAATTGTTTTTTTTTGTAAGAAGACCTTATGAATAACCTCGTTAGAAGAAAAATATCAATTAGTCTATGCACGGTCCACGGTCCTTAGTTACTACATAAACACCGAGTTGTCAACTTTAGCTTTGCTCGAAATCATGCGTCATGGTGTCAAAATGAAGAAGCTAGGGTAGCTATGCACGGGGAACACCGACGTCGGCGAGTAAATCATCAAAGATCTTAAGAATGTGATTATAGTGGAGTGGGAATTTATTCAGCAAAAAACTGTAAAGAATATACTTGCTAGCATGCTCAGACGAATACAACTGTACTTAACTCTCATCTGCTTTTACTTTATGAAAGAAAAACCAAACAAAAAAGATCGTTGATTTTTATTCAGCAATTAGGTACACTACTAGCGCTTAGCTTTAACATTATTTTATATTCATTTAATCAAAATGACGAAAACTATTTATTATTAAAAAGGTAGAAGAACGCCTTGTCTGTATATTCAACAATATTGTCTGATTTTTATTTCTTTTTCATTTTAGATATAGCACATTATTGCAGCAACCGACTAAACAGGACATTTACGGACATTAACGGACCAAGGTGGCAACGTAGTAACGTTTTAAATTTACAAAACAGCAAGTTTATAATTACATCGACGGCTACTAAGGACGACAGGTATAGATTTTCATACTAACTTTTCAAGCCGCTGTTCGCATATAAATATACATGTACAAGAATTACAATTTATCTCGAAGAAAATTGACAAAACAATTATCGAATTCAAAAAATATTATTTTTGATTTTACATAATCTCTTGGATATTAGTGTAAATTTTAATATTATGGTTTTAAGGACTATCATTTAATATCTTTGAACTCATTTTAATGCAGTTTTATTGTATTTATTAACTATAGTCAAGGGATTTAACGACTTTACAAGATGGGACCCAACAGATTTTTATAGCACTAGAGATAAGGGAAAGCAGTCAAACCTACGAAGAATATAACAATATAAGAATAAAACAAACTTTATGACATTTATATAAGTACATATGTCTGTTCATAAAAAAATAATAGCAGTATTAGATTCTAACAAATTGGTTTGAATTAATTTCGATTTTTTATGTTATACAACTTTCTAGTGAGACGCTCGTAACTGCATTTAGGTATAAAATACTAGTTATTTACTTGTAAATAAATGAATAATCAAATAAAAAAATTAACTGTCTCATTCATTATTTAAATACTAACTTCTTCCGATGCGGCTGTGCAGTGTGGTATTATTGCATTGCGCATACCGTCGAAATTGAACACCTGTCAAAAAAGATAACACTATTATCACTAGACTGGTAGTAAACATCTATTTTATTAATACAATAACTCGATGATATTTGTTTCACGCTAAACCGCTCAATCAGATTTCAGTGATAACGAATGCAATATAAGAAATTCTTTGACGCTCTATGATTCAAGCATTGTCATTTCCAAATAACAAACAGCTAGTTTTTAGATCAGCATACTGACTCATTATCTTTTCTAATATAGTTTTTGCATAAACCCAATTAATAGCCCCATACATTGAGATATCTATTGCAGTGCCTATTTTATATTTTTCTTGTATTAAAAGCCTTTTTAAAAGTATTTGGTTGATTTCCATTTGTCATTGGTTTAGTTCACTTTCTTCTTTTTCTTGAAAATATAGCGATGTTTCTATTAAAATTCCAGCTTGACACGAAGGACCTTTTTAATAGTGATATACATATATCTTTGTGTGCAGTTCAGTGCTATCAACTTATCTGTTTAGGAGGTGGCGTTGCTGTCATTGGAATTAGTGTTGCTGTTTAGGTAAATTTGCCTTAAATTTGAATCCCTTAGTCTTTATGACATTACGAATAACAACTATAAAAATTATGTTTTATTAAATAAGTAATTGGTTAAGACATGTACAACAATATCTATTATGATGTACAAGGACAACTTGATTTTATGAAATACTGTAATCACATACTAACAAGAAAGTGAGTTATATAAGACATCTGTTTTATTGAATTACTACACAACCCTACTTCAAACCTTTTACTACTATTTTAGGACCATTTTCTTTAATTATTTTATCGATTTCGTGTATTCCGGCGCGGTTTTGTTACCGTTTATTAATATAGAAAGCTGCTGATAAGTTTATAAATATTTGTTTTATAATTATCTGATACTCTCATTTTTGTCCGTCTACTGCATGTCCTTCTATAAATAATTCAGGAACTGATTGACCGATTGCGATGAAATTTGGTATATGGTAAGAACATGTGATTGCGCAATTGAAAGGCGATCTGTCTGTCCGTCTATCTGTATATCCTTTTTTAAATCAAGAACGGGTTGACCGATTTCGATGAAATCTGGTATGTGGTAAGAACATGTGATTGTGCGAATGATAGCCTATAATATCATATCGGTAAAAACCTTATAGTCCTAACTAATATTATAGATACGAAAGTGCTCAAACTCAATCGATCATCATGAAATTTCGCATACATTTTTCTAGGGTACAGAAATAAACCCAGGGCACTTTGTATCCAGAAAAAGCTACTGTTTCCGAGGGATAAATATATAACTTTTAATCGGTAGTACACATAATAAGTTATTTTTTATCTCTTTGTGTATTATTAGTCAGCAAGTTCACTTTTACCTTTTTAATATTTAGTATAGCTATTTAACGCCTTACAGACGACCGAGCTTATACAGGAACATCATCTCCAACATCTGTCCTCTATGTTCGAGAATTAATAGGCTGTAAATGTTACAAACATCCTCATATTTGCCGGTACACTTCCGAGCCGATCGATAATTCAGTTATTTCATATAAATATATTCATATAAATTTTGTTTGTATTCGTTCTATTTGGTGTTTAAGTAATGTATGAAGGGCTCCAAACATTGCTGCAGTATTCAAGAACACTCCTCACATATGCACAATATAGACTTTAAACAGCATATGTCTGAGAATAGCTCAGTCGTACATAGAATGAAACTAAGAGTCATATAGGCCCTGTTGACAATATCGGTAACATAATCTTTAAAGGTAAGCTTCTCATCTACAATAATGCCTATGTCTTTGACTCACTGTGACCTATTTTGACAGCTGTGGTTTATGTAATAAAAAAAGCAAATGAAGTTTCTCTTTCGGGTAAAGGATATGGATAAACACTTATCGGCATTAACGGTTATTTTTTTCTCCGTATAGTAATGACTTAAACGGTACAAGTCCTGTTGCAGCCTATTAGCGACCGATTTCTTTTTTACTGTATGATAGATTTTTATTTAGTGTCAACTGCATACATGAGACAGCTGGTAAAGTAAAAACAATCTCCGATATTTTACAGATATGCTGCGTATAGCAAAGGTAAGAGTACCTGCTCTAGCGGAACATCCGAGGGTATTTACACAATTTCTGATCGATGTCCACCAACCACTACGATCGGCAGCGATTATGATATACTGAACAACTGGATAGAGATGATAGTGTGCCACCCTTTCCAATAATTTGCTCAGTGTGTTTAATATTAAGATTGGTCGAAAGTATTCAATAGTAGACTTAGTGGCCTTCTTATGTATGGGGACGATGTGTGCTGTTTTCTACTGTTGATCTACGTTGTCCACAAAGGAAGTAGCCGATCATTCCCAACACAAGTGTCTTGTGATTACTTACAGGGAAGATTCAGCCAAATGTTGTTAAAGGATTACTTAAATAAACGCATTTTTGTTCTATTATTTATTTTATTAAGGTACAGATTGGTTTCGCGCCTTAGACGATTTTTTCTACTATTCTTTTTTTAGCTGATCTGTTCTATTGGATTGGATTGATATACAACATTTCTTTCCGATATAACTTTCTACGGTTTTTTATAATCATTACATTGATTTAATGAAGCCATCTGACAATCAGTTTGGACAATCGCGATTCACACCACCATTGAAGCTGAACGGTCCGGGTACGAATCCCGGAAGGGGCAGATGTTTGCGTGATGAACACAAGCATTTGTACCCGAGTCATGGTTCTAAATGTGTATTTCTATAAATATTACTTATTTATGGGTCATATTAGATCTAGCCATCACCTTAGTATCCATAACACTCGTGTTATGGCTTGCCTTACAGTGTTTATTTTGGGCCAGATTAATTATTGTGAATGAAAGAAATATTATAATTACGACTGATATTTGCTGAAAATTGCATTAAAAGTCTAATCTCACAACTAGAATGTTAAGCTGTTTGCTGAAAGCATGAGTCTTATGCTATCAGCCTGTCAGCTCTGTTAAATATTATTAAGAACACGTGTATAGTTGTAATGTATATTGTAAGTTTTTACGTTACAGTTATTTAGCTAGAATATAAGTTACTCACATCGTTTCCTACCCAGGGAGCGTCTGGCCGTCGCTCGCGTGGCATTGCAACGTACGCCGGTGGTTTGACGCGGAAATCCGATACTAGCTCCGCTGTCACTATAACCAAATGACAGTTAATTATAATAATTATTTCACATATACTGTACATGACCAGTTCACTCTACTGAATTTTTAAAGAATAATAAAAATACATCATATACTTAATTAACATTCTCAATTACACTTAGTAATATGTCAAATGCTTGTGTAAGAATCAGACCAAAGCTGACAATCTCTACTTTTCAAAATCTTTAAAATTAAGTCTAAATTCTTCTTAACATATTTAATATATTTCTTGTAAAAAGTTTTAGAGTGGCTTAGGAATATGACGGAGTGACCATATTATTATTAAGACATATGGAAAAATACATTACGCTTTTCCCAGTTCTCTGTACTCCACTATCAAACGTATTATTAACATGAGTTACATGAACGATTAAGAAAATGAAAAATATTATAACAGATTTTAATATAAATTTTCTGAAGTCGTCTTATATCCTTTCAGAATTTACTAAGTTATAACTAAATTAGAACTTTTTTGTGTACATTAAGGAACCTAATTATAAGAAAGCATGTTTATACCAGATAATAAGTAATATTACAGAAACCAAAGGGAAAACCCTCCCATTATATTTATTAAATAACGACGTTACATAATTACGTACGTTTCCAGAAAAAATAAAGTGGCTTTATCAATTCCTTTTGGTTTGGTAAACATAAAAATGTAAATTTAAAATCATAAGTGAGTTTTATGAAAAAAAGGACACCAACATGGTATGTCGATAATTTCATAAACTAATTCTTATGTTTCCCTCTATTGTCATAAAAATTTTCAGTCAATTTCACTGAAATTATTTTTATCGCTCTAACCATTATTATCTATCCCATGGTTATCATATAGTGACGGCATTGTAAAAATGATCAAAAATCTAAAACGTTGATTTATAATAAAACCACGTAATCGGCAAAACGTGTTTCATTTTAGAATACCGCTATTATTTCCCACAATACTTTTATTTTATACTTACAATCGTCGAAGGAATATGGACTAATATTCCGTGGCGGTTCATGGACAGGCACATAGATATTTGGTATAGGCACCTCTCCTTGGTAAGGTACCGAAGCGCCTGGTTGGTATACAGGAAACTCCGGCCTGTACGTGACACTGGGATCTTCCGAGATTGGCATAATATTGTTATATCGTCCGTAATACCGTTCTGGTACGGATATCATTATGCCGTTTTGATTAATTCCAAGTGGTTGGTTATGGATAATGGTCGTTGAGTAGTTCCTGTGAAAGTTTAAATATATGTACCTATTTACTTTCTTTATTTCCAAAACAAGAAAAATATTAATTGGAAATATCAAATCGCAAAAGGAACCGTAAAATGTTTATGTTTTGCTGCCGTCACTCACCGACACAATGACAGATAAAAGATTTTTGTCATTTAACAATGAGGATAATATAAAGCGTGAATAACGTTTACCATATGCGTTGTTCAATGAAAGCAGCACATACGTGGAAAAGTAGAAGTTTTAACAGTGTTATTTTCTATTTCAATACGACGTAACTTTTTTTTTATTATATATACATATATATTCATCTTCGATATACGTTTAGGTAGGACATACAACTACAGTAACTACTGAGGCTATATCCCTATTATAGAATCTGCAGACATAGTCAATGTGCGGCAATGTATATACATATTAGACAAATAAAGTAATTTTATAAACACAGCATAACTTATTTAATCCGATTTTCAAGGTATTTACCATGATTTAATGACACAAAATGTAATGTATCAAGAAAAAATGTCAAAATAAAATGTATTTGTAGTTGTAATAAGAAAAAAATTCAAAATTATACGTTTGCCTTGGGTTTTAGTAGTACGATTTGCGTTTTGCAATTTTTTATTATATAAGTTGTTACGAACATTACATTGAAATAACCGATCTGAATTCTCTTGCAATACTTGCAAGTCTGTGATACTGCAAAAGCTATTACTATTTTTATAGTTTAAAGCAGGTTTACGCACTAAGAGAGTAATAATATTATTATTTAGTTACTGTGATCTATAGATACGGTTTCAAGTTAAAGTAACTTTTTTAGCATGGAAGCTTCCAAGATTTAACTCTAGCTTTCAGACAAGACTAAGTCAGCGTAAGTAGAACTAGTCGGATTTGAATAAGATTTAAAGTGTAAGTTATTATTTGCAAATCACAAGTAAGGTGACTTGGTCTAAGGTCCAGACTCCAGAGGTCCAGATTGAGTTCAGGTAGCGTATACGATGTCTGTCATATACACGCGATTTACTTGTTTGCTTTCATGGCATTATGATAGTCTGTACTAACGTAGGTGAGATACTGTCAACAGCATGCTGATTCTCCTGAGGAGGGTACTCTGTATTCGGCAGCATTTCAGGCGGGATGGTTTGAGACGCCAACGCCGTTATCGCTGGAATAAAGCATTAAGTATTATAAAAATAACATATACTAACAAAAACAATTAATTTAATGGGTTTTTTTTTAGTTTGACTACATTGTTAGAGATTATTTAACAACGGTATTTTAATATTCTATAACACAAATTAAACCTTATGATAAAATATTCAAAATGGATTTCCCGTGCTTTTTATATTTTATCAAATATCAAAAATACGACGATCATGTAATAATTATCGCGGATATAAATAGAGGAGAAACATGCACCGCTTAGTTATCGGAGTGTGAATGTTATTTCCAAACTACTATAAAAGTTCAGTTGTTGTATACACAACTTTCGTTGCGCGATGCCCATCGTGTATTTGGCACATATACCATAATACTATTAGGAGAATGTGCCATACCCCACCAACTGGGTTTGAGTGCGGTTTGGTAAATGCCAAAGACTGCAGATAGTCGAGACCAGACAATACCGTAATCCATAACATGCCTTATGAAAAACAGAGGAGCAGGAGATATCAATTTTGAACATAGTTTTTGCATTTGTTGCTTAATCACTCAATCATAAATCGAACACGTTAACATCTGCGCCATCAAACTCCACACAGTATCGTATGTTCTAACTGCACTTGCTGCCTTATTGGAAATTGTAGCTGTAAAGTGCTTATACTGTCATTGGTTGTGGCTTATCGTGCTTAGCGCATTTACTTATCGCTATACTTACGTGGTACGTAATTGTCAAGCTGCGGGTGTTGGTAACGTGGGTAAATTGCTGGAGGAAGTGGCAAGCCCTGAGGCAGTTGAGGCGGCAGTGGCATGGCTGCCGGCAACGCCGTGATGTACGTAAAGTTGCCGTTTGTCGCATTTGGCGTCGAGTTCGGCATCGATCTGTACCTGTAATATTAATCTTAGCTCAAAAACATAACATAGCATATTGTGACTAAAAAAAGATAACATGATACTAATCTATAAGGTGTCCGGCAGAGTAGAATAATACCAATCCTTCACTCTTAGGGCTGTAATAAAAGTAGAAGTAATCGCCGTACAGCTCCCGTAGATGAAACTGACGCTTAAACTTTCAATATTTAATAAAATAGGTAGCAATGTTTTCCAACTTATGCTATTTTACTGGGATCTTCACACCAGCCTTTTTCACGTCACATTTCCACGGTGGGCATCTTTAGGCTGAGATAATGAATGAGTTGATTGCGCTATTTTCGTTAATGACAGCAGCAAAAAAATTTAGTTTTGCGTAAGTCCGGTAATGAATCGGTCACACAGAATATAACTTCGTATTGCATACAAAAAAAATTTTGCACTTACTACTATTGATAATTGTAAATAGGTCATACTATATTATGGATCATGATTCATGGTCAATGAATTCATAGTGTTATACTGCGATCTCCAACGCATCTTCAAGCGTGGAAATTATGGAATAACCATCCCATATATTATTTTGATTAGCAAATTTTAATATTTTATGAATATTTTAGGGGAGCATTTTCCGTACCATAGCTAAAATATTATATAGGAGAGAAGCTGACGCCTAAACTTTCAGTATTTGAAGCCAAATTGTCATACCATACCATTGCAATTCTTACCGACATTCGACTACATTATTACATATAAGTTGCTGGTAATATAGTAATTATAGAGTGAAACTACTTAATTACGCCAGAATGTAGAAAACAAAAGACTGTAAAATTTGGGGCAAGAATTGGCAGTAAGACTTAGGTCCTATGCCTATTTAAGAAGACGAGTAAACATAAATTAATGTTTAACATGTAACACTATAAAACTTTTCACTATTGTTAAAATCTATTTTACAAGGCAGAACAATAAAAATAAAATGAATATTTTGTGAACTTTTATTAGGTATTTGATTAAACCGTGTGGTGTCCGACATGCAATGACACCAATCCTTCAACACTTAAGGGTCTCATGAAAGGTGACTAATGGTACAGGAAATTGCCACTCAACACGCGTAAATCGAGTTATGGTATTTTACTGCGATCTCAAAACCAGCCTAGATTAGGGGGACTCAACAGTGGGTGTCTTTCGGCCGAGATAATTAATGAGTTGATTGACCAATTTTTCTTAAGAAATGTAGCAAAATTTTGTTTTTTTTTGCGTAAGCCCGGTAATGAATGAGTCACACAGAATATGATTTCGATTTGCATACAAAAAATAAGCAGTTAGATACTATTGATCAAATTAATTGTAAACAGAGCATACAATATTATAAAAACTGGATGGAATGACATTGCCAAAAGAGAGGTATTTTTAGTTCCAATTTGTAGAATACATACAATTAATTTATCGTTTCTATAGTGACCTCCTAAATGAAGAATCTAAAAGAAATAATCCTAATACTAAAGAAAGAAATAAATAGAGAATACGATCAGGATTGACAATATACAATTTTTATTATTGATTGGTTTTACTTGTAGGCATAATTAAGCTTTAACATAAAATTGCGTAGAAATAATTCTCAGAAATCAATACATATCAATATAATAGTAGTAATAATATCATTAGCTGTGCTTTTATGATATATATTATGTTACTAAAATAGATAAATTTAGAAAAAGAATTGACAGAGTATATTTTTTCGCTATGGAGTGACAGGATTCATTATATCAAATTCGCTTTTGCTTATAATATTTTTTATCTTCGTCGTGCTATTTACAAATATTAAAAGCGCCATGCGGTCATAATATACAATCAAGTTTCTATATGATAAAAATAAATGCTAAACGATTACTAGTTAAGCTAAAGAGATTTGTCAATACGTCATCAGATGGATCTTGGGGTAGTCTCAGAGCAAAAATTAACACACGCTCATCAATTTTACATGTGAAACGACCTTTTAAATGTGAAAGGGATAATAAGTAATTTATTGAATAGCAAAAAAACCTCATATCGGACATTTGCAATACTACTTTCGTTTATTCAGCAACATTAAGATGCAAGGTTAATGCAGGTTCAGGCTGCCTGCATTAACATAATTAGGTTATTCGTATTAGTGAGAATGCAATCATGTTGACAGCTTAATCTAGAGTACATAATAGTAATTCTTAATCTGAATAATAAAACTGTTGATCTTTTCAATTTCAAATATATAATTTATAACAGAAATGCTAACTAGTAAACGGATTATCAGCGCTTTAACCCTGGAGTTGCTTTAACGTCTGGCTGTTCTTCTATCTACTGCAACGGTCATTTATCAATGCAATGGCATCGCTTCGCCACGAAACAAGAAAGCGAGTAATATGCGAGGGGTGATAATCTGTTTCTGAGTCGATAAACCTTTAAACTGTAAACTGACTGTATGCTAACTTTCAAGAAGAAATACAGGGCACAGGTGACACATTCGTTTAGTTTATCCGTTTTAGTAAATATGGTATGGCTGAAGCCAAAGGCAACTGTTTTGTATGAACACATACAATATTCTCTGGGTATTTGAATATGCTTTACATGGGTTTAAATCTATACTAAATAAAATTATTATAGTACCTTTCCAACTCCTCTTCAGAGTGAGCAAAAGTGCAGGAGTTACCCCTCGGGCAAAAGGAGCGCGTGGCCGCGTCGCGACACATTGACACTTTGTATTTGTTATGGGTGGGCGTCGACGCCGCCGTTTGAGGGCTCAGCTGACCTAATGAACGACGCACGCACGTTAAATAACTGTATCAATGGTTGGTTACCTAAAGATGTCACAACATTTTGCCATAAGGGAAAGGTTCAATAAGTAAAACTACCAACTAAATACAGAGTTCATGAAAATACAAGCATATATAAATTAGCTCTTCGACTAACCGTATAGTCCATTTCAATCAAAAATATTATAACTATACACAATCTCCTCTTGTTTCGGTAGGAAATAAAATAAAATATTAAAAATTCTACAAAATAATTTTTTTACTTAAGAATGGTTTTAAACCATTCAAACGCAAATTTACAGTTTGAAACACTATGGTTTCGAATTGTAAATTTGCATTTAGTAAACGGTATCTTTGATTTATAGAGCACTACCTTTAAATTTTTACCTTTTGATTGAAACAATAGGGCATTCGACAGATTTTCGTAAAATACTTTAAAATGCTCTAAAGTCAACTACATATACACTTGATTTTCTTATATTTAGAGCCATTTTCGTTACCAAAAGACAGTTTTAATAAATACATTGCGTATTTACCGCTGAAACGCTAAGTCACGTGACAAATCAAAGGCGTGACGTACTGATATGATTTGGTTCTTATACAAGATTTTTAAAAAAATGGCTTCAAAATCCAAAAGAATATGTGCTGTTTTTTTGTGTCAAAATACATTCTTAATTAGTTATCCACGGGCGACAATCGCAAAATCTTCGTGTAAAGTGACTGCAGTTAGTACGACGTGATTCGAGTGTATCACCCAATTTTCATTGTGTGTAAATACTACTCACATTAAAATATCTATAAATATTGATAACTTAGTAAAACTTTAGCTCCTTTAAAGCTCTAGTAACCCCTGTAATATTGTCTCCGGCAAATAAGTTGAACATGATTTTAAAATCACGTGACATGGGCAGTAGTGAATAATGTACCTAAACTTGCTACTGCGCATGTCACGAGATTTCAAAATCATGTTCAACTTATTTGCCGGAGACTATATTTTACAAAGGTTAAGACGAATTTGTTTATTTATATTGTGTTTAAACACACTCATTTTATATTTAACGCTGATTTGTCTCTATTACAGCTGTACAAAGGCATGGAAAACTATATCGAACACAATATTATGGGTTCTGTCTCGAGTATTGTCGAATCAACGAATTACTGACAGTAGCTATAAGCCATGCCAATTTGATTTGATCAAAACTTGTGGTAGTTTCTATTGAAACGAAGAAAAGAAATAGATAAAGATGAACTCAAATGTAGAAATAAACTTTAGAATATTTAGCAAATCATTAACAATAGGGAAGATGCAAATGTAATATTTATGAAATTTCTATGATTAAAATGTTAAAAAATTATAAAAGAAAGGTTACTGTAACGTTATTATTTTACATAATGTTGTTTTTTAACAATAATTGCGAATTAAAATTACGTGAAAGGAAACGTATTTTAAAACACCAATCAGCGTTTGTGACGTCACCCCTGTTATGAGAACTTATTTGAGGTTATGGTTGTAAAAGTGAACAATTTTTTTGGGAATATTAATTGCGCTTTTTAATTAAAATGCAAGTTGGGTTTATCAAAGCAGACTCCAGGAATTTACCGAGTTAGTGTTGACATGGTTGTAACTTTTTTGTCGAAAGTGCAGAGTTTTCAAATGTAGAAATAAATAAAACTATTATAAATTAGTACGGTATGTATGCATTATAGTTATTAAACTTTGTATTTTATTCAGCGGCTTCTTCACATAGCAGTTATTTCAGCTTAACATGACTATTTTACGGCGAGTGTAACCTACGCGCCAATTTTTTGCCGGAATGACGTTTTATTTATTTATTACATCGTGACGTTACGTGCTTTAATTGATCGCTGAGACTTTTCGTGTAAATGATGCTCAGATTAAATATGTTATAAAAAAAGATTTAGGAAAAAGAAATGAGATAATTTTTATTTGTAATTTAGGTCTAATATTTTTAAATAGGACCTTAAATCCTGTAGTGCTCAATGCAATGAATGTCAAATACCCTATTAAGTTATGGTCTTGAGTTCATACATAAATACCAAATAACATTTGCAGTTTATCCCGAATTTAGCGTTTTAGTTATCAACAGTTTACTTTCCTAATCCTTATGTGGTTTATTATGTCGACATATCAAAAAATAACAGAAAATAATAAAATCCATTCATGTTGAAGCTAATTGCACAGTCTCATAACAGGCATTGCCTACAAGAAAGGAAAAAGTACCATTCTTTCAAACTTACCCGATTTTTTATGCCTCAGTTGTACATTATATATTAATAATAGGCATTTATAAGGAATTCTGGTTTAAAATAAAGACAATAAGTATTTACAGCAATAGAAAACTTAGAAATTAATAGAAACTATAATACAATATATTTGACATTAACTACATACTTTGTGGTCATGTATAAAAAACGCGAAGTTCCTCAGATTAAAGATGTAAAAAAACTTTCGCGAATCCAGAACGTCGGACGGGCTACAACGTTAAGTATATGTGATCACCCTGCAAACTTACTTGTAGATGGTTCGACGCATCTGTCTGGTAACGCTAGCTTTTGGTTGTGGTTAGAATCCCGGCTGGTCGCTTGTTGCTGTAGGTAGTGAATTAGCCCTGATACCACTTCTTTTAGGGACGTCATTATCTCCGCAAGTTCCTGCCACGTGGGACTTTTTGCGTCTGCAAAGAATAATTGACTTTGCGATTTGAATCTCAGCAGAATGTCTTAATATGTTACAATTATAATATGTAAATTCGTAACAACTCAAAATATTTAACGATACTAAATTGTACAAACGAAACGATACACTAATTCACTGATATAATACATAATTTAGTATGTAGCACAGAACAATTTAGAATGGAATTAAATTCTTATGGCCTTCACATAAATAGATACCAGAATAAAGAGAACCTGACACTTTTGGTGCAACGTCGATTAGTTGCAATAATGGTCTATTAAAAAAAAAATACAAACGAAAATTATTTCAATAACGGAGAGATAAAAGATAACATGATAATAAAATGTCTTTTATTCAGTATGAGCATTTACAATGCGTGTATTAAGGTGATCAACTATACCATGGCTTCGTTTCGGCTACCGAGAAGAAGCCGCAAGAACATTGTTACATTATATATATATTTATATACTAGCCGTCACCCACCCACTTCCTTGGGCTAATAATCTATATACATAAATAATAAGTCCCTGTAACAGTGTTTGACCGCGGTAAACTCTGAAACTACTCAACCGATGTTGATGATTTCTTTTTTCATTTTGCTGGAGTTCAGCTAATAAAGTAGTGTTTATGTATAAAGTATATGTTTTGTTGAATAATTAATTTGATTGTCATTAATAAAAAAATTAGAAGCGGGCGGCTGACGGCTAGTCAGCATATAAACATAAAGTTTCTTCATTTAACTGTTTGACTGATGTCTTCAGTTTTCTTATTGAACTTTTCACGTCCTTATTTTACCGACAACAAATTAGTAATTAAGGTTCAATATAAAAAAATAATGACTGAAACCGTTACTATAACAACCCACCGCATAAAATGATTGGGGAAAAGTTCATATAAGTAAATCGAAAAAAGGCAAAATGTCCATTGTATCTTAAAAAAATAAGTTGCCTAAAACCATCAACAGATTTTTCCGCGTCGATTGGTTATTTATGTATTTATTTAAATAAAGTAATGGCGCAAAACTACGTACCTGGGCTAGCGTCTATGCTAGCCAGCCTATCTAAGTGCATGCTCATGACAACCAACTGTGCGGGGTCTCCAGTCCTCTGCAAAGCTATGAACAACTCCTGTACCGACTGAGCGAACGACTGAGGCGTCTGCAGCTTATCTATAATGCTCTGCATATGACTCTTGTGAGCCGTATCTCCATACAATAGGGCACTCCACTGGTCCGGAGCAATCCTTAAACCAGCTTCCGTAGCAATCTGGACTATCTGGGCGTCATGCTCTCGTCTCAGTGATTCATAAGTTCGGAACTCCTCTTTTAGTTGCATTAATGAGGAGTCACATTCGCGTTTTGATACCTGGAAGACGTTAAATATAATTAAGCGGACAAAAAGTTATGTGGATAGTATTTTTGAACTCCGAATAGGAGAGCATTAAAACAAGTACTTAAGAGGCTACGCTGCTTCTGACTCTTTCAACCATGTTTTCAAATGCATCTTTCAAATAATAATGACCACCTTTGTGATGGGGTGTCCCGCTCTTCAGTCATTAGTATGTCCTGGCTATGATTAGGTACTATTTTACCATACAAAAAATTATCAAATATAATAAAATCTTTATAAATTACTCATAGGCATAGCTACCGACGCGTATATGCGTACGCGTATATAAGATGGAATCAAATTAACTGCCAGGACTTCGTGCAGTAGTTGGGTCAAGTGTAAAGAATATGCTTAATTAGGATTTGATATTCTAAAAAAATAAAAGCTTTTTTTCGTTTTTTTCGAACTATGACTTCATTTTATCACTTTCACTGTCATTTCCTATACTTAATCGTTTTTTTCAGTTCACCTATTAACTATAAAATTAACCAAACTATCTTCAATTAAAAGTAGGCATAATTGCGCACAGCTGATCCACGCGGTACAATGAACCGCAGCGCGGCGATCGCAGCGCGCGCTCCTTTTATTACAACACTTAAAAAAACGTCAACCTTAAGAATTTCCGAATTGCTGCTTCATTTAATAACTATCTATACTCTGATCGAACTATTAGGTAAAGCCTATACTGTAGTAAAACCTGTACCTAATAGTTCGATTGTAGGCAAGTTCAATGATTCTTGGATAATATTTTCGTAACTCTTACATAAGCAAAGAAACAAACCATCACAACTCTAAATACTACATTCAATGACAATGGCATGGAAAATTAAATAAATATCTAATTTATTATGCTCTATAGGAAACACTTACGAGGTCGGTGAATTTGGTGTAAGGTCTTGGTAGCCGATACACTTACATCACATCACAGCACAAAGAACTTAGTTTATGGTAATATAACTTTCTATCAACTCTGACGGCTCCCGCTTGTTAATATGGTATTATGTACACAAAAACCGATACCGTACCTACCAAGATAATAAGCCTTACTGATATTATAAATTATTACCTTCAGGCGTTCAAAAGTTCATTGCTTTTTTACAAATGTTATTGGATACCGTAAGTATTTTAAATACTTAAAGTTGGAAGTATGTCTTAACAAGTTATCACAAAACATCACATTTGCATTTTCTATCTAGGTTGTTAATACCGTACACAAAATACACTACACGCAGAAATCAAGATAGTATTCCTTTTTCATTTGACACAATTACAAAGTTTTATAATATCAATCTAATATTTTTAGTCATTCACAGACACAACATTATGGTATGTTATGATTATGATTATTATATTATTTACACACTGCGTGCGCTAGTGTTGCCAGTAGCCGATAGTCAAAACTAACATGAGACGTCTTAATAATGTAACATCTTATTTAGAAAAAAAACTAATACTTAAAACTGGCTAAATTTCACTAGTAGTAAAGAGAATGCAAAACAAAACCAAATTCTACCACTGTGCTGGATGGTATATAGCTTGGACTTGTATTTATTTATTAGCATTCACAATGCCATAATTCTATGAAATAAAATACGACTATAAAAAACAACATCGCCAAGTCCTCAAGTGGATATCGAACGCACGACCTCTCACTATCCAGGCGACCGCTGAGCTACCGTGACGCTGGTAGACGCGTCGAAATTTACAAGTGCATTTTACTATTTATAAATTAATATCTGCAAAGACATACACTGCGAGACCTAGTGATATAGTTAGCTCTTTTTGTAAATGATATAAGTAAGATGTAGTTCGGTCCCTCATGTTCAAGTTTCTTTCGCCAGTTATTCTAAGAAGGGCCTCCCAATTGCGGAATTGGTGGTTAACTCATTAGTTTTATAGTAATCGATATAATAAGAAAAATAAAAAATGCAAAACAAATATTTTTTTTTTGTATAAACTGATCAGTTATGAAGCACATGCAGGACGACCATTACCTTAGTCATCCTGTAATCACGGCTCCTGTAAAGGAGTCGAAACATGAATATTAAATATTGGAGAAAAAAAAAATGCGCAATTAATCTGGTAAAAGTGTTTTTATTTAAATTGTGTAGCTTGTTTTTTTTCAATTTTAGTAGTTAATTCTTACTTGTTAGTAAAAGTACCATTTAGAATCGTGAAACATAGAAGTAACATGTAACGGTCAAAAATAACTAAAACTGTTCAAAAATTACATTCTTGCAATACTGGCGTATTCACACAAACACACAGTGAGCGGAGAATGACTGAACTACATGCTGGGTGCGGGACAGAGAGAGCGCTAGATCAAAGATGCCGCAACATGAGATTCTTGGAAACACACACGAGGTTCTCGGAAGCACATACATAAGGCTGACTACACTTTATAAACATAGTCGATTTTTGGATGGTGCTTTTTCACTTCATAGAAACTTAATCTTTAAAAATGAATGTAAATTTTACACGCATTCTATGAGTCGAACTCAATAAATGACTTAAAAATAGAGCAAATTATTTAGTTAAATTAAGTGCTGTCATTCAATCAAACTTACATATTCACTTCTTGTATAGTGAGTTGATAGGTGCTTTGTAGATAACTAGCAGTTGTACATAACTAGTATAGTGTAGGCAACTGAGGTGGCGGTGTTTTCACGATAATTTTCTATAAATATTGGATAGTTCTAAAAACGAATTCTCAACCAATTTGCATTCTTTTTTTTTTTGCTTAGTGCGAAATTACAATTAGGAAAGAAGACTTCTAAAAAATTAAAATTAGTGAAAATAATATTCCGCAGTTGATCTAAAATAATAAACTCGAATATGATTTGTGTTTCCGAACTCAATTTTACTTGTTTTTATTGTAAAGAAAAATCTGTATTTACCTTTTTAAATCAAATCTAATTGAAAATCGAAGCCTAAAAAGACTTATAGTCATATGTTTAATCAACATGTTTTTAAGGTGTAACGGCGCCCTAAACAATCACTCAGCCATGCTTTACAAGTAGGTATACATCTGTGCTTCAAGCAATAATTTTTCAAATCGCAGTCGCTTTCTAGTCAGCGTCCACGTATTTTGTTGTGTGTTATCGTAAGTGAACCGATGTTAATCATGCTTCGTCATAATAACCAGGAGTCCATGTACTCCTGGAAAAGGTGTTTTGCTACCGTGAATGTAATTAGGTGTTCAGTACTGCCGTAAGACGGCATGAAGAAAGGTTTGAGAGGATAAGAGGTAGCCACAACGCTTTGTATCGATTCCGAAAACATGGCCGCTTCGACCCACCGACCGGCGACCGACGCTGGTAGACCTCGCGGTCCTGCCGCATTGGAAAGGAATATGATAGATTACTAATATTACTATCGGCTACCAAGACCTACTCGGAACTCGTAAGTGTTTACTATATAGTATAATAAATTAGATATTTCCAACTTCTTCTTTAATTTCCACGCCAGTGTCATTGAATGTAGTACTTAGAGTTTTGATGGTTTGTTTCTTTGCTTAAACTGCTTACATTTATTATACAAGTATTATTGAACTTGCCTACAATCGAACTATTAGGTACCTAGGTAATCCGTTATAACTATTATAGTATAGATAATTATTGAAGGAAGCAGCAATTCAGTATTTAACGTATTTTTAAGTATTGTAATGAAAGGAGCGCGCGCTGCGCTCCCCGCTCTGCGGTTCATTGTACCGCGCGATCAGCTGTGCGTGATTATGCCTACTTTTAATTGGAGATAGTTTGGTTAATTTTATAGTTAATAGGTGAACTGAAAAAAACGATTAAGTATAGGAAATGACAGTGAAAGTGATAAAATGAAGTCATAGTTCGAAAAAAACGAAAAAAAGCTTTTAATTTTTACAATATAAAATCCTAATTAAGCATATTCTTTACACTTGACCCAACCACTCCACGAAGTCCTGGCAGTTAATTTGATTCCACCTTATATAAACTTCAAAATTTTTGTTTCATTATTAAGTTAAAACGTCATATTTAAGTGTCGTGTCACTTTCAATAAGTCGCTAGATATATTTTTAAATAAATATGTAGTTACCTTAAAACAAGAAGCTCTGTACAAGAGCTGAACGACGTGGCCTATACTAGTTTTAGAAGCCTGAGGGAAGTGTGGCTCTAATCTTTGGACTACAAACATCACTAACACCTGTGAACAAAACATTTACAAAATAAATATTTTAAGGCTCAGTACAATTTTTAAGTTGATCAAGATTAATTATTAACTCGGCTCACAAGATATTCCCAGGCATTACCCGAGGCATTTGTATGTCCGGTCCACTGCTCTCTCAATCGAGCTTCCTATTATTGTGAGCAGCTGGCGAAATTTAGTAAGGCTTTTTAACGCTGTAGGCCAGCGTTGCCTCATCAATGAGAGGAAGATCCTTTCGCATTTGAAAGAAACATTTTAACAAATGTTTAGACAATCAATTTAGATAAAACAGACATTTAATTTATGATTTTTTTTTTGCATTTTATGCTATCATGACAAATAATGTTCATAGAAAAATTCTAGAAAAAATCGACTCTGCTCATAAGTCACGCCTGTATATGAAAAAACATAATATGATAAAGGTTTTTGCATAATATGAGAAAAATGTATGCATGAAGTAAATAACTATAAAGAATTACAAATGACAATTCTGTTGCTTCAGACATTGAACTTCCAAATTTTTGGCGATGTAAACTAAGAGTAACACCTTAATGCCTTATCATAATTTATTTATGCTTAATTGAAATTGAACTCGTATGTGTTTGACTTTAAAAATAAAACCGATAGTGTCAATACCAAAATTCTGAGAAGGATGATGGATTTAAAAAGGGCTTCATCATGTTGATTTAATTTAAAGCCTGTTATTGTTACCTTTCTTGACAAGGCAGACCCGTCCTCCAGTGCGAGTAGGACGAGTTTGAGGACCTCTTCCTGCATCGCTGGTCCGAGGAACTGACAACCGCGTGCTCTCACAGCCGCCCATAGATTCGCGCTCAACTGCTGCGGATTCTGGGTAAGGGATATTAGTTTATTTTTCTTATAAGATTAAACATTAATGCCATGATTTTTTTTAATTATAGAATATACAATAATTATATATAAATTAATAATCAAGATGTATAACAAATCAAAAGCACCATGTTCGCACAAGTAAGAATAACAACTTCCATCTTAATATACAAATAACTGACATAAATATATTATTTTATATGATTTTAAAGTAGAAGCGAAATGTAGTGGGTTTTTTTTATTCTGATAGTTCTGATAGGTCCTTAGTTGGATAGTACATAACTTTAACTATTTCATGATATTTATTAACAGTGAATGTACCTGATGTTGTAAAATAAGCTCAGTGACCGTCCTCTCCCCGAGAGAGCGTGCTGCTCTCGCCGCGCGACCTCTTCCTTCTTCATCCGTCATGGCGCACTGCAGAAGAGTCACCAATTTTCGCTGCATTGGTCTTGACAGCCTACTTCCACCCACACTGTTGTTTGCTGAAAAAAAAAAGAAAATAACTTAGTTCATTGATTTGGAATAATTTTTAGTTTACTTAATAGCTTAGTTCTCGTGCTGCCATTTTCCTTATTTAGCCCTGCCCTAAGTAAAATATTAGCATTTACGTAACTTCTGAAAAGGTTTAAAAATAATTGTTGATAAAATTGTTATACAAAATAAATAGCAAATAAAAACAAGCTTGAAAAATTCTGAAAACCTAAAGCAGGCTGAGAAACCCTTGACGCTTGATTACCCTAAGTGTGACCTCATCAAGGTTGCAACTAATAACTGAGCGTTTTTAATTAAAAGTTATATAAAAAATCTAAAAACATTTTACGAATTGTCCCACAAAAGTAGGTACAGTTTCAAGAAAGGTACCCAAATCACACAAATATATATTTAGATAGGGTGGAGAGGATGGCACAAAAGTATGGAATAAAGAAAGTAAAGAACATGTCAGACCCCGCGCCGGTAAATAGGGAGCCATTTAAGTTTAGAACAGAAGTGTGACACGTGGTCATACTTACGAAGATTGAAAATGAATCTGATACAGACATTCTACAGTCGCTAATGTTTATTGAGTAACTCTTCCAAGAGATTAGGGTGACAGACATCAGCATAGTCAAAAATAGATAGGAGAGATTGTGCCAGATTGGTTTTTGTGCTCTGTGCCCTGGAATTAACTTCGAAATCAATCAATTGCAACGTAAAACACCAAGAAGAATGTCAAAATCAACATAGTTAAAAGCATAACTAAAATTTTAGTAATGTTAGTACTGTGAACTCTCGATCATCCATCCCCCAGCGTATGTCCTCCGTAATCTTAATTAATGCAGTAGAAGTTGTATGTATTAATCATACTAAATCATATTAAAAAAAGACTGAATATTTAAACGAAAAAATTGTGAGATATTAAGATGTAAAATGTTTCATTCAGTCTACATCTTTATTAAGGAGCCCGATGATTAATCAAAATTCGCAATAGAGTGATCATTATATATTTTCTAAATCTCCTCCGTGCTGCTAAAAGTGCTTTAAGAACTTTAACACTTTGGATAAGATTATTATATTTCAAATTAGAGCTTTTTTTAATATTTGCATTATCATAGAAAATTAATTTTATTATGTTCGTATAAAACATATCGAAAAATATTTTTCTAGATTTTTGTATATTTCAAGCTTACAATTTCATGACTTTTCTTATTTTTAAGTAATTGAAAGAAGAAAGATTGAATGATTGATAACATCTTTATTTTTAATTGCTTATTGCATGATTTGTCACAGACATCAGCATAATCTGCCGATGTCTGTTACCATGATCTGTCGGAAGAGTTACTCAACAAACTCTAGCGGCTGCTGAATGTCTGTATCAGATTCATAAAAAAAAATTAAATCTTTAATCTAAAAAGCTGTTTCAAAGATTTTAAGTGATAACAATACACTATCTAAACCCCTAATCTAAAATTCTATTGAACTGACTTTTTTTGTGTTCGCTTTTATATTTATTTCAATAAATTTAAATAAATTAACTCTTAAAAACCCAGCATAGCGTTCTATCCGTTTAAGAGGTACAATGCTACAAGCAGTAACACACACCCGTTAGGTAAGGCGTAGCATAGTCTTTACGCACTGCCCGCCTGCATGGTATCTGCGTGCGTAAAGTTAACAGTGTTTTAAAAACAATCTAAATTACAACGGAACAAATTATTTATATTATTTTATTTAATGTAGGTTATTTTTATTTTTATTTAAGGTAAGGGTAATTTTTATTTCACAAACAAAATCATGATTGTTCCGTTTGTTAATTTTGTTTTTAAAAACGATTTTCGAAATGTCGATCTTCGTGCATAATGCAATGTTAATATCTTCTCCAAAGTTTTATCTAAGTTTAATGGATGCTATTCTTGTCTATTTTTTCTCAGGAATGTCTTAATTCCGTTCGTAATTCTAATACTGTGTTTCTTATTTTTTTGACTTAAACTATTTTGTAGTAACCTCAGACGAAGAAATCGATTCGGTTCAAGTCAGGGGAAATGATGACTCATTATTATCACCAACTGAAGGAACACTCACCTTTATCCAAGTTCTCCGGTCAGATGTTACATTCAGCGCAAGACGATATCACAAGCTTGTCTGTGGAAATGTGGCATCTAATGTATACAGGACAGGAATGGAGACGAGCTTGGCTACTAGAGCAGATCTCTTCAAAGATCAGTGTTTACCAAAAACTTCATTAAGACTCACCATTTCCGCAGTATTTCAGGAAAACAGCGAGGTGTTCCATGCATCGTACAATGACGTCATACGCTTGTCTATCGTGGTCGGGCAACGCCTGAATGCAGGGCGGATGATAAGGCTGCGCAGGCGGGGTATACCCAGCCAGTTGAAGCAGGGCAGTGTTCACTACCATCTCTTCCGGTTCCACTTGAATCACAGTCTGTTTAAAATGGTAGAGGCAAAGATAGTAAACGACAATCAAGTTATAATAGCAAAAACTTGTAGTCAATCAGTCACTTTCAAATGATGGTATTATCTACAATAATTAAGGTAGTTATTTAAATAAAAAAAAAACATATATTGTTTTAAACTTTCATGGCCACTAACATTATAGTAATATAAGTTATTTACGGGATTTTTACCATGTACCTTGTTATTCAGTTTCCGATATTTCGGCACTGTTGCAAGTGCCATGATTACGGAGCGACTGAAGTAATTGCGGGTAGGCTGTTATTGGCAGAAATATCGGTATACCCTCCGACGAAGTCTTTTATTGCGTTCGTTACCCGTACCACTGTTCACATTCTCACTATTCACTTGAAATTGTTCTCAAGTGAATAGTGAGAATACGAACGAACCACAGGATTCCAGACATTCGACAATTTAAAACCGTCCTCACGATTGAAATTTTCATGTTTTGTTATTTCAATCGCTTCCCTGACCAATCTTGGTATGTAGTGGCGTTCTGTCGAAATAATCTGTGGGTTATGAAACTCAATCCAGTGGTTAGGACCAGAATCAATCAAATGTTCCGCGATGGACGATTTCTTGATATTGATCAAGTGAATAGTGAGAATGTGAACAGTGGTACGGGTAACGAAAGCAATAAAAGACTTCGTCGGAGGGTAGACCGATATTTCTGTCAATAACAGCCTACCCGCAATAACTTCAGTCGCTCCGTGATCATGGCACTTGCAACAGTGCCGAAATATCGGAAACTCAATAACAAGGTACATGGTAAAAATCCCGTAAATAACTTATATTACTATAAAAAAACCATGTTTACAGTAACCAATTTCATTCTTGGCTGTCTTTAAGAATCTCATCACAATAAATCAGTTAATTGTAATATGTTACTTCTCCATCAAATTAAACACTGTTGTTCTGTAGCTGTTAAAGCGTTACGGTTTTAAGGTGGCCTAGTAATCAAAAAGGTTGACTGTACATACGTAGGTAAACTCGTAGTTACAATAAGAGAAAACTCTTTGGTGGTGGTAGTTTTTACATGAATAAGTTTCTTGACTGATTCTTGATTACTTAAGGAAATAGTAATGTTACTTATTTTTGCTTCTCGGTCTTTATCTACGTTGCGTTGGCTACCTTTGTGGTTATTGTGTTGAACTGCTATAGCGAGCGAAAATATAGTCTTATTCTAAAAATTGTAGCAGATAAACTTATGTTATACTTTCATACTTTTAATGAAACAAATAAACTATTTGTACTGAATTTTATCTATACATTGCTCAAAAATGTTTAACTTTCTTAAACTATTTGATTTTTGTCTGATATTAAACTTTCATTTTGATGATGTAATAATGATTTACAGGGACATTAAAGTTTTTCTTTGTGATTGCTTCCATTACAGGTTGAAGAAATTTACTTTTCAACCACAACTTTGAAAAGTAATAAAATATAATGTTGCACTAATTTATTTATTTACTGTTGTGCGCTCAGTGATGTTTGAAGAAAGCAAATGGTACGGAAGTTATGCATCATAATTATATTAGACTTTGGTTTAGTTGATATAAGAATCAGAGCTCAAAAATAACACCAACTCTATCTAAACTATCATGGGCCAATTGTGTGAATAATAAAAAAAATAGTTATCTCTATACACTTGGTGGTCAAGTTGTTGGAAATTGTCTAATTTAATATTTACATTATCTTGACATATTGTGCAGCATATTCATCAATAAGTAACTTTCCTCGCTCAACTGTGGGTGAGCTTGAACAATATAAGTTCATAATTTATTATAATAGGCATGTCATATTGATTGTGCTCTGGTTTGTAGCCAATTTCTTAGCGAAGTTGGTTGCGAGTATCACCTGTAAGGTGGTCATTATCATCAGAGGGTCGGTGAATTTATGAAAATAAATTTGATTCTTTTGGCCTATTTTAATTTGTAAAATTAATGCAATATATTATGTAATATGCTGAATTGATATGTCCACATATTAAGAATTTTGAACTAGTAGAAAACTCTAAGAAAACTTGTTATTGAGACAACCATTTAGTACAATAGTAGATATCCTGCCTTGCGCACCAACAGTCCTGGGTTCGAGTCCCATAGGGGGCAGATGTTTGTACCGGAGTCATAGGTATTTATATATATTTCTATGAATATTATATATCTGTTTTGCATAAATAACAAAATGTCACAGATCTGTTACAACGTGAAGTAGACAGCAAAATTCTCAGGTTATTAAAAAACTGACAATCTAGCTAACATTCTGAAATTTGTTTAATTAAACAGACACTGGTTAAAGAAAAACAAAATATGCAGTTTTTTTTTATATTATCATTATGAATATATATTTTTATATTATAATTGGCCAAAAATTACAAATCCCTTTTACATTCTACATTCAAAGGTATCAATGTTGTATTAAAACTTTATATGAAGTTAGCCTTATGGTTTCTATAGACTCAATCCTCTTTAAAAAAATATAAACAATTTTGAGTGGGTCACCATACCTGATCGAAGGGGCATTGTTTCCGATGTAGGTGCTTTAAGCAGTGTCTACAGAGTGTGTGGCCGCAGCCGAGGCTTATAGGACTTCGGGGTGGGGCGCCAAACTCGCGGCAACACACGGGACAGTTGAGGTAGTCCGTCCATTGAGGCGCCTGAATTGGCATTCTGGAAAACAAATATTTAAAAATAAATGTAATGTTTATATTATTTTGTTCTATAATTAAGGTTCATTGTAACTAGTAACATAACTGCTATCGGTAGATACCAAGTTATATGTTTTCAATTTTATATAGTTAACAAAGAGAAATTTCATACTGCTATCAACATTATTTTTGATTCTTCGTTTGCAACAATGTTGTCATAGACAAATGTTGTAAAAAACCATTATAGCAATTATGTTTCATACATTAGAGATATATATTTAACATCTAATTTTTTCTCAATCAAGTATAAGCTATAACATATTTGATTAAGGCAAAGTAATTACTCACTAGTCTACTGAAGATTTTACCTAAGATGACTAAGAGCTTCAATAGAGAAAACCACAAGTTATAAAACTTGGGAATTTTTGATAAAATTGTAAATGTCATACAAGAAATATTTGTTTTCCCTTTTGATGTCATAAGTTTTCCCTTTTGATGTCATAAGTAGGTACGGGAGACAACACTTCAACCTACAACAAACTGTAAACTGGGTTTTCTCAATTGAGCAATATCACTCTAAATGTTGGACTTAAATGTAATTTAGGTATGTAATTAAATTTAATAGAGTATGATAGCAGTTTTGTTTCAGCTGATGTGTTGTTGACTGTAGTCCATCCACCTTTAAGCCAAACCTAAGGCAAGTGCTCTAGCTTATATGACATCACAAGTCAATGATTTAGTATGATTTAAATTGATGGACAGATTTTCTTATATACTTGTTGTGTATTATACACGCCTCTAAAAAAACTAGTCATAGTTTTTTAAGTTTTATATAAATAATTCTAGAGCTATTTTCTCTCAAAATATGTACCAAATGGAGTTGACAAAAACAGAATGAATGAATAATTTGAAAATATGGGGATTGAGAAAAACCAATTGCGTTTCCTTTATATAAATAATAAGAAAGGATAAATAAAACGATTATCTGTTTACTCAAACTTATTTTTTCAACCTGGGTTATTTTAAAGTACTTTAAAATATTTTCAGCTCTACAGGAAAGTGATGTCATTATGAAAAGCCTATGAAAAGTAAAGTCTTGGTAAGTGTAAACTGTTATTGAGAAAAAACTAAATTAAAACACACGTTACTGCTAAAATAATCTAAAAGTATAATGGAAGAGTGATTTAATCAACTTTGCTCTACACTATAAATTCCAACTGTAATATCCACATAACTGAAAACAAAAAATGACCTTTAGGTTTTCAGCTTTTAATGTAGTTTGTAAACATCTTGTTTCTATAACTGTAGTATTTGCAGCACTGTACAGTTTGAAGTAAAAAGCAATCAAAAATAAAAAGATATTCTAAAATTGTGACACCAAAAACTGCCACCTAGGCAGTCCTCAAGTATGTCCCAAACGCAACGAAATTCAAATTCACCTTTATGGCAGAGTAAGAGAATGAGAAAAAGTTTCAATGAATACAAGTTTTAAAATTTTACCTTACAAATAATACGAACACTCATCACAAAAATAACACATTCAATTTGTGCCCACTTCAAAACATGATCCGTCAGCAGCACTAAACCATAGACTATTTTTTTAATAATTTTGGCAGTACACTTTCAAATTTACAGCCACAGTAAGGCTTGTGATATATTTTATAAAAAAATACCATTTGAAAAATGATTGTGCCAATAATTATGATTACTTTTTCGTAATATAAGATCGATTTAATTCACTTTTAGTACAGCTGTTGTTTAAATAAAAGTTGAACGTAATATCATTTAATTTAAAACAGCAAGTACATATTAAATGTATCCTAGTATACAGTTAGCTTTAGTAGCAGTAGCTCCAGAATGTATCTTCAAGCTTTTGGATTAGAAGGTACTTGGCATCAACATCAATGACGAATGTATTACTTGCCGTCTCTTTGCCGGTGACAGTTATGCTGGTAGAGTCGATGCAGGATCTGGCTCAGTGACCTGCTTCGTAATAGTTTTTAAGTTTTTCAAGATGTGGATCTAAAAATGAACATGATAAGACTAAGATCATGTCAAATGTCCATGTCATACAAACATCGTTGATAGTTGGGAACGGTACCTTCAATGTTGTCGACAAATATGTTTACCTAATAAAGATTTTACGCTTAGGTAAGTCCAAATTAAAAATCCTCACAGATTTCGGGATGTTGCGCGTAATGATCTCGACCCAAAACCCCTACAGTGTGAAAAGTAAAGGTCTTCGAGTAGTTTGTGTTGTGATGAGTTCATTTGCCATTGGCGTTGTAAACACGCCCAGCATTTCATATCATGAGCCGTTGCCTCTAGGAATTAAGAGAACGGGGCTAACACATTTTCATTTATCATTCATTTATTATAAATGTTTGATGTAAAATACGTATGTAAAAAACAGCTACGCCTCCGAGCCCTCAGGTGGGTTTCGAACCCACAACCTTTCGCTATCCAGGCGAGTGCTCTGCCGTTGCCGTTGCCTCTAGGAATTCAGAGAACGGGGGTAACACTTTTTAATTTATCATACATTTATTATAAAT
This sequence comes from Calamotropha paludella, assembly GCA_927399485.1. NCBI lineage: Eukaryota > Metazoa > Arthropoda > Insecta > Lepidoptera > Crambidae > Calamotropha > Calamotropha paludella. Next base: position 21,819,188 of record OV656803.1, on the reverse strand, counting down.
GTTTGATATAAAATAGGTATGTAAAAACAGCTACGCCTCCAAGCCAAGGCCCTAGCTAGGGGGGGCATTGTGGGGCAATGCCCTACCTTGAAATCACAATGCCCTACCTTAAAAATACCAAAAATTAAGATACATTAGTATTATTAAATTGTTTCATACTTTTTATATATTATATTATTGAGTAACAGAAGCCTAGGGAATTATATGACAACATATACTCGCATAGTTACTTCGAAATTAATATCGTCTTGATATATAACATATAATTTATCGTTATAGATAGTTTATTAGAAAAATTATCAATGTAATAAATATTTTTTATTTTTTGTATATTTTAAGCGTTTTTCAATGCGATCTTATAACATAAATTATTATAATAGAAAAATACTAGAAAATATCTACTCGGGTCACAAGTGAATTCTCAGGTGGGAATCGAACCCGCAACCTTTGGAAATCCGGTCCAATGCTTGACCTAGAGGTCAGTGATATATATAGTGATTGATTTAGGAGCCCGTGCTTCGTGGGCAGATCAATTATGATAAATTTACTACTTCTGCCCTACCTGTAACCAATGCTGCCCTATCTCAAATTAGACTCTAGCTACAGCCCTGCTCCGAGCACTCAGGTGGGATTCGAACCTACGACCTTTCGCTATCCAGGCGAGTGCTCTGACCGCTGAGCTACCGAGACACTGGCAAAGGCGTCAAAGTTTACAAACGTATTTCAACTTCTACTATGAGCTATTATCGTTCTACCAATGTTACTAACTACCTTCAAAATAGAAAATATATTAAACTGTTTTAGAAATCCTATTGCTAAAAAGATAAAGGACTTCTTTATATCATTACAGATCAAACCTTGGAGAAGCATACAATCTACCTTTTATAGCCTTCATCAAGGTCCTTGAATAAATTTTGAAGGAAAGGGAAATTTTTGTAAGAAGATTTCAAACAAACGAATATGTCGCTCGCTGAGCCGCTAGTCAAACCTAGAACTCTAGAGAGCGTGCACAACTCTTACTAAATCGTGCGACAATGCTCGCAAGTGAAACTCAAATGGGATAAACTTTCCAACATGGACCGTTGATTTAAATGTCCATATTTTTTTTGTAGATAGTACTCACTAAAAGAAAGCATTTTGCAAAGTTTTAGGTTGCGGCATGCTGACCACGCCGAGGGCCCTGCATCAGTCGTCCGACGATAGGAGGCGCAAAACAACACCAACAAAAGGGTTGAATAAACTACAGTTCGCAATTAGCGGGTTACAACACAACCCGACTGACCAGTCATCGTCTATCAACAAGACCATTTTCCAAACTCGTCGTACGACGGCTGGCGCACAGGCAGCTCCAATCACCTTCGGGTAGTAGCCCGATGAGAAGATGCTCGAGCATGAGCAATTGCTCCGTCTCGAACCCGAAATTCGGAAGAAACCCAGATCAGATCCCAGTTATCACTTATTAATTGACCTCTGAAGAGAACGCATTTCATTGTTGTTGTTCACTGTTTATCGGTGACTCATTCAAGTATTCTTTGGTGATTTCTAAAAATCGCTAATGAAATTTCAACAACATAGTGTTTTGTAAATACTTAAATTTTACTTATCTAGTATTGTACTTTTTATTTTATGTGGGTGCTACGACAACCCTTTTTTGAAGTTTATTTTTCCGTTGCTGCAACTTTATCGAGACCTACAAAATTTTGCATCCATTTGCAGCGGATCTGATTTAGTATAAAGTGTAGGAACTTAGTATAATGTGTTTTTAATGAGGAACATATTTTTTTATGCCCCGATTCGCCCGCGCGCCCGTAAAGTGCCTGCTACGATGTCGAAGACGCTTCGTAGAATTTGCTACGAAATTGATATTTATTTTATATTTTTCATTTCAGGTACAATAAACTACTCCTTTTCGAGGAGGCATTTTTTGAGCTGTGGTGTCCGCAACAACCGTTAGATCGTAAAAAAATATATTTTAAATGTACTTTAACGTCTTTTGATGATGTTAAAAATGTAGATATAGAAATATCATGTCGAATTGTTAATTTATGCAAAAGTCATGATAGTTTCAGGGTTAAGTCAGCACGTATTAAAAGTAGAGTTTTAAGTTATTATTCTCATTGGTTAGATGTGATTGAATATGTAAAACTGACTAGAAGTGTTGAACAGTGCCATTTACAGCAGGAACAACCGGGGCCGTCCCACGACGTAGGCGAGACTTTTCCGAGCTTAGTTCGCGATCAAGACGTAGACGATTAACAGAATTGTCAGAAGTAGATCCCTCTGTTGTAAACGCACTGCTTAACTCTTCGGGTCAATCTAATAGTAGTAATCCAGATATAGCGCTATAAGCGCTGACGAAGTATTATCGCTTATTGTTGAAGCTAAGCTGAAAAATTTTGTAAACACTAAAACTTCGTGTTATACTTTATCGTCATACCAAAGTGTTTTAATTGCTAAAAATAAGGGTTACCCAGAGAATATATCAGGCTCAAAACGTACTTGCGAAATAGAGTTACAAAATTTATTAGCTCATACTGTTTCTCAAATAGGTACTTGAGTCATGTAATGAACTTCTAGATAGTATTTCAAATGATTCGAATACATTAGCTTTGACCGGTTAATGGGGATTTGGCGGTAGCACGGGTTATAGCGAGTACAAGCAAAGCTTTTCGGATTCAACATTACAAGATGACAGTAGTTTATTTTTGACCTCTTATGTTTCACTTGAATTAGCAATTAAAACAGAACCGAATTCCTCAAATCATTTTGTTTTGTGGAAAAACTCTCGCCCTTGCTGTACCTGATACTGTGGGCCTATTCGTTTTCAATTTTTGAAACAAAGTTCTACAGTATCTAAGGAAGAGTAAGAGCATTTTAGGGAGAAAATTAACCGACTTTTACTGAGTTCAGACCCCTTAGTAACTGGTCTTTGGAAACTTCCTCGAAAGAAAAAGAGCCTTCTGTCTAAGAAATTTACAGATTTATTGAAGGTTTCAGCTGCATGTTCATATTAAACTCTTTATTTGGTATGCTCTAACTATTGTTTACTTTGTTTGGTATTGTCAAGTTATCGCACAATTTTTTGTTTAATCAAGAGTTAAAATCGTATTTTTATATACTAGGATTATACAGTTAGCGGTTATTATAAATATTTTTTTAAAATTTACAACAATTAATTGTATTTTAGTACGATATTGGCTGAAAAAAATTGCATACAATTTCTTTTTCTTCTTCTTTATTTAAATGGCGCTGTCCTTATGGATTCCGCCAATATCGAGTTTTCTGCTAAGACATTTGTTACACTGACTCTGCTTGCTTGAGAAGTGTCATGAATGCACAATTTGTTTTCATATTTAAGTGAAATTATAACAATTGTGAAACTGTTGATTTATCTGAAAAGCAAACATACACAATATATTTGTTAGTGGGTTAATTTAGACAAACAAATTAGAGTCTAATTTTATTGGAGGTTAGGTAATCACACAGAACATAAACGAACGTAGTATTGACATAAGTAAGAAGGGATTTAAAGTTAATGGGTCTGGGGATATATGGAGGGAGCAGGTCATACAGGGAACTAGGGAACTTAGGGCATTCAAAGAAAATATGATCCGTTGATCCTTCGTCCAAACCGCATTCACACAAAGATGAGTCCCTAACTCTTATTTTAGCTAGATGAACAGGTGTACAGGATTGGCCTAACCTGAGGCGACAAATAGTAGATATGCAAGTTTTAGTCGCGTTTATGAATTTAAAGAACCATGGTTTTACGAGTATAGAACTTTGAATATCAAAGTAATGCTTTCCTACAACACTGCTAGATTTCCTCCACTGAGAGTCCCACGCAAGAGCCAATTGTTGCTTTGCCAGCAATGTAAGGTCATGGGAGAACAACCTAAAATGCACGTCACATCCATTACGGGTAGCTTCCTTTGCAATAAGGTCAACTGTTTCGTTCCCTTCTATGCCCGAGTGTCCAGGTATCCAAGCAAGGCACACATCAAGACCCTGCTGGTTGCATCTATATAGAGCACTTCTGATGTTGAGTATACACGGGAACTTGGTTTTAGACCTAAAGAGGTTAGACAATATAGCCTGAAGGCAGCTTTTGGAGTCCGATAGGATAATCGTCTTGTTAAGTTTATGTGATTCCACATATAACAGAGCTTCAAGTAACCCAACAGCTTCACCGGTAAAAACAGATGTGGCAGGTGGTATTTTGTAATTTAAAATAATACTATATTTAGGGATCCAAACAGCAGTACCTACACACTCACAATCATTAATCTTTGAAGCATCTGTGTACATCACCAGCCAATCGCTCCAATTCTTGTTTATATATGATTGTAACAGGGAGTTAGCATTGGGAGAGTCTTTATAAATACCGAGATCGAGTATAATTTGAGGTTGAAAGACTAGTGAGTTAAATGGACAGTCAAACAGGGGATTTAGGGTGCATTGATAAACGGGGCAGGGAAGACGAATAAATTTAACAAAACTATTAAATAAACAGGGAGTGTTTTTATGGGTCCAGTATCTATCAAATGATATGTATTCTGAAAGCTGATGGAGTTTACCAATCAAAGGGTGGAAAGAATTTTGGATAATTTTAAATAAGTACCTATCTGATAGGTATTGTCTCCTGACTGATAAGGGAGGCTCAGCACATTCCACTTGAAGAGCGTTTATAGGAGAGGATTTCATAGCGCCGACTATTATGCGGAGGCACTTAGATTGTAACTTGACCAAAGAGTATAGGGACATTTTTAAACATGGCTCTAAAAGGAAAGATCCATAATCTAAATGGCTACGAACTAGGGCATCGTATAGAAGTCTTTGTGAGAATGGGTGGGCACCCCACCAAGATCCTGATACTGAGCGAAGGACATTAATATTTTTCTCACATTTTCCAGCAATGTGGGCAATGTGAGAAGCTCCCACATTGCTGGAAAATGTGCCTGTCTATGGGACCACCGTGCACCGTAGTGGTCTCATAGACAGGCAGGATAACATATTATAGAAGGAAAGATACCTGCAATGTAGAAAACAATATCGGCAAGAGTGTCGATTGTTTAGTATCAAGATGAAACTTGGATGAATAAAGGCAAGTATTAACTGATATTCAATAAATAGTTAATACCTTCACATTTTAAAATAAATTTGCACGCTGGCTGTAACATAGATGATATAACTTAAGTTTTGGGAGCCGATAGTTTGATATATTTTTCTATTAATGAGTTCATAATACACATTTTACATTCATATGGCATACAGTACAGTTGTTAAATTAGATTAAATTTCATGCCAATATTCATGCCTAGTATTTATATTATTCATACCGCTTTATATCATAATCGTCAAAATAATAGAATTATTATTATTTGATATTTTGTAATATGAGTAATGACCAGTTACTATTTTACTAATATTTATTGCTGCGATATTATTAAGTTTTTAAACGTATATTATATTTCTTCTAGGTCACACTATAAACAAGACTTGGTCAGATATTATAGTCCAATCATCCCGGCAAGCCTTCCTAGAGGGACTAACCACCGGCCTTAAGGCTCCAACTGGGAAAAGAAGGAGACTTATAATTAGCCACATCGGTAGTGGAGAAGGATTTGTTAAAGGAGGCCTATTGGTGTTTAAGGCAAAAAAGGGACCGAAGACTACCACAAAGAAATTAATTCAGAAGTGTTCGAGGAGTGGTTTAATTGCATATTACCGAAATTAAAACCTAATTCTGTAGTAGTAATGTACAATGCCCCTTACTACTTCCAGAAAAGTAGAAAAAACTCCGGTGAAGTCATGGAAGAAGGCTTACATACAAGATTGGCTCAAATCAAAAAATATTGAATATAGCGAAGAAATGACTAAAGCACGCTTGATGGAAGTTGTAGAACTTGAGAAAGCTAAATACAGCAAATGTTGCGTGGATGAGATGGCAGCCGAGAAAGGCATCACGGTACTACGGTTACTCCCCTACCACTGCGAACTGAACCCCAATTAAGTTAATATGGGCACAAGTAAAAGGACATGCTGCTAGAAACAACAAATCATTCAAGATGGGGGAATAAGCGGATAAGTGAAGGAATTGTTATTGGAAGGAATAAATAAAATAACTAAGTAGAATGGCAGGGGGGTATATCACATACATCGAGCACATACCCCAATAGAGTAGAAATGTCAATCATTTTGTTTGAAAACAATTCCGCTAATTCGCCGCTACTCACGCTGATCTAACTGCGCTCCGATTGGCTATCCTAAGGTCAACTATTACTCTAGAGATGTGGTAGTGTCCAAGTATCTAAGGTTCATCGATATCGATAGCCAATACATCAGTAATTATAGCAATAGTGAATAATACATACGTGTTCTCTTATGGAAATAAATGCCTATAAATGCTGCTAGTGATCAAATAAGAAGATATTAACCGCTGAATTGCACCTCAACAAGAACCAAACCAATTACCAAATTACATTTAATTAGTTGTATTAAAAGTAAAAATTAAATGATCAATTAACCATTTATTGGTTTACTGATTTTTAAAATGAATTAGCTTCGTATAAATTCTTCTGACTGATTGTTTTTCATCATGTCTTTTTATTGCTAAAAAAAGCAATTTCAAAAAAAAATCTTTGTTAAAAACCATTTATTCAAAAAAGTATAAAAACCGTTCAACCGTTTATTTCAAATACGCTATATACCTAATATATCGGTATAATCGATCATAGGCGGGGAGCCGGTTCCACTGAAACTCCCGTCATAGCGGAATCAAAAAAAAAAATTAAATAAATAGTACATAAGTATAGGAATAAATTAAGGACGGTATGAGTGGATTCCTATTGCCGAAACAATGTTAAAAAAATATTTATAAAAAATGAAAATATGTTTTACCGTCATCGCGGATATTAATTTTTTTTAATGTATTCGATAGCAAATTTTATTGGCTTTTAGAAAAAAATCACGAATACCACTTTTTTCTGCCGGAAGGGTCTGGCATACCTATTTGAAGTGTGTGATGAGGGCTAAAATTGGTTGGCCACTGAGCCAATTTGTATTTTATTTGAACCAACTGAATGTGGATTGCAACTGAATCAAGAAAATAAGTTGGGACCATTGTGGTATAAAGGCCCAACAGCACCTTCAAAAGTTGAAGAAATTCTTAGTGGCCAATTAAATAAGGAAGAAAGTGAAGAATCAGAAAATGAAAACCGTTGTGATATAGAAGAAATTGATTTCGATGATTATCAATAAATATACTAATTTTGAGAATAAACTCCTGTCAATTATTTCAATGTTATTTTATCGTTTTCATTATGTAAATTAAAGATTCCCCTACAATTCCTTGAATCATATTAATCCTCATATTCTTTTAAATCTATGCAGAGAAAAAGACATCTTATTCCACAAAAAGCATTTACTCCAAAATAAATTTATTGAACATCGTACATTTTGGAGTAGATGCTAATATAGTTTATGCACTTCAAAATTGTATGCGGGATTTTTCCGGCAGTTTTTGAGCGCGCATACCGAGATATTTTTAAAAATTACTTAAAAATAAATAAATAAATGTTTCCGGCATGATGGAGAAATTTTAGCCCTCATCACACACTTCAAATAGGCCAGACCATTCCAGCAGAAAAAAAGTGGTTTGCGTGATTTTGTCTAATAGCCAATAAAATTTACTATCGAATACATTAAAAAAAATATATCCGTGATGACGGTAAAACATTTTTTCATTTTTTTTTTCAATTTTTTTTTTAACATTGTTTCGGCAATAGGAATCCACGCATACCAAGCTTAATTTATTCCTATACTTAAGTACTATTTATTTAAATAAATTTTATTTGATTTCGCTATGACGGGACTTTCAGTGTTACCGGCTCCTGGACTATTAAGACTTACATAATCAATAATGCACAACACTATCAATTAGATCATTAATGCAAATATTATAATTTCAAAATTACTTTTATGTTTGAAAAAATATGTAATAAACTACAATAATGTTATTTATCGATACACCCCTTGATCCTTTGAATGCAACACTAGTGTTGAGAGCGTAGACTAGAAAGAGATGGCGTAATGAGAAATTACGTTATGTGGAAGCAGGACGCATAGACACCTGAACACGTGCGTCAACCATTTCACTTTGATTGTCCAGTTTAACTTGAGCCCTGACAATTTTTTATAAAAAGAAATTTTTAACTATAACTTTCCGATGAAAGGTTATCCCGTCAGTTTTATAATTTGAAGTTCTGCTCTTTTTTCCACACCACCGAATAGAACGACACGCCATTATGAAACTATTTAATTGAAATTAATTTCGGAATAAGCAGACACGTCCGCACAGATCCAATACTGGTTTTGTACTGTTTGAGTGGGAGCGAGCGTTAATATTTATAAGTGACAAATCACTAATCAGTTGCGGAGGCGGACAGCCCAATATTACCACTCTATTGGGGTATGTGCTCGATGATCACATATAATAAAAGAAGAAGACAAGTTATTAAAGCTCGATCATTTACAGTGTCTGTGACTCATTCATAATAAATGTTGGAGAGACTGATAACATTAGCTCTCATAATTACTGAATAAGTCTTGTTTTATTATTATTAATTATTATTATTATTAATCACTAAGTGTTTGTGAACATGCAAGAGTGTTGGCAAGTGAAAAAAATTAGCAGAAGTTGTATTTTTCTGCTCTTTCAAGAAGTCCACGGGTGGTTTGAGTAAAACCCCACACCTTTATTGAAACCTAGGGAAAGGGAAATTTCACTGTATATTAATTATTCATTGAACATCTATCTTTATAGATCAGTGGGCATCATCTAATGAAGGAAAAAAATACCTAAAGACTAGTCTGTATGGGCTTTCTACCCTGTGCCTACTCTATGGGAAAACATAATAAAGAAAAAAAAACAGCTGCTTGTCAGCTGTACAGCTGTCTGTCATAGATAATAAACAGAATAGAATGAACAAGTTTTATTAAAAAATAGAAATAAACAGATTTACTTACCCTTCTTGATGTAAGGTTTACAGCTGGTGGCTGCTTTGCGCAGTAACCGATTTTTTTTCTTTATAATTATAAATCTGCTTAATATTTGTCCCTAATGCATTAATAATGTTAAGTTTTATTTTCACAAATGAAGTCTGAAATTGGACACTGAATATGGCTTTGGTTTTATGGACAACAATATTGGTGTTTTTAGTTACTGTGTTGGTAAGTTTAAAAAAATAGTTGTGATCAAGTTTAAAGTCACTGTGGCTTATCGATTACCTGTTGAATATCGGCGCATATTGCAAAAAAAGAAAAGAATATCCATTACAGCAATGTACTATGTGATGTTGTCTTATATTTATTTATTTATTATAAGCTGTTGACTGCTAATTCGCATTATTTACTTTTTTAGAGGCCTACATTTTACGATCTACATTGGTAGAATTTGTAAAGGGTTTAAACACTTGCTTATGTTCAGTGGTTAGGTATTGTTCTCAGTATGCATTACATTTGGTGAAATAATATTTTGGGACATTTTTTTTTTAAGATTTGTGAGAACATGTTAATTCTGACCACTAAGGAAATAGGAAATAGTAATTATAATTGTTATCCATTTATTTGTTATGTGGCCCCCCTATGGGTAAAATCCTGCTCCATTCTCTTCCATAGTTCCCTGTCTTTAGCCATATGCATCCAACTTTCTCCTGCTCTGTTTATTATTATATGATAGGCCCATCTCTTCTGTCTTCCCACATTTCTTTTGCCATTTGGGCCCTGCCATTTAGTTGTTTGGTAAGTTCCATTTATGTTTCAAACTAAAATGTAGAGCATCTGTTAATTTAGTATTCATGCGGATGTTTGTGTTTCTGGTTTTTTGTATATTTCACAGTTTCATGCACTTCGTTCTATTGCATGTTGACAAGATGAAATTTTGTTTTTTACTTTATCAGTGAAGGACCATGTCTGGCTAGCGTGACTTAAGCTTGGAGAGTGCAGGAATCCATTATAACCTTTTTTATATTAAGGTTAGAGTTCCCTTTTAGAATTTCTCTTTAGGCTCAGTACAACTTCGAACTATTTCGTTTTCATTAGTACATATTTGTATCAAAGGACACCAATTTTCCTAGTTACACATACTCATTTGCATATTCTATTGCTTTTTCCTTTACTTTGATTGTTTTCTTTTGATTGTTTGATGTAATTTTAGTTTTGGATGTGTGTAATGTGTAGGTGATTTTTTTGCTTTCAAAGTATAATATTTTGTAGTATTGATTCTAACTCTGTTGCGATTCCACTAAAAAGGACAATGTCATTTTATTTATCCTATTCATGTTTTTGAAAATGTATTCAAGCTTTGGAGACAGCAGGTCTCCCAGCTGCACTTCTCTTCCAATTGTGTATTCCTCTTGTCTTTAAAGTTTTACTCTACCTACACCTTTTAGAATAGGTTTTTTTATGATATTTACATATGTTTTGTTAACACCATTATTTCTGAGAGCAGTCCATATAGACAGGTGTACTATGCAGTTGAATGCTTTGGAATGCTTTGGAAATGGTCCACAAAAGCTATATGAAGAGGTTTATTGAATTTTTAAATTTCTCTATTATCTGTTCTATTGTGTGAATGTGGTCTATTGTTGAATAGTGCGTCCGGAAGCCCGCTTTGTGTATTGGCTGATTCTTGTCAATATCTGGTGCTATTGTTTTTAACATGATTGATATTTCATCAAATAATTTATAGGCTCTCAAATTTGCAGACTCGGTGACTTTATAGAACTTTTGGATTTTGATATTTGTGGTTATGTCATAATTATAAATATTATTTATTCTGAGACAAAAGTCTATATTCATTCATTATACTAGCTATTACCTGCAGCTTTGTTGTCATTAATATAGACTACTAATTATAAGTTACAATTCTATCCCTAAGGAATAGTACTTTTTTTCTGGATGAAAGCTCTTTGTCGTTTTCTGTACCTCAGGCAATGTATATGCAAAATTACATGATGATTGTTTGATTAGTTAAGACAAGAAAGTGTAACAAACAAACAACCTTTCATATTTGTCATTAAGTAAGAAGTTACATGCCAATATAATTTTACAATTAGTGTGTTTTTTTATGGCCCTTCTTGTTTAAAAAATCCTTTTCTATGATTTTACTTTTATGAATATTACTTTTTTAAACATTCTTTTTTACATTTTCAGGAAAGTCAGGCACAGTTCTATGAAGACAGAAGATGCCGCTGTGTGTGTCCAAGCCCTACTGCAGTCTTCAATGCCAGCCAAAGCTCAACTCGCAAACTATTCATTGCAAATGTACCCCCAAGCCAATGGTAACATTTATTCAAGATAAAATATATAGGGCTAATACTAGCAATGAGTTGTTAGTATTGTTTGGAATCACAAATATTAATATCAAGCAAACAATTCCCGATAGCTTTCGTTTCTTTTTTTTTTCGTTTTTCGTCTAAATCGTTGCTGATAGAGTTCGCGAGCACGATTTATGTTGCCATTTTCATGGCCTACGCATAAAATCATATCGTAATATTCAGAGTTAGAAAACATAGCCTTTTTTTTCACTTTAGATATAATGTTGGTTAAAACACGAAATAATTATAAGATATCGATTAGAAGATTTGAAATTGACAATATAACGTTTTAACGTAAGTCATAGTCCGATACTACGGTTTTCAAATTTTGTATATTGACTCTTTATAAGGGCCCATTTAACCCCGTTTCCGCTTTACGGGTATATTTGTAACACCTTGTGTATATATATATATATATATATGTATATATATTTAGTATTCTGACTGAGTACCCAATACTGTCTGTTTTCATGTCTTTTTGTCTGTTTTACTGTATTATACTAACCCTAGTCTAAATTATTGTTACTAACACATTCTACGGGCTCTGCCTGAAATAAATGAAATAATAATAAATAATAATGTGCAAGTTTCAAATATTTAAATATTAATTTGATAATTGTATATTTCACAACTTCTTGTCTTTGATAATTATTTTTCAAAAGCATATTAAACAAGTAGTATTACATTCAAGCAAGCAGTTTAAATACATTATAATGTCTCGTTTTGTTTGCGATGTCTTGCAGCAACTGCGATGGGGTTATTCTGCCCCAAGTGGGAGACAAGATTAGAGGTCACGAGCAAGAGTACTGCCCTCGATGTGATTGCAAGTACGAGACCAGAAATACTACTATCATCATGGTAACTATAAATTTTTGAATAACCAAATTTTGTATTTATTACTCATTAAGATGGGTACACGCTGAGACATTTCTTTGGTTAAAATCCATAAGGAATTTCATATTTGAAACAATATATATATTGTTTCACGTCTTGTTAGATTTACACGCTGTTGGTTTGCTTAATAGTAAAAGCTATTGCTGAGATGACCCGAGGACAAGGTAAAAACAATCCACTCATGCCGACCAGGCATACTGCAATATCTTTGGTCAGCCGATCGCTGCGTGCAGTCAATCAATTTGATTACCACTCTAGAATGTTATCATAATAAATCAATCAATTTTGATAAGTAACTTGCCAACCAATTTGAACGTGGTTATTGTCTAGCAGTTCAATAAAGTGATACAATTCTTTAGAAATTAAATTAATCATCTGTAGGTAGGGTTAACAATATGGTATGGATTTTCATTTTTGGAAAACAATATTTAATCAATAAAGTCCGTAATAAATTGTCCATTATTTGTCCCACCCTTGTGTTGAGCGCGCCGAAGGTCGCACCGCAATACCTACGAGTGGGCAAACCAATTCGTCGGTCGACAGGCGCTGTAACAGCGGCAACTAATACCATGGGGGTACACCCCCATAAGACGAGGTCCGGGAAGTGAGCGATAGCTATAACCCGAAATCCCAACTATATGGATGAAACCATGATGCTCCGTTATATGAAAATCTCTAACCACTGACCCAAATTTAGAAAACTGTCAAAAGGAGCCAAGGCTGGAAGAATAAATTTTAAAATGCAAAATAATGAAGCAGACTCATTGTTAACAGAATCGTTAATCACGGATTCATACTCAATTTCATCCATTTTTATGTAGATACTCAGTTACAATATTGATGGAAAAGCAACAATAAGCCGTTGCAAAAAGCAAAAAAAAAAAAAAAATGTATTGCTATAAGATGATTTATTTGCTCTCGAATATATGCTTGCTTGCTCGATGGTGATGATTTTGATTTACCATAGACGGCTCTTAACTCGTATACCGTATGTTAGACAAATAGTTAATTGCTAGTTTTTAATGTAGGTAGTGGTTGTGATGGTTTTGTGGATCCTCATGCTCCTGGCTGTTTACATGGGCTTCCTGATATGCCTCGACCCGCTCATCAAGAGTAAGAAGGTCAAATTCTACAGGGAACATAATACTGAAGAGGTAAGAGTTTGTTTTAAATTTCTTTTTCGCACCTTCGAGCGTAGTTTAGCGAAATATTGTTTCCAGAAATTAAAACTAAACGTCTGTTTATTCCCAATATTTGTTAAATCATCATTTTAATGAATAATTTAAACTTTACAATATCCTGGTTCTCTTACGAGCTTAACGTAATTGAGCTAGTGTAAACACGGTTCGAATATGGTACTACAGTTTTAGTAAAATGTTTTTACGAAATAAAGTTCCCTAACTATGGATAACCTGTGGTAGTAAACCTAAGCCAACCAATTCTTTAAGTAACAAAACTCACAAGAGTTTGCTCCAAATTTACGATGCCCATGCACTTTTAAAAAAGTTTGAGTAGAACGTCCACCCGCTTAGTGAGTATAAGTTGAGGTATCCGTTTGGCACTGAGCGGAAGGGATTATGTATTTAGTGCTTTTAATTACGATAGAACAGAGGCAATTTTAATTTACTCCACCATCTTCTAACTTCTTTTCAATTTGGTTTTCGCCCTGGACACACAATAACTGCTCTTCTTAAAGCCATTAACAGGATTAACAATAAATGACGAACAGAAAATTAACACTATAATAACGTTTCATTGAATCCATGGCTTAAATCTAGTAACTCAGTATTTGGGTAATACTTTTAAGAATAAGGTGTCGTGGTTCAGAATTTTAAATTGCGGCTTTTACTCTTAATGTCGTTCTCATGTCTCATTATAATGAGTAATTATATTAAAATAATATCTTTTGAGTATTAGTAACTTTTGCTTAACCATGATGATATTATCAGAAGGAGCGTTCAAATTAGTCAAGAAGACTACTAAAACATATCGATCAAACCGGAGTTTGCTCGTCACTAATACTTGCTACTTATTTAACATTATACAGAGTGTTATTCAGACAGTTACCGAAACTTAAATCAAGTATACCTAGTATATCTTCCTTTCTTTGAGAAGTGCGATATTATATAAAATAATTATTCATGGTAACTAAATAGTTGTTTAGATGTAGATTTATTAAAAAAATTATGAATGATGAAAACCATTAAAGAGATACCACTCAAAACACCCAGCAGAATGAACAGAACAAGAATAGCGCAGAGGGAACAAATTTTATAGATATATGTAGGATTATAGGTATATTATACGCTAAATAAATCGACATGCGTTCTATATTATGGAAACTAATAAGTAAACCCATTTCTTTTCAGGCCTGTAATTTGCTGATCCACGGAGATGATGACGACTGAATAGTCAATATTAACTCTAGATACTAAATATATAACCCAAGTGTTATAATTGTTGTAATGTAAATATGTTAATAATTTGTTATTTATATGTATCCATGTTATATCATTAAATTTAAAAATGCCATTATACACCGTGGTAATGGTGTATTTATATACTAGATATAGGCTAACTACACAATATATATGTGTATTTTAAATAGAACAAGTGCTCCCCAACTTATGAAGATCTGTTCATTAATTGTATTCTAATCGACTTAGAAATATTAAATTTTTTACCAGTTTATAGGCAGTGCATGAAAGTATTTTTCTGAAGCGCCCTTGTAGACGACCCGTTAATGTTTGTAAACAAGATTATAATCGGGTGGTTTAGTGATTCACTCTTGCCGCGTTTATGTCAATAACGGTGTGATTCTAGTTATACCCTGTGTTTATGTAACTACTTATGTATTACTCACACCACTGTCAACTTGGATGCGGGAAGGGCTGAATAAGGACCCACTTTTTTAGGTTAGAAAAACAGGGTCAGCATTGGCAATGATTAATGTTGCATCGACTTCTTTAACGATACAATAATATTTTATTCTAATAAAAGTAACCAGTTCGCATTTATGTCATGGCAATGGCAGTTCTGGCACTGTACTAATGTAGTACTAACGTAATGTACTTTTGTTTATACACGTGGATAATATTATTATTGTGAAAAAGAAGTCCCCAACATTTTCTCAAATATATGTAAAATACTTACTATTAGTTGGTAAATTGTTTTCAACAAAATACATATATTAAAATTTAACAAGCGCTGAAACATTAGTCAACGAACAGATTAATTTCTTTGCCTCGGTCAAAACTGTAAAAACTCTCTAAAAATCATAGTTTTGGACCGCAAACCTCATATAGGTACTTAATTTGTAATCATAGTTTAAACTTGTCTGCTTGAAACTTATTGGGCGAGTTGAACGACTAGAGAGATAGTAGATTTCATTATGTTTATTACCAGGCCGGGGTGGGCAAGTTATTTTCCTAAGTGTCCCAATAAAATATGAAATTTGCCAGCGTTACAACCAACAATGCATATTGCTTGCTCCTTTTCAGTGTTCATGTAATATTTATGAGAATTTTGTTATTTTTTAATTTTGATACAATATACGAGACAGCAGTGGACCGTCCTCGCGAGTCATTTCTTGCCCATCCTTTGCCTATATTTTTTGTAATAAGTACGCTTATTAATTCTATTGTGTTGTTTTACTTTCTTTCACCGTATGTAGGTATATATAGTTGTCATTTTGCGGTAGTTTGTTATAGTATTGTTTTACAATGGCCGAGTCTGTCCTTAGTTTACCTGCTGAAGAATCAAAGGTCAATAATTGTCGGTTGTGATTGAAGATTAAAGTTTTTAATGGTTGAAAACAAACGTTTTGCTTTGCGATGCATCGATTACAACTAACTTAGGCTATGCGAATGATTTGTTCGAAAGTGGTTAAGTCCAAGATAGGAGAATACAGAGAGATTATGAAGTGTAGTGATATAAATTTGCTCTTTTGTAGGTGTGCCTTATTACGTAACGACAGTATCTACGCGAAATATCTGCGTTATTCAAAATGCGAAAGGAAACAGTATAAAAGATGTTTATTTGAAGTTATACTTAATATTGAACGCTTTTGCAAATACCTGGCAAAGAGATTCGCTTACAATCACAATGAAGAGTTACCATAAGCTTTTAAATTTAATTATATTGTTACATCACACCAATAAGTATTGGAAGAGCAGTTTCTACAATTCTACGAACTACAATCGTATGACTTATAAAATAATAGTATCCCTTGATAATGACCCATAAAATTGAAAGAATGTAAACTTGTTCTTATTTTATTTATTTCGAGATTCTCCGTAAAAGTATTAAGTATGTTTTATTGTTTTATAATGACCTCAACAATGACTTTGGATTTGGACTTAACGATTGTACATTGTAACGCATCAATACGAAAATTCGTATTTTTTTTATCTGTCGCAGTTCCCTTTTAGTTAAATGTTTTGAAGGCTTCGTCATTTCTCTTGCTTTATGGAGATGTATGAAACTGTGCGCACGTTACGCTGTGATAATTTGGTGACTTGTTCAATTGTCCATGTATCAGTGAGGAATGACGAAACAGTTACTGTGACAAAAGCTACCCGTGCGGTCGCCCTCATACTATGTAGAATCGTTAGTTCTTAACAGCAGTAGCATAAGTAGATGAGTTAAGTTGCTATTACATAAAACCTGTTGGAATATATGTTGGAACAGGTTATAAAACAATATTATATTTTTTTAGTTTGATTATTTTTTATAAATATTAATATTATATACCTATACAATAGGGTATTTGACAGATTTTCGTAAAGTACTTCAAAATGTTCTAAAGTCGCTAAAGATACGCTTGACAAATCTTTCTCTTATATTTAGAGCTATTTTAAGAACAAAAAGATAGTTTTCATAATTACATGTTGTATTTCCCGCTGAAACGCTAGGTCACGTGACAAATCAGAGGCGTGACGTCACGATGTAATAGTCTTCATGTAAACAATACGTGAGAGATTAGTTTTTCGTTCATGATTCTTTAAAAAATGGCTTCAAAGTCCTATAGAATATGTGCTGTTCCTTTGTGTGAAAATACAAGTATCAAAAGCCCTTCTAAATTATTTATCCACGTGCCACAATCGCAAAATCTTCGTGTAAAGTGGCTGCAGTTAGCACGGCGTGATCCGACCAGTGTATCACCCAAATCTTCAATTTATTTTTGCGAGGATCATTTTGATGTAAGTAGTATTACTTGAATATATCTATAAATATTGATAATTTACGTTTGATAATACTGTAGCTACTTAAAGGTACCTACGGTACTCTAGTAAAATTTTGAGGTTAAAGCAAAGTTGTTTATTTATCAATATTATTATTTTGTGTTTAAACGCACTCATTTCCTGTTTAACACTGATTTGTTTCTATTACATCTGCCCAAAGACATGGAAAACTACATGGAGTACAATATTATGGGTTTGGAATGACAATGACATGACAAGACATTATATTTATTACATCGTGACGTCACGTGCTCTGGTTGGTCGTTGAGACGTTTCGTCTAAATGATGCACAGATTCAAAAACTCTAATTTTTATTTAGGAAAATAAAATATTTAATAATTTTTATTTGTAATTTAAGTCAGATATTATTAATTAGGACCTTAAATTCTATAGTGTTCAATACAATATTTATTTATTTGTTAACTATGTCAAATACCCTATTATGACCTTCTTAGTGTAAGCAAGTTTACTTGGTTTAAACATTTTGTACGGCCACATGCCGAGCCTCGTAATCCTATCCTGTTATGCTATACTCAGAAAATACCTAGCCAAAGTCGGTATTTTCTACGGATTTAAATCTGGTGTTTAGTCGTAGAGTCTTACGATATAATATTGAACGCCTAACTCATTATCCAATGAGATGTATTAGATTTAAATCTGATTAATGATTAATTATGCATTATATTTGCTACAGTAATATGTATAAAGGAAAATCTATGCATTTAGCAAAACTGGAGAATTTCTTGCGTAGCAATATTCTTTGAATAATTTTATAAGTATGGCATGGCGTGATTAATATGTATGTAATTAACAGTATTTGCTTTTGGTAATTAAAAATACCATTGTGAAATTTATAGGCTTCAATATTGAAGGATAACTATTTTACTTTTGTATGAATAATTGTTACTTTATTGTTATATAGGTAATACTTTTTTATGGCATGCAAATGTAATTATTGTATAAGAAGTAGATCGTCATAGATCACTGTAACTATGAAAATGCTAATATAGCTCCATTACAGCTCTGCAGTTTGGCAAAGAAAAATATGTTTTCTTCGTTTTAATTTAAATTTCTCGTTTGAATTTTCTTTTGATAGGTTTTGGGTTAATCTGAAATGTCTGAAACGTTCACGCCGAACGTACGTTTAGGTGTGGATTGTTAGAAAACGTTACACAGGAAAATGTATGTAGATATGGGAACTCCCTTATGCTGCCCAAAAACTAGCTGACAAACCGTTTGGTGTGAACGTGCCCCTGAAGACATTTTTAATTTATTACTAAATTTAATAGAAGTCTGAATGTATTGTTAAAAGTTGTGATTTAGTTAAAATATTATTGTAGAAATTTATGGAAAAACTTAAAAATGGATTTCAGTAGCTTTATTAAAGCTAACTTGAAATCTTTTCAAAAGATAACTAATGGAAATATTTAGTGAGATTGATTATTCA
Source organism: Calamotropha paludella (assembly GCA_927399485.1). Lineage (NCBI taxonomy): Eukaryota > Metazoa > Arthropoda > Insecta > Lepidoptera > Crambidae > Calamotropha > Calamotropha paludella. Next base: position 21,800,226 of record OV656803.1, on the reverse strand, counting down.
GAGAGACTTGACTAAATTTTTGTCAAATTATAATCTACTTTATGGTTAGGATATACGTTATTTTTTATATATTTTTTTGTGTATTTATATAAATAGCAATTATTAACACTAAAGCTATCGATTGGTAAGGGATGACACAAAAAGGTCATGGGTTAGAAGTCTGTTATAACAGACTTCAGTCAGCGCGTGTATGTTAAATTACCTAACATGTTACCAAGGTTACGACCTAAACATTTAAAATTATAATTCATTTATTGTTATAATCATGTAGCGCTCAAAGGTCTCTTATTATATTATGGTAGTATCATATGTACTATCGAAGCCTCTGGCGCCTTATCAGTCCTAAGTCGAAAGTCGCTAGCACACTGCACGATGCCTATCGCTTCAGGCCACGCCCCGCTCCATTCATTCAACAATGGCGCGCGTGCGCAAACAAGCAAGTGAGTATTAGAGACATAGATTGACAGTTGACAGTACTGACATCAAGGGCGATTTTAAAACTAGTTGTTTATGATTGGCCTTAGTATAAATCGTAGTAAGTAGGAAGCCAATTAGGGATAGGTATGGGTCGTGTGGGCGTGTCCGATGCGATCAGTTCAAACGCTACAAAGTGGTAAGGCACGAGAGACCTCTATAGACATGAACCCGGTTTGAGCATAACAAAATTAAACATATACTTGCTATTTATTAAATGTTACAAAATTAAATTCATCATTATTCAACTCGCTTAAGGTATAAACACCTTACGTTTTAGCAATATTTCGTTGTATTATTATTATATTAATTAATACTTCAGCAATATTTGTACATTATATATAACTTGTATTGTTTATATCATATGTATTGTCAACATAATAATTTCAAAAGTTACAACACCCGGATTTTTATTTATTAATATTAGAATGCCTAAAAAATGTAAACATCAGTACTATCTGGAATTAGGGGATTTACAATGATTGCTTTATGACAAATACTGCAAAATAGTTTTACGCAACCCGAACATTGAACAAGTAACTTGTCATTTACTAAGCTGTTTTTTACTGTTGCTATCTTATACTTAGAGGAAAATAGTGGTAACTAATTACAAGGAATAAAATGTTGCACTGCACGAGTTAGTTAGCTACAAAAAATGTAAGCTACGTTGGTAGTTTGAGAAAGTCCCAAAGTCAAAAAGGGTGGGTATCTGGATAAATTTTCATTAAATCTATTTGCAAATTAATAGTAAATTGTATGTCCTCAATAGCAGTGCAGTAACTTCTTACTTATAAATTAATTACTCTCCTCGATTACATAGACGTAATAATTGTAAGAGGACATTATAATTTACTGTGCTTTGTATCTAGTGTAAATGCAGGTTTTTCATATAGAATTAGTTATTTCCTGGTGCATGACAATGGTTGAGTTACGTCGCCTGTTTTACAAAATTCTGAATATTGCATTTTTTGATGTTGCTTTTAATTTTCATATAACACAAAATAATTGTTCACTCTTGACGACATCCAAGGATTTTTACTACAAAGGCATTAGACATTGAGTATTTAAGCATAGCTACAAAAGTGTTTGCTCAAATACTCCTTTGTAACAGACTCTTAAAGTATAAAAAGGTACGTCATTTTGTCTTGCTTCTACGCGTCACGAATGAATCACTGCAAATGTGCTACCAAAAATCGCAGTGTGTATAGGGCCTTACAACTAAATATGGTATCTCGATTTTTTATCATGAATTAAACTGCTCAATTAATTAAGAATCTAGGAAGATAACTTATATTATAAACAAAGACTTACACATCTTGTTAAAAATTTGTATTGATCGTTCTATTAGCAGTTAACTCAGTTCTTGTTCTAGTTTGGGTGATGTTATAGCACTGGCAATCTTAACCCTTTAACCGTCGGATTGATCTTACAAACATTTTCGTGTCCATTTTGCTATGGTCGTATATCTACGACCGGATACCCCATCTCATATAATCTGCTTTTTTATTTAATTATGCCTTATTTTATCAAAAAGATGTTTATTTTTGGTAAATAGTTAACTACGTAACCATTAACAATTTAACACTTTTTAGTCTCTTAATTAGAAGTCTTAAAAATGATGTCCAAAGTAAGAGGAATAACTGATATAATTTTTCAAACATTATGTTGATGTACTGCGCCCGTAACGGCAAAATCCGACAGTAGGGATGGGGCATATGCTAAGATTTACCGATATAGAAATAAACAAATAAAAATGTTTCTCCTTATAATAATTAAATGATTTAAAATAATATGTTATTTCTCATGTCTTCTAAATGTCTGAAATGTCTGATCTAGAGGTGGGCGCTAATGACTGCGACACAGCCTACGAATACTGCGGTCATTAACGCTTCAATTGTTTTACAAATACAAAAATTGTCAAACATTTCGTTACAACTATTTGTGTGTTTCATTAATTTTTTTTTAATTACGTAAGCAAATTTTAGTTGTGAAATGTCAGACTGAATTGATGGTTCCCACCCCTAGTCTACATGAGTAGGCTAAGTAGTTTTTGGCTAACCACGCTCTTAAATGCAAAATTAAATATTATTATAACGAAATATCGACTCTGAAAATATGTAGGTACACGTACCTCTTCCTTGTAGGTTATTATTTTTCGATTCACTATACCGGGCTCTGATATAAAGTCGAGTGGTTAAAAGGTTAATAAGTCGAATATTACAAGTCCCTGCATTTTGTATTTATCCATCAAAATCACTTTTTATGTATGGCAATTTAATAACAAGGGTAGTTATTAAATTGCCGATAAACTGTTTTAATATAATAAACGACTATGCATAAAAAAAGAATTGTATGTTTTATTTTGTAATACACTGTAATAAATGGTTATTACCATTAGGTCAATGAATTATCATTGATGGATCCAAATATACTTTGGTTTCCTTAATAGATTTGAATGTGTTTAGTAAGCTTCTAACACATCCGTTTCGTAATGGAGCGTTGTACTGTTTTTTCTGCTTATTAAATCGATTACGTCAATAGATTCTTAAAAATAACCTAAAAGATAGATATTTTTTTTTTTTAGAAGAAATAATATTTCTGTTACTAACTGATACATTAAATTAATTAAGGTATTATTGCGACCCATAAATACAAAAAGAAGAATATCAAGTATCTATAATATTTACGTGATAAGTGATTATGCAGGAAAATTTTTAATTTTATCCCATTTTAATTAGATTAGATAAGGTCGTGTTAAAAATGTAGTAATTTTTTGCGTCCGTGTGGACCTAAAATCCAAATGAATTCCCTGGAGATTCAGCAGAGATTTTAATGAACGGCACTTTGCATAACTTTAATAAACATAATCCATATTATTAAGTGAAAAAAATAATTTCACCTGAAGAGTATATTAATACTCTATTTAAAAAAATATGAGCCTTTATACATACAATTACACCTTTTCTCGCAGGGGTAGGCAGAGATAACGGATTTTCACGATCCTTACACATATCTCGCTTCTTCAACTCTCATCAGACCTTTTATACATGCTCGTCGGTTAAGGCTACTTTTCACCTTACATTTTTTCAGAAAATATATTCAAATTATAGATATTTTTTAAATTAATGGGGGAATTGCGCACACTTACTAGATTTTATTACCGATTGCATTATTGAAGTACATTTTGTAATTAAGAGATTTTGAGTTTCTAACTCTGTATTTATTGATTCCTTTGGAATAAATTAAATTTTGCCCCTGTTGTTAGAAAAGTGAAAAAGGTCTGATGTTAAAGTTGGTATCAACCAAAATTGTCAGTCATCCCGAAGTCACGTTTTTCTGTCTAAGAAATGAAACTTACATCTATGTGCTTCCATTTGAAAAAAAAACTTTTTCTTGACTTCCAAAAAAGTCCCTACAGTGGCTGTCATTTCGCTATTTTCTCCAAATTTCTTGCCTCGGAGGTGTTTCTTGAGCCGAGGAAAGAGATAGAAGTCGCTGGGAGCTAGATCTGGCGAATGGGGAGGGTGTTAGACCAATTCAAATCCCATTTCTTGAATGGCAGCTATCGCAACTGCAGCTTTGTGAGCCGATGTATTGTCTTGATGAAACCCCTCCAGCGCGCAGCTTGCCGCGTCTTTTTTCTTTGATGGCCTCCCGCAATCTTCTTATTTGGTCTGCATAGTAAGAGTCTGTAATAGTGGCTCCCTTTTCCAAATATACCATCATTATTATTCCTTCTGCGTCCCAGAAAATGGAGGCCATAACCTTCCCCGCCGAACTTGAACTTTGAATTTCTTCGGCGTCGGTGAGGAGGCACGTTTCCAAGTCATTGACTGCTGTTTCGTTTCAGGATCGAAATGGTGTATTTAGGTCTTGACCATGATCACAAAACGTGACAAAAAATTTTCCTGGTCAAGTTGGGACTTTTCAAGATTGGCCCTCGAAATGTCAATTCGTTTTTTCTTTTGTTTGTCGGTTAACATTCTCGGTACCTAACGCGCTGTCACTTTGTTTGCGAAGATTCTTTGGATACCGTCATATGAGATCTCTGTGACCACAGCTACGTGCCTGATGGTCACTCTTCGATCTGTCAACACGATATATTCGACCTTTTTCACGTTATCTTCACGTGGATGGGAGTCCTTCGCGAGGTTCATGTTCTGTAAATGTTCTGCCCAACTTAAACTCCTTGGCACAGCGTGCAACTGTGGAATACTGAGGAGCAGAGTCCTCCAGTGTTTCCACCAAGTCGCTGTGTATGTTTTTGGTAGACATTTTTTTCAAGCAGAGGTACTGGTGACAGCTCTAATTTCTTTTTCTCAATTTTGATGTTCTCTCTCCGATAGCTCGTATTCGAATGAATGTAGCTTCCGTTTTTTTTATGCAAAATGCACTCCGGACTCGGGGAAGGGAGGTGGTGAATGCTCGATGGATACTTCGGGCCGGCCCGAGAGTTATGTCAGACTCGTACTGACTAAACACCACCTGAAATTGACTTGTACCCGGGAAAGGTCATAAGCCTTAGGCGCAAGTAGCTCCCGGAAATCATGGCCATTTATATGATTTTTCTAGCCTGAACTAGTGGGTAGTATAGCAATATATACTTATGTATATTGGATTGGATTTTTATGTGCACTGGATACAACCGATTATTATCTAAAAATATATATATGTATATATATATATATATATATATACACGTCGCAAAAAAAAAACAGAAAAATTAAGCCAAATGGGCTAATATAAGAAGACCTTTTCGCACAAATGTTTATTACCCTATTCTAGACACTGAGTGTACAATTGGCGGGGGCGTAAATGTGCATATACATACAATAGCTTTACTAAAATTTCAATTGTTTTTAATAATTTCTTTGAAATAGATACAAACGAATTGAAAAATCTTTTCAATAAACTAGTCAGTAAGTATCCTGACGATTTAGATCAGACGTTAGGCAGCGAATATTCATTTACCTACATTGTCAACTCAAAGATTATTAGCAAATACTGAGGTACGCTTTGCACAAAAATATCTAAAAATATTCTGGCTACAAATTATTCAGCGGCAGCAAGCCTATATCTGTCACTGACTGTAGCACTCTTTATAAACAAATGAACTCTTTTGTGTATTCATCCAAAATTTAAATCGTAATGGCCTTAGACATTATAGAACCAACCAGATTCCAGAACCAAACAGTTTCTGCCCTAATCTGGGTTAAATGTAGACACCTCTAAATGCTGATGTCGCTCTACAGACATAAAGCAACCAACATTTACATAAGTATCGATTAAGAAGTTCTACGGTGGAAGAAAAGACTTTTTCTCTCACTAGTTGTCCACTGAGGGCAGAGTGTAAGTTCAAATATGCAAACGTTACTATCGCGTTAGTTTAGATTTTAAATTCAGATCTAATCTGACTGCTAAGGTCAGTCAGTGTTTATATTAAATCAAACCGCTTTCACGTTTAAAAACTTCACGAGGACCTCTTTTTCAATTTCTAACAAATTATTTTATAATAAATTTTGTAATGAACAGTCCGTTTCAAATCCATCTGTTTTATGAATTTCAAAGTTTGAAAAAGAAAAACATTAAAAACAAATAACCGTTAATAGATTTTGAGTATTATATAAAATATTATTTTATTTAAGCATTCCTTGTTGCAATGGTTTTTTTGACAGTACAGAAAAATGCCATGTAGTCGGTCTTGGCTTGGGAGAAGACGCTTCTAATCTGACCTGATGTGACTTTTCAACACTAGCTATTTTTAAACTCATAGATTAAATATTAGGGGTTAAAGTATGAAATTGCCGATTTGTACTGAAAATCTATATTGTTTATTTTTTAAATTTTTAACAAATTTATTTAATCAAAATAGTTGCCATTATTATCTATACATTGCTGCCATCTAATGGGAAGGTCATTAATGCCTTTGCGATAGAATTCCGACGATCTAGACTGCACAAACTGTGTGAAAGCATTTTGTACTGCCTCCTGGGAAGAAAACTTCTTGTCACGTAGATAATTGTCCAAATCACGAAAAAAATGGTAGTCCGTTGGAGCAAGGTCTGGTGAATACGGAGGATGACGAATGGTTTCTAACTGCAGTTCCTGAAGGGTCAAAATGGTTTCTCGTGCTGTGTGAGGTCTCGCGTTGTCGTGGAGCAATAATGGTGAAGATCGATTCATGAGTCGGGGCTGTTTTACTGCTAGTTTTGTCAACATGGTTCGGAGTTCGGCACAATAGACATCTGCCGTTATTGCTTGACCAGATCGGAGAAAACTATAGTGAATAACACCATGCTGAGACCACCAAACAGTTACCATTACCTTTTTATTGGTAAGTTTTGCTTTAGGACACTGTTGTGGCATTTGACCTGGGGTCAGCCATTGCATTTTTCTTTTCCGGTTATCATAAAGAATCCACTTTTCATCACATGTTACAATTCGATCCAATATTCCTTCATTTCTGTACCGGTTCAACAAGGCAACACAAGTTTCAACACGCGTTTCTTTCTGCAGATCAGTCAAATCATGAGGCACCCATTTTTCGTATTTTTTTATTTTATTGATTTGACGCAAGTGAGTCAATATTGTGGGTAAGGTAACGTTAAACCATGCCGCTAATTCCTGGGTACTTTGACTAGGATCGGCTTCCACTATCTCTCTTAATTCATCGTTATTTACCTGTGTGGGCGGTCTTCCTCGTGGCTCGTTCTTTAAGTCGAAATTTCCATCACGAAAGCGTTTAAACCAAAATCGCACGGTGCGTTCATTAGTAGACCCCTCTCCAAACGCAGCATTGATATTGCGGGCTGTTTCTGCCGCGTTAGTTCCGCGTCGGAACTCGTATTCAAAAATAACTCGAATTTTCGCAGTATCCATCTTTCTTGTCTAAATTGAATAACAAAAACAATTGAAAGTCGATATTCAAATGTTTTACATTTTTTAAAAAAAGAACATCATAGAAACCATTTAAAAAAAGTTTCATTCGAAAACCTCAAACCATGAAGATTCTATGTCAATTCAAAGAACCTATTGCAATAAAACGGCAATTTCATACTTTAACCCCTATTATATCTACTACATGAAAAATAGCAATATTTTATGAAATACCAGAAAATTATAATCTTGTCGATATGCTTTAGAGTTTACTTGAAATACAAGTATAAAGTACCGCGAGGAATTATGCTTATGGTGTTTGGCAGAGTAGATTAGCACCGACCCTTCAAATTTAAGGGTGTCGCAAGGGGCGACTAATTACACTGACCTCCACATACATGTGTACCTATCGCTGCTGCCCATTTTGTGGTGAGACACCTTACTATAGTCTTCCACTGTGATCTTCAACCCGCCTCCCGAGCGTGGATATTATGGTAGGATGTCGGGTTGATAGGAATATTAATAAATTGACGCTCAGTAATAATCTATTGGCAATTATAGTTAAACTCCAAGCAAGTAGATGCTTATTCACAGGGTGAGATAAGATGTCTGGAGCTTCAACTTACATACATATTCTCACATGAAGAAATGTCAGAATATTTCGTATTGTTTGTCTACCATAATATGATAGTATCCCGTTATATATCTTTTATTTTTTCAAGAAATTCGTATCATTTATAAGTTTGGTTTAGGGACTCCATAATTTACATGGTGACAAATCATATAAATAGTTAAAAGTACCTAGATGCAAAAGACGAGTCACTCTTTACCAGACGACAAAGATAAACATAGCTGTATCATATGTATTGATTAAGTCTCCAGACCTAGGCACCCTAGCAACGCCTTTTACCTCTAAATAGTAAGGCGGATACAAAATACAGCTAGATATACTCGGTATACAATGCTTATTTTGTACGTAAGTGCTGGGAAACGCGGCAAGACGGCAAGCATTGTATGGTGTGAAAAGCGAACTATCGACGTTTCGCTTAGCTTTAGGCTGGCATCCCCTTTTCCTGGGATAGATAATGCATGCGCAGTCCCGGCAATGCAAGTGCACCTGTGAGTGTAGCCAATCGATACTGACGCCGTGCATTTATTCTGAATATGTAGGTATAAAAATAGTCTGCCGTCTATCCATGGAGGTTTCAAACTTAAACGAGCTTCGGACTTGATTTCGATAGAGTCCCTTTCTTATACCTTTTATGAATTATACTTAATTATTTTGGTATTATACTAACTTTATACCTACAAGCTTTTAGGTTCACTTCAATTTTATACTCTTAAGAGAGGTACATCAAGTCAAAAATAAGAAAAAGTGTCAAAATATATTGAATAAGATTAATAAATTTTAATTATAAGTTTAAAACTTTAACAAAATTAATTTTTATTTTGTATCAAACATTTCGAAGATGATTTTGCTAAGTTTTTAGACTCATGTATCTTTCTTAAGCGTATGAAAACTTGAGAGAGTGAGTCACATGAAAGGTGCGCTGTTAAATGTTTCAAGAGACATTTTAAAAGTTTTTTGTTCAATGTGTGCATTCATAATGCATCTATTGAAAGTCCACAACGTCATGGCTTCGTTAATCCTACATCGGGAGGAAGCATCCTTATACCGAGAGGATGCCGTAAGAGACTCGGCAAAGGTATTTTTCTCTCTTATGTCACACTTGTGTTCCAGAATCTTTTAATTTAAGGCAACTTTTATAGCATTACCAAAGACGGAACTGCGAAATTTCCTTTACAAATTATATTAGCAATGTTGTTTTTTTATCTTTTAAATCATTATAGATTCTGTAAAAGCCTTTGCTCAAAAGTGTTTAACAACTTTGAACAGCCTTTAGAAAATTGTAAGGAATGGAAAGATTGTGACATGGTGTAGCATCTTATTACAAAATGTTACACATCACCTCAAATCCTGATTTTTTTTTTAAGCTTGGAGCAGCAAGTTTATTTTTGTTTCTAGTGCGGAATTGTTGTAACTCTTGTGCTATAGGGATACTTATATTTATTTTGTAGTAAAGAATTTATTTTCCTCATATTATGGTTCTCGAAGAACATCTCTAGATTGTACCTAGGTTATAAATAGTGCATCCTGCTTTTTTTGGGACATGAATAAATTATAAATTTTACCCGCTACAGCACAGCTATAGACCATACAAGATAAGATACACTGTAAAAGTAAGTGTAATAAATCATTTTTGCAGTTTCAAAATCACTTAGGTATAAACCTTATTTTTTAACGCCATACGTGGCAATTAAGTTTGCTTGTCAAGGCGTCAATATGGTTATACTATTGTAGTGTAGAGCCAACAACGTAGTAATTTTTATGGATTTCACCAATTCTTCTGGTTTGCCATTCACGTTAATTGGCGTATTCACCCTCTGCCTTTAATTTTATTCGAGTTGAGTTTTAAATTATACTAGTACCTAAACCAGTGAATAATAAAGAGGTGTAGTATTAAGACAGTAGTCTTAATTACATAAGTTTTTTGTAAAATAGCGAAGTCATTAATGTATATAAACAAACCATAAAATCTTAATACCTAAACCCATGAATTTCAAAATGAAAAATATCTTAGCAGCACCTAATCTACCCAATATTAACTCCAAGGGCTTGTCTATACTTAGGGCTCTCTAGGAAACTAAGTATTGCGTACAACAACTCTTTGTACTCCTACCGATAGATATATACTTTGTCCAATGTAGGATGATACTTTTGACAGTTGACACCTATATAGCTATTGCAATGTCAAGCCAAACACAAGGAAACAAACGCAACCTTCCGACACCTGTCAAAATTATCATCCTACATTGGACAAAGTATAACTGTATTCTAAAGCGTATTAGGTCTTTTTTGAGATATCGTAATGTTGCAGGTTTTTTTAATAAGGTAGGTATTGTGGTTATCACTAGTTGACACAATCAAATGCCTTCGAGATGTCACTCAAAATATCGATTGCACTCTGCTTTCCCTCACAGGCAACAAAAATGCGTCCCAAAAGTGCAATTTCAGCATCGAGCATTCTACTTTTGTAAAGACAAATTGATTATTCGGAAAGGAGTTACAAATTAAACTAATTCCCTTATTCATCATTTAGTCCCTTAGGTGATTAAGTGGTAATTAGGGGAGAGGGGGTAATTGAGAACGGCGGGTAATTGAGAACACCTAGATAAGTAATACTTCCCAGCGCACTAAACCGTCCCGCATTTGTTCAACGGAGGCGTCCAGCGCCCCTCAGTGCGTAAGCAATAGTGAGAGTGAAGGATCGCACGCGCGCCGTCACAGTGAGTCGAAAATATTTTTTTGCATCTCTGTTATAATTTTTGTCGCTTGTTATAATAGATGTAATTATTATATTTCTGAGTTCTAAAGCACCACATTCTGTTACTATCATGCACGTACTATCTATATTAAAATCTTACGTAATTTAAAGTTTACCAAATGTATTATTGTGGATGGTGGCCATTTAGATTTATGTTGACTACTTCGGGTAATTGAGAACGGCGTCAGACGGGTAATTGGGGACGTCCCCATTTACCCCTTGCGTTCTTAATTACCCCAGATTTTATCCAGAACACCAATAAAAATTCAACTGTCGAGGAAAAACAGAAAAGGTAAAGTGAGGGAAAAGCCAGAAAAGACAAGGTTTCGAATAAAGAACAAAAAAAGAACATTAAAACTATACAAAAAAGCCACGAGTCAAGAGTAAAGTTGTAAGAAATTTGAAGAAGTCTTTAGAAGAAACTGAAAACGAAGAGGAGTTTTATTGCATAATGTGCAATGAAAAGTATGAATCCCCACCGACAGAGGATTGGATATTGTGCGCCATTTGTAAACTTCGGGCACATGAAAAATGTACTGCCGGCGAAACTAGTAAAGGTTTCGTGTGTGATATGTGCCAACCAATACTGTAGTTTATTCTAAGGATAATTAAAATTTCATTATGTCGTTCCTTATCACTCCACACCATTCCCATTTCCCCCGCGGAATGATCTCAATTACCCCATAGGGTAACGGGTAAAAAGGAACGACAGTGTTTTTAATTTTCATTTATATTTCTAGTAAAACGTTGTTTTTTTTAGATTTTGTTATCACTTAAAACTAGATAGATAAGCAAAGTTTATATTGCAACAAAAGTTGATTAGCCTGTAACTTTGTTCTATTATTAATAAACGTTAGACGTTAAGTGTTCCTAATTACCCCACTTTCCCCTACCATACCAAGTAATTTCTTATCTTATTAGAAGTTCTGTAGACGATAAAGATGATATATATAATTGGTAAATTACATTTTTTATGGACACTTTTTTATTTATGTTCAACACTTAGTTAAATACACCATATTTTCACCTTTCTACGCGTCAAGTAATATTTTTAAAAATAATTTCAATAATCTTGGATGATGTATTTTTTTTAATAGTAGATACCTCAAACTTCTGATAGTTCCGCTATGATGATTCTGATTTATTTTATGTTTCTTATGTGAACTGCTTTTACTATTACATCTATTAAAAAGAATGCTTATACAGAATGTTTAGTAATACTTTCCCTTCGTTACGAATACGGTAGTTAGGATATGCCACATATAACCCAGGACAATGATCACATAATCTCAAAATTGTTAGGCTAGGAAATATACCTTTTTATTAGATACCTGTATTTAAAACACCATTGTGACAACACCAAAAACAGCTGTTCTATTATTTTTTAAAGATACAACTATCATTGTTTATTATCATTTGACGACCGTTTGGTGCAACGGTAGTGATCCTGCCTTTCGCACCGACGGTCCTGGGTTCAAATCCCGGAAGGGGCAGATGTTTGTATGATGAATACGAACATTTGTACCTGAGTCATGGGTGTTTTTATATATTTCTATGAATATTGCATATCTATGTATCATATATGTATGTCTATCCGTTACCCTAGTATCCATAACACAAGCCTTACAGTGCTTACTTTGGGCTAGGCTAATTGGTGTGAATGTAAGAAATATTTATTTATTATTTATTTATTTATTGGTTGAATATCTTTGTTGGGTAGTAAATATATAGTAGGTAGGAAGTAAATAGCTTTTTTGGGTGGCCTAATCCTAAAGTTCTTATTGAACATCTTGTAGGTACATTATAACACAAAAGATTTCTTTTCTTACTTACAATTGCTCAAAATTCTAAAAGAAACCTTGAAAAGGAATAACTTAATTTTCCTGCTAATTTAAACAAATGAGTAAAGAACAAAGTATGAAAACCATAAAGTGTTTATTTCTTTTAGGTACATTATAAAAGACTCCGTCTTTATTCACGACGCCATTGTTGCGAAATTCCTCAAGTTGATTTGGAAATAGTCTGTTTGTTTTTTATGGTAGGTAGATTATATACGGTACCTGTGACCTCAGCACTTGGCATTTTTTATTGTTGTCGTGTATTGTCGGAAAAATGTAAAAAATACGTCAGTTTTTGGCAATTTTTGTAAGAGGCAAAAAAACGAACCAAAATAGGAAAGTAACTTTAACCGGGACCTTCTCGTAACCGCTACGCTCGTAGCACGTTACTACGATCACCATATTTAAACTTGGTAATAGACACTAATACAAACTATGTAAAATGTTATTAAATACGTATAATACAAATTATTCTAAATTCAAGGTAGTAATAATAAGAAATAATTACATTTGACCTTGAAGATGAAGATTACAATATTGATGCTCACCGCTCTCTGTCTCAGAGATGGATGAGCGCATGAAAAAATGTTACAAATAAAATTTGTTGCAAATTTTATTCACTACAATTTTGATAATAAATGTTAACATCATTGAAGAAATAGAAACCCATATAGACTTTTAAAATGGAGTGTATACGAAAATTCAGCTTATTATCATATTCCGAGGTTGATCGTTAATTTGATTAGTCTACAAAAAGTTTACAAAAACAGCTATGGATTTTTATACAGCTGTAACACCCGCATTTGTATGGTAAAAAAGATGTACGTAATTTGGGACATAACTATAAAAGTATTTTTAATCGTTTCATGTGGCGTCCGGCAGAGTAGAATAGCACCAGCCCCTGTCGCTCAATTTATCAGTTTTCCTAGTAATCATAGTACGAGTAAATAGCATCGTGAGAAGAACATTCGTATTTTATATATTAGTTGCGTACTGTATAGCATGATAACTTCTATCTCATAACTTCTAAAAACCGCAAAAGTGGAACTTGATTTTTATAGGTGATAGAACTTGGCTTATAGAACCTTTTTATACTAAACTCAGGTTTAGCCGATCCACTTTTGCCGCTTTTGGAGAAAAAAAAAAATATTTCTCAGAAAGTTGGACACTTATAAATAAAATAAAATTAGGTACTTAATAATTCCTTATCAAGTGGCAAATATCTCATGGACAGAAACGAAACCGTCTTTTGGTGAAATTAAATTGTTCATTCTTTCATGTGCAAATTTTAAAATCTTTACTGCTTCATATTTCTTTTTTACTGAAAATAGTGATCTGGGAATTGAAGTCTTGGCTTTATTAGGGTATAATTATTGATTTATGCAAAAACCTCAAGGTGTAATTTTTTTTGGGTACATAAAACACTGTGCGATGTAATATTATTGTTCACTATTCTGATATTCTACGAAACTACGAAATTAATTTGGAAGAAACATTACAGCTATGACTTAACAAAAAGATAAAGACGAACACACAAGCTGTACGTCGAATGAAGGATGTTTAAAACTATGTTCTATATAGTAAGTGAGAATAGGGGTGCCTTTAGGTAAATATAAATCCTGTTTTCTAAAACGCACTTACAAGATTATTTGAATTTTTCTAAATAAGCTTTGTTGATATCGCTTATATACTGCCTTTTAAAATAAGAGTCATCAAATTTCGAAGTTCAAAACTGCGATGGATCCCAAAATATCCCATATCGATTAACGTGAATCATATTGTACCTATGTTATGGCGAATTACTTTATTCGGTAAGTTTACCTTTTCGAAGTATGGAACTCCGAAAATGAAAGTTTGGAACTTCATGACTAATAATTCTGGCAATAATGCTTGTGCGGTTTTCTGTCTCCGCAAAGCCGAGGGGGCACTTAGATATTATTACGCCTAGCCTAGCTAGGGCGACTTTTAAATAATTGATCAGGCCCTGTTTGATTAGATACATATTAATATTTGTTTGTATATTCACTTACACATAGATGTTTTGTGAATTTATATGGAGGTTAAGTAATTATCTATATAGGTGATCTTATTATAGATTTCCCTTTTGTTTTGCAATTTTTTTTTTATAATATAAGCAGACAAATTCAGTAACACTAAAGCTAGTTGGTTTAATAAATAGTAATCTATGTAGGCATACCAATAACAAAAATATGTATATTATTTTACACGCTGTAATACTTAGTCTATGTCGTATGATACGGAAAAAAATTTTCATGTGTCCACAGTAGTGGCGAACAAAATACTAGTGTAGGTCGCATAGGTACAATACAATAAAACAAAATTACGTCACTACATTTATTTCAGGTTTTTATTTATTTGTAACCCTACTAACATATATATCAAGTTCAAACTGAAAGATAAACACCAACACTGGTAAACATAGAAACATATATAGCATGAATTAAGTGATTACAGTAAAAATATGGAAGAAGAAACAGCAATATGTAAGGAAATCGATACATACCAATTATTACAACATCGATACATTATAGTCAATTCATAACCCAGAGTTGATTCAATATATTCGTCACGACAGATCTAAATAAATATGAAGATGCATTTAAATGGCATAGTGTATTTACCTTTCTAAATGTTAATAGTAAGATACCTATTACCGATACGTCCAACGCAGAAATTCATTAAATAAGAGTAAGCTTACGGATTCAGTTGACCAAGGATGGGAATTTAATATTACAAAGATTAAATTCTCATTTTTGGTTTCCTGAATAATCGTCTCATATTTATTATTTCGCCATGTTTAATTTTCATCCGACTCGTTTTACATATAGAAGAATAAACAACAAGTTGTTTTATAAAGGCAACTTAAACGTAAAGGACATTAAGCAGTGTGTATAAAAAACGCATAGACAAAGTGATAAGAAAGTCACGAAGTCTTCGAAAGTGCAGGATAATGTTTTTAAGAAAAAAATGAAAGGTTTAGAGAGAACAAGATAGAAGTAATAATAGTAAAAACTCATCGGACGAATAATTCAAGTCAGTAGATATCGTTGGTAGGGCCTTGCCAGTAAACAAATCCGTCACCTATTTATCCAACACTCCTAGCATATCCAACATTCTAAAAAACTTCGCACCCCATAAATCACGTATTTTATTCAACATTCCAATTTTACCTACCGTCAGCAACGATTGCTGCTACATCATATCCGATATCAATTTCGTTTCTAATAAGCCAATGGCTTTTTGACGCGGTGAATTCAATAAGCACGTTACTGGTTACATTACTGTTACGACGGAAATTCAGATGTAGATGTCCGTTACTGTCTCAGAGTCCAGTCCGAATAATAGTAATTTCATAGTTTAAATAGAAATTATGCAAGAATCATGTCAGGTTATAGTTAACGTAGATGTCTATTCAAGAACTACTCCGTCCAGTGTTATATAGAAATCCGCCCGAGGTTTATATCAAGTCAAACTCACATGCCGAGATAAATATTGGCATTTTATCGTCCTTCCGCCATTTAAAAACATCCTTATTTTATTAGGTAAAAAGGTATGCAGTTTTTTCTATCAACTCTGTTTTCTGAATTTACTTTAGGACATTCTCTCACGCTGAATATAGATCACGTTTAAAAAGACAAAAATAGTACAATTATCCTTAATTCTATTGATGGAATAGTAGATCCTTGCTATCGAAACTTACTATCTATATCGTAACAAGAAGTGTTGAACTGAATACAATTTGCTTTGATTAGTTACAAGAAAGATAGTAATTGTACAGACATAGAAAAGAGTTACAGAAGAGTCACACGACATCTAGAAATTGATAGCAATAACGAAAGAACAATAGAACCTTCGAAGTTACATTTCCGAACCTGGTTAGCTCCATACCGATAAATTCATGGAAGAATATTTTCAAATCGCCCCGTCATAAAGAAGTATAGAATACACAGTATAGTTACAAAGTCAGATAAACTAAAGTTATACATACAATATGTAAAATAGAAAAGAAGAGAAACATTATTACAAAGTCAGGTATCAATGATCAGTTCTTAAAATTAAGCCGTTAAGGTCGAACTCCTTACGCTGATAGGGCGACCTTGCTGATGATGTGGGCGATAGACGTTCAGTTGTTACACCACGACGACCAGAACTAAAGGGCAGCTTCCACAACCTTCGCAAAGCAAACAAAATGTTTTAAAATTGAATTTCACTCGTAATCTGAATGGTTTGACACAAAGAATTATCAGAATGAGATATGGACTACAATTTTTACCTTTGTTGTTCAGAAAGCAAGGCTGCCCGTCTTCTCGGAGCCAACATTATCAGACATAAAGGCCACTTCCTCGCTACATGGCAGGTCTCTGAAAAGACGTAGACGAGGATAAGTTTCTGACTACTGAACAAAATAGTTTTACAATCGCCTTAATCACATGAGTATTCCATTCCTTTTTAATAACTTACTTGACCAGACAGCTATGCGGCTACCGCTGTTGGGATGTTGCCATGGAGGCTGCGTTAGATTCCCTCTCTGTCATTGTATGATTCGGTTTTTGTCAGACGCCATAGCGGCTCAGTGCCGGCAACCCGTAGGGCTGATGTTAGGCTGGTCTTGTGCACTGGGTTGCATTTTGCGGGAAGTTTAGGAGACCATTCCACCGTTCCGGCCGGAGTCGCTGCGACGACTGCAACGAGTAGTAAGCCTTGCGAACGCTTCTAGCCCGGATTCGTGGCCAATCGATACAGCGCAGGCGTATAACGACCTCTCGTAAAGATTTTTCTCGAATGTTACGTAAGCCTGTTCCTGTTTTATATTAAAATCTGCTACGTTATTTCTCAAGCAGACATTTTATACTATTTTTCTGTTATCCTGTTTTTAAATTAGTTAATAATACCGGGCACAATTTAGATTTTACTGGAAGTATGAAATACAATCACAGCTGGCCAATGCAAACAATTGATTTTCATTTAGGTGGGTGGAGTTTGAGGCAGTGTAGCCCTTGCGGGAGTAAAGTTAAGGGGCAGCAATTTAGCAAATAGGCTGGTGCTCCTTACTGCAAATGCTCTTGCATAGATACCTACTATAGATGCGATCGCAATTATTTGTAGTCATTAACACACTGAGTATAAATCATTTTATATTTTTCTGTCGTTGATAGTAAACTTTAAGTACATACTTCAGTTGAAAATCAATTGAAAATATTTCACAGCTTTATAATAAATAATTTTATATTAAGTTTTTATATCCACTGTTTTTATTTGTAGATTTTTCAGTAAGTGTCCACACTAAAAGCTTAGTTGGCCACTTCTACGGTTGAGTATCGTAGTGTTTAAATATTTTGTAACGTAGGTAATTTCTCTATGAGTACCTTAGTTAGTGTGCTACTTATTCATTATAAGAGGGTATCTTGAAATCTTATTTATTTTTTTTGTATTATCGGTATGTTTAGAGGCTATCTGCCCCAGAGTGCGCCTGTGTGTTTCTAAAAACGATTGAAAATAGAGAAAGTTATGGAACACTATATTCAAGCCGAAAAGAGGAAAAATGTTATTACTGCTTGTGAAATTGTATCATTCAAAGCTTATTGTAATCAGCGCTCCCGATTTGGATTGCTTTATTTGCCAAACTGCATTAAAAATAATGTATGTAAACACCAAGAAAAAAATGTAAGTATATACATAATATTGTTACGTTTTACATATCCAGCAAAAAAATAATTTTATTATATTTAATTCATGGAGAGCGGTCGCATGACAGTTAAGTGTTTAGAAGAAAATAGTTTTGCAAGTAATTTAAAAAGTACTTTTTGGGGTACTACTAGAACTACTTGTGGTTTTACCTGAAGTTTTCCCACATCAAAACTTATTTCAATCCTCTAATTATTAAATAATTAAAATATTGTTTGGGAAGTTTGGTTGATTTAATACAAATAAGAAAATTTATTAACTTTATTTTTATGTCACAGCCGTAAAATACATAATATATATTTTATAGAAATCAATCCTCCAAGGTATACTTTTTTATTATATGTATATTATAAATTTAATTAAACTAGTCACTATGGGTAGCTTGATACTATAGAAACTGAGATTCCAAGTATATCACTCATATCATGTAAAACTCCAGAAGCACATGAAACACACTGTTTAAAGTTCGGACTCTACTCAGATTAAATGCAGAGAAAATCAGTAACTAAATGGTAATAATTGGATACCGTAAGTCCTGAGTTACCAACTAAAATTGGCCAACGAAAGCATAGTTAGTTACTGATACTATAAAATTGTTATTAGATGATTTGCTTTACACAATGTCTGATTTAAAATATCTTTAATTTTGTCATTTCAATTTTATTCATTTCATTTAATTTCATTCATACACCTAAATTACGTACCTACTATATTAAATATCTTGTTTTCTATCAATTAATGTCTATTTATTAAGGATAATAAAATAACCACTATTTACTCAGTATCTATTACTCTTGTAAATTTTCAGGTCAATATAGTACAGATATCATCTAATGTAGAAGAATCATTTAAAATTGAAATGAAGGCAAACATGTGGCATGAAGCTTTAGAAGTGTGTCACTTGTGTATCACTTCTGACCGATACTTGTCTGCGAATATTCTTAAGGATATTGTTGAAATCATGCTGGTAATATGTTTTACAAAACTTTTTATTTGTTTATGGACTTAATTTATGTTGTAGCACAGTGATGAACCTTTGTTGATACCAGGTTCAATTAACAGTTCCATTATGGAACTAGTGTTAAATAAATAGTGATTTTTTAGGCATTAGGGGAAAAGAAAAATTTATGATTATGTAGGGTAAAAGCCGGATAGTTGCCTCAGACGGATACATGCCTCGGTTTTGAATATGCTATGTTAGGTACGTTTTTGGCATTAACGCTTGATTATGATTGGAAGTGTCCCCCCTGCTGACCTATGTTTTATCTAAGCCGTTGAAGTAGGCGCACTCGTTTTCTTCATGTAAGCTTAAATCTTCCGCTGTAAAACTTTGACAGGCGTCGAAATTATTTTGGTAAGTCATTTTCTATTAAATATTTTTGTTATTAATTGTAATTTCTGTCAACTTTTTGTTATTTTACATGCATTAGAGTTTAAATTTCACTATTTATTATGTTTTATTGTTAAATAGATTTTATTTATTTCGTAAAAAGAAAGGGCAAGTATCCGTATCAAAAAGGATAGTCGCCCTTTTTACTTTTGCGGATAGTTGCTCTAGAGGCAACTATTCGTAACTATAAATTCTTTAACGAGCAGAAACAATTTTTTTTTATTTTGGTGCTCTTTTCAACTTGTAGTGACTAGAACTTACTCGCAAGTATAAGCGAAAACCAGGCGTGGTGCCACGTCACATCAGCTGGACAGAAGATAGCTTCAAGGAAGAGAAAAATAGAAGTGTATAGTTCTGACAGTGAAAATAAAGAAAATGCTGTCAATTTGAAAACACTTAAAGGAAAAAAGCCGCTAAAGGACTACCAATCAAAGGAAAAAAATCGATCAGAGACACTAAAAATAAATTAAAAGTGCAAAACGCTAATTCAGAAATATTGCGCAGAATGTTTTGATTTACAATTTTAGTAAATCGAAATCAGATTTGATTTTATGCAACATGTGTCAAATGTAGTTGCATGAAACTTGTTCCACATTCAAAAACCATTGCATGAGATGTCAAAAATCAAAATCAAAATAACTTTATTTCATAGGCCCTTGCGGGCACTTAAAATCGTCAATTTTACATAGAAGAATCAAGATAATATTCTTTTATAATAAAGATAGCCCGTGCGCTAGCGGCAAGTACATCCGCGGAGTTGATGCCGCGCATGTAATCGCCACGAGCGACCCGATTCCGAACGTAGGGGCTAACATGAGAAGAATCGGGCAAGAAACTCATGTGCCAAAACTCTTATAAAATCGCCAAATGTCTTACAAATTGTGCATATTACAAAACGATTCAGAGAACGAGCAATTCATTTCTATTTCATTTCTAATTCATGTACCCTAGCTTCTGGTGATAATTAATGCTAATGCCAAAGTTGATTGCCATATTTTTCTATCTTTAAGATAAATAATAATATTTTATTATTAATTAATCCAATTTAAAATTTGGAGACTATTTTTGACGTGATAACGTCTTATAAATTGGTTGCGGCTGGGAGTCACTTATGAAAAAGTGTAACGCTCGGTAACGTTACGATGAGTCACCGAACGAGAGAGAGGCCCGCCGAATGCCTTGCGTCTCTCTCCCACTCAACTATGATCGGTCTGCCGCGCGCATTGTGCAATTTAATTATATTCATATCAATAAATATTCTACCGAGAAAAAGACGTTGTCACGTAAAATCTTCGCCCGTAAAACCGACTTTACAGGCAAAAAAAAAAAAAAAAAAAAAAAAAAAAAAAAAAAAAAAAAAAACCGACTTTTTTTGTAATCTTATAGTTTAAAACTTAAGGACATAGCAGTGTTTTATAATGTTTTATTAATATTGTGGTAAGTACTTAATAAAGAATAATAATATACTTAGTAAATAATAAAGACTGATTACTTAAAATTACTTGAAACTTATCTAAAAAAAACATAGAGAGGCGTCTATCCTTACACGAGGCAAGTATGCCCCGAAGCATTTTTAACGTTAGGCTACTATCCGCCATAGTAGGCAACTAACCCTTTTTTGAGAGGTCAAATCAAATAGAATTTACTCGAAACGTATATTAATTATGTGTACAAAAATGGGCTGTTATGAAAGATTAAAGACCTGTGTTTTGATATAAACGTCGAATTGTTCTAAATAATTATATATTTCTTAATTATAGAGCTTTTTTGAAAAGTAGGGTAACTATCCGGCTTTTACCCTAATTATGGAAAATAGAATATAGTTATGTTTTTAATTTAATTTTTTGCATTCACAATGCAATATTTTCTATAAGATATAAAATACATGTGTAAAAAACAACTACGCCTCCGAGCCCTCAGGTAGGATTCGAACCCACGACCTTTCGAATCCTACCTGAGGGCTCGGAGGCGTAGTTGTTTTTTACACACGTATTTTATATCTTATAAAACATAGTTTTTTTCATTTACTTATTCAGTATTTTTAGGATATACTTAGTCAACTTTTGTAATAATAATATGGACTCTCATATGAGAATATTTATTTCTATGTATTTAAAATTAATACTTTGAATTACATATTTTGTTAAGCCAAGACACCAAAATATATCTAAAGAATACTTAGAGAAATTAAGAATTGCATTTATTTTTTTTTCATAAAGTGATAAACTACACCTAAACAGTTTAACAAAAAAATTGATTTGATAAAAATCAACAAGTATTTATTTTTTCTGAATAAATAATTTTATATGGTAAAATTATTTTCTCTTTGTATACAAGTGTATATTTTGTATGTTGCCCTAAGTAGGTAATGAAATAAATACCACTTAGAAAAAACTATAATATTGTAAATTTTATGTTTTCCGATAGAATAACATACATAAAGCAGAAAAAAAAATTTAAGTGAGTTGGTAAAATATATTTTTTAGCATACCTACTTTTTAGCAGAAAGCTTACGAACACACATATCAGTTAAAAATTAGCATTCACAGGAGACTAAAGTAATGGTTGTCATAACTGTGTATTACCATATTATAACAGGTATACTACAAAATTAAACATTTTGTTAATATTTAAACAGAATTTATTGATACTTACCTGTTTGTTTATAATGGAAGTAGAATGTTTTGTAAAAAGCATCCTCATCTGTTTGCACAATCTTCTCACTTTAGTGTATACACGCGGAGAGATCCAAATAAAATTAAGGTTCCTAAAACTGTAGAAGCATGTTAAGTAGAAAATACTCAAATGTTATGTCATCGTTAATCTACAACCACATCCCTAAGAGTACACGAGAGCTACCAACAATGTTATTTACAAAAACATAAAAAAATGGTTAATAGACAAATGTTTCTACTCAAAGAATACTTTGAATTTAGAACATGATATTAATTTGATATTTTTGACATTATATTTTGATTTTTTCTCCGTGCCATTATAATACTAGACTGTATTTATTTTACTAGGCGATGCAGTCGCTAAGCATAAAGCTACGCTAGCACCATATATTGGAGCGGAGCGTAATACCTAAAAATATTTTTTTTTTGTTTCGATGGAATTTTTGCGAATTTCAAAATTCGGGCTCCGTCACAATCTGGTCCTGTTGATTCGATTCCACACAAAAAAATATTAAAAATATAAAACTCTGTAAGTTCATGGGAGCTTCGCTCACTTCGTTTGCTCCGCTCCAATAAATAGACGTCTAGATTTATTATGAATGAAATATTTTAATAAGTATAAAGATTGAATTGCATATGAATTGAAAGAAAAAGGGTTTGATTCGTTTTTTTTATTTTTATTATTTAGATTAGATGTGTAGGTATTTTTATAAATTACTTTTATAAATTCTGCTTGCCTAATACCTATTTGGTGTGATGTGTAGTGGTTGGTGACTATTTGTAATAACATCTGTTGATTGTACCATATTACTTGCAGAATAAAATGATTTGATTTGAATTAATTTTAAAGTATGAGAACTAGCGTTGCCAAACGTCCCGTATTTCCCGGGACGTCCCGTATTTTAGGCATAGTTTAAAATGTCCCGCCGGGACTGACTCTATCCCGTATTTGAACCGTACTTCGTTTTTCCTTCGTACTGTTTACATTTATGACTCGGCTCGACTCGAGCGATTGTGTAGTGTGAAGTAACTCGCACTTGCCGCCCGCATCGACCAATGACAGCTAAGACCGAGCTGGTCGCGCAAAGTCGTGGCCTAGCCGTCATTGTTTTTCTTCCCGTTTGACTCGTAAACACAATGAAAGTATTTGATCCCTTTTTGTTTCATGCATAATATGTCTTTCTTTCTGTTTCTTTCTAATAAGAGGAAAAGATTTAGTGATTGGTTATTGTTTTGAGACAGACGTTAAGTAAATACGTCGTCAATTATTTTATAATATTAAAAGCGGCTCTTCACGTTCATTATTTTATCAAGATTTTATAAAATGAGTAATATGAGTGATACTGACTGTGATGAAAGCACCAGTAGTAGTGTAATACCTCCCAAGAAAGCTAACTAAGTAAAATCCAAGCTGGGAAAATGGTTCCTGGTTAAAACAAGTAAAAGAAAATCTGTATCAGGCGTCCTGTCTCTTACGCATAAAAGATTTCTCTTGTGCTCATGGTGGTCTCAATGATGTAAAACAGCATGCATCTACTAAATCGCACATGACTATTGTTAGCAATAGAGCATCAAGTACGAAAATAACATTCTCTTCAAGGTACTCTTTTTAAACTTTAAATCTGAAATAAACTACAACAATTTTCAAGAAGCTGCGGAACATTTCAAAATAAAAGAAATAAATATGGATTGCTTGTTCGAAGAATTCCAAATAATTAAAAAAAGCCTGGATATTGTTAGCACAACTTCTGATGGCAAGAGTATGGGTGCGATTGAAAAGTGGAAGAAAGTCACCGAAGGGTTTTCGAATACCGAAATCCCTAATATTTTCCGAATTTTATCCTTCGTTTTTACTATTCCTAGCTCAAACTGTTTCGTGGAAAGGGTTTTTTCACAGATGGTACTTAAGTGGACTGATGTAAGAAATAAATGTACCCCTAATTTAATAAAAAGCGAGTTGATGACCGTTTTTAATTACGATTATAATTGTATTGATTTTTACAAATATGTTAAAACGAATAAAAATATGTTAAAACTGACTCGATCCTCAGAAAAATATCAAAAAAAATAAAAAATGACACTAAATAATTTTGTTTTTCATTTGTCCCGGGTAAAAAAACTGAAATCCCGTATTTTTTTACTCATTTAACCATTTGTCCCTTATAAGTTGAAAAAAAATCTGGCAACACTAATGAGAACTAAAATGCTTCTGTAGTAGCTACATTTTTTTTATTAGGGCCCACAAACAGTTTCATTACCTATAGGTAGTGTTTTATTAATTTTACGTAATAAATAGGTATATTATCATGAACATAGTTGATCAACCATATTTGAGACAACAATTTTGTCACAAAGACCTGTCATTATAGAATTTTCACAAATAAAATTTAACCTATTTACCTACCCTGTTCTTTATTATTAAAAAATAAAGTAAGTTCCATGTGCTGAAAGGGCAATATGGACTGCAGTTAGTCACACTTCTTTGTTAGTAATTGCCATTAATTAATTGTGTTGATTTTGATTATTCCTTCTGTGTTTCTCTTCTTTCAGAATGCTCATTGTGATGATTATGCAAGCTACACAATTGATCATTTGATTAATAAATGCCAACAAATATTAGAACTCAACTTCAACTTCCATCCTCCTTGCTTAGACAAAAGTCTCAGACAGTGTTATAATTGTTTTCTTATAAGTCCTATGGAATTAAAAGACAATACATTTACTAATAGGTCACAATTTGGCCATGATAAAGGAATAGTAAAGTATTGCTTCAACAGACTAGAATATGAAATCAGCCAGGATAGTTTAAACGGACCTTTAGTAGATAAATATAAACATATACCAGAAGAAATGGAACATAGTGTTAAGGGTTTACATTGGCAAAAAGATAAATTCGAAATATATGAAATGCTGCATAGAACTGAAAGAATTAAAAGGCTATTTGCTGTCTTAGACAGTATTATTGAATTATTGCAATTTGATTTGACAGTATTTAATTCAAGGTAATTGTTTGTTAATTTTTATGTACTCTTAATATTGTGCATATTTTCACACTAAATTTACAATTAGGTAAATTATTCAGGTCTCGAGTCTTATCTCAAAAAATAAATATAACCTTAATGTTATCTTATTCTTAGATCTAAAGACACAATACTACTATATTTCATCCAGACATGCTGTTTTTGATTCCTAAATAAATATACAATGAAAAGACAAAACTCAAAATATATAAACTCTTTATTTCTTCAACTGACAGCTAAGTATATAAATATCCATGAATTTGTTTTAGATGCACAAACAATTTGGGCTCACGCATCACGAGATCTTACAAACCTCTAATGTCTCACTTGCTGTGGTCCAACAACATGTTGTACACCGGAGCAGTAAACAACAATTGCCGACAGATATTACGAATATTTATTTGCCTAATACAGTTAGAATACCCCGAAGAACATATAAGAATAATGACAGTGAGTTGACAATACCTACTTGTAATTTCAAAGGCTACAGTGCTTCTGCTAAGGGAATGCGCTCCTAACATTTGTCAGTTTATCATGACTTGTGGTGTGGAGTTAAGGTGGAAACGTATTTACGTGTCGTGGCGTGTCGTGTCGTGTCGCAACACTTGCTGTCGTGGCACCGAATGCTCGCCGGGCAGGCAAATGTGATTCTATACCGGCGCGTGGCTGGTGGCGCGAACATCTTTTATTATATTTCAGCAAAATGACTGACGATCTTATTGAACTTGTAAGTCAACGAAAAGTTATATATGACTCAGTGTAAAGACATGTTCAAGGATAATTTGATCATAAGTGCTGCTTGGGCAGAAAATGCTGAAATTTGAAAGAACCAGGTAAGTCAATAAAATAGTATTTTACTTTATTATTTATTTGAAAAGGGATAAATGAATAATTATACAAAATTAACAATTAATACTGTTGAAGAATTTTGTCTACCCTGGCGAATAATTTCTATATGAAATGTTACTCTCACTTCTTGTAATTAATAAAATACTCTTTACATTTCTCTCTGACATAAACAGCATTTTGTGATGAGTTTCTTAGTGAAGATTCAATGTTCAGCAGACAATCAATGTTGCTGCTATGATCAGTAGAATCCATCAAAGGGGTTTGAAGATTTTTGTATGGAGGGGGCCCTAACGTCGGCCGCCATTTTGTTTTTTTTTCAAAATCGCGGTGCACCACGAAAGTTATATATTTAGATGGAGGACACTTATATAAACAAAAAATGTTATATAACTTGATATCCTAAAGCGTCACGTTTCGGAGTTATTCACCGAAATTAAAGTTAGGTAATATAACAAATCATTATAATTAAACACATTTAGGTATATCTGATTCCTACACTGAATTGTATTAAAAAGTTGTTAATGAATAAAATCAATTATTAGTATTAAAATCTTTGTTTTCTTTCTTTGTTTGATTCAGATTAAAAGTAAAAACATAAAAAAACTTGTAATAACTACAAAATAAATAAATAAATTCGTTACAACAACTGTTATTTTTATCTTTAAATAACTCAGAAACGTGACGCTTTATGATGTAATTTAACATTTTATACTTGTATAAGTGGATAGGGGATCCAAATATGTGACATTAATTGTGCACCGTGATTATGAAAAAAAAATCATAATGGCGGCTGATGTTAGGGCCAAAACCTTCAAACCCCTTTTCTTTAGGTTTATGCGATGTTTGTGTTCGTAAATAAATATGAAAGTAACAGACAGCTAGCACAATCTTGTCGACCATGCCCGGCTGGATTTGCATAGGTCTATGAAATACTCGAAATCGAGCCCGTAAAATACCAATCGCATTTTCTACTCATCGGCGTGCACGTGATAAGCGATAATTAAATATTTTTTTGCATTATGTTTAACTTGTCTTTGTGATAAGGTTTTAATAAATGTGATATCAACGGAACGTAGCATCAGTAACAATAGCGTATGGCATAGGTTGTGAGTTTTGACTCAGTGGTTCATCCTGTGGTACGTTTAATCCTTTCTGCTCAAATAATATTCCCATCCAGGGATTGTCGTATATGCTGCCGTCATTGTTTCGACCATACGCACCTACGTCAATCATGATAAATTTATATTGAGCGTCAACTAATGCAAGTAAAACTATGGATGTTCTTGTTTATACTTAGTTATGGAAAGTAGAACCTGCGTTTATTGTACAAATTATGTTAACGTGTTTGCTATCTAATGCTCCAACACAATTTGGAAAATGCCAAAATTGTTTAAAGTTATTTGCAATAACCTTCCACGTTTGTTCTGAAGGTGTAGGCATTACAATAGGTGCCATATTTTTTCAAATGTCTTCATACACTTCTTGTACTATAACTCTCATAGTCGCAAATCCCATGCGATAGTTGAACGCCAATGATCGAAAAGTGTGTCCAGTAGCTAAAAATCTGAAAAAAAAAAAAATAATTTTTATTGGTTACAGTAAATAAATGCAAGGTGAAGCTAAGGAATGCTTTCGCCAGCGCTTTGAAGCGACGAAGGTACAAGAAAAGTGGACAGGCTGCGGCGGCGTTAGTGCCCTGGAAACATGTAGAGAGTATGGGTTTTCTTCTTGTGAAACAAAAACAAATGTGATGCCTACACCGGAATTACCACCTACAGAGGACTCTCGACGAAGGTCTTCCAACAAGTCCAAGTACTACTCGAAGTACTTGGACACACCGCTATTTCCCAAGCAGTAATACGGCAATTGGAACACAGAGACAAGATTTGAAAAAGCCTATAAAAATAACAACTCATCGATTCATACAATCAACTCCGCAACATCAGTACTCAACATTAAACCAAACTACTGGTGACATTCAATCACCAACATACAACCAGTCAACTAAACACGCTCAGTCACCCACATATATCGAGTCATCATCGTTTCCAACCACATCTCGCTTACAAAAACATGCTGATTCAAATTCTAACGACTCTCAACGATTCATCCAGTCAACTCCACAGCATCTGTATTTAGTCCTCAACATACATCCAATTTCGTGCAGACGTTCAAGCACCAATATACATCCAGTTATCTATACACGCTCAGTCACCAATATATATCCAGTCATCATAATTTCCATCCAGATTAAACTCACGACCTGTTGTTTCAGATGATTTGAAGGCATACTATGACATTATAAATTTTGATGATGATGAACTTGAAAATGATGGTTGAACTAATGATTTAATGATAAAATAATGATTGTTAAACTAATAAATAAGACAGCAGAGTAGAGCAGCTTAAATGTTGATTTCATATGTTACTTTTATTTTAAATGATTGTTAAACCTAAGTCATACAACAGCATAGTCAATTATATATTTTTTAAAGCCATAAAACTTTACTTCTTTTTGCCTTCAAGAAGTTTCATTGCTAAGGTCTTCATCAAAATCATTATCCGAACCATAAGAAACCATGTATGTTTGAACACTGCAGAGGTTCGTTAAGTTCAGAAATAACGCCAGAGCAAGCCACGACACGACACGTTAGTGTGCAAACACCGTCACGACAGTAAGCATCACCACATGCCACGCCACGACACGTAAATATGTTTCCGCCTTAAGACTAATACAGTTTTCAAGGTGGGTCGACAGCACTCAGACCATGGGCTCCTGGTCTGAGTGCTGTCATAACGTTACTAATTTCTATATCACAGGTGCTTTAGCTACTTGGGTTCAGAATTATATAAAATTATTTATTTTAACTCGTTCATTGTATTGTTTTTTATTTTCCAGGCGTGGCTTAATATCATGATTCAAACTTTCTACATTTATGAAAATAATTCAAATAGTGACTATCCTAACACTGGAAAATTTTGTAGAGTTTTTGCAAATGAATTCTACAAACTCATATCAGGTATAGTTTCATTTAATATTTTATGAAGATACATATCTATAATTCTTAATGAAACTACTTTTACCGGATTCAGAACCAGTTTTATTTAGGTTTTTTTTTATTTAATCCTGACGTTACTTACTGAAGCTGCAATCAGAAAATAAAACGCGTCGAGAATCCGGTAAAAGTTGTTTTATTTAAACTTGCGATAGGCACGGAAGTACTAAATATCTATAATTGTTTCACATAAATTACATGTAGGTGCGTACCTACGTGTTAAAGTTATAAATAATTTGGCCATAAAGATTATTATGCATACATAATATAAGTAATAATGCTACCTAACCACTCAGTGTGCCAAAAAAGTATGGCTAACTAATCTGCAAAAATAATTAGGACTTAAAAATTATAAAAATTGTAGTTTCATACACATAAGTTTTCAGTGGTTATTTTATGTTACAGACATGCCCCAAGAATTGATAATCAAGATATTAGAAAGAATAAAACCAGATTATATGCAATATCTTATAGGTACACTTCATTTAAGAAAATTACTTGCAACTGAGGCAGACAATCCCATAACTATGTTAATTGATTTAATAGAAGAATCAGATTGGAAAAAATTCGCAGAAAGTAAATGTGAAATAAGACCATTCAAGAAAAAGGATCATTCTCTAAAAAACGTAAAAAATATGTTTCATTTTTTAAGTAAAAAGAATGAATGTTTGAATGCAAACATATCGCTAAATTGTTCAGATAAATCAAGTTTATTTAGAAAATTAGAACCAGATATAACTTTCGAAGAATCTGTAGTTACATTGAATGAAGTAATATACATCTTGTATGTAACACTAGGAGCTTACTTGGATGCATTTAGTGTTCAAGATATGCAAGAAGCGTTAGACACATTAAATGAGCAATTAGTCAAAGGTGAATCTTCAAAGGATGATAACAGATTGCCTTTGTTTTGTTCTTATTCTGTCACAGAGCATTTTGTTGATAAATATAGATCTATATACCAATTATTGCGAGAATTAAAGATACTATTACATGAAAAGAAAGACAGTGGAGAATTACCAAATACTTTTGAAGTATTTGCAGAAATAGGGCTGTAGAATTTCAAAGAAAGTTGTGTCTCACTTATATTAGAGATACCTACGCGTAGCGAGGCGAATAACTTGTATGTTCTGTCGACTATACATTCAAATATTATGCTAATACTTATGTAGAACACCTACGATGCCCACGTAGGAGCGCAAAGCAAACCCGGTTAGTTATAAATACATAAAAATAAGAATGCCACCGATTATTTCTAGTGATTTTAAGATAGGTACCTACTTAATAAAAGTTGTAACGATTTCAATTTTTTTTTATATACCCAATGTTACTATAAGAATGGTAGGTGAATTTAGTAAACGAGAGTGGATAACATGACTTTATTTAACAAAATTCAAATTAAATTTAAAAAAATGCAATATGTAAGTTGTTACCCAACTAAATAGTTGAAAATATGTTTTTTCCCAAAATCAATCATAAGTAAATTTGTAATTGCTAAGTAAATAAAAAGATAATAAAAACTAATGGTACTGTGATAATTGTAATTAAGAATAATAGACCAGTTTGTGTGTGTAATATTAGAACCTACGCTTCTACTTTATAGAAACTATTTGTTAACTTAAATGAGAGGTTCTATTTTATTACACTTCGTTTTAAGTAGACAATCCCTGCCTTCGTGGACATACCTTTTCCAACGAGATTCACTGTAGAACCACAGAAAACTTAGTAGTACTATAAAATAGTGTATTATTTATAACTTTTATATATTTTTTGCATTTTTCAATGCTATGTTACATGATAAATTATTTTAATAGAAATTGCACCGAACATCTAAAGGTTTGTGATTCGATTTGAATTGAGAATTTAATTCTGAGCCGAATCGATTTTTTCTATTAAAATAATTTAATGTATATTTATAATAAACTTTAAATTACATTTCTAAAGGTCAGCCTGTCACAACGTCTTTACGTCGGTACACAGCGTCTTTACTGATTAAAATCACTAAATACGCTGTGTCAGTCATGTTTTGATAAGTAAAATAAATTGTACTTTCCATCAGAAAAGAGATTTTTTTTAAATTAAAAGTGGTATTTCAATGACTCTTCAGTCTTTCATTAAATTGAGAGTAGTGTACCTATACGTATTTATTAATCAAGTACTGGATTGGGGTTTACAATATCTGCAATTGTCAGTGTTACTCAATTTCATTAAAAAATTGTGTTTGTTTAGACTGCCAAGTCCAGTTATGACTCTTAACAATTACACTAGTTTGCCTTGCTAAAATGTTATGTTATGCATTTCGTTTTTGCGAGTAGGTACCCTTTCAGTTTGTGCTAATCCTAGTTGTTTCAATCAGTATTTTTTCGATTCGCAAAAAAGGTTATACTTATGAAGTTGGTTTGGTTCTTCGGGCTACCACAGGAAGAATGTTTATTCTGCGCTCCATAATCTTGTGTTCAAGTAAATTCTCTGTTTTGTGATTATAAACTGTTGACTTTCAAATCTCATTATTTTTTTCATAAACAATAAGAAATATTAATTGGAAAGGTATGTATAACTAATTGGAATTTATATCATCATATGATATAATAATTTTTGAATGCAATTATTTTTGATTGCATTACGAGAGTTTTAGCTAATCTCTTTCCTTATTCGTTGTGTGTGCGATGACAGCGCCCCTATTGACTTCAGCTTCAGATCAGCTTCTAAATTTTTCTTTCGGTGATTATTCCTCCATGGTAGTCTATATTTTTTTTACATAGCCAATGTCCGTCAGGTTATAATCATGTATGTTCATGCCAAAATTAGTTCGAATTGGTTAAACCGTTAAGTAGCAGGGGGGAGACAAGCGAAATTTGTGAGTTGCCTAAAAGAGAGCTTCGCTCAAAAATGTGAATAGAGTATTTGACAGGTTTAACAAAAATATCTTAAGTGATTTATTATAGATGTAGATGAATACGTTTCCTATAGAAGTCCATATGAAAGTTTAAATAAATAAAATCCCGCTAAAACGTTAAAGACACCTTTATGGAGGTTACTTGATGTCACCTGTTCCATACCATACAGGAAGGCATTAGAAACAAGATTGGATACAGAGGGGAGCGAAAAAGACTTTATGATATTTTTCCACTGCAACATGATCATTTTAATTATATATTTTTAATAGTATACCAACAACGATACACAGTATACATTTACAAAATCAATCAGAAAGATTTCGGTACAAACATGTTTTTATTATAGGTACACACACACATTGAATTTGTTAATTGTTATGTGGTTAAATATTATTACTTAGTAAAGAAAAATCCGGTAATCGTCGAGTGGTAGAAATTAATTAATCAATTTATTTTTGAAAATAGCAGATGTGTCATTGGAAATATCAATTACCTAGTTTTTAATCTTATTATATGCTTTACATATCTCATATTACTTAATACGTGTATTTTGTAGGGGGGGATATTTGTGAGGGACATTTATTTTCACTAAGAAGGGGATACCATTAATTAATAAAGGGAATCGTTTTGAAGAACACTAAGCTGTTGGAAAGAACATTCTTATTTAGTTCGTATACTGTCGCGTCAATCGTACTTTTCTATGATACCACTTCTACCAGATACGAACGTCAGGATTTAATACAATAAAACAAGAATAAAGAATAAATATTTGTAATTTTTGTTATATTTGTTGTTTGTTTTGTCTTGTTCCGTTCGTGCACTCATGATGGCCCTTTTATGGAATGTTGATTCCAACAATGATAATTTTATATCACATGGAGCGTATTTGATATTATCAATTAAATAAGGTAATGAATCACGCGCACAAGTAAGTCTCCTTCAAATGTTAACAACTAATGTTTTATCGTATTATAAAGGGTTAAAAATTCAAACAAAATATATATCTTACAAGTATATTTTCTATTAAGTCACATAAAAATCTTTAGTTCGACTGGCAGAAAAAATGAGGATCGTAATCTTAATATGATTTTCGATTTTTCGGCAACTTTAAAAAGGGCAATAACTACATTTTTAAATTAAATCACTTAAATCGGATTCCCTGCTATTTAGTCTTATTTTTTGTATTTATTTACGACAATTCCAATTCTTTCTTTAAGGAGCCGTGCTCACAGGATGAAATATTAATCGGGCACGTTCATAACTAATAAATTTATTAGATAGTAAAGTTTTGTTATATTTTACAACTGCATCTTGTTCGCATCACGTCTCAAGTCTTGGGTGCAAGAAATACGGAGTTTTAAAAGATCGCAACCAAAATGCAAATCAGTTGCCAATAAAATATATTATTTTAAAACTTATTCTACACTAACTTAAAATATATGTATTAGCAACGGCACTTTGCCGATGTTACAACTTCATAATATACAGATTTTTTAAATTAAATATTTCATTATTTGTTTGTTTCCATTACGATTGTATGTACATCACGTAATACCAATATTTACAATAAAATATAACTGAAAAAAAAATGTCTGTGTAAGCTGCCAGTAATTAAAGCTATAATAAAAACAGTCAATAGCATTTATAAATGAATATAGCCTCAACAAAAAATATAATAACGTACAATTAAGTTCGTTATCATCATATTCAATATATTCACATACAAAAAAACAATTTGCAAAAGTATTCATGTGGTACATCATAAAGAATAATTATATTATATTAAATTGTTTTGTAAAATTAGCATTGTAGGATGCGATTGAAATAGGTTCACATTAAGGTAGCATCACTGGCAACGTTCGCGTGTAATGTGGATTCGTTGGTAGTGGATATCAAAATTTCTAGACCTAACAATGAGATGACTTCATGGAGCAGAAAGTAATAAATCATCTTTTCTCTCAAAACAAAACTGAGTTAATTATATAATAATAAATCACTATGACATTCGATTGTCATAATATATATAACTAGTTGACCTGGCCACACGTTGCCGTGGCTCAGTTATTATAAAAGATTTTTTCTAAAATAAAAATAGCTTAAGTTCCTCCTTATTACATCAGCTACTTGCCAATAACTTGCTGTTTCAGAGATTAGCCGGAACAAACAGACAGACAGACAGACAAAAATTGTGAAAAATGTTATTTTGGTGTATGTACCGTATATATATTCATAAGCATGTAGTAAAAAATGGTTTATTTCAATATTACAAACAGACACCCCAATTTTATTTATATGTATAGATTTACAGTTTTTTAGGATTTTAAATCACGAGAATTTTTCAGCATACGATATTAATGTTTTATTTCACAAAGTCGATTTGTATATACAGTTTTTGTATGATTTATTATTTATTACTAGCGTTTAAGTTTGTATAAACGCGTTAACTCTTTAGTCTCGATCTTGTGAATTCTAATCGATAAATCAATATGATTAAATGCTATATCGTATCCTACAGACTTCGTTAAATAAAACAATAATCTACATTACATCTATAAATGAAAAGTAAAATCTGACGACAAATAATAAAACAATTTGTTACACATGGCGTAAATGAAAATCTGGTACCATTAAATAAAGAGTTATTTTTGTAAACGTAAAACACCATTATATATGTACATGCTACATTGAATATTTCATTTGAAACTATACAACTACATTGTTGGTTTAATATGCAATCGTAATAAAATAAATGTACACCACATTAAGTTAGCTTTCCTTTTTCCAAGTATGGAATATAAATTCACAACTTACACCTTTATTTAATCTCCAGCTAAGCAGCGCTTGTGCTATGGATACTATTATACAAGACACGGGAACAAATGCTTATCTTCATTACAAAAACGTGCTCAAAGGGCTGTTGCTGAAATTATGAGATTACGAAGGTCTTACTTTCAATTCAAAAATAAATTTGGCAATATATTTTATATTGTAGAGGTATTTATTCTCTCTAAAATAAGGAAATTTGTTTAAGCGATTCAACTTTCGTTTATATTTTAAAGCAGCCTAGAAAATTATAAAAAAGAACTTGTTAAGCGGGCGCAAAGTTTCATGTTCACTGTTCTAATGTCAAATTAAATTTAATTAGAATAAAAAATAGTTGATGGTTTTCTACAATTAATCTTTTTGGAAAACAACATACATAGATAAATTTATATGAGATAATTTAATTTTTATAAGAAAATGAGGCTTATTAATATGTCAAAATGTTATACAATGGCATCCGAATACGTAGGATGTAAGCATGAAATACTTAATTCATTGTTGTTTCTATTATTCAAATAGTGAATTATATTTAAGCCACGTAAAACAAAACGTTTGTTAGTGGTTTAAAGTATAGTATATTCCAAATATGGCCTTCATGTACCCTCAACGTTGATGGTGACGTTACAACATCACAGTTTCATACTATTTTTTTTTGTTTGATCATGATCACTATTTCCAATTTAGCAACCTCTTGGTGTATCGAATATAGTTCCAATTTTGTTTACACTTTATTGACATATTTTTCACCGGTACTGTCAACCTCGACCGAGGGTTTAATGTAATATTAAAGACACTATAGGGTGCAAGGGTATTGTAGTAGTTGCTGTATTCATCTCAGTACCGGTGTCAATACCTGAAAACCAATGAAATTATGTTTTATATAAATTAAAGTGAGTCAATAATAACGAAGCTTATTGAAGTTAATAATAAATTAGTTAAAGTTAACAATAATACTATTATAGTTTCAGTTCAGAATAAATAACAGAAAATATATTAGCTAACCCCGGTATCCTATGTGCTAAGTCGGAACAAATCTAACAAAATAAAAAAAAACAAACTCGGTTGAGTAGTTTCGGAGTTCATTGTGGTCAAACACTGTGACACGGAATCCTTTTTACTTTTCTTTTATGTATGAATCTTTAGGAAAGCTGTTATAAATATAATATTTTGCTATGTTTATATCATGCTTCAAAACCTATCTTCGTACACAACTGGTTTTAATGTTATATTGAAAGAAACACTAAAATGCGCCTTCTAAACCTTTAATATATTTACCGTTTTCAATATAATTTTATTACAGTCAATATGGTTATGGTTATTCATAACAGATTTCAAAATCATATAAATTAAATCACCTTTTTTTAATGACAACCTTATTTTTGTCCCAAACGATTAACCGTTTTCAAAATTAAGCAATAAAAATATTTTTAGTGACAATTTCATGGATTATTGATATCTATTATTTACACGATAATCAGGTGCATTGCTAATTGATTAGGGGGCAAGTTATAACAGAAAGCATGTTAATAGTAATTTGTAGGTGTTTTAGCGAGAAAAGCAAAACTGCGTAAAAACTATGTATTACAGATGGTACATCATCACTCTTTTGAAAAATATATTTTTCATAAAAAAACTCGCAATATGGCGCATTTTAAATTTCTTTTTGCTAAATTGTTTCGCGTAGTTGACGATCCCGACTGAGTAATCGGAAGGTTTTAGTGCGCGGAGTAACGCATAGTGAGATTCTGTGGCTAAAATATATCTGTTTAATAGGTTGCCTAGCAAGGTATAGTACAAACCAGTATAGGAAGACTTAATTGAATTCCATGTGATTGTGTAAACAATTCATGTTTGGGACGAAATTATACAATACCTTACCAATAAGCTCCTACTTTCGCGTGTTTTAAAAATTTCCTGCATTGGAGAGCGCTAGACACTTAATACTTTTATATAATGTATTACATACTTAGTCAAAATAAAAATACTCAATTTGTTAATAAACAAATTAGACCAATTAATGAATTGTACTTCTTAAAAGATTGCATAAAAACCTTGCACGGGCGCACCCGCGCGTGTCTGTATTGAAAAATAGTATGAGCAGCGCGGAATGGCGCGGGCGCGGGCGACGGACTTGTTTCAAAATCAAATATGTCGACAATTATTCGAAAACTCACCACGAATGGGCAAATCAGACGACTTTATCCTAACGTTTTTTTTGGCAAATAATAAACTAGCAAGAAATCCGTGTCGGCACTCAGGTAGAGAGCTGACACAATTGTATACGCTCGAGGCCAAAATTGTATCAACGGCGCGGCATAATGCGGGCGCACGTCGCATGTATCCGCCGCGGATTCCAGGCCCACGTCGGACGACCGGAGCACCCGCGCAAGGTTTAGCGTACGCGTTTTTTAGGATATTGTAACCCTAAGGGTTACAAAATCATAGAGGCAAACAGATTAATAAAGTTCCA
The DNA here is from genome assembly GCA_927399485.1 of Calamotropha paludella. NCBI lineage: Eukaryota > Metazoa > Arthropoda > Insecta > Lepidoptera > Crambidae > Calamotropha > Calamotropha paludella. Next base: position 21,762,766 of record OV656803.1, on the reverse strand, counting down.
GTGTTATCCGCAAGATTAGAAAGTACTCAGAAGGTTGTACTGTCAAACAAAATTGTACCTTATTTCAACAGCAGATAGCTCTTAGTTGAGCATGGTATGTCGGTCATAAATGTTTCTGCGTTGCTCACGCACTTGCCGCTTCCACTTGTCTTGTTGGTGGGTAACTCTGTTAAGCACGTTACCGCGGGCACCCATCTGCTGGGACGGGCCTGATAACGTACTTTCATCCTGAAATAATAATAATAAATGTTTTATTTCATCAAACCTTAAGAATATTTCAATTTAATCTCAATAAAATACCCTTGACATGGTTTGTTATTTCACCTCTCAAAGGCAGTAGTTCGGTTCGAGTCATCAGGACAATATAACATTAAAATTACGTATATTTTAAGTGGCGCAACTTAAAATCAAAATACGTCTGTGGGGTTACTCCTGCCAGGCAGAAGAAGTATGTAACTAGGATATGTATGTAATCAGAAGTCATAAACTATTTCAATTTCATCGCAGGTTAGGTTAGGCTAGGTTACTTTTATTTTAACGTTATATTTATTTGTTTCACATATATTAGGATTTTAACATTTTTTAATATATTCTAGAACGCGAAGTTTTCTTTTAGCAAAAAACGTCTTTAAATAGGCTTGTTTCCACTAAGAATGAATCGGATGGCTTAGAGTTTCTAATGATTAATCATAATTTGTAGTAAACAAAAAAACAACTTTTTTATTAAAATAATATAAGATTACTAATATTTTTGGAAATTAAAATCGGCAAAATTACTTATTTAATCACGTGACATTAAATACCAATCAGAGAAGCGTGACGTCACGCCTCGCAAAACACCGGTCGTAGCTGTACATCATCTATCTAATCTGTGCTGTTTTATCTAATTGTTTCGCCAGGAGTGACGTCATTCAAGACGCCATGACAGTCTTGGCCTTTTTCGAAGTCAATTATAAGTTCATTTCTAAAAAAGCAAAATACTTATGAAAAAGGCCTATTTTTCTAAAAATAATATATATTTGGGGTAAAATAGGTACTAAACTATAGTTTTAAACGAATTTCCAAATTTTGTCAACTAGCCTATTAAACAACTTTTTTACGCATTTTGCGCTTCATTTATTTTATAAGTAAACCTTTACAGGAGCCGTGATCAAAGGATGACCAAGGCAATTGTCGTCATATATTATCTACTACTTTCACAATATTTAATCTTTCTTTTTTATTTTTATTTATATAATAAAATTAACAGTTAGGAACGTGCCCGATTAAAATAAAAGTCGAAAAATAGAAGAGTTGTTTAATTAAAATGTGTAATGTTTACGGAAGTGTTAGAACTAAATAAAAGGCATCTTACGAAAATTGTAAAGTAGACTTAGCAAAAAAGTTGTCTTAGCGTTTGTAATTTGGAGGACTGAGATAGTTGATTTGTTTGGTATCTGTATGATTTCTATAAATCACCATGAAAAGAAAAGAACTTGATAACCCGACTTACAAATTTTGTTTATCGTCGCCATGGCTTCCTATGGCATTGGTTTTGTAGGAAAAAAATGCCAACTTAATATCTACGTAACTTTTTGAGATATTGCCTGTGACAGTATATGAATACATCCACATTTTGCGTATTTTATTTAACGAAACGAGATATCTACGCGATCAGTCACAAAAAAATGACAGTGCCGTCTAGGGACGCCCGAAAGGAGCGAAATCCTATAGTATAAAGCGTAGGATCTAGGCGTTAAAAAAATCATGTAACAATATATAGAAAGCCACGTCAGACACGCACACTGACATGAGCGAAAGCGAGGCAGCTGGCTCCCCTGTAAAGATATCGTGATACGCCATTAAATGACGCTTAGCACGGGTAGAGTGGCTGCGCGGCGAGCGCTTATATGCAAGCGACCCAAAAGTCAAAGCCAAAAATAATAATTATCATAATATATCCTTATATCCCTTATACTCAAAAACCGACATAGCGTTTGTAAATTGATAAAACAGGATAGCAAAGCGTCGACCATCACACTGTTACGTTAACAAATGCATATACCTAATCCGGCAATAAATTATGTTACATATGAAAATGCATATTTTGATATGTTAAGTTATCTAATATTACTAAAACTTATATGTACATATTTATTAAAGTCTCGGCAAAAATAAAAAAAAATATTCTATCCCTTTGGCTTTCAAACAGGCCTTTAATCTGTATAGCCACGAATCTATGGATTTACGCACTGTTTCCATGGGAAAATTCGCCACAGCTTGCTCCAGAGATTTTTAAGAGACTCGATGTCGCCGTGTCGTTAAGAGCAGGCCATGTCCTCTAAAACTGAAGATAATTTCTAGTCTAAAGGGTTGAGGTCTGGGCTAGGTGAGGGCCAGTCTTCAGCTCTTTTAAAGTCTAGAAAGTTGGTTTCAAGCCATGCTTGGGTAGTTTGTGCCTTGTGACCAGGTGCAGTCCTGCTGGAAAGGCCACGGTACATTTTTCAAAAGTGTATTGCTGAGAGGTTTAACAACACGATCCAAGACTGTCTCTCGATACACTTTGGCTGAAGTATTCACTCCGTTTTCACAAAAATGTAGCTTTGTAACGCCTTTATAAGACACGCCCCACCAAGCCATCACTGACGCAGGATGATGACCACGTTGTACCTTTCCTGAGAAGCTTCTTTAGAACTGTGAGCGTGCACTTTATCATTTTGCTTTTGTAAGGCTCTTAAATCGTGACAATTTTTTCATCCGTAAATCGGAGATAAGCACCGAGCTTAAGGTCTTGTTTTATAATACGCGACAGAGTCCTAGTGGGAATCTTCATTTCTCGCGATAAGATTTTTTGCTTGCTAATAGGGTATAGACGAACTCTGGCTTTCAAAGCATTAACAGCCTTTGTAGTTCTAACAACACGAGGCCGCCCCGATCTTATATGGTCTTCGACAGAGGAAGTGTTGTATCTGTTGATAATATAATATACGAACAAACGGCGATACCAAGCTTTTGAAGTGTCTGGAATATGACCGACGGCTTCATACCCCTTTATGCAAGGCGATCACTGCAATCCTATTTTCTTTAACACCCCATTCCATATTGTAATTTGATGATGAACACGAAAAATATGTGAAAAGGCGCGAAATCGAAAGAAGTTTTTAAAATAATAAATGCGTTCCAAATTCAAAATCATTAAAAAGTTGAAAAAAAGAAAAGGTTTTATGTAGATTTCAATTAATTCTGAAGTTTTCCTAAAATATTGAAGCACCTAGCACTAGCTGTGTACCCAACAACAACTTTAGCTAACACTCAAAACTATAATGTCATGCGTTTTTCACAAGAAATATATTAATACAAAACTTATATTTTAATAGTAGCCAATTGCGATTTAGATATTTCGTGTAGAAAGTCTTTATTCACAACATAAGCTTTTATACATACAACTCTTTTATTAACTTTGTTGTTGTTTTTTTGTGTGACTTACATCTTCATTAGTGTGCTCTTGGTAGGAGGCCTTTGCTCTCTTGTTGATGAGTGGGTCAAGGCAGATGAGGAATCCCATATACACCACCAGAAGCATGATTACCCAGATCACTATTATCACGACCACCTATAGTTAAAAAAAAAATGTTAATATTAAAAGCATAGAATAATTTTGTAGACGTTGTGCCAATGACTTAGTATCGCTTTTGCAATAATATATGAAAGCTAGGCAATTGGATAGTGGAAAATAAAAAAATATTTAATTAAACTAAAATAAATAGATTGTGTTCTGTTAGTCAGCACTATTTTAGAAGGTGCCTTTAAAAAAGATATTGCATATAAAATTGAAAAAAGCAGCATTAATGCTTCAATGCAGTGGTGGAAAAGTGAAAAGTGGGAGACTTTTCTGTTCAAGATGTCCTGCCTATAAGACTCATGAAATAAACACGGATCAATTCTAGTTCAGAAATATACTGGAAGAAACAATGGTACCCTATATCGTTGCTCGGAAACAGAACAGATTATCTCTGAAATTTTCTTAACTTTGTAGATTTGGTACAGTACAGTTATAACACCATTTTTTAATTTAGTGTCAGAACAAGTTGAACTCTGCATAGAGGTAGGTTAATAATTCAATTTCTACTTCTGCTCTGTGCACATACTCTAGTAAGTATAGAGAATTATCTCATTATCTCAGAACAACTCAGTTTAAATTTTTCTACTACTGTTTTTAACCAATGATATACTGAAGCTGTCTTTCTAGACATTTAGACATTTCAGCATGACAATAACCTAAAGAATTACACGCGTTCAGCAAACGCATTCCTTGATTCACAATCTATTTCTGTCTTAGAAAGGCTAACTAACAGCACAGATTTAAAACAGAAAATTTTATGGCAAAAAAATTAGGAAAAGATTAACAAATAGCTATCAAAAAATTTGTGATTATATCAATTCCCAATTGAAATAATCACAAATTTTTTGTGATTATTTTGTGAAAAGAACTGTAAGTTTTTTAAAAGAAAAAAAATGTTTCTCTCACAATGTGTAAATAAATTATAGAATCAATGGCTCCTCAGTGTAAGACAGTAATTAACAGTTGTGAACTTGTCATTAAATATTGACTAAAGACTAAAAACCATACAGTTGCCTTATTTACAGTATTTTCTATTTTTCTGTATCTTCATTGACTAAAAGTTTCATCATTATTTATGTATTGTTCACATTATTTGACCAGTTTAATTTGTATGTATATTTGTTAGGCTTTAAAAAAGTGCTTAAGTAAATAAACCCACATTTATTTTATATTTGTAATATAGTGCCAGTATATGGCCATAGGGCCCAGTGGTAATGCTCCCTTAATTTTGAAGTTTGATTTGAAAGTTAACCAAACTTCATTTACTGTTAAATTTTCAACATCCACATAAGGACCTTATCTAATGAATTTATCAAGTCTTTGCTCAATCAATATTACCTTGATAATGGTTGTATTTCGATTTTCATATTTGCATTCGCATCGTGGACAAAATTCTTCTGTGATTTCAGCTGACTTTGGCAGTATTACGCCTTTGCAGTTGCTGTAAATGAGGAGAAAAATTTTGTTTAAAACAATCTACTATCATTGAATCAATAGAAAAAATACAAATTTGAACTCAATCAAGACTAATATAATTGAAACCATATGAGAACTTATTACCATTTGTTTGGTGGAACATTGGCAATGTAGTGTCTGCGATGGTCAGTAGATGCAGAGTTGTTAAACACTGCAGCTGGACTAGGGCACACACATTTACACCTCTTGTCTTCATATGATTGACCCTGAAACAGTAATTAATACATTATTAAGTGATGTCATTTCTACATTAACCAAATATCTTTTAAAAGATTTTTTAGGCCAATATTTAACTAAAAGTAGTTACATATAAATTGTAGGTAAGCAATCTTTTGTTCGCAATGTCCATTCTCTAGGAAACCAAAGACGAGTTTTACCGAAACTAAAACAATATAATTTAGCTATTTTAACGAACTAATGATCTACTATTAATGTGATATATAGTTTATGAAAGTGATAAATATATAAATGGCAAATTACGAGCTTGAAAATATATTTCATACGTATTAGGTTTCATTTCAAGGTAATTGCCAAACAACATTAGTCAAAACACAATACTTACTGAAGCGAGGACGACAAACGTACATATTAAAAATAACACAATATATTTTAAATACATTTTAAAAACCTAATCTTGATTACTATACTGATTAATTGATACAAAAATGATATTGCTTCTATTTAGTTAATTACTGTCACGTTCAGTGTTGCCAGTATGATTTCCCAAAAAGGACGGTTGGCTTTCTGAAAAGGTACGGTTTTTAACTTCAAGGTACGGTTGGCTCGAGATACTTCTGCAAGAACTACACTCGCGAGCAACCAAATCGACTCAAGCGCTACCTCCGCATTCAAACTTTGTTTTAAGTAAAAGTATACAACATTTTAATAAAAATGATATAATGGGGGAAAATGGGATTTTGGGTAAAGGAGTTGTGTTCAGAATTGACACAAATAAAACACGTTTTCTTTCTTAAGCAGTATAAAATTTATTGGTTCAGTATTTGGTATTGCCCCCTCCTAGCCCTAATTACAGCCCGTAGTCGGTTCTTCATTGGCCTTATTTACTTTTTGACGGTGTCTTGAGGAATACCTTCCCACTCCTCTAACAAAGCTGCCTTTAATTCTTCTAGGCTCGAAGGGGCTGGATTTCTTGCTCGTACCCTTCGTTTGATCTCGTCCCATAAATGCTCGATGGGATTTAGGTCTGGACTGAGCGCAGGCCAGTGCATTGTGCGCAAATCGTCTTCTCGAAGGAACTGCTGCTGAATAATGCGCGCTGTGTGGCATCGAGCATTGTCGTGCATTAGGATGAAGTCTTCGCCAAGAAATCCAGCGTAGGGGCACAACATGTTCCAGGAAAATATTTGTGATGTACCCATCAGCTGCCAGTCCTCCTCAAGGCACGAAAACGAGCTCGGTTTTACCCTCCAACGAGATACCAGCCCACATCATGCAAGAACCGCCACCATAGGCAACGGTTTCTGCGAAACAGCATTGGAAAAATCGCTCTCCCGGACGCCTAGTAGACCCGGCCTTTCCTGTCACAGCCATGCAGACACATCTTGCACTCATCAGTGAACATGAGCGACCGCCATTGCCCAACACTCCAGTTGCGATGCTCTCGACTGGAGCGTTGTAAACTGTAGCCGAGCTTGCCGGTGGCCTGCAGTCAATTTGGGGCCTGTTGTAGGCCTTTTTGGAGTAAGGTTGGCTTCCTTCAGACCTGTTCTTACTGTCCACTCGCTGACAGCTACACCTCGAACACGTCTCAGCTCGCCCTGCACGTCGACACCCGTAAGGTGCCGATTTCTCCGAGAGATTGAGACAATGTAACGATCGTCTCGTTCAGAAGTACAACGGTGGCGGCTGGTTGTTGGTCTCTTGATATCGTCTGTATACTCGGGATACAGCAGACTGACTCAAGTGAAGCTGGAAAGCGACTAATCGCTAACTGAGTCCTTGTTGCAATAAGGCAACAATTTGAGCGGCTTCTTGTGTAGTATACATGTCGGCGGTGTGGTATCCATGGTTTCTTGAAAACAATGAATGTAGGTTGCGGAGATGTGTATGGTCAACTGTTGATAAGCGACTGGTAAGGGTTGAAGGGTTACGGAGGTTTAAATAGGGGTAGAGGGTAGCCCAACTCGCATGTAGCGTAGTGAGTAATTTGTCCCATATGCTCTAATTGCGCAAATGAACATGTTGGTACTTGTTTTATTTAATGGTGTTGATGTTTTTTAAAGCTTAGGTTTCAAGCTTTCAAATGACATATTATTTTTATTTAAATGTTGTATACTTTTATTTATAACAATGTTTGAAGTAGAGGTAGCGCTTGAGTCGATTTGCTTGCTCGCGAGTGTAGATCAATTTTTTTTTCTTCGAGTTGGTTGTTTGCGACCATAGGTTGGAAAAAAAGCGATAGGGAATCGAACATAAAGAAACCTCATTACAGTATTCAAAGTTCTCGACACGGTGAGCTGGAGTTGTCTTTTGGAATCATTTTGATTTTGAAAATGTTTCTAATGCCAGAACAGAGAAATTGTAGATGTGAAGAAGGTAAAAATCGTTATTATTCATTAAGTGGGAATTTCATGTTACTTAAGTAAATTTATCAATTAGCAACGAAAATCGTATGAATTTACTTAATTTTTTTATGAAGATTGATAATCTGTTTGAATGTATTCCAATTAATAATCATTAACATTCAACATTATAATTTAAATTTTTGAACTCATTAATACACGCCTTACTACATTTAAATAATCGATAATTAATTATTGGATCGAGTATGGCTTGAATTAATCAGTTTCAAATTAAAAATACAAACTAAGCTTAGAGAATAACCAGATAATAAACAGCCAAGTCTTATTTGGTTGGAAGAAAAAAAATTTAAACGCAATTTCGAATGTGATCTAAAATGATCTAAAAACGTGTAAAAATTTTTTGCGCCTCACGGTTGTCGACAGGTGGCGCTGAGTTCGAGAGGCCAGAGTGTGTTACCGTTGTATGAAGTCCGCGCCCCATACTTGGAACAAATGCCGTGCTCAATGTTGCGGAGTTGACGGTTGTTTAAGGCGTCACAACACACTTCTCCATGGCTCAGCGCCATGTAGCTTTGGTGGGAAGGCGCTTCCAAGTGGACAGTGCAACACCACGCAGACCACCCCTACTCCCATATCCTTTCCTACCTCCAATCCTATTGACGAAAGTGACATAGACAACGGGTCCAATCCAGTCGATAAAATTACAAACACCTTTGATCACATGTTTAACGCTACAGGACTATCACCGGCATCTTCACGTCCCCGCGGTCTGCTGAAAGTGGTCCCAGTTGTACTCGAAGGCCCCGACGGTGAGTTCGAGACGACTGCGCTTCTCGACGAGGGCAGCACAGCGACCCTTATTGATGGAGACATAGCAGCACGCATCGGAGCGAAGCCAACCTGTCAGGAGCACCTTCGTATTGAAGGCGTCAGTGGTATGACGAAAGAACTTGACGTAAGTTACGTTGATTTTTATATTTTATATAACGGACCGTTACTTGGTGAAAGACGCACGAGCTATTAAACCATTAGGACTGCGTGCACATAACCCCGATAAAATCATTATGGATTACGGCCATCTTAGCGATTTAACCACCGCTGTTTCGTATCCTGACGCTTCTCCGACCGTGCTCATCGACGCACCTGACTGGCATTTGTCCATAAGCCACGAGGTAAAATGCGGGAAAAGGAATGAACCCGTTGCGTCTAGAACCCTGCTAGGTTGGGTGCTCCATGGTGCGTACTCCATCTCCTCTAAGCCGTTACAGTTTGTGAATTTCGTTGACGATGACCTGGACACCCTTCTGAAAAGCCAATACGACATTGATGCTTAAGGTACCTCGAAAAGAACACCAAGTCCAAACGAGGAAGACCAACGAGCTCTAAACATTATCGACTCTTCGGCTCGTCAGCTCGACAATGGCCATTTTGAGGTAGGACTGCCCTGGAGGGTAGACCTGCCTAAAATCATACCTGATAGTTACCCGCAGGCACTGTCACGGTTCAAAGCACTCGAACGCCAGATGTCTAAAGATCATTCGTTCGCTAACGCCTTCCATCAATTCATCAACGACATCATAAACAAGGGCTACGCTGAAGAGTGCGACCCTAAGACCTATCATAAACGTCTTGGATCCAATGCCTCCTACGTTAATACGGACGGTTCTGTTCGTTGGTACCTACCAATTTTTGGTGTTTTTCATCCGCAGAAAAAGAAATTGAGGGCGGTTCACGACGCAACCGCCGCCACGAAAGGAGTAAGTCTCAACAAGCTGCTCCTACAAGGTCCAGATTTATTATGCTCACTCCTAGACATCTTATTTCGTTTCCGTGAAGGAGCCGTAGCAATGAATGGCGACATCAAAGAGATGTTTCTACAAATTAAAATATCGGCGAGGGATAGAGACGCCCAACGTTTCTTATGGCGAGATGCAGACGGCAATCTCAAAGAGTACCGGATGTCGGCCAAGATCTTTGGGGCAGTCTCCAGCCCGTTTATTGCACTGCACATTGAAAACAAAAACGCAAGAATGCTGGAAGCCGACTACCCCTCCGCCTGCAAAGAAATAATAGAGAACCATTACATGGACGACTACCTCGGAAGCTATTCCACCACTACAGACGCTGCTCAAGTGCCACCGATATAGTAACGGTACACAAAGCTTGTGGCTTTGAGATGCGAGCGTGGACCTCGAACGACCCAGCGGCACTGGCCTTGGTGTCCAAAGAACTACGTAGTAACGCAACCTCTGATGTCCTCCATGCACGGAAGTGGGCGTGTTGGGTGTGAAGTGGAACCCGCGTCAGGTTCACTCGGGTTTCGCGCTGCACCTCAGATGACGACTGACATTTTAACGAAGCGCGTTCGAATCTATTATCAAACGTCATGAAAATCTACGATCCTCTTGGCTTACTAACGCCAGTCGTCATCTGGGGACGAATTATAATACAGAAACTGTGGCGGGCAGGCGTCGATTTGGACACACCCATACCTGACGTGTACGTAAGCGAGTGCATCGCAAGTCAATTGCAATTGCAAGTCGCAGCTACCGTGAAAATCCCTCGCTGGTACATGTCTAAGTCGGATACGTCCGATATTCAGCTACACTAAGTGGCTGACGGAGGTGAGCAAGCATATGCATGCGTCGCCTACTGGCGCTTTACTTATGTGAAAATACAGATTGTAATCAATTATGTGAAAATACAGATTGTAAATAGACATGATTTGTTTTATATTCGCTGGGTGCGCGATGTCAGCGCCAACTAGCGGTTACAAATACGGCGGCCTTCGAAATGTCAAATGCCCGGCTGTCATTACGACGAGTTATTTACAAACAAACAATGTTAATGAAATATTGTAATTTACATTTATTCCATTAACTATTCTAAATCTAAAGTGTCGTTAAGGTAAGCCTTTTTTATTTTTCGTCTAAAATGGCACAATCAATAGATTTCGCTTAGTACATTACGGATTTTTCATAGCGACACGAGAAGTAAGTAAAGAAATAAGCAAATTTAATCGAATAACGCATTTCATCTAAATAGCAGACGATTATTTATGAGTACTTGTGCTCTCAATAATTGTGAGGGTTTGCCTATATGAAAAGACTTTGTGAAATAAACATTGTTGTATAATTAACGAATTACTTACAAGCATTGACAAGATATAATAGAAAGACAAAAGGTTTTGTTGACGTTCAAATTCGTCCTAGTTTTTCTTCGTATGACAGCGTTGTGCCAGTACTCACACTCCTCTTCACGGCGCTCTAATGAAGATTAGGTCAATCCTAACTTGCTTATCAAGTTTAGCAGTCGTGGGCCAGGCAGCCTTAGTGAGAAGATCTGCTTCCATTTCTTCGGTTTGCAGGTACTCCACTTTTATTGTTCCTTCTTGGATGCACGCCCTGATGAAGTGTATCTTCAGATCTATATGTTTTGATTTAGAAGTGACCATTGCATTTTGGCTTAATTTGATAGCTGCTTGATTATCATTTAAAACAGTTATGTGCTCGAATTTCACACCTAAATTTTCGAAGAGGCCTTTTAGATGAATTGCTTCTTTTGCAGCTTCCGTCAATGCGACGTACTCTGCTTCCGCAGTCGATAAGGCAACACTTCTCTGTTTCTTAGACATCCAGCTAATGGGCACTCCCGCATACTTGAAAACATAACCTGAAAAAGATCTCCGGTCTACTTTACATGAGCCCCAATCTGCATCAGCCAAGCCATATAAATCTTGACCACTCTTTTTAAAAGTAAGGCCAACGCTCTTCGTTCCTTTTAGGTACCTTAGTACACGTTTTGCGGACTTAAAGTGCTCTTCTCCGTAGTAATCATTAAACTGGGAGAGATAGCTGATGGCATACATGATGTCCGGTCGAGTTGCAACAGCAATATACATGAGTGTACCGATTAGATTTTTGTATGGCAGATCATTTCTTGCTATCTTATCATTCTTCTCCAATTTAAGACCTGGCTCTATGGGTGTTGATACAGACATACAATTTTCCATGTTGAACTTTTTGAGAGTGTCTTCTATGAATCTCTCTTGGTTCAGCCTAATTCCACCATTTTCATATGTGATATCTATGCCAATGAGCTTCTTTGGTACATGCAGTTCTTTCAATTCAAATTTGGTATTAAGAAGATCTTTAATTTCCTGTAACATTCTTGGACATGAGTAGGCAATTAATAAATCATCGACATACATAGCAATTATAATTTTTGCTCCTCTTTTCTCCAGTAGGTATATTACATGGGTCAAATTCTGAAGCTTTGAAGCCAACATTCTTTAGTTCAGTATCGAGTTTCTTATACCATTGCCTCCCTGCCTGCTTAAGTCCATACAGAGCCTTGATAAGATGACATACTTTACCATTTGCATTATTTTTTATATCTTTCAACATATTTACAGTTTTATTATACATCGTCAGATCCTCATTCGTACTCTCATCGATCATAATTTCTGTTAAATATTCAGGACACTTCATAACTATTTTTTCTTCCAACTCACCATTTAGGTATGCTGTGGTCACGTCCATTTGGTTTAGTTTTAATCCTTGTTCAACGGCTAGACCAATGACAGATCTTATTGAACTTAGTCTGGTGACAGGGGCGTAAGTTTCATTATAATCCACGCCCGGTTTTTGCGTGAATCCTCGAGCTACGAGCCTGGCTTTTCTGGTAATACTATTTTCTGGTCCTGTTTTATTTCTAAGTACCATTTTATAGTCTACTTCTTTCATGTCTTTCGTTTTATTTACAATTTTCCAGGTGCCATTTTTGACATGTGCTCTTATTTCAGATTTAATCGCATCGTGCCAGTATCAAATGAAGATGAGAACATCTTCATTTGAAAGGTAAGACATCTCTGAAAATAAATGACTCTTCGGCTTCATCAAGAACATAGTCTTTTGTCCATGCTGGTGGGTGCCTGTCTCTTTTAAGCCTCCCACTCTCCGATATTTCCACAGGTTCTGAATTTGAAGTACTGTCATAAGATTCTACTTCTTCTTGAAATTGTGGTAAGTCTTTGTTATTATTTTCAGAAAATTCAACTTCTATTTCTTGTAATTTTTTGTTTTTGTTATGTCTAATCTTATTTTCCATTTCAGGTACTTTGTGTCGCTGTTCCCCTTCATTTACGAGATTATCATAACTTTCTCTGTTTTCTTCGTAGTACATTTTGTCTATTACCTTTACATCTCTACTAGTCACTACGTTGTCATCTTTAGGTATATATATTCTGTAGGCCTTCGAAATCATTGAGTAACCCACAAATAGTCCTTCTTTTGTAACCTTTGAAAGCTTCCCTTTATTTTTCTTTTTGTTTAGAATAAAAGTTTTTCTTCCGAATACTTTGAGATGCCTTCCAGACGGAGCCCGTCCTACCCATTTTGTAAAGGGTATATTACCTTCTAATGCTTTCGCTGGACTGCGATTGATAACGTAGTTTGCCGTTGCTATTGCTTCACAACTTCTTAGGAGCATTGGCTTCGACTAACAGGCATCTGGCCTTTTCTAATAAGGTTCTGTTCTTTCTTTCGCTGATACCGTTCTGCTGGGTTGTCTGTGTGTATGTTGTGGTCAACCTTCTTTGGATGCCATTAGACTTTAGAAAGGCGTCAAACTCTTTGTTTCGATATTCTGTACCATTGTCTGTTTGCAAATGTATAATCCTTTTGTTGTGGAATGTTTCAACTTCATTTTTATATTCTTTGAATGCATTTAATACTTCACTTTTCCTTTTAATGAAGTATACGGCACAATAACGGGTAAAGTCATCAATAAATGTGACAAAATATTTATTTCCCGCTAGCGTTTCGCACTCCAAGGGACCACAAACGTCGCTATGGATTATTTCCAGAACACTGGTCGTATACAGATCATGCCTTGTAAACGGTAATCTCGTTAGTTTGCCTTTGGTGCAGGTTTCACACGTATCTAATTTTTCATTTTTGTATCCAAAACCATACATGAAGTCGTCTTTGGCCATTTTATTTAGGTCTCTTTCATTTAAGTGGCCAAGCTTTCTATGCCATTCCATGTTAGTGTCTTCGTTTTGTGTGAAGTGTGAAGCCTCCTTTACAAAATTTATAAAATAGAGCCCATTTCTTCTCTCTGCTGTTAATGTTCTGTCGCCATTTTTATTTATGACGTAGGCTTTGTCATTTTCAAACACGACTTTATGACCTCTGTCTGTTATCTTTCCTACAGATAATAGGTTGACTGATATATCAGAAACAAAGAGAGTGTCGGTCAAATTGCAAACTTCATTCTTCGTATTCACGGTCACCTTCCCTTTTCCTTTAATATCTGCTGAGTATTTATTTGATGCTAACTTTAAGCTGCCGTTTTCAGCTGTCATAGTCGTAAACATGGATTTTTCAGCGCACATATGTGATGAACATCCACTGTCGAGACACAAAATGTTTTTATCTGTATCCGAATCTGCTGTATTCAAGCACATATACGTATTCGGCAGTTTTTCTTTACTTTTATTGTTAAGGTTTTTGTTTTTAGCCCAACAGGCCTCTGTGGCGTGACCATTCTTTTTGCAGTTTTTACAGAACATTTTATGCCTTGTCTTCTTAACTCGATAGGCTTCTGAACTTCCAGCTTGTTCGCTGCCGTTCCTGGCTTGGAATTCTTCTAAGATCTTCACTTTAAGAATTTCCGGACTTGGCAGTACATCTCTGGATTCTATAGCTATTCTAAAGTTTTTGAACGAAGAAGGTAAACTGTAGAGCAGCATTATGCTTAGTAATTCTGGCGGAATTTTTATGTCCATATCAGCGAGTTTGTCCACGACGTCTATGAAATCATTTATATGATCGCGTATGTCTTGGTCTATGGTCATTCGCTTTAAAACTAATTGTTTTAACAAAGTTGCTTTTCGGGCAGGGCCGGTACTTTGATAGGTGGCTTTTAATTTGTCCCATACTGACTTTGATGTTGTGCATGTCTTTATTTATTTAAGCTCTGACGGCGATAACAGGAGTAGAATTTCAGCTTTGGCTTTTAAGTCTTCTTTGTTAAATGCCGACGTTTCTGCATCATCTGCCTTTGGTGACATTTTTTTCTCGCCACTTACGATATCCCAGTAATCGTTTTTTATTAGCACTGCTTGCGCTTGCAGACACCAAGTATCGTTATTTGATTTGGTTAATGGTTCTATATTCCGATAACTCGTCGTAGATGCCATTTTCCAGTTAAACTGTAACTACGGAAATGAAGATTTACAAACCACGCTCTGCTACCAATTTGTAAGGGGTTTGCCTATATGAAAAGACTTTGTGAAATAAACATTGTTCTATAATTAACGAATTACTTACAAGCATTGACAAGATATAATAGAAAGACAAAAGGTTTTGTTGACGTTCAAATCCGTCTTAGTTTTTCTTCGTATGACAGCGTTGTGCCAGTACTCACAATAATCCATCCTTTTATGTATTTTCAGTTAAACATGGCCAAATTTATCATAAAAACTAGATTCCGACCAATCACACACGACATCGTTTTCCAACCACAAACAACATTGAAAGGAAAACAATTAGTTTTAGCTCAACATGTGCAAGATATAAAAGAAATTAAATATGAAGATGCTATGAGCCACACCATTGAAGCACATGTTATTCGACGAGTTCAGTGACATCGACGCCATACAAAACATCCTTGAATGTAAGCAGTTGTTTACTGTTTTTTCAATTTTTGATGTAGTACATAATATATTACACCGTTAGTAGGTTCCTGTACTGGGCCGTCTAGATGGGTACTACCGCACCAGATATTTTATCGTGAAATAGATGTGTGTAAACATTTCTATATTTTGGGAAAAGGGCACTGTAATTATCACCATCGAAAGTTCCTTTTTAGGCCATGACGCGCGCTGCGATCGTTTTGTGGTTCCCCCACCTTATATTTCGCACCCAGCGAATAGGCTTGCTTGATCTTGATGCAAGTGATATAGATAGTGTAAACCACTTCAGGCTGTTGCCTGCTCGCAGCTCGCAGCACGCATCGGAGATTAAAAGAATAACTGAGATGTGCTATACATGGGACAAGATACAGGAACAGACTGCTCTCTGTTCCTGTATCTTGTCATCATCAGTATGTCTATACAGGTACATAATCATTAATATGTTGAACGAATAGGTATAGTTGAGATCTAATTAAAGGATACATTTCTGAGAGTGTGCAGCACTATTGCACAGCCTTGTTGTCGCAATTTCTTGATTTTTACAGCATGCAATTTTATACAATCTAAGTTGCATGTATATCTTTTTTTTTGGCGGGTAGGTGTAAAACATAACACTGTGTTTTAAATTTCTAGTTTTTAATTAAATCATATCTTTTTTAATTCTTGATAGACAATCCTAAATTATATGTGATATTAATAGTTATTGCACCATACCTGCCGGTGAGTGTTTTCATCACTGTCACTGACCCACAACTCTGTTTTTACAAGGCAACCTCACATTCACTGAAAATGGACGCCATCCAGGACTCAATATCTCAACTTCAACAGTTAGTCACTGAGAGAATGGATAAGTACCAAATGGAGCTTCAGGATGCTGCTCCATCGACAGGTGTTTCCAATCTAGCAGCGGACTTCACAGCATTTAGGACCTTTGTTCAGGAACAAGTAAATTTGCTCCTACAACAGGTTGACAACCTGGAAATGCAGAGCCGAAGAAGAACCTGAGTATCCAGAAGAAGATCGTGCTGATGTAGTTGTGAAGACTGTTACTGGACGTTTACAGATAACTAATTTCTCTGCCAAGGAAATTAGTCGCTGCCATCGCATGGGTTGCTCTTCTGACAAGGATCGTCCACGGCCTCTTGTGGTGAAGTTGCGTGAGCTCGACGTCAGTAATAAGATTTGGTTCTCCAAAACCTCTCGGAAGGGCACAGGAATAACTTTGTCGGAATTTCTAACTAATAAAAGACACGACGCCTTTATAGCTGCGCGTCAAAAGTATGGTGTCAATAAATGCTTCACGTATTTGGGCTATGTGTTTGTGATTGGAGGTGATGGGAAGCGCCACTGCATTAGCTCTCTAACCCAGCTGAACAAGATCCCCGTGCTGGCAGCGGCGAAACCTACTACTCCGAAATCTATGTCTCCGAAGCTTGTAATCTCGAAGGAGCCGACTGTGTCTATCAAGACAAGACGTGGAGTTTGTAAGAAGCAGCGAGTAAGAAGTAGTCATAATTTCATTGTTATGCGTGTTTTTTTTATGTTCATTTGCAGCATACATTATGAAATCTGTCTGTGGACCGACCCCCAACGTTAGGTAAATGTTTTTTTCTAATGTTGGTTAATTGTGGGTACATTATGCTTAGCTTACAAGTTTATTTCTTTATCTTTATAGTCTCACTTAAGTTTTATATCTAACCTCAATTTCTGTTTATTAATTTGACAAACTGACACTGATAATTTACTTATTAGGTACAACTCGGTTACAATATCTGTGGACCTCGCTGGAATGTCAAGCCCCCTCCCCGTTCTTTTGAAAAAGAATAAAAAAATAAAATAATAAAAGAAATAAAAGAGTAAAAGTATAATATATTTTATCTACTCTAATACTATAATACAAAGATTCTAAAACTGAAAACAAAATGCTTATGACAAACATTACGTACAGGCCAAAAATAATAAAAAAAAAGTTTCATTACGATACAGGTCTTGTATGGACACCTGTAACATAATATAACTTTTTTATCATAACGATACACCTATACAACCTCCAGCTGGACCAAGGAGGTTGAACCTCTACTTTAAAAAGGTTTCAATGAACGAGTCCTCGACGACCGACGCAACACGCATGCGCAATTGATGTTTGCACCTTGGCGCCAACATTTGACATTTAAATAAATTTGTTGTTATATTCAGCGTTTTATTTGCAATACTGTTTTACATATTATAGTATGAGAGTAGATAAAGTAGTGTATGACACTGTACATAACTTGGTCTTATAACACTCGTGTGATGCTATAAAAAAACTCGCCTACGGCTCGTTTTTTTAAAACACACTCATGTTATAAGAACCCTTATTATGCAACAGTATCATAAACTACTATTATTTATAGTTCATAATTATTATTGTTTACAATACTATCCCCATGATGCTTGTTTTGAGCACCGTACCTAAGCGCTGACGTGACGTCATCAGGTCCACAGATATTGTAACCGGGTTGTATAAACACCAATTTGCGCTCTGTTGCATGTTGCACTGTTACTTTCTATTTTTTGTTATTGTTATGTCCCATCAGGGAAGGCAAAGTGTACTTAGCCCGTACAGCCCAGTCGGCCACGCTGGTTGTGAGTGCTTACGCTTCTTTATTTTTTCAGTTGTATTTGTTGTGTGTTTACTGTGCTTTGTTGGCCCACTCAACTGGCGGATGAAGCAAACTTATATGTATAGTTTTGATATTGTTAATTTAATTTTTTTTTTTTATTTTTTTTTTTTTATTTTATATATATTTTCTTTATTTCGTTATTTTATTTGTAATGTCTAGCACTGAAGTAGATAGTGATGACGATAATTTCCCATTGTTATCATATACCAGGAGCAGTAGTAACGATAGTTTCGTCAGTTTGCCTTCTCTTTAAGATAATCTCAATAACAAATTTTCTGATGTACCCAAAAACTTTAATGCAGTTCCCAACTGCGCCCGAAGTATTCCGGCTAGAGATGTGCCCACTAGTCGGTAAAGCCGACTATCCGGCCACTATCGTAGTCGGCGACTATTCGGCAAAGAACGCTGACTATCCGGCTTTTTACTTTATGTGTTTTTATTAATAAAATGTATGTAGGGGCGAATTATATTAAATAAAAACCTTGTTTGTTTATTAATATTTTTATTTTATAATCAGGCTCACACATTTTGATTAATTTGGTAATCAGTTTCTAAAATAACGTGCTTGTCAGGAAAACATATCTATGACATTTATCAAACAAAATTAATATCTTAATTAATTAAAAAAAAAAACAATAAAATATCACCTTATCTTAAATAAACCTTAATAATTATTTATTCTTATTTAAATATAGGAGAAGGTTTTTTTTGCTGCGAAACAAAGTGATATTAAAGCAATATTACATGTTTGTATATGATGTATAGTAAAAATATACCTAAACATTGTGTTTGTCCACGTGTTATTAATGACTGAAATTGCGGCTGCACTTATCACTCCTCTTCGTATTTCAGATTTAGTCTTTTCGTAAATTTGAGGAACGATGTTCTCTGTGAAATACTTTCTGCCCGGTATGTTATATTGTGGTTTAATTTTTGCATCAAGTTCCTAAAGCGAGTATTTTCAACAATTGACAACGGCTGGTTGTCAGTGCTATTATCTCACCTATAGCCAATACTGATGTTTCTTGATCTTGAGTCTTTACGTGACCATTGTACAGCAGCACTATCTTAAATCTTAAATATTTTGTTGACTTTTCTGACATAAACTGACCTTTGATGACACTGAAGTTGACGGAGTAGGCACTGTTGTAGGTAGTCCTTCTGCCTGGAATTGCGACTGTTAAATTGTTAAAAAAAATCTACACGAGTCTTTATTTTTGACATTATGAAATTTTGATTGAGATCTTTCACTTTCACTCAAAAATATTTTTTTATACAAAAGCACCGCTCTGACTGGTACAAAATCAAAAATCAAGAAACAATGCGAAGTAAACTAAACAGCTGTAAACGAAGCGTCACAGAATCCCCCGCAACCGTAATCAGCTTGGCCGACTAGTCGGCCTATTAGTCGACCACTATACAACCGACTAATCGGGTAGTCGGCTAGTCGACTAAAGTCATAATCGGCACATCTCTAATTCCGGCTCACTTCTTGGATATGCTGGCGACATTGACCACCAAAGTCTACATGCTGTTTTAGTCTCCGAATCCTGGCTTAAACCGTGTTTGCCCTCTTGTATTTATACTTTGCCCGGCTTCAAACTCATACGCAGCGAGCGTATTGGATCCCGAGGCGGTGGAGTTGCTATATATTTAAGAAATCATATCCCATACTGTGATTAATTCCTTGTCTCAGCCTCCTTCACCTACGGTCGCCAGCCGTAGGTGAGGGAGGCGTTTGTTTGTCGAGATAGTCCTGTCAAACACCAAAGTCTTACTCGGAATCTATTACAGCCCTTCCTGTTAATTTCTTCAATTCTTTTGAAACTCTCTTAGACGATCTTGTCCCGTCTTACAGTCATTCCATAATAATGGGTGATTTCAATACTTGTCTTTTGAAAAACGATCCGTTTTACCTCTCTTCAACCCGTCGTCGGATCGTGTAATTTGCACATTCTCCCTCTCAATGCCACCCATCATTTTCAAATGCTACTCCTTCATTACTAGATCTACTAATAGTCTCTTCCCCTCCAGCATGCTGTGAAACACGGCCAAGGTCCAGCTGAAGCCTTTTCATATCATGATTTAATTTTCTTATCCTACAAAATTCGTACCTCTAGAGCCAAACCTAAAGGTTTTTCTTGAGCGAAATTTTGGTGGTATGGACCAAGAAGCATTTCTACTTGGCGCTCACAGTATTGATTGGTCACCGGTGACTAATGCCATGTCTGTGGATGATCAAGTTCAACAACCTGATTATTGGGCTTTATGACAGGCATGCTCCTTTTCGTCCCATAAAGCTGAAACACCAACCTGCACCTTGGCTCACCGAGGATATCAAAGCTCTAATAAATATTTATTTAAGAAATTAAAATTCTTCGAGAGGTTAGGTAGGTACGAGGCGCGTTCTGTTCGGGTTCTTCTCTCATATTACCGTCACCGGATCGTAGCATTCAGGGGTAGTTTTCGCTTCCAGGCCATCAAGTGCTGGAATGATTTGCCGCCTCCGCTGAGAGATTTGTCTAGCGTGTTCATCCTCAGAAAAAAAAGTTGGTGTCGCCTAATGGAACCACGGTGTTTTCTTTCCATAATATAACTACCATAAAATAACTTAAACTAACTACTCTAATTTAAGTCATATTGTCTTATTTACATTAATATTATTTCTTACTGACCTTATTTTTTTTTTACTTTTTTTTCACATTCTGCATCTATAATTTAATTATAATTATTATCTAATTTTCTTGACCAAATTATATTATATTTATTATTACTATTTTATTTCCTTTTTTTTTCTAACTCCACTCTCTTTGACAATTTAACTGAACACATATGACACTGACTTTCATTGTTTCATTGCACTTGCACCCTCATCAGCCAGGGTGATGGCTGAAAATCGGTGCTTCACCTAATCGCGAATTCGTTTTTTGCATCGAGGCTTGACCCTATTCCTGCTGCTGCACAGATACCTGCCAATGTTGGTTGTGTCATGAAGTTATTTATTTTATTTTGTTATTTTCTTTGACTATTTAATGGTAATGTATAATGTGTGTACTACCGGAATAAACGTATTTATCTTATCTTATCTAATGCAGAAAAAAGCTCTCTCTAAAAGCAAATATAAACGCAGTCCGACAGATTACAATAAAGAGAAATATGTAAGGGGTCGTAACCACTGCAACATGGTGTGTGCACACATTCACGCTTCCGTCGAAAATAAAGATGCTCTAAAGATAGTTCCTGCTATGGAAATTCCTCATTTCACTTGGATCTTGACCTTGGATATTAACTCCATCTCCCATAATCTTTCTTCTTCCTACCACCTATATGCAGTCAACCTACAAATCTATTCTCAAGCTCCTCTCGCTCAACTAGTTGATGCGGTGCTAGCGACTAATAATGACTTACGTCGAGTAGAGTGGAGCAAGTCATTTGGTCTCGAGGTGAACCCCTCGAAGACAAATTCTATTATAATAGGTTCCTCTAGAATGATTGCAAAAGTGAACTGGCTGTCACTTCCCTGCGTTAATGTTGCTGGTACTGATATCCCTACAGCGTATCGGTGAAAAATTTAGGATTAATATTTGACAACTGCTTGAGTTGGGGTCTGCAGTTGCAAGCCGTCTGTCGCAAATTATATGCTTCGGCTTGTTCGATGAAAAGGCTTCGCAATTTCTTACCTACTACCACCAAAGTTGCTCTAGCGCAATCTCTCTTGCTTCCGATTCTCGATTATGCCGACGCCTGCTATCTTAATCTCACAGAGGAACAGCTGAATAAACTCAAGCGACTTCAAAACTTTTGTATTCGTTTCATATTTGGCCTACGCAAATATGATCATGTTTCTCAATTTTTCTCTCAGCTCAACTGGCTCCCTATTCGCCTTCGCCGGAATACTCACATTCTAAGTCTTCTTTACAAAGTTTTGTTCAATTCTTTGTCCCCGCGCTATCTAAAAGAATGTTTTAATTATCTTCATAGTTCTACCACACTATCCCTGAGGTCATCAGAAAATCTGGCGCTCAGATTTCCCACTCACAGTACGACCTTTTATAGCCGTTCCTTTGCGGTCCAGGCTGTTTGACTTTGGAATACTGTTCCAGTTTCCATAAGACGAGCATAATCTATTTCTATTTTTAAGACTCACTATCTCTCACAATAGCTGAGCAGAGCAGTTACTCTCTATCAACTAGAAATTTATGTTTATTGATATGTAATACTGTTTGTGTATGTATATTATATACAATGAACATATTAATATTAATGTTTATAGTATGTATATACTATTATCTGAGACTATTATGCACGTTTATTTATATTTAAGTTTACGTTCGTTATTGTTTTAATTTATTAGTATATCTCCTTAAATATTTCTTTTTTTTCTTTTTTTTTACACCGCCTATCTAGCTTCCTTATTATCCTCTCCATCTTAAGGTTGTCTGGAAGAGATCGCTCTTAGCCATAAGACCGCCGACTGTTACACGTTAGTTTTAAGCAATTATCTGTGTTTGTTTATCGCTTTGGTTTTGTGGTGTAATCAATAAAGTGTTTTTTTATTGTATTGTATTGTATATCGAAAGGAGTTGTAGGTAGTGGTGTCCCGATTTGCGCGGGACGTCCCGATTTTCAGTGGTCTGGGGAATATGTCCCGATAAATGAAATAATTTAAAAAAAGGTTTTTTTGTCATTTTAACCACTTTCTCTCCAGGATGATTTATATACTTAAACGTCAATAGTTAACATTATTAAAAATCTAAAAATTGATACGTTTTTTTGACATGGATCAACTTTATGAAGAAGTTTGTAAAATCAAAAACTTAACGCCGCTAAAAAATGGCACAAAATTTTTGAAGACAATGAAGACTTAGTAAATCTCCAAAAAATATTTTCTTTTTATGGCTTGAATATCAGTATCAAACGCAGAAACAGAAAGGGTATTTTCCCAGGCTAACTTAATTTAATTTAGGTCTGAGAGGCGAAACCGTTTGACACTCGAGCATGTGAAAGCAGAAATTCAATTTAAAACCAAGTTTAATATGACTTGCAATGAATTTTATAACTATGTTTTAAAAAACAAGGTCATTCTAAAGGCGGCAAAGTTCAATGAAAAATATAATTTTAATAATTTTTTTTAATTTTTTTTATTAAAAATTATATTTTTTCATTATATAATTTTAATAAAAAATAAATAATTTAAATAAATACTTACTTTATTCTGAAGTGCGTCAATTACACTTAAAGCACGATTTTATTTTATAATTTCTACTAGTCCAGCAAGACTGATTACTTGTTATGTAAGATTAAATACATATTTAATTTAGGTAATATAATACTATACTTGCACTATTAGTTTAAAACGCAAGAAATTAAACCCTGATTTAAAAGCACCTTGTTTTTTGTTTACTGTCCCGATCTGCAACCCTAAATCTCGATTTTTTTGACTTCATGTACCGATTAAAAACAAATCGGATCTGGCAACACTATTGTAGGTGAGGTAAGTTTAAGTGAAGATTCTCGAGTGCCGTAGTGTATTAAGTTCTGAGAGAAGTGGGCACTAAAATACTCGTTATTGGGCGATTAACTTCTAAGCCAAACTTCTTATTTAAAATATAAATTAGTTTAATAGTAGTAGTAGTAGAAAAAATCGACTCGGCTCAATTAAATTCTCAGTCGGGAAACGAAACTGCAACCTTTGGAAGTCTGGTTCGATGCTCTCCCAATTGTGCTACTGAGCTTTGTAAACACCCGTCAAAATTTTGCTAGTATCTTTATAGTTTTACGATGTAGGCCAGTGTTGTCTCGTCAATGAGAGAAGCATCCTCTCGTATTCGAAAGAAACGTTATAACAAATGTTTAGACAAACAAAAACAGTGATTATGTTTTATAATTTTTATATATTTTTTGCATTTAAAGTTATATAAAAGTTATATCTTCCAAGATAAATTATAGGCAGGCCGCCTGAGAATTTACTTGTGAGCAGAGTCGATTTTTGAAGCGAAGCTTCTATTCAAATGTTTGGTCTACTCGCATATAGACGCTCGCCGCGCGGCCTCTATTCGAGTCTAGCGATAGATTTCGCCGTTACACAAGAACGTTAGATTTCGCCGTTACACAAGAACGTCAGATTTCGCCGTTACACAGGAGCGTTCTGAACACTGTTTTTCATTTCGGTTTTAAAAGTCAAACAGAAAGAAACTGTAACACTTTGCATCTGTTTTAGAAAATACCTGTTCATAAGTGTTACCTAATATCTGTTACATTCAATAAGGTTCACATTGGCTTAACTATGCAACAGCTCATTAATAATTTGGGTACTTTGAAATGCCTATGTTGGTGTACTGTGTGTACACATAGATAGTTAAACGTAAAACAGTTTCTAACAGATTGGTAACAGAAAACATTATATATCTGTTACACTTTTATAAGTGTTCGACGCAAAAACACCCAAATAAGTGATACAGGAATAATTCTGTAACAGATTCAATGTGTAACCCTTATGAAAGTGTATCCTTATAAAGGTGTTTTTGAATCCCTGGTACCGTCCCACGATATACATAGGAGCCAGTTAACTCCTCACCTCAGAGTGCGTGGCGTTCTGTCTCGCTTTCACTCATGTCAGTGTGCGTGGCTGACGTGGCTTTCTATCTCTTTTTCGCTTTATACTTTCTACATTCGCTTTTTTCGGGCGACTCTAAACGGCACTGTTATTTCTAGTATTTTTCGATTAAAATAATTTATGTTATAAGATAGCATTGAAAAATGCATAAAATATATAAAAGTTCTTATTTATAAGTTGATTCGGAAACTTTAAAATGAACTGGCAGGAGCTAGTGTTGGGGGCAGAGGGACAGGCGAGGCTGCTGATGTCCCAGAAGTTCGTGCAGTTGTCTTCGCTGGAGGAACTATGTGCTCAGCCCGAGCCAAATTAGCCGCTGGTCACGCCCGCCGACTTGGCCGGTCTGGGTCATGGTCTCAATCCAGGTACAGCTCTTCGCCATGCTCAACCAAACTGAAATAAAAAATTATTACAACAACTTTTTTACGGATTTTGCGCATAATTTATTCTATATGTAATCCTGATGTTTAGACGCCTTTATAGGAGCCATGATCACAGGATGACTAAGGGAATGGATAAATTGAATACCTTCACAATATTTTAATATCATGCCGTGCTTTTTTCCTCTCTCCTGCGCTCGCACTATTTTAAATATAGCGTCGATTCATGCCGCCATCACCACAGACCAGTATACTGATGTGTGTTTTTAATAATTTTGCATGCTGTATGTTCAGCGAAACATGTTGGTAAAAATTATGATAAAGGCAACTTTGAAACCATGTTTCTAGCAAAATAAAATTATTCACACGTTTAAGTGGCAAAATAGAACGCCATCAACAATTTAGACATAAATGAAAATGAAAATTATTTTATTCAAATGCACTTAAAATAAGTTGTTTCGAATCGTTGAACATTTTTACCTACCACCCATTCAGTCTATTAACTGACAAGCAGAAGTAACGACGTTTACAATATAATACGTTGTCACCATACATAATCCACAAAATAGAAATAAAAAAAAAACAAAATAATTTTGTTATGACAATACTAACAGTGTTATGGTATCATTATTTCGTTGATTAGAATTAGTCAACAAGTATCTGTATTTACTTAAAGTAAGTATCCCTGAACATTGCAATAACATACAGGGAATAAACGACAAATTTAAGAAAGCAACAAGATGTATGTTTAGTATTCAATGATACTGAAGGTTAAAGCAGACCCATTTCCCAAGGCTGCACCCGTTCACCAATATGTATCATGTCGAAACGACACATATTGCTTCCATGCACCGCGACCTTTGAACATGAGCTTATTTTTCACATACGTTTTAAATTTATGATAAAGCAAATCAACTTTACTTTGTGGACCTTTATTAAACAGTGCTTTACCTTTCCCCAAGAATGAGCCTCCTGCCTTTTGAAGTCTAAAACTTGCAAACGGCAATTCTTTTTTTATTTCTGGTGTTAAAGCAATGTACGTCGCTATGTTTGACAAAAGTATTGTAATGTTTTCGTACATAGATTATATTCTCAAAAATGTACTGTTATATTAAAAATAATGTATGATTATTAAAAAGTTATGGTTTCTTAAACAATAAACAATCTTTCGGTTAGTGTTTAAAAAAACTTTAACTCAAACAGTGAAATGATAAAGCCATTAGTTTCAATTTTATTTATTTGATATGTGACCAATTTTATTAAATTTTACTTATTTCATTCGTGCCAATTTTATTGAATTTTATTAAATTTAAAATAATGTAAAAATATCACAATAATTAACATTCACATGTCCGATGATGGCAAGACGGATGGACCAATTTACAAATTTTAATCTAGTTTCATTGTATTCCAATAATTTCATTTCATTTCTAAGCAATAAGTCCATTTATTGTAGCACCCCTTGTCCTTTATTTTTAAGCTACATATATATACTAGCTGACCCAGCCACGCGTTGCTGTGTTATGAATTAAAATAAAACCTATCCTATCTTTCAAGTTTGATTAAATAACAGATAGTTACGACGTTTGATCAAAATCGGTTAAGTAGTTTAGGAGTCCATCGCGGACAAACAACGTGACACGTAATTTATATATATAAGGATATACAAGATCATTTTAAAAACACCATCCAAATTTATATATTATACTAGCTTTCCGCCCGCGGCTTTGCCCGCGTGGAATTCGGTTATATTGCGGTATAAAGCACAACTAAAAGAAAACTTCTCATTCCCACGGAAAAATCTAAAAAGCGCGATGTAACGCTGGATACAAAATTCATATAATTCATTCCACTTCTTACGTATCCTAAAAAAACACTTCGTTATCACGTTTTAAAAAACACCCAGCGCCATCTTTCGCATACCTCTAGAACTAAATAGCGTAAGCTATCATTCCACTTCTTGCGTATTTTAAAAAACACATCGTTACCATGTTTTAAAAACACCCAGCGCCATCTATCGCACACCTCAAGAACTAAATAGCGTAAGCTATCATTCCACTTCTTATGTATTTTAAAAAACACATCGTTACCATGTTATAAAAAACCCCCAGCGCCATCTATCGCATACCTCAAGAACTAAATAACGTAACTAATACTTAAACCAATTAGTAATTCGTTGACTTTAGTGATTTCAGGATAAGTAGATGTAAAAAAACAATTTAGACGATAAAACAAATTGTACGTCATCCCTCGAGTATTCCTCATTTTCGAGGATTCATTTTCGTATCATTTAGGTTCTAAATTTACATGTTCATATTCGTTTGCAACATATAAGTAGATGTAAAACAACAGTTTAGACGATAAAACAAATTGTACGTCATCCCTCGGGAATTCCTCATTTTCGGGGATTCATTATCGTATCATTTAGCTTCTAAATTTACATGTTTATATTCGTTTGCAATATTTTACCTTGTTTTAAACGACACACAGCGCCATCTACAATCCATACATCAAGCAAACAATATTTTTATTTTTCCTAGGGGAATATCAATTTTTTCCAGGATAAAAAGTACCCTATTATTTAATCCGGACTTTTATCTTTACGTCTGCAAAATTTCAAAGCAATCGGTTCAGTAGTTACGGCGTGAAAGCGGAACAAACAAACAAACAAACTCACTTTCTGATTTATAATATTAGTAAGGATTCTTTGAAGAAAGTAAAGAAACAAGATTTTTTTCTTTTAAAATCATCCAGTACTAAAATATTAATTTAAGGCTATACAAAGTTATCCGAGGAAAACTACCGATTGCTGTCACAATCACGCTACGCACGGTGTTGTATTTGGCAGCCAGACATATTCCTAGTGTTTGGCAGAAAGCGCTGCGAGCGCTTGTAAGAAAAAAGGTGATCGCTGAGCCATAATAAGCAAAATGGCGGATTGTGTCAGCGCAACTGAAGTTAACAAAGGTGTCCTGGCCGAAAACTGTAGTTTTTTATTCAGCGCTGGTAAGCGCTCGCAAGGGCTTTTTTCTGCCAAACACAAGGATTGATTGTTGTTTTTTTTGTCAATGTGTAATAGTTTTTTAGCTTTACAAAACCTTTCTTATATTTACACAAATTAGCCCAGCCCAAAGTAAATACTATAAGGCTTGTGTTATGGATACTAGAGTAGCAGATACACATAAAAATATGATACATAAAGATGCAATATTTATAGAGAGATATATATATATATATATATATATATATATATATATATATAAACACCCATGACTCGGGTACAAATGCTCGTATTCATCACACAAACCATGCTCACACATGCTCATACAAAAAGCATGATCGTTAATGTTGCACCAAACAGTCGTCTGAAACTTTTATTACATACATACCTGATCTCACGTAACAAAATGAAACGCATTAATTTTTTTTTATTCACATTTAAACGGCAGAAGAAAACTTAGATCAAACGCAAGCAATGGCGTTTTATTTTTTTGATTCGGGATATGGGACAGTTTACACAATTACATAGTAAAATCTAGTTTAGTTCATTGCAAAACACACAGTTATCTAAATGTTATTTTGACCGTATTACTCGGTAAAAAATAGACTTTTGTTTGGTACCAAACCAGTTAATTTGAGAAATATTGGGTAGAAATTTAACATGAGCTGAAACAATCATATTCAACATAACCAAGCATAAAATTGGCAAACATAAAAATAATTATTATAATTCTTACATTCACACCAAGTAGCCTAGCCTAAAGTAGGTAAGTAGGTACTGCAAGGCTTTTGTTATGGATACTAGTAACGGATAGATAATAAGTAATATTTGTAGTTATATATATAAATATCTATGACTCAGGTACAAATGCTCGCTACAAGTTATATTTGTGATAATGAAGATGAGCTTGCTCGTGAATAATTTACGGCGTATTGTTGTTGGTTCGTTGTTAAAGATCCTTAAGAGTAGTAAATAGATCTTGTCAATCTTGACTCGAAGGAGGAGGGTGAAGAGCTCAATGGCACAGAGGTTGGCAAATTTGGCCTATAATTGCACAGGTTAAGTAATAATCACAATGACCGGTTACCAGATGGGTGACCATTAATTAACTATCTTGAACTTATTTCCACGTTAAGGTCCTCCTTAACCGGTTACCAGATGGGTGACCATTAATTAACTATCTTGAACTTATTTCCACGTTAAGGAGGACCTTAACGTGGAAATAATATCAAGTTGCCTCCACTTGCGATGTGGATTATGGCCCATTACACCCCTTGGTCTTTTTAACCAAAGAGAAGCCCTGTACCCTTTCATTGGGGTCATTAATAGTCTAATGATGATGACAATGAAACTTCAGGCGGAATGTTCACTTCACTTTACAGAAACCTTTAATTATTTTTATTTATTTCATAACGGTCACTGCGATTTGTAGAGTATGGCAAAAGAATCTTTATTAAGATACTTAGAAACTCAGTTGAAGTTGCAAGGAAATCAATATATTGCTCCAGCCATTATCAATATATTGAGCTTCTCTTTGTTGCTTTATAAACTTTCCCCACAGATGAAAAATCTGAAGGATAATAATAGGCTGTTACCTACCAAACCTCATGATCTTATAATGACAGATTCAGCCGGGAACTTCTTAATGCACCTTCCAAAATGCAAAGGAGCTCGAAATAGCTGAAACCGTTTGCACCGGCCACACGAAGTTGGCCCTTGCGCTGCTTAATTTCCACTATCTACTGTGCTACTGTCCAAACACCATCCTAAAATGTTCCAGCTTCACTATTTAAAATTATAAAGCTTTAACTCCATTACAACAATTTTAACATGTCATAACTTATAACTGTCTAACTCGATCTAATACATCTATTCTATACATATTACATATTATTAGAAAGTAACTCTTCAAGCAGGCGTTCTTTTTGTGTAGCTTTGAATTTAGTTGTCTTAGTAATCAGTCCGTTCTCGTCTTAATTACGTGTAACAAGCTAGGAGAGTCATACTTCCAAATCGTTAGCCCAATGATGAAAAACCTTGCCCACATATCTTTTTAATTGTAACCTGTTACACATAGGTAACCTATTTACACTTTTCGACTAAATTGATTGAAACCTAAGAATTAAATAAAATAATAAATTAAATTAATCTAATGTCTTCTTGTCTTGTCTTCAATCTAGAAAAGTAAATAGGTACCTAAACGTAATTTATGACAGTACTATGATTTAGCATTTGATACAGAATTTTTCAGACCGCTTACGATGCGATAACTATAATACATATAATAGGTGCCTACATACATAGGAATTTTAGATGTACGCTTATAATATTCGATATTATAAGATAGTTTAGAAACAAAGAAAATTTAAGTTACATTACAAAACATTTCATAGTTCTCATTTGGTATTTTCTTTATGTGCCTCTGGAAAGTCGATATTAGGTATCTTTTCTGTAAATACTGAAATGAAAAAGCATTTCCCAGTAAGATTTTCTTTCCCCCGTAAACTCAATATGGCGTCAGTTGACTGTGACAAATAGTTCTCATTACTCGTGCACGGGCTTGTTAAACAATTGTGCGGTCAACAATCTCATTACTGTCCGTAACGATGCAATTTCACTTGATAATTAGGTTATAGGGGAGACGACAAGCGTTATTCGTGGACTACTAGCTACTGTTAAGTATATCGTATTTAAAAGTACCTACGCTTGAACCAGATGGTGGTTGAACGCAGTAGATATTATGTTGATAAAGTACATAGTGGTGTCATTTGCACCATAAATGACGCTGGTCAATATTGCTGGTGGACACTAAGGGAAAATTATCACTCTTGTTTATTACAAAGTAATTATGATGATGAAGCAATCCGAGGTGCCGTAAGTATCTAATACAAAATTATTTTATAAAATAATGAGATGCAGAGACTTCAATACCTAAGTGGCGCAAAATTTTGATATTATTTATTCCTAAAACCACAATTACCTACCCAATTTTTACTTCTTGACTTAGTAGGTTTTTAATAAATCCTACTTAGTCATATAGTCAAATTAAAGTCTTAGCTTTCACCAATAGCGTTATGCTCCGTTTCTTCATTCATAATTGAAACATACTTTTGTACGTTTCGGATAGTTTTGCTATCGAAACTTAAGCGAGCTACGTTTAAGTATTCATTAAGTATTTCTTCGGATCGTGAGAGCAAATAGGCACTAACAATTTGAATACTCGATGTTATTGTACAGGTTAGGAGGAGGTTGAGGCCCGTTCCATGTGTAACAACATGGAAAGGTACTTAAATTCTACAACGCGCGTACCCTATTTAGCTAAGGGTGCGCATTTTGTTCTAAAAATAAAGAATTTCGGTTTTTAGGTAAGCAGGTAGGTACGCACACATTAATCACGATAACCGCAAATTATGTCTATTGCTTCTACATTGCAAGTATACTAAATAATAATATTGCTCTTACCTATCATAAAAGTTTAAAAAAGAGTAGAGAAATATGAAGAAAGAAAGTCATTTAAATTTAGGATTTTAAAAAATGCGAATCTTCTCCTGTTCAGTTAATTCAGAACAAAATCATGATAAGCCTTAACTAATACATTTTTTATTAAATTAAATGTACGAGGCGTGTTTTTTAAGTAAGTACCGTTTTGAAATTAAAAAAAGACGTGCTAAGATATCTCAATAATTTTATTTTTACATGAAAGCCTGTACCTTTATCTACTTTACTACATAATTTTCGTCAATATTGAGGCACTTGTCATAACGTTGTACCAGTTTTTGAATGCCCTCCTCAAAGAAGTCTGCCGCCGAAGGAGTATTGCTTGTGGAATTTCTGCCTCCTAATGAAACAATTAATGCAGCAGCTTATTGTAAGACATTGCACAATCTGCGCCGTTCAATCGAAAACAAAAGACGTGGCAATTTGAGCAAGGGGATCGTTTTGCTGCATGATAATGTCCTTCCACATGTGGCTAATCAGACCAAAGATCTCATCACATCTTTTCGATGGGAAAGTCTAGATCATCCTCCGTACAGCCCTGATCTGGCGCCCAGTGTCTACCATCTGTTCCTGCACTTGAAGAAACACCTTGGCGGTCAGAGTCTTCAAGACGATGACGAAGTCAAAACATTTGTGTTGCAGTTTTTAAAAAGTCAGGCGGCAAACTTCTATGAGGAGGGCATTCAAAAACCGGTACAACGTTATGACAAGTGCCTCAATATTGCCGGAAATTATGTAGTAAAGTAGATTAAGGTACAGGCTTTCATGTAAAAATAAAATTATTGAGATATCATAGCACGTTCTTTTTTAATTTCAAAACGGTACTTACTTAAAAAACATGCCTCGTATTTGTATAAAATACTCAGTTGGTGATTATAATATTGTATCAATTAATAAAAAGCTGAGTATATTATCATTAAACTATTTAAACTTTGACTAAACGAATGTACATGTAATAAAATAATGGATATATTTCATCTTTACATTATAATATATCAAAGGTTATATAAAACCTTATCAGTCGCTGCTAATAACACCGATTTTGCGAACTTGTTGCTATTTAAACGTATTATTATTTCGCGGGCAGATAATAAAAACGAAAACAATACACTTATTTTTCACCTTTACTATACTCCAAAGACACGGACTTTGCATTCTTTCTCATTCTAGCGAGTATGACGCCGCACGCCCGGTATCTTCGCTTTTAAATTAAATAAATAATTCACACAATTTGAGAGCAATAAACTTGCGAGGTGTTCTCGAAATTCGCGCGGTCGTCCCTGAGGCACGATAACGGTTGCCAGCGCGCCTAAAATGTTACGCCTCTGTATAAAGTTTGCACGTGCATGGAGAGCTTTGTTTTGTTATGTTTACATAAAATACTACAGCTTTTATACATAACCTTAAATATAATTGCAATTGAATTCCTTCGTCAGTATAAACATTCATAAGCATTATCAGTGTATGGGATGAGCAGTAACATGATTCAAGCACTGAGATAACTGTATGAGGGTTCCAGTGCATGCGTTAGGGTGAACGGAGCAAACACGGACTGGTTTGATAGCCAGCAGGGTGTTAGGTCTGTGTAACTTCACCGTGACTGTTCAACCTGTTCATGGATAATTGTCTGAAGGATTTGAAAGAGAGCATGACAGGTTTAAGAATGGATAATTTACTCATCAAATGCCTTCTCTATGCTGATGCTCAAGTTATACTTGATCATCGACTGAGGGATTGCAGGAGATGGTGAACACTATGCATGGTGCACTAGACAGTAAAGGCATGAAAGTAAATGTAAGTAAGAAGAAACTAATGGTATTTGAAAAAGAAGAAAGTATGTCTGAATGTACATATTACGATAGGAAGAGAAAAAGTAGATCAAGTGGAAGAGTTGGTGTACCTTGGGTCAATGCTTACAAGGGATGGAAGATATGAAAGTGATATTGATAGAAGAATAAATGCAGGAAATCGAGTGAATGGGGCTTTGCATGCATTTATAAGGTGTCAAAAAGGCCCGAATGGCTATGCATAGATGCGTGTTTGTATCGACTATTGTATGGAAGTGAATCTTTGGTTTGACATAAGAAACAC
This sequence comes from Calamotropha paludella, assembly GCA_927399485.1. NCBI lineage: Eukaryota > Metazoa > Arthropoda > Insecta > Lepidoptera > Crambidae > Calamotropha > Calamotropha paludella. Next base: position 21,729,198 of record OV656803.1, on the reverse strand, counting down.
GAATTTATGATTAATGCAGTGGAAATAAAAGCTTTGAGAAGTATAGCTGGAGTGAATTTGATGGATGAAATAAGAAATAGTGATAAGAAAGTGGTGTGGCGTGGAAGAAGATAGAAAAAAGGGTGCTTAGATGGGGTGGACATGTAGAGAGGATGGACGAAAGGAGATTAACAAGACAAATATATGAGGCAAATGTGTATGGGCAAGTCGGTAACGGCACAGCAAGGCGAACTTTCAGACCAAATAGAGGATGTCCTGAAAAAGGCTAGGTCAAAAGTGCCTTTAGCCGACGAGGTTGTATGAAAAGGTTGATGAGAGTTGAAGAAGCAGAGATGTATTGCAGGATCGTGGTAAGTGGAATCTGCCTACACCTGCGGGAAAAAGGCGTGATTTTTTGTATGTAAAATACACTCAGACTCACTCCAACTGCTTATATTATATTACAAGTCTAACTAATGCAGAATAGCCCCGCTTCACTCAAGTAATTGCGATAACGATCACATAAATAAAACACTCGAATAAATAATAAATAAATTGTTAAAACTTTTATTTTTACTTATAATAAGCACATAAATGTAAATATATCATAAGTCGACCGCATTAATATACCTATATCAACTTACTTAAAAGCTTCGAAATTTCATAAAAATATATTTATATAAACAAAAAAAAAGATTAATCGCATTATAGAAGCAGAAGTATATACATAATATATAAATACTTATTTATATATTATGTATGATATATTAAAAATTAACATCTTACCTACAGAAGTAAAATAATGAGTTGAATTATAATATATTCAATAATTTTTATTTTATGAAAACTAATCTGAACCAATTTTTGAAATGGATTATCTATACTTTTTTCGATTCTATAATTTTGTCATTTCAAAAATTTTGCCGCCTTTCAAATTATGCCGTCCTAGGCCCGGACCTCACGGGCCTAATCGTAAATCCATCACTGATATTTTTTGGTCATTTTTTATAAGGTTATGTTCTTACCTATTGATTATTTAGAGAGTGATATTATTCTAAACCATAGTACTCGTAGATAGCATAAACATCTATTAAAAGTACATTCCTAGCTATACTTACATAGGATTTTTGTTTAACTATAAAGATCTTATAATGAAACTATATATAAAATATTTTAATTTTATGATTTGCTGAACCATATGGCCTATGCTTTACGGTTTCAGTAAAAGCGTGGGATTTTACGGAAACCTCCTCATGGACTTCTTGACAGAGCGCGAAAAGACACCTTCCACTGTTTTGTTTCACTTGCCAACACTCATGCATATTCAGAAACACTCAGTGGTTAATAACCCACCATTATTTCACACTAATATCAACCACAACACACATTTGAACAAGAAAACTAAAAAGAGAGTCTTTCTTTTTTGGCGTCATAGTCCGGAATAAGGTATTTTAGGCTGATGAAATAATTAAACGCATAAGCAATAGCAAGAAATATATATTTTTGCTCTTGTTTCTACTCTATTTATTTAAAACAGACAAACTCAGAAAGCAGCGTGTTGCTGATAACCTTGTATACATTTTATATTTAAAACTGAATATCGAGAAATGTTTACATAATTTAAAGCTACAAAACGCATCAAAACAAAAAATTGCCAGATAAAAGAGATTTATTGACAGTAATGTACAAATGTGTTTGAATTTTTTTTCTATTAAAAGTGTAAGTAAAATGTAGGTGCCCACCTACATTTTACTTACTGTTTTGCGGTATCTTTGATTTTTAGACCTGTTGACATGTTTAGCCTCAGTTATAAGAAAGAATTCTTTCTTTCTTATAACTGAGGATCCTTTGATATTTTTGTTTGATGTGTTGTTGTCTGTACTATTGGCCAGATAATGCCGCTACATATTAAATATTGAATTAGTGAAACGTTGGTCTCAAAAAGTTAGTTTGTCCATATTTTTTAGTAATAATGGATAGTTCTATATGTTTGCAGTCTATAATTGCGTTTTTTATGCATAAACAGCCACAAAATTATATTTGGCGACAGCGTTTTTCTGTTCTGAAATTGTGGGGTAGTTTTTAAAAGAGTTGAGATGCGAGACCTTTTTATCTTTTAAATAAATTTATTACAAATTGAATAAATTCGTATTGTGTTCAATTCAGATGAGTCTCACCTCTGGCTGGTTAGCGCCATCGATGTTTATGCTACGAAGAAGGAAAGCAGAATTGTTGCGCGTCACAATCTCACGCATACGAAGCACGTTTTCGCGACAAGTGACTACGAAACTTATAGGCAGAAGGTCTACTTTGCGGAGAATAAAAGAAATATAGGTGGTAAGGATACGTTCAAACAAACTTAATATTGTACCAAAGTAAGCTATATCTAATAAATAAAATTCTCGTGTCACAGTGTTTGTAAGAAAACTACTCCGAAACGGCTTGACTGATTTTGATGAAATTTTGTGTGTATATTCAATAGGTCTGAGAATAGGACGTAAACTATTTTTCATACAACTAAGTGATAAGGGTGGTCCACTTCAAAATTTTTATTTTTTGGGCAAATCTTATATTTTTTTATGATTTAGCATTAAAAATACGTACAACACAAAATTTTCACTCTTATAGAACCAATCCTTATTTTTTAAAAGCGATATTAGTACTTTATTAATTTTCTACCCTTTCGGCGGTCGATAATTGATCGATTAGTTAGTCCCGCCAGGCGTCTACCGGTGTCTACATTAAAGCGAGCAAAGCCGCAGGTAAAAGCTAGTAATATATATTTTCCATACACTTAGGCCACCTAAGTTTGTCGTATTATATTGGTCACTTGTAATCACTTCAAATATTAATATATGAGTTAAATATAGGTAATCAGCATTGTTTTTTTTTGGTATTAGGGCATAAAGTTGCTTTTTTATACATACCCTTAATAGTTTTGTAATAAAACAAATTGGTTAAGGTCAATAGAAGATAGTATTTATGTTCTTCAAAGTGGTAAATAATATTTTTAATTCAATTGTTTGTTAAATATGAGCACAGTGTTTAGGATTGGTATTTCCTGTTTAAATATGTGTTTCTGAGTTTCTATTTTAAATAAACTTTTCTTACGTTACTAAACTTAATATGCATAAAAATATTTTGTAAAAATAGAAGAAAGTGATATTGTTGTTATTTTAAAATAACACAATTAAGTTAATGCTTTTGTGACTTTTAAATAACGAACAGTGCCGCAATAGTCACAATACCGCAAAACAAAACTGAAGTTTCTCAACAATGTGGCCATCCACATAAATAGGTTAATAAATTAATTAAATTTTAATTTAGGTAACAATATTTTAACAATGTAAGCACACCCTTATGAATGAATAGCATTTTCGCAGTGTTTCTCTTATTAAGAATCACACCTTTTTTAGGGAGCTAAAACTAAAAGAGGAACGTTTTAAAGTTGTGAGTAAAACCATTTTAACTGGATCAATGATAAGTTTATCCGTATTTTAATATGCAATGCTCACATTTCACACAACGTTTCGTGCCATGTCTGTCAAGGAAACCGAAACATCCGAGATTAAATAGAATAATAAGATTAAATAAACAATAAACGAGGTACATCCGGTTGAGGTGTTTTTATTTAAATATATGATAGGCGTAGCAGAGTAAGAAATTTATTTACAATTATTAGGGGAAAAAGAAAATAAATTATTTAGACTAATTTTGGCATAGTCATCGGAATCTGAGTTACTTTAGCAAAAACTTGGGTAGAGTAAAATATGCTATACTAAATATGAAACATAGTTTTCACTACCTATTGGTATTCCGTGCCTATCATGCTGGTCAATGACTTTTGATATTTATTTTGGAAAAGTACTGACTTTTTTAAATTCCGATATATATTAATTGATTAATTAATTAGTTAGGTGGTGAATTTATGTTTTGAATTATTTGTCTATAAGGATACACTTTACAGCTGACTTGATAGGCAATAAGATGCGCTATTTCTGTGTACATCCTGTATTTAAAAGTCCATGAATACAAATGCCACCTGCGGCTATATCATCAGGGAGTCTTGACATAACTAAAATGCTGTGCTAAAGCAGGCTCAAGTAGACAACTTTCAGAGAAATGATCTTAATTTTATTTGTCTTGTTTAAACACTGCTATCGTATTCAGGTTTTTTTCACAGTCATAAATTTAAGGTTAAAGAATATATCAGTTGTATTACGTGTGCTATCGCTTGAGGGGTTAATAAAGTTGTTTTATATCTGTAACTTAATTTCGACGTCTGTTGGACCGACTAAAATAGAATAAAAATTATGATATATTTTATTAAGAGCTCCATAGACTTGGTGAAAATCCCAGAAAAGATGAGAAAACCTAAAGACGAACGCACCTGACAAGAGCGTTACAAAATCAGCTCTCTCAAGCAAACCTTCTGCCAATAAATATATCTAGCGTTCACGCTCGAAGTGGCTCAGCCGCACACGGCATGCAAGTTTGATGTGCCTTTGCCGATAGCTCACATCCTTATTCTTCGTTTTACAGTTTTATACCAACGCCAGCAACATACACTATTTGTCACTTTATTATATTTTATTGGCACGGTATCAGAGAAAGCACCCGGCAGACTCCTATATGGGTTCTTGGTATTTCATATCGCAATAGGTTACTATGAAAGGATGTAGATTCAATTTAAATCATTTACTTTTAGTATATATTGCCCACAAAATTAAGAACCACACAATATTTATTCTTTTTGTTGATGCCAATAGAGTGAGACTACAAATTAATTCATCACTACTCATCTATATATGTATAGTATTCGGTATGATTCAATTTACGACGTGGTTATAGATTTCGTGTACTCCATGTTTTTTTTTCTAAGACAAAATGCTTTGACAAATGAAAAAAGTAACTCATCGAAAACTACAAAGACTTTGTTATTATTGTATTTTAATATCCAGTCCCTATTATTTAACTATATTTGTAGGGCCGTTTATTAGCAATAAAGGCGTTAAGGGTCAATGGAAATCGTTAAACTAATTTATACCTTTAAAATGACTGAAATTTATGTAAAAGCCAGAAAAGATTATAAGCATTATTTTATTTAAAAGTGCAATCGAATATGATCTGTTGTTAAAAGGGTTGTATAATACAATTAACATAACAACGAATCCGCAAAATTAACAATGAAAATAATGCTACGTCTATTAATTCCCTTGGCAACTTATTAACAAGGGCGGTGCTCGTATTAAAATGATAAATGACTACAATCATCATTTCTTTTTGGCCAATTTAAGAAGACCTATAACCCTATAGTATGTTGGATGGTAAGGCTTAAGGGTTTGGGGTCTTCTTAAATTGGTGGGTTTACCCTAACGTGTTAAGTTTAACAAATTACAGTTTGAATGAGTGGAGGCCCAGAGCTGGGCATCCCTTGAAGAAGACGAATGGTTGCTTTGACCCCAGCTCCCAAACGTTTCCTCCTTGGCTCTAAAGTGACATTAACTAGATGGAGTTTAAAAACTTTTCAATGGTGTACTTTGTCATTGACGCTACTAAGTGACATCAATCACGTATTAAATTAAGGCTGACTTATCTAGATATTACGTGAAAACAGATACTTCTTTATTAGATTTCAAGTATGGTCTTTGTTTAATGTTGTTTAATTTATTATTAACTGATTCTTGCTCCTAAGGCACATTATCTTAGCTGTTTTTTTAAGAAACTATTGGCAATTCGTATAAGAAGGGGTGGCCCTTAAGAGATTAAGGCCCGGTAGGGATTGGCAGGTAATACTATCAAATTGTAAGACTCTTTAGTAATGTTTGTTGTTTGCTTTCTTTGCATAGAGGCCAAGGCCACAATTGGATAATAGCTGACATAAGTGTCGAAGACATTGGGGATTATTTAACATAAGTCAATAAAACAATAATGAATCAAAGTGCTTAAAGTGACTTACTTCCACCTACTTATAGTTTAAAAAAGTGCATATCGCTGAAAATTATCTCATCGTTTGACTTATTACCAGCTCAATAAATTTATTACCAGTTCGGAGATTTGGTGGCCCTTCCAATAAAAACTGGCTCTTATAAAGGAGAAGCCATCCCGTGATCACGGCTCTTGCAAAGCAGTCGAAACGTCAGGGTTAAGTCTCAATAAAAAAACAATAAACGCATTTTAAATTTGCGATGGGCGTGAAGTCTAGGATCTAAATTATAATTCAATTTTATATATATAACTAGTTACCCTGCCACGCGTTGCTGTGTTGTAAATTCAAATGAAACCTATCCTTTGTCCTTAGTAGGAATATATCCAGCAGAATTTAAAAAAAAAAACATCAAAGTCGGTTGAGTAGTTTCGGATTTCATCGCGGTCAAACAAACAGTGCGACAAGGATTTTATATATAAAAACTATATTTCAATTTTAGATTCAATTTTGTAGAGCCATTATTGTCAAGTGTTACAACTATTGACATATGCGATAATTTATAGAATCGTCGACATGTGATATTTCTGCTTGCTTCAATTTTACAACTACGAAACAATTTGCGTCCCATCACCAGTACTGAGTCTGTCTCCGCAGACCAGTTACAAAACTCTGTCAACTTCTACACGTTCTGGAACAGCATATAATAAAGACGGTCTCAGCGCGCAGAAAACATTGACTGTTCTAGAAGCTTATAAAGTTATATTATGAGTCAAGAGTTCTAGCAGCGAATCTTATGCTTGTTTAAATGTCGAATATTGAAAAATGTGTATAATTCGCATTGTTATTTTCGACATGTCTACCCACCCTAAAACCAGTTATCTAGAAGGGTGTTTTATGACATTAGTTATCACTTTAATTTTGATGTGTTTACATAGATAAGTACATCTTAATTAACTAAAACTTCATTAAAAAAGACATATACAAGCATCAGAATTAATAAGTTAAATTTCTAGGTTTGGTGACTCAATGTAATACTAATGTAAGTTATCATTAAAATTTATAACAATATCTACTTGAATTTTACCTGCTTAACATGATTTGTTTCATAGAAATTTGCCGTGCTCTTAGAGGGTTGTTGTTTGGACCTTTTATTCTTTAAGACCAAGACGTATATATAACAAGAAAGCAATAAAAGATTTTTGTTTTTTAATATGTATAGCAACAAGAGAAAAATAAAATGATATTATCAGGTGTAAGACGGGATTCAAACCCGTAGCCTAATGATATCCAGGCGATTGCTCTTTCAATTTGGCTACAAAGATTTTTTTTAGTCTTACTTAACTTGAATCATCAACGCCAGTTTTTCATATTATATATAAATAGGTACTTAAAAACATTTATATTTTGAAATCTATCGAACAATCTCATTCAATTTGTTGCTTTCTAATTAGACATAATTATAATACATAATAGATTTAGACCATCGTGAATTTGTGTTAACTTTTGACTTCTTTTCAACAATCTTATTGCCACCCTCACTATTATCAGTATCTACCTTGAGCTTCAAAAGGTAAAATGTTAAGATTATTTTAAATATTTACAGGGAATGAACTGCGCTTATTTAATTAGATCAATTTAAAACGATAAAGTAAATTTACCTTTTTATTAGACGCACAATGTTAATTAAATAAATAAAAATATGCATATCTACAGGCTTAAGTTGGAAAAATAAACAATGTTGTAAAATATGATATTTTTATAAGCTTTGCATTCTGATTGGTGTGAGACCTGTGCTCTGTGCCTTAATAAACGGCTTTTGATTTTTATATATTAGAATATAATGCTGCTTATAACATTGCTCAAGAATTGGGTTATCAAAGCAAAAAGATTTGAAGCGGGAAGAAAACCATAAGTTTACACTAAAGTTTAAGCTAAAAGGAAGAAAGAATTTAGAAGGTACCAGAAAAGTATTGAAAAGCTTTATGAAGTTGAAAATGTTATTTAGTTCTGTATGTAGGTACATATATTAAGTTTTAGTGTCTGCGCAATCGCTTTTCAAATTGAGTACCGAAACCTAGTCAGATCCGTAGAGACTACTTGTTCGAGTCCCGATTGACACGATTCCAAAGTTGAATCTTTTTGATAAAATTGCTTTAGATACTAAACTCTATCACTTACATGTTTAAATAAGTAAAAAAAAAATAGCTTTTATAATGTTTATACCATTTTAAGATTTTGACTATGACGATGTTAAAAACATTTTACTCTAACGGCAGTTAAATGTATAATTATTTGAGCATTGGATGTACATATATATCACAAATTATAACAAAAAGTAAAGTTTACAAGATAATTTTATTACAAGGTCACATAATTTCTGAAACGTTCAACTCTTCGAAACCACAGCCTTGATATATTTTGCATTTTTTTCAATTCTATCCCGTCACTTATTATGCTAACTTACATCATGCCCGTAATTCTTAAGCCAAATGAAAACTAGTGATTCTTGGTATTTATTGTTTAGTAAGGCTAATAAGATAAAATAATTACGATTATTGTACCGTCATGGCAGCAAATGCAATAATATCAGCATTTTTTCTAAAAATACCACGGACAGTGCTTAGCGGTGAGCCAGAACGGAAATTCAAAACTTGTTCTCCCAAAAGGGTTAGCATGATTAAAATTAAAATTAAATTAGGTTTTTCGGTTTAACCCTTTGTAGAACAGGGTAATTATCTGAGGGGTAGGATGATGTACATCGTATTCTAATTCGATAGCTCCTGAAATATTAACTGGTGATCTCAACCAAGCTGTTTCGCAACGTTTTTGATTGCAGTTTTGATGATAATTACTTTTGGGATAGGGGTGGGGACAAAAAGCTACAGCGTGCTTACGGTTTACCATAAATCTACCATTAATATAGATCACCATTATCATCCTAATTAATTTTAGTTAATTGGGCTTTTTTTCGCACTTAGCCTTTTGATTGGGCCAAAATCTTGGGTTTTATTTCTATTCCAGCCCTTCCATTTCATCCCAGAAGGTTAACAGCCTGTTCAGTGTGCTGTAGGCCTCCGGCAGTGATACTGAGGGATTGGAGAAGCTGTGCCAGTTGATCTTCCACGCTCCTGCATTCCATAAGGACGTCCTTTCTTCTGGCTCCATGTAGCCTCGGCACAGAGAGCTGTCAGTAACACCTATTCCTGTATATAGAATCTTGTATATTGTAAACAGATGCTTGTTTAAAGGGCAATGTCCAGTTTTCAAGCCCAAAACTTTGCGAATATTGTCCTTTTTTAGTTTAATAAGGTCGCGGGTCAACTTTTTTGATGCTTCCGGGATGCTTGTTGGCCTGCAACCTTCACTGGTTTTCCATTCTTTTAGATGATTTTCTTCTGTCTTACGGCGTAACCAAGTTTTGACTTGGCCTTAGGTATGGGCAGCAGTGATTCCGGTCCATATACTGTTATATTTAAGCCCCTTTTGGCTAGTTCATTCGCTGCGTCGTTGATAAGTGTGTTAGGTACTGTGGCTGAGGTTACAGAGTTTCTTTGTAGGGCTTGTGGGAGAGATACATTATTCGAGATGATTTTGATATCGTATTCTCTGACGTCTCTGGCTGCCGCTTTGGTAAAGCTTATGCACCGGCTTAAAAAATATTGTTTAGTTCACCGAGGGATTATGATAATTTGATATTTAGGTCGTTCGAGAAGACTCCGGCTCCAGTACCGTGTTTGCGGTTTTAGAGCCATCTGTGCATATTCTGACTTCATTGATGCCAGAACTATTTGTTGGATCTGCAGTGAGTCCAATATTGTACCTTTATCGAAGACATGTTGGCACAGTGTTCTATCTGTGGGTGCTTTGAGAAGAGATATTTCCTTTAGAATTCCCTGCAGAACTGTCGAGCGTCTTCTTTCTATGCTTCGTTTCCATAAGCCATTTGCTGTTAGACTCAGGGCAGCTGCTTTTGCCTCTTCCTGAATATTAGATCTAAATGTCTCAGGTTCTGGAGATACTCAAGTGCGGCTGATGGAGTGGTTCTCATGCATCCAGTTGCTGCTACGCTTGCTAAGCGCTGCAGACTTTGCAATTTTGTTTTCACCGTGGAGAGTTGTGTTCTGGGCCACCATACAACAGATTCGTAGGTCAGAGAGGGTCTAATAACTGATGTGTATAGCCATAAAGTAATTTACGGATCTGGATTTTGGACCCCATCTCTTACCAATTAATCTCTTGCATTGCCAAACCCTATACATGCTTTCTTTGTTTTTTCTTCGATATAACTCGCCCAATTTAATTTATTGTCAACCTCGCTCAGACCTTGGTGGGGAGCTGAGGTAGACAGTACAAGAGTTGATGCCTCCTTTGCCGCAGTCTTCTTCGCCTCTGGTGGTTTGGTCGCTGCTGGTGTTATCTTTTCCGCGTTGAAGATGCGGATATATCCATTCGCGGAAATATGCGCCACTCTGCGCTCTCTGTCCAGTATTCCCTGCTTCTCCGTCCGTCTGGTAAATCCGTGGTATTTTTATCGTTACCATTGCGTTTTGTTTTAAAGCACAAAGGTTTTTTGTAAGAGAATTTCGTGTGGTTTATGTTAGGTCGTCCACCTTTACCTTCCTTTCCTTTATTGACCCTTTCTTTCAAATTGTCACTCAGTTTCATCCAAAAAATATTTGGATGCAGGAATGTAATAACTATGAAAACAGAAATTCGAACATATATTAGTGACCATGACACGAGTTTTTAACACGTCTTTTGTATTATCGTAGCATATTATGTTTCACTTGATAGGAAATTCAATTGAGCCTGAGATTTGGCAATCTTTGCAGATGTAATTATATTGGGCTAAGCGATTGTTTCACTACGAACATGTAGGGACGTTAGGGAAACTAACGACTATCGCCATAAACGTATATGCGATTGTTTACGTGTGTTTAGGTGCAGAGGATGTCTGCTCGTCTAAAAAAGGGGTTGTGTATATAGGTAGTTTCTAATACCAAGGTTCACAATGAAAATAGCTAATTTATCTAACAAAAAATACTAGATACAGTTGCTATTTTAAGTAAAATATATAATTATTATTATTTTATTAACCAGGGAACTTTTCTATGAAGTTCAGGGAACTTTTTTATGAACTTTCTATGAATGCTTTTACCGCATTTTTAAGTTTTCTCTGAACGAAAGGCATAACTTGAGTTTCTTCAAGGCTCGAATAAAAAGACACTTTTTAGGCAAGGCACGGACCATCTTAAGCTACAGCAACGGACGTGTCCGTGCTTTTCATTGGCAAACAAGGGCTCGCCATGAACGAAGCAGAAGCCTCAGAAGTTAATGAATCCTTTGGTACTATGTTACAATAGGGCGTAATGATATTTAGTATGGTTATAATAATTCTTATTACCCGGTACTATATTGTTTTATTTTATATTTAATCCTGACGTTTTGACTCCTTTACAGGAGTCGTGATCACGACTCCTGTAAAGGAGTCGAAACGTCAGGATTAAATATAAAATAAAACATGCGCAAAAATCCGTAAAAAAGTGTTTTATTACGGTACTATATTGTTAACCTTAAATTAAAATAAACTATTTAAATAATATTTAGTTCTTACACTTCCGCGCACAATACACATCAGAATAAAACACTTTTTTACGGATTTTTGCGCATGTTTTATTTTATTTTATATTTAATCCTGACGTTTCGTCCTGTAATCACGACTCCTGTAAAGGAGTCGAAACGTCAGGATTAAATATAAAATAAAATAAAACATGCGCAAAAATCCGTAAAAAAGTGTTTTATTCTGATGTATTTAAATAATGTAGTATGGCATATGAGGGAACTACCAGTTGTAATAATAATAGATCATTTCTGACCAAAAATTATAAGTCAAGAACAGTGACCATCCTGTATGTGTCCGGTCCGTTATTGTTATTGTGATTAAGGGACAAGTTAACCTCGATGTTGTCGCGCTGCGTTTCGTTAATAATGCAGAGCATATAACAAAACTGGGATTATAATTCTATCTTGTTAGAGTTGTTAAATCTCACGAAGGTGGGTGAATCATGTTTGTAGTTGTGATGTCTGTTAGTGTGATGAATTAGACTCAGGAGCTCGTATGCAAAGGGCAGACATATATAAAGCCTGTTTTCTCTTGGTGCCATTGCACTTCCACACTTTTGACAAAAACTAAATAAAATGGTTAAAATAAACAACATTACGTGATGGAAAGAGTTACCTCAGGCGGTTCATTCTAACCGACTTTTTTTGCAGGTCATCAATATAAACCTTCTTAATAAATATAGCAAGAAAATGGATACAGATTGGGGGCGCATTTCAACCCGCCGCCGCACTAGATGAAAGTTTATGATTTATTTGCCGCAGTTAAGGTGTTAAGTAATCCTTTACTTAGCGAACTTTGCCCTCAAATAAAGACACCGAATTCATGTCATGTATAAGTGACTTTAGTAACTTTTTGCTCATTAGAGATCAATAAGTAAAATGTAAATATAAGTTTTAAGAATCTTTCAGTTAACATCTTTAACAGAGAATCAGATATTACAATACAGCTTTTCTATTGTCAATATTAAAGTTTAGCATCTCACCCTGCTTACATCGTGATTTGATGAAAAATATTTTTGCTTTTATATTGCCATTACAACGGCAGGTATTGCACAAAATCTGAAACCACTGAAGCGTGGCCTACTATGTATATAGGTAAAATGTCAAAATTATGTTATTCCTAATGAAAGGTTAACAGTCTCTGGGTTGCTGCAATGGTAAGCGGATAAACATAAAAAATGGTATAAGTACATTTGCCATGGATATACTAATGAAGATTAAAGTGAAATGGCATTTTCAATGGAGGTAAAAAAAATAAAGCCTGCATAAAAATATGTAACAATAAAGTATAACAGTTGTAGTGATTAATTAAGAAGTAAATGTAGGTACAGACGACTACACATTAAGCTATACACACTTTGGCGTTTGGTTTTATATAATGCCATTGTAATATACCCTGTATAGTAACACCACTTTCAACGCTACATGCCTACATATTATTTGAATTATTTATGTCGCAGATGCCTGATATTGTACAACAGTTAAGTTTAACTTATAAAAACTGCAGTTATAAAAATTGTTTGAAAACAATTTTAAGTAACTGCGGTAGTTTTAATGTACTTAAATAAATATCCACGATTTTCAAGTGACGATTAGTTTTGTACGCTGGCCGGCAGAACTAAAAGATAAGAATAAATTGGTCAAAGAGAAGATGAAGAGAACGAGAGTCTTCTAGATAAGTCCAGTCATAAATACGATAGAATAATTATCATGACTCCATGCAATTGAAAAGTAAGAGAAATGTGCGTTCATTTTCATTGAAACCTAAAGAATTATTTATTTATTTTCCTGGCACTATGCATCACTCGCTTGGCGCCCGGTCTTCAAAGGGCTTTAAAAATGTAGGTAAGTAATTTTTCTCAAACATGCATGGACCTTTGAGTATTATTGATGGAAGTGCAGGTCAAAAAGGCCAAAGTTATTATATGGAAATCTATATCTTTCGTATTAAACGGTGGATAATGTTATAATGAAATGATCTCTCGTATTTTTAAAAATCACATTTTATTTCAATTTTAACCGGCTTGGAAACAGGTTTTTACAGCCGTTGCAGTTATTTACTTCTATCAAACAGTATGCATCTATCAATCCAGGTAGAGAACTAAATGCATCATACGAAAACATACGCTCATTCGCTTGATCGATAAAAATAACAATTTATCGTAAACTAAAGTAAGGTAGTTATTACAACTAATTTAGGGAAAAAATGTGATAAGTACCTACATCCGTATCTATTTTCGAGGTAAAAACTGAATGTTTGATCATACTTTTATCAGATTTCGTGTCCAATAAAAAAATATTTTTATTTTTAATACTGCGAACAATTTTTTTTTTATTTTTATACCATTATGCAAGAACGCTAAAATATAACCATAATATAAGTAGTGCTACGAAATAATAAACTATGGTTGATGAATGAATGTGTCGCTGAAAATATTTCGTATCCATTTCTAGCAATGTTCTTACATCTGCGGTTCGGTACTTCTCGGCCATATCTGAGAAAGGTAGCCAAATCCGGGCATTTAGTTAGTCTTTGATGGGATCAGAGATCTTACCGGATTGCAGGGGGAATGACGTAAAGAATATAGAAGCGCGAACATCACCCAACGTTACCACACTATTTTAGTGTTTTCATTACAAATCGGACCTAAAGATTTTCATTAAAACTTAGTAAAATGTATTAACTATATTAAAAGTTAAAATTATCCATTACCTACTCTAGTATATGTAACACCAGCATCACAGAGTTTACTCGGCTAGGGCTAGTAGGGAAGTGTATTGGACTCAGCTGATTGTGTTTATGTAAGAAAAAAACACTGAAAGATATATAGAGACTTGGTATAAATAGTTATACTATAACGACAATCAAATATTCATAATTTTTGGGCCCTTTTGCTTGTTTTATATATGAACATTATTAGTATTCACTCTGTTTCCAGGAAAGGAAAATAGGTACCAGATTTTATAACTTCTTGTCTCATTTTATAACTATTCACCCGCTTCTTGTCTCTTCTTGTTAAGACAAATTATAGATAACAAAACGCCCTTGTGATTAACAGAAAAAAATTCCATGTTTTATATAAAAGGCGCTGCAATATATTTATTATCTTTCACCGTTTCTAATTGAAAAAAATGCTGCCATTGTCTTGGGCTAATAAAAAAGTTGTGCTGTGTCTCAAACAACGGTACAGATTAAAAAAAAATTACCGCAGGCAAGTTGCCCCCACTAGCGCCATCTAATCGGCATCCTATGGTCTCTATAAAATCACATTAGGGCCACTGTTTACGCTTTGGGGTCGCCGAGGGCTTACTCTTCGATATAGCTATACTAGAAATAACATTTAATTTTTGGTTATCACTTATAGATTAACATGTGATGATTAATATTCATAACAGGTGAATAGCGGAATCCCAACGTAATTGTAAATAAAATAATCTGATCTAATAAAATGTTAATTTCTTTTGTAGTGTACTTCGTCGATAACACGGCATCACCCAGTAATTATTTTTATATGATGCTAAGTATTACATTAATGATTTGAAATGTAAATAGATTCAGGCCCACATTTATTTTATTGTAAATTTTGTCAGGAAAGAAATCTGAGTATCTACTTACTATAAGCATTCAATCGCTACAAAGTAATGGGATTCTTTATTTTTTTCCTTTTGTTGGGAGGGCTTCTGGTTTTGTAAAATTTAGTAAACATTTTGTTTTCCGAATATAAGCAAAGATTGCCTTTAGAATAGAATCTAATGAGATGAATTATCATTATGAACTTTGAAATATACAAAAGTCACATCCAGTTTTATACGACAACATAGCTCTAATCCACCTTCTGCTCACGTTTTCGTAGATTAAAAATGTAATTAATTTTTTATTGCGTACTCCATTGGCTTGTGCAAATGCTATTTTTGGCCGGCAAATACCCGGGGGTTCCAAGGATTCTAAAGTTTGCGAATGTCTTACCCTGATTATTTGTACACATTTTCTGTAATAAGATACATAAATATGAAAATTATTGCAGTGAAGTGAGATGTTTTTGATTTCGAGGAAGGGTCTTTAAGGTTTCTATTGATTGGACAATGGAACATCTTTGGAATTGAGCTTAATGCACTTTAGTTTATTAAGGTATAATTTTCATTCTAGCCGCGTGGTGTCCGGTTGAGTAGCATAATAAATAATAAAAATTATCGCACCTTTTAAAAAGAAAAAAAAGCCAGCGCAAGCCATTGAAGCACATTCAATGGCACCCGTCAGCAGTGTAATCAGTTTGAGGCGCAAGTGGAAATTCAATTAAGGAGTTGACCTAACCTGTTAAAATGCACACAAAAAACTATCATTTATCCGTGGAATTAAAGTTTAAACTCGCTCAAAACATAAATTTTGAAATTACGTCTCCAAATCTGTCCGAAAGTAGTCCGAATCAAACTAAAGTAAAGTCTGTTTTTGCGTGGTCGAACTGCATTGCTGTCAATTTAGGGTGAGAGAGATCAATGCTTATTTGTGTCTAATAGCAAAAAACCAACAGATGCGGACTTTTTACGGTGCAATAATGTACTTAGGCGGATTTTGATGGGCACTTTGATCTCGGTAGGATCGAGGTGGGATTGGCTTATGATTCAACACCGCTTGTGGTAATAAGGTGTGACGTGATACTGTTTGAGTTATTTGCTTTGTAGTGATCCGTTTTGCGATTGCCGGTTCGAATCTTAGAATCTTGCCTTTTGTGTATAAAATTTTTGTTCGTGAAATTAAGTGCCGTTTAGGTAAAACTTATTATATCTCTTTATTTTGAAAATAATATT
This sequence comes from Calamotropha paludella, assembly GCA_927399485.1. NCBI lineage: Eukaryota > Metazoa > Arthropoda > Insecta > Lepidoptera > Crambidae > Calamotropha > Calamotropha paludella. Next base: position 21,712,862 of record OV656803.1, on the reverse strand, counting down.
CAACCTTTTTTAATATTTTTTAAAGTACACAAGGTAAAGCTATAGGTTCAAGAGACACTTACGTAAAGCTGAAAGAGGATACCTACACGTGACAAAACTAGCTGATTTTTGTATACGGCCATATATATATGGCCGTAATTCTTAAAAAATAGTGTTTGATAAAGTACATTTTTTATTAGAAATCATTTGTAATGATAAAAATTAAATCCCTTTTCAATATAAATAAACATCTGTGGCATAGCTTCGTTAGTCTTACGTCAGCAAACCGATGTAATTTCATAATGCAAAAACCATGCATTGATAGGCACCTGTCGAATTTGATTGAACAGTATTTCAGAATAAGCAATATTTATTATCAGTGAATTAATAATATTAATTTATATTAGGTATGTCAAATGATCGTTAACTGACAATGTTCCGGAATCGAGCTAATCCCATCGGCTGCTAAACAACTGTCCAATCCTCAAATGGCTTTATTTAAATTTAATCCAGCTCTCACGTTTTATATTTCAGTGTCTATCTAGACTTCTGACAAATATCCTGCAGTCAGGACGCTGCAAAACGTTGGCGCTTGTGTTGGTACAAGTTACAGGAGCACGTCTCGGTCATTTATACATATGAACATGGCTTCGATAATATCGTCGTTGCGCGTGCAAAAATCGCTAAGTGTTATTCAGCTATTTTCGGATTTTTATGCAGTGTTTATCGTTATTTCAATGCACACATCCTGTAAAAACAGCTATGTAATAAATGAAATATTTAAAGAGTTTTGAATATTAGAATACTCTGGATAATTTTCGTGAAAATCATATTTTTTGCGTCTCCTGTAAAGTAAGTAAAAAACACATAGCGACTCTTTCACGCGCAACGACGATATGCAATAGTGCAACACCTTAGATATTCTAATTTTTATTGCATTGAAATAAAGGTATATTATTTCCTCATACCTTATTATGGAATGCTTATTCTCACAAGTTATCCCTAGTAAAAGTTAGACTTACTTTGGCATATTTACGTGCTAACCATCGATATTTAGTGTCCTTTGGGCGACAAAACTATTGTAGCCCTGTTACTAAAGATAGCCTATTGAATTCGACCGTTGATTATTTAACTTTTAGCCAGCGCTGGATGAAATTGCTTGCTGGGTGAGGCCAAGATATGGTGATAGATTATAGGTAAGGTGAAAGATTTCATAATTTATTATTTTTAATGAACAGTTAATGTAATTGATTGTAATTTATGTATAATTTTTATTTTTATTGACATTCAAGTCAAAATATATGTAATTCTAATTATATCTTATTGTACTGGTATGCCTTAACTCAAATAATTATTACAATTTGTTGTAGATTTTGTAACTGAAATAAATTATTATTTAATTAGTGATGACGCTATAGGTCCTAACAACATATTGCAATATCGGGAACATCAATAGTGTCTGATTGTATTTTTAGGATCAACTATCGTTTTGAGTCCCGCCACTGTGTCAACCAAAGAAATATGTTTTAAATACCAGTCATAAATTCAAAGTCTGTCAACACATGAACATTTATGTTGCATTAAAATTAAGAGTGTTTGATGCTGCAGAGTAATCGATAGCTTTTTCTTAATATCAACTGAATGGGAACTCAAAATACGGACCTTAATCCTTATGTATCGCAAATGGTTATTGTGTGGCGCAGTATTTGCCTTAGGATTTTAATAACACTCGGATCGGATTTACAATCGGGCTACGTATAGGTGATTAAGAATTATTATGTCAAGCTCCTTCATGCTTCTTAATGCCTTGGCACTTATGTTATTGGTCCCGGCATTTGCATTTGATAACATTCAACATTACGTTCTAGTAAGTTATGGTTCATTCTCGGTATAGTGTTCATCTATATATAAAAGCCTGTGCCCGACATTGATATATATGATACATGTGGTGATGATATGATTTAAATAATTTTACCGCTTACCTTTAGTGACTTATCCGCAATTCAGGAGCTGTCGTGTCCGTTCCTCTTGGTTCCGTGTTCCGAGGCTATTGCGCTCATAAAGGAGGGAGTGGCACTGCAAGTCGTCTGCTGAGGAGAAAAACAGTCAGCTAGTTCGGACACTGCCAGTTTTATAACTTTCATCGAACTTTTTGCACAAAATCTTGAGTTGGATAAAACAAAAGAATGTTAAGTTGCATAGGTATAGATAAAACTAAATTAATAATATTTAAAAACGTAGGTACTTACAAAGGCGCGGCTGTTAACTTTTGGGGTATTGGTTGAGTTTTCTGGCTACTTACTCCACGACGAAAATTTGAATTAATTAATAAGTTATCGAAAAATTTTGTTTTTACGCATTTAAAAGAAATCACTTCAACTGGATTTGCAATGCGTTTATTATTATTATAAGGAATACTGACGTTTCGACTACTTTATAGGAGCCGTAATCACGTAATGTCTAAGGTAATGGTTGAGATACATATGCTTCCAATATTGTGATCGGCCACGTTACTAACTACTCAATTTATAAATAAAACCGTAGAAATATTTATACATGAGGACGATCCACATCGTTATCCTGTGATCACGATTTTTTGTAAAGGACGTTTCGAAAGTTAGGATTAAATATATAAAATAAAAAAACGCGTCGTAATTCAGGTAAAAGTTATTTAAAGTTATCTAAACCAAAATAATTTAAAGTTATTAAGTTATCTAAACCAAAACATGACGTCAGGATAAACCGTTATTTTGGTTTAATCTAGGTTATTCGAACCAGCTACAATATCTATCTTCTTGTTGTAGGTACCTACTTGTACATGTCATATCAAATAATTACTTTCACATGGCACATGTGTAAAAGTTCAAAATATAATGGTTAGAACAAAAAATAAATCGAAATAAACGATTCAAAATAAACAGACGGAAAGAAAAGATTCAGCGCTGCGTAGGACGCTGGCGCGGCAATCTCGATTCATTCGCTCGCCTTGCGCTTTGTTTTGTTCGCAATTCCAACCTCGGTAATACTGAAAACAATTTGTTGTAATCAAGTTCAAATAATGAATATGTGTATTAATAAATATTCACTCCAGTCTTTTCTGTTTTCATCCCGCTGTTTATTTAAAACAGTTAAAGATTTATTTCTTTCTTATTTTTTTGCCTTTCCGTATATCATAGCAAATTTTCTCTATATCTTTATAAATTTTAGTAGATATGTACCTTTTCGGTAGAATGAGTAACTTTACTTTATTAAAAAGTGACTACTATTATTCTATTTTTAAATTATTCCTTTGCAAATTGTCAATGAATATCGCATTAAGACCATCCAAAGCACCCTTCGAACGTTAAAAAGGCAAAGCGACAATCGATAATCAGCTAACATTGCGACAACAACAAATAATGATCAAAAAAGTGCTCCCTAAACTAAGGGGCCAAATGGAATAAAATAACAATAAAATTATACTTGCACCGACAATATTCCGCCCATGGTCCAGCAAATGGGCCAGCAAACCATACGATGACAAAAACAACTGAGAATATCACCAGTAAGCAATCATACTCCCTAACGCGCAGACAAAAAGGTTCGTATTCCCATTTTAAACTCAAGAAGAATACCACGTACTTTGCACTGAAATAATTTTAGGGGCGTATAATCGATTATGCTGTATTATATCCAGTTACACATGGGATCATAGTTGAGTGGATGAGGGATTGTTTATAGATTAGTTCAATATTTGATCAAATTAATTTTTGCTCCCTGCAGCTAACCCCTTTCTTGGTATTGATAATAACTTTGTAATTTGTAACCTGTAATAGCGATTACTGGGTGTAGGAAAACGAAAAAGCGGCAACGCTTATGTAAAAGAATAATGGAATGGAGCATTTGTTTAAAATAGCAATAATTTTTTACTTATTTGCTAAAGGATAGCCTTATCACACACGAATAGAAATGTAATGAAACATTTGTAAAGAACACAGAAGAAGGTGATGTGGCCTCCATTACAGGGTTTGTTTTCACCGATCCTGGTACCAGATTGAATAACAAATTCAAGAAATAAAATATACCTAATTGGAGCATAGCGAACGAAGTGAGCGAAGCTTCCATGGATCAGCTTGAATGGCGAAATGTCTGTTACGCCATATCTTCCCGAGTTCTTAACCGATTTTAATATTTTTTGTGCGGAATCGAATCAACAGGTTTAGGACCAAATTGTGACGGAGCCCGAATTTTGAAATTCGCAAAAATTCCCATCAAAAAAAAAAAACTCTTTTTAGGTATTACGCTCCGCTCCAATATATGGTGCTAGCGTAGCTTTATGCTTAGCGAATGCATCGCCTAGTATAATATTATCAGCGTAAGTGACTTTTCCAAACCAAAAGTTTTTTTTAGAGAATAAGAATTTATATCAAAGAGTCATTAATTAATGAATTATTGAATTTTTTGACGTGACAACGTCTTATAAATTGGTTTGCCGGGTAACACTTCAAGAAACTGCGTTACGCGCCGCTCACGTTATGCGCTTACAATGAGAGCGAGTGAGAGGCACGCGTCCCTTCCACTCGGGCATGGTTAGCCCGCCTAAGAGCGAGAGAGACAGACATAAAAAGTGGAAGGGACGCGTGCCTATAAATTAATGTTTTAAATATAATTCTTTGTATAAATAAATGTTTTAAATTGTTACTATTATTTCATCCTTCTTCCTACTATACGAATGAATATTCACATTAAAATTATTTTACCACTCAAAGTCGTTGTCACGTAAAACTTTCGCCAGTATACCGACTTTACAGGCAACCAACCAGTTTTTTTTACCGAGACCGCTATCTCGCCTTATAGTAAGCGACGCGATGATGCGGTCTAGAATGCGACACTCTGCCTAGAAGATACCTATTCACTCGTGACTTAAAGACCCCTATTGTGTTTTTCAGGAAACAGACTCAAACAGACAAAGAGTTCCACTCTTTAGCAGTACGGGTCACACATAAACCATGTAAGGGTGGCGCCTATTTGTTAGGTTGTCCGATGAAAAAATGGAGACAGTGGAACAAGGCTGTGCAAACTCAAGAAAGTCTTGTTTTTAGACTATATTTGTTAATGATTATAATATAAAATATTGTAAGTTTTTAAATCTTTACAGAAAAAACTTAATAAGAAAATCAACTCGATTTAATCATAAAAATAACCAAAAACCTTAATAATTATTTAATTTTTTGTCGATAGTATTGGGAAAATCACTTTGGTAATATATTATATTTCATGTCTTGTCTCTGTCACCGTGATCGCTGATAAAACATTCACTCGTTGTGATCCATGGCTAATTCAAAAATATGAACTCTTTACAAGCTGTTACAACGAGCACAGCATACATGCAAGCTTTAGTTTAAATAACACACACTAGTGACTCACTTTTAATGTGAACATGAAATTGTTGGTTTATTTTACACACTTCAAACCTCATTACTTATGTAATTTAACAAATTTCATCGCTGTTTGTGAATGTTACTGTGGAAAATCAAAATTCTTCATACAAAACGGCATATTTATATTATAACACTATTCGTATACAAACTTATTATACCAGGCCATTACGAATACTTTCCAGTCAAGAATATTAACAGTCACTTACTTATACAAATTAACCTAAAATTTATGTATCGTAATTAAATAATAATATTAAATATTTTTGAACTATATTATAATATTTTATTTTTTCCGTTCTCCCTATAAATTACAATTTAAAGGCCTTGCTATAATATCAAGTACAACATATTCATTATCAAATTACAATATGGAATCCTACTTTCTTTAACACCCCATTTAAAGAAAGTAGGATTGCAGTTATCGCCTTTCACAAAGTGGGTATGGAGACGTCGGTCATATTCTTTCAAAAGCTTGGTATCAGCCGTATGTTTGCATATCGCACTATCAACAGATAAAACAACACTTCGTCTGTCAAAGACCATAAAAGATCGGGGCGGTCGCGTGCTGTTAGAACTACATAGGCTGTTAAAACCAGGATTCATCGAATCCCCATTAGGAAGCAAAAAATCTTATCGCGAGAAATGAAGATTTTTCGCGTCACGTATTATAAAATAAGACCTGAAGCTCGGTGCTTATCGTCGATATACAGGATATGCCCTAAATCAATCTTTACAATTAAAGAGAGTGGATCGATCGAAATGCCTTCTGTCACGATACGTAGGTGAAAGGCACAGAAATGTCATCTTTACGCGTAAAGTGTACGCTCACAGTTTTAGAGAAACTGCTCAAGTGGTCGGAAAGGTACAACGTGGTCATCAACCTGCGTCAGTGATGGTTTGGTGGGGCTTGTCTTATCAAGGCGTCACAAAGCTACATTTTCATAAAGGAGTAGAACTCCCTCCCTGCGCCTGTATTTCCGAGAGCTTATAACCCGTCCATTTTCAAAGCCAGGGTGAATGGGCACCTTCTGGGGTAGCTCGTTCCAAGGTGGATCCTGTTTTGGCCCCCGGGCTTAATTGGGATCAAGAGTGAAGCAATTCTAAATAAAAAAGAACTTCAGCCAAAGTGTATCAAGAGACAGTCTTGAATCGTGTTGTGAAACCACTAAGTAATACACTTTTTAAAAATGTTCCGTGGACTTTTCAGCAGGACTCTGTACCTGGTCCCAAGGCATGAACTACCCAAGCTTGGCTTGAGACCAACGTTCCGCACTTTATAAGGGCTGAAGATTGGCCCTCATCCAGCCCAGACCTCAACCCTTTACTGCAAATTATGGTCAGTTTTAGAGGATCTGCTCGAAAGGACACGGCGACATCAAGTCTCTTAAAAAATCTCTGGAGCAAGCAGTGGCGAAATTTCCCATGGAAACAGTACGTAAGTCCATAGATTCGTGACCAGACAGATCCTGTATAAGGATAAATAGATTGACTTGGCAATTGCATGAAAACACAATGTATCTTTTTTATTATTAATAACACAATGTTTATCACAAGTAATACATATTATATTAAATTAGATTGTTTAAAGCGATTGCCAAGTCAATCTATTTATTTAAAACGTAACAGATTTTTGATATTGTTATGGTCACTATAAGTTGTTGTAAGGTTAGCTAATTACGTAATAACTTAAGACAGAAGGACCCTTAAGGAGCCGTAAGGACTGAATTAATTAACCGACTTGGTATTAGACGGATCTCATAATTTTTGAGACTTGGTTTTTTTACAAGTTCTGTTTTTGATGGCATATATTATTCTGGCACTATCAATTATAACTTTGACAGATATAGGGATCCAATCATAGTAGGTAAAGTTTTCTCATTGATCAACAATTAATCCTAAAACTCTCTGAGATTTAAAAACAATTTCGAGTTTTTATGATGCAAATATCAGATCTTATTAATATTCTTTGAGCTGTTTTAAAAAGTTGGGCATAATGGAATAAAAGTTGATTTGAATAAAAAAAAAACTAGCGAATTCAGTTGGCCGTCAATGCGGCACGCAATTGTGGTTGTGATATTTACATTGTCTTCTCCTTTTAGTTTTATTGAGTTTTAATGTATTAACATTGAGTAATTTTATGTTGCGACCAATAAATAAAGTTAATGTGACCAGTAGGACAAGATATTTTCTAAGGAAAGCATATAGAAATAGCAATCCTGCCTTAAAAGACACACAGAAAGATAATGCGTTATACATATTATTAATATTCCCGTTGATTGCTCGTGGTAAGCTTTTATCGTATCGAACTCGGTCCATTTGAGCTTAAGCTGATATCTCAACTCAATTTTTTGTCAAATTTTAACCGTATGAATAAAAGCAGGTGCTCTGCTCACTAATATGAAATGTGGCTAATTGAAAATAAAATCTGAGTGTAAGGTGTTTGTGTGAAAATACTTTGCGATTATTTTGACATTTCTTCCGTGGTTCGGAAGGCCATTGATCTATGCTGCATATGTAGGCATATGTAAGCACCCACAAATTTAGACTAAGCCCGTGTAGTGGGTTATGGCCTACTGCCTCCGCGATGGGAAATTAAAAAGCTAATGGCACTCTAAAATTATAATTAATAAAAAAATATTTACGTAATAGACGTAAACAAGGATGTTTGAAAATCCATATACTAAAAATGTGAAAATAAGTCTGGTAAAGAATACGCTTTCATGAAGAAACAGCTCTACCGATTTTGATGAAATTTAGTAAAAAGATTACATGATCCCTGGGGAAATATAATTAAGTTCAATGATATCGCTGGAAACCACCGGTATCAACAAATATTTCAAAATAATTTAATTTCTTTAGACATATGTTTTAATGAATTTAATGTATAGGTATAATACAATAACACTTATTTTTTACATCATAAAACAAAAGGGATGCAAAAGGCAGAAATTTTTTAAAAACGTCAAAATAGGCTTTTATCACTAAGAACGATCTCTACCAGACAAACTTTGTATGCTTATCAAAAAGCAAGAACTAGGGCGGTACAACTAGAAGTAGAAATAAAAAAGGGCATATGTTACTTATTGAATCAATAGCAAAGTCAGTACTTAAATTAAATAAAAACATACCTACTTAATTTAAGTTATATATGTATTACAGTCGTTATATATTTATTATGTATGTTGTTTTTATTTAAATTATATACTTATATGATTAGATATCCCTAATATTTTCAAGCGGTTTAAAAATCACATTTCAAAAACTTAAAAAGTTATTTAAATCTATGGCTCCGAGTCCCGATTTTAGCCGAAAACAATACCAAAAGTTGACCGTTAGCAGTTTCATCGCACCTTGTATATAAAATGGGTGTTTTAGTGCCGGGCTCAGCTTAATCCCGTAAATAAATTATTAAGCAGGAATCACTGGAAGAGCGGAACTTTACTGCTGGTGATCTCGAATTTCCGACGATTGTATCATATCACTCCACAATTCCGTAACGCTTTTCGTAAAAAACGCGAATTTGCTTTTTAAGCTCTTTCATTTTAATGTTTCTATATGTTTAGATGTTGCAACAACGAGTCTGTGTATTTTGTTTTAAAACAAATTTAGTTTTCTTTTGTAGGTAAGTTGGTTATATTGTTAGATTTGAATCGTGTAAAGTACAATTGTCGTTAAAGTTGATGCAAGTTAACTTTTATATAAGTCGGTATAGAATATGGCTGTATCGGATAAACTAAAAAAATCAAAACGTAAAAGTATAAAATTTTGGTTTATCTAATATGCAAGTTAACCAAAAAAATACAGTCCATTGAAATATTAAAATAACATTAATTATATACCTAATTATGCCAAAATATGGTGAAAACAAATAATATTTCATTAGAATTTCATAGGAAGGATGAGTAGTTTTTTCTTTAGACAATTTATATGCTTATTTACTAAAAAAGATGTAATCAATACATACATTTTGCAATTATTTCATCATAGCACATGTCTGTATTTTGAATAAATAGAGACTCGTGGAGTGACGAGAATACTCGTCCGTTCAAACAGGTCTTCGAGGCGCTTCTTTCACTCGTCCCCAATGCTCTTCGCATGAATAATTCTCCCATCTTTTTCCTCCACAAAGACATAATTAAACCCTACGGATAACAATTCGGTTAAACTGTTCTCTTATTCGGTATTCCCTTTAGCCGTGGCAACAGCGCACGCGCTTCTACGAATAACTTGAATAGCGATAGCTCCTATGATTGGCGGTTTTTTAAAAAACATTTAATTCTCTTTGATATTAAAACATCACCCAACAAAATCAAAGGAATTGTCATTCACTGAACGCTTAGGGGCTTGGATTTTTTCTTGCCTATGGTCAAGGAAATTATACATTGAATGAAGATAATGACTAAACGGCTAATGACGTCATTTACATAATTTCCTTTAATATTTAGTAATTTGACCCGCGATTGGGATGCGAGATCGTGCGCAGGGCGTCGTGAACACTAAGCTGTAACGTAGCAAGCGATATGATATTAAAAATTATTCATAGTTTTTAGGAATTACTTTAAATGATTGTGTAAATTCTCAATCAATTAAAACAGATCCATATAATAATGTCCGATGCCAATGCATTTTTTAAATTTTATATTCAACTAGCGGCCTGTACCGGCTTCGCACGGGTGGACAAAATTCTTTTAATTTTTTCTACCATTAAATATAGCCTATATTACTCAGCGTAAATATAGCTTTCTAATGGTAAAAAAATTTTCGAAATCGGCTTAGTAGTTTTTGAGTTTATTCATTGCAAACATACAAAACTACAAATCTTTCCTCTTTATAATATTAGTGTATATAATGCATAAATTTAAAAAATGTCCTCAGAGTTTTTGATATATCACTAAAGATTATTATATATCACTAACAATTATTGACAAATTATATTATAACAAATTATTACGATTAAACCGTAGATAATTTCACAGCAGACAAAAGCAGGTCGAATAGTTATAGATGTCAAACACTTGACCGAGCACAATATCGTAAAAAAGCACTTCACACGAAAAAAAAACACTTTTCTGCATTCTCATAAACACTCAAATCACCCTGGAAAATTACACAATAAAGAAGTACGGAACAAGTATTCGTACCTTGTAGAAGTCGCCATCATACCCTGGTCTATAAATAGTGCTAAATTTGCAGGGTTATTGTAAATTTTGTTGGAGTTTCGGGCGGCAGGGTGGGTCTTACAAGTTTGGTCGGAGGGTAAAGCCCCAAATTTCGTTTCATAGCTTACACGTGGCAGCCGGTTCTACCCCATCAGCCGAAGTTTACATCACAATTAATGTCAACCAGTAATTGTTGACGGCGGTCTGGCTCAGCCCAAGACAGTTTTAGAAATATTCACTTTAAACTTATTGGTTCGGAAAATCTGCTGTATCAATTCACTCCGTGTAATTTAATTGTTGAGTTCAGTAACTTCAAATAAATCTCGAGGTTTGAAGCTGATGAGAAATACGCATTTATTTAATACGTTAAAGTATTTCAATCACTATTTTCTTTTAAAGTATTTGATTAGAAGATATTTAATTCAAAGAATATTTCTTTATTACAATGATAATTCATTGTAATTAATTAAAACGCATTTAAACATTACATTACTTAACTTACACTATAATAAACTAGGCTATATAAATTGTGCATCTAGTTATAAATCTAGTTAAATTACATAACTTTAGCGGAAAACGGTATATCAGAAGAATTTACTGTCTTGGCCCCCGGCTTGGTAACCGGAAGCGGACCTATTCAAAATAAAAAAAAAACATAAGAATTGGTATAATTAATTAAAAGGTCGGTTCAATTTACACTCCAATCAAGCAATAAATACAATAAACGTATTGTATATACTTTTACTTGGACTAACACTATAATGGACTTAAAATTTTATTCCTATATCGTATATTCTTTATTGTAATAAAATACCTACTCAAACTATAAAACTAAAGGTTATGCATAAGGGATAATCAATGCAAAATTACGACACCACTGTTAGAAGTGCATAAATTATTTCCTTCTATTACATTAACTATAGCGTTCACAGAAAAAAATAGATAGAGAATTATTTCAGGTTTTTCAATAAATCGTATACTAAAATAACTTTAAGTAGGATCTTTTTGAAGGCGTAAAGTTGTTTTCATTTGTTGTCGGCTAATGTCAATGAAAATAAAACGACAGCACTCCATGAACACTTACAATTCATACTTATATGTCAATCAGTATCTGGTTCACTGCTATTAATATTTTCAGCCAATATCGTAACATATATGTGTCACAATATATGTGTATCACTGAACTACTCCTAATTGGCTTTTGATTAATTTTTTGAGTGTGTTAGTTTGAGCCTCTGGATCATGCCAGGACAACGTTTAACAGGTCCAACAGTAAGAAATAAAAATGTACCTGATGAAAAAAATTGTTTGATAGAACATAAAATTTTATTAATTTCCTTTATAAATTACAAGAAAAAAGTATGACAAGTATGTAATGCTTGCATTTGTTTTAGTCTAGCTTTTAGATTGCTTTTATACTTGTGCAATCGCAATCATAATATAGCTGCGAATAGAGACTGAGATATTATAGAAAAGTATATTTCCACGATGAACCACGTACGGAATTTGAGTAACGTTTCGGGAAACTTAATTAATTAATAAAATTAAAATTCATTTAATATTAAGTTTAAAATATTTTTTCCACATTTAAATATTGATATATCTATAACCTGCTCCTGTCCTTTGGTGTTAGTATCTAAAATGAATTTATCAATATAATTTTTAACATAGTAATTGTAACTTGATTGAAAAAAAAGTTGAAAAGAAAAAATATTATTACCAGATACAACAATTGGGAATGTTAAAAATAAGTCGCATCGGGAGACTACCTCTCTCTATTATCAAACTAGGCGGCACGCGCTCGAAGTCCCTTGGGACATGAGCGTTTGTGATGTGCTCTGCCAGGATTAACAGAAGTACTGATCAGTCTAGGCATAGGGCCACACGTTAATCAAATATCGTTGACGAAGCTTAGGGATTAAAATTGGGCTTTGTTAAACTGTGACACTTTTTAACATCATTTAGAAGTAAAATTAAGTTTATGACAAGAGACGGTTGTATAGACTATTATCATACGATGTAACTCTGTAAAATCCTTACATTGGACACGATGTATGAGACTAGGTACTGTTGTTACTCTTACATAACGCCAGCTCATAAGAATTACTCAACACGACTTTCTTTACCCTAAAGTACTCACTTAATTTATATTATAATGTAAAAATAATACATTACGCTAAAGATGACATCTTAAAGTAATTGCTATAGTTGCTTCAAAATATACTAGGTTTAAAAAACAGTTAATAAACTCGTGATACTTAGAATTCCTGGGCTTACGAATTCTTCCTTATATGACAATGATTATTTCTTCCGAAATTTTATCAAAAAAATGGCTATTATGGAGTTTCAACCTTTGAATCAACTACTGTTTTCCTTCCCGTCTTCGTGAAATTGCCTTCTAAAAGTATTGCACATTTGAACTAATAAACACATATATAGTAATAAAATTTGGTGTAACCTTTACGAAAGTTTTATCCTACATGAAAACAATGCCTCTCAAAAATCTAACTATGGTTGTATTATTTAGAAAGCAAAGTCGTTTTCCAATCATAAGTTTTGGTAATTTTACCTGATTTTATGGTGTTGGTACCAGATAGTGACCGTGAATTGAAGCATACACTAAAAACGCGTTTATATTTTATTATATTTTGACATAAGACTCCTTTTCGGTATTCTTGTTCATAGGGTTATCTTGTTATGTCCAAACAAGTTTATGGTTCACTGTCTGTTAACCGTTTCATTTTAATAAGTGTACACAAAAATGTAAATTTATAAACAGATATATGAATCGGCTGCTTATGTGGTACTTCACAACCAATGAAGTATAAGTAATTGTTGCAAAGACGTATGAAAAAGTTGCGACCATGAAAAACAATTTCATACTTACACCGGGCCTTAATCGAACTAATAACAATTAGCCGTTTAACATTACCCAGGGCTCATCCCTACCAATTTCGCACCAAGTCGACTCTCAAATTGGATAAGAATCAAGTTACGAGTGTCCCGCTGCCCTGTACCTCGGCACGTGACCGGCAATCATACAAATTGAGACACGCTCTTTGAGCATTCACAAAAATTACAATTTTAGGGTGCGGTGCAACCTCTACATTGCAACATCGGGGATCATAAATTTACTGCATATTTTTTGTGATTTTAAATAGGTACAGCACATGAATTCAACAATACTATCAATTTTCTGCATTCATTGTCAGTTAAAAGACCAAAATATAGAATTTGATTAAAATTTGGCAGTTCGTCGTAGATTGACGTTGGTTGACGTGTTGTTGTCCGTACAATCTACGCACATTTAATAGTATCCTCGTGCATCAAAAAGTATACCATCTCTATGTACGAAGCTTCAGAATAGATAGATAAGAGACTTTAATACCAAGGTGAACTAAATTCACACCGAAGTTTGAATTATGATGATCTTGATATCAGAGCTGCTTATCTTAAATGTTTAAAAATATTTAAGTAATTAAATTTGTTATTATTCATATATTAAACGATTTATCCTGCGTCATGTACGAACACGATGATTATATTAATTGCAATTAATTATCATTAGCCTGTTATAATACATATATGATTGCTGAAGCTTAGATCTTCCTATGGAGGATCTTCTTCATAGGAAGAGCACCACGCAGAAACTATCCGGGTCTGTGGTAGTCAGTATCAGTACATAAACCCTCTATCGGTTATATATATATATGACAACGGGACAAAAGCAGAAATCATGGAAGCTAACCAATAGGCAACGAATCTCTAGAAGGGGCAGTCGGGTGGAGTCTGCCAATTGCAGGCCCATCTAGGTAACGTCCTTCATCTGCAAGACAATGGAAAGTTTCCTGAATCATTAATCCTTTCGTTTCTAAGAGCAAATTGCCTCCTCAGTGATATGCAAATCTAGGCTGTTTATACCAGATACGGATTTCACCCAAATTGGTCCACCGGTGATCTTTTTGCATTCGATAAGTACATATAATATATACTGAGAAAAGTTAATAAAGATAATTGTTATTATATGAAGTGAGTCCATAAAGAGATAGGGACAGGTGCTTCTGTAAGAATGCCTCGAATGCTTTTGACAGAATTTTGCATGATAACCTTACTGAGAAACTTTCATCATATTTGGGTTGGGTTATTCCTACTGGGTTGCGTCTCTGGATAACGAGAAGAGATTTGAGTTGTCATTGTTGACTGCTCTTCCGATCAGTTGGCTGTCAATGCTGGAGTTCTTTATGGATTGGCAATCTGTGCAATACTTTTCCTGCTGCATATTAATAACCTAATAAATTAGGTATTTTGGGGTACGCAGATGACACCACCGTTATTAGGATAGCTGTTTATAACGGTATACCATTTCTGATGCATAGTCCAGTGTAGGTTGAATCCAGTGTCTGAAACAGGCGATGGTAGTCATATGAATCTGTCTTTATAAAAAGTTTCCGAATACGTCGATGACAATCTGGTCAAGTTAAACTCATCAAAGATACGAGCGTGTCTGGTTTCTGCAAAAAGCAGTTCTTTAGACCTGACTCCCAGTTTACATTGTATATCTGTACCGTCAACTGAACACCTTGACCTTCTTGGTATCTCTTTAACATCAACACTCACTTTTAGCACTCTCATTAATTCTCAAGCACAATTGACCTCCAGAAAACTTAACGTTCTGACAAGAGTGACGACATTTTCACATTGGAACCGTTTCTCAATCAATGTCTACTGAATGATGTGTTCAAAGAATTCATTGCAACCTATCTCAAGAGATGCATTTAAATTGACAAATTCATAAGAAACTAAATAAAAATATTTTTTTTGTTGTTTGTTCTTAATACCTATTTTGTATCGTAGATTCAAGAACCTAATTCTTAACGATTTTCTTTTTTTATTCATGAACCTGGTATAGCGTTCTTGAATAATATTTTATTGTCAAAATAGATCTGTACAGGTTAAATGATTATATATATTTTTTTAATTTACCATAGTTTGCGTTAAATTTAACAACATAAAAAATAAGTATTACTTATTTTCGAGTCCACTTGCTTTAGAGTGAAGTAATCGTTATTTGAATGCGACACGTGCCGTCTCATATCGTTTCCGATCACAAATGGATTTTGTACAAACCGTAAACTGGGGCTATAGTGACTAACACTTATAATCGTTATTTAATATCCACTGTCATTCCTATTAGGAGAAAAAAAATATTGTCACTCAGTTGCCATCATTAAAATTTAACATGTAAAAATTTTGAGTAGAAAATAAAATTAACTTGTGTCATGTCCCAAAAGGGATACGAATCCACTGCCGCTTTTGGGCTAGTGCTTTTCCTATTGAACTATTGAGACCTTGACAGGTCTGCTGATTTTTCCAAGTATTTCTTAATCTGATGCCAGCTCCATATTTCCATGTTCTATAACATAGAATGTAATACTTTAACAATTATCTAACAATTGGAAAGTTCGATTACAATAATTAAATTGTCATCTTTATTGCGAGGCAGTCTACGTATAAATGAGCTACAGTACTTTTTTATATATTCTAGCGGCCCGTCCCGGCTTCGCACGGGTGGACAAAATACTTTATATTTTTTTCTATTATTAAATATTTTTCCATTAGCGCCATATAGCGTCCGTTAGACGAACTACTTGCGGTTAACGCGTTGCTATGGTAATGTTATTGATACAATAGAAAAAGAGCGGGAAAAAGAGCGGACAGCAAGTCGCTATCTAATTTCTTTAACTTTTAAGTTTGATATTGATGTTTTTGACATGGGTTAAAATTAATTCGTATTTAGCGTGTAAGGAATTAACCTCTACACGATAAATACGAATTTAATTTTATATAATAACTCAAACGGGCAATTTATTTTGATTTAATCTGAATTATTTCAATGATTATTTATATCATGGGTACCACGAAGGAATTTCACCGCAGCTGCAAAATGAATTTTCAGCAAAAATGGAGAGTTATAATTGGGATTAGCGCTCGCTTTTAATATAACGTTAATTATGATTTTAATTGGGCCACGCGAATAACATATTTTCTCGTTTTCATGACCGCCGCCTGCCTGACCTCTGTACCATCAGCAAATAAATTATTACGGTTATCGTTTTACTGCATCAAGTTTTTTAATGGGAGATGTCTGTGGTGCGGCAGTTCCTGAAAACTACTAACATTATTTTTTATTCATATTCAAAACTTTATTGACCACATATACTCGTACATGCTGTAAGTATGACATTGATACAAGCAATCCACCTTTGGGGTAAAAAATAAATGAATGTAGCAAAATAGTTAACAAATAATAAACTTATCACTACATTATAATATAGACATAAATAAACACGCAAAAACACACTAGTTAGAAAGTAACGAATAATGATTAACGCCTTTATAAACTTCTTCTTGCGTTTACCCATATACGAAAATAATATGTGAATTTTTTTATTTATTTTTTTGCATTCACAATGTCATATTTCTATGAGATATAAAATACTCCTATAAAATTACAACCACGCCTCCGAGTCCTCAGGTCCCGCTAGCTATTGAGACCCGAGGTCGGTCAGAGCACTCGCCAGGATAGCGAAAGGTCGTGGGTTTATTACCCAACTAAGGACTGGGAGGCGTGGTTGTTTTTTGCAGGCGGATTTGATATCTTGTGTTAATTCAAGTTGTGTTAATTTTTTTTTTTTTTATATTATAATTCATTAGTTCAATTAACATCTATTTTTAGATTGTTTAGATGCTAAGATGTTAATTGAACTAATGAAACGAAATTTTGTGTGTTTATATTTATATATATACATAAACACACAACACACAAAACAACAACCAAACACACAAAATTTCGTAACAAAGATTGTTTAGATGCTAAGATGTTAATTGAACTAATGAAACGAAATTTTGTGTGTTTATATCTATATATATACATAAACACACAACACACAAAACAACAACCAAACACACAAAATTTCCTAACAAAGATTGTTTAGATGCTAAGATGTTAATTGAACTAATGAAACGAAATTTTGTGTGTTTTATATCTATATATATAGATATAAAACACACAAAATTTTGTAACAAAGATTGTTTAGATGCTAAGATGTTAATTGAACTAATGAATTATAATATACATATATATATATGTTGTATAAAATTTAGGACATAGGGTAGGTTTCTTTCTTTGTAATAATTTAATTAATTTTATAATAACTGAGCCACAGCATGCGTGGCCGGGCTGTAGGCATAGGTATAATTAAAAGAGAAAAATTGTCTATTTAAAAAGTTACATATTATCAAAGCATACATTTTGCATAACTGACAAGAAGGCGTATAAATGTATTTTCAATATCAATAAAATTTAAATAACTGAAATACAGATTCTATTTCAGACTAAGACCTAGAAAATATGGCCTGGAGACAATTGAAGATGTGTTACAAGACTTATACGCATTTTAGTGTGTTGTGCATTAATTCCAAATAATGTTTGTTGACTTCGTTTTTTTGAATGATGTAACGGAAGTCTAGCGATATATATATTTCTATAAATATGACATCCATTTATCTTACATGTATGTCTATCCGTTACCCTAATATCCATAACACAAGTCTTGCAGTGCTTACTTTGTGCTAGGCTTAGATCAAATATGATTTCATTGAACATTTTATCTTTATTATCTATTTTTTGGTTAATTATATATTCGGCAATATATAAAAGACTAGAGAATTGTATAACTTAGCTAGAAGTTATACTAAGAACATTTTATTTAGTTATTACTCTTTCCCGCCCACTCACAGGATGGCTGATGTCATATAGAGAAAACACCTCTTGAAAAAGAGTAATTAAGTTACGTTTTAAAAAATGGAAACAAAAGTATTACTAGTGTTTCAAATCAGGTATTTTTTCGTTATTATTCATTGTTTTGTATGTACCTTTCTCTGCAAACGGTACCCCCTTTACCGAAGCCTGGCTGCTTCCTGCGGATGGGAAGGGAGGGGAGGCTTTTCCCACATCCGGCGGAAGCTGCACTCCGCCCTCAACATCAGCCTATTGTCTTGCTCCCTCGTTTGTGAGCGCTTTGCGATTTGGATTAGTTTTTTAAGGCTTGCCTTTGGCAGAAGCTTTGAGTCTAGACTTTTGATTCGGATTTCATATTTGTGGTTGATAGAATCATTATAAGTATATAACTGGTAAAATGTATTTATTGGTTTTAATTGTTGATTATTTAATATCATAATGTGATAGATTCAATGCACAATGCAATGGATACATACAAAATAGTCATAATTGTCGTAGAAGCCAAAAGTTTTTAATTTTTTAAAGGGACTATTGAATTCGATCTCTTTTAACAAGATGATATTTATTATCACCTGTCCCAGTGTCTGTAATGAAATCTTGCAATTCGTAGACTACCTAGTTCCCGATTGACGTGAAATTTGGCATGCATATGTATATCGCGTTACAATGCAATATTATGATGTCATGAAGCTGATCTGATGCTGGAGCTTGAAGGTGGCCAATGGAACTCCTTAATAAATCGACACAACCCCATCAACTTTGGACTTATTTGATTCATAGTGACGGGTATTTTGGTCTTATATGGTAATCAGAGTCTGATGCTGGAGTTGGAAGGTTGCCATAGGAATTCCGCAAATAAACCACCTAAGTCCATCAAGATTGGCCTCGTTTGACTCGTTTTTAAAATTTTTTAGTTCGTGTTATTAACAAGTAAGAAAAAAACTTGTTTAAAAAAAGGGTTTCTTATGGAATCTTCTTAAAAAATATACTCAGTTATTGGCGGGCTATGATTTTCATATAATAAATGTTTGTATACTTAGGTTTTTGGGCAATTAAATTTTATATACCGATTCCTGATATCGCATATATCTAGATAACTAGATATCCTGATAACTAGGAGGATTATTTCATTATATTCATCTGGATGATATTAGTAAGGTACACAAAGTGAAGTGTGTAGTTTCCTTGTATCGGCCTCGATATTATTATACTTACGTGTCACCTATGTAAAGTAGTTCGACATACTTAGTGTCTTTTTGTGAACACACACACTAATCTTAGAAAGCGTTGCTGAATTAATAACAAAATGTAAAGATGTATGTGAAGTGATTTAACAAGAAAATCACGTGTTAATATATGCGCCCATAAGGCAGATATTCGTTTCGTATTCTCAGAGTCGACTCCCGCCCAATAACAAATTCGTGGGTATTAATGTGAAAATTGGTAAAACGAAAGAAATATTGCCAGTTTGGACCGTTTTATCTTAATTTTATAAACATTTGATTTTTTGTTACTGTTACATTAATGCACTAACTTGCTTGCATAACTATAAGTACAGGAAGTAATTATAATAGTTTACATCTATAGTTGTAAATATAAATAATTATTATTTGTCTACTTGTCTTTTGTGTATTGTAACCCTTTTCAAACAGGTAGTATAGGTAAGGTCTTAAACAATCTTAAACAAAAAAATATTGTAAAAACAGTATGAAATATAATTAAATTGTAACCTTATTCTTTTTTTGCTTCAGACAACAGGCAACAATATTTAAGCCAGCAGGTAACTGCATGGATTACATTGTTTATAAATAAATGTATTTGCTAGAAAGAGCTCTTGCGTTTTGTTTTCCCATAAAAAGTTGTTCACATTCAAGAGCTGACTTCTTTCTTTCTACTTTTTCATTTAAAAAATATTTTGATGAGTGATCTATTGTGCTCTACTGAAGCTAATATTTATTAATGTACTTAATATACTCTCAATTTCAGATGGGGTTGAGTTTCGTAACTACGCCAAAAAACACAATAAGTAAATCTGCGTTTCATTATTCCCCTAATTTGTTGGAGAATGCTTAATGCACTCAAAATGTCGGTAGCTATGTTGGTTCGTTGTTGTCTGCGCCCGAGCGTGATTCCGTACCGATCTGCAAGGCCTAAAAAGGGTACGCGCTTAAAGTATGGTCCAAGGGGAAAAATAAGGGCGGTTGATTTTATTTTATTACTTAAATAATTTTATTTTTCAACAATTTTTTTAAGAGGTTAAGTGTTTTCTTTATTTAAAAAGTGTCTTTGCCTAAAATCTGTAAAATATTTTGTTGTACGTAAATCTATGCCGTATGGTGTATATATCTTTATATATATAATTCTTCTGTGAGTGTGTATGTCACTGAACTCCTAAACGGCTGGACCGATTTGAATGAAATTTTTTGTGTGTGTTCAAGGGGATCTGAGAATGGTTTAGATTCACAAATCAGCCCGGCAGATGGCGCTGCAGACGCTGTCTAGGTTATTTATCTATACTGCAAAAATAACAGGCAGGACAACGTCTGTCGGGTCCACTAGTAGTATATATATATAACTGTCACAATGTTTGACCGCGATGAACTCCGAAACTACTCAACTGATTATGATCATTCTTTTTTCATTTTGCTGGATTTGTTCCAATATAGGATAGGTTTCATTTATGACACAGCAACGCGTGGCCGGGTATAATAAAACCGGCCGGGTGAACTATATTTATGAACAAATAGGTCGCTAAGAAGATGCAAGCGCAGTGTTATAAAAAAAAGATTTAAAACGACTTCACCGTAATCGCTGTCGCTTACTGAATAGCGCCTGAACTCCCGAAGGAACCACGGCCAGCGATAAAAGCGTCATACATAATGCACGGCCGTCCGAAATAGAAAAATTAAAACTACGCCATCTGTCCAGTGGCCCCATAATTACAAGGGGCTTGTTTTGACATGTTGCCTTTGCCGGGTTATGATCTCCGCTTATTATACGAGTATCCAGTATCACGGGTGTTAAATGTGATGCTAATATGGTGTGCCAAAAGATTTTTTTATGAAGGGAGTTTAATAATCTATATGGTCTTGAGTGAGTGAAGAAGAAAACGATAAAAATATAATAGTTTCGTTATATTTTTATTAAAGGCTAGTAAATAATTTTCAAATATATTGATAAAGGTCTAAGCTAATTTCCCAACTTAACTAACAATTTTCACTTTCATAGCAGAGTACACTTTAATTTCGAGATGACTAAATTAATATGCTTTGTAAATAAAGTATTTATTTTTATCAAAAAATAAAATGTGTTTTATTTACAATGCATTTCTATAAAATCGTTTTATCCCTTTTTAAGAACGCGGGCAGAGGATCGTGATATTTGGAACAGTTAATATTTATATATAGCATTAGAAATATATCATATTAAAAATAAGTATTACACATATTACTACATGTATGGCACACATACACACATATCTATGTGATTTCGATTAAGCTTTCAAATTAATCATAGAAATTTTAATATATATACTACATACTTGTCACAATGGTTTTATTGATTGTGAAACATAATAATGTGTTAATGTCATAACTGTATTTTATACCTATATTTCCTCTGTGACAGCACTGAGTTCACTTCAAATAGTCCTATGGGTAGCAATGCCTGAAGTTAAAAAGAAGAAAATCATTTTATCATGAACTTATTTCAAATGAACCTTCGCTGAAAACTAGGTTAAAAAATTATCTATACATCTATACATATAAATAAAATTAAAGTGTCTGTTTGTAATATTGAAATAACCGTTTTTTACTACATGCATATGAATATATTTACGGTACATGCACCAAAATAACATTTTTTACAATTTTTGTCTGTCTGTCTGTCTGTTTGTTCCGGGTAACCTCTGAAATGGCTGGACCGATTTTGACGAGACTTTATTGGCAGGTAGCTGATGTAATAAGGAGTAAATTAGGCTACTTATATTTTAGGAAAAAAAAATTATTTTAGAAAAATAAAATTATTGTGCCACAGCAACGCGTGGCTGGGTCAGCTAGTATAGAATAAATTTTCAAATACAATTAATCGCTAATAAGGGTTAGCTAAAAAAATGCTCTGCAGTTACAACTTTAGTGTACAATTAGATAATCTTTACTTTATCATAAGCTTATGTAAAAAAAAGGTTAAAATAAATCAACTGTGTAGACTTGATTATAGAGGATTAGTCTTTGATTAAATATCCTTAATAACGTTCAAATTTAAAAATTAAATGATTTGACTGCAGACAAATATCGACCTCTTGTTGTGATTCTTTTAACAATATTCATTATTTTATACATTCTGTCTCTGCAATAAGAAAACAAGTTTAAAAAACCAACCAGTCACTGGGTAGTTTTTTATCAGTTCTAAAACTTACAGTCTAAAGGCCGAATAATCTGTAATAAAAATCTCGTTAAAAGCAGTCCAGTTTAAATGTGTGAGCGAAAGTGTAAGAACTAAATATGTAAAACTGTAAGGACTGGATATCGCGAAGGACTTATATTTTTCATGTTTTATTCATTAACAGCTGCTTTCAGATAGTCATTTTAAATACTTGAGTAAAATGATAAAGTAGTAGCGGCCCGCCCTAGGTTCGCACGTTTTTTTGTTACTTTACAATATTTGATTTATTTGTTTTTATTTCTAATGTTTCTACAAAACATAAGCCATTAAATTTATTGCAGATAGGCCAACGTTTAGTTAGTCATGAGTAAAACATTCTTTTCGTAGGTCGATCCCTACTAATTTAATGGTTTGGTCCTAGGGCTTGTTAATAGTTAACGATAAAGATGTTTTTACCGGTAATTAAAGCCGTTTAAATGAAATTGACAGATCAGTTGGGATTATACGTATCCTCGGCATATGAGCTAGTTGACCAGCTGCTGGGTCGGTGATAATGGTGGCTACAAGTGGCACATGCTCAGGGGTCTTAAATTTCTCAAAAGCAGGATTGGTATTCCGATTTTTGACGTCAACTCATGTGGTGGCTGTTCAGAAGGATTTAGTTAATTTAAAATTTCCTATGAATAATGGACACTTTAGTGTGGCAGCAGTGGCAGTGGCAGCAGTGGCAGGCGGGGCGGTGGGAAGCGCGAACTTCGAGAGAGAGAGAGAGATACGGTACGACAGACGGTTGCTGAATTAACAAAGATTGAAAAAGTCGAAAATGTAACTTAAGTTACATCGTTAATGTAATAAGTGGTTTTGATAATTATTAAACTCATGATAATTTTTGAATGGTATGGAAACAGGGAATGGTATAATTCAAAAAGTAATTTACAGTTACTGATATATCCTTGAATACGAAGTCATTTATTTGGATATGGATTAATACCCAGGTATGAAAGTAGTAGGGATTCGTGGGTTCTGGCGCACTTCCCCCCAACCCAGACCCCTCTCCTCCCTTCCCTTTGGTATTCTCCAAACTCGATCCGACCAGCGTCACCGCCTAAAAAAAAAAAAAAAAAAAAAAAAAAAAGTTAAGCACCCCCATTTGGAGCGATTTGGGTCCCAGCTTCGTATCTCTTACCGTTTCCGAGATACGTTTTTGCTGAACTCATTCCTACTTGATTAACTAATGAACCCCTGTTAATGACACCTCGACGCTAATGACACACTCGACTTAAGGCCTTAATGACATGATTCTAATCACCTTCCCCGATGCTTCTCATTAACATATCGTTCATGGCTAATTGTTTTTTAGCAATGCTATGTACTCTGTACCTAAATAATAAAAATAATTTATCATGGAAATTATTTCCAAATTTGGAATCTGCTCTTCATCGGTCATTCTCGTGATACATTTACTATTATTTCATGCTCCTAAACTTATCAACTACGTATGAAATATTTTTAAAATTATGTTTTATTATTACAAGTAAAAACACCATATTTCTTTGTCTTAAACGTATACTCATTCAATATTGAAATGCTTTATCAACTACCTGTTACCGCAGTCCATGGTCGAGGACAATGAATTTGTACCATTTTTCACCCCATGCATTCAACATCAAAGCAGTACAGATAATGAATTCGAGATCGATGGGTTGAGAATGATGGTTAATTGCACCTTATGCGTGGAGGAAAGAAATAGTGGACGTTTGGTTGCTGGTTACTCACGCCCATCATCGCCGATTCCGATGGAAGCCGCACCAGTCAACCCCCTCTTGCGGGATTGGTCCGCAGAGGAAGATGAAGAAATCAACGAAATTGTCGCCAATACCGATACCGACATGTGGAATAGGGAATATCGTATTCTCCAACAACCACTTCTCCAACTTTGTTTTAATAAATACGATGTTTGTAACATATATTAAAGAATTGTAAATTAATTAAAGCATTTTTCTCTTTTACTCATCTTATCTACAGGCTACATATTTGGTCATCACTTTGAAAATACGGGACTTGTCTACACAATTGCAACAATAAAATCTTGGCGATGCATACTATTATTTCATGCACCTAAACTTATCAACTACGTATGACATTTCTCATTGCTGTATTTCAACCAAGTTAAACGCCATGAAACTTTTTAACTTATGTTTTATTATTACAAGTAGATACTCGTTACCATGCGAACACCATATTTCTTTGTCTCAAACGTTTACTCATTCAATATCGAAACGCTTTATCAACAATTTGAACTATTTGATTCCGCAATCGTAATGACTCGCCATTAACTTTCACTAATTTTGTTTTCAGAATCTTAATAACCTTGTTCATTATTTTATCAATTATTTGCTTCCAGTATCATGACAAGTTTTGTTTACTTGTATAACTACATTTTATCAATTATTGACAAACACATCTAATGATCTGAACTAGTATAAGAACAATCGCATCGTAGCATTTGCTAACAAAGTGCTATCCACTGCCATCGAAAACGTAGACTACTGCTCAAGTCAAGTCACGACAACCGATATGGATGTGAGTATTATTTATTATCTACATACTTTCATTATGCTTGTTTCTGATTTTGTGACTTGTTTGTCTAAACTATCAACCTTCAGTGTATTCCATAATGTTGATGTGTATTCATTGTTGTACTTACTATTCTTTGTATTCATTGTTATAGCTTACATCATGATCAGGGCTAGACAGATCAAGAGGTACCTTATTTTGAACGATTGCATATTTGAATATAAGCCACTGAGTAACATCGTTAAAAAGTATCATGACTAACGATACTATCATAGTGGATGTGCAAGGCTTTAAAAATGAAAAAAATGAATTTATATTAAAAGAATTAGTTATCGGCACAAAAGAGCACAGTCAAATATTTCTAATAAAACCACCATACCCATTCTCTACTCTGACTCTGGAAGAAAAGAAACGTGTCAAGTGGATAGAAAGAAATAGAGGATACCTTTGGAGTGAGGGGCACATTGATTACATAGAATTTAGAAGACTCATTAAGTCCTACTGTGATAAGCGGAGCATCATAGTGAAAGGTAGAGAAAAAGTTGATTGGGTGCGAGAATTATGTGGACACGAAAACGTTTTTGATATAAGTGATAAAGGTATACCTAATTTAGAAACTTTAAGTGAACTCTATTGTAAAGACATATCTACATATAATTGTTTTAACCATACGAAATATTGTGCATTAAGAAATGTTATATGTATTAGAAAATGGATTATAAAAAATAATATATCATTGTATTGACTATTAATAAATAACTGGTCTAATTTATGACCTTTGTTAACATTTACTTGTTTTTATTAATTTCAAGGTTTTTAAAATAAAGATCAAAATAAATTTAAACATATTTATTACACAAACTTAAAACAGGTCACAAGTAAGTACATCATTTATTATCAAATCAATATAAAGGACTACATATAATTGACATTGTTCAAATTGTAAAGTTAGAAATTTTGAATACAAACTTGAACATTTTTCAAAAATTTGACACAAATCCTGTTTTTCCACTTTCACTAGGCCCAGCCTCTATACAAGTTAATAGATTGTTAAAATGAATCATTGTTACGTCTTACTATAAGAACGATTAATTGGGCAGTGCATAAGAAAGGAAAGCTGACTACAATTTACAATTACAATTATAATAAAAAAAGATATAATTAGTAGGCAAATACATACAAAATTACATTGGTAATAAGATCATTTCTGATACACGATTTCTTTATACATTAAAAAAATATATATATTACTCCTCGTGCGAAGTCTCGACTTCGCACGGGTGGACAAAATTCTTAAAATTTTTTCTAGCATTAAATATAGCCTATGTTACTTAGGGAGAATGTAGCTTTCCAACGGTGAAAGAATTTTTGAAATCCGCTTAGTAGTTTTTCATTTTATTCATTGCAACCATACAAAATACAAAAAAAAACAAATCTTTCCTCTTTATAATATTAGTGTAGATGTAGATAGAAGTCAAAAAGATTGTTCATAATTATATGGGAAACACTATAAAACTAAAATAACACAACATTAAAAACATGCATAAAACACAAATCTTACATATTTTTATTACAGATATTAAAACTACTTACAATAAAAAGAATACTATAAATAAAAAAAACACATTGCTAATTAAATCATGCTATTTACTTAAACACAAAAAAATTAAATTTTCTTAAACTATATTGACCCCAAGCTAAAGTGTCTGTTGAGTTAGGTAAAAGGCATCGTTTTGTATCCATTATAAGATAAACCAACTTTGGATATTTTTGTGTGAATATCACATGT
The DNA here is from genome assembly GCA_927399485.1 of Calamotropha paludella. Classification (NCBI taxonomy): domain Eukaryota; kingdom Metazoa; phylum Arthropoda; class Insecta; order Lepidoptera; family Crambidae; genus Calamotropha; species Calamotropha paludella. The sequence continues at coordinate 21,685,754 of OV656803.1, read as the reverse complement.
TTGATTGATCAAAAACGATGCATATTGGAAATCAAAACATTTTTTTTTTCAGTAAACAATTCTTATAATCGTCCATAGTATATTTTTTTGTTGTACATTTATTGACAACTTTAGCCTTAGCCATAACTTTGTTTTCTACATTCATTACATACATTTTTGATCTTAAACCAACAAATTCCCTAAGATTTTTTTTCCATTATTTTCATCTTTAAAATAACCGATTTTTTTATTTATCTGAGGGAAACCATGTGGATTATCAGCTGAATAATCGGAAGTATCGAAGTATGAATATAAATCTTGTTTTATATCAACATAAAAATCATTAGTAAAAATTTGATACACGAGGCTGTCGGTATCTGTATACAATAATTTTATATTTTCTCTAAATTTAGCTTTCATATAGTTATAGTGAAAGTTATATATTAAAATTTTTGATAAATCTAAAATACTAAAACCTAAAAAATATATATTGGTTTATAATAAATTATGTTGGTTTTTTTAACTGTATAGCTACAAGGTTTTCGCAAAATACAGCTAAACTGTAAAAATCAGGGCGAGCAATAAGGCTTTCCGCACCTTGACTTTTACCTATATATTTCCAATGAGTTAATAATAATTTCAAATTAACACCTTTATCGACATTTACCATTGTTTTACTGAAAACAGAGTTATCCATCAATTTGTAAAGTCTTTTTCAAATTATGATTTTTGCTCTCTCTCTTAATTGTATATTTTGTAACCTAGATCCTCGATTGAATTTTAACACTATGAATTTTTATTCGCAACTTTAAACAAAGCAAAAGATTTTGAAAATGAATAACATTTCTTTTATTATTTATATTGGCTATTTTTTACTATTTCCTGGTGTACAAATATTTTCTGGGTAAAGAGGAAGATCGGAATGAAGGTCGTGTAAATTATCGGAATAGTCTAAATCTACTTCTATTATGTTACCTACATCTGATGTTGGTGAAATATCAGAATTCACATTTGTGTAAGTCCATTCAAAACTACCATATGGAAGGTATTGAGACATCGCCCAACCATAAAGATTGTTTGTATCTAGATAAGTTAAAAAGGACACAGGTAGATTGTCGTCAAAATCATCTAAATATTTATTATTAGCTTCCGCATATCTATTACTACACCGAGAAATACCACCTCTTAAACCACACTTTATAAAAGCTATCATTTCAATATCACTCAAAAGTTCAAATTCAATTTGAGTTTGTTTTAACATAGCATCCCAACTAAGCCCGGGTAAAGTGTAATAATGTGCAGGATCTTAACGATATGTACTAATACAAATATCAAATGAATTAAATTAGAGTAATTACTCTAATTTATATCTCAAAACGGATGTTTTGCTTTTAACAGACATTTTTGAAAATTTTCGCGATATTTGTATTAGTACATATCGTTAAGATCCTGCACATTATTACACTTTACCCGGGCTTAGTTGGGATGCTATGTTAAAACAAACTCAAATTGAATTTGAACTTTTGAGTGATATTGAAATGATAGCTTTTATAAAGTGTGGTTTAAGAGGTGGTATTTCTCGGTGTAGTAATAGATATGCGGAAGCTAATAATAAATATTTAGATGATTTTGACGACAATCTACCTGTGTCCTTTTTAACTTATCTAGATACAAACAATCTTTATGGTTGGGCGATGTCTCAATACCTTCCATATGGTAGTTTTGAATGGACTTACACAAATGTGAATTCTGATATTTCACCAACATCAGATGTAGGTAACATAATAGAAGTAGATTTAGACTATTCCGATAATTTACACGACCTTCATTCCGATCTTCCTCTTTACCCAGAAAATATTTGTACACCAGGAAATAGTAAAAAATAGCCAATATAAATAATAAAAAAAATGTTATTCATTTTCAAAATCTTTTGCTTTGTTTAAAGTTGCGAATAAAAATTCATAGTGTTAAAATTCAATCGAGGATCTAGGTTACAAAATATACAATTAAGAGAGAGAGCAAAAATCATAATTTGAAAAAGACTTTACAAATTGATGGATAACTCTGTTTTCAGTAAAACAATGGTAAATGTCGATAAAGGTGTTAATTTGAAATTATTATTAACTCATTGGAAATATGTATATAGGTAAAAGTCAAGGTGCGGAAAGCCTTATTGCTCGCCCTGATTTTTACAGTTTAGCTGTATTTTGCGAAAACCTTGTAGCTATACAGTTAAAAAAACCAACATAATTTATGATAAACCAATATATATTTTTTAGGTTTTAGTATTTTAGATTTATCAAAAATTTTAATATATAACTTTCACTATAACTATATGAAAGCTAAATTTAGAGAAAATATAAAATTATTGTATACAGATACCGACAGCCTCGTGTATCAAATTTTTACTAATGATTTTTATGTTGATATAAAACAAGATTTATATTCATACTTCGATACTTCCGATTATTCAGCTGATAATCCACATGGTTTCCCTCAGATAAATAAAAAAATCGGTTATTTTAAAGATGAAAATAATGGAAAAAAAAACTTAGGGAATTTGTTGGTTTAAGATCAAAAATGTATGTAATGAATGTAGAAAACAAAGTTATGGCTAAGGCTAAAGTTGTCAATAAATGTACAACAAAAAAATATACTATGGACGATTATAAGAATTGTTTACTGAAAAAAAAAATGTTTTGATTTCCAATATGCATCGTTTTTGATCAATCAAACATGTGATATTCACACAAAAATATCCAAAGTTGGTTTATCTTATAATGGATACAAAACGATGCCTTTTACCTAACTCAACAGACACTTTAGCTTGGGGTCAATATAGTTTAAGAAAATTTAATTTTTTTGTGTTTAAGTAAATAGCATGATTTAATTAGCAATGTGTTTTTTTTATTTATAGTATTCTTTTTATTGTAAGTAGTTTTAATATCTGTAATAAAAATATGTAAGATTTGTGTTTTATGCATGTTTTTAATGTTGTGTTATTTTAGTTTTATAGTGTTTCACATATAATTATGAACAATCTTTTTGACTTCTATCTACATCTACACTAATATTATAAAGAGGAAAGATTTGTTTTTTTTTGTATTTTGTATGGTTGCAATGAATAAAATGAAAAACTACTAAGCGGATTTCAAAAATTCTTTCACCGTTGGAAAGCTACATTCTCCCTAAGTAACATAGGCTATATTTAATGCTAGAAAAAATTTTAAGAATTTTGTCCACCCGTGCGAAGTCGAGACTTCGCACGAGGAGTAATATATATATTTTTTTAATGTATAAAGAAATCGTGTATCAGAAATGATCTTATTACCAATGTAATTTTGTATGAATTTGCCTACTAATTATATCTTTTTTTATTATAATTGTAATTGTAAATTGTAGTCAGCTTTCCTTTCTTATGCACTGCCCAATTAATCGTTCTTATAGTAAGACGTAACAATGATTCATTTTAACAATCTATTAACTTGTATAGAGGCTGGGCCTAGTGGCAGTGGAAAAACAGGATTTGTGTCAAATTTTTGAAAAATGTTCAAGTTTGTATTCAAAATTTCTAACTTTACAATTTGAACAATGTCAATTATATGTAGTCCTTTATATTGATTTGATAATAAATGATGTACTTACTTGTGACCTGTTTTAAGTTTGTGTAATAAATATGTTTAAATTTATTTTGATCTTTATTTTAAAAACCTTGAAATTAATAAAAACAAGTAAATGTTAACAAAGGTCATAAATTAGACCAGTTATTTATTAATAGTCAATACAATGATATATTATTTTTTATAATCCATTTTCTAATACATATAACATTTCTTAATGCACAATATTTCGTATGGTTAAAACAATTATATGTAGATATGTCTTTACAATAGAGTTCACTTAAAGTTTCTAAATTAGGTTAGGTTAGGTTAGGTTAGGTTGATTTCTAATATGCATCGTTTTTGATCAATCAAACATGTGATATTCACACAAAACTATCCTAATTTGTTACATATCATCTTGGGGTCATTATAGTTTAAGAAAATGTTAAATTTTTTGTGTTTAAGTAAGTAGCATGATTTAATTAGCAATGTGTTTTTTTATTTATTGTATTCTTTTTATTGTAAGTAGTTTTAATATCTGTAATAAAAATATGTAAGATTTGTGATATGTCTTTACAATAGAGTTCACTTAAAGTTTCTAAATTAGGTTAGGTTAGGTTAGGTTAGGTTAGGATTATAAGAATTGTTTACTGAAAAAAAAAAAATGTTTTGATTTCCAATATGCATCGTTTTTGATCAATCAAACATGTGATATTCACACAAAAATATCCAAAGTTGGTTTATCTTATAATGGATACAAAACGATGCCTTTTACCTAACTCAACAGACACTTTAGCTTGGGGTCAATATAGTTTAAGAAAATGTTAATTTTTTTGTGTTTAAGTAAATAGCATGATTTAATTAGCAATGTGTTTTTTTTATTTATAGTATTCTTTTTATTGTAAGTAGTTTTAATATCTGTAATAAAAATATGTAAGATTTGTGTTTTATGCATGTTTTTAATGTTGTGTTATTACAAAGTTATGGCTAAGGCTAAAGTTGTCAATAAATAACAACAAAAAAATATACTATGGACGATTATAAGAATTGTTTACTGAAAAAATTTTTTTTTTTTGATTTCCAATATGCAACGTTTTTGATCAATCAAACATGTGATATTCACACAAAAATATCCTAATTTGTTACATATCATCTTGGGGTCATTATAGTTTAAGAAAATGTTAATTTTTTTGTGTTTAAGTAAATAGCATGATTTAATTAGCAATGTGTTTTTTTATTTATAGTATTCTTTTTATTGTAAGTAGTTTTAATATCTGTAATAAAAATATGTAAGATTTGTCTTTTATGCATGTTTTTAATGTTGTGTTATTTCAGTTTTTTAGTGTTTCACATATAATTATGAATAATCTTTGTGACTTCTATCTACATCTACACTAATATTATAAAGAGGAAAGATTTGTATTTTTGTATTTTGTATGTTTGCAATGAATAAACTCAAAAACTACTAAGCGGATTTGAAAAATTCTTTCACCGTTGGAAAGCTACATTCTCCCTGAGTAACATAGGCTATATTTAATGCTAGAAAAAATTTAAAGTATTTCGTCATCCCGTGCGAAGTCGAGACGGGTCGCTCGTAATATATGTATTTTATTAATTTATAAAGAAATTGTGTATCAAAAATGATCTTATTACCAATGTAATTTTGTATGTATTTGCCTACTAATTATATCTTTCTTATTATAATTGTAAATTGTAGTCGGCTTTCCTTTCTTATGCACTGCCCAATTAATCGTTCTTATAGTAAGATGTAACAATGATTCATTTTAACAATCTATTAACTTGTATAGAGGCTGGGCCTAGTGGCAGTGGAAAAACAGGATTTGTGTCAAATTTTTGAAAAATGTTCAAGTTTGTATTCAAAATTACTAACTTTACAATTTGAACAATGTCAATAATATGTAGTCTTTTATATTGATTTGATTATAAATGATGTACTTACTTGTGACCTGTTTTAAGTTTGTGTAATAAATATGTTTAAATTTATTTTGGTCTTTATTTTAAAAACCCTTGAAATTAATAAAAACAAGTAAATGTTAACAAAGGTAATAAATTAAAACAGTTATTTATTAATAGTCAATACAATGATATATTATTTTTTATAATCCATTTTCTAATACATATAACATTTCTTAATGCACAATATTTCGTATGGTTAAAACAATTATATGTAGATATGTCTTTACAATAGAGTTCACTTAAAGTTTCTAAATTAGGTATACCTTTATCACTTATATCAAAAACGTTTTCGTGTCCACATAATTCTCGCACCCAATCAACTTTTTCTCTACCTTTCACTATGATGCTCCGCTTATCACAGTAGGACTTAATGAGTCTTCTAAATTCTATGTAATCAATGTGCCCCTCACTCCAAAGGTATCCTCTATTTCTTTCTATCCACTTGACACGTTTCTTTTCTTCCAGAGTCAGAGTAGAGAATGGGTATGGTGGTTTTATTAGAAATATTTGACTGTGCTCTTTTGTGCCGATAACTAATTCTTTTAATATAAATTCATTTTTTTCATTTTTAAAGCCTTGCACATCCACTATGATAGTATCGTTAGTCATGATACTTTTTAACGATGTTACTCAGTGGCTTATATTCAAATATGCAATCGTTCAAAATAAGGTACCTCTTGATCTGTCTAGCTCTGATCATGATGTAAGCTATAACAATAAATACAAAGAATAGTAAGTACAACAATGAATACACATCAACATTATGGAATACACTGAAGGTTGATAGTTTAGACAAACAAGTCACAAAATCAGAAACAAGCATAATGAAAGTATGTAGATAATAAATAATACTCACATCCATATCGGTTGTCGTGACTTGACTTGAGCAGTAGTCTACGTTTTCGATGGCAGTGGATAGCACTTTGTTAGCAAATGCTACGATGCGATTGTTCTTATACTAGTTCAGATCATTAGATGTGTTTGTCAATAATTGATAAAATGTAGTTATACAAGTAAACAAAACTTGTCATGATACTGGAAGCAAATAATTGATAAAATAATGAACAAGGTTATTAAGATTCTGAAAACAAAATTAGTGAAAGTTAATGGCGAGTCATTACGATTGCGGAATCAAATAGTTCAAATTGTTGATAAAGCGTTTCGATATTGAATGAGTAAACGTTTGAGACAAAGAAATATGGTGTTCGCATGGTAACGAGTATCTACTTGTAATAATAAAACATAAGTTAAAAAGTTTCATGTCGTTTAACTTGGTTGAAATACAGCAAAGAGAAATGTCATACGTAGTTGATAAGTTTAGGTGCATGAAATAATAGTATGCATCGCCAAGATTTTATTGTTGCAATTGTGTAGACAAGGTCCCGTATTTTCAAAGTGATGACCAAATATGTAGCCTGTAGATAAGATGAGTAAAAGAGAAAAATGCTTTAATTAATTTACAATTCTTTAATATATGTTACAAACATCGTATTTATTAAAACAAAGTTGGAGAAGTGGTTGTTGGAGAATACGATATTCCCTATTCCACATGTCGGTATCGGTATTGGCGACAATTTCGTTGATTTCTTCATCTTCCTCTGCGGACCAATCCCGCAAGAGGGGGTTGACTGGTGCGGCTTCCATCGGAATCGGCGATGATGGGCGTGAGTAACCAGCAACCAAACGTCCACTATTTCTTTCCTCCACGCATAAGGTGCAATTAACCATCATTCTCAACCCATCGATCTCGAATTCATTATCTGTACTGCTTTGATGTTGAATGCATGGGGTGAAAAATGGTACAAATTCATTGTCCTCGACCATGGACTGCGGTAACAGGTAGTTGATAAAGCATTTCAATATTGAATGAGTATACGTTTAAGACAAAGAAATATGGTGTTTTTACTTGTAATAATAAAACATAATTTTAAAAATATTTCATACGTAGTTGATAAGTTTAGGAGCATGAAATAATAGTAAATGTATCACGAGAATGACCGATGAAGAGCAGATTCCAAATTGGGAAATAATTTCCATGATAAATTATTTTTATTATTTAGGTACAGAGTACATAGCATTGCTAAAAAACAATTAGCCATGAACGATATGTTAATGAGAAGCATCGGGGAAGGTGATTAGGAATCATGTCATTAAGGCCTTAAGTCGAGTGTGTCATTAGCGTCGAGGTGTCATTAACAGGGGTTCATTAGTTAATCAAGTAGGAATGAGTTCAGAAAAAACGTATCTCGGAAACGGTAAGAGATACGAAGCTGGGACCCAGCGCAATCGCTCCAAATGGGGGTGCTTACCTTTTTTTTTTTTAGGCGGTGACGCTGGTCGGATCGAGTTTGGAGAATACCAAAGGGAAGGGAGGAGAGGGGTCTGGGTTGGGGGGAAGTGCGCCAGAACCCACGAATCCCTACTACTTATGAATAATGTGGACTAGTTTGTACAGGTGTTGTGCTATTGCATAAATGTACATGAAAAGTAGCTATTGTGACATAACTGTAATAGTTATACATATGATATAAAACACTTTTTTGTAGATATTGATGTCCTCTATAAAACTGTAGTACATCACTTTGGTCTATTGTCAATAATTTCCGTACGCAATACTTATAAGATTATAATTTGGTATTTTTTCAAACGTTGAGTTACATTTTCGAAGGTTTTATACGGATCCCTAGCTTTTTGGAGATATGCTTTCGCCTATGTTAATCAAAGATAATGTAGAATTCTATGTGAGAAACAATTTTTCAAATCGGTCCCGTAGTTTCGGAGCCTATTCAATATAAAAAACAAGCAAAGTTTTCATACGGATGCCTAGCTTTTTTTAAAATATTTTATAGCCTATGTTCATCAGGGATAATGTGGAATTCCAAATGTGGAAGAATTTTTCAAATCGATCAAATAGTTTCAGAGCAAACAAAGAAACAAACAAACAATCCAATCTTTGCTCTTTATAATATTAGTATAGATAAAGATATTCATACCTAAATACTGAATTTTAACTTATAATATGGTTAATGCCAAAAATCATGGAAAACCTCGTATTAAGAGATGAATTATATTTCAAATTATTCACATTAAAGACAACTGTGAGTCCTTTGAAACCAAAAAGGGAGGAATGTCATTTTGTCACTATAATATGTAACTTTGCCGGGTTATGATTTGCACTTAATTAATATGCGCATATTTAGTGGCACATTACCACAACCCCGGGGTTCGTTTTCAGTAATTTTAATTCTACTAATAGACATCCTTTTGTAATTTGTAGATAATATTCCACCATATACGTGAGACACTTAAAAGGTTTTGAAAAACTGATAAACTAACTTATATGGATAAGATATTTTTGTTTAATTTTTGTCGAAGACTTTTATACAAAGTTTCATATACTTCAACAAATGTTTTGAAACATTTTCTCCTGTCTGCCTCATACACCTCTTCTACTACCTTCTAGAACGCTGTTAGCGCATCTAAGCTCTAAAAACTGTATCCATATTAGTTGATCTTTTTATTTTAAGGAATAAAAAGAAGTAATGCGTTACCAAAACAAGACTGTAAGAAGGGCGACCCAAGAATGTGACCGGTGTAGAGTCCAGGAAATCCCTCGTTTCCTCGGAGCGCGATGTTCGGTCGCTTGTTGCTCATTCTAGTGAAAATGTCTGGCAGGCATTGCGTAATATTCCGTTCGGCTTTGATATTGTAATGAAATAAAAATAAATCGACCTCAATTACATCAAACTAAGAAACAAGCGATCAAAATATTCCCTATGGTATAAGGTATAAAATACGTGTGTAAAAAAACAATCAACACACATACACACGTATTTTATACCTTATACAAATATTGCATTGTGAATGCAAAAAAATAAATAAAACATTCCCTATGGTATGTTTTGAAACAGCCTCGATTGACGGTTTGTGTCTGGATCATATTGATAAATCCAGAATTCCTATGACGACATACCACAAATGGCCTCTGTGAGGTGGTGCGGTTCTCACTCAAAGGTACACGTGTACAACACAGTCTGCAATACAGGCTGAATCTCTTTTTACGTAATTTGCTTGTTTTCTTTAATTAAATTTTTACTGCTTACTTTTCTTTTTAACAACAACCGTCGAAGGACGACTTCTTATTTTGCCAAAATTATACTATAAATAATTGCTTTAGAAGAGCCTTCATACCCAAATGCCACTTGAAGTCAATTAAACGACTCGCCCGATTTAAGGCCACATTTAAAATAATAAAAATCACCGCACGAAAATGTTTCCAACTACATGCATTTTTAAATAAGACGCGATAATAAAATTTTATTACTCTGAAAATGTGGAGGGAAATTCGAACGATGGTACCTACATTTATTTAATTTTGTAAATAATATTTTTTCTTCATAGCTATGAAAGTTTCTTAAGTTGGAAATTGTTAACAACGCATCGATCTGTACAAAACTGTCAAATTTATCTACAAGATATTGTATACGAGTTTTTAATAAAAATTGTGGTTGGTTGACGTGCTGTTGTTTGTACATCGTATAAAATGCAATTGGGGGAGGTGAGTCTATACATTAGATACATAGCAGACATCATCATCATCTCAGCCGAAAAATGTCGTCTTTTAACGAAGCCTCACCAATAAATTTTGCTTATTTTCTAAGGATTCTGAAATAATCTTCACACTTCGCAGGTATGTTCGCAGTAAACGTCCATAATTCAAAATCAGATCATCGTCAATCATCGTCAGGGTATGGACTATTTTATCCCCTTTTCTGGCATACCACTTACCGTCAAAGCTTTCCTGTGGTATAATGCCAAATGTCGCGATGCAGTAGCAGTAAAACATGAGACATATGTAGCCTGGGCTGAAGCTCAATCTCGCAGAACTTGTAATAGGCGCGAAAAGAAGAAAGCGTTTAACAAAGTTGGCTAAATCCTGCAAAAAGTTTATTTAAAGAGCCCACTTCGACCACATAAGTCGACTAGGGAAAAAGCTTGCTTCTTACCCGTCTGGTAGTAAAGCGTTATAGTCCCTGGTTCAGTCGATCAAAGGTAACTTCTGCCTTTCCTCAGTTCTTTCTTTGCAGAAACCTGACTGATCGTTGGCGAACACTGCAAAGGAAAAGGTTGATTTACTTGCCAAATTATTTGCCGAATATTCGCGTTTGGATCTTGGCAAAGCCGATTTGTCGAGTCTGAAATTCCTATTAGACGAACCGAAGTTAGAAAAGCATTGCATGAACTGGATGTGAATAAAACCAGTGATTCGGATGGTATACCAGCCATAGTTCTTAGGAGTTGCGCTCCTGAGCTAGTTCCGGTATTGACACGCCATTATCACATCGGTTATGGCTAAAGGACATGTATCTAAGTCTTGGAAGCTGGCCAACGTGAAACCTGTGCCTAAAAGGATATATAGGATACATTTCGGATAGTGTGCTGCAGAATTCCACAGCCTTGTTCCGCCGTCCCTATTTTTTCAACGGGCAAACAGACTTACGCCACTGGAATATGGTTGGTATCCCAAAAAAGTCGCACTCGGCTTTTTGATTCCAATTTTGTGACCCGTACTGCTAATGAGTGGAACACTGTGCCTGAGTCTGTGTTTCCTGACAAATAAAATTCACAAGTGAATAGGTATCTTTTAGGCAGGTGCGTCACATCCTAGATCGCATCGTCGCTTACCATCAGGCGAGATAACGGTCAAGCGCTTACCTATTCACGATGAAAAACGGAATTAAATTATTTATTTATTCATTTATTTGCAAGCAAACACGGTACAAAATATGTACAAAATTGCATGATGTTCACGTGTTACACCAGCTACTCGCACGCAAACGTTAACATATAAAAGAAGCTATATAATATCAAATAGTTCAGCATGTAGTTGAAACTAGTAATATCATAATAAATAAACAATGTCATAATTAAATTCTAATGAAAATATCACTATAATGGCAAAATTTTCACAATTAAATACTTATTATAATTATAAGAATGCCATAATTAAATTAAAATAATAACTAATAAGCAATGGCAATAAAAATACTAGGAGCACAATAACATAATCATATTTTTCTCGTATTTAGGAATTAATTTATTTAAATAGATCACACAATAAGACGAACAGTCTATTTTTAAATTTATTTAGTGATAACTTTACTATAGTTAAGGACAAAGCATTGTACGATTTTGTGGCTATATTGTAACAGTTTTTGGCAAAGTGTTTTGTTTTATATGAGGGACCAACCAGATGATTTGGATATCTTTTTACAAAGGCAGAAACTTCATTTTTCTTGGTAAATAAATCAGTGATACCGGATTTTAAGTTTTATTTATATGATGTTGATTTTAGAATTTAATTAATGTGTCAACATAATTTTTACATGCAGATTACTCGGCGGAACTGTAATCTGCATGTACATGAAGAACTGTAAACATTTTATGTACCGAACATGAATTTATGACCATGTTTCATGCAAAAATAAAATCCTTATTCTTAATGCCGCTTCCCATTTTTTGGTGAACGGGAAGTAGATGTTGATTACCTTCAGTATCATTAGTAGTCTTTTTTGATACTTAAGCGTTGATTCTACTCTGTAGAACACCACATGACAACATAGTAGCCTACAGTAGTACCTACGCATATTCAAGCACTTATAATACACAATTCAAATAATTTCTTTTAAAAGAAGAATTTGAGAAAGGCATTTGTTTCCCAACAGTTGTCTCTGACTCTGAATTTCTAACAAAGTCAATCACTTCCTACTCTTCTTTGAGTTGAAATTAAAAATTATATTTTTTTATTTCTACAACCCAGGAGTGTTATTTCTAAACATAAAAATGTCTAGCATATTTTTGTTGTTTTGATTCCGTTTCGTTTTGATTAGTGACGCGCCAGTTTAAGACATGCCTGCCTGGAAATACGTGCAGATATTTCAACGATAACGATCTCACATAGTCGATTTTCCTTGTAAATGTAAGGTAAAGCCATCCAGAATCACCAAATATTTTTTAAATTCTATTGTAAGGAGACTTAAAATATTTTGATCTTTATAGTTGGTTGAAATGCGGTTATAAATAAAATTTTGCTAATATCACAAAGGCCGGTGTATTTTCCTAACAATACAAAATGTCATTTAAGCCCCAGGGAACTGCTGGTGATACCTTGTCAAGAGCTGTTACTGGTAACAAGAGCTACTGTTATTAACAACAAATTTTTAATGAAACTAGGAAAATCAATGAGCTATGGGCACTATACTAGAGACTAGCGATTTACAGCAACTTTTAACGAGCATTTACTAAATCAATATATTTTTGGAGCGGAGCGAAGCGAAGCTCCCATGGCACAGCTTCAATGGCGCAATGTCTGTTACGCCATAACTTGCCGAGTTCTTAACCGATTTTAATATTTTTGTGTGGAATCGAATCAACAGGTTTAAGACCAGATTGTGACGGAGCCCGAATTTTAAAATTCGCAAAAATATTTTTTTTTTTTCATTTTTTAGGTATTACGCTCCGCTCCAACATATGGTGCTAGCGTAGCTTTATACGAGTACTTAGCGACTGCATCGCCTTAGTTTACCATTTTAGTCTCATCCCAAGGTAGCTCAAAAGGAATCGTACAATAGAAAAATGAAAACGAATGAGTTTAATCCGGAATAAGCCAGAAAACGTGACCAGTGTTGACAACCCAAATTACAGAAGTAGACTTTTAAGTCGCAATTTTATCAATCGCTTAGTGCGACTCTTTAAACTTTCGAAGTACGAAAGTTTAAAGAGTCGCACTAAGCGTTTTGGTTCCAATTTTGTGATACGTACCGGTAAGGAGTGGAACTCTTAGCCTGAGTCTGTGTTTCCTGACAAAAACAATTTAGTGGTCTTCAAGTCACGAGTGAATAGGTATCTTCTAGGCAAGTGCGTCACATCCTAGATCGCATCGACTCTTACCATCAGGCGAGATAGTGGTCAAGCGCATGCCTATTTTCTTTAAAAAAAAGTGCAAATTACTCATACTCTCGTAGGTATTACCTTGACAGTAACTCCGGGACATATATTTTTGTTTTTAAAAGACCATAGCTCTATTTTAACAAGATAACTTCTAACGGGAGAGCTATCACAAATTAGGGATCAGCTAAGTATAAAGATGAAAAATTATATATCCATTCTGATTTCGTTAGTTTCCGTAGTTAACCATAGAGAACCATACAGAAAAAAGGTTCACTAAAATGATAGCTTATCTTTACTTTCTAGGTACATACATAGATTTATAGGAAAAAAGGAAATTTTAATTACTATTGAATAACAGATAGCTGGTAATTAATATTACCATCAAAGTATCAAGTAAATATTGCGTCACTTTATAAAAAAAATATTATTAAACTAAATATATTTCTATGTACATTTGAACTATAAAATACTTTATTTAATATCTCGGCAGCAAAAGCATTTTCGTGAAGCAACAAAATAAATCATTAGCATTTGACTCTACAAGGGAATATTATATTATTTTATTTAGTTATACCGACTTCGCATATACGATGGGTTTAATATTAATTTATAACATAGCCATACGTGATGGGGTCAGCTATAATTCTATAAAAATGTATCATTGTGATGTGAATGTCATAACCTATAGTTTAGATATTATCGTTATAAGATATGGTGGCAGAAACATTGATTTATTAACAGATAATACGCTTGGATGGAAGCATTGAGTTTGCCACCACCCAATATCTTCTTGTGGGTAAAAGATGATGTAGTGAGGAAAACTATGTTGTACTGCCGACAGAGCACGAGCTTAACTAGTGGAACACGAACTACTTGAGTCATTGTTTTGTAGTGGCATCCAATATCCGATTTCTACTTCTTCGTTAGTATTAGTAGAGATTACGAGTTAAGCTGAGTTTAAAAGTAAGATTCTTCCGCCTTAAGTAGTTGAGTATTAAATTTACTTATTAAAAGGAAATAATAAATTTACTAGCTAAAATTATCTTGATATTTATTTATTGAATATAATTTAATGACATTATTTAACATAATACATTGCAGGTAAACGAGGCTTAGGGGAGTATGTATTAAGAAATATATGTATAAGTAATGCTAATGTACCCAGAAGTTGTGAATTTGTTCCTGAACTTATTGATTAGGGCACAATTAGCAGTGCCGATCGAGTCACGAGCGATCCGTCAACCTTTTTGGAATCGAAAGCGTGAAAAGGTAACAGGTAAGAGTGAATGGGCCAATTAAATAATTCAGTAATTCGTGGAGCGGCCGCCGGCGACGTAAACATGCGTGAGACGAGGGGCAAGTGGGAGGCGCTGGAGGGGGAGGAGGGCGTGGCGTGTGACGTCACCGCGCGCCGCGCTCAGTCGGTCAACACCCGGCGGTCGAAACGGTCGCGGCGACGCGTCGCCTTTTCACCCCGAAGTACGATAGAAGTCGCCAAGATTTTCGACCGGCAGTACCACTCACCCTCCAAGGTGTTGAAGTTGGAGGACGACCCTTGGGGGTCATGTGCGATGTACTCGCCGGACAAAATGAAGTCCGGCGGGGGGCTGATGGCCCCGCCGGGTTGTTTTCCGGCGCGGTACAGCCCTACATACCGCACGACGGATCCGCGTCGCTGCGTGCCAAACCCATCCGTGAGTACACGCCTTTACCTCTCTCTCTCTCTCTCTCTCTCTTCATGATTTTGTTCACAGGATTTCAGAAACTCCAACTGTTATTGGACTTCGATAAATTATTTTTTAATCCATTGCCTTCACAGTGATATTTTCAGGCAAAACTTACTATAAACAGTGATAAAAATCAAACAATACAATCAGTGCCTTTTTCATGTCCATTTTTTAAACCTTCTAAAACTTAAAATTATAACAAATAACCTCATTGAAACTATTACTATTTTTTTAAATTTAAGGTCAACTTCGTACTAATTAAATTCTTTTCAGGATTTTATATATTTTTGATTTTGCTCTGCGATTTTTATATGTGCTGGCAAGCTATGGCGACTTTTACATGGAGCTCCATAAACTTTTCATAAATTAGTAAAAAGTAACCTATTCCTTGTACTTAGCTTTTAGAGATAACAGAGTGGCTTCAGTGGTCAAATGTGGAATAATAATAAAAAAATTGAGTTAAAAATAATAAGAGGCTCTTCGTGAAGAAAACGGGAAAATGATTATTTTTAAATAAAAAGCTTATTATATTTATATACATGTTAAAAAATATTCAATGGTTGAATCAAAACATACTAAAAGAACTTAAAGAGTACATATTAAAAGACTAGGAACTACATATCTTGCTACGCAATGCAAGATGTAATTTTATAGTATTCTATTTCGGTACAATACCGCCATGCTTTTACTTAAATACAGTTTTACAATCGGGATTCAATTAAAAATCTTTACACAAATTCAATTAAATTTAATTTACTAAATATATTACATATGCTATTTAATAAACAAAAATACCCTAATAATATACCTTCAGTTGGACCTTCTTATTATAAGAAATTATAAATATAAATTCAGTGCAAATTTAATTAATAATAAGATTAATATTTTAATGGAATAAGTGTAATTATCAATGATTTGGTTGTTATTTAAAACTCTTGTAGCACTTATACACAATTTTCGGTGATCCGGAAAATGGAAAAAATCGTAGCTCGACGTTTTAATCTGGCGGCGGCGGCTACGGCTCGTAGCCTCGTAGCATCAGCCGACGGCCGTCGGTCTGTCCGGTGGTAACGCTTTTCCGTCGAATGATAGGTTTTATTATATTATTTAAGATAATTAAAAAGATTTATAGATAGTTGCGGCAAACGTACCTATTATAATTTATAAAATCAATCTTTTTACTTTAAACAAAATCGAATAGTTTTCTGTTTAAATCTACTCGTTTAATATGTTTCTGAAAATAATTGCAAGGAATTGGTTATTTTGTAATATATGTTTAATAAGTTCAGTTTTCAGGTATCAGGTTCATCGTACGCCGGTTCTACAATAAAGCAGCAAGACCATGAATTACAATCAAAAGGAATAATAAAAAGCTTACCTTAAAAATATTTTAAAATACGGATAAAACTTCCTTGATTAAAAAAAATAACAAATGAAGGTTTTACACAAACGAATCCAATTTTTTCTTAAATTTTGTTCTGTCGTGAAACTTTACTTTTAACCATTAATTTGTTTTCGTGTTCTACGGTCAAGGTTAATGATACCATTTCAATTAAATTGAAAATAAAAATACTCCTTATTTGAATGATTACAGTTCCAGTTATTCAAAATAATTAACAACGATTTGTCATTGTGTCATGATTATTAAAAACAAAAACGATTAGACTTTGGATTAATCTATTTAAACACATAACTGCATATAATCTAAAGTAATATCAATAATATGATTTCAACTTACTTACCGCTTATTGTGATTGCCTATAAGCAATTCTGTATTACGTTTAAATGTGGCTAGCAGTTTTGTTAAACGCAGCGCAATGACGATGCAGCAGAATATTGTTATATAATTTTACACAAAGGATTTATTTATGTAAATTAATCAGCCGATTTGTAAAAATGGGGAAACGGTTATTTATCTGCGATATTATTAAGCATTTTCGTAAAACACATTTGGTTTCAAAGCCAAAGTATTTTTACAATTAAAAATAAACAGCTTTAATGTAATTAAAAAGCAATAAGAAAGTGTTAATTAGAAATTAGATAGAAATTAAGTAGAAATAATTTACATCAAATACCTTTTTATCTGGTATCTAGTTATAAAAAAAATTACCAAATAAATAACAAGTTCGTGCTTTTTATTTAAGTCGATTTATTCATTGTTAATTAAAGAGATTAATTAGCTAAACTTTCCATTTTTGTTGATCGACATCAATATCTACACTTTGACGTTTGAATTTACCTAATACCATTGTGACAGATACGGGTTATTTTTATATACATAAATAAGTATATCTTATCTATTTACACTAAGTTAATAGAGTTAACTAAATAATAAACTAGAGAAAGGGATATATTATATTTTAAAATGGTTAGGTTCTTGTTAAAATATCTTTCTTAGTTAAAGGTAAACGCAAAATTAAAAGTTACTAAATATTAAATAAAATTTATTGAATATTTAGTAATGTCAATATTGGAAAACACTCAACTTATTTACATAATGACTAATTCTGTTACAGTTCTATTACAATAATATTTATTTTATTTTATTCACAGTCATATGTATCAACAAGTACCGTTTTAAGAATAATTTCGTTTAAAAAGTGATTTTGGATAAGATATTTATATAAAGCGCTTTTAAATTAAATAAAAATTGTACATTCTCTTTTATACCGCGTAGTTTGGCTTAAAAACTGAAATTCTTCTTTGATTCGACAACGATTCGTGTGCAGGTATCTGAAGCTAGACTAGCGTGACTAATCGATTAAATAAACATTACTTATCCAGGCACAGAGACTTCTGATAGAACGAGCGTCCATTACAAATGAGGCGTCTTTCGAGCAACAATAAGAGAAGGTAATTGTTTCATATAAGATTAGAGGGATTTAGAACAATGATTTTTTTCTTTTGTTATTATGAAACATGTCTATGAAAAAGGAAATATTTCAAATGGATTTTTTGCTACAATTTTGAAAAAAAAAACATGTTTGTTAATGAAGCTGCCCAGCCGCCTCTTTCTTTCTTGCTTCTCTTATAAAACCAATGTGGGTCGCTACTTATAACTTAGAGATGTTATTATGGAACATGTATATGAAAAAGGAAATATTTCAAATGGATTTTTTGCTACAATTTTGAAAAAAAAAAACATGTTTGTTAATGAAGCTGCCCAGCCGCCTCTTTCTTTCTTGCTAGACCAATAAAACCAAAAATACTTATAACTTAGAGATATTCTTGTTCAAAACTTTGCCAAGCTTGTAAGCGTCGTATTAGAATAGATTTGAATTATCAATCAAATTAGAGACGTCAGGGCATACGACATAAATCGCTCCGACGATACCAGGTCAGAAAATTGCTCCTGAAATCATAGAAAATCGTGATCGTTTCACTTCGATCTTATGTAAGAATGCTTACAGTGGCAGTATAAGAGCCACATGAAAGGCCCTGTATTTTTATCTTTTTCTCTATGTATGAAGTTAAATATTATTCAATTGTCATTAATTTTGTTAGTGTATTAGTAGTTTTGTAGTATATACAGACGGCCGTGTAACTTGGTCGAAACGTCGCTATGAAAAGTTTTCTGAACGCAATAAAACTCGTTTCCGTATAGTTGAATCAATGTTGCTGCTCTCACCTGCAAATCTATACTCATATTATAAAGCTGAAGAGTTTGTTTGCTTGAACGCACTAATCTCAGGAACTACTGGTCCGATTAGAAAAGTTCTTTCAGTGTTAGATAGCCTATTTATCGAGGAAAGCTATAGGCTATATATCATTTAACATATAATACCTGAACCATAGCAACGCGTGGCCGGGTCAGCTAGTTTTATATAATCCCACAGACACCATAGGTAATAAATTACGACTCTACGTAAGCAAAATATATATTAGCTAAGTTCAATCAAAGTAAAAGTGTGAGAAAAAACGATGCATATCTGATTGCTCTTGAAATCAAATTACAGTCCAAGGCTTAGATTGTAAAATTTTAAAATAAAGGTGATTTTAGCAGCCTAGAGATCCTTAAGCTATTTTGGTAACAAGTCTTTCACAAACAATTATTTAAAAAGGCGATTGATGTATCAAGTAATAAGCGGAGGTGATTTTTGAATGTTTGTGTTTTTCCATGTTTGTGTTGTTTTATAACTACATAGTTTGGAAAATGGTAGAAACTCACTGACAAGGCTCTTTTTTTACTATTCTTGTTATCTGCCGTCAGAGATTATTGTTTGCTAATATTACTAGTGAGTAATTTTACTTGAAAACTCTAGGATTTACATATCTTGTTGTTTTAGAGCCGTACTTTTGCACGATATTGTTAGAAAGAATTAATTAAATTATAAAAATAGAAAAGATATCTTATACCCATGATTATATGATTGATTGGTTCTCAAATGAAAGTTAACAAAACGCCTGAATAGATTTTGCCATCCGTTCGAAGGCAGCCATCTTTATAAGCTCTTGACCTTTTTAAATTTCTCTGTTTTAAACCGATAATTTCTTTACAGACGTACATTAATGTATGTAACTGTTAGAATGATCCGATCTTAGATCTATATCATTAGTTTAGTGTTAGTCTAGCAAAACTAATGACGTAAGTTACAAGCAAACGAGAAATCTAAGTAGGTATGTCAAGATATAAATCAAGATTTAAGTGTCCGATTCGCTTTAACTCGACTACATGTGCTTAGTCGTATAGGGCGATTTATTCTTTAACCGAATAGTCTAGCCGAACTTTGATTAAATAATACCTAAGTGATTTCTGGAGCATGGTTTGTGTAGTACTCGTTACTTACTTATAGTAGCCAGGGGCAACATTATTCAATTCAAAACACATAAGTATATGTCATGAAAATAAAAATGAAAAATTTAAATGAAAATAACTTTATTCAAATGCACTTAAAAATAAGTTGTTTTGAATCGTCCAACATTTTTACCTACCACCCATTCAGGACGTCTTTTAACTGACAAGAAGAATGGGCGCAAGAAACTCGTCAGCTTTAACAGAAGTAACGACATTTACAATATAATACGTCGTCACCATACAATCCACAAAAAAACAAAATTATTTTGTTTTGACAATACTAATAGTGTTATGATATCATTATTTCGTTGATTACAACAAAGTCAACAAGTATCTCTTTAAAGTAAGTATCCCTGAACATTGCAATAACACAGTATAAGCATCTCCTAATGCTCATTTTATGTAATATTTTTATAGGATAAAAACAAACATGATTTTCAATAAAAAATAATGCTGTCATACATTAAAGACCGTAATAACGATATTCTAATAAATATTAAATTGGTCAATATGGTGATATATACAGTTTATATAATACGCTATTTCATGTAAATGGAACTAAAATTTGTACACCTTCTAACTGGATAACCTTGTTAAGTGAAAAATTTCAGACAATTATTGACATTCATGTGCAATTGTAAATAAACTATAAAGGTATCGTCATATTATGATTTTATTTTTATGAACTGTAATGTCAAGAAAGTATTAAAAAATTGTAAAATAATTATTCAAGTAGAATCACTAATATTACGATCGATGACGCGGTATTTACAAAGAAATAAAAGCAGGGTTCTATTGTCTGTTTCAAGAAGGCACGAAAGAATTTAAAAAAAAAACTGGCTTTAGTTTTAAATGAGTCTTGTTATTTCATTTTTCAAATCACTACCCTTTCTCTATATTAAATTCTGAAGAGAACAGCTGTTGTGTGTCACTCCAAAATCGAAAAGTGTATTTCTTTCTGAAACAGATGGCGAGGTGAAACTCTACTAACAGAATTACACAAACCGATCCCGAAACTCAGCCATAACTCATCCGATTTTTTACTAACATCCAAATGAAATAAGCAACGTCATTATCCGAAATTAAACGGAAATTAACACGTGGATCTGGCGCGCTAAGCAAATAAAACAACATATCTATAAGGGTTACACCTCACTAAACATACTCCTCTATATAGAGACAAATATCCCTGTAGGCCCTCGGTTTTATTGCATTTCTGCTCGACGTATCGCTTTCTCACTTCCACACGTGGCCGTGACTGACGGATAGAAGAGGTCGGGTAGCGGCCACCAATGCTATCTTATTTTATTCATGTTGGCGCGAAACGTGCGGCGTGTGAGACGGGCATAGCTATATGATTGTAAGAGAAGAAGAGATGGCGCGTTTCTTTCAAGACTCTCTGCAAACAAAACGTAGCGAGGGTGAGTGGCCACCGGCAATTGTTAGTCGACTTATATAGTACCGTCTAGTGCGGAGGTATCATAAAAGGAATGATAATAATAATAAAAAAGGAAACTGCATCTATCCGATATGGTATGATAATCTATGGAGATATGTAAACCCGGGATAAGTTTTCGGTACTGATTTTAGACGTATGAAACTTTGATGGTATGGGATGAAAGGAATTTATTTACATTTCTCTTTCACATTTGTAGGTAAATAGACAACAGTTTAAAATAAGCAAATATATTAATAGCCTCTCATTTAGCTCTGTATTTATGTTGAGGAAATTTAAAGAAAATTTCTTTATTTTATAATTTATATAAGTACAAAAAGGTTTGCTGAAAGGAAATGATTCCATAAGTAAAGCTCTCGGTTTGCAAAAATTGAAATTACAAATTGGAAATTACAAGTATTTTCAATTAAATGAGCAGATACTGGAATAGTACGTTGTAAATATTCAAATAGAATGTCAATCAAATAGAATTAATGAATTCAAATAGACAACAAAACAGTTATTCTTAAAACTAAAAAACAGTAATAAGATTTACCCCTTAAAGAGGAACTCTTACATTTTTCATGAAGCTAACTTAAAATTTTATTAATAGTGTACTATTAGGACATTAATTTGTTTCACATTCATTACAGTAACAATTTACATTTGAACTATCGTTTAATGATTACTAAGTTAAAGGATAATAGAGCTTACTGCATGAAATTAGGTATCAAATTGGCGTTAACGTATGGCTGGGTCCTTGACGCAATTCCAAACAAAAGAGCCTTTTTCTATCGTTCACTATTGCTCTATAGCGTTTCAGTCGACAATGCCGTGACAACCCTCCAAACCGCGCATGGTTTTCATAAGTTGAATACGTGATGAGATGCAAGCAAAATTGTACTTTAAACTTAGATCGAGTTGAAAGTAAAGGGAAAATAATAAAAATATGTTTATGAAAGAAAGTAGCTGGCTTATAAATAATGCAGATCTAGTTTTGTGTTCGGAAAAGAAAATTCGGTTTAGAGAGCTTTGAAGTATCTCCGACATTCGGTATGGGTAAAATGATATTTAATTTACATACGTTTACCATAAGTTACTCTATGTATGTACGGTATAGAAGAACAGGCATAGTGGTCGCTTAAGTTAGGTAAATATAAACATTTCTCTTACAAATGGATGTACAGTTATTTGTTTAATATTTATTAATGATATTGTCCTTTTAACATATGAAATTGCTTATTGACATATTTACAAAAGTCAAATATATCCATAACTTCATTTTAAAATTTTCTGAGAAGATATGTGTATGTGTCTGTGATATGTTAAGTGGTCAAAACAAATAATAGAAAAAAGTAATTTTTGGTTAGTATCCTCTCAACTTGCAAGTTATAGTTAATTTAATTTGCAAGTAATAGTTAATTTAACGCTATTTTAAAAAATGAGAAATTATCTATTGTGGCCTAGGAATGGGTCAATTTGACCATTGATTTGACAATGAATCAAGAAAGACACACTGGAAATATAAGAACTATTTGTCTGTGTTAGATTTATTTAATTTATTTTCTGGATCTTCACCCTTTTTTCCTTCATCTTTTTGTCTGGCAATTGAATATAATGCTTGAAGAGGTTATTTGGTTATTATTTAAAGTGTTAAGCTAGTATTTAGTGTGAAGTTCGATAAGATTTTTTCTCATTTACGAGGCATTTAGCTACGAAAATACATATGCGTTTTATCTTCACGGGTCACACTGAAATGGCATTGGCACTGTGATTCAAAATGAAATGATTCACTAGAACGACGTGGGTACGAATTACCGCTAAGGGGAACTTTTTAAATTCTATATTAGGTGTTTTGAATCTTTTAATGCAAAAATATTAAGTGTTTTTTTTTCAAATTAAATAACAATAAAAATATAATAATTTTACTTATTCAGTGTTCATATTAGTTACACAATTTTTCAAACATAACAATAAAATTACGTTTTATACATATAAGTGTCTCTCATTGCGGATTCCTTTTTGGGTAACCTGAGTTCACTGAAACGCACTACTAATTTCGTTATCTTATGTACTTTAAGAACATCTAGAAAGTTATTTGTTTATATTATTGTATATCTCATAGTGAAACTGGATCCATTGGATGAGACTGTTAGGTATATAACTATCGCGAGTTAACTCAGAATACAAAACAATTATTATAAGAAACAATGGTGCTGGTTGACATTTACAATAGTATCTATATAAAAACTAAGTATACAGTTTTAATTTTTTTTAATGACCAAAATTTTAGAATTAGTTACTTTTGTCAGGAAAAAATTTGTTTGCAATATTTCATAAAACTACGTATAAATTTTTATCTGTATCAATGAGTAGTTAAATAGTTTTCTAGTTAAACCCAAAACCAACGTTATATGGACAAGGGTTGGTCGCAATGTGCACGCTGCACGGCTCGTTACCGCCACTCAATTACGAGTTAACTCCGCTAACTCCTATGTGTCACTAACTACGGTTTAAATATTAACTGTACCAAGTGAGCACACTGAAAATTGAACTCTCATGAAAGAAAGTAAGGTCGTTAATTGTAAAGAACTTTTTGTTAAAGGAAACTGCCTACGATACGGTGTTTAATTTATTATTTTAATTTTCAATAATTTCTCGCAATTCTCCTATTGTAAGAGGTTTCTAAGGTTAAAGTTTTTTATTGCATCTCTTTAAAAGCGTTTTTAATGACAAGTGATGGTATCTGTACTATATTAGATAGATGCTTAATAAATAACTAAATATTTTTTCTTATATTCACACTAATTAGAAAAGCCCAAAGTAAGCACTGTAAGGCTTATGGGTTCTAGGATAACAGATAGTCATACATATACGACACATACATAATGTAATATTCATATGAATATTTATACATACCCATAATTATGGTATAAATGCTCGTATCATTAAACAAACATCTGCCCCTTTCGGGGGTCGAACCCAACACAATGGGTGTGTAAGGCACGTTCGCTATCGTTGCACCAAACGATCGTCAAAAACATTAGCGAACACTGAAGAATAAGAGAGCAGAAAAAAGTTTTTTAACCTTTTTGTGTTTGTCTATTCACTTCAGGTTTGGGGTAAAAAATGTGTTTCGTTTAAACGTTTCACAAAAGTTGTCGTCATTTAAACGTAATTGTAAACTTGCAGCTAACCTACTAAAAATGTTATAGCAAACTGCATTCCTTGGGTCGCAAGACAACCGGTTTGAGTGAGCAGGAGTGATCCTAGCAACGATGCCGTACGGTCCGGGGTTATATTCGGAATACGAGCATTTATCCCTCTTTATACATATATATGTACGTGTTTTTATAAATATTGCTTCTTTCTGTATAACCAAAACACAAACTTTTCAGTGCTTATATTGGGTTGAGCTAACTGGTGTTGTAATTATAGACGTGGAGGATAGAAAAGAATTAGATTTGTAATCACAATGTTTCTTAAAAAAACGCAACTTAAAAAACTAAAAAACCTTACTGCGTTTTTTTTTATTTGGAAATAAAGAACCCTAAATCAAGAAAGTTGCACCCCGATTTCACTTAACTTAAAAAGCGCCAAAGTTGCTAAGGCGATGCTTATAACTGTCAAATCCATACCTAAAAGGTCATTTTAGACGTTACTTAATAGTCTTTAGGCGCTTTAAGAAGTTAAGTGCAAATGGGCACTCGACTAATAGGGGTAAATTACAGAACAGGAGCTCATTGTATTTTTAGCAACATTTTTAAATACAAGAAAAATTCTAGCAGCAGGTCCTATTCTAGAAAGTCAGCCATCTAGTCAACAGATTGGAGTAATCTGCAATGTAATATAGGTATGTGCTCAATTCACTGAGCCTCCATTTCTAAATTTATTACAGTTTTGTTTTTAGTTTTGTTATTGAATGATTTTGTATAGTCTATATACACATAACAGCTAGTTAAACTGTTACCACCTTCACCGCGTGGAGGTAGCTTATGTTATGTTCTGATTCTAAATTTATACCCAGTGTCACTTTCAGAATTAATACGAATCTAACGACACCATAGAGGCTAAAATTCATCAAGGAGTTCAGGCTGCAGAGCGTGCCAAACAATTATACATACAAATTCTCGAAAAACATAACCCTCTGTCTGGCGCAGTCGGGTAAAACTAGATGGCACTCTTTATTTGATACAATAAATTAACGATTAATTTTGGAGTTTTACTTACACCAGTGCATAAATTGTTAATACTTTATATTTTTCTTCGATCGATTGAAATATTAGCTCTACTAAAGCTATGGATAATTTTCCATTTAATAAGTGATATAGTTGTTTTTATAAAAGAAAAACGAGTTTTATAAATTACAAACTAATTTACTTTAAAATCCCGAGTGCCTGCTTAAAATTGCTATAACGATTTAAAGAGAATATTACTACAAAAAATCTCAACTTGTTCCATACGTCAAGGTATAGCATAGAAGAAATAAATACACTATGATAGTTACTAAACAAAAGACGTTTTACAAACGCGCCGCTTACTCGCGCTTGTGTCGATACAAACCGATAGTTACTTGAGTCAGACGCAGCTTGACCGTGAATTAATGTAAGTGTTCAAAGATCCACCTTTGAATACCTGCATAAAGGACATGGCCAAAACCGTATAGAGCTTAGCATAGTATTAAATTTCAATGTCCACCAATGATTTTTAGTGAATTATTTTCGTCAAGGTGAGCACTTTTAGTTGCGATGAATAAATAACGTGAAAATCTCGGGAGTAAAGTAACATCGCCGCCTGTTTCGCTTTCAAACTCCTTGATTAGGCAATTGACAAAAATGTCGAAGTATGATATTAATGGAATGCCATTAATAATTAAATAAATCTTTATTTTTACACCACAAATTCTTACTTTAAGCCTTATCATTTCTAATTACACACTAATTTATTATTGGTAGTTGGAGTGCGACATGCTCTCCTAAAACATCTCTTGGGTGGTGGCATGTGTTGCGGGTCGTTACGCCCGCTAAGATATGGTTGAGCAAAGCGATGGCTGCATCTTGCGTCATGCTCGTGAATGGGTGCTGCCTTGGGAGATGGGTCTGCTTCAACATTCAGTATTATTGGCATATATTTAACATACATCTTTGTTGCTTTCTTAAATTTGTCGTTTATTCCCTGTTGACTTTGTTGTAATTAAGGATTTAATGAAACCATAACACTACTATAACTGTGATACCAGAATAATTTTGTTTTTTTTAGTATGGTGACGACGTCTAATATTGTAAATGTTGTCAGCTTCTGTCAAAGCTGACGAATTTCTTGTGCTCATTCTTCTTGTCTGTTAAAAGACGTACTGAATGGGTGGTAGTTAAAAATGTTTGACGATACTAAACAATTCATTTTTAAGTGCAATCGAATAAAGTTATTTTCATTTTTAATCTTAACTAAGTTTGTGTGGGGACGGATGCCCGAAATAGTTATAAAATTTCCCTTTAGCATAGGTCATCCCACCATCTCGAAAATTTGAGGCAGTCGAGATTCAATTTAGATACGATGGTACAATCAATAGAATTTATATTACAAATATCAGATGGTATAAATAAATTTTATGTAAGATATAAGGTAAGATTAAATCCCGCGATTTAATCTTAATTATTATTAATTAAGCGACTAAAGCGATTACAGCGACACTGCGTGCGTGTTTGTGCGTTTCTAATTATGCGTTCGATGCGTATGAAGTAGGTGCCTGAATATCTGGTATGTATGGTAAGATTTGTGTGAGAAGAACAATGAGGAATAAGAAATAGGATAGCTGTTGTAACCACTGCGAATTTTCTTTTTTCACGATTGTCTTGGGAGGGGATAGACTGAAAAACGCGAGTTAATTTTATTATAAAGAAAGCTACCGAGAAAATAATAGTAACGATAGGCAAATTGTGTATTTGACTAGTGGCAGATTTTATTCGGCCTGAACGTTAGTATGTTTACTATATACTTTAGAAAAAAACACCTGTATTTAGATCGCAGTCACACTTACCGGGGCATAAAACATACGCCTTGTTACTTTAATATATGCTTCTCGTGTTCTCAAAACTGATGGACGTTTCATGATATTAATAATAATTATAATAGCTATGTGTGCCCTTATTTCTTACTAGGATCATTTATACCAAATTTCATGCTTACTTTAAAAATGCCGATCATTCAAAAAACAATTTCTTCTCCTATTTAATAAATTTAAGGGCTATATTTACACAAAAGACGATTTATTTTCCAGCATGAGCTACTATACTTAGTTTCACGTTTGGAACTTCAAAAATAGGTGGAGTTTTCATACGAAGTATCAATCGCTTTACCCCTTGAGGGTATAATTTTCTAAAGCGCTAATACCCATGACCATTTATTTTTTACCAAGATATTCAATACACATGTATTGAATTTTATGCCTCTTACTGACTTTGCTAGCATTTTCAGCCTTACGTTAAAGTCTCTGAGTTAAGGTTGTGCGTTGTCTGTCAGTTAATCACTCACTCAAGACTATAGATTATAATTAAACATTATTTTTGTGAGGTCCCAATTTTCACTTATTGAAATGAAACTTCTGTTCTTTGGCTGAGATAAACCAGCTGGACAATTTGCAATAAATATATTATTTGTTATATTATCCCACTGTTACATTATAACATATGTTTGGTGCAAAGATGGCAATCCTGCCTTTCGCAGTGATGGTCCTGAGTTCAGGTGCTAAAAGGGGCAAATGTTTGTGTGTTGAATAAGAGCATCTGTACCTGACTCATTGGTATTTGCATATATTTTTAATAACTATTACCAATTCGTTACCCTCAGAAAGGTTACCCTAGTATTTATAATATTTTCAAGCCTTACAACGCTTACTTTGGGCTAGGCTGTAAATGTAAACATTATTATTATCAATGTGCGCATTGGGTTCGAGTCGTAAATTATGGTTCGTTTTCTCTATGGTCTTAATAGGGATATTAATTAATTGATAAGTAAATAAAAAAAAAATATCCTGTTACAAATGCATAAGCTTCGTATTATCTTTATTTTAGCTTGTTCTGGATTTATATTCTTTGGCCCGGTATAAAAAAAGGCCAAGTAAAATTAATACTTTACAAAATTCGTCAATATGATGCAGTGGAATAAATATTCGCATTTATAATATTATTATTAGTTTAATGTGATGATAATTATTTCTTCTATGAATCTCATAAGGACCGCTTTTAGTTGTGTGGTAGGTAGTATTTGACACTGAGAGTACAAGGACGAAGCTTTGCCAAACAAAAAAACTTTAAATGACATTAATTAACGCATGTACCTACTATATACCGACCAGAAAGTTGATAGGCATGTACTACCTTGTATATGTCTACGTGGAGTAATTATATCTTACGTACCTAGCATGGCGGCAACAATGGCGGCGACTGGTATTCATGACACGAGCGTAGTGGTCCCCCGAGCGCCGAGTTAATTTCAAGTTTACCAAGCTTGGTTATTAAAATCTCAACGTCTTGAGCTTAATAGGTTTTGTGAACTAGCGCAAAGTTGCCACGCTTTCTTGTGGTGTTCACGATGGCATCATCAAAGTTGTCGCCACTTTGGGAGCGATCAATAAAAAAAGTCTAATTAGACTAACAGAAAAAGAATATGAAACTTAAACTGACTGGCTGAATGAGTCGTTAATAATCATATAAATTTTTCTATCCCTACATAGAATAACAAGTTTTTGGTGTGACTTATTGAATGTGCAAAAGGTATTTCCAACAAGGGATTAGTCGATACTATTTATAAATGATTTGATCACCATGTTTTAAAAATTTTGTACAGTTACAATAAACTCAAAATAAATTGGTACCTAATAATAATATTAATTACTTTATGCCAAGGGATTACAATATTGTTATTTATGAAAATTTTACAAGTAAGGGTTCCTACAAAAGGTGACTATAAGGTATTACAGTACCTTTTATAAAATAGTATTGTCATCGCGAAAGGAAGAATAGATATAAATAAATCATTAAACTATTTCAAAACAAAAACACTTATATAGCTGTTTATTGGGATAAATGCAGGGAAAAATCTAGTGATCTTACGATGTAAGGAAGTCCTTTTGCTTTTGGACAACAACAATGTGTCGATTAATGTTGATAATATTCAAGTTATGTATTAAATGTGGAAAACGTGTTGTCATGTGAGAATATATTGACATTTAATCTTGATAATATTGGTCGTTAATTAAATTACTGAAATCAATGCAATGGATTTAAAATAAATAATAAGTAATAATCAATTAAACAATGTTAGTAGATACTCATAATTTATTGTTCACTACAAATAATAAAATCAACTTCAATAACTGTTTCATTCCTTCACATTAATTTATCCAGTCATATTATTTACATAAATTGAAACAGAACTTTTTTTATATTTTGAATTGGATTTGATCCTAATCAATCCACGATGGAACGAGCTAACCGGTACCTGAATAAGCTGGCTTTGTAAATGGACGGGTTATAAGTACTGTGAAATATAGATGCAGGGAGGGAGTTCCACTCCTTTGCTGTGCGCATTATAAAGGATGTTGAGATGCGCTTGGTGCGATTTATTTTTATTCCATAGTGAAAAATCAACAACAATACAAAGGAGCTTGTAATGGCATGGTATAGTTAAATAACATTACTTCAAGTCTATGCAATCTATTCTTTTCAGCTAAAAATTACCGATCTACACTATTTGAAGAGTTTCGATAAAAAATATAAGTTGGTAGCATAGGTCCAGAGGTAAATAAAATGGTACATAACAGGCGTTTCGATATTCAGCTTACCACAGTGAAGGGTAGGTATAGTTCCCGGCATATATGTTGAACCTGGTTAAATCACATGACATGCGCAGTGAATAGTGTACCTAAAATTGTCACGTGATTTCAAAACCAGACTCAACTTGCCGGGGACTAAGCGGTCATCGGAAGGCTGACCAAAAATATATATTATCTCGTACTCCTTTGTTTCGAAAAACACGTTACAGTACTTTGTATGATACGATGCGAACAATAACGTGTGTCAACGTGATGAATTATTTAGTAGGCATACCTTAAAATGTAGGTCACTATGATACAGTCGTAGCGAAAAAAACTACTTCAAATGTATGAAGATTTAAAGTAATGTGGATATATGACTAGACAACGATTTCCGCAAAAGCGGTGTGTTGGACGTGACATTAGAACTGTAATTCCTGAACAATCTATTTCAACCCCTGACCATTGTCTTCGGTTTTGAATTGACCCTCTAAATTTGACTATTTTGTGAATGCATCAAATGCAAACTTCTATATATATTCCCGTTTATGATTAATTTTTTGCTACAGTTTGTAGGTATCGACATCTATCAAATAGTGGCATGTTGAAAACCTGTCAACTTCTTACAACGCAATAAATCCCAAGCATTTTTACAGGTTTTTTCGATGATGTACACTGTGTTTTTCCTTTGTTTTCTGAATAAAATTTCAATATATTTTGCCTAACATAATTGACATTCAATCCCTAGTAGGCTTATATTATTTATTATATAATCTACTTTTAATAGTTTACCATATTCCTCTGTTATTTTTAAACATTTTTAAATTGTTTAGAATTCTTCTGCAGATCAATAACACCTGTATCATAAAATCGCATAAAAATCTTTACAACCTGAAAAAGAGAAGTAAAGAAGATGTTTTGGAAGCTTTCTCACACTAAGACTTTGGTTTAAGAAAGTGTGAGGAAAACTTCACCTCAGTTCAGATTAGCGGCGCTTACAGACATCTGACCCGTAAAAACATCCAAGAGAAGTAGGTTCAAATCCCTAAGGTTAATTTTTCCACGCAATTGTTTTGAGCTTGTTGCATTTTTTAATGCTATATATGTATATGTACATATAAAAATTAACTTTGATTGAACCTTCTCAACGGGGTGTCATGAACGTATTTATATCTTTGATTAGCATTTTATGGAAAAGCGATTCATTACTAACTAACATAAATGCAATTAATTTAAAAGCCATCAGCGAGGACGTTGGTATTCAAATATAATAACAAGATTTTACCCTATAGATGTAAATGATGTAAGCAAAATTTATTCCAAATTCTTTTTTCGCCACCGATAAAGCAAGAATTATAAATACTTAATCCTTATGCATAAATAATCTTTAAGCAGATGTGTTTTAACGAATATTTATTCACATTTTTATCAAATGCACGGTTTTTTATAGTTTCGGAGTAAGAGTACTTTCGGATGATGATGATTTCGTTTTATTATCACTGTAATTGGTTTAGTGACGATTTGATTATTTTTGTTTAGGTACATGACTTTATTTGGTATTTAAATTATTAAATATTGCTTAAACTTTACCTAAATACAATTAGAACGTGTTTTAGTATATATTTTTTAATAATAATGGTGGTTCCTTGTTACCTAAGCACATGATTTTAAAAGCTCTGTATTACTTTGCAATAAATTATAAAGAATATTTTTTGGAAATAAAATGTATTGGCGTTTCTTTAACTGATGATCTACTAAACAAGTTTTTTTTTCATATAGTAAAATTTATAACATTTAAAATTATTTTGGCACTCAAGGTAATATCTCTAAACAGTCAAAGATTTCAATGCCTCTCTGAAGATACTTTTAATGTGTAGTAAAATTCTGTTGTATTAAATATTAAAAACAGTACCACATAAAACAGGTTATGTTCACAGCTCATCTTACTTATAAGCTTTCAGCTTTTTACATACCTGTTGCTAACAGCTCGTATACCTACACTAGCGTTTTATAACTGTTTTCTAGGAGCGCATACATATAACGCGAAATGGTCAAGGACACACTGGTTATATGCTGTGATCACAATATGTGTCATGTGGTCCCGAGTTCATGACCTTTAAACTGTATACGCAGCTGTGAATTACAGTTATTTTCCATCACAAAATATTAAAAGTTTACGGGTTTTTATTTTATGCGTTGTCGTACCGCTCATCCTAATGCGATAATACTTCACTAATTGAATGTTCTAGGTATAGTATGAATAAAAATTTATGTTGAATATCCTGAAGACAGCATAATGGATGCATCCATTGGATGACTCACATTGTCCTCTTAACGTCAGATCAGGAATTATTTAAAAATCATCATCATGAAACTAACACTCGACAAAAGACAAATAGTAAAAGGCTTATTTGGCGACAAGAAAATAAATAAAGACTTTCTATCAATCCCTAGAAAATTAGACAGCAATTAACAATGTTAAACAATATTTCAATTAAGTAATTTTACTTATCTTTAATTCAGAAAACTTCTTAAAATCTGGAAAAAAATCTGTAAAACTTTTTAATTTTTTGCAGTGCCATATTTGAATCAATAGTTTTTGAATGTAATAAGAATATATTTCTTGAATAAAAAAATAACACAAACCAACTAACGATCACATGATATCACATGACATTATAATAATAGAATATACTAAATGTTTTTTTTGCACTATTTTGCAAGCTTATTATTAATCTAATTCGGTTAATAATGCAACTACTAGGTACTACGAGTACTATCAAATCACCCATCAAGCTTATTTTTTCTAGCGCAGATGCCGTTTGAAACTGTTGTATACTTCACTTAAAGCTTGGTTTATAGTCAAATGAATGTGAAAACATTTATTTTACTATTGTCATTATGTCACAAAATATTATTGGTTTAGCTAGGATAAGAGCCTCATTAGCCAAGTACTTAGTGTTCTGGTCCAATCTGGGGTCGCCGAATTCCAGCTGAGGTTTTTGACGTGATAACGTCTTATAAATCGATGAAAATCGGCTGCATGCACGGAAAAGTGTAACGTTCCGTCTAAGTCGAGCGTGCAAGCGAGAGCGTGGTACAAGCTATAGGCACGATCGTCCGAAGCGTTCGACTTGTGGCGCATATATCTCTATTCCACTTCATGAAGGGAAAAGTTAATGTGGTTTCCATTGTTTATTACAACTTAATGTTTTTTTTTCAAAAAACAAAAATAAATAAAAAGAAAAATAAGGAATAAGAAAAAAAAAATCAATTAACTCCTACTGTGTATTATACAAAATAACGATAATTCAGTGATGATAATTCAATTCAAATTATAAAAGTATGCAATTTATTATCAATGTTTTCTTATGACGCTATCACGTAAAGTTATCGTCCGTAAGCTGACTTTACAGACAACCAATTTTATTTTTAATGAATTTTCCATATAATAACAGTTATCGTATTTAAGTGTTCAAAACAAAGAAACAAAATGTTGTTGACTGTTAATGACTTTGAAGGATATATTTACGTATCTCCTCCGTTAAAACGTATTTACCTTGCGTGTAAAAACACGATTATATCAGTTGTTTCTTGTAAAGTAATGCATTTATTCACATTTACAGTTCGGGTTCGGTCGGTTTCAGTTCGGGGGATGAATTAAGATGTAGGGCGGGAGAACTATGGTATATTTAGGGTTAAAATCACTCAGGCCAGTTGCGGGTTTTATATGAGGTGCGGGGAGCTTTTATGGCGGGGTGTTATATTATATACGCCCTCGTTTAAAAGTGAGAATTTATAACATTCCTTGAAGGTTCTTTAAAAGCATTCCTTTAAAATACAGTTTGAGAATATTTTCTGGGACGACATAATTTTATGTAAAGCATCAAAACAAGAATTTTGGTTGAAATAATTTTAAAACCGTGATATGGTAACTGCTTTTAAAACTAACCTTAACCTACTTTACACAAAGTAAACGTGAACCAAACCACTCATAGATTATTAAAACATTGTATTT
Organism: Calamotropha paludella; assembly: GCA_927399485.1. Taxonomy (NCBI): domain Eukaryota; kingdom Metazoa; phylum Arthropoda; class Insecta; order Lepidoptera; family Crambidae; genus Calamotropha; species Calamotropha paludella. Next base: position 21,651,459 of record OV656803.1, on the reverse strand, counting down.
ATTTTGTAACTAATGACTGTGTTTTCTCATGAGATAGTGTTACTATCGGGCACAGAAATTGTAGCTTGCATACAATCATGCATCGCGCTTACGAAGTATTCGCTGCTGCGAACAGTACTACCCAAATCACTTATTTTCAGTCGGACCTCGACGGGCCCCGGGTCAAGACCATCTGGCCCAGTCAGTGAAAAGTTCAGTAAATTATGTATATCCTTGAGCACTGGCTGGCAAATTTCTCTCCCAAGCCCTGAAAAATACATGACTCCCACAACTCTTTGTTTTAAATAAACAGCCATTTTTTACGCTTATTAATAAATCCCATTGTATTGAGTAAATAAGTAAACCAAAGGTATTTACCTATTAATTACAGCTATTTAACTTATTTTTTTTTCTATTTCCTCCTAAATGTTTAAAACACTTTATGATAATGATAATAAGGTGTATTTTATCGTTATTTCACTCGAGTTAATGTGACACGAAACTACCTCTGTTTGTACTATTTACATGTAAATTCACATGTGCGAAAATAAGTATATCTGTTCTTTGATTCTCTTCTGTAAATTATGAACAAAAAACTTTCAAACTATTAACTTATGTAATAATAATAATAATAATGGTTAAAGTATTTGTATTTACCCAGTATATATACTGAAAGTATTAGTACTGAAAAAAAGTAAAGTTACTTTTTATAAAAATATTGTTTACATTTCCCACTCAATGTGTTAATAGTAATAGTATCGTCTTTCTCACCAGAACCACATTAGATGCATTTTTCATCTCAGCTTTAGAGGTCCATAGCTGCACGAAACCTTCCCCCACAAAAACGGAGGGCTTTTCCACAATCTTCACGCTCCGCAGGCGTAGGTGTAGCAAAATACCATAATTCCAAAAACGCTGCTGCATATTTTGTGGTCGATAGGTGGTGTATTAGTCGCCTTTTACCGTGTTATTAGTTGCCTTTTACCGCCGTTAAGTAAAGAAATTGCTGCTATTCTACTTCGCCAGACAAACACGGCGAAAAGATTAGTTTAAATAATTTATGGGTAGAAATCTTTTTTAAGATATCATTGCGAGTATAACGATAACAAAAACAAAAAAGTTTTAGACGAAAGCTCGATACATACATGTGTTCGTAAGTTCTGAAAATTTTTAGTGTGTGAAAAATCTTTTGATTAAAATAAAGAGTGCGAGTACTTAAAATAACTCAAAAATTGATTTTGAATTAACAATGAAGCTAGATTTTTCTGTCTATCACTTATTCATACCTGACCCAAACCTTTAATTTTTGATATTTTTCTGCGGTAGAAAAACAATAAATAGAATAGGTAGTACAGCAGACAGCCTCAACACTACGATCACAAACTTTTAAAGCTATTTATATATAAACACGTGAATGTTAAACATGTATATTTAATTATTGAGCTTTTCTGATAATTCATGATTGTATTTTTTTAAACAAATATAATACCAGCACACGATACCTTTTACAGTGAATCTCATAGAGGGAGATTACACGTTCAGTATTTCATCAGTTTGGTATTGATTGACACCAGACTGGTCGTGTAATATACACTAACTAACAAAATACTGATTTGAAATTAAATATTTTCATAATTATAATAAATCTATCAGTCTGCCGTCAGTCAATATGGATTGAACTGATGAAAAAATGATGGTGTAACCTCCTTCTTTCAAAATGGTTTAACTACTAATACATATAAGTGCATCGCGCATTTTTTTTTTAAATTGCTTTGATTTGAATTAATTGTACAACAGCAATGTATCTGGTCAGTTGTCTTACGTAGATATCCAAGTAACGAGTAAAGTGGACATAGTGTTTAAATTATCGTTTCGATCTTCGTGCACTGGATTTGCGTATAGCATTTTAAAAAAGTCATAACAACTGACCAACAATTTTTGTCACAAAATAAATTTCATTTTTTTTTTATCAACAGTGTAAAGATTAATAAAACAAATAAACTCTTATTCAGTTTTTATATAAGAACAATTGATTTTGTTTCAAATAAATTAAAGCCTGGTGTCAGTTGTTACAACAATCGGTAGAAAGAATATATAAGAAAATTTAATGCGTCTGTATGAAATTCAAACGTATTATACTGCCAGAATTTTTTATGTATGTGTACCTTATATGAAACCAACGAATTTTCCAAAATAATTCTTGAGAAAGGACTTTAATTTTTATCTTTATAAAAGTAATATGTACCTATGCATGTATGTATATATTAATAAAATTGCCAGTTTAGTTTCTCTTACAAACAAAATAAAGTCTATGACGTTATATATTCCTTCGTTACGAAATTCTCCGTGTTTTCTCAATCGTTTTGCGCATAATAACGTGCAGGTAAAAAAAGTCTATTTCACAGGTAAGCAACATATTACGTGTACGTAGGTTGTAGATAATAAATACGCTCACTAACATTCATTAAGTAGTAGAAAAAGAGAAATTCAGTGATCGAATGGCAGCGTTACGTTTTTGTGCGCCACCTATCGTACGCACCTTTCACTTTTATTTTAAAGTTTTGTTCAATTATTTTCTGTGCCTGTTCAAAAACAATCCTTCTTAAGGACTCCGACTTTTTGGCGGGAGCGCGAAGCGTCACTTTAATGGTTTTGGTTATCTTGTTAAATTTTGTGTTGTGGTTGATATTAGTGTGTAATAATGGTGGGTTATTAACCACTGAGTGTTTCTGAATACGCATGAGTATTGGCAAGTGAAACAAAACAGGTTGGAAGGTGTCTTTTCGCGTTCTCTCAAAAAAGGAACACGAGGAGGTTTCAGTAAAACCCCACTTCTTTACTGAAACCTAGGAAATTACTCAAAAACATAGAAGAAAGATTATACTTACTTGACACTGGCTAAATGTACAAATTGTGCAAGCCATAAATAAAGAAAAAAAATGAGTAAATTCCAGTCGTTTATTTGAACTCTCCCCACAGAAACCAGTGATTACAGTTTTGTTCGGTTAGGTTAGGTTAGAACAGTGAAAAATCCAAGCATGAGCCAAATGAGCCTGTTTTACATCTACACTCACCCTATATGTTAACATTTGAACTTAGGTATGACGGCTTTCGATATTTAAAATTATTAAATATTTCCTTATCTCTATTACTTGGCATTACAACCTTAGACATATTAAGATTAGGTTAAACAATTTGCGATATTTCGATACAATCGATATTTAAATTTTCGTTGTTTATAACATTGACATTTTACTCGTTGCTATTTTAATTTTGACGTTCAAATATGTAAGCTTTAATTTCACTTATTGCGAAAACCATAATTATGGTGGTTTAATTTTGCTACGAGTAAATATGTAATAAACACTACGTCATACCTCGTAAAGCAAAGGAATGATGTATTTTTTATGGATATTAAAAATGAGTTTACCTTAATGTTTTTATATAATCCTGATGTTTCGAATCCTTTTTGAAAATCATAGTCATTATTCTATTATTTTCCTACTTTATTTGATAGTTAATACGGTTCGTATAGAGTTTATTTCCATACTAACTTCTAACTTAAGAAAATTTCAGGTGAACAATATGTCCTATAGGTAGTTTTTTAAAATGCCCACAAGGACTTAATTTTTTCTTTATAAATGGTATTCAAAGTGTTAATCAAGGTATAAAATATCATCGTGCCGCCGTTTTTTGGTGATTGAGTAACAAATATCCAAAAATTTAAACACACCAACTTTCATTTATAATATTTGTAGGATTACAATTTTATGACCTGATACATTAACCACTTTATCCAATATAAAGTGTTAAAGAATGCTAAATAAATAAATTGTCACTTGTACTTAAAAGATAAAGTCAACACTATTGATGGCTATTTGCATTAGATGTAACTAGTACACTGCGTGAACTCTTTCCCAGTATCGATTACAGCCAGGACAGCGGTTATTTGGTTTAATACGGAGTCGGTAGCACGTGGCGTTTCTCACGGCTTTTCACGCATGTGATACATACACGGGCTCAGGGACGGTACTAATCTCCAGTGCCCATAATGAATTGGTGTTTATTCGGATTAAACGTAGAATTAGGCAAGTTCAAACGATTGCAAGATCGTTATGTAGTTAAAAATTTAGTTTTATTATTCAAGTAACAAATTCGGTTCAACTGCACGTTTTATCATTATTAATTTTATAATGAATGTCCTTTTTATACACTATATAGGTATTAATTTCGATGGCATTATCATGATATATTTTACATTTCTTGCATTGGTTTTGATTTTCTACCCAGTAGTCTTCCAATACTTTTAATTGATTAAAATGAATATCTTTTAATATTCGTTATTTTATATAGAAAATTGGTTAAAAATACGAATGTTCACTTTTAGGGTAAAAAAAAAAATTTCATCTATTCCTCTTTACCACATTTATTTTATTTTGTTTATTTTACTTTGTTGATGCAATTTAATAAAACTAAATAACATCGAATAGGTAATTTAAGTATAATGATTTAAGTTTAGAGTAAATTATGATTACTGCTAAAGAAAAAAATAAAAAAATGATTATTAAAAGCATAATAAATTTCCATATTAAGAATTACAAACTAGCCAAATTATCTGCTCATTAGGCATCAGCAACCTGATATTAAAAGATTACACGTCCCTTTTAATAATTCAAATTTTAATACATAAGTATAAACGGAGTACTAACTAAAGATTAAACAGAAGTTATAATAGTTATTAATTTGAAGGCCAGGTTCAATATTTATTTAGCCGAAACGAATGTAACACTTGTTTGAGAATTAGAAATCAATAAAATATGAATAAATATGAAAAGTTTGAATTAACAAAATCAAAAACAATAAAGAAATTCCTATCGTTCAGGTACAAGTTGATTGAGTTTGATTAAAGATAAACGTTATCTAGATTCTTTAATGAATGGACAGCTTGTTCTTTGACGTCCTCAAATTAATCCTATAAAATACATCCTATTAAATTGATTGTAGTTTAGTCCTAAAACACTAATAGCTAGATTTATCTTTGAAAAGTGAATTTCTTATCATGGTTGTTATATCTCCATAATCAGGTCTATATTATAGGATCCTACCTGCGTATATATATACACATATATAAATATAGTCAGTTTAACCATGATTTTATATGAGTACAATACATGGATACAAAAAATGCAATTTAATAATTACCTAAATATTCTGATGATACACGAAAACGCAAATATTAATAATGTCAACAGTTAAGGACTATTTCTTATAAAATAATAATATTGAAATTTTAAAATTCGTGTCGATCGTTTTATGCAGCTCTAATTTAGAATAATCGTTTCTTGTTGTGTTACCCTCGAACAGAAGTATTGCAGCACAGCAGTAGTTATGTTATTATTCAAACTGTACCTTCTTTATATAAATTAAGATATAACACAAAACTCTAGTAATTAATAACAGTGGTTAACTTAGATAGTGAATGGTAGTCTTGGCAAAATCCAAGCAGATTATTGTACACTGTACAGACTTAAATAATGTTATTTGTATCTCTCGTATTATTGTTAATATATAAATAAATTTCAATAAACAGACCTGATAGCTTTCGCAAATAACTTACAAAAAACAATTTATGATATATCCGTAGTATTTTTTTAAGTTAATGATATTATTTATAAATGCGCGCATAAACCTAAGAGTAAACAGATCGTCATTAATCATAGCTAAAAACTTGTGGATATTGGTGACATAGCTCGTTAACTAGCAAATGAGCGATGCTCTTGTTGGTGATCTAAACACCTGAATCTATAATCTAAGGTCATAGTTGTTTGTGTTTGTCTGTCCGCTCATTTCCCCACTCTTTTTCCATTGTATATGCGTTACCATAGCAACGCGTTAACCGCAAGTAGTTCGTCTACCGGATGCTAGATGGCGCTAACGGAAAATATTTAAAAATATAAAAAAATTAAAGAATTTTGTCCAACCGTGCGAAGCCGGGACGGGCAGAACAAAAATTTTATTGATTGTGTGTTTGTCTGTCCGCTCTTTTTTCCGCTCTTTTTCCATTGTATCAATTAACGTTACCATAGCAAAGCGTTACCGGGTCGTCACCACGTCAGCTACCTCGATCACGTTTGCTTTCAATCAAATTCACAATTAAATCAACAGAAACACAGATACAGCTACATGCTTTCAATTTATAACAGTTTCTGTTTACCTGTAAAGGTGATCGATTAAAATTAAAGTAAATAAAATTCAGGTCTGACGACCGACGGTCCTGGGTTCGAACCCCGGTTTAGCAGAAATTTGTATGATGAATACGAGCATTTGTACCTGAGTCATGGGTATTTTTATATATTTCTATGAATATTACAAATATATGTATGTCTATCCAGTACCCTAGTATCCATAACACAAGCCTTACAGTGCTTACTTTGGGTTAGGCTAATTGGTGTGAATGTAAGAAAAATTTATTTGCTTATTTATATATTTATCTGAATTTTAACACCTTTTGCTGTAACAAAAATTAAGTTCCTGGACAAACTTTTTGACTGATACAATCTAATGTTACAATTTCAAATTTGAAATACGACTCTTAAGAATAAATTAAAGTAACACTGTACAGATATTGAAATAAACTTTGGTTTTAAATCTTCATATAAAGCTTACATGAAAATCAAAGAAAAAGCGATCTTACTATTTTATACTTAAAAATGTATAATAGTTCTACATGGTAATAACATTTGGTATACTGTTTTCGAAATTATTTCACTAAAGTTTTATTGCCTTACTATCAGGTAGAGTACCTGATAGTACTTGTGAAAGAAGTTTTTCAACTATAAATACAGTTTTAAACTACACGAACCAATTTTTCAAATTACTTAGACATCATTGACCGCCTAACATCCTGAAAATAACAAAGGAACTGCTAGTTAGTACATTGAACATACCGTTTACATAATAATTGCATAATAGAACCAATGTCCATCTAAAATCTTGAAGTGGTGATTTTAACATACTTCCAAAATCCCCTTTCTATTTTTCTCTCTCTTTCATATTTATATATTACACAATTATGCCTGTGACAAACTTTGTTATAAAATCATAGAAAAAGAATTTCGCACACGTCCAGTTTTATTATAACCAAACTCAGCGTGTACATATATGCAGTAAGATGGGAGATGAAATCCTGGGATGATTCGTAACTTAGTAACGTTATAACAAGGCTGGTTCACTAGACATGGAAAACCTGATGATAGAACTGGTAGGTTGTGGATATTTAGCGCCGTTAAGTACAGATAATAGCGTGAATTTGAGTTATCATTTTTAATTTAATTTTAATGTTGTTAATTTTTACGCTTCCGTTAACCCCGTGCCTATAAGTGGGTTTAGCTCCGTTGTACATCGGCGAGGATCGAACTAGGTCCGCTTGGCCTAAAGCTGACATCTCAACTGACCATAAATATAATTTAACAATGATTTCATAAAATTTCATAAAATTTATAAAACAGTATTTTCGTTATGAGAGAGAAGCCTTTATGAATATGCTCTGTGACGTATATGTTTTTTGTTTTACATATTTTGACAATGCAAGGAAAGTAGTGAGTGTTGATTTAATTAAACACGACATTGATTTTGGTGGGTACAGCCTGATATGTCTGTAGATGAAGGTTTAATTGCCTCCTGAGGTTAAATGACAGGTTTCTCTGCATTTAATTATCCTGTTGTTGCCAAATATAATTTAAATTGCAATTTTTAAATACTAGTGGAAGTTTAATTGCTAGGTGTCTCATATTTTGCATGGGAGTTCCTTTTAGGATGGTGGTGCTCACTTTAATGCCATTTTGCGAAATTCAACCTCTAAGGGGTTAAAACGGGGTGGTAAGGTTTTTATGAAACTTGTATACTTTAAATAGTAGGGTTTTCAAATTATTAAAAAAAAAAAATGTAGTTATATTTATTATTAACCGACTTCAAAAGGGAGGAGGTAATCAATTCGGATGTTTATTTTTATTTATGTTCGGGCCTAACTCCGCTATATAAAGACGGATTTGCTGAATTCTTGTTTTGTTTAAAAGCCCCCTTTTGAATTCCGAAATGGTCCTATTTTAATTTGATGTAATGATAAGTTTCGGAGATGGACAACGGAACTTGTCAAAAAATGACAGCAAATCAACCGTGATTGTTGCTATCGTATAAATATGTATTGATAACACAATCACATAACATAACATCACGCCTGTACTTTCAAAAGAAGAAGAAAAATTTGTTAAAATTATTAATACGAATTATTTTTATGCCACAATCATCATCGTTTTCTGTAAAACTATATTTTGAATTTTTGAAAATCCCAATCACAAAAGTTATATTTTTAGTTATGACAGGTAAAGAAAGAAATGAGTGAATAAACAAAAAACGATGAAACCATAATAAAGTAATAAAATAAGAAAGTAATAAGAAAAGAGGAAGAAACCACAGGTAAAAGTTAGTTTAATAAATAAAGCTGACTCTCACTTTTACATAATTGATAAAAAAATAATTTACGATATGAAAAAAAAGAATAAACAACCGGTGAAAATTTAATATTTAGCAAAAAATTATTGTGATAAAACTTTTTTGTCGTGTAAACTTTACGAAAGCACAAGTGGAACGCGTCGAGTGTGGTAATTAGAAGCACGTGCGTTTGCTATGATTTGGGGACACCACTTCCGGGCATTATCACGCGATTGCCCTCGACTTTGCGGGCAGGGGTTAGTACTGCGATGTCGGTTTATATGACAAAATTTACAGTTTACTTTTTATCGTGCCGACTGTTTAATAAAAAGGAAAATTTTAATGAAAATACCTATAGGGATTAAGCCATCCATGAAACAATGAAAATTGTAGGTATGTATGTTGCTAGTTGAAAATATAAACAATGGCTGCAACATTCAAACATATTGCAATTTAATTTTATAACGTATAATCGTGTCTCAACTGTGTTTCAATAATATTGTTTTTTGATGTAATTCTTGTTATTATATGTTTTGTAAATTGATGGCAATAATTAAAAAAAATGTTTGTTTCAGAGTTGTTTCTTCTTTACCGATTGTTGAAAATATGTAAAAGTATTTCACATTCATTTTAACTAGTAGTACCTAAAATATGAAGGAGTTTCACGGACGTCAACTTAGGAAACGTTTGGAAAAATTAACTGGTCTGCTAAAGTTTCGACACTCTTCCATATAGCGTTAGTCCTTGTTACCAAAACACAAAATAATAAATGTACATTCAGAACAATAACAAATACAGATGAACATACATTATCTTGACGTGATAACGTCTTATAAATCGACGAACGGCTGCACGCACGAAAAAGCATGACTCATTGTCACGTTCCGACAAAGTCCCGTTCCACCTGAACCGAGCGTGCAAGCGAGAGAGCGGAACAAGCTATAAAGAGGCACGATTGGCCTAAGGGTTCGGCTTGTGACGCATCTATCTCTTCCACTCCATCGGCCGATGCGTCCGAGTAGAAGAGAGACAGCAGCAGCACACAACCCACACGAACGCTTTTGTCGACTGTTTATAAGGGAAGTGAAATGTTAATGTAGTTTCAATTGTTTATTATAACAATGATTGCGGCAAAAAAGGTAATTAATTCTAGCATTTTAAGATTTGATTAGCGATGTAATGTCATATATTTCTTCTCTGATTATCAGAAAAATTAGCATCGGTCGGAGAGTGCAGTAATAAGTAATAGGTTACGTTACAATTTTGACTAAAAAAATATTATTTCTCATATACCTAAACGATCGTATACACAGTCAACTGCGGAGGATCTTAAATATCACGCATGTATATAAGTTGCAAATACATTGCAAATGGTACATTTTTACTTGTAATTAATCTGTATAATTTTAGTAAAAAAAATTGAATTAACTAGTCCAAATAAATTTATCGGAAAAAATGTATTTTTCAATTAACTACTTCTTTATATTATAAAAAATAATGATAATTCAGTGATAATAATTCAATTCATAAAAGTATGCAGTTTTTCATTAATGTTTTCTTATGACAAAAATTGTCGTCCGTAAACCGACTTTACAGACAACCAAGTTTTGTTTACTATTTTAGTAACAAAAACTATGTCAAAAATTATAACATTAAAAAAAACCAGTATAGGGAACGATTACTACTTTAACATAAGAATAATTGAGGCTTGAGGTAAGCGCCAGGAAAGTGAATAATCTTGAGCGGAGAATTGTTTGTTTTACAGTATATATATTTTCAAATAAATCTATATTGCTAAACATATCATCGGATGAGGAAATAACATGTGATAGAAATCAATCCGATTTATCAATCTGAGTTTACTTAGTCTTATCTGTAATTTGTGAAGTGTTCTTACACAGAAATTACGCAGAATATGTGGGCTGAGTTCAAACAAAAACAAGCTAACTTATTCATGGACATGTTTCGACCGCGGAACTCCAGTTCACCAAGTAAACTCCTCGCGACAGCGCGTCAATAAAGCCAATATACTCATCGGAACTTTCTTAAGTAGCTAGCGAACACAATTTATCGATTTGATTCGGCCTTTGCCACCCCATACGTCAGTTTACAACCGATATTGATAGTCGGTGACAGCTGGATCAGTGACATCCCCTACGACAGCAAAACAAACTTTCTAAATCCCTCGAAAAACAATTTAACGCAAACCAAACCTTATACCTCCTCTACAAGAGCTATCGCTTAGGCGTTCGACTGCTGTCGTAACTTTGCAAGTTAAGCGAAACTTACACGACATCTAAGAAAATATTTTCTTTGAAAGCATTCTGAGGTTTTCCTCGGCTGCGGGCTTAGGTGGATTCTCTTTTTCCTCTCGTTCGGATGCGGCCTTTTCATAACTGTCGGGGATCGATCCGGTCAAGAGATTTGGTTTCTAAATCCGGGTTCATCCGGTTACATGTGACTCGTGGGAAGTGAAAGTGAGTGTTGCGGAGTGCTTTCTAGGTTTTTCCAGTATTATTTGTTTCAATATTGTTTGAACTAAAGAGCTAATAGCAATGTTCGTGTATTAAATTTTGATTTGTGCTCTGTAAGAGATTTCGTAAGACTGTTGGTTTATTCACATTGTTAAATTGTGCCTTTAGTTTAGAAGCAAAGGATGAACTATTATATTAGTGCACGTTTGCTCGTTTAGCTAACGATTATAAAAGTTTTGTCACTTTCATAATAAAAATCCGATTGACTTAATTAACTAACGAGTCTCTGTATTTATTCTTTGTTTAAGTTGTCTCAAGTATCTCCGAGAGAATTATCAATGTATAAATAATTGTATTATATATTATTGAGATTCATATAAAAAGATGTTATTAGCACCTGCTTAGGGAATTATGATGTATGTATCGCAAATCAAATTTATAATATTTTATCCTTTTCTACAGAATACGTAATGGCCCTCTACAAACACTTTTGGTACATAGAAATTAAAATACCCAGCGGCTCCAGACGATATAAAAGGGGACCTTATTTATTATGCCACTTAAATAAAGCTAAAAGAAGTTGCTTTAAAATTTTACAGCATCCGCAAATATAAAAATAAAAGTTTAGGCCACCGGAAAATTCACTTAGCTAAAACACCCCGGAAAATGTTTACGAGCCCTGCGTTTTCGTGCGCTGCAACCGGAAGTACGTAGTTAAACAAGATGGTCGGCGGTCACGTGTCCGACGGATTCACCCCGACTTCCGGCGGTCTTTCACAAACACGTCTAGTGTATAGCGGGTAGTTTGATCATTATCAACGTCATTACATCTACCCCCTTATTTTCATTGTCCGTGTATGACCCGAGCATCTGTTATTGTTTTGTCATAGAGATAACATAAAAACCATTAGTAGGTGGGGGTTGGTGTATTTATCCAGGTTCTCAAAGCTCCATAAGGACCATTTCGATTCCTTTTGTAAATCCCAAGGGCCGAAGAGTTACTACTAGTAACTACTATTTCCAAAAGCGTTGATTTCACTTTATTTTATTTTTTATTTTATTTATTTTGTGACAAAAACAGCCATTCTTAATCTATACTTAGACAATCTAATATGGATATTACGTTTTCGGCCAAAAAGTTGCCAACAGTAAAAACAATCGCAATACGCCTAAGGCCACAAAGGCGCCTAAAAGGCGCTTAAAAGGATATGAGCTTTAAGTCGTATACCGTAATGATTTAAGAAAGATATCTATTGTCAAATGTTTAGTTTCATAAAGGCACTCAACAAGAAATGAGCCTATATACTTAAATGTAATACCCAAATAAGTGGGGTGTAATGTAGTAAGCACACATTGGCTGTAATGTAACATACTGTCAAAACGAAACTATTTCATAGATTTTATAAAGACTTATTGCAATTATCAAGACATAAACAAAGTAATTATTTATTTGTCAGTGATTAACTCAATTATTTGCACATTTTTATGAAATAAGCCTAGTTAAATTCTGCTTTGTTGACTGAGAAAGGTTCTTAGTAGATGTGGCGTTTTCTTATGTTAGCGTTATTTCCGCTTCTCGTATCGGGGGTATAAACAAAAAAGACCTCGCAAGGTATGCAGCTCCTTATTTATATAAATAACTGCACTACTAATACTGTAATATACCTTTATTATAGGCTTGCATCGACAGCAGCAAGAAAAAAATTTACATAATAATACATGAAATAAGTATTTTATCTTGTCGCTTCTTTTCGTAAAGACGCGCGCCTATTTAGGTTATATAATTTGATTATCTAAAATTATTATTTAAAGTAACAATAGGTTTAATACTTGAAATAGTATATTATAGGCTTAATATGTAGAACATCATGTGTTTCGAATAGATCCAAGAAAAAAAAATGAATAAGTACTGCATTTAGAATCAGCTGGCTTAGTAAGTAGTTGGTCACACAAATTGGACTTATATAATCTAAATAAGTTGTAACATATATTAATTGTCTATTGCAAACCCAACATCGCTGGTCACAAATTATTAATGCTACATTATGTTAGAGAGCTCATCATTGAGCATATAGCAGATACATTAAATTAGTTAACTATATTATATGACTAAAGGATCTGTGATCTATAAAACAGTGGTTATTTATAGATCACAGATCTCTCAAAATCTCCATTAACATTTTATTTTAAAAAGAGGCAAATTAATCTATTATAATTGGTTGAAATTTACGTGCAAATGTTCGAAGTTAACCTTAAGTTGAAATGATAATCAATATTTTGCTCAAAAGTGGGTACATGTCCTACGTGAGTAAAGTAGACTACTGTTCAGTAAAACTGTTTATTTATTCTTAATCTTGTTACATTTCAGTCATAAGTACCTTGTTACTTAGGTATTGCTTTTGCATAGAACTGCAGTGACAGGGTTCGGTTTGAACTTTCTTACTTTTCTTAGTTGCTGATTACCATTTTGTTTGTATTGCTTTGTTTTATATTCTAATTGCTTGAGTGCTTTTCACATCTAATAATATGTATTTTCGTTTGATTTGCCATATTTATTTTTGATAATAAGCAATATGAGATTGAATTACTTGTTACATGTGTCAATCATAAACATTGATTGCATGGCAAGTTTACATGTAATCTAATTGTCTACTAATTACTATAAAATTGTGAGGTTAATGTTAGTTTTGTAACGAAAAGAAAATATGTAATTTGGCTAGCCTCTCAGTTTCTGATGTTATCTGATCTGTTTGTTTTTCTTCGTGCTTTTGTTTTCTTTGTTAATTTTTTTTTATTACACATATCGTCGTTGCGCTTTAAAGAGTCGCTATGTGTTCTTTACTTACTTAACAGGAGTCGCAAAAACTGATTTTCACGAATATTTTCCAGAGTATTCCAATTTTCGATACTCTTTAAATATGTCAGTTATTACATAGCTGTTTTCGAACGGTCAACACTGCATTAAAACCGAAAATAGATAAATAACACTTAGCGATTTTTGCACGCGCAACGACGATATGTGTAGTTAGAGTATGGTATTGTAACGTTTGTTTTTTTTACACGAATGCGTTGTTTCATGGAGTCACAATTGGTTGTCAGCAGAATGGCAGAACAACAGACTGCGTCAGACTTTATACTTCGCTGAGGTCAGTTTTGGCATTGCATAACACTGTGCAGCCGTACTTTGTTTTGTTTTGTTTTCTATTAATGTTCTTTTTGCTTTTGTGTAGCTGTTATGGGGTGTTATATAATACATAAATATTATGGATTATTATATGATACATAAATGGCTAGTAATGGACGGAATTAACCTACCAAGTAAGCTGACTAATAATTCATAACGTTGCCATTTAGAACGCATAATCTACTAACACTAAAACAAAATCAATATGGATTCAGCTATCGAATACGTTAATCATTTTACAGTCTTGCAACAGTGAAATTAGGTGCCGGAAAATCAGAATTAAACTTTAAAACAAGATTATGTAAGTGCTATATCTTATCCGGTAAAAAGTATTTCATATCAATTAGTAAACAAGGAATTGTGGAAATATAAAAATAGAAAAGTGTGATTCTGGCTCTTGAACATAGGTTTCATTATAAACCCATTATGTAGACAGTTCGTTCATCAGAATAATCATTTATAGAGTTTGGAAGTGTTCTCCTGGCATCTTAAAAAATCCCCCCACAATCAATTCCAGCAAAGATGTACGAAATAACTATGTCACGGTCAATTCATTAATTGCAAATTTAGTGAAATCGTTTTCAAACTAATGTTAATAATTTACGGACTCTTGCCTTTTCTTTGCCATGAGATTACCATTAATGTTAGTTTTGTAACGAAAAGAAAATGTGTAATTTGGCTAGCCTCTCCGTTTCTAATGTTATATGATCTGTTTGTTTTTCTTCATGCTTTAACTGAATTCTGGATAACCTTGACAATTGCGGCATTTAGGTAACTAGCAGAGATCAGCCGTCGTGGGAAGGACAAAATAATACCTAAATCGATTGTTGCTTTAACTGCGGAAATTACGTTAGGACCAACAGGATCGCTGTTCGCATTTGGTATGACATTTCTCCGATCTGTAGTATGGCACCTATTGACTTGCACAGCTCGCGAACAGCTTATCTATCTAGCAGAATAGCCGTCAACCAACATTAGACAAGCGTAGAGTTAGCAAAGCATTGAAGATGAAAAAAGCGAATAATTTTGGAAAATTTTGTTTGAAATTATAAAAACAGATTTCCTGTATAATGTATTTTTCACCTCTCAAGCTCGGAAAAGTTTGTTTTGACATTCAATTTCTGCGTGGAAAGTTGCGTTTTAACCGCTAGAGTGGAAGATTATTTGAAAATTAAAACTTTGCTATTCAAAGAAAATTACACAGGATGTGTCCGAATCGTCATCATTATAGTCTTTATAAGAAGCATTTTATTCTTATTTAAATTAATACAATAAAACTTCGTTTTGGTTTTATTAATTTACTTTAGTTCATTAAATCATAAAAATCGCAAGAATAAATACCTAATATTTAGAATATATTATTCGTACATAATAATTTTAAATCTATGGTGGGTGAGAATTCATAACATATGATTAGAGTTCGGACCGCATCCGAAAAAGAACTGTCTGAAACTGAAAATTGATCTCTGGTCTTCTTAGTGAATTCACATTGAACCGAAACCAAATTAAATTTTTTTTCAGATGCATTCTGAAATTTTGTTTAATCCGAAAGAATAAATATCAAAAATGTCCAGCAGACTAAGATACCAATTAACCATTTAATTAAAGCTGTTTTTCTTTCTTCGCTGTAGTGTGGTGAAAAATTGTGTGTTTCGTTTGGCAGCAAAGTTTACAGCGTCTCATACCATTGAAAACCTCGCTATGCTAAGGTTTCAATAGAGGTCACTCGCGGGTCAATCTCAACTTTTCAACAAATAACTATTCTTGTTGAATACGATTTTAGAATAAAATCGTATCAAAATATTTTGATAGTTTTAAGATTAATTAATAAAAAAGCTGCTGACATGGAAGATATTTTCAACAAAAAAATATTATTATCAGAATCATAGCAGTGTTTTGCTTTAAATTTTAATTGTTATTATATACTATTATTAGAATAAGTAAAAGAATAAAATAGTTTTTTGTAAATTATGTATGGTGACGGTGTACATATAATTGCACTCGTTCTATTCGGCAGTTAAAAGTCATATCAAGATAGATAAAAATATTGAAGAAGTTAAAACAAGTTATTTCAGATGCATTTGAATATAGTTTTTTCCTTTCTATCAAGTAACATTATTGGACGATCATCATAATCACACTGGCAAGCAACAAGAGACAAATAGTAAACGACAAACGGCACGTATCATTCGAATTTAATCTCACTTATAATATATTGCTGACCCTACAGCACTTGAATAATATAAGTAGCAAAAAATACATACTTCACCTTTATATATCTTTTAACTTCTTTTTGAAAGTATTCATCGTCAACGAGACTAGTTATTTTCACCTCACATGCTCGGAAAAATTTGGTTTGTCATTCATTTTCCGAGTGGAAAATTGCGGTTAATCCGGTAGCGTCGAAAAGTGTTTTAAAATTAGAACTTTTCTATTCAAAGCGATTCAAGCGATTTTATTCTACATTAACAATTTTCGCATTTAAATTGACAGAAAAAATTAATATCAAAGCATTATCCATTTTTTTATTCATAGAAAAAAGTATGTCGACGGTATACGTTCTCGCACGTTTTCAACTTTTTTTTCGAATAGAGTTCTATATGATACAAGTATGTTTAAAAACAACTATAATTAAACATTGCTATGATATACACAGTAAAAAGACAAATTTTATTAAAACAACATTAATTACTGTTGAATAATTTTAGATAATACCATTTTAAACCAGACCCATCTCCCAAGGCAGTACCCGTTCACGAGCAGAATCCTATAAAACGATATTTTTTATGATCTCACGGCATTTTAACACATTCCAACCGATATTAAGTAGTTAAAGTAAGTCATCAATGTAGATTAAAAGTTATAGTAATAAGTTACTTTTGAATAATGATAAGATGTCTTGCTCACATTCAGTATGTGGGATAAAGGATGTTCAAAATAAATGACAATAATTGTAGGTAATATGGTAAATTACGATTGTATATAATACAAAATAATGTAAAAATGATAATAATGTATTTTGAAGAAATGCACTACGTGTATTTTCCTTCATTAGAACCAAATTTATCTTTATTCTTTAAGCTCGACGTGCTCTCTATCTTTTTATGCTGTTTTTTCATTATCTATTTTAACCCTCCCACAAGTACAGTCTATTCATCCTAACTTCTCCTATTTGGTAAACAATCTTGGCACTCCTTTTATTGAAAATGCAGCATTAAAATCAATTGATAACTAGATTCAATAGGTTTCAGACTATAATAACGATTTATTGTAATAGATTATTGACTTCATTATTATTTTATTTTTAAATGGGTGATTTTGTTAAAAAGTTTGAATGAACAGACTTTACAAACAGTTGACAAAGTTTGATGAAATGTGTTTAACTGTAGATTTTAAAATCTCAACGAACTAACAATTATTTTAATATATGTTTATTAGATTGAAATAATTGTATAAACATTTTAAAATAGAAAAAAGATATACGTATTATTATGTAGATTGAAAAGAAGCAGTTAGCGAGAAATAGGTTTAACATTGAAATCAGATCATGCTATTCAGTGTGACAAATATTTGACCTATGGTACTGAATATTGGGTTCAAGCTGTTTATGAGACCAGCAATACAAACCCGTATTATACCGAATACATAATGAGAATATTAGAATACGTATCATCTGTGTTTGAGCGTAGAGGAGCGCGATGGCGGAGTAGTGAGCGCATTAGGTCTAAGATTACGAAGGTTTAGCAAGTTGCAGTAGGGCCGATTACAGGATAGGTGATAAAGAAGAAACTATCTTAAGCATCCTGTAGAAAAAGCCTGAACCGGCACAAGTTAAAGAAATACTGGTAGTAAAAAAGCACGCATTGTTTTTTCTTAGGGAAAAAAGCTTTGGAAAACTGTAAGGGTTAAGTGTGCCAATGGACAATTTGCCAATTAAAACTATCTTTATAACGTAAGACCATTATTTTAAAAGTAATTGTTATAATTAAGAAAGTCGGTTCACTGATGATAGTCGAACGTGACAACATCATAAGAAAATACTGATGGAATGGTTGCATTTGTTTGATAGATATTTTGTATGGATATGGAGAAGGAGGTAAATGGAAATCACAATTGAATTGATCAAGTTACATTTATTTGTACGATAATACTTGCGATCAAGCCATTCGATTCACAATGGGATGATCTGTTTTTTCCATTCAACCTTCATGAAATAAAAAAAAGCAATAACAAATAATATTGTACAGTAATTAAAGTCGGTTGGTACCAGTTATATATTCATGAATAGTTTATGATTAAATAGATTTACTTTGTTCAGTTGAGTGAACAACGTTTTGGTGATGGAAAATTGTTTGTTATTTTATTTAATATTTACATATCGGCGACGGAAGCACTGATGTTAGATCGGTATTCAATTTCGAAATTTGCGAGGTTTAAACCAATTCATGATTAGTTGCAAATTATTATAACCGTGGTCAATAAAAAAAAACATAGGTATATTTGTCTTGTTCTTTGTGCTTTTGGCAGCAGGTTGGATTGGTATTTGTGGTTATTGCAACCACTCCATATGTCACCAACTGCCTACACCAAACTCTAGCTTAACTTAACCTATTATTATAAAACGTGGATTAAAGTTTTATCGCCTTGCGATACTCATTAGATAGGACGCGATAGACTGAGACTGGTTATTTATGTATATTCCCTCCGTAACTTCGATGCTTTTAATGCATGAAATTCTGAAAATGTATTATTATTTTTAATATTTTTTTTTGTACACCCTGCTATTTCGCCACCTTGCAAATTCTAATGTAAATATACGTCATTACATTGCCGATACTATCACAATTATTTAATATACTAAACATTTCTTCCCTTTGACAAATTTTTTTTTGTCAAAGGGAAGAAATGTTTAGTATCAATTTTAAATCAGGCGTAACTTTGGTCTAAGTTTCATAATTAGATGACAAGTGTCTATTAAACATAAACAAATTGAAAATAGTAATACCCAGGGCCGAATTTGGAGGTCTGGAGGCCCTGGGGCAACGGAGGCCCCTAATTATTTTGGAAAAAAAAAGAATGAATCAAAATCGTTTTTTGCGAATATTGGTTATTTGGTTGTTTTAAAAATGTTCATAGTTCTTTAATATTTTACTATTTAAAAATTTCTGTTTGGAAAAGAAACGATAGTTGTTGACCTGTCGAAAGGAGGTGGGTAGCTAAGGCTGGTTCTTGGCCTATTTTATTTTTCACAAAAAAAAAATTTTTTTCTCTAGTAAGTAAGGGGTTGAGGTTCTGTTTATGGTCAAATCGACAGCTTATGATCTTTATTTACTGGCAAAAAAATTTTTCTTTTGTACAATATAAAATAGGCCAAAAACCAGCCTTAACTACCCTCCTCCTTTGTAATCAAATTCTAAGTTAATTAAATAAGTAAATAATGAAATAAGTTATACCTAACATTATTGGTATCTTTACGTAAATCACGGATTAATTTCCTTAACATTGAGAGAGTTTAACTCAAAGAAAAGTGTTTGGCCTTAATATGAAATATATATATGAATAAAATTCGAGTACCTGCCTTGAGTAAGGCGAAAGCTCTTGTTGAGTTTTCATGACTATGATCATAATCCATGATTTACTTCGTTTGAATCCCAATAACTGTCTGAAAGTGTAAATTTTCCGGAATTCATTTACTTTACTTTATTTATATTTATATTAATAAATGAACGTTAAACACCGAATGATAGTACCATCGTCAATATCTTGATAGTACATCTGATAGCAGTTTCAAACTTTTAGTGTTCTACGATATGAGTAATTAATAAGTACATCTGCCCGCGCAGTAAGAAGTGCTTCATATAGTTTATCTTAAATACATTCACATTTTCTAGCTGAATATGATTCATATTTATTGGCTGATACGTCATTTACAAAATGCTCTTTCGTGCACTAACTAAAAATGATTCTTTGAAAATGATAATGAAAAAATAAAAAATGATATCATAAAAATGATTCATTGCTATTACATTAATTGCTCCAGAACACAATCTATAGTATTTATACTACCTATCCTACTATCCGCTGTTTGGGTGGCTCACTATGTGAGCAATAGCATCAAAAGTGTAATAATATATTTATATTTCATCGCATTTCATAGTATAATGTTTGCACGTAAATAATAGCATTTAGTTAGTAATAATTGTCGTGTCGCGGTTGAAGACAAATTTGTAGAAACTCAACATAAATTTATGTCCCATAATTAAGTACTATTATGTACCTAACTGGTATTCCGGATGTTTGTTACTTATAAACCTTAACCCTTTAATTTAAATCAATTGAATGATTGTAATTTAAATCAAATAAAAAATGCTTCAGATTTATCCACACATAAATATTTCCCGTAAAATAGAAAACAAATATTAACGTCAATAAAAGACAACTTCCATAAAGGTAGACTGGGGTTAATTAAAGACACATCAACTGCAAAATCATATACAAATTGCCTTCGGCCGAATAATGATTGCATAAACGAAATCAGCGCGTCGCAGGACGCAATAAAGAGGCCCGGTCCGTCGGCCGGCCGTGTCAATCAATTAAGGCGGCGGCGGCGGGTGCCCCTCACCAGCCCCGCCCACTATCGATCAGGCCCGCCCCTGCGCTGCGTCTGTGCCGGTTTACCCGACTTCACCCCACGGCTGTAATGAATTGGGATTTTCGGCAGATCATGCTTTTCGTTGAACCATACTCTTGGTTTTCTGAATAGTGAAGGTCCTATGTTTTTTAATGGATTTAAAATGCTGGAAAAGCTCCAGTGCATAAAAGGGGTATCCTCTGTTTGAAGAGTACAGGTTTTTAGTTACTTACACTTCTTTGAAAGTGTGCAGCAATTTACTGGTTCATTGTTTTTTAACTTGTTAATGCTCATTATCAGTTTATTGAAACTAATCTTAAAGATATTGATCTAAAAGTACCTACAACGCAATTTATCTAGTTATTGTTTATCACTTCTATTGCTGGTTTTAAGGTGGATTGTTTTCAAACTGTGTTGATGAAAATTAAAATATAAAAATGATATTGTAAATAGTAACATTAAAAAGGACTTAAAGTCTTAAATTGTGTTTCATTGGTGTGTTAATAAATCAATAAATTTACTTTGTACTGATTTGAAAATATAATTAAGAAAACAAAATAAAACCGACTGTCTGAAAAAATAAAAAGGTGTTAAGAAGCTAAGCTCTAGCTATTGACAGCTTGACTATATGTGGGCTTAGTGCTGATGTCACATAAGCTATAACACTACGGGGAAAAATACAAATATAATGACACCTCACTCTTCAAATTCGGTTGGGCCGTTTAGGCTACAAGAGGTCATAACGGAACAAACATAATACAACCTGGGCCAGTCGGCTAATAAAAGAATTCATACGTTTGCATTAAACAATTGTTAAGGTATCATTGACTACCGTTTGGTGCAACGGTAGCTATCCTGCCTTTCGCACCGAAGGTCCTGGGTTCGAGTCCCGGAAGGGGCAGATATTTGTATAAATATAAAATATGTAAGTATCGTATATGTATGTTTGTCTGTTACCCGAGTATCCATAACACGAGCTATACGGTGCTTACTTTGGGCTAGGCTAATTGGTGTGACTGTGACAAATAGTCGTTGCGCGTGCAAAAATCGCTATGTGTTATTTAGCTATTTTCGGATTTTTATGCAGTGTTGATCGTTATTTCAATGCACACATAACACAAAAACAGCTATGTAATAAATGAAATATTTAAAGAGTTTCGAATATTAGAATACTCTGGATAATTTTCGTGAAAAAAAAAAGTCTTTTGCGTCTCCTGTAAAGTAAGTAAAAAACACATAGCGATTTTTGCACGCGCAACGACGAAATATTAATATTATATAGAAAAAAAGCGTTCAAAATGTGGGTAAGAAGAATAAATCATTAACTGTAGCTTCTGACATTTGGAAACCACGTCAAAGTACGTCAATTTATTCGCTGGACATTTTGCCTACCGAGCTATATGAAATCATTCCGTCTAGCTCAATGTCCGGAATCGTATCTATTTTAGTCCATAGCCTGTGGTTACTATGGCTGATACCCATCAATTGGTATTAATGCGGATACTTTTTTATTTGATTATGTATGTTTAAATGTAAATAAATCATTTAAATGAAACTATTTTAACCGGATTCATGACACGTTTATGTTTATAGGTTGTAGTTTAGGTACGATTACGTGTCATACATAACGTATTCAAATCACATCACGATTAGATAATTAATAGGACACCTATATACAATATATGTAGTTATTATTTAAGGAGATCGATGACGATCGATGATCGATGATTAATCGATGAGGAATCCTTGGCTCATTGGTTTTTAATAGTAATGTTTATCAGTTTTTGCAAAGGCCCACCATAGGATGGGTGTCCAAATAATATTATCTTGAGCTTCTTAGTTTTTAGTTAGGTACAATAAAATGGCTAGTTCCAGCTTCATTTGCAGTTGATAATCCGTACTTCATCTGGTTAGAGGGCTGTGTATGGCGGGTCTAGTAAATAACCTAACCTAACCCAACCTAACCGAATCGATCCATATAATCTCTCTGAAATTAAAAGAAAAGAAACAACGTTACAATCATTTCTCAACTTTGTTGAACACATAGTCAGCAACCTTAAGAAATTCAACAACACATAGAATTACATCAAAGAAATATTCGAATCAATTGTAGTAAACAAATAAAAAACATATAAAATCAATAATAAGAAACAAACAAAACCTTACATTGAACAAAATACAGCATATATGCAACAAATAAAAATTAACAAAATCGTAGTCGACTAACTACGGATAGAGAGTATCCAATCGCTCTCTGCCCGGAACAAACAAACAGCGTAACAAGCTCCCCAAACTGAAAAACAAAAACAAACACTAGAAACAAATAAGACTGATAAAAAAATAAAAAAGAAACCCAACCTAACCTAGTTAGTTAGTCGATATAATAATAAAATATTAGATGTATTGAAACATCGGACGATCAGACGGACAGACGTGTATATACACCTCGGAGGGAAATATACGTAATTGGTGAGGTAAGTTTTTAAATGAGTGATCTGGAAAAATTAATAAATAATTTGGGAGAGTTTAATAAGGGGTATATCGACTCATTCTTCCAACGATATTTTAGTTCAAAAAGTCGCACCATATTCTAAAAGACCCCACTATTGGACATGTATAACTTGATGATGTGGCTTTCATACCGGTTTCATAATGACACCACTCTGAGGCTCCTAAGTTAACCACCGGTCGGATCAAAACGTTTAAAACGAATTTTTCGATATTGGTTTGGATCTGGATGTAAGATACCCACTGTTTTTTCCATTGCCTTAACACATGTTTTCATACTTAAAGTGCACAGAACAAAGTATATGATTTTTTTAAATATATTTTGTGCAAATTTTTGCATTTTTTCAATGCTATCTTCTAAGATAAATAATGTATATGATGTTTTCTTACAAGTACATATTTATTAATTTAAGTAAAAAATATTACAATGTACACCACAAAAAAATCAAGTCAACATTTTAAAAGTACCTAAGTGTGATAAGAGTTTTCATTAAAGAAAGCAATCGGAAATAGCGCATACTTTTTGCAAGGAAAACGGATAGCGCTAAAGTTTTCGTCAACTAAAATAATTTTACATTAACTCATATCTGATGTCAGCTTAAGTTTCTATTACTTAATTTATGCTTAATTTATTGTTATCATTATTTGTATTTTTAAGGGGGAAACTCAACAACTACGCTATATTAAGTATAAGTTTCTTACATCGTGACGCCTTGTATATAAGGAAGCATAATCTTCCAATTAGGGGTACGTAGGCAATAACAATTAGCGTTAACGGTAACGATAATGCGCGCGGCTAATGCAGCGTTGCGGTACGGAACCACGGTGCGACCCAACACATTCTAATGGCGGTTCGGTATTATGCGCCATTTTCTTTTATGTTCGACACTTCTGGCTACATAATGTATTTGTTGTTGTAACTATTTGGATTATTGGATGAAAGAAGCTCTGGAGAAATGTGAAAAGTCAATTTTATCTATTGCCAACCGTTTGGTGCAACGGTAACGGACAGACATACACATATGATACATAAACATGTAAAACGTAAACACAAACAAGTAAACATATAAATACACATGACTAAGTTAAAAAAGCCTCATATGCCTCATAACTCATTGTATACCTAAACATCGGACATAAAATAAAACTATTTTAAAATCTAATACAAAAACATTAAAGTCGTTTTTATCAATGTTTTTATCTAATATTAATAGTTTCATTGACACTTATAACTAGTAAATTGCGCTATTCCATTGTTTTTAACATTTACTTTTCTGTATTGAAATCTTCGTATTGGTCTTCTTAACCTTAATTAAGTTGAAATCTCTTTGGTCAAATTGAAAAGATTGTAAGTAGTTAACCGCTAGCTCCCAATACAAAGAGTTTATACGTGTGTTAGCGTTAATGCAAGTTGGTGCAAAGGTACTATTCAGTTAATTGGAGATAAATGGAGTTTAATTTGCTGTCAGTAGTGGACAATAATTGACGCAACATTAGGCTGATTTAGTGGGATTACCAAAATCAAGTATTATTATCAAGATTCAGGCATTATCAAGACAACAACGCAGTAAAAGTTGGGAGAGTTTTGATTGCACAAAAACAGTGTGTTAGAGCAATTGTTGATGCTAGTTCATGTACCACATGCAGGCATATTCAGATATTTTAATAATTTTGACTGTGTATTTCTACATATTTGAAATTTGTGTCTGTGTAAAAACAAATATGGAACTTTTCACCACTAAAAAACAAGTATGTAACTTTAATACAAGAATCCCTCACAAACTGCATTTACCAATTTTTCACAGTAATATTTATAAAAAAAGTACCTTCCTTCCACTTCCCATTAGATTATTTACGGCTCCATTACAAAAAAGGCTACAAGTAAAATTTGCAAGTATTTAATCTATTCAAGAATTTTGAGATCTTTATACATTTTTATTTACCTAATAGAGTTGTAAAAAAATTAATCTGGCATAAGTTATCGAAAACATATTTCAGTTTTGTTATTTAATTTAATTTGGTTATTCTTTTAATGCTATTTGTTTTTTTGCTTAATGTTGATAATTGTCATTTGATAATTTTGAAATAAAATTTTAATCAATAAATTAAATAAATTATACCAAATTATTGCATGCTTTAAGAGTGTAAAATATGTGATACTAATATTGTAATGCAACATATTTTGTGTACACCATATTTTAAGCAATAAAATGTTATAATTATGATAATTATGACGTTTTTATTAACAATATGTTTGACTTCTAATTAAAATTGTAACTGAGTTATGAATACTAGGGTAGCGGATAAATATATATACTAATAAGCTTCTTGCATTCTTTTTGATTTCACCGAATTATTGCTTTGATACTTTGTAACTTTACATACTTTTCTCTTCATTCAAAAAGTTAAGACTACCCTTCTTGATTCAAAGTAGAATGAAGTCAAAGATGTAGTCTTTACAAAACAGCACTTAGAAACGTTATAAAGCTACTCGTATTAACTTGGTACTAAAAACACTTTCAATATTTCTCCTGTCCATTTCTATAACAAGATAAACGTAGAAGTTATATGACTGGGACGCTATATCTCTTATTTTCCAAAATGAAGAAGCTAGATAACATTTGAAGTTTGATTCTATTTTAAGCATTGCTTTAGGTTTAAAACATAAAATACAATTGAGACGTGCACTCTCAATAAATACGACCGAGATAATCATCTTTGTTTCTCATTGGTATTTTAGATTATTACTCAGCCACTTCTAATATCTTAAGGTCCGCAGTTTGAGATATTAAAAGAAATTTAATACTTATGCGATAGCTAACACATACCAAACTTAGTAGCTTATCTACTCTGCAGTCACTGTAGTTGCTTAAAAGTTATCTTCATAATAAGATTCAAACGTCATCAGCGTATATCTTATAAAACAAGTGTTTTTTTCAGTGAGGTCAATAATTAAAGACAAACACTAGTTTTGCTTGCATTGTGTTATTTATAGTATACTTAAAATTTTGACCGCCGTTTTTCATGCCTGGTGTTGCGTTTGTCACAGAAACCCATTATCGTGCTTCCCAAGGAAAGAACCTTTATTTTTTGGATTAAAATATATAATCCAGATTATAAATTTTTTGACCAAACTGAAAATGTCATCCAAATTAGTTATGTCGTTTTTGCGTGATTCAGTAAACACCAGATCTTTTTTCTTTAATAATCATAATAATATTAGTAGGATGGCATGAAGGCTCCTAACGTGTCGTTATTCAATTGTGTTTAATTACTAAAACTCGCTTACAAAAACGTAATAAAAGTTTACTTCGGTTTTATCATGCAGTGGGCAACTTATATAAAATAATACGATTTTACTGAGCTATGAGGGAACACGGCTAAATTAAGGATATCTTTGATTTTTTGAGTAGTAAGAATAATATTCAGATTGACACTTGGTTACGCTAATATGGCTTTCCTGAAGTTGCTTTATGAATTGTTTAGGTATTTTGGGTAGCATACAATATATTTATGATTTATTGACAACAAAATCACTTTCAAACTCGGCATTCCTCGCCATTCGCGATGTACATAAATAAGTCTCAGGGACAGACTCAAAAGGCTGGTTAAAGCTGACTGTATCAGCTAAACGTGACCTATGGGCTGAGTGTATGTTTTCATATTAAAATAATTTTTATTTTTTACCTGGAGCATATATTTAAATTTTATGGCTCCTTCTTTAAATATAACAGATTCCATACAATAATGTATGCCCTATTTCACCGCATTAGGGGAAGAGTTTTACGAAATCCTTTCTTAGTTGTCTTTTTCACTCTTTTATGAACACACACATTTAAAGTTCAGCGGTTTAGGCTGGGTGTTGTAAGTAAGTCAGTCAGGCTTTTGTATATATTGAAAATTTAAAACGCGAGTAATGATAAAATTAGTGTAATGGGAAACTTAAGGGTTTTAAAGTTGAGTTAATTAATGTAATATTTAAGTTAATCCTCTTATTACTTACACTACTTACACTCAGAAAGTTTATCAAAAAATGTTTTTATGTATGAGACCCTATCAGTTAATGTTGTTCTAAAATAAAATGATTATTTACAAGTAAAAGTACCATCGTCCTATTTTCCCTAACATTTTTTTGAGAGCCGAATTGAATTATCGTGTCTGCTAGATTGAATCTGCGTTGGGAACATTTTCGTGCGATGATATTTTATGCTTACAAATCTTACCGAATACTGGTCGAGTCATTTGCTCGTCTTCAAATGGTATTAATGTATGAAGGCTCTTCTAAAGCAACATTCTGATGTTGGAATACTAAGCGCAGTCATCTAACTTTGGGGGATAAAGAAAAGAGTAGGCGTCCTTCGACAGCAGTTACCAAAGAAAATGTGCTAGCATTCAAATATTTAGTTCAGGAAAGCAGGGAATCACTTTTAAAGAGATACAGCATATATTGCAGATGGATTGAATACTGAATTGGGAGTATTCACAAGATTCTACACGAGTTGAGTTCACAAGGTTATTTCACGCTACATGCCGTACACCCTCACTGATACTCAGAAGCAGGCCAGTATGCAGTTCCGTAACATGAGTAATAAATTGAAGCAGGCCCGTCTCGGCACGTTTATGTCATTGTAATAGGTGACGAATCCTGGAGTTATCAAAATAATCCAGAAACAATGCGTCACTTGACAGATTGGCTGTTTTAAAACGCCAAATCGAAGCGATTGAAAAGCATAGAGAAAATTTGATTGCTAGTGTCTTCACTTTGACAGTGTATCTTTTGTCGATTATGTTACGAAATCAGCTTTTCATGTTCCTATGAGAAATTTTCACTGCAATGAGCAGACTGTATACCTTTCAGCTTTTTTATTGCATGGATTATAAATAAGTCTCCAGTGAAAAAAAAATCTGTAAGGCATACAGTTTTATTAGCCAAAAAATTGGATCAGACGCATTTAACTTTATATAGAGGTTGGTGGAGAGTTTTTAAAAGTTCTTGTTGTTCTTTATTTAATTTTTTTTTAAATAATATTTTATAAATCAAGATCATTTTTAAGTAGACATATCACAAGAACAAAATAACATGATAAGCTGCAATGGACACGTCTGTTCCTTTATATATATTAATACAACGTATAACTAGGTGATGCAGTCGCTAAGCATAAAGCTACGCTAGCACCATATATTGGAGCGGAACGTAATACCTAAAAAAGAAAAAAAATTTTAGCTGGCTAGAGCCGATTTCTAATCCAAGATAATACTTTAATATCATATCATGAGAAGATTCTTGACACTCGGAAGCATTTTATATAAGCAACTAGTGAAACTAACCATGGTGCAGACAATTACTATAAATAATTGGGTATATTTTCGTATACTTAAACAGAAAGTTATTTTTTTCATTAAATTGTATGAAGAAATGAAAAAAATGTTGCTGGCAATACAAATGTTGCGGCAATAAATATATTCCATTCAGTATTTCACAATAAAGACGAGTGGAGTAACTATGAGAAAGATATGTCCCTAGTTTAAGCTCACTCACAGCAGCGCATTTTGTTAAAATTCCCCACGCATATGCCATATCGAGAGGAAAGCTTCAGCTTAAACCAGCGCCCTCACACAAAAACTCCGCCAATGGAGTGCACTCGAATTATCAATTCACTCTAGTCCGCTCACCCCTCCTAACGTTAAATACAATATCTTTAAATTGCTCTTAAGTACCACCACCCCCATTTTTACACTCATTATCATAATCTGGCGACCGTCTCTTTCGCTCTTGTCAAGTTTCTTACTTACCGCCTCGCTCTCTTAGTCTTAAAAGTCCGTACCAAGTTAAGGTTCATTCTCGAATGATTTAAGAGATATTGTTCAGAACTCTTAGCTACTTTGGCGATTACGTCACTGTAATTGTGTGGAATGGGTGTTTTGAGTGGTTTATAATTTTTCCCTTTAGGGCTCAACGTTTGGGGGATAAAGACACATTTTATGAGTTTTTCCTAATTTGAAAATAACATTTGAAAATGAATTTTTTATAGTATCTAAATTTTAAATGCTGAAATATTATAAGCTTAAACTTATAACTTTATAATATCAAGATCTTTATTATGTACCACATAGAGTAAGGGATAAGTCAAAGAAGGGTGTCAGCTAAATTACGTGAACTTAGTCTCTTGAAAGTCTTTTCCAATAAAAACAAACAATGTATATAATATAAAGGTCGCAATAGTGTTCCTGATTACCCACTAAACTTGAACCATAATGAGGGCTTATCTTTAAGTGTTTTTTTAACAATTCATTCTTGTCATTACGGCGAAGTCGAAGGCAAAGGGGAATTTTCAACAAATAGGCGATTTTTATAAGTGAACGATCACAGACAGGTTATTTAAAAATTCATACCTTTTTTTAACTTGACTTGCCTAATTTTATTGATTCCAATAAGGTATAATATTTTATTTAGTAACATCTATTATTTGAAAATATGTGTTAAAAACAAGTAGCCGTCGTGTTCTTTGGAACTATGCACATCTGTGACAGATAAAAATATACCTACGTGTAATGGTAATTTAATAATGGCTTTTTCAAAACTTTATTCACTGCATAAAATGAAATAACATTTTTTTGTATGGTATAAGGTTATCTTGATTTGCATAGCATACTAGAGCTCTTGTTTTTGAGAAACCGGCAATTTTAACAAATACGTCATTTTAAAATTCAGGAATGGGGATAGCACCCTTGTTTAGTCACACCATTTAACAACGGAAAGGGCTAAGTATTAAATATTCATAGCCTAGAAGATGTCATGAACATTCCTGTTCCGTATTACGTAACCTTTTGACGTGAGCTGACGTTCGTGACGGATATATACGTCGTATGTCTAATGATAAAGGAAAGCTATTCCTTGTTAGATTTTTATTTTACGTGGATTATGATTCTTTTAATTTTTTGTCAATGGGGAAGGTCTATGTTTTAGAAATGGAGACATTCATATGCTGTTAATGATGATGGAAATTATGATTGTCCAAATAAATTAAGGCTATGTGTACCCTAACTCAGAATACTTAAAAACGCAAATAGTATTGCCAACATCTGCGCATAATCAAAACTAAATATAACACCCAATAGTACTATATACTACACTCACTCTTTTGAATTGCAATTAATTATGTGCACTAATTGAGTTATACCATGTTACCCTAACGTTATTTTTCATACTCGTTCTTTGGCCGCAATACACCTTGTAATGACTGCAAGTCATTTGTTTCATTGTTAACTTTAATTGAACATATTCGTTCAACCTTGTTGAATACGGTAATTATTTTGTAATTTTTTTATCTGTTTTGAATGAAATACTTTTACATATTAATGTTATGTCAACTTTCATATCAAGGTTGTATGATATTTATGGAAATGGCAAACTTTAATTTTCATGCTTTATAATTATTAGCCAAGGGAAACAAGCCAAAGTTCATGGGTTTAAATCCGGCGATATACTAATCTAGGTCATTCGACTTTACAACAGAGTAAAAATGCTTAGATAGACCAGTGGTTCCCAACCAGGTTAGGGATTTTCGTCCAACATCATATCAGTTGTCGAGACCGTAGCGCCAGGCACAGAGAATCGAAGTATAAATACCTATAACGAAGAGGGATGTGTATTTAACTTTTTTAAGGTTGATATTTTGATATAATAATGATATTTGCATTTGAGAGCGTGGTAAACTAACAACTACCTCTCGTAATGATTGCTTATCCTACGAAATTAACATGCATTTTTGTAAGCCCGTAAAACAAAAAGTCTTTAAAGATTTGTTTGTTTCATTAATTAATATAAATCACAATCACTTATCTTACAATAAAATCAGTCTCTTCTCTTCTTAATAGTACCTGTACGCGCACAAGTGCGAAAACGAGAGCTCAAAAATATTTGCACGGTAATAAGTTAATAAGTTCCTATGCGTATTCATTTATAGGTATATGTAGTAGCACTTGCTACAGTTAACAACAAACATAAAACAAAAATATATTTTGGAGAATATCAATAACAGTTTGCCCCATACTAGAAGGCCGTAACGAAGAACTGGCTGAATGTAAGCATAGCAAGCTGTTGGAGCAGTAATTTTGATCGATGCCTTTGCTAGTATGAATAAAGCATAAAAATCTATTAACATTATTACACACATTTTATTCGTGCTGTTTCCAGTCCGATCTTTGATCAATTTCTAATCCTAAGAATTTAACATTGTTTGCATTTTCTAATTTTGTTCTTGATAATTAATATCTTAGCTATTAATTGAATAAAATCTACCCACGTATCTATGAGCGAACACACGAGACGAGCGACACTGATTGGTTGCAGAATCAGAATCACTGTCCCAGTGCCGCGTGCGCATTGTCATCGCATAGCGCGCTCACGCCATAAAGCTTAAATTCCCTACCAAGGACTACCTACCATACTGCATAATAAATTAAAATAAAACGATGTAATTAAAAAAACCTCTTCATCAATATTAGAAACTCTTCGTCTGACATAAATTCTTAGTTTCCATCACCTTCTAGAATTCGTTCTTCAGCAGTCGTCATGATATATTTCGGTGGTACATTTATTAATCGATACAAGAACTTAAAACTAAACGCATTAGCACAACACTGATGGAAAATTCTAGAAGTCGGGACTCGTTTATGACGTACGAAGTGGTCATCTAAAGTGGCGTACCGTGACGTAGGGCGTACTAAAAATTTCTAATTTCAAAGGAATTGAATGAAATATACACAAATATCGGTAACGAAATATTCAATTGAAAATTGTTGTATTTGTTTTGAGATTAATTTATTTATACTAACTGTATAAAGGGAAATATTTTAATTTACGTTTATCTTTATATCGGTAAACCTTGGCATATGTCCCATCCTTAATGTCGGATTTGTCGGATCAATTTTTTTTTAAATATATTAGAAATTCATCTAATTTCGGAAATTATTTTTAAGACTTCTAATTAAGAGACTAAAAAGCATTAAATTGTACATGTTAATTATCGAAAATAAACAATTTTTTTATAAAATACAGCGTAATTAAATAAATAATGTAGATAAAATGAGATAGGGTATTCGGGCGTAAATAGAAGACTATGGCGAAAGGTACACGAAAATATTTGTCAAGAAGCGGTCAAAGGGTTAAACTGTGTCAATCTAGAAATAAAGCTTATTAATAGTTAAATAAATAATAATTAACATCAAAAATAACGTGCAGTAACTATACCATTATTATGTAATTAAAATAGAAATCATTCTGTTGGCATTCATATTTAAGTCCACAGCGAAAGCCAACTTTTAGCAAAAGCTGCCTTATTACACATTATACACACTTCAGTTTAATATGCTGGTTTAATTATATGTGCCAAACCATTTATGTAACTTAAACGCTTTTATTACCTATGTGTTATTATATTTTGTACTGTTTTTGTATTTCGTACCCAGGTCGCACACATACTTACATACACATACTACGTTAACTGCTGACATGCATAATTAATATTAGTATAAAAGATCATGTTGACGATAAAGATTGCTCTCAGATATTAACTTTTGGCTATAGACTGACACGCCAGCTGTTTGATTTCCCATCTTCCGCGCTAGGAGCCAAACCACTAAACCCAAAGTTCGTATTATATAATCGAGATCTGAATTTTCCTCAAACTATTTTGGTATCGGAGTTCAGGGCTAGAGCTCCTATACCTATCTTCAAAATAATACAGTTTTACTACAGTTCAGTAAACATGAACTGTCGACAACCATGACATCTTGCAAAAGAATATGCGACTCTAAATCTGTCCAATCAAAGGTTTCAGGAAAGGGAAAATACAATACAATACAGGACATCAAGACGTACATTCTAAAATGACATAATTATATATAGAATAAGGTAAATAAAAAAATAAAGTGTGTAAAGAAATTATTATTTAAAAAAATCTCATTAAAAAAAGGTGTGAGACTGGACTCGAACGAAGATCCCCTCGCTAAACGGGCGAGTTCTCTTTCAACTGAGATACCAAGAACTAGGCAGACCCATTGATACTTGACATCTGAGACAAATTGGATAAATTCTAGTAATCTTTTTTTTACATATAAAAATGTAGCAGTTAAGTGTTTAAATAACAAAAAATAAAATAATCTAAGTGTAGGTATACTGAACATGAACGTCAAGCTCATCCTGGCAAGGTAATGAAGACAGTGTATAATAAGCCAGACCCCCGGCAGCGTAAAAGATAAGGGCACTTTCCTGCTCGCCTTTAGTCTCATTTAGATATAAATAACAGCATCACATTAATTGATTCGCAACCGAGAAAATTTCCAGCCTCTTTATGAAAGGTTATACATATTTTATTTTCTTTATTAGCAAAATAATACGCTTTCCAGTTAGTGAATTCTACAAGAAGGTTGTTGCTTAACCATTGATATGTCAGCTTTAAATCTAAAAGACGGATTATAAGGCTCAATGATATGGGTACTCGGACGTGGACCCACCTTTAACATAAGGCTTTGCCAAATGCTTACCATGAGTATTTGACGGAAATTGTAGCAATGTGTTTAAAGTTTTGTTTATATTCGTTATTAAGAAAGGAAAGAGTGAAAAGAGAAAAGGCGAGAGAAAAAGAGAAAGCGGAAAGAGGTTTGTCTTAAAAATGTTCATATTGTACGCGGGAACCTTTGTGTTTTTAGCAAAAGTTTTCATTCAACCAAAGATTTTATTCATTAACATCCTTTTTAATATTCATATACCTTACTAAAACACTTAGGTACAGAAATTAGGTTAGCCGTGCGGTGTCGGGCAGAGAAGAAAAGCACTAACTCTTTACACTTAGGGTATCGTAAAAATCGTAATTGTATCGTAAAAGGCGACTAATGAAACTGGAGGTAATCGTCATTCATCTCCCGTAGACCTTAAATTGGAATTTTATTACATCGGTTATATAGAACAAGGAATTATCAACCCTCGCCAAAGTATATACTACGAGTGCATACAACAGCCATTCTTAAAACAAATATTTTAACTTAGACATTATTAAAAACAAAAAAGCACATTTAGAACTTCACCACATACATTTTTATTACAGTTATTTTATCTTTTGTTAATCATAATTGTTGGCAGCTGCTATTATTTTTTTTTCGTTTTGTAACTATTTATACGTGAGACTAAAACTTTTACAAATTAAACAACTAAAATATTCTATATTTGAGACAAACCTCTAATAATACCATTTATAATTCTATAAAAGAGTTAAGTATAATAATTTACGCTCAAAATGTCCAATCGCAAAATGTAACTAAGCAGAGTATTTAAATTATAGAATATACCAATTGCACGTTGTGAATGTCTAAACAGCAAAATTAACTAAATGGCACAATGATAATCGAAGAATGTTGAAAATAGAAAAAAAAACATATCTTTGAATTTATTCTCAATACCGTTTTCCGAATTCTATCACTTCGGTCTTCAACCAACCCGCCAAAAAGTGGGGATAATGGAAAACCCTTCATTTATTGAAAAGGCTTTCGCCCCGTTGTGGACGTCTTTGTGTTGAGATGATGATGTTACCCTAAGGGCATAAAACTTTGATGTGTCCCTGTAACTGAATACATTACTTATTACACATCCATAAACTAAAAAAGATTTGAACATATTTTAAAATAAAAAGTAAGTCTGAATTATACTATTATACATTCGATTCGATATCTTTTACTCTTTTAAATATAATACTGCATATGCCATTGACCGAATAATGCAACCGATATACAAACTATATAAGAATATGCCATCAACCATAATTTTGTCATCAACAATTGTTAGAAACAGCTGTAAGCTCAAGTAACCCTAGTTCAAGTTTTTAATATTAAAAA
The DNA here is from genome assembly GCA_927399485.1 of Calamotropha paludella. Lineage (NCBI taxonomy): Eukaryota > Metazoa > Arthropoda > Insecta > Lepidoptera > Crambidae > Calamotropha > Calamotropha paludella. The sequence continues at coordinate 21,616,301 of OV656803.1, read as the reverse complement.
GTTCTGTCAAAACTGCGCCACGAATGGTAGTTAAAATTTCACTTGAAATATAGTCGCGGTACAACTACGAATTAAGGCTAACCAGTATTTGTTCAAACTACTGGGTATTTTAACTATTCATGGCCCTCGCGGGGCGGAGCAGTTGCATTCGGAACGCCATAACCGACGTAATAGCCAACTTATTTGCTTAACATTCTCAATTAATCAAATTGAACGTTAGGCGATCTAAAATAATATGCTTATGTTTTTCTTTCTCTATGTTATGACAAATGTTCCTCCAATAATGCTTTCTAATAATTACAATAGCTGTTAAATGAAAAAACGCTTGTATATTCATACCATTTAGCTCCGGTAGGGAATTTTTTAGCTAATATTTTTTATTTACATTAAAATTATTATTTCCTGATGCAAATCGTCTTATAAAAAGAAATTAAAACTTTTAAACATTCTTATTACTTGGGTAAATTTTAAAATTTGATCTACATTTTGTATAGGTACCGAAATGAAAGAAAGCCTTTAGATTTTTTTAACATTTCAATAAAAAAGTTAAGAAAAAATTGGATTTATTGTAATTGGCTCGTTTTATATAATATGGTTTTAAATAGTTGTTTAATATAAAAGAGAGGAATATAATTAATAAAATCAATCACGTAGAGTTATTCGGTGTTAAGGATTGTCTCACACCTGATTTTTAAAAATCTAGATGTATAAGGAAAATTTGATAAAATATTGCATTAAAATAAAAGAAAAGTTAACCTTTTATGGCTTTTTAAAATATAAACCGAATAATAAAAAGAATGAAGAATAAGTGAACTACGAAAGTCGACACGGAAATGAACAATCAGCAGTCTTGACAGAAGTAAAACAAATTTTAATCCTAAATTCTTGCATGCATTTAATAGTATTCTCTAAACGAGCCAAGCTTTTCTTTTTCAGAGTCGAATACTGGAGGACGCATCGTTGATGTGCAACTCATGGTCACCGAGACACAACGTAAGTTGCTTACCCTAAATAGCAGCTACTATAAATTTAATTTAATTTTGCAACTTAGCCGTATCATTGCGAAGCGATTAGAGCTTGCGAATCTTTGGCCAAAGATTACCTTTCAAATAAACTCTATCATTGCTAGGCGATTGTTTAATTTGCTTAGATTTTTCATGTTTTTTTTTTTCAGAGAAAGGGGTAAGTAATAATTTGTAAAGTTTTATTGACTTTTAATGTCATGAATGATATTCGAATAACTACCCTAAGTACATCTATATACTGAATTGAATGCATGTGTTGAAAGCAATGCATTATTCTGATAAGACACAGAAAAATATAAATTCTAGAAATTGTTATAATATATTTTTACATTAATCTAACAAAAATTATCACCAATTGCAAATAAAAATTAAAATGAAATGAGTCAAAAAAGCAATTGATTTTATACGACTGAAGGGTTAAAAATGAAAATAACCACAAAAGATGTGAATAAAAAAATAATTTCTCTATTTTTATTATTTCTCATTGGTTATGTTTTACTTTTTACGGTTGGTCATACTTAGATATATCCAGCAACCTATTATTACTAGCACCCTAGATAACATTTTAATCCATTATTTTTATACCCAGTAAGATAAATAGTTCTCTAGTCAAATATCTCTTACTTGAATTTAACAGTTTTAAGAATAACCGAAAATGCGTTATTATCATGTTATTTTATAATCTTGACATTTTAAACCATGGTCATAGCATAAGTGAGCCAGAAGTGTGCCACTACCGTCCGATATTTCCTTACGTCCAACATATCCAAAAAAAAATTTGTTATATCAATTAACGTTTCTTTTTTGAAAATATTAGTTAAGAAATCTGAAAAAAAAACGTGACAAGCTCATATATTGCTTTGTTTCCAACGACGCAGACAATTTTCGATTTCCGTAATAACCATGTGAAAGTCCCAATAACCTTTCATGCTACAATATTGGTAAAAAAACCCAATTAATACTAAATAATAACAGGTGGCTGCCGTGATATGTCAGGGGGAAGCTGAAACTAATTTTCGTTTCTGTATTTATTTGAAAACCTTGAATTTTAGTGGCGAGATGTCATTTACGTATTAATGAGTTGAAGTTCCCAATAATATACTAGTAGCTACATTATATATTATTATATATAATCTATATTTCAGAGTTGTAAAACATTAAAAAAGGGAGCGATATAGTAATTATATATGTTATCTATGTTCGTAAAATATACAGTAATATTCAACCCTAGCCATATGATTCACATAAAAAAAATATCTTTATAATAGTAATATGCTTTAAGCCTTCAAGTGAATAATTTTTAGGCTATACAAGTAATTTTGTTGAGAATTTTGTAAAAATTCGTTTTTATATAATGTTATAAAAACGGTCACTCTTACGGAAGGGTACTCCTAGCCTAATTTCCATCATGTTTTAATTATAGTATTATTAAAATTTGGAAATCAAATAATAAAAGAACACATGAGTGTATATTATATAAATAAACTTGTAGGTAAGTTGAGTGTGTAGTTAAGGATGTACTTATTTAATGTATTTTAAACTACACGGAAATTTAGAACTAGCAGTAGAAACTATAAATATGTAGACTATTGGTTTGGTGTTAGGTTAGGTACATAAACAAACAGCTGAGGTACTTCACTTCTTTTAATTTTAAAATTAGGTATTTACCTTAAAGAGTCAGATTTCTTTAAAACGAATAAATTAAAATAATAAAAAAGTAAAATAGAAAGGTTTTACTAAGGCACTGTAATTGCCTTGCTTAGAACTATAACAATAAATAATAATCATAGAAATTAAAAAAAATCATCTATTATGGTTTTTTTTTTAACCAACAAGATCAGCCTTTAGCATTATAATATGAATTACATGAACGTAGGAAGTAAGTAGGTACTTAAACATAATATATTTTATAAAATTAAATGAATAGTGAAAAGAAGTAATGAGTGTTATGAACTGGTGAATATTTAAATGCTTGTAAAACATAAAATGCGTTTATTCAATATGAGCATTTTTAATACATTGATTGGAAGTCAACAACTCAGCCATGCCTTCGTACGTCCTAAATAGGGAGACCTAATATCGAGAAAAAGCCGCAAGATTCGGTTAATATGTGATACAGAATATCTTAAATTTTTAATGCTATTAAAGATGCGCCTGAAAATTGTATTTACGAATACATAAAAATAATGTAATTCTTTAATTTTTTTAAATAATGAAATGTTGATTTTTGGTAAAACGAGTACAGAGGATTGTCTTAAAATTTTCAGCGCTTTCTTTCCCTTGCCATAATTCAATGAGGACCTCTTTAAAGTTATGAACGTTTGTCGGCGAAAAAACTTTTTATCCTTTCAGAGGAGGTGGCAAACAAAGAGAAGACAATGTTTCCAAAGTGGAAACTTAACAAGCTCCTTATTTTCTAATACTTTCATTTACTCCCAAACTTTAAACTAGGCGATGCAGTCGCTAAGCATAAAGCTACGCTAGCACCATATATTGGAGCGGAACGTAATACCTAAAAAAGAATACCTTTTTTTTGCGTATTTCAATATTCGGGCTCCGTCACCATCTGGTCCTAAACCTGTTGATTTGATTCACCATAAAAAATAATGAAATCGGTTAAGAACTCTGGAAGTTACGGCGTAACAGACATTGCGCCATTGAAGCTGATCCATGGGAGCTTTGCTTCGCTCCGCTCCAAATAGGATCATCGATTGCTTTTGCTAAAGTTATATTTATTGCAAGAAAATAGAGAAACAACAAGTGTAAAAAAGTCAATATTCAGTTCCATTACAGTCTTTACAATAAGCATATTATTTATTTATCATTTGGAGCTAAGTCAAAAGAGTCAAGTTTTATTTTCTTTCTGTCTCACAACAAAGAAATTAAATAAACTAAATTAGAATGTTCCAAAGATGTCTAGTGAGCAAGTTAACCACTTCAAAGGTTTCGTTACGAAATTCTGCTAAGAGTATTATGTGTGTTTGTGTTATGACAACTGACACGGATAGAATTTATATTTATTCTCATTGGTATTTAAATCAAGCAGCTCGATAAACCCGCATCCTCGGAGAGGTGCCTGAAAATGAACTATTTCGACTTTCTTAGTGCTTTGGAGGCTAAATTAAGTGGGTGGTTTGTACCGGCTGAACCTTCAGGACGCACCGATAAACGTGATATTTTCATTTAATGCCTGAGTCTACAGTCGGGAATGAATGCAGCGGATGCTGTATTTACAATTGGGATGATGACTGAATTTTAATTTTCACATCTCGTCATAATATATTAAAATACCGTAGAAAAAGATACAATCCTGTGAAATCAGAATAAAAATCGGCTTAGAAATACATTAGATACAAGCATTTTAAGTTATTCATTTGGAAGCGATTAGACAGAGAGATCCGACATCAACAGTGACGTCACTGTTTAGTACGGCCATATAAACTCCATGTAAATTTCCGTTTTGCTAGAGAGAGATGGAGCAAAATATTCAATACCTTATATCTTGCTTGTTTTTTAAGTTATTCGAAAACCGATTTTTTCTGTCTGTTTATTATAGAAATGAGCTTCTATTAAAGCAAAAAAAAAATTTTGTCATCTAGCCTATTATAATTAATGTATATAAAGAAATTAAATTATTTTTATTGTTCAACAGTGTCGGGTCACACATATCACCAACATTGTCGACATTCTCTTCTAACGTAATACATCTTTTAGACCCTCTTTGATCTCTACGCAGTTTCCTACCTTTCTATCTAAATTTTAGGAGGGGCTTGTTTTAACTTCAAAACGAAATTCTGGAATTATAATTTTTCCCCTCCCACCTCCCCCCACTTCCGCCCCACTGTAATCGTAGCGGCTAAGTGCGCATCGCATAATCCCTGTCAGCCGTAAAGACGAGAACAAAAGTGCTTTAGGTGCCACAGGGACAAATTTTTGACACAAAATTTTCTCCTCCTAATAATAAGTTACAGAGTTTTTACACAATGATGAAATGTACATTCTTGTGCATTACATTTTTGTAGGTAATAACAATTAAATTAATTGCTCAAAATAGGCACTTTTCTATGACACAGTACATACCATGTAGAGCCATTGTTTATTGGGTTTGTTATTTGGTGTGTGGTTTAAGCTTTTACTATTTGAAAGTTGTATTTCTTTTTAAATTTTGAATGTGAAATAAAAATTCAAACTAAAATTAACGAATTGATAAACACATATAACATAGGTAGGTACAAATCTGATATCATTGGGCTTTATTTATAAATTAAATGGCTTTCCAAATTCTTGATATATAATCCACATTATCACGTAATTGGTTAATTTTCTCAAAAAAACAATGGTCTTTGTCACTTTTACGTATATCAGTACTTCGTAGCAGTATAATCGTCAACCCTCTCGGTGCTCTGTCACTCGAGCCGGTAACGCGGCGCCGGGGGATCAGGCGATGTCGCCAGTTAACCCTAAAATGGGCACGCTGATGAGTAATAATAGTAATGGATTACTCGTCTGTAAAGCCTGCTTCAGTCTAACCCTGAGAAATGAGAGGATTTACCAACTGACAGTAGAATCTTCATGATAAACGCGGTTAATTGTTTTAGAGCAAAATGTACTATGAATGATTAAAATTAGCATTTTATTCCATAGATTTAATAAAACAGTCGAAATCCTGTGTCTGTAAATTGAAAAATATATAAAAAAAAATTATATGGATTAAAAAAAGGAGTTACAGAACACAAAAAGCATTAGTAAATATTTTATTCTACCTATTTGTATGTACACGTCAATCTCTGAAACAACCGAACCAATTTTTTGCGGTTATAGCAAACAAATAAAGCTCCAATCGGAGTAATATTTAGTTTTTTTTTCGTTGAATTCTTATGACTGTGATAAAAAGTTACGTGCTGCATAATATTCAAAATGTAATAGGTAATGTTATTTCAATGAATAAAATAGTTTGTGTTTACGACTTTAACGTTTTTAATTCTGTTCACATTTGTACGATTAATCACTTGGTATTAAAGGTGTCAGTGGTCAACTTTTTCATTAAACGTCTTAGATATGTTTATGTTGTTTCTTGGAATTCGGGTACAACGTTTACCAATACTTGTTACAATGTTTTACACCAGTATTTTCTTCGTGAGCTATTGAAATCACTGTAATTTTCTCAGTCACACATTCCAGAAATTCTCACAAAAAAGACACTTTTTTGACATTTTGATGTTACATGTAAGGAGAAATAATGGATTATGTTTTTAAAAAGTTTTAAATCCATTAGTTCGGTGACAGCCTAAATATTCGGAATAAACGTTATTGCATACTACGACATACCAAATAACAACGTTTATTCAAAATATTGAAGCTGACACCGACCTCAAAAAATTGTCGGCGTATTGAATTTTACATATTTCTTTCTTTTTCTCCCTTTTAAGTGATTAATTAAAAAAAAGTTTTAAAGTCGATTACATTTTTCTGTTAGTTTTTAGTTCTTTGTATTTTTAATTGCAGTTGTAATTGAAACTAATGACTTAATTATTTCATCGTTTGAGTACCTTTACTCAATTATTTCTTTGTCTTTTGTTCGAATATTTATTGGAACAGCACGCAGCATGACATATTTTAGAATTATGCTGTTAAGCTAAGACCCCGTTTATTAGAGCCTGATACCCAATTAACTTTCTATGTCAAAAAATACTGAACCGATTTTGATGAAATTTACGGATTCTATCAAAACTGAAAAATTTGTAATCAGACTTATAATTTTTGAGATATGTAGAGACAAATATACAATATACATTTTTGAAATTTTGATCAATGTTTAGAAGCAAATATAGACTGACATAAAAAAACTGTCCAATATTGACAATCTTACGTACATACTGGTCGACTTGGTCCTTAGTCCTAATTTAAGTCGATTAAAATCAAACAAAGTAAATTTTTACAAGCAAAATACATTTTTACTTATTTTAAAAACAAACAGCTTTTTCATAATGTTTTCTTCCTATTGAATTTATAAGAATAGAGCCAATAATAGAGCTTCAAGCCATTGTTTCGAGACGTACATGTTTTAACTCCGAAGTTTTTTAAGATTTTAAAGAACTTTAAGTTTTATAAAGTCAATTCTGGATAAAGAAATATATTTAAGCAAAATAAACATTTAATAAGCTTCTTATATTTCTTTTTTGTGATTTTTTTATTTCTGTAATTGTTTTGGAATATAGGTATGTATTAAAGTATATTATTATTAAATTACTATTAGACTATACAAAGTAAACTGATCTTCGTGGTCTTTCATTTTTCTCAACATTAATTTTCAAATTATATGCATAATATTGAAGGTTGCTAGTAAGTAAATAAATCTTAGAGATAAATAAATCATCAATTAATATTTTCGAATAAACGAATTCATGTGGTCATTTGATAGAAAACAGACATTATGAAAACTCCGAGAGCTGATTTAATATTTAATTTTAAGAATTTAAGTAATACGTCCATAATTTTTCTGGAGACCGTTTCCTTTGTATCGATCCATTATTACATAAAAAGAGCATTAAAGACTTCGTGTAAAGAGCTAATTTACAATATAAATTAAAAAATCAAACCCAAACGTGATTGTTTAAATATTAAGTAATGTACTTATAGGGCGCTTAACGCTCGTGATGTCATTTTATCGACTGGCCACAATCGGTGGAATTTGCGTCGATTCTTCTTTGTACATTTGTAACAGAATAATAAACCGCCAAAATTCCTGAATAAAACTTTCATATGGCATTTAAACAACATAAAATAAATAATTTTAAGTAAGCGAGTGTCAAATCGTTAAACTCACTGTAGGCGCACTATGTACACACCACTTTCCATACAAAACTATAAATATATTGACAGTACCCAAGTGAATTTGATATTGTCATTCCCATACACGGGTGTGATTAATTTTAAGAGGGTGAGATGATTTCCATTCATACGCATTAGATTCATAGTCCATGAAGCAGGTCTCGTAGCCCAAACTACGGTGACAAAGCGTGTAATACGATATCGAGAGAAACGCTAAATCATGGTGCGATATTTCAATCAACGCCGTGTATATTATTTTGTTAAACTATATATTATTTTGTTAAATAACAAAAATATAAAAAAACATAGCTGTTTTTCATCATTTGGTACTTGCAAAAGTATTCCATTCGATGTGGTAGGTAGTATAGTAGTAGGTACCTAGAAAATGAAGAGGCAAAGCTGACGTCATCTAAAGATCATACTTGGAAAATTCAACGGGTCTAACAAGGTTTCGGTAGCTTAATTAATAATAATAATAATATTTCTTACATTCACACCAATTAGCCTAGTCCAAAGTAAGCACTATAAGGCTTGTATTATGGATACTAGGGTAACGGATAGATATACAATTATTATTATTAGTATATTATATTATTATTAGTATAAAACCTATGACTAAGGTACAAATGCTCGTATTCATCACACAAAAATTTACCCCTTCCGGAACTCGAATCCAGGACCATCAGAGCGATAGGCAGGATCGCTATCGTTGCACCAAACGGTCGTCAATCAGAAGAGTATTTACCGGGATAGCGATGGGATGGGGGTTTCAGTCCCACCCGTCACCTGAGAACAGTATTTTTTTTCTTGTTATACGTTAAAATACTATAATGTGAGTTTAAAAAGCTTTTGAAATAAGTATATAGATAACAGTGAGTTATATACCATACAGATAATATTCAACATGATTTATACTATGGTAGATAATATGCAGTTCAATGTACATATAAACGAAATATAACACCTAAAATTAAGAATTTTAATGCAATTGTTAGAAAAGCTATCAAAACACTTGATAAAATCGCACTAGTATTTGATGTACGACTTGTAACAGAACCCACCCTATGGTTGTACAAATTATTATGTATCTCGTATTGAAATAAGCACTTGCTTAGCTGTTACAATTAGAGAAGGGCGGGAGTTGTAATTCTACGATAATGACTGGCAGGGTGCGAGACAAACTTTTGTTCCCACGTTCAATTGACGCTCATTTTTTTTCTGCCGAGAAGATTAGGAGATTGACTGTAATTTACTCTTAATGCCTCGCGTCTCCCTCGAAAATGGATTATTTTTAAGTGTTTCACCTATTTTCTGATGCGAATTTTATTCGGTGATATTTCCTAAAAAACGCTGAGGTCATTCGTTGTTCTTTCAAATTAAAGTTTTTTTTAAGAGAGGCACATAAAAGTGTCTTCAGGCTTTATACATAGTAGACGGCCAATATTATAGTAGGCGTACTGGTTCAAAATTGTGTTCGTCCGTTCATGCAGTGTGCAAGGCCACACTGAGGGCCTCCCCAAGCTCCCTTACCCAAGTTCGGGTCCTATAGGCAGCGACTGCCGTAGACAGCCTCGCGCGATTCTCGTGCTCCGCAATGCTCCCCGGGCTGTAGTGGGAAACGAAGATCCAAGCTTCAATTGAGTGGTAGAGGGCAGATAACAATAAAATTGGCGAATTGTACCACTCTCAGTTTTCAGCTCTACTACTCATGTGACACCTTCTACACCAGCACAGATCTTCATAACTCATCCCTAACGCCACAGCCGCGGGGAAGCGATTCCTTTTTTTATTAGGACGACTGACTTAGTCTTCACCACACCGGTGGATTTAAACCATTTTGAATTGCTCTGTAGCATAGTTGCAAAGTGTTGAGTCCTCTTTCAGCCATCCTGGCGGGAGATAAAAGTGATCGTCTTATTAGTTAATGTAAAGGAGAGTGAACCGAAAAATCATTAATATTTGAGACAAACAAGTGGACATATTTTGTAAGTGAAGTAATTGAGATAGCATAGCATGAGATAGCAGCCGCTTCGGCCAAAGACTTAAAGAGAATGATCATGTACAAAACTAAAGTAAATGACCCTTTTGTGCTGACTCAGATGTAATAATTTTAACGCAAGAACTTTCACAGATCGTTTGCCGTGCCTACAAATTTTGTACTTCTTTCGTACTTGGCAATTTAAAACTTGCCTTAGAGTACAACAAACCGATTTAAGGTGCCCAGATAAGACTCTGTGGTGCGATCTTTAACGAGCTCCTGGTGCACAGATTTAACTGCAGAGAAAAGAAAAACATAAAAATATAATTTATTTATTTACAGACTGATCTTCCGCAATAAATTCAAGATACCTTCTTGAGCTAGGTGTTTGTCCCATTATAAGTGCATGTTTCGAGTTTTGTCTCGCTATAAAAAAATATTGAATACTCTATGAAATTTAGCTTATGTATTTGCTGCTGCTACTACACTCGTGAGCAACCCAATCGATTCAATACATACGCTTCCACATCATGATGAATTGAAAAAAAAGATTATATTTATTTGTAATTTTTATACATCGTTTGAAAGCTCAAAACATGAACTTTAAATTAATATCAATATCAAAACAAAGTTCAATGTATTTTCTTATTCTCCTACAATTTAAATACCCGTGAAGGAAAAATAACTGTCTCTTGATACAATTAAGCTGAAGTTTACACTCCTTTTTCACAAAAATGTAGCTTTGTGACGCGTTTATAAGAAACACCCCACCAAACCATCACTGACACAGGATGATGACCACGTTGTACCTTTCCTGAGCAGCATCTTTAGAACTGTGAACATGCAAAGTGCATCTTTTGCTCTTTGTTGCGCTCTTCAATACAAGTGACAATTTTTTCATCGGTAAAGGGATATTTTTGTGCCTTCCAGCTACGTATCGTAACAGAATCATTTATGGTTTTCGACAGAGAAAGTGTTGTTGTATCTTTTGATAGTACTATATACGAACGTACGGCTAATATCAAACTTTTGCAGTGTGTGGAATATGACCGGCGGCTCCATTCCCACTTTGTTCAAGATGATCACTGCATTTCTATTTTGTTTAACACCCCATTCCATATTATAATTTATTAATGAACACGCAAAAATATGTGAAATGGCGCAAAATCGAAAGAAGTTTTTAAAATAATAAACGCGTTCCAAATTCAAAATAAATAAAAAGGAGAAAAAAAGAAAAAAAGACGTAACAGTATTTATGGCCAATCTGCTTATATATTAAAATACGATTGTTATTGAAATGCTTACTTAAAAAGTTTGATTTTATTTTATAATTATCTCGTTTTCAAATAAATACTTTTAATTATTATCACTGCAGTTCCCCTGAGTGAAACTCTTAAATAATGAAATTCATAATACGAGGGCGGGTCAATAAGTTTGAGACTTTTTGAATGAAACACAGGTTTTTAGATAACAAGTTATTTTATTTGTCAACATATGACTAGGTTGAAAAATAAAATTTGAGTTCTATACGCTTAGTCAAACGTTTCTCCAATTTTTTATCCCTTTCGAAAAATATGATGAGTCGAGGTCATCAAAATAAGCATTTGTTTGTGCGATGATTTCATCGTTGGAGTCAAATCTCATACTGTCGAGCAATTTCTTCAAGTTTGGAAATGAGAAATAGTCACTCGGGGCTAAATCTGGAGAAAAGGGCGCACGAGGAAGCAGTTCGTAGCCCAATTCATGGATTTTGCCATGGAAACAGCACATGTGTGCACCCTTTGCGTTGTCCTGTTGGAAAAAAAAATCATTTTTCTTGTCCATATACGATCGTTTTTATTTCATTTCCTCATTGAATAGACCCAATAAGTTGGTATAATATTATACCATATAATTGATTGATTGTTTTGATTGATTGTTGATTGTTTGATTGTTTTCCCCTTTTGAAGGTAGTAAATGTGGATTATACCGCATGCATCCCAAAAAATGGTCACCATGACTTTATTGGCTGACAAACCCACACAAAGCTTTCATTGGCGCCGATTCACCCCGAGAAAGCTATTGTTTTGACTGCTGTTTGATCTCCTGTGTATTGTAGTGGATCCGCGTTTCTTTCACGGTTACGAACGGCGCAATAATCGTCCATATTGCGGTTGAACAACGCCAAACATTCCTGCTAAATTGTCACACGGTTGCATTTGTGTACGGTCGATTGTGAGCAAACGCGGCACCCATCTTGCGGAAAGCTTTCTCTTACCCAAGTGATCATTCAAACTTAAAACCACTGAGCCATGTGAGATGTCTATGACCTTCACAATCTCTCTCATTCAATGTCCGATCGGCGAAAACCAACTGGGCGTCTAGAACGTTCGGCATTTTCCTTGCTTGTACGGCCACATCGAAATTCAGTAAACCACTTCTTTACCATGGAAATGGATAGAGTAGAGTCCCCATAACATTTATCAAGGTTAGCCTAAGTTTTAGTGATGGTTTTTTTTCCGCAAAAAATAATGCTTAATGAGCACACGAAATTTTCATTCTATTCTCGCAACGCGTGGTAATCTGCTATCAACGACTGCCAAACACAAACAAAATGAGGCAGCTTGTTCAAATTTTAACAGGAGTCAACTAACAGTTGTCTGTTGATAGGAGCAGTGTTGCCATATCAATTAAGAGGCAGAAAATTCGAAAGTTACGGGCTTTTTGACCCGCCCTCGTATCATTGACATAACTATTGATGAAATGAAAGAATCTCGAATTTTTAACCATCACCAATATTTCAAATCGAAATGTGGCAAATTTATTTAGGCAAAAGAACAAAACTAATTTTATTTTTTACACACATTTAATGATAATTGCCGGCATTCGAGTAAGTATTCGGCAAACGTAGTGGCCTCCAGCAAGTGCAGCTAGTGTGAAGAACTGGGGCTTGCACTCCTTTGTTCAACAAATGTTGCCTGACGTTGCTCTGCTAACATCTCTTTGTCTGTCTGTAATACATTAAAATCCGAGTAAAGCGCTCGGTTAAGTCAAAATTTTAAAACAAAGAAAGGGATAGACTCCCTTTCTATCTATCTACTTATCAAATTATGGTGGTTGCTAAAAATTTAAAGCTTCGATTACACATATCTGCGTTTTACATAAATTCATTCTAAGAATAAACGCCAATAGGTATACAATTCTCCGAAAGAATGCGCACAAAAAGGGCAACAGGTGTGTGCAATAAGCAAGTTGTTCAATAGATGGATATTTTTTGCAATCGATGGACAAGGACGTCGCTCAGCTCAGTAGCAAAGTGCCTTCACACGTGGCCAGTACTTGGTTGAGGGATAGATTGCGTATGATTTGTGCAATAAGCAAAAGTATATGTAATAATAAAACGATTCAATAAATTCATTTATATAAATAAATAATAACTGTTTCTAGATCGATGCAATCGCTAAACATAAAGCTTCGCACCATATATTGGAACGGAGCGTAATACTATTATCAATGATAAATCATTAACCAGTAAATGTTAACAATATTTTATAAACAAATAATACTCAATAAAAAAATATACACAAAAATGTTTAATAAATTTTAAAATTCCATAAGAATGAAAACTTTCAAAAAGCACCCGCTTTTTGTTTCAATTGGCAATCCCGTAGAGCCAATGTTTTTTGGTCATAAATTTTAACTCAAATTCTCGCTAGAGCGCGAACAAAGATTTGTTCCTGGGATGCTACAGGATAAATCAGAAAACATCCTAATTTCAATAGAGACGAAGGTTGCAGCGTTCCACCTGCTTGGGATCCAATTATTAATACTTCCAAAGACATATTGTAAGACCTGGTGATGTAGTTAGCGCTTTTTGCAAATAATAACAGTAAGATGGAGGCCGGTTCGCCTGCCCGAGTTTCTTTCGCCAGTTCTTCTCTGAAGGGCCTCCCGATTTCCGAACTGGTAGTAGACTCAGTAGTATACAATGAAATTAAATAAAATAAAACAATTTGATTTATACAAACTTTTAACAATTAGGAAAGTGCCCGATTAAGATATTGTGAAGATAGTAGAAAATATATGTCAAACATTACCTTAGTGAACCGACTCCTGTAAAGGAGTCCCAACGTCAGGATTAAATATAAAATAAATTATGCGCATAATCCTTAAAAAAATGTTTTATTCAAATTTGTAATGTGTGCAGAAGTGTAAGAACTAAATAGACAATGTTTCATATGAACTCATTAATTATGCCTTAGAGTGCAGTATTCCAGTATTTTCGAATAATAATCTCAAAAAACTACTATTTATTTGTATGTTTTATATTACTTAATTTCCAAATTATTTTTAACCTAGAGTATTTGAAAAAGAATTGTCAATATTAAATGTGAAATGCCTTTAAACGAGAAAAAAAATCGGTGACGGTGAATATTGCCCCGCCCTGCACGCCCCGTACCCCGCCCCGTTCGAAATCCCGACGCGTATGCGCATTACCTTCCCTGACGTCGTAGTGTTGTGAATTGAATTGTTTCGGGCGCCATTCATCCATGACGCAATCATGAATGCCGAGAAAACTAATTGATATAGTTCTATTGCACCCAGCCCTATACAACCTCGGGGATTCTAAATCAAAAATCAATTATTATTAATCAATTATTATTTCTTAAAAGTAATGTCTTTTTATCCAACTAATTTCTGGCACCTGGAGAGATAACAGCTCTTAGGCGGTTCACACACTAGAGACGCGTCCCGCCGCGGTGCGCGTGGCGACAGAAAACGCGCCCCCGCGCAGAGGCGCAGATCTGCCTAACTTAGCGGTGAAATCTGCTTCCCCGCGCAGATTTTCAATACAAGTTGACCCTACTTCTTCACGCCCCGCGCTCCCGCGCAGAATCTGCGCGCGGGGCGCCTACCCGCGCGTTCCCGCGTCGGCAGTGTGTTGTCATAGGCGTGTTTTCTATATTAATTGAGATTCTTGCATACAATAATAAAATCTGCGGCCACGCGCTACGCGACGGGGCGCGGTGCAGTGTGTTAACCGCCTAAGATATAGGTTTATAAATATACCTCGATGAGGTCTAAAAGTGAAGAAAAATAGTTATAAAATTGGCTTTTATTATCTAAAAGTTTCCTTATAAAGAGTATGTTATTCGACTTTCTTCTCTCTTTTTCGCCATGTAAGAGTAGTAGGGTAGTTCTTTTTTAAATATAATTGCTAATTCTTCAGAAGAAAAAAAATATTGATTTTCTTGTCAATCGGATCGCCTTTTACTACATAACTATTCATTTGACGTAGTTCATTGATCAAAGTGCTTATAGATTATGCTTAAAACTGAAAAGAACTTTATGATTGAGGTTAGGGAACATGATTCACGGGCGGTTCTAGCGTTTATGTCTTTTGTTATGACTTTTTAATAATAAGATAGATTAATAATAGGAATAAAAATAAGTTTACTTGTTTATAAATAAATAGATACTTTTAATTAAAATAGAATAGCTAACAAAATAGAAAAATGACGAGTGATTTTATTACTTTAAGTTTTAAGGTTTTATTTTCATTCTCGTCATTGTGCATTCGAAAAAGTGCCGAATTGATCTTGGAGACCTTCCTAATTTTATAAAATTATAATATGCACCATCATCGGCAAAGTTCTTGTAAAATTAAATAATTTAAGTAAGATTATGTGTTTCAATACCATTGAAATCACCGCCTAAATTGCTTCTTATCTTACAGAATAAACGTCTGTAACATTAATCATTGCCCTCCAAAATTTGCGGTTTTTGTATGAATATACATTATCAGACAATCATGATTGCTCTAAAAACTCGATAGTTACGAATAGTTAGAAAGTTAAGAACGCTTGTTTCAACATGACATGAGTTTACTGAAGGCCCATGTTCACCTTTTCTAATATTACCACTGTCCGCAATTGCATTCGCCGTCAATACCGACGTAAACCGTACAGCCTAAACTTATTTGTATGCCGCCCGAATAAGATATAGGGTAGGTGGTATAAACCGCAAACGTGTGTGCCGGAAAATCGAAAAGAGAACTTTAAAGGGGGGCCTGGAGCAATCCCCGTTTGGAAGTCAGGACCTGTAAGGAGCGAGGTCACGGTACCTCATAAATAATTTAAAGTAATCCGGAAAAAACTCTTGTCCGCGCGGCGCCGGTTGAACGCACATGACTATTTTATGTGACCACCGTGGCATCTTCGAATTAAAGGCTTGACTTACTCCGAGGTATTGTACGACGCTAGTTTTCGTGCAGGATTAATTAAATGTTAACTATCATATGTTAAGTAAGTATAGTCAATTAACAGTTAATGAATTATGCTATACCATATAGCGATATGTAGCTTTTTATAATATATTTCATGTCAATTTAATATTTCATTAAATTTTAAGGAACACGAAATTTTTTTATCTTATCTTTTAAGCCAGTAACACTGTATAGGTTAACAATAATATCAATTACGGATTGTTTTTTTTCATTTCTCAAAACTTAGTTCAAATTTAACAATATTGTTTAATCTAGATTTTATGTAGGTATAAGTTAATTTTCGTAGAATACAAAAACTGTTAGTTTATTGAACTGTAAAAATATCAATTAAAATTCATTGTTTAAAAATTTAAGATGATTATATTTTTTGGGTTCTGTACCTCTAAAAGAAAAACGAATCCTTTACCACGTCCTTCGGGGTTGTTCGTTGTAAATTTGTAAGTCTATCACGTACAATATTTATTGCAATTACAAATTTGCAGAAGAAAATGTAAAACAAAAGAAAAGAAGGAAAAAATCTTTGAGATGCATATCCCTTCGTTTTCATATTCCGCAATGTTGTATGGAACCGTCTGTTTGTGTTTATGTTTTACTAATTTAAAAATGCAAATAGGTGGTAATTACCAATTGCTGTATAGCGGTAGCACACACGCACTGATGATATTATCATTTTTATATTGTACATTATTAGTAAAGATTACAGGAACTCGTCATATCTTCTTACAATATTCATAATAAAATAACTGTAGATACTCGGAAACATAACCAAAAAAAATCGACAAAGACGCAGATTTTTTTCTAAATTGCAATTAAAGGGATGTCTTTAGTATATAGACTTAAGTATTCAACCACAAAGGGAAGCAACACGTTATACCTACTACCTTTATTTTACATAGCAGTCTTGTTAAAACTGATACTTCAAACCGGATTGACAGTCAGCTACGCCCCTCATTTCAATGTCAGTTCCCAATTTAAACTGTCTAAAGAAAATAAAACAATTACATTAGCTGTACAATGCTCTGACGAATCGTGTGGTATTTCCCGTTTCATTTTTACAAAGGAACTAAATTGTACTTATTTTGAACCTTTAGCAATCATGATAGATTTCTGGCTGTCGGTATTATTTAGGAGCTATTACAAAATTAAATAATTACAATAGTGGCACAGTACCGTTTTCTGGGTGCGAAAAGTTAAAAAAATCCGTTGGACTATTTTTCCTCTAGAGACGTGAGATGTAGTTGAGCGCAAAAAAAAAATAGCATCAGCATAACCACATGCAAAAAACTTGCGCCAGTGTTAGACTACAAATCCACAGATACGTGCAGACAGCGTAACATAACCAACTTACAACAAATTTCAGGATTTGACTTATCACGTAAAAAAATTGTCGTTGTTTAGTCACATTGATTTTTGGTAAAATATCACTTCATTGCGACTCATCACATATCAAAGAAAATCGTATGAAATGTTATCCTACTTACTACACAATATAAGTTGTTCTCTCGGAGGTTTGTTGTTATTGCTTTCAACTTTTATACGAACTGGTGTTATAATACTATTATTTTATAAAAACAGGATATAAAGAATTTAATAAATTATGTATTTATTAAATTGTAAATTAATAAATACATAGTTGTAAAGTGTAAAGTGTTTAATATTGTAGTTAGGTTAGGATAGGTTATCCGTAGGGAACTTTGAGCGGTATTATGACTAGTAACGTGGATTGATTCGGCTGTTTTCCTCACGGTCATAGTACACGAAGTACAGTGACGAAAAATACTTATACGATTTCTGTCGTAGCAAAGAAGACCGGCTAAAATCGCTCTTGTATATTCACCACACCGATATTCTTCTTGAAGTATTATTTAAATAAAGGGTCTGGAAATAGATAGGAGTTCGCTAGTTTTCTTTATTATTGCTTATAAATTGTTAAATGAAAAATACATAACTAGTGTTTAAATAAATCTCATTTTGAATCGGGCTAGTAAGAAAGGAAAAAATATGGAATTATGTAATAAATAAATTGATGTATATTGAGTTTTGAGATTGATACTCTCGCGCACTGACGATATATTATTAGAACACGTGTACAGTTTTTGCTGTAGATTCTCATTTGAGAGTAAATCTATAAGAATCTGTTCTATAGTCGATCGATCGACGCTTTGTATGCTTATTAATGATCTGCTGGTTCTTTGTTAGTTTATATAAAATAATATAACACAAGGAGGTATGTTTTTACGGATATATTTCAAGTTTATTGTTCAATTGCACAGGGAGACTTGTTTGGCGGTCTTAACGATGGGCTGCTTAGTCGAGCAGAGGCGCTGGCGGTGGACATCAGCAAACACCAATCAGGACCGCAGCCGGGCCCCCCGCTACCGCAGCTCAAGCACGATATGGTCTACCATCACGGCGTCGGCGGCCCACCACCCCATAATGCGAGACCGCATCAGGTACATTTGTGGCTGGTTTAAACTTTTCACAGATAGATTTATAAAGGCCAGTTTGTATCTCTCTTTTTGACAGTTATTCACTTAAAAACAGTGTCTAATACATTACCAGGTACAGTAGCTGTATCATGACACAAAAGTGTAAATTTACAATCCTTTTTATCGGTTTCTAAGTCAGTTTTTGCAGAAAACTAGTTTAGTTCTTAAATAGATCTCTTTAAAAACCAATTAACCTAGCCCAAGGTAAGCACTGTAAGGCTTGTGTTATGGATACTAGGGTAACGGAAAGACATACATACATGATACATAGATAATATTCATAGAAGTATATAAACACTCATGACTCAGGTACAAATGCCGCACACATCACACAAACATCTGCCAAAAACGGGATTCGAACCCAAGACCG
The DNA here is from genome assembly GCA_927399485.1 of Calamotropha paludella. Lineage (NCBI taxonomy): Eukaryota > Metazoa > Arthropoda > Insecta > Lepidoptera > Crambidae > Calamotropha > Calamotropha paludella. Next base: position 21,597,343 of record OV656803.1, on the reverse strand, counting down.
TCGGTGCGAAATGCAGGATCGCTACCGTTGCACCAAATGGTCGTAGAATATGGGGAGTGTTAAACAATTTTTTTTAGAATTGAGTATTATAATCAAAGATTTATTTTTAGTTAGTTAAATGTTCGCGTGTTAAAAATAATGAAGTTATAACCTTAATAATGTTTATTTGCCTGTAAAGAAATATACTCATAACAACTAAATTCTTGTGTTATAATTATATTCGAAAAAACATAACGAAGTCAACAGGTAACAACAACGAATTGTATTACACCCATGGTGCCACTTATTGTGATTTCTTCTCGTCGCACACAAATGATAAACACTACTTGATATGCAAAGACTAGTTTGAACACTGGTAACATACGTTTTACACATTATTTTATCCTAAAAGTAAAAAACACTGGAATATTTTAATATATTTTATTATAATAGTTATTATTCAAACATTTGTATGAAATCACGGAACAGCTGAAATTTTGACAAGTGACATCTCGCGACAACAAGTGTAAACTTTAAATCAAATACTTAAAGTTTACGTTCCGTTAAACGCAAACATAAAAAATAGATATAATGGCACCTAATCCTGTGTGTGCAAAATCCCACAAAAGTATCTATTCTAAACATAGTTTTCTCGGATGTTCAATGTGCAAAAAAACCTGTAACCTTAGATGTGCAAGTAAAGAGAAATTATTCTTTTTAATGATAAAAGTAGGAAAATTCTATGCAAATTTCTATCCCTCTTAATAAAAGCACCACGGCAAATATTACACCTGTACAAAAGAAAACGCAACTACACGATATTTCTGCATCGGACAATATTACACACCGTAAATATAATTTTGCTATTAGAAACTCCTTTGATTCTTTGACCACTGAAAGTGAATACAATAGTATTAATTTTCGATGCGACACTCTGAACAGAAGTTGTCCAGAGGTAAATATAAATATTGATGTGAAATATAAACATGAATTGGAAGAGCTGAAAATTGAAATGGAACAGGTGCAAACAGAACTTGAAAGTGCACATAGTGAAAAGGCTAACTAATTATATTTGACTACATATGAAACTGACTACATATCACAGAAGTCAAAATTCAAATTAAAAGAAACGGCATCAAAGAATGTAGGAAGTATTTTTTATGTGTCAAAGTTTTTCCTTTTCATGACAGAAATGATGTGCTTATAGACACTCCAGAGGCAATAACATCATAGATAGCTCGACGTCGATTCCAATAGAGAAAAAAAAAATGCAAAGCCCATCAAAGTACAAGAAAGCTGAAAAAAACATCCATATGCTTGGCGGGTATCTGTGCAAAGGTTTGGCTTATGTTCTCAACCTATTCAGAAAAGGGACGTACTATGAAGAGAATAGAGTAAAAAATCCAATCAATCAAGCCAATGCAAAATCATCATATTAAGCACAAATCACAGTATGTATCTTAACGCAACTAAACTCAACATGAAATTAAATATGTATTGCAAAGTTTTTGAAAATTGAATTTAGACATAAGTAATATTGCATATGATAATAACTTTTTCGTAACATCTGTTTCAAAATATACAATTTAACATTTTCTTTATACTATGACAAAACATATTTGTGTTGTAAAAGACTAAAAGCGAGGATTAAGGATAACTTCAGTTATGATCAATATTAATATCAAAAAAGGAAAAAAATCCCTATTCATTTTAAACCAGCTGCTAGCGTAAATAATAATGTTTATAAAAATCCTGAAATCGAAGCAATGCACAGATTAATCACTAACCATTTTATTAAAATTACATCTTCCTACAACGAGTATTCAATTATTTTTTTTCGAAACTAACAATTCTTTTACCATATTTCATCAAAACATAGCAGGTTTATTCAGAAAAACACGAGCTTTTTGAGATTAATTACAATGGAGGAACTAACAAGACAAAAACAAACAATATGATGTACTTAACAGTATATCATGTACATCAGTACTATAAAATATATATATATTTCATAGTAATCAAATGGAAGTAAAAGAATTAACATTTCTAAGAGAAAATGCTTTAAATTATATTTTAGAATGCTGTGAAAGAAAATTTATTCAATGAAATGTATGATAATTTTTTTTTACAGAACACCAAATTCCAAGCTATCACAATATTTCAAAGTTTTGATGATTTGATGAGTAGACTACCACATACATTTAACAACTGGAAAATTGTCATTTGGGTAACTTTAACATTGATATGTTGAATCAATCAAATGAATTTAAAAGAATAATAACAAACAATAACTTTATATATTGTTTCGCCAATAAGTAAGAAATTAAGCATAGACCTGACATAAAGTAATATCCCAGACAATCAGGATACAGTTTATAGTCTATTCTTATCAGATCACGATACCGAAAAATCCTTTTCGACTACGAACGAAGATATTGTCCCCGGCAAATAAGTTGAACATGATTTTAAAATCACGTGACATGCGCAGTAGTGAATAATGAAATTCAAATCAAAATCATGTTCAACTTATTTGCCGGAGACTATACCCAAAGTTTTATTATTGTAAAAAAAGGGACTATCATAACGAAAATGTAACAAACTTTTTAGTTCCATGCTGTGGACTGATGTATATTCGGAACCTAACATTACTAAAGCATCGAAAACGTATCCTCAAATCATACCAATAAAAAAATGGTTCACTGGTGGTATAAAAATATCAACTAAAACGAAAAGATATCCATGTTTCAATCTGGAAAACATAATATATCTTATTATTTCCAAAAACAAAATGCACAGCTTCTCGAGATTTCATTAACAATTCAATGGGAATTGAATTTTACGAATGCAAATCACATATAGCATTATACTGACATGGACAATGCAAATAAAAGAATTAAAAATAAAAATGATAATAAAATTAAAGCTTCTTTTTACACCCGACAAATGAAGATTAAATTAGTAAAATAATTAGCTCGCTCTAATAATTTATCTACGTACTCAACGGGTTATGACGAAATTCAAAGTAATAAACGATTTAGTAAAAAACTAATAAGTGTATAAACGAATTTATCAATTTGCCAATAAGTATGACTTGATTAAATCTCACCAGTACTGGTTTCAAAAGTTCTAGTTTTATTAACTACACAGTGTTAATTAATATGGAAAAACTTAGATCTGCCACTTCTGTATTTATCGCCACTAGCAAGGCCATTGACCTAGTGGTGCATGACATTCTACTTAGTAAATGTTAGTTATATGGATTAAGAGGCATAGTAAATAAATGGTTTCACTCCTATTTAACTAATAATTCAATACATGGAAATAACAAATATAAAGGATTATATGGAAATTAAGCAAATCAAATCAATGCCGAAATAAAAAAATGTAGGTTTACTACGGGGAAGCATACTGGGTCCGTTATTATTCCTACTGTACATAAATAGTCTCTCAGATACCATAAATTACCACTGTACACTTTTAGCCGAAATTGTATCTGTTGTAATACCATATAATGAGAGTAAAAAATATAACGACGACGTAAATAATACAATTTCTGGCATAATGAACAGGATAGAAAATAAATTTAAGTAAAACGGTATTTATCCAATTTATAATTAAAAACGGTAAAAAGCATAATTTAAATTTTACATTTAAAAATAAATTTATTAGTTGATGACATATGTTCTTAAAAAAGAGCATTATATTAAATTTTGTAACAAAATAAATTCGTTCGCATATGCGTTATGGAGATTGACGAGGATCAGTTGCAGACTTGTAACTATAAAGGCATATCACGGATATGTAGGTAGTTTGCTAAGATATCATATTCTACTTTGGAGCAACTCATCTCACTCTAACCAAACATTCATTGCACAAAACAATGCATTCGAACTATTTGCAATATTGATACCTTAACATCCAGTATTCCATCCTTTAAATAGGTTAAGTTATTGACATTATCATGCATTTTTATTTATGAGTTAAGTGTATTTACCAAAACTTATTCACAATTATTCATAAGAAAAAAAAGAAACTGTAATTTCAATACTAGATTCCCTAATAAACTAGTGCTTCCTTTAAAAACAATAGCTCTTACAAAATAAACGCGTATTGTTTGTTAATAAGTACCTATATACAATAGTTTGCCTAATGATCTCAGGATTTTACCACTTAATGCTTTAAAAACAAAGTAAAGAGTAATTTTTTCACAATGTTTCTTATGTAATTTAATGTAAAACTTTATAAAACATAACAATTATTTGATTGTATTTGCATGCATATATTGATCTGGCAAAAAGTAATATCTGTACAACTTCAAAACTGTATAACTTCAAAAATCATTTATGCTTGCGACTTTGAAAAGCAAATAAAGAAATTTTTTAACAATTGGTAAATAACAATATGAGCATATATTCAAGATATTATATATTATTATCATTACAAATCACACATTATTAAAACTAACATTTCAAAAAGAACCATTTTCCACAATAGGACTTGTAAATCACATGCACAGAACATCCACAGCGACTTTAAAGGCAATAAAAATATTCTTCGCTCCCTAAATCCACACCAATCATACGAATCGAGTTTTACATCGATAAAACTAAGGTACAGTCATAAAATTGTCGGGAAATTGATCCGCTCGCCGCCTCTGTACGACTAAATAATAATAATAAAGTATATGCAGTGGTACATCGAAATCTTGGAGGGTTGAGTCCTTTGGGAGGGGCGCGATGTTACAAAGTGAGGTAATTTTATGCACTATGCTACGTTTTATCAAGAACTCCACCCTTTCATTCAATAGTGCTCGACCCGTCGAGATATTGTCGTACTACTTTATTCTTTTTCTTGAAAATGGATAGAACTTGTTAATAGCTAACTAACAACGTTTAATGTCTTTAGAAATTTAACAAAGAGTCAGCTACATAAATATATATGTTGATTTCATAAATAGTTTAAGTTTAATACTCAGCAAAACACAAACAATAAAAACCCAAACCGAGGACTTCACAGGTTATATATGTATGATACTTTTACATAATTATTTTTATCATTTTGAAGGAAAATAAGCGTGAATTGTTCGATCTCACCATTAATTGCGTTTGTACATGTTATGATTTTTAACATTCTGGAAGAAATGCAGTTATCTGAAGACTTATAGATCTTCAGGCCACTCAATTTATTCCTGATATGTTTTTAATTAAGAAGGAGGACCTCTGTTTGTATTTTTTTATAATAACTGTTGCAGTCCGCAATAGAAATATACAACAAATAAAAAATGCAATTAATTTCCAATATCATATCTACCATATTTTCTTATATTTTAGAGTAATTACCAAAAAAGGTATAACATAATTTTAAAATAGGTGGAAAACAAGTGTTTTCCACAAATACATCTAAATAAAACCTAGTTGGGTTTTCATTGCATATCATAAAAAAAGAAATACTCTAATTTCTCGCTTACCCCCGCCTTCGAGGGTTCCGTGTCGCCTAATGTGTGCTTTATGGCCCGCGAACCCGTCGCGAGACGTTTGGGTCCCATATCGGTCCCTAATCTGTAAATATATTTGGGTCCACAGCTCAGACTGATTTGATTACGTTTTTATTGTTTTTGGAAGGATTCCTGACGTAGAAGAGCATGTAGTGTATGGTAATAATATGGCGTAATCCAAACTTATCGTTATGATATCGCTTTTCGAGCGAGTTTGAGGTATATTTATGTATGTGGGTGTAGTAGAAGACTGCCCTTCACAAAGAGACGAAATTATGTTTTTTTCTGATACGAGAAGATCTTATGAATCTGTATATATCAAATTTTCTTTACACATTGAAGTACATAATGATGACATAAATAAAACTTTAAAGAAGTACTTATTTCTTTCACTTTAGCAAAGCTGGAAACTTGTTTTATCAGATTTTTATGTTGTATTTTATTACAAAAATAGTTTATTTCTAATTAACCAAAATATTTTAAGATACTACATAAGCATACGTAGAAATTCTGCGAAGACTAGATATTTGTGGGAACACACATAATCTGTAGTTACCAATAAAAACGTGTTAATGAATTCTAGAATTCGTAAACCTTAAAAACAACATACGTGTGGTCATTTTCTGAGTTATAAAGTTACTTATTATGCTAAAATAACTGCAATGTAGTTTGCAGCGCAGTTGTTTCGTGGATATTGATCATGGCAATTATTTCTCACTTTTACTCATTATGAATATTGGTGAACCGGATTGGTTAGCTAAAAAACTGAACTTTACTTAAAAAAAATAATAAAAGGTAAATATTTTTAGGCACGCCCTTCAAATTTGGGCACTTTAAGTTATTATAGGCATTATGCTCAACAAAGTACATATGATTTAAATTATTTTCTAACATAATACCAATACGGCTTTTTAGAAAATGTATTACAACATAGTTAGATTGAGAAATAATAACTTCGTAGTGGATGGTAACGTGAGTGTAGCACTGCTACGAAACTTAGGTATAACGTAAATGAGACACTATGTCACTAATGTAAAAATCTTATTACTTTTATAGTTTCTGTTTATTCTTGTGCCGATCTATTTCGAGAAGTGCTTGCAACATTATCGTTGGTGGTTAATACATTGAGTTTTTATTTAATATGTTTTATGTGTGTCCTTTTTTGTAAATCAGTGTTATAAATGCTTCTGGATGCTCCGTTTATTTATTCTCTTATATTTTTTTGAAAAATAATAGGATTCTAATTCTTTATTTTACTAAACAGAAACTACTAAACTATGGGAAAGTCTTACAAAACTAGAGAAAACGTACTTTTTTATTCGAATCTTTTTGGAGTCTAGACTTGCAGCATAGAAAACATTGCATAGTGTTAGTATCGCAATGTGAGATAGTAAATAGTGTCTCTGTTCTCCGATAAAGAAAAGAAAAATTCTTAATTAATACCTTAAATATTACTCAAAAATATATCATCGAAGGATTATTGTTATTGAGGATATGGCCCATAAAAAATGCGAAATGTATTTATTATATTTATTATCATTCACAAGGCCATATTTCTATAAGATTACAAATACGCCTGTAAAATACAACAACATCTCACTACTAAAGAACTACTTACTGTGAATCTCTAAAAACTAAAAGACAGAACATCTAGGGACACATATGTACATCCGACTAAGGTCTTTATTTAACAAAGAATAAGATACATTAAACTTTAGAATGAACTAAATATTCATACCTTACCAATAGCTGCTGTTAAGTATAAAGAATTAATAATTTAATGTGCAAATGAAACCATGCCTAAGAACCTGGGTTGTCTCCTGTGCTAACACGCTTGTATTGCTTCTTTCTCAAGACAAAAACCATACAAAATGCTTGAAGCTCGCCAATAGGCAGCTAGTACAAAAAAGGTATTCATGCCGAACCAGACAACTACCGGCCGATCGACATCACTTCCATACTCTGAAAGGCTGTGGAAAGAGTGCTAAATAGTAAGTTGTTCTCATAGAAGACAAATCTCTTCAGCGACCATCAATATAACTTTCGCAGAGGACGTTCAACTGGGGATCTTCTAGTTTACGTTATGCACTGTAAAGGCGAGACACTCAAGATCCACCACGAAGCACTTGCCGCGTCACTTGAAATCTCAAAGACTTTTGATTGGGTCTGGAACGCAAGTTTACTGCTGAAGCTTCCTGCATATGGTATATTTTGTAGTTGGATAGCTAATGTCCTGACTGAACAATAGATCAGTGTAGTCATTGATGGTTGCTCCTATGACTCAGTGGCTATTGATGCCAAAGTGCCTCTGGGTACTCTCTGCTACGCTTTTCCTATTGCACATCAATGACCTATTGATAGCAGGAATTGTTGGGTATGAAGACCACAGCACTGTTGTGGAAAGATACTTGTATAATGCAAAGGCAGCGGTGACGACGTGATGTTGATGAGAGAGGCCATGGTTGAGCGAACGAATCCGAGGTTAGGTCATGTTTCCCTCACGTTTACATCACCTTGTTCGTTTTAACGCCTCCAAAACGCAAACAGCCTGTTCACATAAGGAGTCCCTTCGACTTGATTCCTATTTTCTGGGGTGCATCTGTTATAGAGTTAATTTCAGACCTCAACTTCGGCACCAAGATAGAGTTCAAAGCTCAAACAGCAGCCAAAACGCTTGGCGGCCTAAATAAGGTTAACGCCGGGACAGCTTTATATTCTCTATAAAGCATAAGTCCGATATTGCATGGAATATTGCAGCCCCCTCTGGGACGGCTCAGCAAGATTCCAACTTACTGCACTGGACACGATTCAGCGCAGAGATGAGACTTTAGCTTACCGCCGCAAAGTTGCCTGTCTGTCGGTCTTTGACAGATTATCTTTTGGGGTGTGTGCTCAGGAGCTCCATGAGCTCATACTGATATCACTTTTCTTCCTTCGGGTATCCAGACGCACTGCAGGCTACCACCCTTTCTTGGTTGCCATTCCTAATTGTCGCACCAAGCACTACAAACATCTTTTATAATGCGCATTGCAAAGGAGTCTGTATTTCCAAGTACATATAAGATAAATTATATAACATGTTGTAATGTTAAATTTTGATGATAAATACGATAAAACTAACATTAACAAAAAAATATTTTTTTAATGTTTATACTTTCGTATATGATCTTTTAGGACCAAATAAAATATCACACTTGTCCTTTACTCCCTTATATTGTAGACATTTGTGCAGTAAAATAGATTTAAACCCTAAGGTGCTTGTTAAGGATGAAAATTTGTGGGTTGTAAGGGTCATATTTTTGCGTTTTTTGGTTGTAAAAGACATATTACTTCCGTAAATACAGCTCCTGGTGATTTTTTCAGTTTGCTATAAAAATGTTACAAATTCTAAGCACTTTTGTCTAAGTTTCATTTTAATAGCTCAAAAAATAAAAAAGTTATACATAAAATAATTTTATTGTTTTGTTTTTTTGCCTCTCACGTAAAGTCGCATTTTGTCCTTTACGAAAATTGAGCCCAAAGGTATCGATATGTTTTTTAACAGCACACAATATATTTTTGAAGACACAAAAACAGAGATTGTGTATTATATTTGTATGAACCCCTAAGGAAATGGCTGACTTAACAACTCAAGGCACCAATAATATCAAGTAATTTAATTAAATATGTAAGACAGAACACTTAAGGCAAGTACCATCCAAAAAAAATGTAACAAGTGTCGTTAGAATTTTAGATGTTCGTAAATTCTAACGACACTTGTTCGTTTATAGTTCGTAAGAATTATAAACATACGAAACTTAATGAAATCTTTTGAGTTACTAAAGGATTTCAGTTCAGCTTCAGCAAACAACACGATGTTTCAATGAAGTAAAAATAAATGTTATATAATTCGGTTTGAAGGCGGGATTGCATCTTCTTTTCTTTATAGTGTTGAGAAGCTTGCCTGATTGTCAAATCATTTCCAACATTGTTAAAAGTCACGCAATAAGATAATTAAATATGTAGACTTATTGTAACAACATACGTGTCACAAAATATGTAAGCGAAGTGCACATAACATGAACCTATAATATACTTCCTGAGGACTTAGCGGTAGTAAAATGCGCATTATTCAAGTATAAACCGACAAAGCGACTATAAGGCAAATGTTTTCATAATGTAAATAAAAATAGCCGCAGTAATCTTTACAATTGTGCAATAGTTACACTTGATGATATTTAAAACTTTTAAGAAGGGAAGTACAAGATTCTCTCACTTTCTCGTATGTCGTTAGTTTTTTTATTTATTTTGCCTCAATTATCAACACTATACAGAAAATAACAGGGGCACATAACCAGCAAGGAGTTCGCCATTCCGCCGTAACGATCACAGCGCACATTCTATTAACAACAAATTGCCACACGGTTGATTTTAAACAACATTCAAACACAATGTCCCGTTCCCGAGTGGCCCCAGTGACAATTGTTGCGGACTAAAAACGCTCATATGTCCCCGTCCCGGGGGACAAGCTTGTTTGCCCCTTTCCCGTTGTACAGTTTTTTGTTTAAGTTGTCCTGTTTATTCTTTTTGGCAGGCTCGATATTTTCGTAATGGTCTGACAAGGGAATAAAATTTCCCTCAGATGTGTACATCAAAGTTGTTCTGTCGAAAAATGCGTGTATTTACTTATAAGCTTTATATTTGTATATTATCCTAGCAGTGGATTGTGATTATTTTGATCTCATAAATATATGTATGTACTTATTTAAAAATGTGTCGATTACAATTATATTATTCGAACTAATTTCGCTACCTAAAACTATTTCTCTATAGATTTAACCTAACCGTTGACTATGAACAGTGTTTGTGATAATTTTTGGTAGTGAAATTATTTGCATATACTAAACTCACAGTATCCTAATGCAATCTTTTATACGACAGAAAACAATTGTGTAAAAAGGCTTGCATTGTCAAGCTTATTTTTAGAAGAAGTAAAAAAACAGATCTTTTTGACTTTGTCTGTTGTTATATAAAAATTTCGTTACTGTCACGTTGTGATAAGTGTAAATCACTATTTTGAGGCGTACGTACAGATTTGTACAAATTCTTTCTAATACTCGATGTCAAACTATTCGTGAAAGTACTCTATAGTTTCAAAACTAACCTAAAAGTTTAGAAAATGTTAACGTCTTATCCTTTAATTTCGATTACAAATTTAATTTATATTGATAATATTTTAGACGCATTAAAAAAGTTTAAAAGCATTAAGTACTTATCCAAATAATACTATAGAAAGGCGGGTACCATAAAACCTGCCACAAGATATCAATGCGTTAGTAATAATGCGTTTACATACAGAGGGTCATCAAACAGACCCCTCAGTATCGCAGGTGGATGATACTTTCGGTGTGGCCATGAAAAAGCAGGATTTAGTCGCCAACGACTGCGGAAAGTCACGTTCTCCACCAAAAACAATACTCTATATACAAATTTATGTTTAACTGTTCGTTCATTTAAATCCTGAAAAAGACTTTCTTTCTCCTGTATTATGTTAAAATAAATTATCAGTCGGAATTATTTCACCTCCATCATTTATATTATGAATAACATAAAATTATTTTGGGGCTGGTTACCATCCCGCAGTAGACGTCCTTCGGCTGAGATGGTAATGATCAATATAAGCATGTTACTTAACATTGTAAGTTCTACTTACAACTACTTATGCAACGTTTACTAAATTGTCTGTTTAGGGGCCCCAGAGTTATATTCAACTGTAAGAGCCACTTGTCCAAGATTTGCGGACAATTCGTCGAAAACAATTCGTCGAAAACAATTCGTCGAGAACAATTCGCCGAAAACACAATTCGCCGAAAACACAATTCGTCGAAAAACAATTCACCGAATCACAATTCGCCGAATCAAAATTCACCAAATTACAATTCGTCGAATCGCAATTTATAGAAGATTTGCAGAAATTCCGGTACAAATACTGTTTCGAACTATAGCGGGCAATATTTTTAGGGACCTTCGACTATAACGGAAAATATATTTATAGAAATGTTCAACTACAGCGGGGAATAGTCAGAGATTTTCAACTATTGCGGATAGATCTTGGACTATTGCGTGGTACTCCGTTTCAAAACTATAACGGAACATATTCTTCAAGATAACTAACTATAGAGGGAAAAATTAATAAATATTTCTAACTACAGCGGAAAATTTTTAAAGTTTTGTTTTCGAACGCAACAGAAAATATTCTTCACAGATTTTACAGCGGGAAATAGTCATATAGATTTTCAAGTATAGCGTCCTACACCTCACACGTCCTAAACCCAGTTTTGTCCTACATCTGAAATCGTTGTCTTTCAACTCAAGCGGGTAAAATTAAGGAAAATGGTTACAAGTGTGATTCGGCGAATTGTGATTCGGCGAATTGTGATTCGGCGAATTGTGTTTTTCGACGAATTGTGTTTTCGGCGAATTGTGTTTTCGGCGAATTGTTCTCGACGAATTGTTTTTCGACGAATTGTTTTCGACGAATTTTCCGCAGACGCTTGTCCAAATCATAACGTTGTGATACAAATCACTATTAACAAAATATTATTTATTTAATATACACTTGCAATCGCATCATACCATTTTAGGGATGTACTACTAATGTTAATTGTTATCGATAATCTACTTCATTGTTATGTTCAATGTTTTAGGATTCAAGCCAACATTTTTTTTCAGTATTGAGAACGTGTAAGAAAGTATAATATAATGATAGTTATTAAGTAAGCCTAATTTGGAATCCAAGGAGCTTTAGCATGCGTCCTCCTTAGAGCGCCATAAAGAGCGACTGCAAGGTATTTGCAGCCATAGGCGTGCTAAAGTTATGTTTAATTTATGAAATCAGTTAAGACGAAAGTATCTTGCACTAGCTTTTTAGCGTTGTTCGCTTGAAAAAATGACAATTAGTACTGCAAAGCAATTTGGGAGTTAAGATTTGCTGTACAATCTTGTCATCAGGATAAAAAAACTTTGTCCTTATGGTACCGAATGGTTTAGAAGCATGGCAATTAGAGTGAGGTTCCTTATGAGGTTAAGGAACACTAAAAAAAGACTTTTGGCAATTCATCCCTCAACTTCAAATATGACAAAGTTTCATTCAAGCTTTCACCCTATTTTAAATCCTAAGACAATAAATTTGCAATAACAGTGAATTTTTATTGCTAACTTCGTCAAAGCATCATAATCATAATAACATACATAATCTTTTTACCCTATTTATACTCCTTAGAGTTTAAATATCCAAAAATGGCTTCTTAGTGGACACGTTAAAATAAAGGAACCTTTGTATAAAATTTCATACTTCTAGACCCAGCAATGTTGACTGTGCGTTGACCAACAGTCAGTTTCTCCTTTTATATTATAGATAACAGTTTTATTTGCACTTTTAAATATGTCAAACTTCAACTTTTTATGTAAGCGAAAAAAAAACGATAAGTTGTATAAATTCATCGATATCGACATTTGATTAACGTGAGCCCTAAATTTTAATTCAAGCATTGGTAAAGTTGATGCGAGGGTTGTCCATACCCTTATTGTTGTCGAATGACACACGAGTGTCCCACGCGTGGGGTGAGACCAACAAATTGCAGTTTATTATCTATATATGCTATACACCTGCTCAGTGCGATTTCGGTAGCAGAGATAGGTATAATTAATATTTCTATGGAAATAATGATTGTAAAGTAGTCAAGTAAAAAAAAATACGATTCTATGCTAATAGATGTTGTTCCACATTAGAGTGGAAGTTGTAATAGTATTATCACGAACTTCGTTGAAGCCTTGTGATTTCTTAAGAATTGTTAATTTTATCTGTAAAGATTTGCACTCTTTGACATTTGGTTATAATGCACAAAACCACGATATAGTCTGCACTTGCAGAGAATCCAGTAAGCTGGATTGCCAGTTTTGACTACTGTTTTATAATATTACGACGGAAATATAGTGCACCAACTTTCATCAGAGCGTTTCACTTGTAATATTATTATAATACTCTTAGTATTATTTTAGACCAAAGTAGGCTCTGAAAGGCTTGTATTATTGTAATATGTTAGAAGTCTTTTAGTTTAGTCTACCATTTGGTGCAACGGTAGGGATGCTGCCTTTCCGCATCAACGTTCATAGGTTGGGGTCCCAGTCTTTGCTTTTTTATAACCACAGATACAAATAAAAACATTACATGTAGATAAAAAATATACTATATTTACACAGATTTTACCAACAGTACTCCAATGTTTTTCATTATCTGAAAAGACCATGAGTGAAGAACAAATATAATAATAATTGTCATTGTCAGCCGTTACGAGCCCACTGGTGGATATGGCCCTCCTCTTTAGGGCGTCACTTAATAATTCTACAGAAATATTAGTAGCAACATCAAGAAAAAACTGAAGATAAACATTTTTTTTAACATCCAATCATCGGAATATGTAAATTTCAGCCAAATATGATCGGATAAATAATAAAACGGTAGTAACTTCTCGTTACGAATACCGTCGTGTATATCATATACTTTTAAAATAGTGGAAAAGATAGTCCAAGCGGTACGCACGCTACGTGTAACGCGCGCCTAATTGTGATATACAGCACCCCTGGGAGAAAGTCCACTCGTACTCTTTAAAACCACCTTTATCTATAAAGCTTAAGGTCCAAAAAGCAACGATGAAGTACACGCTACATCACCCTTGGTCGTGGCTCGAGAAATTGTTACCGAAAGACTTATGGTCCGCTTATACAGCACCAGATATATGGCTTTGGGAACGCCAATTGTACTAACGTCGTTTGTGATATTAATTATTCTTAAATGAATGTTGGTTCACAAAACTAATCACTTTTCCACGTGTTTTGAACAAATGTTTGTTAATGTAACCTATTCTAGCTTAACATAAGAATATGGCATTGTTGAAATCACATAACTGCTACATTCACACACTTCCAAAAAGGTATTAATTACATATGTCCGAATAAGAGTTTTCTTTAAGCTGGTTATTTTAAGTATTCAGTTATCCTCAAAATATTGTCGAAAATATTTTAGGGATTTAATTTACTATGTTCATGCCAAAAATTTGACATTGAACTAGTTTTAAGTAAATATATTATTATAAAAGGTGCCTGCACTGACTATGGTTATATGTCTCAAGCTTTATCCACTAATTTTAGAACGCGAATAGTAGGTTGCTATTTCGCGTTCTAAAATTAGTTCTTATAAGTGCAATTTTTTTTTATTTAATTTGGTTCGTTCTCATATATATAACTGATCAATAGGTTTTTGCACATGTCAAAACCCACTTCAAAAATTCATTTGCGTAACAAAGCCAACAGCCGAAGCATATTGACATAACACTCACTTCCAATCAACTCTATAACAGACTTGCCCCATGGAAAAAACAAGTGTTTGCTCTCATAAAGCATCACTACAAATCTGTACAAAGATGATTGTTTATGTTTCATACAGTCCCAAGTGCCATTGTTATGCGAGGGGCGCAATAAAACGCGCGATTGAACATGAATATAGGAGTTAATTCAGCAAGGAATAATAATTGTTAGTTTTAATCCTCTTAATGGAGTATTTGGCAGTACGATAAAACGAATTACAAAGTCTTTTTTTTCACAGATGGGACACCATGGGATGGAGGGGTTGGATATGCTGGACCCACTCTCTTCGTCGTCCATGACTACACTAGCGCCAATGGGAGAAGCAGCTCCACCACATCATCAGTTGCATAGCTACGGAATGAATCACGTCATGAACCATCACCACGCAGGCGCGCTCGCTCATCCTCCTGCGCATCTCGCGCACCCTGCGGCTGCCCTGCACCCCGATACTGATACAGACCCCCGTGAACTAGAGGCCTTTGCCGAACGCTTTAAGCAAAGGCGCATCAAACTTGGCGTAACGCAAGCGGACGTCGGTAAAGCCCTCGCGAACTTAAAATTACCAGGTGTCGGTGCCCTCTCCCAAAGCACCATTTGCCGTTTCGAAAGCCTAACCCTCAGCCACAATAACATGATCGCTCTCAAACCCATACTCCAGGCGTGGTTGGAAGAGGCCGAAGCACAAGCAAAGAACAAGCGGAGGGACCCTGATGCGCCGAGTGTGCTTCCCGCGGGAGAAAAAAAACGTAAACGGACATCCATCGCCGCGCCAGAAAAGCGAAGCCTGGAAGCATACTTCGCTGTGCAACCGCGACCCTCTGGAGAAAAGATCACTGCCATAGCGGAGAAGCTTGACCTAAAGAAGAACGTCGTGCGAGTCTGGTTCTGCAACCAACGGCAGAAGCAGAAGCGTATGAAGTTCGCGGCGCAGCACTGACCGGCGGGCGGCGGCGCGGCGCTGTTGTACCCCGGCGGCTACGGGTACTAACGCCCCCGCCCCCGCAACTAGCCACGCTACAATGATCTCGTTTCGATCTCAACCCTTCGACACTCCTCTCGTCGAACCGCAACTAGACACTAGTGTAGATATTGTACATGAACCGATTTTACGTTTCTTTGTACACTGTACGATGACTTCTTATATATTTTTCGAGACACAGGGTATATAATTGATTATATACATATCATTACAATAAAGGAAGTCGCTTTGACACACCATTTCGTTCTAACGCGCCGCGTTTTGATGTTGCCGGAGCATCGAGTAATATATGTACTTACATTTAAAAAAAAATCAGGATTTTTAAGAGAATGTGCCTTGCAAATATCAATATTCTGTGTTTAATGTTAGTAACTTCATCGCTGCGAGTCGCAGAATCTCGGACACGACCGTAAGTGTCCTCGAATACATCGAATACAATAGGGTGTGAGTGGAGCAGGTGGTGGTGGCGGCGCCGCCAGCGTCATCCTCGAATCGCTGTAAAATACCGATGATTTTTTTTAGAATTACTGATCATATTAGCAGAGTATGAAGTTATCTTGTAAGAACTGTGCGTGTTGCCCGCCCAGCCCTGCCCACAGAATATCGTTTAAATTATATTATTGATACATTTGTTAGATGTTCTGTTCTTGTATTATTGAACTGTACAAAATAATTGTAAGAAATCTTTTTCGTTTAATTTGTAGATAGTTTTCTGTAGACTTATCGATTATGTTCATTTGTTTGTTAGTTTCGATATTAATTGTAAAACATTTCACAAAATGGCACAATTTTAGATTAAGAAGTTATTAGTGACATTTAGCCAAAATAGTGTTAAAATTCATATGTAAATAAATCATATTTCGATTTACAATTAGAGATTAGTTCTAATACATAATAGTTATTAAGTTGAAAGGAATTAGTACAACGCTGGTGGTTTACACTCCAAAAAAGACGGGCATTGCGTTCAAGTCAGAACCAGTTCAAGCAGAAAAGATTTCTTTGCGAGTTGATGAAACTAATTAAAATAAGCAAATTAGGTTTTGGTTTGGTTCATCCCCTTATAGTCCTTTCCAGTAACCTAAGCCTAGTTACAGGGCTTTAAGAGTATTGTTGCTTAGATGTTGGTATAAATGAGAGAAAACAACAAAGGTTGCCTAGCAACTAAAATAGATGAAGCTTATTTCATATCGAGGATTGGTTATTGGAAATGGTCGTAAATTCGTAAATTACTATATATCAAGAATGTTTTATTTATGTTTTTTTGTAGTGACCAAAATGCCGCGAAATTTTATGCTCAATAAATTACAAGAATATCATCAGTTTTATCTAAACATAAGTTTAAAATAGAAATTGTAAATTCTGTAAAATTATATCGCCCATCATCGTATTCCTGACTTGACAATTTTTACACTTCATTAGTGTACACACATTCTCATCATCTTTAATGTCAATATGATTATGTGTTGAATTTAAGACCATAATACTATGTCTGGGAATATGTCATTGTGGAAGCCACTGATAATGAACTTAAAAAAAGAATAAGAACGCGAATAATAAATAATATTTTTAAAAGATATTTTGTAAATATAGTTTTAAAAGAATTAAGTTAACGAAACGTGCAATTTAGACCTCGGTAATTACTATTAATATAACTAACTGCTAGTAATTAACGATCTATCCGATCAAATGGATGGAAATACCAAAGATAAAAGCTTAACTGTAACACATTTTAGTAATTGCTTTAGAACCATAAATAAGTATGCAAGTGATAAATCACATTGACAGATAAAAATTGTTGTGTATTTTTTTTTAATTATATTTTATTGTACAGTCAATGGAGAAAGTTATTACCTATAAAGTAAACTTTTTTTTAATTACTTGTAGATTGCCTTATGCACAATATGTGCTGTTCTGATAGCGATTAAGTAAATGTACAAAATAAGCAATAAATAATTGTAATTCCGTTATTTGGCTGTTAATTTATATAATAAAATACATTTGATTCTCTTACCATCTCTCGCACATTACTATTACCTATTTATATTTTATGGATTCTTTGACATAAAAATATTGGAAAAACTTAAATGACTACTATAACTTATAACTTAACTGATTCAATGACTTCACACGATACCACATTTCCCGACTTTATAAAAACCATTTTTAAAATAAATCTGCCATGTATGTTTAAAATATTATAATTGATTGTACAATAAAATTTCAATTTTCACAAAAAATAAACTACTCAGTTACAAGAACACTGTTTTTTGGATGCATTTTAAGATAATGTTACATCTTAAATGTATGCATAAAATTTTATTTTCATTTATATCAACGGAATAGAGTTTAATTTTTTCAATCAAATTATAAGATTTCTATAATAATATCACAAATCAATATTTTAAAACTATAGAAAGATCTATACCGTTGAGGTAAATGCATTAAATAAAATATTTTTACAAACGCTATTTTATTTGTAAATAAAAGAAAAATAATTAATAGTAGACCGAATATAACAATTAATGCTATTAGTTCACAATTGGACCCCTGTATGTGTAGTCGGACCATTTGTTTGGTACTTGACTTTCGCTAAGAAGTAAGAAGTAGAGAAGTAAATCCGACTACAAATATGGCGGCTGGCCAACCATAAGTTAATACTAGTCTTTAGACGATTCTCTTGCAAATATTACTTCTTAATTAATTATTATTATTAATAATTAAAAGAGGCAATCTTATTTCGGAAACCAATAAACAATAATTCGAAAATAGAAATATTAGTATTGATCTGTTGTTTTATTGATAAAAGTCTCAACTCTACCATGACATAACACAAACTAAGGCCTGCCTACTAAGACCGGTGGGTGTGACAGACGCGGCGATACTGCAATCACAGAGCACTATAAACACACAAAGTGTTTCACTCCGATTAAAAATTAACACTGATCGATACACATACCTCTAACGATTCCAGGTTTAAAAAACACATTCACTATCGTTACTAGTGTTTACTTTTCGAAACCTTTTTCAGGAGAGGAAAAGTCATCAGATAATACACATTAATGCAATGCAATCTACTTGTTGATAATACCTATTTGGTATTAAACATCAGCGAGCTGATTATATACCTGTATACATACTTAGAATATGCTAATATATCACAAAAAATAACACTCACCACAATATTATAAACTATTACAACTTATTACAAATGTTTTATACCACATTGGCGTGTCTTATTTACCCTGAATTGAGACCCTTTATTGCCTCGATACCAAATTCCTAAAACATCAGACGACCAACACACCAGATTTCTTTTATATTGTAGATGTGTCCATTATTAAAAAAGAAAGAAAGGAATAACAATTCTAACATACATAAAAACCAAAAGATGTTTATTATTTTTTGTTGACCTATGCACATTTCAACAAATATAAATATTCGCTGGCAATCTGTTATGAAATCATAAATTTTATGATTCTTTGAAATGTTAACTAAGCTAAATCTTTTCCACTTTTGTTGTAATGAACTTGAAAAGATGAACAGAAAACTGCGGTCTATTTAATAAATCTTGGACGTGGCGGGGTATACTGATGAATTCATGATCCAGTGTTGTGACACCAAATGCCTGAACTGATTTATTTATGTTGACATTACCATTGTAGTTTCGGAAATTCTAAGCTTTAGTATCAGTTCGAAATTATGAAATTATATTTACAATAATTTTTAAAGCTTATTTATATCAAGTGCGAGTCGGACTTGCGCACCGAGGGTTCCGTAGAAACCTATAGATATATAGGTTAAAGTAAATTATTAAAAATATTTTTATTTTATGATGTAACTAAAAATTTAAGGTTTTTTGCAATTTCTCCTTTATCTGTGCTATAAGCCGTTGCTTCGTACCAAATTTCAAGATCCTGAGTTCATGGGAAGTAGTACACTGTAGGTTTTGATTCCCTTGTGAGTGTCAAAAATTTGCGGAAATTTGGGGCATGAACGGCTGTATCTTCTGATTGCGTTGGCTAAGAAGTTTGATTTATTCACAGCTCCAAGGGACAATAGTAGATATTTCTACCTACGAAATATAAAATTTAATACTTTTTTATCGTTTCAATACAAACACAATAGTATACAATTTACATTCACATGTCAACAGATATTTTTTTTAAATTTTGTCACCAAAAAAATACTTTAAAATTTATATATTCATATGTAGGTATATAATAGACACGCATTTAAGTTAAGATCGCAGACTGTGTGAGTGGATAACACCGTCTAGACTATTATCATCATTATATTCCCATGAAGGCAACAAAGTTTTCCACTGACCCGAAGACCTGAAGACCTTGTCGTACAATCGCATCAATAACATTAGGATAAAACCTGACACTAAAAACTTGAACTTTCTTTCACCGTATGTATAGTAAACCTCAAAATTAACATTTGAGGCCACGCTATGCCTTCCGTTTCAAGTACCTACTGTCACTTTTCTTTGTTAAAGTCATCGAAAAGAAACATCGAAACTTTTCCATTTTCTAGCTCCTCACATTTATCACATGAATATAATTATGTCAATATAACGACGAAACTGATAATTTAAAATGGCAATCAAATACCACTAAACGTGTTATTAGAGCGAATAATTTGCATGTCCAAGTGGTGGGAACTTACATATATTACCTCACACATTTAAAAAAGTGATTTCTAAATTTCATGGTTAGATGTAAATGGCTACCAAATAGTAATTAAAAATCAAATAAAGCTGATTTGGTGCAGTTGTGTTTATGTCAATAAAAGAACACAACACATCTTCTTTTTAAAGCTAGATATTTGCTTTGGATCTATGAAGCGTGAAATATA
This sequence comes from Calamotropha paludella, assembly GCA_927399485.1. NCBI lineage: Eukaryota > Metazoa > Arthropoda > Insecta > Lepidoptera > Crambidae > Calamotropha > Calamotropha paludella. The sequence goes on along the minus strand of OV656803.1, from coordinate 21,576,629 downwards.
CCTACTACTCACAAACCAACTTGAACAAGATTTTATTCGAGATTGGATTGTTGTAGAATTGTTCTGATGAATTGTCATTAAATAAAGTATAACACCTTTTTTATTTTTAATAAGGTATAATATAGATGTGCCTTTCGTAAGAATTCGCATACCATTATCAATTTGCAATGTAATATGGGTTTCTATATTTTATTTTACCATATTTCTGGATAAAAAAACATTGCAGAACAAACTGAGGGCTGACTATAAAATTTTAAATGGGCGATTATAATATCGCGTTTGAGTTATGATTTGTATTCGGAACTTACTTTTCTAGTATTGTAGTAAGTAGTAACCTAGTATTCGTTTCCTTGTAATTATATATAAAGTTAAGTGCTATAGCAACTTTGCATATTAAATAACTTACGCACAGGCCTAAGATTTTATTAGAAGTAATCCATCTGAATCGTGAGCTCGATAAAGGTTATTTTTAGGGTTTGAGGGGGGGCTGGTACCCTCGTCTTTCTGACTAATCCATGTACCAACCATTAGGTTACCAAGTTTTGCGGTCACAGTATCTTGACCGATTATTTTATTTACATATTAAAATACAAATTTATTTACTTTCAATAGTTTAAATTGATTCAATAATGCTAAAAAATTATAATTCAAGACAGAAGCCTCCTCCAAAAATTGAGGGATTTTATTACAATTGCTTGACACGAGTGGAAGATCACAGTAAAATAGCATAATCTGGAAAACCCGTTACTTCTGTTTAATGAAATTTAAAATATTAAATCACTAAAAGTGCATCGTGACCGAACAGTTGGTTGATATGATGATATAGCACTAATAAAAAAGTAGAAAAGAGCCTGAAGTGGCCACAGGAGAGGCTCCGCTGCCATCAGGATCGTAACAAGATAAATGGCCGTAGAATTTAATTCGCTGCCGTCCGACGATAAAACGTGTTCTCTCTCCCGGACGGCGTTACTCGGCAACGATGTTTTGGTATAGTAATATAGACAGCCCTTATATTTTTCAAATACTCAGTGTGCCGTTACTGTATCGAATACGTTTCGTAGTTGATTCTTGTTAACTGAAGTGATAAGTTAAATAACCTCAGCTATGTATTCTAATCAAATTGTACGAGTATCATAGGAGTACCTAATATTTTCTTAAATATATACTTATAATTTACGTTATTTTAAACTGGGTATAGAGAATAACGTATTTCAATAATTTTAGCCCTCCTTTGTCGCGATATAGAGTACTTAAATACCCTGGGGATATAATTAACAGAAAATGCAATATCATGTGGAGTTAAGTGCCTCAAATAAGTATTTGCGAAATTAAATCGATGGATCTCAACTCATGACCCCAAATTAGATAGAACGCCTGAGGCTATCGAAATTTGTTTTTGGGGTTAGTTTTGTTAACTTAACTCCGTGATTATAATCAAGTAAGCATAAACAAATCCGTATTGACTTTTGTCAAATAATTAAAGTAGAGGTATATTTTTACATTTATACTACTTTGTTTTATTTCAGAACATATTAAGACAAAAGTCGCATTTGAAATGTTTAATTCGTTTGACAGCTATGAAGAAAGAAACAATAGACATTCATTGATTGAACGGTCTCTAAATAAGTATAACTGCTGCTATCACTGCTTGCGCTACGAGTTTTAATTTGGTATAGTACACCTGAAGGGATATATACAGTTAAAATACATTGTAAGAAAATAAACTACTGCTACGATATTAATACTGATAGGAAAGCACAGGAAAAATAAATTCAAAATCCCACAGTATGCTCTTATTTTCTTTAGGAGTTACTAGCGGCCCGTCCCGGCTTCGCACGGGTGGATAAATTTCTTCAAATATTTTCTTTTATTAAATATTTTTCCGTTAGCGCCGTCTAGCGTCCGGCATACGAACTACTTGCGGTTAACGCGTTGCTATGGTAACGCATATATAATGGAAAAAGAGCGGGAAAAAGAGGGGACCGACAAACAACAAATGTGTGATCTTAGATTATAGACTAGCGGCCCGTCCCGGCTTCGCACGGGTGGACAAAATTCTTTAAATGTTTTCTATTATTAAATATTTTTCCGTTAGCGCCATCTAGCGTCCGGTAGACGAACTACTTGCTGTTAACGCGTTGCTATGGTAACACATATACAATTGAAAAAGAGCGGACAGACAAACACATAAACCAGTGTGATCATAGATTATAGATTTGAAATCTCTTTTCGAATGCACATAGGTACTGTTTCTTTAATAGACCTCTTTCATTTTCTTTGTCTTTCCTATCGTTTTTGGGCTTACTCACAAAAGGTCACTACACAGATTATCCTATGGAATCCGGGTCCTTGCATTAGGTTCGGTAAGGTTTCATATTTCATCATCTGCAATGACGTTAAATATATAATCATCCGAATCGCCTCCCATCTAATTTTATAGAATTTGTTATGTGTTATGTAGGTCAAATTATGTAATTACCTTTATCCTTCCTGGTGTCTAAAATATTATAGGTTGTTTTTTAATTTGATTCATACTAGTGTTTAATCTTTACAAATATTTTGCTCTTATTACTTTCTTATCTGCCTCTTTTGTCATCTTATGTTGTCACTGTTCTGAGTCACGGGTCTATAACGAGATGTAAAGAAATTGTAAACAACGGCTTGGGACGGAGCTTCGTCATAAATGATGATAGCACTGGCATGTCACAGCAAACTCGAAAATAAAACATTGTCCTGGAAAATTTGATAAATTTCCGCAATGAGCATAAAGCAAATGAATTCAATTATTTAAATTATTTTATTTTACCATTTAAAAAAGATCAATTAATAACTTTACATGTCAACTTCGTATACATGTTCATTTCTCAAACAATTTTATTCCTAAAAATGAATGACGATGTGTTTGAAAATTACACGTCTTTAATATTCTTGCTATTCTGGTCGTGATACGCTAAATATTTGCGTTAAGAGTGGATCCCAATCGTCAAGGTTTGAACTCGAACCACTCGGTTTAAAGATGGCATCTAAATCGATGAATCCTTTTTCTCCTTTTTTTAAGACGGCTTCCAAATCGAGTGGTAGGTTTCGCGTCACAAGTCTGGGTTCGATGTAAATACATTAATTTAATTTTTGTGACACGTGAGGATCTTTAATTCTTCTGTAATAAACTTTTGGTTATTTAATAAACTTAATACACATTCGGTTACATTTATTATTGTCGTAAGGCAACAATACTGGACTACTAAATATATTGGAAGAACTCCGATTTATAGTTGTATTTTTGCGACAGAAAATGCGCAATTGCCAAGAGTTTCCGTTGTCTATCAGCAAAATAAATCTTTCTTTGTCGAACTGTATCTGCATAATATAAGGATACATTTGACACGGAAAGTGCTGCGGCAGAATTTTCGCGTAATCTAACGTGGCCTTATGTAAAAAAGAATTCCCGCTCGGTCTTCGGTTCGGTTGTCTGGTAAAAAAAAAATTATATACGATACGATAAAGCATTATAGACTTTGGACTCTCTTGATCATGAGGTCTAAGCTTGCCAACGAATGCAATGACTTGGAAATAAAATTCAATCTGGCATTTACAGAAAAAAAATACATATAGTATCTTCATTTTTTAGCCAAGTAGACGAACGATATCTAGTACATTAATGCAGCCGAATTGGTACAGTCGCGAGCAAGAGCTTGTTTGTTCAGGTCCGCCCGCGGCTTGAGCCCTAATATCACATGTATGGAGATTGCCCTCGGATACTACTACGTAAACAATACTGGTTACTCTCACTGTTTGGTTAACGTACTAATTGGATCAGCATTCGCAAGCGATCTGACTGATAGGTCCATGGATTCGCTTTGTTGCTGCTAAGATGCCGCCATGGGTTTTCGTACTGATATGTCGTAATTACTCCATTTACAACCTAATAATCTTGACGTACTGAACGTACCGAGAGACCACTAATTAGTAAGTTTTTTAGTTTTAAAGATAATAAATTTTACATTAAGACAGCCATTCCATGTAATAAATTTTTATTTATTTTGCCAAAAACCTCCTTTATAATACTTTATCGCTATAAAGAGGAGCTTTAGCACTTGCACTTTTTGGTGTATTTTAACCCATTCGGCCTGCGATCATGAAAGCTAAGCAACATTAGCAAGAGCTTATCAAATGGATAGGTGATCAAAACATTTATTATCTCAAGCTCCTTGTTTCTTGCCTTGCACCTGACTACATTTACAGACGATACTACTCATCGATCCATTGTTAGTTATTCTTTTATCGGTACTTTCAGCCATTGGGTAGAAGATCTGTGTACTAGCAATAACAATTCAGGATGATAGACTAATAATGATGATAAAGATGAGTAAATATAGGAAAATAACATCTTACCTACTTTAAAGGCATATTTTTGTATATTTTCATAATAGTATTTTACGTAAGATTAAGTTTTAAAAAAAAATCTACTGTGACACAATAAACGTACTTGCTGAGAAATCTGACAGAGACTAGGTACATAGTAGGTACTGTATTAGAGTAAATTAACATATAAAAATATAATCTCTTTTGTTAAGAATTACAAATTCAAAATAAGTCCATATTTAGCTGTTACACTTGAGTTTCGAAAACAGTCATTCATTTGTTTTCTCCTGGAATATTTCTGGCATCGCTCATATCGCACAATGTAAAACATTAAATATCACTATATTAATGAGTACAAGTGCCGAGCAGTGCTGTAAAAATACTTCGAAGGATTAACGATGTGTATGGCAGTGGTGTTACAAAAGAAAACACAGTACGATTTTGGTTCCCACATTTTAATTCTGGAAATTTCAACCTTCAGAATAAGCCCCGTGGACGGGCGGAGGCCAAAGTGGAAAATGAAGAATTAAAGGTTTTTGCGAAAGCATATTCATCGAAAACCACTTCAGAGTTGGCTGCAGGATGGGCGTGAGTGATATAACTGTTTTAACCCACTTGAAAAAGCATGAAAGGTGTGTACCTCATGAATTAAGTGAATGAAACCAGCTACCACGCGTCGACTGCTACGTTACATTGATTAACCTTCACAATAATGAAGGGATTTTAAATCGGATCATTAATGTTATGAAAAATGGATCCTGTATGATAATCGGAAGCGCTCGTCGCAATGGCTGAACCCTGGAGAACTAGGCAAATCCTGCCCCGAGGGAAAATTGACTCAAAAAAGGTTATTTTTTGAGTCAATTTTCCCTTTGTCATTGTTTAGTGGACCACTACCGGTGTCGTTCACTACAGCTTTCTAAATTCTGGTCAAATATTTACGGCTGATATCTATTGTCAGCTACTGCAAACCTTAATGGAAGAACTAGCTGCTAAACAACCGAGACTGGTCAATCGCTCTAGGCCACTGCACACACTACACAACAGACTATCACACCCAACCTACAATTTACTTCTTAGTAATATTTATATAATATATTAATTATAACATTTCAACTTTTCTTTATCTCCGGAGGTTCAAAGGCATAATAGAAAATTAAAATATATAACATAACATATTAAACTATATAAAATCAAAACCGTTTAAAATATGACATCAAATGACAACATCCAATAATTTTGAATATGACGCAAAAATATGGCTTCGTACTTGAAAGTCTCAACTGGAAATGGTAACATCACTTTACTGATTTTGTATCATAAAATCATAATCTCAAACTAAGATCATTCGAATGTTTGATATAATAGAGACCAAAATATTATATATAAAATAACGCAATGATTTTTAAGTTGCCAGTTATGGAAAGTTTAATGTTGTCTAACATACGAGCTATAGTATAGTCGTACTTTACACTCGTACCATAACTTAGCGTTACGCTCTGCAACATGACGTATGTCGCTGGTGACCTACTGTTTGTTTAATTATCTGTAATCACTCTCTTGTGTTGTAGCATAGTACAGTACAACATGTATGATGTATCATATTCTCTAAAAAGCGCTGTAAAAGTCTCAGTAAAAAAAAAACTTGCAGAGAAAAAACTTTTTCCACAATATGGAAGTTAAACATTTCCCAATTCCGTAGATTTTCACTTTGTTAAGGAATATCTATGTTGAGTGGGTTGAAGTAATGATTATTTATAACAAATATTATAATAGAAATTATAGGAAAGTGGTAACATTGTTATTATAATGCAAAGATGTTAAGCGAAACCGTAAAAAAATAATGTTTACCTCATATTACGATTGAAATTACAAATATAACATTACTCTAAAATCTAATCAAAACTGTTTTATTGTTAGTTTAAGGTCTTCTCAATCATATATAATGGGCACTTAATCTTAATTTACTATTACGTAGTAATCTATGACCGTTCTACCTACTAGTGGCTAGTAAATCATACCTTTACTCAGGTAACCAATGAATATTCATAGCCCCATATACTTTCTGATAATTTAACTCGATACCTCGATTTGTTCAAGTTTAAAAAGTCGGCTCCCTTTTTCATATTTCCAAAAATAGGTGACAAAATAAAATTGGTCCTAGAGACTAATTAAAAAAAAACCCGCATAGGGTTTATTTTAATTTTTAAGCATTTCTTAATTGACTTGATAAATGCTTATATTTTAGTTTCATTAAATAATTTACTTAGTAGGAATTACCTTATAAATAAATACCTAGTAGAAAAAAGGGAAATAAGAAGTGTTCAACTATGTTTAGTGAGAGAAAAGAATTAATGTGACCTATGTTTCTATCTTAAAGACAGGAATTTTGACCTTACTATTAAAATACTACTATGTGAACATTTTATTAGACATGTACCACCGAACAAATTATTAGAACAATTGGCCTGGTCCATTCTACCACACTGATTCTTATTTATTTAACTAGCGACCCGCCCCGGCTTCGCACGGATGCAATGCTCTAATATACTATGCATGAATTATACATATAAACCTTCCTCTTGAATTACTCTATCTATTAAAAAAAACCGCATCGCACCGTAGTTTTAAAGATTTAAGCATACATAGGGATATAGGGACAGAGGAAGCGACTTTGTTTTATACTATGTAGTGATTATATAACAAAGGTCGCTACATTATCGACAACGGTTGGGCGCAACGGTAGTGATTTTGCCTTTTACACCGACGTTAGTGGATTCGACTCCCACAATTGATGTTTGTGTGATGTAATCAATAGTTTTATAATAATAATACAATGTAGAACAAGGGGATTACATATATACCGTTTAATATGTAAACCAATTATAGGCAGACACTTCTCATAGTTATCATGTTATTACTAATTTACATTGTCATTAACACTAGTTTTAATAAAGGGGATTTTCGACATGTTTTTTAAGATGTGAGGCTCCGATATTTTAACGCCAATGTCATTGCATAACTAGTAATTTCGCCATATCTGCGCCTGAAAAATAATAAACATCACGGTTGAAAATCCCGTTTTCTGTAATACTAACATTATAGATTGGTTGTGTTTGACAAACATACTGTTGTCCTCCCTTCTTTATACATGTTTTTGTTGAGAACTATGCAAGTAATTATAGTATGAGGTATAAATTCACACTACATTCGGCTATTTCTCTCTCTTATCCAGCCTTGGAATTAACAATAACAATGACTTATTGTCGGTCGCTACAGATTTAGGGATCCCTTGGCGTGGACACCCCGCTCGGATCATTGATTTATTTATAGTTAACATCGTGGGTTCCGTACTAGGTATGCCACTTACGGGCTGATTTGATTTGGCTTAGGGGCTTTTAAGGTGGCTCGAATTGGCTAGAGATTTTTTAAAACGCTCTCCGAACTTTGCTGTTGCATACAAATAGAAAAAACATAAACATATGCAATTCAATGAAACATTCAAAATTTTACTTGATTTTTCGTTTGAATATTTTAAAAATAATTATAAAAATTATTATATTTGCTTAAAAACAAATTGTGACCGACCAAAGAAGAGCATATCCATAAAAACTTTGAGAATTTTGATGACGCAGTAATTCGAGCGTTTGGCTTATGATTGCAAAGATAAAACAGTTGCAGTGGTTGGTCGACAGTTGACGATTTTATATCTCGCGTTCCTTTGTGTTTTCAAAGGCGCGCTAACCCTTTAATACTACGATGACACTCACCAACACGCACTGGGCTCTTATGAATAATATCTTGGGTATTTCCATGCGTTAGCCTAGTGTATAATATGCTCTGCTGTGATTGGCTACATGTTGTTTAGAGAATATAATTCATTATATATTTTTTCACCATCACCATTAGCCCATTTAATAATGTCTTCACTGCCAAAAGTTTAAATAGCGCACAATTTTACTTCATTTTTAAATACATTTTCTCATTAAAGGTGCCTTTTCGTAAAAAATAACACTTCAGGACCGAGTTACACATCCTTAATACTCTCAGCAAAACGATACAGTGCGTTTAATCTAATGATAAAGTATTTTGCTGAGTGCCGTAATAAGAACGCAACCACTCATTATTATACTATCAAAAACTATCATTACATAATATAAAAAAAAACTATTTTCCATTATTTCGCTACTTTCAAGCTATATACAAACTGGCTTCTGCGGTTTCACCCCCATTTGGTGTTTTGTTTGCCACAGAAAATCTTTATTGCGCATCCCCAAGGAACTCTGGAGTTTAACTGTTTACACTGTTACTTTTTCTATGACGTGGAAGTGTTCATAGCTTATGTTAATGATATGTAGTAGGGTATAATCCGTATATAACCTTTTCCGCAACCACCATTTTTAATTACCTTTTCTCTTTGTGTGAAAGTTAGAATTACAGAGAGGTCAAATATAAGCCACATTTTATCGCATTCGGAAGTCTGTACGACTAAACTATTAAAACTGCATCAAAATCCGTTCAGCAGCTTTGGGCAATACGCGCATAGACTGATAGAAAGACAGACAAACTAATAATTATATTATATAAATACAAATTTATATAATAGGCATGTTTCTTACTCCATTACCCTAGCCCGACATTTTATTCTGAAATATTTTTAACGTACAGACATACTTTATTTATATAAAAGTAACTACAGTTATTTTGCTCACAGTTTAGTTTTCTTTCACTGTATCTTAAGAGTGGAACCACGTCTGAAAGCACGGAAGTGTTTTTTTTTCATGCTCCATCCTTTTCTGTTTCTTCAAACAACGTTCCAGAAAAATTATTCATCGCAATATAAAAATACTAAGATAAGCAAAATTAATGATGAAAAATTCTCAACTATGAACGTGAAAAAAAATGATGACAAATAGACTTATTACTAAGATAACGTAATTATACATACATACCTACATACATTATGAAATTGCACATACCCAAGCTAGGCAGAAAAAACTATGATTAGCGTTTCGTTACGATATCTAGAATATACATATGCACTAAATTGCTTTTAAAAGCAAACTTGCCTCTTAAAATATCTAAACAGTAAGACATTAGTTGTATAATAATATTTATTGATATTGATTTTAAATTAAATCTATAATTGAAAGATTACTTTATAAAGTATTATTATCTACAAAATACTTATTATTCGGAACCATTGCTTCCATGATGACGCCACGGTCACCAGGGTTTGTTCCAGTCTGGTGTCAATGAAAAAAACGATTTTCCAATTTTCTTTACTGGCTCGGGTCTGAGTGTGCAAAACACAAATGCTTTGGATACTTAAATTTGGTTCCAAACAATGTACCTGTAATTCAAAATGTATATTATTATTAAAATATAGGTTTTATTAACACTTTTCATTATTGATTTATTGAATAGATAGGTGAATTATTAAATTACATTACAATCAATTAATTTATCATACACATATAATATTCATGAAATCGAAATTTAGTTAATATATTATAACTAGCTCACCCAGCCAAGCGTTGCTGTAGCTCAGGTATTGTTACTTGCAATAAAATATTTATAGTCCGGCCAAAAGTTCTGTTACAAATGAAAATGCATTTTTTATGAAGTAATCTAATATTAATAAAACTTATAGATGCAAGCAAAAAATAATAAAAAAAATCTATTCGAAATGGCCACCTTTGGCTTTTATACAGGCCTTTAATCTGTCTGGCCACGAATCTATGGATTTACGCACTGTTTCCATGAGAAATTTCGCCACTACTTGCTCCAGAGATTTTTTTAAGAGACTCGATTAGGTCTGGGCTAGATGAGGGTTAGTCTTCAGCTCTTATAAAGTCCGGAACGTAAGTTTCAAGCCAGGCTTGGGTAGTTCGTGCCTTGTGGACAGGTGCAGAGTACTGCTGGAAAATCCACGGTACTTTTTTTGAAGTATATTGCTGAGAGGCTTCACATCACGTTCCAAGACTGTCTCTTGATACTCTTTGGCTGAAGTTTTCACTCCTTTTTCACAAAAATGTAGCTTTGTGACGCCTTGATAAGACATGCCACACAAAACCTTCACTGACGCAGGATGATGACCATGTTGTACCTTTCCGACCACTTGGGCAGCTTCTTTAGAACTGTGAGCGTACTCTTTATAATTTTGATTATTGTAATGCTCTTCAATCGTGATTTTTTTTTCATTGGTAAAGAGGACATTTCTGTGCCTTTCACCTGCGTATCGTGACAGAAGGTTTTTTGATCGATCGACTCTCTTTAATTGCAAAGATTGATTTAGGACATGTCCTGTATATTGACGATAAGCACAGAGCTTCAGGTCTGGTTTTGATAATACGCAACAGAGTCCAAGAGGGAATCTTTGTTTCTCGCGATAAGATTTTTTGCTTCCTAATGGGATTTATGGACAGACTAGTTAAATTAAAATGAAAACTATCCTATATCCTAAGTTAGAACAAACCCAGCAAAATAAAAAAGACACCAACATAGTTTCAGTAGTTTCGGAGTTCATCGCGGTCAAACATTGTGACAGGGAATTTTTATATATAAAGATTTAATTTATAGTTGGCTAACAGTCAACCAATATTATTCATATGGTATATGATTTTATAATATTATGATATTCAAATCTGAAACTAGCATTTTCATATAAAACGTAATTGTTTTAAGATGGTTATAAATAATGAATATTTGATATATAAATTAACTTTATATTATTGTCAAAAATGAATCACATATACGAAATATAGGTACCTACGTGATTAGTATTACCTAACCTACTTACATATTATAGGTAGCTTTCGTATGTCACTGCTCACTAAAATATAAATTAATATGAAGAATGCAAGCAAGTATGGCAAGCATTTTATTAAGTTAACGGTATAAATGCAATCATGCAGCATGCAAGTATAAATGCAGCATGCTAAAAAGCATGTAAACAAGCATGCAGCATGCCAACACGCATCGGTTTGAGGATTCGCAGTCCGAAGTAGAGTGATTTGGAAAATGCTGCAGCCCATTTTGTGGTGATTACCTTTCGTATCATTAATCGCCTTTTACGATACCCTTAACTGTGAAGGGTAGATGCTATTCTACTTTGCCGGACACCATGCGGCTCAGATATATAACATTATATTTAATGATAAATACGATGTACTCGTATGTTAACTGATATTTATAATCAATGAAAGTTATTACCAATATAATAAAACAAATTATATAAAATAAAATATGTTATGATATTTGTTGTTATGTAATGTTAATTATAATTAAAAAGTGACGTGCACCCATTAATTTCAGTATTTATAGTAACAGAGAAGGTCTGATTTAGATTTGCAAAGAAAACATAAGCTATCACCTTTTTTGGATTATCTCTAACATATGTAACAAATTTACATAGATTTAATACCTTAATAATTCGGCATAACTTTATCGAGCTTTCCATATATTAAAGATACATGAATTTGCAATATGCTAGTCAACACTACATAATTTATCAATCCACTGGTGGCCTCCGGCTCTAAGATCTCGTTGCAATTCGCCAATCAAAACCAGCCGCAACTCGACAATAGCTGAAGGACATACCAATAAAATACATATAGGCTAGTACACTCGTCAACTGAGCATTTAAGCCGTAACAAAATAAGGTTTAGTTTTGCACAGCCCAGCAATAAAGGAGTTAGCTTTACGACATTTCGTTATACGGCGTAGCTTGCAGGAGTTGCATTTGACTCGAACCAGCTGCATAGTGAAGAAGCGCTTTGCAATGTATCGATAGTTTATTATATTTTTAGGTAGATAACCACCTAACTTAAACTAAGTATAAGCTATACAGTATTTGTACCTACATCATTACATCATCAATATGTTATCATCAATAATGTTTTGTCAAATGAACTGAAACGTAAATATCACAAAACGTATTCAATATTTAAGCTGATTGATTTTACGCTCCTTAGCTAAAAATAAAACGTCAACCTTGTACCACTGCAACCTTAGACAAATCCATACAGGTTGGTTATATTCTCATAAAATTTTACTTTTAAACTTGAAACCGATAAATAATAGTGTTTTTTACCTGTCTGGCTGCTTGCAGGAATATTTGTAGGAGTTTGTCTCCAGCTAGTACGGTAAATGTTCTCAGCACTACGTAATAAGTATATTTGGGTGTTAAAAAGCACACGTATCATATTGTAATAACTTTCAATCGTTTAAATCTTTTAAAAATCTATGGCATAAGCAAGATTAAATGTTAGTGATTGTACAATCAACACCAATTAAATCTAAATACTGACGTTTGGGCCTACCTTACGCCATTTTAATATATTTTACAATGTGAAGCTGGCAAGTTTAGTATTTTAACCTAATTGATTAACATTTAACCTAATTTGAATAAAACACTTTTTACGGATTTTGCGCATATTTTATTTTATTTTATATTTAATCCAGACGTTTCGATTTAACCAAATTCCCCAACGGCTTATTAGTGCAATTGCAGCGAACTTGCCATATTATTTATGTGATGTGTAATCGTGGTTTATGTATTATATTCGATATTTAGTTTTCACAGTACAAATTCTGTTTAGTTTAGTACCAAATGATTGATCTAGCCAGTAATTATTATTTTCTTCAGTATAATAACTAACACAACATCGAAAAATTGCTTTTTTGCACTACAATTTAATTCATCGACGCTCCCCAACACTTAGAGGATGAAACTTTGATAAGCGCCCCTCATTACCAGTTTTTTTCTCTGAATACTTCAGTAGGCCCGCCAGTGATTTTCCGGACGCTTGGCGGATGTTACTCAAACCCAGTTATATTTTCTTTGTGAAGCTGCATTCAGTTTTATCGCATTGTATTAGGGTCTATACTTCTCTGATATTAATAGTGTGGAATCTACACTAAACCACGCTCGGTTTGACTCGTGATGCCTACAAAGGCAATTATGTCGATATAGTGTTTGTTGCTATTCGCTGTAAAGTCCTGTAATTGTGGAACCAATGTCTAGTTATTGTCTTTACTAATAGGTAAAGATAAAGGATAAAGATTAAAATCAAACGCATAATAATGCAATGATTTGTGATTTTAATTTGATATAAAAAGAGTCTTTGTAACTTAAATAGGTTTACTAAAATACGTTTGAATTTTCTTTTTATAAAAAAGTTTTTTTTTCAATTTAGACAGCAAAAAGTTTCGATATCTGACTTCTTTTTGGAGTGCGTAGTAATAAGTATGTAATCACTCACTACGCTAGTGCGGAGACTTATGACGTACAAATGATGTATCCCAGATTGCTCGATTCCTCTGCGATTCTGTAAAATTATTCTGTCAAACAGTCAATGACCGAAACAATGTAAGAAAGTTCCTATGGAGCACGTACTTTCAATGTTTTAACTTTATAGGTCGTGGTATTCAGTGCCTGTGCTAATTGTATATGTTATCAAGTTTTAATAACCGAATGATGAGAATAATTTTTGATCCCAATAGATCCATGTCTATGGCAATCGCTCGAGTAGATCAAGTACCAAAAAACGATCTAAGTGATGTTTGAGCGATCCTTTTAATAATAATTATTGATCACCTAAGAATCTTCTCTGTGGAGATTGATGGCGCAGCTGTGCAATGACACAAGATATGTTATTTTGGAGATTTAGCAATATTCTCTCGCATTTGTGATAAAAAAATTACAAAATGTACGGAAGGCGCATCAAACGTTATTTCCTGTAGCAATCATTACCTAGCCCAATCTGCACTGAGCCCGGGAATAAGTTTATGGCCCATTCTCCATCTTGTGTTTTGATCCATAGGGAAAGAAATCATGCTGTTACTGTGAATAAGAATCTTCTAACTATCCATAGTGATATACTTAACCTGCAGTCGAATCTATGATTAAAACTTGAAGTTAGTCAGCCAGAATAAATGTGTATGTGTAGGGACACATGAAACTATTACGAAATATTAACGAAAAAATACTAGACGATGCAGTCGCTAAGCATAAAGCTACGCTGGCACCATATATTGGAACGGAGCGTAATTCCTAAAAAAAAGAAAAAAAAATAGTTTCGATAAGTCACAATCTGGTCCTAAACCTGTTGATTCGATTCCACACAAAAAATATTAAAATCGGTTAAGAACTCGGGAAGTTATGGCGTAACAGACATTGTACCATTGAAGCTGATCCATGGGAGCTTCGTTCGCTTCGCTCGCTCCGCTCCAATCATGACTTGTATAAACATAAAATAACTGTAAAATATGATACACGCAGCTGCAAACTACATGTTGTCTAATAGTTGGTACAAAGTGTGTTTTTGATTCGAACATCCAGTCAACTAAAGACATTTTGTATGTGATTTCATAAGGAAAACAGAAGCTAAACATTCCATACCTTTATTTACTGTGCCATACAAAGAAATCTTTGTAACGATCGATGGTAAGAACAAGCGGCTTTAATATTCATATAGTAATAGGTATACCCCGTAATTATGTTGGAGATTGGACTGACTAATTTATAATAGATATCTTCATGACTTCTGTTTGATTCATTTAAAAAACGCATTATAATATGATTATTTGAAAATAAGTGATTGCAGTATTTCACGATTCGTTGACGAGACATTAATGATCCACACGGTTCGTTTTTTACATTTATTACTTACGTTACTTACGTATGGTTACGCCTAAAATTGAGAACAAATTTAAAATATTTCAAAAGTATCAAAACATACATACCTATAAATATAATTTTCGATAGTGACATTATAAATGTAAATTCATGAAAACACCACATCCCTTTGATTTGTCCCTAGTTTTTTTGTCTTATGCAAATAAAATATCATACTAGTGGAAAGAATTCGTGAGGGTTTATTTACACCTGTACCTATTTCAATTACAGTACAATTCATTGTCATTTCTACACATTTGTCTTATTCATAATATTATTGTTTGAAACTAATGTAGCGAAAATATTTACAAGAAAAAATGTTAACTTAATTCTACTACGAGTAATATACCCACGTTATTGGCTCATTTTTTACAACATTGAAAAAGTTGCCCCTGCCCCCCTTCCCGATTTCATTAGCACTCAGTGGGCTAATTAATTTTTTAAGCTCCAAATTAAGTCCCACACCGTATGCGCTCGTGCGAAAATTTGTAAAATTTACTTGTGATTTCATTACTTTGGGCTGTTTTAATGACTTTTCTTTGCCGACAATTTTTTCACGGTTGTAATTTTCCCGGGTACTTTCCTTTTTTAATTTTCTCTCTTTACGACTGACTGGGCCCATTTAAAATTGTTTGATTAATTATAAATGTTTTAACTAGATACCGAATACTGTGTTTGTGGAATTAATTCTTTAAAAAAAATATCTTTAACACTTTTAATGATTCTTAATTTTAGATAAGAATGCAAGATAGTTTATTCTGTATACCTACGTCAGTCCTAGATCACACTGTTTTGTCAAAGCCCATTTGAATAATATTACTTTTATATTCTTTAGTAATTTTTACTGGACCAGAGTGTATCATTTTGATACACACATATAATTTTACTCCATTACTTATGAACTTTGTTTTTAGTCAACTTTTATTACTGACATAACTTTTTATTAATTTCTTAGCCATATAGAAAGAATGAAAGAAAAAACATTTATTCACACACACACACACACACACACACACACAGAGTAAGCAAGGATAGGAGAGAGAAACAAAAAATTAAGGGACGAACGATGTGAACAAAAGAAAAATAATCTAATGTGTAGGATTAACAAATACCCCGTCTCAGCATTTTACCTCTGTGTCATTCATTATTACTATTATTCATTTAATAACAACTTGTTATAGTTTTAGCATAAATAACAGTGATCATGAATAATGTGTTTGCAAAAACAAAAAACTTGCGTCCTTAACCTTTTTAACAATGATGAATAAAAAGGATTATTATGAGGTACATCAACTAGCCTAGCCCAAAGTAAGTACCGTAAAGGCTTGTGTTATGGATACTAGGGATATAACGAATATACACATATAATACAAAGATATTTAAATATTTATAAATGCCCATGAGTCAGGTGCAAATGCTTGTTTTCACGTCACAAACATCTGCTCCTTCCGAACACAGGACCGATTGTGCGAAGGTAGGATTGCTATCGTTGCACCAAAAGATCGACAAAACATTAGTATTATTCATTAGTATTAATTATGTAACATTTATTTATTTTTCCAATGTTTACTTACCTGTAGTAACATTTTCATGTGTTTTACCACACTACCACGCGCGCTTTAAGAGAAGGCAAAGGCCAAGATGGCAAATACTAAAAAACGGCGCTTTGCTCTAAAGCGGTTTCGAGCGCTAAAAACCAATAACTTAGCTTAATGCCAGTATTTTATACTTAAATGATGTAATTTTAATGTGACTAGTTTACAATGACCCCTACCTACCTGTGACGAACTTACAAATATTTTAATGCATGTGATAAATTGACTTATAATGTTTCATACATACAAAAATGTTATAAACTTTGTGGCCAACGTACAATACGCAAATTAATAAGTAATTATAAATATTTAATGATTTTAAAATAAACTTTTATGTTTTGCCATGTTTCAATTAAAATAAGCTAGTATACACCGTACAAACCGTAAACATGTAGTAACGATTAGAAATCTTTTGCCGATCTATCAAGCGTAAAACCGTTGATTTAAAATTCGGAAAGGTACCTGTGCGAACGAAGCGTTTCAGGAATTTCAGCCATTACCAAGCGGCGACACTTCGTTGTGCCAGTAACAGCTAATCCATAGACAGAGTCCATAAACAGCGAAATTGGATCACAGTAGACATCTAAATTCTACTGCACCCTAATAACATGCTCTATGATGGTTTGGTCTCTATTATACTCGTGTAAGTAAAAAGGCTTTTTCTATTGACAATATGGTGTTTTCTTTATGTTTTTCTTTACATATGGCTATATAAGATATTCATATTTTAGTACTGTTATATATTAGGCTAATCTCCAGTCTATTATTACAGAAACTTTTTAGATCGTTAGTTTTTGAGTGAAAACCAAAGGATGAGATCTCCAATTGAGAATTATATTGCATCTTCATGTTGTTTATTAATTCAAATGAAAATATAATAGTAATAAACTGCCCATTTTTATGATAATTTTTTAAAATCATCCGATCTTAATGAAACAAAGCCTATACGTTGCTAAAAATTATTTGAAGTCTCTATGTGAAAATCTATACATATAAATAAAATTGGAGTGTCTGTTTGTAATATTGGAACAACCGTTTTTTACTACATACATATGAATATATATACGATACATACACCAAAATAACATTTTTTACAATTTTTGTCTGTCTGTTTGTTCCGGCTAATCTCTGAAATGGCTGGACCGATGTTGACGGGACTTTTATTGGCAGGTAGCTGATGTAATAAGGAGTAACTTAGGCTACTTTTATTTTTGAAAAATTCTTTAAAATTACTGTGCCACTGCAACGCGTGGCTGGGTCAGCTAGTCGTAAATAAGACAGAAGATTTTTTTTGTCATCCTTACTCATCTCTTAGACTATTTTTTAGCAAAATTTATTAAATGTGCAGGCACATGGTTTGTATTATGAACACACTGTTTCTCTTGTTTATTATTTATACCGTTAAATGTTAGGTATAGATACAACCCTACACTGCCGAACACCACAGGACATCACGTGTTAGTGACCTGTATAAATTATATTCTTAAATTTATGTGTCTCTTTACTCATTAGCACCAACGCAATGACAAAATTTTTGAATTTGTCAAACAAAGGTGCCGAATATAATGCGAAATTCATGCGATTGACGTGGCGGGTGTGAAGAACTAACCTTCATATATTTTTAAACGAGTCACAAAAAATGGAGAATGAGGTAAATAAAACAATTTCTATTTAATTAAGATAAAATTATAGAGAAGTAAGTAAAAGATAAAATTTAGAATTAATAAGAATTTAAATTTCTCAATGAAACCCGCTACATTTAACATCACTGATATCCTATATATCCTTACTAATCTCATTAATCCTAACTATCCTAACTTTACAAGAAAGCATGTGAGGATAGTCTTGAGTTTTACACTTTATTTTGTTTTTCCCAGGCTTGTTTTGCATTAAAACTATGCGACAGTGTTTTTTATGGAAAAGTAGCTTAACTGCATATAAACTGACATTTATACCACAAATTATTTCGCGGCAAAATAATGTTGCGAAAATTCCCCAAGCGATTCGCGCCGGTTAGCCGCGCATACGCCACATACATAATCTGGACTACGATTTCACCCAATTTCACCTAGAACTTAATTCGTTTTGGGAGTTAGTTTCGTACAAATGTAATTAAGGAAACTTTTCGGATTAAGCGCGTGTTTTTCCATAGTGAAACCATTGAAAGCTGAGCCTTCTTGTCGATGCGTTTCAATGATAAAGTAACTTTTATCTTTTCGTGTCATCTATTTGGTAGAATAAATCTAAACAAAATTTTGGACACTTCGGGTGTTCAAAGTGTCTAACCACAAACTCGTAGGTTTCAAAATACCAATGTTGTTTTAATATCGTAGGGTATTTACATTGAGGTATTAATAATGGTAAGATTTAATTGATTTATGACTAACTAATTGACGTACACTATCTGGACTTGTGATCTTAGGTAACATATTTTCGAGATATTAGGTAAAAAAATAAGTGTGGAGACTTAGGAAAAATAACAAAAACAAATTTGCTCTAAACTAAGTTGTAGAAGATTATTTTAGACGCGCACTAAGTAACCATTGGTTATTATATCATAATTGAGTATAGTTCGTTCCTGTACTTTTTTGACCAAATTATAACAAATTGTGATTCTTTAATATAGAATATTTCCACACCGTTCATCACTTGCGTCCTAGTAAGCCACAGCTCAACTGGAAGTGGTCAGCTCGGCCATTTTTCGTTTATTTAGTTTTAGTTGAGGCCACATTTCGGAACTCCGCGCCCCAGACAGTGAGATATTCGTTAATTTACTTGTTGTAAATATGTTCTCGCATCCACGGTAGCCATTTTCCGCTTATGCGCTGAGCAGAGTTAACTGGGTTTATTTATATTTTACCTGAATCCATGACTTTGACTAAGTACTTTAAAAGTCAGGGCCAGTAGTCCACTTTAAGAATTAGTCATGACAGTGGTGCGACGTTGTTTCAGCTTTCGATGCTATAAAAAACTTACCACTTAACTCGAGATACCATAGGCTAACTCTGGGATAATATTAATTACGTGGTCGCGGAAATGAATAACTGAAATAGATTTAATGAAAATCAATATTTTGTCGTGTCGCTTGATAACCTATCAGGGATGCAGTTTGATGAAAGCGTAATAATTTGACTATTCATTTTTGGAAGTAATGTAAGAATTAAGTATTTTGCATTGCAAAAATATATAGGGTAAAAGCCGGATAGTTGCCTCAGACGGATACATGCCTCAGTTTTGAATACGCTATGTTAGATATGTTGGTGGCATTAGCGGTTGATTATGATTGGAAGTGTCCTCCCTGCTGACCTAGGCTTCATATAAGACGTTAAAGTAGGCGCACTTGTTTTGTCCGTGTAAGCAAAAATCTTCCGCGGTGAAACTTTGTCAGGCGTCGAAATTATATTGGTAAGTCTTTACTATTAAATATTTTTGTTATTAATTGTAGTTTCAGTCAACTTTTTGTTTTTTTACATGCATTAGAGTTTAAATAACAGTGCTCATTAGGTTTTATTGTTAAATAGATTTTATTTATTTCGTAAATAGAAAGGGCAAGTATCCGTATCAAAAAGGATAGTTGCCCTAGAGGCACCTATCCGTAACTATAAATTCTTTAATGAGCAGAAACATTTATTTTTCTTTTGGTGCTCTTTTTAACTTATAGTGACTTATTTTAAATAAAATAAGAACCGAACAAAAACCAATCAAAGGAAAAAAAATCGATCAGAGTCGCTGAAAAGATTATAAAAGTCAAAAACGCTAATTCAGAAATATTGCGCAGAATGTTTTGATTTACGATTTTACTAAATCGAAATCAGATTGGACTTAATTTAAGATGTGTCAAATGTGGTTGCATGAAACTTGTTCCTCATTTAAAAACCATTGCATGAGATGTGGAAAGTTAAAAACCCTGGCTTCTGGTGATAATTAATGCTAATGCCAAAGTTGAATACCATATTTTTCTATCTTTGAATTAAATAATAATATTGCATTATTACCTAATCCAATTTAAAATTTCGAGAAATTTTTTTTTGTAATTTTATAGTTTAATACTTGAGGACAGAGCACTGTTTTAGAATGTAATTAATATTGTGGTAAATACTTAATAAAGAATCGCAGTAAATAATAAAGGCTTACTGTAACTTAAATACTTAAAATTACTTGAAACTTATCTAAATTCTGACATAGAGAGGCGTCTATCCTTACGCGAGGCAAGTATCCTCCGAAGCATTTTTAACGTTAGGCTACTATCCGCTATAGTAGGCAACTATCCCCTTTTGAGAGGTCAAATCAAACAGGATTTATTAACTATGTTTACAAAAATAGACTGTTATGAAAGATTAAAGACCTATGTGTTAATATAAACGTCGATTTGTTCTTAATAGACATATATTTTTTAATTATGGAGCTTTTTTAAAAAGTAGGGCAACTATCCGGCTTTTACCCTATTATCAAACCATTTATAGGTGTGATTTGTTGTTATGTATATTAGAGCAATTATACTGAATAACTTAGAGTATCTAATATACGTTTATTTACAACTAAAAAATAACTATGTAACAATTATAATAAAGAAATAATTAAGTTAAAATATTATGTTATACGTAATTTTTTATGATTATCTTTAAATATAAAAATTCCCTGTCACAGTCTTTGACCACGATGAACTTCGAAACTTTTCAACCAATTTTGATGAGTTTTTCATTTAACTGGTTTTGTTCCGACTTAGGACGTAGGATAGGTTTCATGTTTATGTGAATGTAAGTACGCTGTGTGTTTTGCAAAGGATTTTGAAATGCCTATGCGGTATGTTTTTACAAATAATCTAGAACATTTAAAAAGTTATCACGTGGTATCTTGCCTTTGGTAATAAAGAATTTTCACAGATTTATTAACATTAGGATTAATATGTGACTTAGTAGAATCTCTTCCATATCAATTTTTTAGTTATTTAATCAAAGGTAAGGCCACCGAATGATCCCTGATACGTTGTATGGTCACTGCATATGGTGATTTTATGAAATAGAAAGGCTTTAACCCTACTGCGGGCGATTATGGTTCTATGCGATTATGGTACCGATTTCGCTGATATGACTGATTCATAACTTCCCAGAGCCGCACATCGATCATCGATTAATTATAAACCAACGAAATTATAGTGAAGTATTGAGTTTCTTACAATACTAGACCTACTAACTTCTAAATGTTGTCCTAATAAAAAACATCAAAACTGCAACGAATTTAGCAATTTATGACTGTTTATGTGCAAGCATTAAAGCGATATTGCAGACGCCTGCATTATTTGAACCGCCTCTTATATTTATAAGGCTCTAGGGTTGCCACCCCCGACCCACACATGTAAATATATCTTGAAGAGACGCTGCTTTTGAAAAACAAAAGGAAATTCTGTGAAATGTTCGCTATAAATTTGAGCTACTCGCGGGAGTTGTGCTGTTTGCATGCGGCAGGAGTGGGGTAACCGCACTACATGTATTGTGTAGTTTTTTCTTTTATACTCTGTTTTGTGGTTTCGTTCTCCTCGTAATAAATAGTTTTAGGTCGATCGATATATAGTCTGCTCTTTAATTGATACTACATGTTTAACGAGTTATTGCTGTTTTGATGAAGATATTCCATCTACTTTAAAGAAGATTGTTCATTCCTTTTTCCCTGACACATTTATTAATGTTAAGAGTAGTATCTTAAAATTATAAACTTATTAAATATAGCAGTAAATTCGAATAAAAAAATATAATTTTAAGTCCAAATAACCAACAAAATATTAATGCAATTTGATATTAGTTATCTCATAACCCTACAATGTATAATCATTCTGCCATTATCACGAAAATCTCAGTTTCATCATAATCGCCTTTTAAGGATTAAGAAGGCGATGATCCTAAAACACCGAAAGCCTAACATATTAAATGCTGTTGTTATTTATTAAAATAAAATAGCTAGTAATTGAAATTAGGTTGCAACATGGTCACCCGTAAGGCAGAAACGACAGCCCAAAGCGGGCGGCGCCAGGCATTGTGCCCGCTCCGCCATGATTTCCCGCGTGGAGCGCTGCTCTACAATAACACTCCGAAAATTTATCTCATGTACTACGTCCAAGTAGTAACTTGGAACAGGCCAATTTAATTAAGAAGTCTCAAGGCGTACAGGTTACTTCAGTCAGATGCTTTGGAGGCATGATATGTTTGGGTTTAACTACAATTTATACAGTAACACTCAATTTTATTGAGAGTTGATTTTATTTTTAAAATTATTTAATCCATGTTAACAGAATTCATAAATAAAATGTCACGATATCTAATCCAATAATTTGTCAAGCTTCATAATATGTATAATAGAAGAATGGCAGGGCAATAATTGGACGGAATTCAGAAACGAACACAATTCGCAATAGGGAGTGACTAAAGCTTCCTCTATGCAGGAGGAAAGACTACTCTGCACTGATATGTTAAACGATGTAGAATAAAATCGGATCACAATCAAAATTTTACGACTGTTCCAGCCACTTGCTACCGCATTAGAAATAGACGAGTATTAAAAACATAATCTTAAGTTTTTGATTTTGTAGCAGCGTCAAATTAGTGTAGAAGTGAAATGTTTATTCAATAAGTTCATAATGAAAGATCGAGAGACACTATATTCCTATCCTGTTAGATCCAAAAAAATTCCAGATAGCCGTTTTCAACAGCTATGTGAATAAAATTCCGTATGGCATTGCTACGCACTATATGGCAGCTATAACAGGTTTCTACATCCTGTGATGTGTTTTTAGTCATCCTGTGATCACGGCTCCTGTAAAGGAGTCGAAACGTCAGGATTAAATATAAAATAAAATAAATCATGCGCAAAAATCCGTAAAAAAAGTGTTTTATTCTGAGGTTTCTACAACATTTTCTCATTTAAACAGGGTAGGTTTATATAATTTGTTTGAGAGCACCATAACTTAATTACTTTTAATATGCTCTGTAAGCTGTACCCGGCATGCTTCGCAATGCCAAGTAATTAAATCATATACCAATAGCTTCTTTGGGGCAGGCACTGTTGTGGGCGTCTCCAAAACACTATCAAAGTTTCATCAAAATCTGATCAAATTATTTCGGATCGCGTAGGGAACAAACAACAAAAAATATAAAAAAAGAATATAAAAAATGTTTAGGTCGAATCCCCATGCATGTTTTATCATATACACTACACGAAGACACCTACGTGAAACCTAAGGTATAAGATAACTATGTAGTGTGTAGGAGAAATACCCGCAAGAGTTCCGTCTTTATCCCTTTTTTGACACAGTCAAGAATACTTAACACTGTAAACAAATTTTCACTGCGTCATAATATTAATATTTAAAGAATTATTAGAAGTTAGATTCAAATTATACTTATTTCTCTACCAATAACGTTTAAAGATACTAGTAACACTGATTTTGAAATTTATGATCACAAAATGGAGCCTTGCGCTTGGTAAAGGTAAAATATTTTTTTGATTGGTTTTATTGCTCCTAATGAATATCTGTTCAATAGTTTTTATATCTGTTCTTCTAATTTTTCTAATTATCGTAAACATATCATTTTATATGAAAAACTACGTCATTACTGAAATATTTGGTCTGTTATTGTTGTGTTAAGTATTCTTGACAAATTCGTATGATTAGGTATTTCGAGTCCAATAACTGTGTAAATAATACTTAACAAAGTGTTATGACGTGATTTTGACCTGTAAAATTGTGTAAAGTTTGCACAAAAAATTGGTAATACGGTGTATTTATAACGATGTTGATGCATAAACAAATCTCAGACAATATCACGTCTGCTACAAACTTCGGCGTGAAAACAAACCTATGATACTACATTTTTGATAAAACGATGTTCCAAATGAAACATATCACTGTACCGGAATTGTTTTATTGTTCCAGATGTCCTGTAATAAGAGAAAACCTTTAATGAATATACGGTACAAAGACACTAACAAAACAGATTGACAATGACATCAGCTTATGGCTGATAGTTTCAAGTAAGGATCATATAGTTTACATACAAAACATAATCTTTTAAAATTCTGGTGTTTTACGGACGCGGCCAGATCTAAGAAGTGTTGGCTCCAACGGTGGGAATGATAGTAACTCGGTCTCTAGCTCTCTGCTATTATCAAGTACCACAGGTCCCGTCTCATTAGATGAAGGAATCTCCAAGTGTTGTTCTTCTGTTTCCGGAAGTGATTCTGCGACGTTATGATAATCAGTAGTGTATTCATTATCTATTCGCAGATCTACCCTTTCTGAACCCAATGGTGCTAGATGACGATTCGATACCGTTGTTTCTCGGCACTCTGGGAACCGAATGTATGAAATATATTGTTTTAAACTTTCATGGTCACTAACATTATAGTAATATAAGTTATTTGCGGGATTGCTACCATGTACCTTGTTATTGAGTTTCCGATATTTCGGCACTGTTGCAAGTGCCATGATCACGGAGCGACTCACTCCGTGATCATGGCACTTGCAACAGTGCCGAAATATCGGAAACTCAATAACAAGGTACGAATGTATGAAAAGTCAGGATTGCTGTGTATCAATTCAACCTCTTCTACTAATGGCTGATATTTATTTTTACGATTAAATTTCTTCATCAAGACTTGTCCCGAATTTGTAAGCCACGATGGAACAGAAGTGCCGTTAGTAGATCTTCGCGGGTGTCTAAACATTCTTTCATGTGGAGTGCAATTTATGGCTGTACAAAGTAATGATCGAATTGAATGTAAGGCTTGTGGTAATACTTGCTCCCAATTTTCTACCGAAAGATTCTTCGTCTTCAGCGCCAAAAGAATCGTTCTCCAAAGAGTAGAATTCAATTTTTCTACTTGACCGTTACCTTGAGGGTTATAAGCTGTAGTTCTGCTAGTGATATTACCTCGCAAAAGTAAAAATTCCTATACTTCGGCAGAAAGAAATGCTGTACCGCGATCTGAATGAATGTAAGTAGGCATACCGAATATCATAAACAAGTTGTTAAGGTGTTTAATCACTGTTCTCGAGCTTACATCTGAGCATTGGAAAGCAAACGGGAAAATTCTTGTTATTATTCTTTGTTGGAACTGGGCTTTAAAATCTATAATAAGGCATTCAAAAGCAGCCGTCGCTTTAACAAGTTTTCTCTGGTCACCAAAGGTATTTCGGAAGAATCTAGGTTTTACTTCAGAGCAGGTTCGACAAGATTTTGTCATTGTTCTGACTTCTTCAATGGAATAGGGACGGTTTTTAGAGCGAACCCAGTGAAACATTCTCGTTACCCCTGGATGGCAAAGAGCCTCATGCAGCGAGAAAAGTTTTGCAGTACGTGTTTCTATAGTGGCACAAACTCGGGATAGTGCATCAGCAGCATAGTTCTCTTTCCCCCGATCTGTATATAATATCGTATTTGAAAGCAGCAAGTTCCAGTCGCCATCTCTGAATCTTTTCATTCTTTATCTTACTTGAATGTTTCATATTTAACATAAAAGAAACCGAGCGTTGGTCAGTTACCAACTTAAAGTGTCTACCAATAAGGAAATGTCTCCATTTCTTCAATGATTTCACAATGGCGTACGCTTCTTTTTCAATGGCGGAATGGTTTTGTTTTGGTCTAGAACTTTGCGTAAGTACTGCTGCAATAGAATGATCGGAAGCGTCAGTTTTGACTGTAAAAGGTATATTTACATCAATTGCATGTATAGAAGACTTTGCGATATAATTTTTCAGGCCTTCGAGACATTTAATTTGCTCGCTTGAGAGCGGAAAAGTTGTCGTATTAGCGAGTGAGTGGATCCGTTCAGAAATGTTTGGAATCCACTTAGAATAATGTACGAACATGCCGAGTGTCTTTCTTAAGGTCGGTAAATCGTTTGGTGGAGGTAAATTTATCAGTGGCTTGAGTCACTCGAAACACCATTTGTTACTCCAAAAGGAATACTCCTGAACTGGTACAAATTTCCCACCGCTTCAGAAGCGGTAAATTTCCTTTCTTCGGGTAGTATAGGTACTTGATGGTACGCGCTTTTCAGGTCTATTAGGCTGAAAAATGTATTCTTTGCCACTTTCGAAACTAAGTCCTCAATGTTTGGAAAAGGGTACGCGTGGAGTTCTGTGAAACGATTAGTTGTCTGAGAGTAATCATTCACAAGGCGTTTTCTATAAGTTTCGCTTTATGTTATTAGAACTTGGGCCCTACACGGTGATTTACGACTTCAATCACGCCCTCTGCTATAAGATTTCTCATCTCTTCTTTAATAAACACACTATTCTCTTTACTGTGCCTTCGAGAGTTAATGGCAATAGGTTTGCAGTTGGGAGATACATTCACAAGCAGCGGTATAGCTGGTACTGATGCTTCAGCTACGTTGCCTACTTGAAGTGGATGTTTTGGCCCACCGAAAGAGAACTCTAGCCATGAATGTTCTTCGAGGACGTCATGGCCGATAATTATGTCAACACAAAGAGTTTTCACGATAAGAAGATTCACATTATCATATCTATGATTTCCGATTTTCAGGGTTTGCAAAGTTTGACCTTCTACAAGTAAAGTATGATTAAGAGATAGATCCAAAAAAATTCCAGATAGCCGTTTTCAACAGCTATGTGAATAAAATTCCGTATGGCATTGCTACGCACTATATGGCAGCTATAACAGGTTTCTACATCCTGTGATGTGTTTTTAGTCATCCTGTGATCACGGCTCCTGTAAAGGAGTCGAAACGTCAGGATTAAATATAAAATAAAATAAATCATGCGCAAAAATCCGTAAAAAAAGTGTTTTATTCTGAGGTTTCTACAACATTTTCTCATTTAAACAGGGTAGGTTTATATAATTTGTTTGAGAGCACCATAACTTAATTACTTTTAATATGCTCTGTAAGCTGTACCCGGCATGCTTCGCAATGCCAAGTAATTAAATCATATACCAATAGCTTCTTTGGGGCAGGCACTGTTGTGGGCGTCTCCAAAACACTATCAAAGTTTCATCAAAATCTGATCAAATTATTTCGGATCGCGTAGGGAACAAACAACAAAAAATATAAAAAAAGAATATAAAAAATGTTTAGGTCGAATCCCCATGCATGTTTTATCATATACACTACACGAAGACACCTACGTGAAACCTAAGGTATAAGATAACTATGTAGTGTGTAGGAGAAATACCCGCAAGAGTTCCGTCTTTATCCCTTTTTTGACACAGTCAAGAATACTTAACACTGTAAACAAATTTTCACTGCGTCATAATAATAGGGGTTAAAGTATGAAATTGCCGTTTTATTGCAATAGGTTCTTTGAATTGACATAGAATCTTCATGGTTTGAGGTTTTCGAATGAAACTTTTTTTAAATGGTTTCTATGATGTTCTTTTTTTAAAAAATGTAAAACATTTGAATATCGACTTTCAATTGTTTTTGTTATTCAATTTAGACAAGAAAGATGGATACTGCGAAAATTCGAGTTATTTTTGAATACGAGTTCCGACGCGGAACTAACGCGGCAGAAACAGCCCGCAATATCAATGCTGCGTTTGGAGAGGGGTCTACTAATGAACGCACCGTGCGATTTTGGTTTAAACGCTTTCGTGATGGAAATTTCGACTTAAAGAACGAGCCACGAGGAAGACCGCCCACACAGGTAAATAACGATGAATTAAGAGAGATAGTGGAAGCCGATCCTAGTCAAAGTACCCAGGAATTAGCGGCATGGTTTAACGTTACCTTACCCACAATATTGACTCACTTGCGTCAAATCAATAAAATAAAAAAATACGAAAAATGGGTGCCTCATGATTTGACTGATCTGCAGAAAGAAACGCGTGTTGAAACTTGTGTTGCCTTGTTGAACCGGTACAGAAATGAAGGAATATTGGATCGAATTGTAACATGTGATGAAAAGTGGATTCTTTATGATAACCGGAAAAGAAAAATGCAATGGCTGACCCCAGGTCAAATGCCACAACAGTGTCCTAAAGCAAAACTTACCAATAAAAAGGTAATGGTAACTGTTTGGTGGTCTCAGCATGGTGTTATTCACTATAGTTTTCTCCGATCTGGTCAAGCAATAACGGCAGATGTCTATTGTGCCGAACTCCGAACCATGTTGACAAAACTAGCAGTAAAACAGCCCCGACTCATGAATCGATCTTCACCATTATTGCTCCACGACAACGCGAGACCTCACACAGCACGAGAAACCATTTTGACCCTTCAGGAACTGCAGTTAGAAACCATTCGTCATCCTCCGTATTCACCAGACCTTGCTCCAACGGACTACCATTTTTTTCGTGATTTGGACAATTATCTACGTGACAAGAAGTTTTCTTCCCAGGAGGCAGTACAAAATGCTTTCACACAGTTTGTGCAGTCTAGATCGTCGGAATTCTATCGCAAAGGCATTAATGACCTTCCCATTAGATGGCAGCAATGTATAGATAATAATGGCAACTATTTTGATTAAATAAATTTGTTAAAAATTTAAAAAATAAACAATATAGATTTTCAGTACAAATCGGCAATTTCATACTTTAACCCCTAATATTAATATTTAAAGAATTATTAGAAGTTAGATTCAAGTTATACTTATTTCTCTACCAATAACGTTTAAAGATACTAGTAACACTGATTTTGAAATTTATGATCACAAAATGGAGTCTTGCGCTTGGTAAAGGTAAAATATTTTTTTGATTGGTTTTATTGCTCCTAATGAATATCTGTTCAATAGTTTTTATATCTGTTCTTCTAATTTTTCTAATTATCGTAAACATATCATTTTATATGAAAAACTACGTCATTACTGAAATATTTGGTCTGTTATTGTTGTGTTAAGTATTCTTGACAAATTCGTATGATTAGGTATTTCGAGTCCAATAACTGTGTAAATAATACTTAACAAAGTGTTATGACGTGATTTTGACCTGTAAAATTGTGTAAAGTTTGCACAAAAAATTGGTAATACGGTGTATTTATAACGATGTTGATGCATAAACAAATCTCAGACAATATCACGTCTGCTACAAACTTCGGCGTGAAAACAAACCTATGATACTACATTTTTGATAAAACGATGTTCCAAATGAAACATATCACTGTACCGGAATTGTTTTATTGTTCCAGATGTCCTGTAATAAGAGAAAACCTTTAATGAATATACGGTACAAAGACACTAACAAAACAGATTGACAATGACATCAGCTTATGGCTGATAGTTTCAAGTAAGGATCATATAGTTTACATACAAAACATAATCTTTTAAAATTCTGGTGTTTTACGGACGCGGCCAGATCTAAGAAGTGTTGGCTCCAACGGTGGGAATGATAGTAACTCGGTCTCTAGCTCTCTGCTATTATCAAGTACCACAGGTCCCGTCTCATTAGATGAAGGAATCTCCAAGTGTTGTTCTTCTGTTTCCGGAAGTGATTCTGCGACGTTATGATAATCAGTAGTGTATTCATTATCTATTCGCAGATCTACCCTTTCTGAACCCAATGGTGCTAGATGACGATTCGATACCGTTGTTTCTCGGCACTCTGGGAACCGAATGTATGAAATATATTGTTTTAAACTTTCATGGTCACTAACATTATAGTAATATAAGTTATTTGCGGGATTGCTACCATGTACCTTGTTATTGAGTTTCCGATATTTCGGCACTGTTGCAAGTGCCATGATCACGGAGCGACTCACTCCGTGATCATGGCACTTGCAACAGTGCCGAAATATCGGAAACTCAATAACAAGGTACGAATGTATGAAAAGTCAGGATTGCTGTGTATCAATTCAACCTCTTCTACTAATGGCTGATATTTATTTTTACGATTAAATTTCTTCATCAAGACTTGTCCCGAATTTGTAAGCCACGATGGAACAGAAGTGCCGTTAGTAGATCTTCGCGGGTGTCTAAACATTCTTTCATGTGGAGTGCAATTTATGGCTGTACAAAGTAATGATCGAATTGAATGTAAGGCTTGTGGTAATACTTGCTCCCAATTTTCTACCGAAAGATTCTTCGTCTTCAGCGCCAAAAGAATCGTTCTCCAAAGAGTAGAATTCAATTTTTCTACTTGACCGTTACCTTGAGGGTTATAAGCTGTAGTTCTGCTAGTGATATTACCTCGCAAAAGTAAAAATTCCTATACTTCGGCAGAAAGAAATGCTGTACCGCGATCTGAATGAATGTAAGTAGGCATACCGAATATCATAAACAAGTTGTTAAGGTGTTTAATCACTGTTTTCGAGCTTACATCTGAGCATTGGAAAGCAAACGGGAAAATTCTTGTTATTATTCTTTGTTGGAACTGGGCTTTAAAATCTATAATAAGGCATTCAAAAGCAGCCGTCGCTTTAACAAGTTTTCTCTGGTCACCAAAGGTATTTCGGAAGAATCTAGGTTTTACTTCAGAGCAGGTTCGACAAGATTTTGTCATTGTTCTGACTTCTTCAATGGAATAGGGTTTTTAGAGCGAACCCAGTGAAACATTCTCGTTACCCCTGGATGGCAAAGAGCCTCATGCAGCGAGAAAAGTTTTGCAGTACGTGTTTCTATAGTGGCACAAACTCGGGATAGTGCATCAGCAGCATAGTTCTCTTTCCCCCGATCTGTATATAATATCGTATTTGAAAGCAGCAAGTTCCAGTCGCCATCTCTGAATCTTTTCATTCTTTATCTTACTTGAATGTTTCATATTTAACATAAAAGAAACCGAGCGTTGGTCAGTTACCAACTTAAAGTGTCTACCAATAAGGAAATGTCTCCATTTCTTCAATGATTTCACAATGGCGTACGCTTCTTTTTCAATGGCGGAATGGTTTTGTTTTGGTCTAGAACTTTGCGTAAGTACTGCTGCAATAGAATGATCGGAAGCGTCAGTTTTGACTGTAAAAGGTATATTTACATCAATTGCATGTATAGAAGACTTTGCGATATAATTTTTCAGGCCTTCGAGACATTTAATTTGCTCGCTTGAGAGCGGAAAAGTTGTCGTATTAGCGAGTGAGTGGATCCGTTCAGAAATGTTTGGAATCCACTTAGAATAATGTACGAACATGCCGAGTGTCTTTCTTAAGGTCGGTAAATCGTTTGGTGGAGGTAAATTTATCAGTGGCTTGAGTCACTCGAAACACCATTTGTTACTCCAAAAGGAATACTCCTGAACTGGTACAAATTTCCCACCGCTTCAGAAGCGGTAAATTTCCTTTCTTCGGGTAGTATAGGTACTTGATGGTACGCGCTTTTCAGGTCTATTAGGCTGAAAAATGTATTCTTTGCCACTTTCGAAACTAAGTCCTCAATGTTTGGAAAAGGGTACGCGTGGAGTTCTGTGTAACGATTAGTTGTCTGAGAGTAATCATTCACAAGGCGTTTTCTATAAGTTTCGCTTTATGTTATTAGAACTTGGGCCCTACACGGTGATTTACGACTTCAATCACGCCCTCTGCTATAAGATTTCTCATCTCTTCTTTAATAAACACACTATTCTCTTTACTGTGCCTTCGAGAGTTAATGGCAATAGGTTTGCAGTTGGGAGATACATTCACAAGCAGCGGTATAGCTGGTACTGATGCTTCAGCTACGTTGCCTACTTGAAGTGGATGTTTTGGCCCACCGAAAGAGAACTCTAGCCATGAATGTTCTTCGAGGACGTCATGGCCGATAATTATGTCAACACAAAGAGTTTTCACGATAAGAAGATTCACATTATCATATCTATGATTTCCGATTTTCAGGGTTTGCAAAGTTTGACCTTCTACAAGTAAAGTATGATTAAGAGAGGCCATAGAAATAGTCTGATTGCAGGGTTCCTTTTTAACCCACATAGTCTTGCAAAACTGTCATTTAAAAAACTGATGGAACTGCCGGTGTCGAGAAGTGCTTCTGCTCTTATTCCTCGAATATAAGCGGCGGAAAGATCTTCAGTACCTACTACCACAGAATTTGTAGGTTTAGAAGAGCTTTTGCAAACAGTGGCAAAGTACTCCTTCTTATTGCAGAGCTGACAAGTCTTTTCAAATGCAGTTTCAGTTCTTACGAGAATTTATTTGTCCCCCACAAAAGAAACATTTTCGTCGTCGAGGATTATTAACAAAAGAGCAGGTCTCGTCGTGCACAGTTTGTGGTTTCGGAGAGACTAATGTTGATTCTTTTGGGGCTACAGCATTTAAAAACACAATATTGAAGCTTTGAGAGTTAATCTCTGCATTTTCTAGGGAGTTTGATCAAGTGTTAGAGTTAAGTTTTCTAAAAGCCTTTGTCTGATTTTATGCGATGATATACTGGATGTGAAAGCATCACGCACGCTATCGTTTTTGTTTGTTTCTGCATCAACAACGCAAAGTCACAATCTTTAGAAAGTAATTTCAATGCTTGTAAATATGTGTCAATACTTTCTTCAGGTCGTTTTTTCCATGTTGCTAACATACATGTGTCTAGCAGTCTAATATAGTCTAGGTTTTACATACAATTTTGGGAGTATTGTGATCGCGTCTTCGTAGTTCGTGACATCGCTTATATATGTGTAGATATTTGGTGATATATGATTTACCAAAAGCTGAAACTTTATGCTGTCCCATTTTTCTGGCGGAGGAACCGACTGTGCATCTGTTTTTGGAGCGGTCGGTTGCTGCACGGAAATGAAGCTTTCGAAAGTTTTACGACAGTGTATCCAAGCTCTCGTACCAGAGCTACCTGACGGGTCCATATCAAACCTTTCAGGGAGAAGATATTTATCCATGTTGTTTTTTTTAGCTTATTAAATTGTAATAAGAGAAAACCTTTAATAAATATAAGGTTTTAATAAGCTCAAATTAACAGTAAATTTGTTTTTTTATAATAGATACATTGACAATGACACTAACAAAACAGATTGACAATGACATCAGCCTATGGCTGATAGTTTCAAGTAAGGAGCTTACATCATGTCCCAATCTGATTATGGATACATTATTTCCACGACTAACGCAAAGTATGACGCTGATTTATTGACGCTAAACTAGAAGAACATGTTTTCAGCTCATTTAGGTAGGATCAGCTCACACAAAAAGGTGTCGCGATGTGAAACGCGACGCTATGTGAAACTCAACGCAATGCGAAACTCGATTTAGGAAGTTGAACTGCCTACCCAGATAGCAAATATGTATTTTCTGGTGATGGAAATATGAAATTCTAAGATTACGGGCACAAAAAATTTAGCAGTCAAAAGGGAAATTATTGAAACGATTTGAAATAAGTATTATTAATTTAATACAAATAAATAAACTGCATTTATTTATACTCACAAATCATCCGGGAAATACAAATTAAGTCATAATCTAAATACAGATACCTCAACTTGGCTTCTTTGGCGAACTTCCTACAGAATATTTGAACCAATCACTTGTTATAACAACAACATGTATTCAAACTTAATGAACATATTAACTTGTACTTAAATGTATATTAGTATAATATTTACAATAGTACCAAAAAGAAATATGGCACTATGAGAAATATAATTAAGACACGACGAGTAAGCCTCGTTTAATTAAGATATGGTGCTAGTTTAAATAAATTGAAAACATTTAGAATAAAAAAAAAGACATTACTTATTTTAATGTAAGGAATTTCACAATCAGCCTTCTTCAACGCGTAATTATTTTAAAGCTTGCTGTTTGAAATATTTTTGTATTCAAATTAAAATATCTAATATTATGCTGCTAATCTAAGTACAAAAAGATGCAAAGCTTAAATGCAACTTGAACAACTTAAAGCACAATAAGAATAGGTAATAATTTGCTCTTGATAATATGCTGCCTAATTACCACCTAGCGTGTAGATTTACCGTAAAATTAAAAATATATATAAATAAATTTATAGCGATGACAATTCGCAGAAAAGTTATCTGATCAAAAACAATACTTCCCGAATAATGTATTTCAATAATAAGGCACAACTCTATGTTTTGTAATTTTATACATATGTCAGATCTCCGTAAATCCTACTAGATACATATTTTTTTCAATATTGTTCTCCGTTTCAAGTTTCAATTGACAAGTTTCTAGCAGTATGTATGATTTGTATATATAATTTATTAATTAGATTTTTTATGAGATATAATAATGCTCCCAAACAGACGTAGTTTTTAATTGCAAAATATAAGATAATAATTTATTTTCCAAACAGCTAATACAAAATGAAGACATAATGATTTACCAAATATATTTGGTGAATCATTATGTCTTCATTAATATATTATAATATAATACAATGCCAGATGATAAAGTTGTTCTTTTGTTTTATTTTTTTAAAACAGATAGCCTTATAGGTACCTAATATGTCTGGATGATTTTCACGATCTTTTTCTTTGCTTTCGTATAATGATTACCCATCCAAAATGTAAAATAAAATTTTCAGAAGACAGAAAATCAAGACAAGGCTTCATGTTTTAATTTCAAGATAAAGATATTTTTCTGAATTTAATTATAAATCAAAACAAGAAATGGCAACGCCATGCATTTTGCGTTGCCATTGGCTTTTGTATTAAGTTTTTGTTGATATTCTCTTCATCTTCATAGTTTTGTGTATTTGTGTCAATAAAAATAAGCTTTAAAATAAAGATTTGACATAAAAAGTAGTCTTTTGTTTATGCGGATTAAAAAGGAGTCCCTAGATTTATTCACTCTGTCGCTCTATAAACGCGTATGCGCGGGCAGTAAAAATGGGCTATTTACGTTTGAGGCGGTCTACCTAAAGGTGTTAGACCGCGGGGGTCCTTCAGTCGGTTCGAGAACAATCCGTTTGAAGCAACCTTCTGGCAACTGCTGCAAGATGTCGCGTACGTTGTCTACCTCTAAGCGAAGTTCTTGATGCTCATCCTGGTATTGTTTCATCCACCTGCACAAATAGAGAAATTTGTTTTTATCCTTTCATTTTTTAATATGTTAAATAAAAATTTAATAAATGCGAATATTTATGTCATTTACAGACTGTCATCGATTGCCAAAAATAAGATTGACGTTCCATTCAGTATAGTATTTAAATAAAGTATTTTAAAAACACGTTAAATCTTATAATAAGTTTAATTTGTGTTTGCCTAATAAACATTTGATTACTTTGGAAACAAAGACTATAAATCACTCACCTCTGATGGTTGTTCTTCGCTTCGGAGAGTGATTTAATCTTTCCGTCAAGGTTGACTGCGCGAAGAGCCTTCTCAGCTGCATCTAAACTCTCCTCTATAAACATACAAATATTAACTTTAAACTCAATCCATTTCAAAACTTATCATTGTTTCACAGTAAGAAAGGCACTAGTAAGAATTTGAAAAAGAATCAATTAGAATTCAAATTATTCAGAGTAGAAAGGAAGACTATTCATATCTATAAAAGATGCGTAACTCCCTTGCTACAAAAAAAATATAAAAAATTTAAATGCACTCTTAATAGAAACACTTACGTAGTACATCCAGTGCAGCATCATCGAGGGTTGGCAGATTCTGGAGCTCATCCATGATGACCTTCAGGTCTTCTAAGCCCTTGGTAACTTGCTTCTCTGCTTCTCTAGCATCTGTGTTGGCTTGTCCTACCTAGAAAGCAATACCTACATGCCAATAACAGCTCAGCTAGGTTACAAAGAATTCAGAATAATGTTAAAAATTGACTTTACAAGCGCTGAGATGTAACGAGGAGAAGAAGAAGGGCCTAGACTGTGCTGGCATATTAAGAAATATTGAACTGCCATGCTTCATTTAAAGTTTTAACTAACGCTTCAGAATTGTCGAGGTTATGTAGACTTTCTCCTTTATAGTGTGTATTGTGTTTTTATTTTCATCAGAGATATCTTAGAGGGAGTAGTTAATGCTATATCTTCGAAACTTTGTTTTTAGTCAAAACCAACAAACTAAGAAACACCGGTTCCCGTCATCATACCTTCATCTTGGCATCTCGCGTGAGTTGCATATTATCTGCAGCTTCCTTTTCTAACTCTTCGATTTGCTTCGCAGTGCCTTGCACACGGGCTGCAATTATTTTTTTAATTCAAATTCACCTTATCCGATATTACCACAAACAATATTTATTTTTTGATTACAACTTACTAGACAATTTATCCGTCTCATCCCTTAATCTGACTGCGTCTGCTCTCGAAGTAGAAGCCTTCTTCCTGATCTCGTGAGCAGCCTGTAAAAAATTTAAATGCTTTTATTATGTTATCATAAAAATAAATGATATAATTGGTAACTATTTATTATAAGGGAGAAAAGAAAAAGAGAAAAAGTTTTGTTTTGTTATAATTAGACGTCACAAGTTAAAACGCACTCACAAATAAAAAATAGACAAATAGTTAATACCACAAAAATTAATTACAGCGGACATACAGTTTTTAATAAGACCAATCAAACAAATCACAAGTTTGTTGCTCTATTAAGGTGGGTATACACTGGAGCCTTTTCTCGAGGATTTCTATGTAATGAAACGTTCTTACGAATGGTACAATACAGGTAAAAGCTCAGTTCCTAAAGCTGAAGCATTTTACTGTAATGTAATGTTCGTGCGATTGCTCGACGTTCTATTCGGCGTAATTCTCACAGCGAGTGTGCATGTAGCCGTAACATTTCATTGTGCCGTGCGTTCC
Organism: Calamotropha paludella; assembly: GCA_927399485.1. NCBI lineage: Eukaryota > Metazoa > Arthropoda > Insecta > Lepidoptera > Crambidae > Calamotropha > Calamotropha paludella. Next base: position 21,539,365 of record OV656803.1, on the reverse strand, counting down.
CTCTTTGTTGAAATGTTGGACCTCAATTCAATTCTCAAACAATTCAATATTACGCTAATACGCACGTTGGTTTGTATAATTAAGTTGTAACAAAACAGCGAACGTGCTCGATGTTTGGTTCGTGAAAGAGTAATACACTATAACATATTATAGAGAAGCTCGTTGTTCTGTTACAGGTAAATGCTCTAGTGTCTTTTTTCACATTTAGATCCTTGAATGATGGTTGTAAAACTACCCTTAACGAAGTAACAAGAACATTGTAGGTACATGACACCAAATAATAATGCCATTGATAAGTGACACTATTTTTATTTAAAAATAATACTAACAACAGTTAGTACTTTTTTAACATTATAATTACCTTATTCACTCAATCAACCAATCACTCAATATTATATACATTTAGACGCATGTGCATCATATGTAGAAATAGTCTAAAAAAAATTTAAAGACATTTAAGTATTCGTTTAGGGTCTTTTTACTTTTTTTATAGGAGTTGTAATTACTTCTGATGCTTTTTCAGCGTACTCCTTCTGCGCTTGCTGAGCAAGGTCTCTAGCTTCCTTGGCCTGGTCGCTTGCACTGGCAAGTTCTTCAGCGATGCTGTTGATACTACTTTCAGCAGCCGCCACTTTCTCCTGAATTAATGGAACCTCCTGTGCCGCTTGGCTGGCTTGTTTACGGGATTCTGTCACTTGGTCGCTAAATTCTATAAAGAAAAATCCATAATATATTTGTTACATGATCAATTATTAATTTCACTAACTATCAGCATAGTTAATGAAGAGAGAATAGGAAATTAGGTATTGAATGATATAAAATCGTAGTGAATAAAACTTGGATAAGAATCAAAATACACAAATTATACTTTCTTTACTATTTTTATTTCAAAGCTGAACAATTCGAGTCAGTCGAGTTTTTAAGTTTTTTTAATTACCGTTTTTTATTAAAAAAAATACAACTCTCATTTTGTGACTTCATAAATGTGACCTATATTTATTAAAGCAGAATAGTTCCGTAGGTGTAAGGTCATTATTGGGATAAATAATACAGAAAGTAGTTAAGTGTCATACCTTTGAGAGTTTTATAAATCTCATTAGCTTCCTTCAGTGTAGCATTGGTTAACTCCACGTCGTGTTTGGCCTGGGCATGAAGTTCGTCGAGCTTAGCCAACAAGTCATTCAGATCATCTTGCCGATCATGACCCTGATTCAGGAGCTCACGGCCTCTTGTGATGGCATTATCTAAAGTGTGCAAAGTCTCTTCGTTCTCGGAAATCATGCGGTCTAGATCAGCTGATCTGGAGCCAATCTGAGAAAAGTACTCCTTCTTATTGCAGAGCTGACAAGTCTTTTCAAATGCAGTTTCAGTTCTTACGAGAATTTATTTGTCCCCCACAAAAGAAACATTTTCGTCGTCGAGGATTATTAACAAAAGAGCAGGTCTCGTCGTGCACAGTTTGTGGTTTCGGAGAGACTAATGTTGATTCTTTTGGGGCTACAGCATTTAAAAACACAATATTGAAGCTTTGAGAGTTAATCTCTGCATTTTCTAGGGAGTTTGATCAAGTGTTAGAGTTAAGTTTTCTAAAAGCCTTTGTCTGATTTTATGCGATGATATACTGGATGTGAAAGCATCACGCACGCTATCGTTTTTGTTTGTTTCTGCATCAACAACGCAAAGTCACAATCTTTAGAAAGTAATTTCAATGCTTGTAAATATGTGTCAATACTTTCTTCAGGTCGTTTTTTCCATGTTGCTAACATACATGTGTCTAGCAGTCTAATATAGTCTAGGTTTTACATACAATTTTGGGAGTATTGTGATCGCGTCTTCGTAGTTCGTGACATCGCTTATATATGTGTAGATATTTGGTGATATATGATTTACCAAAAGCTGAAACTTTATGCTGTCCCATTTTTCTGGCGGAGGAACCGACTGTGCATCTGTTTTTGGAGCGGTCGGTTGCTGCACGGAAATGAAGCTTTCGAAAGTTTTACGACAGTGTATCCAAGCTCTCGTACCAGAGCTACCTGACGGGTCCATATCAAACCTTTCAGGGAGAAGATATTTATCCATGTTGTTTTTTTTAGCTTATTAAATTGTAATAAGAGAAAACCTTTAATAAATATAAGGTTTTAATAAGCTCAAATTAACAGTAAATTTGTTTTTTTATAATAGATACATTGACAATGACACTAACAAAACAGATTGACAATGACATCAGCCTATGGCTGATAGTTTCAAGTAAGGAGCTTACATCATGTCCCAATCTGATTATGGATACATTATTTCCACGACTAACGCAAAGTATGACGCTGATTTATTGACGCTAAACTAGAAGAACATGTTTTCAGCTCATTTAGGTAGGATCAGCTCACACAAAAAGGTGTCGCGATGTGAAACGCGACGCTATGTGAAACTCAACGCAATGCGAAACTCGATTTAGGAAGTTGAACTGCCTACCCAGATAGCAAATATGTATTTTCTGGTGATGGAAATATGAAATTCTAAGATTACGGGCACAAAAAATTTAGCAGTCAAAAGGGAAATTATTGAAACGATTTGAAATAAGTATTATTAATTTAATACAAATAAATAAACTGCATTTATTTATACTCACAAATCATCCGGGAAATACAAATTAAGTCATAATCTAAATACAGATACCTCAACTTGGCTTCTTTGGCGAACTTCCTACAGAATATTTGAACCAATCACTTGTTATAACAACAACATGTATTCAAACTTAATGAACATATTAACTTGTACTTAAATGTATATTAGTATAATATTTACAATAGTACCAAAAAGAAATATGGCACTATGAGAAATATAATTAAGACACGACGAGTAAGCCTCGTTTAATTAAGATATGGTGCTAGTTTAAATAAATTGAAAACATTTAGAATAAAAAAAAAGACATTACTTATTTTAATGTAAGGAATTTCACAATCAGCCTTCTTCAACGCGTAATTATTTTAAAGCTTGATAGTTAGTGAAATTAAGTTGAGTTCTGTGTAACGATTAGTTGTCTGAGAGTAATCATTCACAAGGCGTTTTCTATAAGTTTCGCTTTATGTTATTAGAACTTGGGCCCTACACGGTGATTTACGACTTCAATCACGCCCTCTGCTATAAGATTTCTCATCTCTTCTTTAATAAACACACTATTCTCTTTACTGTGCCTTCGAGAGTTAATGGCAATAGGTTTGCAGTTGGGAGATACATTCACAAGCAGCGGTATAGCTGGTACTGATGCTTCAGCTACGTTGCCTACTTGAAGTGGATGTTTTGGCCCACCGAAAGAGAACTCTAGCCATGAATGTTCTTCGAGGACGTCATGGCCGATAATTATGTCAACACAAAGAGTTTTCACGATAAGAAGATTCACATTATCATATCTATGATTTCCGATTTTCAGGGTTTGCAAAGTTTGACCTTCTACAAGTAAAGTATGATTAAGAGATAGATCCAAAAAAATTCCAGATAGCCGTTTTCAACAGCTATGTGAATAAAATTCCGTATGGCATTGCTACGCACTATATGGCAGCTATAACAGGTTTCTACATCCTGTGATGTGTTTTTAGTCATCCTGTGATCACGGCTCCTGTAAAGGAGTCGAAACGTCAGGATTAAATATAAAATAAAATAAATCATGCGCAAAAATCCGTAAAAAAAGTGTTTTATTCTGAGGTTTCTACAACATTTTCTCATTTAAACAGGGTAGGTTTATATAATTTGTTTGAGAGCACCATAACTTAATTACTTTTAATATGCTCTGTAAGCTGTACCCGGCATGCTTCGCAATGCCAAGTAATTAAATCATATACCAATAGCTTCTTTGGGGCAGGCACTGTTGTGGGCGTCTCCAAAACACTATCAAAGTTTCATCAAAATCTGATCAAATTATTTCGGATCGCGTAGGGAACAAACAACAAAAAATATAAAAAAAGAATATAAAAAATGTTTAGGTCGAATCCCCATGCATGTTTTATCATATACACTACACGAAGACACCTACGTGAAACCTAAGGTATAAGATAACTATGTAGTGTGTAGGAGAAATACCCGCAAGAGTTCCGTCTTTATCCCTTTTTTGACACAGTCAAGAATACTTAACACTGTAAACAAATTTTCACTGCGTCATAATATTAATATTTAAAGAATTATTAGAAGTTAGATTCAAGTTATACTTATTTCTCTACCAATAACGTTTAAAGATACTAGTAACACTGATTTTGAAATTTATGATCACAAAATGGAGTCTTGCGCTTGGTAAAGGTAAAATATTTTTTTGATTGGTTTTATTGCTCCTAATGAATATCTGTTCAATAGTTTTTATATCTGTTCTTCTAATTTTTCTAATTATCGTAAACATATCATTTTATATGAAAAACTACGTCATTACTGAAATATTTGGTCTGTTATTGTTGTGTTAAGTATTCTTGACAAATTCGTATGATTAGGTATTTCGAGTCCAATAACTGTGTAAATAATACTTAACAAAGTGTTATGACGTGATTTTGACCTGTAAAATTGTGTAAAGTTTGCACAAAAAATTGGTAATACGGTGTATTTATAACGATGTTGATGCATAAACAAATCTCAGACAATATCACGTCTGCTACAAACTTCGGCGTGAAAACAAACCTATGATACTACATTTTTGATAAAACGATGTTCCAAATGAAACATATCACTGTACCGGAATTGTTTTATTGTTCCAGATGTCCTGTAATAAGAGAAAACCTTTAATGAATATACGGTACAAAGACACTAACAAAACAGATTGACAATGACATCAGCTTATGGCTGATAGTTTCAAGTAAGGATCATATAGTTTACATACAAAACATAATCTTTTAAAATTCTGGTGTTTTACGGACGCGGCCAGATCTAAGAAGTGTTGGCTCCAACGGTGGGAATGATAGTAACTCGGTCTCTAGCTCTCTGCTATTATCAAGTACCACAGGTCCCGTCTCATTAGATGAAGGAATCTCCAAGTGTTGTTCTTCTGTTTCCGGAAGTGATTCTGCGACGTTATGATAATCAGTAGTGTATTCATTATCTATTCGCAGATCTACCCTTTCTGAACCCAATGGTGCTAGATGACGATTCGATACCGTTGTTTCTCGGCACTCTGGGAACCGAATGTATGAAATATATTGTTTTAAACTTTCATGGTCACTAACATTATAGTAATATAAGTTATTTGCGGGATTGCTACCATGTACCTTGTTATTGAGTTTCCGATATTTCGGCACTGTTGCAAGTGCCATGATCACGGAGTGAGTCGCTCAATAACAAGGTACGAATGTATGAAAAGTCAGGATTGCTGTGTATCAATTCAACCTCTTCTACTAATGGCTGATATTTATTTTTACGATTAAATTTCTTCATCAAGACTTGTCCCGAATTTGTAAGCCACGATGGAACAGAAGTGCCGTTAGTAGATCTTCGCGGGTGTCTAAACATTCTTTCATGTGGAGTGCAATTTATGGCTGTACAAAGTAATGATCGAATTGAATGTAAGGCTTGTGGTAATACTTGCTCCCAATTTTCTACCGAAAGATTCTTCGTCTTCAGCGCCAAAAGAATCGTTCTCCAAAGAGTAGAATTCAATTTTTCTACTTGACCGTTACCTTGAGGGTTATAAGCTGTAGTTCTGCTAGTGATATTACCTCGCAAAAGTAAAAATTCCTATACTTCGGCAGAAAGAAATGCTGTACCGCGATCTGAATGAATGTAAGTAGGCATACCGAATATCATAAACAAGTTGTTAAGGTGTTTAATCACTGTTTTCGAGCTTACATCTGAGCATTGGAAAGCAAACGGGAAAATTCTTGTTATTATTCTTTGTTGGAACTGGGCTTTAAAATCTATAATAAGGCATTCAAAAGCAGCCGTCGCTTTAACAAGTTTTCTCTGGTCACCAAAGGTATTTCGGAAGAATCTAGGTTTTACTTCAGAGCAGGTTCGACAAGATTTTGTCATTGTTCTGACTTCTTCAATGGAATAGGGACGGTTTTTAGAGCGAACCCAGTGAAACATTCTCGTTACCCCTGGATGGCAAAGAGCCTCATGCAGCGAGAAAAGTTTTGCAGTACGTGTTTCTATAGTGGCACAAACTCGGGATAGTGCATCAGCAGCATAGTTCTCTTTCCCCCGATCTGTATATAATATCGTATTTGAAAGCAGCAAGTTCCAGTCGCCATCTCTGAATCTTTTCATTCTTTATCTTACTTGAATGTTTCATATTTAACATAAAAGAAACCGAGCGTTGGTCAGTTACCAACTTAAAGTGTCTACCAATAAGGAAATGTCTCCATTTCTTCAATGATTTCACAATGGCGTACGCTTCTTTTTCAATGGCGGAATGGTTTTGTTTTGGTCTAGAACTTTGCGTAAGTACTGCTGCAATAGAATGATCGGAAGCGTCAGTTTTGACTGTAAAAGGTATATTTACATCAATTGCATGTATAGAAGACTTTGCGATATAATTTTTCAGGCCTTCGAGACATTTAATTTGCTCGCTTGAGAGCGGAAAAGTTGTCGTATTAGCGAGTGAGTGGATCCGTTCAGAAATGTTTGGAATCCACTTAGAATAATGTACGAACATGCCGAGTGTCTTTCTTAAGGTCGGTAAATCGTTTGGTGGAGGTAAATTTATCAGTGGCTTGAGTCACTCGAAACACCATTTGTTACTCCAAAAGGAATACTCCTGAACTGGTACAAATTTCCCACCGCTTCAGAAGCGGTAAATTTCCTTTCTTCGGGTAGTATAGGTACTTGATGGTACGCGCTTTTCAGGTCTATTAGGCTGAAAAATGTATTCTTTGCCACTTTCGAAACTAAGTCCTCAATGTTTGGAAAAGGGTACGCGTGGAGTTCTGTGTAACGATTAGTTGTCTGAGAGTAATCATTCACAAGGCGTTTTCTATAAGTTTCGCTTTATGTTATTAGAACTTGGGCCCTACACGGTGATTTACGACTTCAATCACGCCCTCTGCTATAAGATTTCTCATCTCTTCTTTAATAAACACACTATTCTCTTTACTGTGCCTTCGAGAGTTAATGGCAATAGGTTTGCAGTTGGGAGATACATTCACAAGCAGCGGTATAGCTGGTACTGATGCTTCAGCTACGTTGCCTACTTGAAGTGGATGTTTTGGCCCACCGAAAGAGAACTCTAGCCATGAATGTTCTTCGAGGACGTCATGGCCGATAATTATGTCAACACAAAGAGTTTTCACGATAAGAAGATTCACATTATCATATCTATGATTTCCGATTTTCAGGGTTTGCAAAGTTTGACCTTCTACAAGTAAAGTATGATTAAGAGAGGCCATAGAAATAGTCTGATTGCAGGGTTCCTTTTTAACCCACATAGTCTTGCAAAACTGTCATTTAAAAAACTGATGGAACTGCCGGTGTCGAGAAGTGCTTCTGCTCTTATTCCTCGAATATAAGCGGCGGAAAGATCTTCAGTACCTACTACCACAGAATTTGTAGGTTTAGAAGAGCTTTTGCAAACAGTGGCAAAGTACTCCTTCTTATTGCAGAGCTGACAAGTCTTTTCAAATGCAGTTTCAGTTCTTACGAGAATTTATTTGTCCCCCACAAAAGAAACATTTTCGTCGTCGAGGATTATTAACAAAAGAGCAGGTCTCGTCGTGCACAGTTTGTGGTTTCGGAGAGACTAATGTTGATTCTTTTGGGGCTACAGCATTTAAAAACACAATATTGAAGCTTTGAGAGTTAATCTCTGCATTTTCTAGGGAGTTTGATCAAGTGTTAGAGTTAAGTTTTCTAAAAGCCTTTGTCTGATTTTATGCGATGATATACTGGATGTGAAAGCATCACGCACGCTATCGTTTTTGTTTGTTTCTGCATCAACAACGCAAAGTCACAATCTTTAGAAAGTAATTTCAATGCTTGTAAATATGTGTCAATACTTTCTTCAGGTCGTTTTTTCCATGTTGCTAACATACATGTGTCTAGCAGTCTAATATAGTCTAGGTTTTACATACAATTTTGGGAGTATTGTGATCGCGTCTTCGTAGTTCGTGACATCGCTTATATATGTGTAGATATTTGGTGATATATGATTTACCAAAAGCTGAAACTTTATGCTGTCCCATTTTTCTGGCGGAGGAACCGACTGTGCATCTGTTTTTGGAGCGGTCGGTTGCTGCACGGAAATGAAGCTTTCGAAAGTTTTACGACAGTGTATCCAAGCTCTCGTACCAGAGCTACCTGACGGGTCCATATCAAACCTTTCAGGGAGAAGATATTTATCCATGTTGTTTTTTTTAGCTTATTAAATTGTAATAAGAGAAAACCTTTAATAAATATAAGGTTTTAATAAGCTCAAATTAACAGTAAATTTGTTTTTTTATAATAGATACATTGACAATGACACTAACAAAACAGATTGACAATGACATCAGCCTATGGCTGATAGTTTCAAGTAAGGAGCTTACATCATGTCCCAATCTGATTATGGATACATTATTTCCACGACTAACGCAAAGTATGACGCTGATTTATTGACGCTAAACTAGAAGAACATGTTTTCAGCTCATTTAGGTAGGATCAGCTCACACAAAAAGGTGTCGCGATGTGAAACGCGACGCTATGTGAAACTCAACGCAATGCGAAACTCGATTTAGGAAGTTGAACTGCCTACCCAGATAGCAAATATGTATTTTCTGGTGATGGAAATATGAAATTCTAAGATTACGGGCACAAAAAATTTAGCAGTCAAAAGGGAAATTATTGAAACGATTTGAAATAAGTATTATTAATTTAATACAAATAAATAAACTGCATTTATTTATACTCACAAATCATCCGGGAAATACAAATTAAGTCATAATCTAAATACAGATACCTCAACTTGGCTTCTTTGGCGAACTTCCTACAGAATATTTGAACCAATCACTTGTTATAACAACAACATGTATTCAAACTTAATGAACATATTAACTTGTACTTAAATGTATATTAGTATAATATTTACAATAGTACCAAAAAGAAATATGGCACTATGAGAAATATAATTAAGACACGACGAGTAAGCCTCGTTTAATTAAGATATGGTGCTAGTTTAAATAAATTGAAAACATTTAGAATAAAAAAAAAGACATTACTTATTTTAATGTAAGGAATTTCACAATCAGCCTTCTTCAACGCGTAATTATTTTAAAGCTTGCTGTTTGAAATATTTTTGTATTCAAATTAAAATATCTAATATTATGCTGCTAATCTAAGTACAAAAAGATGCAAAGCTTAAATGCAACTTGAACAACTTAAAGCACAATAAGAATAGGTAATAATTTGCTCTTGATAATATGCTGCCTAATTACCACCTAGCGTGTAGATTTACCGTAAAATTAAAAATATATATAAATAAATTTATAGCGATGACAATTCGCAGAAAAGTTATCTGATCAAAAACAATACTTCCCGAATAATGTATTTCAATAATAAGGCACAACTCTATGTTTTGTAATTTTATACATATGTCAGATCTCCGTAAATCCTACTAGATACATATTTTTTTCAATATTGTTCTCCGTTTCAAGTTTCAATTGACAAGTTTCTAGCAGTATGTATGATTTGTATATATAATTTATTAATTAGATTTTTTATGAGATATAATAATGCTCCCAAACAGACGTAGTTTTTAATTGCAAAATATAAGATAATAATTTATTTTCCAAACAGCTAATACAAAATGAAGACATAATGATTTACCAAATATATTTGGTGAATCATTATGTCTTCATTAATATATTATAATATAATACAATGCCAGATGATAAAGTTGTTCTTTTGTTTTATTTTTTTAAAACAGATAGCCTTATAGGTACCTAATATGTCTGGATGATTTTCACGATCTTTTTCTTTGCTTTCGTATAATGATTACCCATCCAAAATGTAAAATAAAATTTTCAGAAGACAGAAAATCAAGACAAGGCTTCATGTTTTAATTTCAAGATAAAGATATTTTTCTGAATTTAATTATAAATCAAAACAAGAAATGGCAACGCCATGCATTTTGCGTTGCCATTGGCTTTTGTATTAAGTTTTTGTTGATATTCTCTTCATCTTCATAGTTTTGTGTATTTGTGTCAATAAAAATAAGCTTTAAAATAAAGATTTGACATAAAAAGTAGTCTTTTGTTTATGCGGATTAAAAAGGAGTCCCTAGATTTATTCACTCTGTCGCTCTATAAACGCGTATGCGCGGGCAGTAAAAATGGGCTATTTACGTTTGAGGCGGTCTACCTAAAGGTGTTAGACCGCGGGGGTCCTTCAGTCGGTTCGAGAACAATCCGTTTGAAGCAACCTTCTGGCAACTGCTGCAAGATGTCGCGTACGTTGTCTACCTCTAAGCGAAGTTCTTGATGCTCATCCTGGTATTGTTTCATCCACCTGCACAAATAGAGAAATTTGTTTTTATCCTTTCATTTTTTAATATGTTAAATAAAAATTTAATAAATGCGAATATTTATGTCATTTACAGACTGTCATCGATTGCCAAAAATAAGATTGACGTTCCATTCAGTATAGTATTTAAATAAAGTATTTTAAAAACACGTTAAATCTTATAATAAGTTTAATTTGTGTTTGCCTAATAAACATTTGATTACTTTGGAAACAAAGACTATAAATCACTCACCTCTGATGGTTGTTCTTCGCTTCGGAGAGTGATTTAATCTTTCCGTCAAGGTTGACTGCGCGAAGAGCCTTCTCAGCTGCATCTAAACTCTCCTCTATAAACATACAAATATTAACTTTAAACTCAATCCATTTCAAAACTTATCATTGTTTCACAGTAAGAAAGGCACTAGTAAGAATTTGAAAAAGAATCAATTAGAATTCAAATTATTCAGAGTAGAAAGGAAGACTATTCATATCTATAAAAGATGCGTAACTCCCTTGCTACAAAAAAAATATAAAAAATTTAAATGCACTCTTAATAGAAACACTTACGTAGTACATCCAGTGCAGCATCATCGAGGGTTGGCAGATTCTGGAGCTCATCCATGATGACCTTCAGGTCTTCTAAGCCCTTGGTAACTTGCTTCTCTGCTTCTCTAGCATCTGTGTTGGCTTGTCCTACCTAGAAAGCAATACCTACATGCCAATAACAGCTCAGCTAGGTTACAAAGAATTCAGAATAATGTTAAAAATTGACTTTACAAGCGCTGAGATGTAACGAGGAGAAGAAGAAGGGCCTAGACTGTGCTGGCATATTAAGAAATATTGAACTGCCATGCTTCATTTAAAGTTTTAACTAACGCTTCAGAATTGTCGAGGTTATGTAGACTTTCTCCTTTATAGTGTGTATTGTGTTTTTATTTTCATCAGAGATATCTTAGAGGGAGTAGTTAATGCTATATCTTCGAAACTTTGTTTTTAGTCAAAACCAACAAACTAAGAAACACCGGTTCCCGTCATCATACCTTCATCTTGGCATCTCGCGTGAGTTGCATATTATCTGCAGCTTCCTTTTCTAACTCTTCGATTTGCTTCGCAGTGCCTTGCACACGGGCTGCAATTATTTTTTTAATTCAAATTCACCTTATCCGATATTACCACAAACAATATTTATTTTTTGATTACAACTTACTAGACAATTTATCCGTCTCATCCCTTAATCTGACTGCGTCTGCTCTCGAAGTAGAAGCCTTCTTCCTGATCTCGTGAGCAGCCTGTAAAAAATTTAAATGCTTTTATTATGTTATCATAAAAATAAATGATATAATTGGTAACTATTTATTATAAGGGAGAAAAGAAAAAGAGAAAAAGTTTTGTTTTGTTATAATTAGACGTCACAAGTTAAAACGCACTCACAAATAAAAAATAGACAAATAGTTAATACCACAAAAATTAATTACAGCGGACATACAGTTTTTAATAAGACCAATCAAACAAATCACAAGTTTGTTGCTCTATTAAGGTGGGTATACACTGGAGCCTTTTCTCGAGGATTTCTATGTAATGAAACGTTCTTACGAATGGTACAATACAGGTAAAAGCTCAGTTCCTAAAGCTGAAGCATTTTACTGTAATGTAATGTTCGTGCGATTGCTCGACGTTCTATTCGGCGTAATTCTCACAGCGAGTGTGCATGTAGCCGTAACATTTCATTGTGCCGTGCGTTCCCTCTTTGTTGAAATGTTGGACCTCAATTCAATTCTCAAACAATTCAATATTACGCTAATACGCACGTTGGTTTGTATAATTAAGTTGTAACAAAACAGCGAACGTGCTCGATGTTTGGTTCGTGAAAGAGTAATACACTATAACATATTATAGAGAAGCTCGTTGTTCTGTTACAGGTAAATGCTCTAGTGTCTTTTTTCACATTTAGATCCTTGAATGATGGTTGTAAAACTACCCTTAACGAAGTAACAAGAACATTGTAGGTACATGACACCAAATAATAATGCCATTGATAAGTGACACTATTTTTATTTAAAAATAATACTAACAACAGTTAGTACTTTTTTAACATTATAATTACCTTATTCACTCAATCAACCAATCACTCAATATTATATACATTTAGACGCATGTGCATCATATGTAGAAATAGTCTAAAAAAAATTTAAAGACATTTAAGTATTCGTTTAGGGTCTTTTTACTTTTTTTATAGGAGTTGTAATTACTTCTGATGCTTTTTCAGCGTACTCCTTCTGCGCTTGCTGAGCAAGGTCTCTAGCTTCCTTGGCCTGGTCGCTTGCACTGGCAAGTTCTTCAGCGATGCTGTTGATACTACTTTCAGCAGCCGCCACTTTCTCCTGAATTAATGGAACCTCCTGTGCCGCTTGGCTGGCTTGTTTACGGGATTCTGTCACTTGGTCGCTAAATTCTATAAAGAAAAATCCATAATATATTTGTTACATGATCAATTATTAATTTCACTAACTATCAGCATAGTTAATGAAGAGAGAATAGGAAATTAGGTATTGAATGATATAAAATCGTAGTGAATAAAACTTGGATAAGAATCAAAATACACAAATTATACTTTCTTTACTATTTTTATTTCAAAGCTGAACAATTCGAGTCAGTCGAGTTTTTAAGTTTTTTTAATTACCGTTTTTTATTAAAAAAAATACAACTCTCATTTTGTGACTTCATAAATGTGACCTATATTTATTAAAGCAGAATAGTTCCGTAGGTGTAAGGTCATTATTGGGATAAATAATACAGAAAGTAGTTAAGTGTCATACCTTTGAGAGTTTTATAAATCTCATTAGCTTCCTTCAGTGTAGCATTGGTTAACTCCACGTCGTGTTTGGCCTGGGCATGAAGTTCGTCGAGCTTAGCCAACAAGTCATTCAGATCATCTTGCCGATCATGACCCTGATTCAGGAGCTCACGGCCTCTTGTGATGGCATTATCTAAAGTGTGCAAAGTCTCTTCGTTCTCGGAAATCATGCGGTCTAGATCAGCTGATCTGGAGCCAATCTGAGAAAAGAATAGATAAGTTTTGAACACAACTGCCGTAAACTCTTAAGGGGGCTAACCGGAGTATTTCATTTATTTCGTTTAGCATGCTTGCGATGCTGGGTCCCACTGAATCCATGATTCACAAAAAAATCATATACATATATTTCATACAAACCATACTTCATCTTAAGCTTTAATGTTCATTATACTACAATTATTTATTAAATTCAGTGGTGCTACGTTAAAAAAATAATTTTATCTAACAGGAAATAACTAAGCTAAGGAAATATCAAATTATATCGTTGTGTCATGTTAAAATTAGTGTTAATATACCAAGTCCCTCCCAAATACTTATATATAGTTTTGTTGCCACTCTCGGAGTTGTTATACAGCCGAGTTTGATTCAGTTCTTACTCTGAGAACCTTATTTGCATTTCTTGCATCTGGCATGTGCTTGCTGAGCTTACAAAAGATTTTATTTATAGAATCAAATAAAGAACTATGTATGTATATACTTACAGTTTTGTTGACTTCTTCGGCGTCGGTATGTAACTTGCTGAGCTTGATATCGGGCAGCAGCGTGGTATTGACTTCAGCGTAAAGTCCGAGAGCCTCTTCGTACACTATCTTAGCGCGATCAAGAGCTTGTTCAGCCAGTTCTGTCATGCTGTTTAGTTTGCCAGTTGCTGCATTCAATTCATTCGTCAAGATCTGAATTTCATTACTGCGGAAAGAAATTGGTAAAACTATAACGAAGCCATTTATTTAATCTATAGTAAAACTAACAAGATATTATTAAGCCATAAAATATATTTTATATTATATAACCATATGGTTAGTTACATATATTACTTGTTTATGAACGGCAAATCCACTTATTACTATATTATGCACAATATTACATACGAATTAGCAAAAAAAAAACAAGGATGTTGATGGTTGCTTAATTGTGATAGTGATATACGTAGCAGGTAAGATAGTCGTGCTTACTTAACGCTTTAATTTAACTTTAAGGCTTAAGAAGGATGGCCTTCAATGATATAACATTGTCTTTTCGTCTATAACAAAAAGATAATATACCTAGTGCTCACTCTATTTACCTAATATTGGCTTGTTTGTTGATGCCATCTTTGGCAATCTTGTTGGCCGCGAACGAGGTATTGAAAGCCTTCTCGGCAATGTCCCGAATGTTCCTGGCCTCGTTCTCCAGTTTTTCTGCGAGAAGTCGAGATTCTTTTGCCAACTTCGACATCTCCCCGGACTGCTTGCCGAACTGGTCGGATCTGTCACGAGCCTTAGCGAGAGCCACTGCACCCTCTCCTTCCAGATATTCTAAAGCACTCTAAAAAATAAAAAAATATATTTGTGTAATAAACGATACGATACTTTAATAATTATATAACACTACCGCACCTATTCCTTATCAATTTTCTTTTTTACCGATGCTTTGACTAAAAGTTTTTGGTAGATAGCCCTATGCTATAGTAATGTACGAGTATATTTCGTAATGAGTATTCAACTATATATGTTAGTTTTGAAAATTCGGTATGATATTCTAACAAAAAAAGAAAGCATCAATATTTTGACCAATAATGACCTTGTAATAGGTTCTTGCTAAAATCTGAGTTGGTGTTTTAGTTGAAGTGGATGAATTTTATAATCTAGGGGTGTCCACGCGTAGACTTATTCTACATATCTTCATAACGTATGTAGATATATAAACAATACAATGAAAGTTCTTAAAAGTAGCGTAACGTTTGGTATCGCTTTGTGAGTAGGTATAAAATGTGCTATAACAACGTCAAAACTCACATTGATTTCTTTCTGTGCGGCTTCTATAGTATCTTCAGCTTTGGATGCGTTCCCTTTACTTCTCTCCACTGCTTCATTGCCTTCGTAACTTTCAACTTCAATTTTAAGCAGCATATTCCTGTAAAAATATGATATTAAACTACCTATTTGAAAAGTATCAACTTTGTATTTATTGTGATTTGTATTTATTATGACTTTCTTATTGGCAGAGCAGTGCCATGACCTGACTTAAAATTTTTCTTTGCAGTGAAGTGCTTCTTGGATTTTTTTATTTATAGTAATTTCTTATCATGAACTTTGAAAATAGAAGTACATTTCTTGTTTTAGTGAATTTTAAAAACTTCTTTGTAGGACTTTGTACCTATTCATAATGGATGAGAGAACTAAAATCATAGGAACACTTAAAAAATAAAATAATTATAAAATAGTATGTACCTACTACCAGTAAAAAATCTCTTTATAGGTCATAGAAAAATTGAATAGAAATGGCGCAAATTCATTATGCCCTCACCGCAGTCTTAAATTTTTTATAGCATCATCACTTATTTTTTGAACTGTTTGGTTATTCTTTAATAAATTTGAAGTGCTAATTCCATTAAAAATTTAACATCAAATAACATACTTGCCACCTTTAGATAATTTTATGCCCCGAAGATATTGCAATGTAAGTGATAATAATAAATAATAATAATAATAAATATTTCCTACATTCACACCAATTAACCTAGCACAAAGTAAGCACTTTTAAGGCTTGTGTTATGGATACTAGGGTAACGGATAGACATACATATATCATACATAAATAAGTAATATTCATAGAAATATATACAAACATCCATGACTCAGGTACAAATGCTCGTATTCATCATACAAACATCTGCCCCTTCCGGGATTCGAACCCAGGACCGTCGGTGCGAAAGGCAGGATCGCTACCGTTGCACCAAACAGCCGTAATAAGATTAAAACCTATCACAAATGCCATTTTATATTTTATTTTCGTCGAAGTCAAGTCAAACTTAAACTGAACTTGGTTTTGCACTTAATACGAAATACTTCTAGTGTAGTATTATATAACCTGTGATTAAACGTAGTAGGTATAGGTATATTCAGGTGTACGCCTTAAAAGGTTGTTTAGGTATGTAAGCAACATATGAGTTTTTTTAATGTTAATTGTAAACAATCACTGAAAAACCTAAATCAATAAATATAACAAGGGTAAAATAAAGAACTAAAACATTAAATTTTTATCAAAAATGCTCAAATTTCTTGAATATATGCCTTCAAACGAATTAAGTGTAAGATGCAATTATGCAGGATATAATATAGTGACCGCAATAAACCAAGTCCAAGTGAAATAAAATGAACGAAATAGATTCATCTTTGCTGTGAAATTCGTAGTTTTCTCTTAAGTGAAATAAAGTATCTGCGATGTACGCGACAGTGTTCATTTGTCTTCTGGCAATAGGTAAAAGCGACACAGCGCCATCTACCGGCACAACTTAGCATTAACAAGCGACACCGTAGATGGTTCAGAATACCAGGTTGCTTTTTTTACACAAAGGAGATTTACTTAGTTTTAGGACAATGCACTGCCAGATGGTATGTGCAACATCGTAGAATAATCAGGATACCGACCGGTTACAGAGCCATTGCTTTTTTACCAGCAGTCAACTTAGACTGGTTTGTGTTGTAACAATTCACAGCTTGGTGGAGCTCGGTGCTCACTTTTAATATTGTAGAAAAGCTGTATAACTTAACCCTCTGCGATTGAAGTGGCAAAATTTTTCAATTGTACTGACGTGGCAGTCCACGAGACACAATTTCAACAGCAAATATTTAAAAAAAAGAGGCAGTTATTTTGTTTATATTTATTAGATTTTATTGATGTTAAATGAACTTTTAATAAACAAAACAATTTGTATTTTCAAAATTAAACAGTAATTATTAATAATACAATAAATACCTTGTCGTAAGATATAGTAAACCTATTTACTTACTGTTGTGGATGTTTAGGAGACACTATAAAAATATAACCATTTACTGAGGTGGTAGCATGGTAGAGTCCTTAACACTGTTGTAGTAGTCTCGTGGACACCATCCTTTCACTACGCACTCTTGCGCTCGCTAATACCACTTCTATTATATTAACTATATATCTTAAAGAAATATCAAACATACAATATGACAAATAAATAGATATCTTTCTTCTTCAAATAAATTTAATATTGAAAAATATTGTTTGTCTCAGGCGGTAAAATGAACCAGTATAAAAGCCAATAATATAGTGTTTAGTGCAAAGAAATTTTCATAATATCACTCTTTCTTTTCAAATCAAGAAAGTTCAAAAAAAATTACAATCACAGTAATAAAAAATAATAATACAGCTTTATTTAAAAATAATAATACAACATTATTCAATACTAAAACAGTCGATTTTTAACAGTAGTAAACAATCACAATTAAAAAAATAATCAATAATTTAATGTAGTAATTTAACGTAAAAAAGTAATTAAATAATTGAATTTGATAATTTGTGATTAATAAATTAAGTAAGTACAAATCAATACAAGTGATTAAAAAACTTAATTTTGTATGGACCTTCATTTCCTCCAAGGACTTTAATTTCTTTTTATCTTTGGCTGTGGTTAGCCAATTTTGACCAGCTATTGTCACTGTTTCGTTTGCCCACCTGAGTTTTGCCCGGCCTCTCTCTGCATTGTTCATTGTGGTCCGGACCAATTTATTGTTCTGCGAGTCACACGGTCATCGGTGTCATAGGTGTACCACGTGGCCTCCATTTTCTTTGTACACGTTAAGGCGTCGGTTATTTTAGTTTTCATTCTTATGTTAACGTTCTTGACTTTGTCTTTTAGTTTGATTCCATTTCATTCCCAGTAGGTTTCGTTCCATTTTTCTTTGAGTTGTTTGCAGTATATTTCAAGTTTTGGAATCAAAGTTCCAGGTTTGGCAGCCGTACGTTAAACATCAGAGTATTTCTAAGTCCATAACTATTTTCTCAAAGCGTAGCGGGAGCTGAGATTTTAAATAAATCTTTGTGGGACTAGTATTTCTTCCACGTGGCTGCTACTCTTCGGTTTACTTATTCTATGTTTCTATCTTTGCTGAATGAGATCTGTTTACCCCAGGTAGATATAGTTTTCTACCAATTCAAGTGCGTTATTATTTAACAATATGGGTGGCTTATGGTGATTTGTTAAAACTATTGTTTTATCTAGGTTTATTTCTAGACCTACCCTTATACTAGCTTGATGTGTCTTTTAACATGTCGATAAGTTGTTGAGGGGTTTCCGAGAATAAGATGATATCGTCAGCGAACCTAAGGTGGCTCAGATATTTTCCATTAACGTTGGTACCTTGCTTAGACCATGGTAAGTTCACCATTATATATTGCAGGACGGCTATGAACAGTTTTGGGGATAGCGGGTCGCCCTGTCTCATACTCTATTTATATTGATTTTTGCGCCTGTTCTTTCTAGCTTGACTCTATTTGTGCTGTTGCCATAAACGTTTTTCCGGATATTTTTATATTTTGCTATTATAGATTGTATTTTCAATGCTTCCCAGATGCTGTTTTGTAAAAGAGAGTCAAAAGCTTTATTGTAGTATAAATGCAACATATAACGGTCTACGGAATTCCATACATGTCTCTATTACCTGATCGCCTACTTGGATGTGATCTACTGTACTAAATCCACCTATAAATCCAGCATGCTCTATTGGCAGGAATTTGTCGATATCTGTGGATATTCTTTCAATTAGGCTAGTAGGTAGTGGACTTATTGGGCGATAGTTCCCTATATCCTCCGGTTTGCCTTTTTTATATAGTAAGATTTTATTCCATAACAGAGCAATCAATGTCAGTAGTAGAGACTTGGCGACTTTAATACATTCGTTTGTGATTCCATCCTGACCCGGGCTTTTTCTGACTTAAGCTTCTCTATTTGTTTCAGAATTTCAGGTAAAATCTTCGGTTGGAAGGGTACACTTGCAGACGTAGTCAATTGTTTTATAACTATCTATGACTTTCTGAGTCCGGTTGGCTATAGAGTTCTGCGTAAAAGGACGTGGCTATATCTATGTTCTCCCTGCGTGGGCGACATTTAGTAGAGCCTGATTGAAGCGAAGGAACCCATGTCTTTAACCTGCAGAATTTATTATATCCTTTTTTGGCTGATCTAGACTTTTCATGGTGGTTCTGTAAAATGTTCAATCTATAGGTATCAAAGCATCTTTTTATTTCTTTGTTTGTAATTTTGTAAAGGTTCTGCAAGTTTACTTTGTGAGTCTTGTTCAATTTTGGTTTCTTTTGTAAATTATTTTTATCTTTCATGACCTTTTTTTCTTCTTCTGACAAGGTCTGAATTTTTTTCTTTCTTTTGACATTTTTAACACTTTTTAGGCTTCCATATATAGCATGCATTGTTTTTTGAGAATATATACCAGCATTGTAATGTTCGTGTGTTGACACAAGTTCAGGTATGTAATTATTAATATTTTTTAAGTATATTTCCAAATTTTTCGACGTTTTCAGCACAGTTCGAATATTAGAAAAGTTTGTTCTGCTCTTTTTACTTGATTTCAGATGGATTGTAGCTCGAAGCCTTCTATGATCCGATCCAAAAGTTTCGGGTTTAGCGGTAAATAAGTGGTAATAGTTTTTGACACTTAGAATAATTTTGATGAACAATGTGAAATGGGTAAAGCTTGAATTAATTGATACTTTAAGATAAAATAGTAAAAATATTTTTTTTCGGCTTTGGATTTAGCATCAAATGATTGGTAATAGATTGGGGTCGCGAAGAAAAAAACTTAAAAAAAATACAGACTTATTATAAATGGTAGATGCTTAAGTATTGTTTCCGTTGTTACTAGTGCTAGCAAAACATACATACTTTTATTGGTGGCATTTTAATTCGTACAAGAACAATCACGCTTAACTATCACGTTCCGGTAATGCTTTTAGGAATAAGGCTTTAGGCTCCTTTTGCTGCGTGATAACTACATATAAGTTTCAGGAGCAAAGCATAAAAGCTGCTGATGTCAATCATAGGTCTGCTTTTGCTACGGCCAACTGAAACTTGCGTGTGAGTAAGCTAACATCAATGTAAATATTCATATTAGCCCCAGCAGGAAAATAACTTAAAATCGTCTGTTAAAATATTCTTTAATTGTTGCAATTAGAATCAATTGCAATTTTTATTTAAGCTTTATTAATTTTTCGATTTGTCAAAGAGGGTTAGTAACGTCAAAACTTACCAGCTGGTATTATAATAATACGAAACCAATTTCAGGCTTTATTCCGCTTTATAAGTATTTAGTTACATGTTTTATGAAATAATCCTTATTACATAATTATACGTAAATTTACCGTGTAATTCCTTTTTGATATTATTCTTAAATAACGTTTTGAACAAAAATAAGGTGTTTTTTTTTAAATTTTGTAACAAACATAATTTAATTTAACCTTCTTTTTATCCCAATATTTTTTTCTTTTTTTATTGCAGAAAGTTGGCAAACAAGCAACTGCCCACCTGATGGTAAGTGGTAACAGTCACCTATAATACATGTGGCTCTTGTGAGATTCGCAGCAAAACTGCAACCCCCACAAGAAACACACAGTGTACGTTGCCAACTTGTGACACAAGATGTAAAGTCACTGTACCCGGTAATTTCACTGCCATATCTTACCCTTCAAACTGGAACACAGCAATGCAAGCACTGCTGCTTTGCGGCAGAAATAGGTAAGACGGAGGTACCTAAGCAGACGACCCTGGTACAGAGTCTCCCTCCAGTAAATATTATGAACTGTAGAGCATTTCGCGAAGAAAAGGAATATTCAATATTAAGGTAATTAATTGCGCCTTAAACGCAAGCCTTTATCACTTAATTGATTGAGATATATGTATATCATTTGTATAATATCCGGTATAGGTTTGATAAAAAATTCTTTATTATAACGTAATAATAATAAGTTTCAACAATTATTCTAAATTTACTTATTAGCGCATAGTAGTACCTATTAGAAAATTTAAAGTATTTTTGTCTAAGGGATTTTGGGTGGACTCAAGACACACACATAACACAGTTTTAAAACAACAATTTCTGTAAGGTCAGCTAGTTCTGTTCACTATTTTAGCTTTCAATGTTATTAACAAGTATCTATATATTGGTCGAAATATCTATAACTATCATTTGTTTGATTGGTAGAACAATATCATCTTATATCATATCAGATAAATAATAAGTATTTGTACCCACGTATTCATAGAACATGGGATGATTCAGATAGCCCCTTCCAGACAGACAGTAATGGGCCGATGCAAAATATCAAATTACAAATCCCTATTTATTTTCCTTAATTCGATATAAAAGAAGTACGATAATTCTAGAACCGATAGAACCTTGATGAATTCTAAGAATCGAGTGCTCTGTTGAGAATCATTATGGTGCCTAACCGTAAATCCTAGGAGGGAATATTCGATCAACATAAAATTTTGGGCGAACAAGCAATGTTTATCGTAGCCGTAAGCGTAATTTAAGAATAAGAAATGAAATCCCATAATTTTTATCACTAATCGAGGCAAATTAATTTTCTGGATACTCTACTGCTTCAAAAATAAGAACTTTGTGCACGCATGCGTGACAAGCTCCGTTTTGAAGCGGCCACCGTCAACTCGCTTGCCGCGAGCGTCAGTGGCTATGAGGCTATGGACCGACACGGTTTCATAGTTTCATATCCACTATCTAAAAATAATAATTGTCCCTTATAATGTAAGGATTATTATTATTTTTTTTTTTTTTTAAAACATTTTTATTTAAAAGTGTTCTTCTAGTTAGAAAGTGTTTAGTGAAGTTTAAAGTTTTGCAAAAGAATGTGGCTTTTTTTTTTCGGGTATAAAATATAAACCTTGTTTTAATAACATGAGATCGTGTAGACTTATCCTTAAAACATTTATGATTAGTTAATGAGTTAAAGAAATAAGTGTTTTAAATTATCTTCGCATTGTGACAACCTGTTTTATGAAGAGATAATGATTAAAACCTCATTGACGTATTGACCAGCTATAAAATCTGGTCTTAAATTCTCTTAGAAGGATCGCGAAATTTTGATGTAGTATAACGACGTGTGTAGGAGAAAATCAGCAATTTCATAGTCACTACCTAAAGGAGAAAAATGTTTAAGCTCACTCACTTCACGTCAGCCAGCCTGTCTGCTAATTCAGCCAAGTTGTCAGTAAGATCCATTCCAGGTCCACCGCCTAACTGCGCTTGAGCATCTTGTATTAACTGCTCTATCTCTCCTCGCACACGCTGCAGTTCGTTGTCAAAATCAGCATTCTTAACCACAGTCGGTGCCTTCGAAATTTTGGCGAGTATCTGTATGAGAAATATTTAATCAAAATGGCAGAACACTATTTACCTTTATTTTGCTTTTATAGTTCAGTATGGTTATACCTACTGTTAGTTGTCAGAAGATATAAAATTTTGCATGCAGCCAAAATCCATAAACAGCATTACATTTATCTATGCACATTATTGAAGATGACATTTCCCTTGAGCATTGACAATTTCCCACCTTATTATTCATAAAAAAAAACAAACGCTTAATCAACTAATTCTAGTTAAAAATATGTTTCGTCATTTTCATTATAATAATGGTGGGAGTTTGAAAGATATCGATAAAAAACCTCAAATAAGTTTATTAAACGCTCCGAGATTTTAAATATTTTTTTAAATTTAAATCTTAATTTCAAGTAGACTGAGGTAAAGAATATTTCTTTAGTATTCTCTAACAACTTTAAAGGCGGTATTTACTCGCAAGCTTTGTTTTCTAGTACGTATTACGTCGTAAGATATTTCGTCAGTAAAACTACTGCGTAAAAAGTGTGGGCATACCAACACCAGAGCACTGTACTGCACTCGGAACTCTTATAGTTGACACATCTATAGCTAGCAAAAGGACAAATTGTGCTATGATGTATGATTTGATTTTTGCAGTCGGTTAAACTATTCTTGCCTGGCTGTAACCATTTGCAGATTTTTACCTGTTTAAAACCTGCTATTTATCGTGTCTTCTTAATCCTTGCCATATTTACGTCCTCACGTGGTATCTCGGTCATATTGTAACCTAAGTTTCGGTACTCACATCGTCCAGTTCGCGCAATTCGCGACGGTGTTCATTAACGGCATCCAGCACCAGGTTGTAGCAGGGTGGGCAGTCCTCACAGCCTTGACCATCCGCGCGCCTTCGTTTGTTCTCCATACACCTGGATGGATACTCTTACATTGGTATGGACTTTTGCGCAAAGTACTTTTCTAATAAACTCTATGTCGAGTAACACAGCATGAATCTGAGGATAGCGGTGTGGGTTTCACAATAAACTAACCTAAATTGTAAACCTTTACAAAATGTCTTATTATGTAAACTTCCTTTTGTTCTTAATAAAATAAAAATAAATAAAAATCAGCTATTTTAATTAAATTGAAGCTTTCTGGAGAGATAGCAGATCATCATAACGTTCAGGAAATGGTAAATCAAGGCAAACCGCGACCTGGTACCGATTCTACGTCTGAAACGTGAAAGGGGTCACTTACAGTTTTCTTGGTGTGATGGCGTGGCACACAAAGACCAATAGCGGATGTGTTTACCCAACAACAGCAGGTAATTTAATAAATTTAACATAGTAATTTGTCTCTCCGCTGTTGTTGAGCAAAGAAAAACAATTTCATTGCGGAACAGAGACTGTAAAGGCAAATGGGATAAAATGCAGATATTAAAGCTTGGTCCTCTAACCAAGCTCTGAAGAATCTAACTGCACTAGACAAATGGATAAGGAAGTAGTACATGTCAGAACTGACATGATTTGCCTGGAGTAGTATAAGATTCCGAACTGAACTTCAAAACAATGAAAAAGTTGTGAAATTAGAACAAGTAGATGAGACATAAAACTACCTTTAGAACGAACGAAGGCTGATCAATGTTCTTGCGGTGGTAAGAAACCGTAAGGAGTGGTGTTGCCGCAACTAGTTCCACACGAAATAATTTAGAGCCCAATGGGACAGATTAACGCTGAATTATGGAGTTTCTCCAGGATTTGTCCTGGTTGGCCGGATTAAACTAGAATTTAATAAAATGAAACATCCTATTATAGTATCAGAGCTAGTGATCGACAGACACAAATATATAAAACAGGAAGGAATGCTTTACCCCTCATAAAATTATAAATACGTTATTAACTTTGCCTGTGTCCCTTTTAGCGTCGAAACAGACGAACTGATTTTGATAAAACTTGGTATAAAGATTCATTGAGCCCTAGGTGAGCATATAGTTGTTAATAACAAAATAAAAGATATTAACTTGTCACATCGTCGTCCCTCAACATTCTCCTGGCAGGAACACTGCCCGACCACATCGCACTGGTAGTTGGTAGAGCCCCACTCATCGCAGTCGCAGTCGAGGCAGCCCGTCCCAGAGAACCCGTAGTGGTATGCCCGACAGTGGTCGCAATGTTTGCTAAACAAACGTAAAAATAATTATAAAAAATAGTGATCGCCCAGAAATAGATATTTATAGATTGTTCATTTAATTAAAGGTAGGAAAAAGAAACCGATTCCATATTTTTAAATGTAACATCGTCAATAGATCTTTTTATTTAGATTTAAATACTACACCGAAAACAATAAAGAATTTATAAGATAAAACGTATCAATTTCCCCAATGATAATACAAATTCAAGTAATCCTTCTTTACGCACGCTTGACTTGAGGAGTGACCTGATGAATGCAGTTTAAAACACTTTTTTACGGATTTTTGCGCATGTTTTATTTTATTTTATATTTAATCGTGACGTTTCGACTCCTTTACAGGAGTCATCCTGTGATCACGGCTCCTGTAAAGGAGTCGAAACGTCAGGATTAAATATAAAATAAAATAAAACATGCGCAAAAATCCGTAAAAAAGTGTTTTATTCTGATGTGTAATGTGCGCGGAAGTGTAAGAACTAAAAATGCAGTTTAAGGTTAATATTAACACCAGAAAATGTTAAATTAAATGCAGAGACTGTCATAAACGATTTACTATCAAACAAATCGAGAGAAAAATATCGAAAAGCCTATGATAATTTAACTACGTGGAAAATGAAAAAGAAACAAAGTAATTTTCATAAACTGTATTTTTATCATATTTTCAACATTTGGCGTATCTAATATTAATACAAATTTGTAATTTGGTTGTGTAAATATAAATATACTTGATTACTAAAAGTATTTATTTTCTTATAGAGAGGGATGAAAAGCAGAGTGTGCCACACGGTACCAAAATTATTTAACCCCGAGCGTCTACTTTGAATCCCTCGCAACGCTTGGGATTCTATTCTAGAATTGAAACAATCGCTCTCGCCTTTAATAAATTATTTTGGTCCCTTGAGACAAACTGTAGCAGATAAATGCTAATGCTAAATAACGAAATTAAAATAAGTTTTATTTGTTTCCCATATTATTGATTACACAACGTTTGTACAAATACAAATCATGTCCGAGAAATCAAACGAGATTGTGTAAAATACCTTTGTTATGAAAAACTTTCAAATAATATTGCTATAAAAAATTATATCATCTATCATAAGTTTGTTAAAGACATTATATAAAAAACGTGCGGGAATACCAAATTTTCCAATCAACGTGCAAGAGTTTTTACATATCAAAAAAATTAAACAAATGATGTCTCTGAGGAAAATATAAATTATGCTGAAATAGCTTTTAGTGATGTAAATTTTGCATGCTTACCCATCGATACCAGGCTTGCAGTAGCACTGGCCAGTGTATGGGTTACAGGTGGCATTGTACGAGCCCTCCGAGTTGCACTCGCATGGTATACAGCCTTCCCCTGAGTCAATGTTGTAATACCCATCCTATAGAACAACATGTTGTAATGAAACTCCGAATTGCAGAAAATCTCTTAATTTTAATAGGTAATTAACAACAATAATGAAAAATTATGGGTAGTCGATGTAGACTACTTTTTTCGAAATACTTTGAAAAAGTTTAGTGAAAAAAAGAGGATTTCAAATAATTTAGGCGTGAGACAACTAACTATTAGCAAGATAGTGGTAAAAAAAAACAATAATTGATATTGTTGTTGTAAAACGCCTTGGCGCAAACATATAGAAAGACGCGGCTTCCACACATTTGAATTTAATTTGAAGTCATTTTTGATATATTACTTGATTCTGTTTTCATATATAGAAAATCTATTAATCTTCTGATGCTTCTTACTGATAACTACATAATTTATAAATTTATCTTTCTTTTCACAAACAAAGAGTACTGGCACACGGAAGGAAATTTTTAGTTATCTTTGTTTAGTTACGCTAAAGAAGTATAACTTCTTACGTGCGTACATAAGTACACACAACGGATTTTTTTTTTTCTATCTGTTGGTTCACTAAAATTCGACCACAATGATGGCCGCATTGATGCACAGAACCGAAACAGGTTCTGTGTATATTATGTATTATAATTTTTGTACCTATAGTAAGCTCGCGAACTACGATAATGAGATGAAATTAAAAGCGTGGAATTTGTTAAAACTCGTAAGCTGGTTTAGGTATTGCATATTAATATGTACGTGGTTTGCCAAGTTCAATTCTACGATAAAATACATCCTTTACGTTTATAATTCTTGAGAATTTAGGTGACGCATTAATTTCGGTATTGGGTTTGTGTGTGTGGTTACCCTTAATATGTACCTCACACTTGTCACAGTTCCTGCCGATTACGTGTGGGCGACAGGAACAATGGCCAGTAAGTCCGTCACACAGTGGCGGTCCTTCAGGGCTTTCTATCGTGCCTGCCTCGTGGCATTCACAAGGCTTGCAGTCACCTTTCTTTTTCTGATCAAGCGCGTCTCCGAAAAACCCTATAAAAAAACATACGATTATACAACAACAACGTAAAATGGTCATATAGTATCTCCTTAACCTTGGTGGCAGCACCAGTATTTCAAATTTAATTCGATTTGTATAAAACCTTAAAGAAAGTTCTCGACTTTTACCTAATTTCATTCCAATGTGTAAGAAAGGAAAGAGAAGTTTAGCATCATGAATCAGCTTATTTTTTTCAGTATTGCTTACGTCAATAGGAAAAAGCTAAGTTTTCCGTTCTTATTATCACTCTACAGTCAAGATCCCTTTTTACGTAAAATTTACAGATTTGTCATAATTTATGAACTTAAATAATGACATTTATTTCGATAATTAATAATTATTAATTGAAATTCTTGCTACGAATACTGAAAACCACGACCTTAGACAAGATAGATAATTAAAATAATTAAATCAAGGTTATAACTTAATAACAATATTTTAGGTACCCTTGAACAGAATTAATGTTTAAGGACCCCGGATGCAAAAGAGCTGATTATATATAAAAATAATCTATTCGCTCTCGCCTTTAACATACAAATAACTGGGTCGTAGTACGTTACTGTGTATTTGTGTACCTACCTACACATTCGATCGTTGATACAAGATGGCTCTTAAAAACGGGTTTGTGAGTTACTTTAAAATAATGATAATATTGTTTATTAAATGTTACTACGCTTATTAGAGGTACATAATTATTAAAATTAAAAATCATTATCATTTAAACAACAAAAATTCGATCATAACTGCTATAGTTGTATGGAGATTAGACCTTATGATATAGAACTCACCACTCAAACACTTGTCGCAATGTTCCCCCGCAGTATTGTAGATACACTTTAAACACTCTCCGGTAGTTCTGTCGCAATTGCCGACGGCATTAGGGTCGACATTGCCGTTGCATTGGCACTCAGTACACTCGGACGGATCACCCACTTTACCGGTTGGGTCGCCGAAATGGCCGTCGGCACACACCTCACATCTGGGGCCTGGTAAAGTATTTCATCAAGACTTAATGTTAGACTAAAATCAGAAACAATAGGGTAGCCTGGTCTATGAGTACGCATCCGATAAGAGTACGCAAACCGTTTCACCGTGAAGTTGGTTGCGATACGCAGCTAACTTCAGTGTTATTATCAAGTGCAAGCTAGTAACAAGTGCTGTGCGAAAAAATAAACAAAAACTAATGAAAACACAAAAATTACGTAAGTATAAAGATTTTTTCTAATATTCTTAAATATTTTTAACATTTTGGAATTATTTTCACTACAACAAAGCTATTAGTTTGTAAAAATGACTGATGTAGGTAAATTACCTAGGCATTATTCTCGGGATCGGAGCGAAAATATTTCTGGTCAACACGAATAGATGGTGTACCTCATCGCTCGAACAAGAATTAGGCAATGCGTGTAAGAGTGCGCAATGGCATGTTGTGTAAGAGTACGTGCGTACTCTTACACGGATTTGTGATAAACTGTTTTCTTTTTGTGATTCTGTTTTATTCTCATCTATTAACAGGATGTCTAGACGTCAAAGAACTACCTACTGAAAGAAATCTGTGTACTTTGAAACAATGGCGGGATGCAAAAGCACGTGTCGAGGCAGGCGAAAGTAAAAGAAGTGTAGCAAAATCCTTGGGTATGCATGAAGCTACACTACGTATAAGACTGAAAAGAACATCTCCAGCAAAAAGTTTGGGTAGGTATTCTCAAACCTTCTCCCCGGAAATGGAATCAGAACTGTGCGAGCAAATAAAAAAGGTAGATAATATGTTTTATGGACTAAGATCATACAAAGCCGTCTAAAGACAATCCAGTGTTGTTGATACCAGACAATCATACGTCGCACTGCACTTTACACTAAAGAATGTTTGCTGTTGAATGAAAGAGCTCGTAGAGCACTTGAATGTATTCAACTTCCAGTGAACGAAACTTCTCATATGTCGCTTGCAAGTGTTGCCCCATTGCCTAAAGCTGAAGTCCTTTCAAGATCGAAAAACAGGAAAAGAGGTAAATAAGATATTTAGAGTGGATATCCTTACAAACAGACTCTCGAAGAAGCATCGACCTCCAAGCAAGTACCAAAGAAAAAACCAAAACTTCCCTTAAAACAGCCACCAAAGAAAAAAACTAAAAAACCCCTCAAACACCAGGATCGGCCGGTAACAAAAAAAAGACATGGAAATGTCCAGCTTGTGGTGAAATTTATGAAGAGCCCCCTGAGGAAAATTGGATTGGATGTGCAAAATGAAATGAGTGGCGGCACGAGGCTTGTACAAGCTATGGTGGTGAATCTGACTTCGTTTATGATCGTTGCAAATAAAAAAGTTAATAGTTTCCAGCAGTACAAGCGCTGCGTACTCTTACCAATATAAATGCGAACTCTTACACACTAGCTTGTGTAAGAGTACGCATATTCCACTTTTGTTTTTGTTTCATAATTATAGAGAATTGAGATATTTTTGTTATTTTTGTGATTAATTTATGAAAGGTTAATTATCATAAAGTACAATAAAAATTATGTTGATTTTCTTCTACTTCAAGTTTTTATTTAAGAGAACTTCAAACCTTAAGTGCGTACTCCTAGACCAGCCTACCCTAATTATATAGATACAATAAAGACAAGCTAGCAATGCCAAGTTATAGGCTCCATAAAATAAGCAACTCCTTTGCAGGTCACTGTATACGAATGTACAACACGCTGCCATGTACGAATAACATGCATGACTTGTCAGTGAATAAATTTAATTTTTTTAAAAGAAATGAATTCCTCTTTCTCTGAATCGTTTTGTAAAATACACAATTTGTAGCACATATGGCGATTTTAAAAGAGTTTAAAAATTTTAAGTTACTATTGACTATTGACCCATTTTTAAGTTACATCGGTTGGATGCAGTCATGCGGCTCAACTTACTTTACACAGATTACTGAATAGTAAAGTTACATCGAAAGTATTTGTAACTTAAGCGGTGCATCACATGGGTAATAGTATTTTTATTTCCTGTCTATAATTAAGTACGAATTTCTCATCTTTTACTAATTACAGTTTTGTTACCTACTCGTAGATATTTGTGTTACAGCGTTGCATTTTCCTTTTTTAGTAATAAAATTTTAAAATGTATCTCATATTTTTATTCAATTAGCTCCTTTTGACACAAAGAAAAACAAATGAAAAGTAGTGGGAAAAAAAAATTCCCTAATTTGTTTTTTTTTTTTGAAATGTCACCTTTTTAATTTCATGAAAACCAGCCAGATACAAATAGTACAGCCAAAGATATTTTATTACAAGTTTATACATACTATATGCAAAAAGACTTTTTCCTCGACCTTCCGTGTTCCCGTGTTACTTACCCGCATACCCCTCCGGGCAGTCGGTACAAACAATGCTGCTATCCATGAGTTGAATGCAGCCACTATCTTTGGGGCATGGGCATGGATTGCAGTCATCAGGTGTACCTGCTATGGCATTACCGTAGAAACCCTTAGCGCAGAGCTCACAGTTGCTGCCGGTCGTGTTGTGCTTGCAGATACAGAAACCTGCACAGATTAATTCAGATAAAGTATTGTATGTACTTAGTTTTTTAATAAGTTCTGGTACAGCATTTCCTCTTGCATATTGAAATGACAATAAAGACATTTTCTGATCTATCGGCTTACTCTTGAAACCAATCCCCATCGAACAATATTGGAATCATGAGGTTTAGTTTTTTTAAGTTTGCCTAATTTACAATACTAGCGCTATAATGGACAATATAATACGCAAAAACGCCCAATATGGCGCTAGTATTGCAAATTAGTCAAACTCCACCTTCAGAACCTTCATTCGACTTTGTTCATTTTTTTAAGATTTCATTTTTGTAGTACTTTTGTCAAAATAATTTAATTGTATTTTTTACAAATGTAAAAGTATTACGGTAGCTATTAATTTTAATAAGCCGGCACAAACAGACAAAGTTATAAAATATTTTTGTAAGTACTATATGAAGATACATTTTTATGCTTTTTCTAAAAATAAATAATTTTAAATTACAAAGAGACACTTCCGTTTTATTTATTTGATTAGTTTATTTTTGTTATATATATATGACAAATAAAACTCACCAGTAGCAGTGTCACAAATATGAGCATGGCCGTTACAATCGCAAGGTATGCAAGCCGAATACGGTCCTCCATTGGCCGGCTCGTGCTTGAAGCCAGGGGCACATTCTTCGCAGTAATCTCCCACATAGGCTTTTGGACAAGAACACATCTCCACCCAGTTAGCTGGAGCGAAGCCCCTCTCTCGCCCTACCTTAGCTGTCTCCAACTTGAATGTCGTTAAGTATCCAGTACCGCCTTTGTTGTAAGTGCCTCTTACTTTAATCGCGGTCAAGTTTTGAAGAATGGACATGAACTCGAAGTTGGATAGAGTCGGGGTCCAACCATAACGCGGGTCTTCGTGTAGACGGAATGTGTAGGTTTGAGACTAAAGACAAAGAGGAAAATGATCATGAATAAGTGTTGACAAAGTTATGACCTAAAAAAGTCTAATTAGAAATCTTAACATAATGTATCGACACATTTGATTAGTGTATGCCTAATTTTAACACAGGTCATTTGACAGACAGGTTCAAATTAATGTTATCTGACATTTAAATTCTTAATAAAATGATTCGCTTTAAGCCATAACATTCGCTTACGCTTCGAAAACAAACATGTAATAGCAATCGGCATGAGTAAGGTCCTCTGCCTGCGGCAGTTGATTCTTATTAAAATTTTATGTCGTTCAAGGAACCCACCTGAATGAACCAATTATAATATAATAACCAAAAATTTGTTAAAATAGTTGAAGTTTTTTGTCACATCACTGTACCTGATCTGTCGGCTCTGGGTTATTCTGGCCGTAGATGTTCATAGATATGGAACCCCTCGCTCCTTCGATGATTATATCTTGCGCTGAAGGATAACCTCGGGTTTCGCCGAGTCGGAGGGTAAACTTCAGGTCATGGTTGTAAGATGCGCGCTGATCTCCGAGAAATTGATGTGAAGCCAGGAAATACACCACTTCAGCACCGCCAGAAGTGACGGCTACAGAAATAAACATGTTATAGTGCAAGAAAAAAGCTAGGCCCAAGGCTTTATTTCACTATCTAGGAAATGCGAAACTTTCTCATAATGTTAACATTATTCTTTAATAAAGTTTTGTTTATTGCCCGAAAAAATGTTACCTAGGTGTCTGGTAGAGTAGATTAACATCAAACTTTCACACTTAATTTAATGGTGTCGTAAAGGACATAGGATACTGGAGGTAATTATCATACACCTCGTGTAGACTACATAATGGGCAACAGCGTTTTCCGAGTTACGGTGTTTTATTGGGATCTCCAACCCCCTTATTTTTGGCGGTGGTTACCATCCAGCAGTTTTCTTTCAGCTAAGATAAAAAAAAATCAAAAAGTGATTTCTGTTATTTAATTTATCTTAAAGTTGATGAAGATACCTATATTTTTGTCTTATTATTTAAAACTCCGCTTAAGAGTACAATATTATTATTTTTACTTTACTCAATGTGAACAAAGTACCTAAGTTTTTAAACATGAGTAACGCGGAGTTATTCTCAGCCTTGTACCCACACATACATGCATACAGTCGAGACTTTCAGGCACAGGGATAGGCAGAGAAATCACTACCTTTCATTTGCTACTTTACAGTGGTGGTGATGGCTGGTAAGTTGCAAGCAACCTAGTACCTTGCACGAAGTACTGATACGAAATACTACAACTCGCCATCAAAGTACGTGCTCTGCACAAGTTTTGTTTGCCGTCACCCCATCGAATCAAAACTTCGAATAAGATTGCGACAACGGTTAAAGTTCTCACCAGTAGTAGTGCTGAACATTAACTGCGCGAGTGGAATATAGGTACCTATCATTAAATGTTTAAAATACGCTCATATACGAGTAGAATGCGTGCAATGATTATATTTCTATTATCTGACGTTATTATGATTATGTTACTTACCAATATTCTGGTTGTTAGCATTGAACAGGAGTTGTGCGGGCCTCCTTTGCTCATCTACAGCTCCCCAGCGCTCGGAGTCTCTGATGAAGTGCGCGCTGAGCTCATGCGCTTGATACTTTGGTGCAGCACTGCACTGGGATGAGTGACCAAAGCAGAAGCACGGCGTGCAACCAAACTCATTGCTCACATCCAGGTTGAAGAAACCGGGTTTACACCTATCAAATAATGTGTTTGGTCAATCAGGTAGTGTAGGAGATAATCATTTAATAAAAAAATCTCACTTAATCTTAAACTACATAGAATGAGTGAGTTGGTATATCATCATGGACACGCTTGAATCTGGATACATTGTTGACCCACAGATGTGGACTTATTGTGAGGAAACAAATGTGCTTTGTAGTAAAGAGTTTATACCAATATTACCTAATTACCAAAGGTACCTAATTATTCAAATAATGTCCCATACTAAATATTATGCTGAATCGAAAAACTGCTGTTACAATTACACCCAACAGATAGAGCAAACTGCAATTACTACCAAAAAGAAGAGATACTTATTTAGAGAAATAATAAACGGAGTACCAGAATTATTTAAAATTAATCGGGGCGTCTTACTTCCATTTAATAATAAAAGATTAATTAATATTTTAACCAAGTACTTACTCCCTACACCGTTTGCCTTCAACGTTTTGTTTGCAAAGGCACACACCAGTGTCGGGGTTGCATTGCGGCGTATTTCCAAAGGAGCCATCCTCGTCGCAGCCACATGGTTTACAACCACTTGTTGTGAATTCATAGAAGTTGGGGGCACAGGAGTCACACTTGTCACCCGTCACGCCGGATTTACACTGACATCGGCCTTCAGAATTACACTGTAGGCTGCGGGAACCTAAGAAAACAGAAAAGTATGTTATATTCAATTAACCGCAGAACCTGGACATTGTTAGTTACTGCTAATTAAAATTAAATTATATTTGACGATAAGCGAGTCTCATGAATATTTTTTTAAGTTCTCCCGATAAGGAGAATAAAAATTTGCTTAAAAATATTGAAAACAATTTTTCCATATGATATCAGCCAAGTTACAGGTATGTACTCCAAGTAGCGGAAATTGCCTAATATATTTTACAAAACGCCTTTTTAAATTCATTACCTACTTATTTTGTGTTACATAAGCTAATATTTTGGAAAAAAATCTCATTTCATTATAAACCCGTATAGAATATATGCGACATTACATCTTGAGCGAAATCAAAAGAGATATTAGATGCTGTCAATAAGAATATATACATTATCATGGTAAAGCACCAGTTCATACTATGATTGTTCAGTGAAACTGAACCAATGTTCATTTTCACAGTGTTCTTATTCCAAAGTTGGACATGTTACTACATTTCTCTTACAAAAACGAAATACGCGTTAACGCGATAACCCAAAGCAGAACAATGTAGAATTGACGGACTATGTTGGTAAAGGTTAGTACTTGCTTTGACTCTATGCAAATTATGTTCATTCGGAAAAATAATAATGAATAAATTGCAGAGGTATCGGCAAAGGATGTGAATGCTTACATAACAGTTCTACATCGAATTGGGACTAGAATTATTTTTCACAACTGGTTGGAGTAGTGCTGTATCTGTAAACCAAAGTAGCAGTCACTTACCAGTAGGATTGCAATTGCAGGGCAGGCAGATACCATCAGTGCCTTGGTAATAGTTCTCCTTGCATCGCTCGCAATTAGGTCCATCGCGGTTCTCAGCGCACTCGATGCAATGGCCTCCGTGCCCGGTGCGCTCGTAAAGATCCTTATCGAAGAAACACTTGTTCGAGAACCCGTTGCAGTTGCACGCTGTAGTAACAAATACACGGTTTAGCATAGAATTTTTCAATTTGTTTTAATATACCTACTTTATCTATATCGGATCAATACGTAAGTACCTATATTGATTATTTATTATATTATACAAATCTATACTTACGCCTCTTGCGAGCTTTGTTACATCAAAATATGGTATAATTTTATCTCTTAAAATATGATAACACATGCATTTGGATTGGCATTCACTATGCTAATTAGGTAGATAAATAGATAGCTATTATGTAGATAAATAATTAAATAAATTAAAAGTAAACATGATATTCAGATAAGTAAGATTAAAGTTTACTGATAAGCTTAAGAAGATAAATGTGATGTTTTCTTTTAGATGAGATTTGACTTAAAAAAATGTAAGCAATGCATAAGCTGAGCTATAAATAATTATTCCAATGTTGTTATTTAATGTTTATCAAAAAGTAAATCGCTTCCGCACATAAAAAAATTAAAGAAACTCGCAATTTTGACTTTAAAGCACATGTTTAAGCATTCATTTGATTATGAGTCTATCAGTTCCCTAGGAATTCTGATAAATCAATTTCTGATAGCTATTTTCGTACGTTCTTTAGGCTTAATTCTTTTTTAAATAAGTGAGAAAACAGTTTTTGCTTTTTCAAATTTTTGTTAGCAAAAATCACCTCAGATCTAAATACGGAATACAACCCGGTTGCATACAAATGTCATACCTCCACCACCTATTATTTCAAAAATCGCTTTAACGTGCAAATAAAAATATGCTTGTAGCAGGAAATTAATTTTATTTAAATTTTAAGTAACAACCGAAAAAAATATTCTCATATGTCATCCCAGTCTTCAATTAATATCTGTTATAACAAGTTTTATTTAACAGTATTGTTCATTACCAGCTAAAGCTAACGGGCTTCAGCTCAACTCAGGACTTGAAAATGAGAATCACGGCAGCACAGTCACTTTAAGAAAAGAATTCCATAACTTGCGATGGGTTTTTAACACTTTTATTCAATAAAAATACAATTGTGGTGTCAAGTGTCAACAAATATATATTTTTTTCTCTCAAAAAAATATATATAAGTATATGTATGTATATACAACCTCTAAAATTTCAGATACAGCAAAGATAATTACCACCGGTTCTGTGATAAATTGCGCACAATAAATGTTAATACGATCACAAATTTACTATATTATATTGAAATAAAATTTTCGCACGGCAAATTAAAGCTAACCCAATCATATTATAAACATTGTTCTGTACAAAAGCTGTGCTACGCAAGAATTAAAAAATATGAGTAACATACTAGTATACTATAAATACTACAGTTTTAGTCAATAGACTGCAAAGCGATGATTATTCATATTTTATTCAAGTTATTTATTAGTATAGCTACACTACGGCATATTACGTGCTCTAGCTTATAGTTGTATATGGTACACAGCTGTGTACCATATACCTTCTGTACACCACAAAAAAGCAGCAGCATTATTCGAAATGTGGTCTTTCACTGCGATTACCAGCCCGCCAGCCAAGCGAGGACATTATGGCAGAAGCCCATTTTATTTATGGGCCTCCGTATAGCACGATTTTTAGCTGAGATGTATTTTAATATTTACAGTAAATGAACACAATTTGTTTACTTTGAACATAATACAGCCTCTGTGACTTAAACATATATTTATATAAGATATAATTTATAGCCAAGAGAATAGAGTCAGGTTATGTCGGTGCATAAAAAATATGAGCCATGTCTGCTTCGTCACAGTCATTTCTGTCATTATAGTGGGACTTCCTTATAACTTCTCTATGCTTCTTGAGATCGAATAAAAAAGTCAGTTGTTATTGTCAGACAAGATAGCAGTACAAACTTTGTTAAGATAGTATCAAACCTTTGCATTCGTGCACGTTGGTAGGCGAAGCTCGACCCCATGGTGCGTCATTATAGAAGTCAAGACACTTCTCGCAATCACGCCCGGCTGTGTTGTGCTCGCACCTAAATTTGAGAAACGCGAGCAATAAAGATAATCAGTAAAATTTTATTTTTTACATTTTTAAACTTAAGTTTTAAAACCCAAATTTAACAAATCTAGCAACATAATACCTGCAAGCTCTACTGCGAGTGCCGTCGGGTAGCATATGTGTATCGCATACTGATGCATGCCCGTTGCACTTGCAGCGGGCACCGACGCCGACGTCCGCGATCGCGTACCAATACGATTGTAGCACCTGGACGTCGCCGAATATCTCGTCACCGAACGTATTCAACCGGTCCAACGATATCCGTAGGTCTGTCGCCGTCACCCATTCCTGGGAAACAAAATATTAGGATTTTGTTACACGAGTCATGTACTACGCTCCTAAGCGCGTTTTTAAAAGTCAATGGCAAATGTAATCAAGCTTAGTAGAATACACTGATAACGAAGTGTGTACGTGTCAGATGACGTACTACAGCGCTCGCAATGGATTCCAAATGCCTAGTACTATATTTTTGAGTGATGCTTGTTAATAGGTAGCGATCCTACCTTCTGCACCGAAGGTCCCGTGCTCCAATTCCAGTAAAAGCATAAGTTTGTTTGATAAGCAGAAGCAAACAAGCAACATAACTCGGTAACAAATGAGTTATGGTTGTCTACATACTTATTTATGTATTCTATAAGTTATTTGGTGCTCAAGTTCTGTTTATTATCGGATTAAATATTTGCTACGACTAAGTAATTAAGTAATACTACTCTGTAATTTATTATTATTAATACGTAAACAGCACGATGAGGACGATTCTCATCACCGTCAAGCCCAGACTGAAATAAGATGCTATCCAGTATGATATCCGCATTATTTCAGTTAATATGACTACAAAGTTACTGTTTTGTTAAATATTTCTAGATGAATAACTTTTCATATTTAGTTTTTACCAACGCGTTGTCCACTCATTAAAATAAAGCAGTTTTAATGGATCACTAAATATAATTATTTTTAATTTCAATTGCTTTCCTAGAGCTGTGTTCACAGGAAGAACAAGGCAACGGTCGCCACTAGTGCGCTATTGACGCAGATTAGTGATCTTTTTTTTACTATTATGTTAAGTAACATTTTTTTTCTAAAAGGCAGTGGTGCTATCTACTGGCTTTTCCAAATTATTATGAATTTTAAAATTTCCATAACAACAAGAACACGTGAGTGGCAGTTTATTTACAGACAATTACCATTATTAATTACCTCGAAATATTGCTCATACCACTGTACGATCATATTAATCTGTTCTTTTATTTTTTGTAATAGACAAAAACTTTAAATATTCAAACCTGTAATTCAGGGCTACTATCGAAGGCATAGGCAGAAGGTCTTCCCTCGAGTGTGGAGAAAAGCACATTGCCACCCGATAGAGGTGCTATGTCTGAATACTCGCTGGTGCAGAGAGCGCGAGTCTCAGCGCCTAGCTCTGCGCCCTTCTGCTCTTGGACGCCATACGTGTCGCGGCACGAAGCACTGTTTGGAATAATTCATGGTCACGATTGCCAGTCTTTACACGATCCCAATAAAATATAGACCTTCCAAACTATTGTAGGTACCATACTGTAGAGAGAACAAACATTTCGGCTTGGAACCTATCCGATTCTCATATGGTAGTGGACTGCCAATACCACAAGGAATAAGGGCAACTTAGCATGCCGTCCGAAGCAGGGAGAGCCTCTATATAATAACTTTTCATTCACAAGACTATTAAGTTTCTAGTCTTCACAATCGGAAAACAAAAACTGTGCAATTGAGATTTTTCGGTTAGAAGAGTAATCCTTGTCTCAATTAGAATATAATTCAGATAAGATTCAGATTTAAGGTAGACGAATCCGAGTATAAGGCGATTTATGAGATTCATAATGATCTTATGTAATGATCTATTAATAATTTGAATTTAATCAAGTGTATTAAATATGTTGTTCAATTTTTATTTTTATTGATAATAAGCACTGCTACGCTATAAATTTTCAAAACTATAAAAATAGTTGAACTGGATTTTATTTGACCTTTTTTATTTCGTACCTGAAATACTGATAGGGCTCCCAGTCCTTGTCTTCAGATGTTTTTTTATAGATGGCAAAACTTTGTGGTCTCGGCGAGTAGAACACAATTCTCACGTAAGTGATATCGTATGCTTTACCTAGTAAACAAACCAGCAATAAAAATCAACATAGGTAACTCTACACTTAAATCATTATAGAATTTTCACGAAGTTCCACCGATACCTTGGTGGAACTATTAAAATTGCTTCATTCTCTTTTCTTTTCAGGCCATCATCAGGTCAGCACAGTGCCAATATTTATATTTGTCTTCAGACTTAGATCCGTAAATATTGTAATCATGAGTGCCTCTTAATAATTTTAATTTTAATGTATTTTAACACAAAAAAGATAGGTAAACGAAGATAATAAAGCTCCGAAAATTCTGACAATTATGTATTATTTTTTAGCTTTGAAACTAAACGAATACAAACTTTGACACTTCGCATACCACTCTAGGCCTTTGTTCTATTAATTTAAGTCAATAAATAATAATTTCTCAGTGGTTTTGCTTTTTGGCACTGTTTTTGTTATTAAGTCACAAAATAACACATTCATGTACATAAATAACATTAACAAAGAATAAGCAAATATGTCATTTTCACCCGTTTACTATCTCATTTGTTTTTATTATGTATATGCATTTGTTACGTTGTATTTTAATAACAAAAAGCGATAGCAACAAAGCATAACTGAGATTATATTATTACGTTAACATTAGCAGAGTTGAGGCTCTGAACTAAGGGGTATATATTTGGAGTGCACCGGGATTTACTAGTTGGTCATGTTGACAAACAGTATTTCACAGTTATATTTTAGCACAAATATAAAAAAGTTATAATTACGGTAACTTAATTGTAGAACAGATATAAATGGTAAGTAGAGCATTAAAAACAGACGTAATTGTGGCTTTGGTTTATCTTGTGGGTGGTTATTCTGTTTGAGGTCAATTAAGGAATGGAAACCTTCAGTTAATAGAAATATAGAAGAATCTGATAAAGTACTTAACCAAAATATTTTTTAGTCCGCTTTTAAAGTAAAAGGTCGACTTACAGAATAAATATGGGGTATTTGAGAAGGAGAAACTGAACAGTTTTATTACTATTTATTGAAAAAGAAGTTGTGCTTTTTGGATAATTGATCTATTGATACATTATATAGTCTTTATGTACCATTTTAATTGTTGCTGTATATTACCTAAGTGGAGAGTAAGGTTGACTTGGTTGGGGTACTGGATGCCCTCCTTCATGGTTTCTGATTGCCACCAAGTCTGGTTATCTGTCTCGTGGTGCAGGTCCGTCAAGTAGTCGCTCGAAAACTGCCCTGGTTGACAGTAGTCACATGACCTGATTGGAATAAATAATAGTAGTTTAATTTTACGATCAATACACACACATGCACTTGTTTCTAACTTGCTTCTTACAAGGCTGATACAGATAAGCTTTAAGCTGCAGGATAGTGAAAGTCACGTACATTTCGTATTACAAAACCTGGACGAACAAAAGAACCTTTCGCAAGTGTTGGGATGTGGTCCTTGAAAGTTAAGGAATTATCAAAGATCAATTCCAGATCTTTTATGGAGTTGTTCCAGTATAAAAATTATCTTAGTAAGTTGTAAGATTTTGTTTTTATATTAAAACAAAATAGTGTCTATTCCGAAAAATTGGTCTGGTAAATAAATTAACTTATAGAAAGGCGTAGACAAACATGCATAACATTCGCCTTTTAAGTATTGTTTACTTATATTTTTTTCTTTTTAAAAATACTATAGAGTACCTCGTAGAAGTGCCGGCTGATGTCTGTATGCAGTACATCTTGACGCCATTGTCGCCGCAAGTATTGGTCGCCTCCATCTGTACCATGAAAGCGGCATTCTCGAATTCTGGAATACATCGCTGTAAAAAGAAAATTTATAAAACATTACAAAGCTGTTTAGCTACAGTACCTACATATCACATAAATCTGTCACGGATATGAACCACACATGATCAGTTTCCTATAACACAAAAAATGTGTATGACATTGTGAAAGTACTGTCTATTTCAAACGAAGCTTACACCCTAAAAATTATATAAATCTTAAAACAATGACATAAGGTTTAACCAAACGCCGAAGATTATATGCAGATTG
The DNA here is from genome assembly GCA_927399485.1 of Calamotropha paludella. Lineage (NCBI taxonomy): Eukaryota > Metazoa > Arthropoda > Insecta > Lepidoptera > Crambidae > Calamotropha > Calamotropha paludella. The sequence continues at coordinate 21,498,108 of OV656803.1, read as the reverse complement.
GCATACTGCTGACTTCAATAGTTAACGGTTAACAATAATTGTATATCTTTATATATAAAAATTCGCTGTCACAATATTTGACCGCGATGAACGCCGACACTACATAACCGATTTTATTGATTTTTTCTTTATTTTGCTGGATTTCTTCCAACTTAGTATATAGGATAGGTTTCATTTTAATTTAAAACACAACAACGCGTGGCCAGGTCAGCTAGTTTTATATAATTATTTATTTTATCACATTCTATATAGGTCTATACAGACCTACTCCTTCTATTACCTAGTTGTTGGTACTTATTAGCTTGTCGGCCAAACAGTGTTCAGACACGACAAAAGCAGTTTTAACAACATTCGTGGTTGCGTACCGTTTTTCATGGTAAAGCCACTACGAGGGTGTGGGGTTCGATGCTCATGTACTATGGTTTTTATATATCGGCTCTGGTCTAGATGTTATGGTATAGACGTTGTTTCTGAATTCCATAACAAAAGCTTTTTAGCTAATTGGGTGCAGAAAAATGTATGTGATGATGTCTAATATTTATTAAATACTAGCTTTTACCCGCGGCTTCGCCCTCAATTTTTTTTTTAATAAAAAGTATCCTATGTTACTTCTGATACCCCCAACAATATATGTACGAAATTTCATGATGATCGGTTTAGTAGTTTTTGCGTGAAAACATAACAAACAAACTTACATCCACATTTATAATATTAATAGAGATATCCTTACGACTTATATACCAACTTGATTTAACGCCACAATTGTAGTATACAATACGACCTAGTAAATCCTTGACATGAAAACGTTGTAAAGGGAATATAGATGCGTTTTAAAACACGGAAACCGGTCGGCTCAGATGGTAGTTTTGCCGCCAAAATAGGGACGCTATTAATAGACGTGCGTCGCCGGCCGTTCACATCGGAGCGTACAAACATCACTTTAGTCATGCTGTAATATTACGTCAGCATAAGATGTGTGGACAAGTGCCATTTATGACCTATTTCATACTTAAGTGCACTGAAACTCAAAAATCTTACTAACAAAGCTGAGAGTAAAATTTCAATACACGATTTGTGCATTGCTTATTATTGTTTCTTACAGAAGAAATTGTTTATTTTTTATTGTTTTCTTCGATATGTTTTTATATTCTTTACTTTTATAACTATTGTTTTTCTATTTTTTTGTTTTGGTTATAATAAAGGTGTTTGAAGTCTTTGATGGTTTTTATGATGATATTTTTACTCCACCACCTATAAACTTTCAAAGACAACCTCTTCTGATGACTAATAAAGAGGCAAGGCATTAAGCTCACCAATTTAGCTCTTCTACGAGAGGCAATGTTTAATATATTGGTTTCTAAATATATCCTTTGCTGATACTGGTTTTTTTGTCAATAATGAATAGTATTTGGTGTAAGAACGTATGTTAACAAATATTATAAATAAAAGCCATCTTTTTTTTTCTTTTTTAGTATTATTTTTATTAAATGTCGATTATCACGACAGTAAAATTTTAATTATGACTATATTAGAAAACTCATTGAAGAATTACTTAAACTCCGTGGTTTATTATTTGTAGTAAATATAATAATAAGAGTAATTCATAACTCTTAATCACTGTTAACGAGACACGTTTAAAATAACATGTACACGGTCATCGTTCTTAAACAGAAATAGGTCTGAATTATTTACTCTCCTGATGTTAAATTAAATTATTTATTTGTAAAAATTTGCTCAATAAAACTATGATATTATACATACTTGTTAAGTATGATTGTTATTTGTTTATTTTTATAAACTACTTATCTTGGTTCCTGTTTATACTAAATAAATGTTTTATAACCGGGAAATCTATGCTTTTAAATTAAACTTAGTAAGTTAAATACTTTGCTACGAGCATTTTATATTATCTTAAGTTATTATAATCATTTCGCATCAAGGAGAGAAAAAAGAAAATTGTTTAAATACTATAAATTAAATATTTAGTTCAAAATTTTAGTAGTATATAAATGATACACGCGTATTATTGTCTGATGTAAATAAATCTCAGGAATCATGTTGAAACTGATATTATTATTATATTGATTACATAATGGTATTTTTATATTTTTTTAACACCATTGTTGAGGCAGAAAAAAATCTCTATTACTATCATTTGTTTAAGATACGGTCGTTATATAAATACAAGTATGAATAGGTATTAATTTTCAGATGTGTAGTGTCATTGTATGAAAAAACTAGCTCAGTGTCAAAGTGATAGATTTTATTATCTACACAATACGAATTTACTTACAACATTATGTTGATGGCAGTGACAAATATTTCATGATCGTCTATTTTATTAGTGTTGCAAGAATGTGCCTCAATACTCTTTTCGATAAATGTTATTATGCGTTCTTATATAATGCATACTTAAAAGTTCTTAAATTAGGTATTACGTGTGAAAACGCATTTACTGTATTTTGCGTTAAGATACGACTTTAGAACTTATTCGATAATAAAGCATACTAATAATAAAGCATATGTAATGATTGTTACGTCGGTAGTATTTAAATCTTAGGAGACGTACTTCTATCAAGTCTAAGTGATCTAAATGATTAATTATATGTAATACAAAGTGTTCTCTCATTTATCTGTCAAAAACTTTGAGACTTGCTTACATCTCCTCCTTTTCATTTTAAAATGATTAAAAATATGAGTCCAAATACGGGGTACGCCATTTAAATAACGAAGAGAAGATGATTAATATTACTTTTTCGTTAATTACACTTAAAAGAATATAATCGTTTATACTACAAATAATATTTTAATACGTGTATTTAAGACTATTTGAGAGACGTTGCAATTTGAGTCGTGCTTCAAAAGAAGCCGTAACCAGCTTAAACGCTTCAATTTACATGCATTTGTTTAGTTTGCAGTGGGCTATAGGTATGTTTCTACACTAGCATAATGTATGTCGTTACCAGTTTGCATTTAGACACCTATCTTAGTAGGTCTCCTACTTGAGATCTAAATAGGTACCATTCTGCGAATATTATTACATCGCTAATCTTGTCTTGTTACTGGCGACGTCTTGTTTATGTGAAGTTTTTTTCTATATATCTATACTAATATTATAAAGAAGTAAAGTTTGTGTGTTTGTATATTTGTTAAATTGTAAGGGGTAATCTCGGGATCTACTGAACCGATTTTAAAAATTCTTTCACCAATAGAAAGGCACATTATTGCTGAGTGTCATAAGTTATATTGAATGCTAGAAAAAATTTAAAGAATTTTGTCCACCCGTGCAAAGCCGGGACGGGCCGCTAGTCGTTTATAATAACATCGATTACTTATTATGTTTTATGGAAATTTTGGTAGATGTAGTTTTTTAGAAGTAACGTTATTTTGAAAATATTTTAGGTACATATTATCATGCAAAGTAAAGTCATGACGAAGACACAATATTTATAAACAAATAGAAAGAAAAATCCTTTTTGAAGGTATCGTTTACTCGTGGTTTTTTTATCATATTTTCGATGATGACGATTTTGTGATAGATAAGGGCGATTCTCGCCGGTATTCTTTAACTCTTGCCGTATCGACAATATTTCTTTAATCATGAAAACCTCTTTGAAAGAATATAGGGGAATACCACACTAGTTAGGGCCCCACTTTTTTTGTACCAGTATTTTTGGTTACCTAGCTACGCCTCTGCTCATCATGTAATAAATAAATTGTGTTTCAACATAAAATTTCAAATATTATAATCAAAATAAAATTTATGAAGTAACATAACATCGTAAAAATAAAACCACGATGTATAGACACATCGAAGAAACAGCTCCTCGCATTATCGATACATCGATACAAAGAGACCGATGTAACATAACAATATAAGTAGAATGGTATATCGATCTCAAGCAGAAATCCCATCATAGTGCCATTTATCTTTTCAATTCAAAATTAATATAATTAGAACCATAATTATTCCGATTTTTTTATTGGTTGAACTTTTGAAAACGATGTATTTTTAAAGCTCACAAGTTTGTTTCTTGGCTATTGATGAAAGTAGAAATTATAAACTAAATATTAAGTTCTTTAATGTCTGGTCTTATTTACCAAGCTTAATTTATAATTAAAAAAAACATTTTTTAATTAACCGAAACTCATCTCACATCATTTATTATACCCAAATAATTGCGACAATACTAATTAAGTAACCTATCTAAACAATAATGACCTTCGTTATCACAATATCAAACTGCATCCTATCCTTTTTGAAATTAATGGTTGAGTATAACGAAATTTGTGTAATTTAGACTCAATAACTTTGTTATAAAATTTGGACTTGAGTTAAAATTATATTGTCACTGCCATCCTTTTTTAAATTTTAGAGATAGTAGCAATACGACCCGGTTTATTACTTTTTTTAAAAAACAGCAAAACAATGTGAAAAGGATAATTCAAGTTGGCATAACTCGCCTAAATATCATTCATTCGTCAATAAACTACGTAGATTTCTTGACATTTATATACAGACAGTCACAACAAAACAACGTAGTTACCGTCAATGGTTAACGAAATGGTAAAGCAAATGTCGAATTGTAAAGGTATTTTCGGCTTTTATAACTGTTCCAGACACAATGGAAGGGCACAGCATTTTTTAGGTCTTTACTAAAACTGACTATAATTTGTAATCTAAAGGGTTGAGGTTCAGCTCTTAGTCCGGAACGTAGATTTCAAGCTAGGCTTGGGTAGTTCATGCCTTGTGACCATGTGCAGAGTCCTGCTGGAAAGTCCATGTTATATTTTTAAAAAGTGTATTGCTGAGAGTTTTCACAACACGATCAAAGACTGTCTCTTGATAAATTTGGCTGAACTTTTTACACAAAAATGCAGCTTTGTGATGCCTTGTTAAAGTCCACGTCCCACCAAACCATCACTGACGGAGGACGATGACCACGTTATACCTTTCCTACCACTTGAGCAGCTTTTTTAGAACTGTGAGCGTACACTTTATCAATTTGCTTATTGTAGTGCTTTTTAATCGTGGAATTTTTTTTAATCGGTAAAGAGGATATTTTTGTGCCTTTCACCTGCCTATCGTGACAGAAGGCATTTTGATCAATCCGCTCTCTTTAATTGTACAGATTGGTTTAGGGCATGTTCTGTATATCGACGATAAGCACCGAGCTTCAGGTCTTGTATTATATACTCGTATAATACGCGACAGAGTTCTAATCTTCATTTCTCGCGATAAGATTTTTTGCTTCCTAATGGGATTTTGACAAATTTTGGCATTAACAGCCTTTGTAGTTCTAATAGCACGCGGCCGCCCCGATCTATTATGGTCTTCGACAGAGAAAGTGTTGTTGTATCTGTTGATAGTACGATATTCGAACATACAGCTTTTGAAGTGTCTTGAATATGACCGACAGCTCCATACCCACTTTGTGCATGGCGATCATTATCTTTTTTTTTTAAACACCATATTGTAATTTGATAATGAACATCAAAAATATGTGAAATGGCGCGAAGTTGAAAGAAGTTTTTCAAATAATAAACGCGTTACTAATTTAAAATAATTAATAAGTTTAAAAAAGGGTAATGTAACAGTATTTATGGCCAGACTAGTTATAAAACAAAGAAATAATAATAAAATGTTGAAACATAGTTCCAGCTTTTTTGTTACTTAAGCATTTTACTGCTAGATTATTATATGTAAAGAATTCTTACAAGAAACATTAAACTAATGCCGACTAACTCCTGAGACTAGTAAATTTTTTTGTAGTTAAATTTAATAAGACATAGTTTATGATTAAAAACTTAACCTTGCAGTACCATAAAAAGCAAATACATTCTTGGTTGATTTATCAAAAAGACATACACGTCGTTAGCCTATATATTTGAACGTATTTATTATTATTATAGCATTAAGTTATAAGATTTTATGTAACTGATAAATAGCTAGACTGCTAGTTTTTGCTTGAATATTTCTTATAGTAATTTAGATATAAAAATATTTAGAATATGTCATAATGTGCATATTAAAAAAGCTTAATTAGCTTACAACAATAATTAATTTTTGCATAAGAAGAACACAAAAACTGTATAACCTTATGAATATTAATAATAAAGTCTTGTTAAGCATATACAAAGACAAGAAAACTATTGTGATGAATGTTGAGAACTGCATACATTCTAAGACAAGGTGGAGATTCCTGATTGGTAGAGTCAGCAAATCTACAGAAGCGCTTCTAAAATGGACGTCACACTCCCAGATACTCCATACTTCAGATACCACGCTTCGATAATTAAGTATAATAAGTATAACAAAAACAGTTTGTATCGACGGATGCGAGATAACTTGGTTCCGTTCGTCCGTGATAAGCCACATTAGGCAGGGAGTAAACGAACTCGTTGTGGACTCTTGTGACATAGATAACCTTACGATCTGCCAAAAACTGCGTAACCGACCCTAATGGTAGCAACCAAACATTAGATACTCGGGGCACTGATCTAATTTCTGCCCTTATTCCTAAAAACACACTAATAACTCATGATAATAAGCAAACACGTTTACCGACTCTACATTTGAAAAAATACACTCTTAATTTTATAAAATAAATTATTTCAAATTACTTAATCAATAAAGCCAGTTGACCGATAAACATTTATTCTAAATGTAAACGAAAACACAGCAGTTACTCAGAAAGTTTGTAAGGGAAATGAGTACAAACTCGTACAACAAAAGTTTTGGTCGCCGCGGCGTGTTGAATTGTCAGGTGTATTTTTACCTGTGGCTGTCCATTGTTGTAGCAGGAGGACAGTTTGGAGCCGACCCTGCTACCCTGCTGGTAGTCCTGCGTGGCGGCAGAGAGCAAAGTGCCGAGGAGGCAGAGAGCGGTCAGGAAGCGCGTCATTTTGCGCTGCGAGGCGACGTGAGCGACTGCCCCTCGACCGAGCACTGACGCTCGCTCTCTTTCACAACACCGCCACAGAATATGCGTGTAGGCAGTACATGCGCATACTAAGGCCTCCGGGAGAAACACCTTAACTATAACTAAGTTTGCGCACTCCCAATCGTTTGTAGTTATAAGTTACCTCTCCAAAAATTTCCAATGGTTCCCATTTGTTCATTGTTTGACATTTTTTCCCCTTCTTATTCATTGAACAACTTTAGTTTACGAGCTTTTCATCTAAATTTACTGCCATAAAATAAAAAATAATCTTATTTTTCAACATCTTCCATACCGATACACATAAGACATCGATAATGACAATTTTTCGAACACATCAATTATTATAAATCGTGTGTGCATATTTCATAGAATAGTTTGGGAAATAAAACCACTACAATGTTTTTAAAACTAAAAGAGAAAAAAGCTTTTTTCACCCATGACGTCATGTTCCAAACACCAAAATATAGGAACTTTCCAGATTACAGTTGTGTTCTTTTTTATCTTTTTTTGAAGAAGCAAGGCAAACAATAAGTTAAATTTTTATTTACTTAAATAATGGAAAAACTAAAAATCATGATTTTATTAGTAAACTAATTAATGTATTATTTTAACAAAAGACTAGACAAGAGCTTTTTTAAGAACGACGATCTTTTAACAACTTATAAACATGTTAACTAACTCAATCGTAAGCGCTTTCATTTTTTCTGTATTTAACATAAACGAGATAGCATATTATAGTTCGCATTAAATAATTATTTAATGCGAACTATAATATATATATTATTGTCATTAAACGTAAATTATAAAATTTAAATTCCAGAAAAAATATATTCACCCTTACAATGTATCCTACAATCTATCCTAGTTTGGTTAAAGTGATGAATCACATTTTATTGTTTTTAATATAAAAAATACTATATTTGTATTTTCAAGTTATCAAATAATAATATCCATCCTATTAACATAAAAATGAACGATTTTAATCTTTAAAATGTTTAGTAAATAGATATTTATCAAAAGTCTGGCCATTCTGTTGGTGATATCATCTATGGCAAGTCGGAGTAGGGACGTGGCCCCATAAGATCCGTTTTTTGTGAGCGAGTCTGAAAGGCCAAGCTTTGTCTCGGAAGCATGTGCGGTCAGTCGGGGTGCACAAAAGGGTTTCGGAACACCAAATGTTGCAGAAATAATTGAAGATACACTCCCAGATACTCCATACTTCAGACATACTTCATACAAAATATTTAGCGAATCTAGCTTCGAGCTTTTATTCTTAAGACTATTTTATTTTGTTAAATTTCCATGTAATCTTTGACAATATCAAAATATAAGGAGAATATGATGAATTGAAGTAACAAATTTCATTAAGAAGTTTTTTTTTTAAAGAAGCGATGGTTAACTTTCTCTAATTAATTTCGTACTCTTCTGTTAAAACATTTATTTGTAACTTTTGGCCGTATGTAACATTAAAATTACTAATTTAAAAATAAAAATAAATGTAAGTTGCCCCTTTTACGTAAATACTATGAGAACCTTTATATATAATGTAAAGACTTCAAACTTTACCGTCCAGCCAACTTTTTATTAGTGGACTTGCATGACTATATAACTTCCATAGACATAAATTGATGATGACCTTGCTAAATATCGTTATATGTAACGGATGTCATGCAAGGGGGTTTACCTCTTAGGTGTTTGTGCTTGTATCCACCATATTTAAGCGAACATAAAAACTGCCAGGTAATTTATTGTCATCAAATTTTTATCATAATACTTACGAATAACAACAAATACTGATGAAATAGCTCAGCGTACTCATTTAGCATTTAACTCCTTGTAATGTGATTGATCAATTTACCGATACACTGATGAACGTGACAGAAAGTATTCTTAAGAAAATATACTTTTCCTTTCAAGGAATCAGGGAAGTGTAGTTTCATTTCCTCACACTTACTTCATGTCATGATGGGTCGTTGGCACTACAGGATTAGTTTGGCACGGTTCCAAAAAGGGACAACTATTAATAAACTTAGTTTACGATTAGAGACGGCAGGAGAGTCCTGCCGTCTCTAGACAAATTTCCCAAGTTTCGAAATATTAACACGTTTTCAATAAAATTATTATATCAATTATTATTATATAAAAATATATGGAAGGCTTGTTGTAGGGACAATTATGAGAATGTTTAGTTGTTAGTTTCAATTGGTGGTAAATGTATTAAATTAAATGTATTCAAATTTAATTAAGTTACAGGGTTTCCTACAAAAATAAATTAAATTAATTACTGATTTTGTGAGAAAATGTGAGTTTTAATTCTTACAAACTAGGAACCCGTGCCGTGTGGGGATCGGCAAAGTAGTATTACATCATCCCCTTACACTTAAGTGTATCTAAAACGATGACTAATGATACTGTATCACCTAACACCTCCCATAGACCATAAAATGGGCAAGAGCGTATTTTTTTTAAAGGAAATAGGCATGCGCTTGACCACTTATCTCGCCTGATGGTAAGAGTCGATGCGATCTAGGATGTGACGCGCTTGCCTAGAAGTTACCTATTCACTCGTGACTTGAAGACCCCTAAATTGTATTTGTCAGGAAACGCAGACTCAGGCAAACAGTTTTACTCCTTAGCGGTACGTATCATAAAATTGGAACCAAAACGCTTAGTGCGACTCTTTGGTATAACCACCATATAACGGTGTCGCCAATTTGTAAGTCTGGTTGTCCGATGAAAAAATGGGGACGGCGGAACAAGGTTGTGCAATTCAGCTGCACACTCTCCGAAATGTATCCTATAGAATACGGATAGGCTTGCTACCTTTTGAGCTTTTTATAGAAAAGATCTTCATTGCCGATGAGCCTCTTGGCCCTCCTCTCAATGGACTCAAGCGTCTGGAGCTGATATCGGGCGGAACCGTTCCAAAGATGAGAACAACACTCAATACACGATCGAACGTGCTTGGTAAAGGATGAGCAACTGTTCAGGTGTGATGTATTTTCTCACCTTCACCAGAATGCCAAGTTTTTTGGATGCCACTTGAGTCTTGCTCTTAATGAGAGAGCCAAAATTGAGAGTTGGTGACAAAGACATACCGAGAAGCTCAAGATGGTCAGTGATCGACACGGATACACCTGGGAAAGTAGAAGTCAAGTTGAAAGGACTCCTTTTAGCGGAGAAAAGACACGCCTGGGTCTTTGACGGATTGAACCTTACTAGATTGGCATCACCCCATTCGGAGACAGCCTGCAGAGATAGGTTCATGCGGCTAACCATCGCCTCTCTATGACGGTTGGATCTGTCCAACACTGGCTCGTGCATCAGACATATAGGTCTCTACAACAGTGCTGTCATCTGCGTACCCCAAAATACTGGGCAAAAGCAGGTCATTTATATGCAGCAGAAAAAGTGTTGCAGAGAGAATGAAACCCAATAACTTTACTGCAATCTGCAACTCGTCTGCCAAATGTGGTGATTCTGGCAATGGATCTTTAGAGGAGGCAGCCGTCCAGAAGTGGAATTTAACTCTAGAACTAGAAAGAGAAATAGGATATTTCTTACATTCATACCTGCAAATCTAGCCCAAATAAATCTTTGTAAGGCTTGTATCAACTACTGGCGTAACAGGTAAATATATATCATATATATATATATATATATATATATATATATATATATATATATAAATACTCTTATTTACCAATGATGATCATCTGCTTCTATTGTGACAGAGTCGCATTGGTTCACGCCGGCTTCACAAATCTTGATTACTACATGTAGCCATGTCCACTACTAATCATCAGGTTTCAAAAATAGCTATTTAAATAGAGCAGGATTAAAATAAAATTTTAAACCCTATCTTCATTAACTGAAGATGGGCCTTTGATACAGGAAGGACATCGCCCGTTCTACAAACGGGAGATTAAGTCACCAGCTATCTCACAAGGGGGCACCGACCTTATTATCAGCTGACTTCAACAGCTTCCCAGCTTTTAAAATGGGCTAATCACTGTCGCCATCCGCCAAATGTATGTATAAAAATGTGGAAACAGCAAATTTGTTCAAATCCTCTTTGTTATTTAACCCAATTTATTTCCGTCTATATCCACAAAGCGGACAAATTTCTTTACAAAATAATATCTTTTTATAATCAATATATCAATATAAGAGTACTTTTTAAACTTTCTAGCCAAAGTTTTCATCGGATTGTAATAATTAGTTCTTTATTGTACCAAAGCTAAGTAAGGCTAACTTTAGTAGACAACAATACTAAATATAAGCTTACCACGTGGGGTTAACAGAAATATGAATAATGGTGTTTTGTAATCAACCCATATTGATAATAATGGCCAAAAGTCAATCGGTAATTTCGCAAACGTTGAATTTTAAATGATAAAATCACATGTATAGCACTTCTTGCAACGCTCAAGGTTGATCTCTGCCGTCCTTACGATAAGTGCAATAAATCGAGTTTTTGGGCAAATTGACTTACGTACGTAAATACGTACAAATATATATACAAATATAATATATTACATAAAATTCCGCTTCATTTTAAAGTCGTATAGTAAAAGTTTCAAGTCAATATGTATTATAGTTACGATAATACACAAAAAACAAAAATTAAATCTTTAATCGCAATTATTTCGAAAGTGGCTAAAACTACTTATTGCACTTATCGTAAGGACGGCAGATCTGTGTATCATGTTATTTCCACTCCCTGCTAGCTATGTTAAGGCCAAATCGTAATAGAATTAAAGCCTGAACCTATTTATTTGCATTAATTGAGGCCCCAACATTACTATAAAAGATACGGAATTAGTAAAATTAGTTGATAATAATTCCAATATGTCACATAATAAAGTGCAGTCATAAAAAGTCGGCCGTTTTATGTAAAAGTAAACACGACATCTAGTGTCGAATTATAAAACATTGAACAACTATTGTGGAAGTTCCGCTCTGTCTCCGGGGTTGAAGAGGAAAACTGTTTCTTTTTAGTTTGTTTTCATTGAAATAGATGGCATGAAATAATGACAATTGCTGTTTTATGAAAAATTGTAATAACTTAACTATTGGGTAATTTGTAAACTGTTTTATCAAGCGATACTTTTTTAATCTTTTGTTCTTATTATGCTAACATCTTAATGAATGCCCATGCCCATAATGTGCTGCTTAGAAATAAACATCAGCTGTGTATTAAATACCCAATTTTTATTTTCGAATGATAGTTACCTCAAAATTGACGAATTCGAATCCTATCTGCGATAAACATTCGAACTTTATTTACGGAACTTAGTAAATATTACATATATGTCAATTAAAAAAGTGTACTTAAAGAAAACATTATTATTATAATATTTCTTACATTTTTGCCAATAAGCAAACACAAAGTACCTACATAACAAATGTATAAACACACACATATAACAAAGACATAAGTCATATAAACTTGAACCTATAATATTTTAGTGTAGTTTGAATTTTTTACACAAATATCTTCCTTTATTGGGATTACATTTGAGAATTTTTTTTTTGCAAACTTTTTGTTTTTTAAACAAGAGTTACAGTTGTCGTCTTAGTTAAACTAATACGTTTATGATAATATAAAAAAATACCTGTATGAGCATTAACCTTTTGAATTAAATAGGTTCTGACGCATTTGAGGCACTAATCGAGCCCTGTATCTACCGAAGTTTACCTCAATCAATATAGTGCATGCGAAAAAATATTTATATGCACACATTAAAAAAAACAGACAAATATTTCAAAGAGATCCAGGATACTAATATTAAACGTTATAGTACTTTAGCAAATTTTGTAATATTCGCTACGGATTTTGGTGTTCATGCTGTATCTTTTTAAATTTCAAGGGGATTTTATTTGAATGAATATGTAAAACCAAGGAGATTGGTATAATAATACCATTTAAAAATATTTCTGCCTTAAACTGCTAGTACCTATATGATTGAATAGCGGCCCGTCCCGGCTTCGCACGGGTGGACAAAATTCTTTAAATTTTTAGCATTAAATATAGCCTATGTTACTCAGCGTGAATGTAGCTTTCCAATGGTGAAAGAATTTTTAAAATCGGCTTTGTAGTTTTTGAGTTTATCTCAAACATACAAAAATACAAATCTTTCCTCCTTATAATATTAGTGTAGATAACAATGAGATCCCGACACTTTTGCATGCGTCTTGTCTAGCTTGCATCAAGCGCGCGTGGATTTTCTTAGCAGAGTTATTTTAGAAATGTATTTATTATACTCTTCAAAGATCTTATACTTAAATCATTAAAATCGACGTGATAACTTTTAAACGAAATATCCGATTGAGATGAAACAAACAGTATTTTACTTCTACATAAATACTCTTGATAACATAATGCTTAATTTCGATAAAGATGAATATTACGATACATATTTAACGTAGTTTTTTTTTTCTTCAAACGATTTAATAATTATTTTGAACACAAAATCGGTTATTGTGATTAAACCATGATAGCTAGATTTATGTTCTTGCGGACTATTTTGTAGGTCTTAATGGGATCTACAAACCCGTAGTACATCATTTTGTTCTATTGTCAATAGTTTTTGCAGCGCACGCAGAAATAGGTTTTCGATTTTACACCTTGTGTTACAAAATAGCAATTTTATTACGGATCCCTAATTATGAAAAAAAAATAGCCTATAGCCTTCCTCGATAAATGGACTACCCAACACTGAAAGAATCATTCAAATTGGACCAGTAGTTCCAAAGATTAGCGCGTTCAAATAAACAAACAAACAAACTCTGCAGCTTTATAATCTTATATATAAAATTCTCGTGTCACAGTTTTCGTTCCCATACTCCTCCGAAACGGCTCGACCGATTCTCATGAAATTTTGTGAGTGAGTTCCTTTTGTTTGTGACATCTACCTATACAAAAGTGTAAAAAAAAATTTCAACTCAACGTCGGTTCTGTCAGCCTCAGACGTCACACGTAAAGTCCAACATCAATTGTAAATATGTTGCTTGCAGAGAATGCTTTGCCGATGAATCGTGTTTTAAATGAAGTCTTAACGCATGGTGCAAAACTCGTTTGTCAATTTTTTTAGAGTACCTACTTTTGTTTTTTTGTAAATCAATGAATATTATCTCATATTATTTTAAATTATCGTATCTGTTTAATAATGAAATCTGCTGACTATATTGAATTTTTCGAGCCCATTCTACAGAAAACAGTTTTCTCCGTTATACTGTTGCCACGTAATTGATGGCAGTGTAAAACGACCTGCCCATCTCATCCCTTTTAAAGGCACCTTTGCTTTCCACTAATTACCATGCTAGTCGACAAAATAGCGCAACTTAAAAATTTTACTTTTTTATTACTCATGCACAAAATTACAGTTTCTGGAAAGGTACAAGTAATCTTAACTACTGACAAGCAGTTTTGTAACTGGTGAGTAGCAAATGAATCAATAATTAATGGAACTTCGTAGCTTTTGAACGATAAGACTTATTACTATTTATATCTGAAAAAAACATATACTACTGACATTTTGTAAAAAAATAAACAATACTTTTCTTTTCGTACAGCATGACATTCCCGTTACAAAAAGTACTCGCTAAGTTCACCAACTGCAAACTGTGCTAATCAAAGTAATAGCTTACAGATGATAACATCGTACGCCACTTTTTTATGGGCGAATAATTTGAATAATCAGACTTGTGACATTGTGCCCCCGAGGGACCACCGCTCACGAATATGTCACAGTCGTGGTGCGTTGTCGATGGTAGTCGCCTGCTTACACAATGGATGTGAAGGTAACCCTTTCGAATACGTAAACTCTACTTTACTACCTTAACTTAAAAATTTGCAAGTTTGCTTTATTATAGAAATCGTAAATGTATACAAGGACCTTGCAATTTGAATCAGCGATCTTATCAGCAAATAATGGTACAATTGTCTAAGTTTTTACTTTATAGTAAGTCGGATGGACTAATTCAACAATTTCACAACAATTACATTAGATAGATTTGACTTATGGCAAAACTATTTTCGATCGGTTTTAATAAAACTTAAAATGCTAATATATAGCGTGTACTCTATACGTGAAGCATGCTAACTGTAGATCAACGTGCCGAACTTGCTTAGCGATTAAACCACCTGTTACAGATTTATGAATCGCATTTTACTTTACTATCTGATATTTATTAAGTTTAAAACTGTTAATAATTATGACAAAGAAGAACATGCATTTTTGGTTGAAGTGTAACAAAACCTAATTTTAAAAAGTCTATTTATTATTAATGTACGATCCAAAAGTCAATGCATTCTACAATCTATAAAAAGAAAAATTAGCATTACAATTTAATAACCGATTAATAAGAATATATATCATCCGATTACACTAGGTACTGTCTTAATAGTTTTAATATCATTTATAATATAACAATAGAACAATGAATGAATGAATAACGAATATTTACTAGCACACTTCTAAGAGAATTGGATTACTTATTCGATTATTTCTAATTAATTATACTTAGATGTCAAGACGATAAAAACTTTTTTTGACAGCTTGAAAACAAATTGTCACTCACTTTTGCTTGCTTTGCTTCATGCGAGTCGGCATATTGATTGGGTTATTTTTTTACGTGGATTGGTTTTTTATATATTTTTTCTGTGTACAGGAAATATTAACTATTTAAAAAAATACTACTTTTGTTCCTCCAGTCCTAGTTTATATGGAGACCAATATCTTCTTTGTTAAGATTCGATTAGCTTCAAAGGAAATCAAAAATAAAATTATAAGAATTAAGCCAACTAGGGGACGAAATAAAGCTAGTCATATGCTCACAAATTTTTGGTATATGTAGATCTAATTCCACAACTTCTCATAGAGAATCTCTGCATCACGCTTTGGTTGACTGGTAAATAATTTCATTGACTTTAAGTCCTCCTATTTTTGTGCACAAAGTCCGACAAAAAGATAAAAATTTATATAAGGCTATAGGAGATCTGCCTACTATTTGGCCATAAATCAGTTAATTTTAATGTTGGTTACATCAAGTTTTTTACATTCGAAAATTATTTTGGTAATTAAATGACTATGGTAATATAATATATTTAGTCAAACTATTGTAATTTAAACCGTTAAAACTATATAGATCCCTAGTACGTTTTTTGTTAAACAAGAAGGTTTCTAGTGTAAAATTTGATAAGCAATTACCCCGTTAAATGTCCTACAAGTCAAAACAGGATTGATAACTGTCATAGTTCAATCCACCAGCAGACCTAGTTGGTTTGTTGGGTACTGCTGATTGCAACTCTAACCAGGACATTTACCGGGACCAGCACTAAATAAAAAGCAAAACGCAATGTTTGGTAATAAATAATTATTTTCGAACCTTTGTATTTTTTTTTATGGTAAATAACTTGGGTTTATACAATGTTCCCCAGGTTATGAAATAATTTAATGTTAAATAGTGAAGAATAAAAGATAACTGAGTTTTTAAGTTTAAAAATGGGCAAGCAACATATTCATATACATTAACATATTCTTAACTCGTAAGCGATGTAACAGGTGCAGTTTTGAAAATATACACACAGCTTTCAGAAGACCAAATATAACCTTTTAATGTTTGCCTTACTAGATTAGATTAGCAAAAATCATCATTTTAAAATACCAGAACGATACAGCTAAATTTGGTAATAATATGTATATCAAACTTAAGTTATCGAACCTCGAACCCTCCTTATTTAGTGGGATTACTCCCGCTCAGCCAAACAGGACAGCGGTAATAATGGTCATTACCAGACCTATTGTCTCTTAGGTTATATTGAAAAAACTTATCTAATTCTTAACTCTTTGTTGCTAGGGTAAAGAGAGGGGCATCTTAAAGTTGGAGCCTCGACCTCGGATCGTCGTCGAGGCACGCTCGGAGCTCACACCCCAGGTAGTCTTAATAATTAATACGCTTCATAATGTATCTCTTAATATTCTTAATAAAATAATAATCTTGCTTGATTAATCATAGCTCAAAATCTCCCGGTTACTTACCTCAAGAATCACATAATATTTCCGTATTCCCATGTCATTGTACTTATTATTTTTTCGTTTGTTTTAAATATATACATGAAGTTTTTTGTCACTTGACACTGCAAGTGCACCATCGTTTCAGAAATGAAAAAGATGTAATTTTGAATACCTATGTAAATTCTTAGTGAAGCTGCGTTTCACTCGCGTTAGTATCGTGTTTGTATTGACATAAGAGCGCGTCGACAGCGCGTTAAAAAACGTGGTGTGTCATGGTCATGGTGTGTGTGGTGTGGCTCTCATAGTACTTTTTCATTGTGAGATTTTTTAATTTGTGATTGTAATGTTCGTATATTATTTGTTTCGTTGTTAGTTTAATGCAACCTGACAAAACAACTTTAAAGTAAATGGAAAAACTGTAGAAGAATAAGCTGAAGTTGTTCCCTATTTCTGACAAATTTTGAATTAAATATATAAATTTTGAACGAAATATATGTCTAACCCGGACACGCGTTGCTGTTATAAATTAAAATGAAATCTATCTTATGTCTTAAGTCGGAATTAATAGAGCAAAATAAAAAAATATCATCAAAATCGGTTGAGTAATTTCGGAGTTCATCGCGGTCAAACACTGTGACAGGTAATTTTTATGTATATACTAGCTGACACTGCCACGCGTTGTTGTGTTATTAAATTTAAATTAAACCTAACCTATTTTTTTAAGTTAGATCAAATCACAGATAGTTACGAAGTTTGATCAAAATCGGTTAAGTAGTTTAGGAGTTCATCGCGGACAAACAACGTGACACGTAATTTATATATATTAAGACTAGCTGTCCCGCCCACGCGTTGCTGGGTTGTAAATTAAAATGAAACCTATCCTATATCCTGAGTTGAAAAAAATACAACAAAATAAAAAAAAACAACTTCAAAATCGATTGAGTAGTTTCGGGAGTTCATCGTGGTCAAACACTGTGACAAGAAGTTTTTATATATAAAGATAAAGATAAGACTAAATGTAAAAAGTAAACATCGAGCGAAAGAACGAAGTCTATTCGAAACTAATGAATTTAAACCCTTTGTTAATTTGTTAATGTATATAAATTATGTATTTATATAATATGTGTCTACCTACGTCTACCTATGTAAAAATATTAGAAACTATTTTTGAAGAAGGTGACAGATTTTCATAATATATATGAAAGCCATCGACAGCTACTATTTTTTCGCACACCTCACCCATGTAAGGTTATAAAGATGAATCTCTTTTTTATTTTTAAACAATTTTGAACAAAGTGGGGGTTCTTAAATTTATTCTAGCTCCTAACATAAGTAACTTAACGTATATTAATATCCTCTAATTTTCTTTACTAACAATTTTACCAAGAAACAATCATTTTCAATTCTAACATTCTAGAAGGGTTCAACCTCTACAGCTAGAATGTACCACCTCCACTCCCTTAAAACAGTGCTATTAGTTATTTATTCTGTGCTGCCTTCATAAAAGGTAGATATACCATTTATAATTATTGAAATCGCGCGAGGCCGCAAACACTGGCCAATTAATGAAATGTAATACCGCTCCACCCGCCCTGAAAGCTATCCAATTTGCTTTGCTAAGCCTAGTTTACTTGAACTATCAAGTTATCGATATAAACATTTACATAATATAAGTAAAAATAACCCAAATCTATATATATATATATATATATATATAAATAACCAAATGAACGACTCATTGTTAGATTAAGTTTTTAAATCCAATTACTTTAATAACGACGCTTTTACGCCAGTGTGGAATTGTACACCGGAGCACTATTCGCCGAAAGCACGTTTCGCCGAATAAATTGATTTTGTTTTTGTTTTGTTTTTGATGTTTCAACAAAAACTTAGATCTAGGTTTAATTTAATATGGCCAGGTTGGGTTAGAACATAGTTTTAAATATTAAGGACCTTGAGGTATAAAAAAATAGCAACTGGGCGCAATGTTCTTTCGGCAAAAACAGCTTCTAAATGAAATCGGTGCTCCTTTTACGCATACAGAAGACGCGTTTAATTTTTTTTTTGATATTTCAGCTCCTTTTCAGGAACCGCACCCCGAGACTTCCCTCCAATGTTTATTTCTATTTATGTATATGATAATAAATCTGCCTTGTGTGAAAATGCATTTGCATTTCCTTGCTTAAAAAATGACAATATTCCTAAAACTTCACGCAAGACTAATGAGATCAGAAAACATCATAATTTCAATAAATATAAAGATTGGAGCTTTCCTCTTGCTTGAGATTACATAATAAATAAAGCAATATCCCAAACAAAGTCACACACTACAAGTCCTAGAACTCTTTTTGTAAATAATAAATGTAAATAAATGTAAGAATGTAGAAGTTCTCCTCGAAAGGACCCCCAGTTACAAAATTGTTGGCATACTCAGTAATTCAGTAATAGATCTACTATAAATAAATTAACCTAATAAAATGTGAAATAAAACAAACAATTTAAGTCATATAGTAAATTTAATAGTAGCGTCATACCTACATCTTATGACCTTCAGTCATCCTGTGATCACGGCTTCTGTAAAGAAGTAGAAAAGTAAGAATCAAATACGAATACATAGTAGTAAGAATAAAAAACAGGAATAAGCGCATCGTGAATCCGGATTTTAGTAATGTTCGTCAGACGCGTAAATGTAAAACTAAATATTAAATAACTATTTTAAAACGAAATAAATAATTTAAGATATAAACGCTCTTAAGTTCATCATTTATTCGAATAAAAAAATAATATTACTATGACATTCAAAATAATTTAAAACACAAAATAACAATTCACGTTCACAGAAATATGTTTAATTAAAATGTTAGCACTACCACAACATTTCATAGATATACCATTTTATCGTCTCCAAATAATAATACAATAAATACAATTTTTATCAAATCGTCGCTATTCTACTTATGATAAAAAACACGCAACAAGATGAAACACATATTTGACTTGTAACTTAGATAACTATTATTAGACAAATTCAAGTGCCACTAAATACTTATTATTATAGATGGTGTACAAGCGATGACTTCTAATGTTCTATAGGCAAAATAAATAGATCATCACCGAATATATTATGATGATCCACCATAAATCGCTAGGAATCGACCCCGGCCCTGAAGGTGAAAAATCTGTAGTTAATTATTGGGCGGGGTAGTAGTTAATGGAATGAACTACCAGGGATGTTGCTTTTTAAATCAACATCCCTAATAGTTTTATTATAGTGGTATTATTTTGTTAAGTAATGAAAAGTTACGTCATCAATAACAATATTTTAAATTTCTTCTCTACCTTTATATTAATGAATTAAAATTGTAGTCGAACATCAAACCTGAAGCAACTGACTTTAACTCTTATAAATATTGCTTAAAACAAAAAGCATCGCTCTCACGAGCACAAGCACACGCACACAAGCTTCAGCGCTAAAAAGAGTATTAAGACCCGGGAATAATAAGGACACCAGCTCTTTCGATTTCCATATCTACATTTGTTTGCTCACAGTTAGATTAATAACTGCTACAGCAATGCTAAGACAACGTCAAGAATTATCAAAAAGCTATTTACCATGGGATGACCAGTTACGTTCTGTGCCACCGCGTGAAATACCCAGGAGCAACCCTGGAATACTAATGAGACCGATGGCTCGCTCACTGTCAAAGACTTACGGCTCTTTGTCACGACACAGACCCACATTGATTTACTCAATAACCGACGTTTATTTCTAACAATAGTATAGAAGTGGTGACATTTTCATTAGCATTACTGCCATGAATTAAAAAAAAAACAAAAAATACATTTTTGTATACTGTAGCCACTTAAACCTACATACATTTCAGAGGCACGTATAGTTTGTATTAATAATTTGCTGTCATGCAAAAAATATTCAAATGAGGTGCTTTCTTGATATTTTTAAGCCTGAGCCTTAACATTGACATATTATTGTCGATGTACACTTACCATAACTTTTAGAAATATGCAGGTATATTTTAATTCATAACATTGAATTCTAAGTCGTTTCTTAGAATATTCCAAATATTACTTGTATGTAAATTGTTTTCTTTAAATAAATAAATAAATATAAAAAGATACAAAAGGGCAGTTCAGATGATGCCATTACCTTTTCAACAAAAAGAAAAGATGAACTCGATAGCTCAGTTGTAAACGAATTTGGCCTATAATTTCGGAAACAGAAACATTTGAAGCGCCGATTGGTGAACACAAATATAATTTCGAGATTTTCGGAATCACGGAAAGCACTTTAAGTCTTTGGTAATGCTGCATCAGCAGTCGTTAGCACCCACTAATCCGAAGTGGGCCCGCAAAGTAGGTTCTGTTATAGTCCATTCTCCCTAACCACGGCGTTTTTATCCATCGGGGCCCCAACAGCGTTTAAAGGCTCTTGATAACGAATAAGGTATTTTATCTATCAGTATATCAATATAAGTTTATAGCGGATTTTCAAATCATCAAAAAAGACAATGGAGAAACCAAAAAATTTACCGAACCAATCGTTGGAGATATCGCGCTAGCTAACGTACAAATATTACTATTACGATTAATAAGAACTGACAGTCAAATTCGTTAACTAGGATTTCTACAGATTGATAATTTTAATATACTCCATCATTCTTGCTGACTGTAGTCGTTATAGGTCTAATTGATTCAGAATATCAACATCTCCATTCGTGAGAAACAGTGTCGCCAAAAGTTACTAAATACTTTTTGGAGCAAATAAGTCAATAGTAAGACTTTTTGGAACAAATAAGTCGATAGTTAGCAGATAGCTACTATTGACTTATCTCCTCCAAATAACTTTAAATAACAGCATAATATTCTATATTTTGGAGTATAATACTGTCCTAAAACAAAAGTACGAACTTTTAACTAATTAGTTGATGTTTTGAGGTTCCTAAACATTGAGTTACCTCTAATCTAGTACCTATTCAGTAAAATACATACCTTGTTATTTGGCTTTCGATTTTTTCAGAAGTGCTTTTCGTAACTTCTTGTACATGGACTTTAAGATTCTTTTTATGGCATGTTCTTACTATAATGACCAAACATAACTTAGGAACATAAGAATAAAACACTTTTTTTACGGATTTTTGCGCATATTTTATTTAAATTTAATCCTGACGTTTCGACTCCTTTACAGGACGCGTGATCACAGCCGTATACAATGTAATCGTTGTGAGAATTTAATAACTAAATAAAATGTAAAAATAAAACAATTTGATTTATATAAAATAATTTTAATAATTAGGAACGTGCCCGATTAAATTAATTAAAATTTAATCTTTAAGATTAAAATTAATATTGTGAAGGTAGTAGAAAATACATGACAACCATTATCTTAGTCATCCCGTGATCACGGCTCCTGTAAAGGAGTCGAAACGTCAGGATTAAATATAAAATAAAATATGCGCAAAAATCCGTAAGAAAGTGTTTTATTCTAATGAGTAATGTGCGCGGAAGTGTAAGAACTAAAAAAAATAGGAACATAAGGTTAAAATTGTAACTAACAAGTTATTATCAAAATTTTAGGCTATTTTAATTTGTGCGATATCTAATTTACGAGCAGCATGACGTTATGAGTGTAAAAAGTTGCACATAACTTTATATTCGTGTCCACATCTACATCACAACTACAATTATAAATCAGCCGTAAACGTGAGATAAGCCGTATTATATACCATTGCTACTTTCAGAGTTTCCTTCTGTTACCCACTGCTTAAATTTGGATATTCATAGAATAGTTGTACAGGGCTGAATGTGTATCGAAATAGACCACAGTGGGGCGCCAATGACTTCGCGTGATCACCCCCATAATGTTTCTTTGAGTACACTCACCAACGAATTGTCAATCGTGTAAGACTGAATACGAGGCTCCTAGGGCACTGAAGTTTTTAAATATTTGTTATGTTACATAAAAGTCAATATTTTACATAGTAATTTACTGGAAGCATTGAAATTAAATTGAACGAATTAAAAAATCCTTTTTTTTTACGTAATATTTTTTTTATCAACTATGATTTTTCGTTGCTTAAACCGAAACATAGACAATTTTCATAGAAAAGTATGATTTTTATCAAATACAAATTTTTGCTGCCGTAATAAAGAAAAAGTAATTATATTCTACAAAACGTTTTGATCTTCTAATCTTGTATTACCATCTATTTCTTTATTAAACAATTCAGTGGCGGACAGATTTTTTCTTTATCATAAATAGAGCATCCAGGAATCAAAGTGGTAATGTAAAAAATAGTGAAAAGTATTGAGAGGCCCATTTCTAGATAGAAGCTAGTTCCGTTAGACCGATTCTCACAAGTCCTATGCAGTAGTAGTTTTAAAATGATGTAAAAATATTCGCACAGGGTTAGTATTGTGTATGTAATATTAAATTAAAATACTCTTGTACGGTATTTTTTATCGTCAACTAAGTATTCTTAAACGTTTTATAAAAATGAAACTAAGTATTTGGTACGTATAAAACGCATTGTTGTAGTAACTTTGGACTCACCTGTACGCTAGTTAGAGATACATTTCTCACCGCACCTCGGAATGAGGAGCTTTACTATATTAATTTCCAATAATAAGGCTGACTATGCACTGGAAGGAAAATTAAGTTTTGGAAATAGCGGTTAATTAATGTAAATTGAATGATTAAGGAAAAAAGCGGATTACTAATTTATCTACAGTAGTTCTATTTAGTAAGTTAGGTAAGTATAAGCATTGAATTTTAAAATAAATCTTTAAAATAAACCTAAAAACTGTCGTTCGAAAACAACCAAAAAGTTTTCTTAACTCACCAACAAAAAAAGACGAAACTTGATACTTCAGTCCCCTGAAGATGCTGCTCAGTATCGGCATCTCAATCGGAAGACAAGTCTACAAATACCTGACTCGCGACCTACGTCAATTTAATATGTATTAAAGAAGCATAATAAGGAATCAAAAGAATTCATAAGGGATCTTTCTGTAGACCCAAATCAGCTGACCAAGCTGAAGTTTGAGGATTGCAAAGTCATTTCGTTAGAGCCTGAGATGTAAGAAGTGGTTGAGTACTTCTAAGGACAATTATACACGCATGTACGCATACCTGTCAGTAACTTAGCTGAAGATCCAAGAGGTAGATTAACCCGAATCTATACCGAAAAAGATGATGGAATCACGGCTGAGCTTCTGAAATCAGGCGGAACGCCGGTACTAAAGGCTCTTAAGATGTTATTCGATTCCGTTAAAAAAGGACTTGTAAAACCTAGTTGAAGAATTGTAGACCCATTTCACTTCTGAGCCATGTCTACAAGTTGGTTTCAGAGTTGGTTGGTTGGAGAGTCATTACAAATCGTCTCACTCACAGGTTTGACTGATGGCCATTGGAGCTAAAAAGTTCTCTAATGGCGTCCATGGACTGGAAGACAAAGTGTAGGCAGGGCTCCCACTCGATGGATCGACGACCGAAGGATAATTAAATTTGAACCAAGGCAGTAATTCTCATTATTTACTGCCCTCATTATTTTAAGTCCTCTTTTTTAAATTTTAGAATTAATCGAGATTTATTATTTCGAATCCTGGGTCAGGGGGAACATGCCCCATTACCCCTCCCCCCCTGAATCCGCGACTGGCTATAACAACATACGTTAAAGAATAACGTGCTCATCAAAGCCATAGCAGGTAAGGAAAAGTGATTTCGCCGGTTCGTTTGGTGCAACGGTAGCGATCCTGTCTTTCTCACCTATGTTCCTGGGTTCGAGTCCCGAAAGGATTGTTTGTGTGATGAATATGGACATTTGTGCCTTAGTCATGGGTATTTATATATATTTCTATAAATATTACATATTTATGTATGTTTCTCCGTTGCTCTAGTATCCATAACACAAGCTTTTAACGTACTTACTTTTGGCTAGGCTTTATGGGGTGAACGTAAAAGATAATATTGTTATTATTATTTTATATATTAGGTCGCAGATTATTTAAGTATAAAAGTCTCACAGATTATTTATACTGAACATATATTTCCCAACTCATAGGCTTTTGATTGCTAATGCCACACAGCACGTGACACAGTCCCTTTATCGGAAACAAGCAAAACACCTGAATGGAGTCGTAAATAATTGAATTTATTGCTTCGTGTGCGCCAGGCCTTGCTCGACATCAGCGATCGCCGATAAGCGCAGTCCCATCGCTGACCTGCTGGTCACAACACTTAACAATTTGCGCCTAGATATTTGAGAATAAAAAAAAAGTGTTTTGAATATTTAAATCTGAAATTTGGTTAGCATTTTTTTTAGATTTATCTTGGGCGTTCGTATTTCTCAAAATACGTGTTTTGTATCCAAATTTACAACTACTTTCCTAATGTGATTAATAACAACCACCGTAACAAAACAAAAACAAAAATTAAAAATAAAGTTTAATTAACAAAACCAGCATTAAGGAACACAATGTATAACAAAAGTACAATTAATAAAAAAATAATTTATCTAAACTTGGGGAGCACTACAATAAAATTAAAATCTAACGTGTACAGTTAAGTGGTAGTAATGGTGGCCACCGCTGAATTTTGAGTAATGGAAACGAAATTAGCATTAGTTTAGATTAAAATCGCTCGGTTCGTTTGAGCGCAATTTACAAATTGCTTTAAGTATAAGCATAAAATGCAGAGTTAGGACACTCTATTAATTAGTGTTAATGGAAAAAAAGCCTTTTTAATATTAAAAAATAATAATTTCTTTCATATGAGAAAGTCCGCTTTTCTTGAACTCATCGAACGGGTAAGTTGCACTGTTGAAAAATGGACCCGAAAAATTGAGACAAACGTTAGTAGTCTATATGACAATAAATGGATTTCAATATGAACTCAGGCCTCATTTAGTCGGGCCACAACTCCGAAATACCTAAATTTAAACCCCTAGCAAAAATACTATACATTTCAGGTATAGTCTTTCTATTAATTTTCTGAAACGAAAATACATATGTTTTACACCAGTTTAATTCTATTTACATAATAAATTGTTCTTTAATTAAAATATATTATCAAAGCGTGAAACACATTATTAATATCTCGCTATATCCTTACAGCATGTGTTACGACTGAGTCCACCTTTGTTGTACATCGGCAACTACTTGGTTCTAAACTGACATTTCAACCGACGGGCTGCGGCCGCCACAGTAAAACAGTTCTCATTGAAACAAATTGAAAATATTTATATTTTTTATTTAATCTTTTATAAATACATATACCACACGTTGGCAGGGTTCTTGCGAGCACGCGCCTGTGTCGCCGCAGCCGTCAGTGGACCGCTTGTCGGTGACCTGGGCGGACCCTGGCAGCATGACCTCCTCGGGAGTCAACCTCTTTCATCTGCCCTCCGAGACACCTGTTACCAACGAAGTCAAATTCTCTCCTTCAGCTGGAGGTAAGAGCGTAAAACAAAAGTACCCAACGATTCTACAAGTAGCCTCCTGGACAATCGACCAGCCATTCCCATAAAATATCTCCAGCACACATTTTTTCTATTTTGATTAATGTGACCGCTTACTATCAGACGACAGGCAAGCCTCTTTACCAGTCTTACAGTATTAAAATCTCTCTCTCATTGCTGAATATTATTTGTATGGTAAAAAATAGTGCCATACTTGTGCTTTTATAGACATAGAAAGAAACCAATTAAGAACCCTAACTCAACCAGTTATCTGTTCGTAACAACCTAAGTCTATTCAAATCTATCATAGGCTACTGTGATTTAGATTTCTAAAATGTAAGCAAAAAATAGTTTTAAAATACCATATCCAGAAAACTTTTTTAAATAATACTGTGTAATTTTCTCATCATCCCAGTCAAAAAAATGTCCACATCTGGACCAAAATTTTCCGTAATGGCAACTCAGTGGGGGGTTGACATTATCTTCACGCTTGGTAGGCGGGTTAGTAATTGCAGTAATACACCAGAAATTAGGTATAAAACTCTACTGTCCATGTTGTTGGCTGCAGGAGGTGTATCGTGATTTTCTACTCTGCTGGACACCACTCGGCAACAAATCCTCTTTGTATATGAAAAAGTGTTAGGCTGGTGGAGAAATAAACAGGCTATTTAAAACAGTTCTAATAGTTTATTACAAACGAAATAAAATCACGACTACATTAAATTACTGTTTTTATTATAATTTTTTTTACTTTGACTTAAAAGCTTACTTAATTCATCAAAGGTCAAATAAAAAATAATATTTGATTTCCAATTTGTTAACATTTTATTTTATTTGCCAGTGATATTTTGGAATTGTTATTTGCTATGCTGCTGGCTGCGAATTAGTTTTAAACTGTTCAATTATAATAATCAACATCTAATACCTTAGAAACAAAGATATCGTAGAAACATGCTCGTTTTAAGGTGTCATCGTTACCCATTATTACCAGAACACATCGCCATGTCTATATTGATACAAGCCTTAAAAAATCCTTAAATATATTGATAAACTATAAAAAGCCCTTCAAGAATACAAACTCACATGAAGAGATAGAAAAATGTCTTGAAAAATAATATAATAGTTAAAAGCAAAAATTAAAATAAACTAGGTTGAGCATGTACAACTCATTTCAAAAGAGGAAGACCATGTAATGTAGAAAATTCTGGAATCCTTTCAACAGACTGAATTCGCATATTCACCCCTAAAAGACTGTTTTAAGGATTCAAAATATAACCTTCTCATTTTTAAGCAATGTGCGTTTTAAGCAAGTTTAAATGATTTCAGCAATGTACATATTTGAAAGTTATTGCAACATCGCTGGCGTACTAATATATATCATATTATTGCCATATTTTATTGTTAGCATGTAATGTAACATTTTATACTAAATCTTACTTACTTAAGTATCTACTTATGAAAAGAGTAGTTTCTTTAATGGTCACCATTTTTAAAAGGACTGCTTACAACCTTGCTCTGCTCATGATTTCATTTGAACTCATTTAACTGGTGCGACTTGTCCTACGGTATTATACGAAAAAATAAATAAATACAAAATTGCTCTTTAATTGGTTGTGGCCGTTTTGAAATTTTTAGACAGTCAATAGCTTCATTGCTATAATGTAATATGTATGGTGCTTGTATGTGCATTCGCGACGATATAACCAGACCAGTGTTACTTAAATACAACAGTATTTTGAAATCATTATTATTATTTAAATAAATACGATTATAAGATTTCGATTTAGTGCTCAACCTTTTTAAAAATCAGCACGAAGCGCCACCTACATAACATGACATAGTTATCAAGTCAACTTTAGTCCATTATTTTGGGTTTTAGCCAAAATAAATTATTGACGGTACTAATTATCTTACCCAGAGGGATCCGAAGATGAGGACTACTCTGCGAGCTTGAGCGCGGTGCTGCGGCAGCGGCGTACTAGTGTCCGTCGTTCGCGTAAAGGACGCGCACGGCGCCCCTCCTCGCCTTTCCTTGCCGATGAGCCTAGAGCCAGAAGGCGTTCATCAGTCTTCACCACCAGCTCCGGAGAGTAAGTGAGAAGGCTTTAAAATTGCCGCTTAAACTGCCTCCTTCAGCAAAGAACCACTAGCAACCAATCAGTGTTATAAAACTATCTATTTTATATTGCCCTACACAAACTTTCAGCTCCGTTTGTCCTTTCCTTTACAACCTGAACAAATAAATCTGAAATAGTATGTTTTCGATTTTTTTTATTTAGTCCCGATATTTCAACTGTCGAAGAACTGTGTTCACAAGGTGGCTAAGCTACTGGTTGACATAATTGTGTTGCCACCATATAATATCTACCGTGCAAGTGGTCGCACTTAATTCATATACAATTTAATTAATACAGATTTTTGCCAATCTGTTTTAATAAAAATGAGTATAAAAGAAACGTAAAACTATGATATGGCTTTATTATTTTAGCACGGCTATATCAATGGAAGAGGGCCAGCCCACCTCCGCTGTAGTAACTCAGGAGCAGATCTTCGAAAACATACATCTTCACAAGGAAGTGCTGGGCTCAGTAAAGCAACAACCGTTGGGTATGCGCCGCAAGCTGAAGATTGTTTATCAGGTCAGATAATAAAATTATCTTCATAAACAATCTTCCAATCGACCAATGCACAGTATTTGGCCAAATATCCTTGAACTGTGCAGTGATGCTATTTAAATAAAACCGTTTTACGATATACAACAAGTCGAGCTCGACACAACTTGTATAAAGGATTAAAAATCCCCGACATCAATGGCAATAATAACAACTTAATAACCTAAGTACTTTAACTGCAAATTTTTGAGGAATAATTAAATTGATATAAATCAATTGTATCATATATTTTCAAGAGTAGCTCTTTAGAGAACTATGACATTATCCAGTATTTATAAGTATATTATTAAATCCTATTCACCTAAAAATAAATGTAGGTTATAAGAAAACTACTTTCTTTTCATGTTTTCTAAAAATTTACAAAAAACAAAGCAACCATCATAGTTACGAAATTAAATATGTAATTTTGTAAACATAATAAAAAACACATAAAAATCCCACTAAAACCTTAAAAAAGTAGAATGTATGAAAAAATGGTACTATTTTTACACGTTTTTAAAATAACTAGAGTGTTAGGATACCTTTTTTATTACTTTTAAAATAAACTAAGCTATTACCTAAAACGTCTGAGCCTAAAACTGATGACAAGATCTACGCTCTGCGTCAAATAGCCAATGACTAGTGCAGAAGCGATAGCGAAGCGATTTATCCTGTTAATAGGCACTTTCTGGGCAAGCTCGTTCCATCTTGGATTCTGTATTGGCCCCCGGGGCTTGACCGGGATCAAGAGCAAACCCATTTTAATATTAAAAAAATAGGAGGGCTCAGTTGTTTAAATAAAATAAGCACACAAAATTTCGTTGAGGGACTTTTTTGTTACAAATTGCCTTGTTTTGGTGCATTTGTTGATAAAATTGCTTTGCCTTAACGGGTCGGATACCGGTGACTAGACAGACATCATCTTTTACTATATAACGTGAAATAATCCTGGTCTGTTTATATATAAAAACTACTGTTATATTTTTAATACTTCATTTCTAGAAATTTATTTTTTATACTGGATTATCTGTAGTATTTACCAAGTGTAATCCAACAAAGCTTCCAATGCCTGCGTTTAAAAAAGTTAAAGAGCCATCCAATTTAAAAAAATAACTAATTACGCTAAAGGAAGGTTCGCGGTCTGAAGACACTACGATACCATATATATTCTTACACTGTTACCTTTTGAGTTTTGCTGTATAAATGGTCCTATCAATCAAGTTATTATTATTTATTTGTACTATAGGCAAAAACTTACATCAAGCGACATCAGGGCCAGTTACAAGAAAGACTGGCCCAGTCGAAGAGCACCAGAGACATCTACGCGAGGTTTAACATACTTCTTGCCACAGTAAGTAAACATTACAGCAAAATTGATGATAAGCATATAATTGGGCACTAACTATTTATTATATTTCGCGGTAAATAAATTGTTAATATCTCCGTTTAAACTAATATGTTTGAAGAAATGCAGCTTGTAGTTCCTTGTCAGTATCCGCAAACTAAGTACATAGCACCAAAGTGCAGCAATTGCCTTGCAGAAAATCATTTCTTTCTGTGTGTTTGTATGTTTTAATAATAAAGTTAGTGTTTTTATATGTATGTTTACTACGGGAAAGAAAAAGAGGGCAGCAGTCGTGCAAGTAAGAGAGTAAGCTGAGATGCTATAGCGGCTTGCTCAAAATATATTTCTTAATTACTACCACAAAGTTTTACTTATAGGAACAGTGATTCAGAACACTGCAGTATAAAAAAATGCATGTAATGCTATATACGGAGTGTCTTGGAAAAGTAATGAATCGCTCTATAATCTGTGGTAGATTATCGTTTTCAGTTAAGCTTGAAAACGATAATCTATCACAATTTTATTTACCTTATCCATTTTACATCGGAGTTAATACTTCAAATATACTTGTTAGCACTATCTTCTGTAAAGAAGATACGTAGTACGTAACGTATGTCCTGGTAATGATCTGTATAAGCTCCTTTTCCGCCTGTGACACATAATTTTATAAACGTTTCATTTACACCTGCAATGTCCCGTGTTTATCTGTAGTAGGTGACAACAGTGCCATTCTGAAGACAACTGTCGATTGTAATACACACTATGAGATTGGATATCTAGTTATAACCACATTATCATCATCACGAAAGATCCACTGCTGGACGAAAACCTCTCCTAAAACGTGGCAGGTTCTGTCATAACTTTACTTTGCCAGCACCACACGGTCATACCTCACTAATTTAATAAACAACTGATAAACACCTCAGTTCCATTAATTCCTAATTGTTTTCAAGAAATGGCAACAACTGAAGCGCGAAGCTGCAAACACCTCAAATCTTCTCATTCCTTGGGAACTGCGCATCAAGGAGATTGAATCACATTTTGGATCTGTTGTGGCTTCCTATTTTACTTTCCTTAGATGGCTATTCTGGGTAAACTTGGTCATCGGATTTATTTTGCTGGTCTTCGTTATTGTGCCCGAGGTTTGTACAAAAGTTTCAGCAGCAATTGCGTCTTTTTAAATACTTTAAATTATATTTAACCAACTCAAAGTGTGAGTATTTATAAATTTAGTAAAGCATACGTAATTTTCCTTAAAGTTGCGGCATCTTCTTTAAAGATAATTTCAGAAAAATGGTCTTGATGCTGATGAATCTAAATTATAATTGAATATCAATATAACATTGCCTTACAGTATTTAACAGCGAACCCTAAACAAGACGGTGAACGCAAGATAATAATGGAAGACGAAATTAGAAACGCCACAAACTTGCTGACTTTATGGGAATTTGAAGGAGTGTTAAAATTCTCACCTATCTTTTACGGGTACTACAGCAATGTAGAGAGACCTCAGTACCGCATGCCACTCGCCTACTTTCTTACCGGGTTGGTGGTCTACATCTACAGCTTCGTAGCTACTTTGAGAAAGTGAGTTGAAAGTATCCGATGGTTCAATCTAATATAGAATAACGCTTAAATTTATTTGAAGAAAATTAGTGACCCTTCTTCCATTTTTTGTATTTATTACGAATCGGATTGCCAGTTCTTATCATACGATTTTGCTTAAACTTGATCCATTCCACTTTCACTTAGTAAGGGGTACTTACTAGGGAATCTATCACGAACATATAGGTACAAATAATGAGCTCTGTCTTTCAGAATGGCCGAAAACTCTCGCATGTCAAAATTGTCTGAAAAAGAAGATGAGTGTATTTTTTCTTGGAAGTTGTTCACCGGCTGGGACTTTATGATTGGGAATGCTGAAACGGCACACAACAGAATAGCATCAGTAATCTTAGGATTCAAAGAAGCGTTGCTAGAAGAAGCCGAAAAGAAAAAAGATTTGCGCAAGTAAGAACTTTATCAATTTCTTTATATTAAATATACATTGGGGTAAATATTTCATTTCGTGCATAATAGGCGTTTAAGAGAAATGAAAAAAAAATATTCCTGATCTAGTTCTTTCGATTTTTTTAATAAGCTTTTATTATTATAATTTTAAAAAAAATAAAGGGACTGTAATTGACGGTTTAGTTTAGAAGATATTGATATATGTTTTTAAGGACGAATGCTAATGAGATTTTAAACTGATGGTAATTAGATATCTATTTATGGTAATGAGGCACACCTAATTTTAATGGTTTCTTATTTCTAATGGTAAAAAAAAGGTTTCTTATTTCTAATGGTAATAACAATACATTTTATTATTCACAATTAACAGTAACATAGGAACTTTTATAATTTGGTAGACTAAAACAGACTTTATAGTTAAATTAATCTTAAACACACAAAGCTCAGCCTTCTGTATAATCTGCCGCAACGTATGTATGTGGTATATTGTACTGAAATCTTTTTGGAAACCAGCTTGCTCAGGAGCATGTTAGTCGTCAAACCAGCAGGCGCGACGATTCGTTATGACTCTCGAAAACAACTTGTAGATATGGCTCAGAAATGAGATAGGTCTATAATTCTTCAATAAGGTTTTATCGACTTTATTGAAGAAGAGTACCACCACACTTTTGTGCCATGCTGTAACCGTTTGTCCCTCGATTATAACGGAATCGAATATCTTCATGACCACTTCCAACACTTTAAGCTTTGACGAAATGACTCTGCCTTCCTCGACCTTCAGCTTGGTTAGTTGACTTTGGCCAACAGACTGATCCCTTCCGATTATTTTGAGCCCTTGTTACGCTCAATCGCCTCTTTAATACGGTTTGTATTAAATTGGCGTAGGTCACGAGTCAGGAATCTGTAGACTTTACTCGATTTTTTGTAAAAATCCTTTAATATATCATATTTGTTAGTGATAAACTAATTACTTTTTGATTCTATTCCATTATAACGGTAATTATAAGAATGGTATTTATATTTTTCGAAATTTTCCTGTATTTGCCATTATTTGTAATAGATACAAACTTTTTACGCCATTCAGCATAATTAAGTTCATTTATGAAATACATCTATGAAGTAATTATTTAAATACACGAGATATAATTAACTTTTTTTAAATGAATGGTAGTGCGTAGAAATTTTGCGTACCACTTTAAGTTTTCTGGCAGAAGAACTTAAATTTACGACTCCACACTTACTTACGCATTAAGAATGCGTGTACTCAACTTGATGACAGAGCGCTGACTGTCGTGGAATATTTTAGGTGAGACACAGTGGTGTAAAAAACAACTTATCGAATCGTAATTATATGACAATGTGGGGACAGTTTTCAAAGTGATGTGATACTTTCTTAATTTATTCTTTAGTAAATAATACTTTGTCTAAGTATAGGTCAACTATTCCATTATTCAAATATGGTATAAAGAAGTCATTCTTCCAATATAGTTTTTGTCTACAAATTTCAAAATATTAAAATCTGGAAAAGGGACTCAAACGCTTATTAGTTTATGAGTCTTTAGTTTTAAATTAAATAAAGTTACAGTTAAAGAATGCAATTTTTAAAACTTGAGCCTTTAAGAACCAAAAGCTAACTTTGCAAAAAATCTTAGGGTCAAATTCTTTCATCTATTTGTATATTCTTTATCGTCCGACGTCCAATATGCACGTAACGAAATATTCACCCATTTACTCATTCTACATATTATAAGGCAAAAAAATACAATAATAATCATATGTCACACGTCCTTAGTATTCAGTACAAATATTCAAATTACAAACATTTATGGTAGAATATTTGTCTCTTTTACATAGTTGGCGCATAATATCTCTGCGTGCGCTTGTCAACATCTGTGTTGTTCTCTTGCTCGTCGTGTCCGCCTACGCTGTTGTGACAGTGGTGTCTCGCTCTGATGACAACCCAAAGCACCGAAGCTGGTGGCGTGAGAACGAGACCACCATAGTCGTCACTGTTATTTCTATCACTTTTCCTGTATTTTTCGAACTCCTGGGCTTCTTAGAACACTACCATCCAAGGAAACAGCTTCGCTTACAATTAGCACGGTAAGTTTAAGGGCGTACATTTTTTAAGGTGGCTAAGGATATATCATGAAAATAATAGGTTTACAGTATGGCATCCAATACTTTGTGTTCAAGACTACTGATAAATATTATTATTACTTATTTCAGAATCATGTTGCTGAATTTGCTCAATTTATATTCCTTGATATTTGCACTGTTCAGCAAAATTGAGGGAATGAGTAAAGACTTAGACGCATTAAAACCTCCTCTTAATATGAACGCTGCTACCATCAACAATAATTCCCTTAATATAAGCGAAACTTTAGCGCTCAATTTGCCGAAGTCCTGTTATGAAGAGAGAGTGTCATGTGAACCATGTCAGGTGCTGTCAACAATATCACTTAATTTAACTACAAACAACGTTTTATCAATATCTGACACAAGTACACCTTATAACCCTCGTAAACCAATAAGTAAATTACTTAATCAAAATTTTCAAAAATCTGAACAACAGAAAGGGAACAGCAAAGCTCCAGCCGAAAATATCGTAGATTATGATACAAGTACTACATGGGTCGAAAACATAACATTTTTAAATAAAGATCTCAAAGAAACAGTTTTTCCAGAAAATGTAACAGAACTACTTTTTGCTGAAAATCTAGTTGAATCAGACGTGAGTGCCTCTCAGATTGAAACTACAACATTAAGTAGTATTGATATACTTAAGTCGCAATTAGAACGAGTTCGAAATATAAGTAAGAGTAGTGGTTTAGATGGAGACGATTCAAGTGACGAATATGATGAAGGTTTTTTAGAAGATAAAAACAATACAGATTATCTTTTAAGTATTTTGACTGTCACTGACAATGCAACAATTTTTTATAATGGTGATTTTAGCAAAAGTAACTCTGACTCTTTTATCAATTCAACTAAAGAACTACTAAGTACACAAATAAGTATATCTACGGAAACAGATATCTATGAAAATATCACAGAATATCAAGTAAATTTTAATATAAACGATTTCAGCGAAAGCCCGGCTGATTCATTTACTGTTTCTACAGAAAATGATACAATATATCCGAAAACTAATACTTATGTAGAGTTCGAAACTTCTTCAAGCGAAGAAATTTATGATAGTTCTTCTGAATTAGTGGAAACAACTGACTACCAAACAGCTAAATATGAATTCACAACATCTGATACACATGCTGATTCCACTCATGATATAATATTTACTCCATTAATGGAAACAGATACACCATATTACGATTCTGGTCAAACTTTAAGGACAACGAATTTTGGCGAAGAAACAACCACTCTGATAGATATAACAGACTTAGTGCCAACAGACACAACGTACGCCCCCGCAAAAGAGTCAACAATGCAAAGTACTGATGGCACTTCCATAGATTTGGAAACAAAATGCCCCACCTTTTTCAACTGTACATCTAATTGTGGTGATCGTAATATAACTCAAGTTTTTTTTCTATCCAATTGTAAGATAATTGAAAAACGATGTTACATTACAAAATGTGAATATCCCACGATAAATAAAGTCAACAAGACTAATGAGTCAGACACTGACGTTGCATTTATCGATGACCACAATAGAAAAATGTACAACTTAACCAAAGCCACAAAAAAAAAGTTATTGAAGTTATGCTGGGAAACTATGTTTGGACAAGAATTAGTAAAGCTAACTATGATGGATCTGGTAATTATAATACCTTAGCAACTTTTGATGATTTTTAAGTTTGACGAAATTGCTTACTTGTTAAGTAATTACACTTGAATTTTATATTTGCAAGGTACCTATAACCTTAACGAACTGTAACGCCACGTATTATTTCTATCGAATATCGGCATTGTTGTATGGGAACATACATATAATGGTTGGAAAGTGATCCAAAAACATTTTGCTACTTTTACATAAAGTGTTTTACTACGAAGCAAAGCGTTACAATACATGTCAATACATCTTGATACTTGGCAATGAAATAAAAATAACATCTTTTTATATACACGAAGCAGCATTCTATTTATATGTATGCATATATATGTATAGAATCGTGCATGTGCCCTAAGTACTCATTTATGTTTCTTTTTTCCTCTTTCAGGTTTTCGTTTTATTGGGCACTCTCTTTATGGATTTTTTTAGGGCCCTTTTCGTGAGATACATGAATCGTTGTTGGTGTTGGGATTTAGAGAAAAAATTTCCTGAATACGGAGACTTCAAGATAGCTGAGAACATATTGCACCTTATAAACAACCAGGGGATGGTTTGGATGGGCATGTTCTTTTCCCCCGGCCTTGTGGTACTGAACGTAGTCAAGCTAATGATAATGATGTATCTCCGATCTTGGGCTGTGATGACTTGCAATGTTCCACACGAAGTTGTTTTCAGAGTATCCAAAAGTAACAATTTTTATCTAGCTCTTCTACTCACTATGCTTTTTCTTTGTGTATTACCCGTCGGATATACCATCGTTTGGGTAAAACCGTCATGGCATTGTGGACCATTCTCTGAGTATGATAAAATATACTACATATTAACAAATAATATCTACAAAATACTACCCAAATCATTAAATTTTGCCCTGGAATATACAGCTTCGCCAGCCATCGTTATACCGTTATTGGTACTTCTGATACTCATAATATACTATCTTACATCATTAACAAACTCCCTAAGAGAAGCCAATAATGATCTTAAGGTAAACACATACAAAACTATCATTGCTGTTTTAGATTTTTTAGAGAAAATATTATTTTGCTGTCTATAATGTATGTAGTCATCGGCAAGGCAACCTGTTCATCAATGCCTAGTTTCCTTGTTCAAATTTTAATTTATATTGACAGTTTGCGGAAATTTGAGGAATTGATAACTGTACTGGTACTGCACTTGTGCAATTAACCGATTTCATTTGTTAGCTGATCGAGATAGAATATACAAATCATTTAAAAAACGTATCCAAAGATAGAAGTCAAAACAGTCAATAAAGTCAACCAATTTTATTCTTAGACAAACTTAAACATATATTTAAAGCTTACCATTATTCTTTGTTAGATACAACTGCGTCGTGAAAGAACCGAAGAGAGACGGAAAATGTTTCAACTGGCCGACACCAGGCGACGAGGTGGATCGTCAGCGATGGACAACACTCCTTTCGCGAGATGGAAAAAAGCTCTGCCATCTTTACCTATCAGTAAATCTATTGACTCTGATGACCGCAAAACTGCTACGGGTGATGATAACACGGAACCTTCAAAAGCAATGAAGAAAAAAGGTATTTTTATTTTAATATACATCTGAATTCACAATACACTAACACAACACGTGAACCAACAGAAAACCAGTTAAAACTGATCCCAACTGGCACTACCATTTGCTACACGAAAGATAGAATTGAGACATCATTTTTAAATCAGATACAATTTTGGTCCACGTTTAATGTGCTTTGTAGTTTTGATAATAACAATAATTGTCTTACTACTTGAACATACTAAAATTATATTATTTCTATTTTTAAAAAGTTTTATGGAAATAAATTTCTGTAAGTGAAGTGGTAATCAAAAGTTAATACTTAAATTTAATGTGTAATTATTAGACTCTAATACTAATAACAACAACCGTTGCCAACAATACAAAACGTGAAAATTATAGATGTTTCCTTGATATTCCTTTTTAGGTGGAATATTTGCGAAAATAGTAAGCATGGCGTTAGATAAAAAGCCAGAAGTAGAGACAGTGCCAGAAGCCGCCAATACATCACATTCATCGAACA
This sequence comes from Calamotropha paludella, assembly GCA_927399485.1. NCBI lineage: Eukaryota > Metazoa > Arthropoda > Insecta > Lepidoptera > Crambidae > Calamotropha > Calamotropha paludella. The sequence goes on along the minus strand of OV656803.1, from coordinate 21,459,814 downwards.
ATATCGATGATGAAACAGACACAGATTTCCACGAAACATTACCTAAAGAGGTATTGAAAATAAAAGATATTATTTTAAAACATGGAGATAATAAGAAGAAATGCAATGTTGAGTTTAAAACTCAGAGTGAAGAACAAGTCAAAAATATTGAAAATAAGGGCTTTAAATTAAAACAAGATTATTGTGATAGCGAAAAAATAACCATTGGAAAAAAGCAAAGTTTATCTACTGAAAAAGAAGAATTTGATAAAGAAACTCAAGAAAGTAGTAAAGGCCACAAAAAAATTGACAGACAACAAACTTCAGAGTCTAGTACTCAGTCCAAACAGTCGGACTCAATTGGCTCTGTGATTCCTGTAATAAAAATAAGTATTACGGAAAGTGATGAAGAGCTATTACAAAATAAAACAAAAAATAAAGACACCGATAAACATTCCAAACAATATAAGCATGATGACAATTCTACAGACGATTCAGTTTCTTCCCTAAAAAGAGTAAAAAAGAGTTGTTCTGATTTAAAAGCCCTCAGGAGACAAAGTAGTGTAGATAGCATCAATGAGCATAAAGTGCTCAAAGAAAAAAAATCGGAAGATGGTCATAAATATCAATACTCTTTGTAGTTCTAGTAGAAATGTGACTGTTGTTTTTTAGTAAAACTGTTATCATTGATTAAAAGTACATTTATTTTATCACTTTATTAACTATCCCAAGGAAAATTGTATGTCCCTCCAATTACTGAAGTCCTTAATATCATTACGGTGCTGCCATCGTATTTACTGTCACATCTCTAACGCTTAAAGTGGTTAAATAAAAGTGTGAAAGCATTAACAAAATATTCGAGTAACAAGGTAACCCTATCTTCGTTTAACTTTAAGTTGCCAAAGAATAATATTTACAGCGGTTACCGAAATTGAAGTATTCAGTATAGTTAAATTCATGGTAATTTCAACATAATATATCTATCTAAACCTTTTACATATTTCCCGATCTGTACACTTAATTTTAGGAATCACCTTCGACAGCCTACCCGAAATCAAAAGTTATCGCCCTATAGAAAATATTGAGTAGTTTTGTGATTATCTTCTAATTACAGATTACATTGAGTTTCAAATCCCATTGTATTGTGTTAGAAATGCTGGCATTCAATGTTCTTAGCCAGTTTTTATTTAGTTTATAGCAATAATGCATGCAGATACACGGATGAGCTAAAAATAATAATTATTAGTCTATTAACCTCCGCAGTCATAGACCAAATACGCTAATCACTACGCCACCGATCACCTTAATCAACCTATTTTAGTTCACGTATTTTAATAACATAATTGATTGATTGTGTAGTGAGTACCATAAGATAATAAGAGTGAGTCTACTGGAGCCCCCATAACTATGGGCGTGCCCCAAGGATCAATATTTTAGCCTTTACTTTTTTTATCTATATTAATTACCTTCCTTACTATGTTACAAATCTATGTGAGACAGTGCTATCTGCAGATGACACTTCCTTAATTTTTAAAGACTCTCGACGCAATGATTGCTCTGACGATGTAAATAGTACGCTATCCAAATTTTTACATTGGTTCACCAATAACAATTTATCACTAAATTCAAAGAAAACAAAGTGCATACAATTTACGTTACCGAATGTTAGGAGGGTTGACCTACATATAAAGTTAAATGATGAAGTAGTCGAATTTTTTGAAATGACAATTTCTGGGTATTACATTAGATTCACGTCTGGAATGGGACCCTCACATTGAGGCCTTGTCAAGTAGACTCAGTACTGCGGCATATGCTGTAAAAAAAATAAGGCTTTTAACTAATATTGAAATGGCAAGGTTAATTTATTTTAGTTATATTCATAGTGTAATTTCTTATGGTGTAGGATGTTCGTTTAGTTGACCACGAACACCGTACAGGTAGATGTTGTAGTTAGTTTCGTTGCGTTGCTTGTTACTCACGAAGTAAGTGGTGGCTGGCACGATGTTGAAAGTTGCGTTGTTGCGGAGATAAAAGGAAAGGATTTCTTCACTAAGTTTAATAAAGTTATAAAAGTAGTTTGGTTAAGTTACAGGTAAAAAGGTAGTTAAAAGATGGGTCCTTCTCCCACGACTGTGGCCGATCGTGATCTCATATATTTTATTATAGCAGATAAAAGGTAAACTGAAAATACTAACGCGTAACCTATTTTAAGCGTATTGAACTGGAGTAAGGAATGTGCGGTGTAAGACCGTACATATGGGTTGTCGTTGTGGGGCTAAGCTGCTAATATTGAAAGTATTTTTGTGTTACAGTAAAGAGCTGTCAGCGCAATATACAGACTTCGGCCTCGGTATTCTCTTAGAGACTTTTTTAAGGAAATTAATATTCTTACTGTAGCGGGACAGTATATTTATGAGAACATAATTTATGTACGAAAACAATACAACTGTCAGACATAGCGACGTACATTGCTTTAACACCAGAAATAAAAATAGACTTGCCGTTCCAAGATTTAGACTTCAAAAGGCAGGAGGCTCATTCTTGGGGAAACGTATAGCACTGTTTAATAAAGTTCCACAAAGTAGAGTAGATTTGCCTTATCATAAATTTAAAACGTATGTAAAAAAATAAGCCCATGTCCAAAGGTTATTACAAGGTCAACAACTATTTAATAGATCGCGATGCATGGAAGTAATATGTGTCGTTTCAACATGACACTATTTATTACAGGTTGTGTCATACAACATTAGCAATTGTTAATTTTTAAAACTAATTTATTACTGGTAGTTAGAGTATGAAATGCTCTCTTAATACATTTCTTGGGTGGTAGCATGTGGTACGGGTCGTTGCGTTCCCTAAGATATGGTTGAGCGAAGCGATGGCTGTATCATGCGTCATGCTCGTGAACGGGTGCTGCCTTGGGAAATGGGTCTGCTTTAATCTTCAGTATTATTGACTAATACTAAACATTCATATTGTTGCTTTCTTAAATTTGTCGTTTAGTCCCTGTATGTTATTGCAATGTTCAGAGATACTTTAAGTAAGTACAGATACCTGTTGACTTTGTTGTAATCAACGAAATAATGATATCACTATTAGTATTGTCATAACAAAATAATTTTGTTTCTTTTTTGTGGATTGTGTGACGACGTATTATATTGTTAATGTCGTTACTTCTGTTAAAGCTGACGAGTTTCTTGCGCCCATTTTCTTGTCAGTTTAAAGACGTCCTGAATGGGTGGTAGGTAAAAATGTTGGATGATTCAAAATAACTTAAAGTATATTTGAATAAAGTTCGTATTTTCATTTTCAATAAATTCAAGGAAACAGGTGAACTACGTACAAAGCGAGGCAGTAGGTATATATTGCAGATTAGCGGGAAACATTCACAAGATTCTACACGAGTAACTTACCCTGGGAAAGGTATCGCTAGATGTCTCATAACCTTAACAAAGCTCAGAAGCAGGTTCGTGTGTAATGATCCCTAAATATGATTAATAAATGCAGATCCAGAAGGAAAGCGTCAGTCAATGCTTATTACATGTGTTCATTTTCCTACCAAGTTTTAGACAAAACAATATATTGAAATGTCCTAAAAACGTATTTGATTTATGAACTAGGTTTTGACATTTAAAAAATCCATCTAGTTAAACTATTTTAATAAATTATGAACCCACATTCAATAACTTCATAAGTTCTGAAAACATTAGATAACTTAATTTTTCTTATCAAATTTCAAAATTTAAACTTGACAACACAAAAATACACACATAAAAAGGAAAATTATGCGAAACGAATATAACGTACTCGCTGTATTACAATACTTATTCTTACAAACACATACATGAAAATGAGCGTACAGGGAAATGGCTCTTGAAAATGGTACCAATGAAGCAGCCGGACTCGCTACGCAACCTTCGGTTTTATCTTTCAGAATCCTTTCCAATTTACGATATCTTTGAGTGGCATAAGTTCCGCCTTTGACCGGAGGGTGAGCTCGGCAGCCTCTTTCATAGTAGTTCGTACCAACATCTAGATATCTCTTGAAGCACCCGCCTGTGTGTGTACCATCATTGCAAGATTTTTTCATTTCTTTTCTTTTGAAACGATGCATCTGATCAGAGCTGCTAAAATAGTCATAGCACTCGTTCGACCCAAGTTTATCTGTTATATTTATCCCACATTCGTAGCACTTGGAATCTTTATTCCTGACAAAAGCTTTACGGTAGCCTCTGTTAAGTTGCCAATTCCGAAACCTATAAGAAGTCCACGTAGAAGTACTTGGAGAAACAGTAGTTGTTCTGTAAGTAGAGTTATTGTTGATTATAATGCGCATTAGCATTACACGAGTAGTTCTTATTCTTGGAGGCTTTGTTTTTGGTAACATGTTTTCCTTCTCCACTGCTTTCATCATACTGATGTTCGACGTTAATTCTCCCAGTACCTTTTTAAGGACATTTTCGTTCAATTCAGGAAACCCCTTCAATATGGTGGTGGGTAGTGTTGTGGTCTTCAGGTGTAACATTAAGCCATAACTTGTAACTGTGGGTCTGATTCTTACACTAGTTGGAAAATAAGGTCTCCATGTTCTTTTCGGGGCTGAATTCCGTTGTGTCGGCGGCGGCAGCGAAATGATAGTACGATCTGTGACTTTTGTACTCTCAAACATTTTAAGGAGAACTGTTGGCCAAGTAAACGCTACCGTACTTTGATTGATTAAGTTAGTCGGTCTATATGAATAAGAAAAAAAAACTGAACTCAAAGTAGTTCTACGAGGTTCTTCGACGTCCTCATTCTCAGTGTCAGTACTTGATAAAGTAGTGGAAGTAGCTTTTGGTTTATCAATTATAACGGGTTCTTTCGTAGTTTTTGTTGTCAGTAAATTCCTTTCGTCAATATCTTCATAGTCTTCTGGTAGTATTTCCACGTCACGATTTGGATTGTATTGATACGGGTTTTTCAATCGAGATAGTAGAGAACAGCGTGTTGAATACGGAGTAAAAAGTACAATTATAATATAAATTAAACGTGTAAAATGATATATCATAATAAAAATATCTCTTCAAAATAAAAGTAGGAATTGTGTCAAAATGACACTGCATCATAGACACAGCACATTACATAGATACCTATTAGGATTTGTAAATTTTGTAGAAACAAATTATTGACGACCCTGACAATTTCGTGCAACGGTAGCGATCCTGTCTTTGGCACCGACGCCGACGGTCCTGGGTTCGAATCCCGGAAGGAGCAGATGTTTGTGTGATGAATACGAGCATTTGTACCTGAGTCATGGGTATATATTTCTATTAATATTACATATCTATGTATCATATATGTACCTATGTCTATCCGCTACCCTAGTTACATAAAACAAGCCTTATAGTGTTTACTTTGTGCTACGCCAATTGGTGGAAATGTAAGAAATATTATTATTATTATTTATTGTAAATAAATAATAATAATATTATTATTAATTACATATATAGAATAAAATAAGAATTATAAAGGTAAATTATTTTAATATATCTTACATTCACATATATGAGCCTAGCCCAAAGTAAGTACTATAAGGCTTGTGTTATGGATACTGGGATAACGGATAGACATGCATATATGATACATAGATGTAATATTTATACATATAAATAAACACTCATGACTCAGATACAAATGCTCGTATTCATCACACAAACATCTGCCCCTTTCGGGATTCAAATCCAAGAGCGTCGGTGCAAAAGGCAGGACCGCTACCGTTGCACCGCAGTAGTGAATAATTTACCTTTACTTGCTACAGCGCATGTCACGTGATTTCAAAACCATTTTCAACTTATATGCCGGGTCTATAATTTAGGCACTCGGGGTGATCAGAGATTTGCAGTTCGTTTTGGAGGGCGAGGGTTCGAGCTGTGGGCGGGTCATTCCGCGCCGGACCGCCGCGCGTGCAACATGCCGCGCTCTGTCGCGCTTCTCGTGCTCTGCGCGCTTGCGTTCACCGCACGCGCAGAGATCCTCACGCCGCCTTACGTGAATCTCGCTTTGGGCAAGAAGATAACGGCCACTGCCACCTGCGGCGACGAAGGACCAGAACTATACTGCAAGCTAGTCGGCGCGAACGTTGATCACGATGAACATGTTATTCAAGGACAGGTAATATTTGGTGTTATAGACTTCAAATTTAGATTAGGAATACAAAGGGATAAATATCCCAAAACATTAACTTTTATTTTATATTAGTTTTATAAAACACAAAAGTGGTAGTGCCTTATCTCGGTAGGGACAACAATGCTGATTCGTTTTATATTGTAACTATTCAGACTTTATTTACTTAAAATTTGCATGATCAGCAACCGGTACTGTTACTAATTGAAATGTAGAGCTGTAGTATGTAAAATTTAGATGTCAATAAGCAACTTTATTTTGAGAACAATTTTAAAAACGTTGTGTAAAGAGCCATGATAATAACAAAATACAATATAACTGATCTATATCAGAAACTCGACGCATTGAAATAGTAGACAATAAAAGAAAGTAAATAGAAAGGATAGACGTCGTCCCTTCCAGAAGTACGCGCGACCGCTAGCGAGAAAAAAATTTTGTAAATAAATTGTCTGTTAATTTGTGGCGAAATAATGCTATATGAAACTACAAAAAATCATATAAGACAAGTTATACAATAACCATACAGTCAAGTCACTTAGTTTTGGTTATGCTTTATTTATTAATTTAAATATTAAATATTCAGTTGTAAAAAAGAAAGGAATATTTCAACAAAGGAAATACTTTCACACATTTTTCTTTTAAATCATTTTCTATGTGTTCTTAAATAACGACTAAAAAGCAAAGTCCTTTGAAGCGAACATTCGTAGACAATAGAAAGAGTGAAACTTATCAAAAACACGAACCTTTAGTAAATATGCATACAAATCAGCAATTTCAGAAGTATACACCTTATAAGAATAATATTCTGCACAACTCGCACTAAATATTTTGTCCTAAACAAAAATTATTGTGGGAGTACTTACCGCTGTAGGTACCTACCGCTATACAGCATACTAAATAAAGGATATAATACATAAAAAATAATATGTACAATCATTGCGGGAACAAACATCTATTTTCATCACACAAACATGCTCCTACCAGGATTCGAACCTAGGATCGTGGGGTTGGGGTACTTCATTTATTTGATATTTAAACTATGCGTTGTTTACTGGTTCTTAAGTAGACTTGATGATTGCTTGGTGACAGTATGTCAAACTATATTCGTTTGTGATAGCACGTAGAAAGTTAAATTTAATTTGGCCTGAAATAATTTTGATGTTGTTATCACCAGTAATAAAATTATCATCTATCAATATGTTTTTTGTGACTTAGACATCTTATATATTTAATTACCAATCACTAGTAATAACATAATTAAGAATTGAGGCTAAACATAACGTTCCAACTCGTTACTTTTTAAGTTTCTACTGTTGTCTTAAGTTGTTACTACAACCTTATGCATTAAACGAACTGAGCAGCTAACAGTTTCATTCATTAATTTACTTAGATAGCCATTAAATAGGTATAAGCTATAATTTTAGTTGTTTAAGGTTTTTATGTGTTGTTTAATAACCTCCCAGCATCATACACATTGAGAAGAAATATGAATGGATAAAATTAATGTCAACGAGTTTCTTTTGCTCGGTTTTCGTAATCATCAGAGCGTCGAACCCGCTATCGGGAGCAACAGGACGCGATAGCTTATCAGCCGGACGTTATCTAGGAGACTGAGCTACCGCCCGCAGTCGCCCCGGGGTAGTCTGTACCAAATTTAACCTTAGAACAATTACAAATGAGGTCCAGTTTGATGAACACTTTGGGATGCAATACACATCGCAAAGACTATCATTATTACGTAAATAAGCTTTCACAGACTGGAAATGAAACAATTGGAAATATAAAAACTCAAATTACTTTTACGTACCAAGTCTCTATAAATATAATATAATGTCATGTAACATATTGAAAAATATTTTCCTGACCAAAAATAGCACATATTTAATTGCTTATTCAAAAAAAATGTAAGTTAAAAGATCTGTAGCTTTTCGAAGAAAATCTAACATGGTGGCTTTTTAAATAGTTTCGGTTGTTTTCTTCTGCAGTATTTGTTTAGTTTAAAACCAAAATACAATGACTTAATATAAAACAATGAAATTATAATATCATAAATCATAATAATAAACGAGAGCAAAAATTGTATTTAATAATATTGTGTGTACTTAGTAATTTGATATTTTAGTATGGTTGTTGTAGCATTTACTTGGCACAGACTTCAAAATTATAAAATAATTATTTAATCATTTCTATTTAATTAAATAAAAATACGTATTACTTTGTGCGAAGTAAATTTATTGTTTGTTTTTTATTTACTTTTTGAAGTCGGTTTTTTTATGCATGCTCAAATCTCTCTAGATGCTTTAGATTCAGAATTGAAGCCACTATGTAGCTCTGTGGACAGAACGGGCCAGCACTCAACACTGTTTTATCATAGTGACATATTTATTTCTTATAAACTACGTCATAGAAGCCGAAATCAACGCGCAAAGGAACAGATATTGTTGTAAAAATAAATAATAATAATAATAAATTAAAAATAATACAATGACTCGGGAACAAATACAAATATATATATTTGAGTGACAACAATTAGCCCGATCAATTTAGCCCCAATAATAGAGGTAGGTTAACAAAAATTCGCATAGAGCTTTAAATTGTTACTAATATTCGAAACACAATTGTAAATTAATTGTAAAAAGTCCCCATCGATCCCACACTTGCAAAAACATATCGAAGGTAAGGTAAGGTTTTCAAATATAGGTTTTTTGCATTATTAGCCAAACGGTAAATTGTATCATGAAAAGTAGATCAGTCAAAAATTGTAGAGCATGCAATTTTCTATTTAAATTGTCTCTAGACACTCTTCTCCTAAACGTCTTTGTTTCTGAGATGTAATGATTGAAAATCAGTCATACGTAGGGTACATACCTACATCACTGGATCTGTAATACAAATAAATTTTTTTTTTATCGGTCTGTCGCGTTCTACAAAATCTTTATTCTTTACTTTTTTATACGATCTATTTATGAGTACCCACCATTCAACAAAACATTTCTTGCAAATTCACACCATTAGTCTCGGTTTATTTTAATGTTGAAAGAAAGATTATTCAGAGACAATATTTCTGTAAAACAAGCTGATAATGATGCTGATGTTCCGATAATTGAAACTGCAATAGACCAGATCAACTTGACGAATGCAACTATCGTTGTAGGTGAAAACATAGATTTACTACTATTATTAATTATTGTTCGAACTATTATAATCGATTTTTTCAAAACCTGGATACAAAAGTTTATCTGGTTTTGTAAAGTGTCAAAATCATATATTATTTTTACACACAATACCTGGCTGCGATACATTAGAATTTTTCAGGACAGAAAAAAATATTAAAACCTTTTTTTGCAAGTGTGGGATCGAAGGGACCTTTATATTTCATTTGTAATTGTGTTACATTCGTACCATTTTCAGCTCTGTGCGAATTTTTGCACTCTGACATGTCTAATCTGAACAAATTAAACTACACTACTAAAACTAAAGCATTTGAAATTTTACTCTTACCAGAAATCGATCCCAATATAAGATTATACTTGATACATTGCTTTTTACATTTCTGTTTACATTAAAATATACGATAAACTCTTAACATAGAAACAATAAAAAAATGTGATAATCAGCCAGAAAGACGTGATTTTATATCCTACCTGAGATACAGTTTTTCAGCAATGTTTTTTCTACATTAAGATAACTTTTACATTGATAAAATAATTTATCACACAATATAGTTATCACATAAGAGTGTTATGTGATAACTCTTAAAATGTGTAATGTTATCGTTAATTTAAACACAACCCCCCTACTAAAAAGTGGACCCGGTTTAAAATTGATGCATCAGCTAAACCTGTTTCATAATATAGAATGTATCGGCACATTCTACATTTGATTCCTTTGGTGGTTGCCATTTTCTAAATAAATTTAACCGTGCCGAAATATTTAAAGCTACCTAAGTATATACTTTTCAGTAAATTCCCCGTAATTAAAGTATATGCACAGACTAAAAAAGAGTATGTAGGTTGAAAAGTCAACGTGTCGAAATTTAATACAAATAGCATTATAATAGCATAGCATTAGCAACGATAAGGAATTGAGTTATTAGACAATTTTTGGTGTTATCATTAATTTGACCTACGAACTGTTTATCGCGATGTATAGCTTGCTCTTAAGAGCGTTCACGCCGCATCACGTATTGTACAAACTTTCAAGTCCAAATACCTTGATATAACGAAATTGGTTCCTTTGTAATTATAAAGTAAGTATAATACATTTTAGGATAGGATTATTTTACTTTAGGTTAAAACAGTTTTAAGATTTTCATAGTAAAAAAAATATAAATAATGTATCTTCCTAAAAATGTAATAAAATTGACAAGGTCAGTTGCCGCGTTTTAAATTATTTGAACATGAAATTTTGTATGAAATATCGTGCAGGGTATGCTTTTAATATTCTATGAATTAGCTTAGGTGTTTTACGATGTATTTAATTAAGTGAGAGACTAACGTTAAGGCTAAATCGTCGGCCGGAGTAGCACACTGATGCAGTATTTAGTGTATGGTCGATGATAAGTATAAGGGCCGGTCATCAAAATGTGCTCGCTGTTTTTGCTTTCGATAGCACACAAGAATCTGCACTAAGCGGGACCGTGGTTGGTTTCTTTATTCGGTGTTTTCCTCCATCTGATAGGGAAGGCCTTCATTGACATGGTGATGATGAAATCACGGGTTCTGTTTCTACTATCTGGACAAAGTACTTTTCTATATTGACTCGGGTCTAGACGGTTATACTGGCGAAGGCTAGACAAAAAATAGGTCTTATGTTATATCTAACATTTATTATCATAATTCCTGAGCATAGTAGGTACCGGTAAAAAATAAGTAATGTATGTGTGCCTTTTTTCGAATTGAGAATATTTCGCCTTTGAATATTCTAATTAAAAACTAATAATTTTTATAGCCCCTTATTTTAATTTAATTTTGAAAGTGTGTTAATTTGAAAAAAGTGTGAAAATCCTTATGTAGATGTAAATTGTTATGTGGTTTATTGTATTTTGTGAAATGCATTTTCTAAGATATCCGTATAAATGTAATCAATCTAATTACTAACTCAAGAAACTAAAATAGATATTAAAAAAGATAATAACAAGCTCTAAGAACAAACGAAGTTTTCGGTACGCCAAAAAATGTCTGCACTGAATCTGCAATGAGCACTGAAGTATTACCGTTTCTTTTGAATAAAATAGTCACAATATTATCATCCTTAGCGTCTATACAAAGAAATAGTTTCCATTCATATAATCTGATGGTAGGCCAAATTCTACAAGTATCAGTTTCTATATTTTAAATAAATATATAATAAATTACACACCATCAGAGTTGCAATAAACATTGTAGAATCTTTATTTCCGCTAATATATTGATATAAGTGCATAATATTATAACTGAATACACTATAGTTAAAACATCAATAGTTTCAAATCGACAAACGCGCCGAGTTCGGCGAATTTCGTCAATCTTCGACTGCCGTCGAGTTTTTTCCAAGACATGTGGTTGCCAAGTGCGCGTGCATCCCGAACGTCCTTTGTTTCACTCCCGCCTCACAAAGCTTCCAAATTTGAATGGATCATTTTTTCACTCAAGCGGCCGGCCATTCGTGTGATTTCTATACACACTTTAGAAAAAAAAGTTGAATGATCGTCTTTACAAAGACTATCGTTTGTCAAGACTTTATTTTTAAAACTTTTCTCAAAAGTATTCCTTCGTTACTGTCTCTTTAAAAATTTCTACGAGTTTGTTTATTTGATTGGAGCGGAGCGAGCGAAGTGAGCGACGCTCCCATGGATCAGCTTCAATGGCGCAATATCTGTTACGCCATAACTTCCCGAGTTCTTAACCGATTTTAATATTTTTTGTGTGGAATCGAATCAACAGGTTTAGAACCAGATTGTGACGGAGCCCGAATTTTGAAATTCGAAAAAATTCCCATCGGAAAAAAAATATACCATATATTAGCTAGCGTAGCTTTATGCTTAGCGACTCCATCGCCTAGTAATTATGTTTCTTCCTCACAAGTACGGAAAAGTTCATTCAATTTCTGCGTGAAAAATTGCGTTTTATCCGCTAGTGTCGAAAAATGTTTTCAAATTAGAACCTTTCTATTCAAAGAAAACACAAATAGTACGTTCCAAATTTAGTTATTGTTCTGAGTTCCAAATCGTCATTTTAGTATTCATAAGTTATATTCTATTCTTATTTAAATTAATACTATAATACTTCGTTTTGGTTTTATTACATTATTTTAATTTCTTTAATTATGAAAACAACAATAATAAATAAATATTAAGAATATACTATTTGTTAAGTATATTAATTTTAAATGTATGGTAGGTGCGATATCATAAAATTATGATTGGATTTCGAACCGCACCCGCAAAAGAACTGTCGAAGTGTGCAAAGCAAAAAAAAGCAAAATGTCAATTCACATTTATAAAAAAAAAAAATTGAAAAATTACATTCAACATTACTAATTGTAGCAATTTCACTTTTAATTTATAATTTAAATGAACCAATTTACCATTTTATTAAAGCTGTTTTTTTTGCACCTTAAAATTTTCCTGGCTGTAGTAAGGTGAAAAATTGCGTGTTTGGCTCGGTAACAAAGTTTTAAGCGTCTCGTACTTTTGAAATCCTTCGCTCACTCAGGTTTCAATAGAGATAACTCGCAGCCCAAACTCAACTTTTCAGCCTTGTAGTATTTTACTCTATGATTATATAAAGGTTGTCTGGAAGAGATCGCTCTGAGCGATAAGACCGCCCATTGTAACACTATTTTAAGTTTTCTCTTGTTATCTTATTATTTCAATGTGGTGTTATCAATAAAGTGCTTTGTATTGTATTGTATTGTATATTTTCATTCTTATTATCAACATCTTAACTATACAAGCATTTGACATCTCTATTATTACTTATTGAACTGAAGATTATAAAAGACATGGTATGTCAGTAGTCTAAATAAGGCATAATCTAATTCTTGTTTAGATGAGCGAATGGGTGGCTAAACATTATATTATTTCACACTTCTCTATACTTCGTTGGCACAATAAGCTGTTGGTCAGGGTTGCTAATGCCCACCAACATTGGGCCTTTATGGTGCGTGACGGTAAATAATAGCCCATGTGTCCATAAGGAAAATCTGGGCCTCAAATGTAAATATATTGACTGTTATCTGTCCTTAGGTGTGCGACTTCTGCGACGCCAACAATGATGCAAAGAAGCATCCCCCAGAATACGCGGTGGACGGTATGGAGACTTGGTGGCAAAGCCCTCCACTTTCCAGGGGCATGAAGTACAACGAGATAAACCTCACTATAGACCTAGGACAGGTAAGTCGCTTTGACGATAGTTTTTGTTTCCAATCACTTACAATTGCATTAGTTTAAATGTTTTTATACTTATATGCTTTGATGCTACAAAATTATTCGGTATCTATTTACTCGACAATTTATTTAACTGAAGTTTTTTTTTGATATTCACAATAATCGACAAATTGGTTTAGATTTTTTGTACAAAAATGTCACTAATCAATATTGCTAATATTTGTATCTATATACATCTATCGCTGTTGATAGATGTATTAAGTCCACGTTAATTTGTAGTTACCGTACCAACCTCAAATTGGGACCCATTTCCTTGGAATATTGGAACATTTAGAATACATTAAGCTTGAAATTTTTTAATCCATTATAGTGTTAAAATGTCAAAAGAAGGCATTTGTCTTTGAAAATGGTTTTAAAAAGATAACTTTTTTTAAGAAGACTATTATTTTGCTATTAAAGCACATGTATCAATGTCCGACAAGAAAATTGTGGTTACACGATGATGTAAAACTCCTTCCATAACACGAAGGAAAATTCTTTATGTGTACAGCAAATGGCAATTGTTCAGAAAAATCTTTTATGAAGCTTACATGATTTGAGTAATCGCCCATTGGAAATAACATTGGAAATAATCGAAGTTTGTACCTACAATGGTACAAAGTTAAACTTTACTCTCCTTTTTTAAATTAAGGTCCGAAATTAAAGTACGTGACTGTACCTACTACGCAGGTGCCTAATACTCATAAGCAGCTTAGGCATGCTTCGATTATTTTCCGAATAATGAGTATATTGAAAATCGACAATGCCTCTTGACTAGATTTCAACAATGAAGTGCCAGTTTCAACGTCACGTAACTGCAAAAACATTTACCTACGCACTAAAAATTTCATGATAAAATAATAATAGAAAAAAGAAGAACTATGTATTTGTTATCATTAATTCTGCGAAACCAAAAAAAAAAATCAATTATTCTGTACCTACAATACTTTGAAAACATAGCCAAGATTCCAAATTAAACACACACTAAAGTTACTATTACCTAATAGGAGTTGTGCACAACGATGTGTAGTGAAAAAAACAGCTTTTTAATAGGTGAGTACTAAGGGCCTTGTTTTAAATTAACAAAATGGCCTGCATTACAAACGAATTATAATTTCATTTTTGGAGACTGCTTACACAATTTAATTTCACCAACACGGCAACGCCATCCTATGTAGTATAGCATCACTGTATATGTACATAGTTTATGACGGCAATGCGGTCGCTCTGAATCAGTAGTGTAAACACTGCAATTGATAATTTTGGATTGCACAAAAGATTACCACCCAGATTTGAAACAACCAATTTTATGATACGTACCGCTAAGGAGTGGAACTCTTTGCCTGAGTCTGTGTTTCCTGACAAATACAATTTAAGGGTCTTCAAGTCACTAGTGAATGGGTATCTTCTAGCAAGCGCGTCACATCCTAGATCGCATCGACGCTTACCATCAGGCGAGATAGTGGTCAAGCGCATGCCTATTTTCTATATAAAAAAAACAGAAATGGGAACAGTAATCAGTAGTAAGTAGGTAAGTATCTCATTCAGTTTATGCAGTTGGTAATTAGGTTTTGTTTTTGTAGAATGCCCTAATAAATAAAAAGTATTGTTCATCTTGATTTCTTGTTCTTCTATATTGTTTCTACTTTTTTTTAAATAATTGTCACTTAATGTTAGTAATTTAAATTAATTAGTTGGACAATTTACTTTAGTTTTATAGCAATTGTAAAAGTTATGATTAATATAGTAAAACCAAACGTTTAAAATGGATAAGTAATCTAGATTACCTGTGAACACTATTAGATATTGAGTAGAGAGATACTGATTGTCTTTTGTTTCGAAACCGTTGTTTTTAAATGTTAAAATCAAATTGCAATTAATATACTTACGAGAAATAAAATAATTGGGAAGTGAAGTACCTTATTTTTTTTTAAATAATGAACTTTCATTTATCTCCCGTAAAGATTTTTAGTCAATTAGCGGTACTCATTAAATAAATAAATAAAGCAAGTGAGATAAAAAAACAAGCTTTGCCCGGTTCCATTTCGCAGGGTTGAATAAGCTGGTGATTGCTGGCGCCTTAATACTTTTATTGTCTTGGATAACAACACTAGCAGTTTTGAACGCAAAGATACATATCATATATTCGAAAAATATTCGTTAGATATGCACTTGAGACGATTTTCTTCTCCATTATCGTACCTTCAAATCAGTTCAGATATCGACGCTGGAAAGCAAACACGTAGAATAGAATACCTACATACCATATCTTATATTTTAATGCGTGTTTGCTTTTCAGCGTCGATATATAAAACACTCTTCAAATCTTTTCTGTTAGGTAACAAAGTTACAAAACTGACTTTCAAGTTTGATTATTAATCATTCTCGAATAGCAAGTCGATTCAATGACAGAGCTTTTCAGAACTGATAATTCTAAAGGTCCCCAACAGGAGTTCAGTTTACCTACTGCATTCACTGATCTAACTACATACATAAATATGACGCATCTCTAAAGAATTCACGATGACATCACATTAAAGCTATCGCAAGTGATGCGCAGCCAAATGTATACAAATATTAAATTCTAGGTATGTCATTTTTAAAAGTTGAAACATTATGCACTTAGATTGGCCGTTTTGTATTGGAAGTTCAGACCCTATGGAAAATAGTTGTGCTCAGAAGAATTAAATGATTAAAGTATGAATTTTCATTACCCTGGTAACATTTGTATAACGGTGAAACTAAAAAAATAAATACTTACATTCAATTGAACTTTTATTACATTAATTTTACAGTTAGCATATCGCAAATAATTATCTCATAAAAACGAATGCTTTATTGTTACTCTCAAAAAGTAAGACCATGCATTCTTGACCAGCTAATCGACGGCGAAGTGCCAATAACTCCTAACTGCTAAATTCAAATTAATACATAAGCTGAATAAAACGTATAATTTCTTGACAAGTTAAAAATTGGTTGATTTTTTTTTTACTTGACGCGCTTGCGACTGAAAATACTCTTAGGAAATTCTTTTAAACATGCAAATAACGAATTTTAATTCGAAATTACTAAAAAGTGAATTTCTCGATTAATTTCAGTTAGGAGGTATTGGCACTACGCCGTCGTAATATATTTTTATAATTAATTAAGCACACCACATATCTAAGCTTTTAAATTTTAAAAGAAATTTACACAAGCATTTCTATAAACATACCTTATATAAAAAAGAAAATCTAGTTTTTTATTTTGTGATTATCTTTAGAATAAAAACTTCATAAGTATCAAAACTTTTAATGTTTTCACATCATTTTTAAATCATAGAAAAAATTGGTGGTCGTATCACATGTAATCTAGAGTGATACCTTGTCAAAAGTATATCCCAATCCTATAATTAGCCCTCTATAGTTGTCCCCCCCTCTCTTCTTCAATCGGGACTCGAATCCAGTTCCGAAAATAGGCCGTTGAAGCCGACGGCCCCGACAGGACATTAATTTAATTATAGACCGAGTTCAGAAACATTGCATCACCCCTGCTTTACGTCCTTCTGTTTAGGAAAACGCAATAGCGGATGCACACAGAATAAGCTCTAAACTTTCATGGCTCTTTTATGTGTGATTATTCCGCAAAAAGATGCCTGATACCTGATACCTGTCTCTATCAAGAGAGAGACAGAGAGTAGAACTCTCTGACAGACAATGCTTGTAACATTAACTCCGTTTATTCTACCGAAGTTATATTGCAAGTAATAAAAGTTTATATATATAACTAGTAGTATATAACTAGCCATAAATAATGTTACATAAAACCTTTTCTTTTTCATTTTTTTTATTATTTTGAATTTAATATAATAACATTTTTTCTGTGTTCATTATCAAATTACAATATGGAATGGGTGTTAAAAAAATAGAAATCCAGTGAGCGCCTTGCACAAAGTGGGTATGGAGCCGTCGATCATATTCCAGACACTTCAAAAGCTGGGTATCAGCCGTATGTTCGTATATAGTTCTATCAACAGATACAACAACACTTCCTCCGTCGAAAAGAAAAAAGAATAAATAAAAAAGAAAGATAGATATCTACCATAAAAGATCGCGTACTGTTAAAACTACAAAGGTTGTTAATGCTGTTAAAGCCAGAATTCGTCGAAACCCCATTAGGAAGCAAAAAATCCTATCGCGAGAAATAAAGATGCTCGCTAGGACTCTGTCGCGTATTATATAAAACAAGACCTGAAGCTCGGTGCTTATCGTCGATATTCAGAACATGCCCTAAATCAATCTTTACAATTAAAGACAGTGGATCGATCAAAATGCCTCCTGTCACGATACCCTGGTAAAAGGCACAGAATTATTCTCTTTACCGATGAAAAACAATTCACGATCGAGAAGCACTATAATAAGCAAAATTAAAAACTGTACGCTCACAGTTCTAAAGAAGCTGCTCAAGTGGTTGGAAGGGTACAACGTGGTGATCATCCTGCGACAGTGATGGTTTGGTGGGGCATATCTTATCAAGGCGTCACAAAGCTACATTTTTGTGAAAAAGAAGTGAAAACTTCAGCCAAAGTGTATTAAGAGACAGTTTTGGATCGTGTTGTGAAACCTCTCAGCAACACACTTTTTAAAAATGTACCATGGACTTTCCAGCAGGACTCTGCACCTGCACACAAGACACGAACTACCCAAGCCTGGCTTGAAACCAACGTTCCGGACTTTATAATAGCTGAAGACTGGCCGTCATCTAGCCCAGACCTCAACCTTTTAGACTACAAATTATGGTCAGTTTTAGAGCACATGGCTTGCTCTAAACGACACGGCGGCATCGAGTCCCAAATCTCTGGAGCAAGCAGTGGCGAAATGTCCCTTGGAAACAAAGCGTAAATCCAAAGATTCGTGGCCGTGACAGATTAAAGGCTTGCCAAAGGTGACCACTTCGAATAGAATATTTTTAAAATTTTTGAGACTTTAATTAATGTGTAGATATAAGTTGTAGTAATATTACGTTACCTCAAAAAAAATGGATACGTGTACTTATGTACGCGCGTGAGAAGTTATACTTCTTTGGCATCATTAAATTATATATAATTTATGTTATAATCAAATAAAAAGAATACATACCGACAGTTAACCTCAAATCAATAAACACGCTTAAAAAAGTTTAATATATAAAAACCACTTTTAAATAAAATTGTTATAATATTACTTTATAATATAAAATTGTTATTATAATATTATATAAATTATTGTTAACCACCATACATTATTATAAAATCACCCACACACATTTATTAATATTTGAGTAACTAACTACCTTGAGCCAATTAGCGGCCAATTACATCCTACTGGTTTATTCCATGTCGTTTTTTCAACTTTAACCATACTTTTGTGTTTGTACATCTTAAAATTTCACTCTCATCATTTTTTTATAA
The DNA here is from genome assembly GCA_927399485.1 of Calamotropha paludella. Taxonomy (NCBI): domain Eukaryota; kingdom Metazoa; phylum Arthropoda; class Insecta; order Lepidoptera; family Crambidae; genus Calamotropha; species Calamotropha paludella. Next base: position 21,440,837 of record OV656803.1, on the reverse strand, counting down.
CGCACCTCTTTAGGCGCTTTTTGAAGTATAACTTCAAAAATGTATTTTTATTTGTAACGAAACTTATGGGCGGACTAGGTATAAATTTCAGGATCAATTACTGTTTTTGCGTAAAAATTCGTTAATTCTGTCATTAGGTCGCAAAGATCACAATTTAATTTTGTGATTTTATTTATAATCTTCAATAATTAATTAGATCGTAATTATTTCAGATCAGATTAATCCCCCGTCACAGTCTAAATAAAGTTTGTATTCATTAAAAGGTTCCTCAGTAGTAGTATTATTTAAAATATTCTGCAGAATAGAGCAGCCAATTAGAAGATTGCGAATCTTTATTTATACCTAGTTTAAGCAAACGCAGTAATCTTTTAGGTTAAATAAATAAATAATGCTTACATAAATACACAGAAGTAATTAGGTGGCGATTGGCGAAATGCGAAACCATAAAACATAATTATCGTATTTGCATAGCGCACTGAAATTGAACCCTTCGTAGTATGCATCTTTTATGAATGTATTTAATCTTTGTAAGTTTCTTTGTTATCTACATGTAGCAGTCAAAATTGCACTCTTATAACCAAGATTTGCAATTACATTATATTTCATTGACTGTCACGTTAAGCTATTAAAAAGTAATATTAAACGAATTAAAGAAACTCATCGTTTCTGTATACAAAAGCGTCAAAAAAATACAACGAAAATGGATACTTTGCCAATTTTGCTTGTCTTGGTAGTGCTTAATAATTACTGCAAATTATGACACTGTAAATTGTTGTCTTTTAAAATTTTATAATTTTAAGTACATTTGTAATATATATAAATGCGAAAGGCGAAGTTGTTACACACGTGATGTTTTTCGTTTTCCAAGCGTGGTATTTCTGCTATTGCGAATTTTATTTAATCTGGAGGCGTTTTGTTTACGATTTTACACACTATTAAAACAGTTTACGTATGCTTTTCCCATTGTAGTATTAGTGCATAACTCCTATATTATAATAAAAAAAGCATTATATGACTACATTTAATCTTTTAAATGGTGAATGTGTTTTCTTACACTATACTTACAAAATATTTTAACAAACGATCAGTTAATTTTAATACCATCAATCATTATTAAATATGGTTAAAAAGCTTTACTTTTTCATATACAGGGTATAATTGACATAATTTTTGTACTAAACCTATTTTATAATGATATTTATATATAATGCCATCAATAATTATTAAAAATGGGAAAAAAAGATTAAAGAGCCCTTTTTCTGTTTTTTTCTTATTAAAGAGTGTAGCCTAGACTGATCTAGACAGATACGTTAACGGGGCACCAAATGTTAACACAATATTAAAGCCTGGAATTTGATTGGAAACCTGAATTTATTAGATTCCAATAAATTTGTTCCAAGTTTAGTAACTTACTAGTTTCTTAACTTAAACGTAAATACCAGGTTAGATAATTGTTATATTAAATCATCACAAACAGTAAATATACACTGAACGTACAAATTAATAAAAATATCTTTTTTAAAACGGTTGATATAAAAACTATATCACTATAAGGCATGTGCGCCGGATGCCGTTGGCGGCACAGACAGATAGTAAAGTACCTACTAAGGGCGAGGTCAGGCGTCGGCATGTTTTATGATCATATTTTTAATAAGGATTATCACTGTTTCTATGTCAAATTTGTATCTTCAGAACCAATAACGAAAATTGTGTATCATTTCGCTAAAGTAGTTTCAGTTCATAATCAGTTATTCTACCTTCTGAAGCTTGTGATCTCTAACTGATTTTAGTGTCTATGACCGATAAAATTCATATATTATTAATATGGAACATAAGAAATATATACATTTATAATTTTATTATTTTTGCGTAACAGGAGTTCCACGTAGCTTATGTGTTCCTGAAGATGGGCAATTCACCACGGCCTGGTCTTTGGGCTCTGGAGAAATCTACGGACTATGGCAAAACTTACAAACCCTGGCAATACTTCTCCGAGAGCATGCAGTTAGTACTATAATTTATTATGTTAGTCTTAATAAAAGTCCAGTCTTAGAAAGCCTATAGGCGCTGCAATGGAAAGTAGATTTTGTTTTAATCTCTAAATCAGGATAATATTCCTTTTATAAATTACAAAATGCGGTATGTTTTACTTTAAATATAATAGATTTTTCTTTTCCTCCAAGTAATAACTGTAAATTCGGGTTTTATATCCATTTGTCTCACACTCCACTCATTGCAAACGTGACTTAAATATGAGAAAGCCTGAATATTATTTTAAATAGGATTTCAAAACATAAAAGTAAACCTCTAACCACTAATCTGCTGATAATTATTGTATTAAGGCTCTGATGCTACGATTTTTAAAATATGAACCTTTTACCGGCTCCTCGCTTCCAACAAAACCTATCTACGACTTTTCTGTACCTCTACCAACATAGATGCAAAATTTATAGATCAATTTAGACTTTTTCTTTGCCTAATAAAAGTCCGGCACATAGTAGCGTCGGAAGCCAGTTAATATGAGCTATTTCAGCATCGGCTTTACAGCGGCTTTAAACAGGTGCCCAGATTTTTGTGTCTTAAACAATATCAACAAATTGTGTCGTTATTTGTATGGTTACAGTTTTAATACTTTTTTACAGGGACTGTGAGAGATACTTCGGCAAGGAGAGTTTGCAGCCGATTACACAGGACGACTCTGTGATCTGTAGCACAGAGTATTCCAAAATTGTGCCTTTAGAAGGCGGGGAGGTAACGTGATACATTAACATATACACGTAGTTAATGAATATTATTCATTAAGTTATGTACTTCTTAATGAAGTTTGTTAGTATATCCGCTTCTCATCAGTTAACAGTAGCTAGTAGATCGATACATTCATAAATGCGTTATTTATATATAACGCCTACTGCTAAGTCTAATGCGGCATATAACATTTTAATTGTTTTAACATATAACATCGTTACTACATGACGTATTTCTATTTATGGGTCTATAAAGAATGCACCGTTTAAAAAACAAACAATGTTAAATATTTTTATTACCCCCGTATTTTTGGGGATGGTGATTTGCAGTACCTAATCTACATGGTTGCAGATCGGAGTGAAATACCGTAATTAGGATAATACTGCAGACCAGTTCCTGACCTACGGTAGACGAATGCTTAGATTTACCTCCAATATTATTAGTCGTCTTCAACGATACCCCAAAGAGTTAAGGGTTGATGTTACTCTACAATGCTGGACACCACACGACAATTCTGAATATTCAGATCTAAATTGGAAAATTTATACTAATAAATAAACAAATAATCTAATTTTTAACAGATCCCAGTATCGTTACTAAACTACCGGCCATCGGCAAACAAGTACTTCAGCTCGCTGGTACTACAGGAATGGACACGTGCCACCAACGTGCGCCTGCGACTTCTCAGGACCAAGAATCTGGGTGGTCATCTCATGTCAGTTGCCAGGCAGGATCCAACGGTCACCCGACGTGTTAGTATTTGGGAATTATAAATATAGACTATACTAGAACTAATCATCAAGAAGATTAACTATAACGTGGATATATCTCAAGGTCCCAGGTTCAATTCCGGAACAGATCAACCTTTTTTTTACCCAAGCGAAAACTTTATGGCTTACACCCACCGCGGGTAGTTGGCGGAAATATGTGAGGTTTCCCCCTCACCATTGCGCAGGATCCACTACCATTTCGATCAGGGTATGGAGGAACCGTGTTATCAATCACCAGCTTCGACCCTGACAGACTACTGGCCCTTCCCGAATCGGCTCTAACGGCTCTTCCCCTTTCGTAGACGCCGTGTAAGCTCCGGGCAATGATCGAACATGTGAAGCATGTGCAATGCCGTCTGCAGTGCCACCCCACTGCCGTCGGCCGCTCCAACGGGTTCCGTGGGGCTCGTGCGCTTGCGCTTGATCCCCATCCCCCTTCCGTCCTTTCCCTGTCACTTACACACTCCTTCTGACTTCGAAAGGGATGAGAGTTCCCCCAGATGTCGACAAGGGGGTGCTGGGCGCCCATGCAGAATAGACGCCCCATCCACCTACGATATCTATACGGGTAGTGTCCCCCCTTATCGACTCCGATGTTAGGGTGAAGGGCACTGCGACGGGGGCGCGTATCATTGAGGTGCCAAAGGTGAATGGCGCGAAGGCGGACGCACTCGCCGAAATGCTGAGGAGGCTGTCGGGGATGTCGCGAATATACGCAGGTCCGAGAGGACAGCGGACGTGCGGGTCTGTCAGGCTGCGCCAGAAGCAGCATGTCGCAGGTGCAAAGGTCCCAGGACGGCTGGATTTGGGGGAGGTTTTTCCCCTACTCCACACATGGAGGCCAGCGAGTGCCGGGTTTGAGAGACCGGCACCCTCATTGCACTGGTCTCCAGGCGATGCGGAGCAAATGAGGATCCGTCTAGAGCGGACACACACGCGGCAAGCATCCGCAAGAATACCAAGTGATTCCCACTAAGGTGTCAGTAGGACACCGCTGTGGTTTAGTGGGTAGGCCCCTGCGCACCAACCTGACGAGCTTTTATCGTCAGGTAGGTCCACAGGGGAGAGACCCACATAACGTGTCCGCCGTTCTTCCAAACGGCGGCGTATACGTAATACATTCCCCACGTCAAAAAAATAGGGGATTCAGCCCGCGTATCGTCGTGACCGTCTTTCTTGCGCCTTCGCCTTATGAGGGCGGTATTTACATCGTGCCCTCCTCCTTTCTGCGGTTTTGCGAGATGATATTGCAAGACGACGTTGACTTCTGCGAGATGACGTCCTCGCAGAATGCAGCCACCGCCTCCTACAATCTCTCTGTCACCATCATGGCCCTAGCCACGCCGGCCAGTTAGAGATCCCGCCCAAACGTCCCCACTGAAGTGTCGCGCTGCCAAGACCACACCAGACACACCTCGAGGATGTGCTGTACTGCTTGTTTCCTCGTGGCACGACAGGATCGACTCCCTACCTATCCGATGCAGGTATCTACCGAGGCACCCATGTCCAGTAAACACCAGCGCCAGCCTATAGGTAACGGACCCGTGTTTCCAACCACAGCACTCCTGGAGAACTAGCTTCGGTACCCCAAGCGTATGGGCTCCATATGGGGAGTTATCGAGTTTCCTTTCCCACTCCCCTAAGTAACAGGACAACCTTGAAAAACTACATTCAACCACAACCTGTCTGCGTGTTATGGCCGCGTCCAGAAAACGCAGAAGAAGCCTTTCTGTGTTATGATAAACATATTTAAAAAAACTGGTGTTGATTAGCTAACTAAATACTAACCTATCCTGCCCTCGGGTTTGAGCCAGAAGCCTATCTACACATTAGTGTCCATTCGGTTCCGTTTCAGAATCTCTTTAATCTTCTTTGATTGAAGGTCGACCACACTATACTCATCTAACTGCCAGAGCGACTAAATTCACAAAAAAAAATATTATGTTTGTTATACAATGAAGTAAATTACATTTTAAAAATGATATACATAAAGTTTTTATTAACGAGAATAGTTTGCGCTAGATGTGCCAGATTCAATAATAAGCTATATGCTAGTAAACGTCAAAATCAGTCCAGCCGTTTCGGAGGTTAAGCGAAACAAAGTGACAGTAATACCGACAGACATACCGACAAAAAATTTAAATATGGGTTTTTATTTAAGAGATTCTTACAATAAAAATTAACTTGTCTCTGGAGTCAGATGGGACCCGAAGCTAAACTAGACCCATGTTATATATGTTTGATAACGTGTTTACTTTCCCATACAGTATTTCTATAGTATAAAAGATATCAGTATCGGAGGAAGATGTATGTGCAATGGGCACGCGGACAATTGTTATCCTGCCGACCCTGAGAGCGACACCAGCATCCTGGTGTGCCGCTGTCAGCACAACACCTGCGGTCCGCAGTGCGCTCAATGCTGTCCCGGATTCGAGCAGAAGAAGTGGAGGATATCTCAGTACTGGGACAGATTCTCCTGCGAACGTAAGTACAATAATTACAAAACACACAAAGACACTCCCTTTTTCACGGTTACTTAAAATGATTTAATGCGAATTTGTTTTTCTACCAGCGTGTAACTGCCACAACCACACTACTGAATGCGAGTACGACGCTTCGATAGACGAACAACACCTCTCTTTGGATATCCATGGCCACTATGAGGGAGGCGGAGTTTGCAAGAACTGCCAACACAACACACAAGGCATCAACTGCAACAAGTGCAGACCAACCTTCTACAGACCCTATGGGAAAAAATGGGACGAAATCGACGTTTGCCAGCGTATGTATCGACTACGGTTATATACTGACTCTCCGTTGTATTATAAGGCGAGGATTCTATTAAATTTGATTGAGGAATTTGATTAAATTGCAAAAAAGAGGGCTTAAAAAATGATGGCATTTAAAAAAAGAGTTAGCAGTGACATGAGGTCATTGTAACCTCTTCAACAGAATTGTTATTAAATGATTACTTTGATTGGTAATTACAATGTGTATATTTTAAATAATGAGAATTACTGCCTTGGTTTAAATTTTATTCAATTGGCTACGTGCATTCCTGCCGCCATATCCGACGACAATCGAAAAAAAAATCGGTGTAGAACTCAGAGTAATACTCTGAGGTGTAGAAGCATCTTGAATACCAGTAATAGTATCTCTAATAGTTTAAAAGACAATCGACCGTACATTTTTTATTTGATAGACTTATTTACTTTTGAATTAAATAAGCGTATAGCCTAGTGATTTAATTGATTATTTCATAATTCACCCCATATCTCAAAACTGTTAATAATTTCATGCCATATTATTTAATCGAAAATTGATGTAATTTAATGTTAGTTACATTGATATGAATATATTTTTTGATTGTGCACCCACTGAATTTTCATGTTTAGTCTCGTCGGTTTATTCACTTCTCAAAAAGTAAAAGTAGATATTATTAATAATTACATCTTAAAATTGACTCACAATTAAAAAGCTACTTAGTCGGTTCAGTTGTCTAAAAATGATTTAGTAAATATTACGTATTTACTTATGAAGTATATTTAATAAATATTAATAACCTTTTAATTATAAGTTTTACTTCTATAAGAGTTAAAAAATAAAAGCAAAAAATGGTACTTCCCTTATTTAATATACGCTTAGACTGGACAAGTATTCACTAATATCATAACAGAAAAAATCTACATCTAATCTATATATATATCTTTTTGTGTATTTACACAAAAAAACACATTTTATTTATAAAAATATATAATAACATTAACCCTGCAACGAGTTCTAGGCAATTATTCCTTAACCTTTTAGTTATTTTTACGAACTACTTTGTATTTTAATTCATTGTAAAATTTTAAAAAGCATAAAATACTTATTTCAGTAAACCTATAGGCCAGATTTCAATTAACTGAACAATGCCAAGCTCTACTGTAATAAAAATAAATTATTCTCATCATTTTAAAATTTTAAATACATTATTTTTTAAATTTGTTAAATAATTAAAATCGTAATAAACGTTAGAAGAAATTAATATAATGTTTACTTTTGAGATTATTAGCTTTATTATATGTACGAATCTGTAGGAAATGAAAATATAAAACGATATAATTTATTAAAACCTAGGAAAATTTTGATAATAATAAAACGTTTTATAAATGAATGTAAACACTATTAAAAAGATGTTCACGCTGTAAACTTAATTAAATGTGACTTAATTTTACTTTTTACGATGGTACCACAACATCCATAGCCGAGCCCATATAAAAAAGTTCGTTTTCTACATTGACCCGACTGGGGATCGAACCCGGGACTTCGGAGTGACTATCCCGTGAGAATCGTTATGCGAGCCACTCGTCCACGGAGGTCGTCAAATTGATTAAATATTTGTATTCTATAATATAATAATAATATTACTTACATTCACACCAATTAGCCTTGCCCAAAGTAAGCACTGAAAGGCTTATGTTATGGGTACTAGGGTTACGGATAGACATACATGTATTATACAGAAGTAGTAATAGGACCATCGGTGCGAAAGGCAGGATCGCTACCGTTGCACCAAACGGTCGTCAAACGGTTTCTTTATAACTATTTTGTATAACCAATTTTTGGGAAGATAGATAAAATAATCATACAAAATTGCACCCCCCCCCCCCCCCCCCCCCCTCAATAAAATCTGCGCCTGTGTAAAATCATGGCACCTAATTTAGTAACTAATTAGTAAGTTTTCATAGTTTATATTCAGGAAAAGTGCAAAATTACACTTCTTTCAAGAAAACTCTTTTCGGTGGAGTATAGTACGCGTTTTGAACTTCAAAACTCTGAAAACAAGATATTATGTGTCCTGGTGTTATATGTGTCCATAAAAGGAAGTCCAATATTTTGCAAACGGGACTTAATTTGAGATACGAAATAAGAGTAGTCAACGTGCATTATCTAATGACCCGGTTTTAGAAGAATTCATGAGACAACATTTGTTTTATTTCTTGTCGCTATATGCGTCACTGTGTCCAATTAATACCGTGTATTATAAACAAATTAGGGAAGATTAGCGTGGGCTAAGTGTTTTTTATTAACACTCCACAACAGTCTATGCTACCAGTTATAACTAATATTACTTAGCCAAAACAATTAAACTGTGGAAACTTAATGAAAATTCTTTTTTTCTGTCTAAACAGAACCTAAGGAGATATTATAATAATTTAAATGTGGTAAATATGAAACTGTTCGTAATATAGGTTGTGTTGGCTGTTGGCTTATCTTAATGAATACTAGCTCAGGATATAAAAAGCGTCCACATGTAAACGTTATGACCATAATAGTTATCACGTAGTAGTTAGAACTCTGGTAGCCCTGGGTGTACATTATACGATAAATTTCAACGGTTTTTTAGTTTTGGTAGATAATTATCATAGATTCAACAACCAAAGTTTGCGCCCATTTAAATCTTACCTGTTGGCAATCAGTTAAGTAATCATAAACTTTTTTTCATTCAGCTTGCGACTGTGACCCACATTTCTCGACGGGCAATTGCGAGGAAGAGTCAGGTCGATGTGAGTGCCGACCGGAATACAACCCGCCGGATTGTGACTCCTGCGCGTATGGATACTTTGACTACCCCAACTGCAAGCCGTGCACCTGCAACCTCAATGGCACTGAAGGTGCACATTGTACACCTGTCGATGGACTAGTAAGTCACGTGAAATGTTTTTGTAATAACTACTTAAAGCACCACCAAATAGTTACATCCAATTATTTATTTATTTTTCAAGTGCCCTTGCAAGTACAACTACGCCGGCGATTCTTGCAAAATTTGCGCTGATGGCTACTATTCACCGGAATGTAAAAGTAAGAAATTCCAGTATTTTGATTCTATTATATAATAAATTAGTTCAATTTAACACCATGAAATGTAATACTTACACTAATCAATCTTACCTTATCCCTTAGACTGCGAATGCAACGCAGTGGGATCCGTTTCACAGGTATGTGACAAAGAATCTGGCAACTGCACATGCAAAAGCAAGTACGCGGGCCGCACCTGTAACCAATGTGAAGCAGGATACTATGACTACCCTTCGTGCAAGCGTAAGAATTTCCGACTTTATACCCTCCGCTCATATTCTATCCATATCAGAATTAAGACTCGAATTAAGTAGTGGCTTTAATTTTGATAATTGATTACAACCAAAGCTAACTAGGCCACTCAGACAAGCGTTGACTTCCTATGAGATAAAACAGCATCATAAGCACCTGGCCAGCTTTACGACTACTTCTATAGCACTGACAGCTTTGTCGTCAATGACAGAAGAAGATGTTAGCTTCTACTTCGAATTGAACCTTTATGGTTATCTAATGTTAAAAGTACTTATGCAGTCTATGTGTTTAGGAGCTAGGTGTATACCGTGAACTACCGTGTAAACGTTTCTTTAGCATCTATATATTTCTAGATTGCAATTGCGATGTGAGTGGTACCCAAGCCGTTATCTGTGATGACGTCACCGGACAGTGCATTTGCAAGATCGGTTTTGGAGGAGCCAGATGCGATCAGTGTTTGTCTGGGTGAGCGTGAGATCAATATTATACGTATTTTTTCTACATTCTCTAAGATATCAATACCGATGTCATATACATACAGTGTAGTCCTTAATAAATCCTAAAATGATACTTTCATTTTTGTCTGAGCTGTTATTAAGATATCTGTGGAATTTGTAAAATACTTACTAACTGAAACTAAAGGGTAATCCCTATTAGCAAAAACTAATTTACTAAAATTTTCGGAATCAGGAAATTATATCTAATAATAAATGGTATAAGTTAGCATCATAAACAATTTATTCGATTCCTCTGACCAGGTACTACATGGAAGTTCATGGCCGTGAACGACAGTGTGTGCCGTGCGACTGCTCACCCACCGGCTCCACATCCACCAGCTGCTTCGCCGACGGAAAGTGTAACTGCCTCGTCAACTTCGGTGGCAAGCAATGCGACCAGTGCTCGCCCGGGTATTATAAATACCCAGAATGCTTGCGTGAGTACATAAAATATGTAATTGTACTTAGACATTCCATAATTAGCCAAGAACACACACGTGCTGACAATACAAGAACAACCTACCAAGTTAGTCAACAGTCAATTACGGAGAATAAAAGTCACGTAGGTGTTTAGGGAAAGTAAGAAAAAGAGTTTCTGTGATCAATCCTCATTATCCTTAATATTCTAGTTAACTGTATTTCGCAGGGTAAATATTAAAAGTAGGCAGTAAAAGCAGACATATTGTCTGTAATAAAAAATATTTATTACTAAATTACTTTCATCTTACTTGGTGTCATTAAGTATTCTGATTAAAAAATCAGACTGAACCGACATAAAAGTGGTCCCCTTGGATGTTTATTGTTAGAATATTATCAAAAGATTAGATTATTAATGCCTGACCCGTAATGAAAAGATGTTCTTTATTCAACACTAATTTCTGTAATTATTAAAGTTCTCAATAATTCATAAGTAAACTTAATTCTCAGCATGCAACTGTGATCTGTCCGGGTCAATCGGATCGACCTGCGATGACCAGGGTACATGTCACTGCCGGCCTAACTTTGACGGCGAGAAGTGCGACCGCTGCAAAGAGAAATTCTACAACTACCCTGCCTGCGAAGATTGCAACTGCGACCCTAGGGGCGTCGCCGCTTCCTTTGCTGGTGAGTTCAGTTTACATGATTTTTTTTGTGTTTTCATAATTTTTCTAAATCAAGACCCGAAGAGTGACATTCGTATCCTGTTGTTAACATTCAATTTAATATTGACGTATATTTAAGTCACATTAATGCACGCAAAACTAACAGCTTACTTAAGATACACAAGCAACACCATAGTAATAATGAAATAATAAAACAAACATTATTTTTGTATGCAGGATTATTCAGAATCATATTATATCGTGGGAACAAAAGGTTAATAGTTTGCTGTCTTCTTTCGCATCACACTACAGTGTTGCTGTAGCATCATTGTTCGGAAATTGAGTAACTATAGTAAAGTGATTTTAAAGTTTTCTTTTTACATACTCAGGTTGCGGATCGGTGCCAGCCGGTGAACTGTGTCAATGCAAAGAACGTGTGCAAGGTCGCATCTGCAATGATTGTAAGCCTCTTTTCTGGAATCTTCAGGACTACAATCCCTTCGGCTGTCAAGGTAAGTAGAAATAAATGAACCCGATATGAATTGATTGAATTAGCAGTTATAAGTTCAGCAATTCCTGTGCAAAAAAAAGTATTTAAGGAAAAATAACGAGAAAAGTATATACAATTAACATGTACTTTATTTGTTTATTTTTCATAAATAATACTTAATTTATTTACTCCACAAATATTTAAAAACAGTTTAGTAGTAATGTTGTCATGTTATAGAATGTGAGTGTCACTTGGCGGGTACACTGGGTGGGCTCGGATCGTGCAACACACGCAGCGGCCAATGCGTCTGCAAGCAGCACGTCGGCGAGCGCCGATGCGACCAGTGCCAGGACGGGTTCTACCGACTTGAGAGCAACAACGTCTTTGGTTGCACAGGTGAGCCATATCAATAACCTATTAGAAGGAATTTTTTTGATGAGTGTAACATTTTTATTATTTTAATTTTACTACGAGCGTTCATGTCATTACGATTTGTATGTTTCACTGGACATGATCCAGACAGTTTAGCAACATAAAAGAAGTAATGAATATTGCAACATGCTATGCTGTCGACAACCAACACAATCCAACATTTTCAGTTTGTTTTATTTATAAACTTTTAATTGTCTAAATTGTTGTTATTCTACATCTGATGAGATAACTGCCAATTTTCTGAATTGTTCTGAATCGAAATTAGTACATAAATGGTCATGTATTGAAACAAATTATTCTAACCACCCTAAAAACAATACAGCTGTTTGTAAAAATTTGCACTTAATTTTAAGAAATAGCAAAGGTTGATTGGTTGCGAGCCGTTACAGGCTATCACTAGTGAAGGCTTTCTGTAGATAGCTAATTAAGGGAGACTATGGCTTTGTTGCTATATTTCTGTTACATGACGGGAAACAAGAAAAGAGAAACAAAGGAAAAACAGATGAACTAAAGTAAACTCACTAATAACATATTCATATGAAATTTAGAGAATGATATCTCACAATTTTAAGGTAACAGTCGACAACAATACAAGTACCACAAACATTTACGAGATGACGCTCTATGAAGTGAATAGCAGGCTCTTATGAAAAGTAAAAATAAATATTTTTGAAAATTGTTCGAAATCTGTGTTCGAATCCCGGTAAAAGCATTTGTTTCCGAATCCTGATTGCTTAAATACTTATTTATGTATTATATCCCTTATTTAGTATCCATAGTTCGGATTCTGCTTAGTTTGGGATAAAATGGCATAAAAAAAATTAAATAATTATTATATAGGTAAACTTAAAAATCAAATCGTTATCTAAGTATAAGGTTTCAGATACATAATACGATATAACAAGAATTGCTCGTTACATACATTAAATCAGCTACATTACTCGCTTAAGAAATCAGCTATTCTTAACCTTAACATTTTTTTAGAATGTGACTGCGACATTGGAGGTTCTATCGACAACATTTGTGACAAATTGACCGGACAGTGTCGCTGTCACTCCCGCGTAGAAGGCCGTCGCTGTGATCAACCTATCCGGGCACACTACTTCCCCACCCTTCATCAGTTCCAATACGAAGTAGAAGAAGGCTTAACTCAATCGGGACCCGTTAGATACAGGAATAACGAACAGGTTTTCCCAGGATATTCCTGGAAAGGATACGTCGTATTTTCTACACTACAGGCAAGTATAATATGTTTCTTTTATCTTGAAAACAAAACATCTTCTCAATTCCTATATTTCAAACTTTTATAATAACATAAATAATATGATGTACAGAATGAAGTGATAAACATCGTCCACATTTCCAAGTCTTCGTTGTACCGAATGGTGCTAAAGTATGCAAACCATCTTCGGGATCCGATTATTGCCAGCATTATCATTACTCCAGAAAGTGTGGTAGATACGCAACAAAAGTAAGCATTTTCATTAATCACGGTGACGTAAATATTAGCTTATTTTTTATTCTCATATTATTCTTTTTTTCTGTTGAGCTTAGATTCAGCGTACTTTTGAGGCCAACCACGGAACCACAATTGATTACTGTAGCCGGAGAGAAAGGTATAGCCCCGTCACCATTCGTGATGAACCCTGGCAACTGGACGGTCACCATCAAAACCACCAAGGAAGTTATGATCGTAAGCAGATTTTTTTAAATAATAAATGATTTACAATTTCAGTTCTATATTAAGGTATATTTATATATATTAAGTAATTTTCAATCAACTATTCCATACATCTTTTAGATGCAAAAAGTCCTCCACTCATGTTAGTTATTTTTTCTTCCTTCGACTAAAAGAAAGGATTATTTTCAGGATTACTTCGTTTTAATACCGGAAGCATACTATGAAGCGACAGTACTAACGAAATTAGTGGACAAACCTTGTGTGGTCGGAGATCAGAGATTGTGCAGACAGTACGCGTATCCCAGCGTTGTAGGTAGCCCGGCGGCGGGCATCGCTGAGTTGGTCACACCTGTCACTGCCTACATAGATAATGATGAGGTTGGTTTAGTTATTTCACAACCAAACAAAGCAAGAACGGATAAAACACTTTTTCAAAGAAAATAGACAATACTTCGATCTGGATGTTTAACAAAAAGAAGACCGTCGAAATACGGCCTTATATTTTAAAAACAGAGGGATCTTTATCTATGGTGCAGGGTGCGCGTTAAATACGGACGCCGCGAACCTAGGGGACGCCGAGAACTTTCAATCACTTCAATACCATTAAAATAAAATCGTAAAAATTAGGACTTACCATACAAAATGACCGATCAGCTGATTTTGTTAACAATTTCCATTTCTTGAAATTGATATACCCAACATCTATATAGACATGTTAACATGGGTTCATTTTGACTCGTCAGGGTTGTTTACCCTGAATAATTCTATATACAGTCAGTAAGCACATAATGATATTCAAAACTAGCAAATTGCTTTAATCGATTTTCAATTTAATTTTCAAACAATAGAGTTTATTATCCACTGGGTATTTGTGACAGTTTATGGTAATGTGCTGTTATTTGTACCGATTCCATTTTGACCACGCGCTTACTAGAGGGCGCTAGGGTAATGATTGCACACGGGCTCTACATGGGCTAGAGAGATGGGTTAAATAAAGCAAAAGTAGGTAATATTACTAAAGCCAAGCATTTTATTTTTTTATGTACTCAACAGGTTAAGAAAATACCGTAATAGCATAAGTACTTAATATTAAGTAACTTTTAGGAACACAAAATGTCATAAGCTCGCATTTTAAATGTTCTAATGCAAATTTAAAATTATAATGCTACTGGAGATTTGCCTGTATGGACATAAACTCCTTTGCTATCCTAACCATTATGACTATATTGTAATTTTATGACTATAATATATTAAAATGACTATACCATATGTTATTGCTATATTAGACTATTTTTATCGCTGACTATACTCCATTTTTTAGATCGGATAAATGAGTTTCAAGGCTCAGTTAGCGTCAGTATCTTAGACAACAAGAAATATCTAAACAATGACGACTTATGATGATTTTTGTATAAAACCCATTGATGCAACTAATTTGTCAAAAAATATAGTATTAATATTTCCCGTAACAATCTGATTGTATAAATTCTGCCCTTGAAAATGAGAAGTTCTTGATTTTAGTTTACTAACCAACTAGATATACCTTCGAGTTGCTTTGAAATATTAAGACTTACGTATTTATTCATTTATCTGGTCATCCTTAATTAGTCCAATATTCAGATCCTTACCTTAATATTTTGAGGTTATTTGTTATCACACATCTCTGTAATCCCAACTTTAAATGAGTAAAACTAATTAACTTTTTATTATTCTAACGGAGTTCCTTAAATACCATTTAAATTATTTTATGAACATGCTCTTTAAATAAATGGTCTGCAAATACAAAGATGTTCGCCAGTCTTCTTTGCTTTGAATCATTGAATTAGTTGTCGTACAGTTGATACAGGGACATTAAACTATAACTGTTCTTTGAAGCTCTTTAATAATTGATTTACTCACGTGTGTGAAAATTATATGTCTAACTGTACATATATTTAGGTACTTTTTGTTTACAGCAATTAAAGGAACTAAATGCAGCACCTAACACAATTCCCTTGCTGAATGACGAACAGCCCGAGCTTCAATACAACTTGCATATCGAAACCCCTGGGCCATACGTGTTACTTGTGGAATACGTGACACCAGTAACAGGTAGCACGCCCGAGCAAAGCTACTCCAACGAAACGAACCTGTTCTCGCCTAAATGGACGGTGACAATGCGCTTCCAGTCTGGGGACGCGTCCGAAGCTATCGCAATTTTGAACCTTAATGACTGTCCATACACTGCTGCCTGTAGGCAAGTCGTCGTCGACGATGTCGCCAAGATATACGTCGTGAACGTTCAAAGCCCTGACAATGTTGTTTACTTAATGGTAAGAATCCTCTCAGAAATATAATTTATGTTATGTTTAGCATAAATATTATAACACTTTACATTAACTAGCACTTGTTACTTTTAATTTATTTTAGAGCACAGTAATACCCTACCACATTAACACAAGTTTATTGTGTCGAGCTGTAACTAAAAAACTAAGTTAGAAAATCTAAGAAGCTGAATTTCGCCCACTTCTTTTTTTTAACATTACGAAACCCTGCGTGTTTAGAACAACATAAATATATAATAGTATGGTACTGCCGAGCCTGGTCTGATAATGGGGTTCGAAGATGGTAGATGATAAGCAGGGATGTTTACTAGGAAATTCATAGGGGCTCTGATGATGAGACGAACGGTGGCTAGTGAAACCTTTTTAACTTTTAAGTGCAATTACGTAGGTGCAGATCAAGTGTATTATTGTTAAGTTTTTAAATATACCGCAAAATTTAAAAAAATACTTACGACAGGGAGAAAAAGATGGCTTGACAGGCATTAAATCTATCATCGCAATCCCGGAAGCGGATTGGCATTTGGACTACATTACACCACGCGCCTATTGTTTGAGGCGCAGTGGGAAGTGTGAACCAGCGGTCTTCTCCGCTGCTGTCGACTCTAAAAAGGTAATGTTAGGTATCCCAACATTAGTCAAATGCGATGGATTTAACTTCATGCTAATGGATTTGAACCACTTATCTGAATTTAGGTGGAAGTGGAGTCAGGCACAGGCGGCGACCACACGGTGAGGCCACCCATCTTGGATAACTCTACCGCGGTGGTTCTCCTCACTCCCCAAGCTGACCCAATAAGAGTAGATGCAAAGGTGCCTACTCCAGGAGAATATATGTTCATCGTACGCTACTTCCAGCCTAATAATCCTGGTATATAGCTTTCCTTTAAATTTCTAGAAAGAAGAAAAAAACAGCATGAGACCGTTAAAATTAAACGTTATTAAACGTTTAAAGTTGTTTACAAAACAGTAAGTTACTAACTATTACAAATAGTAAGTTAATGGCGGTATCGGAAATGTAACAGACATGTATTAATAGTTTCCCTTAGTTAAAGAAAATTATTGTTTTTCTTAAGTGTCCTAAAGAATAGAAAACAATATCAAAAGAGACTTCGAAACAAAACTTATGAATGAAAAATCCATAGTTATAGTCTGTGTATCCTAGCGATAACAACTATCATCATAACATGCAGGCTCGAATCCCACCATAGGCTATTTTAGGAGCATAATAGGCCTTAGCTGGTTTGACGCAGTTCCTGTTTTAGAAGAATGGTACGTTACATCAACTCTGTTTTTTTGAATAGAAAGCACCATCGACGCTGCCATCACGTTAGACGGCGTAAAGTTTGATACGCAACTGACTGCCGAACACTGCCCCTCCATCTCAGGATGCAGAGCATTGCTCAAGCAACCTGATGGCAAGAACAGGTTTCCTGTCAACGAAAACATCACTATAGTCTTCAAGGTACACTTTGGTATCTATATCATGAGAATATTTAAGTTGTTTTTACATCCTGGATCCTCATTCAGAATATACTTTATCATCTCAACCGGAAAACCTCCACTAATTTACGCAAGCATCTCCCGATAATAGGAGAGTTTTTCCGTAACCTCCATCGTTGGTAGGCGCATTGGAGATAGTAGTAGAACTACTACTACTATAATACGAGATGTTATAATACGGAAAACGTTGCTACCCATTTGTGGTTTACCGGAGGTGTACGATACTCGAGTTTCATTAATTCATTGACATGCTTAAGTGATAAGGGTTGGTGCTATTCTACTCAGACGGATACAACGCGGCAAATATGCTTACCTATTTATTATATTTTACTTGCTTATCAGAAATCCCAAGGTAATAAAGAATGTTTATATATACAACGGCAAGTCTGGTCTCTCTGATTAACTGAGATTTTGCTTCGTTCTAATTTAATTGGTAATATTTAGCAAATAGCTAGAGTCAAGACAGAAATCGCTTAACCTGTTTTTGTTTCTTCATGTACAAAACAAAATCAGGATGATACTGGCAAAGGCGTATGGCTGGACTACGTTCTAGTTGTAGCTCCTGATGATTTTGCCGAAAGTGCACTGAAGGAAGCCAACATGATCGACTACACCCGCGAATTTATAGAAACCTGCGCTCTCAATCACTACTACATCAACCCCCAAGAAACTGGTAAGTATGTAATTAACTAGTTCTTTAGTGTCTACAGATTATGAGGCCTTAGTGTATTTAGTAGTATCTGGGTCAAAGAGTAGGTATAAATCACAACGTTTTAAGAGTCTGTCCTGTATGTCGCTTTTTGAAGACAAATCATGTCACCATTAATTTTAGCGTTGCAGTATTGAGTTGTAAATATTTATTATAACATTCATTAGTAGCTCTTCTTTATTTAACAAGATATTACCACATCAGCTATAACTACATGCTACATTTTCTATTTGAGGAAGTGTCATTCTTACATTTTAGTTCGTTTCATTTGTTCTTTCTCTACGCAGCTTTACCTCTATGGTGAAAAGAAAATAGCGAAAAAATACTCGACTATTTCAATCCATCCAGCCATTCCATCCCATTAATATTATAAACGTGAGTTTGTATGTTCCCCTTTCACGTAAAAGCAACTGAATGAAATATACAATAATATAATATCATACATCAGAATACAATATGTGATATAATTTACAAAGCTATCTAGTAAATTAGCCAAAGTTTTTAATATCACGTAAGTCGAAAAAACCCTCCCATCTGCGAGCCATTAGATATAGATACTTCTACATTAAATAGTTCTATAGAAAACTCTACAACTGCATATAACTATATTTTATGTGAAAGCCGTTATCCCTAAAATGAATCGAAAATCAAAAAAAAATTTGCTTATTTCCATAATGCACCTTTTGTTATAACTAAATGATTTTTATCAAAACAAATACTTTTACACCCCACACATTCGGAAAAGTTTGGCTATCGTGGGAAAGTGTTTCAAAATTAGAACGTTTCTATTCAAATAAAAACACACATGGTAGGTTCCGAAGCGTCATAATACTCTTTATAAGTTACATTTTTTGGTTTGTAGTTTTGGTTTGGTAGTAGTTTTGGGTAAAAAAATATTTTACTTTCTTAAATTATAAAAACAACAAGTATACGTAATATTTAGAATACACTATTTGTTAAGTATAATTATTATAAATGTATGTTGGGTGAGATTTCATAAAAATATGATTGGATTTGGAACCGCACCCGAAAAAGAACACTCAAATTGTACAAAGCAAAAAAAAATTCTACATATTTTAGTCAATTCACATTTGTAAAAAAAAAACAATAAAAAAATATAAAATTAATTATTACTAATTGTAGCAATTATACATTAATTAATAATTTAAAAAACCAATGTATAACTTCATTTTTAGCTGTTTTTCTTGCACATAAAAATTTACCTCGCTGTTGTGAGGTGAAAAATTTTGTGTTTCGCTCGGCAGTAAAGTTTTTAGCGTCTTGTACCTTTGAAAAACTCGCAATACCTATTATTGCTTCTAATATTGATAGTAGGTAGAATTTTTCGTTTACACTATGTCATTTAGACAAATATTTAAAACGAAGAACGATGACAAAGTAATTGCGTGGACCTCGAAAAAACAGGCCACTCGAAGTACTAATCCGTAGTTGCGGGCAGAATCTAGTCGTTTTAATTTTAAAATGTTTCACATATTACCAGCCCAAAACGCATTGCTATTTTCAGGCTTCTGCCGCGAGTCCATGTTTTCCATAACTGCGGAATACAACAGTGGTGCGCTATCCTGCTTCTGCGATTTCATGGGATCCACTGAGCTGGAGTGCAACTTGTTCGGCGGCCAGTGCCCCTGCAAGCCGAACGTCATAGGCCGCTCCTGTGCCGCTTGCAGAACGGGCTACTATGGCTTCCCCAATTGCCGCCCTTGCCATTGTCCTTCCACGGCTATTTGCGATGATAACGGTAAGAGTTGTAACCTCTATGTGTCAACCTATTTACAATCCTAGGATGGCTTTTCCCGAAAAACAGCAATGGATTTTGGATCTTGACGAAGAATTACTTGGAGCTTAGTTCTGACAATCTGGCATCCAATTACTATTCGTATCAAAAGGTATATATAATAAGCAAAAAAAAATATGTAATGAAAATGTAAGACAGTTAAATATTCGTCATTAAACTAGCTTCAGTAGGATAACATACCTACAACAGATTATTTCCAATATGTAAGAATGTTTTAAAATACCTACTCAACAAATTTCTCTATCAGGAATGTGCATCTGCCCCAAGAATGTTGAAGGCGAAAATTGCGACCGTTGCATGCCCTACACGTTCAACTTTGATGTGCAACGTGGATGTGATGACTGCAATTGCAACCCACTCGGTGTGGTCGGCAACCAGCTACAATGTGAACCCGATAGTGGAAACTGCGCGTGAGTCATCATTTAATAACATAAACTGAATGACGTATCTACAGTCTTATTCACTTTATACCAAGACCCTTCAATCAAACTGCTTTTGTAGACTACGATATTTTTATTACTAGTAACATCGTCTGACGAATTACCCACAGCAAACCTATAAAAAAAACAGTAACCTTATTTGTTATAGTACAGTAATGGTCAAGATTGAAGTGAATCTGTAATAATGGCTTTAAGGAAAAGGGAACAAATCGATGTGCCTTACTAAACCTATTTATTTGCTGTCACTTCAAGAACAGTTCATAAAGTATGAGAATACTTCATAGTCACTTATAATATTTACATTTTAATTGATATTGTTGTTTTCTCCCTAGGGATAGATAATATTTTGTAAGGGAAGTATCATTTATTACAGTTAGTGGACCTTTATTTAAAGTGTAATAAGCTTATTATCTTTGTAGTTGCAAGGAAAATGTGATCGGGAGAGTGTGCGATCACTGCGTACCTGGACATTACGCGTTTCCAGATTGCTTACCATGCACCTGCGATCCCTCCGGCACGACCGATGACGTCTGCGATCAAAACACTGCGCAATGTTATTGCAAAAAACATGTCCGCGGACAGGTAAGCAATTTTAGAAAAAAAACTGGTTACAGATGTAAGCGACGCGAAACAAGTCCTTCTAAAAAGGACTGCACTTTTGATGAATAAGCTGAAAATATTTACTTTTTATCCCTAGGCTTGCAACGAATGTAAAGAAGAGTATTTCAACTTACAAGCAACAAATCCAGATGGTTGCACGAAATGCTATTGCTTTGGGAAAACGACACGATGCACCAGTTCGTATTTGTCTTGGTCTGCGGTAAGTATCAATCATAAAAGCATTAGAAAGGCATGGCATGTTTACAGAATCTCTGGGTCTATTTAAACACAACATGAGTATTTTTATTTCTCAGGTTTTAATGTGCAACCGTTGCCTATCATGATAATATGCTTATTTGGACATAATTAGTAAAAGGTAGAAAAAACGGCCGAGTTTCTTGCGGCTTCTGCTCGGTACAAGGTCTCCCGACGTAGGACTTACGAAGCCATGATGTTTTTTTGTCGTTCATTACACGCATCGTAAATACTCATATTAAATTTAAAAAAATATCCATTACATAAAAACTTTGTGTTTATTTGTTTCGATTCAATAACTACATCCAGTATTATTGTTTTACATCTTACAGCGATCATGATAAAGTTGTTATATCCTCATCTATTACAGATCAGTGGCGTAGCTGACTGGACCCTTACAGTTATCGAACACAATCGCACTCTGAATGTCATTCCATACACGTCTGCACCAGACATCGTCGGCATTTATACCTTAGCTGCTGACCTCAATGATGCCGCTAGCTCTAAGCAGATCGTATATTTCGGTGCTCCCCCTTATTATCTAGGTAAGAATTTGAAAAAAATCATGTGTCCGAAAAAATCATATACTAAATAATTACAAAGTGTTCTCAATGTCACAGTAAAGAACAGTAAAATATCTTCATACAAACGTGCCGCTCTCGGTTTGAATGTGTGCGTGCGCGCCACGTGCCGTGTCGGCACGCGATTTCACGTACACGCTAGCATAATATATGGGGGAATAAGGTGGCGGCAGTACGGGCTGTGCCGCGCGACTGTGAGCATGCGCGTACGTCACATGACCGCTCGCGATCGTCAACTCTCGCCGGCCACTTACCATAATATTAATTATTACGAGTATCATGACTTCAAAAAGGGGAAAATAATATTGTAGTGTTTTCGGGTGCCTCAATAACGATTTCGCAAACAAATATTCAATCATAATATGCTTTTTATTACATAAATTTAGATCAAGTGCTGCTTGTTCGAAAATATTAACTAAAAGTAAAAGTGAGAACCCTGGGGATCAACGCAAGAGTAGGCTAATAACTCGGCGGGCGGCCTTAGATAACCTACTGTTCTGTATTTACTGTGTCAATGTGGTATTGTTTCAGAGAATTATCTCTTATATAAAATACCAAACACTCTCCATTTTTAAAACCATTTAAAATATGCAGGCAAACGTTTAAGTTCTTATGGAGGCTACCTAACCTACTCCGTCTACTATGAAAGTCAAGACAGTGGACGCGCTATCGCTGCCGCTGACGTCATCGTCGGGGGTCCCAATGGCTACCTCGTGCATAACAGCGTAGAGCAACCGCCTTCTTTCGACAACTGGATGCACTCCGTCCGCGTCTCTGAGGACGAATTCACCAACCTCGATGGGACTGCCGTCACTAGAGACCAATTTATGAACACCCTTTTGAATATTACTAGCATTTATATTAGAGCTACCTACTGGGAAGACTCAGCACTTGCAAGGTAAATTGTTGTATAAATTGTTAATATCGCATGTGAATGACGAATTTAATATTCATTTGTTTTTTAGTTCACTCTTTTTATCAAAAAAACATATTATATTTATTTAAGGGCAGTAACAAAGCACACACCATACATGAAACATTTACTTTATAATATAATACATTTCAGCGTTGCCTTAATCAAAAGCTGTCTAGACTTGCAAAATAATATATAAAAAACAGACCTTAAAAGTAGAAAATTTATGTTACACAACCAAACTTTATCTTTATCAAATATACCTATATAAAATTCATCTACTCGTCTGCAAAACTAACCCGGCAGCTATACTATTTTTTTGTAAATACACAGGCTAGAAAACGTTGTAATAGACGTTGGCGTAGAAGATTATTCCGAGGGTTCAAAACGAGCAGCTTCAGTTGAAGAGTGTCAGTGTCCAAAGGCGTACCGCGGCATGTCGTGTGAGCAGTGCGCCGCCGGATACTACAGGCTAAGCAGCGGGCCACATGCAGGCCTCTGCGCCCCATGCCAGTGCAACGGCCACTCACAGGAGTGTGACGTCAACACGGGCATTTGCTTGGTGAGGAAAAAACTCACTTTCACTTTTGTCACAATCATTGTAGAATTACCTACAAACTAATTACATACACACGGCTTCATAAAAATCACACCTCTTAAAAAATATTTTTCACCTCACATGCTCGGAATGGTATGTTATTCAATTTGTGCGTGGAAAATTGCGTTTTATCCGCTAGCATGGAAAAGTGTTATATGAATTTTATTTGTATGGTGAGTGAGATTTCATAACACATTAATTGGATTTAAGAATGCACCCGAAATAGAACCGTCAGTGATCAGTCTAATCACATTTAATAGATGCCAAATAAAAAAAAATAACATTACTAGTTGTGGAAATTTTACTTTTAATTTTTAATTTAAATAAACCAATGTACCATTTTATTAAAGCTGTTTTTTGCCCCTAAAAAAGCTCCTAGCTGTAGTGAGGTGAAAAATTTTATGTTTTGCTCAGCAGCAGTTTTTAGCGTCTCGTACCTTTGAAGCCCTCGCTACGCTTAGGATTCTATCTTTGACCTTCGCTGGCTCAGGTTTCAATAGAGGTAACTCGCACCAAATCTGAACTTTGCAGCCTTGTCTAACAAATACTATTATTTAACTATGATATATCAATAGAAAAGTAATTAAATATATTTTTCAGAAACATATAATTCATAATTATTCTGTTGACCAGGTAAATGTATTTTTCAGAAATATATGATTCATTATGATTCTAATAAAAAAACCAAATGTTGAAGAAGTCAGAAAATTATTTTTATTTGAACAACAAAAAATTAAAAGAAATATACAATTATTTAAATAGCCTAAACTTAATCTAAAACCTAGTATTACCCCTCCTTACCCTAATGACGGCTTCCATCCATTCCCCTAATAGACCTAATCAATGTCTTTTGACATTGATTTGACAGGAATAATGGATTCCTTTAGAATATGGGCCCATTCTTCCAAAGTGGAATCTTGAAGCTCTTGTAGAATTGTTGAAGCAGGGTCGCGTGCCCGAACCCGCTGTTTCAGGTTGCCCCAAAGGTACTCTGTCGGGTTTAGGTCTGGACTTCGCACTAGCCATCGCAAAACAGTGATCCCAACCTCTTGCATGTAGTCACGAACAATTATCGCGGTGTGCAAGCGAACATTGTCGTGCATTAGAGTGAACCCGTGGCCGACAAAACCGTCATACGCGGTTTGATTGACATGCCACCCTAGAACATGCACGAGCCGCCTCCGTATTCAACCGTCTCTTCAATACAGTTCCCCCCCGTCTTCTGCATGCTCTTCTACGCCTGTCGATGCAATTGAGACATTATTGTCTCATCTGTGAAGAGAACAGTCCTCCACTGCTCTATTGTCCAGTCAATGTGGTCGCGGGCGGACTGTAGTCGGTCTGTTTGATTTTGTGCAGGAAATTTAGGACCAATAGCAGCTCTGTTCTTATAGTGGAGACGCTTACTGTTGCCACTAAATAATTCTATTGCTATATGCGAGATTGCACTCTAAAGCAAATGCTCTAATACAACTAAGCATTTCCGTGATTATTTTGTTATTATCTTCTGAGTAATAACAAACAGAATTATCGTTGCAGGAGTGTACACACAATACGATGGGCGACCATTGCGAGCAGTGCATCCCAGGCTACCATGGCGACGCCACCGTCGGCACCCCGCGCGACTGCCTCATATGTGCCTGTCCCATGCCCACTGCCTCCAACAAGTAAGTTTCACCCACAGTGTAAAAGTTTGCCCTACATTATGATTTGATTAATCACTAATTATTTTAGCTTAACATAATTATTATGTAAGCTTTATTTGTAAAACAATACAAATTTCGTTATTTCCTACATGGGCATCTGAATATTTCCTATATCAGTATAAATATTTTAAATTTATTACAAGCGGCAAGAGAACCATTCCTGTCTTACTATTGTCATCAGTATTATGTACTAAATATGTTCTCTAGGTAAGTACATGCCGATGCCGTTCAAAGATCGAAAGTTCTTGGTTTAACTGTAGCATTAGTTACAATCAGGTGAAATGTTCTTTCTTATGTTTTTACGTATGCTTTCCTTGATAACAGTTTTGCGATTGGTTGCGACCTAAGTGAGAATGGCTCTCTCATTTCTTGCGACTGCAAGCCTGGCTACGGTGGCGCCCGTTGCGAGTATTGCGCTGCCGGCTACTTTGGGGAACCAGAAATTACAGGTCAGCCAATCTTCAACTCACTAATATAGATTAGTTGTTATAATATAATTGTTGTATAGCGTACTGAGTAGATACTTTTTTGCTGATTGAAATGTACCATAACACACAAAAAATTAGGTTCTAATTCCTTGATTGCTTTTATTCTAATTTGAGTTTCACCCACTAGTCACAAAACTACAGTGTAACCTTCTAACTCACAGGCGACTACTGTAAGCCCTGTAACTGCTCGGGCAATATCATCGTGGAGGACCCAGGCTCGTGTGATAGCATTACAGGCGACTGCCTTAAATGTGTCAATAACACCGCTGGCGCAGCCTGCAACCTCTGCGCACCTGGCTTCTTCGGTGACGCCATTTTCTCCAAAAACTGTACAGGTACGGTTGCATTACAGCACGATTCTTAACAAATGGTAGGCATACTCACGGTATTATTATACAGATATAATCAGTTCTCGTTTTGCGTTAGATTTCATAGTACGATGATTTTTCTCATAAAGCAATTCCCCCCTTCCCCCACGCGACGACTATCTCATGATAATATGTGGTTGATGTCTTGTAGCTTGCATCTGCGATGAATACGGCATGGATCACTGCGACCCGACAACGGGTACTTGTGTGTGCCGGCCAGGCGTGGTTGGCGATAAGTGCGACCGCTGCGCCCCCGACCACTGGGGGCTTAGCTCCGGTCGCGGCTGTGAACCATGCGACTGCGCACTCGCCTCCGATTCTACGCAATGTGACGACTCCACCGGACAGTGCAGGTAACATATATGTGCAACTTCAAATTAGTGCGAGTACTGGCAATATCTTAAACTGACTACTCAAACAAACACTTCATTGCAAAAATCCAAAACTTGTATGAATTTGCACGGAACGGATTTGACCTTTAACAAAATGACTACAGGCATAATTTATAGTTCCCGTCAGCGACTAATCTCTTATCACGTTTGCGTTATCGTCGTAAGAAATCCTATTTATTAATTCCGACTCTATGGGTAAAGGGCTAAAGAATTTCTGCCCCGCCACGCCATTGCCGCAGCCCCACCTTGTGTCCGCCGCCTTACTTTTTTCTGTACCTATTTTTTGGGTAAATTTTGCCGCCCCCTAATTTTGCCGCCCTAAGCTTCAGCTTCTGTGGTAAATCCGGCACTGCCCCGATGTGAGAATGAAAGTTATAAATGTTGTATTTTTTTAGCGCGATTCTTGTTTAACGTCTTAGCTAGCCATCAGCGTGGTACTCCGCAAACATCTCTGACGCTCTGCAGAAGGCGGGCCATTTTATCATTATCATCCTAAAAATATTATTGTATTGAACACGCATGGCGTCCCGCGATTTGCTGACATAGCTGATCCAAACATCAGTACTTTAATCTTATAACAATCTTTATTATTGTAGATGTGCTAAAGGAGTGACTGGACGCCACTGTGAACAATGTGCAGCTGGATATTGGAACTACACCAGGGAAGGCTGTGATCGTAAGTACCAACCATTAATTATTAGTCATAACTATTATGTCTCCAGCAAAACTTTAAATTTCTAATAGGTTAATAAGTAGCAAAAAAGTATGAGAAGTACCTACCTAAATGGAGACCATAAATAACAGTTGAAGTAAATATGAAGTATATCAATGCTCTACGTCCTGTCTTGTAGAACAAATTAGTAATAACGTCGCATCGATATTTTCACAAACTATTTTATATACTTCGCCGGTGACGGTGCTAACGATATTTGTTTTGTGGTTGCCATTAAATAACTATTCGTTGAGAGTGCTTTGTTGAAAATGAATTATTTGAGCAGTGAATTATTTGTAATAAATTATAATAATCTGTGTAGACTGCAACTGCAACACGGGCTACTCCGTCGGATTCATGTGCAACGCGACAGGCCAGTGCGAATGTCTGCCCGGTGTCATCGGAGAGAAGTGCGATCGGTGCCCAGAGAGGTCAGCTATGTGCTTAATAAATAAAGTGTAAGAGAGAATTTTTCCGGTAATGGATTACGCCACGTTTATCAGCCATGATTTCATTATGTGGTGTTCGGTAATTTGTTTATCTGTTCTCCGACCAGTTATAAATAATACGTATTGTGTAGTTTTTCTCCATAATTCTAATACAGTGGTAGAACAAAAAAATCCATTAACGTTTGTTAAAACAGTTTACGTTCCTTAAAACTTGGAATTTGATCATTTAGTTTTTTGCAGCTTAATTGTTATCGTCTAGGTGAACGATGACGGTTTCACACATAAAAATTAGATAAATACGTTTCCCGTGGGGACGACGATTGTCGATTATGATAGATAGTATTGATTTAAATTTGTAACAATTAAAAATCTTAAAAAAAACCTTTAGGTGGGTGCTGATTCCTCATGAGGGCTGCCTAGAGTGCGATGAGTGCACTGACGCTCTTATATACACCGTGCAAGACTTGGGCGCTCTGTTGGCACATGAAACACAGGATTTTAAGGTACCCCTTGCGAGAAATATTAGGTTCTTACTTCTGCCCAACTAAGTGACAAAAGCTGGCAACAGAAAGCAAACATAATACGTACCTAATATTTCATTCACTCACACCTATTAGCCTAGCCCAATGTACACTATAAGGCTTTTGTTATGTATACTAGGGTAACGGATAATCATTCATATACCTACGATGCATATATATTTAATTTTTATAGAAAACATATAAATACCCATGACTCAGATACAAATGTTCGTATTCATCACACAAACATTTTCCGCTTCTGGGACTCGAAATAAGGATCGTGGATGAGATAGGTAGGATCAGTACCGTTGCATCAAACGGCCGTCAAACATAAATAATGTGCCCGAATTTTGTCTCTTCATGGATAAATGTAAAACAAGTATACTCTTACTTATCCAGAGGAACTTGCTCTGGCGATTTATTGTGTTACAGTATGGGTATGCTATTTGATATATTTAATTTGACCGCTCCCGCACTTATACCACACATGATTGTCGATTTAAATACTCACCCTAACACCCCACGTAACTTAATTGTATTAATTATAGTCTAATATTATATCTAAAATTTGGCAGGACAAAGCGGACTCCTTCTTTACCACGCAAAGGCTAAACTACATCGCAAACCAGACAGAGGTGTTGCGGCCACGAATCGCGGAGCTGCAGGAAGTTGACCTCGAAGATGTCACCAACGCATTCAAAACTCTTGAGACTGGTGCCAAGAATCTACTTCGATCGGTCAGTGACGCATCTTCTTAATCCATCATCGTGCAACTGATTCAATTTGAGAAATAGCACCCGTTATTGATAGTAATGAGTTTAAACTGGACACACTTGTAATACAAACATTTAACAACGCCTACCACAAGTGGTTGACGCGAATATAAGCTTGATTTCTTCTGTTGTAACGGATCGTAATAATGGATATTAATTTCAACTTGATACCCCACCGCGTAACTGAGAAAAACATATTTGACATATAGATAGACATATAGATAAAACAGTGATCCTTTGACGTTATGAAGTAAGAAACCCTAAAACGAGGCAAACATTGCAACGATCCATTAATATTCCTGTGTCGACTTTTTCTGCAGTTTTCTGTTAAAAATAATCGAATAAAAATAAAGTATGATGAAAAATAAACTACCGGATTCAAACTAAAATAATAAGTATTTTAAAACAATGGATTCTCATACTACTGAAATCAAACAGGCCGTAAAGCAATATTTAAAAAAGTTTAAAACAAAGGGTTTTAATTAACTTATAGCTTTGTCTGTTTTCAGAAGCTTTAATACCTTTTCCGTATCAATCGTAGGTACTATATTGATTACTGACACTTTTCAAAATTATATTTAGGCGGAGTTCGCAGCAACTGACAGCGACAAACAAATTGGACGTGCTGCGGACTTAGCAGCGGAAGCTGAGAAAACGTTGGCGGCGGTACGCGATGGCAGCCAGAAAGCGGAAGCCGCAGTGGCCCACGTGGCCGATCTTGCAACCGGCTTTGAGCTTAGCCAGCAACCCAAAGTTGATAGCGCACTCACCGAAGCAAGACAGATCAAGAGCGACATATCTGGTAAGTCACCATTGAACACTGAAAGGCTCTAATGATCACGTCTACCTCGAACTAAGCTAGCAAACTTGATTAGATACTAGGCGATGCAGTCGCTAAGTATAAAGCTACGCTAGCACCATATATTGGAGCGGAGCTCAATACCTAAAAAAAAATTTTTTTTTGTTTCGATGGGAATTTTTGCGAATTTCAAAATTCCCCGTCACCATCTGGTCCTAAACCTGTTGATTCGATTCCACACAAAAAATATTAAAATCGGTTAAGAACTCGGAGAGTTATGGCGTAACAGACATTGCGCCATTGAAGCTGATCCATGGGAGCTTCGCTTCGCTCCGCTCCAATAAAAATCTAGGAGTCTAGTGCTTAATAACAAAATATATTATTATTAAACAGGGTAGCTCTAGATCTGGATTTAAATGTGTTTTCTAAGACGACTCAATAAAATTTTACTTTGTTTTTACTTTACTTTATTTACTTTGAGTTGGAACATCTTGCAATGATACAATTTTAATAACAGTTCTAAAATCCCACAGAAAAGAACTTCGACAATGAAAAACAACAAGCTAACAGTGTGTTCGGTAACGCCACCGCACAAATAGAACGCATGAACATCTTCGTCGACCCGGTCAACAAACAGGCAAAGGTACATTACTTTACCTTTATACGAGACAACAATTTGTTATTTATTTATATAAATAAATAAATAAATACAAAACTAATAACGTAAAATGAAATGCATGTGATATTTAACAATTTTACCTTAAGTTACTCAGGATAACTACACCTTTGACAAATTAAACTTTACAAGTGGCGATATCTAAATAGACAATGTATATTTCCTCTAACGCGCTTAGAAATTCGAAGGCCTAGTTAACGCTACACGCCAGCTGAAGGACAAGCTCGAAGATTTATTAAAATACACAGACCTGGCACAACACACTGCCGACGCAGCAGAAAAAATCAATGCGAGGAACAGGTAAGCAAATAAAAAAGGTAACTTTAGTACACTAAATTTAATCCGTACAGGTAGATTGGCTATCTCATTTACCTTCTCTAATTAAAATTAACATTCTGACGAGTGGGACTAACACCAATACGTCGAGGACAACACTGAATTTAACTTGTACTGCTTTTATAATTAAAAAAAAATGTATGGCTTATTGTCGTAACTCATAAAGTAGTATATTATGGAACATATATGAGTACTAAATTCTTTAAACAGGCAATCTAAATTCGGTACCAAAGTGCAGTCGGTTTCAAACCTTTACACGTCAGCAATGAAAGACCTGATAGACGCGGCAGTGGACGTGAAGCAAACGAATGACGAGCTATCTGCGGCGTCCAACATCACCACTGCCACAGCCGGCGCGCTTGGCAACAACCGCAATGCCAACATCAACATGAACGAACGGCTCGAAAGCCTACTTAAAGAAATACCGGAGTTCGTCGGATTGGTCAACGAGGCGCACAATCACGCCACAAGCTTGAGAAGTAGGGTAAGTACGAGTATATATGATTCATAGCGAACTGAGATCACGATTAAGTATTAACAAGCATGACTTAAGGTTAATTAAATACCAAAACTATTACTAACACTTAACTCCAGAACTCCAGAATTGAGTTTTACATTGAGCAACGATTTACGTTGCATTTTGTCTCTTTTTCCTTCAGTCTCGTTTATACAGACAGAAACACAATAATATGTTAATTGATTAAATATTGTAAATTATTTATTATATGATTAAACATTGAACTCCCTCTATCAGAACATGTGAACTATATGTGAAATATATGCTGCATTCAGTTGCAAAATTCATTAAATCATACTTAATAAGATAAAAATCATCTATATAAATTTTAAATAGGCAGATAACCTTCGCGCGTTGGCAGAAAGAGAAAACAATAACACGCGTACCAAAGACGCATATAGCGCAGCATCTGCTTTCTCTTCCATTGTACAAGAAATCAACGATGCCAAGAAGGCAGCGGACACCGCAGAGGAAGCTGATAACAACACCACCCAAGTTGTGAGTACTTTGAAAAATTATTTATGGGCTTAAGGAAATGTGATTTGACATATCGTCGGCTTCTAAGAACAGGTATTCTTCTTCTGTACAGCAATTAGGAATGTTAGTAGGCATCTAAAATCACTCGAAACTTTGTTTAAAGCTTTTATGTATACAGATATCTACTCAAGTTTTTTTTTTTTATTTCAAAATATAAAATAGTTATGATTTTACATGCATTCAAAATTCGTATAAATATCGATTCCCGCTAACAGTCACGTGACTGCGTGAGACGTTATTTTACACCAACCAATTTCAAGTAAGTGACTTCGCGAGCGTAGTAAGAGACGGTTAGCGTATTGTACGGTGATGACAGATAATGCCATTCCTATAAATATGTTAAAATTCAGTAGGTACTTTTAAGATTACTATTCGTAATGTCATTCGGTAACCTGCCAATTTCGGTCGCTAAAAGTGTATATTTCACTGTTTTCGTTCTGCCTATAAAGCTGCAAGAAATATGAAGAAATGACGAGATGAGAATATAGTGATAGGGAAGTGTTCGATATTATATCGGAAACCAGTGACACGGATTGAGAAGAAGATAATAGGCGTGGAAAAATAAAAAAAAGAATTACTTTTAAACTTTCATTTTATTTCACAATAACTGTAAGAAGCCGTCACTAGTATGGCACTAGATTTTTTGTGGCAATGTGGGTCACTTTTGTTGTAAGCATTGGGATCTTTGTAGGAGAGCCACAAGCAGGGCAACCTCATCCTTGCTTCTTTGTTATAGCCTTTTTTGTGTTCTGTAACAGAAATATACCTGAATGAAGATTTGCCAATACAAAATCGTTGCAATATTTAATAAAAACATTGGTACAGTTTGTTAGAAAAGATCAAATAGATATTATCTGTAGGTAGGTATTAACCAGCGTAATATTCATTTCAAAAGATGTAAGTACAACAGTTACTGGATACGGTATTATACTTTTCACTATAAAATTTGTAATACTTATCAGAGAATAACAGTTACAGATGAAAAAGAACATGCACTTTTATTTCGGAAAAATGATTGATGACAATCAAACAAAACCACATACAAACGTGTGTTTGGTAAGAAAAGGTAAAATAACGCGCAGATTGTAAAATTATAATAACATTTTTACAATAATGATTATTAATACGATCGATCATTTCTGAATCTAATATATTATGATTTGAATTTTGTGTAATTTTTAATTTCAATTTTGTGTATAACAAAACGCACATTTGTGCGGCTCGGAATTTCAACGATCGACATATACGCTCGCTCGTCGACAGCAGGCACAGAAAATGAATTGTGGAACGATAGGTATTTACGACTCGTATAGTTCCTGGCATATAAGTTGAACTTGGTTTTGAAATCACATGACATGCGCAGTAGTGAATAATGTACCTAAACTTGCTACGGCGCATGTCACGTGATTTCAAAACCAGGTTCAACTTATATGCCGAGGTCTATAGTCGGTTATAGGAAAACGGATTGTGAATTTTATACCATGACGATCCGTTGAATATAGGCACCGGCGGTTAGTCGCAACTTAGCTGTAGTAGCAGTAGTTTATTTACGCAGTGAGTATTAATAAGAATATTACATTCATACACGTGTTAAAAAAGACTTTTCAAAGTATCCTAGTTGACAAAATTACATTTTAAATGCAAACAGAATCTTATAAACTACATGTTATAAATGATCTTTGATTGATAAATAAACTAATCTTATAAATGGGTTAGGATCAAGGTTGAGAAGTATCTCAACCTTGATCCTAACGCATTACTGCCACTCGGTCACTCAGAAAAACTTGCTGAACGAGCGCGGTGGTCCAGCTCTTAACCGGTCGCGGTCGCTGCTGTCACGCGCGTCCACCGCACAGAACGCTGTGGAGCAGCAACTGAGGCCCAATCTCACCGCCGCCGCTGCCGCACTCGATAGCGCCGCCGCTACGCTCACCGCTGCTGACGATGATGACCACGCTGTACAGCTGTGAGTGGTTGTGAGATATAATACTCCAGCAACGAAAAGCATCTGAAAGAGATGCACTTGAGTGTGCATTACCTATATAGGAACTTAAAGTCAGTAAAACACACAGAGGATATTATGGCTATGGTGAATAGTAAATTAAAGCAAGCTCACTACTACAACTGCAATGCAGAAGTAAAAAATTTAATTGTATGAATAAATCGACAGTCGAAACTTAACCGATCCGTTCAACATAAACTTAACTTGATTCTTTTGGTTTGAAAAAGCTTTTATTTAATGAATGGGTCCGAGCTGTACTGCGTGAGCTGTGACTAACCCTTGTTGATGCAGCATCTGAGGGTAGAGTGTAATCAAATATGCAAACGTTACTGTCACGTTTGAGTTAAACGCATACAAAAAATAATACAAAAACGATAGCAAAGTTAGCACATTTAATGCTTACAATCGGGTCTAAGAGCCAACCTCGCTACCATCTCGCATCAGAAAGTGGTATTCTAATGAAAAACATTTACACTGAGAAAACAATCGTTGTTTTGTAAGTCTGATTTACTACTTTACTTTTCCTTAATAGTAGTAAATGAAACTTCCGTAATTAAAATTTATAATACTCGTTGTCAACTCTAAAGATATTTGCCCCAATAAAATACTTAAACGTTAAATTACTCTTTAATATACTTATAATAGTAAAATTTTTGTACTTTCAATAGTTCACTGCCAAAACCAGCGAAGTTTTCACTTCAAGATGAAATTGAGAAAGCGAACCGTGTGCACAAGAAGGTGATGGATACTAAGGATATCATGGCATTGTTGGGCACTGAACTGAAAAACAGCAAGACGTGGGCGCAGACTCTGCCTAAACTAGCTGATGAAGCCCAGAAGATGACTTCCAATGTTGAGAGTCTGGGTAAGTCACTCGTTAAAAATTAAACAAAACAAGAAGTATTAAGCCTACTTTATATATTTTACAAATTATGAATTAACCGCTAGAAAATATAAATATTTCATCAATTAATGTGCGCAGTCCCCACATTAGGGAAAATGGGCCATTACCCACGCAGGCCCAATGCAGGGTGACGGGTGTAAGCGACTGCGGATGTAACCGAGATGTTGGTTTAACGTGTCCCCGAAGCGCGAATTTTATGATCCTCATCTCGTGACTGGTAATTCAGGACGTTAACCTCAGTATTAAATCATAGGCTAAATCCGAAACCGTTGCGCCATCGAGATCTTTAAAAAAACTCAATAAATAAAAATGTTTCGATGAATTAAATCGTCTAACTCAAGTGGGGTCAAATTATATGCTATAAAATCACTAATAAGCGTTTCAATCTGATCTGAATTTTTAATATGTTAGTAATATTTCATTTAGATTTTTAAGAATGTACAATAGGTTAAAGTACTTGTGTCTTAACGGTGAGTAGTCTGCGCAGCCGCCTCAATCACAGAAGGTTACCGTGTCAAGCTTTTTTAAAAATATCATTTACTGTTACGACTATAATAAAAAACATACTTATTGGTAAATTGTAAAGTTGATTACCGCAGCTCTCTTGTGCATTGAAACAAAATTCTTTCTACTGCATATATTTTAAATGACGCTATCAATACTTTTGTACCTATTAAATGATTAAAATCAAATAAAATTTCAGTATGGTTCTCAATCGACTTAAAACATTTGTTAAAAGAAAAAATACATGTCGTGTACGTTTTTTAAAATATAAAATACTTTGGATAATCTATCATGTGTTATAATGATTATATCTCTCTGATCGAAGAATCAATAAGATCCAATCCAAAACTTATTTGGTTTTGCTGGAAATATGGTGCTCCTTTTATTTGTCTAACCGTTTCTCAAGAGTTTCAGTGGCTAACGCCACACGCAAAAAAAAGTGATGACACGACAGGCGTGCCATCAGCAACGAATCGGTTAAGTTCTTTTAGTTAGTTCAGATTTGCTTTGAAAAACGTAAATAACCAAATTATTAGCTTTAAACATTAGATTAGCTCGCGGTCACTAACAAAGATTAAGCTGGCTTCTTTTTTTAGGCTTTTATTTTTATGCTTTCCGTGGCAAACTTTAAGTAAGGCAACACTTAGTTAAAGCGGTTGATATCATTAAGTTTTGCTCTTGTGTAGTATATTATGACCTTGTTGGTTGTTCTTATAAATAAATAACTAACATGTTCAATAACATGTTTTAGTCCTGACAATTCAATTTTGTATAAACGACTTGCGGAAATGATTTAATATTTTATCTAATTGTAAAAACAGCTCAAAAAGTGGATCTATTTTCTAATAACGCACATTGACTACAAAGGAGTCTCATTAATTATAAAAACTATGTTTTATTAATAATATCCAAGTACACCTTTTTAGTTAACAACGTAAAAGAAACCGACCCATTGAACAACTCGAAGTACCGCTCTGTGAAGATTATGCAAGATGACCTGGAACATCGCCATGCCGTGGCCGACGTTAAGCTTCAAAAGTTGAAGGAGCTAATTGAACAGGTATAAAGATTTGTTTATATGTTTCTGTTTGTAAATTTAGTAAGTAAAATTAAACCGATGCAAGAAATAACATAATAAAATACCATAAAAATAATAAAGTTTGAAGTGTTAGAGTTAATAAAAACCTTTTGAAGCCATTAGCAGCGCGATTAATAAAGCAGGATCGTTTATTTCGCATACCTACGTGTTACTTAATATGCCTATTAGTCATAATGCATATTGATACATAAGCTTATAGACTTAAATAAATAAATAATAAATAATAATAATTTTATTTCTTTCAAAATACTTAATGACTAAAAACATAGGGGTTGGGGCCTTCTTTTAAGTATAACAATACTTGTGCCAGAGGGCCCCGCTCTTCCATATCTTACATTATGTTAAAGAAAATAAAATTAAAATTGAAATTAAATTGACAGATAAATTAATCTTAAATCAAGTATGTTAATTATGTATAGTGTGTGTGCATGTGAGTGTGTGTGTATGTGTTGTGTGTGTGTGTGTGTGTGTGTGTGTATGTGTGTAAAGATATAATATAATACATATTTATATAAGGATTAACATTTTAAGGTATTCAGCATTTCTTCGGTCCTCTCATAATTTAGCCCTCTCAAGAAATCCGCTACTGCCACAACACAACTGCGATAGGTCTCTGGATAAATATTCAATATTTTATTTGTGTTGTTATACAAGTGTCCTGACATTGTATAATATTGTCTACTAGCAAAGTACGTTTTACATGTTTTTTGGGGAATAACAATATGTGCTCGTCTTCTGATAAGCAAGCCTGGATCATAGTTTAAGTATCTGTGTCTTCTGAGTACAGTAGACAAAATATACAGTTTCCTCACTGTTAGTAAATCGTTCAATTGATAAAGTTGCTCAGTGGGAAATCTAATTTTCTTAAAGGACATAACCTTTAGTAGTAGCCGCTGTGCTCTTTCAACTTCCAAAAATTTTTCTTTAGATGCTCCACCCCAGATAGGGATACAATAGGTAATTATAGATTGTACTAAGGCACAATATATGTATTTAAGTAGTTTTTGGGAGGCAACGTGTCTTAAATTCCTAAAAATCCAGGTGAGTTTCCTGATCTTATTTGATAAATTTTCTATGTGTGGATGCCAAGACAGTCTTTGGTCAATAACTACACCTAAGTATCTTGTTGATAACACTCGAGAAAGGAAAGGGCAAGTGCATTCATTCAGCCCATCTAATGCCTGATTCAGACAACCATGTATTTGGATAGCAAAGTTTTTATTTGGTTGGGTACGGTTATTAATTGTAAAACAGATGTAATTTGTCTTAAGAATGTTAAGTGTAAGTAAGTTAGTTTTAAGCCAGTCCGCAACCAAAGCCAAACCAATCTCTGCATCACGCCTAACCCCCTCCCAAGTTGCAGCATTAAACACTATGGCAGTATCATCAGCGTAGGAAAAGATTCGCGCACCAGATAGGTTGAGTTTGCTTAGCTCGTTTATGTAAATTAGGAATAAGGTAGGCCCAAGCACACTGCCCTGTGGGACTCCATAAGAAATATTCAAGTCTGAACTTACATATTGTTCTATCTTGACAGACTGTTTTCTATCAGAAAGATAGTCCCTAAAGATGGACAGCGGGTGTCCCCTAATACCAATGTTTTCCAGTTTATTCGTCAGCATAGAAATAGAAACGGTATCAAAAGCTTTTTTTATGTCTAGAAATATAGTTATACATTTATATCCTTTGTCTAAGTTATCTGTGATTAGAGATGTTAAAGCTGTCACAGCATCTTCTGTTGATAAGCCACGTCTGAATCCAAATTGAGAGCTTGATAAAATTTTAAATTTATTTAAATAGTTAACCAGTCTATTGTTTAGAAGCTTTTCTATAATTTTTGCAATTGATGTAAGAACAGATATTGGCCTGTAATTATTGATATCATCTCTCTTCCCAGCCTTGTGCACTGGTGTAATAATGGATTTCTTAAGAAGTGCGGGAAAGACACCTTTCTGAAAAGATAAATTAGCAAGGTGGCAAATGATAGGGGCAACCTCACTCCCAACATACTTTAAGAAACTTGTTGAAATGTTGTCCCACCCAGGTGCGCTATCTGACTTTAGACCCATTAGTACGTTATATACCTCGTCATTGTCAGTATCCAATAAGACAAAGCTTGATTGACTAGAGTCATTTCTAAAAACAGAAGTATCAGTCTCAAGTTGACTGTGGCTACTCGGAGAGGTAACAATACTTTCTGCCAATTCCCTTCCAATGCCAGCAAAAAAGTTATTTACGTAATTAACTGCATCAATAGAAGATTTTATATGTAAAAGTTCAGAGTTACCTTTTTTAATAGATTTTAGGTTTGTAATGGTTTTAATATTATTCCATAATTTTTTAGTATTGCTTGTAGACTTAGCTAACAGTTCCCGCTCATATTTTCTTTTAAGTTTTTTTATTAAGTTATTTAGAAAATTTCTATACCTTTTATAAGTTATACTTAATATAACGTTATTTGAATCACTACGAAGTTTTTTTTGCATTTTGTTTCGGTTATTAATACAACGCAAGATGCCAGAAGTAATCCATGGTTTAATGATTCGTTGCTTTTTCGTTAGTAGTTTGACTTGAGTGCTATCCCTTATAGCTTTTTGTATTTTTTCTATCAACATATTCGTCACTAAATTAGGGTCATTAATTAACAGTAGGTCTAATAAATCATTTTCCATTAAGTGTATACGAGCTTTTTCAAAATCTATAGTATCTTTTGTTTTCGGACAATATTTTTGAGTTGACAAATTTGAGATTTTTAGAAATATCATAATATGATCTGTTACAGTTGCATTAATTACAGCTATTTGTATTAATTTCCTACAGATATTCATCTTTAATATGAAATGATCTAGGCAACTAATATCCCTAGTTGGTAGTGTGTGACCAGGTAGCATCCCATGCATAGAGAGTATATTTAGATAATTTATTCTATTATTTCGTTCGTATGATTGTTCATTTTGCTTAGGAATGAGGTTTATGTTGATATCTCCTGTTAATACTATGTTTTTGTTTGATCTTATACTTTCTAAGTGAGCATTCAGCGATTCAATAAAAATATCAGCGTTGATATTTGATGGTGACCTATATATTCCTAATACAGTAATGCCATATACCTTTAGTTGCATACTAGAAGCATGGCAAATATTAATTTCCTCAACTGTTGCTCGAATATTGTTCCTAACAAAAATGACAACCCCATCGTTTTGATTTATGTGCTTTGTAGTTGCATAAGACTTGTATCCATGAAGTAGGGGAATAGGCTTACTGGGGCAGATGCGACATTCCGTCAAGACCAAGATGTCTACGCCAATACTAAGGTTTGCAAGTGATACTTCCAGGTCCACCATGTTCTTATATATACTTCTAATATTCTGCGACACAATAGTTAAATCTGTTTCATTTACTGTAATGTGGTTCGAAAAGTCAGCAGCTTCACAAGATATTGAGTGAGAAATATCTATATCCTCTGTCTGTTTCAAGTTATACAATGGATCGTTCATTATTATTATAAATTATTGTAAAAAAAAAAAAAAAAAAAGACTTCACATGGTTATTGTTGAATTATATTGAGCCATTGATATACAATGTATTGAGCAATTAATTCTGGATATAGAAAAAAATATGTTATTCGGACATCATTTGAAGAAATGTTTATACACCTTTAATTGTAAAGATCAATAAACAGCATTTTATTTAAAAATAATGTATCAAGTAAATCATTTTTACAACATTTTTTGACAGCCAGTAACACCTTTTGTTGCCTAATTACGCCCGTCATATATGACCCTGTATATATGACATGGTGTTGCCAGCAGCTGGTCGACGTGCCGCGCACAGTGCCATCCGTCATCCGTTCTAACGATGCTAACGAATTCTAACTGCCGTAATGCAGGTTTCCTAAGCGCTCGGTTACCACTGCAAATGTCCTCTTTCGATTCGGTGTACCACATGGCGAATCACTTTGCGAGTAGGTTGCCTCGTGGGCAGTAAGTGGATAGCCGATTGTGGTACTGTGTTTCTTAAGCATAACATGAAACTTCGTTCTTACCTCACTGCCAAACATCAGTTTATATGGTGTTTGGTTGGTCGGGTCGGGAGCGCGCCTCAAACAAGATTTAATAGTCATAATTTTGTTTATTAAATCACTTCTCTCCAACTCTATAGAGCGATCTTTCAATTGTTTGAGCTTGTCCATTGATAGCGGGGTGGTAAGGCGCCGTCGTTTTATGAATCGTAACACAGTCAGCCAAAAAAAATTAAATCCTATAGTAGTGAATTGTCGTCCATTTTCCGATACAAGTGTGCAAGGCATGCCAAAAGTGCAAAAAAAAAAAATTTGTAACTTGCTAATGCACCATGCGCTTGTTATTGCTTTGGTAGGAATTATTTCTATACATTTAGTATATCCGTCAACTACAATAAACAACAATAAATTTATTTTTGGGAGTTGTTGAAATGCACTTGTACCCAAAAATGTAGGGTTTTGGTATTCTCTTGATGTTCATTTGGCCTAGATGTCTGACGTTACAGTAAAAGTCTTGTTTTCAAGCTAGTAAAAAGTTCAATTTCATACCTTTGTTGGGTTTCATATGCCAATCTATCATCCTCTGTGTATAATTAATAATAATAAATATTTCTTACATTCACACCAATTAGCCTAACGCAAAGTAAGCACTGTAAGGCTTGTGTTATGGATACTAGGCTAACGGATAGACATACATACATTATACATAGATATGTAATATTCATAGATACATATATATAACAAATAATAATATTTGTTATATATTATTGAAAATATTCTACCAAGTAAATCATTTTATTTTATAATATTTTTGACAGCCCTTTGTTGCCTAGTTACGCCCATTGTAGGTATATGATATTTTTTATTACGTGATTTTTTTTTTTTTTTTGTGAAGCCATTTGTTAGCCTACAGCAAGCTAATGGAAATTATTTATATTGTTTACAGGCGCGCGCTGTAGCTAACCGCATTCAAGTGGGCGTGACATTCGACCGACGATCGACTTTGCAGCCGCGACTTCCAGATTCTGTTGACGAGATGTCCACCTCAACACATGTCTCTGCTTACTTCCGCACCAAGGAGAAAGATGGTCTGCTACTCTATCTCGGTAACCCTGAGGGCAGTAATATCAGGCGAACCAAATCGGTAAGAAAATTAATTTAACAGCTTTCTTTTTGACCAGAATTTGTGACGCTCTCATACGATTTATTATATGAAAAAGAAGCAGAGAGACAGCATTTAGAATTTTGACGAGTTTATTGAAACTAGTCCAATAAATTTACCTTTTTATAATTCGTTTTATGCACAATTCAGGACGACTTCATGGTGGTGGGCATCCAAAACGGATACCCGTACTTAACGATGGACATAGGTGACAGCCATGATTCTGGGCGGGAGCCAGCGCGCATCGGTAGCGACAAGTTTGTAGCCGACAATCGCTGGTATCAAGTCATCGTGGATAGGTCAGAACACTTATGCAAAAAAGTTAGCACACCCATGTAAGATACCAGTTGGTATTTAATAATAAAATAACTGTGAATCAATTAATTCCCACAGAATCGGACGCAACGTGAAATTTTCTATTCGGGAAAGCCTTAACAACGGTTCTGAGCACACACATTCGAAAGAAGCCGTGCTTCCTGGACAGCATACAATATTTAACCTAGACCGACAGAAGAGCAAGCTGTACGTTGGCGGTGCGCCTGCAGATGCCAAGCTACAAGGTATTAGCTACCCCGCCTTCGAGGGACAGATCGAAGAGCTCATGATAGGCGATACCCCTGTTGGTCTTTGGAATTTCATCAGCTCGGAGAACCTCAAAGGTGCCAGACAGAGGTATAATAATCCACATACTGTATAACTTTCTTTACCCAGTCAATCATGATCATGAAAGAAAAGTGAGAATGTCAGATTTTTTAATTTAGGTAGTTGCCTGACATTAATTTAACAACTTAATTTACCTTTTGAAAGACAGAAGACGAAAAATGTTTGGTACTATTGCATTTGCATAGGCTGCTATAATTTTAATATACGAAACTATTTGGATCAGGGCAGGCAACAGGATTCACATTATGTGATATCAGGGGGGCCGTGTTACTCACCCTAAGTGGTATTAAAAATCACTGTCTTAAGAGCAGCTGAGTATTTTTTCTTTTCTATTTTTAGAGACAAACTGATAACCTCACAAGCCGGACCACAAGAATACCGTTTCAACGGGCGGTCTCATGTTACAATGCCAGCGCGCGAGTACATTGTGGCGCAGAAAAATCACGTGCTCTTGTACTTCCGAACTTATGCACCCAATGGCCTCATCTACCTCGTCGGAGAAGGGTCTCATTTCTTCTCTGTAGTTATGCAAGACGGAGGCGTCTTCTTGCAGGTTCTTATCTTATTATCAAAAAAATAATTAATTGGGGCAAATTCCTTAATACCGATTATTTTGTGATCACTGCGTGGGTAAAACTGGAATATATTTTTCGAAAAAATTACTTAAATGAGATATTTCTTACATAACTTGCTGTGGTGGTAACTGAGACTATTCGAAATTTAAATAGAAAAATATTTACTTACTAAAAATTTATTGACTCAGCTCACACGTTCTTCACAGGCAGGACTCGAACCCGCAACCTTTGAATGTCCAGTCCACAGCTCTGTTATACTGTAATATATATAACGCTCTGTTTGTACTACTTAATACGCGCTTAATACTTCACATTATATATCACAGGCATCCCTTGGCAACCCTGACGATATGGTAATCATAGGCACCGAGAAAACATACAACGACGGCAAGTGGCACAAACTGGACGCCGGGCGCTACCTTACCAATTGTTCCCTCAAGGTATGTTATTTTTTCTTCAGCCAAATTGGTGAAAAGCAAGCTTCCCACCTTAGCTCACCGCCGCAACGTTGCCTGTCTGTCAGTCTTCTACAGATTGTATTTTGGAGAGTGTGCTCAGGAGCTACATATGCTCATATCGCCATCACCTTTCTTCTATCGGACATCCAGACGCACTGCGGGCTACCACCCTTTCTTGGTTGCTATTCCTACCTGTCGCACCAAGCGCTTCTCAACTTCTTTTATAATGCCCACAGCAAAGGAGGAGCCATCACTGCGTCTATATTTCCGAGTACTTACAACCCGTCTGTTTTCTCCCGGGCTTGATTGGGATCAAGAGCGAACCCATTCTAAATAAATAAAAAAAACAAAATTGTAGCAGTCGTACTGTTAATCCGGTGGCGATAACACTTTGCAAACTTATTATTTGCACTAGAGCAAGGATTATAGGCGTAGCTTAGGAATAACATTTACGTATGGTCTAAAAAAATGGCAAAGAAGCATCGCAAAGCATTGCATGCTAGTTAGTATTATATCAATTGCAGTCTGTAATCTTGCAAAATCTCGAATAGAAACTTTGACAAGTTAATTATACGCATGCCTGAGGTTTATATATAGTCAGCAAAAAAGGGCGTTATAAAGCACAGTAAGTTAATAAATAAAACCTAAGAATTACATCATACCGTTAGGCGGAAATTTCACAACAACAGAGTTATTTATGTATATTCAGATAAGGAAAAAGTATATAATGTATTAATTTTTCAAGAACAACCACCATATAAACTGTTAGTAAATTATATTTAAACGGAAAATATGAAATCTCTTCTTCAACGTCTAACTACTCAAAATTACTGAAATCCATTGCAAAAAAACGTTGCTAAAACTAATCAAATTTTTAACGCAAGGTGGACGACGAAATCCACCGCGCAGTATCCTCTTCGCCTATCATGGAGATCACGGCGGTGGACACTATGAACTTCGGAGGCAACAACAAAGGCATACCGCAAGTTAAGAACATTGGCTTCGACGGCTGCCTACGCCAGATCAGCATAGACGGCATCAACATAGACCTCAGCGAGAACACAGAGGCTATAGGGATCGGATACGGATGCCAGGTTTCAAAATATAATTATATGTGTGCTATTTGCAGATAATAAGGTCAGCGAGATATTCATTGAGTGTCTTTTACAGTTCGCGTCGCTAGTGTCCTTATCGGGTAGTGACAGCTACCTGCGGTTCGTGGACATCACAACGGACAATTTACAGCTGACGCTCAAGTTCAAGACCTCTTCACCAGATGCGCTGCTGTTCCTCTATGTTAGCCGAACGCAGACAACAGATATGCCTGACAGCGTCTCACTCTCTCTTATAAAGGGTGAACATATATACCTATTTCAAAATTACAAAAAACTTAGCATTATAATTAGTTAACAGCACTATGACAAAAATCATTATTTGTTTGTCCGCACACTGGGACTCGTCCTACTTACTACTCTCAAATTAACAAAGATAAGGAAAATATACACAAGTCAAAATAAATGTTATAAATCATTTATACGTGACATTTTCTCCATCCGTACTTGCAGCAATGTTCACCAACAGTTACTAAATACTATTAGTTTTAAACACAAATAGCGTTCTATCCATTTTAACTTCAAGTAAT
Source organism: Calamotropha paludella (assembly GCA_927399485.1). Classification (NCBI taxonomy): domain Eukaryota; kingdom Metazoa; phylum Arthropoda; class Insecta; order Lepidoptera; family Crambidae; genus Calamotropha; species Calamotropha paludella. The sequence continues at coordinate 21,396,007 of OV656803.1, read as the reverse complement.
TGCCAGAAATAAAATGACATTTGAAATTTGTTTGTGCTAATAACAATGATTTGGTAAAAGCCGCTCTTACTGTTGGCACTAAAAGCGAAGTTTAGTCACGATATGATTTGCGGCCTTCACTATTTACTCGGAAAAAGCTCGGTATAAAGTTAGACTCTTTATGAACTAACAAAATATCTCTGGTACAGGTCGCCTAGTACTGATGAGCCAGCGTGAGCAACTGGACACTGGCTTGAACACTTACAACGACTCACAATGGCATGTTGTCACAGTCACTCACAACAGCCGCGCCCTAAGACTTGTCGTTGACGACTTTGACTACTTCAGGTATGAATCTAGAAATATCTTTCAAATATATTCTGGAAAATTGACACATTAATTTTGATTTTAATTAAATGATGAACGGGACGCTACATTTTTATTTTACCAATTGTGTCGGCCAAAGTTTTAATATATCAAAAAAATTAGTGAGCTTAGTGAAATAAAAACTGTTAAAGTCATAATGCTTAACCGATATTGTAGTAAAACACCTAAATGGTGCGGAATAACCTTTGTATCTTCATCCTTACGGAATTTGAGAATTCTAACCTTTTGTTGGTTGTTCATGTGGACCACACTTCCATAAGTCGCATGCCATAGCATAGCGATGCGGAATAATGACTAATTTACTTAAATAATCTAATAATTATTACTAATTAGTAATAGGTACTTAAAATTATTAGTTAAAACAGCCAGCCTGTATGCAATATAGCGCTCTAGTGCACGATCATTATACAGCAGCCGATTGAATATTAATAAAAAAGCGAAACTGTGGTTTAGCGCACCATCATAAAGTTCTCTTAGACTTGATGAAAAATCAATTCGTTAATGTACGAAAAATCATACACTGTTCCTTAGCAGTTGGTGATGTAAACCTATAGTCTTATAGTCTTGTCATATGTATGCCATGCGTATACTTTATATCTATACAATATACAAGCTTTGTTTAGTTTGAGACTAAATAATTGTTGTTGTGAGTTGTCCGAAATTTAAACCATTCAAATCATATAAAATCATCTACAATTATACACACGAACGTTATAATCGAATGTTAGTATCGTTCATAAAAGCACATCCCTACCCTGCGGTAGGTCTATTACTCTACAGTTATAGAGTGTTTTTGCAGTTCTGACACACCGCCCGCGTCACTGCAAATCCTGGAGGGGGTACTGTTCGTGGGTGGTGTTCAGAGTGGGTACGTGGTGAGCGGCAAGGTAGGCAGCAAGATGGCGCTGCGCGGCTGCGTCGCAGACGCCGCGTTCAATGGCCGCCCGCTCAACCTCCTCGAGCCGTACAGTGCTCGTGGAGTCACTTTCGGCCGCTGCGGCGACCTCACCAGCACCGGCGGGGTACCTCCAGGTATGTCTTTATACGTATAATTCTTCTGGTTGTTGTTTATGTCACTGAATTCCTTAGGTGCTCGTTATTCAATTCTTCACAACGGTTGGACTCATTGTGATGTAATTTTTTATAAATATTTTATTATATCCCTGAATAATTTAAATTAACAATTGGACCCGTTTATCGGTCAGGACTTTTGCAATTCCTACTAGGATATATACTGTTATAGGTGGTGCACATGTGGTGCACAAATCACACAAAGGGTCAGTTCAATGCCGGGAAATTTCACGATATCACTATAGGGAAATTTACCATTACCTGTTTACCTACCAAACTACATAGAAATTCAAATAGGCCAAGCTTCAATATTGAGACAACTACTATTTGTCAGGAACCAAAACGTCCACAGCTTATCATATGAATAATTACAACACAATTTATAGCTGAATTTATAAATAAGTAATATATAACTACACAATATAATCCATAAATTTTTGTCAGATGTGCCGTTCTGGGTCCCGCAGCCATCGCAAACCAACTTGTTGCCGTTGCCTCCGCAACCGGTGCCAGAAACTCCCGAAGCAGACATAAACCTCAACAACAGTATGTTTCACATCTTTTTATTAATGATTTTAAACTCTAGCGTGCTTAACAGACCTAATGGGCTAATACGATTTTGCTAGCTTCTATATTATTAATAAAAACTTTCTTAAAATAATTCTGTGTATTTATTTTGTTTAAGTTATTAATTTCTACTTAAAACTATCCAGATTCCAAGTATAGTCCTCTAAGTATCACAAGATTATAACATATAACTAGCTATCACACATGATCCTCTACTGACCGCGAACACGAAACATACAAACACTTCACCAACACTATGATTCTCGTATTTTTGTATGAGTAACAAGGCGCAACCAAAACGTCAATGTATTAATGTATGATTTAATTAATACCTAAAGGTATGTTTGTGCTTTAGCTAGCTTTCAAATTGATAAACCTACTGTCGTACAATCTTATTACGCAAACAGCACGGGAAATCAGATTATAATTTCTGTTTAGTTACAGTTCTTGATGTAAAGACTATTTCTTCGGTCTGTTTTGATACCACTCTTGCTTTCTCGTCCCAACAGTAAACACATTCCGGGAAGTGGTAACTCAGCCGCCGCATCCAGAACCAGAACAACATCCGCAACCACAGCCAGAGCCGCAACCACAACCGCAACCACAGACTACAACGCACCCACCGCCAACCACAACCCGTCGTGCACCGCCGAAGCCCGTGCCCGGCTGTTCCCTTGCATACGACTCAGACTACTCTATCGGCAACCCGGAAGAGGGATATCGATTTGGTATGATAAAATCCATATTATAATTTTAGTTCTTTCATAGAGAGTAAGGCTCAATTGACTTTTAAGAAAACTAGGCATTTTGGCGAGGGTGAGAATATTCTTCACGACGGAACAATTGCTCAATTTTTATCAAGCGCAATTTCAATCGTGTATGGAGAACTGTTTTCACCTTTGGGACACTTGAGTCCATTGAGAGATTATATATACGACGACTCCAGAAATAATTTTAAATAGAAAAACCACGCCCGAAATCTCACGATCGTCAAAAGTCATCCCATTATCGTGTGGAACACAAGGTCCCCGACAACAGCATCACGTTTTCATTTTAAGCCTCTTTTGGCATAATCAAAATGAACCAATTACGTTTACGCTGTTTCATGCCCTGTTTTGCCGTAAAAACGCAAAATACAGAGAGATTGACATAGGTATGTAAAGTATAATATTAGGATAAGACCAACGCTATACGAGAGAACAGCGTACAATACAATTAGTTTTAGCTCTAACGCTAGAAGCTCGCATTTGTTTTAAGGTACCTATATATATTGAAATGCAAATATATTGAAATAAGATGTAAATTGTTCGGCAGGCACACGGGAGGACAGCCGGATCGAATACAGCAAGCTGCCGGGCAGACAGATTGGCGGATTCGATCTGTCCGTCTCGTTCCGCACCTTCGACCGACACGGTGGCCTCCTGCTATACGCCGCTGCTGAGAAGCAACCATCACAATTCATAGCGCTCTACATGAAGGACGCTAAGGTACGTTTTATTTGGATTATATACATTTAGTTTTAAACCTATACACATATTATACAAATAAACACACACATACACACACAAAACATCCAGCATTTATCTATTAACAATTCAGTATTTTCACAAACCATTTTTTTACACGTATACAACGTGTAAAAAAATGGTTTGATTTGTGAAAAGAACGCATAAGAATAATTACTTTTTTTCTTAAATCATCCATAAGTAAATTAATACAAGAAAATATGAAAATAAAATATTCTCTTTTTTCTACGTGATCTCGGTCTAGCACTGCATTTCTTTCAACTGCATCCCAAAGTTTTAATGTCGGTCTTCAATAGATTTATCAAGGTCTTCAAAAAAAATACCGCAGTTTCGACCATTTCTCCATCCGCTTTAAAATGTTGACCAACAAGTTTATTTTTAAGTTTAGAAATTAATGAAATTCCGTAGACGCCATATCAGGAGAATAAGCTGGATGGCTCAGTAATTCGAAACCACAATCACGATTTATGTATTAGCGTGCGTATTATAATACGTGCAGTATCGTAACGAAACAACACTTTCTTTATACCTAGGGCGAGGCTTTTTCTTCGTTTTGTTTGATGTAAAAAAGGGCAATAAGTTTATTGTTTTGCCTTTGGCAAGGTAGTCTACCATGGTAACAGCTTAACATCCCAAAAAACTGAAGCTATCACCTTACCAGCCGACAAAATTGTTTTAGCCAAAACCTTAGAAGTACAAGTAGGTTTGTCCAATTTAAAATTTTAATGGATGTCGGTTTGTAATCGACGGCTGAATAATCGTTTGTAACGCAACCGTTGCCCATATAGATGGGACCTCGTCCTAATTATTGCAGAAAATGTGCTCTAGGAATAAAAATATATGTACATTCTCACGCAGTTAAACTTCTTGTTCAACTGCGGCGGCGAGACGGCGCACATCACTTGGCAGCAGATGTACAACGATACGGCGTGGCATTCTGTGACACTGGTACGCCGCGAGGGCCACGGCAAGCTGACTGTCGACGGCGAACGCGTCGCTGAGGCCAGCGTCGTTTGCAACGAACCTGCTATTCTTACACCGCCGCTTTACTACGGCGGAGTGCGAGCCAACGTCTCTAATGACAATACCAAACTGCCTGTGAGTAAACGTAACACACAACACAATCAACATATAGCAGATTTCTTGTTAATGAATCCCAACAATTTGCTACGAAGTAGGTATAGGATAGGCTGGTCTAGAAGTACGCACTTAAGGTTTGAGGTTCTCTTAAATAGAACATGAAGTAGAAGAAAATCAACATAAGTTTAATTGTACTCTATGATAATTAACCTTTCATAAATTAATCATAAAAATAACAAAAATATCTCAAATCTCTACAATTATGAAACAAAAACAAAAGTGGAATATGCGTACTCTTACACAAGCTAGTGTGTAAGAGTTCGCATTTATATTGGTAAGAGTACGCAGCGCTTGTACTGCTGGAAACTATTAACTATTTTATTTGCAAAGATCACAAACGAAGTCAGATTCACCACCATAGCTTGTACAAGCCTCGTGCCACCACTCATTACCTTTCGCACATCCAATCCAATCTTCCACAGGGGGCTCTTCATAAATTTCACCACAAGCTGGACATTTCCATGTCTTTATTTTGTTACCGGCCGGTCCTGGTGTTTGTGGAGATTTTTTAGTTTTCTTCTTCGGTGTTGGTTTTAATGAAAGTTTTGGTTTTTTCTTTGCTATTTGCTTGGAGGTCGATGCTTCTTCGAGAGTCTGTTTGTAAGGAGATCCACTCAAAATATCTGATTTACCTCTTTTCCTGTTTTTTGATCTTGACAGGACTTCAACTTTAGGCAATGGGGTAACACTTGCAAGTGACACATGAGGAGTTTCGTTCCTTTTGAAGTTTCCTTTGGAAGTTGAATACATTCAAGTGCTCTACGAGCTCTTTCATTCAACAGCAAACGAGAGTTCTGAGAGGGACTGGATAATGCATTCTCTTTCTCAGGAGCAACTTCCTTAAATTTAGACTGCTGCTTATCTGGTTGAAAGGTTTCAATTTCGGCTACAGCATTTTCATTTTGTTGTGTCGATGCGATAACGTTATCTCCATTATCAACGCAGACTTCTTCCTCGTCGTCATTCGGTGCAAATGCCAGGACTTCGATTTCAGGAGTTCGCTCAAAAACTAGCTCTTCTAATTCAGATAGAGTAGGTAGTCTGATTTCTGCTAAGCCGGGTTCAAGACCTGTATTTCTATCACCACCCTGTTCTGAACTGGGTTCTGGATTTTCAGCTGGTGGAGGCTCCTGATTATCTGGTGAATCTGCCAAAGGTCTCTCCGTAACCGCACTGGCTAAGAAATCTTCTTCACTAAAAATGTCAGGATTGAATGGCTGAATACCCGAAATCTTGAAACTCTGTATCGCGTTTGCTGGAGTGGCGGCGTTTAAATAAGCTGGAGTCAAAATTTGAGTAATTTGGTACACCGTCACTACCCGGCCCGGATGATTACGCAGGCATTTTTCACATTCCGCAGCATAGTAGATCTTGAGGCTATTATGAATGCAACGGTCAAGTGGTTGAGTTTTATGGCTGCTGTGAGGAGGAATAGTAAGAGCGTGAATGTGGTTTCTTCGAAAGAAATTGACCGCCTCTAGAGTGCAGTGCGACGTATGATTTTCTAGTATCAATAACACTGGATTGTCTTTAGACGGCTTTGCATGATCTATGAGTGTGTCATCCAGTCTAAAAACAAGGCACTATTAATATAGCTGGTGTCCGATACCATTCCAATAGAAGAAGGTGGCGCACCGTCCAAGAGTTCGGCTTTCATACGCTTGCGAGGAAATATGAAGGCCGGTGAAATTTCCAGCTACATTAACAGCATTTACTAGTGTTACATTAATACCACGTTCTGCGCTTGAAATTTTATTAACACAGCGCTTACCTTTTGTTGAAATAACCTTTGGAGGTTTGTTTGGCACTGTCGAGATGCCTGTCTCGTCCATATTATATATTGCATGAGCAGGAAACTTGTAACTATCCAACAATGATGCCAAACTTTGAAAATAGCGATCGCATTGTGGCTTGTTGAAACCAATCGCTCGGGCAATGCTAGTTGAAGTTGGTGTACGTAAAGAAAGGTCAGGGTGCCGTCTCATAAAAAGCCGCAGCCACTCTGATCCAGCCATTTTTGTTTTTTTATTGAAGCGATGTTCCAACTTATTAATCTCGGCAAATGTAAATGCTATTTCCCTTATTTTTTGCTTAGTCAATCCATAAAACATGTTATCTACCTTTTTTATATGCTCGCACAGTTCTGATTCCATTTCCGGGGTGAAGGTTTGAGAATACCTACCCAAACTTTTTGCTGGAGATGTTCTTTTCAGTCTTTTACGTAGAGTAGCTTCATGCATACCCAAGGATTTTGCTACACTTCTTTTAGTTTCGCCTGCCTCGACACGTGCTTTTGCATCCCGCCATTGTTCCAAAGAACACAGATTTCTTTCAGTACTTATTTGACGTCTAGACATCCTGTTAATAGATGAAAAAAAAAAAGATTTACTAAAAGAAAACATCGTTGCGGGTTCGATTCCCGCCTGAGAAGTCACTTGTGACCCGAGTCGATTTTTTCTAGTATTTTTCTATTATAATAATTTATCTTATAAGATCGCATTGAAAATGCATAAAATATAAAAAATTATAAAACAAAAAAGAAAACAGTTAATCACAAATACATGTAAAAGTACGCACGTACTCTTACACAACATGCCATTGCGCACTCTTACACGCATTGCCTAATTCTTGTTCGAGCGATGAGGTACGCCATCTATCAGTGTTGACCAGAAATATTCTCGCTACGACCCCGAGAATAATGTCTAGGGAATTTACCTACATCATTCATTTTTACAAACTAATATCTTTGTTGTAGTGAAAATAGTTTCAAAATGTTAAAAATATTTAAGAATATTAGACAAAATCTTTATACTTACGTAATTTTTGTGTTTTCATTAGTTTTTGTTTATTTTTTCGCACTGCACTTGTTACTAGCTTGCACTTGATAATAACACTGAAGTTAGCCGCGTATCGCAACCAACTTCACCGTGAAACGGTTTGCGTACTCTTATCGGATGCGTACTCATAGACCAGGCTACCCTACAGTCAAAAGGGCATTCATATCACCACTAACACCGTGTGGCCACATTGTGTTCTATCTCAATTGAGTTTATTCTTATAATATAAGATACTTTGCTAAGGATAACATCTCTTGGAACGCAACTGTACACATATAGCTTTCTAGTATTATTCGCCAACATATATTTCACTGAGAACAATACTGCGTGCCAAACATTCTTACCCTAGACAACTCATCATTCGAAAAAATATATGTAACGTCACACATACAAGATAATTCTCCTGACAAATCCTGAAGGATTTCAATATGAAGAATACAGTCAATTTGTTGTCCACAGTTCTACCAGCCTTTCAAGGGCTGCCTTCGAGGGTTGATGATGAACGGGCAAATGGTGACTGAGGTTCGCACGCGCGTCAACTCTCTTCGCTGTACCGATAACATCGAGGACGGCGTCTACTTCCCGCCCTCGCCCAACGAAGCTCACAGCAACTACATCAAGGTGAAATATCATTTTGGATCCTAAGAATATATAGAATTGAACGATCGGGAAAGAGCATATTGGAGTGCAGGCTATAAATTCAATTCAGTTTTCGATCCATTGATGTTTACGAAAATAATAAATTTGATAACCCTATGCTGCTGTAACCTATACCTTTTCTATCCTATACTAGTTGTACAAAGTGGGCGAATTCAACGTGGGCCATGAGATCTCAATATCGATGGAGGTGAAACCGAGGAACATGACAGGGCTACTGCTTGCGGTGCACGGCCGCCACGACTATTTAGTGCTGGAACTTCTCGAGCACAAAGTTGTCGCCCGAGTCGAGAACGGCAAGGGACCCTTCCAGGTACCGCTAATGTTATTGTTACGAGCTGCGGGTTTTGGATAGTCAAATGAACTAATTAATTTATTCCGAGATTTATTTAGTTAAATAATCTACACACAGTACCAATCCTTCTAAACAAAGTTCCAAACAAGCCCGCATTGTCCAATTGGCCAATAAATCGCCGAATTATTTAATTTTATTAATTTACTCTTTAATTCGCTCCAAAGATTACTTTCAAGTCGCTTCGATAATTTCAAAATCAGAACTATTACACGGCCCCGCTCGGCTTTAAATGTACGACGATGCAGTCGTGAACGTTCTAGTATCATCGCGTCGAGTCGACATAACTCTCTGTCGTCTAGTAGGTATTACCACTTTTATTAGACCTACGATGTATACCTACGCGATCCGGTCAATACTCCTTTTTCGTAGGTTTTTATTAACAAACGTCAGTGACAGCCCTCCGTCGTAACATTAACAATAATTTTTTTCCCCTATCACTCTCCATTCTTTTATGTGATAAATATGACAACCAGGCAAACATCACTGGATGCTTGAATTTGGTTTAAAATATCAAACCAAATTATTGTTATTCAATGCAAGTGAATCAGATGTAGACCCATGCATTGTAGACTTACATCCTTACAACATCAATCCAAATACAACATTAATTTTAAAATATCGATTTGATTGGCTGGAGTTTTTTACAAGTTGAAGGATACAATACTTCTTAAGAAGGTGTTACGTGTTTAATTTTTTATAAGGGAAGTTTTGATTTTTCATATAAACTACTTTGCTTTCAGGCCACTTACACTCTCACCAACAAGTTTACGCTTTGCGACGGCAAGTGGCACAGGATACACGGTAAGTCCTATATCTTAAGTAGTCCCAGTTCTATGCATATACAATTAAAGATAATCTATTTATCTTAATTATATGAATTATTTGTCCGCGATGGACTCCTAAACTATTTAACCGATTTTGATCAAACTTTGTATCTATCTGTCATTTGATCTAACTTAAAAGATAGGATAGGTTTTATTTTAATTTATAACACAGCAACGCGTGGCTGGGTCAGCTAGTTTACTATATGGACTTTTAATAATAATATAATAATTATGATTAATTATGACATACGAACACCATATCACACACCAGTACGGTTGCGTGCGTCTGATGAAGAATTAGCCAACATAATTTAAAATAAACCTACACTTTATTTATTCCCACAAGTATTGCATTTTAATATAAACAAAACATAATACTTACCGCTTATAATAAAAATAATTTTTTTCAAATACTCAAATTATTATTTTTTTAATCCATGCAGAACTGTCTTTGAACTTACAAAAGGCAGGGGCGCGAAATACTCGTCAGCTTTAACATAACCACCTTAACAATTATTATTATTATGTCACCCAGGCGGGCGTGCAGGGCGTGCACCACACAAGGGGGCCGTAAAAAAGATCTTTAAAACAAAAACTAAACATTTTCATAATTTTAATGTATTATATATTTTTATCATTTCATAATTACGAAAATAAATGTAGAAATTTCTAAGCTTCGCAATACTCTATAAAGGGGTATTCATCGTTTGTATCAATCGAATCACTATCGAACTCAGTTGCAGCGCGATGGACCTACTATTATTACGTATAGAGTTTACGTTCGGAGAATCCCTTACGTTCGGAGAATCCCTGACGTTCGAGGAATCCCTATACCTGTGTCACAGCTCGCCCGTACCGGCCGGAGGGATCCTAATACACTTATAACCTTTAAGTGCCACGCGATGGTCTAGCAGAATTGATGCAGTTATACCAATACGGTATCATTTTGAAAAACTATGTGATGCTTTGCTGGATAAAAATCTCACAAATCTCATTCACTTGCGTTGAGCATTCAAAATTATTGATTTATTTGCTTAACAACAATTTGGTTTGATATTTTAAACGAAATTAATTCTTTAATTGATCCACCGAAACAGAACTGAGCGTAGAATTATTAGTAGGTACATATATATGTACGAACTATTATACTTAATTGGTATTGCACGCGGGCGCTAAAACACATAGTGGCTGGCTTGTCTCTATTATCAAAATAATATGTAGAATTGGTTCCATAACATCGTTTATTACAACAAAGTCCACAAATACCTGTTTTAAATGTATACTAAAACATTTTTTTTGACATACAGAGGATAAAAAGAGTAATCAATAATAACAAAAAAGGTTTAACTTGGTCATTAACACTTGTCACAATTTGTTCAACAGCCGTGAAATCTCGTCACGCAGTGACAGTAGGCGTAGACGGGCACTTCTCAGACGCCGGTATTGGGTTATCAAGCTCGACCGATACACGAACGCCATTGTACATCGGCGGGCACGAACGCGCCATCAACAAGCTTGCGGGCGTGCAGGCTCGCCGCGGCTTCACTGGCTGTGTACGCAACATCATCATCAAGGATTCGCCGGTCTCCGTACCACTCGCCGCTGCCGGCCGCGCTGCTCAAGTCGGCATCTGCCCAGCCGATTAAACCACAATATGCGTAATATGACCCACATTTACAGGCGCCCTTTCACATTTTTCTATCACTGCATTTCTGTTGCACTTCTGTTACACTGATGATATCGTAATTTAGGGCGAGTCAGGTTGCGATTTACGCTTACATATGTTGTACTGTTTCGTACAGATTTTGCAGCCTTTCTTGCTCAGAGGTTTAGGTTTTTATATAAACAGGGAGGGACAGAAGTAGAATGACTATGGACGCGTGTAATGTGGGGGGGCACCCGAAAACATCACCATTGACGTGATAATAGCTTTTATTCTCAAATCCATTAATGAAATCTCGAAATCAATATAATAATGTAAAACAATTACATTCGACAGGGTTTTGTAAAATGGATCCGAAATGAATTTACTATTTACTCATGTTAGCCATTTTTATAACAAAAATAAAAACAAGCACGACATCAAAACACCTTTCAAATATTCCCCTGATTATACTGAACTATTTTCACTTAAAGCTTTTTGTATCAGTAGCTAACGATTAATTATTATTCAGTATGTAAACAAAAACAATAAAAAAATGTTTCATATAAGTATTCAATTTGGGCTATTGGTATTTTAAAGTGACGCCAAAATGGGAACGCAACAGATTAATTATCAATTTTACAGGTTTATTATTATTTCGCAAGCATATTAAGGGATATATAATAATGACTTACATGAATATAAAGGTATATCATAAATAACGATTGCCTGAGATATCATAGGGTACCTACACATCATTTTAAAATAGGTTTTTAAAATCCTTAGTCTACATTGCTTAAATACCTATGTTTCTACTCTGTAGTACTACCCTGCAGTAGCAAATAAAAATATAACCCCCAAGATATGAAGAAACTACCTCTTTTAAAAGATGACCTTGACAATAGTATTTGTAAAGCGTTAATATTACTTAATTATATTCTTCTGAAAACTTAAAATTGTTTTATTTATACAGTAAATATGTGTAATATCCAACCAAATAGTTTACATTGAAAAATTGTGGCCAAATTCAAAAACACATCTCCAATAAAACATTTTGTGGACTAGATACAATCAGGAAATTACGAATGTTACATTTTTACAGTAGCATGGTAAATATATTTCTTAATGAACAGATGTAGACCATTTAAATAATTTTCCCCAATCCTTCACCTATAACCATTAAGACCGTCCCGAGCAAAAACCAAAAAAAGGACAGTTACGATTAAGTTGATATAAACGACAATTTAAACAGTGTTAACATGATTATTACCATGGATAATAAACCAAACACATGAAATATGGTATATTTTTTATAATAGACTCATCTAAAATTGCACAAATATCTACAAAAACGTGTGCTGGGATTTAGAGGATATTGAATATGTTTTCATAGAAATATTTTGTACAAATTGATTAAACTTAATCTCTAATATGTAATCTTCAAATTTTGTGTCTATTTTTCTTAACGGCCTTAAATATTTAATATAATTTTATCAAAAATACGCTCCGAATTCTTCTTGCAAAGGATACAAATGCCGATCGTAGTACCATGATCATTTTTACCACATTTTTAGGTTGCTAAGTGTAGATTACATTATTAAAAACAGTTTTCTGTAGTTCGACGGATAAAATGAAAAAAAAAACAAAACTCATAATATTAACATTTTTCCCCTTCTACATTTGTGTTTTTATTTACATTTGAAGTTTTATCTATCAACACAAATGGATGTCAGCTGGATGCGAATATTTTAATGTTTTAGTTTAAATAATACTAATTTAAATATAATATTTTAAATTATTAAGATTTTCATCACAGCACTCAATTGACTGTATCAATTTGACAGTTCCATCCCGAACAATTGTCCCATTGTTGCCAGTCTTTTAAATAATTAACATTTATGTAACGATTATGATTGCCAAATGCAAGTTTAAATGCATAACTTAAATACTTATGCGTTGATATTAGGTATTATTAAAAACATATATTCGTTTTTAGAGTATTAAAATAGCAGATATACTTAATAACTTCTTTATAAGACCTTATACACTAGCATATATCTATGATCATGAAAGATTCACATTGCACGTATAACGAATAAAATCTGACATAATGTTTGGTGTATCTGTGATCTCTAGACGGCAATGCAGCACCCACAGACATGCTTTACATGCTGTAATGCATGTAAGATCCTTTATTTTATTGATAGATGCGAATGACATGCAAATAATATGCTGGCAATTGATTGACAAATCCCTTTATTTTTCATCATGCAAGCTATAAATGGCGTGTACTTTATACAATATCAAAAAATGTTTTTTTCATGGTTTTTCTTTTTTATAATATACCCATACCGAGAATACATTAAACGCCCCTCGTAGCTTTTCGGTAAATAAATCTCGGAATAATTTATTTTTATTTTGACTATCTAATATCTTATACCCAAAGTACTAATTAAAGTAATTATATTTCTTTTAGTTTCCTTCCAATTTAATCGTATTACAAGGTATGGTAGACAACTAGATGCGGTAACAGTTGTTTGCTTTTCGGTGCAGTGTCTATTCCTTGCTATGCATCACTGCATTCGGTTGAACGAAAAAGTAGTGAGCCATGTCTTCCTTGACTATCTGATGCACTTAGTTCAAACACAGCATTTTCCGTACGTATTAGAGGGTGCAAAGAAAAAAAACTACAGGTTTTTAAAAAGTTGAACAATTTATTTTACAGTAATATAATACTTCAATAAAAACAATCTTAAAATTAAAACACCATTATTTACAGTGGTTTCAGCTATATCTTTACATACAGCAACAATAAGGAGAATTAATTATTTTAATATCTATGTAAATAAGATTGCCACGGAGCTGGTCCCTTTTGTGGTATCGTGTGCCTGATTTGAATAATAACCTTAATATATGATGTATTTTTACGTGCACCTGATATTTTTATACAATGTCTTTCACCCTGGAGTTAAATTAATACTTTTATAATAGTTCGATTCAACATAGGCATCCTTTTTTTTCTGTTCTCACCGTCATACAAACCTTGATAGGTTATTAAAAAAAACATCCTAATTTAAAAAATCGATATTAAAAAAAGAATTGGCGCGAAACGAATATGAATGTATTCTGCCAAAATAAATGATTTAATTAGAAAAGTATACAGTATAAACGTAGTGCCGGTTTCGTTGTTCTATTACTATATAAAAAATAAGAAGATCTAAACATTCTTCTACATTAATTTTTCATACACATCGTATAATAAGATTGGGTTATAAACAGAAAATTGAATCACGTCCACAAAAGTAAACAGAAAATAATGATATTTTAGGTTAATATAGCCGTATCGGCAATACACATATTTAATTCTCACTATTTGAGATATATCATGCATACATTTGATGTTAACCCTGTCCTTTTCATACATATTATAATGTCCACGTAGTCGGACACTGGGGTGTATATGAGAACAATGCCCATACACATAATTTTAAGAGGACGGTATCGAAAAAAAATACGTGGTATGTTTATTGTAGGTCTATTAATCTATTTATTATGCTCATTTAGTTCTAAACGTAATCAAGCGCCAAATAAACAATTCCAAAGTAGGTGCAGTGATCGAGATAGTTTTAGGTTTCGCATAAGTAAAGAACGTATATTTCATAATTTTTCACAAATTGTCTATGTCACCTAAACGTAACTAAGTGATGGTGATTTAAGATATGAAGCAGGATATGTTGAAATTAAATACTTTTATCCAAAACTATACCCATTTTTTATTATTTTTATAAACTAACAAAATAAAATTTAAATCAGTATTAAATACCCTAAACCTTGTTCTACCTAGACAAAAGTCAAAGTCAAAGTAATTGCAAAATGCGCAATAAAAAAAATGGATTTGGCTGTGAACTGTGAATTTTCAGATTTGCCGCCTAAGTTAATAATAATTCTTCATTTATAAAGAACAATGTTAAAAGTTTTTTGAAACACAAAATACATATTACTTTATAAAAATGGAAGAAACATATATGTATAATTTTTCAATTTCTTAATATCATCTTCTATAACTAAGATTGATGAGCAGCATAATAAACAAACATATATGCTATTGCAGATTACTTCTAGTTGTTATAAGATAAATTTAGAAAAATATCAACAGTATTGTATGGAAACATCTTTTCTGTATGTCACTTTGTATCCATGGATGCCAATGACACCAACTTTATACAAAATTTTGATTAATGTCCTGAAATTTTTATTCAAGCGCTACTTTACATAGGAATGTAGAGTGAGGAGAAACAAGAAAGTCGTAACAAAGACAATAACCTATATATCTAATATAGGTTTAATATGTATCATAATTTATCTTTAATCGTTATTAGTCATATATCCGACTTCGTTATAAGCTTTTTTGCGAAAGATACCGGTGAATCTTGATTTATTATAATATAATAGCTTGATATTGAAGTCATAAATATGTTAGAAAGTTGAGCATAGCTTTTAGGAGGAAATGTCAATGTCAGATGATAATTAAAACCTCAATTTTATAATAAAAAAAAATATCTCCTGAAGCGGACTGAATATATAAAAAAAATAATTTAATTATGAATTAAAATACTATGTTTATTCTAAAATAAAAGAAAAATCCTCAGGGCACAGCCATTTCCTATAGGGACCAAGCTTTCAATACAAACGGGCAATCTTCCAAATATTAGAATAATCGATTATGACAATTTTCATTATAAAAATATTCCAACTAAATTGATTTGTAAATATCGATTGGAATTCATCTATCGAAGAATATTGCCTATAATGAGGTTTTTATTAGGTACTTTATATACAAATATTTAAAAGTTTTTTTGTAGACACTGTTGCTATAATTATAGATATAGTAACTAACAATATATACCTATTTGATGATTAAGATAAATTACAAGTAAGGTAAATCATCAATCATCCCAACACAAATAGGTGTAATTAAATATCACTTCTTACAATGTCACATATATTCATTTCGGAATAACTTGTGTTTCCATAACATTTTCACATTAGACTAGATAGCTAACAAGATGGGAAGAACTTCTTCACTAATACGATCTTAGTGTCATAAAAATGTTTTGTGTATGGAAAAACAATTCATAATTCCGTTGTTAGATTTCTTATACTTCATAAAACAACCGAAACAAAGCTTATTCAATAATTACCTTAGTAATAAAAATGTTTATTGAGTAATAAAAACAAATAGAAATAATATTTGGTAACGGAAAGTATTAAGTAAACCTAATTTAATGGTAACTAAAACAATAATATTTATAATTCTTATTGCTAATTAAGGTGGTGTCACATGACAACAATGGAGTTAAAATAGTACATTATGCAAACCAATTGTTTAAGAGGTACGATATGATTTTATTTTCCTTACCACCATCAATAGTATCCATTCCGCAGTCATATTTTATACAAATTTATGGAATAAATTTCATTACTCAATTAATGGAATTAATTTAAATTAACTACAGACGTTTTAACCCACAAGTCGCACCCCAGTCTTTTCCTTAGTCACCTACGGTACGTACGAGTTTTTGTTTATCAATAAATGAGAACGATGGGTTCACAAAATAAAATTATTTTACCGAAAAACGTAGGAAATCGCCACGTCTGCTCGTAACTAAAAATGTGACGATAATAAGAAATCACAATAACACATTTTATTTTTTAATAAAAAATATTAAATTATTGCGTCTTGTGGCGCAATTATCATTTTTAAGATTTATTTTAACAGATGTCATCTCAATATCAGATATTGGAACACTACTTCATGGCGACTTACTCGAATAGCCTTAATCGCTCACGAAAATAGTAGGGTGGGTTTTATGAGTATAAACTTTTTGCTTACAAATTATCTGTTTACTTTTTATGAAACACTAACAGCCAATCAATTAATCACGAAACACTTTCTAAATATGTTCTCTGTAAAATTAATTTGAAAGTAAATTTTACAATCTTCTGATAACACGACGAGTTAAATACGAATAAAAAACATAAATAAGGACACGATAATGGCTGATTCTCGGATTAGAAATACCTTAAATATTGTAGTCAAGTTTTAAAATAACTTCGAGAAATTGTTTAAATAATAGATCCGTTTTTATTGATGAAGAGAAGAATGCGAATGAATAATGATTACTTTGTCGGGATAAGTTGGTAATGTATTACAGAGCAAAACGAATTCAACTATTTAAAACAAACCTTTTTTTTGAGCTGAAACATAAAAATTACTTTTAAAACAAAATAATTACGTTTCTAAAAATGATCAAAAGTTTGATATGCGTGTTTCAAATAAAACCGTCCGAATTGTAAAGAAACACAAAATTAATCGGGAATTTCTACAAAGTTAACAATCAAACGTTCTAAGTATTACAATAAAAATTCATAAGCAATAAAAAGTACGAAGCCTCCTATGCATAAATATGGACAACATGAACAAAGAGAACTAAATGACCATGTTGTTAACGCGGCTCTCGTCGCAAAATGGAGTCGACACGTAAGAAATAAATAAAAATATGAAAATTAATGCGTTTACGGTAAATGAAAAATGGTACTCTTTTATTTACCATTTTTCATTTTTGGACGTAAGACTTTTAAGGTAGAAGTCTTAGAACTAAATATCAACATAAATAACAATATTGATAAACAAAGTTATAAAGGCAATTACATGAATTTGCAGTGGACGGAAAACCATTTTAATAAAACAGATGTTTTTTGGCAACGAGCAATTATTCACTTGTCTGTAACTCGCATCACACACTTAATACGAAGATGGTAGATTTCTTAAATTGTTATAATTATATACTTCTCCACCACTCTAATTTAATCGTAGGATATCTCATCTTTTGGTTTGATGTACCCAATAATTCGTGAGCCGCAGTAGAGGATCCGGCTAAAGATCTTATCATACTTATGTTATTTTGCATAACGATTTCATAATCTATATTAATTCTGATATATTAATTTCCAAAACAGAATTATGTTCTAAAAATCTTCTTAAAAAAACTTTGCCAAGTAGCATTGCCAAATTGTCATAAAAAGCAATGCTAGTGTCGTGACTTTTTGTTTTGACGTTATCATCGGTCAATCAGTCTGTCTTTGTGTTCATCGCAGTTAAAACATTTTGCACTTCTGTTCATATTTATTCAACGTTCGACTACTATGCTACCCCCAAGACTCATTTTTTGAGTTCGGCTGTATCTTCGCCTGAAGAGTAGAGTGTAATGCGAGTGTTTGACTGTTCAATACCTTACTGTGCCCAAATGATTGATGCAATCCAGTGAGCCACTGCTAATAATTTACATGTAGTCCATTGCAGTTTTGTTTCTGATTTTCCAGTCGGTGTAACTGTGTCCTCAAGGTATTATAATGAATTTATGTATTTGAACACTAAACATCTTTATGCAGAAAACCAACAGGTTCGAACCCAATTAGGTTGTCAAGACGCAATTGATCACACAACCAAATCATTTAACCCCGATGGCTGTGTTACTAGTCTGCCCTACCCCTACAGTGTTTTATAAGCCCGGAGGCGCAAAAGAAGAGCAGCCTCTATTCAGCGAAACGAAACGGAAGCATTATGCGAGCCGCCTCGACCGAGGCAAATCGTCAGAGGCGATCAAAATCCAAAGCTGCGGAGAAGAGTATGCAATACCTGCGATTTGTTACGCAATGCCATTTCACTGCTATTCTCTCAGTGCCAGTGACATTGAAAATCATATCTGAGCACGTTAGATTCATCTCCATTGTAAGCTTTAATCTATTTGTTTTACAATTTGCAATTTTAATTCCAAATACAGACTATGGCTAAGCATCAACATGCGAAATCTTTTGGGAATTCATGCGTAGAGGAATTAAAGATTTTTTAAAGACTTAGTACAATTAAGAACTCAACAAGATATGCAGATGATATCTTGCGAGAGCAGAGAATATCTTGTTGTCTTTAAAAACAAGATGCACCCGTAACATCGGAGCTTGCAGCGGACAAGGCGACATCATAGTTAAGTCGATTAGTGTCATTGAGCCTTCTTATGAGGCTCACAATAACCACCACTGGCGCTAACGTACGTCACCACTGGCAAAACACACTGATCAAAGACATGAGTCTTGAGACACTGCGGTATTTCGAACGAGATGTCGGGAAGTTCCCGAACGCTGCCCAGCAGAGTTGGATCTGACGATTGACCTCTCTATCGACGTTGAACCTACCTAATTAGACTGTGACAAACAGGTACACATAGAGGTTCAGAAGAGTGGATACAAAACGGAAACTTGATATAATTTTTGTCCTGTCCATCTTCATTTTGAGACCCACTTGTTAAGCTCTAATATGATTATCCAGCATTTCTAGATCTTCCAAGGTCTCAGCCATGACTATGATATCGTTAGCGAATCGAAGGTGGGTTATGTACTGGCCGTTGATATTTATGCAGAGTCCGATCTGGTCCAGAATCTTCCAAAACATCTTCCAGGGCGGCAGTGAACAATTTCGGGGATATGATGTCTCCCTGTCTCATCCCTCGCTGTAACCGTAAGTTTCTGACCCTGGAAGCGGACCGACTTGGTGTGTTTTCGTACAAACACTTCAGTCAATTTCAGTTCAGATAGTCAATTTGGCACTGTTGAAGAGACTGCAGCACAGCCAAAGTGCCGATTAATTCTCTTAGTCAACAAACGCCCGGCAAAGTGGCTGATTATACTCCTCCGGTCTATGGTACTACCTTTTCAGAAACCAACATGTCCGGGAGGCTGGAAATCGTCAAATCTGCGAGCAAGTCGAGTGGTTATGACTCTCGAAAGCAACTTATAGACCTAGCTCAGAGGTGAGATGGGTCTATAATTCTTCAAAAATGTTGTTTTGCCTTTTTTGAAGAAGAGTACCACCACCTTTCTGACCTTGACCTTAAGCAACATTATAGTTTCCGGGCGAAGGGGTAGTGTTCTACCTATCTCCCTCTTCACTTTACGGACGGAGGCTTTAGCATTTTTAGAGGCTTGTATTTTGGAAGTATGAGTACTTTAAGTAATTTGTTATGTTCCTATTTATTTTCATATGGCGGGGAGGAAGGAGTCCTCAAGACCTCTCCCCAAAATTTGATGTCAAATAATTGAAATTAGAACCGCATTTGCAAACACGACACCGGTTACTTATTCCTAATACTGCGTCATATAAACTACACTGATACACAATTAATATAATGTATGGGGGATGATTGATACTTTTATTTTAATATTCTTTTAGATTATTCTAAGAAAGACATAGAATAGGATACACAATCACACAAATTAATGAAATAACACCACTATTGGAACGTAAAAAAACAAATGACAGGGCTACGCACATCATTTGAGGTATCTCCTTGGGAAGCTTTTGTCATCCGACCGAAGCCACGCTACGTCTGCGCACAGCTCAGTTATCTAAAACAAAATATAAACGTGACATTTTCTGTTTTTTATAAAAACTAAAACAAAAAAGAAAAGATAGGTAAGTTGGTCTGTTCTTAGTGAATAATAAAGGATACGCGTTCCTAGTATCATTAGACTGGCAATGGTACTGTGGCGAACCTATTTGTATTTTATACTTTTTATTTTGTTTGCTCTTTTACCTTGTACTTTTTGGTTGTTGTCATGGTGATTGCCTTCTTGTTATATCAGTTTTTAATTAAATAGTGTGCTGAATTTAAAAGATTTTTCCTTTATTTTTCTAATTTAGTTTCATTTCTCAATAAGTGGTGTCAGAAGTATTTATTTTAAAAGAATTCACGTATTACATTTTATTCAATTTTATTATTTTTATTGCTAATGGTGAAAACTAGGGCTCAGGCAAAAAACATGGCTGATCGAAATAGTACAACCGCAGGTTCCTCTACATCAAATTCATCAGTCGTCGCCCAGCGTGCTGCGTTAGAAGCGCAACATGCTCGGCGTATGGCAGAAATGGAATTGAACCGGATTCAAGCTGAGCGTGAGGAACGCGAGCGTGCCGCGGTAGCTGAGCGTGAGGAACGCGAGCGTGCCGCGGTAGCTGAGCGCGAGGAACGCGAGCGTGCCGCGGTTGCTGAGCGGAAGGAACGCGAGCGCGCCGCGGCTGCTGAGCGCGCAGTTGCGGATGCAGAATTACGAGCTCAGATTGCTGCTCTAGAAGTGCGCTCCAGCCGCGCTAGCCATACCAGTTGTAACGCCAGCCGAACTTCAGCGCAACATGTTGAAAATTGGGTAAAGGCTCATTCCAGTATTAATGTTAATGACTGTACTCAATTTCAGGTCGCACCTAACGACCGTGCCTCGGCCAAAGGAGGACAGTTTCCATACCTTGCTGAGGCCACATGCTCCCCGCCGGCGACGCTGCCAGATCAGAGGAATGCCCAAAAGGCTGAGAGCGTGTATGCGGACGACACGACCACTACACATGCACGCGTAGGCACACACCCCAGTAATCAAAATATCAATTGTAATAGTAACACAAATAAACCATATGAAACCATTACACAATTCACGGAAGCTATCAAGAGCCTCGCGCGGACCGGACGGAAGGTGAGTGATCTTCCTGTTTTTTCCGGCTCGCCCACAGATTGGCTCTGCTTTCGCAAAAGTTACGAGCGCACTAGGGCTCATTTTGAGGACGCGGATAACCTAGTCCGATTATCAACGGCCCTGCGGGGAGCAGCACGTGAAGCTGTAGCAACTCTCTTGATCGCGTGTGACGACCCGCAAGCTGTGTAGAACAGCAATTCGGTAATCCGGAAATTGTTGTTCTAAATGCCTTGTCTGAAGTAAAAGCTTTGCCGAAGATGAGTAATTTCGTCTCCAGCAGAGACCTAAACTATGTTGCGTGTAAAGTCCATAACTGTGTCATTACTATTAAAATGCTGAATCATTTTGAATATTTAGCCAGCCCAGAGCTCGTGAACACCATTCTCGGTAAGCTTTCTCCCCATCTTAGGGAAAAATGGGTAGAGTTTGCATTTTCTCGTCAGCATTCTCGCAATTTTAAGTTAGAACTTCTCTCGGACTTCCTCGATCACGAGGCTCACATCCATATTAAGTTCGGAATTTTAACTGATTTCATACGTCACGACAAGGTGGGTCAAGAAAAGTCTCATTTTTTAGACGTTAAAGAAAACTCAAACTCAAAAGCAATTTATTTAAAGGGCAAGCCGAAGGCTCCGCATTCATGTGCTTTTTGTCAATCTCAGAGTCATGAGATTTCAGCTTGTATGCGTTTTCTTTCGTTGTCAATTGATAGGCGAGAGAAATGGGTTACGGAAAACAAAGTTTGTAGGAAGTGCTTGGTTAAGGGTGGCCATAGATATGCAATTTGTAAGACGACTTGTACTGTGGCATCTTGTAAAAATCGTCGTCATCACACATTACTTCACAGTAACGAAGTGACTAATTATAACGTCTATATTAGTGATGACCGTGACGATATGCAAGATCCAGATAACCCTGTAGCATCTACGTCTTTTCCGTCCCCGCAGAAAGACAATGTAGATATTGCCGATCAAGCTATTGTTGGGACTACCTCAACACCAGTCTCATCTTCTCTCCGACCTTTACTAAAAGTGCTACCCGTAACAGTCTGTGGGCCTGCCGGAAGCGTCGAGACATACGCTTTGTTAGATGATGGCTCTACGGGGACTTTCATTGATGCGGACGTTGCGGGAATTTCGGGAAGAGTTTCCGGAGGCTGTGAGCGCAATAGAAAGCGACACGTATATGGACGACTACATCGGCAGTGTTGACAATGCAGCACACACGGCTCGTTTGGCGTCTGATATTGCGACGATTTACAGTCGTGGTGGGTTTAAAATGCGCGATTGGGTAACTTATACCCCAGAGTCTTTATGTTTGCTGCCAAACGAGCTAGTGTCCGCTCTTATTACTAATGTAGATCGTAGTGTAGATTTAGAGTCATCAGCTTTTGTACGAACATTAGGTTTAATTTGGTTTCCCAGTCGGGATGTAATTAGTTTTAATTCTAAGTTGTGTAATCAGTCGCCTGATCATTTCACGAAGCGTACTGTTTTAGCGCAGGTTATGCGTATTTTCGACCCACTGGGTCTTCTTGCGCCTATTGTAATTAGAGGACGTATTTTATTTCAAAGTTTGTGGCGTAAGAGTTTGCAGTGGGACGACGAGTTGCCCGAGGCGGATCAGCGTGTGTGGAGAGAGTGGTTTGATAGTGTAGCGTCATTATCTAATATGGAGATGCCGCGTTGCTATAATCTTTGTGGGAATAAAATTGTTGATTTAGAGCTGCACGTGTTTTCCGATGCTAGTGAATTAGCGCATGTTGCAGTTGCCTACTGGCGGTTTACCTTTGAGACTGGCGAGGTACAGCTCGCCTTAATTATGAGCAAAGCACGTGTGTCTCCCCTCAAACCCGTCTCCATCCCGCGGTTGGAACTACAAGCCGCCTTATTAGCCGTTCGCCTCGGTGCGACCATTTGTAGTAGCCATTGTTATAAACCAGCTCGTCGTTTTTTCTGGTCTGACTCGATGACCGTTTTGGGCTGGCTGCGTAACGATGCCAGAAAGTTTAAGCCCTTCGTCGCTCATCGCGTCGGCGAAATCTTGGAATCAAGCGCCATACGTGAATGGCGTTGGGTTCCCAGTGATCTTAACGTCGCGGATGATGCTACGAGGGGCAAGTGTAACTCTCTGTCTATCGAGTCACGCTGGATAGGTGGTCCAACGTTTTTATTATCTCCTCCTTGCGATTGGCCGGTTGAATCGTTAATAATTCCTTCATCATCGCTGGGAGGAGATGAGCTAAAACCTAGTTATAAGGCTTGTCGTAATATCTCATCAAAACCTCATTTAAGTTCACCTCATCCACTGTCTGAAATCATTCTTTTTAATGATACCTTTAATTTGCCTTTGCCAGCAGTCGTAGATGTGACTCATTTTAGCTCTTGGCAGAAATTAGTTAGAGCCACTGCTAGACTGCATCAGTTCATCGCTCTCATTTTCAAAAGTCGATCTCATAATTTCCAAAATCCTATGTTGCACGATATTGTTTCATATTTCTTTTCCGATAAGATTGTCGCTGCCATCACTGCTCCTGCCACAGAGATCATGTCATTAAATGTGGAAGCCATCAACCGCGCAGAAAGGCATGTTTTACGTCAGTGTCAAATAAACTCCTTCCAGAAGGAACTTGTTAGTCTGAGCCGTGGTGAGCAGTTACCCACCAAAAGCCGCCTAACCAGCTTGTCTCCCGCTCTGAATGAAGAAGGTCTGATATTTCTACGTGGCCGAATATCTGCTGCACCTGGAGTGTCGAGAGAGGCAACTCGGCCGATAATTTTATGTGGAAAGGAACCCGCTGTGCTCCTATTGATACGTCACTTTCATAACAAGTTTGCTCATGCCAACAAGGAAACGATATTGAATGAATTACGCCAGAAATACTGGATCCTTGGCGCGAGAAATGCTATAAAATCTGTTGCCCGAAACTGCCAACTATGCAAATTGCTGCGAGCGCCTTTATTGAAACCTCCTATGGGCGACTTACCTGAAGACCGCCTGGCCCACCACAAGCGTCCTTTCTCCATTGTGGGCGTAGATTATTTTGGCCCATTGAAAGTTACGATTGGGCGGCGACGAGAAAAGAGATGGGTGGCTTTGTTTACGTGTTTGGTCACGAGGGCTATCCATTTGGAGGTGGTCTACAGTCTGTCGGCTGATGCCGCAATTATGTGTATCCGCCGATTTATAGCACGTCGCGGATCACCGAGCACGATATGGTCAGACAACGGGACAACGTTTGTAGGTGCTAATCGACAGCTGCGGGCACTCTATGATCGCGCGGTTTCAGACTTTACAACGGATCAGAGGATTGAGTGGCGTTTCATCCCCCCTTCGGCTCCGTTTATGGGTGGAGCGTGGGAGCGAATGGTGAGGTATGTGAAAACGGCGCTCAGTGCAACATTAAGAGATCGAGCGCCGTCAGAAGAGATTCTTTATACGCTTTTGTTGGAAGCAGAGGCCGAAGTAAAAGCACGGCCACTTACACACGTACCACCCGATCCTCATTGTTCAGAGGCACTGACGCCTAACCATTTCTTGCTCGGAGAGTCGTCAGGGCGGCCGTTCCCAGTCGAAGTTGCGGACTCTGATCTTTGTGGCAGAAACGGTTGGCGGAAAGCCTTGAGGCTTGCTGACCATTTTTGGCGTCGGTGGATCTCTGAATACCTACCAACCTTAGCTCCTCGCCGCGTCCCGGGGATTGTTGCGTCGATCAAGCCAGGGGACCCGGTTCTTATTGGGGACAGTGATCTCCCTAGAGGAACCTGGCCTCGGGGAGTGGTCGAAGCTACGTACCCAGGTCGAGACGGTATAGTCAGGGTGGTAGATATTAGGACTGCAGGTGGGATCCTGAGGCGACCATTAAAAAAGGTTGTCCTTTTTTAAAAAAGGGGAGCATGTGGCGAACCTATTTGTATTTTATACTTTTTATTTTGTTTGCTCTTTTACCTTGTACTTTTTGGTTGTTGTCATGGTGATTGCCTTCTTGTTATTTCAGTTTTTAATTAAATAGTGTGCTGAATTTAAAAGATTTTTCCTTTATTTTTCTAATTTAGTTTCATTTCTCAATAGGTACTTTTTTTTAATATCCCTGTTTTAGGTACTGCCTTTTGTTGCAGATATCCAAATAAACTAAGTAACTGTCTCACTTAATTATTAATGATTAGAGATATTAATCTCACTCCGGACACTTTCGTCTCTAAGGAAGAATTTAATTGGTCAACAGAAATTTCTAAAATACATGCCATAACATTTATAATGTCTGCATTCAGGAAACTTTTTTACTAGGCTCTAGGACAAGCATTTCGGGTGTGGGGACTTTTAGTATAAATGCAACTTGTCATTCGAGTGCGATGCACAAATCGTATCACCACACGCAGTTTGCAAATCAAGTTATTGATATTTGTTATGCCACTTACTGGCGAGGTGACCTTGCATTGCTGTGCGTCGACCAATCAAATTACATATTATAGTAATCTTCCATTGCAAGATATATTTATATTCTAGTAGTTAAAAAATTAAAATAATAAGGCATAAATTAATTATAATCAACATCACCTTTTTATCGTATGTGACTTAAATCATAATTGACTATCAAGACACAAAAAAAATTAACTTGCAAAGCTATAATCTTAAGATATTGACCCTTTCAAACTGACAAATTTGTGTCACGTTAAATATTGATCGTCTACCACACGCAAGGTTAAGACTACTCATTGTTTTACACAAATTGGAAAATCCGATGTCAAATAAAAATTATTAGATAAAAAGAAAGCAACGCAAGACAAGCGATTAAAATATAGAGATATAAAAAATAGCCCAAATATAAGAAATATACTAATTTTATTAAAATTAAAAAAAGAAAATATACCTCGATTTCCAAACAGTTTTAGACTAAACTGTTGTTTTAACATAACTTTGACATGAAATATGACAATAATTCCGTTAAGTAACCGTGTTAATTATAAATATAAAAACGGGGTCAATTATCGGCAATCTCCTTTCCGCGAATAGTTTTTACCGAGAAAATCACTATTTCTTATTTTGTGTATTTCAACGAAATAGTGTTAAATCGGATATTTTGATTATGCCAAATAGTCGTTATATCAAAGGACAATGCCGATTTGTGACCAGAAATGTACAAGAATGAAATAATTACTAATTCGATTAAAAAATAAAAATACAATTTTTAACGTATTGAAGTTTTTTAATAGCAGATTATAAATTTGAAAACCAATATGAAAGTTGTGTGTTTACTAAACACTTCTATGTAATATTTTTTTACTGCGACACCGATTTGGATGTCAGCTTTTTAGCCTTGTCCTCTATTTTTAATCAACATATTACTATCACTTTATATACCTAAATAAGTCTTTAAATAATTATATGTCGAATATGTATATACTATATAGCCTAGATATGTTACTTTCCCTTTTATAAGAAGATATAACTAGTCTAGCCATAAAAACTGTACCGTCGCTCATATTCCAGACACTTCAAAAGCTTGGTATCAGCCGTATGTTCGTATATCGTACTATCAACAGATACAACATTTCCTCTGTCGAATACCATAAAAGATCGGTGCGGCCGCGTGCTGTTAGAACTACAAAGGCTGTTAATACTGTTAAAGCCAGAATTCAACGAAACCCCATTAGGAAGCAAAAAATCTCTTCGGAAGAAATGAAGATTCCCGCTAGGACTCTGTCGCGTATTTTAAAACAAGATCTGAAAAGCACAGATATATCCTCTTTACTGAAAATTTTTTTCACGATTGAAGAGCACTACAATAAGCAAAATGATAAAGTATACGCTCACAGTTCTAAAGAAGCTGCTCAATTGGTCGGAAAGGTACAACGTGGTCATCATCCTGCGTCAGTGATGGTTTGGTGGGGAGTGTCTTATCAAGGCGTCACAAAGCTACATTTTTGTGAAAAAGGAGTGAAAACTTCAGCCAAAGTGTATCAAGAGACAGTCTTGGATTGTGTTGTGAAAGCTCTCAGCAATACACTTTAAAAATGTACCGTGGACTATACAGCAGGACTTTCCAGCAGGACTCTGCACCTGGTCACAAGGCATGAACTACCCAAGCCTGCCTTGAAACCAACCTTCCGGACTTTATAAGAGTTGAAGTCTGGCCCTCATCTAGCCCAGACAAAAACCCTTTAGACTACAAATTATAGTCAGTTTTAGAGACATGGCCTGCTCTAAACGACACGGCGACATCCAGTCTCTTAAAAAACACTGGAGCAAGCAGTGGCGAAATTTTCCCATGCAAACAGTGTGCAAATCCATAGATTCGTGGCCAGACAGATTAGAGGCCTGTAAAAAGCCAAAGCTGGATATTTAGAATAGTTTTTTTTTGCTGAGACTTTAATAAATATGTACTATAGAAGCCTCTGGCGCCTTGTCAGTCCTAAGTCGAAAGTCGCTTGCACACTGCACGATACCTAACGCTTCAGGCCACGCCCCGCTCCATTCATTCAACCATGGCGCGCGTGCGCAAACAAGCAAGTGAGAGCATTTAGAAGTTTAAGCTCTATGAAAAGCATTTTTGGTTGAGTTTTGCTTGCGATACAACTCCAAGGTATACGGTTTGGCAACATTGCATTTATTTAGGCGTAGCACAGCAACGCAACACAAGAAAATGAAAATAGTGTAGATATAATGTAGGTAATCCTGTTTAATCATGTTTGTCAATATTGAGAGTTACGGGTGTTGAATGACATAATATTTTCAGTATTTTCTCTATTTTTTTCCCATTCCAAGCTCAAGTATTTTTTGAGTTATTTGTAATTTTATAAAGTGGCAAATACTTTTGGCCAAGGTTGTTTATATAAGAAGGGCTCCACATAGCCAAATTTTTTAGGTTTATTATTTAAACTTTTGTCGTCATTTATGAACGGAGATTGGAAAAAATGAACTAAATAACAATTGCATAATTTTAAAATAAAATATTTAAAAAGTCCTACGAGCATATATTTTTTTCAAGTATCTGGATGATGCCATAATTTATTCAAATTTTTAATTCATATTTGTAACTTTAAAAAGATATTTATATGGTACGCTGTCTATAGCGGCAGTGCACCCATGCCATAATGGCTGCGCGGAGCCCTATTTTCAGAGATAAATTAAATTTATTAATAATAGAGGTAGAGTTTCGGGAGTCGGAACTTTTTTCAAAATATCAGTTAGTCAGTTTTTAACAAAAAACTTTTTTCTTATGTTGTTAATAACAATTCCATTTTTTTACGTGTAGTAAAATCCTGACTCCTCATTTTTCTAGAGGTCATTCCGAATCCAATGAACTATGCTCATATTTTTAAGAGCTTTAACTCTATTTTTCACGTTTTTCAATTTGTTGACCCGACTTTTATAGAAATTGTCTACTTGTAGCTTGTTGTGTTCGAACGTGATCTAGTGTCGTGCCCCCCGCCAGTGCTCCTCTTGTTTTGCTTTTTAGACTAAGTAAGTTAGTGAAAAATGAACCAAATAATGTCTTCGTGGCAACTGAGGTATTTTATTACGAGAACACATAAGGAGACATTCCATATCAATGATGTCTCAAGACATGACTTCTGTTCTGGCCGAATGGTTAACATTTGAGATAAGTTTTCAATAGTGTAGTTACAGAGAATAAAAAACACCAAACAATAATGCACTACGTATGTTTTGTATTGTTTGCTTACACACAGACACACACACACACACTATTAAGATATACATATTATTAAATATATTTCTGTATGTCCTTAAAAATTAAATGTTTAGTCTACTTTGTAAACAGATATCACATGAGGATTTTGTTTGTGATGCCTGTCATGACCCCATTGAAAGAAGCATGGCAACCAACTCAAGGCAAAAATGGCAACAAGAGAAAGATAATATGGGCATGCCAATGTTTGCTTTGTCTGTGGAAGATCCGTTAGTTGTGATAGAAGACATATTAAAAAAAAAAAACAATCCACAAACATCCGATGCTTTATACTGGCATCATCACAGCACGTTAAGTTCTGCCTTTATTTGTCACTATTATTACCTAATCTGCTATTATTAATGTCATAGTTTCTTTAAAAGTTGTCATGTGTGAGTGCTGCGTTGCATCTGGCCAGAAATCCTCTTGGGAATCTTTTCAATACATTTTTCTATGTTGTTGACCTGTTTTGTATTTAGTTGTTCATTGACATCTTTGTATAAATATTAACATATAATTCACATTTAATTAATCATACATGGAATGTGCTTAAAGTACACAAAACATTGCTACAACTTTAATGAAAACAATTTTTTATTATTTAACGGGTGCGACCGGACAATTTTCATTGTCATGCTTGCTTTGTGAGAGCTAAAAGACACATTGATTGATTGGTTGGTTCACATGTAAGAAATTCAGGACCAGCAATATATTTCTGCACGCCATTAATGCCAACATGACCGACTGAAATATTGTGAGGGTTGTAGAACATATATGACGACCATTGCCTTAGTCATCCTGTCATCACAGCTCCTGTATGAGTCGAAAAGTCACGATTTAATATAAATTATGCGCTAAAAATCGTGTATAAATATATATATAATTTTAAAGTTAATTCTATAGGTTTCTAAGTAATTAAGTTGAATAAGTCTTGTTGAGTTCTCCGGAATTCATAAAAATTACAATTTTAAGATACAAGTAACACTAAAACATCGATAAGCCCTCCTGCTATTTATTGCCTCCGAAAGTATACTTTGGTAAGAAATTGCGAGTTGTGGAGAATTTGATCTGATGCCGCAATGTTTGATCTAGTGAAGTTATTTTAATACTTCTTTTTAATTTGCTAAATAATACTTTTAAAAAATTATTGATTTTTTTAAATTAAAATTACTCCTTATCGTTTTATCGTAATTTCTTTAGATTGACCTAACTGTGATGTATCGGAACGCACTATTAGTTAGCACGAAACAAGTCAAGATACGTGGTCTGTGTTTACTAGAAATTAATGGAGTGAGTTGTAAGAACGTAATAAAAGTTTTTGTTCAAGCAATAACTAGTTTTTTTTTAATTCAGTATTTAAAATTTGGCGACGAGGAACAATATCGTAGTGTTAGCAAAATGTTGATCTGAAACATCGAACAATTCAACCCAGAAAACCAGGACTTCGTGGATTACAGTGAGCGTCTTGAACAGTTTTTTATTGTAAATGAAATCGAGAAAGATAAAAAAGTTCCCATGCTAATTACTTTAATTGGACCGGACGCTTACAATATTTTGAAGAATTTAGTATCTCCGGAAAAACCATCAAAGAAAACTTATAAAGAACTTATAGATGTAATGTTAAAACATTTTGTGGTTAGGAAGTCTGCAATCGCCAGTCGATATGAATTCTACAAATGTGTTCAAAAAGAAGGGCAAAGTGTTAAGGAGTTTATTGTAGAAATAAAAAGAAAAGCAGCTGTCTGCAACTTTGGTACGTTTCTCGATGAGGCCTTAAGAGATAGATTGGTTTGTGGTGTCATAAAAGAACAGCTCACAAGGAAATTGTTGACAATGGGAGACGATTTGTCCTTCGAAGAGGCAACTAATTTAGCAACAGCTTTTGAGAGTGCGGAAAAAGAGGCTAAGCAAATACAACCAGATAAGACAGTGCAAGTAGTTCAGCAAAAAGTGCCAATGCAGACACGCTCAAGTGCTCATGTTAATAGACGCCCACCATTACGAGGTTGTGACGCAAATACATACAACAAAGGCAGAAGGCCCCAAGGACATGTTGAATGTACTCGATGTGGAGGAAACCATTCCTCGGACAAATGTTTTAAGAAGTCTTGGATATGTTTTAACTGCAAAAAACAAGGTCATGTTGCGAACAAATGCTACTTCCGTTCAGTTGAAGAGAGTAATGTAGTGAGACAGCTAGCAAACAATGATTCTCATTACCAGGAATCATCAGAACAAGAAGAGGTAGTTTTGGGTAGTATTATGCAGATTTCTGGCGGGGAAGAAGCGGCTTGGATGCCATTGGGACTAACAGGTGGACAGATGTTGAAAATGCAAGTAGATACAGGTGCATGCAAATCAGTAATTCACAAAAATGATTTTAAGAAGTATTTTTCTAAGTGTGAACTAAAAAAGTATGATTATAGATTAAAGTCTGTTTCTGGAGAAATTTTGAAAGTTTTAGGATTTATAAAAATTGGGGTAAGTAATTAAAAAAAAACTTTGTATTTAATAGTTGTTGACTGTGATAAGTATTTTGAGCCTTTAGTTGGAAGGAATTGGTTAAGAATTATATTTCCTAAATGGCAGAAATATTTTGAAATAAAAGTGGTTAATGGGGAAACATGTGAGAAGGAAAAGTTAATACAACAGATAAAAAGTAAATTTTGTAAAGTGTTTGAGAAAGATAGGTCCTCTCATATATCTAGTTTAAAAGCTAGTCTCAAACTCAAACCAGGAGCAGAACCTATCTTTCATAAAGCCTATACTATTCCATATTCTAAGAAAGAAGAAGTTGAAAGAGAATTGTTATGTTTAGAAAGAGCCGGGGTTATTGAAAGAGTAAGGCATAGCAAGTGGGCTAGTCCGATAGTATTAGTGCAAAGAAGTGATAAGAAAATTCGAGTTTGTGTAGATTACAAAGTTACATTAAATAAAGTGTTAGATTCGGAGCATTATCCCTTGCCAAATCCAGAGGATATTTTCACAGAACTGTCAGGTGGGAGTGTTTTTTGTGTTTTGGATTTGACTGGGGCTTACCAACAATTGTTATTAGAGGAGACATCTCGAGAATATATGACTCTTAACACTCATTTAGGATTATTTAGACCAACTCGATTACAGTTTGGTGTTTCGAGTGGACCTTCTGTTTTCCAGTGTGCCATGGATCAAATTTTACAGGGGCAGAAAAATGTAAAATGTTTCATAGATGATGTGGTTGTCAAAGGGGACAGTGTTTTAGATTGTTATAATCACTTATTGAAAGTGTTAGAATTTTTTTTTTTTTTTTTTTTTTTTTTTTATAGAAAATAGGCATGCGCTTGACCACTATCTCGCCTGATGGTAAGCGTCGATGCGATCTAGGATGTGACGCGCCTGCCTAGAAGATACCTATTTACTCGTGACTTGAAGACCCCCAAATTGTATTTGTCAGGAAACACAGACTCAGGCAAAGAGTTCCACTCCTTAGCGGTACGCATCATAAAATTGAAACCAAAACGCTTAGTGCGACTCTTTGGTGTATCCACCATATAACGGTGTCGCCAATTTGTTAGTCTGGTTGTCCGATGAAAAAATGGGGATGGCGGAACAAGTTTGTGCAATTCAGCTGCACACTCTCCGAAATGTATCCTATAAAATACTGATAGGCTTGCAACTTTCCGCCTATGCTCAAGGCTTTTGAGCTTTTTACAGAAAAGATCTTCATTGCCGATGAGCCTCTTGGCCCTCCTCTCGATGGACTCAAGCGTCTGGAGCTGGTATCGGGCGGAACCGTCCCAAAGATGAGAACAATACTCCATACACGATCGAACTTGTGCTTGGTAAAGGGTGAGCAACTGTTCCGGTGTGAAGTATTTTCTCACCTTCGCCAGAATGCCAAGTTTTTTTGAAGCCACTTGAGCCTTGCTCTCAATGAAAGAGCCAAAATTGAGCGTCGGTGACAAAGACATACCGAGAAGCTCAAGATGCTGAGTGATCGGCAAGGATACACCTCGGAAAGTAGGAGTCAAGTTGAAAGGACTCCTTTTAGCGGAGAAAAGACACGCCTGGGTCTTTGACGGATTGAACCCCACTAGATTGGCATCGCCCCATTCAGAGACAGCCTGCAGAGATAGGTTCATGCGGCTAACCATCGCCTCTCTATGACGCTGGATCTGTTCAGCACTGGCTCGTGCATCAGACATATAGGTCTCTACAACAGTGCTGTCATCTGCGTACCCCAAAATACCGGGCAAAAGCAGGTCATTTATATGCAGCAGAAAAAGAGTTGCAGAGAGAACGGAACCCTGAGGGACACCGGCATTGATAGCCAAATGGTCAGACGAGCTACCGTCAATGACGACTCGTATTGACCGATCCCTCAGGAAGTCCGATATCCAGACACACAAACCAGTGGGAAGACCATACGACGGAAGCTTGCTAATAAGGCCCTCATGCCACACCCTATCAAAAGCCTTCGAGATATCAAGAGAGACGGCAAGCGCCTCACCATGCCTCTCGATGGCTTCGCTCCATTTGTAAGTGGCGTATGCTAGAAGATCTCCGGCAGACCGGTTCCTGCGAAACCCATATTGCCGGTCACTAAGGAGGTCATTTTCTTCTAGATACGACAGGAGCCTGTGGTTCAGTACACGTTCCATTATCTTGCAGAGAATGGACGTGACCGAGATGGGCCTATAATTGATAGGATCAGCACGACTGCCCTTTTTAGGCACAGGTTGCACGTTGGCCAGCTTCCAGGACTTTGGCACTTGTCCTTTAGCCAAAGATAAACGATATAGGCGTGTCAATACCGGAGCTAACTCAGGAGCGCAAGTCCTTAGTACTTTGGCTGGTATACCATCTGGACCACTGGCTTTATTCACGTCCAGTTCCCGCAATGCCTTTCTGACTTCGGTTTGTCTTATACGTATTTCAGACATAAAAGTCCCACAACTTGACAAACCGGAAGGTACAGCATTGCCAGGATCCAAACGCGAACTTTCGGCAAATAATTCGGCAAATAAATCGGCCTTTTCCTTGGCCGTGTGTGCCAATGTTCCGTCAGGTTTCAGCAAGGGAGGCACTGAAGTACGGCAGAAGTTGCCCTCGATCGACTTAGCCAGGGACCAAAACGCTTTACTACCCGAGGGGTAAGAGGCAAGCTTCTTCCCAATGCGGCCTATGTGATCGAAGCGAGCTGTCTTTACAACCTTTTTGCAGGACTTGGCGGCTTTATTAAAGGCTTTCTTCTTTTCGCGGGTATTACTAGCTTTGCGGGATCGAGCTTCAACCCAGGCCAAATATGCTTTGTATTTTGATGCCACCGCATCACGACATTTGGCATTATACCACGGGCGAGCTTTGCCGGCCAGTGATATGTCAGAGAAGGGAATAAAATACTCCATACCCTGACGAAGCACATTGGTCACAGCATCCGCGCAAACTGAGGGGTCGCTAGAAGAAAAGCAAACCTGCCGCCAAGGATAAGATGCAAAAAAACAACGCATCTCATCCCAATCTGTTGATTTAAAACGCCAAATCCGCCGGGAGCCTTTTGGGCTTGGGTCGGGCGGAGAATACACCGACATAGATTCCACCACACAATGGTCAGAACTGCCAAGGGGTGGTGTAACCGACACCGAGTAACTGTCGGGATTTGTCGTCAGCAGAAGGTCCAAGCAATTGGCTGTTTGTCCGTCAGAGTCTGGCACTCTAGTGGCTTCCTGGACCAGTTGGGTGAGATCAAGTGTCAAGGCTAGCTTTCGCGCTTCTCGACCAGCGTGGTCGGTTTTCTCGAAAGGGAACAGCCAGTCCTCGTGGTGTGCGTTGAAATCACCAAGAACCACCAGTTGAGCGGACGGGTATCGCTGTAGGGCCATGTCTGCCTTCTCAATAAGTTGGTCGATAAGCCTGGTAGTCTCCGCGTCTCCACTATGCGAACGGTAGACACAAGCATAGATGATTTTCTCTAAACCTGTATCCACCAGAACCCAAATGATAGAAAGGGTGGGGTCTTCAAGATCACGGAGACGCAAATAACAGATGTCATCGCGTGCATACATGCAAACACCCGCATGAGCCCTAAAACAATGTTCAAGGACATAACCCGGGTAAGCCAGGTACGCTGCGTCAGTTGGACGTTTTATTTGCGTCTCCGTGAGAAAGAACAGGTGCGGTTTTCTAGTCTCAAGATGGTGATGGACGGGGTCGAGATTAGAGTGCAAGCCTCTTATATTAGAGACGTGCACTAGGAAGGAGAGGACGTGCGACCGCTGTTTAACCTTTTTCCTGTTGCTTACTTTCATTTTGTCGTGAGGGAAGGTAACGTAACGAAGGACGGAAGTAGAACGAGATGCTGATTGCGAACCAAATGAGAAGAGTCAGGGCTTCACACCTCGGGATAGCCAAACCGGAGACCGCGGGGACGCCCGAGCCCCCCCAGGGGTGTCCATCGGGTCCTCTCGTCCGGGCGCCAACCGGCACGATGGCGCACCCCCAGGATTTTTCGCGAGATGGCGGGGCAGCCTTTTGTGAGTGGCTAGCTCACTACTCGGGCCCCCAACTATCTGCGGTCGGCCAGCGGAAGAACCGTGCCTCGGATCCCGCTGCTCTCCGAATCTGAATAACCGATGCATTGCCCTGATACATCTCAATAAATCGTCCATTGCAACCAGCACAACTGTACTGACCCGTCCTCCAATATGGCTTCACCAGACTTCAGCACTGGAACACGATCGGTTGGGACCGCTTGGCAGTGCTGTCTTTGTCTGGTGGGTGGTAACACGCCGCGGCCGAAGCCTACCACCTGAAAGGGGTTTACTCCTTTAGCACCACCCAGGGGCCACGTGTGGGACATCGAGGGTTAAATCCCACGGACGCGAGTAAACTTGGACCCCCACTGCTTACAAAATTGCTTACAAAATTATAATGTTAAAGTTAATTTAGATAAATGTCAATTTTTTTGTAGTGAGATCAAATTTTTAGGTCACATTATTTGTAAAAAAGGGATTAAACCATTGCCAGAAAAAGTAGATGCTATTATTAAAGCACCATCTCCTAAATCTGTGACACAGCTGCAGGCCTATTTAGGACTTTTGAATTACTATTGTAAATTTTTACCTAGATTGTCAGTATGTTTGAAACCGCTTCATCAATTATTAAAAAATAATACCAAGTTTATATGGTCTGATCTTTGTGAGAAATCATTCCAAGAAAGTAAAGAACTTTTATTACAAAATCAGTTACTAGTACATTATGACGGAAAAAAAGATTTGTTTTTAACCACAGATGCTAGTGAATATGGGGTGGGTGCAGTGCTTAGTCATAAAATTGATGGGGATCCAATTTATTTTGCTTCAGCTTCATTAAATAGTGCTCAAAGGAATTACTCACAAATCGAAAAGGAGGCTTTGGCCATTATATTCGCAGTTAAAAAATTTCATAAATATTTATATGGCAGAAAATTTATTTTAGTCAGTGATCATCAACCGCTGAAATTCATTTTTGACCCCTTAAAGAGAATACCAGTTACTGCAAATGCAAGATTACAAAGATGGGCTTTGTTGCTTTCGGGTTATAATTACAATATAATGTATAGAAAAGGAATTTTGTTAGGAAATGCAGATGCCCTATCTAGACTACCCCTGCCAGATATAGCTGATGAGGATAGAATAAATTATTTAAATTTTACAGAAGATTCTCCATTAGATTTCAAAGATATTGCAGAATATACAAGAAAAGATCCTATTCTAAGTAGAGTATTAGATTATGTTATTTCAGGATGGCCTAGATATGTTAGTCAAGATAATTTGAAGGCTTATTTCTTAAAACGTGCTGAGCTTACTGTTGAACAAAAGTGTGTATTATGGGGTAGCAGGGTTATAATACCTTTAAAGCTAAGGCCAAAAGTTTTAAAACTATTTCATGAATCACATCATGGGGTAGTGCAATCAAAGATTTTAATGAGGGAATATTGTTGGTGGCCAAATTTAGGACAAGACATGGAAAATTTTATATCCAGCTGTAATATCTGTCAGGCTTCTAGAAATTTTACTAACTCATGTCCACTTATACCTTGGAAAAAAACAGATGTTAACTTTGAACGAGTACATGTTGATTTTTTTTATGTTAAATCTATTACATATTTGCTTTTGATTGATTCACGGTCAAAATGGTTAGATGTTCATATTATGCAGAGTACAACAGCAACTCATGTAATAGAAAAATTATGTAAAACTTTTGCCATAATTGGTGTACCAGGCTGTTGCATATTGTATCTATGGCATCGTTAGTCTATGGTTTCAGAGCATAACTCTATGAGGAATGTAAAAAAGAGAACTGTCATTAAAAGTCTAAGTGACAAGTCATGGCCTTCTTATTTAATAAAACACAACACAACATGGTGTCAGAAGTCTAAAATAGTAATAATTAAAATAAAAATAGTCAAATTGTGTCATAAAATAATAATTATTCTAATTTGCAGTCAAAAAAAAAAAAAAAAATGTCAGTGGAAAAAAAAATGTTACAAGCCGAGCACATGGTGAGTCTAGTAATTGTAATTTCAACATGGCGATAGAACATTTAAATTTAAATAATAAAAATGATGATGTCGAGTGGAAAAAATGGTGGCAAAAATTTGATTTATATCTATTGGCGTCTGGACTTGATAAGGCAGATCAGAAAAGAAAAATAGCATTGTTATTGCACTATATTGGTGACAAAGGTATAGAAATATTTAATTCTTTTAATCTTGAGTTGAATCAAACCATACTTGAAATAGTGAAACAAAAATTTGATGTTTATTTTCTACCAAGAAAAAATTTAACAGTTCAAAGATATAAATTTTTCACACACAAAAATGGCAAAAGAGTATAAATGAATTTGTAACAGATTTAGAAAATTTGAGTAAAACATGTGAATTTAAAGAAATGAGACAAATGCTTGTTAAAGACATGTTAATAGCTAATATGTCAGAAGAATTTAATGAAATTAGACAAAGATTGTTGCAAGAAGATGATTTAACCCTTGAAAGAGCTGTTGAAATAGCATCAACAATAATTACAGCAAAGCAAAATGTTTTAGAAATGTCAAAGAAGGAAGATGTTGGAGAAAATATTTTAAGGTTATCGAGTTCATCGAGAAGTTATGACAATAGACGTGATTCAAGATCACCTATATATAATCCAAGATTTAAATCAAAGTCAAATAAGTCACCGTCAAGAATGTCTAATGAATGCTGTGGAAGATGTGGCCAGCACCACAAATACAAGTGTCCAGCAATGAATATTCAGTGCAGGTTATGTAATAAATTTGGTCATTTTGCAAAGTATTGTTTTAAAAATAAAAAAGTCAGAAATGTACAAACAAGTCAGGAAAATGATGAAACTGATTGTTCTGAAACCTGTTTTGTTGGTACATTAGTAAAAAATGAGTATAGTAAAATAAATGAAAAGTCATGGTATTTAAACATTAAAGTCAATAATATTATAATTAAATGTATCCTAGATTCTCTTCAATTGTCAAAATCTTATATAAAAAAATGTAATATAAATGTGTCAGGTTTTGGAAATCAAAACATAACAGTAATAGGACAATGTAGTTTGAAATGTCAATTTAATGGTTCACAAGAAAATATTACATTTATAGTCACAAATATAAACTGTCCAACTGTATTAGGTCTTCCTACATGTAAAAAAATTGGAGTTCTAAAAAGAGTATTTACATTAAAACAAAATAATTGTAATAATTTATTAATAGAATATAATGATGTTTTTCAGGGTCTAGGTTGTCTTCCACCTGTCTGTCATCTAAAGCTTTGCCCAGATGCAAAACCGTGTATAGATCCTCCAAGAAAGGTACCATTTGCGTTATATGACAAACTACGTGATGAGTTGGATCGTATGGTGGACATGAATGTTATAAAAAAAGTCACAAAACCGACCACTTGGGTGAATTCAGTGGTAATAACGATGAAAAAGTCAGGTCAGTTAAGGATCTGTTTGGATCCAAGAAATTTGAATAAGTCTATTGTAAGAGAACGTTATGCATTAAAAAGTATTGATGATGTCAGATCAAAATTGACTGGGGCTAAGTACTTCTCCCATTTAGATGCATTCTCTGGTTTTTGGATGTTAAAATTAGATGAAAGTAGTTCAGATCTATGTACGTTTCAAACACCATTTGGGAGATACAAATATTTGAGACTACCTTATGGTATATGTGCCTCTACAGAAATTTTTCATAGAATAATTACAGAATTATTTGCTGATATTGAAGGTGTATTAATTTATGTAGATGATTTTTTGATTCACGGAGAAACTGAAGAAATACATAATTATAGATTAAAAAGAGTTTTAGAAAGGGCTAGAGAAATTAATCTTAAATTCAATAAGTCCAAATGTAATTTTTTTGTGCAAGAAGTGTGTTTTTTGGGTCATATATTTACTCATGAGGGAGTGAAGGTTGACTCGGAAAAAATTAAAGCTATACAAGAGTTGCCTACCCCCAAGAATGTCAAAGAGTTACAAAGATTTTTGGGGATGATCACATATCTTGGTACTTTCATAGACAATTTATCTGAAAAAACAGTAATTTTAAGAAATTTGTTAAAAAAAGAATCTAAATGGTATTGGGATGAAAATTGTCAAAGTGGTTTTTTAAAATTGAAAGAAATTATGTGTAAAGTTCCTGTATTAGCTCACTATGATGTAAACCTACCTTTGGTATTATCAGTGGATTCGTCAAAGTCAGCGATTGGTGCAGTTATTATGCAGAATAACAAACCAATTGCTTACAGTTCTAAAACATTAACATCATGTCAACAAAATTATGCCCAAATAGAAAAAGAATTATTTGCAATTCAGTTTGGTTGCAACAAGTTTCATCAATATATTTTTGGACGTAGCATTACCGTTCATACCGACCATAAACCTTTTGTTTACTTATTCAAAAAACCTTTACATGAGGTGCCAGCTAGATTACAGCGTATGATGTTGGCATTACAAGCATATGATTTAAATGTAATTTATGTCCCTGGTAAAGAGATGTATATTGCCGATACATTGTCGAGAGCAGCACTAAATGAAAATTATATTCCAGAATATGAATCAGATATGACAAGTCATGTAAATTCAGTGTTTTGTAACTTAGCTGTAAGTAAGGATTATAATGATAAATTGAGTCAAGCTACTGATTTGGATGAAAACTTGCAAATTTTAAAGAAATATTATTTTGAAGGTTGGCCAAGTTCAAAAGATAAAGTTAAAAGTAGTCTAAAGCCTTATTGGAATTTTCAAAGTGAAATTCATGTCATAAACAACTTAGTTTTTAAAAGTAATAAGTTTATTGTTCCTTCCTCATTGCATAAAGAAATTTTAAGGAAAATTCATGAGGGACATCAAGGAATTAATAAATGTATAAGTTTAGCTAGAGATATGTTTTATTGGCCTAATATGTATTCTGATATAAAGAATGTTATTGAACAATGTTTAATTTGTGCTAAGTTTGGGTCATCTAATCAAGGTGAAAATATTCAAAGTTTTGAAATAACAAAATATCCTTGGCAACAAGTTGGTGTAGATTTAATGTATTTTGATAGTGATGTATACCTTATAGTGACTGATTATTTTTCAAAGTTCATAGAAGTGTCTTTGTTAAATAAAAATTATAATGCTAAAAATGTAATAATTAACTTAAAGTCTATTTTTGCTCGTCATGGAATACCAATGTCTCTTGTGTCAGATGGAGGACCCTCATTTCAGTCAGTAGAGTTTAAATCTTTTTTATTTGATTGGGATATAGAACATGTAGTACTAGTCCATATCATTCCAGATCAAATGGTCAAGCTGAAAGCTCAGTCAAAATCATAAAAAATATCTTGAAAAAGAGTGAAAAAGAGTAAAGAATCAAAGACAGATCCATATATTGCATTGCTACATTATAGAAATACCCCTAAAAATAATTTCCCGTCACCAGCTCAATTATTAATGTCTAGAAATTTAAGAATGAATTTGCCAGTCAGTAACAAAAAATTATCTCCTAAAATAGTAAAGTTTTCTGAATATAAAAAATGTTTTGAAAAAAATCGATATCAAAGTTCTAACTATTATAACAGAAATAAAAAGTCACTTTCAATTTTCAATGCAGGTGATGAGATATATTTAAAAAAAAATCCTAAGTCAGATTGGCTACCAGGTATTGTCAAGGAAAGATTAAAATGTAATAGGTCATATTTAGTAGAAGATTGTAATGGTAATATGTATAGGAGAAATAGAGTACATTTGAAAGTTAGGTATAAAAATGTTAATAGTAATAAGAGTCTAGATTTAAGTTTGGTAAATAATAGTTTATTTGATTGTGACCTGTCCAACATACGATCTGGTGAATCATCAACAGCTTGTCAGGATGAGGGACAGGTTGAAGAAGCTGATAATAATTTATATCATAAAACTAGATCAGGTAGGAATGTGAAACCTCCTGATAGGTTAAATTTATAAAAGATTTTATTTGGTTTTGTTCCTTATTTAAGAAGAGGGATGTTGCATATTGTATCTATGGCATCGTTAGTCTATGGTTTCAGAGCATAACTCTATGAGGAATGTAAAAAAGAGAACTGTCATTAAAAGTCTAAGTGACAAGTCATGGCCTTCTTATTTAATAAAACACAACACAACACAGGCAAATTAGTAAGTGATAACGGACCTCCTT
This sequence comes from Calamotropha paludella, assembly GCA_927399485.1. Lineage (NCBI taxonomy): Eukaryota > Metazoa > Arthropoda > Insecta > Lepidoptera > Crambidae > Calamotropha > Calamotropha paludella. The sequence goes on along the minus strand of OV656803.1, from coordinate 21,354,067 downwards.
TCAACTCAATCCAATTCATAAGTTTTTTGAAAGCTAATGGGTGTGAAGCTGTCAAAACTCCACCTTACCATCCACAGTCCAATGGATTGGCTGAGTCCAAACTATAAAAAAGTGTTTAGGTAGACTAGAAAAAGATAATCTAAAATTAAGTAGAGAAGTTATATTACAGAACTTTTTATTTTCCTACAGAAACTAACCCTATGTTACTGGATTGTCACCAAATGAAATTTTGTTCAAACAGAGACCCCGAACAAAATTTGATTTGCTGAAACCACATAATATTATAACAAAAGAATTTTGTAAAGAAAAGATAAAACAAGTAATAGTATTTAGTGAGGGTGATGTAGTATGGTGTAAAGACCTAAGTAAGGGAAATGGATGGATGAAGGGAGTTGTTATTAAAAGGTTAAGTAGTGTAACATATATTGTTAAAGTTGAAGGAATAAATAAATATTTTCATGCATCATCTCTGAGATTGTATAAGGGTGTTGATGATAAATCAGATATTTATGTGCCCAGTAGAAGCGCTCAAGTACCAGAGGTTTGGGAACCATCTGTTCAGTCTGAGAACATAGCTGCTGACCAAGAAAGTTATAAAGAGAATGAACAGTCAGGTAAATTAATTTTAGATAGAGATTTAAGTTTTAGGGAAGAGGTAGAAGAGCGTTATGGATGTGACGGTCAGAATGAATCAGATTTAACGAATGGTTCTCAAAATGAATTGACTCTACCTGAAGTGAGTAGATCAACTAGAATAAGGAAAGCTCCTGATCGCTTAAACTTGTAAAAATATAGATAGATATATAAGTTAAATATAGATAGATATATAAGTTACAATTGCCTTCCTTAAAATATTGTTAGACTTGTATTTTTTAAAAATTACATAATATGTGATCTCTTATCAAACAACTGTATATTTAGACTTTCGAAAAGAGGGACGAGTGTGATGTATCGGAACGCACCATTAGTTAGCACGAAACGAATGTCATGTTTGTGATCGGTCAAGATACGTGGTCTGTGTTTAGTAGAAATTAATGGAATGAGTTGTAAGAACGTAATAAAAGTTTTTGTTCAAGCAATAACTAGTTTTTTTTTAATTCAGTATATAAAACTAACCTCAATTTAATTTTATTTAAAATACACAATAACATTTATTTATTTTGTACCTCAATGATACATGTTTAAACAAGATAACATTATTAGAAAACTATTTCATTTATTTCATCAAAAACGCTAAAATAATTAGATAGATATTTTATTTTAAGTTTTCCAAGTAAACGCGACTTTTGATTATTTCAGTAATAGAAACTACCATAAAAATGACAATTGTTATCTATTTCACCTATTGAGCAATCCTCATCTCATCCTTTTAAAGGCTATTTCTGATAAGCAGCAAATATATTTTTTATACCATTCCAATAAAATAAAAACGCAAAATAATGAAATCTATTATAAGGCCTCATCACAATGGTATTTAGTTAATTAGCTTAGTAATTATTAACAGCAGTCAAGTAATTTTTACGGTAAGCTTTTTTTTAAATAATTAGTTCTGCATAAAAAATGCAAAACATTTAAAACTTTCCGTTTAGGCAGATGTTTATCCAAATTAAACCAACAGATAGTTACATTGAAATGAATTATAACGGATTTGATTACATACGTGTATACTATTGGTGCTGGCTCTCCACTATCAGCATAATCGACTGGTGCTGCTGCGCATCGGCGTGCACGGCTGGCACAATGCGCAGGCACTCTATCTGGTGCGTCGCCCAGTCCTTCTTCTGGCAGTATGTAGAGCAGTATGGCGTGCGACGACATAATGAGCATTCTGCTGATGCCTCACGGTTGCAATTTGCACACTAATCACAAGCAATAAATTAACTTTATTTAATGCGATCGCTTTAAGAACTCTATGGTCTGCAAATTATAATCATTACCTAAGTGTACTTGTAAGTAATTCGCATAAAACCTCTTTTATATGTTATGGACAACTCTAAATAAATTTGAAAGTACATATATCATTGATTTAAATATCTTTTATTAAGAGGACAGAAGCCATTACTCGGAAGTGCATAAGTCACTGATATAAAAGGCGCAGTGCAGTAATCGCCTTAAGCACGACGCATTCGAAACAAAATTTACCATCGCGTATTATGGTAAATTGTTGAGTTATTACTCAGCAGTACATTTATTCCAACGTAAGCATTCGAAATGGTTGCATTTGACAGAGCTTAAGACATTATAGTAATTGTTAGATACTATAACAATATACAAGAGAAGCGTGCTGTGTTATTTCTATATGGCATTGCATTGATTTTAATATGAATAGGCTATAATAGCTTATATTTTTTCGTATATATTAGCTTTAAATGTAAGTTTTTCTATCTAGTCATCATTGACAGTGCATTTGTTTTCTTTTTTAATTTAATACTAATAAGAAACAAAATGTTTGCATGTAAAGATTACAACACATCATACTGTGTTTAAAATATTATTAATTCCAAACTATTAAAAGTAGTTATTCGAACAATCTCAATGAATGGGGTGTGTAGTGTCCGACAGAGTAGAAAAGCACCAAACCCTTTCAAGGGATCGTAAAAGGCAACTAACTTAACTAACTAACATAAATCTGGTTGGTTATTGATAATAATTTATGGTAACATAAATTATTATGAATAACCGTCTTTCAGTTTGTTATAGCCACTGTATCCCCTTGAAATAAAATCTCCGCTTTCGCGATCTGCAGGTACCAACCTTTTTAGATTCCGCATCATCAACGTTCTGCAGCGACACCTGGTCGGCGTCGACGCTGGCAGCGAGCAATGCGGTGGTTCGCTCTTGTTCGAGCCGCTCAAGGTGCCGGGCGCTCACCACGCGGACGTCCTCCACACACTGCTTTAACTCTCCCGCAAGCCGCACTAACGTCTGTCCGATGTCGTCTAGCCGCTTCATTACACCCGTCAAATCTGGCAGCACTGTAATCATACGATTTATCGATGATACGCTTAAAAGGTGCCATAATGCAACACTAAATAGCACATTGTTTACCAAGTGGCGAAAGTAACCAATTGCCGACGAGGGCGTTGTTCGAAAAGCATCCGGAATCGGAATCGATCTTCATCTCGAGTGATACAGTAACATTTTAACATTTATTTCTCCTCACAAAAATACAAAGCTGCTACAATCAATAAAAGATTTACACAAATAATATAGATAGGTATGTGAGTAGCTGATGTATTACAAATCAACAGGTTCTCACCCCACGGATATATTCAGACAACCAAAACATTTACGTTTATTATAGCTTATTTAAACCTTGTTTGTAGTGTGCGTGGATGTGTGTTTGTGTGCGTGAATAAGGGTTTGTGTGTGTATGTTTGTTGTGTATAATATGCGTTAGTGTGAGTGTGAAAGCGTTTATTAATTTTATTTATTCACAAAATTATTTTCTTTAAAATTAGCTGAAAGGTCAAGCTACCTTTTACAATACTATAACCTACAGATTAAAGTTAATGTGTACATGTAACATTATTTTTAAACAACTTATAGATTGGCAAAAATCTGTTTAATTTGTTATTTGATAGGAAACCTTGGTTGGTAGCAGAAAAAACGGTGTGAAAAGCAAGTTAAACCATTGCCTATACTATGTCCTCGTCGCCTACTCATATTAAATTTGTGTATGTAGTTCCTATACAGTTATTTATAAACACCACCAAAATTCTTTCTAGGCATAATATAGGTACCATTCAAACACTTTATTGTTCACGCGACGCATAACGTCGCATAATTACCTACATAACGAAATGTGTTCACACTAGCAATTGAATTCGAGGGCCCGATTAAACGGTAAGTTTATGTGAAGGAGGCTCTAAGCCCCGAGAACTTAAAAATAATCCGTGCATTTGAAGAAAGGGACGAAGTGATAAAAATGTAATTAAATTAAAGACAATGTTTATAAACTTCCAAAACTGTTAAGAGAGAAATCGTCTACACTTTGAAGTAAAGTGATTGATTTAAAACTTCATGTAAGTGTATTTTGTGTGGATTTTTAAATAATTATTGGGTTGAAGTAAAGCAAAATGTGTGCAGGGCGGTTAAGACATGTAACATTTTTCATAAAAATATAAAACTCTAGTATGTATACATTTCTTTATCCAAATTAGAGGCAAATGAGTGGTAATAGGTTGTGACACTTAAAATAATGTTGATGAAAATATGCCGTCGATATGGAAATGAGCTTTATAACTATACAAAATGTTTCCAAACGTTCGTGCTATCCGCAAACGTTCCAGCATTGTTGTTGCATATTTTACTCACAAAGGATAGTCACTTTGATGTAATTTTAATTTCTTTCTCAAAATAATGTGCCCTGTTGATTTTTTAATTCCAGTAGAGGCCGCAATTTTTTCTAATAAGATTATTGTTTTCCAACCAATGTTCAGTAACATATAAAATATCTATTCACATTTTAAAATAAGTTTATTTCGAAATCTTTACCGAAAAGCCACTGAATTTGATGCACAACCTATGTATAATCAGACTTTCCATTAGGCAATACATGGCAAGAATACGTAATTAAATATAATATTATATTGTCATATATTTCATATATCAAGTTTGGCATTAAGTAATCCATAAATTGACATCAGTAGTATGGTCACGTGAATTTCTTTAAAAAAATATATTTTTATATGATACGAGCTTATAAAGGTTGATCAATTTACACAATAACGATGACCTAATTGACGTAGTAAGATTTTGAATTAAACTCTATATCTACACGAAATTTAAATCTGGCTGCAATAAAAATAATGTTAAAAACTCAGGTTAATAACGCTCAGTGAATAATGTTTTTAAGAAAATATTTACAATGACTTATAACATCTTATATTAATAAAACAAAAATATCTAGCTTAATTAAGCAAAATAAACAAGCAAAATGCAAAGCCCGCCTGCCCGCAAATAAATGCAGGCACCGACACATCAGCCACAAGAGAGAAGAAAAGAGATCTAAACACTACAATATATACTCATAATTAAAAACAATCACTTGCTAAGCCTAAATATACTAAAGAGATAATGTTGCACTATAACATATTAACATTTATTGAACTAGTTCTACATCTACACTCGGCGTCAAAAAAATCGCACCTCTAAGAAAATCACGTTCAAATGGCATTAACTCTGGATATGCACATGCAGTCGTATTAATTATAATTTTATTTAAAAGGTTACTTAATTAACTTAATAAAAAAACATTATTTTTCATTATCAAATAAAACCTAAAGCAACAAATAAAGGGTCACAAAAATTCTAAGGAAATTTTGCTGCTCGGGAGAGTCGCGAGTTGCGCTAACTTTGTGGGTATAAAGAGGTCAACACGGGTTCAATGTGGGTCATTCGCTATTAAACCGTTGAAGGGGACACACGCACTGATTTTACTGAAGAAAGAACATCTGGAAAATGGACACTACAGCTGATGAGGCCGCTCAAGTGGTTGCACTACTGCAAGCAGGGGTGCGGCAGTGTGATGTCGCCCGGCAACTGAATCTGAGCCGTTTTTCGGTTCGTAGAGTCTACCAGCGCTTTTTAGAGACCGGTGGCTATATCCGGCGACATGGGTCCGGTAGACGTCGCTGCACTTCGGAAAGAGACGACCGGTTCGTTGTGTCGTACTCTTTGAGAAATCGCTTCTCAAACGCTGTTCAGCTGCAACAGGAGCTCCAGGCAGTTCGCAGACGCACCGTGAGTGTATCCACGGTTAGAAGAAGACTGAAGGAGAAGAACATAGCAGCCCGCAGAGCTGCTACAGGTCCAAAATTGACTGCAGCGCACCGACGAGCCCGCTTGCAGTTTGCTCGCGACCACGTCGATTGGACCATTGAGCAGTGGGGAGCTGTTCTCTTCTCAGACGAGACACGAGTGTGTCTTTTCTGCAACGACCGACGAAGAAGAGTATACCGGAGGCAGGGTGAACGTTTCGCTCAAGCCTGCATCCAGGAGACGGTGGAATATGGAGGCGGATCCTGCATGTTCTGGGGCGGTATGTCGGCTGCCGGCAAAACCGACCTGGTCTGCGTCTCCCGGACCGGAGGTGCTCGCGGACAAGGGTCGCTGACTGCGCGCCGCTATATCACAGAGATCCTGGATGTGCATGTGGTCCCTTTTGCCGAATCTTTTGGCGAGGGGTTCACATTAATGCACGACAACGCTCGCGCACACACTGCAGCCATCGTGAACGACTTCCTGCGGAGGTCCCAAATTCCTGTGATGCAGTGGCCAGCGAGAAGTCCTGATCTGAATCCGATAGAGCACCTCTGGGACCATCTTAAACGTAAGGTTCGATCTCGGGATCCGGCTCCTTCGACTCTAGAGGAACTCCAAACCGCGGTGATTGAAGAATGGGGTCTTATCCCTCAAGAAGAGCTCCTGAAGTTGGTGAGGTCTATGAGGGACCGTATGGAAGCCGTCATCAGGGCAAGGGGGGGTAACACTAGATTTTGAGTTAATTTTAAGACACTTTTTGTACATTTTTTTTGTAAATTATCGATTATTAATTAGGACTTAATTAAGATTTTTTATTATTTTTCAAATTTTTATGCTTTTTGTATAATTTTAATTAAAAAAAAGATTGCACTTAATTGTTGTTTGATGCTCCTTTTTGTTACCTTTCTAATGATACCTAACACTATCCTCTATATAAGGTTTAGCAATTTTTGAATAAGATTTTTATAAGGTGCGATTTTTTTGACGCCGAGTTTATTATGATATAAATTTACCCTAATCAGCTTACTTATGTGTGAAAAAAGGGCTAGCAATAGGGCATAATTAAATATTTCAACAACAAATAATACAAAAACTTGAAAAATCGCCAAAGCAATCATGTATTAATTTCATTGATTAATTACAATGAAAGAGGCTACAAATACAGAATCGGGCTATCCACACATTTTTAATAACTGTATTTCTCTTTCAAGATAATACAAGAGACAAAGGCACCAATAAAAACACTACTGAAAACATTTTATCACTATCATATAAAGATAAAAAGATTATTCAATATGACCATTTGCAAAACGTGCATTCATTGTCAAAGCTACACCATTGCTCCGTAAGGCGGTTCACACACTAGAGATGCGTCCCGCCGCGGTGCGCGTAGCGACAGAAAACGCGCCCCCGCGCGGAGGCGCAGATCTGCCTAACTTAGCGGTGTAATCTGCTTCCCCGCGCAGATTTTCAATACAAGTTGACCCTACTTCTTCACGCCCCGCGCTCCCGCGCAGAATCTGCGCGCGGGGCGCCTACCCGCGCGTTCCCGCGTCGGCAGTGTGTTGTCATAGGCGTGTTTTCTATATTAATTGAGATTCTTGCATACAATAATAAAATCTGCGGCCACGCGCTACGCGACGGGGCGCGGTGCAGTGTGTTAACCGCCTAAGTGCTACGTCGGGAGATCTTGTACCGCGAAGAAGCTGCAAGAAACTCAGCAAGGGCTTTTGTTTCTCTCTTTACGGAAGGACTCCCATTTATTATGTGTTTACATTACAAAGTTTTAAAACAGTTATCATCTCTCATTACAAAAAATATTGATAAATAAATAAAAATATAGCTATTAACAGAACACATTAATGTTTTTTAAATAATCACCGATATGGTAATAGCCTTTGTTCAAAAGTGTATTTTTAAACAAAATTATTCAGTGAATTTGTGTCGAACTTTGTTGTAAAAAGTTTCACCTTATGAACATCGCTCTTTTTTATAAAAGTGTCAAATTATTTCCATACATACATTATTTCCATACATATTGACTACTAATATTTTTATTTCCTTACAAAGTTGTCAAAGAGAATCTCTGATTCATAGGTTGTATGCACGCTTAGTTTTATTAAAATTAAGTCTGTCCAAAACAAACTGCCTCTGTTTTAAAAACTAAAGAGGTATCGTCTGCAAACAATACTGCCTCACAAAAGCTTTTTAAAAAATGAGGGAGGGCGTTAATATATATAATAAATTATATATAACTCTTGAGAGATGACTGCATGAAGTCTAATGTAAGTTTAAGACACCATAATGTCTACTAACGGTCACAAAAAATACTGATAGCATCCTGTTTACCCTCCCAGGCATCAAAAATGTGTCTGAGAAATGCAATCCCGGCGTCGTAGATCTTTCTCTGGTAAAGCCAAATTGATTTTCATGGAAAAATTTGTTAATACAGAAATGAGCTAATAAATTGAATACAGAAAACTTTTTCAAAAGCTTTGCTTAGTACAAGTAATATGGATATTGGTCTAATATTATTGGGGTTGCTTTTGTTCCCATACTTAATAAATGGGATAATGTAACTTAGATTTGGGAAAGTTCCATCATCAATACATTTATTGAAAATAAAAGCTAATTGAGGAGCAATGCAAGTAGCTATTGATTTGATGATGGAATTTGACATGCGTCTAAGATCTTTAGTATTCTTAAAAATTTAGGAATTAAATGTTTTTATATATACCTCACACACCTCACCCGCAAGCGCCTTAATATAGATGTTAGAGTAAGGAAGTGAGTCATTACTAGACAATCAGATAGTTTCTTTTGATATAATTAGCACGACATATTTTTCTCTTGTGCACATTTGTCATTGCACTCACTATTAAGCAAAGGTAACGCCTGTGCCCATGCAGTCAAGTGGGGAAAACTTAATGGACCCATTATGAAAAAAATTAGAGGAAAATATTATCTACTAACTTTTTAGACTTATGTAACTTTCTTAAGTGCATAAAACTTTATAACAATCACTGTCTTATGCGGTAAAAGCTCTTAATAATACTTTCGCAAAGCAACAGTTGCTAATACCCAAGATGCAATTAGACATAAACATAACACTGTCAAGCCCAAAATGTATTAAATATGTATTAAAATCTAATTGGCTTGTCTAGTAAAGAAATGTTGAAACATAGTAAAAAATTACTAATTCATATTATATTCTTTCGTCACAGATAACATATCAAGCACAGCATAATAAATCTTTCGCTAACAGACCTTTCCTTCATAATTAAGCAAGTTCAAGTAAAACTACATAGAAATATAATTTGTAGAGGCATAAGGTCAGTTCACTGTTGGAAAGAAGGCTTCTATAAATAGGGCATAATGCTATAATCTCCATTCTTGGCAACAGAGTTGGAGTGTTTTATTGTAAATAAAAGACTATAACTTGAAAAATGCTACTGCCCATTTTATGATCTACAAGAGGTGTATATTGATTACCTCCATTATCATTAGCCTCCTGCAAAAATGCCCTTCAATATAATGGATTGATGCAAACCTGCTCTGCTGGACAACACATGAATATATATTTATTTATTATAAGTATTATTTGTTAGAAATGTTATATTATCATAAATTATTATATATGAATGATATAAAAATGATAAAATGAAATTAGGTAAGTTATATATAGAAAATAATGATTCAATAAGAATTTTTTTAACAATTAGGAACACTTCTATAATATCATTGTACATATTACAGCATATAAGTATACAGTTAACTGCTTTAATAATTAGCTGTGATAATTTTACTTAACCCTACACTATATTTACTTCCATAATAATTGATTTACATAAATAATCAAATGATATGATTCTCACCGCCAGCATGATCAGCATTTACATCGGGATTATCCAACAGTTGATAATCAGCATTGCCATCTAGACCTTCAGCTATTGTGTGCCAGGCCTCTTTAGAGTGACTGTTATTGCTAGTCTGGTGGATGTTGTCTACTTCGCTGTCTCCAATGATACCCTCTTGCTTCACCTTGATTTTCTTTTCATCATTGTCTTGATGTGCCTTCCGCTTCCTTTTGACTGGTGTAAAAAGTCGAACAGGTCCCATTGCTGAAATAATATATTTTTATGTGGTATAACTGTTGTTTCCTACAATGTAAAGTTCAAAATTACATGTATCTAAGCATAAATAAATGATACTAGTGGAATGGCTGTGCAGTCTTATGGAAACCTTATCTTTTTATTACAATTGATCTTTATCTGTTAGTCTTAGCAAATAAAGTGCTAGTAAGAGTAACTTAACACACACCTGACTGATCATCACAGCAAGCCCCACAAGTACAACTCGTAGCATGTGGAGTCAAAATACCTTCATCAATCAAAGCCTGAATACTTCTACCACCAAATCTTATAGATCTCTTCCAGTCCTTACTAGAAGCTCTCCCGCATAAAGCTTCAAACTCACTGGGAGTGCACCACTCTGAGCCATACTTGATGCATCTACCACGACCTCCAGAACCAAACCTTTGCTTGTGCAGCTCAGCTGATATGTTTTTACAGCGTACAGGCAGAATGGGCATATTAGCAGTCTCAGCCCACGATCGAGCGGTGGCAGCACGCTGAACAGCCGGCGCAGACTGAAGGCCCGCATCCTCATGCGTTGACCGAGAAGGCGACGGCGGATTTTGTATCACGACATGGGTTGGTTTTATATCCTCACTTACAGGGCCACCAGAAATAAAACCATTATCTACACACAACATAGGCTTAAAATGAGGAAGCTGATCCGAGGTAATGACGTTGAACGTAGTCCCAGTGATAAGGGTGCCAACGGGTAATGACACCGGTACGGTGATCACCCCATCAGAGTCGCTAGATAATCTCGCGGTCTTGATCCCTCTCGCCAAAACTTGCCCGCCATCAGATCGGTCGGATTCGTGCTCGGCCGCCGCCGCCAGTGGGTCGGCTTCGGATACTTCGGTAATGTCCGGCATCACGACGTTGTCCGAGTTTCTATTCTCTGCCATAGCTTCCTTAATGCCTATCTGAAGAACCCGTTCAAGGTTCACACGTTTTGAAAAACTACATTAACATTAAATAAATTCACTTTTTCTGCAAAACGGGGGAAGCAACAGCCGCGTCCGCCATAATTAAATCGACAGTCGAAAAATGAAAACATTTTTTACGCTGAGGTTATAGCGGCAAATTCAAATTTTATTCTGTAAATGCACTCTTATATAAACAGATTTCAGTTCTTTTTAATCTTTACATTTTACAATTATTGGTAGCGTAGCGACTACTGCATTATATACCTACTCGTTATATATTTTGCTTTTATTGAGATTTTAATTCATCGGTTTTTTTTTTGTTCGGTTTTCCCACAAGGTAAGGCCAAGAATATAAAGCCCATAGAGCTTAGTTTTAATATTTCTTTTCTCAATTAAACGATGAATGGAATTGAGAGCAAACTTACGAATGATATGTGGTGATCAATGGATGGCAAATGAATAATGAAATAACTTTTACTATAGGTTTCAGTAAATATGGCGATATACTGAAATCTCATTGGACGGTAGGAAAATAATATTCGGTATAGAGGTAATCCACCTTAAATTATTTTCATAACAGCAAATTCCGTGTAATAAGCACAAATCAACTTTTGAATGAATTTTAGGCTGATAAGATCAATATTATCCATAATTATTTTAAATGACAAATAAGAACCATTGGTGCTCCTTTAAAGCGGGTTAATTTTTACATGAGTACTTAGCTTTGAGATATGTTCCAAATGACAATGTTATATCTGTTCCATTTAATAATGATTTAAATTAACAAGTAAGACAATAAAGCAACCTTCTTGCCATGTATTGAGTAATGAAGAGTTATAAGCAGAGCTCGGAATTAGTAGTTATTTATGTACTTGCATCAAAATGTTGATATTAATATGGATCTTCCTGGAATTTCTAATGGACAATCCTGTGTGGTCAGTAATATTACAAATACATTATAATAAAAACCTCAGTGATAGATAAGACAAATAAAACATAAAGAGTTAACATACAATTTTATTAGAATTACATTAACCCCTTTTAGCGCCGTCGCGCTTCTCTCGCTAGATCTGAGTAATGCCAGCGTCGCCATAGCGCTCCTTTTAACAGTTCATTTTTGTCGCGCGCTCGCATTATAACACATGTGTATATATAGCATTATTGGCATCGTTCATATAACTCTTGTTCATATAATTTATCTAAAAAATGCTCTTTTTTTACTGGCTATTTAATTTATATTGGTAAAATATGTATGACACTAAAAGCGTTAATTCACAATACAAATTTATTAAGAGTCTTTAGCAAATTTTCATATTTATACTTCGCCTTTTTTTATAAATACAAGCAAATACTTTTGCTTCTAGCCTACTCTTGAGATTTTGTTTATTCTAACGGCTATCAGAATCATTTTCCTTGTCCGATTTACTATCACTAAGATTTGAAGTAGGTATTCACTTTCGACATTACTGTATAACTTTTATGAGAATTGAAGTAAACTCGGCGTCAAAAAAATCGCACCTTATAAAAATCTTATTCAAAAATTCCTAAACCTTATATAGAGGATAGTGTTAGGTATCATTAGAAAGGTAACAAAAAGGAGCATCAAACAACAATTAAGTGCAATCTTTTTTTTAATTAAAATTATACAAAAAGCATAAAAATTTGAAAAATAATAAAAAATCTTAATTAAGTCCTAATTAATAATCGATAATTTACAAAAAAAATGTACAAAAAGTGTCTTAAAATTAACTCAAAATCTAGTGTTACCCCCCCTTGCCCTGATGACGGCTTCCATACGGTCCCTCATAGACCTCACCAACTTCAGGAGCTCTTCTTGAGGGATAAGACCCCATTCTTCAATCACCGCGGTTTGGAGTTCCTCTAGAGTCGAAGGAGCCGGATCCCGAGATCGAACCTTACGTTTAAGATGGTCCCAGAGGTGCTCTATCGGATTCAGATCAGGACTTCTCGCTGGCCACTGCATCACAGGAATTTGGGACCTCCGCAGGAAGTCGTTCACGATGGCTGCAGTGTGTGCGCGAGCGTTGTCGTGCATTAATGTGAACCCCTCGCCAAAAGATTCGGCAAAAGGGACCACATGCACATCCAGGATCTCTGTGATATAGCGGCGCGCAGTCAGCGACCCTTGTCCGCGAGCACCTCCGGTCCGGGAGACGCAGACCAGGTCGGTTTTGCCGGCAGCCGACATACCGCCCCAGAACATGCAGGATCCGCCTCCATATTCCACCGTCTCCTGGATGCAGGCTTGAGCGAAACGTTCACCCTGCCTCCGGTATACTCTTCTTCGTCGGTCGTTGCAGAAAAGACACACTCGTGTCTCGTCTGAGAAGAGAACAGCTCCCCACTGCTCAATGGTCCAATCGACGTGGTCGCGAGCAAACTGCAAGCGGGCTCGTCGGTGCGCTGCAGTCAATTTTGGACCTGTAGCAGCTCTGCGGGCTGCTATGTTCTTCTCCTTCAGTCTTCTTCTAACCGTGGATACACTCACGGTGCGTCTGCGAACTGCCTGGAGCTCCTGTTGCAGCTGAACAGCGTTTGAGAAGCGATTTCTCAAAGAGTACGACACAACGAACCGGTCGTCTCTTTCCGAAGTGCAGCGACGTCTACCGGACCCATGTCGCCGGATATAGCCACCGGTCTCTAAAAAGCGCTGGTAGACTCTACGAACCGAAAAACGGCTCAGATTCAGTTGCCGGGCGACATCACACTGCCGCACCCCTGCTTGCAGTAGTGCAACCACTTGAGCGGCCTCATCAGCTGTAGTGTCCATTTTCCAGATGTTCTTTCTTCAGTAAAATCAGTGCGTGTGTCCCCTTCAACGGTTTAATAGCGAATGACCCACATTGAACCCGTGTTGACCTCTTTATACCCACAAAGTTAGCGCAACTCGCGACTCTCCCGAGCAGCAAAATTTCCTTAGAATTTTTGTGACCCTTTATTTGTTGCTTTAGGTTTTATTTGATAATGAAAAATAATGTTTTTTTATTAAGTTAATTAAGTAACCTTTTAAATAAAATTATAATTAATACGACTGCATGTGCATATCCAGAGTTAATGCCATTTGAACGTGATTTTCTTAGAGGTGCGATTTTTTTGACGCCGAGTGTATATAACCATTAGCTTTTCAATACTTTCTGGCTTTAATGAATTAATCTCGCTGCATTAAAATTTCAAATGGTTCCATTATAGATAGATCGGGTTTCTGAAGTGCTGTCAAAGCTGATGGTGTAATTGCAAAATTTTCCTACACAGTCCAGTTACTCACCACATATCACGACTAGTGACGAAATAAACTCCATTTCCATACAACGAATCCAGGCAAGCAATATAGAAAGTCCGAATTGAAATGAATTTTCATTTTCTGGCCTAGCAGACACTTTAGTCATATTATTTATTTGCCATGGAGTAGCTCCACAAATTGTACATGTGGAATCAGAAGGTGTATTCTTTAATACTTGAGCCACTTTGCCATCTATCATTTTTAGAAAGAGTTCAGGCTTCACGTTCGCTCCTTCATCTTTTTAACAATCGATGATGATCCCAAGGAAAAGATCTGGTTCTTTATTTTATCCACAACTGCTTTAGTTTTTTCAGGAGTTTCTTTACAAAATTCTATTGATTTAGGCCGACAAAAATGTACTGACGAAGGCTCTGGATTTTGCAAGACAATATCGCCTCTTAGCTCATTGATTAATTTGATAGGCACTAAAAATGCAATAAACAAATTTGCATCAGAAACAAATTCAGACAGTCAGACTCCTCTGGAAGTTTTTTTTATAATGACTTTGACCAGATGAGCCATCACATCCCCATTTACTTTATAAAACTAAATGGCTCAATCCATTCTTATATACCTAATCAATAGCCAAAACACTAGCTGCAGAATGGTCCTATAAATATTGAAGATTCAGTATTTGAGCATGGGCATTTGTAATTTCTTATGCTGAAGATGGTGGATAACATCTCAATTTAATTTCTTGTATTTTATGAAATGTCCCACCATTTCATAAAATACAAGAAATTCACGAGTACAAAACAGTTTCGTTCGTTAGTTAAATTCCTTAAATACATATATTGGGCTTTCGTTAAATCTAAATCAATGAAAACAATGTCTCTTGATCCATTAGCATTTTACTCTGGCTTGCGTTATCTATGAGATTCAAATATAGATACTTTCTATCACGATCAGCAAGCCTTAATGTTTACATGAGATTTGCTTCTACTTTTTCTCCTATTGAACGTAATCCCTGAAAAAAAGGCATTGTACATGTGTTCAAAGCCATATTCACTTAGTAAAGCGGTATTTTTTCTTTTTTTTTTGTTGATTCTGATGAGTCCACATAAGCGACACAGGGTCTTTCGCTTCCTCCAGAAGAAGAAGATAGCGTGCAATCAGGTTCTACTTCTTCCGAATCAGGTAAAGTTACCAAATACTCTGAATTAAACGAATTGTCGTACTTTTTTAAAAATGCATCCTTATTCCTCGACGCTTCTGCCCATCGTCTATTAAAGCCAGGAATAAGATTCCTTTGAATATTACTGATGATAAAGCACACGTTGTCTTAAGAAACATGATAGTCTTCTTTTAAAACTGTAGATAAAGATTCAAGTTTTCTTCCTCCCTCAATGTATGAAAGTAATAATACACGCGTAGAACACTTGAAAGTAATAGTAATTTTGAAATTCGGCGAAAATACTGTTTGACTGTTAAGTATTTTCGCCGACAAACAGACGTTTTGTTTTATTACGAATTTTTAATAGCTATATAAAATGAATTTACGATTCATATTATCTGATAAATAAGGGTAGTGTGCATTCTGTTGATTAAAGTTGTATCGCAAAATGAGTGCAAAATATAGATGAAACGCTCTATTATCAATAAATAGCTAATATTAAATTTAAATATAACAAAACTTATCAATAACATAGTTCAACATTAGAAACCACAATTCAGATAGCCATATAGACATTATTATAATAGACAAATACTAGAAAAAAACGACTCGGGTCACAAGTGAATTCTCAGGCGAGAATCGAACCCGCAACCTTTGAAAATCCGGCCCAATGCTCTCCCAATTAAGCTACCGAGCCTTGTAAACACTTGTCGAAATTTTCTAGTACCATTCTAATTTTATGCTGTAGGCATAAAAGCTAGATACGAGTAGCATTGAAAAATGCATAAAATATATAAAAATTATAGATAGAGATGTTCCGTTTCCTGACTTGTATCATACTTTTCGCGATAACTTCAGAAATCGCACGTATACGCAGCTGATTTTTTATATATTTTATTTATGAATATCAACGCTACAAAATAACATCAAACAGCATCGGAAGACGTCGGTAACTGTGAAAGGTCTCTATAAAGTTGGAAAACTTTATTTTTCGCCTCACTAATAGTATTTTTATTTTCATTGAAAATTTATCATAAAACCTACGATATTATAATTGCTTTTAAAACTCCATCAATTTCTTGGTAAATGGCTCTCTCTTCAGTGGCGTAGCATAGGTCACTAGCACCCGGTGCGGATTCCAAATTTGCCGCCCTCTTATTTTTGCAATCCATTATAAAAAAATTGAGGCATGGTAAAAAGAGTACTTTTATTGAATAACACTAACCTGAAAAGTGAAATCAACATTTTTTGACATAGAGTAGAAGGTAGACTATCACAATATCACTTAGAATAATTACTTTATGTTATTCCATTGTCTTCTATTACTATGTAATAAGTACAATGGATTCTCCAGCTGCCGCCCACCAAAACCAAAAGACTCGTTCCGGGTATCTAACTTTTTAAGCAGTAGTGTTTGACACGAAACACCGTTTTTTTTAAAAAATGTAAATCTTTTTACTCGCTAACTTTGTGAATATATCCGATGAAACGGTCATCGGTAATCGTTAAATCATTATTTTCTGTAAGCAAAAAATGCTGTCGATTGCCTCCAAGGTGTAATTCGTGTTGCAACAATGTACGCGTAACGCGTATCTTTGCTGTTTTTCTACCAGAAGCTTTAGCTACGGTGAAGTACAAAGAATGCGTAAGGAGACATATTTATTTAAAATAACATTGAAACTTGAAACGAAATAAGTTTCCTAAATAATAGTTATTGAGAAACCTTGCGCTTGCATCACCCATGCATAGAACCTGCATAGGTACCTGGGTATTTGGTAACAACAACAAAAAAATGACGAAAAATAAACTGAAAGAAATTAACTTTTTTTTATATTTTAATTTTTTTTTCTCTATCTGCCACCTCCGCAGCGCCGCCCCCGGCAAAGTGCCGCCCGGTGCGGACCGCACCCTCCGCCCCCCCCCATGCTACGCCACTGTCTCTCTTTTGATTTAGCCAATGTCTAGTTCAGGGAGGGATTGAAGTATTGTTTGTGCTTGTGCGGTAGACAACTCTGCTTGGAACGCAAACAGGGTCTGTGCAGTGTACAAGATAATGGTTACTAAAAGAGCCAGGTAGACAATATATGTAACTTTATATTGGTTTTATAAGATGGAAATACAAATGGGTCTGTTGAGGTACCTGAAATAATTGAAAAGCATTTTGTTAGTGCACAATTAGACTACAATTTAATTTTGTTAGTATTAATATACGCACACAGGACATTCACAAAATCTGAGTATACCAATGGTAGGATGCTTTTGAAATTTGTAGGGAGGGGGAGGGACGTGGGGAGTAGGGAGTACAAAGAAGGGGAATTTTTAGGGCAGTTAAAAAATATATGTTCTGTAGTACCCTCATCGAGCCCACACTCACATAGGGAATTGTCCTTCACCCTAATTTTGGCTAGAAAAACTGGAGTGCATACATGTCCTAATCTGAGTCTACAGATAGCGGAGGTTACTCTCTTATTGAGACTGCGAATTTTAAAGAACCACGGTATCCGGGGAATTTCTGTTTGGATGCTAGCATAATGACAGCCTTTTGTGGTGGAGCTCTTTTTCCAATGTTTAGACCACTCAGAGGTTAAATGTTTTTTGGCCAAAGATGATAGGTCATTTGGGTATATGTTACCGTGAGATTGAGAGCCACTCACTGTGGCCTGCTTAGCGCATGAGTCTGCAGACTCGTTGCCATGGATTCCCACATGTCCGGGTATCCAGCACAGCACAATGCGTAATCCCTGTTTTTGGCACTCAAAGAGGAGAGTTTTAATTTTCAATACGTACTGGAATTTGAATTTACAACGGAACTGGTTACTTAATATTGCTTGTAGACAACTCCTTGAGTCCGAAAATATTAATACCTTGTTGAGGTTGTGCGAATGAACAAACTTAAGAGTTTCCAAAATGGCAATAGCTTCACCGGAAAAGACTGATGAATATGACGAGCATTTAAAGTTTAAAATAAGATTATACCTGGGAATCCACGCCGCTGCCCCAACGTATCCGCCTTCCGATAATTTCGACGCATCCGTGTAAATAGGCATCCAATCAGACCATTTATTTGCCATTATAGCACTTAGTTCGTTTTGCGCTCCTATGCTATGTTTTTCAATGCCTAGATCGAGAATGATTTCTGGTTGGTGAATTAATGCCTGATACGGAGTTTCAAAAAGAGGATTAAGTCTACACTGATAGATGGGACAAGGCAGCTGTATGAGTTTTTTGTAACTTATTAATAAACAAGGTAGTTTTTTAAAACTCCATACTATTGGCTTTTAAAAAATGTATAATACTTAATAAGTATACCCACAAAATTTTTCAAGAAATTATTTTAAAATTTTAAAGCGCACATATCTGTAATAGACATTCTTAAGAATTACACTTTTTGATAATTAAAAAAAATGTATTGCTAATGAAATTCATGCAAAATTACCACATTATATTAAAGTTCCACTCCTATACTGAATAATAAATTTTTGAAAGTGCGTCAGTAATGACATTAATAAAAACTATTTTTGATATGCCATTGTTCTACCATTTTCCATAGTGCGCCGCCGACCTAGTAGTGGCAACTGTTGGATATTTTGACGTTAACAGGTGCATGGTTAACACTATCCCACCACACCTTATAAGTAGTGCAGTAAAAACAAAGCTTTGCTTTTCTTAGCTTAGAAATATACCCAAAAGTTATAAAAATAAGGTAGATGTACCATATTACGTAAGTGTACGAAATTCCGTAAGTTTTCGGTTTAGGCCTAAAAATAAGAAAACTTCTAATTGTATCAAAAAGTTCTAAAATTATCTATTAAGTATGTACAATAGAGCGTCAATTACACACGTTAAAAAGAACTGTAACCATCGTCGGCTCAGTTGCCACGTCTCCCTCGGTCAGTCTGCGCCAAACCGCTATAAAGGTAATGTGTGTGTTGCGTACGCGTAAGCTAGCGCGCGGATTTTCATAAGGATATTGCGAGTGATATGTAAGTATTTTCATAACTAAGTAATGTAATTATTTTTAAGGGTTTTATAACAAACTTATTGATTACCGTTTCAAGTTACTTCATTTAGTTTTTAGCGAGTTAATTGAAATTTTCTGATTGCCGGAATTACCTACACCAAAAACCAACCGTGTCCATTATTACGTAACAATTACGGAATAGAGGAAAGGAAGGTGATTTTGTTTTTTGTAATTTGTCAGGAACGAGATGAGATAAGTAAACAAAAAAAGCTGTTACAGGTCTAATATATAACATAGGTTCTTTGAATCAAATTACGTATTACGATTTTATTTCTCTATGTTATGAAATACGTGTGTAAAGAGAAAACATTTTTTTACTTTAAACAGATTCGTCACAAATAACATCGGTACAAAATCATTAATTTGTTTAATTTAATTGTATCTTCCAGTATATTTTTTGGTACCTATTACTAGTATGATGGCATTCCTATACAATTCAAGTCATTTTATGTTGTTAAGAAGAGTTACTCGTTAGAAATTTATGTTAATCTGACTACCGCAATAACCTTCACTGTTTTTGGCTATGTCTCTCATTACGTTAGATATAGAAGTACCTGAGTGAGCTACTGCATTTTAATTTTTTTACAGGTCGAAATGTCAAACAAAAAGTACTCCAACGAGGACCTTGCCAAAGCTTTAGAGGATATAAAAAATGGATCCATGACCATATATCGTGCATTTAAGATATATAACATACCCAACCAGACCTTGCATGACAAAATTAATAAAAAATACAAAAAACACGAGTCAGCAGGAGCTCCAACAGTCCTGTCATCGACAGAAGAAGGTTTGTTGGTAAAATGGGTACTGCATATGGCCGAAATTGGATTTCCAGTAACGAAAGATCAACTGCTACACTCGGTAGCTAAATTACTGATAGGATTGTAGCGACAAAATCCATTCAAGGACGGAGTCCCTGGCAGACATTGGTACGAGGCCTTTCTGAAAAGAAACCCAATGATAAGAAAGAGAGTATGTCAAGCATTGACTACTGCCCGTGTAAACGCTACTGAAGAAAAAATAAGGGGCTGGTTTCAACGAGTCCTAAAATATTTCGAAGACAACAATCTCATGGCTGTGTTGGAAGACCCCGCACGCGTGTTCAACTGCGATGAGTCTGCCTTTTTTTTTGTGTCCGAAAGGTCAACCAGTCCTTGCCAGAAAGCGAGTGAAAAATGTTCACTGCCGATCTGGTAATGATGATAAAGAAAATCTAACGCTCTGTCTCGGCGCGTCAGCTGACGGGAAACTAATGCCGGTATTAGCATTATTTCCATGTAAAAGGATACCACAAAATATATTGTTGAAATATCCTAAGGATTGGGCCATAGGACGTACTGACTCGGGATGGATGACATCAGAGGCATTTTTGACGAAAGAAAATATTACAAGACCTGTAGCTTTGTTCCTGGATGGACACGTCACTCATCTGTCGCTCCCAGTATGCGAATTTTGTAAAGAAAAAAACATTATAACTACATCTAGTTTTCCTACACTTATAAAATAAAGTTGTTTTATTTAGAACACGTCACATTAAATTTGTTTCATATTTCATGTAATCCTGCAGAAAAACGGCATTTTTCTGCATATGCCGGAATTACCAGCACCCATTTACGGAATTACCTGGAGAGTCAAATTTTATACCGTAATAACGGACATTTACTAGGTCCAGAAAAATTACGATTACTTTTATAAAATAGTTTAAATACAGTAGTGTTACATAACAATCTCTTCTCTGAAAACCTCTTTTTACGACTAAACTAACTTCAATTCGCTGATTTTTCCTGCTTTACTGGAAATTGCTAGGAAAGACAAGAATGCCTTAGTACTCCGGAATTACGTACATTTACCTTAATCTTGAAACTAGATTATTCCCTAAAAAAGGAATTGACGTTATTGTGAACAGGGTATCTGTTAATGTATCTGTTAACAAATAAATGATTTGATTAATTGATATCTTATTTTAGAGGTCAGTAGGGGCGGCAAAAATTTCATAGCTTTGGGGCGGCAAATGGGATCCCATCTGAGGGCTCGGAGGCGTGGTTGTTTTTTACACACGTATTTTATATCTTATAAAACAAAATCAAAAAATCGACACAATGAAAAAAACACATTGACACTCTGATGCTCTTATCACTTAGTGCCGATTTCACCATTTGCAATAGAAACCGAGTTTAAGAAAACGCGTTTAAGATTAATCGAGATTAGAAGATAATTTAAATCTTAGTTTACGTCGCACCGATTTCACCGGCCATAATTAATCTCGTTTCCATAATCGCAGTTTTAACTCAGTGTTTCCAACTCTGAAAAATATTTAACTTTGACATAGAATGAATGAATGAATGACATATCGAATTGTGTTTGAAGTGTTGCAATTTAAGAAATTGCTCCTCATGATGTTGGAAAATAAAATATGAGTAATACATTGAAATAACGATAATATTCTTCAATAAAATGGTATAATTGTATTGGGTACTACAAAATCAGAAGATAATTTGATCCCAAAAAATAAAACGATTAATTAATGTAGTTTATTTAAATTGTTTATTTAATAATTAATTTTCACAACATTGTTTTATTATTTTTCCTTATTGTACACAAAAATCCATTAATCTAAATTTCATTTCACAGATATATACAAATATTTTAGTTTTGTAAGTAGAAATTATATTGAACTAGCTGACCCGGCAAACGTTGTTTTACCATAAAAAATTATAGTGGACCCGGTGAACTTCATTTTTTTTTAATTTCTTTTATACAAACCTTGTCCTGATAATAACAAACAACAAAAAATTAATTCTTTAATTTGGTGCAGTCATTCTAAAATTATGCACTTACATACATTTCGGTGACTAATTTTTATTTATATAGATTTATTTTGAAAATGTATCAATTTCAATATCATTTTTGAACAATTACATGAATATAATTATTAGATTGTCAGGTTATATTTCCATTTCGAATTTGATTCAATGAACTATTATTTATCTTGGTAATCTGAAAGTATAAAAAAAAGCAATATTGTAATACACATTTTAAAAGTAGTTGGTTTTAATATCTATATGCTACATGCTTTAAAGAACCTGTCTTGTTGGTCTATTGATTTCAATGTATTGAATGTACTGCACTGAAACCATGAGTTAACAAACAAATCAGAAAATATCTCCAGATAAGTAGTTGTGTTAGTTTCCATTTGCAGATTTACATAAAACAATAAAATTTGTCGTCAACTTACTGAGCAAAATAGTTATTTATAAATTCATAGCGCCTTCTATGACTGGGGTTGGTTCTTTGTGCTCTTCCTGTGTCCATGTTTCCATTATTAATATTGCCTTGTGCTAATATAGTATCCCAAGAAGCTAGATTGATCACTTGGTTATCATTAGGTGGCATAGATTCACCTCCTCTTCTAGCAATATTATGTAATACAGCTGTGGCAATGATTATTGGAAATGAATTTTGTACTGAAACCCCTAAACCAATAGCCATGGCAGGGAAACGTCTTTTCCAGACTCCAAACAATCTTTCTACACAATTTCTTGTCCGTATTTGAGATTCATTGTATAAGTTTTCAGCCACAGTATTGCATTGATCTAATGGAGTCATCATATAACTGTTACATGCATAGCCTGCATCTCCAACAAGAACAGCACTTCCATAATGACCTTGTTCAAACATTGCTCTTCTATAACAGTTATTAAAAATATATGAGTCATGTGTCCCCCCTGGCCAACGAGCAACAATATCAGTAAATTCCAATTTTGAATCTTCAATCTTCAACGTTTTCTTGAGATCAGGTGACTCCCAGTCTTTTAAATCGTTAAAGCTGTTAAGCTTTTAACTGCTGAGCGTTTTACGTCAAAATACTTCGTTAAAAGGCTAGTATTATGACCAAAGGTTGGGGACTAAAAGACTGACTCAGTCGTAAAGCGTCAAAAATAGGGCGAGTCTTTATTAAAAGCCTTAAAAGACTGAGTCTTTTTCTTCACTACGCATGACACGGCGAAGCAAAGCCGAGGTCCGAACCCTTAGAGGCGCCCTATAGCACCCTGTGCACACTTTCCGGCTAGAGCGCTTTAGTGAATCTATGTTGGTTCGGAGACTCCCTCGTGTGAGATGCCGTCCCTCTACAAAACCACTATGGTGGCTCGCCACTCTGCTTGAGGTTCCTTTAAGGATCTCGCCATCTCAAAACCCAGTATTGTTATTGCGTTCATCTGCGACCAATAACAATCACACATTAAAAAAAAACAAATCGTAACGGATATTTTTCAGTTTATGGTAAATGATCAGCTTGCTCTTCTGAAATGTCTACCCTGTTTTTAAGCCGGTATAACATTTTAAGCAAATTGAGCCACCCACTTTCATTAGCACTCATTGTTAGAAACATCGTAGGCTTACCCAGTTGCCTTATCTTTGCAAACAGGTCTATTTTTCACTGAGCCAAGTACCAGTACCAAAACGCTTAATTTGTATCAATGCAGTCATTAATGTATTCAGTGGATTCAATTTGCGCCCAAGTGATTTTTGTATCTTGCCCGATATGTTTGAACGATATTGTCAAAGTATCTATTACTCCCTGTCGCATAATTTCATTGCCATGTATAATAATTGTTGACTGCGACCACCTCGACCTGTCCTTCTCAATCTCAGAGTAAACAGGACTGGAGTAGCCTTTGCCTAACATTACCCCTCTGCCAAATGCACAAGCATCGGATGCCTGTGCGTTATATAAAACTAGTTGAGCCGCCATTTTAAAACCACAATAATCAGAACGTCTTACCGTGCAGAGCTCCCACGAAAATGCCTGCCTGTGCTGTTTTCTACTGTAAAAAAAAAATCGAAAATATCTAGTATGCAAAAAGATGGTGTCACCTTTCATTTGTAAGCATAATTTTTAGGTTTTTATTTTTAGGTATTATTATTTAATTCATAATTTCATGTTTTAGCAGACTACAATTTCAAATTTCGCGCTCAAAGTTCGTTTGATGACGTCACGGCTGCACTCCCCACGAGACTACCTAGGGTTGACCATTATCGCATTTCAATTAATTAAGACAAAAATTAGAAAAAGTTTGTTGGTAATAAATAACTGTAATTTTGTATTAATTAATTACCAATTATAATTTCGTTTTAACAATGTACGTTGCGTGTTTATATTTAGTTTAGTATTAAGTACATACCTACACTTTTGCGGCTGCTTGAAGCCTATTCTTTGCCACACAACATGGAAATATAAAATAATAAATAAAATAATTAATTAAAATAATAATCAAACTATTTGCCCTTCATAAAAAAGCACGGTTAAAAGGGTACCATCGCCTAACCAGCACACCCGATCATTTCTGAGAAACCAAAATATTTTTTCGAGTCACAGGACAAATTGTTTTTATGTTGTAATCAGCAACCCTTATTAATTTGTACAATATTAATTTGCACAATAGTAATGTCAACTTCATCGATATTGTGATTTTACGAGTGAGTAATGAATGAATGAATGCAAGTAACATACCTAAATTGAAAATATGTATTTTTAATTTAAATCTATATGTCGCAGGGAAAGTGTATAATTCGGCAGTTTACATTCGGCGTCATCAGTTTAAAAAACACATACCCTATTCTTAGTTCTTTTTCTTAACAATAATAAAACACAGCTTAGATAAATTACAGTTTTTTTCAGTAATTATTACCAGGTATTAATGATGATTTCAAATAAGAATAAAGTATGTGATTTTGAACTGATGACGCCGTATGTTAAGTGCGGAATTATACTATTTACCTGCGATATTATACATACGAGAATAAAACTGTAAAGATATAGAATAAAACAGGTCAAGTCCACCTTAAACCAAATGGGTAGTAATGAGAGTAGAGGAAGCGAAATCAATAATTTTTGAACATTTTGTCTGTCTGTATGTATGTTTGAGCACGCATCACGCAAAAACTACGCGACGGATTTTGATGACATTTTAGTATGGTAATAGCTAAATGTCATCCTCAACATTTAAGTTAAGTTTTTTTATTAATATTGTAGCATTGGCTAGTGGCTTGTCCAACTGCAATACTTCAAGATACTAGGAGTAAGGTATATGGTGCCAAAAGTCATTTGTACATAAATGAAAGCTATTGGAAGATAGTATTGCAGTATTAAAATTAGAAATGATCGGTATGTGTAGTTCAGGCAAATATACTCTGCCCCTAGGCGGTATACCAATTGTTGGTATTTATACTTTAAGTTTTGACATGCCCGGAAACATCTAATTGTTCATATTCAGTTTTCCTAAACAAAACACCATACGAAAAAAAATGGATTCATGCTTGTAATAGGTAATATTTATTAAACATGGTCAATATGTTTTTTTTAATTTATTTGTAAAACCACAAACATGTTTGCAATTTTACTTATTATAATAACTAGATATTTTACATTTTATTAATTATTGTAAACTCAACCTTGATGGTTACACATTATAGTTTCAACATTGTAGTAACAAGAAGCGAGACATCAAAAATATTTATAACTATGACGAAAGTTGACACAGTTTAAGGGAACCAGAGTTAAACTACATTGCAATAAAAATTACATGGGTAGGTAAATGAGGCTTTTCTACACAGGAAACTCCTTTCCCCATTAGAGTTAAACACTATGAAATGTATACTAACAAGTATGTTTGCAGTACAAGTGGGGCAAGTATGTGCATGAATGTGTGTGTATATGTATAACAGTGTGTTTTAGTCATATTAACGAGTATAGAAGGAAAATCTCTACAATTTGTTTATTGTTAGTGCAATAACTATTGAATCTAGTAAGGTCTTCTTGAAGCAAATAATGATCATCAGACTGATCGATTTTCCAATATATTTTGTGATCATCAGCGTATAGTAAAAATTGACTATGTTTAAAGCATTTATCGACATCATAACAAACAATAGAGGTCCTAATATAGAACCTTGTGGAACACCGGAAGTAACATTTACGACCCCTGATTCTGAACCTTTAATAACGAGTTTTTGTGTTCTATTGGAAATGTACGCCTTAAACCACCGCAAAGATTTACACGAATACCATTAAAGGCAATATTTTCTAATAATATTTTATGAATGTTAATTATATATGCAACTTACGCTTTATTTTTTTTATAAAAAAAATTGTATCACTATAAATCGTGAAATATAACTAATACATATGTACTGACACACCGCGGAGAATACCAACAGAGCAGATGTAACACCCCTATATATATTTATGTATTTATTAATACGTTTTTTACACATACTGCAAAGCGCGGCGGCGCATTCAATCCATCTAATACAGCCGTTGCCCTCTCTCCGCCACTGCCAGCCTTTCTCTCCCTCCGCCGCTGCCATCAGGTTTCATCCGGCTTATCCGGCTACGGTTCGAGTTGGACACTCATTACCGGGCTTGTTCTCATAGGGTTTGCCCTATGGTGTTTGGGTGCCGCCTTTCGGCGGCCGTTGGTACGACTTGGCTTGAACTGTGTCTGATTTGTACTGACTTGCTATTAGCGGCCGAAGTTAATACAGCAGCCAATAGTTGCCAACATCACGGGGCAGCAGGATTTCATGATGCTGGTGCTTCTGTTTCGTTTTAATCCAGTATACGGGCCTTCGCACGGTGGTTGTAAAGGTTTTCGTACTGTATCCACTCGTAGAAACACGGAGCCACAGTTAAATAAGTCGGTATGCACGAACATATTTCGATTGTTGCTATGCGGTAGGTATGTCGGCATAAGTGCAGTTATTGATATGTCAACTTCGTTGTGCTGGTGTCGGTGTCTGTACCGATTGTAGTACGAAGTCCCGTAAGTACAATCGGCAGGTCATCTAACCATTGTAGTCAAGACATCAGTGCAGCCTTTAGATATTGATGCCAGTGTTTGACGATGCCATTGTTCTGCGGATGGTAGGCGGTCGTTCTTTTCTCCGCGCTCAATAGGTATGTAAGCGCACAAAATAGATGACGTTCAAATTGGCGGCTTTGATCAGCTGTTATTGTTTTGGGGCAACCGATTCTCGATATCCATGATTAGTACTTAGACGTTGTTGGTGACGATTTCATTCGTTATATCTTTCATAGGTATAGCTTCGGGCCAGCGTGTGGTGCGATCAATCATCGCAAGTTTTTTTTTTTATTTATTAACAATCAAGACTTGGTATATAATTTTTTTTTTTGCGTTAACAACTGTAGAAGTCAGAGACTGTGTTACAGTTATTAGCGCCGACCTCATTAAGGACAAGCAACATGATTATAAATACACTGTCGTGCTTACAATAAAACTTATTTAACTAGACAATATTAAAAGTTATATTAATATGCGTGCGTGAGTGCGTGCGTGCGTTTGTGTATGTGTGTGTGTGTGTATGCGCGCGCGCGCGCGCGTGTGTGTGTGTGTCTGTGTGTGCGAGATCATTTGCTTTAAACTAAACGTAAGAGTACAATTATTTAATCAAAGATTCTGTAGTATCATAATCAAGCGCAAGAAGCTATTCTTAGCTTTATGTACTTATTACTTATTTAGATACCTATCGTAGAATATTTAATTCCCTGATACTAATTTCAATGCAATCTATATAGGCCAGTCATCCTGGCATTTTTCATGCTTTTTTTTCCGGTAGCTGATTTTTCACGATTCTTATGTATTTTTCGCTGATTACGATGGTGAGGTACAAATCTGTCCAAACTCTGTGCTAAAAAAGTTATGGACACTTTATGGACACAAAACTAGCGAAAAATGAGTTTTTGGGAAATAACTCGAAAAATAAGCCTTTATCGAAAAAAACACAAGAGTAAAAAAATGTTTTAAATTAATTTCCCATCGACGTGGGCCAATAACGATTAATTTCAGGTACTGGGCCCAGAGATATGGCCCATTTCGTGCGTTTATGGCGGTTTTGGAAAATCACGTTTATCTGGCGCATTTTTTCTTCTTTCAATGCACACTATCAACTAAAAGGTAGTGTTTTATACGTACTTTGGTCACACTAGTAATTTTTTTCCTAACCTCAAATTTCGCGCCAAATTCGGCCATTTACAAAAATCCGTAAAATGTCGATTTTGAGCATAAAAATTGAGCTATCCAAAAAATTAAAAATTTTGTCCATTGGTATTCATGCCTACCACCTACTTTCCAAAATTTGATCATTTTGGACTGCTACAAAATTTTTAAGACGCATTTTAAATTTTGGGCCCAATCCAAATCAAGTAATTTTTGAGGTTAGGAAAGTCTGAGTGGGCCCAAATTACAGATATCGTTGTAATGCTCAAACATAAAGGATTTTACCTAAGGATATTTTTTTATCTGTACAGGCACTCAACAAAACTCGAAAAATGTGTTTTGGGCCCTACAGGGTCCATTTTGGCCCTTATCGAGAAAAATCCTTCGCGACATGGTAGAAGACCCTTTCTGA
The DNA here is from genome assembly GCA_927399485.1 of Calamotropha paludella. Classification (NCBI taxonomy): domain Eukaryota; kingdom Metazoa; phylum Arthropoda; class Insecta; order Lepidoptera; family Crambidae; genus Calamotropha; species Calamotropha paludella. The sequence continues at coordinate 21,325,377 of OV656803.1, read as the reverse complement.
AGAATAGCTGGGATTGAACCTTCAAACTCCCATAGGTCTTTTGGCCAAACTTATCGACTAATTACCAAAAAAATATTTTCCGCGATTTCTCATTTATTCTTGTACAAGGGTACAGAAAGTTTTTATTTTTAGTTTCAAATTGGGCCTAAAAATTATTATATATTAAAAAAATACATATAAAAATACGTGTATTCTGAATACCGTTGTGTCAATTATGTGTCCAATTTGCAGGTGTCAAATTCAAAATGGTATCGACCAAAGAGTATAGTTATCTAGGGACTATAGACTTCTTAATATTAATTATATTTATATATATTAAAATTTTTGACGACCGTTTGGTGCAACGGTAGCGATCTTGCCTTTCGCACCGATGGTTATGGGTTCGAATTCCGGTAGGGGCAGATATTTGTATCTGCCCCTACCGGGCACATTAGAATAGCGATTTTGTTTCTTTTTTTATTGTTTCAAGATTAGGTGTAATCAATGTACAATTCCTTGATTTTCCTGGATTTCCTGGATATTAAATATGCGCTGTTTTAATAATTTTGTATTATATAGTCCAGTCATCCTGGCTCAAAAATGGCCATATTTTACTTTTTTTTTCCGGTGGCTGATTTTTCACTATTCTTATGTATTTTTCGACGCTGATTACGATGGTGAGGATTAGGATGGTAGAAAAATTTTAAGACGCATTTTAAATTTAATTAAGTTACATTTAATGTAACTTCTATAAAAAATGTTTCTTACTTCTGAAACGTCAGATTAAGATAGATGTCAGAATTCCACGGAATAAAAAATCAGAGTATAAGTGTTTGTGAACATACAATATATTACTGTTCAGCTCAGAGTAAACAGGACTGGAGTAGCCTTTGCCTAACATTACCCCTCTGCCAAATGCACAAGCATCGGATGCCTGTGCGTTATATAAAACTAGTTGAGCCGCCATTTTAAAACCACAATAATCAGAACGTCTTACCGTGCAGAGCTCCCACGAACACGCCTGCCTGTGCTGTTTTCTACTGTAAGAAATATTTCGAAAAAAATATGGCGTCACCTTTCATTTGTAAGTATAATTTTTAAAATTTGATTATTATTTACTTCATAATTTCATGTTTTAGCAGACTACAATTTCAAATTTCGCGCTCAAAGTTCGTTTGGTGACGTCACGGCCGCACTCCGCACGAGACTACCTAGGGTTGACCATTATCGCATTTCAATTAATTAAGTCAAAAATTAGAAAAAGTTTGTGGGTAATAAATAACTGTAATTTTGTAATAATTAATAACCAATTATAATTTCGTTTTAACAATGTAAAACTTTTGCGGCTGCTTGAAGCCTATTGTTTGCCACACAACATGGAAATATAAAATAATAAATAAAATAATAAATTAAAATATTAATCAAATTATTTGCTTCTTATTCATGCTGGGCGGCGCTCATAAACATTAAGAGTACCTATGCTGTATATACTTACAGCGTCCCTGACTTCATAAAATAAGCACGGGTAAAAGGGTACCATCGCCTACCCAGCACACCCGATCATTTTTGAGAAACTCATACTTCTTTCGAGCCACAGGACAAATTTTTTTTTTGTAATCAGCAGCCCTTATTAATTTGTAAAATATTTATTTGCACATTAGTGATGTGAACTTCATCGATATTGCAATTTTACGAGTGAGTAATTAATGAATGAATGAAAGTAACATACTTAAATTGAAAATATGTATTATGATTTAAATCTTTATGTCGCAGGTAAATTGTATAATTCCGCAGTTTACATACGGCGTCATCAGTTTAAAAAACACGTACCCTATTCTTAGTTCTTTTTCTTGACGGTAATAAAACACAGCTTAGATAAATTACAGTTTGTTTCAGCAACCTTGTGATTTTTAAACTGATGACGCCGTATGTAAAGTGCGGAATTATACAATTTACCTGCGATGAATATACATAGAATAAAACTGTAAAGATAAAGAATAAAACAGGTCAAGTCCACCTTAAACCAAATGGCCTATATGCAGTTAGTAATTAGAGAAGAGGAAGCGAAATCACTAATTTTTGAACATTTTGTCTGTCTGTATGTATATTTGAGCACGCATCACGCAAAAACTACGCGACGGATTTTGATGACATTTTGGTATGGTATTAGCTAAATGTCATTGTCAACATTTAAGTTACCTTTTTTTTAATATTGTAGCATTTATAGCTCCTTTTAAAAACCGGCTTGGCCAACTGCAATACTTCAAGATACTAGGAGTAAAGTATGTGGTGCCAAAAGTCTTCCGTACATAAATGAAAGCTATTGGAAGATAGTATTGCAGTATTGAAATGATCGGTATGTGTTAGTTCAGGCAAATATACTCTGCCCCTAGGCGATATACTTATTGTTGGTATTTTTACTGTAGGCTTTGACATGCCCGAAACATCTAATTTTTAATATTCAGTTTTCCTAAAGAATACAGCATACAAAAAAAATGGGATGACGTTTGTAATAGGGCATAGGGAATAGGGAAAAGAGCATCTTGGGCATTTACAAGAACAAGTACTATATGTTCTGTCCTGTTAGTTTATTATATAACTAGTTATGTTCCAAATAGATATTAACATGTTATATTATAACAGTTTTAGTTTGTAACATTTAAATGTATTAATTTAAGGTTACATAATAAGATGAAAAGGCAAAAATTGATGTAAGCAAATCGCAAAAAATATAAATAATCAATCGGTTTCACAAAATGTTTTAGTAGCTGCGTCTAATGCAAATCTGCCTTGCAGAAACGTATCGCCTTGGCCAGCTGCAACATCAGCTTCTAATGATACTGACTTGACGCCAAAGAAAAAAAAATGGTAAGGTGTATAAATGTGAAAGCTCAAAAATAAAAAAACTTCAGTCAAAAGTTCGTTATCTAAAAAAGAAAGTCGTGTATCCATATACCCACATACGAGAGGAATGGAAAAGACGGCTAAAACTCCCAAAACTATTCCCGTTTCATGAAAGAGGACAGTTTCATATGTTACGGAATGGATCCAAGGTAAAGAGTGGTACAAGGGGAGGAATTTATGCCAAAAGGTACAAACATTACCAAAGCGTGGGCAGGTATGTAACAGTTTTCCAAACGGAAAGATAATGCAAATATTGCCTACGTTCAGAAGAACAGAAATGAACGTCAGAAGGATGAACATATATATTCTTAACGGCAGTCACGCGGCATTCAAGGCCTTAACAATCTATAAAATTAATTCCAAACTAGTACTGAATGCGGTCCATATCACTACATATTAATATCCATATCCATATCACTACAATGTAATGCACTAGGCGGAAAGCGACTACGGATTCTAAGTACGACTCACCTGAAATGGGAGAAATTTATGGACATGCCCTCAGCCAGCATCATAACGCTCATCCAGGACGTATACGTTTTGGATTTAGATGTTTTGCGTATTATTATTGAAAATTACATTTTCAAATTTACAAAACTGCTGTGTTTAATAAATACATAATGCCTACCTATTTTTATTGATTGTGAACTATTTAATAAATATATGTGTATTATACATGTATATTAGATATGTTGATGTGTTCTGAAATAATAAATTTGTTAATCTATTAAGTTTCACTCATTTGATTTCTGATTTCGTAAAAATCTGAAACTTCCCAATATCATAGGAGAAAACTAACTATATTCACTATAGCTTTGTTAAAAATATTGTTTCAGTGTTCCTCCTTTCCATTATGGTTATACGCGAAAGGGTCCACAGTGAATTCTATATATATAATAACACCTATTGTAAATACCGTTTAAATGCAATAAACTATTAAGTTTCAATTTGTATTTTATTGATATAGCCTTCGAAACTGACTGTTGTAGAGTGTAATATGATAATTTAATTTTTAATACATAATGTAGGAATACTAACGCAAAGTTAATACATTCATTTATTGAACGAAACTGATTTATCGATATCGATATTCTCGTGCTATGTCATGTCACTTCTCACACAATGACATTCGTATGTTTGAATAGAACGTTAACACACTATTTTAAGCACGTGTGCGTGAATTTTAAATATGTTTGTCGTATTATGCATGTGTGCGTTTGTAAACACGCAAAATGTTTTTGTTCCTGTGTGCTGGCATTGAGTGTAGTAGTAACCTCACCCCCCGCAAAAAATGGCAGAAAAATATGTACGAGAAATTGACTAATGGCTACTCCAGTCTTGTTTACTCTGAGCTGTTCAGTGATCATCATGAAATTAAGAAAAGAAATTACTCATGAACTGGCAATTATACTTACTTGACACTGCCTAAATGCACAAATCGTGCAAGCCACAAATAAAGAAAAAGAAAAAAAAGAAACAAGAACAATTCAGGATTCCCAACTTAGGAGTTTTCCCCCTAAATTTAGGGGGTACATAAGTGAGATGGGGTTTTTTTAGGGGTGTTTTATGTTTAGGGATATTTTTAGGGTTTTTGTGACCTTTCATAATTTTTTTATATTTCATTTATCGAGAAAAATAAAGATGTCCTACAGTCAGGACAGTCGTAACTAGAATAAATTTATTTATTACCTAGCGACCTCGGACTTAGCGACATCTATTGTACTTATAACCCTACCACAATAGTTGGAATTTTAAATCGAAATGGTTGATTTTGTACAATATTCAACCCATCTCCTTAAATGTTAGGTTTATTCAATGTCAACATGTATGACTTTATAAAATCTGATACGTGAACAGAAAATGAAAGAAAATTGACATAATAAATTTTATTTATTTTATAAATTAAAATTTAACAAAAATTATATTATATAATTTATTTTTAGAGGGGTTTCAAGTAATTGGGGCAATTTTAGGGGTTTTCAATTTAGTTTCAGGGGCAAATATTTTTAAAAGTTGGTAACACTGGAAAAATTTAACTTTGTTTGGAGTTTGGCTCGTTTGTGCTCACCGAAGAGTTTGACCGAGAAAAACTACTTTGATTAATACTAAAACTCGTGCTGCACTACTGAAGATGAAGAGGTAAGTAGTTATTTTATCCGCAGAAAGCTCAAAAAATCAAACACATAATATTAATTCGTTCACATTATCAATATCAATATTAGAAAATAACATTTTTTTTGAGTTAAATAGCAAATGTTTCACTTGTATTTCTCTTTGAAATTAAAAGAGGCTGTTACTTTTGTGATGGAACAAAATTAAAGACATTTTTCAACACATAAATTCAGGTTAAAACGCAACAGGAATCCATTAGATCCACCTTTTCCAAAGTGCAAAAAAGTAGGTATTTAAATATTTTTTATTTTGTTAATGTTTTACATAAACAAAATGGCGTATTAAAAAGCGTTAATACAGAATAAAAGAATATTTAGATTTGAAAGACAATATAGAATTAAATTCATTTAATTGATTGTAAGATTTAATAGTTTTGACATACATGCTTATCATAAAATTGTAAAATAATTAAAATTTACAAGCCTGCCTAGCAGGCTGATCACATGACCTAGACAAGATTTTTACCTTATATTTATTATAATATGAGTTCATGTGAATAAATTATGATTTGAGTAACAACTTGATAGTTAGATATTACTATTGGAACAATACTGCCTGTAGGGTTTAGTTGATTTGATTGAAGTTACAATCGTTACCTACTTATTTAGAAACCAAATAGAATAAATAAAACAATTATTTTTAATGTCAATGTACATTGATTGTACTATATTGCAGTCAAATATGGTAAATCAATTTTCAAGCAATTGCAGGATTAGTATTCATTTGTAGAATAACTACAACATAAATGCAAGGACTGAAAAGTAAAGTATAGTAAATTAAGTGCATACTTGATTGACTCACTATAAGTATTAGTAGTAATATTTACTTACTTTCACACCACTTAGCCCAGCCTAAAATAAGCACTGTAAAGCGTGTGTTATAGGTGCTAGGGCAACAGATATACATAGATATGAAAGATTCAAAGAAATATAGATCACGGAAATATCAATTAATGTAAGGGACAAAATCTCGATAATGAGTTATATACACCATTGGATTCGAAATTTTACGCGCCATCAAATGGTATACTTGTAATGTTCATATCTTGAAAAAAAAAACGATTTTATGTCCCTAACCTTACACATTTTAGGAGATACCCAACAAATTTTGACATATCATGCATTTGTACAACGCATTATTTTAGTTTTAAGGTATGTCTCATAATAAATTGTATATGGCCTTTACCTTAATCATGTTTTTGTTTTTGTAAACCTTACCAGCCTACGTTACTTTATGATTTATTTATTTGGCAGTGACATCCCTTACATTAATATGCCAGCGTCTGAATGTATGGAGAATAGTTTAAAGGAAATCAAACATAACATTAGTTCAGAAGTATCCCTAAATTATAAAATTTCTGACTTAGGTCCTTCTTTAATCACAACGCTACAATCTTCATGTGAGAATTTTAATATTACAATAGACAATAATAGCACTGCCTTGGTTCCTGTAAAACCGTATGACTACGAAATAAACGGGTCTAACACATCAATAATACAATTACCAGAAGAGTTCATAATCCGTCCATACTTTTGAGCTGAACAACATGCAAAATAGCTATGAAACTACAAAAGAGTTATCATCAAATTTGAATCTGTAACCTTCTTTATAGGTTATAAATTCATTACTTATGAAAATATCAAACCCATTAGAAGAGCAATCTCTTGTTGTTGCAACTTCTCATAGAAGATATAACAGCCAATTATGTAACATTTGATGCTTAAGAAAAATCTAGAAACATCGAGTTGGTTACAACTGTTTGTGTATCACCACTTTTTTTATCGTAAAATATTAGATACTCATGAAAAAGTAATGGAGGATAATGCTGAAAAGAAACGAAAATGTCGAGTTGCTTCTAAATTTACGTAATCATGCATGGATTTTGTTTTGGAAGAAGAAAAAATATTATTCAATGACTTTTCTTCAGGAGGTTCTGATATTTGGTCAGAAAAAGACAAATCTGCTAGTTCTGTTGAAACAGTAGGGAAAGTTAGAAAACAAAGAGAACAAAACAGACAAAAAAGTGAAATCTGGGAAAAAACATGAAGAAAAAATAAAATTTAATAAACAATTGAAAGTTCAGGGTTTATCTTATTAAACTATATCTGGAAAACAAAAAGAGGCACACAAATACACAAATCACAGGAATTAATCAATGCAAAGAAGGAAAGTGTGTTAGAAAATGTTACGAAATACAAGATGAGAGAAGACAATTTTAATTATTTTTGGAGTTTAAGTGATAAAAGGAAACGAGATTGGATTGTGCGATGTTTTAGAACGAGATCAGTCAAACGAAAGAAGACTAAATCAACGTTAAACAGAAGATCACTTACTACGAGTTTCATATTAACGAGGGCGAAGACCATCGTCAAGTATATCAACAATTTTTTTTTTATACATCTCAAACTTATTTATTATATACAATTAGCAATGCCAACGAAGGCATATCTTGTCAAGATCGCAGAAAACACAATTCCAGATAAATATAATGAAAACACTATGATTTTTGCATAAAAATATATAGAATCCTTACCCGCACTTTCTTTGCACTATAGTAGAATTAAAATCTACAAAACTGTTTCAAAGGAGACATTTGTTAGGAGTAAAGGAAAAGGTGTTGGGAAAAGATAAGTGAAGAGTAGGTACAGGAAAGGCTAAGGTAAAGAACCAGACTGAGACTGTAAGTACTGCACAAGATCATGTTGATGGTCTACAGAGAGACTGCCAAATCGCATTACAAAGTTCGATGATTTGAAAAAACTTTGTGATAAAGGTATTAAATTTATCACAAGGATTATTTAAGTATTCCATATTAAAATAAAATTAAAGGTACCTTAAATGAGACTTATGAGGAAGGCTCTAGTAGGGAATAAGTTCCTCCACTTAATAATTTTCTATGATTTCAATTCTTGTTGATTGTTGTTATGACGTTTAAAATACTTTTCTTTAGTTATAAGAACAGTATGTTATCAATCAAAAATGTTTTTTCCTGTAATGTGCCATCTTTGTAAACTTTGAGACTGATTATGTTAAACACTGAATTAAAATAAATACTTTTAATGCTTAATTTTTGTTACACATTATGTCTTCACAATAATATTCACAAGTACGGAAAGTAGAATTTTATAGTATTTTGTTAAAATGCAGCAACCAAAATGGACACCTTACTTCAAAATTTACTAATATTTTTTTGTCAATATGACTGTTACACTAATGCAGAGTGTTTTTGTGTTAAATGAAATTAAGGTATAGAACACATTTGCATTTTTATGGAAACTAATTTTTTGAGCTCTTGTTTAAAATTTAAACAACTATAATATAGTTAATAGGTGAACTGAAAAAACGATTAGGTATAGGAAATGACAGTGAAAGTGATAAAATGAAGTCATAGTTCGAAAAAAACGAAAAAAAGCTTTTTTTTTACAATTTAAAATCCTAATTAAGCATATTCTTTACACTTGACCCAACCACTCCACGAAGTCCTGGCAGTTAATTTGATTCCACCTTATATATTCACTGATCCATTTCATTATTTTTTATTTCTCATTTTTGTTTACTTTACTGCTTAGTTTTAACTGCTGAACTAGTTATGAAACATGCCATTTATAATTTTTAACTTACCAAAACTGCTATTTACAACTGCCTCTTTGAATCAGTGCCATTTTTTTTAATGTAAGTCACATGCTATTTCGGAATCCATAAAGATAACCTTTGTTTTGCTTACATAGCATTGTAGAGGCCTCAAACCCAAGCAACTTTGCCATAGTCAACAAGTAAGTCGGATAAAAAGTGAAAAAAATATAATAAATTATCATAAATAAAATTTGTTTTTTGCTTCTCCTGAAAAGTAGACTTTTGTCCCTTACATTAATTGATATTTCCGTGATCCATATATATAATTACTCATAGCTCGGGTACAAACGCTTGTATTCATCACGCAAACCTCTGCCCTTTTCCTGGACTTGAACCCAGGACTGCTGATGCGAAGGGCAAGATCACTACCATTGCACCAATCACCATATGCACAACATTAACTTCGTCGTCAACACTAGCTCATATCTACGAAAGTTACAATTAAAAGTCAGTGACTTTCCTGCAGAACGTTAAAATTTATTTTTAACAAAATGATGACAATTGTGTACATGTTATGCTATAATAAATCATACAAGTAGTGTGGCTCTACTAAGATTGTGCAAAAGAAATCTACTGAAAAAGAGTTTGTAGCAACCAAAAGACTTATGGGCCAGTGGAGAGTTCCAGCAATTATTTATCGAAATTAAACTGATTGCAAATAACATTGGTCTCAATTGTCAATTACATGAAGTAGTTGAAATGATTAAAATTGTTGTTTTTTTAAGTAAAGGATCTTCTTTACCAGGAAGGTACAAGCGCAGAGAAAATTTGCCCAAGGCGCGTTCGTCCCACCTAGCGCGGTTTCCAACCTGCCACCTGAGCGCCGCGTTGCTGCCAGTATCGTCAACGATCCGCCACCGCCAGAAAATACAGTTTATAACAGCAAAATGTCCGCCGATATGCTTCTCGACGTTATATCTTTTCAAAGTAATTTTTATCTATCATTATTATGGGATTTCCATTCTAGCATTTGTAATTGCATGTGATTAATGTGATCTTGTCGTTTTAGATTTACACAAGCAACGAGTACCCGTCGTGTTGTTAAGACGATTGGGGAAAATACAAAACCCTGGACCTGCGGCTGTAGTTGAGCCTAACAACCATGAGCCAGTACGACAGAGAGTCGCCCAAACTACTGCAACTAAATCAGAAAACAAAATGATGTTGCGATCCCGCCCTAGTTTTAAAACTCAAATTATAAAGAAACCGTTTTTGCGGAAACGCAATATTCCACGCCAAATCTCGATCCCCGATAACTCTGACCTGGAAGATGACCGCCCGCTCAAATATTTCGCAAGAACAGAAGTAGCCCCAAGACGGCAACTTAGAATAAGTAAGTTTTTACAATAACTTTCTTTGTATATAGAGTGCCAATATCATCATAACCAAGACTAGTTTGAAAAAATATATTTTTGTATTTTTACAGGGACCACCAATCAATTCTTTTATTTACCATCGTTCATCATTTAAATTTCAACAAAACAAACCTAAAGTCTCCTTTAAATCAAAATAATGAAATAATTCAAATACAAAGAGACAATGTCTACCTCTGACTAGTATTTAAAACAGCATATTAGCATTATAACTGTAGCCCACTAAACAAATGTATCTGCGGCTATTATAAGAACCGACAGTCGAACCCTCAGTTTACACTAATTAACTAGTTTCTTGATATGCTTATTGCAGATGCGCAAGCAAAGAAAATAAAAATTACTAGAAATAGAAATCGACCAAAAGACATCGCTGCACTGAAAAAAAGTAAGTTTAAGGTTGAAATAATATAAGTCCATATATCTTCAAACTTTTGAATCATTCTCACATGGTTCTTAATTTATGATTCATTTTAAGGTATGATAATAGTACAGGACAAAAAATTAGCAGTTGGTTCGAAGCGAGGTTCATGTGAGTACGATTTATCGTTGCGTCTGTTGTCAATGCGTATCAATATATGGCACTACAATACTTACAATGCTTTTTTTTCCCAGTGAAAAATATAGCCAGAACAAAAGAAAGCAAAATTAAAAAACGTCGATTAAACGCCGTAACAGAAAAACATGAAAAGGTCGCGTCGCGTTACAGCTCTGATGAAGGTCCTCAGCTGAGTTACAGCTCCGATGAATTACCAGCGCTGCGTTACAGCACAGAATCTGAATCGGAGACGGCGAATCCGTCTGTTAGCATTGGTTCCAAAGAGTTGACTTCTACTTCAAAGACAGTTGGCAAAGTTTGTCAGAAAGAAAAGAAAACTATCCTTGAAAATGTGCTTGACAAACCCAACTCATCCTTTAAGATGCCTCTGCGACCAAATCGCAGACGTAACGCTAGTTTAGTTGATCAAGGTTTAAAAAAAGAAGTAGCTGGTGTAGCAGGTGTAGTTGAAAGGAAAACACGCAGGAAGATGACACAAACTGTTGTAACAAGAGAAAAAAAACCAGTCGCCGCACAAGTTAACGGCGGCGAAACGTCTAAACAAGTTACTAATGAACAGTCAGCGCCAACAAGCGAAGAACGAAACCAACAAACTGCAGACCGATTAAACACAAGCCAAACTTTAAAAGAGACATCGCTTAGTAACCGTAGTGCTCCGCTCTCTCATTTCGCGGCTCGTCGTCACGCTTCCATAGAAGGGTGGCTTGAAGATACTGCTGGCAACAGAAAGTCGTTATCATCTCCGCTTCCGGCTGCTGTCCGCTTCAGAGAAAAAAGAAGAGAAAGCGTAGAATCTTTGTGCCCTTCTGAGCGTTTTAAATGTGTAAGGGATATAGTAAACGCAGCCGAACGCGATTTGGAGTCCAGCTGTAAACAACGGAATTGCCAAGCTTGCTGTAGGGTTAATAAACTACGACAGCTGAAAAACATGGTGCAACGAAGTACTGTACCAGATGATGTGTACGAGTTCAATGACGACGCGTCGGTTGACTCTTATTGTGGCGTTTATACGAGGCTTACGCAGGTTCAACAGGAAACGCCACCACCGCCACAATTAGAAGCGGATGACCATCATGTCTACTTAGATATTTTGCCCAACGGCAGCCATATTATACAGATCACGAATATAAATAAAAGGAATACGATGATAAGTGCAAGCGTCATACCAAAATGCAAGGCCGACATTCAGAACGAGTTCTCTCTTATCGAACATGAAAACCTTTTGGACCAGTTGCTCGCAAAATTACAACAGACTTCAAACCCGGAAGAGCGGGAAAAGGTCTTTAAGCTATCCACTGGTAAGCAGACAGCGTCAAAGACACAAAGCCGAGGTGAAGAGCCGAACGTATCCCAGAAGTGTAACGAATCGCCATCTAATAGAAGCTTTAGGCAAAACCCTTCTAAGAAAGCGAGTGACCCGAGCAGCAGCAGACAAAGCGACCTAAACGGCACTGAGAACTCTAGCCTGTCCCGAGGTCTTAACAACGCGCAGCTGTTAGAAGCACCCGTCTTCTATCCAAGCGAGGCAGAATTCACTGTAAGACCTATAATTATCATGTAGAACCAGTTAGCTGTCATTCCGTGTTATTATTAACCATCCGAGCTAGTAGCATAATAAAATATTATACACACCAATATGTAGGAATGGTTGTCTATAACATTTTAACAAATTTATCATTTGCAGGACCCAATTGCGTATTTTGAGAAAATCGCACCTTCTGCGGCGAAATACGGAATCTGTAAAGTAGTACCGCCGGCGGGATTCCATCCGTCGTGCTCGGCGTCTGACGAGATTAGATTTAACGTATCGAACCAGTACATTGCACGATTATATAGTCGTTGGGGACAGGCCGCGCAGGAGATGTGTGCTATACGAGCGTATCTCGCTTCACAAAGCGTCATGTTCGCACGCTCGCCGCTGGTAAGTACCGATTTGACGGTAGTAAACTTATGACTTTCAGGTTCCTTAAATAAATTTAAGTCAAAACCTGTAGCTTATAATATAGTTTAGGTAATAACCAATTGACAACATTTCTTTTTTTCTCCCCGATTCACCTATTTATAAGTAGACCGCTTAAATGAGTCATCGCCCGCGTGGTACAGGTTCGCGGGGGTACGACAATAAAGGGGATCAAGGATGAAGCGGGCGGCAGGCGCATTGTTGCCGTAGTTTAGTTTTCTTAGCCACGCGGTTAGCAATCACTCGTGTTAATAATTTACTGGCATTGGCTGCACTGGAATCTGGCTTTCAACGTGTGCGAATATTTTAGAAAGAAAATATTGGACATGAATTCTGTGGAATATCAACAAGATATTCCTTAGAACAAAACCGTTAGAAGTTACTAGAATATCAGTAAAATCTGTATCTGGACCTGTACAACAAAGGAAGTTATTGAAGGACAACTAAAGATTTCAGTCACCGAGATAACTAAAACTGGTTTCGAACATCAATTAACCACTATAACGTCAAACACATCTTAAAACCTGCGCATTTCATCTCTTTTCACATTTCACACTATGCGCGCCTGCCGCCTATTCCTCTCTCTATCCCCTTTGTTGCCGTACGCAGGTACGCGGGGGCGCCCCTGTACCGCGAGGTCAAAGACTCATATGAGCTCATTTATTTTAAAAATATAGTAAAAATAAGTACTGCACAGGTATTTCTTGTGCCAATTGATATATTTTTTTTAATATTTTTAATTTTTATTAAAAAATAATAATTTCATTAGCGGCATCCTTCTCTGATCGACAGAGATGCAAGCCGGTTTTCATGTTGACGTCCCGGGTATTGACTCGATAGGTACAATTACATGTTACATTGGTAAAAAACGATTTTTTGTAATATTAACTCATTTCAGTTAATATTAATATTAACCAATTTGAACTAGAGACCAGGAAATGAAATGCTGATCAATTGCGTATATTGTAAAATGGGAATGTGTAGTCATTGCGTATCTGGTCTTATACATCGAAAGAATATTATGACAGGCAAATGCAAAAAAAGGAAACAAAAAATGCGTCTTTAATTTTGCTTTATTTAGAAATTAATCAATTAATAGAAAAAATGATATTGCCAATTTCTTCCTTTTTTTTTAGGAAATTATTATACAAGGTCATTTTATAAACACTATCCAAAGTTTTTCTAGGCATTAGATATCATTCAAACACTTCATTTTTGAAAAAAAAAGGTAGGTAAAATTTCCACAAAATAATATTTTGTCCGAGCGAATTATTACAACAGCTGGTTACTGGTAAAATATACCTACAGTTCAACAACCGCCCGAAGCGCCCCACCGAGCTGCGGGCGGAATTGCGCAATGGAATCAGTCACCCGGGGACCTCCCGCGGCACATAACATTGCGTTCACGCATTTACGATGCGTAATTACCTAACGAAATGTGTTCACACTAGCAATTGATTTCAATTTATAGCGGATCGATGGCGGATTTATGTAAAGGAGGCCCAAAGCCTCGAGAACTTAAAAATAAAAATAAGCCGTGCCTTTGATAAAGTGACGAAGTGAAAAAACAAGTAATAAAATTAAAGACTAAGTTCATAAACGTGCAAGAAAGACTGTTTAGAGATAAATCGCCTACACTTTGAAGTAATGTGATTGATTTTAAACTTAATTAATTATTGGTTTGAAGTAAGCAAAGTGTGTGCAGGGCGGCTACTTGTGAAATTTTTCACTAAATTATGAAACCATTAATTATACATTTCTTTATCCTATCGTGTCCATTGGACAAAAATAACAGCTTTTTACTCTTGTTATTTTTTACTCCGGTTTCGGGTTTAGCGGCTAATGAGTTGGGAAATGTGTAAAGCTTGAATTTATTTATGCTGTTGGATAAAGTGGTTAAAAATAAATGCTTTTTACTTGTTTTTTTTTCTCCTGCTTCAATTTTAATGCGACACTTCAATATTTTTCAATCACATGCGACATTTCAATATTTTTTCAAATATTGAAATGTCACATGTGTGAAATTATTGCTTTGTTATACCGATTTTCGATCCCTGTGTTTGTTTGGATTCTGTGGTTAAAAACACCCTTTGCTTTACTCTAACCATTTATTGTACATAAGTTGATTAAATTTTATTAAATGCACCTTAGTGCATAAAGTATGGTTTACTTTTATGTTCAATTTTTTTTATTAATAGTCTTATCGATTAATAACGTTATATTAAAAAACGAAACAATTCATATCCCTTCAATTTGACCTTCGTCATCTTTTTTCGTTCAAATTTGCAACTTATGAAAATCATTGTTATGTATCTATGAAATACTGGTCGTGTAATCATCTGCAACAACATCGTGCGTAGCGCGATTGTGACAACAATCGGTAGTTTTCCTCGGCTAACTTTGTATAGTTAACTAACTTAATATTTTAGTACTGGGTGATATTAAAATAAAAAATACTTATTTCTTTACTTTCTTTAAAGAATATAATATATTATTTTGGATGGTGTTTATAAAATGACCTTGTATAAATCCTCTCACTCTTATATTTAATGAGTAAGATAAAAAGTATTTTTTTATTTCATCCAGTACGAAGGCATCGAGGTAAACCTTCCGAAGCTATATCATATTGTTCAGCACAACGGAGGACTAAAGAATGTTATAGAGAAGAAACGATGGGGTCGCGTGGCGGAAGAAATGCGGTACACGCGCACGCCCAACGCGGAAAAGCGATTGGATCAGCTTTATGTAAAATATCTACTGCCATATGATACGCTCTCGACACGTAAGTAGCCTCGCCTATTAACAATATCGTTACGAATATAGATATCCTTGGTGATTAAAATCTCAACTATATAATTTGCTCTCGATAGAGGAACGGCTAGATATAATGCTAGCGGTGGAACGCTGTTGGAATAAAAAGAACCGGAAAATGCTCGATCGGGCTTTGAACCCACTGCACCGCCAGAAGCGTCTTTTGGGCGAGTCGGAGTCGTCCGGAGACGAGGCTGAAGAGGAAGACCACATGGCGTGGGCGCTTGCTGAAGCCGAAGATTGTGTCGTCTCAGGCCGCAGCATGACGTTGTCTACTTTCAAAAAGGTACGATTTGTGGTTTATTTTATTTTCATAATCTTTTAAAACATATGGTATGAAAACAAAGACTGCAAATACCCTACATATAGACATACAAGAAATATTTTTATTTAGTTGTTTTTGATCTTGAAAAATGGTTTTAATTTAAAAATCCGTAAAAAATGTTTTATTCTAATGTGTAATGTACGCGGAAGCATAAGAAACAAATACGTATTATTCTATTTTATATTTTTTTAAGTAGAAGGCTGTGTACCTAAGAATGAAAAAGAATAATGAAAGCAAAACCTCAGAACTAATTTAGACTTATACTTGTGCAAGCGTAAGTCCTAATTTGGATCTGCGTTTGAAGGCGGTGAAGATCTACGGTCATTAAACTTACGTAGTATAGTCTTCGTATATTCTAATTCCGAAGTACAGTCATTTCTCATGTTGATCAGGTGGCATCCAACGCCATGGAAACTCTGTTCCCATCTACTGAACTACCGACGGTAGAGGAAGTGGAGAAAAAGTATTGGCGACTAGTCTTATTGGGCACTGAGCACGTGTGCGTCAACACAGCATCCATAGACACGGGAGAGGATGGCCATGGTTTCACAAAGAATAAGACAGACCCCTATGGAAAACACCCGTGGAACCTTAAGGTAATACTTTTTGTTATTTCACAATGTGGTTTTCTTTCATGACCAAGATTTGCCGTACTTTACACTGTACCGTACGTACATAACTGTAGATGTGCAAATATATCTGTTACAGTAATTAATAGTACCAATCATATTTTTTTGTATCTCAGGCGAAGATACTTGTTAGTAGTCGATATGAGATTGAAGACACAGTGACTTCTATAGCGGAAGTACTATTCCATATTTTTTATTTTGTTTTATTTTTATCGTTACAAAGGTTATGGTTAGTAAAAATCGGCTGAAAAGCTTAATGATCTGCCGAGCCAAAAATAATGGGTTAAATTACCAAATCAATTACATTAAAACTTTTGAGAATGGGCCAAAACTAAGGATGCCCTTTCTATTATGCTATTTCTATTCGATCGTAATGGATCACAACTTCTTGAATCGATCCACAATCTGAACAGTATGGCATTTCCAGAATTGCACAACCTTGTTCCGCCGTTCCCATTTTTTCATCGGACAACCAGACATTGGCGACACCGTTATATGGTGGATATACCGAAGAGTCGCACTAAGCGTTTTGGTTCCAATTTTGTGATACGTACCGCTAAGGAGTGGAACTCTTTGCCTGAGTCTGTGTTTCCTGACAAATACAATTTAGGGGTCTTCAAGTCACGAGTGAACTTGCCTCTAGGCAAGCGCGTCACATCCTAGATCGCATCGTCGCTTACCATCAGGCGAGATAGTGGTCAAGCGCCTGACTATTGACGATAAAAAAAATATATTTAAGCTCAATCGATTTTGGAAAGTTACAAAAATACAATAAAAACACAGTATTCATGCAAATTTAAATATTTTTAATGAAGTATGGAACTCTCTTCCTGCGAATGTATTTCCGAGTACTTTTTTAAAGCCAGTAATAAAAAGCACTTTCTGGGTTAGCTTGCTCCATCATAGATCCTGTATTGGCCCCCGGGCTTGATTGTGTAAAAAAGTGTAAGTTATTTCAGGTTGAGTATGGATAGATAAACAAAAAGAACAAACAGTCTTGTGTTGAATATTAAACGGATTAACCACTTGTTTTTTACTGGTGCAGATGCTAAGCCAGAATAGCGGCAATGTGTTAAGATCGCTTGGCCCAGTTTTGGGCGTGACAGTGCCCACACTACACCTAGGAATGATGCTCTCCACCAGCTGTTGGCATCGTGACCCGCACGGCTTGCCCTGGATCGAATACATGCATTCCGGCCCACCCAGTATATGGTCAGTCAAACTGAAATCATTTCAGCATGAATTTTATGGACACCGATTTGACATGGAAATAAACAATAATAATATTATAGTAACACTAGGTTGTTTGACTAGTTTTGAAAACCATACTTAACGAAAAAGTGGCATTATAGAGCTCACTAAAAGTTCTTATTTCTAACTATTTTGTATATTTATTTTAAGAACAGCACATCAAAATGCATCGTTTCAAAATAATTTGACTATTTAGCTATCATATGAAGTCCTTTACATTTTAATTATACTAAGTTTTAGACCAACTTCCAGACATTTAAAGTGTGTGAGAGTTTAATATGAATATTTCTGAAACACGAAAATAAGTTGGTAAATTAGAAAAAACTTAAGGCACTTGTGAAGATATGCATAACATATAGTTTTTGATATGATTATTCCCTGATATAAAAAAGGGGTAATTGTAACTAATTATATCTTTTACAGCGAAACAATTTTAATTTAACTATATTCGCCACTTTATTTGATTTAATTTTATTCCATGGTGTTAGAAGAAAGAATGATTGTAATCAATTATACCCAACTTGTACGATGAAACGTTTTTAATTATACTATACAAGGCCAATATATAAACACCATCCAATTTTTTTCTAGGAGATTTTTTATAAGATATCATTCAAACACTTCGTTTATGAAAAAAAAATACGTAGGTAAATTTTCCGCAAAAAAATATTTTGTTCAAGCGAATTATTACAAGCAACAGTTGGTTACTGGTAAAATATAGGTACCTACAGTTCAACGACCGCCCGAAGCGCCCCACCGAGCTGCGCACGCGTTGTGCAACATCCCGCACATGCGCACAAAAAAATGTAACAAATACCACTAGTCACCCGGGGACCTCCCGCGACGTTGCGTTTACGCATTTACGTCGCATTATTACCTAGCCTACCTAACGAAATGTGTTCACACTTTCAACTGAAATCGAGGGCGAAATTTAACAGCGGGTTTATGTGAAGGAGGCCCAAAGCCTCGAGAACTTAAAAATAAAAATAATCCGTGCATTTGACAAAGTGAAAAAACAAGTAATAAAATTAAAAACAATGTTCATAAATGTGCAAGACTGTTTAGAGAGAAATCGCCTAAACTGACGTAGTGATTGTTTTCTAACTTCATGGCATGAAATGTGTTAAGCCTGAATTTATTAATGCTGTAGCATAAAATAGTAAAGAATAAACACATTTTACTCTTGTACTTTTTTCCATCATAGTTTGGGTTTAGCAGTAAATGAGCGGTAATAGTGTTTATCACTTACAATAATTTTAAGCTGAAAAAAATGAAATGTTAAAAAATAAATGCATTTTACTCGTGTTTTTTTCTCCAGCTTCAATTTTGAATATTTTTCAAATATTGAAATGCCGTATCGTTGAATTTATTGCTTTGTTATACCGATTTTCGAATTGCCTATGCGATCCCTGTGCTTTTTTAGATTCTGTGGTAAAAAAACACTCTTTGCTTTCCAACCAATTATTGTACAAAGTTGATTAATTTTTTTTAAATCGATTTAGTGCAAATGTTATGGTTTACTTTTATGTTCAGTTTTTTTTTATTAAAAGTTATCGAATAATAATGTTATAATCAAAGAACAAAACAACTCACGTCTTTAATTTGACGTTCCTAATCTATTTTCGTTCAAATTTGCAACTTATGAAAATCATTGTAATGTATCAATGAAATACTTGGTCGTGTAATCATCTGTTACAACACCGTGCGTAGCATAATAGTGACAGCAATCAGTAGTTTTCCCTCGGATAACTTTGTATAGCATTAACTTAATATTTTAGTACTGGGTGATATTAAGAGAAAAAATACTTGTTTCGTTACTTTCTTCAGTGAATATTATATATAAATTTGGATGGTGTTTATATAATGGCCCTGTATACGCCACTTTCTTTAGGTACGGGATTCCTGACGAACAGAGCGACAATTTCCGCAAAGCAGTAGAAACGCTGTGTCCTACATCCTGTCAAAACAAATCTATTTGGCTGCCTTCTGACATAACTATGATTCCGCCAGAACTTCTACTTAAGCACAACGTCACGCTCTCTCGAGTAGTGCAAAGACCCGCAGAGTTCGTCATAGTCTTCCCTAAGGCGTATTCTTGCTCAATATGCACTGGTTATACGCAATCCGAGAGTGTTTATTTTGCTACCACCTCTTGGCTCAAGAATGTCACGCAGGTGTTTCAGGTAATTCAACTTTATATTTATTAAAACTAAATTTCGAATTAAAAGCAAATCTTATGCAGAGAGTATTTTAATGCCTTATATCAAAAGAACATAATCACTTTTGTTTAGTAACAACCCGATCTAAAGTAACTTATCACTATGACTTTTTGTAGACAAAAGACAGATTATTGTTTGCTTTTCTCATTTATCAAGAGTATTGAAGTAAATCGTGTGTTAAGGAGCTACGAGACTCGTGCGAGCCGACCATGTTCTCGCTGGAGCAGCTGTTGATAGCGGTGGCAACGGATTCGCGAGTTCATCCGCGAACGCTCGCAGACGTGCTAGCGAATCTCAGTGTTATCGTACGCACCGAGATTGACAACCGGAAGGCTCTTCTCAATGCCGGCGTACCCTCGACCAATGCGGTGAGTGTTGAAAAGTTTAACAAAACACGGGGATTACATCATACCATTTCACTATGAAACGGCTTACAAAACGCCTAATATCTGGATGTACCTAAACAGGTTTTTACAGTCCCTTTGTCACTAATGTCTATTGACGTTTGTATCGTTTTTTTATTTTTGATATTTTTTGTTTTCGATCGAATCCTTTCGTTGACATTAACAATACTAACGTGTGTTTATATAATAAACAGCAGCAACAAAAACGTGTGAGGCAGCCAAAGAAGCGTCCAGCAGGCGCGTGGAATGTGCGAGAACAGGACGAGTGCGAGATCTGTCGCTCTACGCTTTATCTCTCAAAGGTAAGTAAATGGCGATTATCACTTAAACATACGTAATTTATAGGCTTAAAATCATCCACTATACAATAAATAGTCAAAAAAATGCACCTTATCATCTGTTTCAGTGCGTAAATTGTAACTTTAAAATTATCAGATGTAATATAAAGAAGTATGAAATGTAATGTATCACTACTTACTTTCATGGATAACTTTATAATTGAGGAGTCAAATAAAATAAGGTACTTTACTGTCTCACAACTTTGTTTATTCTACAAACTCAAGCTCACCTACTCAACGTCTGTATGACGTATACATTGATTTACTCTTTTATTTTTTCCTGCTGTATTGGACCTAATTCTATAATAGGTGCAATGCACGATCATTGCTGAATTACTTTTCTGAGGTTGCTCCACAATTCAAATGTTTAGATTGACAAGCCATTTTTACATTGATATATCCTTTAAAATCTTCCTCAAGCCGAACGGGTATTATTTTTCATAGGTGGCGAACTTAACAGGCAAGAGGTCATCGGTATGCCTCCAGCATGCGCTACGACTCCTGCAAACGGGTCACGAGGCCCGCGAGGGCACGCTGGTTGTCTACTTCTCTATTTGCGAGCTTGAGGATGCTGTCGAATCTGCGAAACGTCGCCTCAACCCGTACGTATTAACAGACATCCTTCTATTTGCTAAATGTTGACAACATTGGATTTTTCCATCTTTTTTATGGGCTAGTTTAAAAAATATAGTAACAATTATGTTAAATATGTGTTTTTGGTACCATTTTCGTGTTTTTTTTTATAATTTGCGAACAAGCCAGGCAAAACTCCTCATTGACTCAACCAGAAAAGGCAGCTTTGACATGACACTGACAATTTTGACAGACTTTTTATTTTATAACAGAGATAAGAGCATATTATTATTCTACCTGAACTGATCCTTATTTTATTTACGAACAAATATCAAAACTATCTTCTAATGAAATAAAACAAATACAACGGCACGTCTTTCTAAATAAACATTCAAGACATATGGGAAAGTTTTAAGGAAGTTTACTTGCTTTTGGTATTTTGCAAATTGGTTTTATGCGCAGGTGTAGTTCGAGTACGCCCCGGAGAAGGGTATCTGTAAGCGCGGGTCAAACCGAAGACTGATTTGCTTTTCCATCACTGCTTCTCCGGAACTGATCAACGAGTAGCAGCTGTTCCTCCACAAGAATTTTAGTTACGTCATTTTGAAGATTAATTAAGTTTCTTCGACTAGTTTCTTTTTCCTGCCTGATAATTGAAAATATCTCATTATACCACTTGACCATTATTAGAAGCTTATTTTATAATGAGATAGGCGTTTCCGTTGCATTCTGCTTCTCTTTTTACCAGCACTTTACAGCTATCCCTTTCGCATATCCCTACTTTTCACCAGAGGAGGTGGGGGAGCGCGCTTGATCGGCAGCGCACTTTTGTTCGTCGTTGGCGTGAAATTTTCCGTTGAGTGAACTTGTGCTCCAAAAGTGCAGTAACTTTGCTACTGAAATTTGTACTCAACTTATATTCCTGTTCAAACTACTGCACGTAAGATAAGAATTTTTAAAACTTAAATGAGGTTCAACGTTTTGGAGACAAGACGTGGTCCGATGTCCGTTATTTTGAAACACAAAAATTATATACTCGCCTGGATTTACTGATCTTGAAACTAATGAAGTGCTAAAAGCGTTTGATAAAATACGACACCTATCATATTCTGATAAAACTTATGCTGCGATAACTTTTGCAATTTTGAAGCAAAAAAGTTTTTCTTTGAGCTGTCAACCCTTTTAAGTGTGGACAAGGATCACTGTACTTTAAAAGAAAATTTTGTCATCTTATGGCCACAGTGTGGTTCAAAAACAGATTGTAGTGAATATCGACAATCCGATTGGAAGCTAATATGCAATCCACAAAACCATAAATTAGACCCCTTGTTCTGAAAAAAGAAAACTATATCTGTTCTAAATGAAAGTTGTTGTCAGTCTGGTTCAAGAAATTTATTTGTTACATTACGTGGGGCACCATCTCCTGCTTCCCGCATAGTCATTAAATCGCTCATGACAGGCTGGCATTGCTGCAACCCCGGGGAGTGTGCGTTCTGCAGTAGATTCTAGTAACTGGATCAATAACCTTCCCCTTGATGATATCTTGAACAGAGGAAATTGGAAATCTGTAAAAACCTTCCAAAAATACTATCGGCGTGAAGTGATGATTACTTCAAGCGACCGATTTTCTATAACTTCTGTGCGTTGAGCCTGCTAAAAGATTTATTACTTTTTCGTTTATAATGATTCCTTTCCATTATCAGTTTTTTTTTTACGAAATCGACGTTTAAATATTTGTCAACAAAATCATATTTAAGATTTAGACAGTAATACGTGATTATTTATGTTTTTGGTATTATTATTAATATAATAAAGAGGTTAAATATGTATTTATATTTTTTCTTATTCTCGCTCACCATATATATTATATTTTCATATTATGCAACTTCACCAGGCGATAACAAACAGGTCTCATTATAAAATAAGCTTCTAATAACGGTCAAGTGGTTTAATAGCCGCGTTTTACCTGAAATAAATTGCATATTAAACTACTTACCTTATTAGAAGCTTAGTTTTTACCTCTGCATGGTGACATTTCGATCCAATGACGAACAAAGGTGCGCTGCCGACCAAGCGCTCCCCCAAGAGAAGCAAAATGCAACGGAAACGCCTATCTCATAAAATAAGCTTCTAATAAGGTAAGTATAAAAAATATATATAGTTTAATAAGTTTCTTTTTAAAGTGTTTGTTATAATTTATGAAACATTTAAGTGATGCTAGTTAAGTGTTCGTTCAGGTTTGAACTATATCAGCCTACTTTTGAAATACTCAAATTGAATACGTCGGATCTTATTTTATTGTCATTTGGGGTAAGTAAGTGACGTAAACAAATAGTTTAAGGAATCATTCGAAAATAATAAACAACCTCTGCCTGGAATAATAATTACGTGTCATAGGTGTAGGTGTTTATAATGTGATTGAACAATCATATAATAGCCTTACAAATGAGAGCGATTTAAGTGTACCCGTTAGACTGTAAGACTGTTTTACAGGGTGATTATAAAAAATATGGAAAACTGAAACAATAAGAAGTATTAAGTTTCGTTATTTGTAATTGTACACTTCTTATTTTGAATGGAAATTAACCAAAGAATAAATATGATTATAAAAAACTGATTATAAGAAGTTCAAATAAATAGTGAAAAATCAAATAAGCATTTCATTTAATATATCTACTAGTAATTATTCTCTATTGAAATGTAGCATAATTATATGATACAGCATTACTGCTTTATCACTAAAATTTTGTAAGCTATGAGTAAAACCGGCCAAGTGAGAGTCGGACTTGCGCACGAAGGGTTCCGTACCATTGACTAGGTAAACAACAGTAGGTACACAAATTTCATATTATTTATTATTAAAGTTAAAATACAACTGAGCATTTTGTGAATATTTCAAGTGCCTACCTGTTGCCATTATTGATATCGAGCAAAAAAGGGCAAAAAATCTCGTTTTTTGTAAGTGGGAGCCCTCCCTTAAATATCTATTTTATTTTGTTTGTGATGTATAATTTGTGAAAAATTCAACTATCTAGCTATCGCGGTTCTTGAGATATAGCCTGGTGACAGACAGACGGACGGACAGACAGCGAAGTCTTAGTAATAGGGTCCCGTTTTACCCTTTGGGCATGGGGTACCATTTCATACAAGAGATTTTTAATTCTAAAAAACCGCAATAGATGTCACTACCATTAACATTTGTAAATTATAACATTTCACATGTTTAGAAATAAGACGAATTAAGTAGAAATATTAAGATTAAAATAAAGACTATCATATTTATATATACAACTTCACATCAACCTTAATTCGACGCCTAAATTTGAAGATAAGAAACACCATAAATAATCAATTGACAATATGAAAGTGTAGGCTACAGGTGACTACATTTCAGCTATGAGGCTTACAAAGTGTTTTGCAATTGTGACGCTAGATAGCGATTAACCGAAACGCGATTGGCGCGCGGCTTGCACACATTCGTCGAAACTATTTGAGAGAAGCATCCCATTCTCTTCTAACGACTTAAATAACACAAATACATCATGTAGGCTCAGTTGGTGAGCTTGCTTAAAAGTTGATGTTTCAAATTAATTCAGCTTTTACATTCAGTTTTTTATTGAAGTTTTCCTTATCTTTTGAAGTTGGAAGAAATCTCCAATAGGAGTTATCTATGCACACAGTGTTTTATGGAAACAAAAAAATTTACACCTTAAGGTTTTTGCATAAATCGTTTATTTATACCCTAATAAAGGCAAGACTTCAATTTTCGGATCACTTTTTTCAGTAAAAAACTATATGAAGCAGTAGTTTTTAAAATTTGCGCATAAAAAAAATTAACAATTTAATTTCTTCAAAAGACGGTTCCATCTCTGTCCATGAGATATTTGCCACTTGATAAGGAATTATTGAAGGCATAATTTCACAATTTTATTTAATTTATAAGTGTTCTTCTTTCTGAGTAATATATATTTTTTTAAATTTTGATTTTATTTTTTTTCTCAAAAAATCGGCAATAGTGGAACCTGGATTTAGTATAGAAAGGTTCTAAAAGTCAAATTCTATTACCGGTAAAAAATCAAGTCCCACTTTTGCGGTTTTAAGAAGTTATGATAGAATTTACATAAAGATCAACTTTCATGATCTAGGGTTGTCACAAAGATCAACTATGTGTTAAATGAAAATGTTTAACTTTTTGTTTGTTAATTGATACCGTCAATCAATTGAATAAATTAACAACACTTATAGACGAATGCAATATACTTACATATACTACCTACTTAATGTAGATGTGATAATGTAGGAATACTTTATGTATACATCTTTAATTTTGTACCTTACACGCCAAACGGTCGAAAAAATAAACTATGTTGATTGAAATAATTTAACACACATGGGTCGTTCTCCTTTTTTACCGACAATGGTCTGTCCTTCGTCTTATTATGGCATCTCATTGGAGTGTTGATATTTACGGTTTTTTAATTCGGTTCGAATAAACGTCCATATTTTTCTTATCTATTAATATTATGTAATTTTTCATTTTCGCCAACTAACATATTTTTTCTTTTATTTTCCGTAGAATGCCGTGACAGAGTGGTAAACCGAAATGTGGTCTCCACAGAAAAGGCTACTATGTCACATAAATTTTAAAAAAACCAACATTATAAAAGAATTAATATTTGCCGCAAAGGAAACTTTAATTAGTTCTAATGACAACACACATGCAATTTCTTTTAAATTCCACACAGAAACCACAATTATGGATAGTTCAAAAACCAAAAAAACAGAAAAACGGCGTTTCACTGTCGGTAAAAAAGAAGAACGACCCACATACACACATTCTATACTTTAAACGAGCAATTCTTGCATGTACCTACATAAATATATTGGTATGTAATTGGTTTCTCGGAAACGGTTCTAACGATTGTGATGAAATTTTAGATTTAGAAATTCATTCACATTTAAAATCGATCTAGGTGAATCTCATTACCTGCCGGCACCTTCTGTGTGCAGCACATCTACTTTAACTTTTATACAAATAAATCATTTTCGTTTAATAATTCCAGGTTGCTTTCATTTGAGACGATCAAAAATCTCCATCTTCAGGATCTTCCTCTGCTTCGAAAACAGCAATCGATCTGCATCAATTGGTAGTTAGATCTCGCAAACATCTGAAGACAAGGGAAATCGCTTAGAATGTTTTCGACGTTGGCTGATATTTGCCATAGAAATAAACGGGTCTAACGATTCTAGGGCATGGTGAAAGAGGTCCGTCATTGTGGTTCTTCTATTCATTTTTCGGCAATGATGCTCTCTGTCTGGACGCCAGAATTTATTTCAGGACTCAGTCGTTTTGTAATGAGGTGTATAGGCTGGGTATCCTCTCCTATTATGATCTGCCCTTATTTGTTTACATGTTTCGTCACTTAACTGTCAATCTATTATCATAATAAGAGCTTCTTTAGGCGTATAAGGTTGTGTAAGGTTGTGTGTAAGGCTTTAGGAGTAGGCTTAATGTGCCTTTCTACATCGCTCGAAAAAATATTAGTGGCGAAAGCTTTAACAATTTTACCAGTGGCTGAAATGGGCCCGGTGATTCTTTGGCTGTGGCTCTCAGTAGGTTGGGTAAGCCCCTGCTGAGGCAATACGGTGCCATGGGTCTGTGAACCCGCGAAAAAGTAATTTCTCATACGAATCAATCTAATCAGTTGATCGCATCTATAAAAAAAATTGCATTCGATCAGAAAATAAAAGCAAAGTACAAAGTCGTGGGCATAAATCAGTTAACAGGTATGTATCTATTATTGTAACAAATAAAACTTAGAAGTAAGCAGGCATGAACTTGAGTCTAATTGGGCTTCGAAACACACACAAAACAAACAATTAATAGTTGACACCCAGACCCGGGAACGAAAATCGATGCTCTCGTTCAAAAATAATACACAAATTAATATTTTAAAAATTTTCGTTCGAGATCAAGTTCGGTGACAACCCTAGCATAAAAATTTAAAAATTATTATCTTCTAATCGCCGCAATAGTGTGACGTGGCTCATTTATGTATATATATATTTTTTTATTAGTATTTCTCTCGTAAGTTGTAGGTCCCACTTTTTCGTTTTTAGGGAGAAAAATAATAAATACGAAATACAAAAAAAAATGCTGCTCCCAAACCAAAGCATTTTTAAGCTAAAGAAACGGGTTTTATGCGTGTGATTATGTCCGAATGACAAATATTTATTTGTTGTCTTTATTTCCTCTCACATCGTAAAATTAAAAATATAAAACTCGAAACGAGTTTATATTGACGAACTTTACAAATAGTATATCTAAATGAAATTATATTATATAACACTTAACATTATAATTATATTTTATATATATTATAACACTATTTCTCTAACAAAATAATGTTATAATTTTTTTTTTTCATTACGTTTCGATTACAGACCATTGATACAATACTGTGCCAATTCGTATAGCACTATTTCATTAATGTCTGTGGCTGCACGCGCTTTAGCGCATGCGTGGTAATACCGGGAATTTTGGCGCCATTATACGTTTACTTGCAATTCGTTGTTGTGTTTCGCTGGATAATTATTATTGTTTATTAAAAAGTCTGATAGTGAAAGTGAAGAAAATTTAACGCCGCCTGGCATTTTAGTGACTGCGGCAGCAGTCAGTCTTAATCTACTACCAGTAAAGACATTGTAATATACAAAATGTTAACACTTACAATATCCAATAAATTAACTGTATCAATCTCTATCTTTTATTTCATATATTTAATGTATGAGATTAGATAAAGAAGTGTATGAAACTGCACATAACTAGGTATTACACACTCGTGTGTTGCTTTTAAAAAACTCACACTCGTGTATAATACCCCTCATTATGTACCAGTTTCATAAACTACAATTCTATTCACTTTCTATTCATTTTATAAAAAAATATTTTAGATTTCATAGGTCAAAGGTCACGATAAGTTCAAGATTTTTTTTCTCAAAAAGTATTTGAGTAAGACTTTTGGGAATTGAACTCATACCTTTCTAGGGTATAAATAATCTATTTATGTTAAAACCGGAAGGTGTAAATTTTTTAGTTCCATAAAACACTGTGCTATGTTAGGTGGTTAGACCAATCGCAAATTAATTAGTAGGCCCAATCATGAAATCCTGAAACCCTTTAAGGTGGTTGACATTTTATCGACGAATAAAATAACTGTGTAGGTACGTATATGTGATAGTGACAATTGTTTTGTCCATCAATAAAATGCAACTATAGGTACCTATTACGGCCACGGATGTTTTCAGTAACAACTGCACCAGTTACTATTTAAAATACCTAAATCTCGATAGGAGTGTGCCTCTAATATTTTATTTCCTTTGATTTCTCCAGGATCACGTCACCTGGTCCTGACCTGATAACAAAGGGATAAACTAGAAAGTGTTTCATTTGAAACAAAAAAACAATTTTCCAAATAGGTATAATACGCGACACGTTCGTAAACCTGAACCAAACATGAGTAAAAAATACATAGTTACAATAGTTAAGAAAGTGGTTTCCTAAAATTGTTCGCAACGTTCCGTTAAAAGTTAAAGTAAAAGTTACAGTTACAGTAAAAGTTCCCCATTCACGGTTTCCTTATCCGAGGGAGAAAAAATTGCAACCCAGTTCCTGTATTCGCGGCTAAAAATTTTATTATTCGAGGATGAAAACAGTAAATAGAAAGAGATTGTCTTTTATTAAATTAGCGGCATCATTTGAGTTCTGGTACATGCCCAGGCGGCTTTCATGAAAGATTTGTCCAAGTGGACTAATGTCAATTAAAACAAACCTTACCGTCACAATACAAAAGCAAGTTAAAAAAAGAATATTACCCCTCGTGGTAATAGAGTAGTTCTACGTTCGTAGTACATCGACGAGGATCGAACTACTCATAGGTCCGCTTGGTAAGGAATACATTAAATTTAAAAAGTCTGAGTGAAGGTTAATACGCAAATGAACTTTGTGATCATGAAAGCTGTTCGATCTATGGAAAGGAGCCTTACTTTTAAAAGGCAAATTTATAATGCTACAGCTCAAATTGATTTTATTTTGATATATATTCGTTTTATTTTGTAACTTGTAACGCATCCCCTATGATTCCATACTAATTACCATTCCCTATTCACGGTTTCTGTATTCTCTGCATATTATTGGAACGTTAAACCCCGCGACCGTGAATAAACAGATTTTACTCACATACGAAACCTCGATTGATTACGCATCGACCAACGTCCGTGAGTACGCTATATAACGAAGCGCCATCTATCAACAACAAGCGACAACCGTATTCTTAGTGTCTCACTAGATGGCAATACGTATCGTGTTATTTGTGTTCTCACTAGTGTCATCTATCGTAAAATAGAAGGAAAGCAATATAGCCAGTTGAAAAGCCAGTTTTAGGGTGATACTATTTTCTTGTACTAAGTGGTGTCTCTGTATATTATCTACTTTGTGCTTTGGGTAAGGAACCCTAAAAACGACAATTTGTTATTGTACGTCATAAGGCGGACTTTTATTATGAAATCGGGTGTAGCTTTGATTGAGCGACTCTTAACCTACAAAAGATGTCGTCGTTTACTTCTATACATCTTCATTATTATAACATTTTATTTTTTTATTAAAATGTGCTTAAAATATTTCCTCTTTTTTTATTTTCTAGCTAGGGGATTCTAAAAATTTGCCACTTTTGCTGTGCCACAAGCGCAATAATTTTTTTTTGCTTAGAACCCCAAAGGAGACAGGCGTCTAATGGTTCAAAATGTCTTAGTGTAGCTAGATTGCAAAAATCTAAAGGAGTACTTTTGTGACATAAAGTATTCTTACGTGATAGCCAAATAAATAGTTTTTTTTTTCTTTAATTTAATTACCTAAATAACAGTATAAAATCTTCCAAAATTTCCAAACGAGTTTGCATATTAAATCAGTTGTCCGATAAACTTGCTGAAATTATCAGGAATTAACTCTTAAATTCCGTCCCACAATTCTGTGCGTAAACCATGGTCACAGTGGTCTCATCGCCTTATGAGGTCGCCCTTTTAAATCATTGTTTTTCTGCGACAACGCTTGACGGAATATTGCATATTACTGTTACGATGCAGGGCTGAGACGTATCGCACACTATGGTTTGTGTATAAAATCTTACGAAAAAAAAAAAACTTAAAAAACCACGTTTTACTACGGGTTATAGATGTACTAAAAAGGAGAAAATAAATTTTTACAAATGGACTAAAAAGATAAAAATAAATTTTTGGTAATAATGAAAAGGACAATGCCCATTCGTGGTATCGTCTTTGATCGTCGTTGTACTTAAATCAAATTTATGTCAAAAACTAAGTTCTAATTTTTCACGAAATGCTGTAAAATACTTTGCCATAACATCGACGGACAATAATCCACATAATAATTAGCAATGAATTCACTTCCATATTACCGAGTATTTCTATTGGTATTGTCTCCTCGGTATTGCCATATTCTTTTCGACCGTATCGATTTGCCAATCGATACGCTATTTATTTAATTAAAATATCGAATTGGCGGTTCGCATTCTAGCATATTAAGTAATTAAGCATAAGACATGATGTGAAACTAATTTGTTACTAGAAGACGATTACATCTTTCTATGGTTTTAACGGCGCTCTTTTTTCCAATAATCTTGTTGCGTCGTGCTTTTAACATTTCATACAGTTTTTGTATTGTGAGCCCTTATAATTAAATTATTTAAACCACCGACAGTGACTTATACAATTTAATATGCTTTATTATGGAATATATCACATTAACAAACAAGTAGACAATGTATATTATAGCCCATATTAGGCCCTCCGAGTCCGTCTGGATTCGAAGGAACTCGAAGTTAAGGAATACTATGATTGATGTCTATCAATCATAGTACGGCCCTAAGCGGTGATGCCGCTGACATGCAGTACCTAAACGTGCATGACTCGTAGATGTGTAGACAATACATACATACGCATGCATACACGTCATTTATAGCTAGCATGTTGAAAAATAAAGGTATCCGTCAATCCATTGCCAGCATATTGTTTGCATGTCATTCGTATCTATCAATAAAGTAAACGATCTTGCATGCATAACAGCACGTAAAGCATGTCTATGAGTGCTGCATTGCCGTCTAGAGATCACAGATTCATCCAACAGTATGATGACAGATTTTATTCGATATACGTGCAATGTGATTCTTCTATGATCATAGATATATGCTAGTGTATTAGGGGTCTTATAAAGAAGTTAGTAGGTATATCTGCTATTTTAATGCTCTGAAAACGAATATATTTAATAAAACATAATTAACGCACAGATATTTAAGTTATTCATATAAACTTGCATTTGGCAATCATAATCGATACATAATTGTTAATAATTTAGAAGACTGGCAACAATGGGACAATCGGGCGGAATGGAACTGTCAAATTGGTATAGTCAACTGAGTGTTGTGATGAAAACCTTAATAGTCTGAAATATTATATCTAAATTAGTATTATTCAAACTAGAGCATTAAAATACTTGCACCCAGCTCACATCCAACCATTGTGTTGATAGATAAAACTTCAAATGTAAATAAAACACAAATGAAGACCGGGAAAAGTGTTAATTTGTTGATGAGTTTTGTTATATATTTTTTTCATTTTATCCGTCGAACTACGGAAAAACTGTTTTTAATAATTTAATCTACACTTAGCGACCTAAAAATATAGTAAAAATCATCATGGCACAAAATTATTCAAAGCGATACCAAAGTCCATACTACGATGGGCATTGTCCTTTACGATACAAATATTCTAAAATTTGTTGAATGTTATGTATTGTTCTGAACATTCATACGCAGAATTTGAAAATATTCCAAAAAATTAAAACGTGGTGCGTAATTTAGATCAACAGCGTTATTGATATTATATTAATATTTTCATTATCTTTCCTAAATCCCTTCCTAACTAAACCAATGCAATAGTAATGCTGTGGATGGCATTGAATAGTTTTTCAAGTATAATGCGCACCACGTTTTAATTTTTTGGAATATTTTCAAATTCTGCGTATGAATGTTCAGAACAATACATAATATTCAACAAATTTTAGAATATTTGTATTGTAAATTTTCATAATTACCAAAAATTTATTTTTATCTTTTTAGTCCATTTGTAAAAATTTAATTTCTCCTTTTTAGTACATCTATAACCCGTAGTAAAACGTGGTTTTTTAAAAGTTTTTTTTTATAAAGTATTTATTTAACTCTTTTTAGTTTTAAATTATCTGAATTGTGCCTACTTAGTTCTTCAATATATACATGTAATATATATCAAATATCCAGACACACCACGTGGAGGTTAATTTAATTAAAGCCTAATTAAGTGGTTTTAGGATGTAAAACTGATTAAATATGAAATTGTTAGGTGAAACAAGCCTGTATACAAAATTTCAGCCAAATCGGATAAGAGGAAGAGGTCGAAATAAGGATCTCAAATTTTGACGACAAACCAACAGACAAACCAACAGACAGACAAGTGAAGTTAAGTAAAACGTGGTAATAATAACCGCGCTGTCATCTGAAGTCCAGGTCCTTCCACTTTTTTAGTTTTCAAGAAATAAGAAAATGGAATTATTTTTATTCAAAAGTTCGATACATTTGTCGAACTTAGTAATTGCGGTATCTAATAGGTAGTAGTAAAAATTTACTTGAAAGTGTCTTTCTGGGTCTGTTATCGGTTCATGCTCCGCCTCCTGATTAAAAAAACTTGCGAGCGCGAGGGGGACAGGTGGGAAAAATTCTAATTTTGCCTCGAATTATTACGCAACTGTATTTGCGCTATTGAAGAACTCTCTTATGCATAATTACTAATTTTATCTTGCTTAAAATTTCAATTCAAATAAACAGACAGCAGATGAATTTAAACGACTCAATTTTTGCCAGTAATAGATTTGTCATATTTCTTGACTCCGCATCTTTGTTCGAAAACGTAAAACTTTTCTAATTTATCTTTTTTCTTTATTACGTAATAAAATTTAAGAAATAATAGTTTTTCTATAATGGATCCATCCATTTAACCTGTCATAACGCAGTGCCAAGCAGACCCGACCTTTATTTCAGCTTCACAAGAGGTAGATGCACCACAGATGCTGGAGTAGCACTTTAGGTACCCAATTTTGATACCATTGCAGATGTTATAAATGTAGTTAAAACTCAAACATGTTTGCGTCGGCGACATTGCCTTTTATTCAATAAAGCAGCCAATATTATAGCACCAATGTACTTAAACAAGCATAGAATGCTACATCATCCATTATAATGTTGATTACAAGAGCTAGACCAACAGTTTCAATGAATAAACCTAAGTAAAACTCGTAATACTCTTAAATATAAGTAAAACTTATTAAAACTAATAATATTAATAAACTTATACTTAACTTATACTTAGAACCAATATTTGATCAACAATGATAATTTTACATGTATATTTTACGTAGTGTAAACTCTAGTCTCACGTTTTTTATAAAAGACTCATCCTTCAAATATTTTATGACATATAAAACCTATATTTATAAAATATGTTTCATAAAATGTTTTACAGTGTAATACGGGCCTTAGACAATATTTTATGCTGATAAAGTCGTATCCAGCTTCTTTTTTTCGTCAACACACTACTCGAAAACACCTACACAAAACATAATGTATAAGATAAGTATGTAGTGTGTAGGTTCCCCTACCCCGGCACCCGCAAAAGAGCCGTGTTTTGCAAGCAAAACACTGAGTAGATCTGAATCACGTTTTCAACATGTTTTATTAACTTCACCTGTATGTTTGCATCTTAGTTTGTAACGGCATCTTCTAATGCGATTTTCACCAACTTCAAAATGCCAGATTCATTTGAAATTTTGCACACTTATATGAGACCGATGACAATACATATAACAATAAAAAAAAATTGAAACAAATAACAAATAAAAACAATTGGTTGTCTGTAAAGTCGGTTTACGGACGATAATTTTACGTGATAACGTCATAAGAAACCATTGATGTAAAATTGCTTACTTTTATGAATTGAATTGAATTATTATCACTGAATTATCATTATTTTGTATAATACAAAGGAGTAAATTCACTTCACTTTATAAACAGTTGACGAAACAGTTCACGTGTAGGTTGTGCTGCAGCTGTCTCTCTTCTACTCGGATGCATTGGCCGATGGAGTGGAAGAGAGATAGATGCGTCACAAGCCGAATGCTAAGGCCGATCGTTTGTTAAGCGCTCTCGGTTGCACGCTCGGCTCAGGCGGAATGTGACAATGAGTCATGCAGCCGGCTTTCGTCAATTTGTAAGACGTCCCAAGCCCAAAAGGCTCCCGACGGATTTGGCGTTTCTTCTAGCGACCCCTCAGCTTGCGCCGATATTGTGACCAATGTACTATGTCAGGGTATGGAGTACTTTATCTCCTTCTCTGACGTATCACTTACCGGCAATGCTCGCCCGTGGTATAACGCCAAATGTCGTGATGCGGTGGCGTCAAAACATGAGGCATATCTGGCCTGGGATGAAGCTCGATCCCGCAAAGTAATAGGCGCGAAACAAAGAAAGCCTTTAACAAAGCCGCCATATCCTGCGAAAATGTTGTTAAGACAGCTCGTTTCGTTCGCATAGGCCGAATTGGGGAAAAGCTTGCTTTTTACCCGTCGGGTAGTAAAGCGTTTTGGTTCCTGGCTAAGTCGATCGAGGGTAACTTCTGCCGTACCTCAATGCCTCCCTTGGTAAAACCTGACGGCCAAGGAAAATGCTGATTTATTTGCTAAATTATTTGCCGAAAGTTCGCGTTTGGATCGTGGCAATGCTGTACCTTCCAGTTTGTCAAGATGTGGGAGTTTTATGTCTGAAATTCGTATTAGACAAGCCGAAGTAAGAAAAGCATTGCGTGAACTAGACGTGAATAAAGCCAGTGTGGTTCGGATGGTATACCAGCCATAGTATTTGAGACTTGCGCTCCGGAGTGAGCTCCGGTATTGACATGCCTATATCGTCTATCAATGGCTAAGGGACATGTGCCAAAGTCCTGGAATCTGGCCAACGTGCAACCTGGGACTAAAATGGGCAGTCGTGCTGATCCATTGTTCGTCCATTCTCTGCATGATGAATGTGTACTGAACCACAAGCTCCTGTTGTATCTGGAAGAAAATTACCTTAATGACCGGTAATATGGTTTTCGCCGGAACCGGTCAACTGGAGATCTTCTAGCATACGCCACTAACATATGGAGCGAAGCCATTGAGAAGCATGGTGAGGCGCAGTCTCTCTTGATATTTCAAAGGCTTTTAACAGGGTGTGGCATGAAGAAGCAAGCTTCTGTCATATGGTGTTCCCACTGGTTTGTGTGTTTGGATATCGGGCTTCCTGAGAGACCAGTCAATACGAGTTATCATTGCCGGTAGCTCGTCGGAACATTTGTCTAACAATGCCGGCGATCCTCTGGGTTCCGTGCTCACCGCAACACTTTTTCTGCTGCATATAAATGCCCTGCTTTTCCCGGTATTTTGGAATACGCAGATGATAGCACGGTTGTAGAGATCTACGAGGGGAGGTTAAAAAGTTCGCGGAATGGGTGGGAAGGAGGTTGAAAGAAAACACCATATTTTTTTTCTTTTTAAATGTATTCCCCCTTAGTCCTCATACATTTCTCAGATTTATTTATTTTATTTTATTCGGTATACCAACAGCGTATCTTATAAAACTAATTAATACAAAACTTGGTAAAGACTTAGCTATTAACAGGTACTCGCAAGTGGGCACTAAGATTAAGATTAGGTAACAATAAAAATTAATATAACTACATAAAACAATTAAAGTAGAATTAAACTATTTATTATTTATAATTTTAAGGGTAAGTGCCTAAAAATTTCGAAGAAAAAATTTTCACCACATCTTTAGGCTTGCTACTAAATAATTCCAACTCGCTACCTCTTTTTGACATGTCGTTGAAAGAATTGCTAGCTCGTATAAAAAAAAGATCGTTAAAATAGTTTGTTAATAAAATCATAAAAAATGATTTGTCCTTAGCGTCAAGAAAGGCCGAAATTGCCGACTTCTCCTCTTTATCATCGTCAAATTTCTTACCACGAAGCATCTTTTTTTCTATTTTTGGAAATAACTAATAATCACTGGGAGCCAGGTCTGGACTATAAGGTGGGTGGTTGAGATGTTTGTAGCCGCACCAGTGAATAGCAGCCGTGCAACATGACTCGTGTGCACAGGTGCGTTGTCATGCAAAAGGAGCACGCCTTTGGTAAATTTTCCTCTTCTTTTTTCTGTAATGGCCTCCTTTAACTTTTCTAATATTAAAGCGTAGTATTGTCCCATTATATTAACACCGCGTTCTTTATAGTCGATCAGTAAAATATCTTCTGTATCCCAAAATATAGTCGCCATGATCTTCCCGGCCGATTGCGAAACTCGGTACTTCTTGGGCGGCGGGGTGCCTTTTTTATGCCACTGCATTGACTCTTGCTTCGACTCGGGTTCATATAAGTGAACCTAGGTTTCATCTCCAGTAACAATCCGGACCATTACTACTTCGCTGTTATCGCCATAGAGCTCCAAAAACTGACAAGACCATTCGACACGTTGTCGTTTTTGATGGAAAGAAAGTATTTTCGGAACCCACCGTGCGCTGGCATTTGTCATCTCGAGATGATGATGCAGGATGTTCAAATGGGTGTATCGGATACTCCAACCATTGCTGCTAGCAGCTTCTTCTTCAGACGGGAATCTTTCTTTACATTTTTTTCTACTTTTTCTATGATTTCGGGTGCGGTGGCCTCAATTGGCCGTCCAGAATGTGGGTCGTCTTCAATTGAGTCTCCTCCTTGCTTGAAAAGGCCATGCCACTTATAAACCACCTCTGGGACGGCTCAGCAAAATACCAACTTGCTGCACTGGACATGATTCAGCGCAGAGCTGAGAGGCTCACCGGTGACAGCAAATTGGTGAAGAGCAAGCTTCACCTTAGCTCGTCGCCGCAAAGTTTCTTGTCTGTTTTGCAGAGTGTGCTCAAAAGCTGCATTTGCTCATACCGCCATCTCCTTTTTTCCATCGGACATCCAGACGCACTGCAGGCTACCACCCTTTCTTGGTTGCTATTCCTACCTGTCGCACCAAGCGCTTTTCAACATCCTTCACAATGCGCACAGCAAAGGCGTGGAACTCCCTCTCTGCGTCTGTATTTCCGAGAACTTATAACCCGTCCATTTTCAAAGCCAGGGTGAATAGGCACCTTCTGGGTTATCTCGTTCCATCGTGGATTCTGTTTTGGCCTCTGGGCTTGATTGGGATCAAGAGCTTGCCCATCCTTAATAAAAAAACATGGTTTTACCAGGGGCACAGCGCCCGTAAACCGCTAACATCTCTTGAAAAATTGTCTGAGCGGATTTTCCTTGTTTGGTGAGGAATTTAATAACGGCGCGATATTCAATTTTCTCCATACTTGTTGATTTCTTCCCAATTAACTTGTTTGCACGTTAATAATTCAAAGGTTAGTGACCCGATTAGGTTCGAATTTGGAATATATACTAATGGTGAGATGCTCAATTAGTATCTAGACACATGAACCTACCCCCCCATCCCCTCCATTCCGCGAACTTTTTGACCTCCCATCGTATATGTCTGATGCACGAGCCAATGCTGAACAGATCCAGCGTCATAGAGAGGCGATAGTCAGCCGTATGAACCTATCTCTACAGAGATGGGGCATTGCCAATCTGGTAAGGTTCAATCCGTCAAAGACCAAGGCTTGTCTCTTCTCCGCTAAAAGGAGTCCTTTCAAATAATCCATTTAACTCTGAGGCTTCAGGCCTAGCTGCCCCGGAGGAATATATAACCCAGCCAGCATGTGAGCCTTTAATCTCCAGTTACTGTAATGATATGATAGGCACAAGTGAAAATAATTCCTCTACAGATAACAATTGTTATAAAACTGTTATTTACTGTGATGAAATTGGGAAGAATTTAGGCCAATTAATTAGGAACCAATCCCAGGAAAGCATTATTAACTATTGTATGCCAGGATTAACTTTAAATGAAATAATGAAAAAAGCTGTCAAACATAAATACAATCAAAACACTAATTTAATAATTTTAATTGGAAATAGGGGTAATGTAAACAAAGAAAATTTGCTGAAATATTGTAATATACTGGGTAACCTAAATATCAAAAAAATTGTAATGTTTACATTCCCCTATAGCAGCAGTCTGCCACAAGCGGAAAATAATTATAGATATCATTTAAATGTATCATTAACTACTATGGCACATTATAATAGCCAATTTCATATAATTGATATTAATAAATTTATAAAGAAATTTTATATGACAAAGGATAAATACTATCTGCCTACTTATTATAAGAGACAAATAGCTATATCGCTATCTTATTTTTTTAAACAATTAGCCAATAACTTGGCTAGTAAAACTGCTGCTTCTATTGAGCAGTATAATATTGACATTAATTATTCGACTTTGGAATTAGTTCCAAATAATTGTTTATTAAAATCTAAAGATAATATTTTAAATTAATTTATGAGACAATAGAGGAGTCCTCTGGCCCTATAGTGACAAAAGAAAAGTCTTCCTATTTGAATATTGTTCATCAAAATATACAAGGCTTCTCTGGCAAGGATTTAGAATTAAGTCTCTATTTAAATTATGAAAATATTGATGTGTTATGTGTAACTGAGCATTGGCTAAAGAATTACGAATTGATGACTAACATAGATAATTATAAAATTGTAAGCTCGTTTACTAGAAAATCAGCCAAAAGAGGTGGCTCTATGATAATTTTACATGAGTCAATACAATGTAAGGAACGCAAAGATATAGTATCCAAATCAATAGAACGTATTATTGAGATAGCATGTGTGGAACTAGACAAAATAGTTATTGTATGTGTATATAGACCTCCCAAGAGTTCATACCCACAGTTTGAGGCCGCTATGGAGGAAGTACTAAGAATAACTTTCAACAAAAATAAAAAAGTGATTGTATGTGGAGATTTCAATATAAATATTCTTGATTCAACACATCTGTCGGGTGGGTTCCTAAATTTATTTAAATCTTTTAATTTATTTAATGTATTTAATGAACCGACCCGAATTACTCCCACATGCGCCACTTGTTTGGACAATATTTTTTGTAATAATAAAATACTCAAAAAATCAATAATTAACTGTATTAAATCCGACCACAGCGGCCAATTTGCCTCTATTGAGTACCATCACGTTCCTTCGAAACGCGAAATAACTTGTAGACCATTATCTAAACATTGTATAGATAAATTCAGATACAATGTAAGTAACAAACTTGCAACTCTACCGGTCTCCAACTTTGAAACTAATAGTCTTTATAATCATTTGTTTAATATAATTAATAATGAATTTAGCAATATATTTAGACAAAGGGTATTTAAAAAAGATAATGTAAAAAAGAAATTTAGTGATTGGGCTACACCTGGAATTTATAAAAGCAGAAGGAAATTATATGAACTTTATGCTTTAAAATCTACCTCCAGTGATACTAGCTTTATTGAATATGTTAAGAAATATTCTAAAACATTTAAAAAAGTATGTTCTCTTGCTAAATCTATGTACATAGCTAACAAAATTAAGTTATCAGAGAACAAAATAAAGACTACGTGGAATATAATTAATAAAGAAACAGGCAAAAGCAAATCTCAAATACAATCTTTTTCACTAGAAATTAACAAAAATATTGTAAATTCTGACAAAGTTGTTGCTGGTGTTTTTGAGGATTTTTTTTCTAGATTACCATTAGAAACTACAAGTTCCCTACGTTCGTGTCCTAATGTTGCTGCTGCCCTACTAGAATCGAGTGTTGATAGGTGCAATGTAAAATTTAATTTTACACATATTAATACAGAAGATATTATTAAAGCATTCAAAAGTATTCGTATCAAAAAAACAGAAGATTTATGGGGTATGTCAACTAATAATATTAAATCAATAATTGACATAATTGCGCCTTACTTAGCTTATATTTTTAATAATAGTGTTGACGAGGGGGTATTCCCACGCTTAATGAAACATAGTAAATTAGTTCCCCTTTTCAAATCGGGAGAAAAAAATGATCCCGCTAACTTTCGACCTATATCTATATTACCAGTGTTCAGTAAAATTTTTGAAAAAATTATCTATATGCAGTTATTGGCTCACTTTACCGATACTAAAATTTTTCATAAAAATCAATTCGGTTTTTCTAAAGGTAAAAGTACTACTGATGCTGGAGTTGCACTTATTAAACACATACTTGATGCTTGGGAGGGCAAGCAAGATGTAATTGGCATCTTTTGTGACCTTTCTAAGGCGTTCGATTGCGTTGATTACCGCACGCTATTAAAAAAGTTGGAACATTATGGTGTCTCTGATATGTCAAAAAGCCTAATACAGTCGTATTTGTCAAATAGAATTCATAAAGTTGTCATTAATAAGAGTGAGTCTGCTGGAGCCCCCATAACTATGGGCGTGCCCCAAGGATCAATATTAGGGCCTTTACTTTTTTTGATCTATATTAATGACCTTCCTTACTATGTTAAAAATCTTTGTGAGACAGTACTATTTGCAGATGACACTTCCTTAGTTTTTAAAGTCTCTCGACACGATGATTGCTCTGACGATGTAAATAGTACGCTATCAAAAGTTTTACAATGGTTCACCAGTAACAATTTATCACTAAATTCAAAGAAAACAAAGTGCATACAATTTACGTTACCGAATGTAAGGAGGGTTGACCTACATGTAAAGTTGAATGATGAAGTAGTCGAATTTGTTGAAAAGACAAAATTTCTGGGTATAACATTAGATTCACGACTACAATGGGACCCTCACATTGAGGCCTTGTCAAGTAGACTCAGTTCTGCGGCATATGCTGTAAAAAAAATAAGGCTTTTAACTAATGTTGAAACGGCAAGGTTAATTTATTTTAGTTATTTTCATAGTGTAATGTCTTATGGGTTGTTGTTGTGGGGCTCAGCTGCTAATATTGAAAGCATTTTTGTATTACAGAAAAGAGCTGTCCGTGCAATATACAGCCTTCGGCCTCGGTATTCTCTCAGAGATTTTTTTAAGGAAATTAATATTCTTACTGTGGCGGGACAGTACATTTATGAGAATATAATTTATGTACGAAAACACTACAATACTTTTGTCAAAAATAGCGACGTACATTGCTTTAACACCAGAAATAAGAATAGACTTGCCGTTCCAAGATTTAGACTTCAAAAGACAGGAGGCTCTTTCTTGGGGAAAGGTATAGCACTGTTTAATAAAGTTCCACAAAGTATAGTAGATTTGCCTTATCATAAGTTTAAAATGTATGTAAA
Organism: Calamotropha paludella; assembly: GCA_927399485.1. NCBI lineage: Eukaryota > Metazoa > Arthropoda > Insecta > Lepidoptera > Crambidae > Calamotropha > Calamotropha paludella. The sequence continues at coordinate 21,283,820 of OV656803.1, read as the reverse complement.
AAATAAGCTCATGTCCAAAGGTTATTACAAGGTCAACGACTATTTAATAGATCGCGATGCATGGAAGTAATATGTGTCATTTCAACATGACACTCTTTATTACAGGTTGTAACATACAGCATTAGCATTTTTTAAATTTTTAAAACTAATTTATTACTGGTAGATAAGAGTATGACATGCTCTCTTAATACATTTCTTGGGTGGTGGCATGTGGTGCGGATCGTTACGTTCCCTAAGATATGGTTGAGCGAAGCGATGGCTGTATCATGCGTCATGCTCGTGAACGGGTGCTGCCTTGGGAAATGGGTCTGCTCTAACCTTCAGTATTCAGTATTGGCTAAAACTAAACATAAATCTTGTTGTTTTCTTAAATTTGTCGTTTATTCCCTGTATGTTATTGCAATGTTTTGGGATACTTACTTTAAGTAAGTACAGATACTTGTTGACTTTGTTGTAATCAACGAAACAACGAAATAATGATATCATAACACTATTAGTATTGTCATGGCAAAATAATTTTGTTTTTTTTTTTTTTTGTGGATTGTATATGGTGACGACGTATTATATTGTAAATGTCGTTACTTCTGTTAAAGCTGACGAGTTTCTTGCGCCCATTCTTCTTGTCAGTTAAAAGACGTCCTGAATGGGTGGTAGGAAAAAATGTTGGACGATTCAAAACTACTTATTTTTAAGTGCATTTGAATAAAGTTATTTTCATTTTCATTTTCATTTTCATTGACTCCTACTTTCCGAGATGTATCCCTGCCGATTACTGACTATCTTGAGCTTTTCGGTATGTCTTTGCCACCAACTCTCAATTTTGCTTCTTTTATTGAGACCAAGGCTCAATTAGCTTAAAAAAAAACCTTTCCATATTTCGAAGGTGAGAAGATATTTCACGCCGTAAGTTCGGTCATGTATGGAGTATTGTTCTCATCTTTGGGACAGTTCGGAAGAGCGCCAAGAGGCTCATCGGCAATGATGAACTTTTTTAAAAAAACCTCAAAAGCCTTGAGCATATAGACGGAAGGTAGCTAGCCTATCCGATTTTTATAGGATACATTTAGGAGAGTTTGCAGCAGAATTGAACAACCTTTTTCCGCCGTCCCTATTTTTTCATCGGAGAACCAGACTTACCAATACACGACACCATTATCTACCATGATATACCAAAGAGAGGCACTAAGCGTTTTAGTTCCAATTTTGTGTTACGTACCACTAAGGAGTGGAACTCTTTGCTTGAATCTGTGTTTCCTGAAAAATACAATTAAGGGGTCTTTAAGTCACGAGTGAAGAGGCAAGCGCGTCACATCCTAGATCGTATTGTCGCTTACTATCAGGCTAGATAGTAGTCAAGCGCCCGCCTATTTTCTATAATAAAAAAAATAAAACGTAAAAAATCTCAATAAATAGAACTAAAAAATTATAATAAATAACATGAATTATGAAAAATTCACTCTTCTAGAGTAAGTAGGTCGAACTAAAAAAATAAAAAAATATATATATATATATATATATGTATGTAGTTTAAAAAAAACTAAAATTAACCGCTTTTATGGTAAACCGAACTAAAAAGTGAAAAATAAATTTTAAGATAACAATTAAAGATAAAGCGTAAAAAAAGCGTGGGATGCTTTGTACGACATTCTTCTTAAACTAACTCTGTATCGATTTTCTCGTTAATTACTTAATAATTTGGTTTACCATAAAAGCTTATTTGTTAGTTTTCTGAAACTATATTTTTTAATAAATAAAAAAATAACGTGTCAAATAAATGCAAACCGCTCGCAACTCCTTTCTACAATCATCCCCCGCGCTTCAATTATAGGTACAAACCAGGGATGTTGCGAATATTCGCATCCGTATAAATCGATGCGGAGCTGGTGCGGATGCGGATGTGTCAAAGGTCGCGACAAGAAAGAAAGGGACGGGGCCGGCGAGTGGCGCGTGTCGACCGAGTAAAAGATTAAAGAAGATATATTGAAGATTAGCAGAAACACCGAAGACATCTTGGCTTCTCGAACAATATCTCCAAGTACCGAAAGAGCCAAGAAAATGAGAAGCAGATACAGAACGACCAGGGAGCTCAGACACTTGAGTAAAGTAACGGAACAGAGACAAAGCTTCTAAATAGCTAGCAAAATTTATATCTATTTTGGTAAGGGTTGGCACAATTGAATAAATTAAAAATATAAATGTACTTTTTTCACATTTTTTTATTAAAATAGGTATTACATACTTTAACATTACTACAATTAATTATTGTAGTAATGTTAAAGTATGTAATACCTATTATTTAGGTATTACATACTCTTAATTACATGCTCTAAATATTTTTTTTTATTACTTTTGGTTTTTAATAATTGGTTGTGTCTTTTAATCGAATAATCAATTCTAAATCTAATATAAAGTTTTTTCAAATAATCCAATGGGAAACACTCACATGGCATATGAAATGTACAATCTTGCAAACGTGCTAATATGTCATTACCAATATTAACAATTTGTACATGAAGATCAAAATATTCGCTTTGGGAATGATACCAGAGGGAAGCCCTCTCTCCCACTTGCGAAATCCTGCGCTCCGATTCAATATATTTCCCAAAAAAGTTATTATAGATATCTATTCAGAATTACTTACACAATTTTACCGAAATATCTGGTATAATTTTCCGTAAATATATTATAATGAGTATTGAGTAGTTTTGATTATAGAGTTGTATACCTTTCAATCTACATAATACATTATAAATATAAATTAAGTTTCAAGTACAAACTTACCTAGTAGACTCCTTGGGATAGTTAAAATAAGAAATATTTTAGTCTTTCTATTATTATTCATGCACACAGTACAATGTACAACCATATTCACAGCACTTTTTAAATACTAAAACTAAAATATTACTACGTATTATGTGAGAAACTCGAAAACAAAAACAAAACACGCACAACGTCCGAACGTCGCGTCACGCGTGCACGCCCTGAGATTGACCACTGGCTGATCTAGTTTGAAGCGGTTTCGGCTTATACTTGACAAGCGGCCAGTGGTCACGCACACACGCGTTGCACTTGTAGTGATGTACCTATCACAGCGCATTCGTATGTAGCTTTGTCTCTGTTCAGTTTCTTTACTCATGTGGCTCAGGTACAGGACGTCAGTCCTGTTTAATTAGTGATCTTGCCATGATGCTCGATTCATCAAGTGACGTTGAGGAGAGTCAGGAAACACCAGAAATCGTCAGCCCTGACGCCATTCTCAAGAAGGAGTTACTTACTCTCCGCAATAAAAAGTGAATTAATTTAAATGAGAGTCCTCTTATATGATGGAGTGTTAATCAAAGTAAATTCAATCTGTTATCTAAAAAAGCACGCAAATTCTTATCAACGCCACTAGCCAGTGGGCCTAGTGAACAGTTATTTAGTAGCGCAGGTTTAATATACGAACTAAGGCTCGACCGAGATGGGTTTTTCGTTCTCGGCCGAGACCGAGACCCGAGACCGAGAATAAAACAATATCTCGGCCGAGACCGAGAACCGAGACCGAGAATAGACAAAGCGTGAAAAAAGAAATTTAATACTGTTAACTTTTTAATACACTACTAATTGTTTAACAAAATTAACTGTTTTAATAATCAAATTTAAATAAAATTATATTATAACATAAAAAAGCAACTTTTCTGCATTTTCGCCCTTCAACGAGTGTCGCCTCTCGTCATACAATTGTCCAGTTTTGCTAAACAGTTGTTCACTTGTAACGCTAGTAGGCGGCGCAGATAAAAACTTATTTGCTGCAGGCTTAAGCACCTTATAAGGTGACGAAAACCAATACTCAAAAATATTATCATTTCTTTGCAGTCTTGGCTATCTAAGAAAGCTTTCTAGTGCTATTTCGATCACAGAGCTTGAACTGTATTCGTCATTGGTCATTGGCTCGTCTTCCAACTCTATCGAATCATGAGCTGCCCATAAGTTGGATTGATTTCTTGCAGCCATGTTTGACGAGTTAGTTGAAGATGACATGTCGTCTTACGAGAATCTGATCCTACATTTTCATTAAGAGTGAGAGTCTCGATAAAATGAAGTTTGGCTGAGTTGACTTCGCTTTCAGTTAAATATTTAGTTTTAAACCGTGGATCGATCAGTGTTGCAGTAACTAGTGGCAAACAACTTTTGACAAATGAAAACCGCTGATTAAATGCATCCAATCAACTGCGGTGCGTGCACGTGGCCACGCGCAGCAAAATTTGAATGCCGATCCCAACAAAGTTACAATCTCGGTCATGACCGAGAATCTCGGCTATAATTAGCCGAGAACCGAGACCAATTTCTCGGTTGGATTTATAGCCGAGAATGCCGAGACCGAGACCGAGACCGAGATCTCGGTCGAGCCTTAATACGAACCCTTGCGAAACAGACTGGAGTCCGAAAAGGCGGCCATTCTATTTTTCATTAAATACAAGGTGTCCCGGAACTCAACGTCAAGCCGAAACGGGGTGACAGGATTAGTTGTAACCATCATGAGAAAAATAAAAAAAATCTATCCTATGTAGTTTGAAAATTATGGGCATTTAAGAAAACCTAGAAATTTGTTAAAACTGCAACCATTTTTCGGTTATTGCGGTTAATTTTTATTATTTTTGTTCATTAAAACTTTGAAACCGTAACCCTAAATAACATTTCTAGAACCACAGGCAAAATAATGACACAATTGCCCCAAGTTTTCTAGAATTATGACTATTTGTTAAACTATGAATTTAAAATTTGTCGACTTTGAAGGCCCTTCTTTAAAAAAAATGTAGGTACTCATGTGCCTTGGCAAGTGCCATCAAAAGTTCGCGCATTTAATCAGGATTGTAAAATGGTACAATACTAGTTAGTTTTATATTAAAAAAACGAGTAAAAAAATATAAACATCAAGTAACCCGATTTTTGCTAACTCATTTTACTCGGTTCAAATGTTTACTATTCGCACAAGCTCTTAGTAGGTTCTTAATTTTACGGCAAAATGATGAGAGAGATGGATAGTGGACATGTTTGCCTTAAGCGATCGAGACAGATAGTGACGCCACACAGTGAGACGGAGATGTGTCATTTAAACGCTTTACTTTATTATTATATAAAGAAAGGATAAATATTACTGGGTTTTTTACCCTACAAAACCAACGCTTAGGCTTTTGTACAGATCCGCATCCGCGGATGTGAGCCTCTTAAAATCCGCATCCGCATCCGCGTATGTGAAAAAAAACGCATCCGCAACATCCCTGGTACAAACGCTCGGTATAGTGATGGGACTCGAATCACATTTGATTCGAATGATGACGGTGAAAACTTGATTCGAATGAGGTTCAATTTTGATTCGAATTGTCGAGTCCTTATTTTAAAGAGACTTTATAGTAGGATCATTCAGCGAACGAGAATTTAACGTTTAATGATATTAGGTGCGAAAAATGTTCTACTTGATTCTTTGAGGCTTAGGGACTGTAATAATTTGATAGGTCTATACGTCAAAATCATACCTAATAGCTTAATGAAAAAGGTTATTCAACTCTTTTTATTTGTGATAATACGTAATTAGTTACCATACATTTTCTATAAAACATAAAATTATGTTTAATTTATATCCTTTTTACAGATCGATTTCGATCGATCGGATTGGATCGATCTTCACAGATCGATCTTTCGTGTCATAATGTTGTTGTTTTGTATATTTTTTATTTAATTTGAACATTGAATTACCATTTGAATTTTGACTAAAATGCTGAATTTGGTTTAATAAAAGATTATTTTTGTCTTTTGTCAATAATCTTTTTTAACCCCCGACGCAAAAAGAGGGGTGTTATAAGTTTTACGTGTCTGTCTGTCTGTCTGTGGCATCATAGCTCCCGAACGAATGAACCGATTTCAATTTAGTTTTTTTTTTGTATTACAGGTGTTTAACGGGCGAGTGCTCTTAGACATGTTTGATGAAAATCGATTGAGCCGTTTAAAAGTTATGGCGTGTTAAAGTGGGGAAGAAAAACCAATTGTCTGCAAATATGCTCAAGTGGGGTCTCAAATCAATTTGAAATCGACAAGAACCTATGTATTTACAACTTAACCAGAGATATTATAAGTATGTTTACCTTTAAAAAGAATAAAATAAAAAATAAAATTAAAAATTTAAAAAACCCCCGACACAAAAAACATAAGCTACCTTTAAAAAGTAAAAAACAATAAAAGAAAATTAATCCTAAAGTACCTATACGTATTAGTATGTATTAATATTTAAAAAAAGAACTTCGCGTTCGGGGACCGCTCCAAAACTAAATTACTAACTATTAAACAAAATTAAAAATTACTAATCTAAGAATTTAATTTAATTTTTTTTTTACTTTTTAAAGGTAGCTTATGTTTTTTGTGTCGGGGGTTTTTAAAATTTTTAATTTAATTTTTGTTGGAGCGGAGCGAGTGAAGCGAGCGTAGCTCCCATGGATCAGCTTCAATGACGAAATGTCTGTTACGCCATAACTTCCCAAGGTCTTAACCGATTTCAATATTTTTTGTGTGGAATCGATTCAGAAGGCTTAGGACCAGATGGTGATGGAGCCCGAATTTTGAAATTCGAAAAAAATATTTTTAGGTATACGCTTCGCTCCAATATATGGTGCTAGCGTAGCTTTATGCTTAGTGACTGCATCGCCTAGTTAATTTGTATTGCTTGACTCCGACAAGGTAAAGTACATTCCTATCCTATCCCCTTCCCCTTCCTATCCTATTTAATCTTACTTTCCTACTTCCTCCTATCCTATCCTACTATATAATATTAGTATATAATATATAACGTGAAAGTTTGTGAGAATGTACGCAAGGATGTACATTGGTTTCTTTTTCACGCAAAAACTACTGAATGAATGTGGCTGAAATTTAAAAAAAAGGTAGATTATAACTAGGATTAACACATAGGATACTTTATAATGCGGTATTCCCATCGGAATGGGATTTACGCGGGTGAAACCGCGGGGCATAGCAATTAGGTCTGTAAAGTATTCGAAAACTTATCTTAGTATATTTTTATCTAATAAACGATTTTATTGATTCGAATCAACGTATAAATTCGTATGCAGAGGAATGTATCAATCAATTCAAATCAAGGGTTTATTCGAATCATGGTTTGAATTTTCGCCGGGTTATTCGAATTGAAACGAATATTAATTTTCGATTCGAGTCCCTTCAAGTTACCTTCATTTCAATATTGTTATAAATAGTTTCATTGTAAAATGTTAATTTAATGTACGTTTGGTGCAACGGTAGCGATCCTGCCTTTCGCACCGACGGTCCTGGGTTCGAATCCCGGAAAGGGGCAGATGTTTGTATGATAAATACGAGCATTTGTACCTGAGTCATGGGTGTTAATATAAATTCCTATGAATATTACATATTTATGTATCATATATGTATGTCTATCCGTTACCCTAGTATTCATAACACAAGCCTTACAGTGCTTACCTTGGGCTAGGCTAATTGGTGTGAATGTAAGAAATATTTATTATATTATTATTTATTATTTAATTAAAAACTTTTTGTTTAGGAATTTATTGAACCATGGGGAAATATAATCGAAAATCCGAAAGAGCATCGTACTCTAAAGAAAAGTTAAACGAAGCTGTACGTGAGGTTGAAAATGGTCGTATGAGTGGTTATAGAGCTTCCCAAACTTATAAAATTCCACGTATGACCATCATGGATCACGTGAACAAAAAAGAGTTAAATCTAAAACACTCTGTCGACAAACAGCTCTGTCTCCAGAAACTGATCGTCGACTTGCTGCTATTCTCCAGACCATGGAGAAATATGGGTTTGGACTTAGTAGAAGTGAACTTTTGCAGATGATTGGAGATTATGTAGACCAAAATGAACTAAAAACACCTTATCTTTCTTGTTCTTGTCTTTCAAAAAGCGGCATAACTTATCTGTAAAAAAAACACAGGCTGTAGAGTACGCACGAAAAAGAGCTGTAGACCCATTTATCGTCTACCCCTATTTTGATTTATTGGAAAAACAATATGCGATCTTAATTTAAAAGATAATCCTTTAGCAGTGTGGAACTTAGATGAGACGAGATTCTCAAAAGACCCTGCTAAGACAAAAATAGTAGGTGCCGAAGGCCACGCAGCAACTAGAATAATTCTATCACCGGGAAGGGACAATACAACAGTATTACTTGGAGCTAATGCTGCAGGAGAAAAATTATCGCCTCTAATTGTGTACAAAGGCAAAAATGTGTGGGATACTTGGACCTCTGACGATGCATATCCAGGAACATCCTATGCAGCAACAACTAACGGCTGGATGAAGACAGAAGTTTTTGAATCCTTTTTAAAAAAAAACATTTTTACCTGCTGTCAAAGACCAATGCCCGGTCCTTCTCGTATATGATGGACACCACTCATATCAGCCTTAATATAATGGAGTTTTAAAACTTCCAGCCCACACTAGCCACGTTCTTCAACCAATTGATATCGCAGTGATGAAGGTTTTTAAAGATCGCTGGGATCCTTTACTGGTTTAGTGGCAGCGCCTGAATGTAGGTAGTGTTTTGCCTAAAAGTGAATTCGCACGATTAATTGGAAAGGTATGGTCCGTTATAGATTCGCAAGTTCTACGTAATGGATTTAAAAGAGCGGGCGTATACCCTGTAAATCGTGAAGTAATTAGTGAAGATCAATTTGATATGATAAAGCTAAAACACTGGAAAGAATTTGAAAGTCGCCGTCTAACTGAAAATCTGGCAATTGGACATCTAAAAAGTTTGCTTACCTTAACACTTGATTCTTGCAACAAGTCACTCTTACCTGGAGCCCCTGAAATACTAGATAAAGGGAAATACGTAACTTTTGAAGAACTCCTTTAACAAAAAGTGCAACGAGGTGACAACGCACCAAAACCGCGACGGACGAAAAGTAGCACCAGGTGCTGAAGTAATCACAGCCAATGAAGTTATAGAAAAAAAGAGTGAAGAAATCAGCAAAAAAATATAGCTTACGCAAATACGAAGAAAGTAAAAACACAATCATTATCAACTCCCAAAATTACACGTGATTATAATGTTGTTTAAGTAAAAGATATTTAAAAAAATAATTCTCCGTTGCAACCACCTACAGCAAAAGATGTGATTAACCTACCCCGTTGTCTATAAACGCCAAAAACAGATTCCGTAAAAGTAAAAAATATTTCTAATATAGTAATCAAGCAAGGCAAAAAGGAAAAGGTTTATAAGACAGAGAACAAAAATATTAAATTAGAAAAGATACAAAAAGAAACCAAAGTCCTCAAAGCTAGAATTCAAAAGAATACTAAATCAGTAGATACCAAAATAAAAATTCAAGATTTAAAACCAAGCGACGAAATTTACGAAAATCCTAAACCAGGTTCATCAGGACTCTGTAACGCCAGATCTAGACGAAGCTCGACTACAAGTGTTTCAGGTTCGATTAGTAGCCATAGCGATTCTGATAAAATGGATGTCCGGTCAGATTCACTATTTTTTTTTCTAAGTGATAGTTTCGATGTGGAATATGATAAGTATTTTGACCCTCTTGATTTTCAGGAAGAAAAAAATCATTTAATGCAAACTTCAAATTCTCAAATTAGTACCTTACTTGAAGATAATGATATTAACGATAATAAAACATTCCCCGAATATCATGCCGGTGATAACGTAATGGTAAGGTACTATAATAGACAAAAATGGAAGTACTACGTAGGGCAAATAGAAAATTATAAACAGATAGATGAACAACTGTACTAATCTGTGAAATTTTATAAAGCAATTAAAAAACCTAAACTTATTTTTAGGACAACTAGAAAAAATGACCGCGACGATGTTCCTGAGACTTTTAGAATGAAAAAAAAATATTTAATCAAAAACCCAATAACTTCAGACTTTTTAATGTCCTCAGAAGAAAACTCGATTTATTTTTAATACATTAATATAGGTTGAAATCAGACATCAACATTTTGTGAAATGTTAACAAATGATTTATTAATTAAAACAACAACTTTTATAATTTTTTAACTCTAACATTATTCAATTTTATTGTTATTTTTGGTTTAAAATCTAGGTTTTTGGCTGAGTAGATTAACGAGGCGTTAAAATTATTAGTAACTGATATTGATTGATGTTATTAATTTATAATACACTTGAATCGTGGTCGTTTAATTGTTCTTATTAAAGTTATTCTAACTAATAAGATTTTTGCATATTCTTATTTAGCATTTTGGATATAAGGTTTCAATAAGTTTTAAGGGAAACTTTTAATGACTTTTTGATCTCAATTATTCAAATGTTGCAATCTTCTTCGAATTAATATATTTTATTAGTGTTGTTTAGCACCTTATTGTTAATTTTGATCGTATTTGCAAATTATATTAAAATAAATAATAAAATCTAGCACCGAATTTTTTATGTTTTCTATCCCTGAAAGGCAAAGTATGCCGGACTTACCCGACAAACACTAATTTAACTATATTGACTTGTACGCCTCTCGTTATGGAAATCCGCACACATATGCGATATTAATGATCGTGTAAACACTTTGTATGTAGGAATATTCGCTGTAAGACGGTCTTATCCGACGTGGCGGAAAAGATCGTCTAGTGCCCCGTTTTGCATAACTAATCCCTAGTTCATAAGGCAAAAGGTTATGAGTAAATTTTCAACTTTAATTTTGTAGTCAATTAAGTATTCAATCATGTAACTTAATGAAACATGACTCAAATATAACAGAGATACCGAAATTTCGACAATTTATAAAAATTTAAAATGAAATATGCCGGTCTTTCCCGAGTTGACCTTAAAGTTATTTTTTCTAATGTATGTTGACAAGACCTAGAAAAGTTTCCTTAATTAAAAGGGCATCTGTGACATATTAAAGGGAGAAAAAAACAGCGCTTGCCGAGGCTTCTTCTCGGTACAAAGTCTCCCGTCCGTTTAGGAGTTACGAAGTCGTGACATAGTTGTTGACTTTCAATAAATTGCATTGTATGCTTAGTCAGTTCTCATATTGATAAAGAGCATTTTATCTTTAATTTATCTTATCTTTTACCAACGGTCTAGTCTTCCCGCTAGCCAGAATAAATCTATGAGCAATGTAATTATGAATTAATGTTATTATGTTAACGTTTAATGTCGTTATAATCCAATCAATCTAAAAGTACTCCCAAATATTTATTTCTGGGCATGTTAATATAATTTTAGGATTCTAGTATTAAGCTCCATTTTCATTGTACGAAATGTTTTCTTGAGTACTCAGTTCTGTTTGTTTACTTCCATGGTATTTCTTAACTAAGGCTGAATTCCGAAATACACATCTGTATATTGGCCATTCGCAATGACATCAAGTATCCGACGACTTTTGTACTAGTCAAATCAAAAGAAAGTGTCATATCTTGTCGGACTTTTTCCCTCTCTCTTGCTCTCACACTGTTTTAAATATGACGTCGATTTCTAATGTCATCACGGTGGCCAGAAATCTGTGAACAAATCAAAAGCATGCTGTTGATTAGTGATGTAATTACCACTGGGCAGTATATTGATGTACATTTCGGAACACAACCTTAGTTACGGTCATATCACAGAATACATATCTAAGGTTGCAAATAATTCCACAGACAGCATGTGTGAATTTTAGTTTTATCTACCTGGCAACACCAGTGTAAAAAGAAAAATCAAGCAATGGTTGTGAAGGTAGTGTTTTTTTGTGATTGAAGTGAATTACAGGTCAGTAAAAATGTTGTTCATGTATATTCTAAACGGATAACTTTTTCAACTCATGCTATGTAGCTTGTTTAATATTTCTTCAACTCCAGTTTGTGTCAGTGCCATAAAATAACGTTTTTACAATTTGTGTTCCTATATTTCGTTTTAGGTCTTCGTGCAATTGAAGTGCAAGTTTAATTTAAACATATCTTAATACTTGTAGTTAGTACCTTCGACGTTGACGCAGTTTGTTTTTGTTAAAATTGGATATTTCTAGTAGCTGAATTACATACCGTAAGTTTCATCTAAATTTACTTCACGACTCGCGTACGTTCACCTACTATTTCAGTGTAACACTTTTAGTTGAGAGATCTAAATATGGTTTTTCCTAGGTAGTGCTACCATATCCGAATTCTAAGAATGAATAGTGCCCTCACTCTAGCCTTTTAGTTATATTCATAAAACAATATGAAATATGACTAAACAAAAAACTATGAATAAATAGGTGTCTAATTAAAGACCAGTATTAATATAATCTACTGCATTATTACTTTTTAAAATGATAGATTGTATTTTTGTTGTCCACTTGTTTTTCATGAAATGCAGTGAAATTTTATGCCAACTTATCACATACTTCAGAAGGATATTAAATGTGTAGAAATAGAAATCCTTTGTTGATGAATTCCATTGTTTTGGTCTTCAGAATAGAATAGACCGTTTATTAAAAATCATTACAAACCTCAGCATTGTTAATAGATGTTGCTGATATGCTTTTTATTTTCCAAATTTTGTGTCATTACAATAAGGCAATCACTTTTGACTAGTCACTGTTTTTGAGTGTTATTTGTGTTGAGAGGCAATATGTACAGTTGGGTCTGGTGTCTTGCCAAGTGTTACTCTGCTATACCTCAAGACTGATATGATTGTGAATTTTGGTTGTTGTGTATCATTCATGCTTGTATAAAAATCTTGTTTTAAAATTCTATTAAATTTGTTATTAATAATTTTAATATTATTTTAAAACAATTTAAATAGCCAAACTGGTTAATTCTGTAGGTTTTTCAGGAATAATAAGGTACCTATTGTATTTTACTGCCAAGTTATTAATTTATAATAGGGTATATTATAATGAATGTACATGAAATGCATTTGTGTTATGCTGTGGACAGGAAAACTTTATTTTTATTAATTTTAATGTTTGTTAAGAAAATGAAATACAATATCTTTTTGAAAATAATTTATTTTTTATCTATTTTTCATTTTCATTGAAATCAGAATTTTAATTTTAAATAATTTATCATTTATTTGCATTGTCTGGCGGTCAAAATATCTATTATATGGAAGTCAACCTCCATGTTTGAGTGTCTTTTCATATTTAGTTGGAGGTCAATGTCGTCATATTGTAGGTAACATTAATACTAAATATTCCACATGTAGAAACTACTTGAATCGTCATAGATATAAAACAAATGCCAGACTCGAAGCATAGTGAAGGAATAAGCTTTTTTTAAATCAGTTTCTGATTTTAAAGTCTTTACATTTTCAAAACTATGCTTTGACGACCATTTGGTGCAACAGTAGTGATCCTGCCTTTCGCACCGACGGTCCCGGGTTCAAATCCCAGAAGGGGCAAATGTTTGTATGATGAATACGAGCATTTGTACCTAAGTCATGGGTGTTTTTATATATTTCTATGGATATCACATATCTATGTATGATATATGTATGTCTATCCGTTAACCTAGTATCCATAACACAAGCCTTACAGTGCTTACTTTGGGCTAGGCTAATTGGTGTGAATGTAAGAAATATTTATTATTTATTATTATATTTATTACTATGCTTGAATGAGAACAGTAATGTATTTTGTTAACAACTTCAGCATAATGATTATTCTCAGCTTAATATAGATAATGTTATGGTGTTGATAATATCCTCTTGACCTTTAAGCAATGAATTAAAAATACTAGCAAAAAAAAAATTGTTGCAGCAGAACCTAAATCATTATTAGTTCACTTTCTTTTTTATTTATTATATTTAGCTTTTTTTGACCATTATTTAACAGATCTAAAGGACTACGACAAAATTTGAAACGAATAATTAACAGCTTTGTAACTACTACACAATTTGTTTGTCATATACAAGGTTATTTTATAAACACCATCCAAATTTATATATAATATTATTTGAAGAAAATAACAAAACAAGAATTATTTATTTTAATATCACCCAGTTCTTAAATATTAAGTTAAGGCTATACAAAGTTATCCAAAATAAAACTACAGTATCCAGCAAACAAGTTGAACATCGCGTGAGGTGGTGGGGGAAAGTTTGAGCATGTACACTTACATGCAAAAATATTGTTTCATTGAAAATCGCTAGGTATTTTTTTATTACTGGCAGTTTATTGCGTTAGCTCATAACGTTTTAGGTATAGAGGGAAAAGATATCAAGAAATACATCCTTAATGGTTAACAAGCAATTAATAGTTATTTATTATACAAGAGTGGAAAGTTCCTTTTTAACCGCGTGCTCGATTTGGATGACCGAGCAAGCGAAGGATTCTAAAGTTGAATCACGAGCGCAGCGAGTGATTCTAAATTAGAATCCTGAGCGTCAGCGAGGGAAACAAACGAGCACAAGGTGAAAAATCTTTCCACTCGAGTGCAATACGTAACTTTTCATCCCACCTCAGCGAGGAAATGACAAAATGAAAAAGAAAACAATTTATAATGACAAAATATTTTTATTTCAATTAAAACACATTAAGATAATCTATAAATTGAAGAAAATAATAAGAAGTAGAAAATAATTAGGAAATATTAAATGTAACGTTGCTACAGTTACTTATGTTAAGTTTAATATTTTTGTTAGGTAATGTTATGTTGGTGTTTGTGAATTGTGCGCTGTTTTGTGGTAAACTATCAGTAATTTTAAATAGTTGTGCCGATTCATTGGATTCTATTGGCGTAAATGTTGGCGAGAGAGGGCTATTGTTTCCAATCTTATGGGGGCTCATTTTAGATGTAGAAGGGCGAGACCAAGAATCTGACAGAGGTTCTTTCAGCGTTATGGCCTCCACGATACTATTACAAATTTTTGATTTACTTTGGATTGAATCCTCTATGTATCCCTCTACAACCGAATTAGACTTCCAGCCTCCATGGCGCTTAAGCGATAGAAGATCAGCCCCTGATTCGGCCAAAAGTGTGGCTGAGGTTCTTCTAAAACAGTGACCGGTGTATAACGGGGGTTCTAAAAGTCCGAGAAAAGTTGCTATTTCTCGTGGAATACTGCCAATTTTATTCTGACCCATAGGTTGTCGGATACACTTTCCGTTGCGATATTGTAGAAAAAATCGTTCAATTGGGGTGTTAGAAGGACGTAAAGCTTGATATTTCTGAACAATGTTTACATATTCCTTGCGAATAACGAAGTTGCGGTCTTTTTTTGTCTTGGTATTTAGTACATTAATTAATAGCAATTCATCAGAATTATGAGAATATTTTGATACGTTATTGACATTAAGTAGTGTAAGTTCATTTGTTCGACATGCTCCGGTTATACCAATAATAAGAACAACCTGTAACAAAAGAAGTATTTATAATCGTAAATAAATTAATCAAATTAAAAATATTGTAAGTACTATGTACAATTTTATCAACAACAAAAAATTACACGTATTGACTTACTTTTGCCGCTAAATATACGGAATCAGGTGCTTTATTAATAAACTTTGCAATTTCAGATGCTGTGAAAACCTTCGATTTTTTTGGCTTATAACCAGATGAGGCTCTTTTTAAAAATGCCACTAATTTATGATAGGTATCGATATGAACGTCTTTCTTCATCTTAATTGTTAATTTTAGCATTGAATACGTACTCCATAGCGTGCTTGCTTTCTTGGTCTCAGATAATTCTATAAAATATGCCAGCAAAACGTTTTCGGAGAAAGTTTTTGCTCCTTTAGCTAGTCGCCACATGTTAAATATATCGTACTGTTTCAAATACTTCTCTCGTGATTGCTGAGGGAGAAGGCTCATTTGCGCATTATTAACTGTTTCAGTTAACTCAGTTGGCGTTAGATAAACTTCATCGTCGCTAATGTCACTCATTTTAGTTGATTTTTTTGTACAGTTTTTAGGTTATGTTAATTATATTAAGCAATAAAACGTGAAAAACTAGAATGGCGCGAAGCACGCAAATAAAACAAAGAAACCAAGAAGGTTCCAAATTTAAATTTTTTCACAATTTAAAAAGTTCTTATCATAAATTTGGCACCATAGAGGTTACATTAAATAGGTTTAATGACGTTTTGAATTTACAATTATATTGAGTACTCATTATATGTGATGTTCTAAATTCAAATCTACTTTGCCGCTCAAGCGAATAAAATAGAATTTTCCAGCCAGATTTCGAAGCGCAAAATTACACTTTCCGAGGTGGTGGGATGAAAAATAAGTTGAAACATAATTTAAAAAAAAATACCTCTCATAGTTAATCGGCAAATTTGTATGGAAAGATATTTTGGCCTCATGTTTTTTTTTGCATAATACATATAAATAACAGCAATTGGTATTTGCAGTGTGGAGAGTATGGTTATGAATAAAAAATGGGTAAGAACATACCTAATATTTTATTAAAAATTTACAAAGTAGGGTGCTACTGAAAAAAAGAAAGAAAACTGCTAATCATCGTCATCAACAGGGAGGGTAGATATGCCCTCCATTAGGTTGAAACCAGCCGAAGCCGAGCTGGTGCCAGGGGTGGGTTCGGTTGTTTCATCATCTTCTTCATCATAATCATCGTCGTCGTCGCTGTCTTTGAAATTTGAACAAAAATAACAAGTCAACAAAAATAACAAAATCTGCACGTAATCACTGCAAGCGAGTGTACATAGGAGACAGCGGGACGTCTACACGGTGCGGGAGGCAAATGTCAACTGATCAACCAATCCTGTGCGTATTACCATGGTAACCAGCGCGCCCCGCCTCCTCGTCCCGCACCACACCACCAAAGACACCTATTTTCGTTTCTGCGCTACTGTACGTTTGTTGTTATGCACGGTGTTATAGCAGATGATTACGCGACCATTACAATAATTAAATTCAAAATCCAATCAAAATATAGATCCCGATAAGTTGAACCTGGTTTTGAAATCACGTGACATGCGCAGTAGTGAATAATGTACCTAAACTTGCTACTGCGCATGTCACGGGATTTCAAAACCACGTGAACGAACTATTTTTATTTATTTTTATTTTCACTTCATAACTTCGTCGAATGTACGGATAATTTTCATTTTTAAGTTCTCGAAGTTATGGGCCTCCTTCACATAAACCCGCCGTTTAATTTCGCAACCAAAAAAGCACCGAAGCGTCACTCGTACTTGCTCTAGGATTTCTATCAAAGATTTCTTCTTCGATTTCAAGTGCAAGTGTGAATCGGTGTGAATACGTTTTGTTAGATATGTACTTATGCGACGTAAATGCTGAAACGCAAGACGTCGCGGGAGGTTCCCGAGTGACTGATTTGATTTCATTGCGCAAATCCACGCGCACAATGCGCCACGGGGTGGGGCGCTGTTCATTAAAAACATTTCGGGCGATAGTTGACCCGTAGGTACATTTGACCAGTAATCAGCTGTTGCCATAATTCGCTCGGATAAAATATTTTTTTTACGAAAATTTTATCTACCTATTTTTTCAAAGATTAACTGTTTGAATAATATCTAATGACTCGAAAAAATTTGGATGGTGTTTATAAAATAACCTTGAATATTGCTATATTAAAAACTTTAGAGACGTGCCATTTGTTTTAACGAAATGTAATTGATACGTATTATTTTATGTTCATATGTATATATTTATTAACAAAATACATTTTAGGTATATAATAGCGTTTCGATCGATATTGAACGAAACTGATTCTCTATTCGCCAGTTGAATTAGCAGTATCGATTCTACAGAAGCGGAAATGAGTGACTTTTCTAACTGTTTTGTTACTCACTCCATTTTACAATTATTTTTTAGTTTACTTTTACTAACTTGGCTTTTCTTACGTACTGGATTTCTTGCAAAAACATACATAGGTCTACATACTTGATTCAAAATACTAACATTATTTATAGATATTTTAGAACGATATGTAAGTACAGATTATTTATACTCCCATACAACATTTTTTCCTATCACTATTTGATAAAAATCATATGATAACCAGGTGCCTATAATATAATGAAGGTACAGAATGGAATCTGATACTATTTTTACTCATAAATAAAGGTGACTTCTTATTATTTAAGTACCTACGTAAAAGGAAACAATAAATATATTCAGAACATAGTAAATATACATTGTTTTCTTTACGATTTTAATCTCAAAAATCTAATACATTTAGTGTGACACCATAGTTCCTATGCTTGTCCGTGTATCGATAAATGCCTGAGGAGAATGTATGAATTATTCCAAAAACAACTAGCATTTACTCATTACGGTCCGTTCTGGGTCATTATACATTGAATAACCTAAACAATGCCCTTAAGTCAATAAAAATAGGTTATAATAAAGATATTGTCAATTGATATCAACTAAACAATTTATCCACAACACACAAAATAAAGGTATTTGGAGGATTGTAGAGTCAATAATTCTACTGCTTCTACTACTCTTTCATAGATAATACCTGACTTTAAAAAACAATGCTGCGATCTCTAGCTACTTAAAAAGTAGCGTTATGGCTAAGATACTGCCTCAAATATAGCGACAGATGCAATAATGGCATAATAAACTACATCTTCTTAGTTCCAGTTTTCCCATTGTATTGGCTCAGTTATGTCTGTAGACATACTGAGTACTGGTATTAATTGACTGGCTTTAATGGACTAAACAATTTATCCACAACACACAAAATAAAGGTATTTGGAGGATTGTAGAGTCAATAATTCTACTGCTTCTACTACTCTTTCATAGATAATACCTGACTTTAAAAAACAATGCTGCGATCTCTAGCTACTTAAAAAGTAGCGTTATGGCTAAGATACTGCCTCAAATATAGCGACAGATGCAATAATGGCATAATAAACTACATCTTCTTTGTTCCAGTTTTCCCATTGTATTGACTCAGTTCTGAGTACTGGTATTAATTGACTGGCTTTAATGGGCTTAAAGTAACGTCGTCAAGCTCGTCACGCTATGTACGTAAAACTGACGATTTATCCTCCCTTAACCACTGAGATCGTCTCATACAAGATTTCATAATCATAACTCAAACTTTTACACTTATGCAAGATAAGATTTAAAGTTGACTACTTATACGAAATAACGCTTTTATTTGTCACATTTACAAAACCATTTTCTATCAAGTCTTATGATCTCATTGCTATCATTAATATGTATTTAATTTTTATTTTCTCAGTTGAATAGTTGATTGATACTGTTGACCAGTAATTATCTATGTTGGTCTTTAAATTTAATCACTCTAAAATTGTTTGCCAGATACTCCCTCGTAATACGTAAGTAGGTACGACGTTTACCTATCTGCTACTGCTGTATCGTGCTAGCCGGGACTCGCACCGGCCAGTGACATTTCGGTGGGTTTTAAATATCCGTCCCGCGTTACACAAAATGCATTTCGCGTCGATGACCTGATCTTAAATTAAAAGTGGCACAGTTGCTAGTTGTAGAGATGGTAACATTTTAAACAACTTGTCTTCTCGTTTCATCTAGACATTTTGAGTGTAATGTTTTTTTAAAATCGGGTACCAATATGTCATACAATGACGGCTTAATAGAAATCAAGTACGAAAAAGGGTTTTATTCATCATCTTCATCATAATCTAGAACCCATTTTCGTCCTACCGTTGGCATAGGTCTCCTCTAATAAAAGGAAGTCAATGGGTATCTATTACATACTTAAAAAAAAGTTTTTTTTACATATTTGCATTTCAATAGTTTATATATAACTGTTAAAGCTTAATAATGTTACCTTCTCCATGTGCTGATGGATGAGAAATCCATCCAATCAGCCCAGTCCCCAGTCACGAGTATGCAGTTCTTTTTTTTTTTTTACTTTTAACTTCCTGTTCCCGTCCGTAAAATTGGTGCAGAAATTACTTCCGATCTATGACGCGAACAGTGTGTCCCTGCCTACGCTTATCTCGCCCGCTGTGATTCATTTAAATTAATCATAAGGCGAAAACAACTCACATAGTGCTGCTCATACTAGTTCCTGTCTTCTTAAAATAAATCTTAAAAATTATACGTGTCTTGCATTTATATTCTTCCAATTAATTTGATTTTGTGTTTGTGTTGAGGTATTGTCGACGTCAATTTAGAATGGACATCCAATTAATTGTTGTTGAATCAGTAATTTTGCCATCGATGCAGAATAAAGCAATTTGGAATAATAATAACGATTTATTAGTATCTGAAAAGTAGGAGAACTAAATTAACTTGGTTTGGTCTTATAAAATATCATAGATATATGTATTCTAGTCTATTAGAATTATTTTAACTGCTTAATTAAAATTATATATTTTAAATAGTACCCTATTACGAATTATGGCAGTTAGGTTTAAACGTCACTCCAAGAATATCAATTTATAATCGTAATGGTATATGGTTATTTCGCGTATTTAACCGCAGCGATATTTAATTAAGTATGACGGCTGCGTTGCCATACGCCGTCTTTCAATGACGCAGGACTGAAAGCTAGATGTGCGCCGAGTGACTCCGGTTCTCCCACTACTCCCCCCCCACAAAGTAACGGTACAGGCAGTCTTGGCTCTAGCTTGACACGGTGCACATGTTTGTACTCCGTTGTTGGCTTAACCTTAACGCTTTTGGAGAATTAATTTGAATGTCGGATTCATTATTTTTGTTAATTAATAAATTGTCATTGATAATTTTTCGTTACGATATTGCAATAACATTTGCAGTAAAAGTCGAAAGACTTTTCACTTCAGTTATCTTTAATAATGATGAGGTCTCATTGTTTCAATGATAATTAAAATTAATAAGTTGTATGTAATAGTTTTGCTTTTCTTTTATTTAATATGGCTACCGCCTATTCTAAGAAGTCGGACCGGATCCACCTCCACAAAATAATTATCTAACATAGCCCGCAACTTCAACTTCAACAACAGCAAGTTTCCTATTTGTTCTTTTTTCCATTTGGAACGATAGAGGTTATTTTATAGAAAATATGAACTCACGCCAGGTCCCTTCAAGCTCACTCACCATGTTGGTTGCTTTTGATTCGGATGCTCCTGAATCCGATGCCGCTACTCCTGAATCCGATGCCGCTACTCCTGAATCCGATGCCGCTACCTGGTGTGCTTTGCGTGAAATTATCCTTAAAATAGAAAACTAGATGGTGTTGAGTTAATTATTGCACTGACTCACTCTTTTAAGTGGAGATATACACCAAGGAGGCCGTAAAAAAATCATTTATGCGAATTTTTTTATAGGAAAACTGTTTCAAATTTCGGGTTGGGTTTTAAACCAAATGAAAGTTTAGACATTCAAGAATATGTTTAACTTTTTTTATTAAAAAATATAAAAATGAATAAAAGATATCGCAGTGCCTTGGAGCGGCGTTAAAAAAACTTTTTACATAGTACCCATTAGTGCCATTTGTTCAAAAATCATCTGAAAAAAAAATACAAATCTATTATTAAACTGGATACTAAAATCTAGTAGATATCAAAGCAGATTTTGAAAATTTCGATTTATGACAAAATGACGAGCGTTGGAACATAAGTAATGATTTTCGAGTCATAAATTTGTTATTATTTTGTTTATAAAAAAAACTAAGCAAAAATCCTATGATATCTACTAGAAAATGGTTAATGGAATAGGCACACCAAATTGCAAGGCAATCGGTTCATTGGTTTTTGAGAAATTTGGGAGCCGATTTGAAAAACATGGTTTCGAGACAAACGCGTTTGAAAATTTACGAATGAATGATAATATTTGTCAACTTACATGGAATCATCGATACCAAGCCTATCTGCAGGTCGTCTACGTTCGACGGAATTGTTTATAACTGAGCTTGTAGATCGGCTTTCGCTATGCGAGTTTCATCTTCTTGCGCAGCGTATAAGTGCGCTCCTGATCCAACCGATATTCCTAACACATTCATAATTTTGAGTAGTGAGGTGACACCATTATTCAACGTGCATGCTGCCAGAAAAACCAAATTAATTGATTGAAGCCCTCATTGCAGTTTTGAGTATATCCGCTCAAACAACTTTCTAACAATTTGTCATTGCTGAGGTCTTCGTAAATTGGTTTGATGGCATCTCACACCATTGGTGGCAATGTAGCATAATCGTGAAGGAAATTTTTCACTTGTTTTTTGACTTTCGTTTGTTGCCACTTGCACCACGATTTTAAGGCCTTTGAGACAGATATGATGTTGAAGATTCCTGTCTGTTGAGTTGTAATGGTACAATGTTGCCCAAACGTTTTTTTCATATAATCCTTTGAGTCACAGTTGCTGCGAATAGCTAAATAGTAAACACTTAGTCTATCTATAAGCTTTGCCGTCAATTTGTTTTTCCCGTGTACGTCTTGGAATCACCATCCCCCTTTTTCCATCCCATGCTTTTCATATGAACTCGAAACTTATTTATATAGATGTAAATTTACAGTTTTTACCGACTGCTTATCCCTTAAAGCTTGCCATTAAAAACAGAACTTAAGGCCTAGAAACCATAGGTTACAAAGAGGGTGAAATTAGGCTCATGCCGATTTCCTCTCCCGTAACATCACTCATAAATACCATTCTTCTTTAAATAAAAAACCAAAACTTCTCAGAATTAGAAAAAAGGGATTCCTTTAAGTCGAGCAGTCGACATTTCAAAATGTTGGTCTATTATCCCTAGATAATTATCATGGATCCAGATTGGCCATATTTACAATAAAACAAAACATCTATGACCTCTACCAGTTCCCCAATATGACAAAGTATCTGGACTCCTGGGTGGTGATGCAAAGCATCGATAGGTCCTTCAGGGGCTCAACAAACAAGATTAAATCCAATTCCTAAACAGCCTTAATTAAGTAGTAAAAGCTAACGAAAATGAGATTGTTCTGTTGCAATAGAAGACTACCATGTGTGTAAGTTTGGAACACATCACTTTTATGGATGCTTCTCATGCTATCAGGGCAGTTAAAAAAATAATGAATCTGTTCAGAGGAAAAATAAATGCCTTTTTTAATTACTGTTATTTTAAATAACGATCGATATGAGTTAAAACCTATAAATGGCTCTAATTGAATTTTTATATTTACCCACGAAATATACCCACGAGTAGTAAGTATCCCATGGTCCATTTGCATTTTTAAAAGTTTATAAAAATAATGACGTGAGAGGAGAAAATCAAACAGATACTATTGTTAATGAAATTGTTAACTAACTTTGAAAATAGTTCTGAAACGGAAACTGTTGCTAATAGTAAACGTAATAGCTATCATACTGCTTGCTGGCGTACTATTTTTATAATAAATAGTACGCATACGTAAATAGTACGAATACTATTTACCTTACTATTTAGTCTCATTTAGTGTTGCCCGATACGTTTTTCTAAATATTGAATTTCTTTAAATAAGAATTCCCTTCAAATCTCGAGCGTATTACTGGGTCAAACTTTGTCTGTGTTTAATTTATGAACAGGTTTCTTAAAATAATATCTGGAATAGAAATATTGTTCAGCCAGTTGATTTAAAAAATTTGCAAGTGTAGTTTTTAAACGAAACACTTTCGATTTATCATTTTATTGAATAAAAGAAAACAATATTTTTTTGACATTGTTTTTCACTTATACTGTCCTTTGTTCTAATTGTTCGGTCTAAATTATTCAGAATTATTTAAAACAAATAATGGTTTAAAAAATGGAAACTTAAAGAATGCAAGATGTGGGTTACGAATTAGCTATTTTATTAATTATTCATGCCATTGCAGTAGGTAATGCATGCGCGCACAAAACATGCATGTATAATTAAATAATCATTATTATCTAATCGAACAAGATCTGATCTGGTCTTTGTTGCTGGCAGTGTTATTTTTTTAAAGTCGTGAATTACTATTCTGTTTCTTGAAATTAAATATTTCATATGTTTAAT
Source organism: Calamotropha paludella (assembly GCA_927399485.1). Taxonomy (NCBI): domain Eukaryota; kingdom Metazoa; phylum Arthropoda; class Insecta; order Lepidoptera; family Crambidae; genus Calamotropha; species Calamotropha paludella. The sequence continues at coordinate 21,259,955 of OV656803.1, read as the reverse complement.
ATTAGATAGTGAACATTTTGATGTCATATTTTTATAAATTAACTAATTTGTAGCTATTTAATAAATTAAAGTTTCAGTAATTATTCGCATTTTGGAAAAATCAGCTATACTGACACCAGTATAGTACCTATAGTGGTCATATGTCCGTATAACCATTATTGGACTGGATAATATTTTAGTTACACTTTTAATTAATTTATCTTTATATATATAATTCTTCCGTGAGTGTGTATGTCACTGAACTCCTCCTAAACGGCTGGACCGATTTGAATGAAATTTTTTGTGTGTGTTCAAGGGGATCTGAGAATGGTTTAGATTCACAAATCAGCCCGGCAGATGGCGCTGCAGACGGTATCTAGGTTATTTATCTATACTGCAAAAATAACAGGCAGGACAACGTCTGTCGGGTCCACTAGTATAACTATATAACTCGAGCCAAAGCTCAAAGAATTTATGTGAAATGTATCGTAAATATTAACATGATATCAGACAACAATCATCAACATTGACTTGGGATTTTTTTTTTATTTAAAAAAATATTGACATATTTTTTCCAATTGCGATTGCATTTGGAATGAAGATGTAATAACAAAAAAAAAATAGAAGACAATTAAATCCTAAATGACAAAAAAGAGAGAAGGAAGGTGAATACCACACTCTTTATATGGAACTGTTAATATTTATACTTATTTTTCTTCACTTCTAGACTTCACCGAGGTATATTATGCATACCTATATTTTATAGCTGTTTTCTCTCCACGTACCAGAAATTAGTTAAATAAAATGACATTAATTTTATGAAATTATCATTGTCTATTATGAAGAGCTAAAGAAAATAATTAATCCGTGCATTATATTATGTCTTATCATTATCTAAGTATTTAGGATCCCCGAAATTCCTCTCTTTTTTGCCATGTAGAATGTAATAGTCTTCTTTTTTTGTTATAGCATCTTCATCTAATGCAATCAATTTTTTGTGCAAAAATTGTTAAATTAAATATATTTGGCTAAAATTTGGTCCAACACTAGCACGTCTATCGTTTAACACCGTTACTGTTCGTATTTTTTTAAACCACGTTCACGTTATGAACGATGCACGTTACATCTTCGTTCCGTCTGAGGAATTAACTCGTTACGTATGCTACCTTTTAATTTTAGCAAATACTGAACGATGCAAATACAATATAATTATTTTCTTTTATGATTGTTAAAAGAAATATCTGCAAGGATTTATTTAAGATTAAATTAGAAGAAACTAGTTGAAAGAACAGGCAGGTCAATCATCTATAGGGGGACTGGTATGCTATTAGGTAGGTAGCTATTGTTTGACTTTAATGAGTCTGATTTATAAAAAAATTATATATTATTCGGTGAGTGAACAGCTATGTTAATTTCACAACAATTTTCTTACCCTTACTTTCATTTGTGTTACGATTGACAGAGTAGGCGTTCATGCATGTTTTTGACGCAATTTTAATTTTTTTTTCTTATACTGCTCGTTCGAAAAATACTTTTTTATAAATAAATAAATAAACAGTCCCTGTCAGGACTTGTATGTTTGTGACATGTGTGAAAACTATTTATTGTCTTAGTAATACAGTTTTCTGGATCTTTTTTGTGCTTTCAAATCTCTATTTGCCTTTGATGCTTTTTTTAATGAAGTGCTACTTAGCTACCAACCATAACCATATGCTGTTATCACAGTCATGCAGTTGCGTAGTACAGTACAGCGGTTGCAAATATATTATAAGGAGAGGGAATGTCCTGTATGTCTGGGTTTCTTGTTGAAAAAGCGCTTTAGCAAATTCTGCCTAACTTTTTTTACCGCTCGCGTCTGACAGCGCTGCCCCAATGCATAACTATGAAATTAGCCGTAGTCTTAACGGGTTGAGTGTAAACTGTTTTTGGCATAACTTTAAATCCGGAACTAATTTAAAACATTAAGGTCCATTACACAAACACCAAAGCAAACAAGATAGTAAGGTTTGCACATTTATAAAATGTTTTAGAATGCTTTCTTTTCACTTTTGAGAACTCACTCATGTGAAGGATGTGGTGTATCATTGAATTGTAGAAAAAACTTTCAACAAAAAACTGAGCATTGCATATTGATTTAAACAGGTGAATGCAGATTTTTAATTGAGGAAGTGTCGTAAGTGCGTTCTCTAGGTTTTGGCGTTACGCGGTGGTTGCGCAAGGGCACTGAAACAGAAAATCTTGAACTTACAGCACAAGATTTCTCACTGATTATTGCAATTATAAAGTACTGTTTACTTAGCTTTCGCTTAAATAAACAAACTAACATGTATCTTTGTTTAAACGAAATGTTTCTTGAATACTCGGTAGATATAGAGGTGCAGTTGTGATCCAATAGAAATTGAAAACACAGGTTTAGGATAAGGTTTTGCCATTGCTATTAAATCATCATTTTCTTTATTATTTATAAAAGACAGGTAGTTCAAAATCTATTATTTATGTTTATGCGCAGACGTATCCCTTGTTAAGGGGTTTTTTTGGAACTCCTCTAATTCGGTACACATTCTGTACTTTTTTTCGTTCTTGTAGTAAGTAATGTAAATAAGTAAATAAAATAATACTACATTCAACCAGTCACCGATCAAAATTTTGTAAAGATGAGAATATATCTTTGGATAATCTCTATACATGTAAACCTGTGCATTGCCAGCGATTTTAACAATATTTTTTTCTTTGCTCCAATGCTCTGTCATGTAGAAACTTATATTTGTCTAGAAGAAGGTGATTATTGAAATAAATTTGGGCGGACGATCATGGTTGACCTTGTGTGCTTCTGCTGGGCAGTTGATAAGAGTCCCTGAAGCTTTGTTTTGTCCTAATTTTAACCCTATAAACAACTAGTTACCATTTACATGGCGCCTTCTATGCATTATTTCCGTTATGCAGTAATTATTACAAACTTTCCTTTTGTGATACTTAAGACTTAGTTTTATAAAAACAGGATGGGGTATTAGTGTACAAGTGTCAGTATCTATGAAGACGACGTGTTTTATACACGCTGACAAAGCGCGTTTTTTATAATCACATTGTTGCCGATAGCCTCTGCTTTTGATTCGTTAGAAATCAAAGACAAGCACTTCAAATTTAAGCTATTAATGACGCCATCGTATACTACTACGACCATACTACTACGAGGCGAATCACACGCGAATATTGAATGCAGTGGGTCGACATGACCACCAGCTTGGCCGAGCAAGTGTGACTCTACTTTCCAAAACAAACTGCTTCGGATTCATGTCTTATGCGTAGGATACGTGTATTTTTGTCTGAGTCGTAGATGATATTATATTATTTTATGAATAGGTATTACTTATCTACGTGTCATATTTAAAACCTAAAATGCATAACACAAGCCTCAGAGGGAAGTACTTTGGCTAAGCCAATTGATGTGAAAGTAAGAAATATTATAATTATGTCTAGATTATGTCTGTTCCCTAATCATAGAATGGCTCTTTTGTGGGACCGCAGTCGCGTTAAACGTCGTGTGCTTACGACCTTTTAAAAAACATTGTTTAGTTAATAGTATAACGTTTATTTCATTCAAAGAAAATTATACTTAGCCGCTGAGTAGCATTTCACAGCTGCCGTTATTCACTGTGTACACAATGTGCTACCGACACACGCTGTGAAAAGTATGACACAGTAATATTATGTAATATTCCATCTGGGTGTTTTGTTTCCGTGCCAGCTGTTAGAACATTACTAGGCCTGCTTCAACGTTCATTAATTATAAAGGATAAATAGATGCGTGTTTATTTTATGCATAAGAACTATATAGGTACTGAGTTACCGTAGCCAAAAACAGTCGTATGTATATGATATAATAATAAAAAAATACATTCAAAAATAGTAATAACTATACGGTTGGTTTTGTTAACAACCTTTAATAAAATGTTATAATAAAACTTTAAATTATTTAAATGTTTTAAGATTATTTTTAAATTATTTAACATAAAAATTGTAACATTTTTATAAGCTTGTATTAGATAAACTATAAATAAAAGTTAACTTTATACGAAAGAATTTCATATGCAATAATTACTAAAACTACTAACGGAAAATTTGTTTTGACGTAGAGTTTCAAATCAGACCGTTTGAAAGGCTATTCAACTTAAGGGTGCTTTCAATTTATATACATATATCGTACGCCTACGGGCGGTTGTTCTACCATTGACACAAGGAAAAAGCAGGACGATGCCCGTACTGTACACACACGGCACTTGCAATTCTCTCGAAAGCTCAATTCTATGAAAAAAAGCTAGTCCGTGCGCAAAACGATAACCGCTCTCCAATAGTTCGCAACCAAAAGTCCAAATTGAAAGCACCCTAAGAATGAAAGTAATATTATTTTTGAAGTGATAACTTATGGGAGGGTAAACTGCTTCGTTACGTAACGCGTTACGGCGCCAGTCTGTCTGGCTTCACTTCCTCTCACGCATACGACAGCGGTAGGCAGGCTCCTCCTCTCTCACTAACCCGCAGCGCTAGCCGTATTTCGGACAGACGCTTTCCCCTCTCTCTACTCAGTGTTTAGTGTGTATCATATACTGTTGACAGTTAGCATTTAATCTAAAACTGTCACCGTTTCTGAAAGTGATTATAAAAAATATGACAAAATAATTTTAGTAATAACTTAAGCTTTTCTCAAGATAAACAATTTTAATATAAAATAATTCAACTGATTAGTTTAAGTTATCCCTTCTGTCGTGCGTCCCGTGACGCACACGCTTTTTTTACAGTAGTGAGAGTTATATTTTAACCTTTATTCTTATTTATTTATTCTTGTCAGTAGCTACATTATTTCCTTATATTACTGGGAAGTGCAATGCACTACCCGACGCCAATAAATTACTTTTTGTAAATAAACCACGTCTGTGTCTTTCTTGTCAACATAAATATTACTCATTTCATATTGATAAACGTTTAATTGTAAACACAGATTCAGACTTCACCTCTATTAATTGCTCTCTGTGGTTGTAGTTGTGTCTCAGAACAATAACTAAAGCTATAGAAGGAGCGCTAAAATAAAAACTGTATAACAGCTCTCGTATTCACTTAAAGTAATCTAACATACATGGGTAAGAGCGAAATAGACAACAATTGTAAGGTTTTATTTTCACGTCATTGTCACAAACTCTCAAAGTACAAATGTCAAATGGTTGTAATTTGGTTGTATATTATACTACCAAATTAAAAGTACGTCTTTGATGAACGTTGTTTCTGAAGTAAGACCAAATTCAATGCGGTCGTATTACAGTGGCCGAACAGCTTTGTGAGCGGTTAGCGTGAAATTTTATTATTTTGCAAGGAAGTTCGTGATAAAATAACAGGAAAGTGTGCATAAAGACGCTTCAGACATCTTAGAGTCCGCGTCCAGGATGGCTTGTGTTGTTCCAGACTGCAAGTCTTACACATCACGAAAAGAAAATACGGATGAGGTGTTATCATTTCATCGGTGAGTTTTGTTTCTAAATTCTCATATTTTGACAATATAACAACGGTATATTCAGAAAATTGTAGTAAATTAATATGACAAATAGATTTCTCCATGAGTTTTGGTTTAAATTGTCTTATTTTCATGCCTTTTGTTTTGTATATGATAGTATGATAGTGATGTGTTTTTTGGTTATCGATGTCAACATTATTTGGTTTTTACTTTTTGCTTTAGTTTTCCCAAAGATGAACCTATTAGAACTGAATGGATACGCTGTATATCAAGGAACAATTGGACACCGAAAGCGCACAGTCATATTTGTTCGAAACGTTTTAGACTGCAGTCATTTCAGTCACATGAAAACATTAAATTTCGGCGGCTGAAAGCAAATGTTATACCCACATTACATTTACAGAACATGAAATTGCTCCTTTTTTATTCCAAACATTATCTTAGTCTTGCTTTGTCAAATATTTTTTTTCATTCCTACCAATAAATACACAGATTTTTAATTAACATTTTGGCACCGTATATTCCAAATAACTAGGCAATGCAGTCGCTAAGCATAAAGCTACGCTAGCACCATATAATGGAGCGGAGCGTAATACCTAAAAAAAATTTTTTTTTAGAATTTTTGCGAATTTTAAAATTCGGGTTCCGTAACAATCTGGTCCTAAACCTGTTGATTCGATTCCACACAAAAAATATTAAAATCGATTAAGAACTCTGGAAGTTATGGCGTAACAGACATTTCGTCATTGAAGCTGATCCATGGGAGCTTTGCTCACTTCGTTCGCTCCGCTCCAATAATGATAGCTTGTTTACAATAATATTTTTATGTTTCAGAAACCACTATCGGATTCAGAAGGAATTATGAAGCACCAAGTAAACGCCTCAAGTCTATGACCACAGTTGAAACAAATACTGATTTCGATATCTCTGAACTGATATCTAATTTACAGAAAATTGTAGCAGATTATAAAAACCAAATTGGAATATTAAAAAAGAGTAAGAAAGTTGGTGTCAGTGTTTCGTTTCTGAAGGAGCATACTTTGAAGTTGATGAAATAAATTTGGATGAATAACAAACATTTTGTATATTATTGATCTTTTCCCGATACTTTCTCGACAGAGTGGTATATAAAAATAGGTAAACAATAAGTAAATATGTAAAAAATAATAGTTTGTTAATTTAATTTAAATAATCGATTAATTTTCTTTTTTTTCCTCTTTTTAATCTATACCTATAAAAAATATAATTTTAAATGCAGTGTTCACCAATGTACTAGAGCTAGAGGTCTAACTTAAAATATAAACATGTAGCCTAATAGGATATGCCTATACAAGGTGCAAGCAAATTCTAATAAATAAAATGATACGGGTCAAAAATTCTACTCATGAATACTGCATTATAAAATGTTCATATTGAAGATTCTACACGTGTTTATTATGACACATTACCGTCCGTTCTAGTGTCATTGACATACCAACAGCATAAGAAAAATGTTTACTATGTTTTTGATTTTATTTTTATCGATAGTAATATCGATGCCATTGCATCACTGACGTAAGGGAAACGAGTAAAAACAGTACGAACTAACGTATTGTGTTGTTATTTTAGCGCGGCTTCTATAGCTTTAGTTATTGTTCTGAGAGTTGTGTTGTCACGAGTACTAAAAGTGTCATCATTAAAGAAAAGCTTTGTTGTTGTTTTTTTGCTGTTTTGGTTGCAATTTTCCTCATATTCAAAATATTTTCGTTGTCAAATAATGTTCTTATGTAGTGGATGGTGCTATTTCAAAAAACAAAAACGCTACTTTAATAGCTTTACCTAATTCGATTCGCATAACGTAAAATATAATAACTGACAGATAATGTCAAGTATTACTTGACCTTCACATATTCATCGCCCACCTGTCCCTACCACGTGTTTTGAGAATTGTATTATCTTGCAATAACCGACCAATAATTTGCATTCACAGTCGAAACATTGGATTGTTGATTTTCACAGTATTGAAATAAGGTATATTTTTGTATACTTCTATAATCTTGTATAACGTTATATAACCCACTTATACGACCAACCACACTTATTCTGGGTTGACTGGAAGAGATCTCATTTAGAGATAAGTCCACCTTTGCAAACAATTTTACTTATCATTGTATATTATTTATTATTTATGTGCAATAAAGAATATAATATAATTTCCAGGTTCGACACGAACACGGTTTAACTTACTTCAGAATTTCTCCACGCATAATAATTAACCAATGAAACGCAGAAAGATGGAGTCGAATAACTAAAATCATGTATTGACTTACTTTACTCAAGCTCTTGTATCTTGATCCCCCTCTGAAAGTAGGGATAGTATGAAAGTATGTTCGGACATATGTCCTTTTTAGTGATGCAAGTAGTTAATTGTTATGAAACAAAATTACAATTATCAAAAATTACAGTTATTAAAAACATAATAAAAGGTGTGTATATAAAAACCTTCAACACAGTTCTCTATGCCCTTTTGTGCTCCATAAAGAAATGTTTCAAGCTTGTCGCCAAAAATACGTAGTAGTTTAGTATTTCTGGCGAAAATCTTAAGTTTGCAATTAAGGGGTATGTATGGGACAGCTGTGAAACGTCTTTACCATCTGGATTCAGATATACTTTGATTTAATATATGTCATATTATTTATTCACTTCCTATGTACAATAAAGCATATTTTAAAAATTATTTCATTTGGAAAACTGACAATATAAGTATGACTAAAACATAACAAGCTTAATAAAAATTTACACAATTTAACAGTTCTCGCATGAAGATTACAATATGCTTATTTGTGATTTAGATCTTTAAATAATTATGATATTTTAGCTTAGGCACAAACTGAAACAGTTGGTAATATTAACAATTAAGAGACTGAAAAGATGCCAGTACATAATTATTAACAAATGTATTTAATCGTCACACAGGATTTGTTTGAATTTGTTTATTTTAGAATTAAATATGCCGAGCGTTGTAGTATCAACCGCTTTATTATAACTTTTAGAGGATACTTGACCTAACTATTGTCCAATTGCCAGTTTATACATGTATCGAAGAAGATACTTTATTTTGAGACTAGTGTGTGTACTCGTAAGCTAAATAATATAATAATGAAATTTAAAAGAACAAAATGTTATTTCAGATCGCCTTAGTTATAAAAGTCTTACCACGGGGAGCATTACGAGAAACTAAAATAAAAATAAATTGATACATAGCAAATTGCATGAAACAAAACTAAATGTACATTTTCACACAGGAACATTGACATTTATTGATTCCAAATATCTATATTCGCAGGACGGCAAGATGAACAGAGGTCGCGTGGAGGCGACGCCGCCAGAATGTGCGGCCGCCGCGGAGATATTCGACCTTTTCTGCTCCGCTGGTACCATGAAGAGCATCCTTGCCTGCCACCGCCAGATCTGCCACACCCTCAACCTTAAGCCTAACCGGCTGCCCGACTTCTATCCCAAACTCAAGGTACGCAATATCCTTTTATTATTACACTGAATTTACTTTAACTTGTTGGAACATCACTCTCATGTGCTGCGGTGAGTTTAGGTTGTTTACTTATTCGATCGTGTCAACATCGAACGTTGTTGTTTCAATCCGTAAAATATTGCACTGCTAAACAGGTACAATCATCATCATGCCTTTCCCTATGAATAAAAGTAGGCAGGATGTGCCATAAACAATCTTTTGAGGCTAATGCGAATTGGTCGGTTCTAACGACCCTTTACTTTAACGAAAAACCCTTTACCAAACTGCGGGCTGCACCTGGACAGCCCGCAGTTTGGTACAGGGTTTTTCAACAAGAACTTTCTTTTAAGATCAAAATAAAATAAAATATGGCAATTATTAAAATTTTTATTGTATTAGAAAGAGTAAGGTTTCGCAATTATAAATGAAATATGATATCGGACAAATGTTCACCACTACCACGGTTACATATAACGAGTCTTTCATTAAAATCTATTTTATTTAGGGCTATTTCGTTAATCACGTCACTAATTTTGAGTTTTAAAGCGGTAATTGATTGGCTCCGTATAAATTCGTCTTTTTCTTTAACATAACCCTACAAAAATAATCCAGCGGCGTAAAATCACGTAATCGAGCCTAAACTAACAGCTGAATTTCGTAAAGTTATGGAAGCGGGAAACTTGGTTTGCAATAATTTATTTGTTTCGGTGGCTGTGGGACTTATGGCAAAGTCTTGTTGAAAACTGTTAAAATACTGGTTAATACAGTTTTGATTGATGTCTTATTTGTAATCTCTATAGTTGTCATCTATATTTTGAAAATAAATTATTCCTTATGTAGTCAACACCATGGAAACAAGTCTTTTATTTTAACAAAAACACATGTAAGTTATATCCATAACATCATTGATAGGCTAAAATTGAGTTGTTAATATCTCTCGATAGTGTACTTAATTGACCCTTACCACCTTTTTCAGCCGGATTTTCGAAAAAAGGCAACGGTCCAATTACGCTTCAAGACCACATAGCCTACCATACAGTGACATGTTAGCATTCAAAGACTTCTTTCTTGGATTTTCAGAAACTTTGGGCTTCTGCTTTAATTTTGCTTGTTGACGTAGCCAGCCAAATGAAAATGGGTTTAGTCTGAAAAAACATTTTTTTAGCAAAGCCAACGGGTTTTTCTTGGTGGCGGTTACGTCGTCCTGTAAAAACTTTTGTACTATGATATATTCAGTTGTAAGAACAATTGACATATCCTTCCCAGCTTGAATAGACTCAAATAGCCTAAAACTCTTAAGAGACTCTACTATTTTTAGACACACTTCTAGGTAATTGCTAAATTGATTTATTTAAGAAAGTTTTCGTTACAATAAAATAGTCCAATAAAATCAATCAACTATCTAAAGTCTTGACTGTGATAAGATGGCGTGTTGTAACCTTAAATCTTTTTATAATCGTAATTCATAAGATAGATAGATAGATTGATAGATAACGCATTTATTTGATACTACAGCCACATACATAAAAGGAAAAATATCACAATTTACAATTCTTACAACTTATAACTAGAAAATATGTATGTGTGCTGCAGCATCGCAAAAAGGTCACAGCTCAGCGGTACATTTGCTCAGGAACCCCCGAACAAAACGCTGATTTTCAGCATAAGGTAATCAATATAGGCTATAAGGTTCATTACCTAAACGAAAACCTTTTCAGTTCACATAATTTATAATAATGAACACATTATGATTAACAACTCTTAGTATTTATACAGAAAGCTCTTAAGATATTATTTTTGTTGACTTCAGCACAGTTCTTTCAGTATACTCGGTTAATGAACTTGACGGTTACTATCAAAATAAAGCTATCAGCGGTCAATCATAACACCTAACGCGTCGGCGTAGGAGCGCGTCATAGGAGGCGACTATGAATCAGTGTTAGCTTGGCATTCTGTGATTCATATCACTCAGGTAGGTGCAGGGTTGCCTTCTTTTATCAGTTACTAGCCGGTATCCGGCGCGTTGCTGCCGCAGAATATATAAATTTTGGAAATTTTTTTGAAATGGTAACAGCTGTCTTGTATAATTAGGAATAAAAGAAAGGAAAATAATAATTTATATTTTTTTCTAATTAAACTTATAGGCAAAGTAACTAAAGCGAAATTTAGCTTTAACTATTTTATTCCATCATATCTTAACTATGTTTTTCAAACTCAACATTTGACAATTGTTTAAATTTGACAAATGGTGACTTTGTTTCATTCACAGTTGGGTAGCAGAGGCGGTGTTATTCTGACAGGGTCGGGCAAAAAATGACTTACTTGAATAAAGAAATATATAATATTTCTATATATTTTTTCCTTTGGAATATGGTTTGGTTAAGAGTATATTAACAGCCCTATTCGCCTCGGTTCGTTTCCGCCGAGTGCTCGCACTTGGCTCTGTGCCACCTGAGTGGCGTTTTGCCGCACGGATTGCGAATGCGCGCTTCTGGAGAATTTACCCGCCATCCAGTAAACTAGCCAATCCGAGAATCGCCTATGTCCTTGAACGCTGAAACTGAAAACTGAAGCATTTTCATAGCTGATTCTTTTTCATAGTTCGTTTGAAATCGTCATCTTTCGAATCGCGTTTAGTGAATAATACTAGCACGTCTCACAAAACACAAAAATAAGGATATTAAAACGATTTTAAGCACCCTAGGCAAAGGGAAATCATCATTTATGATAATTTTATTTTACATGTTGACAACTCTTACTCATAGTCATAACCATTTATATATTGCTTTAAAATCAGAATGCTTATGTAATTGGGATATTTCTAGCAAAACAATTACAATTTTAAATAGTCTCATGTTGGGTCAGCTCGCATTGTTGGTACTCAATTCGGTAATTGCTAATCTGTTTTTATTTAGATAAGATTATTATTATTGTATAGTTAGATTTAAGTAAATTACCGAAATTAAAAGATGTAATAAAATATTGGTTGAAAGTATCGTTCAAAATGTTAGATTGAGATGCACGTTTAGCTTAAAAGTATTACCATAGGCCGATTTTTGTAAAACTATTTTTATATGAGTTTTTGGAGTTTAACTCCTTAAGAATCGTTTAAATTTTTTCATATTTCACATAGCGCACGGTATGAAAAATAGATGGCTAGTAAAATCAAACGTTAACAAAAAGTGATGGGCCACATTTCCTCTGCGTAATATCCAAGTCCCAAGTACACATTTAATCTCTCTTTTCCTTTCTCATCATAGCATTCAGTATACATGTAAAATATCATAAATAAAAATAAATAAATAATAATACCACAATTAAAGTTATATATTTTATCAAATTAATATGAATGTATGAATTCATTTAGTTCCTTTGCCTACTATATATATTTTAAGATAATCGTTTTTAAGGGGTAAACTCCAGTCACGCGTAGTATCTGACCCGCACAATTTTTTTAAAGTACAGAGTTTACCTTTAAATGGTGTAAATAGCCCTGTTATGGTAGATTTAAAAGTCTATTAAAATAAATACATTTTATCCTATGTTGTTTCATTAAAATTAATAACAATAACATAATGAGTTTACGGAGTTTGTAAACCTTTATAGTCAATTTCCTTTTTATATAAAAATCAGCTTTCATGGGTTTGTGTACTTACCTAAAATATAAAAAGTTGTCCAAAGATTAAAAACTTTGCATTTTTAAAGAAGTGAAGAAGAGTCCCGAATTTCCCACTAGAAGATTAATATTTCAATTAAAATTATATTTTGTTAATGTAATAAATAAATGTATAATACATATGATGGGAGCATAAAATCGAATATAAATATAACAAAAAAATATCGTAGTGACTGTTTTGTACCAAAATAAAAGAAAAAAAACTAAACCTAATCTATACGAATAGTACAATTTTTCTGGTAACCTTCGTCATTTTAGAAAACTTTTTATCCAAAAAATTATGAGGAAATATGACAAAACAACCTATTCATGCATTTTTGCAACTCGGGATATAGTTTTTATTTATATGAATTTCGCAGTCGAAACAATTATTCTGGGTATGTCTTTTATGGTAACACAGACTCAATGAACGCACTTGTGCAAATAATTATCAGCACATATGGTTCTGAACGGAACTATAAGCTATCAGACACAAATACATATAATTATAAATGGCACGTGCGTGTGGTATAATAATGTATGCTAATCTGTGTGAAAATTTATTGTATGTTTATGTTATCAGCTATATATAGCAGAGATTATCAAACTTATTTCTTTTACCGCCCCCTTTGAAAGTAATTATTTTTCAGCGCCCGCAATTTTTTATACACTCCTAAAACTTAAAAACCACAAATCCATTACTTTCATCAATTTTCTTATAGTGTGCTATATTAGTCGGTTCTGGTGTAAACCGCTACTTTATAATATTAAGAATATATTTTAATCAAATTAAAATATCAATACGATAGGTATGAATTTGATGATTTTTAACAAGTCTGTTGATATCAGGTTCGATTTCATTCAAAAACAGTCGTAAGTTGCCGCGTTCGGTAACTTGCAAACGATTTCTCTTTTTATTAAGCTGCGTTGTCTAAATCCACGTTCACACAAATATGACGATGGGAATGCTATCAAAAATCGTTAACGATCGACCACAATCCAGGGTAAAACTGCGGAATTAGACAAACACGCACAAACTCGTTTATCTCTTTGGACGCTCATTCTTACTGGGCAAGTTAGGACAAGTATCGATTAACCAGACGATTGCTATCGGATTGCACCAATAGAGTTATTTAACAGACACTTTTCACAACTTGATTGCGTACGGCGTGCGGACTATCCTCCGAAATATATGTTAAGTATTTTAATTTTTTATACCATCATACAGGGTACAAAATATAAACTTATTTTTCGATATTAAGTAGTAGGTAGGTTATATTTTCAGTGAAGTTTAAAATATAAAGTAAATGAAATTACAACTCAACCATCGTCTCCCTACACCACGCCAACGCACCCCTGGGCCCCTTAACGCCCCCGCCTCTGGGTCTCCAACACCCACAAGGGAGCGTTATCGCCCACTTTGAGAAAGACTGAGCTATAGAGTACATATAGCAATTTTTTTTCATTGTTGCTCCTCCTCCGACTTACACCACGCTACTTTTAAAACACTACCTGTTTTTTTACCTTGTATTCTTTGTCAATGCTTTATTTTAGATTTTTTAAAGAGGATATACGACTTATCTAAACTAGGAACCAATAAGGTTGTTGCAACACTTTTATTACACAATATTAATTATACAATTCTCAGAAGTTTATTCGTTACCTTGACTACTTTGTCATTTAATTCAAACAGCTATTTAAAGGCAGGTACTCATCAAATTGGGAGCTTTAGTCCATTTGCACTGAATATGCTCTTACACCCGTATCAGCGTGACGCCGAAATTTAGCTTATACAGTAATTGCAGGTGTGCGTTTCGTATGCGTTTGTGTCTGCCGCCGGCTACTAATTGGACGGTCGGAGACAGCCAGCCACTAATTTAGAAGGTGCATAAAATCTGCTAATTAAACATCGTGTATTTTCTCATTATGATTGTAGATTACATTTGTCGTGTCTTATGGTAATTACCGTTGCTTTCGAACGTTTGCTGATGCCTCGCACCAGGCCTGGTCAGGCCGGTTTAAATAGCACACAAAATCGAGTAAAGTCGCGTTCAGTGTTAGATCTGATTTATTTTTATTTTTTTGTAAATAAAGATATCTAATTTATGTCAGTTTACTAAGGAGCCTTTATTTAATAATACATTTTATGTGTCCTATTTGGTATATGCTTGAGTATAACGTAAAAGATGTAAATATCGGCTGGCGAAACTTCTATCATATAAGAAAATATTAATTAATTGGCTTTGATTGACATCTAGTTGTTCAGCCTGACGTCATTTTAAAGTTATGCATATGTTATATCTGAAACATTTGTCAGTTCTCGGGTAGTTTAATTGTCTTACTTTGAAGTTGTTCAGTCTTTGCTAAAAGCGATTTTTTATTGACTGTTTAGCATGCAGGAATTATAATAAAAAAATGTAAAACCGCAACCACACACATAAGTTAGAAACAAAAACACAATAAATCATCTTCTGAACACGGCTTTGGAAGAGAAGTCAAAACGAGAGAATTAAATAAAAAATTAAAGAAAGAACTCATTTTAGGCATTAGTAAAAATTGCTTCAATACTTGCTTGCTCACTCCCTATGTTTGCTGGCGTGTTGGTATGGAATTGTTGTTTTAACTGTCAAAATGATGTAATCGACATGTATTAAGATAGTTTTAATTCTATTATTTCATAAGCGTAATCGAAAGCTGCTGACCGAATGTTTATTTAATATCATACAAATTAATATTGAAACCTACAAAAATCCGTTGCGTTGTTTTAAAGATCTAAGCATACATAGGGACAGACAGACAGCACGAAGCGGCTTTGCTTTATACTAGATCAGTTTAAAAACATTTTTGTGTTTTATTGTTGTAGTTTCCTACATACCACCTGTTCTCACTATCTTTGTCATATTTTCGCGATATACGATATAAGCTGCGTTGTTGTGTTATCTACTGGCTTATTAGCCATGGCTATTTATACGACTATATCTGTGTAATAATTTTTACACATCGTTTAGTACTATCTGAATCGATAAGATTATTTTGTTAATTACCAATATGCGAAGTAATGAAATTTTCATTCATGGCATTAAAAATTTCTTTTCCATTTGAAGGTATTATGATTTCTTTGAAATAAAGAGTGGAATGACGCGACGTTGAATCTGACAAGAACTCTGATCCTTAGATCATATTTCACGGCTAAACTTTTTGTTAATTCGTCATTTATCTGTTTTTTAATGAACTTCTATGTATAGGACAACAAATTAGCTAAATTGACGATTAAAAAGTGATTTAAATATTTCCGTACAGTCCTCGAGGTGATGCCATAAAGGCTTTTAATATAAATACGTTTAAAAGTTTATTTAAATACAGAATCACACACATTGTTATAGAGTATTTCAGGATTAAAAAGCGCTTTAGCAGAGGTTGTTGTTCTCATTTCAGATTAAGAAAAAGATTCCCACCTACGTGTGATACATAAATCTGTGTAAAATTGTTTCTATGTGTCAAGATCTGCATTTGGCGTAAAGCATCTGTTTCTGTATTCCATTTTGATTCAAATTGTTGTTGTGTTAAATAGTTTATTTTCGTATGGTTCTTTTTGCTGAAATGTGTGATTATATCTTGACCTTAGATTATTAGCTACGGGCGTAGTTTAAGTCTACTGCACTGCTGGAATAAAAAAACTATTTAATCCATCGTTTGCCGATGCGAATAAACCTGAGTTTATGGTAACTAATGATTATCAACAAGCAATATGTTACATGAACATCACGAAGATTCTTTTCTTTGATTGCTCTCATGACGCTGTATTATGGAAAGTGAGTTTTACTACTTTATATTACCATACACATCCGTAACAGGGTACTTATTAATTTGAGCGAATTCTGCCGCAATTGCTGAGCGAATTGATAACTTTGACTTTATTTAGGATATTTACTGAACAGTATTAAAGGTTAGTTATTGAACAGATTATGAGTACTGACCAAGAGATTAAGTTAACAAGGAAATCTTATCGGGGTGGTTTTGTCGTCGTATATGAGAGTATGTGCATAGCGGACATTTAACTGCATTGATGCTATTCAACTAACGTAAAGATCAGGACTGCTGGTGTTTGTTGTTTTGTGCATCAAACAGATGATTGCTCTAGTGTACGCCTTTAAAGCCAATGTTATTTACCACATTTTGGTTAAGAGGAACAATCGACCTTTAATAGTGGTATTAATAATAAGTGCCTAAATGATAATCTTTTTGTTTCTTGAGCTAATCTATTTAAATATAGCAATGACTTTGTTCTGAGCGAATGGCTGACTGAATTACTGACAGGCAACGCATAGCTTAAATCACTTAACCTTGACTTGAAGGTTGGTTATGGTTATAAAATGGTGAAAAACTGGCTAAGAAAGGAATTCTTATTCTACCTTTATGGTGGTGAAATAAAGGAATGTACATTCATTCAGTTCATTTACTTCATTTCAATTATCAATAAATTCGTCCATTCCAAATTATGCACTTTTAAAATGTCTTACCTAATCCTTCGATCATATTTTACAGACAAAGTTGGCAAACTCTTGGAAGGCGCAGGCGTTGTTCAAGAAGTTTGACGCGCGAGCTAATCACAAAGTGTATGCGAAGGGGCGTGCATGTGCCGGAAGCAAGGTGTTGGTGATAGGCGCCGGCCCCTGCGGCTTACGCGCTGCTATCGAGTGCCAGTTGCTCGGCGCTAAAGTGGTGAGACACATGTTAAAACTAGACAACTGGTTATGGGAACAGAATATCACTAAGCGGTTAGGCGTTAGGTAAATAGTTGACTATGACAGAAGGTCAGTTCATCGAAAAATTGTTTTGCGTCACGACTCTCACAAAGTCGTGAGATGCTGATCTAACGCCAGTGCAGTATATGGTCATATGTAAGTTGACTGCAACATCAACCAATTTCTCTGGACTCCCAAAGTGGTAAGACAATTTTGTAGTTGTAGTTGCTGCAGAGTACTTATTAAGGCAGTAGTCGCGTTGGCTGCTTGATGAATAGGCGATCATAAAATTCCGCTGTCATGATCTATAGCTCTCTATGTATTCTAGCTAAAGCACAGAGTTGGCTTGATTGATATACATATTATTGTCTACTAAAGGGAATGTTTGGACTGTAATGAAAGAGTAAGCGGGATCGAAATATGATATTGTGTTCAATAACAATAGGTAAGCAAAGATAGCGCATTATAAAGTTAGTTGACAGCTACAAACTGTATGAATGCGTAAACACAACGGATAATTTTCAGGTTTGCTTTTGCAGTATATTCCTATGCGAAACATCGTTTGATAAATGAAAAATTAAAATATATATATTGTTTTTTTTATAAGTTGCTGATCACCGGTCGATAATATTTCGGCACCTAAGAAATTAATTTAAAATGTCTCTATCCAAATAATTGAATAGAATTCGTAAATCAGGATGAAAGCGAAGTTCGGACTTTCCTTTAGCCGTAAATTTGTAATTCTGTTATATTGTTTATGAGTATACACTAAACTTACAAAGAGCACTATATGATTAAGACAGCAAATAAACAAGGAACTAAAGATCGACCTAGCATGTACTAAACTCTGATAGTAAAAGTCCGACCAAAATTGTCTCTTTTGTAAATCCATACCTTTACCAACTCATGTCGGTAAATTCTAAGATTTACCGGTAAAACCTAAGATTAACCAACAAACAGACTTTTACAGTAACATTATATATAAAAGTAAACAAAACAGGCCTCTCTTTTTATTATATTTTTACATTTTGTCATGGTTCTTTTATACATATATTGTATGTTTGTCGTAGGTGGTGGTAGAAAAGCGCGACCGAATGTCTCGCAACAACGTGCTGCATCTTTGGCCATTTGTCATACAGGATCTACGCGCACTTGGGGCCAAAAAATTCTTTGGGAAGTTCTGCGCCGGCTCAATAGACCACATTAGCATCAGGCAGCTTCAGTGTATTCTTATGAAGGTAATCACTATTACAAACTTGTTTTCCATCTTATTTATTTATATATAAACTTATCAATTTTTTTAACGAATATGGCAATATCCGGCCAAAGTTATACTTAGTAATAATAAATAATTGTTTACTAAATTGAAAAAAAAACAGTTTTCAAAACCTTATCGCCAGAAAAATAGCACCACACAAACACGTTCCACTCCCAAACGATCATCACTTTATAAAAGCTCATTTCGTGCCTTCTTGTTATTGCACTGGCATAGTCAAACCTCACCTAATGCTGCCAGTTTAGTGAAACTTACGAGCGAATCTCACGAAGCCTTAACATTTGTGTGATAAGCTTGCATTTGTACCTGAATCACAGATAACTTATGTATTTTATTCCCTATATCATATCCATAGTACAATCTTTACATAAACTACAATAAAAAATATTAGAGTGAATCGTCAACTGAGTATTATTTTCAGGTAGCATTATTATTAGGGGTGGAATTCCATGAAGGAGTCAGTTTTGAAGAACTGTTGGAACCAACTGTGACAGAAAACTCTGAAAGTAAGTGTTGTACAAAAAATATGTTAGGTAATTTAGGTAAGCAATTAGGCAGCCTATTCATCGTAGTACGCAATAGCTGGGCTGGGAACCAAATCAAGTACCACGCAATGTATTGGATCCATACAAATTTCGATAGAAATCAGCCAATCATTGTATAAGAATACAAAAAGATTGCAATACATAGCAGCGTATACGCTAAATCTAAAATTCTATTTAAAATTGGTACATTGATTTGGGGTAAATGTTACGTTTGAGGTCATATATATTGTGGAATATTGAAGTAATAAATTTTGTTTTTAGACAATAATTGGCGATGCTAACTACGACGCTAACGCTTTACTCAAACAAATAATACAAAATGTAGAACATCCATTGTGCTTACCAATGGTTTGGGCAGCTTCATAGATAACCCACAAATAAATGTCAAATAAAGCAACAACAAGCATTACAAAATTAAAGAGCAATGCTGCGAACTTGTTATGCACCCACAATTTAGTAGAATGATTTTCACTCATTTGGTTTCCCTTTTTTACTCTTATTTTTCCTTATATATTCGTGATAGTTTCGTGGTTTGATCATATTACATTTTTGTCAAGTACAGCTCTTTAGCCTATAGAAATTTCAGAAAAACTATATAAATCATCTCACCGTTGTTTATAGTGTTTTTTTTAACATCTTTACTACTTTATACATCTGTAGGATCTAATTTTACATTTTATGATAAATATTCGTTTTATTACGTACTGATACCAACCAATTCTATTTTTTTTTATTTTTTGTCCGTATATACCAATATTTCATATGATAAGAACGTGTATGTGGATGCGCAAATGGTAGGCTATATATCATATAGGTAAAAATCTTATAGTCCTAACTAATATTATAAATACAAAGTGAGTTTATTTGTTACGCTTTCACGCCTTAACTACTAAATCGATCATCATGACAATTTGCATACATTTTTCCAGGAGAACGGAAGCACATAGGGTACGTTTTATATAGAAAACAGTACTGTTCTAAATATATATATGTAACTTTTAGTCGGTAGTCTAAATTAATGCGAGCGAAACCGAGGGTAAAGGCTACTAATTTATTTTATGTAAAATGACACGTAAGAGAATGTTTTTATACTAAGTCATGATTATACCCAGCGCTAGGATGGAGGGCGAGAGTGTCCCCGGCATCACACCCGGTGTCTCAGTATGAATTTGACGTTCTACTGGGTGCTGACGGGAAGAGAAACACCCTACAAGGCTTCAAGCGGAAGGAATTTCGTGGCAAGCTCGCCATGGCCATCACCGCTAATTTCATCAACCGTCACACAGAACAGGAGGCATCGGTAGGTTTATGTTTTTTTCAATTTCTTTATTTGCCACACGCAAAAATACAAAGAAAGGAACAGCGAATTACCATTCGCATTTCAAATTTTGATGATTTAAGTGTCCCAAGTTGTAGGACTTAGAAAAGTAATTTTTCATATTATGTACAGTGCTATCCAATTAATAAGGCTGTAGTGTAAAAATACTAGATTTAAGCAGATTATTTAAATATAATGTAATACAGGATGCGATTATAAAAATTTGGTATATTGGTTTAGGTACCAGAAATCAGCGGCGTGGCGTTTATATTCAACCAAAAGTTTTTCAAGGAGCTGTATGAAGCAACAGGCATTGACCTTGAGAATATAGTCTATTACAAGGATGACACACACTATTTTGTCATGACAGCTAAGAAACATAGTCTTCTCGACAAGAGGGTGCTACTCAATGTGAGTCAAAATTTACTTAATTTGTTAATTTTTATTGTTGTAACTTGTATGAACCTACCCACTTACACCAAAGAATTTAGCATAACACAATATCATTGTGTTCTTTTTCTCACCCTTAAAATCAAGTTTTCGAATATGCAACTGAGTTACCTTACTTAGTTACGTTACTTAGTTTCGAATATGTAACTACCTTAATGCCTTAATAATGACGGCCAGTTGACCGAGCGGGTGTGATCCTATCTTTGAAGCCAGACGGTCCCGGGTTCGAGTCTCGGAAGGTTCAGATATTGGTGTAATGTATTTCTATGCATATTTCTTACCATCCTAAGTATCCATAACACAAGTTTCACGAAGATTACTTTGTGCTAGGCTAATTGGTGTAAACGTAAGAAATATGACCTATGAGCATCTTTATCTATGGCCAGGACTACGCGGAGGTATCTCGACTTTTGCACGTGGATAACGTAGATCGATGCGCCTTAATGGGGTACGCGCAAGAGGCTGCGCGCTTCTCGACCGGCGTGCGGTTGCCGCTTCGCGACTTCGCCCTTAACCATTACGGGGAGCCTGACGTTGCTCTCTTCGACTTCACTTCAATGTACGCTGCAGAGAACGCCAGCTTGGTCAGTATTGGGTATTTCACTCCCTATTATACAAGGTAATTTCTTAACCACCATCCAATTTTTTCGAAAAAAAATAACAAAAATTAAAGTCAATGTTCGTAAACGTACAAAACTCTGTTTAGAGAGAAATCGTCTACATTTTGAAGTAAAGTGATTGTTTTCAAACTTTATACAAGTGTATTCCGATTGGATTTTTATTTAACTATTGAGTTGGAGCGCGATTAAAGGGTGCGCCTGACATCTAGTACTCATAAAAGTTCTCACGAAATATAAAATACTAATCCGAAGCCGGATGAAAAAATAGAAAGAGTAAAATTATTATTAGATACACCATGCACACCATTGTATACTCCAACCCAATAATTAATTAAAGAACTAATCTTTTTTTTTTATAGAAAATAGGCATGCGCTTGACCACTAACGCATCCGTATTTTATAGGATACATCCGAAATGTATCCTATAAAATACGGAAGGGGTTGCTACCTTCCGTGTATGCTCAAGGCATTTGAGCTTTTTATAGAAAACATTTTCATTGCCGATGTGCCTCTTGGCCCTCCTCTCAATGGACTCAAGTGTCTGGAGCTGGTATCGGGCGAAACCGTCCGAAAGACGCGAACAATACTCCATACACGATCGAACTTGTTCTTGGTAAAGGATGAGCAACTGTTCCGGTGTGAAGTTTTTCTCACCTTCGCAAGAATGCCAAGTTTTTTTGAAGCCACTTGAGCCTTGCTCTCAATGAAAGAGCCAAAATTGAGAGTTGGTGACAAAGACATACCGAGAAGCTCAAGATGGTCAGTGATCGTCAGTGATCATAATACACTCACATTAAGTTTGAAAACGATCGTTTTAAGAGTACTTCATAACTTGTTCAAAATTAGACCATTTCTCTCCAAACAGAGTCTTGCTCGTTTACGAACATTTTCTTTAATTTTATTAAGCACTACAGTGTCATTTTTCACTTCGTCTAATGCACGGATTATTTTTATTTTTAAGTCCTCGAGGTTTTGGGCCTCCGTCACATAAACCCGCCGTATAATTTCGCTCCACAAATAGAGTCACAAGGCGTGAGGTCTGGTGATCGGGGCGGCCATGTGACGGGGCCCTACGACCGATCCAGCGCTCACCAAGTTCGGTGTTTGAATAGTCGCGAACTGCGGCCGCATAATGAGGTGGTGCTCCGTCTTGTTGGAAATAAAACACGTGATTCTGAATAACGTGAATGGCACTTCTTCCATAAAGCCGGATATTACAGTGCGTAACATATCAAAATACGTGCTTCCGGTTAACCGCCCTTCAGTAAAGAACGGCCCCAGTACTTGGTTACCGATAATACCCGCCCACACATTTGCACTAAAACGCACTTGATGATAGTTCTCTCTTATCACGTGCGGGTTCCGGAACGACCACCAATGCTCGTTGTGTTGGTTATACAGTCCCACGCGAGTGAATAAATATTCATCAGTCCATAAAATAACAGCACCAGGATGTTCAATCAGCCACTCACAAAAGGCACGGTGAGGCACGGCATCTGCTTCACCTAAAGACTGCACTTTCTGATAGTAATAAGGATGCATGGTAGCGGCGTTAAGTAATTTCCACACCGCGGGTTGACTTACGCCGAAGCGTCTTGCTGCGTCATTTGTACTTGCTCTGGGATTTCGATCAAAGAAATCAAAGATTTCGTCTTCGAATTCAATTGCAAGTCTCCTTCCACCACCTCATCGAGCGTGTGATGGCGTCGTTAATTGTCCGTCTTCAAAGTTATTACGGTTTTCGGCAAAAAAAACAATATTTTATTTCCCTTCATTGTTCTAATGGAAATAGTAGTATTTACACGACTCTTATAATGCTATTGAATTATTGTTTTTTTTTCTTTTATTAAATAATAAAATTTTAGTATTTCAACGTAACAAAAATCTACAGTAAACATTATCGTTTTTAGTATAAAAAGCATAAATAGCCAGATGTGTCTTAATATTCTAACGTTAATTCTAACTTTTTGTGTTGAATTATGAAAATACATCAATGAAAAGGCACATTTGGTACATATGCCTATAATATTTAATTGGCCCTTTTAGCTTCTGTTATCTTTGTTTATATTATGGCTGAAATTCTACAAAAAAATATTCAAATAGTTCTTTTTCTCCTGATCCCGAATATGTATACAACTCAATTTCGGGAAAAGAAAGTAACGTCCTTCTTTCTTACTGTACCTCGGCATCAACACCCCGCGAACCCCACCCCGCTGTTTCATTCAAAACATTTAGGCCGTGTTTGACCTTTTGGGCGACCTTTCTTTTGACCAGTAACTAACTGTTGTAATAATTCGCTCGGACATAATATATATTATTTTTATATTCTACCTACCAATTTATTTTCATAAATTTAGTGTTTGAATGTTATCTAATGCCAAGAAAAAATTTGGATGGTGTTTATATAATGGCCCTGTATAATTTTACCTTTCTTTTCACAAACAAAGAGTGCTGGCACACGGGAGGAATTTTTAAGTTATCTTTGTTTAGTTACGCTAAAGAAGTATAACTTCTTACGTGCGTACATAAGTACACACAACGGTTGTTTTTCCTCCGGCTTCGGTCTTTGTAGTAAATGAGCGGTGTTAATGTTTTAAATTAGGAAAAATATTGAAATGTATCGTTAAATTGATTGCTTTGTTATACTGATTTTTTAATTGCATATGCGATACCTGTGTTTTTTTTGTTTCTGTGGGTAAACCCTTTGCTATACTCCAATCAATTATCATACATAAGTTGAATCAAATGTTATAAATACGCTTTATAGCAAAAGGCATAGTTTACTTTTACGTTGAAATTTTTTTATCTCTATTTGAAGTGTTAATGGTTAATAACGCCCTAAACAAAGAACATAACTCATAGCTTCGGCAATTTGACGGTACTAAGCCGGTAAAAATATGAAGCAAAAATTTGCAACTTGAACATGAAAATTATTGTTACGTATCAATGAAATACAGGAGGGCGGGGCAGGGGTCGTGTAATCATCTGCTACGACACCGTGCATAGTGTGATTGGGTCAACAAACGTAGATTGATTTTGAATAACTTTGTATAACATTAACCTTATATTTTAGTACTGGGAGATATTAAAAGAAAAAACACTTGTATCGTTATTTTCTTCAAAGAATAAATTATATACATTTGGATGGCATTTATAAAATAACATTGTATATGTCACCGGAAAGTAACAAGAACCGCTAATTTATAAATCTTCTAGAAAATTATACACTTTCGTAGGATTCTAAACGAGAGATAAATTGTATTATTTTACGCCCATTTTTTCGCAAATTGATAAACTTACCGAACTCACGCGTAAAATAATAAGTAAGCAAATTTACCACAGAGCTATGAAAGTTTTACAGTGGCCATGACCAAAATAGAAGAAGTCAGAATGAAAGAGGAAAAAATTAAAAATATCATTAAAATGATAGAAGATTTTTATAAAGCTAAAGTTTTGGGACGGCGGCCCACAGACAAAGAATACTATCACGCCAAAAAGTATGATATTATGACTTTTAGTGACGAAAAAGTCTTGATAGTGAAAAGGAAATCTCAGCAAGATCCAGTGGTACAAATAGTTCCAAGCAGTCAATACCTATAACCTAACCTAACCTTTTTTTTGGTAGTAGGTCGGTTTTATGTTTTATGATTGTTTTTCTTTTTTAATAAACCTCTGATATCGCAGAACACGATTTCTGTTGTTTTATTTTGGTAGAGTGAAGTAGGAGTCATTAGCATATTATGTAAAAAAGTAATCCTGTATTATAGGTTTTAAGTAAAAATACAGTTAGGTTAGGTTAGTAAGTTATTATACAGTTAGGTAGGTAATCGAAACTGATAAATTTATAGTTTGGCAAGTCTGATTGTACCTAAGTCTATGGACACAAGCATTGCCACTGTCAACATCGACCAATCAGAGAGCAGTGTGTTATTTGCCGTATTTTAAAAAAGCGTAAAATGAAGAGCTTTTCTGTGATTGGTCGAACCGTTTAGAATCTTACAAATGGATATCTGTTAGTTTATAAATTTACCACAAGACGTCGCAAATTGACAAATTTGCGAAAATTTGGGCGTAAAATAATACAATTTATCTCTCGTTTAGAATCCTACGAAAGTTTATAATTTTCCTAGGAAATTTATAAACTTGCGGATCTTGTTATTTTCCGGTGACATATATATATATATATATATATATATATATATATATAAAACCGACAAAAGTATTTTTTTGCATATATATTTAAGGATTCTTTTTTGATTTCGAAGAAATTACACAAACATCTGTTTCTTGATTAAATAAAGACCTTGACTAATTACAAAAAAAATATTTGTAGATTAACTTATGATTTAAGCTGATGAGCCTTCATTACTTCAAAATAGTCGATAGCTGAATTTTTTGGAGAAAATTAACACCTCATATAGAGACAAGATTACGATTTCAGTTCTAAAATCTTGTAAGACATTGTAATTTGAATAAAACACTTTTTGCGCATAATTTTTATTTTGTATATAATCATGACGTTTAATGACAGGATCACAGGATGACTAAAATAATGGTTGTCATATTTCACAATATATTAACTGGGCACATTCGTAATTATTATTTTTTATATAAATCAAATTGTTTTATTTTTACATTTTATTTAGTTATTAAATTACCATCACGATTACATTGTATACTACTGATTCTACTACCAGTTTGGAAATTGGGTGGCCCATCCGAGAAGAACTGGCGAAAGAAACTCGGGCAGGAGGACCGACCTCCATCTTAGTGTTATTATTTGCAAAAAGAGCTAACTACATCACCAGGTCTTGCAATGTGTGTCTTTGGAGGTATTAATTTATTTTTATTGGATCCCAAGCAGGTGGAACGCTCCAACCTTCGTCTCTATTGAAATCAGGATGTTTCCTAATTTCAATAGGCTCGCTTAGTAAACTGGAAACAAATCTTTGTTCTCTAGCGTGAATTTGAGGTTTATAAAAACAAATGTAGTGGTTTGGCCAATTAAAAGCAGGCTCACACACTGCAGACTTATTATTGCGCCTTGGTTTTATGTCGGCTACGTGTTCTTTAATGCGCGTCCCTATAATTCTCCTTGTTTGCCCGATGTTATAGTTATCCTGGGATCACGTCAGGATTAAATATAAAATAAAAATTGTGCGCAAAATCCGTAAAAAAGTGTTTTATTCAAATGTGTAATGTGCGCGGAAACATGTGTAAGAACTGAAAGACATTGTAATTGTTAAAACTATTTGTGGTATGAATTATACTGTTCATTTGTGTAGGTACGCGAGCGTTTCGGGCGGCGACTGCTTTGCCAGCTTGTGGGCGACAGTTTACTAGAGCCATTTTGGCCAACCGGATCAGGGTGCGCGCGAGGCTTCCTCTCCGCATTGGACGCCGCGTGGGCGGTACGGGGGTGGGGGCACAACCCTCCACCGCACCCCCTTCACGTAGTGGCTGAGCGGGAGTCTGTTTATAGACTGTTAGGTCAGTTTTTATGAATTATCAATAGTCTGGAATCTTCTTTTGAGATGTCTTAAAATGGGAACTACTTCGATTGCTTTATATTTCTGGATGGAGGTATAACAAGCTGTGTGAAATTCAGAAATTTCCTATTCGACAGCTTATTGAATGCAGCACGTTTTAGCAGGCTGGCAGTGTGTAAAATTTGAATATACTTCTCAGCCATTCCACGTGCTGGCAGAGCTGTTAATTCACCATGTTGATATTTATACCAAACTATTTTTTTTTTATAGAAACTTTAATGTTCAGCTTTGATACCAATTATTTAGTAAAATTTATTGACAGCTCAAACCACCCCTGAGAACCTTCACCGCGACTTTGGTGCCTACACATTAGATCCGGGGACACGATATCCGAACCTGAACCGAACCGCGGTCGCGCCGCACCGCGTCACCAGTTTTTACGACTCAGACGAGCCTTTGCCGCTCGACGGCACGCCAGCTAGGAAGCGGCGACGAGGTCAGTATAAAATAGTTCTATACTTTTCATGTGCTTGCTTGAGTTTGCATACTATACCGGAATCCAAGTCATTATAATCAATTATGGCTCTTATGTGTTTCTGGTGGATCTCTCTTATTTCTAAACAGCTTTTATCGAGTTTATCTAAACTTTGTTTTAGAAAACAGATCTCCTGATCGTTCCAATATTAGAGACATAAATATTAGAGTTTGGGATTAATGACTACAGTAGTCCAGCAGTCTTAGCGCCAGCCTAACACAAAATGTATTTTTTTATTATATTAAACTATGTTTTGGGCGTTAATTTGAATATCATAATTGTGCTGTAAACATTATACACTATTTAAATAAAAAAAAAAGAAAGCTTTGGAGTAGTAAATAGATTTCATGATAAAAAAAAATATGTATTTTTATTTCACTCACAGAGCCAGAGATTCCTGAAGAGGCCTTAGTTTCGTGGGTGGGGTGGGGTGAGGGAGGATTACGTGCGGCTACTGGACCGGCGGCGTTGTCGGCGCTCGTCCGGCGATACCGACCGGATTTGCTGCCGGTCGGCGCGCCTACACGCTCCATCTACACGGTGCTGCATCATGAATTCGGTCAGTGCTATTATACAGAAAAAATACATATACCCATTATCATTTATTTAATATAATATAAATAATTCATAACAGCTCGTGTCGTGTTTGTCCTATTGACTGGACGATTTATCATGTAGCATTATAGTTGACAGGACCTATAAAAGTACATGATTATTTTAAAAGGTATTTCGCCATAAAAAAAAAAACAATATTTTAAATTGCCCAGCCCAACAACTACTTGACATGCATCATAAATAGTAACATTGTTTGGTATACGAAATTCGAGTTGATGATATCTAAATAATTAAGATTTGAAAGCACAGGTTTTTTTTCAATAAACAATGCCATCTTTATTTTTCCAACCAAATTGATTACCAAAGATATAATTTATGAATATTTAAATCTCCCTTTGCTTTGATTTTGCAAAATGAGATGTACCTTACTTCCCTAAAAACAATAAGTATACATTATGTAATAGTAAAAGATTAGAATGAAAGAGAATAAAAGACAAAACTTCAAGCGACGTCTATTCTACTAGGGGACGAGTCTTCCTTCACCAAGACAAGGAAATATCGTAACTGTAGTTTCGACGGAAAGTAGTTTTGTCAGACGGAATCATTATGAAGGAAAGAATAGAATATTAGAGTAAGGTGTTATCTTTTGCTAATCTGCCATCTATTTTCATACAAGATTTTGTAATTCTTTCAAACTTCTAATGCTTTATCAGCGTAACCTGCATTTGGTTGTTCATTTTCTTGTTCAAGAGGTTTTCATTTTCTTGTGTAGGAATCACCCCTTTCGGCACGGGTACGGGCGGACGGGAAGTGCCTGAAGCGAGATTGCGAGCATACCTAGCGCGCGTGTATCTCGCCTTCAAGGGCGAAGTGCCTCACATCCAACATCAAACTGAGGTTTTCGACCAGGTGAGACCTAAAATATGCACTTGCAGAAGACAAATGATCCAATGAACGACATTGCTGAGACTTTATAAATTGGCGCAAACCGAAGGTCGAGGTAGATTTCTTTTTAAATTATGGATTAGGTGATTTCCTTTACATAAGTTCATATTTTCTTTATTTATGTATTTGTGCACGTTTATGTTATTTGTATTAACATTGAGTTTAAAGGTTATGTTACAAAATACCATTACAATAACTATTACCCTTAAATTGAAAACAAACACCAGAACGTCAAATAGAAATAACTACGCTTCCATCAGATGATTTTAGCTTTAAAAATAAATTGATTTAATTGATTTACTTTATCTCTATAGAATTATATATTGTACAATACTATCCGCTTCATTTACACTTTACCACATTAACATAACAAGCCAAAACAACTATAACAAGTCCAAATAAAATCATCAATATAAATCAACCACAATGTTTAGATTTTTATTTAATTTTAGAAATGTCTTAATAATATAAATTCATCAATATTTCATGAATACTTAGTAGTTTGTTATAATTATCAGCGGTTGTTGTCATATTTGAATCCATGCTTTATGTTTAGATCAAACAAAGTCTACAGAAAGAGAAGCATGTACGGAACACCGTCGACCATTCCATATCTGCTTATTCAAGTGAGTAAATTTATTGATAGGATAAAAATATCATTATCTTCAAATTTAACAGAAACTTAAGTATTATTAATTTTTAAATTAAGGAGCTTTATGTTTTTGTACTTCTGATGTAAAGGTTCAGACATAATTCGTTGTAGATACATAAACACAGCTATTTAATAATACTTATCATAATCTCTATACCACCCACACATTAAAAACCACTTCTAATCATCCTCAAATAATGAATCTGTTATTTTTCAGTAATTGCTAAAAATACAATCTCGCATTACATTTCATTCAAGTAACTGATAACAGGTTAAATAACTGAAACTCTTAAACATTGCAACTAACTATATAATAACAAATAACTAACTATTGTTATTAATAATACACTTTTCATTGCATAGATGCAGCGGAAGCCGATAAGTCCCACTCAAGCTACAGGAAGAAGAGACGCTCAGTCCGGACGCCCCAAGTAAGTAACGATTCGGCCGAGTACATTCGCAACAAGATTGGCCAACTCGACCTTAATGATATTACGCATCTCGCTCGACTTCTCGACGGCCACGACGCGCTCGACATTAATAGACAGAACGACAAACAACGCGAGTTACAGGAACAAATACTAGCCTTACTTGACCCAGAAGAATCGCCGGACCCAAAATTACTCAGGGACTCCATAGCTCAACTCCTCCAAGGAGGCATAAAGACTAAAGTCAAATCGCAAGAGAAACTAGCCAATTTCTTCACTAAAACACCAGAATTGAAACCGGCGAGACCTCCAAGAAAACTAAAGGGCTTGGACGCATCCACAATACGGGTTCCAGATTTTTCAGATTTACTCCTAGACGACACAGACACGGATACCACCTTACTTATCAAAGAATCTCCTAAAAAAAAGGAATTAGTTAAGGCTGCTTCAGTAGATATTCCATGCATTGAAAAGGTGTTCAGAGCGTCATCTGACGACATGCCTAAGATGCAAATGGTTCGCGCAGCCTCCACAGAAATCTCCCTCCCAAAAGGAAGGCGGTTGTCCGAAGTGGCTGATATTCATAAAAGAAGGCATTCGCAAAGTCCGGAAACGTTTGGTCGATCGAGCTCCGTAGGACTTGCGGATGCGGCTAATACTAGGCGTATAGCTCAGCTATTTGAAAGTAGCAAAAGGCGAAGAACGCCGAGTCCCGAGGCGCGAACGACGCGTTTGTCTTCTATAAACCCCGATATGGCGCTTCGAATGCAACGGATGGCGGAAATCATCGAAGGGAAGAAGTCGTCGAGTCCGGAGCTAGTGAAGCGAGAATCTGTACGCAATCCGGAGATGGCGTTGCGTCGACAAAGGATGGTGGATTTGATAGAAGGTTGCAAATCTCGACCAGAGCCGAGACAGGTTGAGCAGAGGCGGGGGTCAGGAGAGTTGTCATTTAGGATGCAGCGTGCTTCGGATATGATGGCGAAGAAAGTAGAAGGGAAGAGACCTCGAGGGGGCGGCAGGCGTCGGGCGGCACGGGAGATCACTCGGCAGCGGTTTGAGAAGAGCCTGCAGATGCTCGTGGCTGAGCCACGACTCGACACGGGCGGGGGCGGTGCTAATTTGGAGCACGACGTCGGCTTGCTTCAGTACCGGGCCAACGCGCCCGAGTTTCGCGACCGTGTGCAGAAACTGGAGAAGCAACTACAACACTACGTGAGACGTGTGACGCATGTCAGCGGTGTTAATGCGTGTGCATGATTAATGGTTATTAACAATCACGTTGTTGTTGTTGTTGTACACTGTGTTCCACTAACTGATATACAATCCTACATACAGGCCCCTTTTACTTAATCATTTTCAGATGTGATGCTTTTGAAGTGGTTACACGTTTAGTGAAATGAATTAATTAAAGTTTACTCGTTTTTAGGTGTAATTTTTACATTGTCTGTTTATCAAATCTAACAGTACGTCAATCTATTCAAAATCGATGTAATTGATCTACGTGAGTTTATTATAAGTAATTTCAGGATCAGTCAAAGAAACAACGCACAATGGCCCAATCACGAGGATAAGTGCGGATATAGATCTGTCAAACTAACTAACTAACAGCCAGAAAGAAATTATTATTTTGTAGAATAGATTGATGTGGCTTTTGTTCTCATTGCAGGTGTTTATGATATTGCATAAGATCTTAATCAAATAGAATATTTACTCCAGTATTGTTAGTTTAAAACTAATAAGATTTTTTATAACAATTACATAGCATATTATTGAATAAATATATGTTGCAAAATTTTAAAACATGTGAAAGGAGTTATTAAAACTCTGCTAGCTTATTTTCGGTCCAATAAAGTGATTGACATATATTATGTTAAACACGTAAGCAATCGATGTCGATTAATAAAATAAGAATACCATTACAACAGCTGCAATTTCCCAAAATCTTATTGTCCACAATAACTAAAAGGTACACTCGTGTACAACAGGAGGAGGGTCGCATCGTTGGTGGAGGTGGCCGTACAGCCGGTGGAGGCGCACGAGTAGCTCGACTTGCTGCCGAGCTTTCTGGCACCACCACTACCACTAGTACGAGGGTTCAGTCCCAAAAGCCTAAAGACTTGATGCGCTCGGTCGGCAAAATAGAGCGGGACGATTGGAACGTGAAAGAGATAGAAAGAAAGATAATGGAGAATAGGCTCGGCCGACCAGAGCCGAAGACAGCCGAGAAGGTGCCCAAGTGGGACAAGGAACAGGTACTCATCATATTATTTACTCTCTATAGACCACTTTATAATAATAAATATATTATAAGATTTGGCCTGTCATGGCATTAATAATAATACTGTACTTCAGAATATGTCCATAAAATGGAAGTAGCAATTTGAAATCTTTT
The DNA here is from genome assembly GCA_927399485.1 of Calamotropha paludella. Classification (NCBI taxonomy): domain Eukaryota; kingdom Metazoa; phylum Arthropoda; class Insecta; order Lepidoptera; family Crambidae; genus Calamotropha; species Calamotropha paludella. The sequence continues at coordinate 21,227,357 of OV656803.1, read as the reverse complement.
GAGGCTATGTTGGTGGGTTGTATTTGAATTCGACAGTATTTATCGCCCGGCGTAGAGCTACACCCAATGACATTAATGGGGAGTGCCATGGTCTACACATACTTCCAGCATAGGGCTGGCGGCGCCGCGAATACGGGCTAACATGGGGGTTTTCTCTTATAATAGCATAAAAGTCATCCGTGTCCGCCTCTGCGAACATCCCTGAGGTACTGTAACACCACGGCGGCCCCAACAGGACCCTGAATGCTTTAATATACCGGACCCGCAGATCGTCATATGCCCTACGCAAGTAATCGGGCTGCAGGTGTAGAAACTAGCGGTATGTTTTGGTTTTATACACCTTGCAAAGTTGCGAGCCAACAAGTTGTTACCTCTCTATATCGCCATTGTCTTTCAAATCATCGGTGACTCCGTGGTCTAAGTATTCAAACTTATCTACCCTGCGCAGAGACGTCCCATACAATAAAACGGGTTAAGTCATAGCAACCCATTTAAAAACCATGAGCTCATTTTTATTAGCATTGTATTTGAGCCCATGGGCCACCGCATATGATTCATAAACCATCAATCATGACATAAGATACTTTGACAGCATAGTAGTAAGAAAATTCAGATATAAATAGATATTTTTAAATATCTATAGGAGTGATGTATTTCTAACAAAGTTACTAATATTGAATTTCCCACAGTTTCTAGGTCGGCAAAGGCGGCTTAAAGAGGGTGACGCAAACGAAGAGAAGTGGATGGAGATAGATGAAACTCTTAGCAAATTAGATCAAAAACTGCGTGATTCTGGCCGGCCTGATCATGGTACTAAAAAGGTAATAGGGGAACAAATAATAAAAATCAAGTAGTGTTAAACAAACAGCTGATACATATATTTTGTAATTAAAAAGATATCAAGAAATAAAGAATACTTATTTGCTAAAAATTTTCAAATTGCATGTACTGTACACAAAACTAGTTTGCTGTTGTTGCTTCAAATTCCAGTAATCACAAAATACATGTTAGACGGCATATTTTCATATTTTCTTTTTATAATTTTATTTAATTTTATTTAATTCTACTGTACGTGTGTATGTCACTGAACTGCTAAATGGCTGGACCGATTTGAATGGATTTTTTTGTATGCGTTTGGGTGGCGCCCTGGGTGATTCAGATTCACAATGAAACAAATGAAATTTAAAAAGTGTGATCCCGTAATGTAATGTTGAAAAAGACTACAGTTTCATAGCATGCATTAATAAATATGTAAACAACAGAGAGTAACTCTGTGGTTTTATTCTATTTATTTGACATCCGAAATAAATGCACGTGCGAAAGGCTGCGAAAATTTTTTCAGTGTAACACTAACAATAGCCATAATTACAGGTAGCTAATTTGGCAACAAAGTTTGTCAAAAAAGATGACAGCGAACCGGTGACAAAAACACAGCCGAAGGAGGAGGTGAGTCATTGCAATAGACTTTTTACAAGTTTATACAAATTATCCCAAAAAGCAAAATTGCTACAATAACTAATTTTACAAAAGTGTACAGGGACTGCTCCTTCCATGTCAACCGTTAAAAAGTGGGCAGCTGAATTTAAACTCTCACGTCCCTTAAAGATGATGATAAATGTAAATGACGGCCAAAAACGGCAATCACACCGGAAATCATCGAAAAAGTGCTTGATATCGTGTTGGACGATAGGCGAGTGAAGGTGAGAGAGATAGCTGAGACAGTGGGGAAATCGGAACAAACTGTGCAAAACATCTTGCACGAAGAATTAGGGATGCGAAAGCTCTGCGCAAGATGGGTGCTCAGTCATCCCTCCTATTTTCCAGATTTGGCGCCATCTAACTATCACCTCTTCCCAAACTTGAAAAAAATTGTTTCTAGGAAGCGCTTCGCGTCCAATGAAGCTATGGGAACTGTAGATGCATATTTTCACAGCCTTCCAGAATCTCACTTCCGGGAAAGAATCCTCCTGTTGGAGAAACGCTGGACCAAGAGTGTTGAAGTCAAGGGGGACCACGTAGAAAAATAAAATTATTTTTAACTGAAAATCGAAGTCTTATAGTGACAGGCCGTGAACTTTTCACCCCACTCTCGTATGTGCGTTCATTCACAATACATGCTACGGAGGCAGGAGATAAAAGGGGTGGAGTGCTGGGAAAGTTAATGATGAAGGACTGGAAGGACTTAAAACTTACTTTCCAAAGAACTAAATAAATATGATAATGTATCGTAACCACCTTTAACTTCAATTAAATGAGATATGTACGTCATTTATTTTTATCGTATCTGTAGTATAGTTTTATGTATCATTGAGAAAGTGAGAGTACCGATCTTGAGTACTTTTAGTTTTTGTTCTTCCCTTAGAACAAAGTAATACTTCCTATTTCTCTTTTTCTAGCTGAAGAAGAGCTGGCGCGGTCCGTTGGCGGCAGGAGTCCAGTGCGCAGCGTGCGGTACACGTGTGTTCGCGGCGGAGGGCGTGGCGGCGGACGGGTTGCAGTTGCATCGCGCTTGTTTCCGTTGCGCCGTGTGCAGGGCCGTGCTGCGTCCTGGGTAATCTTGGTTTATTATTATTATAATTTACACAGGAGCTGGAAAGGTCCCCTAGCAGCGTACCGTTTCGTATACCTGGTAATTTTTATTTATGTATTACATGGTGCAGTGCCTTAGCAGCGTACTATTATTACTATAGTCGGGCCGCTGTGTAATTACCGATTTGACACTTTTTTTTTGGTTGTACATATAACCTTGTTAAGAGGAACACATTGAGAAAATCATTTAGAACAAATTTTATCAATAAAATTTATGTCAAAATATCAAAGTTACGTAATTGTCTTGTTTTTTATTTGTCTTTTAGTACTTAAAATAATTTAAGAATAAAAAGAAAACTTATAATTTCCCCTCTGTATAGCGCTTATACAAAGTTACTTCGTTTGTCACGTTTTTATAGTGATGTGCTCGGTAATACTCACCGCGTACGTTTGTGTTCCGAAATGTATTAGAATGATAGAAATATAACTTATGGCACTTGGAGGTTTCTATTCTACTATATTGTTTCTAAAAAAAAAACGCTAACGCTATCGCTTTACTTTCGTCGTGCTGTATTGCCAGAATCCGGTAAATTTTAATACTTATTTTGCAGATGCGGTTCAATGAAAGAAATATCTAAATAAAGACTATACGTATTGTTATTACTTTTCAATGGTCTGACATGGTCTCCGAAATACATGACATGCAGCTTACGGGATTGCCTGGTTTATTGAGAGCTTGTATAATGCCTGAAGATTCTGCCGTAGAGATAGTGATTTATTCAGTGTATTTGAACTAAAATGTAGCAATATGTATATACAACAAAAATAAAAAATAATACGTATTGTGCACAGGAATTACACAATGGAACGATTTGGCAGTCGCCTGGTCTGCTTACGTCACTCTGGCGTGAGTGTTCCGGATGCTGTGGCCGCTTTAGGAAGGGGACAAGCAGCCACCACCACACCTGAGCGTATCAGCCTAGAACTCTCCGATGGTGCCCGGGAGATTGACGAGGACGAGTGGACTGACCGTAATTTCCTCGCTTCTGAGACTTCCGCAGCTGGTGGCCTCAGGTAACTCTTTAATTGTGGAATCTAAATTCAAATATTTTTACAACCTGAAAGTGTAATGGGAATTTGTATATCTGTGTATTGCAACTTATTCAGAAGATCGAGTCATTTAGATATTCTGTTGAATTTAATATCAAATACTTAACGGTCTCTTAGAGCCAAGAGACATATTTTTTCTACACCTGCTCGGAAAGAAACAGCTTTTAAGACAACGCAATATAATTTATGCATATATAAATATGCTCAAAAGTATATCAATACGGGTACATTCGGTTGACTTCAAATTGTGAATGAAGAATTAGGTAACAGCAAAGGAGCAAAGAAAGGAGAACGGGAAAAATAGCAAAGGAGTGGAATTCCTCCTTGCGTCTGTATTTCTGAGTACTTATAATCCGTCCATTTTTAAAGCCAGACTCAAAAGGCACCTTCTGGGTTAACTCGTTCTATCGTGGGTCCTGTCTTGGCCCTCGGGCTTGATTGGGATCAAGAGCGCACCTATTCAAAATGATAAAAAAAGGTTAACTTTAACTGATAATATAATTTCACATTTATTTTAACGTTAGGATGGTTTATATGATTTATATCCAAGGCAAAGGCACGATATCAAAGTAATTTTATTGATTTAGTGGAATGAAATGCGTCGTTTAACGAATCTTTTTCTCTCCATTTTTCCAAATTTTGTGTATCGAATAAAACTAGTCACTGATTGCCGACAGATACTGGTCATTAAATGTGTTTTAATATCATGTAACATTAATATGTGATCGAATTTACTAACACTGTTTCTGTGTGTGTGTTTATATCAGTAGCGACGAAGAGGCGTCCAGCTCGGACGAGTATACGGACGCGGCGGAGAGCGGAGGCGAGGGCGCTCCGTCCCCTCCCCCCGCTACTGCGGCACCTCCGCCAACGCACCACCTGTACTTCTCAGATGACTCCTTCGGCTACGATGACTACTCCGACGACGGTTAGTGTACGGCAACAGGCACAAATAAGCGTGTTAGCATCAAACTTAAAAAAGTAAATGGATTAATTCAAGGCAGCTTTAGTTGTAGGTTACGGTGTCAGTTTTGAACCAAGTGGATCGTGGAATGAATGAAGGATTAACGAGGATATAAGTAATGTGCTTGAGGCATTGTTGTTATTAGATCTAAATATAGGACCCATCTCTGCACTTACATGTCGCAGATGCAAGTGCGGAGATGGATCCTGCATTTTCATCCAATACGAACAATGCCTCAAACTACATTATTTTGATACATAATTTGCAAAATGAAGAGTCACTCAGTTATATCGGTATCTATGGTAATTATTTTATTGCATTAAAACAGAGAAATTATTCAGGCGCAGAGTCATCGGGCAACGAGTCATGTTCGAGGATGCGTGAAGCCCGCGAGGCGCGACGCCGGGAGGTGCCTGCGGATGCACGCCCGCCCACCGACAGCAGCGAGGTACCGCGCTGCGCCGTCGCCTAGCCGCAAATGCCGCTAGGCCATTGGCCGCTGCTAGCCGCCCGCTAGCAGATATACCCGTAGGGAGGTGCGCCCCACCACCATGCCCTGCCGCCCCGGATTGTCGCCGACGCACCATTACATTGCCCACATCTAACATTAGCCTCGATACTGGCGTGATTTCTACAGACGTCCTTTAGCTCCGTCATTATTTGATATTGAAATTTCGCGGGTAGTTTGTAATAATAGCACATAATATATCTTACTTTCTATCTATATCAGGGTTGGCATGAATAAATCACTTTGATTTAAATCATGATTGAAATCACGATTTAAATCAAACGATGTTTTCAATAAAAATCAATGATTTAATCAAAAATGTTTAAATTCACTTTCTTTCACAGAAATCCAAATAAAAAAAAACATATTTAGAAATTATAATTATCTTACAAACTAGGCTCATTTAAATCTGAGAAATCAATACCATTATTATAGTAGTGTCACATTTTTTACTATTTCTCCGGCGAACATCAGACTTCTGAATGGTTTTGATTTTGACTTAAGCTTTACCATCAATTGTAGTAAAACTGAACCATCATAGTGATTTGGCGCTTCCTCCAACGCACTTTCTTCTTTTTCATCTGTCAGTGTGAATTCTGTTTGGGTTGAGTCTAATTAAAATGCCAAAAAGTGATTGGGGGACATTTCTTGCTTATATCTCTTTTGAAATTGGGACGTTTGGCTACTATTTAAATCAGTTTCTTTAAATTAAGCTCCAAGTTTCTTCAAGCTGTTACAGCAATAAACAAATTTGTATTATTTCTTTGTAAAGTATCAATGTAACAGACATTGGCTTCAAAGTTATTTAATAATCTTCCACTGACCTCTTTACGACCATATTTTCCACTTTTGCTCTTGTAACAACTCTTCACATATTTTTAGTAGCTTTTGTCACTTAGACACAAAGACTTCGAAACAATCAGTTACAGTATTCCAACGAACATCTTGTGGCAGTACTAATGCTTTTTACAAGCTGTTAGCTGCATGATTGTTTCGGAAGTATTTTATTATTTGCACAACATCTCTTTTATATTGCTAATTTCTAAATCTTTGGAAAGTAAGTTCAACGAGTGTGCAGAACAGCCGTATGTGATTATTGTATCACTATTTTTTTTATTTCTTCCGCATTTTAGTCATGTTCGCTGCGTTGTCCAGACCAAACTTGCAACATTTTTTTCATATTGAGACTAATCTTTCTATCAAACCCTCAGTAAGTTCAGCTAGATATTCACCAGTGTGCGGCTTTCCTGTGTCATGTGTTCCATCGAGTCAAAAAGAATTACTTCATATTGCTCCGTCGTAATAGTGGCGCAAATAATAGGTTCATTGTGAACGTTAGACCACCCAGCTATAGACATGTTCACATAACTACCAAACAAATTAGAGAAACACCGTTCTTTTTATTCAAGGTATATTTGATCCTATAATTTGCCTTCCGAAATGGTGGGATATACCCTGGGCGTAATAATAAAATTGCTTATTTTACTTCTTGATGTTCAATACTTCTAAAGATACAGTTTGTAGCAAACATGGCCTTTGCTATTTGTCGATCTATTGTTTCTTTTGTAGATTTTGGCGTTGTTACTATATAGGAGCTTAAGTTTGTAGATAGTTTAATTTTTCCAAGAGTTAGTACCATAAAAACAAGTGTACAGACATAAATCAGTTAAAATTTTCCACTAATCATACGGTTGTCCATTGAGTACGATCACCAAAACCATATAGAAAACCAGTTAGTATTTTTTAGTTTGTTTTGTAAATAATAACTTTAATAACTTACCTATAATTTCAAAATCGTCACTAGATTCTGGAATATGTATTATTTTTGCACTTTTCGTAATGTATTTTCATCCTCGCAACCAGACCTTGAATTTATTTTATAAATTTGTTGCATATAGCCCGACAGTCAGTTTTGGTAGTGCTTTTTTCTGTAAAATGTGCCCCAATTTCATCTGTTTGGCGAGGTATTTTAAATTGGTCACGCACGCATCACAGCAATAACAATAGTAAACGAAACTGAATGAATGAATGTTAGAATGAAAGAAAACCCGTAATTACAAGCGAAATGAACAAACACCACATGGGGATTTCCCATTTGCTTGGCATTCATTTGTCAGACAAAAGGGTAGTTCCGTTTTGCGCAAAAATGTACTTAAATTAAATAGTATAACGTTCACAACATCATATAAACTGTGATTAATTAGGATTAAAAAAAATCTTAGTTTATTAGACTTTTTTTTTAATTTTTCTTTATTCGATTTTTTAATAAAATCATGATTATTTCCAACCCTGATTTAGAACTATCTCGTATTTCCTTTTCTTCCTCTATATTTTTTGTTCTGGATCATTTGCAAAAGTCGTCACGGATTTGATATAACATTATTACTGATTGTTTATATCCATCCTCTACGAATATTGGTCAACCGATATGCAACCTATTACCACCTGTGTTATTTACAAATAAAAAAAAAGCAAAGGTAAGAATATTAGCAACCACTACCAAAATTATGTACTTCACTGTATCACAAAAATAATTGTTTCGTTGTAATATTTACCTTATATTTGATGAATGATTAAAGCCAGTTATTGAAAAATGTTTTCGCATGCGTCAGTCATTCATGCTGTTTAACACGGGGCGGCAATAGAAGGCATGGTAAGAGTGTACTGTGCCCACACTAACTTCCGTCCTCGGACTGCTGTTTTATTCTATTAAAATTCAAACAGGTTTTTTTTTATTTTGTGTTCGTCAGCAATAGTTTTATAGATTTGTTCTTCAATATGAGATAGATCCATTATTGTCATATTTTAAAAGGACTTTATATACCTGTTTAATCTTTTGAATAGTAATTGTTTAATTTAAAACTTGAATAACACAGCAAACCCGACTAGATTTTGATGGCGCTTCATTTTTTGTGTTTTATCATTTTACCAAATATTGTTTACCCTGTCTTATATTATATTCATAAAGTGTGATTAATGCGCTAATACGCTAGTTTCTCAAAACATATTTCGGTTTTTGCTGTTGGTATTGTTATGTATTATATGTAAATATCCATGTTGTTTGTGGTTTGTCTTTAATTTATTTATGTACATTTATTTATGTATATATGATATTTTTAAGTATTTTTATTTGATTTCAGTAAGATAAAAAAAAACACAGTTTTCAAAGTATTGATATAAAAATGTCTTTATTCGAAAACAGACACTGGGCACTGACTTATGTATGGTTACCGTGTAGGTATATACTGAATAGGTTGTATAAGTACACACATTAGCTTAGGGAAGATAAGCATAGATACCACCTTGCCATCAGCCTTGGTCGACGGTAAGTTAGTGTGGCTACTTCGGCGCACCTTTTTATAGTGTCAAGGAAATGCATATTGAGTCAATTTATTTGTCTGAGTGTTATTTTTATATTATTTAAAATGACAAATAGTTGTCTCACTGTGTGACTTTTACGCTATGCTTTGCACTATTTAGGGTCCTGTATACCAAACGCTTTAAAATGGGTTTTTTCAAGATATGAAGCTTTAAATAATAATACTTCTATATTTTTATACTTATTTTGCTGTTGATATACTGTGAAATAAGTTTTCATTACTTTTTTATTAATACGAGGTTTAGTATATCGACTTAAAAAACGTACTATCAATTGTTTATGTTTAGACCGTTATTTAAGTGTTCATATTATTTGTTATTCTAACCCGCTAGTAAAAATTGGAATATGGAGACGCATTAGCTTCGCATGAACTGCAACGTTGTGCCGCACAGGTGGAGTCGGAGGAAGAGAGCGAATCTTCGTCGGAGGTGTCATCGGCGACAGAAGTATCGACCGACAGCGAGTTCGCACGTGACGAACCTCACCCCGTGCTCCCTGTGCCACCCGCCATACTTGTTACAGAACCTCCGCCTCCGCAACCTCCTCAAATTCCTAATCCTTTAAGCAGAACTCGCTCTGCTGGTGGTATCGCTACTAAACGCGCTCTCGAACTTAAACGCAAGTACCTTCTCGGTGAACCGTCCCCACCAGCTGTCCGTAAATCTGACTCCACCTCCCAAATCGATACCAAATTAGAAGCTTTCCGATCTACAATAACTGAATTTCAAAAAATGCTTCATCCCGCCTCTACACCCTCCCCGCAGCCACAAAAACCGTTAGTCACGTTCAACTTTTCCAGTGACGAAAAGTCGAAACCGATGCCAGATATAATTCAAAATTTATGTACCGACGCACCAGTTGATTTACTAACTAAGGGCGACTCCCCTTTTTGCAAAAAAGACTGGCTGGAAGACCCCATTAGTGAAGAGAAGAAAGATCCACATCTCGATCCAGAACCAGAATTGGAATTGGATTCGCTCTCCGACGATGATTCGTTGCACACAGAAACAATTCCGAACCAACCAGTGCCACGGGTGGAGGTTCACGACGAAGGCGGCGAGTTGATACAACTAGACAGCCTCATGCTAATTGACAACAGTACGGAGAACAATGAGGAGAAGACAACTGCCGCTACCGTTACTCTCCCGACAGTCGTTGCCGCAGAATCTGAATCCTCTGAGTCTTGTCGAGATGCCACCACTCTAGCACTCACTGAAACGGAGCTTTCCGACTGGGCGGCAGAAAGCGCAGTTCTAGAGGACTGTGCATACGACGACAAAGAAGACAGAAAGAGAAACAAAAACCCTCGCACTCTAAGTGGACCAAAACTTATACATGATGCGAAAAATATATCTGCAATAGCGTCTCATGTTTGCGGCCGCACAAGTTCTCCTCCCGTCGTTTACTCAAACGCCTATGAAAACTTTGAATTTGCCGACGAAGGTGAGCAGGATCCATCATTAGAAGCAGTATCAACGCCGCGTAATGAAGGTTACATGGAACTCGTCGACGGCGATGATAACCATGACCAGTTCTCCCCGGGAAACGATCGTTCCATGAACTTCATTGAGAGGAGCTTCTCCGAAACCGTATTTAAACCCGTTAGTCATGAAGCTAGCGGGCATCGAGATATACTCGATACGCCACTAGAAACAAAAAAAATCGAAAGTAAAATAGACGAGAACACGATAGAGGAATTAAAATCACCGCAGCTCTTGAAATCTATAGAGTTGGAAACCAGCGAAAAGTCCAGCGGTGATAGCCCAACGAAAAGCGACTCACAGACGAAAGAAGAAATAGAAAACCTTACGCAAGTAGAAGGTACTACAAAGTTTAAAATGGAGTCTCTGAGTTTATCAGATTCGTCCCCTCCGCTTGACAATACCGAGGACATGCCGCAGGAGGAGAGCGGGCGTCCTAGCGAGCCCTCCGTCTGCGACATGTCGGTGCCTCTTTTACCTGGAACCCCAAAAACTGTTAATAGAATATATACCACTTCAAATACATTTTCTAGCCCGATAACCCTCAGGTTGTATTCACCGGCGATTTGTAGATCAGCAAGTGAGACGTTTAATTGCTCAAATTCGAGAAGTACGAACTCGCCAAGCCGAAGCATAGAGTTATCAATAGCACTTAACTTGAGTTCAGGTTCGATATCTCCCGTGAGCCCGACACCGTTGCTCGACACTACGAATAAGGTTCAAGAGCTAAAACGTGAAAGAGAAGAACAGACCGAAGTGGTTAGACGGCTGGTTTTAGAGAGACTCGGTAGCGGGCCGCGCGTCAGCAGAAAATCTACGAGGAAAGCTCGCGCTTCTCCTATTTCGAACATTCCTCCCCCCGTTCCACCGCCACCTGCACTCCCTTCCACTCCCCCTCCTCCACCGCCTCCGCGGCCTGCGCCCCCCGTTATGTCCTTACCAGTAACACCTTCATTTTCCGACCCTGAGCTAGCCAGAGAAAGACGAAGCAAAAGTATCATGAAGAGCATATCCCATTACCTCAACAGACGGCTCGGACCCCGACAAAAGGTAATAATTATAATTTTAAGTTGCAATTAAATCATTATCACACTACATTTTTTACATAGAATTGCATTATTGATCAATATTTTTAAAGGACATTAGTGTCATACATACTACGATGTTCTGATAGCATTGTCATTGCAACTTTCAAATATCATCCAATGTCAGTAATTTATATAAATATCGTTTATTGATTTATTATCATGTTCCATAATTTAATACTACAGGATACGATTTTTCATCAGTACACGAATTTTATACACTCAACATTTACATTAATAAAAAAAAATTATATCGTTATTGTATTACCAAAGTGACAAGTGGGAGCGGCTAACATAAATTATAATATTTGAAGGCGCTCACATCGAATGTAGTGTGTTAGTAATTATGGGGGTGGTTGTATAATACCTAATAACGAATGTGGGTGTCCACAATTTGGCATTCTATACTCGCGAGCAAAAGTATGAAATCACTTACTTTGAATTAATTCCGCGCGATCTTGAGTACAAACTCACTAGTTACGAATAAAAAAATGGCATTTTAAACCATTAACTTTTAATTGATATCAAAGTCATTTGAATCACACCAGTATTTAAGGAGCTATCTCGGATTAAGTGGAGGAGTTAGGAAAACAAGGAAATATGGAAAAATAATGAATGAAGAAAATAAAAAAAAAATTATAGAAACAAATACTAGGCCTTTAAATTAAGTTTCAATATTTTGCGTTCCTTCTCTTAGTCCTAAGCTCGAAGACGATTCTTCATTGACCTAATCAGCTTCTGAATTGATTCTTGCGGGATACCTTCCCACCCCTCTCTCAAAGCTGATTTCAGCTCATTCACACTTGAAGGAGCAGGATATCTGGAACGAACCTTCCTCCTCCACACGTGTTCAATGGGATTCAAGTCCGGGCTGAGCGCTGGCCAGTCCTATGTCGCGATACCGACTTCTCCGAGGTATTCAATTGTGACACGGGAAATGTGACAACAAGCGTTATCGTGCATAAGGAGGATAGCGTTATCGATATATCCCGTATAGGGAACGATATGTTCCAGCAGAATATTGGAAATGTAGCGGTCTGAAGTTAGACCGCCTCCTCGTCCCCCGCCAGGCACGAAAACAAGCTCCGTTTTACCATCGAAAGGAATATCGGCCCAAATCATACAAAAACCGCTCTGTACTAATCGCTCCCAAGGCCGCCTGTAGACCCGACTTCTCCTTGAGCTTCTGCTGGACGTCGACACCAGTCAAATGACGATTTCGAAGAGAGGTTGACACGATAAAACGGTCATCCTTCTCCGATGTGCACCGGCGCCGTTCGGATCTTGGTCTCGGACAAAGCCACCAATGTCCCCAAAGCATTTATAATCTTTCGAAACACAGGGCTGGCTTATGTGAAGTTGACGTGCTAAAGCATGCTGGCTGAGCCCTTTTTGCAATTGGGCGACGAATTGTGTTGCTTCAGTAGGTGTAGTATCCATTTTCGTCCAAGGTCAAGGACCAAAAGTAGCAGAGTAACTGAAAAATAACTGATAAACAAAATCCGTGCCTTTATAGGGTGTCAATACCCCGCAACTCGTGGCGTATCAAACAATTAAAACATGTCTTTTTCCTTATGTCTCTTCACGAAATTCGGGATAGCTTCTTAAATACTGACGTAATTTGAATTATTTTGGTGTCAATTTAAAGTTAACAGTTAAACCTTTAAAATGGTGCCACTATTATTATTATTTACTCTTTATTTAGTACTCAAGATCGCGCGGAACCAATTTCAAGTAAGTGATTCCAAACTTTTGCTCGCGAGTGTATATTCCGGCATCGGGAGATTGTGTACAAAATTGTTTGAGTAGTTTGGACACCCAGTAGACTAACAACAGTTGCTTATTCCAGTGGGCGTCGGAGCCGTCGGTCTCGAGTCACGTAAGCAAATGTCTCAGTACAGTGTCGTGAGTCGCATGCTATCTCGCTCCAACACCTGCTAATTGTACGTGGATGTCTTACTCGCACTGTCCGTGGCTTCCTGTTGTTCGGACTATGTTGACATTGGATCGTCACTCGTTAGTTTTTTTAATTAGTTATTACCGTCTCAATTTCTAAAAATGGCATGAGTTAAGGGTGCAAGCATGATTATTGAACCATTAAGCGAATGCTTGTTATTTTGCTTGAATGCTGTCTGCCGGACTGTATGTATTAGATTTGATCTATGTAAATTTACCCTTGATTGATATTCGATTTAATGCTACATACTATAAATTTCATACAAGTCGTTTCAACTTTTCTGTCGATAGCGGGAGTTATGAAAGGAATAGCCTAGGAATAGGTTAGTTTAGAGTGGAATTTGAGATGAGGTATAGAAAGTGAGTACTTGTACAAATAAATACTTTATATTGATATATATATATATATATATATAACGAAGTAAGAGTGTTGAAAATTCGTTTGTTCATAATGTAAAGATATTATAATTACTACATAAGTATATTATTTTTTTCATAGTATGGATTTGTCTATCGTGTTTATCAATTATAATACAGTTTTTTTTTAATTTTCTGTTCTTTATACAAATAAAGAGATATGATTCAATGTCAACTTTACTCTTTTGGTTTGGCACTTTCATTTGTCAGAGCCATAAGCGATCGTCTTTCCGTTAAATATTTCTCATAGAACTTTCTTTGCAATCACGTATGGTATGTTAATGTTGTCATGCATGTGTTATTTCATTGAGTGTACAATTAAATTTAGTCGAGTTTATATGGATTACTGGGTGACATAAATGTATCCATAAATATAAATAAATAATGAATTATCAGATTTTAACTAAATTAGTCAATATTTTGATAGATTGTATATTGTAACGTAAATAACTTCAGTTTAACTTGCTGTATAAAATTATGTGTTATTTCTTGCTACCGTAAGCTGCCACTTTGCACGTCTGCTTTGATTTCTGGACTAGGGCATCAGCATAAGGTTGACGCGATCCAAAAGCAAACCAGTTATCATTTTTTACATTGGTTACTTCAACGCCGATATAACGTAAAAGTAAACATACTCACTCATATGCGGCGGTTAAATTAAAATATATTTTCCTTTTGTCATCAACTTTCTTCCAAATAAACTAAAATAATCTATTGCTATTAAAAAAACCCTAAATATTAAAAAGAGCTTTTGTATAGCTGACCTAAAAATTTATGTCTCTACTTTGATACATGACTAAAATAAAGTAACAATAGAATAGAACACTATTTATTTGTTTAAAACATGGTATTAAAGTTCTTACATGTGTATGTCTTATAGATATATTATAAAATATTTTTTTTTTACTTTTATCATGAAAATAGTAGTCAGTAGGGAACTGGCACAAAACCGTGAATTTGTAATGAGTATTGACGTCTCGTCGCTATATGTTTACGCAATGTATAGTCATGAAAATGAAATGCATACATTGACATACTTTCGAAATTCTATTATTACAATAAATTTCCTGATGGCATCTTAATTATACATTTTTTCCATTCATTATAACCAGGATATGCTTTAACCAGATATGCTAAACCAAGTAGGCTAAACTCAGTAGCCTTGCTCTATCTTGGCGAATTCCATCAACACTATTCATTTTCATTGTTTTTTTCAAAGTGTTCTTGTGACTCTGTTCATTAAATTGTCACACAAGTGATTTGAACCACATGTTTTCTCTTGTTTTCTTTACTTTTTAACATTAAACATGCGAAAATATTTAATATTGAGAAAAGTCTCTCGTTAAAATATTTTTCACTCAAAATTTGATGTCATCAATGTGCACTGATTACTTCTTCGATGGTAATATCGCTTGATTTTGATTACGACAAATTTTTAAGACACCACGTCAATTTTGATATTATTTCACTCAAGCATAAGAAAATGGTAGGTTTATGACATTCACACGTGCAAAGTGTGATATCACGCTTTCCTACTACACACACTATATATATTTAGTTAGAACGTCTTTTTTCCTTAAGTGAAGTATTCGTCTTAAAATAAATAATGAGGTGTATTTAGGACGCTGCATTTTTTATATTTTTGTGTACACTTAATGCTCTTGACGCTATGTTACCTCGTCTATAATGCTTATAATGCTTACGGCTTTTGGTTGTAGAGATCGCATCTCAAAAAAGTGTAGTACATTGTAGTAGAACTAGATTATAACGAAATTACCTATATTTAATTACAAATCCTCATTCAATCTTCTATGCTCCACTAATTTACACCATGAACCGATAACGATTAGATGATACCCAATTTTATTTACAATCAAACGACCGTATTCCTGTAATGCATTTTTATCACGTTTTGTCGTGTAAATAGGATGGCTAAGAAATTTTGGTAGAAGATGTTTTACTCGGACGAGTGTATTGAAACTTAAGAAATGGTCGCTTTTATTAGGGGTAAAATATGAAATTCCCATTTGCTACGGATACATTCAAACAAAATTTTTAACGATTAAATATTTTTATTTGATCAAAGTATTTACCCTCGTTGTCTATTCATTTCTGCCATCTCATTGGAACTCTGTGGACCTGGACTTACCAAACTGTAAAAAAAAAATTTTCCTACGTATGTACTTTCCAGTTTTTTTAGATTTGGTGCAAATGTGTCCATATTGGTAAGCTTACGTCAAACCATGCCGCTAATTCCTTGGTAGTTTGACACAGATCGACTTTCACTTTTGCTTTCAATTTGTCTTTATTTACCTCAATATAAGGTATTCTTCGTGGTTCATTTTTGAAGTCGAAGTTTTCAATACAGAAGTGGTTAAACCAAAAACGCATAGTGCGTTCATTAGTTGTATCCTCTCCGTATTCAGCACTGATGTTGCGAGCTGTTTCAGCTGCGTTAGTTCTACGACGGAATTCGTATTAAAAAATCACTTTAATTTTCGATGTATCCCTTTTTACAAGTCGAATGTAAAAATAATTGAAAGTCAAACAATCGATAGTCATTTTTTCAAATTTATAATATTGTCTTTATTGTGTTAAAAAAATATTATTTTGAAATAGCACATCATGCAGGTTAAATTTTATTACCAAGGGGTCAGTACGTTAAAACGGCAATTTCACATTTAAACCCCCATTATTATCACAAAATAATAAGAAAGAGTCATTTGTAATAAAGCGTTTCGTCTAGTTAAGAATACAATTTATTAATGATACGTCAAGGTTCAACTATAAATATAAGTATATCCTCGCTGAGATTGTAAAATCGCGTAAGAGCAATGTTCCATAACAAAGTCGCTCTTGCAGAATTTTAAAAAGTTGACACGCGGTATTGAAATCTGTTTGGCTCTTATGCGGTCTCATTCTGACTGACGAGTGATATAATTTTTATGATTTGACTAAAAAACTTGTAGATAGTTATTCCTGATAAAAACGTTTTGTACTAAGCAGAGCATTGAGGATATGTATGCTTATGTTGTTTGTAACACGCATACTAAAAACATTGTATTTAAAAAAAAACTGGAACCAAAGACTAATGCTTTATTAAAGAGTCTCGGAAAACTCAAAATTACATTCGGTTTACTGGTAAAATTATTGGAGCCTAATGGAATGAGCGGTAAGAGGTAGTAGAATTATGAGATATTTTACGTGTGTTCAGGAGAGTCCGCAGCGGCAGGTAGCGGCGCATAAATCGACCGGCGCGCTGCAAGAGGCGCCGCCGGTTCCGCCGCCGCCGGCTGGCTACTGCCCACCTGTAGAGCGACGCCACCAACACAGATTACCAGGTAATCCACATGGTGTAGTCATAACATATAAGTTGAATGTTCAATTATCTGACGTTTCACTTAATTGATTATGCAATCATATACGTAACATCATTAGTAACTTTCGTATCATTTGCATGTACTGTGCTTCAGTCATATCAGTCATTCCTAATTTAACTACTCTAGCTTTACACAAAAGTAGTTTGAGTAAGCTCCATTACCAAACCAGTTGAAAGTAGCTGCCGTTGATAGCGTTATGTATAAGGGGACTGAGTAGGATTCCTTTACTGTCCGCTTGATTTTATTTATATCGAATAATACCTTTGTTCACTAGTACATTATTGTCTGGTTCCTTAGATAAAGTTGTTTGACCTCTCGTGTATTTAATCCCGCACCTTGTGTACGCTAGAAGTGTCGCTTCTACCAAAGCATAGAGGTATGGCATGTGGTGTGTTAGGGGCGAGTGCGGCAGATGTGGAAGAGCGGGATGCCATGCAGCTGTGGTTTGAAGCGCGCTGGGCGCGCTTAGTGGCGCAACGACGCGACAGAGACAGGGAGAGAGATCGGGATCGAGATCGTGAACGAGACCGCGAGCGCGAACGAGATCGTGAAGGGCATAGTGCACGCTGCATTGCACGACTCGAACGACGTCTCACGCGCCCGCTGTCAGGTAACAAATTAACATCGGGCTTCTGGAAAGACAATTTGTATCTTTAACGGTAAAATAACAGCTCTAGATATGACATAAAACTACACATTAAACTATGTGCCTAAGTGTATGTTCATTCCCTAGAAATAGTTAAGTATAACGAAAAATTATCACTTTGGAAGTTCTATGGTAATTATTAACTTTTAGAAACCAGACTACACTCGTGTTGCTACAGACTGATACATCTGACCGAGCTGTAAGTGAGTAAGATTTATCAAGCTTGTAAGAGTAAAAAGATTATAATTAGTAATTAGTAGTAAAAAATGCCAATGCAAAATTTTACTAACGGGTACTATTCATTTACCAAGAAATTATTTTGCAAAAGTAAAAAATTTCGCTTTATCTTTTGCTAATCTTGCGAGTATAATTTTGTAGTACACCTCGTCTCGACTTATTTAGTGAACACTATTAGTAAAATTTTAATTAAATAGTAAAAGTTGAGTCACAAATGATTGAGTGTCGTTAATGCAATAAAACTGGTTTACTATTACACGCACATACGTATTCAAAGGAAAGCAAAATTTATTCACTATTATTTGCCTCATTATCATAAATTCGCATTATACCTAGTTCGGCCATAAGTTAAGTTACAAATGAAAATGCAATTTTAATTAAATAATGTAATATTACCAAAACTTACATGTACTATTAAAGCCTCTGGCGCCTTATCAGTCCTAAGTCGAAAGTCGCTTGCACACTGCACGATGCCTATCGCTTCAGGCCACGCCCCGCTCCATTCATTCAACAAAGGCCCGCGTGCGCATACAAGCAAGTGAGTATTAGATACATAGATTGACAGTTGACAGTACTGACATCAAGGGCGATTTTAAAACTAGTTGTTTATGATTGGCCGTAGTATAAATCTTAGTAAAATATGAAGCCAATTAGGGATAATTATGTGTGGCCGTGTCCTATGCGATCAGTTCAAACGAATATTTCTACAAAGTGATAAGGCACGAGAGACCTCGATAGTACATATTTATTAGTCTCAACAAAAAATTAAAAAATATAATATTCTAAATTGCTACCTTTGGCTTTAATACAGGCCTTTAATCTGCCTGGCCACGGATCTATGGATTTGCGCACTGTTTCCATGGGAAATTTTGCCACTGCTTGCTACAGATATTTTTTAAGAGACTCGATGTCGCCGTGTCTTTTAGAGCAGGCAATTACTTCTAAAACTGACCATAATATGTAGTCTAAAGGGTTAAGGTCTGGGCTAGATGGGGGCCAGTCTTCAACGCTTATAAAGTCCTGAACATTGGTTTCAAGCCAGGCTTGGGTAGTTCGTGCCTTGTGACCAGATGCAGAGTGCTGCTGGAAAGCTTGCTTATGGGATTATCTTGTGGGGAAACTGCACAAACATACAAGAAATCTTTATCCTCCAAAAGAAATGTGTTAGGATTATTGCTAATATTGGCCAAACTGAATCTTGCAGGCCTTATTTTTGTCAATTGAAAATCCCAACAGTAACTTGCTTATATATTCTTGAAGCTTGCAAGTTCATCAAAAAACATTTCGAATTGTACTCACCGATAAAATCAATTAAAAGAAATAATCGCTACCAATACAAATTAAAGCTACCCTTCTCAAAATTAAACTTATACTCATCTGCTCCACACTCAATGCTAATTAAAATTTATAATCACATTCCAAATAATATAAAATGTTTAAAAGATTCAAAGGCATTTATAGCTAAACTAAAATCCTTTCTTATTAGTAAAAGCTATTATAATTTAACAGAATATTTCGATGATAAAATTGGTTGAATAAATTTAAAATTTATGATTAAATAAGTAAATACTACATAACTTCATTTATTAAAAATAAAAATTAAATTTCTCATTGTCTAGTAATATAATATTATATAATTAATTTGTGCAATAAAAGAATTTATATTTCATTTATAATGTAAACTAAATTGAATTGAATTTTATATTAATATGTTGTAGCATTAAGGTCTTAAATTGCAAACACCCTTACAGGGTGTCACATGTACAAGAAAATGTAATTATCATCCTTGTGAAATTGTAAACATACCATGTGACAATGCAATAAAGTTAATAAAGAATAAAGAAAGAATAAAGTCTACGGTATATTTTTAAAAAGTGTATTGCTGAGAGGTTCCTCGATCCAAGACTGTCTCTTGATACACTTTGGCTGAAATTTTCACTCCTTTTTCATAAAAATGTAGCTTTGTGACGCCTTGATAAGACACGCCCAACCAATCCATCACACACAACATAAGCAGCTTCTCTTGAACTATGGGCATACACTTTATCATTTTGCTTATTATATTACTCTTCAATCGTGAAATTTTTTTCATCGGTAAAGAGGATATTTCTGTGCCCTTCACCTGCGTATCGTTACAGAAGGCATTTTGATGGATCCACTCTGTTTAATTGTAAAGATTGATTTAGGGCAAGTCAGTGGCGTAAATACCCCTATTTGATCCAAATGCCCCGGGCGGCATCTACGGTAAAAAGATAAGGCACGTGGTACCCATCGGAAGAACGTTCCAAGGGGCGGCGCAGCTCTCTTGACAGGGGCGGCAAAATTGGTTAACTGCCCCGGGCGACAATTGATGTATTTACGCCACTCGTTCTGTATATCGCCGATAACCACTGAGCTTCAGGTCTTAATTTATAATACACGACAGTGTCCTAGCGGGAATATACATTTCTCGCGATAAGATTTTTTGCTTCGTGATGGGGTTTCGACGAATTCTGGCTTAAACAGCCCATGAAGGTCTAACAACACGCGGCTGCCCCGTTCTTTAATGGTCTTCGATAGAGTAAGTGTTGTTGTATCTGTTGATAATACGATTGACGAACATATGGTTGATACCAAGCTTTTGAAGTGTCTGGAATATCACCGACGGCTCCATACCCACTTTGTGCAAGGCGATCACTGCAATCGTGTTTTCTTTATCACCCCATTCCATATTGTAATTCGAAATTGTAATTTCGAAGTCGAAAGATTTTTTTAAAATAATAAACGTGTTCCAAATTCAAAATAATAAAAGTTGAATAAAAAAAAAGTTTTATGTAGCAGTATTTATGGCCAGACTAGTTATAGACGTCAATAGAATTAAACAACCTGTAAAAATGTACCTCTACAATCATTTTCGTCGTTTTGCTGTGTCTCTAGTGATTGGAATCAAATTGCAATATCTTTGTGATAGTAATCAATGGATAGTTGGCAAAATATTGACGCTACTTATAATTAACAAAAAGTTGGTGGTTTAAAGGCATTGTATTCACGATGTAAGAAGTGTTTTCACTTGAGGGTGATTATATTGAAAAATAAAAACTACACTTTTCTTTCAATAAGTACCCTAGGCCGCGAACTTATCAGCCGCCCCTCGTACGTACGTTCATATTTTCTTTTATTTTAATTAAAATTGTAAGTTAATTATATTGACTTCTTGGAAATGAAAAAATATTTTTTTGTGAAGTTAAAGTGTAGATTTCAATGTCCAGTTTTGTTTTCTAGAAGTTTCTAAAACACCTTAATGAAAGGATGCTTTCCGTCATATGCATTATAACTTGCCCGCTACTCAATTAGTAATGCACTTGATTACGTGTAAATAATAGATATCGATAAGTAGTATATTGAAGAGATATATACATTGCAACGACTTATTTCAAGGAATACTCATTTTAATTTAAATACTTAAAATAATATAATAACACACTAGATGTTTTTAGATAATAAAACTGCTTGACTGCTTAGTTTGATAGTCGTAGAAGTAGATAAAAAAGCGAACGAATAGGATAAATTTTTGCGCTTTTAATAATATTATAATGGTATCAATTAATAGAATGGTGTAGCTTAGTAGGTTTAGTAGAATAGACGTGTCGTTTACTTGCGCGTTGAAACAAAATATATTTTATACTACACCTGCTCTGAAAGTACGTTCGTACTCTTGCAATAACTTCAGAAAGTATTTGTTGTAATAAAAATACGCGGCAGGTACCATAAGCACGTGGTATGAAAAACCATTATTAACCTGCTAGTACTGGCGGTAGAGCTGCCAGCTCCAGAAGGTCAAATGATAGAATTCGTCAGTAAAAAATATCCTTTTCGTGACTTAATTGTTGTACGGTATATAAAACGAATTATTAATAAAGTCGTTGTACTAGTCTAGAACTGTCAAAAACAACCAAAACCAAAATGTTGCATTTCTCAATTCGATTAATTTTTGTAATGTATATAATCAATTTTGAACAGTCTATAATATTCACGTTTCTTCGATTAATTTCTTTAGCGTTACTAATACAAATATGTACTGAGACAGGTTTTATAATAGCAGTTTAATTAGTAAATAAAAGAAAAGGACACTGACAGTGGGTACAAAAAACTTTGTTAGTATGGTAAGTAGGACATATTGTTATGGTTTAGTTTCATAATTGGACTCGGTATGGTGCGCCGCGCTAATGCAGCATTACACCTGCTCGGTCACTAGTTTTATATGAAATATACATAAATATATTTTATATAAAATTAGCGGACCCAGCGATAGCATGAGAAACCGATATAGATGACATAGCTAAACTGATTTCAAAAAGAGGAGACTGATTTAATGTATCATAACTTGAGTGAAAAAATAATACTTTACATTTCCTATATAATTAATTTACAATTAATCTACTTATTTTCATATGAACTTTAATTATATAAATTATTTCTTACTTTTTTCCGTTGTAGGTGTATTATAAAGAAATATGTAGTGCTCGAGAGAAAATGTGGTTTCCAATCTCGGGTGTATTAAAGCACTTATTTGCGGCTCAGCCTTCGAAAAGCACTCTCTTCGGAAACTATTCACTATCCATCCGTGGGGAATGGCGTGCTGTTATTGAATGTTATGGAAAATCCTTTTGAAATAATCACTTGTTTCTAATAATATGAAAAATAAAATTATTCACACTGCCAAATACATCGTTTTTTATATATGATACTAGCTGACGCAGCAAAATAAAACCTATCCTATCTTTTAAGTTAGATCAAATAACAGATAGGTACGAAGTTTGATCAAAATCGGTTAAGTAGTTTAGGAGTCCATCGCGGACAAACAACGTGACACGTAATTTATACATTTTATTTATGAGAATATTGATTTTTAACAAAAGGTGATGTTGTAGTTGACGATCTTGTTTGCGAGATTGTTTAATTTTCATGGCGTAGATTTTACATATCATCATGATTAAGCTCATCATCATGTTGTAAAACTATAAAAAGTAACTAAATGCAATATAACACTTATTTATTCACATATTAACCTATTCGTTACATAATAATGAATCATTTGTCCTTCCATCAATCTTCCTGATCAAATAATATGAATGAGTATTTACTTTATAATTGTTTAATCACTTCACGTGGTAAAATGCGTTTGTTGTGTACAGCGGAGCAGCAGGCAGCAACTGTGGCGGAACTGGTGCAAGTATCGGCACAGCGAGACGCTCATCAAGCGCTTATGGCGGCTGACAGGTGAGACTGCTCATTTACTGCAACTGATCAGGTGTTTATGAACTCGCTGCGACAAATAAATAAAGGCATAATAATAATTTATAATATGCAGGAGTGACTTTCCATTAGAATATTTCTATATTCCTTTGAAAATACTGACTTTACTACAGACAATATTTTAATCACATTAGGTTAATAATAATGTAAGTGAATATGTGGTATTTATGTATCACTGTAGAAGGCGTAGCGCAGCCGGGATCGGCGCGGGCGACTAGAAACGCGACGGCTCGCGTACACGGCCAATCGACCAGCGACAGCGCACAACCAACATTTGTGGCGACAAAACAATGGCGGCCAACTCGTGTACCTTACTTCAAGCATAATTGTGGAACTGCGTATTCATTAGCCTCTCTTAAGACGAACTTTATTTTGAAATAGCGAAGCTTTATAGCGCAATTTTTTTTAATATGTTTAAGTAGCACAATTCACATTAGTCAGTGTTTATGGTTCGTTTCTTAATGATCATATTTTTGCTGTGTAACGTTTGTAAGTGAAAGTATTCATTATATAATTGTATAACTTTTGTTTAAGTATGATTGTGTTCACTATATCCACAGAACAGTAAAAAAGAGTAGAAGTCGAATGACGCGGTATTTTATTCAATATGAACATTGAAATGCATGTATTCAACTTCAACGCTACGCCATGGCTTCATAAGTCCTACGTCGGAAGACTTTGTACCTGTAAGAAGAAAATTAATCTACTTTTCTTTTAAGTATGGATCTTAAGGAAAGCTGTAATAAATATAACATCTTGCTATGTTCATATCAAGCTTTAAAACCTATCTTCGTACACAACTGGTTTAAATTTATATTGAAAAAAAAAATATCTAAAGCTCGCCTTCAAAATCTTCAATATTTTATATCATGATTTAAAGCCTATCTTCGTACACAACTGGTTCAAATGTTATATTGAAAAAAAAAATCTAAAACTTGCCTTCTAAACCTTTAATATTTTATATCATGATTTAAAACCTATCTTCGTAAACAACTGGTTTAAATGTTATATTGAAAAAAAAAACTAAAACTTGCCTTCTAAACCTTTAATGTTTTATATCATGATTTAAAACCTATCTTCGTACACAACTGGTTTGAATGTTATATTGAAAAAAAAAACTAAAACTTGCCTTCTAAACCTTTAATATTTTATATCATGATTTAAAACCTATCTTCGTACACAACTGCTTTAAATGTTATATTGAAAAAAAAAACTAAAACTTGCCTTCTAAACCTTTAATATTTTATATCATGATTTAAAGCCTATCTTCGTACACAACTGGTTTAAATGTTATATTGAAAAAAAAATCTAAAACTCGCCTTCAAAACCTTTAATATTTTATATCATGATTTTAAACCTATCTTCGTACACAACTGGTTTAAATGTTATATTGAAAAAAAAACTAAAACTTGCCTTCTAAACCTTTAATATTTTATATCATGATTTAAAACCTATTTTCGTACACAACTGCTTTAAATGTTATATTGAAAAAGAAAACTAAAACTTGCTTTCTAAACCTTTAATATTTCATATCATGATTTTAAACCTATCCTCGTACACAACTGGTTTAAATGTTATATTGAAAAAAAAGACTAAAACTTGCCTTCTAAACCTTTAATATTTTATATCATGATTTAAAACCTATCTTCGTACACAACTGGTTTAAATGTTATATTGAAAAAGAAAACAAAAACTTGCCTTCTAAACCTTTAATGTTTTATATCATGATTTCAAACCTATGTTCGTACACAACTGGTTTTAATGTGATATTGAAAAAAAACTAAAACTGGCCTTCTAAACCTTTAATGTTTTGTATCATGATTTAAAACCTATCTTCGTACACAACTGGTTTTAATGTTCGTTGAAAAAAAACCAGAATGCGCCTTCTAAACCTGTAATATTTTGTATCATGCTGTAAAACCTATCTTCGTATACATCCGTCCATCCGTCCGTCCGTCTGTCAAGACTGTTTCCTCAGGAACGCGTGGAGGTATCAAACTAAAATTTATATCCAATACTCAGACCTACTGTCCCTTGGAGCTGTGAAAAATCAAACTCCTAAGCCAAAGCAATTAAAAGATACAGACGTGTATGCCGCAAATTTTCGAAACTCGCACGGGAATCAAAACCTACAGGGTACTTCTCGTAGACTTAGAACCTTGAAATTTGGTACGAAGTAACGTCTTATAGTACAGATAAAGGAAAAATTGCAAAAACCGCAAATTTTTAGTTACATCATATAATAAAAAATATTTTTGGAAATTTTAATTTCTATCATACCTTTGAGCTGTAACAAAATCAAACTTTTATGTCAACGCAATCAAAAGAAATAGCAATTTAAGCCGCATATTTTCGAACTTGCCTTCTCGCGAGGGGATCAAAACCTAAAGGGTACCTACTTCCAGTCGAATCTTGAAATTTGGCATGAAGCAATGTTTAACAGGACATATAAAGGAAAAATTCCGAAAACCTTA
Source organism: Calamotropha paludella (assembly GCA_927399485.1). NCBI lineage: Eukaryota > Metazoa > Arthropoda > Insecta > Lepidoptera > Crambidae > Calamotropha > Calamotropha paludella. The sequence goes on along the minus strand of OV656803.1, from coordinate 21,201,896 downwards.
AATTTTTTGTTATATCTCAATTTGCAATAAAAATACCATAACTATGACTCGATTGTCGTGATGGGTGAACTTTTACTTATATACCTACTGGTTTATACGAAACCCTCGGTGCGCGAGTCCGACTCGCACTTGGCCGGTTTTTTTTAATTACAACCTTATCTGTGTACAAAAATAATTAACTTATGCAAAATCAAGCAATAAAAGTATTTAAATTAAATAACAATTCTAAGATTAGTTCCAACCAATATACATCTCTGCTATTTACACTAATCTATCACTTATCGATATCTATTATTTACACGATAATCAGGTGCATTACTAATTGAATAGCAGACAAGTTATGACGGAAAACACGCTATCAATAATTTGCAGGTATTTTAGAAATTATCAGAAAAAAATATTTTAATATTTTAAAAATATTGTTATTTTAAAGTTTTTTTAATTTCCAAGAATTCAATTATGTTTACAATTTTAGGAAAATATGAATCAACGATGTCATGCTTCCTTTGTATAAATTAGTCCTTCGATAATCGTTATTACATTCTAAAACTGCACAATATGGCATTTTCTATTTTTCATTATATTGTTTCGCGTAGAGTTTGTGAGTAAGCGGAAGGTCAAGAGCCCACTTGCGAGTACTTCTCTTTTTTACTGTTCTGCATCTGTGTTGAAATAGAGTGGAGAGTTTTGTCGTACATATTTTGAAGTATGTTCAACAACACATTAATATACTATAAAGTGTGTGTTGTGATGTTGACTGCACTTTGAAATACAGCATACTAACGAATACATAGTTGGGCTCTATTGTTTTTTTAAATGGCTAGGAAGAAAAACAAAATAATTTCAGAGAAGGCAATTATTCGGTGATATATTTTAAATATGCCCTCTGCTTTGTTCAAAATAGTGAATCATTTTTGGCAACAGCTTTAGCTTTATATACCGTGTTACAAAAAGCCCCGTACAAAATGTAATAAATTATAAAAGCGGAAAATATTGTCAACCCTAGTAAGCTGTCACTGCTGTTGTGAACTGAAGTTGTCATAGATTATTTAACAGTGTACTCTTTAACAAATTTTTTAAGGTTTTTCATCCAAAAAGGTTTGCAATCTCAATAAGAGGAATTAATGGCTTCGAAAACGTCAAGTCGAAAAAAACGTTATGTTGTCAATTTCTTGGTGTTTGATGGAGCTCCGGCTCATTTTGCTCGCGAAGTGCGAGAGTATCTTAACGGTCGCTTTCCGCGAGACTGGATCGATCGTGCAGGATTTCTTCTTAGGGGGTTATGTGAAGGACAAAGTCTATTCTCCGATTGTCCAACTGTTTCTGTTTTCGCGTCAATAACACCGACGATGGTGCGAAATGCCACATTAGCCATATCCCGGCGAGCGAGGTTGTGCATTGAGCAAGGCGGAGCACACTTTGAGCCGTTTCTATAAATTTGTTGTTCGTTACGAAAATGGAAGTGTTAGTTTGGGTTGAAAGAGCTAACAGACCTAAGACATAAAGTACCTATGTCAGGACTTGTAATATCGATCTGTCGTTCCGCGAATACTAAGAAAAAAATTACATAAAAATTCTGTGTTATTTACTCTTTAATATAGGGAAATGGGTTGGCACATAAATGAAAAAAAAATGATCTTTATTAATTCAAATATTGTAAATTAACTCTTCATAAGGGACCATTTAACCCCGTTTCCGCTTTACGGGTAGTTTTGTAACACCTTGTATTTAAATGATACAGATGACGTATTATATTTTCCAATAATTTTTTTGTAAATTTTTCTTCAACAGTTGCACGCTATTTTTATTGAAGAGAGTTTTTTAGTGCTTAGTGCTTGATCTCCATTAGATTTCCTACTAGAGAAGACAGTCAATTAAAACATATGTATAATTGTATATGTATCTATAACATAATAAAGTTCATATTTATATTACTAAAGAAACTATAGAAACAAACTGGTAATTGTTATTTTAAATTCAAATGAAGTGAAGACACATAATTGATCAATTCAAAATTATCCGTATGTTTCTCTAAAGTTTCTCCTTTTAAAGATATATATTGTTGTTGGCGATAATAATTATATAAATTTGGTTTTTATTATTTAACCGATATAAGATTAATTTCATCCTAAGTTACTCACATATTTTATCATGTAAATAGTCATCTTATTGACATCAATTTTTCAAGGCTTAAGTAACAATAGTTTATTGTAAATCTAGAGGTACATGTGTTATGACTAAATTGCTATTTATTATTCTCATTATTACGTTGCGAGAAACTTGAAAAAAATTATTGAGGCATCTGAAACTTTTTACTAGTTTTTATCGATCGTTACAGCAACTTGGCATTATTAACGCCCGCTACTGAAAAATGCTAAGACAACAAATTGCTTCAACAAAATTTGCTAAGTTTGCGCATAGTTGAGAATAGCGATTCGTTCAATGTTTAAGTTTTGCTTATAGTTTTGTTTAGTAAAATTTTATTAGAACAATTGAGCTCATACTAAGTTTAATTTTACAGAGAATAATGTATGAGTGCTTGACAGTGGCTCTGTGTAAGATGAGGTTCATTATAAGATGACCAGAATCATGTATTACTTTTATGGCAGTGTCTATAAGAAACTCTGAACAGGACAAGGATATTTTATCTAACTTCACTACACAGTAACACATTATTTTGTTCAAGAATTAATTACCTGCTTTAACACGTTTTGTCAACTAATGCGTAAATCATATTTTCCTATTATTATGAATTATGTGAAACTAATTGATAGCATTTTTTTAGTATCAGCGAAGCGGAGTAATTTTACGGCCTATTCACGATATGCTACATAACTTTTGTTATATGTATAAGCGTCTTTCATTATTATAATATAAAAAAGATCCAATACCTTCCCGTTAATGATGTTATAAATTATTTATGCGGCATTACATTTAAAAGCACTTGCTTTTACAGATAAATCGAAGGTTTTCTTTGTAAAAAGTCCGAAAAAAAGATTTTATGAAATCGAATATATCAAATAACTTTTTCCTCGTTTTACTATATCATTGTAAAGGAAGGTTATCTACTAGGAAGATCAGGGCGTTTGTTTATGTAGGTACTAATTATCGTAGAAATAGCAAATTCACGATATAGGTTTCCATGCTAATACCACCTTTTGTATATACAAAGATGGCACCAACGTATATACGCTGGTGCCATCTGTGATTAATGTCTATTTTACTCCTTGTAGCGATATTTTGTGCTGTGGTGCATAGAAGTTTTTCACTATAGAATTTTTCAACAAAACTTATAAATAGTTTTATACTTAATCTGTTCGGAAAATACGTTGTTACTTGTGCGACTTCAGAAAGTACGTATTTGTTGTCCTACAAATATGCGGGAGATAAGGTTGAACAAAAAGCTTTTATTTGCCTGCTGTTTTTTGTTATCTTTGACAATATAAAAAGAAAACAAATCCCATAATTATCTATTTAAAAATTTAAAGAAATTGGATGCTTGTTTCTTTCTGCACTTAAGTAAAATAAAAAGTAAAAATATACGATATGTTTATACGATTATACGTCTATGCATCAACTGTATACAGAATTTAATTTCCAATATGAAATCAATTAGTCAATGTGTTGATTTTAAAATGACGCTGCTAGCGTCATCTTTTCCTTGGAAAAGAGAAATAAGCTACCTAAATCATGACTTCATATATGTAATGTGGAAAATGCGCCTTCATTTTCACGTGTATTAAATGACATAATTATTTTTTATTTTCATCATAGGTGTAGTATAAAGTACAATCTACGTATCACTCTACAAAAAGTCCGATCCCCGATCTCAAGTGCTTGTACAGCCTCGTCACTATTATTTTTATATTATTGGACATGTTTTGATTTGTCGCGGAGTAGAACATCTTACGAACTAGGTACATGAAAATATCGGCGGGCCATGAATTTAACAAAATTTCGTTAAAGGGTTGGAATATGATAAAATAATCTATTTGAAACATGTATTTTCTTCCTTAACTTACGTCTTCTGTTTTTATAAAAATGAGGTCGAGAGTGGGTATTAAATTTCTTCACGATTAGTTTTACTCGAAATAATTAAGAACTTTTTTATTAAGAAGCATTTTCATTAGCTTAAAGTTCGCGAAACGAATTTCGAATACCTATTTAATTAGGTTAGTATCAGTAACGCAAGTTTTGAAAGCTTTGCTCTTACCGTACGTGTACACAGTCGGTTTCTGAACATAGTGATTGGATGTACTATCTGTATGTTTACAGAAATAAATATTAACGAATTCAAATATCTATTTTAGTATACATTTTTGTATTTACCTTTTATGTAACAGTTGAAAGTAACTTACTAGATACATACCAGTTGATACTTAAGATGCCATCAAGTTTTACATAAAATAAAAATATCGCAGTTTTAGTTTTTATCGTACTTTGCTAATTTATAAAAAAACATCGCAAATATCCTAATTTTATTTCAAGGAACCGAATGATTTTTCTTTAGAATAATGAAAAATGTATTTCGTGTTATTTTTTTTCGCCGTTGTGATCTTTACACCTGCCAAGTAAATTGAAAACAAATTCTATTGACTTGCAATAAAGTTTGAATTCCATTGACAAAAGATAGGTGGAGACATAATGAATAAGTTGTAAATATTTAAACTTGTACCTATTTTTCGCGAAGTTCGATCTCTGCTGTCTAATATGTTTAAAATTTCTGTTCATTTCATATTCATATAATGACCGAAATGGTTGTGGTCTTGTTAAAAAAAGGTCTTTCTGTATACTGCAGCTCAACCTAATAAATACTACAGTTGATGTAAATTAGTTAGATTCCAAACAAAATCAAGCTTATAATGAAAATTGTATTTATTACTGGAATTGTTGTTTGGTTCCGAATAAAAATTATTACATATACACCTACATCCAACTTCCGCCGATTAAAAATTATTAACAGCTATCGAAACGTACACATAAAAACGATTCAAGTAACATATCCATATTTCACTCCTGCTGAATGATGCACGATGTTATATTTTACATATATTTTAGTACATCCATATCAAAAACACTTGTATAAGCCATTAGTTTGGATTCAGTTGAAGGTAAAAATTTAGTACAAGTCGCTGATTTTCTGTAAAAATCAGTGAGAACTGTTTTTGTTAGTGCTGCTTTTTGCGATTTTGTTTATTAATCATAGGAACCCTAACATATACAATAATATTAAAATGTAAGCTATTGTGTGCTTAAGCCACTATTTTTATAGAATCGTTATGTATTTGTATAAAAATGTTTCCAATAAGATTATGTGAAAAACTACATTTTTAAATAATGGTTTGTGTACTCATTAGATCGATGACAGTAATAAAACTTACATTAAAAGTTGATGACGTACATAATAGTATGGTCAATCAAAATATTATCTTTTTAGTCGTCGTAGCATCGTCGTAGCATCATCGTAGTAATTTATAAAGTTTGACAAAATGTACTATTCTTTAGGTAAGTTTTACCACAACCACAGTTTCCTTGAGTGCAAAGAAGGTGATGGGGGCAGCGCCAGTCGCGAAATAATCATAATATATTTGCCATATCTTCGAGTCTTGCACGCTTGCATGCAAGCTCATGGAATTGGTTTAGATTTGTCAATTTAAGATAACTGCGAAACAAATTGTTAAGTATTAGCACTCAGGATGATGATGAAATAAACTTATCTTCAAATATCATTGTAATCACACCCATAAATAGAAGCTTTATATTTAGTAGTGTATATTCTTAAACTATGTACAGTATAGGGCAAACAAAGTGAGCTTACGTTATTACGCCTAGAAGTCTCACTTTGTCGCGCTTGATTTAAGAAACTAGGTGTTGTACGTACCTTACAACGGGCTAAGTAACTATTTATTTCCTGGGCTGACATTACCAAGAGCTACTTTAGATGTGTAGTTCAAAGGGGAACGTGCTATGCAGTACGTATAGTAGTACCCTACTATAGAAATCACGCGTAAAGAGCTCATAGTTATGTCACTGAATAACAATGATATTATAAAACAAAAGATAAAATTAGTGTGTTTTGTTCTTAGGTAATAGCATCACAGGTACGGTGGGATTTCTATGAAATTAATGTCACAAAGGACGAGAACCCCAATTGTGGGCTAAACGGTGTGCTAGATATGCCAAAAGAGTTTACATTAAATATTTATATTTGTATTATATCGACTACAAATGTTTAGCGTAAGTTACTCAGTGCTGTTTTGGAAATGTTAACTCCCTCAGCGTGGAAAGGTCAACAAAAGAATCACGACTTTATGAATATTGCGCAGTTACAAACAATAATCTTGATTGCCTACTAATTCTTTGATATGTCATATGATATATGAATAATTTTACTATTTTCCATGGTGGGGAAGCGCTTCTGCCTTTTATAAGTGTGCATTTCTGTTTTCTTAATAAGTCTGTATTTAAAATATTTTTAAGCAATTGCATGTAATTTTGCTACTGCGTACTTTACTACTAGTAAAAGTTCCATAAGACAGTATATGTACATATACTGTCTTATGGAACTTTTACTATGCTGGGATTTATGTTTCAAAATGTGAATTTCTCTATCGAAAAATACAAATGTATATTATAATAAATTTGCACTTAATTGGCAATGAAATCAAGTCACTTCAAATAGAAATATTAAAAGAAATGACTGATTTTATAACCTAATATTTTAATTGTAATATTGTTAAATGAGTTAGGTCCTTTCTATCAAAAGTCTAAATCGAGACATAAAATTATAAATTGAAATTAGTGGGCTTCATGATACAAATTATACAATAAGCTAGAAACATTTTTGTATGTAAAACAGTTGTAGACGTACAGCGACCGTGGGCAATTGTAGCGAGATAGCATGTAAAACTCTATTTTATTGATCACGTTCAATCTAACAGATCTTTATACTTAAAATATTGAGTTTCCCAAATAAAGGCACAGTTAAATATCAAAATAAAATCCACTTTACAAATTGAGTGATCATATTTTACCAAACACTATTTGACTTTTGCATCGCTATATTATCTGTGATAACATATCTCAGGTTATTGTTTCATTATCTGAAACAGTTTTGTTAGATTGATTTTTTGAGAAAGGTATTTCATATATTAGGGGCAGTTCTGAAAGAGCTTTCTACATACTCCGAGTTCTGGAATTTCGGTGTATAGCACATGTCAACTTGTTCCCCGTGTCGCAATATGTTGATCACTGTTTTCCCTTTCGTGATGAATCCTTGCCGACGAGACGGGACAGGAAATGTGTGGACAGCTTTTAGAGGGGTCGGGTTACATAACCTTTCCAAGAGCAATACATTGTACAATGCGTTATATTCATAAGTAGAATGAGTATATTTTCATATATTTTTATATGCGGAGAGAATCGGTATTGTTATATAGGTTAATGGTTGCAGTATAGTCTGAAGGTACTATTCAAACCTAATTGATAATCTATAAAATTGATGTCAAAATATTATTAGCTGTTTACATACGTTAAATCAGTTTACGCCCATTTCTACAAAACAGCTTTTACACAATAAAAATAAGTGCAAGTTATTTTTTGACTCTTTATTAATTAAGCTATATCATCATTGAGACCATTATAAAGAATTTTTATTTAGGTATCGTTTTTGGCTCTAAGTGAAAAACACATGTAATAGGAGATTGTAAGACCTAAGCTTTGGATGAAGAGAAATTACGCATTTTAAAGCAGTGGTTTTGTCTAGTGCGAATCGATAGTATTCCGCGCAGAACAGTAAAAAAGAGTAGAAATCGCAAGTGGGCGGTACCCGCGTAACCTCAAGTATGCGTAACTCCGCGCACTTAGACCTTCCGCTTACTCAGTCCGAATTGCTCTACTTTACGCGAAACAATAAAGTAAAATATGAAATTCCGTATTGTGCAGTTTGAGAGTGTAAAAATTATAGTCGAAGGACTAAATTTATTCAAAGAAGGCATAACGTATCATAGGTAATTCATTTTTTTTGTTTATTTCATTAAAATTGTAAACTGATCACACTGAATTTTCAAAAAAGGAAAAAAAATCTTTAAAAGGACTAAATAATAGATATTGATTAGTAGTATATATGAAGCATGATGTGAACATAGCAAAATGTTGTATTTATTGCCGCTTTCCTTAAGATCCATACTTAAAAATGGTTTGATTTACTTCTTCCCGGAACAAGGACTTAACGAAGCTTTGGCGCAGCTTGACGTTCACTACACACATTGAATAAAATCATTTTATCTTATGTTAGCCTATGTTATTTCAATAAAACTTTATCTATAATATCAAAACTTATATACTGGTTGCAACCCTGGTAATTTGTTGAAACTGCAACGCCTTTTAGCGTGTGGTTCTAATGTACAGTACAGTATGCTTAAGCAATGCAGTGCTGTTAATAACACAAAAGCGGTACTAGTTCAAAGAAGTAAGCTGTAATTTATTATGGACCATAACTTCATATATGCCCAAAAGGTAGAATATGAAATGCTTCATTTTGTATGCTTTAACGTTTTCAGTTTTTTTTAACCAATCTGAATATTATCGCGATTGAAAGGATTTACTTCAAAATATACATCAGTATACTGCCCAGTGCTGTTGATTTGTTCGGCAATATTCAAAATAGTGCGAGCGAGAGAGAGGGAAACAACCCGGCAAGATACATCCCTCTTACAGTTTGATTAGTACAAAATGGCGACGGATTAATGACGTCATTAAAACTGGCTAGTATACTGATGTGTATTTCAGAATACAACCAAAAATGTGTGAGTTAGTTTACACAGGTTCCCTCGTAAAGACCGCGTCATGCGACTATACTCTTTTACTGTTCTGTGATATTCCGTAGTGATATGTATCTTAAGTCTAACACGTATGAATTGAGAAAGCTTTGTCTTTTGTAGTAGGAATCGCTTTTGCAGGGTTATTTGTTTTATTTAAATAGTTTCAAGGTTTTCGGTTATGTTTCGATTTGTCTACATCGGCTTGGTTTGCTTGTTGGTTGTTGAATTGCTTAATGTCGCGTCTTAGTAATTTAGTTAACGGAATTACACAAGATTTTTTTATAAGATAGGTATAGACATTATAATAATAAATAAAAAAAAATCTTATAGGGAATTTCTTCAACTCACACTAACTAAGCAAAACTTGTACTATGGATATTAAATCACGGATATAACACATATATAGCATGCCCTTTATGGATTTGAACCCAGGACGGTTGGTGCAGCCGCCGGTATCTTTACCGCTACACTAACCGGTCGTCACATCAAGTCAGTAATCCCTAATCATTTAAAATCTGATTCCACAGTTTATAAATACCTATGCAGCTTGATGCAATACCTCTATTGTAACAAAAATCACTGTTAAAAAGTTAAAAAGATTTAGACTACAGCGTTTCTAATAGTTTCCAATGGATAACATTGGGTCTTGATGTCTTGTGATTTCTACTTTTTTGAGTAGAATTTATTTAAGATCATCCGTTGGATGCAATCGGCTCCAGTAATAGCTTTGTCGATTTGTATCTTATTGACTGCTCGATTTGGTAACTGACCATGATAAATAACAAGATTATGCGACATTAAGCAATTTCAATGCGTTTTTGGCTTTAGTAATGAAAGGTGAAATTTAATTCCGGCTCAAAAGTGATCTTACCAGATAACCTTGTTAGTTAAATTATTACAACAAAAAAGCTCTGAGTTAGCATAATTTTTTTTTGCAGTTTAAGTTTGTTACCATTGATTTTGCCGTATAACCATTCGAGATTATGGATGACGGATTTATATTTGATAGATAAGAAGTTATAAAGGAGTTTTCTATTCGGTTTGGTATATTTTATTGATATGATTCTATTTTATAACAATTTTATTTCTATATAACTTAGTATATTTTAAGTATTTTGAACACATTTCGTTAAAAGAGGATTAAAGTAACACATACAAAATGAATAGATATTAATTACAATAATTTGGTCTTACATTATATTTATTTAAATATCTAATTGAAATTATAAGTTAAAAAATGTACAGTTTATGGAATGACTACGTCATTTATTATGAGATTGGTCTATAGTTAACAATTCGTTGCACGACAGGCGTGCCATCACATTTTTTTGCGTGTCGCAGTAGCCACTGAAACGGTGTCATTTTTAAATCGATGATAATTCCTTCAAATCAAGTTTTAAGGAAATCAACCCAGAATAAAACTATCTTCATTTTTCACGTAACTCAAGCTCGTAGCCTTCGTTTCTGTAATTTTATGTAGCAACGAATCGGTTAAGTACAGACGTGTTTGTTGAAAAAATTAAAGTTTTGTCTATTTTACTTTACCTTGTTTACGATATCTATAGAATGATAAGGATATATTATTCTTTTCATTTTGTTCGACGGCATTATATGTAAAGTAACAGATTTCATTAGATTTAAATACTTAGTATCAGTTGTGGTCAATACCGAAACCAAAGTCGGCAAATAACGGTACCTATACTTTTTATAGAAAGTTGCTAGGCTTTTTTAGTTTTGGTGTTACACGCGTATCTAGTGGAATCATTCTTTATAGTCCATATTTCAACATTAATATAATCAACAGCATATTTAATCACCATTAAATGTTAAATTTATCCAATTGATTTTTAATTTTCACGCTTTGTATTTTAAGATAAAATTGAGTTAAATATATAATTGTAATAACCATGGGTACCGTTCACCACCTTAGCCGGGAAATGTAAAAGTTCTTTCACTTTCTACTAATAATATTTATGATTTATGGGTTGATCTCAAGCCATAAATAATAAATATTTTCAGTAGTGAAGATGTATCAACATAGTGACAGAGTTGCGTAGGTGGATTTTGACACTCGTATGTTTTTCTTAATTTTGTTCAGCAAAGCTAATTGTACACCAAATTGTGAAGCTTTAGTTGTAACTTATTTTTGTTCATGCTTGTGCTATCTTCGTTTGTACCACAATGGATATACTGACCGTATTCTAATTATGTTAGTGTTTTCGATTGTAATTTGTTTCATACCAATAATCTTCGCAGAAGTGTCTGGTTATATTTTGCTGCTTGAAATACTGCCCTGGAGTATCTTTTGTGGTATACTATTGTATAATTTTGTATGTTCTTTTGTATTCTAATATAATTACTTATTTTTAGAACAGTTTTAAATGACTTGCTTAAGCTCTAGTGTGTTCTTTTCGCGTTTAAATTATTTGTTGTAAACTTATAAAAAAATTGTACGTAATCAAGTAATTATAGATGTTAATCGTGAATGATAATGACAATTTATGAATAAAATGAAACGACATTTTATTCTTTGTATACTGAGATAATGTAGATTATTCATGGACTAAGGCTATAACGTTTGGTTGAGATTAAACCCAATATAGAATTCTACACAAAGCAATGTACCTCCTTTTGTACGCGTAGGTAATTTGATAAACTAATAAAATATAATATATTACTTAAGTGTATTATTTACTAGTCAGCAATCGATATTTAAGGTTCCGTACAGTCCTAAGCAGCGCAACAAATTATGATTAAATGTAATATGTATCTAAAATATCTTAATGTTTATTTAGACACTACTTTTCAGTTTTTTTTTTTAATTTTTAGGGCCACTAAAGTTTTCTTAAAATTACTTAATCCATTTCGTCTAAAGTGTGTCTTGGCTATATACAACTTTAAGTGTACCTATATTTCCTTTACACAGATTTTTGTAAATGATTTTAAACCTAATAGAATAATGTATATTTTTAAGTAGGTACCTATAAGTTTAAATAAAATATAAAAATCGGATAAGAACTCGGGAAGCTATGGCGTAACAGACATTGCGCCATTGAAGCTTACAAGCGGTGCCGCACCGCACCGCATCGCATCGTGTGGCCTCGCTCTAATAGATATTTTTTATAGGTAAAACATCGGAACAAAAGGATACAAAACGAATGATTATCACAAAATATTTATTTCTAATCAACTCAGATACAATTAAGACATTCATACAATACACCGGTAAACTTTATTTACTGGTTACACATTTTCACATCGTCGGTTCGTTCGTAAAACTCTATTTTTCGAGAAATCTGTTGGCAACAAATAAAAAATCTCTGAATATATTATACGGGTTAATACTAATGATTTATATTGTTTATTGATGATAATTTTTCAAGTTAAAAAATAAAAATCAAACTTTTATAAATATCATAACTAGTAGTGAAAGCAGAGATAGATATGCTAAAGCACAAAACAGAAATTTTCTGTTCATCAGTCTTATTTTAGTTTGAATTCGTTTTATATAGTTTTGATATGCTTTAGGAAATGCGTCCGTGCTTTATTTAATATAAGACGGAACGCAGCAGCTACAGAACGATATGTACATAAAAAATTAAAAACCGATATCATCACTAGCTAAAAGCAAGCCATTGACTTACTTTCTGAATCTTTCTGAAACGTGTGAAACAATGTCACAATTCATCGTGATTGGCACGTGTGTACCTACCTCAACTACTGAACTGTGTGTTGTGTGTGAATGTGATTTTGTTCCTCAAATAATCTCTCAACAATTTTCTTAGATTTTGCCAACAGAGTGCTCATGACGATTCAGTAAGTGCTGCAGAGGGCGGTGCTGATATTGTCACAGTGTCATGTCTCAACACACCTTCTATGTGTAAATATCCAACTGTCGAACATCAAACGACTGTGACTGTATATCTAACATGGCGCAATTCCTTACCAAAAGGAAGTCTGGCAGTGTTAATGGTATTTGTTCTTAAACAACTTTAAGCGCTAATCGTATTTCTCATACTGATGCCGACACATCACTTACTTAATTAATTACATTTATTTGTAACTAATACCGTGCGCAGATCAAGACTAAACAGTTTTGTTACAATCAATAACCCAAGTGGTGAACACGTGTAACTTCATACACTTATTTAAATCAGAACGTTTATAATACAGGTGTGAGATAGTTAAGAGAACAAAACTACTTTCCTAGAAAGTGGATAGTTCTGATATGCGCGCAGATTAATTATTATATTTATATACAATATAGCTACCAACCGTAAGTAATAAATAAAAATATCTCTGAATTTCTTACACTTTATGTCTGCCTGTCAATGGCACATTATTCTTATTATTTGTTTACAATTTCGTTTTTCAGTCGAGTTATTGGAGTACAACTCAATTCATGAGATTTGACTTGTACATTTTGTTAATATGTATTCTGAGCATTATCGTCTTTAAAAATACTTTGTACCATATGTATAATGATGAGCAATGAGCTGCGGTGATACTTTGTAGCTTGCGAGACACTGGTGAAGCGAGGCACAGATAAAAATAATCGAAAACACCGAGTAAGAGTTATTAGGTTCTAGAAAATCGTATATTTTCAAGCATCTTTTCATAAACAGTAAAAAGTATGGAAAATACAAGAACTTTAGAAAAAAAATATGTCTCAGCACCCTTCACCATAACTCACGAACAAAGTTACACGTAACACTTTTCAAAAAATACTAGGTGTTTAATTAAGTAAATATATTTTTACAAAATTTTAGTGTTAATAAGATTAAACATGTTTTCATAATTCGAAAATGTAACAAAGAGATAGAGAAAAAGACAGAGCGCGGACAATGATTAACATCAATCTAGTCTTAATATCGTTACTTAATTAATTTTATGTATGTACAAATAAACATTATGACAGCTTAGGCTACTTACGAATATATTAGAATTAGTGTAAAATATGTCGCCCCAATAATACCAAAAAGAGAAGATCAAGGTAATCATAGTTTTGAAGCAATTAGGAATGTAGTGCCATGGACGTATCAGATACCTACGTCTATGTGTGGTATTTAATATTTGGCGGGTACTAACGTTACGTGAACAAAATGGAGATATAATAACATTATATTTCTTTAATTTGATACATACACATGTCAGAATTCTAGGAATACGTTTGCGTCGAATATCCCTTAAATCACTTAAAGTAAAATTTGTGTTCTTACTTATATCTCTTTCTTATAAATGTAGGTGCAACAGAATGTTGCGTTGATCCTGCATTTGATTAAGTTTATAATATATTCATTTATGCGCATCTATATAAGATTATTAAAATAATGTCTATACGCTAAGTACTATGTTATAAGCGATATATTGGAAAACATCCAATGGTTCTTAATTTTGCTTATGCTTGTTCTGAAGCTTGTTTATAAAGAAAGATTATGAGCGACTTTCGCCGTAATGTGAACTGACCACTGAATACGATTAGAACTAGACATCTTTCAAACATCGTTCTGTCCCTTTCAAATTCAACTGACAGAAATGATATGAATTTTTTTTATTCTAATAAAATTAGTGATATGTCATAAAATGGTTATCAGAATAGAACTAAGTATAGAGAGATGCCTGGATCTTTTTATTATTATTTGCTATTAAGAGGAGAAAATAGATATTTGCTCGTGATGGGTGGAGTATGGAAATATTCTTGCGATTGGCGGATTTTCATAAAATTCAGTCAAATCCCTATCTACTTAATTAATAAATAAAAAACTACAATACAATATTATGATTAAGTAGTTATCCTTCAAAATATTAATTTCATTTAATAAAGTTTAATTATAATTAAATGGGTTTCTACATGACACTGTTATTTCAATTATAAATTCTATATGAATAAGGTAGGTAATATTGTCGTTAAAATTTCGAATCAATTCTTATATTGAATAAAGATTCGTTGGCTTTGGGTACGCGACCACGTTTACTAATACAGCATCGAGATTAGTTAGCATAAGCGGGAGACGGGAGACTTTATCGAAGTTTATGATTTTAAATTACTTCTTTAATAATTACTGACTGTGGGATTCAAAATATGAGTGGAAATTTTTTCTTAGATACGTTGTAGCATGTTGTTTGTCTAACGCGACCCAAATAACCTCGAAGAAAATTAAGAGCTTACACAATAAGAACATACTGCAGTATCTTTTAAATTAACTCAAGTTGAGTCAGTATGTTTTGGATTTATACGTTCCTTATCAGCCTCAGGTACGATGGGATATATAGGTTCCTACCTACATATTCGATTAGAACATCTTTTACCCACATTCCACCTATAGGTGGACTATAGTATAACTATAGTATAACAGAGGAAATTATTCAAGGTTTCAAAGTTGTTCCTGGACGTATTGCAACTTGCTTCATCCAAAATAAACCATGACATAATATAAACAAAATATTGTAAAAGACGTGGTATAAAACTAAAGAAATAAACATTAGGTATGCAAATAATAATTACATAACATTGTAAATGTTGGGAAAACAGCCTGATGTCAGGTAATTATTATTTGTATAAAATATAAAGTCTATCCTTCTTAAATAAGACAGTTGCACAATTTGTATCGTGTTCGGGTAAAGAGACTAAAGAGTCCGACCGATCCAGAAAAAACATAATCAGACAGTAGACTACCTAAAAGCAGTAAATTATTACTGGAGACATGCAAAGGATTCTTGTAAGTAAGAGATGGAATGTAGACGTTACCACTGCTAATACCTCTTGGTAAATCCAACAAGGGCGGCTATATGAATAGGTAGAGCGGGTCTGGTGTCGGTTTTATACCCACAATAATTGGTTTGTAGATTTGACAAAGGCCGGCATAAGTTACAAGTAGCTGGAAGATTAATATCTAGGTTTATGGTTATGGTGTGGGCGATGCGGTGCATGCCAGTCAGGGTGACGCGGCTCTCGGTGGTGATGGTGATGGTGCCGGCGATTATCTCGCGCGTGAGCGTGATTCCCAGGGTATACATCTGAGACCACAAGTTCCGAGCCCTCTTTTGGAGCTTCGCGCTCGTGACGCCGATGCCCGTGCTTAGCCCCCGCTGCCTCATGGAGTTCTTCCCACGCTTGACGGTAATACCGATTGAGTCCGCTTCGAGACTCGGAGGACGATGAATCTAAGGACGCCACGGTGTTACAGTCAGGTGACACGTGATGTCTGTACCGCTTGCCGTCGTGGTGCTTCCTGCTGATTTCCGAAAAAAATATTATACATATGGATAAATCAGTCCATTGGTTGGTGGTAGAATGATAAAGTGGCGTGCGTGTGTACATCCCTAACATCTGAATCTAGCCAAAATAAGTAATCATATGATTAATTATTTTGGCTACAATAGAAGTTAACTCCATTAGTTTAAATTTGAAAATTTCAAGTTTTAAGGGGTGGATAGGCTTTTAGAAAATAAGGACGCCTAAGTAGCTGCGTATTTCGATTTTTCATTAGAAATTATTGAAAACGGAATATGGTTCTGGTAAGAAGCTGTTTAGATATTATGTGCTCAAATAATTTAGACATATATACTCTTTGTGCGAAAACCACCTGTAAGATTCTTATAGTCATTTTAAATGTCTTCAAACTCGCTTGAAGAAAGTGAAAAGTATGCGAAGATCGGACGTTTCGATCAAGTCACGAGTTCTGTTTATTACTTTTGAATGTCGAAACCTATAAACTAATGATCTTCGCTTTTCGTGTAGTCGAAGAGCCTGTGCTACGCATACGTTTAGCGATCGCCTGTGCTACTTCGAGCGCTAATATGAAGGGGCTCTTAAAATTACTAGATGTCTTGGGAGGTAGTGAAAATAAAGTAACATAGTGCTGCCTGTGTGCTGTCGTGGATGGCTATGTATGCTTGGTATTTACATGTGGTGAACCTTAGTAGGAAAATCTGTTGCCCTTTGTTGTGCATTTTACGAAGTTATACTTTTATGATGCATAATTTTTTGTGACCGTGTTGTCTCAAGTGAATTTTAATGGCGTGCGCTCGTTTGGTGCGTGTCGGGCGGTAAGAATGCTACGCGAAATGACAAAGTGGCTGCCTACGTGTTGATTAACAGTACCTGCTAACTACTCTTAGTGTACTTGTTATTATATTGTAAGATCCAACCCATTCCCGTGATTTTAATTATGAATGTCTGTTGTGATGTTATTACACCAGTCATCTAGTGCCTAAACTTATTCACTTCTGGCAACACGCCTCAGTCTGCCATCAGCTATTGTTGTTTTATCATATAGACTTACAAATAACTAATGATATAAAAAAAAATGTTTGATTGGTTTTCGTTTGTCAGCCACAGTGCCACTCGCGTGTGTACCTCAAAATATAAACGTACTCGCTATAAAGGGTTGGAGAAGTGTCCGGCGCGATGCGCGAGGCGGTGGGCGCGCGCAAACTCGCGTCGTCCAACTTGCTGATCCGGGAAGGGCAGCGCCAACAGCGTGTACCAGCGTGACGGCAGCTCGCGTGCGGGCGCCCGCTTGCGGGGCCCGCTGACGTTATAACCGCGAGTTAACCATAAAGGCTGAGATTAATCTACTAGCGCGCTTCGTCATT
The DNA here is from genome assembly GCA_927399485.1 of Calamotropha paludella. Lineage (NCBI taxonomy): Eukaryota > Metazoa > Arthropoda > Insecta > Lepidoptera > Crambidae > Calamotropha > Calamotropha paludella. The sequence goes on along the minus strand of OV656803.1, from coordinate 21,184,476 downwards.
TTTCGCTCTATCCTTTGAGTTTCGTTTTTTTCTATATCTTTTATTGGAGTTTATAATTTCTGTCGTTTGTTTATGTGGAACAAAGAAGTTTGGGAAACAAATCGAATATCAGTCTGGTGTTTTCTCTTAATAGAGTAAAATTCTTAATTATGAAATATAATATTTTTGCATTTAATACCTCTATATTATTACAGTTCAATTATAAATTGGTATCGATGAATAGCATTATGGTATAAATCGTTATATTCCGAAAGAGACGACCGTAAAATGCCGAAGGTAGCGTGTAGACAGACCATAAACTTCATGCTTCAACGAATGACAACAAACACAACTACACTAAGTTTTCGTAAACATAGTCGTAGCATTAGTAGAAACATATCGTTAATATCATAAACCTACAAATCATGACACGACCCAGCCGAGATTTGGAGTAGTAAACCATCAATAAATTACTGTTTCTTATTCTGGAGATTTGAGTCTGATCCATATGATGTCTTAAAATTTTGTTACAATATCAAATGTGCTTCATCTGGAGAGCGTCTTGGTGTCTGTAGTGCTGTCATTTAGGTACTTATATGTATAATACTGTAATCTATGTCAATATTCTCCAAAAACGTTAAATAAAAACAGCAGATAATGGACTAAATTAACAGATTGTTAATGTTAAATAAATACGAAGCTCCATACTGTGAAATCAAAGTAGGTATAATTCCAGAATAAAATGTATTAAAACATAGCTAATCTTAAAGTCAGCCATTAATTTTGTTTTCATGAGGCGTCTACGGGTAGATATTTCTATTGTCAACATGCAAGCTAATAAACAATTGTGAAGTTGTTTAAGTACCTAACGTAGAAGGTCGTAGCGTATGAATTTTTGAAACATGAGATCCATTAAGAAAATAAAAAATGAATGCGATTTTTACTTAGTTATGATTATTACTTAGTGAGGGTGAAATTTATTTGATAACGATGGTGTGAGTAGAAATATTATGTCATTTTAAGGTAAGGTTATGTAAATACGCTGTATAGTTGAGTTTATTTATATTTTAAGGTACTCACACACCAAACTAGCCTAGGATTTTAATTTGCACACATGCTCATTTGTTCCGTGAAATCAATACATCGGTACTCAATTAAGTGAATTAGCTAAAAGGTTATTGAACAAAGTGAGTACATACCTATCTGTTTTGATGCTTCAAAGCTAAATCCTTTGTAAAATAAGTGGATTTTTCGTTTCAAAACATTGTGCTTTACCCTTTCATAAAAATAACAGAAATAATTAATACCGTGTTACACTTCGATAGGCGAAACGATAATTTATCTCTCTTATTTGATAGTAGCATCTCGTATAATATATATTTAATATAGACAGCTTCCAAGCTTTTGAACTGATGAAGATAAACACCACTTGTTATCGGTAGGTGTGTTTAGGGTTTAGGGAAATACACAATACTACCAACTAGAAGAAGTTACTGATGTAAATATTAACCAGAAATAATTAATCGTCACGGTCTCAATTCACCTAATCTCGTGTTATTTCTAGGATAGGTAAGTATCTAGGTGAGTTTTAGTGATTTCGCGTGTGGCATCGTTGTCTTTCTTTACATTCAATAAACGTCCGTCCGCTCGCAATATAAACTTGAAAGTAGAAGATATACTTAGTTATTAGCTCACCTCCTGACTAATATGACGATGGTCGTGATAATGGCTATAAGGAAAACCAGAGCTCCGAAAGCGCCGAGTGCGACGACGGCGCCGATGTTGAGCCGTGCACCGACAGTCTCTCGGCGCTCGCCATCCACGGATTGTGGTACGTTTACTCTTGGAGTTTGTTCCGCGCGGAAATTGTTCCCGCTACCCACGATCTATGAGCAAAACAAATCACTAATGTATCACGTTTCTATTTCTGGGCTGTACCAATGGTGCCAGGGTTCTATGGAAACACAGATTGATAGAGGCCAACACGAGTGGAAGTTTTCCTTCATATCAAACAAACATACATCTTTTTTCTAGGCATATTTTCGGTTTAATCTGATTTTTTATCATTCATTCTCAGAAACACTACCTAATTAATGATTCATCTTTGTTAAGTGAGTTTAGTCATAGTTGAAGATTACAACTAATCTCAAATTTGTTCAGCAAATAATTTACAAAGTAGGTACTTAAGGTAAAAAATATGTAGCAAAGAAGTTTATGGTTGGAGCTTTGCGGCTAAAGAGTGTCACACAACGTGACGGAGTAATACGATTATACTTACTTGGTTTTCTCTTGGATGATTAGCAACTATAATATGAGGTATGTGACTGGTTGGTGACTCTTGCGCATCTCCCACTGTCACCTTTCTCTCTGGTGGTCTATCGTATGCTCTGGTCGTTGTCCTCTCGTACGACCTAGTTGTCACTCTTTCTGTGGTCGTCTTAGGACGCGGGCGTCGTGTGGTCTCAGGAGGGACGAAGGGGGTAGGAGCTGAGGGGCGGGAGGATGGCCGCCTGGTTGGGAGGACTAGACGAGGAGTGGAGGGTGGAGGGAGTGTGGTAGTGGGTGCGGGGGTGGACGATGTCGTCGTTGTTGTTGTTGTAGATCGCTCTTCGGCTGTGAAAAAGTTGACTTCTCGAAGTATGATATAATTTGATAAATCTCATTTGTTAATCAACGTCTGCCTCAATAAAAGTAAACAAAAAAGTTGTCTATGGTAAATTACGTTAATTACCTACAACTGCCCATATTCTCTTTCCCCCTGTTTTAGAAAGGTTAACATAGATCGGTAAATATAAATTGCCAAGTTCATCTTAGGGGTGCTCGGTTAACAACTTTGGAAAAAATTCTTATCGACCATTTAGTAAGGAGTGCACGTACTGCTTGTTAAGAAGCTAGTTCAAATTATGCGACATATTTACACAAGGGCAGTCATCTGTGAGCAAAATCTAATAAACTGTAATGTCAACTTTGACCAATAGAACTTTCCAAAAAACCTCCAATAAAAGTTCTAACAAAAGAGAGGGAGTTTCGTTTCAAACACAGCCCTTTTAATTAGAATCAATGAATTACTAATGCATATCCCTTGTTCCAAAAGCCGTTGTAAATATATGCACATAACTGCTGTAAGTAACTTCAGTTTGTGTAATTAATTTGGAACCCAGATTATATATTTAAGTTATATCCACGATCGACTTTCTTTAATGATTGATATAATATATTAACTGACCCACATACGCGTTGCTGTGTTATAATTTGATTAAAACCTATGTCCTAAGTCGGAACAAATCCAGCAAAAAGAAAAAAATAATCAAAATCGGTTGAGTAGTTTCGTATGGCATCGCGGTCAAACAACATGACAGGGATTTTTTATATATGTATATAGAATAACTGACGCGGTCAAGAGTTGCTGTAGCTGAGTTATTATAATTTGTATTTTTTATTATGAATTAAAATGAAACCTATTTTATGTCCTAAGTCGAAACAAGTTCAGCAAAACGAAAAAAAAACATCAATATCGGTTGAGTAGTTCGAAGTTAATTCAATTAATTTCTTATAACTCAAAAATAGTGCGTTTTATAAAAAAGTAATTTAGACAAAAAATATTTAAAATTAATCTAAAAATCGAAAAATTTAAAAATAAACAGAGTGTTGTATTTAAACAAATGACTGGTAACCCTATTTCCATAATAAAATGAGCACCCTGTATTTTCAAAATATTTTTAAACGATAGCTTGTTTACATCAAAGAAACCTTTTTTTGAAATGTTTTTTTTTAATGTTTACGGTTCAACAGTTATTTAGGTGTTCCGGTATTTTTGGCTAACGCTGTATATTTTTCTGGTAGTAGATACTAGTTGATTTTATGTACGACAGTTATTATGAAGTTTACTTATTAATTGTCTAAATGTCTCCTTTTTGTTAGACTCAAGACGTTTTATATCTCTGACCAACTTCTCATAGAGGTTCCTAGAGGACCTTTCGTGTGTATTTATAAAAACAAGCCTCAAGTAGTATTTTTGGTAGCCAGTCTTTGAAAAATTGTCTAATCTTAATTGTTAAAAGCCTGGAGTTCTTTCATCTCTAATGCTTACGATGGCAGTGTGGTGCAGCAAGGTCCCACAGTCCCGTGGCGAGACAGAGGAGGCGGCGCGCGCCGTGTAACTTGTGTCCGCGGGCACACGAGTACTCGGCCACTGCGCCGAACACGCTCGCATTATGCGCCAACGCCACGCGCCCATTCGCCACTGTCGGTGGCGGCTCACAGTGCACCACTGCCAACCATTGTGTATTAATATTAAGAGTTCAAAAAGCAATGCTAGTTTGGATGAGAAATCGTACGGATAGCGAGAGACTTTGGTTGGCTTATTAGTTCCGTCTGCCACCTGAGATAAGTTGATATTTTTTTGGTAAAGTACTTTAGATCTGGACTCCTATTAGCTTAAAATATCAAAAAAAGTTTGAATTGTTTTTAATAATGACTTAATGAAATGTTTTTATTTTTTAACTTTCGTAAGTTTAATAACGCGGTGGTAATGCATTCGATCTCCAATTACGTAAGCTAAATAAACACTCGTACCTTATGTTGGAAAACTATTTGAAAGTCTTGGAATATTTTTTAACATATTCGAATAATATAAGTAGATTATATATAGTTTATAAAGTTTACGTCTGCTCTTATCTGCATTGTAACAAGACTGGATAGCCAAAACAATAAAAACATGAATTTCAACCTATAATAAAAGTACGGATATAAAACGCAAGTCAAACCTTCAACATCACCTACTAACATTCATACAAAGCGGCGAAAGGGGGCCGTAGCCGTAGTGGACTGTGATGGAGCTTCGAGGTCGAGGGATCATTGTTTAGTATATCTATAACTTCGTATAGATATATTCAATAAGTCCTAATTGGTTCTGATAAAAGACACAAAAGTATAAAATACGATTGCACTTATTAATAAATTAAATTATTTACAATTATTTTGATCCAATCAAATCCACAGTGGAACTCGCATAAGTATATTGAATCTCATCGGCAATAGGTTTGAGAGTGCTCCATATCGGGCTAGAAAGTTCAGTTCCACATTACGTGGAAAACTTGTGTCGCTTTTCGCAATGTCACGAGATGCTGCGCTAATTGAAGCAGCTGGCAGATAATATCGCCTTCCCGGCGCGACCGAAGAAAGCTGCCATAGAAACCACGGCTTGTTGTTGTAATTGTAGATACTAAACTTAAAACCGATTTATCCTCAATCGAATCTAGAATATTATTCTTCAATATTATTGATTGGTTTAGATCACCAATTATATTTTATTATATTTAGATATTAAAAGTGAGTCATTAAGAGAAACCCAATCTGTTCGAAAGCTCATATGAAAATTTCAAACATCACCTCACTTACTAGTGATGTAAATCCTATCTGCATTTTAGCAAGATTATTGATGTGTATGTGTAATTATTTAAAACCTTTTTTTGATTGAACAGACACGTTGGTGGATTATTATTTATTATGTCAGTTCACATTCAAAAAACAAAACAGCTCACATTTTTTTGCTGAAGGGTAGAAATTGTTAAAAAGTTGCTATTGTATACTAATTAATTTTACAGTCACTGTTAATGTAAAAACAAATAAAAACCACTCACTTAGATGCTTCATGCACAATGTAATGAAACCATAACACTGCTTTCATTATGATAATAAAAAAAAAAGTTTTTGGTGGATTATGTATGGTGACGATGTATAATATTGTTTATGTCGTTACTTCTGTTATAGATGACGAGATTGTTGCTCCATTTCTCTTGTCAGTTAAAAGATGTCCTGAATGGGTGTTAGATAAAAAAAGTTGGACAATATAAATGAACTTATTTTAAGTGCATTGAAATAAAATTATGTTACGCAACTCATTGGTTATGGTATAAGATTAGGTGCATTCCCTAAATGTCCCAAAAACTTTCTTTCTTAACGAAGATAAATAATAAATAAGTCAAGGAAGTATACCATATATCATTCACAAATGATTTTAGTATTTCTATAAACAAAAAAAGTAAAAACCCTTAAAATAGTTACCGTCACAGCGCGGCGGAGGCCCATTCCATCGTTCGTCAATGTCGCAGACAAGTCTCGCACGGCCCACCATCTCGTGTCCGACGGCACAAGAGTACTCTACGTGCGAAAGGTACGACACCGAACCGTTCAGAAGCCGGTATGATCCATTTGGGATCTCAGCCGGGTAGCCGCACTCTATTCCTGTGGTTGATAACATCGTACGTAAATAATGATAAGGTTCAAATAGTGCCAACGCCGCTGACAACATCCGTGGAGTGGAGTAAAGTGGCTCTTTTCTAAGGTTCCGAAATTGTAAGAATGCGGGACACACACTTGAATGACCAACTTTTCATCAAATAGCGGAACTAATTTATTTGCCGCAGATAAATTAACATTGCTGATACGGAAGTGCACACGTCCGTCGGCCAGATATTTCTTTTTATATAAAATTTTCCTTTCGGTTCTTCAATTTTTCTACAATACTTCGCCCGTGACAACCTTCAGCCTCTTATAATCTTTAGTTTCCTTTAAATACCTGCTGAGTTATTTAACTACTTATTATTGTTGAGAAAAATAGAAGGTTATATATAAAAAATGGTTTTTACCGTATCAAAACCCAGGTAGTAATTTAAAAACTTTTCGATGACTTACGTTTACAAACGGGCGGAAATTCATCGTAGAATCCTGTATCCAGGCAAGTCCTGGTGGTAGGCCCGACGAGAAGATGACCCTCGTCACAGGCATATTCCACAGAGGCTCCCACTTCGAAGCTCTCAGCTACCATTGTGGAGTTAGGCGGCTGTTCTGGTCTGCCGCATGCCTTTGGCTCTGTGGGATACGGTGAATCATCAACCACGTTAATATACAAATAGCTTACTACAGAAGCTTTAGCTCTAATAAACCTCGGACGTCTTATAAAGATTAAATCTCAGTGTTCCAAAATATTTAAGAGATAATTTAAAATTGAACCTGAAATTACCCAATGCTGACCTGCTCCTCAAAAAAGATCTGAGAGCTGAAGTTTTTTGAAGCGCTTAAAGATATTTAAATTCTTAAGAGATATTTCAATATATAAAGTCAGTAATAAAAAGATTTCGCACAGCATTATTCGTTTTTCGCATAACTTGAATTCATCAGGCCTAAAGTCGCTTAGCTTAACATGTAAAAAAGGGACACTAAAATTTACTCTCTTTTATACCTTCCAGCAGATATTTGACGCAAGCAAATTCGTCTAAAGCGAATGTTGCAATATGATAACTTACGATGCTGGCAGATGTAGTTGAGCCTAGCCTGGCAATCGGTATCGGCCCACAGCCAACCCTTGCTGCCATCGAACCTCGCGCAGCCCTCGGTGCCCCCGGGCGCATTCCAGAAGGACACGGTCAAGTCATTCCCATTCACCCATTTCCAGTTTGAAGGGTCTTGTGGGTCGCGCACAGCCCCCATCCAGTACTGACTGCTGCTGTCGCTCCTACAATATATTTTTTCATCAATTCTTCTTAAACGTAAGGTTGGGTTGGAGTACAGTTATAAATAAATAAATCATTTAATTCAGGCAATTACACCCATACACGTACAAATAAGCCCTGGATGGAAATCGCATTTGAAAGCATCGCATTTATTTAGCCGTAAGGTTTGTTCAGCTTAAAAAAAGGTTTCTGATCCATTGAGTTCCCTTAAATTCGGTGTTAAGGAGAAAATAATTAAACAGATAAACATAAATAAATAAGACTAATTGGCAAAAAAGTTACGCATCAACTTTGTTGTCATCATATTCCAAAACTAAGGCTTCGTTGCATCATTCTGTGTACTAGTTAAAGTAATACTCAAAATTATCAAATACATATATATGGTATAAGCCATTATTGTATGAATACCAGATCACAATCGTAGCGCGTTTGTATTTTGAATTTTAATTTTAACATTTCATGCGAAAATTCTAATGAAAATTCAAATTTTAAGACTACATGCAAAAATTCAAATTACATGATGAGAATATAACAGAATATAGAAGAGAAGAAGAACAGTATGATGTTTGACTCGATGGAGCAGCGGTAAGTGCCTCCGGTCTACGAATGTGAAAGTTAACTTTCATGGTTATCAGACGCGTGACCGTGCTTTGTTCTTCGAAAGAATATTGGAAACTGACTGCAACTGCAGTCTTTAGCATCCACTAATGGCACTGGACCCACGTGGTCAGTAAAGGTAAGAAAAAATACTACTTTGTCTTTAGTTCGTAAATCTAAGATATAAAGGATTGCAATTATATCACATGATTAAAAATAAACACACCGGGACAAAGCTTCTAAAGAACGTGTAGTGGCACAGGTAAGCATTCGGTGTCTGGTGTGTGTATCCTCTGGCCGCTATTCACGTACGAGCCTCGCGTAGAAAACTTTTTTTGCCCTCTTTTTCTATTCAAGTTATCAATTGACGATATACAACCTATTGGATAAGATAAGGTAATCTTTGGTAAAAGTTAATTGAGAGTAAGTTCAAAATAACTGAATCACTAATTTAATAATATTAATTGTTTTATCAATATTTGCGCTTGAGTAATAATCGTAACAGTAAATGCTATATAATATTTAACCACTGTATGTGAAGTACCTAATTACAGGAAAAGATTTCAGTTCCAGGTAATATAATTTCATTTTAGTTTCATATTTTTTTTGGACAACGTAGCTAACTCTTTGGATTTCTATCAAAAGCTTTCACTGTAATCTTTATTGCATCATTTCATATTTGCTAATTATGATACACGTTAATCAAAACAATTACAAATATTATTGTGTAAAGTATAAGTTACCCTAGATGGGCGGTCCTCAAAGCGGAATCGTATGGGTGGTATTCCGCGGAAATGATGTGTAACTGTGAAGCGGACCTCCCTGTGACGGACTTCCGAGGGTTTCATTAACTCGTTCGTGGACGAGGAAATGTAGCCATGCAACAATAAGGCTTTCTTTGCATATACTAAGTAAATTTTGCTTGGAAATATTACTGATAAGACTACCTAATCTTAACTAATATATTATAATTATACGTAGTTACATTATATTTATTACTTTCTTTTTCCTTCAGAGAGATAGAGGGCTATAAAGGCCCTTCGCTTTCTGATCTGATTTCTGACGAGCGAGTACAAAACACGCTAATTAATTAGGAATAACATACTAAAACATTATTCTACCTAGTCTCTCACAAACTATCTTCGAGTATTTTATTAATACAAGTGCACTGAATATATAAAAGTGAATATTATTATATATAAGTGAAGATCGTAGGATTATTTTTTCTACTTAGTTCCACGCAAACTAAGAACAGTTAATGCTGTTGATAACTATTTGATATACAATACCAAAAAATACTTAACTGTGTTTGTGTTATGAATCAGTAGAAAATAAATTGTCACCGAAAAAATACTACTGTTACTTTTCACTTATTTCTGTATATTTAACTGAAAGCGTGTGACTTTAACTTCCGTTACTAACAAATACCTCGCGTTCCATACTTGCACAACTTGAACGTTAGCGATTCGCGGCGCATTGAAATATGCTGGCTGCATTAACTGTACCAATAACTGCAACAATTGATCAAAATGGCCTTACTTACGTTGCGAGTGGGTCTAGGCTCTAACGGCATATAATGGAGACCTATCGTCGTGTATGCGATGCTCATAAGTGCATGTAGAATGTCGATCGTCAATTGTTTATTTAAATTTAACCTCACACTGATTGGATGTGTAATGATATCTACAAGAATGCTATCTATTCTTGCAATCTAATCGAAACTTTTAGGTGGTAGAAAAACGTCCTTCCGCTGATAGGGGCCGTATTCCAAAGACGGCAGTTTTTATGAGAGGTAATAACATTAACAAATCTATGATCCAAATTACCTCACAAAAGCGCGAGGCAATTATTTATTATAATGATTTTCATTTATTTTTCGTAAAAAAGACAAAATGAAATAAAAATAAGAAGATTGAACAACTCTTTTTTAACGGCTCTTCTAAAAAACAAGTTACTTATGAATTTGTGTAATTTTGTTTTTACCTGTTTTTTGTCTTCATGGAATAAAAATCTTGTTTATAAAACCATAAAGTAAATAAATACCGTATATTTTTCATGCAATAATTGTAAATCTCTTTTATATTAATTAAGAAATGTCACGGCGCAATAAGGGACACAACTAAAATGATCGTTATTAAGATCATTTTAGTTGTGTCCCTTATTGTGCGATCCTTAGTGGTATACGATAAATCCTTAAGTAAAATGAAGTTAAATCGTATAATTTGATGAGCCATTAAGTATACAACGATTTTAATATTTTTTAACGATTTATGACTTTCAATGCAACGAATTAAACATTGGGTATATAATATATACATATATTTGTGATTGCTCATTCAATTTTAAACTACACTATTATTAAGTCTCTATGTCCTCCCTATCGGGCTAGAGGCCTTACCCATGGACGAAAACCCTGTAGCGAGAATGGTCCATCATAGCTCACTAAGCCGAGATCAGTGGCTTGATGAGCCTTTCTAATCATGAAGCAGCTCGAAATAATACTTTTAGGTCATGTATCGGATAAGCGGTTTTTTTTTAAATTGCTTAACCTCATCATATGCAGGCTAAACGTAGTAATCGCTGAGCCGTCGAGATCCTCATTCTATTTAATAGCAATTGAAAATATTTGCCATATTGTTATCACTATTTGAGCTGGTGTTTACTGTATTAATTAATTCGCACTCGCATTGTGTTTCATAAAAATTCGCATAAGCATAATCATATTTCATTTCGCATCGTATTGCACCTGCAGTGTCAAATTCAATTATACAGTGAAACTTCAAGGAAGCGATATGTAATAAGTAATAAATAAATAAAGATAAAAAGATGAATGTTAAAACATACAATTACTTATACATGCAACTCTATTGCATTTATCTAATAAATTAAATACAAAATGGGGAACCCATTTAACAAAATCTTGTCAGGATTTTTTTGTAGTTAAGGGGAACTTATGTCGCAATTGCCGTGTTGAATACAATAGCAGAGTAGAAAAGCGTAAACCCCTCGCACTATATTATCTCTATTAATATAGTGTGAAGTGCGCAGATATTATGGGAACACAGGACTACCTCAGTTCTCCTTACGGGAGTAAGGAGCAATGGCACCTCCATTGCTTGCGGAGGCGTTCTCCCAGCAGTGAACGTTTGTCGGCTGATTCTGAAGAATAGACACAGCAACATAATAATGTTGCTGTGTCTATTCTTCTTATTTAATGTAGCTTATACAATAATGCCAGACAAAAGAGAGTCATCACCAGTTTATCAGGTTAACCCTTAGTGTCGTCCATTTCATGTTGAACGCCTAATGCGATGTTTTAATTGTCACAATTTGGTCTAAATGGTTGTAATGTAAAAACTACATAATTGGACCGTATAAATTTTACAGATTAAATCCATACAATATGTAGGTATCATAAATCCCTACAAAGTCACAAAGTTTATGTATACATAATGAAGTAAAATCCACTCACCGATGTCTGCGCCACAGCTCCCAGCTTATGAATCCTTGCAGGGCGGGGTTACTCTCGTCTACTAAAGTGCCCCCTCTCGACCGACAGAAGCCTAACGCGTCTCTGAAGGTGGCCGGTTGCCCATCGTAGAAAATGTAGCATTTGCCATTGTACGTCGCAGTACTGCCAGGGGGTTGGTCTCTGAACTGCGGGCATCTCTCTATAGGCAGTGCTTGGTCGGTGTAAACGAATGCTTCGCAAATCGACAGCTGGCTGGGTGTAGTGGCTTCCAAATGAACGCTGACAAATGCTCCCGGCATTGGCGGGTTGCAGGGTAGGAAGAGGGGCTGTCCTTCTTCTAGGAATCCGGTGAACCGATTGCATATAGGGTTGGTGCCCAGGTCCGGGCGGTTGTTGCCCACTCGTACAACTATCACGGCTGGTTTGTTGGCACCTATAAGTTGATACAATATTAGAAATACTGAAGATTTTAATAAAACTATAACGTATAATTTTATTTTAATAGCTTGCTATTGTCATTAAATATGTGAAAGAGTTAATATTCTAAAATTCTTATCAAGTGTGATTCAAACTCACACTTTTTCCAACGCATTGGTTCTATAAACGTAGGTTTTGTAAAACCTTAGATCATGCTATCCTAGGACTGAGAAGAACGGTTTGTTCTAAAATAATATACAAACTTAGTAGCTATCATGGTCATCAACTATCTATTGGAAGTAAAAACACAACGAAAGCCTAACAAAAATATGCACATTGTAAAAGAAATTAAGCAACATTACAAATAAAAGTAAGTGACGAAAAACTCCTTTTATTTTTATGTATTAAAACCATTGTTTTTTTAATGACACACGATATTCAACAGAGTACTTTTATCGTAAAGTACTCATTTACTTTCCATTTGTCAAGTATGGTCCCTGAGAAAATAATCTTCGCAATGATGCCATTAGACTGCTTCAGTTATCATTGATGATTTTTATACCCCTTCCACCACCGTCCTACATAATATGTAATTATCTACAAGTCTAAGTAACTGCACATATTATAATATAAAGTATCTTTATTTATAAATAATTTAAGGTTTTTAATTTTATCAAACTAAATAAAGGTAGAATAAAGTTAAATGTCACATAATTTTTCTAGTTTTCTTTCATAAATGGAATCGTAAGACATTGTTGATTAATATTAGTGTTGAGTCATTTATTTGTGGAGGTTTCTATAACCATTCGGAGACGAAACACCAACTTTCATTCGCCTGATCTCTACTTTCACTTCTGTCAGGGTACCATTTGAGATTGCTGAGGCTTGTCCACAAAACCGTCGATAATTTAATGTAATAATATGAAAAGGGAGGGTCGGATGCTATTCACAGATAACTGGAAAGATTATTTTCCGCTGGGTTCCCATCAAATCGTTATTTATGGAAGCAACAGTATGAAATTAGCGTACTATAATTACGCGATAGAATAGTTTCTTACTTTTATCATTGGTTGAATTAGCTCCAAATCAAATAATTCGATGCGAACCTCCAAAACAGCGTTATATCTATCTATAAAAAATACGTGGCACGGTGTTTGATCGCAATGAACTCCGAAATTACTGGAACGATTTGATGATTATTTTTTTTCATTCTGCTTGGTTTTTTCCAACTTAGGACATGGATAGGTTTTATTTTGTTCATAACCAAAAAAAATATGCAAATATAATAACTGAGCCACAGCGACGCGTGGCCGGGTCAGCTAGTCTATTTATAAGTCATTGAATTTTAGCAACCAAATGTTATCATATAAAAGTTACTATTACATATTTGAATTCACACAAAGATGATGACTTTTTGAAAGTTCGTATATTACGCGAATGCGCGGATTTTATCCGTGCACCTGTAGAGAAAAGTCCAAGAACCAAGTGCAAACGACTGGAAAAAAATAATGTAGTTGTATGATTTATATCAAGAATATGTAACGGTTTATGTTTCATTAAATAAACCTGTACATATAATTGTAACATCAATGCACGTTTAACGATTTGTGATCAATTTCAAAAGAATCAACGTAGATCAAAGTATCATTAATCGATCATCGTTGTAAGGAAAAATATCACTGTATTTGCGGAGATACTTCGCGGCGGATACGGTAATATTGCCTACATAGTGTGTCAGCTTTTTATTAATCAGTAGGCAATGTATGATCCAAATTCATAATAAACAAATATACATATGTCTGAACTAGGCTATCATGTGTTAAAAACGGAGACATTGCAACATTAACGAACCTGTCGAAGTTTGTTTGTCAAACCCTTCGGTTCTTTTTCGCTAATTGATGTTATTTAATAAACATACATATATAACACATTTAATAATGATTTTATAAACAACCTGAACATTGTAGACCTCCGATTTCCATGTGAAGCAAAGATCCGTCAACAAGAAAGAAAAAATATTTTCATAAGATAAATTAATATAATAGAAAAATACTAGAAAAAATCGACTCGGGTCACAAGTGAATCTCAGGCGGTACTTGTGACCCGAGTCGATTTTTTCTAGTATTTTTCTATTATATTAATTTATCTTATAAGATCGCATTGAAAATGCATAAAATATATAAAAATTATAAAATATTTTCATTCATGTCTAAGATCGAATATAATCAATATTGGTACAATCTTTTCTTAGCTAATTTAGAAAATACTATTATCAATATTAAAAATGGGTGTTGTATCACTCTAAAATAAATGTGTCTTTCTTAATATATAGTAACATTGATATAAATTCAAAATAAGGATAGGACACGCCAAGAGACATAGGACTTGTCAAGATAATTTGAAACTATTTAACAGTTCCTATTACTTTATACAATAAATGTAAAAACGTGTTTCAAACTGTCGTTTCAAGCTTTAGCGCCCTAACAAATTTTGATGTTTAGCATGTACCTATTACGTATCTTACGATACGCGAATTTCACCCCGACAAGCGATTTTCTAAGTAGTTCGGGAAGATAAGAGACGGGTCTCAAAGGATGTAATAGTAATAGTAGCTAAATAGCTAGTTTTATTTCTTTGTTCCTTTAGGTAAGTGCTTTATCAGTTTCGATAACAATTGTTATTCATATTTCGCTAAGTGTTGAATTTGGTAGATTTAGTAAATGAGTTGACTAAGTATGCGACCGCTGACCCTAGACCAAGAGATCGATTCCCCTAGCAAACAGTGTTAGCAAACATTGCGCATATTTCAACTTGATATGCCGGCGACAAATACTACTTATTTTCAGAACCCAAGCATAGGAAATTACGGGCAAAAGCTAATTCTACAATTATATAAAAAAATGCAATCTTAGGATGATGAAGTACTTTTCTATGCGAGTTTACATACTAATGCTAATACAGTCTTATTTGTTACTACAAAAAGAATCGTTTCCTTTAAAGCCGTTTTGGGTAAAAGCTACTTAATAATACTGCTGACATTATTGGGAGGCGTTAGTGAATTATGGTAATGTAGGAGTCACAAAAACATTCAATTTTCTTCTTTTGTTGAAAATTATCCGATTATTTCGACATTGTGAGCTTGATTTCTTACAGAGAAAGAACTTATTATGAAAAAGTTATCGATGACTTTTTCATTCTGGTGGAAGGTACACGTACTATAAAACACTAGTATAGGTGTTTTTTATAATAGCGTTAGTGTTCAGTAACTTTTGTTTATATGTAGACCATAATTGTAATATTTAATACAATCAGCCAAGATAAAAACAACGCGTTTCTTTTATTTGTCTAAATTTGTCTAAAGTCTACCCCTTAATAGAGTGGTTCCGTGTGAAGGATAAAAGACAATCGGCGTTTCCGGTTGTGCAGGTAACAAAAACATCCTCCAACAAGTCACAGACAAAGAAGTCTTGTGTAAAGGTTATCAACGAACACCGTGTCAGTTTCATTCCTGCGAAAGTTATGTCAGCAAATTTTATGAGAAACTAGCTGTGCCCGGCGTACTTTGTGATGCTTTTTTTATTGAGCATTTGTTTACTAGCCTGACGTAAATCTTTTTGACTATGTTTATAACGTTTGCGCAAATGCAAGCAATAATTTAGGCATATTTCATTGCCATCGGATTAAAGGTATTATCCAAGACCTGTCGCGTTAGCAAAGCGTAACTAAGTTATGTCATCATTGTGCTCTATTTAATATTTTTTTTTAGTTCATAGTCGGTTTAGCTGTTTGAGTACACCGACATGGACCTCTGCTATACTAGTTTTCTTATAAAAAACAAACAAAACATATAGTTTGTCTAACAATTTTCTCTTGCTATCGTCAAGGTATTATACGTTGAGGTATCGCGACTCCGTGGGGGTAATTGTAAGTGAGTTGCATGCGCCCGAGCGCACAAGTGGGGCGCGCGCATCTTGATAAGCCTCTCTGTGCGTACGCGTACGTTAGCGGGTTAAAGTTTACGAGACTTTCTTGGATTCAATTAACGATTTCGTAATGTGTTCTGAGATTGAAAAAAGTACAAATTAAAAAACTATAAAAATTCTATTTAACTAGTTCATCATAGTCCAATGGTTGAATTTTGCCACCTCAATTTGGCACGATACATTGCTTGTCATAAACCCGATGAAATATAAACAGTTGGTTAGTACCGCCACTGTTGAAAGCAGTTCACAATATCACGACGTGGCTAAGCTTATGCCAAAGTTGTTGCTTTTTGAGCGGTCAGTATTGGACAGCCTCGTTTGTGAGTCGGCGGATCCCTTGCTTGGTGTAAGAGGATAAAATAATTCAGTACCCAAAGGCACAACTCACAGCTACTGTTAAGTATCGGTGAGTTTAGTTTCCGTGGTTGTGCTGAGATGGCCATATGGTTCCACCACATGTTCGATCCGTCGAACTATGTGAACTTGTTATTCCAGTCAGCTGAATCACATGGACTACGTCAACTTTATTTTCCGTTTGGTTTGATTCATATCATTATGTAGACCTTTTTCTATTCGTTCGATTACAGAGTTGATCTTATCAGTCCTTCGTGGCCATATGGTCCGGCAGTTTAGGACACTATATCGTTTCGTTTGGATTTATTTGGCGAGTAAAATTTGGTACCAGAGATCTTAATAATAGGTTCTACTGTTGCTATAGAATATCATCGGACAAAACACATTTTTTTTCCTTATTTAATAATTAGAGCTAACATACTAGACACTAGTTTTACATTTCAGTGTTCGTGGGAAATAGAAATTAAAATTTCTGTAAAATCTTCCATGAGATAGTTATAACACTACATTAATTAGTTAAATATTTGTTCAATAAAAGTTATTAAGTATTTGTTTTAAGTTAAAAGTTATAGTAAGTATAAAAGTTATTAAGAGATCTGTTCGATGGATCGAACTATGCGATCGAGCCACGTGGCCAGGGGGAGTTATGCGATAATATTGAGTTTAATGTACATATATGTGGTTTTAATCCTCATAGATTCAAATAAACCAACTACTTTTGTATAAATGAACTATGGCCAGTACGTATACTTAGTATTAAGTTGTTTACTGATGTAATTGTTGTTTATTTAAGTAAACCGTAATATTTTAGGTGTTTTACGGTCGAATATAAAAAGCTTCTAGAAAAGGTTTTTGTCTTGCTTGTGCAAGGTGGTTTATACGTCGGTGTGAATATTGTCTTTGTCGCGATCTAGATTATGCATTGAAAAAAAAAACTATTATGACTTACCACAGCAAGGTTTCCCGAAGTCCAGGCGTACCAGCTGCACCATATAAGGCTCCAACAGGTTGACGTACCACCAGGGCACTCGCTCGGCCTTGGTGAGCGTGCATGTATCAGCTCTAAAGGTTGCCGCTGTGCTGCCGTCGAGGGCCCGTTGCGGAACCCCTCCTTCCTCTGTCGACGTCTGCATAGGTGCTTTGCCAGCGGCCACGTTCAGCACTGTCGACGAAAAAGGAGTGTTGCAACGCTTACAGAAATAGTGACAGTTTATAATATAACTAAACTGTACGTAAAATCTAAACTTAAGTTTGAAACGAATAGCATTTAGATATTTTGCTATAAAAAGATAGGATACATTTTAGTATATCTGTATTTAATAGGTTTTTATATATGCATGACTACTCGTAATGTAAAGAAAATAAATAGTATGATAGTAAAATATAATAATAATCTATACTAATATTATAAAGAAGTAAAGTTTGTGTGTTTGTATATTTGTTAAATTGTAAGGGGTAATCTCGGGATCTACTGAAACGGTTTTAAAAATTTTTTCACCTATAGAAAGGCACATTATTGCTGAGTGTCATAGGCTATATTGAATGCTAGAAAAAATTTAAAGAATTTTGTCCACCCGTGCGAAGCCGGGACGGGCCGCTAGTAATATAATAATGAAATGATACTAGATATTTATATAAAAGTCTTAACAATCAAACAAAAAGATCAAGTAACTATTTATATTCATAAAATATAATTAAAAAAATAGATAATATCGAATTAGGGCCAAGGATTTTGGATAGCCAAAGCTTTAGGTACGTAACAACCCTCCAACCTAACAAAAAATGTCAAATTTAACCTATTGATATTGGATATAGCTTAAAAAATAATTTAAATGAAAATGAAAAAGGCTGAGAATAGAATTGTGACATTTAACTGTTTTGTACATGTTGACAGTCTGTTAATTGTATATCAGAGGCGGAAAACATGTCATTTAAAATATAATTTCTGTGCCTTAAAAAAATTATACCAGTTACATTATCTGTTTTGAAAGAATCATTCAGTATAATAACTTCTCTTCACTTATCTTTTTTCTGTGTATGTACCGTTTTCTTAATAATTTAAAGCGATACTCTATTTTTAATTTTAATTGTAACAAGTGATTTTCAAGTTATGTAATAAAATACAATTTTAAGGATCAGCTTTACTCGTATCTTAAGTTGGATTCTATTAAGATCATCGAGTTGGGGAAGTGGTTAATATTAAGGCAAAAGGGTGGGTGGAGCTTCAGTTATAATAGTTTTATAACTTCTAATCCACAGGAAGTTTTTACTTGTCATTTACTATAATTAATTAAAGAAATCCTATTTTTTATGGCGAATTAATCAGGTAACTGTTCATGTTTCTAGTTTGTTTAAATTGTTTAACAGTTTGACATTATCAATGATAAATTATACAGCGTGATCTTCATGTTGTATTTAGTTTCCATTATTAAAACAAAGAAATTTAACGTACTATTTGAAGTTGTCGAGGCATAGAAAGAACTACACTCGCGAGCAACCAAATCGACTCAAGCCCTCATTCTGCTTACAAACTTTGTTTTTACGTAAAGTATACAAGGTATTTATAAAAAAAGACTGTCATTAGAAAGCTCAATATACAAGCTTTCATAAAACACTAATATTGTTTTTTTTTTTAAATCTAACGCATTCATTTTTACATCAATAGCACTATGAGTCGTTTTGCTCATTACGCTATCCGCGACTTGCGCTAACTGCCACCCCTATAAAAGCTCTCGCAACCGGCACACCTTATCAGTCGCTTATCACAAGTTGACATGTACACATCTCCGAGAATTGCAATCATTTTTTCCACGTTACCATGGATACCACACCTGAAGAAGCCGCTCAAGTTGTTGCCTTGTTGGAACAAGGACTTAGCCAGCGAGTAGTCGCTGCCCAGCTTCGCTTGAGCCAGTCTGCTGTGTCCCGGGTCTACAGACGATTTCGAGAGACCGGTGCCTTCAATCGAAGACCAAGAACCAGCCGCCACCGGTGTACTTCTGACAGAGACGACCGTTTCATTGTCTCAACATCGCTGCGCAATCGGCATCTGACGAGTGTTGATGTTCAACAAGAACTCAGGCACGTTCGTGGTGTAGCTGTAAGCGAGTGGACAATAAGAAGACGACTGAGAGCAGCCAATCTCACTCCAAAAAGGGCTGCGACGGGGCCCAAATTGACTGCAGCCCACCGACAAGCGCGTCTTCAGTTTGCTCGAGAGCATGTCAATTGGACCATTGCCCAATGGCAGTCGGTTCTCTTTACTGACGAGTGCAGAATGTGTCTGCATGGCAACGACAGAAGAGGCCGAGTCTACAGGCGTCCGGGCGAACGATTTGCCCAATGCTGTTTCGCTGAAACAGTAGCATATGGCGGTGGTTCCTGTATGATGTGGGCCGGCATCTCTTTAGAGGGAAAGACGGAGCTCGTTTTCGTGCCTGGTGGAGGCCGAGGAGGCGGGCTTACAGCTGATCGGTACATCACCGATATTCTCCTGGAACACGTTGTTCCCTATGAAGGATTTGTCGGCGAGGACTTCGTCTTAATGCACGACAATGCTCGTTGTCATACAGCGCGCATTACCCAGCAGTTTTTGGATGAAGTCCAGATGCGTACAATGGACTGGCCTGCGCTCAGTCCAGACTTGAATCCGATCGAGCATTTATGGGACCAGTTAAAACGAAGAGTACGAGCCAGAAATCAAGCCCCTTCGACGGTGGAAGAGTTGAAGGCAGCATTGTTGGAAGAGTGGGTTAACATACCTCAAGAGGACGTCAAAAAGTTGATCAGATCAATGAAGAATCGACTTCAAGCGGTGATTAGGGCTAGGGGGGGGAATACCAAGTATTGATTTATTAAATTGTTATGTATTTTCTTAATCAATTTTCTTTTATTTCTAAAATACCCAACCACAACATCTTCTCACAAATTCCTGTTTTTCCTGTATTTATGTTTAGATATCATTAATTACAAAGATAATGAACGGATATTGATAATGGTGATATCTTATTAAAGCTGCAGTTTGGAGCTTTCAGATGATATATAGTTTTTAAAAATATCTCCTATAACTTTCTTGAAAACAGAGTCTATACTCAGAGTTAGGGCTTGAGTCGATTTGGTTGCTCGCGAGTGTAGTTATTTAATCATTTCGATACTCTAAGCTTTTCGTCTCTGGTAGTTTTGTTTCATTATCATCATCATTATCTCTGATGTGAGATAATCTTAACGCTCAATGCCTTATAGCTGATCGGTTTTACGATTTCTTTATTTGAGACAATAAGGATAATAGCTACTTAGCAAATGGAAATTTTAGCAGTGAGTACTTCGATACTCTTTAGTTTTCACTAAATCTGGAATTCATATTTAAAATGATAACATTTAAAAAAATTAATATAAATTGTTTTTTTATAAGAAAAGTCATAGCGAAGTGGTACTGTAACAGCCAAAGCTCAACCGGAGCAGAACGAGGCCTAGCTGTGGCCCTAGGACGGGTCAGGATGCGAGCAGACCGTAACGGTCCTCCTAGATAGGCGGTAACTGGCGCAATGGAACAGTTATAAGATTTTAGATTACTAGTACTAGTGACAGAAAATTAATTTTCTTTATGGGGCATTCTTTTCAAATATACAAATTAATTATCCTGCTCTCTTAACTGGTGTAATTTGGAATTGATACGGCTAAAAGACAGCTCAAAAAATAAAACCCGATTACTGAAAAATCTCGATCTAAAATATATGAAAAAAGAAAATATTCTGAAATGAAATTAATGTGTAGAAACTATGCAATATCTATCATCTAAATAAAAGGGTTCTATTTTATAATTCATAGTGATGTTAAAAGGAATAATCATTAACTTTTATAAGAATCTATTGTTTTTAAGGGTATGTCCTACGCAGGGGTGCGAGTATTTAATTTCTTTACATTTTTTGTTTTTTTGTTAATATAATTTAATATGTGTAACATAGACCATAATGAAGTACGTATTTATATATATTTAGTTTAGCTGTTGCCTAACATCGTTCGCGTGAAAATTTTGATGTGTTTATGAGAAAATTGCCTACCTGATCTTAAGGCAATCGTAGATTTAATCAGTATAATCCACCTATATGCTGAATCCTATTAAAACCGTCCACCATTTTGACGTGATTAAGTTACAGACATGACAGTAATCTAATTTTTGATTGTAGTGGAATCCGGACATATTTTTTCAAACAACTGCTTGCTGCTTTTTCTTATAATTCACAACTGCCTGTCTATTGACCTCAGGATGATAATGGGCATTTTTTAAACAGCTGCCCGATTCACTTCGGGATGATTAGCTGAAGTTTTTATTTGTTTCCTACGAATATTGTCTGTGGACCTCTTTCTGAGTTTTGAGCGTTCTTGCCGGAACCACTCAGTGATATTAAAAGATAAATTTATTTCAGTGTTTTTCGGGGTTTGCAACCTACCCATATTAGGTAGGTAAAAGGGGTTCCAGATCGGTTCATTGTAAAACTGGTAGTCTCGACTCGAAACTTGACCAGCCATTGAAATATTGTCATAAAGCAAATAAGTCAGAGACGAAAATAAACATGGTGCATCGCCAGGTCTACCATTCTGTATCAGATTTGTAAACCTTCGACGGCAACTGTTATAATTTTGCCGTCCATTTTTCAAAAAACTTAAATTTAACAATTCAATCAAGCAAAAAAAACTAAGTAATTGAATTGACTCTTTGAAATAAATTTGAAAAAATATCTGAATGAATAAATAGGTTTTTTAATATTTATTTGATGTCATAATGTCTATAAATCTTAATGAATATTTAAAAGCATAGAAATAAATAATCTGAAAAAGTAAAAAATGAAGCGCAGAAAAATTCGTACATTCGATACTGCCCGTTCGGGTAGCCATACCTAATGATTGGCCAACCCGAGCTGCGTTTTCGAAACAATATATAGTTTAATCGTTTTTCGTTTGTTAAATTTGAAATGTCATTAATTTTTTCTTTCCAGTTCCATTAAAAAAATTGCAGTATCATAAAAAGTAAAGATGTTATATGGGGGTTTTCGAAAATTCAATCTATAGTTTTACAGAAAACATTGATGAATGTAGGATAAAAATAATTCGTATTAATTTTTTTTCGAAGATACAGGCGTGATTTTATGTTATGTGATGTGATTGCGTAAACAATGCATATTAATGCGAGAGCGGCAATCGCGGTTCTGTCTCCGAAATTTATCATCAGATCTTGATTAAAATATATCGAACCATTTTGAAATAACCACCTTTCAAACAATAAAATTATTTTGCAAATCCGTCTATATATGACAGAGCTATGCCCGAACAAACATAAAAAAATAAACATCCAAATTTATAACCTCCTCCTTTTTGAAGTCGGTTAATAATTAACTACATCTTAATTTCTTTAAATAATGAGTATTTTCTTATAATTTTGAAACTTAAAAACTATTAAAGCTATAAAAGTTTCATACAAGCTTTGCCACCCCCAATTTACCCATTTAGGGGTTGAATTTCGCAAAATTCCATCTTACTGAGCACCTAGTCACATGTACATGTACAGTTTGTATTTTGGGTAGGAAGCAGAAAAATATGCATGGAAACAAAGCCGCGAGCTTTCAATATAGAGAAAGACATTTGCCATATTCATGTGATGTCACATAGTCTAAAACTAGCGTACGCTCTAGACATTTGAAACAATAAGAATCTTATTTTCAAATTATGATAAGTAGTTGTGGTGGAAAAGATGAATATACATAAACACATATAGATCAAAATCACAAACCTCCTTTCTGAGTCGACGTAGTCACGTAAAAAGAAAAAAAAAGAATTTAAACAGCCGGTCAAGGACATTGTGAAATATTAGCCACAATAGGAATCCTTTCAACCAATTAAAACTAATCACAACATTTCACCCATCTAATTTTCTCAAATCTATAAGAGTTAACATTTAAAAAAATAAGAACTTATATTTTTTGTATAATAACTTTGGTGATTCATAGGGGAAAGGTATAAATTGTCGGAAACCAAAAACGCGTTTGAAACAGAAAGTGACGGCAGTGGCGTGGAACGGCACCGATTGAAAATAGTAAAAGATTTGTAAATAGCTTAAGTAGCATAAAGCATCTATTTTTGGAACTTCTTAACGTGATCATTAGTAGTTCGAAACAATTGGCATTGTAAAAGTATGACAGGTCAGAGCCTATGAGAGATGGTTAAAGATGACGGATAGCATAATTGGCCTTGAAGCGAAAAGAGCGATCCACCGTATAGCGGTTCTATAGACAGAGGATATTTTTATCAGAAAATGTCCTTTATGGAAGCCTTTAAGCCCTCGTAAATTATGATGGCGATCCAACTGTGATGCGACAGTAAAATCCATAATGAATAACTATTTAAGTGCTTGCTTTTAATACTTTGTGTGAGAGGTGCTGATTAAACACTTGATTCATTTATGGCCAGTATAATTAAATGTGATTAATTTGTATTGTGTTATCCCGGTGGCTATGCGACATTGTAACATGTTTGTCGCTAAATTACTTAAAATACGAAATTGGGGTTAATGTTTTACACTTGCCTTAAGAGTAAGAATGCCCTAATAGATTGTGAAAATTAATCCGAAAGATACTGTGTACTCTTTTGGACAAATGTTTTTTTAGTTAAATGACACAATTATTACTTTAGTAGAAAGCATATATTTTTTTTAAATTACCGCCTTTTTAGATTTGTTTATGGTTTTCAAAATAGGGGTCAACTCAACGCTGAGAGAATGTTGAGTTTCAGGATTTTCCTCAAGTAAAACTTGGAGTATGCTTATCTTTTGGTAATGTTGTACAACTATGTATATAATGTAAGTCATAAAAGGGGTGAAAAAATAGTCATTGCAAAGTTTCTTGCGGCTTCTTCTTGGTACAAGGTCTCCAGACATAGGATTTACCAAGCCATTTACGTTCAATAAACGCATTGTAAATGCTCATATTGACTAAAATATTGTTTTAATATGTGTTAAATAATTTGAAAATTATTTTATTTCAATAGAGAGGATTTTTCAGGAGGAAGTATATAGTTTTCAAAATATTTCTTATACACATTGACTAAAAGTATTAATCAAGTAAGAAAAAAGATTTTTTTATTGTGTTTTTGAGCATTAAGAGTGAATTTAAATTGACACAATTTAAATAAAGCATATAAAGCCACAAATAGATAAAGGGTTCCCGACAAACATTTTGAATTAGATATTCTTTAAAAAATATGGCTCGGCTGTATTTTTTCATCATTTGCATGAATTAGATACAAGCTAATATGTTCTTTTTGTCAGAAATCATACACCTTGTTAATAATGAATAATAGCACAAACAAGAAAGGCCTGCAATTACCCATTATTAGATTGATTGGTTCGGTTGAGCAGTTCAAGAAAATGTATGCGAATCAAGACAAACTGGTCGCACCGCTCGCGTTCCACTGGTGGCAGGTAAACATGGCGTGAATAACTCAGGGCTGCCACCACCTAACATTGGAAACGAAGGGTCCATCGATCTCAAAACGAATTTACTGCATTTAATCCTACTAACACAAAAATTAAGCAATCGTTCTAATGGTTATAAGTTATGCTGAGTTAAAGTTAATCGGCATATAGTTGACATAAACTATTACTGGATACCGTCATTTCAGGACCACAATTACGTCAATTTTGTTTGGCCCAAGATATCATTTTAATAAATGACGAATGACCTCACTTCTATAGAAGAAGTCTATGGCATGCTTTGAAAACCGTCTCAAATTATCAAGTCACATTTAAAGAGCCCACAAAAAGTAAATTTTATCAAAAATATTCCGTCTTTGATTTACGAACATAGAAAAATGTTTTTTTTCGAATTGAACCCAAATCTGCAACATTCTATAACATTAAAGATTTTTCAATAAACACGATTTCTTTATGAGGTGTTATTTATCAGTTAACAGCGAACCTATTTTAATGCGCCAGCAGCTATTAAGAAGAAAATCTTAAAAAAATATATCATAGTAAAAGCTTTCATTATCAGTAACGTCGCAACCCTACAAATAACGGCGGTCGCAAGTGTGCCGTTTGTAACGGGCCGTGCCCACACTTCACATGACAGCCCCTGTCGCTTAACCAGTCCTACCGTCGCGTGTGATGTGTTGCCTACTGTACCCACACCTGTAAGGGGGGTGTAATTCGTATAGAATTAAACTGTTTTATTAAAATGATCTTTTGCTTCGTGGTTATATAACTGATGGCAGGCATGGTTACGGTTCTCTCCCCAGTAACGATGAATACAGAAAATAATATTATCCTCATATCAAATAAGAACTAATTCTGTTTCTTAGAAGATTATATTGTGCTAGTAATATTAAGTACATCTTATACGGTTTTATTATTGACCACTGGTTTAGTTTACGGTTAGTGAGCATGACTGTGAAACTGGTTGCGGGTTCAAATCCCGCTAGGGGTAAATGATTCTGTTATGATAACGCAATTGTTACTGTATTTATGTGTTACACGTTCAACCATATATTAATATTAATAAAAAAAGGAAATAGATGTCAAATATAAATATGGATATAATTTATCGACAGTGAGTTTTAATTAATTTTGTGTTTGAAATTTCAAGGCGAATTAATACAGTTTGCATTCATGATTCACGTATTATCTTAATATATATAAATTACGTGTCACGATGTTTGTCTGCGATGGACTCCTTAACAACTTAACCGATTTTGATCAAACTTTGTAACTATATGTTATTTGATCTAACTTAAAAGATAGGATAGGTTTTATTTTAATTTATAACACAGCAACGCGTGGCTGGGTCAGCTAGTATTGTAAATGTCGTTACTTCTTTTAAAGCTGACGAGTTTCTTGCGCCTATTCTTCTCATCAGTTAAGAGACGTTCTGAATTGGAGGAAGGTAAAAATGTTGGACGATTCAAAACAACTTATTTTAAGTGCATTTAAATAAAGTTATTTTCATTTCAGTGTCATTAATGCAAACATTTTAAAGTGAAATAAAATAAATACGAAAGTGTTGTTGATACTACCGTACCGTAAATGTAATAATTTAAAAATGTGGTATATCGTTTTGTTACATTAAATATCTACAGAACCGAATTCGATCGATAAATTACTAATATGGTACCAATTAGAACCATTGATATATATATATATTGATATATATATATACCTACATATTAGTTGGTTATAAGTAAAATACACGCATTGTGAAGTAGGAGAGGACACATCCAAAGCTTTCTCTTCATTCAGTATCATGGTTAGTTTCTTTTGCTACTGAGTCGTTGTCAGTGTTGCTTTTTAGTCTTCCAACAAGAACTAAGCTGATGAAATCATATTCAGTGTAAAAATCAACAATGATAGTATTATTAGTTACTATGATTTATTCGTACTGTGTTCCAAATTCAAACTGAAGACTGACAATCGACATCGGCGCGCGATACCCCCTTGCTCAAACTGACCGCACTTTAAAATAGTGTTTCTACAAACAATGGGCACATTCTATTGCTAGTGGGTCAAGCGGGCCCACAGCGGGTACACCGGGCCCCGTGGTGAATACAAATTGACATGTTGGTGCCTTAAACCAGCCATGAATAGATGTATTGCGTACAAAGAATGTGGGTTATTCGGTGAATCAAAATTATGGAGAATGCACGCACTTGACTGAAAGTCACACTTAGAGACATCATACTTTCATTTTTTAACCACTTGCAATAACAATAATAAAATAAATTCATGAGAAAATATTAATAATCTCATCTGAAGGTGTATTTTAAGTACCCATATACGTGTTCATTTACTTTTTTCCCTACGGTGTTATCGACTCTATTCAAAATACATTTTAATAAATAACTGAAAAACTCTTGTTTCAAGCGGGAATCGAATCATGCATGTTCAGTTATCTGGGTGGCTACGTACGCAACTACACCACAGACACATTGGACAAACCAGTATTTGTTAACGTTTTATAGGTACGTTTTTATAACGACATTTTCGCATCCAATCGCCTTACTTGAATTTTCCAATATATATATATATAAAAAATAGGTTATTTTTAAAACGATGCTACTTTTTGATTTCTTTAACAGCGTTATATATGCACAAATAAATAAAAAAAATGTTTTTATATTATTTTTTAATAAAATTTAAATACTTACACCAATTAATTAGTTTTAAACTAAGCAGAATATGCTATGGATACAAAATAAGCGTAAAAACAAAAATGACGCGGAAACTATTGCTCATCACACGAGTATAATATGTCCCTGCCATGGTTCGTAACTTGAACCTAACATATAGGAAGGATCTGTAACGTTACACTAATTGGTCATTTACGATCAAACATGATCAAAATCTTTTAAAAATCCATGATTTATAGTTCTAATTGGATCAAATACATTGATTTTATCGTTTTGTTAAGATCTATATGCTTTAATTAAGATGTTATGCACCCACCTGTCAGCACAATTTTTGAAAACTAATTTAATTACAGATACAAACATAAAAAACATTTTTATTTAGTCTTTTTTTTGGCCTTTATATATATATATATATATATATAACTATTGCAGATAATATCTAAAATTAATTGCACGCTGTGGTCTCCTCTAATTGGAGGAATATGAATATTCTAATCGTTATCTTAATTCTAAGCATGTATCGTGTATCCTCTGTTGGAGATCCTTAAATAAATGAACGAAAAGTTTACCGCTATAAATAAATAAATGGAGACATCATGTACACAGTCGTTTTTATAGTAATTAACAACACAAAGCCCGGCTTAAAAGCTTTCTCTGACAGAGATGACAAATCTTAAGTAGCTTCACTTTCATTTTCATCCGCCAGACAGAGCACCTGCGACTCTACAATAGCGCTAAGCACATTGCTATTGTAATGCAATTGGGACACAATCAAACGTAATAGATAAAGCGGATCTGATTTAGTTCAAAAATGAGGTAAGAGTAACGTGACCATTTTTTTTTGCTCAGAACGGGATATTGGTTTAAAGAAAGATGTAATGCTACTTAATTTATTTCATTGAAAAGAAATATGACTCGTTGATATCATTTATTAGTGAAGGTATAAGTATAAAAATAAACTACATAAAAATATAAGAATTATTGGCACCAATGAATAAGCTCTTAATTTAAAAGATGCTACCGAATCTTATTGTCTACCTATATAAAAATTAAATCAAATTATTTATCTGTCAAAACGACAACTAAGATGTTAGATGCCATCGATTAATTGGGTTACTTGCTGATCGCTGATTGAAAATAGGACAATACACTATTAAGCAATCTACAAATGTCCTTAGGACCGAAAAAAGATACAGTCTCGTCCAACGCATGTCGTTTATGTTATACATGATGTTAGTACATTAGGCAAGAGTCAGAAACGCCTCTCATGGGCGTGGGCGGTGGCGTGCGATTTATGCGGATTAATAGGGACCCTTATTTGGAATCACTCGTTTGAAATTGTATTGTCGTATGCGAATTATGTCACATCCGACTTCAAAGTTCCATAATACCGATTTTTCATATGACATGAAACATGTTGACATGAAATACTGAACTTTGAACCAGTAATTACTTTAGCAGGTGTCTTAGTGCAACGGCACTGCTATATTCCAAAAGCTTTGAAACTCACAATGACAAACATTTGACGTTGATCGTCTACGAAACGAATGAACGTCCACGAAAATTACAGAATACGTCTTTTCGATACCAATGTTACGCCGCGATGCGAGACGAACGTTTCCAAAATATATATTCAAAGCATCGAAATTTAAGCGTCAAAACAATTCGGCCGACATGACATGCTAAGCCAAATTGAGCGAGACGTTATTTTCGCCTCATGTCAATGGATGGCACATTGATGCCTCAGGGTACAATTTGATACAAAGCTTGTAGAATTGAGTATGTTTATGTATACGGGTTTTGAAGCAGATTATTTTGTATAAAATAGAAATATTAGAAACTGAGAAAGTATTATTTACTATACAATGAAAGTATTATTTACTATGCAGCAAAATATTCCTAGGCTCCTCAGACCAGGTGAATTCTATTTGCGAAGGTTTCTTTGATTAGGTAATTTAGGCGCATAAGGTATTAGAGATTCACATACTACAACGATTGTATTAGGATACCAAAAGTATAAAGCACATATTTTTTACTTACGTCCGTTAAGGAAATATATAATACTAATAAAAGTGGGTTCAAGTTTTATAATTCCGCAAGGTTGGTTATAAGATCGCATCACTATTAGTGATATCGAAATATAAATTCAATGTTGAGTCCGTATCTTTTAAAATTATTATTATTAGAAACTGAAATCATTTACAAAATATGAAGAGGAGACCATATCCTATTAAATTGTTTGTTGTAAATCATTTGCAATCAAAATCAAAACTTCTTCCTTTTAGAATGCCACTGGTTGTCAATATTACCGTTTTTTTACTGGGAGTAATAGAAGTTCTGTTTTACTTTAATTACACATTAAGTACCTGTAAGTTATTCCAACAGTGGAAAACGCGTGGAAAAGGCGACGTGAGCACGCGCAATCTGACCGACTTTTACTTTCTTCTAGAAAAGTATTCTCACGAGAAGAATCGGCAGGAACCATTGTTGACTATTCTCATGATCTCACTTGCCCTTACCTCTTTTAAACATAAGCTTATATATACTAATAAATTGATTTTGTGTGATAATGAAAGGCAAAATTAATGCGAAATTATTATCTCAGCCGAAAGAAGTCTACTGCTTAAACAAAATCTCCAAAAATGGAAGTGTATTCATCTCTACGCTTAACAGGCAGGTTGGAGATCGCAATGAAAGACCATAACTACGGAAAACTCTGATGCCTGTTTTGCAATCTACGGATCATTTATGGTGATTGCCTCTAGTATCATTAGTCGCCTTTTACGAAAGTAAAAGTTAAAAGGATTGGTGCTATTCTACTATGCCGGAAACTACACATCTTAGTGCAATTTACTCGACGTTTATTCTATTAGCAAACAAAACATGGTATTGGTTAAGGATATCAATAACAATAACGCAATACAACAAATATAATAAAAAATGAAAAGTATTTATTAGAAAAACTAGTTAAGATGGATAGTTGATGCTATCCTACACTGCCCTTCACATTTAAGGATATCGTAAAAGACGACTAATGGTACTACAGGTATTCACTATCACCTACCGTAGACCATAAAATATGCAGCAGCGTTATCCGTATTATGGTATTTTAATGTGATGTCCACCAACCCACCTCTCAAGCGTGAAGATTATGGTAAACCTACATTCTTTGGGACAGGCTTCCGTTCAGCAATGGACATCTTTTGGCTAAGATAATGAAGTGGTTGTGATAAAATAAATAAATATATAAATATCACAACATTAAATGAAATCTATTGGTTAAAATCAATGAAAATAATTCCCGAAAACGATACAAGTCAAGTACTGCGGCGCATCAACCTATATATTTGTGAGTTTTGACTCTTGAACTTTATGTCTAAGATTGGACTTGAAATTTTACGACCTCGAATATAACGATGAACAACTTACCGACTTTCCTGAGCCTTAGGATCTTGAAATTTAATTTTTTAAATGTGTACGGTTATGATGCGTGTAGCTTAAAAATGTTAATAATGTAATGGTGATAACGTTCTACGTGCGATTGTGCTCTGTTAGTGTAGTTTATCTTTTAATGCCATTGATTTTCCTCTTGCGTAGGAAAATGTCTTTAGGCTCTCTTTTATATCAGCTTGGGAATGTGGAGTGAATTTAGTAAAATTGTAATATGTGTTTTGTATAATTACATTTATATGATTCTTTATTAATTATAATTAATCAATTAATGTTTATATTCAATGTAAGATAACATATTTTTCTCTTGTTCTGAGGATTATGATAGTGCTGAAAGTAAAGATTACTTTTTTTTTTTACTCTAAACCTCTAGCAGTTAGAGGTATCAGTCGGAGGTATTTGAAAATAAAAAGAATTCTTTCTCTTTGGTGCATATCGTTGATCTTCTCACTTCCTTTGGTGACGGCGCGGTCGATGCCATATTGGTTTCTGAAACCTGGTTAAAACCATCATTACCATTTACGTGCTGCTCACTACCTGAATTCCTCTTTCGTAATGATAGAACTGGCGCTAGGGGCGGTAGCGTGGGTTAATACCTGCGCGATCGTTTTGATGCTAGGGTCAAAACGTGTTGTTCATCTGTCTATACAAGCTCCATTGAATACCTTTTTTCTAGAAATAGCAATTTTAAGGATAACAGTAACAGAATCAACGCTTTTCGGTATAGCAATTAAAAATAAGATAGCATTAAATAATAAGAATATAGAGGAGAAGGTTTGTATGTTATATTTTAACTTAAAATGTTAAACTTGCTCGGTATGAAAGCTTAGTGTTTTCGTGCATCAAATATATTAGTTGATTTTTTTGTGTTAACTCATTGTTTAACTAAATGCATATCAGCTATGTAATGCAGCACGTACCCCGACGATTATTGATTACGTTGAAATGTAGAAGTAGTGTACGAGTAAGCCCATACATGCTTGTATACTACAAGTTAAATTATTTCTTGACAAGTTTCTTTACGTTTTGATTTAATCACTCGTTGCAAGTGCTTTGTTCAATGACATTATATTTATTGTGTAGACTTAGAAACTTGATGTTTTCACATCGTAGACCTAACTTGAATATCGTTGCAACTTCATCACAACGCGTGTTGAGCAAAACGCTTAAAGCTACCTTCCATACTCCAAAATAGTAAGTATGTCCTTATGAAAAATTATTTAAAAAAAATTTGATTTCTTTTGCATTGCTTGAAGTGCAAATAATGGTCTACAGAAAATTAAAAAAAAACCTTTATTGCCTGTAAGACGAATTCCTGGATATATGAGTATACAGTAAAAATGAATGGCTGCATATATATTTTGGTAATATTTTCGAACTGTATCTCATGTCGTTCATAGAATATACTTATGTTAAAACCCATCTTAAACTAAAGAATAGCACTAAACGAGTTCGCCCGCCGCCCGTGGGGCTAACGGGACTGAATGTCGGTCACTGCTATCGGCTCTATTTAATTATTCTGTTATTATAATAACACCGGTATCCACAGTTGAATAGCCATCGGTATAGTTTTTACTTTTTATTTAAATAAAGTAGCTGTGTATTTGGCTAACATAATGATGCTAAGTCACAACAACGTGTTACATACAGTCTGTTTGAATAAATTATATACAGCTATTCAAAATGGAAGATATGTATTAAATGACGTTACTTTTTTTATTAATTTTGCCCGCCTTCCTGATAAGATAACAGATATATATTTGCTTCTTTTACTTGTTAATTACTGTAAGTAGTGTTACCATTGTAATTAGTTAAATAAATAAATAAATAAAATATCTATTTTCAATAAATAAATTCAGTTTCAGTTTCCTTCAAAAGTAGAAAATACAGTCTAAAGTATTAATTATTAAATTGTACACAAACAATATGTATGATTTTAATTTCAAATATGTATTATTGAAACAAAATAATTACACCTATTTCTCACTATTTTTAGTAAGTACTTAGTAGTCTTTAGTTTAATACCATGCGAATTGTGACAAAAATATGGCTTGCCATAACTTAAAATATAAATCGTTAGTTACTAACGAAAAAACTTACTTAATTTTAAAGGAAGAAAAATAGTAATACATATTTTAATCCTTTATTATAAATAATTATAGTAATTAGATCGTATTTTTTACGATAGTTTATTGTATTCCAAGTTGGTTTACTGTCGGAAAGTAAGTATGTGTGGCTCGTCACAGGTGTCATTGCTGCAATTGGGGCGACCTGAGATCGCGCGCTCGCGACGCATTCGATAAGGTCGTTGGACGCTCGCTCGCGACGACGGAAGCGGAGATCGAAGAATCATGTGGACCATAGAGTTCCTTATAGAGCCAGATTTTTGAAAATACTAAAATTGATATTTGTATTTTTTTGTTTTTTGGGCATGCAATTATCCGTCCAATTTTACTATACGGGTACTTTGGATAAACCCTTACGACTATTCGAATAAATGAGGATAAATAGATATTTCGGATAGTAGTGATAAAGATTTAAATAAAACTAATAAAAGTGTTAAATTATTTTTTTTTAGAAAAGAGTAGATACAAATCGAATCCAATTAATTATGCTACAGAATTTACAAAAAAAATCATCACTATATAAATATTATCGACTCTTTTATTCAGAATCTAATAATCAATATTCTATTTTACTTTTTAATAATTTATGGGATCTAGCTCGTTTTAAAAGAACTATTTAATTTATTAAAGCCTGTAGTTGAATGCTTTTTTTCAATTTAATGCATACATATATCTATAGTTGCCATAGTTCATCATTCACCTCTTGAAACGGGGGGATTTTGGCATAATTTCCACTTTTGACAAGCTAATTACCATACCGGTAATGGTGTACTGGAACCGCCTCTAGTTGCTACAACTGATGTGCCTTAATTATTTTCTGCAAATGTTAGTATGCAAATATATCTTACACACGTCACACGTAATTATCAAGATTCAAATTAATTTAACTTTCTAGTCGACTTATATGTCCCTAAACAACTTTTTTTTCACTCACTGACTCATTTGTGACACAGTTTCAACTGTTGTTTCTCTGGTTATTTTCTTAAGAAAGTTGTGACTCGCGTATTTATCATTCATTATTTATTGCGGAGTATACATAGTTGAAGATGTGACAGATGGTTAAAAGGAAACTTTACTTAATCAGTCACTTAAAATAAAACTATTCCTATCAATAAGATCTGCTAATTTATTTAATATCTTAACCAGTAAAATTATTACTTTATTCGTCTTTAGTCGTATACAGAAATATAAGGACGTTTTCTTTTGCACTCCTTTTTATTTGGTTACCTAGTTGTCACAGGTAGTTTGTCTTTTTTTACAATTTTTACTTTCTAATTCAGATATCCTAAATTAATCCATGAAAGAAACAATAAATAATTTTGGTATTTTGACGGGCTTGTGATAATGTTTCTTGAAAATGTTGGTAATGTTTCTTAAAGTCGGTTGAACTATTTCAATTATCCTATTATTGTTCAGTACAAGAAAACTGCGTATATTATTTCATACTTTCAGACCTATACATTTTAGCTTCGCAGCGTATCTCTCTATATACCTATTTATACGTGTAGCAAAAACTTGGTACACCTTTTAAGCTGACGAAGTGGTATAAAATTAAGAATAGTTAAATTGTGAAAACCACTGATACAATATAAATATAATATGCATTTAAATAATTAAACTTAACGTTGCCTATACACGTGTACGTCATAGTGCGTGTATTATACTCTGTAAAGTTTTTGATGAAACCAAGAATAGACTATAGCTGTACTGAATGTCAAATATAACAATTCAGTAATGTCATAATCGTGGTTTATTGCCTATAATTTGCCTATGACTGCTTCGTGCTTTCTGTCTATGCGTAGCAGGTACTTATTAGTTCCATGTTTAGATGTAATGCAACGACAAATGGAGTGGAATGGATTATTTCTTAAATTTTTTATATAAATTTTATATATGATAAATTCACTGTGTAGCCTTGATTATAATGTCTTTAACAAGAGAAACTTAAAAACGGTTAAACTTAAAAAATAAATTACTTTAAATACTAATGTGAAATGTCATATACTTTGCAATAGGTTTTTACTTATATTGCTTCAGTTATTATTTAACCATAGCCCAATATGGACACTAATCGTTTCACGAGTATCTTTTGAGTTAATTACTAGGTTATATAAGATGACAATCCGGAAGTAGGGCCTCTCCGGTTTCCTTCTTTACATCAATGTGTATGTGAATGTAATGGTTGCCATCACGGCAGATGTGAACGTACACTGTAATTGAAGTCCACCTGTTCTGTTTCTTAATGATATTCATTTTTACGATCGTTTGCATAAGATGATGTTGTTGGTTGTATTATAGCGAATTGACGATTTATTATGCGCTTCATCCAATAGTGATCAAAAGGTACAAAAAGATTTTTGGTCATTACATTTCATTTTTTATTGAAAAATTTTAGTACTGAATAATTATTAGCAGTAATATAGTAGTATTATTTCAATGGAAGCAATACCTAATTTTGGTTTAGGGTTACCGCGACACAGTTGTTCTAAAATCGTCTGTTTTTAGAAAAACTGTTTTGCGTTAACTCTTGTAAAATGTAATAATAACCAACAAAATGATTTTTAGACTCGATGAAACCAATCCCCTGGGGGTATATGCGACTCGGGATTTTATCTACAGATATTATTTATTCTGTATGTTAAGTAATAAAAATATGTAATATAATACAAAATAAGTTTTTATATCACATTTTAGTTAACGAGTAAGAGAGCTCCTAATTCAATAAATAAAATTTAAAAACTTGTAATGTAACTTGAATAGAATTTAAATGGTTATCATTAAACTTTTGTGGAAACTCCTGTTGCTTTGGCAATAAATTATATACTTTTTACATTACATAATTATAAAAGGTCAAACAATCCTTGATGGATAACTACTGGGCAGCTTCGGTAGTGTTCAGTAACAGTGTGAATTACAATAAACTCACCACAAAATGGTATGCCGTCAGGAGTCCATCTGCCGGCAGGCCCACAGACTCGACGGGCAGGTCCCAAAAGTTCAAATCCTGGCTCGCAAGTGTACGTGACCTCGGTACCCTCGCGCATATCTTCCTCTGAGAAAGACACTCTGCAGTGTGCAGGAGCACCTGGGAAACCGCACGTTGCCCACGCATAACCTGAAATGAAAACACACGTATAAAAATATGACGAGGAAAGTTATATTTTCGATTCAAAGCTGTTCAGTTTTTAAGATTTTTGAAAAGTTCGTGAGTCCCTGCTGAACTCGCCCATTTTTATCATTATATGTTGTATTATATCAATCCGCATATTGTTACTTATTGGAGCGGAGCGAAGCGAAGCTCCCATGGATCAGCTTCAATGGCGCAATGTCTGTTACGCCATAACTTCCCGAGTTCTTAACCGATTTTAATATTTTTTGTGTGGAAACGAATCAACTGATTTAGGACCAGTTGGTGACGGAGCCCGAATTTTGAAATTCGCAAAAATTCCCATCGAAACAAAAAAATCTTTTCCTTTTTTAGGTATTACGCTCCGCTCCAATATATGGTGCTAGCGTAGCTTTATGCTTAGCGACTGCATCGCCTAGTTTTTAATAAAAATTAGCATCACTAGCCGATAGTGGTGAAATCACCAGAAAAAAATTCTATGCAGTAGCTTGAAGGTGTAGTATAAAATCTTATTTTTTTAGTATAGTAACCCTACACACACTGTTACACTGGTTTGAATTTTCGTCACGTCCAATGACCTTATGCAACGATGGTACTTTTTAGCGTGACGGTAATGTTTTTAGGCCTCTTTAGGCGTGCTGTCTGAAGCATACTGATTACTGACCTTAGTGGCATATATTACATATGTAAAGTAATTTAAGGAATAACAATCTTGCTTAGCTTTTAAATTAAAAATAAGGCAATTTTTTTGTTCTAATTTTTTAACCGACCGTTTAGTAACCATTTTCAATAACATATTCTCAGTAAGAGTTAGGTCTATTTTAGTTTAGTTCTTTTAGTTTTCTTTTACGCACGTTTTCTTTTAGTAGTTAAAAGAAAACGTGAGTAAGAAACCCTACTCCGGTTTAGTTGCTAAGCAACGTGTTATTTGCCTTCATTTAACAGACATATTTAAGTCAAGTGATTGCATACTCTTTATTATAGCTTTATTTGTTACTAGGCAAAACGATTGTAAAGATAGGGATTTTTTTATATAGAAAATAGGCATGCGCTTGACCACTATCTCGCCTGATGGTAAGCGTCGATGCGATCTAGGTTGTGACGCGCTTGCCTAGAAGATACCTATTCACTCGTGACTTGAAGACCCCTAATTTGTCAGGAAACACAGACTCAGGCAAAGAGTTCCACTCCTTAGCGGAACGTATCATAAAATTGAAACCAAAACCCTTAGCGCGACTCTTTGGTATATCCACCATATAACGGTATCGCCAATTTGTTAGTCTGGTGGTCCGATGAAAAAGGGGGATGGCGGAACAAGGTTGTGCAATTCAGCTGCACACTCTCCGAAATGTATCCTGTATACAAGAATCGGGATATACAAGAAAGGTTGTCTAATAAATAAACAATGGTATATTTTATTGGTATTGATGGTATATATGGTATTTTATTAAAATGGGCCGAGAGTCACCTACCAAAATTAGGGTATATTTCAGTATTAATGCTTCTTTTTTGATAATTATTATATATCTTGACAAACTTTGATTTGACATAGACCATAAAGTAAAAATAATTTTGTCTATGGAAAAAAAACAGTTTTCGTAATACTTCTGCAATATATGTGTTCTGTGCACTCATTATTATGCGACATGGTAACAGATGGTATTTATCTAATCTTTTTCGTTTTACAGTTTTGCAAAACGAAACAACTATCGGTATGAATGCGAGTATGCATTTTTCTTTAGTAGTTTCAAATGCCTAAAGAACTGAATCTGGTGGAAAAAAAGCGTTTCAAAAGTTATTTATTGGTTCTGAGGCTGGTAGCAGCGGCGCTGTTGATTGTTTTGCTGACCATTCATGTAAGGTCTCTTCGGGCGTTTCGCTGGGAGCAAACAGTTTCAGGTGGAGTGTTAATCACTTATGTTGTGGCGATGTTGGGATTGGCTCTTAAAACAAGCTTGCAGTTTGGTGAACAAAATGCTTTTCAGGTAAATAGCTACAATTATTGAATTACTCATATGTTACATCAAATAAGTATACCTATTCACTCATATTTTGACATAATATTTTAGTCATTCATTGACATATTTTTTTCTGTATCCACAAAATCAGGTGCTGTTCTGGAACTTTCAATTTCCAGTTCACATTAAACTTAATTTGTATTATGTACTAAACTAAGGAGTTTAGAATCATTGTTTTAGCTATAAGAGTTTTCATGTATCATTAAAGTTAGGTAGTCTTATTTTGATTGCGTTTTTTGAATGATGATAATGATGAATAATTCACTTCCATAGTGGGACAGTAGTAATCTGGGGGTGGAATCAGGACAAAAATGATTACAAACGAATGTCCAAAATTCAACCGGCTTAAATGTTTTACTGTGCCCATGCCTTATGGCGTGTTTTATCACCATAAAGGGATACCCAGTGATTTTTTTTAAGATTGACCTTCGAACATCTACAATTTGTTTGGTGGCAGCTGTATAGATGTGCATTAGGATATTTTTCAACTGAGAAGTAGCCCACAAAATTCAGTCTTAATCGTCACGCTTTCCAGTTTATTTAAAAGTTAAGAATATTAATTGTCAGTTATAGTTGTATCGATCATTGCACTTTCGGCTGTATCTCCTTTTGCGTGCATACTCAGTGAGGCGTCCACTCGTTATTATACTCATCCGGATCTATAATCACACGTCATGTTTTTGTTTCGATTTGTTAGACTGTTATTTGATTTGCACGCTTAAGTTAAGCCGTCTTAAGTCGTCATCATTGCAGCTGAAAGACGTTTGGATGGAAGCCCCCTCGGAAATGGGGAGAACTTGCCATAATCTCAGGCAAGCGGGTTCGAGGTCACAGTGAAAGACCATAAGTCGGAAAATATTGTTGTCCATTTTGTGATTTACAGGAGGGGTATGGTAATTACCTCCAATGTTTAAAGCCGCCTTTTACGACACTCTTAAGTATAGAGAATTGGTGCTATTCTACTCAAAATGGCATTTAGAAAACAAGTTCAAATGAATCGAAAACGTTAAACCGAAGGATAATGTAAGAACTCCATACGCAGGGCAAGGACGACTTATTAGCAGTAACAACGGCTTGCGACTTGTAATGTCTAGTGTCTGCTACTAAAAATCCTAGAAAGTTCCCGATCATCAACAATTTTAATTCGTTTTTGGCGAGATCATACTTGAAAACTCAAAGGCCACGGGAATACGTGTGACAGTACACAGCAATGAAAGACTAAGCACACAAATCACCGAGCCATCGAACTCATTAATTGATGAGCTCAGATTATAATATTAAAATATAATATTTACTCTATGAACTGTCTTAGAATAAAATCATAATATACAGGGTTAAGTACTTCAAAGCCATAACAAGTTCATGCAGTTTACATGCGTTACTTGTAGGTGTACATCTGTGCCACGGGAGCGGTTCTATTGGCATTTAATGCAGCAGTCATATACAGGCGCTGGCGCGGGTCTGGCCAGATGACGCGGATGGTGGCCGAGCTTCTAGGAGCAGTTGGAGTACCAGTTCGGTGCCAGGTGTACACTAAAATATCTCTTGGGATAGCAGCAGCTATTTTATTAATGATAGATGTTTTCATCACTGGTTTGTGTCTCGCAAATTAGTTTTTGATAAGTTTTCTATATCAATTTACAAATGTATGTATTTGGGAGACGCTTGTAATGTCTCTTTATGGTATGTTAACTAAATTACTTTTTTGTTACGACATATTACTATGTCAAAGAGAGGAAAAATGATGTCGCAAACACAAAGCTAGCATGAAATGCAGGTTGAAAGTGTTAAAGTGATTTTTAATGGTTTTTCGCGAGTTTTTTTAAGTCGAATATTATCTCGAGGATAGATAGCGCTACATTCCTTCGTTGGAAAGTCGTGATTCAGAATGGTGCATATCCAATCCTCTCGTCATCGAGGTCTGCCGTGAAACACACCAAATTCGTAACGAGCCATGATTTACGATCGACACGAACGTGAAAGCGAAACATTGATATCACGGTCTCATACCAAAATGGAACATTCTATGATACCTACGTGTTGAGGAAATGATCACAAAACTATTTCTAACATTTCCACACACATTGTATACAGAAACATGTTTAATATTATTAACAATTAATATAAACACTTAAAAAATATACTGGAGACAAGACATTTGATGGCTTTGAAAGGTTGTATTCGAAATTGTGTTTTCAGTGTCGAAAATAAGAGTTTATAATATCAATTTCCAGTTACTATCACCGAACATTTATAATATTATCAGAAAATAAAGTAAAACGTCAATGCAATGTAGACAAAAATTACGCTTAATAACTGGTATGTTTTATAAATATCTTAGGTGTCTATAATTGAAATTAAATCAATACAATGGATTTTCTTTAAAACTTTGCCTTATTTCGGTAATGAATATTTGGCTATGATAATTAAATCTGCAACTATATTTGCATTCTAGTTGCAATAATTTGCAACCAAAATAAGCTGTTATTTTAAAAACAACCATCTCTTTCTTTTGGTAAAATATAAAAATTTTAAAAAATAAATCAAACAGATTTTAAATAGACAGTTTCTTATACAGTCTTATTTTACTTCGCTTACAATTAATTATGTAGTTGTAATAAACAATAAAACTAAATATGCTACAGAACCAATAAGAGCAGATTTATTTTGAATTTTAGTTCGCTTTTCTCCACAAAGAGACACAAGAAATGGATAAATATTTTATTAGAAATCAGTAAAGAATTACTCATATATACATTATCGGGTCAAATACCACAAGTGGGTATTAATAAACTATGCATTATCATAAAAAGGAACTCTTTACGGCGTAGATATATAGATTGTTTATTTTTGCATATACGGTTGTGAAAATTGCC
Source organism: Calamotropha paludella (assembly GCA_927399485.1). Lineage (NCBI taxonomy): Eukaryota > Metazoa > Arthropoda > Insecta > Lepidoptera > Crambidae > Calamotropha > Calamotropha paludella. The sequence goes on along the minus strand of OV656803.1, from coordinate 21,143,391 downwards.
ACTCGGCCATCAATTCGGTCAAATTGTGTACAAAATGCGCAAGCTATTTGTGAAAAAAAACGTGACGTAAATAACGACGACTCTATCTAAGTTCATGAGACTTAAGAGTGCATAGTATTATAATGGCGTAATAGTATTTTGTTTGCAATATGGTTGAACATCAAATTCCGTCGTAATATATCGTTTTGTGGGTATAATATATTAGAACACCATTTACCGTCCATTTGATTTGAAACATGATTTCAAAATAAATATACAAATAATTACTCGTATATATAGTTTGCAACTATCGGTAACTGGTTGAAGCCCAAGCAAAGAATGTACCTAATGGATATAAAGTGCGTAAGAGCAATCGACAATATAGACATGTCAAAAATCCGTAGCCATTTTTAATTTTTTATCGTTTTTATACTAAAAACTGGATTGTGTTCTGTAGGTTTTCCTGCAGTGATAATTTGACATCGAAACCAACATTTGTGGTTGATTTGTAAGAAATGAATTTGATTTTAGTCCAATAAACAACACAGCACATAGATTAGGTTACTGTTATAATCATAGGATCTTAAGTATTATCATTCATGTAATCAATTGTTAATAGTATCACTAGACTCCATACTAGGATTGGCTGTGTCGTTGTGTGAAAAAAATATGTGAAATAAAATTTATAAAATTTATTTAAATGCACTTTAAATGAGGTCTTTCAATTCATCTTACAATTTATTAACAAACTTTTAGAACTTCTTTTAACTGACAAGAAACAATGGGCACCAGAAAATCATCAGCGTTAAAAAGTAACCATATTTACAAAACTATGCACCGTAATAAAACAATAATCTATATATATAGACATTTATATATATAAACATTCCCAGCAACAGAATTCAACCGCGATAAACTCCGAATAATATAACAACAACAACAACAAACTAAAGATAAATTGAGGACTATGTTTAACTAGCATAAATCTAGATAATTAACCACGAGTTGTGACCACCTGTTTGAGAACGCGAGTCACGTCGAGTACTTTAAATCTCGCACGCCAGCGGTCAGCGGTCAGGTGCGGTCAGCATTCTAACTTTCCACGGAATTTGTTAAAAGTGAATGGGGCTCATTGTTTCCTTGGCCGTTTCGGAATGTTTTATGATACCTCATTTGAAAATGCAATAATAAGAAATTATTTGTTTGACCAACTTTCAAAAGAACAGTCATTTTATGCGAATAAATGATTGTTCCGGTTTGTCAGTCATTCGCGTGGTAGCAGTCATAATATGTAAATCAATAAAATGGTCATTATAACATCGCCTATTTCAAAAGTAAGCTACGTATTAAAAATTGACGTTTCAGCAGCGGTTATATTTTTAGGGAATTATATCTTACCTTAATAAGAGATTGAGGAGGATGGGTGCTGACAGCTATGATACAGTTTTCACTAGTACAGCTGTCAACGTAAAATATGTATGTGTCATCCTCTCGATTATTAACTAAATAAATTAAAAATTAAAATAAATAAAATAATAATGTATTTGACTTTTCAATATGCAATTGCATTGCGAATACAAAAGACAAAGATATGTACGAACATATAAAAATAATTAAACCAATTATTTTTGTTATTTTATTTTGTAAGTTTATGGAGGTTACTTAACGAATAATTAATAAGTATGTTTATATTTTTTTATACTGCAATAAAGAAACATAACGTTTTGAATGTTATTATTTTTTTCTATTACAAATAATAATTTATACACTTATTGGACACATATATCGACTCTATATTGTCAACACTAGAGCGCACAGCGCAGAGTCACATGTATTGTATGTATGGATATGGTTCGATAGAATTTATCGTTTCATAAATCAAAAAGAAAAAAGAACTCTTATAAAAATTATGTTGCTGATCTTCTCTCTTTTAGCTTCTCTTTTAAGCAAACTTTTTAGTCACGGTAGTTCAACTCTTTAAAGATTGAATACGTCGTTGAACTGACATGGTCATTGCGGTAGGGTGTCCAGCAGAGTGAAAAGGCAAAGTGTTGTAAAAGGTGACTAATGATATAGTAGCATACACCTCCGGTACACCCCTAACTGGGCACTTTAGACTTTACTTTCTAAAGACATATAGCAATAGCAACCCGCCTCTCAAACTTGGTGTGATAACAGCAAAACCCTCAATTTATTGGTTGAGGCTTCCGTCCAGACGAAAATAAAGATATACCACTATAACAATTGAACTAATAGTGAAAACAAAGGGATCTGTCTACTTGTGTATCAATCAATGTTTATCACAAGTTCCTTGTTATAAGTTGTTTAAAATCTTAGATTCAACACCTTCTTGCGCTCAATGAACATCTACTTTAAATCGAGGCGAATCCGTCAATTTTATTAACGTTACTTTCGAAATTCCATAAGAAGATGTTAATTCTCCAGAATTACTACCGATAAAGTTGTATAACTACTTGAGTTTTATTTCAAGCGTGTAAGGTGCAAGTTCGTTGCTATAGAAACGTACGGTTCTTGGAGGGAACGATAGATTATCGTCAGAGAAACAATATAGTTGTAATGACAGCATTTAGCCGCCAACCGACAGAACGGCCATTACTGAACTTAAGAAAGCGTGGTGACCTCAGCTAAAGAACAAGACAAGACAGGTAAAAACGAATCATTTTATGGTAAGAAAAAAGTTGTAAGCTAAGAAATGTCGCAGTTTAGAATCAAAAATTCGATCTTAATGTATATAAAAAAAACATGGCTGGGAAAGCCACGTTTCACAACATTCAGCACGTAAAATCCGCACTTTAGTAACAGTATTACTTTTTCTGACATAGGCACTACTCTGTTCTGCGGTTGCATTGGTTGACGTCTCACTGCTGATGCACATTTCTTACTATGGATGAAAACACTGGCAGGCGAAGGGGAAAAATTCACAACGTGGGCCTAGTCCGGATCGGAAGATAATAGAAACTGAACGCAACACAACAACAACGACGGGACCAAAAGCACATGTATTTCATACTTTTAAATATAAAGTCAAAAGAGTACTCTTTCGAAATGTTTAAAATAAAAAAAATAAGTAAATATATTTTTCTTTTATCATGAAACCTTAAATAGCTTTAATTTAGAAAAATAAAAATAATCTGCAGTTCTGTGGTGTAGCGACTTGTCTACCGGTTTATCACTAAGTGTTCTCAGATTCGATGACCAGGAGGGGTGCATATTTTTACTTCGTTTTGTTTGGCGGAAAGCCTTGCTTTAAATCCACCTGGCTAGCTAACACCATTTTACCTAAGTCTGTCACCATAACAACGATTGTATTATAACAGGCAGTTATAGGTGTGGTAGCCAGTTCCTTCGTGGTTAAGGATCCCAGATGAAGCGCGTTGCCGTTCTGCAGCTTTGTCCCCAATTAGCATCTGGTGAGATAATGGCCAAGCATCCTCCCGTTATGAATACGATAAAGCTATACTGGTTTATTATATCTTCTCAGTTTAAGGCTTTTGAGAGTTCACGATATATGCTTAACTGGACTCAAGATTGTCACATAGCTGTACGAACTACTTCATATCACTGAAACTTCATCATCAACTGATTCTTTTAATAAGTTTTTGACTTCAATTTTCAATAAGTGCAAAACAGTATGTATAACTTCCAATGTCATTAATGTATAACCAATGTATTAATGTATAACCAATGTATTAATGTATAACCAATGTATTAATGTATAACTAATGTTTCACTACTAATGTTAATATACCAATTATTTAATACTCAAATTATAACGTAAGGGTAATAATTGGCTGTTAAAATTACTTCACTATCAATATTATTTATTTACCCTAAATTACCTACTAGGTAATTGAGTGTAAAGAAAATCATTCTAAAAAAACTTAATCGTTCGATACATAATACTGGTTTCATAACTTAGTGTTTTTCTAACTAGTAGACCAGTAATTAGTAGTTTTAGTAACTAGTAGTACTAGATAAGAACTAGTTGGTTTCAAGTTTTAGCCACTCAACACGATATTCGATGGCAAATGATAAAAAAAGCAATTTGTATGTAATATTTTTACTTGGAAATAATATGGTCTTTGTTCTTTTTAATCTAATTTCGCTATATCTTTGGAAGTCGGTAGCTCTCGTATAAGACGTGGTGGGCAGTGCCTACCATATTTATTTCCGAGCCTAAATGCTAGCCCACTTAGGCTGACCATTAATCGTAATATTATAAAAGAGAGGTTTAAAATACGCACAGTATTTCTACTCTAACGACGATGTTCCTGAAAAATTCAAGTTCAAGGTATATATATTTTAATACTACTATCTAAAACTCCTAGTGTTTTTTTGCTCTTGAAAATCAGAAATATTTGACAAATTATTAAACTTTTTGCCTCCGGAGCACGTGCCGTTCGATTTACATTCGACTGTGAGTCGACTATATCAATCTATACAGTTGGAAGTTTCTTATCTTAAATCATTGTAATATAATTTTGAAGGAGCACCTAGACAGGACCAGATTTGAAGGTCTGGAGGCCCTCGAGCAACGGAGGCCCCTAACTAGGTCGATGCAGTCGCTAAGCATAAAGCTTTGCCAGCACCATATATTGGAGCGGAGCGTAATTCTAAAAGAAATTTAATAATGTTTAGTAAATTTCAGATTTCCATAAGCTTTTTTTTCAATGGGAAATCACATAGAGCTAAAGTTATTTTGTCACAACTTTTTTATATTTGCGAATTTCAAAATTATGTCACAATCTGGTCCTAAATGTGTTGATTCGATTCCACACAAAAATTATTAAAATCGGTTAAGAACTTAGGAAGTTATGGCGTAACAGACATTGCGTCATTGAAGCTGATCCATGAGAATTATTCTCCAATTATATTCAAATTAAAATTTAAAATCAAAGTCGTTTGTTGCGAAGATGGGTTATACAGTTGTTATAAAAATGATAAAAACTTCTATATTCTACTATTTAAATATTTAAAAAAAATCTCCTTGACAAAAAAGTGATAGTTTCTTGTCCGTCGAAATTTGTTTTGTTTTTCTATTGTGGGGGCCCCTCTTGTGAAGGCTCTTCTCTTGTGGAGGCCCCAAGGCAGTAGCCTGCCCTCCCTCAAATAGTTAGTAAAGTAGGCGTGAGTATTTATAAAAAAAAAAATCAGTAGGTCAATTCACCGCGTCACTGATTGAAAGCGATGATTCAGCGGATTTGCCTGTTTTTGTGATACTAAAATTGACTCATTGTTACTTACTTGTGCATATAAAAATATCTACATATGTGTTATTTAAAAGCGACCTCTAAATATGAAAATAAAATCGATTATGGCATACTGAACTACAATGTGGTGTCAAAAAATATTGAAACGAAATAATGAAAGTAAGACAGCTATACACACCTATATCGACATCTCACACAATCAACAGGCCCATTCGTGGTAAGTGCCTCTTAAAGTTATCACTGTCAATGTCAACAAAGTATTTTAAATTGTCCGAGTCTTACAAGGGTGCTAATGCGCAACTTTAAAAAAAGTTCAAAGCTTTCTCTGGCCGTTCAAGGCATTACTAACGATTAATTTTAATGGAAACCTTTCCGGGACAGCTTTTAAAATTCTCAGAGTGACCTTAAAAACTCTCAAGTACGGTAAAATCAGTAAGATATTTTGTTAAAGCTGTTCTTTCTTATTATTAGTATACTGAAAAATATTATTACCTCTCAGAAAATAGGTTTTTTAAATAGAAGAAGAAATATGTAATTAAAAAATTTCATTCTTTAATTTAAAAAGAAAGCAAGGGATTCCCAGTCAAATTATTTAGATTACAATAATAACTCGGTTATTAAATAAATTTTTACCTAGGGATTATATTGAAAATTGATAAATTTGGTTTTCAGTTCAGTAAGAAATAGATTTTCCGAGAGCGTTAACGCCGCATCACATTTCATACAAACATTCAAATCTAAATACCTTAATGAATATATCGCACATACGGTGCTATAACGTCACTTATGCAAATGGTGTAATATTTCAGGGGGAGCAATTAAAAAATTGAACATCCTTACAACATATAGTTTTTCTCGGCTAAACAAATAAAATAGTTAAGCTACAACTTTGAACTTCATTTAAGAGTAAAAGCAAGCAAAGTAAAGAGGTAGAGTAGAGGTAGGAGTATTTTCTCATACTCAGTTCAGTTCTGTTTGAAATTACATAAGTGACGTTATAGCACCGTATGTGCGATATGTCCTACTCTGTTTTATAGATTAACAAACAAACACTTACACAAACTATAAGAAAAAATATGTAAATCGTATTTTATTTCAATAGGTTTTTGATGAGTATATTATAGGTAAGTCGTTTTTATTGTATTTATCAAGAAAATTTAAATATTGAGGCAAACTGGAAGGTCACTATTCCTTTTAAAAACGGTCACGAAAGGCTCTGAACTATTGATTTTATTAACGGGATTTCAAAGACATCGATGACACCAACGAGACATCGCCTAGCGGGCGTTGTCGCACCGTTAGACGTCCACCGCTCAGTTGGTGAGTAGTTAATAGGGTCAGTGACGACAGGTGCGCCAATGTAATGCGTGGTATGCGGCAGATCCGCGATGACGTGTGCGATGAGTATTAACCGCCGGTTCCTATATTCAACTGATAGTTATGGTATAGAAGTTACTATCCGTTTTTCTATTACCAACTACGAGTCGTAAATACCGTTTCACAATTGACTTTCTATGCCTGCTGTCAACGAGCGTCCGTAGATCGTTCAAATACCGAACCCTCACAGATGTGCGTTTAGTTATACGCAAAATTTTATTTCAAAATTGCACAAATTTTAAAACATAATAAATTAGATTCACATTATTTAGATTTATTGTGTTAATAATTACAATGATAAAAATATTATTATAATGTTACAATCCGCGTGTTATTTAACCTTTTTCTCACCAAACAGACGTTTGTTTGTGGTTTTATTAGATTGACATCCATCATTTTTTCCAAAATAAAAACTCAGGTTCTTCATCTATAACTGTTATTCTCTAATAATTATTACAAATTTTATAGTGGAAAGTATAATACCGTTTCCAATAGTGTTGTACTTACATCTTTTGCAAAAAAGAAATTACGCCGGTGAGTATCAGATATTACCTATTTGATCTACTCGTATATCTAACAAACTTTACCAACGTGTCTACCGCTTAAAATATTGCAATAATTTTGAATTGGCAAATCTTCATTCAGGTATATTTCTGTTACAGAAAACAAAGAAGGCTATATCAAAGAAGCAAGGACGACGTTGCCCTGCATTTGGATCTCAAACAAAACAACCCATTGATTACAACAAAATTGATCCACATTGCAACAAAAAACTAGTACCATATTAGTGTGAGCTTTTTACAGTTATTGTAAAATAAAACAGTTAAAAAAGTAATTGATTTTTTTATTTTTCTACTTTTTAATTCGTTTTTGATGCAGGCGGTTTTTTCTCCTACTCTTGATATACAAGGCACAAACTGCGACAAACAAACTGGATCTAGGTGGGTCCGTAGGTAGGTGTAAACTGAAAAAAAATATATATTTGTTTTTACCAAATGATCCCACTGGTCCCGTCCAGACTATCCCCCGGAGTGACATAATGCTTCCCAGAGTACACGTTTAAAGGCAACGGATGGGACGAATGGTCATCCCTGACATGACAACGAGAATATTTCCCCTCGAGCACCTGTAGACTAGAAGTAAAAGGCCTCATGAGGATAGGACTCAGGATAGTACATGTATGCTCGTACATATTTGGATTATGATTCATTATTCAATGATTACAAGTATAAGCAATACTCATTCATTAAAATATTCTGAGATCAATCCCACAAAGTCTGCTACTGATATGAGCATTGTTCTTAAAGCATAAAACCTTAATGTCAATAATAGCGGATGTAGTGGATATACCCCATGATTCCTGCAAGTTCATCAATAAATTCATGATCATAGGGTTTTCGCAGTTATGTTATGAAGGTTATGTCTTAAGTTTAGATATATTGAGACTATACAAGGGCCTCAAATACTAACCTAGCTCCTGTTACTCCTAAGTGTGAACAAATTTAAAGTAGTTACTGTTCAACAGATTCTTTATCGAGTCAAAATATCACTTGAAATTTGTACGAATCCGGTGTCGCTATATGATTCGCTCTTTCTTTAGACACTTTATCTTCTCCTAAATCTGTTTCACTGTTTTCCTATATAATATCAAACACTTCTGTATCACTATCTCAACTCGTCCTTTCTTCATATTTCTTGCAGGCAGAGCGTAAACAGTGAAATATACATTTTAACCGACTGAAATTGGCAGGTAACCGAGTGACATTACGAATAGTAATATTGACAGTCTACTGACGGTTAAAATATTTATAGGAACGGCATAAACTGTCATCTCCGTACAATCTGCTAACCACCTCTTACTAGTAGCCCTCCCATCCGTTAGTAGCAAGCCAACGGTAAGTTGCGCTACGAGACGTTTTTTATAGGAACGGTTTTAGCTTACGCTTCGTATAATATACTACTATGCGTAACAAGAACGGACAGTTTTTTGAATATAGAAACCGGCGGTAAGAGGTACGACCGTTCCGTGTTTCGCAATGATTTTCGAATTATAAAGGACAACAAAACGGCAAGTTATGTTACCAAGGCACGTCACAAAGTAGTAAATGACATCTCATAATCTTAATGGGGTTATTTTGTCGTTTCATTTGAAAAAGTTGGATTCGGGGGATATGTTTATTGATTTAATTTTTATTAAGTTTTACGTTTCTAAATATTGTACTTAAGGAAAGGTTCAATTTAATTTCTGAGTGCTGTATAAAGTCCTATTCCACACAGCCGGATAACTTGAACTCGCCTGATCCATTAATTCCGAATATAGACTTGGTATATTGTTTTCATCTAGTGTCTTCAAGTATTTATTCACTAACCAGTTTCGTAATCGGTTTGATTTAGCTGTTGTATCTCTTTAAGTCACCAATGGGTCATCGAAGGCACGGTGCAAACGTGAAAAAGGTTTTATGCAATAATGCGAACTAAATACGCGTCTTTAAATTAATTATGCTACTAAAGCTATTTAGATAGCTTTGCGTTTTCACTTCAATCCTTAGAAGGCCAAGCCAGATTCGCTGGCAATGAGTACGAAGGTCAAGTTCACGAGGTCACTGGAACCGGTTGTCAGGGAAACCAGCGGATCTTAACTTGTAGAAATACCGTATAATATACCACCTCGTTGAATATATTTAGCATAAAAATGTCTGACCTCTTCCTATAAAGAAGGAAAAAGAAAACAATCGTTCATGGAATTTGCTTAACGTTCAAACAAGTTTGGAAATATATCTTTTATTAGGCATTTGATTGACAACAGTTAAATTCTAAACGACACAAATATTAAAAAAGTTATAATTTTATATAAAATAAACTTCAAAAAAACTAACGTTTTTTGTCGTTTATAACAAAAAGCGTTTGTTTTTTTTTAATTATTCAAATATAATAGTAATAATATGTCAGTATAAATAGACTTTAACAAAAAGTGAAATCTGCAGTAGTAAGACTGCCGTCAATGTCAAATCAATCAAAATTTATGGCATTAAATGTACAGAAATAAGAAATATATATATATTCACAAAACTTATACATCCAGGAAGGCGAGCTTTCTTTGATTTATATTCAATTCAATCAATTAAAAAAATGTCATCTATAATTAAAAACTTGTCGAATTAAACTTAAGGAAGGATCAACTGATCAGATGTTATACTATTTTGGAACGAATCACCAATTTTATTACTTGGTCGGTTCAAGTAGAAGTCTTCTAGGGCTCTCGTTACAAAATGATACTACACACTTTCTTTTTTCTTTTTTTATACTTACGTGTAAAGAGTATAGTGTTCCATTCACGGATTATGACTGTGAGAAAATAGCGTGCCTATAGAAATGGATAACCAATTCGTGCGTCAAAAGTGAAAAGCTCTTAGATTTGTTGTGTAACCTTATTAATTTAGGATATAATATACTACTTTTTGATAAATTATATAGATCAGAAAAAAAAGTTTTCGGTTAATAAAACGTTATAACAAATTAGGGTCATATTATATTTTACAACAGAATTAGAGTTTGAAGCAACGCAAAACTGTAAATATATAAATTTTCCGAATACTTGTAAAAGTGTTGCTGCTATGATGTGATTCAGTGCGTAGTTTGTAAAATAGTTTCTTAAACAAAACTTTCTAGCTAGACTATCTAGGAATCTAGCCTAGAGGTTACGACATTTGACCTAATAAGTCAGGAAGGAGAGTGTTTGAATCTCATTTGAGGAGAATTTATTAAAAACAATTCTAATTCCAAACTGGTAAATTGGATATACTACTTATTTTTTTGTTATTAATTCATTTGAAAGAAATTATTTAAATTCAGAAAAATATTTATTTTCTAGTATTTTTAAATAACTATTTTATTGCCATATCTGTAATCAAATTGACTAATAATCTCTGTTCTTCCCACTTCATGGCTATGGATAAAAGGGTAGACTATTTAAACTGATAACATGACTTGACTTACCAAAATGCTAATAAGGGAATGTACCTATCGATCGAGCTTTATTTTCATACCTTTTGAAAGTTATCAAAGCGCGCGTTTGACGCGGTTTGAATTAAATCAGGTTAGAATAATTCACTGGCTCTACGTTTTTTGCATTTGTAGACCTATAACAATCAAAAAGTACTATAACAGCTATTTGATACGAATCAGCGCTGGCTGCACTAGCGGACACGCTTGCGAGGATCGCTCTTACTCCGTGAGGCCGAGGGAATCCTAAGCAATTCCGACCACCCTGAAAACTAAATAAGGCTATGGCGAGAACAACATAATATTCTTAATTCTCAACAAGTAAAGATTAGGAAACTCATTTCGAACAGTTTCTGCTATATAAGTTTACTAGCTTTCCGCCCGCGGCTTCGCCCGCGGGCGGAAAGCGTAAGCTATCATTCCACTTCTTACGTATTTTAAAAAACACATCGTTACCATGTTTTAAAAGCACCCAGCGCCATCTATCGCATACCTCAAGAACTAAATAGCGTAAGCTATCATTCCACTTCTTATGTATTTTAAAAAACACCCAACGCGGTATGCGTTGAACTTTTTTCAAGAACTAAATAACGTAACTAATACTTATACCAATTAGTAATTCGTTGACTTTAGTTATTTCCGGATAAGTAGATGTAAAAAAAACAATTTAGACGATAAAACAAATTGTACGTCATCCCTCGAGAATACCTCATTTCCGGGGATTCATTATCGTATCATTTAGCTTCTAAATTTACATGTTTATATTTTTTATTTACTAGTATTAAACGACACACAGCGCCATCTACAATCCATCCATCAAGCAAACAATATTTTTGTTTTTCCTCGGGAATATCAATTTTTTCCGGGATAAAAAGTACCCTATTATTTATTCCGCACTTTTATCTTTACGTCTGCAAAATTTCAAAGCAATCGGTTCAGTAGTTACGGCGTGAAAGCGGAACAAACAAACAAACAAACAAACAAACAAACTCACTTTCCGATTTATAATATTAGTAAGGATATAAGTTTCACGATGTAGTGGCATTATCACCTCTCGACCTATTCTGAAGTTAGATAAGATAATAGAATTCGACGCGATTTCTCAATAAGAGATCAGGAAACTATAATTTCAGGAGATATGAAGGTTGGAGCGTTTCAACTGCTTTACTGAGTCCTACGATTGATCAAATAATATCTCAAACAGAAAACCTCTACTTAACGTACAAAATTATACCTTATAAATGTTTCATAGAGGCCTTTAAACTGACTAAAGTTAAAAAACTACAAAAATGTTGTCTTATTCTTACACCCGTAACCGTAATTACCAGTAGATACACTAAGGAGAGAACGTACGATGATTTCGAAAGTGAGTTCAAGTTCAAAAATTCTTATCTTAGTAGTCGCGGATTGTATAACATGGTATAATTTTTATGAAACATCAATTCTGTAGCTGCATTTATTGACCCTAATCCAATAGAGGAAAAAAAGTAATAGCCAAGTACTAGAAGTTAAGATGCAAAATTGAGTTTTATCATTAGATATGTAAAAGACGCATTTTATTTATATTTTTGTTTTTAAAGCTTTAAATTGGCTAAAAATTCAGCTTATAAAAAGAAGCTATTTTTAAAAGACATATTGAAAACTATTCACAACTTCAGTGTGTCAACTGACAATAAAACTTTATATTTATTTAATAACTATATATTTATCATTTTACTTTATACAGGCTTTTTACAGGCTTTTTTACAGGCTTTTTACAGGCTTTCTGTACTTTGTACAGAAAGCTACATTGTAATGTTCTGATAATGCAAATATATATCGAATCCAAAAAGTTTTCATCTCCATGGTTCACCGCAGGTGGCTAAACTTGGTTAAATTTCATATGGAACTATATACGTTACTATTACAAAATCACAAATGGCTACTAATTAATGTAGGCGCGAATTAGTCCACTTTCTCTGTCCGACGAATGCGTACTGTAGGCTGTAACTTTTACTTCTCGGCAGCAGTAAGGCTGAGCGTATACTGAGCTGCAAGTAGCTTAGCGCACTTCAAGCAACAGTAGATAACAGAAATGTCTGGACCAGTATTGCATAAAGTCTACGAACACTGTTTTTTCAGCTCTGGAATAGGAAAGTGATATTGGAGACTACCGAATAATGAGGTTTTTATGTAGTCAGGAGAAAAAGTCCATCATTAGGTTATAAAATGCAAGTTTCGACGCAATTTATATCATAATCTTTATGTTTCAGAACAATCACCCAAGTTTTTAAGTACAATTTTCTGGATATTTTTTGTTGTGCCATGTTGGTACTACTGGTACGTGCTTAACTTTTGTCTCAGTATAAAGCTCACACACCTGGAATACACAAACTGATTATCTCATTCATGACATTCTTATTCACTCGTTAATTAACCTTCAGCAATTTTAAGGTAAGATTTATGTAATAGAGTATTTGAAAAGTTTCATCGAGATCACCTTAGACCACAAAATGACATAAGAGACAAGGTTTTAATGTCCTTTCCGATGTGCCAATTATCCTTTCCCATAAATTATAAACTTTGGTTGCTAAGTATATGCTTAGCCTAAAATTTTTAACTATTCACGAGTGTTTCTTGAAATTCCTTTAGACATGGTGCTAAGGTATTCGTTTTGCCAGATAATTTTATTAAGTACAAACAAAAAGTATTAAAAAAAGAATAAAGTCGAAAACAGAAAAGCTGATGGAACGAAAGTGTACGCATAGCCTAATTGATGAAACGTATTAGAGTTCGTTGACATTCACATGTAGCCAAATATAAAAAATTAACTGTAAGCCTTCATTAGGTAGGATAGATAAAATTCAATTTTCAATTGCTATTCTGACAAACTATTCTCTCTTTTTCCTTTTAGAATTTTCCTATTTTACTCATTCTTTATGAAAACAATGATTTAACATTTGACATAATTTTTTAAATCTCATGAAAATGTTTCGAATAGAAATTTCAAATTTTGCAGTAGGAACAATGTGGTTCACTTACATTAAAAAGGTACGATAAGGTAACTGATAAGACAAAAAATAAAGTAGATACAAGGTTTAAATTAACAAGCTACGTTGTCAAAAAGCTGTTGGATCAAATCCTTACTGAGATTGAATTTTTCTACACAAATATTGATGGTGAAACACACTATTATTAAATATCAAACCTTTTTGAATTGTGGTTGTTTAAATGCTAAACAAAAATGGAATACTTAAATGATAGCTTTAATGAATTCTACTAGATATATATGAAAAAATATCAAATTTGAATTCCATTAAATAGTTTTGTCGGCTTTGTATACCTAGGACTTTATACGTCTTTGTCCAAGCTCAGATTCGTGAGGGAACTCAAATATTTGCAACTAGCCGGATTCTGATTTAAGACTAAAAATTGCACCGGTAGGATCATTAACTATTAAATCAACCCAGCTTTCAACTAATGTGACTATACGATGCTTATGAGATGGTGGTGCAAATTATAATTCATAAACTTATAATGGCTTACCAATTTATCATCAGCTTAAATTAGATCTAGTAGTTATCTACCTATCTCTACCTATATAATTATGATAGTACATTTTTATAGCCTAAAATGTGATCATAGAAGCTAACAGTGTTTCATTTAGGTACGTAACCGTAATGTAATTGCGTATTATATTAAGAGAGACAATAAAAAAAAAATAACTGAGATGCGCATACACTGTTTGTAACCACATTTTTCATCATCCTATGTTATTGTTATTTTATGTGTAAAATCTGTTACAGAAATGAATTTGTTGAGTAACGAAAGCGTAGTTTTGCCCATTACAAGTGGCAGTTAATAGCGAAATGTACAAACTCGCAGTTATTTATATAAAAGTATTATTACTGTCGGTAAGACTTTCACGGACCATGACATTGGCTTTTGCTGTGTATACTTATACTGTAACTGGGAAAGTTTGAGTATAGTGAGGTCGAACTATCGATGAGTTGCGAAAATTTAGTCTCAACCGCTTTTTACATTTATTAGGTCATATATAATAATGATGGTATTAGCTTAAGTGATGTTAGTTTAAAGAAATTAAATTAAAGCCTTTGAGAAATTCAAGATCAAAAATAGGGGAAGTATGAAATATCGTAGTGAAATCTTTTGGTTATGATGTGTGTCTATTGAAGAATTATATATCAGTAATTTTTATCTATGACATTTTAAAAATTACAAAATTTTTTGCCAAATTAATAGTAATTCCGTTGAACTTGAACTCAACAAAATACTCTTTTTTTAAAGAATACAGTGCCTTAAATTAGTATTTTTCAGATAAGATTTGGTTTTTACTTCTTTTTTTTTAAAAAAAGAACAGGGAGTATACTCTTTTTATATAAACACAATAGTTAACTCAAACAAAATATTACTTTAATTAATTAAATTTCCGCCTTTTAATTGTAACTAGCTAATCCGGCCACGCGTTGCGGGTATAACCCGGCCACGCGTTGCTATGGTAACAAATACACACACAAAGTATTGTCATAATATAATTAGGATCTGTAACATTGCCAATAACATAGCTTTATTTGGAATAACAAAACTTAAATAATTTGGTCCTTCAAAGCTCTTTTGAAAACTTATGTTAATTTGTAAAAATATAGGACGAGCCTTTTTCATATTATCAGCGCTATGTTTCACATTTAACCGACTCCAATGCTATCGCAACTTCCCTTAGAAATCGACGGCATGTTGAAACGATGGTTCCACTGATAATTTTAATTGTGTTGGCACACTGGCATTGCCGAGGTTGTGAGGAAGGATGCGGTTGGCCTTCTTCTATACTATTACTAAGAAAAGGCATTTATTCGGTATAGGTATATGCTCCACAAAATCATGGTGCACCAATAAAACCGACGCTACACACAAAGTTTTTTTTTCTACCACCTTGTTGGCTGACCTTTTTTTGTTGCATAAATTAAAAAAAACCTCTCTTGTCTATGCCTACATATCATTGTTTTTAGCTATACCCAAATTAAGACAACATATACCATCAATCTATAAACTTCATGTTAAAAAGAATTAAATAAATAATTTAGTTATTATAAAAGTATGCATTCCCTCCATGATTGTAAAGACGATCCATAGCATCCATTAACATGTGATGCCATAGGTACTAAAACGCATTCCTTTCGGCAGTAATAATGCCTTTACAGAGTTAGGGTCGTTATCTTGGGGTTTGTGTTTTCCCTTTTTGTTTCACAATGAACAGATTTTCCATATAACTATGATACAGTACCCGTTGCAATTGATTAATACGATTTTATCGAAATTGGCATTGTATGAAAAAAGTCTAAGTAAATCTATCAAAATTTTTGTCCATTATAACTTATTTCTTGATTACATCATCTTTATCTTTTTCAAAGTGGTGTAGGGAAATAATACCTACTTCCATGTGACACAATCAAATAATTAAATTATTTCAATTATTTGATTAAGGTTTATCATATTTTAGGGGGACTTCGATTGCCAGCATCAGCAACATCAACTAACGAGGTTTTATATATTGAGTCTAAGTAATAGCGGTACTGTAGTCACTCTTAAAACATGGACTTTAGATAATTGGTTCTTACAACTGTATTTATTGAAAAAAAAAATGTTTGATACCAAAACACGTAATTTCTCATGATGACAGTAAGCAGTGTTGGATATAAAAAGCTTTAGTAGTTACCTTGTTATCACGATAATATATGCGACGTTACGTTAAATCACCATTGGTTTTTAAATAGGGAGTGTTGACAGCCCTACTCCATGGTAGCAGTTTTTATATGGATTCTCGTAAGATAAATGCGATTGTCTGCCCGACACGACTAAACCATGTTGGAATTTGAACTTTTGGTTCATCTTTGTGTTGTAACTTTAGAACTTAAGTTTTTACCTGCCCTTTAGGTGGTCAGTCAGGTAGTATAATTGCTTATGTAGCTTTAAATTTGGAAATATTATTATTTAATAGCCGGGACAGGAAAAACCTTCTATTAAATATTTGAATATGAGTTTTTTTTTTATTTTAACCCTAGAAATGAACAAAAAAAATAAAGTCGAATAGGCCATAAATCATAACTCGGGCCTTACAATTGCTGATGCACCCGGGTTAGTCACGAATTAGTTGATGTAATATATTCTTGACCTAACATCGTCCCATATTTAGCCACAAATAACTCACCGAAAGCGCTTACCGCCAAGCCATGGATCTACTCTCTGTATACACAATCCGTAGATAAAAGATAACATAGTACTCTCAGCTGTGAAAGTAAGGGTCGTACAAAAACGAAAAAAAGACGTGATGAGCAAAAAGGCAGGCAAACTATTAACGATTATTTAGATAGTTTAGATAACACTAATTTTCAACTAGTAATTATGCATCCACACTAATTTGTGGTCTCTTTAACTAGTGGCGCAAGCAATTCAGAACGAATCAATAATAATAAACATTTACCTAGTTTTAACAGGAAAAATTATTAAGAGAAATCTATGCACAAAACTTTTTTCCTTCAAATAAATATGTAAAATCATTAACTACGTGGTTTTGTTTTTTAAATTTCTAAAAAACAAAGGAAAACCAAAATTGAAATACGCGCTTTAAAAGCGCTTGTAAAAAAGATACCTTATAATATGTACACCGGTGAAGTACAGGAAGTGGGAACATTGAGGGGACAGGGGAGAACGTTCTAGGCTGTCGCATCGTCCAAACAAGCATTAGACATCAATCAAAAAAAGTCGTTATTGATGTTCAAATAAAATTTAGTTTAGAGAGGATACTTAAATGTATATTATATACAAATTATAACCGTGATATGTTTAGTTGCCCACGACGAAGGGTTAAGTAATAAGTTTTTGGCGCATTAATTCTTACAAAAAATCATAGTTCTAGCGAAATTGTCTAAGCACGTTATTCCTAATACTTCTACAATAACCTTTTTTATATTCTAAAGATTATAGTTGTCTGACAATAATATTGTTATCATAATCGGAGAGTTGAGATATTCAATTATTATGTTACAAAATTTTAAAATTTAGAACTTATTTTCGTAGTAATAAGTTGTATCATATAAATATAAACTTACGCTCACGCTTTTACAGTCTTGTGCAGTCCGGTGTTTTACTTCAGAGGGAAATTGTAGGTACTTATAGTCCGTTTTTTTTAGCATTAGAAAGAACAAAATTTGGGTACTTTTTTGTACACATATAATGTAACAAGCAAAACGTAACATCGTGAAAAGCTTACACTAAAAATACCTTAAGAAGCAGAAGTTGCAAACTTGTGGAACGAAACGTTGGTCAGTTTGACACGACAAAATTAAAAAGTACATTCCGTTGTTGTAATTAAAAATGTAACGTACCATATTAGGTGATTTTTAAAATGGTCGCTTAACATGGCCGCCATTTGCAACAATAGCGGCAAATGTCAATGTCTGCATTTATCTGTTTTGACTATTTTCTTTGGTTAATTGTTGTTTCTTTTGTTTTTGTTAAAGTTTTTTGTTAAAAATTTTTGTTGTTATTTGTTATTTAATCTGTTCAACAAAGGACGAGCCTGAAGCCGGTCAAAGTGGACTCCAGCACAAGGTTAGCCACCACTGCTTCTTTGTTTACATAATTTCTAATGCTAAAAAAAATGGACTATATGTTACAACAAAGAGCTATGTGAATATAGTGAAATCAGGCCCCAGGCTTTTACATATTAATTGAGAGATTATGGTGCTTTTCTTATTTATAGTTTTACATAAATTGTGATATTAATCAATTAAGTCATAAAAGTTAGAGCTAAGTTACTCAAGCAAAGAAAATTAATATTATACAGGATTGATAAAATACGATTTTATGTAGATAGAGTTTTGTTTTAACTATGTGTAGTGAAAATTAAAACCGTACGTAGGTTATCATCAGACAATTGATCTCCACTGCTGGGTTAGTCTTTGCCTGGATGGAAACATCGTAAAGCTAATAGACTATATTGGGCCACGGGCCTAGTGCGGATTGCTTGCTTAATAAAAAAATTGCTTAACATTTGCAATTTTAGGCCGAACGCGGTAACCACTTATGTCATCGAGCGCCTCACCATCATGAAAGTACAGTTAACATGAAAAACTCGCACATAGTAAATGTATTAGGATATTTAACTTTTTTATTTTCAATACTATCCTATATGATAAATTTTAGATAAAGGTTCAGGTTTCAAGTTCCCTCTGAGAACAAGTTTTGAGACGAGTATTATTTTGCTATTAAAACTTAAGAAAGTATTTATAATGATAAATAATATAGTAAATGTGTTCAAATAATTTGTTTTACCAAGAAAATTATGAAAATATTGTTATTTAATTTTTCAATTGCCGACAATTTATAGGTATTAATATAATTCAAGAGTTTTTAAACAGAATGTTCTCATAAATTAGAACACTAGTAAAGAGTGTTATAAAAGTTATTTCTTCAAATATTTATAACGATTAGACAGTTTCTGAATAACTGAACGTAGTAATATGAGGCCGACTGTACCTAGTTTGATTGACGAACCTTAACATCTTTCCTAGACTAGATCATGTGTGCTGTTATGTACCACTTATAGTGGTCGTCTATAATTTGTCGTTGTTCTCACTACACTGTTAAGTGGTTGCGTGGATGACAACTGTTAGTTGCCCCACAAAATGCTGTAAGTAGCCTCTAAACACTTCACAGTTGGGAACCCACTTTTGAACTTCTTGTAGGTATGGCCAATTACATGAATAAGGTATTACGATTATAAAGTGGTAATATAAAAATGTAAATATCTACTCTCTGTTTGACAGTGAACTACGAAACGCATTTTGCGCACGTCTGATTTCTGCGTTCGGCGACGTAGTTTTTAAACCAGTGTGGTAACGTCGCAACTCCGGCTACACAAATTGTTAGAAATTTTACAAAGTTACAAGGATTTTTGTGGCAGGAAGGGTAAACATAAAATTGGAAATGAGCATTTAGAAGTTATATTTCGAATTCGACACTAGGAAATGATTGGATTGTTCGATTTAGTTAAATGAAAAAAAGTATAACACCCCATCAAGTAGAGTATTGTTGTTCAAAGCTTGTTGAGTTAGATAACGGCTGCATCTTTTGTTTACAAAAAATACTGGCTACTAAAGTCAGTTTTCTTTTACTAAATTTAACTAGAAATTCGTTGTTGTTGTTCATACGTATACGTAAATTTTACCAACAAATACGAATAAATTTGTAGATCAGTTTTATTTCTGTCATTCGCATGGTTTAAAATCAGCATTGGTACGGAACCTTAAATATGCGAAATCTGACACGCTTTTAGCAGGTTTTTTTAGTTTCTTCGTCTTCCTCAAAAATATTTTCGATTCGATTATTGTTTTTTTATCAAGTTCGTGAAGGTTTATTTCATAAAGGGCAATTTGCTTTAAAGCATTAAACGATCATTTGGAATCCATAGTTTCGAATTTACTGCTAAATATTGTGCGACGTGTACATGCATTAGCCTTCGATCTATGGTCTTCATTGCGTCATAACACATCATAATACAATCTTAACTATTTTGTATGTTCAATCATGATGAAAACTAATATTCCCTTGTGGTAATACACAAGTTGTAATGTACATATATTTCTAATTTGTTCGGCAATACGACCGATGGTATGTGTATTTAATTTCCTACAGCCACTTGATGATTATCATCACAACATCGTACCTACGCATTGGTCTATCGTTAATTTTCCCAAACCATTAATAATCTAATGATTCTTATCCTAAGAAAATTCAAAATAATTTGTTACCTTTATCGTCATTGAATTAGAGACATTTATATATAATGGCCAATTTTATTAATAAGTGTAAGTTATTTTAACTCAAGCCAACTTTCCAGTCATAACAGTCACCTATTCTCTAAACAATAAACAAGTGCCGTGACTCGACTTCAACGGCTTCAACTTGATACAAACCGTTTATATCTCGGCTCACCCATCTTGAGACAAGATCAACAAAAAAGGAAGAAAACTGCTAAGAAATGGGTCATAAGTCGATTGTTATAGTATCTGTATAAAAAGTGCTCATCGCCGCTGACCTAGATAATGCTTGCCTGCTGGGAAAAGCAGATGCGACTAGAAATCATTTAACTTTCTCAACAGCTAAGATGCTACCGTATCGTGTAAAATACCGACATATATCATAAGTTTTTTGACAAAATTATCTTCTGATATTCAATGTGATGAAAACCTACTTTGTTTACTGTACCTTTTAAACAATAATGCTGTTAAACTATCATATGTTATAAAGAGCCTAATGAAAAGTTTGGCTTACCTTGGGAAAGGGTGAGAATAAGACACAAATATAACACATCCATTATAAAGTTTCATACAAAACTTTTTAATTATTACGACACTCGCGGCGGGTTTCTGTGACAAAGTGGTGGCATGGCGCGAGTTATTCGTTCATCGGCTAGCGATCGACTGAGCGTGCAGTGCATTCGATGACAGGTGCGCGAGCGCACAGGTACAACCGTCATTCCGCTGCCCGCGCCGCCTTCCCCGGTCTCCTCAGTTTTGCAAATGCTCTGTCGAAAGCTGGGGAGAAAGAGGAACTTGGCAAGAGCAGTATTTTGGTCTTTTGATTATAAATGCTGAATTTTTCGTGTAATACTATTTTAAATATAAGATAAAAATACTATAAAAATAAATTTAAATAATAAGTACTGTCCTTACGCGTTTTTGTCTTTTAAATAATCACCGACTTCGTAAAACATGTTAAAATTGTTCTTATGTAAAAATTGACAAAAAAAGCAATAAATCTACCCAACAACGAGCCTCTTGTTTTTTTTAAATATATATCATATATAAATGACAGTTTTTATAAAAGTTCCATAATATTTTCTTGCATACATGATATTTTTATAGATTAGGGAGCAGTTGTTTATATTTTAATTTTTGGATGTCTGAATTGTGAGTTGCAAATGGTGCACACCGCTCTTATTTTAGAAAATTTATACATCGTCAATATTAGCAGCTGAATCACACAACAACAGTCTTTAAGGCATCACACTATGAAAAATACTAAAACAAACCAATGTTGCATTACAATGTCGGTAATTAGCCTTAAATTTTGCCTGATAAGGCATCCCATGGCTTTAAGCTTTAAGTCTAAACTAATGCCCAAAAAGGAATTAAATCTTCATTTCAACTACACAAGTGCACGATATTGACTAGAACTTGTAGCATTAAAGCTTTGTATTGAGATGTATTTTTCAAAATATGTTATATTTTTAAATAAATCTCTTTTCGCCATTTATTCATTGTGTTCCAGTTAATAAGAACATTGACGCATGCCTTAGTACAATGTTCCTTATAAATCTACTTGTAATAACTCAACACTAGAAAGAAGTTAAAAGTTTTCTTACTTGTCGGTAACGCGTTAAAGTCTTTTTCTAAGAAGTGGAAACTTCGTCTTTCGATCGAAAAATTGTAAAGTAAGGTATTCAAAATAAATTATTTACCAAGGGGAGAATTGATTATCGACGAGGAATACTTTATATATAATTACATCACAAGAGTCAAAACATTATCTCAGTAACCTTTGAATGTCCATTTGCTGCTATCACGTTGACGACAAATGTTACAATTGGTATGGATATAAATTATCTAATATTAAAAGGTAAACAGTATAGTTAGTTACTTAGTTTGACGGTATATCCGCACTTAGCCCCATGATTGGGCCATTGGGCGTGGCTTGAGTTCTTCTCCCACTCCAGTCTACTCAATTCATCCCAGAATTCTAGCAGCATTTTCGGGCTACTGTAGGCTTCAGGGAAAGATGCTGGAGATTGGAGTAGTTGTACCCGTTGCTCTACCACACTTGTACATTCCATGAGCACATGCTGTGCAGTCTCCTCTGTCTCCATCTTGCCTCTGCATAGAGGGCTGATGGTCTCGCCTATGACAGATAAGTGCTTGTTTAGCGAAAAATGACCAATCTTTGTACCAATAACTTTGCTTATCTTGTCCCTGTTCAATCTGATGAAGTTACGGGCCAGCTTTTTAGAAGCCTTCGGAACTGCATTCTTTGTTCGTCTGCAATCTTCGCTGTTTATGCACTCATTAAGGTTTGTCTCTTCTATTTAAGGATGTAGCTATGTTTTTATTTTGGTTGGGGGCATGGACAGTAGCGGTTCCAGTTGAAATGATGCAGCAAATGGGCTAGCCCAAAGGGGCTCAAATACAACCCTGTACTCGACTGGGTATATATACATAATTACATATATAATATACGTATATATATTTCTATAGATGTTATATATATATGTGTTATATATCCCTAACCCTATCCGTTACCCTACCTTCCTATTTTATTTTAGTTATTGGTGTTATTATAGTATTTGCAAAAAAATTAAAAGCTCGACGGCACAGTAGGTAGCAAGTTTGGCCTTAGATCACAGACGTTAAACAATTTTAAACAATGGTTCGCAACAATAAATACGAAAAAACAAATGTTTATATTCATCTTACACCATTGAAGCTATACCGAAACCGCTAGTTCATAGGTCGGTTCAACAAAGTTGATGTTCCAAGCTTCCATACCTATGAAAACTGAGGTGACTGTGTTGGCCTTAATTTTCTTTGAGTTGCATGTATACATATATGTATGTATAAAAAGATGATGCTATGAACATTTATTTATAAAGTGACTTTTGTCCATTGGGGGACAACAATACCCTTAAAATGTATAGTTAAGCTGTGAACAGCTATTTAAAAATTTACATCATAGTTTTCAGTTGTATAAAATTAAAAAATGTGAAATTCTGGGTAGGTATCATTAAAATAAATGCAAGTAACTATTTAACTGTGAAAATCAATGAAGCGTTAACTTGGTCATTATGGGAAAACTAATTTCATCGTCATCTGAAATTATTCCAACACTTTCTAAAGATAATTGATTTGTGTTTTTTTTAATTATAAGAATCTTTGTTTAACAACTTAGTGATCATTCATGCCCTGCCATGATTTTACTGTATAGTTATAGTATAGAGGCGACATTGTATTTGCAAGTTAAACAAATCAATATAAAGTCATATCTAATACGCGTGAATTCAGTTGTCGACAACTAGGGTTATTTATTAAAACAATTTATATAAATAAAATTACAGCATTACGACAAGGTATTAATAATTTGATCAAACTAACTTAAACACTGGTATTTATACAATAGTAATAGCTTATGCTACATTAAGTTATTGAGAGCAGCTGCCGTTGCTAATGCTGATAAATGAAATAGGTTTTACTGACTCTACAACGGAACACATGGGGTTAGCAAGTTTAACGCCTCTCTCCCCTAAAGAGGAATTTTCTAAGGACAGCATAGGTGCTCTTATACAAAAATAAAAACACACAAATAAAAATTGTTAGTAATATAAAAGATTTTATGGTCCATACACTTAAGCTTTTTGTTATTATCGTGTTTGTATTATCACACTGCAGGTGTGCTACTTTAAGTTTTTCATCATTTTACTAACGTTATTTCGGTCCACATTCTTCAACCTGATGCGTTTCCGACTCCTTTCTGGCTGCGCCAATAAGTAGAACACAACTAGATTATTTATAAAAATAATTTATTTAAATAAAATTACAGCATATCGATAACGTACTAATCATTCGATTAAACTGACTTAAACACCAGTATTTATACAAATTTAATGTAGCATAAGCTATCATTTTTGTATTTATACAAAAATAATAGCTTATGCTACATTAAATTATTGAGAGCAGCTGCCGTTGCTGATACTGATAAATGAAATAGGTTTTACTGACTCTACAACGGATGATATGTGGTTAGCAATCTTAACTCGTACCCTGTTTCGGTACTGCGATTAAAGTACTGCTTTCATTAGTATACCACACCGTGTTTTAGGGGTAGTAAAGATACCTTAAGGTTAGTATCAATTATAGTCAATAGGTTTTTCATTTTTGAAACGTCAGATTTGGTTAAACACGTGGATGTGTGATGATGATGCGGATCAATAAAATATAAAAAATAAATAATCACTGCCATAGCAGTCAGTGTTCTTCGTCGAATTAGTGAAGTAAAATTATTACATATTTATTATTTTTATACATTCTATACCCAAACCCAAATAAAAAAGCACCTTTTGTGCAATTCGCCTCTTTGCCAACAGCATGTACACTGTATACACAAAAATATTAACTAGTAATGGTGCCTAATATATTCTTTCAAATCAATAGTCAATCTAATAATTTTTCTTCACTAACTCGACAACGAACAATGACTGACATAAGAAATAAAGCAACAAAAATGTAAAGTTACTTTACATTTGGTTTCAGCATGAAAAGCCTGTTTACGTACTGAAATATGGCGTAATTTGCCGATGCTTTGAAATGGTAATAAAATTATTCTATATAAAAATGGTATTTATTATTGGAAAAGTACAAGGACTGAGAAATTTTAGTAAAAAAATTATGTAAGCATTGGATTTATTTTAAATTTAAAAAATTCATTATTTTGAAACCTGCTTTAAACGTGAAAACATATTAACCTAAAATATAACACAGCATTGGTCCCTTAAAGTGGGCATTGATGATCAGTTTTTCGCGTCAGTCCAGACGTAAAACTGAGGCGTTACTTCAAATGGTTTTAGGCCAACTCGATTTTCGCATTCACTGGCGTCACTTCGGCTCTTCAGTTTTCATTCGGCCGGACTGTTAGGAAGTGTGCTACCTGTTTGTGTTGGATTGACGATCACATACTCACGATCAGTTTGGCGCGACGCGCCGAGTTGGATTTATGATAGTCTCGGAAATACGTGGTGCGTCGTCCGTTAAAACTCTAGAGTGATGATTCGACACTCACGATCAAATTTTGAATGGACGTCAGTTTAACTGATGCTAAAAACTGATCGTCGATTCGCAGCTTAAGGGGACAATTTTTTTTTTACGGCGAATTTCAATTAATATTAACTTGCAAGAAGAGTTTATTCACCGAAATATTTTAAGTGTTAAAATTGTTTATCTTATAAACAATTGTTTTATCTGTTAAAAGTAACCACCTGGGTATAACCATACATTATTACGAATTTAAATGGGACGGAATGTATATACGCTTATCTTTCAACCCTTATTTTAAATTCATTGTCTCCATAGAAAGCGATTACTATCAAATAGAACAGCAACACCCAAAAATAACAACGAAATTTATCAATAATATCTCTACATAGCAAACATGTGTTGGAAAAACTTACTTCAGAAGATATCGAAACATGTATCTAATAGCAAGTCGTAGTAACACTTAAGTTATTACCAGCCTTGATAAATTTTATTAGTTGCTCCTAACTACCTACTTCTTCCCAAAAGTGTAAGAGGTATTATAATTTTTTATATTTTATGCATTTTTTGCATCTTATAAGACATTTGTAAAAATATTTCTTTCCAATACGAGAGGATGTTCCTTTTAGTGATAAAACAACGCTAGCCTACAGCTTAAAATTAGAAAGGTACTAGAAAATTTTGGGTAAAAATGCAAAAAAAAAATGACGTGATTAATGGACGGCCCCTTATCAAATAGTCTACTTCGCATTTTTGACTACTTTTCTAGATGTCTACTTCGCTATCAGCCTACTTAGCAAACAGCCTATCGCATTTGAAATTTTTAATATGTCTTTTTAACCGTTTACTTTTTTCTGAAACGTCATTTACGGACAGTTTATTTGTGTTGTAAAGTTATATTTGGCACTTACCTATGAAATTAGCAATAGCATATTTTCCCGAAAGTTGTTTTTCAACTGTTCTTAGTCTTCCACGTCATTTTGTAAAATTACTATCATGAAATATTTATACATTTTCATATAAGTATTATAATAGCGCATAGATAATTATGACCACAAAATCTCAAATTGTGGTTTATGAGCTTGATGGTAGTTTATCCATTATTTAATGTTAGACAAACCGAGTTGAAAATAGGCCTAAGAAATTACATATTTTTAAATACGAAATTTTCGAACGTGAGCGAAGATTTCTCACAATCGGTTTGTGTGTGACTTTGCTTTATACATGGACGGACCGGATTGGTCTATTTTCAATTTATTTGTCATTATTTTTTATTTGTTATAATATGGTTTTGGTCAAAATAATAAATGAAATAATAATAAAAAGCATTAGATTACATAATACCGGCTTTTCTAGCAGCCGTAATCGTTCAATGATGGGTGGTGACACGCCATAATCACTTCGCTTTACTCTAAGACTTTTGAAAAAACGCGCTGAATGAAAGCGTACCTAATATGCCTGATCAATAATTTTTCTCATCTCAATGAGTACTAGCTTTAGAATTTTTAGTTCAAATGTTCATATATTTCACAAAATCAAAAGCCTATTAAGTACAAGATGCCTGTATCTGATAGCCAGCCCTTTAAGACCGTGGTAGTTACCATAGGTAAGTTAATAAACAATAATACGAAACAGAATTAGAGTTTTTTTTAACTGACTTATTTACCTAATTATGTTATATGCATAAGCTTGGGTAGTATTAAAAATATTAAGTTTAGCGAAAATATTATATAAAAAAAATAAAGACATAATGAAAAAATACATAATTTTTTGTCATACTGTTTAGTGCTCTAAAAAAACATAAGTACTAAAAAAGGAAAGATGTTGCAAATTAACTCCTCAGTTGCGGGTCCAAACTTATATAAAAAGGCTAATTTGAGTAGCAGTTACGGCTCTAAACTGGGCCCAAGGGTCTCAATGCCATAGCTGTTGTTTCTTTTGGCTTGGTTAGCCGAAAAGACGTTGGCTCGAACTCAAGTTTGAATTTTCTTATCATAAGGATGGGTCCATGGCCAACACTAACGCGAATACAGGTGCTGTTTATAAGCATTCATTAGGTAAGCAATTAGTAAACCAATAGGCGTGATTCATCCTGCCCGCTATATATTCATTTTGGTCTCCCTTCTACTAAGTGATAAAAAATGGTCTATGTGTATAATGCTAAGTAATTCATTTCATTATTAGCAAGTACTCCCACGATTCAAATAATCTTACGCCATTCATTGTGTTTATATCTCAGATTACGTTATTAATGTTTAATAAGCATATATGTCGTCAGGCAAGCAAAAGATGCAGTTTGGCTTCAGCCCAAAAGGATATATGAAACGTTCCCATGATTTCTAGCAAACGTGACAAAATGCGTGAGAACTTTTCAACTGCATCGTCACAATTAGGATACAATTTGTTATATTTAATGTTTGTTACACTTTATTGAAGTGAGTAAAATGTAATAAATTGGCAACTAGTCTAAATTTATTAAACAATTAATAGTCATTTTTTAAAGTATAATGTATAAAACATATCTGTATCAAAATTGCAGGATTAAACGTTCGTTTCAATTTATCGGTACATACTCGTAGTTTTGCGACGCATTTTACTATAAACTAAGTTGTTTAATTAAAACACAAAACGTTATTACGAAAATGGCTTAATAGACAAAAAAATATTTTCAGCTTTTAAATACATAATATTGCAATTAGTCATTTCAAATTTAAACATATAAGTTTGTATTTGCAAAGACTTTTATAACACCAAAAATGTTATAACTCCTGCTTACTCTATTAATCTGCCTAACAAAGTAGGTTGAAATAAGCTGTAGCTTGGTTGTAATATAATCGATTTGACTCCTAAGGAAAACGAGATGCTTTAAATATCTCTAATGAATTAATTCTGGAAAGTACTTCTCTTCGATTTGAATTTTAAATGCTTCATGATTATGTGTAAAGGGGATTATTAGATTTTGCATACTTGAAAGAAGCGTCGAAAATTATGGAAAAAAGCTACGAGCGACCTAAACAGGTGCAGACGGGCTTCACCATAGAATCATTAAACGATGAAGAATCGGACAGGAACTGTGATACTAAGAGTATGACTGTTTCCTATTTTATTTATAATTTTATAATAATCATAATAATCATTATAACAATCCTTAATATGTGAGTGGTAGAGCTCTTCTCTGGATAGATTGACAACGATCAAGCTTGACCTACTTATTATAAACAGAGGCAGTATTTACTTTTTAAAAGGTTATTCGCAGTGTTTCTTTTATGAATGTGGTTGGATTATGGTTATTCAGGAATGTGTTCATTAGGAATAGAAAATAATATGACATTCAACAAAAAACAAATGCAAATACAAACGCGGCTTAAAACTTGCCCTATAGCCTCAGTTTGGACTAGGGTGGAGACTAGTGACCGAGAAATAATTCGCTTGCCATTTTAGTTTAATGCGTTTTAATAAACATTATGATAGGAGCCTACCTATTATCCTTACTAATATTATAAATCGGAAAGTGAGTTTGTTTGTTTGTTTGTTCCGCTTTCACGCCGTAACTACTGAACCGATTGCTTTGAAATTTTGCAGACGTAAAGATAAAAGTTCGGATTAAATAATAGGGTACTTTTTATCCTGGAAAAAATTGATATTCCCGAGGAAAATCAAAAATATTGTTTTTGATTTTCCTCGAGAAGAAATTATCTTTTAAGCGACAATTCAGAGTTTGTAACTGCTGATTTGCAAATCAAATCAGCAGTTACAAACATGCATTTGATAGATCTATTATTGGCGTCAGTGCTGCTGAGCAATAGCTTAGAAGTTATAATAACTAGTAAAAGACCGCGTATTAATATAAATTAAGATAAAAATATAAAATAAAATGCCTGTTAAAGCGCTTTAACAAAAGTACGTTTAGTGAAGATTTTAGTGCCTAAAATTGCTACCACTTGCAACCAACGACAAAAAAAAACAGGTTGATTGCTAATTCATCTTTGTCGATTATGTTATAGAAATACAATCTTATCGTCAAGCTTTTATACTACGACTGTTTGACATTTGTAAAATATTAATCGTGACGATATAAATCAACATATATCATCATATCAATATTTCGTATGTATAATATGTTACAATATTTTTAAATGGCCCCTTATCGATAATTAAATATTATTAATCATTCGTATCTAAGTTTGACGGTAAAATTGTATGCTTACAGAATCGACGTACTGGCCAGGGGTACACCTTAGGACCTATGGTGGAAACCTTCTTAAAGTGTAATTCGCCTTACCAAGGAGGTCGTGATAAAAGTTGTGTTGTTCGTATGGTTGTGTTCGTCGTCAAATACTTTTGCTTGCTTTTGTTTTCTATTGTCCAGAGGTCCACAGCGTGACAGTGGTATGCGATATCTAAAGTTTATAAGTAGACTACAATCTATATTTAGAGCGAAAGTGGTTGTCATTAGAAAATCCGTTCCAGATATGAGCATCATGCCAGCACGTCTTATCCCTTACTGGATCCGTCATTAAAGGTACCCACTTCCTTTTTAACTCCAAATGGGTTGATAGCATTCACGTGACAATACTCAAACAGTGTGACTCAGATTTCCATATGTATTTTTTTGTGTTGTTGTAAGTCTACAGAAATACTAGGCTAAATAATGATTAGTGTCTCAGTATATTTGCACGTTGAAAGTCCAAAAGGATATAAAGCGTTCCCAAGTTTTCTATTTAACGTGACAAAATGCATGGGAATTAATCTACGATACCGTCACAATTACCATACAAAAGTGTACCTATTTAAGTTATTAATTTATTTTTTGCATTCACAATGCAATATTTCTATAAGATATAAAATACGTATGTAAAAAAACAACTACGCCTCCGAGCCCTCAGATGGGATTCGAACCCATGACCTTTACCTATTTGTACCTATTTAAGTTAAGCTTTTAAGACGCTTTATTGAAATTGTTAAAATTATAAATTTTCTTTCTAATAAATCTTAGTGATTAAAGAATTAATAGTCTTAGAAAGCAGTTTAGAACATGTCGGTATCAAAATAGTATGACATAATTACAATAAACATGCATTTACCGTGATTCACGTGTTGTGTATAGTTTTGCAAAGTATTTTTCACTACATAATAAAATATCCTTATAGTTAAATTCAAAAAGCCATAAAAATGGTTAAACTGAAAATACCACGGTTATTGGATGCGTATTTTCCATTTTTAGAAATAGTTTTAGAAATAAGAAATTAGTTTATCTTAAAATTAATTTTAATATATATCTGATAGATAGATATATGATTGCAGTGTGTCAACAATACATTATATCATTAAAACATGTTTGTATCTGTGATGACTCTAAAAATGTAAGTAAGATTTTTTTAAGTAGACACACAATATGGCGTCTTAAATCAATCTCTATACTTATTGTTTTTATTTAATTCGCCTATCAAAAACACTTCGGGGTTGCCAAGACTTAGTTTTCTTACAAAAATTGCCACCCAACTCTTTTTAATGTCTCCTGGTTCTTTTGATTCAAGTTTTTTTCTGTGGTGTACTTTCAGTTAATTATAGAATCATATAACTAGTTTTTCTTTTTACTACTACCGAGAAGTCGGTGTTTTTAGCGAATGTTAAATAATTATTTATGACTAACAATTTAATCCATCATGTGTACGTAAAGTAGAATAGGGTGTGTGTCAAAGTTGTCGACTAATAATACTGAAGGTGGTCACGTTACGACAAAATAAGCAGAACCCTTTTTCAAATTATGATCTTTACTGAGATCTCATAACCGCCTGCAAACTCTTCATTGGTGGGAGGCGTTCACGTCACCATTAGTCGACGTCTTTTGGCTGACATTAATATAATAGTACTTTTTACACTCACACCAATTAACCTAGATCAAAGTAAGCACTTTAAATATATTACTACATTTAGTATGGTTGCAAAGAATTAGTTGGTAATGGTATAAAAGTTTTCATCTTTTAAAACGAAACACAACAACACAACTGCAATGACTGCCTCCTTTTTTAAGTTCCATCTTTTTATGTTCTACCTAAGTTTGCGGTAGTCATGCAGTAGGTAATTTATGTCAACTATATAGATAATAATCATCACCTCTAGCAGAATATTAATGTGGTCATTGCAGTTACACAGACCTCTTCTATGGGCGAAAACCACATAAGGAAAATGGGCCTCAACCCAACACGCTGTTAGAATTGCGGATTGGTAGCTGCTATTCAAGGGTAGTACCTAGAACAAACTCAGGAGTTCTAATGTATTATTAGTAACTATCTGTTTCTATTTAGAAGTAAGAAGACCTGTAGATGTAGCCAGTATCCATCACGATTTGAAGTGCCTTCTGAAGCATTACGAAATTTAAAACCATGGTTGGACACAAAAAAGTTGCCTTTGCAAAAGTTGCCTGATCTAAGCAAAAATATGGGTCTCAAACCCCTAACAGCGTGACGATCCTAGTCCGGCCGTAAGTTCTGTTAAAAATAAAAATGCATTTTTTATGAAGTAATGTAATATTACTAAAACTTATATTTACCTATATATTAAGGTCTCAGTAAAAAAAAATATATTCGATTTGAAATGGCCACCATTGGCTTTTATACAGGCCCTTAATCTGTCTGGTTACGAATCTATGGACATACGCATGGGAAATTTCGCCACTGCTTGCTCCAGTGATTTTTAAAGAGACTCGATGTCTTAGAGCTCTACGTTTAGAGCAGGCCATGTCCTCTAAAACTGACCATAGTTTGTAGCCTAAAGAGTTGAGGTCTGGGCTAGATGAGGGCCAGTCCGACGTTGGTTTCAAGCCAGGCTTGAGTAGCTCGTGCCATGTAACCAAGTGCAGAGTTCGGCTGGAAAGTCCACGGTACATTTTTAAAAGTATATTGCTGAGAGGTTTCCAAACACGATGCAAGACTGTCTTTTGATACACTTTGGCCGATGTTTTCACTCCTTTTTAACAAAAATGTAGCTTTGTGATACCTTAATAAGACACGCCCCACCAAACCATCACTGACGCAGGATGATGACCACGTTGTACCTTTCCGACCACTTGAGCAGCTTCTTTAGAATTGTGAGCGTACACTTTATCATTTTTCTTATTGTAGTGCTAAATTTCTTCATAGTTAAAGAGAATATTTATATGCCTTTCACCTGCTTATCATGACAGAAGGCATTTTCATCGATCCACTCTCTTTGATTGTTAAGATTGGTTTAGGGCATGTCCTGTATATCGACGATAAGCACCGAGCTTCAGGTCTTGTATTATATACAATACGCGACAGAGTTCTAGCGGGAATCTTCATTTCTCGCGATAAGTTTTTTGCTTCCTAATAGGGTTGCGATGAATTCTGGCTTTAACAGCATTAACAGTTTTTGTAGTTTTAACAACACGCGGCCGCCCCGATCTTTTATGATCTTCGACAGAGGAAATGTTGTTGTATCTGTTGATAGTACGATATATGAACTTACGGCTGATACCAAGCTCTTGAAGTGTCTGAAATATGACCGACGGCTCTATACCCAGTTTGTCCAAGGCGATCACTGCAATCCTATTTTCTTTAATCCCCATTCCATATTGTAATCTGATAATGAACACGAAAAAATAAAAAGTGGTGCGAAATGGAAAGAAGTTCTTGAAATGATAAACGCGATCCAAATTTAAAATAAAAAGATGAAAAAATGTAAAGGTATATATGATATTTGAAAATAAAAGCATTTCTTTGTTTTTCCACAATAATAATATTTGATATTTTTAAAATTTTGTAAAAGCTTTCTTGTAAAGAGTTTCCCCTTATACAATTGCTTAGATTCCCTTTATCATTAAAATGTATGTGTTGGTAATCGGTGTCCACCTAACGCACGCTAACTACACCATTACAACTTTAAGGATAAAAGAAAGTGGTTCCTGCATTCCATGTGGTAATTATATTGGGTTTACTGACGACCACCAAACCTCACTCGATAACCAACCTTAGGATATTCTATTATTTGATACAATACATTATAACCCAACCTTGAAAAGAATTATGTTAGGAAAAAGCTATTTATTTGGAATATCTATAACAAAACATTACTACCAATACACAGTAAAAACAATGATCTTTATTACTTTCATGCATTACATAAAAATGTAAAGCTTGATATGCACGATGACCAAAGCTAGGGATTTAAGAAAATTTTGGTTTTTAATGACAAATATTAAGTACATGAAAACTTATTGCTAAATTACTTAAATACTAAGGGATTCAGGATCAATAAAATAACATTATAGCTGAGGTTTTGTTCTAGAATTCTTAGACATCTTAACCTCTGCTATCTGAACATCGTAGTACGAGTAAGTATTATCAAGTCTTTTGCGATCCATTTGTATTGCAAAAATACTTAACCTAAATATCGAGTTGTAAATCATTCTTATATGATAAACATCATATGATCAAAACCGATTAACTGTTTACATTTTGTTTACAACTCCTATCATTTTTGTATCAATAACTTGTGGTAGCGAATAATAACGTCAAATGGCACGAAGAAAGCCTTTGGGAATATAGAGCATATAGATAATTTTAAGGATATTCTGACTGTTATACCACTCAGAACCTGCGTCTGGTAAATATAAACTTCGTATTACAGACCACAATGTTACAAATTTTGTTAAAGTTCAAAAACAGAAGCGAAAGTGGCCTTAATCTATAAACACCGTGTTTAATAAATAATTGTTTATGATAATGTCCTTCTTATTTTATTTGAAATAATAAACACCTTTTAAACTAATGGTATATACAATAAAACTGTATGTTCTATATATAAAAAACGAAGATTTTTTTAATATAATTGAGTGACATATTTTCTTTTTAATATAATATTACAGGTATCCATCGGGCTCGACAAAGCAGTTATGGCTATGTAATATAAAACTGGACTCAAGCAAACATTGCTGTAAACATTTTGTCGACAGCTGTTTTAATGATAATTAAATTCTTTTCATTTTGTTTTTTAAGATTTTTCATACATAAGGAAAGCCCAAGGACCATAAAGCTTTGTCTTCAGTAATTTCTTTTCTTAATAAAATAACGATATATGATGATGAGAGCTGATTTATGAATGATCAATAAATGATGATTGAATTATGAAATAACCCCTTTTCCTAGGTTTCAGTACGGAATTTATTAAGAACTTCGTGGATTTTAGAGAGAGAGTGAACTTTTACAGTTCATTTGTTCTATAAAGCTCGACTCAAAGTTGATTTTGTTTCACTTGCTGACACTCGTGTATTTCCAAGAACACATTTCCTTAATAATCCACTATACAACGTGTTAAATAAACCCCGTAAAAATGTAATAAATTATCAAAGCGAAAAATGTTGTCAACCCTAGTTAGCTGTCACTGCATAGAACTGAAGTTGTCATAGATTATTTAACAGTGTACTCTTTAACGGATTTAAGGTTTTTCATTCAATAAGGTTTGCAAACTGAATAAGAGAAATTAATGGCTTCGAAAACGTCGTCAAAAGAAATCTTCTTAACGGTCGCTTTTCGCGAGGATGGATCGGCCGTGCTGGACCGGTGGCATGGCCTGCTCGTTCTCCGGACCACACATCCTTGGCCTTCTTCTTATGGGGTTATGTGAAGGACAAAACTATTTCTCTGATTGCCAAACTGTTTTAGAGATGAAGCAGCGTGTAAGATCTGTTTTCGCGTCAATAACACCGACGATGGTGCGAAATGCCACACAGCCATATCCCGGCGAGCGAGGTAATGCATTGAGCAAGGCGGAGCGGAAACGGCTTAACCGTTTCTGTAAAGTGTTGTTCGTTACGAAAAAGTAAGTGTTAGTTTAGGTTGAAAGAGACCTGACATAAAGTATCGATGTCAGGCTTTTATCATTTTCTTTAACTTAAATTTCGATCTGTGCGGCTTCTGTACATTTTGTTATTGACTCTATGTCGTTCCGCGAATATTGGGTAAAAATGTACATAAACATTCTTAATTATTTACTCTTAAATTATATGCAAATAGGGTTGGCAGATGAACAATTTTTTTATGAATTTTGGCGCTAAGTCATACTGCGATACTACGGTTTTCAAATATTGTAAATTGACTCTTTATAGGGGACCATTTGACCCCGTTTCCGCTTTACAGGTATTTTTGTAACACCTTTTATAATACAAGAATATATATAACAAAAAAATTAAAACTACTTACGTTTTCCGTTCCCTCTAAAATGCTTACATCATTTTGATTACCTCACCAAGTATCACCAATTAATACCGAAATGAATGTTGAAATTAATAATAATGAATTAGCAATCATAAGCTTATAATTATTTGGGCTTAACAAAAATAAATAAAATCCTTTCAAAACTCTTTTACTGCGACTATAAAATAAAATAACTTTATTAATGTATTTTTTACGTTTAAAATATAGTATAAATTCCGTTTTGAAAAGGTTAATTATAAACCATGAAAGTTAAAACAATATAATGTTAGGTTTGCTTTTATGTATTTACACAGTATCAAAATATTTAAAGAGGATCAGGAACGGAAGAAGTCTACGTTATCCTTTGATATATTATATACTAGGCGATGCAGTCGCTAAGCATAAAGCTTCGCTAGCACCATATTTTGGAGCGAAGCGTAAAACTTAAAAAAAACAAAAGCAAAATATAGATAAATAACGTAAAGTAAATTTTAAAATTCCATCAGAAAGAAAACTTTTAAAAACGCGCGCGCTTTTTTCATTGGGAAATGCCATAGAGCCAATGTTTTTTGCTCAGAACAATAATAGCTTTAGTTATTGTTCTGAGGTTTTTTGTTCTTAACTTTTTTATTTTTGTGAATTTCAAAATTCGGGCTTCCGTCACAATCTGTTCCTAAGCGTGTTGATTCGATTCCACACAAAAAATATAAAAATCGGTTAAGAACTCGGTAAGCTATGGCGTAACAGACATTGCGCCATTGAAGCTGATCCATGGGAGCTTCGCTCGCTTCGCTCGATAATATTGAAAATAATTACACCAAGTTTTACATTTTTTTAGATTTCAAACAAATAAAATTTGCCTTTTCTTATAAAAAAATATATCGCACCTTTCTACGGTATTATCTTCGTTCGTGGTCGACCTCTTAATGGTGATGTATGTAATGGTAATCCACTGCTGATAATAATAAATTAGCATCATTTTAAGGTCGTCAATGATCAATCCAGTATACTTTTATAAAAAGTCTTTAATTTTGAAATATTGCCACAGATACTTAATAAAGTAAGAGTTCCATGCTTCCAGGCAATTAAATATTAGGGGTTAAAGTATGAAATTGCCGATTTGTACTGAAAATCTATATTGTTTATTTTTTAAATTTTTAACAAATTTATTTAATCAAAATAGTTGCCATTATTATCTATACATTGCTGCCATCTAATGGGAAGGTCATTAATGCCTTTGCGATAGAATTCCGACGATCTAGACTGCACAAACTGTGTGAAAGCATTTTGTACTGCCTCCTGGGAAGAAAACTTCTTGTCACGTAGATAATTGTCCAAATCACGAAAAAAATGGTAGTCCGTTGGAGCAAGGTCTGGTGAATACGGAGGATGACGAATGGTTTCTAACTGCAGTTCCTGAAGGGTCAAAATGGTTTCTCGTGCTGTGTGAGGTCTCGCGTTGTCGTGGAGCAATAATGGTGAAGATCGATTCATGAGTCGGGGCTGTTTTACTGCTAGTTTTGTCAACATGGTTCGGAGTTCGGCACAATAGACATCTGCCGTTATTGCTTGACCAGATCGGAGAAAACTATAGTGAATAACACCATGCTGAGACCACCAAACAGTTACCATTACCTTTTTATTGGTAAGTTTTGCTTTAGGACACTGTTGTGGCATTTGACCTGGGGTCAGCCATTGCATTTTTCTTTTCCGGTTATCATAAAGAATCCACTTTTCATCACATGTTACAATTCGATCCAATATTCCTTCATTTCTGTACCGGTTCAACAAGGCAACACAAGTTTCAACACGCGTTTCTTTCTGCAGATCAGTCAAATCATGAGGCACCCATTTTTCGTATTTTTTTATTTTATTGATTTGACGCAAGTGAGTCAATATTGTGGGTAAGGTAACGTTAAACCATGCCGCTAATTCCTGGGTACTTTGACTAGGATCGGCTTCCACTATCTCTCTTAATTCATCGTTATTTACCTGTGTGGGCGGTCTTCCTCGTGGCTCGTTCTTTAAGTCGAAATTTCCATCACGAAAGCGTTTAAACCAAAATCGCACGGTGCGTTCATTAGTAGACCCCTCTCCAAACGCAGCATTGATATTGCGGGCTGTTTCTGCCGCGTTAGTTCCGCGTCGGAACTCGTATTCAAAAATAACTCGAATTTTCGCAGTATCCATCTTTCTTGTCTAAATTGAATAACAAAAACAATTGAAAGTCGATATTCAAATGTTTTACATTTTTTAAAAAAAGAACATCATAGAAACCATTTAAAAAAAGTTTCATTCGAAAACCTCAAACCATGAAGATTCTATGTCAATTCAAAGAACCTATTGCAATAAAACGGCAATTTCATACTTTAACCCCTATTATATTATAGCAGATATTCATATTCTATGATATCTTTGATCGCCTGTATGAAAACTTTTAAGGATATAGCCGAAACAGAAAAGAATAAATATACTAAAAATAAAAGTATATTCTAAGTTTAGGCCGCTATTACTCTGACATGTCCTACATAGTACGGACGACTTCAAATTTTGTGCATATCTCCTTTTGATTTATCATACGTATGGTTTTAAATTAATTAAGAAGTATCGCAGTGGACCCTATACGGCCGGTGAAACGGTACTGTGAAAGTTACCTCGTAGCGAAACTTACAAAGACACAATGAGTTGTAATGTAAAATGTTGGGCAGTTTTACCAAGAATAAATTGTCGACAAAGTTAGGCTTTACCCCCTTTACTAGGAAATGGAATCGAAATGACTGGAAAGGCGCAGGCGAATGTAAGGGGTAAGAGGTGTCGGAGGGAGTAACTCTTTTATTTACAATGCATAAAAGCTCCTCCCACGTTGTTATTTTGTAACATCGTCAAAAACTTAAGAATGTACAATTTCCAGTTAATACTATTAACTATCTGGTCTACAAGAGCAAATCGGAAATCTTTTGACACTAGTTATCAATCAGATTATATTGTGTCAAAAACTGACGGCGGTAATAAAATTGACTATAAAATGTATTTTTTGCTTATACAACAATAAGTGCAATATTTTTCTAAAAGAAAATTGCTCCTAAATAATAGTAGGCGTTTATAAAAGGTGTTAACAACGTAAGTTGATAATAATTAGACAGTGATAATTTACGTATATTAATAGTGAAATGGGCTGAACCAATGTATTGGGAATATAGGTGTGACCAGGAGAGGAGGGATGCTGCATCACCAATAAAACGGACGAGATTTCTTTATTAATTTATTATACTTTCGGAGATCGTGACAACTACACACTTGCTAGCTGTGCATGGAATAATTAAAAATCAAATCCATTTAAATAATCAAATCGTTTTAAACCTTTACATAATTTTCAAGTTTGCGGCGTTGAAATTCGACAAATCTCGTTGAAAATAGTTTTTCGAATGCGCCTGCTACATACTTATTTATAACAGGCATGCGAGTCTTTTCATAATGTTTTAATTGTTTAATACCTTATAAGCAGTGTTATATAAGTGAAACATCATAATCAGAAGGTATGTCTTTTATGTTTTTTATAAACCGCATATTATATTGTCATGTTGCTTCTTTTATTTTCTATTTTCTTTTTATTAATTTTGGCATATATGTATATTTAATAACCCATATATATGTTTTGTTTTCCTAATTAAAATTAACATTTAAAACCATAAAAATATGAAAACAAGTCTAATATGTATATAGGATCGTTTTAAGGTTATTTCACTATCCTGTAAATTTGTGTTGTTTATAATAAATCAGCTTACCTAGCCTATTTATGTGTGTTGACGACCATAATCGAGTAGCTGAGATAGCTAAAAATTAAACACCGCCATTACTATGGTTTCGATTCCTGAACGGTTCGGGCAACGAACAAAACGCATTACCTCAAGATGTAAAAAGTACCTATCATATTCTTGAAATTCTTACTGAGTTTTTTGTATAAGACTATATCTAGAAAATTAATATCACCGAATGGAGTGGATATTTATCAAAAGGGTTTTTATTTCTTATAATTTTTTTAAATTTTCCCAATAACTATGTGATGAAAATGTGATAAGTAAGTGACATACCTTGGCAGGTTCTTCTAATTTGGCAGCTGCTAACTCCGTAATTAAGTCATCAAAAGTCGAAAATATTTTATCAATGATGAGTCCACTTGTAATTTTAAACCCAAAAGTTTCTTTCGTAGAGCCAGTTGAGAGGCAACACTTTTGCGTGGATAGATTAAATCTAAACTGGCGGTAACGTTTGATAACAACAACCACTCGTATTTGCAAATTTCAATCGATTGAAATCAGTAACCCTAAAATTTAAAAAACGCTGCATAACCTTAAGTATGCGTAACTCCGCGCACTTAGACCTTTCCATTTACCTATTCAGTCGGAATCATATACCTACTCTACGCGAAACAAAAAGTAGAAAAATGTGTTATTGTACAGTTTTGGGGTGTTGAAATGATAGTCGAAGAATTAATTTATCCAAAGGAGGCGTACCATCGGTAATTCGTATTTTCTGTTATTTTTATTAAAATAGTAAATTAAATTGATGATATTGAGTTTTAGAAAGTAAAAAAAAGGCAACCTTATTTTAGAGAATTTAAAGTGTTGATTTCTATGTGCATTTTTTTTCTGGAAGTTTAGAAAAACCTACAAATTACTGAAAGCATGCTTTCCGTCATCATAACTTGCCCGCTACTCAATTAGTAATGAACCTGATTACTTGTGAAAAATAGATATCGATAAGTAGTGTATTGAAGAGATGCATATTGGTTGCAACTAATTTCATGGAATTGATCTTTTCAATTTAAATATTTTTATTACTAAATTTAGTAAAAATTAATTATTTTTGTACACAAATAAGGTGGTAAATTGAAAAAAAAGGTGATTAAATGGATATGATTTTAAAAACTATTCTGGAAACAAAACCATATTGACCGCAATAAAGTTGTAATGAAAACGATAAATACCTTAAAGGTTTTAGAAGACGCGTTTTAGTGGTTTTCTTTTCAATGTAACATTTAATTTAGTTGTCTACGAATATAGGTTTTATAAGCATGATGTAAAAATAGCAAAATGTTGTATTTATTAAAGATTTTCTAAAGAATTAAAAGGATTGATTCACATCTTCCAGCTACAAAGTCTTCCCACGTAGAACTTACAAAGATATGGCGTAGCTTTGACGTTAAAAAAACACTTTGCAAATGCTCAGATTGAATAAAAAACATTTTATCTTTATTTTATATTATTGCCCATGTCATTTTCATTAAAACTTAAAACTATATAGATAATATCAATATTAATATTGTTTGCAACCCTGGTAATTTGTCCAACTTGAAGCGCCTTCTAGCGTGTGGTTACAGTGTACAGTATGCTTAAAGCAGTGCTGCTAATAGCATAACTATATCGCACCTTGTAACGCCACCTTATTGTAAAAGTGGTATTAGGACAAAGCAGCAAGCTGTTATTTATTATAGACCATAATATATACAAATATGTAGGTTAGAATATGAAATGACTCATTTTGTAATATATGCTCTAACGTTTTCAGTTTTTTAACCACTCAGCCTATTATCGCAATTTAAATATGTGTGAGTTAGGTTACGCAGATTTCCTCAAAAAGACCGTGTCATACGACTTCTTCTCTTTTTTGCCGTTCCGTGGTAAGAGAAAAGGGGAAAAGAATCACAAGTTAGGGAGCTATAACTTAAAAAAGACTATCTCTATGGATATTCCATTCGTCCAGAAAAACACTGCTTATCACTGGTGGAAGTTCATTTGAGGATTGTGCTATCCCAACACAGATTGAGCTATATAATTAACAACTGAAAGAAATCAATGTTACAACGTATAAAGCGTTCCTATCAATTGAACTCGATACCTCAGATTTTCCCACCTGGTTGGTTTAATTTTTAATTTATTTGATACTCATATATATTTAAACAGATACCACATAAATTCTACTTGGTATTAGTTTATATTTATTTTCCACGCAGCCTTGCTCGCGCTGGAAGCCGTTTAATGCTCTCGCAAATTAATATTAAACTTACCAAATTTTATATAAATCTAGCCACAAATGAAATATGTTTCTTATAAACTTTGCAGCAATATTTTTCCTTTGAAATACAGTTTCTAAGTTTTTCAAATTTAAAAAGTACAAGAATTACACAATGCTTTTTCCCGGAGCAAGGGCTAAGAGTAATGTTTTTTTTTTTTCTTTATTTTTCATCCCACGTGAGTAGATTTATTCGAGTATTAACATCACTTCTTAAAATTCAAGTTGTAATAGCTTTTATTATTTTTCCAACATTTTATCACACCTTACGGAAATGCCAATTAATTTTACCAAGCAAGGTGGTTTGTTAATGAAGAAACATTTTCTATTGACCTATTTTTTGTGGTAACAACAATAAAAAAATCAATTCCTTGATAAAAGTTTACTAGAGTATTATCTGTCAGTGAACATTACTACCTAGAATCAAAAAGCTCTCACCAAAATTAGTTATATTTAGGTTAGTAATGGACGCCGCGCATGAAGATAAGGTTATTTTTTTTAAAGGTAACCACGTTATTTTGGGCAAAACCCTACTTACACAAACAAATAGTTTTTATTATTAGGATAGTAAGCATCAAGTATTCAAATAAATCGGCTAAATGAAAATATATAATAGATATTTCTCTTGAATCTATAATATTTAATGATGTTTCAATGTGGACAACGATTGATATTGTGATGTAGATTACTTTAAGGCTCCGGCCTTGGTGAAAAACGGAGTTTTCGCAACACCTGAATACACAAAAGAAGTCACAGTCAATCATAAGTCAGAAGTTTTCTTCCGATATTTTGGCGAATATTTGAGAGCTCAATGTCAATGCTTAAAGTGCAGTCGAAATAAACTCTTGTAAGGTATCGACTTTCGACCTTGTTACTTTGAAACCCCTGTCTTATCTCAATTCATTAATATACATAGTTCTATAAAAATATTTACAATTTCACATAACTACTATTTATTACTCCAACCATACTCTTGATATAGTGATAGACATGTATATAATACTTGTACCTTTTTTTCAGAGAGACAATATACATTTATCTGTAGTAGTGGCTAACAAAAAAAATTTAATGAATGTCATATTGCTATCTATTCATGGCTGTTAATACACTTTGTAGTCTTTATTTTTATTTGGTGTTGCTTCTCTTGCAGAAGTAAGTGTTGAGTACGGGATTCGAGGAATTCTTAAAATGTATTTAACACTGCCTCATATTTCCTTTTACACTGGCAAAAACTTATATAAATTCCGCGAAAAACTAATCTATCAAATTTATCAATTCGTTAGCTGTCCTCACCACGTTTTCCA
Organism: Calamotropha paludella; assembly: GCA_927399485.1. Taxonomy (NCBI): domain Eukaryota; kingdom Metazoa; phylum Arthropoda; class Insecta; order Lepidoptera; family Crambidae; genus Calamotropha; species Calamotropha paludella. The sequence continues at coordinate 21,100,354 of OV656803.1, read as the reverse complement.
GAGTATTGTCCCTCGTTCAACGAAAATGTTTAGGTTCATAACAACTTTAATTAACATTGTGAAGAGCGATAGTATTATCACACAGTATATTTTTCATAATATCTCCCCAGTTGGCAAATAAAAGTGCACGTATCCCAGAAGATAATATGATTTCGGTGGTTTTTCAAGGATATCTTTACAGCAAAACAGTTCTGCGTTCACTCTCATGTACTTGTAACTTACGAGTTTGTATTACCAGTGATGTTTAAGTGCTAATCTTAAGAATGCCGCTTGTTGGGTCCTTCAAAAACGTAAGTAATTATGTAATAGTATATGGACGCATTGCTACGAATTTCGGTGGAATGTTTTCTCATATGGGTTGATAATTATTTCATTTTCATAAAAATCAAGGTGAATTTTTCTAATATGTTTTCGAGACCAGTACTCACGTTAAAAAAGGGTAGCTGGGAAAAAATTTCGTTATTGTATTCATGCAGTCTTATTAAGTCTTAAATTAATATTAAACTTTTATTTATTCAGACATTATTTTAAACCGATCAAGGTATTTCTTGTAGCCAAGGATGTAACATCATGGGTTTCAATGATAATTTATAGAAAAACATGTTGAAAAAAATTCACCACATTTGGAGTTCAATCACTGTCCTCTCCATAGAGTGTTTTTAAAATAGTAAATAGGCAGGCGCCTGACCACTATCTCGCCTGATGGTAAGAGAAGATGTGATCTAGGATGTGACGCGCTTGCCTTGAAGATACCCGAAGAAAATACTTGAAGATTTTTCGGTAAATAAATCAGTCTTTTCCTTTGTGGTGTGTACCAACGATCCATCAGGTTTCTAAAAAGGACGCACTGAGATACGATAGAAGTTACCTTCGACTGACTTAGCCAGGGATCAAAACGCTTTACTACCCGACGGGTAAGAAGCAAGTCTTTTCCCTATTCGGCTTATGTGGTCGAAGCGAGTTCTTTTAACAACCTTTTGCAGCATTTGGCGGCTTTCTTCTTTTCGAGCGTATTACAAACTTTGCGGCATCCAGCTTCAAGGCAGGCCTTATGTTTTGACGCCACCACATCACGACATTTGGTATTATACCATGGGCGAGCTTTGCCGGCAGTCGTCAGCAGCCGTCAGGGAAGGGGCTCCAAGTACTCCATACCCTGACGAAGCACCTTGGTCAGAGCATCCGCGCAATCTGAGGGGTCGCTAGAAGAATAGCTAACCTGACGCCAAGGATAAGATGCAAAAAAGCAACGCATCTTATCCTAATCTGCTGATTTGTAATCCATACCAAATCCGCCGGGAGCCTTTTGGGCTTGGATAGGGTGGAGAATACACCAACACCGATTCCAACACACAATCGTCATAACTGCCAAGGTGTGGTGTAACCGACACCGAGTAACTGTCGGGATTTGTCGTTAGCAGAAAGTCCAAACAATTAGCTGTGTGCCCGTCAGTGTGGACCGTGTGTCACCCGGACCAGCTGGGTGAGGTCAAGCGTCGAGGCCAGTTTTCTTGTTTCTCGCCCAGTGTGGTCGGTTTTCTCATAAGGGCCAGCCAATTTTCTCAGCCAGTCCTCGTGGTGTGCATTAAAATAACCGAGAATTACTAGTTGAGCGGACGGGTACCGTCGTATCTGTAAGGCAACGTCTGCCTTATCTTTGAGCAGGTTGGTAAGCCTGGTGGTCTGCGCGTCTCCGCTATGCGAGCGGTAGACACAAGCATAGAGCATTTTCTTTCAACCAGTATCCACTCTGGGTTCTAACCCAGATGATAGAAAGGGTATCTTTTAAATATATAGACATAATGAACGGTTGGGGTCCTCTTTAAAGTATAAAACCTGTGTTAATGGGCACCGATCCTTCTTAAATTGCAAAAGATACGTGTTGTTTACCTTAACAGGCAAATGAACTAGGAATATAACCATTTCCTATTTAATGTAGTTATAAACAAACAAAACAAATTGTGTGGCGACTGTTTAGGTACAATGTACTTTATGTACAATGATTGTAAATTGTGTGCTGTATTCTAGATAAAGTGAAGTTCGGTAGAAAGTGTGTGTTGGAGAAGAGTGTGTTTGTGTGTGTAGGGAATCATGTACGATGAGTTGATTGCATTTTACGTTGTGTATATAACTGCAAATGAACACGGAAAGAGATGTGTAATTTAATTATAATTAATTTATGCTTTGCTTTGTTATTTTATTTGATAAAATTTTCAATTTCATTATTGAGCGAAGCTCTCTTTTAGGCACCTCACAAATTTCGCTTGTCTCCCTCCTGCTACTTTACGGTTCAACCGATTCGAACGAATTTTGGCATGAACATACATAATTATAAAATATAGACTTTACCATGGAGGAATGATTATTCCTACCGATAGAAAATTCAAAAGCTGATCACAGCCAAATCGCTGAAACTACACTGATGAAATTTGGCGCCAAAACTCATATCGTGGTCGTGACTAATGTGCAAAAAAGAGTTTTGAAATCGGACATACCATTGAGGAATAATCACCCTTCAAAAATCAAATTGCTTCGCTCAGTATTTGCAAACAGCAGCATGTATTGTAGACCTAGTAAGTTTTTAGTTTGTAATCAATGTATATGATATCAAGGCGTGAAAATTAAGAATTTTATTAGTTCTATTAGAAATATGTTGTAGATTGTATTGTATACTGCCTCTTGGCGTAGGCAGTTCTTGCATGGGCTACACGAGCTACGTTCAAAATTTTTCTTTTTTTGTGTATTTAAATTCAGTGGAAGATTTTTATGTACTTTTAAAACGTGGGTAGGATATATAGTTTACTCACAGATACAAACTGTACATCCTACTACCAATTACAAAAAAAAATATTTTCGTGGCTCGCCCCATATCGGCATGCAGTAGCTGCAGTAGCTGAGGACCGATTGAGCCAACGATGTTTATACCTGTTTTAATAAATCGGCAATTTCTTTACCTATTTGTTTTGTTTAAACGTCATTGCGTGCAAGTATGCAAACACCTGCATGAGCCCTAAAACAATATTCAAGGACATAACCCAGATAAGCAAGGTACGCTGCGTCAGTTGGACATTTTATCTGAGTTTCCGTGAGACAGAACAGGTGCGACAGACAGAACAGATGGTAATGGATGGGGTCGAGATTAAAGTGCAAACCTCTTATAATAGAAACGTGCACTATGTAAGAGAGGACGTGCAACTGCTGTATTACCAGTTTCCTGTTCTTATTTTGCATATTGTTTTGAAGCAAGGGATGATGATGATGTTTTGATGAAGGACAGAAGTAGAACGAGATGCTGATTGTGAGCCAAATGAGACGAGTCAGAGCCGCACACTTCGGGATAGCTAAACCGTAGACCGCGGGGAGGCCCGTGCACAAGGGTGTCTATCGGGTCCTGTCGTCCGGGCGCCAACAGGCACAATTGCGCACCCCAGGATTTTCCGCGAGATGGCGGGGCAGCTATTTTTAGCTTACTACTTGGCCCCCAACTTTGTGCGGTCGGCCAGTGGAAGAACAGTGCCTCGGGTCCCGCTGCTCTCTGAATTTGTTCGGACGGGTCAGACACCCGTCCTCTAATGTGACTTCACCAGATTTCAACACTGGAACACGATCGGTTGGGACCGTTTCGTAGTGTTGTCTTAGTCTTGTAGGTGGTAACACACCGTGGCCGAAACCTACCACCTGAAAGGAGTTTATTCCTTTAGCATCACCTAGGGGCCATGTGTGGGACATCGAGTAGTGCAGTCATTGAAGCGAAAAATAGGGTCTTACCTCTGAATTTTTTTACTGTGAACCGATTTGCATCGAATTTTGGAATTATGCTCGTCTTACCCTTAACTTCAAAAGTGAAAATGATCTGAGCTCCGCCTATTACTTTTAAGGGGTCTAAACAACCCCTTAATGGAAAAATTGACATTGATCCATTTTATCGCTAGAAAACATGTCCAATAGTAAGTGGTGAAATTGTAAAGTATTTTCTAACATAATTACCTCATATTAAAATCATTTTCAACCCCTTGAAAATCTTACAACCCTTGCAAACAACCCCTAAATTGAAAAAATCACAAAAAATACTTTGGAATGACATAAAAAGATGTAAGTATAGAGTAAGTAATGTCTTATATTCTCCATAATAATTATCAAATTTTAACCCCCTTTCAACCCTTGAAAACTACCCCTTGATAAAAAATTGTTATTTTTTTTTTGATAAAATGATAAGGATTTAAATATTATTCCACACTCTCGAAAATGATTATCATATTCTTAAGCGTTCTACCCTTAAAACTACCCCTAAATTAAAACAGTAAATATATATGATTACATATTTAAAAATAATTTAATTTAGAGTAAAAACTTGCCATTTATTGAATAAAAAATTTACAAATTATATAAAATTGTACTATTAATATTAAAATATAATATTATTATTCATGACTCAATGTCGGAGTCGCTGTCACATTCAACATCTCCTGGCTGAATTGGAGGGCTATTTTTGCAGTTATCTATTCATGCCTACGTTTCCAAAATATATGAGCCATATTATGTATATATATACACATTACAATAGTTGTGGGTCTCTATTATACTGCGTACTTTCACATTGCTCCAAATATTCCCACTCCGAAATTTTCAGTTACTTAGTAGAAAAAAATATGATAAGTTTTTGGACCGTAACTCCTTCAATTTTCATGCTATCACAATTTATAAAAAACCATTGTAAAGGTAATTAAGAGAGCTACAACATCCTTCATTGCAATATATAGTAAAAAACCTTTTTCTAAAACGGTGAAGGGTTAAAGGGCTTAAGAGAGGCTGTGATTGCGCTGCCACGCGCTCTTTAAACAATCATATCTCCGTCAATTTTTGTTTGACAGAAAAAACAAAAAAATCAAATTGTTTGTCAGAAAAATACCTAAATTTTTAATCCGTACACTTTTATACGTATCTGTCGTCATTTTTGAGATATTATGAAAAAAAAGTGGGTTTTTAAAAAAAATGAAATTTTGTTTTTTTCTTTAATCGTGACCTTTTTTGAAAAATATGTGTCCTGAAGCAGCCAAACTAATACTATTTATCAAACTCTTCATAATAAAGTTAATTCTAGGCGGAATACGATTTATTTTAATTTAAGTGGAAATGGCACTTATGAAACCCATTGATTTATAAGAAAAAACATTAGATGCTCCCCTTATCTGCAATACAGCTCACTTATTTTAGGTGCAAAAGACTTTTAATAATGCTCATTTTAAAGCTTATTTCAAGCACTACAAAACCCTTTTGTATTAAAATGCATAAAACGCATCTGCTCGCCGATAGATGGCATTGACCACATTGATCAAATTTCAGACAAAATAAAAAACGGCTTCGATCTTTAATATCTAGCTTAATATTGCACTTAGAATACTTTATAAAAAGCCAAATTGTTCATTGTTTTACCTGCTACAATTTTGTCATGTATAAAATTTTCGATAAAACGTAGATATTTGCAAAAAACCGATGAAAAACGTGAAAAAATTGCGAATTTTCAATTGCCAATAACTCGATAACTATTGGATTTTTTGAAAAACTTTATAGATGATTTTTTGCTTAAAGTTAGGCCTTCTATCGATATCCGACGTTATTTTGCAAAAAAAAAATCACTCCCGAGAAGGGGTGGCAACCACCCCCAGGGTGGTTGCGGAGTTCAAATCATTTTCACTTTTGAAGTTAAGGGTAAGATGAACCTGATTCCAAAATTGTATACAATTCGGTTCACAGTAAAAAAATTCGGAGCAATAATGCTTCAATGACTGCACTAGAGGGTTAATCCCACGAATGCGAGTCGATTCGAATGTGTTGTGGCAAAATTTTATCGCATTTTTTACCTTTGAGCTATTTGAGTTGTAGTCAGAACGTTTTTTGATCTGTCTGGAGGATTTCAAAGAAAATTTTTTTTTTGGTATATGGTTTTCTCTTCAATTATTTATGAAATGATCAAAGTAATGTACGCGTTATGTTATACATCACTGTATATACATCTAAAATTTTAAATCTTTTTACCAGAAGGCGAGTGTTCTAGTTGGTAGGAACGTCAACCTAATAGAAGCGATAAGCATTACACATAAACCACATTTGAAAAGAACTCACCGTATTACTTTAGGACTTAGACTAGCCTTTTCTGTTTTCACACTATAGTTTAGGTCCTGGCAATATATTTTTCGTTTATTTTGCCTAACCTAGGACTGTTTCTAAGCTTTCAATGACTTACTGGGTCCAGTTGCACTGTGACAAAAAAGAATGAAGCACTTTCAATACATATTATATTTCGTTGTAAATCCATTAGTATTTCATGCCTTGACATCTTTACTTTCTAAATTACTTTATTTAAAAATACAATTTATGAAACAAGATAATTTTACAGTGATGTTACTAAACAATCCGTGTAGTGTATATTATGTTGATCTGATGTTTTTAGGCGAATTCCTATTCGGTTATATAGATATTGTATAAAGTTGCTTTTTAACAATTCCCATAGGTACGTTGTCAAGCAGCGGCATCTCAATGTACTTAAATAGTAGTTTATATTTAATATTGCGTAAGCTATTTTTATCTTTAATAACAATATAAAGTGGTTATTTTTTTAATATGTAACTATTTAGAATGTTATTGTGTTGTGGAGTATGGTTGTGGTGAGTAATTCCTTATAATTAACTCCATTTTTGGATAATATCGTATTTATTAATTGAAAAGATACATCTTGTTATAGAAAAAGGCTTGTGCTTATCGAGAGTGAAGGTTTTAATTTATAAACCTTTTTTATATCAAGCTCTCGCTAAGCACATTAGATTTTATATGAATGGTTCCTTTAAATGAGCAATTGCTCGTAATATTAAATGTTCAACAATATATTTTATCAATTTTGCGACTTTTATAATATTTTGTAATTACTACAGGTACTAAAGAAATCTTTAGTACCTGTCGGAAACCAGACCATATTTAAAGGCGTTTTATAATTCAATTTTTTTTAATTTTATCATGGATTAGGATTATTACTTGTTCAATAAACAAATAACTGCTGAATCTTATTTCTTTTATAGAATTTTCGTTTTAGTTATTTTTTCTGAAACAGTGTTGCTAAACGAAATTTCCTAAAATAGCTTCCATATGAATGTGTAAAGATAAACTAATGAAAGAATAATAAATAAAACGATCTAAGTACAAATTACATGTATTTATGATTTTCCAGTTTACTTATGAATCTAATAAGTTTTATTTCTTATAAGAAAAAATCTACTCAGGCGGGAGTAGAACCAGTCTGCCATGATTGTATATTGATAGTTAAACGGGCCACTAGTTAGCGAACCGCTAAGCTACTGTGTCTATTATGCTAAGTGCCTCGGTTGAGAAGAATATTTTTCCACGAGAATTCTCTATAGGAATTAAATCATTAAGTGTGTTCAAAATATGACATTAAAATAGTTTTTATTTATAAAATGTTATCTCATTTTTAATGCTACAAACATATTACAATTCTTGCTTTTCTTTAATGCAGGGAATATATCAGCGTCTCCAATCGGTGGTTACCTATCCAACGTGGATTCTGCCTGAGGGAAGAATATTTTCCCATAGTTTACCGCCGCCTAAAAAAATACTATAAGAAAACTTTAAATGTCGGAGCAGAAGCGGTGTCGTCAGTTCACTCTCTCCCTGCCATCTTTAAGGTAAGTGATATAGCGCACTTTTTTCAATTCACTTGCAATAGAGATTTTATAGCAGAAAACAGTTGCTCTGATTGCTTAGGAAATTAAAAGCCTATCTGCATTGTATAAAGATGCAGGGCTGGTTATCCGTATATTCAGTTTTTGTTTTAATTATAAGCTGCTAAAACCTAATGTTATATATACTTATATATAAAATCAAGTGCCGTTTGTAACACAAACAATATTTGGTAAAATTTACGCATGTCAGAAGACATATATCAATAATCAACAACAAATACACCTACCGAGCACTAGTGTTCTATGAAATCTCACTTCTACGTAGCCGCATGAAGTTTGCCTGTGGTCCTACAATATCACGGTTGTAGATCAGACACAGTTTCGTTGTTAACAAGATTGTTACGATTACATCCTTAAAAACGGAGAAAGGAGTCCCTTACAAGATGAAGAATACTCCTGACAATTGCAAAGTTTCGTAGTCTGATTCAGATAATATGAACTTCGAAGCTCCTCCTGATTATAAACTATGATGGGAAAGTTTAAAAGCGATGGCTTTTGTTATCTTATAAAATCTTCCTTGAATTGATAAGCTTTTAGAGCTTTTACTCGATTTTTATTCATTAACCTTAATACCTATATATGACAAACGACCGTTGGGAAGTCGAGATGTTTTAAAATTGTGAAAGAATAAGGCAATACTTACCAGTACGGGTCGATGGGTGTTAACAACTGCCGGTGCAGCCAGGACCAACGGCTAAACTTGCTTTCCGAAGCCTAAGGAAGCTCGAGTTAATAATTTTATCGCAATGACCAACCCTTGCGAAAGTGACCTTAGCCCCGAAATCATAGGAACGCGTTAACCGCTGCGCAATTAATTTCTCACGTAAATACACTCGAGAGCAATGAATCCGGGTCACTTAAAGAATCCTAAAAATCTCGGAAACTAAAAATGCTAGCTTAATGCAATAAATTGTATTTAATAGACAATGTAATACTCCTTAAATGAAGGTATTAAAACTTCTTAGTTATTGTAAAGTTATATCATAAAAAAATCAAATTTGAAAAAGGGCCACTTTCGAAGATGGAACTACGAAATTACAGCATTTGGTTTTGCTTTTGTTTGTAATCTGTCATTTATGTGAGTACATAAACCATGTTGATAGTGCTCTATATTCATTATTCAAGCTGAAATTATGTCGCTTACGCCTGAAGAATGCACCAGAATACTTACAATGCTGGAAACCGGCCGGAGTCAGCGCGATACAGCCAGGACTGTCGGTGTGTCGCTGTCAACAGTACAAAGAGTTCTCCGACGTTACGAAGAAACTGGTTCTAACCTACGCAGACCAGGAACGGGCAGAACCAGGTGTACCACAGCACGAGAAGACCAATACTTGGTGAACACCATGCTTCGAAATCGCTTTCTCACAGGAACTGAACTCACCAATCAGTTTCGACACCTCGGAGGAAGTAACCCAAGTGCATGGACAGTAAGACGTCGGCTTGCTGAATCTAACTTAAAACCCCTTAGACCTGCAAACGGCCCTAAACTGGAGCGTGGGCATCGTATTTCAAGACTAAGATATGCCCAGAGCCACGTAAATTGGAGTATTGAAGATTGGTCAAAAGTTATGTTCTCCGACGAATCAAAATTTATGCTCTACAAGCACGATGGAAGACACAGAGTGTATCGAAGACCAGGGGAAAGATTCAAGCAAGCATGCATCGAAGAAAAAGTAGCCTACGGTGGTGGGTCTGTACTTGTGTGGGCCGGAATTTCTTCTGAAAGTCGCACAGAGCTGGTGATCATAGAAAACGGCTCTTTAACTAGCGTAAGATATGTGGAAGAAATCCTCAATGATCACGTTGGTCCATTTATGGTCAATTTAGGTGAGGATGCTATATTTATGCATGACATTGCCCGACCTCATACAGGTAGGATTGTGAATGACTACCTTCAAGAGATGAACATTACTCGTATGGAGTGGCCAGCGCGCAGCCCGGATATCAACCCGATCGAGCATGCTTGGGACGAGCTAGGCAGATGCGTAAAACAACGAAACCCTCCCCCAATCACGCTTCGTGAGCTCAAAATTGCTCTCACAGAGGAATGGGAGAATATTCCCCAAAATCGTATAAGGAACTTGGTGTACAGCATGCCAAACCGCGTAAACGCAGTAATGGAAGCACGAGGAGGCAATACGAAGTATTAAAATTCAAGAAAATCGTAATAAAGTTCAAACATTTCATGTTTCCTATTTTTGTTTTAAGGAGAGATCAGCAGTTTTTTTCTTTATGTAATTTTGTGTTATAAAAATGTATGGTTACTCATATTTTTTTTACTTTCATTTAAGGAGTATTACATTGTCTATTAAATACAATTTATTGCATTAACCTATCATTTTTAGTTTCCGAGATTTTTAACATTCTTTAAGTGACCCGGATTCATTGCTCTCGAGTGTATAAAAGCAGCTTGAACTGCAATGACCGTCTCGAAAACATCTCGAAACAGCATCTGGGAAACTTAAAATTTGAAGAGTATGCTTATATAGAGGTAAAAACGCTTGCTAAGAAAGGATTTTTTTAAAACCCTACCCTTAGGGAGGTAAATAAGAAATAAGTTGTTGTGTGGAAATCTGTTAATAAGACATGAAATATGAAATAAATTCTACTCTTAGGGGGATAAAGGATTGTAACTTTGTATGGAATAACTAGCATTTTCTAGTACAGATGAGTGAAACAACGACTTGCGAATTCTGAAATTACTTTTTTAGCGTATTACCAGATTTTGTAATTTAAGAGTGTGATAATTGTTAAAAAAATGTATAAAAATTCCACCAGGCTTTAAGCGGTAAGTATGAAATCAAGTATAAAATTTTAAGAATTAAAAATATATTATTAAATTTTTCACCAAGTCTGTCTTTTAGAAAATGTTCACATTTCAACTAACTTTATGAGAGTGAAATGGGGATGAAAGTTTTTAGGAATAGTTCAGCAGTTTTACAGTGAAATGAGATCGAGTATTAACAATTGAGATGGTAGTGTCGCAATCTACCTGCGCTGCGATATTCCTTTCGCAATCCTCTCTGCTTATGACCAACATGGTAATGGCATGGAACACTCGTTTCTTGACATATCTATTTCTGGGGTGAAATCCGTCCTGGGTGTCGTATATTGCCCACCTGCCATCGATTATAAATCTTCTCCTATCGCCGTTTTGGATTCAGTAGCGGCCAACTATGTGCATCACATAATCATGGGGGATTTTAACACCGACCTCCTCAAGGACTCCCCTTGCTCGCGTTCCGATCAACCATTGAGTCCCATTCTTTTTTGGACACCGCAGTGACTCGTGGATCGATCACATTGTCATCTCCTCCTTTGATCTTGTTCATTTTCACGGTCAATTCCCTTCTCCTGGTTTTTCCCGTCACAAGCTTATCTATATTTCCTACAAGTTATACCCTCCAAAATGTATGCCTGAACTTTGAATTTGCGAAACTTTGCTAGATTTGATCTCGATGATAAATGTGATGTTTCTTCCATTGATTGGTCTGAAATACTGATGGCTACTAATACAAATGAGAAGGTCAAACTATTTAATAATAAAATATTAAATCTATTCAATAAGCATGCTCCATTGCGTATGGTTAGGCTTAGGAGACCGCCGGCTCCCTGGATCACTCCACTGGTGCATGCAGCAATGAGGAGGCGAGACATGGCTTTTCGCACATTCAAGCGCTGTAAATCCAGGGAAAACTGGACTTTTTATAATTCTTTCCGTTACCGCTGCAATTAGATGGTGAGAGCCTCCAAACGCCGCTGCTTATATGAAACCATTCGTCAATCCTCTCCAGCTGATACCTGGAAATTTCCAATGTTAAAATCTAAAGTATTTTATTACCACACCCTCTTGCTACTTTTTGCACCCATCTATCTAACAAGACCCCTGCAGTCCAAGCCATCTCTCCCTCTACAAACAATCCCCTGATGATTTCACTTTTTTCCAGTCACACGTGTGGAAGTTCGGAAAACCATTATGACTGTGAAGTCTGCAGCCGTTGGGTGTGATGATTAGCAGACAGATGATAATGTTAATCTTGGACAGCACTTTTCCAGTTATCACTCACACCATAATTATATTTCTTTAGTTTTCGGAACATTTCCAATTCTCTGGCTCAAGGCGCACGTCCTGCTACTCCCCTAAATAAACAATCTATCATCTGTTAATCATCTGAGACCGATTTCTATACTACCTTTCCTTTCAAAGATTTTAAAAGCGATCAGGTGTACCTCAATTCTCCCTTACTCTTTTCCATTTATATCAATTTGATTTCTTCCATTCTTCAGAACTCTTATCATCTGTATGCAAACGACTCGAAAATTTACGCACAAGCTGGGGTGACCCAAATGAATAATGTTATTCAATCTTTGAATGAGGATCTGCAGAAAATAGCTAAATGCTCACAAATGTTTGGTATAAGAGTTAACCCGGGTAAGTGCCAGGGTATTATTGTGGGTAGCTCACGCACGTTTTCTAGTCTTCACTTACACTCTCTTCCACCTCGACAACATCTTTTTTTTTCTCGAGGGGAAATGCTTTATAGGTATGCCCGTCACGAAGGCTGACGGGCATACCCACTAAAACCCCCCGCTGTACTACACTCCACCATGTGACCTTGTGGGTCCCTTTTTAGGAATCACCACTGCACGTCGACAACACCTACCTCATGTGGTGAATTTGGGTTTAAGTATAGATGGGGCGTTGAACTGGTGTGTACAGGTGGACTCATTAAGTCGCAAGATTAAAGGCACATTAAGAGCATTTTATCAGCTGAAGAACTTCCTTCCTATTTCCAGTAAAATCCAACTTATTCAATCAACCATGTTTCCTATCCTTGACTATGCTGACGTGTGTTATGCTGACATTTATCATGAACTTCTAAATAAATTGTATCGCCTTCTCAATAAATTGTATACGTTTCATCTTCTGTCTCCGGAAATATGACCATGTCTCTTCATATCGAAAGAAATTAAAATGGCTTACTATTCGTCAGCGTCGAGATCTGCAAATTCTCTCCACTCTTTATTATATACTTAAAGATCCATTCACCCCGCAGTACTTTAAATGTAAATTTCAATATCTGAGAGCCTTTCATAACGGTAATCTTCGTTCAGACAGTAAAAAAACTCTCGCCATTCCTTCTCACCGTACTGGTTTTATTTTAAACTCTTTTTCACTTCAGGCTATACGACTCTGGAATGCATTACCTCCCCATATTCAAAAAGCTCCCAACAAACTTGATTTCAAACGACTGGTTCGCGATCTCCTTTTGAATACTCCGACCTTATAATAATCTCAATTTCATAGTAGTTTCATATCTAGTTAAGGGTATTGATATAGGTTTAGTGTATCGACATTTAAGTAGTTTATTATTTTATATATGACATTATATGTACGTAAATGTATGTTTATGTAGTCTGTAGCTCTCTTTTCTATTTACCCTTTCAATGCTATCAGCTATACGCTATCAGTTTCTAACTCTCCGGTTGACTGGTAATGCCTAATGGCATTTCAAGTCCGCCATTAGTACATATATTTGTGTGCAACAAAGTTTAAATAAATAAAATAAATAAAAGTACCGCCGATATCATTAGTCGGTGTGAAGAGTTACATATGTATATACTTTGCCAGACATCACATGGCTAAAATTAAATACTGTGTAAAATTTATTTAATGACTATATATGAGCAGATGATTATAAAGTTATAAAAATGAGCTAAGAGTAATTCAAAAATTCTTTTTCAGGTAAGTGGTCGTATTCTAAAGACGCAAACGGGCCGAATTACAGGTTCGCTTCGTAACAAGCATGCTGAGATCAATGTGTCTATTGACAAATAAATATTTGTTTTATATGAACAACAGTGTTTTGTTTTTACTTTAAAATGTTTTACAATTTACCCAAGTTTCTAGTTGGCGCTTCTAGTTTTTAATTGGCGAGTTTTGCCAACACGATCTATTTTCTTCACCCTGCCGAAGTTCGATTTTATCTTCTAAAGAACACTGCGGCAGTAGATTCACTTTGACAGAGATTCTGGAAAATAAAATATTAGGCTTTGATAAAATTAAATATAGACGTATTTTTTCTATAAAATCTCGTATAAAGTGATCATAGATAGCAGCAAGCCTGAGAATTCACCTGTGACCCGAGTCGATTTTTTCTAGTATTTTGATATTATAATAATTTATCTATTTAATCTTGTTCGTGTAATTTTAATTGTAATTTATAAAATAAATAAAAGAGACAAAACATTAAATGAATATACAATTTTTATGCACACTGGTATTTTAGTAAACGGAATAAATAAAATAATAATTGATAACCAGAAATCATTTTATCTGCTTCCTAGTAAATCGCATTGCTTGCAAAATTATAACGTCAACCTTTCAACTATTCCTGGGGTCCTATTTTTGAAACGGTCGAACTTGGTACGGAATGCTAATGAATGATACTTATGCGGAAATGAAAAACAGCCCGTCTCCTTCTTCAGCCGATCTAGCATGCGCTACTTGAGATATCTTGCGCACGATTAAAGAGAAGTTTGTCGATATCGACATATATCTAGTTGTCCTAAACATGTAGAAAAACAGATGTTGCTTCTTGATATATGATTATAAACTACTTTTTTATCTAACATAGCCACGTTGGTAGATATTGTTCATTCAATTAGTGTTTTTTTTACTTTTATTTACTTTTCGGAAATGTAGATTACATCAATTTTGACGTTGACTGACGACTTACATGATCTGTGGTTGATAGTTTCTCCTAAAATGGTGGTTGTTTCTTTTTTGAAACCGCCGATACTTTAAATAAATAAATCATTTAAAAGTAACAATGGATAACCAAATTAATAAATAAATATATCGGAACGAATTAAGGAATTTCACAGTAAGTATATATACGAAGAAATAAGTTACAAATTAACTATTTGTGCCAATATATCGGAAAAATTTTCGTTCCCCAACGATAGGTATAAAGCAACCGGGAATGAGACCTATTTTTTTATTTATTTCCAATTTAAGAAATAACAAACAAGTAGGTACATTTAATGAGCGCATTACGCTAACTAAACCACGAGATGTGTAAAGAATGCTAATGAGTCAGCTTCAAGTAGATAAATGTTATAACACAAATAAAAAAACATAATTAGGTATACTTACTATTACTAATCCGATTGTTATAGAAAATTTTGTTACAGTTTTGATATTATGAGGTTTAATTTATCTTTTAATTCAGTAGGTCGATCGTTAATAAGTCGAAAAACTGGGCAGCCAGAGGTACCTACACTTGCCGTAGTACCTTTACATACATAAAACTATATCTATACTTATATTTACACCTATACCTTTACCTATACATATACCCATCAGGTACTATATAATATACATACACCTAAATCTATACTTATACATATACAAATATATTTATATAATTATAAATATGATAAAAATATATTTAGGTGCCGTTCGTCCTTAATATACTGTAACTACATAATTGTAATATATAATAAGGGACCGCCATCGCTTCATTTGAAATAGCACACAAACTATTTGTCGTCACCTTCTCTACGTACGACGAGAAATATGTGTAATATCTCTGTCAAAATGTTGACAAAATTCTGTTACCATGTTAGAGTCTGCAGACAGCAATGCCGCGGCTAAATAAATTCTTTTGACATATGAAATCGACTTTTAAACGCAACCATGTTGGATACGATAGACGACAAATGACTAATACACGAGAAAAAAGGTCGACAAAATTTTGTCGTATTGCGTATGCTGGGTGGGCTGATGTTGGTGTTGACTGGAATGTGTATTTCAAAATAGAACCTTGACCGAAGGAAATGCTTACTGAGAATTTCAGAGAATTTTCTTTGATGACTACTATCGAGTTTAAAACCTTTGCGCAAGTTGTAACTTAAAAAAAAACGCTTACTTCTTTGGAAAAAGATTACAGTTTTTAATATTTATATTAAAAACTGTAATTTATTTGTTAATTAAAATAACATTGATAAAATGAAAACAATTTAAACAAGTGAACAATACAGGTATCCATAAATAAAAAATAAAGTACCTATTATACTTATTATATAAATCGTGTAGATTTAAATTCTTCTTTCTATTTTAGGAAAGATTTAAAAAAAAGTTGGCCGTTTTTCAAGGTTATAAAGAATTATTATATACACTTAGCTTTAACTGCTCGATTTTTATATGTAAAGAAATTTTAATATAAAAATTAATCATCTTGCCTCAGGATTCAGGTAGAATTTGAACCTAGAACCTCGCGAATGTTCTTCCTTTTGAGCTATTGAGACCTAGACTGACCTGTTGAATTTTCAAGTCAAGTATTTCTTCAGCTGAATATCAATTCCATCTCATAAGTCACCATATCGAAATTTGTATTTACAAGTATCAAATACTCGATAAAGAAGAAGCCGCTATGTGATTATTAAGTATTTCTTTGGTTTATAATAAAAAGAAGGAGCTATTGAAAAAAGAAGGTTTTGACTTAATAGTGTGTTAGAATGTGCACTCCCATTAGGACTTCATATTTGAACCTTATCAATAAAATAAGTTCGAATAATATACAATATATGTATATTACAAAAATATTAAAAAACAGACACCCAGAAAATCCTAAAAGAATTGAAATGTCACAGTAATATCTTAAACGGTGGAAAAAGGTCTAATTTTCCTTACAGAGGTATCTATATAATATTTAAACAGTACAGGATCAGCACTGGAGCAGTTGTAATTATATTTAAATGTATGCAGAGTTGATGTTATGTCGATTGCAGTTTATCCTTTTATTATGTTTAGCCTTTTGGCTTTGGATTTTGTCTCATTCCTTAATAAGCATCTTCAACATACACATCTATATACATATCTCTTACTTATAGCTTGTAGCTGTAATCTCAAAGCTATAAAGGGTAAATTCGTTTAAACATCTCTCCGCATGACAAATGCATTATCTTGCTTCGGTTTATTTTTTAGACTTGTGTTTACCGCTAACTGCGTAGAAATTAGTTTTAGTACTTTCTAGAATCACATGATGGAATGATCTTCTTGGTATCCTGGGTGTACAAATATAGAAACTATCCCACTTTAATTCCCAAAGAAATATAGAGTAGAAAATGAAAATTATTAATGTGTCCCATACACATTAACTTAATGTACCTGATCATGGGGAACTTGATTATGGAGGATAGTAAACTACTTTTGTAGAGTCGTTCATAAGATAAGTGACCGAAAATTTATAATCTCAAGCTATTAAGGGCTTTGGAAGGCATTTTTGCCGTCGGTCCCGGTTGGGCCTATATGCAAGTCGGTATAATCAGTTCTGTAATTGCTACTATAGGTCGACCACTTAAATAAATCTGCGCCTGCGCGGTACAGGGGCGCGGGGGTACGGCGACAAAGGGGGGTACGGAAAAAAGAGGGGAGCGCTCCTCACTCGCTCCCCTTTGTCGGCACACCGCGCGGACGGAGACTCATTTAAGAGGGCTGACTATAGCCGATGTAGACGGGTGGACTAGAAAACAGTAATTATTTTATTCCAATGCCATAAAACTGCTTCTTATGACTGTCATTTTAAAAATTCTGCTTTGATAACCTTGATCGAAATTTGTATATATATTACAATTCAATATGATATTGTATGGTATTTAATAAAGTTTTTCTACATTATCAACTAAATGTATCATTAATCACATTAGTAAACGAATAAAGCTCGACTGAAAAATAAATTTGAATTTGATTGTGTTACGGAAAGCAATATTAATAATTTGTAGTAAGTTGGAGTAAGTTTTCTGGTCAAGGTCTAAAATTTTACTTGATGCTGACTGATACAATACTAAATATGTAATAAATGTTTAGTTGACTATTAAATAATCAATAAAAGTGAGAAACTGTCTTCATGTTAAATAGGTGTAGTAGCACAAAATTGTGAAAATGCCTTGTCCCCCGTTTGATTATTTGTGCATATGTATAATAAATAAGGGATACATTTATAAACCTCTTTATAAGTAGTTAGGGAATTATCTATTAACATAACTTGAATTTAAATGCACCTTTACTGTTTGTTGATCAACGAAATATTCTTTATTTTAGGTACTAAAGCATCTTATTATTTTGCTCTATATTTCATGACGTTAAGTATATGACGAACACATACTTTCCATAAACACGACTTGCTAACTGCAAAAATTATTTGTTGCCAACTTCATGTTACAAAACCGAATTCAACTTGAGATTTTGTAAAAGACATTATCTCGAAAACAGTGGCTCACAAACTCTTTTAATAACTAATATTAGCCAAAAATAATCTATTTTTGGCAAATTACCTACTCGAGACAGAAGTGAACACTTCGCTTGTTTAACTTTACTATGGTCATCACGACAGTAAAAAAACATAAAAAGAGATCATTTATGTTCAAAAACTAATCTCCAGTCACGCTTAATGTATGATTGACATATTTGTTAAGTGAAGACACAATTAAACACATGCCACTACCGGCGTGAGTTTGTAAGTAAGGTATAGTCGTTACTGTAACAAATTATCTCGTTGTCCACAGGTGAGTGAAATAAAGCGTTAAGAACGCAACCTGCGTACAGGCATCTTTAGATCATCTGTAGCTGGAGTTTTCCCGCCTCAGTAATTCCGCCATCGCCGTAGAGGGCGCACGAGTGCCGCGTACTCCAGCGAGCGCGAGTTACGAAAATGAGCAACAACAAGAGAAAACTATCCTTTCTTGGTTTTTCACCCCAAGTAAGTAACTTTAAATACACATTTCATTAACAAATATAATACGTTTTAACACGGTGTAAAATTAAAAGTTTTAATATGCTCCCAATATATAAATTCATGTTTTCATACCACACACGACGTGTTTAATAACACTCTATTGGCATCATTAATAAACTACGAACAGTATATGCGCGTGCGCCGGTGAACGGAACTCGATAAGTAGTGTTGATTACAACAAATATAATATTTTACTAGTTGTTATTTTTGATATCGTCGTGAAAAATGAACGTAGCGATAGTGTAAACCTTTAAAGCAACCATTTAAAAATCAAATGCAATTATTTTACAGTATTGTGTGTTGTTATAAGTGGTTTAACACATCATTTAACTTGAGCAATATTTATGTTTTGTACTTTCCTAGCAATTATAATATTATAATATCGAGCAGTGTGTGTTTAACTTGTGCAAAAAGTGATTCACATCAATAATTTTATAGTGAAATTAATTGGTGTTGCATTTTAAGGAATTCTGTCAAGTCGACATTAATTTTATTCTGTAAGTACCTATATATTACAATTAAGAATATTCGAATAATATTCTTGACTAACTTTTTAAAAGAGCGAATCCCTAAATTTACAATTTTCTACCAAAATTTATGTGAAATTATGAAATCATAATTGTTTTTTGTATTTATTACTGATAAGATTTTGTGTATTTTCTTGTCTTCTCTAATATTACCCACACAAATCAAGAAATCATATTTCCCAAATTTGTCATTATACATATGATGCTCAGATTTACAATATTTTTAATAAACATATTTTTTTGATGCGCAAAACCTATACCTATTTCATATATGCACACCTATTCCAATGCATTTTTTCTCTTTGATTTAACCATCAACTACTTTGTGTAGATGATTAAAATTAGCTACATTTATACTGAACTAACATTAATTATGATGTTGTTTTTATTTCATTTATTTCATTTATTCATTCGTTGAAACTTTTTTAAATTAACAATTATTTCAAGACATGATTTATTGATAATTTGACTTTACCGGTGATGATACCTATGATCGATCCGATAGCAAGATAATGCATGCGTTTACATCAGTGTCAACAAAATTTGTTTTAATTTTCTTTAATCTGTAAATATTGACTACATATTTACAGATTGGATTTACTGTATACTTGTGAAAATATTGCTTGATAACCGTGACATAAGTTATTGAATTCCAGAACATGACTTTGAACAAGGATCACGACAAAAAATGACAATGACAATAACTTTACTTATTACACAGAAATGTGCTTTTGTAGAATATTGTATAGTAACACTATTTTTATTCACATTTATAATATCACCAATTCTTAAATTGCCCTTTATTAGCACAAAATTAAAACAGTAATGTACGTAAAAGGTTATATCAGATAGCAATATTACGAGGGATAAAATTAATCTATAAATTAAAATCGATTAATTTTAAAGATATTGACCACCTCTCTTCTTACCAAACAGTGAGTAATCCCAGAAAATTACATAATCTTTATAAATGTGAAGGTTGTTTGTCCCACAAATAATCAAATTTGTTCTCACGATACTTATTGTCTTAATACAAATTTATAAACAAAACTAGGTTTCAGTATAAAAAACACACACAAAAAAAATTAATGCACAGACATTGCTTTCAGTCAGATTGATTTATACGCAAATTTATAAATATTTCGAACGGGGATAAAGTTGTTTTATTTAATGAAATATGGCTCAACGCAAACCACATCGTTTCAAAATCGTAGACTGACGGTACAGCCGTGTCTATCAATTAAGTATAAGTACAGCACAAAGGTTAATAATTGCTTATGCTGTTTTGTGCTAATTTAATTACTTGTGTTCAAGTCTGTAAAGACGTATGAAAAATTGCAAGAATGGTTTTTAATTATTATTAACAACTTGACTAAGCCGCATGTCATCATCACAGAGAACGCTTTATACCACTCTGTTCTAAAAGATAAAGCGCCAACTATGAACAATAAATTGATCTCATGGCTGGAAAACAAAGTAGTAAAGGCAGACGCAACGATGCTGAAGAAACAACTATTAAGATTAGTGAGCATTTATAAGTTTCGAATTCCAAAGACATACATGTTGGATGAAATCGTTGCAGAAATAGGCCATAACACCATTCGATTACCACCATACCACATAACACCATTCGATTACATTAGTATAAAGTACAATACCATTGCAGTTGAAATGATCTGGGCCTAAATCAAAGGTTTATGTTTCTACGTCTTTTCATATTCAAAACCTATTAGACGTATCACTGTTTTCTTGCTTTTAAATAAAATAAATTACTTGCCTTGTCTAATCACAAAAAATGTGAAACTCATGATTTTGTTACTTCTAATACCTCCAAGAATATATGTACGAAGTTGCATGATGATCGGTTTAGTAGTTTTTGGTTAAAAGCATAACAAACAAACTTACATTCACATTTCTAATATTAGTAGGGATTTTCTACATTATTAAACGTATATTTTACAATCGATTCATTGTGAATTGAATTTTGTACATACAATTTTTGAATGTTGTTTTATAAGTCACATTAATAACTAATACAAATGATGCATGTGTCTGTAACGCCAGAAAATTGGACGTAAATAGTCAATAGTACTAGGAAAATCATATAAGAAGATTGGTATTTTATATTCTGTTTGATAATATACGTTAATAAATTTCAGTTTGACAATTAATTTATAATAATATATTTTAATGCCGATAATAAGTAAAAGCAATAAGGATTAGATATAAAAACAGAATAAAACGCTTCCTTAAACCGGTGAAAATTATTTTTTTTAAATATCTATGATTTCATTCAAATGCATTGGTCTTCAATAAATTTTCGAGTTAATTATTTCTCTTGGTGCACAATAAAGCACATTTTCATTTAAAAAGATCAAAATAGAGTCGATAATTATCATTGATTTTATCAATATTGTCCCAACACTAGGCATATGCATATCACTAAGACATGTCAACTATATTTTCTCAAAGACAGTTGGTATTATTAATAAATTTAATGAAAATGAGTACCTCTTATTTATTGGTCTCCTTTGCTTAGACAGAAAGGTAAAAAGGTTATACAAATAGTTATTGTCATGTCAATGTGACGTTTCACTGGCTGAGACAAAAGAAAAGAAGGTTTTTATGTTTAAGGATTCTAAGATAAACAATATAATATATGTGAATACAGAATTGTGTAACTACCAAAAGATTTCATATCCACGTTATATTAGGCCTTATGTTAGTCATGAGATATTTATATCCACTTTATGTCCTTGCCAGTTTTTGTTATTAATGTCCCTATTGTACTTAAGTCTTTAGTTATATGTTACCCTAACCGGCTTCAGTGGAATTTATTGTTTTTCAAAGTTTATTTTTACGTTTGTTTTATATTGTTATACAAGTTATACTTTGTCTACATGTCGTGTGCCATCAAATGCGGTAATTATTATGAGAATTTATGGCAAACGTTTAAACATAAAAATATGAACTGCTCTTTTTGAAAACAAGAAGACAGTTTTAATTTGTTTTTTATTATATTGAATTTTTAATAAAAATTAAATTAGTTTGAATACAACAACTTAATTATTATAACTCAATTGTCTCAAAACTAATTGTTTAATATTGAGTATTTCTTTTTGTAAGACTCCTCTTTAAAGATTACAGTAAATTCTGAACATTTAAATATTACAATTATGAAGGTTACGAATTCAATTTCCAGTTTATAGTACCTTCATCGAATACGTAAAAGATCGATGACAGAAAATCAACTCTAGTGATTACCTATTAGTTTAGTCTTTTAGTTTACTGCAGACAGCGGCGTAATAAATAGTTATCGTCTTCAATCTTATCTACTATTGAAAAACGAGAAAATTTTCAATTGTCTTTTCTTCTTTCTAACATAATAGGCACCAAGGATGATATTTCACGTGACTGTTACTCATTTCACACTTTAACAAGTATTGTTTAGTTTAACTGTTATTCAAATTTGCTGTAGCTTTTCGGACTAAATAATGTAGGCAATACGGAAACAACAAGTTCTAAGCCTTTATCTTTGTGTGCAGATCGTTTAAACAAGGTGTATACAAGGTGTTACAAAAATACATGTAAAGCGGAGACGGGGTTTACTGGTCCCTTATAAAGAAGAGTCAATTTACAATATTTGAAAACCGTAGCATTGCAGTATGACTTACCGCCAAAATTAATAAAAAAATCATATATGTGCCAACCCTATTTCCATATAATTTAAGAGTAAATAACACAATGTTTATGTACATTTTTACCTAATATCCGCGGAACGACATAGAGTCAATAACAAAATGTACAGAAGCCGCTCAGATCGATACTAGGCGATGAAGTCGCTAAGCATAAAGCTACGCTAGCACCATATATTAGAGCGGAGCGCAATAACTTAAAAAAAGATTTTTTTTTTATTTCTATGGGAATTTTTGCAAATTTCAAAATTCAGGCTCCGTCACAATCTGGTCCTAAACCTGTTGATTCGATTCCACACAAAAATTTAAAATCGGTTAAGAACTCTGGAAGTTATGGCGTAACAGACATTGCGCCATTGAAGCTGATCCATGGGAGCTTCGCTCGCTCCGCTCCAATTATAAGTTAAAGAAAATATTAAAAGACCTGACATAGGTACTTTTTGTTAGGTCTCTTTCAACCTAATCTAACACTTACTTTCTCGTAACGAACAACAAATTTACAGAAACGGCTCAGAGTGTGCTCCGCCTTACTCAAAGCACAACCTCGCTCGCCGGGATATGGCTTGTGTGGTATTTCACACCATTAAGATATTCTCGTACCTCGTGATTAAAATGTGTCGGAGCTCCATCGTCCTGAAACACTATGAAATTGACAACATATTTTTTTTTTGACTTGACGTTTTTTGAAGCTATTAATTCCTTTTATTGAGTTCGCAAACCTTTTAGACAAATGTGACCGCATTCCCTCCTACACATATGCACAAACACCTATACAATCACACTCACGCACACAAATGCACATAGACATAGTTCCTGTCTTGATAAGGTATAGAATAATGAATCGTGACTTCAACATTATCAAACAGCAACTTTGAGACTTCTCGCTATAATGTGATATTCACCGCACTATAATAATACCTAAGGGTCTGGGGCTAAATCTCTAAACACAGGTTATTACGAATAACCTATTAGGGTCAACTTCGGACATTATAAGTACTAAGTTTATGTAAGTTGCTTAATAGAAGTTAAAGTTTATTACAAACTCCAAGCCACAAAATGTATCTAAAATGTGCACGTTCTTCTTCTTTAAATTTATTGAATATAGTATATTTCTATTGTTATTTATTGTTAAGTGCAATGTATTTTTGGTACTAATAAAAATTTATAAGTTAAACCTTTTAGAATGAATAACTTTTAATCCGTTAAAGAGTACACTCTATTAAATAATCTATGATAACTACGGTTCTATGCAGTGACAGCTAACTAGGGTTGACAACACTTTTCGCTTTGATATTTTTTTTTTTTTTTTTGGGTTTTTTGTAACACGGTGTATAACTGCAGAAGCGTCTTTACCTATAGTGCAGGCTGTGCGTTGCACATGGGCGCCGCGATCCTAGGGGGTGCCAACCGCTTTCAATAACTTCAATGTCGATAAATGGAAATCTTAAAAAAGAATGAAATCTCCATACAAAATGATCTAGTGAGAATAGAAAGTCGTTTTGTTATAATAGGGTATTTGACATAGTTGACAAATAAATAAGTATTGTATTGAACACTATAGAATTTAAGGTCCTAATTAATAATATTTTACTTAAATTACAAATAAAAGTTATTAAATATTTTATTTTCCTAAATAAAAATTAGAGTTTTTGAATCTGTGCATCATTTACACGAAACGTCTCAACGACCAATCAGAGCACGTGACGTCACGATGTAATAAACAAAATGTCTTTGAAGCCATTTTTTAAACAATCATGAATGAAAACTAATCTCGCGCGTATTGTTTACATAAAGAATATTACATCGTGACGTCACGCCATTGATTTGTCACGTGACCTAGCGTTTCAGCGGGAAATACAAAATGTAATTATTAAAACTATCTTTTTGTTATTAAAATGGCTCTAAATATAAGAGAAAGATTTGTCAAGGGTATCTTTAGCGACTTTAGAACATTTTGAAGTACTTTACGAAAATCTGTCAAATACCCTATTTCAATTTATAAAATTGATATACCTAACATTTACACACATGTGTACGTTTTGGCTTGTTAGGGATGTTTACAGTGAGTCAGCACACCGTGGCATCCAAGACTGGCATATTTGTTAAATCGATTTTTAATTTAATCTTAAAAATAGAGTTTATTATCCATTGGGGGATTTTGGCAGTTTGTGGTAATGTGCTGTTATTTATACATATTCCATTTTTGACCACACACTTACTAGAGGGCGCTAGGGTAATGATTGCACACGGGCGCTACATGGGCTAGAGAGGCCTCTGTTAACTCTCTCATTATAACACCAATAATAACATTGAAGAAATGTGTAGGCGTGCATTTATGGTAATAACACAATACTTGCATATTTATTACGTTATATCTTATATGCCACAATATTTTTATATCATAACCGCTCGTCATCATTAATTCAGCCGAAAGACGAGTGATGGAAGAGTCCCTCAAAAATCTTTGGAAATCCCACTAAGAGACCATGACTTTGAAAACGCTGACGCCCATTTGTGTACCTAATACACGAGGTTTATGGTATCGACCTTATATCCTTTAATTGTGTCTGTTAGTTGCCTTTTACGAGTCTTAATTCTGAAGAGTTGGTGCTCTGCCATATCATACGGCATACATCAATTGGATCCGGTAGTTAGCGCTAGAACCAAGCAAGACAACGTTTGCTGGGTCCGCTAATAAAAAATAAAATTAAATAAAGAACAAGAATGCCTTGCCAAAAAAGGAACAGTAGAGTAAAAAAAAACGAGTTTTATTAGTTAATCTAAGGAATTCCCCGATACAGATAGAGATTATAAGTTAATTTGGACCTCTCAGATAAGCTTAACATTCTAAACAAATATTATACATCAACTTTTGTGGCCATACCTAATATAAAGTACTTTCCAAGGCAGGACAATAATAGAAAACTTACAGATTAGAAATGACATTACAACTAGCGATATATCATTAATTTCCTATATTGTTTTGGCAACGTTGCGGAATCTCATGAACGTCACATTCTGTACAAATCCGTTTTAAACTTATTTCATTTGTATTATATTATATCCCTCAATATTATCTATTATGTCTCTTTGTTTGACTGTATCAAATCTAGCAGGTTATGTAGTGTCGATCAAAGTTTTAGGTCTATCAAGCAAAGTAATACACGTGAAATAGCCTCAATAAACATAATTATCTTATAGCGTGTTCGCGTTCGGTTGTCAACTATTTTATATTGTGTTTTAAGAAACCAAATTTGTAATCGATTTCGTAATCACTCATGTAGAAACAGAAGTGTTAAAAATCTCCTTAAGTGATATTTGAACCTAACCTTATTATTTTGTATACTGATCTTCTTTTGTTGCATCTTTTAACTTTGACTTTCAATTTTTTTTTAAATATAACCTGCTGGCACACAGGCTTTTTCTATGAATAAAAATATCGTCGGAACAAAGAGCTATAAATTACAAAGTGAGGGCAGTGTGAAATGAAATTCAATAATATTTATAGGTTAATAAATATACATAAATTCACAAATAAGAAAAAATATACAAATATAATATGCTAATAACTACGGGCCAACCAGGATCCTAGCTCAGTATTAACTTCCATGACTACCTAAGTCTAAAACTAGGCGTTTTTAGAAAAAGATTAAAATAAAACAAAAATAGTTTTAATAAAAAAAATTGCTTGGGACAATTGCACCTTATCAACCGACATTCGTGCCTGTCAGAATCAGTACACCAGCTTTACAATTATCAAATACCCTAGCTGTATGACATCGCTTATAATAATGAATAGTTAAACTATACTAGGAAATACTCAACTATAATTATACTGTTATTTTAATGCATGCATTTTGTTTTATTGGGTATTGACTTTTTAGGCAACCTTTGCATATTTTCTTATGCGTTGTAAATTTATGCAGCGGCAAATCAATGTAATTGATCTTTATAAACAAAAGGAATACTTTTCCCCAAAAATTCGTTTTCTTAATAACCTTTCACTAGTTGTATGTATCAGGGGTTAAAGTATGAAATTGCCGATTTGTACTGAAAATCTATATTGTTTATTTTTTAAATTTTTAACAAATTTATTTAATCAAAATAGTTGCCATTATTATCTATACATTGCTGCCATCTAATGGGAAGGTCATTAATGCCTTTGCGATAGAATTCCGACGATCTAGACTGCACAAACTGTGTGAAAGCATTTTGTACTGCCTCCTGGGAAGAAAACTTCTTGTCACGTAGATAATTGTCCAAATCACGAAAAAAATGGTAGTCCGTTGGAGCAAGGTCTGGTGAATACGGAGGATGACGAATGGTTTCTAACTGCAGTTCCTGAAGGGTCAAAATGGTTTCTCGTGCTGTGTGAGGTCTCGCGTTGTCGTGGAGCAATAATGGTGAAGATCGATTCATGAGTCGGGGCTGTTTTACTGCTAGTTTTGTCAACATGGTTCGGAGTTCGGCACAATAGACATCTGCCGTTATTGCTTGACCAGATCGGAGAAAACTATAGTGAATAACACCATGCTGAGACCACCAAACAGTTACCATTACCTTTTTATTGGTAAGTTTTGCTTTAGGACACTGTTGTGGCATTTGACCTGGGGTCAGCCATTGCATTTTTCTTTTCCGGTTATCATAAAGAATCCACTTTTCATCACATGTTACAATTCGATCCAATATTCCTTCATTTCTGTACCGGTTCAACAAGGCAACACAAGTTTCAACACGCGTTTCTTTCTGCAGATCAGTCAAATCATGAGGCACCCATTTTTCGTATTTTTTTATTTTATTGATTTGACGCAAGTGAGTCAATATTGTGGGTAAGGTAACGTTAAACCATGCCGCTAATTCCTGGGTACTTTGACTAGGATCGGCTTCCACTATCTCTCTTAATTCATCGTTATTTACCTGTGTGGGCGGTCTTCCTCGTGGCTCGTTCTTTAAGTCGAAATTTCCATCACGAAAGCGTTTAAACCAAAATCGCACGGTGCGTTCATTAGTAGACCCCTCTCCAAACGCAGCATTGATATTGCGGGCTGTTTCTGCCGCGTTAGTTCCGCGTCGGAACTCGTATTCAAAAATAACTCGAATTTTCGCAGTATCCATCTTTCTTGTCTAAATTGAATAACAAAAACAATTGAAAGTCGATATTCAAATGTTTTACATTTTTTAAAAAAAGAACATCATAGAAACCATTTAAAAAAAGTTTCATTCGAAAACCTCAAACCATGAAGATTCTATGTCAATTCAAAGAACCTATTGCAATAAAACGGCAATTTCATACTTTAACCCCTATTATTAAATTTGTAGACGGTAATATGCTTGACTATGTGCTATTAGGTAGGTACATACATTATAAACGGACATTTACAGAGCCCCGCCACATTTAACTCATATAGAGAACCGATTACTTACTTGTTTGGTCGAAGTTTATATATTGACTGCGGTTTTTTTTAACGTGAGGGCAAAATACGGTTATTAACCCGCGGCGGTAATGGCAGCTCCGCCGGCGAGCCAGGCCTCCCCGATGGCGCAACAGAAGTCGTCATTATGTGACGAGTCGTGTGGCGGCACCGGTAGGTATACCTACTAAAACTCCACGTGTGCCCTTCACGGTCCTTCGGCCTCGTGGGTCCCTTTTTAGGAATCACCACTCTGGCCGGACAGCCGGCCCGCTACGGGCCCCTTCTCCGTCAGACGATGCCTAGGCACAATTAGGCATCATCCGACTTCCTCCGGGTAGCGCTGGACGTTGGACCTGCCCGTCCACACCGCAGCGCCTTCCGACATGTCCGGTAGGTCCTCCGGTCCTCGCTCGAGTTGAGGGCTAGACCCCCACCGGTCTGGCGTCTCCTAGCACCCTACTCAGCTGAGGAGGGGTGGAGATGGCGTATGTTGACTGAGCTGGTCGTTTATACAACAAAAAAGTTGCGGCAACTGTTGTGAATAATGTTGGTTTCCCGCGAGGTCCAGTCGTAAGATCATTGTAATTTTTACATTTAAATTAACGATTTACTGGATGTTAATCATCATTGTAATTTTATTTGCTGATGACATATCACTGTTATTTAAAGTAATACTGTCTTAAATTATAACCAAGAAATTAATGCAACAATATTGTTACATATATCACTAAAATCAACCAAGGACCAACCGACACCATCATACTTATACCACCAATGAATCCAAAATTAAAAGCCTAAACTTTTAAGAACTTTAATAATCACCTTAAAAGAGTGCCGCGGTCGAGAATATAATGTAATCTTTTGTATATTTTTGAATTTTTATGGGGATTCCATAAAATTAACGTCTTTATCAACCTTAAAGTCCATTATAAATGTTGGTGAAATAATGAGCCAGTTTCGGAGATTACCTGCAGCATTCAAACTTATAATATTACCTCTCAATAATACATATCGGTCTAGTTGTAGATCATCCTGCTCAAAAGTTTACCTAGGTAATGCAAAAGTTTTAAATTTAGTATTCTTTGTGTTCGAGGATAATCTACACATTTACAACTGGTTTCTATTTAATTTTATTGAGTAAAATTGTAAGAACTAAATTAAGTAAAACTTTAAATAAATAGTGCTTTTTATCGTCAAACCAAACATTCTATTTTGCAACCTTTAAAATTGAAAAGTTGTTTGCAAAATGCACTGTCTGGCATAAATTCCCACCGTGGTCGAGGGGCGTTATTGATTCTTTATGTCAGCCCATAATGATCGTGGCTCTAGCAGACTTTGTTTTATTAATTGCAGCCTTCTGAATTCTATTCGACAAGTATGATTGCTGGCGGTGTTCTACTTTTTATAATTGCTATAAATAAATAATAAATTATTTTTTTACTAATACCGCTAAAATGTACTGATCATCCTTGGCTATTGATGAGACAGAGTCCCGAAAAATCGGGATGTAGATAATTAAGCAATCCACCTCCAAACATTATTGGTTTATTATATTCAATTCACTGACTATTTGTATATAATTTCTATTCAATAACGTAAATAAATAATCGAAATATATTAGGTAATATATAATATAAACATAAGAATCTCTTAAATATTCCTTAATTTTAATAAAATAATTAAAGTCAATAAAATTATTCTTTGTGATTATTCAAAATGGATATTTACTAGCAAAAAATCAACTTATCTCAATAGTTAAGTGGATCTAACTCCGCCTGACTTCTGAAACGAGTAGATTTTTTCTAGTAAATATTATGAGCAGATCATTAATCATAGAAGTGTATTGAAAATACATGTTGTTTATTTAAGGAACTACAGTTTTAATTATTTTTAATTATAGTACAGTGATACAACTAGACTCATGGCAGTGAACACATACTAAAAATACATTTACAAGACCCAATCCGAGTTCAAGGGGTTCATAAGCTGTTAGATATACACACATCTCTGTAATTTCATAAATCACATAAAGCTCCCTTGTGAACTTTAAATTCAGACAAGTAAGTACCAATTTTATTAAGTCGATCGAAGAATTTTATTCCTACAACTATGATCAAAGAAACTGCTAGCTAGTGTCCGATATTTGTAGTTTGCTAATATTAGTAATGTGAAAGTTTGGATCACACACGAGCCATTGTTGTTGATTTGAATGAGATTTGGCACAACAAATAGTTTATAACGTATAATAATTTTCCGTAAAAAACAAATGTTCCCTGGGGAACTTTTTGTGACAAACCAAATACTACGCAGGTGGAACCGCGGGCGGAAGATAGTCAATAATAAAAATTGGGTTTTAAGTAACATTAAGCCTACGAAGTCAAGGCGGATCACCAAATAATTAGTTTTATGGGTCTCCTAGCAAGCCACCTTAAACCCATCGTAGCTTCTAGTTGCTATGACAACTTGTTAATACCTATCAATTCACGGCTGGCGTGTAAGGTCATCGCACGTCCGCCTCGTAAATAATATACTTGAAGGAAAAACATAAGCTAAGTAAAAGCATTTTTGGTCTAAAAAAGAATTATTATTGAGAAACTAGCGATTTCACCTAAAAATTACCACGCGTTTCTTTCAATTGCCGTTCTATAAGAATAAGATCAATCGCTTACTCAATAAACCGGGACTTCGGAGCTTCGAAAGGCTTTTATTTGCTACTGATCTCAAACACATAAACATTATTCACTTGAGAACTGGCGTAGATATCGTAAAAACCCGTTCAAAGTATTTTGTTAGCAAAGTGGCAAGAGTTGCACATCCTCGGTACATAGTTTTTTTTTAAGTCTATTTATTGTTTCTTATTAAATTTGTATGACCAACGTATTTACTAAGCATATAAGCTTCTAAAACTTAAAAGTTTTTATATTTTAAATTTTCCCCTTTAAAAAGGAAATTACAATACTACCTTAAATACTTAGTATAGCTTCCAATAACACTTTAATGTCAATTATGTCTCCACTAACTCTCCACAAAGTAGCCTTCGATTCGTGAATGCGGAAGCAGAGTAGTGACAGCTTTCAACAGTGGAGTCTGGTAATTAAAAAGTTGGTTCTAAAGGTTTACAGATCTATGCCTACAATGGTAGATTTCATACTTGACCAAACGATTTTTGACGGCATTAAAGACTTAGAGATGAACCCAGCTGTGAGCCTGACTAACCACAATACCATCAAGGAGAGACTGGTACATGTTTGGGCAGTAGAAGCGGTAAACAGAAACGGTAAAGAGAAACGGTAAAAGGGATCTCTTAAAATTTTACTTTTCCGAAAAAAGGTGTAGGAAATGCGACGTGTGGTTGTTCAACAACAGAAGGGAGAATAACAGGTACAAAAATACGATTTCTTTAACTGTACGACAGTATAACGCATGGAAACGCGAATAGTCTTTAAAATGTAACTTTAATAGATAAGGATAAAGAAGTTTTACATGTCATTGTACTGAAAACTGACACATTCAACTCGATGAGCATGTCTAAGGAAAGGGCAGTATTACGTCGGCGGGGTATTGCGAATTACGGACTATCGTTGGTTTTTTTAAATCTAACGAAACAGCAAATAGAATGTTGTTTATGAATTGTTCGAGAAAAGCGTGTGTAGGTATAAGCGAGTCGCATGGGCGAGTGAGTCAGGAAAATCGTGAAAGTGGACCGGGATTTATGTGGACGCGACGCAGCGGAAACGATCGAAGCAATTTGGAGGTACTCTTAGGAGC
Source organism: Calamotropha paludella (assembly GCA_927399485.1). Taxonomy (NCBI): domain Eukaryota; kingdom Metazoa; phylum Arthropoda; class Insecta; order Lepidoptera; family Crambidae; genus Calamotropha; species Calamotropha paludella. The sequence continues at coordinate 21,068,391 of OV656803.1, read as the reverse complement.
GAAGTAAAAATTGATTTTAGAAGTGACCTCGCCGAGTTACCTGACTACTGTGCCCGTGATTTACATGCGTGATTGATATATTATGCGACGGTTTAAGAGTTAATTTATGATAATTACAGCAAGTTTATTGAACAACTGAGTAAATTAGCAGACTTATTTGGACGATCTTTTACTGTGAGTTAGCTATTTAACTGCGTAGTTCATAAATCTCAAATTAAATTATTTATTTTTTATAAATAATGCGATAGTAATATTTAAATTTAACGTATGTAATTGTTTAAATATTTGAAGACTTACAGCAATTAAGCCTTAGCCCAACTTCTGGATTGCAATGAAGTATCTGCCACAGTACGACATCGATAAGTTCTTGTAATTGTATTCCTGTGCCGATCCTTATATGGTAAAATGGGTAGCATAATAGCAAAGGAATATATAAATGTATACATATCTTTTTCAAATTCTATAAACTACGCTAGGTACTCTTAAATATTACATTAATTTTCAATCTAGGACATAATAAATATTTATATGCTACCGTATCCACATGCTAAACGAAGGTATTAAATAAAGTGACACAAAGCGGTACGTTGTGTAATTATTAGACCGAAACAAAAAGCTCCCAACATTTCAAAGATCACTACTAACTTCTTGTGCCACACATTCGGCCATGGAGCTAATGAATCGTCGATATTGCATCGTCAATTGCCCTTCAATTTGTCATAATTGAAATGTAACAAATATCAATTTTAATAACACCTTTGTTTATTGTGGCTTTTTATAACTGCAGTGCATGTTTATGTGGTTGCGCCATCTAGCGTTTCTCAAATAAAAATATTTCTCTTGTCATACTGATAATTGTATACTTAGTTCTTAAATTTTCGCGTACATCGCACATTTAAATTAAACCACTTAACCGGTTTTATTTCACATTTAATTTCAATTAGTAAGAAACAGTCATCCTGTGATCTCAGGTTCTGTTAAGGAATCGAAACGTTAGGATTTAAAATAAAACAAAATGAAGTGTGTAAATTATCCAGTAAAATGGTTTTGATATAATTATATACCTACTTTTAAAAGTTCAGTCGGTTAAATATCACAAACTGTTATTATTTATTTGCAAAAGCTAACAATAATAACTCTTTAAGTAGTGACTGTCTGTGAGTAGGTTGTTTTTAGGGTATGGGAATAAAATAAATTACTCAATGACGAAATGATATTCAATTGGAATTAAAACTTATCTGCTGTAAGCGTTGACATTCGATTGGTGCAACGATGATGTTTCTGAAAAAATCATAGGAAATGGATCCTTGAATCAACAATGTTTTGATGTGGTAAAAAATATATCTTAAAAACGCACAAAAATTGCATTAACATTTATCTTCATCACAGAAAAAATGTTAGTAGAGTATCATCGAGACTTATTAAAGTTCAATCCGGAACAGGGATTGACTTTATATTTGAAACTAATGAGTAAATAGTTTCAAAAGTTGGGGAAGAAAACTTTTCACAAATAAGTTACTTTTCAAATGAAAACAGACAAAAATCTGACACAATATATTAGGGGTTAAAGTATGAAATTGCCGATTTGTACTGAAAATCTATATTGTTTATTTTTTAAATTTTTAACAAATTTATTTAATCAAAATAGTTGCCATTATTATCTATACATTGCTGCCATCTAATGGGAAGGTCATTAATGCCTTTGCGATAGAATTCCGACGATCTAGACTGCACAAACTGTGTGAAAGCATTTTGTACTGCCTCCTGGGAAGAAAACTTCTTGTCACGTAGATAATTGTCCAAATCACGAAAAAAATGGTAGTCCGTTGGAGCAAGGTCTGGTGAATACGGAGGATGACGAATGGTTTCTAACTGCAGTTCCTGAAGGGTCAAAATGGTTTCTCGTGCTGTGTGAGGTCTCGCGTTGTCGTGGAGCAATAATGGTGAAGATCGATTCATGAGTCGGGGCTGTTTTACTGCTAGTTTTGTCAACATGGTTCGGAGTTCGGCACAATAGACATCTGCCGTTATTGCTTGACCAGATCGGAGAAAACTATAGTGAATAACACCATGCTGAGACCACCAAACAGTTACCATTACCTTTTTATTGGTAAGTTTTGCTTTAGGACACTGTTGTGGCATTTGACCTGGGGTCAGCCATTGCATTTTTCTTTTCCGGTTATCATAAAGAATCCACTTTTCATCACATGTTACAATTCGATCCAATATTCCTTCATTTCTGTACCGGTTCAACAAGGCAACACAAGTTTCAACACGCGTTTCTTTCTGCAGATCAGTCAAATCATGAGGCACCCATTTTTCGTATTTTTTTATTTTATTGATTTGACGCAAGTGAGTCAATATTGTGGGTAAGGTAACGTTAAACCATGCCGCTAATTCCTGGGTACTTTGACTAGGATCGGCTTCCACTATCTCTCTTAATTCATCGTTATTTACCTGTGTGGGCGGTCTTCCTCGTGGCTCGTTCTTTAAGTCGAAATTTCCATCACGAAAGCGTTTAAACCAAAATCGCACGGTGCGTTCATTAGTAGACCCCTCTCCAAACGCAGCATTGATATTGCGGGCTGTTTCTGCCGCGTTAGTTCCGCGTCGGAACTCGTATTCAAAAATAACTCGAATTTTCGCAGTATCCATCTTTCTTGTCTAAATTGAATAACAAAAACAATTGAAAGTCGATATTCAAATGTTTTACATTTTTTAAAAAAAGAACATCATAGAAACCATTTAAAAAAAGTTTCATTCGAAAACCTCAAACCATGAAGATTCTATGTCAATTCAAAGAACCTATTGCAATAAAACGGCAATTTCATACTTTAACCCCTATTATTTGCAAAATTTACACAGGGTTTTTAAAAATGGTCACTGCTAGCAGCAATATACATTCTACATCTATGTAAGATATTGTACAGCCTCTATAATAAAACATGAACAAAGGGTCTTAAAAGAGGAAAATGACCACTCTCACATGTAATAATGCTTACAAAATGTGGTTAGGGGTATTGTTGACAAAAAACGTACCAGTGTGCTCTTCTTTGCTATATTGAAAGCCTGAAGATTTAGATTAAGATTTCAGATTTAGTAATGCAAAATTGCTTCTTATATAAATTAAAGTTTAGAGTACCGCAGGGTAGTGTATAGGGTAGACCAACATCATTCTTAATTTGTATTAATGAATTGCCTTAAATGACTAATATTAAATGTATCAAATGCCAATATTATAGTAAAATCAAATTATTTCGACATTTTAAGTAATGACGAAAATGTGAATTAAATAATTTGAATAAAATACTTTTTTACGGATTTTTGCGCATATTTTATTTTATATTTAATCTTGACGTTTCGACTCCTTTACAGGAGTCGTGATCACAGGATGTCTGAATCAGTCATCTTAAAAAAGTGTTTTATTCAAATGTGTAATGCGCGCGGAAGTGTAAGAACTAAAAATAAATTAATTGGTAATATAATTATATATACATCCGGGGCTGATCTAGGAGTGTATATGTTGAAGGTTTTCAAGTTTGTTAGACAAATCCACAATCGTTTCAGAAAGCCAGTGATGTGTATTCGCGTAAAACAAAAAATAGTGATCGATTTGTTCTCGACTTTTAACCCAAAATTTCAGTTTGCTAGTCTTTACTGCATGAGTGTTAAGATATAAAAAATATTCACAGCTCGAGCTAACTTTTAACGTTAAAGACTAGAAATATCCGTGACTGACTAATAAATAAATGTTATTATAGCATTAATGAATTCTTAATATTAAATACACGTAATATTAACCGAATAGAGTGCAATACTCTCATTGATTGATTATCTATGTACCTATTCTTAGTAAGTAAAAATAAATACAACCGTATGTCTAACGGTCATTGCCAATAGCCGATACTTATTCAAGGTAGACCTACTTTGGTTCGGTTACTAGACAACCTTTATTGTTTACCGTCATTAAGCAAAAGTAACGAGGCAAAGATGAGTATATTATAAGATAACTTATTTAATTCGACTGTTAATCTTACAATAAACCAAAAAATTACGTTAAAATATACTCAAAACTGACCTGCCTGACAATGTTATATTGCACAAGGGATTTTGGTTTTGAGGGACCATTTCATAAACAACTATTTTATTGAAGTGCAACTATGAGACTACGATTACAGTTTACACTTGACTACTCATCGTTATGCTTACTATGAGGTTGCAGTAAATTTTCTCCATGTCAGGGATGATAATTTACAGGCATAACATGGGTTATGATGAGATTATGAATACCGGTACGCTTGCATATAGCGTTATTTGCGTGCTACAAATTGTAAAAAGAAAAAATGGTACACGTAATAAAATATAATTTGCTAACAAATATATTAGCAGTCAGTAACAGACATCACAATAATACTAATCTGCCTGAAACAATGACAGCTTTGTTCAATAGGTACACAAAAGATGGTCAATACAGACTTATAATCACCGATTACGGCATGCCATGTGGCTAGCTACTGAACTAACCAATACAATCATATTTATATCTAGTTTTAAATAACGACATATTATAGAAATTTTTAAGTCAAAAACACGTTTCTTGTCTGACCTTGACTAAACACCTAATATTGAATCTTAAGTTGTCTTATAACCAAAAAATATCAAATATGACCTTAATATTGACACTAAGTAACAATTTCAATAAATTTCCCTGTTCCTTGGATTTATTTTCTTTTAAATACGCTTACTTAACGTTATAATAAAATGACTTTTTAATCAAATTTAACTATATTGGATGTTTTTAATTTAATTTAATGCAATTACAATGTCATATTTCTATAAGATATAAAATACGCATGTAAAAAACGACCACGCCTTGAGTCTCAGGTAGGATTTGAACCCACGACCTTTTGCAATCCGGGCGAATGCTCTGACCACTGAGCAACTATTATATTGGATTTTTTTGGAAGACGTTATCTCTGTATATCTCTTTAATGAATCCATCGCCTAGTTAAATGATCTTTATCCTTATCAAGAAAGTTTTACTTGGCGATCAGATGTACATATGTTCTTTTCTAATATTCTTGTGTAAATAAATTAAATACAATTTATAACGGAAATATAACACATATATCAATTATTTTTTTCAATATTGTTTAGATTTTTTTACATCCGGAAAACACTTGCAAGTTAGCAAATTGATCATTATCCTATTATATACACAAAAATGTATTATAGTATTATTATTTATCATTAATAAATAATAAACTCGTCATGGTTGTCTTGCGGGAAATCGACTTTTTTACCAAAGTTTTTCTTTAATCGTCTGTGTATACTTAAATTATGTAACCAAACAAAAAACGGCTAAGCGCGAACAGCATGTGCGTAATCATAGTTTAAAAGCAATGATTATGCGGTTTCAATTATAAGATTATTTAAAAAAAAATTATATTATACTGTCTAAGTATAATTATGTATAATCTCTTTATTCGCGGGGTCGAGAACATGCCGCGAATACAGAAACCGTGGATATGGTGGAATGGTAATTTGTATGGATTCATAGGGGATGCGTTACAAGGTTCCAAAATATAACCAATATATATATATATATATATATCCTTACTAATATTATAAATGGGAAAGTGAGTTTGTTTGTTTGTTTGTTTGTTTGTTCCGCTTTCACGCCGTAACTACTGAACCGATTGCTTTGAAATTTTGCAGACATAAAGATAAAAGTCCGGATTAAATAATAGGGTACTTTTTATCCTGGAAAAAAATGATATTCCCGAGGAAAAACAAAAATATTGTTTGCTTGATGGATGGATTGTAGATGGCGCTGTGTGTCGTTTAAAACAACGTAAAATATTGCAAACGAATATAAACATGTAAATTTAGAAGCTAAATGATACGATAATGAATCCCCGAAAATGAGGAATTCCCGAGGGATGACGTACAATTTGTTTTATCGTCTAAACTGTTTTTTACATCTACTTATATGTTGCAAACGAATATGAACATATAAATTTTGAAGCTAAATGATACGATAATGAATCCCCGAAAATGAGGAATTCCCGAGGGATGACGTACAATTTGTTTTATCGTCTAAATTGTTTTTTTTACATCTACTTATCCTGAAATCACTAAAGTCAACGAATTACTAATTAGTATAGGTATTAGTTACGTTATTTAGTTCTTGAGGTATGCGATAGATGGCGCTGGGTGTTTTTTTAAAAAATGATAACGATGTGTTTTTTAAAATAGATAAGAAGTGGACTGATAGCTTACGCTATTTAGTTCTTGAGGTATGCGATAGATGGCGCTGGGTGTTTTTTAAAACATGGTAACGATGTGTTTTTTAAAATACGTAAGAAGTGGAATGATAGCTTACGCTATTTAGTTCTAGAGGTATGCGAAAGATGGTGCTGGGTGTTTTTTAAAACGTGGTAACGAAGTGTTTTTTTAAGATACGTAAGAAGTGGAATGAATTATATGAATTTTGTATCCAGCGTTACATCGCGCTTCATAGATTTTTCCGTGGGAATGAGAAGTTTTCTTATAGTTGTGCTTTATACCGCAATATAACCGAATTCCACGCGGGCGAAGCCGCGGGCGGAAAGCTAGTATATATATATATATATATATATATATATATATATATATATATATATATATATATATTCAGAAATTCGCAATTAAAATTAAATGCCATTTAAGGATTTGAAGAATTAGATTCTTTTTTATTTTCCCGCTTTTAAAAGTATTTAAGAGATGTAGCATTAATAATTTGCCTTTTCAAAATAAGGTTCCTTACCATAAATCGATCAACTTTCATGAAGAAACGTATATGTTAACTTTCAAGATTATTCTCTTCCTTCCTTCCTTCCTCTTTTTCAAACGCATTGTAAATATGCTTTCTTATTAAACTTGCCTTTATATAGTGACAGTAAGGTTTGTTCTATTTTGACTGAGTAGACTAATCCACTCTGTTAAAACTTTTATAAAGTCGCTTTGGCATGTACCAGCACTCAAATGATGCCGCTACGTTAATAAATGACTGAATCCTTTTCTGTTTCCTGATTCCATCCGCGAATAACGAAATTTTTGCCGCGAATACAAAAACGAGTTGCAATTTTTTCACCCGCAAAAAATGAAAACGCGAAGCAGGAAACCGTGAATAAGGAACTTTTACTGTATAGAGATCATTTTCACGAATCCTCCTCTCCTTTTAAATAAATTAATGCTAAAAACATTTTTAAAAAATGTTTTTATTTACCATTTTCTCAAAAGAAGAAAATAACCTTTAAACTCGAAATCTACTTGTGTAGATGTATTTACCTATTTTACAAAATACATACATTTTTACATTTAATAACAGAATCAAGTTACATAATATATACATATATATATATATATATATATATATATATATATATATATATATATATTCTTAATTATCTACACAATTAAATCACGCGAAAACCGTTGATATCGTATATATTGTGTAGTGTAACAAATTGATAAGTTCGATTTGATTGCTTATTTTCTTCTTTTATAGTATCTTGATTGATAAAATCTCTTCATTAAAAATATTATTTACTATTAATAATTTGTTTTTAATTATGTACTGGACCTTTATATTTTACGTCAGAAATAATGTTATTAAATAAAGTTATTAAAGATACAGACTTAATATTTTTTTTAGTTATGACCGTGTTATCTAAATGTTTCTTAACCTGTTTCTTTTATTTAAAGGATTGTCGATTGTTGACTGGTCTTTGGTCCGTAAATTGGAGCGGAGTTTCCATAGATCAGCTTCAATGACGAAATGTCTGCTACGCCATATAATTTTTGTGTGGAATAGAATCATCTCATTTAGGACTAGATCGTGACGGAACCCGAAGTTTGAAATTCGCAAAAATAAAAAAGTTATGACCAAAAAACATTGACTCTATGGGATTTCCTATTGAAACAAAAAACGCGCGCTTTTTAAGTTTTCATTCTTATGAAATTTCATAATCAGCTAATCAGTATCGTTTTTTTTTTTAAGTTTTATGCGCCGCTCCAATATATGGTGCTAGCGAAGCTTTATGCTTAGCGACTGCATCAACCTAGTTTATTACAGTATAGGTGGATATTAGTTAAGGCACGACCCCGTTCTTATTCTCTCTTACCGTTTAGCCGGGCTCTCCTTGAACGGTTGAACACAGACGATAGTTTAGTCGTATTTTTCTCAGCAAACCCTTTTATTTGATACCGATGTCATGGGACTACCTACCCAAAAAATAACTGCTCTGCCATCTTAGACCGATCGCTATATAGGATTTAGAATTACATCACTTACACACCATGCGTTGTCATCCAAACGCGGATGTACTTGCCGCTAGAACACGGGCTATCTTTATTATAAAAGAATATTATCTTGATTCTGTAAAATTGACGATTTTAAGTGCCCGCGAGGGCCTATGAAATAAAGTTATTTTGATTTGATTTGATTTGATTTTACCATGGCTCAATGGGAGTCAAGGTATGCTACAGCACCACAGGGAACCAAAACAAGTAAATGGCTTCCGACCATTGCAGAATGTAATTCCCTGTTAGTACCAACAGGGATCTCCTTTAGCCTCACCCAGCTACTAGCGGGACATGGCTACCACAAGGGGTACCTCCACAGATTCAAGATCACAAGAGACAACTTGTGCCCTGGTGTTAGTAAATGCGCACAAGATTTCGATTACCTACTAATCGATTGCCCTCAATTCACAATCCCCAGATTTTTACATACACAATTATGCCAGCACTTCAAAATCGAGCCATTAGAAGTAGAAGAAATCAAAGGCAAAGAATCTACTTCAAAATCATTCTTAAACTTCACAGAGTACATCGTAGCCAATCTCAACAAATTCAATAATACATGTAATACATATATAGCAACACTCGAGTCAATTTTATATAATACATACGTATAAACAAAATTAAGTAACTCACAAGACTATATAAATTAACAATGGTTAGTCAAAGCGTAACAAAACTTATAAAAATATATACTTACCTTTGTCGGCTCCTGAAGAATAGAGAGTATCCAATCACTGACTGCTCATAGTATTGTCAAACTCTTCAATCTGCGAAACCAAAATAACAATATAAGACAAATAAACAAAATAAAACCTTTGAAAAGCCTTACTCGCTTTGGGCAGATACGAAACAAAAAAGCACTGATTTTTTTATATTTTGTTATTAATAATTGAACGATCAATACAGCCACCATCCGGAGGGAGGCTGTCGAGAGCAGCAGCCATGGCTATTGTATACTGCTAACGAACGAGTCACAGGCTGTCGATTCGTTTCATTAGGGGTTAGCCCAAATGAACGTTGTCAATCTAGTCGTCGTGAAATTTTCGCTTCGCTGTGTTCCTTATTAAAGGCTTGTTTGTGTCACACGATTATGGAAAGTGCATTGTACGCCGGCTTCCAAGACGAGATATGATATGGTAGCTATATTACACAAGTACATTGCTCATTGTGCGCCTGATCGGGGTCATGGATTAGCACGAATTACACGCGTTGAATTTCTTCCCTATTGCGACGCGTACTATCTTCGTAGTGTATGTAGTGTCTCTTCGCGAACTATATGCGTACCATTGCTGAACTGTTGCTACGCGAACTATGTTTGTAACGTTGCTGCGCTGTTGCAGTGCGAACTATGCGCGTTGAGTTCCTGCTCTGTAACTTCAAAAAATCATGCGAAAAGGAATGCTCAGTTGAAGCAGTTAATAGTGGGATGCATACTGAAAAAAACTGATAGCCATTGGAGCAGAAACTTTCTCGGATGGCTTCCGGTGACCGGGCGAGATTTCCGACAGACTCACCACAAGAAGGACCGACGATCTGGTCTAGGTCGTAGGAAGCCGTAGGATGCGGGCAGCGCAAGACCTATTGGTATGGAGATCCTTGGGGTAGGTAAAACTTATATGATGAACCAAACATCTTTTTGAAAAATTCTAATATTTTATTGCGAATTTTAGTAGATTCATAAGAAGTTGGTTTTACAACTATACATCATACATATTTGGTGAACTCTGGAATCCTTCAAATTATCCACAATTTCATAATTTGTCGATTAGTTTACCTATTGTAGTTATCAATTTCAGTTATGCCAGTGACAACTGTCACTGGCATATACCGTCACTTTTATGAAATTTCGGTAATAAGTCTGAACATAAAACTGATAGAAAACAGTGATTTTCGTTATAAATACCATTAATACTGTTAAATGTGTCTCGTAAGGGAAGACTGCACTGGATAACGAGAGGCTATGGGTTCGAGTCCCACTCGACACCTGAGGTAAGTTAAATTTAGTCTCGTATAAAAATATTTTATTTAAATATATAAATCTAATAGTTAAATTACAAAAAAATACTACATATATTTCAATTATATATATTTAAAAAATAGGCCGAGATAGATCTAGAAATGTGTATACACGGTTGTAAGAAACAAACAATACGTAAATATGGGTCTGCACCCACAAAACATTTTATATTTAATGACCCTGTAGTTCCTCTACAGGACTGCAGGACGTCAGGATTACATATAATATAAATTATGCACTATTAGTGTAAGTTTACGTTGGCATGCCTTTTTACGGCCTTTTTCGTAAACTTTGGCAATATAGAATAATTATTGACAAAGAGCAGGCAGCCAAACTAAATAATATCGAAGTCAAGGTCGAAAACAGACCATAGCCCAAGAAGCAAAATCTTTCACCAGTGTGCAGCTTATGTTTTAGTACTATTATTAATTTAGGATTAGCGGGAGCGGTGCCCTAATGTCCAATCATAACGTTGAAAAACATGGTTGTAAAACATGCCCAATATTACTTAGCGCCCTATAAGTATAGTCAGGAAAATAATTCAAAGATGCTGAAGACAGGCATGATCATCGTAATATCAGAATATTAATGCTGCCGCTGAAAGAGCACAGGTTAGTCCTTATGAACGATACCGTAGGAATAATCAGCCTTAACCCACCACGCGAGGAATTCAGATTGGTGTGTGCTTACTACTACGAAAGTAGCCGAGACCAACGTACCTTCCGAAAGATGGGGGAGCTCTAGATAGTCAAGTTTTGGTCCCTCATCCGTTGACCGCTCCTTGCAATAGTTGCTTGACCTTCTTACCATCACAGGCTGAAAGTGTTAAAACCTGCGTCATCAAAATTGAGTTCCTCCTGAAGCACCGCATACTGGACACTTATGACACTTGTTAAAATCGGACATCTAACTGAAATATTTTTTCGTTTTCTAAAAAATACTGTTGTAGTCACATCGCTTCCATAGGTCATCACCTAATGCGGAAAAAAATATTGTCAACCAAAAAAGAGCAGACAGGTCACTACAATATAGACATATCATCTAGCACCTACCAGTCACATCTATTACCTGGTGAAGGCAGTGACAAGATAATCGATCAGTTACTCAGTGTAGTATTTTATTGAGGAACATATTTTACAACTATACTACACAAGAGTTTGTATTAGGTGTATTACTTGCTAAATTGAAACTGGTAAAGTTTCTAGTAACGTAACAGTCGGCACATCTTTATGAATCTCTAAAAATAAACTACGAAAAAGTAATTATTAACACATTACATAACAAGGAAGCTGGTAATTTTGACTATATGCCAAATTGTTTGCAGTTTGTCGCGAGTTGATGACCGGGCGAGGTGTCGAGACACCGAATGCCATTTTGGCGACTGTTCAAATGGTTAAAATTGTTTTCGATGTTCAGTAATTATTGAAAGATGGAGCTACTGGTCTTCTATGCAACACGTTATTCCTTTTACGATATCATCAATTTACTTAGGTAGCGACTTCGTGAGGAGCAAAAATAAGTAGTACAAATGTCGATAAAATGAAAACAACATTACCTCACTTTCTTGGAACTATTCTTGGATCATTATCATAGATATTGCTCTAAATTTTAAATAAAGAAAAAATTTAATATCGAACAACTTACACCGATTATATAGTTCCAAACTATACTATAGATACTGAATAAAAAATAGAATACAATTACCTTTTTTATTTTACACTTTTTCAGTGTTATTAAGGTTTACAAAAGTTAATAAACAATTTGGTTGTTTATTAACTTGACTGGTTTCTATGCTAGGATGCTTGAATGACAACCTCTTAAACTCTGGACCAGGCGGATATTGGCACCTTTCAAATAAGAATATTACCATATATCATATATATATACCATATACCACATCATACAAACATATACCTCTATTAGAATTTGAGCTCCGGATCGTTGGTGCAATCGATAGAATGGCTACAGTTACGCCAATCAACCAATGAAATAAATCGTAATATTATCGATTTTCATGAAAAAATTCAAATTATTTGTCTTAAACCGATGATTGCGCAGTACGAAAATTGGTGTGCATAGGTTTTTAAGTACGAAGAATAATTTTAAGCTAGGATTTTTAAGTTAACAATTGTGATTTTTTACTCACCTACAAATGACGCGGCATGTATTATATCAACTTCTATCATTTTTATTAATACAAAGTGGTAAATTAATAAACACAAGCAAGACATAATCACCCGCCGAGTTTCGGTGATTGATATAACGGAATAAACAGCGCGTTAACTTAAAGAAAACTTCTAAAAAAAATAATTCTAATACTCCTTTTAATTAAGGAAAGAGATTTTGACATTCTGATTTATACTCTTAGGTGTTTATTTAAGTATTTTTTAGATATTGTATTTTTTTTATCGTTATTTTCAAAATCCTATATTTATATATATATTTATATTCTTCTTCTTTTGTTGCACCATACCCCTGTCCTTAATAGCTTTGTTTCCCTCCACCCAAAGGTTGTCTGGTAGAGATCGCTCTAAGCGATAAGACCGCCTATTGTAGCACCCTTTCGTTCTATATATTTTTTAAGCTATTTGTATATCTGTGTGTGTAACAATAAAGTATTTTTCGTTTATTCATTCATTCAAATCTGGAACCACATAATATTTAACTAAACACGACGACGACACTTTGACTTGAGCAAATATCTTTACATTCAAGGTTTTGTTTACATATAATAATCCTGTCGAGATGATTACAAAAACTAAAATTTAAAATAAATAAAAATTTGCGGTCAAAGAAAAGCCAATAAAGCAGAATTATGAGTGATAATATTTTTTGTATTATGCTTTTGTGGTTTTCCCGTTCCCCGAAATAAAACTTTATTTTACTGACAAGTTATTTCAACCAATTCTCAATCATCTTCCGTACTGTTCATACAATCATAAAAAGCTCCAACCGATCAGGTCAAACATTTTTTTTGAAATAATGGTATTTTTATCATTAAATCTTCGAATGAGAATAACTTAGTACGCCAGAAAAAAAAATTAATGAAATTGCTATTGTTAAAAAGTAACCTGTTAGAGTTTACATACAAAAATCTCATACAATTCAACATTACTATACGTAAGTATCATTACTTACGTATAATGTTACGTATAATACTACGTGAGTGGACCATTCATTTTTTAACCATAGATACAACCTAAAGTCAACATACAGTGGACTGAAAGCAGATTTGTATTAAATTACATACGTCGGCATACGCTGCCACAGGTATGTAGGTAACAGGTGTATTTGCCTTAGTGTCTTAACCTTTGCTTATTGTTATGTTGGTGTTTTTGTTTATTCCCAAATGTTACCTTTGATTATTTAGTATTATGGGGTAGAGGTATCAAAAGATGGAGATTATTATTATTGTTTATTTACTTGGCCAAATTTTACAACCATATCTTAGTCCTGCCAAACACAGTTTGTCTACACGATAAAGTTATCCTGTATCCTTGCATACTTTTTAAATATTATATCTGTTTAATCTATGTAAATTAGTCTAGTATAGATATTACCTAATATAAAAAGCGGCGACTTCCCAGTCATTCAACCACACAATTTCTGTAGTTTACTGAGTTACAAACACTAAAAATTTATTCGCTAAATAATAACGTCAACTGAAAATATTTAAATAAATGGAATACTGACTTACTACAATTTTACAGATGTCAAAAGAGTACAAACAATAAAACTCTATATAGCGGTTACTGAAATACTTCCATGATACCCTGAGTGGGAGTATTAGTTATTTTTAGTTATTCTTTGATTTCAATTAGTGGACGCGAATGTATAACAACAAAAGAAGCGCCAACAATAAATTACATTTATTGGTAAACTTAAATAGTCCACAGTTGGATAAATAAATTAAAAATATTTAAATCACAATTCCAAATATTTAAACACAGTTATGTATCATTATTTGTTCAATTATTCAAAGACACACAAAATAGAGCCTATAAACCTAAAAGATTATGAAATGATAACTCTATAATAATAAGCATATAATAACATCCTCACAGAAACACAATTTCAGCTATTTCTAGTGATGGTCATTAACAGCTTTTTTTTTTAATTTATATCTGACCTGGATTCAAAGTCCTTTAGCCGTATACATCAATAAAACAACTTTATACAAAAAACAACTAAAAAAGGAATCAAACATAAACTCTACAAAAAATAATAGGAAGGCTAACAATAAATTTAAAAAACAATAAAAAAGTTACATTTCTAAAATAAAAAAGTAAACCTATACAAATAAACAAACTAAGCTTAATCTTTTCTACTGTTCTTGTAATGAACTTGAAAAGATGAACAAAATATTGCGGTCTATTTAATAAATCTTGGACGTGGCGGGGTAAATCATTAACAGCTACACCTGCAGGGTTGCTAAAAGCTTGATCGAAAAAATTATACAAGTGTTGGTGTGATTTGTGTTTATTTGCTAGTAATGTACTTACATTCTATTTTATACGATTTTGATTTTTATCATGAGATTGAAGGGATTTTAGCTTATTGATTATATTATTTACGTCCGGTTTTTTCTGGTAGTTAGAGCCCGCTTCAACACGTCAATGGTGTGATTTTCGTATTATATACTTATAAAATATTATACATCCTTGTATTCTGCGGTGTTCGCGTTAATTTTGCTTTGTAAAAAATTTTAAAAATTGTATTTATTGACAAAAATAATATACTAACTCTATATATTAGTTTTAGTATGTTTTTTGTACACATTTCAAAGAAATACCCAATCGAGTTACCTAAGCAAGTTTTGTGAACTTTCTTTTCGTTATGATATATTTATTACCGTAGGGAGGATGCGCCATAACCCTTCATGTAGGCCCAGTGTTAAAATTTTATTAATTAATGTTGCTTAACTTCGGCTGGACGCGCTTACAACGGCGCAATCGAGCTCCTCAATTTTTCGGTAGAAACAAGGTTTTTTATCTTCGTTATAAGGCTTTAAGAGGTTGAATTTAAGATAGTCTCTAAATCTTAATTATGCCCTAAGTCTATTTCTTTTTTGTGAGTCAATAACTTCGCGCCAACGGCCATCGGTTCTTTTTCCACCTGCCACTCCAGCTGAGAGAAGGATTAAGTAATACCGGTTACTTTTGCCCGCTGGGTGACTTCTTATGAGACTCATAGTTAGTGCCCACATTTCGGTTCCGTATACACGTCATCCATTACTGGCAACATACAGTGGTCAAAGACTTTCATCTTTAGATACCTATGTAATTTGGATACCATAATGTTTTTGTTGCTTGTTTGGGGAATTAACCGATATTGTGGTAACTTCGGGATACAAAATATAAAAAAAAAACATCTTATATAAAAATATAACATAAAGGAATTTATGTTTTTTAAGAACTAAAGGAAAAATATAAAAAAAAAAAAAAAAAAATGAAGGAATTTTATTTTTACGAAGAAATTAAAATATTCGGAAGCTTCTTTTTTATATTAAAAGACTGTATAAATATTCCATTTCGCCTGGGCGAAACTAGGGCGGGTCGACAATGAACTATAAATAACTGATTAGGTAGCTAATACTGTAGAAGGAAAATTCATAATTACACATCGGGCTTATATTACTTATTCACTAAGCTAAAACATAATTACTCTTTAAATGATTCGGCGCAGTTTAGCAAACATCCAGTAAGCTGTACTAAGTCTAAGTAACGATTACGAAAAGACAATCCCTATGTAAATAGATGAGCAAAAACCGATGACTCATTAATTAAATATTAGTGTAAAGTGGCCTTTGAATCATGTTTGTAACAGTTTATTTAGTTCTTACACTTCCGCGCACATTACACATTTAAATAAAACACTTTTTACGAATTCTGCGCATAATTTATTTTATATTCAATCCTGACGTTTTGACTCCTTTACAGAAGCCATGATCACAGGATGACTAAGGCAATGGTTGTCATATATATTTTCTACCACTTGCATTATTTTTTCATTCAATAGAAATAATAATTCTTTAATCACTTTATTAATACATCGGTGAATTTGGACTAAAACGTCTTGTTTCACTTTTCTGAGAATTTCCCGGAGGCTGGCCAGCGAGCCGAGTTGCGTCGCCCGGTAGTGCGCCACTACTTCACATTCCATTATGACACGGGTAGCTGTTTCTTCCCCTTACATGCATTCTCTGCATAGAGGGCTGTCGGTAATACCTAAGAAAAAGAGGAGTTTGTTAAATACCTTGACCAGTCATGTTACCACGCGTTCTGTTCTACTTAGCTGTAGAAGGAGACTCGAGCACCCACCCGCGGCAGTAGAAATTTAGCTTGTCTATACATCTCGAGAAAGTTTCACTGTTGCTGATTCAGTTTTAATGTGTGTTCACGGATTCTTTTATTGAACCAGCTAATCGAAATGGGGATGATGGGTTCTGGGCCGATTGGCACCCTATCAGATACTGTCCGTGCCAACTGGTCAGCAGCCTCGTTACTTCGTGACCCACTATGGCCATTGATCTATTAGACAGTTACCTCATTGTAAGCCACTGCTGCATTTAGGTGTAGTTGACATTCATGGAGCATGCTGGACGTGAATAGAATCGTAATGTCATCCGCATAACCTATGGTGTAGAAGTGGTTGTTGTTAGGTAGGGTGATAAGCTTGTTCACAATTATATTCCGGAGCAGGGGCGAGAGTACGTCTAATTTTTTTTTAATTGTAAATAGGTAAGCGCTTGACCGTTATCTCACTTAATGGTAAGCAAGGATGCGATCTAGGGTGTGACGTGTTTGCCTAGAAGATCGCTAAATTGTATTTATCAGAAAAGACAGACTCAGGCAAAGAGTTCCACTCTTTAGCGATAAGTATTACAAAGTTGGAACCAAAACGCTTAGTGCAACTCTTTAGTATGTCAACCATATAACGGTGGCACCTATTTGTTAGTCTGGCTGTCCCATGAAAAAATGGGGACGGCGGAACAAGGCTGTGCAATTCTGCTGCACACTCTCCGAATTGTATCCTATAAAAAAACTGATAGACTAGCTACCTTCCATCTATGTTCAAGGCTTTTTAACTTGTTGACGACGATGACGATTGCCGATGACCTTCTTGGCCCTCCTCTCATTGGACTCAAACGTCTCGAGTGGTATTGTGATGAACCGTTTCAAAGATGAGAACAGTACTCTTTACACGATCGAACTTGTGTTTGGTAAAGATTGAGCAACTGTTCTGGCATGACGAACCTTCTCATCCTCGCCAGAATACAAAGTTTTTTGAAACTAATTGAGCCTTACTCAATGAAAGAGCCAAAATTGAGTGTTGGTGACATTGATATGCCGAGAAGCTGAAGATGGTCTGTAATGGGCACGGATACACCTCTTAAAGTAGGAGTCAAGTCGAAAGGACTCTTTTTGCAGACAAAAAAAGACACGCCTGGATCTTACCAGATTGGCATCACCCCATTCGGAGACTGCCTGCAGAGAAAGGTTCATGCGGTTGGCCATCGCCTCCTTATAAGGCTGGATCTTGTTCAGCACTGGCTCGTGCATCAGACATATAGCTCTCTACAACCGTACTGTCATGTGCGTACCCCAAAATACCGGGCATAAGCAGGTATGTGTTGCCGTGAGTATGGAACCCTGAGGGACACCGGCGTTGATAGTCATTTGACTATCACTACGACTACCGTCCGACTACTTACCATTAATGACAACTCGTATCAACCGATCCCTCAGGATGTCTGATACCCAGACACAGAAACCAGTGGAAAGTCTATATGACGAAAGCTTTCCAATGAGAATTTCATACCACACCGTGTAAAAACCTTCGAAATATCAAGAGAGACTGCAAACGCCTCACCATGCTTCTTGATGGCTTCGCTCCATATGTAGGTAAGTGGCATATGCTAGAAGATCTCCAAAATCTTTTTTTTGAAACCCCTATTGTCAGGTCACTAAGTAGGTCATTTTCTTCTTGATACGACAAGAAGAAAATGAGTCTTGAGTAGGAGGACAGAAAATGGACGTGACCAAGATGGGCCTGTAATTGGCATGGTCGGCTCGACTGCCCCTTTTAGGCACAGGTTGCATATTGGCCAGCTTCCAGGACTTAGGTACTTCTCCTTTAGCCATAGACAAGCGATATAGGCGTGTCAATACCGGAGTTAACCCAGGAGCGCAACACAGGAGCCTTTTGGGTTGGGCTTGGGTCAGGCGGAGAATACACCGACACCGATTCCACCACACAATGGTCAGAACTGTCAAGGGGTGGTGTAACCGACACCGAGTGACTGCGGGGATTTTTGATCAGCAAAAGCATCCAACAATTAGCTGTGTACCCGACAGTGTCCGGCACTCTATTGGCTTCCTGGACCAGCGCGGCGAGACCTAGCGTCAAGGCTAGCCGAGGTATTTCTTGACCAGCGTGGTCGGTTTACTCATAAGGGAACAGCCAGTCCTCGTGGTGTGCATTGAAGTCACCAAGAACCACTAGCTGAGCGGACGGGTACCGCTGTAAGGCAACGGCTGTCCTCTCAATGAGCAAATTGATAAGCCCGGTAGTCTCCGCGTCCATCGGATCTTCTCGTCTGGGCGCTAACAGGCACGATGGCGGATATTTAGTCAGATGATGGGGTACCCACAAAAAATATGTCGTCCAAGCAAACTTGATAACTTACTTCCTTAGAAATCTAAAGGTAAATGCGATAAATTTATAATCATGATATCATGTAATGAATAAATGAGAAAAATGCATATTCGTTTTATTTCTTTTATTTTTCTCGTAGTTTTAGTATAAAGTATTATGTATCACTTGATAAAATGCGTGTTTCCCGATCTCGGGTCATTTTAAAGCCCGTAGGAGAGGGCTTTAATCAGCGCTGTCATCGATAAATCGCTGACTGTCTTCCCTCGGTGAACAAAGTGCGGACCTACCACACTGTCAAATTTTCTGAATTGCTATTGAATTCTACAAATGTTAAACTTTCAGCAGTATGTCAAAGATTTTGGTCAGAAATTGCAGAAATTGGTCAGTTTTGTATAGATTGATGTAATGTTGACTGTTGACTGGCTATTTTATATATTGATTATGTTATTTTATTGACAAAAACAATTACAAAGCATGTTACTATGTATTGATAGTTAGAAGATCCGCTAAGACTTATATATACTACTTGTAATGTACCATCCGCACATAATACAAATTAATGCAATGCACGGTCGTTGTGATTATACTCATCGTAGACATACCAGAACAGGGGTTTTTTATTAAGAGGTATAATATTATCGTTTAATGTAAACACAAAATAAAGAATGTAAGCTGGAAACTAATAGCAGCACTTTATTACGTGTGCACGGCATTTTAGTGAATAATAAAAACGAATACAGTTGAAATTCGTATTAAATTTCTTGTTGAGAACTAACGAGTTTCCTGTTAATCGTAATACGTGTAATAACTAGAGTTTTAAGACGCGGATTACCGGAATTGCAAAGGAAACAAAGTCTACTTGTAAAGCTATACTTAAATATTTAAAAGTACATAGTTTATGTCACCTACGTTTTCTTTTATCTTTGTATTTGGTAAGACTTATGTCTTGTTAAGCACGAAATCTCTGAGGCACTAAATGGTAGCGGACATAGATCTACTTAATACATTATCTCATTGTTAACAATTTTATCAAAAATATATACTTTTATATTGGATTTTGTTTGATTTATGGTAGTAGTGACAATCAGCAAATTAGTGAGTTTCAATAAATTAATACTCTTACTGGAATCATTAAAACTAAATGATTTGCTTTTCTAGAGATTATTGATATAAATGACAAATTTCCTTGACACACCTTGAAATTTCAAGAAAAGATCGAAAGTATGTAATGAACTGAATTCTCCAGTAAAACTAAAGAAGAGACAGTTATCATTTTAGTGATTAGTTTAAAACATATAATAAATTTTCTTTTACATCTGACTTCATATTAAGTGATCGAAAGTAGATATCGAAATAGTTTAGCCCTAAATTATACACTGTATGCTCTGTAGTGGTCGCATTATAGTGAGCGATCCATGGGTATTGCGTGCGTGCTATATTACCGCTCCTCCCATCGCACTCAGATGGTGGTGTACGAGTCTGAACTGAGCCTTCTGATTCGTCACTTTAATTAGTGTACATAGTCAAGTGTACGCGTACTATTTTGTGCCGTGATGAGTTTACTTGTTGGGCATGTGTGACTACCGCTGGCAATTTTGGCCTCATCGGTTCTCCCAGAAAAATGCTTTCATAGCAGTTTTACCTCTTTGCTCGGGATGAACACTAGGTTTAGGGAGAATGAATGGTTCATTATTTCTTAGAATGATTGGGACATTACCATCCGCGCGGACCAGTGTGAATCCATGGATGTTAACGACTGCAGATGCAACCAGAAGCAATGACGTACGTAATAATAATAAATAACGTACTCCCGGGGCACGGAGAAATTGGAAATCATATTTTTTATCACATACCCGATAACCGGTCCTTACAAATGGTTAAGATAATAATACATTTTCAAAAATCTGCTGGCTCTTTTAATGACGATTACAACAATGTGGCTTTCATATGACATTACAAAATTATATGACAACGTTATAAATACCTGATCAACATTGCCTGAAAATAATATGTCAAAAGTGATAAAACGCAAATTTTTTTAATAAGAGTTTTGTGCTCATTAATTTTGCTCCCTAGCACCATGATATGCACAACAATACGTACTTTGTTTGAACAAGCAGTGAAATAAATACAAGGTTGGATATTATCGATTCCGAAACATGTAAATGAATTGATGGTATTGTAAGTATCGGTAGCACTACTAAGCGACTGAGGCGCTTACACGACCTCATACATCAATCAACCAATATTAAAGTAAGACAAAAAAGGTCTTCAAACGCGCTTTCATAAGCCCAGCAGCTAATTGGACAACTAACAGGTTTTCTAAATATCAAAATCTATAACACTAATTTAATAAAAATCATTTGACGTTTACCTATATGTTTTATTTAACATCAGCTAAGGTGCTACCATTTTCCTGACGTTTCATATTAAGTGGTATCGTGGATTTATATGTATTAAATACTTAACCAAAATCTATACAAATACATTCATACTCGTTTTTTAATCATTTGACAGTGTTTTGTTTACCCAATTAATATATTCAATAAGGGTCTTCAATAGTGAATAGTTAGGTATATTTCTAGGCAAGTGCGTCACATCCTAGATCGAATCGTCACTTACCATCAGACAAGATAGTGATCAAGCGGCTGCCTATTTAATATAAAAAAATAAATTTTAAGCAACACTAGTTCACCTATGGAATAGATAACTGTATGTATTCAAGTAGAAATTAAATTATTTATCATATAAAACAAAATAATAACTTTATTATATTCTTTCTTCGGTCCCCCATCATTACTCAACCGCGGTTAACTTAAATTAATAGTAGTAAATTATAATGCAGTGAACTGGACAAGCGTGTCGAATTCATTAAGAACTCACTATTGATCATTCGTGACTCCAATGTGAAATCAAACGATTCAGCTCATAAAACGTAAATGGATTTGTGCCTAAAATATAGTTTACTAGCGGCCCGTCCCGTCTTCGCACGGGTGGACAAAATTCTTTAAATTTTTTTCTACATTAAATATAGCCTATGTTACTCAGCGTGAATGTAGCTTTCCAATGGTGAAAGAATTTTTGAAATCGGCTTAGTAGTTTTTGAGTTTATTCATTGCAAACATACAAAAATACAAATCTTTCCTCTTTATAATATTAGTGTAGATAGGCATAATATCATATTATTATAATAATAATAAATAAATATTTCTTACATTCACTCCAATTAGCCCAGCCCAAAGTAAGCACTGTAAAGCTCGTGTTATGGATACTAAGATAACGAATAGATATACATATATAATACATAGATATGTAAAATTTATAGAAATATACAAAACATAAACACCCATAACTCATGTACAAATGCTCGTATTCATCATACAAACATTTGCCCCTTCCGGGATTCGAACCTAGAACCGTCGGTGCGAAGGCAGGATCGCTACCGTTTGCACTAAACGATCGTCATATTAATATGGATGAGACTGTAAGGCAGCAGAAGCTTAAATAAATATATATTATGTCGGCGGCGTTGTCAAACGCTGACTTTCTATAACGTTGAACTTGAAAGCAACACGTGCATCGAGTGACTCAGCCGGTTCTCCCCACCACTCCCCGGCTTACACAGGCAGTTTTGGCTCTGGCTTGGCACTGTGCACATGTTGTACTCTGTTTGGCTTAACCTAGACGCTTTTGGATAATTAATTTAAATGTCGATTTTATTATTATTGTTAATTAATAAATTATCATTTAATAATTATTGATTGAGATATTTCCAAAATAATTGTAGTAAAAGTCGATACACTTCTTACTACAGTTGTTCCTTTTGTACAGTTGTTCAGTTGTTGTTGATAAGGGTTATTGTGTAAAGAATAATTAAAATTAATAAGTTGAAACGTTTTTGCTTTTCTTTTTCAATTCAATATGATTACCGTCCATCCTACATATACACATTGTCCTTATACACGTACGTACAATGTCACAATAATGCCTTCATTAACTTATAACATTTTTTTACGTATTTGAATATTTGTGCGCTTTTAAAATTTTGCTCTATTACCATCTACTCCGAAACTACTCAACCCATTATGATGTTTTCTTCATTTTGCTGAATTTGTTCTGACTTAGGTCAAAGGATAGATTGGATGGATTTCATTTTAATTTATAACACACATCGCGTCAGCTAGTTTAAAAAAAATCAAACAGCAAATATAATTCTAATTTATGGAGGAAAAAAGGATATATATCGAATAAAACAGAAGAAAGTACACTTAAAGAAAAAATAGCAGTTTGACAGAACTTATAGATAATGAAATCAATCTCGGACGTTCCTTTGAAAATTGTCTAAAAGAATCTTTTATATTAAGTTTTAAATCGGTCTTTGCTAGTAAAACACTAATTATTATCTACATAACCTTCATTATTTTCATTTATCATAAGACATCGTCATAACAATAATTTTATATTACGTCAATAGAAAAACCTTTGACTTTTTATTTATTAGTATTTAATTAGATTAAATTTTTGCCGATGATTCGACACTTCACAAAAAAAAGTGACGTTTCGATTTTTATTTCTTCGGATGATTAATCACGTAACAATTTGAAAGAGAGACGATTCATCCGAGGATGAATGTAGCTTTCCAATGAACGAATATTTCGCGGATGAGTCTTCACTTTAGCAACTCAGTCAAAATTGTACCATGTGTACCGTAGAACTTAAATTACTATTATCAAATATAACAATGTATTACGGTATATAATAAAATAGATAAATATAATTTGTAGCCTAAAAATATCAGCTTAAGACATTCAACAAATCTATGGTTATTCAGCAAATGGATTACAGTTCGTTTGACTAACAAACGATTTATCTAAGCCCGTTTGAGCTTATGTGGTGTTATCTTATCATACATTCGACTTCAGCTAAAATCTATTGATTAAACAACGTGTAATTGCTAATGGTTAAAAAACATAGACAACTCATTTTTTGTGTCTGTGTAGAAAAAAATAATCTTTCATATGATAGTTATATCAATATTTTTTTAAATTTTAGAAGCAAATTATCCTTAAGTCTTCTTCAAAACTTCAAAAGTACAAAAACAAATGTTAAAAAAGCAGTGGACTAAAGAATTATTACTAAATTCTGATTACAGCTTTTTGAAAGTAATAATATGTTCCTCTTTTTATATTTCATTTTCTTAGCTTGAAGTATTTTTGAATAGTATTAACAGACGCTGGTAAAAATTCAATACGTATTACAAGGAGTCAGGCGGGACTGGAACCTCCATCCAACCGGGTAGGCAAATTAGCGTGAGAATAGAAACTTTTCAGTTTATTACCACAGACAAATTATGAATGTTCGCTTGTAATGTTTTTCTTACGCATTTATTCTTATTGGAATAGGGAAAGTTTTTGAACGTATTCAAGACTTTTTTATAAAGTTGTGATTGTTATAAAAAAATGCTTTTTTTACGCTGAAATGTAAATATTGTTAATATTACATCTAAACAAATGAGTTTTATTGTATCTCATACATATCCTAGTGATGGTGCTTTCTAAGTAGTTTTTGGGATATTACATCTTGAAGTGCATCACACTTTTATGACAAATTGAGATTACGCGGCAAAAAAGCATTGCTAGGCGGTCGAACCACATAAGTTATTAAATATTTTCTTATTTGCTGAAGTTCTTTTAATTTTCATATATTCTTATGAAAGTGGACTAAAAATTTACCTTTTCTAATTAAAGCATCTGAATATTTAAATGTGGTCAGGCGGCAGAGGTTCATAGAATAAGATAAAAAATTAGTTGTTTTGCGGAATTTATTTACTACTAGCGGCCGCCCGCGACTTCGTCCGCGTGGAATATTGCAACATTATTTTTCTAAAATAAAAGTAGCCTAAGTTACTCCTTATTACATCAGCTACCTGCCAATAAAAGTCCCATCAAAATCGGTCCAGCCGTTTCAGAGATTAGCCGGAACAAACAGACAGACAGACAGACAAAAATTGAAAAAAAAATGTTATTTTGGTGTATGTACCGTATATATATTCATATGCATGTAGTAAAAAACGGATATTTCAATATTAAAAACAGACACTCCAATTTTATTTATAAGTATAGATTAAGGAAAGCATTATGACCAATTTTATCAACAAATCGACAATAACAAGGCATTTTGTGACAAACAGTCCAACAACAAAATTTTGAAATTTTGTGTACTTATTGGTGAGTATTTTATTTTATTACTAGCGGCCCGTCCCGGCTTCGCACGAGTGGATAAAATTCTTTAATTTTTTAAAGCATTAAATATAGCCTATGTTACTTAGCATGAATGTAGCTTTCCAATGGTGAAAGAATTTTTGAAATCGGCTTATTATTTTTTGAGTTTGTTCATTGCAAACTTACAAACTCTTTATAATATTAGTATAGATTATATTTGACTAATTAGGCCTTGTCATCAGTTTCAGTTAATATCTAAAAATCTATCTTTGTCTAAAAAGTAAAAACAAATATGTTAACAGTCTATTTTTTATTAAAAAAAAACAGTCAAATTTCTGTCTCAATTCTTTACGGTTCTAGTTTCTTTTTTAAGTTATAGTGGAAGTTTTTAATAAAACCCTTAACTGCCAATATTTTACCTACTTTTGTAGCCATCGAACGAAACAATTTTATGTCTAGAGGACTTCTACAACGGCAGATATGATTAAATAAATGAACCCTGCCGAATTCGGTAATAAAAATAAGAAAATGATCGTCATTTCATAACAGTAGGGGCAAAATGCCTTATTTTTGTGGATTTGTCGATAAAATTTATCGTATTGCTTTGCCTTAACGGGTCGGACACCGGAAGAGA
Source organism: Calamotropha paludella (assembly GCA_927399485.1). Classification (NCBI taxonomy): domain Eukaryota; kingdom Metazoa; phylum Arthropoda; class Insecta; order Lepidoptera; family Crambidae; genus Calamotropha; species Calamotropha paludella. The sequence continues at coordinate 21,042,512 of OV656803.1, read as the reverse complement.
TGTAATCCATGCTTAACATTAAATCATCAATGTTTAGTTTTGTATTATTTGAAATATAAAGACATTCAATACTTTTAATTACCTGTAAAGAATGTTGTGTGTTCTTCGGTACAGAGTCACCAATAACCTTGCACTCGACAAAATGACTTACGAGGTGACACACCGCTCGGGCAAACGGACAACTTGACACGTAACACTGATACCATAATGACTGCAAACACTTCACGCTCTACAATAAATTCTGGTTTCATTAATAAAATAATCAACTCAATAAAATAGCTAACGGCTCCATTGCAGCGTAACTATGACTGGTGGTTTGCAGCGATTCCGTAGGATGTTCTTGGTCGCTAGTGTAATGAAGCTCTTCAACATTACGCGCCAAGCTAGTCACATTTTTTATTAGCTATGTCGTCTGGAACAAATTAGTTTATATCACTTCTATAGAAAATACGCCTATCTAGCCTATAGTTTAAGTACCAATTCAATATATAACATTTCCCCTAATAGTCGGTATTTGCGGTCGGTAGCAATTTCATAAAGGTTCTTCGTTTTTTTTATATCGCGAAATGCGCATTTTAAGTGCTTACTTATGAAAATTGAAATATTTATCAAGTTCGACATATCTTGAATTTTCAGAATACTACTACAGGTGTTCTACATTTGAAGTGGGTGAATTTCACAAACATTAATAAATAAATAAAATAACAAAATTAAAAAGCCTTTATTTGATCCTGCTACATTGCTTCTTAATTTACTATTTATTTAACTATAACACTATGTTAAATTATTAGCTAGGTCCCCAGGTTGGGTAAAGGCCTCCTCCAACGATGTCGACTTCCCTCTATCCTGTGCTATTTGCCACCACTTTGGGCCAGCGACTTTTATTTATTTCGTCCTCCCAGCGTGTTGCGGGCCTTCCTCTCTTTCTTTTTCCTTGAGATCCTCTCCATATGGTGGTGCTGTAGGTCCATCTTTTGTCTCTAACCTCGCTATGTGACCGGTCCATTTCCACTTTAACTTTTGTGCGTAGTTTAAGGCATTAGTGGCTTTTGTTACTTCTCTTATCTTTACGTGTCTAATCTTATCTAGTTTTTTTTTTTAATTTTAAGCATGCTTATATCCACATAAATTTCTATGTTTGATATCCATATGTCAAACATGTTAAGAGGCTAGAGTTCATTGTTCTAGTTTTCAGTTTTATTGGCATATTACTTTTGAAAATTTCTTTCAGATGACAGAATTTATTCCATGTTCGCTGTACTCTTCTTTCAATCTCTAGTTCATTGTTTTCTTATTCAAAGCTGATTGTTTTTCCTAGGTAAATATATTTGTCTGTGTAACCTACTGGATATCCATTGACTTTTATCTGTTTTTTGAGGCTGTTAGTCATTATCATGGTATTAGTGAGATTGATTTCAAGTCCAGCATCTGCGCTAGTTGTTTGTAAATCATTGATCATGAGCTATAGCTCTGAGTTTGTCTCGGATAATATTTCTATATCAACGAACGAAACGCAAATGACTCGGAAAGGTTCCTTGTATGTAGATTCCTCGTTTGCTCCAGTTCAATTTATTAATGATGCTTTCGAGTATGGCTATAAATATTTTAAGCGACAAGGGGTCGCCCTGTCTTACATACACCTCTCTTTATTGCAAAGCTCGGGCCCAGTATGTCTAGCTTAATTCTGCCAATGTTGTTGTTATATATGTTCCGGATCGCTTTTATATACACTTCGCTTACTCACTGTTCTTTCAAGCTTTGCCAAACGTTATCGTGAGTAACCGTGTCGAAGGCCTTTTGGTAGTCAATGAATCCGAGATGGAGTGGTCTCTGTTGTTCCCTATACTTCTCAATAATTAACTCTAAGGTATGTATATTCACAAACATTACAAATAATAAAAAAACCGCGTCACCGCTCATGACTCAACGCACACGTATGAAACTATTTGGTTGGCTCTCGAGAAATGTGAATGTTATGCAGTGGATTACATCCAATTTACAATGAACGATGGGCAATCAGACGATTTTAGAATCGGTCACAAAATCCGTGATATATGATTTCTAATTTAAAAACCATAGCAAATAGATAGTTGAATTTGTCGTCATATGCATCTAAAATTTTTAGCTACCACCAATCCGTACTCGGCCCACGTGTTGGGCTATGAGCAAGTTATGACCATACGACATTTTCATCCGCAGGGAAGGCCTGCAATCCTGAAGTTGAGAAATTACTAGGTTCGTGATAATGCCGAAATAAAATTCTTAGTCACTATATCAGATAGTGTAATAAAACCACTGTTTTATTGTTTTACTTGTTCTTCCCATATTTAATAACTTTATTTCTTAAATATTCGAAATTTTCGCTATCTTTCAAATTTTTGGGTTTGGACTTCCTTACGAACTTGAATAAATAACTCTGTATGCATTTTAGGAAAAACAAAAAAAGTGCTAAAGAACTGGTACAAGATGGGTAATAATCTAGAGTTTATGACTTTTGACCTGGCCTGCCAAACAGACGTGATTTAGAATCATCTGAGGAGAACATTACAACACATTGTTTCTAATCTAGTTGTAATGTAGTTGTTGCACACAACATATCTTATCCTTAGGTAAAAAAACCCGGGGTTAAAAAAAATCAATTTCATCAAAACCGGTTCAGCTCTTTCGCCTTAAAATGTATTTCAATAATCATAATATTGATACGGTTTAAAAGTTTCATATATTTAATTCAAAATACAAAAACAAAATTTTCACATAAACCAATTCTAATTGACAAGTAGGTAAGCAGGTTTATGCAATTAAAGTTCAAAAACGGAAATCATTAGCAGTTTTCTGTTTTGGAGCTATCCTTACTAATATTATAAATCGGAAAGTGAGTTTGTTTGTTTGTTTGTTCTGCTTTCACGCCGTACCTACTGAACCGATTGCTTTGAAATTTTGCAGACGTAAAGATAAAAGTCCGGATTAAATAATAGAGTACTTTTTATCCTGGAAAAAATTTATATTACCGAGGAAAAACAAAAATATTGTTTGCTTGATGGATGGATTGTAGATGGCGATGTGTGTCGTTTTAAACAACGTAAAATATTGCAAACGAATATAAACATGTAAATTTAGAAGCTAAATGATACGAAAATGAATCCCCGAAAATGAGGAATTCCCGAGGGATGACGTACAATTTGTTTTATCGTCTAAATTGTTTTTTTTACATCTACTTATCCACAAATCACTAAAGTCGACGAATTACTAATTGGTATAAGTATTAGTTACGTTATTTAGTTCTTGAGGTATGCGATAGATGGCGCCGGGTGTTTTTTAAAACATTGTAACGATGTGTTTTTAAAATACATAAGAAGTGGAATGATAGCTTACGCTATTTAGTTTCAGAGGTAAGCGAAAGATGGCGCTGGGTGTTTTTTAAAACGTGGTAACGAAGTGTTTTTTTAAGATACGTATGAAGTGGAATGAATTATATGAATTCTGTATCCAGCGTTACATCGCGCTTCTTAGATTTTTCCGTGGGAATGAGAAGTTTTCTTATAGTTGTGCTTTATACCGCAATATAACCGAATTCCACGCGGACGAAGCCGCGGGCGGGAAGCTAGTAATTGCATAAACCTACTTAGAGAAATAAATTTTAAATTTTATATAAACTTAATACTTGGTACTTGGGTAAATAACGTGTGATAATAGCTATTAATAAAGTTAATAGTTATTGACGATCGTTTCGTGCAACGGTAGCTATCCTGGCTTTTGCACCAATGGTCCTAGGTTCAAATACCAGAAGGGGCAGTTGTTTGTGTGATGAATACGAGTATTTGTATCTGAGGTTATTCTAATATATATTATTTCTATAAATATTAAATATCTATGTATTCTTATATGTATGTTACAGTTTTTTCTTTGGGCTAGGCTAATTGGTGTGAGTGTATGAAATATTATTATTTATTATATAATATGGAAACACTAGCAAAATGTTATAATCTAGCAATTTTATGCAACAACACTCAAAGGTATCTTCTTTGTTACTACACTTTTGACAGAGTGGTCATGGTCTTCACATCAGGTTTGGTGACACGCTTCAGAATTCATCGCCAGTCTGCTCTGATCGCCGCATTCCTGGTGCATTGGTGATGCGCAGTAGCAAGTTTAGGTACATTATTCACTACTGCACATGTCACGTGATTTCAAAATCTTGTTCAACTTATTTGCCGGGGACTATAACGACGCTGTGAGGCGCGCGATTTTATTCTGTGTTTGCTATGTTACCGGCCTTTTTATGTAAGTATTTTGATATTTCCGTAGAATTTTATGTAGCTCTAAAGGAATAATTTGCTAATGTGCTAATATTTCGTCATCTCATAATAAAGTTAATGCCGAGTTCTTTAAGTATGGACTTGTTGGTTCTAAACTGTGTCCAAGACATACAAAACATTCTTCTCCTGCACCACATTTCTAGAGCATTAATCTTCTTTTTCTCTCTACCGTAGACAAATATGGGAAAAACGAGTACCCTAACAAGTCGCGCGATGGAAGTCACTCGACAATATGTCATCTGTTCTGACTGAGGCTGTGGCGTCTTTACAGTCTTCTGAAAAGGTTTACAAGCTGTTTCGGTGTTCCCATACCCAGTTTTCCAAAGCATAAGCACCGAGTTGAATGCTTTTGAGAAATCAACAGAGCAATTTCTCAGGCTCTCATTAAATATTTTAGATGTATAATCTAAATTTATATTAGAGTCCAAAAGATAAGCATAGTTATGTAAAACATTATCGGAATATAGCAAATTATTCAATATTTCAATTTGCATATTATATAAATCTACATAATCAGGGCAAACATTAACGCTGTAACTTGAGGGGCTTGGATCTGATACATGCCACAATACGGTGACATCGTGAGTAGTTTTAAGGTCAATATTGCCAATAAAAATAACGCAAAAATCATTTAGACCAAATTTTTTTTAAATATTCTCAATACCGCCTAGAAGTTCCCGTATACTAGCTTCAGGAACTTTATAGTGGCAGCATTCATTAGAACAAAAGATATCTCCGGCCGTGCAAGGTAAAAATATAGCAACTCTGTTACCATCATATATTTACTTACACTCAAACAACAAACAATTATTTTTGCAAACATTCTTTGGAATCAACATTAATAAAGTTTTTTTTCACATGTACCACAAGTACATGTTTGTATGCTATGTATTTATGTGTATGTGTGTATATGTATGTATGTATATGTGAATATATATTTATCGTTTACACCGCCGCCTCTTACGCTTTCTTCCAGTCCTATCCATCCAAAGGTTGTCTGGAAAAGATCGCTCTGAGCGATAAGACCGCCCATTGTAACACTATTTTAAGTTTTCTCTTGTTTTCTTGTTATTTCAATGTGGTGTTATCAATAAAGTGTTTTGTATTGTATTGTAAAATCACTGTATTTATTTTTAAATATTTATAATAATTCAAGTTAAATAAACTCAGTTACTTTCTATGTTTTGTAAAACAATTTTTCTCTATAAATTACATGAATTGACTGAAATTGTTGTGGAGATCCTTGGGGGAGGCCTATGTCCAGCAGTGGGCGTCGTACGGCTGATATGATGATGATGATGATGACTGAAATTATAAAAATATAACCATGATATTATGCATTAATTAGAATAGTATAAATCAGATATATAAAATGTAGAGTCAAGTATCAGCTTTTTATATAATTTTAAATCTTCCTCTTATATATTTAGGGACATAAAAGTAGCAGTTGTAGGAACAGTAAAATAGTTGTACTTTTTCAACGAATTTATGCACTATTATCATATTACTTTCTATTTTTCTTTTTCTGTTTTTCTATTTCGAGCTTTTGTAAATATATTTAGACTACGGTGTCTTGGAGTCGATGGCTGAGGAGTAGATAGTCGACGAGCTGTGACAAACCTTAGTGAAACAGTACGTGGAACCCTATCTGAAGGTGTTGGTGTCTCAGTTCCAGGTTCTGGCGTATCCATAATTATTCAAAGTGCTCTTAGGTGATCTCTTCTTTTGGCAACCGCAAATCGCCACTTTTTATATAATGTTTACCTGGAGTCGTGTCTTTTATCAAGCGTTTATTTGCATGATATCGCTTTAAATCCGTTATTTTAGCTTCTACTGCCTTTTCTAAATTTAGTTTGAGCTTTTCTCAGCAGCCGTGAGATTCTATGTGTTATCTGGAACAAATTATGTACTTTCTCAGATTATTATAATATTATATTGACTCTTAGTCACATACAAGCACTGATACAAACATAACAAGGACGACCATAGCTTCTAACAGTTAAATAATAACAACTCTGTCACCATACTACAACTCTGTTACTATTTATCTAGTAACATAGTTGTGCAATAACAGAGAAGTATTTTTTAAATGTCGTTTAATCTTCAAACGATTTTTTATTATGAGATGACGAAATATTGGCACATTAGCAAATTATTCCTTTAATTATTAGCTATTTAAAATTGTACGGAAATATCAAAATAGTTACATAAAAAGGCCGGTAACATAGCAAACACAGAATAAAATCACGCGCCTCACAGCGTCGTTACAACAGTAGACATTATAAGGCAGCTATCACCAATGAAATGGTGGTACCATCTCTTGGTATTTATGGAATTAACGTGTTAACAGAAGGTACGCTTATAATTATAAAGACCGAGGCACTAAATTTGAAATAATTATAGATGGTACAATAAATTTATACACAAGGAATGGAAAGTAAAATATATTTTAAACAAAGAATTCCTATGATTTGATAAAAAGTTACCATAGTGTTCGCATACTGCACTGAGATCAGGGACAGATATTTCTTGTATGTAAAACATCTCTGTTACCATGCATGACATACACTTTTTTCATGTAACAGACATGAAAAAAGTGGTGATTAATCAATAATAAACCTGTTTCTTAAAAGTAAAGTTATTAAATAATCGGTCTCTTAACTAACAACCCATATTACATTATAATATTTTATTAATATCTTTGAAAAGAAAACAGTTTAGCTTAAGGGAGACATTTTCTGCAACCAACTTTAAATTGACCTTTATAACAATTAACGTAAATTAGATTTCTATTACCATAGTATATTTTTGCTTTTCGGGTTATATTTCTTTCCATTTTTTCTTAAGAAAATTAACCTCAAAAAAGAAATGCTACTCTACAAATAAAATAATTATAAAAAGTCCCGGTTTCAACTAAACTTGAATACCTCCAGGATTGAATGCCCAGCCCGCAGCGTATGCAGCGGCTTCTAACAAGTTCGGCTACAGTGCTTGTTCATGAAAACAGTGTTATAAAAAACAATCTTTATCGATTGGTAAATCACAAAAGTATTGCATACGGTAGTTAAGTCTTTTAAAATTTTAAGACACCTTTTTTTCACACAAACTCTCTACTCGTTGATCTTTCAAACTAATTATAAATAATATAAAATGAATCCTCGGCACTACTTTTATGAAGGATATAATTAATTTAAACACTTTTAAAGTTATTTACTTCAGAAACTACACTTTGATCGTTTTATAGTTTTAGGTATTAATGTCACTGAATCAATGCTTAAATCAATATTAATCTTGAGAATAACAGTTACTTTTACGATTCACGTAATTTAGTATGTCATTTTTATGCAATCGCAAACCATAATTACCTCAAACTGTTTTTAATTAAGTTAGAATCACAGAGACGATGTTTACGTTACTGAGCCCTCTGGAACAGGTTTCATACAAGTATACTTAGAAGTTTACGACTAGCAGTGCTCAGGGTCTTTAGAAATATTCTTATACCTCTATCTTTCTTGTATTTATCAAATATAGAACAGATCGTTATTTAACAGGTCTGTGCGTCAGGGCTAGTGAGGTGACGCCGATTCGCTCCAATTATGGATGACCGCGACTGTTTCGCAATAGTTATTTCATGGTGACGAACCCGTTTTTTCGGTAATTAGTGACGTATTTGATGTTTATGTTTTACCATTGTCTATAAATATTATTTAGTGGGTTTCTAAAAGCTTTAGATGAAGCTGTTGTCACGAGCAATTTACTTTCCTTATACCGTTGCTATAGAGCTAATTTCATTTTTTGACGAAACTGCTTTGAATATTCACTCTATAATGTACATGTTTCTTCTCTCTACGGCTGTACTAGATAAATATGGCAAGTAACGAATCTGCATTCTAACATTTTTTTAGATTACGAGCGCGGTCTATTATCGCGCTTCGGCTCTAAAGGCTCAAACCTTCTAAAATTGATTAATTAACTTCTTATATTGATTCACTAATTAGTTTATTAAAAAAGATTTGTTGGGCGCGTCCTAAGAATAAGGGCTGGAAGTATTTTGGAACGCAACGTCAGCCTAAAGGGTTACTTATAAGCGGCTACTTATTCTGCTTACTTAACACAGGCCATGTGCTTTGTTGCCACTTTAGTAGTCTTAGTAAAACCCGCAGGCAGCTTGTCACATACAGCTGTTGATAGAGACACCACGGACCTTAAACTCTGTCGTTTGATGCAATGGTTTAGCGTCCCTATATATATACTAGTGGACCCGACAGACGTTGTCCTGCCTGTTATTTTTGCAGTATAGATAAATAACCTAGATATCGTCTGCAGCGCCATCTGCCGGGCTGATTTGTGAATCTAAACCATTCTCAGATCCCCTTGAACACACACAAAAAAAATCATTCAAATCGGTCAAGGAGTTCAGTGACATACACACTCACAGAAGAATTATATATATAGATAGATAAATACGATCATTTGTACCTGAGTCATCGGTATTTAATTGTTATTTTTTATTTGTTTAAATTATATTTATTGAATTTAATATTACTCCAAATATTAAATAACTGTGTATTATATGTGTGTATATATATATATACTCTAGTATCCATAACACAAGACTTACAGTGCTTACGTTGGGCTATGCTAACTGGTGTTAATGTAAAAAATATTATACCTAATGATCGAAACGCAGCGGGCGTAATCAACTAATTCCTCGAATAAATGATTCTATATTGCCCTCGCCCTAAGATCCGTGAGGTAGCCTATAAAAAATATCTAACAATTTAACAAATAATCCACTTATCACCATAGAATCGTATACCTAGTAATATCTAAGTCAATACGATATATACGGAATACTACAGTACACATTAGATCCGTGCCTATTACACAACTTTAATAAAGTTTTTTATATGCTTTTTGATATTTGAAACGTGTAAAGCTCTCCTATTCACTGATCACATTGACGATTTGCTTCTCCTTTACTTCACAAGTAGGATCCTCAAGATTTGTCCGGCTCACTCAATATCACCTCTCATCCATAAAACTGGCATCCTCTTGTCAGCACTGGTAAGTTCTGCTAAGTGTAACGGCTGTATAGCGTCTTGTTTGGTTTAGATAATAGTTAGTTGGCGATTATAAAACCAGTTTGCCCTAAGGCACTATTAAGCTAGTGTCGAAAAACTATATAACTTATTAAGTGGAATGATTGATTTAATTAATTTATCAATATAAAAAAGTAACAACAAAAACCAAAAATAATTCTAAATATAGACTGAGATTGACAACAAAAAATAATAATCAGTATGTTTTAAACTAGGTTGTTTTGTTTTTCTTGATGCTGATGAGTTGATAATTATCAATTTATTAAGTAAACGTGGCGAAATTCGTTTCTTTTTTATTAAAGACAAATGTAATAAGTCATGTTAATGAAAGACTAATTGAAAGGTTATTTTTGCCTCCATATATACTTTACTGTTTGAGATTATTTGTGTAATATGTTTGCGTAATAATTCCATTTTCAAATCGAGCAAAAGGATATTATTATGTATTTCTTAAATAACCAAGGATTCAACTCAATAAATTGCAACACAACTTAATTTTATTTTAAATAAAATTTAATATTTAAAAGCAAGCAAGCTTTTAGATATGCTGGTTAGAGATGTGCATTGGACGCATATTAAAGTGTTAGTCTTAACAACTATATGAATAGGTCAACGAAGATCATTAATAGTGGTAAATGCGTGACAATAGGACATAGTTAAATATATGACATTACATAATGCAACTCGCCAGCAACGTCATACCATTTCAATTTATAAAAAAACATTTGACTGTGCTTGTTCCTGTCTTCTTTTTATTTTGCACAAACATTGCAGTATTATTTTTAATTGTTTTAGTTATAATTGCACAGTGGCGATATAAACGTACTTAATGAAATACTATCTAGGAAACCAAGAAACACTAAACTTGATTGTGTATATTTTTAATTTAATTTTTTGCATTCACAATGCAATATTTCTATAAGATATAAAGATATAAAATGTCGTGGGTTCGAATCCTACCTGAGGGCTTGGAGGCGTAGTTGTTTATTACACACGTATTTTATATCTTATTGATTGAGTATAGTTTATTAAGAATGTATTTATTAAAATAAAGTATTATGTATGACATTCAATGTGCAAGTGGCAACAGGCAGCTGTGTGTTTGTGTTTTGTAATGATATTTTAAAAGTTTTATTTAGTTTAATACATTAAATGATCATGTTGTTTGATCTTAAATTACTGGACAACATTGTACGAGTACTTTAAGGGTGCGATTTCATAAAAATAAAATCAGTTGTAAGGATGGAAAGAGTATGAAGCTGAAGGGTTTGTAAAAATTCTTTTAACGCTTTGTTTCTTACTAAAGTACTCAACATTTATTATTTTCTACAAATATTACGAGATGTGGTTATGTAACAGTATTAAATAAAAGTTTCATTGCCGACCCTGAATTGGCCACTACAATAATAAGCATTTAAGTAAGGTCAGTCATCTAATTATGTATATGTATATACTTTTAATGTCTAATCAATTTTAAGACATATGGGATTGGAATGTTAGATTTTATTTAAAGTTGTTTAATTTCAGATTACTTTTTCTACTGAATCAAACTAACTTGGTTGAATGAAGTGTAATCATTTTCTTAAAATTATTATTTGGATAAGACTATGTTATATGTAAAATAAGTCATCAGAAAAATGTAGGCTATCGCAAATTTTTCCATTATTGCTCGATGTAAGGACAACGGCCGACCCACCGGAAGCTGTCATATTTTCTCAGTCGATATTAGCCTTTGCTTTTAAACCGGAAAATATTTGGCATTATTATATACGTCGATTTTTCTTAACTTTTCACAACAGCTTCACGAAGCTAGACAAACGATATTATTCAAGCGCTTTAGATTTTTGGATCTTTTCTATAAGTGCCGTTCTATATAATTTATTAAATTAAACTTATTATACGCCAAACTATACAAATTGAGTGATTCGTCATTTTCGTAAATTTTATATTAGAAAAATACTAGAAAAAATCGACTCGGGTCACAAGTGAATTCTCAGGCGGGAATTTCGTTTTATTGATTTTTCAAAGTATTACAAAATAATGATACCTATTTTTAGAACAAATGATCGGAAGCAATCGTCTGCTCTGTTATACAAGTTAGAAAAACGTATTTAGTCCTTAGACTTCCGTGCAATTTACACATTTTATTTAAACAACTTTTTTATATATAAAATATATGACGACCATGGCCGTAGTCATCCTGTGATCACGGGTCCTGTAAAGTAGTCAAACGTTAAGATTTAATATAAAATGAAGGATGTGCAAAATCCGTAAAAAAGTTGTTTTACTCCAACGTATTTTCGTACTTATTATAATAAATATAACCGATGTTATGACTACACTACTGTCTGTTTTGCTTCTATACACTCTGGTAACACTGATCAGTAGAAAGCGAATCCTTTGTGTTTAACGTAGTGATATCTTTTTATGCCCTGATTTTAATAGCAGTATCTATGCACTGATTTAATGGATTTTTCTACAAGTCATGCAATTGGGTTGAGTTACCTAAAGTATAAATTTCGTTTAAGCGTGATCACGTATTTTTGCACTAAAAGTACTGTGGTATGATAAATAATACTTATTAGTAGTTGGTACTTGTAATTATCATATTTGTCAAATATAAAAAGTATTTTTTATGTGGCTATCCAAAAATTTGCCGTGTGGTATCCCGTTGAGTAAAATAGCACCGACGCTTAAGGGTGTCGTAATAGTCAGCGTTTTCAGAATTTCGGCTTTTACGATCTTAAACTCATCTGCTAAGCGTAGAGATAATGTCAAAACGCGATCTTTGTGGTTAGTGCAATAGCGGGTTTGGTTTGATATTTTAAGAAAAATCACCACACACCTCCCGTAGACCACACAATAAGCGGTAGCGTTTCCTAAATTATGGTCTTTTCCTGTAATCTCCAACCCGCCTGTCGAGCGTGGAAATAAGATAAAAACCCGCCAAATTCCAGCAGTAGATGTCTTTCGGCTGAGATAAAGATAATGATGATGACCATGCAGTATGAGTTGACTAAATTATCCAGATGCGTGTGCGCATGCGTTATCGAAACAGTAAGCCTTATTATTAATTGGTTGTTGTATTTAATATTTTTTTGTGCGGGAGGAGGTAGGTACTACTTAAATTGACATTATAATCATTTATATCGGACATATTTGGAAACAATTTGAATTTAATGAGTATATTAAAAATGTTCATTACCTTCATTTAGTTTTAAAACTCATATTACCTACCTGAGTATTATCATATAAAAATAAAAATAATAATATATCTAATAAGTATATAAAAATGAATGTTTGTTCCAATATCCGATTTAATTCCGAAATAATTTAATTGGGTAAAACTTTTGTGTACATACCTCTATATATAAACAAGGAACATTCTAAATTCATGACAACGTGTTTGACAATCATCATTATCAATTGATGATCGAAAAAAGGCTTTTAGTAAACGACAAAGCACTTGTTATTCGGAGTTGATTTATAGTCTACCCTGCAGAATTTGAATAAAAAACAGAATAGATAACATTTAGAACTCTTTTTATATTAAAATCCAAATATATATTTTTTAAATAAAGCAAGAAGATAATATCAAACAAAATTTCAAAAAATATTTCTTTTGCGGCAACTACGTGTATATCAGCTGGTATGTTAGTAAAATTGGAGACCTTGATTGAACACACGTGGCAAAATCAAAAGCGCGTGAAATGCAATTCGCTCAGAGCTGCACCTATTAGATCGCCTCAGTTGTAAAAAATTGTTTGCCTTGGCCTAAGTTCTGATGACCAATAAAATTGGTTAGATCACTTAACTCACATAAAAATAAAATTGCCTATACAATTTTATTATTTTACTAGCAAAACGATTTTTGTTCATACAAACTTCTTAAGTTTCATTGTACAAAAAATAGCTCTTTTATAACAATAACTCTTCCAGGAGTTCCTTATTAAAAATAACAGTGCCTGTACCAAGATGAAGCTTAAACACAAAAGGTATACGTAAAAGAAGCGCTAAGGCTTTTCAATCTTGCACATGACATTGTTATCCCGTACATATAAGTTAATCATCTTTAATATCAATTTTCATATATCCTACATTCTTTATCATAAACATTCTATATAAAACTGAAAACCTAATTTGAGATTATTAATAGATAATATACATACTGTATAATATATACTTAACCGATTTTTATCGAACTTCGTAACTATCTGTTATTAGATCTAACTTAAAAGATAGGATAGGTTTTATTTTAATTTATAACACAGCAACGCGTGGCTGGGTTAGCTGGTATATTATAAGATATAGAAAACAAAATTAATCTGTTTAGGTGATGGCTTATAATATTTATAATCATGTTTGTTTACAGAATGGCTCATATTGAAATTCATTACCCATTTTTTTTACTTTATTGAATTAAATTAAGCCTAATCGGTCAACTACGCTCAGAAAAATATTAGTAGTTACATACGTCTCCCATTTACATGACTAGTAATATGTTAAAGGCAATGTTCAAAAACAAATAATTGCTCATATTTTTTACGATTAATAACTTAGAAAAGTATGATCTAATATTAAGGATTTAAACTCTTTTTAAACGTATGCCCTTTGATTTTTACCACGTTTTTCTTATCTCACTTTTCTTATTTGTTTGTCTGTCCGGGCAAAATCTTGCAACTTAAATTTGAGGCACTTTCCGATAAGCTAGAAAGCTGAAACTTTCAGGATAGTTCAGAACCCGATGACAATGCACTCTAAAGCAACTTTCAACTTTCCAGATGCACTTTCAGGTCCACTTTCGGCAACTTTCACTTTTGTATGGGGCTTATCCGATTGTTGCGTAACACATGGTTACTTCGTTGAGTTAATAATTAAAAAGAATAAAATAATTATACTAGATTTAAAAAATCTAAAAATCCCACGTTTTTCAATGTCCTAAAAAGAATAAAATAACCCTGCGGGGCAAAGCGAGGGGCCACTCAAAACGTGGGGGCGCATCTTTACAATAATCGGCATCAATGCATGTCATTCATCTCTTTAAAATCTCCTCTTAGTAATATGCGCCCCCACGTTTTGAGTGGCCCCTCGCTTTGCCCCGCAGGGTTATTTTATTCTTTTTAGGACATTGAAAAACGTGGGATTTTTAGATTTTTTAAATCTAGTATTTAATGTAATATGTTAACAAGAAATTATACATTTTGATAAGCACGCTCATTGCGTAAACGTCATTCAATATTTTATGCTTAATCACATTTGGCGATTATGATATTATGCGTAATAAAGTTATACCATGCAAGGTTATGAAAAGGGGAGCACGGAATCCATGCTGTATCATTTTCTATCGCTCAGAAATGTCATTTGCTTGAGTAAAAAAAAAGCGTGAGTGCTAAAGCGCGCGGCAACGACATGAAAGATTGCGATATCATGACATGTATGATTCCATACCAAATAATGGTTATGTTAATCAATAGTACTTGTTGTCAATCGGTTTAAGACCGAAAATAATCGTTACAGTGATATACGTTTGGACGGCGGAAACAGACTCGCGTGGTCGGTATTGAATTAGTACTCGCGTTTCAACAGGACGGCATTTAAATACGAGCACGATTTCGGCCTTGTAAAAACTTCTAATCAACCGAAAACAAGTTTTACATTTGGTGGTGGCAATTGCAGAGATGGAGAAAATTGCTTTCATTGAATGTTGCCCGTCCTCTTTTAATCTTAGATAAAACAAATGATTTAATTACTTTAAAACAGAATCAAAGTAATTTACTCACTTTGGGCTAAGCTAATTGTTGTGAATTAAAGAAATAATAATTATTTATTTATTTGTTACCTATGAAAATATCTACTCGACTGCACATCAGTAATAGCCATTTACAGTATCTACAAACCTTTTTCTTTGAAAATAACTACCATAAAAGTTACAAAATCATAACAACCGAAACATTACGAGTAAGCAAGGAAACCAACAAATTCGTAATTAAAATTTATCGTTCATATAAGTAAAAACGTGAAAGAATTCAAAAAAAACATGTAATTATGTTATTGACATTGAAACTTTTAACTGGCCAAAAACAAATTTTACACCAGGCGAAAAAACATTATATTCGATAGTCATGTGATATTTAAAATGAAATATGTTTCTTAGTATATTAACAATGGCCATGATATTAACTTAATTATTTGGGAAAATTCTTGAAAAAAAATATGATTCAGTTATGAGATATTTAGTTCAAAAAATTACTTAGATGTTTTACAGCCGTCATTATTATCTATTTGCGCGTCTAGAGCGCTGTCCAGACGCAAGATTGCGAATTGAGTTTTATACTTATAGCAAAAGTGATTCCTCGTATCAATTGAACAATTGAAATATTTAACAACGAATTTGGGCGAAATTTACTGTGGCTACAGAACCGCAATTTACGCTGTCGCCAACCGCACCTGTTGATATGTTTTAGAAAAGTACTTTTTTACAGCTTGCTGAGAATTAAACGTTCATAATAAACTGAATCCAGTAACGATGTTGAAATTATTACATGGTGTGCAAAACCACGTTTAGCCACTTACAAAGATTAATTTCACTATCAAAGTTGTTAGTTGAATTGAGTGGAATTAATCTGAATTAAAATAGAGAATGAAGACTCTTCTTCATCTTAATCTAAATTTTCATCTTTATCATCTTAATCTTTATTGCACCTGCTCTAAGGAGGACAGAGCAGAAGAGGTTTAGATCTGCAACCAGATTATGTAAAACCCAACACCTGTAACTAGATGGTTGATTTACATTTAAAATATTCCAAGTTCTATACGTTTTTATTAACACTGTTATAATATCGGCTACCTATTTAACAAACCTTTAATATCGGCTACCTATTTAACACTTTTAACGAAATGTATTATTTACATGCTAAAACAATTAATTGTAATTCAATTAAACGAAAAATAAAACTTCAATTTGTTTCTCCGTAAATAAAGAGTGCAATTTTATTTATCGAGTAGGTCACACAATCATATAATCTTTACATAACTAACACAATCTTACCTCTAACAAAGAAACGACAATAAAAGTTTATTGTTATCACCTCTCGATTCACACAGCTTAATAAGTCACAAGAAAATTATAATAAAATTAGTCAACTAAGCATATTTGTCTTTGACAATGACAGCCTGATTGACGCGACACGACGCGATTAATTCTTGAACTAACGATGCGCACACATATTCAAATTAAAGAAATCATTTTCTTTACATATTAATAACAAATCATTCTAATTATTATAATATCACGCGATATTAAACTGACTTAGTAAAAAAAACCGGTAAAAACTTAAGTACTTTATCTATACATTGACATGAAGGTACTGTACTGATTGATGCATTACGCAGCTGTACGGATGTATTTTAGTTTAAATGACTAATCTGTTTACTCTTGTCTATGCAATATATAATTATTTAGCGAATATTTCATATTCTATTGTCGTTTCGTTTTTTCGTTTACGTTTACTAGTGCTGACGTATCCAGAATTTGTTATTACCACACACTGAAGAAACGTACGTAAAATTATCGACAATGGTTAAATATTTGATAGATGAATAGGTACATAATGTGCAATAAATATGCAATATTTGCAACAGAATTATGGCTTCCTATCTATAGGCCTAAAGCCTAATTTCGTAACTTAGAAAGTCATAATTTGATATCGGATGCTTGCACGACCGTTTGGTGCAACGGTAGCGATCCTGCCTTTCTCACCGAAGGTCCTAGGTTCGAGTCCCGGAAGAGGCAGATAGTTGTGTGATGGAAACGATCATTTGTACTTGAGTCTTGGGTATTTTGTTATGTCAGTTATATCCTCATTCAAACGCGAACTTCTTGTTTTCTAAGCTTTGATCTTGGAATAGCCTATTTATAATACATATTTCAATGAATGTTTCCTATCTATGCATCATATGTTTATCTATTAGTCTAATATCCATAACACAAGCAATAGTGTGTGTAAGAAATATACAAAATAGATAAGAAATGTCTAGCCCATCCTAAACTGCAATGTACCTATATCAATTTATGCCTTTCTATTAAATGCTAAATGATTTTTATTTACTATTTATGCGTAGTGAATGGTACCCAAATAACAACAAAAGTAGATTGACCCAGAAAATATCACTTGATAATAATAAACAAATAAAACAGTATTGGAATATAACCACTTTAACTGGATTCGCGACGAGTTTATTTTTGTATACTGCTGTAGATGACAATATAATTTTCTGTATAATATGTATATAATATAAAATAATAATTTCATCCTAGATACATTAGCTATACAAAATAGTTATTATTCAATTAGAATAACGCTAGTTAAAAGATTATGTTTGTAAATCAAACCCAGCGTTATCGCTTTTAGGTAGGTAGTACATTCTTTTCATGATTTCTAATCATATTACTACTGCTGTCCGTACTTTTATCAGTTTCTTATTATCTCAGCTATCAATACAGGAAATCTCCAAAGGCCACTGATAATTCGAAAGGATACAAATGCGACCTTCATATATTTGCAACGTATTTTGTCACAAACAATCGTACTTGATAAAGATTTGGCGCCTTATGTTATTTATTGTTGGGAAAATTTCTTTGTATATTTGGTCCCACAGTGGACCCACCGTATGATGTATCTAGCGGGAAACAGTTACGGAAATCCTTGGAAGAACCTATGCTCAGCTAATGTGATGAGTTGATGACGCACTAAGTGTCTTTCGGTCGCACTAGGGAAATCGTTAATGGGATAATAAATAATTAATCTGTTTATAAAACACCTGTGAACTAAGTACCTACATTTTATCTTAATTTGTTTAATCACCTAAGTAATTAATACGATAAATCTTGACTTCAGGACTCGTAATATTTTTCCGGATAATTTTTTTTATATGAACGGTAGACGATCCGCTATTCCGCTGCTCCATGAAACTAATTAACACATTTCACAAACATAATAACGGAGGATTGTATGATAGATAACGTCGGTATGTTTGTACAGCACCTTTTCGTAAATAGCCGCCATCTGAACGTTAGTTGTATAATCATATAAGTGAGTAAAATATATACATTACTTACATAATAGATATTATAAAAGGACAAGACGGTTGAATGTATTATCGACTAATTTATTACATCAATTATTTGATTGTAAACTAACCCAAACTTATACTACAAATTCTAAAAATAATCTTCAACCTACCAGGACTAGTATCCAGGTACGTTGCAGCATTCGGTCATCAATATTTTTGAGTTCCGTAGTAAGTGTATTACGAATTATGCGGCATATTTTGATGTATAAATGGTTACCGTTTACCGCATGAAAATGGTTTACATAAAAAACCACATAACAACCAATTTAATCAGCAATAATTAAAAATAAAACTTTTATTTCACTGGTTTAAGATCCAAACCACAGTTTACAGCTGATCTAATGATATCTTAACTTTGAAGAAAAAATCAACCATAATACATTATTAATCAGCATAAAAGAAAAGAGTGATTTAAAAATATGTCTACAGCTAGCACCTTTCGTTTTTATGTTCCCGCTAAAAATTTAAATTTTGAACGCGAGACCTTGAAAAAGAGTACCAGACTCGAGAAGTGGCACACGTGGAGGTACAACACAACCCCCTTTCGCGGCAGTGGCTGCGCGCGGCTCGGCGGGGCATCAAGCCCGCTCGCCCGTTTCCCCGCTTAGGGTTGCCAACCTTATCATATAATATTTGGAAAATTATATTTGACAAAAAACAATTTGAACTTCTTTATTTATTCCATCAATGTTCTATTAATTGGATGCAGCAGTTATAATCATGCCAATTGTGTTTTAAAACAGTTGGCAACCCTATGCCGCGGTCCCGCATCCCAAACGCGGTAATAAATTGCACTAGCATCGAGCATATGTCAACACCAGTGAAATCTTCGCGCTTAAGGTAAATTTCTCACAACAGTTGTTTGTAGGAAAAGTTTCAAATATAGTTAGTGTAGTGAAAACTATAATTGATTATAGTTAAAGTTTCAGTATTTATTGTAGTGGTGGAACATTCTAAATGTAATCTATCATAGACTTAACATGATCTCATATTAGTATTAGTATTTCAGTCCAATTCATATGACCATAGGCAAGTGCATCACTGTGCGAATAACAAAAAAAATATTTATTAAGATTTAACCCCTCTAATGAGGGAACCAACTTGTATTAGATATTTAACTATTATCGATTAGTATTAATATTTTCTGAAAAGCTTTTTTACCAACATTTCATTTTTTTTTTGTAACTACGTTAATCTTAGTTATGAAAGTATGTGTTTTATTTTTATAAACACGTATAGTAAAAGTAAATGCTTAAAGATAAATAGCGTTTAGTTAAAAAACATACAAAACATGAAAGCATATCTCTGTGGAACCAAAATGAAGCCATTTAAGTGTATCTTTCAATGTTAATAATGTCTAAAGTTTAATGTAGAAATATGTTATTAGTTTTGTCTGATAAATAAAATAGTCGAACTGAAGTTAATCTTGCCTTACAATAGTTATGCGCATATTATGTACGAGAAATTCGGAAATTTTATTGTCAAAGAAGTAATATAAACGTATTCTTGGGCAACGAAAAAATAAATTTAGTAATATATTGAAACTTACGTTAATATCTATATTATTACTTGTCGGTGTTTTAACAAATATATTACTACTCAAAGGCGATATATATTAAAAAAAAATTGACAAGCGTAACCATAAACTAATTAAATGTAATTGAAGCGTCTGTTATGTATGGATAAACAACAGCATGTTGACCTACCACAGACTATAAAATTTTATCAATTGACATTGATCTATAGAGATCTATATTGATCAATATTGAACATATAAATGTTAGAAGGTAAGTTGAAATTTTACAGTTTTGAATTATTTGATGTGCAGTTGACTGTACCTATTCAATCGACAAATCCAGACTGTCACGACTCGTAAATTACAGGTACCACTTTTATAGAGAGCTTTACAGATAGTGATGTAATCTACACGGTGTTCATGCGTAATTTAATTAATGTTTTTGTACCTCCTTTAATTTAATTAAAAATGCAGCAATACAATAAAACAATTGTACTAATAACATAAAAGACATTACTTGCCTAATTGGAAGTACAGTTGACTCGGCTTACTAAGGGATTAAGTTCGAATCGCTCAAGTTGTAATTTTTAGAAAACATAAGTTTGGTGCTGCATTAAATATATTTATAACGATTTTTAAATTAATAAACTTTATTATATTCCTTATATTTTACTAATAAAACTTTTGAAAATAAAGTAAAAGCTACTTCAAATGTTATCAATCTAGAAACTTAAATTATAAATATAACAGTTACAACATAACATTATAGCTACTGTATGAGAATTTAGTTTATGATTTGTCTTTACCCGTTTCTTACTTAATTTTGGATTTGAACTCAGAGGCAAAAAGGAAAGTTCCTTGGAATCTGCCGGTCGTCTTCTTGGAGGTACCTCCGTATCCTTGATCCAGCTGTAGGTATTGTTCTACGATATTGTTCTCCTGGCCTAATTCACGATTTTTGCACTGATTGCACTGTTGATTTAGTTTTATGAGAAATATAATTTATTGCGCTGCGCGCCGCGGGGAACGGTTCGATCGGAGTGTATAGGTCAAGTGAGAATGTTCAAGATGGCAGCACTGATGGCTGGCTTTGTAACGGCTTTGAGCCAAAGGGATTGTGCCTTTGATATTATAGAAAAAAAAAAGAAAGATCGGATGCAGTATTGTTTGTGCTATGATAAACTAAATTATAACGAAAGTACGGAACAACTACCTTTAACTAACTTTAGTTTTAAAAATTTCATTTTAGGAATATCTTTACACCTCATTAATAATGAAATGTACCTATTCATTAAAGCTCGTTGTCAGTTCAAAAAATAGTAATTGTGACCAATCACTATGGGCGTGTCCCAGGAATCGATGTTGAGCCCATTACTATTTCCTATTTATATTAATGATCTCCCTTTTACAAACACCTTGTGTAAGACGGCAATACCATGTTGACGACACCTCTTTACTTTTTAAAGCTAACAAAGGCAGTTTGATTCGGACGATGTAAGCAGTTCTGTTTTTAAAAAAGTGCACTGGTTAACTATTTAATAACTTAAGGCTTGACTCGAATAACTAAGTTTGTAATATTTCGCCTTACGTGCGTTAGTTTAATAGGCCAACGAAACGAATGGCGAAACAGTTCGAATTTGTTGATTTCACAAAATTTTTAGGTATAAAATTAATTAGTAAAATGCCACACAATGTCACTGATATACCTTTTGAAAAGTTTGGAAATTTTGTTCCTAACATACAATGAAACTCAGTTACAATATCGGCAATTATTCAGAAGACTAAAACGGATGGTTTTGAAAGCCTTGTTTAAAATAAAATCTGTTTATTTTAAAATCAAATTTTTGTTAAACGTTTACTAGTCCAAGAAAAGTTTAAAAAATTTGGTAACTATGTAATGCAATACATAATTAAAGGGCGAATGAACAAACCTTGGAGAGTTTTTCATGGCTTCTTCTTGGTACAAGTTCAGCCGACGCGACGCGACGTAGGATTTTAGAAGTAATAAACTAATAACATAGCTGTTCAAAATTGAAACACGTAATGTAAATGCTTATAATAAATAAAAAGCACGTTGAACGAATTTTGCTCTAGTCAGAATACAAAATTGTGTAATGCGTCTAAAGTTTATTAAAAATAATATGTGTATATTCTTTATCAACAACTTTTCTAAGCCGATAGATATCATGTAGGTAAAGAAACATTATTATTCTAAAGAAATTGGTTGTCAGCACAAAATAAATATAGTTTTGTCAATTTCAGTAACACACTTTTTAATTAGTGAAATAATGATTTTCACCGGACACTTTTACTGTATACACCAACAAGGGTTACTTTCCAGTTTCCCCGTCCACACGCCCTTGACCCTGCAGACACACTTTCCACCCGCAGCATAAATAAGGGACAATAAGGCAGTAGGTTTCATTCAAAAGTGACGTTCAATCGGATACTTATGAATTCAGTGACTATACTAATATCTCTTACCATTGTAGTAAAATGGTTAAATAAAAATACGAGAATCCGAACCAGAGATTTTTTTTTTTATTGGTTTGCATCTATATTAGCATTTTATGAATAATATACGTATATGTCATTATTTCTTAATACGTGGTATAATTAATATTACTTGAAGTCTATTCATGTATAATAATTAATATCCGATGCATAAATTCCCTTGGATATCGTTAGTTTTATTATTTCTTCCCACTTTTCTTTTGTTTTGACATGTTATAGGTACATATGTTTTTATTAAATTGTAACTTTCGAAATTGTAAACTGCTGGATAGTCGTAATTAG
The DNA here is from genome assembly GCA_927399485.1 of Calamotropha paludella. Lineage (NCBI taxonomy): Eukaryota > Metazoa > Arthropoda > Insecta > Lepidoptera > Crambidae > Calamotropha > Calamotropha paludella. The sequence continues at coordinate 21,019,650 of OV656803.1, read as the reverse complement.
TCTAACAAATTGTCAAAAGTTGTTATTAACAATCATCTTTGTGTATAAATAAATAAATATACCTATATTTGGTAACGTATTAGAAATCTGTTAAAGGATGGCAACCAAGTCTTAGCACTACCTAAACAGTTGTGAGTAACAAAAAAAGATAGAATCTGCAAAATTACAAACGTAGAAAAATAGAGCGTAGATTTGGCGCGAAAACTTTGCCGTTGTAATCATAAAACTAATTTTAATTTACCCAGAACTGACTTATTATATCTACCAAAACATCTTATTTAACCAAAAATAACGGATGTGACAATATTCGTCAAATAATGACGCCTAGCTTATTATTTCATTATTATTCAAATACAATGTAACGCGAAAGCTTAATGTAAAAACATCAGCCACAAGTGATTCATTTCGTTGCAACTTCTTGAATACATATACATATAACCATTCTGGCCATAAATACTGTTACATAAAACCTTTTCTCTTTTTAAAGTGAAACTTCTTTAGGTGCATGAGGGTAAAATTTTTACAGATGACACGTCACGAAGATGAGCAACGGATATGTCGAAGAAGAGGGAGAGAGCGATCGAGACGGATTGAGAGAGTAAGAAAGGGCGAACGTAGCATGAAGCAACTAGCCATGGAATGAGAAAGATAGAGCGAACGTCGCAATACGCATAGTGCCATGGAGCGAGAGGTGGGAGATAGCTATAGTGAGAAAGATTGAAAGAGAGAGAGAGAGTAAGGAAGATCGAGAAAAAATACCCGCTATTGGTTTGTGTATTCGTTTAGTAGTAAAATATTAGAACTTCAGATGGCAATTCTGTCGCATAACGTGTTTTGCAGTAAACGCAGATTTTTCATTTATTTATATTATCATTAGCACGTATACAGTGTGTAAACAGTGAGCTAAATTTATAAATAAACTTTACGAATAAAATTTTGTGATAAATTTATAAGTCGTCCTTTACTAAGCAGTTGTTTGGAGTAAGTAATATGTATATCTGTTCTCTTTTTGTTTATTTACATTTTTTTATGCTTATTCGTTTGAAGGTTAGGTAGTTTTAATATTTACAAATAACATGTGGCATTTAAACTGGCCACTCGTCATTTAATAATTTAATATTCCATTTTTCATAAAATATAAAATAAAAATATTTCATAAATTCTCTTTTCTAAATTTTAAATTCAAAAACGAAATTTAATTAATAATTTCTATTATTGACAAAAAACACGTGGCATTTTGACGTGACAACGTCTTAAATTAGGTTGCGGCTGGGAGTCACTTATGAAAAAGTGTAACGCTCGGTAACGTTACGATGAGTCACCGAACGAGAGAGAGGCCCGCCGAATGCCTTGCGTCTCTCTCCCACTCAACTATGATCGGTCTGCCGCGCGCATTGTGCAATTTAATTATATTCATATCAATAAATATTCTACCGAGAAAAAGACGTTGTCACGTAAAATCTTCGCCCGTAAAACCGACTTTACAGGCAAAAAAAAAAAAAAAAAAAAAAAAAAAAAAAAAAAAAAAAAAAAAAAACAATTTTTATTTACAATTTGTCATTTGTCGTTTCTCATACTAATCATGTAGAGGAATCGAATAAAACAAAATTGTGACTATAAACGTATTCTTTTCATGACTCATGACTGGTTTAGAGATTTATATTTATGAAGATACCTATCGTACAATGTAATGGTTTCCCGTAGTTACATACTTGAGTATGTACCTATGAGTGCAGAGACTGGAGTCTTTTTATCAATGCAATACATAGTACTTGTTTTTACATTAAACTTAGCTTTAAATTGCAAATGAAAGAGGAAATTGCTATTATTCATTGTTTTTAATAAAACATTGCATGTTATTAGTTCTCATATTTTCTTCTCTATATATATATATATAGTACTCTTATATGGTGTTAATTTTCCAATATTCAATTAGGAACAAAGAAGTTTCACTTCTGACATGTGTACTTTGTACGCACGCACTTTTTTTTTCAACTTTTTAATTACTTTGAATTTGGAACGCGTTTATTATCCGTTCGATTTCACGCCATTTCACATGTTTTCGTGTTCATTATCAAATTACAATATGGAATAGGGTGTTAAAAAACAGGATTGCAGTGATCGCCTTGCATAAAGTGGGTATGGAGCCTTCGGTCATATTCCAGTCACTTCAAGAGCTTGACACAGCCTATGTTCGTATATCGTACTATCAACAGACACAACAACACACCATAAAAGATCAGCGCGGCCGCGTGTGTATTCCCTAAATGTGGATAAATATATTATTCTTTATTTTTCCATATTTTACATTTGTTTATTTAAATACAGTCGACAAAACATACACCTCTTTTGATCTATTTATACATTGTTGCGGTGTTTTAGTAAATCAGGACAATCAAAATGACCAATTTTGTACACATCGAATTTGGAGAGATTCTAAACGGATCCAATAAATCTCGTAAAAAAAGAATGTAGAAGACTAAAATTTTCCAAGACATTTTGACAAATTGAATCGCTGACTTATTATTAGCATGTTAGAAATTGTGACAGTTACGTATTCATTATCTCAGCTGTAAGACGTCCACTGCTGGACGGATCCCTCCCACAAATAAGGGGGAATTTGCCTATTAATCTTATTAATTTCACTATTAATATCTATAGCTGAAAACTTTTTCTTATTTTTTTATCTTAAATAATATCATTTTATGTGTGAGAAATAAACAAAATAAAAGTCATCTATAATTAATTTAATTAAACTGACTACTTAAAAAGCGATTCATGTCTTCCTGAGGAAGATAAAAATTATAAACATTTTTCTTACACAAACAAATTGTTTCTCAAACTCCGAACTTGTAGTCATCGAGATATAAGTATAATTGCGAATAAAAGAAACGGGAGTTCACGTCGTTAATAAAAATATTGAAGAATACGAACGTATTTGCAACATGTCTTTTTTGAAAACTTTGTGAACACAACACATGCTATAAACTGAAGTGTGTGAACACTGTGCAGTTTATTACCGGATTTGTAGTAATAAATATTGCTTGACGCAATATCAAATGAGTTAGGTATTACGTAGCTTCCAGATCTTGTGCTACTCCGATCACTTATTTTCGAACTGAACGCATTCTGAACTTAACTATAAAAATGGCACTTTTATGCAGCTTGTTAAGGTCAGTTAATTAGATAATATTGCGTAGCATTTATTCACGCTATGATTATATTTTCTTCGCGAAATGACTATATCGTCTATCAACTCACTCGGCGGGCATCAGTCGCCTTAATTCACGATCGTAAATATCGCTTTCCTCTTCTATAAATCGTCACTTAGCGATGTTTTATATTAATTCACAATATTGTTCTTCTTTTAATTTTATGATTATGTTTTTATATACCTTAATTATTATATTGGACAATTGAAATTCAATTTTCCAAAATTATGTGCCGGTTTATTGTGGGTGTGCATTCTACGCGGTTGACCGTCGACATATATTCAAACATAATCAAATTAATGTGACCGCAGCATCAGCTGACAGTATTAACTATCAATCCAAACTTAAGGAAACAAAGCGCGTGCCTTGAGATATTTAATTTTATGCGGGACACATGCGTCTCGCAATAATATGCTCGGCACACAGACGACACGCGCATACAGAAATTATTTAATATATCTCTCTATACCTTACTTACAACTAAGGTGAAAATTTACTATTAGATTATTTTCTGAACTGACAAAGGGTTTAGTCGTCCTTCCATAGACAAACTGCCCCCGATAGGAACCTATATCGTAACCTATTTTATATTGTAGAGGGTACTAATAGTAGTTCATCGAGTAGATATTAGCTCTATATCTTAGTTAATTGAGGAGCTATTTGAGAAAAAGTGTCCGGAGACGACTTTTTTTTAAAGTGATATATCTCTGTTGATTTTAAAGCTAGAAAAAAAATTTTAGTGTTTATGGTACACTTTACAGTACATTATTTCATTCATATGAATTGATCCTTTGCAGTAGACCAACAGCTGTATCTTCTGCATTTTTTGTAATCGGTGATCTTCAACAAAATCGTTTTTTCTTTTATTTCGCTGGAATTTCTTAATATTAATTGTTTTCAACTGTAAACCGTTGCTTATTGTTTTTTTTTGACGTTATTCACACTCATATTTAAAGCCAATTAAATATATTAATAAATTTATGAGATAATGTTTAAATTTTTGATACCACCATAATTAATGAACCTATTCACTGAAATTAAAATCAACTGAAAGAAGGCTAACCTCTCCTTTATACTTCATGTAGCCTGATGATATCTCGTATCTAAGTATACTTTTCCATCAAATCTTAGTAACAATAGTTACCTGGGTTCTGCTAAATTGTAGGTATTCCTCTGCATACCACAATAATTAAAATTGACGCTTTTCCTCTGTTCAATAATTTGATAATATATCGATAATATTTGTTTTAATTAACAATAAATCTCACATAAGAATGCGTCAAAAACTGTTATACTATGCATGCATTTAATTGAAGAAATCGACGTTGTAAAATATTTGTTGCCGGTCATTTGTCCGACTGTATGTATAGGAGCGGTCCCCTGTGTGCAGGCCTGAATTTTCACCGTAGTAAAAACCAATGAAATGAAAGGCGTACACAGGAAATAAACTATACCAGTAAACGTTGTACAATCAGCATACTCGCGAATACTTAATTAAATGTCCTTGCTTATTGGCAGCCAAGTTAAACATATTGGCAAACAAGTTAAACCGACATGAAATACTTCCGTTTGACGTGAATACGGTAGGCAAGCGGCGCATGTCTTCCTACGATAAACACTTTGGAAGTGTTGATATGTAAGTTTCAAACACATGGGGGGAAGTAGAGTTGTTCTTTACAAATATAGTCTTGGTCAACCTAAATTAAAGGACTTTCTGGATATAAAAACTTAATAGATATAATTATATTAGGCGATGCAGTCGCTAAGCATAAAGCTACGTTAGCACCATATATTAAAGCGGAGCGTAATCACAAAAAAAAGAAAAAAATGTTTTTTGTTTCGATGGGAATTATTGCGAATTTCAAAATTCGAGCTCCGTCACAATCTTGTCCTAAACCTGTTGATTCGGTTCCACACAAAAAACATTTAAGTCGGTTAAGAACTCGGCAAGTTATGGCGTAACAGACAATGTGCCATTGAAGCTGATCCATGGGAGCTTCGCTCCAAAAAAACCATTCTGAGAATACTATAATTATTTACAATTTAAATAAAAGTAGCCATACCTATGTTTTCGTTGTACGAAGGATTTATTAGTACTAGAGAAATGTTAAGAGGACAGCCACTGATATTAAAAATTCGGGGCTTAACTATTCCTTTTTTTTCTAATCAACTGCAATCCTAAACAAGGAACATGTTTTGCTTTGCTTACATTTTCTTCTTAACAAATATTAGAACTGTATAATAATAGCGTTCTGTACTATAGATTTCATCCATGCCGCATAAATTTTGATTTTGGGTAATACACCAAATAATCTAGCTTTCAGTACTATATTTAGGTTGTAGGTAAAGCTTCCTTTGATTATGCCTAAAAAGAATTTAATACTTGTAATTAAATTACCGAATTGCATAAATAATTGATTGAGCCAATGAGTCGTAAATTACAATTTTGTATTGAATTATAAAAAGATTTTACTAGGAATTAAATACCTTAATAGGAATTAACATAAATCTATGACAGTTTAACCTAAAAGCAAGCTTATTCTTTTTTATTGATTACTTAAGCCATTACGCGTGGGAAGTGACTCGATTTTAATACCTTTATACTCGTAGTCGAGTCTCGGCGTAACTATAATCATATCACTATAGTATCTGTATTAATAATTTAAGTGTATTCGCTGCTATCCATATCCTTGATTTGACCTCAGTTTCATTCTTACATACGTAATCACTTTATTATCATTTAATGTTTAAGTTTACGCACTTATGTTTAAGATCTTTTTCGTTCAAGTTATCACGATGGTACAGTTATTTCTAAGAAAGACTACAAAATATATAGTAATTTTTTTATTCTGTCAATACTGTAAAACTCGTTAAGGCGGATGAAAGAAAAAGTGAACTCAATTTTTTGATGTAAAAAGGAACGTTATTCTTTTTAATTTTCTTTATTTTAATTATTCTCTCTATTTGTTTTTTTAACAGTTTCATTTAAAACGTTAATTTCTGTTTCCTAAGATATGTTTTATTACAATTAAGTCGAAAATGGGGGACATATATCACATATCGACATATAGATTTTTTATCCAGCTACATCAAATTATGCTTTAGAGACTGTTCATTCTGATATGATATTTTTAACATATGCCGATCAATAAGTACTGGTGGGTCTCATCTTGTGCCACTTACAATATTTACCTCTTTTTTTTCTTTATTGTTTATTCTTTTATTAATTTTCAGGTCGCTGAGAATGAAGTACTACTTGATGATGAGATGGAAAGAGTAGTGTGGAACGAAAGCCTTGAGGGTCCCCCTCAAAGATTTTCACGACCTGCTGATGCCGAACCAGTCCTCGATGAAGGTGCCCCAAGAACTCAACGGCACGGTAAGATAATATTATTAGAGTACATTTTATAAAATTGAGCAAAACTTTATTCACATACATCACTGGCGTTGGTGTTTGGTACAACGGTAGCGATCGTGCCTTTCGCACCTACGGTCCTGGGTTCGAATCCCGGTAGATGTTTGTGTGATGAGTACAAGCATTTGTACCTGAGTAATGGGTATTTTTATATATTTATATAAATATTACATATCCATGTATCATATATGTATGTCTATCCGTTACTCTAGTATCCATAATACAAGCCTTAAAGTGTTTACTTTGGGCTAGGTTAATCGGTGTGAATGTTAGAATTATTATAGTCACTGTCAACAAAATAAGGTAAACAAAATAATAAAAATAAATTAAAAATACGCATCAATCAAAGCTAAACTTAACTGTTAGAATGTTTCCACTGTCTTTTTTTATTTCATAAATTAAAAACCAACAATGTCTTATATATTATATCAATGTTTATATATGTAATGTATAGAGAACATCAAATTATTACTACAAATTCAAATTGAGATCTTATTAAAGCCGCGTATAAAGTGAGCAAAGTATAAGGACGATTAAAGTACCTGGATAAACACATAAATATGGAAGGCTTTGCTTATTATGTTAGTGACGTGTTGTAGTGAAATGTTACTCGCTGTCTAACATAATCCCAAGGTCACAAATGCTGTCAACTTCATCCAAATCGATAAAGTTTAGATTGTAAGTTCAAAACTTTTTCTTTTTAGTGAAGAATATATATTATTAGAGAATTGGACCTACTTACATATAACACACGCTTGCACAGAAATTTTGTACTTGCACAGGATAAATATTTCTTTAACTAAGATTGCTCCTTTTTTATTTATTTAGATACTACTTGGGTACAATACAACAAACACATGAAAATAAATCTATCACTTACGTCGTTAAAGCGATAAAGTTCTGATATGTCCTACAAATCACATTTTGCTTCGAATTTCTTTCACAATATTAATAGGAAAATTCCATTTGAGTAAAATACTACGAAGCATTCTATATTTGGTCATTTTCAATACAAATTAATAAATGATGATGAGCTTGAATTTTTCAAGTGGTGTGGATGAAAAAAAAACCGAAACTTTGTGCCTGATTTTAATAAAAAGTAAAATAGCATGATAGGATCTTTGAGTAATCGTTATATCTAGCCAGAAATCGTCCTATAAGTTTGAGTTAAGTAAATAAATTGTTTCATAAATAATCCGATAGAGACATTATTATTAAATGGTGTCGCTAATTAGGATCTAATTCTGGCAGGTAATCATAAATTATGACAAACTGTAGGAAAGAACAAACAACTACTACCACTTATTAAAATCTTAATTGATCAAGTTTTAAAATGATGGTCATTGTTTTCAATACAAAGCTGAATTGGACGTATCAAATATTGTACTTTATTCAGCATTACAATAATATTATTGATTCCGTTTAGAATAATCTCCAATAATATTCTACTGATTCCTTGTAATTTATTTTTTAAATACTACCATAGAAAATAATCAAAGAGGGTAAAACTGGAGAAATCGATGGTGCAGCTGTTAGTGTGGTTGCGGAGGCAAAGCGGTATTTACAGAGCCGGTTATCAGATGACTTAATAGTACATAGTTCATGCTCATATGAGGTTTTAAATTTAACCAATAAATAGAGTAATTCTCATTTTTTAATTTTGAATAGCATCTATGCAGGAAAAACCAAACGACCAATATTATTTCTTTGAATTTCCACATAAAACCTTTTATGTGCATGTCCATAGAGAGATATCCACATTGAATAGATTGATTGAAGAGCCACGCCAGATTTGAAAGGGCAGCTCGCAGTTTTATTCAGCAACAAAGTAGCTGAATTTGCAACACAAATTCAGTAAAATTGATCCAGGTTATATATGAATACAAAAGGGGCTCCTCAATCTAAACATCTTAATTAAGGAGCCATCTGGAGCTCGCTTAGCAATAGATGAATATCTTTTAAAATTGTGTTGGAATTTAGCAGCAATTGTGTACAGTACCTACTAAAAATTTGGGTTAATTAGCGCCGGTATTCAAAAAATACAATACCTTTAATATGACTCCTCAATCTTTATATATTTGAAATTGTCATAAATGTGATTGGTCAGTTAATATATTCGATATAATGATCATTTAGTAACTGGTGTGTCTGATTTTAACCGAATAAAATAGTAATAGTGAATTTGATAAAATAACCCATTTTAAAAGCTAAAGACACTAAAAGAGTGTAGCAGGATAAGAATTGTGAATCGGCCCCCAATGACAACTTCTATACAAATTCATGTTACACTATCAACTTGATGAGCGTATGCTATTACTATGAATTTTTCTGCCGTATTCCACTTTAATCTAGAGATATGGTTGTAGGTATGATTATCCGTCAAAGAGCCATATCTTAAAAAATAATTGAGCTAGAGAAATAAATCCGTAATGAGATTGTAGGAAACGTTAAAGAGTATATTTAGTATTTTTTTAGATTATTTAAATAATTACTAGCATCAATAATTAATAAATAAATATTTCATATTTCAATTTTTTAGTGTTCTTGGTGACCTACAATCACCGAAAAAATATATGTTATAGTACTTGACAAGCCCTGCATAATCATTTAAAATTATATTGAAAAAAAGTTGATGCAAAATTTCGAAAAAAAATTAAGTTCGACGCACCTGTGTTAGACACAGAGAAATTTTGGAAGAAACGTAGCTTTTGCTATCCAAAAATATTTTATAGTCGTGACATACACCATTTACAGTGGAGATTAGTTCATAAAATTAGTTTGATAATTTATAAATTGAATATATATTTATGTTCCATATATATTCTTCAGTGCCGAATTTGCACATTTGCCGCCCCAAAGCTATAAAGTTTTTGCCGCCCCTACTGACCTCTAAAATTAGATTAACTGATCACAATAACGTTAATTCCTTTTTTAGGGAATAATCTAGTTTCAAGATTATTTTTACAACTTTTTGGGTATATTTTTAAGCTAAGAAAAGCAAAGCTTTGTTTTTACTGCACTATTACTTACTTTTTTCTGTACCAATTTTCTGGACCAATTTTGCCGCCCTAAGCTTCAGTTTTTTCAGCTTCTATGGTAAATCCGGCACTGATATTCTTAATTATAACCTTAGACAATTGCTAAAAAATAAATCGTATGTAATTATCAATACAATCGAATCTTCCAATATTATTGAACTCGATCAGCTAAAATCTTTATTTCCGTGTTTCCTTATTTCAGACCTAAAAAAATACCGCGCTACCGCTTATTAATACTAGACTAATTCTTTTTATCCCCACTCTACTATTATTTCATATACGCAAGTCCACGCAGTCATCTGCGTGACGTTAAAAAAAAAGCATACGACGCATTCAAGAGACGATCAAGTTCAGACTTGTCACTACCTTACTCGTTGTTTCGTACATTTAACGTACTCAAAACTAATTTTTATCATTAGAAGTTATTGTCTTGTTGCGAATAACGATGTCAGGTAAGTGTTATAAATGTAATGTTTTTCTTCGTAAGATACCTGGATATAAAAAGCTATTAAAAATTATTAAACGTTATGAAAATTAAAGTTATTAATCCATCAAATAACATGTGACTTGTACCATAATCATGGCACATACGATGACCTACCTAGCGAATTTTTTTTTTGAAATGTTGCACAATTTTTTTTTTCAATATAATTTTAAGGAGTATGTAGCGCTTGTCAATTACTATGACATATATTTTTTCGGTGATTGTAGGTCACCAAGAAAACTAATAAATGAAATATTTATTTATTAATTATCGATGCTCGTAATTATTTAAATAATCTAAAAAAATACTGAATATACTCTTTAACGTCTACAACCTCATTTTGGATTTATCTCACTAGATCAATCATTTTTTTAAGATATGGCTGTTTAACGGATAATCATACATACAACCATATCTCTAGATTAAAGTGGAATACGGCAGAAAAATTCATAGTAATTGCATACGCACGTCGAGTTGACGTGACGTTGACGTCGTGTGAACATGAATTTGAATAGAAATGGTCATTGGGGGCCGAAAAATGAAAATGAAATGACAATGTAAATGAAAATGAAAATGTAAATAACTTTATTTAAATGCACTTTAAAATAAGTTGTTTTAAATCGTCCAACATTAATACCTACCACCAATTCAGGACGTCTTTTAACTGACTAGAAGAATGGGCGCAAGAAACTCGTCAGCTTTAACACAAGTAACGACATTTACATTATGATACGTCGTCACCATGCACAATCCACAAAAAAACAAAAAAAAAATTAAATTATTCTGTTTCTTTTCTTATATGCGTATATAGGCTGATTTTTTTTCAGTCAATAACAATAAAATGTTCTAATCAATTAGACTTCTATGTTAGTGATTTATTTTGTTTTTACTATTTTTAAAATCAAAATCTTTGTTTTAATTGTGATTATGTTGGACTACTACAACTTCACGAGTGAATATGTATCTTCTAGGCAAGCACGTCACATCCTAGATCACATCGTCACTTACCATCAGGCGAGATAGTGGTCAAGCGCTATTTACTATTCTATTTACTATAAAAAATCAAAAATACTATTAATATTTGTAACAGTATGAATGGCATAAAATTTTTGTAGTTTAATAATCTGTTGTTTTTATAAAAAATATAACGTTTACGTTCAATAATACAATACAAGGCTATAATAATAAAATAGAGTCATTTTAAAATCAAGTTCTTTGGAAATTAATAAGAAGATTGGGTTCCCTTTAATGTTAGGATTGTCAATGCGATATCTCAGCATATTAAGTAAATATTTTCGTTGATCCTCTGCGTTCTGTTGGCGGCCTTCGGCATTATGGTTCTGATACGATGAACTTGTATATATATATATATATAACTTATATATTTCTATGAATATTACGTATTTATGTATCATATATGTATGTCTATCCGTTACCCTAGTATCCATAACACAAGCCTTACAGTGCTTACTTTGGGCTAGGCTAATTGGTGTGAATGTAAGAAATATTTATTTATTTATTTATTTATCTATGAACTTTGAAATTTTCCTAAAGAAATCAAAAATCCACGGTCCCGGTGGAATTTTTTCAATAAGTATTAAAGGGCAAGATCGAGACGCGAACACACTATAGAAATTAAATATTAATAATCGATAAAAATATACTTATATTAAAAGCAGATAATCACAATACACTTTATTCAATCAATGATATTATTAAGCAATATCCCCACTAATCAATAAATATATGGCGATGAATATTCATTTATAAAAGATCAAGTTAAGTAACTTAATTAATATGGTACTGTAAATCAATTTGATTCCTAAGTCACTATGAAACCTTGTCATAGTAAATCAGTCAACTGTGTCGCATAACTTCTCCGTCAATGAGAACGTTGTATTTCTTTAGCAGTTAAAACGATACGGTTTTACAGTGACCTAGGAAAATTAGTTGCATGTCCATAAATATAGGGGCAAGCAAGAATATTTTATCGCTTATGAATGTTATATTACTAAATAAATATTGTGTACAGATCAGTGAAATATTAATTTGCAAATACCCCAAAATTTGCTTACCGATATTTGTAATAATTTAAAAAGACCATGCACGAAAAGATTTCTCTTAGTTTTCTCTTAGGGTCGGCCATGACTAACGGCATTTTGCCATGCCATGTGTCTAGAAATGAAACTGTCATAATTTTCCAGGCACAGTTTCCGCAGCTAAAATTATGAGGTTCGAAAGATGAGATAATTCCCTCACTAGTTACGCTCATCGGAATATCCTATATTGAGGAATAGGATGAGTACCTACAGTATGTGAACAATATATCGAGAAAATATAAGCTACGGATTTTTTTATAAAAAACAAATGGTCAAATCTATATAACACCAATAATCAAGTCCACGATTCCATTCAGTAAAGATGTCGATTATTTTTGTGAATAACACGTGAAAATTTTTGTCACAGTTTACAGGGTTACAGGTTAAGTCGACCTAGAACCTTTAAGAGTTTGTAGCTTCCATCATTTCTGATTGAATTATGAAAAACCATTTCCCCTAATTAACCATTATCAATCATATTTTTTTAATTATGAAACTTTTTGCCTATTGCCCATTTTTATTTGTGCCTCTTATTTATTCGTTTTTACAATTTTTGTGTTGTAGATAGGTTGTTTTATTATTTTGAACACCAAAATTGCCAGTAACTGAACAAAAAAGGTCGTAGTAGGCGATTAATAGTTAAAAAATGAAATAATTTATAATAAACTGGAACACTGAAAAAAATTCTGGAACATGTTAAAAGTAAAGTCTTTCGTACTTATAAAGTAGATGTTTTTAAAAATATCTGCGTTTCTTTGCTATCCAATAAGGTATTAAAGTCAATATTCAGCATTTATGCATTATTATCTAATCTAATTTAAAATATTTTGATTCCACTTGCTCCCTGAAAGGTCACAATGCGTATTTTAACCTTACGTAAAACTAGGTTGATTGTAAAATGAGAAAATACTTTGATCTTTAATACCTACTGTTAAAAATAAAAAATATTATAATGAAATATCTAACAAAATAAAAAATAATGGGGAAACTATTTCTGGAATAATAAACATTACGTTAATTAACTTATACACTTACTGAAATTTAGGATAAGTTCCCATGATAGATTTAAAGAGTAAATAACTTATGGGCTAAAAATTTTGTAACTTGTGGAAATATAAATAAAAAAAGTATCGAAATTAGATTTTAAGGATAGGGTTGAGAAAACCCACAAAAGTTTTAGACAGCACTGCTTTTTCTTAAACTAGGAGCATTTTTACCTTATCACTTAAAGACAGGTTCTTCAGTCGCATGCACAAATTAGAGCTTGGCCTTGCGCCTGATAAATCATTATAATATATATTCTATATAAGAATAGACACCTTGAAGATGCTATTGGATAGTTTTTAATCAAGTTTCTAGTTATCAAGTGTGGGTTAAAAACCTGACAAGGTTTATAGTTAGTAATAAATGAGAAACGAACAGAAAAATGGCAATAAATACAGATCTAAAAAAAAAAAATTGTTTCAGAAGAACCTCCTACCTCAGATACAGAGGACCTCATGGGCATAGGCGTCCATGATACCGAACCAATACAGGATCACCAAGTAAGTACCTATTATATTATGATACTATAAATATTTAACTTACGCCTCAAAATACCAATATAATGAACATCATCAAATACCAAAACTAGTACTTTTGCGCCACCGAACTTTACAAAACACAATCAAATTATATACTCTGAACTATTAAATTATCTATGGTTCAAGTCTTAATAACAAAAGTCGGTAAATATTTAATGGTACTTTTGTAGTCCCTTGGAAATGTAATTTTAACAAGAATAAAGTCTGACTACTTACTATTGCCAATGATCCAAAAAGAGCACATCTATTTATCTAAGAGTACGTATAAAATAATGTTTATAATACAGATAATTTTCAGTATAAGATTAATCAGGATAGGCATCATATGATGAGTGTACGTAAAGATGTGCCTAGAAAACCAGTCATGTAACGTGATTAAATTAGTCTTTGCAGTTGTCTTTCAAAGAGATAAAATTTTAGTGAAATGTGTAATTTTATGGCTCGAATGCTCTCAAGCCATAAAATGTTATAAAAAAATACAAAACTTATAAAACAATTTGTTTTACCTACATAATAAGAGCATAGCATTTAGAAGCACTCTTAGGGGCAGTGATAAGAGAGATTATTATTGTATAGGTTAAGAGGCTTCGTAAAAGATGTCGGGCCAAAAATTAGTCTTAGAAAGTACGATAATGGACATAGATCACAAATGCAGATACATCCTTTACTTACTATCTACCTACCTACTATCTAAAACAGAAGATGAAGTTTTAAAATAATCACGTAAATTAACAAACTTATCTTAATGAAAGAAATTTAATAATACGATTTTTTCATCAACTATTGATTGACCTGAACTGATGTAGCTAATTACATCCCTGTAAATATATTAATATTGGGTTATTAAGGAAAAACTCTTATTCTCCTTTCCCTTAAATTCAAACTTAATGCATTGTAGGTTAAGAAAAATGCTATTGTTAAATTATTTTGGTCATTGTGGTGTCCTCGATTACTGTCAGGGTATCCATTAAATGAAAGCAGTCAGTAGTTTCACCAAGCAGCACACGCACGTCCGCACCGGCCGACGGTCGAGCAAGCAATGCCCCTCTATCGCTGTAGGCCGTGCGTACGGGCGTGTGTCGCTTGCACTTTATTAATACGTCACACCTCTTCCTTTTCAACTGATTCGAATAATTTGAGACAATGAAAAATAATTAAAATACATTTATGTAATTAATATTCTGAAATAGTATATCTTGAATTGTTATTTAACTAAGAAGTATTTTTTTTTTAATTATGTTTTATTACTTGCAGTCAAATACTCTAATCTTACGGGTCCTCTATTTTTCTTTGAATACGCCACTCTCCTTTTACCTTTTTTTAGGTGTATCAGTTTTTTTACATTAATTTATTTAGTTTTCGTCGAATCATCAGCTTACAATATTGTTTAATTACAAGCTATATAACTTAAAAAGCTAACAAAGGATTCACACGGAAAAATTGGTCTAGGTATTACTAAAGTGAGCTCACTCAGTGTGTGAACCCACGAACCCCTATTGTAGTATCTGAATGCCAACTACCCTATGAGGATAAATGATTGTGAATGATAAAATGTCGTTTTATTCGGTTATCTCCTAATTAGGGAGTCACAAATTAATAAAACAATATATATAATTATATATTTATAGCATCATGCAGTGCATATGCAGGAGATGACAATTTTGTTTTATTTAAGTTTCTCTCTAAGTTATCTTCAATTATCCAATTAAGGGTTTGATTCAATATATTGTTACGTCATCCACGAACAAAATACACGGTTCATTCATAACCTTCGGCAGGTCTATTATGTAAACTAAAAACAAGAGTCTTAGGCACTCCCTTGTGATGTTAGGGCATTATTATTTTTAATATCAAATCGAACTCTATAAACTTTTCTACTCATATGATATTCGATTTGAACATATTGCTGTCTATCATTTAAATAAGAGATAAACCATTTGTGAGCTGTATTTGGGATACAACCAGTTTATTAATATTTATGTTGCACACGGTCATACGCCTTGTACATACATATGTAGCAATATTCGAATAGCATATTTTTAATGTCCAATTACTTATTATCTTTTGAATGTATTTGAGAAAAGCTAATAAAGTTGACTGACTGTAATTATTTAGGTGGCTCTTTTGGTTATTCTCATGTAATGATAATCACTGTTGTTTTTTTAATGAGTCAGGATAAACTTCTACTTGCAAAGATTAATTGACAGTGAAAGAGAAGGTAAGTTCGACCACACATTCACAATCAAATGTGAGCGTAGTTCATCAAAACCGTCACTTCTATATTTTTATTTAGTTATTAAATTCTCACTACGATTACATTGTACACTACTGAGTCTACTACCAGTTCGGAAATTGGGAGGCCCTTCCGAGAAGAACTGGCGGAAGAAACTCGGGCAGGGGGACCGACCTCCATCTTACTGTTATTATTTGCAAAGAGAGCTAACTACATCATCAGGTCTTGCAATGTGTGTTTTTGTAGGTATTAATTTATTAATTATTGGATCCCAAGCAGGTGGAACGCTCCAACCATCGTCTCTATTGAAATTTGGATGTTTACTGATTTCAAAGCCTCGCGTAGTGTCCTAGGAACAAATCTTTGTTTTATAGCGAGAACTTAAGGTTTATCGATACGAATGTAGTAGTCTGGCCCCTCAAAAGCATGCTCACACTCACACACTGCAGACCTAATATCGCGCCTATGTTTTATGTCAGCTACGTGTTCTATAATACGCGTCCCTATACTTCTCTTTGGTTGTCCGAAGTATGGGAGAACACAATCACAATCGATTTTGTAGACACCTGCTGCCTGGAGGGGTATATTGCATTTGACCGGTCGTAAGAATTGGTTAATCTTCCTGGCTGGTTTAAAGTAAGTATTAATGGAAACCCGCTTCAGAATGTTCCCAATCTTGTCAGTGACCCCCTTCATGTAGGGAAGGACAGCAGGTTGACGTTCTACTGTGGCTGGTTGGTGCGGCTTCTGTGTCGGGGTTTTGGTACTCGCAACTTTTTATCTTGTAGTACTCGCTTGTCATGCTGAAGCTCAGTAGTCAGATATTGTTAGGCACAGATGTCGCGAGTTCTCTGAAAAAAAGATTTCCCAAAGGTAGCCAACTGTATAGGATGGTGGTGAGAGTCACCATTTAAATATCTATCTGTATGAGTTGCCTTTCTATGACTAAGGGTTTGATTTAGATTGCTGCTGATTTGAACATTTAGGAAGGCTATTTTACTGTCTGTCATTAATTCCATAGTGACATAATGCAATCTTGTACAGGTAAGCTTGTGAATAGAGATTGAACATCGAAGCTAACCATAGTTTCATCATTAGTGAGATGTAGATCTTACTAACAAAATGGTAGGTGCCTTACTTTGTTTCGATAACAGAAACTCGTCAAGCTTATTGCTTACTATTTTATAAACATCAAAAGTAGCTGTTACTCTTTATCATCCCATAAAGAGAAGAGTAGCTCTTTTCTTGACTGTTGTATCTACCCCCGTTGTCAAAAGATATATTCCCAGGGTCGTCATCCATTTGTCCCAGCGTAACCCCAGTGACATCGAATTGTCATCGCATTGCAATGGCTCTACGATGGCAGGCTGAACATTTTAGGCGACCCAGAACAATGTCTGTACGCCTTTATTTTGCGCCCTTGGCGCCATTGAATATGGTGTGTCATATTTATACCTATGCATTATAACAAATTTAACGGTAACACGCCCAAGTTTCTTTTTAACATGTTATCAGCAGTCTGTACTTGTAACTTGACTTCTATGCATACTGGTATTCTATTATTTATTGTTTGGTTTTGTGTTTCACAACAAGATACTTATTTTACTATAATAAATGTCATCTCACATCAATAACTCTTTTTCCTTCTTGTACCTACTTCTTATAAATTCCAAAATTTGTATAGTGTATAAATACACCTTGTATGTAATTTTTTCAATACATTAACATATTTTTAAAGCCACATAAAAACAATATTTGGTTAAAGTTGCCTTTATTTTATATGTGTTTTCCTACTGGAAATTATTTTATTAATAATAATGTCTGATGCTAATAAATAAAATGTATTGGTATTTTTGTTGATTTATTTTCTCTTATAGACTTGTATAACTCAGTTATATCCTGGAGCTTTATGCCACTCCGGATATATATCTAATCATTCCATTCAAAATTCTTAGCATATCCAGTATATCCAATCCAATCACATGGGTCAATTCCAAATAATATGGTCAAATACCGACTGGCTAACTACATAACAGATATCGACAGCGAAAGCGTCGAACGAAAGACTTAGAGCGCCGAAAACGCTTTTTGTGTTTTCTGTGTTTTCCGATGAACGGTAAAATTCTTAAAAACGCAATACTGCTGATGCTGCGTTCGCTCTGACTGAGGTGGCAAGCGTCATTATAAGCGAAACAAGCGCTGCATAAAGTTTTGTTTCTATAAAACGGTAGCAAATTTGAAGCGCTTCATGTGCTCTTATTTTGCGAAATCTTATTAGTCCGGATTTAATAAACAGATGCGGATATTGATAAATATATGTATATAATAACACGTTAGTTGGATATATTGTATGATTTGATATGATTTCAAAGAATTAAACTACTAGTCCGGATATATTTGGTGGATATGGATAATCACTGGATCGATATCTTTTTAGGAAGAATGTATGATAACATTGATAACTCCGATCTATTTCCGGAGTCAGCTTACGCATGTCCAGTCCCTTACCCCGTACGGTTAAGAGTGTATTCAGAAATAAATTAACCAGCGAATATTCATTTTATACCATTTCCAAATTACATACTTTGCCTATAACATTAAATCATCTAGATTGACTGTAATTCGATAACTTTTAACTAGTATACAATATTTTTTTACATATATGACGGCGAGGCCTCACGCCGGTCATCAGAATGCTCTTTATTATCCAAAAAGAGTTGCAGCGGTCTTTAAAATAATAACGTGTATGGATGTAGGATAGACTTCTTTATTATTTAAAACCACTTGCAGTCTAAAATCGCAAATGATGCACGAGATTTCAATGGATGAAAAACGTGGTGATCCCGGAGACGGCGTGACAACCTCCCTGCGTGGTGGTCCAACGAATATCGCTCGGTATAAGCTATGAAGTAAAAGTTATACCCTTATAGCGTGCTAACGGTCACTATAAACTAACCATTTTACGCTTATTGTATTCTAACTAAACGTTTACACTTATAGCACGCTGAGAGTCTGTGCTTCTCAAGTCATCTTAGAAACGTTTAGTGTTGCAACTTGCAACGCCTCTTTTAGGTCACGCCATCTAGGATTTCACCCAGGTACTAACCTGACGTTTTCCATTTGATAAAATCGTACCTTGTACACAAATCCTTACTGACAAACATTATTTTAGGCGTAACCTCTAGAGTTTAATTTCATCTAATTGAAATAATCGAATGCTTCAACATATATAATATTACTAACCTAACCTATTATCCAATGAATATCAAATTCAGAAATAACATAATGTATAATTCCGAAAATATTATTTGTTTATTTCAGACATAAGTGTAAAATACTAATGTCTTTTAATATCACTATAAAAGTCGAGATAGTTATCGTAGGTAATTATGTTTGAATGTCTTTACAACGATTTAATTCTAAATCGATGCCCCTTAGCAAAGTCACACCTTTGTGCACCTTGTTACCATTGTTACACTTTGGCAAAATCACACCTTTGTGCATCTTGTTACCATTGTTGCACCTTGGCAAAATCACACCTTTGTGCACCTTGGCACTATTGTTGCACCTTGGCAATATATTCTTGTACCCCTTGGTACATGTCTTTTTAATTTAATGTATTGTAGTATATCCACTTGTCTGTATAGCCTTTATATAAGTTTTGACGTAATAACCATTGAAATTCAAATCGTTGTTTCAGGAATATAAGAAACTACTTAAAAATCTATTTTTTTTTTAGTATCATAGTATGTTTTGTTTAACCCGTGTAATGCAATGTAATATTTAACCCTACAGGGTTACTAATTACTGAATTAAAATCTCGATCGATTTAAATCGTAAGTAAGATTAGGTTTGGAGGGGGTAGGTAGCACAAGCCAGAATTATTAAAAGCAAGAACAAGACATTCATTACTAGAATAACATGGCAGAAATAACCGTGAAGGTAATAATAATCTCAACACATACATTATTCAATCGAGTGCTTATTACAAGGTTATAAAGATTTTCTTTATAGCAAAATAGGATGACTTCATATATTTTCTTTTCTTAAAATTTCTTAAAACACAAGTTCTTTAGAATTGCGTTTAACACTGTCGTTATTCAAGTTGATATTTACATTGCTATAATCAATGATTTTTCAACTCTTCTTAGAATCAAGTGGATAAACTATTTAACTTTTTTTTTTTGTCTCAATACTATGAGACAGCCTTTTTTGCAGATGGGTTCGTTATCTCCCTCCTTTAATTTGATTTTCACGAGCTAATTTTTCTATATACCACTTACTTGAAGGCTCGTCGCCACGTGTGGTGTCCTCTATTACTGTCAGGGTATCCATTAAATGAAAGCAGTCAGTAGTTTCACCAAGCAGCACACGCACGTCCGCACCGGCCGACGGTCGAGCAAGCAATGCCCCTCTATCGCTGTAGGCCGTGCGTACGGGCGTGTGTCGCTTGCACTTTATTAATACGCCACAGTCATATTTAACAGCACAACAGTGTTCTAAAGACACGTTTATTCTCAATGGCCTGTACAAACCTTAAAAGTGAAAGGTTCGTACCTTTCAGTTGGTTGAACTTTCAATATCATGAAATTTCCCTATTAAACAATTTAATCATAAAGGTTGCATTCCAGTAAGGCTTAGAGTCTATTAAAGGTTCCATGCATAACTGATTACATAATACGTGCGCCGGGCATGAGCTTTTACTATCTTGTGTCTGGTACGGCGACATCCGCACGCTACTCATAACAATGTTAGATGGAGCAAGTCTTACGCACTGCACCACTGATGACGCACTGCATCATACACACAACACTAGTGCAGTTTAAAATAGAACACTACGTCACGAGTATGAAATTACTCATGTACCTATACTGCGTAACAATCGTATGATATGTGCCTAAAGTATGACTCAATGAGATATATTATATGAGATTTTTTTTTCTATTCCTTAACATTTAGTAAACGTAGGTCATTATATTATAGTGGTTAAATAGGTCGATATCGCCATAATAACCTAACACAACCATTTAGTACCACACCACGAGATACCACCATTGAATTCATTGATAATTAGTATTCGTTCAGACAAAAATGAAATAAAACATTGAAGTATTTTATTGTAATTTATATGAATTATACAAGCTGCTTAAACCTAACCTCACCTATTACGTTTATTTCTATAGTATTTTATTACTATAATTAAGATCGAGTAAGGATTGTAACCAGATAAAGTAAATCTAAATTTTGGGTGATATCGATCTGAGCGATATTTAAACAAATATAAAAAAAATGTTATCAATTAGGCCGCATCTCGTCCAATTTATTTTTGTTGTTAATCTACTCTGTTTATCACGTTCCTTTGTGTGTAAACAAGTAAATTATTTAGTTACTCGTATTTTTATTATGTATACCATCGTAAGTTTTTTCAGTAGATCTTAATTTACAGTGCTCGATTAAGTTTATTCAAAGTTTCCAAGTAGAAACTAGCTATATGAAAAGTATTTGTCAAGTCGACTTAATTCAACAAAGTCTCTGAATTATATTCACAGCTTATAAGAATAGCTATTTTCATATTAGAAAAGAATAAACAATATTTTATTTTAATCAGAATAGACAAGCATTGCACCATCCAGTTACCTGATGGAAAGTAAGTTGTGGACTAAGAAGCATGCTTTTCCCAAGCCTAAGTCATATTGTTCAGGAACACTTCAGCGAGAAGCGTTTTTCACTCTTAAGCTGTCTGCACAATTAGAGAAGGCGCAAGGTATATGGTGTTGAAGGGTGGAATATAAGCGATGAGCGGGTGATGATAAGCAAACCTGCGTGTCGTACTTCAAAAAAAAACAAGGAAGTAACATATTTAGTTCTTCTAATTTGGCGACACTTTTAACGCGGGTTTTGAAGTGGAGCCAAAACTTCTCGATTAAACAATGACACGAAAATAAACGGGCTAAAGGCATGGGTATTTCTTTTTTAAATTTCAACAACTTAAAGTATGGTCGGTGTAACTCTCGATGTATGAAGACTAAGGGTCTTGAAGTCGCGGGATACGAAATAAGAATGTCAGAATAAATAATAAAAAGTCGCAGTAAAAGTCACGTAAATATTAAAAAAAAATCATTGCAAATTAAACTTCTAAATATTTTCTTCAACGAAGAGTGGTTTTAAAGACAATTAATAGAATTTCTACTGCAACTTTCATCGATTCTGTTTTCCCGCAGCAAAATGACATAGTAATTGCAATATAACTTTTTGCATAAATTTATATTGTTCACAATGGCATTGACCAAGCACTTATTAATATAATCATGTATTTTTAGCTAAATTTATTCTTTACAGTTTTACATTTTTTTCATGACTAAAACAATTGTTTTCTGTTTTCCTATAGTATTATTAAAATAATTTTATTTGCTCTCAGTGTCCTGGTGAAAAGCAAATGCATTATACTTCACCAATCGATAGAACCAACCAAGGACGCTTCACCTTTTAATATGTCAGTTAAACTTAACCGGCAAGCCGACCTGAACTATGGCTCTCTAATTATTAATAATTTTTATCAAATTTCATAACTTAAACCAAAAATACTAATTAAAGGAATATTCGTTTGACATTTTAATTGTGATAAATATTATATTGTTATTTAAGCATTAAACTGCTTATCCGTTTCTGCAAAAAGAAGTTGCAGCAGATAGATGGTCGATAAAGGAAAATAAATTTTCAAAAAAGGAACTTTATATTATATATTTAATACATATCTATATATAAAAGATTTAAGCGAAATTTTCTTTTTTTATAATTTTTATATATTTTATGCATTTTCAATGCGATCTTATAAGATAAATTATTATATGTACTAGAAAAACTGCTTGTGACTTGAGTCGATTTTTTCTAGTATTTTTCTATTATAATAATTTATCTTATAAGATCGCATTGAAAATGCATAAAATATATAAAAATTATAAATCTAACATGGCTGTTTCATCTTAATCGATTGACCAAACATTTGTTAAAATGTTTCTTTCGAATACGAGAGGATGTTCCTCTCATTGATGAAACAACGCTGGCCTACAGCGTAAAATCAGGAATGTACCAGAAAATTTCGACGAGTGTTCGCAAGGCTCGGTAGCTCAATTGGGAGAGCATTGGACCGGATTTCCAAAGGTTGCAGGTTCGATTCCCGCCTGAGATTCACGAAATTTTCTTATTTGTATTAGATCCTCCTTGCAGGTTAGTCGACTATTTGGTATTTTTTTCTTTAATTCATACTTTCTAACCATTATTAGTACTAGTCATTATTGCTTTCGCTATCAAACAAACGTTAATATGAATTAGTTTACACTATTTTATTTATTAATAATATTATCAAGCTATCCACAGTATGAATACTCAAAAACTCACTATGAGACTAGTGCACGACTGAAGCATAAGTTTTGACGCGAAAGCAAGCGACACTTCCTTTCCGTTGAAACACTAGGCACACCTTGGTACAAACACTTGACCCTCCGATTATTTAACCAAGTAAATAGACATACTTTAATATTATTGAAATAATTTTAATTGTTAATATACAACAAGTAACAATACATACATAATTTAATAGAAACACTCTTTCTATTCTATTTATATTTAACAACTTATTAATAAAATAGGTAACTATAAAAAATATATAAAAAATATTAATAATAGTACATAATATATAATAAGGAGCGACACACGTGTGACTTTTAAAAATGTACTAAAATGGCCCCGTATTTAAAATTATTCTATGAAATATATGTTTATTTGAATGCACCATACGACAAGCCTAATAACACAACATTATGAGCTAGACATTGTACCCCTCAAAAAATCCGTCATCTTCGTCTTAAATTGATTGAAAGAATCGTAAAAGATGTCGACACTCTCATTCAGTCTATTACAAAACGTGGTACAAAAAACCCCTTGAAAATGTAATAAATTATCAAAGCGAAAAATATTGTCAACCCTTGTAAGCTGTCACTGCATAGAACTGGAGTTTTCACAGATTATTTAACAGAGTGTTCACTTTAACAGATTTTAAGTATTTAATTAAAAAAGTTGCAAACTCAATGAGAGGAATTAATGGCTTCGAAAAACTTCAAGTCGAAAAAAAACGGTACGTTGTCAATTTCAAATCATCTAATCGATATATTACAATAATTTCGTGTTTTTACCAACATTATTTCTAAACTCAAAAAATGGCTGTTTTCTAACTCTGAATATTATGATATGATGTTATGCGTAGGCCATGAAGATGGCAACTTAAATCGTGCTCACGAACTGTATCGCCAACGATTTAGTGATGCCGGGGGGGTCTCCCCGTTGAAAAGCGACGGCTACCTTCGTACCCAACATAAAGTACTTATGTCAGATCTTTTAACCATTTCTTTGACTTAGGGGGCATTCAAGTATTACGTAACGCAATTTGGGGGGGAGGGGGGGTCTCGTAAAACGTTACGGTGCGTTACAGGGGCGGGAGGGGGTCTTTCTTACAAAACGTTACGTAACATTTAAAATTAGGGAATTAAAACTCCCAATTTGACAACCCTTTTCGTTCATGCTTTACGGGGAATCTCTTGATTGAATTGGTCTTGTCGTCATTTTTATTTTGTTCTTGCAAGTTGGCCAACCCTTTTCATTTATATTTTACGAGGAATCCCTCGATTGTATTGTACATCATTTAATGTTGTTTTCGTTGTCAGTATTCGTTAGTGTTTATCCAGAAGCACATTGCTGTAGTCAGTGTAATTACAGTGAGTTCATAGTGTTCATACTATAATGTCCTCAAAAGAAGGAGATTTGTATCATCAGCTGTTCTTAGCTTATAAAGGTTCTCATGTTGACTTACCAGCGCAACTGTGTCAAAAACTGACACCGAAATTTGGAAAACGGCTAAACAAAAGTTAATAGAACATATAAATGATGTTATACGAGAGTTGAAGGTGAAGGCTACGAAGAAGAAAGCAACAATACTTGTTATTTTACACAGGTAAGTTTACTGCTATAATGTAATAAGGACATAGCTTCAGTGGCGCAATGTCTGTGACGCCATAACTTCCCGAGTTCTTAACCGATTTTAATATTTTTTGTGTGGAATTGAATCAACAGGATTTTGAAATTCAAGAAAAATTCCCATCAAAACAATTTTTTTTCTTTTTTTAGGTATTACGCTCCGCTCCAATATATGGTTCCAGCGTAGCTTTATGCTTAGCGACTGCATCGTCTAGTAATATGTAATTCAAACCTAGATTGTTCATAACAGAACTGGTCATAAGTATTATATATTTTTAGCTACCTATAAAAACATCAAGTACGCCAGCAATACTAAGGCCCAATATCTACTCGACTTCACGTGCTCTTCAACAAAACCAGGTGCATCTGCTTGTATATGTGTATATTATGTTCTTTTTTATCGCATGTCTCAATAATACCTATTCTTCATTTATTTTCACTTGGTTTATAGGATTTGGATGTTGTAGCTTCATCCAATTATTCATCTCTTATGGAATCGATTGTCGGAGTCGCTGGACGAGAAAGCACTGCTGTCAAACGAAAGTTGAGCGATACCCACGATGAACGAAGTGAGAATACTGATGAGGAAACTGCAGAGATCCCGTCTACGGAACTAAACACGACTTTGATTGTTTCGGACATCACTAAAAATGTTCCAAGTAAACCGGCTCAAGAAACTCTTATGAAGAAATTTGGCCTACTGTAACAGAGAACATTTTGATCTACCACCCATTCATGTTGTCTTTTTTCTGACAAAAAGAACAAGGGCAAGAAACTCGTCAGCTTTCACAAAAATCAAGACATTCACAATATTATACGTCGTCACCATACATAATCCACAAAAAAATCTGTTATCACAATTATACCTAGTATTGTTATGGTTTCATTACATCGTTGATTAGGTACAACAAAGTCAACAAGTTTCTATTTTAAGTGACTATCATTAAACATTGCAATAATGTACCTACAGGTAATAAACGACAGATTTAAGAAAGCAACAAAGATGTATTTCAATATATGTCAATAATACTGAAGGTTAAATCAGACCCATCTCCAAAGGCAGCACTTGTTCACGAGCATGACGCATAATGCAGCCATGCATTGCTTCGCTCAACCATATCTTAGATAACTTAACGACCTATACCGCATGCCACCACCTAAGAGAGGTTTTAGGACAGAATGTCATACTCCAACTATCAGTAATAAATAAGTGTTTAAATTAATAAATGCTATAGCTGTATTACATCACCTGTAATAAATAGTACACATATTACTTCCAACACTATTACTTCTTTGGATATGAGCTTATTTTTCACATATATTTTAAATTTATGCAAAGAAAAATCAAATTTACCTTGTGGAACTTTATTAAACAGTTCTATACCTTTTCCCAAGAATGAGCCTTTTGAAGTCTAAAACTTGGAACGGCTAGTCTATTTTTATTTCTTGTGTTAAAGCAATGTACGTCGCTTTTTTTGACAAAAGTATTGTAGCTTTTTCGTACATAGATTATATTGTCATAAATCTACGGCCCCGCCACAGTTAGAATATCAATTTCCTTAAACAAATCTCTGAGAGAATCTCTAGGCCGAAGGCTGTATCTTGCAAAAATGCTCTCAGTATTAGCAGCTGAGCCCCACAACAACCCATACGACATAAACCTATGAAAATAACTAAAATAAAGTAATCTTGCCGGTTTAATATTAGTTAAAATTATTATTATGTCAATTTGAATGAAATTTAAATAAGTTGTATTGGATTTAATCAATAACAAAATGATTTTTTTTATTATTTCTAGTGGTAGTGGCCAAAAATTAAAAGCAAGAAATAAACATATGTTAGGTGTCTAGTATTTAACCTCATGCTCCAAAAAAATTAAAACAATAGACCCACTGGCTGTTAGGCTATGGGTATAGAACAATCGACGGAGCCCTTGCTATTAATAATAGCGTTGAATATACTCTGTCGAGCTTACTTTTAAGCCGTTTACTAAGTCAACTCTTACGTTACATTTTTTATTCGTACAGGCCCCCACGGTTCTTCGTTCAACATCAGGTCAAACAAAAGAAACAGTGACAGAAGACAAACACGTACAGTTCAATTCAGGTGAACAGAACGTCAATCCCGATGAGCAACGTCGTGAAGAAGATCTTTATTTGGAAGCTGTGCGGATACAAAACCGATACGAGTAAGTTTCATAACTTTTTATCTTGGCAAAATAGGGCAGAGAAGTCTACTGTATTATTTTATAAGCTTCCAAAAGTTGCACATTCCAATATTATATGTTTTCAGGGAACCAAAAATATCAGCCACTAGATCTACAAAATACATATTCGAATTACTTTATTCGAATTGCATGGCTCATGTCTGAAATGAAAAGTTAATATCATAAAAAAAAAACTGTTTAAAAATAAAAACACTCACATGTTGAAGTTGAATAATAGTAATAGGATAGTTTATTACTACTTTTGACTGAAAATAAAATATTACCTAATAAATACATAGCATACTTAAAAAAGTATGCCTTCTCATATCAAAAATTGTTGGTAGGTACTTACTTCTATAGGTAGTTACTAGAGCTGTTAATCCAAAATATAAGTTTTAACATTAGATCACAAAATAAACTAGGTTTAGATAGATAGCAAATCACCTTAAGGATTTGATTAAAATACTTTACTACTAATAATATGCTATTTAAACTTATTTTAAAGCATATTAATTTGATTTGATTTGACGACCGTTTGGTGCAACGGTAGCGATCCTGCCTTTCGCACCGACGGTCCTGGGTTCGAATCCCGGAAGGGGCAGATGTTTGTATGATGAATACGAGCATTTGTACCTTAGTCGTGGGTGTTTATATATATTTCTATGAATATTACTTACATATCTATGTATCATATATGTATGTCTATCCGTTACCCTAGTATCCATAACACAAGCCTTACAGTGCTTACTTTGGGCTAGGCTAATTGGTGTGAATGTTAGAAATATTTATTTATTTATTATTTATTGTGTATCAAATTAATGACACTAAAATTTTTACTTAGCAGATTTCTTATATTAGCTTTGATATAAATGCTTGTTTGTTATATACGTTTGTATTCTGCGTGTCCCGCGCGGTTGTACGTTAGACAATTCAAAATCAAAAATCAAAATAACTTTATTTCATAGGCCCTTGCGGGCACTTAAAATCGTCAATTTTACAATTAAAGTAACTACGAGTATCATTAAAGGTGATACGATTTCATGGTTTAATCGCAGTGGTAGCATTGCAAACATTCCTTTAAAAGTGATTAAAAGATTTTTAGGAGTTAGTTAAGAAAATACAATAGTCGCCATCACCAATGCACCTCTAAGCTTAGATAATCAAAATCAGATAGCGTGTTTGTGACTCCTTTCAAATTAATAAAAAATACACGACTTTATCTTATCAACTATTGTTGAAAGGGTTTTCTAATTGATAAGCTCAACAAAAAGTCGCAGTTAAAGAAATGCGTAGGTACCGATAAGAATAACAAAAACATAGGTGATAATTGTTATTTTTTTACGTACATTTTTAGGTGGAAGGTTGGAGCGTTCCACCTGCTTGGGATCCAATAATCAAAAAAATAATACTTCCAAAGACACACATTGCAAGACCTGGTGATGTAGTTAGCTCTTTTTACAAATAATAACAGTAAGATGGAGGTCAGTCCCCCTGTCCGAGTTTCTTTCGCCAATTCTTCTCGGAAGGGCCTCCCAATTTCCGTACTGGTAGTAGACTCAGTAGTATACAATGTAATGGTAGTGAAAATTTAATAACTGAATAAAATGCAAAATATAACAATTTGATTTATATATTTTTTTTACAATTAGGAACGTCTCCGATTAAAATATTATATAGGTAGTAGAAAATATATGACGACCGTTAACTTAGTCGTCCTGTGATCACGTCGTCGTCGTCGTCGTGTGAGAAATGTCAGGATTAAATATAAAATAAATTATGCGCAAAATCCATAAAAAGTTGTTTTATTCAAATGTTTTATTTAATGCGCGCGGAAGTGTAAGAACTAAATATAAATTTTTACTGTGGTGTATCGTATGAGAGTTCTTTTTAAACAGATAATAATATTATTTGATTTTGAACAGAAAATAATTTTCACAGTATTAGAAAGAAAAACGAGGATTACACGAGGTATATACCTAGTGTAATTGGTAAAATAAAATGTAAAAATCACTTGGAAACCTCTAGTTTTTCTTTTATAAAATATGAAACATTCGGAAAATACGTAACTTTTTTTGCCTTTTTTATACATCTACAGAATACGCCTTGATTCTTCTTCCTCATTGTCGCTACACTCTTGACAGAGTGGTCGTGGTTGTCACATCAGGGTTGGTGGCATGCTTCACGATTCTTCGCCAGTCTTCTCTGATCTCTGCTTTCCAGGTGCATTGGTAAAGAGGGCAGTTGAGTACAGTCTTTATTTGATCGGCCCAACGCATAGGTAATCTACTGCGTGCCCTTATGCCGTCAACCTTCCCTTGCACCACGAGCCGTACGAGTCTCCTCGGCGCGACACATGTCCGAAGAAGGTGAGAATATGAGCCTGTACGATAGAAGAGAGTCGCTGTTTGATGTTGAGTTCATAAAGTATGGACTGGTTGGTTCTAAACTGTATCCAAGATATACGAAGCATTCTTCTCCAGCACCACATTTCTAGAGCATCAATCTTCTTTTTCTCACTCTCTCTCAACATCCACGTCTCAGCACCGTAGATAAATATGGGAAAAAATAATGTCCTAACAAGTCGTGTTTTGGTGGCCTTTGTAACATTTATGTTTCCCCTTATTCCCTTGAGTCTGTCTGTTGAGAACGCATTGAGAGAACATAAGAAAATCGTAACAATGGTTTCATATTAATATTTAAAATCTATACTAACCTCGCACACAAAATATTTGTATACAAGAACTAAATTTTACGTCTTGCTAGCTCAATTGGAAGAGTACTCGCCCGGATAATGAGGGAATATGGATACGAGCCCCGGCTGACACCTGATACAAGTCTAATTTAATTTTGTCATAATTTCATTATATATAAAAACTAGCAATGAAATGCTTAAAAATAATAACTAATTATGTCAAATTTAACATATTACATCCTAAATTGGCAACACGGAACTAGTCAAAGAGAATGATACACATTCTTTTGTCTAAATAGTAAATCTGTGATGGGATTTAGGACATCTACCAACAAAGTATACAAGTGGATACAGATTCACCATGGTGTTCTCATTCAATTTAATTAATTTAATTGCAATCTTAATCAATCTTAATTAAATTGTACTCCCCAATCACTCTATGCACCGTTATATTTCAATCCGGATTTAGATTTCGTAGACAATAGAAGCTGATGAATAATTTTAATGCATTACGTAATAAATAAAATAACGTATGAAGTGATTCAAAGTACAACAAGCCATCAACAGTTAAAAAACAATGTAACTAAAAGTGTGTAATATTTCTACCAAAATGCTTTTTATCTTAACCTAAACATTTATATCAACATAAAAAAAAAACAATAACTAATATTTTTACAACGAATGCTGTACAGTGGTTGTTAAGAAGGTGCACCAGAAGAAGCAGGTTGAGTCGGAAATGTTTATTCTATTATGTACATATGAACTAGTAATTCAATCTTTAGGTAACCGATAAAGTTGACGCTATTTCTAACGAAATTAGCCAGCGAAAGGAAGAGGATATTAAATATAACGGGTAAAGCAAGTTAACATTCAAAATTTTCGAAATCTAGTTAATTAAAACTGATTGATACTAATAAAATCTATATGACCTCCTTTTGGTTTCGCTGAATTGATGCTACTCGTATGACACTTTGCAACATCGTAAAGAAGAGTCATGTAGTGACTAAGAACATTTTAAAATTATTAGCAATAAAAACAAAACTCTTCACAACAGATCCGTACAATATTTACTCGTTTTTTTTTCTCCATTAATCAACCCAATTCTACAATTTTATTTATTTAAAGATCTAATATTTAAATGGAGTAGACTTAGACGTAAAAGGAAAAGGAAATATTAAAACATTATTTACATTGTCAATGTTTTTTTCATTGACCTATATTATTTTACCTGTTTAGCATTATTGTCTATGGTAACATACAACAACTTAAACCTTAACAAACCTTGTTGACGAATATAATACGATATAAGACGGTAAAATGAAAGACAAGTGCCGTAGTATTTATTTTCTCCTGATATGAAACGCATGCTCTGTCCCTAAGTAAGAACCACTCAGATTTTTAGGCCTAATTAAACCTGCTTAAATCTAAAAAAATATTTTAAATAGTGTTCTTTTTTCTAGGTTTTACCCCACTTAGCTACTTATCTTTAATAGTTATCAGGTACTACTTCTCAAAATTCGTATTGAATTGTTTATTTCAGTTAGAGCTACCAAAGAACGCAAAGTGAAAGTAAAAAATGCAAGATAATTTCATAATAATCCGATTTTCATATTTATATTATTGTCACATATAAATATTGTCACAATAATATAAATATGAAAATCAGATTCCCACCTAGGCAAGATCCTCTTTCTAAATCAAAAATTTTTTTCATTTGCTCTCTATTTCACGGGAAGTACAGTCGACAGAACATCAAGTTATTCACTTCGATGGCTCGACATACTTATGTCCTTGTAACAGAGACCATTTAATGTTTAGAACGTATGATATTTATTTTTTATTTTGTTGATTTATATAGAAATTGGCTAAACACAATTCAATTGACCGTATCTAGGCGTTATTTATATTGTAGGATAATATTTTTGCTAAAAACATATAACAGACTGCGGAACTGGATGGCGCTGTTGTAAGCCCGTTCGACCTATGATCGCGTAAGATAAACAACTTTCACAAGGGTCATTAGATGGGTCCTATTTCGGCGTAATCATCCGTAGAAAAGCCCCGGTCCCCAGTTGTGGGAACATTAATAAACTGATAATAAAATAGCAACTTGAGTAAATAAAATACTGGTTGATTCTTTACAAAAATTTTAAAGATAAGTTTTTAGCAAAATACATTATTGTCACTGAAAATAAGTAAAAACCAGAGACACAAATTTTTTATCACAAATCTTAAAATTATTTTTATTGCATTATTCATTTGTACTTTTGATAATCGACACGTTTAAATATTTATTGGTTTCCTTTTCTGACGTCAGTTTTTTGTTCTAAATCAAAACGTAATATTCCAAGAGACCATAGAGTCGAGAGCCTATCATCGAGATTTCAATAAGGATCTCGTTTTCAAAATTCTTTCAGTTTTTCACTTTTGAAACACTGACTGGTCTGAACTTCTATTTTACTGCTATTTCCAGTAAACGATTTTTACCAACTGCGGCTACATGTGGTCACCAATATTTTTAACTTTAGTATAGTCATCCTATGATCACGACTACTGTAAAGGAGTCGAAACGTCAGGATTAAATATAAAATAAAATATGCACAAAATCCGTAAAAAAAGTGTTTTATTCTAATGAGTAATGTGCGCGGATGTGTAAGAACTATATATATTTACTTTTATTACACATCATTGGAATGCATTGTAAAATATATCCAAAGAAAAGGTACGCTGTTATAAATACTATTAGTTACCATTGAACTTAAAATGTTATTGATGTATTATTTACTCGGTTTTATTTAGTTTTATTTAGTTTGACTTTAGTTATCCTGTGAACGCAGCTCCTGAAAACGATTTGAAACGTTGAGATTATATATAAAGATAAATGCGTTTAATTGTTCAATTTCAATGAAATGAACACTTTTTAAAATGCATTCCTCAAGAATAACACTCTCATATCAGCGTGGCAAATCATTTTGACAAATGTGGTGTCATTGAATATTGTTTATCTGAATTATGCGATATCATTCGCGATAGAATTTGATATAAAATTAAAACGCAAGTCTGTCGAATTCTACATTCACGGTTATCATTTGTCAGTGAGGTAGTGTCCTTCAGTGAGATTTCCGCATTTTGTGAATGCCGTCCTGAAAGCGCGTTGCTGAAAAACGGTGTGTACCTTATCAAAGTGCTTTTATAAGTATAGTTATAATATATTAAACGTGCCTTGCGGTGTCCGTCAGAAAAGAATAGCACCAACCTCCACACTTAAGGGTGTGGTAAAAAGCTACTTATAATACTGGAGGTATACAATACACTTTCCGTAGACCACTAAATGCGCACTAGCTTATATTTCCTTGCGTTTGCTGTGTTGTCATTTCATTCCTTGCTGTGATTTCCAACATGGCAGCCAAGCGTGAAGATTATCGCAGAAACCTCCCTATTTGAGGAAGGCCTTTTTGTCCAGAAGTGGACATCGTTAAGCTTCGACGAAGATGATGATGAAAAATTTCTTCCAAAACGAATATGGCAAATAATATTATATGATTTTTATGTTTCTTTGTCTGTGATAAAAATCACGTGGTCATTTAAACTAATGGTAGAAGAATGTGATTTAAACCATATCCAACTTTTTAATGAAAATGTCTAAGAAATAGAGTTCTGGGTTAATTGAAAAAGAAATACGTTCTACCATCTCATCAATATTGTTTTTATAAAAAATTCTTTAAGTACCTTGCATAATTTGTTACCCAATATCATTTAGGCGCGCATGCTTTACTGTTTTTTGCAAGCTTGTAAATGATGGTAAGTTTCTTTAGTTTTATGTGAAAGGTTCATTACATTATTTTTAAACTACCTCAATAACTACAGTACTACATTACTAATTTCTGTACGCCCCACTTTAGTTAGCCGTTCGCGATTTACATCGTTTTCTGTCAATACTTGTTATGTATAAAATCATGTCATGTCCCACTAGTCTGTGTTGGTGACATAATCATCACCTGTACTTCGCAAAATGGGCATCAACCCAGAACGGTAGCCACACGGTCCAAGATTCGCAGTCTGTCGGTAGTATCTGTAACGTCGGGTCGCCTATGTACTGTGACTGTAATTCTGGCGCAGACGTATACGTGTTGATCTCAATCCTAAATGATTTTCCCGATCTAAGACCCTTATCCATTAGTTCAAATTGGATAATCAAATAGTGTTGTGATGTCGGGTGCTAAGTAGGATTAACACTACCGTGGATTGTGCTTTATTGGATAAGGCGTAACATCTTAGTGATCCAAAATGCCGGTGACGTACTCTCGAGCGTCTGATGTATCACATAAACGGTGCGTTATTATTTGAATTACTACGTTCAATGTGGCCAATATTGCTCAAATAAAACCAGAAAAAGTATTTTTAAAGTTTTGATAGTAATGTTTGCTATGGTGGATTTCTTTCCATCACTTTGTTAATATTAACAATTTTCAGTTGTTTGTCTCGTATTTAAATATAAAAACTGAGAAATAGTAGAAGAAAAAGAACGAATAAGCGTAAGGTTACATTACAATAATTTTAAATTTCTATAGTATATCACGTACAGTTATTTTATACATAGTATTAAGAATAAAGTTACAGGCAAACTGTCAAACGTTGGTATTTACTTTACTTATATCCATTAAACTATAAATATAGATTTATTCAATTAGTTTCAGAAGATATTATATAATTTAATAATTATAAAATACGACGGCCTCCGTGATCGAGGGGCTTCAATGCCAGTTTTCATGGTTACACCTTTCCGAGGTCCTGGGTTCGTTCTCTGGCCGATTCTTGCGGCTTCTTCTCGGTACAAGGTCTTAAGACTTAGAAAACCCACGGCGTAGCTTTGACGTTCTACACACGCATTGTAATTGCTCATAATTAATAAAAAAAAACTTTAATTTTATTATTTAATCATATTCATGACACTGTGTTTAGCACTTCAACTAGAAGGTTGTCTTTTTTTTGATAAATAATTTCTTTTCTCTATAATTTGTGAGAAGGTGAAATTGATAAGACGATTACACCCAACGGCTGATTTTTGTCATTGATTGATAACTAATTAGTAATCCTTTGAATCTCTTTATTCACCAATATAGAAAGTCATTTCACTTTATTTTACAAATGCGCATGCTTAACTATGTCAGAGCTAATTGAAAACTCTCTTATTCGCACTTGGATAAAAGAAGAAAATTTATTTGAAATTAACAATAATATAACAATCTGCTGCTAAATCATTCCTACTTTAAAACAGACGACATTTATCTTTGTAACAAAATACTTTTTTAATTATTTTGTTACAAAGATAAATGTTACTTGGTTATTCGATAAGAAAATCAGTCGATAAGCGACACTCTTTTTGGTTATAATATTATAAGTTATTTGTCACATTTATTATTTAATCAGCTAATATGTTACGTAATTTCATATCATAATGAAAAAATATATGCGGTAGATGAGATATCAACAGTATAGGATTTGTATCTATTTGTTTTAATTATATTTTTATTTAAGTTGACATCTTAATAATCAATCAAAATATATTTTAAATTCATAATTTTCTTCAAATTCTTTTATATCAGATGATTTTGATAATCTTTGCGCTAGACTTTTCATCAGTTTTAATAATGAAAGCTAAAAATATTAATTTTAAACAATTTTATAAATAGTTTTAAACTTGTGTCTTAGTTATAAAAAATACAGTATGAAAGAACTGTAAGTTCGTTAGAATCACATAAAAGTAGTACTTCCCCTTCGCATGGAATTCTGTATAATCAGGAATAGTAAAGTTTTCACTACACTTTGCATTTGTTTTTATAGCTATAATATTCTGATTTAGTCCCAGTTTTTTTTATTATAACGTAAGTGCCAATTACTAAGCAAAACATTAAGTTAATGGAAAACGTGCTCATTAAAAGTAATTTTTCGAAGTAGTTTATAACTCAAAAAACTACTCTTCCCCCTCAGTTTAACTAAGCTTTGCGCCACTTTGTACCTATAGTGAACTGCAGATACAACGATATAATTTTAGAGTTCAATATCAATTGACAATTTTTTGTCATTTCTTGGAAGGTTTATGTGCTGTTTTCAGGGCTTATTGAATTGAGGATAAGCTCAATAACCATGAAGTGCAATACCCATCCACCCGGTCGTGAATGATTGCACCTACCTAATTTAGAAGAAAAACAATCCACGTCCATGACTTGAACCTTGAGTTTAATCTTTCGCAATTTAGGCGATGCTGTGATTTTAAATTATATATATATATATATATGTATATGTTACGGCTAAAGGTAGGTGTGAACATAAGATTAGCCGGCTAAACCTAGGTTTATCTTCGAGAAGCAGCTAAAGTTCGATATCATGTTAGGTTTGGTTAGGTTAGGTTTACTAAACCTAGGTTTATCTTCGAGAAGCAGCTAAAGTTCGCTATCATGTTAGGTCAGGTTATCCCGTAGCCCGCCGCAGTAACGGCTGAGGAACACCCAGGGGGTTTTAGTGGGTTCGAGCCCCACATAACCCCTCTGTCTCCCCGTGGCAGGGGGGTATGC
Source organism: Calamotropha paludella (assembly GCA_927399485.1). Taxonomy (NCBI): domain Eukaryota; kingdom Metazoa; phylum Arthropoda; class Insecta; order Lepidoptera; family Crambidae; genus Calamotropha; species Calamotropha paludella. The sequence goes on along the minus strand of OV656803.1, from coordinate 20,983,083 downwards.
GAAGGCATTTCCCCCTGGACAAAAAAAAAGAAGGTTAGATTAGTTATGCCGGCTTTAGTTATGCCGGCTAAAGATAGAAGAAACTAACATTAACACCTCCTCGAAGATAAACCTAGGTTTAGCCGGCTAATCTTAAGTTTATGTTCACACCTACCTTTAGCCGTAACATATATATATATACACATCTCTTATAGGTTATTCCTTAGAGATATGTGGTGTTTAGTTTCAAAACCCGTTAAGTTTGTACGAAAACGTTACTTTAAACAGAAGCCTGAAGTAAATTAATAATTAGCTAAAAATCTCCACTCAAACCTTTATTAAGGTTGTAACGTGAGTGAAGACATAAAACTTAAAGTTTAAGAAATATTAATATTGGTTGATATATTCAATATTTCGTATTCATCCGGACTTGTCTTGTTCTATTTTAAGCAAAAATCAATATCAGTCAATACCTTGCTTGCTTTTTGCATGAGTAGAGACTGTTTAAGTACGTACCTTCGATTTGTAATTGGGTTGCCTGTTAATAATTTTCTTAGCCCTTCGATTTGGCAAACGTCACATGCGTCCGTTCGCCTGTTACAAATTTAAACGATAGTTTTAACCGGAAATATTAAATCTGTTTGAATACCAGTTCACTCCATTAGTTCTTTCTTTAGGTTTTTGTTCAATTAATGAAGTATAGTAACTATTACTAAATTCTATCATTTACTATAAATATTGAAGATATTTTTAGAAAGAATTCGAAAAAGAATTCTTATTTCTTTTTCGAATTCTTTCTTACAATCACTTAGCCTGTAGTAAACCGGCGTATTTGTGTTCAACGAGTAACAAGAAAGAAGAAAACAATATTAATGAATATAGCTGGGTAGGCTGTTTGATTTCCGGCAGAGTTAAATATCACCAACCCTTCACACTTAACGGTGTCGCGAAAAGCGACTAATGAATCTGGAAGAAATCATAAAACACATAGCTCACAAAATAGGCAGCAGTATTTCTGATATATTTTACCGCGATATCGAACCCGATAAGTTCACACACATGTAACGTTTTAGGTTCTGATTAAAAATATGTTTTATTAAATCTATAGAAACAAATAAATAATATCATTGTCTGTCATAACTTTTTTATTTTTGTCTGTCTGTCCGTTTGTTTTGGCTAATCTCGGTAACGATAAAACCGATTTTTCCGAAATTTACCTATAAATAATTAGCTGTTATAAGAAGTAACTTATATTGAAAGATCAGCAAAAAAACTTAGTAATAAAATGATCGTTGCAAAGATCGCTGGACACAACTATTTCCATAATAAAGGAAAAGTCCGGTCGGTCATATTTGAAAAACACTGCAGCATTCTAGGTTTAGATACGTAGAAGACATCGGTCTTATTTAACTACCTTTAGATTGAGTTCCAAATCACTAAACATGTTTCGTATCAATTTTGTTGTAGAAGGATTTTTTATATTATGAGTACACCTATATGGGAATTTTTACCCTTTAAAATGTACGATGTTCTGTATACCGTGTTTCGATATACATATTTGGTATGAAATAACTCGTTGTAACATCCTCCTGACACACGCGTATCGTATACAAAGGATACATTCAAAGTTGCGTCATCATTAAAAAAACTCTTAATATAGAAAAAAAATATTGCAAAAATTCATCTCATTTGGAATTCCAATACACGTGTTTCTGTTTAGACTGGGGCCCTATTTTGTAATCACTTGGCTGAAATTGTATAGTCGTATGCGATTTCAGTCACAATCGACTACCAAGTCATACGTAATCAATTTTCGTCCGTCTGTCCCCAGTCTCTGGCAGTACCGGTAACATAGAAAAACGAAGCAATCAATTTTACACATTGTACGAATAAAATGGCACCATTTGATTATCACGTATAATGGCATTTAAAACTTTACAGCTATATATTATAAAAATATTGACACCTTCAAACCGACAAATAAGTGTGTCACATTCGAAGTTGATCTCCTACAAGACGAATGGTTGAGCCCACTCATTGCACACGAGTGATTCAAAAATAGAAAAATTCCAATGTCGAATGAAATTTAGTAAAAACGAATATTAACACGAGCCGAAAGTTAAAGAATATATATCCTGACTAACGTAAGCGCTAGGTTAATGAGACTGATTGTCCTAGTAGCCAAAACGAATGTCCAGTCAGAGCGCATAAGTATTCTGGGAAACTGAAACATTAATTCAACATCTTTATATGACAATAACAGATACGAAAAATTCGTAAAATAAAAATAAATACGCTCTTTCGGCAATTATCTAATTAAAAGGATGTATGTTTAAGAATTAAAATTTAAAATTTAATTCTAATAAATTTTGGTAAGATTAGGTATACCTTTTATTATAAAAAGTAAAGGTTGTGTTGAAAGTTTGTGTATTATATACTGTATTAATTTGTATATCCATATTATTACCTACCTACTTTATTTATAATAGCTTAAAACTGAGTCGCTCAACTTTCACCTTTTTTATAGGAAAAATATAGTATTATATTTATAACATTATGTTACGGTTAAGTTTTGAGGGAAAATAATAACATATATCTACGTTAAAACGTTTTGAATAAACATCGCAATGCTCACTCTAACAACAAAATGCTAACATTCAAAATAAGTTTATAACTTTTAAAAAATCACGGTATGTGATTCTCGAGAATCTGTGGTATACCATTTTCACTATTAATTATGTTCTGGAACCCTACTCGGTATACACCAGAAGTTATTCTATCTAGTAAAGTACTCGCTGATGTTGTGTACTCGCACGCAATAATACTAACATTACCAATTTCCACCATTCATCAGTGATAGATACAATATCATCTAAACAGACCATTTTTCCATGAATATTTTACAACCTATTCACACACCCTTGAATAATCTATCTAACAATTACGAGTTGTTTCTATAATGATAATAATATGAAACTATTTAATAATATATTCCAATATTAAAATTTTTAAAATGCCATATTCCAAAATGACAACACCTCTGTCTAGTCACCGAAATTATCGATAATCAATGACTTTAATCACAGGTGTGGCCCGGGAATTACATAAACATAGGTTAAGCGGTTGCTATACTATTACGGCTTAGTGATACTCATGAACATAATTAAGATATAATTTACCGCCTATTTTCTGAGTAAGCTACACATAATAACATCATGCGAAAACGACAGTTGAACAACATTGGTATTAGAATTAATTGTAATGCGAATAGAGATAATAAAAACCGATATGTCGCTATCTCACGCGGAACAGGTAATGAAGCGTGTCACGCGATATCAATAACGCGCCGCAATAATGTCACTTGGCATTCAAACACTAATCACAGCTATTATTCCAAATTTAGGTTTCCCGTGTCGTTTAAAATAAATTATTAAAATTTGAAAAACTTTTGAGTTGTATCGTATTATTCCAAATTTGAATATATTTTAACAAAGAGTGACATTAATTGATTTCAGTTATTTCATGTTTAATGTTCATTGTTGTTATGCAGTTTACATACTATTTTATAACTCTTGGACCTAAAACCCTTTTCCTCTTGACAGTATTGTTGTTTTTTGTTGCCAATCTTGCCAGTATTTAGTTAAACTTCTTTTGGAGAATTTTCATATGCGTCTTTCAAAAACATGTTATATTTTTTATATCTCTAAATTGCCTCGCGCCTCTGAATTGATATTGTATGCAGTTTTGATGATATATGAAATATCCTATATGCTGTTCTTTCTAAATTGCCTTTTCCTACTTTCCTGCCTTTACTAATTTCGCTAGAGTTATATGAGTACATTTACAATGTATGCACACTATTTTTAGATTGCATTATAGTACTCTTCCGAATTCGCTGACAAGAATCAACTCACTCAAAGACAGATTTTCAGTTATTTTATTAATTAATTTAATCTCTATGTAAGAAACAGTAAAAAACAACCTGTAAGTCTAACTATCCATTGTTTATTGGTTGGTGATAGATGTTTTCTAAAGAGAACAACTTTTGAATTTTCTCGACAACAGAATGCGCATTTCTATCAAAGATCAAAAACTTTTATGAACATGTCAATTTTCATTATAGATTCTTAAATATGTAAATTGCTAATATTTCTATTAGAGAATACATAAGACATACATAAGAAAAGTAAGTCTTATTTCGATACTTCCTGTTAAAGATCTCTATAAAAAAATTTTATCGTGATTGGAATAAGTGTAATGATAAAAACATGATATACATATATTTCAAAACAAATTTTGTGCCACGAATTACATGAAATAAAACATTTTTAATCAGTCATCCCTTGGAAAAGATCTATCTCTGAAAAAGACTCGAAATACATATGAGCGTGTTTTTCATTTAAAAATGTTATCTTACAAACCATGTTGTGCTATGTAAATAACCTGAGATATTTATATTCTCTATACATTGAACATAATATTACCAAACTGTAAAAAACTACGTATGCATGTTCTCTTCAATTGGTTTTTGGCGCGCACCTGTTTCATAGACGATTTGTAAAGTAGCCAAGAAGCTGTCAGCCCTTACAATCTTTCCGGAATTAAATAGCTGTCTTTTAAATAATATTGTGTATGTAATTGTTATTTATACACTTACATATAATATAAAATATATCAAAAAGTGGTTATTAAATAATATTATTATTTCAAAAAGAATAATAATTCATGCGAATTTAAATTTGGGTAACCCGAACAACACACGTAAAATAACTTTTTTTTATATAATATAGATAAAAATTATTTTTTTTGCTTTCTATTGCGCAAACAACGTTTAAATAAACTTGAACATGGAAAACTAAACGTTGATTAAATGGATTGTCCCTTTTTTATTTTATTTTATTCAACACTAGCTCTGCTCGGTATGCTTCGAAACGCTTTTTTCTGATCATAGAATGATTTCAGGTATCTGCGGGAGAAAATCCCATCAAAATTCATCTAGCCATTTTGCAGATTAGCTGGAACAAAAGAACCCCAGCATAATATATAAATTGTATCATTGTCTATAATACATGTGTACCGTATAGCATTTAGTAAAAAGCTGTTATTTTGATACAAAATAAGTCACCTCAATAGACACCTATTATTTGAATAGATTTCATTGGCAATTTCACGAGTCTTAGTTTCGATATTAGAAATTTTGCGACTGTATTACTATGTGAATTAGCTGCAGTAGCGTTGCATTTTTGCACTCCTCTGGGTTTGATCATGTCGCCATAATTGCACGTTTCCAAGAATCGATTGGAGTCCAATGTGGCGTTGCATAGAGGTCCGTCCAGCTTTCAAAGAGCTACTAAGTCAGCGATTGATGAACTCAGTTATAATGCTTATGATTGCTATAGTATCCATTGTTTTTCCACGAGGGGAACCTTGAAATTATGTTTTGATAGAGTTTGAAACTAAAAACAGTCATTAGCGTAGGACATTTTATTTAAAACATATTTTTGTATCACATATACTTAAATTTACTTGATTTATTGTTATTATCATTTTATCAGAACACAAACTTTCGTCGCTTCTTTATTTCTCGATAATACATATGACGTATAGAGTTATGTTTAATGGACGGACAACAGCATGTCAAAATATGAAAATTCCGCAATTGATAACGAGTTTTATATTATAAATTTAAAATGTCACGGAAATTTGACAGTAATGTGACCTGACTTCACCTAAAGTCTTTTAGTAGTTAAATTTGCTGTAGACTATTCAAGGTTCCTATCTCGTTAAAATACGGTGAACCTCGTAAGTACATACGTACGTAGTCTCAGTAAGAACACGCACACACGAACGTAGTATCATCATCACAACGCTCTACTGAAATGTGGCTCAACACTTTCTAATAAAGGTCGTTAAAACCAATCGTAGACTTTGGAAAAAATATTAGTTGTCATTTGGTACATGCCAAAAGTACCTTTTCGCCTTAATCTTACACGGATAACAAGCAGATATGATAAAGAATACTTCACAAAAACAATAACGGTAGCTGTTATTTACCTTATTCTGACAAAGTATGTATTACATTTTCTTTATTCTTTAACGATATGACGTTACCTACTCAAAGCTATCTAAACATGTAGAACGGGCAGCACAATGTTCAGTTATTAAACTGTTTTGGAATTTAAAATTTATATGCACTGAAACCTAAAACATTATACACTAATTGATTGAGTCTCCATTAATCAAAGCAAAGTTATTATTGTGGATAATAAATTATTAATTTTTAATATTATTTGGGCAGAAACACTTTTCTGTTTATTGCATGAAAATTTATTTGGTGCGGGATCGGATATAAATTTGTTAACGTCACTAAATACTACGCGAAAAATATACGTGTCAAATTTGCAATATCGGGTCTATTTTTCAACATTCTATAATAATCAAATTTAAAAATCACCAGAGCAATGAAGAAAATCTCATTAAATCAGTTTATAGGCATTTCACTATAGGAAATCTTATACACCCACTTGATTTATTTTGTGTAAAATACAACGTCTTACACTAATGCTTTAAAAAAAAACTTTTTCACGGTTATTTGCTCAAAATTTATAAAATAAAACCCAAGGGCCACATTATAGACATCGAGGGTTCAATCCCACAGACGTGAGCAAACTAGGACCCCCAAGTTATAATATAAACCATCCTCCGTTTTCAAAGCCAGGTCGAATAGGCACCTTCTGGGTTAGGCGGTTAACACACTGCACCGCGCCCCGTCGCGTAGCGCGTTGCCGCAGATTTTATTATTGTATGCAAGAATCTCAATTAATATAGAAAACACGCCTATGACAACACACTGCCGACGCGAGAACGCGCGGGAAGGCGCCCCGCGCGCAGATTCTGCGCGGGAGCGCGGGGCGTGAAGAAGTGGGGTCAAGTTGTATTGAAAATCTGCGCGGAGAAGCAGATTACACCGCTAAGATAGGCAGATCTGCGCCTCCGCGCGGGGGCGCGTTTTCTGTCGCTACGCGCACCGCGGCGGGACGCATCTCTAGTGTGTGAACCGCCTTAGCTCGCTCTATCGTAGATCCTGTCTTGTTCCCGGGCTTGTTTGGAATAAAGAGCAAACCCATTTTGAATAATAAAAAATATAATATTTTAATATATCTTACATTAATACCAATGAGCCAATAAGCGCTGTAAAAGGCTTATGTTATGAATAGTAGGGTACCTACCGGATAGGGAGATATCAAAGCATATTTAGAATGCAAGTAGTTAGGCCTCAAATTGGTCGAACTTTAATTTGGTGTAACTTTATTGTTTAGTTTAGATATCCTTTTCTTTATATGATAGAATTTTACTGCGTTACTAATATTCCCCTGCCAGATTATTTTTCTTGCTTATATTGGACATGGTCGTCAGTATAATAAAACGAATTTAACACTTTTAGTTCTTCCTTAATTCAACCTGTTATATGATTACTATAAGACAGTAAAGGAAAAAATACATAAAATCTAAACTTTTAATTATCCACAGCCGCCACCTCCACCAACCCAAGACACGTAAATTCTCCCTACAAGAAGGAGGGCGCGCCGGGATGAGTAGCGAACGGCGGGTATCCATAGCCCCAGGAGAGGAGCCACTGCCGGAAATGGATCAAGATGAGTTGCATAGCCACCGCAGTGATGACCCGCGGGCCTTGCGGCGCCCCAAAATTGAAAAGGTGGGCCCTTAGCTAGTATAACACACTCAAAAAGAGCTGCAATAGGCGCCTGCCTGTGGATCTTTACGAAAAAGCACTGGTTAGTTCGATCAGCATTAAATCGCCTCAGCAGGAATTCACTAGCCTCAAGGTGCCACGATTTTAAAAAGGTAGGCGGTTGTAGTTAATTAGAAATATCAAGAAAAAGAAGCATTTATGCGCACAGCAAGAGATGGATGGTCGTTACCCAGTTTGAGGTTTAAGCAAGCGGGATTTGATTTTGCTGTACCACTAATTAACAAGGTCTACAATAATATTTGATTGCTGCTTGCTTAAACATCGAATCGTTAAAGGTCAGTTGGAAAATATTTCTTACAGATTCTAACTTGTTAACGAATAATTCTATCTGTAACCATGAACTTAAAATTCTACATTAATGGATAATACTGTACTTTTTTATTGACTACTGTAATTCTTTTATAACAGCCCTCCTTGGTCACCGTTGGTCGCAATGATGGAGGAGACCAATTCCAGAATATCCTTTCTGAAGACTACAAGAAAGTTTACGACAAAAGCCCACACTCGGTATGAGATTATCTTATTTATATTTTATTGTAGCGAGTTCCAAATCCTGCTAACCTAACTCACATCAAAATTTAAAGAATTTAGTAGGCAAATCCCTTTTGATATTCAAACATAAATAAAATATGACAGTGATAATTTATCGTATTAATAACGTTATCTGTCCGAACGGTTTTGTCAAGAATATCACGGAAAATTTAAATTGAACACGTTATACACAATAATATGACTTGACGTTAAATATAGACCACAGTGGGATATGAAAAAAGTATATTTTCTAAAGATCAGTTACAATTCATTATTTGATGAAGTAGCGCCTTTCCAAATTATATTTTATTAAGATTCTTATAATTTAGAACAAAAGCGGTGTTCAAAAACGTACTAACATACGTACGTACTACCTAAAGTAGCGCATTACACGTGTTGTTTTTTGATTTATGGATACCTCAGATATCATAGATTTTATACCTATCCGTTATTCTTACTCTCAGGTATTTGTCCAACTCGACGAGTTGTTTTCGGCCGCTGACGGCGAGTCCGAATGGAAGGAAAAGGCTCGTTGGATCAAATACGAAGAAGACGTGGAAGAGGGTTCCGACCGATGGGGCAAGCCGCACGTTGCTTCGCTATCTTTCCATTCCCTCCTCAACTTAAGAAGATGCTTAGAAACCGGCGTGGTACTTTTGGACTTAAATGAAAAAGATTTACCTGGTGTTGCTTACAGGTACTTCTTGCATTTTCAAATTTTACGACTCCAATCTCCACCGCGTTGCACTAAATATTAATTGCATATAAGGCCACTACGATCGAGCGTCGCATGGCGAATCTCTATCGTAACCTGGCATTTCTCTCATCTAACCGTTAATTGTAACGAAACATGTATTTCAATTTCCAACAAAACAACAATACTTTAATAGTTATTGATAAAATCTAACATTTTGTGGAACCGTTCATCAACCCACCATAAATTACAAAATTAGAGATATGCTATTAACTACTACGCTTTGTCCTTTTGATTTTATTTAATAGTAGGCAAGTAGGTTTTTCAAGGAACTTGATGCTACAGTGGTTGGCGCTTTTAGGTTAAGCAGCCATCAGATGGGTGACCAATGACTTGACATGAATTGACTTGATATGACGTGACCAATGAATCCTTTATGAGTCAATGACAAATAGGGCTAATAAAAAAAAAAAATAGGGCGATCCAACATATACCCGACTGACTCTAATTTTTTAGAAAATTCATAAAAAATTCATTTCTCATCCGATTTTCATTTTGTTTTCGATAGTAGATAGCAGAGCCCCTAAGGCATCTTTTACATATTTTTAACTGAAAATTTATCTTCAATTTTCCGAAGAATAAGCTTTTTCCCAAATTTTCCTCAAAAATCGACCTTAATTTCGTAGTTTTTCACTTATAACTTTTTTCCATTTCAACCGATTTCTTATTTCATAGTGTCTTTTTGTAGATCTCATTGAACCCTAACTTTTATTTAAATACATTTTCTCTCGATTCTTTATAGCTTCGGGGAAAAAAATTCCTGAAAATAGACCAAAAAACAGTCATTTGCCACCAAAATTCAAAACCTTATTTCTCGAGATCCACTGAAGATCTTTTCATTCTGTTTTGATATTTATATAACCCTTAATACCCTTTCTATAATATCGTTGCACCAAAATCAAACAATTAAGAATTAATTTTTTTTTTTTTTTATCTCACGACAAACTTTGTCATTTTTGCTTATTTTAATTCATACTTTTAAACCATAGATTTTTGTTTTATTCTTCCAATTAAACTTCAAATTTATAGTTTTATTTTAAAGAGCCCACTAAAACCCAACTTTTATTTTAGTAACTATTCTTCCGATTCTGTATAGTTTCGGAGAAAATAAGCCCTAAAAATCAACCTAAATACACCAAATTTCAACCAAAATAGAATACCTTATATTCTGAGAACCATAATAGTTATTTCCATTTTGTTTAATTCTTTGAGTAGTTCTCTTTTAGTAACACAACATATCTTTGCACCAAATTAATCCACTTATAAATAAATTTTTTATCGATCATCGCATTTTTGTTGTTTTTTTACTTAAAAAATCGAAATTTAAAATCATATAAAACTCTGCATATACGAGTTTATCAACCTTCATCTTTATCGTTTAAGTTAGTTTTTAAGCTTTTAAATATATTAGTTCAGCACATCTTTGTTGTAAATATTATAGTTTTTAAGATAAATTAGTTTGAAAAATTTAATTTCTTTAAAATTTGTAAAATTAATATTTAAATTTAATATTTCTCTTTTATTATATAATTTCAAATCGTGTCAAGTATGGATCCCCAATCGCTTTGCGCTAATGATAGAGCCATGCTGGATTATATTGGCGACCCAGATTCCGATGATTTTAATGAAATAATCAACCCATGTAACTCATCGTATGTACGTCTGCAATACGACGACTCCTTAACCCAACAATCTCCACGAATCGCACCTATATCACAAACTTTAGAAACACCTAGGACAGAAACACCCTCACTTCTTTTACACCAACCACATACTTCACAAGTTTTTCAAAGAGAATCATCATCTAGTGATATAAATTTACCTCCTTCCCAATCCGGAAATTCCAGGAAAACAAAGGGTAGAGTGGCCGCTCAAATCTTTGCCCCACCTTTGGAGTCGATGTTTCCGGAATGGGAAAACAGCCCTCTAAAAGAGTCTATCGCCAATATCTACAGTATCCTCGAGGAAGTACCAAGGGTCCTACAAAAGGATCAAAGTGTCATACGGGATAGTCGAACAAAAGCTATCACAAATGTAATCAAGGGAATGGAAACGATCTTCGGTATAATTAAAGAATTAAACTCCGATTCTAATCAAACCCACGTTCAACCTGACCTTCCCCAAACTGTCACCCAACACCGTTGCTGCATAAATTCAAATACAATCACAGAAGAAGTGAAACAAATTGTCCAACAGACCGTTCGGACAGAACTAGGAAGGATGACTCAAACCCATCCTCACACCGTAACACCAATAACGCCGACAACGTCACCATCATATGCACAAATGGTTGCCACGCCAAAAAGGCCTTCACAACGCCGCACACCAGACCCCCCAAGACCGGCAATAATCGTTGCCAGCAACAATGAGGGGGCCCCTCGCGAACAAACAGTCAAGGCACTCAAACAGATAATTAATTTCACTGAAACTCGGTACACCGCCGCCAAAGTTGTTAACCTGTCTAAGGGCAAGACCAAGGTCGAGTTCGACAGCAGGTCCAATATGGAAGATGCCCTTAACAGGATTAACAACGCCCCCTCTTTCGGGGTGACAGCGGTGGAAGAGAAAAAGCTAAGACCAATGGTCATCGTCAAAGGCATCACCTCCGACACAAATAAAGATAATTTAATTTCCACCATACTCCTTTATAATCCTGAGATGGAAAACATCACAGAGTCCGACATAAGTCTCAAATTCTTCGGGAAAAATAGAAACCCCAATTTGTACAATGCAGTTTTGTCCGTCTCTCCTCACGTTTGGAGAATTCTAACGGGCATGGGCCGCGTGAAAATTGACTTTCAAAGGGTCCATATCGAAAACTTCTCCCCATTCAAACAGTGCCGCGGCTGCCACGGCTTCGGTCATACTCTGACCCATTGTAGGAGCGAACGGCGCTGCGGCCACTGTGGCAATAACACCCACAATGACGAAACCTGCCCCCTTAAAAATGATGCCCCTGAATGTACCAACTGCGTTACCCACAACAACAGATTCAAAACCTCCCTTGACACAAAACACTTCGCCTTATCTAACAGCTGCCCACGAGTTCGCGCAATGCAGCGTCGTATCGACGCAAAAGTTGACTATGGTTGCGACATTTAGAAAACCGACTTAAGTAAACTTAAATAAAATCTTATACAATACTATTAGGATAATCACTTCACCTATAAATTAGAATACTTCATGAAATCAATTTGTATAGTTCACAATAAGTTAATACTATTATAACAACACCGAAATTCTAAAAACAATGTTAGCAATTGTAATAATTGCATCTCAACCTACATCTCTCTTTACTCTCTTTCTTTTCTATTCCTACTGTCGCTCCATCTTTCTCCATTCTTTTTCTTGTTGTTTTTGCTTCAGGGCGAAGAGTATCTCTGGCACGGACCCCTGAATGCATTAACCTAAAAATAACTTATACCTAGAAACTTTATAAAAACTTAACAGTAAAAATTGAAACAGTTACCCCTGAAAATTAGCAAATAAGATATAAAAAAAAAAAAAAACATGTACCCGACTAAACATCCAAATACGATACTTGCTTCGAGAGCTTGCTAGGCAGGGTTTTAGGGGCCAGTAACGCTCACAAAGATGGATAAAGTTTCTAGATTTTCCTTGCGGACTTTACTGTAAACATGATATACCCATGAGTCGTTTTGCTCCAGGGTCGTGGAAAGCATGGTCGACTCACAGCTAATCGAAGAGGACGACAAGCCAGTAGTAATGAGATCCCTTCTTCTACGACACAAGCACGTTCACGACGACAAGGGGTTCAGGTTCTCCATAGGTGGCAAAAAGCACTCCTCCTACACCAGCCTCCAGGTATGTAAATAATACAATTCTCCCAAATATTTGAAAATGTCACATAAATTGATCCAATCCCACGAACAGAGAAGTAGTAGAATGGAAAACTACTTCTCTATTCTGTAAAATCCCGCAATCCTGATTTAAGAAGTATAACGACCGCTGCCACAACCATACAAACCCGAGAAAGTATAAAAAAAGATTTATTAGTAAATTATTTTTTTTATTTATAATTTCATCTTTTTGTTAGAATAGTCCAACATTTGTGAAATAGCCTAAAGTGTTATTCAAACATTTGAAAAGTATTAGATTACTAAGCTAATTACACTTGGGAATAACTATTTATTCACTTTACTTACTCACTGTATCTTACTGTGTTGTATAAATTGATGAATTAAATATCAATCCGTCAGTTGAAAACCTGTAAATCGACAGCGAAGTGCCAAGACCTCCTAACTGAACTTCGTCGAGAATTTCCCTTTTTTTGTCATTTCGTCATTAAAATTCGTTATTTGCATGTTTTAATGAAATTTCCCAAGCGTATTTTTAGTTGCGCTCATCAAGTTAAAAAATAAATAAACAATTTTATTACTTATTTTTAACTTGTTAAGAAATGAAAAGATTTTTTCAGCTTGTGTATTATTTTGATTTTAGCAGTCAGGTGTTATTGGCACTTCGCCGTCGAAATAGGATATCATGTAAATCAAAATATCATGTGGAGTATTTTAAGCAAATTTCTTTCACATTCAATACAGCATCAAACATCTATTAGAAAATATTTGTTTTATCTATTCTAAAGTTAAACTCCACGAAGGTGAAATGAAAATTGTGTGATTAATAATTATGTGATGGAAGGTTATCACACGAGTTTTAATTGAGATAACACTTGATACTGGTTCTGAATCATTACTTTGTACAAAGGTAATTTTGTTATTTTTTGGTGTGTAGCTGTAGAAGTTTAAAATTTATTACCTCTTAACATTTTTTAATCCTTAGCCACTTGTCAGTCCACGGCAGCAATTGCCACCGATAGCCAGCACCTCTCGTCAGTCCCTGGTAGCAATTGCTACCATATTCGAATTACCGCGTGACTTGCTGACAATTTTTTAAAATTACGATTAACTTTTGAGTTACAGAGATCCAAATATTCTGTGGTGGATTCTTTATTAAATCAGCTTTACGGTACTATTTTTTGTTTGGTCCTAGCTTTATTATTTAGCGAGATAATGTCATTTTTATCTAAGAGTCCGACATTCCGATAGCAGCCAAGAACCGTGGACACTGGTAATACAATTAAGTCTATAGCAGCTGAGTTTTCTTCATTCAAGTGTTTTGTATGGACAACTCTTAGTTTGCTAAAGTCACAAGTCGAACTTCTTTTCCTGGGTCTAGACCGATTAGACACTCACTCTTGCAGAAAAGTGCATCAAAGAAGATAAGGACGAGGATGTGTTTAAAAAAGCGTTATCGACTATTACTGGCCAAATGCAGTTGGCCAGTATGACCCCCGATGTGATTGAGTCGCGTCATAGGTCTTTATTACCCAATAAAAAAGGCATCTTCTTGGCCCATATTGATTCCCTTCACTACTATGCAGCATCGTCGCCTGGTATGGAAAAAGAAGACATCCCTTAGGGGCAGTAAAGTGACCCTCACCGAATTCCTAACTAAGGCTAGGCAAGATATTTTTGTAGCGCCATGCAACCACTTCGCAGTGACAATACTCGTTGGAAGATTATCTCCGATGCCGAAATTCTTGCTTCGATTTCTCAATACCCTAATACTGCAACAAAAGCGCTTCAACGTAAAGTTGGGTAAAACATAACCAAAACTTTGTATTGTTCTGTGTAGTCACTTGAAATTAACCGATTTATATTCCTACAGTTATAGATATGTTGAAATTTATTATTTTTTAGTCTTGAAATTTCAATGATTTGTTGTTTACAACTGTAGATTTACAATTACAATGTGTATTACATTGTCCTGATAAAATAAAATGTAACAGTACACTCTTTTAAAGTAAGATGTGTAAAACTAATTATTGAGGTCTTAGATAAAAATAACAACACATATACAATATTAAACTTGATGATCTTGATGACTTGATAAGAGATCAATAAGATATAAAATACGCATGTAAAAAACGACCACACCTCCGAGCCCTCAGGCAGGATTCGAACCCACGACCTTTCGCTATCCAGGCAAGGGAAAATTAAAAACACATAATAACAGATGTTTTATTTCGATTATCTGTCAATAAAAAGGTGTGTTATTCAATATTTTGTCGAATACGTTTCAGTTGAGATATAAGTAGACATATGCTTCAGGGTTTTAGTAATTTTTACCTTTATAGGATAAAATATTTTTATTAAGGCCGGTTTAGAGCAAGAAGCACAGAAGTACAAAGCAAGAAATACAAAGTCCTGAATAAAAAAAATATATTTTTTCAACATTTTCGAAAGTTCTAGTCTTGGGATCGGGGCGAAAATGAAAAAGGAAGAAAATCAAATTAGACAGTTTAAATAAAATCAAATAAATGAAGTGAGAAACATTTAATAGTTAACATATCAGAATGGGTAAAAAACGCCCACTACCTCGGTAGCCTATTGGTCTAAGTGTGCGACAACTCACCGTAAGGTTCATTTCCCAGATCAGACAGTGTTATTGGGTTTCCCAGTTGCTACTGGCACGGAATCTAGCAGTGTGGCCAGGAAAGGGCTTAATACATAAATCTATATTAATATTATAAATACGTAATTTTAGGACATACCTAGGAGGTTTCCTTCGGAAGAAGTCCTGTTCGGATTAAAATAATTCTTTAATCAATACTTACCATGGACATAAGACATCTTTTATCCGAGTATCAGACCAAGTAACTAGAAATACGCAGGTAAGATCACGGGCACAGCTAATTTATCACTACATAGTATAAAACAAAGTCGCTTTCTCTGTCCCTATATCCCTATGTATGCTTAAATCTATAAAACTACGCAACGAATTTTGAAGCGGTTTTTTTTAATAGACAGAGTAATTCAAGAGGAACGTTTATATGTATAATACATGCATAATATAGTAGAGCATTGCATCCGTGCGAGTAATATATAAATATGATAATTAGATTTCTGTAACTGAGCAAATCTTACTAAAACTTAGTTAAAAAATTTAGTTGTTTACTGTCACGTCTACCTACACAACACTATGACAGAAACGTCTGACGTGCACACTTATTTCTGTAATGTTTTTCTAATACAATTGGTTTTTTTGTAACACTACTCGACGGTGTGTTTTGAATACATATTACGTAACAGAGGTAGACAGGCCTAGATAAGTATAATATTGCTCGTCTACGTTTAAACGTTTCCGAAAAGTCGAAAATCCAATAGGAGACATTTGTACCTCATGTTCGCAACATCCGTAACGATGACGATGATAACGGACCTATACCAATGCGAAAATGATAAACAATTAGACATTATCTGTTGAGTAAAAATTATTGATTAGTGACCGAAATTTGTCACCAATCGTGAACGTTGAACCTGAATGCTAGGTACCTAATATAATTTTTAAATGTTATCATGTCCAATTTATGGTTATATATAAATATAAAACTAAAATATATAATTTGTCCATAATATACGAATTCAGCTTATTTGTAATAAATAGGAGTTTACTAGACTTCAAGTAATATAATAGTAATGGTACGTACAATACAATCATTTAGTGTGTAAATATATAATGTTAAGAAGAAGTTCACAGATTACCTCCAATATATAATATTGTTTATTCATGTAAAGTTATTTTGATGTCAATGTAATTGTGATCTCACATAGAGCATCACGTAATATGCAATTGGCGGGTATAGAGTACTCACAATTAAAACTTAACACGCTGTAATAAGGTTTTAAATTATTTTTTTATATGCTTTGCTGAGCTCATTTCATATCAATGTCATAAATTTCTGTAAGCTTATTACGTTAAGGGACGAGAGTTAGTACACATAATTTTTATTATAACTTATATGTAAGGTTATTATATTCTTTGCTCTTGTGGTGTTATTGGTCACTCCTTAGGACGGGTTCTAACTTAAGCCTATGTAGAGCATAGTTAATGCTATTGTGCATGGTTTTGTCAAAAGCTCCTTCTATGTCTATGAAGGTACTGAGTGTTGAATATTTGTTTGCGATAGCCGATTCTATTTTGTGTACTACCATATGTAGTGCCGACTCTGTTGATCTCCCTTTTCTATATGCATGTTGTTGAAAGTGTAGTGGTTTATTTCTAAGTACTCCATCGCTTAAGTATCGATCTACTTGTCTTAGCAGTGTTTTTAGGAGGAATGATGTAAGTCTGATGGGATTTGGCGTGTTTGTAGTCCTCTTTTTCTGGTTTAGGTAAGAAGACTACTTTTGCCTGTCTCCATACCTTGGGTGTATACCTAAAGGCTATACAGTCTCTGTAGATTGGTAGTAGATACTTTGCAATCTGTTCTATGTAGTTGCCAAAGCAGCATGGCTGGGAAGATCCCATCTGGTCCTGATGATTTGGATGGTTTAAAGCTTTTTACGGCTCATTATATTTTTTCAGTGGTCACTATTTCCATTGCGATTTCCTATTGCTGGGTCGTTGGTGTATTGTTGTGCTCGTCTTGCCATTTGGAATCCATGGTGGTATGACATCCGAGAAAGTGTGTTCTAGCCATACTTCATTTGTCTCTTTATCTGAGTTTGTAAAAGTACCGTCATTCTTTATTAAGTATGCCCAGAAGGTTGAGATGACCTTTTCCAGGGCTTTAATTTTTGCGGCTTGGTTCCTTGAGTTAACATTACTACAGAAATTGCGCCTTGGTTGCTTAAATTGCTGTGATTTTTTGTATTTGTCCCAGTCTTCTGGTGATCTAGTGTTCTTTGCCCTGTCAAAAAGTGTCCTGAGGCCTTTTCGGAGACGCTCTAGTTCCGGCCTCCACCAGGCGGTTTCTTTCAGACCTCTGGGTATTACCATGGGACATGTTAATTCATAGCTTTTCAAAGAAGTGCTATGCTAAGTGATTCATCCATCATTTGAGTCTCGTTATATTTGTTTTGAAGCGCGTTCGTCCGAGCTATTCCCAGCCCCAGGCCGCTTCTTTTCAGGAGCAGTGGGAGCTTCCGCAGCGGTCCGCTGACCACGAGAACGTCTGGGAGTCTTTCTCTCTTTTTGCTAATTGGTTGGCGGTTGTGATGATGGTGGTAAAACTGTGGCTTTTGTTGCCGTTACCACTTGGTTACCAGAAGTGGACGGAATTGCGTTCTGCTTGACTTTTCTGTCCTTTAGTGTGAGGAGCTGTTGCTTAAGTGTTGGTACCCTTTTGCAAGGGCACCTGTGAGCAACAGCGCTCCATTGTGGGGTGATTGTAGTGTCCATTAGTATTGCCTCAGCAAGGCCTTTAGTCTGTCATGCCGTGAAGTTGTGCTGAGGTAATCGGGGAGTGCTGATTTCTCAGATTGCCCCTTGTATGATCCCTCCGGTTTCCCTTCATGATAAGTATGCTAATGTTTATATATACATAAAACCTTATGTAGGTAAACCTTGATAATCTGCGATCTGTCAGTGTCATCGACGCTTTTAAATCTCCATTGTGGTGAAAATCAAATGTTTTATTTCAATATGAAAATGTACTATTTTCGTGCTACCCTAATGTACAACAAAAGCTAACGACAAAATGTTCACCCTATGTGTCTTTTCTTTCGAACAATACCTTAATGATATAAGACATTTGATTACTTTCTATAAAGAAGTTGTAAAGCTCAAAATATTTTGTAAAATATTCCGCTACGATATTTGTTCGAACATTATAAAGAGGTTATGACTGCAAGTAGATATATTTTACAAGTTTCGATGTAGAATGTTTTTATTTTATTTCACCAATATTTAAAATTATTCTTGGTTTTTGTCACTTTCCTTCTTTTTCCCGTGTCCACTGGGCCAGTTCAGATGACTTTAAACCATTGCCACTTAACTCTTGTGTTCGTGGCGCAATAGTATATAGATATTACTTAGATAATTAAGTGAAACATTTATAGATAAATCACACAACAAAGTTAAAATATCCCAAAAACGCAAGAAATAACGTAATAAGAAAAAGCAGATTTAAAATTGCGTTAATGCTATTTAGGATCTAGCCTCAGCTATAAGTCATCATGGTGCAGGTGACGAACTCTATACCTAAACGTGAAATATTAAAAATAGATCAGTATATACCTAGAAGTTAATATACTTACATATAAAATATAATAACTAGGCGATGCAGTCGCTAAGCATATAGCTACGCTAGCACCATATATTGGAGCGGAGCGTAATACCTAAAAGAAGTAAAAAATGTTTTTTGTTTCGATGGCAATTTTGCGAATTTCAAAATTCGGGCTCTGTCACAGTCTGGTCCTAAACCTGTTGATTCGATTCCACACAAAAAATATTAAAATCGGTTAAGAGCTCGGGAAGTTATGGCGTAACAGACATTGCGCCATTAAAGCTGATCAAAAATCCTCCAATCAAAAAAAATAATGTGTAGGTACTAACTCTCGTCCCTTCTTGTCCCTTACAATTTCATAATGAGCTGACAGAAATTTATGAAATTGATATAAAATGAAGTCGGTAAAGCTTATAAAAAAGTTATTACAGCGTGTTATGTTTTAATTGTGAGTCCTCTATGTAACTCAATAAATAAATTGATGTTACCTTAAAGTTTGGTTTATCAACTCTATAATATACTCGTTCACAATTATTCACCCTCATTAGTAGGAAGAGTACCAATAAAAAATCGTAATAAAAATTATATCTCTCACTTAATTTATGTGCTACCTTATAAATACAACTCTCCAAAGGGTGCTAAAAACATTTTTTTATCTTTTTAAACGTTTTGTCGGCCTTGCTCATATATCGCCCTCAACACAAGACTCAAGTGACAAGTGTTACATTTA
Organism: Calamotropha paludella; assembly: GCA_927399485.1. Lineage (NCBI taxonomy): Eukaryota > Metazoa > Arthropoda > Insecta > Lepidoptera > Crambidae > Calamotropha > Calamotropha paludella. The sequence continues at coordinate 20,963,282 of OV656803.1, read as the reverse complement.
TTTTGCAAGTAAACTAGGGAAGAAGCTAGTAAAATATTAAGTGTTGACTTGACCTGTACTAGAAAAAAATTGTTATATATGCTTTGCTGAGCTCATTTCATATCAATGTCATAAATTTCTGTAAGCTTATTACGTTAAGGGACGAGAGTTAGTACACATAATTTTTATTATAACTTATATGTAAGGTTATTATATTCTTTGCTCTTGTGGTGTTATTGGTCACTCCTTAGGACGGGTTCTAACTTAAGCCTATGTAGAGCATAGTTAATGCTATTGTGCATGGTTTTGTCAAAAGCTCCTTCTATGTCTATGAAGGTACTGAGTGTTGAATATTTGTTTGCGATAGCCGATTCTATTTTGTGTACTACCATATGTAGTGCCGACTCTGTTGATCTCCCTTTTCTATATGCATGTTGTTGAAAGTGTAGTGGTTTATTTCTAAGTACTCCATCGCTTAAGTATCGATCTACTTGTCTTAGCAGTGTTTTTAGGAGGAATGATGTAAGTCTGATGGGATTTGGCGTGTTTGTAGTCCTCTTTTTCTGGTTTAGGTAAGAAGACTACTTTTGCCTGTCTCCATACCTTGGGTGTATACCTAAAGGCTATACAGTCTCTGTAGATTGGTAGTAGATACTTTGCAATCTGTTCTATGTAGTTGCCAAAGCAGCATGGCTGGGAAGATCCCATCTGGTCCTGATGATTTGGATGGTTTAAAGCTTTTTACGGCTCATTATATTTTTTCAGTGGTCACTATTTCCATTGCGATTTCCTATTGCTGGGTCGTTGGTGTATTGTTGTGCTCGTCTTGCCATTTGGAATCCATGGTGGTATGACATCCGAGAAAGTGTGTTCTAGCCATACTTCATTTGTCTCTTTATCTGAGTTTGTAAAAGTACCGTCATTCTTTATTAAGTATGCCCAGAAGGTTGAGATGACCTTTTCCAGGGCTTTAATTTTTGCGGCTTGGTTCCTTGAGTTAACATTACTACAGAAATTGCGCCTTGGTTGCTTAAATTGCTGTGATTTTTTGTATTTGTCCCAGTCTTCTGGTGATCTAGTGTTCTTTGCCCTGTCAAAAAGTGTCCTGAGGCCTTTTCGGAGACGCTCTAGTTCCGGCCTCCACCAGGCGGTTTCTTTCAGACCTCTGGGTATTACCATGGGACATGTTAATTCATAGCTTTTCAAAGAAGTGCTATGCTAAGTGATTCATCCATCATTTGAGTCTCGTTATATTTGTTTTGAAGCGCGTTCGTCCGAGCTATTCCCAGCCCCAGGCCGCTTCTTTTCAGGAGCAGTGGGAGCTTCCGCAGCGGTCCGCTGACCACGAGAACGTCTGGGAGTCTTTCTCTCTTTTTGCTAATTAGTTGGCGGTTGTGATGATGGTGGTAAAACTGTGGCTTTTGTTGCCGTTACCACTTGGTTACCAGAAGTGGACGGAATTGCGTTCTGCTTGACTTTTCTGTCCTTTAGTGTGAGGAGCTGTTGCTTAAGTGTTGGTACCCTTTTGCAAGGGCACCTGTGAGCAACAGCGCTCCATTGTGGGGTGATTGTAGTGTCCATTAGTATTGCCTCAGCAAGGCCTTTAGTCTGTCATGCCGTGAAGTTGTGCTGAGGTAATCGGGGAGTGCTGATTTCTCAGATTGCCCCTTGTATGATCCCTCCGGTTTCCCTTCATGATAAGTATGCTAATGTTTATATATACATAAAACCTTATGTAGGTAAACCTTGATAATCTGCGATCTGTCAGTGTCATCGACGCTTTTAAATCTCCATTGTGGTGAAAATCAAATGTTTTATTTCAATATGAAAATGTACTATTTTCGTGCTACCCTAATGTACAACAAAAGCTAACGACAAAATGTTCACCCTATGTGTCTTTTCTTTCGAACAATACCTTAATGATATAAGACATTTGATTACTTTCTATAAAGAAGTTGTAAAGCTCAAAATATTTTGTAAAATATTCCGCTACGATATTTGTTCGAACATTATAAAGAGGTTATGACTGCAAGTAGATATATTTTACAAGTTTCGATGTAGAATGTTTTTATTTTATTTCACCAATATTTAAAATTATTCTTGGTTTTTGTCACTTTCCTTCTTTTTCCCGTGTCCACTGGGCCAGTTCAGATGACTTTAAACCATTGCCACTTAACTCTTGTGTTCGTGGCGCAATAGTATATAGATATTACTTAGATAATTAAGTGAAACATTTATAGATAAATCACACAACAAAGTTAAAATATCCCAAAAACGCAAGAAATAACGTAATAAGAAAAAGCAGATTTAAAATTGCGTTAATGCTATTTAGGATCTAGCCTCAGCTATAAGTCATCATGGTGCAGGTGACGAACTCTATACCTAAACGTGAAATATTAAAAATAGATCAGTATATACCTAGAAGTTAATATACTTACATATAAAATATAATAACTAGGCGATGCAGTCGCTAAGCATATAGCTACGCTAGCACCATATATTGGAGCGGAGCGTAATACCTAAAAGAAGTAAAAAATGTTTTTTGTTTCGATGGCAATTTTGCGAATTTCAAAATTCGGGCTCTGTCACAGTCTGGTCCTAAACCTGTTGATTCGATTCCACACAAAAAATATTAAAATCGGTTAAGAGCTCGGGAAGTTATGGCGTAACAGACATTGCGCCATTAAAGCTGATCAAAAATCCTCCAATCAAAAAAAATAATGTGTAGGTACTAACTCTCGTCCCTTCTTGTCCCTTACAATTTCATAATGAGCTGACAGAAATTTATGAAATTGATATAAAATGAAGTCGGTAAAGCTTATAAAAAAGTTATTACAGCGTGTTATGTTTTAATTGTGAGTCCTCTATGTAACTCAATAAATAAATTGATGTTACCTTAAAGTTTGGTTTATCAACTCTATAATATACTCGTTCACAATTATTCACCCTCATTAGTAGGAAGAGTACCAATAAAAAATCGTAATAAAAATTATATCTCTCACTTAATTTATGTGCTACCTTATAAATACAACTCTCCAAAGGGTGCTAAAAACATTTTTTTATCTTTTTAAACGTTTTGTCGGCCTTGCTCATATATCGCCCTCAACACAAGACTCAAGTGACAAGTGTTACATTTATTTTGCAAGTAAACTAGGGAAGAAGCTAGTAAAATATTAAGTGTTGACTTGACCTGTACTAGAAAAAAATTGTTATATATGCTTTGCTGAGCTCATTTCATATCAATGTCATAAATTTCTGTAAGCTTATTACGTTAAGGGACGAGAGTTAGTACACATAATTTTTATTATAACTTATATGTAAGGTTATTATATTCTTTGCTCTTGTGGTGTTATTGGTCACTCCTTAGGACGGGTTCTAACTTAAGCCTATGTAGAGCATAGTTAATGCTATTGTGCATGGTTTTGTCAAAAGCTCCTTCTATGTCTATGAAGGTACTGAGTGTTGAATATTTGTTTGCGATAGCCGATTCTATTTTGTGTACTACCATATGTAGTGCCGACTCTGTTGATCTCCCTTTTCTATATGCATGTTGTTGAAAGTGTAGTGGTTTATTTCTAAGTACTCCATCGCTTAAGTATCGATCTACTTGTCTTAGCAGTGTTTTTAGGAGGAATGATGTAAGTCTGATGGGATTTGGCGTGTTTGTAGTCCTCTTTTTCTGGTTTAGGTAAGAAGACTACTTTTGCCTGTCTCCATACCTTGGGTGTATACCTAAAGGCTATACAGTCTCTGTAGATTGGTAGTAGATACTTTGCAATCTGTTCTATGTAGTTGCCAAAGCAGCATGGCTGGGAAGATCCCATCTGGTCCTGATGATTTGGATGGTTTAAAGCTTTTTACGGCTCATTATATTTTTTCAGTGGTCACTATTTCCATTGCGATTTCCTATTGCTGGGTCGTTGGTGTATTGTTGTGCTCGTCTTGCCATTTGGAATCCATGGTGGTATGACATCCGAGAAAGTGTGTTCTAGCCATACTTCATTTGTCTCTTTATCTGAGTTTGTAAAAGTACCGTCATTCTTTATTAAGTATGCCCAGAAGGTTGAGATGACCTTTTCCAGGGCTTTAATTTTTGCGGCTTGGTTCCTTGAGTTAACATTACTACAGAAATTGCGCCTTGGTTGCTTAAATTGCTGTGATTTTTTGTATTTGTCCCAGTCTTCTGGTGATCTAGTGTTCTTTGCCCTGTCAAAAAGTGTCCTGAGGCCTTTTCGGAGACGCTCTAGTTCCGGCCTCCACCAGGCGGTTTCTTTCAGACCTCTGGGTATTACCATGGGACATGTTAATTCATAGCTTTTCAAAGAAGTGCTATGCTAAGTGATTCATCCATCATTTGAGTCTCGTTATATTTGTTTTGAAGCGCGTTCGTCCGAGCTATTCCCAGCCCCAGGCCGCTTCTTTTCAGGAGCAGTGGGAGCTTCCGCAGCGGTCCGCTGACCACGAGAACGTCTGGGAGTCTTTCTCTCTTTTTGCTAATTAGTTGGCGGTTGTGATGATGGTGGTAAAACTGTGGCTTTTGTTGCCGTTACCACTTGGTTACCAGAAGTGGACGGAATTGCGTTCTGCTTGACTTTTCTGTCCTTTAGTGTGAGGAGCTGTTGCTTAAGTGTTGGTACCCTTTTGCAAGGGCACCTGTGAGCAACAGCGCTCCATTGTGGGGTGATTGTAGTGTCCATTAGTATTGCCTCAGCAAGGCCTTTAGTCTGTCATGCCGTGAAGTTGTGCTGAGGTAATCGGGGAGTGCTGATTTCTCAGATTGCCCCTTGTATGATCCCTCCGGTTTCCCTTCATGATAAGTATGCTAATGTTTATATATACATAAAACCTTATGTAGGTAAACCTTGATAATCTGCGATCTGTCAGTGTCATCGACGCTTTTAAATCTCCATTGTGGTGAAAATCAAATGTTTTATTTCAATATGAAAATGTACTATTTTCGTGCTACCCTAATGTACAACAAAAGCTAACGACAAAATGTTCACCCTATGTGTCTTTTCTTTCGAACAATACCTTAATGATATAAGACATTTGATTACTTTCTATAAAGAAGTTGTAAAGCTCAAAATATTTTGTAAAATATTCCGCTACGATATTTGTTCGAACATTATAAAGAGGTTATGACTGCAAGTAGATATATTTTACAAGTTTCGATGTAGAATGTTTTTATTTTATTTCACCAATATTTAAAATTATTCTTGGTTTTTGTCACTTTCCTTCTTTTTCCCGTGTCCACTGGGCCAGTTCAGATGACTTTAAACCATTGCCACTTAACTCTTGTGTTCGTGGCGCAATAGTATATAGATATTACTTAGATAATTAAGTGAAACATTTATAGATAAATCACACAACAAAGTTAAAATATCCCAAAAACGCAAGAAATAACGTAATAAGAAAAAGCAGATTTAAAATTGCGTTAATGCTATTTAGGATCTAGCCTCAGCTATAAGTCATCATGGTGCAGGTGACGAACTCTATACCTAAACGTGAAATATTAAAAATAGATCAGTATATACCTAGAAGTTAATATACTTACATATAAAATATAATAACTAGGCGATGCAGTCGCTAAGCATATAGCTACGCTAGCACCATATATTGGAGCGGAGCGTAATACCTAAAAGAAGTAAAAAATGTTTTTTGTTTCGATGGCAATTTTGCGAATTTCAAAATTCGGGCTCTGTCACAGTCTGGTCCTAAACCTGTTGATTCGATTCCACACAAAAAATATTAAAATCGGTTAAGAGCTCGGGAAGTTATGGCGTAACAGACATTGCGCCATTAAAGCTGATCAAAAATCCTCCAATCAAAAAAAATAATGTGTAGGTACTAACTCTCGTCCCTTCTTGTCCCTTACAATTTCATAATGAGCTGACAGAAATTTATGAAATTGATATAAAATGAAGTCGGTAAAGCTTATAAAAAAGTTATTACAGCGTGTTATGTTTTAATTGTGAGTCCTCTATGTAACTCAATAAATAAATTGATGTTACCTTAAAGTTTGGTTTATCAACTCTATAATATACTCGTTCACAATTATTCACCCTCATTAGTAGGAAGAGTACCAATAAAAAATCGTAATAAAAATTATATCTCTCACTTAATTTATGTGCTACCTTATAAATACAACTCTCCAAAGGGTGCTAAAAACATTTTTTTATCTTTTTAAACGTTTTGTCGGCCTTGCTCATATATCGCCCTCAACACAAGACTCAAGTGACAAGTGTTACATTTATTTTGCAAGTAAACTAGGGAAGAAGCTAGTAAAATATTAAGTGTTGACTTGACCTGTACTAGAAAAAAATTGTTATATATGCTTTGCTGAGCTCATTTCATATCAATGTCATAAATTTCTGTAAGCTTATTACGTTAAGGGACGAGAGTTAGTACACATAATTTTTATTATAACTTATATGTAAGGTTATTATATTCTTTGCTCTTGTGGTGTTATTGGTCACTCCTTAGGACGGGTTCTAACTTAAGCCTATGTAGAGCATAGTTAATGCTATTGTGCATGGTTTTGTCAAAAGCTCCTTCTATGTCTATGAAGGTACTGAGTGTTGAATATTTGTTTGCGATAGCCGATTCTATTTTGTGTACTACCATATGTAGTGCCGACTCTGTTGATCTCCCTTTTCTATATGCATGTTGTTGAAAGTGTAGTGGTTTATTTCTAAGTACTCCATCGCTTAAGTATCGATCTACTTGTCTTAGCAGTGTTTTTAGGAGGAATGATGTAAGTCTGATGGGATTTGGCGTGTTTGTAGTCCTCTTTTTCTGGTTTAGGTAAGAAGACTACTTTTGCCTGTCTCCATACCTTGGGTGTATACCTAAAGGCTATACAGTCTCTGTAGATTGGTAGTAGATACTTTGCAATCTGTTCTATGTAGTTGCCAAAGCAGCATGGCTGGGAAGATCCCATCTGGTCCTGATGATTTGGATGGTTTAAAGCTTTTTACGGCTCATTATATTTTTTCAGTGGTCACTATTTCCATTGCGATTTCCTATTGCTGGGTCGTTGGTGTATTGTTGTGCTCGTCTTGCCATTTGGAATCCATGGTGGTATGACATCCGAGAAAGTGTGTTCTAGCCATACTTCATTTGTCTCTTTATCTGAGTTTGTAAAAGTACCGTCATTCTTTATTAAGTATGCCCAGAAGGTTGAGATGACCTTTTCCAGGGCTTTAATTTTTGCGGCTTGGTTCCTTGAGTTAACATTACTACAGAAATTGCGCCTTGGTTGCTTAAATTGCTGTGATTTTTTGTATTTGTCCCAGTCTTCTGGTGATCTAGTGTTCTTTGCCCTGTCAAAAAGTGTCCTGAGGCCTTTTCGGAGACGCTCTAGTTCCGGCCTCCACCAGGCGGTTTCTTTCAGACCTCTGGGTATTACCATGGGACATGTTAATTCATAGCTTTTCAAAGAAGTGCTATGCTAAGTGATTCATCCATCATTTGAGTCTCGTTATATTTGTTTTGAAGCGCGTTCGTCCGAGCTATTCCCAGCCCCAGGCCGCTTCTTTTCAGGAGCAGTGGGAGCTTCCGCAGCGGTCCGCTGACCACGAGAACGTCTGGGAGTCTTTCTCTCTTTTTGCTAATTAGTTGGCGGTTGTGATGATGGTGGTAAAACTGTGGCTTTTGTTGCCGTTACCACTTGGTTACCAGAAGTGGACGGAATTGCGTTCTGCTTGACTTTTCTGTCCTTTAGTGTGAGGAGCTGTTGCTTAAGTGTTGGTACCCTTTTGCAAGGGCACCTGTGAGCAACAGCGCTCCATTGTGGGGTGATTGTAGTGTCCATTAGTATTGCCTCAGCAAGGCCTTTAGTCTGTCATGCCGTGAAGTTGTGCTGAGGTAATCGGGGAGTGCTGATTTCTCAGATTGCCCCTTGTATGATCCCTCCGGTTTCCCTTCATGATAAGTATGCTAATGTTTATATATACATAAAACCTTATGTAGGTAAACCTTGATAATCTGCGATCTGTCAGTGTCATCGACGCTTTTAAATCTCCATTGTGGTGAAAATCAAATGTTTTATTTCAATATGAAAATGTACTATTTTCGTGCTACCCTAATGTACAACAAAAGCTAACGACAAAATGTTCACCCTATGTGTCTTTTCTTTCGAACAATACCTTAATGATATAAGACATTTGATTACTTTCTATAAAGAAGTTGTAAAGCTCAAAATATTTTGTAAAATATTCCGCTACGATATTTGTTCGAACATTATAAAGAGGTTATGACTGCAAGTAGATATATTTTACAAGTTTCGATGTAGAATGTTTTTATTTTATTTCACCAATATTTAAAATTATTCTTGTTTTTGTCACTTTCCTTCTTTTTCCCGTGTCCACTGGGCCAGTTCAGATGACTTTAAACCATTGCCACTTAACTCTTGTGTTCGTGGCGCAATAGTATATAGATATTACTTAGATAATTAAGTGAAACATTTATAGATAAATCACACAACAAAGTTAAAATATCCCAAAAACGCAAGAAATAACGTAATAAGAAAAAGCAGATTTAAAATTGCGTTAATGCTATTTAGGATCTAGCCTCAGCTATAAGTCATCATGGTGCAGGTGACGAACTCTATACCTAAACGTGAAATATTAAAAATAGATCAGTATATACCTAAAAGTTAATATACTTACATATAAAATATAATAACTAGGCGATGCAGTCGCTAAGCATATAGCTACGCTAGCACCATATATTGGAGCGGAGCGTAATACCTAAAAGAAGTAAAAAATGTTTTTTGTTTCGATGGCAATTTTGCGAATTTCAAAATTCGGGCTCTGTCACAGTCTGGTCCTAAACCTGTTGATTCGATTCCACACAAAAAATATTAAAATCGGTTAAGAGCTCGGGAAGTTATGGCGTAACAGACATTGCGCCATTAAAGCTGATCAAAAATCCTCCAATCAAAAAAAATAATGTGTAGGTACTAACTCTCGTCCCTTCTTGTCCCTTACAATTTCATAATGAGCTGACAGAAATTTATGAAATTGATATAAAATGAAGTCGGTAAAGCTTATAAAAAAGTTATTACAGCGTGTTATGTTTTAATTGTGAGTCCTCTATGTAACTCAATAAATAAATTGATGTTACCTTAAAGTTTGGTTTATCAACTCTATAATATACTCGTTCACAATTATTCACCCTCATTAGTAGGAAGAGTACCAATAAAAAATCGTAATAAAAATTATATCTCTCACTTAATTTATGTGCTACCTTATAAATACAACTCTCCAAAGGGTGCTAAAAACATTTTTTTATCTTTTTAAACGTTTTGTCGGCCTTGCTCATATATCGCCCTCAACACAAGACTCAAGTGACAAGTGTTACATTTATTTTGCAAGTAAACTAGGGAAGAAGCTAGTAAAATATTAAGTGTTGACTTGACCTGTACTAGAAAAAAATTGTTATATAACATCTTTATTAGGTTTTCAAGTAATGTCACTGCAAATATTAGTCAATCACGAACAAGTACAATTCAAACGTCAAGATATGACATCAATTTGCTATCAATGAAAAGTAAAGAATCTACCTAGTATGTTAATAACACGTTTACGTGTACTAATTAGTACTAGTAAATTTATATAGTAAAAAAGTGATGTAGACTAAGATTTTTATCATTTTTTCTTTATGATGGCTCAAACCTTCTTAATTTAGTGGGACAGAGGTTAGTAAGTTCGGACAACGACTGGGGAGGTTAGGCAACATTCACAAAGGCTCAATAATATGCTAATTATAACTCATTGTTAAATAGATGTTGAATGTAAATATATTGACCTTAATCCTATTTAATAATAAACGTAACAAAGTTCACCATTCACCATCAACCAATTCAGTAGCCAAAATATTGAAGAAATGTAATGCCAAAGCTCATCTGAACATATAGGCTGAGCTGGCCCCGTGGTTTCCATTACTAGCACCTCGACATTTAAAAGTATTATTATTTAACAGAATCAAACGTGTAGCAAGTGTCACGTGTGGCCGTAGATTATTATATAATGTGCAATCTGTAATCGGTGCCATGATAAAGTTTATCAGGGATTACGATAAGTATTGATATATTTTGGTATTCGTGCGTAGACGCAAGTACTTATACTTGAAAATCACAAGGTACGATTATCGAAAGTTTCCATTGCAAATTCCAATCATTTCCATATAGCAATGGTTATAATACCTATCTACGTAAGAACTGCCACTATGATTCTGCTATCACATTAATGAGACAAACTATAAATTGGGGAAAAATGTGTTATTTCACGCATGTTAACCAAATACAGAATGGATACGTAAGAAAGACGTCCTGCTCCTATAGCAATTGAAAAACAATCGAGTTAGTTGCAAAACGCCCTGCAGCGAAATACCAGACACTGGTTCGCATTAGAAAATCACTAACCGTCTTTCTTATTTTCTATGTCACGGGAAAACAACGGCTCACGTGATGCTCATAGAGGATTTGGGCTCGAATTTTTCGAAAATAAGACGTCTGGTTCCCTATTTTTGAAACACTTAGCCCGGTTCTCACGTGACTGGTGCGTGACGTCTCTCTCTCCCAATGGAAGAAATAAAAAAGGAGGGACACGAATCTCGCATGTGATTCAAAATCGAACGATTCAAAAATAGGGCCCCAGGAAAGCCAAGACAGGAGTTTAGATGGAAAAATCATTAAAATAAATAAACATCCTTGACTCCAGACGACATACTTATCTTTATCACAGAAACATTTGCTCTTTCTGAAACCGTTTGTGCAGTAGAATGAGCCTTTGCACCAACTAGTCGTAAATACCTAATACTAATAGAACACTACAAAAAATAAACTTAAATTGTAAGGTTTTATGACTTACTTGACTTAAGGTCCTACGTCCCCTATATGGGGCAGAGGGCGTCCACAGTGCGTCGCCATCCCGTTTTATCTTGAGCTTTGCGCTTGATTTCGCTCCAGGTCTTTCCGATGGCCTTTGCTTCATCAATGATAGTCCGCCGCCAGGTCTGTTTTGGGCGACCACGTTTGCGCTTTCCTTGGGGATTCCAGTCAAGGGCTCGCCTCGGGATGTGGTTTTGATCCCTTCGAAAAGTGTGGCCAATCCAGCTCCATTTGCGGCGTTTGATCTGCTGGTCAATTCGGATTTCATTCCCAAAGGCGCTCGTTTGAGATCTCTTCGGGCCAGTAAATACCGAGGATTCTGCGGAGGCATCGGTTGACGAAGACCTGGAGTTTGTGCGAGATGTTATTTGTGACCTTCCACGTCTCACACCCGTACAGCAATACGGTCTTCACATTGGATCGGAATATCTTGAGCTTAACTCTCCGTGTCAGTTACCGTGATAGCCATACGGGTCGAAGCCGCGCGAAGGTTGCTTGTGCTTTAGCGATCCGCGAAGTAATGTCCTCTTCGGTTCCTCCAGTAAGGTTTTATGAACTTAAGTTATGAGGTCCTAGAGCTCACATGTGAATTCGGACTTTCGCTTCCCTCTCTCATACTACCTGTGAGCAAGCCTCTGCAATCGTTTGAAATTGTGCGCCACTGGGCTTTCTCTATAAGTCTTACGTCCGATTTTATCACCCACCTCTATATAAAACGCCCTTATAAATTTCATACAAAGATGCCCAGTGCGCACCGGCACAAATTCGTCACCGTTTTACTTACGCGCCTAAGTTACGACAAGCCACAAACTAGGCACAAATGCAGGTTCTTCGACCTAGCACCCTATGAAGTACTTATGCACCTGCAACTAACTACCCGCTTGAATGATAAATTATTTTGATAGAATAATACTAGAAAAAAATTACTCGGTTCTTTGGGCTTTGAGAGTGATTGTGAGACAAGTCGATTTTTTTTGGCGCTTTTCTATTAAAATAATTCATCACACAAGATAGCATTCGAAAATGCAAAAAATAAATTAACATCAAATATACCCAGGGCTGTCTGGGCATATAAGAATAATGGGGCCCCTATGACTTTGACAGAACACTTTTTTATTACTATAATAGACAATTAAAGTAGATATACATATTTTTGGCAAAAGTAGAGAAGCTTCGCACATGCAAAAGCTAATAAGTAAGTCGATAAAATAGTCCCTAATTGAGGTTCGATTTACTCTAATCAAATAACTTTTTCAGTAATAAATGTCGGTATTGGTTTAGTTACCTGGCAAGAACTAGGGGGCCAAAAACGATCGCGGGGCCCTGTTCATTTGCCCAGAGTGCCCAGTGGGAAAGAGGGGTCTGAAAATACCCGCTTTTATGTAAAATAGGCCCTTAGTCTAGTTAAGTAGTTGTAAGCATAATTATGTACCTCGATTTTGAACGGTAGTTATGTTTTGTGCCTTGCTAAGTGAGCTGTGTGTTGTACAGTCTCTATGGATGGAAGAAGGACCGCACTCCAAGGCCCGATGCTCGCTCTGTTCCGCGACAGCCACCTGCCGCCGCCACAGCACCCACCTCATCGTACGAACTAGTCCTGTGCGCATGCTCTTGTTTCTGCACCTCTCCTAGACTAGCCTCAGCCTTAGCCCTAACTACACTCCTGTTAAAAGCAACTAACGGAGTGCTGTCAATTAAATTTAAGAATCGAGTCTAGTCGTATTGCTTGATACTTGTACATATTCATTAATACTAAGACATCTGTAGAAAAGTGTGAGATTGAAATGTGTTAATATTTGGTCAACATTAGTCTCATTTAAGGTTTATAATTATTCAGGTATCTCAGGTAGATAGAATCTATTTTATTATGTCATCATCATCATTTCTTTAAAATACTCTAGACTAACTTGGTTTTTTGTTGTTTTAAGTTTTGTTGGATATTTTTTTTTGTATCCATCCATATATGGTTTACCTAAATAATTATTTCTTCTCCATCATGTCATTACAGATTGTTTAGTGTGCTATAGAAGTCATAATTATTTGTTTCTAGTCATCACAAGTCGCTTAATTAGGATTTTTGTTTAATATTCATCGGTACTTTCTTAATTAGTTTCACTTGTAACACATAGTCTTCAAAATAATGTTTGATTTATGACATGGTTCACTTATTGTGGATTTAGAGGTGTGGTTATTTTTGATTTACGCTTTTACACAGTATCGATACAAAAATACTGTCAGCTTCTTAGATGTGCTTTTGTGTGCAGAATTTGGCGGAACATCGCCGACGGCGTAGTTCACATGCGCTGCCTATGGACCGTTCGGAGCGAAAAAAATCTTCAACGGCGGCTATAGATATGCGAGAGGTGGAGTATCTTGCATCAGCTGTAATAAACAGCTCTCAAGAAGATATCAAACGCGGTCAAAACGATGCAATCTTGAAGCGTATCCCAGGAGATGCAGAAGCCACTACCGTCCTTGTCGGTTCTGTCGGTTTTCTTGAACAGCCTACAATCGCATTTGTGCGACTAGCCCAAGGCATTTTTATGCCTTCAATAACAGAAGTCCCAATTCCAGTTCGCTTCATGTTTATTCTCCTCGGACCTCGGGATGCTGATCTAGATTATCATGAAGTTGGACGTTCAATCTCCACACTCATGTCCAATCCTACGTTTCACTCCATTGCCTACAAAGCTGATGATCGCCGTGAGCTTTTATCAGGCATCAATCAGTTTCTCGATGATTCGATTGTACTGCCACCTGGAGACTGGGAACGTAAAAATCTTTTGCCATTTGATGAGTTACGTGCTAAGAGCGACATGATCAGAAAGAGGAAAAGAGAAGCTCTTGAACGAAAGAAAGCCAATGAAGCAGAGAAATCCCCTTTGGATGAAAAACAAGCTTTGCTTGAGGCGGAGAAGGGCTCGCCTCCCCCCAAAGAACCTGATGATCCACTATCAAGATCTGGACGTCTATTTGGAGGTAAACAAATAGTCAAACCCCTTTTAGTTGTAAGTCACTCTTTGATATGCTCCCTAGTTCGTAACTGTTATCGCCTTATAAGATTTCCGTAATTTTACATTTAAAAATTGCCGTGTGGTGTCCGGCAGAGTAAAGTAACAACGACCCTTCACACACACACACCTAACGGTATCTTAAAAGGCGACTAATGATATGTGGGTAGCAGCGTTTTCTAATCATGGTCTTCTACTGCGATCCCCAACCTGCCTGCCAAACGTGAAATGGAAAAACGGGAGTACTTTTTAGGGGTAGCCTCCGTCCAGCAGTGGACGTCTTTCGGCTAAGATAGTGATGTTATTACAGGAGAAAACTTATTCCACAGGCGTTATTCGTGATATAAAGAGGCGATATCCGTTTTACTTATCTGATTTCACTGATGCCCTGAATGGCCAGTGCGCAGCGGCTGCTATATTCATGTACTTCGCTGCGCTCTCTTCAGCTATAACTTTCGGTGGTCTACTTGCGGAAAAGACGCATGGTCAGATTGGCATATCTGAAACATTGGTGAGTATTAGTATTTGCTTCTTTATTTTTATTTCACCCAATGTTTTTTGTAAGTCGACTCAAAAATTTAGGAATCTAGTAAAACCACCTTAGATTACTAGTCTGTACCTTTACAATAATTGTCTATAGAAATACTTGATTAATTTCACAAATGATCCAACCAAATGATTATAAATATTTTTACTATACCTGCTTGCAAAGTAAGTTGATACTTGTGCAAGACTGGGTTAAAAAGTACGTCTTTCATATAAATATGCTGAATATAATGTAAATTTATGACTGCCCTGATAGCTCAGGCAATATAAACCAGAAGGCAAGAAAAGAATTTTCACTTACTTATGTATATTCTTAACACGCCTGCTGGTTTTTTTTTTAATTTTGAATACTATAAAAAATTTCAAATACCAAAACCCAAAAAAAAATTACCTTGAAATTCTAAAAATTGGCACCTATTAGATGCTTAGTTTGGTCACTAAGGGGTTCACTTGGTCCCCCCAGTGAACAATGCGCTATTGGTAGATTAGTATATGTATTCCCAAGCAGCAAACAAGTATTTTCGACGTTAATAAAGCAGCCTTTTAAAAACTTAAAATTATATAAGAGACGTACAAGAGTTTCAGGAGACGTTTTAAGTTTTAAAAACACTGTTTTGTGATTTTATTTACAGCTCACACTGTATAAAGACTGTTTTAAGGGATAAGGAAATTCTTTAGTATCTTAGGCAGGATAAAAAAAACACTAAAATATAACTTTAAGTATGTGACTACACTTCAAGCTATTTTTTATCGTCAAATCTTTATAAAGGCTGCTTTTAGCTTGTGATTACTACCAAAATTCTGCTTAAAGCGTTAACAAAGTAGCACTAAAAACCTTTTTCTGTACAACGGTATTTTAGAAAACCGTTTAAAAACGTATTCTTTGAGAGTACTTCTACACTGTTGTAGAATTTGAAGTGTTATGAGTTATGACTAAGAAAGCACTGTAAAAGTTAAATAATAAATAAGTTCTATAGTACAGCTGAAATAGACTTGTGTGTGTTCGAGATTAAAATCACTACCACATTGTTCATAAACGTAATAAAAATTGGAAAACAAATCTGAATGGAACAAACGAAAAAGATCAGGTCAATCAAGAGGAGTAACTATTTATATGCGTGTAACTATTTAGATAGTGAAGAACAAAAAGATCAAGACACAATTCCAAATCAGACAAACTTGCCAAGCAGAAGTCAAGTGTTACATTCGTCAAAAACTGTGGGTTCCGTACTATTTATTAGTGACTATTATGATAACAGTGTTCAAGTTAGCAGCTATACAGATGCAGTTCAGGCACATCCTAATTCTGATATTTCCAGTTTTTCTTGTAGCAGTGAAAGTAGTCTAGATGATGTATTTACAAAAAACATCTTGTTCGTGAGCGTTTAATGAAGTGGGCTCTAGTAAGAAATATTACTCAAATAGCATTAAATGATTTAGTTGCAGTTGTAAATGGGTAAACAATTTTGGGTACCGCCAAAAAAGTAAACATAAAAAATATTGAACCAGGTACAGGCAAACCGATATATTGGTGAGTCCCGAGGACATAAAATTAAAATTAGTGTGTAAAGAGCCCAAAGACTACAAAGGTACTATATTTTATACCCCTTCTGCATACAGTGTAAATGAGAAATAAAAAGTAAATTTGAAATGTTTTTTTTATTAGTACTTAACTTCTAAACTTACATTACAGACAAGTCAGATAGTTGAGACTTTGCATATTAAAGACAATCACAGAATCTCAGTTCTAGGTAACAAATGTCTACAAAGAAACTATAATTAAACTTTAAAATAAAAAGAGTAGTATTAATGAAAATTATAACTACATGATTATCTATTATTCTTACTTTACTTTATCTAAGCTACATAATAATGGTCTTCAAAAAAACAATAGTATTAAAATGGTTCCTTTTTTTGTGAACTCTAATATTTACTGACAAATCGAGATAAACACAGCCACGCCATATTGTTTTAGGTTACAAACAATATAATTTAAAAAGGAACGATTATTTAACGTTACTCCTTGATTACTGTTTCTATATCATAATCATAACATTTTGATTAACATAGAGACTCCTCCTCTTCGTTTTCTTTTATCACTGCGATTTTTATATCCTCTGAGTTTCCATGGATTTTTGCTTTATCATTTGTATCTAATTGGTTAACATTTGCTTTATGATTTTCCTTTTCAGGGTAATTGCTTGATGTATGTATTTGTCTCTACAACTGCAGCTTTTTTTATTCTCAATCGCTTTGTTAAAACTCTTACATTGTTTTAAATCGAAGTTTTATCCCAGGAATGTATTAACTCAAAGTAAAACTTCAGTACATTTTTGTAACCCTTCAGTCCAATCTTCGTTACGTCGCTATTTGTACGTGTGTCAGGTCTCGAATTTTCGTCCTTAGCAAATTTAACGTCGTGACCTCGCTTTTTTGGCCATCTTAACTCGCCTTCAAATTCCCACTGATTTAGTACTATGCAGAACTGTTTTTGCCCTTTTTCTAGAGTTTCAATTACCTGTAAATAAAAGGATAGTTCTTAATTACAAGTTTATAACATATATAAAAATTAATACAGCAGACAATGTAATTATAACGTACGTGTATATTGTAAGCGAACTACAAAAAGCGTGTACGCACGGTAAAAGCCACGTATTAACTAACTAAAAGCAGGCGCGCACTGGAGACGTTTCTAGTAAACTGTTTTTGAGACATTATATGCCTTTCGTTCGCACTTCGGTAGACTTGTCAACTGTCTGTAGTGCGCGCCTGCTTTTATGTCGCCGCCGCGCTGTTTTGCTTGCACACTGTCGGTTACAAAAAACAAAACCGAAGTAGATTTGTGTCTGTTCGTATCCTTGAACGTTGCATCCATTGAATATAATATTGTATATAAGAACGAGGTTAATATCTCAACTATAATATAGGTAAATATCTTAAATATAATGAGGTTATCAAATGATAATTGTTGTAATTTGATTTAGTCAAATAAAATAACGCACCTATTTTAAGTACAACTCTTGACAGATGCTAACTTTCTCTTTTTTTGCGTTTCGTATTATCTGTCGTATTTATCGTTGTAACTTATGTAGGTAAACGCTTAAAGGTAATTATATTTACGTCAATGAGAAACGAAATACAAACGCCGCGCAATATGAATACACGCCAGCTTTATCAAAATATCATTGGTTTCATAACATCTCACTCACTCTGCGCTGATCATGGAGATTTTAGTGTGCACCCGCGCGATCCCAAACATACTATCGTAGATGTAGTTGTTAAATGATAAATCTAACATTTTTCTTTATTCGAAGCTTATTTTTATGTTTTTTATGAAACTTTATCAGCTTTTTAATAAAAAATAAAGTAAGACAGGGTTTTCCTATTTTTATGCGTATCTCTAAAGATCGAGTTGGTATGATGTTAAAAAAAACTATTATACAGCTTTAATCATAAAAATATTAAATTTAAACTCTATTTACAAGCTAATAGCTCATTAAAACACTTCATAAATCACATTGAACAGCTATTTAAGTTATAATACTATTCAAATATCGTTCAAGCTGTTTAATTAGTTGCGTCCATTTTAAATATTTGATATATCACGATTTAATGATATTCGTGATAATATAATGGAGCAGATATAAAACAACGTTATTACTTAGATTTGTAGATAAAGTTTCTCTTCACATGTAATATTTAAACATCAGTTTTGTTTGAAACCTCATAAATAATAACCTCAAAAGGTACTTACCGTATTTCAAATAAATTATCCTTCTTCTCTGATTATTGTTATTTTGCAGGCGCGTAAAAAATTTAAATGAAACATATACTTTATTCACAATAAATATTAAATTGCACTTCACTTCTCTATGTTACAACATTAATCAACTTATAATTCGAACATTTATTAAAATCCGTTTAGTTCATAAATTTAATCGCCATTACCATAATAAATCGATGTACAGTTTTTGTTTTTATTCTCCATAAATTATATTCAAAAACTATTTAGAAACATTTATCGTTACAACTTATTTTATAGATAATATTTGTAAAGTTAAAGTTTCCTTGTATACCTTACAACAGCTCTGTAAAGAATTAAAGTTTTCATATACACCTTACTACAGGCTTTATAAAACTTTTTAATTGCTTGTACAGCCACTGTACAGCTTTAATAACGGTAAAAGCTGTTTAATTTGGGGCCCTTTTTGGTGTTACAATGTCTATATAAACCCCTCTATAGCCTTTATACAGGCTGATATAAATGCTTGAAGTATAAACAGGAACTTTAATGTACCTTGTATACAGCTTACGTGCTGCTTGGGTTTGTAATGACTACATGGCAAAAAGACTAATTCCGGATAATGACTTTTGGTGTGTTCCGTCTATGCGTTGTTGGTTATGCAGGTTATGCCATAGGTTCTTTTTTGTTGTTTCCTAATATAACCGTAAAGCGCGCCTTAAAAAATATCGCTGTGTTTTGTTTTAACTGCTAGTATTTCAATTAATTACTCAGGTCTTCACCTGCGCTGGTGGAATTCTATTTGCATTGCTGTCTGGACAACCCATGATGATAACTGGCGCTACAGGACCTTTGCTGCTCCTGGATGATGCTTTGTCTGGCTTTTGCCGCTCCAATGGGTTTGACTTCCTCGCAGCCAGAATGTACTGTGGCGTGTGGATGATAGTCATTGCCATTTGTGTGGCTTCGGTAGAAGGAAGCGTCGCCGTAAAGAAAATCACAAGGTTATCTTTTTTTTATTGCTCTCTCAAATCAATATAAGTCGAGTGAGATCCGGCACGATAGAATAGCACAAACACATACCACTTAAAGTATCTTAAAATACGACTAATGAAACTGGAGCTGATCACCGTACCACTCATTTAGACGCCAAAATAGGCATTGGAGATTGCAGTGAAATATGGTCTTTCACTGCAATCTCCAACGCGCCAGCCAAACGAAGAGATTATGGCAAAATCACTCCAATTTATAAGGAGACTTGTCCACCTATGGAGGTGTTTCAATTATTATTTATAAAGTAACATAATATCTCGATGGTACGAATTTGTTTCTTACGTTAGAAATAAGGATTGCTGACATAATAATGACATTTTTTTCATTTAAAAAATCACTGATATGGAACAACAGTGCTAGTAAATCAACTCGTAACCCTACTTTGATTTGATTCATAAAAACGATCAGCTTTATGTTTTCCACAAATACAAAATAATACCATAATACAATAAATTACAGGTTCACGGAAGACATCTTCGCGTTCCTCATCTCATTGATTTTCATCAGTGAGCCGGTGACGAGCATTATATCTGTGTACCGTGCTCACCCACTCGGCGTCGACTATTGCGCCGTCAACAAATCTGTTCCCGTCCCCCCTCCCATCATGAATGGTACTGCTGGTGAGTAAAATATTCAAATTATTTTCTAATTAACTGTTTTAGAATAGATGATGGTAAATATATTAGAGAGCTTAAAATTCTCAAGTCCTTGAATATTTCCGCCATACAGCAAAATCAAATCTCATTCTAAGAATAGCATTGTGGATTCGGTGAATATTTTTTGTAATTGAACTATGAACAAAAGGGAGTTTGGCCGTCAAAGAAGACTGATATACAAAACACTGGGCATCTGGTTACCACTATAAAGCGCATTTGTGACGGGTACGCTGAATTTGTCTTCAATTATCTTGGATTTTTAAACTTCCCGCCTCAACGCTCTTTAATCTACTAATGTTGATATTCTCCATCAATATTGTTATCCTCCAGATAACTCGTCGATAGTAACCCCAACGCCCGCAGTGATAATGCCACCACAGCCAAATACAGCTCTATTTTGCATGATGTTGACGCTTACAACCTTCATCATCGCATACTATCTACGCATCTTCCGAAATGGGAAATTCTTGGGACGCAGCGTAAGTATTACAGAAGCATACAATTAGATTATGCTCGATAGTATTGTATGTAAATATCATGTTCATTTTAAAGTGCTCTAAAAATATAAACTAAAAAATGCCATAATACACTATACATAAGGTACTATGAAATGAATTGATTTCAATATTATTTTTTATAATCATGTAATATCTATGTTTTGTTATACAAATTTACTACTTGGATGATTAATAAATCTGAGCGAGATGATACGTGCTTAAGCGAAGTCTATGGTAGTTTATAGATCGAGACTTTTTTCTTATTTTTTCTTAATGGGCACAATTAATAGACAGATGCAAACACAAATGTACATAGTCCGTAAAACCCTAACACACAATCGCATAAACATTTTCTGTATTTTAAACGCTTTCCCATGTTTTAAATCTTCTATTAATGACCTTTTTTATTATTATTAATATTAAACGCTTTACCTTTAAAGTTGCTATTTCTTTTTTTTTCACATGCATTTCGAGGAAGGCTTAACCTCCGTGTCCATCTCTTGTGACTATAAAAATATAAGTTAATTTACTTATGAAATTCCATTAAATTAAATACGTGTAGGTATAGAGTTCTTTACGGTCAATACAATATTTTCACAGTAATATGAAAAAGTGAGAAACGCCCATCGAAGACAACTCAGAATGTCTTATTGATGTAAAGCAATTAAATAACTGAATAAGTCTTCTTTATGCTTTCACGATATGAATGTACAAATATGAATATCAAAGCGCATATATAAATATCAGCGAACGTAAGCGAAACATATTATTATACAAGTTGTTTATTTTGCAGTATGATCTATTTCGATCATTTCTTTTTTATTACCAATTTGTATTAGACTTCTTTTTTTTATTGTAAATTGGTAAGCGCTTGACCGCTATCTCGCCTGATGGTAACGATGATGGGGCTAGGATGTGACGCGCATGCCTAGAATCTTCTAGGCATGCGCTATCTAGTAATAGGTATCTACCTATTCAATCGCGGTTTTTAAACTAAATTTCTATTTTTTAGTTAAGCCCGTCAAATCCCAGAATTTCAAACTCAATTGTGAATAAATACTGAAATAATGAACAAGTTTGTTAATGACTTTTGACGCAGGCTCGCAGAGCGCTCGGAGACTTTGGCGTGCCTATTGCAATCGTCCTGATGGTGGGAGTTTCTTGCTTCGTCCCTGTCTGGACCGAGACTTTGAGAGTGCCTCAGGGTCTCAGTCCAACTGCCGCGCGATCCTGGCTGGTTCCGGCTAACCCCGGCCTAGAAACCATACCATTCTGGGCTGCTCTTTGCATGGCCCTCCCTGCCTTCATGGTCTACATCATCGTTTTCATGGAAACGCACATTGCTGAGTAAGAATTATTGCAAAAAACGTTTTGTATTGTACTTAGATACTATGTCGTATGACAATGCTTTTCATTATCTTGTATACCACATAAAGCAAATTAGTAGAGAAGATTAACATAGACAATGCTTGGATTTGAAATAAACTCCGAACTGCTTTCAATTTCTTACTGTAATTCAGAATTCATTCGAATGTTTTCTATGTTTGTTTGCATTTTAACACAGTCTGTGACATTATTTCTACAACATGAGTAGTCATTACTATTTTTTGCAAAGCGAGTTAATATTTAATTTTTATGCATTTATTTATCTGCAGCTAAGCGTTTATTTAAAAAGCTATATTTACCTTTCTTGCAAGTGCGTGCGACTGCGAAAACTTTGTTCTTGTAGTGTCACCATTATATTTGACACTTTACACCATGGTGTTAACACCAGTATTACGATCAAGCAAAGTCCTGGAGTTTAAGAATTAAATCTATGATTTTACTTCATCAGGTTGATAGTAGACAAACCAGAACGTAAACTGAAAAAAGGCAGCGGTTTCCACATGGACATCGTGATCATGTCTGTGATAAACGCCGTCTGCGGGTTATTCGGGGCGCCGTGGCAGTGCGTGGCGACGGTTCGATCAGTCAGTCATGTGTCTGCCTTAACTGTCATGTCCACGACTCATGCTCCTGGTGACAAACCCCATATCGTGGAAGTCAAAGGTGAGGTATTGTAAAGAATAAAAAAAAATAGGGATTTTTGTTTGGCAGTAGCCACAAGGCCTCTTAGTAAAAAACGCTGTTATACTTATGTAACACCTTTGTTGGTTGAATAATAGTATAAATTTTTTACGGAATATTTCACTCAGAAAATACTACTATTGGTAGTCACAATCAGTAGGAGTTTGGCCAAAACTTTGAATGTTAATCCAAATGATAATATATGATAATATATATAACAACTGTCTGCCTGCAAATGAAAGATTTTTTTTTCAGAGCAACGCCTTACGGGTCTTCTAGTAGCCATACTGGTGGGCGTATCCGTGCTAGCGGCGAGCTGGCTACGATTGGTGCCGATGGCAGTGTTGTTCGGCGTGTTCCTATATATGGGTATCTCCGCTCTGGGAGGCATTCAGTTCTGGGACAGAGTCATACTGCTTTTCAAGCCTGTCAAACATCATCCTCAAATACCTTACGTAAGAAGGGTAAGTCAAAAACACATAACTTCTTCTACTAAATACGAACAAATGCAGACGGCTGACTCTAGTAACTCCTCTCCCATTTTTAGACAATGCCTCAGAGTTTAATCATTGCAGACTACCTGTTGACTGCTCCAAACGTCTCAGTCGGTGGCGAGACAATCTACCTAAATATCCCCATTTGCTGTAACCGATATTTACAACTGATAATAAATCCCATATTCAAATTATATGAATTGAATATGTATAGTAAAAAATATTTTTAAAACAAAAGCTGTTGAGTAGCTTCAATCAATTAAGTCATTGAATTAAATAAAAGTTATTTATATATATTTGTGACATAACTTTAAACATTCATTGATGAGTTGGTTGGTTAATTGTAAGTCAAATCTATTATAGATCACATTTTTTTAAGTACATGGTCTGGTCACATGGTCTTTATCTAGTACTTATTTAATATTAAAAGCCGACCAGATATGGTGTAAATGAGATTTATTATACGTTCCTCAGGTACCAACACTGAAGATGCACCTGTTCACCTTAATCCAGCTGGCCGGCATCTGCTTGCTGTACGCCGTGAAATCGTCGCGGTTCTCGTTGGCCTTTCCATTCTTCTTAGTGATGATGGTGCCGCTGCGTATGTCTTTCGTGTACCTGTTCACGCCTCTGCAACTCAGAGCGGTAAGTTTAAAGTGGTTTTTGAAAGAAAAAGAAATGAAGAATATTTTTTCTCTACACTTCGTCTCCCCCTTCCTTTAGAGAAAAATCGAGACGAATGTTTATGCAACTATCCTAAATGATTGCTGAAACACTTATTTGATACAATAAAAAAGTAGAAATGATACAATTTACTAATTTCACATTAATACGCTTCAGCGAGATTAAAAAGTAATATTATCGCACAAGCGAGCGCGAAACCATAAATGACTCTTATTACAATGCCTTTAAATATTGAAATAAACATATTTGTGTTTTATGGCATTATTGTAATAAGAGCCGCTATATGAACAAGTAATTATGTGGAAAAGAAAATTATTTATTTATTAATGCGCCGGATTTACAAACATATTCATCAGTATAAACAAAACCACGTAAACGAAATAGGTTGTCCTAGGTATAATTCGGTGAGCGGCTCAAAGCGGTGAAAAGTTCTTGATGGACATCCTGAAGAGTTGCCAATTTTTATCTGTTCGCAAAAATAAATCTCATTTGACATACTATTCATTTTGACGGCAACGTCAAGGGCGAGAGAAGCTTAAAAATAACAATAAATATCGATCATACGTGCTATACTAAAAGAAATTAAAGTAGTACCTACTTACGGTTTACTAAATTCGTACGATTACTTTCCCAAAGGATATCTAGTAATCGCAATGAAAAGATGCTTATAGTTTATAAATGATCGCGAAGCTCAACTCGAACCAGCCTCAGCTGTAGAAAGGCAGTACTATCGAAACACTAGTGAGCAAACGGTGTAAAGATATCAAAGTCAATAATAAAGATGTTGCTGCAATTAAGGCAAAATTAATAGTTACAGTAAAGATAGTGAAGGTCAAAGTCTATATGATAGGTAAGGATAAGTTGGTATTTATGCGAAGACATGGACCGATATAATACCTAACCAAAAACTTTCAATAATTTATGTTACAATACATTTATTAATTATTGGCATATTCTTTTACAGTTGGACGGTGCGCAGAAAGATATAGACCAAGATGACGAACCGGATTTCTATGAAGAAGCTCCACTTCCGTAAATAAGCATAACAACGCAAGTGTAAAGTCTATTATCTATAAAGTGACATGGTCAAAATAACTATACTTACCAATTGTATAAGTTTGCCAGAAATTTGGCATAATACGAATCCACGAATATTCGCTATTGCGACGTTAATATTATGTGCGCCTGCCCGGGCCGTTTGTCGGTTTACATTCGCAACAACTCAAAAATTATTTAATTATGCTTCCCATCAACTGCGATGGGCGTACACACTTGTTTAGGGCAGCGCGTAGTGATAAAGGTGACGCAACTTATTTGAATAAGGATTTGAAAACTAAGCTATTTAAGCGAAAAAAGCCATGAAATTAAAACGAGAAATTAATTACACGTCTACTGTACTACACACAGGATGTTAGTACACTGGTGAATTACGGCCAGTAATTTATCAAAACTAACAATGGGTGAAATGATGGTAAAGTGTAACTTTTAAAGTCTTAAAATTACATAATTTCTTCAATAATAATATCAAGTATCTATTTATATGAAGTTAAAATATTGTTTAACTGATAATGTAGTTATAATGTGATATAGTGAGCTGTTTAACAGTGAACAAAGTACGTACTTAAATATTCTTTAACTCAATAAGTAGACAGAAAATACCTATAAGTAGGTACTTAATCTAATATACATTTATAATCAAATAGGTATCATTGAAAGTTATTAGCTGGCAGCTAGGAATTATTCTTTTAGTTTCGAGGAGCTTAAAAGTTCAAATACTGCTATATAAACTTTTACTCGATATTGATTAACATTATCAACTATTTAAATTTCAAACCGGCTATCTGTGCTTAGTCACGTAGTATCTACGCGCTCGCAATTTGAAGTCTTAGAGATATTTAACTGGCAAGGCGGTGCGAACTGCTTATTAACTAGTTAAATAGATTTTCAAATGAAATAACAGTTATTTATTAGTTACTAAAATTACATAATTGTACTCAATTCAAGTTTTTTTTTTAATTATAAATAGTTATTAACGTCAGTTTTCAGTTCACATTGTTAACTCAGTAAATCATAACACTACCACTTCGACTAGTATAGTAAAGAGTAGTTTCGAAACTAAGTTATAAGTATTTATATTCTTGCTCTAGTGAAAACTTGAAGGTACTTCTCTATAGTTTACTATATTATGAAATCAATCAATCAATCAAGTTTTTCATTAGTTGACTGGTCTGGCCACAAGGCGCTAGCAATTTTCGTAGTACCAGAAAGTCTAGTCAATATCACCTTAAAGTTACTCTCAGCAAGTATATTAATTAGCATAGTTTATCAACGCCCTATCTGCCAATTAGTAGCTTGCCAATGGAACCGCATCGTTAAGGGTTTATAATTAGATGTAAAATGACTACACTTTATACTTAATTACATCAGGGTCCATAGTTTCGGATGTAACACCATGATTATATGCACTATAATTTCAAATTAAACTAAATTAAATTTATTTAATACCTACATATTAGGTAGGTACCTACTTACTTATGTAAAGTGTGATAGGAAAGATAATAATTATGATCAAAAAGTGTTTGTGTAATTTGTGATGAAAGACTTAAATGCTTAGGTACTATTACAGATGTGTGGTATAGACGATATATTATATATTTTTTATGATATATAACTTACACAAATATTAAATATTTTCAAATGCTTATAAATCGTATGTATTTTGTTAGCAATAGCGAACTGGGTCGATGCATTCGCTAAGCATAAAGCTTCGCTTGCACCACATATTGGAGCGGAGCGTAATACAAAAAAATAATAAAAAAACCAATAATGTTTGGTAAATTTTGAAATTCCATAAGAATGAGAACTTTCAAAAAGCGCGCGCTTTTGTTTCAATGGAAATCCCATACAGACAATGTTTTTTGGTCATACCTTTTTTATTTATGCGAATTTCAGAATTCGAGTTACGGTCTAGTCCTATACCTATTGATTCGATTCCACTCAAAAATTATTAACATCTGTTAAGAATTCTGGAAGTTTTGGCGTAACAGACATTGCGTCATTGAAGCTGATTCATGGGAGCTCCACTCCAATAAGTAATCATAAAAGAGCTAATCATTAAAAAATCTTATCATTTGGTAACAGGGGTACATTATACAACAATAAAAAATTAAATCCTCAATTTAATAAACTTCACAACAATTATATATACAATGTGTATGTTTTTATATAAAGTCATAAAAAATGTAAACTACAATATTTTATATATATTTTGCCTTGTCCTCGACATAATGGATTAAGTCTTATTTATTATCTATTTACAAATTTTAAAATTAAAAGAAAAGTAGCTGTAAAGTTGTATTGAGGTTTAAAATTTTTTATTACTTTTAAAGGGCACTTATACGAGGTGAGATATTAACATGATAAATTAAAATAATATGTAATATTGTAAAATGTTGAGAGAGAAATGTATATTGATATGTGAAAAATAAGGTGAAACCTGGAATACATTTATTAAGGTTGCATACATATTAAAAATATTTTATTAGTAATTCCAAAAAAAATACTTATTAGATAACCATCTAATTAAGATGTTGATTATTGAAAACATAAAAGCTCACCTTCAAAAGGCTTGGTATTTGGAAATTGGCATTATTGTTATATACTCTTAATTTTTCTTTGAAATTTATAGTCCAGCCAAAGTGGAGTGCCAAAGAGCTATAGGAACGTAGAACGTTGCTATAGGAACAAGTTTCCTACTTGTTGTGATTGAAAAGGCGAGTTAAAAGGTTAAAGTCAAATATTAAGTATTTTAACAATATTCTCCTTACTTATAATATTTTTTTAAAGTATAGTTAGAAAATAAAGTTATTGCCAAAACTGCAAGCAAGGGGCGATCGACGCACAAAGTTGGCGCCTGCCGTTAGCGTAAAAGTGAAAGTTCACATTATGGGCAGCTGCCCATAGAAATGCATGCAAATTGAGGCGTAAGGATAATGTTCTAAATTAAATTGCATAACTCTTCATGTTATGCATCGGTAGTACTTTGAAAAAGTCCGTATGTAATGTAGATATTCACTTTCTAAGTCTATGTTCAAGGGTAACCTGAT
Source organism: Calamotropha paludella (assembly GCA_927399485.1). Lineage (NCBI taxonomy): Eukaryota > Metazoa > Arthropoda > Insecta > Lepidoptera > Crambidae > Calamotropha > Calamotropha paludella. The sequence continues at coordinate 20,935,553 of OV656803.1, read as the reverse complement.
TCTTTTTATCTTTCCAAATAACGTCCTTATGTGCAACTGTAACACAGGTCAGTTTTAAGAACACCTAAACTATTTGTAAGTAGCTAAAACCAGAGTTACCACATATTTCCTTTTTATTTTATATTTGTGTTATGTAAAAGTTTTATTTAATTTTCCCCGCTTTATAGTTATTGAATTTGTATACAAGTATATGTAAAATAAAATTCCTTTTATCTGGTAATCCCGGCAAAAATAACAATCTATTGCCTTGGTTAGCTTAATAGAATTATCTATAAGTATATCAAGAGTGGAATAGTCATTGTTTTAAATGTTATTCCTCTGAACTGTTGACACAATATAGAACTAGGTATAAGTACGACTCTATCTAGGCGCCACTGTTGTATGAAACTGCATTATTTTGTCATAGACTTTGTGCCATAGTGAAAATTGTTCGCATTCATCAGTAACAACGTCGGCATATAGCTTAACATACAGTTTGAATTACACCACATAAAGTTGCTTAAATTTTACATACGTAATACCTACATACATTTCTATTATTTTGAAATATAAGAAAGTTCACTTAATTTTAATACTAAACTTGACTGCTAATGCACACAACAGCACATCTAGATATGACAAACTGTCAAAGTTTCTCAATAAACGAACTTTATGGATTAGTAATGTTAAGATTGAAAATTGGTTGGACAAATTTGACATTTTTGAACCTATACCCTAAACCTACTAAAAGCCTATTGAGATCCTGTCGACTGTACTTTTGATTGTTATAATCAAGTTACTAACTACAAATGTTAGTTATTATTATTTTATTTGTTTTAATTTACTAAATTAAAAACTTCATAAAAACAAGATTAGGGTTCCTTATAATAAAAATTTGAATTTTATTTTATATTTTTACCATTATTTCCATATACCTAAATATTTGGAGAACATATATTTTTTTAATTGGTTATATTCTATAAACTACAATAATAATGAATGGGATAATCTAATGTATTATTTTTCTAAACATAATAGGTACTAAATAACCTAAAATGGTTATTTAATTTATAGAGTAGTTACATTTAAAAAATATAATATTGTAAATTGTAGTGCTACAATATAGGTCCTATAGTATAGTAGAAAATATTAGATTAAGAACATACTAAGACATGGATCATAACCCCATTTAAAGTAGAGCGTGTATTTTTGCTTAAAATTGAAAATTATTAGTTATGTAGAACATTATTTAAAATAAATGTATTAAATGAACATGTTTTCAGATATGTTACTTATTTATCAGTATGTACAGTTGGATTCATCAATTTAATAACACAATAAAACGTCGACAACAAAATTCCTTTCTGCTAAGATACATCAACTCTCAATAGTCTTCTGAATGATTTAAATTGTTATATGTACCCAAGAAAATTGGTACGTAATGGTTAGGTGAGGTTCAACTAAAACTGACTTCCAAGAAAGTATCTAAACAAATCTCTAAAAAAACTTAATGTAGATGCAAGTACAGTCACTGTCACATTAGGTGGCTGACAAGACGTTCGTAAAGTTAGAAACGTACAAAGTGTAGGAACATATTGGAACAACCATTTTATTAAAATCTTTATGTTTACTTACTATGTTGATTTGCTTGAAATATAGAACTTTGTCATCAATTTATAAACTCTAGCTGTTCTGATATTTTGATCACTTTATTTGTGCCTCATTATTTGAAAACCTTGGCTCTTACCTACTCAGGTATTCGGTGCTTATTGTATATTAAACACTTTTTTAATCATTTTATTAACCCCTCGAGATTTGCCTATGTTACGATTAGCTCTATGTCCGTAGCATTGGCGACATTTGTATTCGATTCCCTCGTAAAGTGGACTTGTCAACTTAACAGAAATAGTATCTGCTAGTATCCAATTATACCTACCAATGGCTACATAACAGTAGGGATATAAGGAACACGGGGGTCAAGGCCGCCTTCAAGATGCTTAAAAAGGCAAAAGATTATGTATTTCACATGAATGCACTCTAAATCTACTTCTTACAAGTTTCCATAGAAATAACGGTTACATCCAGAAACTTTATTTCAATGACATAACAAACAAATGGTCGATATTCTTAATTTCAGAACTCTTGTTTACCAGTGGTCCTTTACTCAGCTTGAGAAAATACTCAATGGAAGTAATAAGAAAATATCTTTTATCATATTTCAAATTTAAATCCCTCACATGATTCGTATCACCTAAAACACTATAAACAATATTTCCTACTCATGACCTAAAGGGTTTCTAATAATGCCCTGGGACTCAAACTACAAAACTCGCCCTCCTGCCACATGAAAATCCGTTCAGAGAAGCGACTGGCTCCACTCAAAACTGGTGTCTACCACCCAATTTGCTCCATTCTCTCTAAAGTAGTTTCATTTATAGGAAAAAGCTGAGCCTTCATAAAGCAGACTTTTAAAGTCACGATGAAGAAAATCTGTAAAAAAGACATTATAACGTGTTGAAATTTCGTGCTCTGATTGATTACACCTGTGGTAGTGAAATTTCGTTTATTTTCAGAATATTCTAATGTATTTTTTTAACATGTAATTTTGCCTAATAAATAAGCACACCATATAAAATATGTTCGTTTGCTACAGTCTTGTCACAAGTATATGTTTGGTAAGACCATCACCCATTTAAGTATTATTTATAATAGTTCAATTAAATATTTTCGGCCAAGAATTGAGATTGTTCGGCCATAGTTTTATTTTCTCAATTTTAAGTATAATGCTATTTAACCAAAGTAACTTCAATCCATGTGTTGTTATATAAAATATTTCGGTTGTGCAAATTAAGTACAAATAAGTACTGTATTTGTTATTATTTTAATATCACGTACTAATGCGCTTAACTTAGTTTTAATTATGTAATATAAATTCCAAGCTAGATCAACGATCTACTATATATTTTAGTGTGTAAGCTGAAAATGGAGAAACTTACTTCATTATATTTCAAAACTTAATTATTTAAATTTCATCACTTCAGAGTAAGCGATAACAATATTTTGATGGTTGGTGTTCTCTGGTGGAGGGAAATATATATTGTCAGATTTGTCGATTAAGTGTCCTTTAATAATGCTTTAAGATACGAAGACCTTTAAACTAGATTTTATAAGCATTACTAAAAGACCTAAGAAGGCTTAGAAAGTTGTGACGTAATTTAAATATTTAAAAGAAGCTATAAAACTTGCTTTATCTTGATTACTGTGTCCTGTATTATGAAATTAAATTATTGCGTAGTAATATGTAGTGTTTTTATTTTGCGTTATTTGCTCAGCAGTCGGAGGCATACTTTAAGCTTTCCTATATTACAATAAGTATGATAGATAAGTCACGTCAAAATCCCGATAATTAACACTTTCGATCCCCATGATAAAATAGAAACACACTTGGATTACAAAGTTTCTATAGTTTGTAATCTTGGACCCAATACGGACGCAAGCTTAAGATTCGACCGTTTGGTGCTACGGTAGCGATCCTACCTTTCGCACCGGCGCGACAGTCCTGGGTTCGAGTCCCGGAAGGGGCAGTTGTTTGTATGGTGAATACGAGCATTTGTACCTGAGTCATGGGTATATATTTCTATGAATATTTCTTATTTATGCATCATAATGTCTATCCGTTACCCTAGTATCCATAAGACAAGCCTTATAGTGCTTACCTCGGGCTAAGCTAATTGGTGTGAATTGAAAGAGATATTATTATTGATGATTAAACGAATTTACCTGTAAGTGAAGTTCTATCATAATTATACAATGGCTTCATCCGGAGAAATTAGTACAGACGCAAAACACTTGTAGTACCACGGTTCTCCGGATGAAGCCGTTGTATAATTATTATAGAACTTCACTTACAAAAGACAGAGATCGTTATTTATTATTTACTAGCGACCCGCCCCGGCTTCGCACGGATGCAATGCTCTACTATATTATGTATGTATTATACATATAAACCTTCCTCTTGAATTACTCTATCTATTAAAAAAACCGCATCTTTATCCGTTGCGTTGTTTTAAAGATTTAAGCATACATAGGGATATAGGGACAGAGAAAGCGACTTTGTTTTATACTATGTAGTGATATCACTGAATCGAGAGCTACTATTCTACCTTACCAAATAATGCCATTTCTTTATGAAAAATTGTACGTGCATTAATTCAGTCGTACATAACGAATTTTTCATAAAGCCGCTTTTTAAAGATGTTTGGACGAGTTGCCACAATGTCAACGACTCGTTATTAGAGTGTACCTGGCTAAATAGGGGTGAGACTTTACCAGCATTTGTTCGGCAGCGAGAAGTAGAAACAACTGACAAGGGGCACGGTCATGAGTTCTGGTGCGTACTCTGTAATATATTTTAATTTATAATAGGCATAAAGTCATACTTATTGTGGCATAACTCATACAACATTGTCACTCTTAGCTGTGAGCGTCTATGCTTTAGATTAAGAATTTGGTACCTAACAAGTAACTGTTCATATGATAAGTACCCATGTGAGCATTTATCGTGCATACGACGTAGAAACCTTCCCTGGACCTTTTCAAGTGCCTCACTATATTTGTTATAAAAGGGATTCCAAATGGGCACGGCATACTCAAGCTGCGATCGTATCAATGATTTATATAGATAGACACATAAATAAAATAAATAAATAATAAATATTTCCTACATTCACACCAATTAACCTAGCCCAAAGTAAGCACTTTTAAGGCTTGTGTTATGGATACTAGGGTAACGGATAGACATACATATATCATACATAAATAAGTTATATTCATAGAAATATATACAAACATCCATGACTCAGGTACAAATGCTCGTATTCACCATACAAACATCTGCCCCTTCCGGGATTCGAACCCAGGACCGTTGGTGTGAAAAACAGGATCGCTACCGCTGCACCAAACGGTCGTCAAAAAAAAACAAAAAAAGAAGGTGTGTGGAAGGCTTGCAAGTTTTTCGCTGATGCGCATTACTTAGCCATACAAAATAGCATTATTTATAATATTATATAGGTATGTCTAGATGCAGCTTACAATCTAACGAAACACCTTTGTCTTGCACTGATTCCAGTTGTATGTTGGATAAAATGTAATTATAGTAATTATTGTCTTTTTTTGTATAAGTTATAGTTTTACATTTATTTATACTTGAGTTTAATTTATTTTTGGTGCAGTTAACAGATAAACCATCAAGGTCCGATTGGAATTGTAAATGATCATTGGCATCAATTCTGTGATAAATTTTAAGATCATATGCGTATAAGACAAAATTACAGAGATAACAACTGTGGACGTCGTTAATAAATAGTATAAATAGTAATGGACCTAAGATTGAACCCTGTGAGACGCGAAAACTAACTGAAACATATTCAGATTCGTATCTGTTTATAACAAATTTCTGGGTGCGGTTAGTTATTTATGATTTAAACCACCTCCAGAGGTTTCCACGAATATCGTTGTATGCCAATTTATCAAGTAAGCCTTCCGAAAGTCAGTATAAACACTGTCTATTCATTGATTAGCATCAAAACTTTGGAAAATATAAGTCACATAAATCAAAAGATTGGTACAAGCGGATCTTCATTGACCAAAACTGTAGGGACACGAGATGTCTTCCCTTCCCACAAGTTTCGTATTACTTTATATCTAGTTTCTAGTTAGCAACACTATCAGTAGTCGCCGCGCACCTATCTTGTAAACCCGTGTCAAAGTAAAATAAATGTTTTTATTAAATTGAGTACGCCATCTTTCTCTACCACTAACCTGGTCAGCCCTGTACCGATCCCGGTATCTAACAAAAACCATTATGTTGATGATTATGTTATGAAGTGAAGATAGATGCTATTATAAATCAGTCTCTCAAAGAGTTTAGACAGAGCACACAAGATAGATACCGGTAACTATCAACTTTCTATCTATCACCTCCTTTAAAAACGGGAAAACTACGCGGAGCTTTCCAAATAGTTGGACATAAACCCTCCGTAAGACATTTGTAAAATATGTATTTTATAGGATGGCATATAGTGACTTTGCAGTGGATTTGCACAAGTCGCGGCGCACTGCCACAAACACTCCGCCACCGTCCTTACGCCCACAATCAGTACGGTTATGATCGCATCGAAACACGCGAATCGTCGTCGTTCGTCAATGAATTCGCTATCTTCTTTTCTAACGTCGTAATTATGTGACAAAATATTCATAAGGGTGTAAATGAAAATAGAACACCTGCTTTAATGGGTTATCATGTATCGCAAATGTAACAGATTTGTTGTATCAGTTTTTCAATTAACTAATAAATAACAGAGTTTTGAAAATAAGAAATAAAAAAGAACGGATCGCATCGCCTTAAATTTAAACGCGTGGGTCACCGCTCACAGACCGCGTTCATTGACCGCGTCACACGCGTAGGTATTTAATATTTTTATTTATCAAAGATGCCTAATTTTTTGAAAATAATTTAATAAATTCTCGCTCAGGTGAGTGAGAATGGACAGTGTGTACGAGTACCATCTTTAATCAGAGTTCCACAATGTACGGTCAATAGCACGTCACGGTGAATGAAAGCAACTCGATATTAGCGCTTACGCCTACGAAATAAAGCCGGTGCAAAGTCCAAAGTGCTTCCTGCTCTTTGCATGATATGCTGTTGACTGTACTAAAAAAAAAATTAAAACCTAGGTACCTTTTTAATGTGCCGTTGTTATCACCTCCATTAGAGATCAATATGATTTCCACTTCAATCACCAGACAGCACTAAATACACTTACACTTTAAATTAAATGTTCAAAGTTCCTTTCCTGTACGGACACACACAGTCTTGCACGTGCATAGTCCATGCAGCGCTCGTAATCTTCCACCAATAATGCTTGCACCTTTGTAAACTTAAATGGATGTCGCGGCTGTTCATCCATCTTTAGGATTTTGTGTACGGTGGCATTGTAGACTTCAAAAAGTCGACAGGCACTTCTTGCACTGTCCTCAGGATGTACATCAAAATGAGCGAGAATTGAATCCCTAACGTCCACGTCACCTATAGCACCGGAATCCACGTTGCGATTGGAAAAACTGCCACGATCTCTTAAACGCTGAACTACGTTCACAATATTCTACCATGGGAGGGCACATAGTTATTATTGCGGTGTCCGAAATAGTCCAGATACAAACGCAATGCTTCACCAGAGTTCCCAACGCCCATTCCATAAGCCAAAACCATATCCGTGTATTGGATATTACTGTACTGATTAAATTAGGCATAATTATCCGTAAATAAACACCACACTAATCACAAAATACCTAGGTAGTACTTATCCAGAAAAGTACACACGAAAAAACTAGCACATACGACACAATAAGCAAAACACGTCCGCGAATTGTGGTAGTATCCGTCAGTGTTACCAACTCTTGAAAATATTTAGCCTAAATTAAATTCAAATAACCCCTAAATTTGCCCTAATTACTTGGAAATCCCCCTAAAAATAAATTTTATGATATAATTTTGTTAATTTTTCATTTATAAAAATAAATTACATTTATTACGTCAAATATTATTTCATTTTCTTCTGGCGAATCAGATTTTATAAAGTCATACATGTTGACTTTGAATAAGCCTAATATTTTAGGAGATGGGTTGAATATTGTACAAGGTCATTCATCCACCATTTCGTTTGAAAATTCCAAGTACTGTACTTGGATTTTAAGTACACTAGATTTCACTAAGTCCGAGGTCGCTAGGTAAAAAATTAATTTGATTAGCTAGTTAAGGCTGTCCCAGGGCCTATACTTTAAATCTTTAATTTTCTCGATAATTAAAATATTAAAAAATATGAAGGTTCACAAAATCCATAAAAATAACCCTAAACATATAACACCCCCAAAAATCCTATCTCACTTATTTACACCCTAAATTTAGGGGTAAAACTTCTAAGTTGGCAACCCTGGTTTCTGTACACACACTAGCGTGAAATTTTAAACAAGGGTAGGGACTTTACCATCCTAAAGGTGTGCACACATTGGACAAATAATTAATTAAAAAAAAATTAATAACGTTTACTACAAACATTAACAATAAATGACTTGTTCCATCAATGTTATAATAATGCAATATTGTTATTTGTAGAATGTAATACATGTTTTTATATTATTTTCTGAGAAAATAAATTTCAAAACAAAAATTAAAAGTATGACCCTTAGGTACCATCAACTTACATCTGTTCTGCTATACTCTCGTATAGCAGAACATATTTTAGTAGTGGTTAATTTCAACAAAAAATCCAGATATTTTCAGAAAAAGGATCTTGTTATCATAAGGGTCCGTTTGTTTTTACTTTTGATGTACGGAATTCTAATAAAAAGTAAAAACTCTTTAATTTCAGGCTCACTTCAACGCGAATACCAGAAACGTTAAATAAATTGATTGAGTCGATTTATTAATAATAAGGACATACCTAGGCACCCAAGTAGCAAAATCAAAACTATGAATAGTAGTTACAAACAACGTCAAATGATATTATTTCTAATATCCGAATCCAAAAAAACACAAAAATACGTTAAAAACGCGCCTAGGTATCTAGGTATCTACTATCAACAAACTATTTTTCCGATAAAAAAAATAATGTATCCACAGCCTAATTTTAACGACCACTGCAAGCTCGCCTTTCGGCAAGATAAAAGGTACCTACGACCGCCTTACACGTGCCACTCATTTCGCGGGCTGAACTTAGGAATTAATTTCAAAAGTATGATGTTTTAATTGGGGTAGATTGTTTAAATGTTTTTGTTTATTGCGTTGCTACTGTTTTTGAATTTATTATGTTACGTTTAATGTATTGTAAAGATTTGTGATTTAGAGTATTTTCTGTTGTTATTAGAAACTTATCTAGGAAATCTACTTTTTAAAAACGATAAAGATGAAGATGTGAACATGCTGGTCGTTATGGTAAATTGAATACCATCACGTGTATGGACAAAACAGTCAATAAAATGGTCATAAGGATTTTAATGACATTTCAAAAGTATGTATTTAATAATATTCCAGTTAAGTTCGGCCCTGGATGGAGCTCGGTCCTGTGTAGAGTTGGGAAAAATTACTCGTAAAATGTGAATCAAATCACTAATTCAGACATTGGTATCAGAATCGACTATTTGATTCGTATGAATATTAGAGCTGTAGCAAATCGTATGTATTCGGTACTGAGTAACAGGTGGGCCATTTAGTACCGAGTAACGAAACGTTACACACAAATGCATTTCGTTACTCGCATTTTTCGTAGTATGGGTACCTACACTATTTCAGTTTACGCAACGTCCGTTGATGCGTGTATTTGTACGTTTGCTGATCGTATATTTTACGCATGCGCGCGCTTATTCAGTGAATTTATAAACGTACGTTACAAAGAACGATGTTTGTTTATTAAGTAAAGTATAATTTGGAAATTCGTCGTCCAAGTTTTTTACTGTTTATAAAATTGTATTGTGTAAGTAGACAAAGTTTGAGATTGTAACAGAAACAAGGTAAGGAAGTATTTTTTACAAATAAGAAATATGTATGTTTTTGTTTTTTATTATCGCGAATATCACGGTTTTTTGTTGTTATCTTAAAAGAGATGTGTCTAAATGAGTCTAATGATATTAAATTGTTTCTTCGATAACAGAAGCTGTTTATCAAAAGTCTGGTTCAAAATACAGAAAACTGAAAAAAAAATACCTGACAGCTTGGTATGTAACGTATAAGTATGTTTTCTATAAATCACGAATGTTGCGACGCCGCGACGTCATACTGCACTCGTACGCAATACGATTCGATTCGTTGCTCTAACTTACACATAACATAGCATGTTATAAGGTAACTGAAGTAACGATACGATAGTAATAATTGTTATAGTAACGAATACATACAGGTACACTTTTTTTTCCTTAATTTTACAGCTCTAATGAATATCATTGTTGTCAGATCGATTTCGATTTAAGATCAAAATGTGATTCTGACCTTAGTATCTTTCGGACTGACTAAAATTATTAACTCTGCGGACTTGATAAAATTTGAAGGAGTCGATTAGAGAGTCAAGAAATCGAAACATTTCAATTGTTCACTATGCATTTACCCGTCACTAGTTCTTTTAGGTCAGCGATTGTGTGAGTGACACACACACTGAACATCTTGAGGTAGGTAAGTATGGGGTCAAGCACCAGCTGATTTAAGGCGCAGTTTAATTCGGTTTGTCAATAACAAGGAATCGTTTTGGACGTTTATTTTCATAATTATACGAGCAATTAAAAAAATACCAATTACTGATTTATAAATATCATTGATTCTATAGGATTTTAATAATTTTATTTTAATTACTGCAACTTAATTATGAAACTTTGAACTGCAATAACTCCGAAACGGAGAGTGATATCGCGAAAATTCTTTTTGTGTTTGAACACTGAAAGCCCATGGTTTTCACCATTTTAACAGGTGTTCTATTTTCATTGACATTGATGTGCAATTTGGTGCGTAACCCTCGACAGTTCTGATTTTTATCAGAACAAACACTTGGAATCGCTTTAAGTTAATAGAATAACCCATAAAAGTTTAAACGGCAAGGTCAAAAATGAGATCGATTTTATCATGTCAACGAGCAAGCAAATATTCAATGACGTCTCTGTGATCACGCTGTTATGACAGGGAGCGATCACCGACTGGTAAGAGGCACATTGAATATCAACGTGAAGCTTGAAAGATCGCGACTGATAAAATCTACGCTCCGACCAATGCCGACCCAGATTCAGAACCCCGAGCGCTTTCAGCTCGAGCTCCAGAACCGCTTCGAGACCCTTGATAACAGCATAGATGTGGACGATCTGAACGACCTGGTGGTGGATGCTGTCCGTACGGTATGGTCAAAATACTTCAAAACCCACCGTCCCAAATTGAAGAAACTCTCCGCACATACACTCGAACTCATGGATAAGAGACATGAAATGAGACTGCAAGACTCAGCGGATGCCCTACGTCATAGACAGCTTAATAGACAGATCTCGAAGTCGCTGACGAGCGACCTTCGCCAATTTAATACCGAGCGTATTAAAGAGGCCATAGAGCGGAACAAAGGCTCCAAAGTGTTTGCTAGAGATCTGTCTATTGGGCAAAGTCAACTGACGAGGCTGAAAACTGAGGACGGCAGTATTCAACAAGTAAAACGATGATGAATATAGGATAAAGATAATTACTATTATAAATTTTAACTAATAAACCGACTTCAATACTGATTTTTTTACCTCTTTCGAAAGTTCAGGCGTGATGTAATGTTATATTTTTATATAACTTATCCTCATATCTAAATGAAATTTAAATGGAATCATTTTGGATAACTCCCTATATGCCCGAATATACATAAAAAATAAACATCCAATTTGATAATCTCCTACTTTTTTAAAATTAAGTTTAATTTACCACCCCATTTTACTCCTTTAGGGGTTGAATTTCGCAAAATCCCGTCTTAGTGAGCACCTAAGTTTCAAAAGGAACTCTCATGCAAAATATAAGACTTCTAGCACATGTAGTTTCTGAGATTTCGTGCTTTTAACCGCGGCTTCGCCCGCAATTTTCTTTTTTTTCAATAAAAAGTATCCTATGTTACTTCTAATACCTCCAAGAATATATGTATGAAGTTTCATGATGATCGGTTTAGTAGTTTTTGCGTGAAAGCATAAGAAACAAACTTTATATTCACATTTATAATATTAGTAGGGATAGATTACAACTGAACGCCACCTAGATGTATTCTATGACGCCATCGCGACTGCCGACGCTGCCCGCGTGTGTCAGTGAGACGATTTACTTGACGAAAATACATTGATCATTCATATTAAGGTGCCACTGGTATATGATTTAAGAACTGTCTTTTTTCTTGAGATAGGAGAATAGTACTATCATATAGTTATAGTTATAATATAAATAATCAGAAATATTATCAAAAATAAATCACAAAATTATTTGTTTTATTATTGTTTTTATCACTCTTTTGGTGCATTTACCCGATCGTGGCAGCGCGTTTTCAGTTTTGGTTGCATTGCGTTGGTTATGAGAAAAACGGTTTTATGTTTTACGGTAACGTAACGTTTCGGTATGAAATTCAAAACGGTTTTTGGTTACGTTTTGGTATAACGTTCTCATGCCTAATACTTATACGTATTCCTGCGATAGAGACGACGTTATACGGATCGAGTATCGAATATTCGAATCGAACGAAACAGTTTCTTAGTTTGTTTGATTTGATACACACGAACGAAAGCGCGAAGCAAATTAAAAATAAAATGAAGTATGTAAAAGAGTTACTTTAAAGCTTGGCTGATGCCAAGTCAAAAAGTTTGATTTTACTTTGATTCCTTTCTACAGATATTATACAGATTTTTTACACGAGCAGCACAGATTCATACAGATTTTCTATGAGTCCTTTCATATTCCTCTCTACAGATTTTATACAGATTTTTTACATTAGCAGTACAGATTTGTTAAACTGACATGTGGCAGCACTGTTTGGAAGACTAGTCTATGATGGTAACAAACACACACACAAAGTATTATCGACTAGTCTATCTGTGACCACCGTGTGACGCACGTCTCAAAAATTATTTCAGTTTTTAATTAATAATGCCCTCTTGTGCTGTTACCACCTGCTAGAATGCAGTTGGAAAAATAGAAATACAAGATAGGATCACATTTCATGTGTTAGTAGCGCATATGCATCTAATTTTGTTTAAATAATGAAGTTTTTTTACTTGTTCAAATTGTAAACAATTTGGGTGAGTCCATTTTAATAAAATGGGCTCGCCCAAATAGAATGTTGTCAGTTTTGCTGGATTTTTCCCTACTTTCACTGGTTTAGTATTAAGTAGGTTAAAAAAATTTAATGTTTATAAAACAATTTAACGTTTAATTTTATTAAAAAATATATAAATACATATTCATTAATTTAGTGTCAAAATATTTATGTTATAAATAGGATATTACACCTTTTTTTTAAAACTAATAAAAATATATGCTTAAGTCGTAATGATCCAGCAGATTTTTATTATTTTAGTTTTATTAGTCCGAAAAATGCCATTAATCCTTATTTTATATATGATTTAGAAATCACGCGTGGAAACGCTAGCATTAAACAATACAATTTTGCGAAAAGCCAATATTTTGAAAATAATGAGTTCTAATATATCTTTGGTGTAGTGTTTTTATAAAAATGTTTTGTGTTAAAACTATTCTCATTATTAAAAGTGATATTTCAGATTCCCCGCTAATGTCACTATAAGAGCAAAGTGGATTCAAATTATAAGACACGCTCGGTTAGATGAAATCTGGAAACCTTATATGTGTGTTATTTGTTCAAAACATTTTTAAGATTATTGTTATTATGACACAAAATGTGGTTTTAAAAAATTACGCAAAGGATCTGTTCTAAATAAGGTTGATAAGTATATAGATTTATACGTTATATCGCCGAAACTGTTTACAGGGAAGCTTTAATTTGGATATCTTTGGGGAAGATCAGCAAAGGATGTCTCTCGACTGACATGATTATGTATTTAGTTCTTACACTTCCGCGCACCTTCAAATGATGATGATGACTATCTTAGAACTATGTTTGCTACTTTTTAAAACTGTAAATATAATATAGTAAAGATTTTTACTGTTGTTGATTTTGCATGTTAAAGTGGCAAATTGTAGTTTATTTATGTTGTGTAAACTTTCGTTGGTTTTGCTCAGTAAAATGCTAAATGTTTTTTATATATTGAAGTAAACAAGCTCTTCACGTAATTTCATTTGTTAAAAAAGACTGATTATCTTAATACCTAACTTTAATTATAAATAGAATCTAAAAAAAAAAAAAAATAGTGACAGAAAACAGAATATAAACATGTTGATTTATTATGGTAAATTGAATTTAATTTTTATCTATCTTTACTAGTTCCTGTAATTTTTGATAGTATTTTTAACGAAATAATACATGACCTAATTAAATTAACCTGAACTTGATCGCTCATAACTAGGTAAATTTTGTATATAAAAAATACCTAAATAATACGAAAATATCGAGATTAAATAATACGAATATATCCAGGTTTTGAAAATTTTAATACGGTAAAAATACCGGTATTGTTAAGATTACTAAAACCGCCATGCCCTTATATGTAAATAAAGACATATTTTTAGAAAATAACGTGTTTTATTTCACTCAAGGGTTTTTTATGCATAAAAGTATATTAATATTTATCTAACAGTATTAATGTATAGTGATATGTGCACACAAAAATATTATTCGGACAGCATTATTTTGAAATATGAATTTTAATTTACCGTACAATAAGCGAACTCTCCCTAAGCTAGCATCACTTTACGAAGGGTAAGTATGAGGAATGCGGGGGGTTGTGACTTGTTTTTGGACTCAGTGAGTGGCATATGTTATCGACTCTAGGCTCCTTCTGGTTTATTCTGTATTCTGAGGTTATAGCACAGATAAGGAAAATTGTGAAAACCGTACATTTTTAGTCAGATCATATAATAAAAATATTTTTAATAATTTTAAACTTATTATCCTTTTCCTCGTGAACGCGTAGAGGTATTAAATTGAAACTCATATCAAATACTCGGGTCTATAATACCTTGGCATAATAATGCAAGGCTAGTGAAGGTATTTCAATTATACAGGGTTACCGGAAAAGTCGTGCTAGATCCGTTAAGGGCGTGGAGGGCCCATCATTTCTGACTTATTTTACTATGAAACACCCTACCCTAAACTTAACCCTTTTCGAGATATTCGACTTTTAATTTTTTTATTGAAAATTGCCGATTTTTAGGCTACTAAATCTAATTTTGTTTATTTCGTATGTCTCATTATTATTATTATTGTATTTCTACATGTGTGATAAGATGTTTTAGGACGTCAATCATTAAAATATTGCATTAGTTGATTGAATAGGCCATAGTAGACAAGTGAAACTTAAGAAATTAAAAATAATATAAGAAACCTTATTTTTCTCTAAGCGATATCCAAAAAAATATTATTGCAATTGTTCGGCAGATGTGTTGTAAAATATCTACGTTTCATCAGCACGAAAGTGCAGCCACTTCCTCCAATAAAAAGTGCACTTCGCGAACATCAGAGGACTGCACTCAAATCTCGATCCGGTCCATCATCATCTGGAGACCGAGAAGCCGCACCTGCTCTTCTTAACTTTTCGGTTCAGTATCGCGCGTTTGCTAAAAAAAATAAATACACGTGATATATTACTACACCCCCCCTCCCCCTTGTGAATTTCGTGATTTTTTTTATGGACCTTCGAGCCTCACGTGATTAATGGACAGCCCCTATATACCTACAGGTTTGTACGGAACCCTCGGTGCGCGAGTCCCACTCGCATTTGGCCGCTTTTTGAAGCGAAAACTTATTTAGCATCGTTGTGATTTGAACGAAAAAGCGACAGTAACAAGAGGCCGACACAAATTCATAAGATTTAACGTAGGAGAAAATGAGATAGGAAGCATTATGTACGTGTAAATACGTGTCTGTGTGCGCATGCGTATTACAAAGCTTGAGAGAAGACATCACAACAACCGTGGTATTTTGTATACGTGTACGTATTATTTTTAAAAGTTTCACTTCTACCACGTGTGAATTGCACACATGCTTTTTATAATTATATATTAAGAGTAGAAAAACTATCAATAATATTTCAAAATTGATTGTTTTTATACAAGCGCAATTGTTTTAGATAGGTACACGCGCTAATACACATTGTCTCACCAGTAGTGCCTTGCTGAAAACCTCGGACGGTATACGGGGAAAAAATATTGCTTGAACTAAGGATTTTCCTGCATAAACACCCTGAGAATGTTTAGGTTCTACATAATATATCTATTGGCATCATTCAATAAAATCTCGTGTACAGTATACACGAAAAATATTATCATTTGTACAGTGTTGCAAATTTTTTATATATTGAACACGTGTTTTTTTGTCTGGTAACTGATATGTGGACAAAATAAAAAAAGAAAATTATTAAACAATTTATTTAAAAACGTGTCTTATATATAAAATATGCATGTCTAATATTAATTAAAATAACTATTAAGATTCATTAAAACTATCATGCCGATCTTCAATCAATTTCATATGTTAATATAGGAACAATGAAAATTGAGCAATTTACTGGAATATGAACGGGAGCAAAGAACTGAATTATGGGTCTTTAAATAATCATTAAACTACAGTAACTATTTGATGTTTTAATAATGATAACAGTATTCATCTATAATAATGAGAATCAACCTGTCTTTTATTATAATTAACATGAAAAAATGGAATCCTTATTACATATACATTATACGCAAATAATAAACTACATAATATCACCAGTTATGCACCGTCTATAATATTTAAACAAGTTTAATTCAAATCGGTAACTTTTATAAATACAGAAAAATAATAGCAAAAAGTTTAAACTTCTTCGTTAGTAGTTAAAATAATTATATTCCCATCAACATTTTAAGGCTGATGATATGTTTTTTCGTGTAACTGTTTTTAGGTTTAAGGGTTTTTTCTTGTCACATGGCATGTTAGCATTCTAGGCCCAGTATTCTTGTTCGGTTCTCTCTACAAATGATTGATACTTAGCAATCTACCAATGTATATACCCCGGACGGATGATATTTAATTCTGATTATTGTCAAGATTTAATTGTTATTATTAATAAATACCATATTATTGTGTTTTTAATATTGCCCTCAGCATCCTTATTTCGGTTGTCAGATGTCATTATTAGAATTAATTATATTGCATGCATTGTAAACAAGAGACAATAAAAAATTAACTATTTAAACACTTTTGGTATGTAAAACATTACTTTGAAGTTACTAATAAACTTAGTTTTGTTAAAATTATGAATGTAATTTGAGATCATACTTCTTAATTTTTGCATTTATAATTAACACGACATCTAACATTCTTTACATTAACTCTTGATAAAATGAATAAAGTATGGTCTATACATATATTGGTAATTTTAAACAATCATACCTGATAATTATATTATAATACATATTAAAAAAAAAAACAAAAAATTCTGTTAATCCTGTCCGGAATATTACCCAATTCTAACACGAACACACAATTATATTAACTTACAGGCATATTGAAAACTTACATAATCAAAATTTACATCAAAATATTGATTATAGAAAAATAATAATACATATAATAATTATAGCTTAACGCAAAATAAGAGAATATAGCAATAATGGTGAATTAATTATTTATTAGATTTGAAATTAAAATTGGTTTAAATATCAACGGTCATAATACATCCTTCATTAAGTTGAACAAAATTAAACGACCAGAAAAGACGAGGCAACAATGACAAGGAAATACATGACATTTTTCATTAGTCAATAATCAGTGGTGGGTTGGATAGCGATCACTGACCCATGTTGAATAGAACTTTAAGGTCTTCGATGGAAAGCTTAGAAGCGTTGGTATGCCCTGCACCTGTAAGTACGTTCTCCGCTAACTCCAGCTTCGAGTCTTGTAACCGTCGAATGCTCTGCTCTACCGTATCTACGCACACGAACCTACGCATATACAACAAAAATTATATTACTTATCAAAATAAATCATATGTAACCAAATAACTTTATGTAAGTGTATCTATGATGACGTCATATGCCAGTAAATAGTGTATAAAGGTATGACGCTTGATGTTTATTAACTGTCGTGTCACGTGTGACATATGTAAATGACATATATATTAGCCGATTCATATATGTACAAATAATCATATTATCATCGGCCCTATAAACGCCTCATTATATTTCAGCACCCTAACCAAAAAGAAATCATAGAGCTAGTACTCTTTACAGGTTACAATTATATTTAACGTTGCACCGAAGTGAAGGTAGTTACGAGCAAATAAATGCCGAACTTCAGTCGCGTAATTCGACAAAAATTGTAGCCAATTACATATCTTCCGGTAAGTATATAAAAAGAAATGCATTTGGTGAGGAGTGTTTGGTGTAACGGTGGCGATCCTGCCTTTCTCACCGACGGTCCTGGGTTCGTCTCGGAAGGGGCAGATGTTTGTGTGATGAATACGAGCATTCGTAACAAAATTATAGGTATTAATATTTATTTCTAAAAATATTGAATATCTGTGTATTATATATCGTCGTTGATACCGTTATATCGCGGAATCAACAGTGGTTAATACTGCGTAACTTCATAGTGACCAATTTTACAGAAGAGCGAAGAAACCTGTTATACTCGTATTCATTATTACTACGTTTTTGTCTGATTAAACTATAATTTTGATTTTTTTTATAGTTCTGCGTTATTTGCAACTGTTGGTTATAACGATATATATGTCTATCCGTTATCCTAGTATACATAACACAAGCATTACAGTGCTTACTTTGGGCTAGGCTGTGTAAGAAATATGATTTTTATTATTAATCACAAGGTTGAAGTTGGTGTTCCTTGCCTGTAAATATGGACGGGCTGTTTCTGTCCGACGCGGTACACTCGGTCTTGGGCCTGCTGCTCCAGCTGTGGGTTCCAATGAGGGTCGAGGAGTAGCAGGTGGTTGGCTCCACACAAGTTCAGGCCGACTCCGCCCGCACATAGAGATAGAAGCATTACCTATACCACATATATAAATGGAATTACAAAAAAAAAACAGCACAATCGAACATGAACCCTGTAAACTCGCAACATGAATAAATTTAATAAGAATAAAAAAGATTGGAGGAACTAAAATATGAATAATCAATAATTAATTATTTTTTTACGTAACATTAAACTAATAATTTTTTAGTTTTTATATTTTTTGCATTTTTTATGCTATATCATATGATAAATTATTTTAATAGAAAGAAACGAGATAAAATCGACTCTGCTCACAATTGGAAGAGCATTAGAGCGGATATCTAAAGGTTGCGGGTTCAATTGCCGTCTGAGAATTTACTTGTAATGCAAGTCGATTTTTTGTAGTATTTCCTTTTAATAATTTATTATTATACATATACATATTAATTGTCAATTAACATTGTAGTTTTCAGTTAACAATTAACATTGAACTTTAAAAGTAGATTTAGCCCCTTAAAGCCCAGCTTTGTGTTAAATGCGTTAATTCTCTCTATCAGGGAAAAAAATCTCATTCAATCAAAAAGAACCATTACCAAAACCGTAATAACGATTAAATCAGATTGCGCGCTATAGAGCATTACATAATGCTCTCGGATTTTAGGTATCATTGTAGCGCGCATGATATAATGCTCGCGGGTTTTAAGGGGTTAAGTCGGAATCGTATGAAGAAGTTTGGCAAACTTATTATACCTAGTACTATATATGATTTATTTATTTTATCAAAAAACAGTAATTATATGCAATAGGTTTCTTTTAGATGTTCCATTTTGAGACACCCTGTTTATTACACATACATAAAAATCACGCTTCTTTTCCCGCAGGGGTAAGCGGAGATCACAGATTTCCTCTTACCAAGATCCCGTCATAGATCTCTAGCTTCTCAACCTGTTAATTATGTATCTATTATTAACATACATTTATGTGCATGGACAGACCCCTCTTTCCCATTGGGCACTCTGGGCAATAGCCCAGAGCCCCCTAGTCCCTGCCAGATCACTAAAGGGATCCTCAATTAGGGACTATATTATCGACTTCTTTATTAGCTTTTGCATGCGCAAAGCTACTCTACTCCCGCCCAAAAAAAGGCTATCCAATGTCAGCATGCTTAGATAATTTTAAATGTGTGTGAATCGCCCGATTTAAATTAAAAATTATCTCTTCTACTATTGACTGCCAATAAAAAATCCGAAACCTTCTTTCTCTACTTTCTATGTCTATTCTAGTTATAAAAAGTGTTCTGTCAAAGTCATAGGGGCCCCATTTTTCTTATATGCCCAGGGCCTCCAATAGGTTAAAGACGGTCCTGTGCACGGGCAAGTCGGTACAGGCAGACCAAATCGAATTACCAGGCACCAAATAGGAGCTGTTCTGAAAAGGACTGATGAAAGTTGAAGAAGCGAGAGATGTCAGCATCGTAGAAAATAGAAATCTGGGACCGTGATGGTCTACGGAAAAGGCCGTGATTTTCTGTTTTTACTATATGTGACCCTGACGTTCGTATTGCTATAGAAAGTTAGGATGGAATACAAGGCACGGCGCCGCTCAGTGTGACGCTATATTCATACCATCTATCAGTGGCCCTATAGTTGTATAAATGCAGACTTATAAAAGAAAGTAATTATTAATTATTGTATTGTCAATCGTATTAAAACAATGTTATATAATTGTCCTTTCTCTTTTCGTTTTTTTTTTCATTTTTATTTTATTTTCATAATGTAAAATTAAGATCTTAAAACTTGTTAATTAACCTTTTGTGTTCTGTGCATATCTATTATAGTTATTGTTCGGAACCGTACCATTTATTGAATATCATAAGTAATTATGAAATAATGTTGTTAAGTGACGTATGCTTACGTCGTTGGTTTTATGCACTCGATTGCCCCGCGAGTGCCAATTATATATCGAAACAAAGTAAGTGCAGTCACGGCATCCTACACGGGCAGTTTCATTTTATCATCCCCGAATTTATCATTATCAATTAAAATTATTCTAATATTATATGAACTATGGAAACCTTTTTTAGGTCCTTCGAGCCGGATTCACTAAGTATGTAATCTGGAATTATATATTAAATAAATAAATGGGGGATAGAATACTGACGCGCACGTCGGAGCTTGGGTTGTTGAGCGCATCGATGAGAGGCGCGCGCGCCGTCACGGGCACGTCGCCGCTGAGCGTGACGCTGCGCACGCGCATCGCCTGCAGCTGCTTCTCCACCAGACGCAGCACGCTGGTCCACTGGGAGACCACCACCGCCTTGTGGCCTAAGGCACGATTAAACATGCATTTTTAACTAAATTATCACTATCGTATAACGATTGACATATTGCGACCTTCGCGGACGCGACTCAATACATAATAAGAAGAGTATAGGTAACATAGTATAAAGATTACAAATAAGGTAGTGACACAAATTTAACTTATACAGTGTGGCTACTGTTATAGGCAAATGAATTTCATTCAAAAAAGGTCACCCAAGCAAAATAAAATGGACTGTTTTTATTTTTATTTTTGCATTCACTATGCCATATTTCTATAAAATATGAATGTAAAAAAACGACTCACGCCTCTGAGCCCACAGGTAGGATTCGAACCCACGACCTTTCGCAATCCGGGCGATAGCTCTGACCGCTGAGCTAACGAGACACTGGCAGACGCGTCGATATTTACAAACGTATTTCAACTTCTGCAATGAGCTAGTATCGTTCCACTAATGTTGACCGCTTCGGTACACGCATTTCGGTACAATATAATACTCTTAAAAAAAGTTTTTTAGATTCTTCCATGATTTTATAGCAATTAAAACTGAAATTTTGCATGAAATAACTGATAAGTCTAGTAAACAAACACGGGACGTGTCATGTGACGTAAGCCACAGCTCACGCAAAAAACGCAGACGCCACGTCTGAGAGGCTCAAATTTATACGGTGTTTTACATTTTGAAAATATTTAGAATACATGCATAATATAAAAGCCAGGATCGCTTAAAACGTCCCCATACCGGACATATCTAGGGCAAAGATCGTCTGTTGTCGAATAAGAAAAAAGTAATTATAATTTATTTTTATTTATTTATAATTATAAGCGCCCGAAAGTGCTGACGGGACATTTTTTGAGAGAGCTGGGAAAAACGGGATATACCTTTGTTGACGAACACATCGTCGCGTAGGCAGTCCATGACGGCGGCGATCTTGGACGAGGGTCGGTCGAGGTTGAACACCGGGTTGTTGGGGGAGAGGACCGAGCGGATCGCTTCCGCCACACTCGTGCCCTCCTCTTGAACCTCTTCCTCTTTTTCCTCATTTTTTTTGCTCTACGAATATCATACAAAGATAATTAACAACATTACATTTTTCTATATTATATATATGGATACTATCTGAACATGTCAGGCATTGCTGTGATTTGTTTAATATAAACTAGCTGACCCAGTAACGCGTTGCTATGGTAACGCGTATACAATGAAAAAGAGCGGACAGACAAACACACAAACAACAAATTTGTGTTCTTAGATTATAAATTAAAATGAAACCTATTCTATGTCCTAAGTGGGAACAAATCGAGCAAAATTTTTTTTTATATATATAATATATGTATAATAGACCAGCTGACCCGGCCACGCGTTGCTGAGACTCAGTTATTATGATTTGCAATATTTTTTATTTATAAATTGAAATGAAACCAATCTTATGTCCAAAGTTGGTATAAATCCAGCGAAAAGGAAAAAGAAATCATCAAAATCGTTTCAGTAGTTTCGAAGTTTATGTGTCAAATACTGACAGGGAATATATACATAGAAAATCGTTTTTGGCAGAATAATTTTTATGCCTTTGTTACTGTCACATTGTCATGTCAAAGTAACATTTTTCTTACTGAGACAAAGGAACAAAGGGATTCTGCATCCTGCATATTTTTTCTTGAATATCCATTATGAATCTGGATCCAACTACACCCAATTTGCATTATCATGTATGCTTGAAAGCAATGATTCCCAAAGTGGTCTATATCGACACCCAGGGGTAGACAACATGCAAGGGGTCACCGAAAAAAAAATGTCAATCATACGATCAAATTATAAGATCAATTTATAAGAAATCTATACCAGGTAAGTAGAGGGGGGCAAGGGGGTCTAAGAGACCAAAAGTTTGGGAACTTCTGCTTTACAGTGATTAATCAAAACTCATATATTAAATGCATATATTTAAATGATCATAAAAAAACAGTAATTTGGCAACAATTGGCAACCCAACCTAACCTTTAGGTTACTAATTGCATTTTTAGGTGATCATTTACTATTTTTTTGAGGATATTTTAAATATTTCCCTATATTAAATCCCGTATTTTAATGCTGTTATCACCTTCCTTCTAGTGCTTTTCTCCTCAAGCGTGAGTTTGTTAAGCTCGGCCAGCAAATCCTGTCCAGCAGGATCTTTATCCACCTCCCGCTCATCATCAGAATCCAACATGGCGGCGATAAGGCCGCAGTGGCAGCACACTTGACGCAAACGTAGCAAGAGTACCAGGATTTCGTGGGACTTCACTGGTTTCGCACCTGGTGAAAAGCATGTATCTGATGGTAGACGATCACCAATAGTTAGTGACTGTAGGGCATTTTGAAATACTAGTCGCATTTCCTTATTTCTTTCATTTCAAGCACTTTACTACATACCGACGGAAGTGGAGTTCCAGAGTTATTGGAAAAGCAAATAGTATATAAAGACATATTAAAATTTAATCATTACCCTTCCAGTGAGATTCCCTTGATGTCAGTAGTACCAAACCACTTGGCGCCACAGTATTGTTAAAGAAAGAGTAAAGATATGTTCTTGGTAATTGTAACGAGAATTTATATTAAAGTATTGATTGGAACCTACATTTACTTAATTGAGTTAGTTTTTCGGACGAATTGATCCTGCTATTTTTATGATTCTTTAACATAGTCACAAATTATTATTATTTATTATATATAAATGAAAAAAAATGCTTTTCTTTTTATATAATATACAGCTGGCTTGACTGGTTTGGGGATCTGTACATAATTACTGATTTAATGTAAAACTGAAGTGATTTTTTTTATTATTGAGGTGACCATTTCTTTAGCATAGTTGTGATTTGAAAGTCGATGAAACGAAAAAGCGACAGTAAAAAGAGACAGACACATAAATTCATAAGATTTAACATAGGAGAAAATAAGAAAGGAGGCATTATGTACGTGTGTTAATACGTGTTTGTGTGCGCATACGTAGTACAAAGCTTGAGAGAAGGCATCACAACAACCGTGGTATTTTGTATACATGTATATAATTATTTTTGAAGGTTTCACTTCTACCACGTGTGAATTGCATACATGCTTTTTATTTTAATAACGGTACCTTGCAAGGCGATCATTTTCTTGTGCATTTTGGTGTACGCCGTGTCCTTTTCGGGTGGAAGGTATCCTTGTGCGTCCGCATGTTTCTCCGCTCGCTGATGGAGGAATTGAGCGAAAAGCGTCTTCGAAAACACTAACACCTACGGAAATAAATACTATATTTATGTATTTCTTTAGTAGAACAACAGCACTATAATATCATGTAACAAAGGTATGAATCTTACAAGTTGTAATGCTAACTCCAATGATATATGAAACCAAAATGCTGTTATAATTACAAAGAAATTTGTTAATACAAAAAATTGACAAAAGCACAATGCTCCATTATAAACAAGTATGGGGTGAGCTATATAACATATTTATATAGATAAATTTTACAAACCCTAGGTAATACATACACAATCTCTAGCTAGAAATACATATATATAAAAACTTGCTGAACGGCCACGCATTGCTGCGTTACAAATTAAAATGAAACCTTTCCCATGTCCTAAGTCGGAACAAATCCAGTAAAATGACAAGAGATCATAAAAACCGCTTGAGTAGTTTATCGCAGTCAAACACTGTGACAGATAATTCGTTATTAATATGAATATCCGTTGCGATCACGTGTTTTTTAACTGTTATATTTTTCTATATTACATTGTTATATTTTTTTTTCACTTGTGACCCGAGTCGATTTTTTCTAGTATTTTTCTATTATAATAATTTATCTTATAAGATCGCATTGAAAATGCATAATATATATAAAAATTATAAAACTAAAATGGCTGTTTCATCTTAATCGATTGACCAAACATTTGTAAAAAATGTTTCTTTCGAATACGAGAGGATGTTCCGCTCATTGATGAAACAACGCTGGCCTACAGCGTAAAATCAGGAAGGTACTAGAAAATTTCGACGAGTGTTCACAAGGCTCGGTAGCTCAATCGGGAGAGCATTGGACCGGATTTCCAAAGGTTGTGGGTTCGATTCCCACCTGAGAATTCACTTGTGACCCGAGTCGATTTTTTCTAGCATTTTTCTATTATAATAATTTATGTTATTTTTGTTGTTGCATACCTTCTGGTAGACGTTCATCTCAGGCGGAGTGAGGGAGAGCGCCTTCTGGTGAGCGGTGCGTGCGGGCAAGCAGGCCAGCTGCCCGCGTTGCTGCAGCTGCACCTTGGTGCGTCGGAGCAGGATGCACCTCATCAGGGTGCTCAGCCGCTCCTGCCCTCCTTGGCTCTTGTTGTCGATCCACTTCTTCCACATCTATACATAGACAGTTTAAGATGTGCATAGGCAAAATGAGTCAGAACATTTATCATAGGTCCCCAATCTAGGCGGTGCCTGTATCTTGAGAGTAGGGATGTTGCGAATATTCACATCCGCATCCGCATATGCGGAACATCCGCATCGATTTAGACATCCGCATCCGAATAAAGCGATGCGGAACTGATGCGGATGCGACAAGAAAGAAAAAGGAGGGGCCTGGCGAGTGGCGCGTGTCGACCGAGTAAAAGATTAAAGATGATATATTGAAGATTAGCAGAAACACCGAAGACATCCTGGCTTCTCGAACAATATCTCCAAGTACCGAAAGAGCGAAGAAAATGAGAATGACAGATTTCATGGAAACAGAACGGAACGACCAGAGACCTCAGGTACAGGACGTTAGTCCTGTTTAAATAGTGATCTTGCCATGATGCTCGATTCATCAAGTGATGTTGAGGAGAGTCAGGAAACACCAGTAATTGTCAGCTCTGACGCAATTCACAAGAAGGAGTTACTTACTTTCCGCGATAAAAAGTGAATTAATTTAAATGAGAGTCCTCTTAAATGATGGAGTGTTAATTAAAGTAAGTTCAAACTGTTACCTAAAAAAGCACGCATATCAGCGCCACCAGCCAGTGTTCCAAGTGAACAGTTTTTTAGTAGCGCAGGATTAATACACGAACCCTTGCGAAACAGACTGGAGTCCGAAAAGGCGGCCATTCTTCTTTTCATTAAACATAATGCTCCAATATTTAAATTTTATTAAAAACAATTAATCAGTAATAGTAATTCACTCACTACTTTATTATTAAATAAAGAAAGGATAAATATTACTGTGTTTTTTTTACCATATCAAACGAACACTTAAAATTTTTATACAGATCCGCATCCGCTTCCGCGGATGTGAGCCTCTTAAAATCCGCATCCGCGGGTGTGAAAAAAACATCCCTACTTGGGAGACCCGTTTAACCGATTGGCCTTGCGACCCGAATTCCCAATGCCTACTGAAAGAAGGAGATATGAAAAAAAAATCTTAGAAAAATAAAAAAATAAAATACTGAATAGCAAAAATGAAATTTGAATATAACAAATAAATATAGGAAGTTACGGTTCATTGTAAACAAAATCGTTTACAGATAATAAGTATAGTAACTTAAGAAACATCAACCGAGAAAAGCTTTAGTTTCAATTTACGAATTATCAAGCAGCCACTTAGAATCCTTATATCACAAGCTCTTGCCCGTCGCATTGTAAACACGAGCTCTAATTGAGTCGCCAAATTTGGTAGCAGTGTGAATTTACTGAACGTTACCACAAGTTTCATAAAAAATATTGTGTATTCACTATACCATATTTCTATAATATTTAACATACGTCTGTAAATACAACCACATGATAAAGGCTAATGTGGTTGTTTTTTTACAAGGATTTGTTTAATAAAATGTTGACTTATAAAAAAGGAATTGATTTAACTTTGTACAGGCCTCTTGATTTTTTTTTAAACTTAATAAATAAAAAAAGGTACCAAAATTTAATCTTGTAATTTGGAAATTACATTTAATTATAGATTTCAATAAACTCAATATTGTGATTAATTGAAAGTATAACAGTGATCACAAATGTTTGTTGTAAACTGCAACAAGCATAATGCTGAGGCCTTTATTTAAAAAGGATGTGCACATAATATCTTCACCACGCCTAAAAACGTCGTTAAACCAGCGCGAAATAATCAAATCTTTATTCTAGACTGACATGTCGGTAAAACATCAAAGGAAATGACTTGAGACGTCGCCAACTTATCTTTATCTCGGTGAACGTCTT
Organism: Calamotropha paludella; assembly: GCA_927399485.1. Lineage (NCBI taxonomy): Eukaryota > Metazoa > Arthropoda > Insecta > Lepidoptera > Crambidae > Calamotropha > Calamotropha paludella. Next base: position 20,908,394 of record OV656803.1, on the reverse strand, counting down.
CACATATATAAATTTTACCAGTAAGTAATAGCTAATAGATAAGACTTCAAAAGATAATTTATTGTAATAGAAAAATACTAGAACAATTTGACTCAGCTCGTAATTACCTTTGGGGTTGTTGAGAGTTCAATGCTCTCTCAATTAAGCTACCGAGCCTTGTGAACACCCGTCGAAATATTCTAGTAACTTTCTAATTTTATGCTGTAAGCTAGCGTTATCTCATCAACGAATAACAAAGAAATTATTTTACAAATGTTTGGACAATCGTTAACATAAAACAGCCATTTAATTTTATATATATTTTTTGGCTTTTTCAATGCTATCTTTTGAGCCGAGTCGAAAATTCTAGTATATTTCTATTCAAATAATTTATATTATAAGATAGCATTAAAAATGCAAAAAATATATAAAAACTATCTGAACCGGCCACGCGTCGCTGTTGCTAAGTTATTATAATGGCACAATATTTTTTAGTTATAAATTAAAATGAAACTTATCCTATATCCTAAGTTGAAACAAATCCAGCTAAATTAAATAAAATCGGTTGAGTTGTTTCAGAGTTCATCGCGGTCAAACACTGTGACACGAAATTTTTATATATATAGATTATTAAAGATCCAAAGATGTGGCGGCAAACTTACCGTGAGCTCTGTAAACGGCGTTACACGTAGAAATTTGATTAGTGCAAACAAATCTAGATCTTTATTTTGGACCGGGGTGCCGGTTAGACACCATCGCCTCTTGGCCCGGAGCGCTGCGACGGCTAGAGACGTTGCCGACTTGTAATTACGAACGATGTGCGCTTCGTCGAGAATAACGCGACGCCAGCGCACGCGCATTAAAACGCCATTCTAAAGTAAAAAAGGTTTAATTAAAACATGTTTAATAGAAATATACTATACTGTAGATCAGGGATCCCCAAACTATTTTGGACAAGTGACCCCTTTTTCAAAATGAACTGTTACCTCAGACCCCCATGGTGAAATTACCTACTTTTAAGATCGACCCCCTTATTCATAATGGTCCGGTAACCTAAAACAGCTGTTACAGAGTGTTATTTTACAATACAGTACCTACCTATCTTGAAAGTTTTAAATAAGAACTTGTGTTAATTTAATAGGGGTCGATTTTTAGACCTCGTCGACCCCCAAAAACAGTTTTCGTTTATGTCGACCCCTAGGAAACCACTTTGGGAATCCCTGCTGTAGATTATCCTGCTTTATTGGAGCAAATAGACATCTGGGTTACGCGTAAGGAATACTCAACCTCTGGCGATACCACGTGTCAACACTAAGAAACTTTTTGCTTCAGAGATTGCGGCACATACTCCTAAAAGATATAAATAAAAATAGTTTAATTTTACCTTAATTGTTACAGTTACATTAATTGTTATTGTTACCTGAATCTGAATGTTAGTGTCCAAATGCGAATGCCTGTTAATAGCTTAGTCTATACATATTTTGATTTTATTAGATACGCTGTTGGTATTCTGACTAAAATAAAATAAAAATAATATATACGTTAAAGAATCTTGTTTTAGCTATGCACAAAATATGAACTAACAGGAAAGGGATATTTTTTCATGATTACTTATTAAAATATAGTTATAATTTATATCAGCTACTTTGAGAAACCAAAAAAATGGGGTGTTGAACAAGTTAGCCAGGAGGCATTTTTTTATTTTATTTATTAGGTTAGAATAACTGATTAAGTTTTAATAAAAAGTTTTTCATATAGGATTAATTATTAAACGTAATTACATCGATAGGTCGAGGCTAGGGATGTCTCTCGCCTAGAACACAAGTACAAAAGGAGAGAAGGAATTTAGAAAGACAGAGCTAAAAATCGATAGGAAAAAAGAAAATCTAAAAAGCAGTTTCTTTGTAAGCTCAACATTGTTAATAAAGCTTGAAAGTTATTAAATTTATGAGTGATGCGTTGTTAATATGATTATGATATTATGATTGATTAATTATTGCCAGGAGGCATTTGGTTGAAGTTTACCTTTTCATTGTCGCGCTGCAGTATGTTGTAGGTGGTGACTACCAGGTCGTTAGCGGCCAATCTGTGAGGCTGTTGAGCCCTGGCAGCCCCATGGTGGAGGCAAACGAGGGCGCTGTGTGGTTTGCAATGCTTCTCCACTTCGCCAGCCCATTGCTGCATCAGGGAGGCTGGGCACACTACCAGAGTACCTCCGCGAACGACTATAAACGTTTACTCAATATCTTTATTGCATCCTAGTTTACCAATGATTTTATATTTTTAACACGCTGTTATTAACTCTACCGGTATGTTGGTATGTTTGTAATTTTGTTTGTAACGGAATTTTCTAACGCGATTTTTACCTACTTCAAAAACATCAGATTAAAATTTGCACATTTATCAGAAACTAGTGATAACACAATAATAAAAATAATAAGAAATTTCGGTAAAAATTTCAAAATACGAAGAACTTAAAAAAATATAATAAATTACATGAACAATGAAAAAATATACGCTTATATAATAGATCGAATTAAAAAATGAAAAATAAATTTTAGTTAAAAAAAACTTAAAAAACCTGATGGGCAGAACAATACTATTATTATATTATATTCATTAATTATAAATATTTATTAATTCATTTGTTATGTATACATTATATTCATTTCATGACTATTAAAAGTTAAACTGACAATTATTCATTATTTTGAAATAAATATTTTATATTATATTATACCCTATTCAATTATTATTGCTGTTCTTAATTTATTATTTAATTATTTTTAAATGTTGTTATACATTTAATAATACTTTCAATAGTTAAGTTACTCGTATATAAGTTATTTAAATAAACATTCACGATATTATATTTTTATTGTATAATAGCACTTAATGAGTGAATAAGTTGGTGAAAAAAATTTTTTTTCGATAATATTTTTTATTTAAATTGGTAGCTTGATAAAATTATAGACATTACTAAGGGACTGGAAGAATGATGCGTCATTAAGAAGGTAGTAACGTTATTACTGTGCCGGAGATAGTGTTTACTAATATTGTCATAGGTTTTGTATATAGGTTAGGATAATTACTAACAAATTTGAACAATTCCAAGAAAAGTAAATGTAAATACAAGTTAAGGTCAAAATAAATACATATACGACGAATCTAATTAAGCCATCCTTATAACAACCCTTAGTTAATGGCTACCAATAGAAAACCATTGCAAATGTCAATATTTATGAGTTCCGGAAGTGAATCAAAGATTTTGTTATTACAAACTAGCGGCCCGTCCCGGCTTTGCACGGATGGACAAAATTCTTTAAATTTTTTCTTTTATTAAATATTTTTCTGTTAGCGCCATCTAGCGTCCGATAGACGAACTACTTGCGATTAACGCATTGCTATGGTAACACATATACAATGGGAAAAGAGCGGAAAAAAGAGCGGACAGACAAACAAATTTGTGATCTTAGATTATAGATTACTACCACGACCATTCATAATTAGATCACGCATCAGCACTTTTATAATGCATTTAAATTAACTATCGCTATAACCAATGCTATTGCAATGGCATAAGGTACCTTTTTAATATGGACGAAACTTCTGGAACGGTGAAGGTGTTGCCAAGCATAGCATATTATTTTACACAGAAAAGTAGGTATTATGTGATAATACGATGGTTTAAACTTTTAAAATTTCCTTCGTACCTTTGGCGCTGCTCTTGACTGGCTCTTCATCATCATCGTCATCATCGATATTACTCTCCTTGTCGGTCATCAGCAGTGATATCATGGTGATCGTTTTTCCAAGACCCATGTCGTCGGCTATGCAATAGAAATAAATAATGTATTAATAAGAATGTACGGACTTAAAATTAGGGGAACGGAACTGTGAATTGTCTACTCACTAGGTTTTATTGAAAGTGTTAAACGATACGTCTGTACACGTTACGATATCGCAAGCACTAATTCAAATTATAATACAGTAGAACGCCGATTATCCGAATTAATTGGGACCGGGGTCGATTCAGATAATCGAAAATTCGGATAATCGGACATAGACTGGTAATAAAGGAAAAAGAAATGAGGCTGAAACTGGCAGTAGAAAAACAGCAGCAAAACCCAGGTTTCCAATTTTCTATGTAGTTTCTTTTTGCAATGGCCAAATTTTTTCTAGTTCTCGCTAGTAGTAAAAGTCCTATTTTTTCAGTTTAAAAAAAAATACTTGGAGGTCTCGCTCCCTCTTAAATAACTACTAGAACGTTAAATTATACTTTTTAAACGACTCAAAAAAGTTCTAGAAAATTCGGTCGTTGCGAAAAGAAACTACATAGAAAACTGGAAACCTGGATTTTACTGCTCCTGCCAGTTTCAGCCTCTCAGCCACAGTTCTACAATAACGCTCACTTGAACATCTCGATCAGAGTAAGTAACATGTAGTGTCGTGCCTCTAGCTTTCGACCATAACAGTTGAAAAATATCTGGACTCCAGCGAGTTCCAACTTGTTACAACAAAACAAAAATTACTTGGTTTTAATTATTATTATATTACGCTGTGGACCAATTCGGATAATTGGCGATTCGGTTAATCGGCGTTCGGATAATCGGCGTACTACTGTAACATGATTTTACTACTATGCAAAACTTTTTTGTTATTAAAAGGGTGGAGTCAATCAGTAGCAAAAATATATCGTTTTAAAACCGTTAACGATAAAAACTAAAATGTAAAACATCAATAAGATTGTCATTTTTATTGAGTGAAATACACTAGATGTAACAGTATTTTGCCATGATGTGAAAGAACGTCATAAAAGCGATCTTCAGCTCAGTCAGCGCTATTGCCAGTTCTGTCTCGGGCATAATTATCGAGTATGCCGCTGCAGGTCCGCTGCGTCTCCCGCCAGCAAAGTCAGGTGAATGCGCGGTGCTGTTGCCAGCTCGGTCTCGGGCATAGTTACCGAGTATGCCGCCGAAGGGCCGCTGCGTCTCCCGCCAGCGCAGCCAGGCCAGTGCGTGGCGCTGGTGCGGCATCAGCTCGCTTTTCAGCGCAGCCGGCGCTGTTGCCATTTCGGTCTCGGGCGGCCGCGATGCTAGTGACTCGTGGAGATCGCGTAACCGGTCTAATATCACATTGCGCTCGGCTATGTGAGTTGCCATCGCTGAAAACCACCAAAAAAATTATCATAATGCCTTCATTTTATTTTTCAAATGATAACTCTTACAATAGTGTGACACAAAAATTAATTTATGTTGACTTATAACATTTTTTTTAAACTCAACTCATATAAAAATTATATATAAAAACACTTCGCTAATGTAACTGACCTTGTTTGCCGAACATACGCGGCTGCACTGAATTGCTGGCCTTCTGTATGTCGTCCCATGACATACCTTTGTCGAAACCGTTTTTTGCGATGTCTTCTGCAGTGGGCTCATCTAAAATCATAATTATAAGATGAAGAGACAAATATTTACTTTATAACAAACTTTTTACGCGAGTTGTAAGTATAGCAATTTCCATGACAGAATTAGGCAACGGTGGCACACTGCCACGTCATAGAGAACTTAATAACTCTATTAAGACGCGGTACCTCACCAGACCACAATTGACACTAGAATCACCGACCTGGCTCGACGACCATGTTGCCGACCTTATCCCCTTGGTGTCGTAATTTTGCTTCCAGCGTTGTCAGTCTCTCTCTCAAGTGTACACCACCATCAGGAAACGTGTTCAAATCCGCATTTTCCAGAATTGTCTACCATGGAAAAATATTTTTTTTATATATATTCAATAGAAAATATAAAAATATTAGAAAAAATTTACTAGACTCAAATAAATTCAAAGGCGGGATTCGAACCCGCCTAATACGGAGAGCATTGGACTGGACATCCAAAGGTTGCGGGTTCGATTCCCACCTAAGAATTTACTTGTGAGCCGAGTCGATTTTTTTTTTTCACTTTTCTATCAATATAATTTATCATATAAGAAGCATTGAAAATGAAAAAAAAAATCACGAGCAGAATTTTTTTTTTCTTTTGGTGCTCTTTTCAACTTGTCGTGACTAGAACTTGTTTTAAATAAAATAAATAATCAACTGTTTCATGCGCTCATTCTAGGTGAGCAAAATACCTCGCAAGTATAAGCAAAACCAGGCGTACCAACGTACACCAGGCGTGGTGACACGTCACATCAGCTGGACAGAAGATCAAGGAAGAGAAAAATACAAATGTATAGTTCTGACAGTGAAAATGAAGAAAATGCTGTCGATTTGAAAACACATAAAGGGAAAGCCGCTAAAGGAATACCAATCAAAGGAAAAAGGCAAAAAAATCGATCAGACGCTGAAAAGAAATTAAAAGTGAGAAAAACTAATTCAGAAATATTGCGCAGAATGTAGTAATAAGATTTACAATTTTAGTAAATCGAAATCAGATTGGATTTAATGTTAGATGTGTCAAATGTGGTTGCATGAAACTTGTTCCATATTCAAAAACCATTGCATGAGATGTGGAAAGTTAAAAACCCTAGCTTCTGGTGATAATTAATGTTAATACCAAAGTCGATTGCCATATTTTTCTATCTTTAAGATAAATAATAATATTTTATTATTAACTAATTCAATTTAAAATTTGGAGACTATTTTTGTTGTGATTTTATAGTTTAAGACTTTAGGACATAGCGCTGTTTTATAATGTTTAATTAATATTGTGGTGGTAAGTACTTAATAAAGAATCTCGGTAAATAATAAAGGCTTATTACTTAAAATTACTTGAGACTTATCTAAAAGAAACATAGAGAGGCGTCTATCCTTACACGCGGAAAGTAACCCCCGAAGCATTTTTAACGTTAGGCTACTATCCGCTATAGTAGGCAATTATCCCTTTTTTGAGAGGTAAAATCAAACAGGATTTACTCGAAACGTATATTAGTTACGTTTACAAACAACGTATATTAATTACGTTTTAATTTGTCCACGTTTAACTTTAAATATTAAAGACGTGTCATCTGCAAACAAGACTATCTCATGGTCGCGTCTTACAAGGTGAGGGAGGTCATTAATATATACCAGAAATAGAAATGGACCCAATATTGAGCCCTGCGGCACCCCCATTGTTACAAATTATCCAGGCGACTGCTCTCCATTGATGACCACCTTTTGAATCCTGTCACTCACTGATCGATTAAATGGGCTTTGTATACTCAGTGTACATAAAAAAAAACTTGTAAATAGTATGGGCAATTCTTACACGGAAGTTGTTATCAACCGTTTTGCTGAAGATCCTCATAAGTTAATTTTAGAATAAAAGTATATTTAAATAATTGAAAGAAAATTAAAATGCACGTTCAAAATTTTTCATTTATCGACTACCTATAAAGACGGCTCTTTTGCGAGTGTTTTCCCTACACTACCCTGCACACACAGACTAATATTATACCCTTTTTTCGAGTAGCGTGTGGGGCAAAACAAGCGTGAAAGATTCGACCTAAAAAAATGTCACTGCCAATGAGTCAGATGCTAGGTACGCCTTTGACAATGATAACTAAAAGTTGTTATGTTGGCAATTGTATTTCTACAAATCATAGAATAGACAAAAAAAATATTAGTTTTAACTTTTTAGTGGTGCTTGCAATTGTAGAGTAATTTTTGGAGTCTGTTTTTTTTGTTAATTTTTTTTTATTTCTTGCTTTTTAGTGCGTTATTTTGCAACTAGTTTTTGGAAGAATTTTTTTATTTTTATTTATTATTTAGTTTGCTATAAACACCGAAATCGTTATATGTTACCCATGATTTAAGAACTAAATTTTATGATATGAAAATAAAATGGGACCAATCTGAAGGTATACTCTTTCAAATAAAAAAAGTTTTTTCCAAATCGGTTTATAATTGACAAAGTTATGAAGTAACAAACATTTAAAAAAAAATACAGCCGAATTGAGACCCTCCTCCTTGGAGTCTTGGAGTCGGTTAAAAATGGATCTATATTACATACCCTAACGTTGAGCAGATCTTGCTCAACTGCATTGAGTTTTTTTAGCTCCGTGTCTCTGACGTGCTTCCTTACGTACACCACTTGGTTGGGATAGCTTGGAGGTACTAAATATTGTGTCATGGTATTCTGGTGTGAAGTAACCTCCACATCTTTGATTTTGGGGGATCGTCTTGGAGATTTATTTTGGTTTGGGGATTTTTTATCGACCACAACCTGTAAGAGAATGTGACACTGACATAAAAAAAGGATTGTAAATAAGTTTGGATGTAGAACCAATACTTAGAATAGACTTTTATAATAAATCTTTGTCAAATATTAAAATACGATAGAAAATCCATTAAAATCATGCTTCCACAAGCTTCTGGGGTGTTAAAAATTGCGTTTATTTGATATTACTTTAAGACTGGGCAATTCTGGCAAAATACTAGTTGACCCTGATACGCGTCGCTGTGTTATAAATTAAACCTATCCTATGTCTTAAGTGCATCCAAATCCAACAAAATGATAATCATTGTAATCGGTTGAGGGCTAAAATTTCCAATATGGACCGTTGATTTAAATGCCCATATTTTTTTTTGTAGTTAGTACTCACTAAAAGAAAGCATTTTGCAAAGTATTAGGTTACGAAAAGTTATGGTTCATGAGATATATTTTTTAAAACTTTTCGTACAAATTGGCAAATAACACGCAATTACACAATAAATTTGACAAATAATAGATGTCAAACGTCAATCACTTCACGTACTAGTATGTATTCATTACTATGACAATTAGTTCTCGTTACTATCATATTGTTACTCGTTACTGAGTATCTTATAACATGCTATGTTATGTATATTAGAACAACGTACTGCGTACGCGTACAGTATGACGTCGCAGCGTTCCAACATTCGTGATTTGTAGAAAACATACTTATACATTACATACCCAGCTGCGTCAGATATTTTTTTTCACTTTTCTTTTTTTGAACCAGACTTTTAATAATTAACAGCTTTTGTTAACCAAGAAACAATTAAATCTCATTAGAGCTCATTTAGACATCTCTTTTAAGATAAGAACGAAAAAACCGTGAAAATAAGCGATAATAAAAAAAACATATTTCTAATTTGTAAAAATTACTTTCTTACCTTGTTTCTGTTACAATCTCAAACTTTGTATACATACATAATACTACAATAGTAATCAGTATTATATACATTAATTTTGGTTTGGTTAGGTTAGGTTAGAACTGTGACCACAACGAACCGAATCGGTCCTATAGTTATTGGTTTAGGTACGGTTAAAACTAAATAGCGCTATTCTAACCTTAAAACTTTAACCATGAATATCTCAATAACCATGGGGTTCCGCAGGGTGGGGATGGCACGGGGGGATAGCCATAACCCCCCCTCCCCCCTCCCACCCCTCAAACCTCATATATTGACGGTCCATATCGTGTTATTTGCCAATTTGTACGAAAAGTTTAAAAAAATATATCTCATGAACCGTAAATTTTCGTAACCTAATACTTTGCAAAACGCTTTCTTTTAGTGAGTACTATCTACAAAAAAAAAATGGGCATTTAAATCGACGGTCCATATTGGAAATTTTAACCCGGTTGAGCAATTATGGAGTTCACTGTGGTCAAAGACTATGACAGGAAATTTATGTATACATAGATTTCTATGAATATTACTAATCAATAATAAGCCGATTAGTATTTACTTGGGACTAGGATAATTGGTGTGAATGTAAGATATTATTAACAATAATTATAGCATATATAAGCTACGTTTACCAGCCAGCACACACTCGACTACTTGAATCATTATTTTTTTATTTTATTGTTGAGTATCTATTTTGTAAAAGGTAGCTATATTTTTTAACCACCCAAGAAACGACGAATGCTGTGTATAACTGTAATAGGCGAACATATTTGAACCTAAACTGAAATTTAAATTGTGATTGTGTAATATATATCGCTGTTGGTATACCTTGTTATAAATAAATAAAAATAAATAAAGTCAAATCTATTTATGTAAAAAGGTGAACAAATTTAGTACTTAATATCTTCATGGCAAAAGTCATAGATTATCATTTCATATCTTCATGTTAAAATTCATAAAAATGGTGGCTGATTTTACAAAGATGTTATAAAAAAAGCGTTACTTACGGTATTCGGATTTCGAGGCATACTTGAATGCTTATTTGAAACTAACACTTTTATTTAGCTTCAAACACACAAATGAACAATATTAATATATCTTTCAATATTAAATAGAAATCATTTAAATATAATTTAACAAACACACTGGTACACTTCTTTTACTTAAATGACGCGTTACTTACACGTTTTCACTGATTACCGTCAAACTAGAAACCAAAGAGTATGTAATCACTACGCTAGATACCTTTTTTCAAGTTTAGACATTATAATTGCATACCATTGAAAATTGGTATATAACTGTATTGTTCTACCCTACATTATTTTTTAAATTAAGATACATATTTAATTGAAAAGGGGCTATTTATTTAATCTATCTATCTATAAATCAATATTGTATTATTATTATATTATGATTACTATAGAATACTCTTCATGATAGAAAAATACCGCGTCGCATATTAAGAAAATTTTCAAACGAACAGCCAGCATAATTGTTTGTTAAAAGTAAGTTAACTAAACCAAGTGGTGCATCATTGGTATTTGAACTAAGATACCGTTTGGTGCAATGATAGCGATTCTACTACTAGTACTAGTTCGAGACCCGGAGGGGGCAGATGTATGTGATGTATATGAGCATTTATACCTGAGTCATGGGCATTTATAAATATATCTGTGAATAATACTTATATATATTATACATCTATTCGTTATTAGTATCCATACATCTATCCGTTATTAGTATCCATAAAACAAGCCTTACAGTGCTTACTTTGGGCTAGGTTAATTAGTTTGAATCTATACCAATATTATAAAGCTGCAGAGTTTGTTTGTTTGTTTGTTTATTTGAACGCGCTAATCTCTGGAACTACTGGTCCGATTTGAATGATTCTTTCAGTGTTGGGTAGTCCATTTATCGAGGAAGGCTATAGGCTCTATTTTTTTTTCAAAATTAGGGATCCGTAATAAAATTGCTATTTTGTAACACAAGGTGTAAAATCGAAAACTTATTATTGCGTGCACTGCAAAAACTATTGACAATAGAACAAAATGATGTACTACGGGTTTGTAGATCCCATTAAGACCTACAAAAAAGTCAGCGAGAACATATATCTAGCTATCATGGTTGAATCTCAAAAACTACGTTAAATATGTATCGCAATATTAATCTTTATCGAAATTAAGCATTATGTTATCAAGAGTATTTATGTAGAAGTAAAATACTTTTTGTTTCATCTCAATCGGATATTTCGATTAAAAGTTATCACGTGTGTAAGATGTTAAGAGTTGGTACCTATTAATGAGTTATGGGCCATAGAGTTTTTTATCAACATAAAATCCTGTAATAATCTCTTTCGAAATATATTTGTTGATGATTGTAAGTATAAGATCTTTGAAGAGTATAATAAATACATTTCTAAAATGACTCTGCTAAGGAAATCCACGCGCGCTTGATGCAAGCAAGACAAGACGCATGCAAAAGTGTCGGGATCTCATTGTAATCTACACTAATATTATAAGGAGGAAAGATTTGTATTTTTGTATGTTTGAAATAAACTCAAAAACTACTAAGCCGATTTTAAAAATTCTTTCACCATTTGAAAGCTACATTCACGCTGAGTAACATCGGCTATATTTAATGCTAGAAAAATTTAAAGAATTTTGTCCACCCGTGCAAAGCCGGGACGGGCCGCTAGGGTAGGAAATATAATTAATGCTATATCGATGCAAGTTTCCGACAAAAAGAATCTTTGATAATACCTGTTTCTAAATCCTACATTAATATTTGACAGAGATTTTTCTAAGCACTTAAAAATGGATCAATTAGTGAGCTTACCACATCTTCGTTGTCGCTGCTTAAGGCTGTGATTTCTGGTTTACTATCTATTATAGTAACATCGTCATCATCATCAACATTATTTATAATAGAGTTATTGTCAAATACTTTATTGTTTATCAAAGATGGTGACTCGTTTTTTTTATACTACTTATATCTTTAACAGGTACATTTGGTTTGAGGATTTTCTTATTGCTATCAAATTTAGAGTCGTTTAGTTCATTGGTGATATCTTTTAAGGGACTGGAGAAAGGTGAACAAGTTAATTTGGAGGTGTCATGGTCTACTTCAGCAGGCTTAGTGGCATCTTTGTTAAGAACAATACTGACATCCGGCAAATCATTGAGACTACATGTTGAAAATCCGTTTGATTTACTCTGGAAAAAAAAATCTCATGATATATTTCTAGATTATTTATAATGTGAAAGGAGTCTTAAATAGTTGCCCGTTTATGTACATAAGAATTACTTTTAACAAAAGTACTCACTTCATCAGGCTGTATGAAATCTGATTCATCACTGTCATTGTCTTAAGGTATCACACCCATGATACTCATTCGTGTCGCTCTCGACATTACCATCTGATCTTCATCAGGTCCATCATCATTATCACTAAGCTCTTGATCGCTTTGTCCTTTTAAACCATTATTACTTTCTTCATGGTTTTCATCAACTTCGTCATCGTCTTCACTATCATCACTATATTGAATTTTTTTAACGCTATGTATTTTCAATGGAATATCTTTTTAACAAGTAACCTTCCTGTTTTTATCATACTCAATTATAATAGAATTTTCAGTATCAGAATCTAAACCATGCGCTTCTTTCGTGTTATGAATGATTTAGATTTTTCTTCTGTGGATTTCACTCTAAGAGGAGGCTTTCTTGGTACCATCTCTGGTGACCACTCTTCTAAAATGTCATGAAACAGAATTTAGTTTTTATTTATTTTTTGTTAATATTTGCAAAAAAAAGGATAAACTCCTTTTTTGCATTTGCATTGCATTGCAATTACCTTCATCCGAGGAAGTCGATACAACTTTATTGAGCGATGATTCCGATTGTCTTCTAATGCTGCCTCTTTTGCTAGAATCTGTGAAAATTTATTAGAGATTAAAGCAAACCAATTAACTTATTTTTTTGTGCCTGGAAATTTATATTTTATTGATGAGGAAAGTCACTGTGATGTGAATTATGTTTTTTGGCTTGATATTTAATAATTGTTTTCCAGCATATAGTAGATTTTTAAGTTCTATGATTTAGGTCTATGTCAGCAATATAACTTTGGATTAGTATTTAATATGCATAACTTTTTGTACTAACTATGTAATGAGAAATGTAAAGTCTTAAAATTTCTCATTTAAAAGTGAATATATATTAATCGATAAAAGGGTAAAGTTGAAGAAAGAAAAACAAAAAACATCAGTGATAACTTTTGTGATATTACAAATAATTGTATATATCGTCGCCATAGAGGGAAAATGGTGTTTTGATTTGTGAAGGGTTAAAGTATTATAAAACAAATAAGTTGATAAATTTGTTTAGGTATTAGATAATTTTAATTTTATGGTCTCATATTTAAGAAAAGATTTAAACGCATAATTTAACATTGCAATAATCAATGTATTACATTATATTCCGAGATAATAAAAAAAAAACTTAGTTATTTTTACCTTGAAATCTTGTTTCGATAATTTTAGTTATTCATTTTTAGAACAGAGTTAGTGACTTTTCACCGTTGATTGTATCATTTTCAACTCCATTAATTTTTTACTCCAGTTAAGTAATTATTAACAACAATTATTTTAAATATACATTTCTAAAATGTTTGTATTTAACAGTGAAAAGATTCGAAATCCTAGTGAAAGTTTAATGATAAAATTTTAATTCAATCCGTCTTTACTTTGCTTGTTAACTTCGGGCTCACCCAGTCTACAACATCTTTGCAGGTAAGTAGGGACTTATACCATGAATCAAGTTCCAATACCAATAAGATCTATTATCTTAGCCTCCGAAATCGAAAGAGAAGTAGTATAAGCCATTAGGATAACAAAAGCTCTTAATTGGGCTATCCGCTCCTCGTTTCAATATCAATTTCTCCTTGTCTATGCTTTTCCTGAAACCTTCTTATTTTTATAGTTTGGGGTATCGGATTCTGATGTCTCTTGAATGATTCTTCTTCTTTTGCAATAGTGTTAAGTACTATAGATACAGTGTTACTCCTAACATATGGAATCAACCTCTTGTTGTTCCATGCAATCTTTAAAACTAAATGACTAATGAAGATTAATATAAATGATAGTATTATAGACTTTATTGTTAACTTTAAATTGATACCATACTCATGTCAATTACACCTATTTAGTAGCTGTCCTCGTTTAAGTGAAAGGGTATAAAAAAGGCATGATTCCCGGCGAGTTATGCGTCATTAACTTCCTATCCTAATCTAATCGGTTGTTATACATTGCCTGGTACAAAGCTCCGCTAAATTCCACCCTTGACCTTGGATGTTAATGGACACTACATTTACAGAAGCAGCACAAATTGTCACCTTACTGTTGGCTGTCGCTTCATGTAAGCCAGTGTTGTGTTTCGAAATTTAAAAACGCAATCGGGATACTGAAGGTTTTGTTCCGAGAGCAAGATCTGTACATCGCCTATGCAGTTCCGAGAGAGATGACCGTTTTATCATGTCAATTTCGAAGTCACCATCTGACTGGCGTCGACGTACAGCAAGAGCTCAGACAATTTTCCGCGGTGGTTGTCAATCAGAGGACAGTTCGGCGAAGACTCGAGCAACAAACTTTAGTCCAAAAAGGCCTACCACAGGTCCAAAATTGACGGCAGCTCACCGACAAGCAAGTCTTCTATTTGCTCACGACCATCTTAATTAGGAAATCTAGCAGTGATGGCTTGTTCTGTTCTGAGACAAGTGCAGAATGTGCTTTCACAGTAGCAACCGAACAGAAAGGCCCTACAGGCGCCCTAAAGAGCGATTTGCTCAGTGCTGTTATACTGAAACACATTTCTTTGGGAGAAAAAACGGAGCTTGTTTTCGTGCCTGGTGGTTAACGATGGTATAACTTTAATTCGATATTCTGCTTAATCGGTTCTTATGCTGAGTACGTCAGCAATAAATTTAGCGGATTGATTACTTGCAATGGTTTGTAAAATTGTTCTTTCATAATTATTTAATGGCGTACAAAAATTGCATTAATGCATATCAGTCGAAGTAAACGTCGACAATAAAAATTATCCACTTCCGAGTTGGCAAAACTCAAAAACATAAAACAGACCAAGTTGTGCGCGAAATTGACCCAAGTGTCACAGTTGTATGGAGATTTTAAGTAAAATAATTACTAAAAGGTTTCAGCGACTATGCGACATAAAACCTTGTGACCATAATATTAAGATAGAACTAAAGAAATCATTAAATAAGTTTTAATAATTTCTTCGCTCTTACATACGACGTGAAAATTATCATAAATGTCGGTCAAATAGTCACTAAGTGTATTTAGTTATTTGTCGCTTTCATGTTTTGAATTGAACCAGTCATTCTAAAACTAATCAAGTTATTTTGCTCGTTTTTGGAACAGGTTTGTCCCAACTTTAGACTAATAATTTTAAACAGAATAAGTAACTAACTGGACTTAGATACAGGTTTACAATTCTTCCGATTAGGGAAAAATATTTAAGTAAATTGTCTAATTTTCGCCTAAAATTTAGAAATAGTGATTTTTTGCACTTCTTCTTTTTTATTTTAGAAAACTATGATACCCTTAGATATGGTTCTAAAACTAACTAGATTTAAAAATCTAAAAATCCCACGTTCTTCAGTGACCAAAAAAGAATAAAATAACCCGGCGGGGCCAAGCGAGGGGCCACTCAAAACGAAGGGGCGCATGTCACTTATGGAGATGTAATGAGATGTATGATATGCATAGATGTTGAGAGTCATTGTAAAGATGCGCCCCCACGTTTTGAGTGGCCCCTCGCTTGGCCCTGCCGGGTTACTCAACGAAGTAACCATGTGTTACGCAACAATCGGATAAGCCCCATACAAAAGTGAAAGTTGCCGAAAGTTGACCCAAAAGTGCACCTAAAAAGTTGAAAGTTGTTTAAGCGTGCATTGTCAACGGGTTCTGAGCTACCCTGTAAGTTTCAACTCGCTAGGTGGTCGGGAAGTGCCTCAAAATTGAGATACAAGATTCCAACCGGACAGACAAGACGACAGACAAGCAAACAGACAAGAAAGCGACTTAAGAAAAACGTGGGAAAAATCTGCAGAAAAATTTGGTGATTTTGATGGCACTTCTAACTATAGAGTTAGAAGTATCATTTGGCGACATTGCAATTTGATGACTTTTTGTTTTACTGCAACAATATGTTATTTTTTGTAAGTTGATTACACTATGATTATTGTTTTGGTGAACCAGATAACTATAATTATTATAATAAGTCTCTTTATTTAACAACAAAATTTGTTATCTTTAGAAAAATAACATTACAGTTTACAAATTAACGGATTCGTTGCTGATGGCACACCTGTCATGCCATTTTCATGTGATGTTAGCCACTGAAACGGTGTCATTTTTAAATCGATGATAACTCCTTCAAATCAAGTTTTAGGGAAATCAACCCAGAATAAATCAAGCTCGCTTTCGCATTTGCTTCTGTAATTGTATGTAGCAATGAATTGGTTAAATACTGTCCAAAACAAATTAGCTAAACTTGAATTGGGTATGATGTTACAATGATATAAACTCTACAATTGAGTACCAAGCAAAAATATAGCTAAACTAAATGTTAAACAGCATCTAAATTAAATTAAACCATTTTTGGTACCTATATAAAAGTTTATTTATTTAAACTTTCTTGCTGTGTTCATTATATTATAATTTTTATTAAATTTATATGTAGGATTTTTTAATACAGAAAAAAGTTTATTTGATGCATACAAAGCTTTTATCTATCTTTTATAGTGCTATATTGGGATAAGTTACTTACCATCATCACTACTTAAATTAAAGTGTGTTTTAGCAACACTGCTCCTTTTAGCCATTGACTTAGAGAAGTTCCCTTTTTCAATTTCATTTTGATTGTCATCAGTTACTATAAAGGAATAATAAAAACATTAATATAGTTGAATATCAAATGTCAATGTAGTAATATTTACCATTCACAGAGATGTTGGTTACAAAGACTTCTGCTTTCTTTAAAATACAAATTAAGAGGAAAGTTGTAAGTTTGTATAAGTATCTATGCCCTGAATATTACATTTTGATTAACTATTTGATCCAACATTAATGTTTTGGTAATTATACCACTTTTTTTTGTTCACCGAGTAAATGTAGGCAGTAACGAAACGTTTCATATGTTCACTTCAGACCTCAGAACAATGTTCTGAGGTTCACATAATCCTTGTTTGGCAGAAGAAATCGCTTGCGAGCGATTACCAGCGCTGAGTAACAAACTGTCAGTTTTCAGCAAGGACACGTTTGCTAACTTCAGTAGCGCTGACACAATCCGCCATTTTGCTTAAATAAGTTTGTTTACAAATTTAAGGAAACCGGTAGTTTTGTGCAATCATTTAAATAATAGTAGTAAACTCGTCTTCTTCAATATTGTCATTCACTAAATCATTCAATATATTATTCATAGTTTAACACTTTTCACTACATTTGATAAAAATATATTTCATTGAGGTTATGTTCCCCAGTGACCGCTAAGTTTGCGTCCTAGAGGAAAATAGCTATTTACCATTTGACAGCGCTTACCGCTTACGTTCGCCATTTTGTTTACAAGCGCTTACAAGCGATTTTTTATGCCAAACACAAGGAATATGTCAAATAATTAAGTCATCTGCGAACACATATTTTTTTAATGAGTTCTCTTAATCAAGCCCGGGCCAAGTCAGAATCTACAATGAAGCGAACTAAACTTCTAGTTCAGTGCCTATTCATCCTGGCTTTGAAAACGGTTGGTTTTAAATTCCACTTCTTTGTCATGCGCGTTTTAAAAGATGTTGAGTAGCACTTAGTGCGACAAATAGGAATAGCACCCAAGAAAGGGTGGTAGTGCATCTGGATGTAAATACAATATAATTTTCATTATCTGTGTATATGCATCTACAAACTAGAATAACCTACTAACCCGAAATAATATCCGATAAATATTCAAATTTACAAATAACACTGTTTATTACCCTTAATAATTATTTTTAATCATATATTTACATTTTTGTTCCTAGTTTGTTTTTATGTTCATAGATTAGTAAAACCGTCTAATTTTAAAATGGGTGTGCACATTTTGCTATACATTTAAAAATATTTTTACTTATTTGGAGCGGAGCGAGTGAAGCGAGCGAAGCTCCCATGGATCAGCTTCAATTGCGCAATGTTTGTTACGCCATAACTTCCTGAGTTCTAAATCAATTTTAATATTTTTTGTGTGGAATCGAATCAATAGGTTTAGGTCACGATTATGACCCCGAATTTTGAAATTCGCAAAAATTCCCATCGAATTTCTTTTCTTTTTTAGGTATTACGCTCCGCTCCAACATATGGTGCTAGCGTAGCTTTATGCTTAGCGACTGCATCGCCTAGTTTATAGTCAATAATCTTAGTAATTTTAATCTCTATAAACAGATTATGTAAAACTGAAAATTTTAATAAATCAATAATTGTGTTTGGTAGAAAAAAGCACTTGTAAGAAAAATGGCGATCGCTAAGCGATAATAGCAATATGGCGGTTTGTGTCAGCGCAACTGAAGTTAGCAAAGTGTCCTGCCCGCCTAGCATGCGCTACTCGAGCTATCACGCGCACGATTAAAGAGAAGTTTGTCGACATCGACATAATATCTCGTTGTGGACAAACGGATGTTGCCTCTTGATATATGATTATTAACTACTTTATTTTATAACATAGCAACACCGATATCGTTCATTTAACACGTTACGCCGCGGTAACGGCATATAAAGTAAAGGTGGAATTCATATTATGACAGTACGGATATCGCCGTTTTCACGAAAATTAATCTAAAAATTACTACGGCAACAACCGTCGATTTTACATTAGAGTGTCATAGAGAGCAGTCTTACTGTCATTCGGTAAAGGAGGCTTGTGTTCCTAGTGTCAAAAACACGTGTACACTAAAATACTGTGAAAAACAGTACGGGTATAGGTGTACGAAACATTTGTATGAAGATTGTTAGTGTCATAGTGGACTGGAGTACCGCGTCGTAACGTCGTAATTTGTGTTGCGTGTTTTACCGAGGTTTTACCATATATTTACTTTTTGGAATGTGGATTACATCAATTTTGACGTTGTCTGATATGATCTGTGGTTGATCGTTTCGCGCTAAGTTTCTCGCTAAGTCAACGGTGTTTTTTTTTTTTTATATCGCGGAAAGTTTTTGCTGTTTATTCTTTGCTATAAGTTTATTCTTTTTACAATCTAAAATATAAAAAAGTAAAAACGAGTACATTTAGTCGACGCAATATACAAAGCGACTAAGATTTGTAAAAAATGCAACGAGTTTTACAAGTAGATTGATAAATGTCACTACATAAAAAAAATATTATTGTTACTATTACTAATCCGATTGATATATAAAATATTGTTACAGTTTTAATATTATTAGGTTGAAATTGATTTTGATAGGTAGATGGTCAATAAGTAGAGAAACTTACTAACGAAACTGGGTAGCCACTGGTACCTACGCTTGCCGTAGATGCGCAATTGCGATTGCGCTGGCCCGACTTTCCTACATCTATATATAATCTATATTACAATTTTGTACTCAAAGTGTATTAAGGGTGAACAAAACGTCAACATATGTATTATATTTATATATTATATATACCTTTGCCAGTATATTTATATGTGTATAAATAAAATATATAACTATATAACTATAAAACATATTTTTACGTTTTGTTCGCCCTTAATATACTTTGAGTACATCATTGTAATAAAACACCGCCATCGCTCCAATCGAAATAGCACACAAACCACTTGTCGTCTCTTCTCTACGTACAAAGACGAGATATATGTCGACAATATCGGTTAAATTGTCGACAAAACGCAATTGCCATGTTAGAGTTTGAAGACAAAAATCCACAGCTAAGTAAAAAAACACGTTTCACATAAGAAATCGACTTCTAAACGCAGCCATGTTAGAGACGACTGACGACAAATGACTAAAAGACGAGAAAATGGGTAGACAAAATTTTGTCGTGATGCGTATGATAGGCGGGCTGGCCGAAAACTGTAGTTTGTTTTTTCAGCGCTGGTAAACGCTCGCAAGCGCTTTTTTCTGCCAAACACACGGAATCTGTCGATTTCTCCCAATTTATAACAGGCAACATTACCGACTTTACAAACTTCACTTTTTCAACACTGAGGCTGAGTATCAGTCATCAGTGCTGCCATATTTATCTGTATTTATACAGATTTTTGAACCTCATTACAGATAACAGATTTAATACTATATTTATACAGATTTTTGAAATTTATACTTTTTGTACATACCTAGATACTTTCTACGATTGCCTTTCATCTCATTAACCTACTCGATAATATCACGCCTGTGTGTAAGAGACTTAACAATGTCTTGTTTGTGATCGAGGAGTCCCCCCGGATTATAAATAAACTTATACCAATACTTATACGTATTCATGCGATAGACACGACGCTTTACGGATCGAGTATCGAATCGAACGAAACAGTTGCTTAGTTTGTTTGGTTTGATAGACACGAACGAAGGCGCGAAGCAAGTTAAAATAAAGTGAAGTAGGTATTTCTTAATATTTTCGTGGACAATGGCCAGCAAGAAACCCCGTAAAGCTCAAACATTTAACCAAAGCTGGATGGAAGAGAGTTACTTTAAAGCTTGGCTGATGCCAAGTCAAAAAGTTATCACATCTTCTTACCTAATCTTACATACATAGGTCAAAATCTTTTACTTTGATTCCTTTCTACAGGTATTATACAGATTTTTTACACAAGCAGCACAGATTCATACAGATTTTCTTTGAGTCCTTACATATTCCTTTCTACAGATTTTATACAGATTTTTTACATTAGCAGTACAGATTTGTTAAACTGACCTGTGGCAGCACTGAATCAAACATGTCAGTCTGTTCAGTCATTCATCTAATGGCGGAGATTTTATTGTTTTTTTATATCTGATCTGATGTTTTAATCTTTCTTACACTGACTTAAATCATACTAAATACTTAAGATGTGCGTCGCACAATTTATGTCGTTTTTGATAAAGGAGTGATAGCCTTGAACTGTATGTTGGGACAGGATTGTCAATGGGGATGGAGTGTAGGAACATTGCGTTGTCTGTGATTTTATTGAATTAGTGCGAGTCGGCGTGTCGGAGGTCAACGCAGAAGACTGTAAAGGGTGGCGACGTGAGGTCGTGTCAACTATGGGGGCGCAGCAGGCTAAGGAGCGCGGCACAGCAAGTGGAGCGTCCATGCGCTCCACTCGCTCGAAGCCCCGAGTACCGAAGGACCCCCGCGTTCTTGGCTCCAACATATTCACTGAACATAGCGGTGAGTCATTCATGCACTTGCGAATTCGAACATCCCTTCTGCTGAGCTATCTGAATGTTTACCTATTTACCAACTGAATGCACTGCAATGTTATAAAAACATTTTGACCCATCTTTATTCTGCCTTTATAGTTCCCAAAGAACAATGCTTCTACCTATTTTAAAAAGTTTTATTACTGGTAGCAACAACAGCTTATAAACAAAAACATATTTAGCCACACACTAAACAAGTGCATTTACAGACTCTTTTAATAATTATTTTTTGCCCATAAACTGTTATTCAATGTTTGTGAAATTTTTTTATAAATTGAGAATGATACCACTTTTAAGAATTTATCCCGTAAGTTTTTAATGTCTCCCTATTTTATTCAAAACCATAGATATAATAGCGGGAAGACCAGGTTTGAAGTGATAGAGTGTTTATAAATTTTATCCCCAAATCTGTTGAAATAGCTGGGCTATTGATAAAGTACTTAAAAGATAGCAATAGTTGCTACTGTAATAGATTTATATAGTAATAATTATAGAACCCAATTAAGTTATGCTGGCCCACAATATGAAAATGTTGTCTTAGACAAAACTGTCACATTTTATGAACATTGTGATGGGGTGAACAAGTGCTTACATGTGTCTTTGTGTTATCGTCCATACTTTCATTTAAAAAGAAGTAAAACCTTTCAGTTCTCAAGGTTCGGATGGTTTTTTTTTATAAACACAAAGTTAATTTATTGAAATCAAGAACTGTTTTATTAAAGACTTGACTCCTCGAGGAAAATCGTAAGATTTAAATCTGTACAACTCCCTGTAACACTCAAATTTTACAGGGTACCAAGGGTTTCTCAACATCCTTCATAATGCGCACAGCAAAGGAATGGAACTCCATCCCTGCATCTGTATTTCCAAGAACTCATAACCCATCCATTTTCAAAGCTAGGGAGAATAAGCACCTTCTGGGTTAGCTCGTTACATCTTGCATTTTGTCTTGGCCTCCGGGTTTGATTGGGATCAAGAGCAAACCTATCGTAAATAAATAACTCAAGTATATGGATAAAGAGTTCATAATATGTAATGTTAACATTATATCAATGTTTTCATTTGAGTATGAAAAGCAGTTCTTCTTAATATATATAAACTACATGTCACGTTGTTTGTCCGCGATGGACTCCTAAACTACTTAACCGATTTTTATCAAACTTTGTAACTATCTGTTATTTGATATAACTTAAAAGATAGGATAGGTTTCATTTTAATTTATAACACAGCAACGCATGGCTGGGTCAGCTAGTAAAAATATATTCATGTAAACCAATCATATACAACAACAACCTTTATATCTACCACTTTGCTTAATAGAATTATTTATAATTAATATATGTCCCAGTTAAATAATAATACGAACAGTGAAATGAAAACTAATAAGACTATGGTATGCAGTTTGATTTAAATTATTTTTAAATATTTATAGTTAAGTAATTATTTTTATCAATCTTTTTCAAAATACACTGAAAGATAATAACAGACCAGCTTGCAATATGATTTTTGAAATTTCTTCCCATTTGTAACAATGTTTAAATTAGTACTACTAATAGGTTTCCAAATGAGATCGCAGAGCATCGCACATGCGAAAGACCTTACCATAAATTAGTGTTGTATAATTAATTTACTAATAATTTTTAACTCTTTCAAGTCTAAATTATTGCAAATGAGCTTGCTGATGTATTTTTAAGTTCAACATTATTAATTAGAACCTATACCTTATGCTTTTACTGCCTTTTCATTAAAGCTAAGCAACTTTTACACAACCTAGTTATTAAATAAATAAAAAAAATCATTCCTCTTTGTCTGATCATTTAGAATCTCTGAAAACCATGTTATATCAAGTTTGGCTGACTTAACTGTGTAACACACTATGTAGAGGGGTGCACATATTTTTATTGAGTTTTATTGCATTTCCATAAACCTTAACCTTAATTTCCATAAACCTTGTTTATTCAAACTGTCGGTTCATTAACATTTTTTTCAATTCTTTTGCCTTAAGGTTTATTAGTCATAATATTCTTTATAGTTTTCACATCGTTTTATATAATAATTTGAATAATTTACTAGGTTAAATATCATAGTTAATATTAATTAATTATTTTATTTTACATAAAACTCTTGATATAGGTAACTTTATCATTTATTATAAGCTGATCATATATAAGAAATAATTCATATATCCTAAATTTCATAGCCTACAATCAATTATAATACATTAGTATGATGTGGCATATTATTATTTAAAAATGACATTTCAACAAATGTCAATAATATGTAAATTTTGACTGTACACAACATAAACTTAAATATTAAATTAGATCAAGAGCCAGCCTAGGGTGTGTGTTGCAGTAGCAGCCATTGGAATGATACAATTCAAACTGCAGCATGTCAATTGTTATATTTAAAATAGAAATTAAAGCAAGGTTTTGATATTTTTTTATTTCATTAATACATTTTGAATGACATATTTATATGTAGGGTGGGTGTACCAGTAACAAACCGATTAAGCGACATTATAAGTAATTTTGATATTGTGACTCAATTATTACAACAATCATTGCAAAAAAAGATTTACGTACTCCTTGTCTACCATTGAATCATGTAGCTTATTCCATTTTTCTTAATAGCTGTTAGGTTTCTTTTTATTTAAAAATGAATGTGGAAAGTCGCAATGTGCCTAAAGTTGACCAGATTGTACCAGCAATAGACCAGACGTTGAGCCAATAGTGAACCAATAAATAAAACGATTTCTTTTAATGAAGAATATTTTTATTTCAAATACTAAAATCTTTATATGTAACAATCATCACAACTTTTTATCAAGACCAGAGTATTTGCTATGAAGCCCTAAAAAATTTATGATGTCATCCATCCCTTGTCTGACTTACTTACAATCTTTATTAATTTGTCTAACGATTTCAGATGGTATTCGTGCATATGGGAATATAATCAAGGGTGGTAATATGGTACCAGATGCTGCAAAAGTTACTAATACGGTTATGTTCTCCTTATCGTTTTAATTTATAAAAAAAATTAAAGCCTCACGGGCCTAACACTTAACCAGAGGACGGGCTTGTTTGAAATCCGGATTCATCTGCATTAATAATCCTTTCGGGATCTTTTCAGATGTCAGCTACGCCTTCAGCAACTAGGTATTCTTTTAAATTTTTATGCCACTTTTTCAAAGCAGTTTCTGTTACCAGTCTTCTAGAAATGTTTATAGATTCCGCATAACATGCAGCTATATCTGGATGTCGTTTTAAAAATTTGGTCGATTCTCTTCAGTTATAATTTTCTTAACAGTGTTAACTACCATTTCTTTATTAACTGGAAATCCTTTTTTGCCATCGCTACTATCCAAGTTTTCAGCAAGGATTCTTCTTGCTTAGTCAATATGGGAGGCCCCTTTTTTGGTTGAACTGGATATTTTAACTTTATTTTATATATAACCATAGTGTGGAGTATGTTGTATTTTCGACACGTTTCTCTTATTTTTGCACCTTTACCTATTTCGTCAATCGCTTTAAACACATCCTCCTCCTTATAATTAAAAAAACGTTCTTTTCGGCGGTATTGTGTCTTTAAAAAAATGTAGGTGGTCAATAACTGGAACAAACTCGTAGTATAGATATAACCAGTAATAAATCACTGGTCTGCAACTGAAACAATGTGGATATTGTAATAGTTTTTTATAATATTTTATTGCAGTATATTAAATAAGTATAAATGTAAAAGAAAAAACTGGTTGGTTGCCTGTAAAGTCGGTATACGGGCGAAAGTTTTACGTGACAACGACTTTGAGTGGTAAAATAATTTTAATGTGAATATTCATTCGTATAGTAGGAAGAAGGATGAAATAATAGTAACAATTTAAAACATTTATTTATACAAAGAATTATATTTAAAACATTAATTTATAGGCACGCGTCCCTTCCACTTTTTATGTCTGTCTCTCTCGCTCTTAGGCGGGCTAACCATGCCCGAGTGGAAGGGACGCGTGCCTCTCACTCGCTCTCATTGTAAGCGCATAACGTGAGCGGAGCGTAACGCAGTTTCTTGAAGTGTCACCCGGCAAACCAATTTATAAGACGTTGTCACGTCAAAAATAAACAAATTATCAAAAAGCTATATCACCAGTTGTAGACCAAATGGAATATTACTGGAAAATCATTTAATTCGTGTTCCATTAGTTTAACAATGACAACTATTGATTTTAATTAACATTTTCTGATGAAATAAGACGTAATATTATTGCTTTATACAATATATTACATAGTTGATTGAAAAAAAGTTACAGCGATTAATATAAAAAAAGATTTAAAAGATTCAACAAAACTTACCGTCAACCTGTCGCTTAATAATATGGCCGCCCGAAACGAAGTGAACGATTGTCGTTTCGAATCATGCACTTTTTACTGATGTAGATGGCGTGTTTATTACTTTTATTTAGGATTATATGATTAACAGAAGTACGGCAGTGCTACTAAACGTAAAAAAAGTGGCGGGAAATTCGACAGAAGGTTAATATTTTGATGTGAATTTAGAAATGGTGCACTACTGGTTCCTGGTGTGGCACTGGTGCACCCACCCTAGTTCTTACATTTCCCAGTTCACCATACATTGAAATAAAACCAGTCTGACCAAATTTTGTGAGTCTATGTTCTTGTTTTTTATATTTATCCTGAAATTTCGACTTACTTAGATTCACTAAAGTATGGTATTTGTAACTGCAAATTAATTATTTCAAAAACTTTATGCTTTATTTTTTTAGTGATAACTACTAAGTTACCACCAGTCACAAAAGAAACTGGAACGCGGGATTAAACTCCATCTTACATTTATTATTTCCAATACTTGCTTACTACATAAGTAGGTTTTGTAGTGATTTTGTTTAATATTTCTTTTAATCTGTGACATAAGAGAGTCCATAGTTACAATCCTTCAATGCAGTAGAAATCTGCAAACTAAACTAGACAGGTCATAAAAATTGTTTTATCTTCCTAGCCAATTGTTGAACCAGCTTCAGAATATTCTTTATATTGTCAGTGACACCATTCATATAAGGAAGGACTGCAAGTTAACGGCTGTGTGAACTTGGCACCCGACTTTGGAAAATTTCGTTTTTTTTATTTTTTTTCGAAAGATTTTGATTAGTAGTGGATAGTAGTGAAGTTATTTTCGTTAGTAGTAATGCCAAAAAAATAAAAAAAAATAGTAAAAAAATGTCATCCCCCGAAATTAAAAAAAATTGTTTTTTCCGACTGTTTCTCATAGATAGACGTTAGTAGTGGATTGTAGTGCAATTTTATTCGTTAGTAGTAAAATAGAAAAAATAAAAAAAAATAAAAATGTTTCGGAGCATTTTTAAAAAACTTTTTAATGGCGTAAATACTGTTTCAAGGCTTATATGATTACAACAAACGTTGGAATTGAGTAAGAAGGGTTCGTAGAGGTTTGTAGTGAAAGAATTTTTGATAGTAGTAAAGAAAAAAAATTACTAGGAGCACTTGAATTGAGTCAAACCTATTTCGGAGCAATATTCATTGAATAAAATCTGTTTGAAGATAATTACGATTACTACAAACGTTGGAATTGAGTAAGAAGGGTTCGTAGAGGTTTGTAGTGAAAGAATTTTTGATAGTAGTAAAGAAAAAAAATTACTAGGAGCACTTGAATTGAGTCAAACCTGTTTCGAAGCAATATTCATTGAATTAAATCTGTTTGAAGATAAATACGATTACTACAAACGTTGGAAATGAGTAAGAAGGGTTAGTAGAGGTTTGTAGTGAAAGAATTTTTGATAGTAGTAAAGAAAAAAAATTACTAGGAGCACTTGAATTGAGTCAAACCTGTTTCGGAGCAATATTCATGGAATAAAATCTGTTTGAAGATAAATACGATTACTACAAACGTTGAAATTGAGTAAGAAGGGTTCGTAGAGGTTTGTAGTGAAAGAATTTTTGATAGTAGTAAAGAAAAAAAATTACTAGGAGCACTTGAATTGAGTCAAACCTGTTTCGGAGCAATATTCATTGAATAAAATCTGTTTGAAGATAAATACGATTACTACAAACGTTGGAATTGAGTAAGAAGGGTTCGTAGAGGTTTGTAGTGAAAGAATTTTTGATAGTAGTAAAGAAAAAAAATTACTAGGAGCACTTGAATTGAGTCAAACCTGTTTCGGAGCAATATTCATTGAATAAAATCTGTTTGAAGATAAATACGATTACTACAAACGTTGGAATTGAGTGAGAAGGGTTCATAGAGGTTTGTAGTGAAAGAATTTTTGATAGTAGTAAAGAAAAAAAATTACTAGGAGCACTTGAATTGAGTCAAACCTGTTTCGGAGAAATATTCATGGAATAAAATCTGTTTGAAGATAAATACGATTACTACAAACGTTGAAATTGAGTAAGAAGGGTTCGTAGTGGTTTGTAGTGAAAGAATTTTTGATAGTAGTAAAGAAAAAAAATTACTAGGAGCACTTGAATTGAGTCAAACCTGTTTCGGAGCAATATTCGTTGAATAAAATCTGTTTGAAGATAAATGCGATTACTACAAACGTTGGAATTGAGTAAGAAGGGTTCGTAGAGGTTTGTAGTGAAAGAATTTTTGATAGTAGTAAAGAAAAAAAATTACTAGGAGCACTTGAATTGAGTCAAACCTGTTTCGGAGCAATATTCATTGAATAAAATCTGTTTGAAGATAAATACGATTACTACAAACGTTGGAATTGAGTAAGAAGGGTTCGTAGAGGTTTGTAGTGAAAGAATTTTTGATAGAAGTAAAGAAAAAAAATTACAAGGAGCACTTGAATTGAGTCAAACCTGTTTCGGAGCAATATTCATTGAATATAATCTGTTTGAAGATAAATACGATTACTACAAACGTTGGAATTGAGTAAGAAGGGTTCGTAGAGGTTTGTAGTGAAAGAATTTTCGATAGTAGTAAAGAAAAAAAATTACTAGGAGCACTTGAATTGAGTCAAACCTGTTTCGGAGCAATATTCATTGAATAAAATCTGTTTGAAGATAAATACGATTACTACAAACGTTGGAATTGAGTAAGAAGGGTTCGTAGAGGTTTGTAGTGAAAGAATTTTTGATAGTAGTAAAGAAAAAAAATCACTAGGAGCAGTTGAATTGAGTCAAACCTGTTTCGGAGCAATATTCATTGAATTAAATCTGTTTGAAGATAAATACGATTACTACAAACGTTGGAATTGAGTAAGAAGGGTTCGTAGAGGTTTTTAGTGAAAGAATTTTTGATAGTAGTAAAGAAAAAAAAATACTAGGAGCACTTGAATTGAGTCAAACCTGTTTCGGAGCAATATTGATTGAATAAAATCTGTTTGAAGATAAATACGATTACTACAAACGTTGGAATTGAGAAAGAAGGGTTCGTAGAGGTTTGTAGTGAAAGAATTTTTGATAGTAGTAAAGAAAAAAAATAACTAGGAGCACTTTAGTTGAATCAAACTTGTTTCGGAGCGATATTTCCTGGATAAAGTCTGTTTGAAGACGAATACAATTACTACAAACGTTAGAATTGACTTAGAGGGGTTCGCAGAGGTTTGTAGTGAAAGAATTTTTGATAGTAGTAAAGAAAAAAAATTACTAGGAGCACTTGAATTGAGTCAAACCTGTTTCGGAGCAATATTCATTGAATAAAATCTGTTTGAAGATAAATACGATTACTACAAACGTTGGAATTGAGTACGAAGGGTTCGTAGAGGTTTGTAGTGAAAGAATTTTTGATAGAAGTAAAGAAAAAAAATTACAAGGAGCACTTGAATTGAGTCAAACCTGTTTCGGAGCAATATTCATTGAATAAAATCTGTTTGAAGATAAATACGATTACTACAAACGTTGGAATTGAGGAAGAAGGGTTCGTAGAGGTTTGTAGTGAAAGAATTTTTGATAGTAGTAAAGAAAAAAAATTACTAGGAGCACTTGAATTGAGTCAAACCTGTTTCGGAGCAATATTCATTGAATAAAATCTGTTTGAAGATAAATACGATTACTACAAACGTTGGAATTGAGTGAGAAGGGTTCATAGAGGTTTGTAGTGAAAGAATTTTTGATAGTAGTAAAGAAAAAAAATTACTAGGAGCACTTGAATTGAGTCAAACCTGTTTCGGAGCAATATTCATGGAATAAAATCTGTTTGAAGATAAATACGATTACTACAAACGTTGGAATTGACTAATAAGTGTTCGTAGAGGTTTGTAGTGAAAGAATTTTTGATAGTAGTAAAGAAAAAAAATTACTAGGAGCACTTGAATTGAGTCAAACCTGTTTCGGAGCAATATTCATTGAATAAAATCTGTTTGAAGATAAATACGATTACTACAAACGTTGGAATTGACTAAGAAGTGTTCGTAGAGGTTTGTAGTGAAAGAATTTTTGATAGTAGTAAAGAAAAAAAATTACTAGGAGCACTTGAATTGAGTCAAACCTGTTTCGGAGCAATATTCATTGAATAAAATCTGTTTGAAGATAAATACGATTACTACAAACGTTGGAATTGACTAAGAAGTGTTCGTAGAGGTTTGTAGTGAAAGAATTTTTGATAGTAGTAAAGAAAAAAAATTACTAGGAGCACTTGAATTGAGTCAAACCTGTTTCGGAGCAATATTCATTGAATAAAATCTGTTTGAAGATAAATACGATTACTACAAACGTTGGAATTGAGTAAGAAGGGTTCGTAGAGGTTTGTAGTGAAAGAATTTTTGATAGTAGTAAAGAAAAAAAATAACTAGGAGCACTTTAGTTGAATCAAACTTGTTTCGGAGCGATATTTCCTGGATAAAGTCTGTTTGAAGACGAATACGATTACTACAAACGTTAGAATTGACTAAGAGGGGTTCGCAGAGGTTTGTAGTGAAAGAATTTTTGATAGTAGTAAAGAAAAAAAATTACTAGGAGCACTTGAATTGAGTCAAACCTGTTTCGGAGCAATATTTCCTGGATAAAGTCTGTTTGAAGACGAATACGATTACTACAAACATTAGAATTGACTAAGAGGGGTTCGCAGAGGTTTGTAGTGAAAGAATTTTTGATAGTAGTAAAGAAAAAAAATTACTAGGAGCACTTGAATTGAGTCAAACCTGTTTCGGAGCAATATTCATTGAATAAAATCTGTTTGAAGATAAATACGATTACTACAAACGTTGGAATTGACTAAGAAGTGTTCGTAGAGGTTTGTAGTGAAAGAATTTTTGATAGTAGTAAAGAAAAAAAATTACTAGGAGCACTTGAATTGAGTCAAACCTGTTTCAGAGCAATATTTCCTGGATAAAGTCTGTTTGAAGACGAATACGATTACTACAAACGTTAGAATTGACTAAGAGGGGTTCGCAGAGGTTTGTAGTGAAAGAATTTTTGATAGTAGTAAAGAAAAAAAATTACTAGGAGCACTTGAATTGAGTCAAACTGGTTTCGGAGCAATATTCATTGAATAAAATCTGTTTGAAGATAAATACGATTACTACAAACGTTGGAATTGAGTAAGAAGGGTTCGTAGAGGTTTGTAGTGAAAGAATTTTTGATAGTAGTAAAGAAAAAAAATTACTAGGAGCACTTGAATTGAGTCAAACCTGTTTCGGAGCAATATTCATTGAATAAAATCTGTTTGAAGATAAATACGATTACTACAAACGTTGGAATTGAGTAAGAAGGGTTCGTAGAGGTTTGTAGTGAAATAATTTTTGATAGTAGTAAAGAAAAAAAATTACTAGGAGCACCTGAATTGAGTCAAACCTGTTTCGGAGCAATATTCATTGAATATAATCTGTTTGAAGATAAATACGATTACTACAAACGTTGGAATTGAGTAAGAAGGGTTCGTAGAGGTTTGTAGTGAAAGAATTTTTGATAGTAGTAAAGAAAAAAAATTACTAGGAGCACCTGAATTGAGTCAAACCTGTTTCGGAGCAATATTCATTGAATATAATCTGTTTGAAGATAAATACGATTACTACAAACGTTGGAATTGAGTAAGAAGTGTTCGTAGAGGTTTGTAGTGAAAGAATTTTTGATAGTAGTAAAGAAAAAAAATCACTAGGAGCACTTGAATTGAGTCAAACCTGTTTCGGAGCAATATTCATTGAATAAAATCTGTTTGAAGATAAATACGATTACTACAAACGTTGGAATTGAGTAAGGGGGGTTTGTAGAGGTTTGTAGTGAAAGAATTTTTGATAGTAGTAAAGAAAAAAAAATCACTAGGAGCAGTTGAATTGAGTCAAACCTGTTTCGGAGCAATATTCATTGAATAAAATCTGTTTGAAGATAAATACGATTACTACAAACGTTGGAATTGAGTAAGAAGGGTTCGTAGAGGTTTGTAGTGAAAGAATTTTTGATAGTAGTAAAGAAAAAAAATTACTAGGAGCACTTGAATTGAGTCAAACCTGTTTCGGAGCAATATTCATTGAATAAAATCTGTTTGAAGATAAATACGATTACTACAAACGTTGGAATTGAGTAAGAAGGGTTCGTAGAGGTTTGTAGTGAAAGAATTTTTGATAGTAGTAAAGAAAAAAAATTACTAGGAGCACTTGAATTGAGTCAAACCTGTTTCGGAGCAATATTCATTGAATAAAATCTGTTTGAAGATAAATACGATTACTACAAACGTTGGAATTGAATAAGAAGGGTTCGTAGAGGTTTGTAGTGAAATAATTTTTGATAGTAGTAAAGAAAAAAAATTACTAGGAGCACCTGAATTGAGTCAAACCTGTTTCGGAGCAATATTCATTGAATATAATCTGTTTGAAGATAAATACGATTACTACAAACGTTGGAATTGAGTAAGAAGTGTTCGTAGAGGTTTGTAGTGAAAGAATTTTTGATAGTAGTAAAGAAAAAAAATCACTAGGAGCACTTGAATTGAGTCAAACCTGTTTCGGAGCAATATTCATTGAATAAAATCTGTTTGAAGATAAATACGATTACTGCAAACGTTGGAATTGAGTAAGAAGGGTTCGTAGAGGTTTGTAGTGAAAGAATTTTTGATAGTAGTAAAGAAAAAAAATAACTAGGAGCACTTTAGTTGAATCAAACTTGTTTCGGAGCGATATTTCCTGGATAAAGTCTGTTTGAAGACGAATACAATTACTACAAACGTTAGAATTGACTTAGAGGGGTTCGCAGAAGTTTGTAGTGAAAGAATTTTTGATAGTAGTAAAGAAAAAAAATTACTAGGAGCACTTGAATTGAGTCAAACCTGTTTCGGAGCAATATTCATTGAATAAAATCTGTTTGAAGATAAATACGATTACTACAAACGTTGGAATTGAGTACGAAGGGTTCGTAGAGGTTTGTAGTGAAAGAATTTTTGATAGAAGTAAAGAAAAAAAATTACAAGGAGCACTTGAATTGAGTCAAACCTGTTTCGGAGCAATATTCATTGAATAAAATCTGTTTGAAGATAAATACGATTACTACAAACGTTGGAATTGAGGAAGAAGGGTTCGTAGAGGTTTGTAGTGAAAGAATTTTTGATAGTAGTAAAGAAAAAAAATTACTAGGAGCACTTGAATTGAGTCAAACCTGTTTCGGAGCAATATTCATTGAATAAAATCTGTTTGAAGATAAATACGATTACTACAAACGTTGGAATTGAGTGAGAAGGGTTCATAGAGGTTTGTAGTGAAAGAATTTTTGATAGTAGTAAAGAAAAAAAATTACTAGGAGCACTTGAATTGAGTCAAACCTGTTTCGGAGCAATATTCATGGAATAAAATCTGTTTGAAGATAAATACGATTACTACAAACGTTGGAATTGAGAAAGAAGGGTTCGTAGAGGTTTGTAGTGAAAGAATTTTTGATAGTAGTAAAGAAAAAAAATAACTAGGAGCACTTTAGTTGAATCAAACTTGTTTCGGAGCGATATTTCCTGGATAAAGTCTGTTTGAAGACGAATACAATTACTACAAACGTTAGAATTGACTTAGAGGGGTTCGCAGAGGTTTGTAGTGAAAGAATTTTTGATAGTAGTAAAGAAAAAAATTACTAGGAGCACTTGAATTGAGTCAAACCTGTTTCGGAGCAATATTCATTGAATATAATCTGTTTGAAGATAAATACGATTACTACAAACGTTGGAATTGAGTAAGAAGGGTTCGTAGAGGTTTGTAGTGAAAGAATTTTTGATAGTAGTAAAGAAAAAAAATTACTAGGAGCACCTGAATTGAGTCAAACCTGTTTCGGAGCAATATTCATTGAATATAATCTGTTTGAAGATAAATACGATTACTACAAACGTTGGAATTGAGTAAGAAGTGTTCGTAGAGGTTTGTAGTGAAAGAATTTTTGATAGTAGTAAAGAAAAAAAATCACTAGGAGCACTTGAATTGAGTCAAACCTGTTTCGGAGCAATATTCATTGAATAAAATCTGTTTGAAGATAAATACGATTACTACAAACGTTGGAATTGAGTAAGGGGGGTTTTCCAGAGGTTTGTAGTGAAAGAATTTTTGATAGTAGTAAAGAAAAAAAAATCACTAGGAGCAGTTGAATTGAGTCAAACCTGTTTCGGAGCAATATTCATTGAATAAAATCTGTTTGAAGATAAATACGATTACTACAAACGTTGGAATTGAGTAAGAAGGGTTCGTAGAGGTTTGTAGTGAAAGAATTTTTGATAGTAGTAAAGAAAAACAATTACTAGGAGCACTTGAATTGAGTCAAACCTGTTTCGGAGCAATATTCATTAAATAAAATCTGTTTGAAGATAAATACGATTACTACAAACGTTGGAATTGAGAAAGAAGGGTTCGTAGAGGTTTGTAGTGAAAGAATTTTTGATAGTAGTAAAGAAAAAAAATAACTAGGAGCACTTTAGTTGAATCAAACTTGTTTCGGAGCGATATTTCCTGGATAAAGTCTGTTTGAAGACAAATACGATTACTACAAACGTTAGAATTGACTAAGAGGGGTTCGCAGAGGTTTGTAGTGAAAGAATTTTTGATAGAAGTAAAGAAAAAAAATTACTAGGAGCACTTGAATTGAGTCAAACCTGTTTCGGAGCAATATTCATTGAATAAAATCTGTTTGAAGATAAATACGATTACTACAAACGTTGGAATTGACTAAGAAGTGTTCGTAGAGGTTTGTAGTGAAAGAATTTTTGATAGTAGTAAAGAAAAAAAATTACTAGGAGCACTTGAATTGAGTCAAACCTGTTTCGGAGCAATATTCATTGAATAAAATCTGTTTGAAGATAAATACGATTACTACAAACGTTGGAATTGACTAAGAAGTGTTCGTAGAGGTTTGTAGTGAAAGAATTTTTGATAGTAGTAAAGAAAAAAAATTACTAGGAGCACTTGAATTGAGTCAAACTGGTTTCGGAGCAATATTCATTGAATAAAATCTGTTTGAAGATAAATACGATTACTACAAACGTTGAAATTGAGTAAGAAGGGTTCGTAGAGGTTTGTAGTGAAAGAATTTTTGATAGTAGTAAAGAAAAAAAATCACTAGGAGCAGTTGAATTGAGTCAAACCTGTTTCGGAGCAATATTCATTGAATTAAATCTGTTTGAAGATAAATACGATTACTAAAAACGTTGGAATTGAGTAAGAAGGGTTCGTAGAGGTTTGTAGTGAAATAATTTTTGATAGTAGTAAAGAAAAAAAATTACTAGGAGCACCTGAATTGAGTCAAACCTGTTTCGGAGCAATATTCATTGAATATAATCTGTTTGAAGATAAATACGATTACTACAAACGTTGGAATTGACTAAGAAGTGTTCGTAGAGGTTTGTAGTGAAAGAATTTTTGATAGTAGTAAAGAAAAAAAATTACTAGGAGCACTTGAATTGAGTCAAACTGGTTTCGGAGCAATATTCATTGAATAAAATCTGTTTGAAGATAAATACGATTACTACAAACGTTGAAATTGAGTAAGAAGGGTTCGTAGAGGTTTGTAGTGAAAGAATTTTTGATAGTAGTAAAGAAAAAAAATCACTAGGAGCAGTTGAATTGAGTCAAACCTGTTTCGGAGCAATATTCATTGAATTAAATCTGTTTGAAGATAAATACGATTACTAAAAACGTTGGAATTGAGTAAGAAGGGTTCGTAGAGGTTTGTAGTGAAATAATTTTTGATAGTAGTAAAGAAAAAAAATTACTAGGAGCACCTGAATTGAGTCAAACCTGTTTCGGAGCAATATTCATTGAATATAATCTGTTTGAAGATAAATACGATTACTACAAACGTTGGAATTGAGTAAGAAGTGTTCGTAGAGGTTTGTAGTGAAAGAATTTTTGATAGTAAAAAAGAAAAAAAATCACTAGGAGCACTTGAATTGAGTCAAACCTGTTTCGGAGCAATATTCATTGAATAAAATCTGTTTGAAGATAAATACGATTACTGCAAACGTTGGAATTGAGTAAGAAGGGTTCGTAGAGGTTTGTAGTGAAAGAATTTTTGATAGTAGTAAAGAAAAAAAATAACTAGGAGCACTTTAGTTGAATCAAACTTGTTTCGGAGCGATATTTCCTGGATAAAGTCTGTTTGAAGACGAATACAATTACTACAAACGTTAGAATTGACTTAGAGGGGTTCGCAGAGGTTTGTAGTGAAAGAATTTTTGATAGTAGTAAAGAAAAAAAATTACTAGGAGCACTTGAATTGAGTCAAACCTGTTTCGGAGCAATATTCATTGAATAAAATCTGTTTGAAGATAAATACGATTACTACAAACGTTGGAATTGAGTACGAAGGGTTCGTAGAGGTTTGTAGTGAAAGAATTTTTGATAGAAGTAAAGAAAAAAAATTACAAGGAGCACTTGAATTGAGTCAAACCTGTTTCGGAGCAATATTCATTGAATAAAATTTGTTTGAAGATAAATACGATTACTACAAACGTTGGAATTGAGGAAGAAGGGTTCGTAGAGGTTTGTAGTGAAAGAATTTTTGATAGTAGTAAAGAAAAAAAATTACTAGGAGCACTTGAATTGAGTCAAACCTGTTTCGGAGCAATATTCATTGAATAAAATCTGTTTGAAGATAAATACGATTACTACAAACGTTGGAATTGAGTGAGAAGGGTTCATAGAGGTTTGTAGTGAAAGAATTTTTGATAGTAGTAAAGAAAAAAAATTACTAGGAGCACTTGAATTGAGTCAAACCTGTTTCGGAGCAATATTCATGGAATAAAATCTGTTTGAAGATAAATACGATTACTACAAACGTTGGAATTGACTAATAAGTGTTCGTAGAGGTTTGTAGTGAAAGAATTTTTGATAGTAGTAAAGAAAAAAAATTACTAGGAGCACTTGAATTGAGTCAAACCTGTTTCGGAGCAATATTCATTGAATAAAATCTGTTTGAAGATAAATACGATTACTGCAAACGTTGGAATTGAGTAAGAAGGGTTCGTAGAGGTTTGTAGTGAAAGAATTTTTGATAGTAGTAAAGAAAAAAAATAACTAGGAGCACTTTAGTTGAATCAAACTTGTTTCGGAGCGATATTTCCTGGATAAAGTCTGTTTGAAGACGAATACAATTACTACAAACGTTAGAATTGACTTAGAGGGGTTCGCAGAGGTTTGTAGTGAAAGAATTTTTGATAGTAGTAAAGAAAAAAAATTACTAGGAGCACTTGAATTGAGTCAAACCTGTTTCGGAGCAATATTCATTGAATAAAATCTGTTTGAAGATAAATACGATTACTACAAACGTTGGAATTGAGTACGAAGGGTTCGTAGAGGTTTGTAGTGAAAGAATTTTTGATAGAAGTAAAGAAAAAAAATTACAAGGAGCACTTGAATTGAGTCAAACCTGTTTCGGAGCAATATTCATTGAATAAAATTTGTTTGAAGATAAATACGATTACTACAAACGTTGGAATTGAGGAAGAAGGGTTCGTAGAGGTTTGTAGTGAAAGAATTTTTGATAGTAGTAAAGAAAAAAAATTACTAGGAGCACTTGAATTGAGTCAAACCTGTTTCGGAGCAATATTCATTGAATAAAATCTGTTTGAAGATAAATACGATTACTACAAACGTTGGAATTGAGTGAGAAGGGTTCATAGAGGTTTGTAGTGAAAGAATTTTTGATAGTAGTAAAGAAAAAAAATTACTAGGAGCACTTGAATTGAGTCAAACCTGTTTCGGAGCAATATTCATGGAATAAAATCTGTTTGAAGATAAATACGATTACTACAAACGTTGGAATTGACTAATAAGTGTTCGTAGAGGTTTGTAGTGAAAGAATTTTTGATAGTAGTAAAGAAAAAAAATTACTAGGAGCACTTGAATTGAGTCAAACCTGTTTCGGAGCAATATTCATTGAATAAAATCTGTTTGAAGATAAATACGATTACTACAAACGTTGGAATTGACTAAGAAGTGTTCGTAGAGGTTTGTAGTGAAAGAATTTTTGATAGTAGTAAAGAAAAAAAATTACTAGGAGCACTTGAATTGAGTCAAACCTGTTTCGGAGCAATATTCATTGAATAAAATCTGTTTGAAGATAAATACGATTACTACAAACGTTGGAATTGACTAAGAAGTGTTCGTAGAGGTTTGTAGTGAAAGAATTTTTGATAGTAGTAAAGAAAAAAAATTACTAGGAGCACTTGAATTGAGTCAAACCTGTTTCGGAGCAATATTCATTGAATAAAATCTGTTTGAAGATAAATACGATTACTACAAACGTTGGAATTGAGTAAGAAGGGTTCGTAGAGGTTTGTAGTGAAAGAATTTTTGATAGTAGTAAAGAAAAAAAATTACTAGGAGCACCTGAATTGAGTCAAACCTGTTTCGGAGCAATATTCATTGAATATAATCTGTTTGAAGATAAATACGATTACTACAAACGTTGGAATTGAGTAAGAAGTGTTCGTAGAGGTTTGTAGTGAAAGAATTTTTGATAGTAGTAAAGAAAAAAAATCACTAGGAGCACTTGAATTGAGTCAAACCTGTTTCGGAGCAATATTCATTGAATAAAATCTGTTTGAAGATAAATACGATTACTGCAAACGTTGGAATTGAGTAAGAAGGGTTCGTAGAGGTTTGTAGTGAAAGAATTTTTGATAGTAGTAAAGAAAAAAAATAACTAGGAGCACTTTAGTTGAATCAAACTTGTTTCGGAGCGATATTTCCTGGATAAAGTCTGTTTGAAGACGAATACGATTACTACAAACGTTAGAATTGACTAAGAGAGGTTCGCAGAGGTTTGTAGTGAAAGAATTTTTGATAGTAGTAAAGAAAAAAAATTACTAGGAGCACTTGAATTGAGTCAAACCTGTTTCGGAGCAATATTTCCTGGATAAAGTCTGTTTGAAGACGAATACGATTACTACAAACGTTAGAATTGACTAAGAGGGGTTCGCAGAGGTTTGTAGTGAAAGAATTTTTGATAGTAGTAAAGAAAAAAAATTACTAGGAGCACTTGAATTGAGTCAAACCTGTTTCGGAGCAATATTCATTGAATAAAATCTGTTTGAAGATAAATACGATTACTACAAACGTTGGAATTGACTAAGAAGTGTTCGTAGAGGTTTGTAGTGAAAGAATTTTTGATAGTAGTAAAGAAAAAAAATCACTAGGAGCAGTTGAATTGAGTCAAACCTGTTTCGGAGCAATATTCATTGAATATAATCTGTTTGAAGATAAATACGATTACTACAAACGTTGGAATTGAGTAAGAAGGGTTCGTAGAGGTTTGTAGTGAAAGAATTTTTGATAGTAGTAAAGAAAAAAAAATACTAGGAGCACTTGAATTGAGTCAAACCTGTTTCGGAGCAATATTGATTGAATAAAATCTGTTTGAAGATAAATACGATTACTACAAACGTTGGAATTGAGAAAGAAGGGTTCGTAGAGGTTTGTAGTGAAAGAATTTTTGATAGTAGTAAAGAAAAAAAATAACTAGGAGCACTTTAGTTGAATCAAACTTGTTTCGGAGCGATATTTCCTGGATAAAGTCTGTTTGAAGACGAATACAATTACTACAAACGTTAGAATTGACTTAGAGGGGTTCGCAGAGGTTTGTAGTGAAAGAATTTTTGATAGTAGTAAAGAAAAAAAATTACTAGGAGCACTTGAATTGAGTCAAACCTGTTTCGGAGCAATATTCATTGAATAAAATCTGTTTGAAGATAAATACGATTACTACAAACGTTGGAATTGACTAATAAGTGTTCGTAGAGGTTTGTAGTGAAAGAATTTTTGATAGTAGTAAAGAAAAAAAATTACTAGGAGCACTTGAATTGAGTCAAACCTGTTTCGGAGCAATATTCATTGAATAAAATCTGTTTGAAGATAAATACGATTACTACAAACGTTGGAATTGACTAAGAAGTGTTCGTAGAGGTTTGTAGTGAAAGAATTTTTGATAGTAGTAAAGAAAAAAAATTACTAGGAGCACTTGAATTGAGTCAAACCTGTTTCGGAGCAATATTCATTGAATAAAATCTGTTTGAAGATAAATACGATTACTACAAACGTTGGAATTGAGTAAGAAGGGTTCGTAGAGGTTTGTAGTGAAAGAATTTTTGATAGTAGTAAAGAAAAAAAATTACTAGAAGCACTTGAATTGAGTCAAACCTGTTTCGGAGCAATATTCATTGAATAAAATCTGTTTGAAGATAAATACGGTTACTACAAACGTTGGAATTGAGTACGAAGGGTTCGTAGAGGTTTGTAGTGAAAGAATTTTTGATAGTAGTAAAGAAAAAAAATTACTAGGAGCACTTGAATTGAGTCAAACCTGTTTCGGAGCAATATTCATTGAATAAAATCTGTTTGAAGATAAATACGGTTACTACAAACGTTGGAATTGAGTACGAAGGGTTCGTAGAGGTTTGTAGTGAAGAATTTTTGATAGTAGTAAAGAAAAAAAATTACAAGGAGCACTTGAATTGAGTCAAACCTGTTTCGGAGCAATATTCATTGAATAAAATTTGTTTGAAGATAAATACGATTACTACAAACGTTGGAATTGAGGAAGAAGGGTTCGTAGAGGTTTGTAGTGAAAGAATTTTTGATAGTAGTAAAGAAAAAAAATTACTAGGAGCACTTGAATTGAGTCAAACCTGTTTCGGAGCAATATTCATTGAATAAAATCTGTTTGAAGATAAATACGATTACTACAAACGTTGGAATTGAGTGAGAAGGGTTCATAGAGGTTTGTAGTGAAAGAATTTTTGATAGTAGTAAAGAAAAAAAATTACTAGGAGCACTTGAATTGAGTCAAACCTGTTTCGGAGCAATATTCATGGAATAAAATCTGTTTGAAGATAAATACGATTACTACAAACGTTGGAATTGACTAATAAGTGTTCGTAGAGGTTTGTAGTGAAAGAATTTTTGATAGTAGTAAAGAAAAAAAATTACTAGGAGCACTTGAATTGAGTCAAACCTGTTTCGGAGCAATATTCATTGAATAAAATCTGTTTGAAGATAAATACGATTACTGCAAACGTTGGAATTGAGTAAGAAGGGTTCGTAGAGGTTTGTAGTGAAAGAATTTTTGATAGTAGTAAAGAAAAAAAATAACTAGGAGCACTTTAGTTGAATCAAACTTGTTTCGGAGCGATATTTCCTGGATAAAGTCTGTTTGAAGACGAATACAATTACTACAAACGTTAGAATTGACTTAGAGGGGTTCGCAGAGGTTTGTAGTGAAAGAATTTTTGATAGTAGTAAAGAAAAAAAATTACTAGGAGCACTTGAATTGAGTCAAACCTGTTTCGGAGCAATATTCATTGAATAAAATCTGTTTGAAGATAAATACGATTACTACAAACGTTGGAATTGAGTACGAAGGGTTCGTAGAGGTTTGTAGTGAAAGAATTTTTGATAGAAGTAAAGAAAAAAAATTACAAGGAGCACTTGAATTGAGTCAAACCTGTTTCGGAGCAATATTCATTGAATAAAATTTGTTTGAAGATAAATACGATTACTACAAACGTTGGAATTGAGGAAGAAGGGTTCGTAGAGGTTTGTAGTGAAAGAATTTTTGATAGTAGTAAAGAAAAAAAATTACTAGGAGCACTTGAATTGAGTCAAACCTGTTTCGGAGCAATATTCATTGAATAAAATCTGTTTGAAGATAAATACGATTACTACAAACGTTGGAATTGAGTGAGAAGGGTTCATAGAGGTTTGTAGTGAAAGAATTTTTGATAGTAGTAAAGAAAAAAAATTACTAGGAGCACTTGAATTGAGTCAAACCTGTTTCGGAGCAATATTCATGGAATAAAATCTGTTTGAAGATAAATACGATTACTACAAACGTTGGAATTGACTAATAAGTGTTCGTAGAGGTTTGTAGTGAAAGAATTTTTGATAGTAGTAAAGAAAAAAAATTACTAGGAGCACTTGAATTGAGTCAAACCTGTTTCGGAGCAATATTCATTGAATAAAATCTGTTTGAAGATAAATACGATTACTACAAACGTTGGAATTGACTAAGAAGTGTTCGTAGAGGTTTGTAGTGAAAGAATTTTTGATAGTAGTAAAGAAAAAAAATTACTAGGAGCACTTGAATTGAGTCAAACCTGTTTCGGAGCAATATTCATTGAATAAAATCTGTTTGAAGATAAATACGATTACTACAAACGTTGGAATTGACTAAGAAGTGTTCGTAGAGGTTTGTAGTGAAAGAATTTTTGATAGTAGTAAAGAAAAAAAATTACTAGGAGCACTTGAATTGAGTCAAACCTGTTTCGGAGCAATATTCATTGAATAAAATCTGTTTGAAGATAAATACGATTACTACAAACGTTGGAATTGAGTAAGAAGGGTTCGTAGAGGTTTGTAGTGAAAGAATTTTTGATAGTAGTAAAGAAAAAAAATTACTAGGAGCACCTGAATTGAGTCAAACCTGTTTCGGAGCAATATTCATTGAATATAATCTGTTTGAAGATAAATACGATTACTACAAACGTTGGAATTGAGTAAGAAGTGTTCGTAGAGGTTTGTAGTGAAAGAATTTTTGATAGTAGTAAAGAAAAAAAATCACTAGGAGCACTTGAATTGAGTCAAACCTGTTTCGGAGCAATATTCATTGAATAAAATCTGTTTGAAGATAAATACGATTACTGCAAACGTTGGAATTGAGTAAGAAGGGTTCGTAGAGGTTTGTAGTGAAAGAATTTTTGATAGTAGTAAAGAAAAAAAATAACTAGGAGCACTTTAGTTGAATCAAACTTGTTTCGGAGCGATATTTCCTGGATAAAGTCTGTTTGAAGACGAATACGATTACTACAAACGTTAGAATTGACTAAGAGAGGTTCGCAGAGGTTTGTAGTGAAAGAATTTTTGATAGTAGTAAAGAAAAAAAATTACTAGGAGCACTTGAATTGAGTCAAACCTGTTTCGGAGCAATATTCATTGAATAAAATCTGTTTGAAGATAAATACGATTACTACAAACGTTGGAATTGACTAAGAAGTGTTCGTAGAGGTTTGTAGTGAAAGAATTTTTGATAGTAGTAAAGAAAAAAAATTACTAGGAGCACTTGAATTGAGTCAAACCTGTTTCGGAGCAATATTCATTGAATAAAATCTGTTTGAAGATAAATACGATTACTACAAACGTTGGAATTGAGTAAGAAGGGTTCGTAGAGGTTTGTAGTGAAAGAATTTTTGATAGTAGTAAAGAAAAAAAATTACTAGAAGCACTTGAATTGAGTCAAACCTGTTTCGGAGCAATATTCATTGAATAAAATCTGTTTGAAGATAAATACGGTTACTACAAACGTTGGAATTGAGTACGAAGGGTTCGTAGAGGTTTGTAGTGAAAGAATTTTTGATAGTAGTAAAGAAAAAAAATTACTAGGAGCACTTGAATTGAGTCAAACCTGTTTCGGAGCAATATTCATTGAATAAAATCTGTTTGAAGATAAATACGGTTACTACAAACGTTGGAATTGAGTACGAAGGGTTCGTAGAGGTTTGTAGTGAAGAATTTTTGATAGTAGTAAAGAAAAAAAATTACTAGGAGCACTTGAATTGAGTCAAACCTGTTTCGGAGCAATATTGATTGAATAAAATCTGTTTGAAGATAAATACGATTAATACAAACGTTGGAATTGAGAAAGAAGGGTTCGTAGAGGTTTGTAGTGAAAGAATTTTTGATAGTAGTAAAGAAAAAAAATCACTAGGAGCACTTGAATTGAGTCAAACCTGTTTCGGAGCAATATTCATTGAATAAAATCTGTTTGAAGATAAATACGATTACTACAAACGTTGGAATTTAGTAAGGGGGGTTCGTAGAGGTTTGTAGTGAAAGAATTTTTGATAGTAGTAAAGAAAAATAATTACTAGGAGCACTTGAATTGAGTCAAATCTGTTTCGAAGCAATATTCATTGAATTAAATCTGTTTGAAGATAAATACGATTACTACAAACGTTGGAATTGAGTAAGAAGGGTTCGTAGAGGTTTGTAGTGAAAGAATTTTTGAAAGTAGTAAAGAAAAAAAATCACTAGGAGCACTTGAATTGAGTCAAACCTGTTTCGGAGCAATATTCATTGAATAAAATCTGTTTGAAGATAAATACGATTACTACAAACGTTGGAATTGAGTAAGAAGGGTTCGTAGAGGTTTGTAGTGAAAGAATTTTTGATAGTAGTAAAGAAAAAAAATCACTAGGAGCACTTGAATTGAGTCAAACCTGTTTCGGAGCAATATTCATTGAATTAAATCTGTTTGAAGATAAATACGATTACTACAAACGTTGGAATTGACTAAGAAGGGTTCGTAGAGGTTTGTAGTGAAAGAATTTTTGATAGTAGTAAAGAAAAAAAATTACTAGGAGCACTTGAATTGAGTCAAACCTGTTTCGGAGCAATATTCATTGAATAAAATCTGTTTGAAGATAAATACGATTACTACAAACGTTGGAATTGAGTAAGAAGGGTTCGTAGAGGTTTGTAGTGAAAGAATTTTTGATAGTAGTAAAGAAAAAAAATCACTAGGAGCAGTTGAATTGAGTCAAACCTGTTTCGGAGCAATATTCATTGAATTAAATCTGTTTGAAGATAAATACGATTACTACAAACGTTGGAATTGACTAAGAAGGGTTCGTAGAGGTTTGTAGTGAAAGAATTTTTGATAGTAGTAAAGAAAAAAAATTACTAGGAGCACTTGAATTGAGTC
Organism: Calamotropha paludella; assembly: GCA_927399485.1. Classification (NCBI taxonomy): domain Eukaryota; kingdom Metazoa; phylum Arthropoda; class Insecta; order Lepidoptera; family Crambidae; genus Calamotropha; species Calamotropha paludella. Next base: position 20,863,711 of record OV656803.1, on the reverse strand, counting down.
AAACCTGTTTCGGAGCAATATTCATTGAATAAAATCTGTTTGAAGATAAATACGATTACTACAAACGTTGGAATTGAGTAAGAAGGGTTCGTAGAGGTTTGTAGTGAAAGAATTTCTGATAGTAGTAAAGAAAAAAAATTACTAGGAGCACTTTAGTTGAATCAAACTTGTTTTGGAGTGATATTTTCTCGATAAAGTCTGTTTGAAGATCCTGCTGGTTTATTCTATGTCGCTTTTGCGGCCAACTTCAACATGATAATTTTGTGACACAGTGATGCGCGCGCATCTTAAAATTTCGCTCTTAACGTTTTTTCATAACGCGCTTAAAAAAGTATAATTTAAAAAAAAAACCAATTTTTTTCCAAAAATATAATTTTTCGCGGATTATCAAAATTCTGTCGGGGCAAGGTGCGTCGTAAAAAACCTACAAAATGAGGGGTCGCACACACCTGTCTGATCAGTATTGCTTGAGATATCGAGGTTTGAAAATTCGGGGAGAGGGGGAGGGGGGTGAGGGGGGGGGGGCGTGTCCCACTGGTGTGAAGTTCGGAGGGTACCCTAAAACACCTCACTACAAACCTCTACGAACCCTTCTTACTCAATTCCAACGTTTTTAGTAATCGTATTTATCTTCAAACAGATTTTATTCAATGAATATTGCTCCGAAACAGGTTTGACTCAATTCAAGTGCTCCTAGTATTTTTTTTTTATTTACTACTATCAAAAATTCTTTCACTACAAACCTCTACGAACCCTTCTTACTCAATTCCAACGTTTTTAGTAATCGTATTTATCTTCAAACAGATTTAATTCAATGAATATTGCTCCGAAACAGGTTTGACTCAATTCAACTGCTCCTAGTGATTTTTTTTCTTTACTACTATCAAAAATTCTTTCACTACAAACCTCTACGAACCCTTCTTACTCAATTTCAACGTTTGTAGTAATCGTATTTATCTTCAAACAGATTTTATTCAATGAATATTGCTCCGAAACCAGTTTGACTCAATTCAAGTGCTCCTAGTAATTTTTTTTCTTTACTACTATCAAAAATTCTTTCACTACAAACCTCTACGAACACTTCTTAGTCAATTCCAACGTTTGTAGTAATCGTATTTATCTTCAAACAGATTTTATTCAATGAATATTGCTCCGAAACAGGTTTGACTCAATTCAAGTGCTCCTAGTAATTTTTTTTCTTTACTACTATCAAAAATTCTTTCACTACAAACCTCTACGAACACTTCTTAGTCAATTCCAACGTTTGTAGTAATCGTATTTATCTTCAAACAGATTTTATTCAATGAATATTGCTCCGAAACAGGTTTGACTCAATTCAAGTGCTCCTAGTAATTTTTTTTCTTTACTTCTATCAAAAATTCTTTCACTACAAACCTCTGCGAACCCCTCTTAGTCAATTCTAACGTTTGTAGTAATCGTATTTGTCTTCAAACAGACTTTATCCAGGAAATATCGCTCCGAAACAAGTTTGATTCAACTAAAGTGCTCCTAGTTATTTTTTTTCTTTACTACTATCAAAAATTCTTTCACTACAAACCTCTACGAACCCTTCTTTCTCAATTCCAACGTTTGTAGTAATCGTATTTATCTTCAAACAGATTTTATTCAATGAATATTGCTCCGAAACAGGTTTGACTCAATTCAAGTGCTCCTAGTAATTGTTTTTCTTTACTACTATCAAAAATTCTTTCACTACAAACCTCTACGAACCCTTCTTACTCAATTCCAACGTTTGTAGTAATCGTATTTATCTTCAAACAGATTTTATTCAATGAATATTGCTCCGAAACAGGTTTGACTCAATTCAACTGCTCCTAGTGATTTTTTTTTCTTTACTACTATCAAAAATTCTTTCACTACAAACCTCTGGAAAACCCCCCTTACTCAATTCCAACGTTTGTAGTAATCGTATTTATCTTCAAACAGATTTTATTCAATGAATATTGCTCCGAAACAGGTTTGACTCAATTCAAGTGCTCCTAGTGATTTTTTTTCTTTACTACTATCAAAAATTCTTTCACTACAAACCTCTACGAACACTTCTTACTCAATTCCAACGTTTGTAGTAATCGTATTTATCTTCAAACAGATTATATTCAATGAATATTGCTCCGAAACAGGTTTGACTCAATTCAGGTGCTCCTAGTAATTTTTTTTCTTTACTACTATCAAAAATTCTTTCACTACAAACCTCTACGAACCCTTCTTACTCAATTCCAACGTTTGTAGTAATCGTATTTATCTTCAAACAGATTATATTCAATGAATATTGCTCCGAAACAGGTTTGACTCAATTCAAGTGCTCCTAGTAATTTTTTTCTTTACTACTATCAAAAATTCTTTCACTACAAACCCTTTGCGAACCCCTCTAAGTCAATTCTAACGTTTGTAGTAATTGTATTCGTCTTCAAACAGACTTTATCCAGGAAATATCGCTCCGAAACAAGTTTGATTCAACTAAAGTGCTCCTAGTTATTTTTTTTCTTTACTACTATCAAAAATTCTTTCACTACAAACCTCTACGAACCCTTCTTTCTCAATTCCAACGTTTGTAGTAATCGTATTTATCTTCAAACAGATTTTATTCCATGAATATTGCTCCGAAACAGGTTTGACTCAATTCAAGTGCTCCTAGTAATTTTTTTTCTTTACTACTATCAAAAATTCTTTCACTACAAACCTCTATGAACCCTTCTCACTCAATTCCAACGTTTGTAGTAATCGTATTTATCTTCAAACAGATTTTATTCAATGAATATTGCTCCGAAACAGGTTTGACTCAATTCAAGTGCTCCTAGTAATTTTTTTTCTTTACTACTATCAAAAATTCTTTCACTACAAACCTCTACGAACCCTTCTTCCTCAATTCCAACGTTTGTAGTAATCGTATTTATCTTCAAACAGATTTTATTCAATGAATATTGCTCCGAAACAGGTTTGACTCAATTCAAGTGCTCCTTGTAATTTTTTTTCTTTACTTCTATCAAAAATTCTTTCACTACAAACCTCTACGAACCCTTCGTACTCAATTCCAACGTTTGTAGTAATCGTATTTATCTTCAAACAGATTTTATTCAATGAATATTGCTCCGAAACAGGTTTGACTCAATTCAAGTGCTCCTAGTAATTTTTTTTCTTTACTACTATCAAAAATTCTTTCACTACAAACTTCTGCGAACCCCTCTAAGTCAATTCTAACGTTTGTAGTAATTGTATTCGTCTTCAAACAGACTTTATCCAGGAAATATCGCTCCGAAACAAGTTTGATTCAACTAAAGTGCTCCTAGTTATTTTTTTTCTTTACTACTATCAAAAATTCTTTCACTACAAACCTCTACGAACCCTTCTTACTCAATTCCAACGTTTGCAGTAATCGTATTTATCTTCAAACAGATTTTATTCAATGAATATTGCTCCGAAACAGGTTTGACTCAATTCAAGTGCTCCTAGTGATTTTTTTTCTTTACTACTATCAAAAATTCTTTCACTACAAACCTCTACGAACACTTCTTACTCAATTCCAACGTTTGTAGTAATCGTATTTATCTTCAAACAGATTATATTCAATGAATATTGCTCCGAAACAGGTTTGACTCAATTCAGGTGCTCCTAGTAATTTTTTTTCTTTACTACTATCAAAAATTATTTCACTACAAACCTCTACGAACCCTTCTTATTCAATTCCAACGTTTGTAGTAATCGTATTTATCTTCAAACAGATTTTATTCAATGAATATTGCTCCGAAACAGGTTTGACTCAATTCAAGTGCTCCTAGTAATTTTTTTTCTTTACTACTATCAAAAATTCTTTCACTACAAACCTCTACGAACCCTTCTTACTCAATTCCAACGTTTGTAGTAATCGTATTTATCTTCAAACAGATTTTATTCAATGAATATTGCTCCGAAACAGGTTTGACTCAATTCAAGTGCTCCTAGTAATTTTTTTTCTTTACTACTATCAAAAATTCTTTCACTACAAACCTCTACGAACCCTTCTTACTCAATTCCAACGTTTGTAGTAATCGTATTTATCTTCAAACAGATTTTATTCAATGAATATTGCTCCGAAACAGGTTTGACTCAATTCAACTGCTCCTAGTGATTTTTTTTTCTTTACTACTATCAAAAATTCTTTCACTACAAACCTCTACAAACCCCCCTTACTCAATTCCAACGTTTGTAGTAATCGTATTTATCTTCAAACAGATTTTATTCAATGAATATTGCTCCGAAACAGGTTTGACTCAATTCAAGTGCTCCTAGTGATTTTTTTTCTTTACTACTATCAAAAATTCTTTCACTACAAACCTCTACGAACCCTTCTTACTCAATTCCAACGTTTGTAGTAATCGTATTTATCTTCAAACAGATTATATTCAATGAATATTGCTCCGAAACAGGTTTGACTCAATTCAGGTGCTCCTAGTAATTTTTTTTCTTTACTACTATCAAAAATTCTTTCACTACAAACCTCTACGAACCCTTCTTACTCAATTCCAACGTTTGTAGTAATCGTATTTATCTTCAAACAGATTATATTCAATGAATATTGCTCCGAAACAGGTTTGACTCAATTCAGGTGCTCCTAGTAATTTTTTTTCTTTACTACTATCAAAAATTATTTCACTACAAACCTCTACGAACCCTTCTTACTCAATTCCAACGTTTGTAGTAATCGTATTTATCTTCAAACAGATTTTATTCAATGAATATTGCTCCGAAACAGGTTTGACTCAATTCAAGTGCTCCTAGTAATTTTTTTTCTTTACTACTATCAAAAATTCTTTCACTACAAACCTCTACGAACCCTTCTTACTCAATTCCAACGTTTGTAGTAATCGTATTTATCTTCAAACAGATTTTATTCAATGAATATTGCTCCGAAACCAGTTTGACTCAATTCAAGTGCTCCTAGTAATTTTTTTTCTTTACTACTATCAAAAATTCTTTCACTACAAACCTCTGCGAACCCCTCTTAGTCAATTCTAACGTTTGTAGTAATCGTATTCGTCTTCAAACAGACTTTATCCAGGAAATATTGCTCTGAAACAGGTTTGACTCAATTCAAGTGCTCCTAGTAATTTTTTTTCTTTACTACTATCAAAAATTCTTTCACTACAAACCTCTACGAACACTTCTTAGTCAATTCCAACGTTTGTAGTAATCGTATTTATCTTCAAACAGATTTTATTCAATGAATATTGCTCCGAAACAGGTTTGACTCAATTCAAGTGCTCCTAGTAATTTTTTTTCTTTACTACTATCAAAAATTCTTTCACTACAAACCTCTGCGAACCCCTCTTAGTCAATTCTAATGTTTGTAGTAATCGTATTCGTCTTCAAACAGACTTTATCCAGGAAATATTGCTCCGAAACAGGTTTGACTCAATTCAAGTGCTCCTAGTAATTTTTTTTCTTTACTACTATCAAAAATTCTTTCACTACAAACCTCTGCGAACCCCTCTTAGTCAATTCTAACGTTTGTAGTAATCGTATTCGTCTTCAAACAGACTTTATCCAGGAAATATCGCTCCGAAACAAGTTTGATTCAACTAAAGTGCTCCTAGTTATTTTTTTTCTTTACTACTATCAAAAATTCTTTCACTACAAACCTCTACGAACCCTTCTTACTCAATTCCAACGTTTGTAGTAATCGTATTTATCTTCAAACAGATTTTATTCAATGAATATTGCTCCGAAACAGGTTTGACTCAATTCAAGTGCTCCTAGTAATTTTTTTTCTTTACTACTATCAAAAATTCTTTCACTACAAACCTCTACGAACACTTCTTAGTCAATTCCAACGTTTGTAGTAATCGTATTTATCTTCAAACAGATTTTATTCAATGAATATTGCTCCGAAACAGGTTTGACTCAATTCAAGTGCTCCTAGTAATTTTTTTTCTTTACTACTATCAAAAATTCTTTCACTACAAACCTCTACGAACACTTCTTAGTCAATTCCAACGTTTGTAGTAATCGTATTTATCTTCAAACAGATTTTATTCAATGAATATTGCTCCGAAACAGGTTTGACTCAATTCAAGTGCTCCTAGTAATTTTTTTTCTTTACTACTATCAAAAATTCTTTCACTACAAACCTCTACGAACACTTATTAGTCAATTCCAACGTTTGTAGTAATCGTATTTATCTTCAAACAGATTTTATTCCATGAATATTGCTCCGAAACAGGTTTGACTCAATTCAAGTGCTCCTAGTAATTTTTTTTCTTTACTACTATCAAAAATTCTTTCACTACAAACCTCTATGAACCCTTCTCACTCAATTCCAACGTTTGTAGTAATCGTATTTATCTTCAAACAGATTTTATTCAATGAATATTGCTCCGAAACAGGTTTGACTCAATTCAAGTGCTCCTAGTAATTTTTTTTCTTTACTACTATCAAAAATTCTTTCACTACAAACCTCTACGAACCCTTCTTCCTCAATTCCAACGTTTGTAGTAATCGTATTTATCTTCAAACAGATTTTATTCAATGAATATTGCTCCGAAACAGGTTTGACTCAATTCAAGTGCTCCTTGTAATTTTTTTTCTTTACTTCTATCAAAAATTCTTTCACTACAAACCTCTACGAACCCTTCGTACTCAATTCCAACGTTTGTAGTAATCGTATTTATCTTCAAACAGATTTTATTCAATGAATATTGCTCCGAAACAGGTTTGACTCAATTCAAGTGCTCCTAGTAATTTTTTTTCTTTACTACTATCAAAAATTCTTTCACTACAAACCTCTGCGAACCCCTCTAAGTCAATTCTAACGTTTGTAGTAATTGTATTCGTCTTCAAACAGACTTTATCCAGGAAATATCGCTCCGAAACAAGTTTGATTCAACTAAAGTGCTCCTAGTTATTTTTTTTCTTTACTACTATCAAAAATTCTTTCACTACAAACCTCTACGAACCCTTCTTTCTCAATTCCAACGTTTGTAGTAATCGTATTTATCTTCAAACAGATTTTATTCAATCAATATTGCTCCGAAACAGGTTTGACTCAATTCAAGTGCTCCTAGTATTTTTTTTTCTTTACTACTATCAAAAATTCTTTCACTAAAAACCTCTACGAACCCTTCTTACTCAATTCCAACGTTTGTAGTAATCGTATTTATCTTCAAACAGATTTAATTCAATGAATATTGCTCCGAAACAGGTTTGACTCAATTCAACTGCTCCTAGTGATTTTTTTTCTTTACTACTATCAAAAATTCTTTCACTACAAACCTCTACGAACCCTTCTTACTCAATTCCAACGTTTGTAGTAATCGTATTTATCTTCAAACAGATTTTATTCAATCAATATTGCTCCGAAACAGGTTTGACTCAATTCAAGTGCTCCTAGTAATTTTTTTTCTTTACTACTATCAAAAATTCTTTCACTACAAACCTCTACGAACCCTTCTTCCTCAATTCCAACGTTTGTAGTAATCGTATTTATCTTCAAACAGATTTTATTCAATGAATATTGCTCCGAAACAGGTTTGACTCAATTCAAGTGCTCCTTGTAATTTTTTTTCTTTACTTCTATCAAAAATTCTTTCACTACAAACCTCTACGAACCCTTCTTACTCAATTCCAACGTTTGTAGTAATCGTATTTATCTTCAAACAGATTTTATTCAATGAATATTGCTCCGAAACAGGTTTGACTCAATTCAAGTGCTCCTAGTAATTTTTTTTCTTTACTACTATCAAAAATTCTTTCACTACAAACCTCTACGAACCCTTCTTACTCAATTCCAACGTTTGTAGTAATCGCATTTATCTTCAAACAGATTTTATTCAACGAATATTGCTCCGAAACAGGTTTGACTCAATTCAAGTGCTCCTAGTAATTTTTTTTCTTTACTACTATCAAAAATTCTTTCACTACAAACCACTACGAACCCTTCTTACTCAATTTCAACGTTTGTAGTAATCGTATTTATCTTCAAACAGATTTTATTCCATGAATATTTCTCCGAAACAGGTTTGACTCAATTCAAGTGCTCCTAGTAATTTTTTTTCTTTACTACTATCAAAAATTCTTTCACTACAAACCTCTATGAACCCTTCTCACTCAATTCCAACGTTTGTAGTAATCGTATTTATCTTCAAACAGATTTTATTCAATGAATATTGCTCCGAAACAGGTTTGACTCAATTCAAGTGCTCCTAGTAATTTTTTTTCTTTACTACTATCAAAAATTCTTTCACTACAAACCTCTACGAACCCTTCTTACTCAATTCCAACGTTTGTAGTAATCGTATTTATCTTCAAACAGATTTTATTCAATGAATATTGCTCCGAAACAGGTTTGACTCAATTCAAGTGCTCCTAGTAATTTTTTTTCTTTACTACTATCAAAAATTCTTTCACTACAAACCTCTACGAACCCTTCTTACTCAATTTCAACGTTTGTAGTAATCGTATTTATCTTCAAACAGATTTTATTCCATGAATATTGCTCCGAAACAGGTTTGACTCAATTCAAGTGCTCCTAGTAATTTTTTTTCTTTACTACTATCAAAAATTCTTTCACTACAAACCTCTACTAACCCTTCTTACTCATTTCCAACGTTTGTAGTAATCGTATTTATCTTCAAACAGATTTAATTCAATGAATATTGCTTCGAAACAGGTTTGACTCAATTCAAGTGCTCCTAGTAATTTTTTTTCTTTACTACTATCAAAAATTCTTTCACTACAAACCTCTACGAACCCTTCTTACTCAATTCCAACGTTTGTAGTAATCGTAATTATCTTCAAACAGATTTTATTCAATGAATATTGCTCCGAAATAGGTTTGACTCAATTCAAGTGCTCCTAGTAATTTTTTTTCTTTACTACTATCAAAAATTCTTTCACTACAAACCTCTACGAACCCTTCTTACTCAATTCCAACGTTTGTTGTAATCATATAAGCCTTGAAACAGTATTTACGCCATTAAAAAGTTTTTTAAAAATGCTCCGAAACATTTTTATTTTTTTTTATTTTTTCTATTTTACTACTAACGAATAAAATTGCACTACAATCCACTACTAACGTCTATCTATGAGAAACAGTCGGAAAAAACAATTTTTTTTAATTTCGGGGGATGACATTTTTTTACTATTTTTTTTTATTTTTTTGGCATTACTACTAACGAAAATAACTTCACTACTATCCACTACTAATCAAAATCTTTCGAAAAAAAATAAAAAAAACGAAATTTTCCAAAGTCGGGTGCCAAGTTCACACAGCCCAAGTTAACGTTCTAATGAGGCTGGTTTGGCTCGCTTTCTGTGCATTGGTGTGATACTTGCCATTTGCTGTGACTGTGACTTGCTCGACATGCTGAAGACGAGCTGTCAGCTATTGACAGTCACAATTACTATAAGCTCTCACAAAAAGATTTTCCTGTAATTCCTAAATGTAACATATAAATTGAGTAGTTAGCAACAAACCCAAATAAATGTTGGAAGGTTGTAACACACTAGTGTCTACCCTTGCCTTAGTTATCCCGTGAACATAGTATGTAAGAGAGAAATGAAACATTAGGGTCGAGTATAAAAAAGACTAAACTATAGAATTTTATTTCAAATTAAATGTTATATTAAAAAATCTTAATCTTATTAGATATGAGTCTCTTAGCATTGTTATATCAATTGACTTTTATGTTATAAATAATCGTATTGCATCTTAGAGCGTCGGTCGATGCATCAAAAACTGGGTCTAATCCGGCAGCTGTCAGTTTGATGGCTCGGAATTGGACAGCCGAGAATTGAGTGCCAAAGACGCGCTGTTTGAGTTGTTTGTTGCGAGCTAAGCACCTGGGGAGATGTCCCTGGAGTAAGTCGACAGAAGCCGAAAGCGTCCGAGCGAGGTGGTTGATCACTCGAATTCAGAAGACGTAGATCCGACGTGCGTGAAGCCCTCGCCAAAAATAAACACGGCAGGGGAGGTAGGGCCCCACAGTCTGGGCAGGAATGCAGAATATCTGACAAAGAAGACCCTGCTGTACAGCAAACAGTAGCTTGAAGCTGCGGGGCTGCATGAACAAGCGGAGGACCTGTACATAAGTGTGTACGAGCCACTGGACAGAGTGGCCGGTGAGACGGAGCAAGGCCCCGCGTCCATCGTTTCATATATAGCGCACGGTGTGAAAAATAGATGAGTAGTAAAATCAAACGTTAACAATAAGTGAAGGGTCACTTTTCCTCTGCGTAATATACTCGCACATCTTATAGCGCTCCCCACGCCTCAGTCCCAATTACACATTTCATTAGCAAGCAATCCATGAAGAGATGGATTTTTTTTATTTTGAATGGGTTCAATCAAGATCGGAAACCATGACAGGGTCCACGTTAGAACGAGCTAACGCAGAAGGTGCCTATTCACACTGGCTTTAAAAACGGACGGACGGATACTCGGAAATACAGACGAAGGGAAGAAATTCCATTTCTTTGCTGTGTGCATTATAAAAGATGTTAAGAAGCGCTTGGTGCGATAGGTAGGAATAGCAGCCAAGAAAGGGTGGTAGCCCGAAGGATATCTGGATATCCGATGGAAAAAGGAGATGGCGGTATGAGCAAATGCAGCTCCACCAAAGTATATTCTGTAGAAGACTGACAGACAGGCAACTTTGCGGCGGTGAGCTAAGGTGTGAAGCTTGCTCTTCACCAATTTGCTGTCACTAATGAGCTCTGCGCTGAATCGTGTCCAGTGCAGCAAGTTGGTATTTTCCGGAGCCGTCCTAGAGGCTGCAGTATTCCATGCAAGACTTGAGCTTTATAGAAAGTTAAAAGCTGTCCTGGCGTGAAACATTGCTGTACCTTATTTAGGACGCCCAACTTTTTAGCTGCAGTTTGAGCCTTTTACAATGTTAGCGCCGAAATTGTAGTTAGAAGATAACTCCATGCCAAGAAGCTCGAGGCTGTCAGTCACAGGTACAGATATACACCGGAAAGTAGGAGTCATGTTGAAGGATTTCTTTTTTGTCGCGAATGACACGCTTGTGTTTTAGAGGCGTTGAAATCAGGGATGTTGCGAATATTCGCATCCGCATATGCGGAACTTCCGCATCGATTTAGACATCCGCATCTGCATCCGCATCCGCATAAATCGATGCGGAGCTGATGCGGATGCGGATGCGACAAGAAAGAAAGAGGAGGGGCCGGCGAGTGGCACGTGTCGACCGAGTAAAATATTGAAGATGATACGTGGGTACCACTGAAAATGTTTAGAACTGACCAGTTAGAAACATTGCTAATGAAAACTTTTTCGAATTTCAGTTTTAAAACTCTGGTAATCTAATGTAGTGTATTGCATACATTTGTCATTTGTTTTTGTGAATTGGCGGCAAATATAACACTCTTGTTACAAGTGAAAATTAACCTAACGCGAGAAAACTTTCGTTCAATAATTTATTATGACTTTCGTTATGGGCTAACTCAATAACAAAGCTATGATAGGCTGCGAATAGCATTTTTTAATGAAACCCCATCTCGTGCCACTATTTACAATTGGTTTAACGAGTTTAAGCGTGGACGTATCAATCTCAATGATGATCCGCGTGAAGGACGTCCTTTAACAGCGACTACTGAAGAGTCAAGTTCATATTATATTACACGAACATTTAGGCGTCAAGAAGCTTTGTACCATATGGATTCCCCATACTTTAACCGACGGCCAGAAACACCTTCGCATGGACTGGTGTCGGCAAATGTTAGATAAGTTCAACGGCGGTGACTTAAATGCTGTATTTGACATCGTAACAGGTGATGAAAGCTGGATATATTGCTATGAACCCAAAACCAAAAGACAATCAGCTCAGTGGGTGTTTCCTTTCGAGGATCGGCCAACTAAGGTAAAGAAAGGTAGAAGTAAGAAAAAAGATAATTGCCTCATTCTTTGGTCGGTAGGGTCATTTCGCAACAGTTGTGTTAGAAGATGGAAGGACAGTTACTGCAGACAGGTATGTCAATCGCTGTTTGCCTGTTGTTTTAGAAAAAAATCGACAGCAGCGCCCTCGAAGCAGGATTCTCCTTCACCACGACAATGCTTCAGCGCACTCCGCAGAACTGACAGTTGAATATTTGACTATGGCAGGTGTCGCGATAATGAGTCATCCACCATACAGTCCTGACCTGGCGCCCTGCGAATTTTATTTATTCCCAAGAACTAAACATAAAATTCGAGTTATTCGCTTTACGAGCCCTGAAGATGCGGTGAAAGCGTACGAAAATGCTAAAGAAGAGACCCCTAAGGACGAATGGGCCCACTGCTTTTCTCAGTGGTTCCCTCGAATGCGACGATGTGTAGAGAGGAACGGAGATTACTTCGAAAACAATAAAAGTATTAGCAACTTCCTTCATTAAGCCGTTTTTATTTTTCTAAACATTTTCCGTGTTACCTAAGTATATTGAAGATTAACAGAAACACGAAAGACATCGTGGCTTCTCGAACAATATCTCTAAGTACCGAAAGAGCGAAGAAAATGAGAATGACCGATTTCATGGAAACAGAACGGAACGACTAGAGACCTCAGGTTACAGGAAGTCAGTCCTGTTTAATTAGTAATCTTACCATGATGCTGGATTCATAAAGTGATGTTCAGGAGAGTCAGGAAACACCAGAAATTGTCAGCCCTGACACAATTCACAAGAAGGAGTTACTTACTTTTCTTAATAAAAAAAAAAATTAAAAAGAGTCCGCTTAAATGTTGGAGTGTTAATTAAAGTGAGTTCAAACTGTTACCTAAAAAAGCACGCAAATTCTTATCAGCGCCACCAGCCAGTGTTCCAAGTGAACAGTTATTTAGTAGCGCAGGATTAATACACGAACCCTTGCGAAACAGACTGGAGTCCGAAAAGGCGGCCATTCTACTTTTCATTAAATATAATGCTCCAATATTTTAATTTCATTACTAAAACAATTAATCAATAATAGTTATTCACTCGTTACTTTATTATTAAACTAGCTGACCCGGCCACACGTTGCCGTGGCTCAGTTATTATAATTTGTTTTTATTAAAAATCAGCAATAGCCCGCTCGCGCGTTCTGAACCCGCGCAATAGGCAGCCTTTGTGATATTGTTTCATTGGTGGGAGAAGTGGTGGGAGGCACCCGACGTGACGGCACAGTGGTGGCATGTGCGTGAGTTGCGGGCGGTACTGGACAGTACTTGGACATGGCAATATTACTTTATTTTTCTATTTTATTTTTTTTAATATAGGTAGCCTAACTTTCTTCCTTATTACATCAGCTACCTGCCAATAAAAGTCCCGTCAAAACCGGTCCAGCTATTTTAGAGTTTAGCCCAAACAAACAGAAGACAAAAATTGTAAAACATATTATTTTGGTGTATGTACCGTATATATATTCATAGGGATGTAGTAAAAAACGGTTATTTCAATATTAAAAATCGACACTCCAATTTTATTTATATGTATAGATAAAGAAAGGATAAATATTACTGATTTTTACCCTACCAAACCAACACTTAAGTTTTTTGTACAGTTCCGCATCCGCATCCGCTTCCGCGGATGTGAGCCTCCTAAAATCCGCATCCGCATCCGCGGATGTGAAAAAAATTACATCCGCAACATCCCTAGTTGAAATGAACGAGGTTACTGTCAACCCACTGGGAAACGTGACTTAACCTCGTGGGCTCGTTCGCTCAACCATAGCCTCTCTCATCAACATCATGTCATCACCGCTGACTTTTGCATTAAACAGGTATCTCTCTATGACAGTACTGTCGTCTGCATACTCAACAATTCCAGGTTTCAATAGGTCATTAATGTGCAACAGGAAAAGCGTTCACTGAGTGAACAATTGAGTTCAGTTGGTAACCGAAGTCGGTTGATAACTGCAATACTGTCAAAATTGCTATATGTAAATAGTTAGAAACGTTGGCATTTACGGTGCCAATGCAGTAGATATCAACTTGAAACGATACATCACTATCCTCAGAATAATAATAGTCCTGAATCACAGCACTGTTATCAAATACACGGCTAAGTTAAAGAACATTACGATTATTGAATCTTACACATAAGAACGTTTTTAATTAAGTCGGTTAAAAAGCTAAGAGTTTTCAAATGTCATTCACAATTTTATCTTTTTGGCACTATGTTTGATGGAGTTACACTCTTTAGAATTGAACCTGTTTAGGTGTCTGTCAAAGTGTTATTACGGTGTTTTAAGGGATAAAGGTGGGCTATGAAACTAATCAAGTAGTTTATTGTATTTGTCTACATGTTTAATAAATTTAGAGCTGTTATTGTTTAGTTGATTCTTAGGAGGAAAGTTTCCCAACGACAAATAATTTTACTCAGAGTTTGCAGAGGAAAACCACGACATTGCGTTAGGTTACTTTGGACCAGTGGAAGAGTAGGAGTTGGAATTCAGCCTTAGTCAAACGAAAAATAAAAATAAACTCTTTATCGGACAGCTGCACTACGATCACGAAGACGACTTTCGATCCTCAGATCGTTGATGTTACTCTGCATATGACAACAAAAATGCTCGAGCCTTTTTAAGAAAAATCAATAAAATAGTCAAAACGCCAATGATTTTAATATCCACAAACAATAGCAACCGTAAAGTCAGTGACTATCAAAGATAGCCACGAGCGATGACGTCAATTTAGTTAACAACCGAAGATACATAATACCAAAACCATGTTTTGACAGTTCACAGTTACACACTCAACTCAACTCTGTCAATGACATACATAATAGCCCATTAAGCTTAGAATTGAATGCTAACGTTTGTAGTAATCGTATTCATCTTCAAACAGACTATATACAATAAATATTGCTCCGATAAGTTTGACTCAACTCAAGTGCTTCTAATCAACTTGTATCTTTACTACTGTCGGAAATTCTTCCACTACTAACCCCTATGGACCCCCTTAGTCAATTCTAACGTTAGTAGTAATCGTAATCATCTTCAAACAGACTATTGAGTAAATATCGCTCCGAAACAAGTTTGACTCAACTTAAGTGCTTCTAATCAGCTTGTATCTTTACTACTATCGGAAATTCTTCCACTACTAACATCTATGAATCCCCCTTAGTCATTTCTAACGTTAGTAGTAATCGTATTCATCTTCAAACAGACTTCATCTAGTAAATATCGCTCCGAAACAAGTTTGACTCAACTTAAGTGCTTCTAATCAACTTGCATCTTTACTACTATCGGAAATTCTTCCATTACTAATCTCTACGAACCCTCCTCAGTCAATTCTAACGTTAGTAGTAATCGTATTGGCCTTGAAAACAGTATTTACGTAATAAAAATCATTTTTAAAGGAACAATTTTTTTATGTTTTTCTATTTTACTACTAACGAATAAAATTGCACTACAATCCACTAGGTTTATATATGAGAAACAGCAGGGGATGACATTTTTTTACTATTTTTTTGCATTACTAACGAAAATAGCTTCACATAATCCACTACTAATTTTCCAAAAACATTAAAAAAAAAAAAAAAAAACAAAATCGGGTGGCAAATTCACGCGGGTTAATGGGCTTGTGCTACAATTATAAGTTTAAGCTAACATTAAATAAAATCACAAGCACTAAACCACGTTTATTCAAGAATGTAATTTAAACCAATTTCATGCGAAAGTAGCTAAGTCAATTTTCAATTGATGACGAAAAAGATCTCTTTGCTGCCAGTCCATCGGTATGCACTGACTTTTAGTGTCCAGTATTAATCATTTACTGCAAGAATTACCTCAACTGCTTACTACCAATATTGGTGATAATAATAGTAAATAAGGCGTGAATTATAACGTGTTTATTCATAACCGTATGGAGTTAATTATATTTAATAATTACCAGTTTTTAATTAAATTTTATATGAATGTAAATCATTAACATTGCTGTTCATTAATTAGATTTCAGAAAACTGTTAATCGGTGCCGTCTTATTTTGTATGATGGTAAAAGAAACGGATAAGGTGGCATTTTATCTCAATAGTATTTACTTACGTAAAAAAATGTGTTATGTCAATAATTGGCATTAAATTTTAGGTCGGTAATTACACGTTAGATAGGTAGTACGCATTTGTAGTTTGTGTGTGCATGCATACTGTGGTTATAGCGGCAATTTTATCATCTTACATTGGGGTATGACATGATAAAGTTACTAGCACAAAAAATATACTAAACGTATCTATATAATTCACGTTGCACCTAAAACGTTTGTTACTTATGTATGAGTAGGCACCGTTTTAGAATGTTCGATAGTACCTCCCTCCACATTTTCGTTGTATAATAAATAATGTTAACTGAATATATTTGATCTGATTCATTCGTAAGTACTGCAATAATTGTCGTCGCAACTGTCATCACGTACATTAAGTAAAATATCATTCTCAAGATTAGACAAAAAAGAAGCATATTATGTAAAAATATTATTATGTAATTGACTATATTTTACTATTAAATAGCTGCTTTTTAGCAAGTACCAAATGAATATGTCCCCGAGGACAAAATTTAAATAGGTTTACAATTGAAATACATGTTTTAATGCTAATTACTTAATATTAAAATAATGGTGATAGTTTTTAACCGATTCGTTGCTACATACAATTACCAGAAAGAAGGCTACGAGAAATTATTACTTGATTTACGTGAAAAATGAAGATAGTTTTAATCTGGGTAGATTTCCCTAAAAGTTAATTTGAAGTAGTTATCATCGATTTAAAATGACACGGCTCCAGCGCCACACGCAAAAGATCCGCAACGGATCTGTTAATATGTTTGTAGATATGGTGTAGTTTTATTATTTTCATTCTGATCACACAATAGCGACACTCGAGTTGAGCGTCGTTATCTTGATTAGGAAGTTATCATTGCTGATCAAATACATTAACTGCCACTTTTAATAACCGAGTAGTGATAAGTGATATAAGTTAAAAAATAGCTTTTAATTTTTTTTAAAGTTAACTTTGAACTTACTGATATAGCAAAATCTGATCTCGCTATTCCCAAGGTGTTCGTGATTCGTGAAATAGCATAAACATACTATCGAATACTATCATCCCAACAGGTAATAATTAGATAGGTAGTGAACCATAATTGGTTAATAATTATTGCAAAAAGAATCCTTTATTAATCTGTTGTAGAAATACATATAAATTAAATTGGTTAGTACTTAAGCGTACAATATTATACTGTCCTCATTCCCTGATTTTGAATTAGCTATTCTAATCTTACCAGATTAGTTTTTCTAATTTTACCAGATTAGTTTTTCTAATTTTACCAGATTAGTTTTTGCACTGCTGCCATGAAGATAACATCCATAGTCCAACCTGCTTCTTATCAGAGATATATAAAGAGATCTTAAATGCTTTAGATAAATTCTCAGCCTTCGCCGCCGATTTTTAAGCAAAATGAGATATTTAAGGATTTTTTTATTTATACATTTCTTCCATAATAGTGATCTACCCAACCAAAACCGACTAGATACCGGAACACAGTCTGAAGCCATAATAATAGGGGTTAAAGTATGAAATTG
Organism: Calamotropha paludella; assembly: GCA_927399485.1. Classification (NCBI taxonomy): domain Eukaryota; kingdom Metazoa; phylum Arthropoda; class Insecta; order Lepidoptera; family Crambidae; genus Calamotropha; species Calamotropha paludella. Next base: position 20,846,174 of record OV656803.1, on the reverse strand, counting down.
CCGTTTTATTGCAATAGGTTCTTTGAATTGACATAGAATCTTCATGGTTTGAGGTTTTCGAATGAAACTTTTTTTAAATGGTTTCTATGATGTTCTTTTTTTAAAAAATGTAAAACATTTGAATATCGACTTTCAATTGTTTTTGTTATTCAATTTAGACAAGAAAGATGGATACTGCGAAAATTCGAGTTATTTTTGAATACGAGTTCCGACGCGGAACTAACGCGGCAGAAACAGCCCGCAATATCAATGCTGCGTTTGGAGAGGGGTCTACTAATGAACGCACCGTGCGATTTTGGTTTAAACGCTTTCGTGATGGAAATTTCGACTTAAAGAACGAGCCACGAGGAAGACCGCCCACACAGGTAAATAACGATGAATTAAGAGAGATAGTGGAAGCCGATCCTAGTCAAAGTACCCAGGAATTAGCGGCATGGTTTAACGTTACCTTACCCACAATATTGACTCACTTGCGTCAAATCAATAAAATAAAAAAATACGAAAAATGGGTGCCTCATGATTTGACTGATCTGCAGAAAGAAACGCGTGTTGAAACTTGTGTTGCCTTGTTGAACCGGTACAGAAATGAAGGAATATTGGATCGAATTGTAACATGTGATGAAAAGTGGATTCTTTATGATAACCGGAAAAGAAAAATGCAATGGCTGACCCCAGGTCAAATGCCACAACAGTGTCCTAAAGCAAAACTTACCAATAAAAAGGTAATGGTAACTGTTTGGTGGTCTCAGCATGGTGTTATTCACTATAGTTTTCTCCGATCTGGTCAAGCAATAACGGCAGATGTCTATTGTGCCGAACTCCGAACCATGTTGACAAAACTAGCAGTAAAACAGCCCCGACTCATGAATCGATCTTCACCATTATTGCTCCACGACAACGCGAGACCTCACACAGCACGAGAAACCATTTTGACCCTTCAGGAACTGCAGTTAGAAACCATTCGTCATCCTCCGTATTCACCAGACCTTGCTCCAACGGACTACCATTTTTTTCGTGATTTGGACAATTATCTACGTGACAAGAAGTTTTCTTCCCAGGAGGCAGTACAAAATGCTTTCACACAGTTTGTGCAGTCTAGATCGTCGGAATTCTATCGCAAAGGCATTAATGACCTTCCCATTAGATGGCAGCAATGTATAGATAATAATGGCAACTATTTTGATTAAATAAATTTGTTAAAAATTTAAAAAATAAACAATATAGATTTTCAGTACAAATCGGCAATTTCATACTTTAACCCCTAATATATTGGTTAAGAATCTTTAGATGAACATTGTGCCTCTTATTACCCTTACTAAATACACAAAACTTGGATTTTTTATGTACAATTCTAAGCCAATCTCTTTCAAAAGATAGAGCATAGTATTTATACAATCTTGAACTAGAATTGCACTTATATGCAAATTCTTTTGACTCAAATATAGCTTAAATCATCAGCAAATTGGCTAATCATGCCATATTTAACTTCCTGACATATTTTTGACGTAACAACGTTAAACAGGAGAGGAGATATCGGATCTCCTTGTGCCAGGCCTATGTGCATCTTATAATGGTCTGGTGGTTGCTTCTTACTTGGAGATTTCTTTGACTGAGGAAGGACCAAAGCTACTTGTAATTCGATATAACATATTGACGACCCTACTTGTAATTCGTCTAGACTGCTTACCAATTTTCGTACTAGGACATTATATACGCATTTTCTATATCAAAAAAGCAGCCTATTGTTGGTGCATTATTAGAGAAACCCAGTCGTATGTACGTAATAAGACGAAGAAAGGATTTTTTCTATAAACATTGCATGAAAAAAATTACACATACAAGAGATAAGAGAGGTTGGTCTCAGGTTTGAGGCCAAATTACTCTCGGTATTGATCTCAAGGAAGTTTTGTATCTTAGAGTAACCTAACTTATGTTATCTTCCCCAGGTGCGGTGTCTACTTTTTTAATACATTGAGTTATTGCATTTAAAATACCGACTCTAGCAACTGGTTATGTGAAATAAAGGTCGGAGTACAATCTGAAACGCTGTCAGGAGCAAGGTTACACATAATTCTTCTAATTTATCATGAGATACGTGATACCTGTTGGCTTGACGGTGGCCTTTCATCCATCTCATTTTACACCACATTTCCGCAACAGGCTTAGTCTCATTTGCCACAGAATTTCCGCCAGGATTGTGACCTAGCTTTTATTATCATTTTCTGCGTTTCATTATAGTCTTATTTTGTAATATATCAAGATTTTTGTGGGCTTGGGTTATGTCTGAACTATTTATAACCCATCAGTGCTAATCTTCGTTGTGCAACAAGTTGAGACAAAGTTGGTGTCCAGTAGTCTTTTATTTTAAATTTACTTTCCGGCTTATTACTAATTTAAACTAACGGGATACTGCTCTTTATCATATTGTTCTTGGACATTAAGGACCGCAAACTTGCACTTTGTAAGGGATAAATGCTTTTCTTCTTTTTATTTTTTCCAGTCCGCTAGTTTTAAATTCTTTTTTGTGTTCAACTCTAGAGGTTTCGTGATTTGTATTGAATATTTAATGACAAGGTGATATTTTTTACGAATTTTATGATAAACAGACTCAAGTAGGTGATATTAAAAGAAAAAATACTTGTTTCGTTATTTTCTTCAAAGAATATAAGATATAAATTTGGATGGTGTTTATAAAATTTCCCTGACATAGAGGCTAATTGGTGTGTGTCAGAAATATCATCATTATTACACTTTTTTTTTCCTAGAACAACACTCTATAGCTCTTCAGCTGAGTATTACTGCCAAATCCAAAATTGAAATCATATTTTTGCAAATTCTTCCATGACATATGATATTGACAACTACAATTTTTCTCTCATATCATAGAATAATGCGACTAATCGCAAGAAGATATTGCAGACGATTCTCACAAAGCATTTTAGAATCTTATTCTTTCGTTACGGCTGTTTTTATTTTGCCTTAACTTGATTATTTTTAACACTGTGCAAAAATGACCATTACCATGTTGCTAAAAAATTTATATCCACAAAATAAACCATTTTTGTTAATATTTGTATATTCATGCAAGTTACATAAAGTAAATATTTTCTAAAGGCAGTTTCGTAATCGAAATAGAGGTCCTATTTTCCTTGTCCCATAGAATAATTAGGGAAATAAAAGTATCACACGTTTTATAGTTCAAAACAAGATATTAATATCTTATTTTATTCGATGACGTCATGCTCCATAGAAAAAAATGGGAATTACCGGAGAAATAATTATAACAGTAATAAATAATCTCTAAATTATCCATAGCTCTGAAGATTACGACACTCAAAATTATAGCTATATTATTCCTAGGTTTAAAATTTATATAAATAAAACCAGGTTCTATTTTTAGTGTTATAAAATATTTCTGGAACATTGAAGATGATCCTGAACTAATGTATTGTACCTGGGCAAACTCAAATAAGACTATTTCAACATGGCATGCATTGCTAAGTTTGTATAGTTAATGTTTAAAAACAACATTGGAATCTCAGCGATGAATGAAATTCATAGCCATGTGTTAGGTTTCGAATAAAACTGAGTGGTACCACATAGGATCAGCGGACGGAAACAACCGGTTCTTTGTTCCCACGGCGCGTAACGCGGCAGCAACTGACACACTACTATTATCCAAAAGGTTTTCGATTATTAATTACTAATGCTATATTTGACTATCGCTTTAGCCATATTAATAAAATATAAAGTAAAACTGACTTTGCGCTACACCGACATTACTGTTGACAAAACAAGTTCTGTAAATTTTGATATTTATTTGATACCCTTCATTTAAATTTCCCTAAAGTTGATTACAGTTGGTTAAATAAATGGCTAACAAATATATAAGTTGCGAATTTGGCTTTTTCGTAAACAAAAAATAAATAATTTCGAGTCAAAACAAAAGGCTTACTCTCTATTACTAACATTATGATCGGATGTAAGACGTCACACACTAGTTTTGCCAAGCTTTCTCAATGGTTGTTGCTTGCACCGAGATATCTGGTCTGACGAGCTGACAAATTGGATAAGCGCTCGTCACCACGACGAGCAGCCTTCGTCGCAATTGAAATTAAATAGCGCGTCAACCGGTTTCCCATTATTAATCAACATAACCATTTCAATACTCCAGAAAATAACTTTCGAGTTTAGTTTTTTACTAAACTCGAACGTCGTCCAATCACAGCCGATTAATAGAACGATTACTAGTTAACATGTTAAATGTAGTCAGTATTGGACATTTTGCTATGCGAATTATTTAAAAATCACTTTTAGTCAGGCACCAGGCTATAAAAAAAATTGATGAGAACTTAAAATGCAATACAATTAATATTACATATTGCAAGAAATATTATATAGCAATTCTATGAAATTTCCAAAATGCCTCAAGCTAAGTGTACAATTAGGAATTTGATGTAAGTATACCTATACTATGTATGAAACTTTCTATACTGTTTTTACAATTACCGCCAACATTTTAGTTGTCACCTTAAAAATTCGATATCATGGAAATCAAAAGGCAAGTTATAAAATAACCTCATTGCGACTTGCTCCTGTCTTACCTTTAACGTTCAGTAAAACTAATTCGAATTACTTCACTGCTTTCATTTCTAACTGTTTAAGTCTGCAGGATGTTCTACTTTGGAACTCATTCCCGTCCCAAATTCATAGATATACTTAGATATATTCATAGAAGTACTCCTTCGGTACTTATACTAACTTAAGTAAAGCGTAGTTAATTTATTGACAAATTTCAATTTATTATTTAATAACAAACACTATTATATTCGCGTAGTTCGTATAAATTATATGGAAAAGGCAATCATTGATTATATATTCTTAAGTATTTTTCATACCGTTGCGTAGAACCACTGCCCTTCACATATTAGCCGTGTGGTTTCCGGCAGAGTAGAATAGCGCGGACCCCTCACACTAAAAGGTGTTGTAAAAATATTCTTGCGTTACGGCGATGACATTATAAGGTAGTGATACTGGAGGCAATCACCATACACCTCCCTTAGACAACAAAACGGGCTGCAGAGGCCTTTTACTACAAACTCCTACCTGCCTGCCTCGCGTGGCGATTACAGCAAAACCCCCGCATTTTTTGAGGAGGCTTCTGTTCAGCAATGTTACATCTTACTGAGGTGAATATTTGTTATGTTATGAGTGTTTGTAACTGTTTTTGTACCCAGCTCTCTGGTTGACTGATGAAAATGCATATAGGCATTAAGTCACCGGTTTTTAGTCTCTGTACATACAATAATGTCAAGTTTATCACTTTTATTTATCATATGTTACGAAATCTGTCTTAATAACATTTTCTCTCAAGCGAGTTCTAATGTGTTGTTTTAAATATCGGTACCTATTTTAAAATAAATTATATATGACGAACGTGAATTGGATTGTAATATTACCCAGGTTCCTTTGTCTGAATTGTAGCTCAGTATTTTACGGCTTATTGTAGCGTGAATGTATGCTTCCATTTTAATATACAAAAAAACTACGACTCCCGTAGTGCTGACTCATGCGCCATGTGCACCGATTTGTCCGAATCCGCTATCGACTTGGTGTCGCTCGACGCTCGCGATCTTGCCGTTCGAAGTCTTGAAAATTTACAGTTAGTGTTTTCATACTTTATATTATTTTATAATCTTGCATTATATGAATTTATTACCTATACGAAACAAAAATATGCTGAAAATACACATCAGTCTTAAAAGATTTTAAATATTTAAAATTATTATTATTAAATATCTGGTAAGTAAATGGTCAAGCTATAATTGATCGATGATATGAATATATATGAATGAGAATTTTAACTTAATAAAGGTATACAGCCGAATTCCGAATTTTAAAACTATCAAGCTGTAAATTATGCTCATCTTTGTATAGGTAATAAATAATATTACAATCTTGCACTTTACCGTTTTTGATCGAGAAAAAAGTTTGAATGATAGTGGGTAACTACACGATACTTAAGAAGACCAAAACTATTTCTTCACTACAACTACGAAGTGAAGTACAAATTTAGTGTATCGCAAAGGATATTGTACGTTAAGTTTTTAAACTAAACCAATACCGTACTATAATGGTAAGTTGTGGATGTTTCTATCGCATAAGTACCTTTTTTTCATAATGAGATTAAAGAACTACTGAGATTGAAAATACTTTATATACACACACTTTACATTGAACAAACGTTGACAGCTTCTGTTGTTCAATAACTAATACATTCGTAATTTTGCGTGTCATTTGATTAAGTGAAAACGGAGAATATTATAATGCTTAACCATAAGCTTTCAAATAAACAATCAATTACCTTAAAACGTTAAGTTTAATTAAAGGTGTGCTGCAGTTCGTTTGTCATTCAGTTTAAGAGAACTTAGTTTTGCCCGAACTCCGGATTCAACATGAATCAGGCATTACAAACATAAATGTCGTGAATGTATAATGCATATCTACTAATACCAGTAACACGCAATAATAAGCTTGGTAGATAGCTCGTCAACTTGCCTAGATATGCCACTATTCAATTTTAAGAAAAAAAAAGATTAATTTGTAGGTCAGTATAGCGTTCGCATTATAAAGAATATCACAATTTTCAAAATTGTTGTCAAATTTTCTCATATACAGGTATATACATATAGTTAGTTAGTTAGTTTTACGGGACATTTTCCGCACTTAGCCTCCTGATTGGGCCATTGTACGTGATTGAGTATTCTTCTTTTACTCCAGCCATCCTAGTCCATCCCAGAAGGCGAGTAGCCTTTTCAGGTTACTACAAGCTTCCGGTAGTGATTTTGGAGACTGGAGTAAGCGAGCCCGTTGATCGGCCACGCTCCTGCACTCCAAGAGCACGTGATGTGGCGTTTCCTCCGCCTCCATGCAGCCTCTGCATAGAGGGCTATCTGTCACACCTATGGTAAATAGATGTTTATTCAGAGGACTGTGTCCGGTTATAGTACCTAGTACTTTACGGATTTCGTCCCTGTTTAGTCTGGTGAGGTTGCGGGCAAGCTTCTTCGAAGCCACCGCAATGGCATTCTTTGTTTGCCTACAGCCTACACTATTGTTCCATTCTGTTTGGTGGTTTTCCTCTGTTTTTTTACGCAGCCATGTTCTAACTTGTGCCATGGGTATAGGCAGTAATGGTTCCGGTCCATACACCGTTCCATTTGAACCCCTTTTGGCTAGTTCATCTGCCGCGTCGTTGCCTAGTGAGTTGCTATGTCCTTTGATCCATTGCAAAGTTACACTGTTTGTGTTTGCAATGTACTGGAGTGTGTTATGACATTCCAGTACTAGGACAGATGTTATGGTGTTGCTTTGCAGAGCTTGAAGTACGGATGCACTGTCGGAGACGATATTGATATTATGGTCTCTGACATCTCTGGCTGCAACCGCCTGTGCAGCTTTGGTGATACCTATACATTCTGCTTGGAATATAGTGTTGAGTTTATCTAAGGTGGTCGAGATTTTGATGTTTAGTTCGTTCGAGAAAACACCAGCTCCGGTGCCCTGTGAGGTTTTGGAACCGTCTGTGTATATCCTGACTTCTCTTGTGCCAGAGTTATCATCTTTTTCTGCTGTAAGTTGGATATTGTATCTTCGATCGAAAACATGATGACACTGTATACTGTCCGTAGGTGCCTCAAAGAGTGGGTTTTCTTTTAAGATATCCTTTAGAACAGTTGAGTTTGGTGTTTCTATGTTTTGTTTCCATAATCCATTTGCTCTTAATCTAAGTGCGGCCGCCTGTGTCTCTTCTTGAATAGCGAGGTGTAGGGGTCTTAGATTGAGCAAGTATTCAAGGGCGATTGATGGAGTGGTTCTCATGCATCCAGTTGCCGCAATGCTTGCTAAGCGTTGTAGGCTTTGGAGTTTTCTTTTTACCGTGGCCAGTTGTGTTCTGGGCCACCATACAACTGAGCCGTAGGTTATGGATGGTCTGATAACTGAAGTGTACAGCCAAAGTGTTATTTTTGGGTTGAGACCCCATTTTTTACCAATTAGTCTCTTACACTGATAAAAAGCTATGCAGGCCTTCTTGGTTTTATTTTCGATATGACTCGCCCAGTTCAATTTGTTGTCAAGGATAACGCCCAGATATTTGACTTGTGTTGATAGGGAGAATTTGGTATTGAAAAAATTGGGTAGTTGAAGTTGCGGTAACTTCCTTTTGTTGGTGAAAAGGATGTATAAATACATTATATGTATATATATGAATATCGCTGTAACTCTGTCGACTACGCGAATTTGATTTTGTTCAATTTATTTTATTTTAAACTATTAGTTTAGTTCGTTAAGAAGAAAGATGGAGGTCGGTCCTCCTGTACGAGTTTCTTCTGCACGTTCTCTAAAATAACTAAACTAAATGCAAAATAAAACAATTTTAATAATAAAGAACGTGCCCAATGAAAATATTGGAAGGTAAGACAAACATTACCTGCGCCAACTTGTGATCACGGCTCCTGTAAAGGAGTAAAACATGATAAGGAAGTCAGGACATTTCAGGACATGTCAGGACATATAAATATAGACATGATATCCTTTATCGTGATATTCTTTGGATGGAATGTCTTATTTGAATAATTAAAAAAGAAATCTACCGATTGAACAGCCAGCCTTGAATATGAAGTGATTTATTTAGATAAGGATTAATATCAAGGTACGAATTCTACCAGCGTTTCTATTCAATTTTAAAATAGAAAGAATAGTTATAGTTACAAAAGTATAATAGCTGGATATATGTTATCGCGTTATTTTTTTGTAGATATTGATGTTCTCTAAAACTGTATTACATTCTACGTATCATCAATAGTTATAGCAGCTTGGGGGATTTAAAGAATTTTATGGGTAATTTATTTATATTTCTTTCTTTTAATTAAAATATAGCCTATGTCCACCCGGAACGATCATTCTAAATATTGGTAAAGAATTTTTGAATTCTGATCAGGAGTTTCGGAGTTTACCTCCTACATACAAATATCAACGCGAAGTTTCCCGACTAGTAAACTTTTATTCTATCAGAATACGTTTTTAAGACTATGTTGCCGATAAAGTTTAGTTGATGATATAATATATTTTAGTGTAAGCTTATTAATTACATGAACATGCATGTAGCTATTTTTTAAGTTGGTAAAGACTATGTCATTTGCATACGAGAATCCTGAAAGTAAGTGCACTGAGGCTCTCACGACCGAATAAATTTCATTTTCAACATGTTGGCTACACTTACGTGTAGCCCGACTCTTCACCTCCGCAACGAGACCGATTCAAGATCAGTACTTTGAGAAGTGTCGACGCGACAAGTTTCGTGAAAAATGTCAATCCAATCTCCCGCCAAGTGCGAAAGACGCGGCGTCATCCGTTATCTCGTTTGGAAGGGAAAACCTTCGGTGAGGTTTATAATGAGGTGAATAGTGATAAAGCTATTAATCGTACGAGTGTGTACAAGTGGTATCGCGATTTAAAATGCCAGACCACACACGGCCAACGCCACGAAGGAACTGCTTGCCTCGTTTAAATGGGATGTCCTGAACCAACCCGCACATTCGCCTGACCTAGCACCTTCAGATTATTATCTCTTTACCTCCCTGAAGCTGCACATGGGTGTAAAATGGTTTTCAACCGACGAGGAGGTAAAGAAGGAGGTGGAGAAGTGAGCGAAGGGGTTGGCGGGAAACTACTTCAAGGAAGGCATCAAAAATTTGATACCCCGCTTCACCACCTGCATTGAGAGGAATGGCGACTATGTCGAAAAATAGCTTACATATGTACTACGGTAACCATGTTATCTTTTGTTTCAATAAAAAGTTTTGTAACCTACAAAAATTCAGTACACTTACTTTCTGGATATGCCTCGTATATATACGTTTGGTTGTACGCTTATTTTATTTAATAAATAACTAGCTGACCCGGTAACGCGTTGCTATGGTAACGCGTATACAATGGAAAAAGAGCGGCAAAAAGATCGGACAGACAAACACACAAACAACAAATTTGTGTTCTTAGAGTATATACTAGCGGCCCGTCCCGCCTTCGCACGGGTGGACAAAATTCTTTAATTAATTTCTATTACTAAATATTTTTCCGTTAGCGCCATCTAGCGTCCGGTAGACGAACTACTTGCGGTTGCGTTGCTACTGACCCGGCCACGCGTTGTTGTGTCTCAGTTATAGATGTCGCTGTACCGAAATGAATCGCGCTTACGTTTCGATTCTACGACTACACATATAGCTAACCGTTCTTAGCCTTCTTGAATGTTATTCTTATGCACTATGGTAACGCTTATACAATGGAAAAAGAGCGGACAGACAAACACTCAAACTACTGTGATCTTACTATGATTATAGATTTATCGTAAACCCAATCGAGTAAGAGGTATTTAATTTTAATAAGTAAACGTGAGTATTAGAAGTGAACATAAAAGAACTTTAATTGGCGGTTTCACCTCATGGCAGCTTCTGACGTGTTTCGCTATATTAGACCCATAAAATATTAATAAACCAAGCGCATGCTAAGGAGTTCAATGGGAATTCGTCACACTTCTTATTAACACACAATGTGTTTTATCAGTGACTTGGTAAACCTGTCAGGTACACTGTCGCAACTGCCTGTTATAGCGCTATAGCATTGTCACAAGTGATCGCGTCCCATTATTTAGTAACAATAAACCTTTTTATACCCGGACAGGATTTACTCTATAGGTCATCTGAAAAGTAGCCTTTTAATGATCACCTATTGATTAACTATACAAATCATACAATAACTGTGTCTTGTTTTTAACAATCTTGTGCTGCATTTAAGGGACGTTCCATTTTTCATTAACCTAAATACGTGTCCCGCCAGCAAACTTAACAGTATGCTATATAGCCAAGCCAAATGCGAGTCCTTGGTTTTGGGCTAAAGTTGTGAAAACTACGGAACATGTCGATAAGTTTTTACTTAAAAAAATAGGAATAAATGTTCCATAGTTCTGTCAATGGGATCATTGGGAAAAGAAAATATTTTTTTATAAATGTATACGTTGATTAATGATCTAGTGGCTATTATAATTTCCACATGACTTTACTACAGATAATCTTCTGTAACATACATAACAGTCTATCGTACCTGAAAGTTCTGCCAAAGTAAATACTCCGCCCGCTTTATTATTACATACGTTTAACATCTATATAGTTTCTTGAATAAACTTAATTGCCATGGCATTGTCGGAAACAGATAACTCTAATTTCTATGACAGTTCGCTTACTTCAAATTTTTACTTGTTTTCACATGGCCCGATTACCTTCTCAATAGCCCATTATTACGGCCAGAGAGTTAGACACAGGAGAGAACATTTCTCAACCTGTATTTATGTGGTCAACTTTTCTAGGTTTGATTTTTATTGTTTAATATCGCTTTTAAGTTATCTAGTTCTCACTGCTCCTCCTCAGCTGATCAAAACTAATGTATTATACAGCCTCATAAAATGATGGTGCAATGCTTAATTTTTAATTGTTAGGAAAATAAAAATGTAGGAACGAAGTTCTAAAAACAAGACGTCCACGCAAAGGAGCCTCGTGTTAAAAGATTTAAGAGTACGTAAACCTGTACGAAGACTCATAACTCTTATGGATAATCATATCGTAAGATGACCGCATTCAATGAAAATTGTTCTCAAATAAGTACTAAGTATCCTCGTAGACACTTTGGGACAAAAAAAAACTTTGTTTTAAATTCTGTTTCAATTCAAATCACGTGGGCATCTAGCAAGCCAAAATTATTACTCTAATAATAAGAAGATCACCTCCTTTTGCGTACTCTATACAGAAAAGACAACAGCTGCTGTAATGAGGTCGCGTTTACAAAACTGTACCGTGTGTTGTTGTGTCTAATCGTAAGTATTTTACTGCATGGTCTGTAAAATGGTTATATTACTTATAATTACGGTCCTGTGTTCGAATCCCGGAAGGAGCAGATGTTTGTATGATAAATATGAGCATTTATACCTGAGTCATGGGTGTTTATATATATATATATATATTACATTTATGTAATATAAATTGTAGTGTAAAGCAGAACTATTAATAAATAACAGAAAAGTTATTATAGGCAAACTTAGAAAAACTAACAAGTCACTAATAAGTCTATTTTAAATACAGTAGAACCCCTCTAATCCGTCACCTTCGGGACTGGGGGTATGGTCGGAACGCAAAAAAGGTCGGATTATCCAAAAAAAAAAAAGCTTATTACATAATGTGTATGTATACATTATTTTATTCAAATCATATCAAAATATACAACTCTTACGTTATTTAACATATAATGTATGTACAAAAATGTAGCCTATTGCTTGGGAAAAAAGTCTGTAATGGATTTTTGTTTAGCAAAGGCAAGTCTAGACTTAGCTGCAATGTTTCTCCATTTGTTAATCCACAAAATGTCCATTGGAGTTGAGGTTGAGTTCTGCTCTATGTACTGGAGGGCAATATCGAAAGCCTTCTTGGCGTCGGTGTGAGAAACCCTGGTAGAGTCATCATCGCCGTCAAAGTCCTCGTTCACAGTTGTTTCAGCGTCGTTTTCTAAAACAGTGGCAACAATCTGGTCGTCATCGAGCTCATCGTTTGTTTCACAATCTTTATCACATTTAGTTACCCATTCCTCAATTTCACTGGCAGCAACATCTGGTTTGAGAGTTTGTAGATCTTTAACAATCTCTTCCGTATCGTTGTTTTGCTCGTCGTCGATTTGGTCATTTTCAATCATAACATCTGGCCAAAGCTTCCGCCAAGATTTCCGAAGTGTGTCAGGTTTCAGTTCATCCCACGACGCAGCAATCGTGTAGATAGCATCTTTGATGTTGAGGGATTTCATAGCTTCAAATATGTCACAACCTTCTTCGGATTTCTCTAAAATGGAGCTGATGTACTTTCTGCGATACCGCCTCTTTAGCCACTCTATCACTCCCTGATCCATTGGTTGGATAAGTGAAGTGACGTTTGGGGGGAGAAAAACAGCCTTAATTTCATCTTTCACTAAGTCCTCCTCAGATGGATGTGATGGTGCGTTATCCAACAGCAGTAGAGCACGAAGCGGTAGTTTTTTTGTTTCAATTCTTTTTCAACAGACGGAACAAACTCGTCGAAAAACCAAGATTTGAAAAGGTTGCAATCCATCCAAGCAGATTTTTGATTACGGTAGTATACTGGCATGGAAGATGGGTTAATGTTTTTGAATGCCCTAGGCTTCTTGGATTTGCCAATAACGAATAGGGGAAGCTTGTGTGATCCATCTGCGTTGCTACAAGGAGTAACTGTGAGCCTATCTTTTATAAGTTTTGTTCCGACCACAGTTTCATTGGAAGCAGCGAGTGTTTTGTTCGGCAACATTTTGAAATTTAGGCCAGTCTCGTCAGTGTTATAAACTTGGCACGGTAACAGTTCATTTTTTTCAACCATTTTTTGAAACTTCAAAGAAAACTCCTTAGCAGCTTCAGCATCAGCAGATAGTTTTTCACCAGAAATTGAAACAAAGCGGACACCATGACGGGTTTTCCAGCGATCAATCCAGCCCTCACTTGCTGCAAACTCACTTCCGATTTCCAATTTTTTGTGCAAAAGTATTGCCTTTTCTTTAATAATGGGCCCAGAAATCGGGGTCCCTTTCCTTCTTTCTTGGCAGAACCAAATCCACAATGCGTTATCAAGCAGTTCAAGTTTAGGCTTTTTCAATGTTTTGCGATTCTTAAGAGCGTGTTCACCATCGATGGTAACTGTATAAGATTCAATATCTTTCCGATTTTTTCTCCAGTCTTTTATTGTTGTAACGCCTACATTAAGTTCCTTTGCAATTTTTTGAAGCGATTCCCCTCTGTCTAGTCTTTGTAGCACAGCTAATTTTTTGTTCAGCGATAGAGTTATGTGTTTACGTTTCGCCCCTGACATGTTAAAAAGAAAACACAACAAAGAAAAATGCAAGAAGAAGAACACTGTTATAACACCCACAAAGTACAACACTATAACTGTAGAGAAGAGTACATACACGCACAACCAAATGAGGTAAACAGTCACACCACACTGACAAAAGCGAGCAAACAATACATATAAAACAATGGTTCATGACAGGAAGAGACCTGTGCCGACAAGTTGGCACAGGCTCACACTTCTAGTATGGTCGGACTAACCGGAGTGACGAACGAGCCGAGGGCGGACTAGAGGGGTTCTACTGTACTTTTAATTAAAATCTATCTATGGGAGCTCGATGGCGCAGTGGTTAGCGCGTTCGGCTTATGATTGCGTGTAATTCCCGCAAAGCAACATTCGCAGAGTGATGAAATAATATACGTTAAACCATTGGTCCTGATGTCTTCAACCGTAGGGAAGGTCAGTGCCTCGGCAATGGGGACATTTAATACATTTGTTATTAATTGATTTGATTGAATTTGATAAGGAAAATCTTGTGTACTGTTTTTCGGTTTGTAAAAATAGTAGGAACTTAGATAAGTAATATATTATCAGTCTTGTCAAGGGCATTGTATAATGATCATCATCACCCAAATTTCACGATAGCGTCCTAACATTCATTCGATAACAACACAACATATAACATTCGAAGCATTCGATAACGTCCTATAATCCCGCGCTCCTAACCTGCTCTGTATTCATTCCATGACCGAATTTTGAATTCGGTCATGGAATGAATACAGAGCAAATAGTTTAATCTGTTCTACATAAGGTTCCCAAGAAAACAAAAGAATCTACGGGAGAGAGTAGTTCGAAATAGTTCAGTTGCACATATAATGTCTATTTCCTTTTGCTGGTTAGGAGCGCGGGATTATAGGACGTTATCGAATGCTTTTTATTTTAAATATTTGATTATAGGTGTACTGCTAAGTTTGGGGCATCTACATGCGATATTTTTTATTATTGAGAGCGAATTATACGTTGACTGCGATACTGAGTTATAAGAAGAAGTCATGTTCTTAGTTTTGTCAATGTTAAGCGTCAGCAAGTTATGTCTAAGCCAAGTAGTGGCCTGGTCGAAACTGTCTTGTGCCTGATCGAATACGTCATTCCAGTTTTCAGCAATGAAAAGCAGTGCCATGTCATCAGCGTAAGATATTATCCTACTTCTTTTTAAGAAGGTGAGGAGGCACAGATCATTAATATAGGCTAGAAATAGAAAAGGTCCTATTATACTAACCTGGGGCACACCATATTCAATAACATGTTCGTCACTTATTATATTGTCTATTTTTACCGTTAGGACATAAACTCCTATTGGACAAGTAAAATTTTAAAAGATTAGACGGAAGTCCTCTAATACCTAAATTATATAATTTTTCAAGGAGAACGAAACGGAGAGACTGTCAAATGCTTTTGCAAAGTCAAGGAATATTACTAAGCACTCTTTTGTGCATCGGGTTCTCTTGTAATATAGGTAGTCGTCTGTCGATTTGTTTGACCTAAAACCTTGTTGAGTGCTAGCAAAAAGCCTGTTTTCCCCCAAATATTTTACAAGTCTGTTATATATTTATAACATTCTTTCTAGGATTTTGGAAGTGGAGGGTAGTAGCAATAGGTCGATAGAATTTCAGAATATATATACTATTATATATTTCTATAATAAAATTATAGAAATTTAAGAAGAAAGAAACAAGTATATTAGAGTAGGAGACGCTTAAACTCAAACATATGTCTCTTTTAAGATTTTAACGATCTCTAAAGACGCATCAACCAGTCGTCAATTTATAAAATCGACTCTACTGTAGTCTCTAATCTATATTTAAATTGGTAAAAACAAAACAGATTAGTCTTTTACACATAAGATTTTGGAAATAGTTTATTAAGTATTTCTGCGCTACCACTATTTAGAATAATCGTTTTCTAAACTAAGAAAATATTAAAGTAAATGACTTTAATAAAACGATAAAGTTATGAGCAGCTTGTTTCATCTGTTCGGGAAACATGAAGCTGCAAGTGACATTTGATACTCCTTCCCCGCACTTTCTTTATGGTATGAATAGAGTCAGCCATTATTCTTGCCCACTCTAACCGCAACAAAGGATGCGTCTTGTAATAGTATACTTTGCAATAGTCTAGCACTTTTACCTTGTATTACGCTACGAATGGATAACTTGTTATTTATTTATTTTATAACTATAATAAATCATAAATAATTGTTTTTATGTAATATAATCAATTTGCAGCTAGGGTAAGCGTGTAAATTGATATTGACTGAAATTATTTAATTTGCAATATTTTTGTATTATTCTTATGTATGTATATATTCAAAATTTGGTACAGTGTCTTAAAACCAAAAATACGGTTATTAGTCTGGACAATTTTCTGGACTTTGATAATTATGTATAAGGTATTCAAGGTCAATCCTTAAACAATGTTCAACACTCTGGGAAAACTCAGTATCCTCAAATTAAAGACAGACGTTCTAAACGTTCCTGGTACTCTATTACACGTACTAGACGTGATTGTTATGCTGCTTATATTATCAAAAATGAAATCATCATTCCTTAAACTAATACACCTGATATATATTGTTTTTAACAAGTTAATATCATATAATTTGAGGAATTGTTAACCACACAATGTTCTGATAGAAACTATCTTTCATTTATCAAATCTAAATTTATCATTATCAACAGTGTATTAATGTATTGGCACCGCCTCCTCGAGGTTCTCGAGGCAATTAATTTTGGTCACCCATCCAACTATGCGCCTTTGCGAAACTTGCTCAAACTCTGCAATCATAGCCTGTACTGGTTAATCATTGGAAAGTTATAATCAAAGTATATAAAATAGTAAAAGAAAACCCACTGCGAGTGAGTGACTATTACTCGGGGGATATATTTAGAAATAGGTCAGCTCGCACTGTTTCCTTACTGTAAACTAACATATTGATTATTAATTTATCTCCCAGGTTGATAATCGTGTTGAGATGCTAAGGTACACAATTGTCCATTATGTTACTGTGTTATCCGTCTTCAAAAATCACCTAAAGACAAATTGTTAAGTGTTATTGAATTAAATAATATTTAATTAATTTTGTGATGTTGTTTCCAAGTAATAAGCAGACCAACACTAATTCAAATTCGCTTTGAGTGAACAGAAACAGAGCAAATCATAGTTGGCAAGGCACGTTACCCCGCCTGTTCTTTTTACATAACCATTTTTTTTATAAAAAAATTCTAAAAGACAAAATTGTCTTTTCGATTGGAAAGGGAGAACATTTTTTAATGAACATACCACAAAGTTTAGAATTTCTCAGCGTAAATACTACTCAAATCTTGATTTATTACAAATATATAGGGAATAATCATAAGTCGAATAATTCGTAATGTTAATGCTAAATATGCATTTTGTGTCATAGTTTTGTTTAAACTAGAACGTTGGTGAAGTAAATAGTTCTGTGCGAGCCATTTGACTTTAATGATCTATAATTTATCTTGACTTTTGGTGATTGCATCGTGTTTGTGCAGAGGCCCTGCTGCAGAGTCGGCCACTTCCGCACATCCCTGATCTGCCGGACGGTGAGGGCTCCTCCGCCGCGCCCGGAACGCCACAGCCGCTCGATAGCGCTACCAGGTAACTTCTATACGTCCCAGAAAAATTACAAATTTGCGTGTATTTATATATTACTTCGGGGCTATCAAATATACACATAAATGTACATAGTCATCAAAACGGTTTATTGTAAAGAATCCTTATGATTGTTATAGCCTATATTTATCCTTTTACAGGGAAAGACGTAATCTTGTATTTAAGTAAGCTCGATGGTTACTTTATTTTAGGATCGCAGCAACAAACTAATTTTCGTCACCTATTACTCTGTCCCGCACCAAATTTGACGCCTTGCACCAACAATCTCAGCAAATTATGTTGAATCCACCTCCAGCACAGCTTTTTCATGCCCAAATGCTTATGTAGGATTGATTGTATTTGATTTATGCCTATGTCTAAGCATGCCTGAATCCCGTGGTGGGTCACGTATTTATATTTTGATCATAGGTACGATACACATCATCGATGCTTTTGATGTTCACAGCGGTGGGCAGGCAGCGATCATAAAATTGGTCACTGAGATTAACACGATCACTATAGCATAGTGCTTCAACGCCATAGTGCTTCAGCTCTCCTGAAGTGTCAAAATGCGCAACAATAAACTATATATTCTAAACATCAAATTGCATTATATTCTATACATCAAGTGCCATTAACCATTTATGGGAAGGAGAAGGGGAGGTTTTCCTCCAGACTCAATGATCTTTGTCCAGGGACCACGGACAGTTGATAACTATAGTTGATTAGATATGTCATTAAAAACTTTAAAAACGGCACACGTGCGATATAGGCTTGTTGCAGAGCCTACAGCGCGCGTGTGCCGAAGAGAAAATAATATTCCCAATTATTTAATGAATCTCAAATCAAATTCGCTATTCAATTTAATTTTTACCTCCCTCCCTCCTGGTTAGGGTTGCCCCCCTTTTATGATAAAGTATTGTACGTTATTTCAGGTATTTGTACTCTATACTTTATGAGAACAATAAAGTATACGATAATACTTTATTTCGAATGATTTAATTTTTTGGGATTTTGAAAAGTTTAGTAGTAATTATTTTTCGTTAAACGTAATTATACGATTGGTAATGAATTGATATCGCCACTCACCTGCGCCACATCATTTCAGTACGCGTTTTAAACAATTTCGGAACGCAACCTAACCTCAAATGTCAAACATGTCAGACAGTGATGCCAGATGGGGGGATTCAAATTCGGAGGTTTTTTTTACTTTGGAGGGGCAAGACCTTTGGGGGGATTTTCGGAGGGAAATATTAAAGTTGGGGGAAATTCGGTGACATTTTTAAGCCAAACCGATTTACCACAATATTCTTATTTTATAAAGACCATTTCTTACAGAACAAGTATAGGCTTCATCTGCATCTTACATCTGTATAGGCTGGTCTCTTTGCCTAAAAAAAGGAATCTTTAGTTCAGTGCTGTGGTTTAGTGAGTGAATTTAAATAATCTGTGCTCGCTCGCTTGTAAAATTTATTGTATTGTTCTGTTTACTTCTTAAGTATCTACCGGGTCAATGTGGTTTATAAAAAAAGTATCTACCGTTTGTTGTTAGGATAATAAAATCTATACCTAAGTAAGGTATGTAGCAATCTAATAAATAATAAATCAAAATATGTATGCAAGGAATGGGAAGATGAAGCGGTATTTTCAGGTTAGTTTTACAATGTTTGTCGTAAAGTATGAAAAATAATATGTTGAATAGTTTTACCATCCTCAAACAAATGAAAAATACATTTTATTTTGATTAAACAGAATACAGGTCGACACGTCCTGTATCTAATAAATGATACGATCACGATAGAAAGTAATATGGAGGTTTTTTGTCAGAAATGTCAATTTTTGGGGGGATTTCGAATAAAGACGGGGGGAAGTTCACACGCTCATCTGGCAACACTGCATGTCAGATGAATTCAATAGGAATGCTATTTAAAGTTTTATGGATTTACGCTATAGTAAATCATAGACAAGAACATACCACATACCTCTACAAAACGTAATTTCGATAGTGAATACGTTACACCAAAAAATGTTTAAAAAAATACGATAAAAAAGAAAAATAAACGATCGCAGATGTATGTTAAACTTCGATATAAAAAAATCGAACACGGTTATTGGCTAATTAATGATCCACAAAACGAATATAATGGAAAATGCAAATTGTGTGGAATTGCATTTACAATTGCTTCAGCAGGAATAGGACAAGTAAGAAGACAAATTTTCTTTTTCTGTGTGTGCACGTGTGTGTGTGTGTGTTGATATGGTTGCATTAATTATTCAAACTAAACTATGCTATGCTAGACTGTAAAGATGGTGTGCAATTGTTAAATAGAGATACTGATTTGATACAAACCTAAACTCAGCGAACAATATCACAAGTTCATAACACCGCAGTATATTGGAAGTATAAGTTTTATTATGCAATCCTAATGTCTTCTCAACACGTATTTCTCCTTCGTTCTTCATATCTAAATTTGTGATCAAAACTAAGTTAAAAATTTTATTTATAAATTCTCAGAATATTCTTAGTTTCTTATCTCTTGTTTTTATTTCCCACCATATTAATTGAATACATTTTCAAGATTCATATTTATTATCTAACGTTCGCTGCGTTGTCAATATGTCAAGTGTTCTGATACCGTGTGCCCACGACTCTGATTATACCTACGAAGGCTATTATTAACATAACTGGCAAGTCACTCAATGCATGCAGTGAAACAAAAACAAAACCTTGCTGCATATTCTAATTCCCCAAACAAGTAGCATGAATCCTGCTACGTATAACAAACTTTTTTTATACATATACAGTGCAGATTAAGGCATAGTGATTTCTCTTGACTTGACCGTGGGACAGAAATGTAATTAACCCATTGTCTCTCGCGAATAATTTCCTTTTTCGCCTGCCGCCCGTTGGTGGCGTGGTGCGTTTACTGTTAGTTTCATGATGTTTGTTTAATAGATTTTTTTAATTTATTAGATGAATATGTTGCCTTGTCCGTTTTTTATCATGGTATTTTTAAAATAAACTATTATAATAATTTATCTTATAAAGGATATATTTTCTAACACGAAAATAGTATATTATTTTAGAATACAAATACGCCGCAACGTGTTATTAATCACGTTATGATTGCAGAAAATATAAAGTTTACAATATTATGAAACGTATCAAAAATTTATTAAAAAAAACTCTAGGAAATTTAACCATTCGGCAACACATCATTACTACAGCAAATAAGCCGTCGCGCGTTTAATTTTTATTTTTTTTTAAATAACGTTTCTTCTACCATAAATGGAAATAGTATGGAAAACATATTATTTTATAGTTTTAACGTTGAAATTGAACGAGTATATGTATTTGTTTTGGAAAATTAAATTTTACTATCGTAGGTGGTTTCTATTTAAAAGACCGATCCAATTCTAAGAGTTCTTAATAAAAATAATATTGAAGTATTAAGGTAGGGGAGCCCACGCGGGGATTTCGGGATTTACTAAAGCGCAGCAGATTAATATACAGGGGAATAACTTGTACCCGGTTAAGTACTTCCACCAAATATGAGCCCCATGTATATAGCCGCCCGTCAAGGATAAAGGATCAGATTAGTAAAAAAATTGATCATCTGAAATTCTCGAGCGCGTCAGATTAAGGTAGGGTGAGTTAGTTACAGGCTAAAACGTGTAAATTCCACTAATCTGACAATTTGAGAGTGACGTAAAGAAGAGGGAGCGTGGCATTTTTTTTTTTTATTTTGAAGGGAAAAATTCAAGGATTACGGAAATACGATTTCCACAAGGCTAAGTACCTAACAAAAATTCATTTGTTACTTCGGCTCACAAATTTATTTTTTATTATTATTTTGTTATAAATACAAGTATTCTATTTAAAACAGCATACAGTTTTGTTGTTTGCATGCTATTTTTTGAGCTTTTCAATTAATTAAGTTCAATGATGTAAAAAAAATATTTTTTTGTCAGATTAGGCGAATCCCTCCAGATAATCGTCAGATTATGAGACAGCACGTCTAAGGCATAAAGATGAATGATATGTATCTTAATCTAATCTAAAAAACATAGGGATCGCATAGGCAATTGGAAAATTGGTATAACAACGCAATAAATTGAACAAAACGATATTTCAATATTTGAAAAATATACTAAATTGAAGCTGGAGAATAAAAATGCATTTATTAAAATGCATTTATTTTTAACCACTTTATCTAACAGCATCAATAAATTCAAGGTTTACACATTTCATATTTTCGTCAAAATTATTCTAAATGAAAAAACCCTATTACCACTCATTTGCCGAGTAAAAACCTGTTATTTTTGTCTATAAAACTTATAACTTGTAACGCTGTATAAGAGCTTTATTTTAGGTTCACTTAACATCCCCTTAGAAAATCTGACGCATTTAATTTTTTTTTATTTTCAACCCATACGGACGACCCCCTACAATGGAAACAATCAGATTCACATACGTACATTTTAAAAAATACGTAGGAAGTGGATGATATGAATATCTTATGCGCTCTAGTATGTCCATGCAACAGTTTTTTTTACATTTTTAAAAGTCTATAGCCGCTCTCCCCACCGATGAAAAGGTATACTTTTATTATAAGATATATTTTCTTTTTACCATCTAAGCTTCGCAACCCAATAGGTCTCTATGACGCTCGAGTAAATCCCGATTTAGCTTCGTTGGTTCCCCTACTATTATTTCAGCAAACAGTTCCCTGACTACAAAACAACATCATCTATACGACCTCTTTTCGTTTTTTTATACGCTCAAATGATGCTCTTTTTTCAAAACTTTATTCACCCGTTTTCAGGTTATAACACCCACCCCATTTGAGAACTGTTGGAAATTAGAAAACGCACGTTACTGTCTGTGTTTCCTAACTTGACACATGTGAATTGGTGTCTTCTAGGCAAGCGCGTCGCACTTTAAATCGTATCGTCGCTTACCATAAGGCGAGATAGCGTTCAAGCGCTTACCTAATATCGAAAAAAATGGTTGATAATTATTACTAGTCGTCTTATTAAAATCTAAATATTACTTTCGACAAAGGTTAGGTTTTTTAAGAATGTTGCTCCACAAATTAACCAAATTCTCACATTAACCGTGATTTTTTCGTTCTTGTCTTATTTAATTTAGTCCCGATATTTTAACTTTATTCTGGCTACACTAAAGTAAGTTCTTCCTCTAAAATCTATTCCTTATCCTATATGCTATAATATATAATATCTGGTTAAATCCACATGATTAAGTCAGAGTCGTTTCTATAAATTTGATAAGACATCGTCTACTCTTTAATTATTGTTTTCATAAAAGTATTCTGCTCTTGTGTTATTGAATCTACATAATGCCCACTAGAACGAATGTAGCTTATTATATGCCATTGATACCAATAATGCTCCCCAATTTGACCTACATTAGATTGTAACAGCACTTATATCTATACTTTCAATTTATATATTTTACGATCAAGACCTCCATTTTTAAGCATAAGAAGAGTGAGAGTGAGTTCAAATATGATAAAACTAAAACTTGAGTGTTTTCCGTATGCTTTAAAAAGGGTACAATGATTTGATATTTCATTGAAACTTTGATGTAAATCAAAAGTTATTTTTTTTAATTATTTGACAATAAAAGGGATGTCGATATTCACTTCAGAATGAGCATAATGCATTTTGTAGCTACATAAATGACGAAGTAATGTGACGTTATGCGTCCATCCTCGACCGTTTAAAAAATCATTTTTTTTCTATTTCGTTACAGAATAATAGCTTATATTTTTATTAATATTTTTTTTAATATTATTATAATAATAGGTTTTCCCAATTGCCAGACCATTTTGATGGTTCCAACCCCTAGCCAGACTAATTTAAATGTGCTAGCGCCCGGCAGTACCTACTTGTTAGTAGCTGCCAGTGAGACAGCGAGCTGGGTCTTTCGCGCACTTTACTGCGCGTCCCTCTATAGTACAGAGTGCGACTTATTATGATTCCGGTAAAAAACAATGGTTATAAAATCATCTTGTATTTAAGTAAGCTCGATGGTTACTTTATTTTAGGATCGCAGCAACAAACTAATTTTCGTCACCTATTACTCTGTCCCGCACCAAATTTGACGCCTTGCACCAACAATCTCAGCAAATTATGTTGAATCCACCTCCAGCACAGCTTTTTCATGCCCAAATGCTTATGTAGGATTGATTGTATTTGATTTATGCCTATGTCTAAGCATGCCTGAATCCCGTGGTGGGTCACGTATTTATATTTTGATCATAGGTACGATACACATCATCGATGCTTTTGATGTTCACAGCGGTGGGCAGGCAGCGATCATAAAATTGGTCACTGAGATTAACACGATCACTATAGCATAGTGCTTCAACGCCATAGTGCTTCAGCTCTCCTGAAGTGTCAAAATGCGCAACAATAAACTATATATTCTAAACATCAAATTGCATTATATTCTATACATCAAGTGCCATTAACCATTTATGGGAAGGAGAAGGGGAGGTTTTCCTCCAGACTCAATGATCTTTGTCCAGGGACCACGGACAGTTGATAACTATAGTTGATAGTAAAAAAAATATTTTTTTGTCAGATTAGGCGAATCCCTCCAGATAATCGTCAGATTATGAGACAGCACGTCTAAGGCATAAAGATGAATGATATGTATCTTAATCTAATCTAAAAAACATAGGGATCGCATAGGCAATTGGAAAATTGGTATAACAACGCAATAAATTGAACAAAACGATATTTCAATATTTGAAAAATATACTAAATTGAAGCTGGAGAATAAAAATGCATTTATTAAAATGCATTTATTTTTAACCACTTTATCTAACAGCATCAATAAATTCAAGGTTTACACATTTCATATTTTCGTCAAAATTATTCTAAATGAAAAAACCCTATTACCACTCATTTGCCGAGTAAAAACCTGTTATTTTTGTCTATAAAACTTATAACTTGTAACGCTGTATAAGAGCTTTATTTTAGGTTCACTTAACATCCCCTTAGAAAATCTGACGCATTTAATTTTTTTTTATTTTCAACCCATACGTACGACCCCCTACAATGGAAACAATCAGATTCACATACGTACATTTTAAAAAATACGTAGGAAGTGGATGATATGAATATCTTATGCGCTCTAGTATGTCCATGCAACAGTTTTTTTTACATTTTTAAAAGTCTATAGCCGCTCTCCCCACCGATGAAAAGGTATACTTTTATTATAAGATATATTTTCTTTTCACCATCTAAGCTTCGCAACCCAATAGGTCTCTATGACGCTCGAGTAAATCCCGATTTAGCTTCGTTGGTTCCCCTACTATTATTTCAGCAAACAGTTCCCTGACTACAAAACAACATCATCTATACGACCTCTTTTCGTTTTTTTATACGCTCAAATGATGCTCTTTTTTCAAAACTTTATTCACCCGTTTTCAGGTTATAACACCCACCCCATTTGAGAACTGTTGGAAATTAGAAAACGCACGTTACTGTCTGTGTTTCCTAACTTGACACATGTGAATTGGTGTCTTCTAGGCAAGCGCGTCGCACTTTAAATCGTATCGTCGCTTACCATAAGGCGAGATAGCGTTCAAGCGCTTACCTAATATCGAAAAAAATGGTTGATAATTATTACTAGTCGTCTTATTAAAATCTAAATATTACTTTCGACAAAGGTTAGGTTTTTTAAGAATGTTGCTCCACAAATTAACCAAATTCTCACATTAACCGTGATTTTTTCGTTCTTGTCTTATTTAATTTAGTCCCGATATTTTAACTTTATTCTGGCTACACTAAAGTAAGTTCTTCCTCTAAAATCTATTCCTTATCCTATATGCTATAATATATAATATCTGGTTAAATCCACATGATTAAGTCAGAGTCGTTTCTATAAATTTGATAAGACATCGTCTACTCTTTAATTATTGTTTTCATAAAAGTATTCTGCTCTTGTGTTATTGAATCTACATAATGCCCACTAGAACGAATGTAGCTTATTATATGCCATTGATACCAATAATGCTCCCCAATTTGACCTACATTAGATTGTAACAGCACTTATATCTATACTTTCAATTTATATATTTTACGATCAAGACCTCCATTTTTAAGCATAAGAAGAGTGAGAGTGAGTTCAAATATGATAAAACTAAAACTTGAGTGTTTTCCGTATGCTTTAAAAAGGGTACAATGATTTGATATTTCATTGAAACTTTGATGTAAATCAAAAGTTATTTTTTTTAATTATTTGACAATAAAAGGGATGTCGATATTCACTTCAGAATGAGCATAATGCATTTTGTAGCTACATAAATGACGAAGTAATGTGACGTTATGCGTCCATCCTCGACCGTTTAAAAAATCATTTTTTTTCTATTTCGTTACAGAATAATAGCTTATATTTTTATTAATATTTTTTTTAATATTATTATAATAATAGGTTTTCCCAATTGCCAGACCATTTTGATGGTTCCAACCCCTAGCCAGACTAATTTAAATGTGCTAGCGCCCGGCAGTACCTACTTGTTAGTAGCTGCCAGTGAGACAGCGAGCTGGGTCTTTCGCGCACTTTACTGCGCGTCCCTCTATAGTACAGAGTGCGACTTATTATGATTCCGGTAAAAAACAATGGTTATAAAATCAGCTTTTATAAAATAAGGAAGGTCTGGCGGCCACGGACTCTTAAGGCTCGTTCCCACTTGTCGGGTGTTGGATCTGTATATTAATCGGATGTCGGCGCCTTTGTTCATACACACGATTAATAATCGGTTGACGGCCACGGTCGAAGCTACTGCCAATTTTAAGCACTCTACGCGAGGTTACTGTGCACGATGGACAGCGACGAAGCTCTTGTTGTGTTGTATTATTATTTAAGAAGAAAACGAGGAAAGACAGCCTAGAAAAGAAAATATTGGGTGCACCCAATTGTAAGGGAAAGATTTAGTTTGGGAACATTTCAGAACTTAATAACAGAATTGAGAAGTGACGAAATTAAGTTTTTCAGTTATTTTAGAATGTCGATAACTACATTCAACCATCTATTGGCTCAAATATCGGTGAGCATAAGCTACCAAAATACAAAATTTAGAAACTGCATCCGACAAATGTGAACAGCGCCATTCTTAATAACAGGCGAGCGAGAAACGACACGATTTTTTTCCGGGCATAGAGGGCTGGCAAAACACCCGACATTTCTTGTCGGAGCCGACACAAAATCGGTTTCCGATAAGTGTGAATAGCTTCATATATAACCAGCCAGCCCTCTACGCCCGGAAAAAAAAGAGTGGGTTCTCGCTCGCCTGTTATTAAGAATGGCGCTGTTCACATTTGCCGGATGCAGTTTCTAAATTTTGTATTTTGGTAGTTTATGCTCACTGATATTTGAGCCAATAGATGGTTGAATGTAGTTATCAACATTCTAAAATAATTGAAAAACTTAATTTCGTCACTTCTCAATTCTGTTATTAAGTTCTGAAATGTTCCCAAACTAATTCTTTCCCTCAGGATTGGGTGCACCCAATATTTTCTTTCTTTGGCTGTTTTTCCTCGTTTTCGTCTTAAATAATAATACATCACAACAAGAGCTTCGTCGTCGTCCATCGTGCACAGTAACCTCGCGTAGAGTGCTTAAAATTGGCACTAGCTTCGATCGTGGCCGTCAACCGATTATTAGTCGTGTATGTGAACAAAGGCGCCGACATCCGATTAATATACAAATCCAACACCCGACAAGTGGGAACGAGCCCTTAGACTGTAAGTTAAACATCTCAAAACCCTTTTATAGGTTTGTGGACTTCTTCTTTTCTACATACATCAACTACCCAACGCGACACGTCTTGGTCTGGGGAATTTAGATGTCTTTAACTTAGGAATATTCTGAATTTCTTGGAATGGACCCAGCTAAAGACGTGGTTAATTTTTAAGCAATTTAATATAGATTTTTAAGAGTGTAAGGTAGAACATTCTTCTCTTGTGTTGAGGCTGGGACTTTTATTTTTTTATCCTCGGTCTCAAAAAAATAACTAATATTTCTGACAGAGAGAAGCAAAAAATTATTATGTCTAAATATTTTCATCGTTTTCGACTTTAAAGGTACAGAACACAATAAAATCAAAAACAAGAGTTAACCAAAATTTATTTAGTTGCGGGTGCGGTTCCCGCCTGAGAATTCACTTGGGACCCGAGTCGATTTTTTGTAGTATTTTTCTATTATAATAATTTATCTTATAAGATCGCATTGAAAATGCATAAAATATATAAAAAATTATAAAACAAAATTTATTTTTTACTAGTTTTTCAAAATAAATCGTTAATAATGGGATGTTGCAAAAATGTTGTCATTTATATCTGGGTTAACATAACCTAAATAAAAACAGATTATAACACAGGTTCTCTTATTTTTTTATCTGAAAGTGTCAGAGTTCTAAGAGGGAAGGGGTATGATGTCATAAAAGACAGGTAACAGGTAAGAGCATCGATCATCAGTTCATCATACCCCTTATCTGGTGAGCTTTTTAGTTAATAATGCTTTTTAATTTATTAGTTGTCACTCTATTATGCCCCTACTCGTGATACAATTCTGGGCATTGCTCCAGACAGGTACGCATCTTAATGACATGTTAACCAATATTCTAGCGAGCTACTACGGGTCTTAATAAAGTTCTAGAAACGAGACTTTGTCTTCATCTACTCATTGACTTGCACAATCCGACTGCCACAGCGTTACGTTGTCAAATCTTTAAAAAGCATGTTTTGCCATAAACAAAGGTATTTCAATCATTTATATTTAATCGCTCAATGGTGATAGTAAAGTAAGTTCACCCAACCTAATAAACGTATTTGTCGGGCCACGAATATCGTGATTATTTAACATATTTGCCCTCATTATCATATCAGGGCCCTCTCAGTTTTATCGTACCATCAACTCCGTAATATTATACTCGTAAATGCATGTCCATTTTTCATGATATTTAATTTAGTAACCAAAAATTATTTTTCTAAACAATCTACGGCTTGTGTTCATCTATTTAATCGAGAACATAATCTTTATACATTGTAAGACAAATTTTGGAACAAAAAAGGAACCAATTTTCGTAATCCATGGCAACTAACTTCGTGGGCAGATAATAGTTAATCACAAGTAACGAAATTATTTGATACATTACGTGTTGCCAACAATTTAAAATTTAAGAATCTCTTAGTTATGACATAAAGAAGAATTAAATTAATTTGTACTTCAGATGAAATAAAGGAACTCCAATACTAACGATGGTATGGCAGAGCAATGAGCCAACTTTGTTAAAGTATTCGCGCTATCTGTTTTTTACCATAACGACTAATATAATATCACTTACCGTGGTTAAATTTTTATAGTGCTCCAGTGGTACTTTCAAAAGTTTTGTGGTATAAAAACTAAAGTTCGTGCATGGGAGCATTTTTAAATATGTAAATACTTTTGTTATTTAAAAATTAATTATTTGCTTACTAGCTGGTATACGGCGCGTTGCTACTAGTCAGGACTGATACAAAAATGCTATTTATTCTCTATCGACAATGAATACATTAATGGAAATGAAATTATATATAAAAAAGAAGTAAAGATAATTTTTGCTTTATTTCATTCACTTTATTATTTAAGTGATTAAATGAATATAATAATATTTTTGTTTATATATGTCCTGTTAACTCCGAATGGCATGTTCCATTTGTCGTTTCCTATTTGTGTTTTGTCGATTGTCAATTAATAATTATGTTTGTTAAATAATAAAATAAAAGTATAAAAGTTTTTATTGTACATAACAACATGTTTCCGCATTCCACAAGTGGTCAAATGTGAGCCGTGAATCGAGGAAACAGATCATATATATTATAGATTTCTTGTGACTCAAAGTACGCACGTAAAAACTTGTCAACAGTAGAGACAAACACAAGTAGATCAAAAAAGAATCATACAAAACTTCTGCTGACCAGCCATTTTTTCAACATTAGCTGTTTCCACCAATTACCCAATACAGTCTATTTTCTCTCAGTAACTAACATTTATGTTCCTTTGCGGTTAAGTATCTCTTATTAATCGATTGGAGAAGCAGTACTGATGCTTTTGGTGTTTGTGTTATGCAGGTGGACATCAAAGGAAAACCTCCTAGCACATCATGAGGAGGATGACCCTCAGCTCTTCGTTGCATTATACGACTTCCAAGCTGGAGGAGAAAACCAGCTCAGTCTCAAGAAAGGTGAGTTATCTCATTTTCGGGTGGAACAAAGCCACGAAACGCTGCTATTTTTATATATTTTAATACATAATGTAGTTCCACTTGAGCAGGAAGCCTTTAATTTTTTTGAAGAATTAATGTTATTTTTCAAAAACAAAAAATATCCGCCACTCACCATGGTCTTCACATTGATGGAAAGTGCCACTAAATGTTTTGTTCTATAAAGATTGAATTTTGCCTCTTTAAATTGAAGATCCATCTTATAATACGTAAATACTTTGTTCAAACACTACATATCCAACCATAATAATATTTATTATATTTCATACATTCACACTAAACACTGCAAGGCTTGTTATGGATACTAGGGTAACAGTTGGACGTACATATATGATACATAGATATGTATAAGATATTATATATATAACCTATGCCTCAGGTACAAATGCTTGTATTTATCACATACACATCTGCCCCTAAAAGGGGACCGTCGG
This sequence comes from Calamotropha paludella, assembly GCA_927399485.1. Lineage (NCBI taxonomy): Eukaryota > Metazoa > Arthropoda > Insecta > Lepidoptera > Crambidae > Calamotropha > Calamotropha paludella. The sequence goes on along the minus strand of OV656803.1, from coordinate 20,815,817 downwards.
CGCGAAAGGCAGGATCGCTACCGTTGCACCAAACGGTCGACAAATAATAGTCTGTTCCATTCCCACTTATATATAATATTTACAAATATATAAAAGAAATTCGTAATTTTGCACGGCATTACAAGTCAAGATCATCTAATTAACATGACACAAACGTAATTAATTCAATTGAATTTTCTTCTTTAGCTGAAATTTTGCACATTATGATGTAAGTAGATATCATTATCTGTGCAAAATTTCAGCTACCTGTTTTTCAAGGATTTAAGCAAGACGTTGATGAATCTATAATTATTATTTATACATCCAATTAGTAAAAGACTTATTGTGATCAGGTGAGCAAGTGCGGATTATGAGTTACAACAAAAGCGGCGAGTGGTGCGAGGCACATACACTGGGTGGCGGTGTGGGCTGGGTTCCCAGCAATTACGTGACACCGGTCAACTCGCTAGAGAAACACTCGTGGTACCACGGCCCCATCTCGCGCAATGCAGCCGAGTATCTGCTGTCTTCGGGCATCAATGGTAGCTTCTTAGTAAGTATATGAAATACACGAAGCGTGTTGGAACACATTAGCAACCATAGCACAAAACGGCTAGCTAATATGTTGACATCAATAAATTTCCATATAGTTTATTGACAAATGGCGGATACATTACAAAGAATGAAATTAAATTAATATTGTTGTTCTATGTTTGCAATTGAAATGGGCATCACTCGTATATTCTTAAGAAAAAATTTGGCCTATAGAAAATTCATAAAAGTTTTGAGTTGTCAATGTCCACTTAAAAGGAAACTTACATGTCGAAATATTAATCTCCACCTTATTAAAAATCTGTTTCTCTCTTTTCTAAATTCATTTAACCACTGAAATCTCAATTTATAGAAATACTCTTGGGAGTTCAAATGAAACTGACTAATTTTTAATTTCGTTGCAAAGGTTGGATTTTTAAAACGGACTTTTAATCGCGTTCTGCAGATAATATGCAGTTTTTGGAACCATGTGGGTCGATGCCTTAAACATGTATTTGTTAATAAGGCTAAGTCTTCAAAATCGGCGAAAAAACATTTTATTAATTAATGATAACTTCAAAGTCAGGTTTGCTTGTGTTTTAAGAAGTCTTATACTCACTAAAATTACCTTCAAGTGCCGTTTCTTATGAAACGGTTGGAATAAAAAGGTAAAATAGCTTGTTTTCAGAATATAATAATTGTCTCTTTCATCCTTCGATACCAATAATGGACTTATTGGTATCTACCTCCAAGAAGGCCGACCCCATGTTAAATCCCTGAGTAAATACAACTAACGATTTTATTAATGATAACAATAAACTATCATCACTTTTTTGATAGAGTATAAACATTAAACATTTAAGAAGTTTATTTCCAATACCTGTTTCAACTATTCCGAACATACACAAAAGAACATTTACGTTAGGAATTAGGTAAAAATGTATTTAATTAACCTTCCGGCGTAGGCAATTTTTGTTACTCTTTCTTTTTTAATAAATAAACTGCATATGTAACCAATGTGGTAATGGTAGCCCACGATATAAGTACTTAACTAATTTTACGCCACTTTTTACGCCCCTCCCTATATGCGGCTAGGATTTATCTACTTATATGATTTTTAAAAATAAAATATCTCTCTACATGTTTCAGTAATAAAATGTCGTTATAGGTCCGCGAATCCGAATCTAGTCCTGGCCAAAGAAGCATCTCCCTGCGGTACGAAGGCAGGGTCTACCACTATCGCATCAATGAGGACTCCGATGGAAAGGTACTAAATCCAACACAAACTAGTCAAATGTTATGGAACATATCTCACATACGGTGCTATAACGTCACTTATGTAATTTTAGACAAAACTGAACTGAGTATGAGAAAATACTCTTACCTCTTTACATTGCTTGCTTTTACTCTAAAATTAAGTTCGAAGTTGTAGCTTAATTATTTTATTTGTTTAGCCGAGAAAAACTATATGTTGTAAGGATATTCAATTTTTAAATGCTCCCCCAGAAATATTACACCATTTGCATAAGTGACGTTATAGCACCGTATGTGCGATATAGAAAAAGAGTAAGGAGTTTTGTATTTTATGGATTCGCAGTAATATATTAATATTTACAGTTATATTATTAGTCGCTGCGTAGGCGTTTTAGCTGGAGGACAATAAAAACACTAAACATAAATAACAACAATACAAAAACACAATGACAATGAAAAATGCACACAAACTTTTAATCAACTTCCTTTCATTTAAGGGAGTCTGCTCTGCCTAATGGGTTTGATATCTCTTAACTGTATCAGAAACAAGAAATTCACCCCTTTGTGTTGCAAAATACAGTTTTTCTGTGTTGTTAAAAGAAAACCATGTAAAAGAACCATTTTTATTTTTCAAGAGTACTGACTCTAAAGTTATTAAGTTAACTTCTATGATTTATATTATTTTTTTCGAACATTAATATTATCGGAACGGCTATAGCGGAGATTAAGTTAACAAATAACGACCTTCTGCTATTTTTAAGATGAAGCACTACACGATTTAATATAATTAAATTTGCAGTAATTGTTGTTTTACTTGTCGTAACCTTTTAGCATTTTAGTATAGGAAATTAAGATATCTACAATTAAACATTGTATTCATAGCGATTTTTATATTTCACCTAACGCTTCAGCTCCCTAGACAATTCACAACTAGCAAATTTCTTTATTTCCACTCCTTTGAACGGTAACGCTAACTTCTAATTAAAAATTAATCAAAAACTGTCGCAAACTTAAATTACAAATTATAAACCTTGCTTTGTTGTATTTACGACTTGTGATTTGATTGAAAGTTTGCCATTTATCTGACTTCTCAGGTGTTGCTCCGCTGTCGAATTTACTAAATAAATTCACTGATCCGAAGAATGTTGATATTTAGCGAACATAAAAAATTAAAAGAGCGCACATCAATAAATAAGTTTAAGAGTGACGTCTTCTTTTGAGCGGTTATACCTAAGATCGAGCGCTTCAAGTATTCATATATACTAGACAATCTGCTTGATAATCACTAATATAATCTTTTTTGCTTAGGTATACGTAACATCCGAATCAAAGTTCGGTACCCTAGCTGAGCTAGTTCATCACCACTCCGTCCTGGGAGACGGTCTGATCACCCAACTGTTATACCCGGCTCCTAAGAGGAATAAACCAACAGTTTTCCCACTGGCCCCGCCCGACGAATGGGAAATAGACCGCACCGATATTGTCATGAAACATAAGCTTGGCGGCGGCCAGTACGGCGATGTCTATGAAGCCACGTGGAAGCGGTGCAACATCACTGTGAGTAAATCATCATCCTTATGATAACCACGGCCCACCGTCAGCCCTTCACATATTTTATGTTCCAACTGTTAACACACAATTAAAGTTCCTACGTTCCGCTGTTGAATGTAATGGCCACCTCTGACTCTTGAATTCATTCCGTAGAAGGCTGTGACGGGCTACTTTACATGCACATAGTTCTCACGGCTGCCCTTAAACGATCGAGTATGCGTACAACTGCACTCGGGTTCCGCGCAGAGCAATTCTGTAAAATTACGTTCTAGGTCTTCACATGAGTCTCCTTTCCGGATGTCCACGCGAACGGCCGTCCTTACACATGGTACCCGAATCAATTTCGTCGTAAAAAATGAGCTCCTTGCGTTCTATGAGTAAAATTTCTAGGGCTAATAAACTGTAAACTTACCTTTTTTATTTTTTTCTACAATGAACTATCATGACTTGTTTTAGGGACTATTTCATCAAATCTTCATATTTTTCTCTTCATTGTAGTTTTTATTTCTTTATATAGTATGTTTTATTAATTTTCTTAATTCATCTATGACATCAATCAGGTGGCGGTAAAGACCTTGAAAGACGACACGATGGCACTCAAAGACTTCCTGGAAGAAGCCGCCATAATGAAAGAGATGCGACACCGCAACTTGGTGCAGCTCCTAGGAGTTTGCACGCGGGAGCCACCCTTCTACATCATTACCGAGTTTATGTCGCGGGGAAACCTTCTGGATTACCTTCGGGCGGCCGCTGCAGCAAATGCGAGAGAACCAGCCCCGGATGCAGTAGTCCTCATGTACATGGCTACACAGATTGCCTCCGGCATGAACTATTTGGAAAGCCGTTCTTTCATTCACAGGTAAATTAATCAGCATTTTAGTTGATGTAGAAACCATATCTCTATCAGCTTCTAGAAGCATAGTCGTTATATATATCACCAAAGACCGATCACGAAATGCGTATTTCTGCCCACATAGTTTTGAAGCACTTTTTTTTATGAAAGTTTGGACCACAGAACAGTAAAAGAGAGTAGAAATCCCATGACGCGGTCTTTACAAGGAATCTGCGTAACCGAACTCACACATCTTTAAATCGCGATAATAGTGTGATTCATTATGAAAACTGAAAACGTTAGAGCATATATCACAAAATGGATCATTTCATATTCCACCCTTTTGCATATAGTTACGGCCCATAATAAATAACAACTTAATTCTTGGTTCTAGTACCGCTTTTGTGTACAAGATGGCGTTATAGTTATGTTAATAGCAGCACTGCTTTAAGCATACTGTACACTGCAAACCCACGCTAGAAGGCGCTTCAAGTTGAACAAATTACCAGGGCTGCAAACAATATTAATATTGATATTATGGATTTTAAGTTTAAATGAAAATAACGCAGGCAATAATATAAGATAAAGATTAAATGTTTTTAATTTAATATGAGCATTTACAATGTGTGTATTGAACGTCAAAGCTACGCCATGGCTTCGTAAGTCCTACGTCGGGAGACCTTGTACCTCCCGATACATCTTCCCAGAAGTGAATCAATCTTTTTAAATCTTTAGAAAAGCTGTAATAAATACAACATTTTGCTTTGTTTATTATCATGCTTCAAAATCTATCTTCCTACACAACTGGTTTTAATGTTACATTGAAAAAAAAACCCACTAAAATGCGCCATGTATGATGACGGAAGGCATGCTATTAGCAATTTATAGGTGTTTCGAAACTTAAAAAAAATTTGAGCATTGAAATCTACACTTTAATTTTACAAAAATAAGTTTGATTTAAAGGTTTTTATTTTTTATTTCCAAGAACTCAATATAATCATTTTACAGTTTTAATGAAAATAACAGAAAATATGAAATACCGATGGTAAGTTATGCCTCCTTTGGATAAATTAATCTTTCGACTGTCATTTTAACACCCCAAAACTGCACAATATCGCATTTTTTCTATTTTTTGGCTATATTGTTTCGCGTAGAGTTTGCTATACTGACTGAGTAAGCGAAAGATATAAGTGCGCGGAGTTACACATACTTGATGTTACGCGGGTGCCGCCAACATGCACCTTCTACTCCTTTGACTGTTTTGTAGTCTGGGTCCTATCATTCTATAGCTTTTATCAATTTATAAAAGAACTAGTTATTACTTATGCAAGGCTGCAAAGTTGACATTTGGCCGCGAGTTTCCTCTATTGAATCCTAAGCGTAGCGAGGGTTTCAAAAGTACGAGGCGCTAAAAACTTTGCTGACTAGCGTAACACACAACTTTTCATCTCACTACAGCTAGGTAAATTTTTAGGTGCAAGGAAAACAGCTTAAATAAATAACTACTGGACATTTTTTTATTAATTCTTTAGGATTTAACAAAATTTTAGAATGGTCTGAAAAAAAATTAAATTGGTTTCTATAAAATGTGAATTGACGAAAAGTACCATAAGATCACTTGGACAGTACTTTTTCGTTATGTAATGAAATCTAATCCACAATAGGGACATTGAAAATTTTTATACTTAACAAACAAATAGTATATAATATTATTTATTCTCGTTGTTTTTATGATTTAAGTAACTAAAACAACTTAACGAAACCAAAACAAAGTAATTTAGTATTTATTTAAATAAGAATAAAAAATAACTTATAATGACTATAATAGCGATTCGGAGTAGTGTTTTCCGCCGAAAAAGAGGAAACACATATCTGCATTAACGTCTCTTCATCCACCACAGACACTTTGTTTTGTATATAAGCGAGTAATTCGCTTATTACAATGTTACACACGTTACATTTTACAACGATTGACATATTTTTTACAATACTCGCGTCAACCCGTGTTTTACCGACGACGCGAAGTTTCGCGCGTGTTACTACGCTCAAGATCACGGAGCGACTGATTAATAACATATTTAAAACTATTAATATTTTTTTTATTTCAACACGTAGCGCCATCTATTGTAGTGTTGCAAAAATAATCCGCACAATTTATGTAATCTTTTTTATCCTTGTCTCTGATTCTAATTTGTAACAAAAATGTGTCCAAAAACAATAAAAAAAAATTTGAATAAAAAGCTATTTATTATTTATCAAATTTCAACAAAATACTTCATTTAATTGAAATAAAATATAATTATATAATTTTTATTCATTATAGTGTTATTCTTCAATATATAAAATGAATAAAGAATTTTATTAAAGTAACTGGTTAGCATATATTTTAATACATTATTTTGTATGTTAACAAACTATTTATTTAGCTGTGAGTTGAGAAAGATATATACTATGTAGGTATAATATGACCTCTAAATTAGTTCACGAACGAAGGCCAAACTTATAACAATATGGCTGCTTCGAATATTACATATACATATGTTAAAATACTAAATATTATTTTTATATTTTATTATGTATGTGAAGTTTCATATTGAAATATATATAAATATCCATGATTCATGTAGAAATGCTTGAATATATCATACAAACTTCTGCCTCTTCCGGGATTCGAACCTTGTACCAAACGATCGTCAAATTATGCTTATTAATTTATTTACTACCAATCTGTAATTCTTGTAATACAATAATACATACTTCGCTTTAAAAATATCTTTGATATATAAAAATCGTGTCACGATGTATGTTCGGTATAAACTCTGAAACTACTGAACCGATTTAGAAAGGCTCTAACGCTAAGGCTAGGCTAAAACGCTTTTCCACGCTAACGGATAAAACGCAGTTTTCCACGCAGAAATTGAATGTCAAACCAAACTTGAAACTTGGAGGTAAAAATTATTTTGATTACGAATAGATCTCATTTTGTCAAATTTTCGCTTTAGACGCTACGTCGATGAATTGCCTGTTGCTTTATTGGAGACAACTAGTAATTATTGTTATTCTTTAGGGATCTGGCGGCTCGCAACTGCCTTGTCGGCGAGAACCACCTGGTCAAAGTTGCTGACTTCGGGCTTGCCCGTTTAATGCGCGACGACACATACACCGCCCATGCAGGGGCCAAGTTCCCCATAAAGTGGACCGCACCTGAAGGCTTGGCGTACAACACTTTCAGCACCAAGTCCGACGTGTGGGCGTTCGGGATACTATTGTGGGAGATTGCCACCTATGGCATGTCTCCTTACCCGGGCGTCGATCTCGCTGACGTGTACCACATGCTTGAGAAGGTATGTATCTACATGGAGTATCATCATATCTTACTAGATATGTGATATTAGTTTAAACTAGTGACCCGTGCCGGCTTCGCACGGGTGGACAAAATTCTTTTATTTTTTTCTATTATTAAATATTTTTCCGTTAGCACCATCTAGCGTCTGGAAGACGAACTACTTGCGGTTAACGCGTTGCTATGTTAACGTTATTTGATACCATGGAAAAAGAGCGGACAGACAAAACACACAAACAACTATGATCTTATATTATAGATTTGTTCGTAAGCTTCTAGGGAAAAGTAATAAAATTTAGATTTAAAATAATAAGAAAACAGGTAGAGTAGGTAGAGTCTACTGTTTACTGTACCCCGACAATGTACAATGCAGGTTTAGAGATAAAATCGATACGGGGTGCAGCCGTTGGTTGCAAAAATTTTTTATTCTTAAAAGATTCATATTTCATGGTGATTTTGAAAAAAATAGATAGTCAACTAATGTTACACCCCTGGTTTAACTATAGTTCGTTTTCCTGGCATTAGACAGAAGGAAGTTTACTTTGTCAACAAACACGTTTCTTAAAACAACTAGTCAATCCTTCTCGACTATTACTTGTTATAACGATTTGATTATGATTAAGCAAAGTGTAATAAATTTATTTTTCATAAAGTTGTTACGTATGTATTGGCGATATCATCCCAGCTACGATTCCTAGATGAGTATTGTTAAGAACCTGATATCATATATCCAAAAGTGGGGAACTATTTTAACCTATCCTGAACCTGAACTCCAATAAATAATAATTTCTATGTTATATTAAGTTGACATATGATCATGTAACTATCAATCTAATTTAAAAAAATATCTGATATTCATCAGAACCCAATAAATTCTGGTAAGTTGATATGTAACCACGTTACTGTCTAATTAGAAAATATATGAAGTATGTTCCTTTTTGCCCACTAAAGTCTGTTCATTCTAACTTGTCCTATTTTGTAAACAATCTTGGCACAACTTTTTCGTCAATCATCTATTACAATAAATCGTTATTATAGACTGAAACGGATTGAATCTAGTTATCAGTTGATTTTTAATGCTGCATTTTCAATAAAAAGGAGTGCCAAGATTGTTTACCAAATAGGACAAGTAAGGATGAATAGACTGTACATTCACCTTTTCTGTCTTTTACTTACTGTCAAAAAAGGGATATTGTTTATATTAAACAACATTTTATTTTATAAAAACTATTTTGTATGTTAGGTACCTTTTTGTTCATTAGACCACATTAAAATAAATTCATCATACGTTAATCCGATTGTTTTAGTAATAAGATACACAGCCAATTATTCTCTCCCAATTAAATAAAGTATATAATATCTTCTTTTTAAATAATTTGTCGGGTTTGTAGTTACAGACGCTTGATGCATCTGATTAGTCGATTAGTTGCTTTTACATTCATAAGGGTAGTTACTTGTACGTAACAAAATATTTTCTATTGTAATTTTACCTGCATCCTCAAAATAATGCAAAAATATATACGTTTTTTACCTATATCGAATAGGCATATTGTGCATTTACAGTGTTTAGTATTCACCCAAATGAAAACAATGTTGATTCGCATAAACAAATATTTGTTTGTTATTGACATATATTAAGGAGAACTACTTAATCGACCCGGTCAATCAGCAATTATAAAAAAATATTTCAGAACTTTCACTACTCCCATCGAATAAAATATGTGTTGATAAGTGTCAGTATGGATTCTAGCTTTTAGTAAATAATTAAAAAATTAACTTGGTTCTGTCTTCTTTCTTATAATTAATTAACTGTATCATCACTCATTGATACAAATAGTATCAGAAAAGCAATGTAAAACTAATAAAAAACTGCAATTATTATAGCTCATCTTCCGAAGTAAAACTTACAAAGCCAATAGTTCTGCAACGCAAGAACAATGGTCTTTCCTTTCTTGTCTGAGATGATAAATAAAAGAATATTTTATAACTATGATTGGACCGTACCAAATGCTGCTGCAAAACAAGGCGAGTGTATAGATTAGCATACTGACTGATGGTACCTGTTCTGGTATGGCATATCACCTGAATTGTCTGGTTCCCATAACATTCCCATTTAAATTTCAAACAATGAGTGGGAAAGTTTCTTTATCTGTAAATCTGGTGTTAACAAAACTTCTTTGAAAATTGTTTAGTATTTCGTTGTCACGTGAAGTAAATAAATTTAGAATAACCAATGGTGACTAATGTGATGGACGAAAAAGTTCCACCGAATCCGACGTTTTTCTTCGAAGGCCAGTCAAAGTGATATCGTTGAGAGTACACGGCTTTATATATAAGCTTGCAGGCGCTTAGTAACTTTGATCGTGGTAGAACTAATAAAAACTTCTTCTCATTTTTATTATTTACAAGTATTCATCTTATAATATACATAGTAGCGAGTCACCAGAACATGGTTATGTGAAAAACACTTAACGCTTTAGATAAAGATTAATACTATTGTTTAAAACAGTCGTAAAAAATCCATTATTTTCAAGTTATTTGTAAAGGATAATAATTGTTACTGTTCTCCTTATAAGATAGATATATACCATGGCCAACTTTTTCGTCGACCTTTTGAAGTTATACAATACAGTAGTACATTAGCGAGCGTTAGCAACGTAAGCGCCGAAGAATATGTTTTTACATCATTACACAAATTTGTTTCTTTATATATATATATATATATATATATACAGAGAGAGATACGAAAACAGCGACTTCGGTTTACACTATTTAGAGACTAGCAGGATGTTAAGAGGCTGATGGCAATTATACTAATTCCTACTAAGACACAGGCCTTCAAGATCAACGGCTCTTGCAAATTATGTTTAATCTCAGCAATAGGCCGAAATCGCTATCCGTCGTGCCACCTATGTTAGTCAGCATATCTTTATATATATAATTCTTCTGTGAGTGTGTATGTCACTGAACTCCTCCTAAACGGCTGGACCGATTTGAATGAAATTTTTTGTGTGTGTTCAAGGGGATCTGAGAATGGTTTAGATTCACAAATCAGCCCGGCAGATGGCGCTGCAGACGGTATCTAGGTTATTTATCTATACTGCAGAAATAACAGGCAGGACAACGTCTGTCGGGTCCACTAGTCAGCTATATATTTATAGTGTAGGTACCTAATAATTATATGCACTACTAACCCCAACTTAGTCAACTAATCAACCTGTATACAATAATAATACGATTTTCAGTAACTATTTTATATTAGTAAGTTGATTTAAAATAAGATGTTAAATGTATCTAGCCTATAACTTATTTGGAAATAAATAAATTATTTATTATTATTACTTTGGGAGCGTAAAAAGATTTCCCTTACCAAAAATCAGGGGTTTACCGGTGTGTCAGACAGAATAGTCATTAAGCAGTTTTTATCCTGAGAGAGTGATAAATGTCCAGTTAATATACATCGAGTTTCATCAAGTTTAAGTAGGCTATACAACGTGTTACAAAAATACTCGTAAAGCGGAAACGGGATTGAATGGTCCTTTACAAAGAATCAATTTACAATAGGTATTTGAAAACCATAGTATCGCAATATGACTTAACGTCAAAATTAATAATAAAAAAAATTGTGTGCCAACCTTATTTCCATATAATTAATTTAATAACACAAAATGTTTAACATTTTTACCTAATATCCGCGGAACTGCATAGAGTCAATAACAAAATGTACACAAGCCGCTGAAATCGATATTATAAGTCAACATAACGTTTAATTTTCGACTTGACGTTTTTCGAAGCCATTAATTCCTCTTATTGAGTTGCAAACCTTTTTAAAGAAAAACTTAAAATTCCTAAAGGATACACTCTGTTAAATAATCTATGATAACTTCAGTTCTATGCAGTACTAGGGTTGACAATATTTTTCGCTTTAATAATTTATTACATTTTTACGGGGTTTTCTGTAACACATTGTATAGTTAAAATATGCTAGTGTCCAATGACTCTTTTAAAAAAAAGTTTGAAACAATCCGTTTTAACTAACTTAGAAAACCATGGTATAATACCTATTGATTACTGCTTAGAAAACCATGGCATATTAGCTGTTGATTACTAATGTATTGAAATTGTAAATTTTTAATATGGCTATTTTTTATTGTTTTAATTGCATAATTATTAAATAGTTAATGTCTTTGCATTCAAAGAAATATTTCGTCCCTAGCCTATCTTATGACAGCCTCTGATACGTCAGCCTTCGGACATAGACCTCCAAAGACTTCTATTTTTCCGTGTTTATCCACTCGCAATAATTTGAACCTTTTAAAATAAAATAAAATAAAATTGGGATCTGCTTTTATCTTTATATTCTTGACCCATGTCTGTGGTGGACGGTCTCTAGCCTATCTCGTCTCTCTTGCCTTCTTGTTTAACGTCCTTGGTGTGATTCCAAGCATCGCCCTTTTTTTTCCTCTCTGCGTAACCGGCATGGTTTCCACTGTGTCGTGGTCTTCATTCCGAAGGTCAGCACTGGACAAACACACATTGGGCGAAGACCCTTCTATTAATGTGTGTTTGTTTGATAATGACATCCCTTAAATGTTTTATTTTGTTACGACTATTTGCTAGGTCTATAAATATGATACGGTTGTTGCACCCTTGTTTAATAAAACTACAGAATAAATAATAACCATTACCCCAATTATTTTAGTAAGAACTTTAATTCATACTGTCTCGAACATATGTAACTATGTGCAACACAACATATTTAAAAGGAAAAATAATGATAAAACCCAATAAGTGATAAAATAACTTTTATTAAAATAATTGAAATATAAAAACAAGTTGATATCGATACTAAACTTACAACTTCTCAACAAGTGGTTAATTTCAAAACAAGTACTATACGATTTTGCATTTCATGGTCAGTTTAGTAAACAGTGCCTAGTTACATAAAAAGTCGAACAACAACGGCCGATCGATAAGACCCGACCCTACCAAACAACTGCCAGTTTAATAGTTTACCGTAGCTTTCATAATTTCACTCATACCCGCGATTTGATACTTGTTCGCTACACACTAACCGATCCCAAATTACTAAATTTAAGAATATCGGAATTCTATGTACAAGATGAAAAAATATTGTTTACAATTTGCCAGGGAATCACGAATACTTGGATTAGAATGTAGCGAATATAAAACATATCTTGTCGACGGCATAAACAATAAGTGGCAAGGCAACTATATCAAAACTCACATTCTAGGAGTTACCTAGCGACGCCACGCAGTATATGGTTGCAGTTTAGCATATTATTTTTTTCCCTTTATAAAATTATTTCTCTCATTAAGTTTTTCACACATAACAAGCTAAGTTGCATTCAAATCAATTGCTTATGTGACAAGAAATATTTCACTGAAGCAAACATCATCCTTTTATTTTTCCTCCATACCTATCGAAAAGTTAAGTAAAAGCCTTTCAATATACAATGTTCTCAATGGCAGCAAAAGGCGCAGGCCGTTACTCCAGAGCCACTTTAAGTAACATTCGAGTAATGGAGAAAGCTCCGTTCGATTTTTCTTAATTTAGACTAATTACTAGTAATAAGTCAAAGTGACTCTGCCATGACGCCCACGCAAGTCTTAGCTCACCGTTGTTGGAATTTACTACCGATTATTAAACATCTCAGATGTTGTTTATGCTGCCATGTATACAAAATAATCAGTTGCAATAACAATAAACACCGGTTACGACTGAACTATCAAACAATATGCCGAAGACAATAATTTATTTTTGTACAACTGTAAATAAAAACAAATAATCACTTTAGTATTAACAAAAGACGTTAAACTTATTGTAAAACGTACTTCTATTGCGTTGTTGCGAACATGGTAATTCTAAAGTCACTTTCACCACATGGTGGCGTCATTATTCCTGGATCGTAACTCAAGAGTTGTGACAACATAGATTTTGTGTCCTTTGCTGTGTTGAATGGAGAGATAGCTTTAACAATGTGAGGCATCGGTGCATAAATGCTTCTTGCAAAGGGTACATTGCGGCCGTATAACAGCTATGCGAGAGAATATCTCGGATGCTGAGAGCTCCTTGCTCAGCTTACTGCACATGGAGTATGACACAGTCTTCTTTGAGAAATCCTTGGCTGGTACACAAGTTCGCGCGCGGACCGGACCAATATCTTGACCAGTTTCAACTGACAAAAGTAAACACGTTTTATAATAATATTTTTCTCGGTGGATGTAAGCACTTAATTGCATTGTGAATGAAAACTCTAAAATCATTTATTAAATATATCACATGGCTTAACAAGATATTTATTTATTAGATTCATCAATGTTTGTAAGAAGTTCTAATTTTCAAGAGAAATCCAGAAATGCTGAGTGCTTAATTATTAATGGCAGGCTAAGTGCAAATATGTATCGTGAAATGTTAGTCGGACACAACATCCCATGGTTGCATGCTTAGTAATAGTGTTTACTCTGCGCGGTTGCTGCAATAACTCGAAACATAAGATATTTTTATCTCACAGTTGTTGCAGAACGCACAATCCCTCGTATGAAATGGAATCACATTTTTTAAATTTATTATCGTTTGGTAATATCCCATAATTGAAGACTGTTCAATGCAAGTTTCTCACGGAAATTATTTGATGGGCTGTTAATAAACAATGTCCAGACTTTCGCATAAACGTGTATATAATAAGACCACACAATATACTCACCCAATTTCGCTGATTCCGATGTAATTACGATGCACAGGAACGCCATGCCGGGAATGTAGCAATCGATGTTGGGGACCTAATTTTATTAATAAAACGTTTTATGTACTGAAATAGTTTTCTGCACATATCGCTTACAAAGGCCAAAACGTAAATAGCGAAATATGTACCTTGTTTCTATTTCTGTATTTATTTAATAATTTTGTTGTAAGGGCTTACTATTTACGAGAAGGATTCGAGAATAACTAGGGTTGCAATCAAATATTATATATTACTTTGCATCGAATAGCACCTTAATTTTTAAATAGGGTAGGTATCTTAAAATCGACGGAAGAGTTGTATTTGTAATTAGGTGGATATACACTAGAGCTAGAGCACTAGATTTACTTGTAACAGAACAACGAGCCGCTCGCCGTTTTGCTACGAGCATATTGGTGTAACATTTCATTTTGCACGAGCACGGGCGATGCGCAAATGACGTGAAGGGAGTTCCGACATTTCAACAAAGAGTGAACGCGAGATATGACGAGTAACATTTAGTTTTACCTTGCTTTCGGGGTAAATGCACACTCGTGAGCATTACGCCGAACAGAGCGGCGAGCATACGTAAGAACGTTACATTACATAAAATTCCTCGAGAAATTGCAGGGAATCATCTGCTTGATCTACTTATTTGTCGTTCACGTATGATTTGTGACAAACAGATTGGTATTGTTTCAATAATTAAACCAATACATGAAGGAACGGTCTGTAATGTGTTGATTAACTTTAATTTAATGAGTGATTCATATAAACGTAACGATTAGTGAGTAAACTAAACCAGTAGAGTACATTTTTATAGCTACGTTAGAACCTCCAAAACTGAAAATTTTCACCGCCTACAATAAGCTAAGAAACCTGCAGATAAATAAATAGATACGTTCCGCATTAGAAATATGAATCATGAGAAATGGAGTGGGAGTCGGCGATGTCCTATTGAAAAATACTAATAATCACAACATTTATATGGCCGTTCAAAATATTTAAAGGCACGACATAAACAATAAATGCATAAACCAAATTTAAATTGCCTGTCTCCCTCGTGTATAGACCGACCGTACAAAACAGTTTAAATATTCTTTTGTTAGATGCAGGTGTATTAAAATTCAATCTCTTTCGAGAATTCAGAGGTTGTAATTTTGTATAAATTTATTTATTTAATTACCTATGGATATTATGCGTCTTAGGAATGTAGAAATTCACCAATAATCTATTCTGTAATATTCTGGAGGACAAAATAGACTTATCTGCCACTTAATAATCCAAATGATTTTTTTTGCGACACATCATTAAAAAAAAATGTCGCTTGTAATACTGACCGTGACGTTGGCGTAGTCTGGATGATCAGGATCCCAGCAGCCCGGATGGTCGAAGGAGAGGCAGTTGTAGCACTGGATACCTTTCGTCGTGGGCGACACGAACTTCTTAGGCTTGGCTTTTTTGTGCTTGCCTGCATTACGTGTAAATTATGAGGAAATTATAGAGCACCCGTTTATAGAAACAATTCATACGTATACATTTTGTAAGTTACGATGTTTTTGACGCATTAGCCTTTGTCGAGTAAAACCGATGCAACAAGTAACCTAAAATAAAGATCGTCTTTTAATCATCTATCTTACTTTGGTAGACACCCGCCGATTTGTAGTTGCATACACCGAAATCGTGATACAAATGTGTCAAAATTCTTCTGACTAAAATTTTGTTTGTAGTGGTGTGCTTATGATTTTATTGGGCGATATATAAATAAAGTTTGTACTCGAAACGAATTGGCGCATTTGTTTCAGTAATTCTAGTTTGACCATGTTTACTATTTACTGTAGGAACGTGCCGAACTCGGAAGGCCGCCACTTTCGTGTGTGTTTCTAACACTTCCTTATTTACACTTCTCATATTTTTAATTAGTTTCGCCTTTGGAAATCTTACTTAACTCTAACTTCCATTGAAGAAAAAATTGTGAACAAAGAATACGATTCTCTTTATAAAATTTTGTAAATTGAAAATATCTCGATTTGGCTTTTTCAAAAGAAACTTATTCAAACGGTTATATAGATCACATGAAAAGATGAAATATATCTAATAATTTCTATAATAACATTATAAAAAACTTATGAGAAAAGTATATTAAATTGTTACGTTTTATTTTCTTTTAAATGTTACAAAAGAAATGTATAAGCCAAGAACGAGAATGAAAATATATTTTTTTTTTTTATTATTTCATTTTTAAAGTCTCGCAAATGTGTCGGTAAAACCTTATTCTTGATATTCTTTGTTATGGAATAATATTATAGAGTATAGTTTATATCACTCACCGAGAACAGTGACAGAGAGCAGAAGGAAGTACACAACGAAGCTCTTGAATCCAACCATGGTATTTCTCGTGTTGAACAGATGTATCCTGAGTAAGATCTCGGACTCGACTGTGGACGCTGCGACTCGAGCACCGTTTATACCCGTCACAACGGTGACGCGTGAGCATAGACATCACCACAGGGTGTTTGCCTCCTTAATACATAACATTATTACATTTAACTTTCTACGTATCATCAGTTTTAGCAGCTATTTTAGGCAGCTGTTCTATGTTCAATAAAGAAAATGATGTTTATAGAAATAATACATTGTCATGAGCCATTGATATGAATCGCTACTTTTTCCAAAGTCATTAAAAAGGTCATAGAAAAGCCATAGTTAACATTTTTGTAGACACAGAACCTTAATGTTGATAAAATAATTCTTTCTCTGTAAATTACCAAATACTAGTATTTTCCTTTATAAATGTGAGTTTTACTTTACATAAGGATTCAAATAGAACAATCGTCATTGAATGTGCCCAACATTAGATAATCCTCTATTGTGTGCTATGCTGAGCAATCGTAATCGGGGAGACTACTTTAGGTTACCGTGTGGCTACGTATTCGCCTTTTTATGATTAATTGCCAATGCACAGGTCTGTTGAGTGATACAGGAAATACGTTTTTTTTAATCTCCTATATTTTGCCACGATGGCCTTTTAGGGACTGTCCGGCCTACTATCCCTTATATCATCGTGGACATAAGTAATACCTAATTTAAAACTGAATCATTCTTCCTTTTTACGAATATGATTTAAAATAAGGAGTTCAGAGAATCAACAATCCAATATATAAAACTACCTTCATCAGCTCTTCGGGATTGTCGTGGGTACTCGAATTCTGTTTTTAAGGTTGTGTCTTGAATTTGACTTTACATCTTACTACAAAAGACGTCACATACTCTTAAAATGGCTCCACGCACCCTTAGACTAAATAGCTCCTCTGACGCGGTCTTTAATAAAATATTCCGCTCTTTTATAGAATTTCTATTAGAAAATATTTATGGTTTATTAGATTGTTAAAACGCGTTTTGATGCCAGTTATGTAATCCATACCGCTTAAGAGTGGTACTCTTAGCCTGAGTCTGTTTCCTGATGAATACAATTAAGGGGTCTCCAAGTCACGAGTGAATATGGTATCTTCTAGGCAGGCACATCAGATCTTAGATCGCATCGTCGCTTTCCATCAGGCGAGAGAATAGTCAAGCGCTTTCTTATTCACGATTTAAAAAAATCGTCGGAGCTGCACTGGTTCTTATAAGTAGGTCTGAAAAGGTCGGCAAGTGGTGTGACGCATTTTAAAGATTCTGATACAATACTCTGCTATACCTTTTTATACTTTCTATAAGCGTAAATTGCGACTTAAACTTAGGGCAAAATATAACTTTGCCTATTAGAATTAGGTGGTGTACAAACATCCACTAAAGATAAAGACATTTCTTACTTTACATTATAGAAAGCATCATCATGTATATACAGTCAGTTACAACTAATAGTAGTTATTTGTGTATATTTGTATGTTTTTTGTTGATACTACGCCATGATGCCTACTAAGCCACGAGCCATTCGTTTACAAATATGATCCATTGTTTGTTGTTTATTTAGATAATTATATTATACTGCCGTATTAGACTCAATTTGATAGCAAACTTGTTACTTAGTAAAGCCACAGATAAATAATACCTGTGATTTTTATCAATGGTAGAGCTACTTGAACTTTTTAGTTAAATTTGTTGCCTACTTCGTTACTACTAAATCCTATTTATTCGTACAGTCGTTATGGAACTCTAATCAATTACAACGATTTGGATTTGACACACAACTATCATAAACCAGGGAAGAATATTATAGATCACATTATTTATAATATATTTATTGGCCTTTAGATTAATGGTTGTTCATGTTTTGATTTACCAACATAACGGTAAAATAATATATTGTGAACAATCAAAATGTCGAAACAAATCTTATTAGCATTAAATTGCTCTATTTCTGTATCTAGTTTAGAGAACATTTTTTTAATATACACGTTGTGGGTAATACAATGTATTGTAGTTTACCAAAAAATCACTCCTTACAAGTAACTCACAAATCATTAAACAAAAGGACCAAAGTGGAAACCAAATAACTGAGAAATACAAATTATTACATGTCGCTGAAGAATTCTGTGGACCATTTTTTCGTCTAAAAGCCCAAACTCGCAAAATCCAGCATAACGATAGACGGTTCTCATATCTTTCGAATGAAGATTTTAAAGGTTTTCAGAAATTACGAACACGAAGATCAAATTCCATTAAAAATTCTAAGAAACCATAAAGCCCCGGGAGAAAACGATGTAATTATCGAAATGGTCTAAGAGGAATGGAACGTAGTCATATAATACATAAATAAAAAACTTGCTAAAAGACAAGTCCTCAAAGATTGGGTATGTTTGACTGGCAAACGAAACGCTAAGGTTGGCTTAACGAACGAACACAGCCTATGTGGAAAACTTACTCGCAAACTCGACTTTGAAAGACATTTTGGCATTTTAAAAAGAAAACCTCTGCGGAAGAAAAAGCTAGGATATAATAACCAGTGCATCCCACCGTTGCTTACTCATGGTGCCAAAAGCTGGCTTTTCACAAAAGATCAAGAAACAATCATGGATGTTGGGGCAGTACGAAGAATACTGGTAGCAGAGACATTGATGGACCTACAATGAAAGTAGGCTAGGCATGTTGCCTCAAAAAGATTTTTTTATGCAAACTTCCGCGATTTAAAATCATTGAGTAAAAAGCGCCCTCAATAAATACCATAAATGCGCCATAAAAGAAAATTAACGTGAAGGTAACCGTTTTGTATTGAATTTTTTTCGTTCTGATTTGTTAATATTATAACCGATGCCTGAACTATGCTTGTTATAGGGGAACCTGGGGAGGGTTGATCACCCCCTTTGATTATGCACCCTATTTTGTTCATTTTTTGTAATATAGGAAAATTTTTTAAGCTAAACGATTCGGAAATTATCTATCTATTGATAGTTTGAATAAGAAGCAGATTGTGTCACAATTTAACTCATTATGTATTAAAACTCCTGATAGTAAACTTTTACCACGTGTCCCCGATATTAGGGAGACTTCTTCACCCCTGTTTGGGAGCCTTGATCCTGAGGGGATCAAGTTTCCTAATTGCGTGGGAGACGTGGTAAACAGATTTTTACCGTGTCTCCCCACGACTGATTATCATTGACTAAGTAACTCTATTTGCATTCTTCAAAGCATATAGAAATAGAAAAACACACAACAAATAGCTATGTACCATACCTTCCATTGCTACAAGTTTAATTCCCACCAGTTAGATAACTTGATCCGCAGGGATCAAATCACCTATGATTGGGGACACATGGTAAACAGATTTTTAGCACGAATGTCAAATTCAGAGGGTTGATTCCTGTTATATCATTAATTTAATCCTTAGGAAATGAATTTGTGAGGAAATCAAATTCATGGTGATTCATGTCTTTTAATGATTTAATAGTGAACTGTATTATTTTTCCAATAAAAACACATTTTTAGTGATAATTTTTTTACTATCCAACAAGTTAACATTCCGTATTAGAAATTAAAAACAAAAAGCTTCTTCTTAAAATTAAGCTTATCTTTATAATAGACGGTAATTATCACGGTCATAGATTCAATTATTTTTAATAGAATAATATTAAATTCTCTTTCTATTGTAACTATAATTCTAAAAAATAGTACCTCAGGCTTTTCAAATTATCAAAAAATGCTTTAACATTGTGTCCATTGAAACTAGTTGCTCTGCTTAAGCTTGTAGCCTCTGGTTTTCTAAGTGATAAATTTTTATGGCGTTGCATTAAACCCCAGAACCAATCATAACTAGCTTCTTTTTTGACTTCCCAATTGTCAGGAAATTTTTTGTTGTTCATTTTGACAAACTGATATGCTAAAGATCGAACATTTTTTGGAGTAAGACCATGGTACAACTTACTAGCTGTCTCTAAATACATTGACAACTCTTTCTCTTCGTCGTCTGTAAATATCTGTGATCGCTTGTAGTTAGATTCATATTGTATTTCTTCATTTGATGCTTTTTGTAATCTTGCGTATCTTTTTAACGTCATTAGAGGGACACCGTATTGCTTTGAAGTTCCCTTCAATATTTTTCCACCTAATACTGCAGCTACAGCATTTTTCAATTTTTCCTTGTCTATTGGTTTTCTCTTTTTTGATCCCTCTTTGGTCGTATATTTTCGCGGCATTATTACCTAAAAAAATACATGTAATTATGACAGGTCTGTAAATCCTCTGATTTTTCGACGCCAAGGTAGACTTGATCCCTCTCGGGGACACATGATCCCGGGATCATGTCACCCCCAAAGAAAAGGACAAAATCTCCCCAAACATAGTGAGTTTATAAACCATGCCGTACTCAAAATGAATGTACACGTATTTCAAGTGAATCAAAGCTAATGTATACTCAAATAAACTACTAACAAAATAAACATAGTCACTAATAGCATTTACTTCATATTTTAATAAATAAATCCGACTAAAACTTACCGAAAATTAAATATCACACCACGCGAATATTTCACCGTCCGCTATTTGCAAACCACTGACATTTGTCAAAGAGTGCTATGCTAGAGAGTGAAGTTAGGAATGAAGGAATCAGTGTTACCAGCTTAAAAAAACGTATCACGTTTGGTAAAACTTTTAAATAAAGTTACCAAGTGTCCCCTAGGGATCGACCCTCCCCAGGTTCCCCTAGTGAAATGTCACGATTTCATCCGTGCTTTCAAGGCCCTTAAAGCGTTGGTCTTTAGGATACTAAAGACAAACCAACTATTCTTGATACAACACTAAATATAAAAAGTAATGTAACGTGGTACGAAAGTATGCTGTAAATTAAAGTATGCTGATATTTCTGAGGCTGACCATACATGCTCTTTGCCCCTTTTTAATATCCGCTATTAATTACGAATAAATTAATGACACGCTTAAAACTCCTTTTGGGTTGACTTGTTCCTTTAAATTGAATGGCGGGGATTGGGACCAAATTATATCTTCGTTCATATGACTTTGGCTTTTCAACTCCGATAGAGTAAGTGGGTTAGAGTCCCGAAAGCGACAGATGTGTGATGAATACGAGCATTTGTAAAATAGATCATGCATAATAGACACCATACTTCTACGAAGCTATAAAAGATCATTAAAGAGTGCCAGCTCAAAGAATGAATCTCACGAGATCTAATATCATTGATAGCGAAAGGTAAAAGCAAAATTAAGCTGTTACCTCTTCATCGCAACTATTTCGAAAAGATGTGAAGAATAATTTCAGTCGTTGTAATAAATGTGGACTTTGAAAGAACACTAGTCGTTCAGCCCGTGTATAGGTAATTGTGACATTAAATAACAAAGAGACACCATTTACTCTCGCTGATAGAGAAAATTATAATTACTCATGATATATCATTGGCGATATAGTCGCTACAATAGATTTTTTTAGAAAAGTCGATTTCCGCATGTAAAATTTCTATCTATTTCTAATAATAGTAACTTGTGCAGTTACTAGTATAAGATATAGAGTTTTATTTATGCTATAATAATGAAAAATATTTAATTTCATTATTTATTTTTAAAATTGCAATATTAAATGATTTACGAAATAACTATAAGTTTCCAATTGTCTTCAGGTTTATTGCTCGCCAAAAAATAGAAACTGAATATTTAATTATAACTATTTTACCAACTCTCTATTGGTGAAATAGTAATAATAATGAAAGGCTTGTTTCTTGAAACTTGGTGACAAGAATACGAAATACAGTACAGCATAGAGGGGTCGCTATGATGTACTAATTTATGTAATTCGGTATAAACGTCTATTTCTACGAAAGATTTCTTATATGACTTAAGTTACTATGTATCACACAAAAAAATGAAATACTATGCGTACCTATTTAAGAAAAGATAACACAAATAGTAATACCTACACCTATTTATATCTTGTAAAAATGTAATCTTTAAAAACCGTTTCTGGTACGTGTTTTAACTATATTTAATTTCCTTAAAACTGGTTTGTTAACGTTCAGGACCTTATCATTATAAAATGCCTACCACCTGAAACTTAAAAATAACAATATGAACATATATGTTCAGTTTTAGGTTCATATATTGCATTTTTTGCAATCTGAAACTGATTGTTTTTATTTACAGTAATAACACGATTTTTATTAAACACTGTAAGTGAATATTACTTATTTTAGATAAAGTTTGAAAATATTACATAATGTTAGTTCACAACCGACCTATAGCAAGCATTAGTTTTGCTCGCCTTTCAATAAGAGCGTAAGTCGTCAACAACATTAATAAAAAAATTTATTGAAATAAATTTTCAATAGAGGTAATTCGCGGCCAAAACTCAACTTAGCAGCCTTGCATAACAAACACTTTACAATAATATAATATATTTCACATCTTATTTACCGCTATCTGTGGCTTACTGTAAAGATAGGGCCACACCGGTACTTCAAACTGTTAACAACTGTTGGAAACAGTTTGTGGTATTCGGAGCAAAATGTAGTGGAACGTTGAAGAACAGTATTAAACAATTTTTCCAAAATTTGCCATCTCTGCGATAATTTCTTTTGAACATTCCAAATTCCTATATTTACTGATACAGATGTCATGATTCTGGTTGCATATTTTTTGACATAATATATTAAAAAAATTAAAAATCTTAAGCGCTTATTATATTTTCAAATATGGAAAAAGGCTTCCAGTTGTAAAAAATGTTTTGGAAGTTTCCGACACCGTTGCTAAATGTCGAAAATTTGTTTTTCATTACATAGTTTTCAGCGTGAAGACCTTTTTCTTTTACGCTTAAACATTTTTATTTCTTGAAGATTGTATGCGTTTTGTAACCGTTAATTACTTTATGTTAAGTACTTATTTTTTTTGGAACTGATAATAAAAATCACCAGTACCTATGTTACTTTTAATGTAAACGAATAGGGTATCTTAACCGATTCCTGGCCCAAGACGTACCTAGCGCGTCATGAAGAAGCCATCAGGGAGGCCAATGTTTCGACAAACGCGTTATAAGAAAATTGACATAATTTAATGTTTTCTTTAATTTAAACAAAATTTTCTTTTATTTTATATAAAAATTAATACATGAGAGACCGAGGGCCAAAGAAGCACTAGGTGCGTCATCATTCAGGAGGGCCACTGACGCGACACGCGCGTCATTAAACTTTGTATGGGGCCGGGGTGGAAAGGATCGAAAAATGAAGGTGGCAAGGAATAGGTTAATTGTTAACCAAACAAAGCTTATAGTCGTATTGTACCTATAATTCCATTTTTTATTTTTTATTACCAACCTTTCTGATTTCGAACATATACCTAAACAATCTCGAAAAACCATTAATTGTGTATGATCTGTTAACCATACATAACCGGACTGTTACCGATAATTAGTTATTGCTAGATAATATAGAAACTGTTCTGAATCTGAGAGTAGTAAATAATAATAAAATTTTTCAAAGAGTACTTTATTGCTGCTGATTTATGTTACAATTTAATCCGCATCGGGTAGCACGTATCGCTTACGCCGGAGTTTGCTTATTACGTTGACATATCGAAATGTACGGGTTTGCTCGTACAATAGGTTCTCTAAGTAAAAAAATATAATGATTACACCATTTTAGAGTTAGAGACAGATGACTGACAAAATAGATTTATGAAATATTGATAACTACCCTGAAATGACTTTACTGAAAAGCCAATAATTCTATTGCAACTCGATGAGCTCTCCTTTAAGTAGCCTTCATGAACTAATCGTATGATCATCTAAATACTCGTATTTAAATTATTTTGTTTTTTCGGCAGGGGTACCGCATGGAGTGCCCGCCTGGGTGCCCGGCGGCGGTGTACGAGCTGATGCGCGGCTGCTGGCAGTGGGCGCCCGCCGACCGCCCCACTTTTCGTGAGATCCATCACGAACTCGAGCATATGTTCCAGGACAACTCTATTAACGACGGTAAGCCCAAGCCTATGCTTCCATAAAATCATATGAAACATTTACCCTGTACGTCAAACTTGTTTCTACAGCCTCGCGTACATATTTAGAATCACTTCGAATTAGAGTCTATAATGTAACACGGACATGTTTACATACTATATAATATACAAAAAAGTATGATGAAATAACGTCGCTTTTTCATTAAACTTTAAGTTCGTGCCGTTAACTTGAGACTTAAATTGGCAGAGGTGGAAAAGCAACTACAAGAGGGCTCGTCGACCCCGCAGATGTCGTTGAAGAAATCAGGCGGAGAACGCGCCGTACAGATGCGCCGCCCCACAAATCGGCGCGGCAAACAAGCGCCCACGCCGCCTAAACGTACTAGGTCAGTAGCACTTCAAATTCTCGCCATAGCAAACACTCATTATTATACTGTTGTATGGTGTTTTTATTGATTTTTAAAAATGTTATTTCACGTTAACTTAAAACCAATTTTATCTTCGATAACTCCATATCTACGGGAAGTATGTGTTTGATTTTCGTTAAGGGTTTCTCAAATCCTTCTATAAGGCCGTCTCGTTCTTATTATTTTACATGTTGTGTTTCTTTGCGTTTGTACAGCCTGCTGTCATCGTGCAGCTCATTCCGCGAGTCGCAGTACGCGGCGGACGAACAATCCGCCCAAGACGAGTCGCTGGCTTCACTCAATGGTCAGTACTAGTATTTTCACACACAAAAAACATACGGTTAACAACAACAAATCAACCTATACAGAAATGACAAATTGCACCACCCTGTTTTCAGTTTAAAATGTAGCAAATAAGAGTTAAATGACAATTAAGACAATGTGACCATTTATGGTAGGTTGATGTGCCGTTGCCCATGCACATACCTATTCAGTGCACCCTAGTTCTCAAATACACTTTTAGAAGAGCGGTTGTAAATGCTACTGATTTTTGTTTTTAATTCATTAGATAATATATAAAAGGAATGTCCCATTTGTAATATTATCGTTTTTAATTGTAAATCTAAAACCAAAGTCCTCTAAAATGATACCGCTCGATAGACGAATTTGTACTAAATTCGCTACTATACCTAGTTTCTAAGCTAAAGAAAGAAGTAATAGAAGTTTTACGTTTAACCTGTACAAGTATTTCATTAATATATATTTTTAACTCAAAAATGGTGAGTGAAAATTTTATGTAAAAATTAAATTTTAACTGCACACCCGAATATGGTTTAAGGAGAGATATCCTTAAACCATAGAGAGGAGATCCAAATAGCTATTGTTAATTTACCATATTACTCAGAAAAAAATGGGAGACCGTGAAAAAAGGGAACTACAATTAAAATAAAAAGTCTGTTGCTCTCGCAAACATCGATTTATTATGTAATATAAAATTTGTCCCTCTTTCTTTAACATAGGGAGATCATGAAACTGTCATGTGGCTATGACATGAAAATGTCACAGCATTCACAGTCCTAACACTCACAATACTGGTTCTTGATATAATGTTACATTGTTTATTATTGTTGTTTTTTGTTTACATATCTGTACGGTATATACACATCATGTCAAACAGATTTAAGATGGTCGTTATCGAGTAAATATTAATTTGAAATAGAAAAAACTCGAGACAATGATATATAAAATGTGGTTATATTTAAATATAGAAAATATTTGATGGCTTACTTAGGTTATGGTTTTGTATTGAAAATGACTAAGAATCTTTACACGAATTAAATCAATTCAAATTCAAATAAAGCCTAATTGAAACCACATCAGCCGTCGGTGTGCTTCTTACGCTTTTATTTTGTGTATATTTCTGTAACTATAACAAAACTTATGTCTAAATATTTACTAAAAATCTCGCTTACGCATTGGCTTTTACTTTCTATTCATTTTGTTTTTTTTTACTTGTAATTTGTGACATTATGTGTATTCTTTTTTACAATCTAAGTTTCACGGTTATAACAAGTCCATTGTTACTATCAGTAACGAACAACTTATTATTGCCCTAATGTTGATTACTTTTCTTTATTATTTGAATACTTTAATAAATATCGAAAAGGATGTCCTATGACTTTGCTTGCTATGTAAGTTTCAATACAATATTTGTTTTCGGTCTAATTAGCAATGCCATGGTCATGTGTCGAAACACTTTGTAACTATGCCAATACAGGTATGCTTATTATCAGTAAGCATATTAGTTCTGCTGCATATCGACAAGGAAAAGGCTTGATGAGACTTGGGACAATATTCAGATTGTGTTTTTTTCTTCGTCATTTGAACTAGGTTTAATGTCAATTGTATCACTTTGTTTACATGATGCAAAAGCTTCAGTTCTTATTTTTATAAACACGTTGTTGAATGGAATGTAAGCTGTTGTATTTACAGAAGTGTGCAACGTCAGGCGTTTGTACTTTTCACACAATATTTTTAGAAGACTTATTATTCCTTTCAGCATTATACGAGGGTGGATTGAAAAGTTCTCGGCCTAATATAGATACATTCAATTCTGAAAATCAAATCTACCTACATTATTAAGTTCAATTCAGACTACTTAAATGTGTGAAGTTTGAAACGTGTGCGATAACTAGTTTTGATTTTATAAACTTATTAACATAGCAATCGGACGTAATTTCCGCGAATGGAGCAAATCGAGCAGCGTGCCGTCATTAAGTACCTCCATAAGAAGGGGCTATCATCAAAAGCCATCCATGATGATATGGTCAGTACATTAGGGGAATCTGCTCTATTCATCAAAAAATGGATAGCAGAATTCAAGCTTGGTTGAGAGAGTGTGAAAGATGAACCCCGCTCTGGAAGGCCTTCGACATCCACTACAGACGAAAATATCAAAATATGCTTGATTTAATTATGGGAGAGCGCAGATTAAAAATTACAGAGATAGCCGAGATTATAGGCATCTCTTATGAACGCACTCAAAACATCATTGTCACCAAGTTGGGTTTCCACAAGGTGTCTGCGAGGTGGGTTACGCGGCTGCTTTCAGTTGAACAAAAAAGGACGCGATTGACTATTTCACGCGACTGTTTGGAGTTATTTGAAGCCGACGCAGATGAATTTTTTAATCGTTTTGTTACTATGGACGAAACATGGGTTCATTACTGTACACCGGAAACAAAACAACAATCAAAACAGTGGAAAAGATCTGGTTCACCACCCCCTAAAAAGGCTAAGTCGATTTCGTCGGCTAATAAGGTAACGCTTTAGTATTCTGGGACTGGAAGGGTGTAATTATGATCGATTATCTTGAAAGAGGTCAGACTATAAACTCCGATCACTACTGCATCTTACTGCGTCGCTTACGAGAGGAAATTAAAGAAAAACGTCCAGGAATTATTAGAAGAAGAGTACTGTTTCATCAAGATAACGCCCGTGTGCACACGTCTGTGAAATCGATTGCTGACATCCACAACTGTGGTTCTGAACTCTTACCGCATCCACCTTATTCACCTGATCTGGCACCATCACACTTCTTTCTGTTCCCCAACCTAAAAAAGCACTTGGGAGGTCAACTATTTTCGACAAAGGATGAGGTCAAAGCAGCAGTAGACGCATATTTTGACTCTAAGGAAGAATAATTTTTTTTCAATGGTCTAAATGCTTGGAAGGGCAGGTGGCAAAAGTGCATTGAACTTGATGGTTATTATGTAGAAAAATAAAAATATAATAGATTTTGTATGTGTTTGTTTTCTTGGTTAGGCCAAGAACTTTTCAATCCACCCTCGTAGTAATAATTTATTCAACCATTTGCTTTACACAAAAATATTAAAACATCTAATTAACCATTTTAACATTAACCGAGGTTTGTGAGGCTCGTCTCTTAAGCTTTTTTACTTTTACTAGAATTCTTGAGTTTATCAAGACGAATTAACTGTCGAATATATAGGAGATGAAGCTACAAAAAAAAGAAAGTAGATAAATTAATTATTTAACATGAAAATTTATTGATTCGCATAAAATTTATTTATAATATAGATCATATATTATTATACTGATGAGACGGTCCTGCCTTACACTAAATAATAATTAAAGAACTAATTAACGCATTTTTCTTGATAATTAAATTTTACATTTATTCATATCAAAAAAATCTGCACAGTCAATGCTCTTAAAAATCTAAATCGTAATATTGAATTTGTTTATTATTAATTAATTTGATTAGTCTTTAGAATCGTAATAATGGCGCTTAAACCCTTTTTGTTAACGAACGTGAATTTTGTTTATGGACACGCATACATACAGGATGTTTCTTTTAATGTGTCAAGCCGGTACTAGCTGATAGCGGAGTACCCTACCTATCGATTTGACCCCCATGTATGTTTTGCGATTTTTTGTAATTTTGATGTTATATTGTTTTTTCTTCGCATATTTTTGTCGTTCTTAAGATTAATTATCCATTTAACTTTATGTTGAGCTCAGTTGATGGGTATAACAGTCATTTTATCACACTACTACTATTCGATAACCACTATACCACGGAGGCAGTTTAAGGTCTTTATCATTTAAGAGGGAGCAAAAATTAAACTCCAATTGCAAATTATGACCGCATTTTATTTATTATTACCTACACATACATAGTTTCAGTTTGATAGTAACATTTTAAAATACCAGCAGCCAACAACCTCCACATTCGGCACCGCCACAAAAAGTTTAAATTCCTGTTGCAATCGTATTTGATTTTGCGCATAACATAAATAAGGAAGTAATAAGTTATGTTTCCATGACCCAACGCAGGTACCGGAAGGGTCGATGTTAAAAAGAAACAGAACTAGCACACTGTTGGGTTCTTAGTTTTACAACACAACTTGACGCCGATTCAAAGATGCCGATAAGATTTTATGGCTGCCATTGGTGTTGTGCTTTCTTGCTAACTTCCTTTCTTTAGTAGATCTGTCGTATGTTGCTCGTGCGCTCAGTTTGTTCGACTATTAACTATTATTATTACATTTGTCTCGTTTATTGGACTTTGTTTGCTTACCGATTTGGAATTTCATTACTTTGCCCCTGCGCGTTAACTGGACTCTGGATTGAACTTAAAATTAAGGTTGTTTGTGATTGTTATCATGCCACGAGATTACCTTTCACCGCAAGACTATGCGCAAATGCATTATTTCTACTGGTACACGCGTGGAAAGGCTTCACTCGCGGCTAGGTTGCTTTGCAACCATTTGCAACGCAGAGGAGGACGACAGCCCGAGACGTACCCAGATCATTGACAAAGTTTACGTGTACATCGAGCATACGAGGAAGGCCATAACCCGGGAACTACTAATAGACAAAGATCACTGAGAGCGGATTCCGATCGAATAGACCTTGTTTTGGAAGAAGTGCCACGCGATCCGTCAACCGGCACCAGGGCTATAAGCCAGCGCACAGGAATTCCGCATGTGAATGAACACAGACTTTTACAATATGAAAGAATAAACCCATACCACATTTAAAAAGTGCAGAATCTATTTCCAACCGATCATCGAAGAAGAAAAAATACGTCAGTAAGTAGATTTTTGCCAAGAAATGATAAGACGAAACTACGAAGATCCCAATTTTTTAAAGTTAGTCTAAATTTACAAGAAGTGGCGTTTTTAACAATATCATTCGTATGCAAGAGTTAATCCACATAAGATTCGCCGCCACAGTTTTTTTTTATATATAATTTCTGTTTTTCATTACCTGAGCTCAACTTAAAGTTAAATAATTAATCTTAAGAATGGCAAAAATATGCGACAATAATAACAAAAAAAGATCAATTTTAGCAAGTAATGCCCCATAAAGTACATCTTTTTTTGTAATATTATGAAAGCTTACGCTGTCGCGCAGCTTTTAAAGTTAGTCCGAAGCTATGGAAGATTATAATTAATTTATTTTTTAAGTTGTAATTCCATTTTGTCCTGCTCGTTCCCGATCTTTTCACTATTGATATTTTTTTTGCATTTTGTATCTAAGTTAGGAAGAAGATTATTTTACTAAAATCTAAAAAAATAATGAAAAGACATTCTTACTCAAAAAGTAAAAAAATCGCGGAACATACTTGGGGGTTAAATCGATAGGTATGTTACTCAGCTATCACCCAGTACTAGCATGACACCTTAAAAGAAACACCCTGTATATTTGCCTGCCTAGACGCATCACGACTGCAATTGTAACGTACGCGTCATAGTAAGCTCTCTTTTACAATTGAGACTACGATTAAAACTAAAACATAGATGTTGAATTGTATATAAAGTGCCGAAAACTATTTAATTTATGTGAAATATAAACTTAAAAAAATATCAACTGAAAAACTTATGTGCCACATATGCTTAATGAAATCAATGCAACACTTATGGACTACGGAATATATTTCCGATGGTCGCGATACAGATTCACAAGATACAGCAACAATTTTTAATACGCATAGATTTTTTTTTTTACTAGGTCGATGCAGTCGCTAAGCATAAAGCTTCGCTAGCGCCATATATTAGAGCGGAGCGCTTTTTGTTTCGATGGGAAATCCCATAGAGCCAATGTTTTTGGTCATAAATTTTAATTTTTGCTAATTTCAAAATTCTAGCTCCGTCACAAGCTAGTCCTAAACCTCTTGGTTCAATCATTACAAAAAATATGAAAATCGGCTAGTTACTCTTAGAGTTATCACATCGTCATTAAAGCTGATCCATGGGAGCTCCAATAAGAGATTTGATTGCTCGACAGTGATAAATAATTAGCTTTTATATATAATTTGTTCTACGCTATTTTTAAGCTTTTGTAAATGATAATTTTCACATTAAACAAGTTTTAACAACTACAGGCATGTCGACCTACAGTGACCTTTCAATAACCCACACCTAATAACAGATATGGCTACAATAGTTTTATAGCTAACATATTTCTGTCAAACGACACGAAATAACAAAGGGTGTCTAGTCTAGCAACCAAACCTAAGTCGGCTTATATTATTTCTGTTATAAATACATAAAGAAGTTTATAATTAGAAACATATTTACAAAGTGTTGCGATATTATAGATTTGAATAAATATATACATATGCCTACTTTATAAATTACGTATAATTGTTTAAGTATATCGTCCCATCTATATCACGTATAATACATGTATAACTGTATGTTTAGTAAAAACACAACGTGGCAGAAAGTGAGGTGAGTTCTATATATTAGATAGAAAATTCGTATGATAATAATATTATGTATTTTAAACAAACGATATAAAATAGACTATAATATAATAGCTTAAACAATGTACGTTTTTAATTTTATTTTATAAACAGTATAACAATATATACAATATTACTTTTGGGTGAGATATATTTATTTTGATTTCTAAACACTAATTTCCCCTCTCTGTCCCGTTGTGCGTCTGTCATATTTGCTTTTAGTTATGTTTTCGCTTATATTAGTATGTTGATTTGGTGATTTATTTTTATTTTCGTATATATTAAAAGATTGACTTCAAATTGTACAAGTGTCGCTTCTCTTTTTCCAGATAAATAAGAGTTATTTGATTTATATAATACATAAAAGTCAAGTTACCTTCCATTACATAATCCAGCACTTAATTCTTTTCGACTTTAAAGAAAACATCAAACAACACATAACATAAAATAAGCAACGTAATTTCAGTTGTATAAAAAAGAAAAAAACTGGTTGGTTGCCTGTAAAGTCGGTATACGGGCGAAAGTTTTACGTGACAACGACTTTGAGTGGTAATAGTAGTTTATCTACTCTGATACTATAATACAAAGATTCTAAAACTGAAAACAAAATGCTTATGACAAACATTACGTACAGGCCAAAAATAATAAAAAAAAAGTTTCATTACGATACAGGTCTTGTATGGACACCTGTAACATAATGTAACTTTTTAATCATAACGATACACCTATACAACCTCCAGCTGGACCAAGGAGGTTGAACCTCTACTTTAAAAAGGTATCAATGAACGCGTCCCCGACGACGCAAAACGCATGCGCAATCAATATTTGCACCTTGGCGCCAACATTTGACATTTAAAATTTGTTGTAATATTCAGCGTTTTATTCGCAATATTGTTTTACGTATTATAGTATGAGAGTAGATAAAGTAGTGTATGACACTGTACATAACTTGGTCTTATAACACTCGTGTGATACTATAAAAAAACTCGCCTACGGCTCGTTTTTTTAAAACACACTCATGTTATAAGAACCCTTATTATGCAACAGTATCATAATAGTAGTTTATAATAGTAGTTTATGATACTGTTGCATAATAAGGGTTCTTATAACATGAGTGTGTTTTAAAAAAACGAGCCGTAGGCGAGTTTTTTTATAGTATCACACGAGTGTTATAAGACCAAGTTATGTACAGTGTCATACACTACTTTATCTACTCTCATACTATATTACGTAAAACAATGTTGCAAACAAAACCAAACTTTGTTTAAATATTGAAAAGATTTTTTAAATGTCAAATGTTGGCGCCAAGGTGCAAACATCGATTGTGAATGCGTGTTGCGTCGTCGCGGACTCGTTCATTGAAACCTTTTTAAAGTAGAGGTTCAACCTCCTTGGTCCAGCTGGAGGTTGTATAGGTGTATCGTTATGATTAAAAAGTTATATTATGATACAGGTGTCCATACAAGACCTGTATCGTAATTAAACTTTTTTTTTTATTATTTTTGGCCTGTACGTAATGTTTGTCATAAGCATTTTGTTTTCAGTTTTAGAATCTTTGTATTATAGTATCAGAGTAGATAAAATAATTTTAATGTGAATATTCATTCGTATAGTAGGAAGAAGGATGAAATAATAGTAACAATTTAAAACATTTATTTATACAAAGAATTATATTTAAAACATTAATTTATAGGCACGCGTCCCTTTCACTTTTTATGTCTGTCTCTCTCGCTCTTAGGCGGGCTAACCATGCCCGAGTGGAAGGGACGCGTGCCTCTCACTCGCTCTCATTGTAAGCGCATAACGTGAGCGGAGCGTAACGCAGTTTCTTGAAGTGTCCCCCGGCAAACCAATTTATAAGACGTTGTCACGTCAAAATATATAAATTACAAATCTATAAAAATATAATAATATGGCAAAAAGTCTGACAAAGCTGCTGCAACAAAGAATGATATTTTCTTAATTTTCATAAGCATGAAGTGAACTTTATAACGCTACCCACTTTCATAGCATCACTAATAATTAATCTTAAGTACAATTTGAAGTTGATTAGAACCTTTTATAAGTTGTAACGGAAAAATTACGTCAAGATACTTTGGTACTTACTGACGTCTACGATCAGAACAAACTTATGATGATACCTTCAACTTGAAGGACATTGTCCAAAACTGGCTTGGCGTGGACAAGGTGCTCAGCAAAAACAATTTGACTATAAATTCTTATTTATTTTTAGACGAATTTTGGCGACTTTATAGTTGTATCGATTTCCCTTATCCCAATACAAGTCTTGAGGGAAATAATATACGTAC
Source organism: Calamotropha paludella (assembly GCA_927399485.1). Classification (NCBI taxonomy): domain Eukaryota; kingdom Metazoa; phylum Arthropoda; class Insecta; order Lepidoptera; family Crambidae; genus Calamotropha; species Calamotropha paludella. The sequence goes on along the minus strand of OV656803.1, from coordinate 20,781,701 downwards.
TTCCTGCCGTCACTGGTTTCCATTTCAATTCTGGTGTTGACATTTTATAGTTGTACAATTACATCCGATTAAAATCGATTTAATAATAGTTTGTAAATTATTTTTTTACATAGTTCTATTTCCAACTCATGGTTATTATATCATAAGTTTGCTTTACGCAAAACTTAAAAAACAAATTAAGAACCATGAATTTGCACAAAAACATTATTTATAAAACAATTTATTGTCATCAATGTTTTATCGATTGTTGACAAAATGCTCACTCCAAATGGCGCTGTCTCTCATATACTCTGTGTTGTTCTGCGTGTAGATGCGTAATGGTAGCTGTCAATAGCATTTTAAACAATCTTTTAGACTACTTCGACATTTGTTTTAGTTTGAGCAAGAAACCAGGATAATTTGTCTCCACCTGCCCAGTTTCTAGATAAGATAAGATAAATCCGATCCGAGTAGTAATTAACAGATTATTATAGATATATGTAGGACACTGGTCGTTTTATTGTCTGTAACGTCACTGTTTTAAACAAATCGAAACGAATTTTTTTAGGAATATTGACACAAACCAAATGCGATAAGTAGTTTCTTGGTGGTGTAAACTTACAAACTAATATGTATACTTATACTGTTGAAAATACATGTCCATGTTAAGCCAAACCGCCTTTACAAAGTGGACAATGTGCTTTATTTCGTGACATTCCCGTACGTCTAATATTCGTTTTATTTAATTCTTTTCATGAGAAAACTAGATTATTTATATATTTGTACTCATGTACATTTTCCGTTACACTTTTTACGTATTTATTTAGATACGTATATAGTGGAGCAGCGGCTCTGTTTCTTTAAACTTTGTTGGTTTCGTAGACCCGTTATCATAAAAAATCTGAATATTTTACATGTCGCACTTTTATTTAATATATAATTGCAAAAAATCTTGATTTCCTGCATTTGTATATGTAGCCATACTGTCCTGTGCTTTTCTTACGCCTATAAGGCGTCGTGTTTTGTAACACTGAACTGTACAGAGTGCTGTTTGAATGGAATAAAAATATACTAAATTTGTTAATATTTTATCTTGACAAAAGGAGTTTTGCGATTTTTTCATACTATCTATTCATCAATATTCTAAAGTTTTCACTAAGGGCACCAAACATTAAACAAGTAGTTCCTTAAATAAAAGTTTACATTGTACACGCCACACCAATAATATCGTTCAAATATTTTAAATGTGCTTATCTAAAATTATAATTAAAACGTTAATAGACATCCTGAAATTTATATTGGTAAAATATCATAGACTTGATTCTTTTACTACACTCCTTTAATACTATTTCTACAGAAATAAGTTCTTCGCTACTTGTTTGAAGTAAGTTCTTCGTAACATTAGCGCACAATATTATCATTTCAATCTCTATCGAAACCAATCTTCAGACAACTACATCAGACTAACACTAATTTTATCATGTAAAGGATCGCAATCGCTGCTAATAAATGATTATACATTGAATACACAGATTCATAAGTTGACAAATACAAGCGTAGGATATAATTCACTGGTCTGAATTTTTATGCGTGTGTGTTGTATAATCCTTGCTTGTTATCTTATACTGTGTTAGAACCCTTGTGCTTCCTTATGTAAAGTTAAATATTGCTCATATAAAATGAATAGAGTTTAGGAAAAATCCATATAAATAATCAAAATTATTTTTTTCATTTGAGCGATATCTCATGGTTGTCCAAATGGAAATCGTGTCACGATTGTAGGCGTGTTATGATGGATTGTTCAAAGGCGGATAAATAATAAACCTATTGTAATACCTTATAAGGCCTTGTATGAACCATTGTAGATATTACGGTAAGTAAGGTTATGCGACTCATTTCTTGTCTATAAACCGACGATTTTTCGGTTGGTGCCTGTTTAATGAATATCCATTTAATATATTCACATTAAAATATTACGAACATGTCGTCTATGTAAAATTGTCTTATTTAAACAATAACCATTAGACAATATATCAACGTCTTTAGCATATTTGCAATATTATCATTTCATCAAAAACGCATTTAAATATTTTGTATAAAATAAAAACTATTTTCAATTCTACTAAATGTTGCATTTATTAGAAATTAGGTGCTTCATAGTTTTATTTTCATTACAATAGTGGCTGAAGTAGTTGAATGATTAGACTATAAATTAATAAAATGGTAACTCACTCAGTAATGAATTAGTAGATCTAGTACAAATAAAAAAATATACTGTAATAAGCATTACTTTGGGAATAAATAACTTTTGTGCATTTATTGATAAAAGAAAAGAGTAAGAATAAAAAGATGACTTAACAACATTATTGTTATGTTATGACTAGGAGGACAAAAACTGATTGTACGAAATTTCGTACAATTTCCTAGTAAACAGAGTGACTATAATAAATTTATCGACACGACTCCGACATGCTTCAGTGTAAATGTTAGTATGAAAATTTAAGCCAGCTTTCTGAATAGATACTGTGAGAACATTGTAACTGCAAATATTGATCGCGGTTGTCCGAGTCTGTAAATTCTATGATAGCTTTGCTTCTTTGTTTATGAAATTAACTTTTACAATGTTTGTAGATATGTGCCCCTTTTTATATATAACTTATATTTATTATTATCTTTGAATTTTAAAATAGGCGCTAACACTGAGCCGTGTGTGTTAGGGGGTGGTCGCGGGGGCACGAGTGGGGCGCGGGAGGCTTCTTCTGAGGGGTCGCTAGCGGAAGCGACGCCAGATACCGACGAGTCGGGACCCGGTGGCTCAGGGCCCGCCGGCTCTGGTCCTGGGGTCCAGGAACACCGACACCGCGCCAAGAGACGACACCACCCTCCCGCACATCATCATGAGTTGCAGCCTAAGGTACACTTAAAAGAGTGCTCTTAAGCTACGTTAAGGAACAATAAAAAATCTTTTGGCTAATATCATGTATAAACCATTCCATAATTATCAATCTTTCAAGTAAATTAACAATGTAACTTGAAAAATTCTAAATTGTATTATAATCTTGATATAAAAAGTACCCTCCCCATAGATCGCGAAGTCGCCAAGTTGCTTACAAATATTTTACATTACTAACGTAAAAATCTTAAATATATAAAGATATGTAATATATATTACGACTTTACCACAATCACGAAACTTGATTTTATTGTGATTAACAATGAAAATTAAAACTATTAATTAAAATTTTTGTTTTAATTTTTATTCAAAATCTCAGCAGGGTGTCCAAGTAGCAGCTCTAGAAGTGCAGAATGTGAAGCGTGCCATCAACCGCTACGGTACCCTGCCTAAAGGAGCTCGCATCGGGGCCTACCTCGAGTCCCTACGACAAACCGGAGCTCCAGCCGCCGCCAACACTCCTCTCGATGAAGCCCGATCACTATCCCCCCGGACCGCCCGCGCACAAACCCACATGATCCGTTCTAACTCCTCAGGCGGGGTCACCGCCCCTGCCCCCGCCTCTCCACGTACCACCCGTGCCGCCCCTCCCCTCCGCTCTTTCACCAACAGTCCCGCCAAACCCCGGCCAAGACTCGCAGAACTTGAATTCCCACCCCCACCGCCAGATCTACCTCCTCCACCAGAGGAAACCCAACCACCCCCGCCACCACCGCCTGAATGCTGCCGTGACGCCGGCACCGATACCGCCGAACATGACGAGAAATCCGCCAAGCAGACTATGAAGGAAATGCTTGAACTAAAATTAGTCGCCGAGATCAAAGAACGTGCCGACAAGAAGAAACAAAGACAGAAAGAATCACCACCCCATGACATTATAGAAGTGCACCCCTCTTTCGGCGACCCCGCCACCAGACTTGTCTCCGAACTCTCCGAGACCCTCAATATTGAACCCCGCAAAGACAAGAAGGCGGAGACTTCAGCGCGACCCATGGACAACGGAAAAGAAACGGTCTCCCCCATAGACTTAAAGGCGAGTTTACGGAAAACCTCGTACAACAACAACGAGCAAAAGAAAGACGACAAACCAACCGACTTTAAGTCACAGTTAAAGAAAGTCGATACGATCAAGAAGTCGAACAGTTCAGCTAAAGAAACTGAAGAGTCCGGTCGATCGATAATCGACTTTAAATCGCGGTTGCGGAAAGTAGATAGCGGAACTGCCGCTACTAATGGGACTGTTAAAAAAGAACAGAATTCTCCTGAAGATTGTAAGGAGACAGAGAGAAAAAGGTCTGAAAGCGGGTCTCTGGACATAAGCGGAGGAGATGAAGAAGATAAGCGGCGTAGCACAGGAAGCATTAGTAGCTTAAAGAAGCTGTGGGAAAATAAAGAGACAGAAGAGCGGCTGAGTCCAAAGCTAAGGAATAATAAGGAAGAAGAAGAGACTTCGCCGGAGGAAAGAAGCAGGCGGCGGGACGAGCGGCCGGTGGTTCCTCATAAGCCGGCGGTACGAAAGGCGAAAGGCGGAATATACGCGACGCCACTCACCCCCAGAGAAGATGAGGACGATGTATTGAGCTCCCTAAGAGCATCACTCGACTGGTGCACCAATGAGGTGACTATGCATCATTTAATTTTATTTTGTCTTATTAGAAAACTTACAATCTAATTCTTATAAGATAAATTACATCGTTTTTCTTTCTAATGTTTAATTCTCGTACATATACATTTACAACTGAGAAACCCTAAGGAATATTCTACCACTAATTTTTTTAAATTTATGTTATTTAACTGTATTTATTGATAACCGCTATATCTGTGTTACCAACGTAATATTTATTTTGTTTCAAAATTCAAATTTTGAGCTTTATCAGAAAAATACGCACGATTTGTGATAACCACTCAAAATTTAACTACTCTCGTACTCGTACACGTACAGACATTTTGTGTTGGTATTCATTTTTCAATCCTAATCGCTCGAGAAATATTTAATTATATGCGAAGTACCTTAGTACGACTATATTCGTACACAAATACGCGGTAATGGATGAAAATCTTGCATTCTATCGCGAGTTGAAAACTGAAAAAATGCGCATTATCTTAAACAAAAGAAATTATTTTATTATCCCCGTAAGGGTACGAAAAACTACTATGCATCACTCAAGAGAAAGTAAGCACCTTCGTAAGGTAATAGGACATTGTCTCCTCTCAATGATCAATGCACCGTAAAAGCCGCATCACGTTTCATACAACCTTTCAAGTTGGATCTCTGTATTTTCTTTTGGATCTCTGTAACTCAAAAAATAATCGTACTTTAAAAAAAACTGCTGGCCACGCGGAATTTTGAAATTGCTACCTGGGACTGACGAGGGGTGTTGACTTTCGGTAGCAATTGCTACCGTGGACTGACAAGTGGATAAGGTCTTGATGTGTGTACAGGTAAGGCGCGGTTGCGGGGGCAGCGGCGGGCGCGGCTCCCTCTGGCGGTTGCAGACGTCCGAGCGGCTGGCGCGACTCGGGTCGCTGTGCGCGTCGGCAGCGGGTGGCGCGTGCGCTCCCCAGCTGCGCGTCCAATTGCGCGCAGCCGCCGCTCGACTCGAGGCCGAGGCGCGCGCACTTGCGTCGCCCGCGCCGCCCACGCACCACCTCGCCGACGGCGTTGAGCAGGCGTTGCGAGAGCTGCACACCATCGTGCATAGGTAGTCGCCTTTTACTAAGTAGAACAGCACCAACCCTTCACATTTAAGGGTGTCCTAAAGGCAACTCGTGGTACTCGAGACTTTCACACCTCCTTGAATACCACAAACTAAGCAGCAGCCCAGAATCCCCAGAATGGGAGATTCCGTCTAGCTGTGGACGTATTTCGGCTGAAATAGTAATGAATTATCCTCGTCACTGTTCTTTTATTCATTTCAAAATGCTACTAAAATTATTGTAAGAAATGAAAAATGAAATCGTTCCATTTTCAAGGCCTTTAGTTAGTTGTTTTTCTTTCTCTCAGTCAAAGAAACATCACGATGACAAATCGGGCCTTTTCACTTTTTTAAAAAGAGATAAAGGCAAAAGAATAATCTATTATTAATAATAATAACCTTTTTTTACATGTAAAATTTTACCGACGTTTCACCATACGTGTAATGCGAATAACACTGCCAACAACTTTAAACAGACACAATATTATTTGAATTCCAATGCCAAATGACCAGAACTCTGAATCTGGTGTCGTTATTAACACCACAGATATGGGCCGGCTACTTTCTCTTTAAGTACAGTCAGTGAATTAGTGATACTTAAGATACTGAGAAAACTTAAATATAACGCCTTGGCTTGCGATGGCATCTCACTCGACATGCTGCTGCTGACACTACACCCTCTTACTCTCATTATTAACCACTCTATATCAGACGGGACTTTCCTGATGCCTGGATGCTGTCGTCAAGCCTCTTCCAAAGGTTAGTGATCTATCTACGTTGCATGATCTTCGCCCTATCAGTCTCCTGCCTTGTGCCTCGAAGATTCTCAAGCGAGTAGTATGTGATCATCTCACAAAATATCTTGAGGATAGTGGCATTCTCCCTTGTTCCCAGTCTGGATTTCGCAAGGGTCATAGTTGTGGATGACATCCTCGCGGCCCAGGATCATGATGTGTCAGTATTCTAGTTCCTCTTGACTTCTCTCGCGCTTTTGAGACACTTCCATGCTCTTGTCCAAACTCTCCTATTACGGAGTTGACCCATATGCTTTAAGATGGTTCCAAAGTTACTGAGCAGTGCGTGAAGCTGGATATGGTGGGTGGAGGTTGGAAGCGGTCTGGTCTGCTCCCACTCTCTCGAAGCATGCCCCAGGGATCTATACTAGGTCCGATCCTTTTTATAGCACTGATATAGTCAATAATATTAAGCACTGTAAAACACCATCTTTATGCTGACGATTTGCAGTTATACTTATCATTTCCTACCCATGATTATGCTGGTGCAGTAAATAGAATTAACGAGGATCTGGCATGTCTGTCTGCCTGGAGTAGGAAAAACTGTTTAGTTTTTAATCCTAAAAAATCAAAACAGTTGTTGATTGGTACTAGACAGAGTAAAAGTAAGTTACAACGTATTCCCTTAATCTGCTCGCAGCAGCCTATGCCGAGGCAGGGTCCTGGTTGATCTTAGATTTAAGATTTGTTATTACTTAATATTTAGCACAATTGTTTTATTTAGATGTTGTTGTTATTTGTTATGTACCTTGGATCAATAAAATCTTTCTTTATTATCCTCCCAACATACCGACCAATATATTTCATGACGAAATTTTCATCGCTTTTATATTTGGAATATCAATTTTGGTTGGTTTCAGGTAAAGCCTTGTGTCGCCGTCTGAGGCCCATCCGCGTATACATGCGCGCCGACTGGCACTTGCACCTCGCTCTCCGGACACATACTGAAAGAATAGTGCCATCACAACCAACGACACGACACTTGAGCCGACACAACAATCTCCGCGACTCGAACACACGACCACCACTTGTAAACTAAGGAAATCTTCATTATGCCGCATAACTAGTTATGCGATAAGTACTCTCTCGGTAAGAACTGCATTTAATATATCATTCCGGTTGAATGATGTCTTTGTAGTGTTGCTGTTTAGAAATAGCAGTGTGTTGCTTGCATTGTGGAACTGATGCGGGATATGTATTTTGAGAGCTTGAATGAATTATGTGATGGTAAGCCATTAAAAAGATTCTATATGTACCAACATACGTAAGAGATATGATTCTATTACATATATGTACAGTTCTGAAAAGTATTTAAGTATGAAATTGAGATTGTTTGAGATTTCATGTAAAATATAGTATTAAGACTCAGAATTCTGTATTGAGCGGACTGAGTTTGTTAGCAGGCGAATACCATTGGACTGTTCAGCTTATGTTGGGCAATGGCTTGCTGCAGATGAGTTTATATAGAATTGTGAACCTAATGCTATAAGGTTTTATGGTTCCTTTTGAAGCATCTATGTATGATACCTAGTAAATAATCAAAGTCGAGCAGTGTTATGAGCATGATAGAAGATAATATAGATTTTTTTTACAAAGAACTTTGTATCATATATAGATACTAAAATAGTATTGCCTTATTTAAAACTATTTAAAAGTGTTCATTTAGCATTAAAAACGGATACTAACAGTATAGAGAACTCACTAAATCTAGTGAAATGATAATTTTTTATCATAACTATGTTACGCTATCAATACTATTGTCAATTGAACATAATAATAAACTAAGGCGATGCGTGCCTTGCTTTATTGACAATAAATATTGATGGTTACACTTTAATTTGATAGAAACCTTAATAAAAGCTATGGATTTGATATAAAATGAAATGATGTATTAAGGAAACAGGCATAGGAAACTTTATTTATTTGTAATAGACGAAACAATGCTGTTTTCCGCAACAGAGGGGTTTATTAACACTTTGAATAGCAGTTTGTGTTATGGTTAATTATTCGTGAATAATGAATATAGATATAAGGGACAGTATGAAAATTGAAATGATCTTTTATAATAAAAAATATTTCTAATGGGTGTTTAGCTCGTGTCTTTGTACGATATACTCATTCAAGTATGAAGTATGAACTGTGCCCACTGAGTAAAAAAAGAACTCGTTTGCGTATGTACTTGTTATAGTTAGAAATCAAACGGCTGAATCCGTTGTCTTGGTAACCAAAATGCTTAGTCTCTTGTATATAAATAGATGTATATTACGTGGTGTCTATATGGAAAACAATATACTAAATCTTTGCTATATCTTCTTAACGAAATAGTAATATTTTAGTAGTATCAATGTATGAAATACAATGTACCTTATACCAGATATGTAATTGTGAATATGTCTTCAATTCCAACGTGATGATATTGTTCTACTAAACATATGTACGTTAAAGTGCAACTTTAAAAAACAGAAATTAATGAAGGGCATGTTGTTACCGTATATCATCACATTTTCCACCAAAGAAAAACTATTCATTCTACATTAACACCACAAAAAACATTGCAACGAGCCTGTGAATTCTCAAAAATACTTCGTACATTAATTAGCAAGAGGTTAAATAAACAAAAAGAGTGATTTATTTTGAAATTGGTATTATATAAGTTTTTAGGGTTTTGTAATAGAACTAAAAGCCTTACTCTCCCATCAACTGTAAAATGCAGGCTTGCGAATGTAGTACAAATGTTTATTTAAACTGTTAGATGGAAGCACAGTAGTCCCTTGTACGTTACGTACTGCAACACGCGTATGGTGTAGACTAGCTACTTACACATTTGAACTTGCATTAATTAGTTAGATTGAAAATGACGTTGTCTTCAAATGGCGCAATATACGCCACAAATGTATCGGACCAACGACAATTTATATCTATCAGTACTGAGTTTACTTATTTTATCATTAAATGTATTTATTTTGGATTAAATATGATCAAGAATATGAACCTTCGACGAGATAGCAAAGCGCCTCAATCTCAACATACTCGTCGAACAGTAGTATTATTGACGATAGATTCGTTGTGTAGGTACAAGTATTATTTATATGTAGTGTAGTTAAGTCGCGGCGGCATTGAACCATTGCGTATGAGTGAAGACTGACGTACAGGAACTGTTCGGTAACGCGACCCTAAGGCTCGATTGGAATAACAATAAATGTAGTGAAAATTACAAGTTTTCAGAAATAGTTATTTAAACTCACGGAGTATGATTAATTTTCAGTGCCAAATAATATTAGTGAGAAGTTTTTCTGTTCCGACTGGTCCTTGGTGTTGCTCAAGTCAATTGACGCGGTTAGCACGTACTCTGAACGCGCTTCTGATAAAAACTTGACCAACGCGTTAGTGAGTCGACAATTTGGAACGCTAGTCGAGCGTCAATATAATCTGGTTACTGTATACTGGGCGTACACTGAGTAGTTGAGTGCATGCACAGATAAATGTACTCTCGTTGGGTAGCTGTAAGTACAATAGCAACGTTAGGCCATGTCTTCCCATAACCTTCCTACTCACCCGCACATACATTCCCACTACTTAACGCATCGTTTAGATCTCTTGAGTTGATATTATTAAAGAAACTGATGGCACTTCGTCTCGGACCAATGTAATGCTTCTTGTGACGTGACGCCTTGCATTTAAGACTGTCGTTAACGAATCGTTTATTTTGGGCCTATTTCTATAATTACTATGAATTTAATTAATATTATAATTCGTCACAATCGATAATGGACTGTAACTTGGACACTTTCTTAATTTTAATGATATGAGAAACTTCTATCGTTAAATATTATTGAAACAAACGATGTTCTTGGCATTTTTGGTTAATTTAAGTTAGAGTACTGTGATACGGCTTTTAAAATTAATATAATTATTATGCTCAAGTATTTCTTTTTCTTTTTTTATGGTTTGTATAGATAAAAATAGGGTATTTTAAATGAAATGCTATGTTACTATGGTGTTACTGGAACACCGTGTAGGTAAACCATTTATATATTAAAGTTATTTAAGTGTAACTCTGCATTATGCTAGTCTTTATTATTATAATGAATGTATTTCGTTGTAAGAATAAATAAAAAAAATATACGTAAGTTCTTCTAAAAATATTTTAGTAATCATTGTATCGTTAAGGGTTAAGAATTTTGTATAAGACGAGGCAAGGCGGGCGAGACCGCTGCAGCCTGTGGGTAGCGGGCACTCTGAAGACAGTTGCGATTGCGAAACGGCTGCTCAATTCGAATCGAATTTAATGAGTTCTGGCGAGATGCTGCGTCGACTCATCTTAGTGGTGCATTTTATATTTTGAATCCTTTGATGATGCCAGTAACGAAGCACTCAAAAATAAAGTCAAATAGCATTTTCTGTAATTAATTTTCATTCATATTGGTTAAAGGTAGCTGTGATTTCATTTATTTACATCTATTACACTTTTGTAATTGTATGTCGACACAAGCTGTCTCGAACTGAAGATTGTAGTTAGGATTTGAAATTAACTGCATTCAGAGTGTGCACAATCATTATATAATATTTGTATGTCTATATATCCTATATAGCAGTATATTATGAAAGTAGACCCGCATTCTTTGTAAAACCAGTCGATAACACTCCACTGTGTATTAATTATGCTGAGTATTATTAATTATTATAATTGATGTCCAGACTGAATTATTGAAAATTATATATTTAGTAAACTTTTGACTACAACATTAACTTTTTCTCCAAAACTTTTAATGAATTTTGATTTTATTGAATCGTAATTGTGTTAAAGTGAAGTAGTCTTAATCTACCGCCATCGCATATGGTTAGGTTAGTTTTTTTCAATCCCAATTTTCAGCTGTTACTATCGAGTCGATAAACGATCTATAACTTTGGGTTTGCGATATGGCCAGGTGTAGAACATCTAAGGTGTACTCTTTTGAGTGTTAAATACGCAGTGCAGTTTGTCGTTCGTTGTATGTCTTAGAGTCTGTGTCCGTTAGTCCCTGCCGGTAGACCCTGCCCCGACGACCCGTTCGGGTCGCTAACCTCCCTTTTCTTCTCTATAGTAATAATAGAATCCAAAGATACACTCAATGTTCAATTGTAATGGAAATAAAATGTTTCTTTATGATACTGTATTTTATTTACACCCTGGCATTTTAGAACTACTGTCTAGTGTGTATTGTTCCAATTAACCGGCTTTTGATTATTGAGCAAATGTGTGCCGGTAGCAATAAAAGCAGACGAGATACTATCTACTGTTTATATTACGGACTTTGTCCAAGATTACTACTGATTATATTTGTTCCCTATAGTAATATAAGTTATTTACGGGATTGCTACCATGTACCTTGTTTTTGAGTTTCTGATATTTCGGCACTGTTGCAAGTGCCATGATACGGAGCGACTCTCATGGTAGCAATCCCGTAAATAACTTATATTACTAAAATGTTAGTGACCATGAAAGTTTAAAACCATATATATTTGTTCCTTGTTAAGAATCCGAGATGTATTCATGTCCGCAGCAGCTGAGGGTCTCATTGGTCAGTAATAAACAAATCATGCCGTTATTGTAATAAAACGGCACTATCATTATGTAGATTTTTTTCCCTTCCGATGTACTGAACTAATTTTAGTTGTTCTGAATAAGGCCTTGTATGCGGCTCTCTTCATATCATTGATTATTGCTATTTGTTTAATTGCTATTTTAATTGACTATTTTATGACAATATGAAAATGCATATCGTAATATATGAATCAGTCGCCGTTCGGTCAACTTAAAACGCGCACGCTTGCTACTCATAATGAAGGCCTGCTATGCATGCAGCATTTGTAAATGTCATAATGACTTCCAATGCTCAGGAGTAATAGAAACTGGCTTTCGAAGTCTCGGAGAAAGAAAGAGTAGTTGGTGCTGTCCTAAATGCAAGTCCAGCCCATCACTGTTTCCAGCAGCGACATCTCCACAACCCACCCACGAAGACAAAATTCAAGAACAGCTGAACATTATTATGCTCCAACTGGCACCTATTCCATAGCTAGTGGCATGTGTAAAGTCTATAAAAGACGAAATGAGCAGCATCAAGGAGATCCTGAACATGGCGCATGACCTTATCAACGACTTCTCAGACAAAGTCAAAAAGTTAGAATCAACAATGATTCAAGTGGAGAAGGCATCAAGTGTGATCCCAATATTACGCGCAGAAATCGTCAGGCTTAATCGCGAAATGCAGGACCGGGACCAGTGGAACAGGAACTAACAATGTGGAAATCAGAGGAGTTCTCCAAAAAAGCTATGAAAATTTGTACACATAAAATAGCTGGTTTGTGTAATTTTTCATTTTGGAAGGAAGACGTGAACTATGTCGCACGAACGCCCACTCGTATGCCAAATGCTGATAAACCGATATTGGTTTCATTTAAAAATCGCTACATAAAGGAGGAATTTGTGGCATTGGCACGAAACAGTAAGAAAATAAATACCTCAAGCTTGGGATACCTACACATCTGCTACCAACATCTGACTCCAATCAATAAGACACTTCTCAGCAAAGCCGAAAAACTGGAATAAGAAAATCATATTCGCTACATATGGGGGGAAATTGTAAAATCTGATAACTCCCAAATATTTTTTATGAAATGCGAAAAGGATTTGGAGAAAATCAATTATCTACGAAATTTCAATTCTCAACATCATATTTATTTAATTATTTAGTTATTACTAGCGGCCCGTCCCGGCTTCGCAAGGGTGGGTCAAAATTCTTTAAATTTTTTCTTTAATTAAATATTCTCCGTTAGCGCCATCTAGCGTCCGGTAGACGAACTACTTGCGATTAACGCGTTGATGTTGCGTTGGTAACGTTATTAATACAATGGAAAAAGAGCGGACAGACAAACACACAAACCACTGTGATCTTAGATTATAGATTAATAATGATAGGATTTTATTAATAAATAGATTTATGAAATCAATCAGTTGCTCTTTTTCAATTATACATTTTATTAATATGGTTCACACCCATGCAACGTGGTCTTATAAGTATATTTTATTTTTATTTTTTAGTATGTTGACTGGATTAATAGCTTAATTAGACCCTCAGGATTAGAGAGTAGCACAAATTCCTTTATTGAATGTAACTTAAACCTATTTAATTTGTTGTAACGTTAATAACCAAATTTAAGATTTGGTTTTTGGTAATGCTGACTTGAGTGTATACCCGTGTGAATGAGCCTTGGTGTCTGAGGCCATATATCATAAGTCTCTTGTTGTTAATTTGAATGAAGATATCTCATACCAGCCCACTCAAACCAAACCCTAGGAAAATATATGCCTATTACAATGGGGAGTACGATAAAATTAATACCAGTGATGAGTGATGTATTGGGAGAACGCGGTGGATCGACGTTCCCTTACCTTTTTCAGAACCTGAACGCGTTCCAGAACTTTTCTAGTAGATTTTTTTTTGAAATTCTTTTTTTGTGTTCGTTTTTATTTTGTATAGTAAGAATAAGAAAAAATAAAAACTTTCATGGAAAAAATAGTTTGCTGAAAATAGGCCTTTTTATGCTCCCACTATGCGTTCCCTTACTTCTCATTTTACCAATATATCACTGATTAATACGTCTTTGAGTGAGGTAGTATGGGATGAGTGTTTATTGAATTACCCGTTGGAGGAGGTAGTTACTTTTTTCTATAAGAAGTTCAATGAATTGACAGAAATTTATATACCTCATAAATATACTTACCCATCAAATTTCCCGTCATGGTAAAATTCATCCCTCAAAAAGAAATTAAAGGAAAAATGTAAATAATATGAAAATATCATAAATACGGCAATAGTCGTGATTGTTTTACTTTTTTACTGCTCCGTAAGAGCCAAAGATGTCAAGAGTCAGTGCTATAGTAGTAATTTAGTAAAATGTAAAAGTGCCATAACTGAGAATCCCAAATTGTTTTGGACATTTAAATATAAAAAAAATAGTCATAGCTCTCTTCCTTCAATTTCAATCTTCGAAGGTCAATCAGCTGACACTATGGAAGAAATTGCGCTCCTTTTGCAAATATTTTTTCAGTCCTCTTATCTTTCGCCGATTACCGCTGAAAGTAATAATTCTGTCTTAACCTCCAATTATTTTGTTTCATGTAGAGATGTTAATGGTGTAAATGATGTTGAAATTGGTCAAAAAACAACTTGTTTAAATTACTGGAAGTAATTGACCAGACCAAAGGACCAGGTCCTGATAATATTTCTCCAATTTCGATTTTTTTTGTAAGTTGGCGTTTATCACTACAATCCATAATTATATCTATAAATGTGACCGTGGGCAGGAAGTGACAATTTTCAAATTATGCATATTTGCTAAAATACTTGAGAAAATCGATCATTCACAGGTCTATACTTCAATATCAGACGCCTTTGATTCAGATTGAGGAATAACATATTTCTTAAGAACCATTCCACTAATCTTTTAACTTTTGTCGACTTTATTACGTCACCTATGGATTCGGGAGGGCAAGTTGATGCCATATTAACTGGTTATATGAAAGCGTTCGATCGAATTGACCATAAAATTCTGCTCCAGAAGATTCTAATATGACAGAAACTTGATACCTATAATTTGAGATTGTAACTTAATATATATTATCACTGGTTTCCAAATAAAATAAATACTTACACTTACGGAACGACTAAAGATGACACGATCAGATTAGCGGACGACATATTTTTTCAAACACAACAAAATAGGTGGAAGTTCGCGGGAGTTGTGCCCACCTTTACTGCTCTTCAATAGACTGGAGTTCATTAAAAATAAATCGTATGAATCATAGATTTGAATAATAATTAATCATGACAAAGAGTCAAACTCACAATTTATTTTGATTATTATAAATGAAAAATAAATCACTATGTATTGCCGGCTTACAATTCATTATTTTTTTCTCCTGCATTTTTGATAGCAGATAACAAAAAAAAAATATTGCTTTGCTTTATTGGTCCTGTAGTATGAAACTGTGTAATTTTTTTTTAACATAGCAATCGCACTAAGCTAAAACATCTAATATTCTGTAAATATTTAATAATTAAAACTATTCTTTTTGGCACAATTCGCATCATAGCACATCGGGCAATAAAATTCGCTAAGCAGTAAAATTGCATAATTAAGAACGTAAAATAAAATCAACAATGGATTACAAAGTATTTTATTCATTTATTAACATACGCATGACTCAAATAAAATAATGACATTTCAAACCAACGGCAACCTGCATACAAAAGCGGGCTAGAGGCCAAAACATCACTAGCTGATCCTATTTCTTAGCATACGACATTGTATAAAGTGACAAACACTACAACAAAACAATATAGTGGGCAGTACTAGTCGCATATTCGTTGGGCATGAATGTATGTATGGTGTCACGATTTTATCAGACCCCATACAGCGCCTATGTACGAAACCTATGTATTATTAGTCATTGTTATTATTCAATAAATTAAATCTTTCGTCTACAGAGCATCGAATATATAAAAAAATACATTAATTCTAAAAGCGGTTTTCGGATCATTGAAAGTGTAGTCTTCGTGTTCATTATCAAAATTTTTTTTTACATAAATTTACGATAAATGTTGTATTTGGTTACCAAGTATGGAAATTATTTCATTTTGCCCCTATTGCCTCGGCGCCTGTGTGCGCCGCACACTTCGCACACAGGGGCGGTGCGGCCCTGGGTTCTATTTGAATAAGACACCAGCTTAGCATTGGATCGATTGCCTTTTCGCGAGACATCTTAACCCAAAGGAATATACAACTTTAACAATATATATATATATAAAATTTATTTTATGCATTAATTGGGATTAGCTGCAACGGTTAAACAATTATCATACAAATAAGAGTTTGATTCGACACCCGTTTTGCAGATGGATGCGGTAAACATAATAAAATATCATAAGCAAGTACATAATATTTGGTTTGTGATAAACATTCTTAAATCTAAACAAAACCTTGTGGGGCGGTGCATGCTGGTCAGCTAATAATCCCACATCCGTGGTGGCTGGGCTGGCTAACCCGTGTAACCTGGGTAGCGGCAGCCGTACAAGGGTTATACCCTGAACCCGTACATGGTGCGGGGACGGGGGCCGACATGCTTCATAGTGGGGGCCGCGAGAAAGAAAACCTCTATATAAATCATGGGGGGGGGGCTTTGGGCCCAATACCAATTGCATATCAATGATACAATAATTTAATGTTAAAAAAATTTATTAATGAAAAAAAATTAATGCCGTCAATATTTATTTTATATTTAACAATCATTAATATAAAAAAAAAAACAAATAATCATTCACTCCTTAATTTTAATGTCAAAATTATATTCCATTTTTGTACAAAATTACAACGCAATGTACTTAACGATATGGAAGCATTCCACTTTATAAACTATTGCGATTTGAGCTTCTATAAACAAGAACGCATTGCTTCCAAAACGTTTTTCCATTAAAGAGCATACCTAACGTTGTCATACATAAGCGGTAACAAAACCGATCATAGCCATTAGCCGGATCATGAAAACTACTAGTTAACGAAGCTTATTAAGGGGGCTTACAACCTATGAATTAAAAGTTACTAGCAATACAGTTGTGCACGCTCAAGCTGGACTCTCGGTGGCCGTTCGTATCAGAAATAGTGAGGGAAGCTGATTGAAAGTGGACTGTGCAAAGTGGACCTCGAGAAACCACTGTGTAATGCACCCCACTGAATCGTAATCACATTAATAAAACAAGTGCACAGCCATTGACCCGATTGAGCAGTCTACCACAGTTTGTTGTGGTAGAATTTTACATCAAAGAACCCTTCGTTTGTGAGCTGAGACGCGCGTCGCGGTGTCAAGGAGCCCGCGGGGGATGGGGGGCCGACTTTCAGGCTGGAAGGCCTCTCGGTCGGCCTCGCTTCCACTTCCAGTTTTTCGACGTTTTGCTGTAAATCGGGAATGGCAATTTCAAGCTTTCCATCTTGATGCTGCTGTTGATGTTCCTGCTTCGAATCTTGTTTTTCTGATGGCCGTCTCTCCGGGAACAAAGGGACAGGAGTCGCTCTCCCCGAAACCCTCCTACACAGCAGACTGTATGAGATCTACTTATATAGACACTCGAATATACATAATTATTAATACTACTATATATACACACAATTATTAATACTACTTACATTGGCAATGGACCCATCGATTATGGAATAAGATTGTACTAAATTTTATAAAGATATAAAAGATAAGGTCAAATATTGCATGCAATAATAACTTTTGTGTTACATTAGTTTTCGAGAAAAGTACACTAGGCATCCACTGCAGTCAGAGATCAACATCATTAATTCAGCTTATACTTATATATAATAGTATGAAAAAATTATGAGTAAAAAAGAAGTAAAAAAGCCATGTGTACAAATTTAATTTTAACCTCGTCAGCAGTGCTGAGACTAAACGAAAAAATTTTAACAATGTTATAATTTAAAATAAACGCTTAAACAAAAAATAATTATCACAGTGCATTACTAATTTAAACAACTTTCCTTGCCTTCACTTAAATAAATAATTGTGTTTAGAAAAAAATGCAAAATTCAGGTGCAGTAATAAAAAAACCTATCAGCGCAGTTTCTCTATAGTATAGTCAATAATGATAGAAATTTTTGATAATGTTGTTTTTTATCAATTTTGTAAATCAAATTACAATAATTAGCATTCAAATTATTGTAATTTGATAATTTTAACTCTAAAAAATGTGGTGATACCACCGATCTCAGGACCGTGCCTGAGAATCGTTTGGTTCAGGTCATACTTTGTTAATTATGAAAGGCTGTTACTTTGGATGGAAACAAGGACAGTTGTAAAAGGCTTCTTTGAAAATACCGTAACAGATACTGATGTAACTAACACGAAAGTTAAGTAACGTTATATTTGAGACCCAAAACCTCCAAGTTAGTAAGTAATAGTTAACGGACTACATTAAAACATTATTATTTATTTTCAAATCTTTTTTGTTGAAGATTAACACATGCATTTAGTAATATAAATTAAATCCAATAATTTATTTAATAATATTCGAATTTAACCAATTTAATAAAAATGAATCAACAAAAATTAATACATATTTTATAATTTCTTATTTCTAGGACGGAATATATGGGACATTTGTTTTTTTTTGCTTTGGTCTTACTTATTCCATTATATTAAACTTATATGTAATAGAATAAATAAAGCGTCCCATAAGATATGAGTTAATGTCATTTTCACAAGTCTTTTTAAAATTTCTAGAGACTCATTGCAGACGACCAAATTTCTATGCACGGGATAAATATCTGCGTGTCGCCATTTAGTTTCACAACTACATTATATGTTCACCGATTCATATGTTGTGGTGATATTTATAGTCATCTTTATACACTCGTTTTACAGTCGTACACGTAGACAAAATCTTACGATAATGATATTTAGTTGTATGAATAAATGCAGAATGCTTTGATATACACCACCACTTTTTCATTAGTACAATCTGCTATAACGGAACCGGAACTTCAAATTTATTTTTCCTCCAATGACTAATTATTATTATTACTCGATTGGTTTGTATGAAGATCTTCATTCCGCGGCAAAGCGTCCATCACCCAAACGTAGAAGAAAGGCGGCAGACATTGGTAAATTTATCTCCAAAGAAACATTACGCGGCAAACTCGATTCTGTGCAAGCTCACGCAACACTAATACATAAATGACGGGTAATAGGACAAGGACTGGTAAAACAATATTTATTCATGTTTAAAAATTAAAATAAACGCTGCCCTAATGAAAAACTAAACAGAACAATAAAACCTGCTATAATCATTAATGAACTCTTAAGTGGATTATATTTCTGAAAAAGCAGCGGTGTATAAAATATTCGCATTCTCTTCAATATAAGTGTCACTTCTCTTTTATAAAACATTTATCATTTCAATTAAAGATCTTTTTACATATATTAATTCCTTATTTTGAATGTATCTGAATCAATTAAATAAAAACAATGCGTTAAAATAAAATTTACGTTAATACCTATAAGCTATAATACATATGATATTCGAGATATAGGTGACCACAAACAATAGCGAAACTAATTTCGTGAGGCAGAACATCTGTGGAAGTAATAAGTACACAAAAGCGAACCTGTAGCAGCGCGCCACGAGCTTACGTCGCTATATCATTATTTAGGTTTAGTAATATCGAAGCGATGTAGTTTTTTGTGATGATGTCTCATAAAAATTATTATTATTATTGTTTTTCAATTAGGCCACCGAAGAACTGATTCCCCTAGCTTAGCGCCTCTCACATGGCTACTGATGATTACAAGCAGTCTATAGATTTTAATTAAATTCGCCTCCGTTAGTCGCCATTTAGAGCCTGAATAAACGCAATACTCACGCAAGTCAAAGCTTGTCCATTAATTTATGTTGATGTTCAAATCTACCTTTTAATACCTGCCTAAATTCAGTCTCGCGCTTGAATCGGTAGCCACGATGCTAACGCGCAGTTCTATCAATAGGCAGGCGTTAAACATGCAAAATAATTGTTCTGTGGAAAAAAAAGTCTATTAACCCTTAAGTGTGAAGGATTGGTGCTATTCTACTCTGCAAAATACCACTCGGCTATTAATTTAAATTAAGGCATATACTCCAAGTTTATAATTTTAGCAGGTAAAAAGTAACTATTAATATGTATAAAAATATATAACATTTTTACAACGCTCACTATAACCTTAAATAAAATAAAATAAATAGTATTTTTACTTGTTTGGTATATTAATTTCTCAATTGACCTGAAGCAAAAATGGGTTTTTTTATCAACAATCCGCAATGCGCCCGCGTGTTGGGCCATGGGCTGCCATTCTCCCTACGGTGTTTTCATCCTTAGGTGTAGCCTGTACCTTCCCCACCATAGGGGACGTTTATAGGCTGATGATGATGTCTATGGTATTGTTATTGGCAGTTAAAAATCGTTAGGTTTCAAACATCTTACATTTTGTCTCAGTTTGCTATAACTATTAAGATTAGTCCAATAAATTCGTTATAACATTTAACATAACGTATAAGAATTTTAAGTGTACTAAACTTCCGATTTGCACCTGCGCATCTCCCTATAGACTATGGTACAATTTGTACCCAGCAGTAGCCTAAGCGCCAAGCTAGCCAATTATCAGTGCGTTGAAGGCCTTCAAGTGAAACAGTCTTCTATACTTAAAACTTTTGTTATAATCAGTATTTATACACTGATTCATTATTCGATTTGATTAAACTAACATTTAACAGATTTAAAAATTATAAATACATAATTTTCTTCCCAAAGCATCTTAATGCCTAAAGGTGATGGAAAGGTAGGTATTACAATATTTTTCTTTAACCTTAAATTTATACGATTTATTGGCGCGATTTTGTGTATTTATTGCAATTATTATATATCCAACGCATTTTGACTAAAAGGTAATGAAGTATAACCAGTATGAACTATAAAATACATACAAGTATACTTTTAAACAATGCCACTCTTTTTATAAAATGTTTTGATAGGAAAAATGCACGATTTTATAAATAAGTCGCGCAGATGGCGCTGTTTTGGGAGCTAATCTCACTTGGGGAATGGTAAAAAAATGTTTCTATTTATCAGAAAAATGCCTCGATCAAGTGTGAGCAGGTCATCAATGCGAATTCATGACGCGACCTTTTTGTGAGTAACTGAAAAAAGCAAATAAAAATAAATTTTACTTAATAACAAAACTTATAAACTTCAATTTCGAAAATTAACTAAAAAGCTTAACTGCATGCATTAAAAGCACAAATAAGTAAGCTATTTATCCATATTGGCTGTAACGGGATTATCCCATGGTTACGGTGAAGAAATCATATAGACCATAAAGATGCTACCACGTCTGTAGTTAATAACACCAGTCTAAATAACCCTTTCTTTAAAGCGCCAACGAAGCCGTTTAGAGCTAATTCCACCATCTGCTTATGAAACTAAGTTTAATAACTTAATTCTGCATAGCAAAGTTCAAGTGTCAATTTTGATCTCCATTTACTTCGCATCGATTTCACGTTTTGATCGCGGTTACTATAACTAGAATTGGTCAAAAACGGACGACGGATGGCAATCTTGGACGACGAATATAAGAAAACTCGAAACAAAATATCTAAATCATTTATTTCTATGTTAGTCGAAAATCTGCCGTTTAGAATTTGAACGCAGTTCAACTTGAACTCCGTTCAATACCAAAAACATGCTCGAAACTTAGTTTAGCGCGCAAACGAAGTTAAGTTCTAATTGACCACGTTTATTTTCCATGGTGAAATCAGCCCAACCACAGCAGGGCAATTTGCGGAGTAGGTGAGTTAGTAGCAAGCGGGCCCACTTTAAAAAGACTAAACTAGGATTTTGTAATAAAAAAATTTTTTTTTTCGATAAATCAAAATTCAAGGCGAGTTAGCTTATCTCGAATACATATACCAGTGTTGGGCAAAATGTAATTAACTACAAATTAACAATTACAATTACAAATTATAATTGGTGACTTCAATTACAAATTACTTGAAATTATTGAAAAGTAATTCAATTAACAATTACAATTAGTAATTGTAATTGTTAATTTCAACTACTCAATTACTTATACATAATCTCTTTAAAGATGAGGTAGTATTTTAAATAAAACTACACTGGCCTGCAAAACTAAGTATCACATTTTTAAAATTTCATATTTTCTTAACTATAGAAGTTACAGATTAAAAATAAATAACGTTTTATAGCATATTTTATCAGCTTTCTTTGAAACTGTAATAAAAAATTAAACTCTTTTTCGAGTCCTTTTTACTTCGAAAGTATATATTGTGTAGGGGAGATAGGGCTACAATTAACGGATGTAAGTATTAACAAGTGAATTTCTCAAAAACTATGCAAACCAAACCTACAGAGAGAGCTTTTGAAGGCAGCCTAGATCACGCCACATGATTCGAGATTGGTCAGTTATGCACCGCGTATAGTGCGACTGAACTGTGTACCCGACCACTTTATTACGCAAATAACGAACATTTTTAACTTTTTGATTGAACAAATTTTTGATTCATGCTTTAAGTATACGGCGTCTTAATTTTGTTTTCGCAGAAGCATATTTCATACTTAATAATGCTACGTAGCTGTATTAACTAACTTCCAACTTATATTTATAAAAAATGTAACTTTGGGGCTAAAATTAATAAATCGGCGGGGTTAGTATTAACATGTTAGAACCTACGCCAGATATGGGCGCTCGTATTAACAACTCGTTTCTTGTCAAATTTTGTGACGTAATCTCAGAGTAAACAGGACTGGAGTAGCCATTAGTCAATATCTCGTACATATTTTTCTGCCATTTTTTGCGGGGGGTGAGGTTACTACTACATTCAATGCCAGCACACAGGAACAAAAACTCTTTGCGTGTTTACAAACGCACACATGCATAATACGACAAACATATTTAAAATACACGCACACGTGCTTAACATAGTGTGTTAACGTTCTATTCAAACACACGAATGTCATTGTGTGAGAAGTGACATGACATAGCACGAGAATATCGATATCGATAAATCAGTTTCGTTCAATGAATGAATTTATTAACTTTGCGTTAGTATTCCTACAAATACAAATTGAAACTTGATAGTTTATTGCATTTAAAAGATATTTACAATAGGTGTTATTATATATATAGAATTCACTGTGGACCCTTTTGCGTATACCCATAATGGAAAGGAGGAACTCTGAAACATTATTTTTAACAAAGCGATAGTGAATATAGTTATATTTCTCAGATTTTTACTTTGACCGATTGATTATTTGTATTTTTTTGCGATTTGCTTACATCACTTTTTGCAGGTATTTCCTTTTCAACTTATTTTGACACATATTTAACAACAAATGACTTTTGGTACCACATACCTTACTCCTAGTATCTTGAAGTATTGCAGTTGGACAAGCCGGTTTTTAAAAGGAGCTATAAATGCTACAATATTAATAAAAAACTTAACTTAAATGTTGACGATGACATTTAGCTATTACCATACTAAAATGTCATCAAAATCCGTCGCGTAGTTTTTGGGTGATGCGTGCTCAAACATACATACAGACAGACAAAATGTTCAAAAATTAGTGATTTCGCTTCCTCTACTCTCATTACTAGCCATTTGGTTTAAGGTGGACTTGACCTGTTTTATTCTATATCTTTACAGTTTTATTCTCGTATGTATAATATCGCAGGTAAATAGTATAATTCCGCACTTTACATACGGCGTCATCAGTTCAAAATCACATACCTTATTCTTATTTGAAATCATCATTAATACCTGGTAATAATTACTGAAACAAACTGTAATTTATCTAAGCTGTGTTTTATTATCGTTAAGAAAAAGAACTAAGAAAAGGGTATGTGTTTTTTAAACTGATGACGCCAAATGTAAACTGCGGAATTATACAATTTCCCTGCGACATACAGATTTAAATTAAAAATACATATTTCCAATTTAAGTATGATACTTGCATTCATTCATTCATTACTCACTCGTAAAATCACAATATCGATGAAGTTGACATCACTATTGTGCAAATTAATATTGTACAAATTAATAAGGGTTGCTGATTACAAAATAAAAACAATTTGTCCTGTGGCTCGAAAAAAAATTTTGGTTTCTCGGAAATGATCGGGTGTGCTGGTTAGACGATGGTACCCTTTTAACCGTGTCTTTTTTATGAAGTCAGGGACACTGGAAGTATATACAGCATTAGTACTCTTAATGTTTATGAGCGCCGCCCAGCATGAATAAAAGGACAAATAGTTTGATTATTATTTTAATTAATTATTTTGTTTATTATTTTATATTTCCATGTTGTGTGGCAAAGAATAGGCTTCAAGCAGCCGCAAAAGTGTAGGTATGTACTTAATACTAAACTAAAAATAAACACGCAACGTACATTGTTAAAACGAAATTATAATTGGTAATTAATTAATACAAAATTACAGTTATTTATTACCAACAAACTTTTTCTAATTTTTGTCTTAATTAATTGAAATGCGATAATGGTCAACCCTAGGTAGTCTCGTGGGGAGTGCAGCCGTGACGTCATCAAACGAACTTTGAGCGCGAAATTTGAAATTGTAGTCTGCTAAAACATGAAATTATGAATTAAATAATAATCAAAACCTAAAAATTATGCTTACAAATGAAAGGTGACACCATCTTTTTGCATACTAGATATTTTCGAATTTTTTTTACAGTAGAAAACAGCACAGGCAGACATTTTCGTGGGAGCTCTGCACGGTAAGACGTTCTGATTATTGTGGTTTTAAAATGGCGGCTCAACTAGTTTTATATAACGCACAGGATTCCGACGCTTGTGCATTTGGCAGAGGGGTAATGTTAGGCAAAGGCTACTCCAGTCCTGTTTACTCTGAGGACGTAATACATATAAACAATAATTACGTATAAACGAAAGATTACTCGAGTACCCAATTCCTTAGAGGTTTTCGAGTCAACTGCGAGAGCAGTAATGGAAAAAATAGAGATTATAGAGATGTAGCAAACGAATTTAAGTTGTGCTACGGTTTATCCTTGTGTGTGAAAAAAATAAATAAAGCGGGTACATCAAGACCAAGTTTACGAGAAAACTCGTTTAATCTTTAATAACGAACAAAGCAATTACGGCAAAGTTTGTGTTAAAGTATACTTAAATTTATTTCGGTTTACTGCGCAAAGATGCAAAGAGTTAAGTTAATGCGATGGCAGGAAGAGATCAAAGCGATAGCTGATTACCCTTGTAACCCTGATTAAGGTTTATAATATAACAGTTAAGGGATTATTAGTTTTTGTTTATGTTTAGATATATTGTAATTTGTAATATTATAAGAAAATGTGCTGCATACACATCCGTATTAATTGTATTTTCATTAATGGAAAGTAATGTGAAATATGTATTATATTAGTTGATGTAACAGAATGTTAATACTTACCCCAGAGTTGTTAATTCTAGCCCCAAACACGGGGTAAAAATTAACAAACTACTTTGACGCGAGAAAGAAAGCTTTTTCAGACATCATTCATTTACGATTTAAGTTAAAACATGATACCTAAATAGTTACAGCATCATGTGGAGAAAAAATATGTCTAAATGTTGAATCATTTCGGAGGTACAACTAAAACTGCAATTGTTGTTAATTGTGGCACCGGCCTCCCCTACTCGAAAAGTTATTGCAATTTTAAAAAAATGTGATACTTAGTTTTGCAGGCCAGTATATTATATTATGATTTATCAAATGTTTATTTACGAAATAGATCAGAAATTGTGTAATTTAAAATCACCCCTTTAAATTAAGACAAGAAATGTTTCATTTATTTTAAATTTGACTTTAAGACGACTCTTTGTTCTACGCCGGGAGATTATAAAAGGGATAGGTAGCTGTGTACAGGTAACGAAGCACGCACTTACACACTCATAAATTCATGGCTAACTTATGCACTAAAACTTTGTGTTGTGCTTGTTGTGCTGCGTACGGGCATCAAGCGAATAACCGCTCAGTTTTGATAGTTTATTATGTTACCCTTAAAAAGTAATTGAGTAATTTGAATTACAAACTAATGTAATTTAAATTACTTGGGACTTATGTAATTGAATTACAGTAATTTCAAATACATGTAATTTCAATGAAAGTAATTCAATTACTTTTCATTGAATTAATAATTAAATTACAAAAGTAATTAATTATGCCCAACACTGACATATACATACAATACTACGATGGATCTCAGTCTTTCATATAATTTAATGACACATTGTTAGCTCGAATTCTTATCCACAAAATAAACATGATGTTTTATGTAGTCATTTGAAAGAATCAGTTCTAAGTATGTACAATGCCTTAGGGCATTGTTAGGTTGCTCCTACAATACATGCTTACTTGTTGAAGTAACCTTAATATCAGTAGAAATATTCGAAATTCAAACATAAAGAAAATTAATTTAAAAAAAATATTTGAAATTAAAAGCCACAAATCTACTCAAACACTATTTGGTGCGCTCTCGTCTTCTAAATGAACAAAAAGGAATAAAAAGCTTCTTGCAAAATAAGGAAGATTATACCCCGACTAAGAATATTTATTAAATACTTGCCCGTTGTTATTCTCGCGATAAGGGGCACCACCGCCGCCGTGAATTATCTGAAAAAATCCAGTTAAACGATATTATAATGTAACCTATATTATACAATGTCGTATGAGTCCTTGTTCACATTTATATTTTAAATTAAACTTTTATATATTTTTATTCATCATTTTAACAATATAATGAACTTGAGTTATTTTGTTACAGCATTTAGATACTTCAATATTATATAATTCTAACATGTCAAAAGGTGGTGAAGTAGGTGAGACTTGGGTACATGTTAAGTGAAACCAGTTGTTCGTGGTAACATTTTGTATTGTGAGATGTTACAACACAAGAGAGCGATTATAATTAAATATAATTAAACCAGTGTAGGTCTTCAGCGACATATACGTCATGTTGCAGAGCGTAACGGTAAGTTAAGGCACAAGTGCAAAGTATGACTATATTTTTTTTTTTTATATATATATATTCTTATTTATTACAATAGTGAGAATTATTAAATTATGTTATAAAGTTTTTGTCGTGGGGGGCTTGTTATTGTGCGTACTTGCACTCGAGGGTTGAGGCTAAGGATACCTCTCGCCTAGAGTGCAAGTACAAAGATAGAAAGAGTTTGTAAGCAGAGAGAGCTTACAAACTGAAAAGAAAGAGATTATAACAGAAAGGAAAAACATAAAATGAAATAAAATGTAGCTTCTTTTAAGGTCGAGGTTATTAACAATATAAAGTAGGTTATTTTATTAATTGTAGTTGTTGGCGTAGTGGTTTAATATATTGGTTTAGTTTTTATTAGTTTATTTAAATTTTATTGGTATATGTATTGGTTATATTGGTTTATTGATATTTACTTGTTTGTCGGTTCTATATTTATTTATATGCGGTGACTGATTGTATTATTATGAAATTCTAGGTTTATTTAATGCCGTAATCTATTCTATCGGAAAGCTTCGCAAGATAGCTTTTCTTAATAGGGCATAAGTTAGAGGTGGCGGAGTGATTAGTGTTTAATTGCTGGTCTTTGTTTTTATTGTTAATTAGTGAGCAGTTGGTGCAGATGGCCGCTTCTAATGTGTTTTTGAGGGGGCAGTTTTGGTAGATATGGCTACTGTCAGAGCAGTGGCTGCAGTATGTTTCACTGTTGGTGCATTTTTTGCCAGTGTGTCCGTATTTCTGGCATTTAAAACACTGTAAAAGCGGAGCGTGTTCGGATACATGTATGCGCCTGTGATCAATGTTGATTCTTTCGAGAGCTATTACGCTTTTCCACACATCTGGGGTTGCGCGGAAGATAGCGTTATATAAGTTGGGGTTCTTGTTCCTCTTAGCCAGGCAAGCGGTCAGTGTTGCATTGGGGTTTTGAAGGGCTGTTTGTATGGGAATATTTTGGGATGTTATGATTTGTTTTAGCTCATCGAATTTGATATCATTGGGTACGCCTTTAATTGCAAACATAGGCTGCAGAAGGCGAGCCATTTCAGCAGTTACATTAGTATTTGAATTTAATTTGTTAAGTGTTTCATTACACTGTGAAGTATTCTCAAAATGAACTTTAATTTTGTTCGTAGCAATAGGATGAAATTTTAAAGGGGCATAGGGGACATCTCTGAAGGAGCTATTTTGTTGCCACTTCGTTGTGGCCTCCTGTCTAGATTTGGCGGATGGGATAGTGACGATGATGGCGGGTTTGCTGGTTTTTAATGTTGGTTTCGTGGGTTTGCTTTCTTTGGTTTTGTTGGTGGTTTTAGTAGCCGCTGCATATGACATTTTATTAGTAGTTTGTGAAGTTTGTTGAGGGATCAATTCTTCATGAATAGTTTCCCTGATTATTTCTTTTATTTTGTTGTAGTCGAAATTACATTCATGTTTGGGTGGTTCAGGAGTGGTAATTCTTTTTATTTTTTTATTAATCAAGGTGGCGCTGGTGACTATTTCATGTGCGAGTTCCGTTAATCGAGTTTTCATGATGGGATTATCGTTGGAGAGTTCGAGAGTTTCTAGCATTTTCCTGATGGATATCCCTATTGATTTTGTAAGGGGTTTTATGGATGACTCTACGTTTACAGCGGTTTCACAAGATTCGGCATAGGCTTGTGGGATATAGTCGTCCTCCATGTACTGCATTCCTGAAGTATCGAGAAGGGTTGAATTGGAGACGTATGAGCTGCGAGACGAGGCTCTGTCAGAAGCAATGGTTTGTTTAGGGGTTGAATTTTGGGTATCAGTCTTAGAAGACTTAGTCACTTGTTGCCGCTGATGTTGTGGCGATGGTGATGAATTGGTTGGAGTTGGAGGCATAGGTATGTTAGCCTCTTAGTATGACTATATTACACATGAATGCAAGATTATCTTAACCAAAAATATTGATTATGGTGACTTTTGTGACCGCCGTAAACAGGTTAAACAGACCGAAAAACAAAAAAGATTCACTCAATGTTGATATTTGAATATCAAGTAAAAAATATTGGTTAACTCTTAGAGCGGGAGATGACTTAACGCACTGGTCGGCACAACATCGCAAAATAGCTTTTGTCAAATAAAATAATGTTCCGTGTCATTCCACGTTTATGCTGTGGCATGCTGCCGTATTTACACCGTCATTAAATATGTGTATATAGCATCAATCATAATTCGTAACTACATAACAGATCATTAGTGCTATGTAGTTTTCGTTTTTTTTTTGTCGTACAATTCAAGAGTTAGGTAAATTACAAAGAAACTAACTAAGTTATGTCAGCTAATCAGAAGAGCCCGATTCCTAGGATAGCAACTCTTTAAAACTTCAAAGTAATTTTAATACCTGTAGAGAATTAATGATATTTTACACGAATATTCTTTTCCATTTCTTTCATAGTTAATTTATCTTCATATGATTTTAATTTAGATTTTGATCGTATAACTCTTATTTTTCAATTTATAGACTCAGTTTTAACCATATTAGCTAGCTAGAATTTGGAAAAGTTGTCAGAATAGACCTGATTCCTTTGGATTGCCCTTAAAAATTGTATTTGAGCTTCCAGTGAAAATGTAGTGGTAGTTTGGTATATTACTTACAAATTTATAAGCATTGAAAATTAGTTTAAACTACTTACATCTGCAACAGACGACGATGGTTTGGGCGCACCAAATCTCCCCGACGCCGGCGTGAGCACGGGCGTGAGCACAGGCGTGCTTCGCCCCGACTTACTGCTAGATGAAAGAGGGTTTATGTAGAGTCAAGTGTAGAACTAGTTTATTTGATAATATTGTATTTTTTTGTTTGCTAATCAGTTTTATTAAGTAAGACCATTATTTAAAAGGCTCGAATCTCATTCCAATTCCATCACATAGGTGATTCGTCGGTCGATAATTTTGGTGTGTGCGGTGCGTGTATTGCTAAGTAGGGGTGCTCGACATTCAAATAAATACGTCAAAGTAGTATTAAACTGAACACACTTCGTAAGACAGGATAGAATTTCTTTCGTGAAGCGTTCAATACTCCTATTTGCTAAGCTAAGTGTAAATTCATACAAAAGGAACTAAGAAGAAAGAACATATCGGAACACAAGAGTTCTACTTTTACTGCGCCGAAGTTATCGCATCAGTGTCACAAATTTCTAAATACATTTTCAGTATATGAATACTGAAAACAATCTAAGCCTCGCTTAAAACGACTAATTAGTAAATCAATTTAGATATTTGGACTTTACGCCAATGATGACACGATACTGTGATCGATTTGAAGAATTGAAACAAACAATATTAGTTATTTTATGATATGAAATAAATTAAATATTTTATGGACAACAACACATCAATCATCAGTTAATACTGAACTGTATCTGAAGTACTTAGAGATAAACATCGATTGTGAGTTTTCTGTACATTTATGTGCTTTTGTAATTTTCAAATAATCCAACACAAAATTTATTTACACATATACATATATACGCTAACATATTACCTACAATAAGAGGACGATCCAATCTGCCAATTACTTAAATATATATTAAGCTTTACATAATTTTAAGTTTTTTTTGTAAATCATATCTCTATTGAATAATCGTTTGAGTTGTACCACGCAGTTACGAAAATAGAAAAAAACAACGTGCATGTTCTACGTCGCAGAAATACGACACGTTACGTGCGGTAGGGTCACGGAATTGTGTCGCAGTATAGTAACTATTTTGTGGATTATTTGAAGTATTCAAATAGTATCCTCTTATATTTGGTACATCTAAAGTAAATACTCATAAGCCAATTTTACAATAATTAAAAACATTTGTCAACCGTAAATTCATCTAATTTTCAATAAATGCCTAATACGGAAACCACGACTTAATATAATTTGCGAAAATTATACTTGCATACAAGTTTAATAATTTAGCTGATTAATACTTTTGTAATACTACAATTAATATTTTCAAAACCAGAAAGAATGTTTATTTAAACAATAATACTGAATTGTTAATATTCAAAATTACTATTCACTTTGGGACACGTACACCAAAACTAGTAAATCAGAACAAGCAATAAGAAGTCCGATGTCAACAATATCATAAATAACTCAATAGAAGTATAAATGTTATACAAATAAACTTGAGAAAACATTTTTGAATGATATAAATAAGTGGCTATAGAATTTAAATGTATCAATTTTAGCATAATTGCGGCGTCGACTGCAATCCCACTCCACATAGAAGCAATTGTAGCGATTGTAGTTTTCAAATTACTTAATAGTTTCTAATTTGCATTGTGCCACTTGAAACCATGATATTGATCATACAACAGGGACTAACAGTGATCTAATTCTCAGTAGGAAAATGTGAAATTTTTACAATAATACGTACGGTGTAAAGGCAGTCTTGTAATCCACCTTTTTAAAATAAAATAATAGCAGAAATCACACTGGCTGGCAAAATGCTTCTTGTTTATCTAGGATCTGTCGTGGACATTTACTGGTTGAGTAGCTAACACACCTAACAACTTTAACTGATAATAGTTAATTTAGCTAAAATAAATGAATTAGTATCTATTTGTTTTTCGCCCATGGTAATAGTCTGCGATGGTAATCTCAAATTTCCTGAAGCAGTAGTGAATTAACTTTTGGGGGGATAAGAAAGATGTGTTTATTTAAAATTTTAATATCTCACCTTATATAATGAAACACTAAAGTTTTTGTGGCACCTGTTTGCCTACGCTACTGTCCTTGCAGTTTTATTGCATTTTAGACCGAGTCCTAATTTATACTCGTAGTTGGAAACAGACGTTACTTTGCCCACATCGTTCCAGCCTAGTACTATAAACTAATAGTTTCTCTATTGATAAAATTTTGATATTTTACCTTACTTCCTCAGCCTTGTTGTGGAAACTGGGAGTTACAGCAAAGTTGTTGCTTTGCCTCGTCCAATTGCCGACACCGTAATGCTTCGCGAGGAACTGCTGTAACTTTGGCGACGGTCCGTCGATTGCCAAGTCCTGTACGCTTATACCCATGTCCTTAAATTATATAGACATATTTGAATTACTTTTCGTAAATATATGAAGAATGTTACCGACTATGTTATGTTACTCCTCATACCAATCGTGACATTTTTGACTAGTCGTTATAGCTGCAAAAGATTAGTAAGTTTTTGTTTAACATAAAGATTCACAATGGCTTGCCTAATCGGTAATTATACTCGTTATTTGTACAGATACTGTGTTGGCTTCAGAGTTTGCGTTATTTAATGAAAGCAATATCATATTCAATGATGCCTTAATATAGTCTCTTGTAGCAATATCCTTACGCCCACGTTAGACGTATTGATGGCTGTCTATTGAGGTCTGCGAGCCTGATACTCAGTTTAGTGATAATGACTCAGTTTTCTGACTACTTAGCCAGATTAATCAGTCAATCAGAAACAATGGTTTCCCTTGCTGAATGAAAATTACCGCGTAAAATTTCATCACCCAACACGGGGACTCACATTTTACCTTTTAACAGAGACCCAACAGTCTTTGGGGAAGAGCAGTAGGCGTTCCGCAAATGTTACTGACCTGTAGCATGTAATCAAAGAGAACGCGACCGTATCCGTGGCGCTGGTAGTCATCTAGCACGAAAAAGTCGAGCACGCACAGCGGCTCGACCTCGTATAATTTCTCCAGTGAGTCGTGAAGGAATAGATGTTTTCGACCCACTTTTAGAAGTCCTATAAGTTCGCCCTTGCCCCTGGAAAAAGCATAAAGGATCATATTTATAACAGCTGGTTACTGAAAGCTGTAAACATGTTAAATGAAGTTTCGCTTTCAGAAAACTTATTTTAAATTCTTGACAATATTTCAACTTATTCTGAAATATCGCAATCAATAATCACAAAAGATGACCTAAATAACTGTGTTTATTTATCCAACTATTTTCAAACAATTCAAAATCCTGCAAATTAAATATTGTAAAATAACCTTTTGCGTTCTAGAGCATTAGGTTGAGTACTAAGGGGTTTTAAAGCACTGAGTTATTACTCAGAAATTATTATAGTTATACTATTGTATAACTAAAACCATTCTTTACAACACTTTGATACAAAGTCTTTTGGAAATTTTGTCGTATGAAGACCCCATTATGCCACTCATTCTTTACGTTTGGAGCGAATTCAAAAAATCATGCGGCATTTAAGATACGTAGAGGGAATCGCAAAGAAAAAGCTACCGTCTTATAAAAAACTGTCACTACATTTTAAGATTTACTATTTTGGAGAACCGGACACTCGTTATGGGACTTAATGTTCCTGTCCAAAAATTTTAATAATAAAATTGACTATCCGCAGAATCTGAATAAATTTAAAATGCGAGTACCAATTAGATATACCCGCAGTAAAATAAGTCTATTAGTATTCCTCGTCGAAGAATAGTTTTTGGATCAAATTCTCCTATCGCAGGACTTAGCAAGCTCGCAAATGAATATAGTGCCGAGGTACATTTTGAAATCAGTGAAGATTGACAGTAATTTATGACTGACTGTATTTATTTAGAATTTATTTTTCTTAAATATTTTCACTCTAATTTATTTAATTTAGCATATATTTTATAGTTAAAGAAGTGGTGTTAACAAATGTAGTAAATCAATAAATAAATAAATAAAGTTTCATGAGAACCCACCTGAGGGATCGGAGGTTTGGTTGTCCTTTACAGGCGATGAATATAAGGCATATTTTATATCTCATAAAAATATGACATTGTGTGTGCAATAAATTAAATTAAATTAAATATATTAAGTAAAAGGATTTTTTTATAATTAAAATCATTTAAAGAGTCTTCACTCGTTACTCATCGCTAAGAGACGTGAGACTTTTATAACAATGCATGGTTACCTATTGGTAAGCATAATTTACGTGGCACATGGTAACACGACGGCGTTATTTTGCACAGAAATGTATGACCGTTTGCACCGACGGTCCTGGGTTCGAGTCAAAGTGCAGGTGTGTATATGATGAATATGAGCATTTGTATCGAGGTCTCTCGTGCCTTACCACTTTGTAGAAATATTCGTTTGAACTGTTCGCATCGGACACGCCCACACGACCCATTCCTATCCCTAATTGGCTTCGTATTTTACTACGATTTATACTACGGCAAATCATAAACAACTAGTTTTAAAATTGCCCTTGATGTCAGTACTGTCAACTGTCAATCTGCTTTTTCTACTTGTTTGCGCACGCGCGACATTGTTGAATGAATGGAGCGGGGCGTGGCCTGAAGCGATAGGCATCGTGCAGTGTGCAAGCGACTTTCGACTTAGGACTGATAAGGCGCCAAAAGCTTCGATAGTAGGTACTTGAGTCAAAGGTATTGATTAATATTAAATATCATATATTTCTGTTACCCTAGTATCATTATCTAGTAGTACTAGCCTTACAGTACTTATTCTGGGCTAAGCTAATTTGGTGTGAAGGTAATAAATATTACTATTATTATAAAACGATATGGCAAGGCCGAAACAAATCTTACTAGAATTTGGGTTAAGTTCTGTATGAGTTAAATATGAATAATTACTAAAAGAAGGGATCTATTTTATATTGTATTGCTGGTTAAAATGATTATTCTGTTAATCTATAAGCAATATAGTAGCCCTAATAGCCGCTATTCATCGGGCTGAATTTAAAACATTTACATGATAAATCATAACTTATCATAACAGCAACTTGTCCGTAATTTAGTTCCCCCTGGCGTGTTATCGTTCGGTTTTTATTAATATTGAACCATTATGAGAGGTGACTAGCACAAATCACAGGAAAATTCCAAATTACCTAAATTTACCTAATGTTCTTGTTGTAAATCGATAAAATAAAAGTAATTTGATAATATAATGAAATAACCTAAGGGATCGATGTATTAGCCCAGTCTAATATTTAATTTACATTTCACTAGTCAATATTTTTCCAGTTTCACGAATACTAATGGTTAATAATACCCTATTATTGCACAATTATATCACACACTACACTCATTTTACTATTGGTAGACAGTAGTCGACAGCACATATTACACAAGACAAGCTATGTATTTTAACGTTTGAACCTACCGTATATCACTGTAACAGAAATCATTAATTTATAGAGTAATTTAAGTCCACAGAGTAGACTTTGGATAACTTTCCACATCCACTAGTTAAAAAATATTTTTGTCGTTAATTCTTTCTATTGTGTTACCAAATACATTTTAACTAAAAGGTTCTAAACAGTTTTCAAAAAATATTGAAATGACAATTTCATCAACCAATGACAGTTACAAGAAAACCACAAAACATCACAGTGGACTAGTTATAATGTTTATAGTGTTAGTCAGGAAATTAAATCTTCAAATATTCCTGCATTATAATGACAGTATCAAAGTATTTAGGTTTTTGTTTTCTAAGCAGTCGAAAGGTGTGGCACGTACAGTTAAAATGTTTATTCAACCTAGGAACTGTTGCAATGTGGTGTCACGTGTTTAATTCCCACGAGTACCTATCAGTTATGAGAATACCGGAATTTGTTTTTATTGAACTATACTGATGTGAACTTGGCTCTTAATGAGAACGATCGTAGCAAAAACTACGTAGTATTTACATATTGCTTTTTATTGTGCCTGATCATCGTTGATCTTGACGACATAATTAACTACTAAAATAAATAACATTTTTGAAGCGATTAATTGGGACCTAAAAAACCATGAGACACGGTGATTTTTATCGCTGTAGAATTAACTTTTTGTTTCGATAAACCCACGTGTGTTTTAGTCAATGAAAGTAAATACAAAAATCCTGTCAAAAAGAAACAATATCACAGCTAACTTATGCTTAAAATGAGCCGACAATGAAAATAACTTTATGCAAATGCACTTAAATAAGTTGTTTTCAAACGTCCAACATTCAGGACGTCTTTTAACTGACGAGAAGAATGGGCACAAGAATCTCGTCAGCTCTAACTCATTTACAAAATTCTACGTCGTCACCATACATAATCCACAAAAACAATATTATTCTATTACATAAAAAAGCATATTGAAACACCTGATCGGGTTCTCTTGAAATGTAATACAGACGGTTACATTTAACTTATCTTAGAGGATCATGTCGAAAAGTGAATTTTAGTACCGTATACTACTATAACGTAATAATAATTTACACCAACTTTAAAAGCTTGAGAGGAACACCCGAATTTGTGCAGTGTTTGTTGTGCAATCAACATTTTCCAACGTTGTTAAAACGTCATTACAAGGTGATATTGAATTATATGTCAGTAGGTAGGTACAAAGAAGAATGCGTGGGATGGATAGGTGCGATATAGATATATATCTATGAAATATTATTTGAATGAATAACATTGTTTTGAAAATTGAGCTAAAGGGAAAAAAATTCTCACACTTTGTAGTCTCATTAAAAGTAAAACATGTCAATTAGACTAGACTGTCAAATTCCCTATTCAAGTATATTTCGAATTAGGCGGGTTGCGCTCATGTTTTATGAAACTTCATAACCGAATTTAAACTTATTTTCACATTTGCATTATTGATACGTTAATTAGATTCAATTGCATAACTTGATTTGAATTAAAATATAACTTGAACCCTACATACTTTTCTGTACCTATGGCAAAGTGTATGCAAAATTCACGATGAACGCTTAAGTGGCTTAGGCGTGAAATGTTTAGACTTAAAAGAGCGACCTGAGTTGAGATTTGTTTTAGAATTGAGTCTTAAAAATGAGCTCAAATTTTACAAAAATTAGAGAGCTAAGTTAGTATTATAAAAAACTTAGTCCTTTCATATGTTTTTCAACACAGTATATGATGTCGATTGTACCTTTGAGTGAAGTTATATCCGAATGGAAACCTAGCAAGCGTCTAAAAACACCGTTATATGGTAACCCTCGTCGCGTCGGATATCGACAAAAAATCAGCGGTTCCGCTTGGCAGATACACGAGCGCACGACCGCCGGCGCCGTGACGCGCCGCTGCTTCAATTGAAAATTTTCTCTAAAGCGGTCACACTTTGCGTGCTCTCTCTCTCTCGGCCTCTACGAGGTCCTCGCCGAAATTAATCGAAAAGCAAATAAGCGACGAAGTATATAAAGTAAACTCAAATAGGCAAAAAATAAACTACAAACTACGTTAGTATGAGTACTTATCGAACAGGCAAAATAATGATATCTCATCTCTATATATAACAACAATAATAACCCCAGTAGTGGAATCGCTTTCAGCATCGTACATTACCGTCACTTTAATCTGTTTTAGTATTACTAAAGCGAAAGAAACTCTCCTACTACAAACTACTACTAGTAATAATTTTCATCATTAGTTTATTTTCCACTGACAATGAATATAAAAACACACTGAAAATTGCCTGTTGGCACAGCTACTGTATTAAACCGAATTTGATTAATTTTATTACAAACACATGCATTACCATTAATAATTATCATTATATTGGAATAGAATATTAGTTTTATTAACTACTAGCTTTTACCCGCGGCTTCGCTCACGTTTATGTGGACTACCGATTAAAGTTTTATTTTCCTAGCAGTTTATGCAAAATTCATTACGATCGATTGAGTGGTTAATGCGTGAAAGTCTAACAAACGAACTCACTTTTGTATTTATATTATTAGTTAGGACTATAAGGTTTTTAGCGATATGATATATAGCCTATCATTTGCTCAATCACGATTTCTTACCATATACCAAATTTCATCGCAATCGATCAACCCGCTCTAAACTTATAAAAGTACATACAAATTGACAGACAGACTGACAAACAGACAGGCAGACAAAAAAGTAGTAAAATTGGTATCAGTAAGTCATAAAACAAATATTTATCATAAAAATTGACCAAAAAATAAATGTACAGACAGAGCCTACAGTATTATGTAGTAGACTAGAATACAAATGTGTAATCCGTTAAATTAATTACGATGCATATATTGTTTTTTTTTTTTAAACTAGCTATTATTATACTTAACTTTCGATTTTTTACAATATACTAACAACTTACAGTACGGCAAAGAAACAAGATATACTATAATTATTGACATTTATTTTTGTTATGGTAAATTAATCGTGACGTCTTTACGGAGTTTTTCTATTGATAGCTTCTGAAGCTATTCGGTTTATAAATATTTAACTGTATTTGTGATATTGTGTATGAAAAGACTAATACGATTCCTGTGTAATCGTTGTATAGTATTATACATATATTGCAATATAAGTAAATAAATAACATTTGCGTACATAAGAAACTAACTGACCCAACAGATATCATGGTACCGTCCAAATCTTATTTCTAGAAAACTTTTTCAGCTATATAAATAAGAATAAGAAATTACGTCTCCTATTTATCTTTCGAATAGTGAGTTACAGCGAGTTCCTATAGAATAATAATTACAATTGTTGTCGAATATTTCAAAACTTCTAGTCAGTGGCGTTCATAGATCAATTGCCGCCCGGGGCAGTTTACCAATTTTGCCGCCCCTGTCAGAGGGCTGCGCCGCCCCTTGGAATGTTCTTCCGGTGGGTACCACGTGCCTTATCTTTTTACCGTTACGCCACTGCTTCCAGTAGATATTAAATATATTTTTCATCAGTCACTTTCTATGTAATCAAACAAGTTAATATTTCTCATAATCTTAATATATATCTTCTTAATATATAAAAATCCAGCGTCACAATGTATGTTCCCAGTGAACTCTCCACCAACTCAACCGATATTGATGAAAGTTGGTATTTATGTGTAATTTGGTCCAACTGAAGAGATAGGATAGTTTTTTTTTTAATTCATAACAGCAACGCGTGGCCGGATCAGCTAGTATTTAATAAATATAAACGAGTTTCAATACTTTCCGTCCTCCCCAATTTTTTATAATCCTGGAACCTTTAAATATGGAAATGGAAATATTTAAAGTTTGAGTTTTAGTTTATATTTAATCATTATACCTATTGATTATCAAAAATTGTGTCTACATAATGTGTAATTTATATATAGTAACAGATTTATTAGTCCTATTGCATCGCCTTATTTGATTATACTCCCTTACAGTTTGACTTTCTAGCAACACATCATTTTGCTGTGGTTGTTGCAATAAAATTTTGTTTTATTAGTAAAGTCCTTTTTCAAGTGACGCACTTTTTCAAATTTATCTAAGTCGTTGTAATTTATGTATTTTTTAAAGAAAATAAATAAAAGTTACTTATTCTAACTATTATTGTTATTAAAAAGATAACAAGTTAATTTATATTTTCCTTTAAGTTTGTTGCCTTTGATAAGTTTGGTAGATTGGTATAGTAGAAAATACATCGCCCGTGTTATATTTTTCATGCTAAGGTGAGTAGTACCCTTTCGTTGGCAACCCTATTGATAACAAGGAAAAGTCGCGAACAATTATCTAAGGCGAGGCAAAGCTGTGCCTGGTACGTATCACAGCCATAACAACCATTAAAATAGTAGAATACTCCACTGCTGTCCAACGCGATGTTTAAATCTGTCTTTATTACGAGCACTGCGGTTCAACTCCACTACGCAGTATTAGCGCTGTTCATATTTTCAAAATAAAACGAAATAAAGTAAACATACGGGTTACAAAAGATGAAACAAAAATCTGCTTAAGAATGCAAGAAATAGAAATGGCTATTTTTATAATAGTATTCCTTTGATTTATATTAGTATTAAATACAGAAATTAGTATCGACAACATAAAGAAATTCCATTCGCCTTACATTAAGGCCTGGTTCGCACGAGTTTAAAAAACGTTGCGTTAAAACTGGGCGTTGGCGCTTATATAACGTTCTCGATGTGATTTTTCATACGAACGCTTTAAAATCACTCTTGATTCGGTTCTTGCTTCAGTAAGACGTGGAAACGGTTCCTGCTAAAGTACTAGCAATAGCGATTTGTGTTGCTAG
This sequence comes from Calamotropha paludella, assembly GCA_927399485.1. Taxonomy (NCBI): domain Eukaryota; kingdom Metazoa; phylum Arthropoda; class Insecta; order Lepidoptera; family Crambidae; genus Calamotropha; species Calamotropha paludella. The sequence continues at coordinate 20,741,669 of OV656803.1, read as the reverse complement.
AAAACGAAAAAGAAAGCAAAAGGCATTCTGGGTTCATCCTCTGAATGAACTAAGATACTTCAAAGGACAGTTTGTGACACTGTACGAAGAATTAAGGCAATACCCCGATAATTTATCTAGTTATTTTCGAATTTCTATAACAACATTTGACGAACTGTTGACAATAGTGGGGCCTCGAATAATACTTCAAGATACCAACATGCGTTTGCCAAGCACGCGGCGTATTGAGGGAAGCGCTGGCGCTGTTTTACCGATCGTATAAATAATAATAAGAAGTTTCATATGATCTATACCTTTAACGCCCAACGCCCCGCGCTCAAAATGCAGCTCTGCTCGATAAAAAAGCGTCGCGTTTTAAAAGCGCTGTCGTATGAACATATATTTGGAAATGCATTTGTTCTATTTGAACGCTTTTTTAACGCACGTTAAAAAAACTCTCATGCGAATTAGCCCTAAAGTACGTCTTCACATAATAACGCATTTTAACTTATTATTTTCGTCATGTGTGTGAATTTTTGCTATAATAATACTATATTTATAAATTTGACATGACACTATTTGTTAGTTATAATTTTACATATCCTATGTTAGAAACAGTGGTAGGTACAGCAAAAAAATATATGCTAAGTTGTTTACTTATACGTAAACTTCAATTTGCTGATGTGATTTAATATGGAATCCAGAGAAAGTTCATAAACAATGCACTCTATCTAAACTTCGAAATTAATATTGGATTAAACATTAGTAGACATATTTTGAAACATTCTCGTACTTTATAGATGAGTACTTTATTTTTTATTCAAATGTTTGATTAGTAACTATATGCACAAACAAATAATAATATTTAATGTCAAATAATCTAGATATAAACATTTACATTAAAACCAAAATTTGCCAATCGTGGCCCTAATATGTAACTTTGCATTTGGCAGCTGGCTACAAATAACCTCTTATAGATTCCAGTAACACAAACCACTAAGCACAACGAACAAATAACACAAGTCATGGTTCACGCGCAGACTAATCATTTAAACTAAATTAAATCATATCAAAATATCATTTAATTTAAACAATCAACTAAATCTTACCCGTTAGCAGTTGATTCCTTTAGGAGATAAAGAGTTTGTGTTGGTGAGCTGCGGAGTTTCTTTGTCGAAGTTATGACCTTTTTCAACCCTTGAGCGAACGTGGACTGTTCACCCAGCTTGTCTATAAGCTTAGACAAGCTGTCCTGAATCACCCTGCAACATATCATAAAAATTCAAGTTCTTAAATAAAGTAACAATTAACAGCTTTACAACACGCCACAAAAGTGGTCCAAAACTAAAGCTGCATCCGTCATCTTTTTAGCAAATAAAAATGATAGTATCAAAAGCACGTTACGTTCACGTTTAAGTTAGTATTTTCGTTATGAATATTATTAGTAAAAAAAAACTGAATTTAAATGTCATAACAAAAGCGCGATAGTAACGGTTGCACATTTAAAAACTTACACTCGGTACTCATTTATTTAGCTTTAGTAACGAATTGGAGTTAGTAGATTTATAAAATTTGACGTTTTTTGATAAGTTGACTAATCTCATTGATTCAGTTTTATTCATTTAATTACACTGTATTTAAAAAATATATTTTCGGTAAACAGTTAATTAAGTAGTCCATTGGAATGTTACAATTTAAAGGCCAAACTGAACATTTTTTAGAGGACGCAATTTTATTTATGGGACATGTAGGGGGGGTCAATACAAGCTTAAACCCAAGTTTGTGGGGTTGGCGCCCTTGTCCCCTAGCCGCCATCTTGGTAAAAGGGTTAAAACACGTTTTTTACTATATCCCCAAATCTATTCGCAGTATAAAAAATTTGTAAAGACATATTTTGTAGAAAATCGCTTTGCCTACAATTATTTTTTATAACTTTTTATCATAAACTTAAAATTTTAAAAGTTATAAGCAAAAAATTTCGTCAAAAATTTCCTTGATAAAATTGATAATTGGCTCTCATCCCATGATTTTACCATAGATCGTCGTGAATTAATCTGTATAGCTAATGGAATAGTTGCATCTGAGATAATAAATTGTCACCGTGCTATTGAAATAGGAGAAGAATTAATGACTAACATCATAGGATCAGATTTTCGACGACTGTCATTCACTCGCACATCGAAGATTCTTCCCTTTAGTGCTATGACAAGTACTATTTTAGTAGAAAAATCTCCTGTCGTCGTCAATCCCCTACTTTTATTCCAACGGATGTGTATTTCGAGAGAAACTGTTGGTGATATAAAACAATGTGTAGCATATGAATAAACACCTTTTCCTTTGGCATTATTCGCCGAGGATGGTATGAGAAGGGGTACTAAGTCATCATTGTTCAATGCTTTTACACCATTGGAGCAATCGATTAATAACATTCCCAGAGGTCATTTTGTTATCGATGGTGGCTTTCTGTTACACAAAGTAGTTTGGGATCGAAATTCATCAATGAACGACATTCTTGAGAAGTATGTTCGTTATGTACAAGGACACTATGGACTATCTGCCAGTTTGATGGCTACTCTGATATAGCTAATGGAATAGTTGTATTCCATTAGCTATACAGATTAATTCACGACGATCTATGGTAAAATCATGGGATGAGAGCCAATTATCATTTTTATCAAGGAAATTTTTGACAATTTTTTTTTAATTTTTTGCTTATAACTTTTTAAATTTTAAGTTTATGATAAAAAGTCATATTAAAATAATTGTAGGCAAAGCGATTTTCTACAAAATATGTCTTTACAAATTTTCTGTACAATGGATAGTTTTGGAGATATAGTAAAAAACGTGTTTTAACTCTTTTTCCAAGATGGCGGCTGGGGGACAAGGGCGCCAACCCCACAAACTTGGGTTTAAGGTTGTATTGACACACACATTACATATCCCATAAATAAAATTGCGTCCTCTAAAAAATGTTCAGCCAATGTAACATTTCAATGGACTAAAGTTACTATCTACAATTTAATGCTCTTTACTCTCTTAATTAGAAGTCTTAAAAATAATTTCCGGAGTTAGATAAATTACTTAGATATACATATAATTTTTAGAAAATTGTGTTGACGTACAACGCTCGTGCCGGCAAAATTTGACATTAGGGATGGGGCATAATAAATACTAATATTTAAATAGAAAATGCGTATATTATTTATATATCATTCTTTCATTTTCATGACAACGTCATTCGAATCAGTAGATTAATAAACAATGTAGAATGAAAACCTATCAAGAAGTTTATCTATATATATCAGGTCTCCCCGCAAATCTTCACGTAAGACCGACTGGTGCATTTGGGGCTGGTAGCATCTGATCTACGCGGCGTCGGCAAATTTCACCTTCTTCCGTTCGAACCTCATAATGTAGAGTTCCGTAGCGTTGTGTCACAGTCGCAAACTTCCATCGCTCGCATTCTTTCATTTTCATGACAACGTCATTCGAATCGCTAGATTAATAAACAATGTAGAGTGAAAACCTATCAAGAAGTTTATGTACACTACCGTCCAAAAGTTTGGAAACACCCTATTTTCATTAGATAAAAAAAATTACCGCAAATAAATCTTTAAATATACACGTTCTTGTTAAAGTTCATTTATTTTTACAATCGTGCTTATAACAATAATGAAGAAAACTACTTATTTCTTATCAGTTATTCCGTACTTTGACAAAAGACCGGCACACGTGTTTTATGACCACAAAAGTTGCTGCACTGCCAATTGTTAATTTCTTAGAATTGGTAGATACAAACATTGTTTTTGTTTTGAATAGAGATCAGTTTTTTAAAATAAGTATATAATTCCATTAAGTATCTAGTTTAGAGTTCAGTGTACTTTGTGAGGTTCATGTGATAGTAACATCAGTCGATAACTGCATAAAATGGCAAAAAGGAAGCAGATTTCTCTTGAAGAGCGAAGTGTTATTTGTACTTTGAACAAAGGAGGATATTCTATACGCCAAATCGCAAAAAAGGTTGGAGTTTCATGTAAAGGTGTACATTATACTCTTACACGAAAGCGAGCTACGGGAGAAAATCGAGACAGGAAGAGATCTGGACGTCCCAAATCCACAACAAAGCAGGAAGATCAGTTTATTAAAGTGTTATCGAAACGAGATCGACTTTTAACTGCGCCACAAATTGCTGCTACTTTAAATAAAACACGAGAAAAGCCAGTTTCAATCACAACTGTAAAGAGACGTTTACTGTCTGCTGGCTTAAGAGGATGCGTTGCAGCCAAAAAACCAAGACTAACTATTACCCATAAGAAAAATAGACTAGAGTGGGCTAAAGCACATAAAAACTGGACGGAAGAAGACTGGAAAAAAGTCCTTTGGACGGATGAGTCTAAGTTTAAAATTTTTGGATCTAATGGACGTGTTTTTGTGCGCCGATCAAAAGACGAACGGGCTTTAGAAGCGTGTACTGTGCAGTCCGTTAAGCATGGTGGTGGTAGTGTAATGGTTTGGGGGTGCTTTGATAACAATAAGCCCGGTCATTTGATTAAAATTGACGGAAAACTGAATAAAGAAGGCTATCTGAAAATACTGCAAGAAAATGCAATTTCTTCTGGAATGAATCTGATTGGCCGAAATTTCATTTTTCAGCAAGATAACGACCCAAAGAATTCATCAAAATTATGTCAGGAGTTCTTACAGCAAAAACAAAACGAAAAATTTTTGCAAGTTATGAAATGGCCATCACAATCGCCAGATCTCTCGCCTATAGAATTAGTATGGGATGAGCTTGATAGAAGAGTTAAAAGTCAGTGTCCATCGAGCTCAGCACAGTTGTGGCAACATTTACAAAATGAATGGAAGTCACTGGACCCCGGATACTTCGCAAAATTAATCAAAAGAATGAATAAAATTTGTGAAGAAATAATTAAAAACAAGGGTGGTCATTTTGATGAGGCCAAAATTTAATGAAAATTACATTATTTTTGCACTTAATTGTACTGAATATTTCTTACTTAATGTTAATCTAACGTTTGATTAAGATTTCATAGTAATAAATCATGACTTATGTGTTTTATTGTTGTTTTTATTTCAATTACCATGGTGTTTCCAAACTTTTGGACGGTAGTGTATATATTTATGGGCATATGCCAAGATTTACCAATATAGAAATAAACGTAAATTAAAATATTATCTTTTATACTACTTAACCTCAAAACAAATACAACAATTGTCAATTGAACATTTCGTTACTGACATTTGTGTGTATTTAATTTAATTCTTTGGAAATTAGGCAAATCTATTTGTTAAATGTCAGCAACTGAGTTGCTGATTCTTATCCCTAGCCTACATATTTCGAATCTTATGTTGTTAGTAAGCCTTACTCCATGGTCGAATTTATCCGACTTCAGATGACCACTTCGCACGTCATAAACGAGTGCAGACTTCTACAATTTCCCATCAGTGTTGTGCTTATGCGTTTAGTTTTAAGTTCGTGTATCGATTGATAGAAATATATATATATATATATATATAGAAATATATCACGACGACACGATTCTAAATAGATCGGCGATTAAAATATAGAATTTATGTCAGACAAAGAGTTTATAATATTGATGAAGAGGTTTTTTATTACATCGTTTTATTTTAATTTATTATGTGGTATGTTAGATATGTCCTTGTTTGGAAATTTATAACTTTTATGAAAGTGCGCACGCGGCCGCTCTGGATGATTCTGATAATAGTGCGCGCGGAACTAGTTGGCCGCGCTGGCGATGTACTTCGCGACGGCAACACGCATTGAAAGTTCCGGCTACTTAAAACAAAACGCACATGAGATTGCAATAGCGAGATGAGTCCGCCGATAAAAAGACAATCTGAGGAATTATATTTAAAGTGCATACGTTTTTAAAAAAACGGAAAATCGATGTCAATAGTTTAGAATATAAAACTGATGCGAATTTTAATAAATTAGTACCAGAAGCAACAGGGATATCAGAAAGAAGTGTAAGGAGAGTGATTACTGAAAGTAAAACTTCCTCGAAAAATACAGAGGAAGCAAAATTTTGCTCTCCGCGACGTCCAAAAGAAATAAAAAAGAAAATACAAGTTGATGATTTTAATTTAGGAGCGATAAAAAGAAAAATAAATCAGTTTTATACGGTAGAGGAACAAATTACAAGTCTACGAAAACCAAATGCTGTGTTAAAAGAGGATAATATTTTAGATCGCGGATTAACTTTTTAAAGAGAACTTGTCCACAAACTGGGATATGCATTTAAAAAATGTAAATCGAAGAGGTCCCCTTTTAATCGAGAGACTAAATATTGTTGAATGTCGAGTGAAATATTTGAGGGCCATAAAAAAATTCAGAGAAGACAAACTAAATATATTCTTTTTGGAAGAAACTTACGTCACAATGTCCAAAAATGTTGGCAATTTTCGTCGGAGCCTGGACTTTATAAAGCTATAGGCAAAGGGAGGCGTTTAATAATAGTTCACGCTGGTAGCCGGTACGGGTTAGTTGACGATGCTTTGCTTATTTTTAAATCAGATTAAAAAACGGGGGATTATCATGGAGACATGAACTCTAAAAATTTTTATAACTGGGTTGATCGAAAATTAGTACCTAAACTTCCACCTAACTCAGTCATAGTTATGGATAATGCTGCCTGTGCAAGTTGAGAAGAAACCGACTATGTCCAGTTTGAAAATTAATATGCAGAACTGATTGCAAAATCATAACGTGCCATTTTCTCCCACGATGATCAAAGTCGAACTCTTGAGGTTAATTAATACGACCCAATTGGAAAAAATATACACGATTGATGAACTTATGAAAGCTGCAGGTCATACTGTTCTAAGACTACCCCCATATCATGACCTCAACCCGATCGATTGTGTGGGCAAATATTAAAAATTGTCTGGCCAGAGATCATATTAATGCTTCATTGGACGAGAAAATCACAATACTATACCCTGTCTCAAACCATTTTAATAAAAATGTAAACAAAGACGCCATTTTTGCTATCATAGACTACTGAGTGATGTGGTAAAAGTAAAACCATTTATGATTCGATTAATTAATTGATTGCTTCGATTAGATAAATTGAACACTATTATGTTGGAGCTTCACGTTAGCGCAGTTTGTTTTTATTGTGAGTGTCGGATAATGGGCATTTGTTCAAAGGCTCGAGATATGGTGCTGTTCATCGTGATTATATAGAAATTAAATACTTAGATTAAACCGAGTAAAAATGACTTATATTTTTTAAAATTTCACATAAGAAATCAATCTTTGAAGAAAAAGGTATCTAGCTAGATTTTTAAATAAATAAATATATTTAGTATTAAAGTGAGACAAATTTAATATTGAATTCTTAGGTTTTGACGCGTATAACTCATTGAAATGAAACACGTATGGATAAATCAACGCGTTATTTATTTTTACACAAAGAAACAATTAGTCAACCCGCAACCACGGCGTTTTTTCTGGAGTAACGGCATTTTGCTACGATAACTGGACTTTGAGATCAACTCCGATTTATATTTTTTGTACAAGGTATGTAACTGTAATATTATCTTTTATGTACGTAAACTTTATCTCAATTGAAAGTGTAACGAGGCGCCATAGCTATATTGGCGACTCGTTGCTTTCATTGCGCTCTTCTCTGGCCATTTTTCATATTTTCTTTTCTCTTCGTTTCCTATTTTAAATTTACTGTCTGTCTCTGTTTCCTATTTTAAATTTACTGTCTGTCTCTGTTTATTTGTTTTGTTCGAAGTTTATTCTTACCAGAGTCAGCGCGTAGAGCGGTTGACTCACCGAAAATAAATTATTTAATTATATTTATAGTGCTGAGCAGTTATAATAAGCTCACAAGTATATAATAAGCTCATAAGCATAATTCACAAGTTTCCTGTATATATATTCTTTACTACCAGTTCCTGTTTCTAAGTCTATAAGTTTCTTTAAGGCACTATTGTAAGTAGCCCTACCTTTTATAATATGTTTTTAGTGATAAATGTGAAATTGTTTTGTATTCAGTGTAATTTACCTTTTTTTTTATATAATTGTTTCAGTTGTGCCTTAATTACTTAAATATAAAACAAGTGACCTAAACGAGCTTTTATTTCTCCGGCTGCACCCGTCACAAAAGTAATTCGACGGCCGCCACTTTAGGGTCCACTAGAGGTATTTTTACCCTTACAAAATGTAGAATATGTGTAAAAGAAAGAAAATTATAGCAAAACTAAAAAGCCAATTCCGCATATTCAAAAACATATTTAAATGAGAACAGATGTTTAAATGGTTTATCTTTATTTAAAGCATTGAACACGGATAACCCTGGTCCGTCATCCTCTTCTTCGTTTTTGTCTTCGCCTATGAAAAAACGACCGAGACATAGTCGCTTGACAGCAAATGAAAAGACCATAACACTGAATATTTACAAGTTTGTAGAAAAATCGATGACAACTTATCCATATAAGTCTGATACAATAAAAAAACTGCGGAGATAATGGGAACTTCTCAAAGCACCATATCCAAAATATATATTATAACAATAAGTATTTAATTACGATAAACATTTAACTACAATAGGTACATAAAACAGTAAAACACATAAAACATACTATTTATTTGCATGCATTGATATCGAATGGCAGCTTGTCGATATCGATATTGATAACTGATTTTAAGACTAAGCTGTTCTGATTGTTTTTAATTTTATGGAGTTAAATTTATCAAATCAATTTCAAAGGAAGGTCAGGTTAAGTTTACAGTGGTTTGATTCGATGGGCTGTTGTTTCAGTTTAACATATAATTATTGTAATTGTGAGGAAGGATCGCATTACTTACAATAATTTGTCACAGTCACACTAAAATATATATTTCCGAAGGTATACTAGGTGCATTCCAATGTTTTATGAAAGTGATTCTTTAGTTTAGACTTCAATGATGTCAACGAAATCCGCAGGTAGTTGATTAATCATCCGTACCGAATATACAAAAAATGGTCCCACTACTTATGATTATGACAAACGTTATTATTATTTTAAATGAAATACCGGTAATTATCAATTTAAAAAAACCGGTTAATTTTTAGGCCTACCTAGGATTTATAAAAAAATGTGAAAACTAAATTACTATTGCTTTAACTTTCACTAGAATAATTTTACTTAAGGTTACATAGTTAGCCAGCCCTAACTTACCCGAGACTATATATTTTGAAATATTTGAGATTTTTGTGATATTTTTAGCAGTAAAGCCAACAACTGATATTTCATCTCCAATAACATGACAAGAAGCTGAGAATTACGTCCCGACAGCTAGTTCGGCAACACTGACGAATCCGTTCTTCGGATCGCATTATTATCAGTTATCATCACTCATAGGTTTAATTATCACGTAATTATCTTTACCATACATCCATGAATAATTACCTATTCGATTCATAATCGATTTAATTGAAGTATTCATTGATTTGAGAGATACTCTTTTACGGTCAAACACTATGCGAACACAGATTAGACAATTTTTTTCATTGGATTAATAACCTCACTTTTCGTCTTAAGTTTTTCAAATAAATTTTTAATATGTTTAACAAACTATGAGCTTTGAAAGAAACTAGTGAGATACATGTTGAAACCTTCTTATTACTTATGAATGTGTTTTTATATCCATTTAGTGACCGAAAGTGTGAGTATTTTAAATGAAACTGGTTTGTTTACATTTTTATTAAATTGGTTTGAGACAGGGTATAACAAGGCTATTTTCCGAATTCTTTGCCGAACAATGGCAAAAATGCGATGACCACGTACAAAAAAACGAACAAGAATACTGGAGCCATGATTTGAGATTTGATAGAATAATGGACGAAATCACTATAAACTTACAAGATGATTCTGAATCAAGTTCAGAGAGTTCAGAATCGAGTGATTTACAGGATATGTCAGAGTCATTTCATATATATTAATTAAATAAATAAATAAATATTTCCTACATTCACACCAATTAACCTAGCCCAAAGTAAGCACTTTAAGGCATGTGTTATGGATACTAGGGTAACGGATAGACATACATATATCATACATTAATATTCATAGAAATATATACAAACATCCATGACTCAGGTACAAATGCTCGTATTCATCATACAAACATCTGCCCCTTCCAGCCCGCCTAGCATGCGCTACTCGAGCTATCTCGCGCACGATTGAAGAGAAGTTTGTCGACATCGACATAATATCTCGTTCTCCTTAACATATAGACAAACGGATGTTGCCTCTTGATATATGATTATTAACTACTTTATTATCTAACATAGCAACACCGATATTGTTCATTTAATTTGTGTTGTGTGTTTTACCCTTTTATTTACTTTTTAACCGACTTCAAAAAAAGGAGGAAGTTCTCAATTCGTCTGTATTTTTTTTATGTTTGTTACCTCAGAACTTTCGCCTGGGTGAACCGATTTGTATGTTTTTTTTTTTATTATTTGAAAGCTGGTGCTTCCCGGTTGGTCCCATAGCAATTTGGTCCAGTTCCGACAGTGGCATCCATGAAAAAACTGAATAAGTCTGAAATTTACATTAAGTATGTGCTCAACAAATGGACAATTAATAGCTTATTGAGCTATTTGAGCTATTGAGCAATCGATTTCGATGATTCTTTTTTATTTATTTATTGGAAAGAATGTAATTCAATGGCAGTTTGATAAGAGTTTGGTTAGGTTCTGATAATGGGATCCATGAAAAAGCGACGGAACTCTTCAAATCTTAGGAGCAAATTAACGATACTCGAAGGAATCTTTCAGCGGCTAAGGGTCGTCTGTTAATCACGTGAGGATCGAAAGGGGAGGAAAGGAAAAATCCAAATATTTGAAATTTTGAGTCCTACCATAACATCATGCTCAAGTAATTATCGTAGTCGAATACGATGATCAACGAAACTCCTTAATGAGCAGCATATGAGCAGCACGTTTATTAGGTCTACCCATATTTAGGCAAATTTGCTACCTACTTCAGAAACAAAAACTTTAACAAAAAAAACCGACTTCAAAACAAAAAAATGTGGATTACATCAATTTTGACGTTGTCTGACGACTTACATGATCTGTGGTTGATCGTTTCTCGCTAAGTCAACGGTGTTTATTTTTTTTTAAATCGCCGAATGTTTTTGTTGTTTATTCTTTTAATATAAGTTTATTCTTTTTACAATCTAAAATTTTAAAAAGAATAAACGAGTACATTTAGTCGGTGCAATATACTAAGCGACTAAGATTCGTAAAGAATGCAACGAGTTTTACAAGTAGATTGATAAATGTTACTACACAAAAAATATATACTATTATAACTATTTCTAATCCGATTTTAATATAAAATATTGTTACAGTTTTGATATTATTAGGTTGAAATTGATTTTGATAGGTAGATCGTCAATAAGTCGAGAAACTTATTAACGAAACTGGGTAGCCATTGGTACCGACGCTTGCCGTAGATGTTTAATTGCGATTGCGCTGGCCCGTCTTTCCTATATAAATTTATATTTTATTGCAATTTTGTACTGAAAGTGTATTAAACTTATAGAAATATACCTTTGCCAATATATTTAAATGTGCATAAATAAAATATAAAAGTATAAAACATAATTATGTTTACGTTTCGTTCGCCCTCAATATACTTTTAGTATAAATATTTTCCTATTATTATAAATATAGTTATATATATATATATATATATATATATATATATATATATATATATATATACTTATAATTATAGGAATATATTTATACTTAGAGAAATATACCTTTGCCAATATATTTAAATGTGCATAAATAAAATATATAAGTATAAAACATGTTTTCGTTATATATGTGTATATAACTATGTATATATATTTATAATTATAGGAATATATTACAATTATGTACTCAAAGTATGAAACATATATTTACGTTCGCTGTATATGTATATAACTATGTATATATATATATATGGTAGTATTTATGGTAGTATTTTTTGTTTGGTCCTAGCTTCATTATTTTGCGAGAAAAAGGCATTTTTACCTAATAATCCGACATTGTTTTCATAATTGGCACAGCATTGGCTGTTGAGAGGGGTGAGGCGCGCGGTAGCGGACTTACAAGTGGATAAATGGAACCCTATTACTGATTTCGCTCCGACTGTCCGACTGTCACCAACCTGTATCTCATGTCAATCCACTATTGAATAATCAATATGAATGAAACATATGTGAAGATCTGTCAAAATAATGTTGTGTATCTACCTACGTTCAACAGTCATAGGCATGTCGGATTACAGGGGGTGCCGGATTAAATAGTCCATAAATGTTTTTGTGAATTCAATGATTCTGATTTGAAATAACTATTATGTTTTAATAGTTGTTATTAAGTACTGTACATAGGACTTCAATGCCAATAGATGAAAAAGCCAAACTTTTTTAACTTAAAAAAACTTTTTAATTTGGAATAATATATTCAGTCTGAAATCATAACGCAAAAACGGTTCTAAGAGTCATTAGACAATCATTGTAAATATGAGACTAATTCGGATGGATAAATTGAGAAAATTCAAAAATAATTTTGGTGTAATATTAAATTCCCAAGTGAAAAACATAACATATTATAAAACAAATAAATACAAAAAGGTATATTGTCAAACAACCATATAAAAACACAAATCAATAAAAAAAAAGTCATTTTAGCTAATGTAACTCAAACAAACAAGATAATTAATAAAACATTATATAATTATATAACGGTTTGCTCATGTCAAGTTGCCAATCGACTATATTCAGCTGGATATTCAGTGGCCAGATATCCAACTTTCCGGTATCCATCAAATCATCTATCCATTTCATCTCTTATTATAATACAATAATTTCTCTATTAATATGTCATTATTATGTCAACAGGTCGATTTACTTATACTACTACTTAATTGTAATTAATGCTACCTGACCTTGATTTTCTGTTAAAAATGCAATATGTTTATATTATTGCTTAGCATGGTGAAAAACATCTAGTAAACTGCTCTAGAGGGTTTAAATTCAGCATAAATTCTAAACTCCCAAGCTCTATGCATACCCCAAGTATAACACCTATATAATATAAATGATCAATCTTATCTGTGCATAATAACTGTGACCATGATTAAAATGGTAATGTTATTATTGAACTTATATTTCATTTTCCTGAATTCTCTCTTTTGTATAGATATACCCAACTGACACAGAAAACTATAAAATTATTTGAATTTGTTGTTTATATTCTTATTATAATACCTACCATAAAAATGTTTATAGCCCCCAAAACAGATGTAAGAAAACCAAAATTAATAACACAAATTTAACCATTGTTCCGCTAGATAAAAGATAAGGAATCCTCAAAATGGCGGTAATCCCTGTTGCTTACCTCACCATTATATTATTTAACAACATACATAATAATAAAAAATATATATGGTTAAGAAAGTGACAACTATGAAGTACTTCAAGAACTGTATCTTAATTAAATAGCTGACTTTTTGGGGGGAGCGCAAAGCGTCACTTTAATGGTTTTGGTTTTTTTTGTTAACTTTTGTGTTGTGGTTGATATTAGTGTGTAATAATGGTGGGTTATTAACCACTGAGTGTTTCTGAATATGCTTGAGTGTTGGCAAGTCAAACAAAACAGGTTGGAAGGTCTTTTCACACTCTCTCAAGAAGGCCACGAGGAGGTATCAGTGAAACCCCACTTCTTTACTGAAACCTAGGAAATTACTCAAGAACAAAGAAGACACTGGCTAAATGCACAAATTGTGCAAGCCATAAATAAAGAAAATAAAATAATTAAATAGCTATTATTATTTTCATGCTTAAACGAAACTGCTTTTTAACCCATTTACGCCCAAATAAAACTTCGCAGTGAAAATGAAGACCTTTCTTTATTATTTGTAGAAACTTATACTCTAAAACCGTGCCGTGTAGTGCCGGCCTAGAATAGCACAACTCCCCTCTCATCCCGTGGGTGTCGTAAGAGTCGACTAAGGGAAACCTCACCTAAGGAGATGGGCAGCAGCATCTCTTTATGCGTACGGGTTATACTGCGATCGCCAACCCGCCTGCCAAGCGTGGCGATTATGGCAAAACCCCTTTATGTATAGGCACACCAAAAAACGGCCCCTAGTCCCCGGCAGCCAAACCATTCCTAGCTACGGTAGCGGCTACGGTAACGTTGCGGCAGGGGGTGCGAAGAATCCCCGGGTAGGTTGCGGCTACCAACACCGACGACTGGACCTGGCAACTTATAACACGCGCACATTGAGGACCGACGCGAAAATTACAGAGTTGGAAGAAGTTATCGGAAAGTTACACTGGGACGTCATCGGGTTGTCTGAAGTCCGAAGAGAGGGAGAGGACACGATAATTTTGGACTCCGGTAACTTGCTGTAACTTGCTTGCTTGCGACCAATTGTCCGTGGGTGGTGTCGGGTTTATCGTCCACTAGTCCCTCGTCAACAACGTGCTATCCATCGGTAGTGTTTCCAGCAGAGTGGCATACTTGGTACTCAGAATACCATCACGGTATTCGTTGACGGTCATCCAGGTATACGCTCCAACCTCGAAACACGACGATGACGAAGTGGAGGCTATGTATGAGGAGATTTCTAGGGCCATACATAGTCACAAATCCCACTACACGGTTGTGATGGGGGACTTCAATGCAAAGTTGGGGAAGCGCAGCGGTGACGAGTTGAGAGTGGGGCAATTTGGATTTGGGGAACGGAACGACAGAGGCCAGATGCTGGCGGACTTTATGGAGAGGGAGAACCTCTATATGATGAACTCCTTCTTCAGGAAGCCCGTAACTCGCAAATGGACCTGGATAAGTCCCGACGGCAAGGTCAAAAATGAGATCGATTTTATCATGTCAACGAGTAAGCAAATATTCAATGACGTCTCTGTGATCAACGCTGTTAAGACAGGGAGCGATCACCGACTGGTAAGAGGCACATTGAATATCAACGTGAAGCTTGAAAGATCGCGACTGATAAAATCTACGCTCCGACCAGTACCGACCCAGATTCAAAACTCCGAGCGCTTTCAGCTCGAGCTCCAGAACCGCTTCGAGTCCCTTGATAACAGCATAGATGTGGACGATCTGAACGACCTGGTGGTGGATGCTGTACGTACGGTGGGGTCAAAATACTTCAAAACCCACCGTCCCAAATTGAAGAAACTCTCCGCACATACACTCGAACTCATGGATAAGAGACATGTAATGAGGCTGCAAGACTCAGCGGATGCCCTACGTTATAGACAGCTTAATAGACAGATCTCGAAGTAGCTGACGAGCGACCTTCGCCAATTTAATACCGAGCGAATCAAAGAGGCCATAGAGCGGAACAAAGGCCCCAAAGTGTTCGCTAGAGATCTGTCTATTGGGCAAAGTCAACTGACGAGGCTGAAAACTGAGCACGGCAGTGTCATTTCATCGACTCCTGAAATCCTGAGAGAGATTGAGAGTTTCTATAGGCAGCTGTATTCCAGTATCACACCAGGCCAAAGCAGAGCTCGAGATCCTAGAGCCAAGCTTACCCGACACTATACCGAAGATATCCCGGACGTCAGCCTGTACGAGATTAGAATGGCCCTCAAACAGCTAAAGAACAACAAGGCGGCGGGAAATGACGGAATTACAACAGAGCTTCTGAGAGCGGGCGGCACGCCGGTACTTAAAGTCCTCCAGAAGCTCTTCAATTCTGTCATCGTCACTTTCGCTTCTGAGCCATGTCTACAAGCTGTTTTCGAGGGTCATCACGAATCGTCTTGCTCGCAGGTTTGACGACTTCCAACCTCCCGAACAAGCCGGTTTCCGAAAAGGCTTTAGCACCATAGACCACATTCATACGCTGCGGCAGGTTATACAGAAGACCGAAGAGTATAATCGGCCACTTTGCTTGGCGTTTGTGGACTATGAGAAGGCCTTTGATTCGATCGAGACTTGGGCGGTGCTGCAGTCTCTCCAGAGGTGCCAAGTGGACTACAGGTATATCGAAGTGTTAAGGTGCCTGTACCAAAACGCCACTATGTCGGTCCGAGTACAGAGCCAGAGCTCTAATCCTATCCAACTACAGCGAGGAGTGAGACAGGGAGACGTTATCTCTCCGAAACTGTTCACTGCTGCGTTGGAGGATATTTTTAAGCTTCTGGACTGGAATGGACTTGGCATCAACATCAACGGCGAGTACCTGACGCATCTTCGGTTTGCCGATGATGTGGTCCTAATGGCTGAGACCTTGGAAGACCTGAGCACCATGCTCGAAGATCTCAGTAACGCATCCCAACGAGTGGGTCTTAAGATGAACATGGACAAGACGAAAATTATGTCCAACGCCCATGTTACACCCGCTCCAGTGAATGTTGGGAACGTTACACTCGAAGTTGTTGACCACTATGTTTACCTAGGACATACAATACAGTTAGGTAAGTCCAACTTCGAGAAAGAGATCTCTCGTCGAATCCAACTCGGGTGGGCAGCGTTCGGGAAGCTGCGATACATTTTCACTACCAAAATACCTCAGTGCCTTAAGACGAAAGTCACCACCAGTGTGTGTGGCCAGTGATGACTTATGGCAGTGAAACGTGGTCGTTCACTATGGGTCTTGTAAGAAGGCTCAAGGTCGCCCAGCGGGCAATGGAGAGAGCTATGCTTGGTGTTTCCCTACGCGATCGAATCAGAACGGAGGAGATCCGTAGGAGAACAAAAACCGCCGACATAGCTCAAAGAATTGCGAAGCTGAAATGGCAATGGGCAGGACACATAGCAAGGAGAACCGATGGCCGTTGGGGCGGAAAGGTTCTCGAATGGCGACCGCGTGCCGGACGACGCTCAGTGGGTAGGCCCGCTAAGAGGTGGACCGAAGATCTGGTTAAGGTCGCGGGAAAACGCTGGATGCGGGCAGCACAGGACCGATCGTTGTGGAGATCCTTGGGGGAGGCTTATGTCCAGCAGTGGGCGTCGTACGGCTGATATTTATTTATTGATTTATTTATTTATTTATTTATGATGATATGATGATACTCTAAAACCAAAATGACAAAAAAACCTAAAAAATAATATTTTTTCATAGAAAAAAAACGGCGTCTTCTTTTGGGGCCACTGGGCTTATGCAGTATTCATAACTCTGAAAATTCTTTTTGACGCACAAGGCTTTCAGACACATTTTTGCATTGCCAACATGCTTTTTTTTATGATTCATAGTACAATGCAGTTCTTGGTCAAGTCTTTTTAGGATAGTACTCTAGGCCTCATGCTGCAAACTTGGTACCGAAGACCCTGTTGAGCACAAATTTTGACTGCTGATGTGTCTCAAACAGTGACGAGCAATGGAGCGACGAAACCGCAGCTGATTTATCTTGGTGTCATCGGTTAAAAAGTGAAAGCGCCCTGCGTTTTCTGCATCTCTTTTCTTTCTCCAAAAGAAAAAGGTGGTTTCCTAAGGGAGGACACTATTACAGTTTGACATCCCCCCCCCCGGGTAGATACTATTGTCTACCGAAAGTACGAATGAAATTTGGTTGATATGATCGAAACGATTGTCAAAACCAGAATGGTTTTTTTATATCCATCACTGCAACTTGAGGGCACTTCGTTCTACCTTCGCGGACGGTTCCTGTAGCACAAAAGTTAGCTTTCATAAATCTCGCAGCAATTCGAAACTGGTAAAGAAGTGATCAAACAATGCAACATGGTCTTTAGAACTTGCGCCTTGTTTGTCGAGTATTAGTTTTACAACTCTTGTACCAAAAAGTTCTGTAGAATTGGGCCCTGGAGATTTCCTGCAGTACAAAACATAGGCATAACTGCAAGAATTTCTACATAAATATGACTGCAAGTGATTGTACCTTGAAAATTTGGTCTGGTGTTGCGACAGCAATCAAATTGTCACAAAAATGAAGATGATTATTTATTTTCTCGAATCTATGTCTAGTCATAGCTCTTGACACAATATCCACATAACAATATTAACTTGATTCATGAATACTTTGACTCTACTTGGTATTTCTCGCAGTATAACAACGTTTTAAACATTATCCTCATCAATTTCCTCTTCGTTGGTAAGTCCACTTTGTTCAAAATTAACTCTTCTTCGATCATTATAGCATCAAGTGCTTCTTGAAGCCTCATATACTCATGACAACTTTGGAATTTACATTCAGCCATAGCTTTCTTCAAAAATTTGCTGTAAATAAAAATTCGAAGAATTGACCTCTCAAGATCCCACTGGCCCCAATTGGGGACTCAGCAGTTAAACTTGTCTTCATAGAAGTACAATATTGAACTATTCTATTACAATTTTACTTTATTTTATAGTATATAATATATTTGCATGTATAATGATTGAAAAGGTGCAAATTTAGAAGAAAAAGCTAAAAGTTACTTACTTTAGGTATTTATTGATTCTTGAAACAGCTCCATAAAATGCAGTTCAAAATTGCTATTTATTATTTCCTATCACTTTTTTTCTAATATCACTTTAAGAGATTCTTACCCTTAAAATATCTACTACTAAAAATTGTAAAATGTTACAAAAATGAGGGTACTTATTTAGGTGTCCACGTTTGGAAGTGAAAACCTTGAAGCGTGTCGCTATGACGCCATGGGGCCTCGCAATCTCGCTCATCAAAACTTAAATTCATCGTATACAGATACAATTCAAAGCAAAGTAAAATATAGCTAGATACGAACCTTAAACTACGAACGTCTCCATGAAACCATGGGGGAATCAGGGTGTGGTCTAATTTTGTAATATCGTCTTTGAGTAACTCGTTGATCGGCAGTATCGGCACCATCACATCCATTTCTAATACAATAAGTTGTTCAAATTATTTATAAATCAATTTGTAAATTATTTGTGAATAATTATATCATTAAAATTCCTTACTACCTTTTGTGTAACGCACCACTTTGACTTAGGACTTGACTAAGTTACTCTATGGACTTGACCAAGACTTGACCATGACTTAACTAACTGAGATGAGCAGTGTTACCAACTCTTAAAAATATTTAAACCTAAATTAAATTCAAAAACCTCTAAAATTGCCCTAATTACTTGGAAATCCCCCTAAAAATAAATTGTATTATATAATTTTGTTAATATATTATTTATAAAAATAAATTATATTTATTGCGTAAAATATTATTTCATTTTCTTTTGACGAATCAGATTTTATAAAGTCATACAGGTTAACTTTGAATCAGCCTAATATTTTATGAGATGGGTTGAATATTGTACAAGATCATTTCATCCACCATTTCGATTTAAAATTCTAAGTACTGTACTTTGATTTTAAGTACACTAGGTGTCACTAAGTCCGAGGTCGCCAGTGATGTGACTTATATTAAATAAAAGTATTTGAAATACAGATACAAGATACAAAATACGTATTTACATCTTGTATTTGAAATACTTTTCAATTTTTTTATTTTGTATCTTATATTCAGATACATTTTCCTGGTATCTTAGTATTTTGAAGATAAGATACTTTTACTAAAATGAACTTAACAGTTTTTCTTTCCGAACGCAACTGAACGCAGCGCGTCGTTTATTTATTCGATATTGGACTTTGCGGCGGGAGCGTGAAGCGTCACTTTTATTATTTTGGATTTCTTGATAAATTTTGTGTGGTGGTTGATATAAGTGTGTAATAATGGCGTGTTATTAACCAATGCGTGTTTCTGAATATGCATGAGTGTTGAAAAGTGAAACAAAACAAGAAGGCCACGAGGAGGTTTCAGTAAAACCCCACCTCTTTACTGAAACCTAGGAAGTTACTCAAGAACATAGAAGAAAGATTATCCTTACTTGACACTGGCTAAATGCACAAATTGTGCAAGCCATAAATAAAGAAAATAATAGATATTGTCGGGAACTAAATGACAGATGGCGACACTATCTTTCCACAAATGTCATCGGCTAAGATGTCCCACCGACCGTCATTCCTGTCCTCGGTCTTGGTATCTTGACTGGACGGGAGGATCCGATGGCCACTTAAGGGGGGTTCGGGTGTCCCCGCAGTCACCAGGTGAGTTCCCTTTTTTGGTCAGCTAGCCCAAGGAAACTTCCAATGGTCGACTAAGTAGCGTCTCGACTAAAAATCCTAAGCCCCCCTCCCCCCCCCCCAACATTCGCCAATGTGCAACCAGTACCCAAAAACGGTGCCGACCCATGCAATTACCGACCGATCACCATCGCTTCCATACTCTGTAAGGTTATGGAAAAAGTGCTGAACAGCAAGTTACTCTCATACCAAGAAGACAACGATCTCCTCAGTGACCGTGACAATATGGCTTTCGCCGAGGACGCTCAACTGGGGATTTCCTAGTTTATGTGACACATTTCTGGGGCGAGCCCTCGAGATGCACGGCGAAGCACTTGCCGTGTCACTTGTCATCATGAAGGCTTTTGACAGGGTCTGGCACGCAAGTCTGTTGCGCAAGCTTCCTTCGTACGGTATCCCCGCTGATTTTTGTAGTTGGATAGCCGATTTCATGACTGAACGATCGATCAGAGTAGTTGTCGATGGCTGCTCCTCTGACTCAGTGGCTATTAATGTCGGAGTTCCTCAGGGATCTGTTCTTTCTGCGACGCTTTTCCTGCTACACATTAATGACCTGTTAATGCCAGGAATTGTTGGGTATGCAGACGACAATACTGTAGTTCACAGATACCTGTCTAGCGCAAAACCCAGCGGTGACGACGTGATGTTCATGAGAGAGGCCATGGTTTAGCGAATAAACCAGAGGCTAAACTACGTTTCCCAGTGGGGCGACAGTAACCTCGTTAATTTCAATGCCTCTAAAACACAAGCGTGTCTTTTCACGGCAAAAAGGAATTCCTTCTACCTAACTCCTACTTTCTGAGGTACATCTGTACCTGTGACCTGACTGTAGCCTCAGTGTACCATCCCATGTTTAAACTGAAATGGGTACCAAAAGCGCCAAAGGAATATGTAAAAGAACTTGTCCTGTTTGGAACAAGAAAGATCAATCGATCTGAAAAACAAATCGGAGGTTTTAAACAGCATTGAAGGTGATATAAAAAAAAAAACAAAAGATGACTCTTATTATATGTTTCTAGAGGACTCCGATTCCTGTATTGCTAGTGGCGAAAACACAAGTAGCACCAGTGATTTTGAGACACTCCAGTACCTCAACAATAAAGATGCTTATCCTACAATTAAAAATAATATTTCTTAAATATAACATCTGTTTGCCCAGCTCTGCCCCTGTGGAGCGACTCTTCTCCTTTGGGGGCATGATAATGAGGCCTAATCGAAGGAAGATGAGCGACAATATGTATGAGGAATTAGTTTTACTCAAATGTCAACTAAAACATGAAAAGTCTCAATTTTAATACCTTCATATTTTGTCTTGTCACATTTTCCTGATTCTTGTTATCAACGCAATCTATTCGAAAATTGTTTTCTCGAACAAATAAACTTAAATTCAATTAAATGTTGTTTTCTTACAGAGTATTTTATCTTTAAAAAGTAGTTGAAAGATATGTATTTTGTATCTAGTATTTCAGATACCTTTTCAGAAAATTATTTGTATCTGGTATCTGAAATACTTTTTTTAAAAGTATCTTGCATCTAGTATTTCAGATACTTTGTATAGGGTATCTTATACATTACTGTTAATTATAATGATTTGTTGTATTACCTATACCTTTATTTTGGTGAATAACTACGAAACGTGACACTTTAGGATATCATATGATATAACATTTTTTGTTTGTATAAGTGTCCTCCATCTAAATGTATAACTTTCGTTAAGCACCGCGATTTTGAAAAAAAATTAAAAGGCGGCCGACGTTTAGGGCCACCCTCCATACAAAAATCTTCAAACCCCTTAAAGTTACATTTCTAAAATAAATATCTAAACCTGTACAAATAAACAAACAAAGCTAAATCTTTTCTACTATTGTTGTAATGAACTTGAAAAGATGAACAAAAAACTATTTAATATCTATTTAATAAATCTTGGACGTCTAAGCTTCCTTCCTCGAGTGGCTCGGGGAAACATCACTGGTGGGGTCCCGAGCTGGAGAAGTTGAGATCCGAGGTGAAGAAAAGGTTCAACAGACCAATTAACACTTGTGTTGTTAGTACAAAAGCGGAGTGCATGGACATTGTCTTGGCAGCATGAGCTATACTAGCACGGGAGGTATATGGTTAGAATATTACGATTCTCTCTGACAGCAAAACAGTTCTACAAGCTCTGCGAGGCACGGTACACGGTGACACGGTAGTGTCACGTCGACTCTCCTTTTCGAATGTCATCAGGTACTGAACACGGTAGGCGCACGAACTGGACCATTCCGTCCGATGCGACGACGAACGGAACAACGCTAGTGAATGCGAGTGGAGCGAAATGCGCGCACAGCGCTAAGTTACTTTAAGAGACGTGTGAGGAATACTTTTTTTTATTTTAATATGTAAATAACGAGTGTACATTATAATACAATCATTGTATTTAAGATTCATTTTTAATACTCCAGCTACATATTTTTAGAAAATAATATTAGCTTTCAGTCCTAAACTCTTTTACCTTATATCTATTTATTGCAAATTATAATTTTATCACGATGTTGATATGTAAACAAATTACTAGATTAATAGGTACTTCCATTTTGATGAAACATTTTTGCCACGACTAATTAAAATCGTGTAATATGGAGGTTTCTTAAGAGGGCCAAAACTAATGTAAAATGTTACAAAAGTAACATTCTGGCAACACTTAGTAGAAAACTTTAAGTTTTTGTTTGGTTTTCCCACAAAGGAAGGCAAAGGATACAAAGCCGATACAACCTAGTCTAGCTCTTATCGGCATAGGTATAGCGCTTTTGTGGTACGTAACGCTATCTTATTATGGATAAGCCTTAAATCCTACTTGTACGTATTTATATACTCGTATTTGTAGCTTGAAGAATTCGAATATTAAAGGGAATAAATAAAACCAACTAGTTAGGATGTCTAAGTATATAATGTTACGATATGTATCTAAAACCCTGTGGACCTGAACTCAACAAACGAGGGCGTTTTGTATTGTTTCTTGGGATGAAAATATTGTTCCCTGCAGTAAATTGTTTAAATTGCGTAAAAAAAGATAAGTCCGTTGAAGCCAAGCCCGGCGAGTGCGGAGGACTACGGATGGTTTCTAATGGCCCGGCTACATATGCGGGCGAATATTCGTGTCGCGTTGGCGCGCTAAAAACATCGTGTACGGGCATACGCGATGTTGTTGTCTACATTAGTGGGCGAATATTCGTGTCGCGGTGTCAAGGTGGCGATAAACTGTGTCACACGAAAGTGAAAACTAAAAAAATAATACTACAAATCTAAGTACTCATTTGCAGCGCTATCACAAGGAAATATTCGATAGCGATCAATGCTCAACTTCGAAGTCCTCTATAACTTTAGCATAAGGGCAAGTAAGTAGATTCTGATTCGTTAAATGTATTTTTTTGATAAAAATTGTTTATTAATGATTGTACCTTCCATTTTAACTTCCATTTTTAAAATATAAAGTGTTTTTTACTGTTCGAACTTATACTTTTATTTTATTTTAACCTGTTTAAAAAATGAATAAATATCGTATGTATCGATACAAACGATTATTTTGGACATTTCTAATCCCTTTGATGCGCGCTACTTTAACGACAGTGCCTCAAAGCGCGCCACTTTACCAACAGTGCAGCGAATACATCGTCTGCGCCCGAATACTTCGCTCTAGAACGATCCACCCGGCTACACTTATCGCGGTAACACGAATATTCGCCGTAGCCCGCTAATGTAGCCGCAGCATTAGAGCGGTCCTGTAAGATTAAGATAGTTTTTCGAGCAGAGTGTGGTCTTGCGTTACCATGGAGTAAAAATTGTGACGATTGATTGATGAATCGGGGCTCTTCCAAAGTTAAATTACATACTTACGTGAAAATTTGGTTAAATAAGGCCCAGAGGGACGATGGAAGGAACTAGGTTAATAAAATTAGAAGAAGCAAAAAATAAATTGTTGAACAGGAGTTAATTATTTTCGTTAGATTCCTCTGAAGTATATTTAAATAATTCGTTACTTGGGAATATACAATTTGATTAAAGTAAAATTAGGCAATTAGTGATAGCTCCGAAAATAAAGTTCTTGAGATAGTAGTCCATCAACTGCAAAAATAGAAAAGACAAAATTTCATATTAAAACGGTTATAGCCTTGTTATCGAATATGACGGCATGAACAATTAATAGATGTTGGTATTTTATTTTATTTTTGGTATTCACAATGCTCGGAGCGGTGTTAATTTTTTTTTACATGCGTATTTTATATCTTATATTTAATAGATGGTATCAATATGTATAGTTCAAAATTAGTGATGATTCGCCAAAACCAGTAATCGGGTTCGTAATAAAAACTAGCGCATAGTTAAGATTTAGTATCGGATATGCGCAATTTTTACTTCCTAAGAAGTATTCAGAAGCCCTTCAACTGTTTCGAACCAGACCGGGACGCAGGTCCGTAAAAGCGTTTGGATCCGAGACTGAAGATCTTTTTGTTAATGCCTAATCGTACTTTACACTTGCACCATAACTTAACGTTACCGTCAACTTTACCATAATGTTTCACATTTTTGTGTTTAAAGTAGTTACATAAATATTTTTTTTACATATAAATCTAATAAGTATTTGTTCGATATTAGTCAGTTTATCCAAAATTATTAAAGGACTTGTGTTAGTATAAAAAAAAAGTTAGGTACAGGAAAAGATGGCTCATTTTTGGCAACTTTACCTTTTCTTTATAAAAACAACTACAAAATGGATGAGAGGTAAAATTACGTTGATTCTTATTACGGAATATGAGCAGTAACAATGGAAAGCTGGTGTTGCCAACATCAAAGTATTTTATTTGTGTACCATATTAGTATGTAGTAAAGAAAGGTGCCCGGAGATATTTCAAAATTTCAATATATTGTGTAGTCCTAGTCAGGGCTGGCACCAATAAATAATAAAACAATAATTTTATTACAGGCACCTAGGTAACATTTTTTATTATAAAAAACTAAAATTATAATACCAAACCACCATTTTTAAATCCAATTGAGAAAGTGGGCAGCATACTTTCATACTTTTCCAATTTCGTTTCTTCCTCTATAGATAAAGGAAAATGAGGCACAGGTTTTCTTGTAAGTACAGAAAACTGTTTTTCATCTTCACATAAAGTGATAATTTTACTTTTAACTATATGTACGGCCAATCGCAGCATTTCTAGCGAATATTTTTTACATAGCCTTGATCTCAATCACCTCTTGTATCTTTTTCTGATCTGACAATTTGGTGTCATGGGCTCTAAAACAATTTATTAATTTCATCACTCAAAGGAAGTAGGCATAACCAGTCACAGGAAGACAAAAGATAAGATTTTATAATTAAAACGCGATTAGCTATCATTTTTACTGCCCCAAGGTTTTTGCGTCACAGTAAGCAAATGTGTGAGTACTGAAAGAGTAAAGTTAGACTACGGCGTGCCGATTAAGCGTCAAAGTTAGGTACAGTACACAATACATCAAGTAGATACCTACCTTATTGTCTTTTGAGTTAAGTTTAAAATGTAAAATACATTTATGGTATCGGCTGTATAACACATTTGTAATCTGGTTTTAAAAAAATCGTATGTAAGGAAAATCTAATTATATTTGTTACCTGTTAAAAAGAAAAAATGAAAATTTTCCTTTTAATACTGAGTAATGATTTTTAATTTAGTGTATTAAAATACATTTAGCACAGCCCTACCAGTAGGTAAAGTTGTCATTAATACAGGTGAGGCAACTTTACCAACCCTCAAACAACATTACCTTTGCTCAAAATTCATGAAATAATCGACAGAACGAATTGTTTTTACAAATCAAAGTATACTATAGCTATGTCCTATTCACTGTAAGTCCAAAAACACTCACCTTTGAGTCGATTTGTCTGCAAAATACTAAATTATTTTGGAGACCAGCATGAAACGTTTTGCCATACCCATACGTAACGAAATATAAAAATATTTCGACACATAACGGTGTCGTAAACGAACAAAACTTTTTGTGTTGCCACAATTCCAATCGGATTTCCCCTTCAAGTCAAATTTTACACTAAAAAATACATATTAAAAATTATTTAACGATATTTATAAATGTCAATTATACACTTGTGAAATATATGATGAATATAAATGAATAAATGAAATGAAAATGAAATATATTTTTGTATTATAAATAATTCTTAAGTTTCGCCACAACCAGGCATACGCTTGTAGGTGTGCATAATAAGTACATATTGCAGTCTCTGTGTTTGTGCTGGTTTAATTAAAAATAAGGGGCAATTATGCTAAAGATATGATTAAAATCTCGTGTTATAATATAAGAGTATTTTCTTATTATAATGAAACCAAATAGTAAAAGGTATAAAGTGTTATACAAGTCGACAATTTACAATAAATTTCGACGAAAAGAACGCCTCGCTAAGCGCTTATCTGTCTGTGTTTAGTGATACAATTCCTTGTCAGACGACAATTCTTTGAATGATTAATGAATAATGAGAAATTCTCTTTATGATTTTAGGTTAGGGTGTGGGGTATTACAGGAACCTTGAGAACTTCTTGAGAGAGTGTGAATAGCCACATTCCACTGTTGTGTTTCACTTGCAAATACTCGTGAATATTCACAAATACTTAGTAGTTAATAATCCACAATTACATACCGTCCTCCAAAACTCAAATTTAACAAGAAAACCAGAACCAACCAAAGTAATGTTTCCGCTTCCACCAAAAATTCTTCTATTCCCAACAATCATTTTCAGTGTGTCCATAATAAAATCGTGTTTTCATATATAGCTAGAGAAATATTAACGAATGAAGACACTTCGATTACTGAACATCGTTCTCAACTTCAACCCGCATCTCTTGATCAGACGAGCGAGGTACAGGTCCGTCTACCTTGCGTTAGTCACAGTCGCTGCTATGTGTGCCTCAGGAAAGGCCACAGGAGTTTTCTTATTGCCCGGAAGTTTCGGTTTCAATCGTAACGGCGACTTATCTGAAATAACACAGTTAATATTATTTATTTTGTTCATACAGATGCAATAGCAGTGGTCATGATTTTTTTGGGTTTTTTATTTATACATTCAAAAATGTATGAATGCTTTTACTATAGTTGCAATAAAAAAAATTAAAGGCTTTGTCCCGAGTGACTGACTGATACCAATACACAAGCCTGAATGCTGAACCTAAAGACTTGACATTTGAACGGTTGGTATATAAAGGGATGAAAATGCTTGCTAAGAAAGGCTTTTGGAAAACTCTACCACCTATGAGAGTGAAATACAAGATAATTTATATGGAAATCAAATAATGTTATTTTAAAAGAAAGAAGCAGGGGTCCCGGAAATACTACCCTTAAGCGGGTGAAATAGTGGAATAAAATATATTTTTTAAATTAAAGTTTTTTGTATTATAGTCTGTTTCGGTTATAAGAATTTTTTTTTAATTTCCTTTAAAAGAAAATTCTACTAGAGGTGTTAAAAAAAGGCTTAAAAGATTTATGAAAAATTGTATTTTCTTAAAGTGAGAAACATAAGATCCCATTTGTATTAGGATGGTAAGTAAATAATACTGTCTTGGTGACCTAGTTAGTGGACTCCTACAGTTCACCTTAAGGTCATTGTTTCGAATTCCTATTCAGGCAGTGTTATTGGCTAGTTAGTACATTGCTTGCTTTTAATT
Source organism: Calamotropha paludella (assembly GCA_927399485.1). NCBI lineage: Eukaryota > Metazoa > Arthropoda > Insecta > Lepidoptera > Crambidae > Calamotropha > Calamotropha paludella. The sequence goes on along the minus strand of OV656803.1, from coordinate 20,713,859 downwards.
TTTTCATGGATATGTTTGAGTTAGTGAAACTATTCCTATACATAAAGTATGTAATGGTGTATTGTGGTTGTTGCCGTGTGATGTCCTTGAGACACGTACACAGTACGTCACACAGTACGTCTTTCGGCTGAGATATGGATATTCAAAAAGTGAATTATCGCGTTTATTCGTACACTGAAAGAAACCACTGAACACGCATCGCGCACCCAATGTGGCTCGTTAACTAAAAAAACACATTGGCACTCTTACCGGGTGCGGCGTTCAGGTCGCGGCGTAAGAGCGCACGCAGCGTGGAAGGGGGCAGACGCAGGAAACGCGCACGTGCACGCACTGACAACGCTGGCGACGCACGAACTGATGCGCGCACCTCCTCCAACCGACTCAACCTGACCACAATCAGCTCAAGTTGAAAAAAATAATAAATGGTTTTTCTGACTTATTCTGTTAGGTACTTAAGCGCTTGTGTCTGCGAAAGCCACTCTTCCTTGGCATAGTTATCATTACAAGATTCTTATATTACTGAAATGTACAGTATACTAATACTACATCTACTATTTATTTTTGCAATAATTTGTAGGAAAAACGGATTCTTTTTAACAGCATTGTACACACATTATATTTAATGGAATTATTCTGATTTTAAATCAATTGTATACACTTAAGGAAGATACATTCTAAAATGTATGTGGAAATTTTTTTCAAAATGTGTAACATTATAGTACATTACGATATTAGTGCGTTATGATGGTTATAACATGCGAGGCGTAATTGAGCCGAGCATGTTATAACCACACGTATATCGTACGACGTTTTTTAACACATTTGCGAGGAAACAGAAAAAACAACATTTTATATTTTTTTCATTTTTAATTATTGAAACAGTTAGTGAAATTACACTTATTAAAATGATACGTAGTTGTATAGTTGGTTTTTTAATTATGTTATTATTATTAAATAAACTCAATCTGTGAATGTATACTGTTGCTTTCCCGTGATTTTAACGAGCGGGGATTAGTTCGAAATTTAAATAGCAACAGCGCGCGAAATGGCAAATAATACTGTTATGGAATTTGTATGGACTATAACTCAACTATTTGATTTGGTAACACACGCGTTTTTTATGACCCACTTTACATATTTAAAACCGGTGGAATTACATCAGCTTTACGAGCAAAGGTGTTATAAAATAGATTAAATCTACTTTTCTGTTAATTTAAATATTAATAAATTTAACTTATTTGAATTTTATCCAATATGTTTTCTATTAACCTTTTACACTTGTGTATCTCACTTAAGTGTATATAATAAAAAAAAAATCATATTTTTTTAGTATTTACTCAAATGTTTGTATGAAACAAGATGCAGCATTAACTCTCATAGTTCATTGACAAATATGTCAATATTTGTTTCTCAGATTGTTGTTAATACCATCATTTGCGCAATTAAGCGCAATGAATAAATAATTATTGTATACTAATAATAGCAAAGTAAATGTCCACAAAATGTGAATAAAACACTTTTTTAGAGATATTGCATATAATTTATTTTTTGGTTGACAATCATTATCTTAGTCATTCTACAATATCCATAAAAAAGTGTTTTATTCAAATGTGTAATGTGCGCGGATGTGTAAGAACTAAATATGTTCACAAAAAATTTATTTTTGGGCATTCCAAGATCACAAAAGTATGTAGAAAGTTCTTATTGTTTACATAATAAGCTACTATGTGCAATGAATAGATTATTTAATTGGCTCAGAGAAATAATTTGTAGCATTAAGGAATTTTCAATTAAATCAATAACATGATTATAATCTGCATGCCACAGACATAGGCTTAACATGTGCATATTTGATTTATCAAATTGCACTTAAACTTACCTTGTTTTAAAGCAAATAAATTATAGCATTCTAATGAAAATAAATCTTAAATATAACTTTTCATAAGATGGAAGAATAAATTTAATTTATTAAAAATTTTAATGTTTTTCTACCTTATTTGAAATAATATTTTATTGGTACTTCTTTGTAGAACTGACTGTATCAAACTGGAGAACAAGTCTGATAGAATACACAGAACTGTTAATGTGTATGAATGCATTTACTAATTTCGAACAACCAGTTGTCCTTAAGGAGTGGAACAGTGCAGAATTTAATGATAACAGACGAAAGAAGGAATATTTAAAGATTATTATATTTCAATAGTGGACTGGCATGAGATACAGGCTGGTGTCAATCGGACAGCGAAATCTTAGTAATAGGGTTCCATTTTTCCACTTGTCAGTCCGTTACCGCGCCTTACCCCTCTCAACAGTCCCAGTACAGTACGAATTATGAAAACGATGTCGGATTCTTAGATAAAAATGCCTATTTCTCGCTTAATAATTAAGCCAGGACCAATCAAAAAATACTACCATAAATCTGATTAATACAGAATCCACCACAGAATATTAAGATCTGTGTATCTTTAGGACGGTTCCGTCCAATATCAACTCCAGACGCTGGAGTCAAAGGCGAAGAAACTCATCGGCAATAACGAACTTTTTAATAATAAGCTGAAGGGCCTTGAACATTGACGGAAGTTAGCTAGCCTATCCGTTTTTTATAGGATACATTTCCGAGGGTGTGCAGCAGAATTGCACAGCCTTGTTCCGCCGTCCCCATTTTTTCATCGGACAACCAGACTTACGAATTGGCTTTATTTGTTTGATATACCAAAGAGTCGCACTAAGATTTTTGGTTCCAATTTTGTAATACGTACCGCTAAAGAGCGGAACTCTTTGCCTGATAAATACAATTTAGGATCTTCAAGTCACTAGTGAATAGGTTTCTTCTAGGCAAGCGCGTTACATCCTAGATCGCATCGTCACTTACCATCAGGCGTGATGGCGGTCAAGCGCTTTCCTATTCACGATAAATAAAAACTCAAAAATAAATCGTAATTTAAAGCCACACGGTAATTTGAATATGGTAGCAATTGCTACCAGGACTGATGAGGGATGTTGACTGGCAATTACTACCGTGGCTTGACAAGTAGTTATACCCTTTGGGTATGGAACCCTAAAAAAGTACTCGATGCGTACAAAATATCGCTGTTTACACCTGATACATCGAAAGACATCGATGTACAGTTCTGATTTATCGAATCGAGAAAAACATCGATGTTTTTCCAAAACGGACACCCCTAGAACGGGGGAAGGGAGCAGCGGGGGAGGGGCGCAGCGGGGAAGGGCGCGGCGGCGGGGGTTTTATGTTTGCACGCGCCAGGATTGGGTCATTGCGCACCGATACATACCTATGTGTAAGTTACGTATTCAATAAGATAGTAAAGTCGTAGTAAATATTTGAGATAGACCATTTTTTAAGTTTTTTAAGGATAAATTAGTTCATGTTTTTTTTTGCGCTTAAACCTAGGTCTATAGTATCAGTAGTCGATACTGATAACGCAGTTTAATTTTTTTTGGTAATTATATTTTAATCGTGTAGAGCCATTGAAAACTGACCGCTTGACAGGCCTCCCGGGGCGTGGGGCGTCATGCACGCTGCCTGTAGCAAAAAGTTTACGCTCCCATGACAGAAGAGTGTTCTTTGCAGGTGGATCACGTCCAAACCGCTGCTGAAATTCTTGTTTAATCTACAGACAAAACACCATGATTTTTGTTTTTATTAGATTATTCAAATGCATGTGTGTATAGAGAAAAACTAACTAACCTGACTCATACCAACATTAGTCCTCTTTCTTTCATGAACCCAGACCGCTGCAACCAATCTTTCTTCTATACTGAAGTTGGATGTGTCTACAACGGATTTCTTACATGGTTTCAAGGGTTTGTCAGTTTTGTGATCTCGGAGCTCCGTAGGAGCATCGTGGCTGACCTCTAGGGGTACGAAAGTATGTGGGTTTGTGTTGTATTCATTTTGTCCAACAGTGTTTGTGCCTTCAGAATTCCCTTTGCCTAATGCAATCACTGAAGAGTGTTGATAAATATCGTTGTTATAAATCGGCTGATTTGTATAATGGTACATGCCTTCTAAATCACTAAGTAATTCCACAAGTTGTCAAAACAATAATAACACAAGATAGAGCTGCACGATATCGGCATAGTATAGCAAAGTCGTGTGTTCATACTTGCTTTATAAAAAGCTCTGAATATAAAATACACAAAAGTAACATATCCTTGTCATGAAATCATTATAATTCAAAAGCCTCCAGCACCCATTTGTACCGTTTTACTTTAAACACATAGCACGTACGTCTTTTTTTCGCTCACTGCGTCTTATAAAAATGAGCACTGTGGTGAGCACGACCTGTCACTGTCAGGTAGGGATGGCGATCTGAGATCGATTAATCGAAGGATCGATTTTTCAGGTCGAAAAGATCGATTTTTTAAATCGATATGCAGTACTGAATCGATCCGGTGAATCGATATTTCACCCTTGAAAATCGGCATTCGATTTTTTTATTTTGGTAAAAACCATAAAATTATTTACAATTAGTTGAATGTACCAGTAATATTGCGGTTTTGCCGGTTAAAGGGTTAATTACTTAAAAACTCGTTGGATGGCTTTGTGGCTTACATTCACTCAATAGCCATGTTGTATAAAAGTATCGAGGGATCATCTGTTCCTTGTGAGCGCCTTTTTTTAATTGCCGGCAACATTGGAAGTGTTGAGCGGAACCGCTTGGATCCGAAAAGACTGGCCAAACTGTTATTTTTAAAAAGTTTAGATTTAAAGCATTGGGAATTTAAACTTTTTCATGAAATAAATACATCTTGAAAATAAATATCTTCTTTCATACCTGATATAAATAATTGTATTTATCGAATTCCCTGAACTAAAAAAAAACTAAATTTACTGGTAAGAGATAATTTATTTTGGTATGTTTCTTGTTATTCATAAAATCGATTTATATTTAAATTATGAATGTCACCTTGGGAAAAAATCGATATTTTGGAAATCGATCTTTTTGGCCTTGATTTTTTTTGTGAATCGATTCATCAGCTTACGATTCAGATCGATTTAAAAATCGATCTTTTTCGGAAAGAATCGCCATCCCTACTGTCAGGGTATGGGTATATGATCATAGAATACATTGTATATGATTATGGTGGTAGGTATTTCAGAACAATAACCACATGAGTAAAGAATGAACAGAGACAAAGCTACATACGAATGCGCTGTGATAGGTACATCACTACAAGTGCAACGCGTGTCTGTGCGTGACCACTGGCCGCTTGTCACGTATAAGCCGAAACCGCTTCAAACTAGATCAGCCAGTGGACAATCTCAGGGCGTGCAGGCGTGACGCGACGCTCGAACGTTATGCGTGTTTTGTTTTTGTTTTCGAGTTTCTCACATAATACGTAGTAATATTTTAGTTTTAGTATTTAAAAAGTGTTGTGAATATGGTTGTACATTGTACTGTGTGCATGAATAATAATAGAAAGGCTAAAAATATTTCTTATTTTAACTATCCCAAGGAGTCTACTAGGTAAGTTTGTACTTGAAACTTAATTTATATTTATAATGTGTTATGTAGATTGAAAGGTATACAATAGGGTGGTGAAACATATACAAAAAAAATTTTTTTGCTCTTTTTAAATCTCCTGTATGATTAATTGGTGACATTATAATTATTTATTTATTGGGTACCAACTTTGTGATTTTAACAGAGCAAGATGTTTGACTTTAAGTAAAAGTAATCACCAATTATTATTTCATTTGCGATTTTATAACTTAAACTCTTCAATCATCAACCCATTTTATTTATTATTTCTTTAAATGACTTGTCAGAAATAAATAGATTAATTTTAATATAAATAATAAATATGTTATTCAGGTATAAATAAATGACATAAACTATTAAATACAAAATTAAATTAGGCATTATAAAATAGGTATTAAGTTAGCTAGTTATATTGTATTATAATTGATTGATACATTTCATATACGTGGCTAATAGTTAGTTAATCGCAGCAGTATTTACTGCGCTAACGCAGGCGCAATCAAGAATCGTATCTATCAAAAGAATAATCAATCGATAAGTAGATTCTTTCTTTGTAACAATCGAAAGTTTATCGACTACTATGCTTTTTAATCTCAGAGTAAACAGGACTGGAGTAGCCTTTGCTTAACATTACCCCTCTGCCAAATGCACAAGCATCGGATGCCTGTGCGTTATATAAAACTAGTTGAGCCGCCATTTTAAAACCACAATAATCAGAACGTCTTACCGTGCAGAGCTCCCACGAAAATGCCTGCCTGTGCTGTTTTCTACTGTAAAAAAAAATCGAAAATATCTAGTATGCAAAAAGATGGCGTTTCCTTTCATTTGTAAGTATAATTTTTAGGATTTGATTATTATTTAATTCATAATTTCATGTTTTAGCAGACTACAATTTCAAATTTCGCGCTCAAAGTTCGTTTGATGACGTCACGGCCGCACTCCCCACGAGACTACCTAGGGTTGACCATTATCGCATTTCAATTAATTAAGACAAAAATTAGAAAACGTTTGTTGGTAATAAATAACTAATTTTGTATTAATTAATAACCAATTTTAATTTCGTCTTAACAATGTACGTTGCGTGTTTTTTTTTAGTTTAGTATTAAGTACATACCTACACTTTTGCGGCTGCTTAAAGCCTATTCTTTGCCACACAACATGGAAATACAAAATAATAAATAAAATAATAAATTAAAATAATAATCAAACTATTTTTATTCATGCTAGGCGGCGCTCATAAACATTAAGAGTACTAATGCTGTATATACTTACAGTGTCCCTGACTTCATAAAAAAGCACGGTTAAAAGGGTACCATCGCCTAACCAGCACACCCGATCATTTCCGAGAAACCAAAATTTATTTTCGAGCCACAGGACAAATTATTTTGTAATCAGCAACCCTTATTAATTTGTACAATATTTATTTGCACAATAGTGATGTCAACTTCATCGATATTGTGATTTTACGAGTGAGTAATGAATGAATGTATGAATGCAAGTAACATACTTAAATTGAAAATATGTATTTTTAGTTTAAATCTATATGTCGCAGGGAAATTGTATAATTCCGCAGTTTACATTCGGCGTCATCAGTTTAAAAAACACATACCCTAATCTTAGTTCTTTTTCTTAACGATAATAATACACAGCTTAGATAAATTACAGTTTGTTTCGGCTATTATTACCAGGTATTAATGATGATTTCAAATAAGAATAAGGTATGTGATTTTAAACTGATGACGCCGTATGTAAAGTGCGGAATTATACTATTTACCTGCGATATTATACATACGAGAATAAAACTGTAAAGATATAGAATAAAACAGGTCAAGTCCACCTTAAACCAAATGGCTAGTAATGAGAGTAGAGGAAGCGAAATCACTAATTTTTTAACATTTTGTCTTTCTGTGTGTATGTTTGAGCACGCATCACGCAAAAACTACGCGACGGATTTTGATGACATTTTAATATGGTAATAGCTAAATGTCATCGTCAACATTTAAGTTAAGTTTTTTTATTAATATTGTAGCATTTATAGCTCCTTTTAAAAACCGGCTTGTCCAACTGCAATACTTCAAGATACTAGGAGTAAGGTATGTGATCCCAAAAGTCCTTTGTACATAAATGAAAGCTATTGGAAGATAGTATTGCAGTATTAAAATTAGAAATGATCGGTATGTGTAGTTCAGGCAAATATACTCTGCCCCTAGGCGGTATACTAATTGTTGGTTTTTATACTTTAAGCTTTGACATGCCCGGAAACATCTAATTTTTCATATTCGGTTTCCCTTAAGAAAACAGCATACGAAAAAAATGGATTCATGCTTATAATAGGTAATAGGGCATCTTGGGCATCTTCAAGAACAAATACTATATGTTCCATACATTTTGAGCCGTCTCAGTTTCAAAAATTATCTAACAATAGAAGAAGATTAGCTGCCCATGCTGTGCCAACGTTATTCTTGAATGATCCTCTTAGTTTATTATATAACTACTTATGTTTCAAATAGATATTAACATGTTATATTATAACAGTTTTAGTTTATTACATTTAAATGTATTAATTTTAGGTTAAAGAATAAGTTGAAAAGGAAATACCTGCAAAAGGTGATGTAAGCAAATCGCAAAAAAATACAAATAATCAATCGGTCAAAGTAAAAATCTGAGAAAACCAACTGTATTGACTTTCGCTTTGTTAAAAATAATGTTTCAGTGTTCCTCCTTTCCATTATGGTTATACGCGAAAGGGTCCACAGTGAATTCTATATATATAATAACACCTATTGTAAATATCTTTTAAATGCGATAAACTATTAAGTTTCAATTTGTATTTTATGGATATAGCCTTCGAAACTGACTGCTGTAGCGTGTAATATCATCATTAATTTAATTTATTTATTTATTTATTCACTAATTTGCAAGCAAACACGGTACAAAGGTTGTTTACAATTATGCAATTTTCACGTGTTGCACCAGATACTGGCACGCAAATGTTAAAATTTAAAGGAAGCTATATAATGTCAAATAATTCGGCATGCAGTTAAAACTGGTAATATAATGATGAATAATCAGTGTCATAATTAAATTCCAATAAAAATATCACAACAATTACAAAATTACCACAATTAAATACTAATCATAATTTTTAAAATGTCACAACTAAATAAAATTAATAATAGTAAGTGATAACAAAAATACTAGGAGCACAATAAAAAATCATTTTTTTCTCATATTTAGAAATTCATTGATATTATATATACACAAATCACACAATAAGTCGAACAATCTATTTTTAATTTAAAATACATAATGTAGGAATACTAACGCAAAGTTAATACATTCATTCATTGAACGAAACTGATTTATCGATATCGATATTCTCGTGCTATGTCATGTCACTTCTCACACAATGACATTCGTGTGTTTGAATAGAACGTTAACACACTATTTTAAGCACGTGTGCGTGTATTTTAAATATGTTTGTCGTATTATGCATGTGTGCGTTTGTAAACACGCAAAGTTTTTGTTCCTGTGTGCTGGCATTGAATGTAGTCCGCAAAAAATGGCAGAAAAATATGTACGAGAAATTGACTAATGGCTACTCCAGTCCTGTTTACTCTGAGTTTTACAATCGCCAACGGAATGTAATCTGTGCTGTGACAGATAAATGTGTATATATAATAATCTGTGGTACTAATATATAGGTGGTAGTGGTAGAGTTCAGTTGTTATGTTTTTTATTTCGTAGATTTAAGAAAAATTAAAAATTTACAAAACCTTAGTTTAAATTGATTTCGATTGATTCCTCTAAAGGTAAGACGTGGTTACTAATAACATTTCAATACAATTCATTGGTACCACGCCCTGTTCCGCCGTTCGCGAAATGAAGGCGCGGTTAGTAATGGCTTGTATTGACTTTATTTTTTCTTGTTCGACAGGTGAAGTTAGTTGAGAATGTCGGCTTCTGAAACTCAAACTTACTTTACAGGGAATGATACATTCAAAGCCATAAGTCCTTTCGTGTCGCGAGTTGGAGATTTTACACCATTCTATATAGTGATTGCGATTTGTTCCGTTATTCTGGGATTCCTGTTGATTTTGAATATTGTGTGCTGTTGCTCGAAGTATTCAGACTACTGGCTCGATAGGCACACTGGTGAGTTTTTACGTTATTAATACTCAATACTTTGTTAGGCAAAGATAGTAAATGAAGCAATTAGAAAAGAAATAATCCAACAGCCAATACATTGCATCTTCCCGTAAAATCATACAGAAACAAATTGGATAACAGTTTAAATCTGATGAGAGATCTGAGAGAGTCTGAGAGAGATGTGCCAATTATGATTTTGGCCAACTAGCCAATTAGTCGGTTGTAAATTGACCGACTAATCGGCCGACTAGTTGGCAAAGCTGATTACGGTTTCGGGGGTTTCTGTGAAATGAATTGATGAAAAATTATAAATTCTTGCGGTGGGCAGGGAAAAAAGGCAAATACTATAAGTATGAACCACTAAATTAAATAACAACATCCAACCCTGATACCTCAGTTAGGTTCTGCAATAAAGTCTTCGACCACAGAAGATTCCTCCCAGTAGCATCAAAGGTCAGTTCATGTTAGAAAAGTCAACAAAATATTTAAGATAGTGACATCAATATTGTGATAGGTGAGATGATAGCACTGACAACAAGCCGTTGTCAATTGTTGAAAACATTTGCTTAAGAAACTTGGTGAAAAAAGTTAAACCAAAATATAACATAGGCAGAAAGTACACTCGAGAGCAATGAATCCGGGTCACTTAAAGAATGTTAAAAATCTCGGAAACTAAAAATGATAGGTTAATGCAATAAATTGTATTTAATAGACAATGTAATACTCCTTAAATGAAAGTAAAAAAAATATGAGTCACCATACATTTTATTAACACAAAATTACATAAAGAAAAAAACTGCTGATCTCTCCTTAAAACAAAAATAGGAAACATGAAATGTTTGAACTTTATTACGATTTTCTTGAATTTTAATACTTCGTATTGCCTCCTCGTGCTTCCATTACTGCGTTTACGCGGTTTGGCATGCTGTACACCAAGTTCCTTATACGATTTTGGGGAATATTCTCCCATTCCTCTGTGAGAGCAATTTTGAGCTCACGAAGCGTGATTGGGGGAGGGTTTCGTTGTTTTACGCATCTGCCTAGCTCGTCCCAAGCATGCTCGATCGGGTTGCTATCCGGGCTGTGCGCTGGCCACTCCATACGAGTAATGTTCATCTCTTGAAGGTAGTTATTCACAATCCTACCTGTATGAGGTCAGGCATTGTCATGCATAAATATAGCATCCTCACCTAAATTGACCATAAATGGACCAACGTGATCATTGAGGATTTCTTCCACATATCTTACGCTAGTTAAAGAGCCGTTTTCTATGATCACCAGCTCTGTGCGACTTTCAGAAGAAATTCCGGCCCACACAAGTACAGACCCACCACCGTAGGCTACTTTTTCTTCGATGCATGCTTGCTTGAATCTTTCCCCTGGTCTTCGATACACTCTGTGTCTTTCATCGTGCTTGTAGAGCATAAATTTTGATTCGTCGGAGAACATAACTTTTGACCAATCTTCAATACTCCAATTTACGTGGCTCTGGGCATATCTTAGTCTTGAAATACGATGCCCACGCTCCAGTTTAGGGCCGTTTGCAGGTCTAAGGGGTTTTAAGTTAGATTCAGCAAGCCGACGTCTTACTGTCCATGCACTTGGGTTACTTCCTCCGAGGCGTCGAAACTGATGGTGAGTTCAGTTCCTGTGAGAAAGCGATTTCGAAGCATGGTGTTCACCAAGTATCGGTCTTCTCGTGCTGTGGTACACCTGGTTCTGCCCGTTCCTGGTCTGCGTAGGTTAGAACCAGTTTCTTCGTAACGTCGGAGAACTCTTTGTACTGTTGACAGCGACACACCGACAGTCCTGGCTGTATCGCGCTGACTCCGGCCGGTTTCCAGCATTGTAAGTATTCTGGTGCATTCTTCAGGCGTAAGCGACATAATTTCAGCTTGAATAATGAATATAGAGCACTATCAACATGGTTTATGTACCCACATAAATGACAGATTACAAACAAAAGCAAAACCAAATGCTGTAATTTCGTAGTTCCATCTTCGAAAGTGGCCCTTTTTCAAATTTGATTTTTTTATGATATAACTTTACAATAACTAAGAAGTTTTAATACCTTCATTTAAGGAGTATTACATTGTCTATTAAATACAATTTATTGCATTAACCTAGCATTTTTAGTTTCCGAGATTTTTAGGATTCTTTAAGTGACCCAGATTCATTGCTCTCGAGTGTATTTCACAGAGTATGTCATTCCTCAAATTTACGAAAACACTAAATCTGAAATACGAATAGGAGTGATGTGTGCAGCTGCAATTACAGTCACTACTGACATGTAGATAAACACAAATTTTTTGATATATTTGATTCATGTAATCTTGCTTTAATATCACTTTGTTTTGCAATAAAAAAAATCTATCTTCAATATTGAAATAAGAAGTAATAATTATTATTGTTTATTTAAGATAAGGTGATATTAGGTTGTTCTTTTTTGTTAATTAAAATATTAATTTTGTTTGATGAATCTCATTGATATGTTTTCTTTACAAGCACATTATTTTAGAAACTGATTACCAATTTAATGAAAATGTGTACAACTGATTAAAATAAAAATATTAATAAATAATCTAGGTTATTATTAAATGTAATTCTCCCCTACATACATTTTATTAATAAATACATACAAAGTAAAAAGCCGGATAGTCTGCGTTCTTTGCCGAATAGTCGCCGTCTACGATAGTGGACGGATAGTCAGCTTTACCGACTAATCGGCACATCTCTACATAAAATGTTTGTTATATAATTAAGATCATAGTGTATTAATTTAGTATTTACTTCCAAACAAATAATTCTCAACTTCTTTTACAAAAAGACTATGGGTTTTTACCTAACCATTGCATACCATATCTACCAGAGCACATTACTAAATTTAGAGATTTAACATTGAGATGTTAAAGTGATTGGTTATGACATATTTAACACTTTAGATATTGTTAGTCCATGCTAATGTCTTCATAATTTGATGTCTATCTTCTCTAGGCATATTTTAAACTACAGCAAATTTTGTTTAATTGCTACAGGTAATCGCTGGATTGTATCCATTTGGTCGACAACTCCACATAAACAACCACCATTAGATTTCACAGAGCTTGAAGGACAAAACCACCTTGTGCAATACGTACACCAATACCACGGAGAAGAATACCACAGTATTCATAAGCGAGAGGCTGAAGTCCCACCATCTGTTTCCCGTCAACCTCTCACTTCATCTCAAGAATATTTAGAATTACATAAACGAGAAAGTGATATTTAAAAATGGCATTTCTTATGCTATATCCTGCCATTGCCGTCCTCTCATTATTTGTTTTGTTGGTTATCATTTTTATACTCCGCTTTGGAGCTTACTGGTGTCACCTACGCCACCACACCCTTCCTGAAAAGGATTACTGGAATGATGAAGAGGCTTATGAACAGAAGGTGTCTTATGCCTAGTTACGGCAAATGTATACAAGGAAACAATTCCATCCATTTTGGTTATATTAAGGTTTTAGATTAAGGCTAATAATGGTATATACTCTTTTTTTAACTTTAAGTGAATAAGTGGCATTAATGTTACATGTGTATATCACCTGACCATTACCTTTGTCACTAAAGTTCTCTCTTGATAGGATTCTTTCCATGCTGCTGCCACCATTCCTTCTCATCCTCATTACTGATTTCTAATAAACTTGTTTAAATTTAAAGAAAGAGTTTAATAAGAACTTTGTAACATTCTTTGTCATTTTGAATTTCAACAAAGTAAAATAACTATAAAATTGGTATAAGTACACTGTTTGATGTCAATTTTAAATTTTAGAACAAATCTGCATGTATCAAAGAGAATTAAATACTAGGAGTTAGTTTAGTATAAAGTTAATTTATATCTACACTCGCGAGCACCAAATAGACTTCATGTGTAAGTGCGCATATAAATGTACTTTTTCCGTGAAACAAATAACATTCTATACAAATTATACATAATTAAAAAGCGTGATTCTTCAGCTTTAAATTGATACTGTTATTGCCAATATTCATTAAGTGTTATTTTAAATAAGTTCATTTAAATAAAAGCAGTGGCAAAATAAGGTAATTTGGTAATTTCAAAATGAAACATTTTTTTTACAAAATAAATAAAATTTATTGCTATTAATACTTGGTGTTCCCACCCCTAGCCCTAATTATAGATTGCAAGTGATTTTTCATTGAGTGTATTAACTTCTTCACCAACTGATAAGGTGAAGTCCAACACGTTAGTGTTGAAGTGAGTATTTTTTCTTTACGAGCATTTAAATTGTGATGATAAAAAAAACTGTGAATTTTATTTGATATTGATATTAATTTGAAGCTTATGTTTTGAGCTTTCAAACGATGTTTAAATATTACAAATAAAGTAAATATTTTTTGAAGAGTGCATTGTGATGTGGTATTGTATGTGTTGAGTCGATTTGGTTGCTCGCGAGTGTATATAATATTTAATACAAAGAGACAGAAAGACGACAAAGTTTTTTGAATTTATAGTGTATTTCATATAATGATCCTTGTTTTCTTTATTTACATTTTGTATTCATTGTATAAGCAAACCCTTATACATAGTTTTGAGTTCACAATATTATAAAATAACATTAAGATAGATAATGTAATATTATACTGGTACATTGTATTGATGTTTTATCTCATTACAGACAGAAGAATGATATTAGTTGTATGTAATTAAAGTGAGAAAACAATGGTCCTTGTCTATTCATGCAAAAGTATATCATTTCTCAATTACAAGCATGTTTGTAGTGCTTCGAATCCATGTGGATTTATTTAAAAAATATTAAAATAATGTTTTTTCACTTTTTTACTTTTACACTTAAACTTAATTTTTATATCTTTAGATGACAATTTAAGTAATTAATTATTGTATTAAACGGCTTATTTTCCGTCCAATAAAGTAATTATTTCATAACTATACTTGAAACATTATTTCAATAAATATTGTCATATCTGAAAACCTGCTATATATTTTCGTCAAAGAAAAAAATATCTTGACCCATATACCCACTTGCCGGGATCAAGTGTGTTAAGTTTTTCTTAGAAGCCTTATCACTTAAAACATGCTTCTCATTTCAAAACCTTTTTATCACAATATTTGAGATCATCACAATACATTATTATAGAACGCTGAATCTCGTGCCCATTTATTTCGCGTTACCTTTTTCCGCCTTCTAGTTTTAAATCAAAATATCGTTGTCATTTAGGGCGGCACACCAGACCGCGAAAGCACTATAAACAAGTATTAGTAATGAATGAAGCTCTAAATTCGCCCAAATTATATTTTAGAATATAAAGAACCTTATTATTTTTGTTGCTAATGATAATAATAAATTATTATATCACACACACACACATAAATTCCTTAATTTTTTACCAAAAGCTTTCACACTTATGTTTTACGCACCACACCACCGCTTCAATGATTGGGAATTTTCATATAAGTTTCAGCCTCTTTTCATCGCTTTGAGCGTAGATTTTTTTTGCCCAACTATATTTTTTGTTTTATCAGAATAAGCAATGAATTGCGTGCGTGCCATCGAAGAATTTATCCCGTCCATGGGGGGAACCCCTATAGAGATAATTTTTCAAAATTATAGGGCATTGAATGACAACTTTTTGGTGAACAATAATTATGCTGCTTTTCGCAACGACCGACGCACGATGGGAACCCGCCTACGAATCCCATCTCATAAATGTTTTTTTTCACAACTTTGTGGAGATGCAGCTAAAGAGTTAGGTACTCTATCATTACAAATATGAGTCAAATCTCTGACTATTCGTACTTCGTAAAAAACTGGTTGGTTGCCTGTAAAGTCGGTATACGGGCGAAAGTTTTACGTGACAACGACTTTGAGTGGTAAAATAATTTTAATGTGAATATTCATTCGTATAGTAGGAAGAAGGATGAAATAATAGTAACAATTTAAAACATTTATTTATACAAAGAATTATATTTAAAACATTAATTTATAGGCACGCGTCCCTTCCACTTTTTATGTCTGTCTCTCTCGCTCTTAGGCGGGCTAACCATGCCCGAGTGGAAGGGACGCGTGCCTCTCACTCGCTCTCATTGTAAGCGCATAACGTGAGCGGAGCGTAACGCAGTTTCTTGAAGTGTCACCCGGCAAACCAATTTATAAGACGTTGTCACGTCAAAAGAGCATCTAAAGTAAAGGAATGAAAAAACTATAGGTCGATGCAGTCGCTAAGCATAAAGCGTGATGCTAAACAAATGTTTTGCTTTTCCTTATCAATCATAGCGGCGAAGGTATTGAAATTAAACACGCTTTTGACTCTGATTGCTCGGTAGCTCAAGTTTTGTCAGAAACTTAATAAAATGCTGTATATATACCCTTTGCGATGCAAGACCTTCAAAGACGAACAATTTAGAACAGTGCAAAATAAACCTGTTGGTGAAATTTCCTATCAATATGGCCTTTACTTTGCATTGCTGGATCATATTTATTTACAATCTAGGTTTTGAAAATTGGTCTGCCACAACAACAGAAAATAAAGATTTAAAAAAGCAAAAGAAGGCTTATGTAAAAAGAAGGTTAAAAGAAGAACTTGGATTAAATATAGATAATAGCAGGTTAGTGACAACACTAATGCAACGGCAACACATCCAAAAGTTCTTCCAACATTACCATTATACATCAGAAATCACTGATATAGATAAGGAATGAATAAAACGGTTTTATGCTTCAGATCATATCAAGCGGTAGAGGCATTGATGCCACGAAATTAGGTCAGTATGCATTCGATACGGCACAGCTGTATGTCAATAAATATACATGGTATTATATGCCATCTAATCTAATCGTCATGTACAAGGTGTTGATTCATGGTGAAAGTGTGATACGTCATTTTTCTGTCTTGCCTCTTGGACAACTTACCTCAGAACAGCTTTTGTTCTGAGCAACTTACGGAAGATACTCAAGAGTCACGGAACAAAGACTATAAACAGTTCAGGCTTCATCATACAAGATGATGTTCGAGGGCAGCCACCAACGTAGATGTTTTTCACACACTTCTGTACACTTCTCACCTATACATAACAAGCTCTAGAAAAACTTCCAATTTTTTTTTGATAAAGCAAAGTTCTTGAATGAATTTTAGGCTTTGTATTTATAATTTGATTTATATAACTATTAGAAATAAACTTTAATATACAAGACTGTCAAGCAAAACCATCTTAATATTTTTATTAATACGGAAGTTATAGATTTATGAGATAAACGTGAGTCAAAGAAGTGAAAAAGTACACAATGTATATTATGTACTTTTTCACTTCTTTATCGAAAATACAAGATTTCAAGAAAAACTGTTTTTTTTAGAAATTCCTGCATGTTCTACCATAACTAAAGTTTTCCTCATTTGGGCAACAAATGGGATAGTTATTCCCATTTGTTATCAGGCGCTAGTGGTGTCGACCGGGAATAACCGAAATAAAGTATATTAATTTTTAATATGTCACTCCCAATATGCACATGAAAACTCATTCAACACACTTGCTTTTTGTGGCTCAATTGAGCCTGCCACGAAGGCATTGCTGTGTCATAATATTGAGTTTAGTTTCAAAGAACGCGCGTTATCTGCGTGTGGTAAAATAATCATCAACAAAGGGTAATAAAACACCTTACTATAAAAACACATGTTTATTATATTAAATTATGAGTCCACTCCATAACCATTTTATTATATTAATATTGAATCAATAAGTCCAATCCATAAACAATTCATAGAACTTACGTAATTGCATAATTAAATAGTAGTGTACTATGTACAAAAATATACACAGACTAAACATGAAATTAGTACATTTTTGTGATATGACGCTGCCTTTGTCAAAATAAATTATTGCAGTATTAACCGAGCGTATCATTACTTGTACTCTAGCGGTATTGCTCATAATGTCGTTTCAAACATTGTTTGACGCTTGTACCATTGTTTGCAATAATAATGACATTAATTTGAACTTGACCACTTATAATTAAAAATATTTTAACCTCATCACGATGAAAGAAAAGCCTGAAATGACGCGCTTACCATACTAATTTGTTGTCCTACTTTAGACTTACATACTCTCTACATAGATAATAATCATGTCTTTAAAGTTGGTTCACATTAAGTCCTTGCAGACTATTGGGTTTTAGCGCACTATTAAATAGTTCGCTACGACTAATCTAAATAAAGTTATACAAGTGCGCAATTTATTTATATGATAGGTGATATTTTTCAAGCTAGTGATTAGAATAAGTTTAGTCAACACAACCCAATATATAAAAATGTGTGATGCATTATAAATTTGCATGAACTTATTTCGACGTTTAGTGGTAGACGGGTAGGCTGGTTTACGTTTGATTTTAATAAACATCGACAGATCTCTTACGGAGCAAATACCTGTGGTAGACGGATAGGCTGATTTGCCGTTGACTTTTAATAAACATCGACAGATCTCTTATGGAGCAAATACCTGTGGTAGACGGATAAGCTGATTTGCCGTTGACTTTTAATAAACATAGACAGATCTCTTATGAAGCAAATTTTAGTCCAATTTTTTTCATATTATATTTGATTACATTTCCAATCAAATGGAATACGGATACGGAGACAATATATTATGTATAGCAGCCACCCGCTCATTTGAAATATTTTAAATCTCGAAGTAAGATAACCGCGAACATGTTATAATTAAAACCTAATTTAAATTTCGTTTACCTCAATTTAACCGTTACTACACTACACACTTTAAAAAAGTAAATATTGGTAAGTATGTAATACACGTAATCATCATACACTCCATTAGACACAAAATGGGCAGCAGTGTTTTAAGAATTATGATTTACTACTGCGATATCAGACTCGCTTGACAAGCGTAGATATAATCTCAAAAGCCCTTCATTATAAGGAGAAATTTCCGTCCAGCAGTGGATGTCTTAAGGCTGAGATGAGATGTCATACACGCGAGCGACTAATGCTTATCTTGACATTTTATCCTGAAATAAAATTGATATACCTCCAAAAGCTCAACTCTGGCACAAATTGCAACTATACGGGAATCAACACTGTTATAGAATATAAGATAAGAAAATTACTCATTATCCATAATATAATTATTAAGCTAATTTGAACCAAATATATTACTAATCAAATGTGTTCCAAATTATTTGTACAACATAAGCCATATATTAAGAGAATGGAAGGATTTAATTTGTTTCATTATAAACCACATTATCATATTCTAAACATCATAGGTAGTACAGGTACATCCACAATACAAATCAATTATACTGAAAAATGAATTCTATTGCTAACCTTATAAATCCTAAACATGGTAACGTCAGCTCAACGAGTGTTATGGTGCTTAAGCTCACGTAAATACACCGCAGTGTATTTACGTGAGCTTTAGCTCGATATGTTTGCAATTTGTATCAAAGTTGTTTAAAGTCGAGGTCTTTAGGTGACTTTATGAGTATTGAATACAATATAAGAATAAGGACTGATTTTAATATTGTATATTCATAGCTCATGGAATATGGATCTCAAACTAGTCCAATCATTAAGCACATTTTCGCCATAAGTACTTACACTTTATAGCGTTAGCGTAACACCAAAAAATATGACCAGCTGGAGACCCAGACAAATTTTATTTAAATTTAAGAAAATGCGTGTTTGTTATTGCAAGGAACGTTCAAATAAAGAAAACAGATTAAGGAAGCAAGAGAAGTTTTTTTTTATAATAATATAAATGGAATGCAGTCATCAAAATCCTCATCTCTTTAATTTTGAAATAAATATAAATTTTAAATCAATTCTTCTTATTAATTTATGAACGAACTTCAAGTACTTGAGGCCTTTTTTATATATTTCATAGCAAATATAAAATTGTATGGGATCATATTACAAAAAATGTTAGTTATATCAAGAGATCAAATAGAACAAATGATTATTTAGTTATGTATGCTATTTTAGTGCTCGATATAAATATAGCCTTCGGTTTTATGCAATGTGGATCTTTTATACTAGAGAATTCATGTTTCCGTAATAGATGTTCTATGTGACACGGTGTGTGTGTGTACAGGAGAGCAGTACGTATTGAGCTCATAGAGAATTATGTACAATGTCACAATGCATACTTTGATAGTCTAATGCGACACAATTTTTTTATTAAAATACAAGGTGTAATGTAAACAGTGTATCAAAACCACACGCCATAACTATAATACACAGGACGTATATATGCCAAAGTGAAGTGAGTCACGTCACACTCAATGGCGACCGACGTGGGAACGTCGTCTGAGTGCTTTCATCAGTTAACTTCAAATCCTAATTACGCGGCTTGCAGCTGGTGTAAGAGACGGTTTGATTTTATAAATACTTATAATTTCAAGTACAGTACGTTTATTAAATTTTATTATGATAGTTTAATTAGGTTGAAGTTGAGAGAATGCATTTCTCAGTTATTAACCTGTGCTTTAAGAAACTAGGTATATAAACTGTAATATCATACATAAATTATTGAAAAACAATAAGAGTGGTCAAATTAGTTGCAAAAAGCAGGTTTGCAAAATGTCTAATGTCACCACCGATACCATGTACGCATTTGACATTTTATTTGTAATGATGTTTGTAACTTCTCTACCAGTTTCCAGCTTTATGTGAATTTCAATTATTTGAAATCTTCACTTTGACCGGACTAAAAGGGGTTTTACATAAATTTTAAAAGTTATAATAAAAAAAATCTCTTGATATATTAGTTTCAATTAAAATAATAAAACTGGCATCATTGAAAACTGCTATACTAAAGAGCCAAACAGTAATAACCGTTTGAATTGTTTAGGTGACATTTACCTAAAATGTGAAATTCGACTTAAAATTCATAAAGAACTTTCACGTTTTTTCACGTTAAAAACTGCTACAGACTATGGAAGACTATGTAGTAGTTCCATAAATTATTTCCGTTATAAAAAGGGGTCAAAAGTCAAATTCTAAATTCAGGTTTAATGTCTAATTATAAAAAATGGCGTACCTGACGAATTTTGTAATTGATTACAGAATTAATGCTAAGGATTATTGACAATTTGATTTGAACACTGCCTCCGCTACACCCTGCTCGTGATAGTGTACATTTTTTTTAAGAACTTTGATATTGTCATATAATGTAATCATCAACAGAGCATATAATATGCACTAATTTGAAACGGCGAACAATCTTGTACAGATTTCTCACAATACCTTTATCAACGCCTAACTGCATAACTACAGGTTAAACTAATTAGACAATATTTCACGAGAACTTTTAATAATATTAAATACGTGTCTAATGAGGTAATTCAATTGCTATATTTTTTATTATGGAAGAGTATACACAACAACTTTACTCTCACTTACACGATCTAACAGCTTATAGGAAACTTTTATGTACAGAAAATAATGTGTTAGTCAGTTCCTCAATTTAAAAAAAGTTAACGAAGATGGCAGTGATTCTAGGTCTAAGGGACGTTAGTAAGTTTTAAATTCTTCATTGATGTACTGTTGCAGTATAGTGTTTACTTAGCACAGCTGCTTTGATAAGTAGTCAATGTGAGCTATTGTATACAAAATGTTTGTTTTATACAATTTAATACTTAATATTACTTACTGTTACTTAATTCTTTATTACTAATTCTTATTACATAATCGGGTTTCTGTAGCCCCTCTAGAATCACTGTCCTGCTGCATACATTGACAAACGATTTAAGGAGAAGTGAACATAGGTACTAGTTTTTGGCTACACTTCAGCTGGAGCAACAAGAGATTTAACTTTCAATCTGCGAGAGTAAACCGGAATATGTTAGGCCTGAATTAACACAAACGCGCGAATAAAGTTTGCACATTTGAAAACCTACTCTCAGGTCTCAGACCGGTAGTGGGTAAGTCCTATTTCATTATGTAGTTTCAATATTGATCCGTGGTGAGTAACCAATATTTATATGCTTTAATGAGTGCCTTTCCGTTAATGGCAGTTTGTAACATAAATTAGCTGAACGCGTTTACCGAACTTTTCGAGTTAAGCGATGCATTCTAACAAAGTAATTATATTTTGGCGAACATTAACGTAGGTTAATATTGATAGGTTAGCCTAATATACCATGCATAGTTCGCTACACTTTTAAAAAAAATACAGTCACAGCGGTTCGGGGTATATACCAGACATACGCCTCTGTCGCTGTATAAGACCGAAAAAAAGAAATTCCTTTTAAAGTTAGGCTCACAATAAATCTACCAATAGTCAGCGACTGGCAACACTTACTGTAAATATATGCACCTTTACTTAAATATATCACCTTACTTAGCCTAAACCTTTAATATTAAATACTAAATTGCAAGTTATGACGTCACCAAAGCCAACGTGCTACCAAAAACTAGTCATTGACACAAACGGTGAAGAAGTGCTGAAGATATGATCAGTCTGAAATATACTGCATATTACAAAAACTTCAAAATTTTTAAATCAAGAAATAGCTTAGTACTGATCGACTTATGCGGGGCATCGAATGAACTGAAGCTTTTTGAAACAACAAAGTAAGAAAAACGTGGAAATATTGTAATTTATTTGCTTGTATTTGAAAAACATCTTTGCTCTTGCTCTCTTTATGTATTCTTAACTTCTTTAACAAGAACTTCTACTAGCAATATATTGAGTTTATAAAATCTTTTATAAGACACGCAATCATTCACGTGGTTTTACAGTCAACAAGTCTACCTTTGTTTTTTGAATTAGATCCAAATTAATGTAAACAAAAAAAAACTTTGCAAGAAATTATTAAATAGTCAGAAATCAAATATTTAGATAACACTTCATACAACCGAAGTATGTTTGACTTTTGATTCATAAGAATAGTTGGTGGATGGCAAATAGGATATTGGTAAAATGCAACTTCAAAGGTTTCAGGTTAATGAACAAACTTTGTTACGATGTTGTTTGTAACGAAAAACGGATACGTAACAATATATACATTACTTGAATTGGTATTTAAGGCATAACGTTATATTTTAGTTTGTATGCTCTACATCGGCATATACTGAACCCATCCATTACAAAATCATAATCATAAGGCAGTTGAATTATTACACATACTTCAGTTCACTCTCAGACCATAAACACGCATTCCAAAACAATTTTATTACGCACATTAATAACCACTTTATATTCTATGTATAAGTAATTATAAATAAAAATGGTATTCTACAAATATAAAAAAAATACACAAATGTACGAAATCTACTCGCTTACTATATAACTTATCGTATAATCACGTCGCAAATGGCGCTTTGTCACCCTATATATACAAATCTCAAAATACCTACTTCGCAAAATATTACCTTATGAAACTAGTATGAAAATAGGTGCACTGTACAAAGTATGATACTCTTTTTAACATTACGTAATGCAAATCTACGCAGAAACGAGCACGGCCTTCATAAAAATACATATTAATAAAAATTTATAGATACTCGCGACAGCTTATTGTATTTAGGTAAAGCAAGTACCTATAACAACTTTTCAAATGCCTGAAATATTTTATCTACTAGGTTAACTTGTGAAAAAGGGACCTCTGCAAATTGTGTCTGTCTCAAATGCATATTAAAAGCTAAAAGATAATGTTTAATTGGCATTTTACTACCTTTGCAAAAGCCGGTCATAGGTGGATGTACAAAATTAATACTTTAAAGCTTTTCTACAACTCAGAACACACTTAACCTTTTAACCGCCCGACTTCATATCAGTTGTCGAGCCCCTAGCGCCCGGCACAGTGAATAGAAGAATAAATGCCTACAACGAAGAAGAACTGTACTTAACTTTTTCAAGGTCGATTTCGTTACAATAATTATATTTACATTTTAGAGCGTGGTTAACTAACAACTACGAAATTACTTTTTTTTTTTTTTAATATGCATTTTTGTAATCCAAAAAGAAAAAGTCTTTTCAGATTAAATGTCTCATTAATTATTACCACTAACAATCACTATGCTCACAATATAATCAGTCCAGAGGTAAACAGCTCGTTCGCTGACATTTCAAAAGTAAATTTGCCTAATTTCAAACGATTTAAATGAATAACGCACAAATATCTGTAACGAAATGTTTAATTGACAAATTTTGTTTTGTTTTGAGGTTAATTAGACAGTATTAAGGGATTTTTTTTAATATATCGGTAAATCTTAGCATATGCCCCATCCCTAATGTCGGACTTTGCCGACACGGGCGTTGTACATCAACACATAATTTCGGACATTATTTTTAAGACTACTAATTAAGAGACTAAAGAGAAGTAAATTGTTAATGGTTACTTAATTAACTTGTTACCGAAAAAAAACTTTTTTTATAAAATACAGCGTAATTAAATGAATTAAGCAGATTAAATGAGATGGGGTCGTAAATATACGACCCTGACGAAATGACCACGAAAATATTTGTTGATTCAATCTGACGGAAGCGGTTAAAGGGTTAAAATTGTGTATCCCGGATATAATGTAACTCGTTAATAATCACCGAACCGCGATATGCACGCTTATAGAGTAATTTAGCAGAAGATTTTCACATGTGAAAACCTGACTTAATTCAGCGAATTTCCCTTAAAGGTATCGGTTAATAAAGTTACTTTTCCCAACACGCCATTTCTGCGTAGTGCAATATGTGCATTATACATTTGAACATAATAAATAAACATATCAAAGCATCTCACATAGAAATTTTTATTATTAATTAACAATAAAATTCAAAGGTACAGAAACACTCATTGTAGGAGAGCGTGCAATGTAAAGTGGGCAACAAACAATTACTGGTAGAATAGCACTACCATTATCATCGCTCACTACACAAACAACTTTCATTTATATTTGAAACAGTTTTAAAATTTATCGTAATATCAACTCGCTCCTCATATAAACTTATACTCGCAACACTTCCTAGAATGAGTTCAAAGAATATCAACACAGTGACAGCTTTGGAACAACATCTATGGAAAAGGGGTTAAAAATAAAATCAGACACAATAAAAAAAGCGCTACATTGTTAAACTAAATGTGCAGCTATTGAGTGTTGGTGCGCTTATAAATACCAGCATCAGCGGGTTCCCAGTAGTTTTATCAATATCAGCGTATGCAGTAACAACTGCTGGTATTCAGGTGTTAACCGCTCGAAGCGACTTGGCTAGTTGTTTGGTGTTCAACAACATTTAAAAATGAGATCACTTTTATTTACAATTTACACAAAAGTATCAGATGATATTAGCCTCGACAAATTAGTTGTGGCATTCGCTAATACTTGTATAAAAGTGCGTCACCAACGACACTGCAACCAACTCACTAACTCTAGTTGAGTTGGTGCAGCTGAGATACTGGGTTTCATTTCAGCAAGAAAACTAATAAAACCGGAGCAATGCAACAAAGATATAACGTATATCACACATAAAACGTTTCCTATTTACACATAATTATCCCATCGTCAACTAGATCAGAAAATTTCCAATGGTTACCTGACAACTCAGACAAAGCGAAGTCACTAATTTAAAGTATTATTTTATTTAACAATATTAGTACTGCCGTTAAATTAAGATTGTGGTTCCGTCACTGTACCCCAGTATGAGTTTTCCTCACTAGATATCAAAACGCGTTATCACATATCACAGAAAAAAATAAACAAGGGAAATTAAAGGGTGTCGTCTAACACGAGCGATTCTGTTTCTTATTAAATTCTAAATAAAAATAAAACGAAAACTCTTAACAAAATTTATAACTACATACATGGTAACAAAAAATATCACTACAACATATAGAAACTAAGATGCCCTGTAACCTATACAACTAATGAGTCGTTTCTCAAAGTTAAGGTTATTAAAAGACGAAGGCGCAGCGTAAAAAAATATATAGGAGACTTTTGTTATCTTTTGTTTTAAGCATGATCTGTAATATTATCGTATCGAGGTCTATACTTTTTAAGGTTAAAAACATTGAAACCCTCGTATTAAATTTGGTACAGATTTTATACTTAATTCATATTTGTATTTCAATTAATATTTAAGAGCCAGGCATAAAATATATTGTAACATAAACAACACTTTAACACGTGAAAAGACCCCTATTCTGTTAATTTTTACTTTATTTGAGAAACGATGACCTATGATAATAAATGCTCCTTCTGATAAATTTTTACAGACTAAGAGGTAGGATGGGAGCACTCGCAAGCCGATTTATAAAAACGACCAACATATATTGAAAAACTCCAATAAAAGATAGTGTATTTCACCTCGCTTTACAGTCATCAGCACTATATACATATAAATAATAATCATTTAAACATCTGTTTGAGAAAACGGAGCGGATATTTACAGAAGTCACGCAGAAAAATATTAAATATCCCGGTGTCAGGTTCAGATTTAATTTATTGGTTATTGGCAGAATATTCGTTAAGCTTAAGGGTGATATTAGAAAATACAATATAAGGATATGTGCGATGATTATGATAGTTAGAATTTTTATTTGTGATGCTGTAAAAATTAGATTATCTATTGCAATAATCATGTCAAACCATGCTCATTTTTTTCATAATGACTTCACAAAACACCTAATGGTATTAAGTAATTTGAAGTTGTTTAAAAATCCATTATGATATGGCAAATTTTAAGTAGTTAGGAAGGAAGGACAGAGAGTAGAAGGGAATTTTGAGATGCAAATAAATGTCCTTGCCACAAATATTTATGACTTCCGACTTTAATCCACCGTACTAACTGAAATAACTAAATTTCCGTTTCATTTCCGTTCACTCGATTTGCATAATGTAAGAAGAGGAATTTGCAACATACGGGGAAAATTCCTATAAAGAAATAACAATGTAATTATAAATTCCCTCGGTATGTGTGTCAAAGGACATGGATATTCTTAGTTTAAGATTAACGTATTTCTGCGGCCACAACGCATAACTTATTTTACGGAATAATAAACAACGGAAATTATAAACAAACTAATGCATTAACTTGTTAAGTAACGTCTCTAAGTAGTTTTTAAGTAGTGCGTATAACTTACATGGCCGATGAAATCTGAGTTTTATATGGTAATTTTGTTGAGAGTGAATTTTTTATTTTATCAGTTCCTCTCAATAAGACACGATTAAAAGGTGAAGTATCAGATCCATATATATTTTAATACAGTTATTTATTTAACAATTGTTGTTGAGGATACTAAACGCTTTAAATTAGCTCTTGAATATTTTTGATACGCTGCAAATAATGGCTTGTCCTACCACGTTACCTATGCTATAAATAAATTAGCATGTAAAGTTATATGTCTACCTATTGTACGTCTTTTTCTGGAAAACCCTAGCAATGGATTTACAATTCTCAATCACGTAAAACAGTCTTGACAGCCGAAACCATTTTTTCGATAATTTGAATAGTAAATTGTAAAGCGAGGTAAATTACTAAAACAACGCGCTAGTGTTGCAATGCGTGAGTGGATCCGTGCTCGCTTAATAAAGAATATAATAATCTTAACCGATTCTAAGTGGCTATCTGCATCTTCTTCAGACACAAATTCTTGACTTCAGCCAAGATTTCGCGAAATTAACTCAAATTCACTTCCAACGCTAAATGTCATACGTAGCATTTTTAGCCACTGTATAAATATTGGTGAAAACTTTATTAATGAACTGTTTTCAAACTGAATTGATAGATTGCAATCATTTGTTGACTCTTAGCACAACACTAAGAACACGAGAATTTGTTAGCCTGCGTTTTATTTCGAATAGTAACAACTGTTTCTACAAAGGTCATCAGAAGTATGTTTTATGGTAAGTTATAATCCACAATAATAATGAATTCAATGGGATATATAAAAATAATCTTGCCGTTGTTGGGGGTGATTTGTGTTGTGCCAGAAATGCCCGTCAGCTCTTTGTCTGGCAAAGCTCCTAAAGCTTGATGTAGTCTGGCGTTCCGACGTTAGCGAGGGTCTTCTTGATTCGTAAAGCTGTCAAACGAGCCGCGGGATTCTGGTACCAACACTCTTTCATCACTTTCGATATCGCTGACAGCACCTGAAGCCAAGGTTCCATAGTAATTATATCACGATAAAATGCTGAAATTTGAGTAATACAAATTGTTTCTCTTTGACGTGTATATTTTGCATTGCTGTTTCAAGCGAACAACTAGTTACTGCTGTAAAAACGATTGCCTTAATTAGTCATATACGTACAAAGCCACAACTAATGTTGATGTTGTACTTAGTAGTAATATTTCTCTCAAAAAAATAAAAGGTCCCGGTATTTTTAAGACAGGATTACAGGGTCCTATTATATAGTGCTCCACTTATTTCTGTTACTATTTCTAACGTAACGTATTTGTCTGTACTCACCGGCAAGACATTTTTGTTATGTGCTAAATGACATTGCCAATTTCCGGCGTATTTTATAATTACCGGAATTTTTATAACAAATTAATAAGTAACTATATTTCCGTAAGTGACCTTCTTCAGCCTATCAACGTGCCTAGCTATACAAATTGCATAGACAACTAATGTGATTAAAATATACTATCATAACACAATACTATCATAAGTTTTAATATTATCAAAATAAAAGTGACAATACGCTGCAATGTGGCCGGTTCGGGGTGTAAATGATAAGTCTGACTGCGATCAAGAACTCATTTATTGTAGAGCTGAAAAGAGTTTATATATGAGGAGAGATGTGTGTGTAAGACATATTCGTACACACACTACACCTCCCCCCTAAAAAGAAGAATAAATATTGGAAAAAAAATTTTTTTAACTAGTAGGTACACTGTTATACCTAAATTTTCTGATAGAAGTAAGTAGTTAAATAAGTATACTATATTTTCGTCCTAAACAAATTTCGAAGATTAAACAATCTTATTTTTCTTAACAATTCATTTAAGAAATATTATTTTTCAACACAAAATTTACTTATTTAAAATATTTGGAATATATAAATTCACATTTAAGTTATTAGTATTAACAATAAAAACCAAGTTGTTTACTTTAAAATACATTGAAACATGAACATTATAATATTTTGAATACCCAATTATTGTAAAACAAAACATGTATGTATTACCTACTTATTACATATAATATAAAATTTATTTGATGCAAATGAAATCTTACAAAAAATCTTAATTGTATTATAATAGAACACTTAAATTTAAATATATTACAAATAATTTTACGTAATATATATTTTCCTAATTATTATGGATTTGCCAAGTTACAAATCACACACCTTATACATACAAAATAAGCTAAGTAATTATTCAATTATTTTACTTATGTCACTGTTGCTGATAAACCTAACCTTTTTAAACTTTCATATCATAAAATTCACATTAAATTTCAAATACAAAAAAGTATACTTTAGTCCATTATACATGTAATTTATACTGGTATAAGTAGATTGCATTGCACAGACTCATATTTCGTAATAATATTAAAAACTTTATATTTTCCCTTTAAAAAAAAAACTGTTTTCTTTTATTCAATAGTTGAGAAAAGAAAAGGTAACTAAATAAAATATGAACTTTTTTTTTAAAAACACTACTTTTATTTGCTAATTTATTCTTCTGTCACAAATGAAACTTTGATATCAAGATTATTTTCGCTAACATACTTAAATGAAACTTTCACTATGCAATCATTCCTCACTTTGATTTTTCCCTGTTATTTAAAAAAAAATATCTTTTATATATCTTATCATCATTAATAACAAAAAATATTCCTTTCTTCAAACCATTTCATCAAATTATAATCATTCATCATCTTCCTAATATAAATATCTTCAAATCTTTCTTGTTTATCACATAACCTCCTATTTTGTAATATTCCTATCTCTCAGTATTCTCTTCTAAATTATCCTGTGTCAATAACAATATTCCAATATATTTTCTTCACTTTAAATCCTATTCTTGCTCGTTATAAACTTCATTTTCATAATTACACTATCGGTACACTATACACATTTCACATCACCTACTAGGAACTCACATAATCATAATTCGCCCGGCGCCTGCGTACTTTCATTTTTATTTAACTCATCATTATTTTTCTTTGGTACATACTTTATCATATTTATTTATAGTCGACTTCATTATTATAATACATAATATAAAAATGGACAACTTCCATTTGGACTGTGCCATTTGGGCTGTGCCATTTGGGCTGTGCGCACAACCTAATCATTAATGGGGCCAGTTTTAAGTCTCTAGAGTCCAACTTATCTCACAGAGGAAATCTCGTTCGCACCATGATCGAATGGAAGGATCTGACACCCCACGTATGTACCATTATTAATAGGGTCATGAATTAAGACACATACTAATTTGGTCTCCAAACAGGATTCACAGGGGAATCTCGTTCACACCTTGATGCAACCGAAGGACCTGATCCCTATAGTACCTCTCCTTTAATGTGTACCGTATCGAGCTTTTATCTTAAACATTTCATTCCAAAACCTATCAAATAAACTAACAATCCTAAATTGAATATAACGTAATTAAAAGATTCATCGCTCTTGGGTGATCAATCCACTCGCATGTGAAACTTTATAAACCGAATATTCCCTAACTTGTATAAATAAATCTTTATCATCATTCCAAATCCTACATAAAAAACGCATCACATTACCTTTACCTAAACCATGCTGTACCTAATTGCAAACTAAAAGCTACAAAAAGATTTTTTAATACAGCTACGAGTACATTAACCTACCTATTCCTTCGATTTATTTCTAATCATCGACTAGTCTTTCAAAATTTTCCTCCAACTTTTCCCTTTCAAACCACATTTAAGTATAATTTCCACAAACATAAATATCCCAATCATACCTCAACATAAACTTTCACATCCAAAATTAATAAGTAAGTTCCTTAAAGTTTTTTTTTTTTCACCAAATTATTACTCATTGTCTTTTCCTTTTAAAACAATGTTTTATATTACAGCTTAACCAGCGAACTCGTGTGATATTTTGTGACAAGTTTAACGTTACTGCTTCATCTAAATAACAACTTGCATAAATGTAGCTGCGCTACCTCTTTGTAATCTACCGATATCGAAATACAACACATTACATTCCAATGCCTTGTTCGTTAAGTTTATCAAAACAATATCATTGCATCACTTCTAATTAGAAATTTTGTCACATTTTAATAGTCGAAGATAGTCTTTTAGCTAATTTATCTAATCGGTTACGTTTAAAATTAAAATTGGTTTTAAAAATTTTTAACCAGTCAAACAAGTTGAATGATGTTTTCCAAATCTATTAAAGAATAGTTTAATATAAATTCGTCATGAAAAATATTATTGAATTTCATAGCCCAATATAATATTATATAGTACTAATGAATAGCAATAAGTACATATCAAATATTTATTTAGAGATAAAAGACGATTACTTGTTTACTTTTTTAAAAATTCTACCTAAATTTTGTTGTCAATAGTGTTCTGAAAAGTAAAAAAAAATTATACCTATCCATGCCGTTTGTAACCTTATGAAATCATTTATATGGAAATTTTATTTATACTATACTATAATTAATTTACGACAAAATAAAATCACCCAAACGGTATTTAAATTCTTTTGTCTTAACAAAAATGATACCTATTTAGTTCGTTGCTACAATATCACAGGAGTTGCTATGTCAGCAATTTCGATGTCTTTTACATTGAATACTATGTATATATCAATTACGAAATCCAAACTTTGTACCTTACATGAAGCTAATTAAATGAAATCGATAAAATAATTATTTATAAAAATGTATTTAAGAAAAGGGAATTCGCAAATTACTTTCTTTTACTTATACCGACAAAATTAATCTTTAGAATCACGAAAAAAAATAACCATTAGGTATTATAATAAGATTATAAAATCAATTTAAAATAATCACAACTTTATACTTGCAAAATAAGAGTTACCTTTATCAAGGATCGATCTCCGGAAAACTTACTGTAAAATAAAATAAAAACAAAAATAAATACCAGCATAATTTAAAAATCTGTCATGGACGAGGGAATAATCTGTGCAATCAATCGTACCTATATATAAATGAGAAACTAAGTTACATAAATAAATAAAAACAAGCCGTAAAACGTTATCAACTTTTAGAAATCATATTTGAAATTTATTTTAATGCAGTAGTACTATTTCATATTCTAACTTATCATTATCCTCAAAATTTATTGAAATATTAATTATGATTAGACATGTGTAAGTATAAAAAAGAGTAAGTACTAAATAAAATCTTAATCAATACAAAATAAATTCTTCAAAACTTTTAAAGTAAAAACGTAACAATAAGTAATAATTAAATTACAAAGACCAAAATTTTTAAATAAACCCTATCCACAAGTAATTTAAAATTCCAAAATTAGAGTCTCCTAAAGAGAGCGGGATTAAAAATTTCAATATTCCACATAATGTTTGAAAAAAATTAAATCTTGTCCGAAGTCCTCTGGTTGGCCACTTTCTGTTGGTTACCTCTTCAGCTCCCTGCTGCATCAACCTCTTTTGACACCATCTTCTGCCGGCTGATCCACATCCGACACCATCGTCTCCCGGCACCCTGCTTTTCATCTCCAACCTTATCAGCATCACAGCAGCAACACAGTACGCGGCAACGAATAATTATTTCACATTTATTAATTTAGAGTTTATGTATATTTTATTATTTGTTCATAAAATTATTTTTCCATCTCGGAATTTGAAGAATTTATTTAATATGTATGTATTATTAATTGATATTCAGATTAACATTTTATTATAGTTCATATTTATGTAAAGGACTAAACCTTTATATATTTCATCCACGTCACTTTAATTGTCCAAAAAAAATTTTTAAATATGTTTAACATTATTCACATTATTTACTTTTTAATAAAACCGTCTGCGCAGCGATAGGCAGCACTGGCAGGGTCGCCATGCAATGTGGCCGGTTCGGGGTGTAAATGATAAGTCTGACTGCGATCAAGAACTCATTTATTGTAGAGCTGAAAAGAGTTTATATATGAGGAGAGATGTGTGTGTAAGACATATTCGTACACACACTACAACGCATTGATGTAATTTACAACAACACAACTAATGACATGTACTATCGAGGCCTCTGGCACCTTATCAGTCCTAAGTCGAAAGTGGTAAGCACACTGCACGATGCCTATCGCTTCAGGGCGCGCTCAGTCCATTGCTCCATTCCATCCTCCGCGCGTGCGCAAACAAGCAAGTGAAAAAAGATTGACAGTTGACAGTACTGACATCAAGGGCGATTTTAAACTAGTTGCTTATGATTGGCCGTAGTATAAATCGTAGTAATATACGAAGCCAATTAGAGGTCGTGTGGGCGTGTCCGATGCAATCAGTTCAAACGAATATTTCTACAAAGTGGTAAGGCGCGAGAGACCTCGATAGTACGTCAAAACGGCGGCCAATGTTATACTTGCACTCTCCTCGGTGTGCTTGCATTCGTTGTTGTACTGTGCGACTATTTTCTGATATTGTGTTACTGACCCCTGCTTATCTCCACGGACTGATTGTTACCTTCTACCACTCAATTACCTTGGCTACTGATACTGGACTGATCTGCATGCCGTTTAAGTTGTGTTGTGATGTCCGAGTCAACATTAGATGCATCAACTCCAGAATAACAAAGCAAAGATTGCAAAACAAGTGCTATCCTCGCTTTTCGAGCACCGTCAAACAAGACTAACAAGTTGGTTACCAAGTCAGGTATGTAGTAATATTATTAACCCTTGTTCAGTTTGTATTGTGATTTTATTATAATTAAAATGTTCCTATCTTATCTTTCAGTTGTCGCTGGTACATACATTTGTAACCGATGCTTTCTATTATTAAACACTGACGCTGCCGAATTCAAAAGATTTCTAGGACATACCTACCATGGTTTGCCTTGAATGTGGAAAGTCTGTGTTAAGAATAGGCATCATCTATAATCTTAAAATGAGGTAAGTAATTAAGTTATAGTTTTTGTTCAATCTATTCTTCATTAGTATAGGGAATAGGAATACTAGATTTTTATGTTATTGGTTAATTAGGACCTTTACATGTCATAAATTAGGATCAAATGTAGGTTGTCATATACTTAAAATAGTTATCATATTAAATGTGAATGTTTATATTTTCTATCTATATCAATTAAATGGGCATTTTAGGCATTTAAAAAAAGTAAAGGATATTATCAATGCAAATGTAAATACTAACTATATTTTGTTTTGCAGCCCTAAAGAAAAAACTTCGCGTGTCATCTGTCTGTATTGAATATAGGAAAAAGTCTGGCAGTGCAAGATTTTGATGACACAAAGACTTTCAAGATATGAGCGTTCTTAGCTGAGCTGGGATGGCTGGAATGATTTAATTACAACCTCTGGGTGCAATATAGGCGTTTGAAGTTGTTGAGTTGCAGACACCGCCCATAGTGAATAAATAAGAAAAATGTCTGTTTTTAAACAAATAAATAAATTCTTAAATATTTAATTGTTGTTATATTAGGAGTTATATTACCCTTCCACCTTCTATTCATTACTAAAATCTAAAGGCCACCTACGTAGGCCTTAAGTACTTCACAAAAAAAGATACCTAGCTTATTCTTATATTATTATATGTTAGTTTAATTGTTTTTTATGTGGTTTAGATTTAAAGGTTAGACTAGTCCAGTCAATGGGATTTTTGTTCGGATTAATTTGACAGCTAGTGGTTCACCAACCCAATGTATGGTCATCTAGATACTGGAAATATAACAGAATTCAAGCAAATTCCTTAATTCAGATAATATTTAGTTTGGTTTTGGTGCCTATTAAGTATTAAATAAAACTGTAATGTTTTCGATGAATGTAATACAGATTATTACGATATTATTACTACGAATTATTCAAGTAAAACCCTTAATTCAGATTATTTTTAGCTTGGATTTGATGCATAGTAAATATTTCATAAAATTATATAATAATATTTTTCTGTGCGCTAAATGCCATTAATAATTTTACTCCTTATAGTTTTAAATAGCAATATCATATTTTGACGTTTATGTCCATTGCTTAATCAAGGAGTTTGAAAGCTAAACAGGTGGCGATTTTACTTTTGCTCCCGAGATTTTCACGTTCTTTATTTATCGTAACTAAAAGTGCTTCCTTTTACGAAAATAAATCACTAAAAATCATTGGTGGACAATAAAATTCAAGACCTTTGTCTCTGTAAGTGATTGATCTCTGCCGCCGCAGATTCGAGGGTATAATGAGGGACGTCGCGTTCTTATGCGTGCCGCAGATACCTAATATTGTGTCAAGCTATTTTTCGAACCACCATTAATTCTGCATCAGACTTTACTTGTATAACACTTGAACCTGTGTAATTTAGACTCACCGGGTCTGCGTGCCACCGGTTGGGGACGACTGGCCGCCGTCTCTCGACGCAAAGGACTCGTCTCATGTCTTCTAGTGCGGGATCAGGCGGTACACAGTCGTAATACGGCGGCTGGTATTCATCTGGCATCGTACCGCAGCGCCTTGCCATCTCCCACAGTACGAGCCCCAGAGAGTACACATCGGAACGTTTGTACGGGTCGAATTGGCGTGTATCCATACTCTCATCTAAAACCTGAGCAGGGGAAATATAAGGTAAAACATTTTTAAACTTAAATAGTATTAGGTATTAAACAAGACGATAGACTTTTTGTTCGATGTACGTGATCTTCATCACTAAGAAGAAAGATTTTATAGACTTTGTTAATTAGCCCTGCAACATAGTTTTAAACCAATGTTAAATTTCAAATAGTTATCAATGTACACTCCTAACTTTACCAAAGGCTGGTACACTTTTTCTTCAACTTTATACCAGTATTAGTAAAAGAAGTGATGTCGTAGACAGCATACCAGTTTTGGAAGCGTTGAAATTAACGAGGTTACTGTCACCCCACTGGGAAACGTAGTTTAAACTCTGGTTCGGTTGCTGAACCATGGCCTCTCTCATCAACATCACGTCGTTACCGCTGTCTTTGGCGCTAAACAGGTATCTCTCTATGACAGTGTTGTCGTCTGCATATCCAACAATTCCTGGTATCAACAGGTCATTGATGTGCAGCAGGAAAAGCGTCGCAGAAAGAACTGACCCCTGAGGAACTGTGGCATCAATAGCCACTAAGTCGGAGGAGCAGCCATCGACTGCTCTGATCGATCGTTCAGTCAGAAAATCAGCTAACCAACTACAAAATTCGGCGGGGATACCATACGCTTGCGCAGTACTTGCGTGCCAGACCCTGTCAAAAGCCTTCGAGATGTCAAGTGACACGGTAAGTGCTTCACCGTGCATCTCGAGGGCCTCGCCCCAGCAATGCGTTACATAAACTAGAAGATCCCCAGTTCAACGTCCTCGACGAAAACCATATAGACAGTCACTGAAGAGATCATTATCTTCTAGGTATGAGAGCAACTAATTATATGCTATTGTAAACACTGGGTTGTTGTTGTGAATAAAATATAATAACTTGCTGTTCAGCACTCTTTCCATAACCTTACAGAGTATGGAAGTGATGGCGATCGGTCGGTAATTGCATGGGTCGGCACGAATACCCTTTTTGGATACTGGCTGCATATTGGCAAGCTTCCAGGATTTTGGTACGGATTTGGTCTTGAGAGAGAGATAGATTAACCAGATACAAATCAAAATTTTGAGGCCTTATAATTGTGGATTTGTTATTTTTAGAAAAAAATTAAGTTGTTTATTTTATTCATTACGAAAACTTACTGCTACAATACATAATACATATAATATTACACAGATTACCATGAGCTATTAACAAGTTTCCACAAACAGTTTATAAATGCAATGTGATCAAAATTCGGGAACAGTAAGCGCGACGCTATTTAACGGAACTTACAAAATAAAAGAAAGTAAAGCAAGTGTAAGGAATTTAGTTGCAAGTGTTTGCCTCAGTGAAACAATGCCGTCATAGAATAAGTCAATGTCAGTGTCATCGCTTATAGAATTATACAAACGACACGAGCTAATTAGGGAGCTTTTTTGTCGATAGTTAGTACGCACCCTTGGAATATTCAGTCTCAGCTTTCTACGAGTGCTGGAGCTACAAGGTAATGTGAACTTTATATGCTCAAGAAGTTTGGTCGAGTCTATTTTGCCTTTTAGTAGTTTTGATAGATAAGTCAAATCAAAAAATATCACTACGGACTTTTAGGAGAGCAATTGATATTTAGCACATTTATCCTTGTGACTTTTGTCGTAAATTCGCCTTTTAAATTCTAAATACTTCAAACCTTTTTTGTACGGATTCCAACCGATTACATTATCAATATTTAAATAAATAAATTGCCAATACTTATTCATGATATCCCACAAAAGAATCATGCGTCATAAAATTATTATTATCCTGTTTAAGATACTAGCCCTCGTAATAAGAAAAATAAAATCATGTTAAATAGGAAGTTATAAATATACAGAAGTATTACTTATTCATTCATGAGCTCCTAGAGGACAAATAAAAAAAGACAAAAACAAATTCTATGGCAATGTTGGCATGATATATTTTACAATAGAAACAAATGACAGAAAAGTCACAAAACAAATGGACGTGAGATATCTATAGTATATGTAAAAATTTCGTGTCACAGTGTTTGACCGCGATATACTCCGAAACAACTCAAGAGATTATAATGATTTTTTTTCATTTTGTTCCAACATAGGACGTAGGATAGGTTTGATTTTAATTTACAACCCAGTAACACGTGGCCGGGTGAGCTAGTGTGAGTATATAGTTGTGTGGTAGGGTTTGCAGGGAAATATACAAATACACGATTGAGTAATTCTGGTTTATAATTATTATAAACTAAATGTATGAACTCAAAGTCACGTATTTAAAAAAGCTTCACACACACATACGTAAACGTTTCAAATAATATATCTACTTAAAGTCACTAAGAATATTGCATAAAAATAAATCAATACGAATCTAAACGTTTCCAGTCAGAAAAAAATTTTAGATGATTAATATTTGCGACATCCGATAGAGATTATATTCTTCGGAAATCAGAATAAACGTATAGATAATCAATTTTTAAGACGAATGACGTGTAAAGTCTAACGTTTTCATATGCTTAGATATAGCAATAACAGTTCAAAGGTTAAGTAAAGACATATCTTACCTCTGGTGCCATATACCGCTTAGTGCCGACACGGTTTGTAGATGGTACGTCCACCGAATCACTGGCCACATTGTGTCTGACGGCTAGCCCCAGATCGCCGATGACACAGGTCAGATTGCTCTTCACCAAAATGTTCTTCGATTTCAAGTCGCGATGCGCAATCGCAGGCTTGCCTGGTTTAAGGTAAAAGAATATCAACACCAACGACCTTTATTTTGTCTTGGATTTGGTTGGATAATAGAAGTATCGCCAGATGGTTAGATTTCCATGATATAGGTCTAGGGTTAATTGTCTTGAAAATTGATTCGCTTTATAACATAAGTATTCTTTCACTAACACTACATCGCCAATTTGAGGCTCCGGTACTTGCCTAGACCATTAGTGCCTTTGCATAAATTGGTTCAAATACTCATTAAACCACCTACACCAGAACCCTTGCAGAAAGAATAGGTTAGGCCCATTATTCCAAAGTTCACATTTCTGAAGAATTCAAACCACGAGAAGCTCTATCTGCTGGATTTTCCTTGGATTAAAGAAATTCTAAATTAGTAATAATTTCGGTCACGCGAATGGCTACAAGTGTCTTCCATCGCCGCGGATGACTGTTTAGCCAAGCCAAAACAACCGTGGAGTCTGTCTATGCGTATACGTGATTTTTCTTTCTGGCTAACACGTCTGCTACTTTTCGTAAAAGTTTTGACAGAAGAACAGCCCCGCATAACTCAAGTCTAGGAACGGAACCTACCTTGACAGGTGCAACTTTTGTTTTAGCCGTTACTAAATTTATTCGTATATTTCTTCCTTGAATAGAATAATAAATTGCAAGAATAATATTCTTGCAATACTACCGCAACATACGCGACATTTGAGGCGTCCGAAAATCCGTGTAATTCGACATGACAACGTTTTGTAGTGCCATACCTACGAGATTTCGATTTTTTTCTAACAATAACAACTCATTTCGGTAAGTATACCATTGCTTATGTATGTCAACAGGAATTTGTTCATCCCAGTTCAATTCCTTTTACCAAAGCTTTTGTATGATCACTTTAACTATTGTTATACCCTGTTATACTACCGTGTACTACCTAGCCCAAAGGATCAAAAAACCTCGACATTCGTATAATTTCATTCTTTTTGTTACAGGTTCCCTATCTGCTTGACGTTCACCGAGTATCTGAATTCATGTGCTCTTCGATCCCAGGTAAGTTCGAAGATTTTTACAACTTCTACTGTCAAAGTTTATGTTTATGTAATAAAGTTAGTAAATCATAAATATTCCTAAAATCTGCAGAAATTTAAGCGAACATTTTGTATAAATTATAGTTGTATGTGATACTGCCCTTTTTCTGTTCCTGCACTGATCTTTTAGTAGGAGTGAGACAGAGGAAAGATCTATAGACTAGATGCTGTATTTGAAAAAAAAACTGAGTTCAAGCTGAGAAGTTGGCCCACGATATGTCCAGGGCTATCTTTAACTTATTGGCGGCCCTAAACACCATTGGATAATGAGTGAATGAGGCTTTGACATAGGACTATTTTGTTAAGAATGAGAAAGACTAAATAAGCAAAATTATAGATTTATGGAAAAACATCGGTGGCTCTCGATACGCTTTGGTTTGAGTATGCAGCCTTAGTGAATACTTTTGTAAGCAATTCTACTCATTTACTATCAGTGGTTCTTGTCGCTTTCTTTGATAAATACTTGTACATAAAGAACCAAATAGGTGTTACCTTTGGTGCCTACGATGTCCATGTGTAGATGGGCAAGTCCCGTAGCAATAGACAGCGCCATCTTGACCAGCGTGTTGGAGTCAATGGTGCGAGCGGTCAGGAAGTCAAAGAGCGAACCGTTCTCGTGGTAGTCGGTGATCAGCCAAAGCTGTGTCCATGTGCCGTTGTCTGCGTAGGACAATTTGTGAGTTACGCTATCTTGGAACTGGGTATGGCCACCAAAAGGATGCACAGGGAAAATTTTCAATGTCTACTTGTTGAAAAAAAACTTGATTAAAACATAATTTAACTGTGCTTTCACGAGTATAAAAAAAGCTAGCTAGCTTATCCTTAGAAATAGGTTCCCTATGTCGCCGAGGCAGTAATTGTTTTTTTAGACATGCTAACTCGTATTGGATTTAATGTTTCTTACATTAAAGGGTAAAATTTTTCATTAAAACTTTTTCAATCCAATATAGTTATAATTTTCTAAAAGCTTAAAACGAGTATTCATTTATTTTTTATTTAGGAGCATAGGTATTGAAGGTCATACTTCTTTATGACCCGTAATAAAAATAATCCTCTATTTGACCCATTTAGGGGTTGCATTTCTAGAAATAACGAAAACGTGTAGATTTTTTTTTTATCAGAACGCAAAAAACTTAAGTTTTACGCTTAAGTAAAAATTTAAAAAAAAATCTCAGTTTCCTTGTGTTTTACTCCTTTAACTTTGTTTTTTACCAAGAGCACATATTTCGATATTCTTGACTCTTACGTTTGCATCTCAATTTGAATATAATAGATTTCCATACAACAGTTTATCTACCATTTAACCCACTTAGGAGTTGTAGTTTTCAAAATCCTTTCGTAGCGAGCGTTTTCACCATTTTATAAACACTTCATCTAGGTTGTGCATTGTCTGTCAGTCAGTCACTCAGGACTTAGCCTTATATATACACAAATAAGTATTTCAATTACTTCACAGTGTCTAGTACGAATAGTGTTACGTAATATTTAAAGTCTGTTCTAAAGTTGAGTGCGCACTATGGAATTTATAGGGTACCTCATCTTTAGTAATAATCAACATTTTATTGACGATTACTTTTTAAATGGAACAATCAATAGCATGACAACCTATACATAACTGTCAATATTTTACATTTAATTTAACAGTCCAAGCGTCCAAGTCCCAGCTATATAGTCACAGAGTACAATATCAAATGAGAATTTTCATATTTTGAACGGTCAAAGAGTCAACAACAGTCTTTTTGGTTTAGAAAGACGTGGTTATTCATTCAGTATTATTGGGATATCTCAGTCACATAATAAAACAAGCCAAAGTCGTGTTTCTTCATAGAACCGAGTTTGGTGCTTAGACATTGCCTAACAGTCCTAAGCAAATTATATAATCTTTAAGAAACTTCTCTTGCTCGTTTTATAAGTAGGCAAGGTAAGGATTACCTTTGTTATCAGCGGCGATAAATCCCAGAATGTTCTCATGACGCAGCATGACGGTCTGGTATATCTCCGCTTCTCTGAACCACGAACATTCTTCACGCGATGAGAATATCTTGACGGCGACATTCTCCCCGCGCCAGCGTCCACGCCATACTTCGCCGAATCGGCCTTTGCCGATTATATCCACCAGCTGAATCTGTCGTGCGATCGACCGCTGCACCAGGAGTGGCAGACCTGACCATACCGAGATTTATAGACTATGAGCTACAAAATTTTACTGCTGACTAACGTGTCAGGCAATCGCCGGTTTTACAATGATCATTTGATTATTAACAATGACTTCAAACTAGAAATATTTACGATGCCAAAATTATGTTTAACTGTAGTGAAAAATCAACCAACGCAATATTATTTTGTGGCAAGACAGTGATAAGATGTGTTGTCATGAATGATTAAAGAGACGCAGTCCTTTAAGTTGTTTTAAATTAGACTAGCCTCTTATTACACGACTTTGCTGTAAAATTAAGACTGTAGCTATTAGTCTTAATTCGTTTAGATACTTTAGTATAATATTTCTTTATCTTATCTTTAAACATAGTACATCTGAACACAGTGATGAATACAATACAAAATGCCTTTGTATATAGGTACTTTTATTCTCCAGCCGGTAGGGTGCTAAAAGCAAAGTACTACCTAGTTACATTAATACACGCCTTACGACTCTCGATTCCCCAGGCGATGAGTTGCCAGTCTTTTAAGTCCTTTAAGCTGTTTAATTAACTGCTGAGCGTTTTACGTTAAAAGAATTCGACTAATAAGGTTAGTGTTATGATTAAAGGTTGGAGACTAAGACTGAGCCAGTCGTGAGGCGTCAAAAATAAGTCTCAAAAGACTGAGTCTTTTTGATCACCGGTTGTAAATATATCCCCACCACTTTCTATTCGGTACGAAGTAACGATTTACGTGTTAAGTCAAAATCAACGTGCAATGGCGAAAAAGTAATGAAAAGTAAATTAATTTAGCGTGATTGAATATGAAATCATCTTACTTACCAGACCCCGAGCCGGAAGTTGTAAGCTCGATCATATCACGTATTGTAGCAGTTCCCATGATGGGATGCCTTGTCTCACACAGCGAGTCCTCAGCAGGAAATAGCGGCCTGGAACCCCTCTTCATCATCTTCTTGGAACGGCCCTTGGCCCACCAGAAGCTGATGATAGCGCACACCCCCAACACCATCAGCCCCATCACCCACGGCACCACTTGCCATGCCGTCGCTGAGGGACTCGACTCTTTTCACGATAGCGCGAATTAGATACAAATGGTAATATCTCATGAAAGAATTTTATTTACTCCACTGTTTGGTCTAGAAAATTACAGTTTATGGTTGTTAAAAATAAAGAAAGAAATATAGATGAAATAATAAAATTTGATCAAGAGGAATTTTACGACGACTGCAGTTTAAACGTGATAAA
The DNA here is from genome assembly GCA_927399485.1 of Calamotropha paludella. Classification (NCBI taxonomy): domain Eukaryota; kingdom Metazoa; phylum Arthropoda; class Insecta; order Lepidoptera; family Crambidae; genus Calamotropha; species Calamotropha paludella. Next base: position 20,671,307 of record OV656803.1, on the reverse strand, counting down.
CATTTCTACAGGAATGACTAAAGATAAGCTTTGATATTAGCTTCAAAAGGAAAACAAAATTTGCTGTACATCTACATAGTAACTAGGTAAATAAATAATGAGTTTATGAAGCGGTTTTCTGAATTATTGGTTTTCTCATTTTATTTTTAGTACCTACCCACTATATTAATTGTCTGCCGTCTTATAAGAACGGTGTCCCAAAATAGGTCAACTGTCTGCGTATTTAGCACGCACGCAGCCTTTTAATATATGTGGACTGTGGTAAGAAATTTAAATTTCAGATAAATAACTAACTTTATCATCGATTAGTTGGCAATGACGTCTTGAATAAACGCTGGGGCGTTATCTCTGCCCTTTGCGATAGCAAAATTGCCCATACACTTTGGTGTCGTCATTAACATAGTCCGATTTGTATCAGTCAATGTAAAAACAAATATGTTTATCCATTTCAAACAACCTTTTTTCTGACTCGTTTTTTACTCAGTAAACTGGTTCAAGAACTAATAAGAAAGTAGTAACTTTACAGTTTCTACTTACTACACTGACCGTTCTGTATTGTAGAATTTTCTTGATTTAAGTTTCAAGAGTTAATGTATCATTTCCTATTAAAAATTACGAAACCTTTTAGACTTCAGTTCACACAATACGTAAGTACACTAGTTTTTTTTTAAATATAAAAGGTTGCATAGAATCGAATGAAAAATATATTGTTTTAATGAAGTAAAGAAAAAATACTAAGTAAAAAAACCCATCAACTTTCAAATTATTAAAATGGTAAATTGTATGAAGCATTATGAACTTTAAAATATGGTTTTAAAGTAATAAAAGAGAAAATTTTCAAATACAAGTTCTTCTTCCTTCTTTTTTTGCGGGATACAGATGGCCCTGTAGGTCGAAGTTTGCCTAATCAGAGTGGTCGACTTTGTTAATTTTCATATGCAAAAAGAACGAGATATAAATACTTCAACAGATTAAAAATTAATAATAGTACCTATATCAACCTTACTTTGATTTTTGTATATCATTATGTTATATCTCACTGCAATTCTCATAAGTTTGTTGTGGCACAAGGCAATCGGTTTTTGTTTTTCATAATCACAACTACTAACGTAGCTAACCCGCCATCATGAGGTAAAACATTATTATACAAGTTTGTTTTGTATACAATACAAACTTTACCTCTTATGGCTGGAAATTATATCCAACTATTTAGTTATGTAGACTTACCTGTGATGTTATTGTGATATTTTTCAATTATATACTTGAACACATTTGTATTTTGTAAAAATGGATTTCGTATGGAATTAGCAAATCTAACATTCTATATTGACACACGTTACAAATTTAGAGAAAGTACAGTACAAAAGATTATATTTGTATTTAAAAAAAAACCATATAGTACTTAAATATCTACAAAAAATATTTGTAAGATTTACTTGTATTTACTTTTCAAATAGTGCTTAGACTAAGCATGCATTATAGAAAGTATAGTATAACTATACAAAAGTAATACCTAAAAATAAACAAGGAAACACTAAATCAGATTCGCTACCTTTATACTGAATGACGCACAAAGATGTCGAATAACAGGGACTGGAACATAGACCAAAAACAAAATAGAGAGAGCAATCAGTTTGCCTTTGTCGACATTTGATAGATTCAATAGATCAAAAATAACATTTTGTAGCAAGATAAACAACATAGTAACCATCAATGTACATTCGTCGGCTAGAAGGTTTCTCTTGAGGTTTGCTTTTCTGGTAATCCATGGTAGACTATGACCAGCCTTAGTCCGAATGCTGAATAACTAATTTGATGGAATTATTTCAAAATTATCACCGAAACTATTTTCGGTAATAGTTTTCATCCAATTCGCATACCAGATCACTGCGCAGTAGGCATGGCCCACTAGCCGAGGTTTATAAATAAAAATTCAAATGTTTATGCATGATCTGTATCACTGTCAAGTTTTTTTGGACCCAGAATAATCCAAGTTAACCATGAATAACGCAACCCACCTTATAAATATATAATAAGTATAGTATGCCGCATCTTATTTAGATCGGGAACGATGTTGTACTGTATGTCGATGCAAATTATAATGGCGTCTGTGAAGTTAGCTACCAGCTTGGAAGATAAGAGGGAATCAATTAAATAAAAGCATCAATTTAATTGCCCATCGATGTTTGCTAAACAAAAGTTGTTACCTGCTGCCTGATAAAACATTACTTGACATTTTCGACACAATATATAGACACAACCCTTAATAATCAAGTTGTTTTCAATCGTGGGTCTTATGTATGTAGGTCTATAATAAAGAGCTAGTGGGCATTTGCCTGTTAACACAGCAATCTTGCGACCGGATGACTTACTGCTAGACATGTCGTCGAATCTAATAGCATCGTCAGTGCGTCTGCGCAATAATTTTACACATTACCGTCAAATTGACTTTCTTAATAGTAACGTTTACAATGCATTCTGTTATATTGAATTGCTTATGTACGCGATTTCCACCAGATTTCACACTATAATTACTGTTAATATTTACACTGAATAACAACCCAATATAATAAATAGTAACAGTCAATTTATATCAAACCAGAGATAATAATAATAAGCTGTATATTTCTATATTAGTCTTCATCATTACAAATGACGCAACTATCTTTAGTAGATCATAAATAAGACACACGGTACGATCGGGTAGAAACCAGACACCATTATACTCAAGGCAAATCAATACCAAATGGGACAAAATTACCCGGAGAGCTCACAAATTACCTTTAATCGTAACGAATCTGATTTAGTTATGGATATGAAAGAAAACACGAGATAAAAGAAATTAAGCAAGCATTTTTATCCAAAACTAAAAACACATGCACAAACCAGCATTCCTACTTAACAAAACTTTTGTTAACATTTCACCATGGTGCCGATGTAAATTTTAAACAATTGTTTTAAAATCAAGGTTATGCATTAATTACCCTACATACTATTTAAAAATATGCGTATATTTTCCCTTAACCAACCATTCAAAACACCAATAAAAATGTTAATTAGTGAATTAGCGTTAATATCAATCAAACTAAGTTGCAATAGAAAATTAATACTTAACCATTAATACCATGCATAAGAAAAAATAAAATTGTAAACCGGCTCATGATCACTTACGTCATCGTTCTTCGTGACTGCCGATCAGGCATTATGAAGTCCCTAGAATCATAACTTTCGACTAAATTTTAAAATCCCACATTCAAGCTTGTGATAGTCGAGACAAATGCGAGTAGCGGTGAATATCCCACTGTGATATTATATCATTTAAATTTCCTTCGGAACAAGAAAAAATATTAAATTTATGTTTCCCAGTTTTACTTAAAATACCTCCTTTTACACAGGAAAAATGGAATCTGGAATAGCTTGATAAGTCAAATTTATGAAACGATTTGGTGTGAAGAATGCCCGTTCATGGGCCTGTGTAAGAGGTTACATTCTCCATAACATGCATCACTGATTACATATAATTTCATCGACAATGACTGGGTATAAACCTGGTTAGAACACCATGGGATGACATGGTGGATCAACATACATCCGACGAGGACATCACAATAAAGCTACCCAGGCTTCATGACGGCACATCCCGTGATCCGTACCTGGGAAGATGTCACCGTTACAGAAGTCCGTGGCGCAGCACTTTATATCCGGGTGCTCGTCCTCGCGACACCATATGGGCCTGTCCCCCGGGGGGAAGATGAACTGTTTCCGGTTCCAACATCTACATTCAAATATCGTCACATTAGTGTACTCTCCATAGGTGATCAGTGCCGGTCTAGGAAAGGTCACTTAATGGTAGTGTCCAACAGAAACAGCATTTTAGTAACCATTTTAGGCCGAAATAATAATATATATTATTATTAGTTCTCTACTGTAAGCACGTTAAATAATAAGTTTACGACGTTGTATACTTAAAAATATAAGCTCACATTGATTTTTTAATTTACATAGCTGTTTTGCATGATCCAAACCTAATATGCTAGCGCTCGGAGCCGAATCGGTCAGACACTTCTAAGTGATATTAGGGGAAAGTAAAACTGTAAGAGGCATGCGTGAGGCCGTTAGCGCACACTACGTCGAGCCTACCTGGCGCCCTCGGTTGCAGCTCCAGCCGCAGCTCCCGGTTGCACATGTCATGGGTGTTACAACACTCTATCGCAACAGACTCATTTCTTGTCTTCGGCGTGGAGCAACTGAAGGGGTGCTCGATGGGTATCAATAATGCGCGGTCGATACAGCTGCGCCGCAAGTGGAACCACCCATTACGTTTAGTAGGTTAAAGCAAAACCAACGCACACTCGAAAATGATTGTTAACGGCACATCATACAAAACATACTATTATAATTCGATTTCTCGCTTAGTAGGTACATATTCAAATCACTAAATCATAAGCGATGTTGTTAGGGTCTTGGCATCTCAACAAAAAATTGAAGGAAACAGCGATGCAATTATGATTCTAATACATCAAACAAAATCGTTGCATAGAGAATGTTTAATACCACGCGGCCACAAGTGCGCCTTACCGGTGCCCGGGTGCCCAGGTTCCTGGGCGAGGATAACTCGAATAACGTCCTCGGTATTGCAGTGATCGTATGTGCAGCAATATGCTGGCTGTTTGCATAGTAACACTCTACCAGGAGGACTATGAGGCGGGAAGGCCTCTTTCGAGCTCAAACAGCTAAGAACCACAAGCATTCCATCAAAATTAGTTAAAAAGTTATAATCGCTAATTTAATTTGTGTTGATAATAACTTGCCAATAGTTATTGAGTTCGAAATATGTACCTCTAAATTGATTAGGTCATTCATTTTGAAGAAGAAGGAAAAAACAAATTTGGAATTTTAAAGAAGGCAATTATTTAGATATATGATAGGACTATTTAGGATTTTATATACTCACTGATAGGTAAATTTCTGTACTCCATTGTCGAGGCTGGTAGATGCATAGCAGTAGCCATCTGTTTCACATGTGTTATTCGGGCATGTTTCACTGTTGCAGTAACACTTTAACGCTGTTACAAAATACAAGTGTCATTTAGACTCATACCTCAATCATAGCATGCATTAAATAACCAAACAATTTTTAAAATTATTAAAACGAAGTATTTTCAAAACAAGTAGATATGCTACGAGGGCGGGCCAAAAAGTTCGCGGAATGAGGGGGGGAAAGGTGACTTTTTACTACCTGCACTAGTTGTGACACTCATTAAGAGTATAAATACTAGGTTAAATAAAAATAGGTCAAAATTATCTGAGCTAAATCAACAAGTCAATCCGGAAGAAGATTTGCAACATGGAGAAAATTGAATTTCGCGCAGTCATGGCTGCTGTTCAAAGAGTGGGCTTCGAAATCTTGGAAAATCCTCCCTATAGCCCAGATTTAGCCCCAGGTGATTATTATTTGTTCCCAAAAATGAAAAAAGAGCTTCGAGGGAAGAAATTTTCCAGTGATGAAGAAGTGAAGAGCGCAATTTCGGCTTATTTTGACGACAAGGAGAAATCATTTTATTTCGAAGGTGATAAATTAATTGATAGGTCTAATAAATGTATTAGAGTTAAGGGGGAATACATTGAGAAGGAAAAATAATTTTGTGTTTTATTTCTTACTTTTTACCCTCCATTCCGCGAACTTTTTGACCCACTCTCGTAATTGAAAGCAACCGTTTTGTTGCAATTTGCACAGGATTCAAACTTTAGATTCATTAAAGCCTGCGCCGTCTACCCGGCAAAGTGCGGGGAAGCATACTTTTTTTAAAAAAAAGGAAAAACTGTATAGTTTAATTTCCTTCAACATTCTAAAAGTTAGAAAAACCTACATAAAACTTTTAAGAATGAAGGAGGGCTTTAAGTGGGAGAACTAATTTTCATTTGATATAATTTTCATATTTACTAAATTTCAACCTAATTTCTTTAATAATAGTTATAACCTCGTCTAACCCAAATGATTAACCAACAATAGAGGGGATCTGGCTCTCGGCGGCCGTTGCTGAGGCACGTTCGCTTCGCTCGCTCGCCTTCGCGCGATAATGGTGACTGTTCTGACCTAACCTAACCTAAAATATCTCTAACATATCGTCACTTAAGTTCTAACACCACGTAAGTCATTTTTTGGCTATTTAGATATTTTGATGCTATTGACTAGAGAATCGGAAGATGCGTTGTTTTAGCCAATCAGAAACAAGCATCATCCAATAAGAACTTCTAAAATGAAGTAAAAAGTAACAGCACGGCATCCACCAAGCAGTCGTAAACTCTAGAAACAGAACGTAAGTCAGTTTTGTTCCATGGTGTTTGACGAACTGCCGGTTGCTCCGGGGATTAATTAAAAAAGTTAAGAAATAGCATTATTTCTCTAAAAAATTGTGTTGTTTCTTTTTTTTTAAACTCTTTTAAGTTGGAAATTTTTACATTAAAACGAGTCTGTTTTAGTAAGAAAATTATGTTAGAAGTGTTTTCGTGACTTATCTACGTGCTATTATTCTATTACGCATCGGGAGTTACGTAGTGTTACAAAGAAGTGAAATATATCACAGTAATCGTTTTTTCTTTATTAAATATAACTAGTTAGTTAAAGAATATAGGTACCTACTTCTTAAAGTAATTATTGTTTTATTTTTACAGGAAAAAATAAGTAGCGACGAGGAAGAAGTAATACGTGAACTGTGTAAAGAGTTAAAAATTAAAATACCGGAAAAAAAAGAAACACCAACCTGTTAAAGAGAACTATATTATACCCACTCTCAAATCTAAAAAATGTGGACGTAAATAATTTGCCTTGCATATATTTAAATTATTTCCGAAGAAGAAATAATTACATCAGAAGGAGAACAGCCATCAATTATAACAGAAGGACAATCATGAATAATAACATAAGAACAATCATCAATAATAACTAATGAAAACAAAAAACACATAACGAAGAATATTGCGGAGATCTTAATTCTAAACGAAAAAGAAAATCTAAAGGCTTAAAGTTAGGTGCCAAGATAGAGTGGACTAAAATAAAAGCAAGAAACTAAGATTAGAGGAAGAACAATATATAGGATATTGGCGAAATTGTGAACAAAACAAGTATAAAGTTTTACATGACGTAATGCGGCCTGCGCCTGAAATTTTATTTCGCTGCTCTTCTGACTTCTGCACGAAGTCCAAACTTCGTTGATGCAACTCAATAACAGAGGAAGAGAGACAAAATATTTTTCTATTTTTGGAAAAAAAATGGACTGGTCGCAGAAGAAGCAATATGTGGTATGTAATGTTGAAATCTGAAGTAAAAAACAAATAAAGAGGACAGATGAATCAAGAAGAAATGTTAGTAAGCAATATTTTTTAATCTCCGAGTCTAGAGGTCGTGTACAAGTATTTATGAAAACTTTTTGGGGTAATATGAGTATTACAGAAAATTCTATGCGTTATTGGATTGAGCTTTCCGAAAAAGATATGACAAAAAAACACGAAATCACACAACCAGCTAAGGGCAGTATAAAAGAAAACGTAAGCTTTCTAAAAAATTTTTTTGATGAGTTACCTAAAATGCCACCCCATTATTGTCAGGCATCAAGTACAAAACTTTATTTAGAACCAGTTGTACAGAGCAAATCGAAACTATACAAGTTGTATTGTGAGAAATGTAAAGCAAATGGTGCCTGTCTCTCGATGGTTATTCGACCAAATATTCATAGAAAAGAATTAAAGTATGTTTTTACCAAAGAAAGACCAAGGTGATGTGTATTGTTCTTTAAATGTAGGAAACATCAGTGAAGGTGAATATTGTGAATACATATTAAAGAAAGATAGAGTTAGACAAGAAAAAATCACGATAAATTAAGAGCCGCTACTAAAGAAGTATGCACTTCTTTAGTAGCGGCTTTACACATGATTTACAATCGGTAGAGCTGTGTCCAAAACTTGAAGCTAATGCAATATATTACGAGTATAAGACAAAACTATGTGTTCACGATTTCACTATGTACAATCTTGAAAACAAGGATGTGACTGTTATTGGTTCGATGAGTGTACTCCAGGGTTGGTGGCCTCTGTGTATAGGTATTTCCTGTATAATAAACTGCCCCAAAAAAAACCCTGGCCAAACTGTTGCCTATAATTTTGTACATTGATGGCTGCACAGCACAAAATCGCAATGTGGTTTTACCTAATGCATTGCTGGAGTTGGCAATGGACTACAACATCCGGATCACTCAAAAAATCTCGAAAAGGGTCATACGCAGATGGAGGTAGATTCTTCTCATAGTGCAATAGTGTCAAATAAAAAACAGAGACATCTACCTGCCCTCGCAGTATGGGTCTCTTTCAAAAGAAGCTCGTCTTCAGTAGCCCTATAATGTTAATATTCTCAGCTATGAGTTTTTCCACGACTTTTCAAAATCGCTCATTTACGATTCAATTCGACCAGGCCGAGTAACCAGGCTAATGACCCGGTAGTCACGGATATGAAAGTATTACTTTATGAACCAGAAGGGCTAATAAAATATAAACTGAACTATGGTGACGAATATGCATTATTTCCCAGGAGACCAAAACTAAGAAGCAATTTGCCGAAACCAAAGCTGTACCAAAGCAGGCTGCTAATATCACAGATAAAGTGGACTCATTTACAAGAATTGATACACGTAATTCCTGCTGATTGCCATGGTTTTTACGACGGTTTACCGCATAAATAAGATTGGTGAAGGTTTCATAACTTTATTTCTAGAGAAGTTTCTTGAGTTTTGTTTTCTTGTACATGAAAAATATTTTTATATTTTAGTAAGACTGTTTAATTTTTAAGAAGTTGTTGAGTTTTGTTTTGATATAATAAACCTTTTTTAAATTTATGTAAAAGTATTACTAACTAAACTAGAAGACTCATTTAAGTTGTTTATTTATGTAGTATATATCTCATTAGGTACAAAGTATGATTATAATACATTAGAAAAGTGCAATTAAACCTAAATTATTTATTATTAAGAATACATGTATAGTAGGAATAATACTGATTGAATTTTAATAAAATGAACAAGTTATTTAATACCATTGTTTTATATTTACTGCTGATTCAAAAATGCGTAAGTCATGTAGTTTGCATATTAAAACAAGACAACCTAAATATTTACTAAAAACTAATAGTTATATAGTTAATAGATCTAATACAAAGTTTAATCAAATTATAAAATGGAAGAATAACAGAGTCTATGTAAAATTATGCAGTATTTTCACTCTCCTGTAAATACTGGAGGGAGACTCTGTACCAGGGTCGTCTGCTTAGGTACCTCCGTCTTACCTATTTCTGCCGCAAAGCAGCAGTGCTTGCATTGCTGTGTTCCGGTTTGAAGGGTAAGATATGGCAGTGAAATTACTGGGTACAGTGACTTTACATCTTGTGTCACAAGTTGGCAACGTACACTGTGATTCTTGTGGGGGTTGCAGTTTTGCTGCGAATCTCAAAAGAGCCACATGTGACTGACTCTTACACCACAGGTGACTGTTACCACTTACCATCAGGTGGGCAGTTTGCTTGTTTGCCAACTTTCAGCAATAAAAAAAAAAAGTTGCTATTTTTGACATATGTGGTGTTAGAACTTAAGCCACGATGTATATTATACCCCCCATTTTCCATATGTTCAGAACAGAGTTCAAGTGACACTAAATTATTTTATTTATTGAAAATATATTTAAAAAAGAGAATAATGAAATGTTAGTTTTAGAGCATATGCTCTTTTGCCTTTATAAATTTATAACATAACTACAGTTATAGATTTCTTTATAATGTTCTCCTGCTTTGATATTTTGGTAAGTTACACCTCTTTAGTAGCCCTATCTACAAAAGAAACATCAACCAAAAATTTGGTGTTGCATAACTTAAAGCTGAGCCTACATAACTACTAAAACTGAATATGAAATTAATTAACATAACTCTAGTTGTGTTACATAATCCATTTTGTTTCATTATACACACACAATAGGTGTTGTTGAGCATGGGTATACTGAAGTTGAACTAAGCGGCTATGACAGGAATTGGGTTGCAGTAGAGCTGTTCTAATTTTACCACACTAAATGAATGACTCCATTAGCTAGATTTAAGACAGTTGAGGTATCACAGAGGTTTATATAACGGGCCATCGATGTTGACTGTGATTTGACACCGTGTCATCAAGAGGTAAACACTGTCCCTGAGAGGGCAAGGTCCAATTAAAGGAATTCCGATGTTAGCTATGAACCAAGCAAATTGTGTTTGAACTTCACCAATGTACAGTCCAGAACCAAAACAGGTCTCCATTACAAAGAAAAGACATCAGTAGGTCCAAATGTCAAACTTGTGTATAACTTGTGGAGTCCAGTGTATTATGGATTAGTAACTTGTATTTGAAATGAAACACGCAAAATACCATAGCCATTAATCTTAACTATAAATTTATAATTTCATTAAAGGAGGTTATATACACAATTATTATTTTGTTAAGCTTTCTTAATTTTGAATTTTTTATGTGCTATACCTATCTCTACGAAACCCTTCAAATTGACGGGGTAGCTGATTATGTAAACAATGCTTATATATTTGCTTTATTTGTAACATTATACCTACAATAGTAAATATTAGAGTGAACGAATAGTCTGAGATGCTCCGAATTCATTGTATCTCAGTAGCGGCCCGATAATGTGACATAAACTGTTTGGCCTGGGTGGCCTGTTATTTTGTATTCAACAAAATCGCTTACCACAGAGATCCCCGCGTAATTCGAAACACAAAGTATACCGCAGACTAAATGTCGTATTGAAAAGATATTCGGTTCATGTGTTTGTTCAATATAACAACACACACAAACAATTTTCAAAGCTGGCGATAGCCGACGCTGGGCTGCGGTATGGTTTGAGTTTCGTATGCTGTGAGTATTAGTTTTCAACGATATCCGAAGATATCTCTAAGGCACGAGCTGGTCTTCAGTATAGTTGTTGCAGTGACAGTGGCAAGAACATTTTTCGAAGACAGTGTGCAAAAGTTCCGGTTATTGTAGTCTCCGCTTATTGTAAGTATTTACAATAGGGTGATTGAATTTGAGCACAGTATTTTTTACTTTCGCCGATCACCCTTTTCTAGCAGTCATGAGGAGAAACAGGAGATATAGTAAGAAATTGACCAAAATTACCAACATCAATGAGGATTGTTCTGAGGGCAGCTCCAAAGAAGAGCAATATGAATTGGGTGAAAGTGAATATTCTAAATCCATTGAAACTGGAGAAATGGAAGGATCTTCGGATAGTGAAGAGGAAAACTTTGTCAATATGCGTCGTAAGAAGAAAAGGACGCGAATTATTTCAAGTTCTGACACCGAGGATGAAAGGACGAGTATTCCAAATACATCCCGAGTGTGATGGAAGAAATTGAAATTGCAGCTGACGGGACACGGTGGGTGAAACTGCAAACAGGAAAATCTGCGGGTGTGCGCTTGTTCATATGATATTCAAGGATATCGCAGGGCCTACTGGTTACACAAAAAGAAATATTATGTCGGGTTGTGCGACTAGTGCTTTTGAATTGATAATTGACAGACACATTAAGAAACACATAAAAGAATGCACCGTAATCGAGGCACGTCGAGTTTTGAAAAACTACTGGTCAATCACAGTCTCCGAACTACGTCGTTTTCTTGCAGTACTATTTGCTCGGGACGCGTACGAAACAAGAGGATTGAAAGTATCTTGTCTATGGTGGAAAAAATGGGGATGTCCTTTTTTCCGAGACATAATGCCCAGAGATATATTTATAGAAATTCTGATGTTTCTACATTTTGACAAACAGTTTCTACATTTTTTTTATAAGTAACAGCCAAGCTTTTTATAAGGCACAACAAAATATCACAGTAGATGAATAGCTTTTTCCAATGAAAGCTCGTTTCAGGTTTACACAATATATGCCAAATAAGCTGCATAAATTTGGCATTAAGTTTTGGTTAGTGGTTGATGTTCAATCAAAATATATTTTGAATGATTTCCGTTACATGGGAAAAGACGAAACTCTATGCTCAAATTTGTTTGGCCAGTTTGTAACACTAAAATTAGCCGAACCATATTTACAACGAGGTAGAAATATCACAACAATTTCTTTACAAGCATCCCGCTAGCTAAAAATTGCTTGCCTTAAAGACAACGTTGGTTGGTACCATCCGCTCGCACAAAAGGGAACTGCCAAAGCCAGCAAAAGAAACAAAGGACAAGATAACATTATTTTCCTCAAATTTATATAAATCAGAAGACTGCTCGCTTACTGTGTATTAAAGTAAACCAAAAGTAAAAGTCCTCCTTCTAATCACCAAACATAGAAATAGTTCCAGAAACTATTATTTTTTATAATAAAACGAAGTTTGGTGCCTACGTCGCAGATCAAATATGTGTTTCCAATGGCCCCTTCAAGTTTTTTATAATATTTTAGATTTGGCAGCAATTAACGCACGGATACTGTATTAAGAATGTACTGGATCGAAAATATCCAGAAAGGAATTCATATTTTGCTTAGCTGAGGAATTAGCTGGAGAAAACAAGGAGAACCGTCGTAAAAGTTCAGATGTTTCAGTTCTGTCACCGTCAACATCAGGAGTCCGAAAAAGTCGCAAAGTGGGCTACTATTATAAAAATAAAAGCAGTAATTGCTGTATGTATTGCAAGAAAATCGCATGCGGAAAATGCACAAAAGAAATTCAAATCATATGTAAAAAATGTGCTCAGTAAAAATGATTACTGTGTAGTGTTAATATTATTATCATTTCTGAGATATTTAAAAAAAAAATTACTTATTTATATTTTATTTTTACGTGAAACCTTATATTGTTCTACTCAGACTTAGTTTGAATAATCTGATTTTTTAAAGTAAATACGTAATTTCGTATACCCGTCAATTTGACAGGTGCTCATAGAGATAGGTATATAAGAAACGCCTGTAAACCTAGTGCTAATATTAACTTTAATTAAGCATGAAAAGTTTTATAAGTGTAAATAACACCTTTTCTTATCATTATCATTCACACTGAAAGCATGTATCCCAGCAGTGGGGCATAACAGGACAAATTATGTTTTTTCATAAGTTTAATGTAATTCAAAAGTATTCATTTATATATAATTTCTTATTTGAGAGGAGAATCTAGTTTAAGGTCAGCTTGACTTGTGAGCTAAGTTGATTTTTTCTAGTAGTTTTCCATTAAGATAATTTATCATATAAGATAGCATTAAAAGTGCAAAAAATATATAAATGTTATAAAATTATTTTTTAATACAATTTTTAACAATTGTTTAAAACAAGAAGATGATTATTATAGTAATTAATCATGAACTAAACATATTTTCACAGAATAAAAAATATCAAAACAAAAGGTATAAGATTTTTCTTCAGTTGTTCTCAAATTAGAACTAGGTACATTTAATAGACAATAGTGAAATATTATGTTTACAAGTTACAAATTACAAGTAACCTTTTTATTACTTCACATGCTTTATATAGATATTGCTATACTATAAGCCACATTTGAGTCTTTTTAAAGAATTTAACTGAACAACTTTCCGCTTTTATTGTATTTTGTGTTTTTATTCTTTAGAAGTATTTTATCTACTTCATTTAGTTGGTCGTCAGAAAATATATAATAATCTTATTTTGGCGGCCTACCACATCTAACATAAGTGAAAACGAAATTCCTTGTGAAATACTCACCATCGATCGTGTCCAACTTTCTACACAAAATTATAACCAAAAAGATAAACCATTTTCGCCAGTAAAAAGCGTCCATCGTCACATTATGTGCTAAAAACATCACGTTATTTATTGTTTCAAAATGTCGAATATCTCAATATTGACATACTAAAACACGGCCATTGGAGAGCACTTGACATTTTCTTATGGAAAATATTCTATTATTATTTGTTCACTGATCTTACAACACTTGTTCAACTGCTAATATTATAAACTAATAACTCGATTTGTGGTTATTTTTATTAATATACAATTCGTAAGAAAACAAATAAAGTATTTCCTTCCCGGTTTAACCAAGTATATAATTGAAGCAGATTACTGAATATAAATTAAAGCGCGAGTCGAGTGAGCCTATGTGGAGCGAGATAGCCAATGGAACAGGGTTGCCAGATGACGAACTTTTTTTCTCGTACAGGATGCCAAAAATCTCGTACAAGTATAAGTAAATAGAAATACATAAAATTAATAGTTCAGTCTATTCACATTTATTTTTTTGTACAAATTATATGATAAACACTCGTTATATGACACTGCTTTTACTTATTTAATTTTCATTAACAAACGCACTTAAGCGTGGCATGACCAGTGTTGCCAACTCCTAGAAGTTCGAGCCGCTAGACTCAACATCAAAAGTCACTAGAAAGTCGCTAAAACTAGATCCACCGTAAGTGGACGCAGGATTTGTATGGGAGAGGCAGAAGAGACCACCGGCATCCAGTATGAAAGGCTGGGATATGTAAAAAAAATTAGAAGTAGGCACATAAGTAATTAAATTATAATTCAAATATACAGGGCCATTTTATAAACACCATCCAAATTTATATATATTATTCTTTGAAGAAAGTAACGAAACAAGATTTTTTTCTTTTAATATCACTCAGTACTAAAATATTAAGTTAAGCCTACACAAAGTTATCCGAGGAAAACTACCGATTGCCGTCACAGTCACGCTACGCACGGTGTTGTAGCAGATGATTACACGACCCCCGCCCCGCCCTCCCGTATTTCATTGATACATTACAATGATTTTCATAAGTTGCAAATTGAAACGAAAAAAAATAGGAGCGTCAAATTGAAGAAGAGATAAGTTGATTTGTTCTTTGATTATAACAATATTAATCGATAACACTTTTAATAAATAAAAAATGAACATAAAAGTAAGCCATACCTTATGCACTTGCGTCGCATTTTTTAAAATTTAATCAACTTATGTACACTAATTGGTTGGAGTAAAGCAGTGCCAAAACCTTAGTACCTACCTACCTAAGTTATTTTTGTCTATTTTACACGATAGGATAAAGAAATGTATAATTAATAGTTCTATATTTTTGTGAAAAAATTCACAAGTCTTAGCCGCCCTGCACACATTTTGCTTTACTGCAACAAAATAATTAATTAAAAATCCAAATAAAATACACTATCATGAAGTTTGAAAACAATCACTTTACCTTAAAGTGTAGGTAATTTCTCTCTAAACAGTCTTGCACGTTTATGAACATTGTCTTTAATTGTATTACTTGTTTATTCACTTTGTCACTTCGTTAAATGCACGGATTATATTTAAGTTCTCGAGGCTTTGGCCTTCTTCACATAAACCCGTCGTTCAATTTCGCCCTCGATTTCAATTGCAAGTGTGAACACATTTCGTTAGGTAGATAATTATGCGACGTAAATGCGTGAACGCAACATTGTACATCGCGGGAAGTCCGCGGGTGACTGATTTCATTGCGCCGATGTCGTTACAACTTGCGCGCGCAGCTCGGTGGGGCGCTTCGGGCGGTCGGTCGTTCAACTGTAAGTACCTATTTTGCCAGTAACCAGCTGTTGTAATAATTCGCTCGGACAAAATTTTTTTTTGCGGAAATTTTACCTCCCAATTTTTTTTCATAAATGAAGTGTTTGAATGATATCTTACGCCTAGAAAAAATTTGGATGGTGTTTATATAATGACCCTGTATATACAACATGGGTACCTACATATAAAAAAATAACTTTTAATTAAATAAGTAATATAATCATTGTAACAATCACATAAATGTACTAATAGGTTAATGTTAAACTAAGATTTGGAAGAAAATTTAAATATTTTGATTTGAATATTTTTTAAAGACACTAACTTAATAAAGTTTGAATTTGGTGCGTTTGTTTTTCATAATGTATCTCTTGGCACTGTATCGAGTCGACTAAAAATTTATCCAATAATGACTCTAGAACTCAGAGTAAACAGGACTGGAGTAGCCTTTGCCTAACATTACCCCTCTGCCAAATGCACAAGCATCAGAATCCTGTGCGTTATATAAAACTAGTTGAGCCGCCATTTTAAAACCACAATAATCAGAACGTCTTACCGTGTAGAGCTCCCACGAAAATGCCTGCCTGTGCTGTTTTCTACTGTTAAAAAAAATTCGAAAATATCTGGTATGCAAAAAGATGGCGTCACCTTTCATTTGTAAGCATAATTTTTAGGTTTTGATTATTATTTAATTCATAATTTCATGTTTTAGCAGACTACAATTTCAAATGTCGCGCTCAAAGTTCGTTTGATGACGTCATGGCTGCACTCCCCACGAGACTACCTAGGGTTGACCATTATCGCATTTCAATTAATTAAGACAAAAATTAGAAATAGTTTGTTGGTAATAAATAACTGTAATTTTGTATTATCTAATTACCAATTATAATTTCGTTTTAACAATGTACGTTGCGTGTTTATTTTTAGTTCAGTATTAAGTACATACCTACAATTTTGCGGCTGCTTGAAGCCTATTCTTTGCTACACAACATGGAAATATAAAATAATAAATAAAATAATTAATTAAAATAATAATCAAACTATTTGCCCTTTTATTCATGCTGGGCGGCGCTGATAAACATTAAGAGTACTAATGCTGTATATACCTACAGTGTCCCTGACTTCATAAAAAAGCACGGTTAAAAGGGTACCATCGCCTAACCAGCACACCCGATCATTTCCGAGAAACCAAAATTTTTTTTCGAGCCATAGGACAAATTGTTTTTATTTTGTAATCAGCAACCCTTATTAATTTGTACAATATTAATTTGCACAATAGTGATGTCAACTTCATCGATATTGTGATTTTACGAGTGAGTAATGAATGAGTGAATGAATGCTTTTTCTTAACGATAATAAAAAACAGCTTAGATAAATTACAGTTTGTTTCAGTAATTATTACCAGGTATTAATGATGATTTCAAATAAGAATAAGATATGTGATTTTGAACTGATGACGACGTATGTAAAGTGCGGAATTATACTATTTACCTGCGATATTATACATACGAGAATAAAACTGTAAAGATATAGAATAAAACAGGTCAAGTCCACCTTAAACCAAATGGCTAGTAATGAGAGTAGAGGAAGCGAAATCACTAATTTTTGAACATTTTGTCTGTCTGTATGTATGTTTGAGCACGCATCACGCAAAAACTACTCGACGGATTTTGATGACATTTTAGTATGGTAATAGTTAAATGTCATCGTCAACATTTAAGTTAAGTTTTTTTATTAATATTGTAGCATTTATAGCTCTTTTTAAAAACCGGCTTGTCCAACTGCAATACTTCAAGATACTAGGAGTAAGCTATGTGGTGCCAAAAGTCATTTGTACATAAATGAAAGCTATTGGAAGATAGTATTGCAGTATTAAAAAACTGGTTGGTTGCCTGTAAAGTCGGTATACGGGCGAAAGTTTTACGTGACAACGACTTTGAGTGGTAAAATAATTTTAATGTGAATATTCATTCGTATAGTAGGAAGAAAGATGAAATAATAGTAACAATTTAAAACATTTATTTATACAAAGAATTATATTTAAAACATTAATTTATAGGCACGCGTCCCTTCCACTTTTTATGTCTGTCTCTCTCGCTCTTAGGCGGGCTAACCATGCCCGAGTGGAAGGGACGCGTGCCTCTCACTCGCTCTCATTGTAAGCGCATAACGTGAGCGGAGCGTAACGCAGTTTCTTGAAGTGTCACCCGGCAAACCAATTTATAAGACGTTGTCACGTCAAAATTAGAAATGATCGGTATGTGTAGTTCAGGCAAATATACTCTGCCCCTAGGCGGTATACTAATTGTTGGTATTTATACTTTAAGCTTTGACATGCCCGGAAACATCTAATTTTTCATATCCAGTTTTCCTAAAGAATACAGCATACGAAAAAAATGGATTCATGCTTGTAATAGGTAATAGGGCATCTTGGGCATCTTCAAGAACAAATACTATATTTTCCATACATTTTGAGCCGTCTCAGTTTCAAAAATTATCTAACAATAGAAGAAGATTAGTTGCCCATGCTGTGCCAACGTTATTCTTGAATGATCCTCTTAGTTTATTATATAACTAGTTATGTTTCAAATAGATATTAACAGTTTTAGTTTATTACATTTAAATGTATTAATTTTAGGTTAAAGAATAAGTTGAAAAGGAAATACCTGCAAAAAGTGATGTAAGCAAATCGCAAAAAAATACAAATAATCAATCGGTCAAAGTAAAAATCTGAGAATTATAACTATATTCACTATCGCTTTGTTAAAAATAATGTTTCAGAGTTCCTCTTTTCCATTATGGTTATACGCGAAAAGGTCCACAGTAAATTCTATATATATAATAACACCTATTGTAAATATCTCTTAAATGCAATAAACTATTAAGTTTCAATTTGTATTTTATGGATGTAGCCTTCGAAACTGACTGTTGTAGCGTGTAATATCATCATTAATTTAATTTAATTTTTAATACATAATGTAGGAATACTAACGCAAAGTAAATAAATTCACTGACACACAAACTGATTTATCGATATCGATATTCTCGTGCTATGTCATGTCACTTCTCACACAATGACATTCGTGTGTTTGAATAGAACGTTAACACACTATTTTAAGCACGTGTGCGTGTATTTTAAATATGTTTTTAGTATTATGCATGTGTGCGTTTGTAAACACGCAAAGAGTTTTTGTTCCTGTGTGCTGGCATTGAATGTAGTAGTAACCTCACCCCCCGCAAAAAATGGCAGAAAAATATGTACGAGAAATTGACTAATGGCTACTCCAGTCCTGTTTACTCTGAGCTCTAGAACCAATTTAATTTATACCTACTGCAAAAGTCGCTAGATAAGACGCTAAGCAATTTTAGTCGTCAAAATTTTTTTTAATCGCTAAGTCTTAAGCAAAAGTCGCTAAATTGGCAACACTGGGCACGACTGATAAAACTAGAAGATTATGGTTCTTTTAGTGATGTGGTAATGCATCTAGTGCTGAGCTGAGTCAATAGTTTCTGGAGTGGTACATTGTTATGTTTTGGGCTAGGATAAATGGCGCAGCCAGTGAATATAGACGAAATCTTTAAAAAAGTGTTCGAGATTTTTAATGTTTTCGTATCTCGTATATACACTTAAATCTCGTACCGGTACCGTCTGGCCATGCTGCAATGGAATATTATTCACAAATGACAAATTCTACTTAACTCACAGAACACTTCAGGTAGGTATTTTTTTGTTTTCCCATGAGGGAAAGCAAGGGATACAACGCCTATACAATCTACAGACAGATTTATGATTTCTTT
The DNA here is from genome assembly GCA_927399485.1 of Calamotropha paludella. Classification (NCBI taxonomy): domain Eukaryota; kingdom Metazoa; phylum Arthropoda; class Insecta; order Lepidoptera; family Crambidae; genus Calamotropha; species Calamotropha paludella. The sequence continues at coordinate 20,651,928 of OV656803.1, read as the reverse complement.
TCTTAACTAGATCATGATCAATAACGAAGAGAGTTGATTTATGAATGAATCTATCAGAATACTGAGCAATGTAACAATCCCTTTCCATAGGTACTGATTTTGTAAGCTATTCAAAATTTATAAAATTATGGGCAGTTTTGTTGCCAATGCTGTGTATATAATACTTGCTCCTGTGAACTGGGGTATTGTTATATTATTTATTACCATAGAAATGATATTTCCTGAAAGAAAAAAGAAAAAAAAAATATGAGCGATCAATTCAAAGTTGTCACAACCGTCCCAGGGTACTTTACCTAACCCTTTTTATTAAAAATACCTTACAACAAGAATGTTAATTTTAAAACATTGGTTTTATAATTTTAGGGTGAGGTGTCCAACAGTGATCCACGAAAAAGTTGAATATTCATAGTTCAACGGTTTATAGATGTAATAAAGTACTTTTTCGACTAGGAGACCCGTTACAGATCTGACTTTGGTTTTGTGTATCAATTTAAGACTCAAACGTCAGAGAATACGGTTTATCTCAGAACAATAACTAAAGCTATAGAAGCCGCGCTAAAATAACAACACAATACGCTATTTCGTACTATTTTTACTTATACAGTTACAAATGTGTAAGAAAGAAATAAGTATACAGATTTTGTTTCGTAATTTACAAGGTCGTCACTAGTTTCCCTTACGTCAGTGATACAATGGCATCGATATTACTATCGATAAAAATAAAATCAAAAACATACTTAACATTTTTCTTATGCTGATGGTATGTCAATGACACTAGAACGGACGATAATGTGTCATAATAAACACGTGTAGAATCTTCAATATGAACATTTTATAATGCAGTATTCATGGGTAGAATTTTTGTCCCGTACCAATTTATTTATTAGAATTTGCGTGTATCTAGAGAAACCAGGTAGGTACAGTTAAAAAATTGCACCTTGTATAGGCATATCCTATGGCTACATGTTTATATTTTAAGTTAGACCTCTAGCTCTAGTACATTGGTGAACACTGCATTTAAAATTATATTTTTTTTAGGTATAGATTAATAAAGAGGAAAAAAAAGAAAATTAATCGATTATTTAAATAACATTTAAATAATATTATTTTTGTAATAATAAAATACTTAAAAAATCAATAATTAACTGCATTAAATCCGACTACAGCGGCCAATTTGCTTCTATTGAGTACCATCACATTCCTTCGAAACGCGAAATAACTTGTAGACCATTATTTGTATAGATAAATTCAGATACAATGTAAGTAACAAACTTGCAACTCTACCGGTCTCCAACTTTGAAACTAATAGTCTTTATAATCATTTGTTTAATATAATAAATAATGAATTTAGCAATATATTTAGACAAAGGGTATTTAAAAAAGATAATGTAAAAAAGAAATTTAGTGATTGGGCTACACCTGGAATTTATAAAAGCAGAAGGAAATTATATGAACTTTATGCTTTAAAATCTACCTCCAGTGATACTAGCTTTATTGAATATGTTAAGAAATATTCTAAAACATTTAAAAAAGTATGTTCTCTTGCTAAATCTATGTACATAGCTAACAAAATTAAGTTATCAGAGAACAAAATAAAGACTACATGGAATATAATTAATAAAGAAGCAGGCAAAAGCAAATCTCAAATACAATATTTTTCACTAGAAATTAACAAAAATATTGTAAATTCTGACAAAGTTGTTGCCGGTGTTTTTAAGGATTTTTTTTCTAGATTACCATTAGAAACTACAAGTTCCCTACGTTCGTGTCCTAATATTGCTGCTGCCCTCCTAGAATCGAGTGTTGATAGGTGTAATGTAAATTTTAATTTTACCCACATTAATAGTGAAGATATTATTAAAGCATTTAAAACTATTCGTATTAAAAAAAACAGAAGATTTATGGGGTATGTCAACTAATAATATTAAATCAATAATTGACATAATTGCGCCTTACTTAGCTTATATTTTTAATAATAGTGTTGACGAGGGGATAATCCCACACTGAATGAAACATAGTAAATTAGTTCCCCTTTTCAAATCTGGAGAAAAAAATGATCCAGCTAACTTTCGACCTATATCTTTATTACCAGTGTTCAGTAAAATTTTTGAAAAAATTATCTATATGCAGTTATTGGCTCACTTTACCGATACTAAAATTTTTCATAAAAATCAATTCGGTTTTTCTAAAGGTAAAAGTACTACTGATGCTGGAGTTGCACTTATTAAACACATACTTGATGCTTGGGAGGGCAAGCAGGATGTAATTGGCATCTTTTGCGACCTTTCTAAGGCGTTCGATTGCGTTGATTACCGCACGCTATTAAAAAAGTTGGAACATTATGGTGTCTCTGATATGTCAAAAAGCCTAGTACAGTCGTATTTGTCAAATAGAATTCACAAAAATGTTATTAATAAGAGTGAGTCTGCTGGAGCCCCCATAACTATGGGCGTGCCCCAAGGATCACTATTAGGGCCCTTACTTTTTTGATCTATATTAATGACCTTCCTTACTATGTTAAAAATCTATGTGAGACAGTGCTATTTGCAGATGACACTTCCTTAGTTTTTAAAGTCTCTCGACAATGTAAATAGTACGCTATCAAAAGTTTTAGAATGGTTCACCAGTAACAATTTATCACTAAATTCAAAGAAAACAAAGTGCATACAATTTACGTTACCGAATGTAAGGAGGGTTGACCTAATGACCGAATGTAAGGAGGGTTGACCATAGTGTAATGTCTTATGGGTTGTTGTTGTGGGGCTCAGCTGCTAATATTGAAAGCATTTTTGTATTACAGAAAAGAACTATCCGCGCAATATACAGCCCAGCCTCGGTATTCTCTCAGACTTTTTTAAGGAAATTAATATTCTTACTGTGGCGGGACAGTACATTTATGAGAATATAATTTATGTACGAAAACACTACAATACTTTTGTCGAAAATAGCGACGTACATTGCTTTAACACCAGAAATAAGAATAGACTTTCCGTTCCAAGATTTAGACTTCAAAAGACAGGAGGCTCTTTCTTGGGGAAAGGTAAAGCACTGTTTAATAAAGTGCCACAAAGTATAGTAGATTTGCCTTATCATAAATCCTTACTAATATTATAAATCGGAAAGTGAGTTTGTTTGTTCCGCTTTCACGCCCTAACTACTGAACCGATTGCTTTGAAATTTTGCATACGTAAAGATAAAAGTCCGGATTAAATAATAGGGTACTTTTTATCATGGAAAAATTGATATTCCCGAGGAAAAACAAAAATATTGTTTGCTTGATGGATGGATTGTAGATGGCGCTGTGTGTCGTTTAAAACAACGTAAAATTTTGCAAACGAATATAAACATGTAAATTTAGAAGCTAAATGATACGATAATGAATCCCCGAAAATGAGGAATTCCCGAGGGATGACGTACAATTTGTTTTATCGTCTAAACTGTTTTTTTTACATCTATTTATATGTTGCAAACGAATATGAACATGTTGATACGAAAATGAATCCTCGAAAATAAGGAATTCTCGAGGGATGACGTACAATTTGTTTTATCGTCTAAATTGTTTTTTTTACATCTACTTATCCTGAAATCACGAAAGTCAACGAATTACTAATTGGTATAAGTATTAGTTACGTTATTTAGTCCTTGAGGTATGCGATAGATGGCGCTGGGTGTTTTTTAAAACATGGTAACGATGTGTTTTTTAAAATACGTAAGAAGTGGAATGATAGCTTACGCTATTTAGTTCTTGAGGTATGCGATAGATGGCGCTGGGTGTTTTTTAAAACATGGTAACGATGTGTTTTTTAAAATACGTAAGAAGTGGAATGATAGCTTACGCTATTTAGTTCTAGAGGTATGCGAAAGATGGCGCTGGGTGTTTTTTTGTGTAACCATTCAGTTTTGGTTTAACAACTAATTGTATCCAAGCGAAATGGGTCTGCTTTAACCTTCAGTATAATTGACTAATACTAAACATAAATCTTGTTGCTTTCTTAAATTTGTTGTTTATTTCCTGTATGTTATTGCAATGTTCAGGGATACTTACTTTAAGTAAGTACAGATACTTGTTGACTTTGTTGTAATCAACGAAATAATGATATCATAACACTATTAGTATAGTCATAACAAAATAATTTTGTTTTTTTCTTGTGGATTGTGTATGGTGACGACGTATTATATTGTAAATGTCGTTACTTCTGTTAAAGCTGACGAGTTTCTTGCGCCCATTCTTCTTGTCAGTTAAAAGACGTCCTGAATGGGTGGTAGGTAAAAATGTTGGACGATTCAATGCTACTTATTTTTAAGTGCATTTGAATAAAGTTATTTTAATTTTCATATGGTGTTTATTGGTATCATTCGATTGCTGTTGATGATGTTGCCCTTTCCAACCGTATACGATCTCTGTATATCGATTTGGCTTTTCGACGCGTATATTTTTTTTATTTTAACACATATTCACAGTCACAATTTTACACTAGTTATATTAATCGATAGATTTTGACGAGAGCTGGCGAGTGAACGAACGACGTAGCGTCACCGAGTCGAAGGTTATATTCAATGGAAATCTCGATACGCAGCAAAATGGCCTTCAAAATGGCGGGGCTCCCCCTTCGCCGCGAACGATGTGTTACAGTCTTTATTCGGCGTAATAAATTCTTTCATTCTCTAGCTATCCAGTGGTGTAATTGAAAATTGGATGGGGATGATAGATATGTAGCTACAACACTAAATTGTATCCCTCGATTTTGTTATTATTCCTTTTTTTGAATTGCGTCCCTATGGAAGCAATTTTAAAGACGTATTCACGTCAAAAATTGCTTTATTAGGTACATATTACGCTCCGCTCTAATATATGGTGCTAGCGTAGCTTTATGCTTAGCGACTGCATCGCCTAGTATTACACAAAATAGTCTTCGTATGTAATTGGCTCCAAAGATCAGGTTCGTACACTACCAAAGGATAATAAATACTGTCCCTGCATACTCCATTAGAATTACATGATACGCTTACAATTGTTCAACCAATAAGTAAGTAAATAATATAACATCCATATAAACGTTATAACTTTATTAATCAAATTAACAACTACGAAATAAGTGGGACAATTACACCTACCTAAAATCACTATATGTCATGTTGTGTATATCAATCAGCTTATAATAACGGACAATAGTTGGAGCGGAGCGCCCATGGATCAGCTTCAATGGCGCAATGTCTGTTAGGTACGCCATAACTTCCCGAGTTCTTAATCAATTTTAATATTTTTTGTGTGGAATCGAATCAACAGGCTTAGGACCATATTGTGACGGAATTTTGAAATTCGCAAAAATTCCCACCGAAAAAAAAAATATTTTTTTTACATATTACGCTCCGCTCCAATATATGGTGTTAGCGTAGCTTTATGCTTAGCGACTGCATCGCCTAGTTTTATAAAACACAGATCTGTGTAATATCTGAGAATGTATGTGTAATTGTGTATGTTAGACTCAAATACCGAAAACGTTAATTGAGCAAAACACCAACAGTTGTTGTTGGCGTCTCTACTACACAACACAGAAGTGTTCCATATGCTGTGACATGATTTCTGATGGTATGGCAATTTTGAAAAAACTTAAATCGATGTAGGGTGTTATTTCGTTCAGTAAACATTCAGTTTTTGAGCCACAAATTCAAACAAAATCTTATAGTTTCTAGATTTAAAATAATTCATGAAGTACCATTGTAGGTATTTATTACGGTAAGGTACTACTTATGCATAAGCTTAATCAGATATACAGACTTCCACCAATCCTAAAAGGTTTCTTTAACTAATTGAGACTTGTTTTCGTTATAACTGAGTGAGATTTAACAATGATAGGCTGACAAGCAGCTTAGTGAAAAAATTGATTTATCTCGTAAATATATACCTATAGAGAGAGAGAGAGAGTGAGAGAGAGGGGGGGGGGGGAGAGAGAGGAAGAGAGTTGACGATTGATGTGCTCTCTTTTCTCATTATTAATTTGAAACTATACTTCTTTATTTGATTTTATTATTTACTGATATATTTTTCATTTCTTTTCTTTAAATAAGTTATATTGAAGAAATGCATACATTTATTTAAATAAATGTGGCATAATATTTTGGTCTAGTATTAATTGCCCATACAAACGCAAATAAAAAATAATTTAAAACTATCGATTAATGGTTCGAAAGAAAAGATTGGTACCAGAGAAAAAAAAATGGAGTTGTTAACAATAGACAGCACACTGTCCTTTCAGACAATTTTAAATTTCTATCATCAATTTTCAACTTAAAACCCTACACAGAATACAATATCAATCATGAAATATTAAACTTATTTATGTGATGGGTTGATGTGCTTTTTACTGTACACGTAATAAAGAGGGACTTGATTCGTCAAGTTATCATGTGTTGGGATACAATATGTAAAAAAATCTCAATTGATATTGAAATTACTTGTATATTTGAAATTAAAAATGTTTTTTGGACATTTCACGTTTTGAGTTGGTCATTGTGCATTTGACTGTGAGTTTTAATCCGTGTGATATAAAATTAAATATTACAATTTTATGGGCAACACACGATGAACCAAAATTGTTTTCAGAAAAAATTGGCAATCTTGTTTTCTAATTTGTTCCTAGTATCTCAGCTTAAAAATAGTACACAGTGCACCACAACAATAGCCTTTGATTGAAATTTGAACACTAAATTAAACGCCAATCACATTCTTCTATAATATATAAACTTAATTTTATTAATATTTACCATTCAACAGCTTAAACATTGTGCGTATTTTGAATACATGTTTTTAACATTTTAAGTGTTTTAAGATTTATTTATTTCACAGTGTGACACTTTTAACTGGTGAAATGAAAGAAATATGTAATTAAATTTATAAGTCACGATATCTTACTAGATCAGCTAGAATACGTCTTGATACCAAAGTTGGTTAATAAAGAAATCACTTCAGTCCATCAGGAGGTGGAACAGTTTACTTATAAAGCACACGCGGGGCTGTCATTTCACTATTTATAACTTATATGTATATTGTAAGGCCTGGGTCTCGCTGGCAGTTACTAAAGATGTAACTTTTTGCTAACGTCATTGTTACCATACGTAATAACCATACCAAATTGAAATCTAAAATCAGTGCATACATTAACGTATTATTTGACGTCGGCTCAGCTGCTATATAAAGAAAAGCGCTATGTTTTAAAATAACTTATTCAACTATAGGACATACTTTTTTTGTCTAATAATTGAGTTATGGCCTTTACAAGTAATTACATTCAAAAATTCGTGTTTTAATCCTAAGTTTCATAGGCAGCAGCTATGGTATTTATACAAACATTCTTAAGTGACATTAACTATTAGACTTCATATAAATACTGATTCTATTTAAATCACTTTTCAAATTAGCTGGAAATATTTGCGTCCACAATGATTAGTTAGAAATGCCAATTGCTCTTATTTTAAAATAAAACTTCTCCCAAAACGTCGTAGGTAATCACGGTTGCTAAATTTAGTATTCAAGATATATACATAGTTATGCCTTTAAATTAACTGCGATCACCAGTCAAAAGTGTTAAGTGTGATTAGAGAACTTTATACAATAAGAATGTTTTTAATTATACCTAAACACCTTACTATAGGACTATACGAGTCGTATGAACTTCCGTACATCAAACAACTACTTATTTGTCTCCGTAAAAACCTAACTATTATGAAATAATTGATGAGAGCCGGCTAACCACAAAGTAAGATAAGCTCATTCATACGTATCTATGGGGAGTAAAAATGCAAGACGTTTAAGCATCGAAAAAATCGGGAAAGTCGTGTTAGGATAGCGCTTTTATAAACTTTTTTACAAACATTTATCTAGTAATTTTAATAGCCTATTTTATATTTATTTAACAATAGACACAGAAATGTTTTTAAATAATAACATAAATACCACCTTATAATAAATAAATTGTTGTAGACTTTTCTAAGTCGTCAATGTAATACTTATACTTTCTCAATAATAGCAACTGAAATCTATGGGAAATTGTATAATACATTAACCGATTCGTTGCTATATACAATTAACAGAAACGAAGCCTTCTACGAGCTTAATCCACGTGAAATATGTAGATAGTTTTATTCTGGGTAGATTTCCCTAAAACTTATTTAAAAATGACACTGTTCCAGTGGCTAACGCCACACTCAAAAGAAAGTCAACAACGAATCGGTTAAATGAGCTACATGACAGCTACAACTAGACTTTCCGCAATGTTAATACAACCTAACCGAACAATAATATTGGAATAGTCGACGGTTCCTGCCCGACACCTTATACGAATTGATATTTTCTAGTAATAATCTTTAGACATAAAAATCTAGCAGTTACACGTTTAAATGCCAAAAAATATGATAGCCAACACAGTCATAAATACAACACTAATCCATGTGGGAAGTGTTCCTTATAAGCCTAAAGGCCCTTTATTATATCTATAAAACTATTGATTTCATCGTCATAATTTTCCTAACGTCCCTGTTTAGAACTTATACGAGAGTGATTAACTCAGTACGTACGGAAATAAGTACAAAAAGAACCCACTTTGATATGCCTTCTACAAGCATGGAAGTTGATTTGAAGAAAAATTGGTGAATTAAATGATATTAGGAAACTGAGAAGATAGAGGAGTCAAGAGCAGGAACAATAGATTAGATTTGTCCCATGAAATTTGAGGAGTTCTCGATATATATACACTGGTTTATGTACATAAGTAAATATTAGAAGTTTGGACCTTTTTGTGGTTGTATGTGGTCCTTTTATATTTATACAGAACTAACACACTAAACGTCATTAGTCTAACGCATATGAATGGTGGCCACTGCGGAAATATTATCCTACAGCATTAACCAAACACAAACGAAAACATCTTTAATACGTAGACATGTTTTATATAATAAGGTCTTTATTATCTTAACATCCATAAATATCTTAATATAAATATACCAATAAAAATATTAATCGCTCTATGTATAGTTGGCTTTAAATTCGTTATAACAGTGCCAGATATGATGTTACTTGGCGAACATATAAATGATCGAGTATTACTCACATCAATTAATTTAAATCATTACAAAGTTTTATTTTGCAACATATTTTAACAATCTGATTTTAATTATTTCACGTGAGTAATAGACATTTTACATGCATGGATAATAAATACAGCGTTGTTTTCCTGAATAGATTAAGCAGGACAAAAAAACTGTAAACATTCATATGATGAAAGTTCAATGTTATTGAAAACAATAACCTATTTAGGTATATCTGGGTAAAACTATTCACAACAAAATATCAAAATAATCTTAAGCGGTACAAATACAATTGATGAAGACCCACCTGTGTTAGAAAAAAAATCAAGACCTCTGCAGGAAAACAAACGCCTCTTTCCAACAATGTATTTACTATTGTTTAAGTATATCTAAAGTGATGTGAACCCACAAATATCAAAATATATAAAATCGTTCAAGTGAGCTTAAAATATCTCAATTAACAAAAAAAAAATTAATTACAACCGTAGACAATATTATGTCAATATTACATCACAAAACAGAATATAGTATTATTATGCATGTAAGGTATGCTCACAAATGGAGCTTTTCGTAAAGTTACGTAATCCAGTGGTTTCTTTCAGTTTGGTACAGTCCAGCCATAAGCAGAATGTCGTCGATGATAGCGGTCTGCAACTCCTGCGAACTCTTAAAGGTTGTAAGAACATTGACAATATTACAGTCGTGTAGGTTATATTATTATTTACGTTTTATTATTAATATACCGAAGTGAGCAATTGAGCATCTTATAGACAAAACATACAAGATTATTAAAGAAATTATGTTCATTTAAGGTAACACAAATGTAATAAGCCAAATGAGATGTTCAGTTTCAAATTTCTAGAAGATTATTCAGTTATTAATTAGGTTATCACAAGTATAATATTAATTAATTTCATCCTGTAAAATATTGGTATTTGAACGATTACACGACAGCATATGATTTATAACTAGCTAGGAATAGGAAACCCGAAGTTGGTTACCCTTCTTTTGTTCGGTATTTGATATCACAATTTAATAAGTTATTTAATAACCTGTAGAAATAACAACTGTATATTCAATATTGTTAAAACTTAGTATTTATATTTACAAATATTAGTAAAAGCGAAAGCTCAGTCGTTAAAGTTAATAGGCTTTTGCAGTCAAAATGCAGTTCCACTTTCGTTTCGCTAGCACGAGTATTTGACATTTAGTTTTGCAGTTAACAATTTCCTTTAATAATTTAACAGCTATAAATTAGCATATCAAATCCTGTCAATTAATTAAAATATATTTGGAAACAAAAGTTTGAGTGCATGTGCCTGCACTGCTTTTCAAACCGCTAACCAGACATTTTAAAATCTATACTCTTACTTTTTTCAAATTACTTGTGCTAGCGATCCAGAAAAAAGAAATATGTAATGAGGTTACCTCCATCTCCTAATTATAGTAATCACTTCTTATGAAAATATAAAAATAAATGAAATTATTCCTATATTCAACGGTGTAAAATTAGTTGCATAAAAATTTTGCAGTGAATACGTATACTATATTCTAAGAACAATATTCTATTAGTCTTATAAGAGATGAAAATAGCACTCATAATTTACAAACATTACAAAGAGTAAAAAATAGACAAGACGATTATATTACAAAAGGTTTCGTTTTAAGCTTGCTGTGCTTTCAAAGCGACATTTTATAAATGCTTACATAAATATATTAACAGTCTTTGACAATCACAAGATTCGCATTATCAAATATGACGTTGTGTTTTAAAGTGGCAGACAATTTGCAAATGGAATGGTGTAAACATACTAATATACATATGTTTTGTAATACAAAATACTCAAATATTATAAATTTTCACACTTGGAACTGTAATATTGAAATCATGTAGACTTCTCATAAACGTTTTTTACTTAGTTAACAACACAGTGTGAACTGTTGTGTTTAATTTTTTAAATATATATATTTATATGCTTAATTTTTGAAGGGTTTCTACTGAACATGTCTCTTGCGTTGTAGTTCCTGCACAGATCTAAACGCGAATTCTGTATTAGAACACACTGTATTAGACATTATGTTTCAATTGTTGAGAATGACAACGTTATACGACATTTATGTGCGTCTTACATACAGATTAATGTGAAAATGGAAAATTAAATATACCACGGTTAAATTATATTAAGGCTGATAATGGCTTCTGATAATGAATATGTAATGATCTTAATATTATAATTATTATTGTTAGTTTGAAATCATCTATTTTCACTAGATTTGTGCACAATATAAATCAATATTCGCCATGTTTAAAACTAATATCAATATTTTTAATTATCACAAGAGAGACATTAAAAAAACGTCGATAATGAATCGCATCCGTAGCACCCAGTGTTCAAAGCTTGTGATAGTGTTACATGCAGTTTGACATTGGCTTATGTTACCTAGTGATACACCAAGGCGAGGTGCACCAATAAGGAAGAGAGTTCCAGCTCCTCCGAGTGAGCGTTCGAGAGCGGCACACTGCGGTATCCGGTCCTTAGACACCTTAACGGCAAAGTCGACTGGCCCAGAAAATTAGGGTCCCCAAACATATCCTCGTCTTGGACTAGAAACCGCAGCAACGCTAATTCTGGGTTGGTCACCTCGAACTCGCAAATGTCGTTCCAAATCGGGTTTATGCCATTGTCCCCTGCGAAACAACGTTTGGTCACGGTTTCATTTCTTCTGCGCCAGAAACGGGTACAAATAAAAAATATGCATCAGTCTGTTCTTACCAATGGTCTTGGTGACAAGTTTGATGCCGGAGTCGTACTCAGCTCCGATCAATTCCACTTCAACGAAAGGGCTGGCAGTGCCCCTACCAGACTTAGTAAGATGCCGAGCTCCAATGACCCGTAACATCACGGTCATCGAGCGAATTTTCTTTTCCACGCTGCGTTTATCATAAGGGTTGTATCCCTCTTCCATCATGAACTCCGGTTTAAGAATGAAGCCGCAATTACCGTTCTCTTTGAATTTGCCGACATTAATCTGCATTGGCTTATCAGGAGTTTGATAATTCAAAGCTACCATTTGAGAGCCGGAGTTCCAGAATGAGACGGGGTAATAGTTGGAGGAGTCGATACGTTGTCCCTTGGGGTAGATTCTGCTAAGCTGAATGTTGTGGTATTTGAGGAAGAACTGGTTCTCTTGTTGGCACATGAGGCGCTCGGCTTTGGTTTCGGGGAAGGACGACATTTCGTTGAAGATGAACCCTCTATTGCGGAGACGGTCTTGGTTGAATGTAACGGAGCGGCAGTAGACGATCAGGTCCGACATTTCTTTAGCTATACGCCAGGTTCTTTCCATCTTGCGATGTTGAAGAGAGCGAGCGGAAGCAGAGTGGGCAGCTTCCTTGATGGCGGAGAGCCATTCGAGAGCAGCTTCGCGGGAGGGTGCGGCCATGTCAAAGGGCGCGCACGTGGAAGGACTCTGAACACGTACGAGCCAACGCGGTGATCCGTTTTCTTCACCCACCACAAGTTCGACCACTGCTCCTATTACGTCAACCACACCCTTTTGTAAGGACCCCAGCGCTGCGCTTTCGTTTTCCAAGCAACCCTGTAATAATTACAAATTCATGCTTTGGTGCTCATTATGGAATAACAAATATAATTGTAAAAAGAAATAAGAGAAACTTCCTGGCCACACTAGAAATTAATTCTCAAATAAATATAGGAACAATGGATAAATAATATCCTGGGTGTATCCCCAGGGGTATTTTTTATCCTCTGGCTAAAACGACCCACCTTTTTTAAATCTACGAGGGATAGAGGCCGTCTTAGAAAAATACCATCAGATTAGAAAAATCACAAAAAGAAAGGGCTGCATATTTCGGCCTGCCTTCTATATTAAGAATTTCTACATCCCAAACTTGCAACGTGTAACGTTGCAACTTTACAAAAGCGACAGTTACTAATCGCTATTATGGCCCCGAAGAAAAAGTAGTAATTGAAGGCCCAGGATATTTAAGCAGAAGTGGAGAGAAATGGCACCCAGGCTTGATAAACTATAAACTAAAAGTAATTAACCAGATTGAATGTTCTCGCTTGATCTAGTCTTCACACAGTTATCTTTACTTCTGCGGGGTGTTCTCCTAAATGGTCTGTAAAGCTCACAAACCAAGGCAAAAAAAAGAGGACCCAACAAAATAAAACACCCACAAAAACTACAACATCAGTGCCGCGCCCAAAAAAAGCGAAAACACTAAATAAAAAGCTTAAAAATTGTGCTATTGTAATGGTGACGTGAAATCAAATGAAAACCCAAGGAATGTTTGTTGAAGGAAAATTTAAGTAAGCGTCACGGAAGTAGGTTATTTGCCCGAGGTTTGTCAGAAGCCGCGAGTTTGGATACCGCATATATTGAACTTATTAGAATTATTTGCACTACACATGTAAATTCTTTGCAATTTATCAAATTTTTGTACATGTTTTTGTAAATTTCAATAACGTTATTTAAATATTATACAATCGTTACAACCATTTCAAAATAAAACACTTGCGGCCAATAGAGGTTTTAATACTTAAAATTAAGGCCTTCTCAATTTATAAACAACTGAAAATATACGAGTATAAGAAAACTGTCAACTTTCTTTAAGCTTAGAGAGCATTAATTATAATTTAATTAAATATTTTTTAATATTCGTCCGGTTATTCCCAGAACTTTGCCATTTTTTTGCAGTGAGGAATGAGATGTGCGTAGGCGTCACTAGATAATGACTAATGATAATGCGGAATTTCACATGCTAAGAACATTGGTAATGGTATCTCTTTACCGTTTGAATTAGGTTTTTTCAACGTGGAATATTTATTACAAAAACATTTTCTGTTTTTTTTTTGTCTAGCTATAAGGCTAAAATACATAAATAGCTGTGGGTTCAAAATTTTGGCTCGGCGGAGAGCCAGCAGACTAGGTCTCCAGTGACAAGCAAGCGTGCATACTAACAGCGAGATCTGGCATGTGCGGAACCTCGATCTCCTGCACGTAGTTTGCCGGGAACCAATGGTGACGCTTTCCGCCGTAGTCGCCGCGCCACCAGCCCTCATCCGGTTTGTCCACGTTAGTGATGATAGCGTGCTTGCAAAATGAGAGCTCGTCGTCTTGACGCGCTCGATAGTCGTAAAGTGCCTTCACTGTCACCTGAACAAAAAAGGATTAGCGTAAGCTGTTAATTTGTACAATACTTGTACTTAGTCTATATTAGTCTAAATCATGGGTATTTTTATATACTTCCGTGAATGTTACTTATTAATGTATGATATATGTATGTCTATCCGTTACCCTAGTATCCATAACACAAGCCTTATAGTGCTTACTGAATGCAAGAATTTTATTATTTTTATTACTTGAACGCCTTAGAAAGGTCGCAAAAGAGGGCGATTAAATCTTATTTGCGCTCAAAATCATCAAGAATTTTTTTGAGAAGTGTACCTCCAGCATCTGTTGTACTTTAAACCTTTAGTCAAACCGAATTGATTTTTGTGGAAAAATTATTAGATTATTTTTTAATTTGCTGAGCGCGGTTATAGAATAAGAAATACTAATCCTTTTTTATTTGACCTTAATAATAACTAAGTTGTTACTAAAATACTGTATGTTTATTTTTTTTAACACAAAAGCAAATGCTATATATTCTTGCGTAGTGTCAAATTATTTAATTTTTGTGCGTGTTTTAGTTGCTTTTTTATAATTTTCATAATTTGAATTGATGAAATGACGAATTTGCGTAATTACATTACTGCAATAAAAAACTTAAGTAAAAATATGCCATAATATGTGATGAAAGTAATTTTAATCTTTTATATATTTTTTGCATTTTTTCAATGCTGTCTTATAAGATACATTATTTTAATAGAAAAATACTAGAAACAGTCGACTCTGCGCTTTACGATTGTCCAAACATTTGTAAAAATGTTTCTTTCGAATATGAGAGTATGTTCTTCTCATTTTAGACAACGCTGGCCAACAGCGTAAAACCGGAAAGGTACTAGAAAATATCGACGGGTGTTCACAAGGCTCGGTAGCTCAATTGGGGGCGCATTGGACCGGACTTGCAAAGGTTGCGGGTTCGATTCCCGCCTAAGAATTCACTTGAGCGTTTCGACGTGAGCCGAGTCGATTTTTCTAGTATTTATATATTAAAATAATTGATGAAAGGAAATTGAAGAAAACCTTTTAGGGCATTATATATAATCTATGACATACCCCAATGACATTTAAACTGAGCTATGATGCTTTAAACACATTATTTTGAATGCGCAAACTGCTCTTTTTTACTTTATCGGAGCATTCTAACCGATATGGAATGTTACGTGCATGTAATGCGCATAATAAAAGAAATAAATAATAACATAACAATAGCAAACGCAACTATCTAAAAGAGGTAAAAATTTACTCTACTGTCTAGCTAGGATGATAATCTATATTTTCTATATTTAAAACAAAAAATACATCACACAATCTCGAACTAAAAAGGAGAATGCCGTCTACTATGCGACTTTAATATTGGTGTGAGAACGGGTATCGTGTTTAAGCATAGAAAGAAGTAGGTTATCTATAATCACTCATCAGCATGAGTGGTCTAAAGAAACTAAAGCGTAATATCTTTTTCGCAGACTATGTTGGTAGATGCCAGAATTCATACTAAACGCTCATCTTACTTATTTAAAAAAAAAACTTTGATCTCACGATATTATAAAAATAAATGAAGGAGAGTTCCGAGACATGCAAACGTACAGAATAATTTATACATAAAAATTAAGTACGTAATATTACTAGCTTTTAGGTCTAACTCTATGCGGGTTGATTTTGTCTAATAATAATAAAATTTCTTATATTCACACCGAAAAGTCCAGCCTCAAGTGTGCAGAGTAAGGGGTCGTGTAATAGATACTAGGATAATGGATACATATATGATAGAAAGATTATATGTATTATTCAAAGAAATATATATAAATACACTCAGGTAAGGTTTGTATTCATCATACTAAAATCTGCTCCTTCCGGGACTCGAACCAAGGACCGTTGGTGTGAAAGGCAGAATCGTTGCCGTTGCACCAAATGGTCATGCACATTATAAAAATATGGATTTAATTTAAGTGTTGCAAATTTTGTACTAAATAAAAGGTATTAAATTCAAAGTGAAACTATCCATAAGTTAATGTCGCAATTGGTATCTAATAATCGCAATATAGTGGCATTCTCCTTTATCTTACAGAAGCATATTTTTTACGAAACAACTTACACCTTACCTCATAGGTGCGTACCTATTTTGTAATTTAAAGTTTTACATTTACAGTCCTCTATATTGATTCCTGACCCATAACGTCGACATCGGTGTCACAGCTCATCGACGACAACGATTTCTAAGTACCATATGACTTGGTGATGAGGCGAGGTGACAGCGGTCAGAATTCAATATATGTATATACCTCAATCTCAACATAAGAAAACTAAAATCTACAGGAAGTATTTTAAAATCGCAGGCGAAAAATAATTAATACAATCTAATAAACTACTGCGGGTTCTCACCGACGAAGTCGAGCGCCGTATTAACAAGTTAGGGCCCACTTCTGATTATAATTCTGCCTCTCGATCTACATAAATGAAATTGATAAATAATTTTAGCTTGTATACCATACCCTTTTAAAAACGTGCAATCAGATTCATTTTTTAGTAAATCCATGGGTCGAAAGGTAGTCAGTCTTACAGCTGTCATGTATTGTTCTTATTTTAATATGAACACTTCAACAAAACTTGTTCTGTTTGATGTTGTAATTTGCATACATCGAGCACATACCCCAATAGAGTAGAAATGTCAATTATTTTGTTTGAAAACAATTCCGCTAATTCGCCGCTACTCACACTGCTCTAACTCCGCTCCGATTGGCTATCCTAAGGTCAACTATCACCCTAGAGATGTGGTAGTATCCAAGTATCTAAGGTTCATCGATACCGATAGCCAATACATCAGTAATTATAGCAATAGTGAATAATACAAACGTGTTCTCTTATGGAAATAAATGCTGCTAGTGATCAAATAAGAAGATATTAACCGCTGAATTGCATATCAACAAGAACCAAACCAATTATCAAATTACATTTATTTAGTTGCATTAAAAGTAAAGATGAAATGATCAATTAACCATTCATCGGTTTACTGATTTTTAAAATGAATTAGCTTCGTATAAATTCTTCTGACTGATTGTTTCTCATCATATGTATTTTTATTGCTAAACAAAGCTAACACAAAAAAACAATTTCTTTGTTAAAAACCGATTTATTCAAAAAAGTATAAAAACCGTTCAACCGTTTATTTCAACTACTCTAGATACCTAATATATCGGTATAATCGATCAAGATTTACATAATCAATAATGCACAACACTGTCAATTAGATCATTAATTCAAATATTATAATTTCAAAATTACTTTTATGTTTGAATAAAATATGTAATAAGCTACAATAAGGTTATTTATCGATACACCCCTTGATCCTTTGAATGCAGCACTAGTGATGAGAGCGTAGACTAGAAAGAGATGGCGTAATGGGAAATTGCGTTATGTGGAAGCAGGACGCATAGAACCATTTCACTTTATTGTCCAGTTTAACTTGAGCCCTGACATTTTTTTATAAAAAGTATTTTTTAACTATTACTTACCGATGAAAGGTTATTCCTTCAGTTTTATAATTTGAAGTTCTGCTGTTTTTTCCAAACCACCGAATAGAACAGCACGCCATTATGAAACTATTTAATTGAAATTAAATTTCGGAATAAGCAGACACGTACGCACAGATCCAATACTGGTTACGTACTGTTTTAGTGGGAGCGAGCGTTAATATTTATAAGTGCAAAATCACTAATCAGTTGCGGAGGCGGACAGCCCAATATTACCACTCTATTGGGGTATGTGCTCGATGTTTGCATACCATTATCATGTTATTTTTATTTGTACCAGTAAAACAGTAATGTCGTCATGCGACAAAGCCCATATTTAGGAAACAGGCCTGATGGACGAGAATCTATTAGTACATTGACACGGGACTTGTCACAAAGATCATACGAAACAGACATATAGCTTAATCTAGTACTATTAACTTTGAAATTCGCAAAAAATCCCATCGAATAAAAAAAAAAATATTTTTTTAGGTATTACGCTCCGCTCCAATATATGGTTAATTAGAGCGGAGCTCTCATGGATCAGCTTCAATTACGCAATGTCTGTTACGCTGAAACTGCCAGAGTTCTTAACAGATTTTAATAAGTTTTTTGTGGAATCGAATTAACACATTTAGGGCCAGATTGGGACGCAGCCCGAATTTTGAAATTCGCAAAAATAAAAAAGTTATGGCCAAAAAACATTGGCTCTATGGGGTTTCCCATTGAAACAAAGAGCGCGAGCTTTTTGTAAGTTTTCATTCTTATGGAATTTTAAAATTTACTAAACATTGCTGAATTTTATTTCTTTTTATTTTTTATTGTATTACACTCTGCTCCAATATATGGTGCTAGCGAAGCTTTATGCTCTGTGACTACGACCTAGTATTTAAAAAACTTACCTTGGAGGTGAATGATGTGGGATCCATATATCCAGGAGTGCCATACACAGAGTTATCATCTGGTTCCTAAGGAATCACACAAAAATATATATGTTTAAAATGTGATTAATGAACATTGGATGACACACGGGTAGGTTGTCTGTGTCAACGCAATATGTTATGTGTGTTACATTTGGGAAGTATCGCTAAATGCAAAATTGGTCGTTTGCTAAGTCAACTAGTTGTGAAGTAATCGCTCTAAGGAGTAGACGTCAGGAAGAATTCCATGTGATCGGGTTTTAAATACCCACTTTAAATATTTATTTGTAATTTTCTGTTTTATTCAAGATCATAGAAAAGTCACAAGTCTTCTACACCCGACTAGAAGCTCAATAGGAGTTTTTAAACTCTTGCTGAGATAATACAATGGCCTACAGTAAGTCAGCCCAAGCAAAACTCACTCCTGAAGAATGTAGCATAGCTAATATTATTCGAGACGTTGATATGCACCACTGCTAGGGTAATACCTCAATGATACCTTGCAGTGGCTGACCTGGCTATCAAATATTCCGGTATATCAGGGGTTTAGCTCACCGAAATGATTCTGTGAACAACATCTTCGCTGATGGGATACCAAAGTTTGACCTTCTTGTAGAGCGGGTGTTTTTCATAGTATGCGATCAATTCCACGAGGCTCTCGAACTTTACAGTGCCAATTGCATACAGTCGGCCTTCCTGCTTTATTCGACAGTGTTTTATCTCTTTCTCCGTTCTAGAAAAGAGAATAATTTTTCAAATTAGATGTATTAGTAATTTGATTTACGCTAACATATATTTAGCGTAAATGAAATTACTGACATATCTATAACTGTACTAAAGAGTCTGCGCGTGCGGACAACTTATGTCACTGTGACAAGTCACTCAAGCGCACAGGCTTCAATTATAATTTTTTATCTAGTGAAAGTTGCCGTTTAAGTATTGGGGTGGAGTGTGGAGTATACTTAGGGTCAAGCTGAAGCATACGTCAATTGTAATACAATCAAAGTCAATTATGAATTTATAATGAAGAGGATTTAATTAATTCGCGTGGGCAAAGATTCAATAGGAGAGCATAGTAATGGGCAGCCATTTTATTGATTATTTTTAGTAAAAAAATATTGTCTGTGGTAATTGCGATACGAAACAGCTGTAGAGAATTTATATGACGCTAAATGTATAATTATGCTACCGCTATTTATCGCGATTTGTAAATTTAAACAATGTCTCAGAAGTGTAGGATTGATTCCTCTTTCAATCAAACAATACTTTATCATTTTCAGTTACAGATCTTATACCTTTTGTATAAAAGTATTAATCTTATTATATATTCTTCTCTAAATTAACAAAAAAGATAATGTAAAAGTTTTTAATGCATTTGCAGCTGTTTAAAGGAAGAACCTAACTAACTAGTAACCTAGTTCGTCATTACGCTTGATTGCAGAAAAGCTTTGCAAAACTGCAATTCGAATGCAACGTTCGATCCCGTACAGTCGACGGAAGTAAATAATGTATTTTTTCATGCACCATCAGCAGTACTAGACAAAATGAATTGGTTTCAACATAAAGTTTCATGAGACATCAAGTTGAATTCAGTATCCGTCTTTAGAAAGACATGTGTAAATGAAATAAAACTACCTCAGAGAGTTCAACAGGAAACAATGCATTAAAATTAATAATAATAAATTCGCATGGAAAAAAATTACACAAAACGTTAATAAATGTTGTTTTATCGCTAGTTCTTGTAACATGTAAACTTGTGCAAATAAATTAAATGAGATTAAACAACACGATTGTGGAATTCACAACAAAAATCGATTACAAGAAGTGCAGCAGATACACTAGTAGAAAGAATACATAAATAAGCATATAACAACCATGACTCGGGATGAAAACGCTTATGGTTATCATACTAATAGCCGGGATTTGAACCCATGACTGTTAGGGCGCAATAACAAGATCATAACAAACGGACGCATCACGCGTTCAATTCATATAAACAATACGCCCAGCACATGAAATAATACACAATGCACAGCGACAATAACAAGCCAATAAATTAAATGTAGACTATTTTAGACAAAACATACATCGCTTTTTCTTTATCATCACTTATATAGTAATAGACACTAATAAAACATTAAATAGTATGAAGTAGGAAAAATAAAATATTTCCATGGTCTGATACAATAGTGGGATAATGTAGCCAGATGAGATTAGAAAAATGTAGTCAGTAATCACTATTACCGGCTGAGAAATATTTGCGTTTAGTTAAAGTTAATTTAACATGCAGCTTTATTTTTTACCTAATGAATTAACGACACAAATTTTAACACACTTTAGATAGGCAGGTAATAATTGATCAGATAAGACAATATTTTATATCATAAAATATATTCTTTATATAAAGCTGATACAAAAAAAATCTAACTTAAATTATTATCTGAGTAACTGTCGAGAAAAAAATACTCAGAATAATAGTATTACAATTAATTGATTACATATTGTATTTTCTGAATAAGCATTTTATTATTTAAAAGGAAGTCGCATCGGTAGTCAATCAATAATAAAATATCTGTGCAAGCAACCGCTAAACGGTACACGATCGGGCCAAATTTGTTTTACCAGTAGTCCATTCATGAGGTACCTGAAGCTGATGGCGAAGGATCCGTTATCTTTCTCGCTGGGGCGAACAAGGAAGGCTCCATCGGTATTGGCTTTTCGCAGAAACTCCTCAGCTTGTGCTCGGTTACAATGCGGATGGAACCATTCTTTGCCTTCGTGCTTGTTAGGTTGTGGTACTGGCTCTTTCAAGGTTATCAGGAACTCCTGAAGCCAATTTGTTATTTATTTTAGTCCATTTTGATATTAAGTAAAGTAGTTGGTGACATAGTAACTTCACTGTAAAACACAATCAAAAAGATACATCATGTACAGTTAAAACTAAGTACAAACCTGGCTGCGTAGTGGATGTTGCCTGTAATGTGTGATCAGGCTGTAAAGACTATCGAAGCACACTGTGTCGATGAGGTAATATTTCGTGACACCACGTTCCTGCTTCAGCTTGATGCGGCAGTGGTTCACCTTACCCTGTCGCCAAAACGACAGGCAATAATCCCCGACGAACGTCACACTCTCCCGCACCAAAAATGTGCCATCGCCAAGATGGGCATGAGCTCTCAGCAAGTCTTCTGCTTCCTGCCTGTTACCTGCCAGCTTACCGTGGAACCAACACTCCCCAAAATGCAACTCGTCTTGGGGAATACTTGGCACCCCTTCTTGCTCCGCTTCTCCGTCGCTATCAACATCAGTTTCTCCTTGTGTGCTATAATTCTCTGTGTAATACAGTTTATTTTCAGTCAGTACGAAAGCATGAGGATTCCACTCTTTGTCAACGGGATCTTCAAGGAGCAGAATGCCATTTTTAATTGAATTCCTCAAGTCAAGATCTTTTCCTTCTTCTTGGCGAACAGAAAAGGAGTTTTCTTCTTCTCCTTCGGGAAGTTTTTTATGTTTGAGAATGATTTTCCTTCGAAGATCGTGTGGAGATGGTAGACATGTCTCAGTCTTTTCGAAGGGTTGAACTAAAAGCATATCACCAAAAACATCTTGGAAGGCGCTAGCCATTTTACGTTGTTGCGGCAGTGAGCAATTATCTTCGATTGAAAGGATCAGAGGATAATCGGAGGTGACGAAAGCGTGCTCTTTTATAGTACGCAGAACATCCATAAACCTGATTTTGGTAGTGAGAGTATGACCGTGATAGATAAAGGGGGCGCCGTCGGGACCGTCCCAGCAATCGAGTTCTATACAACGGCAGCCTGACCTTAGGCAGCGGACGTAAGCTTCCAACGAAGATTCGCTTGAAAACTGATCGCCAGTCAAGTACCTTTACAAATAAAGGGTCAAGTGTCAAATAACATTTTAAACCGAGAATATTATAACTAAGATCCATAAGATAGCATTAATATTATAATACATTATGCAGTGACTTTTATTGCAATGCAAATTATGTAAGGCTACTTTGTTATTGCTTTTGTAAATAGTTAAACAAATATTCATCAAGTGCAAGGATGTTTGAAGTATAAAATGTATTGAATAAAACAGATGCATAGTACATACGTGTTGTGCGAGGAGGAGATCCAATAGTGAGATAGGGGTTTGGTCATGTCTTGTGTAACCTGATCATGCTTGCTGTCCCAGATTGTGTTTTGCTTCGAGAATAACATCTCGATAAACTGAAAAGAACAATAAGATTAATATATTTAAGGTTTATAAGGCGCGTTTTTTTTTTTTTTTTTCAATATTACAATTAAACCAGTTGTGTAGGAAGACAGGTTTCAAAGCATGGTATAAACATAGCAAAATATTGTATTTATTACAGCTTTTGTAAAGATCCGTATATACAAGAAAAGCCATGGCGTAGCTTTGACGTTCAATACACGCATTGTAAATGCTCTTATTAAATAAAAATCATGTTATCGTTATATTATATTATTGCCAACATTATTTTCATTACAACTTAAAACTATATCGATACTATCAATATATTGTTTGCAACACTGGTAATTTGTTCAAGTTGAAGCGCTCTCTAGCGTGTGATTGCAGGTACGGTATGCTTAAAGCTGTGCCATTAATAGCATAACTGTAACGCCATCTTGTACCTAAAAGCGGTACTAGAAGACCATGACTATATAAGGATAGAATATGTTATAATTAATTTTGTGATATTTGATCTAACGTTTTCAGTTTTTCCAACTAATCGGAATATTATTGCGATTTAAAGATGTGTGTGTAAGGTTACGCTGATTTCCTTGAAAAGATCGTGTCTTGCAACTCTTTTTTACTGTTTTGTGACGCAGATAATCTCACTCAAATCTGGATTGTCTAAAAATGTTGATAACGCGATTTCAATTTTTAAAACATCAGAAGTTTTTGTTACGACGACTATTATTATTATTATTATTTATTTATTGCATTTACTTGTATAAACATTCAATGAATATTTTTATTTCTTTTACAAATATTTGAGAATTAATTTGTCTCATATTCATTGTTGCAGGCAGAAGAAAGTATATGTGAAATTGCAAAAAATATATACCTCATTAAGGGTGAAGTAGGGTTCGTAAATATCCCGTTGCGGATCTCGTAAGTAGTCCCTAATGAACTGTGAGGCGCGAGACTCGTCGTCGCCAAGCCGATCGTGTTGTTCAATGACCAGGAACCGTTGGAACTCCCGCAGCGTAATTGTACTTCCATTCGAGCAGTACAACGCATATTTGTCGAAAATATCATGAACGCTCTGAGGATAAGCAGTAAAATTAAGTAAATTGTATAATATAAAATAAATAAATATTTCTTACATTCACACCAATTAGCCTAGCCCAAAGTAAGCACTGTAAGGCTTGTGTTATAGATACTATGGTAACGGATAGACATACATGTATGATACATAGATATGAAATATTCATAGAAATATATATAAACATCCATGACTCAGGTACAAATGCTCGTATTCATCATACAAACATCTGCCCCTTCCGGGATTCGAACCCAGGACCGTCGGTGCGAAAGGCAGGATCGCTATCGTTGCACCAAATATGATGTCAAAGAACAGATTTACTTGAACAACTGCCTTTCTAGTTACCTCAATGCGCGATGCCAATAAAGGCATTATATCTAAATAAGAGGTTAAAGTTAACTAGATTAAAAGCGAGCAACTGCATAGTTTGCACCACACAAATAATGGTTTCATTATTTTTCTTAAAATATATTTACTAGTAAATATTGACCAAGGTATTTTATTACAGTAAAAAAATATTCAAGATTATCATCGCGAATCGACACCTTGATCTTTCACTTCTTATTATGCGGTTAAAGACATAATGACATAGTAGCATTTTGTCAAAATTGCTTTTTTCTCTCTGGGTCATTCCTTAATAACTAATATAAGGCATTCAAGAAATTACAGTACTCACGTTTTCGTCAAAAATAATTTTGTGATACAATATTGAGAAGTCATCAAAACCAATCTCGCCTTTTTTCTCATTGTCTATTTCTTGGAATATATCTCTCAGTTTGCTAGTGGATATTTTACAGTTAATTTTTGGTAGAAATGCTTTGACTTCTTTCAAAGTTATCCTGAAAATAACTTTCATCTTAATATTTAAACAATGACATATCATTGTCAATGTCATATAATAAAACTGCACATAATGCATGTATTTAGCAAAACAAATCTTCAATATATGCTATCTGATAGTACGCTGTTTACAAATTTTCTCCTTGGCCTATATTTGTGGATATCTAAGCACAGTGTTAAGGACAAAGACAATGAAACTTTATCCTGCTCTTTGAAACTTAATGTTCAGAAGAACCAGAAATACATTATGTTGCTGCATTATTCTGTTTACCATAGACGGTCCATAAATATTAACAATATGTTGTACTTCATTATTCAACATGTAGGTCCCGCAACTGCCTGGCTGAAGGTTAAAGAATAACTTTACATTGATCATTGAACTTTTTTATAAACTCACTTTTCATTCGGGTTTTCTATTGCATAGAATTCCTTGCGTAGCCATCGCTCAATCTGCAACGGATAGGAAGCATTTATAGCTTCCTCAACTAGAAATCTTAGGCCTTTAACCCAAGCATCACATTCCTTATCAGTTTGAGCTGAAACATAACCAAAATATGTGTATTAAATTTTGGAATACAAAGAACAACAATACAGAAGAACAAAGAAGCAACAATGAAAAAGTTACTACATGATTTTAAAATATTGTTAAACAGTTTTATATGATACCGGATAAATGACGCGTTTATTTTAAGGCGTGAGTTACACTGTTGTAAAGATTTGAATTGAGTGAAAGACAGAGTTATCATATCATCCAACCTTATTAAATAAACCACACTTTCTACTTCATAGTGAAAGTAGTGATATTGTTAACTGAGAATAATAATAATAGTAACTGATATACTTAAGCGCTACCTGGCAGGTGCAGTCCAGTCCAAGAAAGAAGTTGAGGTTGACCAGAGAAACTATAAGCAGACTTGGTGTTTCATTAGGAGGGTATTTATATAATACTCTCCGTAGGTAATTACAGTATTTTTTATGTATTGTACAATTCAATATGTACTATCTATTTGTCTTGTTACCCAGTTAATTACTTGGAGGGTACCTAAGATTGCGTCTCAACTGAGGCGAAGCGGGGCAGAGCGGAGCAAAGAAGAGCAAGGAAACGTGGTGTTTTTTTCCCACTTAAGCGGCACAGCATTTAGTTCAGTTCTTGACACAAAAATGCAAAATAAGTTTGACTTTCACTCTTTCAGCAAATAAAAGGCTAAAGTAAAGATTCGGGCTGATATAAAATTAAGTTGAAAATAGAATAACAATAAAATAAGTGCAATGGGGTTCATAAAGTGGCTATGCTATTGTTGTCTGATAGTAAGTACAAAAACATTAACAGTAAGAGTAATACGAGTCTCGCACTTTACCTACCTACCTACAATATCTCCGATAATAATATTTATGTGCAATCATGATAAATTTGTTTTTCTAAATGCTTTGTCATGTATATACGCGTTTATCTATAATCTATCTATAAATATTTTTTATGATATATACATCGTTGCAATGCCAAGTAAAAATCTAAATTCCAAACAAATTGAGCCATTTTCAAATCCAATAATAATTGTCTAAAAAATTCAGAGCGAATATAAATGAAACCAAGAAAAGTCTATGAAAGATATCAGTGCTGTAACAATACCAAAACTAAGATAAACTCAATCAACAGAGAAAGAAACAATTAAAGGAAAAGTCAATCTTGATTCACCAGTTGATTTCAGTATAATGCACTTTTTGCATTTTTGCACAATTCCATAAAAAAATACTCTAGTTTTATTTTTCGAAAACGGCTAATATGAAAATTTTGCACAGTAAAATTTATTTGTAATCAAAGCCAAAAAATAATTAACTTTAAATATGGGCAATAATCCCTATGTAAAATGCATCATAACTCATATCGGCTACAAAGTCTCCTTCAGTTTGGACGTGGTTGTCCATGTAAATTGTATGCATCTTTGAATTTAAGTTCACATTGCAGTCAATTAAGTATTTATTTAGCAATGAATTATTGTTATTTTTCCCCTTTTTACGTTGTATCTCATTTTTGGTTAAGAGTGTTAATTTAATCATGTCTCATTTTTTGTTAGGAGTGTTAATTTATTATATAATGTTTATTAATATGTAATCACGTATAACTGTGTTTGTATGTATGTAAGTATGTATTATAATAAAAATAAATTATTATATTAAGTCTCACAACGTTTATCTAAGTTAATATTTATATTAGTTATAAAAGTAAAATACTAAAAATATACTCTAAAAATATGTTTATTTGAATTGTAACCATTAAAAATTTCACTATATTGACACATTTAGATTTAACTTTCTAGAGATCGGCAAATGATATCTGTTGTCCTTACATATACTGTAATTAAATTTTAACGCTACCGGCATGCGACCAGTGTATTTGAGCTGACGGCTGAGCGTAAGAATAACTGTCCGTATGTCAAGATAAAGTAGTTATTGGTCGCGGTGATACTGCACTGCCCCAATACAGTTTTATACTAGTGCGGAGGGTAGTTGTCATTGCTTATCTGTTACATACCATATAAGCGACAGTTGATGTATTTCGTTAAGACCGATGTAATAGTAACAGTACCTTATAATTTATGCAAATAAAAAGTTATTATTATTATTAATCCAATACTGTTTGAAATAGCTGCATGTTAATTAACGAATACTGTGGAACACAAATGCATCAGTTTTTTTTTATTTATGTGCTATATTTGCATTTACTATATCCATCAATGTTTAATAATTATTAATTTCACCAAATAATATAAGAAATGTAGCAAAAATATGCATCATTTGCTCAAATCAAATATGCACCCATCAGGGTACATTGGTTTCTTGTGATGGGTTACAGCCTGTTTGTTGACCCTTGTGATATAACTATATACAATGTGTTAATTTTACACTTGATCAAATGAAATGTGCAGATACTAAATAAAAAAATATCGACAAAAAATAGAAAAATAACTTATGCAAGCAATTTCAAAAATCAAAGCACTATTTTTTTTTAGTAAAATTCCCATCTTTCAGTTTAAAATTATTTTCTCTTTAAGTAAATGGTGTATTTTTTTTAAGTAGTCTTATTTGAAAGCTTGAAAGGCTAACTAGCAACAAAAATTAAAAAAACCTACGATTTCGAGCAATAAATTTGTTTAAAAAAATAAGCTTTTTTTTTATACACACCTTTTTTTAATTTTTCATTTGTTACTTCAAAACTAGCTCATTGACGTAACTTTCTTCTTAGCATGTTTATTTAATTACATGATTTACTCTGCAAGTTCTCCAATATATGGATTCTATCTCTAGTCGTTGTTAAAGATAATCTCTATTAAAATAAGGTAGGTAATCTCAGCACGAAAATCAAACGTGATCTAATAATGATTATTTTGACCAACATTATGGAATAAAACAAAAAAATAACAGTAGGAAAGTAAAATGATTCAATTTATTACATTTTCAAAATGACCACCATTCTCATCCATGCAAACAGTTGGATGTAATGCTACTCTACGTACTGATTTTTTTATTACAGTACGATTTTCTTTTACTTGTACGATCTCCGTATTGTTCATTTAAATAATCACGCACGATCGTGCTGAAGTGAGCTAGAGCGCCGTCATGTTGAAACCACATCCTCCTCCTTGTTTGTAAATCCACATCATTCATCAGGTGAGGTAGCTCTTCTTGTAAAAATGATAGGAAAGCTGGGCCTGTCAACCTTGACGGAAGACTAAAAGGTCCGATAAAATAATCTCCTATCATTCCAGCCCAAACGTTTATCGACAATTCGACTTGAAAGGGTGCTGGCCGAACTGCTAACGGATTTTCTTCTTGCGCCATCCACAAGTGTAGGTTGCGAAAATTTGTAACTCCAGTCCAGTTAAAGTTTACCTCTAGTGCAGTCATTGAAGCATTATTGCTCCGAATTTTTTTAGTGTGAACCGAATTGCATACAATTTTGGAATTAGATTCATCTTACCCTTAACTTCAAAAGTGAAAATGATTTGAACTCCGCAACCACCCTGGGGGTGGTTGCCACCCCTTCTCGGGGGTGAATTTTTTTTTCTTGCAAAATAACCTCAGATATCGATAGAAGGCCTAATTTTAAGCAAAAGTCATCTATAAAGTTTTTCAAAAAATCCAATAGTTTTCGAGTTATTGGCAATTGAAAATTCGCAATTTTTTCACGTTTTTCATCGTTTTTTTGCAAATATCTCCAAAAATATACATTTTATCGAAAATTTTATAAAGAACAAAGTTGTAGCAGGTAAACCAATGAACAATTTGATTTTTTATAAAGTATTCTAAGTGCAATATTAAGCTAGATATTAAAGATCAAAGCCGTTTTTTATTTTGTCTGAAATTGAATCGATGTGGTCAATGCCATCTAGCGGCGAGCAGATGCATTTTATGCATTCTAATACAAAAGGGTTTTATAGTGCTTGAAATAAGCTTTAAAATGAGCACTATTAAAAGTCTTTTGCACGTAAAATTAGTGAGCTGTATTGCAAATAAGGGGAGCATCTAATGTTTTTTCTTTTAAATCAATGGGTTTCATAAGTGCCATTTCCACCAAAATTAAAATTAATCGTATTCCGCCTGGAATTAACATTATTATAAGGAGTTTAATAGATAGTATCAGTTTGGCTGCTTCAGGATACATATTTTTCAAAAAGGTCACGATTAAAACAAAAAACAAAATTTCAAATTTTTAGAAAACGCACTTTTTTTTATAATATCTCAAAAATGACGACAGATACGTATAAAAGTGTAAAGATTAAAAATTTAGGTATTTTTCTGACAAACAATTTGGTTTTTTTGTTTTTTCTGTAAAACAAAAATTGACGGAGTTATGATTGTTTAAAGAG
Organism: Calamotropha paludella; assembly: GCA_927399485.1. Lineage (NCBI taxonomy): Eukaryota > Metazoa > Arthropoda > Insecta > Lepidoptera > Crambidae > Calamotropha > Calamotropha paludella. The sequence goes on along the minus strand of OV656803.1, from coordinate 20,622,218 downwards.
CGCGTGGCAGCGCAATCACAGCCTATCTTAAGCCCTTTAACCCTTCACCGTTTTAGAAAAAGGTTTTTTACTATATATTGCAATGAAGGATGTTGTAGCTCTCTTAATTACCTTTACAATGGTTTTTTTATAAATTGTGATAGCATAAAAATTGTAGGAGTTATGGTTTTTATGCTATCATAAAACCAAAAACTTATCATATTTTTTTCTACTTAGTAACTGAAAATTTCGGTGTGAATATTTGGAGCAATGTGAAAGTACGCAGTATAATAGAGACCCACAACTATTGTCGCGACATTAAGTCATAAAAAATAATATTATATTTTAATAATAATAGTACAATTTTATATAATTTGTAAATATTTTATTCAATAAATGGCAATTTTTTACTCTAAATTAAATTATTTTTAAATATGTGATCATATATATTTACTGTTTAAATTTAGGGGTAGTTTTAAGGGTAGAAAAGCTTAAGAATATGATAATCATTTTCGAGAGTGTGGAATAATATTTAAATCCTTTTCATTTCATCAAAAAAAAAATTAACAATTTTTTATCAAGGGGTAGTTTTCAAGGGTTGAAAGGGGGTTAAAAATTTGATAATTATTATAGAGAATATAAAATATTACTTACTCTATACTTACATCTTTTTATATCATACCAAAGTATTTTTTTGTAATTTTTTCAATTTAGGGGTTGTTTGCAAGGGTTGTAAGATTTTCAAGGGGTTGAAAATAATTTTAATATGAGGTAATTATGTTAGTAAATACTTTACAAGTTCACCACTTACTATTAGACATGTTTTCTAGCGATAAAATGGATTAATGTCAATTTTTCCATTAAGGGGTTGTTTAGACCCCTTAAAAGTAATAGGCGGAGCTCAGATCATTTTCACTTTTGAAGTTAAGGGTAAGACGAGCATAATTCCAAAATTCGATGCAAATCGGTTCACAGTAAAAAAATTCGGAGGTAAGACCCTATTTTTCGCTTCAATGACTGCACTACTCGTCGGTCCACAAAATACGATCACAGAAGTTGCGGACTAAACATCTTTGCCGGAATAGTCACGAACCGAAAACACTTCTTCCGTTGTGCAAATTCTGCACTCTTCGAAAATAGAAGGGGTACAAACGTTCTTTTTTCAAAATTTTCCACACTCAGACGTGATTAATACCCAATTGGAGAGCGATTCGTCGAGTACTAATTGTGGGGTCTTGGTACACCAAACGCAACAGTTGTTTACATCCACAGGTATAACGGGAGAACGTTCACGACGTGGGCGACGAAGTCCATTTTCACTAAATTCACTGCTATGCACTACTATAAAAACCCTGTAGTCAACGGCAGGTCTTGTCGGAAATCGCTGATGATACTCTCGGGCGGCGGCGCGAGCATTGCCATCGCAAAACCCGTAAATAAAATGAATGTCTGCTACTTCGCGAGCAGACAATGTGTCTATCGTAGAAGGCATGTCGACGAAAAATAAAGTATGAGCGTATTCAACGTGCAAGTGAGGTAACGTTACAAGATGAACTGTTTGTTTTAAAAAAGCTAAAGCTACCTCGCTTTCGGTCTGCGGTCTCATTTTCGTGAATGAGATCCAAAATGTCATTCAAAAGACAATTCACTCTCTTCTGCTTCTTCTTCATCCAATACGGGCGGTTTCCGCATCTCGACGACTTTAAGCGCCTATTTTGCGTCTGGAGGATGTTTGTTGTTTATTCCAGCCATCCCAACTCCGCAAGGAACGCTCCAAGTGCCTTCACCTTGCTGAGAACCTCCCGGGGAGCAAGCCGAGATGTTTTGCCCGGTAGTGTGCCATTTCTACACATTCCATTATGACATGGGTGGCTTGTTTCTTCCACTTCCATGCATCCTCTGCATAGAGGGCTGTCGGTGATACCTAAGTGAAAAAGGTGCCTGTTAAAGTTGCCATGACCAGTAATGGCGCCTGTTATTAGGCGCTGCTCTGATCTACTCAGCTGTAGTAATAATCTGTAGACACGAGCGTCCACCCGCGGCAGGAGTTTAGCTTGTCTACACGTCTCCAGAGAGTTCCTCTGCTGCTCAATTCACTCTCTCACTCGCTTGTTTTGGCTTTAATTAATCTAATTCTTTCAATCTTTAACGGCTATTATTAGAATATGGGTAGGTACAGCGCTTAGCGCAAATCAACAAACCGATGGCATTCTTTGATGATGATTATTTTAAAAACGAAGAGATAGAATCCATGTTCGAAATAGTAAGTTTTTTATTTTTTGTTGCTATTTAGTCTTTCTTGCTTTCAAATAAGACTACTTTGAAAAAAATACACCGTTTACTTAGAGAAAATAATTTAAAATCAAAAGATGGGAATTTTACTAAAAAGTGCATTGATTTTAGAAATAACTTGCTTTATTTTTTTTTTCTATTGTTTGTCTATAATTTTTTATCTTGTATCTGCACATTTCGTTTGATCAGATGTAAAATTAACAAATTGTATATGGTGTTCTCGAGCATTATTTAAGATATTGATTAGAAGATGTGAAATTGACACCAAAACGTTTTTTTTTCGACTTGACGTTTTTAGTAGCCATTAATTCCTCTTATTGAGTTTGCAAACCTTTTGAATAAAAAACTTAAAATCTGTTAAAGAGTACACTCTGTTAAATAATCTATGATAACTTCAGTTCTATGCTTACTAAGGTTGATAATATTTTTCACTTTGATAATTAATTACATTTTTTATGTTGTTTTATGTGACACATGCCTCGGCAACAGGCATTATTAAACTAGTAAGAGTTATTTTTGCATGTTAAAATATGATAAAACAAGGATAAAACAAACTATTCTATATATATTACGTTCTAAAAATTATTCAATAATCTGCTATATTTATCATAATGATGATGGATATAGCAAATTAAATTTTTTTTTGGCAACAATATGAGTATATGATGTAACATTATTAAAGAAATTGAGTCTGCACAACATATGGTTTAAAAAATTGCCTAGTACTATTTAGCTCGGATACTTCTGTGCCTGTAACACATTCAGATAAAACCACTTTAAATGCATTAACTGCATGTTTTTAAAATCCTCACATTTTGACAAGCTTTAATCTTTCCAAAAAATAGTACCCAGTATTGGCAGAGAATCTCAATGGATATCAATGCATATCAGAGAATATCAATGGATATATGTAATTCACATATATCTATTATATTTTATAAGTAGACTTATGAAATTATGTAGTTAAATATTAGATTTTTTTCCCCTTATCTCACAATCAGAATTTTTGTTTCAATACAGTAAATTAAACTATGGCACAGAAATTAATAACATCTATTATTATGTATACTGCAAGTAGGCAAGGCTTTTGGAGACAAAAGCTATGTAAATAACAAAACTGCCATTTGCAAAAGTAAAAATAATACTAAAAAAATCAAACAGTGGACTTTTAAGGTTCAATAAAAAGCATCATAACAAGTAACACAATTGTTGTTTCTTAGTATAATTAAAAGTAAAATTTCTCATTGTGTGACTCAATGTTACAAGTATAAAACCGTTGTAATATACCCTAGTCTGGTGATGAAAATAGATTTAGTGTTTACAAAACAATCAAGCTAAACATACCAGCAAAGGACGCAGAGCGCAATTTAAATTCGGCTCCATAATAAATCGTGAAACACTTGGAGTTTTCCAGCCTCTTTGTTTCTTCAGGCCATCGCTCAAAATCTTTAGATGACTTTCCGATCCTTACTTCTTTGACATCTCTGATGTCCAAGGAGCCTTCGTAGGATTGACGTTGAGGTGCACCTGTCCTTAGCCACAAAACCTGATGCGTTTCTCTTCGGACCAGCAATGTGCGACGCTCAGGTCTCTTGCGATGGTAGAACTTGAACACAGTAGATCCTCTTTCAATATAAGAAATCAGTTGATCTGCCTCATGTATAAGTCTGTCGTTAGCCCCATTGTAGCACACGGTATTCATAGCACTTCCGTTCATGTCGCTTGATATGACCGAACTGCCGTCTGCGTTAATGTAACTACATGGAACGGTATATTGAATTCATGTGACACTAAATAATACTTCAGTGAATAAAAGATATCTGTAAAGTATTATTAATATTCGAACATCGCCCACTGCTGCCTACAAGCAGCACACTTAGTTTGTATCAGTATATATAAGTTACTCTATGGTATGGTTTGTATTAGTTTGACATTTCGACAAATTCATTTTGACATATCCAATTTTCTATTGCAAAATGCAAATTAAAAAACTTCAAGCAGAGAAAAATAGTGTTGCCACCCTAGCTTTTGGAAAACTAAAATATTGATTCTACAAGCCCGGTAGAGACGAGACTAGATTATTATATAAAATAACAGTTAATTAAAACTATGTTTACAAAAACTATATAAAAACCATAACTTTTCTTTAAAACTATAATCAACGTTTGAAAAAAAACCGTTGAAACTGTAGAATACTCGACTGCTGGGCAAAAGAGGATTATGCTTTACAAATAACTAGGCGATGCAGTCGCTAAGCATAAAGCTACGCTAGCACCATATATTGGAGCGGAGCCCAATACCTAAAATAAAAAATTATTTGGTTCGATGGGAATTTTTGCGAATTTCAAAATTCAGGCTCCGTCACAATCTGGTCCTAAACCTGTTGATTCGATTCCACACAAAAAATATTAAAATCGGTTAAGAACTCTGGAAGTTATGGCGTAACAGACATTTCGCTATTGAAGCTGATTATTATGATATTGGTATAACGTCATAAGTTTAATTAAGTTACAAGAAATTAAAAGATAGAAAAATATAATAAGGGTTTTATGCTTTGATTTTATTAGCGTTATACTTCTTGTTCATTAACGATTTTCACGCTTATTTAGTCAACGAACTAAATTGAATTATTGAAGCTAAGAGGCATTTAAGCTTGTTGATTTAATATAATTATTCTCATTTAGCTTATTAAATTGAGACATTTACAGTAGTGTTACCAATTTTTGGTTACACGATTACTTATACACTTTTATATATCTACGCACTGTAATAACAAAGTGGCGTTACCTATCTCAACATAATACTTACTTGCTTGACATGAATTTTTACGCTCACAAATATATGAGAAAATAATTCAATCAAAATGAAATATCTCATATATGTTTTATATATTCAATTAAATTGATACAAGGTGGTACCAAAAAAGCCATGTGGTGTTGTGTGGGATCCAATGGGAAAGAAGTTTTTTATGCAATTCCATAAATATTTTATTTATAAATTTGAGTAATATTTTTGACATCGTTAACATGTTTATTATTGTAGTTACTATGGTAACAAACAATAAAAACAGCTGTGCTGGTCGATAGATTACTTAGAGGAAGAGAGATAGCGATCGCTATACCTCAGAACAATAAGCTTTAGTTATTGTTCTGAGCGCTATACTAACGTAGTCGAGTGTAACGTTTTTTTTGCTGGCTTGCCCGTCTCCACAACATCCCATAAGGAAAATCGACCCAAAAAATGCTAGCAATTTATTGACGTGACAACGTCTTAAATTAGGTTGCGGCTGGGAGTCACTTATGAAAAAGTGTAACGCTCGGTAACGTTACGATGAGTCACCGAACGAGAGAGAGGCCCGCCGAATGCCTTGCGTCTCTCTCCCACTCAACTATGATCGGTCTGCCGCGCGCATTGTGCAATTTAATTATATTCATATCAATAAATATTCTACCGAGAAAAAGACGTTGTCACGTAAAATCTTCGCCCGTAAAACCGACTTTACAGGCAAAAAAAAAAAAAAAAAAAAAAAAAAAAAAAAAAAAAAAAAAGGTTTTTTATATCTTAGAAATAATTGAGATTATTATCTTTAGGTTTTACATATATTTTTGTCATTCTTTACAATAATTATCTAATGAACATTTTCGAACAAGCAGCATTTATTTGATGTTAGGTTTATTCTTTTTCTGTATCAAAGATATAATCATTAAAAAGATTATTACTAATAGTGAAAGAGTTTGTTGCGATTGAATTTCGCTCGTTTTTTATGTTAACGCACAGAATACTAAACAGTTCAATTTCCCAGCCATACAATCTATTTATCAATAGCCACTTCGGCGTCGTCGTTGCAGATAGATGAAGTCGCAGACGGATAACGACTGCTTTTCTTTTGTTTAACATATAAAATACAACAAAATAAACTCATTTGCAATAAAAACGGGCACCTAAGCAATGAACCATATTAAATGTTAATATTGCTTTGTTTGATAATTATAAGTAGTTTTATCCTTACAATTTGGTAAATTAATAAGAAAATAATCGTTTTCATCGGTATTTTATAAAATTTTGATACAATTTATGGGAAATAATGCTAAACCTCACTAGTAGTGTATTATCGCTAGTAGTGCATATGCTCATGAAGTAAAAATAAAAAAGTTTTTTTTGTTTGTTTTTCTTTAATAAAGTAAAAGCAGATAAATGTTCAGTATCGAGTGTGACCCCCTCTAGCTAAAATCACAGCTTGAATTCGTCTGGACATGCTAGCGAGTATATCCCGGATACTTGCTTGCGGAATACGTTCCTACTCCGCAGTAATCACATTCTTAAGCTCTCTGATGGTCTGCGGAGCCGGTTGTACTGATCTCACACGCCGTTTCAGAACGTCCCAGACATGCTCTATGGGATTGAGGTCGGGACTTCGAGCTGGCCAATCCAAACGACGAATGCCGACCTCTTGCACATACACTTTAACATCGCGAGATCTGTGGGCGCGAGCATTGTTGTCCATAAAAATCGAGTCTTCACCTAGAGCGGATAATGCGGGTTGTGCATTAGGAATTAGAACTTCCGTTATGTATCGATGCCCAGTCAGTGAGCCGTTTTCAATGAAGACTAACTCTGTACGATCCATTGAATTTATTCCTGCCTAAAACATAACAGAGCCCCCACCATAAGGTTTGATTTCTTCGAAACATGCCTCTGCAAAGCGTTCTCCTTGTCTTCTTAGCACTCGCCGACGTCGATCTTCACCGAACAGAGATATCCTGACTTCATCAGAGAACAAAACCCTATTCCAATCTTCTTGAGTCCATGATTCACATTTTCTAGCGAACCTAAGCCTGCGAACTCGGTGCTCACGGAGTAATTTTGGGCCGTGGGCCGGGCGGTGACTGCGTATATTGGCAGCGAGAAGCCTCTTCCTGACCGTCCATAGACTAATATGCACAGTTCTTACTTCTTGGAGGTTGTTCTTAAGATCCACATTTGAGGATCCGCGATTTCTCAATGCGCGACTCACAAGAAAACGATCATCCAGTGGTTGGGTACATGGTTTTCCTCCAGAAACAGGCCTTCTCTCAGCGGAACCAGTCTCCTGATATCGCTGCCAGGTCCTTTGGACCGTCGAGCGACTAACATTTAGCCTCCTAGCCACGAAGCATTGGCTGAAACCCTCTTCAAGCAGCGCGATAATTTTGGTAGCTTTTACCACTTTATCTACCATTTTTGATACAGCCAAACAGCAATAAATAAAGCTTTGACAGTCAAGGATATGAAATTAATCGATGAAAATTGAATAAAAGTTATAAAAGTCGATGTTAACTTCTGGAACTTCGCGCCAAAAATGTAGGATAAAAAGGGGTTTTCTGTAAAAATGAGCATCAAATGAAAATTTGAATTTAGAACGTACTTTTTTAAACACCACGGCATTTTTAAAACCGGCCAGTAACGTGTACAAACGTTTGAAACCTTTTTTGTATTGTATCTTTTTAAAGATGAATGAAAATCAAAACCGCCCGTTATTTTTGCAAATGAGTGTATTTATCGTTATAAAAAGTAACACACGAAACAATAAGAGCAGAGTGAAAAAATAAATGTCAGTGGATCTAATATTTTTTTAATTAAATAAAACTTCATACAACTTTTTACTCCGTTTTATAGATTATTGAATAGTGAGTCTTTTGTGGACCGATTTCTGTTGCTATCCTTAGCTATCTCTGTGCAATATGAATATAAGTGCTATAAGTTAGGTGACCATAACATTTTTTGTTTTTCTACAATACGTACATTGAAATATTAGGTGTTGAATTTTAAAAGTAGGTAATTCTTTAATATGTATGACAAGGTAGGGATTGATTAAAAAAAATTGTATTAGGTATTGGCTTTTCTTTATAAAAGTAGTTTTTCTTAGTACGGTTTTGTCTTTTTTTTACCCAATTGCTCGACGCAAAGGAGGGCCATGTGGTTATCAGTCTATGTACCTATGTATGCTTCGATCATATATTATGATCGAAGTATGTATGTTCTTATGCGGCACTCAAGAAACCAATCTCATGGTCTGATTTAGATTCGTTAAACTTTCGTTAATCCATTTGTGTTAATTTTTCTAGTGTCACTAAATACATTACAGTTATCACAATTCAATATGACGATAATCAAACGCCATATTGTGAAAAAATGAAAATTAACATTGAGTGGAGTGTGACTGAATAGGAATTTGAAAATCACCTTAGGTTTTTTTTTACCAAACTGAAAAGAAAAAACGAGTCCATTAAGAAATCTAGACCGGCTTACAACTTAAACTTAACTTAAAACATATAATAATTATAGTGTACCATCCAGTTTTGGTTTAACAACTAATTGTATCCAGCGTTACATTGCGCTTCTTAGATTTTTCCGTGGGAATGAGAAGTTTTCTTATAGTTGTGCTTTATACCGCAATATAACCGAATTCCACGCGGGTGAAGCCGCGGGCGGAAAGCTAGTATTTAATATTTGTTTCATGTCGTCACGTCATCTATCATGAATCTCTTTCTAATGCAATTATTCAATATTACATAACAAATTTATTATTTTTACGCAGTCGTGTTTCTGGGGCCTAATGTGTGCTGCTAGGGCACTGAATGATGGTCATATTAAGTTTCGCAACGCCAAATTGAACCACTTGTTCTTGAAGTAACTGATTTTCTTTCAAGTATTTTGACAAATTACTAATAAAATTCTGGTAAGATATGTAACTAACGTGTAGTCACTAACAACAGGGACTGTCAGGCACGGGCTTCCTTCTTTTTTTATACAAATATAGTAACAATTAATATTATGGTGGTGGAGAGGCCAGGAAACAGTAGATACAGTCAACAGTACAACCTACACACAACTTTCCAATTTCTTCATTTACTTTTCAGCTTTCAAGTTCAGCTGATTGCCATTTATTGCCCTTCCTACAAATACTCTTCCTAGAAACATTATAAGGGCAAAAGTTAGTGAGGACTCTGTATTGAAAGACACAATTTGTATTAGATATTGAGTTATTCTTTATTATTAAACAATCAATTTTAACAATCAAATAGTACGATTACAAATTAGAATTAATAAGATCGACGCCATGACTAAGTGATAATTGACAATGACAGCCATCCTTTTTAACGCGGGAACAAACATAGATTATAAATATCACATTCCGTAACAGACTCTTTCACTAGAAAGTTTTTATATTGTTTTCAGTTAGAGTGAAGACAACTATAACTTCACAGCTTAACAAAACAGATAGCCTTGTACCTACGAGGACCTATAAATGGGTGTCGTTCGCTATCTTTTTTGTTAAGGTAGTTTTATGTTATTTGGTGTCTAACTAGAAATCAGATAACACTTAGGCTGTATGGATTAAAAACCATGAACTAGGTACTTATCGCAAACATTGGAACAGTTTTGCGCTGTTAGATAAATCGCTCATTGGGAGTTTCAAAGACAAAACTGCACAATTAGCGATTTTATAGGAGAGGCAATATTTTAGAAGTTAGTAATAGCTATTGTAAAATAGCTAACTAATATTGTGTTTGTTTCAAAATTAGGTGCTATGGTTAGTTTCCCTGATATTTATTATCTTCACACTGCGCGTTGCATATACCTAGGAGGGTGTAATTTCGTCACTGTTGCTTTATAATTTAGCTTAAAGTATAATTTTTTGTAGGAATCTTACATTTTCTACAAAATGAAATTAATTTATTAGAAAAACTCAGTAGAAATTATATTTTTATTCATTTTAGTTTAAATAAACCATTACTAAATGTTAAAAGTCCAAGATCCTAAGACATTTATATTTTACTTGCCTCGTTAATTTCAGTGTAGTTACATCATTGTTAGAACGTGTCTCATGCAGAGGCGGCGTTACCTATGGTGCAGACTATGCGTTGCACATTCAATCACTTCCATGTCAATAAATATGGCAATCGTAAAAAATGGACTCTCCATACAAAATGACCGATCAGCTGATCGAGCGAGAATAGAAAGTCACTTGTTTACAATTTCAATTTATGACATTGATATATCTAACGTCTATATAGACACTAGCTGACCTGGCCACGTGTTGCTGTGTTATAAATCAAAACGAAACTTATCCTATGTCCTAAGTCGGAACAAAACTAAAAAAATTAAAAAAAAATCAACATCGGTTGAGTAGTTTCGGAGTTCATTGCGGTCAAACACTGTGACACGTAATTTATATATATATATACAGATGTGTACTTTTTGGCTTGTTAGGGATGCTTACGCTGTATAATTCTAAATACAGTCAGTCAGCACATCATGGCATCCAAAACTGGCTAACTAAAACTTGTTTATTCGATTTTTAATTTAATCTTCAAACAAAAGAGTTTGAAGATACCCCATTGGGGAATTTTGACAGTTTATGGTAATGTGCTATTATTGATGAATCTGCTTTAGACGCGATGTTATCTATACGTTCAGTGATGACGTACTCACCTGTACCTTCACCAGGCCCATTTACTGGTATTATCGACTCATCTCGACTATCACCTGCAACCATGAGTTTAATATAGTCAAACAGTTAAAGTAACTTGCGTAAAATAAAAATTTAATAATGCGACGTAAGAATAAATGCACGTTCTTGGAATGAACAGGTTAAACCTCAAGATTTTTTTTTTTTAATTATTATCTATCTTTTTTGGATTTTTTCAATGCTATCTTATAAGATAAAATATTGTAATAGACAAATACTAGAAAAAATCGACTCGGTTCACAAGTGAATTCGCAGGCGGGAATCGAACCCGCAACCTTTGAAAGTCCGGTCATTGCTCTTCCAATTGAGCTACCGAGCCTTGTGAACACCCGTAGAATTTTTTTATTAAATATAGAAGAAAAAAATATTATGCAAAACTTATCTATTATTTTGCACCTCTTGCCCACATCTTTAACATTCGCTTTAGCCAACGGGCTAGGTATTTGGTTCTCCACTGTAAAGTCTATCAACCTCCTAGCACGATTTTCCATCATTCCGATGACCTAAATGTGCATAAGTACTTATCATATTAGATGTTCGTCGCTTTGCTTCTTCTTCGGCTTCGCTCGCACTTATAGGATTCAGTGAAGATTTAGCTTCCCATTGATGAAGGAATTTTCGAAATTTTACGCGTATGTAGTTTCTGACCATTATTCGCTAGATGGCAACGGTGTCATTGTGGAAGTGAGCGATTTTGAGGTTTCTGGAGTAACAGCGTCTGTAAAGCCAGTGCCGCAGGACTCCTCGCCAAATGTATTTGTGTATTTGAAGCAAACACGACGAAAAGGTAATTATGACATTTATTTTACCTCCTTCTCCTAACGTAAATCACGTTTAGGGTAATTCTGGCGTATTTAACTCTTAAAAAAAATATTTTGTCGAACTCCAAATGAGCGTAATATTATTATAAAAACGCGATAGTGATTTAAACTTTGTCAACCTTGGCTTTCATCATAATATATTCTAAGAAATAAATAAATTCTTTGTATCTACTAGCTGACCCGGTAACGCGTTGCTATGGTAACGTTAATTATTGATACAATGGAAAAAGAGCGGGAAAAAGAACGGACATACACAAAACAAATTTGTGTTTTAGAGTATATATTTGACTCGCATATTTGGGTGTTGCATAATATTCGTAAAAGATTGAAATCAAATCAAGGTGTAATAAATCTTGGTACATTGTTATAGAGGAATAAAACAGTGATATATTTTTAAACATTTATTTGTTACTTAAGAAAAAATATACACTTACAGCTATCCCAAAATATTTCGTTCTCTAGTTTCATAGAACGAAGCGACCGTCTATCTTCTATATAGATCGAAATTTCAACATCAACAATTTCGCCACGGCGTTATATGTATGTAACATTTAGAGACAAAGAAGCATAGATGTAAAAATATGTAAGAAAACTAAATATTAGGTTATGTTGTTAAGTGAAATAAAGAAGTATATCAAATGTTTTTGTATCTGTGTAGATACCCAAAGTACAATATGAAACCACCAGTCGTCCATACGTCCATTTCTAGATCATAATGTTTGCATATCGCTGGTTTGCGAGAATATCGACGCAACTCAAAAATCTGTCAAATTTAACTAAATATGCCAAATGATCTTAAATCTTTGATATTTTATCGTGCACAGAGACGTAATGCAGATATTGCACCACCGTTCGCTGGAAAGATATACAATTACATTTTTTGGTATACGATAAAAGATTTAATAAGAAATTTGAAGACCTTAATCTAGAAAATCAAAAGTTTTTAGCTCCGTGGCTATCCTCGCAAACCAGCGACACGTTGCATATCACTTCAAGTATTATATTTGGTTTACGACATCAATGTAAAGAAGTCGTAAAGCTTAGCTCATTTCAAAGATGGATACAAAATAAGTTATTATTATTGACTGGGTGGCGTCTATTTTTGGGTAAGTATTAATTATTATATTTACAATTAAGGGGTACGATATTGTAATACCTAAATTAATACAATGAAGCGCAACTAGCGCTGAAAAAGTAGCCCGCTTCTAATATTGCATTCATACATTTTACAACAATGCCGCGTGTGATTTCAATTAAAATAAATATTATTTTAAATTACTCTTATATAACTAAAAGATATTTCTTTTTATTCTTTACCAATTAAAGGGTAACTTAAGATCGAACGGACACAGAATTATTTGAATGCTATTGTAGTGGTGCCTCGTAATGTAGGTACATTTCTTAAAAAATAACGATACTTTTAAATCAGTATCTAACGGAATTTTATATATGATAATCATAAAATCTCCATTACATGAACAAAAAAAATAATTAAAATAATTCTTAATGAAATAATTGTATATAAATAGTACTGTGTATAATGTGTATAGTAGTAGTAGTATAGTTTCACATTTGCAATAAGTTTTTCATTGAATAGCTGTTTGTCCAATCTGAGACCTCGTGGTGACAATGACAGTACACAGAACACACACGCTTGTTCCCCCATACACTTGTGGGGGGAACAAGCAATAAGCCTAAATAACACAATTATTATTGGCAAATACAAGAAATAAAATATTGAAATGTACCATAACCTTCGGGACGCATAGTAATACATTGGAATTTGGCAAGAAACTCCCTTGAAAAGAACTAGAGTGGATCTGCTCATGATGTTAAGCATACCGATTTTTTTTCAGTTGAAAAGATTACATAAAGATTGATGTGTTTGCCAGCAAGTGGCGATGTGGTTCGCTTGAGTGTTGTTATATATAATGAAAGAGAATTATATGGTTTAATGCCGTTCACACACATTTAGTACTTTTAACATTTTTATAATCATATAAAGCTCCACCCACGTAAAACGAACAAATTCAATGTTTTTTTTTTCAAAACATTTTCAATTTTTGATGTGTCTCAAAACAATTGACCACAGCTGGAATTTTGAATAACAAAAATTTAATATCAGGAAAATTTCGAGTTCGAATACAAATATCGGGGAAGTAAGAAAAACAGACTCCGAATAGGGTTACGATTGCATCTATCCATGCGAATTTAAAGTTATTTTTCGCATTTTATACGATGAAGCTTATCTTTCAATCACGGACTACAATGTTTTACTAGAAGACAGCTTGCTCTCATTGAAATACATGTGAAGTAAGATGCATACATAATTCATATTCAGTACATTTATATTCTGTATATGAACGCGCAAAAATCTTTAGTTTTATATTATGAAGGATTTCATGCAGGCTATATTTTTGTATCTTTATGTGTTTTCAATCAAGATTTGTGACACATTTATATTATTTTAATTGTTGTTGATTGCCGCTTAATAATTGAGTAGAAATGAGTATTGGCATACAAATTTCCAAAGAAGAAAATATCAATTTCCTTACTGAGTACCGTCATCACCTACAGTTTATTATAGTTAGTATGGAATGTTTTAGGTGTTTTCAGAGACGCTGCCACGGCTCACAAAAACATACAGGGAGACGCAAGTGTTTTATGTGTTTGATAAGTATTATCTAACAACTTGTACGTCGCCATGTATGCACTGCTTTCACAAAACAACACTGCTAACCAATAGGAAATACTAATTTAGTTAAGTCATTCATTACATAGTAAAATAATGTATATACATACGTTATTCATCAAATTCCTTTGCGGGCTGTAGGTACGAATGCGTGGTTCAACTAATGGTTTCAATAGAATAGAGGCAGATTAACAACGGAAAGCCAGTGGAAACAAAAGTATTCACAAATCCTAATAGTTCCACCCATAATAAGTAGTAGAGACACAAATAGTTAAAAGTCCTACTGGACCCATCATTGAAAACACAGTGGAACCTATAAAGACAAAGTAATTTTATTTGTAAAAGCACTTGTCGTTATTAGTATGAAACTATTTATACACGAACCAGATTTCGTTTTGGTCACCAGAGGTACAGAGGAGCGCGCCATGTGGTACCACATAATACGTAAAGCCCCGACACGTACCATCTTGGCGAAAATCACAGAGTGAGCCAGCCTCGCTCCGCATTTACACAACGCAATAGTCTAGTATCCTATATAGAACATAATTCTTATTTTAATAACGCTTATCGAAACTTTTTGACACAATTTATTCACCATCGGCACGCGCTATTCACAAACACTTTGCTATCGTAAAGTAGAATGATAGAAGGGTGTAATTCGATCTAGGTCGAGTGTGTGTGTGCCCTAGTAATAATGATGAATTAAAAGAACATACCTCTTCTTTTTTTTGACATATAAAATTACTAGATAAATGGGAAAATAAGTTCTTCACAAGCTACGCAATCACTAAGCGCAAGTGGAGACAGCAATGATGGTATTTTTGCCCAGTGTCGCTGCTTACTGTGCTGGGCTTCAAGCTTAGGCGTGGCTTTATATTTAACATAAGGATTAGACGACACGCGCAGCAAACTTTTGTAGTATCATAACAGAGATTTGTGAATAGAAAGCCGATGTGAGGATAAGCCTATGGTATTGGTAAATTGTTAACGGTTCGTTATAAGACCTGGCTCATACCAAGACTGGATTGCTCCTGCTTGGCTTCTGCTCAAATTGGGCTAGTACCGAAGCCGCGCCCAAAGCAGACTCGCGCCTATAAGTTCGCGTTACAACTCCGTCCGAGAATCGTTGGCCAGGACTCATTTCTCCATAAATAAGATAAATTTTATTCGGTTACAGTCAATGCAGCGATATCGCGCGAGCCATGTAGAGTATTTATTTACTTAAAATATTTATAATTGACGGTGAATATTTGATTTCTCTTGAACAGATATTTTTGTCCAAAAATAGTTGAAAGTCCAATATTAATGGCCAAAACTTTAAATACTGACAACTAGACAAGCAATAAGCGCATCAAAAACACTCCGTATATAGAACCAGTGACTAGCATCTATCGATGGAAAGTCTACAAGAACTTCTTATTATCTACTTCTTCCTTTTTGTGAAAAACTAAGAAATATATAATAAATCGACAACAAAGCCCGCAATAGACACTGCATAGAAGGCACCACATTGTCATACATTAGAGCTGGGAAGACAGCCATACATAGCAACTTTAAACATCTCTGTCTTGCGATCGAGGATTACATGACTTGGTGAAATCCGCCAAATATGGTGTCTATTGGGTTTAGTTAAGCATATTTGATAAACTACAGATGTGCATGGTCGTCAAACCTACTACAATGACTCGCATTGCTTGAAGACAACGTTTGTGCGCTTTTGAACAGCTATCATATTGCACGATGCACGGTTATTTTTGTTTTGTGTTTATTCTTCAGTAATAGACTTAATAGAAGTGTAAATTGTAAATATGTAAACGCTTCATACCCTCGATTTACAAACATAAATATTTTAGATCTAATTCAGATATCGATTGTATTTATAACGTCTAAGTAAGACAGTTTTGCTTATTATACTCATGTTAGACGAAATGATATGCAAAGTCCTTACAATAAGCCAGCTGTTTTGCGCCTTCTGTAATGCAATTCCAAGTTATTTTCTATATTGTGATGCTGTTTCAATCAATAAATTAAATGACTGGCTTGATTTTGCGTCGTATCACCGACTGATTGTAAGGCCTCTAAAAGCACGTACTTAACAGCTACATAATATGTTGGCTAATATCCTGACAAATACTAATGATCAAATAGACATTGAGCTTATAATAGACCAGTAAAATTTTCTTATGTGAGTAACAATAAGATTATATATAAATCACCAAGTATAACCACAGTAATAACAATATGTTATTAGTAAGTATGCTATTAATTGTAACATTTATTGACTATATGGTTGAAACAACGATGTGGACATTAATATACATCATTTCTAGGAGATTACGTGTTTGAAAAATTGTAGTTATTATCGTTTAAAACTAACATTCATAATAATTCAAATGCATGGCATAAGATATATAGACATTAAGTAACACAACACCGATTGTATTTTGAAGCCTTCTTCATTAAATGACTGAGCTTTGTCTCTTGATCGATTACAACGTGACGTTATCATGTTGTCAATTCTTTTTATAAGCGAGGCTTACATTTATGTAATTACTGTTACCTGCGACCTAGGATACAGAAAGATCCCTACACCATAACGGAAACAGAATAATCGATTCATAATTTCATTTCCGAATTGCGTTTTGGTTTACAATGTAATTTCCCATTTATTTAAAGCCTACATACATAGTTTATTAATAGTAGAAATGCTATATAGTGTATTAATAATGTAAACATTTATTGAGCCACAATTATTTTATTTTGTATTTTTTTATAGTTTCTTGATCACTTCCATTAAAGAGTCTAAATTTAGAAAATGAATGAATATAAATATATTTAAAAATATAATAGCCAGTATAAAGCGTAACATATAATTAAATCATTTGTATGACATTTAATGGCAATAGATGGAATAATTAGATTTTATCAGCTTGTAAAAAATTATTGTACCGGTTAAATAATCTCACGCCGGAATTGACTTGACTTATCGACTCCCCTCTTTATGCCAATTGTATAAAAGCAAAAGGACTTTTGGATTAATTTTTAGAAGCTATCATCGATGTCCAAGGCGAAGCTCTGCTCAAGTAAAGAGAAGATAAAGACTGCGTTTCATTCTTAATATAATCACACTGATAGTATGATTAATATATGTTACAAAGAATAAAATAAAGTTAATAATAACATAGTGTTACATTAATTTTAGTTTCATTTATCACATTCATTACATTGCCCGTATCATATAATTATATATAGATACGGAAGAACGCGGAAGTTCTTCCGTGACGATGGCGCATAAAACTGCGCTGAAATACGAGAGCCTCGAAATTATGATATCGAGATGAGAACAAGATCATTCGTTGCCCCAGGAACGTTGTCATTCATGCCTTTGTAACTATAACATTTAGTTAATGCTATAGAAAGCCAAAAAATATTATATCAAATACTGTTGAAACTTTACGACTATAAGTGTTATTATTCAGAAACTTGTGTGAAATACGGTTAACAAAACATGCTGTGAGAATTTCTTCTTAGGCTAGTTTTGATATATTACAAGGTTTTATTTTTTCTTAGTATTGATTTCCCGTAAGCATCAAAATATGAAAGTGTGAATTAATGCTTATATTATATATAACCAGATGAGTCCTGATTCAAACAATACATACCTGAACTGAAACTATTTCAGTTTAGGATCCAATATAGAATGTAGGTGTACATTCTTTAAAGAAATAAATTTTGATGGTATTACGCGCTGATAGGGAAAAACTAGATCTTTATAAATCGACACAACATATTTATGATGCGATCTTGAAAGTAACGAATCGCTGAAAAGATCTTAATAAAAATAAGGATCGGAGTGATCTTGTGGGGCGTAGTCAGTAACCATGTAGTCGTCGGGGTCTGCGTAGTCTGCGTAGTGAAAACTGTGGGGTGGGATCGAAGGAGCCGGTAGCTATGGTGGCACCGCGGCTGCTTGCATTACCTCCTCGAAAGCTTGTTCCAAGCAGTGCTTCAGTTCCGCGTACGATACTACTAGAACACTCTGCTCATCTCGGGACATAAGTTCTACCTGTTAAAGAGCAGTGAGCAATTACGTAACGTTCTAGTATTAATGTATTTTTAAAGCTTTACATTGTTGTTTTTCGAGGCTTTTTAGTCATCACCATTAGCTTATTTATGCCCACTAGATAGGCACAGGCCTTTAAAATTTTTAAAGAAATGTGTTAGGATCTACCTCTACCTCCTGCACCTATAATTACTAGATAGGGTACTTGGCCTGATGCTGCATTCTATTACGCTAAGCATTTCGATGAAATTAAGTCTGTATTGTCTGTGCTGAATGGTCAAGTGGCAAATCAATAGAGAATGCTTTTTTAAATTGCAATTATACCAACAGCTTTGACAGCACTTCAGAAACCCGATCTTTCTATAATGCAATCATTTGAAATATTTGATGCAGTGAGATAAGCTTTGAGATGAGCAAATTGATAAAGCAATTGCAAAGATAAAATGGAAAAAGTCATGGATAGAAATCCTGATTTGGATAATTTATATATAGTGATATAGCAGAAAAATTTCTCATTGATGACCAGGAGGAAGAAGTGTATAAATTTGCTAACTTTACCTCAGTTGATGTAGAGCGATCCTTTTAAATGTACAAATGGATTTTAGAAGCTAATCCCTACTAATATTATCAATGTGAATGTAAGTTTATTATGCTTTCATGCACACACTACTAAACCGATCATCATGAAACTTCGAACATATATTCTTGGAGATATTAGAAGTAACATAGGATACTTTTTATTGAAAAAAAAAAACACTGCGGGCGAAGCCGCGGGTAAAAGCTAGTGATTATATGTTTCAATTCCCATATAAGTTATACAGTAATGTCGGAAGCGAACACTTAAAATGTTAGTGGTAATGAATCGGACAAGGAAAATGATTCTGATGGGCTTTTTGAATAAGCAAAACCTCACGAGTCTAGGCTAGAAACAAAGGTATTTGCTATTATAAAAGAGGCGAGGTATAAGTATGAGAATTTGCTTAAGACTATTAATAATTACTATTGTGAATTAAATTTAAATACTAAAAATTAAAATTGGATGTTCATTATCTTTGTTTTATTTGTCTTAGCTATCTTTGAGGCTTTTATTATGATGTATTTGTAATATTGTTGACCACACGGGATTGTCCATTAGAAATCCCGGGAAGATCCATATTAATATAACATCTCGATGTTAGTACAGTACAGTATCTCATTCTGACCTCTGCAGTATTCACAGTTACCTGTTTTGTTTCCAAATATTTTTCGAGGAAATATTAGCTATGTTCTTTATAAAATCACGCATCAATCATCAAACAATCATGCATACGATGGTATATAGATTGTAGCTATGAAGGCTTAGGTATTCATTGATTGCGCATAGTAGGTTCAGAACTTGTTTAGTAAGTGTATGTTTTATTACTCTGGCGGAAGTTCCTCCATCAAGCTGGTTGAGGCAATGCACGAGGTGGGCTTGGTCGAGCCAGGGACGGCCCTCTTCAGTGACCGAGTGGAAGAGATGGTCACGGAACAACTTCAACATGTACCGGTCTCCAGTCTCCGACCATGAGGTGTCCATGTTCAACCTAATGAGATTACGTTCAAGCAATAATTCAAGTTCAGATAGCGATTTTCACAATCCTAAGTTATAAATAACGCTCACAAAATTTGTGATTATTTGTTTTACATGAAGCTTAATGTTAACACGAGGCTTAAATTTTGTTATTTCTTATATGAATTCAAAAAGAAATTATAATTGTTCACATTAGGCTTATGATAAAACAAGAAATGATAAATAGTAATTACATAGTGGACAAAAGGGCTTCACCAAATAACATTTTTCTGTAGCATACAATTCCGATAACAGTTTGAATGTTGTCAGTATTAATGTTTTAATTAGACAAGAAAAAGTTTGATGTTTGGAAAATTGTTGTATAGGGGCCTATATATTTAAGATTTTCTCACTCGGGTCTCTCATTGATGATTCCCAACTTGACCAGGATACGCAGGAGTCGACCGTTGTCGATCTCTCGTGCGAGTTGATCTTCAAATGCGTCCGCTCGTCGTTCGAGAGCCTCCACCTGTATGTGTCATAGGATTCGATAAAAACCGGTTATCTGTTTTTCTTAACTTTATATTGTAAGGATAAATTGTGATATTCATACAAAAAGATTCTTACAATAAGTAGTTTTGAAAAGGCTTAACGATTAAAGATGTAACATTTTCCTTTAGCAGGTGTGGCTGTAAGACTTACTTACTTGCCTTGTATTAAAAACAGAATTGATTTTGACATGCAACGTAACGTACGTATAGCAACCGAATGCATGAGCAACGTAGAGTACCCATTAGTAAGTAAATAATACGGTAATGTTATTTAAAAAGTACATTTAAATTAAATCTTAGGGATAATTTAAAAAATAAGACATAGAAAAATAGTCTATTTGTACAGTTACATCGATTTCCGTAGAAAAGATTAATCTATAATCTAAGAACACAAATTTGTTGTTTGTGTGTTTGTCTGTCCGCTCTTTTTCCATTGTATACGCGTTACCGGGTCAGCTAGTAATTCTAAAGAAATCAAATCCAGATTTTGTCTGCGTTAAATCGTTTTTACTCCGTGTATTACATGAAATCACAGCAGAGTGATGGTGTGTTACCTGAGTATAGAATCGTGCTCCAATCATCGGCATGAGATCAGTGACTGATCTAAGGGCTGGCGACGTGGATAGCAAGTACCTGGATAACAATTATGTGAATGATGTACATGTAACAACTACTGGTTTAGTGTAGTAGTAGAAGTGGACGATATACATCGATGTATTAAAATCACTTGATACATAGTATCGATGCATCGAATCGAACCGATGTATTGTTAATTCTTTAACATCGAGTATATATCGATGTTTTTTATGTAATGAATCGAAGAGGAAAACCTACTACATATATACTTTGATAGATAGATTCTCTGTCTACGATTAATAATTATTTTTTGTCGCTTTTAATTAAGTCCACAAGCTTAATTTATTGGCACACGCACGGTCTTTCGTCCAATAAAGTTTAAAGTTATAGTAAAAGTGTCTACATCCACAAGAGTCCCAAGCCAGGCTAGTACTTACTTGAAAATAACATGAGAAAGTTGTAAGTACTTTGTGATACAAAAGAAAGATTTTGGTAACGCAATTTATCATATAAAATCACTAGCTATCGTTACCTACGGTAATGATTATGTATCTTCAGCTCAAAAGTAACATTACCTTTTTGGAGTTTAACTCTTTAAGAATCGTTCCATATATAGCGCACTGTATGAAAAATAGATGGGTAGTAAAATCAAACGTTGTGAAGGGTCACATTTCCGATGCGTAATATACACGCACATTTTATAGCGCTTCCAACTCCTCAGTCCCAAGTACTTCTTTTGCCTATTATATATATATATTTTAAGATAATCGTTTCAAGGAGTAAACTCCAGTCACGCGTCGGAGCTGATACGAACAATTTTTTTATATAGAACTAGCGACCCACCCCGGATTCGCCAATTCGTGCAATTTTGATACTAAATATACTATTCATTTAAATAACACGCTGTAATGGGTCATATTGAGCTTTATTAAATGCAAAATGTATTTAAACTTAATTGGATAATTAGTGCTGTATTGCCTTAAACCGCTTCGTAAATAAGCCATTATTTCTCGTAAAAAGAAAACTTAAAAAATGGTTATTGTGGGTAAGAGATAGACATATACCATAGCGGACTTTTTGTAAACCTTTTTAAGGTGTATAATACTGTAGTACATTATTTTGATCTTTTTCGTAGGGTTCAGCCGACGTTTGCAATGTAAGCCAAAAAAAGTGTTTATAAACAACATCACATTAGAAATCTCTTAAATTATTAGTGCTTCTCTACTATATTAGGCATGTATGATGCATATAAACCTTCCTGTTGAATTATTAAAAAAAAGCATCAAAATCCGTTGCGTAGGTTTAAAGATCTAATCAGATGTTGTTTTATAATATGTAGTGAAACGACTTTTATACTATAAACCTCGCTAAATACTTGTAGCAAAGAGAGCACAAAACAAAGCAAAATTCTACGTCTGTGCTGGTTGGTATTGAGCTGGTACTTTCTTATTAAATTCCTGATTCCTGAGGACAGAAAAATAATCGATATATGGAAAACATCGCTGTATTTTTTGATATATTGATATAACATTAATGCCACTATCCGAGGTATGACTTCAACAAAAACATCTATGTTTTTTTTCAATGTCCATCACTATGTCGTAGAGTACACATTTACAAATTAATTACTTTTCGATTCGAAAAAAGCGATGTCATTTAAGTTTTATTTAGTGTTGGATTTTGAGTTGAAAACCGGTGGAGGATGTGTGTAATATTGAACCAATTAGTTTGTCAGCTGTTACATAATGCGAACGAATATAAAATAATTGAAAACAAAACAACTCCACCGCTTTCGGCTTCGTAGACCTTGTGTGTCTGAACTCCCTCCCTGTGTATGTATTTCCGAGAACTTATAACCCGTCTATTTTCAAAGCCAGGGTGAATAGGCACCTTCTGGGTTAGCTCGTTCCATCGTGGATTCTGTCATGGCTCCCGGGCCATCCATCCTAAATAAAAAAAAAGACTACCGGACGCTAGATGGCGCTAACGGAAAATTATTTAATAATAGAAAAAAATTAAAGAATTTTGTCCACCCGTGCGAAGCCGGGACGGGCCGCTAGTTGTAATATAAAATCATTGATTTGGGTTCTTCATTTATTTTTAGAGCTGGCCCTGAAGCAGAAGTCAGCTGTAATTGGCGATTGATGTACTCACAATATAAGGTTTTTGAGATCAGCGGAGTAGGTGCGCGCGACGAGCTCCATGGAGGCGGGCAGGTTGTCGCAGAGAGTCGTGCGGCAGGCTAAGGCCAGCGCTAAGCGACCCAGGGCCGTCAGGTCTTCTTGCTGCGCCTAACACAAGAGTCGACTTGATGTGTATCATTTGTAGTACGAAAGCATTAAGAATGAAATTAAGTAAAACTACCTTACAACACTATACGTTTCTACAGGATGGGTATTATCGTAAAAAGGATCGTCACCAATCCAGCAGTAGCAATAGGGGACAGTTTACTTGAAAGTACTTAGATTAGTCACTTTTAAGTTATGTATGCCAATTAAACTCCACTAAGACTGGGGCTACGGATGTGACCGAGCTAAAAGGTCGCAATGTCACGCAACAACATAATCATTAACTCTTTTTTTACATTCTTCAAACACAGGTTTTCGAAAATGCCTTAATTGAATAAGTATGGATAGACCACATCCGCCATACCTGTTGGATATCACCGTTGGTGGAGTGGAGGGCATCGGCGACGCCGCACCATGCAATCCGAACGCGGCATCCATTTATCACCACCTTGGTCGGGTCCAGGGTCCTGTAATTAACAGCCAACAGTAACAATGCCCAAAGACAACGAAAGAGCTTTCATGTAAGCATAAAAATTTAGTTATATTTACTAAATCGTATATAGAACATTAACTTATGTAAGCCTTCTCCTACAATCATATATATTATTTACATGTGTAAAAATCATACTTTGATTTTTTTTACTAAACCGTTTAACTATTTTGTATTGAGAAACAACAACGATTTGTGGGAATCATAAATTCAATCTTCAAGGTAAGGTTTTACGTATTGTCGAATCCTTCTTGAGATTATATAATACAAGTACAAGAGCGCCACAAAGGCGACCTGTTCAATGCGATAGACGTACAGCATTACATACAGTTGCAAAGTCTTCTAAAATTCCTGATCGGAGTTTGTTTAACCTTATCGATTAGCTCTCATTAGATTCTCAGGTACTTATGTAATTGCTTTAATCGAGTATTTCAAAGTTATTGCCATAGAAGATGTTGGAAATGTATAAAATAAATAACATTCAACATACATATTAATCTTCATGTATTATTAACGCTTAGCCTTAACAGAGATTCACATACATCGTAAGACTTTACATTATAACTAGTCTGGTCATAAATACTGTTACATAAAAACATTCATTTTTTTCAACTTTTTAATTATTTGATTTTGAAACGCATTTATTATTCAAAAACTTCTTTCGATTTCGCGCCATTTCACATATTTTTTGGTGTTCATTATCAAATTACAATATGGAATGGGGTGACAAGAAATCAAGAAAATAGGATTGCAGTGATCGCCTTGCACAAAGTGGGTATGGAGCCGTCGATCATATTTCAGAAACTTGAAAAGCTTGGTATCAGCCGTATGTTCGTATATCGTACTATCATACGTATTCGTATATCGTACGTAGATCGGGGCGGCCGCGTGCTGTTAGAACTACAAAGGCTGTTAATGCTGTAGAAACCAGAATTCGTCGAAACCCCATTAGGAAGTAAAAAATCTTATCGCGAGAAATGAAGATGTCCGTTAGGACTATGTCGCGTATTATAAAACAAGACCTAAAGCTCGGTGCTTATCGTCGATATACAGGACATGCCCTAAATCAATCTTTACAATTAAAGAGAGTGGATCGATCAAAGTCCCTTCTGTGACGATACGCAGGTGATAGGCACAACAAAATCCTCTGTCGATGAAAAAAATTTCACGATTGAAGAGCATTACAGTAAGCAAAATGATGAAGTGCTCGCTCACAGGTCGAAAAGGTACAACGTGGTCATCATCCTGCGTCAGCGATGGTTTGGTGGGGCGTGTCTTATCAAAGCGTCACAAAGCTACATTTTTGTGAAAACTTCAGCCAAAGTGTATCAAGAGATAATCTTGGATCGTGTGGTGAAACCTCTCAGCAATACAGTTGTTAAAAATTTAACGTGTATTTTCCTGGTCACAAGGCACGACGTTGGTTTCAAGCCTGGTTAAGCCTGGCTTGAAACCAACATCCGGGAGTTTATAAGAGCTGAAGACTGGGCCTCATCTAGCCCAGATCTCAACCCTTTAGACTACAAATTATGGTCAGTTTTAGAGGACATGGCCTACTCTAAACGACACGGCAACATCGAGTAGCTTAAAAAAATTGTCGAGTAAGCAGTGGCGAAATGTTCCATGTAAACAGTGCGTAAATTCATAGATCCGTAGCCAGACAGATTAAAGGCCTATATAAAAGCCAAAGGTGGCCATTTCGAATAGAATATTTTTTTAATATGTACATATAAGTCTTAGTAGTATTATATTATTTCATAAAAAATGCATTTTCATTTGTAACAGAACTTATGGCCGGATTAGGTAGTATGTTGATTTTATAAACATCATCCAATTTTTTGTAAGGCATTACATAACATTCAAACATTTCATTATTGAAAAAAATAGGTAGGTAAAATTTTCGTAAAAATATATTTTATCCGAGCGGAGGATTATTTCAACAGCTGGTTACTGGTTAAATAGAGGTCGAATGTCGCCCGAAATGTTTTTAATGAAACAGGTTCGTGGGGCGGAGATGCCGAGGTACATTTCTGCCGTCGTCAGAAAAATGAGCACAAGTCAGTTTTTGTCCAAAACTGAGTTGTATACATATTCGAGTAGAAAAAGACCTATTTGCCTAATTCTTTGTAGAATTTCATCCACAAGATAAACAGAGATACCATAAGCTAAAAGGGCACAACTGAGGTACTACGAGTATTTATGTTGTTGTACTGAAAAAGAGCACATCTGGTTAATTTTATGTTAAAAGGTGACAAATGTATAGATATAGCTTGAATTTTTTGTCGTTTTTTATAGTTTATTTATTTAATTAGCGTGCAATAAATATTATAGGCAATATGTATGCACGTGCCTTTTAATTTATGTATTTTCATAACTTAACACAAAATGTTAGAATTAAAAAAAATCTGGCTATTTATGCCTTTTATACTACAAATGATAATGTTTACTGTAATTTTTATGTTACGTTAAAAGACAAAAATGTTGATTATTTTATAAAAAAAAAAACCAATACTTCAATTGCCTTATAGAAATCATGTAAACACTACTATTTTCATTTGAACATTGTGGAGAAATAAAATATTGTAGGTTTTTTTTTTGCCGAAAACCGAGATAAACTTTGAAGTCGATTTTCTTATAATTAGCAAAATGTTAGATTATGTCTTTTTTAACTGCATCGACAGATTTGTTTGTCAAAGCTATGCGCCCCACTCGCCGCACACGTGCGCACGTGCGCGCGCAGGTTGTGCGTGACATCTGCGCAATGAAATTACTCACTCGGGAACCTCCCGCGACACATAGCTTGTGCTCCCGCTTTTACATCGCATAAGTACCTACCTAACGAAATGTATTCACGCTGCGAGTATTACCAGAAGGTACGGTGCTACATTTTAAGTGGATAAAGGTTAAACGGCCTTGTCTTCGAAATGGTGTTTTCGTAAATGTGATTTCCATTTCCAATTTCTGCACCACCATCGAGCCTAAAGCTCAAACGGCAGCCAAGAAGCTGGGCGATCTAATTCACGTCGCGACAGCTTTTAACTCTCTATAAAGCACAAGTCCGATCTTGCATGGTATATTGCAGACACCTCTAGGATCGGCTCAGAAAGATAGATGTGAGGCTAAAATTGGTGAAGAGCAAGCTTCGCACCTTAGCTCACCTTTTACAGATTATACTTCATAGAATGTGTTCAGGATACATAGTGCTATCACCTTTCATCCTTCGGGCATCCGAACGCACTGCGCGCTACCTTCTTGGTTGCCATGCCTAACTGTCGCACCAAGCGCTACTTAACATTTTTTATTAAACGCACAGTAAAGGAGTGGAAATCCCTCCCTGCGTCTGTATTTCCGAGTACATACAACCCGTCTGTCTTTAAAACCCTGAATAGGCGTCTTCTGGATTAGCTCGCTCCATCGTAGGTCCTGTTTTGGCCCCCGGGCTTGTTTGGGATTAAGAGCAAATTCGTTCACAAAAATTCAAATAGTTGAAGTATTGAGCCGTCTATTCCTACCAAACTTATGAAGTTTGAACCATCTGCAAATGTACCTGCACCACCACAGTTAATATTGATGTATTAATGAGTATTGATTAGAATTCCTGTTTCAGTGTACCAGAAGTTTGATTGAATAGTTTAAAATCAATATCTTGCTACAAGGGTCTTCAAGGAAGTTGCACGAATCAACAGGTTGTAAATAATATAAAAAAATCGATATTATGAAATTGAATAACGGTTTTTCGATATCGACTTTTTAGTCCGATATTCCGATTTTTCGATATTATCGAAAACTGATATCCATGCTCTAGTGCAGGGCGTCTATGTATAATGTATAATCTTTATATATATAATTCTTCTGTGAGTGTGTATGTCACTGAACTCCTCCTAAACGGCTGGACCGATTTGAATGAATTTTTTTGTGTGTGTTCAAGGGGATCTGAGAATGGTTTAGATTCACAAATCAGTCCGGCAGATGACGCTGCAGTCGGCACAGCAACGCGTGGCCGGGTCAACTAGTAAAATATAAGATTCTAATAATTATACATTTCTTTATTCTATCATGTTAAATGGACAAAAATAAAAGTTTTTTTACTCTTTTTTCCTCCAGCTTTGGGTTTAAAGCCCTCGCCCACGGCGACTTTTTGTAGTGATTACGAAACGCGCGGCAGCATCGCTATTAACGCGCGTTAGTCGCATTTGCAACGCGCCACAGAAGTGATGCCAACGCGCTACAGCATCAAGTCTGTATCGATGCTTTATTAAATGGGTGCATCCAATATTGACGCTGCTTTCGTTGCCCACTCTTCGGCTGTCCACGCTTCGGCTGCTAACGTAAAAGCAGCACCAAAGACAACGTGACTAATGTTGCCTCAACGGAGTCCATCTTGTAACTGTAGCGATCGCAGGTAATTTTGTGCCGTTACTAAATCGCGTTTGCAGCGCGACGGTATCGCGTTTGCATCACGACTGAATCGTGTTTACGCGGGCGAGGGACACAGCTTGCGACCGCATTGCGACTGCATCGTTACGAACGCGCGACAGAAGCCCTACTGCATCACTACAAAAAGTCGCCGTGGGCGAGGGCTCTTAGTGGTAAATGAGTGGTCATAGTTTTTGGCATTTAAAATAATTTTGATGAAAAATATGAAATGTGTAAAGCTTGAATTTATGGATGCTCAAGGATAAAATAGTAAAAAATAAACACTTTTTACTGTTGTAATTGTTTTATCCGGCTTTAGTTTTGGAATTTTTTCAAATATTGAAAAGTCGAGTCGTTGAGTTTATTGCTTTGTTATACCGATTTTCGAATTGCCTTTGCGATCCATGTGTTTTTTTCTTCGTTTCTGTGGTCGACCCCTTTGATATACTCCAACCAATTA
The DNA here is from genome assembly GCA_927399485.1 of Calamotropha paludella. Classification (NCBI taxonomy): domain Eukaryota; kingdom Metazoa; phylum Arthropoda; class Insecta; order Lepidoptera; family Crambidae; genus Calamotropha; species Calamotropha paludella. Next base: position 20,593,547 of record OV656803.1, on the reverse strand, counting down.
CTGTACATAGGTTGATTCAAATTTATTAAATGGGCCTTATTGCAAAAGGTGTGGCTTACTTTTATGTTCAATTTTTTATCTCTTGTTAAAAGTGTTATCGATTAATCACATTCTAATCAAAGAACAAAACAACTTATACCTAAGCCCTTAAAATATGAAGGGAAAATTTACAATTTATGAAAATCATTGTTATGTATCAATGAAATACGGGAGGGCGGGGCGGTGGTCGTGTAATCATCTGCTTTAACACCGTGCGTAGTGTGATTGTGACATCAAACGTCATCTTATAAGATCGTATTGAAAATGCATAAAATATATAAAAATTATAAATCAAACGTAGTTTTATTTTGGATAACTTTGTATAGCCTTAACTTAATATTTTAGTACTGGGTGACATGAAAAGAAAAAATAGTGGTTTCGTTATATTCTTCAAAGAATATAATATATAAATTTGGATGATGTTTATAAAATTTTAATGTATATAAGTAATAAGGTTCCATATATTTTATTAACATAAAATTCGGTTTAGGGTACTACAACATTTTTATTCAGATCAGTTGATCGGAATGACTTATGCTGAAATCTTTACTGAAGGGAAGCAAAATATGGTGATAATAGGCTTGATAAATATTTATAACTAATTTTACTTACGAATTCTTCTGAAACACAAATAACAAAAATCTGTTTACCATGGTTCAATAACACAAGGACAATATATGCGCGAAAGCGTCTCAAGTCCTCCAGTTTTCGTAAGCAGAGCTTTTAAATTTCAAATGTGCTCACACCTCGTTCTGTGACGTCAATGATTTTTCTTGCAAAAACTGTTGCAGATTTAAACCCCTCGAGTTCAGACAGCGAAGGTTAACGCCAAGAATAATGTTTGCACAATTCTAGTGAAAACAATATTACTTGTTTTAGTATATCAAGTATGATTTTAAGATGATTTACTTTTAGAATATACAGCCCACTCTTGCCGTTTTTAGCTCATCTTATGAAGTTTTATGTAAATAATAAAGTTACGACACAATAAATATTTTATATTTATTGATTAACTATTTTATAAGGTTTTTTTGGAATCATAATAGATTTAATAGCGGCGTTTATAAAGATATCAAGAAGTTGAAAAATAAAACACCATGTCGTAATCCGATAAATATCTATTATTTCAAGGCGTGGACGCGACAGTGTAAGAACTTAACTCTGAATTTAACTGTAATTGTTATAAATGTGTTAAACTTTTGCAGCAATAAACACATATATTCTTATGTTATCTTATTAAGCAAATGTCGGTAATTGTTGGCACCCACACGTACCTGCAAGCGAGCCCAGCTGAGTGTATTGCTCGCAGGGCAGCTGTTAGCTGCACCAGCAGGCTCCATAACACTGCCTCCGGCAGCAGGGCTCCGCACGCCACGGCGCGAAGCATAGCATTTTTCTATTATCAAACCAACTTTTAAGTTTTGTACGTTGTACTTGTTCGTACAAGGGTAAGCACGAAAATAATTAAAATGAAGCATTTAAGTTAAATTAATATACCTCATTATGTAAACAAATTTAAATATAAAAACTGCAATTGCACTCCGTTAGTTTGTTTCACTCTTAATCATAATCCTTGCGTTTAATCACGCATTGTATATTATGCCGTGCCGTTATATCAAGTGCCAATAGTTTTAACAAGACATTAATTTATTACATTCTAATACCTAGAAACATAACAAATATTAAAGTTTTCATATGATTTATGCTTTTATCACCTAAACAAAAGTGTTTGTAATGTTTAATAGATATCCTTAAAGTTTTAATTTACTTTTAATTTTACACTTGTTTTAATCATATCAAATTATCTCTCTGAAATTGAATATTATTAAACACCGAAAGTATCATTGAACACCTTTTGCTGTCGTAAACCATATGAAGGGTTGGTGCTATTCTACTCTGCCGGACACCACACAGCTAACAATGAATTAGTTAAAATTTATTTAACACAATTAATGTATTTGTTTGTATTGTTACATGCTACAATATATCATCAATTAATGAAATGGACATTATTAGATTTGTCGACAAAAGACCTTAAAGAATCTGTAGAACGAAATCATTTGTAAAGGCAAAAGTTTTAAAATGTTTTCTATCTAATTTGACGTAGTGGACATGAAACAAAGGATACATACAACGTGGAATAATGTCGATTTAATATTTAGTAAGATTTCTAAACTATAAACATAAAGACCAAAAAAGAATAAAACGTAATATCAAACCTTATTTTTTTGTTTCTCTTAGTTTCAAAATGTTTAATTTATTGTTATATCCCAAAAGTATTATATAATAAAACTTTTACATAATAAATTTAAACCCAAATATGAATACGACTTTCAACGACTATTATGGATTGTGTTAATTTGGATATTCAGTGTATAGTTTTGCTATTTACAGATGTTCAGTCACCCGAATGTCAATAAATGTTTTCCTAAATTCGAAAATAGGGGGAAAAAAAAAATCTAGCGACACTGATTTACGCTTTATTCTTGTATAACAATGTGATATTTGGTCAGTTGGTACCTGGTGCGTATAAGGCCTCGGCGCATCTGGGTCTGAGGAGAAAGGGTCATGGAATGCAGCGGAATCGGTATTGACAGGTCCGTTGCCAGCCAGGTACTTGTTCATCAGTGTCGCACACGCTGGATGGTACTCGTAGACCAGAATTGTTGCTATAATCAAATATCATGGAATATAAACTAATAAGGCAAGATAACCAACGGTTGTCACCATCAAAATACTGATCAGGTTATTTTTTATAGTTGGCCTTTTGACTAACAAAAGGCCATATGGGTTGTGCCCCTATGGGTTGACCACAACCCATATGGCCTATGGGTTGTGGTCGCTATAGGCCAAAACCCCCTAAAACTCACTGTCGAATATTGCCAAAATAGGTAGTCCTACGTGATGACAAGGGCAGGACCCTACCCTACCTAGGGGTATAAATATCAGTGCCATTTACCCCAGTTATCACTTATTAATTAACCTCTGAAGTGAACGCATTTCACTGTTGTTGTTCACTTTTTTACCGGTGACTCATCCAAGTGGTATTTGTTTTGGTGATTTCTGAAAAACGCTAATTGTTTTGTTGTTTGCGTATGAACAACAGGGTAAATGTTTTGTAAATTATTAAGTTTTACTCATCTATAAATTATACTTTTTATTTTATGTGGGTGTTACGACAACCCTTTTTTGAAGTTTATTCTTCTGTTGCTGCAACTTTATCGAGACCTACAAAATTTTACATCCATTTGCAGCGAATCTGATTTAGTATAGTGTTTTTTTTGCCCCAATTTGCCCGCGCGCCCGTAATGTGCCTGCTACGATGTCGAAGACGCTTCGTAGCATTAGCTACGAAATTGATATTTATTTAATATTTTTCATTTCAGGTACAATAATAAAATGTTCCTTTTCGAGGAGGCTTTTTTTTGAGCTGTGGTGTTCGCAAAAACTGTTAGACCCAAAAAAATATATTTTAAAGTATTTTTAACGTCTCTTTATGATGTTGAAAATGTAGATATAGAACCTTAATCATGTCGAATTGTTAATTTATGTGAAAGTCTTGACAGTTTCAGGGTTCAGTCAGCACATACTAAAAGTAGACTTTTCAGTAATTATTCTAATTGGTTAGATGTAATTGAATATGTAGAACTGACTAGAAGTGTTGAACAGTGCCATTGCAGTGCAGAAACAACCGGGGCCGTCCCACGACGAAGGCGGGCGGACAAAAAAAAAATGCTTTTCCGATCTTAGGTAGCGGTCAAGAATTAGACGATTAACAGAATCGTCAGAGGTAGATCCCTCTGTTGTAAACGCACCGCTTAACTCTTCAGGTCAATCTAATATTAGTCATTCAGATATGGCTATAAGCGCTGACAAAGTATGATCGCTTATTGTTGAAGCTAAGCTCATCAAGCACCAATATTTATTGATTAAAAATCTTGAGAAAACTAAAACTGTGTAATATTTTACCGTCACACAGTAAACACTGACACACAGAACACACCTAGAACGTAGATAGAAATAAGCGTACGGATGTGGTCTATCATACATAAATAAGCCAAGTTCCAAGCAAGAATTGCTCATTTAAAGTATAGGATGTGTGTATGTCAAATTATTTCAAAAGTTTATTTTTTCGACTGTTTAGCGTGTAAGGTACAAAATAAAATATGTGGTCGAACATACATAAAGTATTCCTACATTATCACATCTACATTAGGTAGGTAGTATAATATGAAAGTATATTGTATCTATCATCTATAAGTGTTGTTAATTTATTCAATTGATTGACGGTATTAATTAACAAACAAAAAATGAAACATTTTCATTTAACACGTAGTTGAACTTTAGGACAACCCTGGATCATAAAAATTGACCTTTATCTCAATTCTATCATAACTTCTAAAAACCGCAAGAGTGGGACTTGATTTTTTTATGGGCGATTGAACTTGGCTTATAGAACATTTCTATACTAAATTAAGGTTCCAAATTTGCCGATTTTTGGAGAAATAAAATAAAATCAAAATTTTAAAATAAATTATTTCTCAAAAAGTAGGACATAAATAAAATAACATTACGAAATTATGCTTTCAACAATTCCTTATCAAGTGTGAAATATCTCATGGACAGAAACGGTACCGTCTTTTGGGGAAATTAAATTGTTAATTTTTTCATGTGCAAATTTTAAAAACTTTACTGCTTCATTTTTTTTTTACTGAAAATAGTGATCTGTTAATTGGGTCTTGCCTTTTTATAAGGGTATAAATAATCGATTTATGCAAAAACCTTAAGGTGTAAATTTTTTGGTTCCATAAAACACTGTGCGCCATACAAAAGTGTTTTAATTGCTAAAAAGAAGGGTTACCCAGATTACATATCAGTCTCAGAACGTACTTGCGAAATAGAGTTACAAAATTTATTAGATCATACTGTTTCTCGAATACAAGAGTCATGTAGTGAAGTTTAAGGTAGTGTGTTACCGATTTGACGGTAACACGGGTCATAAAGGGTAAGGGGTCATAGCAAGTACAAGCAAAGCTTTTTGGATTCAACATTACAAGATGACAGTAGTTTATTTGTGCCCTCCTATGTTCCACTTCAATTAGCAATTAAAACAGAACCGAATTCTTCAAACAATATTGTTTTATGGCAAAACCCTCGTCCTCGCTCTACCAGATACTGTAGGCCTATTCGTTTTCAATTTTTTTAAGAAAGTTCTATAGTATCTAAGGAAGAGGAAGAACATTATAGGGAGAAAATTAACCGACTATTACTGAGTTCAGATCCCTTTATAACTGGTCTTCGGAAACTTCCTCGATAGCAAAAGAGCCTTCTGTCTAAGGAGGTTACAGATTTATTGAAGTTTCAAGCTGCATGTTCATTTTTAACTCTTTATTTGGTATTTTTTATTTTTTACTCTTTATTTGGTATTTTGGTACAATTTGTTTGATTAGAAGTTATAATCATATTTTTATACACTACGATTATACAATTAGCTTTAATTATTAATAATTTCTTAAATTTACAACAATTAATTGGATTTTCGAACAAGGTTGGCTGAAAAAATTGCATACAATTTAATTTTTTTTTAAATGTTTTTTGATGCTTGTATATGTTTCATTAAAATTTTAATTTCAATAAATTTGTTTATATTTAATCAAAAACGTCTATTTTTAATATTCTACTTCATTCCCAATGAGAAAGAATGGTTAAATACAATTTTAGGAGGTTTTAACCGCTCTCCCTTAGACGCGGGACCACCATGCACTGTTTCTGTCCTTGTTATATAAAAATTACGTGGTGAAACCAAGGCATTAATTACACTTTAGAAAACACCTACTTGATGATATGATACATGATAAACATCATTGGGTAAGTTGTGCTTACACAAAGGTTCTTGCAATATATATAGTGACAGAGATAGGAGTAGCATTTTTTTGACACGAACGAGTATAGTCGAGTCTGTCCGATTCGGTTAACAGTAATATAAGTAAATATCAGTATACAGTCAGTAAATCTGAGTGTCAATAAAAATGATAGATAACAAGTTCGTTGCCAAGGAAATGAAACGTTAAGGCGAATTTCGACCTACTTGTATTTATATGACTAGAGAAAATATAATTATAGTTTCGTTTAGCTATATTTTCCGCTGTAACACCACTAAGCGAAAGGTTTTTTCTTCGATGTCTTGTGCTGCTAATTAGTATTATTTTGTGTCCATCTATAAAGACACATATTGCGGAGAGTTCGATTATATTGTAGGTGTTTTATCTCGTGGCTGTAGATATCCATATACGATCCATAGCTTCTCGGTCGTAATTAAGTGACGCGCTCCTAGCGACATAAAGTTGTTGTGACTCGGCGTCGTAGCACCTCGGTATGCTGAAGTGGCCTAGGTCATGAAACCATTCGCTCCTTCTGTCTTGTAGCTTTTCCGGTATGACTTCGTCCCACTCACTCTTATTGCGCCATGAGTCATACATTATGCGCTTCGCCGGCGTAGTGATGAGTGAGATAAGGCTCGATCGAAAATGGACATGATGATGATGAGTGCTTCTCTCTTCGTCGGCGGCCGCAGGTCATAGAGCACATCGGGCGGAGCTCTGTTAGTGTTGACACGGAAACAGATGCGACTGCATCGGCCTGCTATGGGACACCAAAGAGGATTGATTCTATTTGGTGTCTCAAAGCAGGCAGAGAGTCTTTTCTATCCCGCTCCCGCCGGTGGCGTCTGTATTTCCCACTCGCTACGCGCGTCTGGTATACAATATATAACAATTTACAATTACTTAAAGCTAGGCCTTACAATCTAGGTTATCAAATTTTTCTAGAGCATACTATATCTGCATCGTACGGAGAGCAGCGGACGAGCGGCGGCGATTTTATTGCGGCGCCTCTTTTATATTTCCTCACCACCCGCCTCTGTCTTATAAATACCGGTCCGTTTATGGTTGTGAGCAAGCTATTTCTACTTATTTTAGGGAATAATAAAAGACAAAAATAACATTATTTTATAGACAAATTTCTATAGTAATGAATGAAGATAACAAACATTGACAATAATATACAAATCAATAAGTAACTTATAGTTCCTAATTAAACATGTTAACTTTTATTGCAGCGTTATAAAAATTTTGAAATAATATATACATTATCATATTGTATCGTCGTGAACAATACTGTTTATATGCTTAAAACATGGTATGTACTAATACTTAGTGAAAGTGACTCACAGTGGTCGCCAAAAGCCTTGGTGAAGAAGACGTCCTGAAGATGGACGATATTAGGATGATCAACTTGTTTCCATACATCAAGCCGCTTGGAAGCGGGCGTAGTGAGTCCATGCAAACGCCGCAAAGCGAAGTGTTCGCCGCTGTGTCGGTGTGTTGCGCGGAACGATGTCGCCATAGAGTGAGGTGTAGCACACTCTAACGGAATCAGCTCAGCGTACATTTCTACGTGTTCCGGCAAATCTGATCCATAGGAAACGAAAACGTGCATTAATTTTTTGAATAATGGAAGGTTTGAATTAGAGCACATGGTTCAGAGCGGAAATATTATGATGAACTACAGCTGCCTCGCTATTTGTTAAAACGAAAATATCGTTTTGGAGCGTACTATACTTTTAAACTATTCTGCAAAGTTTTAAATATTTGTTTTTTAGGTAATTTTGTTAAACCATAGATTTATTTTACGTAATGCTTTATTTTACAACATATAAGAGACACTAAACTTAACGTAAAAAACAAAAATTATAAGTGTCGACAATATGTAATTCTACTAGATATGTAATAAACTATCTAATGTCTACTAAGGAATTATATAAAAGAACTAAATCAACGGCAGATATATATTATTTAATCATAATTTTAATTTGTTTATTAATATTAAAGTGATTATATTCGGTCTAATATACAATTACATACGAAAGTAAGAAGCATATTTAAAAATTAAACACCAACTACACATAATTAAAATACAAACTGATTATTACGGAAACGGAACGTGTTCAATATTACAATCTAATCAATTTATTGAAATCCAGGCTGAAGGATCACGTGTCTACATTGTAATTGATTATAATTTACCAGTTGTGATTTATTTTATTAAACACTCAAATTAGGTATATTTAACATTTAGGACTGACGTTTAATAAGTCAGTGTTTTTATGCAACGAAATAACTGAGAAATTAATAAGAAATAGATAATAGCTTAGAAATAAAATCTGTCCTAGGTTTGTACACCAGTTACTGTGTATAACTGTGCGTGACGGTGGTTCTTTTTCTGCATACTTTAAAATCAGAACACTAAACGTTTAATAGTTTATTTATTTAAAGTTTTGTAACATAATAAAAAAGAAATATTGATTACGTTACCGGATCAATTACGCTTACGCTTATGCCCATGTTGTTTGATATCGATCGTTAACTTATAAATATGTAAGAGCAACATTTATATATTACCAGGATATTGGCGGAGGTCTGCCTGTAAGAATACGTCCTCATTCCTCTGATATATCTCTGAACGGATGGTTTCCGGCATGTAGAATGAAGCGGCGAGACCTACTAAAACAATAATGCTAACGTTAATCAACGTGAAACAGCACATATAGATGATTTTTAATAAAAATAAATAATAATAAGTTTATACAACCCGTAATATAGAGTACAGAATACTGTATATTTACATAACATTGATCAAGATTTGCTTACATACCTATTTATTCATTAACATTTACGTCACATGTTTTAATTTTTAATATACAATGTCAATATCAAAATAGTATTAAATGATCTAGCCTTAAAATTTATATATAATAAATTACACTTTTGTGACTTTAACGCGTTATAGCTAACTAATTAACAAATAAGATATATTTTTTTTGTTTGGTTCTCTCTGGTGGTTGGTATAAAAAACCACCCCCAAAAAATAATCTTCTCAATTTTTACAGTTTCTAATAAAGCAAAAATTATGAAAATAATAAATTTATCGATAGTCATGTACAGTTTTAATTTTATGAAGATATCTTCAATATGTACTAAGAAAAAAATATGTCCGTTCAGGGTTGCTAACCCCATTATTCCCTTACTATAGTTAGTTGCAAGTAACATTTATAATTATTCTAAATTGAACCTTAGTTAAGTTGCTACAGAGTCGATAATCACGTGAATAAGGGAACATTTTCGCTATTTTAATAGTGGGTCTCCGCAGGCAAATGTTAAGAGTGCGGTTTATTTGCATCTTACTTGCACTACAACACAGTCCCTTACTTTGTGGCATCGCCTATTTTGTGTTCGTTTAATTATTATTGTGCAGATAAATTAAAGAAACTCAAAAATAAATGTGTGTCAGAATAATCTTATGGGATCCCATCCAAATCTTGATAAAATACGGGACTGCGACTTTCCATCAGGACTCGCGATAAGAAAAAGGAAATCGCTTGATAGATAGATATTCAGTCGTTGTTCAGACGCAATCAAGGGAGCACGAGTCACTCCTATCGGTTAGCCAGTGGTAGAAAACTTTAGGGTCGCTTCGTCCAATAAATTAAGTGAACATGTTTTCGTGTGCACGGTGTGGAAATAACGCATCGGACGGTCCATCTTGCATTTTATGCAAGCGCCAATTTGATTTTCCCTGCGCTGGCATTTCGGAGACCAACTTTCGAAAACTTGGAGAGCGGAAATCCAGCTGGCGTTGTAATTACTGCAAAAGTGATCAATCTCCTGCACCAGAATCCAAAAAAAAATGCCGATATTGCAGTGCAGCTGGCAGACATGAGGACCACTCTTGCGAATATTACGAAACAACTTACTCCCTTAGCGTCACTAGTTGAAGATATCAAAACTATTAAAGTGGAAATATCAAATCTCAAGAGCTCAGTTGAATTCGTCCACGAAACTTCAAATCAATTATCTGCAACAGTAAAAGTGCTGGAGACTAGAATTCTTCAAGTCGAGGAACATACCACTCTGATTGATGCTATGAGAGCAGAAATGGACAAATATAGGGAAGATTTACACGAAAAAGAGCAGTGGGCACGAGCCAACAACGTAGAAATAAAAGGTATTCCATGCAAGAATTCTGAAAATCTTTATGATATTGTTACACAAATAGGCAATAAAATAAAAAGCCCTATACGTAAAGAAGATATTAACTACATCGCACGTGTTCCAAGCCTTAAATCGAACTCTGATAAGGCAATTATAATGTCGCTAAATAATAGATATTGTAAGGAAGAGTTCGTTGCTGCTGCGCGTAGGCATAAGGAGCTTTCTGTTTCACAACTGGGATACTCCAGTGGAGGCAATGTCTTCATTAACGACCACCTCACACTGCATTATAAATCTCTCCTTAAGAAAGCAAAAGATCTGTCGAAGGAAAAAAACTACAAATATGTATGGATAAAGCATTGCAAGATATTAGTCAGAAAATCCGACACATCACCAACATTCCGGGTAAAATCAGAAAAAGACCTCTTAAAAATCTCTTAAAATTTATTAACTATATTAATTCTTTTGTATCAGACTTTTTATTTGTAAGTAATACAAACATGTTTTTAATTTTCTTCAAGTGTTATAATAGTTGCGCCCGAAAATTGTGTCACCCTGACTCTTTTGTATTGCTTATCACAAATACCTGCTACCTGCTCACGACGGTCGTTTGCGAATACTGGTTAATCTATAATGACCGTTATCGTCGGTGCTTGGAAATGACTTTCCGTTGCACATTAATTGATATTATAGGGTTTAACTTCCTCTGTATTCTATTAATGATAACTAATTGTAATGACTGTAAATGGCCACAGTTGATTGTACCCGCTTTTTTGTTTACATTTCGCTTATGTCTCGCTTTTGTTATAATAGGGGTTAAAGTATGAAATTGCCGTTTTATTGCAATAGGTTCTTTGAATTGACATAGAATCTTCATGGTTTGAGGTTTTCGAATGAAACTTTTTTTAAATGGTTTCTATTATGTTCTTTTTTTAAAAAATGTAAAACATTTGAATATCGACTTTCAATTGTTTTTGTTATTCAATTTAGACAAGAAAGATGGATACTGCGAAAATTCGAGTTATTTTTGAATACGAGTTCCGACGCGGAACTAACGCGGCAGAAACAGCCCGCAATATCAATGCTGCGTTTGGAGAGGGGTCTACTAATGAACGCACCGTGCGATTTTGGTTTAAACGCTTTCGTGATGGAAATTTCGACTTAAAGAACGAGCCACGAGGAAGACCGCCCACACAGGTAAATAACGATGAATTAAGAGAGATAGTGGAAGCCGATCCTAGTCAAAGTACCCAGGAATTAGCGGCATGGTTTAACGTTACCTTACCCACAATATTGACTCACTTGCGTCAAATCAATAAAATAAAAAAATACGAAAAATGGGTGCCTCATGATTTGACTGATCTGCAGAAAGAAACGCGTGTTGAAACTTGTGTTGCCTTGTTGAACCGGTACAGAAATGAAGGAATATTGGATCGAATTGTAACATGTGATGAAAAGTGGATTCTTTATGATAACCGGAAAAGAAAAATGCAATGGCTGACCCCAGGTCAAATGCCACAACAGTGTCCTAAAGCAAAACTTACCAATAAAAAGGTAATGGTAACTGTTTGGTGGTCTCAGCATGGTGTTATTCACTATAGTTTTCTCCGATCTGGTCAAGCAATAACGGCAGATGTCTATTGTGCCGAACTCCGAACCATGTTGACAAAACTAGCAGTAAAACAGCCCCGACTCATGAATCGATCTTCACCATTATTGCTCCACGACAACGCGAGACCTCACACAGCACGAGAAACCATTTTGACCCTTCAGGAACTGCAGTTAGAAACCATTCGTCATCCTCCGTATTCACCAGACCTTGCTCCAACGGACTACCATTTTTTTCGTGATTTGGACAATTATCTACGTGACAAGAAGTTTTCTTCCCAGGAGGCAGTACAAAATGCTTTCACACAGTTTGTGCAGTCTAGATCGTCGGAATTCTATCGCAAAGGCATTAATGACCTTCCCATTAGATGGCAGCAATGTATAGATAATAATGGCAACTATTTTGATTAAATAAATTTGTTAAAAATTTAAAAAATAAACAATATAGATTTTCAGTACAAATCGGCAATTTCATACTTTAACCCCTAATACTTTCAAACTATTTATGGGTATTTGTTTGTGAATTCCAGACCAATTTTAAACCTAGTATTGTGATAGTTTACCGTGAAATGCACCTCTTTTAATATTTTCTACCAAAACGCGCGGGGTCTGCGTACGAAAACCAACGTATTCAAAAGAAACGTGGCTTTGAATAATTACGACATTATATCGATAACGGAGACTTGGTTACTGGATGGCATCGTGATCAGTGAACTTTTTGATGAGCGATACATAGTGTTTCGGCTAGACCGCGACTACCGCGCAACCGGGCAGCGGCTCGGTGGCGGCGTGCTTGTGGCCGTGCGCCGGGAGCTCGCCGCCGCCGACCAGCCCGATTGGCGCTCGTCCGCTGAAGACATTTGGATCTCCATATCATTCCGTACTAGAGGTAGGCCTCTCATTTTGCGTTTCTGTACCATATACCTATGTAACCAGGGGGGTGGCAACGCCATGAATATCCAGTTGAATAATTACACAAGAAAACTGGGGGAAAATTTTCACACTGCCCCCAATGACCTATTTATGATTTTAGGCGATTTAAATATGCCAAATATTAGTTGGAACTCATCAGACAGTGGAATATTAGATCCTACAGGTGTTCTTACCCAAGTGACGATTGTGTTGATAGATTCTACCGTATTTTAACTGAACTTCGTAATACATTTATACCTCACAAAACAATCTCTGGTAATACATTTCCTATTTGGCACAATTCTGCATTAAAAAAAGTTTTAAAGGAAAAGTATAAATATATATTAAAATATAAAAAGTATGGTTACTATTTTGACTACGACACTTATTCATTTCTTAGAGACCGGGCCTTAAAGTTAGAAAGATATTGTTATCAGTCATACATGGAGAGGGTGGAAAAATCGGTTGCAAATAACCCGCGCTGTTTCTGGTCTTACACCAAGTCTCTTAATCGACATTTGCACGCTTTACCCTCCGTAATGAAGTATAATGATAAAAGTGGCGATACTGGTGAATCTGTGTGTAACTTGTTTGCTGAATATTTTCAGTCAACCTTTCTCACGTATCAATCCAATGGTTCATCTCCAAATTTAATTGATCAGTACCAATGTAGCTCAGGCATAAGTGACATAAGTATAGACCGGAAAGAAATTGAAAACCTACTCAAAGCCACAAATTTGAACAAAGGTGCTGGGCCTGATAGTATATGTCCTTATTTTATAAGGCAGTGTGCAGACAATTTAGTCTTCCCCCTTTATATTATTTTCAAACGTTCCATTTGTGAAGGTCAATTCGGTCCATTTATACTTCTAGCAGGTATGAATGTGAACACAAAATATTTTTTTTGTATAATGTGTATTTCACAAGTTATGGGTTTCTAAGGAATTGTCGTAATTGTAATATTAATTTTTATAAAACTATTTTTTCGAACTTAATAATTTTACTATAAAGAATTTATCAATTTGATATATATCGGAAAAAGACTGTTGTTTTTAACAATAAAATAAAATTTAAAAATAAAATCTTTTTCATGTCCAAAACAGGAAGTAAACTTTTCAAACCTAAATTTCAGTCACTTCGACCAATTTTTTTTTTTTCTTTCAAAATATAGCTTAAAGTTTATCGATAATACCCTATAAAATCCAAAATGGGATCTCTATTAGTTTAGGAGTTAGATTGATTTATGTACACACACGTCTAATGGGCGTGATATCTGACGCTTGCATAGGTCGAGTAGTTTGCGCGATATTGCATTAAAACTCGCAACTTTATTAATATTTTATCTCGTTTAAGCGTATTTAAGCTCTTTCAAGGATGTGGAATAAGTATTATTAATATAATAAACTAGCTTTCACCCACCCGGTATGTCCAATCTTAATAAATTATAGCCTATGTTTCATTTTGATGTCTTAGCTACATTACTGCAAATTTACATCAAAATCCATTCAGTAGTTTTTGCGTGAAAGAGTAACAAACATACATATATACATTCTTACAAATTTTCGCGTTTATAATATTAGTAGGATTCGCGGCACCCATCTTGCACTGACTTTTGAGAGATTCAGATGCTCAGGAAGGATAGTGTGAATGGTACCCACGGATACCTTAGTCCTTTTTGCTAATATTTTCACTCTTACACGAGCATCTTCGAGTACCAATTTCTCAACAATTTTGACGTTTTCATCAGTAATGGCACTAACCGGCCCACCGGCACGGGGGTAGAGAGAGTATTGACTCTCTACCCCGTTTGAATTCACCAGACCACTTCTGAATAGTGGATAAGGAAGGAGCAGAATCTTGATAAAAAGCCACCATTTCTTCGTGAATAACTTTTCGAGTCTTTCCTTGTTTTGTAAGGAATTTTATGACGGCGCGATGCTCGATTTTTTTCACCATTGTGGAATCTGTCATCGTAGTTGTCTTTTCGTAACGATGTCTTGAATACTAATGATGACAATTAAATGAAATTTTATATTTATATCCTCAAAGAGTGTCTTTAGCTAATAAGATAATATAATTACCCTCATCATTAGTTTATCACCCCAATACCAAGAATACTTTGAATGCCCCTCGTATATTAAAGAATGATTATAAGGTAAGTATTTCTCAATGAGATTATACAGAAGTTGGTAAAAAAAAATTATCCCTGGTTTCTATACCAGACATGGTAGAAAAGCAAAAGTCCCAGTCGACTGAGAATAATTCCTGTTTTATGCTATCAAAGTCTGCTTGGAAGAACATTTTTTTAGAGGAAGTATTTTTGTTTCAAAGGTTTAGGTAAACAAATCACTTTATGATGCTGATCTGTTGGTACCAGTTGGTTATTATTAGTCGTTAGAAAGCAGGATATATAACAGAATATTAAATCCAACATTTATTTTGATTATGTTATGCTTTTCAAAGTTAATATAGTTATTTTTAAGATATCTTTAGGTTAATTAATATTTTTTTAAATGTCGTTCTATTCAAAAAAGAAGAGTACTGGCACACTGGAGGAAATTTCTAGTTAATTTGTTTAGTTACGCTAAGGAAATATAACAGTTTTTTCGTAACAGAAAAGATTTGTCAGTAAATCACAGCATAAGCTTTACATTTGCTTAACAATAAAACATAAAAACTGACAGATTGAGACACGAGTCAGATGACATTGAAGTCAAGTATTTTTTAACAAAAGAATCAAAATTAGCAACGTTCAATTTATACCCAGTAGACGTGTGGTATTAGTTCATAGGCTGCGGTGGTCAAATAAATTAACAAATAATGATAGTAACATAATCAACAACATGTCAAATTACCCGGGAATCGAACTGGAGTCTATCCCGTTCATATGATATATTTAATATTCGCACAGCACAACATTATTACGACAAATTGACACAAACTTGTAACATTGCCATATAGTCTGAACATATCATCATTAAAAAAGTGAAACGTAATATAACAACCATATATGTGACAGTGAATAGCGTATCCTAATGGCGCTAATTTCGCACGCCTATTCCCCTCTCCCGACTGCTAGACCCTTAGGGGTCGCCATAGGTGAATATTATAATGTACATATAATTGGATACTCCCATAAGTTTGTTTAAAAACAGCTTTTTCAATATTATTTGATTAAAATAAGCTGTAATGAGATTCAAGGGAAGTAAGAAGAGAGTAAAAGTTTTACTTTTTGTATACTTTAGTTAATTACTGATACCCTTACATAATTATCTGATACTGGTTTTCGCAACAGTCGCGAGGCAAAGAGATTAGTTATATAAAAAATAAATTAGTTTCAGTAAAAGCAAAGCAAAATTGAATACTATAGACTAATACTAAATAATTCTTGGCACAACTGTAGCGATCCTACTTTTTGTGCCAAAGGTCCGGTTCGAATCCTGATAGGAGCATATGTTTGTGTGATGAGCATAAGCGTTTGTCTGCGGTCATAGTCGTCTATGTACTTATTTATCTATGCCATACGTTATTTAGTACTCATAATAAAACTTTTGCAGTGTTTGAGACTAAATAATTGATGTGAGATGTCCAAAATCCATATCAATAATAATACATTACCCTCGAATAATTTTACCATCAGTCATACAATAAGTACAATAAGGCGTTTAATCCACAAACATTAGTATCAGTAAATGTCATTGATGTAACTATAAAGTGAGATATCTAAAAGCCATAAATAGCTTCTTATATGCGAGTGTGGTAGGGTTAACATAATTATAACATCATAGCAGTGATCGCATATCACATACGTAATATATACCAGACGAGAATCAAGCCGTACAATGAAAATGTTGGACGAAGGGGCGAATCAACATTAGTTTGGCAATTTGGCATTGAGCTGTAGACTAAACAGAATTTTAATCGATTCAGCAACCGTCCGGGCTTACGGATATCATTAAGTTATGCCAATAATAAATTAGTTATGACCTTCAAATTAAACGAAAGCTTGTACTTTAGCATATCTGAATAATCACAAGTAAACACGTATTACTTAAGATAATAAAGAAATACCAATAAGTTCAAAAGTTTTAAAATGTATTTACCACAAACTGAATAGATACTAATAAGACTAAATATATAAAACATAAATATTAAAAAATACGTTTTGCAATGAAATATTTTATTTCGACCCTGGAACGAACAAAATGTGAAAAACTTTGTAAATGTTACTTTTTATCGTTTTCAGAGAAATATATTTTAAGTAATTAGAGTGGCGCCATCTACGAATACAAGGGTATTTTTCTTTAGTGGAATTCGAATCTGTCAACGTGAATATCGCAGGCAGGATTATTCAACGTTAGATGAATCCAATTCGTATCACGCTTGTTGAAGCAAGTATTATTTTTTAGTTTAAACATATTCATTACGCTCGCAAATCAGCAGCAAGAGAAATTCACAGTTTCAGAAGAGCATATCGATACACTCGCAACGTTTGAAATTAATTTGGCTGTCGTACGCTAATTAATTCGCGTCAACATTTGAACATGCACCTTTGAGCTAGCTCGCTTTTGCACTGCCAAACATATAATTTGTAATGTCTCCGTTGTGAAGAAAATCATTTGATTCTATTATTCCTTGCCGTAGCTCAGTTACAGTTTCGATTGGCTTTGCATTGAAGATTCGCCCGATTGATAGCCCGATCTTTTTTAAGAAGATGTCGAGCCTTCATTAGGGCTGAAGGAACACAGTTTGAACATATTTTGTAAATCTTGAAATTTAAATAAATCATGTTAAACAACTTTGGTGTATTTTATTCATTTCACTGCCTATCTCTCCCACACTTCGTAAAATAACTCTCCCGGTCTCACTCAAACCGGAATGTTAAAAGTTACGGCCTTAAAGAAAACCATGGGTACACTAGAATAATTTTTTAAGTATGTAAGAAAATTTGTTTAAAACTGCCTGTTTTTGGAAATAAAAATTGTCCACAATTGAAGAAATTGTCTAGCAAGTATCATACCATTTTAGAATCCTTATTAAATGTGCCAACTTTTGCAGTTTCTTGCCAAACTCGTACAGTATAATTTTTTTCCGCACAGCTTGTTAAATCTATGCGAAAAATTAAATTTGAACATTTAATTTAGTTAAAAATGGCATATTCTTCTAATCTGGAGCATCTGGCTTTAAATTTTAGGATAGAGTATACAGAAACATTATTCAGGATTACAAAACAAAAGAAAATGTTAAGAAAAGTCAAGATTTTGTAGCAACAAGAGTGAAAAAACCGTCACAGGGTGTAAATTTTATCGATTTTTTTAAATGCTAGTGTTTTTTTTAATATATGACTTATATTTTTTTTTATTTTTTTCTGATAGCTTATATGAGTTAGTCTATCACCCGCTTTCGGCTTGACGTCGGCTTCTGGGACACCTTGTATGAGATTTTCCCATTATGAAAAGCTATTTCCAGCTACTAAAGGCTCTTTAGTCAACTGAGTCCACTCGACCTTATCCCGTGGGATCAGATGACGTAATTAATGTTTTGAATCGGGCAACTGATCTATTTTATGATTTGTATAGACACAAAAAAGAGGTTGACATTAGATTTGCGAAAACAACAACGCAATCACAAAGTCACAAATTTATTGCATGAATAATAGTAGTATTAAGTATAAAATGAAAAGAAAAAATTATCAAATCACTCAATCAGTTATCAGATCACTCTTGTGGCGGTGCAAAAAATGCAACTTGATGAAAAATGATGCTGTGCAACGATTCTAAAGTGGTGTTGAACGAAACAAGTCATTTTCACGGACCTATGGGAACAGCAGAAGTTAAGATATAAATAGAAATGGATAAGTTCTCGAAGACTGTTCGGACAATTTATTCATACCAATCTCTAAAATATTTGAGGAAAGTATGGCTACAGGAGTAGTCATAGCTAAATCATACTTTCCTACTTCTTTATTATATTATACCACGATCTTCAGGAGAAGATCGTGGTATAAATATAATAAAGAAGTCGCAGGTTCAAAACCCTAAATTGATATTAGCTGTTAAAGAATCGAAAAAATACATAGGAACATATACATGAAACATAGGAATACATACTCATTAATATGTGATGAAAGAAGTTCCTTATAGCAAAGGTTTCACGTAATTCAATGACTACTTCTTCAATGCTTGGCTGGAGAATTTACCACTTGCAAACACTTGGTGTACATTGCAATAAATGCATAAACTAATAACCTATAACCTAAATAAAAAAATACCTGGTTTGGCCATAGCGCCCATGGTTGTTGGAGCACCGGCGTACATCTGTGTAGCATAGGGTGACACTACACCCACTACGGGCGCGCCCATGCAAGAATCTGCACCTACGGGAAACAAAGCTGCTCATTTATGCGGAAAAGAATCTGGGCGTCTCTTTTATTCGAGTATTTACAGGAGTTCCTATTTTATTTCAAAATTGGTGTAAAAGGTACAAATTAACAGGGTTACAATCTTTCATCTACAATCACCGTACCGCACAACACATCGTGTGGCCTCGCACGAACAAGCCCGTCGACGGCCGGACACCAAAATTAGATAATAATAAAGACTTAAGGGCTTTTGTTGAAGCATAAATGATGTCTTTGAAATGTTAATTGTAAGTAGACTATATTGAAGCCATTCATAAAATATAATTAGATCTCTTTGATTATGAGCTTAGGTTATGAATGAATGGAAATGTTGAAGTAAAATAAACAAGTATCATTTACATGTAAGGTAAGGTGTCTGGCAAGTCCTATATTATTTACATAAATAAAAAATATCAAGGGACCAACCATAGAATAATGTGTTATTAAATGCATGACCTGCTGGGCCGAACTTCATCTTAATATTTTTGGACTTATGCTTGATTCTTTTGGGGGCTGCTTGTATAATGGAGTATAAATTTTTTATAAACAAAATAAACTAGAAAATTAACTGGGCAGAAATAAATATCAATCATAAAAGCATTCAACAAAAAATTTGAATAACCAAAATCACATTTATAAAATAGGCAACAAGTTGTTATGATATGTATCTAAGAAGTTATTTATTTTTACTTGCTTAGATTACAATTTTGCTTTTCAATGCATTTCCTACATCTGCGATAGCGATTGGATGAGCAATCGCTATCACAGGTGTAGGAAATGCAAATCATTCCTTGAAAATACATTGATTATAATTTAAGTCACATATTTCCTTTTGCTTTTAGGGGATGTATACAGTTCCAAGGATTTCGGAATAATATTGAGTTATGCACATATTCAATAACATATATCAAAATTCGGCTGGGAAGCCTACTTTTTTGTTTCAGGATTAGTTTGGTAAGAAAAATATAAGAGTTGCTGCATCAGTACAGTACAGAACAAAACACGGAGGCTTCCATGCTGGTGAAAATTAAGAAAAACTAAACTAAAAATTAGTATCAGAAAAACAACATCTGAACCAGAGTTCACAATGCATTTCTTGACGCACAGAGCCTATTTGTTTAGAGTTATTGTAAAAACTGACAGAATAAAAGTAGAGCTATTATAGACAATTGGGGCTATTCAACAAAGTTAAAAACTCACATGAACACTCATACACAAAACAGCTTTTTATAATCCAAAATAAAACATCTTAGTTAGATAATAACAAATTCTAACATGTTGTCAATTTATTTTGTTTTTATGTTACAACAATATATCTTTAACTAGGTAGCAAGTTATTTATTATTATGTTTAACATTAAAACTATTAGTTTTTATGAGAACTGTATCAAACTTATCAGTTTTAACCTTAAATTTAATAACTTCTTTAGTCCTTTGTTTTATTTATTAGTATTTAGATTAATTAAAGTTACATGATCTAACTTTTTTTTAATCTAGCTTTAAAATTTGATTTTAAAGCAAATATTCCCAAGACCCATAAGACAGGTAGACAAAGATTAGCATCAAACTTACTCCCCTCACCCAGATATAATCTGGTCATGTTTTTTTTTGCTATATTGCAATACACCTTAATACTTATAAAAGTATGACATTTTTCAGTGTTTTTAAATTATATACAATCACAATAATCAATGCTGTGATAGGTCAACTCACCCAGTGATGCCGAGGAGTTGAGACCACCAGTTGAGTTGACACTGTCGGAGTTGGTTGAGTAGAAGTATGTAGTTCCACCAACATTTTCCTAAAAATAAAATTAATTAATAACACTTTCAGATTCCTAGCACATAAATTTCCTACAATGTGCACACTAAATTAATTTTTAAAGAGCTAAAAAAAGGCTAAAATTTATATTACACTCAATCCATTATAACCCTAAAGCAAATATTATATTTCTCAGCTTAGGTTACAAAGAAAAACTTTAGCATTTCATTAAGCCTTCACATTATAAAATATAACAAATTGATTTTATGTAAGCTTAGTAATTAGGTAGTAATGAAACAAACCAATATTTATAAAACCTTACCTGGTGAACTTGCGTATTGGGCAAAATAGGCAAAGTCGATGGTGGAGAACTTTCTGGAGAGTCCGGGAGAATGTTTGTGGGGCTGTAGTAGTTGACTGGCACAAACTCTCCGATCAGTACCTGCTTAATAATTCACAGATAATTTTGATAATTTTAATAGTATGTTTTTAATAGAAACTATGCAAGGTATTAAAAAGTAGAGATACTCACCTTCTTAATAGAAGTGGGAGATGACTCTATGCTGAGCTTGCCAAGAGCTTGGGTGAGAGACCTTGTTGGAGTCGATGTAGAGCGATTCTGGAAAACCAAATAAAAAACAACAATAAAAGAAGGCAATGGAACTAAAAAAAATACTCTCTGCATACATACCATATATGTCGCCAACTTGGACTCCTGGGGTAGCCCGTTCGGCGGCGAGTACTGTAGGAATATCGAGGGATCCATCGCGTCACGGGAGACACGGCCAACTAACACCAACAACAGGCAGAAATGAAGGTGAGCGATAGAGGTACCAGTTCTACCTAACTCTCACCAGATATTTAATTCACATTAAAAACTCATCCTCTTTGCTGGAATTTTATACATCACTCGAGATAACGGGCCCGGACATTTTCTTGCACCCCCTTAACTGCGATATATTTCGCGATGGTCAATCAAGCTTTACGCACCGAAATGCAATTCGAAACTAATCTCATTTTGGACAAAAAAATCAGCTAAAGAGTTCGTTCTGGTGTCAATCAATTAATTGCACGATATATGTCGATAAATGGAATTAACATTAACTTCCTAAATAAAAAAAAAACCAGACGATAAGGACACGAAGACAAGTACACACAATAGGCTAAGAGAATACAAAATAGTGATGCGCAGGCCTCAACTAAATACTGTAGATTTAGTCGAGCAAAAACTTGATTTAACGATTATTTTATATTACACTACAATTTAGTGACTAAACTCGAACTACAGCTTATTAAAATAAAGAGACATAATTTTTTCTCGATTTATGTTACCCTCTAAACTTTGAACCTAAAACCCAATTCAATAATTCGAACTTGTGGGTATGTTAAAGTACTGCTTCTGTAATAACTGTTTAAGCCGGAAAGCGTTTACATCTGGAAAGAAGGAACCCTTACCCAAACGGTTCTTGCTCTAATTTAAATATTGGTGTATGGGAAGTGTGTGGTAATTACGCTCCTTGAGACACCTTTAAGAATGATGGAATAAAACAACAGAACTACATTCTGAGTAAAACAGAACCAAACTACAAGTAATCAGCTTTTTATGTCATCGCTTAAGCAGTACAGAAAGACCATTTAGTTTAACCGTACACTTAAGTAGTTTAGATAGGTACGGAATTATAAAACATTGATCATTATAATTGGTAAACAGATTTTTGGAGTAAACTAGATATAACCCAAATCCAAAGTAACGTATTAATTTTAAAGGAAATTAAATAGCTTGAATATGAAATGCAACTAAAGTGTAAAATGTTTCTGCTGTGAAATAATTATAATGTTATCATATATCATTCTGAAGTATTTATATTATTTTTTATCCCTCAAAATAAGATGTTATTTCAGTTAATCGTTTGTGACACTACTATTGACCGACTAAAATAAAACTAAGCAAAATGTTTTAAAGAAAAGAAGTAGTGAAACATAGCAGTAGTATCAATATTGAGGATAGATTATTCGTTAAGCTGTACTTTTACACTGTACAGTCATAGACTCTGTCATCATAGTATGGTAAACAGCTACACAGAACTGTTAAGTACTACTTAATGTAGTACTTAGTATTTCCATAATAACAGCATTACATCCTGCGATCAAACGCAAATATCACCATGATGTGCCTATAACCATAGTACACTAGGTCGACACAGTCGCTAAGCATAAAGCTTCGCTGGCACCATATATTGCTATGCATCTATGCATCTTGCTTTACTGATAAGTGAACTTGGCTCGGTGCTCAGTGCCCATTCCCTACCCTAGTGGTAGTTAATTTAATTTGATAGGTTTGGTTGGCTATAATAAGTGATAAGAGTGAAGTAGAAATGGGCGTTTTGGCTATATTTTTAAAACTGTTTCGTAACGGTTTTGAAGTTTCCATAACGTTATCAAAAACCGTTTTCAGTTTTGGTTATCACTATCGCGGTTGAGGAGATGGTTCGCAAGCGCTGTTAGCTAACGTAACGCAAGTTTTTGTTTTAGTTATAAGTTATTATGGTTATGGCGATTTCCCTTTATGCTTTTACTGGGCTTAGGACTAGTTGTTGAATTTTAATGTATGAACTAGTAATTTGAATAAATAAGATCGTCATTTACAATAATTTTTGGTTCGAATTTATTTTTTGATAATTTTCAGATCATTTATATTATTTACTAAATTATTTTTTTATTATTGCTTTTATCACTATTTTGGCGCATTTACCCGGTAGTGGCAGCATGATGAAGCGCGCGGTTTTCAGTTTTGGTTTCGTTATGTCAGTTTTGTTAACGCGACTCCTTCTTGACAACGCGCATTGCGTTGGTTATGAGAAAAACGGTTTTATGTTTTGTGGTAACGTTACGTTTCGGTACAAATTTCAAAACAGTTTTTAGTTACGTTTTGCTATAACGTTCTCATGCCTAGAGTGAAGTTAAATAATGTTCTGTCTCATCTGTCTGTTGTGTTCTGTGCTTGCTGACTGTCTGACTTTTGTTATTTTTCGGATAAAAAGCAGTAGAGTGGATTTAATTATAGTTTACAGCTTTCAATTTTATTGATCGAGGTGAATAGTGTACGTTACAGTCTATCTTCGTCATTTGTACAAAATATTGTATTTCTACAAGAATCCAGTAATTTGTTGTTTGCAGGGAGCAGTCATTTAGGTAAATCTAATAATTTCTTATTGAGTTATGTAGATTATAGTGTTAACAGGTACGCAGTTGCTTCGTTATTGCATTGTTGGGTAATGATGTTCTAATTAGTTGTGGTAAATTGTTCAGAATGGAGTCATATCAGGGAGGTTTGGCTCGTGATGAGGCGGCGGAAACCTTCCAGCGTACATCCCAAACCATAGCCAGTAACATCAAGAAAATATCTCAGAATGGTGAGTCATACAGACATTGTTTGTTAAACAATCAAATCAACTCAATTATATCTCTCTGTTTTCTTTATTATATTGTTTTGTTTTTTGAATGCCTTGTCAGTCTTTCTTTATGACTTTTTCTCGGCTAAAATTTCCAATATGGACCGTTGATTTAAATGCCCATATTTTTTTTGTAGTTAGTACTCACTAAAAGAAAGCGTTTTGCAAAGTATTAGGTTACGAAAACTTATGGTTCATGAGATATATTTTTTTAAACTTTTCATACAAATTGGCAAATAACACGCAATTACACAATTAATTTGACAAATAATAGATGTCAAACGTCAATCACTTCACGTACTAGTATGTATTCATTACTATGACAATTAGTTCTCGTTACTATCATATTGTTACTCGTTACTTCAGTTACTGAGTATCTTATAACATGCTATGTTATGTATATTAGAACAACGTACTGTGTACGCGTACAGTATGACGTCGCGGCGTTCCAACATTCGTGATTTGTAGAAAACATACTTATACATTACATACCCAGCTGCGTCAGATATTTTTTTTTCACTTTACTTTATTTTGAACCAGACTTTTAATAATTAACAGCTTTTGTTAACCAAGAAACAATTTAATCTCATTAGAGCTCATTTAGACACATCTCTTTTAAGATAAGAACGAAAAAACCGTGATAATACGCGATTATAAAAAAAAACATATTTCTAATTTGTAAAAATTACTTTCTTACCTTGTTTCTGTTAAAATCTCAAACTTTGTATACATACATAATACTAGAATAGTAATCAGTATTATATACATTAATTTTGGTTTGGTTAGGTTAGGTTAGAACTGTGACCACAACGGCACAACGTGCCGCGGCAGCGGCCGGCGAAGTGCCAGAACCGAATCGGTCCTATAGTTATTGGTTTAGGTACGGTTAAAACTAAATAGCGCTATTCTAACCTTAAAACTTTAACCATGAATATCTCAATAACCATGGGGTTCCGCAGGGTGGGGTTGACACGGGGGGATAGCCCTAACCCCCCCTCCCTCCTCCCACCCCTCAAACCTCATATATTGACGGTCCATATCGTGTTATTTGCCAATTTGTACGAAAAGTTTAAAAAAATATATCTCATGAACCGAAAATTTTCGTAACCTAATACTTTGCAAAACGCTTTCTTTTAGTGAGTACTATCTACAAAAAAAATATGGGCATTTAAATCGACGGTCCATATTGGAAATTTTAACCTTTTTCTCTTCTGTACTTTTAATGTGTACATGCAAAAAGTAATAGCTGACCACGGGTGTCGAGTAGACTCTCATAGTTATCTGTTACCTCATGATAATAGAGGATTTATGTAAAAAGACATATTTACAAATATGTAATTGTTACAACTCAAAGCAAGTACATAATTTACTGCATCTAGGTGGCAAATATAATTACTGATGTGTAAGACCAGCTTTGTTAACTTATTCTTTTGTATTTTAGCACTGAAAACATACAGTTGAATTGAATGTTTATTTAATCAAAGTCTTTTATTGTGATAATACATAAATTATTGTTTTTAAATTATCTGTCAACTTATTATCATGTGAGATAAATCATTTTCTAGGTTGAATGAACACTTATTGGTACCTAATGATTAAAAGTAAGCATTGTTTTGGAATATTGCTAAATTTGGAGTTTTTAAAATATTATTAGGTTAGAAATTTGTCCTTTGTTCATTGTTAGTAAAAAAAAATCAACCCAATACAAACCTTGTGTTTTATTATTGAAATTGTTACTGTTTACTGGTCTCCGGTGTTGTATAAGTCAGATATTTGAATAAAAAATATTTAAAATAATCTGTTACTAACTCAGGCATTTGCATTATTAGCGTGAATTGTGATTATTATTTCACATAAATAAATCACCTACAATGTCTAAATGGCAAAAACAACTAGAGAGCAAAGCAGTCAAATGAAGTCACTTTAATTTATATGAATCCAGTATCTAAAACGCTTCTATGTTGAGCTGTTTTGAGGTTAAGCTAATAGGTTTGTTTTATATATTATTTTACCCAACTTATATCTTACTATTATATATTTTATTAGGCTTAATATAAAAATACTAATATTCATGAAACTATAAGCTTCTTTGTGATTCTGAAATTATATAAACTTCGCCATTCTCCTTTTAAATTAATGAATATTTATTTATCATTATCAACAGAACCATACCGAAAACAGGATTGGAGCCTTCATTTAAACAAAAAAGCTTCTGTTTGATAGAACCACTCTTCCTCAACTTAAAATTAACTAACAAAAGGCATTATCATAATCATATGCCCTATCCTTTACTTACATTACCAACCTTATGTAGTCAAATCCTTTACAAATTTACTTAATTTACAATGACTTTCTTATTGTTAATAGTTTCATCTATGTCAAAAATGGTGAACCAGCTGCAAACACCACAAGACTCGCACGAACTTAGGAACCAGTTGTAAGTAAATCCACCTAATTGATAATTTGCTTTTTATTTATTATTTATTTATTTTTATTTATTTATTTATTTATTTTTATTTATTTATTAGTATGGACCATCAACAGAGTTTACATGTTCTTATACTATACGGAAAAAAATGGATAACTATAATTAGGTGCATGCAACTCTACTTAAAGATGGCCACAGCATGCGCCATTAATAATTAGGTAACAGTCAGTGTTGCTAACTTAACTTAAACTTATTATATTTTAAAACAGTTCAGGATAAATATAAATTATAATTTGTTAGGTAAAAATACAAAATACAATGCTAAGTTATTCAATACATTTTATAACTATTCTTTTTCATTAACGAGGAAACATTAAAACAATGTTTGTTTTATACTACACCACATTTATTTAAAACTTTGAGTATACAACTAAAAACATGCCTTATTGCAGGCGTCAAATCCAGAACTATACGCAGAAATTGGCGAAGGATACTTCAACTCTCCTCATGGATCTGATGAAGCTCCCCACAGACCAGCCCGCGAACAAGTTAACGCGCGATCGTCTCAGCGATGAGTATATGGTCACATTAAACTTCTTTCAGGTACGTTTTAGCTAAAAAGGTCAAAATGTGCTATGTACGATCTAGGTTATGAGTTTTAAAAGGTAAAATTTATAGATCATTCTATTGCTTTACGGTAACCATATACATATACATATTTTGCAACAACAGCAATCATAGAGATTATTACTGTGTTCTTGCGGGATATGTATATCTATTGTTTTAGTCAATAAAAACTTGATGTCCCTTGTTTTTGAGCTATCCACCTCACGACATTATGCGGATATGTTGCTCTTGCAAAGAAATTAAATGCGACACAACATTTTTTTAATATAATTTATGCCCACGTTATCGATATTCCTCTTAAGAGACCAGAACCTGTGACTGTGGATTTTGCCTAATTATAACTGATTTATTGGTATAGAGCTATTAAATATGAGCAATAGTAAGTAAGCAATTTAAATATTATAACATACATTGACTTGTACGATCAACAATATTATAAATGTTGCCGACATATCTGTTTTTGCATTGCGAAAAAGTAATAATAAAACGCTTTTTGTTTTTTTTTGAGACTTCTGTTTATTCTTTTTTTTTCTTATTTCTTGACTGTTAACACTCTACACTGCCCCCCTACAATTTGAATTCTTGAAAACTTGCCTACAGAACTTTTACAATATTAAACCTGTCGTAATCACTTGTTATCTATCTCTATCTTTACCATAGGATGTGTTTACGCCTCCTATTTTTTAGTTACTTGGCTTCCCTTAGTATATTATTATCTCTGACATGTGTCAGCTGATGACATGTATCATAAGCTTTACAGCTTCCAGAATTACATACATTACCTCTTCCTTATTACTTAGAAATGTCCCTTGGCCTTACTCCTTGACCAAATAACGTATAGTAGTCTAGTCCTAGTCCTTACCGTTATTTGGTTTTAAAATAAAACTAACTCGGTAAACATTATTTATTACCGCTTATTGGCACATTACCTATTAACGTTTTATATAATTACTCTAAAGCATTACCTAATTTAACATGTTCATAACTTATAAATATGAGCTATAAAAACACACATAAACATTATTTATTTACCTTTTTAACATCATATCTATGTCTTAGTACCTACTGAGTTGCATTCGGTTACTCACAATAATTTAAATTAAATAAGTATGCACCACCATTTACCATTATCAGCTCCCTGGTTGACTGTTTGAAAATGTCTAAAGGCTTTAAGTCCGCTACTTGCACTGTTTTTTGCGATACAGTAATAAATAAATATACTTATAAGACATTCATGCACCTATACTATTGATCATTTTACACTTACCGTCTTTTGAATACAATCGAAATGTTCATTGTAACTGTCCGAGTTATAACAAACTGGGTGATTAATTAATTTTCTATATTAAATAGTCTATGGTGGCATAAAACCACGTATCGCGGTTATAAAAGTGTGTTGTCCTATATTATCGTACTTGTACATACATTTTATTACAATTAATATTATAGTGTTTACAAAAGTTGGGATATATCCTAATATGTTACCTAGAACCGAATTTTTCGTTGTTTCGTTTTTGCAAGGTATTTCTAACTGATTTTATACTAGTTACGAATAGCTTCACAAGGTAATTATTAATTATAGACCAATTAATTATTAAAACCTAGTAGGCTCTACAGATTATACGGTTAGTTATATGAAAGGTTATTACTATAATACAAATCCAATACAATTAGAAAACATCCATTCACTTTACAATATTTTATACATTTTTATAATATATTTATATTTCTGAAACTATTGCCGGGATATTTATATTTTGATAATACTGGTATTGGCAGTGTAAGCTTTTGGATTGGACTCTTCTTAGTCTTTAGTTCTTATAAACTAGTGATTATAGATTCTAGTTAGAACTGTAATGTAGCCGTGTGACCAAAATGTGTGGGCGAAACGAAAAGCGACACATGTGGGCTTCCACATAGTATAAAAACATATCTATTAGTGAAAAACGGTGTATCATATGTAATGCAGAAAAAATAATTAATCGTATTTTAGTTTTAATGATTCTCGATAATATCGTGTTTTTGCAAGTTTTATAGCATTTATGATAAGCTTAAGCGACTCTGTTATGGACCAGATATATTCCATGGATTACTGGAATTATCTTAATAATAACATTGCGCAGATAATTAAAATTAAAAAACAGAGGGTGACTCTTGACAATGCGGATTATATTGAAATATTGCATAATGGTTTTAATTAAATATCATGGTAATTAAATAGTACTTATAAACTGTAATACTTATATACGGTAAAAAGAAATCGAGTAAAAATTGGGCGCTAAATCATAAATTATAATGTAACAAAATGTGCATAGACATTGATAATAATAACGTGGTTTTGCACGTAAAACATTGCACGTAAGCTGTCCTGATCTAACGTGCCAGCTTACCCTAAACAGAACTTATACTAAAGATACTGTAAAATGGATAGAACACATAAGTAAGTATAAAAACCATGACTCACAAACAAATACTTCTACTCTAACGCAAACTTTTGGGTAACGATTTTATTACGACAGTAGCTTTTTCTTTTAAGGTCAAAAATCGCCCTGATGCAACCCAATGTCTCTAGGGAAAATTATGATAACGTCGGAGACATGTAAAAAGTGTGAAAATTATTTTATTAATAACTTTGCTCTTTTGCGGCAGGCCACACAGCGAACCGCGGCGCAGAAGACCAAGGAAGACGTGCGCAAGGTGAAGGCGCAATCCGTGCAAATAGGCGATCCCTTCAATATGGGTATGTGCATTTAATAGCAAATGTGCCGTGTATCATTGTCTTTCACTAAGGATATTGCTACTAAAACCAAATCTGACATTTAGAGCTACTTGTAGGTACCAAGTACAACGTATTCAGTACGTACGTAGTTATATATTCAATACCTTTATATTATTTTTTAAAAGGATGTGTTAAGAACAAGGAAAGATAAGAATGCTTCATATAGGAGGTAAAATAAGTTACTGCGTTTCTATAGATCACATGTTTTAATTTCATTTAATTCAATATTTATGCTGAATTAACATGTTTCTTTTTTGACATTGCAGACATACCTTTTATATCCTTAATAACCTTAACCAGTTTGTGACCTGGGAGATGGCAAGTCATAACATGACTGTAACTTTACTTTTATCGCCAACACCTGCCTTCCGCTGCCCCCTTTTCGTAACGCACATGTCCTAAATTGTCATATGTATAGAAAAGCAAGATAGAACAACCTGTCCAAAATTACACACCTTGGAAAATGTTCATTAATCTTATTAAGTATATAAACCACTATGGCACGGGAAAAAATGCTTGTGCACGTTACCCGAAAATATACCCCTACCAGGTTTCAAACGGCAGCTTCGTTGTTATTGTCATTTTATGGATTGATTTTTTTTATCATATTTATTTGAAGCTATATAAATATACAGGCGGCAACAACCAGTTGGTGGACATGGGGGAAACGCGGAAGCAGGAGCAAATGACGGCGCAGACCGAGCGTGACCTCCTCGAGCTTGAAGAACGCGAACGGGATATTAGGCAACTCGAGGCAAGTGACCACACTATGCACAGCTGCTGACTGTGGGATATTTATTTCTTTTCCATACATTTCAACAACTGACAATATAACAGCTGGCTTATTCTTTCTGGTTGATAAGTTATTAATGTATAGTGTTATGCAGTTAGTATTTTTCGCTCTGATTTTTTTTATGTAATTACAATAAGATAATAACAACAATAGTACTTTTTCACCAATCGATTACTGACGAGAGCGCTGTTGTGATATATATGTCGCAGCCAACTGGTTAAAATAGCCGTTCAATCAAACAGCTAGCCCTTTGACTGAACAACGCCATCAACCACCCGTCTAGCTTTTTAACTGAATATTTGAGTCGCTCAAAACGTTCAACACTACAGCTGATTCAAAAGCCGCCGTCTAATTGAATTAGTCCAGCGCTCACCGCCGCGGCGCTAGGTGCGTTTTGTTTTCAATATGGCGTCAACTAGCCGGTGTTTGCGATTGTTTCAAGATGTTTTTCGTATAGAAAGTAGTAAATTTACGTTACTAGTGTTATTAAAGAGACATAAATTATGGGGGCACTTACGAGTGAGGTTGATTAAACCTAACCTAAGGTTTATTTTATAACTTATTTATTCATTATGTAGATTACTGTTTCAATAGGATATGGTTAGGTTAAACTTTAAAAAAAAGGTTGGGTTAAACTTAATCCAAGAATAATCTCCCAAGAAATTACAAAAAGTTTTCCTATTCTCTCAAATTACATACTAAACTAATGGTCACCTTAGTTAATTTGCCATTTAACCAGTTGGCTAAGCATCGTCTAGCTGTAGTGTTGAACGTTGCAGTCAACAAGTCGGCTAAACGACGTATAGCCGTGTGATTGAATGGCGTTGTTCAGTCAAAGGGCCAGCTGTTTGATTGAACGGCTATTTTAACCAGTTGGCTGCGACATATATACTTTATATTCCACCTTCCAGAATTAGTAATTAAAATGGATGACATGAAATCGTGTTATAACTATTTTATCGTATTTATTTTCTTATACACTTAGCTTTATACTAAGTTTTCGATTACTGTTTGGGTGGCATTTATTCAGTTAAGTTTTGGCGGCGTCATAAAATCGTCACTTTCACTAATATTAAATCTATGATCTTAGCTATTTATGTATTACATTTACATAGACGAAATGAAATGTAAAAAGTCAACCAACATAATGTAACAACTAAAATGTTAGAATAACATGGAATAGAATCTATGCAGAAAAATACAAGCTTCCTATACTTTAAATCACGCTATTTAAGATATTAACATAAATTAAAATACCATCAGCTTACACGGGCCCCATAGCAGAGCAGTAACGGATATTTACAAAATTTTACATCCCTCATATTTGTATGACAGCAAAGACGTACTTACTGATCCGTTTTAGCATAACAAACAACGTACTTTCCAAGTAGTATAAATACTTTATTAGCCCGCCTTCGCACCCTTTCACTTTGACTTTTAATTTTCTCCAAGCTCTTTGCCGAGTTATATGTTTCCTATATATTTTAATATAAATTCATTTTGTACAGAATGACATAACGGACGTGAACCAGATCTTCAAGGATCTCGGGCAGATGATCCACGACCAGGGTACGGTGGTCGATTCGATTGAGGCTAGCGTTGAGCATACCGCAGACAACGTCCAGAGTGCTACCATGGAGCTGAGACAGGCAGCCACATACAAGGTATTGAAAGAGCACTTATCGGTATAAACTGTATGCTTCATACAGTAAAGACTACCTGAGTCACGCTTTGTGTTCATTTTAAACTTATTGCCTAGTTAAAAGTAGTAGAACTAAAAAACGACGATGTTAACTCGGCGAAAGTCAATCGTCTAATAAAATAAAATGTAAACAATGAAATCACGGTGAAGCGTGGCGCGTGTGGCGGCATTTGTCAAAGGGCTCAGGTGGGCGGCGCGTAACACTAGTAGAGCTAGTATGAGCTCACTAACAAAACAATTGAAAGCTTATGTTCATACGGTTAGAGTTGTAAACATTTTAGAAACAGTGACATCACGACATGCCGCGTCGCAGTGCATGTGGCGGCATTTATCAAAGCGCTCATAGGCGACCTACTCGTGACACTGATAAGCAAGTGTGAACCCTCCAACAAAACAATTGAAAGCTTATGTTCATACGGGTAGAGTTGTAATATATTTTTACTTTTTCGTTAATAGTTCAAATTTGGCATTTTATCACTAAGATGTGAGTATTAGATTTTGGAATGTGACGTCACGTAACTTAGGTTCCACCCCTTTACGTGTGAAGTACTTTATGGATGGCCCCTAATAACCTCAAAATGGGTGAACGGTTTCAATGGGGTAGATTTCGAGGTAGATTATGCTAATAAAATGTATAATTGCTGTAAGATCGGCAATTTTCTCATATAGACACCTAAATTTTCACGCGAACGAAGTCGCGGACAACCGCTAGTTTTCTATAATTGTATCAAAATAAGTGATTTGTATAAAGTGAAGTAACGAACAAATGTTTGCTTTCAGAATAAACTCAGGAAGAAAAAGGTTTACATAGCGATAATCCTGGCTGTGATCATCTCCATCATTCTAATCATCGTCTTCAGCCGTTGATGAACAGCTTCTATCTGTAAGAAGACCCCACGCGACCCTTGGTATATATGTATATAGGAAATTATGCCTTTACTTGTACATTTTTACTGTAAATTAACGCAAAAACCACAAAGTTTGTTCCTACTTAATTTTTCATTCTCAAACAAACAAGCTTCTTAAAATAAATACCTTGAAAACATCTGTCACACAAATAGGCAACTTAAAATACTACATTTGTAATGATTACCTACAAAATCGTATTTTACACCTTATTTGTTAATGAATTGGACTCATTTTTCAGAATCAATTTTTTTTCGGTTTTCTGCGACCAACATATAATACTTGGTTATGTAAGCACCCGAGTTGCATGTTTAATAAAAAAATAGAACAACTAAAAATGGAAAGAGATAGGTAGAAAAAGTACCCGAATCGATATTTGGAATCGTAATGGATCGTGACCCCATAAATGGATTAACGATCTGAATCGTATGGCATCATTCGGATCACATTCTGCTTTGAAAGAAAACTCTTTGAACTCTAATAAATGAACAAAAAATTTTGTTAATAAATCGTGACAGAAGCCAATTCAAATACAAAATGCCTTATAAAGTTGATAAAGATACAAAATTTCTAGACTGTTACCACCAAAATGCAAGTGTTTGCAAAGATCATAATATCATCATTTGAATGATATCTTTACACGGCCATCTGACTATACGAATCGATCTTCTAGAAGGCCGAAATTGGAAAAAGTAAGTGGTCTTTAATTTAAAGTACGTGTCGACATAATTTACTTAAACAGTTCTTCACAATATCAATTCAACGCAGCTGTCTCTTCAAACCACATTAACTCAGTAATATGTAACACTTGTATGACGTGTGATCTTACAGATCAATATTTTATATGCAAAATTGTCTCACTGACACTATACCCAAATTATTCTTTTTTATATACCTGCTGCTCGTCCCCATTGTGCGGACAAGTAATTTTAGCCACACATTACATATTTCGATGTTAAATGCACGTCACAATATCGTGATATGAAGTTCAGATTATAGTAGTTTATGATACTGTTGCATAATAAGGGTTCTTATAACATGAGTGTGTTTTAAAAAAACGAGCCGTAGGCGAGTTTTTTTATAGTATCACACGAGTGTTATAAGACCAAGTTATGTACAGTGTCATACACTACTTTATCTACTCTCATACTATAATATGTAAAACAATATTGCAAATAAAACGCTGAATATAACAACAAATTTATTTAAATGTCAAATGTTGGCGCCAAGGTGCAAACATCAATTGCGCATGCGTGTTGCGTCGGTCGTCGAGGACTCGTTCATTGAAACCTTTTTAAAGTAGAGGTTCAACCTCCTTGGTCCAGCTGGAGGTTGTATAGGTGTATCGTTATGATAAAAAAGTTATATTATGTTACAGGTGTCCATACAAGACCTGTATCGTAATTAAACTTTTTTTTTTATTATTTTTGGCCTGTACGTAATGTTTGTCATAAGCATTTTGTTTTCAGTTTTAGAATCTTTGTATTATAGTATCAGAGTAGATAAAAATTATTATTTTTTAAGCGAAACATGTGTAATCTGATAGGATGAGTTGTTTTACAAACGTTTTCTGTATTATAATGTTATTGTAAAGTTTATGTAAATGTATTATCTAAATAATTTTACCCTGTTAACCGGATTCGATTACCCTATATATAAGCGCACACCACGAAACACGATAGCATTCATAATAGATTTGACTACGCCACCAGACATCCGTGCAAAGGCGGCGATGCCTATGTCTTAAGCTCGCTTACTCGCTTTAAGTATTTTTATAGTGCCTATGAATTAATTCAATAAGCATATTAAAAGCAGTGCAATTACGGGACTCTGCGCAAATGCGACAAACTTTTGTGAACCTAACTTAGATGTCTGTTTATAAATTAGGTTTAGTATATAAAAACTATGATATATATTTATTTTATTATTTATACTTGTTTTCATTTTGAGTAGAAATGTTATGTAATAACTGTTCAATATTGTTGCTGTGAACCGTAGTCACCCGATGCAATAAAGGATTTGCTTTCCTGTACTTTATCAGGTGTTACATTCGCCATTTCGTAAGATGCAACATTTTTGAATTGGTTTTATCACTTTACTTTATTGTATAATTCAAACAACAAAATTATACGTATGCCAGAGTTCTCTTGTTTAGTGGGTTTTTAGTTATATCCAGAGGTCCCCACTCTTTTTCGTTGTCTATGGCCAATGGAACATTTTAAAATTACATCGAAAGCGTAGGCAATGACGATTCTAAATATGCTTAAAGTTGATGTGTTGCCTTTGTTGTTTGTTGTAATTGTATGTCGTTGTAAATGTACATATATTAATATCTGTAAATTAGTACCACTAAGTTACCTCGATTAGGCATGAGTAGCCATGCCATGGCAGTGCATGCAGCCGGTCAGATTTTGCTGGCCTCCTTTACTGCTTTTAACTATTATTTATTATGAACCATATATAATTGGCATTTTTAGAATATCAAATGGAAAAGATCACAAGTACAAAATTTTAATAAATTATTTGACAATAACCTACATTTTAACTAACCTCTATTTTGTCATGAATTATGTACTGGCCCGCCTCTGTGGTTTTCTACTATTTAAATTTTAATGTCGTCTATATGTGGGGCAGATTCTACTAGTAAATCTTGGAGTATTCTACTCTACTAGAGGTGGCACTAAAAACTTGTATAAGTTGGGAGTTATTAAATTACTGTATTAGTCAATAACAATTATGGAATTCTTAGTTTTCTTAGTTATCTGCTCTTATTATTCTGACGCATTTGACAACGTAGACGGTTTTACTTGTTAAATAAATAAAAAAAAACTATATGTAAATAATATAAAGCAATAAATAAAGTAACGTTCAACACAGTTTATACTGATCATTATTTAAGATGTTGCTTAACAAAAACGTATTATTTATTATAAAATAAGGTATTTAGTTATTTAGTTTTTTAACATTTTAGGCCATATTTTTCAGTTGTATAAAAATATTATTAGTGTATTATTTTATTTCCTAGTCAAACTGAAACGTTTCTTTTGTTTACAATCCATAATATAAAAGAAATAAAAGACAATCTGATTTTCACGACACGAGAAATTGGAAAATTGTCCACAGTTATTAAACTTGCTCTTAGACTTATGTAGCTTATGCTTAGTATTAAATTGAATTAATGATCAATTGAATCAATTCTAATAGCTATATTATCTTTGACTATAGATCCGGGTAACTTGTGGTACGTATTGCATATAATTTAAACCAGTGTAGTTTGCTAAGACAAAAACCACTGCTGCAGCCAAAATATTTTTAAATTGTAGATAAATACCTAATTGTTCTTTTAACTACTAGAAAAATAGGCGTTTATATTTTTAACGCTTGATGGTTACAAAACTGTTTTGAGGTTTTTCTATCGTTTTTAAATACTATTACACTTTGTCCAATGTAGGATGATACTTTTGACAGTTGACACCTATATAGAGGGTATAAAGTTGCGATACTTTTGACAGGTGTCACTTCCTTATTGCTACGCACTAGGATTGCGTTTGTTTCCTTATGTTTGGCTTGACATTGCAATAGCAATTTTATACCCTCTATATAGGTGTCAACTGTCAAAAGTATCATCCTACATTGGACAAAGTATAGAATTATTCTGGAATTAACAAAAGAAAACGATATTACTGCAGCTGATGTGCATATAATAAGTAACGTCAGCAAAGTTAAGTTTTAATAATTGTAATATTTAAGTTTGATTGTATTTATGTACTCTGTGACTTGAACTAATTTAATATACCCTCATCATTGTTATTGGTATTTTTGTATATTAATCTATCATTTTTTCTAAACTTACGGATGATCAAGATTTCTTTCTTTTAACTAATTTAATACATTCAATTGTTTTTCTTTTTGGTAACTATGTGTAATCGTAAAATTCCTTTAGATCATTCCGTAATTACATTTATTAAAGATAATAATTTCATTATGAACGAAATAGTAACCAAAATCTTATATATAGATAAATGCTGAAAACTAAAATGCTCAGTTTTGTAGTTTCCAATAAAGCTAAATTCTTAACATCATCGCGATATCTATGTATATTGTAATCTGTAACTTCTAAGTATTTTTGCTGTAGTCATTAACTTCGTTCCCAAAAAAAAATTATACTATTTATTAAATCAAGACGGTAATTAGAATTAATTCTAAGATATAGATTAATAAATAGTATTAATTATTATTTATATTATGTGTCATCATATCATATCAACTGAAATTAATTATTCTCCAAATAGTATCTTGATTAGTCGCTTTAGTTTTAACATTATAATATCAAGTTATTTACTTTACTTGGTGTTGATTTGAAAATTTATATTTGCTTTTATATATTCTTCAATAACTAATATTTTTTGTTTGTATTGAACTTCGCATTGTGTCACGGTCATGTTAAATAAAAATTATTATATCTTAACAAAATTGTCACAACAGCACGTCAAAAGTACGTAAAATGATGTGTGATATTTTTTGTATTGATTTATGGTCAAAGTGTGCTTTTCTCTTATATTTATTCAACCTGGTTTAATATGTTCTTCCAAATTGTATGTAGTTCTATGTCATGTAATTTTAATCAAGTCAATTTAATTTATTTATTAAATCAAATATATTTTATTTTTCTCTATTTATTTAATTCTAGTTTTTATAATATTTCTATAATTAAAATATCCGGTTTGTCTGTTTAAACATGCTGTTCGCACATATGTTTAGATTTGCAACCTACCATGTTATTTTGTGTAATGCTGTCACTGTTTTGTGTGGCAAATTAAAAAAACAGCGTTGAATATTGATATAGAAAGAACGCGCTTGTACATATTACTCGCGGTGCTAATATGTTGCAACCAGGTCGTCATAATGAACATAAAAATTACTCATAAAGATATTCAGAATAGCAAATTCTTAGCAATAACAGAAAACGATATCATTTATAGCTTTAGATTTTATTTATATTGTGGGTTATGAAAAGATCAACCTGCAGAGTTGTTCATTCATGTTTTGAGTAATATTTATTACTCAGTAAAAACAATAAGGCTGTGAATTACTTATTTGAAACGATTACATGTCACGGTTTACACTCATCCAAGGGTACACGAAAGGCCTCGACTAAGTCATTAGTATGGCATTTTTGATAACTATTGCCTCTGTTGTCTCCATAATAAAGTATGTTGAAATGTAGATCATGCCATTGTTCTTTGCAATTGTTTACACAAAAGCTTTGTTATGTAATGCTGAATAAAAATTCCAGCTCTTAAGTTTTTAGGCACTTTAAGAAAGTCTGTGTTATAGCGTGCAAATAAATTGCTTGCTGCTCTTTAAGTGTGGAACTTATATGCCGTAAAATATTAAGTGCAGCAGTAGGCATAATATGTTTAAGTTAGCGGTTGGAATACCTATTTAGAACCATGTACTTCATTTTTGGTGTGTTTCAAGTGCTCTACTGCTATGTTTATAGTTTTTTTTATTATGTCAATCGGCTGACTTGTTCATGCGTAGCTGGTATTTTATTGTGGTAAAAAAGAAACAGATTTGTATGATGTGTGAATAAATCAGTAATCGCAAAATTTATACTTGTTGCTACCAATGTGCACTAATGGGTATAAAATTCTAAAAGCGAAGAGATATAATACAATTTTATCATAGTAATCCATGTATTTGATTGCTAAAGAATTTGCAATACTTTTTTCAATCACATATGTAATAACCATGTAAGTTGTTATAGTCCACTTATCACATGCATTGTGAGTTATGATCTAATAACGTTGACAAATTGTACGAAAGGCGAATTAATGTGGTGCGTATAAGGCGAGACGAGAATACATGTCCAAAAGTTTCGTGCATATGTCGCAGCCAATATAATTCAAGTGTTCCATTTAACGGCGGAGTTCAGTAAAAAAGGCTAGGCTATTAATTGAAATGTTAAGATAGTTGGCTTTGCAGTAGATATATCGCAAGCAGCACGCCACACCGGAGCCTGCTGTACCTTAACTTGCGAGCAATACGCGCTACCACCGGCTTACACATATTATTAACATGCAGTTTGGGAGAATAAAAATTATTATTGTGTATATATTTCTTTTTAATATCAAGAATGACAACCAAAAATGTGACAGTGTTTCGTCACTAAGAACTAATAAGTTTGGTTTAAGGAGTAGGTATATATCGGCCGCATTTAGATTCAAGTCACCAACGGCGCCCGTGGTAGCTGGTCTATGTGCCGCCTCCACGTCTCGCCGGAATCCATCAATACTGCGTTGTGTAGCCAGTCGAGCTGACCTGATATTCTCCCAAACTCCTCCTACTTATGGGGACCGTTATAATTGAATGCCTGAACTCTCATAGACTCATAGAGTTTCTTGTTGTCCACGATTACGTTTGTTGATCATGGCTTGAAATCTTGTCCTTACCTCTCTTCCAAACAACAGCTGGAAGGGTGACTTATCTTGTATATTAGGTGTACGACGAAGGCAGTGCTTAGTTTGAATTAATTTGTCAACAAATCAGCTCTGTATTTGGTTCTATTGAATTCAAGGTTGTGATATCTGCTAGTTCGATTTTTAATTCTTTCATCCAATTTCTTCAAAAAATGGCGTCAACATCTTTTTTATAATGTTGAGTTTTCCAAAAATTACTGCGATTTGTAAGTGCATTTGAGAAATAACATTCCTGCTGGTTTAATCAATTCCCCCGTATATGTTTTAATTTTCATGTCAGTTTTGAAGATTTTCTTATTACCTAATATTTAATTTCATACTCATTTAGAGACATTGATGATAATGTTGCGCCTGTTTCAAATTCCATTCTTAACTTTTTAGATTAAATATTTATCCGAATGTTCATTATGTAGCATGTTAATGTCACAAATGTCTTCTTCCGTACTAGAGTCATTAGAGTGATCATCGATTTGGTGAGTAATGGTTTTTTTTAAGCAAACTCTTCCTAGGTGTGACACCTTTTTCTGGCATTTGAAACATACGTCATTTATGACACCACAGTTATTAGCCTCATGATCTTCTTTACCACACCTGAAACAACTTACTTTTAAATCTGTTACTGTCATGGGTTTATTATCGAATTTTCTGTAAGTTCGTGTGGGTTGTAAAGTTGATGCTTCGTGGATGGTGAAGTTACCGTTATTCCGTGTATTAATTGCAACACTTTCGATTTTACTCATTTCCATAGTGCATGTCATTTGTACAAACTTGGAGATTTCGAATGTTTGTCTGTTTTGTATAAGCTTCATTCTTATTTCATTATCTTTTAGTCCTCTTATAAGTTGCAGGATTAGGAATTTTTCAGCTATGGTTTTGAAACAATTTACGCATTGGAACTCGCAATTAGTGGTAAGTTTGTTTAGTTCGGCTCCATAAACTGGAATTGTTTCATCTACCCTTTGAAGCCTTAAAATGAATTTATGTTGTAGAGACCGTGTACTCGGCTTTGGATCTATATATTCATTTAGCAGTTCTGTAAGCGTTTTATAATTCATCATAGTTGGGTTCATCTAGAGAACATAAATCGCAGAATTTTTCATGTAATTCTGGTGAAAGTGTAGATAAAAGAGTGTAAATTTTAATTTTGGCATTGTTGATTCTATTCATAATGAAAAAGTTTACTCTTTTTCTGAAATGTTTCTTTGTCTTTAAATAGTTGGAAATTGAGTTTCGGGAATCTGTCATTATTGTTCTCGCTATTTGTTTGTGCAGGAAGAGAAGATACCGTCCTAAGTAGATAATCGGTTGAATTACATAATGTCATATATTTAGTTCTAATCATTAAGTTTTTTTTTTCAAAATCAAATCTATATTGTATTTCTTGTTACGGAAAATAATTGACGCTATTTTTGAAATAGTGGAGCAAGATCGGCATATCAGCAGTTACGACATAGCTGAAGAACTGGAATTGACCACAAAACAGTTTTTGAGCCATTTGAAAAAAGCTAGGTACACAAAAAAGCTCGATATTTGGAGGCCACACGAGCTCACTGAAGGAAACCTAATGAACCGTGTACTCACATGCAATTCTTTATTGAGACGTAATAAAATCGAACCGGTTTTGAAGAGATTGATAACTGGTGATGAAAAGTGGATCACGTATGACAAGAAAGTGCGAAAAAGGTCGTGGTCAAAGGTCGGTCAGGCTTCACAGACTGTGGCAAAACCTGGGTTACCTCGCAATAAGGTGATGCTGTGTCTATGGTGGGATTGGAATGGCATTATTCATTACGAGCTTTTACTCCGGGCAGAACCATCGATTCTGATCTCTACTGCTAACAACTGATGAGATTAAAGCAAGAAATTGAGAGAAAGCGGCCGGAATTGATTAATAGAAAGGGTGTGATCTTTCATCACGATAAAGCTAGACCACATACATCTTTAGCCACTCAGCAAAAATTAAGAGAGTTTGGTTGGGAGGTGTTAATGCATCCGCCATATAGCCCTGACCATGAGATTTCCACCTGTTTCGGTCTCTTCAGAATCCTTTAGGCAGTGTCAGTTTAACATCAAGAGAGGACTGCCAAAACTACTTGTTGCGTTTTTTTGACCAGAAGTCCCAGAATATCTACAGCAATGGGATCATGTCTCTACCTACAAGATGGTAGAAAATCTACGAACAAAATGGCACATATATACTGTAATAAAATGTAAATGAACTTTGAAAAAAATGTCTTAAATTTTCATATAAAATGCGAAGAAACCTTTTCCCCGACCTATAATATCAATTTTGATTTTAAAAATTATTCGATAGCAGGCAAGCGTATATAAACACCGGATTTCTTACAATCATATCTCAAAATAGGTATTTTTATTTGACTTGAATTATATCACTTATTTTAAGCATAACATTTAAACGAAGTTATTTTTTTTAGTAACGGATTAACGATTAACGACGTTAACTATTTGATTAACGGTGCCCAGCTATTCCAATGGAAACGATCTGACTTGTGGGTTTTGGCAATTCATGTAGAAATCTAGTCGGACATACTACAGTTGAACCGAATTGAACTTGGTTGAAGGCGTTAAATTTTACACAATGAATCGCGAATCACTCCATTGGTTGAATAATCATCGCTTTGTGCCTAAAAACTATTATTTTGTCTACACGACAAAAAGTCGACAAGCAGATTTAACGCACGGGCGTGGTGTATGCCTGTCTCTTTTTTTTACTATTTTGTCCTGCTCGAAGGATCAAGTTTGCACAGATTTTGTAATATTCGATGTTACTAGTTAACGTATAAAACCTATATATATATATATATATATATATATACAGCATTGATAATTTTTGTCTTTTCAAAATCTATTTATTGTGTCCTATGAAAGCAGAAAGAATCCTAGGAAATATTTTAGAATCGCCAATTCCACAATGTGTACCGACATCTTATGGCGGACAATCACTGGTTATTTTTCATCTTAGTATTAAAATACAGTACACTCACAACTATGGTGAAATATGACGACAAAATTAGTGGTCACGTAGTGATCTTCAAAATGTTATCTATTATTATTATGCTAATAACTTAACCAAAATATGAATCTCAAAATACGAGTACACATGTTTTAACTTTTCGGATATAAGAAAAAATATCAGAATCACCTTTCAAGAAATGATCTTACCAGAATGTGACCAAATATAATTCATTTAAGAGTAGAATACCGGTAAGTTCGGTCAAATGGCAGTGGCATTTTATTTTGCATCTTATATATATTTAAAGAATTCCTGTCAGTGTTTGATCGCGATGAAATCCGAAACAACCGAAACAACTGATTTTGAATTTTGTCATTTTGCTGGATTTGTTCCTGGACATAGGAAAGATTTAATTTAAATTTATAACACGTGTGGCTATTTATGTATATATGTGTGTGTGTATGCATGTCTGCCTGTCAAAGTGTTTGAGCGTGATGAATTCCAGAACTACCCAACCGATTATGGTTATTTCTGATTTTGCTATATCTTAAGTCGCACTTAAGAAATAGTAGCAACGCCTCCCCGGGTCAGCTAGTGTATAATAAAAATTTGGATACTTGGATTAATTTTGCTCATCCCATTTTAACTATGTAGTTTAACCCAATTGCGGTGCAAATCCATCCAATTTGTTACTCGATTGCAAACCTATTCGAGGTTTTTTAACATTAAGGAAGCTTTTAGTACTTCGTAAGTTCAGTTTCCTTAAATTTGAGGAATGTTTCACTTAAAAGTTTGAGAGTACCTTAATCATGAGCATGGTCATGTCAGTCTATGAAAACGGAGAATCCATATTTTACTCTTACGAAACCATGTTGTATACAGGTACTTAGTAATATATATAGCAAACAAAGGGTACTTTTGTGCGCGACACAAAAGTCGACCAATAGAATTACTGCATTTTCTAAACGCTGCGCCACTGTGGGTGGAAAACTAATATTTTATCATTCTTATTTATTTTCTCATATTCCTATGTACATATTAAGCTCCCTTTTATTATG
The DNA here is from genome assembly GCA_927399485.1 of Calamotropha paludella. NCBI lineage: Eukaryota > Metazoa > Arthropoda > Insecta > Lepidoptera > Crambidae > Calamotropha > Calamotropha paludella. Next base: position 20,549,578 of record OV656803.1, on the reverse strand, counting down.
CTAAGCAGTGTATGTAAAATTAACATCACATAAAGCTATACGAAACTGTCAAAATTTTCCATTCGCTTTCGGCATACTCTTAAAATACCAATTGAGAAAATTTGTCAGTTCGTGGTAAGTTAGAGCTGTGGTCGGTGGTACATACCTGTATTAGGTTTTCGCTTCTATATCAACGAGCCTAATAATATCGAAACGAATCGATATGTAATGCTTAACAGTGGTGTATCGATATTATTAGTCCTACAGTAATAATTAACTAGAATAACAAAAAACTTGTTACTCGTGAATTATAGCTTTTATTTGGTTATTTTTCTATTATTATTGTATTTACGCGAAGCATGTAAATTTTAATGTGATTAAGGTAAATGTACGTAATTCCGGAGTACTAAGGCATTCTTGCCTTTCCTAGCAATTTCCAGTAAAGCAGGAAAAATCAGCGAATTGAAGTTAGTTTAGTCGTAAAAAGAGGTTTTCAGAGAAGAGATTGTTATGTAACACTACTGTATTTAAACTATTTTATAAAAGTAATCGTAATTTTTCTGGACCTAGTAAATGTCCGTTATTACGGTATAAAATTTGACTCTCCGGGTAATTCCGTAAATGGGTGCTGGTAATTCCGGCATATGCAGAAAAATGCCGTTTTTCTGCAGGATTACATGAAATATGAGACATAAATTTAATGTGATGTGTTCTAAATAAAACAACTTTATTTTATAAGTGTAGGAAAACTAGATGTAGTTATAATGTTTTTTTCTTTACAAAATTCGCAAACTGGAAGCGACAGATGAGAGACGTGTCCATCCAGGAACAAAGCTACAGGTCTTGTAATATTTTCTTTCGTCAAAAATGGCTCAAATTGATTAGCCACGTACTCATAAAATGCCTCTGATGTCATCCATCCCGAGTCAGTACGTCCGATGGCCCAATCCTTAGGATATTTCAACAATATATTTTGTGGTATCCTTTTATATGGAAATAATGCTAATACCGGCATTAGTTTCCCGTCAGCTGACGCGCCGAGACAGAGCGTTAGATTTTCTTTATCATCATTACCAGATCGGCAGTGAACATTTTTCACTCCCTTTCTGGCAAGGACTGGTTGACCTTTCGGACACAAAAAAAAGGCAGACTCATCGCAGTTGAACACGCGTGCGGGGTCTTCCAACACAGCCATGAGATTGTTGTCTTCGAAATATTTTCGGACTCGTTGAAACCAGCCCCTTATTTTTTCTTCAGTAGCGTTTACACGGGCAGTAGTCAATGCTTGATATACTCTTTTCTTATCATAGGGTTTCTTTTCAGAAAGGCCTCGTACCAATGTCTGCCAGGGACTCCGTCCTTGAATGGATTTTGTCGCTTCAATCCTATCAGTAATTTAGCTACCGAGTGTAGCAGTTGATCTTTCGTTACTGGAAATCCAATTTCGGCCATATGCAGTACCCATTTTACCAACAAACCTTCTTCTGTCGATGACAGGACTGTTGGAGCTCCTGCTGACTCTTGTTTTTTGTATTTTTTATTAATTTTGTCATGCAAGGTCTGGTTGGGTATGTTATATACCTTAGATGCACGATATATGGTCATGGATCCATTTTTAATATCCTCTAAAGCTTTGGCGAGGTCCTCGTTGGAGTACTTTTTGTTTGACATTTCGACCTGTTAAAAAAATTAAAATGCAGTAGCTCACTCAGGTACTTCTATATCTACCGTAATGAGAGACACAGCCAAAAACAGTGAAGGTAATTGCGGTAGTCAGATTAACATAAATTTCTAACGAGTAACTATTCTTAACAACATAAAATGACTTGAATTGTATAGGAATGCAATCATACTAGTAATAGGTACCAAAAAATATACTGGAAGATACAATTAAATTAAACAAATTAATGATTTTGTACCGATGTTATTTGTGACGAATCTGTTTAAAGTAAAAAAATGTTTTCTCTTTACACACGTATTTCATAACATAGAGAAATAAAATCGTAATACGTAATTTGATTCCAAGAACCTATGTTATATATTAGACCTGTAACAGCTTTTTTTGTTTACTTATCTCATCTCGTTCCTGACAAATTACAAAAAACAAAATCACCTTCCTTTCCTCTATTCCGTAATTGTTACGTAATAATGGACACGGTTGGTTTTTGGTGTAGGTAATTCCGGCAATCAGAAAATTTCAATTAACTCGCTAAAAACTAAATGAAGTAACTTGAAACGGTAATCAATCAGTTTGTTTTAAAACCCTTAAAAATAATTACATTACTTAGTTATGAAAATACTTACATATCACTCGCAATATCCTTATGAAAATCCGCGCGGTAGCTTACGCGTACGCAACACACAAACTACCTTTATGGCGGTTTGGCGCAGACTGACCGAGGGAGACGTGACAACTGAGCCGACGATGGTTATAGTTCTTTTTAACGTGTGTAAATGACGCTCTATTGTACATACTTAATAGATAATTTGAGAACTATTTGATACAATTAGAAGTTTTCTTATTTTTAGGCCTAAACCGAAAACTTACGGAATTTCGTACACTTACGTAATATGGTACATCTACCTTACTCTGAGAGTTATAAATGTTCATATAATCAGACATGTATTCGAGGATATCTATAAGCGATCCCTATTTGTAAAATTGTATTGAATAAATGAAGTAAAAACAAAAATTTCTTTATAAAATCACCTTTTATTAGATTCATATTAAATCCACACAAATAAATAGACATATAATAAGTCGGATCTTGAACACTACTAAAAAAATATTTAAAGGTATCTAATAATTGTGGTTGCTACGAAGCTCGCTCATCGGGCCGCTACACAAGTCTACTGTAACCGCTAGTCTAACATTAGGAGATACCTTCTCGCGGCCGGCGTGCGGAGACGAGCCCATTCATCACCCCATACACCCTCTAGCAGTTACTTTGACATACTTACTATAAAACTGATTCTCATGATCAACACAGAGTCAAGAAACAAAAAACGAATTTACAGACGACGAGTGAATTTTTTAATATAAAATTTCTCTCACAAAACTTTCCCACGTGAGTAGATTTAAAAATAAATTTACAATACTATAATTTTTGCCCAACCAATCAGTTATCATGTCAAATCACCACACCTGTTTGAATATATATTATTTATCGAATATATCAAAATCAAAATTTATAAATTGATCCGATCAGTAGCTTACATACTTGATGAAATTTACGAGTTTCTATTAGGGTTGATATTTTTATTAGGTTCCTATGCATATTAGTTTATTCAAAATTTATATTTTTAGAGCGTCTTTCAGCAAGTGAACTTAAATATGATTACCACTTAACTAATTAATTTAAATACTTATACTTAATAAAATTTAATGGTTTTTGTTTGTTACCTATAATATTCATCCAATTAGGTTGAAACTTGTTGCTATGTGCAAATCTAAGGGGAACGTTTCTAGGACTGCAGCAGCCACTTTTAAAATCTCTAAAGAATTTGGTTACTTCTTTCAGTCGCGTAAAATGTTTTTAGTGTGCAAAAACGTTAGTAGTGCCTCGAGTGCAGGTCTAAGAAGCAGTCTCCTCAAATTCGAATTTAAACACGGCTACGTGCGCGCGCTTGTGTTCATTCAGTGCCCAAGTTCATGGATGTTTTAATAAGATATAGTTTATTGATCAAAATCTATTTTATAGCTTTCAAAGTAGGATATATTGCAACTGATGCATTAACACCAACGCTTCACCAAGTTCTTCATTAATATTTCGTAGGCTTCAAGAGGTGCCTAAGTTGCCCCATGGATTGTTTATTGATGGCGTCTTTCGAGTTACATCTACTTGAAGTAGCGCATTTATCTAGGCAAAATAATATTCAGACGGGGACATATATGGATATGGTGTTTGGTCGGTGACATGTGTTGATCGTACACAAAAATCGCTTTCTGTGACGGTCCCTTATCAATAAGATGTGAAATCTTCCACAAGTTCTATATTTTTCGAAAGATTCGAGATACCTGGTATATACTGAATATACCGAAATCGCTTCATGAACCTGGATTTTTTCACCTCACACGCTCGAAAGAGTTTGGTTTGTCTTTTAATTTCTGCGTGGAAAATGACGTTTTATCCACTAGCGTGGAGTAGTTTAAAGGTGCGAGCAGTGACAATAGACCAATTAGTTCGTTATCTGCGGTCATAACAGGGTCAATGCTACGCACTGATCTGTCGAAAGTGTTTTAAAATTAGAACCTTTCTTTTCAAAGAAAAACTCACATGGTACGTTCCGAATTGTCATTATAGTCTTTAAGTTAAACTTTATTCTTATTTAAATTAATACTATAATACTGCGTTTTAGTTTTATTAAAATATTTTAGTTCCTTAAATCATAAAAACAGCAAGTATAATAATACTTTGTATGTACCATTTGTTAAGTATAACAATTTTAAATGTATGGTATAATTTATATTAATTTTATAATGTATTTTAATTTTATAACGTATGATAAGATTTCGGACCGCACCCGAATAATAATTGTCAAAGTTATCTCTGGTATTCTTAGTCAACATTTAATTTGAATAGAAATCTATTTAAAAGTATTTTCGGGTGCGTTTTGAAATTTTGTAAAATCAGAAAAAAATAAATATCAGAAATGTCCAGCAGCGACGAAGATACCTACCTGCTTTTCTTGCTCCTAAAATTTTTTCTCGCTGTGTATTTTCAAACAATATTGTCGCAAATTTTATCGTTTTTTATTTTATCGCAATTCTTGTGATAAATTATTAAAGACATCATTTGACCTTGAATAACTTACGACGCAGATACGAGATTTTGAGGCAACTTTAAGTACCTACGCCAATAAAGGTAAATAAGAAAATTGAGCTCGTTGTCTCTCATTCCGAGGTTGACTTCCTTTTTATGCTGCTAAAGTGATTGGACTATAAATAAAATTATCCATTGAGACAGTGGTGTAGCAATTTGGCGTGATTATGATCATGAAACTTTATTTTTACCTGTTTCCAAGCTTTATAGTAAGAATGTAGAGGTAACTTAAACCTGGTCTAGAATGAATGTTTTCAATTGTTGGTCAGTTTAGATTGGGCATAAGGAGTGTAATTTGCCGATAGTAGTTCACTGGCGGAGTTCTATGCCGTTGCAAGTAGATAATCAAAGGTGACGCCGCCCTCGACACTTACCATCACATCGTACTGATACAGACCAGAATAACAGATAAGCGTATGCAAATCATGAAACTTATGATACCAGCGAGACTTATCTAAAACTGTACAAAGATAACGATAACTCAACCAATCATAAGGCAATACTGACAATAAATAATTTATCACAAATTATAAGTAAATATTTCAGCCTCGAGCTCGTTACACATTGCAGGCCATGATTGAACACTTAGAAATAGCAATAAACATGGTTTCTTAGAAAAGGTGATATATATATTTAAAAAAATACTAAGCAAAATTTGCCTTCCAACAACTAAGGGTAGCGCGCACTTCGATTCGTTAATAAATTGCGTACAAGGAAAATCTCGGTCCGGGGTTTACGATTAGTTCATACTGTCGTTGCAACATCGATAGAAACTTGGACTGGAATAAAAGTAATAAATTGTTTTTGAAGGAAATATTTTGGAAGCAATAGATTGACTATTGGAACGCCTGTTAAGTCTTTGAGGTTTGAGTATTGTATGAAACATAAATACCTACTCCTTCTGATGATAAGCTAGTGCGTGCTACCCGATCCTTCGGAACAACTTTAACTTGGTCTCACTGGTTCGGCCTGCCTGCTTTGCGGAACGCATCCGGCGTCCATCTTGCAACGCAACGGCAAGCATTTGCACTATCTCGCTGCAAACTTTATTAACATCAATTGGAATAACTTAGCAAAAAAAAAGGAATTTTGACGAAAAATTATGCTTCCTAGAAGACTATTTTGTATTTAGAAATCCACTCTGCTTCCACTTGTGTACCTTGATGACACTATTTCATAACTTCAGAACGTTTTTATTACATAAGCTCATAATTTCGAACTGACGTCGCTTAACTGATTCGTTGCTGATGGCACGCCTGTCGCGCCATCACTTTTTTTTTTGCGTGTGGAGTTAGCCACTGAAACCGTGTCATTTTTAAATCGATGATAACTCCTTCAAATCAAGTTTTATGGAAATCAACCCAGAATAAAACTATCTTCATTTTTCACGTAAATCAAGCTCGTAGCCTTCGTTTCTGTTATTGTATGTAGCCACGAATCGGTTAATTTGTGGTCTACGTCCATACGGTGAATGGTCAATATCTCCAGTACCATAAGTGACCTTTTAAGACACCCTTGAATATGAAAGGTGAGAATTATTCTACTTTGCTGGGCACCACCGCATAATTTTATTTCATAAAATTAACCTTATTTAACTAGAACTAAGGTCAATAAAATATAAGTATATCGTCAAAGGATAGTATTAAACTACGATTATAATAATTTAACGATAAGAATGTCTTTGACATTAATACATATTCGTGAGTAAACTAAATGGCATACGTGGCGTCCATACTGTTTACATGTAAGACTCAGTGGCGGATTTACCAGCAGGCTGAGTAGGCTTGAGCCTAGGGCGGCAGATTTTTGGGGCGGCAAATTTGGTTACCGATTTTTTTTTTTGCTACCAGAAATCAAAAAGATTTCTGAATGACGGTTTTCTGTATTCTGTTTTCTGATGTTTTACAGATAGAAGTCTGCAACAAATTTTGCCGACGACTTTCCCTTCTCACTTATCATTTGTCATTGTACGTTCCGTGAATCCGTTTAGCAATCTTCCATATTCTAGAGTAAAACAGCTAGTTCGCCGCCCCCAACGAGTAATCAGTTGGGGGCGGCGAATCGGTAATCGGTCTTTGCGCCCAATGCGCCCTCTCCCCGCACTTTGAATGAGTGTAAAGAGCGAGATTATAGAAAATGTATTTTTCTTTCCTACCGTCAACCCATACAGCCAGTCCTAATATTTTTTGGAGGCTGCGAACTGCATGGTTTGTAAATAATTTAGTGATTTTAATTTGAATTTAGTGCATAATTTTACCGATTTTAATCTTATGTATCGAGTATTATGTGTTGAACACGCACTAGCTTTAGAAAATTTTATTTGAATTCTAGGAAAGCCTTGAGCAGCGATAGCGAGATAGTCTGAAGTCAAAAAAATATTTTTCCCCGAATGCGGTATTTTTTTTAAATGCTAAAATGTTATCAATGTCAATCAATAATTCTCCATTCCCATAACCGCGTGGGTTACCCCGGTTACCCAAACTTATCGAGGCGAAAAACGGAAACAACATCAAAACAAAAGAAAATAAGGCACGAAACTACAAAACCACGAGTTTTGCGCTTGCAAAAAATACTCGGTCGTGATTCGAGACGCTCTCTGCTCTATGTTGTGTGGAGTTAGTAAATGCGAACCCGAATTCATGAAATATATTGTCATCATCATTGTAATCAAATTCCTCGTTTTAAAATTTCGAGTAGTATGAGTAGGAGTGTCGTGATTTTTACCGGCATCTCCAAAATACAGCTGCAACAAAGGCAAACTGTGTCTCTAGCGTGCTGCTGTAATTGCATAACGAATTGATATTTTTACGCGGGTGTGTGCTGTTTTTTTTCGACGTGTTTCGCGGATTGTATGAATTTTTTCACAACACCGGTAACTAAAAACTTTTAATAATCCCAATAAATAACAATAAATTATCTGTAACGAATCAATTCATTCAAAAAGCCCTTCAAAAATATTTTTCATTTCGAAGTTTGGAACAAAACACTTTAAACTTTTGAACATTTTCATACTAACTCTAAGATATTCTAAAAGATTGCTCATGGTTATCATATCATTTTGTTTTTTTTTTTTTACTGAAGCAAACATGAAACAATAGAAATAATAATTCACAACAAACAATTCATCGGAAACTATGCAAAAAAGTTTCGTTTTTTCGTGATTACAAAAATTCGGTTCTTACGGTAACTATTTATTGCGTGAATTCGGAACGAAGGATGCCGTTGCTTGCGTATGAGAAATAAACTTCTTAATTTCATTCTTTCCATTTCAGTTCCTGAATAAAAAATTGTAAAATGAGTGATGGTAGAAAGCGACTTAGCGGAGCGGAATACAAAAAGAAGGCCAAAATAAAAAAAGAAGAACAAGAGCAAATCTTACGAAAAACCACAAAAATTGACAGTTTTTTCAAAAATGTAAATTGTATCGAAAAGTCCGGAACCTCAACAGTGCAATCTGGAAAGGATGAAACGGACTTCACATCGGCTGCCCATCTGTCATCTGTTGAACTATCGACTAAAGAAAAAGTTGATGATTGGGTTCGTGACGACGAGTGCTCCAAAATCAATGATTGTGTTCTTGACGACGAGTGCTCCAAAATTAATTATTGTGTTCTTGACGGCGAGTGCTCCAAAATTGAAGATGCCTCTCAGACCGAGTCGTTAAATGATGATCGAATGCAAACAACTGAAGATCAGAACAAGGATCCAGCTTTATACACAAAAATATACCTAAAAATTATTTTACGTGCAATTCCAACGAAGTTGTTGAATTGTAAAAATAATCTAGGACATGACAATTTGACAATTGTGGAGGCAAGGGCGGCAAAAGCTTCACAGCCTATACCTTGAAAATTTGTAAATCCGCCACTGGTAAGACTACACTAATAGACCAGTTAAAATATGTTATCGTCGGTGGCTACTTTTATACTTGCGGCGCATATATCTCTAAATAGGGATTTCTTTAAAGTTAATTGTGAATATTGTAAATCCCACTTTATAAATCATTCTTTATTTCTAAATTCCTCTCTTTGTATTACGCGTGTCGTATTGGATATATATAACAGTTTTAAAATTTTGGTAAAAATACCTTCTTAATGTATGGAAGACAACAATATAACAATGGGAACGTAATTTTAGTAGTTTTAAAAACGGCAAGATACTATATTTTTCTCAAAAAAGCTCATCGTCACAGCCATATACATACCTATATATGTATAATAATTATTATTTATATTTTAGAGCATTATTAAATAAAAAGATGTATAACTTTAATATAATAACAATAATTATTGATAACTTCCAAATATTGTAATTATTTTAACTAAATCTGTTTATACAGTTACATATATGTAAATGAAAGAAGCGGGATGAGAGGAAAAATCTACAGCGTTAATGAGCCATCGCCTATGAGTGTACTTGTTTCGGTATAAGGATCGTTTCTCTAATTTCATATCAAACCAATTAACGGCATGTCTAGCCTGCAGCGAGATTTAGCAAATGTCCTGTTGAAGTCTTATACTCGTGATATACTCCCGCCCGCCACCGCACCGTGGCGGCTCCCCGATATGTACACTTACTCGTCATTGGTTCCAAGTTTACTATCATTCGAACCGCGTACGCGCACGTGACTGCAATGCGCCACCGCGGCTCACGTATACCCTCATTCAGAATGAGCAAATCCCCATATATTACTAATAATACATATAGTTACCTGCTTGAATAATTTTAGTGTGATTAAAATTCAGGATCACAAGATTTTTATGTACAGTCACAAGCAATAAGATGTATAACACTATGGTGTCTACTGTAATCTGACATGATTTATTTATTTATTTCTATATTGATGTCTCTTGGCTTTCGACCGGGTAAGTCTGACGTGTTTTAATGTTTAATGCATCGTACTGATCGTGATTATACATTTACACAACCATTCTTATATGTAATATATACGAGATTTAGTGCAATCAAAAGGAAAAATAATATTATGATAATTTAGATGACAATTTATTAACGACGGCCACCCGTCGTATAAAAATGTATCAATTTGTTTAATTATATTAATTTTATAGTACACAAATAACTTTTATTCATATGATAAGTAATGGCTATCTAGTTTTTTATAAGATAATAAAATACGCATGTAAAAAAACGACCACGCCTCCGGCCTTCAGTTAGGATTCGAACCCACGACCTTACGCTATCCGGGCGAGTGCTCTGACTGCTGAGCTACTGAGACGTTTTTACATGCCTATTTTATATCTTATAGCAATATGACATTGTGAATGCAAAAAATAAAACGTATTGCTTTCTCACAGAAGAGTTACACGGGGAATTGCACCGTTTGAATGAGGCCCGACTTCAAAACGTCTTCAACTTAATAATATAATCAATTATAATTCGTTAAAACTTTTGCGACTACATAAACAGGGTAACACTAATAATGCTGGGTGTTGCTACTAGGTTTAAGCGAGTCGGTGCGCGCGCGATTGCGCGTACTTACTTACTAATTTCTTAAGCCTTTGCATTTCCATTTAAACATTACACAAAACACTAGTTTACTTATAGATTGAACAACGTACCTAGATATTTCTGTTCGTGGTCGGCTATGAAAAATGGCAGTAAGTAGCTAACCTTACGCCTTCGATGTGTAAAAGTATATTCCGAAGTATTTAATAATGTGTTTTATGTAATGATAAATGGTCAACTATACTCGGCTCCATACCTGCACGGAACTTTGGTTTTACCTCCCACGAGGGTTTCAAACTATTTAGAATGACTGTTTTTGAATTGATAAATACCTATATATGGTTATATTATTTTATAATATATAGTTTGAACGAACAGCATTATCTGCTCTATAATAGCCGAACGTTCTAAAAGTTTATTTTATTTACATCCTGAATTTCTATTAAACATAAACAGCTTTTTCTATCTTTTTAAAATATATAATATGTCTATTTTATTTTAACAATTTATATGAGTAAGGATTTTCCAAGTCAGGATGTTGAATTTTGGTTAATGGTTACCAATTCACCGGTAATCTATAATTCAATGAAAGTCACATACCTACATAGTTATGTAGGTATGTACTTTTTTATTTTACTTTATTACAGATTAGGGCATAAGTTATTAAAAATATATTTTATGATCATTCCAAACCAACCATGAAATCATTTTAAGTAATAAATAATATGGTAAAGTAATAAAACGTGTATGAAATAATAACTAACTTTATATTTACATTTATGAAAATAGTAAACACAAAAGGAAATAGATATATTTATCATTAAAATTATTAACATACAACACCACCGTGGGTATATATTGAGTGTGATTATATGGTTATTATTGATTGCTGCATTTTTGGTTTTAAAGAGTGTATTCTTTTGATATAATAATAGTGTTACGACAGTGTGCTGCGACGTATCGCGCACTATATATGTTTATAAAAACTAACGAAAAACTACATGTCGAGGCATGAAACTCCAGCGCTGTCCGTTATTGCGCAAAAGTAAAAAATAAGATGTCTTGGGGCTGAAGGGCGGGCTCTCCAGTCGTAGTCCGTCCCCCGCACTGATACGACGCCCCGCGCACTTCCAGTGTACAGTCACATTTTTAATTACTTTGATGTAAATTTTTGTTGTTGTTTTTTTAGTTTGTTTTGGTGATTTGTTTGTTGTGTTTGTTAGTTAATTTACCGTTTTATTAAGATTGCGCAGGTTTTAAAAAGTGTAAATTATATAATTGATTTTTATATTACATACCAACCTACCTATTGATGAGAACATAAAAAATTGATTTGACAACAGAACTCTGGCACGCTTAAAAATTAACTAACTAACCTAATATTAATTAAAGTAATATTTGCGTTGCTTGACAGTACAGTACCCAAATAGCAGCTAACCTCCACATTTTGTTTACAGCTAGACTTACTATTTAAAATTATATTAAAATAACGTAATAAACATTATTTTGCTATTATTAATTAAGTATCTAAATAAACTAATCTAAATAAATTGTGTAATTGTATTGCGTGCGCGAAAATACCCATGCGCAGCTATCCCCTCCACGTCCTCCTCATCCTTTCGTTCAGCGCTAGAGTTACATGCTGCGACCTGTAGCTGCGGTGACTGGATTGTTCTACGGAAACGTGTGTTGGTATAATAAGTAGCTGTTATATAAGTAGACGGAACAAATAGCGAGCGTGTGCGGTGCCGCGCTGACGAGTGAGGGAGACCGCTCGCGAATATTGTACGAGATATGTGTCGTCTCAACGATGATTTTAGAAAGTGGTTTTATTAAAAGCAAAGGAGATTGGATGCAATCTTCAGAGCGATTTAAGGAGTGATTTAAGAAGCCACCTTAGCGACCAATTGAACTACTGTGTCCATGGTTTACGCACGCGATTGGGATATTTTGTGTCGGAATTAAAGAGTTAATTTCAGACAATTTCGTCGAGTTTATTGGTCAACTGGTTTTAATTAGCGGACATGTTTGAGAACTTTGTTTGGCAGATTTTATACTGTGTGCAAGTTTTTAAATTTCAGTATAAATTGTTTATACCCACAGCTCGTAACAATAGCATAAAATAAAGAATTGCAATAATATCTTTTAAATTATATATTTTATAACTACTGTTACACAGTGTTACTGTCATAATACTTTACAGTTTAATTCAATATAAATTATATTGAGTTTAAATAAAATATAACAATTGTTACATTTTCATATAATTTGCATTGATTTCTTAAAAAAAATGGTAATTCGAGAAATAAATAAGGTCAGCAGGCTTCCCCACCAACTATAGCCTTAAAGCCACAATTGTCGTAAACGATTAGAAAATCACAATTAAAAAATATATAAAATACCGAAATGCCCTGTTTTAGTGCTGTTGTTTTTAGAGGGGCGTAAAGGATCTTAATTTTGCAAATCGTCTTGTGTGCGTCAGTAGGATAACTGTTCGTTAACAATCTCTACGAAAAATATAAAATATATTGATTGGAGAGTGCAACACGAAAAGACGTTAATTATTCAATGTTATTTAGCTGGCAATAAGGAGCTAACTTTAATTCAGCCGTCTGACTTCGTGATGTTCTCTCAACTACTGGCACTTCAAATTTTTCATTAATGTGGCATGCAAAAGTTTTAAACTATACTTCGTTATATATCGTTTACTATGTATACTTAACTTAACGTAACTTAACACGTGTAACTTAACTTGACACGTGTATATGTACTAAGTATACTTAGTACATATACACGTGTTATCATGGGTACATATTCGTTAAGAGCTTAGCAGACGACGGCTTCCGAGATAGGGTTCTCGGTGATGCGGATGACGGGCGAGTGGCGGCAGCGGCGGCGGCTGGCAGCGCCCGCCACTGCCCTCGCCCCAACCCCGGTGCCCGCGTCCGACAATCGCCGGTACAACACTATCTTGGTGGGCGACAGGGGAGCCACTGGAACATATCACACTGATCATTAATCAAGCACTGAACAGCACGCGCTCCCTTGGACTTCAGACGAAATCTTAACAATTTTTTTTACATAATACTTAGTCAATGCATCTTAGAACAGGAGTTATACATATTAAATAAATGTACCTAATACGTTGAATACTCTTGTACAAAAAGCGCAATAATATTTTTGATGTCCGGAACTCGTGTTTGTATAATGTTATACAGCATTTAATTGTTCACGGTGTTAAAATTGCGTATTTTATAAATCTGCCATATGGTATATAGCGTTTTGATTATGTAAATAAATTATTAACAGGTGTAAACTGAAAACAAATTCGTCGGTAACATTAAACAATAGAAAAGGATTTAATTACACTTTAAACGTTTTAATTTATATGAAAAACCAATTAAGCAACATTTAGGATATAACAAAAGAACAGGCGATCCAGCCATCGCTGATAACGATTTTTTAGGGAATTGAAGTTATTTTACTTTTTAGTTTTTTTTTGTGAAAGGCCATAAGTTACAAAACACACAGTACAGTACTTAAGCTTAAAAATAAATTAAAGTCGAAAAAAGAATACTGGATACTATCCTCCTCTATCGACAATATCATTACCGTGTAGGACCTATAGTAAGCGTCCATTACCTCCTTGGACACAATTGAGACGCGCAAACAATTAGATGCATGCAACCAAAGTAATGAAAAATATTGATAACAGCATTATACATCTACCATTTTATCAGTTCTGATATTTTTTATCACTTTGGATATTTCTAACTGTATAAACGCCTTTTCTACCTTTTCCTTGCTTGCTGGGTATACAGGATTATGATCCGTGTTATTTGGTATCACGGTACAGATTTTCACTTAAAAAGGACATGTGTTATCTATCATCATCAAACAAACACAAATACGTAATACACACGATTGAACGAAAGCATGCAAACACCATGCGAGTCAGCAGCTCAGTTCGAGTGTTCATCAGGATAAATAATAAAATATATCATTAGTAAAAATTATATATACAACACTCTCCCGTCGTTTGTCTGTTTATAGACTATAAATGCGACATATTTCATTAAATCCTTTGAATTGTTTTGGTAAGTTGAAAATTACTGTTTCAACCAAATTATAAAAAAAATATTGTCCTGCAGGTATATTAACTTAGATACATTTTTTGATCAGGACGCATGGTGCTCAGGTGGGGGGTCTGGTATGAGTTTTTTCAAACTACTCTCGCTATTAAAAACTATCTACGGATCCTTTTATTTGCATCGACTAAGTCATAAACTGTACAATGTGTAATTCTATGTGAGAGAAGAAATAAAGAAAATTATTATTATTATTACTATGGATAGTATTTCCGACAGTTTGGATAACTCATACTAGTTGCCTTAAGACTTGCACTAGTTAAACATTAGATAGAAATTAAACATCGAGGGACGGCTGGTCGTAGGGCAATAATCATTTTCCATTACTTTGGCAATCTCAATAAGAATACTTTCCTGGCGTGTCAAACATGGCATTGGTCAGCTTGCTTGCAATGATTGTTATGACAAGTATTTTTAAACCATGACATTATTTTTTTAACCAATTGGTTCAATATTTTTACTTATCGGCTTGCGTCAATAACAAAGTATTTTTCATGTGAAGATGCGGCTTCACAGTAATTTAATACTATGGATTGTTTGAGCATATGACCTAAGACCAGTCGTCGCAGAAAGAAAGAAAAACACACCAAATAAAAAATAAAACAAACTTACTGTGTCTACGCAAGCTTCGAAGTAACAAACCTATTGGGCCCCTGGCTTGGCGCGCGGAACCGAATCACTGCCACAAACAACACGCTTAACAACAACACACAGATTAGAAAAGGTTCGCTTCAGTAGTGAAATCAAGAAACTTACGAAAAGTAGTGATTTGAAGAAATGAGCAGATTATCTAACACACCTATAGTTAGTAGGTACCTGATAGGTAAATGCAAATACATAGATACTTGTAGCTACCTATAATGTCAAAGAGCACTGAGTTTATTTATTTTAGGGCTAATTCTGAAAGTATGGCAATTGAAATTATATTATTTTCAGATAGTTATTTTTTACATTTTAATCTTGATATAATAGTAAGATATCATTGTCCATTGTGACACGCGCAGGCCTGCGAGCGAAAATAATTTTGTATTGAATTCCAACATTTACCGTGATACAGTCATGATAGCTCAAAATTCGCTTCAAATCTTGTGATAAGCAGATGGGATGTATGTTTTATTTATAGAGGGTGCCACTTCCAATGGAATATTGCCCTTTATATTTGTAGTCAGTCTTTATGCCGACTATCCTGATCAAATATGTCTCGTTTCTTTTTTAGGCGACGATATATTTATGGAATCATTAGTTGCTCAACAAGTTGGTTCTGATGACTAAGTAAGCTGGCCTTATATTTGTCACCATAAAAAACAATTTCCTCCTTAACTGTTGGCGTATTGGATATTTCGTGAAGCTCAGCTGGAGAAAACTTGTCGGAGTATAACTGTTTTGCACTCCTTGTAAGATAAATTGATTCTCTATTGGTAGTGTTAACTGGCTAACCATTTCTTTATTTCGTACAGACTTCTCTGTAATGATCGTGAAGCTTCAATTGAGCACGTATGAGAGGTTAAAAGAGCAGTGTCGTCCGTGAAGATGGCAATCGTAAAATTGGATCTTTGAGGTAAGTCAGATTTAAATACCATGTAAAGGACAGGTCCAAGTACCAAGCCTTGTGGCACTCTTGCACTTGTCTCACAAAATTAAGATGTGGAATCGTCTTCTCTTACTAGAAATATTCTGGCAGAAATAAAGGATCTCAGGAAGTGTCCTGTGAATGTGAAGAACGTGTGAATTTATTTTATACAGCAAGCCAAACTTTGTCGAAAGCCTGCTGTATATCCAGAAACGCCGCCGAACACTATTCTTTAACTTTTTAATTCTTCTACATACTCTGTGAACCTGTTCCATAGTTGAATGTTCTTTCCGGAAACCAAATTAGAGGTCAGGGACAATGGACTTCCCATCTATGACCATCCTGAGTCTATGAAGAAGACTCTTCTCAAAGAATTTGGACAACGCCGGCACCAAGCTAATCGGTCTGTATGAAATTACTTCATGTTTTGATTATTATCAGAGAAACTTTCCACAGATCGGGGAAGTATCACACCTTCAGAATAGCATTAAAGATCATGGTAAGGTACACTGTGGCCTTGCGTGGTAATTCTTCTAGAATCTTCTTGTCGATGAGGTCAAATCCAGGTGCTTTGTTATTATCCATGGATCTTATATTTTGGAAATCTTTGCTGAGGACTATGTTGATGTCTGATTCATCTGCAGTCAGCTATCAGCGCGCCAGAAAATGACAGTTGAGGTGTTATTTGGCTTAGGTGCAACCATTTTGGGGATAGTTTTTGCTTACTATACGTCTGCTTGTTAGATTTTCTGGTTAGTATTTTTTGCGAACAATCGGCAGTTTTGTGAGGTTGTGTACATTTTACCCAGCAATATAGCCTCTTGCAGTAACTTTTTGTGTCTCCATATTGCTGGCATCTTTGACACTGAACTACTGACTTTTGCTTATGTGGATATTATATAATTATTGATTGATGATGATATTCTGAAGGTTGTGTCCTACTTTCAGTCTGTTGGAGAAGAGGACCGAGGCCTTGTAAAGAGTACTGGGTAGAGTACTTGTTGGACTAAAGCCTCCATTCCAGTTTTTTCTTTAAAGTATTTATTCTTACGTACGTATTTAAAGTATTTTTCTTTATTTATTCTTTATCTTGTTCCCACGAATGCGTCGCTCACAGGATGACGCCCATTTCCATGAGAAGGCGAAATGCAACGATGTTTGCCAGGTCCATCGAAGTTGGCGCTGATAACTGACTACTCGTAGCCATTCACCCCATCAACGCGTTCCCACATTAGGGTTGGAGTAATTTTTTAAAGGGGTTGTCTTCCTCAAAGTCCGGGCGGTGAAGCCAAGACTCCCGACCTCACGAGACATGACCGCAAAGTTACGGGTTGTGGGGGTCCTTTCTTACCTCCACGCAATGGAAGCTGGTTAGGCATTCGAGGTCAGGTTTGGTGACCGCCGCCTGAGACTCGGCGTTGTTGACTGTTTCGCACCACCCGTGGGATACGTGTAGGGTGGGCCTAGGAAAAGGGGGTAAATCCTACGGACGCAGACAACTCCATCCCCCATCAAAATCATTTAGACAATTAATTTATAAAAATTGTTTCTTTCAAAAAAAAAAGTTAGAAAAAAATCGTAAGTTTCGATTATTTAAGTTTGAATTTTACTACTTATTCTAATAAATTAATCAAAACTAAATTTAAATTAATCAAATATTTATTTGCATTGACCAGAAATCTGGTACTACGTTTAAGTTGAAGTCCTGACATGGTGTATAGTTTTAGTAAGATATGAATGTTCAGCTTTTCGTTGAAGTTTTTTGAGTGAAACGAACTTTTCTTTACTCTGTGCGGCTACCACTCGCTCACTACACGGTGTAGAGCACGGATAGGTAGAGTATCCAAATAAGATTGCACTGTCCATGGGATAAACTGACCATGACGGTCTTCCTAAAATTGAATATTATCGTGACTTGAAAAAACAAACTGTATGTTTGGTTAGCATACATGGGTTATTTTATTAAATTTCTTGCGTAAATACTTTATGTGGTTGCAACCACATAAAATTATGTAACTTGACACTGCGATATCCTGTTTAGATATCAACCTATGGTGTAAACAGCGATGGCGTCAGCAACAACACACAACAAAGGACTTAAATTATATTAATCTATGTTCTATGAATTCGTCATTTAAGTAGAAAAAGTTAAATTATTCCGTTCTTGTACTATTGTGCATAACAAGCAGAAAATTTTATATGTTCAAGTTGATAATCAACTGCTATTCAATAATAACCATGAACTTACGAAATGAAATAAATACAAAAATATAATAAATAGTCGTACTTACTGCAATATTATAGAATTAAATTTTCACTTTTTATATGAAAATGCATAGTAGAACAACAAGGAAAAATAATCCAACCCATTTACTATTATAAAAAAATCTTCAAATATGGAATAAATGTAATCACATCTGTTCTCACGTTTATATTTTATATAAAATTTATCGCCATCATTGTTTTAAACTTATCAGTGGGCAAACTAGGGGTGACATAACACGCTAAGGCCGCAAATCTGCTACACTATTTGGGAATTATTTTGACTGCAGAGACTGCAGGTCCACGTAATTTCCACTTGAGCGGGGCTAACTCGCGAGCAGTTTATTGTAGGGTCACAAGGAAACGAAAACTTAACATTATCAATCTACCTTGACGTATACGTTAAGTTAATCGAACGTTAAACATGTCGTCAGACAGGGTCGTTTGACACACGCTTCACTGTGGCAAATTTGCGGCCAAATGGATATCTTTGCTCAAAACGAAATAAAAAAGAAATCGAGTTATAGAGATAGTGGTGTCACCAAGTGCTATTGAAATAATATAAATTAATATAAGAAACAATAAAAACTAGAAATCTTTTCCAGTTTTTATTATTGGTGGATTGATGGATATTTTGTTGTTTCGAATTTATCATGCAAGGCCTAACCCAACTATAAGTTTGTGGGTTCTTGACCCTTTAGCATGCAGTGAAGTTAAAAGAGATATGTACAGTAGCATAGCACTAATATAACAATTGCTCTAATACAATAATTTTTTGTTGCATAACATCGATTGAAAAGACCCCGTCATTTCATTCTTATGTTATATTTAACAAAAGAACAATTGTATGAAAACGAATGTCATTAATATAACTAAATAATATAACAAATTAGTACATCTTATAAATTATTTTATTTAGTTCTAAGACTTGAAATGACTATCGTGAAATATGTTAATTTAAATGTTATTATTATAAATTACACGCACGAGGTGTCATTAAAAAAATTGGATTTGTACTGTTTGTATTTATTTTCTTTTATGTTTTTTATATTTTTTTTATTAAGAATGGGTTCGCTTTTGATCCAAATGAAGCCCGAGGGTCAAGACTGACGAGACCCACGATGGAACGAGCTAACCCAGATACTTGTCTGGAAGATTGATCAGACAGTCTCTTTTGAATTTATCGTATTACCTATTAGTGATTTCGCTACTTAATAAAATAATGTAATGAACTTGTTCCAATGAGCATGGTTGTCTATTGTTTCGAGAGCGAATCAGCACACAGTACTAGCTCAACCTACTAACTCTGGGATATCAACCTCGTCATACATACCATCAGCAGGCCATATCCGGACTCAAACGGCGCGACAGAAAATGACACTCTTAACAAACTTACAGAAAAAGTAGATAGCTATATATGCATCTATTTCATATATTAGAACATAGATAAAAAAATACAATATTATTATGAGTTTCGTCTTTTACGATTAAGCAGCTGAACAGATTATGTTAAATCGGAGTCTTCTATGAAGATATCTTAAAAAATATTTAAAAAATTAAAATTTGAAATGAAGAAATTGACCATTAGAGTTTGTTAGTAGATCCGATTTTGGGTCCAAACATCATACGTATTTTTTGTATATCGAAAAAATCACCTGTAATCCGTGATTATTTTGTATAAATATTAGTTTCATCGGAAAATTTCAATTCTAAAACATGTGTAAGTAAAAAATATGAATGATAAAATAAGTAAAAAATACATATAAATTTGTAAAATACTATCTTTATAAAATCTCCGTTATATCATTAGAGAGGCACCGTTTACGTACGATGGATGTGATACATGTTTTTTACATACCACCGTTTTATAACACACTTTGAAAAAGTTAGTCTTAAAACCTTAGAACGTATACAATAAAAGTTAAGGAATCTAATTTAGTTGTTATTGACGTAAGTCATAACGAATTATGTGATCCATGTAACAATCTATATAACAATTAAATTCAATTGTAAAGTTCAATTGTCATATATTATGACCGGAGCTGCGCTACAGTAGTTTTTTATGATAAATTAACTCTGCTAAAAGTAGGATACAGTCTAGGAGGCTAACATTGTCAATTTGACTGTCTGATGTCAATCCCCTTTTCACGTGCTTTTACACGTGCGGTTGGACACTATTATTTCTATACCCCTGCCGTCATATAACGCATACCCATGGCGATTGACTACCGGGTTGCTCTGCGTGGGCAGATCACACCAAGAGCACACATAATAATCTGGTCAATTGTAATTGCGCTTTTTTATATATGCTCTGAAACGTGACGTAACCTCAGTCATAACAAAACCTCACTAATTAGATCATTGCTGTAAATAATGATTCTTAATAATATAATTACATATAGACAATTCCTTCTTTCAGAGAGGTTTGACTTTATTACAAAATTCAATGATAAGTGGAACTTTTAGCCGTGCCTTATATACACACACATAAAGACACCTTCTCATATATAATATAAAATATTGACGCAACTTTTCGATATACTTATAAAAAGACAAATAGTTACTATCAACAACATTGTTTAAATACAATTTAAAATTAATATAAAGATGTTTGGTTAAAAGTGTAAAGTACAAATATCCCTGAATATATAAACCAATTGAAAATATACTGTTAGTATTGTATATAGAAGCACAAAAGAAATCGACGTTTTAAGGGAATGCTAAGTGAGAAAAAAGCAAATCTAATAGGATTATATACGTTTTAATATTTAATATAAGATTATATAACTTTAGAAAGAATCAGCACGCCACTTCGATAGGAGTTGCTTACTTTGAAAAAAGTAAAGATCCCAAATTGCATCCCCTAGATCCCATTGCATTCTTTCGTGAAATAGTCAAAGCATCGTACACCATTACTTACCATATCCCTCTCCTTGTAAGAAAAGGCGGAAGGCCTCCGATATCTTGGCTGGCTGTTCCTCTAGTACCATGCCACAATCGGAGATCTGTAACATGTCGAGTAATGTACAACCATTGTTCATGGGCTGACTTTTAAACTAGTTGACCCAACAATATTCTATACCGTAATGAGTACATCAGTATACCAACTTTATATCGACTACAAAGTCTTTCTTCTTAATTCAAGCGATATTCGTTGCCAGTTTCATAAAAGTATCAAAGCATTCTTTGTTCAGTATATTTTCTCTTTTTTGCATGACCGCTAAAAACGCCGAAAAAAACTGAACTTTATCACGTTTACTATACAGGTTTCCCAAAAAATAGGGTAAAACAGAAGTTCACAGATAGAGCATTACTAAGATTACCGAATTATACCCATGTATGTAATTTTACTTCGTTTTTGAGTAACCAACAAAGTTTCTTAAGTAACCAACTTAATCATAATTGCATTGTTTATGCAAGGTATGTTATTGACGCGATTTATATAAAACAACTTACTATTGTAATAAATAACTATTTTGTAATAAAGATCTGCATTCAAATTTGATGCACAGGAACAATTTAGTGCTGAACAAACGAGGCGATGTTTTAAGTGTAATAAGTTAATTCAACTATTCCTAACTTGTAGTGTATATGAACAAGTAAATTAGTTTCCATATTATAAGTGGGTTTCATTTTCAAATTCAAACAGATTTTGGCCTCGAACATTTTCCACGCCATAGTTTATATATTTTTTTTTTCTGTTTTCGGAAGACCACAGCTAAAAATAGCTAAAAGTATACTGGTGTTAGAACCCAAAAACATGATCCTTTAGTCTACGTGGCGTAGTATCTTAATATATTTAGTATATTAATATATATATATATATATCAGAATAGCATCAACCCTTCACCCTTCACCTTTAATGATGTTATAAAAGGCGACTAATAATACTAATGAGCAGCTGCGTTTTCATTCAACTCGCCTGCTAAGGTTAGGGAAATCCATTTATTAGGAAGCTTTCGTCCAGCAGTGGTCGTCTTTATGCTGAGATGATCCACATAGGAAAAGAGTCCGAGTGTTTTGAGGTAACTAGCGTGAAACTTTTATTTCTTGGTCTGATTACAACTTAGATACAAACGATCAGTGGGACGTACCTTCATCCATGTGGATGAAGAAGGGTTCAGTCTACCGTTAAATGTGACTGTATCATCCACATGTGGAGAGAGAGCCCCGGTGATGTTGAGCACGGGCACTTTCAACGTCTCTCCGTCACGGCCGATGCCCAGGTCGGTGCGGCGCAAATACGAGTCGATGAGCAGCGATAGGTTTGTTGGATTCACATTGCGAGTGAAGTACGTGCGGTACATCTGCGCTAGGTCGTGATTGCGCTCCTCAGGTAACTGCAAAATAGAAGACGATTTTTATTAAAACGCTCGATCTTTGAATAAAGCAAAATATAAGCGTTAGGCATTTGGTAACCACTAATATATTTGAGCATATATAATCTTATATTAATAGTGTATGTGTTCTTAAAAGCGAGATATTGAGTATCTTGGCAAAACAGTTAATCATACATATGCGTTGACCATATTTATGATAAACGACCTTTGTTTCTTAATTTATTAACCTAAATAAATGAAAACCTTTTGAAGGAGCAAAAAATATTAGCTTTAAAGAATGCAGTTTCAGGCAAAGCGTTATTGTTATATAGCGTTCATATTAATCAGTTTGCACAAAGACTGTCTCAAAGGAGCAGGCACCGAATTTATGAATTACCACTGAAAAGACAGCTGTAAATAAATACTTAAACGAAGTGATTGGGCTCCATTTATTTCTAGAGAAGCCCCTCGAATTGCGGACTAGAATAGGTCATGACTTTTAATTATTGTCTATTTGGCCAGAAAAAGTATAGTATATATATTTACCCAAGTGCCAGTCAATCACTTTCACCCACACTGGCGTGGATAATATATCTATACGGTACTGAGTAAATTTTGTGAACCACTGGAGCTATACGAGATTGAATATTTTTTTGTGTGACAATTTTCGTAGTAATAAATTATGTGTTAGGTATTAACCCTAATTTATTTGTAATAAATTAGGTGTTGTACATTGCTGTAGTCATCTGATCCTACTGTTCTGTCTGTTTCTGTTCATATATTTATAACAAAAAAGTAGTTGTTACTACGTAAATATCCGTATGGATAATAAACCATTGATATTTTGGGTACTAATTGCTATAAATTTATTTAAAAAAAATAACCATTAGGTACAAAATGGCAAAAGAAAATGCCCATTTTCAAAAAGCAAAACATCTGACAGTAAATTTTTATTTTTGTGCCCTGGTCAATTAAATTGAATATAGTAGCTATAAAACTTCTTAAATAAAGTCAGTACATATTTAGATTTTGTTTCCTTATCCGGATATTATTCAAATGTTACATTTTCTACAACACTTTTAGGTTATATTTTTTGTTTTATTAAATATATTGTACAATACCTATATTAAGTACAATAAATGGATATAAGTGTCATTTAAAAAAAAGTAGTTATTGATTTACTAAATTAGCAAAAAACTAATGAATATAAAAACATTCATAAGTAATAAGAAGGTTGAAACATGTATCTCACTAATTTCTTCCAAAGATCATATTTTCTTTAACATATTTAAAATTTATTTAAAAACTTAAGACGAAATTTTCTAATCTGTGTTCGCATAGTGTTTGACCATAAAAGTCTATCTGTTAATTCAATTATTACTTCAATTAAATCGATTATGAATCGAAGATGCATAGGTAATGTACATTAAAAATTCGATCAAATATTAGTCATGGATGTATGGTAAAGATAAATACATGATAATTGAACGTATGAGTGATGATAACTGATAATAACGCGATCCAAACAACGAATTGGAAGCACATTAGGTTGGGAGCTTTCATTTCTATTGGTGTTTTTACAACAGCTTTAATGGAGCTAGCTAGATGGCGCTACCTTTTTTCTCCATAGATTGATTTTTTATGTGAAATTTAAAAAACATAAGTCAATTTTACTCGGTTCAATCTAAACATTTCTTTTTTGTATAATCGCGATGAACAGCGCCATCTCCGAGGCTTGAGAACAAATGCCCATTATCCGACAATCGGAATAAAAACAAACTCCGCTAACGCGAAGCTCCAACATAATAGTGTTCAATTAATCTAATCGAAGCAATCAATTGATTGATCGAGTAATAAATGGTTTAATTTTTACCATATCACTAAATAGTCTATGGTCGCAACAATAGCGTCTTTGTTTACATTTTCATTAAATTGGATTGGGACAGACTTTAATAATATATTTTATATTTCTCCTAGTTAATCATACATCTATACTAATATTATAAAGAAGTAAAGTTTGTGTGTTTGTATACTTAGTCTGGCCATAAATACTGTTACACTTAAAAATAAAAAAAATATTACATTTGAATTTCGAATCTGTCATTTTTATACGGTTGTTCATTGTGTTTTCTCATTTTTATGAATATTTTATAGTATTTTGCGATATTAAAATGGAGTGGGGTGATAAAGAGAACCGAATCGCTGTGATTGCATTACACAAAGTAGGTATGGAGCCAAATGCAATTTTTAAAACTCTCCATACCCTTGGTATTAGTAAAATGTTTGTGAACCGGGCTATTAGTAGGTACAATGACACTTCCTCTGTTTGTGATAGAGAAAGATCTGGCCGTCCACGTAGTGTTCGTACGAAAAAGGTGGTCAAAGCAGTAAAGGAAAGAATTCGAAGAAATCCTGTCCAAAAGCAAAAAAATTTATCTCGGGAAATAAAGATAGCACCTAGAACCATGTCACGTATTTAAAAAGATGACTTAGGACTTGCTGCCTATAAGAGACGCACTGGTCACTTCTTAACTGATAATTTAAAGAAGAATAGGGTGGTAAATTCGAAACAACTACTGAAGCGGTACGCAAAGGGAGGTCACGGAAAAATGTTGTTTACGGATGAGAAAGTTTTTACAATAGAGCAACATTTTAACAAACAAAATGACCGTATTTATGCTCAAAGCTCTAAGGAAGCTTTCCAATTAGTCGACAGAGTGCAACGTGGACATTATCCGAGTTCAGTGATGGTTTGGTGGGGTGTTAGCTATGAAGGAGTGACTGAGCCATATTTTTGTGAAAAAAGTATCAAAACATCGGCACAAGTATATCAAGATACCATTCTTGAGAAGGTAGTTAAGCCCCTTAACATCACCATGTTCAATAACCAAGTATGGTCCTTCCAGCAAGACTCGGCGCCGGGTCCTAAAGCTCGTTCCACGCAGTCTTGGTTAGAAGCGAACGTTTCGGACTTCATCAGAGCTGAAGACTGGCCGTCGTCTAGTCCCGATCTTAATCCACTAGACTATGATTTATGGTCAATTTTAGAGAGTACAGCTTGCTCTAAACGCCATGATAATTTGTATTCCCTAAAACAGTCTATACGATTGGCAGTGAAGAATTTTCCCATGGAAAGAGTGCGTGCTTCTATTGATAACTGGCCTCAACGTTTAAAGGACTGTACTGCAGCCAATGGAGACCACTTCGAATAAGCTTTATATATTTTTAATTGTTTTATATTTATGTTCTAAACTAACATAGTGTAAAAGTAATAAATGTTTTAAGCAGTTAAAAAAAAATGTTTTTTCTATCTTACAATATTTATGGCAAGACTAGGTATTTGTTAAATTGTAAGGGGTAATCTCGGGATCTACTGAACCGATTTTAAAAATTCTTTCACCAATAGAAAGGCACATTATTGCTGAGTGTCATAGGCCAGCGGTTCCTAATTTTTTTGCGCCCTGGAACCCTTATCCATCATACTTTTCTAGGCGGAACCCTATTTTTTGATGAAAAAGATAAACTTGTAGTTTGAATACTTTCATGTTTACCTTCAAAAGAAAGATCAAAAGTTTTGTGTAAAACTAACTTTAATGTGAAGAGATATCTTTTTACATTTTTTGTTAAAATAGCATTGAAATCAGGCTTTATGTCAGTCAGCTGAATACGAAGATCTGGAGCTACATCCCGTCTGTTTCTGTATTTGTTTTTTATGTAAGCGTAAGCCGAAAAACCAGTTTCACAAACGGTAACAAACGACTCGTTCTCGACTATTTCTGGATATTCGTTTTTAAGTCCAATCCAAAACTCATCCAGATTTGTTTTTTTCTGAATTGAACTTTTGTTGTTAGGAAGAAGAACATTTGATATCTATCAAAGCCCCGTACTCTGTTGCTGTAAGAGTCGAGAGTTGCGGTTTCCTGTGAACTAGGAATGGATTTTGTATCCAGTCAATGTCCTGCAGGGTTTTTTCAGGAAATTACTCTTTCAGAGATTTGTTGAGGGCCATCAGATGTTCGTAAATGCATTTTTCAATATCTGAGGTTACTTGCAACTCATTTTTTTCCAAAACCTCGTTTAAAAGAGTAAAACATTACTGTTTTTGTTCAACACATTCTATCCAGACGTCAAGCTTCTTTCTAAGAGAAGAGATTTTGTCGTTTACTGTTAAAATGTTTGTGTTTCTTCTTTGCAATGACTTCCAAATTACATTCAGTTTATCAAATATGTATACCAAATACGCCAGTTTCATTAGGCATTGCTCGTCTCGCAATAGTTGAACAAGACCACTCAAAGATGAAGAAAGTGATTCTTTGGAAAAAAATACCATTAGTTCGTTGCGCAATTCAAACAATCTTGATAATACTTTTCCTTTGGAAAGCCATCTTACTTCCGTGTGAAGAAGTGACTGATGCTGACTCCCCATATCTTCACATACTTTTTAAAAAGTCTCGATTGGAGCGGACGTGATTTAGCGTAATTCATAATTTGTACGGCTTGATCGAGAACATTCTTTACCTCGTGTGGCATTTTTTTAACGACAAGAGCATGTTGATGTAAAACGCAGTGACTGCTACGGCATTTAGGTGCAACATTCTCAATTCTTGTACAGTACCTTTTATTTTGCCAGTCAAAGCGGTAGCTCCATCGCTACATACATCGATACATTTGTTCCAATTAATGTTATGTATATTCATGTAATTATCAATGACTTTAAAAATGTCTTCTCCAGTGGTGTTGGTTTCCAAAGGAGCACAAATAAACAAATCTTCTTCAATAGATCCTTCGAAGGGGTATCTTACGAAAACAAGCAGTATTGATAGTCCAGTGACATCTGTACTTTCGTCAAGCTGGATTGCAAACATCTCACTACTTTTTAATCTACAAATCAATTCATTCTCAATGTGGTCAGATATTTAATGGATTCGATCAGATATGACGTTATTGGAACTCTGAACTGCTGCAACTTTCTTCGCTGCGTCTTCGCCAAGTACACACTTGACAATTTCTGTCATACAGGGTTTTATTAAAGTCTCTGCAATCATGTGTGGTTTGCCAGCACGAGCAATCCTGTAACTTAGCAGGAATGATCCTTCTGTGGCATTTACGTTATCAGTTTTAACATATTTGTGAAAAGCAGCCACACTGGTTTATGGCCATCTTTGTATCTTTTGAAAAAGTCTTAACTTTTGTCTTTTAATTGCGGGTGGTTGGTATTAAGATGTCGTTTTAGCTTCACAGGTGCCAGAGAGGTATTACATATGATTTTGTTGCAGATAACGCATTGACCATCCGGATTCTCAAGCATTCCTACAGAAATAAATCCGAAGGACAAACAGGATTCGTCATATTTTCTCTTTTCTGCAGTAGTTTTGTCCTGAGATTGCCCAGCCCTTTTGGACGTTGATGTGTTTTGTCAGTTCTGCTCAGTATTTACGATATCCTGGAATTAAATAAAAAAAAACATTAGTAATATGACGACAAGCTGCAGTTTGTTGTTGGCTAAAAAGAACAGTCCCTCCCCAAATGTTCCTTTGGCACAGTCTGGAATTTGACCCCTTTTTTGGACGTGATAAATCAAAATTAGATGGCATTTGCTGTTAAAAAGGCTAGAGTAGAACACCCATGCATCAACAATGCATATTTTGGACATTATACATTTTTGATAAATCATCCAAATTTTTGGGCAAAGATAAAAAAATTGTAGCATTTTTTTCAATTTGAGACAAAAAAAATATTTCACTCCACATACGTACAAAACAAAACATACGTACCTTCATAAATCATAATAAATACCTATAAATACGCGCAACCGATATTTAATTTCACTTATACGTATAATTTAGTGTCTTTATATACATAAAAAGCATTACAAATATAACGCGTTCAATCCGGACGGAACGCGGAACCCTTATGATGCTTCTACGGAACCCCAGGGTTCCGCGGAACACCTTTTGGGAAACGCTGTCATAGGCTATATGGTATGCTAGAAAAAAATTAAAGAATTTTGTCCACCCGTCCGAAGCCGGGACGGGCCGCTAGTCACATATAATAACATTTTGGTGTTAAATGCCAATAAGGTTTGGTCATAACTAAAAAAGAATGCATATAAAAGTATATGGATAAATTAATAATCATAACATTTGTCATACATGTAAGTGAATGAGATTCTATGGTAACTATGGACTTTAATCTATTCTCTATCTAATATATTAAAAGTAGATAAAATCAGTGTGAATTCCTCATAATGTGTCCAAATCTTATAAGAGTAACCATTTGTTGATCTAATACTTCAATCAAGTGTCTCCGCAAAGTAGGTGCTAGCAGTATAAAACAGTAGATACGGCGCCTGCGCTGAGACAGTCATGGCACAGCTTCTCCTTGATCATGTGCTGGCGTAGTTGACATTATGTAAAACTACGATTCGTTTATAATTACCAAGAAACTCAAATACTATTGAGTCCCTTTCAAAACACAAATAAGCAAGGAACAAGAATGTCCAACTTGGAAACTGCCACTGAATACTAGGACTCCAATTCTCTCCCACAAAACACAAATAACTAGGGAACCTAATACACTGTACTTCCTTTCGTCTCGGAATTGCACAGAAAACCAATAAACGTATCAAATACCACACAAATATTAACCGCTATTGCCAATTCGACAGTTTTTAGCTCAATGTCATAAGTCTATTTCCGTTTTGGCAATATTTTATGGTGCCAGTGTAACTTCATTTACATTCATTCATGGATGTTCTTTTGTATTTCTTTGTTTCTGACTTATACATATAAATAGTCTATCGATATACTGTTTAAATATTTTACTCGTGAGCAGTATTGTATGTGTAATTAATGTATGTGATATTGTGATTAAACCACGCAAAATTTCCTCTTTTCTCCTCACATAGCAAATCTTTTTAACTTTAGAATACAGCGTTTTGAAAGGGAGTTTATCAATGAATCCATAAGTAAAGGCTGTGTTTTAAGACAATATTTAATTATAAAGTGGTATCGTATTTTTATTTTTATTTAAAAACTAAATTGGGACAATATCATATAGTGTAAATGTGAGATATTTTAAAAACTTTGTAGCTGAAAGATGTATATTAAAGATTGGAATATTGCAAAAAGTACAGATAACATTATATGGCTATAAAAATAATTAAGTGAACTTAATAATCGAATCTTATTCCGGTGCTCTAGGTAATTACCTGGCAACATTTTTAGCAAGTTAACTCAATGGAGAAGGTGAAAGCAGACGTCAATGCTAAATAGTAAATCAATTACGTACTTATTAAAACTGTCTTCATTCCCCGGGTTTGAAAAATTGTTTCAACAACACAGTACCAATTGAAAAAATTAAAACTTTTTCATGAATTTTATTCTGTTAAGGCACAAAAGCTTTTGAGGTGATATCATTTATCTGCTCTAAGTACAGGCGTTAGTCAAATCGCCCTCCACGGTGTCTACACAAACGTATCATTTCGTCCTTAAACGTATTTTTGTATAAAATAAATTAATAATAATTTGCATGCATGCATAACCAATTCAAGTCATAGACCTCCTTGATTTATTGCGCTCGACAAAATTGCATCCTGTTAAACAAAAATAATTTACATAATATTGATTTTTTCATTCTGCACTAGAACGCAAAGTCTCAGTGAGTCTATCTCACTATCGAATCATAATGCAAGGAACCGATCCCCAAAATATCTATATGTCATTTAGTTAATAGCAAAAAATAGGCTCATTGTTCTAGGAGGGGAAAGTAACTTAAAAAACCACAAACCAATTCATAAGTGTAAACAAAATGAACGTTGTTTCTTTTCGGCTGACAAAGGGTGGTGTTGCTTTGTAAGGTATCGTGCGCCTGTAGGCCGTGGCTGTATTAAGCCGTGCACGTCACTTATTGTGGTGCCATGACATAGTATGTTGGGTGTATATACGTAACGTAGGGTTACGTATCACTCACCCTCAGCCACACTCGGTGCAACGCTACGAAATTATTAAAAATTATTAATTTTGAAAAGTATTGGAATACTAGACCCAGGTAACTAAGTTGTAAGTATAATATTACTACTAGGGGAAACCAGATAGTTATTGTCCATTTAAGCAATAAATACAATTAGTTGTCTTATAATTTATTAATTATAAAAGGGATGACAATAAAATTTCTTCACATGACTTTCAAAGAATTAAATAAACTGAGTACCTAGTGTCAATTTAACTTAAGCTCTACACATTTTGGAAAAAAGTCGATACAACAAAAATCATCAAAAAACTATAGTGATTGTCCACTCAAGACAAAGATTGTCATGGTAGAAACCAGTGATTGTCCACCATAATTGAATCTACATAAAATAAGTATTAAACAACAAATCTTTATAAGTTATGAAAAAAATATATTAAAATTATATGAAATTCAACAAGAATTAAAAAAATAGTGTCTTTTTGGCATTATTGAAATCATCAAGTAATGCTAATGCTATCGAGTTCGAGTCTCCCGAATCCGAATCATCAATTTTATAGCAAATATGACACAAAAATAAGTTTATATCAGTTTTGTCGGGAATGCAACGAATGTGGAAATTCTTTGAGCAAACATTGCAGATTAATTCAAATTTGCTCATTTTACGACGGCAAACTGCACAAGTTTCAGCAGGTTTCACGATTATTTCATCCAGGACTTTCTTTTCCATTTGTTGAAGTCTTCTTGTTTTCTTAAATCAGTCTTTCGTTTTCATTTTCAATACTTAAGGGTTACTCTATATTCTTACTTGTTTTTGTTTCTTCGTTTTGTTCTCTTACCTTTTCTTTGCACTTTAATCTTTTAGTAGCCATGATTTTTTCCTTAGAAATTTTCTTTTCTTCTTATTTGTTCTCCTTTTTGCTTTTTCTTT
The DNA here is from genome assembly GCA_927399485.1 of Calamotropha paludella. Taxonomy (NCBI): domain Eukaryota; kingdom Metazoa; phylum Arthropoda; class Insecta; order Lepidoptera; family Crambidae; genus Calamotropha; species Calamotropha paludella. The sequence continues at coordinate 20,518,112 of OV656803.1, read as the reverse complement.
TGCAGCGTTTTCTTTTCCTATAATTTTCTTTCTAACAGCTTCTTTGAATGGTTTGGAACTTATCGCAAATGGCGTTCTTTCTATATGACGCTTCCCTTTTCTTATCGGAGTTTCTGGATAAGCCAAATATTCCCCAAAAGAACACTTGCGTTTATATATTTTTGGGCTAGGTAACTGAAGGACTGCTTTGTCTATGGAGACATCCGATGTCGTCGTTTCATTAAGAGCAGACACTGTATATTTTGGCGGAGTTTGAGTGATAAAGGTGAGTTCTGAGGAAACAGCAATTGCAACGTTAGGATTGACTTTACTTGGTGTTCTGAAATCAGGATGACGTAGTATTTTAGATGGCGTAGGTAAGGTTTTAAGAGAACAGCAGGAAACTATACTTGGAAAGGCATCCATTTTATATGCACATTTTGGATTACCTTGCTCCTCTTAAAAATAGTTATTTGACGTAGCCGCAGTAGAAACTGAAACTTCTTTTTTTTTAAATTAGTCACTTTGACAGAAGTTTTGTAATCTAGGTCCTTTGTTGGCTTTTGGTTTGGCTCATTTGTTAACAACGTTAGCGTATTGTTGAGGAGGTTGCTGTTTATTTTTAAGGATTCGACAATATTTGGCAAGCATGTTCTTGTTTGTGTATGATCAGATGTGATAGGGGCTGGACCAATAGACGTCTTATTCCCAGGATTTTTGAGGAAGTGTCGTAAACTCGACCTTGGTACGCCATATTTAGAAGCAATTTGGCGTTCCAATAAGTTGTTTACATTATTCTTAAGTTCCTCTATGGCATTATCTAAATTTTCTTTCGTATACTCTTTTTTCGGTGCTTTAGGCATTCTGCAAAATAGAGAACACAATGCGATACAGTCATTGTCCGGATAATAAATATAGCTATTGCCATATGACAATCATTAAAATACGTATGGACAATAACTGAAAAGTATTGATTATTACTTCAGTGATTGTCCACCTTTGTAATAAGCAATACAAGTGGCAACCGGCAACAATGTCTTACTTAAAGCACACATTATACTTTCATTTACGTATTAAATAATATTTCGCTGCAGTTCTTTTAGAAACACTCATAGTTTTGCATTAAAAAGATTAGGCGTTCCTTAAGAAAATTGCTAAAAATCTTACCTTTTTACGCAACATGTGCACCTCGTGTCAGAATGTCAGCCATAACTGTTGTTTTTTTCAAAGAGTGTTGCCATATTTAAAATTTGTTTCGTATTATAGGACTTACAGAGCCATCTGTTTCTTTTTTAGTAAATTATCTCAACATTTAGTGGCAAAATTAAACGAATTCTCTTAGCATGGACAATAACTGTCAGTGGGCAATCACTCTCTGGTTTCCCCTATATGTAAATGTACACTATCCAGTTGGCAAAAGGTGTATCACATGTTTATCGTTCATATAAGCATAACTTTTTCCAAAGTAAGTATGTTGTATAAACTTTTTATCCTTAAATCGTTTCTTAGACAAGAAAACGCCATGTTAGTAGCGGGTTTCATCTGACTTTCAGCAATTTAATCAGCCAAGCGACAGTGTATGGTTAGTGTTGAAATATACACGAATGTTCATATGAGCACTGTATTTTTAAACAATATACAGAAACTTTTATTATAGACTAATTAATTACTATGTAAAACTTTTATAAACTTCTTTGGGTGTATCTTACACAGCCAACATGTTACCACACTAAAGGAAGGTTCCGTTCAGATTAAATGAAAGTCAAATTCAATTTGAAGTTGAGCTTGCAACTCCGTGCTTTGTCACCGTGAATTAGACTCTAGGTAAATAACAGATTACATCACTGGAAGGACACGACATGATACCAGTTTCGCTATAGTTCTACTATAGCAACGACACGCTTTGCGATTACAGGTACATATTAGTAAGATTTTTTAATCTTAAAATTGGCAGCTTCGATAGGCAAGCGATAAGGCCAAATATCAATATAAGCTCATATTTTTGCAATAAAATACAGCAAAATTATATATAGTTTTTTTGGGAATCGCTTTCGTTGTATCTATCGGAAGTTTACTTTTTTACATGTATTTTCAGATGTATTTTATGCATTATTCATTCAAATTAATAGCATATACTGCGAATTACACTGAGAAACTGTATGAAATATTCCGGTTTTTATTAAAGAATACAGTGAACAAAATTTTTATTTCAATATACAATTCAAATGTAGACAGTATATGATTTGTATATGAGAAGCCAGTCAGACTTCATGTCTCCAAAACTGTTCACCGCCGCCCTGGACGATGTTTTAAAGCTTCTGGACTGGAGTGGTATAGTTCGGTATAACTATACCATCTTCGATTTGCTGATGATATCGTAGCCATGGCTGAGGCCTTGGAAGACACAATGTTCGATGGCCTTAGTAGAGTAATAAAAATGAACATGGGCAAGACAAAATTATGTCAAGTGTCCGTGTTGTACCCACTGCCCGGAAGGTTGGAGACACTGAACTCGAAGTTTGTAACACCATATTTTTATTAAGTTAGCTTCTGATAATTAGTCTCCATTGTGTTTCAATTCGTCGTTCCAGATCCAGCGATAAATTCTGCCTGGTTGTGGCAGTATGTGCTAATGTACCCTTTGCCTCCCTATTCCATCAAAATTATGAGTATTCAGCTGTCAAGGGGTCATTTCCTTTTCATATTGTTTCTTCAAGCGGCACTATTGTGCTCGTCTAATTTTTGTAAATGTTCATAATTTACACATATGTAAGTTAATTTCAAGTATTTAATTGTCATACTAATTCAAAGCATAAGTTGATTTTGTATTGTTCGTTTCAGCTCGACCTGCTTTTTGGCAGATGGAATTTAACTAACACGTGGATGTCGGAAGCCGCCACCATGACAATTTTATAATAGATATTTCTATTAATCTAGTGAGTAATTGTTTCATTGTGCGTCGGCCATATGAAAGATTGCAATATTATAACCTTTTTGTGGTATCTATTTCAGTGCAACATAATTTTTCATATCGAGGTTTACCACGTGTCGGTGATAAGGGGTTCACATGAATTATGATATGGCCCCCTAAGCTTTAAAGAGTCTACTGGAGTCCAACTTAATTGCAGGAAAACCCACTGTGGCCCAGTGGTAAGTTATTAACCTAATTATGTACTAGAAATTATGTATGAAATAAAATAGTTCATTTCTTTAAGACATGTCATTTTGTTTCAGGGTTTTTTTTTTTTTTTCTTTTGTTTTTCTGATTTACTTTTATACTACTGGTTTTATCAACCTTAATCACCGACGAGGATATGCATAGTCATTGGGAGTTACTGCGAGCTTGATGTCAAGTCAAAGGAGGTTCGGAAGTCAGCGTTGCCCGGACACCTGATCGTATGTAGCAACTCAAATAGGACGGTTTAACCTGTGTGTCCTCAATCTGTGAGTTAACCATTTGACATATATATTTAAATGAATAATAGATAGCATCGGAGAAAACTTTACCTCAGCCATGTCCCATGTTCCGTATTCCATGTTATATGTTCAGAGATAACAATTTATTAAATAATAAGGTTACTATTTATACAAGTCTAAGATATGTTAAGGAGGTATAGGTTTAATAATTGAGCTCCTCGTAAGCTGTACTACCAATCCGAATATATAATGAACAATGAATAATTAGATAATACTTACTTATATAGATAATATTGAATAAATAATTCGAGAACTACACTGTAGTGTCTTTTTTTTGGAAGGAAGTTTGATTTGAGTGGGTGTGAGAGTGAAGTATTTTGGTGTGTTGCAAAGGCGCCCTATGATTAAAATTAAATTTATACAACACACCTACCTTCATTCTCGCTCCGTCCTCTGAGCCCCGACACCTCCCCTGACTCTTGTTTTACCCGACTAGCCCGGGAAGTTGAGGTACCCAGACGGGAAAAACCGTTACAAAGTGGCGCACCCAACGTGTGGCTCAGGAAAACTTTCATTCAACCGGTAGTTCTTGTTCTTTCTTTTTGTTTTGTATGGGAACATGGCTGATTATGATTATTAATAATAATGTTTTGTTAGAAACTTATGTTAATACTGTTTAATATTTAGAAACTTAAGTCTAATTGACAACTGTTTATTCTTAATCAAATAAACATTAAAACTTTGTTACCTAACCTTTGTTGTTAGCCTATATGTCATAGAAATTTATGACTTAGTATGTTTACGCTGTAAGTCTTTTTTTACTATTGTTGAAACCACACGAGATTGTGATTGCTTTATTGAACTGTGATATCAATATATATGTGTATTTTTTTTGTTGACTTAAGGGGTTGGTCATAACATAATTTTTTTTGATAAATGTACTTTAATTGAAATAATTTCTCGGAAGGTTTAGTTTGCATTATAAAACCAATATAAACTTAAACTTTTAACTTATATTTTGTTAAACATGGCTGAAGTAGGTTGTAACATAAACTTTTTATTGAAAGATGAATTAATCCATGAACTTCAAATCAGGAATATATCTATCCCTGATAATGCGAAAGCTGAGGGATTGAGACGATTACTGCGTGCTACTTGCAGATTGGCTCGCCGTGGTAGTTATAAGCTTCCAGATCTCTTTCCACAGGTTGACATAAAAATGGAATTTTCAATTTTATCCCCTAAGGTCCAAGATATTTCGGAGGAGATAAAGGGAGATTTGACGGAGTCTACTCGCTCTCGTTTAATTGGTCGAATGAATTATCTTTTAGGGAGAATTTCAAGAATGTCTAAGATTGATCCGGATATTGAAGAGCTTAGATCTACTTTACTACAGAACATTGTAAAATTAGATATTATGTCTGATACTGCTTCTGATTCGGACGAGGACAACAGTGTAGTACAGCCTCGTATAGTTCACACCGTAGTTCGTGAGGAAGCAAAATATAACCTCAACTCTTTAAACCTGAAGTTCAAGGGAGATACTTGTGTTCGTTCCTTTCTTACTAGACTGGAGGAGTTACAATTAGCTCGGAATATTCCAGAGAAAATTCTTTTTACCAGCTTTGTTGATTTAGTTGACGGTCCAGCTTTGTTCTGGTATCGAGCACATAAAAATAATTTTAAAAATTTTTCTGATTTAGTTTCTGCCATTAAGTCTGACTTTGACTTGCCAGATTTTGACTACAGACTGCTGCAAGAGATACGCTCTCGTACTCAAGCCAAAGATGAGACTATTGTTATTTTTCTATCAATTATGCTAGGCATGATGTCTCGTTTGTCGTGTCCTTTGTCTGATCAGGAACAACTAGATATTCTGCTCAGGAACATCCGCCCGGAGTACAGTAGCGAGTTGGCTTTGATTGACATTACTTCCATCGAACAACTGAAGAGTTTAAGCAAACGTTTAGAACTTGCTAGAGTCAAAGCACAGAGTTTCGTTGAGCCTGGTAGATCAAAAAGTTCAATAGTCAATGACTTTCAAATTAAAAATAAAATTGCTAATGACAAACCACGTGACCTTTTGTCTTCTGTTTCCAAACAGAAACAAACAAATTCTACTCCTGTTTCTGATCGGTTGTGCTTTCGTTGTGGTAAACGTGATCATGACACTCGTTTTTGTCGCAATTCTCGTAGCGTAGTTTGTTTTAAGTGTGGTAGACAGGATGTCAAGACCCCTGACTGTCCTAATTGTTCTCTTTCAAAAAACTTGGAAGTCAAGTCTCTCTGAAATCTACCTCTACTGACAGGGAGACTTGTTTCAAGCCTAACTCATTAGATCCCAGACCGTATTTAACTGTTAGTATTTTAAATGTTAAGGTCTCTGGACTTTTAGATAGTGGTGCTTCATGTTCTATTGTGGGTAAGGATGCTTATGATCTTTTTTGCAAATTAAATATACCTACACATAAATTTATAACACCACGTTTTCTAAGGGTTGCCAACGGTAATGAAGTTGTGTGCAATTATTATATGAATATACCTATTACTTATAATGACGAAGTAAAAGTCATTCGTTTTCACGTCCAACCTGATATTAAATTACCTATACATTTTGGTATTAATTTTTGGAAGGCATTTAATTTAGCCCCTGATGTCTTGGCCGGTTTGCCAAAGATAGATAGGGAAGATCCATATTTAGATTTGGATAATATAGAAGGAACTGGGTTATGCGATTTTGATACTTTGTCTGACTTGCAAAAGGAAAATCTAGACATAGTCAAGAGACTGTATGAAGATATAGATACGGAGAAGGTCGGTTTAGGCCGTACTCTTCTAATTGAACATAATATAGATACTGGTAATGCCTCACCTATTAAACAAAGGTATTATAGGCTCAGTCCAGAAAAGCTTAAAGTACTTAACTCGGAGTTAGATAAAATGTTAGAAAATAAAGTTGTTGAACCTTCTCACTCTCCTTGGAATTCACCAGTTACCATGGTACCCAAACCAAATGGAGACATGAGAGTATGCTTAGATAGTAGAAAAGTAAACTCCGTATCCAAAGCCGATGCTTATCCTTTGCCTTATATTAATTATATTTTGGATAACCTTAGAGACGCTAAATACCTTACTTCCTTGGATCTTAGTGCGGCTTATCACCAAATTCCTCTAAGTTCCACCTCGAAAGAGAAGACTGCTTTCACTGTTCCTGGTAGAGGACTTTTCCACTATAATGTAATGTGCTTTGGACTTGTTGGGGCATCTGCTACGATGCAGAGATTGATGGATCACCTATTTTCAGCTCAATTTGACAGCAAAGTCTTTTGTTACGTTGATGACATAGTAATCGTTTCTAGTTCTTTTGAAAGTCATTTGCAAGTGTTAAGGCAGGTTCATGAAATTCTTAAAAATGCAAATTTAACGATTAATATGAAAAAGTCTTTGTTTTGTAGATCAGAGTTAAAATATCTCGGGTACGTCGTTGATCGTTACGGTCTCCATACCGATTCCTCCAAAGTAGATGTGATTATGAATTTTCCCACACCTAAAGACCCCAAAGCGGTCAAAAGATTTCTTGGTATGGTCGGTTGGTATCGGCGTTTCATTAAAGATTTCTCTAAAGTAGCCAGACCTCTTACTCGCTTAACGAGTAAAAAGGTTCCTTTCTCTTGGTCTTCCGAAGCGGAAGATGCCTTTAATCTTTTAAAATCAGCCTTAATCTCGGCCCCTATATTGAAGTGTCCTGACTTTTCCTTGCCTTTTTATTTACATACTGATGCTTCCTCATTTGCTATTGGAGGTGTTCTTACACAGCGTGTTGATGACGTTGATCATCCCATAGCTTTTTGCAGTCGGACTTTATCTGCTCAAGAATGCAATTATACGGCTACCGAACGTGAGTTATTGGCGGTAATATACGCTTTGGAACAATATCGCTCTTATATTGAATGTCAGAAGTGTTTTATTGTAACTGATCATGCTTCTCTTCAGTGGTTTTATAAAATCAAAAATCCTTCTGGTAGACTAAGTAGATGGGCTTGTAGACTTAGTCAATTTAACTTTGAGATCATTCATCGAAAGGGTAAAGAACATGTGATTCCTGATACCTTATCTCGCATTAAAGTTGATTCTGTTGAAATCGAGGCCCACAAGACGAATGACGCCTGGTATATAAACCTTTTTGAAAATTGTTCTAAATTTCCTAAAAAATATCCCAACTTTAATGTCTTAAATGGTAAATTATTTAGACTTTCTAAAAATAAATATAACTTAACTTCCCAACATGACTGGAAAACTGTTGTTCCTTTAGAAAAGCGTCTTGAGATCATTAAGAAATATCATGATGATCCAGCTGCTGGTCACTTTGGCGTTGCTAAAACTCACAAACGTATTAGCTCCGTTTACTACTGGCCTTCATTGTTCGTAGATGTCAAGAATTACGTCGGTAAATGTGAGATTTGTAATTCCTACAAACCAGTGAATACTGCTCGTCCTGGATTTATGGGAAACCCTCGACAAATATCTAAACCTTGGGAAGCCATATCATGTGACATCCTAGGACCATTCCCTCCATCCTATGCTAGAAATCAATATATATTCGTGGTGTCTGACTATTTTAGCAAGTATGTTTTGTTGTTCCCTCTGAGGAATGCTACTGCTAAGGCTATTGTTAAGTGCCTTTACAAACATGTTTTCTTAGTACATGGAGTTTGTCGAATATTATACACGGACAATGGACCTCAATTTGTTTCCAAGGAATTCCGTGATCTTCTTACCTCACATGGTGTGCCTCACATCTTTTATAACCCTCGGAATCATCCTCAATGTAATCAGACTGAACGTGTGAATCGTGACCTAGTAAGAGCTATTGCCTCATATGTGCGTTTTGATCATCGTAAATGGGATCAAAACATCTCTGAGATTCAATGTGCCCTTAACACTTCCGTTCACGAAGGTACTAAATTCTCTGCTTATTACCTCAATCATGGGAGAGAGATGATAATCGATGGAGCCACCTACAACTCTAACACACCTTTGAATGAGACCCAAATTAAGGTCGACCTTGAACCATTTACTTCTAGTTTACCCAAATTGCAAGAAATTTTCAAAAGCGTTGAGTGTCATTTGCGTAACGCACATCAACGCTCTGCAAAATATTATAACCTTAGAAAAAGACCTCTGGAATTTAAAGAGGGTCAAATAATTTATAAAAGATGTTTTCCGTTATCGAGTGCTCCTAAATTTTTTTCTGCTAAATTAGCACCGAAATTTGAGAAGTGCATAGTAGACAAAAAGCTCGGTAATGTTGTCTATTCTTTAAAGTCTTTGGATGGAAAGCCCTTAGGGTCGTTCCACGTTAAGGATCTTATAGTCAGAGGTCAGTCTGATCCTGATCCAGTTTAAGCTTTGTTATTTTTGTATTTTCTTTTTGCTCCGGCAGGTGGTACGGCCATCCTGTTGAGGGGATGTTCCCTTAAACCATTTCCTTTTCTTTGGAAAGTTTTGTCGCGCTATGTTAGTCGCGTAGAGAACTTTCCGTAGGCCTCGATGCGTTTGTGTACTTAGGTGGTGTGCACAAATGATGCCAAGGATACCGTAGTTTTAAGCTTAGAGACACCGTAGTTTTAAGTTTATAGACACCGTATATTTATGTATTTTTAGTTAGTTCTCGAATCATATATATATAATATATATTCATAGATATTTGTGTTCATATTTAGTAAGTTTTATATTTATAGGGGGTTGTGCTGTTTAAATGCAGTGTAATGGGGAAAGTATGGTATTAGAACACTTATTAAAGGATTATATGTACTTATACTTTTGTTTGTAAAATGAGAGCTATAATTAGCTTAGAGATTATCTCTCCTTGGAATGGTTTTCCACAAATATACAAGTAGTAATTTAGTAACAATTACTCCTTGAGGTCGTATCCTATTTAGTGATGCCGGATTGGTCGGTATTCATTTATGTTACATTCTTATTGTATTTCTTTCAAGTAAGCGAGGGTTGGAAAACTTTGTTTCGATGGTGTGTGGTATTGTCTATTATTAGTAAGGCATATTGGTTAAGTAGTTTGATTGAAGTTTCCAACTCATAAGCGCTTCGATAGGAATTTCGCTTTGAATTTCAGGGTTAGTTTCAGCGATCCCTTTAGTTGATTTTTTCGTCAACTTAGCATAGAAATTTTCAGGACGTACTTTATCGTTGGATGTCTATTACAGAAGATATATTTTGTTTTGGTGGGTTATAACACTCTCCGCGGTCGACTGTTGATCGAAAAATTTTATTTTGAAATTTTCATTTCAAAATAAAATTTTTCGTTGTCACCCAAAATTGTACTGTAACACCATATTTTTATTAAGTTAGCTTCTGATAATTAGTCTCCATTGTGTTTCAATTCGTCGTTCCAGATCCAGCGATAAATTCTGCCTGGTTGTGGCAGTATGTGCTAATGTACCCTTTGCCTCCCTATTCCATCAAAATTATGAGTATTCAGCTGTCAAGGGGTCATTTCCTTTTCATATTGTTTCTTCAAGCGGCACTATTGTGCTCGTCTAATTTTTGTAAATGTTCATAATTTACACATATGTAAGTTAATTTCAAGTATTTAATTGTCATACTAATTCAAAGCATAAGTTGATTTTGTATTGTTCGTTTCAGCTCGACCTGCTTTTTGGCAGATGGAATTTAACTAACACGTGGATGTCGGAAGCCGCCACCATGACAATTTTATAATAGATATTTCTATTAATCTAGTGAGTAATTGTTTCATTGTGCGTCGGCCATATGAAAGATTGCAATATTATAACCTTTTTGTGGTATCTATTTCAGTGCAACATAATTTTTCATATCGAGGTTTACCACGTGTCGGTGATAAGGGGTTCACATGAATTATGATATGGCCCCCTAAGCTTTAAAGAGTCTACTGGAGTCCAACTTAATTGCAGGAAAACCCACTGTGGCCCAGTGGTAAGTTATTAACCTAATTATGTACTAGAAATTATGTATGAAATAAAATAGTTCATTTCTTTAAGACATGTCATTTTGTTTCAGGGTTTTTTTTTTTTTTTTTTTTTTTTCTGATTTACTTTTATACTACTGGTTTTATCAACCTTAATCACCGACGAGGATATGCATAGTCATTGGGAGTTACTGCGAGCTTGATGTCAAGTCAAAGGAGGTTCGGAAGTCAGCGTTGCCCGGACACCTGATCGTATGTAGCAACTCAAATAGGACGGTTTAACCTGTGTGTCCTCAATCTGTGAGTTAACCATTTGACATATATATTTAAATGAATAATAGATAGCATCGGAGAAAACTTTACCTCAGCCATGTCCCATGTTCCGTATTCCATGTTATATGTTCAGAGATAACAATTTATTAAATAATAAGGTTACTATTTATACAAGTCTAAGATATGTTAAGGAGGTATAGGTTTAATAATTGAGCTCCTCGTAAGCTGTACTACCAATCCGAATATATAATGAACAATGAATAATTAGATAATACTTACTTATATAGATAATATTGAATAAATAATTCGAGAACTACACTGTAGTGTCTTTTTTTTGGAAGGAAGTTTGATTTGAGAGGGTGTGAGAGTGAAGTATTTTGGTGTGTTGCAAAGGCGCCCTATGATTAAAATTAAATTTATACAACACACCTACCTTCATTCTCGCTCCGTCCTCTGAGCCCCGACACCTCCCCTGACTCTTGTTTTACCCGACTAGCCCGGGAAGTTGAGGTACCCAGACGGGAAAAACCGTTACAAGTTGTTGACGATTTAATGTACCTGGGACAAACAGTCCAATAAGGTAGGTCCAACTTCGAGAAAGAGGTCAATCGTCGAATCCAACTCCGCTGGGCAGCGTTTGGGAAACTTTGCGGCATTTTCTTGACCAAAATACCGCAATGTCTTAACACTAAAGTCTTCGACCAGTGATGACTTACGGAACGGAGACGTTTCCTCTTACTGTGGGCCTGATAAAAAGGTCAACCAAAGGGCGATTGAGCATGCTATCTTCGGAATTTCCCTTCATGATCGAATGAGAAATGAGGAGATCCGTAGGAGAACCAAAGTCATCAACATAGTCCCCAGAATTGCCAAACTTAAGTGGCAGTGGGCGGGGCATATGGCCGTTAAGGCAGAAAAGTTCTCGAAAGACAGGTGGATCGAAGATCGACCGACGACCGATCGACGACCGTAGGTCGCGTTAAGAACTTGCATGTATGTGACTTACATATATTTTCTATATTATCAAATTATTCATAAATTATCTTATTAACTATATAAGATAAAATTTTTGACCTTCGAGTCAAAATAGTGTTATCGAGTTACAGGATATTTATTGAATAAATTTTCAACAAAAAGGAGTAATTTTCAATATAGAAAAAAAAAAACATTTTTTTTTATTACCAATCAAAAGTTTAGTAAAATCAAAGTTAACACTATAAATTGTGTATGGGAAAAATGTTCGGACTTTATTTTAGCAAACATGACAGACAACATATAGGTTTTGGTACCTAGACAGATCAAGTTGATTGTAGCGTTTTGTAATGCAAATGATAACGGTTTACATCACAAGTTTACTTTGTTTTCCATAGTAACAATAATTGAAGACATAAAAAGTATATATTTTAGCGTACTTTTATGTAGCTCAGTACTACTACAGTACAGTAGCTACTAGCTCTGTACGTCGATCTTTGATAGTGACGAAATGTAATTACTGCCAAAAATAAGTAGTGCAATCCTACTGTAAATTTCACTATTTACACAAGTAATCTTTTAGGAATGTTTTATTTTTATGTTTCCTTCGAATCAAATTGTCTATTCCCGTGAATGTCCAATAATTATCGTTTTTCACACTAAACTACAATCTAAACCACTGAACTTAAATACTTTTGAAAAGCTCTACCCCGAAGCAAGTGTTGAAATAGGCCATAAAATTTTGTGTGATCGTCAAATATTTTCAAAGTCAGAGGTATGACATTCAGCACATATCTTTGACGCCTTAACCGAACAAGGTATTTGTTGAGCACTCGTATTATTTTTTTCTAAATTAAAGTTAAATCCAAATAATTGTTACCAAAGGTTGCCACTTTATTTGTTACCTAAAGTGTCAATGCATAAATTTAATACAGTGTTAACTTGGGTTAAGTGTTTTTTAAAGAAAGAAATCTATAAATAGAATATCCAAACTAACATTAAACCCGACTCAATCATCAATCATGGAAACCACTGTGGTATGAACACTGTGCGTGCGAAGCTCATTGTTTTGCGGGTCAAAATTCCTTGCGGAGCGTTATCGCATTACATGCTGCGTCATCGCCAGGCGGCTAGACATAGATCTAGCTGCGCAGACATTACACTCAATTTAGGCTTGCACAGAGGTCTCCGCGACACAATAAAATGCTTTGTGCCGGATGTAATAGTCCTTTGGGTGATACTAACTAGTTGAAATGTAATGCATGTGACTTCCGATGTTGCCTAATTTGTTTAAATTTTGTTACATACAAAAAGCTAGTGATCTCGACCCGGGTCGCTTTTCCAAATTAGAATATCTTTCTTGTACAACCGTCTCACGAAGGAGGAGGGGCAAAGAGTTACCTGCTGCTGTCACTGTCACAGTCGTCAAGCGATAAACTAACCTCAGGCACACAAATTACTTTCGACAGTATCAGTGCACTTCTCGATGAAATTGGCCCCCATTTTTAGCATGACGATCAACTCCTACATCTACTATCATTCTATCATATCTATCATTACTTTTATCGCCTAAGGTGGATATTTATCCGGAAATGTTATAACCGAAGACAGATTGTTTTTATAGGGTAAGTATGGCTTTTGTTGTCACAATAAATAAAATAAAACTTAGAAGTCTTCCTTAGCTTGTCATTAGATATGTTCGTGAATGGTTTAATTTAATTGTATTTTACTCATATTATATCTACAGGAATATTACCAAAATACAGCAATCTAATAACAAATCTGGCAGAATATTTATTTGCATAAAAGAAGGGTGCTTCGCGTCTAGTCCGTAGGGTAGAACTAAACCACCCATCTAAGTAGTACAAACATTGTACACTGTTTTACCTGCGTGTCAAATTAACTAACCTTCGTCAAATGATCCGTGTTAAACTGTAACAAACTTAGAACGACGCGTTCAGTGTGTTTACGACGACTTATCTCTAATAGGTACCTATGTACACTTAAAAACACATCAGCCTACGCCACCCTAATAAACTCGACAGTCGGTTATCTACTTAAAAATTAATTAAATGTTCACGATAAATACAATGAGTATCTGCGGTGCGGTGTGTCCTTATTTCACATATACGTAGGTATACGAAAAACAAATTTCAAGTAAATGTAAGTCATCGTATTTAAAGTCACACTATGATAAAAGCTCTTGTATACATTTCTTGTTATTGATTTAAATATTTTTATATATTTAGGAGCTTTGAATCACCTAACATAGACTTATCGATCAATTAATCTTCTACTTATTAATGACACACGTGTGACTTAATTTCTGCCTTGATTGTCAATTTAGTTTAGAGTACTTATGGACATGTAAACCATGTAGGTACATGTAAATGCATGTATAAGCAAGGCAACTAACCGCGCTGATAGTTTAGAAATAAAATTAAAGTTTCATGGATGTCCTTCGAATTTTTTTAAGCACAAACTTCTCAGGGTTAGCCACCGTCTGGTACTCAAGACAGTCTAGACAAAATCGATATTATCGACAAATCAATACACGTTATAATATTAACATATACAATTACTGTAACTTTTAAATACAGAAATAATGGACAACATCACATACATTGATCTGATCCCGAAATGATCATGATATTTGTATGGTATAAAAGCCATCTTTTTTACAATGCCTTGATCGGAAATCGAAACCGAAACCTCAGCGATAGCGAAGTTGTAAATTTCGGAACTCATGCGTTTAGCCAAAAGCTAAAACACTATTGTAAGTGCCAGTTTATTTTGGGGTTAACATTAAAATCATTGTCATTATTAGTATGACAATTACTCGCTTTCACGTAAAATACTTGACAGTTTAAGTCGGATAGATAAATATTAGTTAAAACAACTCTTTTCGGGAGACCTGAGTACCAATACTAATAACCAAAATACAAGGAAATTAATCCGATCACATTTCATTCAAATCTTTAGTCTGTTTGTTTCACCATCAATGCTCGGAAAAGATAATTAAAGAACACAAAGGACTAGAAAAAAATGCCAATACTCTCCTAATTAGCAGTCACAATAGTGCGACTAAAACTGAGAGTTGAGTAATGTGAATAGGCCAATTGAATTTCAAGTGGAACGGTAATTATACAGACATTACAATGATTCACTGCATGTCAATAACTGGCGTGGAGGAAATGTCTTTAGGATATCCAAGGCTGCGTAATTCAGTATGCTCGCGTCATCATTCATTTTCATTTCATTCTTTTAGTTTATTTCGGTCTCTTTCTAATAGTATTAGTTTTTGGCCATCATAACAAGTTTCACTCTGTGGATATATCTCGCCCTAATAAGCGCCCTAGGATCTCGGTTTAACGGTTTGTAATAATTGTCGACCTTTGCCTACGTGAAGAACATTCTCGTTACAGGTTACAACCTGGATACCCAATTAATGAGAATCATGCGACGCTAAACTTAGTGGTGCATGTAGAGACCAATCACAATGCTCACGATGTTTCGATTGAAGAGGAGCGGAATAATAATTATTTGTAACATAGCTATATTGACATTAGAAAAGTCACGGATAATTTTCTAGCTGAAACTTAATGCTTAGGACCACACTGCGCTAGAAACGGGAGTATCGACACTCAGGTTCCTTCCCTTTTCGGCTTAAGCGCCGTAGTGACTCTGTGCTGGCTCGGGGACTCCCTCTTGGGAGATGCCGTCTAGCTAGAAAACCACTATGGTGGCTCGCTACTCTCGGCTTGAGGTCCATTTAAGGATTTCGCCGTCCCAAAACCCGGTATGTTGTTAAGGTCATCTGCGACCAACATCAATTATACATAAAAAAAGTCAGGTTCCTTCTAGATCGCAACGTCGCTTACCATCAGGCGAGATGTGCGCCTGCCTATTTAGTATAAAAAAGGGAGAAGGGAGGACAACCAAGTTATTTATTTAACTATAACGATTTCCTTTTTTTTCAAATACAAAACACTAAATGTTAGTCATTTTAAAGTTTTTAAATGAGGCCATCATGAAGCGCCGATTTTGGGTTTCGATGTTAAATATTATGACTCCGGAAATCGCGAATATATTAACTACGAGTGCCTTTGATTGAATAAGTTGTATCCTATAATACTATTTTAAATGAAAATCTAAGTATACTTTTCCTGTACTTGAATGTGTCACCAAACTCCGTCTAAACTAAATTAACTAGTAACAAACTTGAACGGAGAACTTTAATTTCTATGTTTGCATTTAATTTTACTAAGAGCTGCTTTGGAAATATAATTTCCAAAAAGTTAAAGTAATTGAAATGGCCGATTTCAAAGCGAGGTTTACCATTTAAGATGAGAAGCGGTTAATCGAAAGTTGTCAAAAATTTTGGCATACATTTAAAACATAGAAACATTCGGAGTAATTTATAAGAACAGAAGTAAAACCTTCATTAAGAAATTAAACTAAAGACGAAAATCTTAGTATCGAACTAAGCTCCCTATCATCTACTAATGCTTTACTGTCCGCGTGGCTGTTAACGCAATTGCTAAATATTACGTAACTGTCCTCGGCGTGCAACACACTTCTATGCTGTCCAATAAGTGTAGCCTAAGTTACTTCTTTTAACATCAGCTAATTACCGTAAAAGTCCCATCAAATTAGTTCCATTAATTTCGGAGATTAGCCAGAAAAACAGATAGACATTTTTTTTAATAGTTTTTTTTTATAAGTACCTACCATATGCATTTAGTAAAAAACTGTTATTTTATATGTTTTTAGATTATTACAAAATGCACAGACTGACCCTGCCGAAATGGTGCCACATGAGGTAGTCAAGCACAGCCTGCGTCATGCCACGTGCTCTCAGGGAACGGCTGTTTATCTTCTGGTACGCCCATTCAATCCAGCCAGCTTGGTTGGACGTGCAATTTATAAGAGCCAGTGCGTCCACCTACAACAAACAATTACATATAAATAGATTATTGTTGAAAATAATCTAACAAAGAATTAATTAATAGTAGTAAAAAAACATTATTAAAACCAAGCTTTTATTTAAATGCTCGAAAAAAAACAAACTTTAAATTAAATGACACCCATAAATTTATCATATTACACAATTTCATCATCTCTGTCGAAGGACTTCTACTATTGGACGAAAGCCTTCCCCAAAATATGGGCGGGTTTTGTCATAATCTACACGCTTCACAGTCAGGCGGGTTGGAGATCGCATTAAACGATGGTGATTATGTGAGAAGGGTTGATGCTGTTCTACACTGCTGGACACCAAGGATATATAACAGCTAGCGAGCTTGTCTGCCGCCATTTTGATTAATTCGCCGTTAAAATTATTTGAGACGAATTCTTACCGTTTAGCCAAGCAGTTATATTCTACATCATATTCTCGATAAGCTGAATGGTGGCGCAATTTTATTAGAATTCTTCTAAGTAAACTCTTTCATTTGAAACCCATATCGTGGGAGTGCTTTTAAAAAATAACTAGTCCATCATCTTGGGCTGTCTGCCATATTGGATTTAGAGGGATATCAATTTCTTTTGTCGTATTTTTTGTGCATTCTTTCATTTTGATAGTCATATCATAGGAGTGAATAAGATATAACTAATTAGGTATTTTGGGCGGTCCACCCTATGGGATTTAGAATAATTTTACTTAGCTAATCATGCATTGTTATCCAAAGTAAAATTGACAAAATTTCAGCACAACCGATTGAAGAAGTTATCTTCAATCGGTTGTGCTGAAATTTTGTTGCTAATAAAATTCAGTTGCAAGCCTTTACCGGAACTAACGTTGTAAGTTAATAAAATATAAAGCTTGATAAAATCACTACCAGCGAAATGATACTATTTTTTCTTTTGTTCCTGCAAGAGAGCGTGAGTTACATTCTTAAGCATACTACCTTAATTTTACCAAAAAAGAAGTTTTTCTTAATACTTTGGCTTGTTTAGCGTTAAAATTGAAAATCTCTTAAAAAAGTACATTTGTGTCGTAAAGTTCGCCTCTAATGGAATTTAAATTCTCGTCTTTTCGGTCAAACTGATCAGATGCTGTTACTTAAAGCAACACAGGCAACCATCTCACGTTGGTAAATTTAACCAACACTTTCCTTGTTTTGCCAAAGAGCCTTTTATAAGTTCTGATAATAGAAGTCGTCATATCAAACCACTTGAATACGAGTATTCATTGTTTGAAAGCTTTGATTTATTTTTCGATATCTTTATTTTTTTATTACATATCGTTTTATTAACTGTTTAAAATATAATTGTGGCTCAGCTGATCCACCAGCTATTAAATATTATTGAATGCTGGCGTTTCAAAGACCAGCCAACAAAAAATGTGGCTTAGCGCATAATCAAAACAGTAGCTATGGTTCGTGAAACGCTGTTTAAATTCGTTCTTGAAATATAAACATTTTGAATAGCCCTTAATAAGATTCTTATTGCGCCTATTTGTCACGGGATGTTGTTCAGAATTGGGTTAGGCTCGCAACAAACGAAATTAATCTGTATTGTAAATTCAGGTTCATTGATGGGGTGCCATAATTAATTGCAAACATGTAAAAACTAAAACGGTGGGTGCTGGCGTCGTACTAGACAGAATACATAGGTCTGTGTTATTTATGTAATAAAATCCTAGCATTTTACAGAGGCTTCCATCCAGCAGCGAATGTCGTGGTACAACTGAGATAAATATGAAATGTTATTCTTTGCGCTAGGCGACATTTTACACTCGCGCACCAATGCTATTATCGAGCACCTTTTGCTATTGTCGATAAAAACCAAAGAAGAATATTATGCAAATAGTTACCGTTTTTTAGGTAAGATGGTTATGATTATGTAATTATTGCATTTACGGGAAAGTTGTCGCTGCAGTCGAGAAATAGGAATTGTCACCTTGGGTTACTTCCGTCTTTGAAGGACTACTCTCGCCTTGAGTAACCTTTCCTATTTTTCTATTACATGTATTGATTCATGACGCTGGTGCTTTAGCAAAAGAAACACTGAAAAAAATATACAGGTGCGTCAAGCTTAACTGATAGAGAAATTGTCCGGATAGCGAGAGGTTTTGAGTTGGAGTGACTGACGCTCGAGACAAGAAATTGTTGAAGTTCACATATTTTGCTGTCGAGTAAATCTTCAACAATTCTCTTGCGGCCAGTCGTGGGACACAATCGCTGTGTTATGTTATAAATAGATTTTATACAACTTATACCAATATTAAGTTCGAAATTTTAGCAAAACTATGAATTTAATATGTAACATATTTCATAAATATATAAAAATTGTTACAATGACGTATGGAGGAGAGAATGACGTATCACGCTGCTGCGAACGAATGGTTTGAGAAAAGTGTGTAGGTATATTCATATAATTTACGAATGCGAGTGAGAGGGACAGCACACAAACGGAATCGAGGTTTACGTGGTCTCGTCATGACAACATAAAAATTATACAATGAATATTTGACTGATGCCGGACTTGATGTCAAACTGGGCTAGGACGTAGGATGCTGGCTAGGTCTTCTATGGTGGGCATACACTTAGCATCCGTATGTCAAACAGTTATAGTTATTAGGTCTAAAAAACCGTTATATGTCTGATGAAGATAATTTAGGCTCACCTTCTGCGGGTGCGCGAGCGCAAACCGTGCGAGAATATTCGCTCCGGCGCCGACGCCGAACCCTATGAAGGACTTGATGCCGAAGTGGCCAAGCACGTAGTTCACCTGGTTGGCTAGTTCATCCATTGTGGGATACACATAGCTGTAACAATAATTTAATATAGAATATTTTTTGAGGACCGAATTGCAAGTATGCACTTGCAAGCAAAAATGATAGTGTCTGAACCACTCGCCATTATGGGTCGTATGCTTATAAGATTTTGGTTTTGAAAACAGATATTAAAAAAAAGTTATAATCAATCAATAAGTTTTTACATTTTTTTCTAAAACTACAGCAGAAAATCTAGGTATAGTTCTTTTTTCAGAATAATAAACAACTAACGAAATGTGTTAAATATTCATATCACCATAACTGACAAAGATAAGATGTGCCCGCCAAAAAAAAAATCAAATGAAATTCAAAAAAAAAAAACAAGGACTATTTACCTGAAACAACATTTCGATTACTTTCCTAAAATTATTAATAAGGCGATGCCAAAAAGGCTTGTTTTCTTTTAATAAATGAAGGAAAAAATATTTGATGTATTTTTCCAAAGCTGCAACCCTTTCTAGATGAGTTATAAACATTTTTAAAAAACTTTAAGAATAGTTTATAATATAGAAAAGAAAAGATAGTCACGTTAAAACACTATATCCGGATGTTAAAGAAGAAAATACGGATACACTAGTTTAGGAAAATTAATCTGTCAAGAATGTATTCAAATTGTCAGTTTAAGTAACGGAAGACCAAATTGATTTTGCTTTTATTTGTAGGTCTGGTCCTTTTGTATCTCTGGGCCGTAACAGAAAACTCATTCCTCTTACGACAGTGAGAGAATATAATTTACTTTTTGGTTCTTACAAAAGGCTTTGAGAACAATCTATGTCATAAGACAGGGTAAAAATATTGCAGTAACAGAGACAAAGGTTTGTTTTTTATTATTTGTTTAAATATAACACATTAATTTTTTTGCAATATTACAACTAATAAACAACAAATACCATATTGTTGGAAGTAGTGACTAAGTAGACTATAATACTTTAAGGACATTTAAAAGCGATGAACCCTGGATATTATGCAATCCGGAGTAATTAAATTTTGGCCGTGTTTGATACTGACTACTGCCGTTTATGATTCAGCTATTCAAATTAGGTCTCATTGTACTTGTTACGTAACGTGGCAGTTGCTTGCTGCAATGTTATTTGCATTGCAAAAAGCATCTATGATAATTTTAATGCAAATATGTAATATAGGTTTAAACCCTTTAAAATATGTCTGCTATTGATATTCAATCATAACTAACGACTTAGTAGTAGACTGGCTATTGAAAGCGATCAAATTCATTTCTCAACATTGACGTAAATGTATGACGTCAATTTATCAGTAATCTGTATTTAGTGGTAGCTACTTTTGAAGACGATGTTATATTAGTATTACACAAATCAAAACGATGTTAGTAGTCTTATTTCGTTGAGTAGTATGTTTCATTTCGATCTATTCATAGTCGTCCCGGTAATAGTAGCGGCGAGCGTTCGGATCGGTACCGTATCGAGCTATTACATAACACTGCGGCAATTCGCTTGTACGTCGGTTACTACAGGATACAGCAGTTTTTTTGCTTGTTAGGTGGAAAACTGATGGGCCAAATAATATTTTACGCGCATCGCAACTCTCAGTACTTTTAAGTGCCAGCGGCAAACGATTTGCATTGAGTGCCACGTCCACAGACTCTCAAATCACTAGCACTCAATACATATGTGAAATATTTCCCTAATACGAAGTAATGTCCTGTTTAACTTAGCGTCGATTTTATTATAAATCAAATTAATCTTTGTCGGTATTAATATTCATCCTTCGCCTACCGTAATGTATATCTTAGAATAAGAAATAAAAATTAGGTCTCTAAATCTCTTAGATATGTCTAAGAGATTTAGAAACAAACAAAGATAAAAAAAACCTTACAAGCTAAATGTCCACAAATTAAGCAAGATATGATTGCAAATTCTCTTCATTGAAATAAATACGTATTGGTACAATCGTTTATTCCGATCTCTAAGTTACAGTTTCATCAATCCATCGATCTAGCGGCTATGTAGGTACTCGCAAAAATGAAAAATACAAAGTTGTTTCCAAAATATAATTTAATTAATTATAAAAGTTTTAAGTTCATTTTTGGCAAAATTGATTAACCACCATACAAATAACGCAATATCATGCAAATTTACATGAAAAAGAGAAGTGCAGTTGGTTTAATTAAACCACTGATCTTACAATTTTCTACACATTGTTAACTGAATGACGATTCATTGTTGGATGAGAAAATGAATATACATTTACAAATAGAGTTAAAAAGATGGATATTATTTTTGAAATGCCAATGTCAATGTTAATCCAATAACTCCGTCCGCTTTTGATTTAATATTAAAGGGTTGTCATATCTTGGCGCTGAATACTTCTTAAGACTAAAAATAAAGGCTTAAATATTCGTTTTCAAGTTCTATTTTTGTCAGTATATCATTTTTGAATTGTTCTTGTGAAAGCGGTTTGACGGATGAAATTGAAAGAAATAAATAAAATACATTTTTTACACCGACATGAGACAAAAAATAGATATACTCGTAGGTATAAGAGTGACAACTACAATGCAAACAAGTGCAGTCGTGCAAATATATCAATCAACACTTATATCTGCTTTTTGAGATCTGATGTTGATTTTTAATTGAAAGCTATTTTTTTTTGCCTCAAACTAAATAAAAAGTTAATTAAACCACACTCGTACCTATTATAATAATATACAATAGTCATTTAATTAGTTTAATAGATTTTTTTTTGATATGTATGTAGTACCCAAATGAAACCACATTAACAAAAACCAGTTAAATATAGATCGATGTATACCTTTATACGGCTAGCACACTAGTTATTATACAGGTGGAAAGAAAAAGAAATAAAGAACATAATTATATCCAATTCGCAATGAATAATACACTATTTTAATTATAATAATATAAGTGTATGTATGAATAATATATTGTGGAGTCGATTAGTATGTGTAAATACAGACAACACAACTTAAGTAGACAATCGAGGGTCCTCGCGGTGTCCCTTCCGTCTCTCAAACAAATAACACATAAGGCTGAATCACAAGCAGGCAGCAATCATAAGCGCCATCAAACTTAGAATTTATTGAAAGTGTTAGCAATAATGACAAAATTTTATATAGTTCTTTGATAATATACCTATTTTAAAAAAAGGTAGGAAAACAAACAGTTCAATAAATATACATTGTTTTTTTTTAATCTGTGAAGATTATAAGCAAACCTTTGTAGAGGACATTTTGGTGGGGGCCGTAAGCGTCACTTAAGTGGTTTAGTTTTCTTGATATAATTAGTGTTGTGGCGGTTATTAGTGTGTAATAATGGTAGATTATTGACCACTAAGATTTTATGAAGATGAGCGTTGTGTGGGCAAGTGCAACAAAACAGAGAAAGGTGTTTTTCACGCTCTCTTAAGAAGTAATTTTCAGCAAGTAAGCAATTTTAGTAAAATCTCAAATATTTACTAAAACCCGAAAGGGGTTATTTCATAATTTGTTCATCATACATATCATCTTTATCATTCATAAACCTACTCTTATCATCATTCATCATCATCTAACTAAGAAATTAAATTACTGGATATCATGACATGTCGTAAAGGATATTCATCCAAACCATAAAATCTTATTGAAAAGTCTATGTAGGTATTTTTATAAATCAGGGGATTTCTCGTTATTTTTAACAATTTTGTAGCGATTTTGAACGATAGTATGATACGCATCTATTGATATCCTATAGGAATAAGATTGAAAAAGGAATGTTATGTTTATTAAAACAAACACATTTAACAATAGAAAAAACAACAATTAGGTACATAAATATATACTCTAGATCTTTAGATATACCTATAAGAAGTTCTTTCAGATGAAATGTGATTACTGATTAACTGTAATGAGATTTGTTAGTACTACGGTATGGGAATTCACAAATTAAAATTTTGTGATATAAACATTGGCTCAGCTGAGCATAAGCAGAGGGGACACCCATTGCACTAATATTCAGCTGAACATAGTCGTGAAATTACAATAATGCTAGAAAAATAATAAAATAATTAGCATAACAAAACCAAATTGGTGTGTGGTACCGACGTCGGGACCACCGCTTAACTTGCTCTCCAAAGCACGAATAGAGGTCCCTCAAGTACTGAAAAAAATATCGGCTGCTGGGCTCCTAATACTCAAGCTATTGTATAAAATTCTTACAGCATGACTCTTATTAGGCAAGTACTGTATTTGCTACCGATTAAATTGAAATTTTCATGCGAAAATATCCTCTTCGAGATATGAAATGTCATTTTACTATAGGTACATACGCTACAGAACAGCATAAATTGGTTCCATTTAAAAATA
The DNA here is from genome assembly GCA_927399485.1 of Calamotropha paludella. NCBI lineage: Eukaryota > Metazoa > Arthropoda > Insecta > Lepidoptera > Crambidae > Calamotropha > Calamotropha paludella. The sequence goes on along the minus strand of OV656803.1, from coordinate 20,494,391 downwards.
TCACAAAGGGGAAGTGTTTTGCCTTTTACTCAACTGATGTTGTGTGATGATAAGGCTGAAAGATGGCATAGAGTTTTCTTCCGTAATCCCGATCTTAACAATGTTTTAAATTGTTGTTATTGCGGCAGACTTGGATAAGATGGTGGTAGCTAGCCAGACGTACTTAAAACAGGCCCTCCCACTGACTAAAACTAGCAAAGAAAATTATGTACCGCTCCCGGGAATACAAAAAAGCAGTGGGCAGGCGGTCAAATAGATCTATTAGACTACGAACTGCAGTATAGAGCATTTTTCCCCTATTCATTCAGACTTATTCAGATGCGCTCTTCAGAATTGAGGGAACCCTCGTGTCTTAGTCGCAACGGGGTTAAGGTGGCACCAGACGGTCGGGAAACACCACCTAATAAAAACATTTATTTCGTTCACAGACGCATAATCATCGATAAAACTACACAATGATACGTTTTCATTATATCTCATTCCGCTTCGGTCTAAATCATTGTCTTTTACTGTTTATTTAGACGAGTATACTTCTCATTAGATTCCCAATATTATATAAAGTTTAGTTGTACTAAAGTAAAAAAACTAAACAAAAGAGCTTTCATTTACTGCTCTATCGGATAGAGACCTAACATTGTAACACTCTGATGTCACGGTGACAAATTATTATCATAAAGTAAAATTATTATATGGTATTATATTATGGTATATGGTTATTTTATTAACTAGAGAAAAAAATAAATTTGCTGTCAATACAAGGGATGTTTTGTTTAATTATATTACGCATCCATTGTTATAACTTTAGTACAACAAATTTTCTTTGGTTTACAATAAGAAAATGTACACGCTACTCGTAATATTTTGGCGCTTCTCAACAACGTCTTTCATGGTCACGGGTGCATCTCTCCACAAATTCACATACTTGTATTTAAATATGTTAATAATAACAAATGCGTCGTAATTTTCTTTTTGTTTTTTGTGATATATTAATATTACATTTTGGGATGGACATACGACAGACAATTTTTTCTCAAGAGTTCACCGCGCCATATTATATAAAGCTGCTACAGCCCATAGCTATTTTAAATAACAATTTTCAGCTTAAAATTAAAATCATAGTCTTATGATTTGTGATTTACTTTTTGATTGTTTGTACGCATAATGTAAGTATTTATCCAGCATTTTACTTAGAGCCGGGGAACACTTGAATGTTGTTTAAAAATGTACTCGAATCTTGATTGTAGATCGCAGTATTGAGCCCTCAGGTATCTGTTAAACCTAAGTCGGTCGCCAGATTGGCGCAGTGGCGCAGTATTGCGTAACCAACGCCCGCCCCTGCTTCAACCCGCGAACGTCAACAATGCACCAACAATGCAACTCTTTATAATATAATTATACTTATATTTCAATACTACCAGACGAAGCAAAGTTATTATTCTCTCTATATTCGATACTTAATTTGAATACTTTACAAAAACTTCAGTTAAATAAAAATAGCCCGTATTGTCATTCTAACTCCGCATGGTATAGAGGTATTAGGTAATATAGGGCAAGAAGCAGATTCGTCATTTGAAAGGTGCCGAATTTTGACCTGGTCTTTTTCACTAAAATAAAATAATAATTATTCGGAGAAACAATGTTCTTATTGCTGGTGAATACCAAATATCAGAACAAGTTTTAAACAACTGAATTATGGGTCGTTGCGACTGTAGTGTGACCGTGGGATGAAAAGGTTAGTCAGAATCGGATCACATGATTGAAAATAAGACGTTGCTGGAATAAAAATAACGCTGTTCAATGTTAAAAACTAAAAGTAGGCTCTTTTCTTTATAACTAACAGAATAGAGGTACGGTAGTTCGTAAAGTATAAACTTTACGAACTTATATAAATAATAAAAAAAAATTGGACAAACTAAGACAAATGTTTTAATTAATGCAGCGAATAACTAAAAAACTAAGCTTAGTTGAAATAATTTGAGTAGAAATTGTGTCATTTTATAATCAAGCCGAGTATGATAGTCTCAGCCAAATGACGCCCACTGCTGGACAAAGGCTTCCCCCAAGGATCTCCACAATGATCGGTCCTGCTTTGCCTGCATACAGGTGCTTTCCGCGATCTTCACCAGATCGTCAGTCGTCGGTCGGAATATGATTGATTTTCGCAAAATACAAAATATAAATATAGTTACCGGATAGCGAAAGGTCGTGGGTTCGAATCCTACCTGAAGGATCGGAGACGTGGTTGCTTTTTATATTTTATAATATATGGCATTGTGAATTCAATAAAATTCACAATGCCATAAATTAAATCACATATCAGGAAAGGTTATTTAACCGATTCGTTGCTGATGGCACGCCTGTCGCGCCATCACTTTTTTTTGCGTGTGGCGTTAGCCACTGAAACCGGGTCATTTTTAAATCGATGATAACTCCTTCAAATCAAGTTTTAGGGAAATCAACCCAGAATAAAAAAAAATTCTTAATTTTTCACGTAAATCAAGCTCGTAACCGTCGTTTCTGTAATTGTATGTAGCAACAAAAAAATTGATATACCTATATGCTAAATTTATTTTTCTTCGACTTTATTCTCATTTAGACATATTTTGGTAACCCCAGCAAAAAAGTTTAATAAGCGTATGTAAAACTATCATTGTCAGAATAATAAATTTTGTGGCAAAACACTCATTGACCAATAAGTCGAAGGCATGGTGGTCTATGTTCAAGCCACTGCGGATGTTGTGTACTCGTTGTCATGGCAACTTTGCGGTTTTCTCACTATGACATTTTTTTCATTATTACTAATATTAATAAGATTTTTAGGTAATTACTCTTCTCACTACTTAATAACTCTAACAGTAACTTGATTTGTAAAACTCAGTAATGACCATATGTTTCTCATTGAAATTTATTAATTTCTTTTTACAATTTCTGCACTCTTTTAGTTCGTTTGGTGGGAGATCATGTCAGGTTTATCGTGGCTGACCACATCTTTTTTCCTTGAGTGAAAAACATAACCTAGGACCTCATAAGGGTTATTGATCGGATTCCGTCCATCGAAGATATGTTAAAAAACTAGTGATTGTGATAGTCTCTTATAAAATGCGAGTAACGTTTTTCCGCACTCTGACGTGTCATGTCGGCAGAATCCAAATTTTATGAAGGATGCCTCTCTTCAGCAGTGTTATTTTTTCAGATGTGATGATGAATCTCTTACTTTTACAATAACATTTTCCATGTTCGCTGGTTTTAAGCATTAATTTAAAGAAGGAATTTGATGTTAAAAATATTATTTTTCATAAATATTTCATTTCTAGAATAAATAAAGTTCTTTGGTTGAAAAGTTTAAATAGGGAGCTAGCGACAGATTATTTAGGGAAAAAGAAAAATGGTGTTGGAACTTTTTAACAATTTTTCTCTTCATTCTTAGATTTCATGGATTATTTAAAAAGAAACAAAATTATTCCAGACGTTATTTGACATTAAGACATTACTGTTTTATTTATACATATAAAATCCTAAATAAAAAAACAAAGAATACTTCGTATTAATATGTTTTTATTACAAAAACTTAAATTGTTCCTGATATATATTATAATGATAGTGTTTAACATTTAATATTATAAGTTTGAAAGTAATAAAGGGCGTCTTGCATTTTATATCTAACGCTTTTCCTCAAGACTTTGTGTAATTTCTCCCACTCAATCACGAACGAAGTTACTAAAGAAATGTTAGAAATTGCAAAGAATTCGGACCTTTTTTACGCTATTACGTTTTCGGACGCGTACCGTCACAAAGCACACCACTCATAATGAGCGTCGCACACACCAAGGTCGACCGTCAAGGTCACAGGCACCGTTCATTTAATTTAGTCAACAACCTGTCATATTTTATTGGCAACTAGCAAAATTAGTGCTGCAGTGGTGGCTGAGCGTGCTAATACAAAGGTCGTTGCAAATATCAATACTAAGATCCGCATTAATTAAGGAGGATCGATATTCATGCCTATAGTTACTGCTTTTTCGCGTTGTTTTAGGTACAGCTACAGCAGGTTATGCTTGTTTTTATAATTTAAAACCATCGAAATTTGGTGCAAAGGCACCGATCCTGCCTTTCTCACCTGCGGACCTGGGTTCGAGACCCGGGAGGGGCAGATGTTTATGTGATGAATACGACCATTTGTACCTGAATGTTTATATATATTTCTACGTATATAACTTATTTATGTATCAAATAGGTTAAGTATTATTATCGCCCTGCCCGCCCAGCAAACGCAACAAGACAAAATTTTGTCAAACCATTTTCTCGTGTGTTTTCTTCTTATACATGGTTGCGCTTAAAAGTCGACTTCTTATGTCAGAAGAGTAGTTTTACTTAGCCGTGTTATTTTTGTCTAGAAGCTAACAGAATTTCGTCAACATTAACCGATATACCTATTCGACATATTGCTCGTCCATGCGTTAGCACATAGAGAAGGTGACGACTAATTGTTTGTGTGCTATTACATTTGAAGCGAACGGCAAGTAATTACATATATCACTATATAAATATATTTGTATAAGTATAGTTAAAGAATAGGTATTGGTAAGTCGGGCCAGTGCGAATATTATCTACGACGTTTCTCGACTTATTAAGGATCTACCAACTGAATTAAAAGTTAAAAAATAAACCTAATAAATAAAATAGAAACTGTAACAATATTTTCTATGAAAATCGGATTAGTAATAGTAAGATTACCTAATTATGTTTTATAAAGCTGAATCATTAGCATTCTTTACAAATGTTAGTGGTTTATTGTATGCGCTGACAAAATGTACTTCGTTGTTAAATTTCCCGTCCCGTTGGGGGAACGATAATAGCCGGCCGCAAATTCCACAAATAGTTAATTTGTACCTTATTATTTCGAATCACAAAACAGGTGTATTTAAACACAAACACACGCACGCGCAAGCGTGTGTGTACACAGACCCTCCCCCACACACACATACACACACACCCACTGTAACTACTGTCACTGTAAGTGTTACTAAGTTTCGAAACGGACAAAAGAAACAAACACTAGAGACTTGGGACAATCTATAAACCACCGATTCTGTAATGTAAGTCGTCAGTCAAAGTCAAAATTGATGTAATCCACATTTTCATAAAGTAAAATAAGTTAACACAGAATAGGTACTAATTAAATGATCGATACCGGTGCGCATGCTAGGCCGGCTGGTAATTAAAAACACAAGCCTGACAGCGCTTACTCTGGGCTAGGCGATTCGGTGTGAGTATAATCAATATTATTATCAGGACTTACCAGAGCTACGTGATTTTATAATTGCAGTCGACGTTCGAATGTAAAACATTTTCTGCGCTTTATGCTGCTTGATTGATATTCACTTTCTCAGATTATTTATTTCTGTGCATTTAAATATTCATTCAATATTTTGTTAGAAATTTGTCAGAATTTCGAATGTCAAATAAATATTAAAATAACTACTTATTCATTTAAATAATTTTCAGTTTTATTTCAGTTTCATTTCAATTACTTAGTTCTATTTTTGTTTTTTAATTAAATTTACGTTTGTTTTACTTAATGACAATATTTCAATGGCTGCTCAGAGTGTTTTTCAATGACCGATCTGGGACCCCTTATGTTACGAAATGCCTAGCTGTTATCCGCGACTTCGTTGGCGTGATATCGTAGATGTGTTCCTATGTGAGAAAATTGCTCACCTAATCTTACGGCAATCGTACATTTTATCAATATAATCTACCTAAATGCCGAACCCATTAAAACTGTGCACCCATTTTGACATGAATAAGTTACAAAACTCCTTGTATGATATCATACATCTAAACTTTCGCCTCGTGTAGCTTTTTGTTGGACACCAGTCTCCGATCTGATTAAGCAATATTAAACTTTTAGTTAGACGGGGGGCCTCAAACTCTTGGGGATCATCAACTTTCTAAAAAAATGTTTTATATCAAAATATTTATTTATCACAGACTGGAATATACATTTTCACGCGAACAAAGTCGCGGGTAACAGCTAGTATGTAATAAATATAAAAGGTGATTTTATATATAAGTTAGAACAGACATCGGCTACTTACATTAGAAGTTAGTTACAAAATATACACCACGATTTGTATCGACATTCTTAAATACGATCCATAGAAAAGCACATTTAAAAAAAAATCATCAGTGTCACGTTGTGGCATTGGTGAATTTTTAATACGAACATTTGTGGCTCCCCAAACGGCCACAAAAAAATTCAACAAACTTCTTCATCAAAATCCTCTGGTAGGTAAATTATATTATTTCATTTACTTCAAAACTAAATACCCACCCATATTTATGATCTATTTCAGTATTTAAACGGCTGTGGTAAACTTAAAAACATAGATATTACCATGATATATGTAAAAACATATTTACTATGATTTTTTAATATCGCACATCAATAGCTTTGGGAAAACGTTGCATATCCCCAAAGGTTATCTGTTGCGCTTAATTTATTCAAACAATTTTAAAACCATATAGTGAAGTGATACTTTTAGTATTGCACAGAAAAATAACTTCATCCTGTCTATGTCATACCTAATTTAAGGAGTTTGGTTGTGGTGGATATCCTTAGTTGAGTTTCCAAATCGAATTTCATGAGTAGCGCAAATACCGTCATCTCTGGAGACAGACAGTGATGAATGGTCGCACTGCATGCCTGCCTTGTAGTTATTATCGCGGATCTAATAAAGGCACCCTTTAGGAAACTTCCACATTAAAGAACTTAGGTGAACGATGCACACATTGGTAACCTAATGTAACAGAGTTGTTTGAGATTATTTATGTAAATTTTTGCCTTGTTGTTAGAATAAAAAGATTTCCTAACTCAGTTTTGCCTTAAAAACATACTAGTACACTCTATTTGGGGTCTACAGTATTTTTAGAAGTATTATTTTACAAAGTGTTATGTGGCCACCATGTTATTAGTGTGTAATTTTAAGTGCCCTTAATATGATTAGATGCACTGCAGAGCAACGTATTTAACAATAATATAGTTTATAAAAATATAATGAGATAATGCAAACTAAATTAATTAATTTTAAGTCAATGTAATGCAAAAGATAAGGTAATATATCGGCGTTACCAAATTATTTTTCATCAAGCAACTGTCAATTAGACAGCGAGCGCCTAGTCAATATGTGGTATCGGGTTGCATCTCTTCTTTATTGAACACGCCTTGACACACTGACGCACGGTTGCGAGCAGGTCAATTATCTCGATTGGACGACAACCGGTCTGTCACCGACTCGACATGGCTAACTTACCGGTTAAATTGCTACGTAAAAAAATATAATCACAGGATTCTATTTTACTCGTTTGATAAATGTACTTTAATGCAAATATCCCAAGAGCAAATTCTTTTTAAAAAATGTGGTAGATTTCGACAATGCACAGAAAATTCTGTACTTGCAGTGATTCGAAGAAATACATTGCTAGTTGGTGAACAGCACGTAGCCTTCATGTCTATAACACGTTAAAGACCGCAGGCCCACAGGTGGTCACCCCGCAACAACATTACCGGCCCGCGTGCTCACGGGTGGGCACACGACATGTTTTACCGCTTGTTGGACCGCTTGTACACCGGTGGGCATGATTTAAATTCAATTTATGTACAGTAGTCCATTTGCACTTTAATTGAAATAAATCTGGGGGTTAAATAATGTCTACGTCAAATTATTGTACACTAAAAACATATTTAAAAAATAATATACGTAATTAACAATAAAAAAAATGCCGGTCCCTATGTGGGAAATAAGATGTTTCAATGCGGTCTTCAACGTGATAAATATTGATTCATATCTATAAATAAATCTTATGGGAGTAATAAAGCTTTTTCTCTGCTATAAATAACCGTTATCACAGCAATTAACAGTTATGAGCCTGCCGGTGTAGGAGTAAAGACGACTGCCGGGATATGTTGATGATAACGTATATGATCCATAAAGATGCGAGACAAATCGCATAGATTTGTTAAAAATAGTTTATTCTTCTTGAAAATGGTTTAACAAATTCGAGATCAGTAGACGATGTGACAAACGTAACACATTATTGCATACATACAAAGAGTTGCAATATTATACTTGCATTTTCTCTCTCCGTAGAGTTAAACAAAAAAGCGTAAGCGGCACACGATACGGTAACGGTGCGGTGCGGCACCGCATAGTAATAAATTTTATTCGAATCACTTCTTTTTTTAATTTTCGTTTCTTGTAAATTTAAGTTAAAACAATATATGTACTATTGTAAAAATGACAAATTTAAGTATCAAATGGGAGAGGACACTGTGTTCCACACTACAGGCATTTGCCTATTTTGGAATACAGGAGAATCAAGCACAAATTGTATCACGTTTCTGTCAATAAAGCATTATTATTATTATTTATTTTTACAATTCATGAACTCTAGAAATTCTCTGTTGGCTATCTCATTTAAGGAACCTGCGCATTTTACATTATTAGGTGTCAGGGTCGGAAAGTGTATGGATAAGTATACCAAGACTTGGCTATAGTAATAAAATGTCTTTTTTTTCCTTTTTCCCAATCCGGATGTTGTTTCCTCAATATAAGTGGGAATTCAATAAAAGGTGGTAGTGGTGTAATAATAATATTAAATACCTGATAGGGTTATTAGTACAGTCCCATCCTTATCAAATTATAATGTTGAATAATGATCACGAAGTTTAGATTTATGTCCAATGAAGAACATTTGCATGAAAAAAAACGTTTAAGTGTATATTCCAACTTCTAAAACCTTAAAAAGAGCGGCCAACCTTGTAAAGTTAGGAACCAGCGGTCGTAGACAAACCGCGGACGTGAATCCATTAAAATGTCTTTCTGTTGAAGTTTGTATTGTTATTTTTAAAAAGAAATCCCAGTTAGGGATAATAAAAAAATAATTTTAATAAAAATATTACAATGTCTTTATTTAGTGGCCTATAGCGGTAGTTTTGATACACTTCAAAAAAAAAACAAAAAATTACAACTTTGTATATACTATTCAGATTTAAATGAGGTTATATAAAAGTACAATATTATTTAAGATGGTTACTGTGGATGCGTTTGATCGCTATTGGTAATACTTGTGGGGTGTCGGGAATGTCCAATGGCTCTTGGACTTGATGATTGGACTTCGATGTTCGTTCGATGGTGGTTAGTATTGGTACCTACCAACAGTGAAACTATAAAACTTTCAACTACAAAGTCATGATGTCTTACAAGTTTCTGGAAGATTCTAGATAAAATTAAAAATAAAACGAAAAACCCTAGAGTATAGCTCAGCTCAGAATATAGACTCGAAGTGAAGTGTTGCCAGGACCTACGGACGATCAGTCCCATATTATGAATATCTTGCCTTGTCTATTAGTATGCTATTTTAGAATACAAAAACGCTGCAATGTTTTATATTATTAATCATGTTACGATGGCGGGAAGTATTTAGGTGCAATTTTTTTCAAACGTGACAAAAATTTACCTAAAATTAGCTGTATGACATTTAACCATTCGGTAACCCATCAATACAACATCAAATAGGCCTGCTCGCGCTCAATTTTGGTAGTTTCACTTTTTTTTTTACTTATTATTAAGTATTATTTGGTTTCATTTTATTACAGTAGTTCCCTGACCACAAAACAACATCATCTATACGCGCTCCTTTCGTTTTTTAAATAAGTCCTAATCATACCCCTTTTAAATTTTATTCATCCTTTTCAGGGTAAAACTCCTCATTGAGGACTGTTAAAAATTTTTTACAAGAAAACACGCGTTTCAGGTTAGATTTCCAGCTAAAGGAGCGCTCAATGATAATCTGGATGCTGATTTAATAACTCCGAACTTATTGAATAAAAAGTTGGAAACTAAATACATTAGCATCGTTAACTGCTGGCAGCATGCTCAGATATACGAGCAAAGTGGCTAAAATCGATAAACGCCGTGTGCCCCAGCTAACCCCCAAGGTCGAGTCACTTGCGTCACTATACACAATTCGATATAATTTCGTAAAATAAAATAATATCATAGTTGCGGGATACCGATAAGTCCGACGATGAATAGAATTCGATGAATAAACGATTCGGCTCACTCCTAATTCTTGACAGACTGGTGACGTGAGGTCTCACGTTATTATCGACTTTACTTAACAATTATCAAATGATGTCTGAAACAACTAAGCATCCGATACTTGGCGAAATCTATTTTTTCGAGACTATCATAGTTCTATGTCCTAAGGTGCGCGTTTGGTAAACACAGAGTGAACGAAATCCCAACCTAGTAGTACTAGTAATGTTAAAACATCTTATTTAAAAAATTGTGTTGACGGTGACCGACGCTATTTAAATAACAGAAATTAATTACAGAATTACTTTAGATATAAGTGGTCAAAATAACAAAAACCAAAAGACTAGTTAGTCACAACTGGTGCAATAAAATAATTGTAATTTAAGATTAATGTTTTTAGGAATCCAAAAACAAAAACATTTTATTATTACCAAATTATTAATATGAGTATGTAGTCACCTGATAATAAGATAAGCATAATGTGCACTTTAAAATAAAACCTGTAGTAACTGTCAAATATTATAATACTCAATTGTTAACCAAATCGATTTGTAACCAATACGTTGGATACCCCAACATATTTACAGCATTGATAAAATTCACTTCGGAAACTAACAACAAATGGTATATGCCGGTTAAGACGCTCATAATATAGTTATAATAGAAACATCACAGGGACAGTCCCGATATTTTTAACATGCTTTTATCAGGTCGACTTGTAATAAATAGAGTATGTATGTAATCTAATAACTGAATTCCACCCATTTTTAGTCACACGACTTGGCACATTTATATATGTATACTAGTTAATTCAGCCACACGTTGCTGTGGGTTAGTTTTTATAATTTGCAAAATTTTTTATAATAAATTAAAATGGAACCTATCCTATGACCTAAGTCGGAACAAATCCAGCAAAATGATAAAAAATCATTGAAATCGGTTGATCGGAGTTCATCGCGGTCAAACACTGTGACAGGGAAATTTTTGTATATATAGATAGATTAGATTGAATTCTTTGGAAGATGCATTTTGCTTTCCGCAAGTAGATACGTGCTGATAGAAGTGTTATTTTTAGTTTTTTAAGCAATGATTATATCGAAATTTTACCATCTAATTGATAGAACGATGAGATGGATCGTAAATATTTGACGCTAACTGTAATTTGGCAATTATTTGTTTTTGTTTGTTACGCTGTAAAGCATTTTACAACACTTAAGGCTGTTTAATTAGATGCTCTGCAGTAATCTATCTGCAGTAATGCAAAACTTGCTGAAGCAAACCAACTTCATCTATTTGGTTTAAAGTTTATGATATTAGTTTACACCTGATGTAATACTTTCTGTGTTGCTTCACGCTGGCTAATGTCGTTGTCGTTTATTTAATCAAAAGTCAATTTATTCACCGTTTTTGCAAGTATATTTTACTTATTATTAATTTAATGGATTAATATCCAAATGGGCAGTACGTCGCTTATGCATCGCTTTATAGCGGTCCACCATCCAGCGATTTAATTACTTTTAAAATGCAATGTTTGAAGTTATTTTTGTTCAACTTGTAGTTGCACTATTTACAACACGGAACTATCATAATAACTTTACTACTAATATCTAATACTCAGTTATTAATCTGAGTATAAATTGAGATGGTGTAAATTAACACTAAGAATAGCAACTATTATAAATATTTCTGCTCGGTACAAAAACTCCGGTGATTTAACGCTACGGTCAGTCGTAGCTCCGTAGCACTCGTAGCAGCCCCTAACACAATATTTATTTTTCAATTACACTAATACACTTTTCCTTATGACAAAAACTAAGTGAATTTATTGGACATCGAAAATATATAAAAATATTGATCGCGATATTTCAAAAGTTTTTTTAATACGCCTAGATAACATTGAGTTGAGTTGAGAGGACAGAGGCATTCTTGAAGGCGTATAATACAAAAAAAGATCAACCGAATATCATGTTATATAAGTAGTTATTATGATCGAGAGAGTGCATACAAAATTAGGATTGTACAACAGTTTGTACAATTTTCTCTACAAAAGGTATGTAGCAGTCTTGAAATAAAAGTAGTTTTTACCAACATTCCTAATTTTTTGTGTTACTTCTCTAATTTATCTTTCCCTAAAAACCTAACTTGGTCTGTCTCAACCATCAGCAAGAAATAGCATTTCATTTATATTACGGCGCCGATTTGCGGCCTCCATTGCGCCTTTTGGCATGGTTCGTTAAAATAAAAAGGGTAAACGTCCAGCTACCGTTCATCCTCATTCCGCCGTGTCGTCAGCGCTGTTTGGCAATAGTTGGATAAACTGTCGATTAACACGTCGATGTCGTCGTCAATCGTCGATCGACTTTGTTATCTCTTTTAGTATATAGACTTAAAGCTTTTTCGACCGATTCAAGCCGATTTCACGTCTATAAAATTAGGAACTTCCTGGTCTTTCTTTTTTAGACATAACTAATACGAACAGTTTTCACCTCAGGCATAGTGTTGAAAGCAAATAAATGAAACGACGGTGAATCTATGAAGTGTATGATATTATCAAATATTATAGTAGGAACGTTCAACCTATATGACTCCGGAGGTCACTTTATATTATATAAAACATAGATATAACCAATCCAAAGAAAAGTATTAATAATTATATGCCAAATAAGTTTCTGCAAAAGTGAATTGTAAGTTTTCCTCACAATGCTACATTCTATAATAGTTTAGCTACGCGGCTTCGCACGCGTATTTAATTGGATTTGACGCCTTCCTCATACTTCCCGTGCCTATTTGCAAAATAAAATAAACACTTGTCACTTAACTCTTGTGTCGAAGGCGATATATGGGCAAAGTCGACAAGGCTTTATTACCATCACCTTAGTCGAAAGGTGACTACTGTTAGACGGAAGTCTCCCCTAAAAAGGGTGGTTTTACCGTTATCTCCAAGCTTGGGAGGCCACTTGCAGATTGAAGTAAAAGACCACAATTAGGAAAACGCTTCTGTTCATTTTGTGGTGATTGACACCATTATGGGGATTTGGTGCTGTTCTACTCTTTACCCTATATCATAAAGTTTAAGGAATCTTGTTGGTGTATTTAAGAAAACAATATTTACGTAACAGCGTCACGCTTTACGTCCAGTCTGTTGACATGTATTTGATAATACAAAGTTACTCCTACTTTTGCCGCTTTATCTATAATATAGCCTATGTAATATTCTCTCATTAAAAGCTGCTCTGTTATTTTTTGGATGAAAAGGCAATAATCGCAATATCCACCAATCCCCAAAACTTTTGAAAAATAAAAATTATATCACTTTCTTGAACTAAGTAAGTTTTATGTAAAATCGCATAAACTTACATGTTTGATTATCATACAATTGCCTTTTTTACGTTTTTTTGTACTTTTGTGACTATAAAAATATCACTTCAAGGTAATTCTAGAGTAGTTGGCCATAGAGGAGACATGGCCAATCGAAATATTTTGCAAAAGATTACATGAGATGTCAATGTATTAATGAATCTTTGGAAAGCAGTTATCGACGAGGTGTAAGTGAACAGGAATTTAGGAGGCTAAAATAATTAAAGTGAGTAATTAGCCTTAAATTTTTAAAACAACGGTGTTTTTGCTTGAGTAGTCAATGCTGCAGTTGTTAACGTCGGTGGGTTTTTATTTTATAGTTTATTTTAAGTTTAACGTGGGAAACATGTTCTTGGTTATAATATAACCTCAATAACAGTTTCAATAGTGAATTGTTCTAGAAAAAAATGTGTGGGCTATCTTACCTTTTGATGTTGGGAGAAATAGCCTTTTTATTTTTTTAGGTGAGATGGCCAATTTTTTAAAGTTAAAGCTACTTATTAATGACCAGATTGATGTCACTTCAGACGCCTAACCAATACCTTCGCAAAACCGATCGAGGCAAGTGGAGCCAATCCGACTTAATTCAAGCAATTGAAGCAGTACGCAAGTGAAATATGTCAAATTTGCAGGCTTCTTTAGAATATGGTATTCCACGAAAAACCTTGATAGGCGTTTAAAAATTAACAACGACTTGAAGGGTCCCATGGTCCCTTCGTCAGTTTTTGGAAAAGACAATGAAAAAAGAATTATACGACACATATTGAACATGCAAAAAAAAAAAGTTTCCCACTGACAGAAAAAATTGAGAAGCGACAATTTTTATTTTGCAGTACAGTTGGATAAAAATCATCATTTAATAATGATAAAGAGGAAGCCGACGTTCGGTTGAACTCGGAAATACGAATTAGTAAGGCAGAAGTTATTTCTTTGGCACGTTGTAAGGTTTTGAATTGAATTGAAGTTAATGCTTCTTTGAAATTATCTATGGTTTAAAAGAATATCAAAAAGGAGACTATTAATGAAAATAGTCATATTAAAAAAAAAAAATGTTTCAGCATTTGGAAGAATCTACTTGACACAGAAGATGAAGATCACCCGATATTCCGGGATAGTGGTGACTCTTTCTTGTTGAAACATTTTTGGATGACAGTGTGGGATGTGGAGAGAAGTATTACGAAACAGAGCTGATAGAAGACTGGATTGATAACAAATGTTACCCTCGTGGAAAAAAAAGTAGCCAGAATCGCGAAAAGGAAAAGGGAAGGGAAAAAAGGATAAATTATCAGGTGATGCTATGGCCATCCTATCATTATCACTAAAGCCATGTTCTGTTGGTTAGTAATAGGAGAGATGGCCCGCATACGTTTAAAAAAACGAATAAATCTATAGATTCATTCAAGACTATTGAAATTCATTGTTCCTCTTAGAATTAAAACAAAATATTATAATATTACATAAAAAAAATATTTTTAAATTATATTTTTTATGCGCATTTATAAAAACTATCGCCATCTATCATCCAGTTAAAAGTGGAACTCGCGCAAGGTCGTTTTAACTAACTAACTTTTGCGTTTTAAAAAGGAAAAAGACTTTAAGAAGGTCTGCCGCTGGCAATAACACTATGGTTATCTTTAATTATATTATGAAGGAGGGAATTAGTTTTGTTAGTTTGAATGTAATGTCTCAAAATGTACATTTGGTTTTTTATGTAATGAAATGACAATACAGTTTATTCAAATAATATACCTAAAGTAAGTACTTTCGAATCGTATATAGGTACGATTCGAATGTACTTATTTTAAGTGTGGTTATATGATGGTTACAAGACGCGACTTTTTAATAAATTAGTGTTATCTCCGTCTATTACACAACTTACGTGCGCCATAGCCTACAAAAATTGTTTTACCAATATTTAGAGTGGACTTTCAGGGTGGACATAGGCTATCATACGCCACTCAGAAAGTTTTACGAAAAAAACCTTTTGTGTAAGAGGCATTGGCCGATTATAATTATTTAAAAAAAATTGAATATTTACGAGTTCACCAAAATTTACTATTTTCCACTGACAGACCTATTCCCTGGTGTCTTGTATTACTTGTAACTACAAAAGTAAAACTATTATCGAATATATAAATATGTATATCCATATTACGAATATAATATTTAATTTCACATATGCTGCTGATGCATTTTTTGAGCCATGTAAACACCCGGTAAATCTTTTTGTGGACTAGCCACAAAACTATGAAAAGTTAGTTTTAGTATTTTTTTTATATACCTTAAGTAATGATTTTATCAGCATGTTATTGGAAAGATCTAGATAATCACATCTAGTTTGAAGGAACAATAAAGCATTTTATGTAACTTTATTTATTACCTTAATTTTTAACATTACCGCGTAAAATTTACGTTAGAGTAAATGACCCACATGTATAATCATAACAATTAAAGATTACCTGATAAAATTCATTGTAATAGATATTGCTTTAAACATAATTTATAGTAATATTTTATTGCTTTGTGTATGAACTAAATATGTACATCGTACACATAACAATATTTCTGATCTAAAACAAAATCTTACAAAATTCTCTTAGCAATATTAACCCCCTATTTTATCCTTTAAAGAAGATTTTTTCAAAAATGTAAAAATTAGTTAATTTTTAGGCGGTTCACACACTAGAGATGCGTCCCGCCGCGGTGCGCGTAGCGACAGAAAACGCGCCCCCGCGCGGAGGCGCAGATCTGCCTAACTTAGCGGTGTAATCTGCTTCCCCGCGCAGATTTTCAATACATGTTGACCCTACTTCTTCACGCCCCACGCTCCCGCGCAGAATCTGCGCGCGGGGCGCCTACCCGCGCGTTCCCGCGTCGGCAGTGTGTTGTCATAGGCGTGTTTTCTATATAAATTGAGATTCTTGCATACAATGATAAAATCTGCGGCCACGCGCTACGCGACGGGGCGCGGTGCAGTGTGTTAACCGCCTTAGTAAAAATTTAAAAACTTAAGTTCGGTAGTGATATGATACTGTATTTCTATAAAAAAAGTTTGTTTTTTTCCACCTCTTAGACGGAGAAGTTGCTAAAAAACCTCTCTGTAAAATTTTAACTTTCTAGATACAAAGGTTTGGACTAGGTGTTAACGAATGAGTCAAGATATTTATATACCTATATAAAGATTTTAAAGTTCAATGTTTTTTGCATGCAATGTTTGATTTATATTATTTAAAAATTAACTTCAATATACTAAAACTGCCTTTTATACGATTTAATAAAAGATTTATTTGGATATGGATTAATACCAAGTTATACCTTGGTATTAATTATTATGCAAACCTCGGTTATTATTCGGTAATCGGTTATTTTGATCCTTAATCATAATAACCGTTTTTACTATTCTCTTTTATACTAATAACGCAGGATATAATTATTTAGTAGTAATATTATCTCATTTGCCATAAAATAAGGTGCTATAATAGAAATTCGAAATCATACAAAAACATCGCACTAAAATGTTCCCGACGTAGATCCGTTTTTCAATGAGACACGATAATTTAATTTAGCACTCGCAAAAAGTACATTTTTGCAAGTTTTAAATAAGAGTCGTAAACAACTCGTAAATAATATTTTTTTTTAAATAATTATAATCGGCCAATGCCTCTTACAAAAAAGTTTTTTATTCGTAAAACTTTCTGAGTGGCGTATAGCCTATGTCCACCCTGAAAGTCCACTCTAAATATTGGCAAAACAATTTTTGAAGGCAATGGCGCACGTAAGTCGTGTAATAGACGGAGATAACACTAATTCATTAAAAAGTTGCGTTATGTAACCGTCATATAACCACACTTAAAATAAGTACTTTTGAATCGTACCTACATATATACGATTCGAAAGTACTTATTTTAAGTGTATTACTTGAATAAAGTTTATTGTCATTTGCATTTAAAATCAAATGAACATTTCAGAGCTTACATTTAATCTAACAAAATTAATTCTCTCTTTGATAATATAATTAAAGATAACAATAGCGTTATTGCCAGTGGCAGGCCTTCGTATAAGTCTTTTTGCTTTTTAAAACGCTAAAGTTTGTTAGCTAAAACGACCTTGCGCGAGTTCCACTTTTAACTGGTAGCATTAATTGACGACGCGACTTTAATTTGCGGACCGTCATTAAATCGCTACGTGCCAAAAAATAATTTCGCCACACGGAAGACGGTTTCTGAGTAGAGCTTTCGCCATTTCCTCACCCTGAGCTCAACTTTTCGGGCGTCGGTCGCTCAATTAGTATCAATTATATTATCTAAGTTTGTCAATGTTTTATTGGCAATGATAATTGACATAATATCGAAGTGATATTGAATCATTTATGAGGTAACGTTTTTAATTTGTTTAGCGATTCGATTTTTAATGACAGATCGATCAATTGATTGTATTTATTTGGCGATCGGTAAAAGCATCAATCCTCGACAGTTAAAGGTTTTGTAAAAGGCGGCTACTGAAACTGAGAGGAATGAAAAGAAAGAATAGTAAGTGCGAGTTGTGTAACTTAAGAAATTGAGAAGTTTCACATTTTGGGTAGCTCTGTAGGTACTCTGTAAGTAGGCCTTTCATTAAAACAGTTTCCAAAACGGTTTATACCATTTTCATATTAGGCACACAGATTGAACTAGGTACGATATAAGTTGCAATCGAAAGTAAATAAAACTTATTTACGTTTACATTTATTGTTTTTACCAATAACTTATACAGTCAATTGGTGTGTAGTTGTGGAAATATATTATCCTTACACATGTGAAACCACAGCTAGTGAGCTGAGTTAGACAAAACCAGTATTTTAACTATTGCAGTAAATAGTAATAGTTTAATTATTTTAGAAGTATTTTAACACATTAAGTATATATTAATAAAAGAAAAATGTTCCATCAACCACCACCAAGGTTGTGATAGGTTGACCGTACGGCAACTTTATGATAACTTTTATTCCACGAGTGAAATCGAGGAAAGACTTCAACCAATCAGTAAAAAAAAACCAATCAGTACACACCGGGGCTTTGTAATCTTTTATGGTAATTTAAAAAAATGTCTACTATTCTAATAACTTACAAACTTTGATAAGGGTTGGTACTTACTCTTCAGGCAGACTGGGAGCTCCCTCCTCCTGGCCAGGTGCATTCACATGGTATACACAGAAGTTCTCCAGCAAAGCGCGCATATCCACGAAGTTGAAGAATGGTTGGAAACTCATATCTGCGGACAACGGGAGTGATTTTTATCCATCCTCACGTCAGCCAACTTACTTTTCATTGAAAAGTTAGTTATTGAGCGAAGCTCTCTTTTAGGCAACTCACAAATTTCGCTTGTCTCCCTCCTGCACTTTAACGGTTCAACCGATTCGAACGAATTTTGGCATGAACATACATAATTATAACCTGACGGACATAGGCTATGTAAAAAAAAGATTGACTTTACCATGGAGGAATAATCACCGAATGAAAAATTCAAAAGCAGATCACAGCCAAATCGCTGAGACTACACTGATGAAATTTGGCGCCAAAACTCACATTGTGGTCGTGACTAATGTGCAAAAAAAGTTTTGAAATCGGACATACCATAGGGGAATAATAACCCTTCAAAAATCGAATTGCTTCGCTCAGTATTTGCAAACAGCAGCATGTTTTGCAGACCTAGTTTATATGACGATAGTTTCTGCCCGGAACTTGACAGACTAAGTAAATGTTTAGGTCATGTCAGTGAAGCAGAACCTTCATTGGAATGTCGAATTATTCTTCACCAAAACTATGGTAACCCTGGCATCAATTTATTGTTATACAATGATTCGATTACATATAAATATTCTGAAACAAATGTTTACCTACGTTACGTGTAATGTAACTTTACGAGTAATATCTTTCAGATTTAAGTTAATAGTGGCGTTTACTAATTTTTATTTTATTTTATAGCTTTAATTGAGAAACCGCTTTGGGTGGGAAGGATCAAATTCGGAGAAGCCCGATGAAGTAGGTCATTGTGTACCTTCCTACTTAATTCTGAGTAGGTCAGTTTATCCACATTTTCGTAAGTGCATTAAAAATTCATAGGTATATTTTTTATTTAAAAAGGTGCTTTGTATGTTAAAAGATACTTCATAATTTATTTAGTAGAATAATATCGATGATAAAGTACTGTCAATATCAACCCTGAACCAATAAAATATTTTTCTTTAAAAAATAATTTTGAGTATTTTTTTTGTTGACGAAGTTTTATAATTTAAATGTTGACATTTTTATTACAATTTTTTTATTATATATACAGTAGACTCAATACCACTAAAAATTTGCACGCCTGCTTGCAGGTTAAATACAAAACTAAAATAATATTTGTAAGACCACTGTACAATTTGTATTTCTGCAAATTAAAAATTTTGATTGATTGGTTTTATTGCTTGAGTTTCCTTATAAGAAGACGAATTAAGAGACATTTCAATATATTTATCACTTTTACTGATTGAATATACCCAAAGGCAGGGTTAGCTCTTCTTACGAAATCGCAACACGTTAATAAATTGACGATATTTCAAAAATATTTTAGAGTAAAGGCTGTAAACAACAATAATAACTCCTCAGTTTTATTGCTCAAGCAAATTACCAAGCCTATCATGCTACACTTTAAATAGAATTAATCGCAAGGCTGCTTAGACCTACAACGGACAAAGATACGTAGCTACGATCAATCGTAGGAATGAGTACAACGTTCTCACGAGCGTTACTTATTTAAATCATAATTTGTATGAGACAACCCATTGACAAAGCGCTTTATACTTACGGAAATGGCCCACATCAAAAAACGTAGCCCCGCACTACGTTTGTCATATCTATCAGTAAGAGATATGCTTAAAAAGGCTAATAAGTTAATCTATGAGACTCCGGCTTCCTCATTGAGATGGATAAATCTAAAGTTTAAAGCAACTTGGAGCCGTAGTTGCCAGTCATAAATTAGGAGCAACTATAACTTCGTTATAGCGAGTGGGTTTGTGTGTTAGCTCAAAAAAATGTGTCTACATCTGGCACTGTACAGCACTGTCCGACTGTACTACACTGTACAGACAAACCAGTGGGTTTAGGGATTCAGCCTATAGTCAGATATTTAAAAAAAAGCGGTAGCGATGCCTTCCTCCCTCCTGGCAAGATCAGCTGGAGAAGGATGGGCGGTCCTGAGCCGGGATTGCACGGTCTTGCCCGTCTGGGGGGATGCCCACATGCACCTGGGCATCCTCCATTATGGTGGGGCCTTCGGGCCAGTTTGCCAGGCTCCCCGTGGTGAAAACCAACAACGACCCCACGGGATCAACGGTAGTGTGAGGCATAACAACAATGCGCCCCATATTTCAAGTTTCGGCAGTGTCGTAGATTTAGATAGGGGTGCTACTCTAGTTTTGGCTATGAGTAACGTCAATAAGGGGTGGCAACCCTCAACATATCACAATTATCACAACATAAGCGTACGCTTTTTATCTTGCGTCGCAAAATCCATGAAGTTCTATGTTTTGATATTTCCTGCCAACCCAATGCCAAAAATAATTATTTTTGTGTTTTTTATGTTAGCCAATTCTCGTCCCAGCTAATTTTACTCATCCAAATTTCTTAAAATAATAACTTTGCAGCTAAAGTTATGGGCACGAGTCAGTCCAATGGATCGTAAAGCGTAGAGATCGGATTGGTCGGATAGCAATTGTCTTTTCGTATTTTGTTTTACAGACTGGTTCGTTTTCCAATCAAACGTAAATGTGTCACATCGCGGATTCCACGCAAGACCGAGATTTTTTTTGAAATTTCGTCCTTAAAATTGAATATCGCCTAGCTTGTCATTTGATCTGCAGACAAGGTTTCGAGTAACTCTGGTTTATTGCTTGTCTATTTGCATGAATTAATTTATCTTCCCTTCAGTAAGTTGATCAGTGCGCATTGGAGTTCCTTTGCCTTTTCTAATGACTGACGGCCACTAATGACATCACCGACGTAACAATCGTTGAGCAAAATCTTAGCTGCTTCTGGGTAATTGTGACCATAATCTATAGCTAAGGTTCTCATTGATAGCCATAGATTAACGTAACCCGTGCAGTCACCAGACACCGAGCCCACTCCGGATACAGAATCATATATGTTCTTTCTGGGTAAGTTTAATAGTTGTGTGGCATTTTTACTGATTAGGTTGACTTGGGAGCCTTGATTGAGAAGAGCTCGTAGCTACCTTTGGATGCCTTCACCTTTAGTAAAGTTGTTGTAAGAAGAATCTCGGTGTTTTCACTTGTTGGGTTCTTGCAGCCGAAGCCCGGGGCTCAATATTATTTATGCCGTGATAAGTTATAATTTTTTTAATTTTTTTATTGTGCAATAAAGTATGGTGCGGCATATTGCATTCTTTGCAAGTTTTAGTTGATTTGCAACGTGCATTGCCCTGGTTATACAGACAATTTCTGCAAACTTGTACTTTTGTCTGGAGGTCTAGGGATTTGAAATTTCGGCTCCTATATGGTGCTACTATAAAGTTATTTGATCCTATACGTACTTATTCAATTTTGGAGATGTGACAACGTGAGTCAGCACAGCAGCTTATCCATACTAATCGTATCGTAGCTCGATAAGTATTGGAACTAGAGATTTTACTTATTTCTAATTGTGGTTTACTTTTCTAAATAAATTCAGTACCAAGGCGTAACAACAATGTTTAAGTTTAACACAATTTTCTTTCCCAGTCAAAAATTGTAATGTTAACAAGGGGTCATTCCAATATGATAAACAAGCAATGTAATTTTAGGTCCCTGCTTATGAAATGCATTTATTTCTATGCATCATTCCTAATACCAATAATTACTTTCTTATTTTATAGATACTGATATTCTAACATTCTAGATGACTTGTCTAGTTAATAGGAGTCTACAATGGGTAAAAAATGGAGCCTATCAATAGACTACGAATATATTTCAAAGATACGGATGTTTTAGGATCGTAGTTCTAACGGACTGAGTCTGATCGATATTTTTTTCTATTTTATTACTAAAATAGTGCTTTAAATAACTAACTATAGTCTCAGACCCTAACGTACCTGGTTTGTTTTTACGGCAATTGCCATCTGGAGATAAGTTATTCAAGCTAACATATAAAATATCACTCACCGTTTTGAAGTTATGGTTGCTCGTAAATTATGATTGAGATTTCTGACTGTTTGAAAAAATATTTTAAAGGTCTCTCTTCTACCTCAGTGAGGAAGCTGAAGTATTACAATAACGCGTCAAATAACGCGCTTTTTTTTAAAAGTGATAAGTATCACTTTAAAAAAAAGGTAATTCGTTACGAACTTGTAATTAAAACAAGATAGCACCCAACGTCAACGTGTGTAAACCTAGTTTTTCCACCTACCACCAGTTCTGGATGCCTTTTAATTGGTAATAAAACAATTTTTAAGATCGTAGTCAGCTTAAAAAAGAGCAAACTAAAAATATAGAGCAATTTTAGTGTGTATTCTTCTTTCGCTGTAATTACTGAAATTGATCACTTGATTGATAGAATATTAACGGCAAACCCTTATATGTATTATCACAATAACAGATAAAATTTATTTACAAAAAAATTTAACGACTGATAAAACATCAATACTGGAATAAGGAATTAAAAAAAACAATTTCCAAAGTCGCAAGCAGTAGTTTTCATATGTCTTATATTGGTACCTTCACATTCCGTGTTGCGGGCTCTAGCTCATTTTGCATGTCTGAATGATCGATAAAACATAACGATTAATAATGTTCGCGTTGCAACTTCGCCAAGAAATAATTATATTAAATAGGATACAATGTAAATCGCTTTGCAATTGGCACAAAATAATATCCCTTAAATTAAACGAAATAAACAACGCGTTAATAATAATACTCACTGACATTGATTGGTATGAGATTGGTGATTACAAATTATTAAACGGTTTATTTTTTAATACAATTTTTACAGTGGTTAAAGAGCCGGCGATGAATAGCATTCTTAATAGCACATTAAACTCACTTTGTTTACATATCACATAGGATATATACTTACACACGAATAACAGATTTTTAGATGTTAGGAATGCCTGATTTTTCATTGGCCTATGAACCTAGGATTGACAACTATGTAAATTGGTATTTACATAGTTATCAAAAATTAAAGGGGAATGATTGAGTATTTTAAAATCGTAAGTGTATTAGATATCTAAATGAAATATTAAAAAGGACGCCATTGTTTTATAAAGAGAAACTTGAACATTTTATGTAGGAAATGTGCCCTACTGTGAGGCAGATTAAGAATTTCTCTAGGTTCTATGCGTGGTACCTTGAGGTGGTGTGTAAAATATAAATAGTAATATGTCCTCATTATATTTAATATAATGAGAACATTAAGTATCTATATTTTCTTCATTATCATATATAACCAACATATCATCTAAAAACGGTGCAGGAGGAAATATGTATATTCGACTCTTATCTAGCCCTACCAATATACAAAAGTACTGTCATGCAGCAGTGATCCTTGATTCCACAGCCAAAGTATTCGTTAATAGTGAGCATAGAGTCCATAAAGCAAAGCTAAAGTCGTCGTTGATAGTAATAATTGAGACAGTGAAACAAAGCCCAAGTCGCCGGTGAAGATCAGAATCAAGTCCGTATAAGGAAGTCAGGTTGTAGTTAAAGAAATCGAAATTCCAATCAAAACACATCAGCTTAAGCGTAAGCAACAAGTGACATGACAGCTGACAATTATTTTGAATTATTGACATTTGATTGACAAACAAGTGTTGCTATTAAAGGAAACCAAAAATATAAAAACACGAAATCGATTGATCGAATTATTTTTTTACTTTCTCAGTTTTACCTTATCTTTATTTTCATTTATATTTTTTATTATTTGGTTTATGAACTACGTTGCTTATACAAAATCTTAAGTTATTTATTCAGTGGAATGTATTTTCGCCACAATCGATTCGTATTGTTATTTAATGTAAAATTATATCTAAAATGTAATTTACGTGCTGGCAACATTTCACTACATAACCTATGACGATTTATAAACAAGAATACTTTTATTTATCAAAAAAATATTGCAGTGGCGCCTGTTTAAACATATGTAAAATATGAATCTTTAAATGACAAAAATTATGTACAAAATCCTTGTTTAATGATGTCTATGATGTGCCCAGAATAGGCATACCCCTTTTCAAGCTTTCGGAGGATTCCATTTTAATTTTATTAATTTATTATTTTCACATTAGACTCTTAAAATAAATATATTAAGCTTTATGTCTATTTCACTATAAAACATTAGATTTAGATTTTCAAATTACAGCTCATTATTATTCATTGAATTGATAGAAATAACATAGAAAAATCTTGGCTTCAATCTCGAGTAAATAATTTTTATACACCCTGTAGCAGTAGTTTGAAAGACATAATCAAAGAGTGTCATTTCTGAAATATCAATACATTTTTATATACATATATGAGAGATAATTTCACAATATGCCCAGAGTTATATATAATTTGTCTCAATATTAATAGAAATCGTGGTTATCAAATTAAAGTAACGATTTAAAAAAAATATGTGTAAAGTTACCGAAAAAAATAATGGCAAGCGATGATAAAGTCCATCCCAACTAGCCTGAGGGTTGTAGTTTGAAAAGTCCTATTGATACCGTACTTCTGAAGTTCGGCTTGACCTAATTTTGAGACACCTAAATAATAACGATATCAGGAAAACTTTGTAACCATTTATGAGCTTATTGCGTCTAAGGAATGCATAGTAAGTATATATTCAATTGTAAAACTGAATAAATAATATTTATTTTTTATTCGTACAGAAAAGAACGGTGAAAGATTAACGTTATATAGGTATTAATAGTTTCCTACAAAACGGTCTGTCGAAACCAACGCAAGAATAAAATCAACGTAAACTTAAGTAACTTTTCTTACTGACGACGAAACTCATCCATTTAACTATAAAAAGAGTTGTTTTTTACAGGTGTATTTTAAATCTTATAAAAAGAGTTTGCTTGTCAAGACTGTGAAATCCCATACATTGTTCAAGTTGCTATAGTTATAAAAAAATTAAAAACAGGTCGAGCAACTTAATCTAATTAACTTATCAATATTTGATATTATAGAAAAAGAGTTTGTACTAATTCAGTAATTAAGGGACCGTTTGGTGCAAGGGTAGCGACCCTGCCTTTCGCTTTCGGAAGGGGCAGATGTTTGTGTGATGAATACAAGCAGTTGTACATGAGTTATGGGTATTTCTATATATTTATATTAATATTACATATCTATATATCTTATATGTATGTCTATCCGTTGGTCTAGTGTCCATAACACAAGACTTACTTTGGGCTAGACTAATTGATGTGAATGTAAAAAATGTTATTGTTATTAAAAAACATCAAAGTGCAGCCTTCCAAATTTAAAGTATTTGATTGTCTAGTCAATTTTAATTAAACTACAAAATAATATCGTAAAATGTCACGTCAGGTGACAAAATAGTAATTATGATTTATAATTGACGTATTACGTAATTATAAGTTCAAAAACATAACATACAAGTGGAATGTAATTATAAAATCTTTATTTTGTTTCTCCTATGTACTGCGACATCCGTTTACTGCACAAACCGTCATTTATAATTAAAATTTCAGGATCAATACTCGATATGACACTACTTTGAGTACTAACGGGGCGAATAATGAGCCATTATGGCTGAGTTTAAGTTGCCTCACATTGCAGACGCCGATTCGACTTTTAGGTGGCATTTACTTCTAAGGGTATATATATATACACATTATACCCTTAGACATATCGTATATCAAAGACAGTGATTTACCAGTAGCAAAAAAGTTTTATAGAGATATATTTGCTTACGCTTACCCTGACAATGTGAACCAGACAATGACCTCTGTTAATGCAGCTTGCTTTTATAATAGACGTTAATGGAATCACGCAATAGTCAGTAGTCAACAGTCGTTGAATAGAAAATATCGAAAGATAATTTTAAACTGTAGCAAAGAATATGTAGTGAAAGTGAGTGAATAGAATTCCGAGCTGTAAAATGTATTTTCAATAGTCAGTCCAGTACGTACTTGAGAGCATATAAGTGTTTATTGGGAACAATGTCGTAATATCTTTTCCAACTTGCTTCTTCTTGCAAATAATATTGCAGGGAAAAAGGTACAATAATTAACCAGTACAGTATAACGCATTTGTAGGTAAAGTGTATAGATAACTGTTAAAATTTTAAAAATAATGATTCTAGTCGAATGTTGACTTAGCTTTGGGCCATCACTAGTAACTACAGATAATCCTTTCATGGCGAGTGACTGACTGACTGGCTGACGAGCTGTCAGCCATAACCGCTAAATCGGGCCGACCCAGATACGAACACACGGCGCGCGAATATTAAACACTAAATTCGGTCGCAACTGGGTGGAATATGAAAACTAACCCAACAACACGTTACCAAGAAGCAAGCTTAATTGGTTCGTAATATATTCGTGCGATGATATTTGATGATTTCAAAAACCGAACGGTTCATATGGTCGATTTCAAATAGCATTTATGAAAGAAAGCCTTCTAAAGAAACCATCTATCGTTGACATAACGAATTAAAGTTCGGTCATCTAACCTTGAAGATAAAGAAATAACTGGTGATTCTTTGAAGGCTGTTACTGAAGAAAATGTGTTAGCAGTGTAAAATTTAATTCAAGAAAACAAGCAAATCACGTAACTACGAAGAGATTTAGAACAGAGGCGGCGTAAGGCGTGGGCGACGTGGGCCATCGCCTACGGCCTCGCAGTTTAAGGGGCCTCGCGCCTCAAAAAATTTTATGCATGGCTTAAAAGCGAGAATAAAATAAAAAAAGATATAAATAAATTAATTTTGTTGTGAAATATGTTCTTTAGTCTGGCAACATTTGTTTACGTTGCGTATCTATCGCGAGTAAATCCTCGCCGCCGCCGACCAGTGCGGGGAATCCTTTGTTTTTTTTGTTTACTTTCTTTACTAGGAAGCCAACCAATCAAATCAAAGTTCGCAGCGCAGTCGTTAGGCGCATAACGATAGAAACGTAATTGTGTTATTCAATATTGTTTGTTTTTATGACTGTACGTACTTATTTTGATAAGAATAGTGTGTTCAATGTTTTAATAATATTTAGTGAATAAATACATAGTGCGTAGGTATATTGATTGCTCCTGTAAACCAAAATTAAAAAAGGGTGACTTAATTAATAGTTATTGTATTCTTTGTGATGTGTAACACACCGGTACCTGTGCTCCTCTATTTTATATAAGGTAAGAAATAATTAATTGGTAATAAATAAATAACGCAGTAATTACTTGTATACACCGTAAAATTTTAGTGGTTGTTTTCCCGCAACGAAATGATTTTGCTATGGACGTACAATCGATGTGTAATTTTTTAATTATGTTAAGAAATGACTTATTTACAAAAGCGTCGAACGAAACTCGAAAGTGATCTAACTCCAATAGTATACCTACTTCTTTTGAGTGAATGAAACAAAATAACCTAAGAAGTAGTTCCATTTTTCCTTCATACTTTTACGGGCTTAGGACCGTCATAAATACAAATACTTACAGGTTACAGATACGACGTTATCGACATGTCCGGCCGAGATAGAGATATTGGGAGAAAATGGGAGTCTGGATCAGCAAAAAGAAAAAGAAAAGCTGAAAGAACTGCATCCAACCAGGTTTTGAGTTTAAATATGATGAAGTTCCTCAACCAAACTGCATCTGGTAGTACAGAACCATCTGAATCGATAGATTCGACTTCTACACAACGAACGTCCGAGATATCGTTAGGAAATGCTCCAGATGCACTGAGCACCGAGACCGAACGTCAGTTAGACGTGGAGTTTGGATCATCCTCTAGCCAATCAAAATTTGACGCTGAAACTCTTGTGCTATCATCAAGCAATCAAGAAGAACAGATTGACATAGATTCTCGAATTCGCAGCGACGACGCCAGTGCCATAGTTCAGCAAGTACGTGTTAATTCGGATCCGGGATTATGGACGTTTCCCATAACGGATTCACAGCGTCGTGACATAGTTCAAAGCGGCCCCACACAGCAATTAAATAGCGGTGATGAATATTATCCCAAAGGTGATGATCACAGACACTTTTCCAATTTCTATTTTTCGAGAAAACTAAATAATGGTGAAACTCAACATCGTCGCTGGTTAGTTTATTCCAATTTCCAAAATAAAGTTTACTGTTTTCCATGCAGATTATTTGGCAATTCACAAACTCAGGTGGTGCAAGGAGGGTGTTGTGACTGGAAACATTTAAGTAGTATTTTACATAGTCATGAGAATACCAAAGAACATATGGCATATATGTTCCAATGGTTAACTTTCGAGAAAGGAATAAATCAAGGCAAAACAATAGACCAAGAAAACGAAAGGCTAATACGTGAATCTCAAAAACATTGGCACAACTTGTTAGAGAGAATAATTGACATAATAAATTTTTTGGCCTCTCATAATCTTGCATTTAGAGGTCACAGAGAATCTCTCAAGACAGGTGACGTTATTAGGAATTCCGGTAATTTCATAGATTTATTTAAACTTATATCAAAATTTGATCCTACTTTACGAGAACACATGAAACGCATTAGTGAGAAACAACTTTCACACCATTATTTAAGTCACGATATTCAAAATGAATTGATTATATTGATGTCAAAAACAGTTGTCGATGAAATTATTCGTAAGGTTAAAGAAGCAAAGTATTATTCTTTTTTGCTCGATTGCACTAGAGACTGTAGTAGAGTTGAACAAATGTCGGTTATCCTAAGATTTTGTGATACGTCAACTGGCACAATAGTCGAACATTTTATGGGATTTCTAGCTGTTACTAAGACAACTGGAGAATATTTAGCCAATGCTATACTGGAACAGCTAGAAAAATACGACTTAAATGTTCAAGACTGCCGTGGCCAGGGATACGACAATGGTGCAAATATGGTAGGTGTAAATAGTGGAGTTAAAACTCGAATATTGAATATTAACCCTAGAGCATTTTTCACACCTTGTGGCTGTCATAGTTGGAATCTATTGTTGGTAGATGCAGCGAACTCATCTATGGCAGCAAAAACTTTTTTTGGTTTCATACAAAAAATTTATTTGCTATTTTCAAGTTCAAGCAAACGCTGGGATTTAATAAAAGGCAAATTAAAACTTACTATGAAACCTTTATCAGACACAAGATGGGAAAGTAGAGTCGAAGCAGTAAAGGCCGTATTATTACAATTCGATGAAGTGATTGAATGCATCGAAAGCTTAAAAAATCAAACGGAGCAATCAGACACTCTCAGTGATTGCGATTCGATACTAAATGAAATGTTAAGTTTAGAATTTATCTTATCTTTACATGTGTGGTATGAGATATTATCGCGTGTTAATATGATAAGTAAATTATGGCAATCAGTACAAATTCATTTAAGCGTTGCTCTTGAACATTTACACACATTTTGTGAATGGATAAAAGAGTATCGGGAAACTGGATTCGAAAAATCCCTGTCTGATGTTCGGAAATTTACTGAGCGAAGCTGTTATGACCTGCCAAAAGAGTTTAGGAATAAAAGAGTAGCCAAAAAGAAAAGGATGTTTGATTATGAAAGCAGCGATCAACCTATACAGTCTCCTAAAATCCGGTATCAAACTGATTTTTTTTACGCCATGATTGATTCTATAATAACCAATATGGAATTAAGATTTACGTCTTTAAATCAACATTTTCAAGATTTCGGGTTTCTCTATGATTTAAGCAAGCTAAAAAATATGCCAGAGGAGCAAATATTAAAACACTGTAACGATTTACATAACGTCCTGCGTGTGGGTGAGAGCAGTGACTTCCAACCATTTGAATTATATGAAGAATTAAATACAATGATCCCAAATTTACCCAACTTCATTACAGATGTGAAACAGCTGCTGTCATATATAACAGAAAATACACTCGCGAGCAACCAAATCGACTCAAGCCCTAACTCTGAGTATAGACTCTGTTTTCAAGAAAGTTATAGGAGATATTTTTAAAAACTATATATCATCTGAAAGCTCCAAACTGCAGCTTTAATAAGATATCACCATTATCAATATCCGTTCATTATCTTTGTAATTAATGATATCTAAACATAAATACAGGAAAAACAGGAATTTGTGAGAAGATGTTGTGCTTGGGTATTTTAGAAATAAAAGAAAATTGATTAAGAAAATACATAACAATTTAATAAATCAATACTAGGTATTCCCCCCCCCTAGCCCTAATCACCGCTTGAAGTCGATTCTTCATTGATCTGATCAACTTTTTGACGTTCTCTTGAGGTATGTTAACCCACTCTTCCTACAATGCTGCCTTCAACTCTTCCACCGTCGAAGGGGCTTGATTTCTGGCTCGTACTCTTCGTTTTAACTGGTCCCATAAATGCTCGATCGGATTCAAGTCTGGACTGAGCGCAGGCCAGTCCATTGTACGCATCTGGACTTCATCCAAAAACTGCTGGGTAATGCGCGCTGTATGACAACGAGCATTGTCGTGCATTAAGACGAAGTCCTCGCCGACAAATCCTTCATAGGGAACAACGTGTTCCAGGAGAATATCGGTGATGTACCGATCAGCTGTAAGCCCGCCTCCTCGGCCTCCACCAGGCACGAAAACGAGCTCCGTCTTTCCCTCTAAAGAGATGCCGGCCCACATCATACAGGAACCACCGCCATATGCTACTGTTTCAGCGAAACAGCATTAGGCAAATCGTTCGCCCGGACGCCTGTAGACTCGGCCTCTTCTGTCGTTGCCATGCAGACACATTCTGCACTCGTCAGTAAAGAGAACCGACTGCCATTGGGCAATGGTCCAATTGACATGCTCTCGAGCAAACTGAAGACGCGCTTGTCGGTGGGCTGCAGTCAATTTGGGCCCCGTCGCAGCCCTTTTTGGAGTGAGATTGGCTGCTCTCAGTCGTCTTCTTATTGTCCACTCGCTTACAGCTACACCACGAACGTGCCTGAGTTCTTGTTGAACATCAACACTCGTCAGATGCCGATTGCGCAGCGATGTTGAGACAATGAAACGGTCGTCTCTGTCAGAAGTACACCGGTGGCGGCTGGTTCTTGGTCTTCGATTGAAGGCACCGGTCTCTCGAAATCGTCTGTAGACCCGGGACACAGCAGACTGGCTCAAGCGAAGCTGGGCAGCGACTACTCGCTGGCTAAGTCCTTGTTCCAACAAGGCAACAACTTGAGCGGCTTCTTCAGGTGTGGTATCCATGGTAACGTGGAAAAAATGATTGCAATTCTCGGAGATGTGTACATGTCAACTTGTGATAAGCGACTGATAAGGTGTGCCGGTTGCGAGAGCTTTTATAGGGGTGGCAGTTAGCGCAAGTCGCGGATAGCGTAATGAGCAAAACGACTCATAGTGCTATTGATGTAAAAATGAATGCGTTAGATTTAAAAAAAAAAAAGTCGGTTTTACGGGCGAAGATTTTACGTGACAACGTCTTTTTCTCGGTAGAATATTTATTGATATGAATATAATTAAATTGCACAATGCGCGCGGCAGACCGATCATAGTTGAGTGGGAGAGAGACGCAAGGCATTCGGCGGGCCTCTCTCTCGTTCGGTGACTCATCGTAACGTTACCGAGCGTTACACTTTTTCATAAGTGACTCCCAGCCGCAACCTAATTTAAGACGTTGTCACGTCAAAACAATATTAGTGTTTTATGAAAGCTTGTATATTGAGCTTTCTAATGACAGTCTTTTTTTATAAATACCTTGTATACTTTACGTAAAAACAAAGTTTGTAAGCAGAATGAGGGCTTGAGTCGATTTGGTTGCTCGCGAGTGTAGCTTGAAAGAAATTTACCCAAATATTTACATTGTCATCCGAATTTTATTAACAATTCCGATAAGTACAGCCACTGCTGAAAGGAGTTTTTCAAAATTAAAATTAATAAAAAAATATTTAAGAAACACAATGAGCCAGGAAAGACTTTCAGCTTTGGCTGTTTTATCAATTGAATCAGATATGGCATCTAGGCTCAATTACGATACAATAATTAAGGAATTTAGTAAAGTTAAAAGCAGGAAATTTCTGTTCCTTTAATAAAGAAATATAAATATTTTTATATATACACTTTAAGAAATGTATACAAGGTGGAGATGATAATACGAGAATAAATGCAAACATTTACTGCACTATTAAATATAAGTTCTTTATAGCTAAAAAATGTAGTTAGAAATAAAAAATCATTTTTTTTCCAAACAAATTCAGCCATAATCAGACACAAAATTAAGCATCAACACGGTTTTAAGTGGCAAACATTATTATATCTCTTTAAAAATAATCACTGAATCAAGAAATTAGAAACTGTCAATATTTTAAAATATGTTAACATGATATTTTACCGATGTATAGATCATTGACCCCTATGGTTGTTCCTTATACAGCATGAAGAAAATATTTAAAATGTTAAATTATGTCCTGACTGCTGTCCTGATTGCATAAATGTCACTGGCAGAATCATCGTCAGTACTATGGAGCCATAATTTTTAACAAATGGAATTGATTGATTGTTTTTTGGACTGAAAGCATCCTTTGAAAGCCGATATTTAATTTGTTGGTATTGTCATCTACACCTATATATTTACGATTTGTAATTTTTCATTAATATTAATCTAATCTGTATTTTTATGAATAAAACCTTGGCAGTGTTGTTTTGTTTTTTTTTATTATTTTATAAAATCCGTCTTCAGGTCGCCACAGAACAGGGCCTCGCGAAATCTGTCTTGCCCACATCAAATTTAGGTCTTGCCCCGCCACTGATTTAGAATATACTGCAGATTCGATCGTAACGCATTCACAATGTTCTAAGAGTTTCAAAAGGAAGCAACGCCTACCAAAATGAAGCTATTGCGAAACGCAGGGTAAATTTTTATCGCTGGTTTCTTCACGTTGATGAAGCATCTGGTCTAGATTCCCTTACGCAATTAAAATAGTATCAATGCCGAAGGTAGACTATGAAATCCCTGACAGAAGTTTTCACTGCAATGAGCAACAAGCGGCAGAACATCAGATTCCGCAGGTTATTGCTTCACCTGATCGGGCATCGTCTGTCTTCTTTTTATGCCGTAAATATGCACTGGCTGCTTTTAAGAAGGCCGCAGTTTAAGTGTCTGCGGCGGACCGAAAAAATGCTTTGAAAATAGGTTCAGACACATGAAAGTTTGTAAAGAGGCTAGAGGAAAGTTTTTGAAAAGATTTATTAGAAAACACTGTATCCGTACAAGTTGATTTTCCAGTTTCTCAAAACTTTTTGAGTATTCCTGATATTCTCATTCTCAACGTCAAGCAGTTTAATAGAAAATGATTTTTTGAGAGCCTAAATAAAGTGTTCATGTGTCATTTTATAGCGCTTATATTTAAAAGTTGAATAATAATATAGCATCGTTAAACTTCATTTTTTATCGAGTGGAAATTCAGTTAATAGCTTAATGTGGAATAGTTGACTGATCCGATAAATTTACCTTAAAACGGGTAGATGGATAAATCGATGGTATACCAATGTAAACTGGTTGGCATTCCTGAAACGTTTATAAGTAATTTATCCCTTCTCCACAGTCCACAAACTAATCAGAGCCGAATAATCTCAACCGCATTGTGATTGTGAATAAACAAACGTCCGCCTCTAAACACAAGCTGCTACCCCGGCAATTTCGAGGACTGCGTAGAATTTGACAACATTTAGGAGAGGGATTATGCTGTTGAAAAAACAACAACTACATAAACGGTATCGTTCTAGTACGAAATTTTGTTTTTATATGAATGCCATGTGTTGAAGTGGAACTTAATTTATATAACATTCTTTATTTCACACAAATTAACAATTTTAGTTATAATAACAGATACTATGGTTTGCACAGGTGTACTTATCTAAGAGATCTTTTTTAGTCGACCCAGATTTAGCATAGTTAATTAATAACTATATATATCAAATAAAATAGATGTTTAAATAATGTACGATGTACATAATTACACAGATAAATACAATATAAATATACTTACATACAGTCCCTTTTTCCCGCAGGATTAAGCAGAGATCACAGATTTCCACTTCCCATGATCCTGACATACTTATCACGCTTCTTCAACTCTCATCAGACTCATTCATTTCATACAAGCTCGTCGGTTAAGGATACTTTAAATATACTAACATATCTCTATAAATAAGATAAATATACCTACTATAGTCGAGGCCGGGCCACAATTAACAACAATTCCGAAAGGATTACACATTTAGACATAATTTTTCGTCACAAGAGGCTGTAACTATTTGGGTATCATGTTTCTAATACAATTCGATCATGAAATAAATGATGTCTTAAACAGATTTCTTGTTCGCAACAAAGTCCTTTGTTAATTCTTACCCCGTGTTTGGGGATCTATAAACCACATCAATATTAATACAAACCTGCTTGAAATATTGAGCACAATTATCTAGTTTTCAGATTAATGGACAAAGCAAAAACACCATTATATGGATTCTTACTGCTACACTGGCTTTCTAGGAATTTGTGTAACGCCAAAATTGCTAAAGGCCTTTTTAATGATCTCATTCTGATCGAAAATGAGCTGATGAAATATCTTCCGCTCCATAAAATATTACAAGATCATCTTGAATTTTTTTTAGAAATGTGCGAAGTCATAGCGGTAGAAATAACATGCCTACTGTACGATTTTTCGAAACAATTTATAAAGAAATGTTGTAGTTGAAAAGCTTACAATATTGTCCTGTACAAAAACCTCACTCGTCGAAAGAATTAATAAGACCACCGCGCGAAAAAGTGATAGAGATAAAGGAACCGTGTGATTTTATTTGGAAGCCAGGTTTATATAATTATTTGAATGCTCTTTTTAAAATGTTGCCATTTATATTATTGTTTAATTACTACATTTTGTGTATTTTTAATCAAGCTGTACAGTGACAAATGTTATACAAATGAATCACTCTTTACACATATGCAATAACTATAACATATAAACAGTAGCATTATTGAAGGGAATCGAGATAATACGTAACGTGGGAGTAATTGCTGAAGTGATTACATTGTCTACAGTAAGGTAAGCTGGAACAACAAACAGATATTAGCATGTAGCTGGTGGTTACAAGATACAGTAATTATCTTTCCCATTTAACCGAATACAATTTATACTAAATGGATTGTTGCTACACATTCGACATCGAAAAAACACAGATTTTCTAATTAGTGTCCTACCATCTATCCACATAAATTTATTAAGGTACGAGGATTCCATTTATTATAAACCCTTAATAAAAAGTCATCAAGCAGTTTCTGTTTTCCCCGTACCTTGTTATTATTATAAAGCACAAGCAATGCCTTTAATTTTTTTTATTGGTTTTTTCTTGTGGACATTACAGAAAAGTAGCGGTGAGCGGTCGTTGGTTGCGCACACGTCATTAGCATATCAGCCGCGCTCGCGTCTATATTACAATAGTTTTCGAGCTACCGGAGGAAGAAAAATCTACGGATGGGAGTGATATAAGTGATACGGAGATTTTCAGGGAATGTGAACTCGAAATAAATAAGATTTATGAGAGAAGAATTAGCCAGATTTCGGAATTAGAGTAAGAATCTATGGATTTCTCAACTCAAAGATCTGATTTTAGGTTAGAAAAAAGGAAAAAACGTGATGATGATTCAAATAGTGGTGAAGGATTTGTGGAAGTCAGAAGAAGAAGAAGTAAACATCTTCTAAGAAGTGAGCCTTTTAACCAAAAACTGGCTGAGAAATATGTGTTTAGCTCTGACGATATACCTAAATATGAGATATGCGTAACCTACAAAAGAACTACCAAAACAAATGTCTTTGGCCAGGCTTTAAAGGAGTAAAATTATTTGTAACAAATATATATATATATATATATATATATATATCAGTGTTGGCAAAAATTTAATCTGATTAACGATTAAAAATTACGATTAAAAATTTAATCGACATTATCACGATTAAAATTAATTAATCGTAATCATTTTTTCCCGATTACGATTATTAATCGTAATCATTAATCGTTAATCACGATTAAAAATGTATGATTATTAGAATGGGAACAAGTTTAAAAAAAACTAGTTAGTCAGATTTTTTGTTTGAGTATTTATAAAAATCACAGGAGTCATTGATTGATTGTTACATTTTGTAATTAAATCTTTATATAAAAAATACTTAGATAAATGATTTAAATTATATTTCATAAGCACTCTCTTCTCAAATAATTCGTCTGATATTTTGTGTGACCTAGATATATTTATCATGGTTGCAAAGGAAAACATTTTTTCAACAGAACCGGAGGATGGCATGGGTGTGTTATATATCATAAACACTCGTTTTAAAATCGTGTAGCGTTCTAAGGTTGGCAGGTTATGTTTTATTGTCACGATCTCACAATAAAATTGCCGACCAATTCACAATGGTTGTACAACGCCATCTTGTGAATTTGTGACGGACCATCTAGCTATTTCAGCTTAGAATATATAGGCTGTGATTTTTTTTCCTTCATAATAAAAACTTTAATCTGCTTAATCAAATTAATGATTAACGATTAGTGATTAATTTAACTAATCACGATTACGATTACTATTTTAATCGCGATTAATTTAATCATGATTATGTTTAATTCGATTAAACTTAATCAAATTAAGCAATCGATTAAAAAATTAATCGATTAATGCCAACACTGATATATATACACTTCCGTCCAAAAGTTTGGAAACACCATGGTAATTGAAATAAAAACAACAATAAAACACATAAGTCATGATTTATTACTATGAAATCTTAATCAAACGTTAGATTAACATTAAGTCAGAAATATTCAGTACAATTAAGTGCAAAAATAATGTAATTTTCATTAAATTTTGGCCTCATCAAAATGACCACCCTTGTTTTTAATTATTTCTTCACAAATTTTATTCATTCTTTTGATTAATTTTGCGAAGTATTCGGGGTCCAGTGACTTCCATTCATTTTGTAAATGTTGCCACAACTGTGCTGAGCTCGATTGACACTGACTTTTAACTCTTCTATCAAGCTCATCCCATACTAATTCTATAGGCGAGAGATCTGGCGATTGTGATGGCCATTTCATAACTTGCAAAAATTTTTCGTTTTGTTTTTGCTGTAAGAACTCCTGACATAATTTTGATGAATGCTTTGGGTCGTTATCTTGCTGAAAAATGAAATTTCGGCCAATCAGATTCATTCCAGAAGAAATTGCATTTTCTTGCAGTATTTTCAGATAGCCTTCTTTATTCAGTTTTCCGTCAATTTTAATCAAATGACCGGGCTTATTGTTACCAAAGCACCCCCAAACCATTACACTACCACCACCATGCTTAACGGACTGCACAGTACACGCTTCTAAAGCCCGTTCGTCTTTTGATCGGCGCACAAAAACACGTCTATTAGATCCAAAAATTTGAAACTTAGACTCATCCGTCCAAAGGACTTTTTTCCAGTCTTCTTCCGTCCAGTTTTTATGTGCTTTAGCCCACTCTAGTCTATTTTTCTTATGGGTAATAGTTAGTCTTGGTTTTTTGGCTGCAACGCATCCTCTTAAGCCAGCAGACAGTAAACGTCTCTTTACAGTTGTGATTGAAACTGGCTTTTCTCGTGTTTTATTTAAAGTAGCAGCAATTTGTGGCGCAGTTAAACGTCGATCTCGTTTCGATAACACTTTAATAAACTGATCTTCCTGCTTTGTTGTGGATTTGGGACGTCCAGATCTCTTCCTGTCTCGATTTTCTCCCGTAGCTCGCTTTCGTGTAAGAGTATAATGTACACCTTTACATGAAACTCCAACCTTTTTTGCGATTTGGCGTATAGAATATCCTTCTTTGTTCAAAGTACAAATAACACTTCGCTCTTCAAGAGAAATCTGTTTCCTTTTTGCCTATTAATGCAGTTATCGACTGATGTTACTATCACATGAACCTCACAAAGTACCTACACTGAACTCTAAACTAGATACTTAATGGAATTATATACTTATTTTAAAAAACTGATCTCTATTCAAAACAAAAACAATGTTTGTATCTACCAATTCTAAGAAATTAACAATTGGCAGTGCAGCAACTTTTGTGGTCATAAAACACGTGTGCCGGTCTTTTGTCAAAGTACGGAATAACTGATAAGAAATAAGTAGTTTTCTTCATTATTGTTATAAGCACGATTGTAAAAATAAATGAACTTTAACAAGAACGTGTATATTTAAAGATTTATTTGCGGTAATTTTTTTATCCAATGAAAATAGGGTGTTTCCAAACTTTTGGACGGTAGTGTATATATATAAATGGTCATTATGCTAACTGGTCAACTAGGTCAGACTCTGTTAAGGAGTGGAGTGTTCCAAAAGTCAGCGCCAGGTATCTCACATGTCTCAAATGACATAGTTGTGGATTTTGATTGGCAGGTTATGAACAAGAATTTGGGTAGTGACAGTGGTCACATTATTAAATAAAATATATATATCTCACATAACAATAATAATCTACGAAAACGAAATTTCAACAAAAAACCTGGTCATAATTTAATGATATCCTATCAAGTTCATTAAGTAAACAAAAAATAGATAAATGTGACTTGGCTGATGAGTCATACATTCAGAAATTGTATGATTATTTGTTGTCCAAACTTAGAATTGCTGGCGATGCTAGTGTCCCTTTGATAAAGATGTACCGACCCAGAAACTA
Organism: Calamotropha paludella; assembly: GCA_927399485.1. Classification (NCBI taxonomy): domain Eukaryota; kingdom Metazoa; phylum Arthropoda; class Insecta; order Lepidoptera; family Crambidae; genus Calamotropha; species Calamotropha paludella. The sequence continues at coordinate 20,455,072 of OV656803.1, read as the reverse complement.
AATTTAAACGTCGGCGTTACTGGAACCAGTCGCTGTCGTTAGCAGTAGCTCAAACCGATACCCGATAATTTGTTGAACCTTGAGTTAAAAACCAAAGAAGTTTATAGACAGTTCAGCCAAGCCAAATCATCTTATTGGCACAATATCTGTGTCATACTTGATGAAAAAACAAAATCATATGAAATGTTGCGGAATAGGCGCTGGATGAAAGGCGTCAATAGACAGAGACATTTTGTTCCTTTTGATAAATAGGAAAAATTACTGTCCTCTCTTACTCCAGGTTCGGCAACAATGAAACCTCCAAACTTCACATCGAAGAACAATCTGTTGGAAGTAGATTTTACTATTGAGGAGCTTGAAAGCCGTTTAAAAAGGAAAGACACTGCATCAGATGACGATTGACGATTTTACGTACAGCATGGTTTACAATCTTTCGGAAGACGCAAAACGATTTTTATTCAAGTTATTCAACCTAATTTTTCTTTATGGCCAAGTATCTGAACAGTGGCGCTCAGTATTGATACTACCTATACCCAAAGTCTTTGATTACAGCTTAACAAACCCTAAATTTAGACCCATATCTTGAATTTCATGTATTAGCAAGGTGTTCCATCATATGATGCTAAAACTGTTAGAATGGTACGTGGAAAAAAATAGGATATTCTCTCCTTACACATTTGGCTTTAGGAAATCTCAGTCATGTATGGGCTGTCTGACTCGTTTGGTGACATACATACAAATAGGTTTTACACAAGACATGTCAACACTGGCTTGTTTTCTAGATATCGAAAATTTATTTATTTATTTTTTGTTTATTTTATTTTATTCGGAATACTAACAGCGTATCTTATAAAACTAATTGATTCAAAACTCTGTATAGACTAAGCTATTAACAGGTACTCGCAAGTGGAAATATAACAATATGCCTATAACAAAATATATATATATATATATATATATATATATATATATACAAAGTGCCTATAACAATGGTATCTGTTGAGTGTTTTAACTATTATGGATGAAATAAAGATTGATAGTAAATATTGTTAATATCTATGATCATTCCTTAGTGAAAGATATTTAAGAGTAGTAAGGTCTGAGGACGGAGACAGAGGTATACCGACAGCCTTCAGTGTACTCAGGCAGATAATACGACGGTTGTCGTAAAACAGGAAAGTGGCTTTAAAATGGGTTCCAGCGCACATTGGTTTAAGGGGTAACGAGGAGGCTGACCAATTGGAAAATGCTTCTTTCTTAAATGGCATCGAGTGCGATATCAGACCGTGCACCTCAGAAGTATTTTCTAAGTATAAAGCTTCATGCCAGAAAGAGTGGAAGATATACTTTGATGAACGATCCAAAACAAAAAGCATCTGGTACAAAACTGATACCATGGTTTGAAAATAGTAGTATAAGTAGGCAAAAAATTAAGCTTATATTAGAATTAGGTCCGGTCATGTTCCATCAAGGAAGTTTGCATACATGATGAACAAAATAAATATACTTAATTGTGAAATATATGGCCAAATTAAGGACATGCATCATCTTTTGGTGGAATGTGAGCGGAACCAAGCTCAAAGAATATTTATTTAAGTACATTTAGAATTGATATGCTGGATGAGGGGATTGTTCAGAGCATTCTGAGTCATCCCCAATCTGCGGCAGCTTTATGTATGTACAACTTATTGGTAGCTGTATACCTATGTATATCTATGTATTAATTTAAATATATTTCGATGGAGCTGGCATGTCATTATAGAAACGGTCAAACAGTTTGATTAGCGCTAACAAGTTTTGAGATAATAGGAAGTATTATTAAGTAGCATTATAATCTTAATAATCTGGTTAACCCAGATCGACTATTTTACATCTTTGCAAACTCGAATAAAATGCTATTCACATATTCCGCTCTCGTATCACTCTGAAGCCGACGCTAACTAACAAACGCACTCGGAATACAGATACTGGGATTATTGGCTTGGCTTTATAATAGAATCTGGCATGTCACCACAAGGCTGAAATACAGCTGGTTGTCTCCAACAGCGAATACGACATATCACACTTGACTAGACACTCGTGAAATTTATGGAATGCGAGTGTTTTATACCCTGTGTCTAATACCAGAGAGGGCTGCCGCGCGTGCTAGCATTGCAAAATTATCTCTATATGTTTGTATTACGAACATGTATTATTAAATCCTATATTTTCTTTTGTTTACATAAATTAATGATTGAATGACTTAATTTATCTGTAATTATAAATTAAATATAAATTATAACACAGAACAAAGCATAGTCGCTGTTTTTATTATTCTACTAGCGGCCCGTCCCGGCTTCGCACGCGTGGACAAAATTCTTTAAATTTTTTCAAGCATTCAATATAGCCTATGACACTCAGCAATAATGTGCCTTTCTATTGGTGAAAGAATTTTTAAAATCGGTTCGGTAGATCCCGAGATTACCCCTTACAATTTATACAAACACACAAACTATACTTCTTTATAATATTAGTATAGATTATCATTACTTCTTCTAAATCACGCAACGGATTTCGATATGGTTTTTACTTTAGTTTAGAGAATTTCTTTTGGTACTTTTATACTTATTATTAAATAGTAGAAAAAAGAATAGAATATGAAAGATTTGTAGTGATGTTACGGGATAGGCGCTTACATATGTCGTTAACGCCGGCACAACCTTACGAGATATATGAAATTGTATATCTTAAAAACTTCTGCGGTAGAGTTATCAGGATATCCACGGAAACAATTTTTGTCGTTTTGATAATACGGTTTAAGAACTTTATTTACTCAAAAGAATAATAGATAATTTACTTAGTGAGAAAACATTTTTTAACTAATAACAAAAATTGTTATGAGCTTACTAAGTTTTAAACAGCAATTGGGTAAAAAATTATAGGTTTTTTGCTAAGCTATTTTATACAGTACAATATTGATACTTTACTTGTAAAACTAAGTACGATATATAATTTGTGCATTCATTCGTTAAATAATTGTTCGACCGATCAGAATTGCCTTTTTACTGCATATAATTAGAATGAATATCTCAGACGTGTCACAGATTGTAAATTTTGAATCGCTTGTGTTGGTTGTCTTTCACGTGTAAAACTATTATGCATCCGTTTCGCGTGTAAAATATTCTCAAATTCTGTTGGTTATGTCTTATGAAAAATGGCTTTAAACGTCAATAGTAATATCAAAAAAGATGATATTTTTAATTTTGTGTTTGGATCTAGGAGCTAAATTCCAAAACTACTTTCAAAAAATCTCAAAAAATCTTTCATCTAAATTTGGATCTGGGGGCACGGCAGTGCCCCCCCCGCCAAGTCAAGCAAAAAAGCGGCACGGATGTACCATCCTTTTCTCGAAGCAATTCAGGCCATTTTCGACCCCCTGTAACTTCGTTGTGGATAAAACTAGAAGACTGAATTTTCAGTAACCATGCAGGCATTGTAAAGACACGGTATATTTCAAATTTCATTCAATTTGAACTAGTAGTTTAGGAATTATAACGGGTCAAATTTCTTAATTTTGTCACTCACTGACTCACCGATCATCAAAATTCTAAGACACTTCTAGCAGACCTAGAAGCTTCAAATTTGGAATATAAATAGTGTTTGGTGTATGAATCAAGGAAAAACTAAAAAAAACCTACAAAAATAAGAAAAGTTCATAAGTCAGAGAGAGGGCTTTAAGAAAATTCGTTGCTGGTAGATATACATAGGTACATATATACAATAAGTAGAAGGTACCGAAAAGGAAAAAAGTAGACTGTCTACAAAATACAAAAAGCAATAAGATCCCATCAAAAACAATACTTGTCAAAAAAACCAAGTCTCGCAACTCAGTTGTTCTACGGTAAAAAGTTGTGAGATCCATGTAATACCAAGTCGGTTATTAATATATTGACTCGGCCATCGCACTAAATAATTTAATTTACAAGTGTTTTCATGCGATGGCCGAGTCAATATATTAATAACCGACTTGGTATTACATGGATCTCACAACTTTTTACCGTAGAACAACTGAGTTGCGAGACTTGGTTTTTTTGACAAGTATTGTTTTTGATGGGATTGTATTGTATGGATTGGATTGTAAAAATGGATTGTTACGAAGATCCTAATAAAGGAATAGAAAATTTTGTTAAACAACAACTTTTAAACGGAAATATGCGAATACTTATATAGATATTTCATTCTGACGTTTCAATTCCTTAACAGGAGCCGTGATCGCAGGATGACTAAGGAAATGGTCGTCATAACTTCACAACATTTTTATCGGGCACCTTTCTAATTGTTTAAATTTATGGAAATCTAAATTATGATAATTAGGATCAAATATAAAGTATACGTAAATATCCGTTAAAAAGTTGTTTTATAATTTATAAAATTCTTAACAAATTTTAAAGAACACATTAATATCAACAAAGAGATTTGCGATACCTTCAAATATCTCTTGTGTTTTATAGGCAGGGTATAAGTAAGGATTTCAGGCAAAATGAGCCATACCCACACACACCTCAACATAAATTTCTTAGCTCTATTGAATTGAGCTTTAAATCTGGCAAAAAGAAAGGTTCTTATTGCAATTATATTCTAGAACTATCACAAAACCAAGTGACCATAAAACAGGTGACCGTCAGTGCTCTGCTAAAACCAGATGTAAGTTTTTATAAAACAAGCTTGTATTATAACGTGTTAGTTAAACAAACTAAAAAGCCTAAACTCAGTGGAGTTAGGCTCTATGTCTTTTTATTGCGGAGTCCTTTTGGCTACTTCCAGCTCCAGCATCAGACCCTGTTTACCATATAGGATCAACGTACTCGCCAGTACTAATCAGATCCCAAACTCGATGAGGTTGTGTCGTTTTGTGGTGAAGTTGCTATGGCTACCTTCCAGCTTCAGCATTTGACCCTGGTTACCATATAGGAACAAAGTACTTGTCAATACTCGATGGGGCTGTCTTCTATTTGCGGAGTTCCTATGGCCGCCTTGTAACTCCAGCATCAAACCCTGGTTACCATATAGGATCAAAGTAGTGGTCAATATAAATCAAACGAGCCCAAACTCGGTGGGTTTGTGTCGTTTTATTGCGGAGTTCCTATGATCACCTTCCAGCTGCAGCATCAGTTTAGCTCCATGTCATCATAATATTGCATTGTCACGTGATATACATACGAATGCAATATTTCAGCTCAATCGAAAACCGGGAAGTGGATCTAATTTAACTTGGGAGATTTCTTTAAAGACACCGAGACAGGTGAAAGTAAATAAAAGCTTGTAAAAAGGGTTAGGTATTAAAGTTCCGGCAACCATGAATCCTAAATTAGCCATATGGCGCTGTAATGTAAATACTGTGCCAAATGTTTGTACTCTGTTTACCGTGTGGTACTTATGAAGTAGAGTAACAACAACCAGCCACACTTAAGGGTGTCGTATAAGGCGATTAATGATACTGAAGGTAATCACCACACACCTGTAAACCACAAAATGGGCAGATAATGGCGAAATCTCCTATTTTAAGAAAGGCTTCCCGTCCAGTTCATCTTTATGCTGAGATGATGATTATATAAGTTAAGCTTTGTTCACCCCGCCCTTTGTCGTTGTTTATTATGCTGTTGGGAAAAAGACAAGATAGTAAGCTAGTATTATATGTATATTTAAAACATTAAACAAAATAATAGTACCTAATGTGTGTTTGTAGCATGCAGGACTACCCAGAACCAGTGCGGTTCTCATTGTTTACTGCTGCATTCATTACCGGAAGTTTTTTAATATTTAATCATATGTCTTTCTACAGTTAAAAATATTTTAGAGTTTCTTTACCAACGGGTTTAAAGTTATGGGCGTTAGAATTAATTTATATCTTTTTTCTAATCGCCCCGCAAGACTTAGAGTGTGAAAATGTCTATTAAAGTAATCCCGTAGTTTGTTGTGCCTTTGCTGGTATAACTTTTCAATCAAGGAAGTAGAAAATTCTTCTTTATTAGAAATACAGATTAAATTTATCTCGAGTTATCCCGAGTCGCAGTGTATATGTTATCATGATTATTTAGGTGCGTATTATAAGGCATGGATTCAATTTGCACTTCACTCCAAGAATAGATATGAAAACAATATGGTAAATTATTTTACATAAAGTTTAACGAGATCACAATAGACGCAATATTTTATAACTTAACAGCTGGTACCCGACGCGTCTCTGCCGCAGATAAAATAATTTAGGACACATTGTTGGAAATTTGAAATTGTTAACTTATTTAATAGAAATGATATAAAGAATATTCATTGTGAACTATAAATTTATTCCTATTCATTGAATTTAGATGATATAGAAAGAAGAGGTATAAATAATATAATATTAAAGGAATAAATGTTATATATTTGGTGCCACGACTATTTGGTGCAACGGTAGCGATCCTTTTTTCCCTAGTGGAAAATCCTTTATGGATTCGATCCGCCGCGGGTTGATGGCTGGGATATGTGGGACACTGCCACAGCTAAGCGCAATGAGCGTAGGCGGGGCATACCCGAACTAAAAACCACTGGGACGTACATACCACCTGACTACCAAGGCTCTGTGGGATCATTTGCGGCACTCGCCACTGCGAACCGTGGCAGATGGCCCAAGTGCCCCTCCACAGTGGAGGAATTCCAGGTAAGTATCGGAAATCCCCCCAGAGGTGCGAAACATGTGCAATGCCGACGGTAGGATTAGCGGTAGCGATTCTGCTTATCGCAGCGACGGTTCTGGGTTCCAATCCCGGAAGGGTCAGATGTTTGTATGAAGAATACGAGCATTTTTACCTGAGCCATGGGTGTTTATTACGTATTCATGTATCATATTCCTATGAATGTCTATCTGTTACTCTAGTATCCATAACACAAGCGTTACAGAGCTTACTTTGGGTTAGGCTAATTGGTATCATATATATTTATATCTCCTGACTTATGAACAGAAGTGATGCTCGCATCCATTATGCCGGCGATGTTCATAATAAATGTTAATAATTATACTATACCTTTAACCTTCGCACAAGTGCAAACTAGAAGTTTGCAAAGTTAATTCATAATTGGATATTGGATGAACGGTACGGCAGCGCATATAATACGAACAAACTAAACTTTACAAAGAAGTTATATCGTATATAATTATTTTGTTTCTAACAACGCAGATCACGAATATATAACTATGACCCTTAAAAGTTAAATAAGATCTTTGTATATTTTGTAGAAGAGAAGAAAGAAAGTCGTTTCAAGAAAGAGTGAAATAGCACGGTAGACAGCACGTAAAGTTTATTCACTATGTCGTTTAGACCTTCCTTATGTCACTGTAATAGGCGTCATTTCATTTTAGAGTGTATAGCTTAATGTGCTGTACAAATGAAACAGATACACAAAGAATATAGATGAGAACAAGGAATTAGTTATATATTTTTTATCAACGAAGCAAAAAACCAATCGCCTCGAGCCTCTTACGCAAAGCGTAAAATAAAACAATTTACGAGGATATCAAAATCTCATACAGTAAGCTGTAAGGCAAAGATCTGGTAGTAAACATATAATATGTTTTAGGTTTTTATGGATCTTTAAACTAAAAAAAATATCAAGGCATCGACGAAAATATCAGTAGAGATAGCAGCTGTGTACAGAATGTACGAATTTTAATAAGTAATTTACGAATACCTTAGATAATGAAAGATATTTATATCTATATCTTAAATATTTATATCTTAAATAAAGATATATATTTTCATATAGGTATATATTTCTTTGTAGGATTTGGGCTGCAGTTAAATACCACTTTGTTTTGTTAATATAATTTCAGGATTCTTCATAATACCTAAGGTTAACGCACTGTGATTATAGAAAACGCAAAGATTTGTAGTTGATTTATGATGGTGGTTCATTTTAGTTTTTTATAATTTAATTAACGGAGATGACTAAGCACATATGCACATTGCACATGCTCAGACGCCAAATATGGACGACAATGTACTGCTTCGACGAGGCTGCTGCGGAGCACGTAGCGGCGCACGTAATTCCATTAATATGACAAAGCTTTGTTTGAAGCAGTTAAACAGCAGCAGTGGGCGACTCGAGTGGAGGCGGTGGGTCTAGCCCATGACCTATTTATCTAGTTATATCTAGTTGAGCGGTAGCTGCGATTCCACAAATTGGATATTAGCGATTAAGGCAAGATCAACAATTTGGAAAGGCAAGCATTATTAATAATAAAAATACACCACCACTAACTGCGCCCCGCACTGCTTCGCCCACTCCCATCACTCGCATAATGTTTGCGGCAATCAAACCGAGACTAACTTGCATATTTCAGCTATTATTTCTTTTCACTTATGAATAAACTAGAGTAAGAAGGGTATTTAGCGTGCTTGCAACGATTTCATTTTTAAAAGTCTTCTCGACGATATACCTACATAAGTGGAGAATATAGTAAGGCTATAAAAGAACACTGACGTAAACAAAGCGTCACTCCTTAGTGTCAGAGCGGAAAATAGTTAAGAAAGTTTGAGTTAACCAAAACGTTGGGTAATAGGTAACACCGCACTAAACCGTCAGTTGTGTACGAGTTGAGGTTGAGGTGGTTGTTGATAAGTGTCAGCCGAGTTTGGAAGTGATATAGCGGTTGTACGGTACTTACAATTTAGGCCGAGATCGTGGTAAGTGAGTATGGCGGGCTTGGCGCGGTCGCCCTGAACCGCCACAACGATGTCGCCAGTGTCCGTGCGAACCCGCGCTTCTCCGCACGCACTCTCGCTCCACCGCCGTGCAGTGGGAAACTGCAGCTGGATGTTCTTCAGCTCAATGTCGTCCATACTGCGATGTGAAACGGTATTATTGGTTAATAACATTTTGAATGATATCACCACTCAGCCTTATAGAAAACGTTAGATTAGGTAATTTTTTAATCAAACGGTTTTATTAAAAATTAGATAATAATGAAGTATAAAATGTAGTACTAAAAGTTAATAAAGTAATTAGGTAGGGACCAGCCATCACACCAAAATATACGTATATTAATACATTATTATCTTTATTTTTTCAATTAAACCGTTTCATTTAATTTTAATCACATATTTTATTTTTAAGTTTTTATTCTATCACTTAATTCATTTTAGTCACCAAAGTCCACACTCGACTTGAGTGGAAAGATCCATGTCTGAATCACGATTCTAAGTTGAAGAAGTTCTTAGTTTTAATTAGATGCTCAAATTACAATGTGGAGACTGTCTGAACTCTGTGATCCGCCATGCGCTATGTTCTACTTGTAAAGCCCTTTAATTTGATACCTATTACCTATATTAAGGGGATTAAAACAAATCCACCATTTTGTTCCGGTGGCCATCTTAGATCTAAAAAATTCACAGTGTACTACTGTATTCTACTAGGTAAGCCGTTGGAGGGGGTTTGTGACAAAATATGTAATGAGCCATTATAGTAGCGGCCATATTTGATTTCTTTCATAGTTCATATTCTACTAGATAACCGTATAATTTGATAACCATATCAAGGGGTTGTGTAAAATAAATCATATGCCATTTAATGGTGGATGCCTTCTTGGATATACAATTATACGAAATATATATAACTAACTTTTACCCGCGGCTTCGCTCGCGTTAACGCAGGATACCGATTAAACGTTAAATTAGATTATTAAACGTTCTATTCCTCTTGAATAGTTCTTTTTTCTGGATAAAAGGTGCTATGTTCTTTTCTGTACCCCTGGCAAAGTGTATGCAAAATTTCAAGATGATCGATTGAGTAGTAAAAGCGTGAAAGTGTAACATACAAACTCACTTTTGTAGTAATAATATTAACTAGGATTATAAGATTCTTAACGATATGATATGTAGCCTATCTTTTGCGCAATGAAATGTTCTTACCATATAAGTATCAAATTTCATCGAAATTGGTCAACCCGTTCTTGCCTTTATAAGGACATACAGAAAGACAGACATAAATATAAAATAAAAAATATAGTAGAATTGGTATCAGTAAGTCATAAAGCATTTATCGTAAAATTTGTCCAAATAATTAATGTAGACAGAAGCTACAGATTTTTATAGTAGTATAGATTGTACTGCCATCAATTTGTCAATAGGAAAGGAAAAAAACTGAATTACTATATTTGGCCCAAAAAAATCAACAACAAACAGGGCAAGCTATATTACTAGTAATATGACGAATATGAACTACGCACAGACAAAAAAGTAGTCTTAATACCCAACAATTTGCAATCTCTTAATGTTCAAGAGTTTATAGGTATATATTTAAAAAAAGGCAAACTCTTCGAATTGTAGATTCGGCACTTTTCATTTTTAATTAATTATTCACTCTGACAACACATAGAAAATAAAATGCGCCGCAATTTTGATTGAATACTTTAGTGTCCTACTTTTTTGCGGTTGAAGGTTCTCATAACGAGCAATTAAGTAAAATATGGATTTGTCATATTATTTATTATTAAAAAAATGTTGTGGTTTTATTTTAACTATACTATACTTTAAAAAAGAGAGTTAAATTAAAAGTGTTTTGATTGCACTTGATCTTCATATTTCACCAAAAATATTAAATCTTTAGTCCAGTGCGTGATAATAAAAACCTTATATTTGATTTAATTTGAAATTATTCTATACGAATTGTGATTACTCTTTAATGTCTTCTTGAATTAAATAAAAGCTTAACCAATTATTTTACTTCTTATGATAAGTTTTACTGTTGTTTGATTTTGTTACAAGTTTATGAGAAAATATAAATTGCCAATTGTTCAATTAATGAAAAATAAGTTAGTGTTAATAATTAAACACATTGATTACGTATTTTTGTTTTATTTATATAATACTAGCTGACCCGGCCACGTGTTGCTGTGTTATATGTAAATTAAAATGAAACCTATTCTATGTCCTCAGTCATAACAAATCCACCAAAATGAAAAAGAAAACATCAAACTCGGTTGAGCAGTTATGGGGGTTCATCGTGGTCAAACACTGTAATATTGTGAAGGAATGTATAGATTATTCCTTACTTACCATGTATTGCACTAGCTTCTGTTTTTATTTATAATACTAAAAGGAATCATTTTCGAACTAAAAATAATACCTACTTAAACTTAAATTGTCGCGTGTCCATTGGCTAGACCCTTGGATTTTTATATGTAGGGCGCATGGATAGTTGAGTTTACATTGAATGTAGTCTTATTACATCTGTTGATGTTTTATGGAAAAAAAATAATGCCGCATATGAAATGAGTAAATTTTTTAACTACTGGCGTATTTAAAGTCAGATTCAGAAATTGAATGAGGCGAACACGTAGAACATGAAATATAGGCGTAGACTTTCTGTAAAATGTCATGATGTAGCTAATTGGATAGTTTTATTTTACCCCTAGGTTAAACACCGTTCTTCTTTACTAGTACCTGGGAGCAAAAAAAGGCTGATATTGTAAGAACATACGCAACATAGCTGAGACAGACTTTTGTTAATATTATATTTATTTTCTTATTATCAATCATTTAGTACGATCCCGTTATCTGCAATTTTGGTATTGAGAAAAAAACAAGCGAGCCTTACAGTAGTTGCAAATGATGTGTAACATTTGACATCTCACCTTAGTAATAAGCAATTTTAAAAATATATTGTGAAGAAAATGGGTCAGGTATTATTTGAAGTTATTCTTCACAACAAAAAATAATTCTTTTTAATGAAAATTGTATATTATTTAATCAACACTAGGAGTAATGCAATTCTTTCGTTTTAAATACAGTTATTATTATTGACCAATTTTAGGGAGAGTAGATATAAATAGACTTATGATAACTAAAATATGAGACATATACTTGTGATTTTGGAGTATAAAAGAATATTTTCAGCCGTGACAGAAATTAACCTGAAAATTTAAAAAAGCTAAATACTGAAATATTTTCTTCGTCAGATCATAAAAAAAGACTAATTTCATAAAAGATTTTGCTTAAGCAGTGACAGATATTAACCTAAAAATTATAAAAAGCTAAATACTGAAATACTTTATTCGAATAATTATTTATTATTACTTACTTGAATTTTTCCAATGATCTGCTCTTTATCGAGACTTATTATCAACAGTCAATGTTTATTTATGTAGTTGAAGTAGGTATATAAATTGACTTATATAACAGCAAACTTTATACACCGTATTTACACTTACAACACTGTAACTTAAGTGCACAGCTGATGGCTGACAGTACCGACCTCTCGTAAAATTGGTTGGTACTATCTGACGGTCGACTCTAAAACCGCGCGCTCATTCGTGAAATCGTATAGCGCGGGCTTTCGCGACTTCCTGTTACACACTTCCGTCCCTTTTCACGAAATCTCTCCCAAAAATTGCAGGAAAGCGAGAGGAAAGATGTTAAACAACAATAATAAAACAACTTATCTACACAAAATCGTGAAACGATTAAATAAATTGACAACAGACAAATAAATGATCAATTTATTTAAAAACTTTATTATTAAACTTCAATTTATTTCAAATTCTGTCTGCAAAACGGTTAAGTTTAGGGTATGATGTTTTAAAGTCAAATCAGTAAGAAATGATGGAAAGTACAACCTCATTACAGGATCTAGGTCTACACAAAAAAGACCTGAAACGGTCTGAAAAGCTAAAGAAATTTGAACGTAAAAGTAAAGCATACCTTTTGGTCATTTACGGCTAAAACTGAAGCCGAACGAAAAAGTTAAGAGTAAGAGGCCTTTATATTTTACTATTTTATCTAACAGCTTTCATTAATTCAAGCTTTATACATTTCATATTTTACATCACAATTATGAAGCCAAAAACTATTTACATCCGAAGCAGGAGGAAAAATATATCAAGAGTAAAAAGCTGCTATTTTTGACCATTTTACACGATAGGATAAAAAATGTATCATTATTAGACTAAAAAAAATTGTGAAACATTTTATAAGTCCTAGACGCTCTGCACACATTTTGCGATGCTCCAATCCAATAATTAATTGAAAATACAATAAATATACACTTACATGAAGTTTAAGAACAATCACTTTACTTCGAAGTGTAGATAATTTCTCCCTAAACACAGCCTTGCACGCTTACGAACATTGTTTTAATTATTTTTTTTTCGATAATTTTTATTGTTAAGTTCTCGAGGCTTCGAGCCTCCTTCATATGAACCGACTCCCCAGTTGTAAGTAGGGTAGCCTGGGTATTGGGATCTCTGCCCTGGTGGTCCGTATAGTTCTCCTGTTCCAGTGGGTCCATAATGAACCAAAAAAGGTGGTGAAGAGGCAAAGGGCAACACACAGCGTCCGACCAAACTGTCTCGAATCCGGTAACCGCGTGGGCTATCAGTTTGCGGATGGCTGGAAAGATGACTTTCCCTCGGAAGTGAAAGTTGGGGAGCTGAGTGCCGAAGAGCACAGTTCGAGCTGGGTGACGAAGAGGTGCGGTTAGGCGAGGTGAGCTGAGCGCTGGAGAAATTTCGCTTGAAGAGTGTGACCTGAGCCGAAAGCGACCAATTGAGGCAGCGGATCGCTCAGATTCCGAAGATGTGGATCCGGTGTGTGCAAAGCCTCCGCCAAATATAAACACGGCTGGCAGAATACATGACAGCGAAGGCCCTGCTATACAGCAAGCAGCAGCTTGAAGCGGTGGGACTGTACGAACAAATGGAGGGCCTGTATAAAAGCGTCTACGGGACATCGGAGGGGGTGACTGGTGGGTTGGCACTGGGTTCCTCTTCGAATCTTGAGGAGGTGACGGGGCTATCGTCATCTAAGGGGCGTTGTACCAAGACGGAGAAACCCAAGGGGCGGAAGGAGGCAGGCCCGCAAAAAAGGGAAAGAAGAAGGGTGCCACCGTCAAGACGACGAAAGCGTCAGTGGAGTCCGTCCCACCGAGGGAGTCAGTCCTTGCCTCTCTGAACGCCACGAAGGAGTTCCGCAAGGAACTGAAGAGGCAAAGGGAAATAGCGGCTCTGTGCAGCCAAATCTGGGAACGGCTAAAGGCGCAGCGGACTAGTTCTAGCGCAAAATGTGTTGGGGTCCAGACTATCCCAACTAAGTCGCGCGCTGGTGAGGAGAGCACAGGTACCCTCTCAAGGGACTTTCGTGAGCTGATGGAGCACATAAAAGCTAAGGTGCTTAGATCGGCTGGGGGCATGATTAAATCAGGGTCGAAGGGCTCCTCGCCCGGCGTGGCCGAGAGGGGGTCCGATGGGATGGCGACCGCGGAAGCCCTCCGGGAACTTTTGTTTCCGGGGGACTTCCGCGGACGCACATTCCGATGAGGTGGGGGGGGGAAGGCCGTTAGCACACCTCGGCCGCCTCCGGCCTGCACTGGGCGGGGCAACCGCGCCGCCTGCGGTGGCGCCCGGGAACTTGTTCTTGAGACTTGTTCTTGGGTGATCATCGCGGGCGCGGGAGTCTCGTCCTGTGTGGGTCGGGGTCGGTCGAGGGGTGTGGTTTATTCCTTTCCTCACCGAAAGGGGGCCAGCGGCTGTCGGAGCGGGAGACCGGCAGTCGCATTGCACTTGGCCCTCAGGCGTGCGGGGTGTTCAGGGCGTCACGGTTCACCCCGTTGCTCCGTCCCTCACGGAGCATAGGCGAGGTCCGCCCACGAGCGCGGACCCACACTGGTCCGGGCCGCGGTCGAGTCCGACAAGGGACCCCGCGACCCGCACCACTGTGTATTGGGACGCCGTAGTTTTTAGTGGGTAGGCCTCCAAGCCTTTACCGGGCACTCGGCCGGGTAGGGGCATGGAGGAGAGTCCCACATATCCACCGTGTTCTCCCGACACGGTGTGAATGCCTAATGCCATTTTCTACGAAAACAAAAAAAAAAAAAAAAAAAAAAAAAAAAAAAAAAAAAAAAAAAGGGTCGAAGGGCTCCTGACCCCGGTCAGCAGGCCACCGCTGACGGCCGATGCAAAGGCCGGGGCTCGCCAAGGCAGGACTCTCTGGGACACGGGTCCCTCGGCTCGGCTCGGTCTGGGCCGAGCAACGGATTGCCCCGGAGGTGAAAGAGACGCTGGTCTCTGGACGGAGGTGGGCCAGGGGGCAGTCAGAAGAAGGCAAGCCGGCCGATTGCGGCCCACGCAGCTTCAGCTCTTGCCCGCAGAGGTGCAGCGACGTCAAAGGGGAACCCCCCTCCGGCGTCAAAAACTAGACTAAGGAGGAAGCCGAACTTGGCCACCCCGAAGACAGCCGCGGTGGTTATCACCATTCCTTCAAGGTCTGACGTATGCTCGGGTCATCAAGGGGGCCAAACAAGCATTCCATCAATGGCATACGTGCGAAGACGGCCATGAACGGCTCCCGCATCTTTGAAAAAGCAGACGCTTTGAATCAGTAGTTGAACATAAAATCTGTTTTTTAATATTCTCGTAATTTAATTCAACTCCCAGTGTTTTTAAATTCAGCCTCTAGCTAAAACTTTGGCGGTGGATGTATCTGAAAATAATTTATTGCGTTTCTATTTAGTAGATTTTTGAAGCGTAGCAAGTGCTACAAAAACTTTCACCACGAAAGCTTCCATAATCGTATCAAATGTATTATTATCATACGTATACGTACGTAAGTATTTGCAACGGTCAGATTGCGGTAGTATCCCCACAGAGGAATTCAGTCAGTGAAAATTACCGATTGTGCGATATGTGCGACCCTTCCTGTGGATCAGTAGGTTCATTTATATAACTTTCTATACTACTTCCTATTTGTGATATCAGTAATACTTTTGTAACTTAAACAAATATTCCCGTTTGATATTATTCCTCTTGCACAAGAGCCGCATTTGTCTTTCACATTTGCCAATCTACATAAGTATATTTGTCAATAACCATACTTCTATTGGAACTTTCAAGTGCCCCACCAATGTTTGCACTAGTTGAAATAAATATCTGAAATTTACTGTATAAAGTGCGACGGTAAAAGCAAGGGATGCAGTTCCCGTCGTTAGCTAGAGTACACAGCCATCAGGTACAGTAGTCATTGGCATGAATAGTGGTATTCACTCAGTTGTTTGTTTGCTTTCTCATGCATCCAAGGCGCCAGTTGAAAGGGCGAGCTTGGTTCAACGACGGTTACTAAAAACAAGTAAACGCATACAAAGACAATCAAAGATTGGACTACTAGCGGCGAGTTTTTAAAAATAATTAAATCTAGCGCTGGAGTCTTATGTTTTTGGGGGCAAATTTTGGGCTTTTATGGAAATATATTTTAAGCTTTTTAGGTAAGAGGACATATCTATTAACCATTAAATTTGTTTTTTATTCCACTACAAAGACTAATGGGATTTGAGAGAGTGAGAGACAGTGTAGAGGTTTTTGTGCGAATCATCTTCTAATCAAATAAATGTTGCTTTACAAGAAGTTAGTTCCAGCATGAGCATGATTCACATTACAGATTTTGACTATTAATTAAATTCGCTATATAAGAAAAATTAAAAATCTTAGTCGAGAGACCAAAACTTATCACCCATTTGGCTTATGTGGATTTCTTTTTAATAATGGATCCGTATCACTGTGACTACTAAAGTGAACGCTGAATTTAACAAGATGATCGCAATGGCACACATCTTGTAGTTAAGATGTCACAGGTCCGGCGGCTTAGTTTTAATTGTACGTTGTTGAAGATTCGGTCGTCGTATAATCTTATCTTAGTCTATATTATCGAAAACTTAAGTATACCTCGAAATTAATTTCTATTAGTATAAGAGTATTATTTTAGGAGAGCAAACTGAAAGGGACTCATGTATATTATTCTACGACTGTAAATACATATTTTATTTTCTTGTTTTAATAATTTAATAGTTTTTTTGGATTTATGTTTATTGTTGAAAACAACCATATTGTATTGATGTTTCAAATAAATCTTATAATTTGACAATGAATTTGCTATTTATTTATATAAATCTGCTTCACTAATCTTGTCTTATAGCCGGGTCAGGGTTCTGTGAGACAGTTATAAAATAAAAGAAATAAATGCAATGTTACACTATTTGAAATTAAGTTACTTCGAATGTTCTGTTAAATTCTTAATAAAATAAATAACAGGTAAATACGTGTACAATTAACTCACGTACTACTGAAACCTTTAGCAGTAGTTGGCAGTTACCTACTTACAATATACCAACATAGTGTAGAACCGGTTTCACGTGTAAACTGCAGGGTATAATTAAGTTATATGGTAGAGGATATCGCACGATTCCCGGAAGGGGCTAAGCTATCAACGCGCATAATTTGATTAGAAAGGAGGTGCAGTAGAAGTGCTTGCACAACGCTTCCTCTTTTATCTTAACAGAGCTGTCGCATATCTTTAATGTTAATGCACTTTATAATCACGTTATGAAAATATTCAAATTTTTAAAAGACAAATTTCACGCCTGAGTTCCGTGTCAAAAATACGAACGATATAATTTATTCATGTTGTACGTAAGATTAATGACTAATACTCTGTTGCCGACGGCTTGAATAAATGCTTAAATTGGGCTCTTTGGGGAATATATTCAGAAAGGAGTATTTTCTTTATTAAATTGGATACTTAAGACAAATTGTATAAGTCTGAAGACTTATTGACTCAATTCACCATCTCAGCAGAAAGGTATCCACTGCTGAACGGAGACGTCCTCTAAAAATGGAGGGGATTTGCCATAATCTTCACGCTTGGTTGGATATTGCTATAAGAGACATTTGAAGCGATAAATACCGCTGCCCATTTTGTGTTCTTAAGGTGATTAGCTCCAATATCATCGGCTGCCTTTTACGACATCATTAAGTATAAAGGGTTAGTGCTATTTTACTTTGCCAGGCCACACTTGCCACGCGGCAATTTGGACACTGTAAGTTAGATTAAATTATATTATATTTTTATCTGGCAAAATCAATAAAATCACGTAGTGACGTTATTGGTTTCTTGTTGGGGCTAATGTAAGTATATAGCTTACTGAAAATAGTTAAACCTGACATCAGCGGCCTTTAGGATCTGTTCCTGACATTTATTTAACATCATCGCGAAGCAAGCGGCAACGGAAAATTGTGTGTACCTGAACTAAGATGGGCGATTGTTGGTGATCATTTGCGGTATATGAACATAGTTTCGAATAAAACCTCCCACCTCAAGTGATTTTGATGATGATCCTTGGCAGTAATTTGAGTAGAATTCTTTTGCAGAATTTAGGTGAAACAAGATTTTTATGAAAATTTATCGGAATCATAATAAAGCTAGATTTTATGAGCCGTCTCAAAAATTAAAATATTATTTCTTTTTCTTAAAAATTACAATTAATTATCTCAATCACAACGCAAAATAAGTACAAATAACTAAATAATAAACAATATTGTCCCCGGCAAATAAGTTGAACATAATTTTGAAATCACGTGACATGCGCAGTAGTGAATAATGTACCTTAACTTGCTACTGCGCATGTCACGTGATTTCAAAATCATGTTCAACTTATTTGCCGGAGACTATACCAACAACCGACCCAATATAAATAAATTAGTTTTCAACATTTCCCGGCTGACCGGCTGGAGATCGAATCCGAAACCACAGAGTGACGTCACCTATTTTCAGAGGGTATGCAAGGCACTCGACCACAGAGGTCGTCAGTAAAATATATACTTAATTAATCTGTATTACTTATAGTCAGAAAATTTATATATCTATAAATTGCGCGGTGCATGATTAAGGTTCTGAAGTAGATTAGAAAATGTTTAGAGCTTTCTTTTAACATAATTGTACGTCGTCATAGTCTCTTTGTAGTAGTCTTTTACTAAAAGAATGCAAAAACAAAAAAAAAAAACAATCACAAATTTTTACCTAACTAACAATTCAAATATGTTTTGATGTGCATTCAACTTATGACTTTTAAAAATCGGGCGGCGAATTTTAAATTATATATAAATGATACAAATTTCTCCATCGTTGTACAATTTCAATCAAATAAAGCCTTAATATTGTTCTGAACTATGTTTAATAGTAGTTTGGCAGATTCACGTGTACATTAGAATACAATTTAAAGCGACAATAACTTATCACTGTCAACTGATTTCAATAAATCATAGTCTAAATATTGCTCCAAGCTAAGCTCAACCTACCTCCGTCAAAAAATCCGTTCAGTAGTTTCTGAGATTTGAGTATATATCCAAACAAACAGATGGACTTAAACTTTACAATTTTTTTTATTTTTTTTTGTGTCGATACTGTCATTTTATTTTTGGATAAATTTCTTCGATATAGAGGACACAGTTTCTAGAAAAGTCACTGTAATCTCTTGTTCACATCACACTTAATTAATTTACACTTATTTTAAATATTTTGTCACTTGTTGAGTATACTTCGTTGACACTAATAGTCCGCTATAGTTGAGCGAGTCATTTTATACCGGCTGAAAATCATAACAATAATAGTTTTCCCCTAACCCACAGCTTCGATAGCGCTGGAGCTAAGAGACAGCATGAAAAAGTCATTGGAAAAAGTCTGCTTCGATGATTTTTATACCGTTATTTGTATACCGTAAGTGTTGCATAGTCTCTTTGGAAAAAAAACTGACTATCTTTACACCAACAAACAATCAGCTGTTTACGGTTTTTGTTTTTATAACATTCAAAATATCTATTCTTTGAATTCAATAAGTGTAATAGTACTTTAATATAAATAACACCACATTATATTTATTCATTTTGTGTCGGTTCCAAATTATATACAGAAATATTCATTAATTGGAAACAAAATACTTATTATAAAAAAAAAATAAGATAAATAAGACAAAAAAGCTTGGATTTCTATTAATAGATTAATTATTATTCTTCTTCTTCTGCTGTTTCTGTCATATCCTTCACTTTCCTCACAATTATCATCGGAGCTGTCGATGATGAGATTCCGTTCTTCTTCTAATTCTTCAGCATAATCTTCTTCGACATTATTTGATGTTTCAACAAACTCACTTTCGACGTTTTCTGTATAGAAAGTGTAAATTTTATATGTTCATCCACATGACTTTTATTTAACTTCAATGTGTTATGAAAACTACAGATAAATACTTCCAAGATTCTCATCGATATTTGTAATTCCAGTTACTGATGGTGGGACTTATTATTTTCTTTCTTCCATCGATAGTCTAAGGATAATACTGGCCGCTGAGCAAGACTCCAAAGATGCCCTTCATAGATTGTACGTAGTACATGCTGGTATAACTCCGACATGGAGGGAATATTGCACCGTCAATTGTACGTTTAAGTGTGAATTTGTTTTTATGGTCTTCTTTTTATATGTTTTGATGAAAGTTACTATTCATGCCTTATTCACATTATCGATTGCTTTCAGAGCATACCTTCGGCATACAAATTCTTCGATATTTTTTAAAAGTTGAATTATGTTAAGTCGATATTTGCTATATCTGTAAATGCTTTTATTCATAAAAGCATTTACAGATATAGCAAATATCTGAAAATTTTGTAAGGTTTTTTCCCCTCTTTTATAGAAAGCGGGATTAATGTCGCAATCTGTAAATGCATGATATCCTGGCGACGATGCGCACTAGCTAGGTCTTTTCGACAGGATAGCACAACAGAAAGTCTCTTTATTCATATAAGTTTGTCTCACTCTATTACGGTATACTTACTGCAGGTTATTCTACATGAAGGCCAGAATATTATTTTTCAGGAAAGGTTTGTTCGGCTTTTACTGCTTGGAATTTTTGCTGTGTATAAAAATCATCGGAGCAGATTTTTTCATAATGACTTTTCATGCTGTCTCCTTTAGCTCCACCGCTAGTGGGACAACTGACTCTCTCTTTACTGATTTCTGAACATTAAACAACTGTTTGAAGTAAAATTTCTTCAGTAAAAAAATTACCGAAAAATTTCAATTTCCCGGAATACAAGTATATTTTCTTCTAAGATTAAAACAGGTTCTAAAGGAATACGTTTTCTACAACAGAGCCAGGCTAACTAAGCCTTTAATACCTTTATATGTCTAGAACTCTGCTTCGAGAACGGAAGGCTTGTGGTTTCATATTGCATAATGATTTAGAGTGTCCAGCCTGCCCAGCATACTCAACACGACAAAATTTTGTCGACCCATTTTCTCGTGTTTTAGTAATTTGTCTTCAATAGTCTCTAACGTGGTTACGCTTAGAAGCTAACTTTAGTAAGTTTTACATAGCCGCGGATTTTTGTCTTCAAACTCTAACATAACAATAGCGTTTTGACGACATTTTAACGGATATTTTCCATGCATTGGTACGTAGAGAAGGAGATGACAAGTGTTTTGTATGTTATTTCTATTGAAGCGAAGGCGATGTCTTATTAAAATTATTTACTCAAAGTGTATTAAGGGCGAACGACACGTAAATATATGTTATATTTATATTTTTATACTTTCTGTTTTTTTATTCTATATAAATATATTTGTATAAGTATAGGTATCGGTATAATTGTAGGTATATTTACATATCTTGTGTTTTTTTAACCTTTAGTATAAAAAACGGCCATAAAAAGCCACCATAATGAGGCACCATCAGGGACTACATGTCTACATGTTAGGGAAAACAAGGTATATGTCGATATCGACAAACACGATTCTCGTGCGCGACATAGCTCAAGTAGCGCATACTAGGTCGACAGGAAGTCCCAGAGAAACATCTCTATTTCCTGTATGTTACGTATGAAGTTGTAATTCTCAATAACTGTGCCTTTAACGTAAGTTCTCATAACTAAATAATCAAAGTTTTTAGGCGTTATTATCTATTTTGTATGAGTGACTTCTATTTCGTAATAAAACGATAGATCATAATATGAGTTCTGGTTAGTTTAATAAATTAAATTATTGTGTAATGTCTGAATCATTTATAATAAAGCTAATATAAAATAATAAAATTATTTTTTTAGCGGTTTTTTAAATACAATAATCCCTTAACAACGCCATTTGTTGGTATATTTACATTACTACATATTTTTTAAACATCCTGCTTATACCATATTGGTTGAATTTATTTATTCTGATGTCTATCTGCAAGGATCTATATATGGTTGTTCATCATTATATTTTTTTAAATCTTTTACGATATAGCTGTTGGTATTTCACATAACTAAATAATCAAATTATTAATACTGGAAAGACTTATCCGAATCCGTTGTTTAGTTTTTACGTGATAGAGTCTTCACAAACTTTTGCCCTTATAGTATTAATAGCAAGTGAAACACATAAAACATTTATATAAAAACCATTTTTGATTTTTATGCCTTCCCTTTATCAGAATATTTAATGTAAATAAAACTAACCAAGAATATTTATTAAAAAACTAGCTGTTACCCGCGACTTTGTTCGAGTGAAAATTTATATTCGAACTATGATATTTTTTGATATATATTTTTTTTAGAAAGTTGACCCCCAAGGGTTAAGGCCGCCCCTTCAAGTAAAAGTTTAATGATGCTTAGTCAGATAGGAGACTTACAGATTGGTTTCCAACAAAAAGCTTAACACAAAAAAGTTAAAAAAATATAGTTTCGTAACTTAATCACATCATAATGGGTAACCAGTTCTAATGGGATTCGGCATATAAGTAGATAATACTGATAGAATGTATGACTGCCGTAAGATCGGGTGGGGAATTTTCTCATATAGTAACACATCTAAACATCACGCCAACGAAGTCGCGGGTAACACCTAGGAGTTTCGTAACATAAGGAGTTCCAGATCGGTCCAATGAAAAACACTTAACAATAATCTAACATTTATTACACAATACAATAACGTTAGTCGGAAAATGTGTAAATATATTAGTATAGCTAGAAATCTCAATAAAACATGTAACACCATAGAAATAACGTGCTTTCATATTATTTCTTATACCTACTTTTAAAGAAATAAGAGTATAGTTGTCTCCAATCTAGCTCTATTATTCTGTTGTCAAAAAGACGTTTACAAAATGCCACAAAGATAACCGTCCCAATATCAAGGCGCTGACATCTTTGATATTCAACCTATTTCAGTATTACCCGCCGGGATGGAATAGTTTGCCACAGTATATAGTCCATTTAAAAGTTACATTTCGCATTTTTAGAGTACGCAATTTTTACAGTATAACCCCGGCCGGCATTTTGAAAAAAGGGATGCAAAGGGTTTTTGAGCTGTATATCGTAAACTAGGAACCCGAAAAAAAAAAATATTTGTAGCAAATTGAACGGGTTTAAAACTTTGCTTTAAGATTGCTCTGATGTTGTTTGTAATGATGAAAGTAAATTTTAAGTTACTTTTATTCATAATTTTTTTTATTTTCCACTCTCAAACTTGCGAACACAAGTATGGAATCACTTACTTGGAATTAATTCCACGCAATCTTCAGCACTAAATCACTAGTTACGAATAAAAAAATGGCATCATTTTAAAGGTTAAGCTGTTAACTTTAAATAGATACCAAATTAATTTGACTCACACCAGTATTTAAGGAGCTATCCCGGATTGAGTGAAGGAGTTAGGAAAACAAGGAAATACGGAAAAATAGTAAAAAAAGGAAATAACAAAAAAATATTTATAAAAATATTATATACCGTTCAAATTCAGTTTCGATGTTTTATGTTCCCTCCCGTAGCCCTGATAACTGCTCGAAGACAATTCTTTGTTGACGTAATCAGCTTCTGAATCGAATCTTGCGGGATACCTTCCCATTCCTCTATCAAAGCCGATTTCAGCTCATTCACACTTAAAGGAGCATTATTTCTGGAACGAACCCTCCGCTTAAATTCATCCCTCACGTGCTCAATGGGATTCAAGCCCGGGCTATGAGCACTGGTCAGTCCATTGTAGCGAAACCGACTTCTTCGAGGTATTCAGTTGTGGCACGGGAAGGGTGACAACGTGCGTTATCGTGCATAAGGAGGAATTCATTACCCATATATCCCGAATAGGGAACGACATGTTCCAGCAGAATATCGACCTCATCCCCCGCCAAGCATGAGAGCAAGCAAGCTTATAGACCTGACCTCTTGGGTCCCTGCCGTGCAAATTTTGCACTTGTTGGAGAACAGGACTTGCCTCTATTGCTTGACTTCTCAATCAAGATGGGTGCCATTAAATTGAAGGCGTCGACACCAGTGAAATGATGATTTCGAAAAGATGTTAATACGATAAAATGGTCATCCCTCTCCGATGTGCACCGGTGTCGTCCAGATCTTGGTCTCGGGACTCCCCTTATATGGAGATATCGTGCGACAACCCACTGGCTGAGCCCTTCTTGCAATAGGGCGACTATTTGTGTTGTCAGCCGCGAGTTGCGGCGTATCAAACAATTGAAACATGTCCTTTTCCTTACTTCTTCACGTAATCCGTGTCAGTAGTCAGTCAGTCAATCACCAGTATTTAAGAATAGCTTCTTAAATACTGGTGTGATTTGAATAAATTTCAAGTGAGTGATTCCAAACTTTTGCTAGCGAGTGTGTGTATGTATGTATAACCGCCAATAGTAGATTTTGTAGTCTGTATTAGTAGCAGATTTCAATACATGTGTTGGCCTACAGATCACTAAAACACTACACAAAAAACTCAGGCACTAAGAGACTAGTAATTTTAAAAAAGTAATAAAAAAATAAGTCTATAAAACATTTCCATTAAATAGTTACCCAGCTACTGTGTACATGCAATAGCAGCGGCTTGCTTTTCTCGAGCCCTTTAACCAACAAAATGAAGATGAAACGTCAGCCTAGCTTCCGCGATCGGAGGGAAAACTGTCACACCCTAATGGACAATTTACCCAGCAAATACTGTGGCATTACGTAAAGATGTTACCTCGAGGCAACCTTTTTCTTTTCAACCTAGTATAAAAACAGGATGTCCACTCAAAATTTTAGTAGGACTCTGCATTACCACAAATCCTTGTTTTTTATGTGAATTATAAAAATAATTATGGTATTCTTATTGAAATTACTTTAGGTACTAAAAATGTAAACGACGACAATAAGGATGAATGTTCTACCATATTTTCTTAGGAAGTTCGTCCAATTACACGAAAAGCCCGTATGTGTTACAAGTTAAAGGGAGTAATTACTGAAAAGCTTGTACGCCGACGATCGGGAGAGGCCAGGCTGAAGAGGGACTGAAAAGTCTGGATCCTGGCAGCGAGCCAGCGCACTGACCTTATTTCCATACAACTTTCAATGGGTTGTTTGTAAACCAGTGGAAGAAAAAACACCATTTTAAAAAGTATTTGAAAAACGTTATAAGAATTCCATAAATTAAAGGACTTGTCTTTGTCACTTGTCTTTTGTGTATTACTGACAAAATATGTCAGTTTTCAGGTAAATCATTAAAAATATTTAAAGCTTAAGTACTATATTTAAAGTATTTTGGTGCAACGGTAGCGATCCTGTTCTCCGGAACGACGGTAATGGGTTCAAATCCCAGAAGGGGCAGATGTTTGTGTGGTGAATACAATCATATGAACCTGAGTCATGGGTATTTATATATATTTCTATAAAGATTACACAACTGTGTACCTTATATGTATGTCTATCCGTTACCCTAGTATACATAACTCAAGACTTATAGTGTTTAATTTGGGCTAGGCTAATTGGTGTATATGTAAGAAATATTATTTTTATATATTATTATATTATTTATAAAACTCATCAGACATAGTCAAGTGTCGATTAATTTTTTTACATCATTGGTGTGCAACCTGCTACATATTTTCTAGATGTTTTTATACTGTTAGGTGAAATGTCTTCTAAAAACTATGCCGAATGTTTGTGTTGTCAAGAGGCTATCGTAAATTCATAAACCTTTAAGGATAAGATTGATATCTTATCAATGTTTTCATCCTTATACCTAATTTAGTACTCGAACTTACACAGGGGATAAATATTGGCTAATTAAACTTTACGTTAATATATCTGTACGGTTTTACAACCGCACAATTGCGACATCGCCGATTCAGCATTTACTGCATTATATTGTAATTTTAATGTCATAGCATTTAGTACGCATTCGATCGCCCCGGTGTCTACTCATATCATTTAGCATAAATTATCAAAAAATTAAATTCGTGGTTTCATCAAACTTCTTATCATTTCTTATCAAATTAAACATTGTACGGTAGCAACTCGTACATGTTTATGGTCCTTCGAGCAATTTTGATCTAGCGCCGGAAGGTCAAAAAGCGGGACCACGTGTATCGACAACGTGACATCGTGAACAGTGCACGTGTAACCTGTGCCAGTGACTTTCCGTTCGTGCATTAAACTTTAAATCAAGAATCAAGAATCAATCAGCAATTAGCAGTGCCTTAGTGTTTTGAGTCCAAAGTGTGGTAGCGAATCGGTCAAACCGGCCTCCCACCAGCGGGTCTCACCGGTGAGATTGAGACACGGCGCACATACCGCACCGCGGACGCTCAAGCGCGTGGCACGAAAACGTGACTGACAATCGCGTAGCAACAGTCACTATAAATCAATTTTATCAAGCTCCAACTCTTCAACCATGGAAGATCTTCTATCAGTTCAGCATCAGTTCATGGATGGCATGCGGCAACTTATCACTAACTTCAAGAAGGACGGTTCAGAGCGAAAAACCCCTTCTTATATAAAGCGACGCTTAGAAACTCTGGAACAGTATTGGAGGGAATTCCAAGAAAACCACATAAAGTTGTGTGAAAGTGAGAACCGCGACTATACGTATTTCTCTGAAAAGCACTACGAAAAGGCGTCGGACTTTTATACGGAGAGCCGACGAATCATTCAAAAGCATATGGATCAAGACCCTAAAGTACTGCTTAGAGCGGCTACTCCCTTAGGTGGCATGGACTGGCAGCAAACAGAGAGACGTCAATCGCCTTTACCTGCTGGAACCTCAACAGAACAGCAGCCATCTCGAAATGAAAATCAAAGCAGAATTTTACCATCATCTATCAAGGTCGACAAAGGAAACCCTAGCAAACTTGACGAGATGTACCGCAAGCAGAAAAGTAACATCAAAGCCCTTGAAAGAGCTTTGAACAACATCAATCTAGAATCCCTTACCGAGAAGTGGGAACTCGAAGACGCCTTGCGCACCGTTCAAGGTCGTTGGAATGCTGTGGATGTCTTACATTGGGAGATCGACAGTGAACTCGCCACGGAAGACGTAGATTACGAAAATACCTACTACACTTTTGAGGATCGGTACAATCGAGTTAAAAAGTCCATCAACAGCAAGATGTGGGCTGTTTCTCATCAAGAGCAGTCTACACCAAAAATGGATATACCGGTATTTAGTGGGAGCTATCAGCAATGGATATGTTTTAAAGACTTATTTACAGAGTCAATTCATAAAAGCAGAACAATATCAGACGCACAAAAAATGCAATATTTAAAAAGTAAGGTCAGAGGAGAAGCGGAGAGGTTAATCCAGCACCTATCAATTAGTTCTGAAAATTATAGAACATGTTGGGACATCCTAAACCACCGCTATAACAACAAGCGCATGATTTTTAGCTCTCACTTAAACGTCCTTCTCGGTTTACCGGTCATTCATCAGCAATCAGCATTCGCACTCAAAAAACTTCACGACACCGCTAAAGAATGCCTACACGCTATCAAGAACTTAGATGTCAATATTTCCACTTGGGATCCGCTCATAGTTCATCTTTTAATCCAAAAGGTCGACACTGAAACACACAACGATTATTTTGAATATCTTCAAGACCCAAGAGAGCTACCTACCTTATCAGAATTTTTTACATTCCTGGAAATGAGATTTACAGCATTAGAGTCATCTCGACGCAAGCAGGAGGCGCCTAAAACCAATCAGCAAAATCAGTTTTATGACTCTAAAAAATCAATGAATATCAAAACAACTCCAGGAACATCAAATAAAGCATTTATTAATCATACAAATTCAAAGACATTCCAATCAATGTCACGTAACAAGACACCATGTCCCTTGTGCAATGAACAACACGGTATTTACCATTGTAAAAAATTTCTAGAACAATCTCCAGAAGCAAAACGAAAGACAGTATCAAAGCTGTGTTTATGCGAAAACTGCCTTTATGATCACAACGGTAAGGAATGTATTTCAGAGAAAAGATGCGTTCAGTGCAAAAGGAACCATAACACTTTATTACATGAAGCATACACATCAAATAACCGAGCAAACCAGCAAGCAAGTAATGGAAAGCTTAGTTTACAAAAACATGTTTCACATGTTTCGCAAGAATGTGTTGCCGAAATTCTATTGGCAACAGCACAAATTAAGGTCCGGGCAGCGGGTGGAAATCCCATCACTATGCGTGCTTTGATCGATCAAGGGTCACAGACATCGCTTATCACAGAAAACGCTGCTCAGAGACTCGGCCTACCAAGACAACGCTGCAAAGGAGTTATTTTCGGAATAGGTACAACAGAAAATAACTGTAAGGAAGTTATCAATATCACAGCATCTTCCATTCATACCGATTATAGTTTTAGTACTGACGTCATCATCATGAAAAGCCTAGTAAACAACTTACCGAATCACACTTTCAGCAAACCGACCTGGGATCACCTAGACAGCATTCAATTAGCAGACCCCGAATTCAATATCAGCCGTCCTGTAGATATACTGCTAGGTGCAGATATCTACTCAAACATCATTTTAAGTGGAATAAGACAAGACGAAAATCAACCGATAGCGCAGCAGTCTCGCCTTGGTTGGATCATATGCGGAAACATGAAACCATCATATCAATGTAATGTTGTACTACACAATTTGGAGGACATTTCGAGGTTTTGGGCCATAGAAGATATCGCAGACAGCTCTATAGATATGTCATCAGAAGACTATTACTGTCTACAGCAATATGAAACGGAAACCAAACGACTAAGTGATGGTCGATATGTCGTTCGGTTACCACTAAAACCCGAGATCGAGCAAAATTTGGGTGAATCGAAACAGAAAGCCGTAGCTCAATTATATCAATTAGAGCGTAAATTCGCCAAAAATGAATATATTTCTCAATCTTACAAATCATTTATGAAAGAATATAGTGATTTAGGTCACATGCAACAATGTAATCGTAACAGCAACACGACACCCAGTTATTATCTACCGCATCACTGTGTGCTACGGGACGACTCTACAACCACTAAGCTACGAGTCATATTTAATGCGTCATCAAGGACGTCGACTGGCTATAGCTTAAACGACTTAATGTACAGTGGGCCGAATCTTCAGAGCGACATCATGACACTTATAATTAAATGGCGGCAATACAAAATCGCCTTTACTGCAGATATTGAGAAGTTTTTCAGAGCTATTCTTTGTTGTGAACAGGATCAAATTTATCAAAAAATACTGTTGCGCGAAAACCCTAATAAGCCATTACGTGAATATCAGTTAACAACAGTAACGTATGGCACAAAAGCCGCGCCATTCCTAGCAATGAATACATTAAAGCGATTAGCCCACGATGAAGGTCACCGATTCCCTGAAGCAGCAAAAATTTTAGAGCAAGGAATTTACATGGACGATATTTTGAGTGGTACACACAGCATCACGGCAGCCATAAAAATTCAACAAGATCTTATCAATCTACTAAAAGCAGGAGGGTTTAATCTACGAAAGTGGAACTCGAATTGCAAGGAATTTTTAGAAAAAGTTGGCACAGATAGCAATAATCAGAATGGATATGAATTCAAGCAAAGAGAATCAACAAAGGCTTTAGGACTACACTGGAATGCAGAAAAGGATGTATTCTCGTTTGATTTGAAAATGGACACATCATCAACAAAACCAGCCACAAAGCGTTCACTTTTATCAGAGATCTCCAGCATATTCGATCCGTTAGGTTGGCTTTGTCCTATCACAACAAAACTTAAGTTGCTATTTCAATTAGTATGGCAACACGAACTAAAATGGGACGACCAACTTCCTCAAAACGTCGCTCAAGAGTGGTCAACTATCAAACTTGATCTTGAAGATATCAATCAAATACAAATACCAAGATGGTTGAAAAATCAAGGACACGATAACATCGAACTTCACGGGTTTTGTGACTCGTCGGAGCGCGCGTACGCTTGTGTCATTTACTGCAAGGTCAAGGGCAAAGAACAAGAACAATCAACATCAATAGTGATGGTAGCTGCCAAATCAAGATTAGTGCCATCCTCCAAATGCGTATCACTACCCAGGCTGGAGCTTTGTGCTGCACTTTTATTATCAAATTTAATGAAAACTGTTCAACGCAGCTTATCAGATCAAAACATAAAAATCTTCGGATGGTCCGATTCCACGGCCGTCCTTGGTTGGATACAAGGAGATATTCAACGTTGGAAACCATTCGTCACAAACAGAGTACAAAAAATCAAGGACATCATTCCGGCTAGCAGTTGGCGCCATGTTAAATCAGCAGATAATCCGGCGGACTGTGCTAGTCGTGGAATTACAGCAAACTGTTTATTAAATCACACACTGTGGTGGAAAGGACCAGCATGGCTACCTACGTACAAAAAAGAAAACACCATAGTAAGCTATAGTACCGATGAAGAGCTTAGAAAACCATCTCAGATAAACGTCACCATTCGACGTCACGATCGTGACGTAATCGGCGAGTTGATAAGCACACACAGCTGTCTGACCCGAGTGACGCGCATACTTACATGGATATTGCGCGCTGTATCACGTTGCAATAACAAACCGCGACACCTGACCGCACCTGAAATCAGAAAAGCAAAAAATATTATTATAAAATATATACAGCAAAAGGAATATCAGAAGGAAATACTCACCATCAAACAAAAAGGAATTGTTCAGCATGACAGCACACTTCTATCACTTAATCCATTTCTCGACGAAAGTGATCTCCTGAGAGTGGGTGGAAGAATACAACACGCCAACATTGATAAAAACATGAAGCATCCTCTTATATTGCCCCATAGTGGACATTTCATTAATATCCTCATAGATCACGCACACAAGACGACTTTCCACGGAGGCGCCAGAGTAACTCTAGCAAAGCTAAGACAGCATTACTGGATTATAGGCGGCAACAGGGCTGTCAAAAAACGTATTCGAGAGTGTGTTATCTGTCGAAAGCACAACCCTATCAAGCAAACGCAAATAATGGGTGACTTACCTTCGGCGCGATGTAATCCGACCCGACCGATTCATCATACCGGAGTTGATTACACCGGCTTCATTCAAGTAAAATCAAGCAAGGGTCGTGGCATCAGAACGACTAAGTGCTACGTCGCCGTCTTCGTGTGCATGGTCACAAAGGCCGTGCACTTAGAGTTAGTATCCGACCTCAGCTCCTCATCATTTTTAGCAGCCGTACGTCGACTAGCAGCCCGGCGAGGAGCCCCACGTCACATGTACAGTGATAACGGTACGAACTTTGTCGGGGCCAGCAAACTTCTGAAAAATGAATTTGGAGGTCTACAAAGCACTCTAGACAGCGAGTTCTTCGCAGCAATAGCCGACCTAGAGATAGAATGGCACTTTAACGCCCCCTCGTGGCCTAGTGCAGGAGGTTTATGGGAGGCAGCGGTGAAGAGCCTGAAGTTTCATCTGCGTAGAGTTATAGGAGATCAAAAACTCACTTATGAAGAACTATCAACATTATTATCACAATTGGAAGCGGTACTTAACTCAAGGCCACTCTGTGCTCTCAGTGAAGATATTAACGACATCAACTACCTCACTCCATCACACTTTTTAGCAAGCGGTCCTACTTTAACCATTGTAGAAACCGAAAGAGATGAGCGCACAAGATGGCAATTAGTACAAAAAATATTTGCTGACGTATGGAAGAGATGGCAGACAGAATATCTGTGTCAGCTGTCAACCCGAAGCAAATGGCAGCGAAAGCAAGAAAACCCGCAAATCAA
Organism: Calamotropha paludella; assembly: GCA_927399485.1. Lineage (NCBI taxonomy): Eukaryota > Metazoa > Arthropoda > Insecta > Lepidoptera > Crambidae > Calamotropha > Calamotropha paludella. Next base: position 20,423,193 of record OV656803.1, on the reverse strand, counting down.
TGACATAATTATCATTAATGATGCCAATTTACCTCCCGGTAAATGGGCTCTCGGACGAATTATCGAGCTTCACCCAGGCAAGGATGGCTTTGTGCGAGTTGTATCAATCAAAACAAAGAATGGGCTTATCAAAAGACCTATCACAAAAATATCAACATTAGTACCAAGTACGAACATAAATCAACCAAATATCACCAACAACCCGGATGCCGCAGATAGATTCGAAACTAGAAAAACAAGAGGAAAGACAGCATGTAACTTTCTCACTTTAGCTATCATGCTCCTGCTCACCATCTTATCACCTGCTCAGTGTGCTTACAACCTACTTAATCTAAAAAACAATCAAACCCTTTATTTGGACAAATTATCAAATATGCACCTTATCAGGGACCAATGGAAATTACGATATGGACCCATATTGGCAAGGAATGACCTTAGTGGATAAATACTATAAAAACCTTGAGACCATATGTTCGTCCGCAGCAATACAAACAAAGTGTGACATTTTATTACATCATATACGTCACCAGGCTACCGAACTCGAGTACTACAACAACATTTTACTCGGTCAGCAAAATACATGTGCGGAGCGTAAGCGACGAGGCCTTATCAACGGGGTCGGGTATCTTGCGCGAAGCTTGTTCGGAATACTTGACGAGGAATTTGCACTACAATATCAAAGGGATATCGATCAGATTAGAGAAAATCAAAAACACCTTGCCCTCCTATGGAAAAATCAAACGTCCGTAATCGAGGCCGAGTACAACTTGTTGAAAAGAGTAGAAGAATCAATGTCCAAACAGCAAGAAGTATTTAATCAGCACATTACAGATTTAGAAAAAGCAAGCTTTACATTAGCCAAGGAAGTGAGAGATGTGGAGATCATCAACGAATTTATGTTATCAACTTTAATCACAAACAGCATTTTAGCAAACCTGAAAAATATACAAGAAACATTATTAGATACGATAAGCAATATACAATACGAGAATTTTAACATTCACATTTTGACACCGGATCAACTACGTCAAGAGTAAAACATTATTTCCGGTCAGCTAAGGAAACAGTTGTCCCTGCCGATAGACAACATTCAAACAAATTTACCCAGCATATATCATTTACTCCAGGTCAAGGCAAGAATGACAAACTAATACTTCATTTTTGAAATAAAAATCCCTTTAGTCGGCAGGGATAATTACGAGATGTACAGACTTATCGCAGTGCCACAACAAATTGGGAGAGAAATGATTAGCATCAAACCCACAGCAGATCACATAGCAATCAGCATACTCAAGGATTCATATATTCCTTTGTCCGAATCTGAAGTACAAAAATGCACATCATACGATTCAGATACTCACCTTTGCCCACTTCAAAAACCTATTTATCACATGAAATCAGACGATCACTTATGTATCAAAAATCAAAATACAAATGAATGCGAAGTGGAGACTCGACCTTGTAAAAATAATTGGGTTGAACTTAATAAGATAAACACTTACTTGTATTTTTGTTGCGAGCAATGTACGATAAGAATAATATGCGAGCATCAAGTTACAGCGAAGCAACTCAGCAAGGCCGGCATCATTACTCTCGGTGACGGCTGTACTATCAAGGACGAAAATATTACTATACTGGCACATAAACAACAGACGACTAACCTTAAACTGAAACCCGACCTTGAAGAAATAAACATTGCTCCAATCAATGACGTCATAAACATAACCATTCCTCTTAAATTAATTAATAACACGGACAAAACTGAACATTACCGTTATCAAGAACGTCTTATCCACATAGGTCAAGAAATCGATCAGATGAAAAACAGTGATCCCACTATTGGACTTTCGGAATCAATCTCACCTCATGACATTCATCAGTATGCAGTCTTATATACTATTTTGGGAGCCGCTATTCTGGTGGCCGTTCTGTACGCGGGACGGCGTCTGCGACGAAGGTGTTCAGCAAAACTACCTCCAGCACCTTTAAGCGCTCATTTTGCAAACAACGAATCAAGAATCGAACTGGCGAGAGCTAATCAAACGCAGGAGCCCACTCGCAACAAAGCAGACGCTACGCCGAGCGTTTCGAGTGCGCGAGCACTCGATAAGGCGACGTCACCGCACACATGCAAACGTTTCAGTGAATGTGAATAGTGTTTGTGTGATATATTTAAGTCATTAGTGTGAAAATATATTTAGAGACTCTAAGCATGAAATTTTTAAGTTTTTATATTTTATTAAGCATTTACACATTTTATATAAGCATGAAATTTTTAAGTTTTTATATTTTATTAATCATTTACACATTTTATATTTTTTATATTTATATGTTTTCTTCTCGCGCCCGCAACATGTACGGTTTTACAACCGCACAATTGCGACATCGCCGATTCAGCATTTACTGCATTATATTGTAATTTTAATGTCATAGCATTTAGTACGCATTCGATCGCCCCGGTGTCTACTCATATCATTTAGCATAAATTATCAAAAAATTAAATTCGTGGTTTCCTTCGAGCCGGCTCGAAGGACCATAAACATGTACGAGTTGCTACCGTACAATGTTTAATTTGATAAGAAATGATAAGAAGTTTGATGAAACCACGAATTTAATTTTTTGATAATTTATGCTAAATGATATGAGTAGACACCGGGGCGATCGAATGCGTACTAAATGCTATGACATTAAAATTACAATATAATGCAGTAAATGCTGAATCGGCGATGTCTCAATTGTGCGGTTGTAAAACCGTACAATATCAGTATCTGTTATTTTTACAGATCATGCCTTGCTTGTTAGGATTTGCGTTATTATGCATATTTTTATCAGACTACACTTCGTCGTATCGTCAAAACAATACAAAAAATCATTCCCACGGGCTATAATTATAACGAAGCCTTTGACAACCAGCTATTTGCCACATATTTTAGTTCTATTGACACTCACACAAAGTAAGGCAGATATCTTTTGTCAGCAACTGCAAATCATGATGGAAGAACTAGAAGCTAAACAACCAAGGCTGATCAATCACTCTAGGCCACTGTTGCTTTAGGACAACGCTAAACTCACACTGTACGACAGACGGCCGTTAAACTAAAGGAGCTGCAATTGGAATGTCTCCTACATCTATCATATTCCTAGGGCCTTGCTCCAACAGATAACCATTCTTTAAGGAATTTGGCTAACTTTTGACGTGACAACGTCTTATAAATTGGTTTGCCGGGTGACACTTCAAGAAACTGCGTTACGCTCCGCTCACGTTATGCGCTTACAATGAGAGCGAGTGAGAGGCACGCGTCCCTTCCACTCGGGCATGGTTAGCCCGCCTAAGAGCGAGAGAGACAGACATAAAAAGTGGAAGGGACGCGTGCTTATAAATTAATGTTTTAAATATAATTCTTTGTATAAATAAATGTTTGAAATTGTTACTATTATTTCATCCTTCTTCCTACTATACGAATGAATATTCACATTAAAATTATTTTACCACTCAAAGTCGTTGTCACGTAAAACTTTCGCCCGTATACCGACTTTACAGGCAACCAACCAGTTTTTTACAAGGAAAAAAATTCAACTTCGACGTAGCAGTCCAAACTGCCTTCAGATGGTTCATATACTCTTTGGTGCTCTGTGGTTTTCGTTTTCTGTTCTGTTCGGTCAAAGATCGAGCCGGTGGCTAGATCTTTGATTTTATCACAAATTTCCTGTTAATACATACAAAGCCTTCTCTGAATTATTGTCTGCAAAAGATTCAAAGTGTAACCAGCGGATTACAGCTTGTTAGCTGGTCGGAAACAAAGATAACAGCTACCTATCCATTTAAAGAACCGATTACTCCTACTTTATTTTTAGCCCCGAAAGGTAATTTGAAAATTATTATTTATTCAATACTAAAAGCGTAGATTAGATATAGTATTTAGATTCGTAGGAACTTTATCAAGAATCTTCCAGAAACTTGTAAGACTTCATGGTTTTTATTTTGTAGTTTAAGGTATTTTGAAATTTCAGTTCCTCTTATTTTCTCATTAATGAATCGCTGATTCCATCCCATTCTACATCCTTAAAAGCCCCTTTTGATCAATCTACTTCAGTTTATAACCTTATAAATCCATAGAATAATTGCTAAAAGACATAAAAATGGAATTAAATTAGATGAATTCTTTCTTCAATTCGCTCTCAACGGTGATTTAAACGTTAAATATCGATTTTTCCTAGTTTTCTGCAATAGCAGTTAGCCTTCTTGAGCCAAGTTACAAGTCATATTGTTAAATAGATTCATAAATAACCCTCCCCGACCTAGGAATATTATAAGTAAACATAACTAATTTGATGTAATTTATGCTAACTTCAAGGAATTTAATATGGGCCCCGAGGTATCCAGACTTTGCTTTTGAAGGCATAAGAATCCACACAACTAACGCAGGCTAATAAAGAGACCTTTCCCGGGGCGGATTTATGTTTAATAAATAAATGTTATTACATTCACACCAATTAGCCTAGCTCAAAGTAAGCACTGTAAGGCTTGTGTTATGGATACTAGGGTAACAGATAGATACATAGCTATGTAATATTCATAGAAATATATATAAACACCTATGACTCAGGCTTCAAATGCTCGTATTCAACATACAAACATCTGCCCCTGGGAAGGCCAAGAGCCCTTGGACATCCCAGAGATCCCGGATCAAAAACCCCCAACTAATTTCTCTTTAACAGTACAATTAGTATTACCAATATCGATCAAATGGACCTAAAGTAACCTTCTTAAATTATTTTATACTTTTATATATCCTCAATTAAATCAGAGAAGTATCCTTTCTGTTTGATAATAAACTTAGCCGCTAACATTCACATCTTTTTCATATTTCCATTTTTTTTTGTTATCCCTGATGATTATTTGATTTAACTGTACAAGATATAGCTATATGTAAAAGACAGATAAAATAGAAAAACCTTGAAAATAAAAAGTATTTTGTACAAGAATAATATACAAGAGGCGTCTTTGTCTTAAGCGACATGTGTGAAAGTATTTATTTTCTCTTCCAGTAGTGTATTCGGTTACAGGATTAATAATTATTTAACAATAAAAAATATCAAATAATATGCTCATAAGTATAAATAAAATACGTAATAAATAAATTCCTGTTTTTCGAAGTTAATCATATTTTTTCGTTTCCGTTTATTTATCGTACTGCTTTCAAACTCTTCTATTATGAGAGATTACTTTTATTGCACTATAAAATATCCATTATTTGGTATATAATTACTTCAACAGTAGTAGAACTATTCGTTTAGTTTTATAGATAACTGGTAAAAGTCAGGAGCAACAAAAAACATTCTTTCGTTACTTTGCCTTTATAAAACTTGTATTTAAAAACGTGCTCTTCGTAGTCCTAATAATATTCGAAGCTTCCCTCTACGTGATAAGGTCGCGACGCCGCAATTTCCGTCGATCAGCCTTCAATGGCATCTCGTATCCGCCCGGGGATGCAGCGGCTAGGAGACTGCTTCGATTCCTAACTCGTTTTATTTGGATTTCTAGCGTTCCTAAACGTCCTTACCAGAAGTGTTAATATTGAGTTCACGCAGTTGGTATGCTTTGGGAAATGTCGTCGCTTTTATTAAAAGGAAATCAGACCGAATAATTAGGATTAGAATAGGAATCTAATAAGAGCCGAAACTTATGATTAAATATAAAGTATGCACAAATATCCGTAAAAAAAAATGTTTTATTTAAATGTGTAATGTCCGCGAAAGTGTAGGAACTAAATTTAGAAATCTAATTCTAAAATTTCTGTAAAAATCGTAAGCCAAATTTGAATTACAACTGAAATAAAGACAACTGACAATTACCGCGTTTTTCTTTTAAAAATGTCCTGAGGCCCTACCATCACCTCTTATCACAATTAAAGTTAAGCTGTTGAAGAGAGACGTCACTATAGCCCGCTTATAGCCCTGTCTCACTTTGACAATCGAACTTGAATCGCGCTAAGAGATCATGGTAGGCCCTGGATTGGCCCCGTGGATTATTCTTAGGCTCCGATCTTTCGGCAGTTGGATGCACCATAGTTACGGAAGAACTGTAGTTTTTTGCGGGTGGAGGTTATGGACAGACTTTTATTTTACTCGATAAAAGTACTACTGCACGTAAACTAAGTATTTACTCGAAACTAAAACCGATGCTCACAGTATCAAATCGCGAAACGGCATTTCTTGTGTTGTGTTCTTTTTACACAAACGGACTACGGGATTCCAGACACTGGATAGTTTTATTAAATCCTTCTAATCGATTGAACACTTTTAAAAAGAAATATATAACACTACTTTTGAGGTCAGTACTGTTACATAATATTTCATTTCTATTTCTTTTAGACGTTATTTACAGGTGTTTTCATTTTTGTATCTCGTCATCTATCAGTCAAAAATGCCAAATTAGTTCATGTCATTAAACAGTCTTAATACTATAGTTTGAGCCAGCAAATAGTCAGGGTTTTTTGTCGGTTTACAGTGTTTATTTAACAAAATTCGTAGGACGATTTGAGTTTGACTAGAAATGTGTATAAATATGATAGGCAAAATCACCTTGTTGTATAAATAACATTATTTACACAACAACATTAAAATTTGGCCAGAAAAACTCCTTTTATTGTTCAACACTGATCACTGATGAACATCGATTGGTCGGCTATAAGCACATCACGGTTAAACTCTATATTCGGCCAAATCATAAAAGCAAATCAAGTTTCATAAAGGACAGAAATGCCATCTAACGCATAAAAACAATAACAACTATGTGTGTATGTCTGAAACAATTAACAACACTCTTCCCCAGCATATTAAAGGCGAAAGTAAAGGCATATCGTTTAAAAAGAAACTTAATAAAAGGAGTTTTTAATGACAAGGAAAACAACCCAAAATAATCATTAATAAGTAATTTTTACGATCGAAGCTATCATTATGTTTAAAATTATTTGTATCTAATTAATTTATACATTTATGTAATACTTTCTTCTGAATTCTTGTAATGTTAATTAATATTAATTTTTATTTTGTATAGTTTTTAACTTCCCGCTAAGAAAATCGAAGATTTTCGAAAAATCAGGTTTTTACCCCGTTTTGCAAAAATCGAGTTTTCAACAGATCTCGACGTTTTGAGGCCTTTGGCATATTCCCTGAACCTTCCCGCGATGGTGTCTGTATGTGTGTGTGTGTGTGTGTGTGTGTGTGTGTGTGTGTGTAAACCTCTTATAACTTTTGAACGGTTCGACCGAATCGAACCAAACCAAATGCGTTCCAAAGAGTTTCATCAAACTTAGATTCCAACCAATTCGGACCGGCACATTTCGAAAAAAGTAAATAACCTAAAATAAAAATCGAATAGAAACTTTTTAAATGTGTTTTTTTTTAAATAACTTTTGAACGGCTTTACCGATCAATTCCAAAAACTAATCAGCTCTTAACCTCAAAAAACCACGTCGATCGCGCCCAAGTGCGTCAAAATCGGTTGATTCGTTCATGAGATATCGTTGACGAAAAAAATCGAAAAAGTGTTTTTTTGTAATAACTCCGAAATTTTTCATCTGTTAAATTTTTTTTTGTTCCAAATTTTTTCTGAAGTTTGAAAATCTACATCAATTGCCGCCAACCGCGTAAAAATCGGTTGATTCATTCAAAACATATGGTAGTTTGAAAATTCGAAAAATCGTGTTCCACCAAACTTTGATTGGCCTTTTGAGCTCGAAGAGCTCAAAATCATAGAATAGCTACTTATTGAGCTCGGAGAGCTCAAAATAACACATAAATTATATTTTTAGCCCGAAGAGCTCAGAAACATTGTATTGAGTGGAATTTTGAGCGCAAAAGCATAGAACTAGCGGGAAGTTACAGGGATGGCCTTTAGGGTTAACCGTTTTTCAGATTATTTTTTAATGATTTCTGTAACTTTATGCTGCAATGCCCTTACAGGGTCATGTCATGGTACTGGTTATTTTTGTACATTTACCTGAAAATAACACATGTTGCAACCAATAAATGAATATGAAATATGACTACTTGTTTTTACACCCTTTTGAATTTCCTTACTTCATACACCATTGTATCAGGTGTCCCAAAATATGGAGTCAACCAGAAATCCAGACTGTCACAAGGGCTATTCGAATCACCACGGTGTCTTTTTTTATAGATAATAGGTATGCGTGTGATCAATATCTCGCCTGATGGTAAGCGACAATGTGATCTAGGATGTGACGCGCTTACCTAGAAGATACCTATTCACTTGTAACTTGAAGACCCCTTAATTAAATTTGTCAGGAAACACAGATTCAGGCAAAGAGTTCCACCCCTTAGCAGTATGTATCACAAAATTGGAACTAAAATGCTTAATCGACTCTTTGGTATATCTACCATATAATGGTGTCGCCTATTTGTAAGTCTGGTTGTCCGATGAAAAAATAAAAATAACGGCAGAACGAGATTGTGCAATTCTGCTGCACACTCAGAAATGTATCCTATAAAAAACGGACAGGCTTGTTACCTTCCGTCTATGCTCAAGGCTTTTAAGCTTTTTATAAAAAATATCGTCATTGCCGATAAGCCTCTTGGCCCTCCTCTCAATGGTCTCAAGCGTCTGGAGCTGGAATCGGGCGGAACCGTCCCAAAGATGAAAACAATACTCCATACACGATCGAACTTGTGCTTGGTAAAGGATGAGCAACTGTTCCGGTGTGAAGTATTTTCTAAGCCAGAATGCCAAAATTTTTTGATGCTACTTATGCCTTGCTCTCAATGAAAGAGCCAAAATTGAGAGTTGTTGACAAAGACATACCGAGAAGCTCAAGATGGTCAGTGATCGGCACGGATACACATCGGAAAGTAGGAGTCAAGTCAAAAGGAATCCTTTTAGCAGAGAAAAGACACATCTGGGTCTTTGAAGGATTGAACCTTACCAGATTGGCATCGCCCCATTCGGTGACTGCCTGCAGAGATAGGTTTATGCGGCTGACCATCGCCTCTCTATGACGCTGGATCTGTTCAGCACTAGCTCGTCCATCAGATATATAGGTCTCTTCAACCATGCTGTCATCCGCGTACCGTACCCCAAAATACCGTGCAAAAGAAAGCCATTTATATGTAGCAGAAAAAGTGTTGCAGAGAGCACGGAACCCTGAGGGATGCCGACATTAATAGACAAATGGTCCGACGAGTTATCGTCAATGACAACTCGTATTGACCGATCTCTCAGGAAGTCCGGTATCCAGACACACAAAGCAATGGTAAGACCATATGACGGAAGCTTGCTAATAAAGCGACACCCTATCAAAAGCCTTCGAGATATCAAAAGAGTCGGCAAGCGCCTCACTACTCGATGACTTTTTAGGCAATTTTTCAAAATTCTTAAGTTACTTTTTTATATTTTTTTACAAACCTTAAGTTACAAGAGATTATCGGTCACAGAAACGTCAATTATTAAGATTATTCCTTTTTTATCTAAATAAGGTGAATATCATTATTAAAATAAACAAATACAAATATTTTAATTTACAATATATAATTTTAATAGAAAAATACTTGAGAAAATAAACTCGGCTCACAAGTAACAACAAATATGCTTACTTTGGATACCAGTGTCACCAAACCTCTCAGCACTACCGTGGACTTTCTAGCAGGACTCAGCACCTGGTCACAAGGCATGAACTACGCAAGCTTGGCTTGAAACCAACGTTCCGGACTTTATAAGAGCCTGCTCTAAAGGACACGATGACACCGAGTCTCTTAAAAAAATCTCTGGATTGCTCCAGAGATATTTCGTAGTGGCGAAATTTTTCACAAAAATATAAAAAGTTTTTGTTGACATCTTAATTCTCGTAACAAGGTTGGCATGAAAGAAAAATTGTAAAAAATACACCGGTAATGTCAGATATAAGATTGCTGTTTGAATGAAAAATTTCTACAAATAATGTGATTACGTTTTTAATTTATTTTTTTGCATTTACAATGCAATATTTTCTATAAGATATAAAATACGTGTGTAAAAATATTACTTTCGATTTTGAAGGCAGTTAGCTTTCAACATTGGTGGAACGATACTAGCTCATAGTAGAAGTTGAAATACGTTTGTAAAATTCGACACGTTTGTCAGCATCTCGGTAGCTCAGCGGTCAGAGCACTCGCCCGGATTGCGAAAGGTCGTGGGTTCGAATGCTACCTGAGGGCTCGGAGGCGTAGTTGTTTTTTACACACGTATTTAATATCTTATAGAAAATATTGAATTGTGAATGCAAAAAATAAAATTAAAAACGTAATTATAGCTGGATCCATCTTAATCGATTGTTTAATATTTGTAAAAATATTACTTTCGATGTTGTCGGCAGTTAGCGTTCAACATTGGTGGAACGATACTAGCTCATAGTAGAACTTGAAATACGTTTGTAAAATTCGACACGTTTACCAGCGTCTCGGTAGCTCAGCGGTCAGAGCACTCGCCCGGATTGCAAAAGGTCGTGGGTTCGAATCTTACGTGAGGGCTCGGAGGCGTAGTTGTTTTTTACACACGTATTTTATATGTTATAAATAATGTGATGTTCGACAGTTCTGAGTTTTGTAATGTACTTACATATTTTAACTATCGGTAGCGATCATATTCAAAACCGTAAATTTTCTTGCTCTTAAATGGATAATTAATATTAAAGTTTTATTACAATAAAAGTTGTAAGGTTTAAAAATGTATGCAGCATTCATCATCTACGTTGTATTTTTATATCAAAACTCTACGCTACATTATCTAGTTTCGTCTTCGGTCAAATTGTGAAGTATTCATTTTGTATACGAAGCATCCCAACACTGTAGATCTTATAACACATAAGATCTACAGTGTTGGGTATTTTTATAAAACATTCTACGTAACTATGATCTCACAAAACTACCTATTTTGCGAGGTAGTGTTCTTACACTTCCTCGCACATTATACATTTGAATAAAACAATTTTATTACGGATTTTGCGCATAATTTATTTTATAAATATTATAAAGAAGTAAAGTTTGTGTGTTTGTATATTTGTTAAGTTGTAAGGGGTAGTCACGGAATCTACTGAACCGATTTTAAAAATTCTTTCACCATTAGTGACGCACATTATTGCTGAGTGTCATAGGCTATATGGAATGCTAGAAAAAATTTAAAGAATTTTGTCCACCCGTGCGAAGCCGGGACGGGCCCCTAGTTTATTTTATATTTAATCCTGACGTTGCGACTACTTTTCACGAGCCGTGATCACACGATGACTAAGGCAATGGTCGTCATATATTTTCTACTAGCTTCACAATATTTTAGTCGGGCATGTTCCTAACTGTTATTTTTTTTATATATACAATTTGATTTATTTGACGTCAGGATTAAATATAAAATAAATTATGCGCAAAATCCGTAATAAAATTGTTTTATTCAAAAACTACCTTTGTTTGACCTTGTCCTTATTGTGCCTTATTGACAGATGTCGTTCTTAAACTTACTTAATCAGAAGCGAAGGTGATAGATAACTTACGAGTTTTTTTTTGGACAACGGCAATAATCACTGACTGTTGTAACGCGTGTTTTCTAACTTTAAACATTTTTGTATAATATTCTTCAAACTTTGAGTTTTACCCTGAAAATAGGTGAATAAAATTTTGAAAATGGGGTATCATTAAACTTAACAAAAAGAGCTCGTATACATGATGTTGTTTGTAGTCGTAGAACTCTTTTAATATTATATAATATAAAAAATTCTTCAATATTGTTTTTATTATGAACTTTTCGAAATGGATCGGTCTTTTAAATAAAAACAACCTACGATATATAATGATAACATTTAATTTTCCAAAACAACTATATATTCATTCAATTTCAACCTTAAAACTATAAAATAATCATTTTTCCATATTATTTCCAATCATGGTATAAAAAAAAACGTAAAACTATCAGAATTAAACGCTCTCCGGCCTATCTGATGTAGTATTGACGTCTTGCCAACTGGTTAGATCTCATACAGTTTTTCTTATGTTTGAAAAGATTGGTACCTAAACACGTTCTGCAATCATAATGTGATTAATAATATAACCCGTTGCAACCTCTTTGTATTCTAAAGATTTATTTTTATTATGCCAAGATAACCAATCGGACAAGGCAACATATTAATCATATGGGACTGCTCGTTCGGGAGCAGATCACAGGGACCTGGCAATAATTCACTCCGAGTATATTACTGGATAGCTGTCGATCTATACTTTTGGGTGCTCTGTGGTTGTTAGTTCTCTAATCCAGGCCCCTGAGTCATCAATCAAAATGCTCAAGTACTTAGCCGCTTGTGTGTTTTTTTAAATTACGATTAATTTTTGAGTTACAGAGATCTAAATATTCTGTGGTGGATTCTTTACTTAGTCAGCTTTACGGTAGAAGTTTTTATTTGGTCCTAGCTTCATTATTTAGCGAAAAAATTGCATTTTTATCTAAGAGTCCACCATTTCACAATTCGCACAGCATTGGGACTGTTGAGAGGGGTGGGGCACACGGTAGCGGACTGACAAGTGGTTAGTGATTGGTCGATGACAACGGTGCGCGTAGAGTTTGACGGGTAGAACTACAGGTTATTGTAAAAAAAGTTTGGTCATAAGTTAGATTAGATTATAGAAAGTGCTTAAAAAAGCTATAAATAAATATATAATATATTTTTTGTTACAAATGTGGATTCCTATATTTTTAATTGTTGTTTAAAAACAAAATAAAAATATAGAATTTTAATTTTATGAAATTAATTTAACCTGCTGCCAGAATAGTTTATAATAATCTGTGACGCCCTCGCCTTTTTTAAAAAAACGAATGCTTATTGTACGGTGAAAATAGTAAATTATTTTCACCGTACAATAAGCAGAGATAGAAGATAATGAATTTATTTATTGATTCACAAATCGTTATTATCATTACATTAATTCTATTTTTTTATTTAAGCTTTAAGTTATTATTAGCCTGTACACAAGTGTGCTATGCAAATGTGCTAAAAATGCAAATCTAAAGTGGAAGATTTTAAGGTATTCGATATGCCAACAAAAAATCATATTTTTAATATATGGTTAGATCTTATAGGTAGAAATTTCGATTTTGATATCACGACATCAACAGTCACCAGAGAATATATAAATCTGCATCAATCATCTTAAAAGCGTTTTTTATCTGGCCTCCAAAGAACAAGGTTTTCATTTCCTAGTCTTTTCACTGAAGAAGTAGTCACTGGAAAACCAAATGTAACTGTTAACGTTGGTAAGTGTCTATAGTAATAGATTGATTTTCTTCAGTATTTGATATTATTTTAAAGCTATGTCTATGATTTAACTATGTTATTATTTGTGTGCACCCCGCATATTGAACCTACAACTTGCCAACAGTGCACCCATTCGAAACTATAAAATACACAAACATTTAGTGTTTCTAGTTATGCTTATTAGTGTTTAGTGTGTCAGTGTGTAGCTTCTCGGTACTCTACTATTCTACTTTTTGTCTGCTTCTCTGTTTGCAACTTCAAGTGTGGCCCAGGTTCACTACACATTCGTCATTCAATTATAACAATTGCATATATATAAATTTTAAAAACGTGTCTTTTTCACTACGAAATATTTTTACAAAAGTCAAGTAAAGTATGGACTGAGATTGATTTATTTTTTATTTTATTTTTTCAGCGTATCTTATGACTCTCCCAAAAAATATTTAATTTGGACCAAACTGCATTTTGTAATAACATTCAGGAAGAAGTTTCACAAAAAATGACATTTTCAGCAATGCAAGGTATAAAATTTTATTTACTACTGAGGTTATATTCTAGGCTGTGTATTGAAACCGAAATACTCTGGGTAATTTTATTTTGTGTAAATTATGTTTTAGACTTGTCTATAATAACTAGACTTATCTTTAGTCGTACAAATTAAAGGCTTTTCTTCGTTTAAAAATTGCTACAATCCTATCCTTTTTAATCTTCAGGTGAAATTCATTATTTTAATCATTTATTTTGACTATATGTATTGGGTAACAGTAATGTTAAAGATTAGTGCAGCATTTGACTTGATTTATTTTGACTGACTCATAATTTATGCTAAATTATACAACTTTATTAATCGACTGGTTTGGGTGTCCCGTACAAAATCTAGAAGCCGTTAATTACTTTATCACATTTGTTTGTCATATACAAGTTTATAACTATTGTAATATCATAAATAAAATTTTACAAGGTGCATATTAAGAAAAAATTACACCCAATATGTCCTCTATTAAGAGCTTAGCTTTAAAAAAATTGAAATCAATTAGAGCAAAAAAGTAAAATTTGCAAAATTCAATAACATTTTTGAGCTTTCTTGCACAAAGTCAGTATCGATTACTCTATTTACGTGTCTTTTTTGTTTCAGGGTACGGCTATCTTAGTTTTAAGTTATAATTTAAGAAAAATGTATTTTACTATTTTAAATTGTAGATATTTTTTATAAGTAGCTAGTTTCTGTAATGGGTAAGAAATCACTTTAATATTATTACAATATAATAATTCAATAATTGTTTTCTGTCACAATTTCTAAAAGTTGTAAAAATGGAAGTTGTAAATAGTTATATGGACAGAAAAAAGCTAGATAGTGAGGCTAGATTTAAATTTGTGTATTGTTTCTATTGTACTGCTCTAAGTAGGTGGTAAGCCCCGTCAAGTGATAGTTGCCGTTATACTATGACAAGTGTTAACCTATAAGAATGCTTGAAGCTGTGGTACAGCAAATCTTTCAACAGTCTGTTTTTTTAGTTTTTAATGAATAAAATTGTATAACATTAAGGTTTTTGCTTCTTATATAGGTACAACTTAAAAAGAAAAACTTAAAACTTTCCGTTATATATATTATAGTTATATTATTTGAATAAAATGTAAAATCGTTTTCTTTATTTTGCCTTTTTATTTTCCTAATAAATTGTGTTAAAAAAGTAAGAATTAAATAAATGTTTGTTATCGACGTTAAAGAAAACACTACGTAACGATATAGTTTTGTCCACAGTAGACGTCACTTAATCTGTGGCAACAGCGCCCTCCCTATGATTTCGCCATACGCCGGAACAATTTATAATTACCTCGCAAGCTCATTCTTTGTGTTTGGCAGAAAAAATCGCTTATAAGCGATTGTAAACAAAATGGCGATCGTAAGTTCCTCTAGGACGCAAACTTAGCGGTCACTGGGGAACCTAACCTCAATTAAATATATTTTTAACAAATGCAGTGAAAAGTTTTAAATTATGAATAATATATTGAATAATTTAGTGAATGACAATATTGAAGAAGACGAGTTTACTACTATTATTTTAATGATTGCACAAAACCACCGGTTAACTTAAGTTAGTAAGCAAACTTATCTAAGCAAAATGGCGGATTGTGTCAGCGCTACTGAAGTTAGCAAACGTGTCCTTGCCGAAAACTGATAGTTTGTTACTCAGCGCTGGTAATCGCTCACAAGCGATTCTTTCTGCCACACAAGGATTGACTTTTACCTATCTGTCCTTGGACATCAGCGTTGCCAGATTTTTTATTTGGCAAGTCGGGATTATAAAACTTTTGAGTGAAAAAAGCGGGACTCTTTCATCGAAAGAGGGACATAGTAAAAAGACGTATAAAATCAGAGGTTTTTTAATATTTATCTTTTTATTTGAGTTTTTATTATGTTTACATAGCTATCTATCTATTCATTTGGAAAACCGATCACCCCCGAAGATAGGATATATACTTTATTTTTAGCCCTGAAAGCTAATTTGAACATTATTTTATTATTTATTCAATGCTAAAAGTGGATTTCTTTAGATTCGTAGGAATTTTATCGAGAATCTTCCTGAAACTTTTAAAACCTCATGACTGTTATTTTGTAGTTGAAGGTATTTTGAAATTTCAATTCCTCTTATTTTCTCGTTAATGAATCGCTAATTAAACCATTCTACATCCTTAAAAGACCCTTTTTATCTATCTACTTCAGTTTATAACCTTATAAATCCATAGAATCAATGTTTAGAGCCATAAAAATGAAATTAAATTAGATGAATTCTTTGTCGCCTTCAACGGTGATTTGAACGTTAAATATCGAGTTTTCCTAGCTTTCTGCAATTGTATTGGCCCTGAGGTATCCAGACCTTACTTTTGGACGCAATAGTGTCCAGTGTACCCATGGGAATCATCACAACTAAAGCGGGCTAATAAAGAGACCTTTTCGCGGGCAGGCATAAGATGCGTTGAATTTACCATTGGTAGGTAATTAAACCATGCTAACCACCATCGAACAAATCCAAGCATCAAATCCGAGAGCCCTTGGACATCCCAGAATCCTCGGACAAGAACCCCCAACTAATTTCTTTTTAATGGTTACAATAATTATTATTACCAATATCGATCAAACGGATCTACAGTAACCTTTTTTTTAATAACTGGATATTTTTATATAACCTTAATCAAATCCTTTTTGTTTGTAAATAAACTTAGCCTCTTCGTTGCATTTTTTTTTAAATTTTCACCAAATAAAGTCTGTAATATTTCCATAAAAATTGTGTCTTTATTATCCCTAATTGGGATGAGTATTTGAAAATATCACTACAGTGTCACCCGTTAAGTGATAAAGGTATCAGGTAAAAGTTTTACTACTAAGCAGTAATCAGATTGCTTTACTATATAGCGCATTACTGTCCATTTTACTATCGACATTAATATTGAAATCCAATACGAACACCTATTGGCTTTGGTTTCTCGCAACAATAACGCAATTCATACTTGTGATAACCTGGCTAAATTTAAGAGGCTCCCGATACGAACGTACGCCTGTTGTTGCAACCGAACTCCGTAACACCGGGATTTCATTGCGAAGTTTACTCAAAGAAGCTAATTTTATTAACACATTAAATATTTGAAGTATAGTGTACTGTACGCAAGGCTGTAATGGAGAATACCTATATAACTATAACTTAAAAGCTAGTGTTTGCGATATATAAAAGGACACATATGTGCAATCATCGAACACATTACGTACCATAATGAAACATAGTAATTTTTAAAGCGTTGAAAGACCACGGATGCATAAATGTGTGTAATATCTTGATCCAAGCATAGCAAAAAGATTCAGTTCATTTCGATAAATATATCATCATCGCAAGGCAAACCATCGTCACCAATTATGAGGCTATAATTCTTAGTTTTAAGGCAAGCAATTACTAAATGCCTTGAGTGATAAGGCCACCATCGGTATTTTTTCCACTATGTGGCAATTAAGAGAGTGAGTTTATAAATATTTTGACATCAAATACCTACATAAAACCAGTTGAAACAAGCGGTATCAATCTAGATTATCAGTATTCTAATATTCAGCACTGCTGAGCAAGCGAGACCAGCAGTTTGACATGCGTTTCCAAGCACGCAGCAACACGTAATAGCAGATTTTCAAAACTTACAATGGATTAAAATGAAGTTCCGCAGTAGTAGAGTACTGACATAACATAAATAACTAAAACCCTTCTTATTAGACACCAAGATCTTATTTCTTACATATAAATAGACCTAAAACACTGACGGTGGCCCTAATAACGGCATTATCATTAGTGCTACAGGCAAATAAGAGTGTCTCACCCCAGGAGGGCAGTCTCCTCAGCGCTGATGGATGGCATCTTCTCTGACTCCTGCTTGTCTTGAAATGTTTCCTCTCTGAAATAGTGCAGTGTTCATAGCTTACTGAGGTGAGCTCATTCATGATGATCAATAATAGTTACATAAGCCAATGCTGTTACTTCATTGACTAACTATTAGCATGGAAGTTTTAATTAGTTTAAATTGGTTAACCTATAACATGGTAGGTCAATGAAACCGAATGGATACTTTACACAATATGTTTGTTATTTTAAGCTGGATAATGTATTATTATGTTAGGGGTACCTATAAATGTATGGTCATGTAAATAAAATATACTATATTTGCTTTCTATCATTGAACATTATGTTTAAATTAATTAATTTTTATGTAAAATTACAAGTTGTTTGTTTATAGGGTGGTAACCAAAATTATAAGAAGAAAGAATTTTGTCACAATATCAAATATCCTACAAAAAAAAATGGTTCATGATATGAATAAAAAATAGAAAGAGATAATTTCACAATATCAAACGCGTACCACAAGCATAATGCAGTTCTGCAGGCAATTAAAATATTAAAAAATATATATATATGTATATTAAACTTTTAGTTTTAAATCGGATTTAGCTATTTAGTCATATTTAAATATTTAAGTTTTATTTAGAAATACAATCAGAAAACCATGTAAATATAAATCAACAATACAAAATAAACGATAAAAATCACAGATTTTGTCGTTTATAAACATTAACTTATTCTTAAAATATAAATAATATAGCAAAATATCCACAGATCGATATTATTAATCACATGTGTAAAGTTTGATAGTAAATGAATTAAGATTTATTTGGTTATTACTATTTCATGAAAGTCATCAACACAAAAATTAGCAACCAATAAACTAGTCACTGCTTCAGTAACAAGTATATTCTTTGCAGATTTTCTTTAATGTATAACTTTAAGCTTGTTTCTTTGTTAAAATCAAACAGTAAAAGCATCTTTGACATATCAACTCTCGTTTTAAATTTATTACCTATGCCCATGCATTAAATACTATTTATAAGATCATAATACATATTGTAGTTTGATTTATATTAAGGTTACAAAACCAGCATGTGTGGTCAGATATCTATTTACAATAATGTTTCTATTTATGCAGTAAATATGAGACATAATATAAGGAAAATAAAATCTAACTCCACATGTACAAAGTCTATACTGTTTATAGCTTATGGTCTTACATGTTTACATAATTTAAATAACTTAAAAGTTTATGAAAAGCGAAGATATCTCAATTAATATCTATTGAATGTTAAAGTAACTATCAACGGTAAAAACATTTTTGTCTTTTCCAAAACTACTCAAATTGCTACCATCATTAATTTTACCAAAATATGTTGATGGGAGAACAGCTAACAATTCGCAACATACATACATCAAAAGTGTCTAGGGATCAAGCACATTTTTCTAGTAATTAAAAGTCAGGTTCTCATATTTTCCAAACTTTTTTTCTAATTTTGTCTGGAAAAGAATTCCAGTAGAAAAAAAAACTATTCCAGTTTTTAAATTAATTTTCTAAATAGACAATTATGTTAAATTTTGAAAAGGGTAACAATATTTTATAACAAAACCTTCAATCTCTTAACACTTTTGATGGGTTTAGTTCAAGAATTATAATTATAAATTTATTCATATGAACATAGATTGCATTCCATCAGATTCAATAGGATTAAATATTTTTACTATGATATTAGTTGTTAGTATTTTATGAATAGTGAAAATTATTTATATTATTTAAATAATACTAGCCTATGCAAATGTGTTAAATCACAATTGAGACGCACAGCACAAGATGTAATGTAATATAGGTTTTATATACTAACTTGAGATAACAGGAGACACTTATGCTAATTATATTATTTGTGGTAAAATAATTAAGTCATTTAATGTATCTACTTTGACAATGTAAGCCTTACATAATTATTGCAAAAAGATAAGAAGCGCTACATGCTCACAAAACTGACTTACTTTGTAAGCGATTCTGTCATGTCTGAATACTGATCAAAGAGTGGTTCGAGTCTCTTCTTTGCAGCAGTGCCAAAACGGAGTATTTTTTTTACTTCAGGTTTTTTATTTGGGACTGTTGTTACCCGGTACACTTGGTCCAGGCAGGTGTATGAACCAGCACTCAGCAAACCTCGAGGCATGCCAACTTAATACCAAAAAAGAAATGAAACAATAAGCATCACAATGAAAGCAAAAATAAGAAGTAAAACAGTAGAGACATGCTGTGTAAACTCATTATACTATACATACTATATTATATGTAAAAAAGTTTTCGCAGTATGCAGTTTTGAAAAAAAATGCAGTTAACTTCATTGCTAATCATGTGAACAGCTGAGCTGCAACTATAAGTTTTTGGTAAGTTCTTGATTATGAATGACAAATGTATCTGACAAAATAATTTCTTACCTATCTGAGTAGATGTTTCAAATGATTTTTGGTGCTGGTATTATAGGACTCGGAGCACTATTAATTCGTACAATTTTTGTTAGAGCGCGACCACGAAGTGCCGTCCACCAGCTTACTATGTATAATCCTGACTCACGAGCGAAGTAAGGTCGCGGGTCGCGGCTCACTTCGCGCTTCACTGGGGCGCATGCGTCCTCAAATACGTCAATTATCCAATTTAGGTGCCGGGAAGTTATAAATGCGAAAGTCAGAAATCTTTCTGAAAAGTTAGTTAGATATTTCAGTAAATATAAAGGTAAATAGGTACTCATAGGTCTACAATTTTATGTTACGCTGAATTTAGCGTAATCTAGATAGTGACACGTCTTTGTAAAAAATTTAAATTGAATGATATACCTTTTCGAAATCTTTTGATTTTTATATTTATAATTGAAAACATTAAGTACCTATAATATAAAAACAAATTTTGACACTTTACTTTTTAAACAAAAATAGTGTTGTACTCTAATTACCAAATAGGTACGTTTCGGTGCCAAATAATTCAGCCGTACTATTCGTACTTAGTAATTAAATATATGAATGAATAATATGTATGTCATAAAATAATCCATTTTGCACACCAATTCCTAAAAAAGGCTATCGATCTATACAAACAGTCAAAGGACAATGCCCATAGTAATATGGACTTTAGTATCGCTTTGAATGATTTTGTACCATGATGATTTTTATCATATTGTTAGGTTACTAAGCGTAGATTAAATTTAATTAAAAATTAACAAACTCATCGAATAGAATATTACTTATACTTCTTGTTTGTTACAATTTTTCGTAATCTGTTTTCTATCTAATTTTTTGTTTATTTGGGTTTTGTTTTTGTAAATATATGTAAACTTTTATTTAATTTGTACAGGAGGTACTCCTACAGGCAGTGGCATAGCTAACATGGATGGCACCCGGGGCGGATTTTGTAGGTGTCACCCCAAAACTCAATCAAAACTGTTAAATTTTAAAAAAGGAATAGTATTTTACCTTTTAATAAAATACGAGTATTACAAATATTTGTATTAAAATTTCTTCCTTCTAGCCTTGACACTTGCAAACTCCGAAATCACGTCTTCAAAATTTATATTTTGTGTTGTTTCATGTTAATATCGTAAAACGTGTAGAAATATAAATAAAATCTGTTTTGAAATCGTATTTGAGCAGACTAGTGTTGCGAAACTATCGACAGGGTATCGATAGTGGACTATTAATAAACAACGCTAGAGCTCACTGTGAAAACTAATTAAAACCCTTACAATACAATGGTCCTGAATGAAGAAAAACTTACTAGGCAAGAAGGAATCTACATAATAATTGTAGTTACCTACATTATTTTATTAGTGGCAGTTATGCTACCTTCCACAATTTTACGATTTTTTATAGGAGGATAACTATAACTGATGTTCATAGTGGGGCTCGGGTGTCACCCCTAAATGGGTGACAGCCGGGGCGGGCCGCCCCAGTCGCCCCCCCCCATAGCTACGCCACAGAACTTGCCAGAATACCAGCGCCGATGCACTGTGTCGTGTCACAGTGTAATGACATTTTGCTGAGGCTGGGTCTTGACTGAACAGCAGAGATGTTTTTAATTTTTTTATTTTTATAATCCTTTTACTTTGTTATTTTAAAAAATGACGTGTTTTATGGGCCAATAAAAATCTTTCTTTCTTTCAAATACACATTTTTCCCCTACTTCATATGTGTTTTTATTTACATTTGAAGTTTTATCTATTAACACAATGGTTGGAGGTGAGCTGGAAGCGAGTATTTTAATGCTTTAGTTTGAATAATACTTAAGAGATAATATTTTAAATTATTAGATGTTTCATCACAACACTCAATTGACTGTATCAATTTGATAGTTCTATCCCCCCGATTAGCCCATTGTTGCCAGTCTTCTAAATTATTAACAATTAGGTATCGATTTTGATTACTTAATGCCAGTTTATATGAATCAATAATAATAAATAAATAAATATTACTTACATTCACACCAATTAGCCTAGCCCAAAGTAAGCACTGTAAGGCTTGTCTTATGGATACTAGGGTAACGGATAGACATACATATATGATACATAAATATGTAATATTCATAGATATATATAAAAACACCCATGACTCAGGTACAAATGCTCGTATACATCATACAAACATCTGCCCCTTCCGGGATTTGAACCCAGGACCGTCGGTGCGAAAGGCAGGATCGCTACCGTTGCACCAAACGGTCGTCAAAATAAAATGCCTATGAGTTGATATTATATATTATTAAATATATGTATTAGTTTTCAGAGCATTAAAATAGCAGGTATGCAGGTATACCAACTTCTTTTAAGACCCCTAATACACTAGCAAATCTTTTAATAATTTTATATTTTTTATAATTTTTTATTTTTTTCAAAAAATTTACTGAACACTGGTAATACAGATAAAGATTGAAAGTTAGCGGTGTCATTTTTTTCGCTAGATTTGAAAAGAGTAATCAATTTGCTATGTTTCATTAACTTTGGAAAACCCCCTCGTCAACACTATTATTAAAAATACAAGCTAAGGAAGGCGCAATTATGTTAATTATTGATTTAATATTATTTGTTGACATACACCATAAATTTTCTTTTGTTTAATATGATTAATTTTGGAGGTTTAATGATATCTTCACTTTCATTTGAGACTTGAATTTTCCATTGAACCTATCTACTAGGGATGTTGCGGATGCATTTTTTTCACATCCGCGGATGTGGATGCGGATTTTAAGAGGCTCACATCCGCGGATGCGGATACGGATATGTACAAAAAACTTAAGTGTTGGTTTGGTAGGGTAAAAAATTTAATAATAAGCTTTATTTAATAATAAAGTAGTGATTGAATTACTATTACTGATTATTTTTTTTAATAATTAAATTTAAATATAATGCTCTTAGCATTATATTTAATAAAAAGTAGAATAGCCGCCCTTTCGGACTCCAATGTCTTCGGTGTTTCTGCTAATGTTCAATCATCTTTAATCTTTTCCTCGGTCGACACTTGCCACTCGCCGGCCCCTCCCCTTTCTTTTTTGTCGCGACCTGCTACACATCCGCATCCGCATCAGCTCCGCATCGATTTATATGGATGCGGATGCAGATGCGGATGTCTAAATCGATGCGGATATTGTGCATATGCGGATGCGAATGCGAATGCGAATATTCGCAACATCCCTACTATCTACACTCGATTCTAGGAGGTCAGCAGCAATATTAGGACATGAACGCAGGGAACTTGAAGTTTCTAGTGATAATCTAGAAAATTTTGTTAATTTCCAGTGAAAATGATTGTATTTGAGATTTGCTTTTGCCTGTTTCTTTATTTATTATACTCCATGTAGTCTTTAATAATTTTGTTAGCTATGTACATAGATTTAACAAGAGAACATATTTTTATAAATATTTTAGAATACTTTTTAACATACCTATTCAATAAAGTTAGTATCACTGGAAGTAGTTTTTAAGGCATAAAGTTCATATAATTTCTTTGCTTTTATAAATTCCATGTGTAGCTCAATCACTAAATTTCTTTTTTACACTATATTTTTAAAATACCCTTTGTCAAAATATATCACTAAATTCATTATTAATTATTTTAAACAAATGACCACATAGACTGTTAGTTTAAAAGTAGGGGCGGTCCCCCTTTTTTTAATTGCAAGTTTTACTAGCCAGGTTATTGGCTAATTGTTTAAAAAAAATAGCGATACAGCTATTTGTCTCGTATAATAAGTAGGGAATAATAAGAAATAAACAGCGTATCGACTGTATTATATTTGGCAAATCGATATGGTCGTTAGAAAATGGCAATACCAAGAAAAGCAGTGTCGATGACTAGTGTCAAAAATACTAGGTAATATGGAAGTGAATTCATCACTTATTATTATGTGGATTACTATCCGTCAAAGTTAAGGCTGAATATATTTCAGCGTTTGGTGAAAATTGAAAACTTATTTTTTTTTACAAGTTTGGTTTAAGTACAAGGACGAGCAAGTAGGTACAATACCACGATTGGACATTTTCCTTTCTCTATCCAATTTTCAGCTCATAGTTCAATAAATAAAGTAAAGTTTAATTTGATAGTGTTAGTGTAGGTTGATTTACTATTCCCGTTACATTACAAACATTTATATCAAGTGGAATGTATAAAGGGAGCTAAAGCTCTATGGGATACTTAAAGCGATTTCTATCAAAGACGATTATTGGAATGGGTAGTCTATCCCTAGTATAACATTAGATTAATGGTCACTATTAACTAAGTATTTCAACAGTTTTAATAATCGAGGCGTAATAATCAACCTTCTAACGCCATCTATGCGAGAGAACGAAAATAATGGCTAGCAGTAGGTACGCTTTTTGTGTTCAAGCAAGCAAATGCTTTGGTTATTTTACTTATTCTGTATATCTACTTAGATGGCGCTGATGTACCTTATCACGTACCGCCAAACAATATTATTTTCAATAAATAATAATCTATATCTGTGGACCCAAATACAAAAAACAAGTTTTTTTTAGTTTATTACTCGTAACATTAATTTACTTTTATTAGTTGATAAATTTACGTAAAATCGTGGAATAACTTGCCAAATTGGCAAACAATTTTAAGTAGGAAATGTACTTTATAGTACCTACATTAAGATCATTACCTAAGGAAGATTGAAATGTAACAAATTTCTTTAGGACCTTGTATTTAACCCAGTATGAATTACATGCCGTTCTACACGAGATAACTTTGCTAAGAAACTGGTTAACAGGACTACAAAATTATAACCGTGATCAAACGTGGTCTGATTTATATGTTCTATATTCAGCTTTATAGCTATTTATTTGTAAAAAAATATTGCAGAATATCCCATATACGTAAAAGTAAATTCATCTTACCCTTACCTATATGGGGTTCACTATTTTTTTTTTGACGTGATAATATATTTTATTGCAGATATCGGAAGGAAGAATATTGGAAGTGTTGTAATTAATCTAACTGGTCTGTATTATTTTATATATTTCTTATTACCCTTATATGAAGCAGCTTAAAAATAACAAAATTCAAATAATCAGAAATGTACAAATTTTGATGAAACTTTTTATACAAAAGCCTTTACGAATTTCGTACATATTGCATCCTGGGTTTCACTATATTTGCCGTTTCATTAAGGTCTATTATAGGTAAATTCTTGATTTTAGTTTTGCAACTTATTTTAAATCAATATCGTATGTGTATTAATCTTAAGGAAACAAAGTTGATAGAAGTCCCTAAGGCCTTTTTATTTGAAAGCTTCACAAAAGAAAAACTTTTCTGTTCCAACTTTCTTTGCAGATCAGTCGTGATATTTAAACATAAGTAGAGGAACTTAATTAAATAAAACGACTTATTTAGGGGTTTGTTGCGTTATTTAATCCTGGCGATTCGACTCCTTTACAGAAGCCGTGATCACAAGATGTTTCACGCAATGGTCGTCATATATTTTCTACTACCTACACAAATTTTTTATCGGGCACGTTCCTAACTGTTAAAATTTATATAAATCAAATTATTATTATAATAAAATTATAAATATATTGCATTTTATTAAGTTATTAAATTTTCAATACGATTACATTGTACATTACTGAGTTTACTAGTGGTAATTGTTAAATTTAGAAATTGTTCCCAAATTCTTCCGAGCAGAACTGGCGAAAGAAACTCGGGCAGGGGGACCGACCTCGATCTTACTTTTATTATTTGCAAAAAGAGCTAACTACATCTCTTTTTGCAAATAATAAAATTATAAAATATCAACATCAATAATATCAAAATAAGGAGAGGCCAGCGGCATAACTTATTTTATTACTAATTTTACACTAATAATGTATTTTGGATTCGTCGTCATTGAGGACGTAGGCTAAACCTTGCGCGGGCACACGCCGGAGGCGTCTGGCGACAAAGATATCGAACAAAGAGTTTGTCTTAAATTTTGCATCGCCAATGGAATTTTGTGTTCGAAGTTACTAAAAAAGGTTATAAAAGGCTTACGGTGAATCGATGAAAAACACGTGCTTATGAGTGGTACAAAGCGTTCAAAAGCGGTCGAGATGTGATGGAAGATGGAATCTTCCATCACATCTCGACTCGCCTCGCTCTAGTAGGCCATCAACGTTTGCAACTGAAGTTAACTTCGCAAAAGTGAAAGAAATAGTGACTGAAAATCCTCATTTAACTTTAAGAGAGATAGCCGCCGATCTTTTTGTATCTCACGAGTCGATCCGTACCATTTTAAGTAATCATTTGGTTATGAAACATGTTACCGCTCGGCTAGTCTCAAAGACCTGAATTTTCTCCAAAAACTCAATCGCATGAGAGTCGCTGAGGACATGCTAGAACGAGTCAATTCCAACCCAACATTCATGAAACGCATTGTTGCTGGTGACGAGACGTGGGTTTACGAGTTTGACATGTAAACTAGTCAACAGTGGAATGGAGTGGCGCCTTCCAACTGAACCGAAACCGAAAAAATCACCCCAAAGTCGATCAAAAGTCAAAGACATGTTGACTGTTTTCTTTGACTATCGCGGTGTTGTGCACTATTCTTGCCGGAAGGTCAAACGGTAAATAGAGAATATTATTTGAGCGTTATGCGGCATTGAAGAGAGCAAATTTCACGAAAAAGGCCAGATTTGTGAAAAGAAAATTCTTGGATTTTGCACCACGATAATGCGCCTTCGCACAAGGCCATCATTGTGAACGAATTTTTGACCAAACACAACAAATACCATCGAGCAACCACCATATTCACCAGATATGGCTCCAGCTGGCTTCTATTTTTTTCCTGCACTCAAATTACCACTTCGTGGCACCCGTTTTCAATCGGTAGAAGACATAAAGGAGAATTCGTGGCGAGAACTGAACTCAATCCCGGAAACAGCGTTTAAAAAATGTTTTGATGATTCGTTGGCGTCAGTGTATCGTTTCGTTACTGAAGGAGCATACTTTGAAGGTGATTAAATAATTTGGATGAATAACAATTATTTTGTATATTATTGATCTTTTCCCGGTACTTTTTTGACAGAGTAGTACATCTGCGTCAAAGCAGAACTTGAAGCGTGGAAAGCAGCTATGACTATCACCTCCCCTACTCCAAAATTTGCTTTGGGTGCGATCAAAAATTATATCCAAATATTAACACGTTGTTACAAATATTGGCTACCATACCTGTTTTCACTGCTACACCAGAAAGGACTTTTTCAAGCCTACGAAGACTTAAAAACTACTTGCGGAACACAACGAGTGAAAACAGACTGAACGGCTGAAGGGATAGCAACTGATGCGAATGAAGTAGTGGATATGTTTAAAAAGAAAAACAGAAGATCAATTCTGTAGTACATATGTAATCAAATGAACCTTCTGTTTCTTTTTTTACATATTTCGTATAATATAAAGGTTATTGCATGTTTAAGTACTAAAACCTGGCTACGCCCATGACCTAATCCACCATTTTATGGCCGCGGACAGTCATCAAACATAGCTAAGAATACTCCCGAGTAATTCACATTTCAAACAAAAGAAACAAAATCAAAATCGGTTCATCCGTTCGGGAGCTACAATGCCACACACAGACACGTTAAACTTAGAACACCCGGCGTTTTTGCGTCGGGGGTTAAAGAGTGCTTTCGAGTACAGATTTTCATAAATTACAAAATTGACCTATAAAAATAGTGTATAATAAACTGTCTGGCTTACGCACACACGTTTTTAAAGGATGATTATTTATCGCTGTGTCGCTGAATAGTGATATTGTGTTGTGCATCGTTAAACAGTTTTGTCACCAAAAGATTTTTTATGAGATAGATCGGAACGGAACAACTTACCCCGCTGTGGGGCTGGTGGTTCCGACGTTTCAAGAATAAATCTTATCCATCAAAAATTAAATCTCAATTCACACACGCTAAAAAAGTGTTTTATAGTTAATCACGATATATGGATATTTTTGTGTACTATCAACAGTTAACAGAAAAAATTAAAGGCAAATATATATATTAATTGTTCCGCCGATTTCTGAAATGCTATTCTACCATATCTAATGGAAGCAACTAAAACGACTCCTACAACGTCATAGTGTCATAACATTTCACGACGAACATCGTATGAATCACGCTGTTTTTTACTTGCGTTTCTATTCTCAACGAAATACTTTAAAATAATGCTCACATCCTGACATGACAAAAGGTTCAGATATACATCTGGCGATATGGGTCATTGCCAATAACGAGAGCTTTCTAACATTTCCACTATAGACAATACACTAACAATGTTTTGATCAGGATGGTTAATCGGATAAAGTTTTATTAGGTTCCGGGGATACGGTAAAGTAAAAAGATAGAGTTAACCCTTTTTGGAAGAAATGAACTTTTTAAGACCGATACTTTGAATATCTTTCATCATAGTCCGAATAGTCTTTGGACTATAACTTATATATAATTTGCAGATTTTAATGGTGTATGTTGCTAGTAGGTACATAAATGAAACTCCATTTAGAAGCTACAGGCGAGGAAAGAAGTGGGGAAAAGTATGATGGCGAAAACCAGCAGAAATAGATTTCATCCAAGCGGAAACAGGATTTATAACATAAAACAATACGACAAGATCCAAGTAAAAACTTAACAGTTTAGCTCCTTAAATGTATCCTAGTAATATAAAAAGTGTTGTTAATATTTACTTACAATCCGTAGACTGGAATTCTGTTCCCAGCGTGGCAACCTTCTCTAGCACAGGTTTCTAATTGACCGGTACTTCCACTAGTGTAGATAGCAGAACAACTAGCTCCGTGGCCAACTGTGGCGTCACCAACTACTGGCAGTTTCTCATCAACTACGAAGCCCATATTATCCATGATTGGTACTAGGACTTGCTCTCTTCAACACTTTCTATGAAAATAGCTTCCTAAAATTTACCAAGGTAAATACCTAATAACGCTGGCAATCACTATTCTGAGAAATCGATTTCCACGGTTAGTGAAGTAACCTAGTTCGTTATCGTCTGAGGTATAATTAAATAGTTATTTTTTATTTTTTGCCAGTCACAGCGTAAAACAATAAATTTAGTAGCGCAACAAAGCAACAGTCAGGCGCACATTTCTTATTTAAATTGACACTGCGTCGTTGCGTCGTAGATGCAAGGGCGAACTGATCATTGTGATTTGTTAAACCTTTGACGGGTGTGGTTTATGCCGGCTGTACTGGGTTAAGTGTACGTCTGTTGCTATTGAGTTCAAAATATAGGTAGTCAATGATCAATGTCAGTTTTATGGGAACAATAAATTGACAGAGGATCCTACGGTGGACGAGTATTGGATCGTCGATCAGAGTTTGCTTCCAATACACTTAGATTGGGTTAAGATTTAACGCAGTGATTGAAATTGTTAACCATAAATATATATGTTGACATTGGAGTTTAAAATAAGGGGATTCAACTAAAAACACTACCTAATTACTAAAATAAGTATTTGCAAATTGATTTGTTAAATGCGTATCTCTGTTGTACTTAGGTATAGGGTCTTCGTAGATTACTCTTTCTGATTAAGTACTACTTACAGTTACAGAAGACAAACAATTTTGTATAACGTGATAGCTTGAATGTGGTTTTAAGAGTTATCATATCGTACCAACCTACCTACTTAATATTTTTTCATGCATCGCTGCTTGTGTTTTTCTATATAATGTGAAAGTAGGTATAGTTGATACTGTGTTCTAATATATTACAAAACGTTACACAATTTTTTTTTTACAACAACACATTATTTAATTCCAGAATAAAAGAAATCAGCAAATTCGCGTTTACGTGCGGTTCATGAGGTTGGTTCTGCAGGCGCTAAGCATAAACGCTTTGACAAGTTTGATAGCAATCTTTTCATGCTGTTCCGTGCTGCGATCTTTTCTCACGAAAAAAACCTCGTTACCCTGCCAATAAATAAAAAAATGTGTTAATATAAATATTAATTAACATTTATCATAATAAATATGAAGTCAGTAAGTAATAAGATCTGATATATTTTAGTCTGTACAGATTAAGTCGATTACAATAAGTGCTTACAGAAACGAAATGTTGTCAATTATGGTAATCACGAACAGAAACTTGTGTGTCTATGTTTGAAAATATCGTACCCTTGGTGCAATAAAGCCACATGTGACTTTATGTCAAAAGTGGTTTTATCACGCGAATGTTATACAAATGCTATAAGCTATACGAACTAGAAAGATTTTTTTTTTATCTTTATTAGTTCCTGAAATAAATCAAGTGAAAACCGACGCATGTGATTAAGGGAACATGAAACAAAGCCGCTTCTGCAAATGCGTTGTTATTTCCCGACGTTACCGCGAGCACCACGCAGCGCTCGCGCCGGCATGAAGTCAGTTGCGTCAGTGTTACCGGGCGGGAAGGTTGTGTCACGCGTCGCACCAAAATCGGCAAAAATGGATACGCGAAAAAGCTAAAAGGATTGTAATTGACTTTATTCTTTTTAAAAATGTGTTTTTTTCAATAACGGTATTTATATGCACATATGGCTATATAGCTCTATAAAATTGCCTATAGAGTGCTAGTTGTATGAGCACATACGTTGTTTTTAACGGGTGTATATGGTATTAACTTTTTTTTTTGAAAAATATGCACTTTAATGACTTATTTATATTAATTAAGAAATGTATCAAAATAATATATATTTTTTAAATGCTTCTAGTAAGCTCACAAAAGCCTTTGTTGCACAAAATAGTCCCAGCCATAAATAAACTTGCAGCCTTATTAGCCGCAAAATGTTGGGACGTTATGTAAATATGCGTCCTTTTTGCACGAGATGGATAAACATACATCGTTATTGAATAGTTTAATCATAGAAAAAAGATATAATTCGAAATTGACCAAAGTCAATTTTAATTTATATGTAATTATGGACTATTCAAAAAACTTTAAGCTGTAATGGCTTCGTTATTTTGTTTTCTATTTTATTTTTTGCTTCCTTGTTCACTTTGCATGTAACATATAGTGACTGGTCATCTATTGAAGGTTTATATTTGAAAATCTCTTTTCATTGATTATAAAATAAAATTTGTATGAAGGCACTGCTGGCTGCAATTGACATGTGCGTTATGCGTTATGTATTATAAATTATTTCAGGTACCAAAAGAGTCAAATCTTTTTGGGATGATTTATCAGATGAAGAAGTTTTTGATAATCAGCCCCCTGTGGTGGAAGATGAACCCTTCCTCGGATCCATATCAAAAAATATTCAGCGAAGTCAAAGTCAAGTAAATGAGAGAAATACCAGCCCACACAGCAGTTTTCACTCAGATCGCGTACTTACTCCATTCAACATTGACCAAGTTGCTAGTTTTGATAATTCTCCGTCGTTGTCTATTTTTTATTATATCATTGATCAAGTAAATGTTCCCACGCCGATGCCATCGCCTGAATATTATACGAGAAGCTGCAGAGATATTTGTGACGGTGAATTTTGTATTGGACATAATCAGGCGATGGTTCCCACTAACACAACACCTATTTCGCGAAAGCGGTTTGGAGATCGTAAGAAACGAAAAGACAATGTAAAACGTAGATGTATCAAAATCATTGAAAAGACATTTTCACCATCTCAGCAATCTGTCACTCAAACACAATCAGAAGTGCCTTCTACGCCGTCAAATTCACCTGTGCTTTCTTCAGAAGTAGAAAGTGAAGAACATTTGGACGACAACAACCGCAGTAATGATTCTAACGCAGAAAATATTTGCCTTAGTAATACCACTGAAAGCGAAGTATCAACCAACAAGTTGTAATTGTGCAAAAAAAAAATAATAAAGGTCGGAACGAATGGTCTCCGAACAAACGTAAACGTTTGAAAAATTTGGGCCATGAGTACACCAGAAAAAATGGAAAAAATGTAGAAAAGAAAATGATGAGACCACCGTGCAAATGCCGACTTAATTGTTTTGACAAGTTAAATAACTCAGACCGTAATATTATCTTTCAAAGGTTTTGGAATTTAGGAGACCGACAAAAGCAGTGGGCCTACTTGGTAAAATATGTAAAAAAAGAAAAAAAAACAGATCTCTTAATCGTGACGCATCAATTCAGCGGCAATTTACATTCAAATATCAGTTACCTCTAATTGAGCAAGGCCAAGTCTTACAAGCTTCAACTGTCAACGTGTGTTGGATCATGTTAATTAACACGCTAGTGATATGTGATAAAATTATTACAACTGCATGGGAGAAGTACGATGGTAGTACTGAAGTACAAGAGGATATGAGAGGCCGCCACAACAACCATAGAATAGTCGTAACTGAAGACATTATACGAAGTGTTATTGATCACGTTAACGCACTAGCTCCTGTAGAATCGCATTATTTAAGGAAAAAACAAAAAAAAGGAATGTATTTAGAAGGGTCTCCGTCTATCCCTCGCATGTTTCAGTTATACAGTGAATGGTTCGATTCTACAAATTATACAACGAGTGTGAAAATAGAGAGGCAGTACAGGGAAATAGTTAAAGGAAATTTCAATTTAGGTACGTTTATACCCAAAAAAGACCAATGCAATGTTTGCCACGCCATATATCAGTATTGAACATGCAGAACTAGACTATACTGATGAATCTGATAGCGAAACGGATGACTAAGACATAGAAGAAAGAAATTAAGGAAAGAGAATCCTATAATTAAGTACTTATTTCGATATTTGATTGCAACAACGGTCTCACTAGATATATCTTAAAGTCAAATAAGTAAATAAATCTATGTAAAAAAACTTAAATAAAGCCCCTCTTGAATGTAGTGCTTAAATTATTCGTCAGTCAAAATATAAGTATAATCAAGATTTCTAAGTCTTCTTATCTAAGTTAATAATTTGTGACTTTCCAATCTGATGCCCCAGTGTAAGTTTAGAAATGTGCAAACGTCTATTGCGTTTGAGTTAATATTTATATGATAGACCTTAACGCTAAGAAAATAATATCTGAATATATTTTTACTCAAAAGCAATATGTAGTTACTTTTGCATATTTTCAAACAAAGACACACTCAAGTTTCTGTTCGTGAATACCTACATACCTCTCGGTAGAGAGTATATATGTTCTGTGCTACATACTAAATAAGTAGAGCAGGGGCCATACCATCAACTCTTATTGCGATTCAAGTTCGACTATCGAAGAGAGAGGCCACTATAGTCCGCGTATAGCGGTGTCTCACTTTGACAATCAAACTTGCATCGCGCTAAGAGATCCATGGTAAGGCCTCAGTAATAGAAAAATAGTATCGAGATTAGTTTCTGATATAGACAGATCCACACAATGAATAGCTTTTAAGGAGTTTTATTAATATAATTTATGATCACAGCGCGTATAAATATTACTTAAACTTCATTTAGTTATTCCAAAATACGTTTAGACAGGTCGAGTCGAAGATTTAACTCAAACATTGACAATGAAGACCTCCGTGGTCGAGTGGATCGCCTACCGGTTCTAATGGTAAGGCCACTCTGAGGTACCGGATTCGATCCCAGCCGGGTCAATATATAGAAAACGATTTACCATATCCACTATCGCGGACTATGGTAGCGGTCACGGTAACGGTGGGGCAGGAGGTGCAAAGAATCCCCGGCACATGCCAGGCTACCAATCCCAACGACCTTTGGCCCTAGCAACATATAACACTCGCACATTATAGACCAACGAGAAGCTTGCTGAACTTGAGAAAGAACTCTGAACTTGTGACAGAACGCTGAACATGAGCAGGTTGCGATGGGATATTGTAGGACTGTGTGAAATCCAAAGAGGGAGAGGACACTCTGATCTTCAAATCTGGAAATCTGCTCTATTTTCGGGTGACGATCTGTCCCAGGGTGATGTCTGATTTATCGTTCAAAGGTCCCTTTTCAACAACGTGGTCCAAATCGACATCGTTTCCACAAGGATAGCGTACCTTATACTCACCATCACCAAACGGTATTCATATCTTATTACAATCCATTTAAAATTTCACTACCGTTCGACCACAGGAAACATAGATCAATATCTTATAAACTAAACCTTTAATTGCTGTCCCTTTATTGCTTTAACATTACATTAAAAGCTTATTTAAAAAAAACGAAAGAACTTAATATATATTTTCTCTAAAACGTCTATTATGCACGAAATGAAATATTTATCCAGATGCACTTTTAAAACTTTATTTACTGTGTCGTGCATTTCGTCCTGCTTTTTGTGTTTAACAAGCAATTGTGTTTAAGTACGTACTATAATTCATTGACGAGGGAAGCTCTCTCGCATAGCTAGCACAGAAAATGTTTGGTCCATTATATATGTGTTTCATAAAATTACCTTTTGCGGGCGTAGGCGATCTCGTTGATGTCTTGTTACGGCTTTGGTTCCTGTACGGTTAGATATTGGAAGATAAAAGCTTATTTTCCTAAAAGCCCTAGCTTTTGAATAACAAACAGTAGTACATATTTACCTGACTACAGCAGAAAAAGAAGAAGGGTGTTGAAGTTAACAGTCTATATATGTATGCATCTATGGATGTTGGATCGTAGCTCAAAAACTAACTGACTTATTTTGGCAAATGAGGTATTGTTAGAAGCGTCTTGATTGTCCGATAGTTAAATGTGGAAACATTCTTGAAAACGTTAAAGCTCTATTAAAGAATTCTGAATGTGTGGCCGATTCAAAAGTTGAAAAAAAAACAAAACGAGCTAAAAACGAAGTCATCAATGGTACGAGCCTCCGTAAAGCAGCTAAAGACAACAAAATAGAACTACGCTTTCAAGATATGTACATAAGTTTAGAGCCTACCCTGACTCTGATGTGTTTAAGAAAGCAACAAAGACGAGGGAAAAAGAGTAGTTCTGCTGTTTTGACAGACACTCCCGAGAAAGATGCGCTTACCTTCGAACAGTGTTTAAGAAAATCTAAAACTATTAAGAAGAGAGAAAAGTCCAAGAAAAAAGGAGTGAAAAAAACTACTTTTTAAAATTCCTTAGAGTCTGATGAAGAGTATGACTCTGTTCAGAAAATTAATAAAAAGATCATTATGAAGAAAAATGTAAAGTAAACACAACTTCCGTCAGACACCGAGGAGGATGATTATTTTTTCTAGTGTGCGCTGAGCCCTATTCAGATAGTCTTCCAGGAGAAGAGTGGTTACAGTGCACAAGTTGCCGAGATTAAGCTCACATTAAGTTCACTTCTGGTGCCAGTGCAGTTTATATTTGCATGAACTGTGGCAGAAACTAAACTAATTAAGTTATTTTTTTTTAATTAGAAGTTTATTTAAGTTTTTGTTGCTATGAGCAATCACAGAAATTATATTATGTTTATATTCTTATGTTTCATATATTTTAATGTGAGAAGGTTTGTATATAACCCATTGGCTCAAGTGACCCAGTTGGGTGGTTCAATAGACCCCGTCTGTGGGCTCACATGAGCTTTACGACTTTATTCATTTTAAGGTAAATTTAGTATAGAAAACAACGGATTTGCCAAAGTTTTTTGATCTCAATATGTGGTCAAATAAATAAACGTCTGATTTAAGAATAACTCTTTTCTTATTTTGTCTTTGAATAGACCTCATGCTGATTCGAACAAAATCCGGATGAAGTGACCCCGCTCTGCCGTCATTGTTTGGTAAAATTATTTCTTTTGTTTAATATAATGCTTTTTAGAAATACTTAAAGTTCAAACTGAAAAAAATCACTTAATGTGGGATTTGAGATTTTGAACATTGGTCTCTACCAATTTCAGATTTTGAATATTGGTAGAGACCAATGTTCAAAATCTCAAATCCCATATTAAGTGATTTTTTTTTAGTTCGAGCTTTAAGTATTTCTAAAAATGCATTAAAAGGCAAGCCATGAGCTTTTAGAACAACGGACCGAAAGCTGGAATAGACCGAGATTCGTTTAGTAAATTTAATCAATACTATATTTAGAACCTTCTTACATGTCTATAACATTAGCGCAAGTGCAAGCAATCAAGGTTTTTTCGCAATTGGATAGTCTATTTCCGACTTCAAACAGTAATGTAGCCGTAAATTTCCGAACAAACACAGAGATTTATTATCTTTATACATAAAAATTCTCTGTCACGGTGTTTGACCTCGATGAACTCCGAAACTACTCAACCGATTTTGATGATGTTTTTTTCATTTTGTTTCATTTTTTCAAGTTAGGACATAGGACAATGCAAAATATATTAACTATAATAAATATAATAGCAAAAAGGTTAGTCGACATCACAGGCAACCGAAGAGCTGGCAGTTACCTCAGACAAAGAATTAGCCTAGCTATTAATAACGTTATATCCATTGCTATTCAACCAGGCACACCTTTGACTGAAAGATATATTTTGAATCAATTAAACTCTGTTTCCATAATTCGTAGAATAATTACAATTTGGTATTTAAGTATTTACTTACGTCCTCTGCATTACTATTTTTAATAACACTGGTCTGCAACGAAATCCTCCTTTAAATAAAAATATGATAAATATGAAGAGCTTAACATGCTGAATCTAGATTTGCTTCCCATTGTGTGCTATCACGTATACCTTTTTTTTAAAGACATGAAATACCTCGAAATTCTGTTTTTTTTAATTCTTGCACTAACGCTAACTTATTCAGTCTGTAGCATATTTTTCCACACAAAAACGACTTGGGCATGATAGAAAGGGAGAGAACGATATCGACTGATGGTATTTTTACACTAATGCATACGCTTGCGCAGTTCTCGCTGTGACTCCGTTTTTTTATAAGTTGTAAAGTGATTAAAGAACCTTTAGTTCAAAAATTTTTCTACCACCACTCCATCTAAAGCTGGATCTAATGAAAATTTTTGTCAAAGCCTTTCAATACCTCAAAACAAAATTTTCTCGAAACAGTAGCGAGGTGAAATTGAAAGAGGGTATCTTTGTAGGTCCCCAAATACGAAAGCTCATGAAAGACTCAAATTTTGAAATTAAGCTGAGTAAAGCTGAAAAATGGGCGCGGATCGCTTTCGCAGCAGTCTGTCATAATTTTCTTGTAAACAAAAAAAGTGAAAACTACAAAGAAATCATCCAAAAACTTCTGCTTACTTACAAAGCTTTCTAACAAATGCAACATCTCACTCAAATTCATTTTTTGGATTCTTACTTAGATTACTTTCCCGAAAATCTTGAAGCGGTATCTGATGAACACGGTGAAAGATTTCATCAGGACATATCGCACTTTGAGAGGCGCTACAACGGAAAATAATCGGGAGCAATGCTTGCCGATTTTTTTAGTTCGATTCGTCGCGAAACTCCAGTAGAAAATACAAAAACAAAAAAAAACTACTAAGTAAAATGACAGAAATAACATGGAATTACAGTGTCTTATGATTTTTAATGTTTTTAGTGTGATTATATGTAATATTTTGTCCTAATTATTAAAACTATTATTGATTTTTCGAACAAAAAATATATACGTGATACAATTTTTTTAAAACCCAGATTCTATTGAGAAATATCACATCTATAATAATCGTGCACAATAATAAGAAGGAGTGCAAAAAATTTTTTTTCTGCAGACCAGTGTAATTAATTATTGTTATTAAATTATGCTTCAGATCGGTGTGACAAAAATAAGTGTATTTAACATACTTCTATTAGATCGACCTGTAAGTAAAAGATAAATAAATTAAATGTAAGAAGCTGAATTTAACCCACTTTATATTTTGTATTTTTACTACATATACAGGGCGTCCCAAACTTATGGGACATGAAGGGGAAGTACCTTAAATATCGTAGATAGTGAATTTTGCTCAAAGAAGACTTTATGTTATTTTTAAAAGTTAGTAATTCTGCATTCATAGATTTTCTAAAAATTACTTGCTTCGTCTGGGAATCGAACCAACTTAAATGTCAAAAAAAAAATCACCCTACTTTTATGATGCCAATCGAAAGAATAGCTAAAAATAATAAATTAATGTAGTTCTAAAATTTGAAAATGGAACAGTCTGTGCGAGCGTTGAAGGCAAATTTAAAACGAAAATAATGTTGTTCTTAAATTTGAAAATGGAACAGTCTGTGCGAGCGTTTATTTTTCGGATATTGATCTGTTTAGTCTTAATTCACTTACACAAGTGTTATTGTGTTAATTTATTGCGAACATGGCATATCAAGTAAGTTTTGATCTAATGGAAGCATATTTTTTGAATGATAAAGATATCTCTAGAAGTTTGCGGTGGTATAGCGTAAAATATCCTGATAGACAATTACCGTCTCGTAAAGTTTTGAAAAGGCTTGTGAACAATTTGAAAACTCTGGGACGTTTCGATAAACGCCCAAGAGAACCACAGCAAGAAAACCGTACGATCAACGACGAAGAACTTGGTATTTTAATTTACTTTTCGGCTTTTCCGAAAGCATCGGTGAGAGAAGGAGAACATGAAATTGGAGTTTCGAAAAGCAAAATACACCGTGTATTAAAAAAACACGGTTTTAAGAGTTATGTTGAAGGACGATTGGTTCAAAAATTACTTCCGGGCGATACAGAAAGGAGAAGAAATTTCTGTCTTGATATCCAGCCACGCTTGCTCGAAAATCCAAATTTTTTGGATAATATTATTTGGACAGACGAATCTAACTTTAGCAATAACGGTATGTATAACCGCAACAATAATCGTATTTGGTCTAAAGAAAATCCCCTACGAGTCACTGAAACGAATAACCAAGTGCGTTTTTCACTCAACTGTTGGTGCGGACTTTTAAAAAACCGGGTTTTTTTAATCCATTTTTACCAAGGAACCTTGAACACGGAAAAGTATTTAGGAATACTTCAAATTTTAAGGGATAAGATAAGAAATCTTTCCGCGGCGGAGCAAGAAAACTTAATTTTCCAACAAGATGGAGCTCCGGCTCATAATAGTCGGAGAGCAGCAGATTTTCTAAATGAATGTTTTCCTACATGGATTGGTACAAATGGACCGATTAGATGGCCGGCCAGATCCCCGGACCTTACACCATTAGATTTCTTCTTTTGGGGATACGTGAAAGATATGCTATACAAAAAGCTATACGAGAACGTGGGCGAGTTGCAAACAGAATTGTGCCATATCACATCGAGTGTTCACCATAAAATGATAAGAAAATCAACAGGCAGCGGACTCATTAAAAGATTGGTGATTTGCGTAAGACAAGAGGGATCACATTTTGAGCATTTAATTAATTAATTTACAAAAAAATACCTACTTAATTGACTACGGCAGTTTCATGTATGTTTTTAATTTGATTAAAATATTAATTTCACATTGTTCCTTTCTTTTAAAAAACCATGTAACTTAAGCATAGTTATTATTTTTTAGCTATTCTTTCGATTGGCATCATAAAAGTAGGGTGATTTTTTTTGACATTTAAGTCGGTTCGATTCCCAGACGAAGCAAGTAATTTTTAGAAAATCTATAAATGCAGAATTACTAACTTTTAAAAATAACATAAAGTCTTCTTTGAGCAAATTTCACTATCTACGATATTTAAGGTACTTCCCCTTCATGTCCCATAAGTTACAAACTTACTATATACTCACTACATATATCTATATACTTTATATCTATCTATCTTTACGTCTTTATATACGTATCATCACAGATATTGGCATCAACGTGAAAATATAATGATATTGTTCTACCAAGAGAGTCTCATAATGATGATTGAATACTTATTATGAAACCCATCATGTTTAAGATCATTAGATTCGTCGTAACAAGACTTTTTCTCTTAAACTCACGATGAGAACCAGAGGCATTCTAATGATCTCTTATCGCGATACCAGTTCCACTGCTAGAAAAAGGCTATAGACTACGTAAAACGGTAACTCACTTTGATGACAGTATTTGTATCGTGCTAAGAGATCATGATGAGGCCTCTGATGATGGAATTGGCAAGTGGCTTGTGGAATATTTTGATTTAAGTAAAGTACCTACAGATAAAAACGTGTTATTATAGTTCTCTTTTTAAACTAATATTTACTTATTAAGTCTAGATAATTAATTTCAAAGCGGTACCTAGCTTATGGTTGTGGTTAGTAGGGATACCAACCCTTTTGAAATCATTCAATTTTCATTTAAAGCCTAGAATAATCCACCACAAATTTGTTTGTAAATAACCTAAATAATACTTATATAAATAACTTAAATGATACTTATATAAATACTATTAAAAATAAATTAAATAAGGTGGTAAAGAGTTGTTTTTATTCTAAGCGTATATGTTGTGGAAAAAAACGTGAATATTTCACTTTAACATCATTAAGAAGCCATTACCTATGGCTAAATTAATTAATTTTTAAGCGGCTTCGGTTTTCGTCCTGCTATAAGCAAGTATTAAGACTATTCTTCCAATAATTTTGTGACGTACCATATGAGCCTCCGTTACGAATATTTACATATAAATTGCTAAGAATCGAACCTCGTCGGCCGACCGCTCGTTCCGAATACGTGTTTCCTCCCTTAAGTATTTACGATTCACGCGTGACCGCTGCCCTACGAACCTAATTCACCTTTTTAATAGTCGAACATACCCTAAATAGCACAAGTGTGTTACATAAAAAAGTGGTCTTTTAAAAAAGTAGGTCGCTCGTAGCCAAGAATGGTCGACTGTCATTCGGTTTGTTAGGGAAACGAAATCGACATGGTAGGTATTCTACAAAATAGCACATTTTAATTCTTTATAAAAATTGCAGTAGTTTACTATTAGCTGTTGTGATAGAGCCAGTGTTTGTATTCAGCTTCATAAAAAAATCTTGATTCGTAGACGACGCTTATTTTTCAAACAAAAAACAGCAAAATTTTTAAGAAATTCTTAAAAAAGTTTTCAAACTTTAAACTCTTTTTTACCTCCGTGGTCGAGTGGCTATCCTACCGGTTTTCACGGTAACGTCACTCCGAGGTCCCAGGTTTGACGCCGGCCAGGTCAATGTAAAAAACGAACTGTTCTAAATTGCTGGTTCCAAATCAGGGTGCTGTAGTGCCTTCATTGTTTCCGAATTCCATAACACAAGTCCTTTAGCACTTGGGTTCAGAACAATGTATGATATATTGGTATTTTGCAAGGATACTTCATATTCAGATGACTTTTAATCCTGTTTTTTTATACTAATCATAAAAAATCTTGAATGCATACCAATTAGCCTAGCCCACAGTAAGCACTGTAAGGCTTGTGTTATGAATACTAAGGAAACGAGGAACATGGCTCAAACACAATGCTCGTATTTATCACACAGTCATCTTGCCCCTTCCGAGACTAGAAACCGGGGCTGACGATGCGAAAGGCAGGACCACTACGGTTGCACGATTATTCTTCCATCATAATCGTTAAGTTTCATTAACTCATTTGATGATTTTGGTAAATTTTAGTCTTTTAGATGTTCAATATGATTAATAGTGTGATCGTAATAATTTCAAAACTTTTCTGTAAATGAAGAATATAAGAACTATTTCATAAATACCAATGAAATTTGTTTTCATACAAGTTGTACGTGAAAAGCTATAAAAGTTACGAATGGTTAACTACTTAACAAAGCTAAGCTAATAAAAAAAAAAATTATGAAAATGATGTTGGATTATAAAAATAATTAATCAAACCTAAATTACAGGTAATAATGACAAAAAATCAATGTGATTTTTTTAGAAAAATACAAAAAAAAATCTAATCTGCTCACAAGTTATTCTAAGACGGGACCCGAACCCGCAATCTTTGGATGTCCGACTCCACCTTTTTCTATTGAATAATTATCATATAAGATATTGTTTTATATTTTTCGCCCCCATTTTTTCATCGGACAACCAGAGGTTCCGATGAAACCTACCGTTAAGAGCGGAACTTTTTGCCTTAGTCTGTGTTTCCTGATAAATAAAATTTAGGGGTCTTCAAGTCACGAGTATCTTTCACTAAGTATCTTCTAAATAGGCGCGTCACATGCCAGACGCGCATCGTCGCTTACCAGCAGGCAAGATAGCGGTCAAGTGCTTACCTACTCACAGTTGAAAAATATGTATTGAAAATGCCAAAATATTAAAATCATGAAATATAAATTACTGTTTCACCTCAATATTTGTTAATATGTTTCTTTCGAATGTGAGAAGGCACATTCCTCTCTCCGTCGAATGTCGGCAGGTGTTCACAACGTCCCCGTTTACAAGGCGCGGTCCGGACATCCAGATATTGCGAGTTTGAGCCCCGCCTGAGAATAACTTATGAGCCGAGTTAATTTCTTTTTATTTTTTTTCTATAGACAAAATTTATTATAGATGCTATCTGCATTAAAATGCAAAATATGAAAATCCTAAATATAATTCGATTTTCTCAAAATACAAGTATGCGGTATCGTGAAGAAAATAAACCGCTTGATTAAAATGCTATAGAGCAAAAAGTTGTCAAAATAAATA
Organism: Calamotropha paludella; assembly: GCA_927399485.1. Classification (NCBI taxonomy): domain Eukaryota; kingdom Metazoa; phylum Arthropoda; class Insecta; order Lepidoptera; family Crambidae; genus Calamotropha; species Calamotropha paludella. The sequence continues at coordinate 20,380,586 of OV656803.1, read as the reverse complement.
AAATAAAAAAAAATAAAAATAAAAACAAACAATAGGTGCATTCCAGTGAAGACAAATTGGCAATAATTTGAATCTGGTACGGAATTTTGAAACATAGTCATATTTGCGGCTCCAAATATGAACCTTATAATAAAGTTCTGAAGTCACTCAAGTTGCTCCTCAGTGAAATCAATGACATCAGCATAGTCGAGAAAAGAGTGGTTGCGCAGCGAAGCTAATCAAAGTTTACGATTACAAAGTCAAATAATTTCGTGCTCAGTGTGTATTTAGTTTGCAAATGAGTGGGTGATGGCACGACTGTAAGATGTGACGACCGTAAGGAGCTATTCGCAGAAAAAATTAACGCGGAACTAAACAATGTACTTCGTTGACTACTAAACAATAATCATTAAACCGCCATGTCAAATGTCATATCAATAACAAAACACTAAAAAAACCGCTTGCACTAATCACTTATCAGTGTATACCGAAGCGGTAACGGGCACTTCTGAACATCAAGATCTTGGAAAACTTTTCATCGGGTCATGATATTACTGGACGAAACTTCAATATTTTGTATTTAGAATATTATGAATGTCACTAACATTTTTTCCAATATTTAGTTATAGCAGATATCATAGAATTGCATTGTGTCATCATAAAACACAATCGTTTTGTTCCTCTGGCAATGATTTGCTATTAAAAACAACGTGGAGGTCAAGTGAACGAAAAAATAAACTAGGTAGGTATAAATGTAATCAAATTAGTTGTGGTAATCTTCCAAACTTATGATATCATTGGAGTGCAAAAGCAAAGGTAATGAGGTAGGTATTTGTATGTTTATACACTTTGCAACATTGCTTGTTTTGTCATGATAAGGGATAACTATGAATACATGTTATATTAAAATACAAATATATAATGTGGGTATATATATATACATATTATATGTATATATATATATATATAATATTAAATATATATATATGTAGCTGTAAATATATATATATATATATTTACAGCGAGAAATAGCTCCTTACGGTGTAAATGTTAATCAAGCGTGATTTTCACTTCAGGGGAGCACTTTTTTTCATTCATATATTCATCTTTCTTAATAAATTTTGCTCCAATCAGATCATCACTAATATCATAATGATCATTGATTTTATGTTCACGTGAAGCTGGTTTAATTTTGTCGCTTGTTGTTGCAATATACAATTCCACTTTGTAAAATTAAATGTTGATCCGATTCAAATTTACAAATGGCAACGTAGCAATACTTAGTCGATAGAGACGGATGTTGCTATTCCGTACAAAGTTCCTTGCAAATTTATTTAGGTATCCCGGGTGAACGTTCATTTTATTAGTTACTAACAAAATAAGTAAATCAATTGACAAACAGGAGAAAATTGGTGCTGAATATAAATATTAGGCGACCATCCTGTGACGACTGGTGGTAAAGGGGACGATACATTTGAATTTATTTGAAGATAATTTTAATTTAAATATCTACTTCAATTTTATGAATAATAACATTAATAACCATAAAGAACGGAGGTCGTTTCTCGGTTTTATGGTTGGGGACATATATTTTGATTTTAATCCTAAATAAATAAATAATATAAATTTTCGACACAGGGCATTTTTTATTTGGACCTCCTATAAAACTCATCTTTCTGCCTCCCTTTCACACTTTCCACGATTCCTTTAACTGTCTCATTTAGCTTTTATAATCTTTTCTTAGTTTATTTACATCCTCATTCGTTGACTTTTGTATTCTTAGATTAGCTTACCAATCTAACCATGCTTTTTCTTTTCTAGCACTGCTTCCCCGATGTTTTTATCTACACACACATTCCATGTCTTCCATACTTACTTTTTTTCTACTGTCCACATATTTTAATAGCTAAAGTTACTATCCCTACCTTTAAGGACTTCCATACTTTCTCAATTTCACTAACGTCCAATAGTCCTTCAAATTTCTCTTCCAAATTTCTTTCATACTCACATCTTATATCTTCTTCTTGCAAATTTTCAAAACACCAATGTATATTAATATATTTCGAATTAATATCTAAGCTCAAATATGGTTATTTGTTTTTTTAGCAGTCCTACGTCGAAATAATATTTGATGAATTATGAGCAAAATGCAATTTTAACTTGTTTTCGAAAAGAACAGGCAGTAAGAGTAAATAATTATAAAAAGATAAATGACAAATGTCGAAATAAGTAAACAATTGTAAAGTTTAAAAATTATGAAATTGTTTTTAAAATATAGCTAGTCTTTATCTATGATATAACCAGTGATCGCATAAAATGAAAGAATTATAACGACAGAAATTAGCGTCTCAAAAAGTCTATCAAATTAAAACAAAATTTTTCACACAGATGTAATCTTAGCTTAGAAATAATTCCAAAACCTAATGTTGTTCGATTTTTTAACTCAATAATCTTCCGTGCAAATAAGCACACTTCATAAGTGAATAAGAGATAGCTAGCCTAAACCGCAAATACCTGCCCATCTATCGCGTGCGACGTTGCCACTTTGAACTGCTAAACAAACTAAGTAATTTGTGGAAATACAATCTTCGGATCAACATTTACTAAGCTGGTGGAGCGTGTATCACAAATATGCAATGGATGTGAAAATGAATCTCTGCTGTTATTGGATCAACAAAATTATGACATTTCAATGGGATGTAACTTAAAGGCAGATAACATGTATTTTTTTAGTTTGGATAAAAGTATTGTTTTTTCTTGATTTGTACCCAAATAAACATAACAGACGCACTTACATTTGTTCGAAATTGTCACTAGATTAACAATTATCGTGAAGGGTTATATGTTCATTCATAATTTTATGCCTCTAATTAATTGGTTTTTACAACTTTTGTGTAGTAGGTAATTTTTTTAATATTCTCTTCATCAAAATTACAACAACAACAAAAAAAACAAAAATTTGAATTTGGAACCATATATTAATCATCCATTCCCGATACTTTTTTGACTGAATGTATATGTTTACCTAACAGCAAAAGATAGACGCTTACTCCTAAAAATTTTGATTATCAGTTAACCGATACGGATAAGTGATCTTAGACTTTATCGCTTTTTATATTCTCTGACACGTTTTTTATTATAATTTGTAAATTTTTGAGAGAGGCTTAAATTTGAAACCCTCTATTTTTATATAAAACCAATTTAAATGTAAAAACAAAATTACGGCTTTCATATCTCTAGTAAACTTTTAACTCTATAAATAAGTACAGGCTGTTTCAATACTAAAATGACTTACCTATTTAGATTCTTATGGAAAAACACTTCTTAAGAAATGGATAAAGCACAATAGTTATTGAAGTATGTTTCAATGATAAAATATAAATACAAACATAATATGTATCTGCAATAAATTCAGCAAAAAAACACTGTAGTTTATACTAACCATATGGTTATATAAGCAATAATTGTACCGATTAATGCCTACGACCTCGTCCGGGTGGAAAAAGGTGATATATCACACTAAAAGACTTTCCCTTTTCTCGACTTCGTTCGGTTCTCATCAGGCGGCCGCTCATGTCCAGCGACCAATAGCCTCGTACTCTATCGCCCAACCCTCGCCATTGTTTAATTTTTGCTGAGCGTTATTTCTGACTTTTTCCTTTTTGCTTTGCTAGTGTATTGTAACAATTCAATTGTAACGTGATATAAAAGTTAAGAGTAAAGACTATCAAATGCAAATGTTTTTTTAATTCGAAAGATTACAGTGTTTATTCATAATACAAACTCTTTAGCTTTAATATAATATTAGGCTATTGATTCCATGTCGATATTGCAGATGCTCTTCACAACAATCTTTTAATTCAATTTTAATGATTATATAAGCTAACAATCGAGTTATTTTTCTATTCTTAATTAATAAAACTTTAAGCGCAGAAGATATAAAAGCGAAGAATAAACTATGTTAAGGATTATTCCAATAAATTATGGGGAAAATAAAATAGTGTGTACTTAAATTCTTCGGTCACTTCAAGCCTAGATTATTACTAGTCATATCAAATATTGTAAAAATTTAATTAATTTATAATGTGTTTTATTCATTTGTTTGTTTTTGAAGCGTAGAATTTACTTGTAATTACCTACTTTGTAAATGATGTGTCAACATAGTTAGGGTTACAAACTAGCACGTAACTATTTATTGTATACCAAAATGTATTTATGATTGTAATCTATTTTGTTGTCCATATCATAAATAAATAAGTCAGGAATGCAAAGCTATTTTCGACAGGTTCTTACAGAATGGCTCTGCAGATCGGATGACACTCATTGAAGTCTCCCGCAGAAGCTCTGCTATAATCGCACTCACCCCCCCCTAATCCCACCCGGGCTAATGTTGACATAAATTGCTCGTCTTTGTGCTAACTAGTTTATTGTTCTGAAGACAATGAGATGAGGCACTGATACTCAATAGCGGGCCAGATGACACAGATGTTTTTGTTGTATTTGCTCAGTTATGGAATCAATCGATTATGTAATTAAATTCCTGATTTATGGCACTGTAAAACTATTGAAAGTGTTTGTACAGATGGAAAGTTAAATCGAAACAAAGCCTTTACATAAAATAACATTAAAAAAAAAACTTTCTAACGTTTTCAAAGTAAACTGCAATTTACGACCACAATATTTATATGGTACTTAACCTGGGTTCTGTACTATGTATGTGATGTTGTCAAATATTTATACTTAATATAGCCGCCTAAGATAGACCTAAAAACAGCAACCTATCTGCCGGTAAAAGGTCCGTCAAAATCGATCCAGCCGTTTCGGAGATAAGCTGAAAAAAGACAGATTTTTTTTTGTATACACTTTCATGTCCATTTAGAAAAACTGTTATTGGGCAGTACTGTCAAATGCTTCAATATTATTTATTTATATAAATCTACCGTAAGTGCAATAAATTTCCTTCCTTGAAGAGCATCACAAATAAATGTATAAATAATGTATTCGTACGGCAAATAGTTTTGTAGTTATTAGTGAATGAGATTTTATAACTAACACAATATTATTATCTATGTTTTTAAATATAATAGGGGTTAAAGTATGAAATTGCCGTTTTATTGCAATAGGTTCTTTGAATTGACATAGAATCTTCATGGTTTGAGGTTTTCGAATGAAACTTTTTTTAAATGGTTTCTATGATGTTCTTTTTTTAAAAAATGTAAAACATTTGAATATCGACTTTCAATTGTTTTTGTTATTCAATTTAGACAAGAAAGATGGATACTGCGAAAATTCGAGTTATTTTTGAATACGAGTTCCGACGCGGAACTAACGCGGCAGAAACAGCCCGCAATATCAATGCTGCGTTTGGAGAGGGGTCTACTAATGAACGCACCGTGCGATTTTGGTTTAAACGCTTTCGTGATGGAAATTTCGACTTAAAGAACGAGCCACGAGGAAGACCGCCCACACAGGTAAATAACGATGAATTAAGAGAGATAGTGGAAGCCGATCCTAGTCAAAGTACCCAGGAATTAGCGGCATGGTTTAACGTTACCTTACCCACAATATTGACTCACTTGCGTCAAATCAATAAAATAAAAAAATACGAAAAATGGGTGCCTCATGATTTGACTGATCTGCAGAAAGAAACGCGTGTTGAAACTTGTGTTGCCTTGTTGAACCGGTACAGAAATGAAGGAATATTGGATCGAATTGTAACATGTGATGAAAAGTGGATTCTTTATGATAACCGGAAAAGAAAAATGCAATGGCTGACCCCAGGTCAAATGCCACAACAGTGTCCTAAAGCAAAACTTACCAATAAAAAGGTAATGGTAACTGTTTGGTGGTCTCAGCATGGTGTTATTCACTATAGTTTTCTCCGATCTGGTCAAGCAATAACGGCAGATGTCTATTGTGCCGAACTCCGAACCATGTTGACAAAACTAGCAGTAAAACAGCCCCGACTCATGAATCGATCTTCACCATTATTGCTCCACGACAACGCGAGACCTCACACAGCACGAGAAACCATTTTGACCCTTCAGGAACTGCAGTTAGAAACCATTCGTCATCCTCCGTATTCACCAGACCTTGCTCCAACGGACTACCATTTTTTTCGTGATTTGGACAATTATCTACGTGACAAGAAGTTTTCTTCCCAGGAGGCAGTACAAAATGCTTTCACACAGTTTGTGCAGTCTAGATCGTCGGAATTCTATCGCAAAGGCATTAATGACCTTCCCATTAGATGGCAGCAATGTATAGATAATAATGGCAACTATTTTGATTAAATAAATTTGTTAAAAATTTAAAAAATAAACAATATAGATTTTCAGTACAAATCGGCAATTTCATACTTTAACCCCTAATACATGTAAATCAAATTTTTAATATTACTTGTCAGTTAAATTATTTATTATCTAATCGTACATTGCCCAAAGCAACATAAATCTTGTTTTTCCTCCTTGTCAAACTAATTGAAAAACTAATTTGTCAAACAGGAAATGTTATTGTTTACAGGCAAACAATTTTATTTTAATTCAAATCAGTGCCATTATTGATATACTTATATGACAGAACAAAAATGGAGAAGAAATGTCAGAGGATATTGTTGTAGTCCTACTTTAATTATTCTGTCAGGCTTTATTAAAATTGATAACAACTAAGTTATGATGAATTCTTAGTTCTCACTGGCCTTTATTGTTTACCGGCCAAAATTCTGTTAAAGTACTTAAATTTTTTTTTGTAAATCGTACCTCACATTATTCAAAAAGTTAGCAAGTTTTGTAAAAGTGGAACGCAGCGGCAGCGCTGAAGACGACTCGTCATCGTTCGCGTGGCAAGCGCTAAGCGGCGACGCGTCACTCGTTTACTTATTCGGGAACTCGTCTATAATATACCTAACTCCTTCTATCGTGTTAACATAGCATTGATAGAGAGAGACCGCATACGTCACAAGCGCGTCGGCGAGCAGAAAACTGTACCGAACGCACGCACAGTGTTGGTTTTGGTTAGTCGGAGAGCGAAACCCGTTCAGTCGTTTCTCGAAGGTTGCTCAGAGCGCTCACGTTAAATTTTCCATCGACAACTTTTCGAAGTACGTGATGACGTTGCGCTGCGTTATCGCTGTTCTGGCGCTGGCCGGGGCCACTCTTGCAGGCCCTGAGGTCACTGAGCTTAAGGTAGACGTGGTGAGCGTACCAGAGGGCTGCGAAACCAAGTCTAAGCATGGAGATATGCTGACCATGCACTACACCGGCACGTTGGATGACGGGCACAAGTTTGACTCCAGGTATGTTTTACACAGTTTTGCGAGGCGAATGAATTTTTCGCAGCGTCCGCTAATTTAAAATAAATAGTTCTCAATGCTCCTGCAAGTTTTACTTATTATTTTTGTTTTACGTCTTCCTTTTTTGTAATTGGTTCCTTAGATACTTTGGCGTTTGTTTTTTTATTGATGTGATAATTCATAACACGAATTTTACGTCTACACTAACTACTTAATTATTTTTTTATTTCATCAATATTAAATGTAAAACTATTTGGAAGTATTAAACTACATTTATGTAGATAGGACGATGACTTCATTGCTTGACGGTCAGCAGAAACTATCATTCGTATGACCTGGTTTCGTACGCCGGAACTCCCACATAGGTATTTACAAAAACCAGTGACTTAGCAATTCACGTGTCAAGTGATACAGTAACATTATTAACAGTAACATTATGATGCGCTCTCCAATTATGTCGAGAATTATTATGTTGATGTGCGTAGGCGTCATTCAATACAGTTAGCTAAAATAAGGCGGTTGAGGTACATCGATAAAAGTTGTTTGTACAACTTTTTTGCTACTGCTCGACTCTCTGTCGGGCAATTGTAAGATAATTTATTTACCAAAGTTTTTTTGTCATGTGAGAAGTTGAGTGAAATCAATTTTCACAGCTATTCTTCCACGACTGACTCCAAACATTGTTCACAATAATAAAAACAGGTATTCACAGATCATGTTTTTTTTTAAACCTTCCAAGAAAAACAAAATCATTCTGCTAGGATTTATAAAATATATCGGTACTCTTTTTTATCGCTGACACTATAATCAGCGTGGTGTTTGTTATCTTATAAATTAAGTAGGTGCCAATTTATATCGAATTTCATAATTAGAATTTTGTTTCGATATCAGTCCAAAGTAGATAAAAATCTTTGGTATACAATTATGACCATCCAGTTATCTACTACCTGCCTACTTACAAAAATTATAAAAATATGCGAACGAATGTTTTATGGAATGGTAGGTATACATAGGTATCTAATTTCTGAAAAGAATTGCATTACCTAGCTATCCGGCTAACCATACTCGTAGATATAACAAAAAGAGATTTATTCATGTTTTTTTATGTGGTCTATATATCTCCGTTTTCTGATATTATTACGTAGTTTAAAGTGAGATGAACTTTATGAGATGGCATAACTGTATTTTATTTATAATACAAAGTATAACACAACTTGAAATTGAGGAATTTGCACAATAAACAATTGGGAGACTAAAGTCAACTTAAAACAGTTGAAATATGACATGGATGTTTATACAATATAAAAAGTTAAGGACCGTCATTACTTAATGGTAATGTTTAATGGACAGTTGTGCAACTTTGTAAGTCGCTTATCATCATGCTATCAGAAATGAACTTGCGACCTTATCATCGCCACACAGTTACAGTGTCTCTTTCAAGCGTGTTATCTGCTGATTTTACTGCGTGAATTCATTTATTGTTCTTTAATTAACTATTGGTTGACAGTCGATTCTTGTTACGGTCTTGCTTGACGCTTTAATAATGAATACAAGTATGTGTCATAGAATCATTATTGTTGATATACTGATGTATGTATTGTGCCCGTTATTATATCAATCTACTTAGTATCTTCTTGTTAAACGGTATTCTTTGTATGGGGACTATTTTTAAATTTGCTGTAAATTGCGTGACCAATACAATACTTGACAATTTTTTGTGTAAAATAAATTAAGTATATTTGATGCGAAGAGAGTAATGCAAAGTTAACACTATGTTTAATCTATTTTACTAGAAAGGTTTAATCCAAGCCACTCGAGGTCGTGTGATAAATTAAGATTTTTTTAAATCAAATTTAGTCATTTATACTAATTGTAACTATAAAACTGAGATTAGTTAGCTAGCATACAAGATATTTGGAATAAGATAAATAATTTCATAGTTAAATCATTTAAATTTAATTTTAAAACATATGATAAATTGATTCTAAAGTAAATCTATCTTAAACTGTTTTGAAGAAATTTTTATCCATCCATTCTTTTTTTAAACTCGAACGAGGAAGTCCTTACGTCACTCAGTCCAAACAGGTCAAAGATCATCTAGACCTACTCATTGCGTAAGTTGTGAAAGTAAGCACGTATGCTTACACTGAGTAGGTACTGGGGAAAGTCCGCGAACAATATGTTTGAAGACACATTCAACTGGTTTAACTTTATCTTTTAAACTCATCGTCTTGGGGAAAGTAAACGTTTTGTTTTTAAACTGCCAAAGCAGCCAAAATAAACCACATAGGAACAGGTTCTAACTATTTTATTTAAAGAAAATAATTTCTTTTTGGTTATGGCTAGTGGTAGCCTAGGACAACATTTTCGACGCCTTGTGCCATACGCCGGGTTTTTTTACGACATAGAATGCTCTGGTTTTTCTACTAAAATAAAACCGAGTTAGGAGTACAATATCTAAATTTTCGAAAAAGTTATTTTCACGACAATTTGCAAGACTCACCAAAGTCTTCACTTGGCATAGTCCATCCTAAAATCTTCGCTTTAATCCATCCAAAGTCGTTTCCTTTGCGGCGTCTCATAAAAAAATATTATCCTCATTATACTGGCTAACGGGGATCACCGCGCGGCGACTCTGTTCTGTAGTTTTTCCAACTTTCTCAGTTACCCCGTTCAAATTTCCCCAAGGAACAAATTTTGGAGGTGCTCAAGTGTTCTAAGATAGATATTTTGTTTTGTTCATTAATAATATGCTTTTTTTATCTTTATCATCAAAAAAAATATTTTTAATAGTAAATAAAAGGACATACAGAATAGAAAAAGATTTGACATCAATAAAGCTATTACGTCCCACGTGCTTTCTATCGTAAGCCAAATTGACTCGCATAGCTCAAACATCGAAAGGATTTAAAAAAATACATTTACGTAGGTTTTTAGTCCCTGTTCGAACAAAAGTTATTTTTTACTGGAGATATTACCGGTTTCACTAGAGACAATTTTTCTATAACACAGCTTGTCGCTTTTTCCCTGCACATTTTATTTATAATTTTTCCGTGCACAATTTTTCCGGGCTTTCAAGAACTGCATCTGAAAATATCCTCTTTTTGAGAAGGACTGGGTAATGTGATATTTGAGGTCATTGTGGAGATGGCGGTCGGTAAATAAATTTTACCAAAGTTTTTACTTACGACACTTTGCTGTGAGTACAAGCTGGCTCTTGTATATTTTGTATAACAATCTAGTATTTTCAGTCCGTGGCACGAGTATAACTAAAATGGATATGTTATATTAAAAAAAACCGTATTAAGTACATCATATTATTTATCGGTAGAAAGAAAGATTTATCAGGAAAACTAATTGATATGTATGACTCGTTATTTCTTAATAGTATATCTAAAGAAATAAAAAAAATATCAGAAATGAGCATAAAATTGATATTTCACTAGTAATATGATATCTCTATATATAAAAATTCCCTAACACAGTTTTTGACCGCGAAGAACTCCGGAAACATACTAAACCAATTTTAAAGATTTTTTTTCTATTAGCTGAATTTTTTCCAACTTACGACATAGGATACGTTTCATTGTATTTATGTACTGACTATTAAACTGTATGTATATAAATAACAGACGCATCTTCCTTGACAGTTCCGTTTACGGTGCTGCGCACAAGTTTACAAATTGCGACAAATTAGGGCAACGCGCCACCATCTCCCGAAGACGCGCGATTATCAAAAGTTGTTCGCGCCATTTACCCAAGTTTTGTTATTACCTTCGCGGGCGTGCGGATTCACAGTTTAATTATCAACATTGTTAGATACACGCCTCCGATGAGGTGCTCAAGCCGTGGTTTCATTTTATTGTTGTTCTTGTTAACGCTCAGAATTATTTTTCTAGCATCAGTATTAAGATAAAGATAAAATGCTTTTTATCAAATATAACTTTATATAAAGCGTGCATTGAGCCTCAACAGCTTCTTTTTTTAACCTAAAGAAAATTAGTTTTTGAACATAAATAACCATCTAAGATTTTTTAGAGCTTATTATTCTTTTACCTTTGTGATTAGTAAAATAAAAGAATATAATTCAATTTGTCCATGCCTAGAGTTTTAATCATAAATAATTAATATGTTTATTTTGAATATGTAAGTCGATAATAAATATGGTTAAGATTTAAGCTAATCCTTAATGTTAAATTCTCTGGAACTGTCGGAAAATTCTTTCTCTCTCCTTTGTCTGCATGACCTGGTAATTGAACCTTAATGTCAGCGGTCACATACTTAGACCACTAGGCAACCGAGAGGGTCAGTTTTTATGTTACCCAGTCTAATTCGTTAGCGATTACATTCCTTTTACTTCTAAACTTTGAATTTGTTATAAAAAAATCACGTACTTAGATTTTGGAAATTTTCAGATGCAATCAAATACGTGCATGTTTATATCCGATCGTAAGGATTAATTTTTAATTTCATGCTTTTCATTTCAAAACTGGTGGAACTTTCAAAGAAAATCATCTTTAGAAAAAAAATTAAAACGCCGAATCATGTATTTTTATTATGTACCAGACGCAGCCCCCTAAGAAAAATTATAAAACGAAATAGTATTAAGATTCAAACCTTTTACTTTTAAATAAGATTTTTTATATAATATTTAATTCTTTATTTCAAAACCTATGGGGGGAGAATTATCATATATTTTCATATATATATCATATTTTCTAGGATTAACGGTTTACGTTGCAACATAGCAATATTAATTAATCTGTGCGTTGTCTGTCTGTTAGTCAGTCATGCATATAGAACAAATATATATATATATATAGATGTTCAAGAAATACCTGCGGAAAAGATCTCTTTTCTCTTTAAATTATTTCAATTGTGATGAAGAAAAGTGTAGAGGCGCATGCGTGGTGATAATGAAGGAATCGTGTATGCGATTAGACCTTCTTAAATATTCAAAATGTCTTTCGCAATCTTTCATCGTTACGGTGCCTTTAAGTTTGACTTTGACGTTAATGTACCTTCAGACGTGTGTATTTATTTAAACTTTTCGGAGATTTTGTCTTATTTTGACGACTTATTTGACATTTTTTCTTATTGCATTTTTACTTTTTGACTGATAGAGAATTTTTAAAGTATTAAGTCTGCTTTTTGCTGTGTTATCATGAAAAATAAAAAAGTCGTCAGCATACCTTCACTCTGCTTCGAAATCTATTCTTCCGCTTTAGTCAAAGAGCAAATAATTACTTACTTACTAATAAGTCCGTTATTCCCTTCATTCTAAGTGTAAAAACTTGTAAAAAATCTTTCCAATTACTGATCCAAGCTAATAATAAGTAATAGACTTCTTTAAAAAAAATGTAAATTACTGTTGTATCAAAGAGTTTATTCTATTCATATCTACAGATCTATCTATCTATTTTTATGAGTCGTAGTCGCTTCTGCTTGGGGCGTGCGAAACCTTTTTTATTTTGAAACATAAATCTGAATCGGAAATCATTATTGTACACATGTGGAACGTTAGATCTTCGATGTTTATCATTCCCGAAGTAAGAAAAAACGATTGCAATGAATTTTGAATTTTATAAGTGGTCAGGATCACGGAAGGGACAACAATTCTATCCTTGTAAATGAAATAATGTGGACCGTTTGTTCCTCAAATATAGTGGTTCATTTATTATTTTGTAATAATAACAAGCCTTTATTATTACGTAGAAAGAAACATTTGGCTTGGAATTTTTTACACAATGTTGCATTCTTATTGGTTGGTATTGGTACTTCGGACAGTGCATTCTATTTCGGTTATTTTCCTCACACTTATACCTATTTATTTTAAATTTCAATTTATGTTATTTAGAGATGGTGATAATTTAAGTTTCATTAAGTACATTTATTGCTTTTTATTCGATAACGTTTATAATATAAACGATCAATAATTATAATTTTATTCATGATACGGATAAGACATAAAATAATAAAATTAAATTGATATCTTTGACTTCCTGCTATAATACTAAGTTTGGGGCAAATAATATTGCTATGAACTTTATATGTAAAGAAACTAACTGACAATCAGTATCACTTATTCTTTCCACGTAACATCATTCACCCCATTTTTTTATGGTCAACATCGTATGTGTGTAGTTAATTAATATTCAGAGCAGTGTAACTTTCTTTTTTTTATTAACAGGTACGTTAATGGTAGAAACTTCAACTATTACGGTTTATTTGGGCTTCACGGCAAAATTTTAAGTAGAAATTTTTCTTAAATTATAGTGCAACATTGTAAATATTAATGGACACACAAATATTGCACCTTATCTTTAAACCTTCTAACTCCATAATAGTTAAATAATAGTGATGATTAGGCTATCTACTTTCAACTAAAAAGGGTATTGTGTCAGCCAATTTAAATATCTTTTCGTTAGAACAGTTTCGGATAATTCTACAGTTTACAAATTAAATTACAATATCAATAATTTGGCAAATGTAACTGTGAATTACTATTTAATGTTGCCTGAAGGAACTCTATGTTCTAATTATATATTTCGGGAGCGGATATTTGGGGAGTTTTAAAATGTATTTGGAAGAATCGGCTTTAAAATCATCGAGACTGGAACCCGTGACCCGATAACCTAAGCCATTTCAATATGACCTACTACAGAAACAGTGCTCGCTGTGTGAGGTTGAAAGAAGATTGGCATAAGTTGATGCCATTTCTAACACATATAGACTTTGCCTATCCTATTGTAAATATGGAAATATTGTTGTTCTAATGTAGTCTACATAAAGTATTTATCCAAGAATATCATAGTATATCATAATATCATATCATAAAAGTTGGGAATAAAGTCTTGACATCAATTTTAAACTTGAAATCAAAAAACACTCATGGCAAAATAAGTGTTTTTAAATATTTAACTGGGAAGGCTCTCGTTTTCATTTGTAATAAAAATTTATCTCCCCAGAAACGACATTAAGAATACCTATTTTTTGGCGTTTTTGCGAGAGCAGAAAGCGTCACTTTGTTTTATTTAAATTTCTTGTAAAAATAGGTTATGGCGGATATAATAATTTATGTAACATATGGTATAATGGTGGATTATTAACTATCAAGTGAACGTGAACATGACAAGCGAAACCAAAGTTGTTAAAAAAAGCTTAACAATGGTAAAGTTTATTCGAGTGAATTGTGTAGGATCGTATAAAAATATTTCTTTTCTGTGATTTATTTATTACTCCCAATAATTATCACAATATTTTCACTTGGAAATATATTTAGTTTTTATTATGAACAACAAATTTAGCACGTTCAAAGGACCCTCAATTTCCTTTTATGGAAATATCGAAATCACTTAAACAATTGCCTTTGAGTTCTAATAAAATGCATTTATGACGTCGCCAGTTCGTACTAACCAAAATAAAAAAATATTTGATATATTTTCCAGTTGCGCGACAGATTAGTTATCGGGTTACTGCAAGATAACAACATATCCAACTTTGCAGTGACAAACATCGAATTAAAGTTTTATCAGCTTAAACCGACAAAATAATATGCAGGAATGCTCAAGGAATGCTTTGTCTAAGTTGTTACAATTCATAAGGACCGTTTAGGTTTTACATAACTTTTTAACGGTCTCTTTTTTGCAATAAGAAGATTAAAGTAAATGATATACTAACTATTAAATTAAAATAACAAATAACTAAAATAAAATGTATTTACTTTATGTCATAACTTTTGTTCAGAAATTGCTAATGTTTCTCTACCAACTATCTTGTTCTTGCGTGCAAATCTCACCCAGTTGCTAATTAGCAAGCCTCTATATGTAAGATAAAATTCATTCATTTTGAACGAAATTGACCTTTTGTGCGTTAAAAAATACCCATGTGAAAATGGCTTTGAAGTGACATAAGTGATAGATAGTATTTCGCATCACACGAAAACACAATTTAATGGTAGACTTTATCAAGTTTGATTAATGAGAATGGTGAAATAAAAACCTTTTTTATTACCTCTAATACTGTTTCAATTATCTTCTTTTAGTTGGTTAAGATAAAGATTTCCTATTTGTTTCTTAAGGAAGCGTCGTTTACTGTATGTACTTCAAGTTAAAGCGATTAAAACAGACATCAAGATTTTGCAGGACACTAGGGACGTACGAAATTGACAAGGAGTTTAACAGCTAATCTAAACACAAACAACAAGACAAATTTCTAAGATATGACGTAGGTACTTAGTTCTGATGTGTTCGTTAGAAATGATGAACCTTAACCCTTGCTATCAACTAAATTATTTTACAGTAAATTTATACCGTGAACACGGCGTTTTTAATAATGCAGGTTGTAAAATGGGTCACCGACCATGACGATCCTCTTTATTTTAATTTAACACTACACAGAATAATATTTCAGTTCCAAAACACAGAGTTGAAATAGAAATTTTAACCTCCTTTTAAACTCTTTGTGTCGAATTTCCATAAGTGTTGTAAAGTTTTCAATTTCGTAGCTCCTGAGATACTTCTATGCGCGTATTCTCATACGCAAGTTGTTTGCTATGTTTAACTTCTCTCTAGATTTCTGAAATCCTCTTATCTTTGCAAATTTTTAGCTTTATTCCAAGGTCTATTTATTCCAAGGGTCTTTGATGGCTAACCGGTAGAAACTAAAACTACGTTATTCTTATCTTAATATTAATCCATCAAATATATACTCGTATAGCCTTAAAAAGTAAGCAGAATGAAATACAACACATATGCTTCTATTAAAAATAAATCTAATATCAGTTAAATAAAGGGGTGAAAGCTTTGTATGTAATCTCCATAAATTAGTAGTTTCTAGAAAACGTGAGTGAAATAGAGGAATTAAATATATTTTATTTAGGTTCTGTAATTTAGAAAGTTCTAACAATAAGAGGATTAAAAATCAGTTAAAAGTAAAATGCATGCAATATGCGACTGTAGACCCATACTAAAGGTTACGGTTTCAATTTCCATGTCAGGCAGTGTGCTTGGATTTCTCATTCAAATGTTTCATCTTGATACGCCGCCTAGAAGCCGATTTATTTTTAATAAGACTAGAGACCTACTACCAAACTCCAAAAGCAATAAAATAAATATGTATATGGGTCAATCTCAAAAGTTCGTCACGATGTTTTTTTAAATACTTAGATTAATTTATGCCAATTTATTCTTGCGAATCTTTAAGATATACCTATAAACAGTATTTTAAAAATTAAAACCAAGCTTAAAATGTGATGGTTATTGAGAAATTTTTAAAATAAGGAAATATATATCCATGGAGTGGAGGTGAGTCCACGGAGCTTGGCATGGAGTAGATTTGTGTCCACGGAGTAAACTTTTATCTGAAGATATTGAAGAATCAATTATAAAGAAACAAACATTATAGACTTATAATCATTTAATATCACTAGGTACAACAGTATCACTATTTAGGAACATACATTGAGATCAAGGAACATATATTGAGATCACCGTTTCTTTAAAAAATCACAATAAAACTTATAATTAATCAACTTTGCTAGTATAATCAAAATATAGTAATTAGAAAATATTGTCATCCTCATCATCGTCAAAGACGTTTTTAATTGTATTTATCATAATATTATTTTCAGAAGGCACATCTAGAGGCATTCTTGCATGTTACCATTATTATTATAAGATATCTCTTTCATAACCGAAGTGATACGACATCTCTTCAACTTCGCTATCGCTATCATCGCTAAAAAACTTTAAACTTCGTCTAGGATGCTCAAAAGCCATTTTTTTACAATTATGATTATTCCAAGTAATACTTGGTCCTGCCTCTTTGCTGTCGCTACTATCACTGAGACCCATTATTTGGCGTCTAGGTCGCTTGTAAATAGTCTCAGGTGAATATTTCTCTTTAGATTGTTTTGTAAATGACAACATTTGATCATCATCGGCTAAAAGTTCTGGTGCTTTTTGTGTACATCTTTGATATGTATATTTCCCAATACCGTAGTGCTGGCACTCTTTCTCACAATTAAGACAGCTAATTCTACGCAAATAAATTGTAGTTGGTTCACAAATGTTCCAGTGAACTTGGTGAACACGCATTGTATTTTTGATAGTTTTAGTTCCGGTACTAGAGACAAAAGCTCATCGGCACCGCAAATTTCTTTTTTTTTCACCAAAAATACGTCAACTTTGGTTTCCACCGCAGTCAGGGTTTTATATAGTGTCTCCAGATTTTCAATATCCTTTCCGAGAGCAACTTGTCGATCAGCCGTTCTTTTCACATAAGCACCTATCCCGTCCGGAGCACCTTTCCCGTGCCCCGCTTCATGAAAATGCCAGCTAGCTTTTTGCAAGCGGTATTGTTCTTCTCTCAAATTTTGTACATTTGCTTGAAAAGATTCATCATCGGTAATTGGGGGTGAGTTTTCAGTTGCGATTCTTATTGCACTTTCTTGTCTTTTTTAACTTGTTGTTTAACTCTGTACTCTATTCTCCAAATAGCTCGTTGTTTTCTCTGTTCCCTTGATGTCATATCCTTAATAGTCTTGACCTTTTGTTCAGCCTTTCTTTTCTGCCATCTTTCTCTTTCTTTTGCTTTGGCCGCTTCGTATGCTAGGGGATCAGCCTTAATTTTGTCTCTGCGCCTTTGTTCGCACTCCTTTTTTTTCGCCTTTGCGCATCTTTCTTTTTCTTTGCCTGATTTCCCGCCATTTTTGATACTTCTGAAAACAAAAATATCTATAAAAAAATTAGAACTACATACATTAATTTATATATGTGTATATTGTCACCGTAAAATTGTAAATACCGTAGATTATAATTTATATTGCGAGGTTGTAAGCTGTCGAAAGATTGTGAACCGTAGTATACTGCTTACAATTTAATGCATTATTTTTACATTACACTCGCCCACAAACAGTCCACCACGCTTGGTCATAAAAAATAACCCCGAATCTACTGATCACTCCTGACCACCACCATTTTAAGAAAATGACTATGTAACTCGACCATGTTAAATTATAAGCAGTATCGTTACGGTTCACAATCTTTCGACAGTTTACAATCTCGCGAGATATATTGTATCTAACGGTATTTAAAACTTTACGGTGACATAAAAAAATATTAATGCTCTTATTAGCTTTAACTTTTAAACTTAAAATAACTTATAATAATAAACAAGCTTTCAACAATTTCCATTCCATGGACACTCCTTCCACTCCGTGGACTACTCGTGACCACGGAGTAGAGGTCCATGGAGTGGAGATTTTTGAACTTTTACCCGCGTGACACTAAATACTTTTATATTTGGAGGTTAGAAAGTAGAAAATCATAAAGATATCCAATAAGCACATACTTTTTAATTATTATTCGATAGGAATACTTACCAATAAATTCTTCGAGATAGCCCATGGAGTGGTTAAATTATGCTTTCTAATTTTACTTATTTTTTAATTTAATCTCCCAAATATTATTATCAAATACAGCTGATGCACTGACACTACTTTTTTAAAATGACAGTTATCGTGTTGCCATTTTAAGGAACAAAAATTACACAAAAAATGCGAAATGTATTATCTTACCGAAATTAAATATTGGAAAACATAGCGTCCACGGAGTATTAAAAAAACTGGCCGGTGAGATCAAGACCGAAACTTTGGTACAATAGTAGGTATTATTAAAGTGAAAATTGCCTCAAATTAATCCTCTGTGCTTAGCGTTATATAGAGATTAGAAAAAAATGCTGTGTTTTTGAGGAAACTCTACTCAAAAACATATTTAGTTTATAAAATCGTAGTTGTGACAGGGCATGGAGCGGAGTTTTCACTTATACACAAAAATAAAAAAAATACTTATTATTAATTTTATCATTTTTTTATCGTAGTTATTTTAAAATACATATGTAAGTTTGAATTAAATAGAAAATTAATAGAAAAAATTAATAATCTTAGGCGGAAAGCATGTGTGACAGGTTTGCTACTCAATTTTGAGTTTGACCCATATAAGCAAAAGCTTATATACATATTAGTAAAGATGTATCTTGAACTATGGTCCTATTTAAACAAGTCTTTGTTATATCATTAAAAAAAAAAAAAAACACTTATGACCGGTATGATTGTGTATAGGATCACGGTAAGACCTTTCATACTCGATACACCAACTTAAGTTGCATAGTAAATAAATTACATTATATTATTCGTCTAACATCACTTCTAAGTTACAGAAAAACTATTCCTAAAACCTTCGCAATGAAGATAAGTTACTTTAATACAAATCTTTTTTCAAATCTAATTCAAACTTTTACAAAATGTTATTAAAATCATTAACGATTTTAGGGGATAAAGATATTTTTAATTGAATACTTTTAATAAAACAAAACATGTTTTTGGGTTAAAACTACGGAATTGGCAGCATCAAAAAATTCTTTTGTTTTTTAAATTTGACAAAATAATTATTTATATTTGGAATTTTTGGGAATAATTTAAAAATACATTTATTTGGACACCAATGCGTATTTTAATTTATTTTGTATAACTAAATATTTAAGAGGCTCTTTTTGAAACATACACTGTTATATGACACATTTTAAGATAGAGCTAGAACCATTTTTTCCTTCAAATAGAATACTGTATATAATGTCCTCTGTATGTACCTTTGATAGCAATAAAATAGCGAGTGAGAGCGAGTGTCTTCTTGTGTGCAATATTCAGTGTAGCGTGCACCCGACCTCCCTAGAGTCCGGAGGTTACCCGCTTTTCCCCACTTTTACATCGTCAAACGGTTTTTTTTACTCAAATACAAACATTTGCTCCGTAGAGACGATCCGTTACCGTGTCACTTATAAGAGGTGTCTTTTCAAACGAAAAACAAACGACATTTTTACATTTTACTGAACGTATTTATATGAAACAATAATGTTTAAGTAGAACCTCCTTGTAAATTTATGCGCTATGAAATATCCACTTTAAAGGAGTTTTTTTTACAAGTTCTAAGTTTCTAAATTGCCTTAAGGGTATACGAATTAAAATTTTAATAGCTTTTTAATTTCGTCAGGTGGCAACAATCGCTCTTGTTGTTTTATTACAATAACAGAACAAGTGCGATAAATTAAGTTATTTTTTTCTTAAATATCTACCCATTTTGTACACTAAATACATGAAATTGCCCGTACATGCAGTTTATTTAGATCACATAATGTAAGAGATAAAACAATGAGCATGATGAATTATTTTCTCTTAACAAGGAGAAGCTTTCTTTTCTTTTGCACAGCTGTATGTTCTTTTAGTTATGTTTTTAATACTTGTGCAATTATATTTCTAAAATCACAATTAATTTTCATTTATGACATAATTTTTTTTCTTACATGCTAATAACGATCGGTAGGAATTGAAATTATCATATTAGTGATACAAAGTAATAAATATTTTCTAAGAAGTCTAAGATTATCCGTTCTAAGATAATATTTTCGGTAAATTTGTCAAAAGTTATTTTCACAGAAAATATCATTTATTTGACCTAAATTTGAGTCATT
Organism: Calamotropha paludella; assembly: GCA_927399485.1. NCBI lineage: Eukaryota > Metazoa > Arthropoda > Insecta > Lepidoptera > Crambidae > Calamotropha > Calamotropha paludella. Next base: position 20,359,789 of record OV656803.1, on the reverse strand, counting down.
GCAAGTCCATTTGATTTTCTCTATAACTATGCCAATCGTAAGTCAACAAATACTCGTCAAAGTCAGCGTGTTCTTACCCTCTTTACAGATTTAGATATGGATATATATATTTTTATTAATTCGCACTTGTTTACCTGTCTATGACAAAAGGCAAATTATATTTTAAAAATATTTACGACTTATCTATCGAGGTATCTATTACTAGTGAAGAATTTACCTTGTCTATGAATATAAAAATCGTATTAGACCATGAGTACAATAGCCGAGGTCCAGGTAAGGATTTTGCTGTCCCAATCCTAAAATCTGGTGGCGCTAAGGCGGTTATAAGCGACACACATTAAAGAAAACCCTAAGAGAATTTATTTTACAACATATCTCAAATAGATATTCTTTAAATTAACCTTAAAATTCAATTACGTTAAATAAATAACCTAAATTTGTTAATTGTCTAAAATAATCTTTTAACATTTCCAACAATCTTTAAACTTTAAATTTAAACTTTGATTTTAATACATTGTTTTGTTTTTGATTGTATTTGTAATTTGTATTTATTGTGACTGTTACGGACTGGCCCAGACTGACTGATTATTTTATAAGCTTTTATTAAGTTTCGTTTTTATTAATACTTGTCACTTTGGTATGTAATTGGCAGTAGGTTTTTTTGCTGTTATACGCATTTTCCTCCACCAACGTTTTCTTTTATAAATCAATCCGCAACATTTTTGGTCCTTCTCCACGTTTTAAAACGAAGAAAGATGAGTTACGAAACTCGCTCGAAAACAGCGTGTGTAAATGTACCGCAAACGTCGACCGCACCCGATCTCACGCAGGATTCCGGCTTGCTGAATCGCCAGGCACAGTCTGCTAATGCCAGGGCTGACGAATACTTGGACTCGACTCCACCACAAACAGAATCCGAGGGAAGGCGCACATCTCGGTCGTCGCGTTCATCATCAACGGTTAAAGCGAAGTTGCTTGCCGCTGAAGCGGAGCATGCCCAACGAGTCGTTGAGTTGGTTAAACAGAAGAACGAAATAGCGAAACAACAAATTGAGTTTGGACAACAAGCTGCAAACTTGGAGCTTAAGGTTAAGTTCGCAGAGATTAGAGCTAATAGTAGCAATCGAGATAGCACGAAAAACTCAATGCTCCTGAAGTACTTACACCATTGTATTACCAGGTCGTCTTCTGGTCGAAGCATTCCAGCTTCTATGTCCGACAGAGATTTATTGAGCAGGGCTAGCTGGAGAAAGTCTTTAAGACTACTGGATTTCTTCTAGGGTAGATGGGTACGTGATTATTTGCCGACTTTGGTTCCCGACGAGGTGGTGGGAAGCCTCCATCAATCAAAGAAGGTGATATAGTTTCGATTATAGATAGCCAATTACCTAGAGTCAGTTGGCCCAGAGACAGTGTATCTCACATTTATTTTGGGAGAGACGGCATTGCGCGTGTAGCAGATGTAAATACTGCAGCTAGCCCGTTTAAAAGATCATTAAAGAAGTTGGTCCCGGTCCTTTAAAAAAGTAGACGATGTTACGGACTGGCCGATTGTTTCATAAGCTCCTTTTTAAGTTTCTTTTTTATAAGTATCATTTTGGTATGTAATTGGCAGTAGGTTTTCTCCGTTCATTTTGCTATTAAATTCATTTTACTCCACCAGTGTCTTATTTTATAAATCAGTCCACAACAGTGACTATTTATAGGTCATTAATTACATATTGGTTTATTGTGATTTAAACACAAACGGTCACCGTTTTGATTGCAAAAACTCTGTTAAATATCAGACCTTAATTAACTCTTAATTTGGCAAGGGTTTTAAGTATTGTGTTGAAATCAAAGTTATGTTTGCTTGGTGTCCAAGGGTACAAAAAGAGATTAGAATAATAAATCTGATGTATTCAGGTTTCCAGGAAACCTATGTTCATCACAATGAACATATCAAAATTTGTAGAGATTTACTTGATTTGTTCATTGTGATGAGCATTGTCAAAAAACGTATGAAATTAAAACAGCACCTTAAAAAAGCTAACATTAGGCTTTTTATTTCTTAAAGTAAACGAAAACTTAAAAATAAAACAGTTAAGTGCATATCTCCTATAGCAAAACTGTGTCTCTTATCACATTTCTCACATCACAAAGAAAATGGTATTTTAAGCCAAATTTTGCATCAGTTCATGTATTTTTTCCATACTAGAAAGGACCTTGTCAAAACGTATAGGCCTGGCTGACTTTAAATTATTTTACATTCAAGCTTTTCAACATCCATTGAACTTTTTTTGTTGTTTTGGTAAAGCTCATAGCAAATATTTTTAACGTCTTCTACCTCATGTCGACCCTTTGGAACAATGGTAGCGATATTGGCCGGTTCTCTCGCTCATGCGCTAGCTTTAGTTAGCGCGGCATCGCTCGCTTCTACAAAGCCTGTATAGCTTTCCCGCTTAATGGCACCGACTTCAGGTGATGTTTAGTCAGTATGAGTCTGACATAACCTCTCGGCCGGCCGATGTATCCATGTAGGATTCACCACCTCCCTCCCCCGAGTCCAGAGGGAAAAAAATTTTTCTTCTTCTTTAAAATGTTTATTCCAATGCAAATAATTAAATTAAGGGTACTAGTTTTAGCGGCACCAGTTTTCCTATATTTTTTAACGCATGGTTAAAAAAAGTATTTTAAAATGTTGTCAATACTCTTGTGAAACAAGAATAAATGACATCGCGAAAAATTACAACAACGGCTAGCTGTGAGACCTCATCTTTGAACCTTTGAAAGCCACCTAATATACATTTGATATTATATTGTGCTTGTGACCGATGGCATTTAAAGATTTTGTGTTATTATTATTAAACATGGCATAAAGATATAGTACAGTTTGAGTTCTCGGAAGCACCAATGTGTATGCCTTTAAATATTCATGTTCTTTTTGGGACACCGAATTAGAGTGCGTAGAATCAATCCGGAATTTTATATGCTTTCAATATTTTATCAGGCACAAATAAACCTGCTATTTTATTCAAAGCTAATTTAAAGTTGAAAAGGGAAAGATAAAAAAAAAATTAACAATGTAAACTTTGCATATTATGTTGTTATGAAATCAGGATGACTATACTGGTTAATGCAATGGTAGCGGTCCTATTTAAGCCATCGACGATCCTCGGTTCGAATCTTGATAGCGACATACGTATATAACACACATATACATATGCCATGTTTTTTTTATTTTGGATGGGTTCGCTTTTGATCCCAATCAAGCCCGGGAGCCCAAACAGAATCCACGAGGGAACGAGCTAATCCAGAAAGGATTCCAGGTTACTAAATTAGAAAGGTGTTATTTTTAACCGTGAACAAAGACGAAATTAGTGAGTATAATCGACACTGTAAAAACCTCTATTGTCAATCACTGTGGTACAACAGGTTGCAAGCAAGGCCTTAATAAGAAACCTTTTCTAAAACGCTTTTAATTTTTTTCTCTATACGACATTCGAGCCTCGTCACAAGCAAAGCGAATCCCTACCCGGGGCATGAATAGGCTTGTCCAAATCGAATGACGATCGTTTTCATTAACAATTTTGATTACTTTGTATTTGTGTTCGACGGTACTCTAATGAGAAGTGTCCGCTTCAAAGAAAATTAACTTGAATGTGATCGGTTCTAGAAATTAATTGGGTAAACTGAGTCTGCAACCGCTGCACGCTGGTCTAATAATTATTTTACACCATTTGATGGAATTTATAATGGAAAGAGCAGGTTATTGTACCGCACTTGCCCCAAGTAAGTAAGCATTACGACGAATATAATTGCATTGTTCAATTTAAAGGAAAACACGTTCATCGTATATAACCATTTGAATTATATTCCAAACAATACATACTACTAAGAGATATTCTGATATTATGAATGAAAGCATGTCAATATGCAACCGAATATTCAACAAAGCAGGTGTCTGTTATTGTCAAGGTGAACGTACGATACGTAAGACAGAGCTATGTTCTTAACTGGTTAGCTGCAAATAGGACCAAGATATTTTTTATTAAACATCGATTTTCTACAGTATTTCGATTTATCGATCTATAGGGTATATATATGGGGATAAAAGTAAGATAAATAAGTCCTCTTTGATGTAAACTTTGAAAACATATTATTTTTATCTAAGCGTCAAATGATATACCTACCTATACATACATTTTGTGTAAGTCAACTGCTCAAAAGAAAAACAATAGCGTAACTAATATTTGTTATCCTTATGTCTCAGACTGAAGAGTCTAAACAAATAATCTTACAAAAGCTATTCCTTCACCAATATTTAATTCAGATAAAACTGAAAAATAAAACCTCTAATGTCTCACAAAGCGTCGTTCGGGTAGTTGTTTCCTCAATTTTGTTTACTTGAAATCTGATCCGAAAATACTTTATTAATGAAATTAATTCAAAGGCTTCATTTACATTAAGGTTTAAGCGTACTGGATCGCACAAAGGCATCCATTTATCAATTTAATATATTATAATAGTCAAAGTAAGTTATTTACTACGTACTTACTAAATAGAGTTGGTTTGAAGAATGTGGGTAGAGAAACTATCTTATAAACATGCAATATTTCTATTAGATTTTGCTAAAAAAAACAAAGATTGGATTCGTAGTATATATGTACAGTATACTTAAACCTTTAGGTTAGATAATTTAAATAAAAGTTCTCCGGTGTTTTAGCTATAACGATTCTTAGTGCTCACTTCCTAACAATTACTCGTATAATGTGTGTGAATCACACTTTGTTCGCAGCAGTGTTTATTTACATGTTTTGTGCCTCTGGGAAAAGGCGCGAAACGACGCCAATTGTTACCAAAGACAAAGAGCGCTCCCAAGGTTTTTGATAAATGCAGTTTCTGCTAATTCATATTAGTTATCTGATTCATTATCATAAGATTTAATTACAAACTAAAGACACAACTCTTTTTATTTGAAATCATGTTAAAAATATCGATTTGGCTATTCTATGTACCAAAATATTTCTTGTTCTAAATTGTGAAAATCATTTACTGTTTTTTTTTTAATAGCTATGGTCATCTATATCAAATATCAAAGAATTAAATAATTAAAATCATTGTAAACTTCTGTCAGAAAATAAGAGAATCTATAAGAACAATACATGAATTTATACATCAAATTCATACAGCCAAGCTCGTATAGAGAAAACGAATTGTACGTAAAGCCTTAAACTCATTGACACGCTAGAATCGATTTTGTAATATTTACATACATTTCATGTATTTCACTTAGGGTCTTACAAAATATCATAATATTGTACTTGACCATGTCATCGTGTTGCAAATTAATAACCTTCATAAGTTAAACATTAACAAATAGCGAGAGATTAGAGTGAGTTTATTGTAAGATGCATCTTTTTGTTCATGAATACGTTAATAGAATTGTGCGTTTTTTGAATAAATACAGTTTTGATATCTTTTTAAATTAATTGATAGTAGTTTTGTTTAGTTGAAATTAGACTTACCAAAGAATTAGCTTGGAAATTTTTGGTATTTGATTCGACCATTGATTACAGATAGTGATTTTGTATAGAGAGGGCAATATACAGAGCCGGCGCTAATTTGAAAATAAGACATTATTGCTAGTGTGATATGATTCATCATGTTTTACTTTTAAAAACATGATATGCGGCGTTTATAAATCAGAATGGTCAATCGAATAATTAATTTAAATAGATTTCGTGCTTAATTTCGAATTAATGAAAATATAGCAGTTTGTTTTTAAACTTTAACTCAGTATGAAACGTAAATTCGTCAATGTTATATTGAAACGAATTGAATCAAATTTATAGCTTTAATCAAAACATGATTGTTGTAGAAATTTATAGTGAATCAAAGTAACCATTTACTGATTTCAAAGTTGATATCGGAATTATACCTTAACTACAGTATAGTTAGTAAACTGAACAACTGGTATGAAAAATACCGTTCTATAAAGGCAGCTAACATGTCAACCAGAACAGCGAGTTAGAAACCTATATTTTAACGTACTTGGATGACAAATTAACTAGAGATTATTATCTTACCTAGCAGAACCCTTGTCTGTGATTTCATAACACACAATTTAAAAGACAATTTTAAAATATTAAGTATCATCTTTACCATGTCTTTTTCAAGATGTATTTGATAGAGCGTTTATTTTTAATTTAAATTTAAGTCATAAGCTTTTTAAGCTTAAGATAAATGTTTGTTTACATGTCAACATAATTGTGTAATACTTATTTTTATTATTTTTGACCCAGAAGCAGTACTCGACAATGGTTCAATGATAGTCTCCTATTACACTACAATTAATGGATATTAGTAACGCGATGTTAAATGTAAATAAAATTAAGTATCTGCTTAATAATAATCTCACAACATACCAGAAACAACGAAGGAGTTGCGAAACTTATAATCATGCCACCTCTTTACTGAAAGACCGTATCAAATTAGTTAGTCAAACTAGTAGTAGGTAATAAACTCGTTGTGAGATTTTCAAATGACGTGGTCTGAACCCGTTGGTCAGCACAGAAGAGGTATGATTGCTAATAATATTGGAAAATACGGCTCCTCTTTCTAACGTTTAATGAATATATCAGTAAGACCAAATACATGATCAGTTTGGTATTTAGAAAAGCATATAAATGTTATATTATTTATTTGGTAAAATCTCTGTTTAAAATATTAAATTTCTATAAACATCTGTAATACCATCGCGCTTCATATTTAGCTTGCTAAAAGGAACTATATCTTGTGAACCACCTCTAATTGCTGTAACTCAATACTCAAAAGTGGCAGCTACAATAGGGGTGTCTCTACATTTTTACAGAAACAAGTCAAATAAAATACTTTTCATAAAATAACTTTTTTAAGCAAATTTTATTATTTTATTTTATAATATATATACACTTTTAATATAGAAAAAACCCTCATTAAAAGGGATACAAAACCACAACTTCTATTAAAGCCGATGGAAAGCCGTAAGCGAGTTCTCAGCTACATTTTTTATTTTTTTTATGTGTAGAAAATATGCATATGCCCTGCCGCGGAACTCTCCTCTATGCCCCCACCCAGCCTAATGCCCGAAGAAGGCTTGGATGCCTACCCACTAAAAACTATACTATGTATCCTTAGCTCCGTCGCAATCCGGTGGGGTTGTTTGTGGCAGTCACAACCCAGGAGAGCGATGGGTTGGCCCAACAGCCTCCGTACCCGGGGAATCCCATGGTACATTACGGGGTAGCGAGGCTGTGCAATCCGGTAGTCATCATATCTGGGAGTATTTCCCCAATCCGCCACCCGGGGGGACGCGTCCGATGTCAGACTAGCAACTGAACACGATTACTTCTTAGCCACCTTGGTAAATTTTGCCGCCTTGACGTTTGCACCTACCTTACTCCCTTTTAACGACTTCTGTGGTGTAGTGGTCCGCATATCAGTTTTGATAGTAACGCCTCTCACGCCTAATATTGGTTCAGGTCTGGGTCTTGTGATACCGTCATTGTTTCTGAAATCCATAACACATTAAAACATAGGACACTCTAAATAAATTATATTATTATTTTTGTTTTTGAAATTATAAATAACAAATAATATAAAAATAGGTGAGACACCATCCAAGGAAAATACTAGAATTAAAAATCTAAAAATCCCACGTTTTTCAGTGACCAAAAAAGAATAAAATAACTCGGCGGGGCCAAGCGAGGGGCCACTCAAAACGTGGGGGCGCATATTACTTACGGAGATGTAATGAGATGTATGATATGCATAGATGTTGAGAGTATTTGTAAAGATGCCCCCCACGTTTTGAGTGGCCCCTCGCTTGGCCCCGCCGGGTTATTTTATTCTTTTTTGGTCACTGAAAAACGTGGGATTTTTAGATTTTTAAATCTAGTATTATTATTTTATTCTTTTTAATTATTAACTCAACGAAGTAACCATGTGTTACGCAACAATCGGATAAGCCCCATACAAAAGTGAAAGTTGCCGAAAGTTGACCTGAAAGTGCATCTAGAAAGTTGAAAGTTGTTTAAGCGTGCATTGTCATCAGGTTCTGAGCTACCCTGAAAGTTTCAACTCGCTAGGTGGTCGGGAAGTGTCTCAAAATTGAGATACAAGATTCCAACCGGACAGACAAGACGACAGACAAGCAAACAGACAAGAAAGCGACCTAAGAAAAATGTGGGAAAAAAATTAAGACCACAAGACAAAATGTGCATTTTTTGTAACAACACAAACTTGAGTCACCGAAGTGAAATCAAAATTATAATGTAAAAAACGTCGTTGTGGCGACATTACTAAACTGATACCAATACAATATATACTTCAATATTCATACAGAAATAATTAATAGTTGGTACAAATTACCATAAGGGCAACAAAAAAAAACAAATATATATCAGTGTAGGTACTTATACATATAAAAAAATCCACCAAAAAATAGCAACTCCAATCTTAAGTGTATTTAAATATGGTATCCTAACTTGACACAGCCTTTTATGAGTAGTCACAACTGCCTACCTGTTACAATAAAAAAAAGTTAATTGTTCTGAGAAAAGTACCATTGGTTAGTGTTGTAGTAAAAGTACCACCTGAATATCATTCATTCATGCACTTGCAAACCAACAACCCTAGTGACGATGTATGCCGCAGCTGGCCAATGTGACCCCGTGACCCAGAGACAAATGCGCCATTTTTTACCAATTGTAACATTCACCCAAAATTCTCGCCCGCGCCGCCGCTGGCCGTTGAAAATCCGATTAATAGCTACTATTTGAAATTAAGAATATCCTAATAAACTAAATCCATCTTATCTGGGAAAAAACTTAGGTTGCTTGTGTTTGTTTTGTCTATTCCCAAATTATTACTAAATATATAGGTAAAGATGCATACGCGAAAAATTCATAGGATATAAAATCGCATTTCAATCTTGCGTTTAATTTTCTAATAATCTAAGAAAGTACATTTAAAAAATCGTGATTAAAAACATTTCTGTTTACATGTAGATGTATAAAGTAATTGTATTTCTATAAAAGAGTATTTGTCTAGTCGATATAATACGACAGAAAATCCAGTATATAAGTATTTTTGTGAATATGTATTACACACTGTAATTGATACAATTTTTGTCATTTCGCTTACAAATAATTTTAAAGAGACATTGGGATAATTATTTCATCTGGATTAATAGGTACTACTTTAAAACAAAAAATAAAAATTACTGGTATTACCAGATTATGTTCATATGTACTGTAAAGTATAAATAGTAAAAGCCGCATATTTCCATAGTGTGGAATCGATATTTCTGCCATTCATATAGCGTTACTAGAAGGCTTTTTTACTGGGTGCCACTTGATTCATCAAAAAAATTGGTATTAATTTAATTTGGTTTAAACTCTTTACGCATAATTATTTTTTAACCTAATCGAAAATTTCGCTCTGTTATAATTTGTTCTAAATATTGAAATCCGTAATATTCCAACATTTAATGTAATTATAACAATGACAACGCTGAAGCTACAGGTTACAATCCGCCTAATAGGTAGATAGCGTGCTAATAACAAATATTAGTAACAATAGAATTCAGTCACAAAGGAAAGGAACTTGTGACTACTCACAAAAACAGGGGAAACGGGGTCGACACAGCTCTTCCCTCAAGGGGGAGATGGCGCTCAATAAGTCATATTCGGTTAGGTTGGGTTAGAACTGGGATCAAAATTGGAATCAGGAATTCTTTTCGGTGCGACATGAAAGGAGGGCGGAACGGGAAGGATTGCAAAACCACATGCCTCTCATTATTTTTTTGTCCGAAATCACATTTAAACTTTAATAATGTACTGCATTTTTCGTAAATAATAAAAAAAAACTGGAAGGTAAAGAAATACACATTAAAAGCGAAAAAGGAAAATCCTCAAATAGAGGGAGATGCAAGATATCCGAGCAAACTCTAAATTTCGTGTAGTAACAGGCGTAGAGTAAGACCCCAGCTGATCCCGTGAGAATGTTACGGTACCTGACTATAATCACCATATCGACTTCTAACGTATTACATCTAAACTGATATGTAGTTAAAAAAAAAATAGGTAACTACAGTGACGCACGACGAAGTTTTGCAATCGACACTATAACTAACGCACTACACTGTCATATGTAATATGTAGGTATATGTTGCAACAAGGGTCGCATTATTTTTTCCATTTAAAATAATGATGATGAAAGTAAATTATGAGGTTTGCTTTTTAAAAATATACTCCTAAGTAATGTATTTATTTATTTTTTGCATTCAAAATAAAAATAACACCTGTAAAAACAACCGAGCCCTCAGGTAGGTTTCGATAACACGACCTTTGGCTACTGAGCGACTGCTCTGAGCTTACTACTGGGACGCAGACAGACGAGTGCTACCTGAGGGCTCGAAGACGTGGTTATTTTTTACAGGGATATTCTATATCTCATACTCCTAATTATAAAAATAAATGTTGTAAAAGATACTACTGATGTGCTTCATTATAGGAGATGCAGCGTTTTCGCTCTTATAAGCAACGAACTTTCAACTCCAACTCCGTCCTCTCAAACTGTTGTTAACACCTCACATTTAAATGGAAATCCTCAAAAACTGGTAATAACTGGTATTGACAATTCTATAAACACAGAACTAATCTTGCGAAACAATGGTTCCACCTCACGGTATAATTTAATTCCGTACGAGTTATCGGTGCGTTCGATTACTTTATAAAATGCACCGATAGTGGTTGCTATCCAGCTACGCGACTTTGACGAAGTGGAAGTCGAACACCACGAAACCGCTATAAAACGTCCTGTTTAATAAGCTATAAAAATAAGTATAAACTTATCCTTAAGATTTGGGTAAAAAAATTATCCCAAAAATTGGAATTACTGATGCTTATAAAGAGGCGCGGAAGTGTAAGAACTAATTACTTACAATAATTGTGTATTTCTTAAGTATCTAAGTTTCATATAATTTCAATGGCGATTAATATTATATGCGTAATAATGATACTATGTCTAACCTAATTCAATGTTTAGTCTAAGAGGGCTAAAGTGATTTTTACAGGCGTGTTTAGTTTACTCTAACAAAATAACTCATTGTTTCAACTTTTTATGCAATGATATATACTCGTAAATCTGCTATACTTGCTGTGTAAACAAACGTAAAACTTGGATAAGTATAGGTTATATAATAAATTATTTAATAATGTTGGAGGTATTTTCTATTTTTAAAAGGAGGCACTCTTTTCAAAAGCAAAATACCGTCAGCAGTTTTATTCTGTTCACGTGACACGTTGAGTCGTTCTGAGTAATGAATACATTGGACAATTCTATGAGTTATGTATTTGATAAACTAAGTCATTTCCAACTGAATACCTTAGTAAGATGACTGCAAAGGAAATTTCCAATCTGCATTCCCACCTTATCCTAACGTATCTCACAGCGCGCACCTTAAACCAATAATTATTGGTTTAAGATGCGCGCTGTTAATACTACAATTTTTAATTACCTACAATTAATATTTTAAAAATATTTATATAAATTATTCAAATTCAATTAAACAGCTTCAATGTATTTACAGCTGGTTAATGGAGAACTACGTATCATTTTTAGATAAATTTGTTATCTCTGCATAACACACACAGCAACAAACTTGACTTAGCACCACAATAATGATTGGTTATATCGGAGTAGTGATTCTCCCAATGAATAGCGAATGTTTCTTTTTAAAGCGTCTTAGGTTCATTGCGCGAGATCTAATTCTGTAATCCTAATATATATAAATTACGAGTCACGTTGTTTGTCCGCGATGGACTCCTAAACTACTTAACCGATTTTAATCAAATTTGTACACCGAGTACAGTTTGATCCAACTTGAAAGATATTTCAATTTATAACACAGCAACGCGTGGCTGGGTCAGCTAGTAATATAATAAAGTAAAATTAATTTTACTTATTATTTATTATATTTTGTTTAATTAGATGGTTACTTATATTCTTAAAGAGTTTCGCGTAATTCTCAACAGTGAGATCAGTGAGATCGATCTACAAATTAATGTAAAAATTATCGAAACTGAAAATATAACAAAAACTGTTAACCAGTTCACACAATTTTTTGTTGTTCTAGTAATAAAATTCTAAAACAGTAAATAAAATGTCATGACGTGATTAATGAAAGTTAAGACTCACTGCACTTAATTAAAATCTTCGGCGCAAACTAAATAAAATTTAACTTATCCTGTAACCTATCAAAACTCCAAAGTCACGATACCTCAAAGTTCGAGAGATCAATCTCTAGTCACAGTTATATATATTTTTAATTAATATTAATTTAGTAATAAAGCTGTGTCTGTGTGTATATTTTTCTTTAATGTACTTTTCCTTTTGTGTATGTATGCAATAAAGTGTAATAAAATTTATTATTGTTAATAAAATTTAAATAATAATATCTTAATGCAGTACTGTAATAGGCGATAATATAAGAAATTAGTTGGTACAATTGTGTCGGCATAATAAATGATCCTGTCGCATAAAAGTAATCAATGGATGCTATAAAACCACTACTTACTTAAATTCTGTGATATGTTAACGTCCGATAGTAACACAACTACAAACAAATACTTCCACGTTATCGTGCACGCAGAAAATTTACGACTTTATAAACTACGTGCCAGTTCTTGATTAAGCCACGTAAAAGGGTAAAGCTTTACTTGACATCGATGGTACTACTTAATAAAAAGTTTTTAAATGGTAATGAAAAGGTTTTTAAGCAGTGGGCAGACAAATAAATAATTACGATTACCTCCAGCGAAGTCTTTAGTAGGAAAAGTATCTTTAAGGATTTGTTTAATTGATAGTAAATCAATTAAGGTAATATAAACCCTTGGGGGCATGGTGGATCTACGTTTTGAGACCTTTCGTCTTCGCTAACAGGTTTCCCACTAACTTCTACACTTCGCCGTAGTACTTGTAGTGTTCCCCATGTGTTATTGAATTCAGCGGTATTAAAATAAATGCCTCTTTCGATTAACAATTTATTGTTGTATCAACAGAGACAAATATTATTCTTATTTTAAAATTAGGTTGCAATTACAAAAATGTTTTTCCGTTTTAAGATGGCAAGATTTTGACAGTACAATAAACACAAACATAAAAACTGATAACTATCGTAGAAGTAATACCTACAAAACAAAATGAAAGATCAGCTTAGAACAAATTCCAATATTTCTGTAATTAAAGAACTTTGATACAGAACTATTCTTGCTGTTTTAAAAGAAAGTGCACAATATTATCGCTTTTCTGGACGTTTGTAAATTATTATTTAGTCGTTAACTAGAAAACGCTACACAATGAATCAAATTCCGGTTACTACTCAATACTTTTATCATTAACATAAATATGCTTTATTTAATAAATGTTATCATGTGAAAATTTATTATGCCAAAACAGCCTTTAACTCATTCCTTTGTCTCTACAGGTAACAAAACTTATATTGAAACCACCAGATCACCATCAATTTAAAAGTGACGTAAGTGAAATTATACCTTGTTCCTAAATTCCGGATAACGTATAAGCCACTTCAAACTATCGGACCCAAATGACAATCTTGACAAGTAATGTGATATTATGTGTGGTTGTTAAAGAGTGATTGTTTTTTTATAGCAAAATAAAATAAAAAGAAATCGCCTTACCTAATGTTCAATAAAAGCGATATTTAAATGCAGATGTCGCTCGTAGAGCTTTGTATACGGCTTAACATCAGGTAAGCTTTATACTCATCTTTATGAAATAGTTTATTTCATTCAACACATCAATGTAACTTTAATTTTTAGTTAATTCTGCCTGTTAATAAGTTCAACTCTCAGCTTTACTAGCAGCGGCCTCTGCATTTGCACAGCACATTCTTCTTTTGAATTTATGAACCTCTCTCGGTTGGAACCAGACTATAGGTTATAGAACTAGACCATAAAGGTGGTGTAATGATTGATATTTTGATATAAATGAACAAAGAGTTAACCCTTACCTACATTGTTACGATCACAAGCTAAGTAATTAAATCAGTTGTGTTCTGAAAATCTGAAACAAAGCACAATGACCCTCGAGACACAACAATTCGGTTTCTACATTAAGCATTTGCGGGCAAGAACGATTTTTTGGCCGATTCTTTCGCCGATTTTGTGTAGACTCAACATCACACGTTTCTAAACATTGTCGGTAGCTCTCGAGGGAAGTGCACGTCTTGAATTTACAGAAGATGATGAACAATCGGACATGTGCGTTCAGTCAAGTACAGCGTAGCGTTCAGAACGCTAGCCCGTCCGGACAACGAACCTTGTAAAAGAGAAACCGAAATGTCAGTTGAAATTGAGAACGTGCAAACCACTTGATTGTGGAGGTCATCAAGTTGCCTTTGTAAAATCTTTTAGAGGTGTCTATATAAATATTATTAGATAAAGGTCTTTTATTGAGTCCAAATGTGTACTCCTATTTATAATACCTTATCTCCAAACCACGTAAGAATGCCACTTAACTCAAAGTTCAGTCGATACATGCAGGTTATCAAAATATCGTTGATGCTGTAATGTCTTTTCTTTCATGATACATAATCATGTAAGAGATTAAAAATTAGGTACTGAGCTAATAAGAGGTTTTGCCAATTCAAAAACTGGCTAAGCTTTTCATTAAAGATGTTTGCGCTGCTTACATAGTTTACGAATAGTTAAAACAAGGTACCTGTAATATTTTAATATCGCTTTGTAATGATTTTAAGAGCACCTTATAACATACTAGTAAAGAGCCAAAAATATCGAGACATGAATCCGCAGATGAATGCACTATCCTTAATAAGTTACAATCTGCAATATGAACATTTTATAATGCAGTATTCATGGGTAGAACGAGGATAATACATGTTATCACGAAGAGGCTGATACGAGAATTTCTTCCACTTGGAAACCTTTGGTGCAAGAGCCACACTCGCACTTTTTTGCATTTTATATTAAAGCATGAATCGCATTATTTATTACAAAGTAATAATAATGATAAATAACAAATTAAATAACGGATATCTAAGTGCTTACCAACATTGCAGAAAAAATATCATCAAAACTTCATTTAATTTTTTATTAAAAATATTTTTCAATACCCTAATAATATCCCCGTTAATCTCCGTAATAAGCTGAACGCATTAGCGGACTATACGAAACCTTTAGTTTAACAGCTGTATGTCATATACAAAAGTTAAGATAAACCCTTCCTCCCCTAAACTCTATTGGAGTTGCAGTGTGATATCTACATGGGGGAATATACTATAATTTTTACATTTCCTTGCTTGTAAACTGACATAATTGTTCAATAATGAATTTACTAGTTCGTAGTTTAAATTACTTGTAATTTTAAAAATATATGTCCTCAGATTAACCACATCGAGTAGATTGAAATATTTTGTTTTAGCGATTCTAATCCAACCTAATCCATAACCCAGTGCTTATTTAGGAATAGGCTGGTTGGTATGAGTGTAAGAAATATTACTATTATTATTCTGAAGTATTACTGTTATACTATTATTGGAGCGGAGCAAAACGAAGCTCCCATGGATCAGCTTCAATGGCGCAATGTCTGTTACGCCATAACTTCCAGAGTTCTTAACCGATTTTAATATTTTTTGCGTGGAATCGAATCAACACATTTAGGACCAGACGACCATTGTGACAGAGGAAGGATCTCGAAATTAGCAAAAATAAAAAAGTTATGATCAAAAACATTAGCTCTATTTGATTTCCCAAAGAAAACACCGAACGCGCTCTTTGAAAATTTTCATTCTTAAAGAATTTTAGAATTTATTTAACATTATTGAACTTAATTTTATTTTTTTAGTATTACGCTCCGCTCCAATATGTGGTGCTTTATGCTTAGCGACTGCATCGACATAGTTATAAAGGACAGGAATCCAAAGTTAAGAGCACAATAAATTAAAAAAAAATAAGAATCTTTGTAAAAAGATAATTTATCCTTCGGTTCTCATCTTTACGCTTTTAACTTTGATCAAAACCAGCTCCAAACTTATAAGTACCTACCAACGTAAACGTGTTTTGCAAACAGTTCAGTTCACTGCTTAATGTAGTTCTACAATTGAATAGGCTCAAAAGTCTCTACCAAAAAGCATACAGGCAAAAAATTAGCTGAGCGACCGCTGGCTGGCAAAGCGAACTGGCATGCAATTCTCTTAGATCTGATTTCTTAAGTTGTGGCATTGACGAGAAATCTATTTGTTTAAGAAAGCAATGAAAAACAATTTGATCTTTATTGGAAGACCAACATCGAAAACACGATTGCGTTAATCAGACAATATTTATCATACGATTAATAGAGAATTTTACGAGAACGACAGTTCGAGACAGACTGTCAGAAAACGAAACCGACAAAAACTTGACTACATTATCGTATCTATTTGCCAGACTTCAGACTAGATCTATGCGCTGCCACTTGTACTGACCGCTCGAAGGACAGTTTTAATTTTTTTGCATTACCGCAACTTTGCGGTGCGCTTAGAGAATTGCATATCTGAATGGCTGTGCGTTGTGGGGACGATATACTCATTTGTATGCTTTTTGCTAGATGGCGATGGCCGGCCTGTCGACAAGAGGTATGTCCCTCTTAAATAGTAATACATATCCCATTTAGGGTTGCCACAATTCTAGTCTTATGGATTTATGTCAAGTTTGTATTTAGTTATTTTACTACATACTTATTAAATAACTTTCAAGTAGATTTCAACTTAATATTTTGTAGACTGTAGACTTTAATTCTAGTAGTTCATTATCGCTACTTCATTGGTTTAAGAAGGTACAGTTGGATAAGTATACATTTTTTAATTTTTCTTCTCAATATGCCATTTTTAGAGCTATTTGAACGAGTAATATCTGATTACGAATAAATACTAATTATTAATTACAAAAAAGCAAACATATTTCTGCCTTTTAGAAAAAAAAATGAATATCAATCAGGATCAGCTGTTCGTAAACACCCTTTAATAAATTATTAAGTTGGAATTAATCCGAGTTCGTATTATAACTGAGGTGTAACTACGTACCAGTGACAGTACGTATTTTGAAGTATTAAGTGTTTTCACTATCAAGTAGGACTGTGGTATGGTCGAGATATTCAAATCTATATATATAAATATTCCCTGTCGCTCATACATTGATTTTATCAATTGATTAAACATTGTGTGTTTGACCGCGATGAACTCCGAACCTACTCAACCGATTTTGATGATGTTTTTTTCATTTTGCTGAATTTATTCTTAGGACATAGAATTCATTTTCATTTATAACACATAAACTCGTAACCGGGTCATTTAGTTAATAGATAAAACTAAAGTGTCAAATCAAACAGCTAGTTTTTCTTGCATCAATAGGAATGGTCGAAAATAGTTGGGTTCTTCTAACGTACCTAGTTGATACTTGGGATATATCTTATTATATAAACTCTTTGTCCTTAACTTACTTAAGCTTTTTCGCTGACTGTACATCTTAATTATGTATGACCAGCAATATAATATGTGGCAGCCCTGATAAGGATCAAAACTTTTACATAGCTATGTAGTTGAATATGAGTAGCAGACCTCAAAGCGGCAACATGTTCCCATATCTACAAATTCAGTATATCCGCATTGAAATAGTAGTATTTATTTACTCTGTTATAAAATGTTACCTTTAAAATTTAGGAAGAGGTTTTTTATAAAAACGAATGACTACGTTTAGTGTCCTAAAGTTTAGTGTCTTACTTCAACATTCCAATACGTCTACTGGAGTTAAGACTAAATATTATGTTATCCGCCCCTTAATTGTATTTATCCTCATTTACTTACAAGCTGAAAACAACACATGCTTATATACACGATATGCATATACATATGTTACAGTCATCATTATTCGTTTTACTAAGACAACAAAACTTGTTTGACATATGTGTTTATATTTGTGCCAATATAAAACTAAGACAACCAAGCTAAAGAAAAAATCTCTAAGATGTTCAAAAAGGTGTCCCTACCAGTATATTGGGGTGAGATTTACCGTCGATGGGGATCCACGAAGGACAAGATTGGGTCGGATTGTCTGTGATTGTGAACAGGATTTGCACATCACGCACGCTCCGAAATTTGGCTACCTACGGTAAATTCGAGGTATAAATGCTTACCAATTTACAAAGAATTACAGCGAATTCCAGCAGCAATGAGCGCAGTAATTGATAGGCGCGTTTGGTTCGTCCAAATAAAATATCGCAGTAAAATAATAAAGTAATATTGTTACATAACTTAAATTGCAGTTTTTTATTTAAAGGGAGAATAGCCAATGTATTTTCAGGAACACAAACGCTCAGCACTCCATTAAGTGGCTGTTTAAATATTAATGTTCTGATTAAACTTAATTATTATGTTATAGTAAAATGTAAGTATATCTTTCTTTTCAATATAAGTTGGCATTAATTAGTTGATTTTTAACCTAAACTCAAAACGTAAATGAAATAGATCGACGTTTTCTGTACTGTCTTAAGCTATTAAAAATGATTCACTTCCTTGATTACATTTCCCCTTGGTGGGATTTGCGACAGTGATTTAATCATTGTACTCGATTTAATATAAGTGTTTATTTATGCTCACATTTCTGGCAACAAAGGCCATCATTATCAATGATAGACAATACACCAATTCAACACGGTGTCAAAACCAAAAACGATTTGGTTTTCCAAAATGGTCTGCCAGCGTTTCAGCGAAAGAGAATATTTTTAATCTACTACTCTTTTAATTAATCTCTTTTTTATATAAAAACGTGTTTCCCAAGTCGCGATTCTCCTTTTAAATAGCAAAAATGTAAAATACTTGAAGTATGATATTTATGTCAGTAGTTTAAACCATTCAAACCATAAAGGTTCTCATAACAGTTTCGGCATGAGAGAATCGTAATCAAAGAATATCTATAAATTTTCAACTAAAACCATTAAGCCATATAAACTTTATTTCATCTTTATTTCACCAAGTTATCACGCGGTTCGTTACATTACAACGTGTGTAGATTTTCTTATAGGTATAATTAAAAAGTAAAGTGATCATTTCTAATAAAGGTTGCTTTTCCAATGAGATAATGTTCTATTATAACTAGCAAGTAGCAAACTTGGATTTGCAGTAGCTTCGTCATTGTCATTAAACAAAACATGTTTTATAGAGATGATATTTTGACTTATCAATCAAGCAGTCAAGAAAAGACGTATTTCTTTACTAATCCCAACACTAACCGATAAAATAGGGATGTCGGAGACCCAGGTGATGAACGAGGGCCGAAGTTTATAGCCAAACCCTCGTTTAATATTTAATATTGAAAAAAACGCGCGTCGGTTCTTCGCTTGTTTACGAGCTATAGCCGACCGAGATGGGAAGCGGCGAGGCAGCCAACTAATATCATCTCAACGATTGGTTTTTAAAGTGATGCGAATCAAGACTTGAATCAAAGCACCCAGTTGCATTCCATTGCTTATTATTTTTTTTACCGATCTCTATTGCTTCGGAAATGCTGCCAACGTCAAGTTTTAATTATGACGTCTTAATAGAAGTTGCAAATTTATCACAAATATGTTTCAATCGCTTTTAACGATTACTAAAGTAGGATTTTTGGTTTAAAATTGACGACCGTTTGGTGCAACGGTAGCGAGCCTGCCTTTCGCACCGACGGTCCTGGGTTCGAATCATGGAAGGGGCAGAAGTTTGTATGATCTAGTATCCATAACACAAGCCTTACAGTGCTTACTTTAGGCTAGGCTAATTGGTGTGAATGTAAGAAATATTTATTTATTATTATTATTAATTATAATTTACGAAAGTACTTTTCCACTTTTGACAGGACTGTCTGTTTCATTTTTGGTGAATTTTTTTTTGTGTCTAATATTAATTCCTTCATTCCTATAAAACTCTATTATGGTTGAAAACATTAGCCGCAGTCTATTAATGCACATAAATGGTATGACCTATTACAGCATTAAATCTTACAATGCATGACAAAGTCGGTTAGTACCTCGCTCCAAAATTTTATATACGGAGCCAAAAAAACTATTATTTCTACCACTGACCATATTCCATATTTCGGATCAGATTAAATAACAGCTTTTTTAAATCTACTGGTTCAAATCCTAACCTCCTTATTTTGAAGTTATTTATTACTTAACTCCAATTTTGAAAAAGTAAAAAGAACTTAATATTTTGTTTGTCTAATGGAGTTCTTCGAGTATCATTCGTTTTCTGCCATGAAAGTGCTCTTTAAATAAAGGTCTGAAAATACATAGGTGCTCGCCGGTCATCTTTAAAGATCTCATTAAGTCTCGTTTCGTTAGAAATAATTATTACTATGATTCAATTGTTATTTCATAGATCTATCTATTTCATGGTAATGTTTATGCCATACATGTGTTGACAACTACGACGGTACTTCGAAAATACATTTATATATAGGTATTCGAAATGTCGATACTTTGTGTTAGATAAATATAGGAGAAAGAAAATTAAATTTACTTAATTTAAATACATTTATTAATAAGTTAACTTTAAACGTCTTTTACTGACAAGAATAACGGGAACAAAAATCTCGTCTGCCTTAACAGAAGTTACTCCATTTACAGTATTGTATTTCGCAATCATACCTTACCCACAGAAAACATTATTATCATATTAACAAAATAATAGTATGGTCATGATTTCATTCTATATATATAAAACAAAATACCACCATAAGTATTATCGACAAAAACCTTATTGTATATAATAAAGTTAGTTTCACGTAGACCCATCTCCCAAGCCAAGATCTGTTCAAGTGGAAGACGCATGTACCAGCCATTGCTTTGCTGAACCATATTTTATGGTTACTTTTTAATATTAACAAAGGCTAATAACTGTAAAACACAATTTAGGAAATGGAAAGTAAATAGGTGCATAGTATTTGAAGGTATGTCTAATACCTACCTACAAATACTACCTACTTACTTTCCATTATGTTTGTTTTGTTTTTGATTAAACTATGAACTACATATATCTTAATAAGATGCAAATAATGTCATTGCGAAATATTTAGTGACCGATAAACGCGAGTAATACCTATTTGGGTGTTTGTTGAAATTAGAGGCTGCAAATTAGTTATCTCAAAATATTTAGATGTGTAATTAATTCTTAATTTCTACTTTACATTAGTACGACAAAAATTATATTACAAAGTTTTTATTTAATAAGCTATTTATTAATTTGATTTATTTCAGCAGATACTGAATGCCGATGCAAATCAATCAACCAATCTACAATATACTGCATATAAATTTTAAAAAGAATTTAGTGCGTTAGCTGACTCAAATTTGCATAATTAACTTGTAAAACAGTGAACTCGACGAAATCAACAATAATTTCAGACTCTTTTACAGATACTAAAAAGGTTACCAGGTCCACGTTCGAATTTACTACCAAGAGTTTGCGAGCTAAACTTTTTCCTGCACCGTAACGGCACACGGTGTGTGACGACCCCTCGCTTGAATTATTAACCACAGCCATCCAGAAGTTGAATCGACAGAATTAAAACTTGCCGTCCTCCTTCATATTTCACCTACTAAAGACATTACCGTGTTGCCATCGCGGTATACAAACATCGTTATGATGACACTGTATCAAAAATAATTTTATACTAATAAAGTAGCTTATTTCTTTTCTTAAAATTTCGTATTGAAAAAATCATTTTTTTTAGTACGAAACTAAGCAGTTTGTACTATGGATACTTAGTAATGGGCTTAATACGAAAATAAATATGTTACACTAACAAGACGCGGGAACAAATGTTAAAGCTCATCGTCCAAATATTTGCCTCTGTCATGATTCGAACTTGGGACTGTTGGCGCAGTAGGCAGGAGCTGCACCTACCGGTCGTCGATATTATTGTGGGTGTACTATTTTAATCCATCACCAAACACCTTTCATGATTCGATTATGATGTAAACATTGGATGAGCAAGACATACGTGGCTGAACACCTACACTATTCTATTTGTTTAGGTTAAATGATATTTGATAACAACCCTGAAGTAATGATGTTTACGAGCATATTAATATTAACTAGGTACCTAACATAATATATCGCAACGTTTCTCTCACTTTTTAGCGTCAACTTAACTGCTATTTTGTGATGAAGACAGATGAGTTAATTCGTTCGTTGCAACTATCCGGCGACATCGGCGAATGCCCCAGAGGTGCCGTAAATAGAAAATTTCCGTGTCTATGAAGCCTAGACGATGAATGCGTAACTCGTAATATTTCACGCTTTGCTATCTTAAATGCAAGGATGTTACGTGCCTCGTTTTACTTATGCCTCAAAAGGCTTGTAGGTATTCGGATATTCATACATTTTACTCCATTATTATGAAACCGTCAGAACTTAAAATCAAAACGGAAACAAAACGATAATACCAGAACTTTTATTTTCTTTAGTTTGATGTTTGATAGACATTAATTGTACAACTTAGATATACATTAATTCGGGAAAAGTAAAACTTCTCAGTTAAATTACGTACCAATCAATAAATAATTTGGTGTGGTCGGGATCTACCTCCTAGCGGTCCACCCCGGACAACGGCATCACGGACCAACTCGGCTCGTGGTGACGGTTGATGATCCCAGCGACGGTGGTAGGCTCCGCAACGGGTCGCCTGGCTCGCGACCATCATCTTGCCGAAATCCGTCGCCTAGCAGCTTTGCTGCGTTCCGTCGCAGGGCGAGAGAACCAGTGGCAATGGCGGTTGATAATAAGTCAGATACGCAGCTTAGGATCGGTCTTGGCATATTGGCAATGCTATACCAGGTAACTCATTCTGGAGGGTAGCGGGATCCGAAGCA
This sequence comes from Calamotropha paludella, assembly GCA_927399485.1. Classification (NCBI taxonomy): domain Eukaryota; kingdom Metazoa; phylum Arthropoda; class Insecta; order Lepidoptera; family Crambidae; genus Calamotropha; species Calamotropha paludella. The sequence goes on along the minus strand of OV656803.1, from coordinate 20,336,839 downwards.
CGGTTTTAGCCGTTGGCCGACCGTAGTTAGTAGGGGGCTCAACTAGCGCGCTAGCCACGCGTGAAAGGCTGCTCCGCCAACTCGCAAAAAATCCCGAAATGCTCCACCGTGCCAGTTTGCGGCTGGACGGGTGGATCCGGTGGCCATTTCGGGGGTTGCGGGCGTCCCCGCACTCTCCAGGTGAGTTCCCCTTTCAGGTCAGCTTAGCCCAACAAAAACTTTCATGGTCGACTATTTTGTTGGATTTTTCCAACTTACGATAAAGGATAGGTTTCATAACCAAATTTTTTTATGGCGATTAAATGTCTGAGCCATAACAACGCGTGACCGGGTCAGCTAGTATTATATTATATAATTATCTTAATAAAAAAATCAATTTGCCGTTCGTTAATCTTGCAAGAAACTGTAAAAGTGGTGGATGGTTTGCGACGAAACTTTAATAAGCTGTACGCATACCAGAAAAGGTTAAACAAAAAAGGAGCGTCACAAAGTTCGGAAGCACAGTCAGTATGCTATAAAAATACAATTAGTCAAATGCATAGTCATGATACTACCGAAAATATAAGCAGAATTGTTTGTACCTCGATGTTTGAAAAGATAATTTATACAGGGTGCTATCTATAAAGATTTAAAAAATGGAAGTCACATTACGAAAGTTCATACAAATAAGTCACGCTATATATATTACAAATAAGTCACGGAGCCTCGCTTAAAAATGCTAGCAACGACCTCCTTAATCATTGTTACGAGAAAATACAAATGCAGTGTTCCTTTTGAGTACAAACCAACTCGAATGATACGCATATAAATAAAAAAATGTCGGCGGGCGTCGGCGTGGTCACATGTGCCGCGTAAATAATTCACACTCGTTGTTCCAGTGCCCGTCGGTTTTATTGGCTATTGGTCGGGAAGCACGAGTATGATTTAAAATTACTAACTAAGAACACAGGCTTTACCATGATATCTAAGCGCGATTCAAGTTCTATAGTCTAAGCGATACGTTGCTATATGCGGTCTATAGCGGCGACTATCTTTAACAGTGGAACTTGTATTGCTATAAGAGGTCGTGGTATGGTACTTTACTGCTATCGTTACATAGGTATCGCGTAATACCTTTTCCTGCTTTCTACTTTACGTTTATGGTACCTACGTTTATGACAATTTGTTGCAATAGAACAAACGGAATAATAACCACCATAGAAATTGAGGAATGTAAATAATAGCTCATCACCATCATAATGCCTGATGATGACGACCACAGTGTCATTTAATTTCAAATCATTGGTATACAAGTCTTTCCTTTGAATGACAAGGCACACTTATAGCAAACTAAGCACGTTAGTATTTTGGGGAAGTAGATAAAAAAGATCAAATTCAAATAAATCATAAAGTTTAAAAGTTATGTATACATATGCATTACTTATTTTATCTAGTATAAATGAAACTTTTTACGTCACTGTAATCAAAAATTAACTTTACTCTTTTTTATTGCCAACCAACTCAAAGACTGTTTCCAAGTGTTTGAAGTGGCGCATCGTCTCCGTCGCTGACGCCGCCATGCCGTTGCAGGGACGTCGTAGTACGGCGTTAATAATTAAAAGTACTTTCCGCGTTGCGGTTGCTGTGTGGCGACGCAAAACAGCCTTTTACCCTGCCGTACAGGGTAAGAATACACAAACCGCGTCCCGGTTGCAAAGCGTTTCACCGCTACGCCGCACAGCACGAACGCCAACCAGAAAGCGATCGTCGGTCATTTGTCCTTAACTATTACTACTCAGTATATCAACTATATAAAGTTGTACAAATATGTCTATGTCATCTTCAGGCAATTATGCTCCCTTTGCTGGACCCATAAAACCACTGCAGGGAGAATCGACCACCACAAATGTAGGCTAAGCACGAATCGGTGGGTGCTAACAACTGCAGTGCAGATTAGATAGAGCGAAAGCTCTTCATAATATACTATTTAAAAAAATATCTATATAAGTTGTTTTACGATTCAATAATGTTAACAAAAGTCGTACATAAAAGGAGCGACTATACTGTTACAGTAGTACTAATAATAACTTGTAATTTTATATAAACTGATCAAAACCAATTATTTACAAGAGCTATTATTGATTGACAGTCTCAACCCCAGAATTGTTCGAAAATTTTGCAACGGACAGTTGGAAATTTTACAGCGTTTGTAACGTGTAATGTGTATTTTGCTCAAATATAAGATTTAGTGAACAACCCATTGACCCATCTGGTTCTTGTGAAACTGATTAAGAAACCTATAACAATTTAAAAAAGTTTTAATCATAAAATAGTTTTTCAATTCAGTTGACAAATAAAAATTATTATATATGTATTCATGCGGATCATGCTTGAATGAAATAAGCTTAGCTTATGAACAAATTATTTATTTCATGATCCAAAATTAAATTTAATCAATATCTGGGGGCACGGTAGTGCCCCCACCAAGTCAAGCAAAAAAGCGGCACGGACGTACCATCCTTTTCTTGAAGCAATTCAGGCCATTTTCGACCCCCTGTAACTTCGTTGTGGATAAAACTAGAAGACTGAATTTTCAGTAACCATGCAGGCATTGTAAAGACACGGTATATTTCAAATTTCATTCAATTTGAACTAGTAGTTTAGGAATTATAACGGGTCAAATTTCTTAATTTTGTCACTCACTGACTCACCGATCATCAAAATTCTAAGACACTTCTAGCAGACCTAGAAGCTTCAAATTTGGAATATAAATAGTGTTTGGTGTATGAATCAAGGAAAAATTAAAAAAACCTACAAAAATAAGAAAAGTTCATAAGTCAGAGAGAGGGCTTTAAGAAAATTCTTTGCTGGTCGGCCATCGCATGAAAACACGTGTTAATTAAATTATTTAGTGCGATGGCCGAGTCAATATATTTATATAAAACAATACAGATTTTTAATATTGATATGCGTCACTATACGATGCTGTTAATTATTACGTAACAACTTAATGCTTTCAAGTACGGAGATTTCAGACACAATTGATTTTCAATTGTTATGGACCACGATCGTGGTCTTAGGGACTGGACGTATTAAGACAGAAATTCGCTTAAGTAGGGACTGAATAAATTAATAACCGACTTGGTATTACATGGATCTCACAACTTTTTACCGTAGAACAACTGAGTTGCAAGACTTGGTTTTTTTGACAAGTATTGTTTTTGATGGGATTATAATTACATTATAATAATAATAAATAGGTACCCACGCACGTTATCTGTGTAAGACTATCTTATCAAAGTCACACTGGAGTCGTCGGGTAACACGTAACTGAGATAGCATGAATTTTTTTAACCTATATTTCGTTTTAACGAGAGGACAGGAAGATTCTGTCCTGTCTGCCATAATAAATACCAACATCTACGCTTCACATAAAAGGGCGCTTATTCTAAACAGGTACATATCTCGAATATGCACGCGAACTGAGGGCAGCCATTTTTTCTGCCCCCAACTTACGGTAAGCCTCTACTGACAAATGTCTAAGATGAACAGTTATTTTGTGTACTGAAATGCGGCATGTATATTTTTTTAGGAAAATTCTTACCTTTTTTAAGTCGGTGGTCAAATAAACAGCGGGTTAGATTTTGTATGATCACATGAACAGCGGGTTAAATATTATTATTGTTGACCAATATTTTGACGATTAAATCGATTGACGTTACAATGGTGACAAACCAGAGCACATTCCTCTTTGATACATTCTTCTAATAAAATTAATTTTGGTGATTTTTACTATATTAATAGGTAATAGGTTTTTGAGCCAGTAGCCAAATATTTCTTTCTGGAATATCTTAAATGTATTTACAATATATAGTTTTATAAATATAAAGATTATCTCGCTTGTTGTTAATGAAATTGATTATTAGAACTATAATTATACGCGACGTCTAAAAGGTTCTTTGGAAAATTGAAACCACGAATGTGGTCATGGTTTCGTTCCACCCTTCCCGGCTAGAGCGCCGTAGTGATTCTATGCTGGTTCGCAGACTCCCACAGGGGAGATGCCGTCCATCTAGAAAACCACTATGGTGGCGCGCTAGTTTCGGCTTGAGAGTGCATTTAAGAATCTCGCCGTCTCAAAACTTGGAATCGTTGTTGAAGTCATCTGCGACCAACATCAATCACACATAAAAAAAAGGTTTGGTTCCCGTTGGCCTGCATTACACTCGTTCATCCCGCTCATAGTTCGTCGCCGTACATCCCGCCGTTGCCGTACGTGGCATTTCTTAAGATAAAAAGATACTGGCTCGGTGCGTGCAGCTTTCACAGATGACGAACGGTTCTTTGTAAGTACCAGGATTTTCATAGCTGTCTCAGGAAGGTTTTTTTATATATGACAACGACGGCAAACAAACATTAAGCACTCTTGATGAAAAACGTTTACGGAAATCTTAAATGTTTGTGATGTGTGTTAACGCATCATCCATTTGCCTCTATTTACATTCACTATAGAGCTTTAGGATCATAAACATCATATCAATGGCTGTAGGGAAGTATTAATTAACGGATCAAACAAATTCTTAAGGGAAATGTTAAAATATCAACTTTTATGTTGATTAATTAAGATCTATTTTAAAACTATTATTAAAGTGCTAAATTAGTTAAGTGTTCAAACAGAACAATATGTACTTGTTCCATTTAAATTGTAGCCATTTAGGGACTAGTTTTGGGGTGACTAGAAAATTTCCGTGTTATACATTTAAAATATAGCCACCAGCCATCCGACAGCACACCAACCTACTGAATAATGTCTAATTTGCCGAATCGAGTTAGTTGACACGCTGTCGTCTGTGTAGTTCTTTTAATGTCATATTGTATTTTTCCACACGCCTGCTTTTATTATTATTTTATTCAATTAAAAATATACTAACTAAGCGATGCAGTCGCTAAGCATAAAGCTACGCTAGCACCATAAATTGGAGCGGAGCGTAATACCTAAAAGAAGAAAAAAAAATATTTCGATGGGAATTTTTGCGAATTTCAAAATGCCGTCACAATCTGGTCCTAAACCAGTTGATTCGATTCCACACAAAAAATATTAAAATCGGTTAAGAAGTTATGGCGTAAAAGACATTGTGCCATTAAAGCTGATCCATGGGAGCTTCGCTCGCTCCGCTCCAAATTAAGATCGCTTTCTAATTTTTTGCATCTTTAAAAAAAATAAATGTATTTGTTTATTGCACTAGTAATCAATCATTGACCTTTACAAGAAATTGTCAATCAGTTGCATATTATTGCAGTACCTAGTTTTTGTTTCATAAAAAAACTCTTTTTAAGACAAAAAATATTTTGAACTAGCAGTTAAATTTAGTAGTCGTTGTAAATAATATCAAATTGTACTATCGTATTTAAGAAATAAAATAGAAGCAAAATAAAACTTGGATAGTACTTAAACTTTTGTTACGAAATTAAACGAGATTCACTTAATTTTATTTTGCGTTGGCAAAGTAATTTATCTTCCTCTTGAAAATAATTATATTGACAACTAAGTGAAACCACACATTTCAAAATCTGGCTTTCTTAAATTTAAAGTTTTCAGATATAATTAGGTTACTAATGAGTAAGTCCAGGATTTATGTTTATTTGATAGATGGAAATAATAAACAATTATAATTTGTATATCTTTCTTTTGCTTAAAAAAAAATCTTATCTTCCATTCTAATTTGGAAACCCAAAATGCTTTTTGCATTGACAGTGTGTTGCACTGATGGTATAACTCATATCATATCAATGACAATGACGATATGTGTTGTTTGATTACATCATTAAATAAAGGATACTAAACCACTTTGATAAACACAGTCAAGGGGCAAAACAATCGAGCAAGCGAACGGTTTTAAGCCATTACTTAAGGTGCCTAACTATCGTATTTACATTAAGCTGTTTTGAGGTTATGTTTAAAATGAGCTTATTATTCCCAAGACATAGGTACATCTTAGCATAAGATTTCTATTAAACTGAATGGGTGCAATAAAATCCTAATATTCACTTGATGAAACGCTAAGACTTTCATTCCGATGTGGTTCTGAAAATACATAGGCTTCTGCCATTCTCCTTTAAGAAATGTTGATAGGTAATAAATCAAGATAGGGATTTATATGAGCTTTTAGGCGGTCTTAAGAAAGTCTAGGGCATATTTTACAGATAAGCTGCAATGTACAAGATTTCAGTCTAGTTAAAAGTCTGGCCAGCGACGAGGAACCATCCGACGAGCCGGCGATGCCGCGCGCCTACAAATTATTTACCTTTACCTTAAATAGTATTGCCAGATCCAAGCCTTCATAAAAAAGCTTTGGAACTTTCGTAGAGGATTTATATCCATAACATATTATTTATAATATAATTAGTCCTGAATATTTATATAAAGTTTTGTTTTCCTTATAAAATATAAATTTATTTTTTTCTAGTAAAATCGATTTAAATACAAAAATCTAGCAGTATAAAATGTTTAAATAACAATAACTACACTCGCGAGCAACCAAATCGACTCAAGCCCTAACTCTGAGTATAGACTCTGTTTTCAAGAAAGTTATAGGAGATATTTTTAAAAACTATATATCATCTGAAAGCTCCAAACTGCAGCTTTAATAAGATATCACCATTATCAATATCCGTTCATTATCTTTGTAATTAATGATATCTAAACATAAATACAGGAAAAACAGGAATTTGTGAGAAGATGTTGTGGTTGGGTATTTTAGAAATAAAAGAAAATTGATTAAGAAAATACATAACAATTTAATAAATCAATACTTGGTATTCCCCCCCCTAGCCCTAATCACCGCTTGAAGTCGATTCTTCATTGATCTGATCAACTTTTTGACGTCCTCTTGAGGTATGTTAACCCACTCTTCCAACAATGCTGCCTTCAACTCTTCCACCGTCGAAGGGGCTTGATTTCTGGCTCGTACTCTTCGTTTTAACTGGTCCCATAAATGCTCGATCGGATTCAAGTCTGGACTGAGCGCAGGCCAGTCCATTGTACGCATCTGGACTTCATCCAAAAACTGCTGGGTAATGCGCGCTGTATGACAACGAGCATTGTCGTGCATTAAGACGAAGTCCTCGCCGACAAATCCTTCATAGGGAACAACGTGTTCCAGGAGAATATCGGTGATGTACCGATCAGCTGTAAGCCCGCCTCCTCGGCCTCCACCAGGCACGAAAACGAGCTCCGTCTTTCCCTCTAAAGAGATGCCGGCCCACATCATACAGGAACCACCGCCATATGCTACTGTTTCAGCGAAACAGCATTGGGCAAATCGTTCGCCCGTACGCCTGTAGACTCGGCCTCTTCTGTCGTTGCCATGCAGACACATTCTGCACTCGTCAGTAAAGAGAACCGACTGCCATTGGGCAATGGTCCATTTGACATGCTCTCGAGCAAACTGAAGACGCGTTTGTCGGTGGGCTGCAGTCAATTTGGGCCCCGTCGCAGCCCTTTTTGGAGTGAGATTGGCTGCTCTCAGTCGTCTTCTTATTGTCCACTCGCTTACAGCTACACCACGAACGTGCCTGAGTTCTTGTTGAACATCAACACTCGTCAGATGCCGATTGCGCAGCGATGTTGAGACAATGAAACGGTCGTCTCTGTCAGAAGTACACCGGTGGCGGCTGGTTCTTGGTCTTCGATTGAAGGCACCGGTCTCTCGAAATCGTCTGTAGACCCGGGACACAGCAGACTGGCTCAAGCGAAGCTGGGCAGCGACTACTCGCTGGCTAAGTCCTTGTTCCAACAAGGCAACAACTTGAGCGGCTTCTTCAGGTGTGGTATCCATGGTAACGTGGAAAAAATGATTGCAATTCTCGGAGATGTGTACATGTCAACTTGTGATAAGCGACTGATAAGGTGTGCCGGTTGCGAGAGCTTTTATAGGGGTGGCAGTTAGCGCAAGTCGCGGATAGCGTAATGAGCAAAACGACTCATAGTGCTATTGATGTAAAAATGAATGCGTTAGATTTTAAAAAAAAAAAACAATATTAGTGTTTTATGAAAGCTTGTATATTGAGCTTTCTAATGACAGTCTTTTTTTATAAATACCTTGTATACTTTACGTAAAAACAAAGTTTGTAAGCAGAATGAGGGCTTGAGTCGATTTGGTTGCTCGCGAGTGTATAATAATCACATATCAGTATCTTCTTAATCGATTTGGAGTTTGGAGGAGGAGGTTAACCCCCGACGCTAAAACGTGATGCGTTGTAAGTTTGACGTGTGTGTCTGTTTGTTTGTCTTCGTGAGATCGTAGTTCTCAATTTTCATTTATTTGTTTTTGTTTAAAGATTTTTAGTCGACAGCGTTTTAGGTTAGGTATATTTACAGTAAATTGACTCACCCCTTTCACAGTTATGTGGTGTGGAAAAGAGAATGAATAAACGATAGTAAGCGAATAAATCCGATTGGGTATAAAATAAATGGATTTGATTTGTGTATCACAAAATTGACTGTTTCAATGGGGGGGAGGGGTAGTTATGGGAAGGCGATGAATTTACTGAATTCAGCGAACATACTCGAGTGGGGTATCAAATGGAAAGATTGATCTGTATATTGAAATAAAAATTAACAGGTTGATTAAGCGGTTAACACAAAACATGTTTTGTACCTTTATTACTATTTGAAACAAGTAAATACTTCCTTCTTAAATATTAGTTTAAAACGCGTAAAATAAAACTTAAATAAAAATCTCGTGTAGAAATAGACAGCAGCAATATAAGTTGATTTCGTTACCAATTCTCCAACTCAAAAAAAAATTATATAACTCTATTAGATATATCCATTCGATATATCTCTATTAGATACTCTATTAGATAGATTATTAGATAACTCTATATATTTATATACATTATGTCTTGGGCTTGATTGAGATGAAGAGAGAACCTGTTTGTAATATTGAAATAACCGTTTTTTACTACATGCATATGAATATATATACGGTACATACACATTGGTACATACACCAAAATAACATGTTTTACAATTTTTGTTTGTCAGTCTGTCTGTTTGCTCCGGCTAATCTCTGAAATGGCTGGACCGATTTTGACGGAACTTTTATTGGCAGGTAGCTGATGTAATAAGGAGTAACTTAGGCTACTTTAATTTTAGAAAAATAATATTACTGCCACAGCAACGCGTGGCTGGGTCAGCTAGTTCAATATAAAATTTATCTACTGTAATAAAAAAAAAACTTAATCAATTAAATTAATTAAGGACCTAACCATCTATCAAAACTTAATATTAAGGATATTAATTTTGGTACTAGATGACCGTTTGGTGCAACGGTAGCGATCCTGCCTTTCGCACCAATGGTCCTGGGTTCGAGTCCCAGAAGGAGCAAATGTTTGTGTGACGAGTACCTGGGTCATGGGTATTATTTTATATTTCTATAAATATCTATATATCATATGTGTATATCTATCCGTTACCCTAGTATCATAACACAAACCTTACAGTGCTTACTTTGGGCTAGGCTAATTGGTGTGAATTTAAGAAATATTATTATTAGTATTTGGTATAAGAGGTTATCCGAGTAGGTACAAAGATATAATGTAAGTAGGTATGTAGTTTGGTATTGAGCAGACCCCAACACGACCAAGTTTTAATTTAAATAATTATATTATCTTGTATTATAAATACAAACATGTGTATACATTGTGTTCTTGAAAAATCCCCATAAAACGGAATATTTCATATTTTTATTTTTATTATTTCTACGTAAATTTTTTATTCATCATCATCATCGTCATATCAGCCGTACGACGCCCACTGCTGGACATAGGCCTCCCCCAAGGATCTCCACAACGATCGGTCCTGTTATTTTATTATCAACAAAAATATACACTTATATTAAAAAACTAGAAACATGACAAGTCTCCGTAGCGGAACAAGATTCAGGCTGTCGGGGCACTGTACTGTGTTCTTAATATTAATATGTTCTATATTTAAATGATATTTGTATGTATAAGTTTTACAGACCGATGAAAAAAAATGTTTACTTGTATTCCAGCTCCAGCGATGTATGTATGACGTACTTATACAAAAGAACACGACTTTTTCAACCATTCTATCTCGGAGAACAAGGGTAGAGACAATTTTTATGGATAAAAATCTATAACAATTATCTTTAATCATGCAATTGCATAGTCTAAAATTTTTTCTCATCTATTTTTATGATAAAACTCAACGTTTCGCTATAAAACGCAAAAACCCATATTTGCAAACTTTGACCTTGAATATTTATTTTTTTGCAAGTGTGGGAAGTGGGGACTTTTTACATTTCATTTATAATGGTGTTCCGAACATTCATACCAAATTTTTAGCTTAATGAGATTTTTTGTTAACCTACCCTTATTTTTTGGGTTTACTTGACCGGACTACATCATAAATCCGCGATTGACGAATTTTTTATTTCGCCATCTGGCAACACTGGCGAGCAACCTGCTACAACTTAAGTTTTATAGTTGTGAGGAGTTTTAACCGGTTAATATTTAATCGCAATTTTATGACTGGCTTGGGTGGAGAGGATACGTAGTTAAGTCTATTTACTAGCCTTTCGTGTTTTTACGTAAGATACACTTTTAAGAGTGGGGTTAGATACCTATTCAGTGTATTTTTGAAACTTATTTTAGAAGCTATAATACTAAAAATGAACATTAGACTGCTTTACGCTCTTTTCAGTCCGATGCCGCCAAAAACAGAAAAAAATAAAATAAAATAGTGTTTTAGATCTCAGAAGCAGATGCACAATATATTTCTACGAGTTTAACCAAAATAGCATAGCTATAGATCTTTTATGTCACGTAGATCCATGGCAACATTGTTGTGTGTACACAAAAATAAATGAACTTAGCAAAAATAAGTATATAACAAACAGCTGCTTAGCCATCTAAAGCGGTTAATCAGTGATCTTTGACGTTTTACAGAAAAGTACTTTAAACATTATAGAAACAAGCTTTTTTATTATTTAGTTACTTATTGATCTACTAACATTTGTTTCATTCCTAACATGCATATAAATACAAATTATTATCATGAACCAAAATGTACAAACAATTACAGGTAGATACTACATGCATTAATAATAGTTTAAAGTAATTATCTAATAACAATGTAAGATCAATCAACAGCACAATAGGTCACCAGAAACTATGCAATTTGCTCAATCTCATTTACGCTTTATACTACACACGTTTAAAATACAAAGTCATTAGGACAAACTTCACAATTCCGGGTCAGCCCAAACTGATATCTTGCATATTGCATAAATAGTCAGATAAAAAAATATAGGTATATAAAAAGTTAATAACAATAACAAGTACAACAATTTTCTATAAGTAATAAATTCACATAAACGAAAAGATGATCCTCTAAAGAGCATTACAAGACACTATCTCCGAAGCTGGAAAAATATATCAATTATTTCGCTGAATTTATTAACAATGTTATACATTCTAGCTAATGGAGATTTAGAACCAAACAATGTTCTACGATGTGGTCCAGTCAATGGTGTAATCTTACGAGCATAACGCGGAAAACGAAAGGGAACGTACACATTAAATTTATCTCAGATTTCAGGACCATGAATAATACCATTAATTATTTTGGAGGCAAAAACTAAATCAAATAAAAAAATCATTTTGAAATGGACCAAATTGTTCTTGTAACTTCTAAACCCGCGTGCGTAAGACAAATGTCTTACGAATCTTTTTTGGATACGCTCGATTCTTAGTGAATGTGCAGCATAGTAAGGTCTTCAAACTACAGCACAGTATTCTAGTATACTTCTAACTAAACTGTTAAAAATAAATTTTAATATTAGGGCTTCGAAAGACTTTTATATTTCTCATGACTAAGCCCAGCATCCTAGATGTTCGTTTAATCTAGATCTTGATTTTTATCGAAGATTACCCCGAGGGCTCCAATTTGGTCTAACTGCTGTACATTATTATCTCCTATGTGGTAGTTATATTCGATAGTATTTCATTTTCTCGAATATTGCACAAAGAAACATTTACTAATGTTTAAGTCCATCCGGATTAACTTGCACCATTCTACCAATTGGTTAAGGTCATGTTGCAGCTTTATTGAATCACTCTCCTTCACAATTGTTTTGCACATTTTTAAATCATCCGCATACAAGTATACACTAGAACTGTTTATCATTTCCGGTATTTCATTAATAAATACATCAAACAAAATCGGTCCGAGATGTGATCCTTGGAGCACACCTGAATTTATATTTTTTAGGCCAGACTGATATCCATTCTGTACCACAAAAAATGCTCGGTCACTTAAATATGATTTTAGCCAATTTAACAAATTACCATTAATGCCATAAGCAAGCTAGCTTTCGAACTAATATATCATGCGGTACCCGATCAAATGCTTTGCTAAAATCGGTATATACAACGTCGATTTGTTTTCCCACATCAAGAGGTTCAATAATTGTTTCCTCAATATGTACCAAATTAGTGCTCGTGGACCTAGATTTAACAAAACCATATTGGCTAGTGGTTAAGTAATTATTGTTATGTCTCTGAATAGAAGTCCAAATAATTATTGATTCAAATAGTTTGGCAAATGTTGACAATATAGAGATCGGTCTGTAATTTTTTATGTAATCGTTATCACTGCTCGTCTTATGAACCGGGACGATTTTAGCTACTTTCCAATCAGATGGGAAATGTCCAGTACAGAGAAAAGAATTGAAAATTATTAAAAGTGGATCAACAAGTTGTTCAGCACATCTAGCTACAAATACTGGAGGTATTCTGTCAGGACCTGCCCCTTTATTACAATTGTTGACTTTTAATTTTCTTAATAGAGTGTCATGATCAATTATTGGCTGCACTAATTAAAGGCTATTATTTTTTATAGATTTAAAAAATTCAGAATGTTTATAATAACATGTGCACAGTATTTTCAGTGTAAACGGATGAAAGTGTGATGACAATAGTTCGCAAAATTCAAGGCCATCAGAAGTAAATATCGTTCCGTCAGTCATTGAGAGGGGATAGGCACTTGACCGCCCACGTTTTGCCATGACGAAGGACCAAAATAGTTTGGAGTTTTCTGCTATATCACTCTCTATTAGATTTATATACCTACTAGCTTTTACCCGCGGCTTCGACCGTAAATTTTTTTCAATAAAAAGTATCCTATGTTACTTCTAATACCTCCAAGAATATATGTACAGAGTTTTATGATGATCGGTTTAGTAGTTTTCGCGTGAAAGCATAACAAACAAACTTACATTCACATTTATAATATAAGTAGGGATTGTAGCAAATCGTGGTGAAATGCTTACACCTTTTACTGAGCATTTGCAATTCTAGCTCATCTCTAAGATTTTTATACTTCCTGTAGCGACGTCTAACTTTGTATTTTCTTTTATTGTTCTAATTAGATTCTGATCAAACCAAGGTGGGAAGTTATCTTTCTTTGTCAATTTATTGGGGACAAATTTTATGACAACATCTCGAATTATCTGGTAAAAAATTTGTAGCATATTATTTACATCCGTCAATCCATTAAGCAGCTTGACCCAATCACAATTTGGTAATTCACTACAAATAGTCGGCCCTATAAAAATTTAACTGTACGTTTTGAGTATTATAAGGTAAACTGATATCATTCAATGGGTTAATACTTATGTCAAGAGGAGAATGGTGCCTGTCAACCCTACTGAGGGGGCACAACGCCTGGTCCACAATACAGTTCGGTATGTTTGAAATAAATAAATAATAAAAAGTTTAATATTTAGTTGAAATTAAGATTTATAGTGGAATCAAATTATTAAGACCGTGAGTCAATAGCAATTGAATACGGTTATTTGAAATATACACAAAGTTTTTTAACTCATAATTATAAGAGAACATTATTAATCAGTAATAGCTATGTATGGTTTTTCCTTTTCATCTGCTGCACCGGCCAGAGAAAATTTAAATAGTTTTCTTTGATGCTTTAAATAAATATATTTTAACACTTTTTATAAGGTTCTTCATTAAGTAATATAATTACAAATTGACTTGATTTTACTTTTGAGTGGCGTGTTTTTTAAAAAACAGTACAAGTATTGATAGTATTTTCTCAAACAAGGTGGGACTGTCTATCTCTAATGAACTGGTTGGTTTGGAACACATAGTTCGTTAGTAAAATAAACGAATCATAACAATTATAAAGGTACGTAATATCGACATCACAGTGATGCCAATTTGTTAAAATCATCGCTTCTTATTCCTAATTCCCTACGGATCTTCCTCTGGTCTTGTAACCACAAGAGAACAAAGTATTAGTCAAGTAGAAAATTGATTATCTAGTTGTCGTTCATATCTAAAATTATTTATAATTAAAAATACAACTTGACGCTCTCGGACCGAGCTGAGAGGGGGAAGTGATTGATCAGCCACCCCATCTATAAATATTAAATAAACTGAGCAATTTGTTCGACTCACTCACTTCTTAGAAAATGATATATTGTGCTAAGATGCATCGGGTATATGGCGGTCCTAGAAAATTAACTTTTCAACTTAGTACCACTAACTGCTTGAATAAACTAGGGTGGTAGTTAAATAACATTATTGGACATATACTGCCCAATTTAAAAAAAACTTAAGAAATTTAATATTAGATTGTACATTTTATTTTGAAATCTTTCAATGTTGACAAGTTTGAATATAGTTATTTGCGGGTCGTGTTAAACAATGCAGGTAATGTGTAATATTTTATTCTAGAATATCTGTACTACCTGTATGCATTTCAGGTATAGACAAACTCTAAATGAAAATATAGCTTAATTTTTAGAGTAAAAGTCCGTGTTGGAAAATTGGTACAGTGAGTTAGGTTTTCCAGACTTTCAAAATATAATCAACACTAACGTATATTCTCAGTATCATGTCGAAGTGTGTGTTACATATTTTTAGAGAACTTTAAGAAAACCAAGCCAAAAAACATCTTCTCTCAGATTTATAGTCTAGCCCATTTTATTTGTTAACTGGTTCAATTGCAAAGACAAACTGCATGGTAACGACTTACTAACAGTAACTGATCTTGCATCAAAACTCTTGCTCCTGTAAACCTGCTGCATGTAAATTATTACAGTAACATACTTTCAGTCAAATGCCTTGACCTATCTCTGTTCCGAGATAATAAATAAAAGTTACCTAACTAAATTTTAACTTTATTTTTAACAAAGTATTTTTGCATTTTCTATTCGAGTTCCACATTTATTTGAGCGCAGACTCTTCAGGCGTAAACCGCAATCGAATGTGAAACAAAGCTATGCAATATGTATAAGTTGAACCGGATGCGCTAGCTTTTTTTTCCTTGAATCGAGTCTTTGAGATGTAACTTTGTTAGTGACCGCTCTGCCTCAAAGGCGGGCAACGGGCCGTTACATTAACCCACAGTTTATGGGGTCCACAAAGAAACTAGAGAAAACTTTAAGACGACATTAAATTTTGAGCGCATAAAGAAATGATCAGAAGAAATTCACTTCTCTGTATTTAAAGGACGTGAACCTTACGGAAACTATTTTTTAAACCAATATTTCTAAAAGCAATTGGTCTCAAATAGACTAAACGGACAGTTTACCATACACTATGTAACCGTGTTTTTACAAACATGTTGTGTTGAGCTTTGTTTAATATATAGTATTCGCAGCAAGGACGCTGCGAATACTGTCTGCCAGGGCATCGGCTTTTGCGCCACACCGCCTAGGGGTAGGTGTTCCCCTATCCCTAGGCAATGATCTGTCAATACGAGCTGCTCTGGATTTTGCGATAAATCCGGCATAGGAGACACCTCGTTCCTTGGCCTGAGGGAGTGAAGTGATGGTCACCGCCATCCCGCTTAATCTATGAATAATAACTAAATAAAGTAGAAGAAACGTTCTGCGAAATAAAATAAAAAGACAAAGGGAAGGCATTTTAATTTCGTTTGTCTATTATTTGATTTCATTTGTGGATTTTATTTTTCTTTACCACATAATTATAAACGAATACTTATAAACTAATAGCTGTCATTATGATTACCTACAAAATGACAACTATTGGTATATAAGTTTATCTATTGGTGTAATAGTTTAGTGATATCAAGTATGATTGTTAACATTTTTTCATTTAATGCTACGCTCGTACTACGAAAACCAATATTACTGCTGTGCTCTTCGTGAAACGTTATCTTAGCGACTGAATTTCATCGTCCATTCAATTAAAATGCCAATTATAACAAGCTAAGCTCACAGGCGATATTGGAAAGATGTCCCCAAATTTTCCATTCGACTATTATGATTAGATAGAAAGCGAAGTCCATATTGCGCAAGTATTTTTGCTCCCTATAAAGAACAAATATAAAGTTGTTCGTGGTCAGCACTGTATTCCGTAAATAAGCGTGAAATGAACAAACCATCAAAATCATTTTCTGGAAATAGGATTTTGTTGAAAGGTCTCGTAAGTGCATGAAAGTGGTGCAGAGCGTGGTCTCACCATTTTATGAAAGCATAACATACATTTGCTATTTTATTAAATAGCAGGATAGATAAGTACGTTACATATATGACTTCTATATGAAAGTTTTAATATTTATTGTTTGTGTTGCGCAGATGATAGGTACCTACTATGTAGTATTGCCATTCTGACCGTAATAAAGTTCGATGATAATAACAAATTAATGCATTGACCACAAAATTGCATCTTACTGCATGCATAGCACCTCCGAGTTCTCATCGAACCAAAAATGTTAGTTGAAAAAAAAAGCTTTCATAAAATTTTTGAAAAGAAATTTCCTCCGTGATTTCTGTTTAATTCGGTCTTGAAAATATTGTTAATTTAGATTTTTTACATAGTATCAGGTTCAACATGTTTTTGTGTATGCGAGGTAGGTACGAGTATGTTATTCACCTAATAAATAAACTTAATTTAAGTATTTATCGTAATATCTTATGTGTGATCTTGATCTGTGTTAAATAATCTCTTGTAAATCGAGGTTTGATAAAATATATTAAAACTATGCAAATCATTTATTCATTAAACTAGCTCTCTGAAATTTATCCATATAGGTACGACCTTTCTTTTGGTATCACCTATTTTTGTTTTAATACTATGTAACTTTTTTAATATTTTTTTCTCTTTATTTAACAAACACACTAAATTTCGGTTTGAAGAAAAGTTTTTTGTTATTAATAAAAAGAAATTAAAATATTAGAATTGTCTTACTATTATTTTACTTTAGCATTTCATAGTAAAATGTTATTAACACATTTCCGTTCTAAGTATATCTTAGGTGCTTAACAACAATTTCCTAATGCCTAGCTAAACTTAGAACTGAAATGAGGTGTTTTATTCACTTCCGTCTAACGTTCGTTGTTCCGTGAATAATACTATATATTCGGTGCCGATTTGAAATATTTGCTTGGCCATGACTATTTGCTCTCAAAAATCGGTTGATGGAAAGTTTAGTTGTTATAATATTTGATCACATCACAACAATTTGTTTAACCTATGAGAATATTTAAAATAACTGTTTTGTACTCGTAACTACAGAATGGAATAAAAAATAGATCTGACTAGAAGATCGATATAAAGTTTGGCCCTCCTAACTGCAGCAAATACTGCTGCTACTTTGTTCGCAGCCTTCCTCTAGCAAGATCCATATGTATACTGTCTGTTCTTTCCTTAATACTGAAGTTTTCCATTATTTTGTATTAATAAACTTAATAAAAGAATACCTAAGTGTAAGGGAATTTTGATCTTTATTTTACCTCTCTTGTTAGCTATTTATTCATACATTAAGATCCACAAAGCTCGCGTTGGCAGGCAAGGGATCACCTCAACACGCGTTCGCGTGTTCCTTGACAGTTGTGTTGTCCAGAGACCGTGTTGCCATCCTACAATTCAATTATTACGTGACGCCTAACGCGTCGCACGACGGACGTCTCATAACGCGCGAAGAACACTGTTAGTCGCTATAAATATTAAATATACTGAATTCCAACTCCAGCTAGCTCGGCAACCAGGCTTTTAAAAATTCACCGTCGCATTATCGTCGCAGTCATTGTGCTCCGATCGGGGTACCGTTTTAAATTTACCCTTTTAATTTTCAGTTGCATTTTACGTGTCATGATGCCACTAGCCAATATGTGCAGATAAGCGAACTTAATGATTTTCTATCTATCTGCACTTTTAAAAACTACCAGTTAGTCCCTTCCAGTTAGTTAGTTTCCAGTAGCCATCCCTTTAGGTTACAATAGGAAGATCAAAATAAACTTGACTTTTTTCATCGACACTATATATCCTCTTTTTTCAAAGAATAAAATTGGTTCCAATGGGATCCAAAGTTTAAATAAATTTAGGATACACTTTACAGTTTTTTTTAAGTAAGTAGAGATTTGGTCCTTTGAGTAAGCTCAATGATGCTGAGCTTTATAAACCTTATAGCTAGAACAGAGAACTACTACTACCAATTTCTTCTGCGGCTGTATCTAAAAGTTAAACATCACCTCAAAGGATAGTTAACCTTTTTTTTTTGTTCTATCGATAATACAGCTTTTTTAACTCATGTTGTTTATGATAGCAAACTAACAACAATTAAGTGCTAATTTAAAATTCTTTAAACTGTTTCCAGCTGCGAAAACACTTTTATTTTATTTCCAAAGTGTTGCCTTAGATTTTAAGTTATACTCTAAACATAAATCTCACCTGACTGAATAGCACCAGTATTCCACTTACAGATAAAGTTTCTGATTACAGGGAATCAGAAACTTCTGAGTATAAGTAGCAAAACTTAGCCATTAGTTTGTGTTGTTTAAGTTTGTTTTAATGTTTCTATGGTATTGTCAAACATCTACATCTGAAAGGTCGCCAAATAATTAAGCTATAAAAGTTTTAAACACAAAATTAATTTTACGTCATTCAGTCTGCGTCTTGTGTAGAGTCAGTAGACTTGAAAGATTGCTATGATTGATGTATAATCTTGTATATTCCACAGAATTGCAAACATATGCTTCTTCTTTTAATCATGTTACTTACACTTGTACATTCTAGGAGTACTTTAAAATATAGCTTGCATACATACACTAAAATAAAGCACAATTGCAACCAAAAATTTACATTTTTTTTTTTAATTTAAATATTAACACAATAACACTGCATCAAAAGGTCGTCTTATTTACTATATTGTTGTTTCAGTAAAAAAGAAAAGAGTTCCCACCCACTTCGTGATTTACTTACTTGGGTTTATGTCAAACTAAGCACGTGGTCGCCTTCCCAAAACTGTAGCAATACCCTTCCGAGCTACCAATCCTAATTGGTATTTATAGACCTGGTGCCAATATTGGCACGCATTTAATAACTACCTACAAGTTTATACATATTATATCTGTTTCCATACGAATTTTTTTTCAATACTGTGATTTGATTTTTCTTTTACTTATTTTTCAATGTTCACATTACGAAACGATAGCTTACGTTAACTGAATAGTGTTATTCATGATTATGAATTATAATTATAAGTACTGTTTGCACCTTAATGGTAACAACATTTTAGTTACCTTAATGTTTTATTCTGTTTATATAACTGACTTATATTATTCACAGAACAATAATGTTTATAATGAATGCAATAATTTTTGTAATGGGGGTTAGTTGTATTATCGAGGTGGTAGTAGGTTACCTTTAGTCACTAAGACACTTAGTTAATATTTCATTTACATGAGTGCCTCCATCGCTTTGGAAATACTTTCATATTCATACTAATTATTGGTAAGTAGTGATGATGTCACGTTTAAGACCAATTTAATATGATTGTTCGAATACTCAAAGAGGTTGGAATAAATATTTTTTAAATACACTATGATGTGAATAAAACTATAAGTTTGTAAACAATACCAAGTCTTGTTAAAATAGAATCAGATAGTAGCGATTACTGATCGTTTTTAAATGATACGATATTTTTGATATTCACTACTCATTCTTTGTAGGAAGAACAAATAATTTCAGAACAATACGTTCTTGTTGATTTGTAGAAGTTATTTTTCTGTGTAATATCACTAGTATATCTCTTTGTGCTCTTATAGTAAAAGAGAAATAAAATTGAATCTTTTCAAAATAATGAAAACACCTAAGTATCTATTTCAATAGTAGTGGTGTTTATTTCAATAATTCTCTTACAAGATCGCGTCTAGTTACCATGTTTGGTTGTGCGGGCGATTCAAAATTAGCGGAATGTATTGCGATATGAGAAAATTAATGTCGACAACAAATGTAAAAGGAAGAGGAAGAAGGCACGATACGTTGGACGCCACGTGGTGTGAGATGCTGGAGGCTGCCGGGGAAGTCCCTGAGCTTTGCTGTTCCTTATTGTTACGCACACGAGGTCACCGTCTGATAAAATTATAGTTTGTTGTAGGGGTTTGCGGATAGGTCATTAGTTCAATTTAAAATCGCGAAACTCGGTGCGGCTATCAGTAGACTTTTTCTTTTTTTATCCGCGTGTTGGCCACATTGCGTTTTTCTATGTACGTTTGTGAGATTGTGCTATAAGTATGGATTCTTTTGTGGATGTAAATACACTTGTAACATGCCCATTCTTGTGGTTTTTTTATTAATTAGAATACATATTAAACCTTACATAAGATCATGATATATAAGTTCTGTTAATAAGGGTGTTTTGCTAGCTGGGTACTAACTTCAGCAGAGACTTTTTGCTCTATTGAATCTCGCCACCCGCCCGAAGGTAGGAAAAGCCAATCTGATGTTCACAGCAATACAATCTACCGTTTTTTAATCGATTCAATGGAATGGCATTTTCACCCAGATGTAATCGTTTGGCCAGAAGATCGTTTAAAACTATACGATTATATAAAAATATTATGCCCTACTACTTTAGCCAAATCCACGATATTTAAAAACGCTAATATTTTGTTATATATATAACAAATAAATATTTGGAATCAGTAGATTCTTAAGCTTTGTCGACTTTACAAGGCAAGGGCCTTGAATCCACTACCTTCGGCGTTCCACTCACATAAAAAACTTGCTGGTGAAACCCGTGTTTCAGCAAGTAGTAGTTGGTGAAGGTGTAAAGTGTGGCACTGTCTTGGTGCCTGCAGGTATCTGCATTTGTTTGCGATTGGGAGGGCGGTATAAATGATAATTGTCATGTACTTTATTATTTTAAAGTTTTATTTTAACAAATCGATTTTTTCTTGTATCACACGAAGACAAAACCGTTGATTTTTTTTGTGCTCTGTTGTGTCATGAATTTAACTTAAACTTTTAGCTTTTAACAACAACGTTTTTCACTGCTAAACGATTTCAATTAAAAAATAAAGCTTTATTCGTTGCTGTGAAAACCGCAATAAAATCAGGTTATTAGTTTAAGAGACAGAAATATAAAAATAGTAAATTCGCATTTTAACACTTAACGCTTAAAGCAAATGCTAATTAACCAACACTCGCAGGTAGATATATATCAGGAGCTCCTTAAAAACTTGACCTATAATAAGGACCTTTAGATACCTACCTTTCTCCATATTTTTGCATTGTCTATGTAGTAGGAATAAACCTTCCCCATTTTATGTGACGAAATATCAGACAGAGTCTTATATTTTATTAAAAAGCTACATCGAAGTTGCGGCTCGGAGGGGAAGTGTGAAAAATTCAACCCTCTAGCTCCTTACTACCTAAGGGTGAAATGCGGTACAGGCCTTTACAAATTTACGGTCGCGAACACTCCTAAACATATCGATACTTTACTCGATTGATTTTAGTCAGATTGAATAGCTTGCAGGAATTTTGATTTCCTTAGGTACTTTTAAACTGATTGAAATTTATTTACAATAGGTTACTTAAGATAGCGATCGTTTTAACGTTTTTATTGTTATTTTTCATCTTTAATATAGAGCATATCTTTCCCAACCGAGATGGAGGTTATTCAAACATCGATTCTCTTTAGTCATCGATCATCAGAAGAAATTTATGAAGCTGAAACTTTCGGACAAATCATATCTACATATTTCCTAGTCATAACTAGCAGTTACACACTTTCAATTTAACAGCAGCATACTAACGCAGCAGGAACACTTTCAATTTAACTCCCGTAGTTTTAATAATATTAGAATCAAATGAATTCAAGAAAGGAGCTTCGTATCCGCTTGATGGTCGACTAGCAGTAGCGCCCTTTTTGGTAAGTAGGTTTCTTTAGATATAATCAGACATGTATTTTTATGTCGGCTGCTATCACTGTATCATATGTTTTTTGTTAACGGACGCCTCCAATATGCAAGCGTGACTATTCACGGCTAAAAGAAATTCTTTAAACCTCACTCCTACTTTACAAGGTATATTTGTACCTATTACAACCAGCCTCGTGCTTCTTGGCATGGGGTTGTCTTCAGACCTCAACTTCGGCGCCATCATCGAGTCCAAGGCTGAATCTGCAACTAAAAGTTGGGCGTCCTAAATACAGCCAAACGATAAGTCACGCCGTGACAGCTTTTAACTTTCTATAAAACTAAGGAAGCTGATTTGGATTAATTTTTTTAACCAGAAAATTCTTTGACATAAGGAACAAAACAATGGATTTTTATCGACACTCATTTTGATATAGTTAAAACAACAAAAAAGTAATAGTAGTCTTAAAAATATATATATTTACGGACTACCAAAAACATCGGTAATGTACAACAGAAATGCAGTAATAGACCACCATTCATGGACTTTACCAATTATGGACACACATTTATAGACATGTTATGACCGTTAATGGACACACATTGGTGGACAGTCCCAATTGTCACATGCAACGCAATTTTTGGAGTTTAACTCAATAAGAAACTTTTCATATATGCTATATATGACGGTATGAAAAATAGATGGGTAGTAAAATCAAACGTTACAAAAAGTGAAGAGTCACGTCCCCGCACCTTAGTCTCAAGTACACATTTGCTCTCTCTCTCTCTTTTTATCTCACTATAGCATTCAGTATACATGTAAAATATCATAGATAATAAAATAAAATAAAAAATATATCTAAAAACAAAAAAAATAGAATAAAAATTGAAAATAAATAATAAAACCATAATTTAAGTAATATATTTTATCAAATTAATATGAACAAATTGCCTAATAATATGAAGATAATTGTTTTTAAGGTGTAAACTCCAGTCACGCGTTAGAGCTGGCACGCACAATTTTCTATATGCGAGCGGCCCGAATGTCTGTATAGAAGCTTCGCTTCAAAAATATGAGAAACGATAACTTTCGACACATGTCCATTAAAGAATTTCATGAGATATCAAAACCAGTCATGAACAAAGTACGAAAAATAAAACTACCTTGACATTTAAGAATTAGCTCAATTCCCTTTCATTCTATTGTATTACGACAAAATAATAATACAATTCATTATACCACGATACCAAAAAAAAAATGCATAAAAATCTATTCACCTCCTTAACGATTTTCGCAATAAAAAATGGATTTTGTAGTAACATCCCGGACAGCTACATCTAACTCGGCGACTATTTTAAAACAAAATGGACAATTCATGCGACGTTGTTAATATGACAGCTCAAGGGTCTATGAATTATGATTCAGTGTAACTCGTTGAAGAATGAAATGACAGTTGCTACATATTTTGGCTAACGGAAAAAATATGTTCATAACTGGTTCAGTGTCCATTATTGGTGCCGTCACACTAGCAAATTTATTATAAAAATCTATATTATTTGTTGTTTCTATTCACGAAAAAGGTGATGTAAACGCAACAATAAACTACTTAGGTCTGTTAAATTACTTCGATAGATTTGATTAGCTCTTGGATGTAGCGCTATTGTATTGTGTCACAATGTCAGGTGCATGGTTGTGGAGGATGGCTGTCGGTTTATTGTTGACAAAACTAAGTCGCGACGATGGTCACCCGCGTATTGTAGGAAACTTAAGACTCGCTTCAAAGCTCCGATGCAGTTATGTAATACTAAAGTTGTTTTTAACATCTTTTCAGAAATGACATAATAACTTCAACTTTTCTTACTAACAAAAGTTTGTTCGGATTTCATTTAATTAAAAAAACGCCAAATCGGTCAGAACAGGAAAGGACATTGACCAAAAATGATCTCACCTCAAAAGATTTTGTGCCTAAACAAAATAAAATTCATAAAAATGACATATTTTTTCATTTTGAACTGTATTGTTGAAACATTTTTTCAAACCCGGGGAATGAAGACTGTTTTAATAATTTCGTAATACGGAAATACAAGGGCAAGTACACCAAGATAATAATCGGCCTGCAGAAGTGATCATGCCTTCAGCTGTTGTACAAGCCCAACCGGCAGATATGCCTGTGATTCCTGAGCCACCTCCACTTCCACAAGCTCAACCGCAACAGCTGTCATATCTCTCAGTTTCTAGATTATATATTTGTGGTGTAGTCAATTAATAATTACTTTCCATATTAGTGGTTTTATTTTCTATTTTGATAGGTACCTAGGTACAGATAGGATGTCGGATGACTGTAATTCATATAGTAATTTTAGTGGAATCATCAGTTTTGGTGAGGTTAACATCAGCACTCAAAGTAACAGTACCTAAGCTGCTTAATTTAACAAGTGAGGTCAAAATAATAGTACACTTAAATTGAAAATACCCTTTAGCTTTGTCTATATAAATCTACGGATTTAAGAAGAAGTAGTAGAAGAAGAAGAAAGTCACTTATCTATTTCATGTATATAAAAAAGAAAAAAGATTGTTTTAATTGTAAGCTTAAAAAATAAGCAGCAACTGCTTTTACTATGTGAGTAAGTAAACAATAAGGCAGGGTAGTTTGGGGATTTCAGCGCCCGACACCCGCGATATATTTAAGGACGCGCGTTCATTATAATCCCGTTTATTTCATTACCATGGTCCAAGAGAAGAAAGGTTAAACTTCATAATCACAAGATTTCCAAAGGCGAAAAAACTGTCACGTTATTTATTTGTGCTAATTTATTGAACCAATTTAAAATAAAATATTCAAAAATACAACCTAAAAGTGGTTAAGGAAACAAAATCAAATTACTGACTAAAATTAAGAGGTTATATAGATACTATATATTCGATTAAAATGACTAGGGTACCGAAATATTTACTGTGAGATGTGTTGCTCTTTGAAAATGGGCATTATCCTTTCCAACTTTACTTAAGAATATCATTTATGACCCACCCTTTGTATCAGTGTGTCTTAACCTAACAAATAGAATGCTATAATCATATCCGTAATGTCATGTCTATAATGTTATATTTCTATAATTTTTTTGTGTATGTTACCTACAAATTAATTGTTGTTTTTTTTAATATTTAAGAAGTTTAAATAATTTAGTTTATTTTATGAAAATTATATACGCAATTGTATTTGCAATATTTTTGGTTTATTATTTAAGTTTTTCTATTGTCCGTCGTCTGTTATTGTGCCTTTTAAATAAAATGAATTATTCAGTTGAGCGTTCGGAAACCAACAAACTTGATTTACCATAAACATCCGCCATCATAAGTGCTATAACCTGACTACATAGATACTACTTTCACTTTTACGTATTCATTCATATCACTGCATTCTGACTGTCATATTGACACTGATCATACTGTATTCCTTTAACTTAAGAGTTATTTTGCAAAAGTAGTGCTCAAGTGTGACATGTGATTATATTAAGTGACCATTGAACTTCCTATTCAAAGAATCAATACCCATTTGAAAGTCTTACTTCGTTATAAATACAAACAACTTCCTATGGTTATAAGCATAACTTGATAGTTAAATTTCCAATTCCAACAGCGAAAACCTGCCTTAGAGTTCCTGCACACTACCAACATTTTGAAAGAATTTTCCGCCGACTTTTATCACCGAATTTGCCTACGACTCAACGAACTACGCAGGTCCAATTGACCATGATACTCCTTAAATACATGGACATGCACTTAATTCGAGAGTTCGTCGAAGTTGATTAGCAGAGTGGGCAACTGTATAATATTGTCTCTTGTATATTTTTTTTAACCTACAACTAGCTTTTGAATTACAAGTTTACAAATACAAAATTAAAATATTTATTATTATCCGGTGATAACTAACGAATACATTCAACTTTCCCTACTCATGGCAAGCTCAGTCAATTCAACGAAATTCAATGTTACATTATGAGCGGTGTACGACTATTTGCGTCTATACAATCGCGTGTTTGTAGAATATGCGTTTGTTCCGCAACAATAGCGAGCTTTATTGTAGACGACTAGGGACTTTAAGTCA
Organism: Calamotropha paludella; assembly: GCA_927399485.1. Lineage (NCBI taxonomy): Eukaryota > Metazoa > Arthropoda > Insecta > Lepidoptera > Crambidae > Calamotropha > Calamotropha paludella. The sequence goes on along the minus strand of OV656803.1, from coordinate 20,310,531 downwards.
GAATAAAATAAGTTCTACTATTAAAAGATAAAGCTAAATGATTTTATCGCTTCTGCGGTGCGACTAAATCACAGCAGAAACTCCGCAAAAAGTTGCAGTATGTAAAGGGTTTAGAAATTAAAAAAAAAATGTTATCATGAAACTAGCCTACGGCTGATTCTGCCGGTAAGATCTGTTTTAGTTCTATATAAGTTAGCCATTTGTATGATAATAGCCTAGTATCATTTAAAAGAAACGTTAATATTTTATTATTTAACATGTCCAAAAGAGAGACGACGGATGAAAATAGATACATAAACTCATAAATTGTGGGTCAATTTATCTTGAAAGAGAGTCTTTGACTGTGCATACTTACATCATTATGTGTGTATCTACTTATTTCTGACAAAGTCAGCGATGCACTTTTAATTATGAAATATTTGTCATGGGCGAATTTCTTTCGAGTTTCAAAGGTTCCGCATTTTTAAATTATTTTATTTGAACTTGGTAGTCGTTTTCGATTTTTTTCTGTCAAATATTAATATTATTACCGTGTTTTAATATTAAATCTATATATATAAAAAATCCCTGTCACGGTGTTTGACCACAATGAACTTCAAAACTAATAAACAGATTTTGATGATTATTTTTCATTTTGCTGGATTTGTTCAAACTTAAGTCATAGGAAAGTCTTTTTTATTTTAATTTATAACACGGCAACGCGTGGCCCGGTCAGCTTGTTGATATATTAATGAGATGCTGGGAAACTTTTATTTATATAAATTCAGATATCTGATCGTGAAGCGAAGCCAATATATTAGAAAAGACAACGGCGAACTAGAAGTACTAAAAGCCGCAAAGAACGTCACCAAATCTATTCTTGCATTATTTTCGTACTGCAAAAACCTAATAATTAATCTAGAACACTTTAAAAGCACTTGAGAGCGTTAGTTTTACTGAGTAAAACTGACTACTTTAGGATTCTTTTCAAATAACATGTATGTAGGTAGTGATTATTGAGTTTCAACATCAGAACGAGTCTATTGCATCTATGCGGATTCCTAAATAATTCCGTACATTTCAATTGACTTTTGGCTTAGGGTCATGGAAAAATTGCACGTTTCTATCGGACATTTTGTGTTTGCAGGAGCAGAGCTCAGAACGACGACGTGAATTGCTATTCCATTTCTGTAATTAGATCTTGTTAGGTACTTGTTCTTCTTCAATTATGGACTGAAACATTTTTACTAATTAATATTTTCACTCAGTTCATTGCGTAATTTCATGATGTACATATATGTTAATTTTAATAACAAACTAAGATGAACAATAATAACTACTATATATATTTAAAACACATATAACGTATTAGAAATTATTTTAGAATTATTTTGACGTGTGCTCACAAGGCTCGGTAGGTCTACTGAGAAAGCAGTGGACCAAATATCCAAAGGATACGGGTTCGGGTATTTTTTATTAAAATTTATCATACAAGGTACTATCATATCGTTATATTATAGCAAAACTAATTCTTCCCTACTTATTTATGTAACTATTACAAAATAATAAATTACAGTAAATATTATTTATGTACATATATCTGCGTGCTGTGAAATATAATCTTAATACTTATCATGATTTTTTCCAGGGGCAAATATTTTTTGTGACCCTGCTTTTTCCAACCTTTAATGTTAGTGCAGCATAACCTGTTAGCCGATTAATAAAACTACTTTAATATGTAGCTAATAAATAGAGAATTATTACTCCATCACGGGTAAAATAGAATTATTCATATTTATACAATACAACAAACAATATCTTATTTAAAGTAGAGTAGAGGACTGCCACTGGAAGCAAAGTGACTGCTTACATTTTCTTTCGCACGTTTCCAGGTCAAATTAACTTACAACAGAACTTTACGTTGTGTAAGGATATCTGTATTTCGACCGCGTCGTTTTACCCGGCGTTTCACAACTCTGTTGCAACATGATGCGCACGCGCAATGTATATACAATGCTGATGTAAACATAAAGCAATATGAATTTCCAAAAAAAAGATATAACTACAACTTTGTTTCAATTTAATTATATTTAAGGGTTGAAACCCACCTATCTTTCATGAACGTTCCTTGTCCGACGCATTCGAACCGTACCTATCCTTCTATTTCGGAGACATTAGGCTTCGTACATTGGAAGTTAGAAGGACCAGCTTGCTAGGTTCAAGACTAAAAAAAAATAAAAATAAGGGTATGGGAGGAATAGAGTCAATTGTTTTTAAAGTCTTAAAACACGGCTTAATATAGTCCATGTTACTTTGAGGTTGCTATAATCTAAAAACCTATTTATTTTGATCAATAACTCTTAACCCCAAAAATTAAAATTGACTAAAGTGAGTACGTCGAATTCATCAAGATAGCATTATCAATTAAACCCATTTTCAACAAGACACAAAAATATTTAGTTCAGTACGAAATTACTATTTAGGCAATCTCCTTTGAATTTGGATTTCTTGACCAAAGAGTAGATATTTCAGATCAAAGTGGCCAGTACGACAAAACGTTAATTGCATATATAAGGACCTAATATTTAAATTTTAACGTCAGAGGAATAGACAATAATCAAAGGAAAAGCATATTGTCAAATTTATTAATGAAAAGTATTTATTCCATGGCCTACGGATGCATTAATTTTAGGGCTAAAAATATTCAGTTAATCTGTATAAATTATATTGAATTAAATAAATTGTTGTGCTGGAAAACACCATATTTTTTTCCACTCCTAACAGTAGATAACCTATAATATAACATCACTCAGCACTGGTGCTCGCTACCAATTATCTACTATTGAGTAGCTTAAAATGGGTAATAATTTGATATCATAATGATAATTCAAGGAGTAAAGAGAAAAGATTAACAAATTGTAATTTTCGTTATATAATCAAGTGATTTATGATTTTGTTAATTGATATGTCGGCCCGGCGCAATGCTGACAGCCAATTATATATTATTTTTATGTTGCTATTAATTTGTGAGATTTTTATATTAATATAGTATTATATCCGTCATTTAGTATCGTTAGGTAAATACAAGCTCTGCTTGACCTGGTATCAAGTCGAAAATTGGTACAAATTTATTATTATTATCTACATAAAATGTATTATTAAAAAGTATTGTTACCTTGTGAAATGAACTTTTATGTAAAAACGTTAGGTTCCCAAATACGATGCTTATAATCGGGTTCTGTTATAACGGCAAATGGTTGTCCAAACAGGCTTTGAAACAAAGGCCTATAGTAATAGTGTTATTCCCGAGGTTATCTGATGTGCCGGTCACACCGCCCAAATATATGGAACGGACCGCACATCGTTAAATATAATGTAAACACAATTTCACATGAGCGCTGCAGCTAGATATTGAGGCCAGTTGAAAATTTTAAAATTGTCAACAGTTTATGTTTATTACTAGCCTTATAGATAAACATAGGTGAAAGACAAATGAATGTTTTTAAAAATCTTAATACTGTAATAAATCTGACGCAACATCAGATCTCTTACAGCATATTTTAAAGTTGGGACTCTTTCATGTTGTTATGTTGTATGTAGAGATAATCTGATTCAAGTTTATCCGACCTTTTTGTCATTTTGTGCAGAAAATTCATGATTCTAATAAAATTTAAAAATTAAATCTTCCATATTTTTTAAATTGTATTCACGTCGTTCAACTCGACTTGTCTTTATAGTTTAAGATATTTATTTTTCAAACAAAATGCAATATCTCACACTAAACTCCAACGATCACTACAATATCTGCCTCACCAAACAACAATATCTACAATTAAAATAAGAATGTCATTAATTTTCACAAATACATTATCAATGGTCAAATTTTGAATTAATGTACACTAGATATTTACATTTACATCAATAAAAAAAGCGGGCTGCAAAAAGTCTCGTCATCAAAATTTCTGGTTACTGACTGTTGACCGACCTAAAATAGATTACACTTCCGTTTAACAGAAGAGCAATGAACGCAACAAGTTTGTATTAAAAAAAAATATCTTGTTGCAGCTACGACCGGGACCAGCCGTTTTCATTCCAGATTGGAGTAGGTCAAGTCATCAAAGGTTGGGACCAAGGATTGCTGGACATGTGTGTCGGTAAGTAAAACACTCCTTATTACTAAGAACGTATATATTATGTACTATAAATTATTAGTTACGTAATTGTACAATTACAAATACATCAGGAATATTAACCAAATATATTTGAGAATAAATGTAGAAAAGTAATTGGCCGACTACGTCATTATTTATAATTTAAAAAGGCAAGGGGTAAACTTTATTTCCTTATCTGCTGATGATTTAGCCGTTGGTGATTTTCCCCAGTTAGAAGAGAGAAATTTGACGAGGTAACTATCAAATAAAGCTCACTCGATCCTACTGTAGTAAATATTTACAAGATGGTGTATACTGTTTTGATTCTCTTTATTAAAACTCACTTTAAAAGATATGCTATTCTTGGGTAACTAACTAAAGTAATGAATATAGGCCACGTGAACGTAGTTAAGCGAAATTATATAAAGTACTAGCTTTCAACCCACGGGCTTCGCCCCCGTAAGCTTGTTTAATGGGATTCCTGCAGGCTAAAAAGTATTTTGTTTTATTCATAAATAATGTAGCTTTCTTTAGGTGAAATAATTTTTAAAATCGATCCAGTACTATTCGAATTATCCGTAACAAACAAAAAAACAAAACATTGTTTTTTGTAATATTAGTGTAGATTTAGTTTATTTCGAAAACTATACGAAATAGGTGTCAGAATCCATAACAACTTTTAATCGTATTTATATTTTCTATAGATTTCAATCACTTTTTGAAGTGGCAACACCTTATAGCCCATTTTACCCATTCTCTTTTAAAGATTACATTAAAATCTATTTTTTTTACATCCAGATCGCGCCATACATTTAGCCTTTGTACAATGACAATATTTTTTGCTGCCTAAATCAGGTTAGCCGGGGTTCTGTTCCGCTCTGATCAATTATAAAAATCAAACTTTGAACTCGATCATAAATTGTTGTAAAGATTGTTTTTATAATTATTCACATAATTAAGAATTTAGGAGACTGCTAGTAAAGTTGATGTATTTTCCAATTTTTAATAAATATCTTAAATAGCTACTTGATTTTTGAGTGTGAGATACACTTGATGTCGCTCTTTGTCACAGCAATATAATAATGCAAAATATATTTAGTTCGTGTAGCTTAACCTAATAGTGGCCGATATCTAAGTTATATAATCAATTTTAAGTCACTAAACAATTTAAATTAGATAAACTACAATATAATAGGAGCTAAAATTTAAGAATACAGTGTAAACTATTCAAAATTTACATTTCAGGTGAAAAGCGAAAATTGACCATTCCCTCATCTCTCGGATATGGCGAGCGGGGAGCCGGAAACGTTATCCCTCCTCATGCCACACTCTACTTCGAAGTGGAGCTCATCAACATCGGCGACTCGCCTCCAACAACCAATGTCTTCAAAGAAATCGACGCGGACAAGGACAACATGCTATCCCGCGATGAAGTGAGTATCGAGTTAGCGTTCCAAGCCATGGATTCAAACGGGGATAAAGAACTGTCCCGCGAGGAGGTTAGTGACACGGTCCCGTGATCGCTCGGTGGTGGAATGCGGTGGCTGTATGAGATCAGAAACTTTTGCTTAGAAAATAAACGCAGATTTTTTTATAAATATCTTAATCTTCTTTTTATTTTAATCAAATTGAAGTATTTTCCCGATGGAATGGTGACTGTCAAATTATTTTTCTGGCTGTTGGATTTGGTGAATATCTAGGCATAAAATCGAGGAAAATAGTTCTTCATATTTTTTTTGTGTGCCTTTTATTTGATAAACTCTATATATTTTGGCTGCATTAACTATGTCTTTCTATTAACCAATCACGGTCGCTGTTTCTCCATTTCTTGTTTTAAACTCATCTTTAACGTTACCTTTATCTGACACAAGGTTACCAGAACAAATTTCTAACAATAAATGCATTTGGCGACACAATGCTTCCGCGGCATCTTCTTTTTCTAACTTCAAAGTATATCGAATTCAAACCCGCTGCGTGCGGGCCTGCAGGGCGTGCACCGCACAAGGGCGGCATTTGCAAAGGGGCGGCAAAAAGGTCTTAAAACAAAAACGAAACATTTTCATAATTTTAATGTCTTGACGTTCGTAAGCTTCGCATTACTCTATAAAGGGGTTCCCCGTATGTATGAATTGAATCACTTTTGAACTCGGTTGCCGCGCGGTGGAGCTCCTATTTTTACGTTCGGTGAATCCCTGTACCTGTGACACCGCTCGCACGTAGCGATCCCGAGGGATCCTAATGCACTTATTTGAATATGACGCACACGTGAAATTATTTTAAACGTAGTAAATAAGTGTTTATTTACTAGTCATTTAATGATTGGCCTTAAAATTGCTAGTGTTTATTGGTTGAATTAGATTTGGTACTCGGAATCGTAGAAGTAGTCCATAGAATATTTTATATTATTTCAAGTTATGGATTCCACTAATTTTTATATTTTGTTTTTTTTAATTTACTTATTAGGAGTGGTCAAAATAAAAAATAACATTGTTAAAGTAACTACTAATTTATATCAGTAATAATAAATAAGTACAGGTGGAAAATTCAAATAAACACAAAAGAAATGTAATCCTAAACAATACCTTAACCTCTACACAAAATTAAAAGCTCTCTCAATTATTATTAGTAATAAATAATATTAATTTATATCACTACCTTCATCGAACATTTCTACACTGTCACTGTCATCATCTTCACTGACTTTATAATAAACTGGAATAGTTGTAGTTAGTAGTATTAAAATTTTAATTGAACAATGACGCCTTTTATAATCTTATTTTTCTTAAATCAATAAAACAATCATCCAAGCTAAAATACCTTCTATCGATTAATAAAATTAATCATAAGATCAGAATATCTCTAAACGATAGGTATATATTTTTTATTTAGGTACCTATCTGATCTAGTGATTAATGTTCCATACCACTTGCATGCCTTATAATATTGTATACAGAATTGCATGATTACTTTATCAGTAAAAAACCTAAGTAGTTATTTCTCAAGAAGGGGACAATATTGATAATTTTAATGCATGGTTCATCTTTGTATGACTTACTATACTAAAATAGCTATTTTAGAATATTTTATACTCTAGTTAATTCTCTGGTGTGTTTGTCTTATAAACAGTCCATAATAGTCTGTATATTTTTTATTAAACATCTTTGTACATTATGGTTTGAGCAATCAAATATTGAATCATTCTCACTGTGGAAACAAATATCTTTGCCTCAGTGACGAGTATTAAAATCAAACATCGAAGAACGTCCATAGTTTATATTATATTTAAGTATTGTATGCAACATATAGTCTAGAAGGAAGAATCTCTATCGTCTTAAGAAATGTTGATTTGTCTATAGGTGAGCGACTACCTGAAGAAGCAAATGGTCCCTCCTGATGGTGCTGAAATGAGTGACGACGTCAAACAGATGCTCGAGAGCCACGACAAGCTGGTCGAAGAAATCTTTCAACACGAAGATAAGGATAGGAACGGCTTCATTAGCCACGAAGAGTTCTCCGGACCAAAACATGACGAGCTCTAAGGCTCTCTCGTAGGATCCGTCTCAAGGGGTACAATAGTGATGCACAAAAACGAACTGGTGATACCAATACTCATAACTATAAAAACAATTGTCTAAGCCATTCCATTTTTTGATGTTTGCGATTATTATTAAATCTTCAAAGACCTTGGAATAAATTTCGTATCATTTCAGTTTAAAGTTGCATCTCATAGTGGCTTGATTTCTAGTAATCTGTATCTAAGAGCGCTTACTCCTACCCTCAGTAATCGCTCCACCCATCCCTCTTGTACGCTATAAAGTATGTGAGTCATTTTTGTTGAGTCTTTTGTACTTATTTTACCGATGTTGTTGGTTTAACTCTGAATTTGTTAAGTCTATTTAAGTACATTTTAATATAATGAAATTTAGCTAGTAATACCATTTTGAGCATAAATAACTTATACTTTTCTTCTTATCGGTGCTGTGTACAATTGCGCGAACTCCTTGTCAATTATAGTATATACAGTTAACAATAAATATACTTACCTTAACTTCAATAAACGGATTTAACTGTTAACTACCGGTATAATATCTAATTAGGATCAATTTATAATAAAAGTGACCAAAAGACGTAGAACTTTTCGAAGATAGTATTTACTTTAGTAAGTACTCTACTCCATAGTTAGTATAGTAAGTATCGTACACTATTTAACTTTATCTGAATAAATTACGTTTGTGTCAAAACTATAGTGGAAATTAGTCAGATCACGCTCCATTGTCAATATTTTAAAACAAGCATTTCAATGTCTAACAATGTAACAGTGTTGTTTGTCCATTCCACTGTAATAAACGAAATAAAATATTTATATCTATATGTTTTTTTAATTTCATACCTTCTTCGTAAAGATAGAAGTCAATTACGGTACTAATGCCGTTCTAAATAACTTATTAGTCGACGACGTTGTAATTGAAAGGTAAAATGGTAGACACCGTTTAACACATGCACCACCGCCACAAACTTTAAACGTAATGTATCATTCTCTAACAATCCGCTAGGCGGGTCACCGGCACTGCTTAACTGATTAGGTGTACCCGCCAGCCAGCTACGTTGGCATTGCTACTAATTCGTTGGTGGTTTGAGCTGTAACTTCATTTAAAATCGGTGTTCTTCACTTTCTCTAATTTAAAGTGCAATTAAAGACAGGTTAAAGTGTTTATCTACTCTGATACTATAATACAAAGATTCTAAAACTAAAAACAAAATGCTTATGACAAACATTACGTACAGGCCAAAAATAATAACAAAAAAAGTTTAATTACGATACAGGTCTTGTATGGACACCTGTATCATAATATAACTTTTTAATCATAACGATACACCTATACAACCTCCAGCTGGACCAAGGAGGTTGAACCTCTACTTTAAAAAGGTTTCAATGAACGAGTCCGCGACGACGCAACACGCATTCACAATCGATGTTTGCACCTTGGCGCCAACATTTGACATTTAAAAAATCTTTTCAATATTTAAACAAAGTTTGGTTTTGTTTGCAACATTGTTTTACGTAATATAGTATGAGAGTAGATAAAGTAGTGTATGACACTGTACATAACTTGGTCTTATAACACTCGTGTGATACTATAAAAAAACTCGCCTACGGCTCGTTTTTTTAAAACACACTCATGTTATAAGAACCCTTATTATGCAACAGTATCATAAACTACTATTCTGTATGTGGTCATGGACAAATATCAATAAAAAGATAAGCCACTGTTGTAGATAATTATATAGGGGATCACCAACATTTTTAAGTTTTTTGTCAAAATGAAGGTCAGAAAAATTGAGATTTTTTTTTTAAATAAAAGAAGTTTAAAATATCATGTGATAGATTACTAGGCTAATGGCACGTTATTGGCCGCTCCTTGTGTTTTATGCGTCTTGCATAGGAAGTTCATGTATATCCTAGTAAATCGAAATCGTGTAAAAATAATAGTAGAAAACAGGCCCGGATTTGGACGTGTGGAGGCCCTGGGGCAACAGACGGCTCTAATTATATTCGAATAAAAAATCTAAATCTTTTATTGCGAATATGAGTGATACAGTTTTTATAACAATGTTAAGAGTTCTTCTATATTATACAAAAAAAATATTGCCAAAACTTAATAGTCGAAAATAACCCGTCGAAATTGTGGGGGCCCCTCTCTTGTGGAGGCCCCAGGGCAGTCACTTTACCATCTTATTTACATCATAAATTGTAGTAATAATTTAATTAACTTCTTATTGTTTTAAAAAAAATATTTGAATGTTAAATTATGTTACATACATATGTTCAGTTGTTATAACAACGTAACCCTGACCTGACCCGTCAAAATTTGTTATTTTTTATTTCTATTGTGGGGGCCCTTCTCTAGTGGAGGCCCCAGGTCAGTAGCCCTGCCTGCCCTCCCCCAAATCCGGGCCTAAGTAAGCTAGACGTAACGAATGTATTAGCTCAAACTGCTTGCAGCGAGAAGACATTTATAAATGCGACGCGAGAAAGAATGTTAAAAGAAAAATATGCTCTAGGTCGTTGTGCTATGGCATAAAACAAAGCACTTCTCATAAGAAGGTACTATTGGATCTGGGTTATTAGTTCATAAGGGGAATGACCAGATGAATATAAAACTAAGTCATTTGCATGCTGAAGAATATTTGCTGCACCCCTGATGGAAGGTTCAAGATCATATCGCAGCTTTAATAGTATAGGGGCACTATTCGAAAAAGATGATTGTTGGAAAAACACCTTTAAAGATTTTTGAGCCCCTGTATTGTCACAAAATCAGTTATAAGTAAATTAAACTATTGAAAGCAAAATCATAAAACATTAAGAGCATGTTCACTAAGCATGAAATATTTATCGCATATTAAATTTATCCTAGTACTAGTTTATTTTACTACTTTACTTGATGCTGAGCGTTAAAATCTCCCATTATCAATATGGGTTGTGGTAACTGAGTAATGATAGTTTCCAATTCATTATATATAGCGGAAGAGGGGTGGGGGACATAAAGTGACACAAAGCAAATATTATTTATTAAAACAGCAATAATTGAAAAGTCAGGATTATGATTAGGAATAGGGATGAGTTTATAAGGGGTTTTATTTTTTATTATTATTGCTACATCGGTATAGCCATCAGACCTTTCTTCTCGCAAGCATAAACATTGAGGAACATTAAAGATTTTATTATTTTGTTATATTAGGTTTCTTGTAGAGCTATAATAGTAGGCTTATAAATATTTATTAAATATAGTAGCTCAGATTTTTTGTTATTGATGCTTTGACAATTCCACTGGAGAATTGCTTATTGATTGTCCATTATTACTTTTATTGATTTATTTACTCATTTGTTGTAGAGCATCGTTGGACGGTTCATATATATCCTTTGATTGGGATAAAGAATTAATAAGAATGATAATGAGATCTTTAATAGACATATTAGAGAGGGAGCTATTATTTCTATCACACAAGGTACCTACAGAGTGCAGTGGTATATTATAGTGCTTGGTTAATAATGAGTTTCTTTATCATATCCCTTACTGTAACTTTTTGGTGCATTTTGTTGAATAAACACAGTTTTTGTGTTAGAAATTTTATAATTCTGTTTTAAAGGGGAAAGTGATGTAGCTTTGGAGGTTAAAACATCAGAATATGATTAAATTGCTGGTGGATGTTATTTTAGTGCTTCAGCCAGTGCCGGATTTACCATAGAAGCTGAAAAAGCTGAAGCTTGGGCAAAATTGGCCCAGAAAATTGGTACACACAAAAAGTAAGTAATAGTGCAGTAAAAACAAAGCTTTGCTTTTCTTAGCTTAAAAATATAACCAAAAAGTTGTTAAAATAATCTTGAAACTAGATTATTCCCTAAAAAAGGAATTAACGTTATTGTGAACAGTGAATCTAATTTTAGAGGTCAGTAGGGGCGGCAAAAATTTTATAGCTTTGGGGCAGAAATGTGTAACTTCGGCACTGGTTTCAGCATAGGTGATACAGTTATTAGCCATCATCATCATATCAGCCGTACGACGCCCACTGCTGGACATAGGCTTCCCCCAAAGATCTCCACGACGATCGGTCCTATGCTGCCCGCATCCAGCGTTTTCCCGCGACCTTAACCAGATTGTCGGTCCACCTCGTAGCGAGCCTACCCACTGAGCGTCGTCCGGCACGCGGTCGCCATTCGAGAACCTTTCCGCCCCAACGGCCATCAGTTCTCCTTGCTATGTGTCCTGCCCATTGCCATTTCAGCTTCGCAATTCTTTGAGCTATGTCGGCGGTTTTTGTTCTCCTACGGATCTCCTCATTTCTGATTCGATCCCGTAGGGAAACATCAAGCATAGCTCTCTCCATTGCCCGCTGGGCGACCTTGAGCCTTCTTACAAGACCCATAGCGAACGAGCACGTTTCAATGCCATTTTATTAGCCATAGATTCTTTAATTGATCTCTGTCTGTTGAACTCTGGGCATTTTTGTTGGTAGCATGATGGGACCCACCACACAAGCAACATTTGACCTCTTCTTCATTAATATTGCAACTGTCACCAGAATGATTGTCGCCACATTTAAAATATCTCGGGGATGACCTGCACTGAGTTTTGATATGACCATATCGACAACAATTAAAACATTGGACTGTTGGGAAAATGTAAAGTTCAACTGAGAGGGCATTGTAATATAGGAATACCCTTTTAGGTAGAACCTGGCCATCAAAGGTAAGAACCACAGTTTCTACTGGAACATAGCTAGTTTTACCATCTGCTAAAACTTTCCTGTTCATACGTCTCACTTTCAAAATGTTGCCACATTCAAGAGGGACAGTTATGTTGAGCATTATTTCTTCCTCAGTCCAATCTGTTGGTACCCCTCTGACTACTCCCATACGGCTAACAGACGAGGTGGGAATAAAGGCTTTATAGTTATTTATTTTCAATGCCTGGTTTTTAATGAAATCATTAGCATCTTCATATTTAGTGAAAGATCTACTCTGTTTCTATCTATTCTTTTTAGATTGCCATTAACAATATTATTCTTTTTAAGAATCGGCCAAACGAAACAGGGTGTATCGAGACATTATCATTTGGGCTTAACTGAACCTTTTGGATGTGGATAGTGCAAGGAGCTGCATCAGAGACCTGGTAAAGGTTCCTGTTTACTGAAGGTCGTGGATTCACATCATTAGTTTCGATATTGTGTTATGGCATTGTTGTTGGAAGTGATAAATCCTGGTGTGTTTTTTTTAATTTTAACTGAAGACGAATCATTTAAAAGTATAGAGTCACAATGGCAATCAGTTTCATTTACTGACTCTGTATTCGATTTATTACGTTGCCTTTTTTTAAGACAATGCTTGCTATGAAATTCTCTTACGTTTAGAGGTACTAGCATTGTTTTCGGAGGTGTCAGTGTCTAGAAGTGATTCTTCCATATCCATTCCCGGGTCATTGGAAATTGTAACAAAATAAGACACCTGGGGGATTGACCCCAAGGGTCTTCGGGAACACTTATCGAGTAGTAAAGGACCTACTAATGAAAATCTTAAAAACTTACCTATATACAGGAACTAAAATAATAAATACAAAATAAACTAAATAAATTACAAAGTCACTATACTAATCCTATTATTTTACAATTATTTTCAAATAAAATTAAAAGACGTCAAAAAAAGATACCGCTGAATTCGAGGTTACCCGCGCTTTTCATTTTACACTCTATGGACGGAAATGTGGAAGAAAGACCAGGAAAACAAGGGAAAGTGGTATGGAAGTATCCAAGATAACCTACCCGTTAAGCCATGGTATGGCAAATTGAAAACTAGTGAAAGTCGAGATTTCATTACAACAATAAACAGATTGAGATTTGGTCATTATATTGCGCCGTCACACCTAGCAAGACTTAGGATTGTTTCAAACAATCAATGTAATCACTGTCAAGCACAAGAAAGAACGATCCACCACATTATTTTCGATTGCCAAAGTTTCCTCATTCAAAGAATTGTACTGGCTAGTGAACTTAGTGTTACCAATGCGTATAAGTGTATTTCTTCCTCCCGCCCGCCGCCACTCAACATTTTACTAAAAGATCCAACAACCTATAAACCTATTACAATAACATAAAAAATATAATTCAAACAATTCAAATGACGAAATTTAGTGAAGTGAAGTTTAGTGACTCCAAAGTAATGAACATTTCCAAATAAGTTATGACTTAAAGTTCTTTGTTACCAGGTCATAAAATTAAAAAAAAGTGCGTGGCTACTAATCTGTGCCCAGCAGGGTTCCCAACTTAGGGGTTTTCCCCCTAAATTTAGGGGGTAAATAAGTGAGATGGGATTTTTTAGGGTGTTAAATGTTAAGGGTTATTTTTAGGGTTTTTGTGAACCTTCTTATTTTTTTTAACGAGAAAAATAAAGATTTCAAGTATAGGCCCTGGAGCAGTCTTAACTAACTAATCAAATTTGTTTTTTACCTAGCGACCACGGACTTAGTGACATCTAGTGTACTTAAAATCTAAGTACAGTACTTGGAATTTTCAATCAAAATGGTGGATGAAATGATCTTGTACAATATTCAACCCATCTCCTAAAATATTAGGCTTATTCAAAGTCAACATGTATCACTTTATAAAATTTGATTTGTCAGAAAAAAATGAAATAATATTTGACATAATAAATATAATTTATTTTTATAAATAAAAATTAACAAAATTATATCATACAATTTATTTTTAGGGGGATTTCCAAGTAATTAGGGCAATTTTAGGGGTTTTTGAAATTAATTTAGGGTTAAATATTTTTAAGAGTTGGTAACACTGGTGCCCAGTATCATATTGTTCCTTGATCTGTGACATGACATCTGTGTTCATGTGTTGTTGTGCTGACAGGACAGTGAAGTGGACGCCTTCCGTTGTGAAGTTAAAAGTATAGCATGTCCTAAAATAGTTAATATAAGTACTACAATGTTGTCCAACAAACGTTTGGTTGCAGTTTGTACGATCGTATTTTGCTGTAACGTGGCCATGCTTGTGCTATTCGTGAAATACAACGCCCATGAGAAATGTTATGTGTCAATCGACGAGAAACAGATCGCAACAACTGTTATACCAGAGAACTTTCTCAGCTTCGGGATTGATACTTCTGAGGTGGAGAATTTTGACAGAGTGGATTTCTTGAATAAAAGGTTTATGAACTTGGCGGCGGCGCTATCACCGGCCCGGTTGCGGCTCGGTGGTACCATGTCCGACAGGCTGATATTTAGTGAAGTTCCTGTTGCTTCTATTTCGTGTGAGCACTGCCCCGAGTCGAACCAGACACGCAACTGTAATGTATGTTCTGCTCTGAAAAAACTCGAAAAGCACAAATTCTTACCCTTCTTCCTGCTGACTGGTCACAAATTTAGAGATATAAACGCATTTTGTAAACAAACTAATATTAAACTGCTGTTCGCCTTAAATGTACTTCTTCGTGATCACCACATTTGGGATAGCAGAAATTCTCGTGATTTAATAACCTTCTCTAAAGAAAACAATTTTGATATTGATTGGCAACTGGGTAATGAACCAAATTCCTTTCCTCATGTCTACAATATAAGTGTAACGCCTAAAGCGCTAGCTCGTGACTTTAAAAAACTTCGAAAGATTCTTAATGAGACAGGATATAACACTTCCCTTATTGTGGGTCCTGACACGACTCGTCCTCAACAAAACCGTCCAGAGTGCCTTAATTACATGGTAGATTTTCTAGGGAATGGATCTCATTCCATAAATGTGCGCTCCTGGCATCAATATTACTTGAATAGCAGAACTGCAAAATTGGAGGACTTTTGGAACCCAGATACTTTCAACTTGTTGGAAGAACAAATTGTAACTATGAAGAAACATACCTCTATTTACTCTCATATACCAATGTGGTTGAGTGAGACAAGCAGTTCCTATGGTGGGGGTGCTCCTGGATTGTCCAACTCTTATGCAGCTACACCACTGTGGCTAGACAAACTCGGGCTGTCTGCAAAACACAACATAACTACTGTCATACGTCAAAGCTTTTTTGGTGGGAACTACAGCTTAATCGACTCTCATTTTGAACCTTTACCAGACTGGTGGGTCAGTGTACTCTATAAAAGGCTTGTTGGGAGCAAAGTGCTGCAAATACATTGTGAATGCTCCCAGTTCCAAAGAATGTATGCACATTGTACCAATAGAAAGTACATTAATGACACAACTGCAGTGACCATTTATGCTATTAACTTGGAAATGGCTAAGGCTAGATTTTTGTTGAATGGCACTGCCTTGCATGGAAATGATTTATCTATTGATGAGTTTATAGTAAGTGCACCATCAAACAATAGGAGAACCAAAACTGTTTTGTTAAATGGTTGGCCACTATATTATGAGTCTGCAATGCCTGACATGCCACCACGCCATATACAGTATGGTCACCATATTTCAATGCCACCATACTCTATTGGGTTTTGGGTAATAAAAAATACTTCTATCAAAATTTGTAAGTAAGGTTACTAGCATTATTGCGGTTACATTGCCAAGTTTGAATTATTTGCAGATTGCAAGCCAATGCAGAGGCATTTCAATTAATTTAAAATCAAAGTTCTCTTCATTTAAAATTTTAGATTGTACTTAGATGTTTTGTAATGTCTTGAATGTTTTGATACATCAAGCTTTAACATGTGTGTAGCATGCTACTTCTATAGTCTATATTTAAAACAGCATGTTATCAGCCATAATATACTTTTATGCTGAGTTGTTATCATAACTGATAGTGAATGATCTCTTTATTTTTATATCTGTTTACATTCCAGTGGATTCACAGAAAACATCATTGTATAAACTACATTATGTAACATAATATTCAACTGTCAAAAGTTTCTCATTTATACTGAAGTTTATGTTATTTATTACTGTAAGCTGAAAATGATTTGGAAAAATATGTAACTTTTTTTGTTTATGTCCTGTAGAATGTGCAATGAAAATAATCCCTAAATGTTTTAGTCTATATAACTTTTGTGCGTTAGTTAAGCATATATGATTGATAATTTATATAGGCCCATACACACCAATACAAGAAACTATTTCGTCAAACTTGTAATTTGTTTTGCCTATATGTTAAGAAATGAAAATATGTAGTTATTTAAACATCAGAATGTGTCAATCTGCATTTTTGGAATACGCTATTAATTTCTTATTCTCTAACTAATCTAACTAACAGTCAGCGATAAAAGTTATTGATGATGATCAGAATCATGCATAGTTCATAATGACTTTTTTCAATGTATTTTCTACAGCACATCTCCTTAATAAAAAATGTGTTATAATCATGTCTCAATCATGTATTGTTTATGTTTAGTACAGGTTGTATCTTCATCCAGAAAGAAAAAGTCCAAACTGACACCTTTTAAAGGTAATTACCTAATGGTAAACCTAGAGTGTAATCACTCTTAGTATGATTGCAATACTGAGCAATATATTTCGTAAGTTGTCTCATTCAAATATTGTGAAAATGTACTTTGTAACATTGTCAGTTTATGCTTATTTGTCGCGTTATGTTGTCTTATCCAGTAATATGTAATAAGCCTAATGTTGCCTAGTAAATACTTAAAATATAAAATCAGTCATGATTTAAGAAACATCATAATTATGCCATGCTAATGAAATTGATGAGTATTGTTGAATGTTCTTTTTCATTGCACTGCTATTTCTGATGAATAAATCTCAATGAATCATTCTATTTTATTTTAAGTAATAAGGATTATAACTCTCCACTTTCTATCCTATTGTTTTATATTTTATAAAAATGTGATGTCTTGTGTAAGCACATCTATGCTAATTGACTATGATATCCCATCAGGCCCTAAATACACAATTGTATTAATTTAGATGTTGTACATTATCTATTGTACATGATGATTGATAGTCTTGTTAATCAGCCAATAAGAGGCATCTTTTGACACTGACCTTAATATCTGTGATTAGTGTTAATTTGTGCTTGATTTGCAAAATCTATACATTGAGGGTGAAATGTAACAAAGTGTGTGAAATAGGGTGCCAAGATGATAAATGAGTATGTATAACTTTGGGCTATAACATATTATTTTAATGTTTATTAATAATTGGTCAGACTTTTAGGACTCTAAGAGCGAAAAATATAAGTAAAGCAATCATTCTATTATATAGAAGTGCTTTAATGACCATTAAAAAGATGGAAATACTAATAAAAGAAAATAATTTATTAAATAAACTAATGACTAATAGCTCCATCTTGAATATGAAATTGTCGAAATGACGTTGTCTGTACGCCTGATGTAGGTTTAAACTGTAGATAATAAGTAAATCTTCCAGTGTCAATGTAGTAAGAGATGTATGTATTTATACAGATGGCTTAAGATATTACTATAATCTCCTTGTCATATTTGACTGAATTGTAGAGGCTTTAATGTCTACCAATTTAAAAACATTGTCGTTTTTTTTTTCCTGAAATTACTAAGTTTTTGAGTTTTACCTTATTTTAGCTCTGAATAGCTCTTATTTTTCTTAAGTACAAATATCCACGACATGCGCGTATAGATATTGATGTTAATAATATGGTATACACATGTATTTGCATATGAAGATTGTTATAAAAAACGCCGATTTTCATGAATTAGCTGTTATTGCTAATACTACTGCATTCTATGCTGAAATATTTCATATTACTTGCTTAGGTATATACGACTGACAACATAAGTTCTATTTGAATAAATGGCACAATTATTTTGCCATAATCTTTATGCTTAGCAGGCGGGTTAGAGATTTCCGTAAATGATCATAATTCGGAAAGGTCGTTGCTAATATTGTGTTAACATCATTAGTCTTTTGTCACACGAGTGTTGTATCATTATTATTATAATGTGGTTTAGTAGCCTGCTATTAACGAAAAACGTGGTAACATCTATCGATTCCTAATAATTATAAAGTATTATTTTTGGAAACACCTGACGGAATCGCGAATAAAAATGTGTGGAAACCATTTTCACCATTTTATAAATTTACTTTTTTATTATTGTTAAATACGTGCTTACTTCGGTCCGACGGTATTTATATATGAAAGTTAGAGCCCTTGACTTCGTTTATTATCCTTATATTCTCATGACATTTCATAGTGTTATCTCATGTATGACTTATTTACACGTTATTTACTCATATGATTGTAATTAGTTTATAAGCAAAGTTTATTTGTAATAGTGAAGAATTGTTTTATACTGATCCTGTTTTAGATCGTATAGTAAGTAAATTGTAATGTCAATATATTCCCTGTCCCATTCTTTTTTAGTATTTAAGACTTTTTGTGGTAACATGAACATATATTAGTAACATGTTTAGCTTTTCTCTGAGGCTGAGCCATCTCCACCCTTGTTTTGTATTTCAATACTCAAAAGACTATGTATAAAATTAACATCACAGTATCCAGTGGCGTAAAATATTTTTTTATCCTAAAAATCCTCAACTTTTCCAGAGCTAGTTTGATCTGAATAGATTCAAGTATGTGCTCTGTAAACTTGAATATTTGACTAAAATGTTGACGAGTCTGAATAAGGCAGTTAAGAGAGACCCATAGTAGGTCTCTCTTAACTGCCTTATTTATTACGTAAGCCCATAGAGTCTACGAAATCCGTACCCACTTCTGAAATGTAAGAAACTACGATAGAGATAGAAATCTGAATATAGACTCGTTTTGTAATATGCCTACAAATCAAAAGCAAGGAAGTAGCTACCTATATATACAAGATTTTTTGAGAGTTTTTTACTATTTGTGCCTCTGGTTTTCCTATTGTATAACGTTGTGAATATGCGGTGCCTATATGTAAGACTGATTAGGAATAATTAACCTATTTATTGTTTATTTTATAATATGTGCTTTCCTAGTTTTCAGTTGTACGAATATTTCTCACTACCTATATAGGTAGTTTGTTAACTTTCGTTCATTTATATTATTTTAATTGTCACTAGTTAAGTCGTAACATTTTCATATACAATTTAATATTTGGTCCCAAAGGGCAAATCTGCTGCGGATTGGGTTAGGTCAGGTTTAATGTACGAGGAAACGTGTATCTTCCCTTGCCTCCTGGATAAAGTGTATGAGACTATAGTCATTCTATGATCGCTCAAGTTGTCAATGTCGAAGTTACTGAAATAAATATTTTGTATTTGGATAATTAAGCAGATGCCTATGCCTTGGCATTTTATTATGTACATAACGTAGTATAATCGAATAAATCGCAAAGTATCTGATAATTTAAATTTAACATAGCTTTTAACAATCATCTTAACTGGTTTAAAATTTTTGCAAAGACTCAGTCTAACTTAGGTAATTCACAAAGACTTTGCGTACGCCGATTGCCTGATATAAACTTGTGGTTGATGAGCCATGTTTCGACTGATCAGAATAAAAAAAAATGTATATCTACTCTTAGATTAGCTAATTAACGTTCAAGTGTACAATTATTATTCGAAACAGATTTTTACAATACCTATTTCTTTCTTAAATTAATATATACTATTTCATTTTTATATTAACCCAACCTGCAATCACCCCAGCATTTTCACTGTGATCCGATTATACTACCACAGTTTGCCCAAAAAACCTGCTTGACAGTTTCCTCTCTGGTAACCCATCCACATTGCAGCAGCAGCGTTAAGAATATATTTCGTATGAATGTTTGTAATTTTAGTTAGTAACCAGCCGGATATGACGCTTAGTTTTACTTTTAAGAGTAAACACGAAAATGTAACTTCAACGACTTTCATTTAAAAAATCTAGTAACGAAACTTAAGCGTATACAACATTGTTAAAAAAGCCTCATATTTATGTAAATAATGAACATTACTGGTTTTATTTCTTAAGTAATAAGTACATCACATAACATTGTAGTGCCTAGCCATTTTAGTGCCTAAATACGATTTAATTACATTTTGATGACTACATAGTGCTAATTATATGTGAATGTAAAATTCATTATGGTTTGCCTTTTTACTGGTGGATAACTAATATTACTTCCTAAAAATATCTTACCTTAAAAATTTGTCATGTTCATAAGCTTCATATAATAATGTTTACAGTCATCCTCAATACGTAAGGTCAATCGTTTATCATTTTATAAAGAGGACTAATGAATACAATATACAACAACAAAGCGCTATATAAATAATTGGACAAAGGTTATTGTATTTATTTTACTTTGCCAAGTGCTGAATAAACTTTTGTGAACACATTTTTTTTTATTAAGTCGTCACCAAACCCCTTATTGTAATGCAAATCTGTTGTAATTTTGTTAATAATATACGTCTTTGTTGTATAGAAATTTTTATTTGAAGTAAAGAATGTCTTTCAATATAATTTTGATTACAAAAAAAAGGAAGTATAAAACCTTGCCAGTATTATAACACGCCCCCATAATCAAAATCCAATTATTGACTAAAAAGACAAAAAAAAAATCATAACATACAGTGTGCAAAACTAAGCTATTACAGCATCTCTTATGTGCTGTGGCTTGCAGACTTTTAGTTAGCACATCAGCCGGCATTTGGCTAGACTCTAAGTATGAGAGAGAAATGGATTTATCTGAGACCTTTTCTCTCACAAAGTGATATCTAGTATCGATATTTCACAAAGTGATATCTAGTGTCCTGTTATGATGCACTGGGTTTAAGGCTAATTTCTGTGCACTCTATCAGTAGCTACATTTACACATTCTAACTCACCTAATTCACTAGTAACCTCGTTAATGAAGCGTTTTATGTATAAAGCTTCTTTTACAGCATCTGTTAGAGCCATATATACTCGGCTTCTGCAGATGACAGTGATACAGTGGGCTGTTTTCTAGCTGCCCATGACACTAGACCTCCTGACAACTTGAAACAATACCCTGAGTAAGACCGTCTATCTATCTTACAGTTTGCCCAATCTGCGTAAGCCCAACCCTGTAAGACATCACAGTTCTGAGTATAATGCAAACAAAAGTCTATAATACCCTTAAGGTATTGCAAAACTCTTTTTGCTGCTAACCAGTGAGACTTGTCATAACAAGTATTGAACTGACTTTAATAACTAGGTAGTGAAAGCAATATCTGGTCTACTATTTACAGAAAGATACAATAAACTACCTATAAGTTGTTTATATGGATAAGACTGATCATTTTTCGTAGTACTTACATTCAATTTGGTATTTGACATCGGTGTACTACAAGTCTTACAGTTTTCCATACCAAACTTTTTTAAGAGGCTTAATATGTATGGCTTCTGATGTACCGTCATATCATTATCACTATCTCTGATAACATTTAGACCTAAATAACATTTTAAATAGCCTAAATCTTTAAATACAAAATGATTTTCTAAACTTTGATAGACAACTTCAAATGTCTTGTCATTTTGATAGAACAAAATGAGATCATCGACCAATACTGCCATATAGACTAACTCACTATCAAATAGTTTTGTATAAACACATGCCTCGGAAGCAGTACTTGTAAAACCTATTTGGGATAGTGTGTTATTTAATTTAATATTCCACGCTCTCGGAGCTTGCTTTAAACCGTATAACGATTTTTGCAGAAGACAAACTTGATGCTCGCGACCCTTCATGACATGCCCTTCAGGTTGTTCCATGTAAACATGATCCTCTAAATCCCCGTTTAAGAAGGCTGTTTCAACATCCATATGCCGCATTTTAAGATTTCTTTGTGCAGCTAATGCAAACAAAGTACGCAGCGATGTCTGTCGCACTACTGGAGCAAACGTTTCATAATAATCAACAAAAAATCATAGATTGAGCTTTTTCTATAATTGAACGATTTGTACGTTCAGCAATACCATTTTGTTGCGGACTGTACGGTACAGTTGTTTCGTGATCAATACTGAACAAAACAAAGTAATCAGTCAGTTCTTTATTTACGAACTCAGTACCATTGTCAGTCCTAATTCTTTTTATTTTGATACCAATTTGTCTTTCAACAAACGTTTGGAAAGCACAAAACTTATCTTTAACTTCAGACTTTGAAGCTATAAAGAAAGAAAATGTTCTTCTACTATAGTCATCTATAAAGAGTAATCCATAACGATTACCTTGTAAAGATGTTACAGGCATTGGTCCACAAAGATCAGCGTGAACCAATCCCAATTTCGTAGTCATCCTTGTATACGGTAAACTTTTAAAAGGTTTGCGCGCTTGCTTGCCTTCAATACTCGCGATACATGGAGATTTATTTACAAACTTATAATCTATACTTACATTACTAGCTTTTAAATGATTCATACCTATTCTACATAAATGTCCTAAGCGCTTATGCCAAAGCTCATACCTATTTTGAGACTCAGAGTGCACATCATACGCCAAATGGATGGAAGTCTATACAGTACGAGTACAATCCAACGAGTACAAACCATCACAGGACGAAGCATGTAGAATCGAATCACCTGTAAAAGAGAAGGCATCAGATTTATAGAAGTTACACCCATCTTTATTAAAAAGAACAGAATAACCCTGATCAACAGCCGACTTTACAGACAATAGGTTAGACTTAATATTAGGAACATATAATACATTATTTAATTTATTTACAATATTACGACTAGTACATAAAGAAATGTTGCCAACCCCGTCAACATTTATTTTGGAGCCATTCGCGACTGTAACTGTACCAGAGACTTTTGATTTAAGATCATCAAACCAATCTAATCTTGATGTCATATGTTTACTAGCACCTGAATCTACATACCAAATATTCATATTGGAATCATCTTTGACTCCTAAGGCATTATGAGAAGTACCGGAATTGGAAGCTACAATCTTTTTCTTCTTTGGATATTTCTTCTTGCGTAATGGACAATCAGGGCGTTTATGACCAAGCTCCTTACAATCATAACAAATTATTTGTCTTTGCCCCGACTTTTCATTTTTAGCTTTTGCAGCAGTGAAATCGTCAATGCTAGAATTATTTTTATGCATTTCATTTAGTAATTTCGCCTTTACTAAACTAGTGGACACTTCTACATTGCTATTCTCCAGTGCCATTATAAGCGGATCATGCGATGTAAGACCACCTAGTAGTATTGATGCGAGAGAAGCATCATCAATATTTTTGCCGATGTCTGCTAATTCTTGTACAGTACACAAAACGGCATTGATATAGCTTTCAATGTCATTATAATCAGTTAGGTTGATATGGTATAACTTTCTTTCAAGAGATAATCTGCGCCCCATACCTTTATCCTCGAAGGTGTTCTGCAACGATATACAGGCTTCGGATGCATTCTTAGCATGAATAATAGCAGATCCATCTAGGGTCAAGCAAATTTTTGAAAGAGCTTTCCTGTCGTTCCGTACATTTATATTTATGGGTGTCGAGTCACCATCTGGATAGCCCTCAATTGTCTCCCACAAATCTTCATGGATTAGGTAATTCCGCATTTTGAATTTCCAATTGGGGTAACTTTCCTTATCCCGAAGTATAAAGGATGGAAGTGATGACGAAGAGTTTGGTCTATAAGTAATATTGCAACCAGACATAACCGAAGTATCTCCTCTATCGGAATTCGACATATTTTGTAAAAAAAATTATACCAACGACATCCAAAAAATATTCACAACAAGAATAACACTTTTAAACGTATATAAAATTCGTGCTGATAACGATTTGTTGTAATTTTGTTAATAGTATACGTCTTTGTTGTATAGAAATTTTTATTTGAAGAAAAGAATGTCTGTCAATATAATTTTGATTACAAAAAAAGGAAGTATAAAACCTTGCCAGTATTATAACAAAATCATTTCAGAATTCCGGTTTCATTCATCCATTCCGATGGATTTAATGACTTTTTTTAATGTCTATTTACGGCAAAGCTGCTGTGTGCGGCCGGTTTAAGTTGATATGCATATGTCACCGTAAAATTGTAATTACTGTTAGATTATAACCTATCTCGCGAGATTGTAACCTGTCGAAAAATTGTGAACCGTAATATAGTGCTTACAATTTAACGCATGATTTTTCCGTAGAGTATAATCTATGGAAGTGAAACCGCCAAATTGTAAAATGGCATGCGATGGAACGCACATCGCGCGCATATTTTTTGTGTATTAAAGATATATACATCTTCACTGACAAAGGGGGCATTTTCGACGATACTTACGTTTAAATTTCCACGAAATCTGTAACTCATCTTTATGAGATTTGTATCTCCAATAACCGATAAATAACAGTTATTTTCTGTTGTAGCAAATTCTGAGAAAAAAAAAATATGATAAAATTCATGAAAGCTTTATTCATATAACTGAAGTTACTTATCAATAACATAATCGCCTACAGCTTAATCACAGAAATCTATACAACCATATAATGTTTAAAGAACCTATTTTAATATCTAGCCATATTATACAATAACATTACAACTTAATAATCTGTGAGAGATCATTTGATATAATTCAGTAGGAACATATAAATAATGCAACTATTACAACAGGAAATAAATAATAATAATAATACTCTGGACAACTCATACCAAATAATATTCTATAATTTCATTACAATATTGATTAAAAAGTATAAATATGAACATAAAAAAGTTAATTATGCAGAGTTAATTATACATAATTATTTGGAATAAAACATTACACTGTAAGCTTACTTCTAAGCACATCATAATCATGCATTATTTTATCTACAGTAGAATGAAGTTGACAAAATGCAACGCGGCGTAAGGAATCTAATATAAATGATAGACGATATAAGTCGCAATTTAGACTTTGAATATCAGTAATCATATTTTGACTTTAAGTCGCAGCTATTATTTTTATATTGTTGTGTGTACAAACCCATAAATAAATATTATAAATTACAATTACAGTTATTATAACGGTTATAATATTTGACTAAAAAAAATAAGAGAAATGTAAGAAAACACTTTAAACAAAACCAGCGTAGGAGAAAAAAACATGTTATATAATACAAGTTCTATGACGAACACCAGTATGTCTTTTTACATTGTGCATAACCATTTATTCCTATAAACTTCCCTAAGTCAGAATATAAAGAAGAATGCAAGATCAGAAATGGGTTTTATGATTATTTCATGAGCACTCAAACATTCAGCGTTGTCGTTTTAAAGTGCTCTCACTAGGTTTTCAACACGAATATCTCATTAAATTTGATAATGAACCAGCCAACATATTGTCAAATTGTCTTGAACAATTTGTCCATCGGTATTAACAGCCAGTAAAATACTGCACGCGTCTCTACTAAACTTCATGACAGATACAAAATTAAACCAGTTGTTGACGTCATAATTTTTCAAAGCTGGTATGTTTGTAACGTACTCATTAATAAAATAATGATTAGATAACAGTTGCATAAATCAACACATGACTTATTAAAATCTTATCGGAAAATAACATGGACGTAAAGAGATCATTGCACTCGGAAAACTAACTAGCAAAAACTAAACATTATTAATCTCATTTTTATTCATTCTTTACCCGAGCCATTCCGTAAATTGAGATTAAAGTGAAAAATATTTCCAATAGCATCCGATAAAATGAGTTTATCATTCACATCTTTCATGAAATTTTACCACACCGTAATTACGGAAATACGTTATTTACACTTGTTCTTTCAATATGATCTCCCAATCTCCTATTATCAATATATCTTTATTTATATTCTTTTCGTTCAAGGTTTATTACGGTTTTCAAACATACGTTTAATACTAATAAAAATTAATTTAAAATAAATTAATATATAAATTATAAATAAAAATATATAAACTAAACTTATAAGCACAGAACGGTAAAAAAAGAGTAGATGTCGCAAGTGGGCGGTATCCTCGTAACCTTAACTATGCGTAACTCCGCGTACTTAGATCATCTGCTTCCTCAGTCGGGATCGCAATCTACCCGAAACAATGTAGCATTAAAATAGAAAAATGGCATATTGTGCAGTTTCAGGTTGTAAAAATGATAGGCGAAAGACTAATTTATCAAAAGGAAGCAAAATTAATATTTTCTGATTTTACATTAAAATTTTAACTTAAATATTGAGTTATTTTAATTAAAATATTGTTTGCTTTATTTTGTGAAATTAAATATTATTTGTACACAAATAAAGTTGTAAATTAAAAAAGGTGATTAAATGGATATAATTTTGAAAACTATTCTGGTAAGCAAAACTATATTAACCGTAATAATTTTTTAATGAAAACGATAAATATTTTGAAGGTTTAGAAGTATCGTTTCAGTCTTTTTTTTCAATATAACATTTAAACCAGTTGTGTAGAAGATATGTTTCGAAGAATAAATAAACATAGCATGATGTTGTATTCAGTACAGCTTTTCTAAAGATCCATATATAAAAGAAAAGTTGATTGATTCACTTCTTACCGGTACAAGGTCTCTCGATCCCGACGTAGGAGTTATGAAGCCATTGACCGAGCTTTGACGTTCAATAGACGCATTGTAAGTGAACGTATTGAATAAAAATTATAATATTGCCTACGTTATTTTCATTAAAACTAAATCTATAATAAAAAATCACAGTGGTTTGTGTGTTTGTCTGCCCGCTTTTTTTCCCACTGTATCAACAACGTTACCATAGCAATGCGTTAACCGCAAGTAATTCGTCTACTAGACGCTAGATGGCGCTAACGGAAAAAATATTAATTAACAAACAAGTTAAAAAAATTTGTCCACCCGTGCGAAGCCGGGACGGGCCGCTAGTCTATAATCTAAGATCACAGTGGTTTGTGTGTTTGTCTGTCCGCTCTTTTTCCATTGTATCAATTAACGTTACCATAGCAACGTGTTAACCGCAAGTAGTTCGTCTACCGGACGCTAGATGGCGCTAACGGAAAAATATTTAATAATAGAAAAAAATTAAAGAATTTTGTCCAATCGTGCGAAGCCGGGACGGGCCGCTTGTCTTTATCTATAATCTCAATATTAATATTGTTTGCAACCCCTGTAATTTGTTCAATTTAAAACGCCTTCTAGCGTGTAGTTGCAGAGTACAGTATCAGTAAAACAGTGCTGCTAATAGCATAACTATAACGCCATCTTGTACACATAAGTGGTACTAGACCAAAGAAGTAAGCTGTTATTAATTATGGACCATAACTATATACCAAAACGGTTGAATATTAAATAATTCATTTTATGATATATGTTCTAATGTTTTCAGTTTTTTAACCGATCTGAAATTATTGATTTAAAGATGTGCGAGTTAGGTTACGCAGGTTTCCTCGAAAAGACCGCGACTTGCGACTTCTACTCTTTTTTACTGTTCTGTAGTTATTATCAATATTTTTTGGCATAATCATTACTTTGGCATACAAAACATTAAATTAATTATCAGTTAAATTACATTAAACTAACTGGCGTATTTATGATATGTTTCATAACATATTATTTTCATCATAATATGAGTTATGTCTTTTCTATTAGTTTATAAATGTAACTATTAATTTTAGCGCCATTCAAATACATAAAGATAAAAGAAACATAATCACAGCATTTTTGAAACGCTTTTCATGCTGTTTTCTATTACTTAAAGATTTGTCAAGTGAGTATAACACACCAGTTCTATACCAATAGATAGAACTAATAAAAAGAACAACTAAGAAGCTATTTTACCCATTTCTGTCTAGAAACTTGATATATTTCTTACCTAAGAAGCAGTAAATATAACAATTATTAAATAACATGAATGAATAATGGATTCATATTCAACAAAAAATCAAATTGTACACGTAAATGTAAACGAAAATTCAAGTAACGTGAAGCGATAATCAACATTTCGTATTCTTACAACGTCGGAAAGAAAATAATCAAGTAACCACGTAGCGCATAATTTAGATTGTCATTAAATCACTTAGCAATAATGACATTGATATGAATTGCTAACTTAGATATTTTGCAATCCATTACCAGCAAGAAAGCTTTATCAAATAATGCTTTGTAAATTTATTAAAAAACTTTATGCTTATAATAATCCCGTGAGATAAGTGCGGGTTGCGAACAGCCCTTTTGACTTAGGATCCTGAGAAACGATATTGTATGGGTACGGAGAAATGTAGCAATCGCTGGTAACGTTCTGCAGGAATGCAGAAAGGTGGGTGCAAAACTGATGAGCTTGAGAGAAGGTCATCGTCGATGGAATGTGTCTATGTATATTGTTTCTGGCAAAGCTGGGCTAGCTTGAGTAATCTGGCGTAGCAAATCCCGGATGCAATTTAGATGCAGGATTTGTCGCTGATATCGGTTGCATTGCGTAAAATAAAGGCGAATCCTTGTGACAAATCTGGACATGAAAAACAATATGGTCGGATCTGAATATCCTACCAAAATGACTTTTTAATATCACAGTACATCTCGCGGCACGTAACTCTAGCGCTGAACGAAACGTGGAGAGGATAGCTACTCACGGCTACTGACGCGCACGCAATACAAATTAGTAGTTTAATTAGGTACTTAATTAATAATAGCAAAATAATGTTAATTGCATTATTTTAATGTAATGTCAAATAGTAAGTCTAGCAGTGAACAAAATGTGGAGGTTAGCTGCTATTTGGGTACTGTACTGTCACGCACGCAAATATTACTTTAATAGAGATTAGGTTAAATTAGTTAATGTTCTAGTGTGCCAGAGTTCTTTTGACAAATTAAAATTTAATTATGTTCTCAACAATAGGTAGGTTCTCAAAACGGTATGTCTTCTCGGCATTTTCACTCTTTAAAAACTGTTAAAACTTAATAAAACAGTAAATTAACTAACAAACACAACAAAGAAATCAACAAAACAAACTTAAAATAAATCAACATCAATAATTAACAATGACAACAAAACAATTTGGAACGCGACTGTACATTGGAAGTGCGCTGGGCGTCGTATCTGTATGGGGGACAAAGTACGACTGGAGAGCCAATCGCCGCAACGCACCCCCGCCCTACAAGACATATTATTTTTTACTTTTGCGCAATAACGGTCAACGCTAGAGATTCGTGCCCCGACTTGTACTAAAGTTTTTTTTTCTCTAAAGTCGGACGTCAACAAAGAGATAAAAAAAAATAATAACACATTGTATATAATCATAATAGAAGTTAATGTAGTTGATGGAAAATAACAGGCTCAAATTTGTTTACCATAGATAACTTTAAAAAAATAATAAAAATAGATAAACAAATATTACTAAGAATGTTTAGGAATTTTATTGCTCTCCTGAAAAACTTAAGTAATTCAGATCCAACCTTATGCTTTTAATGCCCAGAAATATCCACTGATCGAGTCGCTTAATCATCCAAATGTACTAGTGTTGCATTCTCCACGTATATAGTGTCCACCGTCCTAGGCTCAACGGGGCCGCAGAAAGGAGGCGGATGGGACCAATATCCAGTCTCGGTGCAAACTATTGAGGCTTCTCCAGCGAGGTGAAAACCGTCGTCACATGCAAAACTTACCAGATCACCAACGGTATATTGTCCGTGTTTAGGGATGGTAAGGAGGCGTCCGTATTCTGGAATTAACGGCTCAGGGCAGTAGATTGCTACGGAACAAAAATGGTCTCATTAATTATATAACTTTATTATATTATATAACACATTATACAAAAGCCATTTTCATTACAACTTAAAGAAATTGCATCTTAGAATGATGTTGTTATATGATATATCAAAATCAGTGATTTATTATATTTAAGACGTATTATAAGATAATGATAAAGACTGATACATTTATTCTAAATCTGTTTCAGCTGTTTATTAATATTGATCAAACATTGTAGGGAGAATGCTAGCAACTATCAATGCAGTCGGGACTAACCACTGAACGTGATTTCTTTAACACGGAGGAGCGTGACATAACGAATATTTGCTCACCACTCTAATCACCAGCCCTTACGAAAGATGTTTAAGCTGCATAATCAGGAGCGAAAACGACAACCACTGCGCGACAACTTTATGTGGCAAACCTCAATTTGGATTCACTTTAGCTGAGGACTTTTTGGAAGCGTCACTTTGGTTGTTTTGTTAAAATTTGTTATGTGATGGATATTAGTGCGTCAATGGTAAATTATTAACAGCTAAATGTTTGTGAACATGTAAGAGTGTTAGCGTTGAAACAAAGCAGCGGAAGTTGTCTTTCTATGCACTCTCAAAAAGTCCATGGGGAGGTTTCAGTAAAACCCCACACCTTTACCTAGGGTAACCTAAGGTAATCGATATTTCATAGTTCATTTATTCTTCATTTATCATCTATTATTCAAAGATCGGCTATCATCATCATTCATTATCATCTAATTAAGAAAAGAAAATATTCTAGAACGGGCAGTATGGCTTAGACCGTCGCCTGTCATTTGTAAAAAAAACTCACGTGCACAGTGCGGTGTTTCCCCCGACCAATGTCCGTCGAGCTCACACTCAAGCCCAGGAGACCCGACTAAGCGGTAACCCCAAGCACACTGGAAAACGGCGCGTCCCCCTGACGACGAGTTGTACTCAACGACACTCAAATGGGGTCCAAGAGATCGCAGATTGGGACATAAAGTTTCCACACACGAAGGAGGCTGCGACGACCAACGTCCTGGTAGATAATTTATACATCGCTAATGAATACTCTACTAGCATTAGCATTTAAGCAAACCTTATAGTATTTTATTTTTTTAGGAGCGCTTTATATTTTCTCGGTAAAAAAGAAATAATACATAAAATTATTAAAACTTGTAGATGGATGTTGATGCTTTAAAAATACGACTATATAAAACATTATATTATTTACAAACGCGTAACTAATGACAAGTTCGTAAAAGCAAATTGTATTGATATAACTATTTATGTAAACCATGATATAGAGATGTCCCTAAGCAAAAAATCGGTAAAGTGCTATTATGGTCTTTTTACAGTTCTGACGAATTCCAAATTTGCAGATTGGAATACATATTTGTAACAATTTTCAGATTTTTCATAATGATATTTATGAAGGTAACATATGCGTTTATTGTAAGGATATAAATTGACAAAATTATGTCAGCAAAATTACTGTAACGCATTCTTACAAAAAAAATATTTCATGTTGTTTTGCTAAGTCACATTCACCGGATTATTACCCCAAAAAACTTAATTATGGTATTTGTAAATCCTAATACAAGCCAATACAAACAGTAAATATATTCTCTTGTAAAATTTGTATTTTTCTTATCGTATGTTATAAAATATACTGACCATCACCCATGCAAGTAAGGATAGCAGGGCCGTTTAGGTGAAATCCTGGTTGGCAGCTGAAGTGAGCTGCATGGCCAAGTCGCAAACCCTGAGCGAACTGACGAACGCGCGGCGATACTAACAGCGGAGGGCACACTACATCTAACGAGAAAACAACATGCTAAATAAATATATGTTATTCGTGCCAAACTTTATCTAGAGTACCTACAATAAAATAAATGATTCGGACAATATAAATAAATTCATAATGCATTTATAGTGCGGCCAACGAAGGAATGTAATACTAACAGGTCGTGAACAAACAGGCGACATAAAATGGAAGTAGCGTTAAATTTAAAAATAACGAGTAACAGTAATGTTATTTGTCGTTATACCTTTGCGTTTTTCTTTTGAATAATTTGATAACTCCAAACCATACGTGCGAAGGCAAGTAGCGTAACACGTATTAGTAAATACTTATTTGAAAAATAAGGTAAAGTCATAGTTTTATCTATTTATAGTAAAAAATGGCAAAATACAAACAGGAAGGTGTTATGAAATATATAAATTGGCTCTGGAATATGGTCATTACATTATCAGGAACCCTCTTTATCATCATATCCTGCGGGAAAGTCACAAAAGAAGTCTGGGCGAAGGTCGTCGAAAAACGAAAAAAATGGTTGTCTTTAAAGTTAGTTTACGGACGATAATTTTACGTGACAGCGTTATAAGAAAACATTAAAGAAAAATTTCATACTTTTATGAATTGAATTGAATTAATCTTACTGAATTACCATTATTTGTATAATAGAAAGAAGGAATTGCTTGAAAAAAAAAATAATATTTAACATTAAGTTGCTGTAATAAACAATGGAAACCACATTAACTTTTCACTTCATGAAGTGGCAGAGATATAGATGCGCCACAAGTCGAACGCTTAGGCCGATCGTGCGTCTCTGTCGCTTGCACGCGGAACGTTACACTTTTTCGTGTGTGCTGCCGGCGTTCATCGATTTATAAGACGTTATCACGTCAAAAATACTATTTTGGAAAAATCTTTGACCGACATATTAGAATTGATACTATCATTGGTAAAAATATCATTATCGTACATTTAAGTGAAGATGATGACGAATACAGCACCTGCTTTAGCGAATTGGAATCGAATTAAATTTGTTTATATGCCAGCCTGTATGTTTTCTTTCAACGTTTCCAAGACATTAAATTTATAAAATCTATCTAACCTTTTATTATATTAACAGAACCTAAAAAATCTTCTTTTACTTGTGTTATATGAAAATATAAAAATAAATTGAAAGAATTGAAAAGTTTAAAAGATTTTTTAAACTTCCGTCTTAAAGGCAACCGTGCGAAAGGGCACTCTCGAATTGCCTTGACCCAGAAATAACTATTAAAGGATTTAGCGTATATAACAAACTCACTAACAACTTTAACGAGCACGGTGTTGGTGTGTCCTCCGGGAGTGGTGCATGTGTATTGATCAGTATGGCGCGCCGACATTTTGCTCAGAGTCAACCGATAGTGCGTGTCTTTTTCACCTTCATCCATTGACCAGGCTAGAATGAAAATTTGAGAAGATTAAATTACCATCAAGAACCATTACCATTACAAGGTCTTTATAAGAAAGAACAGTACCACAAAAATTAACGGTTCTTAACTGATTACCTTAATTATCAAGCTTTACTTTTTAGTTTATTCTAATACCATTGTTGCCACAAGGCAAAACAATTAAATATGGAAAAAACTACTTATCATTAGTTATTTTCAGAAAAGGGCTCCTGTGAAGGAGTCGAATCATCAGGAAACAATCTCTAGATTCACCGAGTGTAGTAAGGTATTCTTGCTAGGAAACTGTTTTTCTGTATTATGCGCTTTGCACATCAGACGCAGGCGTCGTACAGATATATAGGATGCCTGGCACGTTATACCTGCAGTGTGTTGTCCTAGAGCCGAAGTCCACGACCAGTCTGGATCTCCTAAAGCTCGCGGCGAAATACAGGAGAGCCGTACTGAGCTTTCAGGGTACACGAATAACTCTCCTGAAGGCTGCACTACGGCGGACCCGCTCACTATCGTGTGTTTTATAGTGGGGGGCGCGTCACCTATACATAGAAATGATATTGATAACTTCAACCATTATGAAATGACAGAATGAGGTCTCTTAAAACCATTTTATGTAAAAAAATCATCCCATTAATTAATATTCCTATTTTATTGCAGAATTAACTCTCAGTATAAAGTGTGAATTCCTTTTAAAGTGATTCTGCAATGTCTGCAACGCATGGGTAATGTTCTTAGCGAATCGATGCTGTTGTTTAGACACTAACAAATTCAGATACCTTTATAGTAAAACGTGAACTAAAGCAGTGTGATTCACAATTCTTTTGCCGAATACCAAAACACATAGTTTTGACTTACGCCGCTATAGGTCGATCACTCAACTAAAAGATCGTCCGCATGGTAACAGGTAGGTGGGAGCGGTCATCAATACAAACGCAGTTACGGGTATCTAAACAAATCTTGATTGATTTAAAATAAGATATGTAAACAAGTAAACTGATTTTAGCATATAAAGGGGAATGCCCCCGCTCCATAGTGTCTTGGGCCCAGGATGGACAGCAAAAATTAGAATTATAATTGTTTTAAAATTGTAAGTGTATCAGATATCTAAATTAAATATAAAAAAGGACGCCATTGTTTGAGAAAGAGTAAAAACTTAAACATTTTTATGTAGGAAATATATCTTACTGTGAGGCAAATTAAGTATTTCTCTAGGTGCTATGCTCGAGGTAGTGTGCAAAACATATTCTCATTAAATTTTATATAATTGTACTAATTGGAGTAATGCCTAGATCTGTAGCTGTAAAAATTATATTAAGATTGTTGATTTGGATAAGAGGAAACAATTTCCACTAATTTAGTGGTTTAGAATAATACAGCTTTGCAATTATTAAGAGGTGAAACACAGCTTTGGTACTATCAAAGAAATAAACGTTCCATTACCTGTAAAGTTAGTGACAACAGTGGTAGGTACACATTCGGGGAGTTTAGGAATCCACTCTCCATTTTCGCAACGCATAATGCTGTCACCTTTCAGCTTGTACAGCCCAAAATGACTACAGCGAGCTACTATCACCGAACCATGGGGAAAATGTGTTTCGCTCTGCAAATACATTTAAACACTAATTACACGTGATTTTTTAACCTGTCGTTATTAGTTTTGCACTACATATAATTACAAGAGCAATCAATCACGCTATGAACATTAAAAACTATTTAAAAATCGTGCTTACGTCTATTGATGAGTTCTTGAAGGATATAGCCAACAGTGGATGATCATTTCGATACAGGCACTCTCGTAATATGGGTTGAAAACGGCCATCTGACGTAAATAAGTATTTTAAATATAGTGTTATTTAATAGGCAGTTCAAAGCCCTAAAGCTGGGCACAGGCCTAACTTACGAACTTATGGTAATAAAATGAAGTTAGTATTACGAATAATCCTTATAAAAAGCTATCCACAGCTGCTATTTCAGATTTTTTAGGTGAGGTATTAAGTCACGAAATGCATTTTTTTTTGTTTCGGTTGCCTTATTTGGGCCACCGTTGCTTTGAATACTCAGTTGCTTTTTTCTACTTAAGGCATGTAACGCTAGTCTCATACTGGCCCAGGCATAATGACACGCTTTTTGACATACGAACAAAAATATTTTAAGAGTTCCTATGATTGGACCCGTCTAATCAAAAAGCCATGCGTCAGTTCATTGATGGCAACTTTGTAGTATCTCACAAAAATATCAATAACTAAAAAAAA
This sequence comes from Calamotropha paludella, assembly GCA_927399485.1. NCBI lineage: Eukaryota > Metazoa > Arthropoda > Insecta > Lepidoptera > Crambidae > Calamotropha > Calamotropha paludella. The sequence goes on along the minus strand of OV656803.1, from coordinate 20,274,804 downwards.
TAAATATTTCTCAACAATGTAACTAAACATTAAGGTATGCCAATAACTGTCCATTGTTACCGAAAACAACGATGTTAAAATGTATTAAGAAATTAAACAGTGCCGAATTTACCATAGAAGCTGAAAAAGCTGAAGCTTAGGGCGGCAAAATTTGTCCAGAAAATTGGTTCAGAAAAAAAAATAAGTAATAGTGCAGTAAAAACAAGGCTTTGTCTTAGCTTAAAAAATACCCAAAAAGTTGTTAAAATAATCTTGAAACTAGATTATTCCCTAAAGAAGGAATTAACGTTATTGTGAACAGTGAATCTAATTATAGAGGTCAGTAGGGGCGGCAAAAATTTTATAGCTTTGGGGCGGCAAATGTGTAAAGTCAGCACTGGAATTAAACATATCGTCGGCTGGCATGACACAACGCTGGGCATATCTCTCCAACAAAGTTAACATCAACAATAGCAGCAGAGGGGTCGCGCGGGAGGTCATCCATCTCGCGTTTCGATGTAACGGATAGTTTTTAGTATTATTATTTTCGAAGATACTAAAGTGGTTTAATGATAGTGCAGGTCCAATGATAGCAACCTTACCCTATGTGATGGTCTGCGGTCACCAATAAACACATCGCTTTATAGATACCAGCATATTTGCAATGAAGAAAAACTTTATTTGGTCTACTCTTTATCTATTATTTGAGAACATAGAAGCTCTTGACAAAAACTCATCTGTCGCAACCCTTTTAGTGATGTAGATTGAGCTTTTACAATACTAAGCTCCCAATATCGAAGCAGCTTTGATTGCACATTATGGTCATACTCATAATTTACTACAACTTATTCCTATACCAATTATTATTGGTATACAACAATATAATAATTGTATACAATAAATTAATGAATTTATGCAGATGATATTACTCAATTGGTTCGTTTTTGATGGCGGTATATTTCATGATACTACAGAAATTACACTTAAAAGGTCGTAAGCTGGTGTAACAAATTAGCGAGCCTATAGTGGTTGTTAAAATAAAATGTCTAATCCTGAGTGCAAATAAATCTCATCATCATCACATAATCGCCCTTATAAGAAGGCACACAAATAGGTATTACTATGATATGGATAAAATTTAAATCTGTACTACATGTATATGCTCATTGCTGGGAAAGATATGGCAGAAGCTTACCTGGGGTCGCTGAACAGAGGGGTCCAACCCAATTCCCATCTATACATTTTATCTTGCAAATTAAGCGTTCATTAAGTGGGCCTATAAGTCCTGGGAATTTCACCTGTAACAGAGAAAAGTGAAATCAAATTTAGTTAGCATCTTGTAAGTGTTAACATATTATTAAGGTTAGATAAAACTTAAGCATATTTTCTCAAAGTCCTGGTAGTCCTAAATATTCTTAGAGGTGTATAACAAAATATAATTTTTTTTTCCATAATAAAGTTGTTGAAATTACTTATAGTTGTAGATTCTGAGCCATAACCCTTTGTCTTTTACTTTTTATCATTTCATTTGTTAACATTGCACATTCTTTAGTGTTGAAAAGAAACTGGTTTATTATTATAAGCACTTATAATTTCACAAGTTATGTAAAAGGTTTTAAGTAAAATTTTAGAAATTCATTATTTAGTTTCTTAACCGTTTAGGCTGATTGGGAATTTCAAACACTTTTCTGAGGTAAGGTATTAATTACATCATACTTGTGACACACATTAGTGGCCGTTAAACACACAGTGTTTTAATGTTTTAAAATTACATTTAAAATAAAAATATAAAAGTTTTTTATTAGATAAACTAAACACTGGGGTTTAATTTCAGCATGTTTTAGTATTGAAATGTTTTTAGATGCCATTTCAAACTATAAGTTGTAAGTCACAAAGCATTGGAAAATGTAATCTTTAATGTTTATTCAAGTTTGTCAACTTGTTTAATAGCTAACTAGGCATCATCCATTTTTTAAATAGTGTTTATATTGGGTTTATGCAGCTGTATCCTGAGAAATCTATTGTGAATTAACAGGTATCAGCCAATCTGAGTTTGTATATAACTGAAAATTTGAAGGAATAAATAAAGTAAAATCTTTACCATAGATCTTATAAACAGCTTACCTCAGATATTTTAGAAAAATCAGATCTGAATCTTGTGACATCCAGATTGTCATCTATACTCTTTACATCTGGCAATGAACATTTGAAATCATCTGCAAACAAGTGATTTATTGATAGATTTCTGTTCTAAATATTAAAACCCCTCATTTACCACTAAACCCGAAGCCGAAGGAAAAAAAAATAAGTGTAAAACATTTAAATTATAATGAATTGTTATACCTAACATCATCAATAAAATCAACGATTACACATTTTATGTTTTTCGCACAATTATTTTAAGTACCAAACACTATTACCACTCATTAGCATCTAAATCCGAAGCCAGTGAAAAAAATTATAAGAGTAAAAAGATTTGTTGTCCTTTTTATATGAAAGAATGTAGAAGAATGTAGAGAAAGAACACATTATTTTTTGTAAAAAAATTCTAAGTTTTGACGCCTTGTACAAGCACTGCTTGGCTTTGTAATCCAGCTCCGCCCTCGTCAATCACTAGTGCTTTGTAAAAAACGTTTAAGCAAACTTCAATTCAATTTAACCCGCATCATAGTAACGTGACAAGGTAAAAAATATAAAGCGAACTAAGTATTTGTTAAATATTATTTTTTTGTTAAATTTGTTTTGTTCAATTTATTTTGCTAGTTGTTTTTAATCAATAAATGATCTCTCTCCCTTTCCTAATAAGAGTAAAGTGTGTTTATAATATAGACCTTAGTATTTTATAATTTACCTAGTGAAAATGTAATGTTTTCTTTAGTGTGGCACCAAACAAATGATACAAAACATAGACCTAGCAAAATGTACATTCTGAAGAACTTTTACAGGAGTGGCCGCAATTAATGAATTACTAAGTAATTAATGAATTAGTTACTTAAAATATAGAAACCGATTTACAAATAAAATAGTACGTAATAATGAAGAATTATGAGAATTTTTAGAAATAAACACTTAAACACTTAATATTTTTGTTTTGTAAACTTTTCTCATAGAGAATGGCAAAGAGTATAAAATCAAACTCATACAGCCTATTCCCCAGTAATTTCTTCTCTATTTATACTTGGACAATCTATGATTGTTAAGTTTAACAAGGGCATCAAGTCGTTCGTTAAGGTATTTACGGGTATTCCTGTTAGCTTCATTATCAGGACCAATTGGAGATCTGGTACAGCGGCCTCCATTCCGTTAAGCGGGGTTTACACGGGTGACTAAAGCCGCACGATTTCCGCTACACGGCAAAAATCGTCCGTCTAAATGGCAATTCGACTAGGTCGCAAATGACCGTGTAAAGCGATCATAACTTACTATTTCAATTCCGGCACGAACACCTATTCTTTACAACATTTTCGAAGGAAATGACCGAGCCGCATGCAATTTTAGTCACATGTGTAAATGGGCTAGCGATGCGGCTTGGTGAGGCGATTTGTGAAGCGACTAGCCGCACGACGAAAATCGACCCGTGTAAATCCCGCATTAGCGACTATTGGAACCGGATCGTATTTTCTCGAGGCATGAACTCGAAATTTACTGTGGATGTCTTGTGTTTGCTTTCTATGCAAGCACTAGTATATTTGTCCTGTTACAATTATAACGAAAAACAAGATATAGATAGGTACCTACTTACCTTGGTCGATTAGCTAAGAAACCAAAAGACTATAACAAATTCTATGACTATTCCAGACGGTATTTAGCTCACTGAAGTTGTCGTAAACAAAAAGTTATTTAACAATAATTTGCAAAACATAACTATTTGAAGCTAATGTGTACGGCACTCAGATATAAAAGTATTTAACCAACTATAAGGGAGCGTTCAAGTATTACGTAACGCAATTTTTGAAGATTTTTGACCCTCCCTCCCCCCCTTGTAACGCGCCGTAACGTTTTACTGTACCCCCCCTCCCCCTACCTAAATGTTACGTCACACTCAAGTGATTTTATGCCCAAAAGTACAAGAAAGTCACTAAAATATCCTTGTTATAGTTTTAATCGACTTTGCGGTAGTAATACTAAATAAAACAAAATTTTTTTAACCCGCAATACATGCGTATTTTGTTTATTTTTATTTAATTATTGCTTTATACACTATTGTTTATTTATTTTAACCTTTGGCAATGCAATAAACAAATTTTGGCAATAAACAGAAACCTGACTGAAATTAAATATTTTAGTCAAAATAAAATCGTTTTCTTAACAAAATAAAAAAAAAACAACTATTAACCAAGTAATTAGGTCTATAAAAAAACAATAGGTTCCTTGCAGGTAATTTTAAAATATCTAATATTTTTTTAAATATTCTTCAAATATGTAATAAACTAACGGCATTCGTTAAAATCGATAATTTCTATTATTTTTTAAGAAATATTTTTTTTTCGGTAATAAATTATGCATAAACGAAAGTAAATTTCAAAACAAACTGAGCGCTTTCCCATTAGTTGTGACGTCACATGACATGAAGCCATACGTTTGCCGGCAACATATATCATTACAATGTATGTAGATTCACCTATAGTAACTTGGCGAGTCATATCATGTGACGTCATTCAAAGCGCGAGAAAATGGTGGCTGTTTAAATTACGATTAATGCACTGACCCAAGAAAATATATTTTTTTAACAAAAATCAATTCTACAAAAAATTGTTTTAAAGTATTTTTTATTAAAAATGACTTGATTTATCGATTAATACAATAAAAAAATCATGCAAGAAACCTATTCGATTGAAATTACTGCTGCTCTGTCCATGGGTTTGCTAGCCACTCAGATTCTTTCATCACTGGCTTCAGTAAGAACATTTATTTTCTGTTGCAGTAGGTCAAATTTCTTCATAAGAGTTTCGTAAGAACAGAACTTGGAACATTTTTAGTGATGTCCGAAACAATCAAAATCGTGTTTAATTCCGTAGATGGGGTCTTCGCAGTTTCCTCATCAGTATTCTCACCAGTATTCTCACTTCGTTCATCGTTGGTATCGCTCATCTTTCGTTTGACGGCAGTGCTTTCTCGTCCAGCGACTCCGACAATCGATTCCATAAGAGATGAATAATTGAATGAAGCTACAACATCCGAATCCTATAAAACAAGTGAAAATAAATTAAGAATAGGTATTATTGAGACATGCGATGAAAAAGAAAATAATATACACATATACAAGCAGATGCACCTGGTTTTGTTGAAGAGCACGTGAAGTCGAGGGGACATTGGGTTGGGCCTTAGTATTGCAGGCGTACTTGATGTTTTCATAGGTAGCTAAAAATATATAATACTTATGACCAGTTCTTTTATAAAAAATCTAGGTTTGCATTACATATTACTAGGCGATGCAGTCGCTAAGCATAAAGCTACGCTGGCACCATAAAAAAATTGTTTCGATGGGAATTTTCGTGAATTTCAAAATTCGGGTCGTCACAATCTGATCCTAAGCCTGTTGATTCAATTCCACACAAAAAATATTAAAATCGGTTAAGAACTCGGGAAGTTATGGCGTAACAGACATTGCGCCATTGAAGCTATGTCATTATTACATTTTAGCAGTAAACTTACCTGTGTAAAATAACTAAGCATTGTTGCTTTCTTCTTCGTGGCCTTCACCTTCAACTCTCGTATAACATCATTTATATGTTATATTTACTTTTCTTTAGTTTTTCTTTAACCGTTTTCCAAATATCTGTGGCTTTTTTGACATAGTTGCGCTGGTAAGTCAACATGAGAGCCTTTTGAGGACATTACAGTATGAACACTATGAACTCACTTTAATAATACTGACTACAGCAATGTGCTTCTGGATAAACACTAACGAATACTGACAACGAAAACAACATTAAATGACGTACAATACAATCGAGGGATTCCCCGTAAAATATAAACGAAAAGGGTTGCCAACTTGCGAGAACAAAATAAAAATGACGACAAGACCAATACAATCAGGAGATTCTCCGTAAAACGTGAAAAAAAACGTAACGTTTTGTAAGAAAGACCCCCCTCCCGCCCCTGTAACGCATCGTAACGTTTTGCAAGACCCCCCCCTCCCCCCAAATTGCGTTACGTAATACTTGAACGCCCCCTAATAATAAGCTAAGAATAACTAAACAATGTGGTGTTGTTGGACACCCGATAGAAACGAAGTCCTTTATGCTATTCGATAATTAATTTATTTATAAATGTTAGTCAAGGTATCTATTTTGAAAAAAAAAAATGCACATAATTTTTTTATGTGTAGATATTATACAGGGTCATTATATAAACACCATCCAAATTTTTTCTAGGCATAAGATATCATTCAAACACTTCATTTATGAAAAAAAATTGGGAGGTAAAATTTCCGCAAAAAAATTTGTCCTAGCGAATTATTACAACAGCTGGTTACTGGCAAAATAGGTACTTACAGTTGAACGACCGACCGCCCGAAGCGCCCCACCGAGCTGCGCGCGCAAGTTGTAACGACATCGGCGCAATGAAATCAGTCACCCGCGGACTTTCCGCGATGTATAATGTTGCGTTCACGCATTTACGTCGCATAATTATCTACTTAACGAAATGTGTTCACACTTGCAATTGAAATCGAGGGCGAAATAGAACGACGGGTTTATGTAAAGAAGGCCCAAAGCCTCGAGAACTTAAATATAAATATAATCCGTGCATTTAACGAAGTGACAAAGTGAAAAAATAAGTAATACAATTAAAGACAATGTTCATAAACGTGCAAGACTGTTTAGAGAGAAATTACCTACACTTTAAGGTAAAGTGATTATTTTCAAACTTCGTGTAAGTGTATTTTGTTTGGATTTTTAATTAATTATTTTGTTGGAGTAATGCAAAATGTGTGCAGGGCGGCTAAGACTTGTGAAATTTTTCACAAAAATATAGAACTATTAATTATACATTTCTTTATCCTATCGTGTAAAATAGATAAAAATAACTTAGGTTGGTAGGTACTAAGGTTTTGGCACTGCTTTTTTTTTGCGATTTTCGAATTGCCTTTGAGATCCCTGTGTTTTTTTAGATTCTGTGGTTAAGGAACACCCTTTGCTTTACTCCTACCAATTATTGTACATAAGTTGATTAAATTTTAAAAAATGCGACATACTTGCATAAGATGTGGCTTACTTTTATGTTCATTTTTTATTTATTAAAAGTGTTATCGATTAATATTGTTGTAATCAAAGAACAAATCAACTTATCTCTTTTTCAATTTGACGTTCCTATTTTTTTTCGTTTAAATTTGCAACTTATGAAAATCATTGTAATGTATCAATGAAATACGGGAGGGCGGGGCGGGGGTCGTGTTATCATCTGCTACAACACCGTGCGTAGCGTGACTGTGACAGCAATCGGTAGTTTTCCTCGGATAACTTTGTGTAGGCTTAACTTAATATTTTAGTACTGAGTGATATTAAAAGAAAAAAAACTTGTTTCGTTACTTTCTTCAAAGAATATAATATATAAATTTGGATGGTGTTTATATAATGACCCTGTATAATAAGGCTCAATAGATTTACAATTATTTATGAACTTATGAATTGAACATATAAAAACTGGTTGTTGACAATATAATAATAAAAACAAATACTCCTAGTATTTGTACCAGAGTCATAAATATTTATAAATATTTCTTTGAATATTACATTGATGTGAATGTAAGAAATATTAATATATTTTTATTATTACGTTTAGCGTGATGTCGCAGTGGTTGGTGCATTCGGCCTTAGAATGCGGAGGTTAAGCAACTTTCGCAAAGGTGGTTATCGGTTAGGTGACCAAGAACAGTAGTAGTAGTTCCTCTGCTCTGTCATCAAGTCTCTAATACAAACCCTCTACAATATTTTCTCCTGGGACGTCCTAGTCTTTATTCAAGAGCATCGACAGCAGTCGTTTAATTCTCTACGGAATTTTTGATAGATTTCAGGTCTATTTTTTATATTTTTTTCAATTATTCTATTTTATGGTTTTATTAAATAAAAAATAAAAAGGTCAAAGTGTATTTTTATGAAAAAAGTCTAATTGTTTTCACCATCGACATGCTTGTTATCACAAATGGTATGGTATGGTAACAAACAATAAATACTGAGCTGTACGATTACTTTCTCTTTGCTTCTCTCTAAAGATAGTAACCGATTGTTAATACTATCTGCCTCTAGGAGAGAGAAAGTAATTTTAGTAACGTACAGTTTTTGCCTGCTAGCCCCTGTTTCGAAAAAGTTCCACAAGAAACAATTTTGGCAATCATCAACATGATCCCAACTTAATCACCTTATTAAGTTTCTTAAACGTCAATAGGTGACACTATTCATAAGTGTTACAATATTAATTTTATAATGCTATTCACCAATCGCTATTTCAGTCTTCGTTATGGGTTTTCAGTCTGACCGTACCTGACTTACATTTACGTGTGAAAATTTGTGTAGTGGTACATAATCGTGGGTAATAATGGTGGATTATTAATCACTATGTGTTCGTAAACATGCAAGAGCGTTGGCAAGTGAAACAAAGCAACGAAAGTTGAATTTCTTTCTCAAGAAATCCACGGGAGTTTTCAGTAGAATCCCATACCTTTACGGAAACCAAGGCAAAGGTTAATTTCACTATTCTTTCATCATTCTTTCATCATTCATTGATCATAAATTATTCATAGATCGGCTTCATCATAGATCATTCATCATCATCTAACAAAAAAAATATGTGAACTGAACTGTATGATCTTTGTACTCTTTGCCTACTCTTACGGAAAAAACAGCAAAAAAAAACCTATAACGCCGCTGGATGACAGTAACAGCTGACAGGATAATGATAACAAACGATCACCACACAAACGATATTAGTGTAACGAAAGTTCAATTAGCTTTTTCGATCTAATAGGAAGTTGTTATTATGTTTGATCTTAGTGTAACACATATTTTCGTTACTATTACCCTGTTTTTTTATTGCTCGCGTAGTGAAATTACAAGTGATTTGTATAAATGGCCAACCATCGGCATTTCAGTGCTCGTACGGAATAAAGCTCATACATTGCCCTATTTCCTAACGTGTTTACACAATTTAGACTATCCCAAAGACCGACTATACCTTTGGTAAGTCAGTTTTGCACAATAGTTGTAAACTTACGTCTCTGGATAGGTGTTGTATCGAAAATATTCCGTTAAATGTTTATAATCATAATGACCTATTTTTAACGTTTCGTTATCGTAATAAAATATTTAGAATGTAGTTCGTCCACCTGAATAATTTTCAATATTCTGAAGATTTTTATAGGGATAGACGGAAGGGCATACTGTATTTTTTAAGGGGTTTTTCTTTTGTTTTATAATGATTAGGCTTAAGTTATGGGACGGTAATAAGCTACAACTAAACATGTGCATGCGCGTTTTTTATCTGTTCCAATCAACTTATTTCTAACCTCTAGTCTGGTTTTCAGGATTTACAGTGATTATAATGAAGATGATAGTATAGAAATATTAGAAAAGTGGGTAAAAAAACATGCCTCTGAATATAATGGGGTTCTACTTACCACAAACAGCTCTAGTGGTTTCCTTCATTCTGATGAAAAGCAGTCAACTCACTGGAGCCCTGAACACTTTAGGCATGTCATCAATTTACGGGAACAAGCTCTTGGTTTTGTAAGAAGATTATGGGCAGATCATATCTTTGTAAGTGATTTTCAATATCACTTCAATAATTGTAGTCAAAGTAACTCATGAAATGATAACACTCAGTTTAATAAAATGAATCAAGATGAATTTTATGACTAAGTCCAATTTAGTTTTAACATTTTCACATCTGTCATTCTCATTGAAATTTAATTCCTTCCATATTTCCTTTTGCCCAGCGAACTCAGATCCTGAAAATGATTCAAAAACACAGTAAAATAAATAAAAAAAACAAATAAGTTTTCAATATTTGTAGCACAATTCTATAAGATACAATCTCACTATTGAGCTTCAATGATTTGAATGTTTCACAATGAAATATCCTTAACTGGCAACTTTTAAAAATCACTGCATCATTTTGCCCCATAATAGAGCAAAGGATATTTGAAAAATGTAACATTTTTAAACTATCACAATGTAGCATTGAGTATAACATATTCAAAGATGAAATAGAAATACATATTTATTAATGGTATTTTCAGATGTTAGATGCAGATGTATTCCTCACCAACAAGGAGACACTTAAAATACTAGTCAAGAAGGAGCTGCCAGTGGTTGCACCTATGCTTATATCTGATGGACTGTATTCCAACTATTGGTTAGATGTCCATAACTGTCATGAAGCATGCTGTGATGCTTTTTCTACTTAATTACAAGCTTTTGCCAAAAATCACCTTTGCTGCTCTGTTTGTTTCACTAGTGTTTAGGAATATTTATTTTCGTAAGTTTCTCAGATTGTTATTATTATTTTATAAATTCTGTAACAATAACTCCTCATGCATAAGCATTATACATAATAATTAATAGTCAAAATGTTAGTTAAATCATAGAACAAAATACTTCATAAGGATTATAACCCTAGATCATTAATTGTCATTGGGTATGGCTACATTGCAAAATGTGTTCACAGGTTTGAATTATAGCTGCAAGTGTAGAATATGATGGCAATAGTCCATTTAAAATTTCATCTAAAACAACTTGAGTACTGATGCAAGCATTTATTTGTCTTGCTAATAAATATTGAAAAAAACCTGTTTCATCCATGAGCAATCTACAGCCATTAATCTAAAGTGTCACAATTCAGGAATCTTTAAACAGTGATTGATTTTAATTGTGACATACACTCATATACACGTATTACACAAGACTCTGTATATGTTTCAATTTTATATATGTGGGACACTCAGAAAGTTTTGAAAAATTGAAAACTATTATATCAGTTGATTTTTTTTGTATCAGATTTTTTTTTACCAGGTTACTAAGAAACACTTCTTCCAGTCCACTGCAGTAACCTTTAATACGGCCTTCCCAAAAGTTGGTAGTTTATTTTTCGACGATAAAAAACTACTTGTTACGGCATTAAAAGAAAGTCACTCGGTGCTAGATTCGGTTGTAAAGAGGTCGATCCAAGACTAACCGGTGCTGGAAGTCCGTCGTGATAAGCGCTAAGTGCGTAGGCGCGTTTTTGTGGTGAAGTAATATCTCGCGGAGTCCATAGCTTGTTTCTCTTTGCTGTGAAAACTTTTAGTAGAGGTTTTGTATAATATTCAGCGTTAATGCTGCTATTATTTTATAATTAAATCTACATTGTGTGACAGATACAGAAACAGAAAGTGCTAGATACTCGGTTGCTTCACTTTGGTAAACGTTGGTTCATTTCAAAACAGCCCAACTGTCGGTTGACGCTATGTTTCCTTATAAAGTTATAATCGAGAAATTATCCTTCTCACGAGAAGATGCTCGTTTAGAATTTCAAGAACGCTTCCCGATCCAATATGCAATATTATGTTGAATCTCTTCGTACGTGATTGTTACCTGTTTTCTTGAATTAAAACAGCAGTCGAAGGTCGACCACTTCTTTCATTTCGTCCCTCAACGGTAGATGGTTGCTAAAGAAGAGCCGTCATCCATATGTGCCATTTAAAGTCCACCACTTAACCAGTTTTTGGTCACATTTAGAATTCATAACCCATTTTTCAATGAGACACGATAATTCAATTTAGCTCTTTAAAATATATTGAAAATCAGTAATTTCGAACGATATTGCTTTAACTGAAATAATTATAATCAGCTAGAGCGTCATTTTTTTTTAACCACAAATAAAGTAAGTTATATATTTTAATGACAAATGCTTATTGCATTGTTGCAAATACAGGGTACGCGCAATAACATAAGTTTCTAATAGATTCATAATTTAAGTTTTATATGATACATAAAACTAGAAATAACATAAACCGCGACAGATGTTCATGCGCGTGCCTGGGTTTGCTGAAGTTATTACATGTTTTTTTTTGTGGTCTCTTTATATTTCTATGATATTGTTGCGAACTCTCATTAGCATATAAACCTTCGAGGTTTAAGCCAATGAATTCTGTAGAATTAATTGGGAATTATTGTATTGAACAATAAAGGAAAAGATTTATTTTGCAAAACATTGCTTTTGCATTAATGACTAGCTGTGTTATGAAAAATGTTGCTAAACCAGAATGCATGTGCATGTGCGAAATTTACTAAAGTGTAATTCAACTTCCATAGCGAAGTCCTTTAATTACTATAGATTTTCTATAATAATAAGGTCGCGTTAGGATTACGTAACTTATACTAATTGTGCTAAATAATTAACCGTAACTATTGCTTCTGATAATGCAAATGCAAGCACTACCTATAAGTACACTCGAAAATACATGTGTTTGATAAACAAAATGTTTGATAAACTTAATGATATGGTAGAGCGTTGAACAGTAAAACTACCTGATGTTATATCTGGTTTTAAAATTTAATTTAATAATTTTGACTTTTATTTATCCATGATGGAAAATTGAAAGACAAATCTCGTTACTCTTTTATCTATAACTTAGGTAAAAAAACTAGCCAGTATATCATATTTATGGGTAACACAAAATGTCGCAATGCATGTTTTATAGTTGAGAAAATAAACAGACTAAACTGCTAGCAAAAATTTGTGAAATGTGTTTTAATGTAAAATATATAATTTTAAGTAGACTGTTCTTGATTTGAACAAAATAACTAAAATACCTTTGTTATATTTCTAGAAACGTACCCGGTTTCTCTTTCCGATATAGAAAATAACTTGCTTTTCACTGCACTATCAGATATTATTATTACTTTGTGACAGGTGTGGCATGACGGAGAACTATTACTACAAAAGAACAGATGATTATAAACCCATCCGCAACCGCGAGAAGTTAGGGTGCTTCGGGGTGCCGATGGTTCATACCGCTGTCCTCATATCTCTCAGGATGAAGGATTCTGATTTGCTGACTTACAGCCCCAGCAAAATAGGCAACTACGATGGCCCTGATGATGACATCATAGCTTTTGCAATCAATGCTGAAAAGCATGGTAGGGACATCACATACACCACATTTTTACAGTTTTCAATACGCCTTACAGTTTTGTCTGAAACCTAGATATATATCTGTATCAACATAGTGTTACTACTATTATATCTTATGACCTCATATGTAAAGACAACAAGTATTATTGTTTGTAATGCTTTCAGAGACAACCCAATCCGTTTATTGCATTCGTCATCAACATTCTATTCAACGTGATCACATTTTTTTTTAATTAAGATTTCACTAGATGGCCACATTTATGTTATTTTTAACGAGATATTATAATTTTTAAAATTCCAAGGTGCAAGAACAAAATAGTCTTCAGATGTTTAAAACGAGGTCCAAGACCATTTAATAAATAGTGATAACAGTATAGTATTAAGTTTTCCTACCCGTGTAATATATTACTCATCCGCGACTTTTATGAATTTGCATGACACTCATTTTGTTATGTTATGCCTTATCTATAAGAGCGTAGTCAAACACATTTTTGGTAGCAACCTCACTGTGTTTTGAAAGTGATCTTTAAACTTAAATACTTTGCTTTCTAAAAAATAAGATAACACAGTGTAGCTTTAATAAGTCATCAGCATCTAGGATACTAAATTAATTTTACTTGCAACTATAGTGACTTGAAACTTTTGATCAGACAGTTTCCAATATCTATGGCAATCACTCCGACACAAGAATAATTATATAAACTGTTTATTGCTTCTAAAGGGATCCCGTTGCACATATGCAATGATAACGTCTACGGCTTTGTGCCTGTGCCTTTGGAAGACAGCGACGATCCTAAGAACGACAAAGAACAGCTCTTGAACATCAAACTGGAAGCGATTGGCCGTCACATGCCGATTCCATTGGATGATTCGTTGGCGCAATTAGTGGAATATCCGCAGCGCTGGAAGTTTGGTTGCGGGGAGATATTCCTGATAAACTTGGAAAGGAGAAAGGAAAGATTACACCTTATGGAGCTCAGTTTCAAGGAGTTGGGAATGGATCTGCAATTGGTTAAAGCGTTTGATGGCAGGTGGTTATTTGAATAGTTGCCAATTAGACTTTTTTTTTATAATTGCTTATTCGTTGTGATAATGATCTATCCTATGATGAAAACACTTAAAATACTAATATAATTTACATGACACTAATATGATCAATTGTAGTAAATAGACTGAAATTAAAATAATTAAACAAATACATTTTTTTTTGTATTTTTTCTTATCTCAGCTTAAAATTTGTATCATGTTATTTTATATGGAAACTGAGAAAATTATGTAGAATTTTTGACTTTTGTAATTGTGTAATTACAGAAATCTAGATATGAGTGATTTGAAGAAACACTCTATAAAATTGATGCCCAACTATGAAGATCCTTATCACAAGAGGTAAGATTGTTCACAAACTCACACCACTTTTCCGTTCAAATCCATTTTATAATACCATGTAATATCATAACTGTGATTTTTGTTTTTTTGTGTTGTATTGCTTTATATAATTGTTTGTTTGTCACGTAATTACATTTTTTATATATTATTATTCTGTAATCTTTTTTACGCGTGATTCTTACAGCCAGCCTGAAATCTTATCTCGGTTTGGTATACTTATCGTTTCGTATTCGAGCGCCCAAACGAAAACCAACTGTACGGCTTTAGCGTAGTTTCTATAACATTAACCAAGATCGACTATTTACATACTTTTACTGAGGAGAAATTTAATCATATAGTGGATGAAATTGATCCATTACATTGACCCCCTTCAAGTTATCATATTCTATGAAAAGAAGCATGTTTCTAATATTTCTCGGATTTTAAAGATTATAAGTTAGCCATAGGATAATAATTTAAATTAGTTCATAACTTTTTCAGGCCAATGAAAGCGGGTGAAGTGGGCTGCTTCTTGAGTCATTTCAGCATTTGGGGAGAGGCAAGTTTTTTTATATAAAATACTAATTATTAGAAAAAATATAAAAATGTAAAGGTCCATAATCTGATCTCCGTAAAGTGCTGACTAGCTACTCTAACTACCTCAATGGACACTTTTCATAAAACTCTGTTGCCGAGGACGTAATGTATACAGTACTGAAGCTAGTTATAACTAGGCATATATGCCTCAATTACGGTGTCTTTAATTACTGAGGAAGTGAGTAACTGACTATAAATACAAGCATATTACAGTAACATAAGTAGCTAGATTAGGTAATCAGTATCTTATCGAAATCGGATCTTGGATCTCAATTTTTTTTTTTTATTGCTGAAAGTTGGCAAACAAGCAAACTGCCCACCTGATGGTAAGTGGTAACAGTCACCTATAATACATGTGGCTCTTGTGAGATTCGCAGCAAAACTGCAACCCCCACAAGAACCACAGTGTACGTTACCAACTTGTGACACAAGATGTGAAGTCACTGTACCCAGTAATTTCACTGCCATATCTTACCCTTCAAACCGGAACACAGCAATGCAAGCACTGCTGCTTTGCGGCAGAAATAGGTAAGACGGAGGTACCTAAGCAGACGACCCTGGTACAGAGTCTCCCTCCAGTAAATCCATTGAGATCTATACTGTCACCACTAGAGCAGAACGACGGTAGTATGTATCTGCATATGTTTATTTATTTGGCTCGCACCTT
This sequence comes from Calamotropha paludella, assembly GCA_927399485.1. Classification (NCBI taxonomy): domain Eukaryota; kingdom Metazoa; phylum Arthropoda; class Insecta; order Lepidoptera; family Crambidae; genus Calamotropha; species Calamotropha paludella. The sequence continues at coordinate 20,259,083 of OV656803.1, read as the reverse complement.
GATGATCTACAGATTGTATCCCGGGATATCCCGACAGCATTAGTGCTAGAAGATGACTGTCACTTTGTGCCGTATTTTCGCCACAGACTATTGCAACTACTGCATGAGCTCAAGGGGCTGGAATGGGACCTTGTGTAAGTATCTGAAACTCTGTGCCATGTTCTCATCACGTCAACAGCTTGACGGAAGCCTACCCTTAACATTTTAGGGGGAATTTGCCATAAACTTCACACTTGTCAGGCGGGTTGGAGATTTCAGTAAGAGACCATAACTCGTAAAATACTGCTGCCTATTTCATGTAGTGCGTTTATATACCGTATAGTACCTAGACAGAACACCTATAATTAAGTTTAATGAACCCTGTACTGGACCAAACCGCACACGATTTCTGAATTTGCTACTAAATGCTATAAGCACGTAAAAAAATAAACATACAATGTGACTGCTATTATTCGAAAAAGTCAATATAATATTTTTACTTATATTGAAACAATATATTTAACATATTATGTACTTGTTTTCGAAATATAACTATACATATTTTAAAATATTTATTTTTGAAAGCACCTCTTTTTATAGTTTAAATAAAGATTTCACTTAAGATGAAACCTCCTTTTACCTTTTCAAATAGTTTTTTTGTATTTAAATGAAATAATAGGGGTTAAAGTATGAAATTGCCGTTTTATTGCAATAGGTTCTTTGAATTGACATAGAATCTTCATGGTTTGAGGTTTTCGAATGAAACTTTTTTTAAATGGTTTCTATGATGTTCTTTTTTTAAAAAATGTAAAACATTTGAATATCGACTTTCAATTGTTTTTGTTATTCAATTTAGACAAGAAAGATGGATACTGCGAAAATTCGAGTTATTTTTGAATACGAGTTCCGACGCGGAACTAACGCGGCAGAAACAGCCCGCAATATCAATGCTGCGTTTGGAGAGGGGTCTACTAATGAACGCACCGTGCGATTTTGGTTTAAACGCTTTCGTGATGGAAATTTCGACTTAAAGAACGAGCCACGAGGAAGACCGCCCACACAGGTAAATAACGATGAATTAAGAGAGATAGTGGAAGCCGATCCTAGTCAAAGTACCCAGGAATTAGCGGCATGGTTTAACGTTACCTTACCCACAATATTGACTCACTTGCGTCAAATCAATAAAATAAAAAAATACGAAAAATGGGTGCCTCATGATTTGACTGATCTGCAGAAAGAAACGCGTGTTGAAACTTGTGTTGCCTTGTTGAACCGGTACAGAAATGAAGGAATATTGGATCGAATTGTAACATGTGATGAAAAGTGGATTCTTTATGATAACCGGAAAAGAAAAATGCAATGGCTGACCCCAGGTCAAATGCCACAACAGTGTCCTAAAGCAAAACTTACCAATAAAAAGGTAATGGTAACTGTTTGGTGGTCTCAGCATGGTGTTATTCACTATAGTTTTCTCCGATCTGGTCAAGCAATAACGGCAGATGTCTATTGTGCCGAACTCCGAACCATGTTGACAAAACTAGCAGTAAAACAGCCCCGACTCATGAATCGATCTTCACCATTATTGCTCCACGACAACGCGAGACCTCACACAGCACGAGAAACCATTTTGACCCTTCAGGAACTGCAGTTAGAAACCATTCGTCATCCTCCGTATTCACCAGACCTTGCTCCAACGGACTACCATTTTTTTCGTGATTTGGACAATTATCTACGTGACAAGAAGTTTTCTTCCCAGGAGGCAGTACAAAATGCTTTCACACAGTTTGTGCAGTCTAGATCGTCGGAATTCTATCGCAAAGGCATTAATGACCTTCCCATTAGATGGCAGCAATGTATAGATAATAATGGCAACTATTTTGATTAAATAAATTTGTTAAAAATTTAAAAAATAAACAATATAGATTTTCAGTACAAATCGGCAATTTCATACTTTAACCCCTAATATAAAAAGAATAAAGACTCCGAAGATAATTTGTTGTTAGTTAAAATTATAAGTATAAATGAGATGAATAAAGGCGGAAACACATTATTAAAACGCCACGCGACCCGACGCGACCCGACGCGACGCGATGCGTGTTGAGTCGAATCAAATGTATTGTTTTCTATGGACCAGAATCATACTTTCAACATCCGACGCGACGCCATGCGTTCACACGCCACCCGATCCAGACGGGCCAGGTCGGTGTGTTGTCCATGGTGGGGGTAAACACGCCATCCGACGCGGCGCGCGCGGTATGTTTCTAGACAACACCCGACGCCACGCGTCAGTCGTTCGAGAACTGTCACGGAGCATATACGAATTCTTTGACCCGATCCCTATTCTTTAAACTGTGGAACGGAATTTATGCCATATTAATATAAATTCTTGCATTTATTTAGCGAAATGACCGACGAAAAATTAATTAAGATGGTAAAACAATATTCTGTTCTATATGACATGAATTTCGCTATATGCATGGGAAGAAATTGCCAATTCAAGAAATTGAATAACCCGATACTGAAATCTTATGAAATCTTTCATTATCTTGAAGTATAATACTTCTCTTTTGATTTATTTCATGTACCCAGTAACGCCTACCTAGTTATTCTCTTTTTATTAAGTCATTTAAGTATCATATCATATGTACACAAAATTTGCATCAAATCTTCTTCAAAATCTTCATCTGACGCTCGTTATTTATTAAATCCATTGTATATTACCATACACTTCCGCTGCTGTAAGCAAACTGTATTCAAAAATTGCTAGTATGTCGTGGCGTCGCGTGTTGGTAATGTGCACGGTGCATATCGGGTGTCGACACGTTGCGTCGCGTCGCGTTTTAATAATATGTTTCCGCCTTAAAAATTTTCATATAATTTAAGCTTCATATGACGGAGGAAATAATATGAAATTATTAAGATATCTTAAAATTACAGATGTCTGTCATCAATACAATGATATTGATGACTGACAGATTATTCTAGTTACGTTATTCTACAACTATGCCCAACATTACAGTATTTTAATATTTTTAAATAACTTAAGAATACTGAACATAGAAGTGTGATATTTTTATGATCTCTAAAAATAATAAAATACTCACACGATAATATGAACCTATAAAGTGTGGATAAGACTCTCGTAGCCTAATCGTTACGGTATCTGACTCTGTTTGCAAAAAGAGAAGAAGTATTCCGCCTAAGGATTTTTTTATTCCTTTATTTTTTGTAAAAGGTGAAAAGAATATTTTAATGTTAATATAAATTTTAAGTTAATTTCCTTAAAGTAAAAATGTATATACGTTTGTATAGAATAGAATTAACAGACATTATTATTACAGGTATATAGGCCGAAAGATTTTGTTGGACGATGAAGAGGAGCAAGTATCCGAGCATACGCGTCGTCCACTGTATTCTTATTGGACTCTCGGTTATCTGCTGAGTATAAATGGCGCCCGCAAGTTATTGGCGGCTGAACCTCTACTCCGGCTACTGCCTGTAGACGAGTTCCTGCCCATCATGTTCGATCAACATCCTAAGTAAGTATTAGGTCCTTTTTTTCTAAATTACCGATGTATTCGGATATTTTCGGAACAGGTATTTACTGAATGATCGTTTGTTACGACATTGAATATTATTGCTCGTTATCCAGCCTATCTATTAAATACATCATCTATAATGTTTATGAATACCAAATTTTATTACTACAATACACGTCGATGAGATCGACGTTCAAGTCGATTATTATCTGCAGCATTATTCAAATCTTAACAAATTCTAACAACACTTTGAATGCTAGAGTAATTCTTATGGTGACTGTTACTATAGAAAAAAAAGAATGATAGAAACTGTGTAATTAAATAATTACAATTTCAAACATCAAATCATTTTTCGGCGAAACCTAATTAATGTATTTAATAGTGTGATTAGTCCGGTAGCACTTTTAACACAAAATAAGGTATTATGTATCGGTCGATTAATAGGATCAATATCAAGTATTTATTACAATAAGTCATGATTTCGTAAAGAGGGATATGATGCTAGTATTCATTTAGCACGCTACTCACCGGCACTTTGCTAACATTGATATGTTATTATTATTTTCAACTTATCAATATCTCTATAATGTTGGAATCTTATGGATTAGAGGAAGGATAAGAAGAATAAGCCGTCAACCTATAACGCGGGCTCAGTGCTCAGTTTGTGCTACTCACTACAGATGGAGTTTCTATCAACAGCTATATTATAGATAATTTATGATTTTTATATTTTTGCATCCTAAATCACAAGTTATATTCAGGCAGGACTCGAAATCGCAACCTTTGGAACGCGTCGAAATTTGCTATTACAGTTTTACATTGTAGGTCAGCGTTGTTTCATCAAAGCGAGAAATATCTTCTCATCCTTAAGAAACATTTTCATAAATGTGTTGTCAATCGATTAAGATGAAACAGCCATTTATTTTTGATTTTTATATTTTTGCATTTTCAAAGCTATTTTTTGCTAGCTAGCTAGAAAATCTCAACTCCGCTCACGAGTTTCTCTTAGGTGGGAATGTGATTAAATTGTTTAAAATTAATTTATCTGTAATTTTCCTTTGAAATAACCATTCAAACATCATATAACACAAAAATAGGTGTAATTTATACATGTCCTGGTGTATGTATAAAGAAGTTAATAATATTTTTTTCTATAACAGTGAAACGTGGAAAGCTCATTTTCCAAACCGCAATCTTGTGGCCCTGTCTGCCTCCCCTCTTCTCGTCCACCCCACTCATTACACGGGCCAGGAAGGATACGTTAGCGATACGGAAGATTCGAATATCGTCGACTCAGACTCTGTGCGGACAGAGTTGTGAGGAGGCATCGGTAAGATTCTTGAATACTAGAAATAGTAATGCAGGATCTGCCAAACAACACCTTTATAAAAATTGATTTCCAGCTAAAGAAATCTATCTGAACTGATTTTACTACTCATTACCTTATTTGATTACTTCTGAATATGTACAGTCGATAGCACTTCAACCTAACCAACTGCGTCCAATTTACAACGTAAATATTCATTTTGTGATTATTTAACGTGCTTCTCTTCATTGTACTTGTATAACAAAATATGATTTGTTTTTGATTTATCATACTAATGTGAACTTATAGTTTAAAACAATACCACACGTATCTCAAGATATATAGTCCCCCGGCATATAATTTGAACGTGGTTTTGAAATTACGTGACATGCGCAGTAGCAAGTTAAGGTTGTAACGAGGCGCCATAGCTATATTGGCGACTCGTTGCTGTCATTGCGCTCTTCTCTGGCCATTTTCCTCTTGGTTTCCGTTTTTAAATTTACTGTCTGTCTCTTTTAAATTGTTGTGTTCTCGAAGTTTATTATTACCAGAGTCAGCGTGTAGAGCGGTTTACTCACCGCTAATAATTATTTAAATATAAGTGCTGATCAGTTATAATAAGCTCATACTAAAAGTTAAACAACTCACGAGATTCTGTATCACCAGTTCCTGATTATAACAGTCTATAATTTTACGACTCAGTGCCTCTTATTATTTCCTGGCCTCACTCCGTCACAAGGTACATTATTCACTACTGCCCATGCCACGTGATTTCAAAACCAGGTTCCACTTATATGCCGGGAACTATACATATATTTATTAAACTAGGAAAAAAATACGTGATAAAGAACTGTCAAAGTCATCTCTGATATTCTTAGTCAATTCACATTGACTAGAAACACATTTAAAAGTATTTTCATATGTATTCTGAAATTTCGTAAAATCTGAAAGAATAAATATCTAAAATATCCGGAAGCGACGTACGCACCCTCGCTACGCTCCTGGTTCTATATTCCTAGAATCCTTCGCTGGCTCAGGTTTTAATAGAGATAACTCGCGGCCAAATCTCAACTTTCCAGGGTTGAATAACAAATAGCTATTGCGATTGAGTTGACAAATTAATTGCTAACTTTAAATCCTAATTAAACATAAAAGAGTATTTTGTTTAAAACACCGGTTTGTAGTCATATGTTTGTGTTAACTTGACTGTAGTAAATTTACTCGTAATTAATTTAAATAATATTTTACAAAGCTAATCGATATATCTGCCATATTTTAATCCACTCTTGGTTTCACTTGGGTTTCCTCTCTGGGTTTCTGACTATATAGATTGAATCTGAAAACTGTCGATTAAAATTTACTCATCAATAAGCAAACTAATTACATATATAAGAGTGTGCTAAAATATAAAATAATCTAATAAAAAATTTGAGCCCTGCCTTTGTTAACCTTTTACTGCCAGAGTCCTCATTAAAATACAAGAAACGGTGTGCTCGGCGCCAGCTTCTATTAGTCGACAAGAAATTAAGTGCAAATTTGAATGTGTTTTGTAATTAAAAAAAAAACAACAATTAACTATAGTTGTGTATTGCCGTTTAATACTCACAACCTCTTTTTATTCTTACAAAAATAGATTAGCAAACAAAGGACCACATTCTACAAATTATGTTAATGTAACTTCTTAAAAAAAATGTAAACGTAAAGAACGAAAAAGAAAAGTAAGATGTGAACTCGTGACGTAACTAATATGCTATTAATAATAATTTGTCGTTGACTGTTGATTGATTTTATATCGATATAGTCAGTAGTGGTCGTAGTGGGATCACCATTTAATATTAATTAATGTGTCATTGAACAAAAGAAAAATGAAATAATCTAAAATAATATTGCATAACTAAAACCCACAGATACGTGGGAGTGCCATTCTGCATTTATGTAAATGAATTTTAAGACGCAAAGATGTCTATAGGACATCACGCGTGTTGATGTATTGTTGGCTAGTTCAACTAGTTTAGTGAATTCGCAAACCTAGCCACAGTAAGAGACAGGAATAGGATATTATTTTGTCGTCTAGTTTTTTCGTTTAAACGACGTGAAATAACTGATGTCCCCTGGTAACTAAAGGCCTGTGTCTACTGAAGATAGGTTATTGAAAATAATTGTACAGCTTTAATTAGGACGAATGGTCAAGATGGGTGATAAGTGGTTTGATATGGTTTATCACTCAAACTATAGATTTCTTGTAATAGCTGTATATTTGCCATCTCATTTTAAAGTAAAAATGAAATGCTTGCAAGTACAAACTTTACTACTTTTAGTACTTTAAAGATTGTGTACAAATATGTTATTTTATATATTATTATTTTGTTACTAATTATTGATTATTATTATAGATGTTGTTTCTTATATTCACAACTTTAATCATTCCCATGTGCCATATAGTTATTTTATCCAATTGTAATTATTATTGTCTAATAAATGTTTGACTACAGTTCGTCTTTTATTTCATTGCCATAGCGATTTACAAAACCGGACATGCCAAATTTATTGCATATTTTTTATAAATTAACTGGTAATTGTGAGAAAAATGAAAGTTTCAAGAGTGTTCCGTCTAAAGTCATTAATGAGGGGGTACATGATGAGACGAATAAAAGTTTGGATGGTATTGAGGTTGGTTTAAAGGATCACTACGGAGAGCTACGAAAGTGTGTCAGTTGTGTAGATAGATTGGTGGGAAAAGTACAGGGTAACGTTAGGGAACTCTGTTCACATTGTAACGCCGAAAGAGATGCAGTGATCCTCTGCTATCAGTGTCATAGCAAGAAGTCCCTAGAATGCGCACAAACAGTGTCAAACTTTACAGAATGTGCTCGTAATATAGGAAAATATATCGATTAAATTAAACGAAAATTAGATGAATAACAAGATTAAAAAATGTTTGAAACTGTGATCTATCTGTGAAATTTTGCTGTTATTATGACATTTCTATTGCACAGTCCTCTACTTCAATAAACAAACATGTCCACCAAACTTTTGTGATGTTTTATTAAATTAAAATAAATATTAGATTCCGAGAAGTGTAACCTTCTCTCGCTAATCAGTGGTCAAGTCATTGAACAAAATGAGTATTGTTTTACTCACAGTTACAGTAAAAAAGAGTAGAAGTCGCAAGTGGAAGGTTACCGCGTAACCTCAAGTACAAGTCGCGGCACCAAACTAGTGCTGACCATTATTGCGTAGAAGTCGAAGTAAAAAATTAGATGTCTTGGGGGATATAGGGTGAAGGGCGGGTGTGCGTTGCGCCGATTGCCCGCGCACTTCCAGTGTACAGTCGCGTTCTCAATTATTTTGTTGTCATTGTTAATTTTTGTTATTGTTTTTTGTTAAGTTTGTTTGTTGCGTTTGTTAGTTAATTTACTGTTTATTAAGTTTGAAAAAGTGAAAATGCCAAGAAGGAATACTGTTTTGAGAGACAGGCACGGAAAATGATGTATGACGTGCATTGTTTTTTGAAAACGGAATCAAATGACTTCATTGATTCCTTGAAACAAATCCAAAGTAAAATTGGCGAAGCTACGAGTATTTTACTCGATCCGGACAGCACCACTGTAGATTTAAGCCAAATAAAACACTACAGATACTGTATTTATTTTGCTACTCCCCATAAACTTGTAAAAATGATATTGTAGGGTAACATGAAATGGTCGTTTTTCCATTAGCCGTCACGGTAACAGCACGGCGTCATAATATATCATATATTTTATCTTCTTCGCCGGCACTGGTGCCGTGCCTTCGCCATGCCGGGCAAATCGCCCATAGCCCATCCTTTCAAGCAGCAAATTAAGTGCCAATGTAGGCTCCAGTCTCTTACAAGCACAATAACTATCTGATTTTATGTTTTTATTTTTATATTGCATATCAACCTACCTATTTTTGAGAACATAAATAAATTTTAATTTGACAACAGAACTCTGGCACACTTGAACATTAACTAACTAAGCTAATATTTATTAAAGTAATATTTGCGTGCGTGACAGTACAGTACCCAAATAGCAGCTATCCTCCACATGTTGTTCTCCTCTAGACTTACTATTTGACAATACATTCATGTAATTAACATTATTTTACTATTATTAATTAAGTACCTAATTAAACTACTAATTTGTATTGCGTGCGCGACAGTACCCATGAGCAGCTATCCCCTCCACGTTTCGTTCAGAGCTAGAGTTAAGTGCCGCGACCTGTATGCGTAACTCCGCGCACTTAGACCTTCTGCTTACTCAGTCGGAATCGTAAACTCTACGCGAAACAATGTACCAAAAAAATCGATAAGTGCCATATTGTGCAGTTTTGGAAATGATAGTCGAAGGACTTATTAATCCATAGGAGGCATAACGTACCATCGGTTACTGATTTTTTTTGTTATTTTTATTAAAATTGTAAATTGATTATATTGAGTTCTTGGAAATTAAAAAAAGTCTACCTTTTTTTGAGATATTAAAGTGTAGATTTCTATGTGCAGTTTTGTTTCTTTTACATGGTTCTTAAAAACCTACAAATTACTGAAAGCATGCTTTCCGTCATACACAACTTGCCCGCTACTCAATTAGTAATGCACTTGATTACGTGTAAATAATAGATAACGATAAGTAGTATATTGAAAAGATATAAATTGTGACCAAAATAGCATATTGGTTGCAATTAATTTCATGAAATTGCAATTTATTTTAATATTTTGTTGCTTAATTTTTTTAAGTAAATTATTTTTGTACACGTATTAGGTTGTAAATAAAAAAAAATGCAAACTATTTTGGAAAGCAAAACCATACTAACAGTAATAAATGTGAGTGGCAAATTAGCTTCGGTTGATGCTCCATATCGTATTACGGAGCTCGGGGCGCGCGTGGGGCTAGTATTGAATAAAAAAAACTATACTGCTAATATCAATATTAATAGTGTTTGCAACACTGGTAATTTATTAAACTTAAAGCGCCTTCTAGCGTGTGGTTGCAGTGCATTATGCTTAAAGCAGTGCTGCTAATAGTATAATTGTAACGCCATCTTGTACCAAAAAGCGGTACTAGAACAAAGAAGTTAGCTGTTATATATTATGAATCATTACTATATAAGTAAAGGGTAGAATATGACAATTTATTTTAACTTTGGGTGCGTTTGGCAGAAAAAAGCGCTCGACAGTGCTCGAAAGCAAAATGGCGACCGCTCAGCAGTAAGCGTCGCTGAGCGCTAAATGACTATTTTCTGTTAGGTCGCCAACTTAGCGGTCACTGGGGATCATAACCTTAATTAAATATATTTTATCAATTATCAAGTGAAAAGTTTTAAATTATGAATAATATATTGAATAATTTAGTGAATGACAATATTGAAGAAGACGAAATTACTACTATTATCTTATTGACAAAACCACCGGTTAACTTAAGATTTAGAGCAAGAGCCCACGACGGCCAGACCTTCCTTATTTTATAAAAGCTGAAAGTTTCTCTGTACATGTCCCATATATAGATGACAACTACCAGCGACTATGGAGTTTGGGTTGTGGTTACTTTGGCAGGTAGCAGGTAGTAAAGGTGCATAAAATAGTACCTAAAATTTGTTAAAGTATAAAGCTCAATTGTTTTTATACTTTCTTCGGAACAACTTTGGAAATCTCGTCATTAATTGCCGGACACTAATGTCAATTGCTACCGTCTGCCAGACACCCCTAAATTTTTATAAATTATAATTATAATTTCGGTATAGTATAAAAGCTAAAATTTATATATCTTACTTGGGGACCTATAAAAAGATGGTACCTCAATAGACGGACAGATTGCATGGTTTTTACACCTTGCCAACCACATTGAAAGCCTGCTGTATTTGAAGTAACGACTATTCAAGCGGGTGCGACCTTTTACTGCGCACCATCTTTTGTCTCAAGGATTGATGAAGAGTTGTCATACCCAGCACACGAGGAAGCAGATACGAAGATAGTATACCATGCATGTAACATCAACTATCCTGCAGAAATAGTAATCAGTGCTGATACCGATATTGTGACTATAATGCTTGGTAACATACATCACCTTAAAAGTGATTCGGTTGTTCGGATGCTTACGGGCACTGGCTATAATTTAAGATATGTGAACCTAACCAAAATACATGCAGAGTTGGGCCTATTAATTTGTCAGAGCTTACCTGGACTTTCAATGGTTCTGGCATGATGTAAAAACCATCAAAACTGTCCATCTATTGAGATAACATCTTTTTATAGGTACCCAAGTAACATATATAAAATTTAGCTTTTATACTATACCGAGAGTATTATTATAATTTATTAAAATTTAAGGCTGTCTGGCAGACGGTTGCAACTGTCATAAGTGTCCGGCAATGGATGATGAGATTTCTAAAATCCCGAAGAAAATATAAAAAAATTGAGCTTTATACTCTAATAAATTAGAGGTACTATTTTATACACCTTTACTACCTGCTACCTGCCAAAGTAACCACAACCCAAACTCTATAGTCGCTGGTAGTTGTTACCTATATAGGGGACATGTACAGAGAAACTTTCAGGTTTTATAAAATAAGGAAGGTCTGGCCGTCGTGGGCTCTTAGCTAATTGTAAACAAACTTATTTAAGCAAAATGGCGGAAAACGTCAGCGCTGCGAAAGTTAGAAAACGTGTCCTTGCCGAAAACTGTATAGTTTGTTTCTCTTAGCGCTAGCGAGCACCGGCTATCGCATTTAAGTTATAATCGTAATCGGACACTTTCTGCCCTTGGTACATTGTTAATGTACTATTTTTTATGTTCTATAGATTAAAATTACTAAACTCGATATGTCCGATGACGACATGCTCTACAGGACAAATGGGATGCATTGGCAAATGGCAAAACAAAAACATGGGTATACTTTACCATTTGTCTTGAATTGTCATATAGGTACAATAATGTAATCTTGATTAAAAATGTTCATATTTTTATAAGTATACATGAATATTTATATTGACAACAGCGGAAGTTTTAAGGAAACCTAGTTTTAAGTTTTAATCTTCTATTGGCGAACCGTTTCAAATACGAAGTCTGTAGTAAATCCACAGATCTAGTACGTACTGGTGAAATGGGACATTGGGATATGTTGGACAAAAAGTACTTTAATTTGTTATAAAACGAAATGTATATTTTTAGATTGTGAAAGAAAAAAAAATATATACATATACAGGGCCATTTTATAAACACCATCCAAATTTATATATATATTCTTTGAAGAAAGTAACGAAACAAGATTTTTTTCTTTTAATATCACTCAGTACTAAAATATTAAGTTAAGCCTACACAAAGTTATCCGAGGAAAACTACCGATTGCTGTCACAGTCACGCTACGCACGGTGTTGTAGCAGATGATAACACGACCCCCGCCCCGCCCTCCCGTATTTCATTGATACATTACAATGATTTTCATAAGTTGCAAATTTAAACGAAAAAAAATAGGAACGTCAAATTGAAGAAGAGATAAGTTTTTTGTTCTTTGATTATAACAATATTAATCGATAACACTTTTAATAAATAAAAAATGAACATAAAAGTAAGCCACACCATATGCACTTACGTCGCATTTTTTAAAATTTAATCAACTTATGTACAATAATTGGTTGGAGTAAAGCAAAGGTTGTTTCTTAACCACAGAATCTAAAAAAACACAGGGATCGCAAAGGCAATTCGAAAATCGCAAAAAAAAATGCAGTGCCAAAACCTTAGTACCTACTTACCTAAGTTATTTTTGTCTATTTTTCACGATAGGATAAAGAAATGTATAATTAATAGTTCTAAAAATATTTTTGTGAAAAATTTCACAAGTCTTAGCCGCCCTGAACACATTTTGCTTTACTCCAACAAAATAATTAATTAAAAATCGAAACAAAATACACTTACATGAAGTTTGAAAACAATCACTTTACCTTAAAGTGTAGGTAATTTCTCTCTAAACAGTCTTGCACGTTTATGAACATTGTCTTTAATTGTATTACTTGTTTTTTCACTTTGTCACTTCGTTAAATGCACGGATTATATTCATATTTAAGTTTTCGAGGCTTTGGGCCTTCTTCACATAAACCCGTCGTTCAATTTCGCCCTCGATTTCAATTGCAAGAGTGAAAACATTTCGTTAGGTAGATAATTATGCGACGTAAATGCGTGAACGCAACATTGTACATCGCGGAAAGTCCGCGGGTGACTGATTTCATTGCGCCGATGTCGTTACAACTTGCGCGCGCAGCTCGGTGGGGCGCTTCGGGCGGTCGGTCGTTCAACTGTAAATACCTATTTTGCCAATAACCAGCTGTTGTAATAATTCGCTCGGACAAAATTTTTTTTTGCGGAAATTTTACCTCCCAATTTTTTTTCATAAATGAAGTGTTTGAATGATATCTTATGCCTAGAAAAAATTTGGATGGTGTTTATATAATAGCCCTGTATATGATTAGTATGTATTCGTTAAAGTGAGGATGATTCATGATAAATTATACCTATTATACATACTTAGGTACATACTCTTTGACTAACCAATAACGTTTATTTTTTATATACTGTAAAATCAGGATACATTACAGGATTGCAAACAATAAAATTACTATTTACGTTATTAGGTTTATTGAACATCAAATATAAACCAAAAAATTGTCTCTTACAAAATGTTTGCAAATTAATGTAAATAAACTAGTCGGACTGATCAAAACGATCACAGTTTTGAATCTGCAAGCATTTGGTATAGGAGTTCTATGACAGTACGCGTTGGGCGGCCGGTCATTCCACGAGGCAAATATGGAAAATCTAGGCCTTTGGTATAAGCCACGTTGTAAGTGTCGAGATGTAGCCAGTTGCTATCGCAAATAAACTGCTTAAGAAAAGCCGCACAGTTTGGTGAATCCCCATATTGATGGCGAGCTGTGTTAGCTACGTCTGCGGTATGGCAATCACGAACTCTATCTTCATAAAATTGCCATAGAGGCATGCGCCATACACGGTCCCCTGTTTGCCCACTTGCAGACTGAGCATAGCAAAACAATTCATCGGAATTCGAATAGCAGCCACAAGCCGCTCCCCCTAATGTACCTATTAATTCCTTAGACATGGTCCCAATGTCGATGATTAGTTTCGGCCAGTAGTTCCGCGCATACACCAAGCTATCAGCGATAAGCAACCTACCTTCTCTTGACGGTAGTCTGATATGAATTGACTTGCCGTTTGTGCTAGTGACCACGTCGCCGAATTTTGGACTACTACCGTTGGGCATCAGCTCGCAAAGAGGCAGTATTCCTCTGATATTTATGGGTAATTTCAACCTAGCAGCTGCGCGAGTTATGGCCAACACGCAAGCAGCTCCTGCCATATCGCCTCGCATGTACCTCAGCTCTTCTGGCGATTTTAAGTCCAGGCTACCGCTATCGAAGGTCACGCCTTTCCCAATAAGAACTATCGGCCTTGTGCACTCGTCTGCGCCGTAGTAGCTGATCTCTACATATAAAGGCGGTTGTACCGATGACTTCCCAATGGCAACAAAACCACCCATTTCGTGACTTGCTGCCCACCCCTGAGTCATAACTTCCACGTTGATATCGATTTCGCACAACAGCTCAACCGCAATCTTGGCAAAATCGGTCGGGGTGAGTAAGTTAGCTGGCATCTCTTGAAGATAGCGCGCTAAATTTTGGGATTCTGCTTTCAATTTTCCAACTTTCCAACCATCAACGTCACAGTCTTCGTAAAGGTGTAAGTTCGTAATTTTAGGCTGGCTTTTGAATACCGGAGATTTGTATTCTTTGAAGTACCACGTGGCAAGGGCAGCTCCTTCGGCGGAAGCCTCAGCATCCCCGAAAGACTCCAAATGTATGGTACGGGGATTAAATTTGTGTAACGCTTTCGCTCCAACCCCTGCCGCTATGCGTATCGCTTCCTTGCTTTCGTCTAACTGTTCTATACAGTTAAAGGCAAGACATTCGGTGCCAAGACCGGCGACCGCAACATATCCGAAATGAGGGTCGACGTCGAAGAAAACTCTGCATTCTCCCAGTTTCGGAATAGGAGTTAGCTTCAAAAGTTTCCAGAGCTTTCCACTAACTCTTTTGTCGTACCTTTCTGCTGTCGCGGTGAGGATAGCTTTTTCGCCGACGACATTTTCATTGTAGTAGACACCCAGTACAAGTCCTTTATCCCGATGGCCGCACGCTTTGGGGTCAACGACCTTACGGGGTGGAATATAAGGCACGCAGTCAGACCGCGGAATTTTAAACTGTGATATAAGTCGCGCACATGTTGGGACAAATGTCACTGCTTTGTTTTTAAAATTATACATTACAAATTTTGTCAAAAAAAAAACTGTTCTCAAAAGAAGATTTGACTTAACGATGTGAGGACATGGCCGACTAGTTTGAGACAACTTCACTTTGTATTAGAACATTTTTTTTAATTCAATACATACAACACGTAGTTTATATTATTTTAAACAATTAAATCACATAGTCATCCAACATACATTATTCTCAACGGCCACTCATTATGTCTTTTGGAAAGGTCAAGAAGTTTTCTTGAGCCAGCTAGGTGTGTAACGCTTGATCCAGGCAGGAAATCTAGCCAGCAGGGTTTCCTGTACCTGCCGGTATATAATCAACGTCAGGAACGGAATAGCTAGCCTTTCATCCTTAAGGAAGTATACCCAGAACGCCAACAACAAAAGGCACATGTCTACCGCGTAATCGATGGCCGAACGCACAGTCACTTTTGCTTGTTTCTCTAGCTCTTGATAATCTATGGGTATTACGATAGTTGCTCTCTCTGCTTTCTTTAAAACTACCTGCTGGGTATACTTTTTATTCTGTTCTTCTTGCGACTGATTTAGTAAATGTTTTCTGTTTTTGTCCGATTTTACTTTTTCACTGCTTGACTGTGGTGTTAGTTTAGCAGCATTAGACTTTATTTTTGACTTATCATTTCTAGTTACTGTCTTAGGTCTCACTATTTTTGCATTAGGCGTCAGTTTATTCGTCGCCTTAAGATTGTCCACCGTTACGTTGTTTTCGCCAACTTGCTTTGTTGTTGTTTTCTTACTTTTTACTAGTTTTTTGTTGTTAGCAGCTTCCTCCTTTGTTTGTTGTCTTTCAGCAACACTTTTAAGTTCTTCCGTGTTGAGGTACAGCGGTGTAGTTGGCTTCTTATGACTACCATATTCTTTAACTATATTACCATAATAATCAATAACAGTCCTACCTTCTTCGCTAATTTTATCTTGAATTGCTTCTAATTTTTTTGTTGTATTAAGGGAATCGTTGTTTAAGGGCTGTTCTTGTGCCTTCTCTGGTTCTTTTGTTCTGTTAAGTAATTTCGGAAATGGAAATGATTTTTGCACTGGCATCTTAGTAATTTTTTTGAATATCGTCATTTTTTCTTCTTTTAAAGACTTTTTATTTTGTTGAATTGGTTCTTTTGGTTTCAGTTTTTCCTCTTGTTTCATTATACTGTTGCCATCAATAGTGAGTTTAGTATCATTTGTATCTGATTCTCTTCGTTTAAGTATGGGTTTTGGTACAAAGTTAGGGTCGGGGAGCGGCAGGGGTTTTAGAATTTCTCTCTCAGACTCTTCCTCTTCTTCTTCGTTACTCTCCTTTGAAGGTGAAGGCCGTGCTATTTTATCTCTTGGATTATAAGTGTCCTCTTCTTTAAAGTCGGCGTCACGATCAACATCGCCGTTTATACTGCGATCGTCGTCGTCTGAATAGTCACCATCGGTGGAGACAGTGCTGGCCGTATAGTCTTCGTCAAAAGACATTTGTTGCCACTTGTTTTCCGGTGTATCAAAAGATGATTGTTTTGAAATTTCGCTGGTGTCCATTGAATCTTGTTTAATGACAATTTCTGGAGTTTTGAAGTTGGTATTAGGTTTGTCGATTTGTCGGTCGGTGTGCGGAATGTCAGTTGCGTTTTGGGCTTGTTCCATGGCAACAGCTTTGTAGAAACGCGCCATTGCTGCCTCGTGCAACAATTCTGTGGAGCTGACGGCGTTACGGAGCGCACGGAAAGGCAGTACACACCGCGCGCTCAGCTCCGGTGCAGAAAGAGACAACGGTGGCGGTGACAAAGCTTCCTCCAAATCCAGTTGAAACGACTTCCTTTTTTCTGTAAAATAAAATGTTCTATATTAACATAACCTAACTATAATCAGTCTATCGTTCAATAAATATATCCCTTTTTATGGTTAGATTTTGATATTAATGTTAACTTTGCCAGATGATTATTGTAAGATAATAACATATAGGTTCCTTTACTCAAAATTATTAGGATCTTAATACAATTATTATTTATGAACTTTTACTTCGAAGTGAAATCGCAAAAGTATCTGGAAGTCAGCCAAATGGAAGTAAGCTGTTTCTCTTTAAGGACAATCATGGTCATCCAGTATTAGGTGTTGAACATCCTCTAGAGAAAATACGTAATTAGTGTAATCGGGTTTTTGTAATACTAAATTTTACTTTCGCAAAAACACTTATGTGGGTTAGATCCGTCGTACATTGGCGTTATAAGCGTTATGTTGTAGCGGGCGGGTCTAACCACCACGTGCGTTATATTTTTAGTACGGATATGCTCGCCAGTTTAGTTGCAACTATACTAATTATAATTTAACTGAATTGACATCTATAACTTTATTAGTAGTCGGGTAAAAAGTAAAAAACTAGGTAAATGCCAACCACAATTTACAATCAAATAGATTTATTTTCAATGATAGTATTATTGCTGCTTTACAGCTGTAATTTGTTAAATGTTTTTAAACAAAAAAAAACAAAATCTCTAGTGGGGGGTCAGGTTAAGAGATTTTGAGCACATTTTTTATGTTTTTGTATCTAAAAAATAATCTGCTGATAAAAATATATTTAAAATAAATAAAGTTAAATTCGCATAGCATACCATAATTTATAACTTATTACTCTAATTACAATATCGGAAACATTCGCGAAAGTGCTGTTAAAAATAAAAAATAAAACAATTTTCGCACAGTATTATACACTCGCTTTTTAGAATTGAAATTATGTAAGTACTTATATAGAAGGACTATTTAAGTTTGATTTCATCGTTGATGGCTATTATTATAACTTAGCGGTTATATAACTTTAATAAGTACCCGTGTTACGCTGTCTCATTCTTTTATGTCCGAGATCAGTACGACCCAATTTTAATAGGGCAAGAACAACAAGATGCTTATGTTTGAAACAGTGCATTGTCCTTTACTTTTTGTGTTGTGGCAATGCGAAATATATAGGAAATATGTTTCTTTGTAAGTGGTTTCCATGCTTTGTAATATTTACAGATAGTCAAGTGCACATCAAGCTATACAAATTTAAAGAGCATATCTCTTTATTTATAAAATTACCTCAAGGTCCATTTGACAAAGTGTATAGCTAGATGTTCGTTTGATTAGGGACGTAATAAACGATCCGGTTACTGTTAGTTTAGTAATTATGTCAAAATTTTTACCAGTTTTCTCGTCGACTTTGTTGTCTGGATATAGCACAAGCATGAACTCGTTGCTGCCACTGGCATCTTTTGCTGCGGGCGAAATCAACCTTTGGGGTGATGTCAACGTGGGTGGTGCCGGAGACGCTGACCTCGCGCGCTGCGGAAGGGGCTCTGCAATGGGGGTCCCGCCTTGGCGCTTGCGACGTGGTGCTGGAGATACTCGACCTCCTTCACCATCCTCTTTTCTTAAAACCTTATTGATTATCTTGGACTCCACAGCCAGGAACTCCATGTCTACTGCCCTTCCTGGAATTTTCACGGGAGCTGACTCTACGCTCGGCGCGCTCATGCCATAAGGACTTTCCGCTTTCACGCGAAATCGGTACTCGCTACCCTCAATCAAGTCGAACAAGGTTACGGTTGTCTTGCGACTCGTAGTTGCTTTTAACCATACGTTCCAGCCACTGCGGTAGTACTCCACAATATAGTTGCCGATACGACATCCGCCATCGTCTTCGGGGGGTTCCCAGGCCAACGTTATTGATTTATCTACCTGTCCCGGCACAGATACACGCTGCGGAGGGTCCGGCGGCGCCGTAATAGTTACTAAAAACGCAGCTGTATCTTCCCCTATATTGTTTCTTGCGTGAACCTGGTATTCTCCTCTGTCACTTCTGCGGGCTGAATGGATTTTTAACATAGAAAACTTAGGAGTGTTGCAGACTTGGACGCGTTCATCGGTAAGTATTGGTTGTCCGTCGTGCCGCCATTCCACTGACGGTATAGGCTTGCCCACTATAGTCGTTTTCAAGAAAACTGTTTCGTTTATTTCGTAAAGTAGACCGTCCTCGTATTGCCGAGGATATCGTAACTTCGGTGCCGCCTCTAGTGAAAGGCGGGCTCTGGAGACAGCGTGCCCTACACGGTTGGTCGCTGTGCATTTGACTTCGCCCTCATCGCTGGCCAAGGTCTGGTGGAATACCAGCACACTTGACCTATCATCAGTAGTAATTGCCGTGCGCCGACTGCTGAAAATTTCGTAATCGTCTTTAAACCACGCAATTGTCGGGATCGGCAAACCGGTGAAGGTCACTCGAAATTCTGTCTTTTCGTTTTCAAGAACGGTTATATCATCCAAGTGCTGAAGGAAGACAGGAGGCTCGTTGGGAGCTCGCTCAAAGCTGACGGTCAAAACATCCGAGAGTTCGCTGTACACGGAGCGGCCGACAGCGTTCAAAGCGGCCACCCGGAACTGGTAACGATGTGGTGGTTCGAGACCAGTAAGGACGAGCTCTGGGCGCAGGACAAGAGGTGGGGCGGTCCGCACCCAATCCGCGCCGCCGAGTCGGTTGCATTCCACCTGGTAGCCCATCAGTGACGCTCCTCCATCGTGTGTCGACGGTGCCCATCGTAGCGTCACCGCATTTGGCTCGTCATCCGTTAGAATAGGAATCACATCCGGCTTGCCTGGTGCCGCCGGCCGTCCTGGAACATACATCAACTTCCATCAAGTCTTTTGCTGAGGAACACTGCCTAGCCGCGCAGTCATTTGGCATTATACTCCTCACAGAATTAGATGCGTGATTATAGTGACATGAACGCAAGCGCTCTTACGATTTGTTTTGTTGTACCACGCTTCAAGAAACGAAGCGCGCAGTGTTTTTAAAAATAGACGCGCAGACGGGGGCCTCGATATGCGCGCGGCGGCGGGTGAGAGGAAGGGGAAGGTGGGAAGGGTGTACCTGCGGACTTCCAGTGCACGTTCTTCCGTGGCTTGAGGGCGGCATGAGAGGCGGAGTGATGGTTGCCCATGGCGGCGGCGCGCGCCTGCACACTGAGCACGGCGACCGACCCCGCGACCCTCCGCCCGCGTCCACACCCCCGCTGACCCGCTGGGAATAACTCGCGCCGGCGCGCACCCCGCTCTGATCTCACGCCACTTGATCGATAGGATTTCAATTATGATTTCCTATGACCTTTGGCACGCTTCTTTAATACTATTTACAATCGACTTAGCCAATTATTAATATTGATTGCCGTTTTGTTTAAAGCGCGGCATTGCCGTTCCGCTCGTTGTGAAATGGCAGTAATACTGTGAGATAATAATGGAAGCTACGTAACTCTCGCTATAGTTACGACCTGAGTTCATTGCATCCACCATTTATAAAAATAAATTTTCGGATTCCGGGAATGATAACGCCATCTCGTGGATAGACGGTAAAACAAGTTACAGTTTACGACAATAGTCTTGCTTTCGGGTTTGAATTATTTAGCTGCTTTATACTAGAGCAACGGTTGTAGTGCTCTCCCAAAATAGTAGATGGTGTTAGCTGTTAAAATTATAATAATACATATATAATTTAAATTAAATAAATTATGTTAATTGACATGTTACTTGCATTTTATATAAATAAAGTGATATTCATAATTCTCATATTGTACCATTCACACTAGCCTAGCCCAAAATAAGCACAGAAATGGATTCTAGACAGAGCCGCTTCGCTTGATGTAATGATATCACTGTTAATGGGAAATTAGTGACAACTTAGAAAATGTAGCCAATAATAATCCAAAAGTATAAAATTAGAATAATTGCATTTACATTTTACATACTTTAACATCGTTTGATATCTGGGTCACGATTTTTTGTATAAGCATAAGTCGGTATTTTTTATTTTA
This sequence comes from Calamotropha paludella, assembly GCA_927399485.1. Lineage (NCBI taxonomy): Eukaryota > Metazoa > Arthropoda > Insecta > Lepidoptera > Crambidae > Calamotropha > Calamotropha paludella. The sequence goes on along the minus strand of OV656803.1, from coordinate 20,238,078 downwards.
TATCGAACTACGAAATAAAACATACTTGTGACGAATTTTTCCGTCATAAATAGAAAAGCATTAGATGATTTTTGGAGTATTATCCTTTAGAATTGATTTTCATATAAGGCGCCCTTTATGAAAAGAAAAATGATTACATTTTTTGTTTGTGACCTTACACTATTATTTTTAAGTTTTGTTTTATTATTTTTAGTACCTGTCCAAAGACAATCGTTCTTAAGGAGTATACTCCAGTCGTGCGTCGGATGAGACATTTTTTTTTTGCAAAATTTCTAGTAAAACAGCTTATATCCTATAATTTCTCCTATAATTGACCTAAAATGGTTGATTTGCGTGTTTTTATTTATTGAATTGTCTAACTGATAGTTCCGGTAAATTAGTGTAAGAAACTGATCAGTTTTTACATTATTACAATTGATAATGAGATTTCAAAATCCTTGTTCTGCAAATCGCTGGTATTAACCGTCCTAAAAATTCTTAATTGTTGGCGTACTAAACAAGCTTAGAACCAGCGAGTGAAATAAAATATTATCCGCAAAATAAGCAGCTTTTTCTAATGAGAGATGATAACTGTTAAAATTTAAATTTCAAGTCGAATTACTGTTATTCGACTAAATGGAAAGTAAAATAAAAATACTAATAAAGTAATACAATAGACAGAAACATAAATATTGATATTGTGTGGTCAACTGTTTCTTAAAATATTATTTTTTTTCTATTGGTATCTCAAACTCTGTAATAATTTATTATATATAATATATAGCCATGCAATAATTGAATCATGCAGACGTAGAAGGGTACATATGTTTATTTTTTATTCGGCGTTATGGAATAATATATTGCCATATATACCATTGTACCATAAACAGTAAAATTAAAATAATAATATCTCTGCATTGCGCAGATGTTGCTATACACAGAAATGTACGTGATGTTATATCCTCCCTTTTACAAATTAAAAAATACATTTTGGTGACGATGTATGATATATACCCTTCTACGTGTGCATGATTCAATTATAAACGTTTATTGGTAATTTCTCATGGCTACATTTTCGTGCATTTGCATTTCTTTGAAAATGTAAAAAGTGCTGTGGTAAATACATGTTTTGCAAAGAGAACTATTTGTTGAATTTTTACAGAAATTCCGAATCTGCACTCTAAAAAGTTGTCCCGCTTAGGTGTCTATTAGGCCACCCATATACACTTGGTTGGCTGGTAGATATCTCTTATACAGATAAACCCACAATTGCTCTCTAATATATGTTAAATGTATTGTTCTACTACTTTGTAACAGCAATAAAGAGTATAATATTAACTTAGTTATGTACATAATACACAGGTAACGTTTTAATATTTGTCCTTACATATGAAATTGGCGTTTTCTATGGAAGGAATATAAAATCGTTTTTTTTTTGTAAAATATTTTTCATATGTGTAAAGTATGTTATATCTATGCACTTTTGCAATCTTATTCTTTGATCCCTTTACTAAAAAACAATGGGGGCGAGAATCAACAAACTCTCTGAAGGCGGTTAGGACTGTTACAACGGATTTTAACTTTTTCCTTGTTACAAGTTATCCAAACTCCAGAAAAAATGGTAATCTGTTGAAGCAAGTTTCGGCGAGTACGGTGGATGTCGCAGACATTCCAATTGCAGCTCCTCTAAGTTAGTGGCTATCTGTTGTGAAGTGTGTGCGTTTAGCGTTATCCTGAAGCAGCAGTGACCTTGACCGATTGACCAGCCTCGCTTGTTTAGCAGCTAGCTCTTCCATCATGGTTTGCATTTGCAAAGGTATCTGCTGTAATCGTTTGGTCAGATTTTAGATAGCTGTAGTGAACGACACAGGTACTAGTCCACCTAACACATATAAGTAACTTTTTCTGAGTCTATTTTCGCTTGGGGCAGGATTTGGCTGGTTCTCCAGGGTTCAGCCATTGCGACGAGCACTTCCGATTATAGTACAGGATCCACTTTTCACCACATGTAATGATCCGATTAGAAATCCCTTCATTATTGTGTCGGTTGAACAATGAAACGCAGCAGTCAACGCGTGTTTACTGATTTGAGCTATTTTACTTTCCGGATTTGTTTAAAGTGGATTCCAGTTTTATTACTCACACTGATGTCTGCAGCTAATGTTAAAGTGGTTTACGGTGGATTCACTTCCATAATAGCCTTTAATTTTCATTATCCGTTATTGGTTACCGGCCACGGGGCTTGTTGTGAAGGTCGAAAATTCAAGATAGAAAAACGTTGGAACCAAAGACGTACCGTGTTTTCTTCTAATCCATCGAGCTCTTTTTGCAGCACTGGTCCCAAGGTAGAACTCGTACTCGTTAATATAGCGATACTTTGTGTTTTCCATTGAGCGATATGAGCGACGCCAAAGAAAAAACTAATCAGGAAAACCAAACGAATGCCACAAATGTACCAGTTAAAAGGAATTGTAAATTTGAATTTGGAATTCTTAACCAAGGAGAAGATATTTCAGATCAAAGTGGCCAGTATGACAAAACGCCCATTTCATATGTAAGGACCTAATATTTTATATTTTTAAATCACGGCTGCCAAGACGCTTTGTATAACGGAATGTGCTCTAATACAAAGTTCTTGAACAAGATTGAATTTGCGAGTCTTAATGTATAGCTTAATCTTATTAATTTCTCGTAGAAATTTACATTTAATAAGAGTTTTAATGATATTCCCATCGTGAATATCATTAAAACTCTTATTTAATAATTTATCTTTATTTTTCTGTATTTATGCAATTGGGTACAGTCGTCAGCGAATAAGAAGTAATAACTTTTTGTTCCATCTGGCTAGAAGTTTGTGTATATATAGGAACAATAACGAATTTTATATGCTTCCTTGTGGGGTATCAATTTTTGGGGCTGGATCTTACTCTGATTTATACATCATTTTCCAGCAAGCTAAATACTTGCTTTTCTCCAGGGCTATAATTGAAAGTTTTTTTTAGCGAAACACACCAAGCCCTGAAGCAGCTAACACTTTTCAAACAGTACTTTATAATGACGTTTAAAACTAGACTTGCTTTCGAATGATACACATAAAATATTTATTGGGAGATAACCATTGAGAGCATTCAAGTGACTACGGTTTAAGACATTCCTAAGTTTTAAATCCGCTCAAAAATCTGCCATGCACACCTATAAATGTAAATTAACGCTTTGAGGTTAACTCGCTTCAAGTTTGAATGTCTTTAGATAACCTACGTATACCCATTCCACCTGACTTTAAAAACCGCGTAAATAATGGTTATATAGTATATAAACGAATTGCTAGCTTGCCTTACTCTTAACAAATCCTAGCTGCTGTTCATGGAAATATCCATAGTTTGACCCACTGCACGGAGGGACACGCTCCATACAAGGGCGGTCATAAATAGTTAAAGTCCTGTTTCTATCAATACATTGTATTATTTTAGTGACTTATAGTTGTAAAAGTGTTTTAGGAACATTAAAATGAAAGAAGTATATGTATTTACGGAATAAAAAACGTTTACTTCAGTAAAAAACAAATATAAACAATAACATACTTTTACCTAAATTTATCATGAACAAACACTTAAAAATTGGAATGTAAAACATATATTTTAAATAAAATAAGAGTCAAAACATTGATAACATTATTTAATTATAATAAAATAATAGAAATAAATAAATTAAAATTAATTAAATACAAAAAAAAAACAAAACAGCTAACAAAATACAAATAAATTATTCTTATTCTAACAATATTAAACATTTAACAATTCTATTACACTTTGTGACAGAGTATTTTTCTTTTTAGGGGGAAGTTTCCGAAGACTTGTAATATAAGGATCTGAATGTAATAATAGTCGTTGTATTAAATCTTGATTGGTAACTTCACGTGACATTTTTCGAGTGTGACTTCGTCTATAAATTTTGATATACTTATTTGTCGCTTCAGCAGCTTCTTCGGAAAGTTCTCCTATAGATAACAATGCATAACTTATAATATCTGATCCATGTACGAGCACCTTGTGGACAGAAGCAGGAAGACTATACCACGGATATTCCTCGACCAGGCTGTATGCTGTTTGTAATGCATAGTCTTTAAACTTGCATTCATTAATTTTATGTCCAGAAGATAACGTTTGTAATATTACACAACAACGATCTATGAGATCCTTATTCAAACCTGTAATTTCAGCAGATACAGCTGATTCCAAAAAAAACTTCCTGGCCGTGTTTCCGTCGTTAGACGTCCCGCTTCCACCACTACGCGGCTTGTCAACTATTAAACCTAATCGTTCCCTAAACTGGGACTGTACATATTGTTTTTTATTTGATAACAATTGTTTATCACTATCTAGCCTAACTTGCCATTTTTTTATGTCTAATCTATATGAAAGATGAATAAAATATTCGAAGAAACGTATCCAAGAATGTAGTGGTGATAATCCAAATTGGTATCTACTCTCTATTACAGGTTTTTGTAAACATTCGTCTATTTTATTCATCTCTTTAGGGGTAGCATTACATATATAACATCTACTTGTAGATGTTTCACTTAAAGCACTACAAATTTTACCATCTACCATTGAAAGCTGCAACTTATGAGAAACGACCAATTGACGATTGTCGATCGGAATAAAAGTAGGTTGCAAACTTTCAATTTTATCCTTAAAATAAGCTTCCTCTTGCAAAGACACTGCTGTGCTTTCTTTCAAAAATTGAAATCGAATAGGACGGCAGTACCTAGTGGAAGAGGGTCGAGGATTTTTCCATAAAATTTTACAATTATCTTCAGCTAATTTTACAATAATTTGAAGGGGTACATAAGATGTTACAAACAAACTACTATCTTCTAAAGTTGAATCTGAAAAAAATTGTTTGTATTCACTATGTCCAGTGCTGCCATCGAATCCCCATTTCCCAAGTAAAGAGATATTAGACAAACAATCATCAGGAATCTGATCTAAGACCTCTTTTTGAGATTCAAGGATTCGAGAAGCTGTGTGATCAAAAAGACTTTGTAATTCAACTTCAGCTGAAGACTCGGAATCAGTTATATTAGAAGGGTAACATCTCTGTTTCGCTTTAGTAATTTGTTGGTAACATGGTAATACATTAGGAGAAATCTTACTATTAACAAAGTTTTTAATTAATAAATACTGATGTTTTGTCAACTGAGCATCAGTCACAAGTGACAAGACATCATCAGTGCTAACTCTAGATATACACGAATCGAATGAACAGTCTGAAACATCAAGCAATGCACTCACAGTAGAATCATCAGACTTTGACAAATCAGCTACTAAGGTTTTCGAGGACGACCACGTGAATGACACGGCGACGTTTCAGACGGAGTACATTGCTTATTGTTTTTCACAAGTTGAATTTTTTCAATAACATTAAACCAATCGGAATTCTTATATAAAAGCTTGGTTTTATCCCTATTACATTTTTTCCAGAATCGAGCAATAGCTTTACATAAATTATTAACAATTTTCTCTAAATAATGAATATCAATGTTCTCAGCATCGTTCAGAGTAGTCAACAAACTTTGTAGGACTTGACGACACTTTTCCGAGTCATTATCGGTATTGACAGTTAGCCATATTTCAAGAATATGCATTCTTGAAAACGAGCATATATATAAATTACCTAAAACAAAAAAAAAACGGTTAAAATTCAGTCACAAAACCTACACAAAGCACTAAGACTAAATAAACTAATTTCGTAGCAAATGCTACGAGATAATCTGGCAACCGTAGCACCCTTGTCATCGCCAAAAGGGCAGATAAGGGCAGCCAAGTTTTAATTTTCCTAAGATAAGAAAGTCTAAAGATTATGGTGCAATATACCTCCATAGTCGGAGCGAGTGGGAACATATTTAAAAGTTTATTCAAACTTTGAATATTAAAATATAATACTACAAGAAAAGTCGCCTCGTAGCAATGACATACTAAAGAAAATATATACTAAGATACAATTAAAATAAAAATATTAATTATTACATACCCTGTTCTTGGATATCCATTTCAGAAAAAACACACACAGCACTCACAGGTCCCGCAATGACAACAAATGACGTCACGCTTTTTAATGACTCACTGATAACAGTATTTACGATTGGCGATGCGCTCTCTTTGAATGCACAATAGATAATGAAGGCGCACTCTAATTACTGACCTATTTATAGTTTCAGAAGGTACCGCAACTATCCAATGTAACGACAAGGAATAAAATGTAAAACTAGAAAGCAGGTTTTTAAGATTTATGACCTATGGATGTCCCACAGTGCACTGGTTCCAATAGTTGTTTTATAACACATGGTTTGATGGTAATCTGCTCTTATACTCAAGGATTAAAGTTCTTTGACGAAACAAGAAAGCATATTTATCATGACGTCTGCCATGATTTACACTTCTTCGCTTACATGCTTACTAAAACTGTCCTAACACGTTTCATGCTTTTTGCGCGGTGCATGATGGAGGAGGGGAGCATAAAGCTGCTTTCCTATAAAGAGTATTAGTTAATATAAAAACTGTAGTCTTATTAGGAAGGTTAATAGATTGTTCAAAATGTATCATGAGAATGTATCAAGTTATAAAATAGACGCTACTTGCATATGCAAGCGTAAGTACACTTGTTGAAGGTACTATTAAGTAGTAGTAGTACTAAGTAGTAGTTGAAAGACTGCATGATCATTTGTGTGACTTATATGAGATTATACTATACCTTTGCTTGTATATGTGTACTTGCAATGTTCTTTTATAGATTGTTTTATTTAGCTAATATTTTTATTATCTTTTTATTAGGAATGCAATTTTAATTTTATTTTTACAATATAGAAATTTTGAAAAAACATTTGAGCAATTAACCTTTCTTTTGGATGCTTGATATTATGGGTATTGAAGAATAGCATTTAAACAATTGCCAGTATGTTTTATAATTATGTCTAAACGAATGAATTTGTGTTTTAATTTCTGTAATCACGTAGATTACCAAACAAATATACCTTTAAAAGTTTATTTTGACTGTAAAATGTAGGCTTGTGGTAAATACTCTACTAGTAATGATTCTTTTATATTGTTTACTCATATTTTCAACGCATTTTATGCTATTGAAACATGTGGTTGTGACAGTATGTTCCACTAGCGCCGCTTACCTACTGTATTTTGGTTCCAGCAGTGTCGCGAGCTAATTTCGACAGCAATAACATAAAGGAGAGACGGCCAGGAATAGAAACCGCTCTCCTTAAAACAAATACCTACTACATAATATTGTGTAATAATGAACATGGCTTTATTTCATTTAACATTTCAGACATAATACAGAGATGGCTTTCATTGTTGCTTACAAAGGAAATTTTTGGTATAAATTCAATATATTTTTTTTGCTAAATAAATAAAAATTAAAGTTTTACATGTTTGCGTTTTGTAGGTAGTTATTCTAAAACCACACAAAAGCACGTAGGTATATCTACCTACTACTACCTACCTATAGAGTTTGTTATTAATTATTTTAATAGCTAATTAGTGTATTAATTGAATTGACACAGGTATAGTGTATAATAAAAGAATGACATCGGTATACAATTAACAGCACATCATATTTATTGTTTACCTACCTATGTTAATCTATTATACCTCCTTCTATATTATGCTAGGTACATTTCATACTTTTAGTTAAAATAAGGGTGACTGGTGATTAATATTTTATTATTAAATTGGACATTGGTAACGATTAAACTTATTTTTGGTGACCTAGAAGGTATGTACGTATATAATTCTTTATTTGCAATAATCTTTATATTTCTAATACTTTATCACTATATGATAAAGTATACGTTAAGGCTCATTAATGTTCTGGCACTCAGATACAATGAAAAAAAGCTTGTGTCTGTAAACACAGCTGTAAAACTGTCGTTGCGCGCTTACAAAGAAATGTTCTATTGCAGTCTATTGTAGTAGGTACATATAACTCCTTGTAGTAACTAATTCAGGAGCTCAAAGTGAAAAATCTTTGTATAATAAAATTATAAAAAAATAAAGACAAACTTGTTGAAGAATATAAGACTTGAGCAATTCAGGGCAGACCATTTAGGACAGGTCAACGGAAATAACTGAATCATGTGCCAAATAATCATTTCGTTACCTACTCACAAATCTACCAGTATGACACACAATACAATCAAGATTAAAAAATGCGTTTTGATTATTCAGAAAGATTTTACAGCGCTTGCAGATCTCCCCGCTTTGGAGTCATGCCAACGCGCAAATACGTCAAGGTGACATTGCGGATGAGTATATTAGCTAAAAGAAACGCTATCTGTAAAGAAATAAAGTTTTTCAAAATGCAAAATGTCAATTGATTTTCTGATTTTCGTCTATAAGGTTCCGATGGTGAAATATGACTCCGGAATGCGGTCGCTCCCCTAAGTCCCTGAGATTCCAGTGCTTTAAGCTCTATGTTGTAGTTAACGCTGCTGGTAAACAGGCCGTAAAACGTGCTCGTAAAAAGACACCTAGTTTATGACGTGAGCCTGACGGATACTTGCTATATAACAAAATTTCATGTAGCTAAAATACTCGTTTATTCCGTTGTATCTTATTTCAATTACCAATTGGTACCAATACAGAACCGTGTTGGGACATTAGTCACAAAATAAAAGCTGTCCATTGATATTAGTTAGGCAATATAGGTGTAGGTTTATACTTTACATGAGTAGTATATAGATATGTCTTAGGCAATTTAAATTTTGTAATGACTTACTACAACAAGGAATGCTTACAATGCACGTTCATTAAAAATAAAAAGTAAATTATTGCTTGATTGCACATTTCCAATTATCTGTAATGTACAGAATTAAATTGAGAATTTAATCAGCATCGTGTAGGTAGTGTCTCCCAGAATTTAGTAACCAAAGTTGTCCATAAACCATAGATAGCTTAACTTTGTTGAATGTTTCAGTATATTTGTTATATGAATTCATGTAAGCTGATGTAAGATTAGTATGGAGGGAACGTATTAGTTAAATTAGATACAATTTTCATAGAAAAACTATAAAAAATGTAAAGAATATAACAGCTCTTGTATTTTTGCAAATTTTTGAGATTGTAAATTAAAAAACATGAATTTTATTCTCATCCAACTGCGACGACGTAATTAGGAGGGTTTTGATTTTGATCGGTATGGATGGATGTACATATGTTCATCTGTTCCCTCATAAAATATAAACTATACTCCTCGTTATTTGATAAATGAGCTGGAAGCGTATAATGAATGGTTTATTACTAACATTTTCAGATAAGAATATATTCTTGTTTCATACTTTTACAAGCTTAGTTTTTTAGTAGTCGAGTTTAGTTTGTGAATATAATTATTATTGTGTATTAAAAAAAAATCATGACTTATGACACTGATCGATTGGAATGTCCATTAAATCAAGTTTAAACTTGATTTAATAAAACAAAGTAATAATATGGACAATTTGATCTTTGATATCCATTTCAATGGATGGGAACTTAAATATAAGAACAATATGCCAGTTCGGTTTTCGTTAAATGTATTTTTATGCCGTGTGTGCATGTACAGGCAGTCCTCGTACTTACGGCACGTTAGGATCTCGGAATACGCGACGTAAATCGAAACGACGTCAGTCGAGACATATTTTTTCATATGTTTACATGTAAAACTCAAGGGTTAGAATTCACAGACTCAAAATTAAAAAAAAATGCATTTATAATAAAGGATATAGGTACACACTTTATTATCAAAAGTAAGTTCTCAAAATAATTAGATATGTACCTACTTATGAAATTTCTAGTTATTTTTGGTATTTGTGTGTTATTAATTTTAATACATATTACGTTTTGATTGTCCGTTGTCCCTGAACTAACTAAATAAAATCAGCAGCATGTGCGGGGTAATCCCCGCTCGCCGACACCGCGCCCCACCAGCCCCACGGAAATTGACCTCGCGAAAAGTGATTTTTCCTATGCCGGAAATCGAAACAATTGACGTATGCTTGAGGAATAGTGTCAATACATTATTCGACGTAACTTGAAACGACGTAAGTCGAGGACCGCCTGTACATTATATCATTTCAAAGAACAGGATACTAGGTCACCGACGATCTTGATCATAACTTAAATGGTTAATTAATAATTGTTAAGATTTAAACAAAATGATTTAGAGTAGTTTATTTTACTATTTACCGTTGATAACTCTGTGCCATAGTAAATTACGTGGTGGTAGTAAAGATTTAGTACATTGGTTGTCCTGTGATTGTCGCAGCTAAGCCAAACCGTGGTGCACCTGACCCAGGGCCGTATTAAGCACTGTGTCTATGTAAAAACAGATTTTTTTTGGTATTAACGTAACAATTAAACTGTATCACCAATAGATCACTGAGAACCTTCAGGAAATCATTCTACATATTTACTACTTGACACTGATATCGTAATACAAATTGTTATCGATGATTACATATTAACCTATATGTGTTAATATTACAAATTTAAACCACCGAAAAAGGAATGACTTATTGAAAGACAGAATGTAACTTTTAATGTTATAGAAATTAAAGTTGAATGAAGTAATAATGAGTCCAATGTTTATTATGTCTTATATTTATTAAATTAATAGCAACTGTTATTAAGACACTTTTGACCCGCATACATGACCTAATCATTTGTCGTAATCAAGTGCATCACATTACAGTAACCACTATTTTATCATGGAAATAATATGTAGAAACAAGTTCACTATCATTATTTGATCAGTCCAAAAAAAATGTTGTCACCAACAAGTTGTTTTAGGGTTCTATCGAAGTCAAACTCTTATTATGTGTAATTAAAACTAGCAAATAGGGTAAGGTAAGTATTAGTTACACTAGGTCCAGGTATGTTAGCTATCCTTTTACCATTTTCCGAACTGTTTACCGATTCAACAGATGACATGGACCGACGAACCAGCCTTTCTAACAGAAAGTGCTGGCGCCTAATGACGCCCGTAAGCTGGGCGATAAACCGTTTCTCTCCCTTTAAGGCAGCGTGAAAAGACAACATCTTCCCTGCTCTTCTACAATGGGGGGAAGCACATATCCTCGGAACTCTAACTCACCTGTCTGGCCCAAAAGTACACACTGTACAGCTGGAGGGACGTAAAGGTTGTATTTATACCCAATTCGGAACGGCCGACCGATGTATCCATGTAGGATTTACCACGTCCCTCGCCCGATTCCGGAGGGAAAAAAAAAGTCAAATTATACCAACTTTAAGTCATCAATCTGACAACTTTCCTATTAAAAACATTAGAGAGCATAACAAACATTTACGCGAAGAAGTGCTGAAGTATACACCTCTCCATAAACATCGACACGCCTATAGCGCGGGGAAATCTACTGAATGTGCTCTTCATCAGTTGGTTGGTAAGATTAAAGAAGCCTTTCAAAACAAATTCTTCGGCCTTGACATATTTATCGATATAGAGGGGGCTTTTGACAAAACCAACTTTTTTTACATGCACTACATGTAAAATAATTTACAAAATTCACTATCATTTTGTAATTTTTACGTTAACAGAGCTTAATTTCTTTCTTATCATATACACATCATAGCTTTTACTTCACATATGGTGGTTGTTTATTTGTTTTGTTTTTTGATGTGACGTGAGACAATTCAAGATATCCACATGGTTACACGTAGACAATCACACGCATTATTATTATTTCTGTTAAGCCCACTTTGCATAGAACAACAATCGTCAGTGTCAACCTCAGATTGATTGGTGTTAACGCCAACATGATGCCTACCATAGAGTAGGCCCACACCTCTTGTTTATTTTTTTTAGGATACTGACGTATGTCCTCCACTGTATTTTATTTATATTTTTTTAAATTCCTTATTTAGTTATTTTTATATGTATACATTTATAATGTTTATATATCAATATTTTTCCTAATTTATTTTTTTTATTTACATATATTTATTATATCAGTATGGCGTCATCCTTTCAGGCCCTGCCAGAATATCAGCGCTGCTGCGGCGGATCTCTGCTCGCAGCAGCCTATGCTGAGGCAGGGTTCTGGTTAATCATAGGTCCAAGACTGAGTATTAATTTATTTATTTTTAAGCATTTTTATGTTGTTAATGTTTGCAATTATTCCATCTTTTCATTCCAACCTTCGATCAATAAATTCTTTCTTTTTTTCGTTTTTCTTGCTTTCTTTCTTTAATAAGGAAAGATAAAAGAATAGCCACATATCTTTTATGTGCCGGGGAAGGGTATGCAACTCATTATTTCCAATTAAATGCATCACATGATGCTCTTATCAAATGATGCACTAAGTTAGAAATAATCATATCATGATAGAATTTACTTCTCCTATTTCATAATTACATTCTTACTTAGTCCGTATATTCCAATTAAGAAAACAGATAACATCGACTACAACTTTTGAGTCTTTGAGGGATTGTCATAAATATTTCCTGTTATTACTTTTATATAAAACTTCTACAATAGGGTATTTGACATTTTTGACAAATAAATAAGTATTGTATTGAACACTATAGAATTTAAGGTCCTTATTAATAATATTTGACTTAAATTACAAACAAAAATTATTAAATATTTTATTTTCCTAAATAAAAATTAGAGTTTTTGAATCTGTGCATCATTTACACGAAACGTCTGAACGATGTAATAAATAAAATGTCTTTGAAGCCATTTTTTAAAGAATCACGAACCAAAAAAGACAAAAAATTAATCTCTCACGTATTGTTTACATAAAGACTATTACATCGTGACGTCACGCCATTGATTTGTCACGTGACCTAGCGTTTCAGCGGGAAATACAAAATGTAATTATTAAAACTATCTTTTTGTTATTAAAATGGCTCTAAATATAAGAGAAAGATTTGTCAAGCGTATCTTTAGCGACTTTAGAACATTTTGAAGTACTTTACGAAAATCTGTCAAATACCCTATTGTATTTTGGACATCCAAAATTCTTGCATTGCTGATTTCTTTCTTATTCGATAAATTTATAGAGAACTAGCTAAACCGTCCTTGCGTTGCTTGTTGTGTTTTAAATGAAACCCATCCTTTGTCCTAAGTTTGAAAATAAAAAAAGATCGTCAAAATCTGTGACAAGGATATTTTATATACCTAGTCCGGCCATAACTTATGTAACAAATGAAAATGTATTTTTTATGAATGAAGTAATGTAATAACATTACTATTAAAAATGCATGTATTATGTTATATATTATTTATTATTTACATATTTATAAAAGATTCGCCAAAAAAAAAACTATTCGAAATGGCCACCACTTGCGCATCGTGATCGATCCAAGGCATTTTAATTGTAAAGATAGAGTTAGGGCATGTCCTGTATCTGGACGATAAGCACCGAGCTTCAGGTCTTGTTTTATAATACGCGACAGAGTCCTAGCGGAAATCTTCATTTCTCGCGATAACATTGTTTGCTTCTTAATGGGGTATCGACTAATTCTGGGTGTAACAGCATTAACAGCCTTTGTAGTTCTAACGGAACGTAGCCGCCCCAATCTTTAATGTTCTTTGACAGAGGAAGTGCTGTTGTAATCGTTGATAGTACGATATACGAACATACGGCTCATACCAAGCTTTTGAAGTGTCTGGAATATGACCGACGGCTTCATACCCACTTTGTGTTTTTCTTTAACACCCCATTTCATATCGTAATTTGATAATGAACACATATCATTTGAAAAGGCGCGAAATCAAAAGAAGTTTTGAAAATAATAAACGCATTCCACATTAAAAATAAACAAACAATTAAAAAAAAGAAAAGGTTTTATGTAGCAGTATTTATGGCCAGACTAGTTATATAGATTAATTCATTGATAAAGTTCTTTGGACACGCTTTTATAAAGATCAATTTTTACAATTTAATACCGCATAACATAGAGACCCAGACCAAATCTGTAATAACATAGAGACCTATTGACTTGGAATGTACCCACACAGTTTTAAAAATAATTCACAAAAACATGACAAATTGCCGCATTCGATGACCACTTTTTTGGCTTACACACCTGTAACGCGTACGTGCTTTCCGTGAAATTATCACATACATTACTGGTTTGCTTATAGAATAGTATCGAAGATTCTATCGCAACCGCTAATGTACTTTTATAATTTGAAGAAATATGAAAGAATTGGTCACAAAACATTAATGTTATTTTCGACGACCACCACTGAACAGCGCAAAATAGTTTGAACTATTGCCAAGTTTGCGGGCAATTTTCCAATGCTAGATTTTAAATGTACATTAAAATATCTTATTGCGGAATAACGAAGTCACCAGAATTATTGGGCAGAGATTGTAATAAACAATTAAGAAAAGTTAAGATAAATTGATGTTTGACATTTCGATTGCAGAATTATTGAGACTTTATACAAATATTAAGAATTATATACACTCATTAACATTAGTCATTTAATAGGTTGCCAAGTTACTTATTCATATTATACTGTCACGATATGTATCGATAAAACACGTATGAATGCTCTTTTGTTCCCGGTTTAGTCAGCTATACCCGTTGAAGCGACATTCGCATTTTTATTTAATTTCATTAAAATAAAAAAGCACTATTTAAGCTAATTCTAATTACTAACGATGCCTAAACCAGAGTGGACTCTTGGTGAAGGTAATTTATGCATAAACTAGGCGATGCAGTCGCTAAGCATAAAGCTACGCTAGCACCATATATTAGAGCGGAGCGTAATACCTAAAATAAGTTTTTTTTGTTTCGATGGGAATTTTTGCGAATTTCAAAATTCGGGCTCAGTCATAATCTGGTCCTAAACCTGTTCATTCGATTCCACACAAAAAATATTAAAATCGGTTAAAAACTCGGGAAGCCACTAAAGCTGATCCATGGGAGCTTCGCTCGCTCCGCTCCAATAATTGATTTCTAAAATGATATTTACATTTTTCGACCTCGAATATTAAAAACAAATAATACTTTTTAATTTATTTTATTATTAATTATAAACCATATACATCCCACTTCGATTATTGACGGTTCAAGACTGAATCGGAAACTGAGTAAGATTGTCTGATGTAGGTAAACATGATTAGATTTTACCAGACCGTGATTGACCAGCCTTAGTATCTCGGAACATTTGCATGCGCTATCTTCACGAAAAAACTTGAATTTTTCCGTGACGATGGCGACATATCAAGGCCTTAGAAATAAGATAAAAAAGGTTGTAAAAATCTGATTTTAATTAGTAATAATGTAAGTGTAATGTAAGTTTTACATTACGTACAATATTATAGTAGTTATATAATTATAATATTATAGTACAACACTTTATACAAAATAGTAGTTTATGATACTGTTGCATAATAAGGGTTCTTATAACATGAGTGTGTTTTAAAAAAACGAGCCGTAGGCGAGTTTTTTTATAGCATCACACGAGTGTTATAAGACCAAGTTATGTACAGTGTCATACACTACTTTATCTACTCTCATACTATAATATGTAAAACAATATTGCAAATAAAACGCTGAATATAACAACAAATTTATTTAAATGTCAAATGTTGGCGCCAAGGTGCAAACATCAATTGCGCATGCGTGTTGCGTCGGTCGTCGAGGACTCGTTCATTGAAACCTTTTTAAAGTAGAGGTTCAACCTCCTTGGTCCAGCTGGAGGTTGTATAGGTGTATCGTTATGATAAAAAAGTTATATTATGTTACAGGTGTCCATACAAGACCTGTATCGTAATGAAACTTTTTTTTTATTATTTTTGGCCTGTACGTAATGTTTGTCATAAGCATTTTGTTTTCAGTTTTAGAATCTTTGTATTATAAGTATTAGAGTAGATAAAGAATATTATTAACTTAGTTGGATTTTATACAGTTATTGCCGTTGTTCATGAGTGTTATTTTTAAAAACAGTTTTAAATTCAAGTTATCAACTCCTAAGATTGCTTCTAAGAGGTTTGGGCTTTTTAGGGAGTTTTATTTTGGTGTTGTTTTTTTAACCTAAATAGCATCTTATTAATAAACATTTTATTAGGACTTTGAGTTAACACAAGGGAGTTGTGTCCCGTGGAAACTGTGGAAACAAGATATACCTAAGTACTTGAGGAGCTTGACGGCTTTTGTTTGCGAATGTTAAGTAACTTACGCAATTTACATCGATTACTGGACATACAAAAGTACACGCTTTTTTTTCCCTTCGGATTCGGGGAAGGGAGGTGGTGAATCCTACATGAATACATCGGCCGGCCGAGACGTTATGTCAGACTCAAACTGACTAAACACCACCTGAAGTAGGTGCCTTAGCCTGGGAAGGCTATACAGGCTTAATATGAGCGATCGCACCCAGGGTGTGGCGGGGCGACGCAGAAAGTACACATATTTACCTTACGCTATTGTAATAAAGATGGTTTAATTTTTATACAAACACGGGCGTGGTTAAAACGAAGACTGATGCTTTTAAAGGTCTATTAAATGTCTTTTATTTTCAAATTTTTATGTTCTGTCGTTTCCTCATTTACTGGCGCCATGTTCATTCTAAAAACATAGATCCTACTCAAGATACAGCAAAGATATGCAGTGATGTGTATTATTGCAATGTTTTGCTTGCATCTCTAACTAATAGAAAAAGTTTATTCGTCTAACGCCTTTGATAAATTGGTGTTGATACCTCCATGCTTGACTACGAGCATGAGCAAAGTGAACTATCTCAGCCTCTACTGCCGATTATTTGATATTTTTGCAATCGTTAACTTTTTCAATTCAATTTTGAATGCAGATACAGCATTAAAGGCAGTAGTCGAACCTGAGTCCTTTGATATATCTGGTTAGTAAGCCACTGTGATTTTTTATTGACCTTAATTATGCCCATCCATTGGTGCAGCGCATTTGTAAAACTCATTACCCGTTTAATACTGGTAAAACATTAAAAAATTATTCCTTTCAATGTTTGTACAATAAAATTCTAGTGATATTTTGTATGTATCTCTTTAATCATTATCTTTGTGAATGCTTTGTTGGTTGTCCCTAAATAAACTTGGCGATGCAGTCGCTAAGCATAAAGCTACGCTAGCACCATATATTGGAGCGGAGCGTAATACCTAAAAAAAGAAAAAAAAAAAAATTCTATGGGAATTCTTGCGAATTTCAAAATTCGGGCTCCGTCACCATCTGGTCCTAAACCTGTTGATTCGATTCCACACAAAAAATATTAAAATCGGTTAAGAACTCGGGAAGTTATGGCGTAACAGACATTTCGCCATTGAAGCTGATCCATGGGAATGAAAAAGAAAATAAAAAAATTCTAGAAAATGTAAATGCATGTTGATCGTGAATATAATAAACCTTAAAAAAATATTGTACTTATCAAGTTTCACAATTACCACAAGTGTGATTAACATTAAAAAAAATGTAAATTATTATTTTATTATAAATTTAGGACAATTTTGATACAATTAATTTTGCTTTATTATTTGATTTGCTGTTCCTTGTTGTGTTTTTAAAAACACGAAAGCAAACTATAAAAAGTTTTATACATTTTCATGTATTATGACGTTGTTTACAAATTTTGAGGACGTTACGAAGTCCTATGAACAATCAGTTTATTTTAAAACATTGTTTGTCGGAATCGAAAATAGTTAACCCCCGAGTAACCATGACGATGGAAGGCGATGTTGACTAAAATAAATTGTTTGCGATCAGAATGAAACATATTCCCTGAGCTGTGGCGAAGTGCCTTTATAATAGTTATTTAAAATGCGAGAGTAGTGTAATTTTAGTTGTTTTTAGTATTGTATGTTATTAGCATCACACTTTCTTTGAACAACGCCTGTGTTTGTATGATCAGAATTGAATATGATTTAGATATGTAGCCAGGCATTATTTCTCCAGCCAACAACCAGCAGTACACAAAAGGTTAGCAGAATATTTTAACACTAGCAAAAATTCAACGGTTTTGTAAAAGGTGACGGCAGTGTTGCCAATTTAGTAACTTTGTCACTAGAAATGAAAACTTTTGCTTAAGTCTTAGCGACTAAAAAAATTTTTTGACGACAAAAATTGTTTAGCGAGTTATTTAGCGACTTTTGCAGTAGGTATAAATTAAATCAGTTCTAGAGTCATTATTGGATAAATTTTTAGTCAACTTGATACAGTGCCAAGAGATACTGTTAATAAACGCACCAAATACGGCTGTATTAGATGAGCATGAGACTGAAGAATTATTTGACTTGTTAAGTGACGACGATGAATATAACTGAGTTAATTTTTTTTATTATAATTTTGATTATTTTTATTTTTTATTACAAATGCAAATGCACGTTTCCAAGTATTTTTTAATTTATGTGATTGTTACAATGATTATATAATTTAATTAAAAGTTTTATTTTATTTGGAGGGGTACCTATGTTGTACACGATGTGTATTTGAATCATAATTTAATTACTTATGTACCTACTTTTAATTTTTTTCACATGTCCCAACCTTTCACACTGCATGCCGGTGGCCTCTTCTGCCTCTCCCATACAAAATCCTGCGTCCGCTTCCAGTGGAATTAGTTTTAGCGACTTTCTAGTGACTTTTGATGTTGAGTCTGGCGACTCAAACTTCTAGGAGTTGGCAACTCTGGGTGACGGTAGCTGAATTAGAAGAGAATTCGCCTTCTCAGCCAGAGGTTGCGGTTTTGACCTCCGAATGACTCCTGATATAAGTTGACGTTTTTCAACTTAAAACTATTTTGTGGCAATAAGAGACATAAAGTCAGTAAACTATTTTAAGACTGATAAATCACGCTTTGTTACGGTACCTACATTAGAATTACTAAGAACATAGCAATAAGGCAGGAAGATGGAAAATCGCAGGATATCGAATTCCTGCAGACGTTGTTTGTCGGATCACCCAGCGGATACTGAAAATAGTTTTTATTAAGAACTTTAATTGAGATGCAATTATATAACGTAACCTTTAACGTAAATTTTAAAGCAGAACGGCGATTACTTTGGACTTGGCATTTAAGAAATACACGAAACGCAAAAAAATAAAATAATTTTCAATAACTAAAAAATATAAACCTGAAGAGTTTTTTTTAACAACATTCTAGTTAAAATTAAATATGAGAAATAACTATGTAATGACTTCGTAAATCCTGCGCTATAAGACCTTGGTTCAAGATGAAGCCGTAAGAAGCTTGACGAGGGTTGTTTTTTTCCCCCATTTCATGTGTTACAGATTTTTAAATTTACATTAGCAGTGTAGTGTGAAAAGAAAAGGCCATTAACTCCATGAACTATTGATTTTTCTTAATAAATACTAATTCTATCATGGCCTTTGCTCATAAGAGTTTTTTTTTTAATATAATCAATATTAGCCGCCGACGCCCATAGTCACACTATGATAGTTGCTGGAGTAAACTATTTTTTCTTATTCACTATCAGATAAATAGGTACCTAATTTTCTTAACGGTGGGCGGCGGAACTTAGTCTATTCAACAATGTCAATGTACCCAAAAATTAAGTGAATTTTTCAATTTTACTGCTTCGCAATGCATGTTTATTGGCGTATTCATATGTGTCCAAATGTGTACTAAGTCAGGAATGAAGTCAAACACCACACACTCCGGAACGTATAGACAATTTATTGGAATATTAATTAAGCTATATATTACTTTCGCTATGTGAAACAATATCGTGATTCACGAAGGTACACCACTATTAACTTATATACTAACAACCTATGTACTAAACAAACATAACCGTCGTTGGACATTCCAATAGTGGTATGGATATCTGTTTAATTAGCCATAATAATGGAGCCACTTTAGTTTTGGAGCGATACATCTGACATATAATATAGAATGGAATAGAATATCTTTATTTGCACTAAATAGGGAGGTATACAATGGTGGTACACAGAGCAGTAACAATTTTGATGTTTTGTAACCTATTTAGCCATGAAAATATAGCATGCATACGTAATTTTAAGTTTTACAATTTACAAAGCAAAAATAAAACTAAGATTACATGGTAATAAAAATAATATTAAAACATATGTAAAAAAAATTTACAACGAAATAAGTCCTCATAATTACATTTTACTAGAATATATAGCTATGTTTTTTTATTAAAACAATCCTGGACCGAGCAGTACAATTTATCGATTAGCCACCTATACAGCTCAAAATTAAACATATTAAAAGGCAATTCCCTAGGTCATATAACGGCGTAAGCTGTATTAGAGACATCACTGAAGCCATGTAATTCCACTTTAGTGTCTGTTCTATGTACCCATCTTGGTATGTGGAAATTCACTAGCTTTTTTAACTCGGTCCTATAAATTTCCCATTCTTATTTTAGAGCCACCGGCAGTTTATCATCCCAATCGAGTCCGTTTATCCATAAGTTTTGTATAAATACTATAGCTAAGGTGATGCACGATGCTATCCAACCCAGTAGGTCATATAATCAGTTTATTTCTGCAATAATTTCTCTTTTTGTTTCAGGTGCTGAAGATACATCGGACAACGAGACACTGTAATGGCATTCATAGGTGCGACGATACCAAACAGGATCTACCACATTTTTAATATGTCTTCTTTCAACTCTTGATCGATTCGTTCTTCTTTCTTTTTAGCTTCCAGCAAAGCATCTTTTTTGTTGGTCCATTTTTGCAACACAAACCCTGCCTTCCCTTTCATGCATTTCTTTGTGTACAACGATTGCTTCTGTTTTAGATTGGCCACCGCTGAGCAGATCATCTATATAAACGTCTATATTTATTCTTCGCGCCGCCAGTGGGTAAGCCTGACCTTCGTCGGGGGCTACCTGCGGCAACGCCTTAACTGCTAACTAGGGAACGCAAGAAGTACCGAAGGTCACTGTTCGAAGTCTGTAGAAGTGCATCCCGTCGTCATCGTTTTCTCTACACACATCTTTAGGTAATCTAGATGTTTGTCAACTATTTTAACGTGTCTGTACATTTTGATAATATTGGCTGTAAGACATGCAGGTTAAAGCCGCCATATCATGGTGATGTTAGGTGGTTGGTTAGTGGGTTGGTTGAACCTACCATTGAAGTTCATTTAGTAAGATTCCATTAGCACTATATCCGATGAAATAAATACTACCTTATTGTGTTTTGGTAGTAGTTCTATTTAACCTTACGACAGCATGACGACGTGTTCACCAAATTTTGGAACTATCTGACTTTGCGTCACAAGGAACTTTCTCCATGTGTTTGAGAGTTAAAAATTCATTTAGCAGCTGACGATAATCTTCCTTCTGTTGAGCGTTTTTATTCAGCCTCTTTTCTAGGCTAAGGAGTCTTTCGATGGCAACGGTTATAGTATCTCCAAACTCTTGCTTGATATTTGGTCGAAATGGTATTTCTACTACATACCGGCCCGTGTCATTTCAAGTTGTCTTTGCCTTGAAATGAGCTTCGCACTGTTGCTCTTCCAGAGTCAGGTGCTTGTCTTTTCACGACAATTGATAAAATCTGATTTCTATAGCTATTTGAAGACGAACTATATGTACAGTTTTCCAACACCTTAAAACTGCACATAACTAAATGTAGATTATAATTATAGCAACAGAGCAGAATACAACCAATATAAATAAAGAAAAATAAAAACAAGACTGCTTTGACAAATAATCTCGTAGATTTAAAGTGTTCCACGATACAGTCTGTGGACTACAATGACAATTTTATTTAATGTTGAGTCATCTACGTATATAGATTAACTTAAAAATTTTTTGGGGCAACTTTTTAAAGAAGGCTATATTGTTTTTCAGGTTTTTCATCTTTTTTTTTTTTTTTTATTACATCAATTTAGTGCTACATTTGAAATTGGCGACATTAATTGTTTTTTTTTCACTTTAGCTAGTATCATTTGGGATGACGTAAAGATTCTAACAATACTCGGATTCGAGATCCCACAACCTCTTCAGTAGGTCTGTTTCTTCTATTTTACGTGAAGATTTAGAATTATATTATGACGCCGTTGCTGTTCCTCACTATAACTACAGACTTGACCCGACAACATCCATCCGAGGTACGAATCTTGTGCAATAATAGAACCAGTGGGGTTTTTAATTAACCTTTCTTTTAGAATTGTATAATATACCGCGGAGCCCAGTAAGACATCTATTTTATTGGGCGTTTTATATTGTGGATCGGCTAACTTTATATTTCCTAAGTCGACCCAAGGAGGAATGATAAATGTATTATCCGGTAATATTGCAGTCACGGTGTTTAACACGTGAGCTTTAATCTGTAGCTTAAAAGTAGGCTCGTAAAGGGACTATATATTTACTATAACCAAGTATGTAAAGTTTAAGTCAATGTGCCCTCCTCCCAAGTCAGACATATATGGCTTTTTACAGCAATCTTATTTATCCGCAATAGTTAAACGGCTGCTACGGATATAAAAGATTCTTGAGACCCTTGGTCCAGCAGTCCTCTCATTATATGAATAAAATCATTATTAGGGTTTGATTATAAACGTCTCCTGTCACAAAATGGCTAATTATGTTATGCTGTTCCTCGGAAGACTCCGTCGTCGTAGCTAATGTGACTGTTAACGTACGGAAGTTTCCGTGGAGTAGCGTATATATCTCTTAAATATACGAAGGTGTACTAAGTCAGGAATGAAGTCAAACACCACACTCCGGAAAGTATAGAAAATTTATTGGAATATTAATTTAGCTATATATAACTGCTGCGATGTGAAACAATATCGTGATTCACAAAAGTGCAGTGCCATCTATTAACTTATATATTAACAACATAAGTACGAAACAAACATAACAGTCATTCGACAATCTGTTTCACATTTGGTACAGAAAACTTGAATTGAATAAAACTAACTGTTAAAGTTAGTTTTATTCAAGTTGAACTCAGATTATTATTACTACTAAAAATAACTTCTAAAGAGGGATTTCTCTATCTCATCTCAGATGATTATCTGCAATAATGTCTTGCAAGCGTGTTTTCTTAAAAGCGTTGCATTGCCTATATCTAAAAAATTTTCAATTCATAGTGGTCTCATTTTTAGAATATTTTCTAAAATTACATGAATGTCACCATCTCGCACATTCGTAGAACAAAATGCGATTTACTTATAAAGTACTAGCTGACCCGGTTACGCGCTGCTGTGTTTTAAATTAAAATGAAACCTATCCTATGTCCAACAAATCCAACATAATATAAAAAATCAAAATCCGTTTAGTAGTGTCGGAGTCTCGTCGGAGTTCATCGCTTTAAAAGTATTCAAGTAAATCAAAGTACAAGAAATTACTCTTTGCTGGCAATACTCATTTTGCATTGCCTCTGTAGTTGCCTTCTTCCTCCTTAGGTACAATATAGGACTTTTTGGCGGGAGCGGGAAGCGTCACTATGGTGGTCTTGTTTTTCTTGTTAAAATTTGTTTTGTGGTTGATATCAGTGTGTAATAATGGTGGGTTATTAACCACTAAGTGTTTCTGTATATGCACGAATGTTTGCAAGTGAAACAAAACAATGGATGGTGTCTTTTCGCTCTCTCAAGAAGTCCACGAGAAATTTTCCGTAAAACCCCACATCTTTACTGAAACCTAGGTTAAGGTATTTCACTTTTCATTCATCATCCATTGATAATAATCTATTATTCATATCATTTATATATCAACTCTTTAAACAAGAATGGACATAATATGAAGAAATGGCTCAAAGGTCTTTGTAACCAAGCCAAAACCCCTTATAAAAAAAAATCCTTACAATATACGATTCGTTTCGGTAACCAGAGTTTGTATTTTTATCACTTTTTTTAGCTAAAACAACTACCCTTCGCACAACCTGTACTACTGCCCAGCTAAGAGATAACCAATAGCCGGATTGGCCGCCATGTTTAGTTGTGATGTAATGTACCCTTTATGCAAGTCTTGTTTCATAAAACCAATATGCAGCGCGAAGACGAATTTTCATGTTTTTAGTGGGTATGCCTCCTAACCTCCAAGCGTAACTCATTTTCTTGAATATAACCAAAAAAGTGTTTAACCCTACATCGCGACAATCTTTAGGTGTATTTGTTTATATTTACTAGTCCGGCAACAAAAAAAAAATAATCCTATCCTAGGATAGGTATAGTATTAAACCTATCCTAAAAATTAAACCTATCCTAAAATGGAAAAATAATCATCATATCGGTTCTCGGTCGGTCAAACACCATTAAATTAGTTTAACACTTCAATACTTCTTCTTAATACTCCAATCTAAAAACTTACTTCAATGACGACCTTCGTGAATGAGTGGCTTGCATACCGATTTTCATGGTGACGCCACTCCCGTTTGATCCCGATGATGATATTGGCTCTGTTAAAAGCGAACATTTCTATATTGGTTCGAGTTTGGGTGTTGTGGTTATTGTTTCTGATTCCCATAACAGCTTTAGATACTTAGCTTGCATTTAGAACAGTGTGTGTGATGTTGGCTTTCGTTTATTTATTCTTTTATTCGATGAAGATATGAGAGAATAGTCGAATGTAAGGCGTCGTTTCTACGAAGCTTCTACTTGAGAAAACAACGCCAGCCTGCTGCGGTTCTAAGTAGTGATGGAAGTCGTTAAAACGGTAAACATCTTTTTTTTCACAGAGACAAATTCATATTCGTAAAACAATAAAAAAGCGAAAAATTATTTTGATAGTGCGGTGATGCGTAACATTTTTTGTTGATAACTTAGCTCGGACTAACTACAAACGGCTCGGACGAATTATTTTGGTCTTAAAACGTCTAACCCAACAAGAGCGCACATAATTTTAAATCGTGTGATACTTTATTTGAAACGGAAATAATATTTATTTAAATATCCTTTTAATATTATCACTAAGCCCACATATTATGTGGGATTGACGTCTGTTCTAGAATACTGAGTAACCTAATAGCATAAGTGTGAAAAAGGTGTAATAAATGCAGCGGGCAGGTGGGTCCGTAGGCGGTCGGTATTTCAGGCCGACCTCCCACAATTCTGACTCAGCCGTTGAGTCGCCTTGCTTGCGCAATCCGACCCACTTGAAAGTTTGATTTACACCGTACGGAGTTCGTCAATACAATTTTTTATGTAGGTAACAAACTTCAAAAGTATCTATAATTAAAATCAAAAAGTAAGCTTTGACAAATTAAAATATGTATTTACCCAATCGATATATGTAACCACGAAAATCATTAATTTTGAAGTTTTATTCTTTAACTTTCGGAAGTCCATATTTCAACAATTGATTATGATAACAATGTACAAATTCGTAAATATTGTGAAAGCGGACAAATTTCTTACACCCGTTTTTCTTGCCAGTTAAAACAAATCCTGACACGAGTGGTAGGTATAAAGAATTGGAAAATATCCATGGAACTTATTTGAAGTGGTTTTAAATATACTTTATATTTGTTTGTATTTTTATTCATACTCAATTTCACACTGAAATGGAGCTATTTGTCGTATAAATAACGATGTCGATGTGGACTTTGGGTTTGCTAATGTATTTGAAAGTGCTAACGCTACTAATATCACGTATGAGTTAAAAATGTTTTATAATAAACCTTAACACTAAGGAATTTAGGTTTGAATTTAAAGACTTTTCAGATTCAACTATTTTAACTTTTGCAATTATTTCAAACTTATACTCTAGCCTCAGCAAAGCGGCGAACCTAAAACGTACTACATATATTAAATTAATAAATATACAATTTTTTAACATCTTAACATTTCCTTTTATTATTCGTAAAATCGATACTATGAAAAATCATTTTAAAAACAGAATTTTTTTTTTCAATAAAAATTAGTTTAAGCGAGCTGTTGAATTGAAGAATGCATACACGATGTTTGGCACTCAAACAAGACTAACCAAAAAAGAATATGACATTGTTTATGTATAATCAGACAATTAGAATATAGGTATATTTCTTCTCTAAAAAGTCTAGTTTAGTTTACATTTTATTGATAAGGAGATTCATATGGACAAAAAATGATTACCCTAGCGGATTTGTTACTTAGTTCAATAGTCACCCCGTCTATTGGACACATTATTGTTACCCTTGTTCAGAACATTAAATCAATCATTGATTTAATGATTAAGATGTTATGAATATGGCTTTCAAATACCTGACTTTTTCATAGTATTAATACCGATATATAGTATATTATGTGCCGTGTAGTGCCGGCCTAGAATAGCACTACTCCCCTCTCATCCCGTGGGTGTCGTAAGAGCCGACTAAGGGAAACCTCACCTAAGGAGATGGGCAGCAGCATCTCTTTATGCGTACGGGTCATACTGCGATCGCCAACCCGCTTGCCAAGCGTGGCGATTATGGCAAAACCCCTCAAATGGATAGGCACAACAAGAAACGGCCCCTAGTCCCCGGCAGCCAAACCATTCCTAGCTACAGTAGCGGCTACGGTAACGGTGCGGCAGGGGGTGCGAAGAATCTCCGGGTAGGTTGCGGCTACCAACACCGACGACTGGACCTGGCAACATATAACACGCGCACATTGAGGACCGACGCGAAAATTACAGAGTTGGAAGAAGTTATCGGCAAGTTACACTGGGACGTCATCGGGTTGTCTGAAGTCCAAAGAGAGGGAGAGGACACGATAATTCTGGACTCCGGTAACTTGCTGTACTTCCGGGAGGGCGACCAACTGTCCGTGGGTGGTGTCGGGTTTATCGTCCACAAGTCCCTCGTCAACAACGTGCTATCCATCGGTAGTGTTTCCAGCAGAGTGGCATACTTCGTACTCAGAATATCATCACGATATTCGTTGACGGTCATCCAAGTATACGCCCCAACCTCGAAACACGACGATGACGAAGTGGAGGCTATGTATGAGGAGATTTCTAGGGCCATACATAGTCACAAATCCTACTACACGGTTGTGATGGGGGACTTCAATGCAAAGTTGGGGAAGCGCTGCGGTGACGAGTTGAGAGTGGGGCAATTTGGATTTGGAGAACGGAACGATAGAGGCCAGATGCTGGCGGACTTTGTGGAGAGGGAGAACCTCTATATGATGAACTCCTTCTTCAGAAAGCCCGTAACTCGCAAATGGACCTGGATAAGTCCCGACGGCAAGGTCAAAAATGAGATTGATTTTATCATGTCAACGAGGAAGCAAATATTCAATGACGTCTCTGTGATCAACGCTGTTAAGACAGGGAGCGATCACCGACTGGTAAGAGGCACATTGAATATCAACGTGAAGCTTGAAAGATCGCGACTGATAAAATCTACGCTCCGACCAGTGCCGACCCAGATTCAAAACCCCGAACGCTTTCAGCTCGAGCTCCAGAACCGCTTCGAGACCCTTGATAACAGCATAGATGTGGACGATCTGAACGACCTGGTGGTGGATGCTGTCCGTACGGTAGGGTCAAAATACTTCAAAACCCACCGTCACAAATTGAAGAAACTCTCCGCACATACACTCGAACTCATGGATAGGAGACATGAAATGAGACTGCAAGACTCAGCGGATGCCCTACGTTATAGACAGCTTAATAGACAGATCTCGAAGTCGCTGACGAGCGACCTTCGCAAATTTAACACCGAGCGTATTAAAGAGGCCATAGAGCGGAACAAAGGCTCCAAAGTGTTCGCTAGAGATCTGTCTATTGGGCAAAGTCAACTGACGAGGCTGAAAACTGAGAAGGGCAGTATCATCTCATCGACTCCTGAAATCTTGAGAGAGATTGAGAGTTTCTATAAGCAGCTGTATTCCAGTATCACACCAGGCCAAAGCAGAGCTCGAGATCCTAGAGCCAAGCTTACCCGACACTATACCGAAGATATCCCGGACGTCAGCCTGTACGAGATTAGAATGGCCCTCAAACAGCTAAAGAACAACAAGGCGGCGGGAGATGACGGAATAACAACCGAGCTTCTGAGAGCGGGCGGCACGCCGGTACTTAAAGTCCTCCAGAAGCTCTTCAATTCTGTCATCGTCCAGGGCAAAACGCCGAAGGCATGGAGCAGAGGTGAGATGATTTTGTTCTTCAAAAAGGGCGATAAAACCCTACTGAAGAACTACAGACCCATCTCGCTTCTGAGCCATGTCTACAAGCTGTTTTCGAGGGTCATTACGAATCGTCTTGCTCGCAGGTTTGACGACTTCCAACCTCCCGAACAAGCCGGTTTCCGAAAAGGCTTTAGCACCATAGACCACATTCATACGCTGCGGCAGGTTATACAGAAGACCGAAGAGTATAATCGGCCACTTTGCTTGGCGTTTGTGGACTATGAGAAGGCTTTTGATTCGATCGAGACTTGGGCGGTGCTGCAGTCTCTCCAGAGGTGCCAAGTGGACTACAGGTATATCGAAGTGTTAAGGTGCCTGTACCAAAACGCCACTATGTCGGTCCGAGTACAGAGCCAGAGCTCTAATCCTATCCAACTACAGCGAGGAGTGAGACAGGGAGACGTTATCTCTCCGAAATTGTTCACTGCTGCGTTGGAGGATATTTTTAAGCTTCTGGACTGGAATGGACTTGGCATCAACATCAACGGCGAGTACCTGACGCATCTTCGGTTTGCCGATGATGTGGTCCTAATGGCTGAGACCTTAGAAGACCTGAGCACCATGCTTGAAGATCTCAGTAACGCATCCCAACGAGTGGGTCTTAAGATGAACATGGACAAGACGAAAATTATGTCCAACGCCCATGTTACACCCGCTCCAGTAAATGTTGGGAACTTTACACTCGAAGTTGTTGACCACTATGTTTACCTAGGACATACAATACAGTTAGGTAAGTCCAACTTCGAGAAAGAGATCTCTCGTCGAATCCAACTCGGGTGGGCAGCGTTCGGGAAGCTGCGATACATTTTCGCGTCCAAAATACCTCAGTGCCTTAAGACGAAAGTCTTTAACCAGTGTGTGTTGCCAGTGATGACTTATGGCAGTGAAACGTGGTCGTTCACTATGGGTCTTATCAGAAGGCTCAAGGTCGCCCAGCGGGCAATGGAGAGAGCTATGCTTGGTGTTTCCCTACGCGATCGAATCAGAAATGAGGAGATCCGTAGGAGAACAAAAACCGCCGACATAGCTCAAAGAATTGCGAAGCTGAAGTGGAAATGGGCAGGACACATAGCAAGGAGAACCGATGGCCGTTGGGGCGGAAAGGTTCTCGAATGGCGACCGCGTGCCGGACGACGCTCAGTGGGTAGGCCCGCTACGAGGTGGACCGACGATCTGGTCAAGGTCGCGGGAAAACGCTGGATGCGAGCAGCACAGGACCGATCGTTGTGGAGATCCTTGGGGGAGGCCTATGTCCAGCAGTGGGCGTCGTACGGCTGATATGATGATGATGATGAATACCGATATAGGTTTAATTGAAAAAATAGGAATCATAGCATCGAAACTGGATCCAATGTGGCATTAGTTAACAAAAAGTAAGTTACATACAATAGTATTCAGCGAAATTATCTCTTTCTGTCTTCTAGTCTTTTTTGGAGTAATCAATTCGTTAACAAAGTTTGGCAAAAATTATGGAACAGAATAATTCATGTTTTTTAATATTTTTGTTTTACATTCCTCAATCTGCTTCTTCTGCTTTGTCCTGTAATTTGGATTTTCCATCGGCATCATCACGATCTCGCTCGAGAGGACGTGGAAGAAGTATTTCACGTGGAAGTCGACTTGGTCGTGTGCATGGGTGTGAAACTCTAAGATCGCAATTGTTATCTTTATCTACTCTTCAAATAGCGATCACAAATTGCCAAGATAATAATGGTTTTCGACAATGGATACCTTTGAACCAGAAATTAATGATTCGATGCAGTAAACGTATGTATACATAAAGAAACGGAGGAATGGGAATATCACCGATTCTGTGATCAATATATCCATGATGTAGTTTTGACATCTATAATTAACTATTTGTTTTTAGATGAAAATGTATAACTTTGATTTTTATTAAGTTTATTGATATCTATACATACAACTATGTTCCTACTTTCTATAATTAAAGTAACGCTGATTATCTAAGAGTAAATAATTAGTTTTGATCATATTATAAGAAGACAAGTTTAATTGTGATTGTTTTGTTAATCGGAACGTTATTTTTGTTTATTGTCTGAAACAAGTTTTTTATAAATATACCTAATATCGAGTTCCATCTTTGTTTTATTTTATTTTAATCATAGTCTATTCACAATAAATCTCCTAAAATATCAAATCAAATATTAATATCGTCACTTTGTCTTATAAGATGTAGTGAAAAACCGATTTTCCGACCGTAGGATTTTTTGTACTATCTTTCCACCTTAACTTATCCCATACCTTGTTAAACCCTATAATCCTAAAATTCAAAAACATACTCAAGAAAATGTGTTTCTGGTAGGCAGGAGGTTAAGAAATACCGTATACCATACTTATAAATATAGATAGTACTTCAGTCTATTTATTGACTACGTTTCAAAGGCTGCAGTCATCTCTTTTCATCCGAAATTGGGTTAAGTATTTGGGACAAAACTTTTATTTATTTAGGATTTTAGGCTTATACTGTGATTAAAGTGCATTAGCTACTTTACTTGGGTATAGAACAATGTATGTGATGTAACCTAATATTTATTAAGTTAGTAACCAGAATGTCCATAAAAGTTGAGTAACATTATTTTAAGAACATCTTAAAAGTGTTACAAAAATTGTACATGTAAGATGTCAATTTAGTTAAACTATTAACTTTATTAATACTAGGCGATGCAGTCGCTAAGCATAAAGCTACGCTAGCACAACATATTTGAGGGGAGCGTAATACCTAAAAAAGAAAAAATATTTTTTTGTTTCGATGGAAATTTTTGCGAACTTCAAAATTCGAATACCTGTTGATTCGATTCGACACAAAAAATATGAAAATCTGTTAAGAACTCGGGAAGTTATGGCGTAACAGACATTGCGCCATTGAACGAAATTTTAGAAACATATCTGGAGACTCATTTATTGGAGCGGAGCGAGCGAAGCGAGCGAAGCGAGCGAAGCTCCGATGGATCAGCTTCAATGGCGCAATGTCTTAGCAATGTCTTGTTGTTAGAAAAATTAAAAATCGGTCTGCATTGTCATTGCATATCAAAGAGAAGTTTCTTTGAATGAAACAATCTAACAAAATGAAAGGCATAACAATAATCAAAACACAAAATTTACGTTCATTACAGTCTTTACTTACTAAACATTCTAATTGAAAGTAATCCCCAACTATCACCAGTGTGGCAATACCACTGGTTATACACTCATGATATATAAATCTACCCTGGCATGTATACAACAATTTTACAAGCTTTCATCACAATCTGATCAATAGTTTCGGAATGCATTGGGCACAAACAGAAAAACACAGATTTTTATTATATAGATTTATTATTATGCTATATGCTATTATGCTATATCCATTTTTTAAATACTTCTTGTATTTAAAAAATGGATATAGCACGAAATATACATTTTTTAAATTCTTCTTTTTTGTCGTCAAATCGGCATTTTACGCTTATTATTTTGAAAACAGCACTATATTTTTTGTGAGTAGATACTGGTTTTCGTAAGTTATTATATGACGTAAGATAAAGTTCATTTCATTTCTCTCGCAAAGAGTGGTTATCGGATGGGCGCCCAATAATCAATTCGTGGAAAGGACAATTATGGCCCACTCTCTATGAAATGGGTTGTCATCCACATGGGAGTCCCGTGCTTCAGTGAAAAATTTAATATTAATATAATAAGGTTGATGTTTATGTGAAATCTGCTTTCAGTTTGTTCTTTAATTGATTCATATCGCTATTCTCAGTATTGGCATGAATAAAGTGGTATACATTGAAATTTACGAGGCAGCGTATTAATAGTAATATGGTCATTTCATTGTTCGTCATCTGTCTCGGGAGATGGCCAACATAGTGACGACTTGTTTTCAAAACGGTGAGTCACCACAAAATACCACTACAACACGTCATGTTCAGATAGTTTTATAGGTCAGTAGAATATTAGAATTAAATTCATAATTAGAACCTTGTTTAAGCTTGAATTGGGCCATTAATCAAAAGTCGCGTGAAAAACATAAAATGTACATAAGTCTCGCAACGTTCTTTTAAAATTTACCAATGGGATATCGTATATAACCAAGTTAGTTATTTTAACTAGTAAGTATTTATGGAAGCCCCTATTCAACAAATTTGTCATAAGTTGTTCCTTAATTTGTTATCAGCATTTATTAGCGACCGTAACAATATGAGATTTCGTTATACCATAATAAATCGGCAAATCGAACAAAGGAAGTATAGGTATAACATTTATTAAAAAATCAGGGTACGTAAAGCAACGAATTATTCCTAATTACAATGTTTTCTTTTGTATGGGAAAAAAGGAAATCGATAGTTATGAGCTATTTAAGATTAAATCATTTTAATTTTATTATGACTTCCTTTTTAACTGTCATTACAGTTTTAAGTTATAACGTAGGCGCCGTGTAACGTATACACGTGGATACAACGTGATAGGTACACTGCGTATACTACGTTACGTTGCGTGATATTACTGATTATTTAATTTATAAAAATAAGAGTTGTTTTACCAATCATTTTTAGTAATCAATCATACTAAGTTTTTTGTTATGACATAGAGTTGCGGACACCTCGCGCAATGCAAGCATGCATGAATCTAGCTCAGTTTCTTTTCTGCACCTACATCATTACTAGCTGATTTGTTGTGTGTGTTTTTTAAACAGAATAATTTTATTTTGAATAATAATAAATATTTGCGTTAATTAGATATATGGTCAAAACGGGTATCTAGAGTCGCGATAACTACTGAGAAATCGGCTGCCAATGTCTAAGTTCAATTTTCACTTGACTTATTAATGTGTGGAAAAGTTAACCCGATCTAAAAAGTTTGTATCGTAATAACAGTTATTAGTATTCATAAATAAATAAGTCCTTGGGGTTTGTCCTTTCCAATACGCCTTGTATCTACATAGAAGTTCTAATTCAAAGTGCCACTGACACACATCAGCATGAAGACTTCTTGAGCCAAAAATATGAATGCTTTTATTTTTAGACTATGCGCAGCTCACTAAGAAAGCAACGCTTAAATTATACGATTTATAAATATTGGCAATGCTAATTAATAATGTATCGATTCCAATAATGCAATGTATTACATGAAAATTAATAACCTAACCTCTTCGCTTTTTATATTTATATAGGTTGATCTGTTGCTGAGTTGATCAGTATTATCTAACAGTAGATTAGTTGGCGTTATTAAATATTCGTTATTTTTACTATTGACGTGTATTGACCAACCACAACGGCTAGATCATTGGACCACAGAGGCTGCGGGAACCCCAGAAAGTATGCCAGTAAAACGTGATTGGTAATTTTTTAATACAAACACTATTTTAAGATATACCTAGGTTCTAGAAACATCATATCTTTAACGTGCAGGCGCATGGCATACTTGCCTCGGGGATCTATCCTGGCTCCCCTGTTGTTCAGTGACTATATTAAAGAACTATGGAAAGAAATTACCATACCAGAAAATGGTGTTCAGTTCTCCCTATTTGGCGACGTTTCCGCGCTGTACCTAAAGTACAAAACCTCGTCGTATTTCTTTGGAGGTATCAGATTTCGATCAACAAGTTACGTAAGTCCACTACCCACCCTCTGCATGTACACTACTTCTATTTCCCGGGAGCACCCAACCAAATTTCTAAGACCAATGACTCACATTTTACCTGAAACGCGCGTTTCTATATAGTTCACCTCAACCAGCCGTTGCTTCCCTCCTCCCTCAAAAGAGAGCGGAACGGGTAGTGGCCGCACATCCAGGGTCAAGTGAGGAGGAGTATGGATCAGTGAAGCCGTTGATATGGGCGAAGGGGATGGGGGCGGCGCCGTGCAAGGAAGTTCCATCGGGCACTAGGCCGGGTAGGGGCATGGAGGAGAGTCCCACATAACTTTCGCCGCGCTCCCAGTTACCGTTGCAAGGTCCGTTGGTTACATTTTTTTAGAATTTGAAAAATAGTAATGTCATATTAATAAAATCTTAGTTGGCAAAAGAACACTTTCCTTCAACTGAACTGTGTTGGAATTTCCACGCAGGTAAAACCCGCCCGAGCTTTGGAGCGCCCAGAATAGCCACCAGAGCACCTAGTAACCGCGCCTGCGTCCCAACTTGACGCATTTCAGTGTTTATCAAATTCGCTTTCTTTAGAAATTTATTCTTGAGGAATGTATTTTCCAAGAAATATAGCGCGGTGGTTAGCGCGTGCAGTAACTAACTTTTGCAGATAGGTAAGTAATTTTTGCATGGCTCAGCTGACCAAACCAACAAAGCGTGACCAAAACTTTGTTATTTTGACACAATGGTTCACCCATTGAGAAGAACTATGAATAAATAGTGACGGGTTTAATGATGATGGTTTATCTTTAAAGTAACATAACTTTGTTTTGCTAAATTCTAAAATACCGTTCGCACAAATCTTATTTCATATCTTTCTATGAAAGTGATAGTACACTAAAATTAGAAACAGATTAAAGGCTATTCGTCTACGTTGGTGAATAAGAGCATGAAAATAAGTAAACTTAGAAATTTACCGTCCCTTTATCATTTAGCTTCGATTTTCTATATTAATCTTGATCAGGACATGATGATTAAACTGACCATCCTGTTACGTTGGGAAATTCTATTTATTATTGAAAATAATACTTACACATTGCTGCTACTGACAGATTTGAATTAATAGATAAAATAAGAAATATAAGTTCGCTTTTGATTTAATTAAAACAGTAATCTCGAAGAAGAAACCTCTGAAGTTTACAACAGATTTTGAAAAAGCAGCTATGACTGCTATTATTTCTCTTTTCTTGAAATTAAGATAGGGTCGTCAGGTCCATATGGTAAAAGCTGTAAAAAACAAGCAAAAACAGTTAAAGTTAGATAAAACTCAGCTAACGTAGCGAATCGTAGCTTCATGCACTGTTTTGCCTCTTTTATTGTATGTTGTTTGAAGAGGACTTTGATACACCATCATAGCTCTAGCTTCCTTATTTTCCTCTCCATCCTAAGGTTATCTGGAAGAGATCGCTCTTAGCAAAAGGGCCGCCGATTGTTACACGTTAGTTTTAAGCAATTATCTGTTTGTTTATCCCTTTCTTTTTGTGGTGTAATCTATAAAGTGTTTTTTATTGTATTGTATTGTATCTTCAACACCTGGAGTTGATCCCTGGCCGTAAAAGGTCACGATCCAAAGACCTTTAATCTCAAGGCATTGGCTCAGAGGGGGTGTTAGTTGTTACTGGCGTTGCGAAACGTGCCCTCGGCCGACTACTACAGGTCATTATGTTGGCATGTCGCGCGCCAAAATGAACCTTGCTTCTAAGCAACATTCAGAATTAATAGCTGACGAGGCGATAGCGGCTAAGCCGAAAATTCTATACCCGCCTCGCAAAGCCGCAGAACCCCCAAAGAAGGGGAACCCTGACGAGCTAGCGAGCTTGCTTCCATGCCTCTTTTGAGATGTCAGCTTCTCAAAAGAGGCATGGATGGTGAGTCCGTGGTTCTAGCTTCTAAGACGGGGCACTTGAAAGGAACGAGCGTAAAAGCTTCGGCAACCCTCATCACCAAAATGATGAACGCAATGCACTGACGTTTCATTAACGACGACATAAAATGAGTACAGGTTCGTCTGGTTAAAACCACGGAGGAGCTTGCTCTTGCTAGAAACGAAAATGCCCGCATCTCTGCGAACAACATGAGGCTGAGCGAAGAAAAGGTTTCCATACGCCGTAAGCTAGAACTGGTCCGAAAAGTGCTGGGTAGGCAGCAAGAGGCACCAGTCTCGGACAAGAGACAACATCGCACTAAGAAGACGGTGGGCGACATGACAATGGAGGAACTGCAGAGACTCATAGCAGAGTAGGCGGGCACTATGATGAACCCCCGCATTGAAGGTCTGAGGAGAACGAATATGGCCGCCCCTCGCTACGGATAGAAGAAAAGAGGGCTTGCAACAGTTTCTGTGCCTAGCTCATCCCACAGCGTACAGCTGCCGCCTCTTTTTTCTTTTCCTCTACTGCCAAGAGAAAAGACAAGAAAACAGAAGTCAGGTGCAACTACAACAACGGCACAAGAGGTACATCCCAGCTCACCCACATCGGCTCCCAGCCCTGCAGAAGGAGAATGGTAAACCGTTGGAAAAATAATAAGTAAAAAATAAATGGTTATATTTGATAAGACTCTCAATAAAGAGAAATAAAAGAAAGGGCCGACCATAAAGAAAGTTAGGCTCCGGCCTCCTAAAGCAGTTGCGGTTATCATAAAGCTGCAGCCTGAACCAAAAAAGTAGGGCACGACGTACGCCCAAGTGTTCTCATCATTCAAAAGCCACATCAACTCGTCGATAATAGGAGAGGGCCCGCAAAATCGATCGGCGGCAGTGGGAGGGCTGACCGACTACATTTGTGACGTTCCGAATAACGGGTCTGGACGACTCGGCTTCGGCTAATGAAGTTCGTGCGGCCGTTGCAAAGGCTGGGCATTGCTCCGAGAATATGGTTCTTGTGGGCGACATATATTGAAGCTAACCTTTGGTATGGGCACCACTTTTGTCAGGTGCCCAGTGGCGGCCGCAAAGAAGATAACAGAGTGCGGAAAGAAACTCTTGGTTAGCTGGCTCTCAGCATCCGACCAGTCAGTTCTTGCCAGGCAGAACCTACGGCGGCAGGCACGGATTAAATGGAAGTGGCTCATGAAGAGTTGCCAAGCAGTGTGAAGGCGGAATAAGGGCAAGCGTCTGTGTTCGCCTCCACAGTGAGAGTCGGGCGGCGAAAACGGGGACTCGTCACCCATTGAATGGCTTTCGAGGTGGAAGGCACGCAAAGTGGTCCTGCGTGCCTTTTACAGTTGGTGGGAGGTTTGAGGCTCCCAACAAGATTGTGTACGATAAGACGACTGACGACGGGCCGCAGTAGTGTATCAAATTTCCCGTGACCCGCCGCAGTATGGCAGAGGAACACCCAAGGGGTTTTAGTGAGTTCAAGCCCCACATAACTCCCTGTTTCCCCGTGGCAGGGCACCCCCCTTGCGAAGGCATTATCCCCGGTAAAAAAAGGAAGAGGGTTATGTTCGGAACAAATAAAATATTATAATAACCCGCTATCGGGTTAGGATTTCGGGTCAGGTACGGAATAATTCATCTCATCGGGCAGTTCCGATACTGTCTTGGTAAACCTAAGTTTTTATTCCTTATAAACACTGATAAAATTTGTACCGGTGCCGCTGTACATATGTTTACCGTGACCTCTCCTAGATACAAAACGACGGAAAGCCGCTATAATCCACTTTGATGTTGTCTGATACTGCTTCCAGGTCTTATTCGACCTGGAGAAAATCGTACATTGATAAATCC
Organism: Calamotropha paludella; assembly: GCA_927399485.1. NCBI lineage: Eukaryota > Metazoa > Arthropoda > Insecta > Lepidoptera > Crambidae > Calamotropha > Calamotropha paludella. The sequence goes on along the minus strand of OV656803.1, from coordinate 20,200,631 downwards.
TGTAAAATCTACACCGGAAACTTCAAACGTTCTAGACGGTGTAACTCTGGCCCGTGATTGCCCCAAAGGTTGACTGTTATTTTGACGCGAATATCTTACACAGATTACGCATTGTCTGTTTAGCAATATGTCGTGAACGTATAATCTAATATTTGGTGCGTAAAAACTTTAGTATTATTTGGGGACCGCCATGCATCGTTTTAAATGAATCCATTATTATTAGATTAGTGAGATGAATCTCACTAGATAAAACAATTGGGTGTCTCTGCAGGAGCAAGGTATATTGTGCCACCTACTCTTAAGAAAATGGGATACTGACTTTTCTTCACTACGCTTCCTTGCGAATTACACATCAACTGCTTATACTAAGTTTCGAAGTAAAATATCTTTGGGTTTCTTTAACACACATGGGTAACACGTCATTTATCTCTGCCACAGTGATGTACTCGTAACTTGTCGACAAAAAGCTTATTAATTATTGCCATGTCGAAAGTTCATCGGATTCGTTTGTGCAATGTAAATTTTCCACTGTTTATAAGATTTAATTTTGTCTCATCTTTAATCTAAGAACACAAATTTGTTGTCTGTGTGTTTGTCTGTCCGCTCTTTTTCCATTGTATCAATTAACGTTACCATAGCAACGAGTTACCATAGCAACACGTTACCATAGCAACGCGTTACCGGGTCAGCTAGTTAATATATTATAATTTAAATTCAGAGGTGTATATATTTTTATTTTTGACTGCACCTTTCTTTATATTACTTATATCTGTCATATAAAAAAGTCTGCATTATGATTTGGTATGCCATAGAAAAAGTTACGGTCCCCATCATCATCCTTTTATCGTCCCCACTGCTAGGGGCACGGAATTTTCCTATGAATTGAGAGAAGATCAAGGCGAATAGGCCATTACCTACCGGCTGCCTATGCAACCAAGAACAACGGCTTTACCCCTCAAAATTTATGCGGGGAGTAACATATCAAATTTCAAGTGCCTGTTAATGGCCGCCGGTAACAAAAACAGTAATTCCAGAATGACGTTTATATATTTTCTGTGTAAACTAGTAAACATTATGTTATTGCCTTAAAACTGAACTTGTTCGTAAAATAATATAATATAGCAGAAAGAATTTAAGTTTAAAGGTCTGAGTGTGTGCGAATGCCTTATTCTTGAATGAAATCCCGGTCTATCGACAGTGGAATCGTGACGTTTTAAATTGATATCAGTATTGCAAATTAGTCAAAGTCAAGAGTAAAGAGACACAATTCCAATGTCTATCAGGATTAGTTACAAGAGGAAGCCTACAAATTATAAGTTTAGAACACTGATAAACAAATCCCTCAATAGATCAAAGCGAGAGATCTGCGAAAAAATCGTTCACAAAATTTAAAATATAACAATAACTGCAATTTTATGGTCTTTTTATAAACGCTCGTGATCTTGAGTTTCGTTTGCATTGTAGATTAACAATATTTACAAATGGTAGAATTCACTGATTAAATTCGTTTCTGCATTACAACTTGTGGTAATCATTTCATCAACACCATGAACAAATACTGTACTGTTTTATGGCTGGGTATGATACTAATTTTGTTTTTATGTTGTTTTTTTTATTATATTGCATACATTTTTATTATAGTGCCTTTGTAAAATGTTGCGCATTTAAAGATTCGATAAAATATATTGGACTATTATATGCATATTTAAGAATTAAATGCATTACGCTGTTTAATATATATTAGCAAATCACAATGTTAGCAAAAATGACGTGGATAGAAAACTTATTTTTTATATCAGACATTTCTTAGTACCCATTTGTATAGATAATTTCTGAAAAGTTTTGTTTTCTGTTAGTTATCTTATTTTCTTCATGATATTTAGTATGGTCGAGCTTGCACGTATATATAATACATAATTTTATCAACACAATTTATTTTTATACTAAGACAAATAATTTTATTTTTTTATTGTAAAAATTACAAAATGAATAGAGGCTTGAGTGTAATTTAAAATATCCTTACGTTAATAGCGCGATTTAGATAAAAAATGAAATTTTAACTCGAACGCGGTAGTAATATTTGCTCATTTACTTAAGAACTTACACTTGGCCTAAGGCTCCTGGTCATCTTCTTTTCTTCTTCCTTTTTTTCTGATTTTTTTTCAATGGTAAATACTTACTCTTTAAATTGTTTTCGTTTTGGGCCCACCTAGCTTTTATTACCAGTGATGATGTCGAATACAGCAATCAAAGGACCTGAGTATAAGGTATTAAATGAGCAAACGTTACTACTGCATTTCGACAGCGAAGTGCCAATATCACTTAACTGCTAATTTCAAAATAATACTCAACCTGAAATAAACGTTTAAATTCTTGACAAGTTAATAATCAGTTAAAAAAAATTCTTGTTTATTTTTTGACATGATGCGCTTGCAACTGAAAATACGCTTAGGAAATTTCATTAAAACATGCAAATAACGAATCTTAATCTTAATGACAAAAAAGTGAATATCTCGACGAATTTCAGTTAGGAGGTCTTGGCACTTCGCCGTCGATTTGTATTAACATTTGTATAATAGCCCTTAATACTACGGTGATGAGTTATAAATTTAAAATCTTAATTTCAACATAATAGTAACGCTTGCATATTTGAACCCGCATTGTAATCATTTCCTAGCATTTCATGATGCCAGTCTCGACGGCAATGTGTTAGCCTAAATTATACGTGATATGGTATTGATATTCCCTAAAGCCTAAATGTTCATGTATAATTTCCTAACTCATACCAAACCATATTGGTATTACTCCTTTATTAAGCTTCTGTCAGGAGCTGCGCAATACTGATGTTATCTTCAATTATCATTGTTGAAAAACGTCCCACATGCAAATTAACATTAAGATTATTGCGTTTAGACCTAACCCAGTAAAACAGTTGTTTACAGTACGTAAACAAAGCACGAACTTGCGTTGTTGTTTACGATTATAAAGTAGTAGTCATTCATTAGAAATCATGGAACAATACTTTCTGTGCATTAAATGCTTCATAATATACACTCGAGTGAAGTGAATCCATATAAAGATACCTGAAAATTTAGGAAAATGTAAATGTAGTAAATATAGCTTACTGAGATAAGTTGTGTTTTATATATAATTAAATACTCCTTAAATGAAAGAAATAAAACTACTTGGTTGTTGTAAATTTATTCGACGTTACGAGGAAACCCGTATAAAATGATATGATTTCTACAATCTCCAATCACATCAATTTACCAAGAAGTTTTAGTGTCACATTCGTAACTGCCGTCGAGTTTAGTCAATCGTTGTAACAAGATGTATCTGTGCAGGTCTCTATATAACGATGTGTGGCAGCCGTGATCCATTCAAGCCCAAGCAAGGCAGCTTACCATTTATTGTAAGTAATACTTAGTAAGTATTTATATATTAGGTTATGAACTATGAAATAATTAGATATTTTTTGAGCAGTAGTATTTATATATCTAACATTTTTAAAATTTCGCAGTAATTGAAAACAGTAACATTTATCTCTTAATTTTCTAAACGAATAGTATCAATGCGTTTAACACATTATTAATAATCCTGTTAACCATGGTAAAATAGAGGCTTGTGTTACGATTAGGTCGACGTCCTTAATACATCTGCAAGAATAGCACTCGGTCCGCTTGGGAGAATGTTGCAATCTCAATCGATTGATTACGGCCGCCCTACTTTCCAAAATAAATAAGTTTTGTATCTAAAATGGTTTAAATTATCGTTTTAAAGGCATACTTCGCTTCCCGGTACCGTGGAATGTGTGTCGGCACCTTAGTGTCCCGCACGGCGGTGTTGACGGCCGCGGTCTGCGTCACCGATGCTTCCTCGCGGAATCACGATAGTCGCCCTATCACCGTTATTGTAGGCACCAGTTACCGTCACCCGCGTCGTGGCATACGCGTGCAAGTCTCCAAAATACTCCTACCTAATTGTAAGTAGGTTTTAAGGTGATTCTGTGAAATGCATTACACACACTTAGGCTTCTATGTATTCCTATGAGGCTTTAGAGCAGGGATCCCCAAACTATCTTGGGCAAGTGACCCCTTTTCCAAAATGAACTGTTACCTCAGACCCCCATGGCCAAATTACCTACTTTTAAGATCAACCCCCTTATTCATAATGGTCCGCTAACTGAATCAGCTACTACAGTGTTATTTTTCATTCTGACTTAGGTCAATAGAAGAAGACAGAGTGAGTATTAGCAATGCTTTAAGTTAGCAGACTATTATGAATAAGGGGGCCTATCTTTAGTTTTTTCCTATTGATAGAAAATACCTTGGTACTAAGGTACCAATTGGAAAACTTTGCACTTGGTTAAGTGAGTAAAGTTGACTACATTTTCTCATCAAAATTTAACAAAATAAATAGACATACAATTTAGTAAATATCAAATTTAATTTATAATGATTATTACAAATTAAGTACTTAAAGAATCATAAGTAGGTAGGAAATTATATTTAAAAAAGTATTAATTCGCAAAGAGAAAATGAAATATTCAGTGTGATGGATGAACCTGGTGACTATCTGCCAATCTAGCTACATCCGGTTCAATATTGGTGAGTTGCAGCCTTAAATCTCCGCGTTCGTTGATTTTCAAACGGTTTCTTTGTTTCGTCATAATGTTTGTTACCACACTGAAGCTTTTTTCAACTAGGTATGATGATGGAAAAGCGATAAGGTATTTTTCAGCAATGTTCCACAATGTAGGATACTGTGTTTCAATATTGCGTTTCTTGTTTGGGTATTCACTTTGGGAATCCTGCTTTAGAGCGTTAGCAAGGAAGTCGTTAGTAGTTAGTTAGTTGGTGCGAATATAATATTTTATTATTTTTATGACCAGATAACAACGAGACTGGTGAAATGGGCTACCTCATGGAGAAGTCACCAGCAATTCTGTTATTGAGGAGGAAAGTTCCGGACATTATGGTGGAGATCCCATTAAGGGGCATGAACATCGATTGGAAAGGGGAGGAAGTCCTGAGTCTTCACGAAGAATGCTTTACAGCTGGATGGCACTTTTTCTACAGGGGGGTTAGTAAGTGAAAAAAAGTATTATTGTGGTTGGTGATTATAAAATAGGGAATGTTTTTATCTATACCATGCTTAGAAAAATCTGCCTTATAGAACGCTCGCTCTGTGTTTATGTATGTAACTCAGTAAGCGTGTGTTTGATCAAGGCTCATAGGGTGTACAAATTCTGAAAGTAAGAATTTGGGCATATTTTAATAGTTATTTCAATAACATATCCCTAGTAGCAGAGACTATTGTTTTGTAGCTTAGATATATTTGTCAAATGATTCAAAATAACAAAGGTTATCTAAACGACTCTTACCTACTGACCCGCTCAGACAAAAGCCCAATCGTAGAAGAAGTATTGTCCCCGGCAAATAAGTTGGACATGATTTTGAAATCACGTGACATACGCAGTAGTGAATAATTTACCTAAACTTGCTACTGCGCATGACACGTGATTTCAAAATAATAATCAACTTATTTTCCGGAGACTATATTTTGTCATTTGTTTATTTTTTGAGTTAATATCACTTTGCACTGAATACATTTAATAAAAATCTGTGTCTAGAAAAGTTTTTCAGTCACCCTAAAATGCAAATTGAAATTTTTCTATTACCAAACTACTGATACAAGTGGGGGGTTATCAGTACGAGTCACTTCTGTATTATTGAGATTTTACTAAAGGTTGTGTCGCATGACCACAAAAAAATGGGTTGTGGATGCCGACTAGCAGATTTTTGTGCATTAGCGAAGAATATTACTGAGGTGAACATTGAAAATATAGGGTTACACAAAAACCTACGATACGGTGTAATGGGATCTAACTTTAAGCATTTTTTATGGATAGTTTGTTTCCACCTTTAATCAGGATAAGATCTACCCAGTTCACCGGTTCCTTCTGCAGCGGCACCTCCGCGTACAATTTTTGAACATCATGAAAATGAACGAGTGGTGTGAACCTCTTATAATCAAGTTCCAGAAGTCATTGTCTTTACTCGGGTACATGGGCTACTTCGACAAGTCTTCGAGCATCTGCTTAAAGGACGTGAGAATATATTCTTTTGTAGCTTCTACATCAGTATTACTTTTATAGAATTTTAGGTTATTTGACTTCAATGAAAATATAGTTCGAACTGTTGTTACCTCAACAATAACATTTTTGGTTCAGTTTAGCCCACACATTATTTTAAACGTTATATATGTTTTTAAGAAGTCATTTATAAAATAATTTCAATTTCATGTTTGACCATGTGATTGAAAATTCACTGGTTTTGTTAAACCTGGATTAATATCACCTGCTTTTTTACTGTAAATGTCAGTCTAAGTGTTTTACGGTGTATTACGATTTGACAGCTAAAAGTTTGTTGACAAGCAGGTCACTTCATGACATCAAGTTACTACCATAAAGGCGTCTTTAGCGTTTTGGTGGGTATTTGACGTGATAACGTCTTATAAATCGACGAACGCCGGCTGCACGCACCAAAAAGCATAACTCATTGTCACGTTCCGCCTGAGCCGATCGTGCAAGTGAGAGCGCGGAGCAAGCGATAGAGTGGCACGATCGGCCTAAGCGTTCGGCTTGTCACGCATCTCTCTTCCACCGGCCGATGCGTCCGAGTAGAAGAGAGACAGCGGCAGCACACAAACTACACGTGAACTGTTTTGTCAACTGTTTATAAAGTGAAGTGAATATTATGACTCGTATAAACGATCGTATAAAAAGTCAACTTGCAGGAGGATCTTAAATATCACACATGTATATAAGTTGTAAATAAATTGTTGATAGCACATTGTAACTTGCAATTAATCTGTATAATTTGAGTAAAACATATTTGAATTAACGAGTGCAAATAAATACGAGTACGAGTGTTAATCCGCCAGTGGTGACGAGAAATCAACTTTTATAGTTGGTGACCCCGATCTCACAGACCAGGATGTTTAAATCAAATGTAGAAATGATTAAATAATTATTTTATAATTTTGAAGTCGGTGCCAAGTAAAACAATAACTATGTATAGATATAATCAATCTTACTAGTAGTTCTTAGCCAGCACTTAGGTACGAGTACATAATATTTAAAAAGTTACTTTGATAGTAGGTACCGATTCATATATTTTTCGAATACTGTTACTGTTTTGTAATTGCTTTGATATCTTGAATAATATTATGTACTTAGTAATTTGATATTGTACTAAGGTTGTTGTAGCATTTACTTGGCACCGACTTCAAAATTATAAAATAATTATTTAAAAATTTAATGAAATGAAAATACGTATTACTATGTGCGAAGTAAATTTATTTTTTGCTCTTTAGTTTACTTTGCGAAATAGTTTTTTTTTGTTAAAAATTATTTTATTTAACGATTTTAAGTGATGGGTAGACCGAGTAAAGATGCTTCTCGAATGAGGAGACGACGGTTATTTGAGACGGAAATATTAATCAAGCTCAAACATAAGATAGCTTCAGTGATTCGTTGAAGAGCTTCGACGAGACACTTCAACGAATCGTCGTCTCTCGACTTCATCATCAGATCATATCCAGACCTGTATTGAATTGTGGTGCTTTAAATTAAAAAATATAATAAAAAATACTTATTATTAATAAAAAAATACGCACTAACCGCCCTTACGATTTTTGAAAGTTCCCCTCGATTTCTCTGGTCTGCCATCATCAAACCCTAATTTCCTTATCATGGGACCACCTTTGAAATATCTTCTTTCCAACAAAACAAGAATCATCAATATCGGTTCATAAACGACGAAGTTATCCGCGAACAAACATAAAAAAACATACATACGGTCGAATTGAGAAACCTCCTCCTTTTTTGAAATCGGTTAGCAAAATAATGATAATTCAGTGATAATATAATTCAATTAAATTCATAAAAGAATGCATTTTTGCGACTTTTTGAATAGATAAATTAATAAATAATTGTTCAAATGTATTATCCTGTAACGGATAGTTTGATATATTCATTGGTTCGTTCATATAACACCATTAATCATACACAATAAAAAAATATATAAATCTTCAGCCTTTCTTCACCTAAAATAGGTGCAATGGTACTATATGCCATTAAAACTTTGTTGTGACCATGTGTCGCAGTAAAATCTATAATCTAAGCTCACAAAATTGTTGTTTGTCTGTCCGCTCTTTTTACCGCTCTTTTTCCATTGTATATGCGTTACCATAGCAACGCGTTAACTGCAAGTAGTTCGTCTACCGGGCGCTAGATGGTGCTAACGGAAAATATTTAATAATAAAAAAAATTAAAGAATTTTGGCCACCCGTGCGATGCCGGGACAGGCCGCTAGTTACTCAAACTAAGACATGATTGAGATTGGTTATAAAAATAACTGTTACCAGAAAGTATCCTAGACATATAAATTACAAATGTATAGAGGCCCTACCATCACCTCTTATCGCGATTCAAGTTCAACTGTTGAAAAGAGATGCCACAACAGAATGCGTATATCGGTGGTCTCACTTTGACAATCGAACTTCCATCGCGCTAAGAGATCATGGTACGCTTTCAGTTGTAAGTAGTTTTAATTCACACGATGTATTATTCTTTTTTCAGCCAGGAAAAGGAGCACAACCTTGCCATGTAAGTTACAAAAATTTAACGTGTTGGTGATATCTAACAGATCCGCTCTTATTTACACACAATAAATTCAGACCTAATTCAACTAATACGTCATTATTAACGACTGTCAGTCTTTTCGTGACTATGGCGCATACAAGTGCTATCTTAACTGGAGTCTCAATATTAAAAATAAACATGATAATAATCCCTTTACGTTTAATACTAATAAACATAAAGGGATAAGTGACCGTGAAAATAAAATAAAATATCAATAAAATTATTACATAAATACATACCGGTAAAACTTTGAACGATGAAATTTTCCTTACGTTAGTACCGATAATAAAATAGATTGATAATCCCACCACTAATAACTAACATTAGTAGGAAAAAATATAGAAGGATGCATGCTTTTCAATTTTCAAAAAATGGTGATTAATTTTTTTAGTGCTCCCTAATTTGAGCAGAGTACCTAGTTGTTGTATCTTCTTATAATATAGCTGAAGAGAAACTTGAAATGTCAGTTTGGTTATTTTTTTCAAAGAATATTTTGCTTTTTAGGGCATGTATGGCGCACCGTTGATCTGCAAAGCAAAAGTAGTCGGCATGATGATGGCTCCGGACGCGCAGTGGACTAACTGCACCGGTTTCTCTAACGTTTTTCATATTTTCAATTCTAACTTCCTTAAAAGCTTCATGACTTGCGTATCTAGGTGAGAATTAAAACCCAAAACCTATTATTATATTATGTGTGAAGCAGAATAATAGAGTAACGGTGTCCGAGAAAAAACTGTCTATTGTGTTATCTTCAATTATATTTATATTAACCAGTGGCCCGCCCTGATTTCACCCTTTATAGTTTGAATGTATACATAATACATAAACTACTTTATATTGCAATAATACATTTTTCAAAATAGAGGTACAGATTCAATGAATTCTAAGATGACCCCCCAAATATTAGGTCGATGTAGTCGCTAAACATAAAGCTTCGCTAGCATCATAACGCAACGAATCATAACGGAACGGAGCGTAATGCTAAAAAAATAATAAAAAAAAATTAAATAGTGTTTAGTAAATTTTAAAATTCCATAAGAATGAAAACTTTCAAAAAGCGCGCGCTTTTGGTTTCAATGGGCAAATGCCATACAGCTAATGTTTTTTGGTCATAACTTTTTTATTTTTGCTATTTTCAAAATTCGGGCTCCGTCTCGATCTAGTCCTAACCGTGTTGATTCGATTCCCCACAAAAATTAACAAAACAATCATTGAAGCTGATCCATGGGAGCTCCGCTCGCTCCAATAAACTAGGCGATGCAATCGCTAAGCATAAAGCTTCGCTAGCACCATATATTGGAGCGGAGCGTAAAACTAAAAAAAAAGATAATTCAATAATGTTAAGTATATTATAAAAATCCATAAGAAAGAAAACTTTCTTTCAATGGGAAATCCCATAGAGCAAATGTTGTTTGTTCATAACTTTTTTATTTTTGTGAATTTCAAAATTCGGGCTCCGCCACAATCTGGTCCTAAATGTGTTGATTGGATTTCACACAAAAAATATTAAAATCATTAAAAAATATTAAAATTATTAAAAAGAACTCGGGAAGTGATGGCGTAACAGACATTGCGTCATTGAAGCTGATCCATGGGAGATACGCTCCAATAAACTTGCAAAATAAGCTTTTTTATTTTTTTAAATCGCGATCAAAAAATCTTTCCATCTTGTCCAAACATTGTTGTCTAATAGGCATTTTTATTTACATCGATTTACATCTGGCACAGCGAGTTAGTTTGGCAAATTTAAATTTATCATACGATCAATATTGGTGTAGTTTACCTCAAAGGTTAGTTAACATATTTGACCCCTGAGTCGCTTTAGTACATTCTCTGACTACTGACTGGCTGATTGACTCTTATTATCAGTTACCACAGAGCAGGTCCAGTAATATTTTGTTAGTTTTAAATAAAATGTAGCTTATTTGTCTACATGTCCTTTATCATATCTTAATATCCAGGTAGGTACTAAAAATCCTTTAAATAAACTGGAAATATATTAACAATTTTTAGATTATTTCAACCGGAGATTAATATGGACTGGCTGACTATGCAAAAGACAGTTCGAGACGAACCACTGGACTACGATTATCTGCCACATATATATGACCAAATGCGCTGGTCTTCTGGCAGCAGATCCACCGAAGAAACTTGAGCCAAAACCATGGCTTGTTCTGCGAAACAGCGGAGCGTTGGCCAAGAATAGTAGCTGGGCAGTGATCTCATTTGTGCCAACCATCACCCGAACTAAGTCTAAGTAAAAGTTAAGTTTAAGTGAAGTATATCTTATCGAAATCAAGGAACAAGAATAGCAAATCATAAATTATGGAAAGATATTGAAATCGTCCCGAAACGTGGGCAACCTGACGGGTTCACCTAGGTGGACTACGGGTGCTTAGACAGCCTCATGGTATTGAAACAACATTGGAGAACACGTTAGATAATCTATAATAATATGATATAAAATGAATAAAATTTTCTGTTTGAAAATCAGTTAATTCACATCAAATTTTACGAATGTTTGTGTTAATTAAATATTGTGATACTCTTGATGTTATTTCCAGATTTAGCTAACATAGATAAAATTATTATGAGGGAACATTTTGAACTTATGAACTAATTTCTTAGTTATGATGTCACTATCACAATTGCCACGACTGGCTCTGCTACTACTTTACTTCCGTTCCGCTGTCATGGAGGACGTCCGTCATTCCCTTTATACTTATGTAACTAAAAATAAATAAAAATAATTTTATTATAAATAATTTTAGAGTTTATTTTTATCCTTAGGTACATATTTAAAACTAAAATAAGCTATTTATTTACACTATAGCCAAGATCGCTTTGGGGGAAAACATGAGTGGTACGTTGTGGGGAATATCATAAGTTTGAAGTAGTATGCTAATTTAAAAATAAGTTAAATATACATGCACGAATATATATAAATATATGTATATTGACGTAGCCTTCGGACTTGTAAACTGTTGCATTTATATTAATCTTACTGTAATCTTTGGGAGGTAGCTGTATTTTTTACGTACGCTCCGGGCGTGATATTTGGCAATGCTGTTTGACTTGACTTTTTGCCAAATTTCACGATTCTAGGTCAAGGGGAAGAAGCCTATAGGTTTTGATACACTTGAGAGTGTTAAAATGCGACATGAAAGCGGCACAAACAGCCGAATCTTTTGATTACGTTGATTGAGTAGTTTGATTGATTTTATCACTGCAAGAAATTGCAGACCTAATTACTTCATATTTTTCAGCTGGTTACCTAAACGTGTTTTTGAGAAAAAGGGACTTGACAGATAAACAGACTATGAAGTGATCCGATAAGGATATCTTTTTTTTAAGGTCAGAAACCCAAACCCTTGTGAGGGTTTAATTTTTCGTTTCATATCTTCAATGTACAATCTTATAATTTGCTTCTTTAAAACCGTATCGCATTAATATTTAATGACAAGTTACTTGTCACAATTTATTGTGGTTAGATTCTAGAGTGGTCTGGCAATTAATTGAAGAGTGTCAGAGATTTACTGTACATACTATATTTATATCCAAGATGTCATTGAATAGTGATAACGATGATTTTAGTCTTGCACACTCCCACCCGTCTCTTGAGTCGTCTTCTGAGTAATCTCGCCTGGCTCATTTTTAGTCAATAAACGGTTATTTAGTTAACTTATTATTTAATTACCTTTACGTTTACTTTTTTAAATTAACGGAACGTTTTTTTGCAAGAAATAACTTTCCATTTACATTTGTTTCTTTTACTTTATTATTAAATATTTTTACTTTTATTTACTGCGACCTGTGGTTTTCAACAACTACAATCCACGTCATCAAGCTAACTGGTACAGTCCCCTTAGCCACTAGGCTACCGAGGCTTCTAAAGCGATAATTGTAGGATTATCGCTTAATCAATTCTAATTATAGTATTTTTTATTTTAGATAGTTAAAGTTTAAAAAAAGACAGCAACGAAAATGTATTCTAAAAATAGAAATTTTATAATTAATTCCATATAGTTTGCTTCATAAAAAGTTCAGATTGTAATATGTTTCAAATAAATAAGATCCTCAATTCACTAGTACTTACCACAAGTCTTCACTGAGCTACTTGCTCAGTATGATCGGTACGAATGCACAAGTTATTTTGGGCGTAAAATTCCAGAATCTAAAATGATCCTGTTTACTTCAACAACGAAAAACTCCTACGCCACCTTACAAGTGGGTCGCTAAATCGGTCAACTACGGATTTTGAAGCTCGTAAACACCCAGAAACGAAAACGAAAACAGTAAAGTAAGTGGGTCTAAGAATTAAAGCCTATATCTACAAAGAAACTGAAATAACCCTTGTGTACCTTTAAACTGCTAATGAGTAAATTGGTATAAAACAAACATTGTTTCCAAACGCTAAGACTGGAACAACCTAGATCTGTGCAAAAAACAAATAACAAACTGGTCTTAAACTTCTAGAAAACTCGTAATGGCTGAGTGAAATGTTAGTGGAAACTTTCCGTTTCTATTTAAAGATATTTAAATTAGGTGGCCTACAGAGATGCTTAACGACGCAAAGATAAAAAAGATCATATAATTAAAAAGGGCGTAATATTGAAGGTATTAAAAATAAACTAAAATTCGGTATCTAAATTTATTAACGAAAATAAGTAATGTCACATCGAAAGTAGCAATATTGCTAATGATACTGGAGGTATAGTTCCCGGCATATAAGTTGAACCTGGTTTTGAAATCACGTGACATGCGCAGTGGTGAATAATGTACCTAAACATGCTACTGCGCATGTCACGTGATTTCAAAACCAGGTTCAACTTATATCCAGGGATTATATAACCGTACACCTTCCGCTGACCGTAAAATGGATAGCGATGGATCCTTGCATTATTGGGAGGAGACTCCCAACCAGCGAGCGACGTCTTTCGACTGAGATGATGAAGTTGTGTAATGCTACTCAAAACTATCCAACTAACACCAAATATACTTTAAATGACGTAATCAATTTTCGTATTGAAAAGTATTTCCGTCCTTTTTATATCGATTCTTTAGTTATTTTCAAATAAATAATGCTACTTAGGGAATAAGTAAGTTTGTATAATACTTCAACTTTTGTTCACAAGTTTTGTTTCAGCCATATTTCATCAACGAGGTTGCCTTATGTTACGAAAGCATAACTTTAACTCCTACGATAAATAACACATAAAAAAAAATTTACATCTATTACAAGGAATACATAAATGTATTTATATATACATATATATACATTTATGTTTGTATATATATATACACAAGCATAAACAGCAGTAATGAAACTTTCAATAAAGATTTTCACATGGAGACTAGGAAAAAACCAATTACAACAAAATAAGTAAGAGCATACTGCATCGACTCGACACGTCACACAGCATCCTGGAACGGAAAATACCTCCATATTTGCAATTCCAACATCCGAATGAAAATTCAATATCGCTTACCATTTTAGAGATCCCGAATCATAGTGATAAAACTGAAAATCCACAAATAGAAACATTAAGTTCATGTTAATACTAGTACTATGCAATATTAGTTAAAGGAAATCGTTTCTTAGTGAACAGAGTATAGGGCGACAATATAAATAATAAATAAATAAATATTTCTTACATTCACACCAATTAGCCTAGCCCAAAGTAAGCACTGTAAGGCTTGTGTTATGGACACTAGGGTAACGGATAGACATATCTAGATAGGTATATATATATATATATATATATATATATATATATATATATATATATATATATATATATATATATGGGCAGATGTTTGTATGATGAATACGAGCATTTGTACCTGAGTCATAGGTGTTTATATATCTTTTTATAAATATTACATTATGCTCGAACACCTAATAAAGATTTTGGTTTCGCTGTATTAAGACAACTATTGATCGGCCGCTTGTATATACATATATATATATATAATTTATAAACAAAATATAACTTATTTGAATTTAAGGTTCAAGCTTGACCGTTCTTTCTCGCACGTCCAATTAAATTCTACCTGCATATTCACGCCGGCTATGGCTGCATGCTGACTGATTATTATCCGCGAGCTAGCTACGGATATCATTTTCGTCTAACATTATGATTTTCCTTTTAAATCATAAAAGCGCCATCGTAAGGGTTCTCGTTTTTTCAGTTGTGGCTGATGTGATGAGTTACATTGGAGACAAATAACGGATAATTTTGTTTGTTTGTTTTCATATATTATAATATCATTTCACTTTATATTCTTTCGTATAAATATCGTTATTTACGTTATTTTATTGTTATTACGTTATTTATATTAAAAAATTAATGTTATAAAAAATTAAATTCGTATTTTCAACACGATTACCAAGCAACGTCATGTTGTAACGGCCATGTGCCGTTTGGCCGCTTACGGTGGTTGAGTAACATACGGTAATCGGATAGACGACCAATAAATTACTATATTTTTTTAGATTATATGCCAGGAATAAGATTCCTTTGAATATCACTGATGATAAAGCACACGTTGTCTTTAGAAACACGATAGTCTTCTTTCAAAACTGTTAATAGAGATTCAAGTTTTCTTCCTCCTTCAATGTGTAATACACGCTTAGAACATTTGAATGTAATAGTCATTTTTAAATTCGAAAATTTATTACGAATTTTTAATAGGTATATAAAATGAATCCACCCTTTATATATTATTTGATAAATAAGGATATGGTGCATTCTATTCATTAAAGTTGTTCCGCAAAATGAGTGCAAAATATAGATGAAACGCTCTATTATCAATAAAATAATTCAACATTAGAAAGCACAATAGATAGAGATGTTCCGTTTCCTGCTTGTATCATACTTTTCGCGATAACTTCAGAAATTGCACGTATACGCAACTAATTTTGATATATTTTATTTATGAATATCAACGCTACAAAACAACATCAAATGTAAAGCATCGAGAGACGTCGGTAACTGTCAAAGGTCTCTATGAAGTTGGAAAACTTTATTTTTGGCCTCACTAATAGTAATCTGAAAAGTGAAATTTTATCAAAAAAAAAACCTACAATATTATAATTGCTTTTAAATCTACATACTATGGGATTTAAAAAAATGTATAATACTACTACACTATAATATACTAGGTCTGCAATACATGCTGCTGTTTGCAAATACTGAGCGAAGCAATTAGATTTTCGAAGGGTGATTATTACTCGATGGTATGGCCGTTTTCAAAACTTTTTAGCACATTAGTCACGACCACGATGTGAGTTTTGGCGCCAAATTTCATCAATGTAGTCTCAGCTGTTTGGCTGTGATCAGCTTTTGAATTTTTCTTTCGGTGATTATTCCTCCATGGTATGTCCGATTTCAAAACTTTTTTTAGCACATTAGTCACGACCACGATGTGAGTTTTGATGCCAAATTTCATCAATGTAGTATCAGCGGTTTGGCTGTGATCAGCTTTTGAATTATTCCTCCATGGTACAATCTATATTTTTTTTCATAGCCTATGTCCGTCAGGTTATAATCATGTATGTTCATGCCAAAATGCGTTCGAATCGGTTGAACCGTTAAGTAGCAGGAGGGAGACAAGCGAAATTTGTGAGTTGTCTAAAAGGGGCTTCGCTCAATAAGTGTACCCACAAAATTTTTCAAGAAATTATTTTAAAGTTTTGAAGCGAACAGATCTGTAATAGACATTCTTAAGAATGACACTTTTTGATAATAAAAAAAAATATGAATTGCGAATGAAAATCACGCAAAATTATTCCTATACTGAATAATAAACTTTTAAAAGTGCGTCAGTAATGACATTAGTAAAAACGATTTTTGATATGCCGTTGTTCTATCATTTTCCAGAGTGCGCGGCCAACCTAGTAGTGCCAACTGTTGGATATTTTGACGTTAACAGGTGCATGGTTAGCACTATCGGGCTATACCTATCTTACTTAGCCCACCACACCTTATAGGAAGTGCAGTAAAAACAAAGCTTTGCTTTTCTTAGCTTTGAAATATACCCAAAAAGTTGTAAAAATAATCTTGAATCGAGATTATTCCCTAAAAACCTAACTTTATTGTTAACAGTGCATCTAATTATAGGGGCGGCAAAAATTTTTAGCTTTGGGGCGGCAAATGTGTAAATCCAGCACTGAGTATACATAAATTAGTAAAAAGACGTAATGATTCAGGAACAAATGTTTATGCTTAACACACATACGTACTTATGTTCCTAATCCCTATTTGAATTCGAACTTTGGCGCGGAAATTAGGATCGCTACCGTTGCACCGATCGGCCGTAAATCTAAATATATATAAATTACGTGTCACGTTGTTTGTCCGCGATGGACTCCTAGACTACTTAACCGACTTTGATCAAACTTCGTAACTATCTGTTATTTGATCTAACTTAAAAATAGGATAGGTTTTATTTTAATTTATAACACAGCAACGCGTGGCCGGGGCAGCTAGTGGTTTATAATTATAAATTGTTTTTTTTCACCAAAAATCTAATAAATATAAGAAATCCTATCGTAAGCATACTCTAGATACACTTATCACAATCATGCCATGCAGTCCTAGCACGTACCTAATTTTATGTCCGCTTAGGTATATAATAATGAAGGTATCAAAATTCGACTATCTTTGTAATTAAAGTATAGAAGAACGAAAGCAGAACTATTTCGTTGGCTTCTATTTTTTTTAACTTCCTTTCAATAACGCGTTTATTAATAAGCTCCTTTTGATTTGTAACCAAGAGCTGCGATACTTTCACTACGCACTCCACCCCGTGCGTGCGCGGTCACCCGGGTCACCCGGGGACCTCCCGCGACGCAACACCTAGCTTTCACGTATTTACGTCGCATAACCTACCTAATGAAATGTGTTCACACTTGCAATTGAAATCGAGGGTGAAATTAAACGACGGGTTTATGTGAAGGAGGCCCAAAGCCTCGAGAACTTAAAAATAATCCTTGCATTTGATGAAGTGAAAAAAGTACAATAATAAAATTAAACACAATGACTATTTAGAAAAGTCAAACGCCTACACTATGGAGTAAAGTGATTGGTTTTAAACTTCCTGTAAGTGTATTTTGTTTGGATTTTAATTAATTATTGGGTTGAAGTAAAGCAAAGTATGTGCAGGGCGGCTAAGACTTGTGAAATTGTTTACAAAAATATAAAACTATTAATTATACATTTCATTATCCTATCGTGTAAAATGGACAAAAATAACAGCTTTTTACTCTTGTTATTTTTTTCCTCCGGTTTCAGGTTTAGAGGCAAATAAGTGGCTATAGGATTTGGCACTAAAAATTATTTTGCTGAATAATTAGTGGTGTCGTTAGCTTTATACCTAGGAACCCAAGTAAAATCAATGAACAGGTAAAAATTTAGCGGAATATTATTTTTTGTACTCTATGCAACAAAGTTTACCCAAATAATATTGTTGCTTTTTTTAATTTATTTATTTATTAACAATTGCAATTTATTTACAAGTAAATTAACTATTTTGGGTTAAATAATTTTTAATTTTTGATTCTAAATTGGAAGTATGTATTAATAGATATTCTACTACACATACCTATACGGTAACATGCATACAAAATAGTTGAACAAGCAAGCGACAGGTAAAAATAAGTGGAGGGGCGCGCGGAAGATTTTCCTGCACAACGGAGTACCGTTTTCGTATGACTAGTTCAGTGTTATTAGTTCTCTCAACCATCGGGTTTGGAATTTTGTTAAACCCAAGTAAAGTGAAATTTACCTTTGTCAAGTGTATATAAAATCAATTATTTAATAACAGCGTAAATAGTGTTTGAATAACTAAAATTAATAGTTAATATTTTATTATATCTTTTATATTGTTGATTTTTTTTAATATATATTTAAATATTTTTAAAATTGCAACCACAGAATCATAACCTGCATTTTTCTGTTCATAAAAATTATAAACTATTTATTCAATATTAATTTGTATAACAATTGATTTTCAAATCAGTACATCATCAGTAATTTCAATTTTTCGATTAAAATTTAATTTCTATATTTCTACATAACTGAAATTAAATTTCTACATTTTATTTATTACAGTTTACATGAATAAATATGGATCAATCCAAAGATGATGATAATGTTACCTGCTACATTTGTGAAAAACTTGGATCTGCTTCTGGACCTACTGATTCATTAGGACAAGTAATAAAAATAACCAGAGGAATAAGTAATTTAAAAACTGCTTCTGCTGAAAGGCAAGATAGACTTTTTGATAGCTACAATGATGATTTTGTTTATGCTCATTCAAAATGTAGAGCTAAATATATCAATAAAAAATATATCCAAGCCTACATCAATAAATTAAAAGTTAATCTTGCGTATTCTCCATAAAAGAAAAAACTAAGAACTAGTTTTTCCATAAATTTTGATTGGAAAAATAAATGCTTCATTTGTAATCAAGAAGCTGATGTTGCTAAAGAGAAGAAAAAAAAAATAAAAATCAACGCAGGCAAATATGTACTGTAGGAAATGCAAATTTTCAAAGTACCTAATATTCTGAAAATCGTATCAACATCTAAAAACGATAACTGCAGAGAAATCCATAAGAGAGTTTCAGGTATCATTGATCTATTAGCTCTTGCAGCAAAGTATGATAATGATTGCTATATTTCGTTGAAGAATTCTTTAAAAACAACTAAAACAGAGAAGACAGTTCATCCACAGGTAGCAAAAGTTGATGGAGCTATGGAGCAAATTTATCATGCATCATGTTTAATAGCTATTACAAATAAATAAATTAAATATGCCAATTAGGTCTGAAAATTATAATTTTGGTGTAATTAGGCAATTCCGGTAGGTAGTAATATACCACCGAAACCACCAAAGTTGCATCACCAGAATTTGACACGAGCTAAAAGAATAAAATAAAAACTAATCTATTAAGGTTGCATTAAAAACTCTTTAATATACCTAAAGATATACCAAACCTTCACGCCATAAATCTGTTAACATAATAAATTCTTAAATAATATATATTTAAAACGGAAACACCGAAATTGTAATTTTTTTGACAGTCAAATTATTACTAATTCGATTTTTCAAATAGAAGTTATGTAATGTAATATTTTCTTACTGCGACATAGCCTTAGTGAGTAACTACCTTGGTGAGTAACTATCGACCAATCTACGTACTTTCTTGTGTCGCGAAAGTTTTTGAGTCTCTTCTGCATCCTGCTATTGCTAGCCTTGTTAGGACTAACATTTCTGATCGCCAGCATGGTTTCATTTCTGGACGGTCAGTTCTTACCAATCTGGTTCCCATCGTTTCAGATCTATCGGAGGAAATGGATAAGGGCTTGGAAGTGGACGCCATTTATACTGACTTCAAGAGTGCATTCGACAAGGTTAACCATTCCATTTTGGTGAGAAAACTTGATGCCCTAGGTGTAGGTGGCCCGTTGTTGAAATGGTTTCAATCATATTTGCAGAAGAGACCGCAGGTGGTAGTAGTTGATGGTTATCAGTCTGACTGATATTTAGCTGATTCAGGTGTTCCCCAGGGTTCTCTTTTGCGGCCATTGCTTTTCCAGTTGTTTATCAACGACATCACTGTTTGTATTAAGAACTGCAAAGCTTCGCTGTAAACTGATGATTTGAAGGTTAATAGGACGGTCAAGGCTCATATAGACAGTGATCTTATTCAAGACGACCTCAACAGGATAAGTGATTGGTGTGTGGCTAATTCTATGGCTCCTAGTACTGACAAATGCCTTCATATCAAATATTCAAGAAAAAGGAAATCTTGTGAAACAGCTTATATGGTCAATGGCGTAAAGCTATCTCAAGTAGGTGAGGTTCGGGATTTGGGCGTAATCATTGATAGTGGACTAAAGTTTAAAACCCACGTTGATGCGATTGTCACAAAGGCGGCCAGAATGCTGGGTTTTATAAGGCGCAATACAAAGTATTTTAATAATTTGAATACAAGGATTTTACTTTATAACTCATTGGTGCGTAGTCATTTAGAGTTTGCCTCCTGTGTCTGGAGTCCTTTCTACAGCGTGCACTCGCAAAGGGTTGAAAGCATCCAGAGGGCTTTCACTAGATACCTTGCCTTCCACACTAGTGGTTTCTCTCACAGGCAGCCATATGTTCAGCGATTGACTAAATTTAAACTCACTAGTCTTTGCAGTCGTAGACACCTATTGGATATGTGTTTCGCTCACAAGGTCATAAGTGGACATGTGCAGTGCGATGATTTATTATCCCGAATGAAGCTATCAGTGCCATTTAATTACCCTAGGCATCGTTTAACCAAGACTTTTGCTTTGCCTTTTGCCAGGACAAATCTGGGTTGCCAGTCTCCCCTAGCACGAATTTGTAGGGATTTTAACTACTTTTCTAATAAAATATCAGACCTCGATATATTTGGAGACAGTTTCTATAGTTTTAAGCGAAAGCTTGTCAGCCTCTTTCAGAATATTTAATGTTTGGTATGATTTATGCTTGTAACTTAATAACTTAGTTTTTCTTTTTTATTTTATTGAATGAATATTATTTTTCAGTACTAACTTTGCTTGCGTACCCTAATGTAATATCGTTTTATCAATGTAATTAAATTAAATGTTAAATTTCTTTCAAAATATTTGGATCAATTTTAAATTTGTTTGGTTTGATTTTGTTATCATCTTTTCTCTTTTTTTTTGCTAATTTAATTTAATTTAATATAATTTTGGCGAATGTTATGTACGCCGTTATTGTGACATACATCAGAATTCTTGCAACCTTTGTTAAATCTATACAATTGTGATAATGTAAGTCATGTGGTAGTACTTAAAAAATAAATAAATAAAAATAAATAAGCCTTGGATATCAGCTTTTCGCCAGTCCTTTATTTTTGATTAATATATCTACTATCTCTATAATTAAATATAGCCTAAATATGTTACTTTTTAGTTTTAAAAGGATAATATATAACATATTATTAATTCAAACATACGACAATGTTTATTAAAAAATGTGAAGTAGGTATGGTACGTATGTATGGTTAGCGTCGTTGAAAGTACTCTATTATATACTACTGTCTGTACTATTCTTTCGAAATTGTCTATTTCTATCGTATCTTTCTATTAGATAGATATATTATTCCGTTGAACGTGATCTAGTGTCGTAGCCCCACGCGAGTGCTTCTCTTGTTTTGCTCTTTAGTCCTACAATTTGTGGAAAATTGACCAAAAACATACTGTGTTAACTAAGCCATTTTATTAAGAGAACGCATAAGTAGACATTCCACATCAACAATTAACATTTCAGGTTGTCAACGGTGTAGTTACAGAGAATAATAAAACATCATCAAATATTTATGCATGACGTACGTTTTGTATTGTATGCTTGCACATACACACTATTTAGATATACATTTTAAATGTATTTCTGTATGTCATTAAAAATAAAATGTTTTGTATACTTTATAAACATATCGCATGAGGATTTTCTTTGTGGTGCCTGTCATGAGTCCATTGAAAGATGCATTGCAACCAACTCTAAAGAACGACAAAATGGGCATACCAGTGTTTGTTTTGGCTGTGAAAGATCTTTTGGTTGTGCTAGAAGACATATTTTATCAGAAAACAGTCCACAAACATCCGTTGCTTTATACTAGCATCATCACAGAAATGTAAGTTCTGCCTATATTTGTCGCTATTACTATTACCTAATCTGCTAATATTATTGTCATAGTTTCTTAAACAGTTGCCATATGTGAAGTGTTGCATCTGGCCAAAAATCCTCTTCTAAATCTTTTTAATACAGTTTTCTATGTTATTGACCTGTTTTATATTTAATTGTTCATTGACACCTATCTATGAATATTCACATATATTTTCAATTAATTAATCATATATGGAATGTGATTATTTAAAGTACACAAAATGTTGCTACAACTTTTTTATTATTTTACAGGTGAGACCGCCCAACTTTCGTTGTAATGCTTGCTTTGTGAGAGCTAGTAGAGAAATAGCACGCTGAAATCGAATTATGCTTTTATTTTGATAATTTCCTTATGTAATTTATTCCTTATTGAATACTAGAAACTTAATAACATATAAAAGTACTATATATATAAATAGTAGAGAAGGAAGTATCAGAATTAATAACGATAGCGAGGTTGTTACATTGATAAAAAGACCAGTATCTGCCAACCCCATTGTAAAGTAGCATAGGTTACTTTACTAATATAAATCTCTAAACCCGTCATGTGTCATGAAAAGAATACGTTAATTGTCACAATATTCTTTTAGTCAATTCCTTTACATGATTAGTATGAGAAAAGAGCGAAAGAATAGGCAAAATACTAATTCAAGTATGTACTGTAAGACACGTATTGAAATGTTATGTTAGAAAAGTTCGTTTTTCTCCAATACAAATTAAATGAAGATTTAACTGAAACCTACGAATTTATAATCTAGAATGCTTTAGCTATTTTAATATTTGTTTGTATCGTCTGTGTACATTTTCTGTCACACATCCATACAAAAATCAGTATTGTCCTTTACTATTTTACACGGATAGACCTATACCCTAATGTGTTGTATTACTTCTGGCACTAACTACAAAATTACAGATTACGAATATAATATTTAATTTGACATAAACTTCTGATGTATTTTTGAGCCATGATAACATCCGGTAAGTCATTTTGAGGACAAGCCACCAAACTGTGAAAAGCTAGGTTTAGTATTTTTTTAGGAAAGGTTTTATCAGCATTATTGTTGTAGAGGTCTAGATAATCACATCTAGTTTGAACGAAAAATAAAGCATTTGTTGTTACTTTATTTCTTACCTTGATTTTCAATATTGCCGCATAAAATTTACATTTGAGAAAATGACCTCAATGCATAGACGAATAATAACCGGTCCTTAATAATAATTCTAACTACCACCCGCGTGTTGCAGATGCATCCTGATCCAATGGCTTATAGCGCCTAAAGCACGAAGTAGCTGAAATAGTAAATTCTTTTTGAACAACCATCGGTCTGGCCATCGCCGGCCCTTGCGAAAGTAGATTAACCATTATCTTAAATCACTTTGAATATATCTTGTTAGCCAAAACCGGTGGAATGAATATCTAATGGTTTCATATGACGCGAACTTAGTCATATTCGTTAGTCATGAAGGACATCTATATTGGTATTTGAATAATTAAACGGCGATTATTTGACAAAATATAGTAATGACGCTATTTTATCTAAATTCTCATTACTTTATTACATTGTCTAACAATTTATAAAGCGTGTAAATGTTGACTCATTATGACTGCAGTTATTGATTGTCATATAAAAACTTCCTTTGAAGTTCCTACTCTAAATAAAGAAAGCATACAGACCTCATGGAGATTGCTCATACGTCGGATTACTTGCGGGTACTCTCACAGTCATAAGCTTTAATGGCGCAATGTCTGTTACGCCATAACTTTCCGAGTTCTTAACCGATTTTAATATTTATTTATTTATATATTTACAGATTGTGACGGAGCTCGAAATTTGAAAATCGCAAAATTCCCATCGAAACAAAAAAAAAAATTTTAATTAAGTATTCCAAGCACAAGTTCGATCGTGTATGGAGTATTGTTCTCATCTTTTGGACGGTTCCGCCCGATACCAGCTCCAGACGCTTGAGTCCATCAAGAGGAGGGCCAAGAGGCTCATCGGAAAAAGCTCAAAAGCCTTGAGCATAGGCGGAAGGTTGCAAGCCTATCAGTATTTTATAGGATAGGTACATTTCGGAGAGTGTGCAGCTGAATTGCACAACCTTGTTCCGCCATCCCCATTTTTTCTTCGGACAACCAGACTAACAAATTGGCGACACCGTTATATGGTGGATACACCAAAGAGTCGCACTAAGCGTTTTGGTTTCAATTTTATGATACTCCTTAGCGGTTAAGGAGTGGAACTCTTTGCCTGAGTCTGTGTTTCCTGACAAATACAATTTGGGGGTCTTCAAGTCACGAGTGAATAGGTATCTTCTAGGCAAGCGCGTCACATCCTAGATCGCATCGACGCTTACTATCAGGCGAGATAGTGGTCAAGCGCATGCCTATTTTCTATAATAAAAAAAAAATTACGCTGCGCTCCAATATACGGTGCCAGCGAATCTTTATGCTTAGCGACTGCATCGTCTAGTTATTACCGTTTAAACTTGATGCTCTAAATCAATACTTTTCAAAAAAGCTAAGTCAATCAAACCTCTTCCTATCTATATTTTAAAAAGAATAGGTTAAAACATTTTGTTACTTATACTGTACTAGGATGAGACATCCTTATCTCAAACTGTTTTGTGAGTCTTAAAAATGTTGTTTATTGTTTAGTTTTTCTCTTATGGAAAGGCCGATGGTACCGAGTCCATTTATAGTATTTTGATTCTTTGATGACGATGAATGATGATGCATGATGCAAGAATTATGAATGAGAGATAAATTAATGGAATATTAATGAAAATAAAACAAACTCTCCCCGATAGCAGTAAAGAAGTTCGCGAAAGTCGTAGAAACACACTTTGGTGTTTTGTTTCACTTGCAAAAACTCATGCAAGTTCACAAACATTAATTTAATTCAATAATAGTAATTCACAGGGTAATTTAAGGGAAATTATCATTGTATCTTTAACGTTTATAGTGTTGTGCGGTTTTTGTTAATCCATATTTTAGAAATCTGAATACCTTTTTGCAAATTCAATCAAAGAATAAATAGAGTGAGAGCCAGTGCCTGCCAGATTTACGTTAAAGTATAAAAGCTGATTTTTTTTTGCGTGTTCTCACTGGTGTAGGGAGCAATGTTTGGGGGTTACAAACCTTGAGTAACGGTGCCTTCGGTAGGTATCAGGTATTCTAGGGGCGCAGTACCTGAGCTCTATCATGTTAAATTATAAAAGCTGAAATTTGCACAGAGTGTTCAAATGACCATTCTAAGTCATTATTTAAAAGGCCAGACATATCCGAATGGTCTAACACTCCCCCAGACGCGGTAGACGCTGAACCCAGTGCCCCAAAAAGACATTTAGAATTTTGACCTTGTACTATACTATACGTTTGGAGGGATTTTAGACCCTTCAGATTTGTCCAGCTGTTCAGAGTGTACTGTGGAATAGGCATCTCCACTCCATACCTGTATATTTCGTCATCTCTTAAACCCACTAATACTATTTCATACGCATTTATATACACGAAGACACTCTTTCGCTTGTACTCCACCTTTTACTGTGTCAAGGAATATATGAGACCCTCCAAATAGTCCTAAATGTTTGAATATTCTTGCAAAATAATTATCAAGAAAAATATATAAAATAATTTATTAAAATATTATAGTCTAATTTCGTTCAATATTATTAAATTATTCTAGTTATTCTATATTTTTTTTAGTTATTTCATGAGTGAATAATACATATCTATTTATGTATATTTCACATTATTTTAAAACTACAAAAAAATTCAAAAATACTGATAAATATTTTTTTCCATTTATTCATATACATAAGAAACGACCTATCGATTTTATACCTCTAATTAATATTAAACTAAATTTTATTTATTTACTTATATTAATAAATAAATAATCTAAATTTAATTTCTATGTACTGAATAAATAATTTTTTTCGTACCAAATTCACTTTACAGTTTTCTGATGCTTACTCATGTATAGATCTAGCTAGCCTTTATTCAGTCTAAGGGGTTGTTTAATCCTTCAAAAATGTCTGGTTATTTAAAAATTATTGTATGATATTTTTTAAGTAATATATACATATATTGTCCATTAATTATAAAATTGAAACTGCACGAATACTCCCTTAAATGCATTCATGTACCTGAGCAATGCTCTCTCAGTGCATTTCACCTTCTACCGCGTCTGGGGGAGTGTTAGTCCCTTCGGATAGGTCTGGCCTTTTAAATAATGACTTATAATGGTCATTTGAACACACTGTGTAAATTTCAGCTTTTATAATTTAACGTGAGAGAGCTCAGGTACTGCGCCCCTAGATTACCTGATACCTACCGAAGGCACCGTTACTCAAGGTTTATAACCCCCAAACATTGTTCCCTACACCAGTGAGAACATACAAAAAAAAATCAGCTTTTATACTTTAACGTATGTCTGGCAGGCACTGGCTCTTTGTCCAAAATGTAAAAGACAATTAATAAAAATCTCCACGCGCTAGTTCGTTGATGTCGTTGATGCGTAGGAACGCGCAGGTACAGGAGTCAGTACTTTAAACTTATGTGTATAAATAATTTGTTTTTACGTGATTCAGTCACATATTGACCATTAGCTATTTATAGGATTAATTAACATAGGTTTATAATATATAAGAGTCATAAACTATAAAAAATATGTGGTGGAATGATTTTTTTTTTATTTCGAATGAACTCGCTCTTGATCCCAAGCAAGCCCATGTATCAAGACAGGATAAACGATGGAGTGAGCTAACCTAGAAATTGCTTATTCAATTTTATTTTAATTTTAACGTAAAACATTTAAATAAACCTAAATAAATATGGCGACCTTCGTGATCGTACGGGTTTTCATGGCAACGCCACTCTATGGTCTCGGGTTCGATTCCTGACCGGGTCAATGTAAGAAACAATTTTCAATATTGCTTGGGTTTGGGTGTCAGGGTTGTTTCTTGAATTCCATAACACAAGTGCTTTAGCTACTGTATATGAATCTGTCGAATACTTTTATTTTCAAAATTCTTTAGATTTATACCAAAGTTCCTTGGGTACCTACACTGAGTAAAATTGTTTACTTGTATCTTAGCTATCAAGTGCTAGGTTGACATTATTGTTTCAATGACGATAAAAATATAATAAATGTCAGAACTATAGTTTTTACAAGAGCGATTCGGATCCGCTTATTGTGCATCATTTTTATTAAGTAACAATCCTGTAACAATTTCTCTGTATCGTCATAACATTTTCCTTTTAACCAGTCTTGTATGGTTTTCTTATGATTTTGTTCATGGAATAAATACAGAGCAAAGAATTTAATCTGTAATACAAAAGGCTCCTAAGAAAAAACAATGTACGGGAGAGAGATGTTCAAAATAATTCAGTTGCACAAATAATATCGACTCTCCATTTGCTGGTTAGGAGATTAGGATTATAGGGCGTTGGTGAATGCTTTTTTATGACAGTTAGTAATGTAAACAAATGAAGGACAGAAAGAACGTCACATTGATTAAGGAGTTATTTGATTTAAATAATGTCGTATATGTTATAATAAATATAATGTATTGCATTATGTATGATATATGCAGTTACGTTGATGCCGTTAGCTAAATATGAATCTTGAGTTACATCGAACTTGAGTCAGAGGAGCAGGGATCCTGGAGGCGCGCAAATCCGCGGGCGGTACTGTGGAGCGGGGAGGGCCGCGCGGGAGTGCGCTCGTCTCGAAATAACCGCGTATTTCGGTCGCGCGCTCCCCACCCCGCGGCTGGCGGCGCAACGCGAGCGCACATTTCGCCGCACTATCCGCTAACTATTTGCAATCGACCGACGTCTTGGTTATTGGAATTGGGTTATAATGACTTAACTTCTGCTAAATGAACCCGTGGACTAGTACAAGTTTTGAACAGTGGCGTATAAGATATTCGGGTGGCGAACGCTACCGTGCGAGGACATAGCGTCGAGTGAGAGTTTTTTGTGCGTTGTGCTGCGGTGGCGGCAAGATGGAGAAGCAGTCGAGGTGGTCAGAGCAGCGCAGCGAGCAACGCAGCGTGCAGCAGCATTCGGAGCGGCGCGAGCATGTGATGCAGCAGGAGAGCGTGCAGCGCACCGAGCACCACTACACGCACCAGATGCTGACGCAGCAAGGTACGATCGGTAGTAACACCGCTGCAGCCTCACAGCCGTAGCCCCGTCTCTAGTTTCCCGACTCGCTTTATTTGTCCAAGCGCTTTCCCGGCCGCTATTCTCGGAGCGCGTGGGCGCGCGCCGGGAGAGAGGTATGCGCCGCTGCGCGCATATTTTTCACACTTGCTTTTATTTCGATTAGTGAAATCACACCGACCGGCCAGGACAGATCTGCAAGTAGATAACGTATGCCTCGATCTTAAATGGTCAGTTGCTTACTGAGGCCGCAGCGAACTCGAACATTAAGAACTTGTTTACTTATAAGGTACAAATTCGATGCCATACATGGAGTACGAATAATGTTCCCATTCAAGGATTTTTATTTGTACTTTAAAATCTTTCGGCTTGCGAAACTGGGTCGTGGCGGGCGAGACTAGCTGCGACGGCCTGGTCCGACTGGTGTCATGCGTGGAGAGTACTTACCTATATCAAATGAAAATATAAAATCGAATGAAATCACAATTATGCTGTTGCGTGTGGATCTTCGCATCGTAGCTATAGATAGTAGAAATTACACCCACGGGCCAGATATGAAAAATCAGATATGACTTTTCAGTAATACGCTCAATATAGACAGTCATAGAGACAGATTTCAACAATGTTTTTACAATGTTAGGTAGCTACAAATCTATAGCAATTAACAGTTGTTTAGCACTGTACAATATTTATTACAATTCGAGAAAGGTCGTTGTTGTATAGTAGGTTCAACAGTTGTTCAAATTAAAACACCGCGTGAGTCACAACCCCGGAGCCATCTACAGAATTAGCCGGGTATCTACAAATGTTAGCTATAACCTCTGAATTAAACAAATAATTATTATTCGAACAAAACACCTTTATACGGATTTTACGCATAACCACAATGCATGATGATGCGCATAATCCGTAAAAAAAAATAATGTGCGCGCGGAAGTGTAAGAGCTAAATAAATATTATTGTAAGCCAATATTCATTTATTCTAGAATATCTTTCCAAATTTGCTATAAAAGAAATTGTAAAGGAAAAATACAATGTTATTTATAAAAAGTATTTTTAGTAAACACTTTCTCTTGTCTTTACGTTGCACATCATTAACTTGTAATTTTAACACAATACCTCAGTAAAGTCAATAAGATAAAAAAGGCAGATAAATAAATAAATAATAAAATAAATAAATATTTCTTACAATCACACCAATTAGCCTAGCCCAAAGTAAGCACTGTAAGGCTTGTGTTATGGATACTAGGGTAACGGATAAACATACATATATGATACATAGATATGTAATATTCATGGAAACGTATATAAAGACCCATGACTCAGGTACAAATGTTCGTTTTTATCATAAAAACATCTGCCCCTAACGGGATTCGAACCCAGGACCGTCGGTGCGAAAGGCAGGATCGCTTCCGTTGCACCAAATGGTCGTCAAAATAGATAGATAATGATATAAAAAACGTAAATTTATAAAATTTTAATAACGTATTATTATTATTAAAAATATAAATATATGGAATAAAAAAACCATCCACAGAAATAATTTAACACTCAATTTACTAAATAACAGATAGGTAAAAACAGTTTCGTTTGCCTACTAGAGGATTCAAACCATGTACCAAAGGTCAAGATATCATATATTTTTTTTATTTTATAAAAAATATATATTGGAAGCATGACTTACTTATATTTACCTACAGTTTTTTTTAAATTAAAAAATGTACGGAAACGATGTATAATGTAAAATATCTTTACTACTTTTAGAGCTGACGCTGGCTTTTGTCACTCAATAAACGTATAGAAAGCGTGGAAGGTAATATGCGATTATATTATTAAAGATGCGATATAGTATGCGATTTAAAAGAACTTACCTTATGTGAATGTTTATAAATGCATTTTTATTTTATTTCGTTGAAACCGAGGTCAACCAGCAGCCCCCCTTTTTTGCCCCCGCAGCTCTAATCACCAGTTTTCTATGCTACCGTTCTCATTGGATCGACGGAATAATAGCATCATTAAAAGAAAAACCTGGTTCACCGATTTCTCTCTTCTTGTCGCTTTAGAAACGGCATAATAAGTATTAAAGACACACTCGCTTTTATATCCATCAACTGTATTGATTTACGGTTTATAAATTAAAATGAAGCATTTTTATTAATATCGACTTTACACTTATTTCATTTATTGTGTCTGTTTTAGTTTACTCCTCTTGGATTACAGGAACAAAAACGTGTCATTTTATTAATATAAGAGTTCGTTATTTGACAGCTGTATTGATTTGCGAAGCGAAATTTATGCAATGCGAATTCTTTTTCATTATGCAATCTTACCATTTAATATCGCTTTTGTGGGTGTAAACGCAAGTTTCTTTTGTTAATATTTTTATGTTATTTCTTAATAAATTTGCAAGCAAAGCACACTGCACCAACAAAAACGATTGCTGCTCATACGAAATCTCAACTATCATTATCACTACTTACTTATATACATAAAAGGTAAATATATTAGGTTCGAGTTGTCGAATTAGTAAATTAAATGTGCTACCAACTTTAATTTAAAAGCTGTTTTTGGTAGTGAGGTTGCATCTGTAGGTACAACTAATTAATTTAACCTGAGTTTGTAACGGCAGAATGCAATTTTATAACATTATCTATATATATCTATATTTATATATCTAAATTAACAATACTATACATCAGGCATCAATATAGGTAAAAAATATTTTATTTTTTCATTTTTTTTTTCTCTTCTTAGTTAAAAAACGTAAAGAAATATAGATTAGAAATTAAAAAAATCATCTGTAAACTCCACAAATAACATAAATATACTTATTCGTTATATTTTATATACATAAACTGGTTATGATTATAATAACAAATTGAAAACAACCCCGAAATAGAAACAAATTATATGACCTGCCGACAAACAGTATAAAATGCCAAGACTACCTACTACCTAACCGTAACATAGAGCAGCTCGTAAAATAAAGTCATTCGAAATAGTCTCTTGTTTATACTTGTAATGACAGCAAATAATAAAAAAATTCAAAGAAAGTATTATTCAATATTTTTATATAGGTAGTGATATGTGAAATATAAATATAATCAAAGCAATATTTCCTTTTCCTTGATATGAAATATATTTGCATTGTATATAATTGTTGAAAGTATCCACATGTTATAAATAAAAATCTTAAAATGCAGTAGTCTTCCTACATTTATTACTATGTTATAAGGCAATATAAGTTTATTATTAATGGAGAACTAGGACCAGCATTATCATTCCATCACAGTTCTCTTAAAATTGTCGAAAAATTAATAACTATTTATCGGTAAATAATTATAAAATTGAGAGATCACTGGAATTAGCTAATACAGAAGCCTAATCCAGATACATCGCAATATTTGGCATTAAAATATTCAGGAGTTTTGTTGTTAATAATACTGATTTATTCTATTTGGTAAAATTTACTAGATATTGTCCACATGGAGTCTGTGCGGAGTAGTCTCCAACTACGAGGCTGCGTGTCCAAACATTTTTTTCGAATATAACACGCAGTGGCGCTAATGTTCATGTTTATCTCTAACACGAACAAAGATGTTTCTCGTATTCGAGTCTCACGAGCTTGCATGTACACAGTTGTACATATGACGTAGCGTTAAAACCGAATGGATTGGTCGCGAACGACTGTCTCGTATACGGTGAAACCGTAAATATAAAAAATCTGATCTGAAACTCGACGTCTGAATGTAGCCTTAAAATTTTATTCAAAGTACCTGGGCCACCGAGTTTGACTCGTTTCTGGCTAAGATATTTCTGTACAATAACGGGAAATAACAATGGTTGCCTAGCAACTGAATCTAAGTAGGCCTAGTAGTAATTTTAATAAGATTATGTTTGTAAAATTACGTTTTCACAAGAAATGCTACTTGATATACTAACCAACTAGGTAAATTTAAAAAGCAAAATTTTATCTAAATGCTTGAATTCATCTTATTTCTCATCACAGTTTCCGAGATACGCGAAATAAATTAACATAATAGAATTGATCGTTTAAAATATTTATATGTAAAAATTAATTAATATAAGAAGCAAAAAGTATGGTCTGATATTTTGTTATGAGCGAAGTTGAGTCATTTAAAGTAATATTTTTTTAATAATTAAACGTGTTTATTTTCACGTATGTAAAAATATTGCACTAATTTATGTATGACTCTGTTAGTATGGATATAAACTTTTGAAAATTATTAAGATATAACATAATCATGCATAACAAATTATGAATAATTCTAGTTAAATAAGTTTAGTCCAGTCAACAAGTTGAAGAACGTGAAAAATAGACAAAGCTCCTATAAATATGAGCAATAGGTCATTCGATTCGGAATGACCTCTAGAAAAATTAGTTGTAAATCTATAAGAAATCTAAATAAAAGCTAAAACATTTTTATGAATGGCAACTCATGTCAAGTTAAATAGTATCGCTTGGCTCATGGTGTCGTCTCGCCATACAATATATGTATATAATCGGAGTGTGTACCTCGTCTCAAAACGTTCGCGGGAGTATATTTTATATTCCGTTAGGTTGAATAAAAATTAAAAGGTTTACGGTATATATTTTAGTTAGTATTAATTGGCTAATACCCTGATATCGTGATTTCGCCCACTTAAGAGCTATGTTCTACATATTTTCACTAACTGTGTTGTTCGAAGTTTATTATTAATGTAGAGTATAATGAAAACCATATCAATTCCGATTTATAAAGCTGTAATAACGCAATATTTGTTCATTAATACAGCTTTACCAATCAAGTGAATAATATCCCAATCTTACGACATTTTTAATGTAAACACTAGTAAATTGTTAAATTTCCAAAGTAAAATAAGAAGACTTATCTCAGTATATTTGGTCGATTTCTAGGATAAAATCACAAGTAATTCACTACAAAAAATTGAGAGTTTGTGATAGTTTGAAGCACTACTCTGTTACTACTTCTCATATAACTTGATTTGGAAACTGTAAAATTATTTTTAAAATAAGATTACCTTTTTTTTCTTTTCTTAAAAGATGCAGTAAAAATGTGCTCACAATTAAATTCCGTGTCAACGTGAGCGTATAATCCGCCTTAACTGTAGTCGGTTGCGGTGCACGCGGCCCCTAAGCGAGCTGCGCGCCGTTGCACACGCGTCGCAATCTGTGCATCACCCATATGTTAATCTATATCATCAGCACCTTAAAACACAAACTAACATTTTCGTTAATGATCAAGATCTTTATACAAGTCAGTATTGGATTATTTTATTAATTGTATTTTAGTTTCTGAATGATATAAGTAGTGTCTACACAATTCATTATCTAATCCCAAACTCATTGCCCGCGGTTATAAAAGCTTTCTGTTCATCACTCAAGTATACTCTTATCGGTTGATCGACCGATCTACGATCCCGGTTTCGAAGAAAGGGGCACTAACCGTTAGTTCTTTCTTGATTGAATTTAAGGTTTTCAATTTTAAGCAAATATTTAAAACTGAAAATGTGAATTTAATTTTTTGTATTCGTAAATTAAAGTATTCTTTTTTACAATTTTCGGTGTTTGCTTTTTTTATAAATCACTAGCTTTATATATTTGAGTTATTCTTTATTTAAAACAAACGATTAATAACTTATCTTGAAAACATAGGTCGGTGATTGGAATACTTCTGAACATTATGAATTCATTATATAGTCAATATATCTAATTTATAGTTGTCTGCATTGCTTGTGTTCTTATACAAGCTTCGGTTTGTTGTTTGGGGCTTATTAATTTCATTGTTTTATTATATCTAAATTATTGAAATGGTTCCAATAACGGTTTTGATTTTGTTGTTTAATAGAATCACCGAATGCGCGTAAAATCGAGTATCACGAGTCGGGCTGCTCAGACGCAGGCGAATCCTCATAGCTACATTGTTTATCACGATCGTTCGTTCACCTCTGTTTTCTTTTCTCACTAATGATCGCATTGAATCGAAATTACTTTGCTTCACGACTTCACAATCGACAGTGTACTCACGGTAAATACAGAACCCGCGACATGTGCGGGCCGTGCTGTACTTTTACCGGTGTTATCTCAGGTTCCGTACGAATTGCCACTTTCGCCGACTCCCATGCCGTGTATGGTAAACGCTTACATCATTATCACGGCCGTAAGTAGCCAGCCCGAGAGACGATTAATGCTGCATAATCAGAAAATTTTACCGGAGTACATTAACGGCACTTCGCGCAGTGATTCACGCGTGCGTCTCGATTGCCACGGGACCGTGAATAATGGGTTGACTTATCAAAATCGCGATGCATCTCGACAGCTGCGCGGGAAGATTGGGCCCCACGCCTTCGTAACTGATCTTCCCCTGCCACGCTACACTCGAACCATAATTAGCAATGGGCTGATAAAATCATCTTGTCTGAGTCGCCGCTTTTTAGGGTTCCGTACCCAAAGGGTAAAACGTTACCCTATTACTAAGACTTCGCTCTCCGTCCGTCTGTCTGTCACCTGTTTCTCAGGAACCGCGATAGCTAGACAGTTGAAATTTTCACAAATTATGTATTTCTGTTGCTGCTATAATAACAAATATTAAAAACAAAATTAAATAAATATTTTTTTGCCCTTTTTTACTCGATATTAATAATGGCAACAGGTAGGCACTGGAAATATTTTTACTTTAATAATAAATAATGTGAAATTTGTGTACCTACTGTTGTTCCCCTAGTTAATGGTACGGAACCCTACGTGCGCGAGTCCGACTCGCACTTGGCCGATTTTTTTGCAATTAGAAGAGAACGTGAGCTGCGCGCGAATTATTTGTACCTATAATCATCCGTTATTCACAATTTTTAACTAAATACCCCGGTTTTTATCTTGTTTGATTTATTAATTGTGAGAACTTTCACTAACAACAACTTGTTTGACTTGTTAAAATTGTAAGCGTCATGTTTCGATCATTGTGCGTTTCGCCTAACCCTCTAATAAAAGTATGAAGTATATTTGCTTATCATCGTACGGCCACAGCGGTACGAGCATGATCGTCATCGCTGCGACTCCAAAC
Organism: Calamotropha paludella; assembly: GCA_927399485.1. Classification (NCBI taxonomy): domain Eukaryota; kingdom Metazoa; phylum Arthropoda; class Insecta; order Lepidoptera; family Crambidae; genus Calamotropha; species Calamotropha paludella. Next base: position 20,164,943 of record OV656803.1, on the reverse strand, counting down.
TTTTTCTCAAACGCTAAAAAATATATTTTTCATTTATTCTATTGTTGCAATTGTGACCCTTGTTAGTACGGCCTATTGGGCAAAATATGTTTTGCTGGGGGCATAGTAAAAAACAAACAAAGCCATAGCCAAAGGACATGGCTACATTTAGTATGGGCGACTTCCAAAGCAATGTATAAACATTTTACTTAATAATATTTAATGCTGCATGACTGCATTGTATGAAAAGGATGAAAACTCTTACTACGGTATTACGTTGTTTCACTTCATGCTGCTCGCTTTGACTGAAATCTTCCAAAACTGCATGTTGTAATTACCTAGAGTTTTCAGAGTATTTGCTATCAGTCATCTTTTATATAAGTCCTTGTCGTTCTTTATTATACGGCGACTGATATTCATAGTTATAGTGATGTGAAGGATAATGGATTAATTTTTCGAAAATACATTATAAGATAATTGATAACTTTCTTCGATAGTCAACCATTGTGGTAGGATAACAAGAAGACGAGGCAAAGAAGAATTTGCTGCCGTAGTCTATGCTTGGCTATATCACAGTTTATGCATCTCGTAATCGAATCGCAAGAGTCAGTAGTATAATTAAAAATCCAGTTACAAAAAACGAAGCGAACACGGGATATCTGTGCGTTCATTTTTTTTAATTTACTTTATTAGCAAAAAACAAAGGACTAATGCTTTTACAGCTTTGTCTCATATTAGATCAGCCAAATTAAATCTATTATTTTATGGTGATAGGTTATAAAAAACAATGCTAAGTTCTAAGTAAGCAGTTCTTTAGCTATGTCTAATTTGAATTCGTGAAAATTATTCGCTTGAGAATTTAGCATAGATACGCCCATTTCATGATCGTGTATCTCTTTGCCATTCTAATAAGTAACTAAACCATCTTAATTGCATGCGCGTGCGCAGTGGTGTCAGGGTGCGACCTAGCTCTCTACACAGAAAATCGGTAGCCGCTTTCATGCCGTAACATATTTTCAACCTCTTTAGATGTTAACCCCATTCAACCGCAGATATAGTTTTGAGTGTCAATTATGATTGTAGATAAGTCTCTATATATACTTTCATAGATAACAAATGGTATAATATATGTAGGTATCTTTCTTAATTACTTAATAAAATTACCTTTTACTAATTAATAAGCGGTTTTGCATAGTTATTTAGTATTGAGTTCTGTGCAGTCAAACACCACAGCCAATTTAATTTATTGGAACTTACTCTAGCGTTTTTGCCTTATAATTATGTTGTCTAAGGAAACTAATTGGACTTATACGTACGTCCGTATTCATGTACGGTACCCTTGTATTTTGTAATAGAGATAGACAAAAAATTGGGAATGTTCGATAAAATAATTACAACTAATGTATGTGTTGCTGCCCTACTTTGTGTTGTTTAAAGTACAATTTAAGTCAAATTTAATGTAGGGTCAGCGTGTATCTTTTTATTTATAACAATCTTATATTATAAATATAGGGACGGAATGGATTTCGAAAGCTATGAAAAAAAAACTATGCAAAATAATCTTGAAGTTGAAGTCATAATTCTTGTAAAAATAAGAAAGTGATTGTTGATGATATATTATTCCTAAATAGATTATTTAAGATAAAAATATAGTTTATACCCATCCAAAGCTTTAAGCAGCAGTAAGTGCTATTGTTTACTTTGTAGGCTAAACCTAAATCGGCTAGTAATAAAATGTCTTAGGTTTAAATCATAGAATATGCATACATTTCACTAAACTATGTGGACTCTAGATGAATTGATCGCATACATATTTATGGTTTGTAAGTAGGTCGTTATTTTAGACAGTGCTTATTTTTTTTACATTACCTCAATATAGCTGCTCTACGTTGTCTTCGCTGTAGTGTATACTCTATATAGAGTACGTACATTTCTACCATAAATATGTATAAATAATAAAATTAATCAATTATAATTGAACTAACTTAATAATTAATCCAGAGTTTAATTCAACGGATTGAAAAAGATATTTAAATAACCATCACAATAATTTGTGACAGTGTCGCTCTCTACGTAATTTAGAAATAATTAATAAATCGCTCAAAATAAAGTGACTAATTAAGTCTTACGGTATATATATATTATTCTTTATACCGGACCGCTAAAAATATTTACAATTATCGATATATAATATCTATTATCTTATGAGAAACCTCATAACAAGGATACCAAAGATCGGATAGGCGTCAATCAGAAAGATGTTAGATTTGTTTTGACGACTTGAATGTGTTAAAATAGTGAGATACCTTGTAGGGCTGATTTATTTTTAAAACAATCTATTCCAATATGAAAATATAGACAAACATAAAAGTATAGTTATCTTAGACAGATTTGGAAGTATCTTTCGAAACTTGATAAACATTCGAATAATAATATCAGTGTTCCGAATTCGTCAATACATTTTTATTTTACGTTGAAATATTTAATTCTCTCTCGTATTATATCGATGACTAGTGTAAAGTTTCACTGCGTGTCATTGATATAGGTTTTATTTCTGTTCGCGTTAATAAATGTGGCAGCAATGTAATCATTTGATAAGTCAATAACTGTTATTAAGAAGTCGATAAAAAAGTAACAGTGAAACTAATTGCCGATGACGAATTAAGTATAGCTCTGCGTTGTGACGACCATAACATGAAAACGTACTAGACCGAAGATTTTTGTATAATTAAATTTAAAGAAGATAGTCGACGAAGCGTGGCAAAAGCTGTCTATAATCACGAGATGACTGTTCATCATAATAATAAACAGTGGAAACAAGCTGTATAAAAACGATATAATGAGGCAATGGAATCAAGCGATCAATTATGCGATCTAGGTCGGTACACAAATAACCAAATTAATGATGGGTGTGTACATAAGCGCAGGCGGTTTCCCATTTCTTTTGCGGTCGACTGCAGGCCAACTATCCGTAATAACATCGATCAACGTTACTGATAACGTGAAAAACTCTCGCAAAGGTTTACAACTGAAAATTTTCTCTCGTTCTTTCTTAGTGTTTTTGAAAGATTATTTAAGCGGTTGGAGTTTCCACGCATAATTAATATGCTTTATGACGCAGCTGTAGAGTCAACAAATTATCTTTGCTCTTCAATGTTCAAGATTTTTAGTGTAACAAAGGAAGACACTTTCGTATGTATTATTTTAATACCTTTGACTTGAATTATTTAACACGTTCGTAATAATACGGTTACGTTTACGTATGTGGTATTCAATGTTCATTGAGAATAATTTGTTTCTGATGCCAAGTGTCACTTATAAAACTAGCATGGGATGTCTCTCCTCGTTTTTATTTAGGTAAGATAAACGTCCCAATGTCCGTTAGTTTTTGAACTTTGCTGACTTAGTGGGTCTGCTACGTTAAAACGTGTAGAGTTACAAAACTGAAATTTACATGAGCATATAAGTAATTTAATCTTGTTATTGAATCATTAGTTTTATTCCTATTTATGAAAATGTTAATACACAAAAGTCCAAATTATATTTGTGTATGTGCTTGATGTATGGAATGTAGAGGTACTTTCTTTAAGAAAAACATATACCGTTTCCATTCCTACCTTTTGAAAATCTCGACGTGATATATTGGGTATATAATTTGTTTCATATTCAAAAGCAAAGATATCTGCAAGTACAGGTTCCTTGGCTGGTGCTTTCAGATTTATGATCTTTCCGTCGACCCATTCCAATTTTCATACACTTATGTGGGTAAGACCACATCTTCTGTGTGGTTATCATATTCTGTTACTAAAACACTGAAATCATTTAAGTTTAAAAGTTTTGAGTCCAACATATTTTCAGCCCTGTGAAGTCACCAACATCAGATAGAAATTCATTGATATCAATAGTTCAATATTATTTCTTGGATCTTGAACTGCTTCTTTGACTTGTGTCATTACATACTCTTCTTTTTCTTTAAACCAATGTCTTATATTTATTTCTTGCTCTTTAGAGAGATTTAAATCAGTAACGACCTGGTATATCATTTTGAAACGATATGATCAATAATTTGAGTACTTGTCAAGGTAAATCACACGAGCCCAAACTCAGTAAGCTTACATCGTTTTAGTACAGAGCTACCCTGACCATCTTCCAGCTCCATCATCAAATCAGTAGCATATCATAACAACCTGAGGCCCTGCAGAACACTAACAAAGAAGCGGGTTTATTCTATACTATTTAGAGCTAAAAAATATTCATACTACACTTGCTCAGAAAATACTTTGATACTCGTGCAAAAACCCATCATACAAATATTCGCGGGGTAAAGTTGTTAAGAGCTCTGCGGGCGGGAAGGGTAAATCACAACCCTCTTCTTGCCTGGTACCTTTTTTAAGTTTGAACACTATCAAAAGACAATAAATACCAATAATCAAACATTCCTTATTTTATGATGGTTTATTATATTTTAATTTTAAAATGAGGATAGCTCTATATTTTTTTTGTTGCGTTTTTCATTTTATATTATGTGTGTAACTGCAGTGGCCGCCAAGTTGTGTCATCGAGAGTGATAGTGAATATTTTAAAAGCATGTCCCCAGAACTAATAGATGTCGCCCAAGCAGTAATTGAGAACTTATTTCCTGGGGTCTTGAATACGATACAGTAATTATCTAATTATATGCAATGGATAAGTGTGAACAATTTGTCTTTATTTTCAAATTAACTTATATTACAGAATTTATTTTATTCCCCTGGTAAATGTATAAATTGCTACGTGTCAGTCACGAGAAAGTACAATTCCCGATCTCGGGTGCAAATTGCGCCTTCGTCGCTCACTTTCTCGGTAAATTACGTAATATTGCAAAGATTTTAAAATATAAATACAAAAACTTATCTTTGTACTAACTCGGTAGTAGTGTTCGGTTTGTAACAGAAAGTCTTATTGAGCATTTAAAGAAATTTTCTAAAATATTAAGTATCCCACGTTTTAATCCAGGTTACCTATGAGCTTTGTAAAATATATATTTTGGTACTATCCCACCGCTTCCTACGCGAAAGAACGTCACGAAACCATATTACCGTAAATGATCGATTTATTTCTGGTGAAAAATTTACTGATGATATACTTTTTTGCTTGTCACTTCCGTAATTTTTTCTTCATTGCAGAATATTTCAATAAAAGCGGAGTACACAGCATCGAAATTAACATACTTACTACATTTATTCATTTCTAACACTTTTATTTTTGTGTGTGACATAACACGTAATATAGAATATTGTATATTAATTATTCATTATAAAACATTTTTTTGCAAATATTCGCCGCGTATTGTCTTGTAAAAGTAGAATAACACCAACCCTTCCCTCTTAGGTTTTTCGTAAAAGGCGACTTATGATATTTGATGTAATTACCACACACCTTTCGTGAACCACAAAACCGGCAGGAATGAAGAAGGAAGGATGAATTAGGATTAAAGTTCCCATTGCAGGGACACAGGACTCTCCTTTAATTGAAAACGTCATAGAAGAAATAGACAATAGTTACGAATAATTTCAAATGCTACTGGGACTTGCGGCTTAATCTTCTGGAACAACAAACAAGAAACTTAATAATTATTTGGTCATCCTTACGATTACACTTTCAAATGTTGCTAAATCTTTGCACGTTATCAAGCTGTTCTTTAACAAGATAATTCAAGTACACATAATAACATATAATACACATAATAATATTAAAGACACATAATATGAATTTACTCTGATTTTTTGTCTCTAAATAATGCCAGGATCTCAGATTAATAGCTTTGACATTGCACAAGACCTTAAGCATGTGAAGTAGTAGTTATTAAATTACATTTATCTAAGATTGCAAATACTTAAAGTGTTTAAAGCAACTATTTGTATCTACCTTCGAATTACACGACGTCGGAGCGGCATGCAGGGCAGCGCCATATGGTGCTGCGTCACGCGTATGTAAGGAGTTGGGGGGTAGGGACGGGGAGAGGTCATGGTTGTCAACTTTTTTACGTCAACTCGGTTGGCTTGGATAACACTAACATCTTAACCGTGGCTTGTATACCGGTTTTCATTGTAAAGCCACCTCGACGTCCCGGGTTCGATCCCTGGCCGGATCAATGCAGAAAACGAGCTTTTCTGTGTTAGCTCGGGGTCTGGGTGTTGTGGTACCATCGTTGTTTATGTTTTTGAATAACATTATACAAGGGCTTTAACTTGGTTCAGAGCAATGTATTCGATGTTATATAATATTTATTTATTGGAAAAGATTTTTAAAAGAAATTCTAAAAAAAAATAAGATAAAAATATGCGGTTTTAAAAATAAAATATTGATTTTTTTCCAGATTGTTTATCTTAGTATTCTCTTAAGTCTAATGTCTATACAATGTGTAAAATACTCTTAACGAAAAAGGTTTTTTGTGTAAAAACTTTTTTATAGGATTATACGACAGATATGGATAGATAAGGAGTAATGACGACATTTCAATAATATTGTGCGATGGACGATAAAATAGAAAATTACGTCTTTTTGACATTCAGTAAAGGAATATTTTTGACAACCTTAAACACAGCCAGGCAAATCCTTACGGCGAAACTGCCTCTCGCATGACGTCACCAACCCGTTCTTAGCATCGGGCATGCTGCCTAACCCGTGGCAAATAATCTTGAGAGGATCTGTAGTGGTACCTTGAAAGGTATGAAATATGTACTTGCGTAAACCACCACTAGAAATAAAACAAAGCGATAGCTAAAGTCTTGGAAGCTTAAAGTTGCATCTTATATTACGGATCTTTAAGTAATAAATATGCAGGCTGACCTTTCCAAACTTATTACACATTATACACTGACTGATGTAATATTTTACGTATGGTCGATCACACGTTACTTAGCGTAGATATTTTTTACTATAAGCCATATTTTAAATTGAACACCGCTGGCCTCAAGAAAAGCACTTAGTACTACAAAATATGTATACGAATGTTTACTTGGAATAATGATCTCTCTGAATGATGAAAGAATTTTTCAAATAGATTCCTTGGTGGCAGGCAATACCTTACACAATAATCAAACTTAAATACATTCTTTCTCCATAATATTAGCCTAAAAAACTTTCTCTATTAAAGAAGATATATATCAAAGAATTGAAAATATTTATTAAAGAATATATCAAAGTTCCTGACTTGTACTATGATGTAATAAGCAAAAGATGGGTCAAATTAATGAGCATTGCACGTAGTAAAGTATTATAGTTACTATATAATATAAAGCAATAACCAGTCTTGAAAGTCCCATATCGGGTTCTAAGGGAATCCTAACATGAAATGCAACCCGTTGCGGTTTCGCAATTTTAACAGCGGTGTGGCAACTTGGTTCTGCACCAACTTCCGACCGCAGACACTGCGTGCGTGTGCGCCACTTGAAACATATACTGAACCAAAAAACAATTGTTGTTGCGACACGATCGTAGGCATACCACAGAATTTAAGGATCATGTTTCGAACTTTTTTCATTTCATCACTTTATATATTCAATTAGACAGGTAGAGAAATCACTCACCGAAGTGAGGATGCGCATGTGAAACTTAAATTTGTCGTTTATTCTCTGTATATTATTGCAATGTTTGAGGATACTTATATAAAACAGATACTTGTTGACTTTGTCGTAATCAACGATATAATGAAACCATAACACTACTATCATTATGATAATAGAATAATTCTGTTTTTTTTATGGATTATGTATGGTGACGACATGTAATATTGTAAATGTCGTTACTTCTGTTAAAGCTGACGAGTTTCTTGCACCCAATCTTCTTGCCAGTTAAAAGACGTCGTGAATACATAGGTGAAAATGTTGGCAGATTCAAAAAACTTATTTTAAATGCAATCGAATAAAGTTATTTTCATTTCATTTCAAACAACGACCGGCTCCCAGAATGGGAGGCCAGGACGAAGATAAGTTAGGTCGGCTGACTGCCAGAAGGGGGTCAGTCGACAATAGAAAGAACTAGGGTTGATTTGAAGGGTCAGTCGTGTGTTGTTGTACTGTATTTTGACAAAGCTGTTAAGTTAGCAAAATAATGAGGTCTTGCCTGAAAAGAAGTGAAGCATCCATATATCAAAACGCAATTTTTGTTATGGTGTCGCTAGCAGTGCACACATTTCTGGTACTAATAGTTATTAGGAGACATTACAAACGCATGTTATTAGCTGCAATCACCTCAACCAGAATGTTTGAATAGGACGTTTAATCATAACATTTCAGTTAATTCTTATAACTCGTTTGTTTAAGGGCAATGCGAACTTATAATTTTGAAAGGTATTTAATTGTACATTTATATTTATAAACATTTCGTGTTATTTCATTTTTCATAAGCGAGAAATCAAATTATAATGAATAAGTAAAACAAGGTTAGATACGTAGTTATATATCAGCAAAGCGAAAATATATGCAACAATATCTCTAAGTATGGAGTACATATTTACCATTATTTAGTATTAGCTTAGATGCGTTTAGTTTAACCATTAAAAAGACCTATAATAATAGCATTTTATAAATGGTATTTACCTAAAAACGCCATCTGTTGGCATGTTTACAATAGTTCATGTTTTCAAGCTTTCCCCATATAGCCTATATTATATTCTATAACAGACAGTCCGTCGTAAACTTTTTTCTTAAACTGTTATGTTGTAGCTATTGTCTTCTACAGATTGTATTTTGGAGAGTGTACTCAGGAGCTGCATATTTTATACCGCCATCACCCTTTTTCCATCGGACATCTTTTATAATGCGCACAGCAAAGGAGAGGAACTTCCTCCCTGCGTCTGTATATCCGAGTACTTATACCCCATCTGTTTTTAAAGCCAGGGTTGAATAGGCACCTTCTGGGTTAGCTCGTTCCATCGTGGATCTTGTCTTGGTCCCCGGGCTTGTTTGGGATCAAGAGCGAACCCATTCTCAATAAAAAGAAAATCAAAATAAATAAATTATAATTTGGGCCTTATAAAGTCAAAAGAAAGGTTATCAGTAAAATTGTTAATATAAAAAATATATCACTCTCGTCACAATAGTAATTTATTAGAAAAAATACATCAAATTGCATTGTATTTTTAACATTTACACGAAAATCAATTTATTACGTTTTTGTATTTTTGTAATTGATAGAATAACAATAATAGTTAAAAAATATCACAAGTAAATCTTGTATGTACAAGAACTGATCTTTTGAACTTCCATAACGTTGGGTAATATGCAATTTTCGTCTGTATAAGATATTTATTTGATGATAAGCTACGAATCTAAGTTTTTTTATTATTATATGTATTTTTATGTTATAAATAAACAAATATTAGGCAACGTAGATTGTTCTGAACCCAAGTAATGTAGCGAAAGCACGTTTATTATGGAATTCAGAAAGAACAAAGCTACCACGGTAATATTTACCCTAAAAGTCCAGTCTAAGAAACGGTTAATAATTTTTGAAATCGAATAAGTAGTTTAGCAGATCACCTTCCACATGCAAAAAAAACCGCTTTATATTTTATTAACTAATTAATACAGAGTTATAGTTAGTAGTTTACAATCGTAAATTCGTAACATTATCCAAAATGTTTTATTTTCTAGAAATATCTGAAATTTTCAATATTTGAAGTTGAAATATGAGGGACTTGACGCACGGGGTTACTAACGTGCATATATTTTATGCAAATAAATCAAAAGGATTTGAAGAATAACTTCAAACATTTTAATGGTGATATCATACAGTATTTACGAAAGTCACGAGATAAAATTTTCTTTTTAAGTTTTGTAAGCGGTTTGCTAAAAATTTCTTTATGACGAGAAAGAACATCTGTTGTTTTAAAAAGCTATTTACTCACGTATGTTTGTATGATATGGATGAAAGTGATAAACTAATCCATTATTTTATTTTTCCTATAGACAAGCTTGACCTTGACCTAAAAATCAAACCTTGAACATCAGGGTTGTAAAAAAACTGTTTTTATTAAAAACAAATCATTGTTTAAATAAAAATAAAAAAAAGTTTAAAATAAATATTTCAATTTAAAACATGTTTTAAACATTGTTTTACATACCTTCAAAAATTGAATTCTTTTATGATTTATGAAATTAATACTAAACGAACGCAACTCAATAAAATTATTTATCACTCACTGTCACTACTGAATAATCTAACAATAAAAATAAGAAAAAACACCGCAGTACAAGCGGAGCGAACTACCTTCACTCCTTTCCCATTTACCTACACTAAATATACCTTATTCGTTCACTTATTGTCTATTGTCTGCTGGGGTAATCCCCGCCAGCGCCAGCCAGAGTTACCGTCACAATTTACAATATACCTCAAAATCATAATGTTGTTAATAAACAGTTTAAAAAATGTTAAAAATTATTAACTATAGTAACTCTTAGTGTTTTTTATATATGTTTTAAGCGTGTTTAAAACAAAATGTTTTAAAACGTGTTTTAAACAGGTACATATGTATTTTTTCCAGACATATGTTTTAAATATTGCCAAACTTGTACTTTAGAACATGAATTCTGTAACGGAAATTAGATGTACACAAAACCTTGCCTGAGTACTTAATAACTACTGATGTACCTTATATAATTTAATCTTAAAGGATTTTTAGACACTATTCCACCGTTTGACCATTTGATACATAAAAATGGAATAAGGAAGAGAATAGATTGTTATTTACATCCGACAAACAAATAATTTACGTGAGAAAACTAACATCAATTAGTTTTAAATTTTGTGTTTTTTAAATCTTGCAAGCGAAAGATTATATGAAAATTTCAATCACAAATATGAGTTGAATAAATAAATAGTTAATTTTATTACGCTAACGTGATGTTATGATGGGTTAGAGTGGTCAAGCAAAGTTCTTTTTCACAAAGATTTCACTTTACAAGAGTTTTTATTGACTGATTTAAAACCATCATTTTTTTAAAGTTTGACTTTATAGAAATTATGAATACCAAATGCATTAAAATTAACAATTCTTTAATTAAACTTTTTCTATACTACATACTAAGATGTAGGTAGTCTGTAGAAGAATAGAACAGACAATATAACTATAGACTTATGTTTTTACACACAAAGTAAACTAGTATAATAGAAAAATTAAAACTACCAGTTCATACAGCCAACTCAATTTATAAATTCTAGTGCCACTACAAAAAACACAACTTTAGTAAATTTAGCAGGTTGTTTTCTTGGAGTCCTGAAAATGGGCAGTTCAGTGACTTTGTGAAGCATTACCGAGAGCGTACTCGTAATGCTTCAACTTCCAAAACCGGTCCTGCCAGTGCTTCCAGCTGCGTTGCTTTATACCACAACCACTAGAATCACATATTTAGAAGTATCATACATAGGTCAGTCTCAACTTGCAATAATAATTAAGTTCTTGCATTGAACTCGTTGTCCCAATGTCGCTTAAGTACAATATCAGCATTAACAATCGTTATGCAAACCAGATTTGCTTAATGCATGTCGGCCACTCGCCTTATTGGAACACATTAAAATCTTGAGATTTATTAAATATTAGGTAATCCCAAGATATAAAGCACGCAGGTTATCGAACATAATATTAAAAAAGACATAGTTTTCTACACTTATTAAGAACTTGTTGAAGTTAAATAGTCATTAAATAATATTAAAACTTTATAAGTATCGTAATCTTGCTTTAGATATGTAACGATCTATTTTTTACTCAACCTATTGTATAACTACTAGTAGGTATACAGTGCGTATGTCTTATACTAAAACAAATATTTTTCGTGTAAAAACCCGCTGTTAGTAAATACTGAATTGTCATGAATAGAACATACTGCTATTTTGCAGATAATATAGGATAAATGCCGTTATTACACATATATTATAGCCGTTATTCATTCATAACCGTATGAAAGCAATGTATAAAAAAGCGTAGTAGTGTTAATCAAGTCTTTAAATTTCTATTATTTATTTTAAAATAAATTAAAAACTCCGATTTTCTTGCTGGCTAGGCGACTGGTAGCAACGTTGTATTTTAGTCCTAACCAATTATAGCGAATGCCGAGATGTACCTTTAGTAAACAATAACGGTACATACTAAGGTAAATGTAATAAACGTAAATAGATTCTTGAATAAAAATGAGACACTAATAATGAGAACCATCCGAAAATAACCTTTGTACTTTAAAATATTTACTTTCTTCAATACATAATACTATAGTATAATGTCATTGTCATCAACGGCAATGTCATAATATCAGCAATATCAGCCTTTCTCACTCACTACAGAAAGATTGAAGGCATCTACTGATAAAAAAAACCGTAGAACGAATGGAACGAATAGCCCATTACACTGGAAGGGGAGGTAACCTAACCACTGTAGATCTGCCGTCCATTAGCTAAAACGTCGCTAAGCCTTAGGGGTGTCGATGTTGAGTTTAAAATGTCAGCATATGTAAAATCTCTTTCGATTTGCTGAAGAATCATAGTAGTGATTTTTAAATATTTCTAGCAAAAACATTAATTTTGAATATTTTCCGTGTTTTTCGCTTTTATCTGAATAAAGATTTAGTGGGCTAGCGACGTTTTAGCTAACGGACGGCAGATCTGCAGTGGTTGGCCTTCCAGTGTAGTGGGCTATGCGTTCCATTCGTTCTACGGTATTTTAGGCAGTGGTTGCTGTATAAAGCAACGATGATGTCGCTTAGCGACGTTTTAGCTAACGGACGGCAGACAATGCCGGATTTACCTCAGACGGGGCCCCAAGCAACAACTGATTCTACTTTTTTCAGTCGCAAATAGATTAATAATATCATCAAAGTTAAGTTCTCGAAGCTTGTCTTTTTCGATAAACAGTAGGCTTAAATCACTGACTTTTTTTTGGCCCATCGAAGAATTGAAAATGTCAATGTCATTTTTATTTTATTTCAAAACTTTTTTAATTATTTTTACATTTTCAAATAAGTTTTAAATTTTTTTCAAAATTTAGGGCCCCTCTCCAAGCGGGGCCCCAAGCAATTGCTTCCTTTGCTTCCTGGTAAATCCGCCACTGACGGCAGACATGCAGCCGGGACCAACGGATAAAAGTGCCATTCGAGGTAAAAAGCACTCGATATAATATATCAGTTTAGTCACCCATCTGATGACCGGTACTTATAAAGGTCTTAAACTCCGTTTAGCGAGCAGAAAGCGCTATGGAGTAGTAATGGTATATCTCATCATATTTTCATTCCTCAACATATACAGTTTCAAAGCCACATTTTAATTTTAACGGCAGCGATCCTGCCTTTCGCACCGACGGTCGTGGGTTCGAATCCCGGAAGGGGTAGATGTTTGTATGATGAATACGAGCATTTGTACCTAAGTCATGGGTGTTTATTATATATTTCTATGAATATTACATATCTATGTATCATATATGTATGTCCGTTCGTAAGCCTAGTATCCATAACACAAGCCTTACTGTGCTTACTTTGGGCTAGGCTAATTAAATTGGTGTAAATGTAAGAAATATTTATTATTATTATTACATTAAAAAAATCTCTTGTATTGTAATACAATAATTGAATTCTCCTTACATGATTTTTCGATGCCTGAGCGAACGAAAAAGGCGAATGTAACAAGATCCAGAGTGGTACAGAAATAGAATCGTGCACACTGACTCACAACGAGCTATGCGGACCGGCTCCCGCCTACTTCTACTCATATAATGAACTCGAAAAAAAATGTTTTAGTGTTCCAACTTTATACTTAACTCTATACTAAGATTTTAAATAAACTCAGACTTTAATAGCTCGCTAATATTGACTCCAACTTTTGCAACGTTTGTTTTTTGCTTTTTTGAGGGAAATGCATATCATGAATTTATAGCTAATGATGAACAGGAGTGGAATGGACGTGTGGATTAAGTCAGCCACATAAAATCGGTTTATAAAAAGGGTAGAAAAATCTGCAAAAAGTTCGTCGTGTGATGAACGTGATTTACGATTTGATTAAGATGAAATATCATCGTATTTGATAACATATTCAGATAAATGCTGTCAACTCTGCAAATTGTTCTATAGATGTGTTGGAATTCTTATTACTACTTTTATTAGAATTGGGAATACTTTCTGTGAAAATTCTTAGTAATGATAGACATTAATTTAATAAAACAGAAATATGTAGTTTACTTCCACAAAAATATGCACCGTGCGGTTGCACGCAAATAATGCATACACCGACACACCTTGCTCCTTCACCAATGACGCTAAAAGTTGTTAGGGAAGGTGCAAGGATTAATGGATATGGACTTTCATCAAGTAACGCCTGATTCTTTTAAATACAGACATTAAGTTGTATGACTACCTATGCCAATGAATTATCGAAAATTAGTTATTCGGTATGAAAACACATGTTTTCAGCTGCACGCTCAAGTGAGTGAACGAACTTTAATATATTGATAATTGAATGATTGAAGGTTTTAGGCAAGTGTTTTGAAAGTTAATCTTATTTTAATTCTGTCGCCATGTTGCATAATGTGCTAGTCCCGTACTAGATCATTAGCGTAATTATTAAATATACACAAAATAACACGCAGTTACAATATTTTATAAGAATTACGCCATGAGGCTGAAGGAATTAGATACTCTGACAAATCAAAAATTAGGTTTTAATCACATCCGCCACTCAGCTACAAACGCTAATCATGTGTCATGAACAAACATATTTTAGCTCACATCCTTAGGTTCTTAGTGAGTGTCACCTACGACTAGACGAACAAATACACCCATCAAAAACAATACTTGTCAAAAAAACCAAGTCTCGCAACTCAGTTGTTCTACGGTAAAAAGTTGTGAGATCCATGTAATACCAAGTCGGTTATTAATTTATTCAGTCCCTACTTAAGCCAATTTCTGTCTTAATACGTCCAGTCCCTAAGACCACTGGACAGACTGGACGTATCAAGACAGAAATTCGCTTAAGTATCAACCGAATAAATTAATAACCGACTTGGTATTACATGGATCTCACAACTTTTTACCGTAGAACAACTGAGTTGCGAGACTTGGTTTTTTTGACAAGTATTGTTTTTGATGGGATCTCATTGCTTTTTGTATTATTTTTAGTTTTTCCTTGATTCATACACCAAACACTATTTATATTCCAAATTTGAAGCTTCTAGGTCTGCTAGAAGTGTCTTAGAATTTTGATGATCGGTGAGTCAGTGAGTGACAAAATTAAGAAATTTGACCCGTTATAATTCTTAAACTACTAGTTCAAATTAAATGAAATTTGAAATATACCGTGTCTTTACAATGCTTGCATGGTTTCTGAAAATTCAGTCTTCTAGTTTTATCCACTACGAAGTTACAGGGGGTCGAAAATGGCCTGAATTGCTTCGAGAAAAGGATGGTACGTCCGTGCCGCTTTTTTGCTCGACTTGGCGGGGGCACTGCCGTGCCCCCAGATCACAAATAAATTAACAAATTCAATATTTTTAATATTTTAAGTTTTTTTTTCTCTTTAATCATTTACTTTTAGGTTTTGGATATGATTATAAAGTACCTTTTTATTAATTTGTGGTATTTTGTTGCAGTGGAGAGCAGTGGTGACCGATTGCCGATTACTTCGGGTAGACCTGGTGAACCTTCGCCGCCAATATTCGAGCAGATATTCAAAAATGCAAGGTTTGCGCAAGGCGGCAACGCAAAATTTGAGGGCAAATTGCGCGGCAATCCCACGCCTGTCGTCTCCTGGACGCGCAAGAAAGCACCGCTGGTGGAGTGTAACAAATACAGTATGAGTTACAACGAACAAACAGGCGACGTGTCACTTCTAATTAAACAAATCGGTCCCGGCGACGAGGGTGAATACACCTGCACCGCCCGCAACCAGTACGGCGAAGCCATTTGTTCTGTCTATATTCAGCCGGAAGGTGTTCCTGTACCTGCACAGCAATCCAGCCAACAGCAAAGCTACCGCCATGTCAGTGAGAGCGTTGAACACAAATCCTATGGCACTCAGGGGTACACTACCGAACAGAGCAAGCAGACCCAGAAGGTTGCGTACACCAACGGTTCCGACTACTCATCCACGGACGACTTCAAAGTGGACACTTTTGAATACAGACTTCTCCGTGAAGTGTCTTTCCGAGAGTCTATCACAAAGAGATACATCGGAGAGACAGATGTTCAAGTCAGCACGGAAATCGAGAAGTCTCTTGGTGAGGTGTCCACACCCAAGATTGCACAAAAGCCTAGAAATTCCAAGCTGCAGCAGGGATCCGACGCTCAATTCCAGGTGCAGCTGTCAGGCAACCCGCGACCACGGGTATCTTGGTTCAAAAATGGGCAGAGGATAGTCAACTCGAACAAACACGAAATCGTCACGACACACAATCAAACTACGCTTAGGGTGAGAAACACACAGAAGTCTGATTCTGGTCACTATACGTTGTTGGCCGAAAATCCGAACGGATGCGTTGTTACGTCGGCGTATCTGGCTGTGGAGTCACCGCAGGAAACTTATGTGCAAGATCATAAATCACAATATATAATGGACACTCAGCAGACAGCTTTAGAAGAAAGAGTAGAAGTTAGTGAAAAAGCTCTCGCTCCGCAGTTTGTAAGAGTCTGCCAAGACCGCGACGTTACGGAGGGGAAAATGACGCGATTCGATTGCCGCGTCACAGGCAGACCTTACCCAGAAGTCACGTGGTTCATTAACGATAGACTAATCCGAGACGATTATAATCATAAGATATTAGTAAACGAATCAGGTAATCATGCACTTATGATTACAAACGTCGATATTAGTGATAGTGGCGTAATCTCGTGTATAGCGCGCAACAAGAGTGGTGAAACGTCGTTCCAATGCAAGTTGAATGTAATCGAAAAGGAGCAAGTGGTAGCTCCTAAGTTCGTGGAGCGATTTAGTACGCTGAACGTGCGTGAGGGTGAGCCTGTACAATTACACGCGCGTGCCGTCGGCACGCCTACGCCACGAATCACATGGCAGAAGGACGGCGTTCCAATTATACCCAATCCTGAGTTACGAATAAATACCGATGGTGGGGCCTCGACGCTGGATATCCCTCGAGCCAAGGCGTCGGATGCGGCATGGTACCAGTGCACAGCCCAGAACGTCGCAGGTTCCACCGCCACTCGGGCGAGGCTCTACGTAGAAGTACCAAAAGAGCCTCCGCCCGAACAGAAACGTCTTCACTTACCTCGGCCTACAAAAATCATTGAGCCAGAGTATGTATCATTCATATTTTTTTTCAATTAAAACATACAAGACGACCGTTTGGTGCAACGGTAGCGATCCTGCCTTTCGCATCGATGGTCCTGGGTTCGAGTCCCGGAAGGGGCAGATGTTTGTGCGATGAATACCAGCATTTGTATCTAAGTCATGGGCATTTTTATATATTTCTATAATTATTGCATATCTATGTGTAATATATGTACATCTATCCGTTACCCTATAACACGTAAAAAATATTATTAGTATTAATTATATTTAATATTATTTTTAGGCCCGCTCCTGGCCCAGAGATTATATACCTAAGGCACGTGGAAAGAGCACGACCTTATATTCCTCCGGGTGAGGAAGACCGTGTCTATCCACCACCACAGTTTATTGTGCCACTGAAGAGCGTCTCACAAATGGAGGGTGGCAAAATACACTTCGAGACGAGGATAGAGCCGGTTGGAGATCCAACAATGAGGATCGAATGGTTACGGAACGGACAAAGTATTGAAGCCAGTAAGTCTAACATCCAAGATTATCAGTTTTAACGACAAATTAAAAGTTAATGTTATAGCGTATTCGTTTTTGTTATAGGTTCCAGATTTACTTCAGTATTCCGATTTGGATATATTTCTCTTGATATGCTCAGTCTAAATATTCAAGATAGTGGAGAATATACATGTCGTGCTGTAAGCGCGACTGGTGTTGCTGAAACCAAGGCCATTTTACAAGTAACACCCCGTGCTACAATTGAAAGAACAAGTCAGCATCCAGAGAGCTTACAATACATTCAACAACTAGAAGATTACTCCAAATACCAGCACCAAGAATCTGTAGAAGACCAAGTTTCTCAAAGGCCACAATTCATCAGGCCACTTCAAGATCTCGGGGAGCTTCAAGAAGGAAGAAACGCTCACTTTGAAGCTCAACTAACCCCTGTCAGTGATCCTACGATGAGAGTCGAGTGGTACAAAGATGGTAAAGCTATTACAGCTAGCTCGCGAATCACGTCAATCTTCAACTTCGGTTACGTCTCCCTTAACATCATGCACCTACGGGCTGAAGATGCAGGTTCGTATACAGTGAGAGCTGTAAACAAATTGGGTGAAGCTGTCAGTACCGCGTCGATCAAGGTTGCTGCCAGAAGCACAGTCACTGCAGATCTTGGCATTCCCGAACAACGACGCTATATTGAAAAGACTGAGCAACTAGAAGCATATCAACAACAGCAACATCAAAAATACTATCAGGAATTGCCAGAAAGTACACAAAAGCCAGAGTTTAAAACTCCGATTAGGGATCAATTAAACATCAAAGAAGGGGGTTTCGCCCATTTCGAAGCTCGTCTTGAACCAATAGGAGATTCGACTCTGAAGGTGGAATGGTTGAAAGATGGACGCGCTGTTGAGGCTAGTTCAAGAATTACTACGTTCTTTAACTTTGGATATGTAGCTTTGACCATTAAATCAGTAACCATTCATGATATTGGTAATTATACTTGCCGAGCTTATAATGCTCTTGGTCAAGCAACAACAAGTGCAAATCTTACTATTATTACAAAGAAAGATATTATTGCTGAATCTCAGCATCCTGGAGGTCTGGAGAAAATTCAGCACCTCGAAGACTCAAGTAAATATACGAGACGAGCAGAAGAAGAAGTAAAAGTCACCCAAAAGCCCCGTTTTTTAGGACCATTAAAGGGTACAAATAAGATTGTAGAGGGCCAGGGTGCTCATTTTGAAGCACGTGTGGAGCCACAGAGTGATTTGACCATGACCGTGGAATGGTACTTCAATGGAAAACAAATTAAATCTGCGAATCGTATCCAAACATACCACGACTTTGGATATGTAGCGTTAGATATTTCAAGTGTACGAGCAGAAGATTCTGGTGTCTATACCGTAGTTGCCAGAAATGCAGCAGGTGAGGCACAATTGAGTGCCTCAATGACTGTAGAAAGTAAGTTTTACATCTCGGTTAATACCTTGTGATACTTATAAGTATTATTCTTAATTTGTAAATAATATTCTTATATTGTATTTTCAGCACGCTCCAGCATCGATACATCTAGTATTCATAGAGGTCTATATGAAAAAACTAGGCATATTGAGGAATCCAAATTCGTTGAGCCGATGTATGAGATAGAGGAAATTTCTAAGTCTAAACCAGTGTTTGTACAGCCACTCTCTGATCCACAGCCAGTATCTGAAGGCAAAAATATTCATCTCGAATGCAGGCTAGAACCAATGGGAGATCCCACTATGAGAGTGGAGTGGTTCCACAATGGCCGACCTGTCACTGTCGGGTCGCGCTTCAGAACATACTACGATTTCGGTTTTGTAGCATTAGATATAATTCATGCTACATCTGTAGATTCTGGGGAATACACGGTCAGAGCAGTGAACCACTTGGGATCAGCTCACACTTCAGCGATGGTACGTGTAATTGAAAGATCAGATATTGTCACTGATACCCAGAACGAACAAGCTGTTGAACAGATACAAATGCTTGAGGATGCTGCCAGAAGAAGTAGACAAGTACAAGATGATATCACAGTAATGCAGGCACCACAGTTTTCACGAGCACTACATAACATCGAAACCGTCGAAGGAACAAATGTGCATTTGGAATGTAGATTACAGCCTGTGGGCGATCACACTATGCGTGTTGAATGGTTTTGTAATGGAAGGCCTATTAAAACGGGCCACCGATTCAGACCAGCGTATGAATTTGATTACGTTGCGTTAGATCTTCTTAGTGTATATCCAGAAGATTCAGGTGTGTATACGTGTCAAGCAACTAATCAACTCGGAGAAGCTGTTACATCATGTGCTTTACGTGTGATTGCTAAAAAGGATTTAATTTTCGACTCGCAGCATCCTTCAGGCCTTGAAAAGATTCAGTATTTGGAAGATACTTCTCGCTACAAGAAAACTGAAATTATCGACGAATCTATAAATATCAAGCCACATTTCGTTACCAAACCAAAATCTATTGAAAACGTAATTGAAGGTAATCATGTTCACTTTGAATGTAAACTAGAACCTGTCACCGACCCTAATCTCAAAGTCGAGTGGTTTAAAAATGGTCAACCTGTAACGATAGGACACAGATTCAGACCAATTCACGACTTCGGATACGTAGCCTTAGATATAATTGACTTAATAGCAGAAGATTCTGGTATTTATACTTGTAGAGCTGTTAATCTTGTAGGCACTGACGAAGTAAGTTGTAGGCTAACTTGCCGTGGTACTACGGACATTGTTAGGGCCACTCAAAACGAGGCTGGACTGGAACAAATTCAAGTATTGGAAGACAGGTCTAAGTATCAAAGGACAGATATCATTGATGAGATAACAAGTCAAGCTCCAATATTTACAACTTCTTTGAAAAACGTTGAAATCAAAGAAGGTCAGCGCGCCCACTTTGAATGCAGATTGATACCAGTTTCTGACCCAACAATGAAGGTGGAATGGTACCATAATAATAAACCCCTTAAGAGTGGTTCTAGATTTACGGAAACCAATAATTTTGGCTTTGTAGCATTGGATATCATGGCATGTTTGCCTGAAGACTCAGGCACTTATACTTGCAGAGCAATTAATGCTCTGGGTGAAGCTGTAACCTCTGGAATAGCCATTGTACATTCTAAGAAATCAATTTATATAGAGTCACAGCATGAGGGAGCTTTGTCAAGACTGAATCAGCTGGAAGATACGTCTAAGTACCAAAGGCATAGTGCACAAGAAGAATTTACTACACAAGCACCTATATTTACTATGCCCATGAAGGATATAAGAGTTGCTGAAAACCAAGCTGTTCACTTTGAAGCCAGGCTTATTCCCGTTGGAGATCCAAAGCTGCGGGTGGAGTGGTTGCGAAATGGAGTGCCGATTGAAGCTTGTTAGTATAACTACATATGATTTATTATACACACATTTAAAGATGTTTATTTCTTATATATTTTCCTTTTTTAGCTAACCGCTTGACAACGATGCATGATTTTGGTTATGTTGCTCTCAATATGAAATATGTCAACCCCGAAGACTCAGGCACATACACATGCAGAGCTATCAATGAACTTGGTGAAGCTGTCACATCGTCTACTCTATTTGTTCAGTGTAAGTTATAACCCACTTATCCGTCAGTTTGGATGAAATGATACATGAGATACTTATATCATTTTTCTTAAACAGCTAAAGCTTCATTGCAATTGGAGTCACAGCATGAAAGTGCTTTAGGAAAGATTCAGCAGTTAGAAGATGCTTCTCGTTATCAGCGTCGCGAGGACGTAGAAATAGCTGTCAATCAAGCTCCAAGTTTCATCACCCAATTAAACGGTCCTTCGAAACTTGTCGAGGGCCAAAGCGCACATTATGAATGTCGCATAGAACCTTATCCCGATCCAAACATGCGGGTAGAGTGGTACTTTAACGGCAAAGTTTTACAAAGTGGACACCGTTATCGTACTGCCTACGATTTTGGATTCGCTGCTCTTGATATTCTTACTGTATACGGTGAGGATTCTGGCGAATATACATGCAAAGTTATTAACAATTTAGGACAAGCAACATCATCAATAAAACTTAATGTACAATGTAAGTATAATCATATATTGACATGCTAATACTGTCGAGATTTACAATAATTTAGAATAACGACATCTCATATATTGCAGCTAAGGAATCTATCATAAGGGACACGCAGCATGAAAGCGCACTGGAAAAGATACACTACCTGGAAGATGACAGTAGATACAAGCGTGTAGTTCGAGATGAAAGTTTTGTCGCGGAAAAGCCACAATTTGGAAAACCGTTGAAAAATTCCCAAGTGGCAGAAGGCCAGCCTGTTCATCTTGAAGCTACGTTGACACCGGTGAACGATCCCACGATGAGAGTTGAATGGTACTGTAACGGAAGGCCAATTCAGCAAGGTCATCGTTTTAAGACAACATATGATTTTGGATATGTTGCATTGGACATATTATACGCTTATGGAGAAGACACTGGCACTTACATGTGCAAAGCTACCAATGCTGTCGGTGAAGCTGTCACCACGAGCTCTGTAAAAGTGGATGGTAAGTTGTGATATTTATTATTTATATATTATGAGAATCGTATATTGTTAAAGTTTTATAAATACAAACTAATTTTACTATATTTTAATAGCTAAAGCTGGACTTTATCTTGATACGCTGGATGAACAAAGATTAAGAAAGATTCAAGAGTTGGAAAGGTACGAAAGACCGAAAGCAATCGATGAAGAAAAACCAGGTCAACGACCCGTTTTCTTGACTGCTTTGACTAGTCTTGAGAACTTAAAAGAAGGCGACAGAGCTCACTTTGAATGTAGAGTTGAACCTATTAATGATCCAGATCTGAAGATCGAGTGGTTCCTCAACGGACAGAAGATTAGAGCCGGCCATAGATATAGAACTACGCACGACTTTGGATATGTCGCATTAGACATTCTGTATGCATATGCTGAAGATTCTGGAATATATATGTGTAAAGCGACCAACAAACTCGGCGAAGCAGTTAATACCTGCACGTTGAAGGTTGCAGGTAAGCTATCAAAAACTATTCATCAATATAATTGTATTATATTTACCTTATACTGATGATGATTAATTTATTCTAGGGCACAGAAGTATAATTCTTGATACGCAGCATCCAAATGGCTTAGAAAAAATAAGACAGTTGGAAGCACAAGGACACCATACCAGAATAGAAGTCGAAGAACCTAAGATAAGCCCACCAAGGTTCACTGCTGAACTTAGAGGAACAACACATGTATTTGAGGGTAAAACAGCACACTTTGAATGCCAGGTAGAACCTGTGCATGATCCTAATCTGCGCATTGAATTCTACCATAACGGTAAAGCCCTGCAATCTGCTTCAAGGTTCCATATCACTTTTGATTTTGGTTACGTTTCATTGGATATCCAGCATTGTGTTCCCGAAGACGCAGGTGAATATTCCGTCAAAGCCATAAATGCTCTTGGACAATGCACGTCCTCTATATCCATGACTGTAACCGCAAAAGGCAGTATTATATCGGAATCTCAACGTCCGGAAGGCTTAGAGAAGATACGAGAACTGGAATCAGCGGAACCATTTAGACGTCCTGATATTCCCGAACCCGTAACTAGACAGAGGCCGGTGTTCACGCAACCTCTTCAGAACATTGACAATATTCAGGAAGGCCAGACTGCACACTTTGATTGCCGGCTTATTCCTGTTGGTGACCCTACACTCAAAGTGGAATGGTTTAGGAACGAGAAACTTATTGAAGACAGCTCTAGAATTACTAAGACACATGACTTTGGATACGTTTCAATGACAATCACGCATGTTCGCGATGAGGACGAAGGCGTCTATATGTGCAGAGCATCGAATTTGCTAGGAGAAGCAGTCACTACCGCTGCTATGAGAATCCGTAGTAAGTAATTCTTTTACTAATATTTTGAATTTTATCACTTTTTTGCAACATATGAATGACTTTAACAATGTTATTTAACGAACTAAAATATTATCTGAATATATAAACCAAAATTTCTTACCATTATACAGCTAAGGCAGCGATTCAGATAGATACGCAACACCCAGAGGGCATGAAGAAGATTCAACAATTAGAGCAGCCACAACCTAGGCGTCCAGAAGAACCAGACCGAGAATTCGAAAAGCCCATTTTTACTCAAGTTTTAACTGGACCTTCCGAACTTTGGGAAGGACAGCATGCTCACTATGAAGCACGTGTTGTCCCTGTTGGCGATCCAAGCATGCGATTTGAATGGTATATTAATGGCGTCGAATTAAAAATGGGTAAGAAAAAATACTTATATTTAATATTGGCTAGGTACATCATATTAACTTTAAATAATTACCCATTTCTTTTTATACAGGTTCACGTTTCCGCACCACTCACGATTTTGGTTTCGTTACGTTAGATATAAATTCTGTGATAGCGCAAGATGCCGGCTTGTACATGTGTAAAGCCATTAATAGAGCCGGAAGCACAGTGTCCTCTACATCACTAAAGGTTAAATCCAAGTCGACTATCGTCGATCAAGCTGTGAGACCGGAGTCTTGGGAGCAAATTCAAGCTAAAGAAGCTGCTATGAATAAGGTTCCCGAAATGTTCATCGACAGCGGAGTTCAGCAAGCACCTATTTTCACTACTCATCTTAAGAGTTACGATAAACTTGCTGAGGGGCAACATGTATACTTAGAAGCTCAGGTAGAACCACGTACAGATCCAAACCTGAGGATAGAGTGGTTTAAAAATGGCATATCATTAACTACTGGAGCAAGACTGAAGAGTACCTTCGATTTTGGATTAGTAACACTTTCCATCAATGGTTTGAGAAATGATGATTCTGGAATATATACTTGCAAAGCTACCAATTTGATGGGAGAAGCTGTCTCCACGGCGTCTATTAAGATTGAGGATCGCCATTGGCTGCTTGGAGAATCTCTTCATCCTGAGTCATTAGATAGAATCGGAGCTCTTGAACAACCCAAACCAGGAAAGCCTGAGTCTCCTGAACCTGTTTACGAAACTCCCGTGTTTATTTCTCATCTTAACAACATATTATGTAAAGAAGGAGATAACATTCATTTCGAATGTAACGTAGAACCATCTAGAGATCCTACTCTCAAAATTGAGTGGTTCTTTAATAACCAACCTCTGCCTTCGGGAACAAGATATAAAAGCACTCATGATTTTAGCTATGTGTCGTTAGACATTATACATACTTATGAAGAAGATTCTGGTATTTACACATGCAAGGCCACAAATAATAAAGGATCTGCCACAACATCTGGTTCTCTAAGATGTACCGGCGACAAACACATTTATTTTGACACCCAACATCCACAAGGAAAAGCTGGATTAGAGGCGGTTGAGCAAGCAGAAGAGGCTAGGCTTACGAAGGGTAGGCGACTATCTGTACCCGACGCTGAATATCCGAAACCAGAATGGGTAGTCCAGATCGCTCCTGAACAACAACTGATTGAAGGGCAAGGTCTTCATCTAGAGGGTCAAGTGGAACCTAAAAATGATCCTAATTTAAAAATAGAGTGGTACTTTAATGGTAAGGTCCTTGAGCAAGCGTCTAGATTTAAACTTACTAGTGACTTTGGTTTCGTAACCTTAGACGTAACTGATGTGTATGAGAGGGATAGTGGAATTTACACATGCAAAGCTTATAATAAGAGAGGTGAAGCGTTTACATCCTCAACCATCTTCTGCATTAGCAAAGAAAATCTCATTGAACGTACTCAACACCCCAAAGGTACAGAGGGTTTGGAAAAGATTCAGAATCTCGAAGAATCTTTACGCAGAGAGCCAGGCCGCGGCCCAGAAGATGATACAGGTAGGGCCCCTGAATTTACAACAGTATTCAAGGATATCGTTGATATTAGTGAGGGTCAGATAGCTCACTACGAAGCGTCCCTTATACCAACGGGTGATCAAAGTATGGTCATTGAATGGTTCTACAATGGCAAAACCATCGAAGCAAGTCATCGGATACGTACAGTATATGCATTTGGAATGGTCGTCCTCGAAATTCTTGGAACCAAAACTACTGATTCAGGCGTTTATTCCTGCCGAGCCACAAACAGATGGGGACAAGCTGAAATAAGTGTAAACTTAGAATGTGTTGATAAGAGCAGGGGACAGAAGCCGAGATTTACTACGCATATCCAAAACATTGAGGGTCTCAAGGATGGACAATCAGCTCATTTCGAATGTACCGTTGTACCAGTAGATGATCCGGACATGAAAATTGAGTGGTATCATAATGGACAGCCTTTGCGTCATTCGACACGTATTAAAACTGTCTCAGATTTCGGCTTTGTCGTTATGGATATTTCTTATACACAGAATCATGATTCAGGCGAGTATGTCTGCAGAGCTTACAATAAGTATGGTGAAGATTTTACTAAAGCCACTGTCAGCTGTTATGGTAGAGGAGGAGTTTACTTAGACAGCCTGCAACCCGATTCTCTCGCTAAGATAAGAGAATTAGAAAGCTTGCAAGGTGTACAACAGCAAACTCCAGTAGCTGCTTCCGCGGAACCACCAAAGTTCTTAACACAGATACAGGATGTTACCAAGTTGGTCGAAGGGCAGAGCGCCCACTTTGAAGCGAGGTTGATACCAGTCGATGACCCCGATCTCAAAGTTGAATGGTTCTACAATGGAAAAAAATTACCTCATGGACACAGATATAGGACTTTCCATGATTTTGGTATAGTTATTCTTGATATATTATATTGTTACGAGGAGAACTCAGGGATATATGAATGTGTTGCAACAAACAAACTGGGAAAAGATTCGACTAAAGCTACTCTCAAATGTACATCAAAGGATAATTTGATCTTGGACTCGCAACTCCCGCGGGTGAGTTTCTACTCATATTTTTTAAGCTTGTATTGGTTTAATAATAGTTAATAGAAACCTTAATAGTAGGTTTTACTAAACATTGGATTGTCTATTACATCGTTAATTAGTTTTAAAAATTAGCGAATTGGATTGTTTTACATTTGCATATAATTCTATTATAATTCTGCATATAATTCTAATATTTTAAGGGCATGGAAGGCGGATTAGAGAAACTGCAGACACTAGAAGATTCGATGATCCGCAGAAAAGATACTACCGTTGAAGAAGAGAGAGGTAAAGCTCCAGTCTTCACTGTTCCGCTGGCGAATATTGACAATCTCAGAGAAGGAGAGAATGCCCACTTCGAAGCTCGACTAACACCCACTGATGACCCGAATCTAAAAGTAAGTTAAAAGTTAATTTCTTAAAACTGTAAAAATTATAATAAATTATATAAGTATAAGGTCTACTGAACAATACTATCATAACTTCGTTGATTTTCAGGTGGAATGGTACTGGAATGGCAAATCACTCAAAGCTGGTTCAAGGTTCAGAACATTCTGTGATTTTGGCTTTGTCATTCTTGAAATATCACCTACTTATCCAGAAGATTCAGGAGAATACTTGTGCCGAGCATATAATAACTATGGCGAGGCTGTTACAACTGCTACCATGAAAGTGCAAGGAAAACGTAATATTATCTTAGAGTCCCAGTTACCAAAGGGAATGGAAGGAACGATTGACAAAATTGCAGCCCTCGAAGGCTACACTGGTACTGTCGACTCTATGACACCTGAAGCAGAAACTGGTAGTCCACCCGAGTTCACTACTACACCATCTGACTTGGTGTTGTCAGAGAATTCATCAGCCCACTTTGAATGCCGACTAGTTCCCGTTAATGATAGCAGCATGAGGGTAGAATGGTTCCACAATGGTAAACCTCTTTTAACTGGATCAAGAGTAAAAACTATTAATGACTTTGGTTTCGTTATTCTTGAGATAGGTGGTGTTTATCAACGTGACGCTGGGTTGTATACCTGCAAAGCTACTAACCGTCACGGTGAAGCTACTGTATCATGCAAACTGCAAGTCAAGGGTCGGCAAGGTAT
This sequence comes from Calamotropha paludella, assembly GCA_927399485.1. Taxonomy (NCBI): domain Eukaryota; kingdom Metazoa; phylum Arthropoda; class Insecta; order Lepidoptera; family Crambidae; genus Calamotropha; species Calamotropha paludella. The sequence continues at coordinate 20,137,203 of OV656803.1, read as the reverse complement.
TATACTTGAGCCCCAGCTGCCTTCTCATTTTAAATCAGGAACTGAAAGCATACAGAAATTAGAAGAAACTCTTCATAAGCGAGAGGAAATTACGATTGAAGACGAGAAACCAAACCCTCCTAGATTTACTGTTGAAATTAAAGACAATTTGGATGTACCAGAAGGCGGTCCTATACACTTTGACTGCCGAGTTGAACCCGTTGGAGATCCAACTATGAGGATTGACTGGTTCTTCAATGGAAAAGCTTTCGCAACTGGCTCTCGTGTACATATGCTTAACGATTTTGGTTTTATTGCTCTAGATATCGACTATATTTATGCTCGTGACGCTGGAGAATACACGTGCCGTGCAACAAATAAATGGGGTTCTGCAACAACTACAGCCACGATAACGTGTAGTGCCAAGCGAGACATAGTACTTGAGTCACAACTACCGCAAGGCATGAGCGGAGAAAAGATTAAAGAACTCGAAAGAGGACGCATTACTGACATACCTAAAGACGAGCCGGTTGTTAGTTCACCACCGCGTTTCATTACTCAAATTCAGTCGCATACCGTTGAAGAGTCGGAAGGTGTACGGTTTGAATGTAGGGTGGAACCAAAGGAAGATCCCAAACTACGTGTCGAGTGGTACCGTAATGGAAAACTTTTGCCGTCAGGCCATAGGTACCGTACAGTATACGACATGGGATTCGTGTCTTTAGATATTTTGTATGTATACGCAGAAGATTCAGGTGAATATGTTTGCCGAGCTGTTAACGATTTCGGTGAAGATTTCACTAAAGGATCTATTTCTTGCAAACGTACGTGTTTAAATGCTCCTATCAGTTATATGATTATTTATTATCTTTGTCAAATATTAAACTACGTAAATATTATTTCAGAATTGCCCGATATTATCTTGCAAAATCAAGTACCTCGCGGTATGAAGAGATCTGAAGCATTAACACAAATGGAGGCTACCATCAAGAAATACACTTCAGAAGTCTATCTAACAGAAGATGATCTTTACGATGTTGATAAAAAGCAGCCACCGCGTTTCGTTACGCAGATCCAGAGTCAAACCACATTAGTTGAAATGGAGAGCACAAAGTTTGAGTGTCAGTTAGCACCAGTGGGAGACCCAAATATGAAAGTTGAGTGGTTCTTCAATGGCAAACCATTATTGCATAGTAAGTAAAATTAAAAAAGATACACTATTACGCACCCTTTTTGGCAAGCCACTATTATTATTAAACAAACACGTTATTTACAGAAAACCGATTCGCTCCTATTTATGACTTTGGCTACGTGGCCATGAACTTTGGATGGGTGTATCCTGAAGATAGCGGCGAGTACGTATGCCGCGCCACCAACCTCTACGGCATGGATGAGACTAAGGCAGTGATCAAGACAGCTGGCAAACCTGGCATCGTTTACGACTCGCAGCTTCCCAAACACATGAAGAGTATTGAGAAGATCCGTGAAATGGAAGCATCGTGGCAAACGTAAATTTTATTGAAAATGTTGATTATTAGTATAAAATTTAAAGTTAATGCTAATACTATGAACTTATGTGAACAGGGCACCTGAACAAATAATGGAAGAAACGAAGGCACGTTCTGCCCCCGTTTTCGTTAGCCGACCAGACCCGGTAACAGTGGAGGAAGGAGAATGGGCTCGTTTCTGTTGCCGCGTTACTGGACATCCTAAGCCACGAGTTATGTGGCTCCTGAACGGAAATACCATAGTTAACGTAAGTTACGCTTATTTTAAGTAACCCCCCGTGATATATTGTACTAATTATATTTTTCTTCTTAAAATATTTTTTTCATACTCTACATATGTTTTTATATCCGTTTTAGGGATCAAGATATAAACTGATATATGATGGAATGTACCATTTCGATATACCAAAGACGAGACAATACGACACCGGCAAAATCGAAGTTATTGCTCGGAGCTCTGTTGGTGAGGCTTTAGCTACGACCGAACTTAAAGTTATTCCGAGACACGACGATTACAGAGGAGTACTGAAGAATGCGCCACGACGTAAGTGTTTTACTCTCATGCCACAAACGAAAATGTTTCAAACTTGACTTTGTAGATGAACAGATTTGCAAATGTTACTCATTAGAAGTTATATAACTGATACCCTTATATCAATACAAAATAAGCTTTCAACACTGTTGCTTTAACACTATGCAGCAATATCACGCACACACCAATATACCGCTTAAGCACAAAAATCCTCGCTCTCCTCTGCCCTCTCTCAAATCCCTAAGAAAATCGCAGCTAAATCACCTGCTTCTTCCGGCTTAGCATCGGATTCTTGAGGAGGTATGTTTTCATGCATTTCATAGCTTATGCAGAATTTTATGTACTAATTTATTTATTGATTCATGCAGCTTGGTATGACGAAATATCGCAACAGCAACGCACTGAAACAGAACTAGAAAAAACATTCGAAGAAAGGCAGACGTTACAACGCCAGGGTGTTATTGATCATAGACCTGAGTTGAAGTCTAAAATTATCAAGGAACCCGAGACTGAATGGCAACAGACAGTCAAGAAGAAGAAGAGTGAGGAATATTATAACAAACTCCAGGAATTAGAAAATGAACAAGTTATCAAAGAAAGTAGGATGAGAGAATCCACTCATCAATACGCTATTCCTGGAGAAAAGATCGCAAGCAGTTCTCTAGCCAAAGGCATGGCACAAAAGTATGAAGACAGCTTGTAAGTATTTTTAATAACGAATTAATTAAATTATTTTCCTAAAACAAATCGATATGATTAAACTAATATTTCCAGGGAACAAACTGAAGAGGTAGTCGAACAACAAACACACAAGAAAGTTATTCAGAAACCTAGGATTCCGGATCCATCTGAGTCTACTGTTCACGGTAAAGAGGTACATGTAGCCAAGCAAAAACAGATTCAAAAAGAGGTTGTCGGTGATACGGAGATAACTCGTAAGATTACATCTACTGAAACAACCGAAGTAGAACATAAAGCTCAAACACACGAAAGAGTAGTCGAGGGACCTGTAAAACCTAGCAAATCACCAATTTTCACAAAGAAAATGCAACCTTGTCGTGTATTCGAACATGAGCAAGCACGATTTGAGGTTGAATTCGATGGCGAGCCACTGCCAACAATAAAATGGTACCGAGAAAACTTCCCAATTAAAAATTCACCTGATTTCCAGATTCATACTTTCAGTACCAAATCCATTCTTATCATCAGGCAAGTATTTGTTGAAGACTCTGCTGTATTTGCAGCTGTGGCTGAGAATAGAGGAGGCACTGCTAAATGTAGCGCTAACTTAGTAGTAGAAGAACGCCGACGTCAAGGTAGAGGGGGAGTTATTCCACCTAGCTTTACACTCACTGCCCAAAATGTCAATGTGATTGCGGGTCAACTCGTTAGATTTGACACAAAAGTTACTGGAACGAAACCCATTGACGTGTACTGGCTGAAGAATGGTAAGAAGGTCCAACCTGATATTAGAAACAAAATATTAGAAGAAGATGGTACATACACTCTCCTTATACTTGAAGCCTATCCTCAAGATTCTGGAAAATATGAATGTGTCGCAATTAATAGCGCCGGAGAGGCCAGATGTGATGCTGAGTGTTTTGTAAATACTCCAGCTACCAAGGAAAAACCTAAACCTCAAACTAAAGCTGCTAATGCTTCTCCAGAAATTATCGAACCCCTAAAAGATAAGGTAGTCACTGAGGGTCAAGCTATTGAATTCGGTTGTAAAATCGTCGGTAAACCAACGCCTACCGTGCAGTGGTACAAAGGAGAGAAGTTAATAAAGCCATCGAAATACTTCCAAATGTCAAGAGCTGCAGATGAGTACACTTTAAGGATTTCAGAGGCATTTCCAGAAGATGAAGGTGACTACAAATGCGTAGCATATAACTCCGCTGGTCGGGTGACTGTCGCTGCCAAATTAAAGGTCACCCAGCCAGATCAGGCTGACAACCTGCCAACTCTGACACCTCTACGTGATATCATAGTCATGGAAGGTCAACCTGCTCAGTTCAAAACTCACATCACTAGCAAAGTCAAGCCCACCATTCAATGGCTGCGTGAAGGAGCTCTTATTCCCGAAACTCCCGATTTCCAGGTAATTATGATTTGATTTACATACTAACACGTTTCTCACTTTGATAGATATATTGTATAGATAAAACTAAAGTTCAAAGGCAAAAAATAAAAACTGTTTAACAAGGAGGAGAGTCAGTCCATATGACCAATGAAAATATTGAAACTAAGAACGCCTCGTATGTGATTACAGATGATCCACGAGGGTAATAATGCCGTGCTGCTGATCGGCAACACATACGAGGAGGATACCGGCACGTTCACCTGCCGCGCCACTACCACAGCCGGCCAGGCCGAGACCTCGGCAAAGCTAGTCGTCAAAAGTAAGACATAGATACAGGCAGCGAGCTCGCGTCGCGCACTTTAATCCATTAATGTAGTGTTTCTTTGTTTCATCACTATATCACTATGAGATCGGGTGAAAACTACTATTTATAAATTCGAAAGTTGACATGCGAATACATATCATAGATGGCTTCACACAATCGTAGCGGTTTCCGCAATAACGCCCCGCCCGCTTCCGAGCCGAGACGTGATGATATGGCACACGCACCGCGGCCCGCGCCGCCAATTTCGTTCCCACCACGCGCGTCCGTGACCGCTCTCGCCCGATCCTCACCTAGCGGGCGAGCTAACATTATTCACGAGGCCAACAGTATACTTAACTCAATAGCATACTTTGGGCGAATTCCCGCATCTAACAATGCTGTAAATTTAAGCTTTTTTTGTAAATAGTCGCAGCGAGACGAGCGACGAAGGGGCGCCGAAGACAACGAGCGCCGCCGAGCTGCGCGGACACACGTAACCTGTGATTAACACGAATACAAAACATTCTACGACTGTTTTGTTTTGCTTTTACCGCTACGATGTTTACTAAATTATGTTATTATTGTAGATTCAGTTGTTTCATTAGACTCATAGCGATACGAGATGCGTCATTCTACGAACTGTAAAATGTATTTTTCACCCAATACTCTTAAATGAAGCCTGCGCTAGTTAATAATTTATTTGGCCTTATTAACCTTAAGAATTGATGAACGAATCACCTAAGTACGCTTTTTGTGTTGAAAACTTCCTGTGAAATTTGTGCAAACGATCTCAGTTTATTTACTGTAGAGAACTTGTTCAATTCCCCGTACAAAACGTGAAGCTATGGCAGCACCGGGGCCGATCAGCCGCTGAGCCGCCGCCGATCGCCACTTATGTAAATATATACCACGCGATAAGAACGAGAAAGTGTTCGCTTCAGCTTGTCCTTAGCATGAGAAATGTTTGTACTGTCCAGTTTCGGTTTGCAGTTCCGACAAGTTCCTAAACCTAACAAGCTGCACGCAGCAGGCTGTCGTCTTGTCACCTAACAGCTCCGACTAACTACGTCAGTGTCACGCCGCCCGCGCCCCGCGTTTATTGCGGCTCGCGCGCCGCTCGCTCGCCGTCCACCTATCCCGCATCCGCACATTCGCGCCGCGTCGGGTTGCGCCATGTCAACTGTTCGGTGACAAAGAAACATGTCAGAGTGTAAAGTCCGCTAGCAGCGCGGTCACCGATCTCAAAGTACGCACGCACCACTTGCCTTGCCAGTTTCTATGTTTTGAAAAACACTGCCGATGTTTATGACCTAATGTTTTCTGCAAGTACAAATCCGAATTGAATGAGATTTTATAGTTTAACTTTACAGTGATTTTTAACTAGTTTGTTTTAAGTGCACGATATTGTTAAAATTAAATTGTGTTGTATGTTTCATCTAATTGTATTAAGTTATTAGGCGTGGCAATATTTGATCACTAAATATTTTAGTGCCTATCCATATTTAATAATATATATTTATGAAATAATTTTTTGTATGTTACCTTTATGTAAAAATTGTTTAATAAACGCTATAAATTAATGATAATTTCGCATTATTCTACACACGTACTGAACTATAACGTTAGTTAACCCGTTAAGTCAGACACAGGGTGAAAAAAACAAAACTCTTCCACAACACACGCACCGCGAGGCCTGCTATCCGCTGCCTGCGTCGCCTACCGCTATCTGACTGGAGTGCTAGTCCAAACATATGACTTCACGATTAATCAAAGTACCCTTTTTAGATACGCATGTATCACTAACGATCACAGACAAATCATACTACACTCAAGTCATGTAGCACGGGTCGTCCAGCTCATGGATAGCGAGCCTATTGTACCGCTTCATATCATCGGCTGGCACACACACTATCTAAATTCTTCTATTCTTTTCATACCCATGAACCAATATGATCTGTGATTTGATTAGTCATATATTTTTCTTGCTACTGTTGTAACTAAACAGTTGGCTAGCTTCAATCTAATACCTTTTTATTAAACCAATGAATGATTGTTAACTAATATTTAGAAAAGTTATAGTGCCCTTCTTTTGGCCAAGTGGCTATAAATCGAATTGACACTGTTATATAAGATTCAAACTAATAAAAAAGAATGATTTTATAAAACTATTGTGAAAATGTACCTTCTGCAATTATTCGTAGATCCTAGATAATAAAAAGCAGTGAATCAATTCGATTGTACTGGTTTCAGATTGAGTTTAATATTTTTACACACACCTTAAATAAGTACATTGATAGTTAGGTATATTATTGGTATTGGCAATAAACACATCGCACAAATCACTCAAAAGATCAATACAATAATTGAGAACGAAATGGGCACGAGAAATAATGTTTTTTTGTGTTTACCTGCTATTTATTAAATAAGAGTACGCGGTCGCGTACATGTATGGCATTAGCCATAGTTAGAAGTACAATGGTCATAGTCCATTGATGAAGATTACTACAAGAATACATCATAATTAAACTGAAAATAGAAGCGGCGAACCAAATGGCACAGTAAGTATAACAATGGTAAGAGCACACTAAACATTGATCAAAATATGCAAACAATAGAATACATAGATTTGTTATTGACTTTAGCAAGAATATTATCAATCAAGGATACCGAATCGATTATATCGGGTTAGTTCAAGGATATTATTAGTTATATGAGGAGTACTTGCTTGTATTTAAGGTTTGGTCAAATCAGTCTCTCTGTCTGTCTTTAAGAAATTTTATTTAGACTTTTTTGGTGCTAAAAAGCAGTACTTTGGAACGATGTCATCGCACGTCTTGCCTACAAAGCCGTCAAATATTTATACCTAAAGCGGGGACGATATATTCTCGTCTATTTCTAAGTGCCTTTCAAAAACATTGGGAAGATGTGCTTATTTTATTTTTTTCCATCGTAGGATCTATTTATGAACTGTAAAATTTAATGTCGCCATTTTTGTTTTCGCTTGAACTTATAGTATATGCTAAAAAGCAATTTGTTTTAGATTTTCTAAATCTATTATACTAGCAGACCCCTCAAGTAACGTCTTACCCGAAGGTTAGCATACCTGCTATGTTTTTTAAATTTCCATGCACAGTTTCAACACCTTTTTTAAGTCACTAGGTTGAGCCGTTTAGGCTGGCGTTAATAGCCAGGACAAACGATGCAATAAGTATAGATTTAGTAGACATGTTGGCGCAATTATCTTACAGCTGGTTTGAAGTTAAAATTATAATACTATATTATTTAGATACTATTCTGTAATATCGTTTCAGTTCAGTTCTAACAGAGCAAATAAAATGAAAAGCTGCAAATAATTAGATGAAAACCATTCATCATATATTTGTCATAACTACAAAATTCAGTTCAACGCCAAGGATATTTATGTGGATTTGATCCATATCAAATTCTTAAATGAATTGTCTTGAATTTCAAGACAATAGGACTCATTAATATCGTATAATATTTTTTGGCCAGGATGTTTGTCTTTTGTCACGTCAAGGACTTCGTATCGAGATCGTCGCAGAACGTATAATACGACAGAAGTAAGATTTTAACAAGTTGACGTGGTCTCCTAACTAGTGTTTCTTTCAGGTATTACTCCGGGGGGCTTTATAGCTGTATCCTTATCTAACTAACGGTAGACTCTAAGGCCTTTTTAATCGTGAGTGTCAGTGGTGGGGCAATGTCGCGAAAGTTCGCTGCAGAGATGCGTCAATGATGCAGAGTATATAAAGCGAGCTACGTTCCTGTATGTGTTGTATACATCCAGTATGTTTCGTTCAATAGTTTTGATTGTGTAGTATAATAAATGAACGTAGCCCGCAACGCACAATTTGTTAACTATTTTCTAGAATGAAGAGAACAATAGAAAGCTATTTTCAAGCCACACCGGTGGCGGCAACTACTAAAAAACAGAAAGAAGAATGAGAAGCTGGACCATCGATAAATCCTCATGAATCACACGTGCAAAATAAAGATTGTGGGTCGTTTAGTCTGAAACTATCTGGTAAAGAAAAACGGCACTATATTAAACAATGACAACAGACAAATAGTTGGCTAGTTTACGATAAAGAAAGTGGAGGTGCATTTATGCCAAAAGTTTTGCAGAAGACAGGTGGGGTGTTCATAACAGTTCCATTCAAATCATTCTAAAAGGCTTTGGGAGAGGACGGATAATTACAGACCAGACCAGATTACATGACCATTCATCAGCTCGTACTATAAGTGTAGAAATAGAACATCTCAGAAGGCAGGCCATGAAAAAATCCATTCGTGCTCAAATTATTTAACAGAGTGATAGTGAAAAAGAATTAAATAGGAGGGACTTAAAATGCTTTTGAGAGGTTTGTATTTTTTTAATAAAGGAAGTAATAGAACTATAAACGAGAGTTTGATTTAAAGTATTCTTGACAAATGTATGGTGAATTTAAAACATGGAGAGACGCGCTAAGTGAGCGGTCTAATTATAGTAGTGAGGAAACAGCTTGTGAACTACTAGAAAGTGTGAGTGAAGTTTTGAGAGATGAGTTGAAGGAAACAATAAAAAAGAAGAAGTTCTCCGTTCTAACTGATGAAAATATTTCTTTAAGAAACGAGATGGAGCTCAGTATGATGTACAGAGAAATGGAAGATAAAGTTTCTGTGAAAAAGTTCTTGGCAATTGTCAAAATCCTTGATGGAAAGGTAGAAACAATTGCAAATGTTATTGAAAAGGAACTCACTGCTCTTAATTTACATCATAACAATATTATTACTTTTGGATTTGATGGCGCTTCGAATAAGGCTGGAAATGTTGGTGGTGTGAGAAAAAGCTATCAGAAAAAGCAAACAAAGAAGTTCTTTACATACAGCTCGGCTCTACGGCTACGGCTACGGCAGCTACGACTCTGGCAGCAGCTTCCTGTAGAAATAAAAATATAAAGGTAAAAGCTTTTTTCAGGTTTTAAGAGACAAGCTATTTAACAAGTCCCCTAATAGTGATAATATTCTATATGAAATTCAAGCAGTGATTAACGATCCGATTCTTAAGATTCAAGAAAGTATTGAAGAAAGATGGTCATCACACTACAGGATAGTAAATGCTGTTTTTGGGACCCCTAAGTCAATTATAATGGCTTGCAAATATATCCTCAAAGAAGGGATTTTACTGGAAATAAGAAATGAGATGCATCGTCACCTGTCACGCAATGAATGAACTTCTTAGTGCACTTTCTTACCTGAGCAATGCTTTGCAAAAGAAATACTTGTGTATCGCAAAAGTAATTCCTCTAATAACCACCACAAAATTACACTTGCAGAATATCAAGAAGCAGTGTGAACATGTCAATAGCCCTTTGCAAAAAATAGAAGACAGATTCAATGACAAATCAATTGATCTCATGACATTTTCAAGTAGTTTTGAGACCTTTGAATCATTGATAACTATACAAGACATAGCAGTAAGAAAGTTTTGTGACAAATTTCCTACACTTAATGCGGAAAATGTGATAGCAGACCTTAAATCATTTAAATTTTACATCAAGTCCATGCTGGAAAGCGTCCAGACAAATGTACAAGGAGACGGGTGAAAATCCAATCGCAAAAATGTTAGAAGCAGACGTAGGGTACTGCGAGTTACAAAAGTTTTGTGAAATCCTTCTTATCATTAGTACGATGAATAGCCTAACGTGTTAACGATAATGTTCTCGCAATAGATACTTGATGATGCTAATGGATGATGCATGAGAAACGCATTGCATATTAATTAGCTTGTTTATAAGATACCCGCCACCAACAGTCGATGGATCAATAGATGGAACTATCTTCTTTACATTCACAATAAAAACCCAATCACCACTGCAATTTATAGACACGAAACATAAGATCATAAAGTAAATAAAATTGAACCTAAAAGAAAATTACTATTTTACTATCAATATACCTATTCCTTAAGTTGATGGCAAAACTTTTTCCAAAAATACCATCAATATGCTACCAAAGTGTGGTAGTAAAAAGTTTTTTGCAATTACGTTACTTGCTATCTATAATTATCCAGTTCCAAAAAAAGTTTATTAAATACTTCAAATTGTAAATGTTAATAAACACAATATACCGTCGGCTTATTGCAGTAAATCATTAACAACAAAAAAAAATGAACAGTTAGAAGTACGAATTAATTTCTATGTATTTAATGTAATGAAAAAAAAACATTTTATTATAGCTTTTCAAATTTAGGCGTCATATCCTATGCGTAAAGACGACAACTACTATGTATAAGTTGTTTTCGGAATCTTCAAAAATAACAAACCAATATCAGTGCTTTTAAGTAATGAAGACAAGTACAGATATTATTGTTTTTCTTGGTAAATCAAAAATATATATTGCATTTTAAGGACATGCTTCAGAAATAACATTTTACCAAAATTATTAATATGCAAAACGTAATGCGCATCTAAAATGTTTTTAAAAATTTTTATGACTCGCCAGGCGATCTTTCTGCCATGAGTCTTTAGGGTAAGAGACAGTTTGCGAATTATTGTTACCTTTATTTTAAACTATTTGTTCACAACGATTTCAAACACGAGTGTTTACATTTGTGCTCCAAGTGACGTTTGTCAAAATGAATGCCGTGCGGTGACCGGCAGAGTAAAATAGTATCAACCCTTTTAACTTATTTAATTCGCTGGTTCAGCGACCCCAAATGGACCTCTCACATTAAAGTACGTTATTACTTCCTGCTTTGTACCAAGTCTGACCGGTCGGGTTCCGAAAAGATTAACGATCTCCCATCCTTTCTAGGTTCCCTAGCCTAACGAATACAGGCAGACTTTATTTCCTTGATGATATTCGGCTCGGACACCAGTTGTTCTATATCTCGGTTGAATCTTTGCCTATATTCCCCGTCCTCTCCTCCTGATGGTCCCACTTTCTTTCGCATGATCTTTCGTCCAGTAACTAAGAGTTTGTTTTCCCCTTTATGGTTATCGTCATAATTTAACACCAAAATCGGCCTAATTATCGTGTTGAAGACGTGGGTATTTTAAGCTTGGTTAGCTCTTGTTAATGTATGATTTCAATCATATCGTTTCTCTTTGCTCTTTTTGCCAATTTCTTAAATTCTTTTTGTGCTTCTTTGCCGATGTTATCCCTGTTACTGTTTTGCTCGGCCATTATTCTATGTTCTCTCTTTCTATCCTTTGAGTCTTCACATTTCTTAGTCCACCATTTTCTTCTCCTATGAGGATTTTTTGCCCAGTAATTGAATTTTTCACCTCTTTAATTATCTCTTCACATTTAAGAGTATCGTAAAAGACAACTTATGATACTGTATAATCATAATCACCATACACCTTCCATAGGTGACAAAATTGGATAACAGCTGTCCCCGAATAACGGTATTTTACTGGGATCTTGTCTGCAAAACTCCCTTTTTCCGAGTGAGGCTTTCATCCAGCAGTGGTGGTCTTTCAGCTGAATTTAGAAAAAAGTTTATTCTTCTCAGTAGATCTATTGTAATTAATAAAGCTTGAATGATTGAACTTCGAGGATTTTTATGTCCCAGTAATTCAATGAAACCAAATGTTAATTTCACAAAATATATGTATTCGCAAAATAATAAGGTAAGTTAAAAGACAATGAATTTTATAATTTATTAAAAAAGATTATCCTGCAAAGGCCGGATATATTTTTGTTAATAACTAGGTGTGATATTGTCCGCTTAGTTACTTCAGTTGTCCATTAAACTCCACGAAGTCGTCAGATACTAAATCTTAAATTCCTTCGTAGTATATTCATTAATCCACGGTCACAGTAGTCCAATAACTCGCTGCGGTTGCTTATTAAATCACTCTATTTCACTCCGTGATTTACTTTCAAATTGATTCTATCGTTTTTAAAATCAGAACTACACTATTATGCGGTGGCGCTCTGCTTTAAATATACCTGAGAGCTAAGATCACGCAGATGCAAACTTTCCAGAATCACCGCATCAAATCTACGTAAATCTCGATTCACGTTCGAGAGCTTTCTCGCTCACTCGCCTGCGTAACACTGCGCGCTCTTCTGGTTTATACCTACTTTATTACATCTACTTATTATACCTATGCAACAAACAAACTAGCTTTACCCGCGGCTTCGCTCACGTCAATGAAGTTTACCGATTAAAAGTTATATTTCTATCGCTTGGGAGCAGCACTTTTTTCTGGATATAAGGTATGTCCTATTCTGTACTCCTGGCAAAGTGTATTTAAAATTGTAACAGTAGGCGCGAAAGTGTAACAAACAACCTCCCTTTTTTATTTATAATATTAGTTAGGACTACAAGTTTTTAGCGATTTAATATATAGCCTATCATATGCACAGTCACGTCAGGTTCGTACCATATACCAAATTTCATTAAAATCATTCTTTAATTATAGAAGGACATGGAGATAGATAAACAAAAAATTTAAAACATAGCAGTACTGTTATCAATAATAAGTCATAAAACGAATATTTATCATAAATTTGTAAAAAAAAGCCTATTTATATTTATAAATAGATGATAGTATACGTAAAATAATAGCCTTCCTACGTAACAGTATTAACATTACCGGCAAGAAGTGCGTTTGACTTAAATATGTTTAAGAAAAATAGACATTTAACTGTCCATAATTTGAATAGAAATGCATAATAATATAAATTGACGTGTTGTACTTCATCACTATTTTTAATAATGGAGAATAATTTAATACTTTTTAAACAGGTCGAGTTAAATCTCTGTTTTATTATGGTAGAGAATATTAAAAATACTTCACCTTCGAAAACAAACAAACACTTCTTAGATGAAGTTATAAACATAGTAATAATTTTGATTAAATGTGAAAAAATTTTGCCGTAACCGTTTGTACCGTAAACAATTAATATAATTTTTGATAAATTAAAATTAAATAGAAGTTTGTATACTATATATTTACGTACTTGGAATTTAAATATTCATATTTAGTTCTTACATCCTGTGATCACGGCTCCTGTAAAGGAGTCGAAACGTCAGGATTAAATATAAAATAAAATAAAACATGCGCAAAAATCCGTAAAAAAGTGTTTTATTTTAAATATTCATGTTATATTTTATGATATAAGAAACTTTTAAGTAATTAATTATACGAAGGGAGGTCAACAAGTGCGCGGAATGGATGGGAAGAATGTAGAAATTAAATTTGTCCTTAGCGTCAAAAAAGGCCGAAATTGCCGACTTCACCTCTTCGTCGTCATGCAATCACAGGTGCATTGTCGTGCAAAAGGAGCACGCCTTTGGTCAATTTTCCTCTTCTTTTTTCTTTAATGGCCCCCTTTTACTGTTCTAATATTGAAGCGCAGTATTGTCCCGTTATATTAACACCGCGTTCTTTATAGTCGATCAGTAAAATACCTTATGTATCCCAAAATATAGTCGCGATGATCTTTCCGGCTGATTGTGAGACTCGGTACTTCTTGGGCGGCGGGATGCCTTTTTATGCCCCTGCATCGACTCTTGCTTTGACTCGGGTTTAAAATGGTGAACCCAGGTTTCATCTCCAGTAACAATCCGGGCCATAACTTCTTCCCTGTTATCACCACAGAGCTCCAAAAACTGACGAGAACATTCGACACATTGTCGTTTTGGAAGGGAAGAAAGCATTTTCGAAACCCACCGTGCGCTGACCTTTGTCATCCCAAGATGATGATGTAGGATGTTCAAAATGGTTGTATCGGATACTCCAACCATTGCTGCTAGCTGCTTCTTCAGGCGGGAATCTTTCAATACATTTTTTCTATTTTCTCGATGATTTCGGGTATGGTGGATTCAATTGGCCGTCCAGAACGTGGGCGTCTTCAATTGAGTCTCTTCTTTGATTGAAAAGGCCATGTCACTTATAAACCATGGTTTTACTAGGGGTGGAGTACCCATAAACCGCTAACATCTCTTGAAAAATTGTCTGAGCGGATTTTCTATGTTTGGTGTGGAATTTAATAACGGCGAGATATTTATTTTTCTCCATACTTGTTGAATTCTTCCCGATTAACTTGATAAGTCAAAGGTTAATGACCCAATTAGGTTCGAATAAGGAATGGTGAGATGCTCAATTAGTATCTATCTGGATACATAAACCTACCTCCACCATCCCCTAAAATCCGCGAACTTTTTGACCTGCCCTCATAGGTACATCAAATATATACAAAATTCAAAAGCTTTTAATAATTAACAAGATAATAATAAGTAATAAAAAATATCACATAATTCTCTTAGGATTTTGGTCTAAAATCCGATTTAGCTTAAATCTTAATAATTAATATAAACAATGAATCGCTGAATGATAAATATTGCAATAAAATGTCATAAAATTTATTCGAAATTACGTGTTATTTCTAAGGTTACGAGGTTAGGGCGAAAAGCTTTTTAATATTTATTTCAATATTGTTTACATTTCATAAAATTGCAGCATAAACAACTGATTATTTATTATTATTTGACTGTGTATTAACAAGACCCACAAGAATTAAATGATACTACTGTTTAGTAGTACAGTTTTATAGTTTAGTACAACCGCGAAACAACAGTACCTACAGTAGCAACATGATCAGGTGCAGGCAACCTTTTCGGCGGTCAAGACAAGACTAAACACTTAAACATGAACATCCGAAGTAATGTGATGAAGGTGTTGGTGTATCTTG
The DNA here is from genome assembly GCA_927399485.1 of Calamotropha paludella. Taxonomy (NCBI): domain Eukaryota; kingdom Metazoa; phylum Arthropoda; class Insecta; order Lepidoptera; family Crambidae; genus Calamotropha; species Calamotropha paludella. Next base: position 20,122,087 of record OV656803.1, on the reverse strand, counting down.
TATTTTTAACCATGTTTAATTATGGCAAAAAAAAATTGGGGCAATTGTATGATTGAGATTGAGATTGAGGTGTTCACACCTCAGAATAGTCAAAAACTTTAAAAATATAACAATAATCGGTAAAAGAAAAAGACTACTACGTGACTAAGGCAAGTAGTAGTCACAGAATCGATTTCTATTGATAGATCGCGACAAACTTGCTTCGAAGTTCACGATTGGTACCTTATCCCTACGAGCCCCTAATGCCTATCGAGTGACTAACAAACGAAAATGGCGTCAGGTCAGTCACAAACCACAATTGACGCGCCCTTTCTTTGTGACTAGTTTGTTTTGTATTATTATTATTGCGATTGCTTATCAGATTTCGTCTAGGGAGTATGTGGCCATGGTACTTTTGTGGTTTTTATCTAGTGAAAACTTGAGTATCACATGAGTGAGAACAGTATCCGGCACCCGGCCCTCGACAGCCGAGCTTTCGAACTATTGTTTTAAATGCCTATTAGGTATTTACTAGGTTATGGCTCCTTTCACGCACCAATACATGCGAGGAAGATCACCGTACCCACAGAATTTACTATTTACTGGAGTACCTTGTTAAAGGTCCCGGCAAAGTAGGTACCTATGACACCGATATCGATTTCACATTAGGCAGTACCTACTGTGCGTGGTAAATTGTGAATTCGTCTGGGCCACCATTTGTATCATTACCTAAGTCGGTTAATAATTAACCACATTTTAATTTCTTTTAATAATTAGAATTTTCTAGTAATTTGGAAACCCTACTATTATAAACATAGATTCCCTACTAGAGAAGTTTCCCAGCACTTGTAGTTTTTGAGATTTCGTAATGAGTGAGTGACCTTTCGCTATATAAAGATTTAATTAAAAATGCCCGTGTGTGTTGCTATAATAGAAGTGGACACTTTGACGGACAACTAAAATATCTGTAAGTTAAGCTTTATTTTTTGTAAAGAAGCAAATCAATTTATATTTAAATCAGCTGATTCTAACTTTTACTTTTACTTTTACTTTTTACTTTTTTTAGAAATACGCTAAAATTCCTTTTTTTGGGCTTGAATCCAAAATTAATTTTTTGTATGTTTAATTTTTTGTTCTTTGATTACTTTTGTTAAATTATTAGTACATAAAGTAGTTTTGTTGTTGTTGTTGTTGTTGTGAGTATGAAGATTAAGTAAGAATTACAGGATAAGATCTTATCTTTTTCATTTTCTGCCTTCTACAATAGTTTCAAATCAATTTTTGACAATAATTTCTAAGCGGGGTTATCGCACGTCAGAGTGAGACAGCACGATAAACGGATGTTAGTAATGAATGAGGCTCTAAATCACGTCCGTTTTATTGATACTTGGAATATAATCAAACCCTTATAGTTTTGTTGCTAATAGATGAGGAGCGTCGGAACAAAAACCTATAAATCACATTTGTTTTTTTGTTGAAAAATGTAAAAATATGGAGAAGTTCATGGTTTCCTAATTTAGAGTTAAACGAAATCTATCAGTTTATTGGTATTAGTATCAATGTTTGGAAACCTAAATTCTGCATTCGTGCCTGTGGTACCTGTTGAATTATGTAAAAAAGAAAAATGGATATAACGGTTATTGACCAGACCGACTGGATATATCGGTTTTTGATAAAACACTGTAGGATATATCGGTATTTGATAAAACGTTGGTATCAAGTATGAGAGCTTTATAATATGAGGCTGAACATGCGTCAGTGTTTCTAAAGCCAGATTAGGTGGTTTTCAATCAAACAACTTTATTTAAAATCACATACTTTAACCAACTAAAAGCTTAATGGCTTACTTAAACTATTATGGCTATTTCTGGTTCCAATCAATCGCAATCAGAATCATAATCATGTCGGTCATGGTTGTCAGGAACATCTGCTTCTGTATCAACAGGTTGAGTGGAATTTTCACTCAATAATTTTTTGTACCAAGAAAAAGTTTCATCTTTCTCCCAATCGTCACCAAATTGTTTTACCATGAGAGACTTTACGTCTGCTTTCTTCAGAGCACTTAGAGATTTATTTACGTTAAGTGGTGCCATTGACTGGGATGTGTTTTCTTGATTTCAAGATGCTAAACCGTTTTCTTTCCTGCCCGCCTAGCATACGCAACACGACAAAATTTTGTCTACCCATTTTCTCGTGTTTTACTCATTTGTCGTCAGTCGTCTCTAACATGGCTGCGCTTAGAAGTCGATTTCTTATGTCAAACGTGTTTTTATCTTAGCCGCGGATTTTTGTCTTCAAACTCTAACATGGCAATTGCGTGTTGTCGACATTTTAACCGATATTGTCGACATATTTCTCGTCTTTGTGTCAGTACGTAGAGAAGAGACGACAAGTGGTTTGCGATGGCGGTGTTTTGTTAAAAATATGTTTTATAGTTATATACTTATATATTTTATTTATGCACATATAAATATATTGGCAAAGGTATATTTCTATAAGCATAAATATATTCCTATAATTATAAGTATATATAATATATTTATAATTATAGATCTACCTATCCGATTTTGATCTAACTTAAAAGATAGGATAGGTTTTATTTTAATTTATAACACAGCAAATATATTCCTATAATTATATATAAGTACTAGTGGACCCGACAGACGTTGTCCTGCCTGTTATTTTTGCAGTATAGATAAATAACCTAGATACCGTCTGCAGCGCCATCTGCCGGGCTGATTTGTGAATCTAAACCATTCTCAGATCCCCTTGAACACACACAAAAAAAATCATTCAAATCGGTCCAGCCGTTTAGGAGGAGTTCAGTGACATACACACTCACAGAAGAATTATATATATAAAGATAAATATATTCCTATAATTATAAGTATATAATTTTATATATTTACTTATATATGCATAAATAAAATATATAAATAGAATACATATGTTTACGTTTCGTTCACCCTTAATACACTTTGAGTACAAAATTGTAATAAAATATAGTATAGATATAGGAAAGTTGGGCTAGAGCAATCGCAATTGCGCATCTACGGCAAGCGTAGGTATAGTTCCCGGCATTTAAATGCCGGGGATTAAACCAGTGTCTGCCCAGTTTCGTTAATAAGTTTCTCGACTTATTGACCATCTAGCTATCAAAATCAATTTTAACCTAATAATATCAAAACTGTAACAATATTTTATATAACAATCGCATTAGTAATAGTAACAATAATATATATTTTTTGTGTAGTAACATTTATCAATCTACTTGTAAAACTCGTTGCATTTTTTACAAATCTTAGTCGCTTAATATATTGCGTCGACTAAATGTACTCGTTTATTCTTTTAAAAATTTTAGATTGTAAAAAGAATAAACTTATATTAAAAGAAGAAACAGCATAAACTTTAGCGATTTAAAAAAAACAAACACCGTTGACTTAGCGAGAAACGCTCAAACACAGATCATGTAAGTCGTCAGACAAAGTCAAAATGATGTAATTCACATTTCCAAAAAGTAAATAAAAGGGTAAAACACGCAACACAAATTGAATGAACGATATCGGTGTTGCTATGTTATATAATAAAGTAGTTGATAATCATATATCAAGAGGCAACATCCGTCTGTCTACATTAAGGACAACGAGATATTATGTCGATGTCGACAAACTTCTCTTCAATCGCGCGCGAGATAGCTCGAGTAGCGCATGCTAGGCGGGCTGATCAGACTGTTTTAATCAAATTGCGGAAGGTTCTCACCTCATATAGAGTTTTAGTTTGCCTCCTTGTTACTCGTCCCTGAATATCATAATATTTTTTCAAATGAATACGTTTTAAGTCCCTCATTCCTTCGAGTTTTTTATAATATGTTTCCAAAGATTGACATCCTTCTAGCCCCAATCTTCTCCAAGCAATAAAACAACCCCATGTCTCTTATAAATCGTTTGATATTCTACCTTTTGTGTAATTACCGGAGTGGTTTTAATCATCTTTTCTACTCTGCTAAAAACACGATCGGCGGGTAGAAAACTATGACCACGTACGGGAAATGTCAAATATATATCTTCAATATTTTCTGGGGATTCCTTGACGAGCCAAAACTTAAGACAGTGCACAATATGCGAATTTATGTTTTGGCCGCCAACGCCATCACAAAATAAACGCAACATTCTTTTGCCCGCTAAATTCAAAGAATTTAAGTGATGCAAGAGTGCAGAAACAATTTCAGTGGCTACTCAGACCATTGATAGAAACGTGGTTTTCTCGAGTGCATGCCTACGAAATAAATATTCTATTAGTTAATCTGCCTAGAGTAAAGGACTCTTGGATGGGTGTCCGAGGCAACGGTTGGACTTGTTGTAAGTCGAAACAAAAATTTTCTGAGTCAGGATCATCATTTCTGCATAGCTTATGGAACGCTTTGGCCCGCAAATTATGAACCCTTTTTTTGCACCATCAGAATGCGTTTTTCGTCAAGGTCATTCAGCTATTTTTCTTTTATTACTTAAAAAGATACAAGTGCTACAGGCCTCAGAAGCAGGACTCTTAAATACGATATTGAATTCTTCAGAAAATACCTTCTGGAACATTGTCATTGTCACACGGAGGTCTTGAGGACCCGAATAATTATACATTTCCTTAATTTTCGTTGATTCAAATTACACGATAAATAAATTCTTCGGGTCTTCGCTTTATTATATTGACTTTCGCTTGCAGGTAATTTTCGTATAAACTGACGCAGACTTTCCTTTTTAGCAGCAGATTTTGCTGACTTCCGCTTGCCACCGCGATTCTCTTTGGGAATGTTTCCGTCAAACACCGTTTTAGCTATGTTATGCAAGCGGTCTTCTTTCAAAGAAAAAGTTTTCATAAGTATTGCTTTACAACCACAAATCACAATAATAATACTTTTTTTTTATTCGTTTTGCTAGAGAGAACAACACAAATTTAAAAAAAAAAGGCCGCTTTACACTCATATCCTACAATTGTTTATGGTTTTCTCATGAGAAACTTGAAATTAGATGTATCGGTTTTTGACAGAATCAAAAAAACCAACAATGAAAAATGTTCAGGATTTATCGGTATCTGTTTCGATCGCCATCGATGTTTAGTACGATTGATGTAATTATCGGTTTTTGTACAGATTTGAGTATTTCGCGGACGGATTTAGAGCGGATTTATCAGTTTTTGACCAGGTTACATTAACCATAGAGCAAGATATGTAAAAGAACAACCAGATTGGCATCATTAAAAAAACAACAAAACGTGATTTATCGGTTTTTGTTCCGGCGCTCCTCAGATATTAATAAATTATTATAACACCTATACAATAATAAAGCATTAGGCGTATATAATAATAAGGCCTTATAATAAGACCCCAAAACTCTTGCCATAGTTAAAATATGGTAGTGTATAAATTTTGACATTTTTTCCCTCGACATTGTTTTGCTTTATTTTTATTCTTATAGTTAGTAGTTACAAAATTACTATATTACGTATTATTTTTAATTTTAGAATCCGCTCGCTAAACGCAGCTTACGAAAACGGATATTGACTGATTTTTTAAGTAATTGTGAAAGTCAAATCGTTTAATTACAATTAAAGAAAATCTTAACTTAAACATTTATATGTGAAAACGTTACGATATAAATATAACAATGCACCTGCAGTGTAGCGTTGCTCAAAGTAAGTTATATTTCGTTTATGTAGTTTAATGTTTAGAATGTTTTGTTCATCGTCTGTAGAAAGAAAATGAACTTTTCTATATCGGCTTGAGTTTTGTTGTTGTGGTAATTTCGTTTCTAAATTCCATGCTTAACTCGAATTCAGAAAGAATGAAATGAATGAAACATGATTGTTGTTATGTATTTAAACGCATCGATTTGGAGTTGTGTAAGGTCAAAAATCAAAAAATACACAAACTTATAAATAAAGTACCTATCTATAAAAATAAACAGCCAAATATAAGTTCTCACAATTTGTTTATAAAGTAAACTTAGTTGAAAGTATGTAAAATTAGAAGAAAATTTTTGTGCTCAATGCTTTGTTTAATGAACGTAAACTGGTGTTGAACAAATGTAAATTATTTATATTACACCTTTTGTTAAACTCTAGCGTTACTAGCGTGTCAATAGGCTCGTACTGTGTGTAATTGATCTGTGTCAGGGGATGAAATAAAAGTAAGTTATTTCTTAGATACGTTAGTGTGAATGCTTTCACAAAGAGTTCACACTTAAATTCTTGACAATCTATTACGCTAAAGGTAATCTTTAATAACATAAGTATTTATGGTGGTTAAAGACTAGCGGTAAAATATGAAGTTTCCTACAAAGTATAAGTTAGATGGAAGGTTTATAATAACCCTCAGTACTTACGGCAGCATAGAAACTGGAAAATTTTTATTTAAATTTTTGAATTGCGACTCAAAATGCTGTACGGATGGTATCCACAGAGCAAAGCTTAACCTATTTCGAGACTGATTTTATAAGTTGCATTCACAAGAACATGTATAGTAAATCAAGCTTCTTAGTTGTCCACCAAAGCAGAATTTCGTGCCGGTCGATATTTCACAGACTAGTGCACTACCAAAGGGTGAAATGTCAATGAAAGCATAAAAACCAGGAATATTTAAAGTTACTTTTTTTTTGAAAAGGCTTTTTTGTCTGTGCAAGATCATTCACTTTTTGGTCATATAAATCAGAATGTAGTCAAGAGTAAGCCCATATCCCTACTATCAAATATATAAATATGACCTTTTCCCTCATTAAATTCATATCATATATTCATACATATTATTTAACAAATTTGAATGATGTATTTCTAATCTTCTTATTTTATTATGTGATTCTTAGTCTTTAGATTTGTTAGACAAAATTAAAACTTTTAGCATGTCCAATTCTGTGATTTATCGCAATATCAGATGGTTTCGGCGGACGTAACGAGAAACAGATATAAAATTCATAGATATTAGCTTTTTTGTAAGAAATATTAACCTTTATGATATACTGAGAAACAATACATTAACGTCTTCGTGGATAAAACTCAAAGTAACTCAATCTGAAAACAATTTAAAATGACACATACGAAGGACACCAAAACGTAAAAAACATACAACATTAAGTGCGAGGCCGCACGATGCGTTAACTGTGCGGTGCGGTGCCTGAGAGGTGCCGCTGCGTCATCCTACATACAAATCACAATACCATGTCAGACAACGCGTTAGGTCACCCTGCGGCGTCGCACCGCAGCGCGCCGCAGTGCGCCGCAGTGCGCCGGACTTGGGACCTGAGAGACGAAGCGGAGAGGGCTAATGCGCAACGCTGTTCACCGCGGTGCGGTGAGGCGCCGCACCCTTTACCTCGAATTCATTACGATGCGGTTTCCACCGCACCGCACCGCATCGTGTGGCCTCGCTCGAAGTTGCGTACATACAAGATTGTCCCTCGTCTGTGCCAAAATGGTTACAGTTTAGGATATGTCAGAGTAAACTCTGACATATTCTCAGCTAACGCTGGTATTCGACTGAACTTCTTTTTCTGTTAAAAAACCATTTTAGATTCAGTGAGGCTCAATGCAGGTAGCATCTGTAACTTGTCAGAGTTGTTGCTTACTAACCTGAACTTACGATTGCATTAATGTATTCCTAAATTAAAATATAAGTATCCCCAGATGGATGGCAGAGTGTATGCAGTAACAGCGTACGTTCAAATACTGAATATGATGTTCATTAGAATTAATTTTCAATATTTATTAGGTTCCCAAAAACCCCATATTTATTATTATTATTATATTATAATATATTAGGGGTTAAAGTATGAAATTGCCGATTTGTACTGAAAATCTATATTGTTTATTTTTTAAATTTTTAACAAATTTATTTAATCAAAATAGTTGCCATTATTATCTATACATTGCTGCCATCTAATGGGAAGGTCATTAATGCCTTTGCGATAGAATTCCGACGATCTAGACTGCACAAACTGTGTGAAAGCATTTTGTACTGCCTCCTGGGAAGAAAACTTCTTGTCACGTAGATAATTGTCCAAATCACGAAAAAAATGGTAGTCCGTTGGAGCAAGGTCTGGTGAATACGGAGGATGACGAATGGTTTCTAACTGCAGTTCCTGAAGGGTCAAAATGGTTTCTCGTGCTGTGTGAGGTCTCGCGTTGTCGTGGAGCAATAATGGTGAAGATCGATTCATGAGTCGGGGCTGTTTTACTGCTAGTTTTGTCAACATGGTTCGGAGTTCGGCACAATAGACATCTGCCGTTATTGCTTGACCAGATCGGAGAAAACTATAGTGAATAACACCATGCTGAGACCACCAAACAGTTACCATTACCTTTTTATTGGTAAGTTTTGCTTTAGGACACTGTTGTGGCATTTGACCTGGGGTCAGCCATTGCATTTTTCTTTTCCGGTTATCATAAAGAATCCACTTTTCATCACATGTTACAATTCGATCCAATATTCCTTCATTTCTGTACCGGTTCAACAAGGCAACACAAGTTTCAACACGCGTTTCTTTCTGCAGATCAGTCAAATCATGAGGCACCCATTTTTCGTATTTTTTTATTTTATTGATTTGACGCAAGTGAGTCAATATTGTGGGTAAGGTAACGTTAAACCATGCCGCTAATTCCTGGGTACTTTGACTAGGATCGGCTTCCACTATCTCTCTTAATTCATCGTTATTTACCTGTGTGGGCGGTCTTCCTCGTGGCTCGTTCTTTAAGTCGAAATTTCCATCACGAAAGCGTTTAAACCAAAATCGCACGGTGCGTTCATTAGTAGACCCCTCTCCAAACGCAGCATTGATATTGCGGGCTGTTTCTGCCGCGTTAGTTCCGCGTCGGAACTCGTATTCAAAAATAACTCGAATTTTCGCAGTATCCATCTTTCTTGTCTAAATTGAATAACAAAAACAATTGAAAGTCGATATTCAAATGTTTTACATTTTTTAAAAAAAGAACATCATAGAAACCATTTAAAAAAAGTTTCATTCGAAAACCTCAAACCATGAAGATTCTATGTCAATTCAAAGAACCTATTGCAATAAAACGGCAATTTCATACTTTAACCCCTATTATTATAATATACATATTATAATTATAAAATATTTTTTGATAAAATAAAACTACATTACAAACTGTAGTTAGAAATTACCTTTGACTGATATTAGTTTGTAAAGCTCATTGTTCGGTGTTTTCGATAGTTTAGCAAGTGAAGTAATTCATTTAAGTATTTTGTTGAATACAATGTTACAATTTTTACCCACCCACTTTAAGGATACCAATATTTTACTTTATTGGCAACTGATTTTGGAGGAAATTTAAATAAGTACTCAAGAAATATAAAAGAAAATCTTTGAGACTCCATTTTCGTGACATAAAAGTTTGCAGGAAATAGAGTGTGGGTAAAAATTTCTTAAATAAGACAAAAACTGGTAAATAAAATTTGTTCGATTTGCACCTAAAGTCTAATATATTTATTATGTCATTTATTCATGTTGAATATGCAGATATAGTTCTTATGGAAATATATTCTAACATTTGAATGATGCATTTTATATTGTTATGAAGATAAATACATGAAAAAGCAATCATTTATGGCAGTTATATTTTTGGATATGCGAAGAAAATGCAAGAAATTTAGAATGATACATCTTTATACATCCTTCGTATGGGCACTTTATAATTATTACTTGAATGTGCTTCATAAACAGCAAAACCTGCTCTTTCCAGACATATCTATGATTGTGTATTTAGTTTTGATACGTACACGTCCTTATTCCATGTATTAAACAGCTCAAAACTAAATCTTCTATATTACGTCACAGCAGTTTTGAAAGTTCCAGTAATACAGTATTTGTTATTTTCCAGGAACTCGTAAAACTGTTACTCAAAAGAAGTTTGGAGATAAGACGGAAGTAACTTCAGCAACATCAGAGGCCGTAGATATCACAACGAATAAAGCTTTGTATCAATCAACAGAAGATGCGAATATACTAAAATTAAAAAGCGCGGAAGATGTCGAAATTAAAAAGATTGCGCTAGATGTTCCATGGCGAAGAAAAGATACAAAACAAATAACAAAAGAAGAAAAGTTAGAAATAAGGTCTTGGCGAAAACCTCGCCAAGAAATAAAATCAGTGCAAGAAACAACTACGTCAGAAGATTCAAACATTTTGTCTATAGATAAGACAGAAGTAATAGAAAAAGTCAAGGAAGATATAACACCTAAACATTGGAGGAAATCTAAAATAGAGAAAATGGATCATTTGGAGGAAACAACAATTACTGAAGATTCGGCGCTACTTAACAAACAGAGTCAAGAAATATGGAATAAGAAATCTAAAGAAGTTATTGAGGTGAAATCTTGGAGAAAACCACGAAAACAAGACAACCTTAGTAAGAATGAAGTACCTACTAGTGAAGAGTTAACACAACAAGAATATGGAGAGGACCAGCATAACTTGGAAATCAAACAATGGGAAAAGCTTCGTTCACCTGAGCAAAATTTGGTCGAAGCAGATGAAGAGACTATCTTCACACAAACACGGCAAAAAACTAAGACAGAGACTATGATTCCAAAACAAGCACCCAAAGAAAGCATTCCATGGACACAAGAAAGCATTCGATTGAGACCTACTAAAGTAGAAAAAAGTCAAATCATAAAAGAAAAACTTGAAGATGTTTCTTTAAAGCCAGTTCGAAAAGAATCCGTCCAAAACGTTGAGACGTTAATAGTAGAAGAGTCGTTTACTCGAGAAGAAGATACGATTGTGCTCAAGGTATCTGATACAGAAAATCTTAAGTCAGAGCAGGAAGAAGAAAAAACTGGGAATAAAACCCCGTCATGGAGAAGACCGAAAAAGAAAATCCCATTTGAAGAAGAAAAAACGCAAGAAGTTCAGATGCACATTGATAAAAGACGTCCGGAGGATGAAGAAGACGTTATACTTAAGCCAATACCAAAACTGAAGGAGCCAGAAGAGGAGAAACCTCAAGAGGTTCATTTAGTAAAGAAGCAAAAGCCAGTCGAGGCAGAGAAAACAGGAGAAGTCAAATGGCCTACAGGTAAGAGGCGACCAAAAGATGTGGAAACCAAAGAAGAGGTTGTTCTTAAGCCTACACCAAAACAAAATTTGACCGATGATGAAAAACCTAGAGAGGTTCATTTGAAACCAATAAAGAAGCAGAAGTCTGTTGAAGAAGAGAAACCAGAAGAAGTCAAATGGCCCACAGGTAAGAGACGTCTGAAAGAGGAGATGCCTAAAGATAAGGTTGTTGTTGAGATTTTACCAAAATCAAGGGAGCCAGATGAACCAAAACAAGATCAAGTTTCCCTGGAACAAGTACCAACATCTGTAGAAGAAGAAAGAACACAAAAAGTTCAATGGCGAACAGAGAAGAAACGTCTAAAAGAAGTGGAACCCAAGGAAGAGGTCGTACTTAAACCCATACCAAAACAAAAGGAGGCCAAAGGAGAAAAACCTGAAGAGGTTCACTTGAAACCAGTAAAGAAGCAAATGCCAGTGGAGGATGAGATACCAGAAGAAGTCAAATGGCCTACAGGTAAGAGACGTCCGAAAGAAGTGGAACCTAAAGAAGATGTCGTTTTGAAGCCAATACCTAAACAAAAGGAACCAGAAGAAGAGAAACCTGAGGAGGTTCATTTAAAACCAGTAAAGAAGCAAAAGTCTGTTGAAGAAGAGAAACCAAAAGATGTGAAATGGCCTACAGGTAAGAGACATCCGAAAGAAGTGGAATCTAAAGAGGATGTCATTTTGAAACCAATTCCTAAACAAAAGGAACCAGAAGAAGAGAAACCTGAAGAGGTTCATTTAAAACCAGTAAAGAAGCATAAGTCTGTTGAAGAAGAGAAACCAGAAGAAGTCAAATGGCCTACAGGTAAGAGACGTCCGAAAGAAGTGGAACCTAAGGAAGATGTCGTTTTGAAACCAATACCTCAACAAAAGGGACCAGAAGAACAAAAACCTGAAGAGGTTAATACCAAACCAGTCACGAAGCAAAAACCTATAGAGGAAGAAAAACAAGGTGAAATCAAATGGCCCACAGGTAAGAGACGTCCAAAAGAAGTGGAACTTAAAGAAGATGTCGTTTTGAAGCCTATACCTAAACAAAAGGAACCAGAAGAAGAGAAACCTGAAGAGGTTCATTTAAAACCAGTAAAGAAGCAGAAGTCTGTTGAAGAAGAGAAACCAGAAGAAGTCAAATGGCCTACAGGTAAGAGACGTCCGAAAGAAGTGGAACCTAAAGAAGATGTCGTTTTGAAGCCAATACCAAAACAAAAGGAACCAGAAGAAGAGAAACCTCAAGAGGTTCATTTAAAACCAGTAAAGAAGCAAAAGTCTGTTGAAGAAGAGAAACCAGAAGAAGTCAAATGGCCTACAGGTAAGAGACGTCCGAAAGTAGTGGAACCTAAGGAGGATGTCATTTTGAAACCAATTCCTAAACAAAAGGAACCAGTAGAAGAGAAACCTGAAGAGGTTCATTTAAAACCAGTAAGGAAGCAAAAGTTTGTTGAAGAAGATAAACCAGAATATGTCAAATGGCCTACAGGTAAGAGACGTCCGAAAGAAGTGGAACCTAAAGAAGATGTCGTTTTGAAACCAGTACCTAAACAAAAGGAACCAGTAGAAGAGAAACCTGAAGAGGTTCATTTGAAACCAGTCAAGAAGCAAAAACCTATCGAGGAAGAAAAACAAGAGGAAATCAAATGGCCTACAGGTAAGAGACGTCCGAAAGAAGTGGAACCTAAAGAAGATGTCGTTTTGAAACCAATACCTAAACAAAAGGAACCAGAAGAAGAGAAACCTCAAGAGGTTCATTTAAAACCAGTAAAGAAACAAAAGACTGTTGAAGAAAAGAAACCAGAAGAAGTCAAATGGCCTACAGGTAAGAGACGTCCGAAAGAAGTGGAACCTAAAGAGGATGTCATTTTGAAACCAATTCCTAAACAAAAGGAACCAGAAGAAGAGAAACCTGAAGAGTTTCATTTAAAACCAGTAAAGAAGCAAAAGTCTGTTGAAGAAGAGAAACCAGAAGAAGTCAAATGGCCTACAGGTAAGAGACGTCCGAAAGAAGTGGAACCTAAAGAAGATGTCGTTTTGAAACCAATTCCTAAACAAAAGGAACCAGAAGAAGAGAAACCTGAAGAGGTTCATTTAAAACCAGTGAAGAAGCAAAAGTCTGTTGAAGAAGAGAAACCAGAAGAAGTCAAATGGCCTACAGGTAAGAGACGTCCGAAAGAAGTGGAACCTAAAGAGGATGTCATTTTGAAACCCATTCCTAAACAAAAGGAACCAGAAGAAGAGAAACCTGAAGAGGTTCATTTAAAACCAGTAAAGAAGCAAAAGTCTGTTGAAGAAGATAAACCAGAAGATGTCAAATGGCCTACAGGTAAGAGACGTCCGAAAGTAGTGGAACCTAAAGAAGATATCGTTTTGAAGCCAATACCTAAACAAAAGGAATCAGAAGAAGAGAAACCTGAAGTGGTTCACTTAAAACCAGTAAAGAAGCAAATGCCAGTGGAGGATGAGATACCAGAAGAAGTCAAATGGCCTACAGGTAAGAGACGTCCGAAAGAAGTGGAACCTAAAGAGGATGTCATTTTGAAACCAATTCCTGAACAAAAGGCACCAGAAGAAGAGAAACCTGAAGAGGTTCATTTAAAACCAGTAAAGAAGCAAAAGTCTGTTGAAGAAGAGAAACCAGAAGAAATCAAATGGCCTACAGGTAAAAGACGTCCGAAAGAAGTGGAACCTAAAGAAGATGTCGTTTTGAAACCAATACCTAAACAAAAGGAACCAGAAGAAGAGAAACCTCAAGAGGTTCATTTGAAACCAGTAAAGAAGCAAAATTCTGTTGAAGAAGAGAAACCAGAAGAAGTCAAATGGCCTACAGGTAAGAGACGTCCGAAAGAAGTGGAACCTAAAGAGGATGTCATTTTGAAACCAATTCCTAAACAAAAGGAACCAGAAGAAGAGAAACCTGAAGAGGTTGATTTAAAACCAGTAAAGAAGCAAAAGTCTGTTGAAGAAGAGAAACCAGAAGAAGTCAAATGGCCTACAGGTAAGAGACGTCCGAAAGAAGTGGAACCTAAAGAAGATGTCGTTTTGAAGCCAATACCTAAACAAAAGGAACCAGAAGAAAAGAAACCTGAAGAGGTTAATTTAAAACCAGTAAATAAGCAAAAGTCTGTTGAAGAAGAGAAACCAGAAGAAGTCAAATGGCCTACAGGTAAGAGACGTCCGAAAGAAGTGGAACCTAAAGAGGATGTCATTTTGAAACCAATTCCTAAACAAAAGGAACCAGAAGAAGAGAAGCCTAAAGAAGTTCATTCAAAACCAGTAAAAAAGCAAAAGTCTATTGAGGAAGAGAAACCAGAAGAAGTCAAATGGCCTACAGGTAAGAGACGTCCGAAAGAAGTGGAACCTAAAGAAGATGTCGTTTTGAAACCAGTACCTAAACAAAAGGAACCAGTAGAAGAGAAACCTGAAGAGGTTCATTTGAAACCAGTCAAGAAGCAAAAACCTATCGAGGAAGAAAAACAAGAGGAAATCAAATGGCCTACAGGCAAAAGCGGTCCGAAAGAGGAGAAACCTAAGGAAGAGGTCAACCTCAAACCCATACCGAAACATAAGGTGCTAGACGAAGAAAAGATTAAGGAGGATACCGAAATCATGAATGTGGAAAAAGATGTTAAAGATGAATCTAAATCATCCTTGAACGTGTATGATAAGGTCACCAAAATTATAAAACAAAAGAAGGAGGTAAAGAAGAAAGGAGAAAAGAAAAGTAAGTGATTTTTATTCGACTAGAACCAAATTCTATTAATTCTTTATTACGGTTAATAAAGAACTTAAGTCAAAATTGTTTTAATAGAACAGATGCATGGCTAAAATAAGACACATTTTATTAACAAAATTATAGATTAACCAGGTATTTTTCGTATTTTTCATGAGAAGAACTCAGTGTTTTACTGCCAATATTGAGTTTATACACGTCCGCGCACATTTACATTAACCAAGTTGTTTACGGGTTTTGCGCATAATTTATATTTAATCCTGACGTTTCGACTTAGTCATCCTGTAATCACGGTTCCTGTGAAGGAGTCGAAACGTCAGGATGAATTATAAATTATGCGCAAAAAACCATAAACAAGTTGTTTAATTTATCTTATGTCTGCATAATTAAAAAGCATTACTCACAGATAATAAGAACTGTTGACTTCTGACTACATTCTATCCTTTTTCCAAACTAGCGTTTACATTTATATTAACTGAAGTATAAAAAATATTGTTTTCTTTTTCTATTTCTTTAGCTAATATCCATAAATAAATTATCAGTAAAGCTATGACAATCTTTACATCATCATGAGGGCCGAATACGTTATTTAGTCGACTAATTCTTGGCAATTTGAACAAGAAATTCTTTTAGGTTTTACATTAATACATATGTTCCAGAAGTTGGACCAATAATAATATGCCCTATAACGGCACAGAACGTGAAAGAAAATGACAAGTTTGAACTCACCGTTGTCTTCGATGCTGACGATAGTAGTAAATTAACATGGTACCGTAACAACCAAGTTTTGGAACCCAATGATGATCATATAATTTGCACAAAATCAGATAAGTCCATCATTACAGTACTAAACACTGACAAAAAAAAGACAGGAAAATATGAAGTTGTTATTGAATCGAATAATATAATAAGTAAATCGGCATGTTCCATAAAATTACTCAATCCGGCCAATGAGAACACACATATTATAGCGCCTAAATTTAAGAGGTCTCTTCAACCAAGGAAAATTTATTTAGGTGACATTGTCCTTCTAGAAATAGAAGTAGAGTCTAATCCCTGTGCATCTTTCGTATGGTTTTTAAATACCAAAGAAATATCGTCTCTTGTCAAAGAAAACAAATTAAACAATATTTACATCTCCAATAGAAATAATGTATCTTGCTTATGTATTGAGAACATAACACAAAATTTGGTGGGGACTATAACATGTAGAGCAGAGAATTTTGCAGGGTCAGTATCATGTTCAGCTTCTCTTATTGTTACTGATGAGGTACAACACAATTCATTAGGTCAACCACCCCAATTTGTCACTCATGTGACATCAACTACAGTTATGGATGGTGAACCAATAATACTTTCTTGTCAAGTTATTGGAAAACCTTGGCCCATAATTGAATGGTACCGGAATGAACGAAATATTCCAAAAGCGAGAGACGTAACATTTGCACGCCAAGAATCAGGCTTATGCGAATTATACATTAAGGAAGCATTCCCAGAAATGACAGGAAAATACAGATGTATGGCGACAAACTTATTGGGCTCGGACTACAGCGAGTGTATAGTGAACGTGGAAGGTAGCAGAATAGTTATGATTTTAATCAACGTGTCATGATTGCATGATTTGCATGTGATTGAGGATAAATTTCAGAAAAATACCTGCACCTACATTTACAGTTCACTTAACATTAACACACTTGCCATGCATCTGTAGAAACATATTTAAGTTACATAAAAAGAGCAGTTGTAATATTAAACTATATTTCTTAGCCGCTTTCCTATAATAATAGAGTAGTAATACAACTTTGAAATCCACTTACAGAGCGAAAGACTGAAGGATTGATTCCCCTATTTCCTCATAATATCTCAAGTAGAGATTGCGCAGATACATTTTTTATGCTTAAATTTTTATTTCGCAATGTTGTTTGCAACCATTTAAAATTTACATCTAGGAAATATAGAAAAGAAAGCGATCGGAATATAGAAAACTGTTTTTTCATTGCTTTTTCACAAGAAGTTGCATTGATTGCACAGATTTAATACAAAATCATGTAGCATAGTTTTTATTTGAACAATAAATAGAAAAGTTCACACCTAAAGTAGCAACTACGCTTATCAAATATAAAGCTTTTGTTTTCGTTACTAAATGATTTATGGTGCGATGATTAAAAAGTCTTTTTCATAAGTTGATTCATATTACGTATTGAATAATTTTATATAATTATTTAAGATAGATCTTGCATTTGATATTGTACATTCCGTTGCATACTATGATAAAAATAGTTTCCTTTGTGTTTATTTCATGAGTCCATCCAGTATTTTAAGTTATTTTATCATTTTCAGCCTATGAATATGTACCCAGTGCATCTGAAGAGGACATATTAAGCGATGAGGTAAGAATTATATCACAGACTAGACCTGAGGCCCTACCATCACCTCTTATTCCGATACAAGTCCCACTGTTGAAGAGAGATGCCAATATAGACCACTTATAGCGGTGTTTCCCTGTGACAATCGAACTTGTATCGCACCAAGAGATCATGGTCTGATCAGTGGCGTAGCGTAGTGGGGGCAGCAGGGGCGGCCCGCCCCGTCAGCACTTTTTAGGGGGCGGCAAAATTTAACAATAAATAATAAAAATATTTCAACCATTTCATATTTTATCGCAACTACGGCCCTATTGAAAAGAGCACGAAATTTTTCATTACTTATTCTGTGACGAATACAGGGAATCCCTTTTATTCTGACTTCGTCTATTCTGACTTGCGGGGATTCCCCGTAGTTTATTTTGTGCTTGAATTGTTTATGACTAATGATCAGCGAGAATGTCTTTGACAATTCAATGAAAGTTTTATTGATGGATACTCAGATGTGCAATTCACATTGCCTCATATCGAAATTTATATTACGCTTTAAAACTGTGACTTTTGAGAAAATAAAGGTAATTTTTTTATTTAAAATCTAAACTGTATAATGCAAAATAATGAATACTCTTGCCGAAAAGTTATCTAGAATTAATGTACCTATGTAATGTATAGTATACATTAAATTGAAATACCTAAATAAGAGGGCGGCAAAATTGTCCTTCGCCCCGGGCGGCCGACACCCACGCTACGCCACTGGGTCTGATGTTATAATTAATAATCGGCAAGAGATTTTAAATTAAAAATTAATACAAATAAAACGTTGCAGAAAACAAGTGATATTGAAGAATTTGCGCCGCGTATAGTGAAGGCGCTGCCAACCGTGGTATCCTCCAACGAGGGAGAATTGACTCGGTAAGGATTGTATTAAGTAAATAATGTAATCCCATCAAAAACAATACTTCTCAAAAAAGCAAGTCTCGCAACTCAGTTGTTCTACGGTAAAAAGTTGTGAGATCCATGTAATACCAAGTCGGTTATTAATTTATTCAGTCCCTACTTAAGCGAATTTCTGTCTTAATACGTCCAGTCCCTAAGACCACGATCGTGGTCCATAACAATTGAAAATCAATTTTGTCTGGAATCTCCGTACTCGAAGCATTAAGTTGTTACGTAATAATTAACAGCATCTTATAGTGACGCATATCAATATTAAAAATCTTTATTGTTTAATATAAATATATTGACTCGGCCATCGCACTAAATAATTTAATTTACACGTGTTTTCATGCGAAGTTTTAATGTTTTAATAAAAACAATTAGTGACGTCAACAAATTGTTTTTAGATTCCTTGCACCTGGGGGTATCCGAAAATAACCGATATATGTTCTGCGATTTTTCTTAGTTTTCGAGCTAGCGAGGTTTCAAAAATTCATATCTTTTTTCGTAGTAGGTATTTTGCAGTCTTTTTTTGTGACATAATTGTCTTAAATGTTGTTTTAATAAAAAAAATAACTCAGCTTCCTGAAATTACTTACAAGTTACTCAGAAAAGGCTTGAAAGTTGGAACTTTGGTTTTCAGTAGGATTTACACAAACATTCAAATTTAATTTTAAAATACCAAAAGGAGTTTCCATAGCTTCTGGCTAAGTTTAAAAACTCCACAAGCTTCTAAACTACCAAAAATCATAAAAAAAAAATAGTTTTTAATCAGCCATTTCTTGTTGTAATTAGCCTTCAAAGGCGGATAGGCTAAAAATCATTGAAACACGATTTAAAAATTATTTTATCTACTTGTTATCGTTGTTTTGGTAAATTAAACTTAAAATGTAATTTCAAATTAAATTAAATTGAAATTCCTATTAAATAACTTTAGCATGTGTAATTTTATAATAATTACGGTTTCACTACTAAGATTTAAAATGCGAGCAAAAATCAAAATGGCAACTTGCGAAATTACATGTTTTTTGATAACAAATAAAATTTACTGAAAAATGACTATTTATTACATTAAAATTTCGAAACTTCTTCCTCCAACCTGAAAAGACAATTGATTATTCTTGCTTTATTTTTCTTTCCGCTTCTTTCTTGTACGCTGTTGCTTTCCGTCGCGTACACTAGCTCTTTGTAAAATCCCCAAATAAAAAATCGATGGGGTTGAAGTCTGGTGAATGCGCAGGCCATTCGATCGGCCCTACACGCCCGATCCATCTTTCGGGATATGTGGTGTTCAAATGCTCTCTTACTCGTGCAGCATAGTAATAGGGCGCGCCATCTTCTTGGAAAATCATCCTTTGTCGGGTCTGAAGATTGACATCTTATAAAAATCCAATGAGATTATTTTGTAAAAAAATTAAGTAACTGTTTCCATCTAACCTGGCCGGCAATTCAATGGAGCCAATTAATTCTCCATTTAGAACTCCAGACCAAAGGTTGACACTAAAGCGTGTTTGAGAATTTGACGCCCTTGCCAAATGTGGATTTTCTATGACCCAGCTATGGTAATTATGCATATTGAATACTCCAGTGCTTTCAAATTAGGACCCGTTTCACAAAGATCACATTCTAAATCATAGTGATGAAACCGAAATTATTGTAACATTACACATGCTAAAGTTATTTTACAGTTTTTAATTAACTTTATTTTAAAATTACATTTTTAAGTTTAATTTACCATAACAATGATAAAAAGTAAATAAAATAATTTTTAATGCTTTAATCGTGTTTCAATGATTTATAGCCTATCCGCCTTCGAAGGCTAATTACAACAGAAATAGGCTAATTTAGTACTATTTTTTTATGATTTTTGGTAGTTTAGAAGCATACGGAGTTTTTAAACTTAGCCAGAAGCTATGAAAACTCCTTTTTGTATTTTAAAATTAAAGTTGAATGTTTGAGTAAATCCTACTGAAAACTAAAGTTCCTACTTTCAAGCCTTTTTAAGTAATTTCAGGAAGCTGAGTTCTTTTTTTTATTAAAACAACATTCAAGACAATTATGTCACAAAAAGACTACAAAATACCTACTACGAAAAAAGATATGAATTTTTAAAACCTCGCTGGCAGGAATTATTAAAAATACACAAAAAAAAATTATAACTCGAAAAAAATACATAAAACAAAAAATACACAAAAAATATATCACGGAAAATACATAGGGTATTTGGATACTCCCAGGTGCAATGAATCTAAAAAAAAATTGTTGACGTCACTAATTGGACCAGGCTAGACCTCTATACATAGAACAACATATTATTTTTTGAGACGAAAATAAAAAATCGTGTATTGTAGGGTTAACAATATGGCGGACGCTAGGGTATGCAAAACGGTAATTGGTAATCGGTTTTTTACCAGTAATCGGTCCAATTTAAACAATCGATAATTACCGTAAATAGTCGTTATTCGATTACATAGATGAAAAATAGAAAAAAACTCCACAACAAACGAAAGAAAGTGAGCACAGCTCTCACTTCTTAAAAATGTATATTCATTATTAAATATAAATATCAATTGTATTAATAAATCATAAATATGGATTCATAAATAAATAAAAAATATACATTAAACAATAAGTAATTAATGACGATAAATATTTAACTACGATACATAATAAACAGCAAAACACATAAACATACAATTTATAAGCATGCATTGTCGATATCGATATTGATAACTAATTTTAAGACTTAACTGTTCTGATTGTTTGTAATTTTATGGAGTTAAATTAATCAAATAAATTTCAAAGGAAGGTCAGGTTAAGTTTACAGTGGTTTGATTCGATGGGCTGTTGTTTTAGTTTAACATATAATTATTGTAATTGTAAGGAAGGGTTGCATTATTTAATACAATAATTTGTCACAACCACACTAAAATATATATTTTAAAAGGTATAATAGGTGCATTCCAAAGTTTTATGAAAGTGATTTCTTAGTTTAGACTTCAATAATGTCAACGAAATCCGCAGGTAGTTGATAAATCTTCCATGGCACAAGGTACGCAGTACTTCCTCCGCTATACAAATATTCGCTCTCTTCGTAAGTAGTTTCTTACGTGCTATCCGACGAGTGTAAGTCTAATATGTTAAAAATTGTTCTAAGTTTCAAATTGTACCAAATTCTAAAATTATACCAACAAAATACTTACTCAATTTTAGAGCCCAAATCATACCAATTTAGTACCGAATATACTTTACAAAACTGCTTATGATTATGACAAATTTTATTATTATTTTAAATGAAATACCGGTAATTATCGGTTTAAAAAAACCGGTAATTTTTTTCCTATGTCAACTTCTTTTCCTATGAGAACCTAGGATTTATAAAATTTGTGAAAATTATATAACTATTGCTTTAACTCTCACTAGAATAATTTTACTTAAGGTTACATAGTTAGCCAGCCTTACCCGAGACTATATATTTTAAAATATTTGAGATTTATGTGATATTTTTAGCAGTAAAGCCAACAAATGATATTTTATCTGCAATAACATGACAAGAAGCTGAGTATTACTTCCCGAGAGCTAGTTCCGCAACACGGACGAATTCGTTGTCCAAATCGTATTATTATCAGTTATCATCACTCATAGGTTTAATTATCACGTATTTATCTTTACCATACATCCATGATTAATATTTTATCGAATTTTTAATGTACATAACCTCGATTCATAATCTCGCGTCTTCGATTCATAATTGATTTAATTGAAGTAATCATTGAATTGAGAGAAAGACTTTTACGGTCAAACACTATGCGAACACAGATTAGACAATTTTTTTCCTTGGATTAATAATGTCACTTTTCGTCTTAAGTTTTTCAAATAAATTTTAAATATGTTAAACAAACTAAGATCTTTAAAAGAAACTAGTGAGATACATGTTGAAACCTTCGTATTACTTATGAATGTGTTTTTATATCCATTTAGTGGCCGAAAGTGTCAGTATCTTAAATGAAACTGGTTTGTTTACATTTTTATTAAATTGGATTGAGACAGGGTATAGTTAATACGTAAACCTTCTTGACTATGTCTTTAATCTTCGAACAAGTTCAAGCAATAAGTCGCAAAGTTTTTGGTTACTAGATTAATTACTAGAAAACAAACATAAATCAATATATTAAATATTATTATTAGCGTACCTAAAAACACAGTTTACAGAAACTTTAATTTCGGGCATGTTATTATTACTAATGTGAATATTAATTATTTGTGTAAATAAGATAAAGGTTAATATTTTGAAAGTTTTTTTATGTTTAAAATATTAGCCAAATTTACAACTACTGAAATATATAAATTAATGAACAGTTGGAGTGTACCGTTATGTAATCTATTATATTAATTGTATGGTATTTAAGCCAAAGTAGCCCTATAAAGTACTTCTTTTTTTAAATGATTATGAAAGCTGGGAGTCTAGAGAAGTCTTTACACATACTTAGAAACCATGAATTCGCCTGTTTAGATTTTTAATTTAAAGATGAATTTTTTAGTAATTATTCACTAACATTCAAATTTTGACTTGTCGCGTTCTGCCCCCTCACCCACTTTTTTTTATTTCGGAGGGAAACAAAAAAACGCCAACTAATAAGAAACTAATAAGAAACTGATAAGAATCTAATAAGAAACTAATAAGAAACTAATAATTTTATTCAGTGCCGTGGGTAGGCCTTAAGAAATTGGCGAGTGGCTGGATTCCCGCAGTTAGCTGGTACCTTCCTTAACTCCCGTAGTGTTGCTGGAGATGATCGGTTGCAAAAAAAGTCGGGTCTCTCGTCAGCACCGACGTTAGTTCTCGGGGGGTACGCGTCTTGAGGCGACCTCGGACCCCAGTTTGGGGTTTATCGCAGTCACTAACACTTTAGTTAAGATAAATATATGTTGATTGTGTATTGGACGTTAATACACAACAAATTCCAAAATACTTATTTTAATTAAAATTTATAAAACAATTTTGAAACAACCAGTAACAAGGCAGAGTAGTCTTAGTGCGGCTGCGCGCATCGGAGTGCTGGCAAAATGAGAAAGGAATGACCGGCCGGCGGCGTTGATGCGAACGGTTCCCGCAGAGAACAATAGATGTAAAAAAAAAACGAACGATAAGACGGCGCACGGACAAACGCTAATGCGTGTTGATTTTGGTTGTATTATATCAACATTATAGTTTTTATAGTATGTACGTTTACAACGTTACAACTACTGTTTTCTAAATTTCCACTAAAGTTACGAAGCTGATTATTTTAGACATAAAAGAAGCACTAAAGATGATTCAGTGGAAAAAAGAAAAACATTAAAATATGTTCTACTTTTTTTTATTTAAAATTTTTTAAGTTCTTTGGATCAAAATTTTCAAAAAGTCAAAAAAAAATATTACTCGAAAACTACGAATAATCGCGGAACATACATGGGGGTGATTCGGATAGCCCAAGAGGTGCTCTATCTGTGTACTTCCGCTTGACACTATTTTTTGGGACACCTTG
The DNA here is from genome assembly GCA_927399485.1 of Calamotropha paludella. Lineage (NCBI taxonomy): Eukaryota > Metazoa > Arthropoda > Insecta > Lepidoptera > Crambidae > Calamotropha > Calamotropha paludella. The sequence goes on along the minus strand of OV656803.1, from coordinate 20,098,449 downwards.
TATATACGTATATGTATTTATGTATACCCTATATATATATATATATATATATATATATATATATATATATATATATATATATGTATACCCTGCCTCAATGCAGTTTAATAAAAATGTAAACAAACCAGTTTCATTTAAGATACTCACACTTTCGGCCACTAAATGGATATAAAAACACATTCATAAGTAATAAGAAGGTTTCAACATGTATCTCACTAGATTCTTTCAAAGATCATAGTTTGTTTAACATATTTAAAATTTATTTGAAAAACTTAAGACGAAAAGTGACATTATTAATCCAAGGAAAAAAAATTTCTAATCTGTGTTCGCATAGTGTTTGACCGTAAAAGTCTCTCTCTCAATTCAATGATTACTTCAATTAAATCGATTATGAATCGAAGACGCATAGGTAATGTAATAAATATGTAATTAGTCATGGATGTATGGTAAAGATAAATACGTGATAATTAAACCTATGAGTGATGATAACTGATAATAATACGAACCGAACAACGAATTCGTCAGTGTTGCCAAACTAGCTGTCGGGACGTAATACTCAGCTTCTTGTCATGTTATTGGAGATAAAATACCATTTGTTGGCTTTACTGCTAAAAATATCACAAAAATCTCAAATATTTCAAAATATATAGTCTCGGGTAAGTTCGGGCTGGCTAACTATGTAACTATAAGTAAAATTATTCAAGTGGGAGTTAAAGCAATAGTTATATAGTTTTCACAATTTTTATAAATCCTAGGTAGGCCTAAAAATTTAGCGGTTTTTTTAAATTGATAATTACTGGTATTTCGTTTAAAATAATAATAACGTTTGTCATAATCGTAAGAAGTGAGACCGTTTTTTGTATATTCGGTACGGATGATTAATCAAGTACCTGCGGATTTCATTGACATCATTGAAGTCTAAACTAAAGAATCACTTTCATAAAACATTGGAATGCACCTAATACTTTTGTAAATTTATATTTTAGTGTGACTGTGACAAATTATTGTAAGTAATGCAATCCTTCCTCACAATTGCATAATTATATGTTAAACTGAAACAACAGCCCATCGAATCAAACCACTCTAAATTTAACCTGCCCGCCTAGCATGCGCTACTCGAGCTATCTCGCGCATGATTGAAGAGAAGTTTGCCGACATCGACATAATATCTCGTTGTCCTTAACATCTAGACAATCGGATGTTGCCTCTTGATATATGATCATTAACTACTTTATTATCTAACATAGCAACACCGATATCGTTCATTTAATTTGTGTTGTGTGTTTTACCCGTTTATTTACTTTTTGGAAATGTGGATTACATCAATTTTGACGTTGTCTGACGACTTACATGATCTGTGGTTGATCGTTTCTCGCTAAGTCAACGGTGTTTGTTTGTTTTTGAAATCGCAATAAGTTTTTACTGTTTATTCTTTTGATATAAGTTTATTCTTTTTGAAATCTATAATTTTAAAAAGAATGAACGAGTACATTTAGTCGTTAGATTGATAAATGTCACTACACAAACAAAAATATATTATTTATACTATTACTAATCCGATTGTTATATAAAATATTGTTACAGTTTTGATATTATTAGGTTGAAATTGATTTTGTTAGGTAGATCGTCAATAAGTCGAGAAACTTATTAACGAAACTGGGTAGCCACTGGTACCTACGCTTGCCGTAGATGCGCAATTGCGATTGAGCTGGCCCGACTTTCCTATATCTATATTTATATTTTATTAAAATTGTGTACTCAAAGTGTATTAAGAGCGATCGAAACGTAAACATATGTATTATACTCATATATTTTATTTATGCATATATAAGTATATATATGTGTGTGTGTATACAATATGTTAAGAAAACCCTGTCCGACCCGAAAGGGGCACATAGGCACTTTAACAACATAACCAAAAAAAAATTATATTATTAATAAGTATAAATTATCATTTTTTAAATGCGTGTTTTTAGTATCATCATATCTTAAATTATAGCAAATTTTCAAAAACTGACAACACCTTTGTGGACAATCAGAACAGTTTAGTCTTAAAATAAGTTATCAATATCGATATCGACAAGCTGCCATTCGATATCAATGCATGCAAATAAATAGTATGGTTTATGTATTTTACTGTTTTTATGTATTGTAGTTAAATATTTATCGTAATAAAATACTTATTGTTATAATGTATATTTTTCATTTATGTATCAATCCATATTTATGCTCACTTCCTTTCGTTTGTTGTGGAGTTTATTTCTATTTTTCATCTATGCAATCGAGTAAAGATTTTTTACGGCAATTATCGATTGTTTAAATTGGACCGATTATTGCATTTCATTTCTCTATTAACACGATGAACAGCACCATTTCTCGGGGCTTAGGAACAAATGCACATTATCCGACACTCGGAATAAAATAAAACTACGCTAACGCGAAGCTCCAACATAATATAATCTAATCGAAGCAATCAATAAATTGATCGAATCATAAATGGTTTTACTTTTACCACATCACTCAGTAGTCTATGGTCGCAATAATGGCGTCTTTATTTACATTTTCATTAAATTGGATTGAGACAGGGTAAAGCAAACTTTTTACTTTTGACATGTTAATGTCCAAATATGTCAGGTTTCCAAAAACATTTATAATAGAACACGATATTGTATTATTTAGTTTTGCGAATAAATAAAGTTAAATTTTTGAAAAATAGTTTTGGTCATTTATATTTTTATACTTTTCACGGGATCTTTCAATTATTGTTAACAGATTGGAAGCCAAAGCCATTGGTTATCCAAAACCTAAAACAAGATGGATGAAGCAAGGAGTGGAAATAAAGCAATCACAAGAATATCAGATAGAAGAAATGGAAGACGGCACATCCATTCTAATCATGCCAGAGGTCTATCAGGATGACACGGGTGAAATCAAATTTGAAGCATACAACGCCCTGGGCGTCACATCTACTATTGCTGCGTTATCTGTCCAGAGTAAGTTTTTTGTAGGGTTACTTAGAAAAGAAGAAATATTCTGTGTATTTAACCTCCGGTTCGGAGATACTGTTACAGTCTACGTTAGTCATTTTATTCTAGTAGTTCTAAAATTTTGTTGATGTTTTGACAGGTATTGGCGGGAAACATCACAACTTTGGGATATTATTTCATTTTTGTTTACCTTTGTCCTATCCTTTCCTAAACTTAAAAAGCAATCATACACAATGAACATAATCATACTTGTACTCTTATTTTATACTTTACTTGTATTGACTCATTTGTAAATGTCCATGATATATTTATTTTGTTAAGTCCAACGACCACCAAAATAACATCCAACAGTACTCTCTTTACCTGGATATTTTTTAGAACCTGAAAAGATTTAAAAACATTAGCAAAATCCAAATTATTTTCATTTCACTTTTATTGGATCTACTATTAGTTTGTTTTGACGATAATATAAACTATTTACAAGATTTTCTGCTATAAGGAGCTCTTTTTGGAAATAATATAATAAATATGATAGAGGTCGGTCCCCCTGTCCGAGTTTCTTTCGGAAGGACCTCCAACTTCCGAATTGGTAGTAGACTCAGAAGTTTACAGTAACGTGGAAATACGTACCCACTCTCTAATTGAAGAATTAGAGAGTGAGTACGTTCCTAACTATTAAATAAAATATTGAAAGGTAAAGCACATGTATGAAGACCATCACGTTAGTCATCCTGTGATCTCAGCTTCCCTGTAAAGAAGGCGAAACATCAGGATTAAATAAAAAAAAAGAATAAACGTGCCATGGATTCGTTAAAAGTGTTTATATTTACATGTGCGGTATGCGAAGAATTGTCAGAACTAAATATTTACTACATTATTTTACCAGAAATCAAAAAGTTATAAATAAAATAAACATTTTTTAAAGTAAATTAAATATGCCGACTATTTTTTTAAGGTCGGTGCCAGATCTGTCTCTATATTTGGAGTTGCGCATATTACTACTACCAAGTATCAAAGGACAGCGATATCATACCGACCTCATAAAAAGGACAATTACAAATACCCGTTTGATTGTTTCTAACCCTCATCGCATAGAAATGGGTGTATAAGTTTGACTGCTATATGTGTTTGTCTGTGTAGCTCTTAAGCAAAGTTACAATGCCACACACATCCAAAGCCATATCCAAATTCTCCAAACAAATTTGGATGTAACAAACTGTGTAGGTACTGTTGTTATGTAGAATAAAATATATTATAAATGACAATATAAATGGGCGCTTTTCCTTTTTTCGTCGGGGGTTTTATAAATGTTTCATTTAATTTTATAGTTATAAATAATGCCCTTTTAGGTATCATCGGAACCAAAGAATACAGAAAACCAGAATGGGTAACACATATGGAGGAACTGCAAGCTGCTCTTAAAGGTTGGATTTATTAATGATTATATTATTATATTCTACTCTGTCGAAAATTAATCCAGAATGTTTTAATTATACTTATTCTTTTCAGCCACCCAATCAGTCCCTACTTTCGTAAAGGACATACTTGGTGAACGCGTACACGAAAATGACTCTGTAACATTTGAAGCTATTTACAGTGGAAATCCCGTTCCAGGTACATACCTTTATTCTCAATGATGATTCTATCAAGCTCAACAGAAGTATTTTCATTCTAATTTGCAGATCATCTTACCTACCAATATTTCTTGGGCTATTAAAATACTTGTAATGTTCATAGAATATTATAATAAAAAAAAATTATCCTCCAACATTTTTTCAGAAATTTTATGGTACAAGGATGATAAGGTTATAAGGACAGATGAACGTTTTGAAATAATTAATGAGAATAACCGTACTATTTGTACGATACTTAAGGCAACAAAAGAACTTGAAGGTACTTACATGTGTAAAGCAGTTAGTGACATAGGCATGGCAATAACTAAAGGCAAACTGCAAGTATTTGACAAAGGAGTGAAGATCAAGAAACAAACTGCAAAAGAAGTAAAAGAAAAAGTGAAAAAAGAAAAAGTGGTGAAATGTGAAAAGTCTACTGTTGATAAAGAAACAGCTAAGGAAGTAACAGAGGATTTATTGGAATCCGCCACTGTAACTGACTTACAACCTATAGACGAACCAACGCCCTTACCAAAAAAAAAAGAAAAGAAGGCCAAAGTAATTGTCAGTGAAGCTGAACATATAGAGACAGTAGATGTAGCTTCATATAAGAAGGTTGATGAAAAAATAAAAAGCAAGCCAGAAGTTGAAATCGTCCAGCCTGTTTTATTACCCCATGATTATTTAATATCATCTCAACAGCAAAAAGAAGAAACAGTTCAACCTCTAGATACTGATTCCTTTGAAATACAAAAGGGCATAATGAGGATGGTTGATACTGACTCTCGGATCGTGGCAGAAATTAATGAACTGTTAGAAGTAATAAATGCCAAAGAGTTCGGTCCCGGTGAATCACCTTTACGTGAGCTGGCTAAAATTGGTTACATGTTGAGGCGTGGTGTAACGATTGAAGAAATAGAAGGCTTATATGATTCAGAATACTTTCCAGCTCTTCGTGTGCCACAGTCACAGTCAGCCTTAGTGCAGTTAGTAGAACGCCAAGGACATGGAACCCTCATTACTGAGGTACTTACAGAAGAAACTGCTCAGGACGAGGACATAATCGCTGCAAAGGTGGGCTTCCGAGCATTCTTGAAATTGGTGGAGATGAAACACACTTCAGTAGAAGAGGTTATAGCTCACTTTTATCCAGAAGACTTCAAGCCACGTTCCTGGGAACAACGAGAAGCGCACGAGGTAAAATCTAATTAATTGAGTAAGAGCATGATTTAATTTTTAAAAACAGTCTTTATAGTTAAGAAATCTGTTATTTTATATTTTCAGGTTGTGGTTGAGGTATCCGCGGAATTATTAGCAGAAACGCTTACGCCAACAGTGATAAAAGGTAAAGACGCATTCGTATGACTCTTTTAAAAATATATACCAGCTATAGTATATACCAAATATAGTCTAAGTAGGAATAAAGCCGTAGTTATTATAGATAAAGATTTTTATATATAAATATAGAAAAACCTAAATAACTCAATACTCTTGTATTGTAAACCTCTATATTTTAAACTGCACCAAGCATCTATAGAAACCGGTAGTCATAATACAGAGATTGATCTATTGTATATATAAATCAGGCGTAGAAGATTAATTATAATGAGACAATTATAGGTAAGATAAAACTTAAAGACACGATGGGAAAACAAAGGAGTTAAATATTTCATGAATTTTATTAAAATTTAACAGAACCTTTATGTGATTATAAATCCGCAATCAATATAATTTTATCTACATTTTCAGTGTATGTATAGCAAAACTGAGTGAATGACTTTATTCGTGTAAAAGATATAGATTTAATTTTATACTGAAATCTCTTTTTGGGAAAAGAAAAGTCTTGACCCATAAATGTTGGTAACATTTATAGGATTCCAATAGCTAAATTAAGAGAATTTTTGGATTTCAAGGACCCAAACTAAATTAACATTAAGAAAATACTTAGTTATTGGCTATTTTTTAGCCTAAGGCAATAAAATGGATAGACATACTTCATTCGTAAATATTGGTTCACAACTAGCAATGTCTGAGTGCAACAGTTTCACATATAATTTTGTGAAAGTATATGTGAAGAATATGTTGCACTAAGACATTGCTAGTAGTTGAGACTTTATCTATATGTATAGATAATCTCTTGCTTCGTAGTTTAATTAAAACCCATATTGTTCATCAAATAAAATGTACAGAGTAGTATAAACTACTACCGAACATAAGTTCGGAATTAGTTACATGTTTTAAAAATCTCTAATCCTGTTCCTCTACAGATGACTACAAAATAACAAAGGAAACGAGAGGTAAGTTCTCTTTTATTTAAGTAAATCAATTGACTTGATAGTAATTGTACGACCTAGCTGGCTCGCTCATGCTTTGAACTAACTAAATGTTAGGTACCTCAGCTTAAACGAATAATCGCTTAAAGCGGCACCAAGTAAAATCTACATGATTTATTTTTATTTTTACATTTAATTCGTTCAGTGATCTGTTGGTAATAATCTTTTCACACTTGTATGGTTCAAAATATATTTAATATAAAACAACCTACGTGGATTATGATAATCACTTTCACGTCTATTAGAGTAAGTTTATTTCCTTATACTTTATAATCGCGGTATAATTTTATGTGACATCCTTAATGTGGAAAGACATTACAAGATCAATTATTCTAAACTAGTAGTAGATACATCTGCTTTATTAACGCCTTTGCAATTGCACAGTAATAAAACATCTAACTTGTATTTTACGCAGCTTTCTACATTTACATTTGGCTTCAAGAGTATGTACTAAGTGCACAGTTTGTGAACTGAAAAGACTCTTAAACTAGTGTAAGTATTTATTGTTCAATAATTAAAATTAAAACACCAGTAACTTTTCAACACTTTAACAGTAGGCAATAGAAACTTTTTTGAACACTTACCTAAATTCAAATTGACGCATGTTCATATTAAATTCACAGCACATATTGATGGCATTTCATACACTTTACTGTGATTTCACAGATACAAGAGAAAAAGATAAGAAAATACAAACATTCAAATCAAAGGAAATAATAGAGCATTATGGCGAGGATAAAACTGGAACAATTGAAGTAGAACAATTACCGTGTACGAAATCGGTCGCCACTGATGTTGCGGAAAATAGAATCGAAGTAGTACCAGCAAGCGAAGTGTCTCATATATTGTCAACTAAAGCAGACAATATTACTGCTAGTCTAAAAATAGATTCCAGTTACCCAGTTATCAGTGAAAAGAGGGAATTACAAGAAAAAGAAATACCTTTGCGGGTTAGAGAAAATACGATAATTAATATAAGGCCGTCTATATCGGAAGTATTGCCAGTAGAAGTAACGGAAGTGGAAATAAAAAGTTCCTTGGATGAATATATTTCAAAGCCATTAGACGAAAATAAAGCAGTTAAGTCAATATCCCCTGTAGAAGGAATTGTTACTTCTGAAGTTCTCAGTAATGTAACTGTTTTAGAATTGGCAAAGGAAGAAAAACATTTAGAAAAAGCCAAGCAGGATTTAATGCTAAAAGATGCTCTAAGTGTATCAGAAAACATTACTTCCGAAAAAGAAGCTTGTTTTACAGATGTCGGAGTCAAAAAATCTAATGCCGCAGTATCATTTTCTCCTTTAATAGGTATAAATGTAATGGAAGTCAACGACGATTTTAAAGAACGTGAAATAGAAGATTTTGCCAAAGGAAAGGCTGCAGTTTCGAAACTTAATTTTAATTTATTAGAAGGAATTGAAGTTGGTGAAGTTTATGTGGAAAATAAATCAGGAAAATATTACCCAGAGCTGATAGTTCCAACCGAAACAGCCAGAAAGGAAATGATTCTATCAAACCAAATAGTTACAGAAATACCAGAGATTCAGGAAAAGGAAGGTTCAATATCAGCAACTAAATTTCCTCCTAAGCAAGAAGCTAATATCGATATCACATCTAAGGATAGTTTGATAATAAGTATTAAACAATTCCATGAAAAGGAAGATGATCTTCCTATTGACGATGGTCCTGCAAAACTCTCTTTAAATGAGGAAATAATTTTGCATACAAGTTTGGATACAACTTGTATAACGTCTCATATGAAAGAAAAGGAATTAAGTATTCAACCAACATCAACTAAAAATGCTACCGTAGGGGTAAATGAACTTCAACATAAATTCAACATTGAAACTAATGCCCACGATTCCGAAAAGATACTTGAAAATGGTAAGCCTTCACACAGCTTCACAGCTGATGTTTCCATATCGGTCTTCGATAAACACATGGTTGAAGAAATACATGTTAACGAAAGTGAACATGATTTAATTATAAACAAAGACACACAGATTGCTATTGCTGATTTAGATATAAAAACTGTGCAGCCAATTATTACTTCCGAAGTCATGCAAATGACATCAATAAGTGACATAGGTAGATTAGATCAGGTAGGGGAGGAATCTGCTACAGAAACCTTAGTAACTGCAAATGCTAAAATAATTGAGTCACCTTTAATTCATGAACAAGAAAAAACTGACAATTATGAATTGAAATCTCCTCAAAAAATAACAACGAATTTAGTGCCAAATATATCACTCGCAATCTCAGAAGCTGAAGTTTCTGAATGTGAGAATAAGCTTCACGTTGATAAAATACCAGATATGTTAAACGCCAAACCAACGTCTACACATAATTTGAAAACATCAGTATCCCATGAAGTTACAACAGCTGATCAAATTGATTTTATTAAAACTTCTGAGGCAATAAAAGAGAAAGCTACCGAACAAACAGATTTACAAAAAGAAATTACAATTTTGCAAACAACAGTGGATGAACAAATCAAAAAACTAGATGAAAATGAAACTATGCGGGGAAAAGCCACTCAAACATTTAGAGAAGAAGAAAGTCTGAGTATTACAGAAGTGATTTCAAGTGCAGCTGAAGAAAGTTTTGAAGCAAAGCCATTACACGCTGACAGTTTTGCAAAACTTGGTATAGATTCAGATCATAGAATTGCTTTGACATCTGAAATTAATGCAGGTGATGTAATAAATCCCTTAGAATTATTAAATCCCCAGTTGCAAGAAGCTCATATACTGCCTAATTTACAATCTTCTATTCAGGTCTCTGAGAGCAGCCTTTTCGATAGTCAATCATTATTAGTTGATAATTTAAAACCAGAACAAAAAACTATTAAACCACAATTTATACAATCTACAGAAACTATTAACATAGCAGAAGTAATACAACACGAAAAAGAAGGTGATTATGATATTAGAAATCCACCTGCATCTTGCATAGCTTCAGCTGACTTTGAAGGTCGTCCAGTAGCAATGCTATCTGAATATGTCACAGGCTCAACTCTTGGTGTCCAAGAGAAAGACAATATTGAAGCCCAATGTAAACAAGTGAGCGTCGAAAACATACCTTACAAAGAAATCATCATTAGTACTACTTTGTGTAACGAAAAAGAGTGTATTTTAGATAAACATGAAAAACCAAATACCTTTTTAGCAACATTAGATATCAGTTCTAAACAAGCGGTGGTTATCGAAGAAACAAAAGCAGAATCTCAAGTAGCACCTATTCAAGATAAAGAAAAGCAGCCTCTGGCTAGTGCTAAAGAAGATACCATTGCAAAAGAAGCAATAATTCAATTGGAAACAATAGCACATTCATCTGAATCTGAATTAGTAGTAAAAGTTAATGAGGTGGTTACAATACCTAATGTATTAATAAACGCACTTCAAGTTCCAGAATGCAAAGAAAGTTTACCTATTGAAAGTGAAGACAACTTGCTCGTGTCTAAAATTCCCGATGAACATAAAGCAGGTTATGCTCTAACATTAGAACATGGCTTAGAAACTTCAGAAATTATCTCACAGTCCGATAACCTTGAAGACTCAAAAGATTTGGTAATGCCATATAAGAAAGCTTTATCTAAATTTGATGAAATTTACGGTAAGGCAGCACACACCTTGGAGGTAACTGTAAATCAACAAGTAGGAGAGTTCGAAAGTAAAATTCATAACGAACAAAAATCTAATATAAGTACAGTTTCTTCATATATTACCCCTGAACAAACAGAAATAGTTGCAGCTGATAAGGAAATTCCTATGAATGAAGAAAAACCAAAGGAATCTAATGTCACACAAGCATTTACTGAAAAAGAAGCAGTTATTGAAAGCAGGGTTGAAACTATTGAGAATGAGCAACATTTTGATGGCAATTATTCTGTTTCTAAGCAAGAAATTACAGTTGGTTTTGTACCATTTAATAGCACTTTAGGCTCTGAAATAGTTGTAAATAATACAATCGAAGACATACAGAAAATAACAACAAAGACATCTGAAGCCAATTTAGTTCCAATAGAGCTGCCAAAACATGTACAAGGGGTAGAAATATTGTTAGGTGAAAAGGAATCTGAACTCATTCCTCAACCCACAATAAATTTACAGAAAGCATCATCAAAAATATTCGAACAACTAGCTAAACAGATTACTGAAGTAAATGCAATTGAGAATGAAAACCGGTTGAAAGATTTTAAAGAAACACAAACACTTCAAGCGCAAACATCAATTAACGACCAGTATCCACTTATGAATATCGAAATTTTTACGTCTCAACCACAAATAATGGAAACAGCTTCGAAACTGTCTTGTAATTTTGCATATGAACCATCACAAGCCGAATATAACTTAGAGGTACATAAATCTTACACTACTGCAGAAAATATAGTAAGCGAACATTCTAAATATATACAATCAAGTGACAATGAACCTAACATAGCTAATAAATCAGTAATTGGTTTAAAATCATTAAATCAAGCTGAGATAATAACGAATGAAACTATTAAAACTTTAAGTAAAAATGAAAATGATAAAAAAGAGCAAGCCAATACTTGTCACATTACCTTACAAGAAATGTTAATTGCCAAGCCGGATGTAGTTGAAAATGTCAAAGAACTAACAACTGATTACGCACCTGATCAAAACAAGGCAATATTGGGAGTTGAAACACATAAAAGCTATACAGTTAGTGAAAATGTTGCTCATGAAATTTCGGAGAATATTCTAAAAAGTGAACTAGCAGCGGCGGCAAACAGTCAAGTAACATTACAAGTTTTAGATATGAAACCCTTAGAACAAATGGAAGTGGTCTCAAACGAAAATATAGAAACAGTTAAGGATTTTAATACGGCGAAGGAAAAGAACATTGTTCCAAAATTATCAGAAATTTATCCAATTACTTCAAGCAATATTTTAGTTCACGAAAGTGAAATAGTAACAAATATAGAAAAACCATTAAAGAAGGAGAAAGCTGCAACTTCATTTGATATTATCGAAGGATTATCAATATATGAAATAACCGAAGAGGGTTCTGGGACTATCTTTTTAACAAGTGAAGGTAAACCAGTCACTGCCGAAAAGTCTTTTACACCTTTGACACATTTGCAATGTACTGAGAATATAACAGAAACACATGTGGATGATTTGGTATCATTAACAACTGCAAGTCAAACACCAAACTTAATGTCTTCAATAATATCACCTTTGATAATAACAGACAACACAATACTTCAAAAAGAAACCGAGTTAAGTGTAATAGAACCAAAGAAACAAACATCACAGAAAAATTTACATACAGCAAACGAAATTGAAGTAAAGACTAAATTCATAGACGAACAAACAAAACCCGTTTTAGAATCTATTGAAAGGAAGTTTACAATTATTAATACAACAGTAACAGAAGATCTTCCGAAAATTGCTATTATTAAGCAAAATACTTTTATCCAAGGTAAGTTATACCTATATTCATTACTATTCCATATTATATATAAAAGTGTGGGTAATAATAACAACGGAAATAACCACATCTTCGGCAAACAAGTAAACAACGTCGAGTTAAGTTTATTGTGCTTGGGCGCTATCGACCCCATTCAATGTCACACGTCAAATTTCATTATTGTGTTTCAGCCCTTAAAACCACTTGGGGTCTTTGATAAAATGCATATAATGTAATTGAAATTAAAATGGGTTATTGTATATTTTTTTCCATATAAACAAAAACATTCTACAATAAACAGGAATGTAAGTTCAGTTTCTTCTACTTCCACTATTTATAATGATTATTTATCAAAATAACACCGTACATAATAAAACTTGTTCAGTTAGGTTGTTAATTAAAGACAAGCGACTTTTAAATATAATGATTAAATTAAATTGTTATTTATTATTTACATTGTTATTTTAATAACACTTGCCATCATTGTTTGACGTTACGACAGATGTAAGATTTCGAATATCTGTCACTATGTCAAAAATGACAGATGAGCAAAAAATTGCACAATTTTCGCGGATTGTTCGCTCGTTGATACAAGTATCATACGTTCACTTTGACAGCAAACAAACTATAAAATTAAATTTCGCTCTCATATTTGATAATTTATGGACGGACTTTTTGGCGGGAGCGGGAAGCGTCACGTTGGCGGTTTTGTTTCTCTTGTTGAAATTTGTGTTGTCGTGAATATTAGTGCGTAATAATGGTGGATTATTAACCACTAAGTGTTTGTGAATATACAAGAGTTTTGGCAAGTGTAACAAAGCGGCGGAAGTTGTCTTTTCCTGCTCTCTCAAAAAGTTCACGGGGAGGTTTCAGTAAAACCCCACACATTTACTGAAACCTAGCAAAAAATATATAAAAATATAACTGACAATTATACTTACTTGACACTGACTAAATGCAAGAATCGTGCAAGCCATAAATAAAGAAAAAAATGGACGCAAATATGCATAGTGTTTCAACCCATAACACTTTATAATTGAACATTTTTATTATTTCGCTATAGGGAATCAATTAAAAACCATTCTTTAATAACATGTTAAATATTTTTTTTTACATGTAAGTACTTATTTTTAAATGCAAACTTTCAATAAGTGTTTTTATGATTCCAATCTCAAAATGGCGGTATAATGGAATGATACACTTTAGCATATCCGCTGCTACGTTAGTCTTTTATCAACGTCTCTGGCAAACATAACTGATGAGTCAAAATTAAATAGTGTCAATCTTATTTCCTGCATTCATTTCTTTCTCCTAAACTTATTGTTTAGGTTTCGATTTTTAATTTTGTAGTGTAACTATAGACTTTGTTGGCAATGAATAAGTTCTCATTAAAACGAAAGTGTAAACTCATTTTAAACACGAACAAAAAATGCCAATAACAAAAAAAATGTTCGCACTTTACGTGTCAGGCTAATATGTGAACCACACCTTTTAAGCATCAGCATAGTTAACATCATCAAGACCTTTAAGGCAATAATTTTAAACCAAAACCAATTCTATACTTCAGGTAATGACAAATGACAAGACGGCTTAGTATTGTTTTTCTCTGAAACATATTTCTGTTCAGTTAAAATAAAAACCCAATTAACTATACATACGATAATCATATACAACATATACAAATTTCAGACGTAACTGAAGATGTGCAACATTCACCTAAATCATCAGATTTTGAAGAAACAGAAGAAATTGTCACAAAATTTACAAAATCATCTGGAAATGGTGAGCCAGCTCAATATAAAACAAAGCGCACGGTATTAAGGAAAAAGAAAGGTAGCAAAAAACGCCAAGACGAAGGAGATATAGTAATAGAAGAAACCATTGATGAGGATAATGCTAGTGAACCTGTTAGAGAAACGTACAGTAATGTGGATATAGAAGAATACAAAGGTGATGATCATTTTATAGAAGACTCTGAAATAAGTACCATAGAAATGCCAGAAGACAGTTTTACAATTCCAAAAATGTCAAATCGCGTAGAAATTGAGGAAATGGTTGAAGACGAAGAGCCCGTTAAAACAAAAAAACTGTCTGAACAAACAATAACACCAGAAAACAAAAAGACTACTGCAAAAATGACTAAAAAAGTTTCAAAAAAGAAGGAAACTACTGAAACAATCTCAGAAAAGGAGGTTACTAAAAAACACACTATGGAAGAACTAGCTGATGACTCCAATACACTAATTGAACCAATATGTAATATTGATGACGCTGAAAGAGTCGAAGAACCAAAGCATGATCAACTAGACAAGCCCGAAGAAGAAGAAACTGAACCTGTCCAAATTGTCGAGATGCCTGAAGAAATCGCCGTTGAAGAAATACAAATGCCAGAAGGAAAGATCTCAAAAAAGAAAATATCTAAACGCATCATCAAGAAGAGAGTAGGACCCAAAGTCGAAACCACCGAAATCACTACAGAACAAGTAGATGACGAAGCACCGGTCATTTCAGTACACAAAACAGAGCAAACCACTGACGAAACTACGGAGCCATTTGACACCGTATTCAAACCAGACACTGCTCAACTTATCGAGCAAGCGCCTGACACAGTTCAGGTGACACAAGTTAAGACTGAGACAGGCGAAACCAAGTCAGTGAAGGTAACCAAACGTGTAATCAAAAAACGAAAAGGACCAAAACAAGAAGTAACTGAGATCATCACGACCGAAGAAGACGACAAAGCTCCAGTAACCACTGTCCACTTCACCGAAGAAGAGAAACCCGAAGACGTACAGCCCGTTGAAACGGTAGAAATGCCTGAGGAGACCACAGTTACAGAAGAACAGACGCCAGAAGGCAAAACTGTTACCAAGAAGGTGACGAAGCGCGTCATCAAAAAGAAAAAGGGTCCCAAAATAGAAACCACTGAAATAGTTACGGAAAAAGAAGACGACAAGCAACCTGTCGTAACCGTACACACAATAGAAGAAGACACCGTTGACACGACAACACCGCTCGAAACCATTTATGACGTAGACACCGCCAAAGTAGTCGAAGAGCCCGAGCAGGTGCAGGTCACTCAGGTGCGTACTGACACTGGCGACGTGAAAACGATCAAGACAACAAAACGTGTCATCAAGAAAAAGAAAGGACCCAAGGAACAGATCACAGAAGTACTCACCACTCAAGTAAATGACGAAGCTCCGATTACGACAGTAAGTGTTGTGCAAGACGAACCTGTGGAAGAAGAAGAAGATAAACCAGTCGAGATCGTCGAGCTGCCCGAAGAAACCGCCATCGAGGAAACACATACACCAGAAGGTAAGGTCACAAAAAAGAAAATCACTAAACGAGTCATCAAAAAGAAAGCTGGACCCAAAGTCGAAACCACTGAAATCACTACAGAACAAGTAGACGACCAAGCACCCGTCATTTCAGTACACAAAACTGAGCAAACCACCGACGAAACCACAGAGCCATTTGACACCCTATTCAAGCCAGACACTGCTCAACCTATCGAGCAAGCGCCCGACACAGTTCAGGTGACACAAGTTAAGACTGAGACCGGCGAAACCAAGTCAATAAAGGTCACCAAACGTGTTATCAAAAAACGAAAAGGACCAAAACAAGAAGTAACTGAGATCATCACGACCGAAGAAGACGACAAAGCTCCAGTAACCACCGTCCACGTCACCGAAGAAGAGAAACCCGAAGACGTACAGCCCGTTGAAACGGTAGAAATGCCTGAGGAGACCACAGTTACAGAAGAACAGACGCCAGAAGGCAAAACTGTTACCAAGAAGGTGACGAAGCGCGTCATCAAAAAGAAAAAGGGTCCCAAAATAGAAACCACTGAAATAGTTACGGAAAAAGAAGACGACAAGCAACCTGTCGTAACCGTACACACAATAGAAGAAGACACCGTTGACACGACAACACCGCTCGAAACCATTTATGACGTAGACACCGCCAAAGTAGTCGAAGAGCCCGAGCAGGTGCAGGTCACTCAGGTGCGTACTGACACTGGCGACGTGAAAACGATCAAGACAACAAAACGTGTCATCAAGAAAAAGAAAGGACCCAAGGAACAGATCACAGAAGTACTCACCACTCAAGTAAATGACGAAGCTCCGATTACGACAGTAAGTGTTGTGCAAGACGAACCTGTGGAAGAAGAAGAAGATAAACCAGTCGAGATCGTCGAGCTGCCCGAAGAAACCGCAGTCGAGGAAACACATACACCAGAAGGTAAGGTCACAAAAAAGAAAATCACTAAACGAGTCATCAAAAAGAAAGCTGGACCCAAAGTCGAAACCACTGAAATCACTACAGAACAAGTAGACGACCAAGCACCCGTCATTTCAGTACACAAAACAGAGCAAACCACCGACGAAACCACAGAGTCATTTGACACCCTATTCAAGCCAGACTCTGCTCAACCTATCGAGCAAGCGCCTGACACAGTTCAGGTGACAAAAGTTAAGACTGAGACCGGTGAAACCAAGTCAATAAAGGTCACCAAACGTGTTATCAAAAAACGAAAAGGACCAAAACAAGAAGTAACTGAGATCATCACGACCGAAGAAGACGACAAAGCTCCAGTAACCACTGTCCACGTCACCGAAGAAGAGAAACCCGAAGACTTACAGCCCGTTGAAACGGTAGAAATGCCTGAGGAGATCACAGTTACAGAAGAACAGACGCCAGAAGGCAAAACTGTTACCAAGAAAGTGACGAAGCGAGTCATCAAAAAGAAAAAGGGTCCCAAAATAGAAACCACCGAAATAGTCACGGAAAAAGAAGACGACAAGCAACCCGTCGTTACCGTACACACAACAGAAGAAGACACGGATGACACGACAACACCACTCGAAACCATATATGACGTAGACACCGCTAAAGTAGTCGAAGAGCCCGAGCAGGTGCAAGTTACTCAGGTGCGTACTGACACTGGCGATGTGAAAACGATCAAGACAACAAAACGTGTCATCAAGAAAAAGAAAGGACCCAAGGAACAGATCACAGAAGTACTCACCACTCAAGTAAATGACGAAGCTCCGATTACGACAGTAAGTGTTGTGCAAGACGAACCTGTGGAAGAAGAAGAAGATAAACCAGTCGAGGTCGTCGAGCTGCCCGAAGAAACCGCAGTCGAGGAAACACATACACCAGGAGGTAAGGTCACAAAAAAGAAAATCACTAAACGAGTTATCAAAAAGAAAGCTGGACCCAAAGTCGAAACCACTGAAATCACTACAGAACAAGTAGACGACCAAGCACCGGTCATTTCAGTACACAAAACAGAGCAAACCACCGACGAAACAACAGAGCCATTTGACACCGTATTCAAGCCAGACACTGCTCAACTTATCGAGCAAGCGCCCGACACAGTTCAGGTGACACAAGTTAAGACTGAGAGCGGCGAAACCAAGTCAGTGAAGGTCACCAAACGTGTTATCAAAAAACGAAAAGGACCAAAACAAGAAGTAACTGAGATCATCACGACCGAAGAAGACGACAAAGCTCCAGTAACCACTGTCCACGTCACCGAAGAAGAGAAACCCGAAGACGTACAGCCCGTTGAAACGGTAGAAATGCCTGAGGAGACCACAGTTACAGAAGAACAGACGCCAGAAGGCAAAACTGTTACCAAGAAGGTGACGAAGCGCGTCATCAAAAAGAAAAAGGGTCCCAAAATAGAAACCACCGAAATAGTCACGGAAAAAGAAGACGACAAGCAACCCGTCGTAACCGTACACACAATAGAAGAGGACACGGATGACACGACAACACCACTCGAAACCATATATTACGTAGACACCGCCAAAGTAGTCGAAGAGCCCGAGCAGGTGCAGGTCACTCAGATGCGTACTGACACTGGCGACGTGAAAACGATCAAGACAACAAAACGGGTCATCAAGAAAAAGAAAGGACCCAAAGAACAGATCACAGAAGTACTCACCACACAAGTGGATGACGATGCTCCGATTACGACAGTCAGTGTTGTGCAAGACGAACCCGTGGAAGAAGAAGCCAAACCAGTCGAGATAGTCGAGCTGCCCGAAGAAACCGCCGTCGAGGAAATACATACACCAGAAGGTAAGGTCACAAAAAAGAAAATCACTAAAAGAGTCATCAAAAAGAAAGCTGGACCCAAAGTCGAAACCACTGAAATCACTACAGAACAAGTAGACGACCAAGCACCCGTCATTTCAGTACACAAAACAGAGCAAACCACCGACGAAACCACAGAGCCATTTGACACCCTATTCAAGCCAGACACTGCTCAACCTATCGAGCAAGCGCCCGACACAGTTCAGGTGACACAAGTTAAGACTGAGACCGGCGAAACCAAGTCAGTGAAGGTCACCAAACGTGTTATCAAAAAACGAAAAGGACCAAAACAAGAAGTAACTGAGATCATTACGACCGAAGAAGACGACAAAGTTCCAGTAACCACTGTCCACGTCACCGAAGAAGAGAAACCTGAAGACGTACAGCCCGTTGAAACGGTAGAAATGCCTGAGGAGACCACAGTTACAGAAGAACAGACGCCAGAAGGCAAGACTGTTACCAAGAGGGTGACGAAGCGCGTCATCAAAAAGAAAAAGGGTCCCAAAATAGAAACCACCGAAATAGTCACGGAAAAAGAAGACGACAAGCAACCCGTCGTTACTGTACACACAATAGAAGAAGACACGGATGACACGACAACACCACTCGAAACCATATATGACGTAGACACTGCCAAAGTAGTCGAAGAGCCCGAGCAGGTGCAGGTCACTCAGGTGCGTACTGACACTGGCGACGTGAAAACGATCAAGACAACTAAACGGGTCATCAAGAAAAAGAAAGGACCCAAAGAACAGATCACAGAAGTACTCACCACTCAAGTGAATGACGAAGCTCCGATCACGACAGTAAGTGTTGTGCAAGATGAACCCAAGGAAGAAGCCAAACCAGTCGAGATAGTCGAGCTGCCCGAAGAAACCGCCGTCGAGGAAACACATACACCAGAAGGTAAGGTCACAAAAAAGAAAATCACTAAAAGAGTCATCAAAAAGAAAGCTGGACCCAAAGTCGAAACCACTGAAATCACTACAGAACAAGTAGACGACCAAGCACCCGTCATTTCAGTACACAAAACAGAGCAAACCACCGATGAAACCACAGAGTCATTTGACACCCTATTCAAGCCAGACTCTGCTCAACCTATAGAGCAAGCGCCTGACACAGTTCAGGTGACACAAGTTAAGACTGAGACCGGCGAAACCAAGTCAGTGAAGGTTACCAAACGTGTAATCAAAAAACGAAAAGGACCAAAACAAGAAGTAACTGAGATCATCACGACCCAAGAAGACGACAAAGCTCCAGTAACCACTGTCCACGTCACCGAAGAAGAGAAACCCGAAGACGTACAGCCCGCTGAAACGGTAGAAATGCCTGAGGAGACCACAGTTACAGAAGAACAGACGCCAGAAGGCAAAACTGTTACCAAGAAGGTGACGAAGCGCGTCATCAAAAAGAAAAAGGGTCCCAAAATAGAAACCACCGAAATAGTCACGGAAAAAGAAGACGACAAGCAACCCGTCGTAACTGTACACACACTAGAAGAAGACACGGATGACACGACAACACCACTCGAAACCATATATGACGTAGACACCGCCAAAGTAGTCGAAGAGCCCGAGCAGGTGCAGGTCACTCAGGTACGTACTGACACTGGCGACGTAAAAACGATCAAGACAACAAAACGTGTCATCAAGAAAAAGAAAGGACCCAAGGAACAGATCACAGAAGTACTCACCACTCAAGTGAATGACGAAGCTCCGCTTACGACAGTCAGTGTTGTGCAAGACGAACCCTTGGAAGAAGAAGAAGATAAACCAGTCGAGATCGTCGAGCTGCCCGAAGAAACCGCCATCGAGGAAACACATACACCAGAAGGTAAGGTCACAAAAAAGAAAATCACTAAACGAGTCATCAAAAAGAAAGCTGGACCCAAAGTCGAAACCACTGAAATCACTACAGAACAAGTAGACGACCAAGCACCGGTCATTTCAGTACACAAAACAGAGCAAACCACCGACGAAACCACAGAGCCATTTGACACCCTATTCAAGCCAGACACTGCTCAACCTATCGAGCAAGCGCCCGACACAGTTCAGGTGACACAAGTTCAAACAGAGACCGGCGAAACCAAGTCAATAAAGGTCACCAAACGTGTTATCAAAAAACGAAAAGGACCAAAACAAGAAGTAACTGAGATCATCACGACCGAAGAAGACGACAAAGCTCCAGTAACCACTGTCCACGTCACCGAAGAAGAGAAACCCGAAGACGTACAGCCCGTTGAAACGGTAGAAATGCCTGAGGAGACCACAGTTACAGAAGAACAGACGCCAGAAGGCAAGACTGTTACCAAGAAGGTGACGAAACGCGTCATCAAAAAGAAAAAGGGTCCCAAAATAGAAACCACCGAAATAGTCACGGAAAAAGAAGACGACAAGCAACCCGTCGTAACCGTACAGACAATAGAAGAAGACACGGATGACACGACAACACCACTCGAAACCATATATGACGTAGACACCGCCAAAGTAGTCGAAGAGCCCGAGCAGATTCAGGTTACTCAGGTGCGTACTGACACTGGCGACGTGAAAACGATCAAGACAACTAAACGGGTCATCAAGAAAAAGAAAGGACCCAAAGAACAGATCACAGAAGTACTCACCACACAAGTGGATGACGATGCTCCGATTACGACAGTCAGTGTTGTGCAAGACGAACCCGTGGAAGAAGAAGCCAAACCAGTCGAGATAGTCGAGCTGCCCGAAGAAACCGCCGTCGAGGAAACACAAACACCAGAAGGTAAGGTCACACAAAAGAAAATCACTAAACGAGTCATCAAAAAGAAAGCAGGACCCAAAGTCGAAACCACTGAAATCACTACAGAACAAGTAGACGACCAAGCACCAATCATTTCAGTACACAGAACAGAGCAAACCACCGACGAAACCACAGAGCCATTTGACACCCTATTCAAGCCAGACACTGCTCAACCTATCGAGCAAGCGCCCGACACAGTTCAGGTGACACAAGTTAAAACTGCGACCGGCGAAACCAAGTCAATAAAGGTCACCAAACGTGTTATCAAAAAACGAAAAGGACCAAAACAAGAAGTAACTGAGATCATCACGACCGAAGAAGACGACAAAGCTCCAGTAACCATTGTCCACGTCACCGAAGAAGAGAAACCCGAAGACGTACAGCCCGTTGAAACGGTAGAAATGCCTGAGGAGACCACAGTTACAGAAGAACAGTCGCCAGAAGGCAAGACTGTTACCAAGAAGGTGACGAAGCGCGTCATCAAAAAGAAAAAAGGTCCCAAAATAGAAACCACTGAAATAGTCACGGAAAAAGAAGACGACAAGCAACCCGTCGTTACTATACACACAATAGAAGAAGACACGGATGACACGACAACACCACTCGAAACCATATATGACGTTGACACCGCTAAAGTAGTCGAAGAGCCCGAGCAGGTGCAGGTCACTCAGGTGCGTACTGACACTGGCGACGTGAAAACGATCAAGACAACAAAACGGGTCATCAAGAAAAAGAAAGGACCCAAAGAACAGATCACAGAAGTACTCACCACACAAGTGGATGACGATGCTCCGATTACGACAGTCAGTGTTGTGCAAGACGAACCCGTGGAAGAAGAAGCCAAACCAGTCGAGATAGTCGAGCTGCCCGAAGAAACCGCCGTCGAGGAAACACATACACCAGAAGGTAAGGTCACAAAAAAGAAAATCACTAAAAGAGTCATCAAAAAGAAAGCTGGACCCAAAGTCGAAACCACTGAAATCACTACAGAACAAGTAGACGACCAAGCACCCGTCATTTCAGTACACAAAACAGAGCAAACCACCGACGAAACCACAGAGCCATTTGACACCCTATTCAAGCCAGACACTGCTCAACCTATCGAGCAAGCGCCCGACACAGTTCAGGTGACACAAGTTAAGACTGAGACCGGCGAAACCAAGTCAATAAAGGTCACCAAACGTGTTATCAAAAAACGAAAAGGACCAAAACAAGAAGTAACTGAGATCATCACGACCGAAGAAGACGACAAAGCTCCAGTAACCACCGTCCACGTCACCGAAGAAGAGAAACCCGAAGACGTACAGCCCGTTGAAACGGTAGAAATGCCTGAGGAGACCACAGTTACAGAAGAACAGTCGCCAGAAGGCAAGACTGTTACCAAGAAGGTGACGAAGCGCGTCATCAAAAAGAAAAAAGGTCCCAAAATAGAAACCACTGAAATAGTCACGGAAAAAGAAGACGACAAGCAACCCGTCGTTACTATACACACAATAGAAGAAGACACGGATGACACGACAACACCACTCGAAACCATATATGACGTTGACACCGCTAAAGTAGTCGAAGAGCCCGAGCAGGTGCAGGTCACTCAGGTGCGTACTGACACTGGCGACGTGAAAACGATCAAGACAACAAAACGGGTCATCAAGAAAAAGAAAGGACCCAAAGAACAGATCACAGAAGTACTCACCACACAAGTGGATGACGATGCTCCGATTACGACAGTCAGTGTTGTGCAAGACGAACCCGTGGAAGAAGAAGCCAAACCAGTCGAGATAGTCGAGCTGCCCGAAGAAACCGCCGTCGAGGAAACACATACACCAGAAGGTAAGGTCACAAAAAAGAAAATCACTAAAAGAGTCATCAAAAAGAAAGCTGGACCCAAAGTCGAAACCACTGAAATCACTACAGAACAAGTAGACGACCAAGCACCCGTCATTTCAGTACACAAAACTGAGCAAACCACCGACGAAACCACAGAGCCATTTGACACCCTATTCAAGCCAGACACTGCTCAACCTATCGAGCAAGCGCCCGACACAGTTCAGGTGACACAAGTTAAGACTGAGACCGGCGAAACCAAGTCAATAAAGGTCACCAAACGTGTTATCAAAAAACGAAAAGGACCAAAACAAGAAGTAACTGAGATCATCACGACCGAAGAAGACGACAAAGCTCCAGTAACCACCGTCCACGTCACCGAAGAAGAGAAACCCGAAGACGTACAGCCCGTTGAAACGGTAGAAATGCCTGAGGAGACCACAGTTACAGAAGAACAGTCGCCAGAAGGCAAGACTGTTACCAAGAAGGTGACGAAGCGCGTCATCAAAAAGAAAAAAGGTCCCAAAATAGAAACCACTGAAATAGTCACGGAAAAAGAAGACGACAAGCAACCCGTCGTTACTATACACACAATAGAAGAAGACACGGATGACACGACAACACCACTCGAAACCATATATGACGTTGACACCGCTAAAGTAGTCGAAGAGCCCGAGCAGGTGCAGGTCACTCAGGTGCGTACTGACACTGGCGACGTGAAAACGATCAAGACAACAAAACGGGTCATCAAGAAAAAGAAAGGACCCAAAGAACAGATCACAGAAGTACTCACCACACAAGTGGATGACGATGCTCCGATTACGACAGTCAGTGTTGTGCAAGACGAACCCGTGGAAGAAGAAGCCAAACCAGTCGAGATAGTCGAGCTGCCCGAAGAAACCGCCGTCGAGGAAACACATACACCAGAAGGTAAGGTCACAAAAAAGAAAATCACTAAAAGAGTCATCAAAAAGAAAGCTGGACCCAAAGTCGAAACCACTGAAATCACTACAGAACAAGTAGACGACCAAGCACCCGTCATTTCAGTACACAAAACTGAGCAAACCACCGACGAAACCACAGAGCCATTTGACACCCTATTCAAGCCAGACACTGCTCAACCTATCGAGCAAGCGCCCGACACAGTTCAGGTGACACAAGTTAAGACTGAGACCGGCGAAACCAAGTCAATAAAGGTCACCAAACGTGTTATCAAAAAACGAAAAGGACCAAAACAAGAAGTAACTGAGATCATCACGACCGAAGAAGACGACAAAGCTCCAGTAACCACCGTCCACGTCACCGAAGAAGAGAAACCCGAAGACGTACAGCCCGTTGAAACGGTAGAAATGCCTGAGGAGACCACAGTTACAGAAGAACAGTCGCCAGAAGGCAAGACTGTTACCAAGAAGGTGACGAAGCGCGTCATCAAAAAGAAAAAAGGTCCCAAAATAGAAACCACCGAAATAGTCACGGAAAAAGAAGACGACAAGCAACCCGTCGTTACTGTACACACAATAGAAGAAGACACGGATGACACGACAACACCACTCCAAACCATATATGATGTAGACACCGCCAAAGTAGTCGAAGAGCCCGAGCAGGTGCAGGTCACTCAGGTGCGTACTGACACTGGCGACGTGAAAACGATCAAGACAACAAAACGCGTCATCAAGAAAAAGAAAGGACCCAAGGAACAGATCACAGAAGTACTCACCACTCAAGTAAATGACGAAGCTCCGATTACGACAGTCAGTGTTGTGCAAGACGAACCCGCGGAAGATGAGGATAAACTAGTCGAGATCGTCGAGCTGCCCGAAGAAACCGCTGTCGAGGAAACACATACACCAGAAGGTAAGGTCACACAAAAGAAAATCACTAAACGAGTCATCAAAAAGAAAGCTGGACCCAAAGTCGAAACCACTGAAATCACTACACAACAAGTAGACGACCAAGCACCAATCATTTCAGTACACAAAACAGAGCACACCACCGACGAAACCACAGAGCCATTTGACACCCTATTCAAGCCAGACACTGCTCAACCTATCGAGCAAGCGCCCGACACAGTTCAGGTGACACAAGTTAAGACTGAGACCGGCGAAACCAAGTCAATAAAGGTCACCAAACGTGTTATCAAAAAACGAAAAGGACCAAAACAAGAAGTAACTGAGATCATCACGACCGAAGAAGACGACAAAGCTCTAGTAACCACCGTCCACGTC
This sequence comes from Calamotropha paludella, assembly GCA_927399485.1. NCBI lineage: Eukaryota > Metazoa > Arthropoda > Insecta > Lepidoptera > Crambidae > Calamotropha > Calamotropha paludella. Next base: position 20,073,139 of record OV656803.1, on the reverse strand, counting down.
ACCGAAGAAGAGAATCCTGAAGACGTACAGCCCGTTGAAACGGTAGAGATGCCTGAGGAGACCACAGTTACAGAAGAACAGACGCCAGAAGGCAAGACTGTTACCAAGAGGGTGACGAAGCGCGTCATCAAAAAGAAAAAGGGTCCCAAAATAGAAACCACCGAAATAGTCACGGAAAAAGAAGACGACAAGCAACCCGTCGTTACTGTACACACAATAGAAGAAGACACGGATGACACGACAACACCACTCGAAACAATATATGACGTTGACACCGCTAAAGTAGTCGAAGAGCCCGAGCAGATTCAGGTTACTCAGGTGCGTACTGACACTGGCGACGTGAAAACGATCAAGACAACAAAACGGGTCATCAAGAAAAAGAAAGGACCCAAAGAACAGATCACAGAAGTACTCACCACACAAGTGGATGACGATGCTCCGATTACGACAGTCAGTGTTATGCAAGACGAACCCGTGGAAGAAGAAGCCAAACCAGTCGAGATAGTCGAGCTGCCCGAAGAAACCGCCGTCGAGGAAACACAAACACCAGAAGGTAAGGTCACACAAAAGAAAATCACTAAACGAGTCATCAAAAAGAAAGCAGGACCCAAAGTCGAAACCACTGAAATCACTACAGAACAAGTAGACGACCAAGCACCAATCATTTCAGTACACAGAACAGAGCAAACCACCGACGAAACCACAGAGCCATTTGACACCCTATTCAAGCCAGACACTGCTCAACCTATCGAGCAAGCGCCCGACACAGTTCAGGTGACACAAGTTAAAACTGCGACCGGCGAAACCAAGTCAATAAAGGTCACCAAACGTGTTATCAAAAAACGAAAAGGACCAAAACAAGAAGTAACTGAGATCATCACGACCGAAGAAGACGACAAAGCTCCAGTAACCACTGTACACGTCACCGAAGAAGAAAAACCCGAAGACGTACAGCCAGTTGAAACTGTAGAAATGCCTGAGGAGACCACAGTTACAGAAGAACAGACGCCAGAAGGCAAGACTGTTACCAAGAAGGTGACGAAGCGCGTCATCAAAAAGAAAAAGGGTCCCAAAATAGAAACCACCGAAATAGTCACGGAAAAAGAAGACGACAAGCAACCCGTCGTAACCGTACACACAATAGAAGAAGACACGGATGACACGACAACACCACTCGAAACCATATATGTCGTAGACACCGCCAAAGTAGTCGAAGAGCCCGAGCAGGTGCAGGTCACTCAGGTGCGTACTGACACTGGCGACGTGAAAACGATCAAGACAACGAAACGGGTCATCAAGAAAAAGAAAGGACCCAAAGAACAGATTACTGAAGTACTCACCACTCAGGTGAATGACGAAGCTCCGATTACGACAGTCAGTGTTGTGCAAGACGAACCCGAGGAAGAAGAAGAAGATAAACCAGTCGAGATCGTCGAGCTGCCCGAAGAAACCGCCGTCGAGGAAACACATACACCAGAAGGTAAGGTCACACAAAAGAAAATCACTAAACGAGTCTTTAAAAAGAAAACTGGACCCAAAGTCGAAACCACTGAAATCACTGCAGAACAAATAGACGACCAAACACCGGTCGTTTCAGTACACAAAACAGAGCAACCCACCGACGAAACCACAGAGCCATTTGACACCCTATTCAAGCCAGACACTGCTCAACCTATCGAGCAAGCGCCCGACACAGTTCAGGTGACACAAGTTAAAACTGAGACCGGCGAAACCAAGTCAATAAAGGTCACCAAACGTGTTATCAAAAAACGAAAAGGACCAAAACAAGAAGTAACTGAGATCATCACGACCCAAGAAGACGACAAAGCTCCAGTAACCACTGTCCACGTCACCGAAGAAGAGAAACCCGAAGACTTACAGCCCGTTGAAACGGTAGAAATGCCTGAGGAGACCACAGTTACAGAAGAACAGACACCAGAAGGCAAGACTGTTACCAAGAAGGTTACGAAGCGCGTCATCAAAAAGAAAAAGGGTCCCAAAATAGAAACCACCGAAATAGTCACGGAAAAAGAAGACGACAAGCAACCCGTCGTAACCGTACACACAATAGAAGAAGACACGGATGACACGACAACACCACTCGAAACCATATATGTCGTAGACACCGCCAAAGTAGTCGAAGAGCCCGAGCAGGTGCAGGTCACTCAGGTGCGTACTGACACTGGCGACGTGAAAACGATCAAGACAACGAAACGGGTCATCAAGAAAAAGAAAGGACCCAAAGAACAGATTACTGAAGTACTCACCACTCAGGTGAATGACGAAGCTCCGATTACGACAGTCAGTGTTGTGCAAGACGAACCCGAGGAAGAAGAAGAAGATAAACCAGTCGAGATCGTCGAGCTGCCCGAAGAAACCGCCGTCGAGGAAACACATACACCAGAAGGTAAGGTCACACAAAAGAAAATCACTAAACGAGTCTTTAAAAAGAAAACTGGACCCAAAGTCGAAACCACTGAAATCACTACAGAACAAATAGACGACCAAACACCGGTCGTTTCAGTACACAAAACAGAGCAACCCACCGACGAAACCACAGAGCCATTTGACACCCTATTCAAGCCAGACACTGCTCAACCTATCGAGCAAGCGCCCGACACAGTTCAGGTGACACAAGTTAAGACTGAGACCGGCGAAACCAAGTCAATAAAGGTCACCAAACGTGTTATCAAAAAACGAAAAGGACCAAAACAAGAAGTAACTGAGATCATCACGACCCAAGAAGACGACAAAGCTCCAGTAACCACTGTCCACGTCACCGAAGAAGAGAAACCCGAAGACTTACAGCCCGCTGAAACGGTAGAAATGCCTGAGGAGACCACAGTTACAGAAGAACAGACACCAGAAGGCAAGACTGTTACCAAGAAGGTTACGAAGCGCGTCATCAAAAAGAAAAAGGGTCCCAAAATAGAAACCACCGAAATAGTCACGGAAAAAGAAGACGACAAGCAACCCGTCGTAACCGTACACACAATAGAAGAAGACACGGATGACACGACAACACCACTCAAAACCATATATGACGTAGACACCGCCAAAGTAGTCGAAGAGCCCGAGCAGGTGCAGGTCACTCAGGTGCGTACTGACACTGGCGACGTGATAACTATCAAGACAACAAAACGTGTCATCAAGAAAAAGAAAGGACCCAAGGAACAGATCACAGAAGTACTCACCACTCAGGTGAATGACGAAGCTCCGATTACGACAGTCAGAGTTGTGCAAGACGAACCCGAGGAAGAAGAAGAAGATAAACCAGTCGAGATCGTCGAGCTGCCCGAAGAAACCGCCGTCGAGGAAACACATACACCAGAAGGTAAGGTCACAAAAAAGAAAATCACTAAAAGAGTCATCAAAAAGAAAGCTGGACCCAAAGTCGAAACCACTGAAATCACTACAGAACAAGTAGACGACCAAGCACCCGTCATTTCAGTACACAAAACAGAGCAAACCACCGACGAAACCACAGAGCCATTTGACACCCTATTCAAGCCAGACACTGCTCAACCTATCGAGCAAGCTCCCGACACAGTTCAGGTGACACAAGTTAAAACTGAGACCGGCGAAACCAAGTCAATAAAGGTCACCAAACGTGTTATCAAAAAACGAAAAGGACCAAAACAAGAAGTAACTGAGATCATCACGACCGAAGAAGACGACAAAGCTCCAGTAACCACTGTCCTCGTCACCGAAGAAGAGAAACCCGAAGACGTACAGCCCGTTGAAACGGTAGAAATACCTGAGGAGACCACAGTTACAGAAGAACAAACGCCAGAAGGCAAAACTGTTACCAAGAAAGTGACGAAGCGAGTCATCAAAAAGAAAAAGGGTCCCAAAATAGAAACCACCGAAATAGTCACGGAAAAAGAAGACGACAAGCAACCCGTCGTAACCGTACACACAATAGAAGAAGACACGGATGACACGACAACACCACTCGAAACCATATATGACATAGACACCGCCAAAGTAGTCGAAGAGCCCGAGCAGGTGCAGGTCACTCAGGTGCGTACTGACACTGGCGACGTGAAAACGATCAAGACAACTAAACGGGTCATCAAGAAAAAGAAAGGACCCAAAGAACAGATTACTGAAGTACTCACCACTCAGGTGAATGACGAAGCTCCGATTACGACAGTCAGTGTTGTGCAAGACGAACCCGAGGAAGAAGAAGAAGATAAACCAGTCGAGATCGTCGAGCTGCCCGAAGAAACCGCCGTCGAGGAAACACATACACCAGAAGGTAAGGTCACAAAAAAGAAAATCACTAAAAGAGTCATCAAAAAGAAAACTGGACCCAAAGTCGAAACCACTGAAATCACTACAGAACAAATAGACGACCAAGCACCGGTCGTTTCAGTACACAAAACAGAGCAACCCACCGACGAAACCACAGAGCCATTTGACACCCTATTCAAGCCAGACACTGCTGAACCAATCGAGCAAGCGCCCGACACAGTTCAGGTGACACAAGTTAAAACTGAGACCGGCGAAACCAAGTCAATAAAGGTCACCAAACGTGTTATCAAAAAACGAAAAGGACCAAAACAAGAAGTAACTGAGATCATCACGACCCAAGAAGACGACAAAGCTCCAGTAACCACTGTCCACGTCACCGAAGAAGAGAAACCCGAAGACGTACAGCCCGCTGAAACGGTAGAAATGCCTGAGGAGACCACAGTTACAGAAGAACAGACGCCAGAAGGCAAAACTGTTACCAAGAAGGTGACGAAGCGCGTCATCAAAAAGAAAAAGGGTCCCAAAATAGAAACCACCGAAATAGTCACGGAAAAAGAAGACGACAAGCAACCCGTCGTAACTGTACACACAATAGAAGAAGACACGGATGACACGACAACACCACTCGAAACCATATATGACGTAGACACCGCTAAAGTAGTCGAAGAGCCCGAGCAGGTGCAGGTCACTCAGGTGCGTACTGACACTGGCGACGTGAAAACTATCAAGACAACTAAACGGGTCATCAAGAAAAAGAAAGGACCCAAGGAACAGATCACAGAAGTACTCACCACTCAAGTGAATGACGAAGCTCCGATTACGACAGTCAGTTTTGTGCAAGACGAACCCGTGGAAGAAGAAGTTAAACCAGTCGAGATCGTCGAGCTGCCCGAAGAAACCGCCGTCGAGGAAACACATACACCAGAAGGTAAGGTACAACAAAAGAAAATCACTAAACGAGTCATCAAAAAGAAAACTGGACCCAAAGTCGAAACCACTGAAATCACTACAGAACAAGTAGACGACCAAGCACCGGTCATTTCAGTACACAAAACAGAGCACACCACCGACGAAATTACAGAGCCATTTGACACCCTCTTCAAACCAGACACTGCTCAACTTATCGAGCAAGCGCCCGACACAGTTCAGGTTACACAAGTTAAGACTGATACTGGCAAAACCAAGTCAATAAAGGTTACCAAACGAGTCATCAAGAAACAAAAAGGACCAAAGCAAGAAGTAACGGAGATCATTACGACCGAAGAAGACGACAAAGTTCCAGTAACCACTGTACACGTCACCGAAGAAGAAAAACCCGAAGATGTACAGCCCCTTGAAACTGTAGAAATGCCTGAGGAGACCACAGTTACAGAAGAACAGACACCAGAAGGCAAAAGTGTTACCAAGATGGTGACGAAGCGCGTCATCAAAAAGAAAAAGGGACCCAAAATAGAAACCACCGAAATAGTCACGGAAAAAGAAGACGACAAGCAACCCGTCGTAACTGTACACACAATAGAAGAAGACACGGATGACACGACAACACCACTCGAAACCATATATGACGTAGACACCGCCAAAGTAGTCGAAGAGCCCGAGCAGGTGCAGGTCACTCAGGTGCGTACTGACACTGGCGACGTGAAAACGATCAAGACAACTAAACGGGTCATCAAGAAAAAGAAAGGACCCAAAGAACAGATTACTGAAGTACTCACCACTCAGGTGAATGACGAAGCTCCGATTACGACAGTCAGTGTTGTGCAAGACGAACCCGAGGAAGAAGAAGAAGATAAACCAGTCGAGATCGTCGAGCTGCCCGAAGAAACCGCCGTCGAGGAAACACATACACCAGAAGGTAAGGTCACACAAAAGAAAATCACTAAACGAGTCATTAAAAAGAAAACTGGACCCAAACTCGAAACCACTGAAATCACTACAGAACAAGTAGACGACCAAGCACCGGTCATTTCAGTACACAAAACAGAGCAAACCACCGACGAAACCACAGAGCCATTTGACACCCTATTCAAGCCAGACACTGCTCAACCTATCGAGCAAGCGCCCGACACAGTTCAGGTGACACAAGTTCAAACAGAGACCGGCGAAACCAAGTCAATAAAGGTCACCAAACGTGTTATCAAAAAACGAAAAGGACCAAAACAAGAAGTAACTGAGATCATCACGACCGAAGAAGACGACAAAGCTCCAGTAACCACTGTCCACGTCACCGAAGAAGAGAAACCCGAAGACGTACAGCCCACTGAAACGGTAGAAATGCCTGAGGAGACCACAGTTACAGAAGAACAGACGCCAGAAGGCAAAACTGTTACCAAGAAGGTGACGAAGCGCGTCATCAAAAAGAAAAAGGGTCCCAAAATAGAAACCACCGAAATAGTCACGGAAAAAGAAGACGACAAGCAACCCGTCGTAACTGTACACACAATAGAAGAAGACACGGATGACACGACAACACCACTCGAAACCATATATGACGTAGACACCGCTAAAGTAGTCGAAGAGCCCGAGCAGGTGCAGGTCACTCAGGTGCGTACTGACACTGGCGACGTGAAAACTATCAAGACAACTAAACGGGTCATCAAGAAAAAGAAAGGACCCAAAGAACAGATTACTGAAGTACTCACCACTCAAGTGAATGACGAAGCCCCGATTACGACAGTCAGTTTTGTGCAAGAACGACCCGTGGAAGAAGAAATTAAACCAGTCGAGATCGTCGAGCTGCCCGAAGAAACCGCCGTCGAGGAAACACATACACCAGAAGGTAAGGTCATACAAAAGAAAATCACTAAACGAGTCATCAAAAAGAAAGCTGGGCCAAAAGTCGAAACCACTGAAATCACTACAGAACAAGTAGACGACCAAGCACCGGTCATTTCAGTACACAAAACAGAGCACACCACGGACGAAACCACAGAGCCATTTGACACCCTATTCAAACCAGACACTGCCCAAATTATTGAACAGGTACCTGAAACTGTACAAATAACACAAATTAAGACTGACACTGGCGAAACCAAGTCTGTGAAGGTTACCAAACGCGTGATTAAAAAACAAAAGGGACCGAAACAGGAAGTAACTGAGATCATCACGACTGAAGAAGACGACAAAGCTCCAGTAACCACTGTCCACGTCACCGAAGAAGAGAAACCCGAAGACGTACAGCCCATTGAAACAGTAGAAATGCCTGAAGAGACCACAGTTACAGAAGAACAGACGCCAGAAGGCAAAACTGTTACCAAGATGGTGACGAAGCGCGTCATCAAAAAGAAAAAAGGTCCAAAAATAGAAACCACCGAAATAGTCACGGAAAAAGAAGACGACAAGCAACCCGTCGTAACCGTACACACTATAGAAGAAGACACAGATGACACGACAACACCACTCGAAACCATATATGACGTAGACACCGCTAAAGTAGTCGAAGAGCCCGAGCAGGTGCAGGTCACTCAGGTGCGTACTGACACTGGCGACGTGAAAACGATCAAGACAACTAAACGGGTCATCAAGAAAAAGAAAGGACCCAAAGAACAGATTACTGAAGTACTCACCACTCAAGTGAATGATGAAGCCCCGATTACGACAGTCAGTTTTGTGCAAGACGAACCCGTGGAAGAAGAAATTAAACCAGTCGAGATCGTCGAGCTGCCCGAAGAAACCGCCGTCGAGGAAACACAAACACCAGAAGGTAAGGTCACACAAAAGAAAATCACTAAACGAGTCATCAAAAAGAAAGCTGGGCCAAAAGTGGAAACCACTGAAATCACTACAGAACAAGTAGACGACCAAGCACCGGTCATTTCCGTACACAAAACAGAGCACACCACGGACGAAACCACAGAGCCATTTGACACCCTCTTCAAACCAGACACTGCTCAACTTATCGAGCAAGCGCCCGACACAGTTCAGGTTACACAAGTTAAGACTGATACTGGCAAAACCAAGTCAATAAAGGTCACCAAACGAGTTATCAAGAAACAAAAAGGACCAAAGCAAGAAGTAACGGAGATCATTACGACCGAAGAAGACGACAAAGTTCCAGTAACCACTGTACACGTCACCGAAGAAGAAAAACCCGAAGACGTACAGCCCGTTGAAACGGTAGAAATGCCTGAGGAGACCACAGTTACAGAAGAACCGTCGCCAGAAGGCAAAACTGTTACAAAGAAGGTGACGAAGCGTGTCATCAAAAAGAAAAAGGGTCCCAAAATAGAAACCACCGAAATAGTCACGGAAAAAGAAGACGACAAGCCACCCGTCGTAACCGTACACACAAAAGAAGAAGACACCGATGACAAGACAACACCACTCGAAACCATATATGACGTAGACAACGCCAATGTAGTCGAAGAGCCCGAGCAGGTGCAGGTCACTCAGGTGCGTACTGACACTGGCGACGTGAAAACGATCAAGACAACTAAACGGATCATCAAGAAAAAGAAAGGACCCAAAGAACAGATCACAGAAGTACTCACCACTCAAGTGAATGACGAAGCTCCGATTACGACAGTCAGTGTTGTGCAAGACGAACCCGTGGAAGAAGAAATTAAACCAGTCGAGATCGTCGAGCTGCCCGAAGAAACCGCCGTCGAGGAAACACAAACACCAGAAGGTAAGGTCACACAAAAGAAAATCACTAAACGAGTCATCAAAAAGAAAGCAGGACCCAAAGTCGAAACCACTGAAATCACTACAGAACAAGTAGACGACCAAGCACCAATCATTTCAGTACACAGAACAGAGCACACCACGGACGAAACCATAGAGCCATTTGACACCCTATTCAAACCAGACACTGCCCAAATTATTGAACAGCTACCCGAAACTGTACAAATAACACATATAAAGACTGACAATGGCGAAACCAAGTCAGTGAAGGTTACCAAACGCGTGATTAAAAAACAAAAGGGACCGAAACAGGAAGTAACTGAGATCATCACGACTGAAGAAGACGACAAAGCTCCAGTAACCACTGTCCACGTCACCGAAGAAGAGAAACCCGCAGAAGTACAGCCCCTTGAAACTGTAGAAATGCCTGAGGAGACCACAGTTACAGAAGAGCAGACGCCAGAAGGCAAAACTGTTACCAAGATGGTGACGAAGCGCGTCATCAAAAAGAAAAAGGGTCCCAAAATAGAAACCACCGAAATAGTCACGGAAAAAGAAGACGACAAGCAACCCGTCGTAACCGTACACACAATAGAAGAAGACACCGATGACACGACAACACCGCTCGAAACCATATATGATGTAGACACCGCCAAAGTAGTCGAAGAGCCCGAGCAGGTGCAGGTCGCTCAGGTGCGTACTGACACTGGTGACGTGAAAACGATCAAGACAACAAAACGCGTCATCAAGAAAAAGAAAGGACCCAAGGAACAGATCACAGAAGTACTCACCACTCAAGTGAATGATGAAGCTCCGATTACGACAGTCAGTTTTGTGCAAGACGAACCCGTCGAAGAAGAAGAAGATAAACCAGTCGAGGTCGTCGAGCTGCCCGAAGAAACCGCCGTCGAGGAAACACATACACCAGAAGGTAAGATCACACAAAAGAAAATCACTAAACGAGTGATCAAAAAGAAAACTGGACCCAAAGTCGAAACTACTGAAATCACTTCGAAACAAGAAGACGACCAAGCACCGGTCATTTCAGTACACAAAACAGAGCACACCACGGACGACACCACAGAGCCATTTGACTCACTTTTCAAACCAGACACTGCTCAACTCATCACACAGGGACCCGAAACAGTACAAATAACACAAATTAAGACTGACACTGGCGAAACCAAGTCGGTGAAGGTAACCAAACGCGTAATTAAAAAACAAAAGGGGCCGAAACAGGAAGTAACTGAGATCATCACGACTGAAGAAGACGACAAAGCACCAGTTACCATTGTCCACGTGACCGAAGAAGAGAAACCCGCAAAAGTACAGCCCGTTGAAACTGTAGAAATGCCTGAGGAGACCACAGTTACAGAAGAACAGACGCCAGAAGGCAAAACAGTTACCAAGATGGTGTCGAAGCGCGTCATCAAAAAGAAAAAGGGTCCCAAAATAGAAACCACCGAAATAGTCACGGAAAAAGAAGACGACAAGCAACCCGTCGTAACCGTACACACAATAGAAGAAGACACCGATGACACGACAAAACCGCTCGAAACCATATATGATGTAGACACCGCCAAAGTAGTCGAAGAGCCCGAGCAGGTGCAGGTCGCTCAGGTGCGTACTGACACTGGCGACGTGAAAACGATCAAGACAACTAAACGGGTCATCAAGAAAAAGAAAGGACCAAAGGAACAGATCACAGAAGTACTCACCACTCAAGTGAATGACGAAGCTCCGATTACGACAGTAAGTGTTGTGCAAGACGAACCTGTAGAAGAAGAAGAAGATAAACCAGTCGAGATCGTCGAGCTGCCCGAAGAAACCGCCGTCGAGGAAACACATACACCAGAAGGTAAGGTCACACAAAAGAAAATTACTAAACGAGTCATCAAAAAGAAAGCTGGACCCAAAGTCGAAACCACTGAAATCACTACCGAACAAGTAGACGACCAAGCACCGGTCATTTCAGTACACAAAACGGAACAAATTACAGACGACACCACAGAGCCATTTGACACACTATTCAGAACAGACACTGCCCAAATTATTGAACAGGTACCTGAAACTGTACAAATAACACAAATTCAGACTGATACTGGCGAAAACAAGTCAGTGAAGGTTACCAAACGCGTGATTAAAAAACAAAAGGGACCGAAACAGGAAGTAACTAAGATTATCACGACTGAAGAAGACGACAAAGCTCCAGTAACCACTGTCCACGTGACCGAAGAAGAGAAACCCGCAGAAGTACAGCCCGTTGAAACTGTAGAAATGCCTGAGGAGACCACAGTTACAGAAGAACTTACGCCAGAAGGCAAAACTGTTACCAAGATGGTGACGAAGCGCGTCATCAAAAAGAAAAAGGGTCCCAAAATAGAAACCACCGAAATAGTCACGGAAAAAGAAGACGACAAGCAACCCGTCGTAACCGTACACACAATAGAAGAAGACACCGATGACACGATAACACCGCTCGAAACCATATATGATGTAGACACCGCCAAAGTAGTCGAAGAGCCCGAGCAGGTGCAGGTCGCTCAGGTGCGTACTGACACTGGCGACGTGAAAACTATCAAGACAACTAAACGGGTCATCAAGAAAAAGAAAGGACCCAAGGAACAGATCACAGAAGTACTCACCACTCAAGTGAATGATGAAGCTCCGATTACGACAGTCAGTGTTGTGCAAGACGAACCTGTGAAAGAAGAAGAAGATAAACCAGTCGAGATCGTCGAGCTGCCCGAAGAAACCGCCGTCGAGGAAACACATACACCAGAAGGTAAGGTCATACAAAAGAAAATCACTAAACGAGTGATCAAAAAGAAAGCTGGACCCAAAGTCGAAACCACTGAAATTACTACCGAACAAGTAGACGACCAATCACCGGTCATTTCAGTACACAAAACAGAACAAATTACAGACGACACCACAGAGCCATTTGACACACTATTCAGACCAGACACTGCCCAAATTATTGAACAGGTACCCGAAACTGTACAAATAACACAAATTAAGACTGATACTGGCGAAACCAAGTCAGTGAAGGTTACCAAACGCGTAATTAAAAAACAAAAGGGGCCGAAACGTGAAGTAACTGAGATTATCACGACCGAAGAAGACGACAAAGCTCCAATAACCACTGTTCACGTAACCGAAGAAGAACAACCCGTAGATGTACGGCCCGATGAAACTGTAGAAATGCCTGAGGAGACCACAGTTACAGAAGAACAGACGCCAGAAGGCAAAACTATTACCAAGATGGTGACGAAGCGCGTCATCAAAAAGAAAAAGGGTCCCAAAACAGAAACCACTGAAATAGTCACGGAAAAAGAAGACGACAAGCCACCCGTCGTGACCGTACACACTATAGAAGAAGACACAGATGACACAAAAACACCACTCGAAACCATATATGACGTAGACACCGCTAAAGTAGTCGAAGAGCCCGAGCAGGTGCAGGTTACTCAGGTGCGTACTGACACTGGCGACGTGAAAACGATTAAGACAACAAAACGCGTCATCAAGAAAAAGAAAGGACCCAAGGAACAGATCACAGAAGTACACACCACTCAAGTGAATGACGAAGCTCCGATTACGACAGTCAGTGTTGTGCAAGACGAACCCGTGGAAGATGAGGATAAACCAGTCGAGATCGTCGAGCTGCCCGAAGAAACCGCTGTCGAGGAAACACATACACCAGAAGGTAAGGTCACACAAAAGAAAATCACTAAACGAGTCATCAAAAAGAAAGCTGGACCCAAAGTCGAAACCACTGAAATCACTACCGAACAAGTAGACGACCAAGCACCGGTCATTTCAGTACACAAAACGGAACAAATTACAGACGACACCACAGAGCCATTTGACACACTATTCAGAACAGACACTGCCCAAATTATTGAACAGGTACCTGAAACTGTACAAATAACACAAATTCAGACTGATACTGGCGAAAACAAGTCAGTGAAGGTTACCAAACGCGTGATTAAAAAACAAAAGGGACCGAAACAGGAAGTAACTGAGATTATCACGACTGAAGAAGACGACAAAGCTCCAGTAACCACTGTCCACGTGACCGAAGAAGAGAAACCCGCAGAAGTACAGCCCGTTGAAACTGTAGAAATGCCTGAGGAGACCACAGTTACAGAAGAACTTACGCCAGAAGGCAAAACTGTTACCAAGATGGTGACGAAGCGCGTCATCAAAAAGAAAAAGGGTCCCAAAATAGAAACCACCGAAATAGTCACGGAAAAAGAAGACGACAAGCAACCCGTCGTAACCGTACACACAATAGAAGAAGACACCGATGACACGACAACACCGCTCGAAACAATATATGATGTAGACACCGCCAAAGTAGTCGAAGAGCCAGAGCAGGTGCAGGTCACTCAGGTGCGTACTGACACTGGCGACGTGAAAACGATTAAGACAACAAAACGCGTCATCAAGAAAAAGAAAGGACCCAAGGAACAGATCACAGAAGTACTCACCACTCAAGTGAATGACGAAGCTCCGATTACGACAGTCAGTGTTGTGCAAGACGAACCCGTGGAAGATGAGGATAAACCAGTCGAGATCGTCGAGCTGCCCGAAGAAACCGCTGTCGAGGAAACCTATACACCAGAAGGTAAGGTCACACAAAAGAAAATCACTAAACGAGTCATCAAAAAGAAAGCTGGACCCAAAGTCGAAACCACTGAAATCACTACAGAACAAGTAGACGACCAATCACCGGTCATTTCAGTACACAAAACAGAACAAATTACAGACGACACCACAGAGCCATTTGACACACTATTCAGACCAGACACTGCCCAAATTATTGAACAGGTACCCGAAACTGTACAAATAACACAAATTAAGACTGATACTGGCGAAACCAAATCAGTGAAGGTTACCAAACGCGTAATTAAAAAACAAAAGGGGCCGAAACGTGAAGTAACTGAGATTATCACGACTGAAGAAGACGACAAAGCTCCAGTAACCACCGTTCACGTAACCGAAGAAGAACAACCCGTAGGTGTACGGCCCGATGAAACTGTAGAAATGCCTGAGGAGACCACAGTTACAGAAGAACAGGCGCCAGAAGGCAAATCTGTTACCAAGAAGGTGACGAAGCGCGTCATCAAAAAGAAAAAGGGTCCCAAAATAGAAACCACTGAAATAGTCACGGAAAAAGAAGACGAAAAGCCACCCGTCGTGACCGTACACACTATAGAAGAAGACACCGATGACACGACAACACCGCTCGAAACCATATATGATGTAGACACCGCCAAAGTAGTCGAAGAGCCCGAGCTGGTGCAGGTCGCTCAGGTGCGTACTGACACTGGCGACGTGAAAACGATCAAGACAACAAAACGTGTCATCAAGAAAAAGAAAGGACCCAAGGAACAGATCACAGAAGTACTCACCACTCAAGTGAATGATGAAGCTCCGATTACGACAGTCAGTGTTGTGCAAGACGAACCTGTGGATGAAGAAGAAGATAAACGAGTCGAGATCGTCGAGCTGCCCGAAGAAACCGCCGTCGAGGAAACACATACACCAGAAGGTAAGGTCACACAAAAGAAAATCACTAAACGAGTCATCAAAAAGAAAGCTGGACCCAAAGTCGAAACCACTGAAATCACTACAGAACAAGTAGACGACCAAGCACCGGTCATTTCAGTACACAAAACGGAACAAATTACAGACGACACCACAGAGCCATTTGGCACACTATTCAGACCAGACACTGCCCAAATTATTGAACAGGTACCCGAAACTGTACAAATAACACAAATTAAGACTGACACTGGCGAAACCAAGTCGGTGAAGGTAACCAAACGCGTAATTAAAAAACAAAAGGGGCCGAAACAGGAAGTAACTGAGATCATCACGACTGAAGAAGACGACAAAGCACCAGTTACCATTGTCCACGTGACCGAAGAAGAGAAACCCGCAGAAGTACAGCCCGTTGAAACTGTAGAAATGCCTGAGGAGACCACAGTTACAGAAGAACAGACGCCAGAAGGTAAAACTGTTACCAAGATGGTGACGAAGCGCGTCATCAAAAAGAAAAAGGGTCCCAAAATAGAAACCACCGAAATAGTCACGGAAAAAGAAGACGACAAGCAACCCGTCGTAACCGTACACACAATAGAAGAAGACACCGATGACACGACAACACCGCTCGAAACAATATATGATGTAGACACCGCCAAAGTAGTCGAAGAGCCCGAGCAGGTGCAGGTCACTCAGGTGCGTACTGACACTGGCGACGTGAAAACGATTAAGACAACAAAACGCGTCATCAAGAAAAAGAAAGGACCCAAGGAACAGATCACAGAAGTACTCACCACTCAAGTGAATGACGAAGCTCCGATTACGACAGTCAGTGTTGTGCAAGACGAACCCGTGGAAGATGAGGATAAACCAGTCGAGATCGTCGAGCTGCCCGAAGAAACCGCTGTCGAGGAAACCTATACACCAGAAGGTAAGGTCACACAAAAGAAAATCACTAAACGAGTCATCAAAAAGAAAGCTGGACCCAAAGTCGAAACCACTGAAATCACTACAGAACAAGTAGACGACCAATCACCGGTCATTTCAGTACACAAAACAGAACAAATTACAGACGACACCACAGAGCCATTTGACACACTATTCAGACCAGACACTGCCCAAATTATTAAACAGGTACCCGAAACTGTACAAATAACACAAATTAAGACTGATACTGGCGAAACCAAATCAGTGAAGGTTACCAAACGCGTAATTAAAAAACAAAAGGGGCCGAAACGTGAAGTAACTGAGATTATCACGACTGAAGAAGACGACAAAGCTCCAGTAACCACCGTTCACGTAACCGAAGAAGAACAACCCGTAGGTGTAAGGCCCGATGAAACTGTAGAAATGCCTGAGGAGACCACAGTTACAGAAGAACAGACGCCAGAAGGCAAATCTGTTACCAAGAAGGTGACGAAGCGCGTCATCAAAAAGAAAAAGGGTCCCAAAATAGAAACCACTGAAATAGTCACGGAAAAAGAAGACGAAAAGCCACCCGTCGTGACCGTACACACTATAGAAGAAGACACCGATGACACGACAACACCGCTCGAAACCATATATGATGTAGACACCGCCAAAGTAGTCGAAGAGCCCGAGCTGGTGCAGGTCGCTCAGGTGCGTACTGACACTGGCGACGTGAAAACGATCAAGACAACAAAACGTGTCATCAAGAAAAAGAAAGGACCCAAGGAACAGATCACAGAAGTACTCACCACTCAAGTGAATGATGAAGCTCCGATTACGACAGTCAGTGTTGTGCAAGACGAACCTGTGGATGAAGAAGAAGATAAACGAGTCGAGATCGTCGAGCTGCCCGAAGAAACCGCCGTCGAGGAAACACATACACCAGAAGGTAAGGTCACACAAAAGAAAATCACTAAACGAGTCATTAAAAAGAAAACTGGACCCAAACTCGAAACCACTGAAATCACTCCAGAACAAATAGACGACCAAGCACCGGTCGTTTCAGTACACAAAACAGAACAAATTACAGACGACACCACAGAGCCATTTGACACACTATTCAGACCAGACACTGCCCAAATTATTGAACAGGTACCCGAAACTGTAAAAATAACACAAATTAAGACTGACACTGGCGAAACCAAGTCGGTGAAGGTAACCAAACGCGTAATTAAAAAACAAAAGGGGCCGAAACAGGAAGTAACTGAGATCATCACGACTGAAGAAGACGACAAAGCACCAGTTACCATTGTCCACGTGACCGAAGAAGAGAAACCCGCAGAAGAACAGCCCGTTGAAACTGTAGAAATGCCTGAGGAGACCACAGTTACAGAAGAACAGACGCCAGAAGGTAAAACTGTTACCAAGATGGTGACGAAGCGCGTCATCAAAAAGAAAAAGGGTCCCAAAATAGAAACCACCGAAATAGTCACGGAAAAAGAAGACGACAAGCAACCCGTCGTAACCGTACACACAATAGAAGAAGACACCGATGACACGACAACACCGCTCGAAACAATATATGATGTAGACACCGCCAAAGTAGTCGAAGAGCCCGAGCAGGTGCAGGTCACTCAGGTGCGTACTGACACTGGCGACGTGAAAACGATTAAGACAACAAAACGCGTCATCAAGAAAAAGAAAGGACCCAAGGAACAGATCACAGAAGTACTCACCACTCAAGTGAATGACGAAGCTCCGATTACGACAGTCAGTGTTGTGCAAGACGAACCCGTGGAAGATGAGGATAAACCAGTCGAGATCGTCGAGCTGCCCGAAGAAACCGCTGTCGAGGAAACCTATACACCAGAAGGTAAGGTCACACAAAAGAAAATCACTAAACGAGTCATCAAAAAGAAAGCTGGACCCAAAGTCGAAACCACTGAAATCACTACAGAACAAGTAGACGACCAATCACCGGTCATTTCAGTACACAAAACAGAACAAATTACAGACGACACCACAGAGCCATTTGACACACTATTCAGACCAGACACTGCCCAAATTATTAAACAGGTACCCGAAACTGTACAAATAACACAAATTAAGACTGATACTGGCGAAACCAAATCAGTGAAGGTTACCAAACGCGTAATTAAAAAACAAAAGGGGCCGAAACGTGAAGTAACTGAGATTATCACGACTGAAGAAGACGACAAAGCTCCAGTAACCACCGTTCACGTAACCGAAGAAGAACAACCCGTAGGTGTAAGGCCCGATGAAACTGTAGAAATGCCTGAGGAGACCACAGTTACAGAAGAACAGGCGCCAGAAGGCAAATCTGTTACCAAGAAGGTGACGAAGCGCGTCATCAAAAAGAAAAAGGGTCCCAAAATAGAAACCACTGAAATAGTCACGGAAAAAGAAGACGAAAAGCCACCCGTCGTGACCGTACACACTATAGAAGAAGACACCGATGACACGACAACACCGCTCGAAACCATATATGATGTAGACACCGCCAAAGTAGTCGAAGAGCCCGAGCTGGTGCAGGTCGCTCAGGTGCGTACTGACACTGGCGACGTGAAAACGATCAAGACAACAAAACGTGTCATCAAGAAAAAGAAAGGACCCAAGGAACAGATCACAGAAGTACTCACCACTCAAGTGAATGATGAAGCTCCG
The DNA here is from genome assembly GCA_927399485.1 of Calamotropha paludella. NCBI lineage: Eukaryota > Metazoa > Arthropoda > Insecta > Lepidoptera > Crambidae > Calamotropha > Calamotropha paludella. The sequence goes on along the minus strand of OV656803.1, from coordinate 20,055,112 downwards.
ATTACGACAGTCAGTGTTGTGCAAGACGAACCTGTGGATGAAGAAGAAGATAAACGAGTCGAGATCGTCGAGCTGCCCGAAGAAACCGCCGTCGAGGAAACACATACACCAGAAGGTAAGGTCACACAAAAGAAAATCACTAAACGAGTCATTAAAAAGAAAACTGGACCCAAACTCGAAACCACTGAAATCACTCCAGAACAAATAGACGACCAAGCACCGGTCGTTTCAGTACACAAAACAGAACAAATTACAGACGACACCACAGAGCCATTTGACACACTATTCAGACCAGACACTGCCCAAATTATTGAACAGGTACCCGAAACTGTACAAATAACACAAATTAAGACTGACACTGGCGAAACCAAGTCGGTGAAGGTAACCAAACGCGTAATTAAAAAACAAAAGGGGCCGAAACAGGAAGTAACTGAGATCATCACGACTGAAGAAGACGACAAAGCACCAGTTACCATTGTCCACGTGACCGAAGAAGAGAAACCCGCAGAAGAACAGCCCGTTGAAACTGTAGAAATGCCTGAGGAGACCACAGTTACAGAAGAACAGACGCCAGAAGGTAAAACTGTTACCAAGATGGTGACGAAGCGCGTCATCAAAAAGAAAAAGGGTCCCAAAATAGAAACCACCGAAATAGTCACGGAAAAAGAAGACGAAAAGCCACCCGTCGTAACCGTACACACTATAGAAGAAGACACAGACGACACGACAACACCACTCGAAACCATATATGACGTAGACACCACTAAAGTAGTCGAAGAGCCCGAGCAGGTGCAGGTCACTCAGGTGCGTACTGACACTGGCGACGTGAAAACGATCAAGACAATAAAACGCGTCACCAAGGAAAAGAAAGGACCCAAGGAACGGATCACAGAAGTACTCACCACTCAAGTGAATGACGAAGCTCCGATTACGACAGTCAGTGTTGTGCAAGACGAACCCGCGGAAGATGAGGATAAACCAGTCGAGATCGTCGAGCTGCCCGAAGAAACCGCTGTCGAGGAAACACATACACCAGAAGGTAAGGTCACACAAAAGAAAATTACTAAACAAGTCATCAAAAAGAAAGCTGGACCCAAAGTCGAAACCACTAAAATCACTGCAGAACAAGTAGACGACCAATCACCGGTCATTTCAGTACACAAAACAGAACAAATTACAGACGACACCACAGAGCCATTTGACACACTATTCAGACCAGACACTGCCCAAATTATTGAACAGGTACCCGAAACTGTACAAATAACACAATTTAAGACTGATACTGGCGAAACCAAGTCAGTGAAGGTTACCAAACGCGTAATTAAAAAACAAAAGGGGCCGAAACGTGAAGTAACTGAGATTATCACGACTGAAGAAGACGACAAAGCTCCAATAACCACTGTTCACGTAACCGAAGAAGAACAACCCGTAGATGTACGGCTTGATGAAACTGTAGAAATGCCTGAGGAGACCACAGTTACAGAAGAACAGACGCCAGAAGGCAAATCTGTTACCAAGAAGGTGACGAAGCGCGTCATCAAAAAGAAAAAGGGTCCCAAAATAGAAACCACCGAAATAGTCACGGAAAAAGAAGACGAAAAGCCACCCGTCGTAACCGTACACACTATAGAAGAAGACACAGACGACACGACAACACCACTCGAAACCATATATGACGTAGACACCACTAAAGTAGTCGAAGAGCCCGAGCAGGTGCAGGTCACTCAGGTGCGTACTGACACTGGCGACGTGAAAACGATCAAGACAATAAAACGCGTCACCAAGAAAAAGAAAGGACCCAAGGAATGGATCACAGAAGTACTCACCACTCAAGTGAATGACGAAGCTCCGATTACGACAGTCAGTGTTGTGCAAGACGAACCCGCGGAAGATGAGGATAAACCAGTCGAGATCGTCGAGCTGCCCGAAGAAACCGCTGTCGAGGAAACACATACACCAGAAGGTAAGGTCACACAAAAGAAAATTACTAAACAAGTCATCAAAAAGAAAGCTGGACCCAAAGTCGAAACCACTAAAATCACTGCAGAACAAGTAGACGACCAATCACCGGTCATTTCAGTACACAAAACAGAACAAATTACAGACGACACCACAGAGCCATTTGACACACTATTCAGACCAGACACTGCCCAAATTATTGAACAGGTACCCGAAACTGTACAAATAACACAAATTAAGACTGATACTGGCGAAACCAAGTCAGTGAAGGTTACCAAACGCGTAATTAAAAAACAAAAGGGGCCGAAACGTGAAGTAACTGAGATTATCACGACTGAAGAAGACGACAAAGCTCCAATAACCACTGTTCACGTAACCGAAGAAGAACAACCCGTAGATGTACGGCTTGATGAATCTGTAGAAATGCCTGAGGAGACCACAGTTACAGAAGAACAGACGCCAGAAGGCAAATCTGTTACCAAGAAGGTGACGAAGCGCGTCATCAAAAAGAAAAAGGGTCCCAAAATAGAAACCAACGAAATAGTCACGGAAAAAGAAGACGAAAAGCCACCCGTCGTAACCGTACACACTATAGAAGAAGACACAGATGACACGACAACACCACTCGAAACCATATATGACGTAGACACCACTAAAGTAGTCGAAGAGCCCGAGCAGGTGCAGGTCACTCAGGTGCGTACTGACACTGGCGACGTGAAAACGATCAAGACAACAAAACGCGTCATCAAGAAAAAGAAAGGACCCAAGGAACAGATCACAGAAGTACTCACCACTCAAATAAATGACGAAGCTCCGATTACGACAGTCAGTGTTGTGCAAGACGAACCCGCGGAAGATGAGGATAAACTAGTCGAGATCGTCGAGCTGCCCGGAGAAACCGCTGTCGAGGAAACACATACACCAGAAGGTAAGGTCACACAAAAGAAAATCACTAAACGAGTCATCAAAAAGAAAGCTGGACCCAAAGTCGAAACCACTGAAATCACTACAGAACAAGTAGTCGACCAATCACCGGTCATGTCAGTACACAAAACAGAACAAATTACAGACGACACCACAGAGCCATTTGACACACTATTCACACCAGACACTGCCCAAATTATTGAACAGGTACCCGAAACTGTACAAATAACACAAATTAAGACTGATACTGGCGAAACCAAATCAGTGAAGGTTACCAAACGCGTAATTAAAAAACAAAAGGGGCCGAAACGTGAAGTAACTGAGATTATCACGACCGAAGAAGACGACAAAGCACCAGTTACCATTGTCCACGTGACCGAAGAAGAACAACCTGTAGATGTACGGCCCGATGAAACTGTAGAAATGCCTGAGGAGACCACAGTTACAGAAGAACTGACGCCAGAAGGCAAATCTGTTACCAAGAAGGTGATGAAGCGCGTCATCAAAAAGAAAAAGGGTCCCAAAATAGAAACCACCGACATAGTCACGGAAAAAGAAGACGAAAAGCCACCCGTCGTAACCGTACACACTATAGAAGAAGACACAGATGACACGACAACACCACTCGAAACCATATATGACGTAGACACCACTAAAGTAGTCGAAGAGCCCGAGCAGGTGCAGGTCACTCAGGTGCGTACTGACACTGGCGACGTGAAAACGATCAAGACAACAAAACGCGTCATCAAGAAAAAGAAAGGACCCAAGGAACAGATCACAGAAGTACTCACCACTCAAGTGAATGACGAAGCTCCGATTACGACGGTCAGTGTTGTGCAAGACGAACCTGTGGAAGAAGAAGATAATCCAGTCGAGATCGTCGAGCTGCCCGAAGAAACCATCGTCGAGGAAACACATACACCAGAAGGTAAGGTCACACAAAAGAAAATCACTAAACGGGTCATCAAAAAGAAAGCTGGACCCAAAGTCGAAACCACTGAAATCACTACAGAACAAGTAGACGACCAATCACCGGTCATGTCAGTACACAAAACAGAACAAATTACAGACGACACCACAGAGCCATTTGACACACTATTCACACCAGACACTGCCCAAATTATTGAACGGGTACCCGAAACTGTACAAATAACACAAATTAAAACTGACACTGGCGAATCCAAGTCGGTGAAGGTTACCAAACGCGTGATTAAAAAACAAAAGGGGCCGAAACAGGAAGTAACTGAGATCATCACAACTGAAGAAGACGACAAAGCTCCAGTAACCATTGTCCATGTGACCGAAGAAGAGAAACCCGCAGTAGTACAGCCCGTTGAAACTGTAGAAATGCCTGAGGAGACCACAGTTACAGAAGAACAGACGCCAGAAGGCAAATCTGTTACCAAGATGGTGACGAAACGCGTCATCAAAAAGAAAAAGGGTCCCAAAATAGAAACCACAGGTAAAGTCGAGGAAAAAGTAGACGACAAGCAACCCGTCACAGAATTAATTATTACTCAAGTGGATGACGAAACCCCGATCACAGCAGTTTGTGTCGTCGAGATCGGCGAGCTTGCTAATGAAACCGCCTTCGAGGAAACACATGAGCCAGAAGGTAAGTTCATACAAAATAAAATCACCAAACTCATCAAAAGTCAGTAACTCATAAAAAGCAAGTAGGACCTAAAATACAAAGAACAAAACAAATAGATGACCAAACACAGATCATTTCAGTACACAAATCAGAACCACTAACGAAACCACAGTACTATTCTACTACTACCACCACTACACAAATCTCACTTCAACAAACACACTTATCATCAACACGACAATGACCAAACACAAGTCATTTTAATACACAAAACAGATCAAATTGCAGATGAAACTGCTGAATTATTTGGCACTATTAACAAACTAGTTGCAGTTCTACTCATAGATCAACCACGCAATACCGTACGCGTAGCATAAGTAAAAACTAGAACTCTCTTAGCTAAGGAAGGTGACAAGAAATTAAAAACAAAGCGTATCATCAAGAGTCATCAGGGATTCATGAACATATTACAGAACTTTTAATTATTTAATTGGATTGGATGGGCGAAGTATAAGCACGTCGCAAATTTGGGCGATAAAGCCACAGATGAAGAAAGAAAACCGCTAAAACACTCAAATCAAAACATATAAAAAAAATAAAACCCAACGAGACACATCAATTACTCAAAAAATGGCCGTGGTGGCCATGAAAATACTTAAGAGCTAAATATCTCTAGTAGATTCGGTAGTGAAACATATCATCACTGTTTAAACAAAACACTTCGTGTAGTAACAAACTTTGCGACTCATTTCGGATTGATGAAAACTAGTGAAAGAAGAATAATGTTCAAGTGTTTAAAGTTAATTAAAGGTAGCTAAAAACTGTGAAACTTAAAATTTGTTGCTTTAATGCCTTAAATAATTTCAAAATACGTATATATTGTATTTTTCTACCCTACAAGGTAAGTTAACTGAGATTGTTTAGTTTTATAGAGCTCGTCAATTTATGTTACATGACATAACAGTTTCACGTGGTAATGTATTCTGAAGTAAATGACGTAATCTATACAGAAATATTTAGGATTCATATTATTTAACCTTGATTTAATTTTTTACTGATTTTGTATCTGAAATGTTCATACTGAATAAGAGGATCGCTAATATTCAATAGGAATTATTCAATGACTTACATTACTTTATAATTACTGTTACAGATATTTCTTTATTGAAAAGAAAAGATAGTGAAGAGAAGAAAACACCTAAGAAAACAAAGAAAACTGTTAATTTCAATGACAAAGACATAATTGATGAGAAACCCAAACAAATGCCTGTGTCAAAAAGCGATGAAACAGACGAATCAAACAATGAAATAAAACCACAGGAAACTAAGAAGCCTAAGTTGGTATTACAAAAAATTGAAAAAAAGGCTATGATAATAAGCGAAGCTCAACATGCCGAAAGTATTGAAAGCCCACAATTTGCAAAACGGAAGCTGAAAAAACCGATGCAAAAACCAAAACAAGAAGTGACGTCTGTAACTTTGCCCAAATTTCAACTTAAAAGTCGTATTAAACATATTACGGATTGGCCTCCTTTAGAAATTCAACCAATTATCTCTTATTTAGGCAGTGTGCGACAAAATGGAGAATTGTCAAGAAATGTAAAAGAAGCAGCTAAGCTTAAGAAAAAGCAACCAAAATTGAAAAATATTCCAGACTACGAAGTGGAATTGGAGAAATTAGAAAAAAATGATTTTACTTCAGAACCGGAAAAGCCAATTGATTTAACTGATACCGACAAGAAGCCAGAAGAATCAGACAGTTTAGATGTTGATAAAGTCTTTAAGGATAAAATTTTAATTCCTAAAGAAGATGAAGAAAAACCGATCAAACTTCATAATATAAAAGACGTAACTTCCGCATCCGATGAATCTATTAGTAAGGATAAAGCTGATTTTAAAAATGAAACAAATGAAATTAAACAAGAACTTAAGACAAATGCTGTAGAATACCAACAACATAAAGAGGAAGAACCAGAAACAAAAACGATGAAAAGAAAAGTAAGGAAAAATATACCAGAGAAAACAACTTCTATTGAAGAAAACATAGAAAATGCTGAATTTCCAAAAAATACAGAACCCAAAGTAATGATAGAAATAACCAGTGAACTAGAGGAGTATCAAACATCGGATAAACCACTGGAAACAAATGTGGAAGATTATGTACTTGAACAAAGTATTCAAACGCCTCTTAAACTGAAACAACTAGCAGAACCAGAACAAGAAGAGAACGTACAAAGTGAAGTGAAAAAAGTAAAGAAATTAAAAAAGAAGCAAGTCGTTCCTCTGGACGACAACAAAATAAAAGAAGATAATTTAAAAGAAGATAGTATTTCACAAGTGGTCGAAATTCCAGATGAAGATAAATTTTCACCTAAAGAAGATGAGAAACCAAAAGAAGAACAGACTATTAAGACTGTGGAACTGCCTGAAGACGCTGCTGTGATAAAAGTGTTAGAAGTTAAATCCGAGAAAAAACAAAAACAAGTAAAGAAACCAGTTGAGCAAACAGACGTTATTTTACAAGAAGAGAAGGCCATAGAAAGAAAACAATCAGAGAAGCCCAAACCCAAGAAATCCAAACTAAAATTGACACCTATACAAATAGAAAGAAAAACTCTTGAAATAAGTGAAGCCCAACACGCAGAAAATGTAGAAGGACCCCAATTTGCAAAACTTAAACTAAAGAAAACTATAGCAAAACCTAAACAAGAACTAACTTCAACTACGCTTCCAAAATTCCAATTAAAAAGTAGAATAACATACATTACCAATTGGCCGCCAAATTCTATACAACCCATTGTTAGCTTTTTGGGGAGCATACGACAAAACGGAATATTATCTAGAAATGTCAAAGAAGCAGCAAAAATTAAAAAGAAGTTGTACAAACAACCACAACTACCCGATATTGAGAAAACTGAACTAGAAAAACCAATGTTCGGTTATGAAGATATCGTCCAGGCAACTCAGGTTAAAGAAATGCCATTAGATGAATTTTCGGAAAGTGATAAGGAAGATCAACCCGAAGAATTTATTATAAAACCTCGTCAACCTAGCGTAAAAATGACTGAAGAAATTGTAGATGAAGTTATAATAAAGAAAAAACTTAAACCACTACGAAAGTCATCAATAACACTTCCAGAAATCACTGAACCTGAAAATGTTACTTTTAGGCCTAAAACTACAAAAACTAAAGAAGATGTAGAGCAAGAATTTAATATACAATTGGATTCGTATGCCGAGGAAGAAATTTCAATGTCTAGTAAAGTAAAACTTAAGCCACAGAGACAGCCTACATTTAATGAAGAAGCAAATGAAACATCTATTAAATTTTATACAGAAGAAGAAGATAATGAGCCTAACATTGTAGAGATTTTGGAAAGTGACGACGAGCAGGGCAATAATTTGACTAATATGATGGTTTCTCTAAAAAGACCACGGTCAAATAAAGAAATATCTGAGGAAATCAGCTCAAGTATTACAGTCGCAAAACCAAAGATACCAGAGGAGGTGACAGAAATCACTGAAGATGTTAATTTGAAACTAGAACGCAAGCCTATATACGTAGTTGATGATCAAGAAGAAGTGAGTTATGACGTAAAGCCTGTGGTGGAACAGTTTTCACAAGAAGAAATATCACTTTCAAGTAAAATTAAATTGAAATCAAAGAAAAAAATAGCTCCTTTATCTGAAGCAGCAGATGAAGCATCTATACAAATTACCCAAGAAATTGAGGATGAAAGCCAAGCAGAAGAAATTATCCTCAGTGAAGCAGAATCAGATGATAATGTTGAAATGGTTATAAAGCGTAAAATTAAAAAACCTAAATATGAAGTAAGTGAAGTAGAAGAGCTTAGTGTTGAACTGAAACCAAATAGAGCCAACGCAGAAACATATGATGAAGAACAACTTACCATCTTAGCTAAACGCAAACCTAAGAAACCATCACAAATACAAGGTAGGTCCTACACTATATAATAAATTTGAAATTTTTTTCCGCGACTAAGAAGAGGCAAATCAATATACTACAAAACCAGTCACTAAATACTAAGAAACAATTGTTATAACAATATTCTCCGATAATTTTGGCATATACAATCTTTTCAACACATAATCTTTATTATTAACAATTACATTAAGCAATACGTTTGTATCACATTTAAAAGTAAGCTAACTTCAACTTGCGATACGAGGAAGAAGAACGTAATAAAATTACAATAAAATGTATAATGTTTTTGCTGAAAATATTATACTTAAGCAATTTCGTGCATATAGTTCAAAGCGTGAGTGTAGTCATAGTGATGCCAACGTAAAATTAATGGCATTGTAGTTTAAAATTGTATTTAATTTACAGAGGCGGACGTCACCGTCAGTATTTCTAGAGAACAAGACTTTCCAGGTACAGTATTATTATAATATAAATTATGAATATTTAATTTGTGACTTATATTTTCTCGACAATCTAGAACTTGGCTTTTGATGTAGTGGCTTCCGTTTTTGAAGCGCCTCACTGTGCGCCTTAATGTAATGCCCACGTAATAACAGATAAAGCTCATTGTTTTTCGACTTGACAGCTGGGATTTTGTTCAACGTGCGAAATATAGTTTAAATTAAATGTATTTTAATGCATTTCATTATGCATAAAGTTTTGTTTACCTATATTTATATATATATGATCTTCAACCCGCCTGCCAAGCTTGGGGATTATGATATAAAAACTGTTTTTTTGGGAGGCTTCTCTAGATGTTTTGGTTTTAGTTGAAATGATGAAGTTACTTCATAAATTTACTTAATTTAATTTTTTCCTAATTTTAATACCAGTTTCCAAAGTAGTGTTAGGAAAAAAAATATCCATGCTTGAGTTGGTAAACGAATTAATAATATTATTACTATTCTCATAGTCATAGCAATACGCTTAGCCCAAAGTAAGCACTGTATGTGTATGTATTTATATACATAAATTAATATATTTCCTACCACTTAGGGACAAATGCTTTTTTTACTCACACAATATATGCCCCTTCCAAATCGAACCTCGGATTTCGGGTCCGCTGGGATTGCAAAATTTTTCTAACCTGTTACGCATAAGTAATAAATTGTTTTTGCCTTACATTTATTAATTTTAATAGTAAACACACAGTATATAACACATACTTGTCAGAACTACATACATCGCAGAATATCCCATTCGTGGAAAAACCACGCTCACAGTTAAGATGCCTCACTAAGGTAACTTAAATCGCTTCGATCGTTACTCCAAATTGAACTAACAACTACACGGTTGCGCCCCGTTTCTTATATGCGCGGGAACTAACCCAAAGTAGTCACGAACGTCCCCACGAGTCCGGATAAACAGTTTACAGTGGCTGCGTTTTCATTAGATTTTCAAATGTTAGTGTGTAATACATGTCATAGTCCACCGTAATAACACTCAATTTGCCAGTGGCTTATGGGCTCATAGAAAAGTTTATTATATCTAACCAAATAACAATTCAAAGAAGAATATTAGTAGGCCCTAAGCAATTGTACCGTAACAAAACTACCAAGGGTGGATAACCTTAAGATTTTCCTTCTCAGAAATTTTTATAAACAAAGATATTTAGGAAACCATGGAAACGAAGAAATAAAGTAACTGTTCATAGGGACATGAATTTGTTTCCTTTGTTTCTTAAAATTATTAATATATTATATAAAGTATATACAACTTTCATGTGAACAACTTGTAATGCTAATATTAAAATTAAGTATTTATTATAATCAATTAGTTTGATATCTATAACCTCCGCAGATACAAATTTTTCTTTCGATTTTTCTAATTATCACGTATTAGTTATAGTTACGGCAGATCTTTAAATCGTTCTTTTTGTATGGTTTTATCATTAGACATTATCCAGGCTAATTGCAATAAGTATGTTATAAAGTTAATGATAAAATGCTTGTGTAGCCCATGAAATTTATAATAAATAACAAATTTCCAAAAATAAATATGATACTGATACATTCATGTATATTAGCATAATGTTTAATGATAAAGTAATATATGATGACCGTTTGGTGCAACGGTAGCGATCCAACCTTTCGCACTGACGGTCCTGGGTTCGAGCCCCGGAAGGGGCAGATGTTTGTGTGATGAATACAAGCTATTGCACCTAATCATTCAGATATTTATATCAATCTGTCTATCCGTTAACCTTATATCCATAACACAAGCCTTACTGCGCTTACTTTGGGCAAGGCTAATTGGTGTGATTGTAAGAAGTATTATTTTTATTAATAAGTAGTCTATTATAAAAGTTAAATAATAAGACTAGATTTAAAAATCTAAAAATCCCACGTTTTTCAGTAACCAAAAGGGAATAAAATAACCCGGCGGGGCCAAGCGAGGGGCGCATCAAAAGTGGGGGCGCATATTACTTATGGAGATGTAATGAGATGTACGTTATGCATAGATGTTGAGAGTATTTGTAAACGTTTTAAGTGGCCCCTCGCTTGGCCCCGCCGGGTTATTTTATTATTTTTTGGTTACTGAAAAACGTGGGATTTTTAGATTTTTAAATCTAGTATTATTGTTTTATTCTTTTTAATTTTCTTGCGTTATTATTATTTTATTCTTTTCAGTTTATTAATTAAACGCAGCAAACCATGAGTCGCTATGACTTTTTTCATATGAAAGTGAAATTTCGCAAAATTTGGCCTGAAAGTTGCCGTAGAAAGTTAAAAGTTGTTTTAGGATGCATTGTCATCGGGTTCTGACTTGCTCCAAAAATTTCAGCTCGCTAGGTGGCCGGGAAGTGCCTCAAAATTGAGTTGCAAGAATCCAACTGCACAGACAGACAGACAAGAAAGCGACCTGAGAAAAACGTGGGAAAAAAAAATTCAAGCAGCCTCTGTTAAATAAATTCTTTATGGAATTCTTCATGGGATCTAGAGTGTTCTTTTATCAAAAAATATTGCCCGCTTGAAATAACAAAAAATTCAATATATCTATAACAACAATACTGCATGTATATTTTATGTGATTTAAATATTTTACGGTTAGTTCTTCTTATTTAAAGAAGTTTCATACAACGTTGAATGTAACACTTTTACAATAAAAATCATAAATATTAAAATAATGAACATTCCAGTATTACATGTCTATAATTTATAGAATGATTTCCAGTAAATGCCTAACATTCCATTAAAATATTAAATAACTAAACATACAATATTTCGAAATAAAGTTTTATTAAAAACAATTTAACTGGTCTTAGGCGAAACTCGAACCCATATCGTCTAGCTGCTATTTTTAATTTAAAAACCTAGCTGTTAAATTCTCAAATAAAAAAACACAATACTTTTAATGTTTTAAAGTTACATTATGTATATAGTTATTTTTTAATCACGTATTAGGTATTATTGGTCAGGTTTTATTTTATATCTTATCTTATGTCGTCATATAGTAATTAATACTTTCATCGAACTTTAAATCACTGGTGAAGCGAGGATAGGCAAGAAATTATTTGCCAGTTCCAATAAAAACGTTTTAACATGGGATCTCTCATGACTCCCACAAAGGGAAATAATACTTCTATTAAAAACAAACAAACACCAAAGTAACCATGTGATTTTATTATTGAAGACACGCCTTTGGATGTCCGAAGCGGTGACACAGTATTCGCCGTTTACTCCTACGTGGCGGAAACCGACGAAGCAATCAATTTGGTAGAAGGCGAGCGACTCTACATATTAGGTAACCTACATTTACCATCTCAATCACAAGCACACTGAAAGTTAATACAAATAGGCTATTTATAATGTCAGGTTATAAGATGAACATTTCCCAGTAGAGTTTACTTGGATCAAAACAAAAAATAATTTTAAAGAAATTGTGCCAAAAATGTACGGCTACAAATTTTAGAATTTAACTTTGTATACCAGCTTAACAATAACTTTGATTTGTAGGCTTAGAAAATGGTTATTAACTAAGTTTTAGTTTAACAAAGATGTTAAAATCGTTATTACTATTTCTGAAAATTTTAAATCAAAACGAAAAGTAAATGTTCCTGATACAAGAAAAAAAGTATTACCTTTTACTTAGCTTTGCTTAGTGTATGACGTTTATTTTATTTTTGGTCTACTATTCAGAAACAACAAATCAAGATTGGTGGTTTGTACGTAAGCATCTCACAGAAGAAAAAGGCTGGGTTCCTGCTCAATACTTGATGGATGAAGCCAATTACACACTCTACCTACAGAAAAAACTCAACGAAAAGATTGACAAGCTACCAGTTTTTGAGAGTGAGTGGGGTCAAAGAATATTTACTTAATTATCTACTAATACTCTAAAACAAAATGAAATGTATACCAACATAAAAATGTAGGCTAAATTCCTATTCAAAACACCACAAGCATGTAGTAAGCTTTCATATTAGAATATATCTTATCTTCAATTATTTTTAATTATGAACTATTATTTTATTTTAAAAATCATTCAGTGGTTTAACCAGGCGATAGCAAAAAGGTCTCAATAAAGCGTCCAGTGAGTAAGTTATTTAATTGCAGCGATTAACTCTGAAATAAAACGCATATTAAAATACTAACACTACAACGAAACGGAAACGCTCTCGCAATAACGCTATGCGTGTGGTAAGTAGTTTAATATGCGTTTTATTTCAGAGTTAATCGCTGCAATTAAATAACTTACTCACTGGACGCTTTATTGAGACCTGTTATTTCAGGGTAAAACGCTGCTATTATTTTATTCATCAATGGGCAATTCCTAATGTACCCTATAAATTAAGGTTTTGAACTAGCATGTCTATATAAGTATTATGCCCCCGCAATACTACATTGGAAAATCATTTTCATGTGTTAATTATTTTTATTAACAGAACCAGCATCAGAAGAACAAGCAGTGGCGCCTATATTTGTTGAAAAATTACGACCAAAGCATACACCCGATGGTTCTACCGTGCAATTCGAATGCCAAGTGGAAGGCCATCCACGTCCACAAATAACTTGGTTCAGACAAACAGCTATTATTAAACCATCACAAGATTTCCAAATGTACTATGATGATGACAATGTAGCCACTCTTGTAATCCGTGAAGTATTCCCAGAGGATGCCGGCACATTTACTTGTGTAGCTAAAAATGCTGCTGGTTTTGCATCCAGTACTACGGAACTAGTAGTTGAAGCACCACTTTCTGACCATGGGTCTGAAATGACCATATTATCAAGAAAAAGTCTTTCCCGTGAATCGTCTTTGGCAGATATACTTGAAGGAATTCCACCAACATTCTCAAAGAGACCAAAGGCACAGTATGTAGATGAAGGCACACAAATATTCTTAGAATGTCGCCTAGTTGCTATTCCAGAGCCTGATATAGCTTGGTTCTTCAAGGGAGAAGAAATCATTCCAGATGAGAACATATCTGTGGCTACGGAGTCAGACATGCACATGTATTGCAGTGTGCTTAAGATATCAAATGTCAAGAAATACCAAGAAGGGACATACACTGTTCTGGCAGTTAATAGAGAAGGGGAAGCCAGTTTACCAATTGTTTTAAAGATAAAAACAGGACAGAAAGAAAAACCACAGGTTATAGAACCATTGAAAAATATGAGTATAAGAGAGGGTGAAAGTGTATTATTGACCGCACAAGTAGTGGGTAATCCACAGCCAAAGGTAACATGGTATCAAAATAATGAACCAGTTAAAAAGCATACCATTAAATCTGATGGTGACACTCAAACAATAACAATACTCAAGCCAAAGAAGGGTAAAGATGATGGTGTGTATACTCTAAAAGCAGTAAATTCCGAAGGCTCTACTGAAACTTCTGCTACAATAACAATAGAAGGTAAGCATTATTAACTTTAAAGTACATCATAATAAAAACTAGTTAAAGATTTTGATAAAGAAACAAAGGTCATCGCATTATTAATAAATTCATCTCACAATTTTTCAGAACCTACAGAAGAGAATGCTGAACCACCATTATTCATCAATAGATTCCAAGAGATTACTGTTAAAGAAAAAGGCGTTATAAAGTTAGTTGCCAGAGTAACAGGCAATCCAGTTCCGATTATAACATGGTATAGGAATAATCAAATAATAACACCATCATATAATGTCACACAAAACTTTGACGGTGAAAACATTGAATTGATAATCACAAATGTTGATTCTGAAATTGACTCCGGTGATTACAAATGTGTAGCTTCTAATAGCGCAGGAAAATCATCTCACGGAGCACGTGTTACTATAGATGTTGATAAGGTAACATTCATTAAAAATTTGAAAAAATCATACGAAATAGAAGAAGGCAAAACCGTGTTGTTAGAATGTCAGACATCTCACACAGTTTCAACAAAATGGTATCACAATAACAAGGAGCTTAGTGGCATGGATCACAGAGAGATAATTCAAGAAGGACAAGTTCATAAATTGAGAATAAAGAAGACAAAATTGACTGATGTAGGCAGTATAAAATGTGTTGTAAAGGACCAAGAAACTAGCACTAAATTAATTGTACATGAAACTATACCTGAATTCACTCGGAAATTGCAAGATTTTGAAGTGAAGGAGAGAGACGTTGCAATACTGGAAGTTGAAATAAATTCAGAGACAGCAGATGTTTTCTGGGAAAAAGATGGTGCAAGAATTAAGCCAAAGAAACATAAATACGATATTGAGAAACGCGGTAATGTGCGTAAACTACTGATAAGAAATACTTCAGTTCACGATGAAGGTGAATACACATGTATACTACGAGATGATTCATGTACTGCTGAAGTAACTGTCGTAGAGCTACCTCCTGAGATAATTTCACGGCTGCAAGACCAAAAAGTTAGCAAAGGAAATAAAGCTACGTTTGAAATTGAACTTACTAAGGGTGACGCACTTGTTCGTTGGTTTAAAGATGGCTCTGAAATCCAATTTTCAAATCACATGCAATTGACTATAGATGGTAAAAAACAGAAACTGAAAATATATGACTGTGTAAATAATGACGCCGGAGAGTATTCCTGCGAAGTGGGAAGTGATAGATGTACAGCGAAATTGTACGTCGAAGAACCATCGATTGATTTCGTACTTAGGCTTCCGGAAGTCATTGTGGTGCCGGCAAACAGTGACGCTTACTTAACTGTTGAAATACCCGACGAAACTTTACCTGTTTCTTGGTTCAAGAAGACAACTGTTATTGAAGATACCGAAAAATATACACTTATTTCGGATGTCAATAAGCGTACTCTAATTATACGCAGGTGCACAGAAGAGGATCAGTTGGAATATGCATGCACTTTATTAGATGCCAGATGTTCCACAAAACTAAAAGTAGAAGGTAAGTAAAGAACCTATCTTAAGAGCTCAGGAATCAAAATATCAGCCACTAGTTACTATGTATAGTACAGATAAACAGACAATATCGGTCACCGATACTTTTGAGGAAATGTTATAACATATACGGTTGAATAATTTTTATAGTGGATGGATGAATGGAAGAGTAGAAAAATAATTGTTTTTTCTGTTTAGTTATTAAAAAACATTAATTACTTCACAAGCCCAAAGTGTTAAAATCTACTGCTTAATTATTATATTTTTAGTTTATGGGGAGCAGAAAAGCTACTTAATTATACTTACACACGTTTTCAACGCTAGTGTCTGGGGATGAGGAAATGATATAAATGACATGACTACTCGTATTACACACTTATTAAATTATTGTAATTATTTCATTAAAAACTCGTAGAAAAAAGTACTGTTTATTATATCTTTATTTTATCATTTATCCAAAAGATAATAAAAAAACAAGAGATATTTCAATTAAGAACCTTATGGTGCTTTATGTACATATTAGAGTGTAAGGATGCCATACCCAGTAATGATCCTTTTGTAACCGTAGAGACAACACCCACACAACCCACACAACACTAAATGAGAGAGGCATTTTTACCTACGTATTTTCATAAATGAAGTGTTTGAATGATATCTTATGCCTAGAAAAAAATTTAATGGTGTTTATTAGTGATGTAACGAATATTCGCATTCGCATTCGCGAATATTCGCATAGTTTTGCATATTCGCATTCACATTCGCATTCGCAAAATCTCTGCGAATGTTTTACGAATATGAATATTAGAAAAAAACAATTTGAAAATAATAGTATGTTCATAAAATCAAAATCCATTCATTTCTCATGTTTTTTAATGCAAGAAAAATTTACTTACCCCCGTTTACCGTAAACACAGTCTTAACTTTGCATCTAGCTCGTTCAGCATCGCAAAGTGTGAAATAAGTCCATATTTCACTAGGATTTGATTTACTCATGTTAATAAATCACTATTCAAACTCTAACCTCAAAATTCACTTGTTTTGTTTACGAAAAGACCGGCGCGAGCGGAATGATACTTCAGTCGGATGAGTTCATTTATTTCAACTCGGCAATCCGAACGAGACAGCCACCATGCCATAGACAATTGGCGCCAATTTTGAACAAAAACTAAATATTCGCACTCGCATTCGCATTCGCGAATATCGGTACGAGATATTCGCATTCGCATTCGCATTCGCGAATGTGTTTATATAATGACCCTGTACATATATAATTGAATGGAACAGTAAAACCTACTGCCAAATTTACATAATTTCAATTGTTTTTTTAGACTCGTTTGAATAAGTAGATATGTACTAGGTTAATATTCGATAATTATGATTAGTTTTGGATACATATTTAAAATAGAAACTAAAAAATGTAAACAATGATTTAATTTACAGTATTAGAGTCTGCACCAAGGGTTAAATCCTTTGAAAAGGAATACCGAGTCAAACGTGGTAATGACGTCACTATACAAGTTGATTATGAAGCCATACCTCAACCAAATGATGAATGGGTAGTCAATTCTAAAATCATCAAAAAATCCAAGCATACAAAACCATCAATAGATTCTAAGAATGCTAGTTTGACAATAAAGAAATTAGAGCACACTGATGCTGGCATCTATAAACTTAGACTGGAAAACAACTGCGGCGATGTGGAAGTGGATATATCTGTAGTTGTGCTAGGTAAGAATGGAAATCTAGCTGTTATCTAGTGATTACGTAAAGGTGAGACCTTCAAATAACTTACTAAGAATTGTTGCATTTTAGACATACCCTCGAAACCAGGAAAGCCGAACGTCTTGGAAACAGGTGACACTTTGGTGAACATATGCTGGGAGGAGCCTGAAAGCAATGGAGGTTCTGAAATACAGTGTTACATTGTAGAATATCAAGAAATAAATACGACCGAGTAAGTATTCTGGATCGTATTTTCAGTAACGTATTATCCGGAAATTTTGGATAAAATGAAAAATATCAGGCCAATCCCAGTAATAATCGCGCGTTGGACTCCGTATTTATTTGGTTTTTCACAAAATCATTCCCCGTAACATATATTTACAATATTGGAATCCTTGTGCCGAGAGTGACAAGTTAACAATATCCGCTTTTCGATTTCTTGTATGGCCTAAAAACCTAACTATAAATAAATAGCCATTTTTAGGGTTCCGTACCTCAAAAGGACAAAACGGAACCCTTATAGGATCACTTTGTTGTCCGTCCGTCCGTCTATAAAGACCGTTTTTCTCGGGAACGCGTGGAGGGATCAAACTAAAATTTATATCCAATACTCAGGCCTACTGTCCCTTGGAGCTGTGAAAAAATCAAACTCCTAGGCCAAAACAATAAAAAGATACAGAAGTTTATATCGCAAATTTCCGCAAATTTTCGAAACTCGCACGGGAATGAAAACCTACAGGGTACTTCTCGTAGACTTAGAACATTGAAATTTGGTACGAAGAAACGTCTTATAGTACAGATAAAGGAAAAATTGCAAAAACCGTAAATTTTTAGTTACATCATAATAAAAAATATTTTTGGAAATTTAAAGTTACTACCTCTTTTCTCATGAACGCATAGAGGTATTAAATTGAAATTCATATCAAATATTCAGGTCTATAATACCTTTGAGCTGTAACAAAATCAAACTTTTATGTCAACGCAATCAAAAGAAATAGCAATTTAAGCCGCATATTTTCGAACTCGCAACTACTCGCGAGGGATTCAAAACCTGAAGGGTACTTCCAGTCGATCTAGAATCTTGAAATTTGGCATGAAGCAATGTTTAACATATAAAGGAAAAATTCCGAAAACCTTAAATTTTTTGTTATATCTTCATTTTGCAATAAAAATACCATAACTATGACTTATTGTCGTGATGGGTGAACATTTACTTATATACCTACAGGTTTGTACGGAACCCTCGGTGCGCGAGTCCGACTCGCACTTGGCCGGTTTTTTAAATTACTTTGTGTAAGTTTTGTGTTTGATGCAGTTTTTAAGTTACTCGACCAATACGTTAGGTTATCAAAACGCTTTTAGCTGTAATATTACTAAAATTGATGTTTTTTAAACGGCAAAACTTTCACTAGAAAAAAGTCGACTTTTCCTAAGAGACAGACGGTTGTCCCATCATTTCGCGAGACATAAAACTTTAGCAGTTAAATGCTTGATAACAAAAAAATATTTATAATACATATACCGAACTCTTGTTTACTATTTATGTTTATAAATGTATCTTATACTAAATTGAAGTACTAGAACCCGCTCGAAATTCACTCAGCAAATTTTTGTGTTACCATTTTTAAGATGTATAATTAGATCGTAGGTATATCTTTTGAATACCGGATTATTAAAATTCATTAACATTTTGTTTTGACATGAAAATCTTGCAGTAAAATGGTTAAATGCGTTAAACACATTATTAGTATTCCCGTAAACTATTCGTGGTAAGCTAAATGCTTTGTAACGAGTGGGCGAGTCCGTAGTATGTCGGCACGCATCTAACTTGGTCCGTTTGGGTTAAAGCTGATATCTCAACCCATGGATAACCCATGGGCCGCATTCTAATAATTACTATAAAATTGTGACTTTTTCTTGTATCTGAATCAAAAGTTATAATTAAATAAAATTAAAAATATATATTTACCTACTACAGTAGAGACAGTAGTTACTTCGAGTAGTTAGATTTTCATTATTAAGGGATCAATATTACTCCTCAGTCGTGATCCCAGTAGCCGTCATAATATTGTTATTTTCTGTCGTAAACTCCGAAACTATTATGTTTAAACCTTCATCTAGAGACATCAGTCACTTCAAAAGCGATTGTCATGATATTATGATATAGAGCAAAATCCATTCCAGGATATTTTATCTCGTGTTCTTATGTATGACGTAAACAGTCCGATATGAGCTATACTGGATACCACCGTTTCGTTTCGCTATCGCGATATAGTAGAGCAGAGCTGACTTTACTTTGCTCTAAACAATAACTAAAGCTAGGTTTATCCCTTCCTGTATTTAAAGATTATAATGAAGTACTTAAATAATAAATCTCATTTATTTTTAGATGGGTGTCTATTGAAAATATTACCAAAACACATTACACCATTGAGAAATTGAAGAATAAATCGTCATATAGATTCCGTGTATTCGCAGTTAATGAAGTTGGTGTCAGTGAATCTTCAGATCTTACAGAATACATCAAAGTTGAAAAGGTTACTAAATCACTTGCCCCTACTATTGAAAAGCCTTTGAAGGATGTAGTTAGCGCTCCAAACGAGGACGTGGAATTATCATGTATATTCGGTGGTGTTCCACAACCCAAAGTGACATGGTTCAGAAACGGAAAGTCACTAAAAACCGCTAAAGCATCTTATGTAAATCGTGTAGCCACTCTCGTCGTCACTGCAACAGAAGCAAGTGAAGGAGAATACAAGTGCAAAGCGTCCAACGAACTTGGGGAGGCCGAAACCTCTTGTACTTTTGAAGTACAATTGAAACCCATCATAAACGTTTCAGAAGAGGAAATCAATCAGAAGCTACGAGTAGGTGAAGAATGGTCGGTAACCGCTAACATACAAGGCATTCCTAAGCCATCGATAACATGGTACAGAAATGGTTTTAGGATAGAGGAATCTAATGAAATAAACATAACTACTGAAGAAAAATATAGCATAATAAAGATAACGCAATTGGAGCGTTCACACACCAATAAATATACTATTGAAGCGCAAAACAAAGCTGGCATCAGTTGTGTTGAATTAACGCTAAGAGTGTACGGTGAGTACATCTAATTCTTTCCTAAAAGTTAAGATCTATATTTTTAATCATATCAATGCGAGCACGATTTTTAAATTACACAACCAGGATCCCTCAACTTCGTAAAACATACAAACTTCTTAATACAATTAGCCGAAAGCCGTCAAATGTTGGAAGTTGGAAGTTGTTGAGAAGTCTTTTCCAAAATTAGGGGTTTTCCCACGCTTGACAGATTGTAATATTAATTTCACTCATTCCTAAAATTTACAAAAAGCAATGCACTCTAGTGCAATTTTTATACAATAAATATATTAAAAATTGATAAATAATTCATGCCACTTGTGGAACAGCGGGACCGTTCCTCGAATCCCCGAAACCCTGGCTAAACCGTGCTACACGGTTTCGGAACAGTAACCGGTATGCGCTTGAGTTTTTGTCGACTTATTAAATGTTATCAACTCTGCGTACTTGTTATGCCTTGTAAAAGTAACTGCAAGTGAGCAACATAACAGCAGCTCATTTAAGTACCTTCACGGATGTTCTAGAAATTGAAATATTACATCAGACTTAATAAATTTTGTTCACTATTGCTCACATTGAAAAAGAAAAGAAAATAAACTGTTTTGAACATATTTATTACATTATCGAGGCTGTAAGGCTGGCGGTTACGGTATTTAATGGGTTTGTTATCCGATTGATTTATCAGACGACACGGGTTCGTGCCCAGCTTGAGATAAATTTTAGGAACAGTATTTGGATTATTTTTTTTTATATAAAAAAGTTACCGCGAAATAAACCAATCTTTTGACAAATAATATAAAGTTAACCCTTCAAAAAGGGCATATTATATGTAACTGAATAACTCCACTCATTGTTTCTGGTGGAGAGGTTCAGGTTAAGATAATACAACTCTAAGCTGTCTCTAAAATAACCTGAATATTCTAGATGACACTGAGCGCCGTAGCAAATCCAAATCTCCAGGCGAGGAATATTTGGGTAACACTCCATTGATGGCCCTTTGCCTGTACCTTTCCTGGGCTAATCTAATTATTATATACCGTTTAATTGCCAGTTTGATTCTACAGGGGTATAATGGTTTTGGTGCTAAACATATTAACATGATCAAATATTACAAATGTAAAAAAATATTTTTACCTACTTAAAACTAAATTACATAACAACCAAAATAGACGTTCTAATAAACGCTCGCAAAATTACCTTTTAATAATTTAAAGTAAATAAATGCATGTATGAATTAAAACTCTTTAATCCATTCGGCGGAAATAAAGCCCTAAGAAAAGATTACTTACCAACCTTTCGAACCCGTACCAAAAGGAAATTTTAATTTTGTAAATGTTATCGGTTCATTTCTTATCCAGCATGGCAAAGCCTTTAAAATAGATAATTCCACCAATTAATGAGTTGTCTCACCGCTTTTCAGACAAACCGAGCAAGCCTAGTGGGCCTGTCATAATGAGAGAGATTAGTAGGGAATCGGTTACTATTGAATGGAAACCACCTCTTGATGACGGTGGCTTAGAGTTGACCAAATACGCGATTGAAAAGCTCGAGCCCGAGATTGATCAGTGGGTAAAGGTGGCAGACGTGGACAAGAGCGTGGAGACCTACTGTATACAAAGACTGAACGAGAATTGCGAATACATGTTTAGGATAATGGCGCAGAACCCAATAGGTTACTCCGAGGCGCTCGAAAGTGAACCGATCGTGCTGAAGACGGCGCTCGGTGAGTATTTCATGTTATTTTTAACATACATAATAATGTATATACTATTATGATCAGTCAAAAATAACGTATGCAAGATTAACAGTAGTACTAATCTTTAACAAACCAATATTTATATTGATGAGATGATTGAAAAAACTGCGCTTTTATCACATTGTTGTGTTTATATTTTGCAAGTTAATCTTCATGAGTAGTACTTTTATGCATATTATAATAAACTTCGTAACCGTGAAGACGGCTAAGGAAACGTTGTCTTATCAATTTAATTTTCAACTTAAAAAGCTAAACAGGTGATTTTATGGTAAGTAAGTAGACCTCAATAATGCGCCAGACTCTCACTTTCATAATAATTAAAAAGGTAGTAATGAATGAGGGCAAAAATCGGCCTGCCAAGAAAGCGAGGTAGAAAATATTTAAACTTAGCCGTCTGATTAACAAAAAATGTTTTGACCACTTTATTAGTAGATACCTAATACTAAGATTAATTAAATTGTTGAGTAACAAAAAATTAAAAGATTTAAAGATTTAGACTTTGTTTTTTAATCTCATTTAGGTTTAATGAATTTTGTGCGATCCTTGTCTTTTTACCTGTAATAGCATGCATGCTTGGAAATTATCTAACTTCACGTTTATGTTCTTAGAGTTGGCAACTCTTCATTGAAAATGACCCATTCATTCGTTCTTTTTACATACGACCAAATAACATCACGATCAAGCAGCAATTGATTGAAGTATACGCTTCTCTTTTACTCTTCAGAAATTCAAATAATTTTATTCGAACTCTCCCCAAAGGCTATCAAGCGACTGAATTATTTTTTGAAGATAGTCTGAATATCTTGGCCGTGGAGTCCTTTAAGAAATTTACCTTGATGAAATTGATACTTTCCAAAATTTCACGTTGACGAGCGATTAAGTTTTCAATAGTTTAATAGTAAAAAGAACAGTCTTACTTGATTTGATGGTGGGAAGGGCTTCTTCCTTACTGCTCCGTAAAGTCAGCTTTGACGTATGATGATCTCACTATTCAACGTATGATGATCCCGTGGGTTCTTTCGAGAACACCAGACAGAACTGGCATCGCCTACTAACCCCTCTAGCTCGACTACCGCTACCCGAGATACCCAGGGCACCATCCGAGCTCCCCCCGTTGTCGGATTATTAGCCGCCTTCGTATCCGGGCCGGGCACACGAGGATGATATATCCGACCTTGCACCCCCGGTAAGAAACCCTAAAACACTTACCTAGCCGCCCAAAAATAAATTTCTCGCAAATGGAGAATCAGATCTTTTGACGACATTACTTAGTTCTACTCGCACAAGCAGAATTACTCCATCATTGACAAAACGTCGATTAGAAATAGAAACGCACTATCCGAATAGCTCACTACACAGAAAAGATCACAGACTAGTTGTTTCTTTCACATTAGTTGTTTCTCTCGTTGTGATGGTGTAAGCCGAAACTAGGCATTGCGTTACCGAGCACCAGCTCGTTTCCTGGACGCGGCCACC
Source organism: Calamotropha paludella (assembly GCA_927399485.1). Lineage (NCBI taxonomy): Eukaryota > Metazoa > Arthropoda > Insecta > Lepidoptera > Crambidae > Calamotropha > Calamotropha paludella. The sequence goes on along the minus strand of OV656803.1, from coordinate 20,031,259 downwards.
ATCTAACGCCCCCTTTATGACTCCTGCGAAAAGTCGGCGGCAGTTAGACCCCGGGCCGCCAACGTTTGGCAGGAGCCTGTCTCAGGCCTTTCGAGATTCCAAGACCAGCCCCAGGTACTTCATGTGGTGTTGCATCTGCAGCCTTACCCCATCAAGCACCACCACCCTGGCCCTCACCGGGGGGCCCCTCCTCAGGCCATGGAAGCATTCAGTCTTATCGACCGAGACATCTAGTTCCAAGGCCCGGATGCGCCTTCGATGCCTCCCGGTCCCGATGTTTCGCCTCCACATAGGTCTTCCCCCTTGCAACGTAAAGCGTGTCAACAGCGTAAAACACTATCGTTGCATGGGGGAGGAGCCGCACTCTGGGAAGCCAGTCGTACCCCATGTTCCACAGGAGCGGACCCAGAACCGCCCCCTGTGGAACACCTTACGACATGGCCGTTTCCACCAGGTTCCCCCGGGAGTCGGCATGGAGCACCACGCTTTTTTTTTTTTTTTTTTTTTGTCGCGGGGAATGCGTTACGCATACGCCGCCGTTTGGGAAAACGGCGGACACGTTATGTGGGACTCTCCCCTGCGGACCTACCTGACGATAAAAACTCGTCAGGTTGGTGCGCAGGGGCCTACCCACTTACCCACCGCGGTGTCCCTCTAACACCTTGGTGGGGATTATGTGATCGTGTTAGGATGCTTTCCACGATCCCCACCAGTGTGCGTCCGCCCTAGGCGGACCCTCCTCTGCTCCGTACGGAGCTGCGGAGCACCCCGTGACACCCTGAGTGCTCCGCATCGCCTGGAGACCGGTGTAATACGGATGCTGGTCTCCCAAACCCAGCACAGCAAACAGCCAGATATAGGGGAAAACTTCCCCCACGTCCATCCGTCATGGGTCCTTTGCGCCTGCGGGAGTCCTCCGGGAAAACAGTTCCCGGGGGGCTCCCGCAGCCGCACTCCCGAACCTGAGCGCTTCCCATTTCCCTCTCAGTCGAGAGGGGAGAGGGAGCGCTCCCTACCTTCGGGGATGCCGACTACTCGGACATCCCCTCCCCCTCTGGCGCCTGGACTCGCGCCTCCTGCGCTAGTGCCCGCGCCTCTCCTGCGGAGTCGTTGGTGCGGTCCGCCGGCTCAGGGGATATCCCCTTCATTGCCGGTGGGTCGCACCTGCGACTCCCCATGGCGTGGTCGGCCGGCCGCCCGAAGGCGGAGCACACCGAGCACGCCGGCTCCCTATTGCAGGTGGCGGCTGTGTGACCTGGAGCTCCACACCTGAAGCACAAGCCGCTCCTGTCCTCCGCTGCCGGGCACTTGGGTCTCGTGTGCCCGACCCCCATACACCTGTAGCACCGCAGGGGCCGGGGTCCAAGGACCCTGATCTCTGCGGCGCTCCATCCCACGCGGAGCTTGGCCCCGTCCTCTGATAACGCTTTGGCAGCCGCAACTGGTAAGCGGAGCATTATGTATCTCATCCCGCCTGGCTGTGCCCTTATTGGCTGAGCCTTGATGGCACTCATCGTGCAGCCTGTTTTGGCCATCACCGCCTCACAGACTTCGGCCTCGTCCACCGAATCATCCAGGCCCGAGATCCGCACGTCCGCGGTCTTCTCGGGCCTGCCTATCACTGCGACATCTCCTAGTCTTCTCCTGAGCACCTCCGCAAGTGCGTCAGCCTTGGCTCCGCTGACGTCTGGCACTTCAATGACGCGTGAGCCGGTTGCCGTTGTCCTCACGGAGACTCCAGTCTCTATGCCAACATCAGCAAGAGAGACGGCGGCCCTGGCCCTCCTGATGATGTGGGCATAGGTCTCCCCACACTCTTCTGCCTCTGCCCGAATGGTAATTGACACCGCTGTTGTTCGGGGTGTCGTCAGTTTGATCCTCCTCTTGTGCTCAGCTCCCTCTTTGCGGCTGCCTGTCGGTTTCTTTGGCGCTGCCGATTTTCTCTCTTCCTCCACAGCCCGCTTCCTTGCCGCGCGCTTCTTCTTTCTGCTGCCTGCCTCCTCCCAGTGTGAGGCCTGAGAAAAGGTAGGAGGGGCCTCCTTTCCTCTCTTCTCTATGTTAGAGACTGAAGCCGCCTCTGTTCTCTTCATCGTCTCCGGGCGCTGTCTTTCAGATGGTTGCTGGTTCTGGGCTGCTCGCGCCGCCAGTTCTCCCAGTCTCTCATCCAGCGTGTCTCTAATTAACTGCCGCAAGTCTTCTGCAGAGGGCAGCATCAGTTTTGCTGGTTTGGCAGATCGGATTTTGGCTACCTCCATTCTCAGCACGGCCATATCCTTTTTAAGCTTGCGGATCTCCGATCGTAGGCTCTCATTTTCTTTTTGCAGTTCGAAGAACTCCGGGTCGTCTTCCATGAGAGCGATGACGTAGTTCCTCAGATTATTGAACTGGTCCATCGCCAACCCCTTGATCGTCTTTTGATGAGATTCCGGCAGGCCAGCGTCCTCCAGTGCCTCCCCAATCTCTCGACTTAGCCTCTTCCCTGCGTCGCGGAAATCTCTTATTTGAGACATCTGACGGTCTCCTATTTGTCGGACTTCGGCGGCCGACGATTCTTCGGAGGAACAGTCGTCGTCCTCAAAGTCGCTCTCTTCTTGTTGCTCGATTGCTGAGGGTTTCGAGCTCTTCCCCTTCTCCTGGTGATGTTTAACCGGGAACTTCAGCGTCAAAGCTTTTCCCGCCGGTAGTGGCAGGGGCGGGAACTCCTTGTCCTCTAATTCTAGCCGTTGGCGCTTACTCTTCCTGCTCTCCTCGCTGGCTCTCGCCTGCGAAACAGCAGCTACTTCGTGGCAAACCTCCATGTCCGTTGCCTGCACACTGTTTTGATTCGGACACAGTGCCCCGTCCTTCATCTCCACGTACACTTTTGACGTGACAACGTCTTATAAATTGGTTTGCCGGGTGACACTTCAAGAAACTGCGTTACGCTCCGCTCACGTTATGCGCTTACAATGAGAGCGAGTGAGAGGCACGCGTCCCTTCCACTCGGGCATGGTTAGCCCGCCTAAGAGCGAGAGAGACAGACATAAAAAGTGGAAGGGACGCGTGCCTATAAATTAATGTTTTAAATATAATTCTTTGTATAAATAAATGTTTTAAATTGTTACTATTATTTCATCCTTCTTCCTACTATAAGAATGAATATTCACATTAAAATTATTTTACCACTCAAAGTCGTTGTCACGTAAAACTTTCGCCCGTATACCGACTTTACAGGCAACCAACCAGTTTTTTATTCCTTTTTGTTTTATTTGAAGCCTTCATAACTGAACCCACGAGAATGGGAGAAATACGACGTCCACCCGGGCAGAGATCCCTGTACCCGGGTAACCCTACTTACGCCTGGGGGGTCGGGAGGCACCCCAGGGCGACCGCTAATGGGCCGACTGCGCTCCGCCGGCCACCTCCTAGAGGCGCCCCGACACCACGAATCCCAGTGCCGGGACTTTGAAGATTTTTTATAGTGGTTTTCTCCACGCGGCCCCCACCGAAGTGGCGGCCCCCGCTCCCGCACCACGTACGAGGTTACGGTTGGATGGAGCACCACCCTGACCATATGAGACCTAGATTTTTTTCGACGTCAATGTTCTGACCAACAAATAACATAGTTGAAAAATATAATTTTAATTTTTTTTAAGATCGACGTCAACCTGATGTCGTCTTCAAAATCTGTTGCTACTGCGTAAGTGACTTCACCGACGCGCATTTAATTGAGTTATTGCACGGCTGATAAAAGCAGTGACACAGACATATTTTATTGCTCTACAAGGGTTAAAAAAATACCCGTAAGGAGGAAACGGGGTTAAATGTCCCTTAGTAAATTTACAATATTTGAAAACCGCAGTATGACTTACCGCCAAAATTAATATATTTTTTTTTTCATTTATGTGCCAACCCTATTTTTATATAATTGAAGAGTAAATAACACAGAATGTTCATGTATATTTTTACCTAATATCCGCGGAACGACATAGAGTCAATAACAAAATGTATAGAAGCCGCTCAGATCGATATTACAAGTCTAAGAAAATGTTAAAAGACCTGATATAGGTACTTTATGTTAGGTCTCTTTCAACCTTTTTTTTGTTATCTCAGGAAATGCGTTACGCATTCGCTCGTGCCGGGAGAGCACGAGACGATATGTGATACTCTCCTCCGACCGACCCTACCCAGCCTAGTGCCCGGTATAGACTTGGAGGCCTACCCACTAAAACCTGCGGCGTCCCGCAATACATTGGTGGGGGCCGCGTGGCCCCTTACCGGAATCGGCCACGACCCAGGGCAGTGTGGGTCTGCCCCTTGGGCGGACGTCACCTATGCTCCGTGAGGGACGTTGCAACGGGGTGAGCCGTGATGCCCTGAACACCCCGCACGCCTGAAGGCCAAGTGCGATGCAGTTGCCGGTCTCTCGCTCCGAAAACAGCTGGCCCCTTTTTGGTGGGGAAAAGAACTGCTGCACCACTCGATCCACCCTCATGGCGGACGAGGAAACAATAGTTCCCGGGGGGCTTCCGCGGCCGCCGTCCCGACGAGCTCCCGTCTCGACCTCCCCATGCGGCCTCGGAGAAAAGCTCCAATGCCACCTAGGGGCGGCGAGAGGGGGCTCTACCCTCGGGAGATGGTACCGAGGGTCCTTCTCAAGCGCTCCGCGTGCGACTCTCGCTCGCGCCCGCGCTTCCGGCGTCTTCACGCCCCTCCCGCGAGGGAAGGGTAGAAGAGGCTATCTCCCCCCCGAGCGTTTTTACGGGGGGGGGGGGCAAACCCCCCCGGTTTGGGCACCCGACGGGGTGGGAGCCCCTACCTCCATGGGGGCCACCGGCTCAGGGGACTTCCCCTTCATTGCCGGCGGGTCGCATACTCGACTCCCCATGACGTTCGGCCGTCCGGCGCACACCGAACACTCTGGGTCCTGCTTGCAGATGGCGGCCATGTGACTTTGTGCACCGCACCTGAAGCACAGGCCGCTCCTATGCTCCCTCGCCGGGCACTTGGGCTTCGTGTGCCCGACTCCCATGCACCTGTAGCACCGCAGAGGAAGGCCAGTTAACACCCTAAACTCTGCGGTGCTGCAACCGACATGCAGCTTTCCCCCGTCACTGACTGCCTTGGGGGCAGCTATAGGCAGTCTCGCTACCAGCCAGCTGAGACCGTTGCGGCTAGATCTCATGCCCTTCAGTTTTATAGCCGTTCGTGAGCATCCAGCCTTGGCCATCACGGCTTCTGCGACTTCTCTCTTCTTCAACTGAGTCGTCCAGTCCGGAAATCCGCAGGTCTGCAGTCTTCTCCGGACTGGACACCACAGCCACGTCTCCTATAACCTCTCGCAGCTTTTCTGCCAGCTTATCTGCCAGCCCGCTCCCTTTCGGCACCTCTACGAGGTGTCCTCCCGCTTGTGTCTCTCTCGTCCTGACGCCGGCCGTGATGCCCATGTCAGGGAGGGAGACCGCCGCCTTGGCCCTCCTCATTACGTGGTCATATGACTCACCACACTTCAGCACCTCTTGTCTCAACGTGAAGGCGATCGCTGCCGTCCTCGGTGGGTAAGCCTCGTTGTCCACTCCCTAGCTTTGCTGGATGGACGACCGGCTTCTCACATGTCGCCAGTCGTGCATCGACCACCTGCTGAACTGCTAGCAGCAGCTTGTTTTTTTTTTGCCTTTTTTAGTTCGGCCACCTCTTTCTTTAGCCTTGCCACCTCGGAGCTCAACTTTCGATTCACCTGCACAACTTCGGCGATCTGCGTGCTATCACGGGTAAGGACCTCCCTCGCAAAGATGGACATGGCGAGCATGGAATCCATCACCCCATTGACGCAGTCCAGCACGAACGTCTCATTGAGAAAGTGTCCGTCAACATAGATGTCCTGAATCTTCAGTGCGTTCTTCGCTGCTATGTCTCGCAGCTCCGACCACCTCTCTCGGTCCTCCTTCCTCATCGAATCGTAGTCAACGAACGAACGATTGTGGTCGAGAGCATCATCCTCATCCTCCGTTGACCCATATTCCGACGACTCCTCCATTTCAACTTCGTTGGGAGGCTGGTCCCTCTTATAGCGGGGAAACCTAAGCACTGCTTTACCGCCTCGTGCGGATGTAATTGGCGAGCGCTCCCTATCCGCCTTTCCTGTCTTCTTAGCACTGTTTTTGTCCGGACCCTGTGCGCTGTCCATTCTCCGTCCTCCGTTAGAAACTGGCTTCGGACCTCGTCTCGACTTGTTTTTATTAGATTTGGTTACATTCATTATTGTTCCCACGAGATTGGGAGAAAACAAAGTTCACCCGGGCAGAGATCCCGATGCCCGGGTAACCCTACTTACGCCTAGGGGGTCGGGCGCTACTGCGCTCCGCCAGCCACCTCCGAGAGGCGCCCCGACACCACGTGTCGGGACTTTGACTATTTTTTAAAGTGGTTGTCTCCACGCCCCCGCTCTCGCACCACGTACGAGGTTACGGTTGGGCCGGAACCGATCCTCGGATCAAAACACGCCCCGACTTGCTCGCTATCGTGAGTTGGGCCAGAAGGCCCCTACGGGTGATTTTTCAAAGGGATTGTCTTCCTTGCGGCCCCCACCCGAAGGTAGCGGCCCTCGGCCCTGCACTACGTACAGGGTTACGAGCTCCTTCGACGACACCAGGCAGAACTGGCATCGCCTGAAACTCCCCTAGCTCGGCTACTGCTACCCGGGATACCCAGGACGCCATCCGAGCTCCCCCTTATTGGCCCGAAGGCCCCACACGAGTGATTTTTTAGAGGGGTTGTCTTCCCCGCGGCCTCACCTGAAGGTAGCGGCCCTCGGCCCTGCACGACGTACAAGGTTACGAGCTCCTTAGGCGACACCAGGCTTGGCATCGCCTAAAACTCCTCTAGCTCGGCTACCGCTACCCGGAATACCCAGGACGCCAGTCGAGCTCCCCCCATTGCTAGTTTTGGTCCGCGCTGTAATCGCCGGTAACCCCCAAATCTGGAGGCCGTTCCCCAATCCGCCAACCGGGGACGCGTCCGATTGCAGACTAGCAACTGCACACGGAGATCTCTTTCAACCTAAACTAACACTTAGTTTTTCGTAACGAACAACAAACTTACAGAAACGGCTCAAAGTGTTTTCCGCCTTGTCCAATGCACAACCTTGTTCGCCGAGATATGACTTGTGTGGCATTTCACACAATCGTCGGTGTTATTGATGCGAAAACAGATCTTACACACTGCTCCATCTCTAAAACAGTTGGGCAATCGGAGAAATAAGCTTTGCCCTTCACATAACCCCATAAGAAAAAGTCCAAGGATGTGGGGTCCGGAGAACGAGCAGGCTACGCCATCGGTCCCGCACGGCCGATTCCATCTTGCGGAAGACGACCGCGATATACTCTCGCACCTCGCAAGCAAAATGTGCCGGAGTTCCATCGTGCTGAAACACCAAGTTCCTTTGGTTGTCAAAGAAATCCCTGTCGGCCACAGGAAAGTCGTCAATCGCATCTTCTAATTTCATTTGTAAAATCGTTAGGTAATTGCCTCCATTCAGACGTGATGGCAAAATGACAGGACCAATGACATGCCCATTATAAATACCACCCCACATATTCAGCTCCCACTGATGTTGAAATCGTGTGGGTTTTTGCGAGCTCAAACGTGATCGTTATGAACATTTGAAAGTGCTGACCTCATGAATGTTGCCTCATCCGTCCAATGAACATTGTTTGCGTAATTAGGGGGAATCCCCTTAACTGCCTGAGATTCCACTCGCAGAGTTCCTTCTGGGTGCAAGATCCGATTGCTTCAGCTCCTGCGTACGGCGATAGTGATAAGGGTGACGATTGTCGTCACTAAGAATTCGCCAAACTGCAACACTGTTCATCGAGTATTGCTGCGGCTCGCCTCGTACTCGTGGTTAGCTCTTCTTCAAAATACTGCAACATTGTATCAGCCTGTCTGGGATCGACTGTGCTTGGACGTCCACTTCCAGTGGAATGTAGGCGTCTTGATATGATGAGAAAGCATTGGTACGAAGGTAGCCGTCGCTGTTCAAGGGGGAGTCTACCACCAATAAATCGTTGCCGATACAGCTCGCGAGCACGATTTAAGTTCCTTCATGGTCTAAATCTGGTCAAACATGGTATACGCATAACATCATATCGTAAAATTCAGAGTTAGAAAACATATTTTCCTTAGAAATAATTTTGGTTAAAACACGAAATAATTGTAAGATATCGATTAGAAGATTTGAAATTGTTGTTAAACAACATAACGTTTTTTTTTCGACTTGACGTTTTTCGAAGCCAATCATTCCTCTTATTGAGTTTGCAAACGTTTTTGAATGATAAACTTAAGATCCGTTATGGGTTACACTCTGTTAAATAATCTATGAAAATTTCAATTCTATGCACAGCTTACTAGGGTTGACAATATTTTTCGCTTTGATAATTGATTACATTTTTAAAGGGTTTTTTTGTGACACGTTTTATAAAGGGTGCTTCGCCACCAGTCAGCTCAGTAATGAAATAACCTAAAACACGGTTTATAAAAAGCAGTTACTTATGTCAAAAAAGCTTAAAATTTAAAGCAATTAATCTTTCAGACGTTCCGTCACCGCCTCTTGGGCCGTTGGGTCTGTACGGTATCGACAGTAATTCAGTCATCGTGACCTGGTACCCCTCCGAGAGGAACGGGGGGTCACCCATCTTGGGTTATAGCGTGGAGATAAAACAAGAGGGCAAAAAGTGGAAGCATGTGGCCAACGTCACAGAAACCAGCGCCAAAATCGAGAAACTTGCCATGAATGTGACGTATCAGTTTAGGATATGTGCACAAAATGAAATAGGAACTAGCCAACCCTACGTCTCCGACGAGAAAATCACCATCGGAAAAACTTTGAGTAAGTAAAAAAATATTTTTATAAATTATATGTTCATATCATAATGTAATATCTGCAGGTTTTGGATAGTTAAATAAACCAATGTATTTATTTATTTAAACACAGTATAAATCAGTCAATCAGTCGTCTAGTAGGTATAACTACTTTTATTACACCTACGATTTATACCTACGCGCGTCGGTCAATAACCGCAGCTCCTTATTCTGTTTCGTTTTATTAACAAACGACAGTGACAGCGCTTTGTCGTAACAATACCAACACGAACTAATATTACTTAAAAACAACATGAGATGTCGACATACAGTGCAACCTTAATATAACGTACCTCAATATAACGACTTCCTCGATTTAACAAAGTCTTCGTAATCCCCTTGAATTGTCCATAAGAGTCAATGTAAAATATACCTTTATCTACTCTGATACTATAATACAAAGATTCTAAAACTGAAAACAAAATGCTTATGACAAACATTACGTACAGGCCAAAAATAATAAAAAAAAAAGTTTAATTTCGATACAGGTCTTGTATGGACACCTGTATCATAATATAACTTTTTAATCATAACGATACACCTATACAACCTCCAGCTGGACCAAGGAGGTTGAACCTCTACTTTAAAAAGGTTTCAATGAACGAGTCCGCGACGACGCAACACGCATTCACAATCGATGTTTGCACCTTGGCGCCAACATTTGACATTTAAAAAATCTTTTCAATATTTAAACAAAGTTTGGTTTTGTTTGCAACATTGTTTTACGTAATATAGTATGAGAGTAGATAAAGTAGTGTATGACACTGTACATAACTTGGTCTTTAACACTCGTGTGATACTATAAAAAAACTCGCCTACGGCTCGTTTTTTTAAAACACACTCATGTTATAAGAACCCTTATTATGCAACAGTATCATAAACTACTATTACATTGCGAACATTGTTTGCGAACAACCTTTCTATAACGAATTTTCAACTATGAAATAAAAGTTTTTATCTACTCTGATACTATAATACAAAGATTCTAAAACTGAAAACAAAATGCTTATGACAGACATTACGTACAGGCCAAAAATAATAAAAAATAAAGTTTAATTACGATACAGGTCTTGTATGGACACCTGTATCATAATATAACTTTTTAATCATAACGATACACCTATACAACCTCCAGCTGGACCAAGGAGGTTGAACCTCTACTTTAAAAAGGTTTCAATGAACAAGTCCGCGACGACGCAACACGCATTCACAATCGATGTTTGCACCTTGGCGCCAACATTTGACATTTAAAAAATCTTTTCAATATTTAAACAAAGTTTGGTTTTGTTTGCAACATTGTTTTACGTAATATAGTATGAGAGTAGATAAAGTAGTGTATGACACTGTACATAACTTGGTCTTATAACACTCGTGTGATACTATAAAAAAACTCGCCTACGGCTCGTTTTTTTAAAACACACTCATGTTATAAGAACCCTTATTATGCAACAGTGTCATAAACTACTATAATACCTCTAATTAACGAATTTTGTCAACCCAAAACCTTTATATAACGTTCCCACCAATATATGACCCTTAATCTCATAATATGTGATTCATGTCGCGACAGGTTTCGACACGTTTTTTTGTAAAACAATCGTTGTTTAATGGAAAGTAATGTAAACATTGCTGCTTGTTACTATTGTCGAAGATTCAAGTTGCGATGGCTCAGAAACGTAAAAGGTGTTCCTTGTCAGTTGGAGAAAAGCGAAACATCATTAATTATGTTGAGAAAAATCCTACGACCAAAACTTTAGACATAGCTAATAAGTTCGGGATTCCCGCAAGTACATTGGCTACAATTTTAAAACTTAAAGTTTTCAAAAAAAAGTAGCTTGCCTGTAAACGGTAGAATATTAAAATCATGCGATTACAAAGAGAAGAGGAGCATTGTTTACTTGATTTTTTTACCTGAGTTTTGTTTTGCGAATCATTGAAATTAACATTAAATTACCTCCATAATGTATGTACCCACCTAGATACCTACTTTTACTGATTTTACTACATTTAATTTTGATAATTAATCTAAGGGAAAAATGTTGTTACCTACATAATTGTTTTTAAATAGAAAATACAGTAACTTAATAAAAATATGTTATCATTTATCAGTAAAAGTTGTTCGCTTTAACAAGATGAGTACGTAATGATGAGGTAAGTATTTTTATACCTCTTTATTACAAATTTTAGACCAACCTAACCTCAATATAATAAACCTCAGTTTAACGAATCACTCGATATAACGAATATTTAACGAATATAAAACTTGTTCCCTTCCGATTTGTTATATCGAGGTTGCACTGTATAACTATATGTCGAAATCTCATGTTGTTTTGTTGTTTTATATATACGGTATTAACTTAATTGTTAAAATAATTAAATGGACTTAGCTCTCTATGCATTGTCACACTGAACCCTGACCCGGCTATAAGACAGGGTTAGTGGAGGAGATTTGATAAGGACAAGTGATAATTCGTTGTCAAATTTTATGAGTTATTCTAAATATAAATAAAAAAATTGTTGTTTTCAACCATAAAATATAGATCATTAAAGACAACACATGAAATTATTAAAACAAGAAATAAAATATGTATTTACAGTCGTACAACAATATACATGAGTCTTTTTCCTATTTTGCTCTCTTAAAATAACAATCTTAACGTATTCATTTATATTTCCAGATACTCTTATACTAATAGTAATTAATTTAGAAGTATACTTAAGTTTACGATAATAAAGACTAAACTTATACGACGACCGACTCCCACGGAGAATATTAAAGCAACATACCTTAAGTACCTGTATTTTAAACTAGGTATGTGAAGTAGAGAAAGATCTCGTTCAGACAAACGACCACCTACTTGACCACACTCGCTTCTCCTTATCTGAACCGCTGAACAAAGAAAAACCCGCTTCCACCACTCCTGTAGTAAAGAATATAAGTACATATACCTATTGTTTACATAAGATACCAAAGAAATATAAAGAGTCCTAAGTAACAATAAATAAATTATGTAACTTTTGTACACATACCCTTATAAAATATAATTATCCTGCGCGACAACCACGTATGTAATAAAACCCCTCGAACACCTTTCAAAATGAGTCATGGAGTTATTGGGTGATTATGTTTCTTTGTCATAGCTGAAATTATAAAGAAAATGTTTTCAATTACCTAATACACTATTACATAATGCTTAATAAATACTACGCACAAGTTATTACAGATAGTAATATTGCTGTAATTGTTCAAATAATTACTTACCAATGCAATTTACTAAATAGTAGTAATATTATGTAGTAAATTAGCAAAATAATTCAATAATAATCAGTACTGACATTACTGCATTTCATTCAGCACAATATAGAATAAAATATTTCAAGAAATTGTTAAATCAAAGTCCAGTTCAAAACTTGGAGCCGAAATAAACTTTTCGCTTCATCAATTTTTCACTAGGCCTTAGTGCGCATGCGCGCTAGAACTCGCACATGCTCCGTACCCTATTATCTACGGGGAATATTTGCCGCGCTTTAGCATCGAAGATATGTGAACATCCACAAATAATAAATACAATACAATTTGAGCTATAATATAAAATATATTTTTATATAACTATGATACAAATATCATAATATTAATAAATAAATATGATAAATTAATCTGTCTTATAAAATAAAATATGTAGGTACTATATGAGATAATTTATTTGGATTCTATAAATAAGATAGGTACTTTATAATGTGCCTACCTTCTTATTTATATGAAATCATAAGCAACTTCTTAAATTATAAATTATTAAGTAAGGTGAACACTATTTTAGACGAGCTATCGGTTTACTTCGACTTTCGAGAAAATCAGTTCGGTGCTTTATCATAACGATTTTACAATTCAAAAACTAATCTGTATCATCATTAACCATAGTTCTTATATTTTGGTTTAATTTGCAGCGGCACCTTCACAGCCCCTTAACTTCGTGGTGCGTGAGATAACATCTCGCACGGTTGCACTACAGTGGGCGGCCCCAGAGAGCGACGGTGGAAGCTCAGTCACAAGTAAAACAAATCATTATTATAAACCAATTTATTATCAATTACTATGTTCGTGCTTGGTGTAGATTTACTGGTTTTGCTTTTATCCGTTTCGACCTCAAAGTATTCGTCATAAATTAGATATATATACAAATAACGAAACAAAGTTAAGGTAACTTATATGCATATGTTGGAGTAGACATAGGAAAATATTTATTAGAAATTAGAATAGTCAAGCCGTCAATTGGCAAGCTGAATAGCTAAAGAGAGTCTCAAATTGATAAAAAACCAATGACCCATTGTTGCGAAATCGATAGTAAAGATGCAAGGGTCAAAAATCTGTCACCAGTCACAGTAATCGCCGCGCTGGATTTCTTGTTCTACCCAATTCTTGAACTAATTACGACAAAACTATGTTCACTCTTAAGGATCAAAATTTTATAATAAATTACCCTTATGTATAAAAAATAATTTAGTTATTAATATAAAAAGAGGTATTGAAATATTTATATAATATCTCATACTTTACACATTATACATTGTCCACACACCTCTGATTAAGAATGATTATTATAATAATATATTATTTATTGTAGATTACATAATAGAATACAAGACTGTGAAAGGCAAGAATTGGACGAAGGTGGTGACAGTAGGAGGCACTGCACGAGATTACCGTGTAGAGAACATAAGGGAAAAAGACGAACTGATATTCAGGGTGTCAGCGGAAAATGCAGTAGGGGTCAGCTTGCCGGCCCTCTCACAGACTGTGCGACTCGAAAAGCATGCCAGTAAGTTTATTAATTGTTATTTCCTCATTAATTCGCTTGTTCCAAACATCTTGGTGATTGAAGATCACAACACACCACACAGAAAGCTTGACTACAATAGATTTAATGCCTACGTATATGTGTTTTGAAGAAAGGCAAGGAGTTAAAGCAATTAGCGACAATATTCATGGGTACATACAAAAGTAAATACTTGACCTCCGTTCGGGATGGCAACCTATATCCTAATATATATAAACAACGTGTCACGTTGTTTGTCCGCGATGGACTCTTAAACTACTTAACCAATTTTGATCAAACTTCGTAACTATCTGTTATTTGATCTAACTTAAAAGATAGGATAGATTTGATTTGAATTTATAACACAGCAACGCGTGGCTGGGGCAGCTAGTACGTATATATATACAGTAATTGTATAGGCATAGTGTAAAAATAAATAATTACTGTTAAATTAAGAATTAACAATAATCGTCGTTGCCAGCTGTTCCGTCACCACCTACGGCACCGCTGGAGATCAGGACTGTGGGAAACAACATCGTAATGACGTCATGGGGCACGCCAGAATGGGACGGCGGCGCTCCACTGCTGGGCTACAATGTGGCCATCCGCGACGTCAACAAAACAATGTGGATGGAGGTCGGCACAGTAGACGCACACACACTCAAATTCGTTGTACGAGACCTCAGTGAAGACCATACTTACATGGTCAGGATTTACGCGCGAAATGAGATTGGTCTTAGTGAGCCGCTGGAGTCTGATGAACCTTTCAAAGTTGTACCTAGTGAAGGTAAGACACTTTACATAGAATACCTATACATAGCATGACTTATTTTTGTTATTTTTATAGCCATTGTGTAGCCACTATTAGTTGCATAAAAAAATATAAAAATAAGAGCGTTTACACATTATGATGCTGCGGCAGCGTTTATCACCGCCACGGTGCCGTAGGAGCTGCGGCGCTATTGCAGATCAGTCTCGTTCGATGGTAGCACGAACAGTGATATTAAATGGTCCATGTATAAATTATTAATAAATTTCGGTATATCTATTCTGCAAAAAACCCTTTGACAGGCACCGTGCGCGACGTCCTTCCGCTACATGTTAGCGACTAACTACACTCGTACATTAGTTGAAAACTGCGGCACCTCTCGCCGCTACCGCCGCGGTACATAGACTCGCCGCTGCCGCCACGGCGTCGTATGTAAGGCTCCATACAAATCAAAGGGGGACGGACTAGCGCAGCGCTGCCGCCGCGGCATAATGTGTAAACGCCGTAAAGTATGCGTGTACACTACGTACACGTATTAGTGTACCTACTTAAAGAAGTAATAAAATTTCACGTCCTTAAAATCACAATAATAATGTTAAATACAAAAATATCAATATAGGTTCATAATATACACTTCAAAAACATTAAACTGCTTCCGATATAGGTGAATAAACAATAGAGATAAACTAAAAATAACTTGACACACCGAGTTGATGAACTTAAATATCTTAACTCAAAGAACGTCGTTATTATAATTAACTGTGTCACTCACGTTATTTATTGATCGGCAATGCAATTATAGTGCAACTCTCTCTATAACTTTAGAATTGAATAAAGTTTAAACGCATTCCGATTACTGTTTTTTGTTAGTCCAACAATGTCGGCCTAATTATATTTTAAGCTGTCGAATTTGAACAGATTTTTCCTCAATAAATTGGTAGCTATTGTTTTATTTTCGACGACAATAAACGGTTACCTTTTGATTGACGTGCGACGGGCATTGAAAATTTGACAACAGGCATACAGGCCTTCAAAATCGACGTGTGGCACTTCTTGACATAAATTTAGACGTTCAGATTACAGACCAAAAATACTCACAAAAAAAGAACTTTTATAACTACAAACTGATTATAAACAATGACATCCGCAATTACAACCGATTGTAAGAAAAATCCAATTAGTATTGAACTCTGAGAGATGAATCAAAGTTGAAAATCAATTGATTTTTTTTATATCTGCTTGTGGTAGGTTGATGTGCTTTTGTTTAATAATTAGTAGTTTTGTGACAGTAGAGACTATTCCATAGAAATTTATGTAGAATTGTTCGATAGCAAAATTCAAATATATTCATATCAAAATTTGGCTGTTATCATATTTGCCTTGTCTAGAATACGTCTTGACGAAAAAAACCTTTTATTGATTGAACCGCAGTAGTTTATTATTGTCATTATTATTTATTATATGATAGCATAATTGAAACATGCACTAATGCAAACGAAAACCAACTACGGTATAAAAAAATCAATACGTTTATATTTTTAAAATTGTTTAAAACCGATGACTAAGGATCGCAAGAAAGCATTTTTGTTATTTATTGTCTTTAGCAAATGTTATATTGGCACTTGTAGTATATATTATAACCGACTTATACTTGTAGTGCCTATTACACAGCTCTTATCACGATTGTTGTATCTTCTGACCTACGTGAGGTCAGCATTCAAACGGAGGGTTGCTTAGAACAACGACCTTGATTGTTGCTTCCGGTTACAGATTTGCACGCAGATGAAGAACTAGGTGAGCACACAGAAATAACGGAGCCAACGTCGTTCAGCACACAAACTACAACGTCGTGGCTACGTGAACATAATATGGACGCTGACATCCGGTCGTATGCTCGCGGCTCGCTGTTACGACGTGACGAGTACTTCTTCAGAATATGGCATTACGCGAAGCAGCTATTCAAGTAGCATACGGCGACCACGTACTAATATTACCTGTGATACATAGTTTCCGGACGCCAGTCACCAATAATGATCATTGGTAACAAGCTTCCAACATCGATTATTTTATAATTTTGTAAGCGCGATTTTTTATATACTTGCAGTCATTTGGTATTACGTTTTTATCCTACGTAGATAAGATTTAAATTATTTATTTATTTAATTTATTAATGAATAAATATTGATGGGCAGCTTTGAATCTCATTCGATAGTTTACGGGAGACGTTTTCAATATAGGTGCATACTAATCGAGAAATCGAATGCGGTTCGAATATGTCATCACTATTTACCAAGATAGGTTATTAATAAATTTGATATTGTTAAAAATAAAATGGCAGTTTTTACTTTTACACGCTTTAAAAAATCCTTTCGATGCACAGCCCGACTATTCTCAACCTGGAATCCAAGCTATCGTTCGCTAACTGGTCAACACTTTCATGTTTTTTTTCAAGCAAGTACCTGATTAATAAATAAATACATATGTATTTTCAAACTTTTGTTTGATTCCGCATAAAATAAAATAAAATTAACAATTTTAATGTTTCTTGCCAATATCTCTGTTAGGTCGTATAATTATGATAGCATATACAAAAGCTTTACAAATACCCAAACATTATATTATAAATACCGTAGCTTCAGGGTACAACTTAATTTCTATTAAAATATTGTACTGAGGTTGGAAAACAGCAACTCCTGCATATTCTGAGTGACAGGTAAGAAGGACAAGATCATATAATATTCATAAAATAAAATGCCTATAATATAAAACATAACAACAAAATAAATAAATTACATATTTAGTACTAAAGGTTGTAAGTAAGTTGGGTTTGTTCTGTCACTTCTGACTATGATAATTGTACTTGAAAATCATCTTTAAGTTTGGTCTTAAAGAGCCATTACGTACGCACATTCTTGGATGGCCAAATTAAGTTAGCACCAAAGTTGTGCCGCGAAAGAGAAAAATTTGGTGGTCGCTTTAGGCAATTCTAGCTTCATAATAATACAGGCCCACCAAAGGCAAGAGGGAGGGATAAGGATTTGTATACCGTGACGCATACCAATTAGCAGCCATTTTAATCGAGTTCAAAAGTGACACCCAGTCGTGTTTTCGCAGCCCAAATATAAACCGGATGGCTAAATTCTAAAGACGGTCGAGCTTATTCAGCTGATCCTCAGTTACCTCGAGATAACATGCATTGGCATAGTCGAGAATAGAGCGCAGGATAGCTTGGGCAAGCATAATTTTAAAGGATAAAACGTATTGGAGTCGCCTTAGAGAGTGAGAGGAGTATTGCAGACGTTAACCTACCTCACCTATATGAGGAGACCATAAGTGAGGTCATAATTAAGGGGAGGTATGAGATTCCAATCAAGTTTGTTCCTAAGCATGTCACTGCCAATTATTATAGCCTGAGAGTTAGAGGGATTGACTAAAAGATCGAAATATGCAGACCAAGCTTTAATTTATGCTAGGTCCCGATTTAAGGCATTAATCGTATCAGCAGACAAAGGAAAGTGTCTATAGAGTTGAATGTCATTAGCATAAAGTTGAAGAGAAAGCAGAAGAGAGGCTGTTAATAAAAATAGAAAAGCACCGCAAGGTGATAGCACGCCACTTTGCGGTACACCTGCTGAAATATCCGACCATTCCGAAAAAGAGCTATTATAGACAAAACACTGTTGGCGGTGAAGAAGATGTGATTTGAACCAGTCAATAAATAAATAAATAAATAAATAAATAAATAAATAAATATTTCTAACATTCACACCAATTAGCCTAGCCCAAAGTAAGCACTGTAAGGCTTGTGTTATGGATACTAGGGTAACGGATAGACATACATATATGATACATAGATATGCAATATTCATAGAAATATATAAAAACACCCATGATAATACAATAGCAGGGATAGAAACATTGAACGCACGAAGAGAACCAAACACTAAATCGAAGTCTACACAGTTGAAAGCACTACTGAAATCCAATAATACCAAAGCTGTTAGTTTGGTTTTGACCATCGTATAACGAATGTCCTCCGTAATATTCAACAGCGCACTAACCGTGCTATGAGAGGTACGAAAGCCCGACTGATGAGGACAGAGAAGTAAATTGGAAATGAGGTAAATGTATAAATGCTTTTTACTGACATATTCCAGGACCTTGTAGAGGATTGGGAGAATCGAGATGGGACGAAACTTCGAAAAGTAAGTTAGATTAGGTACTTTAGTATGGGGTATGGCATGAGCTTTTTTCCATAAAGCCGGAAAGACGCATAGTGTAAAAACAGTTTAGACAATAAAACAAGTTTTTTTCGAAACTAACTCAACTTACTCAACCTATTTTGATGTTTTTTTTTTCATTTTGCTGGATTTGTTTCGTCTTAAGACATAGGATAGGTTTCTATGATCTCCGACACTACTCAACCGATTTTAATGACTTTTTCATTATGCTGGAACTGTTCCGACTTAGGACATAGGATGGGTTTCATTTAAAACTCTTCAGGCTTTGGTCAAAAGACTGATCCTTTCTGAATACTTTTTAGCTCTTGTTATGCTCAATCGCTACTCGAATACGGTTTGTATTAAATTGGCGTAGGTCACGAGTCAAGGCTTTGGAAATCTGTCTGTTGACATATCGATGCTGAGCAGCATCTTCAAAGGATTGCAGTATCAAGCTTTGCCTTTCATCCATAAGCTTGTTAGTGAGATCAGAGATCTTTTTGGTAACTTTTGAACGGCAGGTTTTGAAGGCTATAGACCCAGTCGTTTGGCCAATTTCCACGAACCTGTCATTGTAGTCGTTCACATGTCCGCAGTCTCCCAGGCTTTCGAAACGATTTTGTAGCTCGATCTGAAAACTTTTCAGAGTGTTTTCGAGAGTCATTACAAATCGTCTCGCTCGCAAGTTTGACGACTTCCAGCCTCCCGAACAAATTGGTTTCCGAAGAGGTTTCAGTTCCATAGACTACATACATACGCTGCGGCAGATTATACAGAAGACTGAGGAGTGTAATCAGCCACTTTGCCTGCCGTTTGTGGACTATGAGAAAGCCTTCGATTCGATCGAAACCGCTGCAGTCTCTTTAACGGTGCCAAATTGACTTTCGATATATCGAAGTGCGGAAGTGCTTGTACAAAAACCGACCTACAGGATCAGAACAAAAAATCTAACCTGGTAGCAGCGAGGGGTGAGACAGAGGAACGTCATATCTCCGAAACTGCTCCACTGCCGCCTGGAAGATGTTTTCAAGTTTCTCGACTTTAGCGGACTTAGCATAAATATCAACGGCAGCACCCACCTTCGATTCGCTATTGATATCATAGTCATAACTGAGACCTTGAAAGACCTAGGCACAATGTTCGGTGAATTTAATAGAGCCTCTCAACATGTGGGTCTCAAAATTAACATGGACAAGACGAAAACTATGTCAAGTGTCCGTGTTGTACCCACTCCTCTAAAGGTTGGAGACTAGGGCGTGTTATTCGGATAACCGGAATTTACTATCCGTATATCATCGGTGTTATTATTCGAATAAAATGAATAATACGGATAATTATTTTTTCTACTTATGTTATGGTGTATTATTTATAATAATATGCCCCCCAAAAATTTTGTTCCTATCACAAGTTGGTAGTTTTCATTACATGTGATATGGCAAGGCAACACTAAACGGACACTAGTGGGTATATTAAATTCATGTAATGACTAATTCAAGAGAATAAAATAATTATTAAAATTATTAATATTAAAATTGTTATCTGTTTTCATGTAATCTGAGTCCTGGAACATGCTTAGATTACTAATAATATTACAAAAAAGACTCTTAAATAAAGGTTATAGATGTTTTCCGGGAAGTATCCTCAAAATAGTTTTATATATATATAAAACTATTTTCTCTAAAATGAAATACTCTCAAGTAAGTTAAAAATAAAAGATACTATGCTTTTTTTTCAATAAGAGCATGAGTGCGTGAATTAGCGTTTTTCTGTTAGAGTTGACTTCAGTCCTCAACTTCGGCACCACCATCGAGTCCAAGTCTCAAACTGCAAGCTAAAAAGCTAGACGTCCTAAAAAAGTTCAAGAGTTATTTGCTACCGGGACAGCTTTTAACTCTCAAAGCTCAAGTCCAATCTTGCATGGAAAATTTCAGCCACCTCTGCGACGACTCGCAAGATACCAACTTTCTGCACTGGACACGATTCACCGCAGAGCTGAGAGGCTCATTAGTGACAGCAAATTGGTGAAGAGCAGGCCTCACACCTTGGCTCGCCGCCGCAAAGTTGCCTGTCTGTCGGTCTTCTAATAATAACGTTCGTATTAACACTCCGTTACGTTAGTATATAGTTTAATAGAAAAGCGAACACACAGTGCAATTTTGAAAAATATCATGCCCTACATTTTTTATTATTGATACAATGGCGAATTTATTAGTTTGATATTGTTGTTAATTAGCCATTAAAATAAATTGTTAAATTATTAAATTTGTTATTTAAATGGCGAAATTACAATAGTTATGTCAATGTGTGAATATATATATATATATATATATATATATATATATATATATAATGATCTTTTTTTTAATCTATTTGCTGACTATACATATAAACTTTCCCTTACATGCATACAACAACTTTACAATGATTCATCACAATCTGATAAATGGTTTCGGAACCTAAAGGGAACAAACGAACATATAGATAATATGCTCTTTTCACAAGAAATCCTTCCGGTTCCTTTTTAAATATATTCTTATATCACGTTATCTTATCGACTTATTATATTATTTCGAACCCGTTTTGTTTCTATTTTCACAGAAACTTTTTCTCGCTCTAGTACCGTTAAGTTTATTAGAGCGATTTTGACTTTTAACGAACCATGACATTCAACTCTTTAAATATATTTTGAATGTAATATTATTTTTCAATTTTGAAACGGGTGCTTTCTTGTATACTGTTGATATGTTACACATTGCTTTAAAATAATGTTTCTTTGCAATAAAAAAGATATTATTAATAGCATAATGTTTCGTTGCCCCAAAATATAACACTATATCGCGGAATAGATGTAACGTTGCCATGATATGCAGCAAGAAGTGTGTTTAGAATGGCGACTTTCCTTAGTATAGTACAAGGCATAGTTATACGGCTTCCAGGGCACATCATTATCTAAATTCAGCCCAAAGGACATGGTTACTTTTGTTTTATTTATTTCATGCCCATATTATTAAATATTTAATAGTGATGTCATGACATTTTGCCTGATTTATTTTGTTATTGAGCCCATTGTTATCCATCTATATCACGGGGGTGTAGCATACTTATAATTCATTCTAATTATTGCTCCATCTCCTTTACTCGCATTAACTATGCACAGTATAACCGACAGTCTTCGTCAATAACAATAGTTTGTTTTAACGAATACTAGATCCAAAGTTTCCAATAGCGAAATATTACAAGGAAGGAGAGAAATAAAAACAAAATGCATTTACTTAAGTACTCATTTATTTTAATATCAAAGATTTGACTTATTGGACTTAATAAAATTAATGTTATACCTACTGAACTTTGATATTAAATACAATATAAGAGGATTGTACTGTTATATTGCTGCTATGTAATTATGGCTTAAGTATAATAATAATTATAATAAAATTTGAAATAATATTTTATTTCACGTAACGACACTATTTTGGCACTATTACATAAATTAGAACCAACGATCAAATTTATTATAATGAAAACGTTAGTCTAAGTTGAACTTGTTTGAATAACTTATTGACGATTTCGGCGACCTGCAATGAGAAATGACACTTGAAATAAAATCTAAAAATAGCTAAGGCAAAGTTCCACTTTTGAAAACACATTGACTAATTAAATCTTGAACAGATATGAATCTTACACCAATACGGATGGCAGAGCAGGTACAAAATTATTAAAACATTAACAAATTACCAATGAATAACGCAAAATATTATTGCTGTGGGAATTTTCAAAAGAATAATCTTAGTATATTTTTTATAAAATGAAATTAAATACTACATGCTTCCGTTTACAAACTATAACAGAGTGATCATTGATAATTGTTAGAGAGATAGTTAATGAAATTCAGAGTTTGTATATGTACTCTTTACAAATAGAACTTTGCCTTTAAAAATGCATTTTAACCAAGGCTAGGCAAATATTGTAGGTAACTGTAACGTGTTATTGGCTTTTGCCCGCGATTAGGTCAATATTAACTTCTAAAGTGGCAAAATAGAATCACTGATAATAGAGTAATCATTGATAACGAATAATCATTGATATAATTTTGATAACTTGACACGTGGAAGTGGCATTATTTGAAGAATCGAGTAATCAAAGCATATTTATTCTTGTATTTCATTGACAAGTTATAATGTCATCAACATAATTTGATAACTTGGTTGACGGCTACGTCATACTATATTTATGTAGTAAAGGTATCATAAAACTCAATGTGTGTAATGTGGCAATAATGTAAATGTATAAAAATACCAGGGGCGGGCCCTGAGAAAAGATAGGCAACCAACCCTTGTCTTTAGTAGACTTGACTTGCTTGTTCTTGTTACATTTCTTGGTGACACGTCGACTCTGATCGCAACTTGGGTCGCTGTTAGACTTCAACATATCAGTTCTGGACATCTCGCCGTTGGAGTTGCACTCGCTCCACGAAGACTTCTCGTAGCGGCAAGCTGCAGGAAAGAAAACGATTAAAAAGAGATAGTCTTACTTAGGTAGTTTAAATTTGATAGAAACCCAAATTCAGAGCGTAATTTTCCATGAAAAACTGTTTCAAATTCGTGAAATCCGGCTTTGTGCCAGACTCCACGAATTAAAATCTTGCATATATCTGCATCACGGTTTTGCTATTGCAATTTCTGGAGCAAATCGCGGTTGGTGGCGAAGAAGTATGTAATGAAATAAATTAGTAACAAAATAAAATATTAGGACGATGTAGGTAGTGAGAGGCGTTTTTTAAAGATATTGGTACGAAAAAATCTACTTCCTTCAGGTTTAGGCCGGACTCGAACCCAGAATACAGAGACCTTAACAGAACCGATTCTTTCCTAGTATTCTGATGCCAGCGCCATTTCCTTATATTCTAGGTATTATTATTACTAACAATTTCGAATATTAGGTATAATATTTTTACAAGTATACAAGACAAATAAGTAACAGCTAACAAATAAATTGGAAGATTACTTGTCCGGATAGCAAGGGGGTGTGGGTTCGAGTCCCGAATAACACCTGTGCCATATTGGTTTTTTGCTAATAATAAATTCTTTACACATAAAAATCTAAAAGTTGTTATATAATAACAAAATTTATAATCTGACGTTTAATTAATTCTTAATAATCTTTACTAAGATTTTGTAATTGTACGTTTGTCAAAAAATCGTATAAAAGACTGGAATTAAAGGACAATTAACTAGACGTTTGATACCGATAGGATTATGTTTATCTCATTTTTCTCAAAAAGCAAATTGATGAAGAGCAAACTTCACACCTTAGCTCACCGCTGCAAAATTGCCTGTCTGTCGGTCTTTTACAGACTGTATTTTGGAGAGTGTGCTCAAGAATTGCATATGCTCATACCGCAATCTCCATTCTTCCATCGGACATCCAGACGCACTACGGGCTACAACCATTTCTTGGTTGCTTTTCCTACCTGTCGCACCAAGCGCTTCTCAATATCATTTATAATGCGTACAGCTAAGGAGTGCCCCCACGACACGGCGTACCATAGCCGAGGTCCGGGCCTTTAGAGGCGCCCTATGGCACCCTGTGCTCCCTTTCCGGCTTGAGCGCCGTAGTGACTCTATGCTGGTTCGGAGACTCCCTCATGGGAGATGCCGTCCAGCTAGAAAACCACTATGGTGGCTCGCTACTCTCGGCTTGAGGTCCATTTAAGGATTTCGCCGTCCCAAAACCCGGTATCGTTGTTAAGGTCATCTGCGACCAACATCAATTACATATAAAGAAAAAAGCTAAGGAGTGGAACTCCCTCCCTGCGTCTGTATTTCCGAGTACTTATAACTCGTCCGTTTTTAAAGGCAGGGTGAATAGGATCGAACGAGCTAACCCAGAAGGTCTGGGTTAGCTCGTTCGATCATGAAAGCTGTCTTGGCCCCCGAGATTGATTGGGATCAAGAGCGAACTCATTCAAAATAAAAATAAATAAAAGCTAAACTTAGACCTTAGTTAAGCTTAGGTACTGCTCAGGCTTTTTCTACTTAGGGAATTCCGCCTGTATTGTGTGCCAAGAGTAATGGTGTCTAAAATTGAATAGGTTCAGTTGAATTTTATCTTATTCTAGCTGCATTTGTAAGCAAATGAAAGAGAGCTGCATTCAAAAACAGACGCGGGAGGTGGGTGGTAGTTTACTATTCTGTTATTAGAGTTTCAATTATGGAAATTCAATAGCAGTAGTTACTTACGTTTCTTGCACTTTTTCTGAATGGTTTTGGTGCGCTCACAGGAGGCGGGATCGCCATTCTTAAGGGTGAGCACTCGCGACTTTATGTTGGTCTTGGAATCGCACTCGGACCAAGCGCTCCGTATGTAACGACAGGGCGCTGTTGGTAAAAATAATGAATGAATTAAACCACATATTATTATATATATTAATTTCACAGGTCAGACACTGACACTTTTGTGGGATTATTCCCAGTTTGTGTACCTGGATAGCACCACCTTACCGAAGTCTCATAAAACAACATTAATTAGTCACAAAATAGAAGATAGCCAAGACCTCAGTTATTAACGATCATGCATGATATATACTTCCACCTTTTATTGTCACTTAAAATAAAGTACATAAATACATAACCATATACATGGTGATACCAAACCAAGTCACTTGTACAGTAGGTACTTGGCAACTTATCAGTTTTCATACGCTAGCGTTCACACTATCCAGTTATTCTCTTGGAATTGGAATGGTCTTTTTAAAAGTTGTTTGCCTATGTTCAGGTGACATTAAACTGCTTTTTATAGCCTGATGGTCTGATTCACTGCGCATTTTGATATAGAATAGATAATAGAACTACCTGAACTTTCCAGGCCCATCAACTGACTGACCAGGCCAGCTACATAATCAAATGTAATATTTGTAAAAATATTACTTTCACTGAATGAAACTAGATCATAGTAGAAGTTGAAATGCGTTTGTGTCTCGGTAGCTCAGCGGTCAGAGCACTCACCCGGATAGCGAAAGGTCGTGGGTTCGATACCTACCTGAGGGCTTGAAGCTGTGGTTGTTTTTTACAGGCTTACTTTATATCTTACAGAACATTCTTGTTATTTATTTAACAAGCTCATTCCACTCAATTATTATGTTTGTATATAGTATTAGAATTAAAGCTGCATCCACGACTCGATTCGTCATTAAAACTAGATTCTATATTTATATATTATTATTGAGAGGGGGGCCCCCCGCAATAGTGATAAAAAAATTACAAAATTCTATGATTCAGCAACGTTTTTTGACTAAACAGGTTTCTATAAAAATTTGAAATGGTTGAATATAGAAGAGCTTTTTATATCGTTTTTATTATAATAATATTATAATATAACTTTATTATCACCACACAAAAGACTAACTAAGAACTAAGTACAGTTTTTAATCTATTGTGGGAGAGTGTTGCCTGTACTAGGTAAACCTGTACTACTGGTCACCATTATAAACTATGTATATAGGCTAACGCTCTCTCTATAAGTAGCATATGAGATTTGGTTAAACCACCCCACGCTGTACCACTGTATTTACAGTAGCTAAAAAGAGACTGACAGAATGCGAAGTACACAGTATTGAGAATTGACTTCTCTATTACTGATCTTAGTGTTCTGAAGATGAATATAAGTTTCCGTAATCTTTTCACGACCTGATGAATATGTTGCAATTTTCAATTATTATTCTAATATTTGGTATCGCACGTTGAAGACAAGGACAATTACACTAGTCATCATTCAAAGCATGGATAGTGCATGGCAAAACTGATTAACTTTAGCGATTCAGGAGATAAACTAGAGCTTGTGGAGGATGTGACAACCCATATTCGCAATAAAACTATTAGCTCGTTCCTTCGTGGTTTCTGTCTTGGGCCCCGGGCTTGATTGGGATCAAGAGCAAATCCATACTAAATTTAAAAAAAATTAGGGGCCTCCGTTGCCCAGTGCCTCCAGATCCCCAAATCCGACCATGATGATACAAATATAATTAAGCATTTCATTGCCTTTTTGTAAACACCAGAACTTTGTTGTAATTTAATTTTTACTAAACAAATATTTGACACGAAAACAAATTTACCTTAACCGTTTATTATTAGTTAATAATTGTAAAGTTCCGAGTAAGAAAAATTATTTTAATTGTTACAAATTAGAATTGTTCGAAATAAATTCGCGTATATATATGCGTAAAAGCATTTTTTTGACTAACAATACAGTAACTTAAACAGTAAAATAACAAACTGAACATACATTGTTGCCGAAATGGACTTCGACCTCAGCCTTTGTCAAAATGATATAACGCTGATTTTAAGGTGGAGTCAGAGAATAGAGGCACTAGAAAAACAATGGGCATAATAAAGACTCCTGACCTAAATTTAATTTAAAGCTAATAAAATTTAACTGAGAATACACTTAAAAATTAATGTGAATATATACAGCACTGAAATAAAGAAAGCCATACAAAGTAGACTATAGGTACAAATATAGTTAGATTTGGGAACCTTATTACATAACTTGTAACCTGTAATAATGATATTTAATACGGTTACGAAAAAGGTTAAACAAGAAATTCTAAGTAAAGGTGGGGGAATATTCTCCCACAACTTGGATACGTATTTGAAGCTTAAATGCAGTGGTGTGCTGAGTTGTTATGATGAGCCGAACAAGACGACCTTACAAGTCTATTATATAAGAAAAGAGGTTTGCGATTATTCACTATCCCGAACAAACGGAGCCAGGTGTAAGTTCCGCCTAGATTGTACATAAGTAAGTTAATGTAAGGCGAGACGTGACTTCTTGGTAGGATCGTGAAGCAGAATCTGATACGTGCATTCTACACTCTTTTTATAAGATTTTATAGTTTTTGCCAAAAGTCTGGGTCCGTAAACTGTATCCACATAGTTCAGTCAACTTACTCAATTGCCTGACTTGAATCCAATTAAGTACTCATAAGATATGTTTCAAAGAAGAGTTCAGTCAAATAGGATTTCATAGACAGACCGGAAAGTCTTTTTTGTCTGTTACTAAGGATGTGTACAGCCATTCCACAACGTGATTTGGATGAACTCATATTGAGTATACCGTTTCGCTGCGTTTGTGTTTTACTTATTAAAGACGGAAAAACAAACTACTCTTTAAGATATAAAATACGTGTGTAAAAAACAACTACGTCTCCGAGCCCTCAGGTGGGATTCGAACCCACGACCTTTCGCAATCCGGGCGAGTGCTCTGACCGCTGAGCTACCGAGACGCTGGCAAACGTGTCGAATTTTACAAACGTATTTCAACTTCTACTATGAGCTAGTATCGTTCCACCAATGTTGAACGCTAACTACCTTCAACATCGAAAGTAATATTTTTACAAATATTAAACAATCGATTAAGATGGAACCAGCTATAATTATGTTTTTAATTTAATTTTTTGCATTCACAATGCAATATTTCTATAAGATATAAAATACGTGTGTAAAAAACAACTACGTCTCGTTGTTTTTTACACACGTATTTTATATCTTATAGAAATATTGCATTGTGAATGCAAAAAATTAAATTAAAAACAAAACTACTCTTTGTTTATTTTACACAATAAAAACCGTTCCAAACTTTTATTTTTATATTTTGATTACACTTTATTGCTAGGATTAATGAAGGTGATAAACCCATCACTAGCAAAAATCGAAAAATTTATGCAAAAGCACAGGGTTCTTCATCGATTTACACATACAGAAAATTCTTACTTAATCGATCTGAATTTATTTATTTTCAATAAGGCAATAAAATATATTTAATAATCAATATATCTACTTGATCACGAGACACATTTGCTGTATGTACTTAAGAACAATGTTAAAAAATTATGGAGATAAACGAAGTGTTACTTGACCACCTTTACACTTAAACATTATACATGTAAACAATAGGATAAGGAATATGAAATAAAGCTAATCAAAATCGTTTTTGGTTATTCGCATCACATTTTTACTTAGACAGCCAGTCACAGTCACAGTGCATTTCATTGAAAATAATAAGACGATAATCTGCAGCGCGATGAAAACAAATCAATATGATTTGTATTCATCTAGCCCGCAACCAATCATGTTATCATTTTAAGATTAAGAAAGACTCTATCCCGAATCCAAATAATTTTAAATCTCGGAGACTATACGTCTGAGATCATTGACCCCTTAATTAATCTATTTACTCCAATCTCTTACATAGAAACGCGCAAGCCATTTTCAATACCTAACTAAAGTTAAGATAGTGCACAGCAATAGAACTTAAAATGAACTTTTAGTTTAACCTAGTTCCAAACTTCCCAACTTTCTGGCTGTGTAGGCGTCTCTGAGTACGGAGTACTGCTAAGAAGCCCTAACGAACAGAGTGAACGGTAGTTACAATAGCAAATTGAACGAGCTGTTTATAATGTTAATGCTCTCCCAATAAACGTAAGATCGCTAATCTTTTCGTAAACGAATCAGTAAAACATAGCATAATATATTTTGAAATTTATGAGTATATTTGAGATACAATATTTTGGAAGACAATTACAATTACTTACATTAAATACTTCTTTACACGTGTTCTTATGTCTTAACTCATCGTGACCAGTGGATGTGAATGTCAAGTTATTTCCCGTTTTCCTTGTTTAATTTGTTTGTATCCAAATGTTTTTTGTAAGACTCCAATTCCCAAGTAACAGATTAACTCTAGTTTGGGAATTACTGCATGTAAATGTTACCATAGTTTTTATCGTTTCTTTCATCGCATAGAAGACTTCCTTTCGACTGTCTCCTACTCATCAACCGAGATACAGGTTTATTCCTAGTTCGGTTAGGGTGGCCGACGGACGATTGTGAAACTCTTAAAATTAATTTCTCATAACTTGTTATGTCTAGTTATTAGAAAGAAATGAGTCTACAAAGTTATTATTAATAAAGGTGTGGGATAAAACTAAAATCGCTGCGGATTTAGTTTGGCTTTTTGCGGAAGTAAGCTACATATTTTGGTGTTTTTAATTAATAAATAAATTGATAATTGAGTCAATAGTAGAACAACTTTCTCAATTAAAATAGATAAACAAAACAGTCTTGATATTTCGAGTGCATCATTGATTCAGAAACGAACCAACGTTCGTAGTGCAGTTTATTTTTAAGGAATCGGGGTCCACACGTGCCGACTGCCAGACTTATTTTGGTTTGTTGCAGAGTGGAAGCGAGAAAGGAGACAGGCACACTCACTTCTGCCCTCACATTGCATATCTGGTTGTTTGTTTTACCTCTGCCACGCTTGTTTAGGAGTCATCTGGGAATGCCACGATGTAAACCGACTTGAAGAGATGTTTTCATGATTGGATGACGAAAGTATTATGTAAACGCTTTTTAAGCCTCATCACTTCACGTAAAAATTGTGAAAACATTCACAAAAAAAGATTTGATCATTCCAATTAATAAAGATAGTCTATGATACACAAGAAGGTATTCTTTTACTACATGCATTAGCTACAATTGGACGAACGAACTGCAGAGTCTTATTAATAAGGTCCCATATTACCCTTTGGGTACGGATCCCTTGAAAAAAGTACGTTTGGATAGCCCAATTCTATTCTTTTTAACAATAAACTACGATCCTTGAGCGAACGGAAGAATAAGCCGCCTAAATAATACCAATCGAAACCAATCACAAGCTCTAGATATTTCGCAAAGAATACAAACTCTTTAACTTGATTAAATAATTAGTACAACTGTGTAAGTTGTATAGTATATATACAACGGGAAAATAAATATCGTGTGAACACTTAAAAAACTTCTAAACTTTTTTATTGAAAGAAGAATATATAAATATGTATATTAGGTGAATAAAGATTGTATTATTCCCGCAACTGGTTTAAGATTTCAAACTAAGTGTACTCAGAAAAACTCGCTCAACAACGCCATAATAAAAGCATTGTTGAAAATATACTTGTCCATTACCACAGAAAGAACATAGAGCTCTTTTTTTAATTTTATTATTATTTGGTAATTGTATATGAAGAAACAATTGAGCTTGCGTCACTTTAAAAACGTTATTATATAATTAGCTAAGGCGAATAGGACTATTGTAGAATATCTTTATATATATAATTCTTCTGTGAGTGTGTATGTCACTGAACTCCTCCTAAACGGCTGGACCGATTTGAATGAATTTTTTTGTGTGTGTTCAAGGGGATCTGAGAATGGTTTAGATTCACAAATCAGTCCGGCAGATGACGCTGTAGTCGGCACAGCAACGCGTGGCCGGTTCAGCTAGTTAAGGTATAAATTTGTCCAATATTTTACGAATTATGTATGAATGTAGTTTTTAAGTGTCTTTTGTAAAATTAACAACTTTAAAAAATAGCAAAAACAATATTGTCAAGATAAGCAAAGACAAATAGTTTGCGTATTAAGCAGCTGTTTTATTAAATAATCTTGATTGTTGTTGAGTCGTCAGGATAAGTATTAGTCTTCTATTTCAAAGTTCAAGTCGCCGCAAGCCGATGACTAGCGCCTA